>OZ024929.1:73871602-78871602 GCA_964017235.1 Sabellastarte sp. h YS-2021 | reverse complement strand
TGTTGCTCTCAAATTTTGAGTTGGCCGCCTTTCTTCTTTCAATATTGAACTCAATATATATCCTGCTCTCTGTTCAAAAACCTGAGAACTCTGTGAATTTTTGTCACTTTGAGTCTACGGATTAAGTACAGTTTAAGTAGTTCAAAATTAATTACATAGTTTTTCTAGGGTTTGAACAAATTTTTTCTACATTGCTGAACAAGTTTTTCATATCACTTGATTTTTGGATACTTTAGTTGTAAGGACTGAGTTCATCATATTTTTGTTTCTTCCGTATCAGTGCCAGTGCAAATTCAGAATGTTTGACAAGTATATTAACCAAAGTAAACCAGGTCAACTTCCAAAAAGGTCAAAATTTGTTCCTATTTTTTGTACTTCAAAGTTTGAAATTTTGTTGCTTTCCAGCCACTTAAACTTACCAACTGGTAATTTTTTTAATAAAAAGTAGGCATATAATGAATAACAGTTAAACATGTGAAGGTAGCTCAATGGTTCTGCTTCATTGTAGTCGGCTAATGTTGGACAGTTTGCTTTTGCATCTTGTGTAGTGACCAGAGATGGCACCTCTAATGGCTTTCTGTATGAATTCATACTGCTCATGATTGGTGATCAGTTCAAGCTTTACTTTAGCTTGAATGCATCAAATGAAAAACTTAGTAGACTCACGTATTTTGCAATGTCTAACCCATACAGTTTATGCTTTTTCCTCTGAAAGTTTCAAAAACATCTTCCAGTAATGTCACATCTAGTTTCAAGTAGGCTTCTAAGTATTTCCTACATTTGAACATTTTAAAACCATAAATATTGACTGTGCATGCTGGAAATGTTAGGAGTGATGATCTTCTTTGTAAGAGAGCTGTGAAAGTGGTCTCGTTCTGGTAATTTACATTCTTTCAAAACTTTGATCCCTTTAGATACTTGAAAGGGAAGAAACCTGTCTTCAGCAATTTTTAAAAAGTTGATTCTTTCAGATATAATTGTCTGGTATGTTTGAGCAATTTGTCCTTATTTTCTTCTTCACCTCTCAAGATGTCTGATAAGTTTGATAACCAGTTGGGTAAATGAGCAAATGATTCCAACTAACGCATGTAGTCCACATAGGTCAACACTGCTCTTTTTTGCTATTTGTGGGTAAAATAAATCTGGTAATTCTAATATCACACCCATAGGCAGCTTTCTTATTTCATTAGGTAATAGTTCAAAGTATTCAATACCAAATAACTCATGGTCAACTCCATTTGGAGGCGATTTGTACAAGTTTTGTTGTTTATCACACAAAAAGTTAACCTTAACTTCCCCATATCACATCTAAACACAGTTAAACTCTTTTGTCCATTAACTTTACCTTTCACACACTTTTTATGTCATTTAGCTATAATGTTCACACAAAAACACTTTTTAACCTCAAGTTGGTGATACATATGTGAGAGTAAATGTATTGCTGCTTCCTATTTAATACAGCAGAAAGTTTAGTTCATCATAAAGGTAGTCCTGACAAAACTTTTGCAGTTAATGTGGCAATAAAGTTTAGTTCAGTGTATTAAACTACCAGCACAAAATTCTTACAATCAACACAGGTTAAATTCAAAATAATATTTATACAGAAAGGTAGTGATATCCCAGTGTTATTGTTATTTCCAGTTGTATAGATAACCCATGTTTCACAAACACATCACATCTGGGTTCAATCCCAGATACAGGCAGATACATAGTGGCTCGGATGACCACTTAAAATGGCGGTCCTCTGTCATTGGGTCCTTTCCCCAGTGGCAGGTTAAAGAACCTCAAGGACGTTGATAAATGGTCATCCTTGAGCCTCTATCTTCCAGTTAGGGGAATGTCAGTTACTTGTCAGTTGGGGCTGTACCTGTACAGTCGGATTGGTTAAATAGCGCTTTGAGTCATGTCGTATATGGAGATATTGCGCTGAGTATAAATACATAATAATAATAATAATAATCTAAATCTCTCCATTTCAGTACATGATTTCTACAAAGACAAAGTTCTCCATCAAATAGGACAGTTATGTCTTTTCCACTGTCCATTATTACTGTTTCTTACCAGTATTTCTTTTACTGGGAACAAAGTTTTAGGTTTTTTTATAAACTTAGGTAACCCCAAATGTTTACTCAGAAATCTTGGAATGGGAATTTCTAGATAATTCCAAGAAACTTTTCCAAGCACATATTTGTCTTCAAACTGTTCAGATAGCCACTTGGGAAGTAATCTAACAAATAGGTTGAACTGATAAATTTTTGAAAAACAAAGACCTTTTAATATTAGCAGTTGTTCATTTTTATCAAGTTCATGTCTAATAATATCTGCAAGTACAACAACATTTTGCATAATTTCTCTATCAAGAAACAAAGGTAAGCATTTTTCTACATACAGAGACAAGTGATACCACATATACATGTGGTGCTAACTACAATCACACCTGTCTTTGTTATACCTTACTGACATCATCTTTGCTACACATTGCCTGTTGTATAACACAAACGCTATTTTGTATTATTATAAATTTTGCGTTTTTCAGATATTTTATGGTCTGTCCTCCTGATAATAAACAACAATGCACCAGGCATTTTACATCACAAGATATTTCTTCAGCTTTCAAATCCTGTGGTAAAAATGAATTTATGTAAGATATTGTTTTCTGCACAATTTGGTTAAGTTTTTCCACATTATTGGTCAGGATGATCAAATTTTCTTTAGCAATGCGATGGTAATGTTGTAAATCATTCTGCTCTGTAAACTGTTTTTGGTTGTGATGGTTTTGCATATTAATCTGTCGGCTGTTACATTTCACAAAAAGGTTTCTGTTTTTAGATTCTATCATTTTTAATGGTAACTTTCTTTTACTTACTGGTTCTGTAGAGTAATTTTGTGTAGGGCAAGGACAATCAAAATTGAGATATGATTTCTTTGTTTTTTTACACACAGGTTCTGCGAACTCTGTTACTGATTTGGATTTGGAAGATAAAGGACAGAAAGATTTGGTATTTTTGTAAAATTCTACAGACCCATCTTCAGAGGTTTTTAAAATGTACAATTCCCCCCTCAAATTTGTTTTAGAAACATATGTTTTAATGCAGTTGTTCGTGAAATGTACGGTGAAGAAAGCACATAGTTTCTCCAACAAACTATCCATAAATCTGTCGATAGCATTAAAAGAAACCATATTTCTAAATTTCAGACTTTGATTTTCTTGTTTTTCAAGAGATTCTATGAACATATGTTTAATTTTTGTAAAGTGTTTGTTGATCTGTAATGTTAAAAGTTTGATAAAAATAGATGTCATAATCAGTGAGAAAGGAGAGATTTATATCCTGCAACAAAAGGTGAGCTAAAGTCTGAAGGTACTTCATTACAAATGCTTGTGTTAAGTATGTATCCATGGTGATGTCCTGGCTAGCTGAAAGGAAAATTTTGTTAAATACTCGGTACTTTTTCAATCTGTTTAGTTCAACCGGTAACTGTTGTTTTGTTGTGAGTATATGGTGAATACGAAACTATCACTTGTGTATTTAGTAGAGACACATTCTTTTTGTTTCTAAGTCTGGTATTCTTTGTAAATACTTTTGAAATTCCGAATGGTTAATTCGCTTCTCACTAAGATATAAAAACTTTGATTTCCCAATGATAATTTAAAGTTTTGAGTATCACTAGGTCAACTGATGATTTCACTAGATAAGGTTGTATGTAGTTCTTTATAACATATTTCACTATGTCTTCTATTCCACGGTAATTACTTACTGTATTAACTTTTCTTAAAAGTATAAAGCCTTTAGAATTTTTAACAAAATATTTAAAAGTAATGTGTAGAAATCTAAAAATTAAAATGTCGTGTTGACTCTGTATTACCAAAGGGTTCTGTCTAATAAGCTCAGACTTTACAATTGAAACTGTTTCTTTATTTTTGCTAAATATCTCAAATTTTAATAAGATCTGATTTATTTTCATAAACTTAATGAAATAATACTACAACTCTCTGTTTAATTTATCCACCACAAAAAACTTTAAAACAACATTTACATTTCATTAGATTACTCCCCTTTGCAGCACGGAAAAGTGTGAGGAGTTAATAGCCATCACACGGTCTTTATATAAGATCTGAGAAAAGATGACTTTGCAACAGATGTGGGGGATAATTAGAAAGTTCTAGAACACAGAGTGCACAAAAAGTGCAAAAAAATCTTTAGTAGAGAGAAAAAACTGGCATGTATTGAGGAATGACATATTGTTTGTAGAAGTTTCCAGAATAACATTAATGTCAAAACACCCTATGAAGCAATTAATGTTTAGTGAGCCACCTCACAGCAATTTCACACAGATGTAATAAATCATTAATTATAAAGTTCATTGCAAGAAATTTGCAGTGGGACAACACATGAAGATATATTCAGAAAAGTTTTCTAGAACACAAGTCCGTAAAGGTTACATGTCAAAAACAACCCAGTATTCTGTAAAATGTTCAGTGGGACGCCTCATGACCATTTTCAATAAATCATTAATTGTAAACCATTGCAAGAAATTTGCAGTGGGACAACACATGAAGATATATTCAGAAAAGTTTTCTAGAACACAAGTCCGTAAAGGTTACATGTCAAAAACAACCCAGTATTTTGTAAAATGTTCAGTGGGACGCCTCATGACCATTTTCAATAAATCATTAATTGTAAACCATTGCAAGAAATTTGCAGTGGGACAACACATGAAGATATATTCAGAAAAGTTTTCTAGAACACAAGTCCACAAAGGTTACGTGCCAAAAACACCCTAGTATTCTGTAAAATGTTCAGTGGGACGCCTCATGACCATTTTCAATAAATCATTAATTGTAAACCATTTCAAGCAATTTGCAATGCGACAACATATGGAGACATATTAAGAGGAAGTTTCAAGAACACAAGTCCGCTAAGTTTACATCATGAAAAAAAAATTTAATAATAGTATTTCTACACAGAGAACAATGTTGAATGGGAGAATTCATAGCAATTTGAATGCAATAAATCTTTAAGACACTATCAAATGTTAAAAAAAACACCAGACACTGTTCTACAGAGAACCTGAATATGCTTGGTTTTGAAATATGTGCCAGTCTATATTTTGTAGTCATGAATTATGGATTCTAGAATATAAGTTCATAGGGGTTGAGATAAAATGACTTACACCTAATGTTCTGTAGTAACTAGCACTGGTGAATCAATTAAAAAACCCTCAACCTGTGTTTGTACATTATGACATTAAAATTTGATCTCTTACATCTGTAAGTATATATCCTAACCAGTTTTTCCCCCTCCAATATTTTTTAAACTTACTTTTAGGATCAGAAGCATACCTACCAATTCCCCATACTGTGTCCCAAGGGCTGGTCTCAACAAGAATGGTACCTGCAGTTTCCAAAAGTTTTTCTTTCAATTTTGAATTTTGAGTAAACTTTGCTAGTGAAGCTTTTCTAACAATGGCTTTGGATTTTGCCAGCCATCTTTGTTTGTTAAAATTCCCTACCTTCCTACCCAATCTTTTCATTACTTTGGGGTCTTTCACCTCCATAATTTTTCGGGCTGTAATATAGTCTTTAAATGCGATTGCCTTACAATACATCATATACTGTTCAGCACATCTATACATTACTCCGTCTATAGTAAATTTAGAAGGGTGAAACTGACTGAAAGGTGACTGAATTCCATAAAATAAGGTATACCTTTCTTTGTCTCCCGTTACTACTGCAGCTATCTTTTGACCGGTTGGTTATTAACCTTTCACACAGACACATAATTATAATGTTTTTTAAAAAAAGCAGCTGTGTCTTTACAGTCGTAACAATGTGAACCTTGTATAAGCTGAATTTTTTTTCCTCTGATGAATCAATTTAAACCCAGCCTGTGTTTGTAGGAAAAAAATTTAATAGCAGACATGGCATCGGTGTCTTTGAATAGAAACAGTCAATATCATGAAATGAGTCTTTTCTAGAATATTCTCAAAACCATTAATTACAAATTCTAAATATTGATGTAATAAATCTCTAATATGATTCATCAAAATTGAAACCTTGTTTGTGAAGAAATTTGCATTGTGACAGATAGTACTGAGAAGAATTTTTGTGTGTTGTAGAACTCTCTAGAACACAAGTCCAAAGAAGTAATGAGATCAGGGTAATAAACTGACACAAATGCAATACATTTTACATGAACCTGCAATGACTAAAAAAAACTTGTAATGACTCCACAGATGAGAACTTCTGTGTAGAACTTGCTAGAATGGTAGTTTACAAAATTTAAAAAACACTGATAAAAACTGTCTCATAAACGCAATAAATTACATAGAAGATCATAAAAACAATATTAGGTTTGTATTTCTGTAGAATGTTTAGTGGGTCAACATACAAACAGAAGTTTCCAGAACACAAGCACAGAGAGGTTATTACATTTGTTATAATAATGACAACACTACAATAAATCTGTCAATAGTTCTTTGTTAAAGTTGGCTTACAGAGCAAACGAATAATGTTCAGTGGGACACACCCATTTGTAGAACATTCCAGAACAATTGCACAGATTTTAATAAATATCTGAGCAGAAAGAATTGAAGGCTTATTGTTCAGTAGGGTGCCAAAGGATGATGATGATACAAATTTGAATTGTGAAGAATACAGTTAAGATTTCTATGGAGAGTAAAATGGAACCAACAAAGTTAAGTGTTCTAGTATCATTTGTTTCTTATTTTTCATTTCATTTGAAAAAAAGTGTTAAGATTTCTGTGCAGAGTGAAAATGGACCAACAAAATTAAATGTTCTTGTATGATTTGCTTAAGTTAGTAAACTTTTCATATTTACTGTTTTCACATTTATATGAATGGCTTATAAGTCATTGATGTCTCAATACCATTACATTCTAAGGGTGTTTGATGTTTTTATTCATTCATTTTTATATTTGACTCTAATTGTTTTCACATAGCTAACTAAATCAACCAACACATGGAAAGTGTTAATGGAATTTTTATAATAAGTGATTTCTTTGACATTTTACCAATTATATATACATTCAAGACATGTATATACTTCCATAAAATATCACAGCTTTGTTGTAGATTACCATGATGGTACAGTTGGTGTAAATTACAATATCATGGTTCAGAATAATTTGTGTTAAAAGGTGTTGACTGACAGTTTTTAATTTTTTCAAAGATTTCAAGATAATGGGAAAACAGTTTTATTTTTATTTACTGTGAACGTAAGGTAGTTTACATAAAATGTTTAAAACCATATATTTAAAACAAGAGAAAAATCTTGAAAAATTTATTATTGATAATTCTTGAGGGATTTATCTGTGTTGTAAATTTCCATAAAAATTGTCAGTTTTATAACATTAGATCAATGCAAGGTGTTCACAGATTCTGATATATTACAATTCATCTGACATTGCTAAAGATGTGTAACATTAAACTTAAAAGTGTAGTGCTATAATAAAAATTTGAGAAAATTGACACTTTTATAGCATTTTCAATTAAACTAATATATATCTTGTGTTAGATTATTTTTTCTACCTTAGATAAATTTTCCTAGTGATGATTAATCACAGTAGCTGTTGCACATTGCTTTAGAAAATTGTAAGTTGTAATATTTTGCCCTATGAAAATCAAAAACACAAAACAAGTTACTGCAAAAAATAATGGTTAATCTAAAAAAGTGATACTTCAGTAATATATATATATATATAGACTTCTGGATCTTCTGGATCCATGAAATGTAATTTTTTTGAAGACAGATAACTCAAAAAGTATGGATGGATTTTGATGAAATTTTTCAGAAAATGTCCTAAATGGGACAAGGAACAAGTGGTTAGATTTTGGGAGTGATCTGGATTACTGTCTGGATCATCTGGATCCAGGCTGCCAGATATTTTTAGGATGGATTTTGATGATATTTTTAAGATATGTTAGAAATGGTAAAAGGAAGATGTTTATGTTTATGTTTATTTGGGGTTTAACGTCGCTTTCAACACTGTACAGGTCATATCACGACGGGTAGTTGGAAGGGCAGAGGAAACCAGTACATAGAGTTCGCTAGGGTTGTGTACTGTAAACTGCCGACCAACAGCAAGCAACTACCAGCTTTCCCACTCACGGCCATGACGGGGATCTGGTAAAAGGAAGAAGTGGTAAAAGGAAGAAATGATTCCATTTTAAGAGTGATCCGGATCAGTATCTGGATCTTCTGGATCATCACCTTTAAGCAAATAGTTGATGCTGTTTCATATCTTAACCTTTGCAAATATATATATTTTATTTAATATCCATCTACATTGCTACATAGTTCATGATACCCTTCCAAGAGTAAACAATGAAATATTTCAAACTAAGCAGGTAAGTTCCGGGAATGTATGAAATCGCAAAAAAAAACTTAGATAAGATATATACTAAAACTTTTCTTTTTACTGTCTAATAAAAACAAAACTTTGGTTAAAAGTTCGGTGATGTGTAACATGGAGGGTTAAAGTAAACCTTCATGGTGCAGGTCAAAATTAATTAATGAGTGTTAAAGTTACTTGAGGGTTTTGTAAATCTTTGAGGATAGAGTAGAGTTATTTTTAAAAATCAAACAGCTTTTCAGGATACACAAAGGTTTTTTTTCTGTGTAGCTCAAGATTTAACCAGGAAAATACATGAAATGACAAAAAAAGACAAGTTGTATGCATCAACAGGGTCCTTTTTTTAGCCAGCTTCTTTTTTGGGGAGGTGTTCAAAGGATGAAAACAGTTATAATTCCCTGTGTGACAAGGATTTGGTGAGGACTTCAATCATTAAAATGGCAAAAGCTTTATATGATCAGCATACATCAGAAGGTCTTCATTTGGCCAGCTTCTTGGATAAATGGCCGAAGGATGAAATTGTTGTCACCAGTTGATTTAGTTAGAGCGGGATTATTCTATTGTGGGCCAGGGGACAGAGTGAAATGTGCCTTCTGTGGTGGAATTATGTACAATTGGGTTAGAGGAGATATTCGTTTGAAAGAACATCTTAAACATTTTCCATTTTGTAAATTTGTTAAAGTGAGGGCCACTGAAATTTTAAATCAGGATTACAGCAATATAACCCAGTGTTCAATACATAAAAGTGCAGAGAAAATTGTGCGTCAGTTAGGTTTTTCTGATAAATTAATAAGAGACGGGTTTGAAAAGTTGAAAGGCAATACTATTACAACAGTGGATTCCTTGGATGCAATGTTTGGAATTGAAGATAAACAAATTATTCAGGAGAACAAGAGATGAGATGTAGCACCGGTATGTAAGTTTTGTATGGACGGTTAGATTACAATGGTTCTTCTACCTTGTCGACATCTACTTTGTTGTGAGATGTGCGCAGAGCAACTAAAAAAATATCCATGGTGCCGTAGTTCAATACTAGGAACTCTTAAAATGTTTTTTTACTGTTTAATTCCAGGACATATTCAACCTCACAGTCCGATGTACCAAGTTACCTGGTTTTGGGATAAGTTTAGTTAAAAGTTGGGTGATGTTTTTCATGGATACTATTCTGTATATTGTCCATGAAAGACTGTAGCTAGTATCTGTTCATCAAATGGCAAAAAAACAACACAGGCTTTTCTGAATATATACAAAAGTTTTTTTTCCTGTGTAAGTCCATTGTCCATATGATAAACAGCTGATTCAAAGTTCAACCAGGAAAATACATGAAATGCCAAAAAAACCATACCAAAAACATACTGTCTAATTAACACAAAAATTTGGTTAAAAAGTTGGGTGATATAAGCCTTACTCCTGCCCTCAGTTTGTGGTGGGGGTCATATATACAAAAGTTTTTTTTTCCTGTGTAAGTCCATTGTCCATATGATAAACAGCTGATTCAAAGTTCACCCAGGAAATACATGAAATGGCAAAAAAAACATACTAAAACATACTGTCTAATAAACACAAAAATTTGGTTAAAAAGTTAGTTGATGTAAGCCTTACTCCTGCCCCAGGTTCGTAGTGGGGGTCAAAGTTAATTAATGGGGTTAAAGTTACCTGGGGGCAGGGGTAAGGCCTACATATACTACTAATATAATGCTTCGAAACAAATATTACAACATGCACCTTGGTCATTAATTGTACTGCATATTATTTGACAAAATAGTGGTAGAAGAATGAAATATAAAGCTGTAATATAATTCAAATTCAATTTATTAACTTCAGCGTGGGCGTTTAGTGGTAGAATGCCACTAGGCCAATAATATTGAAGCTCTGTGAAGGTGTGGTGAGGGCGGCCAAATTATGACTGCAGCCAACTTATGCAGGGTAGCAGTACTGCAGTATACTTCCTGTAATAAATTTAATATTTGGACACATACTGCTCAACAAGTTAACTTTCTCACCCCATTGATTTATGTAACCAAATTTTGTAGACGTGGTTACCTCGGCTCTACTTTACTTGCGTGTAGAGCCGTGGCACGACCCCACGTAGAACTGGATTTCATTCAGGGTTAGGAGAGGAACCCTATTTTAAGGTAACCTTAAACTTCCAATAATAAAGAACTTATGGCCACCTTAAGGTCAGAAATTTGACTTTTTATGTCAGCTGACTTGTCATTATGTCGTGTACGTACGCGGACGTGTGAACAACTTCTTCTCCAAAACTACAAGGCCTAGAGACCTGCTGTTTTTTTTAAAAGATACCTTATCTATCGAGGATGAAAAGTTGTTCAAGGCATGCAAATCTCTCTGTTTGTTTGCTAGAGACATTACAAGGGAGCTACCCCCACCAAGGTAACTTCCATCATGAGTAAACTCACTTGTAACTTGAAAACTATTGCATTTAGAGAATTTTGTATAAATATGTTATTCAGCTAATTTTGGGTCAGCTATAACATATAACGTCTGGCGTCCTACTTGGTTTCCAGACATTTTAGGCAACAGTTCTTATCCTATCTTTACCAAATTTGGCATGCAGGTTTATTGGGTTAATAGCTTGTATGGGATTGCTTTTGGTGATGATAGCTCTATAGCTAACTGAGTAATAGCTACTTTGCTACTTTTGAGTAGCTCTTTGGTTTCGACCCACAGGGTATCTAAGGAATGTACTTTTTGCAATTTTCAAAAAAATTTCCCCTCCCCAAAAAATGGCGGCCATTTTGAATTTTCGAATTTTTGCCAAAAATGGCAAAACACAAATTTGCTTCTGTCTCCTTAACCGTGCGAGATAGAGCGATTTCGTCAAATTTTTCGACCCACAGGGTATCTAAGCAATGTAATCTTTGCAATTTTCAAAAAATTTTCCCCTCCCCAAAAATGGCGGCCATTTTGAAATTTCGAATTTTTGCCAAAAATGGCAAAACTCAAATTTGCTTCTATCTCCTTAACCGTGCGAGATAGAGTGTTTTCGTCAAAATTTTCGACCCACAGGGTATCTAAGGCATGTACTCTTTTACAATTTTCCAAAAATTTTCCCCTCACCAAAAATGGTGGCCATTTTGAATTTTCGAATTTTGGCCAAAAATGGCAAAACACAAATTTGCTTCTATCTCCTTAACCGTGCGAGATTTCGTCGAAATTTTCGACCCACAGGGTATCTAAGAAATGTACTCTTGCCAATTTTCAAAAAATTTTACCCTCCCCAAAAATGGCGGCCATTTTGAATTTTCGAATTTTGGCCAAAAATGGCAAAACACAAATTTGCTTCTATCTCCTTAACCGTGCGAGATAGAGCGATTTCGTCGAAATTTTCGACCCACAGGGTATCTGAGGAATGTACTATTTGCAATTTTCAAAAAATTTTCCCCTCCCCAAAAATGGCGGCCATTTTGAATTTTCGAATTTTGGCCAAAAATGGCAAAACTCAAATTTGCTTCTATCTCCTTAACCGTGCGAGATAGAGCGATTTCGTCGAAATTTTTGACCCACAGGGTATCTAAGGAATGTACTATTTGCAATTTTCAAAAAATGTTCCCCTCCCAAAAAATGGCGGCCATTTTGAATTTTCGAATTTTGGCCAAAAATGGCAAAACACAAATTTGCTTCTATCTCCTTAACCGTGCGAGATAGAGCGATTTCGTCGAAATTTTCGACCCACAGGGTATCTGAGCATTGTACTCTTGCCAATTTTCAAAAAATTTTCTCCTCCCCAAAAATGGCGGCCATTTTGAATTTTCGAATTTTGGCCAAAAATGGCAAAACACAAATTTGCTTCTATCTCCTTAACCGTGCGAGATAGAGCGATTTCGTCGAAATTTTCGACCCACAGGGTATCTAAGGAATGTACTATTTGCAATTTTCAAAAAATGTTCCCCTCCCAAAAAATGGCGGCCATTTTGAATTTTCGAATTTTGGCCAAAAATGGCAAAACACAAATTTGCTTCTATCTCCTTAACCGTGCGAGATAGAGCAATTTCGTCGAAATTTTCGACCCACAGGGTATCTAAGGAATGTACTATTTGCAATTTTCAAAAAATTTTCCCCTCCCAAAAAATGGCGGCCATTTTGAATTTTCGAATTTTGTCCAAAAATGGCAAAACTCCAATTTGCTTCTATCTCCTTAACCGTGCGAGATAGAGCGATTTCGTCGAAATTTTCGACCCACAGGGTATCTAAGGAATGTACTATTTGCAATTTTCAAAAAATGTTCCCCTCCCAAAAAATGGCGGCCATTTTGAATTTTCGAATTTTGGCCAAAAATGGCAAAACTCAAATTTGCTTCTATCTCCTTAACCGTGCGAGATAGAGTGTTTTCGTCGAAATTTTCGACCCACAGGGTATCTAAGGAATGTACTCTTACAATTTTCCAAAAATTTTCCCCTCAACAAAAATGGTGGCCATTTTGAATTTTCGAATTTTTGCCAAAAATGGCAAAACACAAATTTGCTTCTATCTCCTTAACCGTGTGAGATTTCGTCGAAATTTTCGACCCACAGGGTATCTAAGGAATGTACTCTTTGCAATTTTCAAAAAAATTTCCCCTCCCCAAAAATGGCGGCCATTTTGAAATTTCGAATTTTTGCCAAAAATGGAAAAACACAAATTTGCTTCTAACTCCTTAACCGTGCTGTGAAGTTTCAGACCCATAGG
The DNA here is from genome assembly GCA_964017235.1 of Sabellastarte sp. h YS-2021. Classification (NCBI taxonomy): domain Eukaryota; kingdom Metazoa; phylum Annelida; class Polychaeta; order Sabellida; family Sabellidae; genus Sabellastarte; species Sabellastarte sp. h YS-2021. The sequence continues at coordinate 78,858,540 of OZ024929.1, read as the reverse complement.
TAATTATTCACCTACTCCAAATGAATAAATGCTAATTATCTCTAAAAGTATTGCGGATACCCAATTTTTATCAAATACTCATTCATCTACTTGTGGGAGAGCTTTCACATGGTGAAGTTTCAGACCCATACCTAATTACTCACCTACTCAAAATGAGTAAATGCGAATTATCTCTAAAAGTATTGCAGATGGCCAAGTTTTCTCAAATAACTCATTCACCTACTTTTGGGAGAGCTTTCACACACCAAAATGAACAATTGTGAATATCTCGGAAAAGCTATTTCTTCTCCTTTAATGCTTGGCGGGAGATACACACCGCGGCAGTGGTCTTGACAAAAATTTTTGTCTCCAAAAAATGATGGCCATTTTGAATTTTCAAAGTTTTTGTAAAACACAAAAATGCTTATATCTCGAAAACCGTGCTATATGGAGGGAACTGAACAAAATTTTTGACCTGCTGGGTATCTCTGCAGAGTAGCCATGCCAATTTTCAAAATATTTTTGTCTCGCCAAATATAGCGGACATTTTTAATTTTTTTATTTTTTGCAAAACACAAAAATGCTTATATCTTGAAAACCATGCTACATAGAGCAGACTGCGCTGACTTTGGTTGCCACAACAGTATAAGGCTAGAAACGAAGCATTTCCTTAATACTTTAGCACTCACCTTTATATCCTTTTCGGGACGCAAAAACATTATCTTTTTTTTTTGCAAGCGATCCTCTAGTTTTACTTTCATAACTTCCCATTGTGAGAGATAGAATTTCATCAAGTGAGCCACAGATTTTGCTCCAACACAACACATAAGCATTCATTAAATGTATTACTACTTCTGTATACATGGTAATAATTAAGCCATCTAAACCATAATTCGGCCATGCAGATGTATATAAAGAGTATTGAATTTTAATTTACTGATAATGCTGTCATCTTGTTATTGAATTATCTTGTTTTAATACTTCATCTTTATACACATTATCTTTCTTTTAAACATTATTTCTCCATTTAAACATTGCTTGGACCTTTACATGACTGACAGTGCTCTGAAAGTATCCTGAAGTTTGTACAGGTACAGTACTTCTATATCTCAAGGTGTTGAAAATATTTCCCTAGGCTGTGGGGTACGGGCATCTCTGATGCTATTTTTCTAGTTTGCAAGTGGGTTCCCAAAAATATTAACATGTATTTCTTTTTTTTTAACTTCAGAGGGAGTAACACTTTGCTGCCTGACATGCCAAGACAACCAGCCATACAGATGTTTGTCAAAGCAGACTGGAAGAGGTTATTCTTGGTAAGAAGAAAACTTAGGACAACTGATTTTTGAGAGTAATACTTGGTAGGGATAGTTGTTAGGGGTGTAGGTGTGCAACATCATCATGGTGTGGCCTTCTTTTGATCTTTACATGGTAACCTTAACATTTAGTATTTTGTTTGGCTTGTACCGTGTAAACTGTAAGGTGTAAGAATTTCATTTTTGATGGGGACAACAGTTAGGGTGTCAGTTTGCAACATCATGGTATGACCATGATTTGGCCTTTGACCATACAGTAGTGACCACTGACCATGACTGTGACAATGCAGTAACATGAACAGAAGTGCTGTGAACCTTCATTTATTTATGTGTACATTCCGTGAGAAATACATAAATGAAATGCTTTTGTCTTTATAAATGGAAATGTAATATTTGGACAAAAATAAAGAAAATCTATATCTCACAAAAGTATAAGTAGTGCTGGGACAACTTGCTTGTAACTCCGATCACAACAATGTGGGTGATATATAGAGATCACATTGTTCAAAATATAAAGTAATGGTTAAAAAAGTAAATTTATAGAGTAAAAAATCTGAAATTTGCCAGGCATCTAAAATTCGCCACCTCTAAAACCTTAGTTAATTTTATGAAGAAAATGATGTTTTGTGTTAAAATTAATGTTTTTCAGTTTACAAATATTTAGTTTACTGCACATTCAACAAATCTCATATCAATTCATTAAATTTGTTAGTATTTCCACATGTGTCAAATTTGAGATATGTGGCGAATTTTAGATTTCTCACTGTATCATTTATTTTAACTTGCCTCAAACAGAAAATGCTCAATCTTAATTAAATATTAGTAACATTTTTCCACCAACTGTAGTATTCTAAAAATACGATTGCTCCTCTCTGTCATTCCAGAGGAACATGAAATTGGGCCTGTTTGAATGTTAAAGAATGTTAAAGAATACACCATGAGAGCCATGTGAAAACACACTTTGAATAATCAGAAATGGTGAGTTTATTTCTTCATCAAATCAATTTTACATTGTATAATCGTGTTCATTGCTTTGATTTCATTGCCATCCACAAATGACTCTATTCAGTATAAGGTACAAGTACATTTCGCATGCAAGTACATGGCCTTCCTACAGTTTGTTTTCAAATCCAATCTCAGTCTTTACCCATCCTTTGATTTATATGGAGAAAAGATAATGAAAGAAGCACTAAGTTTGTTTGTTTCATAAATTCGATGGCTATTCGGTGTCGACACTAATACGTAGTACTTACCGATTAGTTGTCATGAAATATTTGAAGTTGTGACATCCCTAGTAAAATATGCTAATCTACTTCTTATACTGTTTATATAATTTCAGGTCTTTTGAAGTTAGATTTTGAGAGTCAAGTGTCATTGCATCAACCTTCAGTGGGTCTCTATTGCTGGTTGAAGATGAATACGTGCCAGGCACACATCAACCCCCCACCCCCTAGACCACCATCCTGATTAACGTTTTGACTTAATAGTGGTCAACATGTTAAGCTTTAAGGGGACCATCTTGCCCTCCTGAATCAATGGTTCTTCATGTGAATGGTCGCATAATATGAAATGATGAAAAGAGCTTCCCGCTGTAATCATACTAACCATGAGGATTTGTGCTTTTACCCATTGCTCGAACAGCACTTACACGTTAAAACAATGGGAAATGAAAAAGTGTTCACTTCATGGAGTTCAACATAAATGCTGCCCCTGCACCCCCCCATTTGTTCTCTATAGTTTCCCCACACAAAAAAAGGATCCCCAAAGAAGACAGCAGTGGATAAATGTAATTCACCGTGTTGATGTGTCAACTAAAAAGCCTTGGGAGCCAAAGCCTGATGACAGGGTTTGTTCCTTGCATTTCAAGAATGGTGCCCGATCAATTGACTATCCCGATCCATGTGTTAATTTGGGATATAAACCAGATGTTAAATTAAGACATGCTCCAAAGCAAAGGTCTGCAAATCGTGTACCATTAAAGAAGTTGGAGAAAAAGGCCAAAGAAGATTCCCCTATTTCAGTTTGGGACCATTCTGCATATATTTTTCAGTGTACATGTGTAAAAGGCTGTACTTGCTCAGGCTGTCTTGAAAAGGACAAGCAGTTGAAAAAACTGACAGAGGAAAACGAACGTTTGAGGTCTTTGCTTGAGTTACAGTCAAAGACAGATGTTGCTGATGAAAATTCTAATTACAGTTTGTATAAGACTTTCATTGAAAGTGATACCAATGTGAAATCATACACTGGCCTAAAATGCAAGGATGCTTTTGATGACATGTACAAATATTTGGCTCCAAGGGCAGAAAAGATTAAATACTGGGTTGGTTCTAAGAAAACAACGACCAGGAAGCGACGCTTTAGAGGTTCCCCCCGAAAAAGTGGCCCAAAACGTAAGGTAGACTTAAGAGAAGAATTTCTTTGTACATTGATGAAGCTACGATTGGGTGTCAGTAGCATTTTACTGTCTGATTTAATGGGAGTGTCAGAATCCGTAGTGTCATCTATATTTAACACTTGGATTAAATTTTTGGCAGTTGAACTGAGGCCTTTAATAGTTTGGCCAACTCGGGAACAGATTCAGTCACAGATTCCACATTGCTTGAAACACATGAAAAACTTGCGTTGTACAATTGATTGTACTGAGGTATTTATTACCCGACCAAGAGACCGTGAAATACAAGCACTGACATGGTCTGACTACAAAAAGCATAACACAGTGAAGTTTCTGGTTGGCATTTCACCAAATGGCACTGTCACTTACATCAGCAAGGTTTGGGGTGGGCGAGCCTCGGACCGTCACATCACCTTGCAAGATGGATTCATTGATTTAGTAGAACCTTATGACTTAATTCTGGCTGACCGAGGTTTCACTATCAAGGAGGATCTGGTTAAAAAGTTAGCTACTTTGGAAATACCCCCATCAAGTTCTGGACTGGAACAAATGTCAACCTGTGACGTTAAGAAAACAAAAAGAGTTGCAAATGCTAGAATTCATGTGGAAAGGGCAATAGGTAGAATGAAGCTGTTTGCTATATTGCAAAATACATTGCCAGTTTCATTGGTCCCTTTAATTGACGATATTGTAACAGTCTGTGCAGCACTTGTAAATCTTTTACCCCCTCTTGTTCAGTAACATGTGTAAAGATGAATGTATTGTTAATGGTATTAATTATACATTGAGATAATCTTTATTGTAGCGGCCTTGTTTGTAGTATTTTGCAGAGTAACATAGCATATCAACTAGGGCAGGGTCGGTAGCATATTTTTCATTTCGGTATCTCGCCAATGTAAAACCGTACCGATTCCGGGATACCGAAAGAAGAAATTTTGTTCTAGTATATACCCAATCGAATAAGCCCACCAACCGGAAGTTGAATTTGCGAAAAGAAAACATTACAGTTCTGATAGAAATCACTATAAAAATGCTAAAATATATGAAAAATATGGGATAAAAATTTGTAATTTCTTCAAATTTGAGGTTTGTTCCTAATAGTTTACATTTTCTTACAATATTATACACTGACAAGCGAAATACCGGCTGTAAAGTGTCACCACGGTGGTGAAGTGAATTGGTCTCGATACCGAGATACCGGTGTTACCGACCCTGTCCTAATATCAACATAGTTGACATAACTGATTATTATGTGTCATGTGGGATAGTTCATTATATCCAGGGATATACTGGTTTTCAAGTGTCGCGATGTCACTGCCGCAACCGTACATTGTGACTTGCATGAAAACTTAAAATACTTGAGACAGATTTCATTCAAAGTATCAGAACTTTGAATCATTACAAGAAAAATCATTGAGTGGAAATGTCCATCTCACAGTAGTTACAATACCATTCTCCTTCATGTCCGTTGTAACCAACACAACCCCAATGATACCATAACTGGCAACTGTCACATTGAACTGTGTTATCTTTGTCCTGCTGAATTTGTTCAGGATACAGGCACTCATTGTTACATGTTCCACACAAGTACATTGGTTGCTCTGTTTTTTTCTTTTTAGGAAATCGTTTGCGTTTGGTTGATGTGCAACTAGGAATAGTTGCTTGAACTGTGGGAGTTGTGGTTTGGGTGGAGGAATTAGCCTCAGCTGGGGTGATAGATGATCTTGAATTATTGCAGACTATATGATTTGCCAATACTATTTCTGTTATTAAACTCGGAGAGACATATTGCCGGAAAAAATGTTCTGCATTCTCAATTAATTGTAACCACCTGTCATCATTGTAAGAAATTCTTTGCACAAAAATTCCTTTTGGACTATATACAACAAAATCGGCCCACTTGTGGTTTGTTACACCCATTTCGCATTGAATTTGACTGTAGTATGGGTGGTTTTGCTTAAGCTTAAACTGCCCATGCTCTTTCACAAAATATGATATTCCTACTTCATTGGGATCTTCATGGGCGATACTTAAAGGGCACTTGATTTCTAGAATGCCTTGACCACAACAATCACAGTTCACAATGCCATCGGGACTAGCCCCAATGTAGACTCTGTCTTGGAGTATAAATAATCCACATGCTTGCACTTTCACATTGACATGTCCCTTTGCTTTTTGATGTTGGATGTACGACACACATGCTGTTGGTTCCATCTGTCGTCCATATTTCAGTGGGGGTAGGTTAGAATTGATTGTGTTTTTTCCTAAAATCCTTTGCACAAGTGGCATTGGATCTTTACTTCTTGCACTGTTACTGTTAATGGACTTAACTTTGGTGTTCACATGATGTATAATGGACCCAGTAATACGGCCAATTCTATGCTGGTGCCACATTAGGTTTTCATGCTGTCCCCTTGTTTTTTCTTCTAAATTTTTAACTTGGTCCTTGCTGTATGTGGGTAATGTCAGGAAAAAATTATCTGAATCTAAGTCATTCAAGGGGAGGTCTATGAGGGGAGTTGGGAGTGGGTCAGTTGTAACAATTTCGACTTCCGATTCTAAATTGTAGTCCATATGAGGACATTCGTGGCTGGGATCTGGGAACTTGACAAATTTGTAAATGCATGCATCATGGCAACTCCGATACATGGCATTTGCTATTCCTTCTAATGTGGGTGGGTTTTGTGTTAGACTTGTTGATTCACTTGTTGGATCAAAGAGTCGTCTTCTTGGTGGATTTATTGTCACTTCTGAATCTGTAATTTGTAATGTATAGATTTATAACACTAAAGGTCAACCATACCCAAGTCATATTACATGCAGTACTGCATATGTTTTTCAGGGTCCGAAAAAAACCAAAATATTGTGGAGGTGTAAATGTCTAACCTTCAATGAAAACTTATTTATGCATGAAATGGCAACGTCAGGAAAGCTAGTCATTCAGAAGTTTACATATAGAAGTGTATCAGTAACTACATTTATGGGCCATTAAAAAAACATCAAACATAAGCAATGCTGACTGTACTGTGACTGGGGTATTAGGGTTGATAAATGGAGTTAAACACCCATTTAGAAGAGTGCTTACTTGTCACTAGGTTGAGTTTCCCGGCATGTAGCACACTGTAGTCACTAAACAATTTTTTTCTCGACACATGCTACATATGAGAGCCTGCCTTTTTAACCCACAGCCCTTAAAGGCTGTCGTGGTATTGTTTTTACCTGTGGTGTCCCAATGGGCAGGCGGCGGGGAAAAGTTTGTCCGGCCTGTTTGTCAGAAACTGTAACATTGGTTAGGGGGTGTAAGTGTGCAATGTCATGATATGACCTTGTCGTAGTGACCTTGACCAATAAAACCTTGTTTGGGGTATATCTTAGAAACCGTAACGTGTAGGAAGTTGATACTGGGTGGGGACATTGCTAGGGTGTGTAGATGTGAAACGTCATGGTGAGCTTGATTTGACCTTTGAACTTTCCGTAGTGACCTTGACCTATAATGCCTTACTTGGGCTATATTTTGGAAACCGTAAGGTATAGGAAGTTGATATTTGGTGGGGACATTGGTCAAGGATTATATGTGTTAACATCATGGAGAAACCTGGATTTGACCTTTGATCTTGCATGTGTACCTTTTTACTTGAATCTTGGTTATTGCACGTATTGGTTTCTTTTGACGTAGATTAAGCACTGTTAAAGTATACTAGAATTCATTAACCATTTTGCTTTTGCAACTTCCAATTGTAAAAGATGGTATTTTATCAGGTGAGCCACAGGTTTTGTCCCAACTCCACATATAAGCATATATTGCCACATCTGTATGTATGGGTAATATTGAAAGCATCTGAACAATAATTCGACCATACAAATGAAAATCAAAATGGGAGAAGTGTTACAGCTTCGCAATTTTTATTTCACTGAATTCTCTTGCTTCAATATTTAATCTTTACGTGCAGTTTCTTTCTCTTACATGTTCTTTCTTTACTCAAACATTATTTATACACTGACACTGCTCTGAAAGTATCCCAGTCTATGTTTCACTACTTCTATGTGTCATGGTGTTGAGAACTATTTCCCCAGGCTGTGGGGTAGGGGCATCTGTGATGCTATGTTTGTCTCATTGGTTTCATGAAATACAATAGGGCAGTATGTCAGCACGTGTATATAGGCTTTTGCAAGTGTTGTTTACATTTGCAAAGGTTTCAGCTTTAAAATGTCAAACCTGGGTACAGTTACAAGTAGTTGAACTTGTGGCCATTACATGATGTTTTTTTTCCTACACATGCTACATATGAGAGCCTGCCGTTTTGTCTCATTGGTTTCATGAGCTGGGTTTGAATACCTCTTGGGGGGATGTATTCACTCCTGGGTCATGTAACCTATAATAGGGCAATATGTCAGCACGTGTATATAGGCCTTTGCAAGTGTTGTTTACATTTGCAAAGGTTTCAGCTTTAAAATGTCAAAACTGGGTACAGTTACAAGTAGTTGAGCTTGTGGCCATTACATGATGTTTTTTTTCTACACATGCTACATATGAGAGCCTGCCGTTTTGTCTCATTGGTTTCATGAGCTGGGTTTGAATACCTCTTGGGGGGGATGTATTCACTCCTGGGTCATGTAACCTATAATAGGGCAATATGTCAGCACGTGTATATAGGCCTTTGCAAGTGTTGTTTACATTTGCAAAGGTTTCAGCTTTAAAATGTCAAAACTGGGTACAGTTACAAGTAGTTGAGCTTGTGGCCATTACATGATGTTTTTTTTCTACACATGCTACATATGAGAGCCTGCCGTTTTGTCTCATTGGTTTCATGAGCTGGGTTTGAATACCTCTTGGGGGGGATGTATTCACTCCTGGGTCATGTAACCTATAATAGGGCAATATGTCAGCACGTGTATATAGGCCTTTGCAAGTGTTGTTTACATTTGCAAAGGTTTCAGCTTTAAAATGTCAAAACTGGGTACAGTTACAAGTAGTTGAACTTGTGGCCATTACATGATGTTTTTTTTCCTACACATGCTACATATGAGAGCCTGCCGTTTTGTCTCATTGGTTTCATGAGCTGGGTTTGAATACCTCTTGGGGGGATGTATTCACTCCTGGGTCATGTAACCTATAATAGGGCAATATGTCAGCACGTGTATATAGGCCTTTGCAAGTGTTGTTTACATTTGCAAAGGTTTCAGCTTTAAAATGTCAAACCTGGGTACAGTTACAAGTAGTTGAACTTGTGGCCATTACATGATGTTTTTTTTCCTACACATGCTACATATGAGAGCCTGCCGTTTTGTCTCATTGGTTTCATGAGCTGGGTTTGAATACCTCTTGGGGGGGGGATGTATTCACTCCTGGGTCATGTAACCTATAATAGGGCAATATGTCAGCACGTGTATATAGGCCTTTGCAAGTGTTGTTTACATTTGCAAAGGTTTCAGCTTTAAAATGTCAAAACTGGGTACAGTTACAAGTAGTTGAGCTTGTGGCCATTACATGATGTTTTTTTTCTACACATGCTACATATGAGAGCCTGCCGTTTTGTCTCATTGGTTTCATGAGCTGGGTTTGAATACCTCTTGGGGGGGATGTATTCACTCCTGGGTCATGTAACCTATAATAGGGCAATATGTCAGCACGTGTATATAGGCCTTTGCAAGTGTTGTTTACATTTGCAAAGGTTTCAGCTTTAAAATGTCAAAACTGGGTACAGTTACAAGTAGTTGAACTTGTGGCCATTACATGATGTTTTTTTTCCTACACATGCTACATATGAGAGCCTGCCGTTTTGTCTCATTGGTTTCATGAGCTGGGTTTGAATACCTCTTGGGGGGATGTATTCACTCCTGGGTCATGTAACCTATAATAGGGCAATATGTCAGCACGTGTATATAGGCCTTTGCAAGTGTTGTTTACATTTGCAAAGGTTTCAGCTTTAAAATGTCAAACCTGGGTACAGTTACAAGTAGTTGAACTTGTGGCCATTACATGATGTTTTTTTTCCTACACATGCTACATATGAGAGCCTGCCGTTTTGTCTCATTGGTTTCATGAGCTGGGTTTGAATACCTCTTGGGGGGGGATGTATTCACTCCTGGGTCATGTAACCTATAATAGGGCAATATGTCAGCACGTGTATATAGGCCTTTGCAAGTGTTGTTTACATTTGCAAAGGTTTCAGCTTTAAAATGTCAAAACTGGGTACAGTTACAAGTAGTTGAGCTTGTGGCCATTACATGATGTTTTTTTTCTACACATGCTACATATGAGAGCCTGCCGTTTTGTCTCATTGGTTTCATGAGCTGGGTTTGAATACCTCTTGGGGGGGATGTATTCACTCCTGGGTCATGTAACCTATAATAGGGCAATATGTCAGCACGTGTATATAGGCCTTTCCAAGTGTTGTTTACATTTGCAAAGGTTTCAGCTTTAAAATGTCAAAACTGGGTACAGTTACAAGTAGTTGCACTTGTGGCCATTACATGATGTTTTTTTTTCTACACATGCTACATATGAGAGCCTGCCGTTTTGTCTCATTGGTTTCATGAGCTGGGTTTGAATACCTCTTGGGGGGGGATGTATTCACTCCTGGGTCATGTAACCTATAATAGGGCAATATGTCAGCACGTGTATATAGGCCTTTGCAAGTGTTGTTTACATTTGCAAAGGTTTCAGCTTTAAAATGTCAAAACTGGGTACAGTTACAAGTAGTTGAACTTGTGGCCATTACATGATGTTTTTTTTTCTACACATGCTACATATGAGAGCCTGCCGTTTTGTCTCATTGGTTTCATGAGCTGGGTTTGAATACCTCTTGGGGGGGATGTATTCACTCCTGGGTCATGTAACCTATTATAGGGCAATATGTCAGCACGTGTATATAGGCCTTTGCAAGTGTTGTTTACATTTGCAAAGGTTTCAGCATTAAAATGTCAAAACTGGGTACAGTTACAAGTAGTTGCACTTGTGGCCATTACATGATGGTTTTTTTTCTACACATGCTACATATGAGAGCCTGCCGTTTTGTCTCATTGGTTTCATGAGCTGGGTTTGAATACCTCTTGGGGGGGATGTATTCACTCCTGGGTCATGTAACCTATAATAGGGCAATATGTCAGCACGTGTATATAGGCCTTTGCAAGTGTTGTTTACATTTGCAAAGGTTTCAGCTTTAAAATGTCAAACCTGGGTACAGTTACAAGTAGTTGCACTTGTGGCCATTACATGATGTTTTTTTTTCTGCACATGCTACATATGAGAGCCTGCCGTTTTGTCTCATTGGTTTCATGAGCTGGGTTTGAATACCTCTTGGGGGGAGGTATTCACTCCTGGGTCATGTAGCCTATAATAGGGCAATATGTCAGCACATGTATATAGGCCTTTGCAAGTGTTGTTTACACTTTTAAGGTGCAAAATGTAACATCTTATTAGAGTGAAAAAATCTACTAGTTGTGTTTCTCCCATGTACATCAATCAATCAATCAATCAATCAGTTGTCCAGGTGCTTAATCTCCGTATCAACGGATTCTAAGGCACACCATCCAATCCGTAAGGCATAAATCATGAGACATTAGACATGTTCCGAGTCGTTGCCAGGGAGGCGGTCCGGTGTTCGGTAGTAAGAAGCTATGGTGGGAATGATACATATGCTACATGTTGATGCCTACAATTTATCTAAATCAGAAAATACTAACCGGGGTATGTACACAATTTCATATGTATTACACAGTGTATATGTCATACCTAATTTAGAATAGTGAGGCTTTCTCCATTTCATTGCAGAAACTCGCATGGGTGCAACTTCTGTTTTCCCAGATCCATATTGGTTCCATTGGCATGGCAGTGAGGTACAGGATGTACTGGTGAAGCCCATTTTCCAAGCATACTCAACTTTAAAAAGCACGGCCGCAACATGGTTACAAGTAGAACCAAGTCTATTGAAAAAAAGCAATGTTTGGTATTTGGTAACAATTGCATTATTTACACTCGGTGAAAAAAATATACTTAAAAACACTGAAAATATTCAAAAATGTACATTGAAATCGCCATAGTGCAAAAGATATCTATTGTCTTGATATATATTTCACAAATTTATGAAATGTTTCCCATATTTCTGCTGTAAAATTTACCAATACCTACTATGCCAAAGATTAAGCTGTTTATCTCAAGTATGTTTGTAAAGCAATACACCACTGACCTCAATAAAATGACCAATAAACTATGTTCACTTATGAACGCTAATATGATTTACCCAGCAAAACAGGTGCAGTATGCTTTCTTCACTTCACCAGTACGCTTGGTCACCATAACCCAGACTTTATGATTTGGGTTGTGAATAGCATCAGATGGGGTACATTCTGCTTTCAAGTAGCACCACGCACTGTGGTCATGTATGTCGTGGTAAAAAACCTCTTTCAACCACTTTGAATTGAAGTAACTGTAGGCTTTACCTTCCTGTGAAAAAAAGTAAGATTGAAAAATTATTTTTCTCCACATTGCACATACAGCAATGAGTTTATATCTGGTAACAGAAGTGTATGTCAAAGTTCATCACTAGTTTTGGTTTGTAACCGGAAAGTTAAGCCTGCAGTAATATATACAGTTTTGTAAGAAAAAGTTACAATTGTACAATTGTATAATAAACTGTTGAAATATCTGTTACAAAGAAAAAATAAAAAGTATGAAAATTAAACTTGTGGTTTTACTTTATCTCATTCATTCATGCTCCAGGTATTCCTTGACTTTGTACTACAAAGCCAGTTTGCATTACTTAAACTATAACAATTGAAATAGTTTTACAGTGGCAAATTGATATACACCCCTCCACGGTGTTGCCAGAATAAACCACTTAATAATAATACTGTACTTTGACCTTGGAAAAACAATAACTATTACTATTATCAATGTTGTCTGTCACATCTGTGGATTTGACTCCCCACAAGTTAAAATGCAGAGGACCTGTACTAACTAGTATGACCTTGGCTGTTAACATGTAAAACAGGAAATGGAATCTTACCTAAGGTATAACCGATCCTTTGGAGAAAAAGAAAATTAGATTAGATTTCAAATGCAGCAATGCATGTTTTAGGCATTACACTTACAATACCCGAGTTAAGATATTTTGGATCAGAAAATTGATGTCGTTGCATCATTTTACTTGCCATTCCTTTTACATTTCATATTCAAAAAGTATGGATGTTACAGTCAAAATAAAGTAACTTAATTACATTCAATTTCTCTTTACATCTGTAACATAAAGGAGTTAAAAAGTAATTTAATAAAATACAAACTTACCATTTCTTTAAATAGGAAAGTGGAAATCCTTGAAGTGCAGTAACTAGTATCAAGAAATGACTGCTAACTATATTTCGTGAAACCTTGGGTACCTTGTATGTACACCACATCTGCCATCCACAAGTTTAACTAAAAATGTTTATTTCTTTAAATGTATTGGGTAGCTTTCACAGGTTAGGATAAAAATTGATTAATCCAAGATCAAAATAAAATACAATGAGCCCACCAAAAAGGAAAAAAAATTACTCCTGTGAAACACTCGGACAAATTAAATAGTACAGGGTTACAAAAACATCTTAACTACTGTTACTTCTTGTAATTACTTTGTAGTCACTCATTATCCTGCAACTGATTTCCCTGTCACCCAGGGCCAGCAGATACTGTGTAATGTCTACTTGGAAAATAGGTGGCCAACTAGTGATGCCTTCCTTCTCCGCCTTCCAGCCCTCACATAAATCATTTAAAGGGTCTGGCAAATGTATGCCATCCATAGGGCTCAGTAGCAACTGATATTCCACAGCTTTTGTAAATGTGACATCCTTATCTGTTTTTAACAGTGGTAGCCCTAGTTGCTCTGCTGAATATGCCAAGGCAACCAGCTCATCCTTTCTGCCAGTTGCCTTTAGACCTCTTTTCCTAAGAAATTCTTTTAAAATATCAACTTTCATCCTTGAAAAATCTCCCAATGATCTCTTTTCATCCATTACTTAGCCTAAAAAAATGTTTCCAAAACCTAGATCACTAAAATTACTCTAAACTATGCATTTCTAGGTGAAAAAAAATTTAAATTTCCCTCGCTTGAATGAAAATCAATAGTAGTAACATACATGCGCAATTGTTTGTTTTTATCCCGAATTTCTTCGAGAGGCCGTTTTCTCGCGAGACCGCGAATCGGCTTATAAAGACTCAACCAGGAAGTATTTTTTTTTTGTACATAATGTCCTCAAGTCTAACTAATCTATACTGGTGCATTTTAGACCTGTATTTGTATTCAGTTTCTGTATTGCAACCAAGCTGATAAGACCTGATAAAAGTAATGAGATATGAATTAAAGTTTTTTCAGTAGTGATTACTTCAAAACACCTCAATGGTCAAAAAATTGAATTACGTGCAAGTCGCCGACAAAACAACTCGCAGACAGCAACTCGCCGACAAAACTCGCCGACAATGGACGAGTGCATATGCTTCTATTTTATAAAGTATTGCAAGGAAATACCAGGGGAAATCCGTGACCTCGTATCTTCTCATGAATATTAATAACTTGAGTGTACATGCCGTGAGTTCTGTAGTTTAAAGTATCGATCTTCGTCTATATGCTTCTATTTTATAAAATATTGCAAGGAAATGCCAGAGGAAATCCGTAACCTCATATCTTCTCATGAATATTAATGACTTGGGTGCTGTGGCCGTGAGTTCTGTAGTTTAAAGTATTTGATCTTCGTCTATGCTTCTATTTTATAAAGTATTGCAAGGAAACACCAGGGGAAATCCGTGACCTCATATCTTCTCATGAATATTAATGACTTGGGTGCTATGTCCGTGAGGAATTCCTCCACGAGTTCTATTGGTTTAAAATGTTAAAGTACGCATACCCTCTTATTCAAACGGATAAAATTGTTGGCGAGTTTTGTCGGCGAGTTGCTGTCTGCGAGTTGTTTTGTCGGCGACTTGCTCATATACCAAAAAATTGAAATATTTTTTCTTGCGGAACAAACATACTGCCTGGCTTCATATTTTGGCACACGCCTCAAATTGGCACAAAACGGAAGTTAAAATATTTAATAATAATTGTTCTTTATCGCCCACACTCGTACATTTTTGATTGCTAAATAAGGAAGTGGAAATGAGGACAGAAATAATTTAAATATCTTTGGCAATTTCCATATGCAAATTGTGCCAATGTCGGGGCCAATGTTTAAATGGTCCGTTAGGGTCGGCTGCAACTTCTCAGCCTGCCAGAGAGAATAGTTGAAATATCAAACATGTTTGATATTTCTTTGACCGTTACCGACTCTTAATATATCCGACCCTAATTTCAGCCCCCTAGCAACAGGCCTGTCGGTTAATTTAAGGGCCTGTCGGTTACTCTTCCAGGCTTGTCTGTAACCCTTCCAGGCTTGACGTTATGGAATTTTATGATTTCTGAATGTTTGCCATACATATTTTTGTTGAGCTGTGACTAAAAGTTTGTTCTGAATTTATCTGTGCTAACTGTATGTTTTGGTTGGTTAAATAATGATATTTAGTTTATACTTAATTAAAATCATCTGTTATCACCCAGTGTATATGCAGTACATATGCCATGTTTCTGTGGCAGTGGTTGTAAAATGCTGAATAATTTTGGCATTTATCGATCAATTTTGGCCAAATAAAGGCCTCAAGTAAGTACATTTCCAAAGCTTTCCAAATATAAAAGGTTAGCAGATATAAGTTCAACAGCTGATTTTTGATTATTTTTTTTTCAAAAGCTTAAATGTCAGATTTCAACATATATAAATTGCTTTAATATAAGATGGAAACATACATCCACTACTGTAAATCAATTATGCCTTTGCAGGTATGCATGAAAAAGAATTTTATATATATATATATATATATATATATATTTCTTGAGATGCAGAACTATTTTGTTGGAAATTGTTTATCTATTCTTATAAAAAAAATTAAGTGTTACCTTAGACTGAGAGGCCTGGGTTTGATTCCCAGTGATGTGTAAATCAAGACATCATAGCTCAGTGATAGAGCACTCAGTCTGGGTGTATGCAAATGGAAGCAAATTAAATACTTTGTTAAATCTACATTGACTTTAGACCTTGCCATATTAATTATACAGCTGTATTTTCTTGCTTTTTACATCTTGATTATGTACTCAACATACATAAAAGACAATACAAGATGTAACGGGCCCACCTTGGTTACATTGGGAACTTTGGTGACTAATTCACCTTATGACTCCGAGCCCCCAGCTAGTCCAATACTAGCACCTTGTAAATGCCTTCCAAAATGGACGCGATGCCCAAGTTCAGTTATTTTCCACCCACGTTAGGAGGAAGATCACCAGACCTTGTGACCTCAGTTAGAGAAATACCTTCAACCCTTACAATAAAGAATCTCACCAGACGGTGAATGACATTCAAAGTATAGCTCACTCCAGGGTATGACTCTCAATTACAACTAACAAACAAATAAACCTTTAATTAGATTTATTTCAATATCCAACAAGTGTATATATAATTAAGTATATATTATGCATATATACATATATTTACAACAACAAAGTTTAAAGTCACAACAGCAAGTCTACGTCAATTATTTTGATATAGGTTCAGCCAATATTGGATGAACAAGTTTACTGAGTTAAAAGTACAGAAGATGAAATATTAATACCCCAAACCCGTATACACAAGTTAAAATATATACGATAAAAATACCCAAAACCCATAAATTACGCACTAAATAATAATGCAAGTACTATCTACAACATGTGGGCTAAGGTAAAGTACATAAATGATGAGAAAGAAAGAATAAAAATGAGTTTGTACACCCTCCCAATTTAATATATATATAACGATTTAATATAAAAGAATGTTCTTTAGAACGTTAGGCCATACAAGTTGACTCCTGACTGAATCGGCCAGACGCAGTGGAGTTGCCTAAACTATGTTAAGTTGGTCCAGTGGTCGCCGGGCAACTTTCAGATACTCTAGATCTGAAGAGTAATAAACATGTTCAGGGCTAGTGGGAAAAGCCACACTACCTGGTGTATATATCTATCCTCTAGATTAGAGACCTACTTGTCAATTCCTGACAAGCGAGCAAGCCAACTGTCCTACACCGGATCAGCTGAAATTTTGTTGACCTATACCAGCCAACAAAAAGCCTGACCTATACTGGTCAAATACACCGTGTAACTAGTCTGCACCGACTGATACACTAAACCACAAGACTATATAACATACAATGGCCAATTTCAAGTATAAAAAGTTTACTGTAAAAATATTAGCGCTGTCTATAACTTGACTCGTACTGGTACTGTTACAATTTACATTTAAATAAACACACACAAGTCATATTAACCTGACACTCCCCCCAAGAAAAGCTTACAATAACCCAGAAATATACCAGAGTGTACAAACTGGATTAGACAATAAAACTTTACACAACAGAATACATGTACTTCAATCAACCCACAATAATGTAAACATGCATACTCACAGTTTTGGATTATCCATATAATCACAGTTTATCACCGGACGGAATTAAAATTACAATAGTATTAATAGAACAATACCGGTAATACTCCTAAAACGCACAACAGAATTGATGAACCGAATCAATTCATTAAAATAACTTTAATATTAAATAACTAAACCGAGTACAGAGACCCGAAAGCAACCCTAAAAACTGCTCTAACACTGCGCCAGATATTCTTAATCCGAATACCTAAAAGTGAATATCCTAATTTCACAGTATTTGATTATAATCCTCAATAAAATCTACAATAATGCCAATAACTATAAGCTAGTTAAAACTACCCATAATACCGTAACTCAATTCTCAACCCACAATTTAGATACCAATTTTGAATTTAGAGGCACTAAAACTGTGTTCAGCACCCAATTGCCAACACTCAACGTGCTTACCAAAAGAAAGCCAACTGAGAAGTGATGAGAAAGCACCACCCACCTGTTTATATAGCCCTAACAGGTGCTCACCATAGAGTAATCTGATTGGCTTTTAAGTACCACCCATCTAACATGATTGACAGGTCAGGGGAATGACCAATTTTGGCTCCAAACCTGGGCCAAGAGCTTTTCCCTCCAAAATGGTGCCTTAAGTATTATAGTGTAACTACCCCAATACTGGGAGTTAAATACTGAAACAACACCTAAAGAATTCTATATTGATGTGCTATAAGATAAACATGTTACTCACGTAACCATTTAGCTGTAACAGAGTACATAATAAAATATGTCAGAAGGTACTCATCTTCATTTAACAACCTGAATCTAACACCAAATGGCCGAAATAACCAGACAATGAGTCTTACTAAAATGCAAAATATCACCTAAACCTCGGAAACCCTATACTCCGGAGACATACCAAACCCCGGATCGCCGTCATAAAGTAACGCACAGCCAATACTTTACAAAGAAGCTGTACAATGTATTCAAATGTAAGTGTCAATGGTATCGTGACTGTTGCCGATCGCGCAAGTCTGCCCGCACCCTTAGGTTTGAGGAAGTGGAGCCGTGCCTTAAGCAGACAGTGAGTCAATCGGCTGCCATGACTTGTGTCTTCAGATTCCTGCACCTGTCAGCACTAGTTGTCTAGATCCCAAACAGTTCATATCAAGTAAGTTTATTGTATCTTGTGTTTGTATCATTTACCTTGTATGTATTAAGTGTTACATTGAAAAATGCAATAATAGAAATAGCACAGTTAAGTGAAACCACATATGTGGCTCAGAAAATATTCTTAAGGTCAAGGTCACTGCAGCATGGTCAAAGGTCAAATCAAAGTCATACCAAGATGTTGTACAACTGTACTCCCAAACTAATAGGTGACAACTTTTGTATTGTCAATTTATAATAAAAATATTGTTTGTATGTCTAAAATTGATAAATTATGAGTTAAAAATTGTGGGCTCACTGAAATCTCATTGTTAGACACACACTTATGAATAATTTTTACGAAGTTTCCCAAAATCCCTTATTATTGCTCACTGCCATCTTGAACTAAAGCCACTGATGGCCCACTGATGGCAACATGTAACCTGGTGCTTTTTAACACACAACACCATGTTGCTCTTTATGCATCATATTGGACTTCAATACTAGAAGTCAGGGAAACATGTTTCCTGGGCCATAGTAATGCATGCTTTTAAGCAAGTGTTTTCGACTTTTTTAACAAAATATCTAATCACCTCTAAATATATTAATATGCATGAAAACATAAAAAAAAAATTTCCAGTTTTTTATTTGTTAATCGGTGGTTCACATTCTAGTTTAACTAATATTTAATTTGCTTGCAATTGCAAACACCCAGACTGAGTGCTCTATCATTGAGCTATGATATCTTGATTTACACATCACTGGGAATCAAACCCAGGCCTCTCAGTCTGAGGTTGCACTTATTTTATTTTTTTTAAAGGATAAAAAATTTCCACTGACTTATATCTCAAAAAATGTTCTTAATTTCTCCAAGCTCTGTAACAATGCGCACAAAATGTTCATAAAATGTTTATACATGTGTTTAAAATCTGGAGAAATATTTCTTAAGTATATCTTGCTGTATCACTGTTGTTTGAAGCCATCTTCACATTCTAAGTAGATATATAGAAGTATATAATTTGATGATATTATATACTTTTATATCTCTACTTAGAATATAATGATGGCTTCAAACAACAGTGATACAGCAAGATATAGTAACAGAAATATTTTTCCAGTTTCTCTCAAAATGGCTGTGCTGATGTCATCATCCCAAATGAAAGCGAGGTTAAGATATTCTTCACTCTTTGTAAACATTTAAAAACGTTTATGTATAAACGTTTATGTATAAACGTTTATAAATGTTTTTAAACCAAACTAATGTTGCTGAAACGTTTATAAACCCATAATATTGAACAATTGGTCAATATTTAGGTTTATATTTGGTTTTAAAAACATTTATAGGTTTACTAAACGTTTATAAACGTTTGCTATATTTACTGGGATAACAAAATCGGGATTTACTGCACCTTACATAAAAATTTTTCATTTAATCTGAACTTTATTATCCACCACGCGACGTATTTGCCCTAAATACGGGGAAATACAGACCGGGATGTATTTTTTTTGTATACACCGGCGCCCCGGTACTATGGATAATGAGTGTGAATAACTTCCAGTTTTTTAACAATATCTCGGAAAGTATTCAACTTACAAATATATATAATATATCATTAGAAAGGTGTTATTGTAGCGCTTCTGCTGATGTATGTTGCATAAAAATCCATGCAGAAATGACTGAGATATTGCAAGCTAAAGATTGAAGTTTTTATATTCAGTGTTGCTCATGCTTTTCAAAGCCTTTTTCACGTCCTGTCATTAAATATTCGTATTATTTAACCGATAAATCACACAAAATGGTGGATAATAAAAGTAAAACACCCCCTCATCAGACATATACAGAAAAAATATATCACTCATGAAGATTAACAATATAATACTCGTGCTACGCACTCGTATAATATTGTTATCTTCATTCGTGATATATTTTTTCTGTATATGTCATTCGGGAAGTTTTCCTATTAACACATATATATTTTATAACAGACATGAAGGGGAAGGACATTTTTGTCTACAACGGGTCTTAAAGCAAATAATTTGTAAATTCCTTAATCGTTTTCATTAGCGGTTCTGAAAGTGATTATTTTCTGACCCGTCAGTGACTGTTCTGAAGTCACAGCAATAAATCAATGTGTCACGCAGCAGTCTTCTGTAAAATTGATTTTCTATCACATGTTCACTTGTACATAAATTGTTTGTGAAAAGAAATATTAATCGAAGCAAAACTAGAATTTTCCAGTATAATTTATTTGGAACCCCATGGAAAACAAAATGCATGAAAACTGCAATGACACAAAAACACCATAGGCGACCATATTTAATTATACTTTTATTTAGATTTATTTGTTGTTTTACGTCGCATTCAACAGCCAGGGTCATATTGCGACGGGTAGTTTGTAGGTGGAGGAAACCAGTGCATACCACACTGTAAACCAGCGGGCAGTGGCAAGTAACTACTGGTGGGCCAGTAAATTTCGACACCCCAGTGAAGTTCATCACCTAGCTGCCACAAAAATGCTCAAGGACAAGGCAATATTCACATTTAAATTAATGGAATATAGCTTCTTTCAATGGCAAGGTATACATAAATGCCATAACTAGACAGTAAAAACTGTTTCATATTGTCATAAAATGCAGGTTAAGAACTTCACTGGGGTGACAAAATTCACTGGCTGAGAAGTACCAACTTTCCAACATGAAGCACCCGGCCCGAGATTCGAACCAGCGGCCACAGAGTTTGGACGTGAAAACTCTAACCGCTACACCCTGCTTTGAAATTCAAGCTTAGCATTTTTTCGGTTCTTACTCTGAGTGTTGAAGTAAAATATTTGTATAAAATAGTTAAATTGATTTTAAAGGAAGAGTTATTTTTGTCTATTGGGAGACTGTACACCAGTCGCAGCTATTATAAACACTACATGGGTTAGCATGAAGTGGGTCGATTCATGAAGTGGGTCAATTTTTCAAGAAATTCCACCAAAATAAAAGTTTGCTGTATTCCTGTATCATGAAATTTTTGGAAAAGTTTTACAGTACATATACTAAATTATAAAAGATCAGATTGTGATGTTTTGATGTCTGTTAAATTTAATAATTTAAATTAGTAAAAATAAATTTATTTTATTTTTATTTTATTTATTACTTTTTGTGAACTTTTAAGTATTATAAATCCAAGAAACACATTGACTTGGTCAAAATATGAATTTTGGAAAGGTATTTTTGACTGAAAAATTGACCCACTTCATGAATGTTTGGCACAGGTATTTTTGTATAATACAGTACACACACACACGCACAAAAAATTATTAGAAAAAAAAAAAACCAAACAAAAAAAAATATGCCTCCATCAGAACCATGTACATGTAAATAGGTTTGTCACAATATTTTGAGAGATTTAAAAAATATAGAGAAAAAAAACTGACATAAAAGTGCCGAAAAATAGCCCTGTGAACCAGTGAAACATGATCTACAGTATACTGATAAATTTGTGCAATCTTAAATACTGTGTCAGTTCTATATTAACATGTAACAACACTTTTATTATACTCAGATATGATCTATGAATACTCTTAATGTCAACCGCAATCTTCTTACCTTAACATCAATCCGCATATTTCACTGCTCTTTCAAATAAAATTTGTTGTTGTTTACGCCGCCATTAACTGCTGTTGAAAAACATGGAGGTGAAGGTCCGTTTCTTGCCCTCCGACCTACTTCGAGAGCGAGGCGTGACGTCACAGCGATTCCTTCTATAAGGAAGTAAAACAAAACAACATTATGCGCCTACTACAAATACTCATAATTTTGCTGTTGGCAGTATGCTTATTGTGTATGTCAAACCTAGAGTAATATAATTTCGTATTTAATTCAATGCCCGCTGCTTCAACTGATGTTATTTCATCGAATGACCAGTTATCTTCGAGGCGTGTCGAGTGTCAAGACAACAACACCCCCTCCGACGCACAGACAGTCGCTTACATTTTTATTTGTTTTCTGATAGGCAATAGTATGAGATATCACCAACACGTCGTTTTTAATAAAAGACAAAAACAGGTGTGGCAACATGAGCAAATGTGTCAGGTCCCAGACATATAAAATTCTCTCTGTGTCAGGCTCCAGAAATATTTAAAAGTCAGGTCAGATGTTTATTCCTATTTGTCACAAAAAATTACCATTGTTATTGTGACAAATGATTTGCATGTTACTACTAATAGGATATTGTTTGGAAACCAACTATAACTCAATGACGTCATATTTTCTGTGCATGCATGAATATTTATGAGGTTTAATTGGGAAAATGTAATTTAGTGTTGAAATATTGTTGTAACTCACCAGTTACTGTTTGCAGCATCCCACTTCCAGGTTAACTGCTGGATCACTGATGACATAAACATCCTTTATTAATGTCTTTTCTCTTTATATTGTCCTTCTATCACAATACTAACACTTTTTCTTCACATCTACATCGTCTTTATCTCAAATATGGCGGCATTTCAAACTACATCTCTCGATACTTGGTATTGGATCTCCCGTTGTCACGACGACCTTCACCTTTTATATTGCCGTTTGCAAGTGGCTATTCTAACGGCGAGATCGTCTCCGCCCGCGATTCACTACACTCTCCTCCGTCAACGAGAAGCTTGGTGTCATGACAAACACATTGACGGCACTTGTCACGCTCATGGCAGTGTCTTCACCTCCCGGCCCATCCTCTAAGTCATATTCAGCAAGTGGTAAACCGCCTGCTGAATATTTTCCTCCTACAGAATCTGTATTTTTCCGTAGAGCCTTTTCGCGTTGAAGGAGCTGAGATCTAAAATCTCCCTGACGGTTTACCCATGCAAAAAAGCTATCCTACGAGCAACTTCATCGATTCCATAAGGAGTGTTGAACTTCTTGGTTTTAAATGCTGGGGGGAGTAAATGGGGAGAATCTGACTCCAGGAGAATCTTGGTTGGCTCCAGAGATCGTACCACTTCTTCTAGCTCGGGATGACGCTCACTACTTAGCAACAGTCCAGTGAATCCAAACATGGCTGTTGGGTATTGAGCCAACCAGGCGTCCTTTTCCTTCATTCCCCCGTTGAAGCAATGCACATGAATTCTATAAGAACCACGGTGTTTAGAGAATAACTGACTTCTCATGGTGTCCAAGCATAACTCTGTGGCTTTCTTGGAGTCCACACTGTCTTGGCAGTGAATAACCATGACAGTTGACCATAACTCCTTGCTGGCATAATGTCTCAGCTGCTCTTTGAACACCTTCATTTGCTTGTCCAGATGTACGCTACAACCATCAGTTAGGTCGTAACCCGTCTCGCCAATTCCCACACACTTTGGTTCCTTCAAAACAACTTCTTTCACCACTTTCATCTCTTCAGGGGTTACTTTGTGAGCACGCTTTGGATGCACCCCGAAGGTAAAAAACAACCGTCGATCTTTGGACAAATCCCGCCTCACACTCCTTGATGGTACGCCGTCAATAAAGTTGGCTATTGCAGCTTCCAATTTCATTGAGGTTTGTGGGATTGGCCCATTAGCCAGTATCTCCTCTAGATCCTCCATTCTACTTTGCTGCTGCACCCGATCAAGGTGGAAGTGAGAATCCACAAATGTTATCCTCTGTGAATTTCTCACCAAACGCACTAACCTCAATTCCCTTTCCTCTTTGGGATAAGGAATACCAAGTGGTGATGGTTTCATTTTTTTCCCCTTTGCTGGCACTGCTGGACCCGATTGTACAACTGCGGCATAACTCCTAGTGGCAGAAGAGGTTGACTCCTTTGTCTCCACTGGTTTGTTTGTTTCCATCGCTTCAGACTCCACAGACCTTGCAATTTCTCCTTTCCTTCCTTTCTGGCGTAACTTCTTCCCGATCTATTTCCATCTCGTCCCTCCTTTCCGGAGATAGACTGTCCACAACTACAAACTCACTACTTTCAACTTCTTTTTACCTTCTTCTCCAATGAGGCTTTTCCCTGTGGAACCTTCCCTGCTGAAGCTTGTCCTAATGATTCAGCGATAACAACAGATAGTGGCCTGAATCTCGGTGCAGACTCCGCTGTGTTCGCTTTGTCCAGATTCTGTTTAACCGACTTCTTGTGGGTCTGTTTTTCACTTGACTTCTCCTTTGATTTAGCCTGATCTGTCTGGTCACTGGTCAATTCTACTTGAACGTTCGAATTGTCTACGCTGGCTGGTACAATGTCCCTTGTAACACGCACCTTGTCTATCTTTACACGTTTGACATTGAACTTGCTCTCTCCTATACAATTGATGAGATGAGCCAAGGCTCCACTGTACCAGAGAGGCTACAAGATTAGGTGGACTGATTGATGGTGTGCTTGGCAGGTTTTCTGAATACAACCAATGGTGGAACTGGTTCATCATTTCAATATCAGGCTCTGTCACCTCATAAGTTTTATCCGTGGTTGGATAGAATTTCAGGGACAACACCTTCTGGAGTAATGCCTTCAAATCCTCACAACCCAGGTGGTGAGCTATTTTGTTCAGCAAGTCTTCTAAGATTCGCATGCGAGAACCCAGGGGTAAATCCCCGGTTTTACTGTAGGCCTCAGTGGGTAGATGTTTACCAATCACATGCTTTTTCATATGCTTGTTCATGGAATTCTTCAAGCTGATCCAATGCTGCTTGTTTCCTAGCTTCCTGCTTCATATGATCTGGAAAATGTTCTTGTTCAGTACTTGTTATCTTTGGCTTCACAACATGTTGTTTTTCTTTGTCGGATCCACTACTTGACCTACTGGAGCCTGACGACCTTCGCTCGACCTTTGTTCTCAAGTCTCCGACGTCCTTCTTGATGTCATCAAATTCATCAGCTATTTGGTCTATTCGGCCATGAATACCGGACACATCATCCTTAATGGATTGAATTTCACCAGAAACTTTCCCACTAAGCTGTTGGATTTCAGCTCTGAAAGAGTCAAATGCCCCGGTCATCGTCTGACAAAACTGCTTCAAGTCAATGGCTTCTGACTTCATCAGGCTTCCAACAGGATCAAACACAAGTTCTCCTTGCTGGACAATCCTCTCTTTGATATGCTTGGGGATGTCCAACATCATGAATACACTTTCACTGATTGACCCAACTGCCTCCCTCATGTCAACGATCAATGCGGCACGCTTTGATCCAATGTCAACCAGATCCTCCAACTCCTTCTTTGACGCAACATTGACGTTCAATGGTTTGGTAGCCATCTTGAATTTCAACACAAGTTACTTAACTATGGTTTATCAAAGTTAATGTAACAAAAAATGTAAAGTTGCAAAAATAAAGGTTACTTAACTATGATTTAACAAAGTTAACATAACCAGTCAAAAAGTGCAAAAATTTTGACAATGTTTACATAACCAGTCAAAAAGTGCAAAAATTTTGACAATGTTTTTTTCCCCAACTTTAGACTAAGAAATCAAATCAGAAAACTTGATACTCTTAGTACCACTTTTATTACAAAAACTGGTCAACCTGTGCAAACCAATACTGCCAGAAATAAATTTCCCAAAAATAAATATTTATTATATGATTCAAAATTGATTTGATATACTAAAACATGCACTATTTGATTTTGTAAGCAAGTATAATCAACCAATCAATCATCAAATCAATATAATCAATATCCCAAATTAAACGTCCTCAACCCAAACATAAATGAGTCAAACTTGATTTTGTAATTATAATTTCATTACATAACAGGCAAATCAATTTATGATATTAGTACAATTAATTCTTAAATATAATATACCATGTACATTAAATGCAAACAATATTTTTAAAAGAATTGATTTATAAATTTGAAAAAATTGAAAATTACTGTATTGATATTAAAAGATAATTTACAGATTTTACTGAGTATTACTGTAACTATTTTCAAAATAATTTACTGAATAATAATTTACTGATGGTCAAATTGAAGTAATTTACTGAACGAATACCACTTGTACACAATTTTACCAGAAGACAATTATTCAAAAATTTGTTACTTACATCAAGATGAAAGTGTAACAATTTAAACTTTAGATATAAATTAAGATTTATGTAACTGCAATAATCAAATTATAATTTTAAAATTATATGACAATTCAAAATTACTGAATGGGAAAAAATTCAATGAATATTGCAAATAAATTTCCAAATAAACCTAAGTTATGGATTATATATAAACAATTTCAAATAACCCCAAATTTTATTTGGATTTGCCCAATTTTGCCTAATGAATTTGATAAACATAGTGACCGTAATTCAAATTTCAGACCAAATTGGTTCACCAATGGTCAACACCAAATTTATTCAATCAAATTGAATTCCACCAAAAATTCACAATTCTGGAGGTAAATTCAATTTAATTACTGCATCAAAAGTAATTTGGCTTTATTGTACACCAGCCTTAAAACTGGCAAACCCAGCTCTCATGTCACAAGCTGTCACATTCACGGTAATTTAATGTTCAAACTGACGGTAATCTGAACATCAAAATACACACAAAATACATTGGTTTATGCAATATTCACTACCCATCAACCTTAAACCACAAAATAATTGTATTTAAGAGACCAAATTAAATCACACTGTGATATACCACGTGGATTCTATCACCTGGCACCTAGGTACCAGTGTTGTAACTCACCAGTTACTGTTTGCAGCATCCCACTTCCAGGTTAACTGCTGGATCACTGATGACATAAACATCCTTTATTAATGTCTTTTCTCTTTATATTGTCCTTCTATCACTGTACTAACACTTTTTCTTCACATCTACATCGTCTTTATCTCAAATATGGCAGCATTTGAAACTACATCTCTCGATACTTGGTATTGGATCTCTCGTTGTCACGACGACCTTCACCTTTTATATTGCCGTTTGCAAGTGGCTATTCTAACGGCGAGATCGTCTCCGCCCGCGATTCACTACAATATGAATTCAATTTAATAACTTGATGCAACTTTCAACTAATGGGTATAGGATTGAATTTATGATAAAGAGCAAGGACTTGCCCCAGGTCAACCCCAGCTACTGCTGGTTAGAGGTTACGTTTAGAGGTTAAGTCTTGGTCAAATTTTCTTGACTGTATCTGGGCAGAATAAGTATTTTTCAGGATCTAGAAATAAATATACTTTTATTTATGCACACATAAATTTGTTGGATTATTTGTGAATAAAGATCACGTTTATGAATACCTCATTGGTTTTCTTGTATAATCTTGGCCCTTGGCATGCTACAATATGAATGTAAATAACTTGCACAAGTCAATGTAAAATATGGAGGACGCGATGCAAAGTGATTTACTTATGTGTCAGGGACCTGATACACATAGTCACTACTACCTGCATTTCAAATCACTTCAATTTCTTGCTGTAAGACAGGTTTTGGTACTTCAAACCACCTTTAAACTGTAAATGAATAATTGGATATTTTCCTATTAAATCACAAAATTAAACTTTTGTTTAGTTTATGCAGTATTTATTACAAAACTATTTATATAACCTCATTTTCCATATCTTTTGGGTTTTCTGCACTTGTCCTGAATAATGTGACCATGCACCAGACTTGGGGTCAAATACTTTTAAAAGTATTTAAATGCAAATACTTTTCAATTTTTCAAATGCAAATGCATATACTTTTATTTTTTTCAAATGCAGATACTTTTCAAAAGTATTTCAAATGGTGCACAGAAAAGTGCCCTCCTAGAAGACTGCCCTCCTAGAAAAGTGCCCTCCTAGAAGACTGCCCTCCTAGAAAAGTACCCTCCTTTTGAGGGGCTGGAAAAGTGCCCTCCTTTTCTCAAATGATGCACCATAAAATATTTTATAAGCATTTTAATAAGCATTGTATAGACATTTAATTCAAAGAATTATAAGATATGATTGTGAGAATTTGTGACAATATATTAATGATAATACACAAGTAAGCACAAATCTATGTAACCACAAATATCCTTAGAAAAGTCTAATGCAGTGTCCAAAACCTCTCAGGAACTCTAGCAGATTTAACTGTACCTTTAATCATGAAAGCCTCAGCAGATATTGGAATTGACATAAAGCACACTTCAATCACTAGAAGATTTAACTGTATCTTTAATTATAAAAGCCTGAGCAGCTACTTTGTGAATAAAACATTTTAAAGTAATGTCACAGTACATCATCTGAGAAAAGGAGGGCAGTTTTCCACCACTTTAAAATTGAAGGAGGGCAGTCTTCTAGGAGGGCACCTTTCTAGGAGAGCACCTTTCTAGGAGGGCACATTTCTAGGAGGGCACTTTTCATGGATTCATTTCAAATACTTTAAGTTTTATATGTTTGCATATATGAATATATTAAATATGAAAAGTATAACTCACATGAAGTGGAGATTTAAAATTGCAAAACACACAAAATAAATTTTAAATGTTCCCTGGAAACAA
This sequence comes from Sabellastarte sp. h YS-2021, assembly GCA_964017235.1. Lineage (NCBI taxonomy): Eukaryota > Metazoa > Annelida > Polychaeta > Sabellida > Sabellidae > Sabellastarte > Sabellastarte sp. h YS-2021. The sequence goes on along the minus strand of OZ024929.1, from coordinate 78,829,818 downwards.
AATAATAGGAATGTGCTATAAACAGTGTCAATTTGTAAAAACAAATATAGTAAAAACAGCAGAAGTGTACCATCACTTTACTTAAAACATAGTGGTGATAAGTACAATTGGTAATATATGTTAAAAAAAGTCTGTAGAAAAAAATGAATTAATTTACAATGTTCAAAAAGATTGTATTTTAAAATTATTTCATGAACTTCTAAGATATTTATTTTCAAATAAAATAATTTCTCTATGAAGGACTGAACTTTTGCATTCCAATAACATTTATAAGAGGGAGGTGGGTAGTGGGGGTCGGAGAGTTTGAAAATCCCTATGACAAAAGTTTCATACTGTAAAAGAGGAGGCATTTACCTTCCACATCTCCCCCACCCCATTCTGCCTCTGCTACTTTCAGTTATTTATGTGAGGGGAGTGGTGCACATCAACTTAAACTAAACATAGAATAAATAAATAAGAAGAAATGGATCCATATTCTCTATTAGTAAATCCTTATGAGTCATTCAAAACAGCAAGAGGGTATTGGTTAGGTTCCCAGAAATCAGATATTGATTCCGTTGATCAGGGCCCTGACTATTAGATGCAGTTACTGTTTACCAGATTTCTGTTTTATAGTCAGTACATCAGTATTAAGAGCCAATCAAGACATGGCATGTTGTCATCACATGAAAACTAGAATTAAGACATTTTAAACCCGTAACTGGTGATTTTATTCAGTACTTCATTTAACCACTGCCTGGTCTCTTAACAAAGCCTAACAGAATACTCTCAGGCACTTCCTGACTTAGACAAAGGGTTGCAAGAGGCAACACAGGTTCTTGACCAAAAAGACTTCGATTTTATTCCTACCAGATCCACTATAACTGAAGTAATTCAGGATCATGTTCTAAAGACAAATATCTGTGGAACAATTACATAAATCAAACCTCTTAATGTATTTTCATAGTGTGTTTATATCATATAGCAAATTACATAAATATTATCACAGAATCTATCAAAGTAACTTAAAACAACTGCATGAATGACAACTACTAATGGCTGCCCATTGTGTAAATATTGTAGTAAATTCACACAAACAAGTTAAGGACAACTTGAGTCCATTTTAATATATGTTATGACAAATTTCACGAAAATAAAATAATAAAAAAGTTACTGCCAAAACTGTACACGTAATTTAATTGAAAATTATTCTCATCCATGCTGTTAATCTGCCAGTTTGAACAAACTACAGTATATGAAACTGCATCATTTTCACTTTCCAAGGTGATCACAGTAAATCTGCCTGCACTAAAACAGCTTTCTTTTGAAGGCAGACAAGTTGCATAAAAATGCCATGTCCAGCACCCAACTTCCATTCCTCCAACCAGCAAAAACTGTAAATGATAACCAAACTCTAAAATGGCTGTTTAAAGAAGAAGGCAACTGGAATTGAACAAGTTGCAACCTCAGTGTTATATTTCCATACATAGAGACTAGTTAAAAGTGTTAATGGCCAAATTAAGACACACGATGAACTATTCAATATAGTATATTTTTTGACATTGAGTAGTTTTGCCACACCCAGTTTATCTAGCATACCAATGACCATTAACATCAAAGATCACCAAAAAATGTTCAACATACACCACTTTATACTTTGCTGTATACATCATACTATAAAAGGGTATACACTCGCTCAGTAGACAAATGTACTTATGACTGGGTCAAACTCCAATAGACATTTCATGTAAAATATGTTGATCCAATGCATGATCTCTGACATTTTAATCAAGCCAAACACACTGGCCTTGACTTTGGACATGTCTCTACCTTGTGAATCTGTATATGTGTCAATACATATATGCTAATGTGCTTTGCAATGTGCCCATACATATATGCTCATGTGCTTGGCAGGTGCATCTTTCAGTAGATTTGACACTAAAAATAGTTGGACCATGTTCCTATATTGGGTGTGGCTTGCATAAATTTAAGTGTTAATAAGACCTGGGGTAATGGTAATGTGTAATGCCCTGTAATACATTACATTTTTCAAAGTAAGGTAATGTAATGTGACATGCACATTAAAAGGGGCAAAGAAATGTGTAATGTAATGCATTACTTTTGAAAAGTATATTACTTTTACATTACATTGTACTTCTTTCACTGTTGATCAAGGTTTTTAACCACACCCAAAAGTACTCCTAAGGAAGGTGGGACACATATCCTAGTAAATATTTAAATCTGTAATGTAATGCATTACTTTTGAAAAGTAATATGAATTTACATTACTTTTACCTTACATTGTACTTACTTCTTTCACTGTTACTCAAGGTTTTTAGCCACATCCAAAAGTACTCCTCAGGAAGGTTGAACACATATCCTGGTAAATATTTCAATTTCTTGGTACCAACATTTTTGTCTATTTTAAAAAGCCACATTGTCATCTGTTCATTACTTGATATGAGGCCTATTTACATTTTTAACAAACGATACCACCAAAGTTTAGTCCATTTGATAATGTAAAAATATTGGTCTATCCCTACCTTTCCCTTGAGTCACATCTTTACTTTCAAAATTGTTTCACTGTTTTCATCAGGTGGTGGTGAAGATTCTACAGGTAAGAAGTATTCCAGAGAATGTATGACCTGGAAGCAAGAAGCTCGGCGCATAGAGAATGAACCGAGGGTCGATGTCAGTTGCCGTCCGAATGATCCATGCAGTGGTTTAGACTGTACAGGATTGTACTCCTATAATGTAAGGGTTTTCTTTGTCAAGATAATGCTTGTAAATCTAAATTTCTATTTTGCTCTTTTATTCTATGCTCTGCTTAGATCTTTATTCATCATTTTTTATTTGAAAGTGGTAAAACTCAAAATTTTTACCACTTTGACAAAAAAACTCGTCCCTGAAAACATTTAAATAGTTGCAAAATAATTTCAGCCTCCAACTGAAAAATTATTTTCTGAATAAATATGTTAAAAAAGGAATTTCTGGTATACATATAGCATTTCAGCACACCAGTCAGAAATGTTGTAAACTCCCCATCAGATTTTTGCAGAAATATAAAATTGCATTAATCTTGTAAAGAGTATCAGACTGCTATAATTTGTGCAGTTATCTTGAATTTTGACAGAAAAAAGGCGAAATTGTGTCTGTCTTGTAAACATTGTGAAAGAGCAATTGTAAGGAAATTATTGTTGTGCAGGATAAGCAAAGCTGGACATTTTTCACCACTTGCCAGTAGGGCAACTGGGCAAGTAGCATTCAGATTTCACTTACCCAGACCTAAAATATAATTAAGTGTCCCTGAAAGGGCACTTATTTGTTTTTGCTTCAGTTTCGTTGCCACCGCTGCCACCACATTATGGTCTCCCTTGAATATCTCCCTTATTATTGGAAGCTTTCTAACCATATTTGGCAGTTATATACCTTAGGCATAGGAAAATTTTTCTACATGCTTAAATTTGATCCTTGATCTTTATCAAGGTCACATCATCAAAAAATAGTTTTTTGGGTACACCCGCCCGTCATCGCCACTTAGCAAAGTCTACTGACTGCAGAGGCTTGTCATTTCGTACACATGTTTGTACTATCAAAAACATGAGCTGATTAGATTTGGGGAGTGATCCATTGAAAATTGACCGATTTATAAGCAATTTTCTCACAGCTACCAGAAAGCTTAAAATTCATGTGAACCCTCCTGTTATCTTCTTAATATTGCATTTAGAGCCATAAAATATATTGGGAGGTAGTAGGCAACCATATGTGGAGAGTCTAGAAAGGAAAAGTGGGAAAAGTTTGTCAGGCCTATATCTCAGAAACCATAAGGTGTAGGAAGTTGATACTTGGTAGGAACATTGGTTAGGGGGTATAGGTGTGCAACGTCATAGTGTGACCTTGATTTAACCTTTGACCTTGCCCCAGTGACCTTGAGTTTCAAAATCTTGTCTGGGCTATATCTCGGAAACTGAAAGGTGTAGGAAGTTGATACTTGGTAGGTACATTGGTTAGAGGGTGTAGGTGGGCAACATCATGGTGTGACCTTGATTTGACCTTTGACCTAGCTGTAGTGACCTTGACCTATAAAATATTGTCTGGGCTATATCTTGGAAACCGTAAGGTGTAGGAAGTTGATACTTGGTAGGGACATTGGTTAGGGGTTGTAGGTGTGCAACATCATGGCGTGACCTTGATTTGACCTTTGACCTTGCTGTAGTGACCTTGACTTATAAAATCTTTCCTGGGCTATATCTTGGCAACCGTAAGGTGTAGGAAGTTTATACTTGGTAGGGACATTGGTTAGGCGCTGTAGGTTGCAACGTCATGGCATGACCCTGATTTGACCTTTGACCTTGCTGTAGTAACCTTGACATCTTGTCTGGGCTATATCTCAGAAACCGTAAGGTGTAGGAAGTTGATATTGGTTGGGGACATTGGCTAGGGTGTGTAGATGTAAAATGTCATGGTGTGACCTTGATTTGACCTTTGACCTTGTCGTAGTGACCTTGACCTATAATGCCTTGTCTGAGCTATATCTCAGAAACCATAAATTGTAGGAAGTTGATATTTGGTGGGGTCATTGGTCGGGGGTTATATGTGTGCAACATCATGATGTGACCTGGATTTGACCTTTAATCTTGCATATCTGATGCTATTTTATCTCTCTACGGGCATATCTGATACTATTTTATCTCTCATATTTTTTTACTCGAATCTTGGTTGTTGCACCTTTGGGTATCTTTTGATGTAGATTAAGCACTGTTAATGTAATATTAGTATTCATTAAGGGTTTTACTTTTGCAACTTCCCATTGTAACAGATGGTATTTCATCAAATGAGCCACAGGTTTTGCCCCAACACCACACATAAAGCATGTATTGCCACATCTGTATGTATGGGCAATATTCAAAACATTCAAACCATAATTCGACCTGACAAAACGAGTATAAAAATGTGAGAAGTCTTATATCTTCACACAAATGTACGAGGTCACTTTTGTATGGTTGAACAATATCGAAAACATGCAAATCATAATTCAACTGTGCGAAATGTGCATGTATAACCATCTTACAGCTTCTAGGACAAACACACTGGCAGGGTCTTAATCTTTTAAACCCGAAAGCATTTGTCAGTTGCAGACTGGCGGATCGGTGCTAATTTCGAACCCTGCCTTGATTTTACCTTGGCCTGTAATATATTGTCCGGGCATATCTCGGCAACCGTAAGGATATGGATTGCTGCAACTGATTATTATGTCCACCCTACTGGGGGGTGGACATATTATTTTTGCTTTTTCCACCGTCCGGCGTCCCCCGTCCGTCACGCTTGGTTTCCGGTCATTTCAAGGAAAAGTATTTATCCTATGTTTACCAAATTTGGTATGGGTGTTTATTGTGTTAATAGCTTGCATGGGATTGCTTTTGGTGACGATAGCTCTATAGCTAACTGAGTAATAGCTACTTAGTTACGTTTGTGTACTTTGTTTGTTTCCGGGCATTTTAAGGAAAAATATTTGACATATCTTTACCAAATTTGGTATGAGCAATAGTTAGGTCAATAGCTTGCTTGGGATTGCTTTTATTGATAATAGCTGTATAACTGACTGAGTAATAGCTACTTAGCTACTTTTACTAGCTTTTTATTTTAAGCATTTTAAAGGAAAACAATGTTTTCTAGCTTCGCAAAAATTTATATGAAGGATAATTGTGTCAAGAGTTTGGCCAGGATAGCTTTTGGTCGATGATAGCTTCGTAGGTATAGCTAACTGAGTAATAGCTACTTAGCTACTTTTGTGTACTTCTTTCGTTTCCGGGAATTTTAAGGAAAAATATTTGACATATCTATACCAAATTTGGTATGAACAATAGTTAGGTCAATCGCTTGCTTGGAATTACTTACTTGTCAGTCAGCTGACATTATGTCATCACTCTGCGGCGTGGGCGTCCGCGTCCGCGTCCGCGTGAACAACTTCTTCTCCAAAACTACAAGGCCTAGAGACATGCTGTTTTTTTTAAAAGATACCTTATCTATCGAGGATGAAAAATTGTTCAAGGCATGCAAATCTGTCTGTTCGTCTGTTTGCTAGAGACATTACAAGGGGGGTACCCCCACCAAAAGTGTGGAAATTTCAACTTTTTATCACAATTTTCTCAGTGACTATTGCAGGGATTTCTCTCATATCTTGCATATATGTACTAGGCCAGAGGTAGATTCTCTTGTGTGAGTATGAGACCTGGATCTGTCTTACTTTTTTTTTAATAAATTTTTTTAATAATTTTTAATGCATTAAAATTCATGAAATCATGCACTAAATCACTTATAACTTCAAAAGTATTGCATTTACAGCATTTTGTAAAAATATGTTGTTCAGCTACTTTTTTCATAGCTACAATATGGTGAGTAAGTTGGGTGTCTGTCTCAATAGCTAAGTGAGTAATAGCTACTTTTGGGCTTTTCAGTAACTTCCATTATGAGTAAAATCACTTGTAACTTAAAAACTATTGCATTTAGAGAATTTCGTATAAATATGTTATTCAGCTACTTTTGGGCCAGCTATAACATAGTGAAATTTCAGACCTGTAGCTCATGGCATAGCTGAGTAATAGCTACTTTTAGGTTATCACTGTTGAGTAAATCGCTTATAACTTGAAAACTATTGCATTTAGAGAATTTCGTATAAATATGTTATTCAGCTACTTTTGGGTCAGCTATAACATAGTAAAATTTCAGACCTGTAGCTCATGGCATAGCTGAGTAATAGCTACTTTTAGGTTATCACTGTTGAGTAAATCACTTATAACTTGAAAAGTGTTGCATTTAGAGCATTTTGTTAAAATATGTTATTCAGCTACTTTTTTCATAGCTACAATATGGTGAGTAAGTTGGGTGTCTGTCTCAATAGCTAAGTGTTTAATAGCTACTTTTGGGCTTTTCAGTAACTTCCATCATGAGTAAAATCACTTGTAACTTAAAAACTATTGCATTTAGAGAATTTCGTATAAATATGTTATTCAGCTACTTTTGGGCCAGCTATAACATAGTAAAATTTCAGACCTGTAGCTCATGGCATAGCTGAGTAATAGCTACTTTTAGGTTATCACTGTTGAGTAAATCACTTATAACTTGAAAACTATTGCATTTAGAGTATTTTGTTTCAATATGTCATTCACCTATTTTGGGGTCAGCTATAACATAGTGAAGTTTCAGACCTGTGGCTCATTTCATAGCTGAGTAATAGCTACTTTGAAGTTCTCACTGTTGAGTAAATCAGTTATAATTGGAAAACTATTGCATTTACAGAAATTTGTGCAAATATGTTATTCAGCTACTTTTGGGTCAGCTATAACATAGTGAAATTATAGACCTATAGCTCATGGCACAACTGAGCAATAGCTATTCTGAGGTACTGACTGTCGAGTAAATCAGCTATAACTTGAAAAATATTGCATTTGGAGTATTTTGTTAAAATATATTGTTCACCTACTTTTGGGTCAGCTATAACATAGTGAAATTACAGACCTATAGCTCATGGCATAGCGGAGCAATAGCTATTTTCAGGTTCTCACTATTGAGTAAATCAGTTGTAGCTTGAAAACTATTGCATTTACAGTAGTTTGCTTAAATATGTTGTTCACCTACTTTTGGGTTAGCTATAACATAGTAAAATTTCAGACATGTAGCTCATTGCATAGCTGAGTAATAGTTCCTTTGAGGTTCTCACTGTTGAGTAAATCAGTTGTAACTTGAAAACTATTACATTTAGAGTAATTTGTTAAATATGTTATTCACAGAATTTTTAGTCAGCTATAACATAGTGAAATTGCAGACCTCTATGTCATGGCATAGCTGAGCAATAGCTACTTTCAGGTTCTCACTGTTGAGTAAATCATTGTATCCACTGGATAGCCGCAGTGAGTAGAGAGAGATTTCACCATTACTGCTCTGATGAAAAAAAATATTATAGCTAGCTTTCTTAAGTTTGCAGTATATATTAATAACCATAAAATGTTGTCTGGGAATATTTTTGGCCTCATTTTGAGAAACAAGATGGCTGCCACAGGTGTTTTTTGTCAGTAATGAAAAGTGCTTATATCTCCCTTATTATTGATCCTAGAGGTTTGGGATGATAAACCAACCTGTAGGAAATCATGGGGTGGGAATCTTTTGGTGTGGTCAGATTTGACCTTCAATGACCCCTCCTTCAAGGTCAAACAAGGATAGCCAAACTTAAAAGTGCTTATAACTCGCTTATTATTGGTCCCAGAGGTTTGGGATGGTAAACAGACAGGAAATCATGGGCTGTGAATCTGTTGATATGGTCCGATTTGACCTTGGAACCCTCCTTCAAGGTCAAATGAGGATAGCGAAAATTGAAAGTGCCTACAACTCGCTTATTATTGGTGACAGAGATTTGGGATGGTAAACCATCCCATAGGAAATCATTGGCTCGGAATCTTTTGGTATGGTCAGATTTGACCTTTGGACCCCTCCTTCAAGGTCAAATGAGGACAGCCAAGCTTAAAAGTGCTTATAACTCATTATATCCCCAGACGAAAGTCGGGGATATATTGGATTCAGGTCCGTCGCGCCGCCGCCGCCGTAGAAATTTCCTTGTGGACGCGATAACTCAAAAACGAATTAATTTTTTTTTTTCAAACTTGGTACACATGTTAAGGGTGCCCAAAGGAAGATCCCTATTTTAAGGTGACCTTAAACTCCCAGTAAAAAAGAACTTATGGCCACCTTAAGGTCAGAAATTGCACTTTTGGCCACTTAGAGCCCTGTAGGTCACAAACTATGATGCTCAGCTGGCTGAAATTTTACCTGACAACACATTAATATGTTCTTAGTACATGTGCCGAAAATCACGACTTTAAGTTGAGGAGAAAATTGTGTTTGAGGCCCATAAATACCCCCACTTAGGGATTTTTTGCTATACTTTTCACATATTTTGCCCTATAATTTGGAAGTGGTAATTCTGATGAGTCTCAAACTGCGCTAGGTATAACTTTGATATGTAATCCTTGTCTGTAGAAAATTTTAGGGCTGTAGGTTTACCCAAAGGGGTCGACTTAAGGTCTCAAAAGTGCCCACAGAGACCCAATTTATGCACTTTTTGCCACTTTCAACCACTGTAGCTTTCAAACTATGTCTCTCATCTAAGTTAAATATCATCTGGGAATATATCTATGTGTTTTCTTATATGTGCCCCAACATTTAGGCCTTTAATAGACAGTTAACCTGTGTATCAGGACCATAAACACCCGAGTGACCCTTATAAGACATTTTTCACATCTTTTTCCCTGTAACTTGGAAATGGTAAGTCTGAGAAGTTTCAAACTGTATTAGATATATATTCTGTGTGTAATCTTAGTATGTAACAGATTTTAAGTCTGAAGCTTTAATTTTGAAGGTCAAATTGAGGTCTCTAAAAGGCTCCCAAAGACCCAATATTTGGACTTTTTGCTACTTTTAAGCCCTGTGACTGTCAAACTATGTGACTGATAGAGCTCAAATCCTATCTGGGAAGATATTAGTATGTTATTTATATATGTGCCAAAAATTAAGGCTTTAAGAAGACATTTAACCTGTGTATGAGGACCATAAATCCCCACCCGAGTGACCATTTTTAGACATTTTTCACATATTTTGCCCTGTAACTTGGAAATGGTAAGTCTAAGAAGTTTCAAACTGTATTAGATGCATATTCTATGTGTAATCTTAGTATGTGACAAATTTTAAGTCTGAAGCTTTAATTTGAAGGCCACATTTAGGTCTCTAGAAGGCCCCATAAAGACCCAGTATTTGGACTTTTTGCCAATTTTAAGGCCTGTGACTGTTAAACTATGTGACTGATAGAGCTGAAATCTCATCTGGGAATACATTATTATGTTCTTTTTACATGTGCCAAAAATCAAGGCTTCAAGTAGACATTTAACCTGTGTATGAGGACCTTAAACACCCACCTGAGTGACCCTTTTAAGACATTTTTCACATATTTTGCTCTGTAACTTGGAAATGGTAAGTCTGAGAAGTTTCAAACTTTATTAGATACATATTCTATGTGTAATCTTAGTATGTAACAAATTTTAAGTCTGAAGCTTTAATTTGAAAGCCACATCGAGATCTCTAAAAGGCCCACAGAGACCCAATATTTGGACTTTTTACCACCTTTAAGCCCTGTGACTGTTAAACTATGTGATTGATGGAGCTGAAATCCCATCTGGGAATGCATTATTATGTCCTTTTTACATATGCCGAAAATCAAGGTTTTTAGTAGACATTTAACCTGTGTATGAGGGCCATAGACACTCGCCCAAGTGCCTTTTTGGACATTTTTTCCGTATTTTGCCCTGTTATTTGGAAATGCTTAGTGTGACAAGTCTTAAACTGTATTATATATAATTTTTGTTTGTTATGTATGTCCCTCAAAAAGTTTCAGATCTGTAGTTTAATTGCTAAGGTCTCTTTAACAATTGTAAAATGCCTACAGAAACCCAATTTATGGACATTATGCCACTTTAAAGCCCAGTAACTGTCAAACTATGTGGGTTATAGAGCTGAAATCTTTGAATTTTTAAAAGGAAATGCCTGTCTATTTAAATTTTGAATATTAATAATGTTATGGCTATCTTAGTCTTTTAAGAACTTATTTTTGTGTGTTATACCTCTGCTTGCTGAGTTTTTAACTTTTTAAAATGAAACTGGTTAAACATATTCAAGTAGACAAAATGGACACTTTAAGTGAGCTTTAAGTCCCAATATTAATGAAATTATATCCTTATGTAGTAAAACTAGGGGATTTTTAACCCTCAACTAGCCCAGTTTTATTCAACTTGCCTCAGTTAATTTTGACACAGCTCCTACAGTTATGAACTCATTTCAGTTGATAATCACATACTTAAAATTCTCAATTCTTTTTGTATTTGAGTACCCCTTTTATATAGATTGTTTGTTTACCATTTATGCTGTAGCACTCCATCTCTTTGTAGTCCCAACCCACATCCCCCACCCGGATTCCCCCCACCCACCTCTGGGACCTCCAGCTATATTGAGTGACACTAAATAAACAAAGGTACGTGTATTTAATGATATCAGATGAGAAACAAAGAACTCAATGGGGTTGCAGATCTTGTGTAATAGTGAGAGAGGTGTGGAGAAGGGGAGAGGGGTGGGGGTGGGAGGTGGTGGGCTTCATTACATATAACACAAAGGGGAGTCAGAACTGAGATTGTGTCACATATTTAGGTTGCATATATATGGACCACATATATAGGTATAGAGGAAATGAATAACTGAAAACAATTTGCAAATTCTAAAAATAATATAATAAAATAATAATATAAATAATTTTTTTTTAAATAATATTTTATTTGTGAACAAATATAGAAACAGATATGCACTTTTGGGATTATGAATTTTAGAATGGACATTGAATCATCAATCATTTAAATACTTTGAAGGAAGATTGAAAAGTATGATGAGTTGAGTTAAAAATAATATTTTATTTGTCAACAAATATAGAAACAGATATGCTCTTTTGGGATTATTATTTTAGAATGGACATTCAATCATCAATCATTTAAATACTTTGAAAATAGGTTTAGAGTTATCATTGCATGAAGATTGAAAATATAATTTGAGTTATGTATTCGGCGTCTGGGGATACACCATCTTCCTTGGGAAGATATAAACAGAGTAGATTGATGTGCTGAAGTTCATATAATAATGGGTAATTATGTTTTAAAAAATTCCCGATCAAAACCTGTGGCGTGAGTGATGACCTGTCTGGGGATATGTTGGCGCCGAGTTGGCCCAATCTAGTTTATAATTGGTCCTAGAGGTTTGGAATGGTAAACCATAGGAAATCATGGGCTGGGAATGTATTTGTGTGGTTAGATTTGACCTTGGACCCCTTCTGCAAGGTCGAACGAGGATATTGCATTTGTAGTATTTCTTTAAATATGTTTTAACCTATTTTTTACACTTAAACAATTACCTTGTTATTTTCCTTCATAATACCATTTACAGGGCACAACTTTTTTATCCTTTTCTTCTGTCAGCTTCGGAATTTCTTTCGAACTTGCTGTTCAGTTACCATTTACTGTATTTCTGTACAGCCCTTTTCCTGATAATTATTCTGTCCTCTAATCACCTTCACAAATCAAAAACACTCAGTCAGCTGACACAGTGCCCGTTCACGGGCACTCTCCTCTTGTTTTATTTTAAGCATTTTGAAGGAAAAGTATTTCATTTTTCATATGTTCACAAAATTTGGGATGGAGGATTGTTGGATCAGTAGCTTGCTTGGGATTGCTTTTGGTGATAATACCTTTATAACTGAGTAATAGCTACTGTGCTGTATAGCTATTATGCTATTTTGAGTTGACTTTTTCTGGACATTTTAATAAAACAATATTTTCTATCTTCACAAAAATTTATGTGAAGGATAATTGTGTCAATAGTTTGGCCAGGATAGCTTTTCATCGATGGTAGCTTTGTAGCTATCTGAGTAATAGCTGCTTTGCTACTTTGAACCTACTCTGAATTGCATTTCTGTTTTTACTCTTTTAAAGGAAACATATTTAAATCATCTTTTTAAAATTTGGTGTGAAGGTTTATAGCGTCAATTGCTTGCTTGGTATTATATAAACGAGGATATCCAAACTTAAAAGTGCTTATAATTAACTTGCTTATTATTGGTCATACAGGTTTGGGAATGTAAACCAACCTATAGGAAATCATGGGCTGGGAATCTTTTGGTGTGGTCAGATTTTGACCTTGGACCCCTCCTTCAAGGTCAAACGAGGATAGCCAAACTTAAACGTGCTTATAGCTCACTTATTATTGGTCCTATAGGTTTGTAATGGTAAACCAACCTATAGGAAACCATGGGCTAAGAATCTTTTGATGTGGTCAGATTTGACCTTGGGCCCCTTCTTCAAGGTCAAACGACAATAGCCAAACTTAAAAGTGCTAATAACTTGCTTATTATTGGTCCTAGAGGTTTGCAATATAAAACCAACTTATAGGAGGTCATGGACTGGGAATCTTCTGATGTTTTCATATTTGACCTTGGGCCCCTCTCAAGGTCAAACAATGGTTCACTGGCTTTGATTAGTTGTCTGTTCAGTGGATACAAATTTGCATTGGTTCTCCGATGCGTAGGTCTAGTTTATAACGTTTTTGTAACATTTAATAAATGGTATACATAAAATGTTTTAAAAACATTAAAAACATTTTATTACAAATGGTTTTCGTACCCATCATTTTTTAACCTTTGCCAAACGTTTCCTTTCAAACGTTTGCAAAACCCAAAAATGTTTACTGGGAAGAGTTAACTTTGTACTTTACTTATGAATACCATTTGCAGGACACAACTTTTGTGTCATTTTCTTCATTCACTTCTACTCTGAAACTCAAAACACACAGTCAGCTGACACGGAGCCCATTCACGAGCACTGATTGCTTGTTTACAGTATCACCTTTCCTTTGTGCTCATTTAAAGGAATAGTATTTTTGATATCTTGTCCAAATTTGGCATGGACACTGAGATTGACCAGTTGTAATCTTTCACAAGTTGGACATTACAATGACAATGTGTTTTCTTCTGTGCCATCGTGTTTCTATTGTCCCACTGACCATTATCCACCTTTGTGTTTCTGCTCTTTTAAAGGAAGATTATTGTAGCATTCTAGGCCAAAGTATTTTCAAGGAGGCTTGGATTTTATGCTTTGTACTCTGTCACGATATTTACAGGGTACCACCGTGGGTAGACATAACACCTGATAATGTTTTTTTTTCTCAAGTATTGTGGCTATGTTTAACAGTGCATCTTATTTCTAGTTAAATTTTCATTTCCATACATATGGACTATATCTACATGCAGTGTGACAGCATACCTCTGATACAAAGAAGGAAAAATAAATGCCTTCATATATACACATTCAGTGCCAGATCTTTTTGCAGTAATTTTCACCTTTTTTGTCAGTTTTGTGAATCAGTTCATGTTTTTCAAAGGGGTGTGCTTGTCCAGATGATAACTTAAAAAAGCGCTTCACCTATTCACATGAAATTTGGCAAGTAGGTTCATTATTTAGATGTCTGGAAATCATTAACTTTTGGAAGTGATCCAATACAAAATGGCCAACTTATGAAAAAATGAAAAAAAAACCGCATTTATCTCAGAGATAGAGCGATTTCAACGAAATTTTGACTCTATCTCTTGAGTGAAGTGGCAACTCTTCTCAAAAATCATTTTCCCGCTATTTTTGACTGCCATCTTGAATTTCTATGTAAAATGCAAGCATGCACTTATCTTGGAAACGGTGTGAGAGAGAATGATTCAACGAAACTTTTTATCCACAGGGTATCTGCAGAGTGTGCTGACGACTTTTCCCCAAAATCATTTTTTCGCCATTTTTGGCGGCCCTCTTGAATTTCTGCATAAAGCGCAAAAAAAAAAAAAAAAATACACATTCATCCACAAAATCTTGCATTTTGCCATAAATGGAAAAACTTATTAAACACAGGAAGATGGTCATTTTTACAAAGTCATTAATACTCACTAATACTAATACTGTGCAAAAACAATTTCTTTTTCTCTTGCGAAGCAATACTCTAGTTATTAGTTGTAGGTTTTCAGAGTGTAAGATCAACTAATAGGAAATCATAGGCTGGGAATCTTATGGAAGAGTCAAATTTGACCTTTGACACCTAATTCAAGGTGGAACTGCCTACATAAAAGACCTTATATCTTGCTCAGAGATTTCTATCTAGATGTCATAACTTAAATACTTTACATAGACATTTCAAATTTGCTATGTTGGTATGTATGAATAAGGCCTCAGAGCCTATTTGTGGTAGCCTTGGTTTTCCAATGGCGGCCTTCTACAATGTCCCCCCCCCCCCCCCCCCCCCCCCCCCCCCCCCCCCCCCCCCCCGAGATAGGTTGCATCAATTAATATTGTTACAGACGTAAGAATGCCATTTGACACAATTGTTGTTATTTGTATTGTATTCATGATGCAGAGAGGTACTTTAAACTATTGTGTGTGTGTGTTTCAGGGTTCGCTGGTTTCTGGTAAATATGAGAAGAATATCTGTTTTGGCTTGTGGATGGACCCTTGCAGTAACCCCACTGTCTTGAAAGTTTACTTAGAACAGACCAGTGATAATATTAGCTTTGTTCACACCATGACAGCCAATGAAAACAATGGCCATGATGAAACACAAATACCAGGTTAGAGTTTTACTGGAGATTTTATCAGACTTTCAGTCACAAGAGTTAAAACTGACAAGTATTCATTGGCACTACAATAGTGTTAACAAAATACCCTCAGTCCAATTTTTGCTTTTTGTGGAAATTTAAGACTGATTCTTTTAGGAAGTTGATTCTTGGATACTTTATTGGTTTGGGAGTATATATATGTACAATCATTGTGTAAAAATTAGCCTTGGCTCTGTCAAAGTGTGTTCACCTGCCATTATGAGACATAATTCTCTTATCCCAAAGATATAAGGACTGTTGCAACTGATTATTGTATCCACCGGAGGCATCCGGTGGATACTTTGGTTTAGTGTTCGCTACGCCGCCACCGCT
This sequence comes from Sabellastarte sp. h YS-2021, assembly GCA_964017235.1. Classification (NCBI taxonomy): domain Eukaryota; kingdom Metazoa; phylum Annelida; class Polychaeta; order Sabellida; family Sabellidae; genus Sabellastarte; species Sabellastarte sp. h YS-2021. The sequence goes on along the minus strand of OZ024929.1, from coordinate 78,814,238 downwards.
GCCGCGCATAGAAAGATTTTCGGCGTTAACGCTCTAAGAGGAAAACTACATCAGCTAGGTTCACCAAATTTGCAGGATATCTTCATTGGAGGGTAAGCTTCTCTGGGAAGGAAATTAGCCTCATTCTGAAAGACAAGATGGCTGCCGCGGGCATTTCTTTGAAAATTATCTACATTGTTCTACTGGCTGTTTCTCATAGGTAGAAGGTTGAATGTCTTCATAGGTGATATGTATAACAAATATATATGTCCTCTACAACCTTGCAGACATTTGACCTTGAAGCTCTTAATTCAAGGTCATCCACGGAGTGCCTAAGTAACCGACATAGCAGATTTTAAAAGTGCTTCTATCTCCCTTATTATTGGTCCTAGAGGTTTGCAATGTGAAACCAACCTATAGGAAATCATGTGCCACGAATCTTTTGATGTGGTCAGATTTGACCTTGGACCCCTCCTTCAAGGTCATACGAGGATAGCCAAACTTTAAAGTGCTTATAACTCGCTTATTATTGGTCCAAGACACTTGGGATGGTAAACCAACCTATAGGAAATCATGAACTGGGAATCTTCTGGTGTGGTCGGATTTGACCTAGGGCCCCTCCTTCAAGGTCAAATGAGGATAGCCAAACTTAAAAGTACTTATAACTCGCTTATTTTTGGTCCTAGAGGTTTGGGATGGCAAAGCAACTTATAGGAAATCATGGGCTGGGAATCTTTTGATGTGGTCAGATTTGACCTTGGACCCCTCCTTCAAGGTCATATGAGGATAGCCAAACTTAAAAGTGCTTATAACTCGCTTATTATTGATCCTAGAGGTTTGGGATGGTAAACCAACCTATAGGAAATTATGGACTGGGAATCTTGTGGTGTGGTTGGGTTTGACCTTGGGCCCCTCCTTTAAGGTCAAACGAGGATAGCCAAAGTTAGAAGTGCTTATAACTCGCTTATTATTGGTCCAAGACACTTGGGATGGTAAACCAACCTATAGGAAATCATGGACTGGGAATCTTCTGGTGTGGTCAGATTTGACCTTGGGCCCCTCGTTCAAGGTCAAACAAGGATAGCCAAAGTTAAAAGTGCTTATAACTTGCTTATTATTGGTTCAAGACGTTTGGGATGGTAAACCAACCTATAGAAAATCATAAGCTGGGAATCTCCTGGTGTGGTCGGATTTGACCTTGGGCCCCTCCTTCAAGGTCAAACGAGGATAGCCAAACTTAACAGTGCTTATAACTCACTTATTATTGGTCCTAGAGGTTTGGGATGGTAAATTAACTTATAGAAAATCATAGACTGGGAATCTTCTGGTGTGGTCGGATTTGACCTTGGGCCCCTCCTTCAAGGTCAAACGAGGATAGCCAAAGTTAAAAGTGCTTATAACTCGCTTATTATTGGTCCAAGACACTTGGGATGGTAAACCAACCTATAAGAAATCAGGAACTGGGAATCTTCTGGTGTGATCAGATTTGACCTTGAGCCCCTCCTTCAAGGTCAAATGAGGACAGCCAAACTAAAAGGGTTTATAACTTGTTTATTATTGATCCTAGAGGTTTGCAATGTGAAACCAACTTACAGGATATTGTGGGCAGGGAATCTTCTCATGTCAGATTTGACCTTTGGTCCTTCCTTCAAGGTCAAATGATGGTTCACTGGCTTTGGTGAGTTGTCTTTCCGGTGGATACAGATTTGCATCGGTTCTTCAATGCGTAGATCTAGTTATATGTACTTTTACATTGACAGCTTTACTTCAATTGATAAATTTTACAGCTTCATATTTTTTTAGTTTACTGATTAATGCAGTCATATTGCTCTTGAATTGTCTTGTTTTAATATTTTTATGTCGTCACTCTGCGGTGTTGGCGTACACGTACGCATGAACAACTTCTCCAAAACTACAAGGCCTAGAGACATGCTGTTTTTTACCCCACAGCCCTTAAGGGCTGTCAGGGTATTGTTTTCACCCATGGTGTCCGGAAGGACGGGCGGGCGGGCGGCGGGAAAAAGTTTGTTTGGGCTGTATGTCAGAAACCGTAAGGTGTAGGAAGTTGATACGTGGTAGGGACATTGGTTAGGATGTGTAGGTGTGCAACGTCATAGTCTGACCTTGATTTGACCTTGCCATAGTGACCTTGAATGTCAAAATCTTGTCCGGGCTATATCTCGGAAACCGTAAGGTGTAGGAAGTTGATACTTGGTAGGGACATTGGTTAGGGGGTGTAGGTGTGCAACGTCATGGTCTGACCTTGATTTGACCTTTGACCTTGCTGTAGTGACCTTGACCTATAAAATCTTGTCCGGGCTATATCTCGGAAACTGTAAGGTGTAGGAAGTTGATAATTGGTAGGGACATTGGTTAGGGGATGTAGGTGTGCAACGTCATGGTCTGACCTTGATTTGACCTTTGACCTTGCCATAGTGACCTTGACCTATAAAATCTTGTCCGGGCTATATCTCGGAAACTGTAAGGTGTAGGAAGTTGATACTTGGTAGGGACATCGGTTTGGAGGTGGAGGTGTGCAGCGTCATGGTCTGACCAGGATTTGACCTTTGACCTTGCCATAGTGACCTTGACCTATAAAATCTTGTCCGGGCTGTATCGCGGAAATCGTGAGGTGTAGGAAGTTGATACTTAGTCTACGTACACATGTATGCGGCTTACGACATCCAACGGCCGATTTGCGATGGCGAATTTTTTTTCAACCTTCCCAATTTTCTGTGGACATTCATCTAAATTCACTTGTCATCCGATTTTTTCGCTCCCAGACCGAAAAAATCGCTGTCGCAAATCGGACGTCGGATGTCGTAAATCGGAGTCGGATACATGTAAACAACCAAGCATAAATGAGAAGAAGGGAAAAGATCGCTGTCGCAAATCGGCCGTCGGATGTCGTAAGCCGCATACATGTGTAGGTACACTTACTAGGGACATTGGTTAGGGGGTGTAGGTGTGCAACGTCATGGTGTGACCTTGATTTGACCTTTGACCTTGTCGTAGTGACCTTAACCTTTAAAATCTTGTTGCACCTTTGGGTCTGTCTTTTGATGCAAATTAAGCACTGTTAAAATCATATTAGAATTCATTAAGAATTTTACTTTTACAACTTCGCATTGTAACGGATGGTATTTCATCAAGTGAGCCACAAATTTTGCTCCAACACCACACATAAGCATTCACTGAATGTATTACCACTTCTGTATTGTTACATATATTGGACACTATATTAGTACATTGTATATTACATATATTAGGCACTATATTAGTGCATTGTTTAATTTAAGCTTTATGTTTATACATTGTCATAAAAGATAATTGTGTTGTTGGTTCTTTTTGTGTGTTGACATTTAAAGTAAGGGAGTTATTGACTTTTGTGTTTTAGTGTTTATTGATCTGTTCACAGACTGGGGGAAATCCCCCCCTCAGTGGTTATGATAGATTTGGGGAAACCCAATTGCCAGTAGTTTCTAGAACTTCCTCCTTTAGCCTAGATGGTTCAAGCTTTTCTGAGTTGGTTCTGTACAATTCCAGAGAAATCTGTGGATGTATATAAGGAATGTACATCTGACCACAAAAGAACTTTGTATTCGCTGGCTATAAGGAGAGCTATTGTGTTTTGGAATATAATATAACTTGTGTTGCTGTGAACTTTTACTGGAGTGAACTAGATACATTGTCTGGACAGATTTATTGCACTTTGGATATTTTTGGATATTGTACATTCATATAACAGAGAGTGGATTTACTGCATTTTGGACATTGTCCATATCTTGGAGCAGACAATACAATTGTGTTAACTCTCTAAAAATCTCCAGACAGACCTGTGTGACTGGATATATAAAGGATAGCAGGACAAGCACCTTTTGTGTTGTTGAGTGTGGGACAGGTCACAGGATATAGATATCTGTGTGTGAGTGAACGCTGGACAGATCACGGGACAGACCACAGGACATTGGACAGATCACAGAATATACCACAGGACGGATTACAGAACAGATTGCGGGATACGGCGGATAAACTTATTCTTAATCTCAGTGGTCAGGTCAGCTAGATCTTGTTATTGTATTAGTGTGCTTAGTTAAGGGCATACCAGTTGACTGTAATCATTATTGTTGACTATTAAATAAATTTGTTAAGTTTAACTTTTTGCTTTTTCTGTTACAACTTAAAGACAACCAGTAATTGCTACCGCGCTTGCCCGTGACCGTAACAGTATGCATGGTAATATTCAAAACATCTAAACCATAATTTGCCCATGCCAGATGTAGATAAAGTACATGCATTATCTTTCTCTTAGACAGTATTTTCTCTATTTAAACATTGTTTGGACCTTTATATAACTGACAGTGCTCTGAAAGTATCATGAACTTTGTACTGATACAGTACTTCTATATCTCATGGTGTTAAAAATATTTCCCTAGGCTGTGGGGTACGGGCATCTCTGATGCTATTTTTTTAAAAGATACCTTATCTATCGAGGATGAAAAATTGTTCAAGGCATGCAAATCTGTCTGTTCGTCTGTTTGCTAGAGCCATTACAAGGGAGGTACCCCCACCAAAAGTGTGAAAATTTCAACACTTTATCACAATTTTCTCATTGACTATTGCAGGGATTTCTCTCATATCTTGCATATATGTACTAGGCCAGAGGTAGATTCTCTTGTGTGAGTATGAGACCTGGATCTGTCTTACTTTTTTTTTAATAAATTTTTTTAATAATTTTTAATGCATTAAAATTCATGAAATCATGCACTAAATCACTTATAACTTCAAAAGTATTGCATTTACAGCATTTTGTTAAAATATGTTATTCAGCTACTCTTTCCATAGCTATAATATGGTGAGTAACTTGGGAGTTTATCCTAATAGCTAAGTGAGTAATAGCTACTTTTTGACTTTTCGGAAACTTCCATAATGAGTAAAATCACTTGTAACTTGAAAACTATTGCATTTAGAGAATTTCGTATGGGTATGTCACAGTGATGCTTCTAGAGCGCGGGATACGCGATATCTCGCGAGTTTTAGTACTAGCCCGCAATTCGGTATATTCGGCGCGTTCGGTAGAAGAAGCGATCCCGCATGTTTACAAAATGGAGGGGCACCGATCGTTTCGGTAGAATCCTTTAATTTTATCATCATGAAGGCTATATTTCGTCGTTTTTTCAGTGAAAAATGTTATTTCATATGAAAACAAAATGGATACTACAGTTTGGAAGTGGATGATGCAAACGTCAGATACTAACAATAATGGTAGAGGATATTTACCCAACGGCTGTGTACGCTAGATCAGTTTCACTGCTAGCATACCCAACGGTTGTGTACGCAAGATCTATTTGACTGCTAGCGTACCCAAGGGTTGGGTACACAAGATTTATATCACTACTAGTGTACCCAACGGTTGGGTACGCTAACAGAGATATCAGTCTAGTGTACCCAACAGCTGTGTACCCAAGATTTATATCAGTGCTAGTGTGCCCAATGACTGTGTACATACACTACTGACATACCCAACTACCCTGCACCCCAGGTATTGAACCCTATGTTCCTAAAGGCTGTGTACACTAGATCAGTTTCACTGCTAGCATAGCCAACGGTAGGGTGCGCTAGCAGGGATATCAGTCTAGCGTACCCAACGGTTATGTACGCAAGATTTATATCACTGCTAGAGTACCCAATGGTTGGGTACGCTAACAGGGATATTGGTCTATCGTACCCAACGGCTGTGTACACAAGATTTATATCAGTGCTAGTGTGCCCAACAGCTGTGTAAATACACCACTGGCATACCCAACTACCCTGCACCCAAGGCACTGAACCCTATGTTCCCAATGGCTGTGTAGACAAGATCAGTTTCACTGCTAGTGTAGCCAACGGTTGGGTACGCAAGATGTATTACACTGCTAGCGTTCCCAACGGTTGTGTACGCTAGCAGGGATATCACTCTCTGTCTAGCGTACCCAATGGTTGTGTACATAAGATCTATTTCACTGCTAGCGTACCCAACGGTTGTGAACGCTAGCAGTGATATTGGTCTAGCGTTCCCAACGGTTGTGTACGCAAGATTTATATCGCTGCTAACCTACCCAATGGCTGTATACATACACTACTGGCATATCCAACTACCCTGCACTCAAGGCAGTGAACCCTATGTACCCAATGGTTGTGCACCCTAGGTCAATAGCTTTCTTAGCATACCCAACAGTTGTTTATGCAAGATCTATTTCTCTGCTAGCCTACCCAACGGTTGTGTACGTTAGCAGTGATATGGGTCTAGCTTACCCAACGGCTGTGTATGGAAGACCCATATCACTGCTAGCATACCCAACAGCTGTGTATTTACACTAACGGCATACCCAACTATGCTGCAATCAAAGCAGTGAACCTTTGTTCCCAGTGGTTGTGCACCCTACATCAATAGCATTGTTAGTGTACCCAACCGTTGTGTACACAAGATGTATTTCAGTGTACCCAACGGTTGTGTACTCTAACAGTGATTTCGGTCCTGCCAACCGAAATTCCCTTCTATAGCAGAAATATTTTCTTCATAATCGCGTTCTGACGGACGCACTGACAACCGAAATTCGCGTCCAAATATGAAATACCGCATGTTTAATATACTCGGACGGCATAATCGCGAACCCTGTTAACGTCATTGATTTTTTCTTTTGTTAGTGTAGCCAAAAGCTGTGTAAGGTACTGGCATACCCAACTACCCTGTACCCAAGGCAGTAAACTCTGTGTTCCCAATGGTTTTGCACCCAAGATCAATATCATTGCTGGCATATCCAGTGGCTGTGTACACAAGATCCATATCACTGCTGGCGTACCCAGCAGTTGTGATGTTGGTCTAGTGTACCCAGTGGTTGTGCACACAAGATCTATATCGCTGCTAGTGTAGCCAACAACTCCAAATTTTTTACAGCCTGCCCAAATTCTCATTACCCAAGGTAGTATGCACTAAATGGTTGTGCACTCGATATCAGTACCCTTCATAGCGTACTCAACAGGTCTGTATCCAAGGCATTGTGAAGCAATTAGTTTTTAAGGAATTTTTTTCGAGTAGTCAGAAATGGGCCAAGGACCAATCTCTGAATTAAACTTATTCAGTTCAGCAGAACTTTGTTATTGTTACATTTTGTAGCACTGATCTTGTGTACATAGCCGTTGGGTACGCTAGCGATGATATAAATCTTGTATACACAGCCGTTGGGTACGCTAGACCAATATCACAACTAGCGTACACAGCCGTTGGGTAAATAACCACTCCGAACAATAATACTGTTGAACCAGTTCATACAGCATGTGTGCTACCTCATATCTTCTCATGAATATTAATGAGTTGGGAGCTATGGCCGTGAGTTCTCAAGTTTAAAGTGTTAGATCTTTGTTGAGGGTTCCATTTTATAAAATATTGCTAGAAAACGCCAATGGAAATCGGAAATCTATGACCTCATATCATCTCATGAATATTAATGACTTGGGTGCTATGGCCATGAGTTCCCCAGTTTAAAGCATTTGGTCTTTCATCTATTTTAAAAAATATTGCTAGAAAAGTATTGTTGTAGAATATGGCCCTAGGTCGTTAATATTTTTTTTATCCAAGCAGTGATCCAGATAATAAAAATTAATGTGATCTAAGTTGGATCAGTTTCCATCTTCAATTTTTTTCACGAAAATCCATACAGTAGCATTTGTGTATTCCCGCCCATTTTACCATTTTCTTCACCGACTGTCCACGATTAAGGGTCGCAGACAGGATCAGGGCTTAGTCCTTTGGTGGATCAGGGGTGTAACAAACATACGGACAGACAGATGCTTCCGAAATTAACCCCTCTTTGGCGGATGTAAAAGTTCCCATTTTTATTGGCCAAGCCCCCACATTTTTCGGACATGGGGGGGAACTGCCCCCACATTTCAAAATTTCTAGAATCAACACTGTATGTTATTCAGCTACTTTTGGGTCAGCTATAACATAGTAAAATTTCAGACCTGTAGCTTATTGCATAGCTGAGTAATAGCTACTTTCAGTACTTTGAGGTTATCACTGTTGAGTAAATCAGAACTTGAAAACTGTTACATGTAGAGTATATTCTTTAAATATGTTCTTCAACTACTTTTGAATCAGCTATAACATTGTAAATTTGCAGACCTTTAGCTTACAAAATATCATAGCTGAGCAATAGCTATTTTGAGGTTATCACTGTTGAGTAAATTAGTTATAACTTGAAAACTATTGCTTTTACAGAAATTTGTATAAATATGTTATTCAGCAACTTTTTAGTCAGCTATAACATAGTAAAATTGCAGACCTGTAGCTAATGGCATAGCTGAGTAATAGCTACTTTCATATTATCACTGTTGAGTAAATTGCTTGTAATGTGAAAACAGTTGCATTTGGAGAATTTTGTTTAAATATGTTATTCATGTACTTTTGAATCAGCTATAATATGGTGAAATTGCAAACCTGTAGCTCATGGCATAACAGAGCAATAGCTATTTTCAGGTTCTCACTGTTGAGTAAAACAGTCGTAACTTTAAATCTATTGCATTTAGAGTACAGTAAAACCTTGGTTATCCGAACCTAATGGGAGACATACAATCGGGTTGGATAATCGAGGGGTTCGGATAGATGAAGGAAACCGAAATTCACCGTCTATGGGTTACCAAGTGGGCGATAATAGAATAACTATTGTTTTATGTACTACTTGTACATGTGCATGATCATTGATGAAGTAGTTTAATATATTTGTGTAATATAATATAACTGACCCTCTAATTGCCACTTATTTCCTCCATATCTATGGATATTTCATTGTTATTTAAAATAATACGCGAACTTGAGCTGGATGTGTTCAGTTGGTACACCCATTGTTGATGTTTTAATTTTAGATAAACAGCGCCATGTATTTTGTCAATTGAAAAACTCCGGGAGATTATTTATTGTAAAACCCAAAGCGAACACGCCTTCAGTAATAGATGTGTTCGGTTGGTAATGCATGGTCGACGTCTTTTATTTTGGTACACGTCAGTGTGTGAATCGATCTACTCCGGGAGATTATAAATTGCAAAATGCAATCGAACACACTTTCACTGATTGCCGCATTATCAAAGAAGTTGTGTAGCGGGGTCGTGTAAATGAATTAATCCCTCCCCAATTGAAACAATGGTATTAAAGATCAAAGAAGTTAAGCATTTCCGTGGACGGTATGTTTTATCAAGCACTAGAATTAATGGTTTACGAAAATGTGTAAAATCCTGTAATATCACTTACACTAGACGGTGCATTATATTTAGGGAGACAAGGTTTTGGTTCTGTTAATCCGGAGATTTGGATAATAGAAGGCCGGATAATTGAGGTTCTACTGTATTTCGTTTGAATATGTTATTCACTTACTTTTCTGTCAGCTATAATATAGTGAATATGCAGACCAGTAGCTCATTGCAGAGCTGAGCAATAGCTACTTTCATAATATAGCTATTGAGTAAATCAGTGGTAACTTGAAAAATATTACACTTAGAATATTTTGTTTAAATATGTTATTCTTCTAATTTTTGGTCAGCCATAACATAGAAAACTTGCAGACCTGAAGCTCATTACATAGCTGCAAAATAGCTACTCTGAGGTTCTCATTGTTGAGTAAATGAGTTGTAACTTGAAAACTATTGCATTTAGAGAATTTTTTTAAATATGTTATTCACCTACTTATGGGTCAGCTGTAACATAGTAAAAATGCAGACATGTATTGTAACTCATGGCATAGCTGAGCAATAGCTGTTTTCAGGTTCTCACTATTGAGTAAATCAGTTGTAACTTCAAAACTATTGCATTTAGAGTATTTTGTTTACATATGTTAGTCACCTACTTTTTGATCAGCTATAAAATAGTAAAGTTGCAGACCTGTAGGTCATTGCATAGCTGAGCAAAAGCTACTTTGAGGTTTTCACTATTGAGTAAATCAGTTGTATCTTGAAAACTGTTGCATCTACAGAATTTGCTTTACATATGTTGTTCGTGTACTTTTGAATCAGCTATAACATAGTAAAATTGTAGACCTATAGCTCATCGCATAACTTAGAAATAGCTACTTTCAGGTTCTCACTGTTGAGTAAATCATTTGTAACTTGAAAACTATTGCATTTAGAGAATTTTGTTTGAATATGTTATTCACCTACTTATGGGTCACTGTAAAATAGTGAAATTGCAGGCCTGGAGCTCATTGTATAGCTGAGCAATATCTACTTTCAGGTTTTCACTGTTGAGTAAATCAATTGTAACTTGAAAGATATAGCATTTAGAGAATTTTCTTTAAATAAGTTATTCACCTTCTTTTGGGTCAGCTATAACATAGTAAAATCGCAGACCTGTAGCTCATTGCATAGCTGAGCAAAAGTACTTTAAGATTCTTACTGTTGAGGAAATTAGTTGTAACTTGAAATCTATTGCATTTGCAGTATTTTCTTTAAATATGTTTTCTCCTACTTTTTACATCTTAAGAGTTAACTTTGTACTTTACTTCTGAATACCATTTGCAGGGTACAACTTTTGTGTCCTTTTCTTCATTCACTTCTACTCTGAAACTCAAAACACACAGTCAGCTGACACAGAGCCCGTTCAAGGGCACTGATTGCTTGTTTTGATAATATTGCTAAAGAACAGAAACTTACTGTGTTCAGAAAATCGCATCCAAACTAGCGAACAGAGTGCTCAAAAAAACTTTTGAAATAATTTTTTACTACAAACAGCATATGTGAAACCTAATTACCTGTCAAGTTTATGTATTTAATATTCAATTTTTTAACCAAAACTTTACTTATTTTATATATTTTCACAGATATTTAAAATTTTATTTTTCATAAATCTATTTTAATTTTGTACTTTCACTTTGTTCACATTAAAATGTAAATATCCAGATTCGGGTCAGCTTAGGCAAAACGGCCATCTTTTTTGTCCCAAACCACACCCTTATTTAGTGATGACCTCAAACATTGTGAATGTTGACTGTTACAATCAATCATTCTGTTCTTAGGTGCTGTGGAGTCTTTGCATGTAGCAGGTTTAGGAGGAATTGGGCAAGTTACTGTGGTATTAGTCACAGATTTTAAGAGTGACATGATTGGTAACAGAAACTACGTCACTCTTGGGGTAAGTGCTGAAACATCACACAGTATGTAAGACCTAAGTTTGTGCTTTGATTTTATTTGTTTTAAATAATTTACATCTGAACAGACTGATATGAACATCTTCTAGATTACTGATTTTCCCAAAATTAAGGAAGCAATAGCCAGAAATCCCTGGCCTCCACAAGGGGAGAGACACTTGGGATAGTTGGAAGGCAAGTCTGATAAGACGAGTCTTTAGATTATTTCTCAAAGAAACCATAGTTGTTTGTTACCTGGCTACAAGTGGGTAATCTACTCCAAATAGGATGTTGTGGCAACTACAAAGCTGAGACAACCAGCCAGTTTGTGGGTTAGGATACTAGAAACTGATTGTCAGTTGCCAGGAATGAGTTTGTTGGAATTTACCATTTCAAATAAATAAGGTCGACTGAAAGAAACATTAAGTCCATTGTGTACCAATTTTTTTATTTTTCTTATGATTTGGAGCCATTTCTCAAGTTCTTGGTTGTTTTTTTTATCTCTATGTTAAGACCAATGGTTCATGCATCAAAATATCAAGATTAAACTATATTTGTAATTTACCGGTATTCAAAGTATGTAATTTTGTGGCAGGGTCATAATTTTATATTAAAGCAAAGCAATGGATATGACATGCCAACTACCTTGGAAACCTTGGATTTTCATATTTTATTTGATTTAATTTCTTCAATCAGCAGTACATGTTAAACTTTCCTTACGTCGCATAATCTAATCAGCACTTTCAAGATAATACAGTAATAGCATATATGGCCATTGAAAACTTGTTTGCTTGTTTAAAATCCGCATTTTCGGGGTGATGTCATCAATCCTATACATCTATAATATTGTGCTGATGTTATCACTTCCTATACATACAGAAAACTAGATATTTTATAAAAACTATCCAGATCATCTTATGTTCACACATTTCACTTGGTATATCATAAATTGACTTGTACTAGTAGTGTGTATAACCATCCTTATCAGACAAATGAATACAAGACATGTGGACAGCAATAATCAACCACACTTGTCTTATGATGGGAACTCAAAACTGACTCCTACCTATCCTCTTCGCTATTAAAGGAGCATAAGGTTAAGGATGTCCCCCAGATTGGCCATTGTATTTTCTTCCATTCCCATTCTGCTGAATGGTTACACTTACAGCCTAAATGGATTAACAGTGGTTGTAGTAAATGTCATGAAAGTTTACCATACTGTTGAAAACTTCACATATTTAACTCTGACTACTGATGTATTTATTATCTCCCGCCGGGCTTTAGCCCGGGAGGGAGATTAAGAAATGATGCCTGTGTGTGCGTGCGTGCATGCGGGGGTGTGTGCGTGCGTTCATGCGTGCGTGCGTGCGTTAGTGTGTCACGCAGATTTCTCCAAAACTACTACACCTACAGATTTTTTGTAAATTAATTGTCCCAATGAATTTTCACACCCTTGAATTTTTTTTTGGTTTTATGGACTTAGGCCTGAAGATAAGTGAGTAATAGCAATCTTAGCTACTTTGAGTAAAGGACTCATAACTCAAAAACTATTGCACTTACAGGTTTTTCTTCAAATATGTTGTTCAGCTACTTTGTCCTTAGCTATAAGATGGTACATAGTTTGGGGTCCAATTGCATGCCATAAGTGAGTCGTAGCTATTTTCTTATTTGTAGCAAAATAATGACATAAGTAAATGTCGAATATCTTCAAAAGTAATTAAGTTAGGGAAATCTTTTCAATATGTTATTAATCTAGTTTTTGTTAAGCTATCACATAGTAAAGTTTCAGACCTGTTGCACATTGCATAGCTGAGTAATAGCTACTTTGAAATTCTGACTGTTGAGTAAATCCATTGTAACTCCAAAACTATTTCACTTAGAGTATTTTCCTAAAATATGTTGTTCAGCTACTTTGTCTTTAACCATAAGATGGCATATAGTTTGGGGTTCTATTGCATGCCATAAGTGAGTAATAGCTATTTTCTTATTTGTAGCAAAATAATGACATAAGTAAATGTCGAATATAATCAAAAGTATTAAAGTTAGGGAAATCTTTTCAATATGTTATTCATCTAGTTTTTGGTAAGCTATCACATAGTAAAGTTTCAGACCTGTTGCACATTGCATAGCTGAGTAATAGCTACTTTGAAATTCTGACTGTTGAGTAAATCCATTGTAACTCCAAAACTATTGCAGTTAGAGTACTATAAGATGGCATGTAGTTTGGGGTTCTATTGCATGCCATAAGTGAGTAATAGCTATTTTCTTATTTGTGGCAAAATAATGACATAAGTAAATGTCTAATATCTTCAAAAGTATTACAGTTGAACAAATCTTTCAACATGTTATTCATCTAGTTTTTGGCAAGCTATCACATGGTAAAGTTTCAGACCTGTTGCACATTGCATAGCTGAGTAATTGCTACTTTGAAATTTTAACTGTTGAGTAAATCCATTGTAACTCCAAAACTATTGCAGTTAGAGTGCTTTCCTAAAATATATTGTTCAGCTACTTTGTCCTTAACTATAAGATGGCATATAGTTTGGGGTTCTATTGCATGCCATAAGTGAGTAATAGCTATTTTCTTATTTGTAGCAAAATAATGACATAAGTAAATGTCAAATATCTTCAAAAGTATTTTAAAGTTAGGGAAATATTTTCCAATGTGTTATTCATCTAGTTTTTGATAAGCTATCAGATAGTAAAGTTGCAGACCTGTTGCATATTGGATAGCTGAGTAATAGCTACTTTGAAATTCTGAATGTTGAGTAAATCCAGTGTAACTCAAAAACTACTGCAGTTACAGTATTTTCCTAAAATAATTTGTTCAGCTACTTTTTCCTTAACTATAACATGGCATATCATTTGGGGTTCCATTGCATGTCATAAGTGAGCAATAACTATTTTCTTATTTGTAGCAAAATTATGATGGAAATAAATGTCAAATAACTTCAGAAGTATTAAAGTTAGGCAAATCTTTTCATTTGTTATTCATCTAGTTTTTATGTCAGCTGACTGACAAGTCATCACTCTGATGTCTAGTTTTTATGTCAGCTGACTGACAAGTCATCACTCTATGTCATCACTCTGCGGCGTGGGCGTACGCGTCCGCGTGAACAACTTCTTCTCCAAAACTACAAGGCCTAGAGACATGCTGTTTTTTTTAAAAGATACCTTATCTATCGAGGATGAAAACTTGTTCAAGGCATGCAAATCTGTCTGTTCGTCTGTTTGCTAGAGACATTACAAGGGGGGTACCCCCACCAAAAGTGTGAAAATTTCAACTTTTTATCACAATTTTCTCAGTGACTATTGCAGGGATTTCTCTCATATCTTGCATATATGTACTAGGCCAGAGGTAGATTCTCTTGTGTGAGTATGAGACCTGGATCTGTCTTACTTTTTTTTTAATAAATTTTTTTAATAATTTTTAATGCATTAAAATTCATGAAATCATGCACTAAATCACTTATAACTTCAAAAGTGTTGCATTTACAGCATTTTGTGAAAATATGTTGTTCAGCTACTTTTTTCATAGCTACAATATGGTGAGTAAGTTGGGTGTCTGTCTCAATAGCTAAGTGAGTAATAGCTACTTTTGGGCTTTTCAGTAACTTCCATTATGAGTAAAATCACTTGTAACTTAAAAACTATTGCATTTAGAGAATTTCGTATAAATATGTTATTCAGCTACTTTTGGGCCAGGTATAACATAGTGAAATTTCAGACCTGTAGCTCATGGCATAGCTGAGTAATAGCTACTTTTAGGTTATCACTGTTGAGTAAATCGCTTATAACTTGAAAACTATTGCATTTAGAGAATATCGTATAAATATGTTATTCAGCTACTTTTGGGTCAGCTATAACATAGTAAAATTTCAGACCTGTAGCTCATGGCATAGCTGAGTAATAGCTACTTTTAGGTTATCACTGTTGAGTAAATCACTTATAACTTGAAAAGTGTTGCATTTAGAGCATTTTGTTAAAATATGTTATTCAGCTACTTTTTTCGTAGCTACAATATGGTGAGTAAGTTGGGTGTCTGTCTCAATAGCTAAGTGAGTAATAGCTACTTTTGGGCTTTTCAGTAACTTCCATCACGAGTAAAATCACTTGTAACTTAAAAACTATTGCATTTAGAGAATTTCGTATAAATATGTTATTCAGCTACTTTTGGGCCAGCTATAACATAGTAAAATTTCAGACCTGTAGCTCATGGCATAGCTGAGTAATAGCTACTTTTAGGTTATCACTGTTGAGTAAATCACTTATAACTTGAAAACTATTCCATTTAGAGTATTTTGTTTCAATATGTTATTCACCTATTTTGGGGTCAGCTATAACATAGTGAAGTTTCAGACCTGTGGCCCATTTCATAGCTGAGTAATAGCTACTTTGAAGTTCTCACTGTTGAGTAAATCAGTTATAATTGGAAAACTATTGCATTTACAGAAGTTTGTGCAAATATGTTATTCAGCTACTTTTGGGTCAGCTATAACATAGTGAAATTATAGACCTATAGCTCATGGCACAACTGAGCAATAGCTATTCTCAGGTACTGACTGTTGAGTAAATCAGCTATAACTTGAAAAATATTGCATTTGGAGTATTTTGTTAAAATATATTGTTCACCTACTTTTGGGTCAGCTATAACATAGTGAAATTACAGACCTATAGCTCATGGCATAGCGGAGCAATAGCTATTTTCAGGTTCTCACTATTGAGTAAATCAGTTGTAGCTTGAAAACTATTGCATTTACAGTAGTTTGCTTAAATATGTTGTTCACCTACTTTTGGGTTAGCTATAACATAGTAAAATTTCAGACATGTAGCTCATTGCATAGCTGAGTAATAGTTCCTTTGAGGTTCTCACTGTTGAGTAAATCAGTTGTAACTTGAAAACTATTACATTTAGAGTAATTTGTTAAATATGTTATTCGCAGAATTTTTGGTCAGCTATAACATAGTGAAATTGCAGACCTCTATGTCATGGCATAGCTGAGCAATAGCTACTTTCAGGTTCTCCCTGTTGAGTAAATCATTGTATCCACTGGATAGCCGCAGTGTGTAGAGAGAGATTTCACCATTACTGCTCTGATGAAAAAAAATATTATAGCTAGCTTTCTTAAGTTTGCAGTATATTTTTATTGCATAAAATACCCTTACCTTATCCTCACTAGTGCTTACGTGTTGGCGGGAGCAAACAAGTACGACCAAACGAGAATATTTTTAAAATAAATATTCTTGTCGGTATCAATATGTATACGCATGACCGCGCATGCGCGTGCACCGGAAGAACCCCGTTAAGCCTCACTTTTATTTTGGTCGTGAGGGAGTAAACATCGTTTGACACGATCTTCGTTTGCGAAGAATTTCAACATGGCTGGCGAGGAAGAAGATGTGAAGAATGTTATTGTTGTAAAGAAGTCACTCTTTCATAAGAATTGGAAGAGTTTTTCTTTCTTTGTGGTTTGCCAGCCATCTTCATTGAGAAGTCTGCTTTTGACTGGATCTGCGGCGCTTGCAGACCTTTTACAGGGTACTGCATGGTAGGGTCCTGTTCGCCATTTAAGAATAAGTTTTTCCTCGACATTGAGAAAAGAATTCACCTTCTGACCCTCTGCAGCTTATACTAGCACGTCTAGAAGCTATGCACGGTCCATCAACACTCTTATTATGCAGAAGAATCTCGGCTTCATTGTTTATTTAATTCAGATGGAAGATGACAGAATCTGCATTTATTCATAAAGACTTCATCTCATAAAAGGGTAGTACCTCTGTCTCCTCTAGTGAGGTGAATATGGCAGAGGCAACCCCTATAACAGAAGAATCCACCATAAACAGAAGTTCTTCTCATCAGATAGGTCACACCTACAGGCTACAGATTTTCATTTGCAAACAAATGACAGTTCTGCCTCTGGTGAAGCAATTTAGCAGGGACTGCATGGTGCTTTGAGGCGAAAGGTGGCCAGAATAAGTTCTTCATCTCAAAAAAGAGTAATTCTTCTGTCTCCTCTAGGGAGGTAAATATGGCAGAGGCAATCCTGTAACAGAAGAAGGGTTCAAGAATAAGGTTCTTCTCATCAGATGGTTTCACAACTACAACTTACAGGAACTTCAGTTGCAAGCAAATGGCAGGGCTTCCTCTGGTAGAGTAAACTCGGCAGAGAATGCACTTGGTCAACAGAGATTTCTTTCAAACTGATCAGTATGGGTACAAATTAAATTTCACTGGTCAGTTATTTTCAACAACAGAAGAAGACGATTAGGCTGTTAATGAAGGTTTTCTTCTAGCTAGGAACTAGAATGTCACCACAAATCTGGCTTTCTTATTCCTCTCATACTTCAGACAAGGTATCCACGGCTGGGAGAGCTTCATGATGACAACTTGAACAGGAAACAAGTTACAACCCTGTCTGTGCTAGGGTAGATTCGACACAAACTGCTTGAGATCAGGGAGAACACACCCAACAGCTATCACATACATAGAAATACTGCAATGTTTTTGCTTCCAGCGGACCAACACTTCATTAAGAAGTTGAATCACTGCTCACCTACATTCAGATGTAATTTCTTTCTTCTCATTTATCGGGAAGCTTTAGAAATTAAAGAAGAGGCATCAAATGGCAAGGAATTTGCAGCATGAACTTATTTAGTATCACATATACACTAATATGTCACAAGGTATTTGTTGGTACAACAGACAAGAATTAACAAAATGCATCACAATCCATCAGAGGGGATGTGACAACCAAGATATAAGGAAATGATGGATGGAGGTTGTTTTACTGCAACATCTATTTTAAAACGAATCTCATTTCGAAGTTGGGCACATTCTGCAATGCTGTTCAACATTGGAACTACCTTATCGAATTGTCGAGAATCCCCACAATTCATAGCGGTTATATATTCTGACAGGAAACAACAATAAAAACGAAGTGGGCTTCAAATGCTTCTATATGTTCAGTAAATCTCAGTAACATGTGTACAACCTACAGTTTTACAGTATATTGGTGACCTGAGAGGGTAGTGTATATATCAAGCATCACACGGCTCTGACAATGCAAATTCCAAGGTAATCGGTACTCCATTTGTGAGGTGGATAGGTAGTCGTGTTACATCTATCAGACGCGTTCTTCCTCAACCCCAGGTACATCAAAGTGTTATGCTTCATTAATTGTTTGCTGGTGGAAGAATGCACCCTGTCATAGGTCATTCTTTTCAGTTCACTGCTCTACACTTCGGTACAGCAACGGATCCATTCGAATTTGTCTGTGTAGCACCACATTCATCAGTATTGGACCACTGGTTATATGCTGTCACCAACATCACGTATTTGCTTGTAGAAATCGAAGCAATTAGTGGCCTGTGTACAGAACTACAGTGGGTGATAAGCTTATGGGGTTAGAACTCATCCCAATAAAACACTTCCACTTCTTTGATGACAAATTCAACCTTGGCAAGGATGAAGTGTCCCTGTAGAAAGAAGTCTGATATTTGAGAAGCTTAGGGATACATTGTACATGGGGTGATAAGTTTGTTGTCAGAATTCATCCCATCACATCACTTTCTGATTCAACCATGGCAAGGGTGAAGTGTCCCCATGGATGGGAATGGGGCTATTGAGATTATGGATGGTGTACATACAAGTTGATCAACCATTCCAGAATTCTTAGGTCATTTATAGTGTTTTAGAACCTATAATTATTCACAATCTTTACTCATTCAGATATGTTGTTCATACTTTTGAAAATATATCTGTTTTTTGGTGTAAAATCACAGAGGTCTTACCAGGTCTTAGTGCCCTAAAGGAGAGGGTATTCAAAAGGCTATGGATGGGTATATGCAACTTTGTTAGCATAATTCCATTCCCAGAATTCTAATGTCATTTATAGGTATCCATAACCTACAGCATGCTATCCCAAAGGACATTCTTCACATAAAGGTTGCTTGGAAATTCCATTGGAAACCAGAAACCAGGAAGTACTCAAGGTTGCATTTCTGATAATGTTTCAGATTCACCTTCAAAACTACAGGGTTTTACTTCAGATAATGGCATGGCACAGTGTTGTCTTATCTTAACAAGAGGGACCCATTCATTGGATATGTGGCTGATGGTCTGATATCTAATGGTCCTTGGGAAGCCCATAACACTGTCTGAGGGCCCACCATAATTAGGGCTGTCAAGGTGGGATGTCAACCTTTTTTCATACAGGGATAAGCCATTCAAACAGAATGTCCTTCATCCTATAGTAATACAATGCAATACAATGGCGGTAGATGTATTGAGTATCCTACTGTTGAGTATTTCTCATTTCAGAGGTGGTACAAAAAATGGGAATTATACTTCTTACATACTACCAGGAGCCCCAGGGTGACCAGGGATGTGTTGGTTTGGGATCTATTTGACTTATTCTCCAAACCACTTTTGCCCTACAGAATAGAGGAATCTCTGTGAACAGCTATCAGATAGAGTCAAGATAGCCTGCCATATTTCCAAAAAAAAAAAAAAAAAAAAAAAAAAGGGTCAAGGTAGTTCTTTTTGAATCTGATGCAAAGAGATTCAGTTGGACTTCCAGTATCCTCCTCTCTTCTCAATAGCAGATTTTTGAGCCTTTGATTCACAGGCAAAATCTGGTTTCTACCTCACTGACATGATGCAGTGATGTTATTGCTATGTTATTTGGGTTCACTACTACAATCATTCATAGTTATGAACTCAATAGACTGATATATGGGGTTTTCATTTGGGTTCACTATTGAAGTAATTCTTAGATATGAATTCAATAGACTGATACATGGTTTTCCAGGTGGGTTCACTGTGGAAATCATTCATTCTTATAAACTCAGTAGACTGATAGATGTGTTTCATTTAAGTTCATTGTTGAAATCATTCATAGTAATGGACTGAATGGATTGATAGTGGTTTTTCTGAGGATGGACCAATGAAGGATGGTGCTATACCTTTTACTCTCTTTGGACTTGTCTTGATTATTCTTAGTCTTGACAAAGTCTCTTTTGAATCATCTGAATCCATGACCTTAGCCTCGGGTAGATAGAGAGGTGAGGGTGTTTTGGTCTTTCAAAATCATTGAACACAGAACTGGAAGGAGTTCACAGTTTCTCCTTCATCAGTACTCATAACAGTGAACAGAGGACCTCAGTGGGTCACAATATTGTTCAAGCTGGTTTCATTCCTGCTTTTATGCTAAGTCTAGATCATTCTTTGTCTGAAGATATGACTTTTTGCCCCTTTTAGAGCTCTAAGATTTTATCTGGATATATTTCAGATCTTATATAGGGGAATATGCGTTATACTATACATGTGTGTATATGTATGGACTCTTCAGGAGGCATTCAAAGACCTACCATGTCAACAGGCAGACACTTCTTCTAGCTGATTAAGTATTTGACCTTGAAACTTAGAATGTTTCCTTGGCCAAGGCCCAATTTGCTCCTTTTATGGCTGGAAGTCAGACTCCACAGTTTTACTTTAACTTCTGACGTGGAAGTCTAATAAAGGTCAGATTAATCATTGGAACTATAGTATCATCAGGTGGTTCCTTCATAAGGGGTGTATGGTATGATACATTACAGTAATTGAATGTATATGTACAGTTCCAATGGCCAGATCACACCTTTTAGTGGTACCTGAAAGCCCATTGAGAATACCCAATCATGTTTCCTGTTTTTGGGGAAACATCTGATCTGGTGGAAAGGCCCAAGGAATGGGATAAGAGGCGGTCTTATCCATATAAAGGAGCACAATCTCCTGTTATTACCAATGCGCCTGTTCATGTTCATGGTTGGTATTTAGTGTTTTAAGATTTCAAGGTGTGGGAATTTCTCAATGCCTATTCTGGACAGGTCCAGTTTACTTAATAACAGAATATAACTACATAGGTTATTTTGTTATTTTGCTTAGTATGCCTATCATACTCTTGTACTTATCACCACAAGTGTGTTTGAAATTAGTACATTGGATATAAGATACATGCAGGGCCAAGGCACCTTTGGGAAGGTTGCCAGGTAGTGCTTACATATATAACTACTAAATGTTATTTTTGTTAAGTTACTTTTACTGCATACTATAGTCTGGTACTCTCAAGTTTTCTTGAGATGTGTACTTTGTCTTTTCATTTGGTTATACTTGCTTTTGGTGGAAAAAATATTAAAAATCCCACCACCAGTATGGTTGTAATCAAGCACTAGTGAGGATAAGGTAAGGGTATTTTACGCAATAAAATGTAAAAATTTTATTGTAATTTAACTTTTTGTAAGTTAAATACTTACCTTATCCTCACTAGATTCGGATTCCCACCCATCCAACCCCACATTTTCAAAATTTTTGGGTTTGCAATATATTACATTGGCTCCCAAAATTAAAGTGAGGCTTAACGGGGTTCTTCCGGTGCACGCGCATGCGCGGTCATGCGTATACATACTGATACCGACAAGAATATTTATTTTAAAAATATTCTTGTTTGGTCGTACTTGTTTGCTCCCGCCAACACGTAAGCACTAGTGAGGATAAGGTAAGTATTTAACTTACAAAAAGTTAAATTACAATAAAATTTTTACAATTAATAACCATAAAATGTTGTCTGGGAATATTTTTGGCCTCATTTTGAGAAACAAGATGGCCGCCACAAGTGTTTTTTGTCAGTCATGAAAAGTGCTTATATCTCCCTTATTATTGATCCTAGAAGTTTGGGATGATAAACCAACCTGTAGGAAATCATGGGGTGGGAATCTTTTGGTGTGGTCAGATTTGACCTTCAATGACCCCTCCTTCAAGGTCAAACAAGGATAGCCAAACTTAAAAGTGCTTATAACTCGCTTATTATTGGTCCCAGAGGTTTGGGATGGTAAACAGACAGGAAATCATGGGCTGTGAATCTGTTGATATGGTCCGATTTGACCTTGGAACCCTCCTTCAAGGTCAAATGAGGATAGCGAAAATTGAAAGTGCCTACAACTCGCTTATTATTGGTGACAGAGATTTGGGATAACCATCCCATAGGAAATCATTGGCTCGGAATCTTTTGGTATGGTCAGATTTGACCTTTGGACCCCTCCTTCAAGGTCAAATGAGGACAGCCAAGCTTAAAAGTGTTTATAACTCATTTATAATTGGTCCTAGAGGTTTGGAATGGTAAACCATAGGAAATCATGGGCTGGGAATGTATTTGTGTGGTTAGATTTAACCTTGGACCCCTTCTTCAAGGTCGAACGAGGATATTGCATTTGTAGTATTTCTTTAAATATGTTTTAACCTATTTTTTACACTTAAACAATTACCTTGTTATTTTCCTTCATAATACCATTTACAGGGCACAACTTTTTTATCCTTTTCTTCTGTCAGCTTCGGAATTTCTTTCGAACTTGCTGTTCAGTTACCATTTACTGTATTTCTGTACAGCCCTTTTCCTGATAATTATTCTGTCCTCTAATCACCTTCACAAATCAAAAACACTCAGTCAGCTGACACAGTGCCCGTTCACGGGCACTCTCCTCTTGTTGATATGCTTACTTTCCTGTGTCCTTTATGTTCTTGTTGATTTTGCAGATCTAGGTCAATTGCTAAGTGAGTAGATAGCTGAGTAATAGCTACTAAAATGAGTAAATGTCTTTATCTCTAAAAGTATTACAGGTAGGCAATTTCTTCTAAATAAGTCATTTACCTACTTTTACCTGATCTATCACATAGTTAAGTTGCAGATTTATAGCTTTTTGCATAGCACACTCATAGCTACTAAAATGAGTAAATGTCTTTTATCTCTAAAAGTATTACAGATAGGCAATTTCTTCTAAATAAGTCATTCACCTACTTTTGTGTGATCTACCACATAGTGAAGTTTCAGATCTATAGCTCTTTGCATAGCTCAGTCATAGCTACTAAAATGAGTAAATGCCTTTTATCTGTAAAAGTATTGCGTACACACAATTTCTTCTAAATAAGTCATTCACCTACTTTTGGGTGATCTACCACATACTATATATTAGTGAAGTTGCAGAACTGTACCTCTTTCCATAGCTGTGTAACAGCTACTAAAATGATTAAATGTCTTTTATCTCTAAAAGTGCTATGAAAAGGCAAATTCTTCTGAATAACTGATTCATCTTTTGGGTGATCTACCACATAGTGAAGTTGCACATCTATAGCTCTCTGCATAGCTGAGTCATATACCTGCTAAAATGAGTAAATGTCTTTTATCTCTAAAAGTATTGCAGATAGGCAATTTCTTCTAAATAAGTTGTTCACCTATTATTGGGTGATCTACCACTTAGTGAAGTTGCACAACTGTAGCTCTTTGCATAGCTGAGTAACAGGTACTAAAATGAGTAAATGTCTTTTATCCTTAAAAGTATTGGACATAGACAATTTCTTCTAAGTAAGTCCTTCACCTACTTTTGGGTGGTCTACCACATAGTGAAGTTGCAGAACTGTAGCTCTTTGGATGGCAGAGTAATAGCCACTAAAATGAGTAAATGTCTTTTATCTCTAAAGTGTTACAGATAGGCAATTTCTTCTAAATATGTCCTTCACCTACTTTGGGTTGATCTACTACATAATAAAGTTGCAGAACTGTAGCTCTTTGGATGGCAGAGTAATAGCTACTAAAATGAGTAAATGCCTTTTGTCTTTAAAAGTATTGCAATCAAACATTAAAGTGCCTCTTGCTTGTTGTCACTTCTACATGTGCCTCCATCTCACAAGAAAATTTATATTCCACTATCTTTAGTACATCTAATTTATATGGCAGGAGATAAATGCATGCTTCAAAATGCTTGTGTCTGTGTAATGTAGATGCAGCTCAAGCCCAAGGTGTCCATGTTTACAGATTTTTTTGCGCAGTATCCAGAAGAATTGCAGGTAAATTGTGCTTTTATATGGCTCAGTAAACTGTCAAACTTACTCCACTTAACATTTTGAATTATGTAATATAAACACTATTTAAAAAGCATGCGTCTAAAAGAAAATAAAGGTGGGTTGAGTTTTGTAATAATATGTTGACATAATGGATCTCTCCAGTAACCTAGTCTCATGAGATTTGTGTGTTTTATTTACAGTAAGGTAAAAAGTGATCCTTACTGTGTACTTTCAAATCAGAAACAAGTAATCCACACTGCTCTCTGCTTTTAAGGAAAGATAAAAGCCTCAATACACAGGGGTTTACTAGTTTGGCATTTAATCATTTGTGGCCGTATTCACAAAAAGGGATCAAGCTCAAATTGGGCTGATTTTTGGCTCAAGTTGAGCTAAGAAATGGATCAGGATCAAGTTAGTATTAAGTATGCTTATATTGACATATAAAATGGGTTAAATTTTTTTTGTTTATTCTGGATTAAAAGTGGCCAGAGCCTAAATTTTTGGATTAAATAGATAATATTTAAAATATTCCACTGTAAGGGAATAATGAACCAAATTAATATTAATGTATATTTTGTGGAAATTCAGGCATAAAAAGCTGTTTAAAATGTATAATAAAAGTAATTAACTTATGCAATGCTATGTGAGATTGTTAGTGAATACGGTCCCTGATTCTCACCTCTGTGGCCTTGGGTTCGAATCCAACTTATGGCAACAAGTTTGTTCCACTTTAAATCTTTTCAAATAGTATTTGATCTGTTGAAAAGGATATAAAACCCCAATTTTAACCTTGAAAAAGCATATGATACCAAAGCTAACAATCAGGGTTTTAATTGACCTTGATACTTTTGTGTACTCACAGAAATGCTTTATTACATGAATATTTTGTGGCAATATTGGATTCAATATTTTAATTCTGTTAAAAAGTATCACTTCACTGAATTCCCTGATTTCCAACAAAAATAAAAACATACTGAGACTGCTGTCGTAATACAAAATTAATGTAAACTATTATGGGGCATTTGATGCATATTTGGGGTAAACTCCCCAAGGTGAATTAATAGTAACTTAAAGGCATAGAATCATTCATCGATGTTGGAGTATTTGTTGAAAAATACTTTGTATTTTGTTGGCTTTTCTAATATGGCTGACGTTAAGAAGTGTTTCTGTTTATCAAACTAACTTAATGTTCTTGTGAATTACATCAAGCTTTATCAAATACAGAGTGGAAAAGAATGGAAAAGCTAAATGTTTTAGCCCTTCAATCCTTATCAGAGAAAGAATTAAGACAAAAGTCAGAGTTAAAGTGCCAGTTCTTTACTGGACAAACTAATTAAGCATCACACAAGGGATGCTCATTTGTATTTAGGGGAGAGAAAGTAGGGCCACCAGCTTCACCGGCTCCCACATTTTCTATTGCTTATAGCTCAGCAACCACTTGGCGGATTCTCTTCAGATTTAGCACATGTATGAAGCCCTGGGAAAAATTTTTGAATATGGTGTCATGACATTTCTACCAATAAGAAAAGTCACATGACCAAAAACATGTTTTTTCAAAGGGGTGTGCTTGTTCAGATGATAACTTAAAAAGCCGTTCACCTATTCACATGAAATTTGGCAAGTGGGTTCATTATATGGACGTGTGAAAACCACTGGGTTTTGGAAGTGATCCAATACAAAATGGCCGACTTAATAACAATTAACTAAATGGCAATTAACACTAAAAATGAAAAGTCTTTAATATCTTGGAAACGGTGCAAGATAGAGTGATATTGACAAAATTTTTGACCCTGACAGTATCTGCAGAGTAAAAAAAATACACATTCATCAACGAAACCTTGCATTTGGTATAAATGGAAAAACATGTTAATCACAGGAAGATGGTCATTTCAACAACAAAAAAATTAATACTCATTGGGACGCTTTGTTTTTGCTGTGCAAAAACAGTTTATTTTTCTCTTGTGAAGCAATAGTCTAGTTATTGTTGCTTCTGCTCTGAAAAGCACTTTAGGCAACAGAAAGCCTACAGGACTATTATTACACTAAAGACACTTCTGTTAGCCCTTCAGGTGAACTAAATTTGATGGGAATGTCCCATAGTTGTAAAACTGGGTGTGTCCTTGGTCATAAAGTTTAAGTTTCTTGTGTCTTTTCTTGCCATCCAGGTTTGGTTGGTGAAAGATGTCGAAGTTCCCGTTCCTCCGTGTGATCGCAATGTGCCCTTGCCAACCCATACTGCCTACACTTGCCCAGAGATTTTTTCTGGTGAGCATGTTCAGATAAAGTAGATTCTCTATAACCAGAATCATCATTATTCACAGAACTTGGTTGCAGTGGTAGCTAACTTATAAAGGAACTACAGGTGATGCTTACTTGATGATATACAGTTGACTCTATCATACTGTTTATCCACAGGATTTTGTTCTTACTGTCTGTAACTTATTAAGTATGCCTATTTACATACAGTTGATTCTGTGTAGCCAGAACCATAAATACCCAGAGTATTTGGCTCTAGTTGTGCTTAGCTTATATTGCTGCCTATAGAAGAAACGGGGTATTGATTAACTTCTTTTGTGTCATTAAATGAAAAAAACACCATTTGCAATTTAATTAAATAGGAAAATAAAAGATCATTAATGTTGAATGTATACACATATTCTAACAAATTAAATAATTTTTGCATTGAGTTTTCACATTTCATGAATTGTAGTGTGCATGTGAACACAAAATTTGCTTTTATAGCCGTCAGACGTCGAGAGCTGCACGCATGTGTGTACATTCAATAACGTGTTTTCATGCCATTCTTCACAGAGAAAGCTCCAGATCCCCCGCAGGATGTGAAGGTGCTGATGACAGGCCATGACTTTGCTGTTTGTCAATGGACACCCCCTGCTCCAAAGGAAGATGCAGATGCAAAGTATTACACTGTGCAATACACTGAACAAGGTCAGTGGTTAGGCCACAGCAGTAAGTCACAAAAGTCTCAAAAAACATGGAAACTACAAGGAATGAATTAAAATGTTTTACAGTTAATATGGAATGAACTTCTCTTTTCATGTTAATAGAATGACCAAAAGTCCAGGTTATCTTTCAACTTTGATTGTCAGTATGCTATATTATTATCAAAATTAGATTCCAGGTTTTTAGATTAATTTTCATGGTTTTTACACTTTTGACGTCAACTCTATACCAAACACAACCACCTTCTGCAAATATTCTGGGCGTTCAGACTAGTGATTCAACCCGGGTTGACACAGATTGAACCAGATTGGAGACTAGTCTGAACCCTCACAATCCGGGGTGACAAGGGTAAATCTCAACTCTACTCAAGAGGTGGATTGAAGCAGATTGAAGCAGATTGATTCAACCCCCTTTGTAGTGTGAACCGTCTCAATCCGGGTTGACAAGGGTTGAGTGTATGGTTACTGTAACCAATTCACTCATTGCCTTGAAACAATTGCTCAACTCAATATATCTTAATCCTTTGTAAGCTATGGAGTACATAATTGACACAAAAGCCACCAAAAGTAATTGTTGTGTAATTTCTAGATGATTGCAGTTCAACATAAAATACATGAATAATTGTTATTATAGTAAGAATATTTATGAGCAGAATATTTAAAAAGATTGTAATTGGTCTGTTGCTTAAAAACTGACACAGACTTAATAATATAAAATTTCTGTTTTAATTATAAAATGTTATTAAGCTATGTTATTGTATGATATATAACATAATGTAGGGATTTCATATATTTTTATTAATTTTGTCATTTTTATGCATATTGAAAAAAAATTACCATTTAAACAATTTTACATGAATTCATCTAAATTTGGAGGTTTTACTGTACTCAGTTTTTGACACTTCTCAATCCAGTTTAAACTCTGTAGTGTGGACACTCAATCTGGATTGAGATGTATCTACTTCAATCTGCTTAAACCGTCAATCCTTGTCAACACGGATTGTAATGTGAACAGGATAATTGTGACAAAAAGCAAAAGCAAAAATCTGCATAAATTAGTGTTCTCAATATACCAGGCTTTATGGGACCGGGTGGGTAGTGATTTTAACGAGATTGAATAATTGATAAGTCAATTTTGTTGATGCAAAGGCATCAAATACTGTGTGAGAACATTGTACTTTTATTTATTTAATCAATAAATGACACTATGTGGCCAATATACAGCAAATAATGTCTGAATTAACTAATTGTTTTAACATACTAACAAAGCGTTCCTGCATTTGACAATGCATAAACAACCAAAATAAAAGATAAATATAATACTATAAATGGTGTATAAAGGAAAAAAAACAATATTGTTGTACATTTTAAGTGAATAGTTTCCTTTTGAAGTGACTTTATGAAGTCGGGATTCGGTCGGCCAACATGGGCGATATTGGAAGTAGTTATGCTTCGATGAGGGTATTCGGGTACGTGATTTCAGATTCGGGTAGATGCTCAGTGATCGGGTACCCGGATATTCGGATACCCATTGAGATCACTAGCATAAATTAATTCACAAACAGTTACATATTTACTTAATGTGTGTTTATTTATAGAAACGTAAGATTTATATAGAATTACTGCTCTTTAAAGGAATCAATGCCTGTTCCTTGAACTGTCAAACCACTGCTATAGTATTGCGTTGAACTAAGCTTGAACAGGGAACCATTTTAGAAGTCTTGAATGGCCTAGTGGTTAGCAACTTTATCTTCTGATTACAGGCTGTAAGGTCTGTGACAGTTGGATTCCCACAGGTGACTATGCTGAGGTCCTGTCACAATATGACCCAGGCTGTTGAATGGGACATAAAACCCTTAACTTTGACTGTGGAACAATACACCAATGTCGATCAATTTTTGCCTAATAGTTTGGAATTATATTGAGACTTAGAATGAAAATGTGTGCTTGATTCATAAAGCAGCTACAAATTACATAAATACCATTCAGAGTAACATCTTCAGCATTGACACTGAAACTGAGAACAATTATATATCCATATATATAAAAATGAACAAGTTCGTAGCCATAACCAGCTTAAATGTCTCTTTCCTTGTGGATGTTGTTCTTGCTGTTTACCTCCTTCTGGCTATTACACTATCCTTTTTCTTAGTAAATATACTACGGATGCTTTAAAGGATGTTCACATCAAGTTGGCACAATGTAAAATGGTGAAATCATATCAAATTACTAAAATCAAAACTATATGGCAGCAACACTGACCTACATCTGACAATAACTTGCAGGTGGCAAGACACAGCAGCAGAGTTTCAAGTCTCCTCCAGCTGTGATATTTGACCTGAAGGTCAACACTAACTACTCATTCAGTGTGGTGGCTGCCAATACTGGAGGAAACAGCAAGCCTACTAAGACTGTTACAGCTGCTACTCAGAACAGTTGTAAGTCGTGTATCTATAATGACTGTAATCTGTACACTCGTAATGACTGTTACTTGTACATCTATAATGACTGTTTGTTGTACACTTGTACTGACTGTAAGTTATACACAAGTAATGACTGTAAATTGTGCACTTGTAATGACTGTAAATTGTATTCTCATAATGACTAGTTTGTGTACTCATAATGACTACAAGTTGTACACTTGCAATAACTGGATGTTGTACACTTGTACACTCATAACAAATATAAACTCTACACTCATAATGACTGTAAGTTATACACTAGTAATGACAGTAAGTTGTACACTCATACTGACTGTAAGTTATATACTCATAATGGCTGTAAGTAATACAGACTGTTTGTTGAACTGTCATAATGACATAATGTAAGTTATACACTCACATTATCAATAAGCTGTACACTCGTAATGGCTGTAAGTTGTGTACTCGTAATGACTGTGTTGTACACCCATATATATCATATGAACTTTGTTTTTGTAAAAAAAAAATGCACTTTATGAATTTTGGAATTCAAAATCCAAAATCATGTTCATGTTGGAAACATAAGACGGTGACATCTCTAATAGACCCATGTGATATTGAAGTATCATGTAAGGAATTTTGGAAAACTTGTCTGGCAGTTTGGATCAAGCTTATGTCACCATGTGTAACACACTGGAAGATGTCCTGCTATGACCTGGGCATACAAACCCAATCTTTGGTCTTTGTGGTTTCTCTGGCCTAGTTGGTTAGGATATTAGACGTTGGAGCAGAAGGCCTCACGTTCACTCCTCCACCTGGTTGCTGAGATTGTCCCTTTGGACAAGTTACTTTAAAGACATCTACACGTCTTCACCCAGGAGTATTGAAGAGAACCAACACAAGTTGGGGGCAGTAAACCTGCAACACACTAGCATCCTATTCAGGGGCGGGTTTCATGAAAGGTCTCAGATTTAGCCCAATCTCAGGCTGAGCCACTGGCTCAAATCTGAGCCTTTTGACTCAGCTAAGTCGTTGTATCAAATGGTTTTCACAGAAGGGGTCACAGTTGAGACCAAACATATCAAATAACCACAGTGGTTTTCTGATTCTTTTTTGTAGTCAAACTATTCTACTGATGACATATTATGTTCCTTGTTTGACACATAATATCTCTGGTCAAATGTTATTTTGCAATGGGAAATCTTGTAAACATGTGAAAACACCCAAAGACTACTTCAGGAGGTTGTTTTATATACTTGCACCTTATTTTCAGCCAATTCAAATTTTCAAGTGGGGAACAAATTATAGAAGCCATACTTGAGCCTTTGTTTACAAAACTCAAGCCCACTACCTACCAGTCTCAGTATTTGAGCCAGCGGCTCAGCCAAAGCTGAGACTGAAACCTTTTGTGAAATCCATAAAGGCAGAGCCCATGGGCTTAAGAAAAAATGTTATAATAATTTGAGACATAAGTCCCAGGTTTGAACCTGAGACTGAGCTAAGACCCTTTCATGAAATTCACCCCAGAGGATAATACTCAGAGTTAATTTATGCCACAGAAACTGGAAATAAGTACTAGCTATGTGGGTCACTAGGCCTGAAGAATGAATTAACTTTATAAAGTTAATTTGCAATACTCCATAAGGCCAATGTTTCAAGTAATAATTTTTGTATAAACAATATTTTTTTACCTTTTATATAAAGAAAGAAAATTAGTTTCTCTTTTACTGTTATGTCATTCAGGAGAGTAGAAATACAGTGCCCCAAAAACCAGCACAAAGCACAGTCCATATGAGCCTTTGGGCTTAAACAAATGACCTTACCTTTGATACTCATTTCAGCTGCAGCAACTGGTTCCTTGTTTCAATCCTGTGATCCCAGTGAGGAGAAAGTGTCAGAATGTGGTCAGGGTCAGGTCTGTGATTTGAGATCTAGGCGGTGCCAGTGTATTTTTGGATCCTTCAAACTCAGTGAGGACATGACTTGTGTCCAGGCTCAACCAGTAACAACTGAAAAACCTGTGATACTGACAGACATTTACATCCTAGGTAAAGTACAACAAAACCTCTATAGAATAAGAATGTTAAATTTGCCACAGTATGTGAAATTCATTAGTAAATCTAAACAAATCCCCTTCTGTATCCTTGATGTGTGTTAAATTCATTAACATTTGTGATTTGTTTTTGTGACTGCATTAGACTTTTGATCTCCCTTGTCCAAAATCGGCAAATAATTTGATTATTTTTTTTTTTACATTTAAAGGGTTCCAATCAGTGGCAAATTTTGCATTTGTTGTACTCATATTTGACTTTTTCTTATCTAAATATTCAAATTTTAAGTTTGTAAGATCTCTCTTTTTCACACTAAAATGTCTCTTCAGTTTTATTAATGTACTATATCAAACCAGAATCTCAATGTCCCTGAATATACAGATCATAGGGATTCCTACTGAAGGGTAGTCTAGCTGTTAATTATATCCATACTCCATATATTCACAAAAGTGATCAAGCTCAAGTTGAGGTAAAAATCAACTCAAGATGAGCTAAAAATGGATTATGTGATTTTTTGCTCAGCTCAATCATTCTTTGTGAATACAGCACTTGGAGGTTTGTTCCCATATTGATTAACTTTCTGTTATATCACCCTTGTTCCACAATGATTTTTTTCTAAAATTAATGATGACACAATGGTTGTAAAATGTTGCTTTTTATCGTGTTATTACATCCTACACAGGTCAACGCAACTGGTTCCGCCAAACATCAGAAAAGACGTCCTGTGCAAGCACCGGTAGGACTGTTTTTTTTGTAAAAACACTGCAAAGATATCCCATCTGGCCACCCCCACTTCTAAAACACGTAAAGATAAGATGGCCACCCCACAGCTTGTAGACCAAGGATCTGTTTAGATCCTTGGGGAGGTAAAGTGGCTACAGAAAAGAAGAAGGCTACCCCTGCAAAAAAAATCCACCAAGAAGGAGTTGTCTAAGTTGTCCAGTTCTGCTGTTTCTGATGATATCAAGGCACTATATGAGAAATGGATGGAGAGGTTCTCCAGACTTGGTGCTATGTTCATTGCTAAGACAATTACATGTACTGCCAGTCAGCCTTCTTTTCAACAGATCTCAGTGCCAGTATCACCTAAGAAATACTCACCGGTTTGTATTCTGACTTCAAATAGACTCTTTCTACAGCCTGCCGAACCGGCCAATCAGATCTCAAGCCAACCAGTTGCCGGTCCCAGTGAGATGCCAGTGGTCCAACCTACCGCACCAGTCATCCAGTATACTATCAGTGAGAAACCTGCTACATCAGTTGCTGTTATGTTCATCAACACTCTGTCACCGGCTTCAGTGAGATGCAAGTACTCCAGCCTGCTAGTCCAGTCACCCAGCTCACTGTTACCCAGTCTGTGACTGGTTTCAGTGTTAATCCCCTGTCTACCTCTTCAGCTTCCTCCCAGTATCCAGACTGACTCTGAACAGCAAATTGACTTCACTTCCTCAGTGTAGCCTGTCTGACCGGGAAGCCGATATACCGGAACAGACCTCTGATCAGCAAATATCTGAAGAGCAAAACTACTGGGAAACTGTCATCATACATGGGTTGGCATTAGGTGCCCGAGTTTGAAAGTACAGCCTCCTCTCAGGATGATAATCCTTATATCGGTCACAGAAGTCAAGCAGCCAATAAAATATCTGTTAAATTCGAACCTTATGACTGGTTGTGCCGGAAATTGGAGAAACTGAACTTGATACCTGACAGAGAGTACCCTAGATGTAGTACTGATGCCAATGGACTGTGTAAGGACCAGTTTGTTAAGGTTCCGCACACTCAAGGGATGGTATGATGTTTACTCAGAAAAGAAAGACTTTTCCTGTTCTAAGGTGACCTACTGGCATAATGAACCAGCAAAACTCAACAGTGCTTTCTCCAGAATTGCTAGAACTTCTCTGGCTACAAGGTCACCAGTGTCCTGACCCATAGCACAGGAAACTTTTAGAAAATGGGAGAGGTCGGCCAGACACTCAAGCTTCGTGTGTACCCAGGCAGCCGGCTTTAATCTCGGTTTGATAAGGGCACAGGACAGCATGGACACCCGTTTGAAAGTTATTCAGGAAGAAAAAGCGAAGGGGGAGTCAGCCACTAAAGCAAGTGATGGGCTAGTCTACTAGCCAGAACTATGCAGGAGATGTCAGACTTTATTTTCATTAACATGGCCAACGTCACTCTGCTGAGACATGATAGTTACCTGGATTTTGTCAGACATGGGGTCAAGATTGACACAGTGGCAGCTCTAAGAAACTCACTACTTCATATGAACTCTCTGTTACCAGATGATGGTATATCCAAGGCAGAGGAGGAGATTGGTCACCATGAAGATAAGCAATATTCTGGGATTCTCAGAAAAATTCTGACCGGTTTCATCCTTACAACCCATTGGCCAAGAAGGCACCATACACCAGCCAGAAATCTGGCCCTACAGCATGGAAACAGCTCAGCCAACGTATTCAGAGCAACAAGGTCGCAGAAAGGCCTCTAGCTATTCACAGCAACCGGCCAAGAGTCAAAGTTCTTTTTATGACAATGACTGTGTTCCCCAGTGGGGATATGTAGAAAGGGCCAGCAGGGTAGAGACATTTGTGGACAATTGTCAGACCTTATGTGTAAATGTTTTGCTGTGAGTCATGTACCTTTGTTGTCAGGCAGCCACAATAGAAAGGCACAAGTCCCATTGTAAAACAAGAAAAACATGTGAAAGGTGTTTCCTATGTAGATCAGTTGTCTTCTATCCAGCCTGTCACCAATCTCCACACTGTTGCTCAAAATCTGCCTGTAGGGGAACCTAGGGGCCTATCCAACGTCATAAGAATCTAGAAGGAAGGCAACATCTTCTCCTTCCGGAACAGACCAAATTTGGTCTCTAATAATAAAAGGTGGCTATGTACATTCCCTCAGGAACAGCTACCTACTGGAGGCATTACATGCACTAATTCAAAAGAATATAGTAGAAAAGGTCAACAGTCAGAAATCTCTGGCTTTCTTTAACAGAATTTTCTTGGTTCCAAAAACCAACAACAAATGGAGACCTATTCTAGATCTGTGCTCACTGAACAAATATCTCAAAATGGAGACACAAGCGAGCAATAAGGTCTTCCTTGCAGAAAAAGCAAATGGTTAATGCCCGTAGATTTCAAAGGAAGAGATAGATTTATGGTACGCACCACGGAGATGCTATTTTGGAAATTTCACTAACAACTGTCGTTTTATGTATATGTAGCACATTTTAAAAGGAATTATCATGTTATATATTACTTTTTATGTAGTTGGTTTAATTAAGCGTCCCAGAAGGGACGCTTGTTTGTGTATGGGAGACCTTCAGGCTCCGCCGGCTCCGTATTTTGTTTTCCTTATAACTCTGTAACCGTTAAGCAGATTCTTTTCAAATTTGGCAGGTTTAGGCAGTAGCCTTGGGGAATTTTTTTGAATATGCTGCAGTGACATATCAACCAATCAGAGAGGTCACATGACCAAAAATGTCTTTTTTCGATGGGGAAGCTTGTCCGGATGATAACTTGAAAGGAATTTTATCAATTCACCTGAAACTTGGCAAATACATTCATTCTATTAAAATCTGGAAATCATTAGATTTTGGCATTGATTGGTTAAGAAATGGCCGAGTAATTAATGATTAATTAATCATTACGAATTTTCCAAATAAGGAAAACACAAAAATGCTTATATCTCGAAAACCGTGCTATTTCGACGAAATTTTTGACCCACAGGGTATCTCTGCGGAGTAGTTTTCCCAATTTTCAAAAAATTTTTGTCTCGCCCAAAATGGCGGCCATTTTGAATTTTCGAAATTTTCGCAAAAATTGCAAAACACAAAAATGCTTATATCTCGAAAACCGTGCTAGATAGAGCGATTTCGACGAAATTTTTTACCCACAGGGTATCTCTGCAGAGTAGTTATCCCAATTTTGAAAAAATTTTTGTCTCGCCAAAAATGGCGGCCATTTTGAATTTTTCGCAAAAATTGCAAAACATAAAAATGCTTATATCTCGAAAACGGTACTAGGTAGAGCGATTTCGACGAAATTTTTGACCCACAGGGTATCTCTGCAGAGTAGCCATGCCTATTTTTAAAAAAAAAATTTTGTCTCGCCAAAAATGGCGGCCATTTTGAATTTTCGAATTTTTCGCAAAAATTGCAAAACATAAAAATTCTTATATCTCGAAAACCCTGCTAGATAGAGCAATTTCGACGAAATTTTTGACCCACAGGGTATCTCTGCAGAGTAGCCATGCCAATTTTTAAAAAAATTTTGTCTCGCCAAAAATGGCGGCCATTTTGAATTTTTGAATTTTTCGCAAAAATTGCAAAACATAACAATGCTTATATCTCAAAAACCCTGCTAGATAGAGCGATTTCGACGAAATTTTTGACCCACAGGGTATCTCTGCAGAGTAGCCATGCCAATTTTCAAAAAAATTTTGTCTCGCCAAAATTGGCGGCCATTTTGAATTTTCGAATTTTTCGCAAAAATTGCAAAACATAAAAATGCTTATATCTCGAAAATCCTGCTAGATAGAGCGATTTCGACGAAATTTTTGACCCACAGGGTATCTCTGCAGAGTAGCCATGCCAATTTTCAAAAAAATTTTGTCTCGCCAAAATTGGCGGCCATTTTGAATTTTCGAATTTTTCGCAAAAATTGCAAAACATAAAAATGCTTATATCTCGAAAACCCTGCTAGATAGAGCAATTTCGACGAAATTTTTGACCCACAGGGTATCTCTGGAGAGTAGCCATGCCAATTTTTAAAAAAATTTTGTCTCGCCAAAAATGGCAGCCATTTTGAATTTTTGAATTTTTCGCAAAAATTGCAAAACATAAAAATGCTTATATCTCGAAAACCCTGCTAGATAGAGCGATTTCGACGAAATTTTTGACCCACAGGGTATCTCTGCGGAGTAGTTTTCCCAATTTTCAAAAAATTTTTGTCTCGCCAAAAATGGCGGCCATTTTGAATTTTCGAATTTTTCGCAAAAATTGCAAAACATAAAAATGCTTATATCTCGAAAACCCTGCTAGATGGAGCGATTTCGAAGAAATTTTTGACCCACAGGGTATATCTGCAGTGTAGCCATGCCAATTTTCAAAAAAATTTTGTCTCGCCAAAAATGGCGGCCATTTTGAATTTTCGAATTTTTCGCAAAAATTGCAAAACATAAAAATGCTTATATCTCGAAAACCCTGCTAGATAGAGCGATTTCGACGAAATTTTTGACCCACAGGGTATATCTGCAGAGTAGCCATGCCAATTTTCAAAAAAATTTTGTCTCGCCAAAAATGGTGGCCATTTTGAATTTTCGAATTTTTCGCAAAAATTGCAAAACATAAAAATGCTTATATCTCGAAAATCCTGCTAGATAGAGCGATTTCGACGAAATTTTTGACCCACAGGGTATCTCTGCAGAGTAGCCATGCCAATTTTCAAAAAAATTTTGTCTCGCCAAAATTGGCGGCCATTTTGAATTTTCGAATTTTTCGCAAAAATTGCAAAACATAAAAATGCTTATATCTCGAAAACCCTGCTAGATAGAGCAATTTCGACGAAACTTTTGACCCACAGGGTATCTCTGGAGAGTAGCCATGCCAATTTTTAAAAAAATTTTGTCTCGCCAAAAATGGCAGCCATTTTGAATTTTTGAATTTTTCGCAAAAATTGCAAAACATAAAAATGCTTATATCTCAAAAACCCTGCTAGATAGAGCGATTTCGACAAAATTTTTGACCCACAGGGTATATCTGCAGAGTAGCCATGCCAATTTTCAAAAAAATTTTGTCTCGCCAAAAATGGTGGCCATTTTGAATTTTCGAATTTTTCGCAAAAATTGCAAAACATAAAAATGCTTATATCTCGAAAACCGTGCTAGATAGAGCGATTTCGACGAAATTTTTGACCCACAGGGTATCTGTGCAGAGTAGCCATGCCAATTTAAAAAAAAATTTTGTCTTGCCAAAAATGTTGGCCATTTTGAATTTTCGAATTTTTGCGCAAAAATTGCAAAACACAAAAATGCTAATATTTCGAAATTTTTGACTCACAGGGTATCTCTGCAGAGTAGCCATGCTTATTTAAAAAAAAAATTGTCTCGCAAAAAATGGCGGCCATTTTGAATTTTCGAATTTTTCACAAAATTGCAAAACATAAAAATGCTTATATCTCGGAAACCGTGCTAGATAGAGCGATTTCGACGAAATTTTTGACCCACAGGGTATCTGTGCAGAGTAGCCATGCCAATTTTCAAAAAAATTTTGTCTTGCCAAAAATGGCGGCCATTTTGAATTTTCGAATTTTTGCGCAAAAATTGCAAAACACAAAAATGCTAATATTTCGAAAACCGTGCTACATAGAGCGATTTCGACGAAATTTTTGATTTTCAGGGTACCTCTGCAGAGCAGCTATCCCAAAGAGCTTTCACTTGGTGAAGTTTCAGACCCATAGCTAATTGCTCACCTACTCAAAATGAGTAAATGCGAATTACCTCTAAAAGTATTGCAGATAGCCAATTTTTCTCAAATAACTCATTCACCTACTTTTGGAAGAGCTTTCACTTGGTGAAGTTTCAGACCCGTAGCTAATTACTCACCTACTCAAAATGAGTAAATGCTAATTATCTCAAAAAGTATTGCGGATACCCAATTTTTATCAAATAACTCATTCACCTACTTGTGGGAGAGCTTTCACATGGTGAAGTTTCAGACCCATAGCTAATTACTCACCTACTCAAAATGAGTAAATGCGAATTATCTCTTAAAAGTATTGCAGATAGCCAATTTTTCTCAAATAACTCATTCACCTACTTTTGGAAGAGCTTTCACATGGTGAAGTTTCAGACCCATAGCTGATTACTCACCTACTCAAAATGAGTAAATGCGAATTATCTCTAAAAATATTTTTGTCTCGCCAAATATAGTGGAGATTTTGAATTTTTTGCAAAACACAAAAATCCTTATATCTTGAAAACCGTGCTAGATAGAGCAGACTGCGCTGACTTTGGTTGCCACAACAGTATAAGGCTAGAAACGAAGCATTTTCTTAATACTTTAGCACTCACCTTTATATCCTTTTCGGGACGCTTTGTTTTTGCTATGCAAAAACATTATCTTTTTTTTTTTGCGAGTGATCCTCTAGTTATCGTTGTTATTCTCATTAAATATTTGATCAATTCTTTCCCTACATCAAGTATTGGATATTATCAACAATCAAATTTGGGTCTTCTAAGTTTACTTTTAGTGTATTTCCAATTAGTACATAGCCATTCTATTTTTGGTGTCTGGTGGTGTTGTCACTAAGCTTAAGGTGAGGCTGCAGTTTGGGGTGTTAGGGTGCCTGTGAGTCACCCACAGGACGAAGAATTGTGACTTTGTTGAGGTGTATGGATAAATTTCTTGATGCCCCCCACTGTTGAGCTTAGACTGGGGCTTGTTACTTATGAACAACCCCACCAATCATGTTTACTCTTTGGGTACTCCTCTTTATGGCACTGTTTACAGTTGCACTGGCTCACAGGTATAAGTGGTTCAACACTAGAGTATGTAATATACATCATGTCCTCCTTTGATATGGGTTACAAAACATTTCTCATATTTGTGTTCCTGCCGAAAATTTTCAACCATGGTTAGTAGAAGAGGGCTTATGTTTTTACTGCTACTGAGAGGAGATGTGTCCCTCAACCCTGGCCTACTCACATTTGGTGTTGTGACTGCCAGATTCGTAAGGACTAAGGGCCCACTCCTAGCCGATATGGTTGCTTCAAATGATTTTGACTTTTTATGCCTCACGGGATGCCTCACGGAAACTCATATTTGTCCCTTTGATTCAGACAGCTTTCTACAGTCTATAACTCCTCCTTATTTTCCTCACAAGCCTCATCCCTCAGGTATTGGTGGTGGTCTTGGTTTTTCATTAGATCCTCCTACAGACCCCATATAATAGAATCTCCTTTTTATCAGTCATTTGAACATGGTGGTGTCAATCAGGCTTCATGGCCATTCATTGTTGCTTGCCTGCATCTACCGCCCTCCAGGATCATGTATCTGCAACTTTCTGGAAGAATTCATGTCATTTGTTGGTTACCTCTCATCTATTAATTCTTTATATTATATCTGTGGTGTCTTCAACATTCACGTTGATGTTCCAGTTGGCGATGGTTATAAATTCATTACCTTTCTTGATTCTTGTGATCTGAAACAGTTAGTCAATAAAAGCTACTCATCTGCATGGTCACATATTGGACCTAATTTTATCCCCCAGTGATCAGGATAGTATTGCTGATGTCAAAATTTGTGATTTTGTATCTGATCATGCATTAGTCAAATTCACAATTGCCTTCCCTCGTCAAGTGGATCACACTCCAAATATAGTTCAATATAGAAGGTACCACCGTATCAACATGTCTGACTTCCGCTCAGATCTCAAAAATACTTCCTTTGTCAAGTCTCCGGCTGATGCTGTAGTTGATCTTTATGAACAATATGTACATTATATGGGTAATGTTATTGATAGGCATGCACCTCTAATATCTGTACTGACAAATAAAGATTTCACAGATTAGATTTCTGATGATTATCGACGTGCAAAGTCACTTAGGCTCCAATTTGAGAGAACCTGGTGTAGGGCTAAAAAAACAACTGAACAGAAGCCAGCTTTGTGGTCAGATTGCTCGGTGCATTGCACTTTTAAACAAGGATAAGTCAGACTATTACAGCAAACTGATTAGAGACAATAGTCATGACTCTCTGAAACTATGACGTGAGCTGCATAAAACCCTGAATAGGGTTTCTGATGCCACACTTCCATCCCCTGAGTCTGAAAAGGCTGACCAGTTTGCCTCCTTTTTTTCCAACAAAATTAAGAAAATTAGAGATACTTTCTCTCCCTCTGGCACGGAATATGAGGTTCACCCTCCTTCAGATCCTCCAAAAATTACTGTCTTTAGGCAAGTTTCTGAAGAGGCTGTTGATAAAATACTAGTAATTAAAACCTCACCAACAAAATCATGCCTGTTAGATCCTTGGCCGACATTCCTTGTCAAGGAATACATTGACGTACTGACATCATTTCTTACAAAGCTGGTTAACTGCTCACTCATGATGGAGGGATGCGTCCCTGATGCTTTCAAGTCTTCTGTGGTCACTCCTCTTAATAAAAAGCCAAATCTTCCTTCAGATGACCTGAAGAATTATTGCCCTGTATCTGGCCTCAGTTTTATATCAAAACTGGTAGAATGTGTGGTTGCTAAGAAGCTGTTAGAACATATTCATGTTCATAACTTAGACAACCCGTACCAGTCCAGAAGAATGCATCTGCTGCCTCTGAAAAGTTGAACAGGTGCCTAGACGATGTTAAAGAGTGAATGTCAACTAGTAAGCTCAAATTGAATCCTGACAAGACCGAGTTTATCATCTTTGGTTGGAAGAGACAGAGGGACAAGTAGAAAGCATGTTTTCCAATTGATATCTTGGGCTGTCCACTCTGCCCTGTTGCTTCAGTCAAAAATTTGGATGTGTGGTTCGATTCAGATTTTTCCTTGTCCAAGCATGTTCAGAATGTCTGCAAAAGTTGTTTTGTTAAACCCCATGATTTCAGACATGTCAGGCGGTTTCTTACTCATGATGTTTCTGTGCTTGTAGCTAATACTCTTGTTAGTAGTCAGTTGGATAACTGCAAATCGCTTTTCAGGAGCCTCTCCAAGTTCAATCTACGTAAATTACATTGTATCCAAAACAGTGCAACCAGAATTGTATCAAACACCAGTCGATACACCAGTATAACTTCTGTGCTTAAGAAATTGCATTGGCTTCCTGTTGAACAACCCACAGTGTTTAAGACAGCCACACTTGTTTATAAGTTTCTTCACACAGGTTTTCCCAGGTATTTTGCTCCATATCTTTCTTCCTACAGCAGTTCTTATAGTACCAGGCGCAGTCAAAGTGATTGCAACTTCCTTGTCATTCCGAAGTTCTACCCTTCTGTTCATAAATCTGTCAAACAATTTGGTAATAGTTTTGCTTTTGATGCCCCCACTGTGTGGAATGCTCTTCCAGATGAGATTCATGCCTCTCCCTCCCTGGCCGCCTTCAGAAAGCAGCTTAAGACCTACCTGTACACCAAAGCATATCCACCTTAGCCTGGACCATCCCCTGGCATTCTCCGTGGTGCTTGACCCCTCTTATGTCTCTGGATACTGAAATTTTGTCGACTGCTTTTTGTTTTGATGTGCCTTAGAGTCCTCTTGTATGGGTAGATTAAGCGCTATTAAAGTCCAATTAGTAATAGAAATTACTTCCATATACCAACAAACCCACAGTCCAGGAAATATCTGCATTTTCACATTCAAGGTCAATCCTACCAATTCAAAGCTCTACCATTTGGTCTGTCCACCACTCCCGTGGAATTCACAAGGAAGTCGAGGAAGTTAGCGAAAGTTAAAACAAGTACCTAGACGATTGCTAGGGCAGAGCTACATCCCACCAAACTTTTCTCCAGCATATCCAGACCTTAGTAGCTCTGTGTCAAGAATTAGGTTGGGTAGCAAACATGGAGAAGTCAGAACTGGAACCCAAGCAGATCTTTGATTTCCTAGGTTACCAGTACAACCTCAGAGAGGGCAAGGTCAGACCCACCTTAGAATGTTGACACACCTTAAACTTAAAAGTTCAGGAGCTTCTCACTGAACCTTACTGTCAGGTCAGGCAGCTCATGTCACTCATAGGCCTGTTAACAGCTACAGAGAAGCAAGTCCACGAAGCTCAGCTCCACGTGAGACCCATCCAGTTGACACCTGAAAAATCATTGGAGAGTCCCAGAATCACTAGAAAAAGGTGATCCCAATACCAAGATCTCTCCATCTATACTTTAAAAGGTGGCTCCAACGTGCACTCTTTATGCAGGGATAAGTGGAAATTAGCTATAACTAAAAAAAATCAAGTGGTCATTGAAGGTTTTGATTAAACAGCATCCACTGTTTTTGCTTTTGCAATTGACATGCTGTTTTTCCTTCCAAATGCCACAATTTAAAACTTGAATTTGCCAAAACACCCAGTAGCTATCCCTACTCTATTTTTCCAGATTATCCAATGTTATAAAATCTCTTGTCCCTCTGTAATCCTTATTATTTCCTGCAGTATTTTCCTGCAGTGTTATACCATAGAGCATGTATAATATTGCTATCTGCACTTGTGAAATATTTTTGTTTATGTCTAAGGAGTGATGTTTTTACTCTTATTATCCACCATTCTTGTTTGAATAATAAGTAAAATAAATCCAGGGGCCGATTTCACAAAGGGACTTAAGTTCAGATTTAGACTTAAATTTAAGACTTTGGTCTTAAATTTTGTCAAAAGACTGTTAAGTCTGTTGTCGTAGACTTAGCGGATTTCACAAAGCAGCTAAGTCCATGAAATTGCTAAGTCAGTGGACTTAACTTTAAGTCTGGGAGGCAGTGGGCTTAACTTTTGTAAAGAGTACTTAAATATGGCCGCCATAAACTTTTCTCCACTTCAAAATTTGAAATGGCTGTAAATAAAGTATAATTATATGGAACACCTCACTAAAGTACTCTTTGGGAAGTGTATATGTGGTAACAAGGTTTTTCATTTCAAAACAGCCCTTATCCTTAGATAAAATACATCAAATGAAGGATATATGGCACCAATATTATATTTTGAATAGATATAAAAGGTCACATAACACAGAAAACCACTGATGTTATTTGATAAGCTTGGACATAGCTAAGTCACTTTTGTGAAATCCATTTTAAGTCCCAGACTTAGCTAAGACCAAAGTCTTAGATAGGCTTAGATAGTCTTAAGTAGTGAATATAAAAACATGCAT
Organism: Sabellastarte sp. h YS-2021; assembly: GCA_964017235.1. Lineage (NCBI taxonomy): Eukaryota > Metazoa > Annelida > Polychaeta > Sabellida > Sabellidae > Sabellastarte > Sabellastarte sp. h YS-2021. Next base: position 78,770,946 of record OZ024929.1, on the reverse strand, counting down.
TTTGAAGTGGAGAGCTGTCAACCAATTCTTCATGAAGTTCACTACAACAAAAGCCAGTGACAGTTCTGTAAAAATATCTTTCTAATGATGCATATAACATTTTGTGGCTTATATAATTAATTAAATATTAACAAAAGTGGCACTTATTGGCAAATTTGCAAAACTAATTATGCATATTAACTGGCTTTGCATGTCAATTGATATTGAAATATCATTTCACTCCACATAATGCATTATTTTGCACCCACTGATCATTATTTTGCACCCACTAATAAAATGTGTTTTATAACCTATAAGATATATAAAACTGACCATGAATTTAATAAAAGCTGGCCATAAAAGCAATATTATTTAGTAAAAAATGTCTGAATAAATCCCCTCATGTATGAATATAGATGGTTAAACTTCAGGGCCCGTATTCATGAAAGGTCTTAGCCAGGGCTTAGGCTTAAAGTTGAGACTTTTGTCTCAAGTTTCTGCCCAAAAACTGCTAAGTCTTTTGTCGTAGGCTTAGTGGTATTCACAAAGAATTTAAGACCGGTCTTAAGCTTAGCCAAGGGCTTAACTCTAAGTCTGGTTGGTAGTGGACTTAAGTTTTGTAAAGAGGACTTAAATATGGCCGCCATAAACTTTTCTCCACTTCAAAATTTGAAATGGCTGTAAATAAAGTATAATTATACAGAACACCTCACTAAAGCAGTCTTTGGGAGTTTATGTGTGGTAACAAGGTTTTCCATTTCAAAACAGCACTTTTCCTTTGATAAAATGCATTAAATGAATGATATATATCACCAATAGTATAGTTTGAATTAGAAAAGAAAGGTCACATGACACATAAAACCACTGTGGTTATTTGATAATCTTGGACTTAGCTAAGTCCCTTTTTGTGAATACGGATTTAAGACAAAACTTAGCTGAGACAAAAGTTTCAACTTTAAGACCACATTTAAGCCTAAGACCTGACTAAGTGTAAGACCCTTCGTGAATACCGGCCCAGGTCTTAGGCTTAAATCCAGTCTTAAAGTCAACTTTAAGCCTAAGACATTTCGTGAATACGGGCCCAGGCTAAGTCTAAGACCTTTCGTGAATACGGGCCCAAAAAATTGATAAACTACAGCAGGTGCTGGAAACAGCATTGAAATTAATACTTTTGTATCAATATTGAAATTAACAAAAGACAGCTCAATCAATATTGAAATATTGATATACGATCCCTTAACTGCCCAGTATTCAGGGTTCAAATTCCTCACTTGTTACATAATAAAAGAACACCTCTCCTGGTTTGTGAATCTAGTTTTGGTGAACATATTAATACTTACTGAATAGGTTGGATAATAGAAACTTAACCATAACATAATCCTTGCTTTACAAATGTTTGTTTTCTTTTACAGATGTTCCTGGGGGAGGTGGCAAAATGAAAAAGAGTGAGTATTCCCCTTATTGTTGTTAGGGAATCAAAGAAATATATTTGAACAAAGAAAAATCTGGGTAGGATTAAGACTCTGAAAACTTCCTACATTTTTTTAAAAAAAAACTTGAGAGCTGTGTGTCTAAATTGCATTTATGAAGACTATAATTGTATCCACCGGAGGCATCCGGTGGATATTTGGGTTTAGCATTCGCTACACCGCTGCGCATAGAGAGATATTCGGCGTTAACGCTCTCAGAGGAAAACTATACCAGCTAAGTTCCCCAAATTTGCAGGATATCTTCATTAGGGGGTAAGCTTCTCTGGGACTGAAATTAGGCTCATTCTGAAATTCAAGATGGCCGCCATGCACATTTCTTTGAAAATTATCTACATTTTTCTACTGGCTGTTTCTCATAGGTAGAAGGTTGAATCTCTTCATAGGTGATATGTATAAAAGATATACATATCCTGTACAACCTTGCAGACATTTGACCTAATTCATCCACAGAGTGCCAAAGTAACCCACATAGCTGACTTTAAAAGTGCCTATATCTCCCTTATTATTGGTCCTAGAGGTTTGCAATGTGAAACCCACCTATAGGAAATCATGGGCTGGGAATATTTTGATATGGTCAGATTTGAACTTGGGCCCCTCCTTCAAGGTCAAACAAGGATAGCCAAACTTAAAAGTGCTTATAACTCCCTTATTATTGTATCCCCGGACGAAAGTCGGGGATACTTAGGATTCAGTACGGTCACGCCGCCGCTGCCGCAGAGATTTCCTTTTGGACACGATAACTTAAAAAATATTTGAGTTAGAACTTTCAAATTTGGTATGTGGGTATATATGGGCAATGCCACGAACGCTATTGTTTTGTGACCTTGACCTTCAATCTCAAGGTCACTGGTGGCCTCTTAAAGGTCAGATTTTGGCCATTTTTTCACTTTTTGGCCCAGTTCTCCTATGCACAAAGTCAGATCATCCTATGGCTGGTATATACAATACATATATATGTCCTCTATAAGCATGCAGAAATTTGACCTTGAAGCTCTTCATTGAAGGTCATCCACTAACCGCCAAAGTACCTGACCGAGGGTCATTTTTGGCCTTTTTGCAGATATTTTCACACTTAATGCTGACTATATTGCATCGAAACTATTGAAAATGGCTTTGCAGGTTGAGTACATGATGGACTTCTACCATCTAGGCTTACTGGTTACAGATCTTCATTTAAGGTCATTCACTGACCGCCAAAGTACCGGACCAAGGGTCATTTTTGGCAAATTTGGAGATATTTTCACACTTAATGCTGACTACATTGCATGGAAACTATTGAAAATGGCTTTGGAGGTTGAGTACATGATGGAGTACCAGCATCCAGGCTTACCAGTTACAGATCTTCATTTAAGGTCATCCACTGACCGCCAAAGTACCTGACCGAGGGTCATTTTTGGCCCTCTATTTGTTTGTTTGTGAACAAGATAACTCAAAAACTGACAGATGGATTTTGATAAAATTTTCAGGATATGTCCAAAATGGTAAAAGGAAGATATGATTACATTTTGGGAGTGATCCGGATCACTGTCTGGATCTTCTGGATCCATGAAATTTAATTTTTAAAGACAGATAACTCAAAAACTTATGGGTGCATTTTGATGAAATTTTCAGGAAATGTCCTTAATGGGACGAGGAACAAGTGATTAGATTTTGGGAGTGATCTGGATCACTGTCTGGATCATCCGGATCCAGGCTGCCAGATGTGTTTGTGTACAATATAGCTCAAAAACTTAAGGACGGATTTTGATGAAATTTTCAGGATATGTCTGAAAAGGTAAAAGGATGAAATAATTGAATTTTGGAAGTGATCCGGATCACTATATGGATCTTCTGGATCCATGAAATGTAATTTTTAAAGACAGATACCTCAAAAAGTTATGGATGGATTGTGATGACATTTTCAGCAAATGACCTAAATGGTGCGAGGAACAAGTGATTAGATTTTGGGAGTGATCTGGATCACTGTCTGGATCATCCAGATCCAGGCTGCCAGATGTGTTTGTGTACAATGTAGCTGAAAAACTTATGGATGGATTTTGATGAAATTTTCAGGATATGTCTGAAAAGGTAAAAGGATGAAATGGCTGAATTTTGGAAGTGATCCGGATCACTATATGGATCTTCTGGATCCATGAAATGTAATTTTTAAAGACAGATACCTCAAATAGTTATGGATGGATTGTGATGACATTTTCAACAAATGACCAAAATGGGACAAGGAACAAGTGATTACATTTTTGGAGTGATCTGGATCATCTGGATCCAGGTTGCAACAAAATTTTAGGATGAATTTTGATGATATTTTTAGGATATGTTAGAAATGGTAAAAGGAAGAAGTGGTAAAAGGAAGAAATGATTCAATTTTGTGAATGATCTGGACCACTATCTGGATCTTCTGGATCCATGAAATATAATTTTAAAGACAAATAGCTCAAAAAGTAATGGGTGGATTTTGATGAAATTTTCAGGAAATGTCCTAAATGGGACAAGGAACAAGTGATTAGATTTTGGGAGTGATCTGGATCCAGGCTGCCAGATGTGTTTATGTACAAGATAAATCAAAAACTTAAGGACAGATTTTGATGAAATTTGCAGGATATGTCTGAAAAGGTAAAAGGATGAAATGATTGAATTTTGGAAGTGATCCGGATCACTATATGGATCTTCTGGATCCATGAAATGTAATTTTTAAAGACAGATACTGCAAAAAGTTATGGATGGATTGTTTCAGCAAATGGCCTAAATGGTACAAGGAACAAGTGATTAAATTTTTGGAGTGATCTGGATCACTGTCTGGATCATCTGGATCCAGGCTGCCACATAATCTTGGGATGGACTTTAATATTTTTAGGATATGTTAGAAATGGTAAAAGGAAGAAGTGGTAAAAGGAAGAAATGATGCAATTTTGCAAGTGATCTGGACCACTTTCTGGATCTTCTGGATGATGCATGGATTTTTATGAAACTTTCAGGAAATGTCTTAAATGGGACAAAGAACAAGTTTTTTGGGAGTAATCTGGATCACTGTCTGGATTATGTGGATCCAGGCTGTACAAGATAACTAAAAAACTTATGGACGGATTTTGATGAAAGGGTAAAAGGATTAAATGATTGAATTTTGGAAGTGATCCGGATCACTATATGGATCTTCTGGATCCATCAAATGTAATTTTTAAAGACAGATATAAGTGAAAGAACTAGTGATTAGCTTTTGGGAGTAATCTGGTACTATGGAGAATCCTGACCTGGTGCTCCAGGAAACAGGCTCAAGACCGACATATTCACGCCTTAACTATGTCCCGTCCGGGGATACACTGCGGCGAGCCGCAGTCTCTAGTTGGTCCTAGAGGTTTGCAATGTGAAACCAACCTATAAGAAATCATGGGCTGGGAATATTTTGATGTGGTCAGATTTGACCTTTGGCCTCTCCTTCAAGGTCAAACCAGGATAGAAAAACTTGAAAGTGCTTATAACTCGCTTATTATTGGTCCTAGAGGTTTGCAATGTGAAACCAACTTATAGGAAATCATGGGCTGGGAATCTTTTGATGTGGTCAGATTTGACCTTGAGACCCTCCTTCAAGGTCAAACGAGTACAGCCAATCTTAAATGTGCTTATAACTCCCTTATTATTGGTCCTAGAGGTTTGCAATGTGAAACCAACTAAAAGGAAATCATGGGCTGGGAATCCTCTGATGTGCTCAGATTTGACCTTGAGCCCCTCCTCAAGGTCAATCGAGTACAGCCAATCTTAAAAGTGCTTATAACTCGCTTATTATTGGTCCTAGAGGTTTGCAATGTGAAACCGACTTGTAGGATATCATGGGCTGGGAATCTTCTGATGTGATCAGATTTGACCTTTGGCCCATCCTTCAAGGTCAAACGATGGTCTTTTGGCTTTGGTGAGTTTTCTTTCTGGTGGATACAGATTTGCATCGGTTCTCTGATGCTTAGGTCTAGTGTTAAAGTGTAATTGGAATTACATATAAGTGTAGATAAAAATTTATAACAATTGAGATTATATACCTTTTATACTATAAAACAGAGTATTGAAAACACAGGCTGGTTCAAACCAGTGAAATGGTTTTGAAATAGCCAGCTGGTTTAGTTGCCGGTATGAAATGGCCAAGCCAGTTCATAACCTAAGTGAGGTTTGAAATGGCCATCAGATTACTTGGCTATTAATATTTCATGTATTACTGTGACGATAGCTTTAGAAGCTTGTGGGAGGTAATACCAAGTCATGGCCCAGTCCCTATGATGATGAACACTCTATTGTAACCTTAAAGTCCCAAAGATAACTTAATTATACCCACTTTAAGGTTACTGTTCTAATGTCTGCTGGCAGGAGACAGCTGCCGCAGTTGTGGCCTTGTTTTGTGATGTTTCACAGGTAAGGTTGACAATGCTCTGCTACAAACTAGCTGGTCTATTCTGTGGCACTAAAGAAGATCTTGAACTTTTTTCTGAACAATTTGCAGCTGCTCTTTATGTATTCAGGCATATTTTTTTCAGAAAATTCAGAAATCAGTCTGAAAACTGCAACTATTTTGAAGTCTATTGTGGAGGTACTCGTGGATCACTGAGAACAATTTTTGGACTGGTGTTTACACTAATTAAAGGTCAAAATCAGGCATTTTGGCACCCCTCTCGACAAAACTCAGTACAGACCCTCAATGGATCAGACATATTGTTCATTCATTAGCATTGAGTGTCCAGAGCAAGATGTTTCAGCCAAATGCCATTCATACAATTTCTATTTTCTCTGTGATGATTCACAGGTACTATGATCACCGTGGTTAGCTGTGTGGTTGCTGTGGTGATTGTGGCAGTGTTGGCTGTTCTGGTGTATATGTATTACCGAAAGAAGAAAGCGAGGTATTCCCAACACACATTGCTCAGAAATGTGGAGGAAGAGAGAGCTGCAGATGATGATGACGTCGCTCCAATATCTCCCTGAACAAAATCTTATCAATGCATCTCAAGTTTATGTGATTACTCTCAGTTGTTTTATTGCCTAAAAACTCCAGAAAAATGTAGAGTCATGAAAACCCTGGGCTTTATGTGTATTGCTCAGCCTTCTTGGAAAACAATGGGTTTGCTGGGTAATGTCGGATAAAACTGAAAATTATGGGTTGACGATACATAAAGTTAAATTTTAGCATCTTCACATAAAACATACGTGGTTTATATGATAACTATCTATTAATAATTAGCTGTTTGCTAGACCCTTGGTTGATCTATTTAATGTTCTACAGTTCTAAATTTGCAGATATTCTTGTTCAAGATATCTTTGATTGATTTCACTCATGGATGTAGTTGTACATGGATTTATTTACATTGCAAAACCGTTTGTCTTATCAAACTTTTTACAATGTAATTGAAGTGTAAGTAATGAAGAAATTACACAAGGTGAGCAAAAACAGAAGAATTGTGGTTACTTTGCTGTAAATAAAGGTTGCAGTGACTTCATAACTCTGCAAAACATCAAGTACGTCAAAAGTGTGGCGGTCTAAACAACCAAATGTTTAGGTTTAAAAGTCTCAGCAAATATCAGATTACATGTGCCTTGTTAGAAATTAGGAGGAAATAATTCTACTTCATTTAAGCATATATAACCATGCTTTAGATGTCTGTGTAAAATTTATATATTCTCTCAATCCATTCGAAAGATCTTTCATATTTCAAAGTCATTGCACATCCAAGAATTTATACCAGTAATATTGCTTTAGCAAAGTTTTATAGCCTTTTTGACATGACAGAAGGGATTTCACAGATCCCTCTCTTATTTAGTAATTATAATATATTAATATTTTCCTTCCAGTTTCACATGGCAATCTTTTCTTGCCATAGGTTATATTTGACTCTTGCTTGTACGCAATTGCCCACAGTGATATTTCATTGCAATTTCAGTATGGCTTCATTACCAAATTGTAGAAGTTATACAACAAGTTTCACTTTATTTCCATGTTTCTTTGTTTTTTGTTTACCTGGAGTATTATAACCTAGTGTTGTTGATTATTGCCCTGACAAGATTTTCCCTTGTGATTTATATTCAGATGGCTTTTTATCACCTCACTAACACAGTGTACCAAAATTTCTATTTGCTTTACAAATGTGGTATTGCGTGTATCTTCTTGAAGAAAAAGTGTATCAGTGCATCTGCAGTTTATGTGATAACTTTTAATTATTATATTGCCTAAAACTGAAAGCAGTTTAGTCGATCTTCTATTTTTTCACTAAGATCACATTCCTGTAGTGTTACGATCAAAAGTAAATATGGAAACCGGGTCCCGAAAACTAAAATTCAGTGAAAATCAGATTGTTCGAATTAATATATACCAAACTGCAAATTTTTTTTTTAATAAAATCTGAAGTTTTGAATATTATTTCACTGTATATTGGCAAAATATTACACACGTAAGTACTATTAAGCATTTCTCTGTAATAGTTTATATGATTGATGTGATGCTTCGGGAACCGGTTCTTGGACGTCTGTAACTGGATTTCGTTTACATTTATATGAATTGAATAGAAACCAACTATCTGGTTTGCCGTCTTTACTACCACATTCCTGGTATCTCTCTTAAAATACACGTAGCTCAAATTTATGCATTTACTTTTTTTCTTCTTTTTTTGGACAGAGATCTGCAACTGATGATAATCTCACTCCTACCATGAATCAAATTATGGTGAAAAACAGAACAGTATTTGAGCTTCTATTAACGTAATTGTCAGCTTCATACCCCCTGTTCCATTGTCGCAATTTTGCATTGGACCACCTCAGTTACACAGCATGGGCATAATCTACAAATAAAACTCATAAAGAATCAGAGTGGTCTGGTCCTGAAAGAAGATAAGTTGTCCCACTCTGCCAGTTGTCTTCTCTGCTTTCCAAGAGTAACCAGGAATTGGGCTTGTGAGTGATCTTTATTAATTGTGGTGATCCGGAGTAGGTCTTTAAGGAAATTTTTCTGGTTATCTGACTAATCTTTGCTGTAGGGACAAATCAACTGTTTCATCAGTTTTCATGTCATTTTGCGATTGGATCATTTGTAACAGCACTCCACCACATTCTTGTACTGATACCCCATCACGTACTTAATATGGATTCGTTACAATTTGGAGGTTCTGATGTAACACAATTATAACATGTACAAAGCAGAGACTAGATCCCTGTTCATGTTTGTTGTGGGTTTTTGTACTTGATGTATTTGACCAACAATATCATTAACTAGTGTTTAGGCCATTTTCAAAGTGTCTTTGGCCTTTTTTTTTCCTCTGTAGAGTAAGAAATCTAAAATTCGCCAGGAATCTAAAATTCGCCACCTCTAAAACCTCAGTTAATTTTACAAAGAAAATGATATTTTGTCTGGTATTTTTCAGTTCAAAAAGCCTTAATTCACTGTACATTCAACAAATCTCACCTCAATTAATTTATTTTATTAGTTTTTCAACATGTGGCGAATTTCAGATATGTGGCGAAGTTTAGATTTCTTACTCTATATGGTCAAATATTTTACAAAATCTATAGGCTTTGTATTGTTTTTTTTCTGAAATGTCAGTCACAAAAACCCAAAATAGTTGGTGTTTTTAATAAGCAATTATTATCTATTTTTATCAAAACTAAAAGAAAAGCTGAATACCAGATAACAGTTTGCAGTACCATGTGATTCTGTTTGTATGTGTCATGTGATCTTGGGTTGGTAGTCAAATAGCTTTGATAATAAAGGACCTCACATTGGCACAAAAAATCTGAAATTTTCTAAGAATGTCCCAAATTTAAAGTAAAGTAAAGTCAGGGTTGGAGTTTATAACAAATCTCAAACTCACATTCAGTTTGAAGCTCAAAATCAGTCCGCTATATTTAGTAAAAATTCAAATGTCGTATTCTCAAGTAAAATCCTTCCGAAGTACCTTTTTAAACTCAGGTTAGAGTTTAGACTTAAATTTAATGCTTAAAGCCTTAATTGTAAGGATGAAATTAGAGCGTGAGAATTTTTATGAATACCAACACACGAGTTTCCACAGTACAAATATTCACATTTTATGGCAAAGTTCACATGTCTTACTCTACATAAATGTACATAGGTGATGTTTGCTGCAGTGAGTGTCATAAAAACAATTGTGTTTTTTTCTTTTTAATATGCATTTGTACATATGTGATTAATTTAAACAATTTGTTTTGTACATGTAAGTACAGATAAATACACCTATGTGAGGTCTTCTTTTCTTAATTGATACAAATGTTTTAATTTAGAGAAATACACATGTGTGAGGTCTTCTTTTCTAAGGTTATACAAATGTTTTATTTCAGAGATAAAGTAAATGAACTAAGTGATGATGGTTTGGGTTATACAATAGAGTCTATGTAATTAAAACTTTCGTAAAGGGCTGTGCACACCAAAATGACCTAAACCACTGACAATACAAGCCCTTTCTAAAGCTAAAATATTTAAAAATTAGTCAAGAAATGAACAAGTTATGGTTATGAAAAGATCATTATGTGTTGGCTCGTGTAGTATTGTTTTTGATAGATAGACAAGGTATGCTGTACCAGTTACAACTTTATTGTCAGATTGTCTCGTCCATACATACAAGTGATTTTCTTAGTATACCTGGGTAGGATGTCACTCAATACTGTCAAATCGGAGCCTTACACAAGATTTGAGAATGTTAATTAAAGAATCTCAATGCTGAGCACACACTCACAGTCACAAACTGGACCATAGGACCAGTAATTGTCAATATCTATTGGTCCTTTAGATTTTGTGGTGGTCATAAATTCTGAGAAATAAAAGCATCACTTAACACACTATTTTATTCAAAATAGAAATGTTGAATAAAATCTATTGGCAAAAGGGACCAGTAACTATGAAACGATGCAAGTCCTTTGCAAATCCTGCTGGCCACGGATCAGAGGGACAGCATCACTGTCAAAGGCTGTCAGTCCTATTGAATAAACTTAAACTTAATATCTCAACATTAAATACTAGCAAAAGCATATTCGCAAATTTGACTTTGGCATTTTAATTCGATATAAAGTTAAAGCTTGAAATAATGGAAGTTTAAATTTTAGCTTGTGATTGAGTTTTCTAATGATTGGTATTCATTGTAATTTTCCTTTCACACTTAATTAACTGAGAGGTCTGCCTGTCATAAACTTCAGAAACATTCCATGATGAAGTACTAGTGAGATTCTGTATGCATATCAACAATTAATGTATAAAATCTGTGTGCATTTATATTTTACCTGTCAGAGTAATTTCTGTTAAAACACAAATTAACTATAAACATTTTTATAGGCATGCTTGATTGAAAGAAGTTTTTTACTGTTAATTCAGTAATATTGCAAATTATTATGAAAATAACAGTGCTATTAGTACGTCTGTTGTGATATCACATGCCATAGCCTTGCATTAGAGTCTGTCTTTTAATGGGGATTTAGTGCTATATATGTCATATTTTGTTGTAGCTTTCTGAAGTATTACCTTGATTAGAAAACACCTCCTTCAGATTAATGCCCAGTGTAGAAGGTGTACTGTTCTAAAACAATTACCCCCATCATAGCCAGTTTTACCCGTGAGCCACCATAATTGCCCATTGTTCCAGAATAAAATATCATCAGTGTGATTTCATATTACCTTTTAATGCATGGAATTGACCCCTTCATATGGATACATGATAGGTAACTTGGGAACCTTTCAAAAAACGGTCTGATCTTCTGATCCAGAATTGGCACCAATTTTGACTTAACTATATTGACTCCAAATATTTGTGTATCCATGCCTGAAAGACACTTCCCTGTGTAGTGAATTCTGCACATCACTGATTGATTTGTATTTATTCCAAGTGGAATATCATGGAATGTAAATTACCTTGTCAGTAGGAAAGAAAATGTGACAAAATTGAGGATATATGTACATAAATATGCATTGTTTATTTTGAAGGAGAATACATTTGCTTATTTTCTTGTTTAAAATAAACTGTCACTTGGAAGGAGAGGGCAAGAGTGTGATATACATTGTGTTAGTATTGTTGGTGCTTGTGTATTTTTTTGCAAAGATGAAAAAGGTATGAATAATGTCAAATTAATATAAAAAAAAATGAAGATGCATATTTCATATTTTTTGTCAAAAAAGAACTTATTTTTGTATACCTTAAGTATATTGATTCTGAGCCTTAGGATTTATTCCATTTAATTTTATACTTTCAGTTTTCTGATAATATTAAGGATCTGAAATAACCAAATACTCTCAATAAAGCACAAAAAAAACTTGCTTAAAATATATTTTATTACAATTTTGTAAAGAAAATTTCATAAAGTTGAAATGTTCTAGTTTGTATATCGTAAATTTATTATGTTGAATAGTCTCTATTATTTACTATAACTCAGTTTGGAGATTTAAAGTCATTGGGAGTAGAACCATGTTTGAACTGCTGTATCCACTTTCAGAAACGCCCATGGGCAATAGGACAAAAAGTTTAGGAATCAGGTTCAACTATTAAAACTCCAGATTTTCCCGGGGTAAAATAAGCGAATCTAGTTTCTCAAGTTTCAATACACATCAACTGGAAACAAAGTGCTGTTAATTAAGCGTCCCTCACGGGACACTTGTTTGTATATGGGGAAGTGACTCCGCCGGATCCGCATTTTCTTTTCACAATAGCTTCGCAGCCATAAGGCGGATTCTTTTCATATTTGGCAGGTGTATGCAGTAGCCCTGGGAATATTTTCTGAATATGCTGCAATGACATTTTCACCAATCAGAGAGGTCACATGACCAAAAATGCGTTTTTTTAGAAGGGTATCCTTGTCCGGTTGATAACTTACGAAGCATTTTATCTATCCACCTGAAATTTAGCAAATACCTTCCGCATATAAAGATCTGGGCGACATTAAGTTTCGGCAGGAATAGGTTGAGAAATTACTGAGTTATTGATGATTAATTAAGCATTAACAGTTTTCTTAACAAGTAAAACACAAAACTTCTTGTATCTCCTTAACTGTGTGAGATAGAGCGATGTCGTCGAAATTTTCAACCCACCGGGTATCTGTAGAAACTATTCTCTCCAATTTTCCAAAAATTTTCTCCTCCCCAAAAATGGGGTCATATTCAATTTTCAAATTTTTAACAAAAAATGCAAAACACAAAATTGGAAATACAGTCCCATAAGGTAAGTAATATAGCAGTACTTTTTGATACCATTTTTTTCATAAAATAAAATTAACTAGTTGGATTTCGGCAAAATTTTTGACCCACAGGATATCTGTGAAGACTAGCCTTTCCAAGTTGCAACAAATATTTCACTTGCCGAAAATGGCAGATATTTTGAATTTTCAAATTTTTTTCACAAATGCAAAACAAAAAAGCTTGTTTCTCGAAAACTGTGCTAGGTAGAGTGATTTCGATGAAATTTTTGACCCACAGGATAACTCTGCGGAGTAGCTGACCCAAATTTCAAAAAAAATTTGTCCAGTCAGAAATGACATTTTGAATTTTCAAATTTTTCGCAAACTCGCAAAACACCAAATTGCCTCTGTCTCCTTAACCATGCAAGATAGAGCAATTTCATCAAAATTTTTGAAACACACTGTATCCAAGATAACTACCCTGCCCAAGAACCACTTTCTTACATGATTCAGCTGCCCAAGAACTACTTTCTTACATGATTAAGCTGCCATTATTTTTCCTTTTTGGGATGCTTTGTTTTTGCCATGCAAAAACAATTGCTTTGTTTTGCAAGTGATCCTCTAGTTTACATTAGAACAATATGTTAACAATTAATGAGCGATAAAACAAGATTGTAGGAGGTGGCCTGGTGGGTTTAGCAGGTTTAGCATCTAATAATAATATTTCACCTTTTCAAAACAACACATAACTGGCATCTTGCAGTATAGATTTGTATGATGAATCATTTCCAAGAGTTTCATGATACAGGTATGCAACATTTTGTCATTTGTGGAAATACCTGAAACATTCACTTAATGCTGATCCAAGTATATGCAGTCTCAAAGTCAATTTGGCATTTATGTATTTTCTTCTCTGTTTTCAGTTTTTTTTTTATAAACATATTTTTCCAGTAGAAAATTTCCATAAAAAGTATGAGAAAATTAGTTTAAATATATATTTTAGTCTCTTGTATACAGTCAGTTGATTTTGTTTTAATGTTGTAAAATTTAAATGTCAAATGGGGATTAAAATGACAAGGAGTATAAACTGAATTTAACAGTATAAAATATTAGTGTATATGGGTTTGAATTAGCTATCTGTCTTGTCCCAGTCAAATTGTATTTCCCATTTTTACATTGAAAAAAAAAAAGATTTGTTTGCTTACTGGGTGAAGGATGATGTGAATAAAATTCAGCTTGATGTCACCATGTTTTTATCTCCCGCCACTGGTCGGGAGATTATAAAATACATTCCATATGTGTGTGCATCTGTTCGCCCATTCATCACATTTTTATATAAACCTTAATCTCTCATTCATTTATAAAGATATATTCACCAAATCTGCAAGGAATGTTTATGGCTATGAAAACATGGCTGTGCAAAATATTGGCCTCATTTTAAACAACATAATGGCCGTCATAGCCAGTTGTTTGAAAATCATAAAGATGCTCTTAATCTTGAAATATTGCAGCTAGCTTCATCAAATTTGAACAAAAGATATATGGCTAGGAAAGCTAGTCTGATAGTAATTTTGGCCTAGTCTGCAAAACAAAATGGGCACCATATCACATGTTTAATGTAAAATGGGGTTATCCTATTAAAAGGTCTTCTATGTCCCTTACCATTGCTCCTAGGTGTTTGGGATGTGAAGACAATTTGTAGCAAGTCAAGGCCTGGGAATATTCCCCAGGTGTTGAATTTGACCTTGGACCCCTGCTTCAAGGGTAAATCGGGTCATCATACTAAAACATCCTTATATCTCCCTTATTATTGGTGCTAGGGCTTCAGAATGTTAAACAGCCCATGGGAAGTCCTGATCTGCAAATGTTTTGCCTGTGAACAATTTTGGCCTCATTTTGAAAAACAAAATGGCTGCAACAGCCAATTACATGTATTTGAAAATCATTAAGAAGCTCTAAAACTTGAAATATTGCACAAAAGATATATGGCTAGGAAAGTTAGCCTGATAGTAATTTTGGCCCATTTTTCAAAAACAAAATGGCCGCCATATCACTTTTAATGTCAAATGGGATTATCCTATTAAAAAGGCCTTCTAGCTCCCTTATCATTGTATCCCCGGACGAAAGTTGGGGATACTTAGGATTCAGTATGGTCACGCCGTTACAGAGATTTCCTTTCGGACGCGATAACTTAAAAATATTTTAGTTAGACCTTTCAAATTTGGTGTGTGGGTATATAGGGGCAATGCCACGAACGCTATTGTTTTGTGACCTTGATCTTCAGTTTTAAGCTCACTGGTGGCCTCTTGAAGGTCAGATTTTGGCCATTTTTTCACATTTTGGGCCAGTTCTCATATATAGAAAGCTAGATCATCCTATGGCTGGTATATATAATACATATATATGTCCTCTGTAAGCATGCAGAAATTTGACCTTGAAGCTCTTCCACAGACCACCAAAGTACCTTACCGAGGCCTTTTTGGAGATATTTTCACACTTAATGCTGACTATATTTGCATGGAAATTATTGAAAATGGCTTTGGAGGTTGAGTACATGATGGAGTACCAGCATCCAGTTTGTTCACCTTGACTATAGTTTTCAAGGTCACCTTAGGCCTGCTAAAATGACTCAAAATGGTACCTTAGACTGTGAAGCCATATACCTCCTTTATTATTGGCTGTTACTGCTCTAACAAAAAATATTATACCTAGCCTTCTCAAATTTGCAGGATATATTCATAACCATAAAATCTTGCCTGTGAATATTTTTGGCCTCATTTTGAAAAACAAGATGGCCGCCAGGGACGTTTATTCAACTTAAAGTAATGACTTTTGTTAGCCCTCTAGAGCAAAGGGTATTATAGGTAGAGATCTCAAATTTGCAGAATATGTTCCGCATTACAAAATCTTGACTGGAAATATTTTCGGCCTCATTTTGAAAAACAAGATGGCTGTCACGGGCGTTTTTTGTCAGTCATGAAAAGTGCTTATATCTCTCTTATTATTGGCCCTAGAGATTTGGCATTGAAAACCAACCTATAAGAAATCATGGGCTGGGAATCTGTGTTGTCAGATTTGACCTTGGGCTCCTCCTTCAAGGTCAAACGAGGATAGCCAAACTTAAAAGTGCTCATAACTCGCTTATTATTGGTCGTACATGTTTGGGATGGTAAACCAACTTATAGGAAATCATGTACTGGGAATCTTTTATGTGGTCACATTTGACCTTGGACCCTCCTTCAAGGTCAAACAAGGATACCCAAACTTAAATGTGCCTATATCTTGCTTATTATTGGTCCTAGAGGTGTGCAATGTGAAACCAACCTATAGGAAATCATGGGCTCGGAATCTTTTGATGTGGTCAGATTTGACCTTCGGCCCTTCCTTCGAGGTCAAACAAGGATAGCAAAATCTAAAGTGCTTATAAATCGCTTTTTCATGGTCCTAGAGGTTTGTAATGCAAAACCATCCTATAGGAAATCATGCGCTAGGAATCTTTTGATGTGATCAGATTTGAACCCCTCTTTCAAGGTCAAATGAGGATAGCCAAACTTAAAAGTGCTTGTAACTCGCTTATTCATGTTCCTAGAGGTTTGCAATGTCACACCAACCTATTGGAAATCATGGGCTAAGAATCATTTGATGTTGTCAGATGTTACCTTGGGCTCCTCCTTCAAGGTTAAGTGATGGTTGATTGGCGAGTTTTCTTTCTGGTGGATACAATTTGCATTGGTTCTCCGATGCGCTATGTGTAGTTACATTTGTATCTTTCATTAAGCAAACATTTTGTTTACTTAGTGTCAGTATAAGTTGCTCCCATAAACACTTGGGCCCCCTTCCCACAGGGGTTTACTTGTGTCAACCATAATACTCTGTATGTCAGGCTTCGACCATGTCCCGTCTGGGGATACACTTCGTCAAGACGCAATCTCTAGTTGCTACTAGGAGTTTGGAATGTGAAACAACTAATAGGCAGTCATGACCTGGGAATGTTTTCCAATTGCTGACTTTGACCTCTTCTTCAGGATCAAGTGGGGTCATCGTATTACCTTGTACCTCATATATTACGGATCCTAAGGCAGGAGATAACCACTGCACCAGTGATCTTATTTTTTATGTCATTGATGAAGTCGCGGACAAATTGTCCTGGTATTGTTGTGTCTTTGGCCTCATTTTCTCAGGAGGTACATGTACAGAAATACTAATTGTTGTACAAATACATAGCAGCTGCTTGTGACGCATCCACGTCTACCTTTGTTGTTTCCCCCACAGAAATGAAACTTTCTCGAGCTTTTTCTTAAAATTTCATTCAGTGTTTGTGATTTTCTGTGCAGTTGTTCAAGGAATTTGTCTGATGTTTTGAACATGCGTAGCACCCTGATAATACCACAATACTTGCAACTTATAGTGCTGGATTTTGTTCTGATTCAGTCATTTGAATACAGTGTATCAATAAAATTAAATTAATGTGGTAGGTCATATCTTACATATGTTGACTACAAGGATGTCCCACTAAAACCCTCTATCAAAGACTTATAGTAAGAAAAGTTGGCTTCATAGCTTTACTGACCATGCCTTAGTGGTCTTGCATTCAACCTCTGGAGTTGCAATGTTAGCAATCACGTGCAGATGACCTGCAGTTATTGGCAGCATCGTAACTGACATTAAAAATTCCCTCAATCAATCAATCAGTTGTCCACATGCTTAATCTCCGTATCAACGGATTCTAAGCCACACCATCCAATTCATAAGGCATAAGTCATAAGACATTAGACATGTTCCGAGTCGTTCCCAAAGAGGTCGTCCGGTGTTCGGTAGTAAGAAGCTATGGTGGGAATGATTTCTGAAATAGGTAGGTTTTGAGTCGACTTTTGAAACTGGAGAGATTTGGAGCACTGCGTATATCATATGGAAGATCGTTCCATAACTTAGGGGCATCATATGAAAAACTATTGTTAAAATGGACCTTAGATTTATGGATGGAAGCACAGTAAGAGGGAACCTGAAGGAACAAATTTTTGGGATTTGAACGTCTTGTATTCACAGCAGATTTGTACAAGGGGAGATATGGTGCAAAATACTTAGGCTGGCCAGTGGTGAGGTACTTATAAACCAAAACTAGGGTTTTGAAAATAATACGTTGTCTAATGGGTAGCCAGTGAAGTGTCCTAAGGGTGGATGTAATGTGAGTGTACTTTGAAGCACCAGTGACAAACCGTGCAAGAGCATTTTGAACATATTGGAGCCTAGTAGCATTTCGGGATAACAAGGCCAAAAGGGGTTTTGATCTACGGTGACCCATCCCACTACTAACATAGCCTATTGCCGCCTTACTTCAGTGAACAGATACTCATCATGCTACGCTACAATTCATGAAAGTCTGGAGACAAAAAAAGTTAGCTGTAGAAGTGCGAGCCTTGCCAGAGCTTGTGCTTAAAACACAAAAATTGTACTGGTTGATTTTAGAACATATAAATGATTTTTGAACAATCGGCTATGACGGTCTTGTTGTTTTTTAAAATGAGTACAGAAATTTTTACGAACCTGTTTCACAACCATAAACATTCTCTGCAACTTTGGTGAAGATACATTCATAAAGGAATGATATATAAAGGTTTATGTAAAAATGTGACAAACACACACATGCACGCATGCAAGGAGGGCATTTCATAATCTCCAATCCCTGGTTTTTGGCTGGCAGAAGATAAAAATGCAACTGTTAAATAGCACCCCTATTTAATTTAGAAGTTTAAGACTGAAAAAGTGTTGCCAGATACCCTCCAAAACCTAATCAGCTCTAGATCCTCACTGGGTTAACATATCCTGAAAATTTGGTGAAAATCCATACATTGGTTTTGGCTGTGGAACACCCACAAACTTTAAGACCAAAAAGTCTTAAAAGTGATCCCATGGCAACAGTTGTTGCCAAATACCCACAAAACCTAATCAGCTCTAGATCCTCTTGGGGTAAACATATCCTGAAAATTTGGTGACAATCTGTGCATGGGTTTAGGCTGTGAAACACCCACAAGCTTAAGACCCCAAAATCTTTAAAGTTAATGGGTACCCCCCAAAACCTAATCAGCTCTAAATCCTCTTGGGGTAAACTTACACTGAAAATTTGGTGAAAATCCATGCATGGCTTTAGGCTGTGAAACACCCATAAGCTTTATGCCCGCCACCGACGCCCAGACAGTGCAGGGGACGACTATAACCCCGGCCTTTATGGGCTGGGGTTTAACAGTGTGGTCAGAAAAGCTAATGCAGCCATAAATTCAAACATTTAAGACTTCTTTCATACACACTTAAATGTGATTCCTAAATATTGGGATTATAAATTATGTTGCATCTGAATTTAAGTATATACTTGCTTTACAATAGGAATTAGATCTGAATTTTAGTTTAAACTAAAATTTGAGTTCAATATCATATTTTATTGCACTACAATAGCTTACCATGTGGAACTGAATGCTTTCTTGGGAGGCTGCAGGCATCCAGCCAATGTCCAAGAAAATAGACGTTTAGTATTGACTGGATCCCTGTGGTGAGAGTGTACCATAACAGTGTAATCTTGCGTCTAACCCTTCTCTGGTTGGCTGCGTGACTAGCAAGCGTTTAAAATAAGCTTACAATATTTCACTGTTTTCTCAGTATATACATATTTTTGGATGTTATTTGTCAGCCATTTGGTTCTCTTTATTGCATAGATTATTCTGACAACGTTTGAAAAGTCCAGGATAAGTATTCTTTGAATATTTATTGTTTGTGAGTTTTCCGCGTTTTGACTCAGATTTTATTGCAGTAAAAATGTCTTCCGACCAAACGAGTGCAAAGCCCAGGTCATCTAAATGCAGGCATTTTTGTTTCCTTTTTGACACCCACAATTACTGCCCTACGTGCAGGAAATCTGGCAAAGGGGATGCCCCCTGTGTCACAAATCAATATCCATGCAATATCTGTGCAATTTCACTGAATAAGAACATATTAAAATTAAGCACAGACATAGGTATGTAAGGAAACAAAAGGCATCGGATCACTGCAATTCTAGTAAAGATGATAATCTGGACTTATTGGGGGATGATGTGGAGGTGTTTTGTGGCTGTCAAGCAGACCTTGAGGGTGCTGCTGATAATTTATTTTCTTCTCCTCCACCCTTACGTTTTGAGTCTTTGTCTTGAAAGACTCCTCACACTGTCCCACCAACCCCAGGTACTGCCTTGCAGAATAAAATAGAGAGTAGACTAGAAAAATCAATTTAACATCCAACTCCAGCAACAAATGGGAGTCTTTCAAGTGCCCATGCTGGAGGCTATGAAGTCTATCTGAGACGAAATGCAGTCAATGAAAAAAGCCTCCAAGGCGGAGGTGGATAAGACCTCCGCCTCTTTATCAAAAGCTTGACCAAGTAAACAACCAGACCTGACAACTCGGGCTTCAGGTCCGACTACTCGGGCATCTGACCACTCGGATGCTCAACCCATGGACAATGACGTATATGGTCCTCCACTTCCACCAAAGTTCACTCAAAGTGTCCATTCCGACCATGCTTCCAAGCACTCGGATCCTCAATCCGAGTACCACTCGGAGCAACCTAAAAGAGTGTGTTCCAAAGCTAAGAAGCACTCGAACAAGAAAAAATACAAGGTTTGGGCAAAGTACTATTCTCAGTCGTCTTCTTCAGAGGAAGATCAGTCCTCTGTCCCTATCAAAAAGTCTACTAAACCTCAACAGGCTCCTGATGAGCCTGAACATCAACAGGATAGCACAGACCCAGTTTTCTACAGGGAGGTAGATATGTCTGACCTTCCCTCACAATATACAGAGGAAGTGGAAACTTTTAGGCAGATTCTTGATCTCCCTGACCCCAGGGAAACTTTGCCTAGGTCCTCTACCACTGTCCTAGGCCTGGATGACGAGAAAGGCCAACAGGAGGTAAGGCCAAGCGGCCCTTCAGCTATGCTTCCTTTAAATCCCATTCTCAAAGACGCTTTTGAGAAGTTTGAACAGGATTTCTCGGCCTCTAATTTACCTAAGGGTAAATATATCAAACCCCCTGCTTCGACAGCCAAATACTACAAGGTGGGATAACCATGTTTTGAAGACAAACTTCAGGAGCTCAATACAGATTTTGCCGTCTTCTTCAGAGGAAGATCAGTCCTCTGTCCCTATCAAAAAGTCTACTAAACCTCAACAGGCTCCTTCTGAGCCTGAACATCAACAGGATAGCACAGACCCAGTTTTCTACAGGGAGGTAGATATGTCTGACCTCCCCTCACAATATGCAGAGGAAGTGGAAACTTTTAGGCAGATTCTTGATCTCCCTGACCCCAGGGAAACTTTGCCTAGGTCCTCTACCACTGTCCTAGGCCTGGATGACGAGAAAGGCCAACAGGAGGTAAGGCCAAGCGGCCCTTCAGCTATGCTTCCTTTAAATCCCATTCTCAAAGACGCTTTTGAGAAGTTTGAACAGGATTTCTCGGCCTCTAATTTACCTAAGGGTAAATATATCGAACCCCCTGCTTCGACAGCCAAATACTACAAGGTGGGACAACCATGTTTTGAAGACAAACTTCAGGAGCTCAATACAGATTTTGCCAAGATCTGTATTTCTCCTAAAAATAGAACTTGAAAACCAGTTTAACATTGAGATTCCCCACCTAAAATATAATAAAATAGTAAGTTCAATAAAACAAGTATCATCTTCCATAGAAACAATACATGTTAATGCCAGTAGTATCAAAACCTTTTGCCTGAAAAAGTTAAATGAAATTAGTAGCCAGCAGATTTACTGTCAATTGATTAAACACTTATATCAGGCTCCCACTAGCCAGAACAAATGGGTGGAATATTATCCTTTCTTAGATACAATTAATTGGAAATCTTTTTATTTACTGCCAGGAAAAACAATTCGTGCCACATATTTATTAAGTCTACAGTATAAAATACTCCATAGAGTTTTTAACTGTAGACACACACTTTTTCTGTGGAAGATTGTTGAATCTCCAAATTGTCTAGAATGTGGAGAAATAGATAATTTGGAACACTTTTTTTGTGAATCTTCTAGAAGATTCTGGATTTACTTGGAAAATTGGCTTAGCAATATATTCTGTAAGTTTCACAATCTTAGAAATTTTGTTGGGATATATCCATGTTGATAAACTACATTTTTATGCCATGAATTATATTATCCTTTATGGTAAATACTTTATTAATAAACAAAAAAGGTCTCAGAAAGAAATTTACTGGGATCATTTCTGTAGAGCCCTAAAATCTAATTTGGTTACTGACCACCTTTCCGACATAAATCGAGGCAAAGAACAAGTTTTCTTTCAAAAATTTGGTGTCCTTTTTGAAAATTTAAGGGCATTATGATTTGTCATATACAATGATAATGTTTGGGAGATTTGTATCAGTATGCATGACCAGATAATTAATATGCAAATTGTTTTTCTGTTTTGTCTGTAAACTCTTTTTTTTACTGTATCAATGAGTATATCTATATTACTCTTTTTTTGTATATTTGCTTCATGTAACACCTTGACTTGTTTTTGAAAAAAAAATGAATAAAAGATTAAAAAAAAAATTTCTCCTAAGCCCTCTGGGACTCCTATGGGCAAGGTCCCCCTACAAGTTCTCAAGGAACTTGAACACCAAGCTAGACAGAATCTCTCTACCATCAATTTCACAGCTACTTTCGCAAAAACTGCCTCTTTTTGTAACACAGTTATGGAGAAGTGTCAGCACAGTATCAAAGCTACCCTCAAGAAGGTTAAAAGCCAGATCCAGAAGGGTGCTGATCCTGAAAGAGCTGCCGGGCATGGCTATGAACACGCCTGTGACTATTTTGAGATTATGAATAAGAGAATTCTTATTCAACTGAGAGCCTTAGCCTGCCTCAGCAAATCTGTAGCCCATATTCTCCAGAGGAAGGTGTATACCATGGGCAACTCTGGCATGCTAAGACGCGAGGCCGAGATGACCCTCCTTCAACCACATCTAGGGGACTCTAGACGTCAATAACTGAGGAACTCACCTTTTTGACCTACTCCTCTGTTCAGGTCACAGTTAGTCAAGGATGGAGAAGACTTCCTCCTTAAAAAGGCACCCCTAATGATTTACAGGGTTTTGGACCCTATCAAAACAAGCCCTTTCATGGTCCCATCACAATAAGAAAAGAGGTTCCTACAGGAAACGACCCCTAAGGGGGCAATTCCTCCCAAAGCAGTAATCAATTGTTTTCCTCAGGTAGGGGGAAATCGAACAACAGAGGTTTCAGAGGTCGTTTTCAATCCCATTCAAGGGGACGAGGGTGTGGGAACCCCTCCCCCAAATGACTCCTTACAAGCCTCCCTCAGTCCACCAGTAGGAGGTCGCCTCCGTTCTTTCAGAAGAGACTGGCTAGCAAGTAAATGTTCAGACGTGTTAAACATTATCACCAATGGTTACGTTCTTCCATTCATCTCAAAACTAAATTTAGTCAGAGCTCCACTGATTCAATCAGGTTACAAGGCCCTTCAAAAAGACCAAGCTCTGGCCTCTTGTATCCAGTCTCTTCTGTCAAAGAATGCAATAGAAAGGGTGGAAAATGTAAAATCTCTTGGGTTTTACAGTTGCCTGTTTCTAGTACCCAAGCCTCACCAGAGGTGGAAGCCAGTAATAGA
The DNA here is from genome assembly GCA_964017235.1 of Sabellastarte sp. h YS-2021. Classification (NCBI taxonomy): domain Eukaryota; kingdom Metazoa; phylum Annelida; class Polychaeta; order Sabellida; family Sabellidae; genus Sabellastarte; species Sabellastarte sp. h YS-2021. The sequence goes on along the minus strand of OZ024929.1, from coordinate 78,747,683 downwards.
CCTAAGCAGGCTCAACACCTTCCTACTTGTAGAAAGGTTCAAAATGGAAACACCAGAGTCCATCTTGACCACTCTGATTCCAGGGGAATGGGTGTCATTGATAGATATATCAGATGCTTACCTTCACATCCCCATCTGCCCAAACTCAAGGAAGTACCTAAGGTTTTACCACAAGTCACAGGTGTTCCAGTTCATCTCCCTTCCCTTCGGGGCTAGCCACGGCCCCTCAGGTCTTTACAATGATTGTAATAGAAGTGAAGCAGATGGCCTTGACAAGGGGAATCAGACTTCACTAGTACCTGGACGACTGGCTTATCAGGGCCCAGTCTCAGGAAGAAGCACAAGTGAACACTCAGACAGTGGTATATCTGACCCAGTCAGGATAATAAATCAGGAGAAATCCGAACTAAAACCTGCTCAAGTGTTTTCATTCATGGTCTACGAATATCATCTAGATTTAGCCCTTGTAAAACCCACTCAAGAGAGATGGCTCAAACTTCAGGATTTGATCCTACGATTCAAGTTAAAACATGTTTGTTGTTGCTAATTGGGTTGCTTGCCTCAACGGAGAAAATGGTCCCGGTTCAGTTTCACCTCAAGGAGCATTGGAGATTTCCTCAGTCATTGGACACCCTCCTTCCTTGGACAGAAACCATTTCAGCACACCTAGAATGGTGGCAGAATCCCGCAAACGTGATGAAAGGTTCAGACCTTCATCCCAAGGCCACAGTATCCAACTCTTTACAGACGTCTTAAATGAAGGCTGGGGCGTTCACTTAGAGCAAACCTCTACAAATGGTCTATGGTCAGACAGGGAAAAAAGGCTTCACATAAATGTTCTAGAGCTGAAGGGTGTTTCTCTGGCCCTTCAAAGGTCCAAGTGTCAAAACCAAACTATGTGTTTCACAGCACTCCACAACATCTCAACCTCCATGCCTGGTCTCTAGGAGTGGACAGCTCCAAGAACAAGGCTTCTCTGTGGAGGTGGCAGAGAGAATTGCTGCCCCTCAGAGGTCATCAACAAGGACCATCTACAGGTCAAAGTGGGCCCTTTTTGAAAAATGGTGCAGAGAAAACTTGGTGGATTTCTCCACTACCTCTGTAAAGCAAGTCTCAGACTTTTTCATGTACCTGTACCAAGATCTAAACAGGCGCCCGTCGACCATTGATGGTTATAGGACGGCCATTGTTGACACCTTGGGCCCAACGAGGCTCCATATCTCCCAAAGGTCAGACCTTAACAGGTTACTCTCCAGTTTTCACAGGGATCGTCCCAAAAGTTCCAGGAATCTTACTAACTGGAACCTTTCTGTTGTACTCAATGAGCGCACAAAAGCACCCTTTGAGCCTATCAAAGACATAGACCTCAAACATCTTATCCTCAAAACTGCTTTCTTGCTAGCTTTGGCCTCCGGCAAGCGCCACAGCAAAATTCATGCCTGGATTGCAAACAAAGTATCTAATCTAGGCCAATGGGAAAAGGTCGCTTTGTTCCCCTCTTCAGATTTCATAGCCAAAAACCAACTAGCAAGAGAAGGTTCTCAAAGTGTGTCTCCAGTGACTATTCCTGCTGTAACTACCATTGTAGATAGACAATCAAAGAAGACAGGACCTTGTGTCCAGTACGGGCCCTGAGATCCCTTATCTCCTTTAAGAAAGGACATACCTTAGACATCAGAACCGCTACACTCTCTTCTCGTATTTAAACAAACTATCCTACTTTGTTACATACAAGCAGATCCAAATGCTTTGGACCTGGTCCAAGTCAAAGCGCATGACATTATGGCCTTCACGGCCTATAAAGCCTTTTACAGTGGGGGACCAAATCATGCAGGCGTGTCACTGGAAAGCTCACAACACATTTTTACCTAAAAAACCTTACTTGGTGTGACAACGACAACAATATGTAACTGGGACCAGTAGTAGCGACACAACAAGTCTTAGACCCTTCCCCTCAGACTGCTCATCCTTGGAAAGAAAAGAGGGGGGGGGGACATCCACTGCAGCCAAGTCTTCAGGAGTCTAATCTCAGAGTCTAGGTATTGGTTACCCCCTCAGGATGTTCTCTTATCTATTATTTTTTAAGTTTTTCAGTGTACCATCATCTCATATTTAGGGTGGCAAGTTTATGAGATTCAAGCTTAGGGCTGGTATTTATTACAGTGAGCACGGCTGCCCTTATAACCCTTCAATCAAAACATCCTGACAGTATCGGTACTGTCATTTATTAATCTTCTGGTTTTTGGCTTCTTGCAGGTCCGATTTGCAGAATTGGGGCTCTGTAATGCATTGTTTCCACTGGAACCGACCCTACGACCCTAGGGTCGGTTGCAAAAGTCGCAGGGTTGTAGAAAAAAAGGCGCGAAAATGATGAGTCGGTTATGAAATCCCCGACAGGACGGTAAAGTTACAGACAGGTCGTAATGACCATCCCGACAAGCCATAGGGTCGGGAACCTTTTTTGCACAGCCAGTCGTAGAACTTCTACGACAAGCCCTAAACCCCTAACAGACAAGCCGGATCACAAACGGACAAGCCGTAAAGACAAACAGACAAGCCAGGAACATGTTCCCAACCCTTCACGACAGGACTGATTGTTTTTGTGGGTCGGTATCTAGAGTAGGGGTCCAGAATCGGGATCTATATCACACTATATCACAGTATATAAACCCCATCCCCTGTGATGTGTCATTCATTTCACACTTCAAAGAGGACAGGAACACAACAAGAGCAACTGATAGATCACTTGAGGGTCCTTCTGTTTTTTAATGAGTAAAATTTATTTTTATATGAACAGATTTTTATATAGAAAAATCTGAAAACAGATTTTTACATAGAACAGATTTCACTCCCAACCAGTCCAGCCTAGCTCAGTACTAGGCTAATTTCCAAAAAAATAAAAAACCTAAAATCAAAGCTGCACACCAAGTTGTCTCTCGACAAGTCAAAGCCCAAATATACGCAGATTGTCTACCGACTCACCTTTTTATACCCACAGATTTTGAAACCGACAGGACATAAGAAGCAAAAATATTGCCGGCCTGTCGGTTACAGTTCCCGGCTTGTCTGTTATTGTTACAGGCCTGTCGGTTGTTGTTTACGGCTTGTCTGTTTCAGTTTACGGCCTGTCGGTTACAATTTTTCCCGACTCTAGGACCCAGTCTGTAAAAGTTACCGACTGGCCTGTAAACTTTACAGGCCTGTCAGGAACAGTTACAGACAGGCCGGCTAAAGTTACTGACTGTACTGTAACACTTCCCGCACAGCCGGTGAGTCATCGCATACAGTCTGGAAGTCCATATTTGGGACAAGCCGAATACTTGTTACAGACAGGTCTGTTTGATTAACCGACAAGACAGGAAGTGTAACCGACAGGCCATTAAGTTTAGCAACAGGCCTGTTGCTAGGAGCCTGAAATTAGGGTCAGATACAAGGGTCGGCAGCGATCGTAGAAATATCAAACATGTTTGATATTTCACCGACTCTCCCTGACAGGCCGGGAACTTGAAACCGACCATGTAAACATTGGTCCCGACTCTCCAAAAATGCATAGTTACCGGCCTGTCAGTTCCAGTGGAGGCACTGCATAAGTGGGACTCAGACTGGTTTTTCAAATATTCATTTTATTTATTTATTAATTGAAATCCAAGAAAAATTTGGTATTATTCCAGTCTCAGCTGTAATCCCTCCACCGGACAGTTGGATTCAGCATTCAGTTCCACATGGTAAGCTATTGTAGTGCAATAAAGTTGAAAATTTTAATTACTTAAATGTAGCTTTTATAAGCCACAAGCTTACCATGTGGAACTGAAGAGTCCCAATCCTACACTGTTATGGTACACTCTCACCACGGGGATCTGGTCAATACTACACATCTATTTTTCTTGGACATTGGCCGATGCCTGCGGCCTCCCAAGAAAGCTATATTTAAGTAGTTAAAATTTTCAATTGAAGGTTAAAAAAAGAATTAACTAAAAGTCATTTTTATTGCGTTAATACACTTTACCTGACAGACGATAGTTATAGTCCGGCGCCAGCTGGTCCCGCCAAACGCCAGGAAAAGGCGTCCTGAGTTTCACTTCCGGCCGGACCGGTACACTCCAATCCACTCGCCAGGTGGCCTAGTTCCTGCTTCATTCGCCAGAGGGATGCGACGTCATAGCACCTTTTTCATTTGGCGCGATTAGGAAGTTGTGTGTTTTCACAAATATTTTAAAGTTGGATATATCTTAAGTTCATTACATTTTTGTGTATTCTGGTTTTGTCTATGGATATTTTAACTGTCATGGCATCACCTGGACAAAGAAAGGGAGCGTGCGGCCATATTATGGCTTTATTTGACCAGCATTCAAGATGTGCCCATTGTAGGGACTAAGGTCATGGGGATGACGCATGTGTAAAGAAACTGCCCTGCGAATTTTGTGAGTTGCTAACCCCGGAACAGGTTTTACAACTTTCAACCCCCACTTATAAGCTCAGAAAGGAGAAGAAACAAGAACGTGAGGCATTAGTTGATCCCAGTTCTGTAACTGTTTTATCTTCAGTGGATCAGGACAAGTCGGTGGGTGCTTCATCTTCTTTAAATACTTCTGAAGATCTGTCACTACCTCAGCCTTCTTTTAAGAAAGGATTTAGATGAAAAGTGGTCTCTACGCATGGCTAGGCTTGAGGCATTGATCACTATGGGACAACGTCCTCAGCATGCTATCTTCTCACCGGTAAAAGCTCCGGTTTCTCATGCACCCCCTGTGGGCCTGCTTTCTCAGGCTCCCTCCTTACTATCAGCTGTTCCTTCCGGCCAGGCCGGTCCGGCCTCCGGTCCGGATAGAGTTAGCTTTACTTCAAGTACTACAAATGTGGGCATGACATCTCCCCTGGAGAATTTGTACCCGGAACCAGACATTGACACTACTGAACCGGTATTTTCACAGCCCGGTCCGGTATCTTATGGGGATTCTTGTGCTCAGGCTCTCCCGGTCTCCAGTGCCAGTTATTTGCCCCCGGAACCGGCTGAGGAAGGAGAGGTTTCAGACCCGGAAGATCAACCGGATGTTGAGGCTTTGAACTTGGTACTTATTGAGGGTTATCCCTCCAAGTCTAGTGAACCAGGAGGACTCCATGTGGATCATTTTCTTAGGCTACCCAAATCACAAAATAGATGGTATGGCATCCACCCTGCTGAACCGAAAGACCCTTTAAGACCTGGTAAATCTGTCAACAAATGGCCCAATGATGCGGCCAAGCTCAACAGTGCCTTCCCCAGGATATGTAAACCTGCTGTTGCAAATCTGCACCCTCAAGCCGTCCCATTGCTCAGGACACATTACGCAAATGGGAGAAAGCAGCCAAGTTGACTAGCTATGTGTGCAACCAGTCAGCTGGCTTTAATCGTTGCATCACAAAGACTCAAGACTCTGTTCAAGAAAATTTAAAATCCTTACAGATTGAGTTATCAAAATGTAAATCTTCTACCAAAGCCCAAGCTGCTTTGGATGAACTTCATTACTTGGCCTCATTCAACCAAAATGTTAGTTTCGCTATGGGAAAATCTTTGCAACACCTGTCTGACTTAATTTTTGTGCAAATGGCAAATTTAACTCTGGCACGCAGGGATGCATATCGTGAAAATTTGAAGATAGGAGTGAAACCTGATACCTTCTCAGCCTTACGCAACTGTCCTCTCAATGGATATGCACTCTTTCCTGATGCTATCATAAGGAAAGCGGAGGACGAAATTACCCAATTCGACAACACCAAACGTACCGCCCAGCCCGGTTAAGAAGCAACAACAACAGGGACGTTTCCAACCATACCCAGCCAACTGGAAACAAACACAGGACACTGCCCGGTCCGGAGGACAATTTGGCAAGGATATGCCAGCATGGAAATCCTTTGGCAGCAGAGGGAGATCTAGAGGTCGCGAACATACTCAGTATAAATAACAATTACTGTTTGCTAAGTCCGGAGCCGATGGCCCGGCCAGTAAATTGTGTGTCAAATGTTCAAAGACAGAACTTTCATATATCTGTACAAAAACCTGTATTGTGTCCTGTTGTCAGTCCTGTACCTTTTGTCTTAAATGTGAGAGGGCAGTCACAAAAGAAAGACGGAAGTCCCTCATTAAAAGTGAAAACAGAAATAAATTTTGTGAAAAGTGTTTTTTCTGTAGATCATTGTGTTTTTGCCCCCACTGTTCCAAGTGTCCACAATGTTGCCAATGCTCAGATGGTGGGAGGGCGTCTGCAAAAATTTTGGCAGAAGTGGTTTACTCCTGGGTGCAAATCCGAGAGTAGTGTCCATCTTGAAGGACGGCTACATTCTCCCGTTCAAAAACAGACCTCCTCTGCTAAGATATCCATTGATAGTCAGTGTTTATGCAAACCCCCTCAGGAACCTCTACCTGAAAGAGGCTTTGCATGCCTTACTACAAAAGGAGGCAATAGAGGTGGTGAGGGTTCGAACATCTCTAGCCTTCTGCAACAGACTTTTCATAGTTCCCAAACCAAAAATGGAGGCCAGTCTTGGACCTCCGTTCTCTAAACAAATTTTTGAGCGTAAAAACATTCAAAATGGAAACATCAGAAACAATTCGGATTTCCTTGCAACAAGGGGAATGGGTGACATCGCTGGACTTCAGCGACGCCTATTTCCACATTCTAGTTCACATCAAGTCCCAGAAATATCTCAGGTTCCACTTTCAAAATCAGTCCTATCAATTCCGGGCCCTTCCTTTTGGCCTATCAACAGCTCCAATGGAGTTCACTTGTGTGGTCAAAGAGGTCAAGTTAATGGCTCAATCTCAGGGTATAAGGATCCACCAGTACCTAGACGACTGGTTGATTCGAGCCCCTACCAAAGAGTCTTGCCACCAGGGCACCCAATCCCTCCTGGCCCTTTGTCAGGAATTGGGTTGGGTGGTGAACCTACAAAAATCAGAGTTGGAACCCAAACAGGTATTCAAATTTGTTGGTTACCAATACGACCTCTCACACGGACTGGTCAATGGGTGACATCGCTGAACTTCAGCGACGCCTATTTCCACATTCCAGTTCACATCAAGTCCTGGAAATATCTCAGGTTCCACTTTCAAAATCAGTCCTATCAATTCCAGGCCCTTCCTTTTGGCCTATCAACAGCTCCAATGGAGTTCACTTGTGTGGTCAAAGAGGTCAAGTTAATGGCTCAATCTCAGGGTATAAGGATCCACCAGTACCTAGACGACTGGTTGATTCGAGCCCCTACCAAAGAGTCTTGCCACCAGGGCACCCAATCCCTCCTGGCCCTTTGTCAGGAATTGGGTTGGGTGGTGAACCTACAAAAATCAGAGTTGGAACCCAAACAGGTATTCAAATTTGTTGGTTACCAATACGACCTCTCACATGGACTGGTCAATGGGTGACATCGCTGAACTTCAGCGACGCCTATTTCCACATTCCAGTTCACATCAAGTCCTGGAAATATCTCGGGTTCCACTTTCAAAATCAGTCCTATCAATTCCGGGCCCTTCCTTTTGGCCTATCAACAGCTCCGATGGAGTTCACTTGTGTGGTCAAAGAGGTCAAGTTAATGGCTCAATCTCAGGGTATAAGGATCCACCAGTACCTAGACGACTGGTTGATTCGAGCCCCTACCAAAGAGTCTTGCCACCAGGGCACCCAATCCCTCCTGGCCCTTTGTCAGGAATTGGTTTGAGTGGTGAACCTACAAAAATCAGAGTTGGAACCCAAACAGGTATTCAAATTTGTTGGTTACCAATACGACCTCTCACACGGACTGGTCAAACCGACCCAGAACCGTTGGGAATCGATTCTCCAGAAGGTGCAGTCTATCATGGCCAGCCCAAAGTGTCGAGTCAGGAACTTCATGTCACTAATAGGCCTGCTTACAGCAACAGAAAAACAGGTACCCCTGGGGAGACTCCACATGAGACCCATTCAGTGGCACCTCAAAAGACACTGGAGGGTCCCAGAATCTCTAAAAAAGGATATTCCAGTTCCAAGGTCCCTTCACCTGCACCTTCTATGGTGGACTAAGGAGACAAATGTCTTACGCGGCCAGCCCCTGAACCCTTTGCGTCATGCCATTCAAATCATTACAGACGCCTCAAAAGAAGGCTGGGGTGCTCACTTAGGAGACTTCACAGCAAGCGGCACTTGGTCAGTTCCAGAAAGTCACCTTCATATAAACTTCCTGGAACTAAAAGCTGTCTTACTGGCCTTAAAAGGATTCCAGCACCTAGTACAAGGAAAAGTAGTTCTAGTTGCCACAGACAACACCACGGTTGTAGCATACATCAACAAGGAGGGAGGTATGAGGTCAGGCTCACTTTGTGCCCTTCTATGGAGACTCCTGTGCTGGTGCAATCTGAGACGGGTTGTTCTAAAGGCCAGGCACATCCCTGGTCGTCTAAATGTGATTGCAGACAAATTGTCTCATCTGGGCCAAATCATTCAGACAGAATGGTCCCTTCATCAGGAGGATTTCAACCTCCTGGTTCAGAACTGGCACCTTCCCCAAGTGGACATGTTTGCAACAAAGTACAATTGCAAACTAGCCCAATATGTGTCTCCAGTGCTGGACCCCAATGCATGGGCAGTGGACGCCCTAACAGTCTCTTGGGAGAACCTGGACATGTATGCCTTTCCCCCAGTGTCGTTACTGGGCAAGGTGGTCGGCAAGCTATCGGACTATCTTTACAAGAGAGTGATTCTAATAGCCCCGGGTTGGCCCAACATGCCGTGGTTTTGGGGTCTGGTGGAACTGTCGTCCCAGATTCCTCTTTGCCTACCCATTCATCCCGACCTAGTGACACAGCCATTCAACAAGGCGCGTCACAGGAATCTGACCAATCTAAACCTTCACGCCTGGCTCCTAGAGCTGAGGCAATCAAGGAGCAGGGTTTCTCTAGTCCAGTGGCGTCACGAATTGAGATTCCTCAAAGAAGTTCAACCAGAACAGTCTATGAGGCAAAATGGTCCGTTTTTGTCAGATGGTGTGAAGCAAGTCAGGTGGACTTCAGGTCTCCATCTGTCAAACAAATAGCAGATTTTCTCCTGCATCTTTTCCAGGAGAAGAGCCTCCAGCCCAGTACCATTGATGGTTACAGATCAGCCATTGTGGACAAATTAGGCAATTCCGCCTTGAATGTCAGCAAGGATGAAAACTTAACTCGCCTTTTGGACAGTTTTCATAGAGATAGGCCAAAGGGTCACAGAGGGATTCCTTCCTGGAACCTCTCCTTGGTTTTACATCAACTCACCAAACCTCCCTTTGAGCCTCTCAGAAAGGCCTCTTTTATTACGCTACAATAGCTTACCATGACACCTTTGACCAGTCGGCCTGATGTCTAATATTTTTGTTCTGCCAAGCGTGTATTTCACTCCTACGCTTACCAGAACCAAGAGCTAGGAGAAAAACCATTTTAAAGGTCAAATGCTTTAAATTGTAAATTTTAATTACTTAAATGTAGCTTTTATAAGCTACAAGCTTACCATGTGGGACTTAATGCTGTTCTCGGGTTGCCACACCCGGGGCCAACGTCTTAGAAAAAAAGACAGTTCTTGTTAGCCACCGGATATACTGCTAGCTGTCGTCACGTGATAACCTCTGACCTCTCGCCCTACTTTCTCGTTGGCCACGCGAATTACAATGCTTTATTTTACAAGGAATATTATTTCATTTTTACAAGGATATACTTGTCGTTGGATCTGGAAACTACATCAGTTTCCTTATTTTATTGCATAGAATCACAATTCGATGTCTTTTCATAGTTCAGATAAGTATCTTTACTTTATTTTACAACTGAAGTCCACTTCCGGGCTCTCGTTGTAAATCACAGCGACTCGTTTATGTGGTTTCTAAATTCTAATACAGGATATATATATATGCCTGTCAGTAAAATAAAATAAAATATTTAACCCCTATCTGCTTCATTATTGGACCTTTTTAGGGTTTAAATATATATATAAATGTAACACAAACGAGTCCTGGTCCAGTGAAATCTTCGGAAACAACTTCCGTTTTTATTGTCGAGACTGCAATTTCTTGTAATGCGCGTCTCGCGTTGATAGTTTATATACAGGAATATATGCCTGTTGAAATCAAATAACATAAATGTCTTGCTGTTTTATCCCCGTTCTTCAACAGTATTTGCCCTTTTAAGGGTTAAAATACCATATAAAGCACAAACTATCTTGGGGAATCCTCGGGGAAACCCCTGTGATGACGTCACGTCTAGACCGCATGTATTGAGAGACGCGGGTTTCTTACAGTACGTTTATAAAATAAAATAAATTGAATAACATTCAATGACATATTTTATCCCTTCTTTCCTGTATTATTGACCATTTATAATGTTAATACTTAAATAATCAGGAATAGAATCCTTCATCTAATCGTCTAGACATTACGTGTTTCTTCAACTAAGATAACCTTAGTTTGGCATCATTATTATTTTAATTCATCCAATTTCATAATATAAGAAATATTGTACTTGCTTTTTAGATTCTATGTTATTTAATAAAATTCTGTGTAATTTCTGCTTTCCTTATCTCACACTAGCCCTACCTGCAGTGAGGCGGGTGGGGCAGGTGACCTTGTGTCACTGTCGATTTACTTACATAAATCTAGTTGTGTAGTTCCTTCCAAGAAGGAAAGGCAAAGCTTACATGGAAGCTGGCTTTAAGGAAAGCTTACATAAAAATTATAATATCCAACTTCTTTCTCCAGGGTGGATCAGATCCCTGCTTAAATCTGAAGCCAGATAACATCTTAGTTCATCCGAGATTTTAATGCACCCGAGAATCGGATGCATTATTCCAACTTCTATCCATCCGAATATGATTTGATACTCGGATTTTCGTTGCATCTAGTCCATCAGATCAAATATCAGATCCGAGGCTACTTTAAATTCCAATGCTCGGATGATCTAATCTTAAATCCGATGCTCGGATGATTGTATGTAGATCTAATCCTCGGATGATCGGATCTTCAGATGATGGTTCCAGATCAGAACTCTGAATAATCCTAACACACACTTGGACTAATATTTCACCAGCCTGGCAGTAAATATCACTTATTGGAGGCTTAGGTCCAAGTCCAAAGCCCAAGAGGGCTTCTAAACAAGGTCCTTCATTCAGTCCTGACTCTATATTTTAGGGAAGTAGGTTGCCTGACTTCACCCTATCCATTTTTGGAGGACATTGACACTTAGGCAGCTTTGAACCTCCCTGCCCCCAGGGAGTTTATGCCTTGATTCCCCTCAGTCTGGACTCTGAATGATTTACTAGGCCAACAGGAAGTTGGGCTGTTATTTTCCCTTAAACTGGAACAACCTTGTTTTTGAACACAAGTTTTCAAATCTGTATCTCCCTAGGGGCCTCCTTGGGTAAGCCCCTCCTCCCTTCTGGTCAGCTAGAGTTGAGCTTTAGGCTGCTCTCCACTAGGTTCTCCTCAATATAACCTGGTTATGGATATATGTTAAGACAGTAGCAAGGCTACCTCCAGACAGGTCAACTCAATTTCATGGTGCATATAAGTAGTCAGAAGGGGTATGGTGAATTCAGGTGAGATACTGGATCTTTAGATCTTATAGTTTCCATTCACACTACTTTAGGAGGGACAGGAGTCCCTTATCAAGGCACCTGTAATAACACTTAGGGTTTTGGCCCTATTAATCAACCCTTTCCAATTCCCCACATCTAGAGGCTCCTACAGGAACCACCCCAATGGGGGTCATTCCATCCCTAGCAGTATCCATCGTTTTCCCCAGGCAGGGGGAAATCGAGTAGCCGAGGCTCCAAGGTCTTTCGACCCACTCCAGGGGATGAGGGCATAAAAACCCTTCCCCCCCCAATGACTCCTCCAGCCTCACTCAGTCCACCAGTAGGAGTTCTCCGTTCTTTCAGATAAGACTGGCAAACAAATCCTGTCATTCTTTTCAATCCAAGTCCAGTCAGACTCCTGACCTGGTCAGAATACAAGGCCCTTCAAAGACCAAGTCCTGGCCTCTGTATCCAGTCTGTCAAAGAACGCAATAGAAAGGGTGGAAAAGTAAAATCTCTCGGGTTTTACAGTCGCCTGTTCCTAGTACCAAGCCTCACCTAAGGTGGAGGCCAGTCATAGACCTAAACAGGCTCAACACTTTTCTACACATAGAAAAGTTCAAAATGGAAACTCCAGAGTCCATCAGGACCTCCCTGATTCCAGGGGAGTGGGTATCGTCGATAGATCTGTCGGACACTTACCTACACATCCCCATCCATCCAAACTCGAGGAAATACCTAAGGTTTTGCTACAAGTCACAGGTGTTCCAATTCACCTCCCTCCCATTCGGACTAGCCACAGCCCCCCAGGTCTTTACAATGATCGTAAAGGAAGTGAAACTAATGGCCCTCTCAAGAGGACTCAGAATTCACCAATACCTGGACGACTGGCTGATCAGGTCCCAGTCTCAGGAGGAAGCCCAAGTGAACACACAGGCAGTGGTAGACCTAACTCAGTCCTTGGGGTGGATAATAAATCAAGAAAAATCAGAACTGAAACCTACTCAGGTGTTTTCATTCATGGGCTACGAATACCACCTAGATTCAGCCCTTGTCAAACCCACTCAAGAGAGATGGCTCAAACTTCAGGATTTGATCCTACTACTCCAGTCAAAACGTGTTTTGACTGCAAGATGTTTGATGTCTCTAATTGGGTTGCTAACCTCAACGGAGAAAATGGTCCCGGAGGGACGCCTTCACATGAGGCCCTTTCAGTTTCATCTCAAGGAGCACTGGAGATATCCTCAGTCGCTGGACAACCTCCTTCCTTGGACAGAAGCCATTGCAGCCCACCTAGATTGGTGGCAAAATCCCTCAAACGTGATGAAAGGTGCAGACCTTCATCCCAAAGACCACAGTATCCAACTCTTTACCGACGCCTCAAACAAAGGTTGGGGCGCTCACTTAGACCAAAATTCCACAAAGGGTCTGTGGTCAGATCGGGAAAAAAGGCTACACATATATGTCCGAGAATTGAAGGCGGTCTCCCTGGCCCTTCGAGACTTCAAGGACCAGTGCCAGAATCAAAGTGTTAGTTGCGACGGACAACTCAACAGTGGTAGCCTACATCAACAACAAGGAGGGACACACTCAGCAGAGATGTGCGCTCTCCTGTGGAAGATCATGACCTGGGGCCATCACTACCTCATAACATTGAAACCAGGCACGTTCTAGGGTGCCTGAATGTGATGGCCGACCTACTGTCCAGGTCCAACCAAGTGCAGTCAACAGAATGGTCTCTGCACCCACAGGTGTTCAAACAGATCTTCCAGAAGTGGTTCACACCTCATGTAGACTTATTTGCCACTCACCTGAACCACAAGCTGCCACTGTACGTGTCTCCTATCCCAGACCCAAGGGTCTGGGACATAGATGCTCTAAACATAAACTGGACCAACCTCACGGCCTATGTGTACCCTCCTACGGCTCCTTCACAAGGTGATCCAAAAGATCAGGCAATGTTATTGCCTGATCATCGTAATAGCCCCAGGCTGTCCAGGGATGCCCTGGTCTTGGGACCTAGTGCAGCTCTCAACAGAGATCCCACTACAACTCCCAGTGTCAACGACCCTACTCAAACAGTCCCACAGGTATGTGTTCCACAACCCCCAGCACCTGAACCTCCACGCCTGGTGTCTAGGAGCGGACAACTCCAAGAACAAGGCTTCTCTGTGGAGTTGGCAGAGAGAATTGTTGCCCCTCAGCGGTCTTCAACAAGGACCATCTACAAGTCAAAGTGGGCCCTATTTGAAAAATGGTGCAGAGAAAATTCGGTGGATTTCTCCACTCCATCTGTGAAACAAATCTCAGATTTTTTTCATGTACCTGTACCAAGACCTAAACAGGCACCCCTCGACCTTTGATGGTTACAGGACTGCAATCGTTGACACTTTGGGCCCAACGGCCCAACATATTGCACACAATGCAGACCTTCATAGGTTACTCTCCAGTTTTCACAGGGATCGTCCCAAAGTTCCAGAAATTTACCCAAGTGGAACCTTTCTGTTGTCCTCAACGAGCTCACAAAAGCACCATTTGAGCCCATGAAAGACACAGACCTCAAACATCTTACTCTAAAAACTGCTTTCTTGCTAGCTTTGGCCTCCGGCAACCGCCGCAGCGAAATCCATGCCTGGGTCGCAAACAAGTATCTAATCTAGGCCAATGGGAAAAGGTTGCCTTGTTCCCTTCTTCTGATTTCATAGCCAAAAACCAACTAGCAAGAGAAGGTTCTCAAAGTGTATCTCCGGTGACTATTCCTGCTGTGACTACCATTGTAGATAGACAATTTAAAGAAGACAGGACCCTGTGTCCCGTGCGGGCCCTGAGGTTTTATTTGGACCGAACAAAGACCCGAGAGGGTCTCGTTCTCTCCTTTTCATCTCCTTTAAGAAAAGACATACCTCAGACATCAGACCCGCTACTCTCTCTTCATGGTTGAAACAAACCATCCTACTTTGTTACAAACAAGCAGATCAACAAGCCTTGGACTTGGTCCAAGTCAAAGCGCATGACATCCGGGCCTTCGCGGCCTCTAAGGCCCTTTACGGTGGGGTATCGGTGGACCAAATCATGCAAGCCTGTCACTGGAAAGCTCACCACACATTTACAAATTTTTACCTAAAAGACCTTACTTGGTCGGACACCGACAACAATATGTATCTGGGACCCGTAGTGGTGGCACAACAAGTACTAGATCCTTCCCCTCAGACCAGTTGTCCTCGGAAAGAAAAAGGGGGGGGGGGGGCACATCCGCTACAACCAAGTCTTCAGGAGTCTCTCCCAGGATCTAGGTATTCCTTTACCTTCAAGATGTTACGGGTAAGGTCATTTTTGTTTTTCAGTTATCAAGTAACTTCTATTAAGGACTTATTTAGTTGTCATTAATCTCATATTCAGGTTGCAAAATTTATGAGATATCCAACCATGGGTTGGTCAGTCACTAGTGAAGGTCCCTCAGGGACCCTTAGACCTCGAAGTGAGCACTGCTGCACTTCCGTCCTACAATCAAACATCTAGACAGTTTCAGCACTGTCTCTCATTTTATTTAGGTTTTTGGCTCGTTACAGGCCCGATCTTCGGGATCGGGGCACTGTAAATGGGACTCAGACTGGTATTTCTGGCACTATTCTATACATATTAATTCAAAATCTTAGAAAAAATGACATATCTTCCAGTCTCAGCTGTAATCCCGCCACCGGGTGGTTGAATTCAGCATTAAGTCCCACATGGTAAGCTATTGTAGCGTAATAAAATTGTAAATTTTAATTACTTAAATGTAGCTTTTATAAGCTACAAGCTTACCATGTGGGACTTAGAAGAGTCCCTCCCTGCCTCCCCGCTGTTTACAGCTGAGGGTAGGTTTTAGAAAATTTCAACGAGAAAGTAGGGCAAGAGGTCAGAGGTTATCACGTGACGACAGCTAGCAGTATATCCGGTGGCTAACAAGAACTGTCTTTTTTTCTAAGACGTTGGCCCCGGGTGTGGCAACCCGAGAACAGCATTAAGTCCCACATGGTAAGCTTGTAGCTTATAAAAGCTACATTTAAGTAATTAAAATTTACAATTTAAAGCATTTGACCTTTAAAATGGTTTTTCTCCTAGCTCTTGGTTCTGGTAAGCGTAGGAGTGAAATACACGCTTGGCAGAACAAAAATATTAGACATCAGGCCGACTGGTCAAAGGTGTCCCTTTACCCTTCTCCAAGTTTTTTGGCTAAGAATCACTTGGCCAAAGAGGGTCCAGAGTGTGTGGCTCCAGTAGTAATCCCAGCCCTGGCTCCTACTCTGGATAAATCCTTGAAGGAGGATAGGTCACTCTGCCCAGTTAGAGCTCTGCGCTACTATCTGGACAAAACACAAGATCTCAGACAAGACAAAGAACTAGTCTTTGTCTCCTTCAAAAAAGGTTTCACGAAGGATATCTCTCCTGCCACAATCTCGTCGTGGATTAAGCAGACAGTTATCCTTTGTTATGAACTATCAGATCAGGAGGCTCTAACCCTTCACCAGTTAAAAGCACATGACGTTAGAGCCTTTGCGGCTTCCAAAGCTTTTCAGGGTGGCATCTCACTAGACCAGACCTTAGCTGCATGCCACTGGAAGTCCCACAACACCTTTACTCAATTCTACCTTAAAGATGTTGCTTGGGCAGATTTGGAGCTTTTTCATTTAGGTCCGGTGGTGGCTGCACAGCAAATCCACCAATAAACCTTCTTGGCTCCTATTCTGTAAATAGTGTACATAATAGTTAAGAGAATTTTTTCATTTAAGGTTTCTTACTTGGGTGCCCTAGGCACAGAGTATGAGACCTTTATTCCACTCTAAGGGATATCTGGAATCTCTAGGACGGAACTCTTCCTCTCTTCCTCCTCTCAGAGCAGAAAGAAAAAAAGGGGGGGGGGGGCACTGCTTGGAACTTTAGGAGCAGTTTTTTGCTTCCTTATCAACCAGGCCAGAGATTACATGCCTATTTATAGAGTTCCTTCTAGTCCTGAGGAAGCTGCCCTCCTTCCACTGGGTAGTTATTCTAGCTATCGTCTGTTAGGTAAGGTGTATTAACGCAATAAAATTGCAAATTTTAATTAGTAAATTAAATTTTTATTAGTTTATTAGTTAATACCTTACCTAACAGACGCGAGATTCCCACCCGGCCTTCCCCGCTTTTCAGCTTCTATTAATCTAATTTGGGACAAAAAAGATGCTATGACGTCACGTCCCTCTGGCGAATGAAGCAGGAACTAGGCCACCTGGCAAGTGGATTGGAGTGTACCGGTCCGGCCGGAGGTGAAACTCAGGACGTCTTTTTCTGGCGTTTGGCGGGACCGGCTGGCGCCGGACTATAGCTATCGTCTGTTAGGTAAGGTATTAACTAATAAAAATTTAATTTACTAATTAAAATTTGCAAGTTAAGCAGAAGTTAAAATAATGAAAAAATACTTCTACTTAAACAAATTTCCAGATTAGGTGATGAGCTGAATTAATGACTATGGCACCGAGGACCTACTTAACCTGAATATATGTCAACTGGTGTCATATTGCCTTTAGCATGAATAGGTCTTGAGGTGATATTTACTTCTACAAAAAAAAAACTTTGACATAGTAGGGTTTTACTGCCCTGTTGTTGTCGTCATTGTCGTCGTCGTGTCAATATTTGTGTCTATGAAAATGAAAATATAAAATCACTCTTTGTCACGGACACTGACAATGACACTGTTTTACACCAAAATATGTAGGGTGTCACAGTACAGACATTATCGGACATGAATGAATGAAAAAAGACAGGTGAATTTCCCACTTTACCATCCATCACTGATTTACATTATTGTAACTCTGTTTTGCTCCACCAGTTGTAGGCAGAGCAATAAACTGGCATGACATTGTGACAGATGTTGAATGCAATGTAATTCCTTTTATGAAAATGTGAATGACAAATAAATGAAAACAACAGTAATTGAGTCAATAAAAACCCTATCTTAACAAATTATTATTGAACTAATGGAATATGATGCAATAACACAGTATGTGTAGTGAAAATAAATTTTTAAAAATTCAATCATGTACATCAAAAGCTATTACGAGGAAAAGCTGTGGCAATATACTGTACTTTTACCAAGAATTAGGTTGAAATATCTTTATAAAATTCTAAACTTGTGGTTCAAATATTAATACACCTTTTCATTGAACTAAATTATTTAATCTTGTATCAGGCACCCAGCAACAAATAACAGCTGAATTTTTGCCGGCTGTAAAACATCAAATGGTTATTGAATTATCATTGCATTGATTTAAATTTAATCAAATTCAGATGCTGTGTTTTAAGTTTGGACACAAAGCCACAGGCCCATTGGTACAGATGTTGTTTTGAATCCTCTGTTAATTTTATCCACCGGAAGCATCCGGTGGATACTTTGGTTAAGCTTTTCTACACTGCTGCTGCCACCGCCACCACCGCTGTGCATAGAGAGATTTTCGGCGTTAATGCTCTCAGAGGAAAACTACACCAGCTAGGTTCACCAAATTTGCAGGATATCTTCATTTGGGGGTAACCTTCTCTGGGACTGAAAGTAGCCTCATTCTGAAAAACAAGATGGCCGCCGCAGGCATTTTTTTGAAAATTATCTACCTATTTCTACTGGCTGTTTCTCATATGTAGAAGGATGAATCTCTTCATAGGTGACGTGTATAACAGATATACATGTCCACTACAACCTTGTAGACTTTTGACCTTGAAGCTCTTAATTCAAGGTCATCCACAGAGTGCCAAAGTACCCCACGTAGCGGACTTTAAAAGTGCCTATACCTCCCTTATTATTGGTCCTAGAGGTTTGCAATGTGAACCAACCTATAGGAAATCATGGGCCGGGAATCTTCTGATGTGGTCAGATTTGACCTTTCACCCCTCCTTCAAGGTCAAAAGAGGATACCCAAACTTAAAAGTGCTTATAACTCGCTTATTATTGGTCCTAGAGGTTTGCAGTCTGAAACCAACTTATAGGAAATCATGGGCTGGGAATCTTTTGATGTGGTCACATTTGACCTTGGGCCCCTCCTTCAAGGTCAAATGAGGATAGCCAAACTTAAAAGTGCTTATAATTCCCTTATTATTGGTGCTAGAGGTTTGCAATGTGAAACCAACTTGTAGGAAATCATGGGCTAGGAATCTTCTGATGTGTTCAGATTTGTCCTCGGAGCCCTCCTTCAAAGGTCAAACAAGGACAGCCAAACTTAAAAGTGCTGATAACTTGCTTATTATTGGTCCTAGAGGTATGCAATGGGATCCAACTTACAGGAAATCATGGGCTGGGAATCTTTTGATGTGGTCACATTTGGCCTTGGACCCATCCTTCAAAGGTGAAACAAGGAGAACCAAACTTAAAAGTGCTGATAACTTGCTTATTATTGGTCCTAGAGGTATGCAATGTGAAACCAACTTATAGGAAATCATGGGCTGGGAATCTTTTGATGTGGTCAGATTTGACCTTGAGTGCCTCCTTCAAGGTCAAACCAGGATAGCCAAACTCAAAAGTGCTTATAACTCGTTTATTATTGATCCTAGAGGTTTGCAATGTTAAACCAACTTGTAGGATATCATGGGCTGGGAATCTTCCGATGTTGTTAGATTTGACCTTTGGCCCCCCCTTCAAGGTCAAACAATGGTTCACTGGCTTTAGTGAGTTCTCTTTCCGGTGGATGCAAATTTGCATCGGTTCTCCGATGCATAGGTCTAGTTTGAAATATAAAATTACTGAATTAGCATTATGCAAGTTGTTTAATATAACAGTTTTTGAAAACTTAAACTAGCTGTTGTAGTAATATTAACAAATACTGGTATGATGTATTCCAATATTAAAGTTCTAACTGGTATGAGGTATACCTTGTCTAAAGGCACTGATGATAACACAATACCAGGTAATACAGAACAGTTTGAATTTTGAAGATTTTTCCAACCTTTTGCTAGCATACACAACAGAATTCTTGAACTTAAGTGAACCTAATTTCACCATTTGTCCAGTTAAAGAAGCCTAAAGAGGATTCATATATGGGTGTATTGTATTAGAACATATAAGATTAACTTTGTGTACTTAGACTAGCTGAATAAGGTACACAAAACAGAATGTAAAATGGCACAAATATTATCAATTAGACTAACAAAAATAAACCTAAATATTTATTGTAGTTCACAAAGTATTAATAGTAGTCCAAAAATGCCTTCAAAGTGACTGCCAAATGGTTTACTAAACAAAGGTTTAACAGGTAATTCCCAGTTAACAGAAAAGTGGTGAAATTGATAACCTATACTTAATGGTTGCCCTAAAACCATCTAATTCAGAGATCAATATTTCTGTGTTTGATGCAACTGTAGTGGCTCTGAAAATTGATCTAAATCTACCATTTTTGCAAACTTTACATTGAGGAAGAAACCTACACAGTCCTGATTGTTACATATATTGGACACTATATTAGTACATTGTATATTACATATATTAGGCACTATATTAGTGCATTGTTTAATTTAAGCTTTATGTTTATACATTGTCATAAAAGATAATTGTGTTGTTGGTTCTTTTTGTGTGCTGACATTTAAAGTAAGGGAGTTATTGATTTTTGTGTTTTAGTGTTTATTGATTTGTTCACAGACTGGGGGAAATCCCCCCCTCAGTGGTTATGTTAGATTTGGGGAAACCCAATTGCCAGTAGTTTCTAGAACTTCCTCATTTGGCCTAGATGGCTCAATCTTCTTTTGAGTTGGTTCTGTACAATTCCAGAGGAATCTGTGAATGTATATAAGGAATGTACATCTGACCACAAGTGAACTTTGTATTCGCTGGCTATAAGGAGAGCTATTGTGTTTTGGAATATAATATAACTTGTGTTGCTGTGAACTTTTACTGGAGTGAACTGGATACATCATCTGGACAGATTTATTGTACTTTGGATATTTTGGATATTGTACATTCATATAACAGAGAGTGAATTTACTGCATTTTGGACATTGTCCACATCTTGGAGCAGACAGTACAGTTGTGTTAACTCTCTAAATATCTCCAGACAGACATTCTGTGTGACTGGATATATAAAGAATAGCAGGACAAGAACCTTTTGTGTTGTTGAGTGTGAGACAGGTCACAAGATATAGATATCCGTGTGTGAGTGAACATTGGACAGATCACGGGACAGACCACAGGACATTGGACAGATCACAGAATATACCACAGGACGGATTACAGAACAGATTGCGGGACCTTTTGCTAGCATACACAACAGAATTCTTGAACTTAAGTGAACCTAATTTCACCATTTGTCCAGTTAAAGAAGCCTAAAGAGGATTCATATATGGGTGTATTGTATTAGAACATATAAGATTAACTTTGTGTACTTAGACTAGCTGAATAAGGTACACAAAACAGAATGTAAAATGGCACAAATATTATCAATTAGACTAACAAAAATAAACCAAAAATAAACAAAAATAAACTTATTCTTAATCTCAGTGGTCAGGTCAGCTAGATCTTGTTATTGTATTAGTGTGCTTAGTTAAGGGCATACCAGTTGACTGTAATCATTATTGTTAATCGCTAAATAAATTTGTTAAGTTAAGCTTTTTGCTTTTTTTTCTGTTACAACTTAAAGACAACCGGTAATTGCTACCGTGCTTGCCCGTGACCGTAACAGGAAAATTGGGGGCTCGTCCGGGATCCAACCATTTGATTACAACTATTTGATCAACCGTTCAATTAACATTTTGAAAATCCATTTGATTTAGTAATTGGTTACAGTCAACAGTGCTCAAAATGGCTAGTGCTAAAGAGTTTGTACAGTCACCATCTATGGAAGTTCTAGAAACTTTTAAAAAAGATATGTTAATGCAGATAGCACAAGAGTTACAGATAGAGGTGAAAAGGTCAACACGTAAACATGAACTTAAAAGGCTTATTGTTGAACAGTTAGTTGATGAAGATGTTTTACCTGATAGTTGTTTAGAAGTGTATAAGCCTCTATCAATGGAACCTTCTGGGCAATACGAGATCAGGCGATTAGAAATTGAGAGAGAGCTAAAACTCAGAGAATTTGAGGCTAGAGAAAGAGAGCTTGAAGCTCGACAAAGAAAAGAAGAGCTTGAGGCTCGAAAAGAAGAGCTTGAAGCTCAAGCTCAAAAGGAAGAGTGAGCGCTTAAACATGAAAGAGAAATGAGAGCTTTAGAACCCAATGCCCGTAGAATTGCCCATGAAGAGTCCATTGCTACCAAATTTGATTTGGGTAAAAATGTGCGACTGGTACCACCTTTTAATGAGTCAGAGGTCGATAAGTACTTTCAACACTTTGAAAGAGTAGCTCAAAATTTGAAATGGCCTATAGACCAGTGGCCTTTATTGCTGCAAAGTGTTTTGAGGGGAAAGGCCCAGGAGGCATACACGGCTTTGCCAATTTCTGAATGTGTGGACTATAACTCTGTCAAAAATGCTATTTTGAAAGCATATGAGTTGGTACCAGAAGCATATCGTCAAAAATTCAGAAATTATCGTAAACAAGAAAGTCAAACTCATGTTGAATTTGCCCATGAGAAGGAAGTGTACTTTGACAGATGGTGTAATTCTAGGGAAGTAGGTACAGACTTTGAAAAACTTAGGCAAGTTATTTTGATTGAAGAGTTCAAAAGGTGTGTTCGTGATGACATTAAAACCTATCTAGATGAACAGAAAATTGAAAATTTGGCAAAAGCACAACTTATGCTGATGATTATGCGCTAACTCACAAGTCCACTTTCAACAAGAATAAGTCCTTTGGTCCTGCTAAAAAGTCTTATCCAGAAATAGGAAAGAAATCTGAAAATGTAGCTCCAGAAAAGAGTTCAGATAAGGGTCAAACCTCAAATCAGACTATGAGTAAGGATAGGAAACCCAGATCCTTTGCTCCTGTGTGCCATTATTGTAAGAAACCTGGGCATGTTATGTCTGACTGTTGGCTCTTAAAGAAGAGAAGAGAAAAGGAGGCAACGCCCAACGCCTTTGTGTCTAGCAAGTCTAACTGGCGTTCAAATCCCAATAGAGCAGAGTCTAGTATTGGTTTAGACAAGTCTGAGATTATTAGGGAAGAGTTCAAACCTTTTGTGTCTGAGGGTTTTGTATCTTTGGAAAGTAGTTCCAGTCAGGTCCCCATTAAGATATTAAGAGACACTGGAGCTACTCAGTCCTTACTTTTAGAAGGTGTATTGCCATTGAGTGTAAGCACATCTACTGGTGAGAGTGTCATTGCTCAAGGTATTGAAGGAGGCTGTGTGAACGTTCCCTTGCATAAGGTTAAGTTAGTATCAGACTTAGTTACTGGTTCTGTTGTTGTGGGTACCAGGCCCACTTTACCCATTAAAGGGGTATCTTTGTTGTTGGGAAATGATCTTGCAGGTGGAAAGGTAGTTGCTGATCCTAAGGTTACTTCTAAGCCGATCACTTTGGTTAGCACTGAGAAATTAGAAGAGGTTATTCCTGGTATTTTTCCCTCCTGTGCTGTGACTCGAGCTATGGCCAAAAAGGCCCAAGAAGAACCAAAAGATTGTAAACAATCTACAGATGTCTTAGTTGATTTGTCAGATACATTCTTAAACAACTATGACCATGATGTGCAGAATTCTAGTGATACAAATCCCAAGGCTAGGGTAGATTCTGAAAAACAAGACTCAATTGACTGTCAAGATGTATCACTTTCAAAATCAAAATTGATTTCAGAGCAGGAAGATGATCCTGAATTAGCTCCTTTATTCAAGTTGGTCTTGCCACCAGTAGAGCTAGATAAGGTCCCTGTAGGCTATTATGTCAGAAATGGTGTACTTATGCGAAAGTGGAGGCCACCAAATGTCCCTGCATCTGAAGAATGGTTAGTAGTACACCAGATTGTTGTGCCAAAAGTGTACCAAAGTGAGATATTAAAATTGGCTCATGAATCTCCAATGGGTGGCCATTTAGGCATCAACAAAACTTACAACAAGATAACCAAACATTTTTATTGGCCTCAAATTCGGCACTGTGTGGCAGAATTTTGCAAGACTTGTCACATTTGTCAAATGGTAGGAAAGCCAAACCAAAAAATTCCTGTAGCTCCTCTCAAACCCATTCCAGCATTTGAGGAACCATTTAGCAAAGTGATAATTGACTGTGTAGGTCCCTTACCAAAAACTAAATCCAGAAACCAATATCTTTTGACCATTATGTGCGCCTCAACCAGATTTCCCGAAGCCATACCATTGACCAACATAACAGCTCCCAAAATCTCAAAAGCTCTGGTTAATTTCTTTACTCTAGTTGGCTTACCAAAAGAGATCCAGTCAGATCAAGGGTCAAATTTTATGTCAGGACTATTTCAACAGGTTGTATTTCAGTTAGGTGCCAAACAGATCAAATCTAGTGCTTATCACCCAGAATCCCAAGGTGCACTTGAAAGGTTCCATTCCACTTTGAAGAATATGATTAGGACATTTTGTTTAGATAATGAAAAAGACTGGGATGAAGGCATTAGCTTATTGTTGTTCGCAGTTAGAGAGTCTGTTCAAGAGTCTTTAGGCTTTAGTCCCTTCGAGTTGGTCTTTGGCCATTCAGTCCGTGGTCCTCTCAAGCTGTTGAAGGAAAATTGGTTATCTGAGAACACCGAGAACCTAAATCTGTTAGACTATGTCTCGAAGTTCAGAGATAAGTTGAAGAAGGCTTGTGAGCTGGCGCAACAAAATTTGAAAAATTCTCAGTCAAAAATGAAGATGCTTTATGATAAGAAATTACAAAATCGTATCTTCAATCCTGGAGGCAAGGCTTCAGTGTCATCACCTGGCCAAATGAATAAACTACAGGCCAGAGATCTAGGGTCATACCCAGTAGCAAGGAGAGTAGAAACTCTCCAAAAGACCATTAAAAACTGTGATAACAGACATTCAAACCAAATGTGGGAAATAACTATGGTAAAGCCATACTTCGAAAGAGGTATAACATAGCTTATGATGGCTATTAATAGAAACACTGTTAAAGATAGGAATTCATTGTATAAACAGGACTTTGAAAAAGTAACATATGGCGTCCGCATGGATATGCCCTGTCCAGAAGCTGTATTTAAATTGTAATTTATATACCTGTAATTAGTAAGTTTATAAAGGTTATACATGGTACTAATTTTACTTTTGTATTTAGATAAATATGTTTTGTAAAAAGTTATTACCTGTGTATATATACCTGGTAAAAATCTCTTGTAAAATTTTGTAACTCCTTGGCTTCCAAAATTTTTCTTTAAGGGGGGAGGTGTTACATATATTGGACACTATATTAGTACATTGTATATTACATATATTAGGCACTATATTAGTGCATTGTTTAATTTAAGCTTTATGTTTATACATTGTCATAAAAGATAATTGTGTTGTTGGTTCTTTTTGTGTGCTGACATTTAAAGTAAGGGAGTTATTGATTTTTGTGTTTTAGTGTTTATTGATTTGTTCACAGACTGGGGGAAATCCCCCCCTCAGTGGTTATGTTAGATTTGGGGAAACCCAATTGCCAGTAGTTTCTAGAACTTCCTCATTTGGCCTAGATGGCTCAATCTTCTTTTGAGTTGGTTCTGTACAATTCCAGAGGAATCTGTGAATGTATATAAGGAATGTACATTATAATTCTAATTGGACTTTTATAGCGCTTAATCTCCCCAAACAAGAGGACTCCAAGGCGCAACAAAACAAAAAGCAGTCAACAAAATTCTGTGTCCAGGGACATAACAGGGGTCGAACACCATGGAGAACGCCAGGAGGATGATTCAGGCTAGGGTGGATATGCTTTGGTGTACAGGTAGGTTTTAAGCTGTTTTCTGAAGGAGGCCAGGGATGGAGAAGCACGAATCACATCAGGGAGAGTATTCCACACAGTAGGAGCATCAAACGCAAAACTATTACCAAACTGTTTGACAGATTTATGAACAGATGGGCAGAACTTTGGAATAACTAGGAAATTACCACCACTTTGACTGCGCCTGGTACTATAAGAACTGCTGTAGGAAGAAAGATGTGGTGAAAAATACCTGGGAAAACCTGTGTGAAGATACTTATAAACAAGTGTGACTGTCTTGAACACAATGCGCTGTTCAACAGGAAGCCAATGCAGTTTCTTTAGCACAGGAGTTATGCTGGTGTATCGACTGGTGTTTGATACAATTCTAGCTGCACTATTTTGAATGCACTGTAATTTGCGTAGATTGAACTTGGACAGGCTCCTGAAAAGTGAGTTGCAGTAATCCAACCGACTACTAACAAGAGCGTTGGCTACAAGCACAGAAACATCATGAGTAAGAAACCGCCTGACATGTCTGAAGTCACGGAGTTTAACAAAACAACTTTTGCAGACATTCTGAACATGCTTGGACAAAGAGAAATCTGAATCAAGCCACACACCCAGATTTTTTACTGAATCTGCAGGGCAGAGTGAGTTGCCCAGGATATCAATTGGAAAACATGCTTTCAACTTATCCCTTTGTCTCTTCGAACCAAAGATGATAAACTCAGTCTTATCAGGATTCAGTTTGAGCTTACTAGTTGTCATCCACTCTTTAACATCTTTTAGGCACTTATTTAGCTTTTCAAAGGCAGCAGATGCATTCTTCTGGGATAAATGTATATAAAGTTGGCTATCATCTGCATAGAAATGAAACTTTATTCCATTATGTTTACTGATAATGGAACTGAGGGGGGTAGTGTACAATGAGAACAACAAAGGACCCAGGACAGAACCTTGGGGAACACCAAATAGGAGTTTACAAACATCTGACAAAGTAGAACCAATTTTTACTGATTGGTAACGGTCCATTAGGTAGGATGTGAACCATTTCAGAACGGAGCCACTGACCCCAAACCAGTTTTGGAGGACCACAAGTGAACTTTGTATTCGCTGGCTATAAGGAGAGCTATTGTGTTTTGGAATATAATATAACTTGTGTTGCTGTGAACTTTTACTGGAGTGAACTGGATACATCATCTGGACAGATTTATTGTACTTTGGATATTTTGGATATTGTACATTCATATAACAGAGAGTGAATTTACTGCATTTTGGACATTGTCCACATCTTGGAGCAGACAGTACAGTTGTGTTAACTCTCTAAATATCTCCAGACAGACATTCTGTGTGACTGGATATATAAAGAATAGCAGGACAAGAACCTTTTGTGTTGTTGAGTGTGAGACAGGTCACAAGATATAGATATCCGTGTGTGAGTGAACATTGGACAGATCACGGGACAGACCACAGGACATTGGACAGATCACAGAATATACCACAGGACGGATTACAGAAAAGATTGCGGGATACGGCGGATAAACTTATTCTTAATCTCAGTGGTCAGGTCAGCTAGATCTTGTTATTGTATTAGTGTGCTTAGTTAAGGGCATACCAGTTGACTGTAATCATTATTGTTAATCGCTAAATAAATTTGTTAAGTTAAGCTTTTTGCTTTTTTTTCTGTTACAACTTAAAGACAAACGGTAATTGCTACCGTGCTTGCCCGTGACCGTAACACTGATATTTTTCTAGATGGGAATTATATGGGCATCAAGACAGGGAGGTGTCACAAAGGTTGTACAGTGAGAAATGTGAAATTTGCCACTATCTGAAATTTTAAAAAAAAATTGTATTGGGAGAGATTAGATTATGTAGTTCCAGAAATTTTAACTGTGTGGATATCACCACAAGTCAAGAAAAATTAGAAGAATTTACTCACTGGCATAAGTTCACATTTCTTAGTCTATTTAGATTTTACTACTTTTAAGACAGACATGGTTTAAGCATAGCAATATAAACTTTTTCATTGGGGACACTACTCACAAAAAGATCACCACACCTTCTCAGTTTTAAAATGATATAAATTTCTTTGATTTTCGCTATCTCTGTATTTGGAAATCCTTTTGCAAAAGCAATGTTTGTTTTATTTTATCAAGGTATGAACATTTGCAAAAAGAACAAATCAATAACACACAGTGCATCTATATACAGTACATCCCTAGATAGGACTTATTTGATGTACTGTACCACTATGTGATCCTCTTTGAGCATGTCAGCTGGCCCTGAATCATTAAAAGGGATCAACCTGAAATTTGCCCAGTAAAAAATATTCACAGTCCAGGATTTCTTATTAGTTGTTTTCCCATACAAAACCTCTGAGATCAATAAGAAATTACTGACCCTGATAACAGGGGTGAAAGAAAGAACGACCAAAGGTAATGTGGATAAGAAGAGCTGAGAGGGAGAAACAACAGATCAGATGGTCCAACTGGGGAGAAATACAGGTTGCTGCCATGATAGACAAAACTAGAGAAACAAGGATTAGTAGCGTAAAAAGTAAAAAACGTCAAAATTCAAATTTTGCCCCACAAACATTCACACCACATAACATCCTATGATGTATTTTCACATTCTAAACCTCTTGAATCAAAAACCTCTGATAATGAGCTTTGGGTTGATAATCTTGTTCAAAAGGTAAATCTGAACCTGCAGATATATTTGATATCTATAATTTTCTGTAAATAGTTTCAACATTCCAAACACCTAGGAACAATAACAAGTGATATATTAAGGCTTTTAGAAATGGTAACCCAGTTTGGCCTTGAATGAGGGTCAAAGGCTGTGCTCTTGGTCTCCAGGCCAAGTGGATAACATGTTATATATTTGATAGCCTAGCACATCTAGCTCACCTCTGTGATTAAGAGTATTAGATTCACAAAATTAGGTACTAAAACCCTAATTGTGAGCTATGGTCCTTAATCCTGTGAGTTTCTTAATTAGGGTTGGTCATACTTGCGCTTTTAATCAATGATATTTCATTACTTTCATTGCATTTTTGTCTTTTGGCATGTGTACAGCTTGACCATCCACACATTCTCTGCATTGCCTCAATTTAAGATCATCACAGAGTGCACAAATATTTTGCAATGGAAATCACCAGGCACAACTCTGTCATCTGAGGTGGGGAATGGATTTGAACCAACAATCTGAGAAGTGGGAGGTAAGTGTGTAACCAGTTATGTCACCATGTTCCTGTGAATTTTTTTGAGATAACTCTTGATCTAGTACCCAACTTTAAAAGTTAACAAGGCCGAAAGGTGTTTTGGTAAATATCAGAGACAGAAGTAGTGCACTGAACCAGTCACCCATCGAAGTACTAATGTAGCCCATTGCCACTTAACATCAGTGGAGAGACAGATACCCAACACACTACACCACAATCCATGACAGTCCGGTGAGAAAAAAAGAAATGGAAAGAGAAATATGATTCCTAGAAGCACGAGCCTCGTTAGAGCTCGCGCTTAAAAAGAACCATCTGTACTTAAAACTATATATGTCTCCTTTATAACTTTCAAAACTTTTACAAATGAACTGCATTTGTTTTAAGACACTCAGGGTTCAATCTAGGGGCCTAAAGATAAAACTTAAACTCTAATGTTCACATAAAAAAAATTTTCGGCGTTGGACCCCCTCCAACAGGGCCAGAGACGAGACACAGGAATTCCCTGAATTTTGTGCTGAACATATCACATAATGGGGAAAGAATGTAGTGTAAAATATTTATTTGGCATATCCAAACACCACCAAGTTGTAAATAACTGTGGACAAATTAATAACCGGAGGCATTTTTTTAATAAAATTCCAACTATATCTTTCTGGGATGAAATAAATATTTGATTTTCTAACTTTGCACTACATATAATAGGTTTCTTTGTGATCTTTCCCTCAATAAACTTTCAAGATACATTTTACTTTGTGGATATACATGTTTTACTTGTTGCAAATCTTATGGATATAATACTAAGGAACATAACTAAAAATTTCCCCTTCAAATTGTTTGAAGAAACAAGGCTGAAAGGGGTTTGGGGTCTACTAGAGTAAGATGCAAAGCCATCAGAGGCACAAGTAGTGCACTGAAGCGGTCACCCATCCCAGTACTAATGTAGCCCATTGCCAGTTAACTTCAGTGAAGAGACAGATACCCAACACACTACACCACAATTCATGAAAGTCTGGAGATAAAAAGAAAATGAAAAAAAAGTGACCTCTAGAGCTCTAATGAGGCTCGCCCTTAAAAACAAGGCCAAAAGTCTTTCCGTCTACATGCACGAGCTACCAAGCCATCAGAGACAAAATTATTGCACTCGAATATATAAAAGTCTAATGACAAAAACAAATTCGGAGTCAGATACATCCCATACCTAGCCTAGAACTCAGACGGTCACCCATCCAAGTACTAACATAGCTCACTGATGCTTATCTTTAGTGATGCAATGGGTACTCATCACGCCATGCCACAATTTATGACAATCAAATGACAAAAAAAAAACAAAAAAAAAACAGAAAAAAAAAACAGCTCACAGCTGGAAAAATGAAACTCAAATTGAAAGTATAGGAAGTATATTGTGATAGATTTCAAAAATTTCAATATAGCATTTCCGGTCAAGGTTCCTAGAAACAGTTATGGAAAACGGGCTTTTGTTCATGCTGCTCCAACTCTGTGGAACAATCTACCTGTTCGCATTAGATCTTCAAATTCACTGTTAGATTTCTGAAGGCAGCTCAAAATATACTTTTTCACACTTGCATACAATATCTAGATCCTACTTACAGCACTTAGAGACATACTAAATGATAAGCGCTATGTAAAAATCATGTGTTATGTTATAGATTTGGTCCTAGAACCCAATTGTCAAAATGGTGCATCAATGTTAGTGTAGCAGTGTTTTATGAAATATGAGAATAAAATTGGTGAAACTATTCCTGTTATCTTGAATGTATTGCTCTGTATTTTTATATATGTACATGTTCACATAATAGTAATGGAATAAAATAGATTTGATGTCCAGTGAGTATTAAGATTGGTTCACACATGTTAAACAATGTATAGCTGCCAGATAAAAGGCTTACAAACATTGGTATTAACAACTTGGGAAAACATAATTCCCATTGTCAGTACAGACCTTAAATTTTAGTATTTCCGAGAAAATAAAAAAAATAATTAATCAGAGAATGACTATTTCTACATTTCTAAGAATTTTAATTTCAAGAGTCAATAACTAATATTTTAACATGAAACTACTTGATGACAAAAAACACTAACATTTTAATCAAGGACTGCAAAAAGTTCAGACTTGATATCTAATTCCCCTGGGGCCGATTTCACTAAAGGACTTAAACTAAGTCCCTTTTTTGGCTAAGTCTTGGACTTAAATCTAAGACTTTGGTCTTCGCTAGAAAAATGGATTTCACAAAGGTGACTTAGCTAAGTCCAGGCTTATCATATAACCACAGTGGTTTTCTGTGTCATGTGACCTTTTGTATCTATTCAAAATATAATATTGGTGCCACATATTCTTCATTTAATGTATTTTATCTAAGGATAAGTGCTGTTTTAAAATTGAAAACCTTGTTAGCACATATAAACTTCCCAAACACTACTTTAGTGAGGTGTTCTGCATAATTATAATTTATTTACAGCCATTTCAAATTTTGAAGTGGAGAAAAGTTTATGGCAGCCATATTTAAGTCCTCTTTACAAAATTTAAGCCCACTACCTCCCAGACTTAAAAGTTAAGTCCACTGACTTAGCAATTTCATGGACTTTGTGAAATGCTTTGTGAAATCCGCTAAGTCTAAGACCACAGACTTAGCAGTTTTTTGACAAAATTTAAGACCAAAGTCTTAGATTTAAGCCTAAATCTGGACTTAAGTCCCTTTGTGAAATCAGCCCCTGGAGAGTATTTTTATTTCTTGGAAATGCTTATGCCATAATTGTTTGTTGGTAAATGGTTGTTTCCTTTGAAAGGTACGGTATTCATAAAACACAAAGGCATGCAAATATGGGACCACATATATCAAAATTTTGCATTTAAAAAAGATGTTAATTTTAGTTTTTACACTTTTATGTCTGTGTTATACAGACCTTTTTAAATATTTTCTTTTTCTATTGGGGCCTTAGACTTATTTTTGCATGTTGCTGGATTAGATTAATTTTGTTGATGCACATGTTTTACATCCAATTTTTGTTTTGGAAAATTTAACCAAAACATGTCAAGAAAATATGATCTAGGTTTTGTTAAACACAAATCATATGTTACCTGCATAAAATTTTTATTCTTCCCCATTGAAAAGAAATGCTAGTTATTGCTGTTAACATTAAGAAAATCAAAGCCATTAATTGCTTCTTAACAAAGAACATCAATAATAAATGCTTGGCGAGATACCTTTCATTTGTAATCTACATGTTTTATACATGTTATTTCCCTTAAAGATCTCTTTTGTTGATAAACTTCCATTTTATGGAAGAGACCATTATCGTTTTTCTTAAATATCTTTCAAACTTTGACAACTGATTGTTATGTATTTGATAACAGACTTTTTCTACCAATTAAATTCTAAACTAATCTGTGCATGTTTTAACCTTACCATGAGTATGTCATAACAGGGTCGTGTGAAAAATAAATAAATTTTGTTGTTATTCTCAAAGATACTGCTAATCAGAAAAAAAATGAAATCAATTACAAATCAAGCAATAAAAATGATTATATGATTCAGACAACAGTACCCTTTGCTAATCATCTACAGTGCTAAATTACTCTGAGTTTGTGAATATTGACATGAAAAGCAGATTATTAAATTGCAATTAACCCAAGAGGGATGTATTACTTAAATAAGACCTAACATTTCTTTGAACACGTAGTGTTAAATCTCTTCAATAGAGTTGTGGATGGGATCATCTGTCCTAACAACTTTCAGCCCACAAAACTTAACATTTTTCAACAGACATACACCATTACACTATATAAACTATCCATAACTCAGCCATGCATAATTCATGTATTTTCTTTACTGATCATTTGGAGAATATCACTGAACTAAGTTTTCTGTAACCTTTGTCAAAAGAAGTCACAATGTTTGGAAAAGAGCTGAATAATAATGCACTGTCAGATGACCTATATTCAGAGCTCAAGGTATTTACTATAGATATATAATTATGTAAATTAATGTACTTACATATCTTTAAGCATACATGGATAAAAAGAAGACAATTAACATTGACAAGTAATGAATTTGAACTTAGCAATGATAAATTTTGACCCAACTAGTCACCACAGGATTAATATAATCCTCTAGATCTTTTAAGGTTTGGTATTAATTTTTCTAAGATGCCAACAGATTCATTGTCATCAGTTGTCAATAGAATAGAATAGAAACATTTATATCGCGCAAATTGATGCAACATCCTCTAATGCGCTCGAGGCAAAAAAGGGAAAGTTGAGGGACATGCCGGGTCAAAATCTAAATTTAGCGCCCGCAAGGGGAGATGTACTATGGTGGAGGGTATGCAAGTCTAAACAGTTATGCTTTAACTGGCTTCAAAACCCTATTATTGCGATATATTATACACCAGTATTTTGTTTATGGTATTTATGCATAAAATAATTCCAGAATTGGAAGTTTGTGATACATTTTCATGCTTACTTTTACATATAACAAGAAATATAATTTAAAATTTTGATATTTTGTTACAGGAATTAGAAGAGCAGAACTGGTTTAATCCTATCACTGATGATTCTAACATGATCCCAAGCATGCTCAGTAGTTCTCCAGTGATGAATTCCTCTCTTACTCAGAGTCCTACTGACTTCTCTTTGCAGTACAGGAGTTCTAGAGTTGTGGCCCCAATCAGCCCTAATAGTGACAGTAACATCAGTGCAGTCTCTATGTCCTCATGCATGTATGGCAGGGACCAAAGTGATCCACAGAAACAGTACAGACCAGCTTCATCAACAAGAGTGTCATCCAGTGCATCATCTGTCACATCTGCTTTCACTATCTCTCCTCAAGCTATTCCATCTAGTATACCTTACACCGGACAGTATGGCTTCCAGATGGCCTTTGAAATCCAACCAAAAGATACCAAAGCCACCACCTGGACATACTCTCAGGCTTTGAGGAAACTCTATGTCAGAATGGCTTGTGCCTGTCCCATCAAGTTCAAAACTGCCACAGCACCTCCAGAAGGCTCTGTTATTCGAGCAACACCAGTCTTTGTGAAACCAGAACATGTGCAAGAAGTGGTCCAAAGATGTCCCAACCATTCTTCAGCCAAAGAACTGAATGAGCTTCATCCAGCACCATCACATTTGGTGAGGTGTGATCACAGTGCTGCCCGATATTCTGAAGATCAAAGAACAGGAAGAAAGAGTGTGGTGGTTCCTCATGAGAAGCCACAGGTAGGTTCAGACTGGATCACCAACCTCTACCAGTTCATGTGCTTCTCTAGCTGTGTGGGAGGTTTGAACAGAAGGCCAGTGCAGCTTGTGTTCACACTAGAACACCAAGGTTTGGTGCTAGGCAGGCAGTCAGTGGAAGTCCGTATCTGTGCCTGTCCTGGTAGAGACAGAAAAGGGGAGGAAAATGCAATGTTTCCAACACCCAAACCTGTGAAGAGATCACATCCTGGTGATGGAGTAATAGGTGAAGGTCAAAGGGTGAAAAAGGTCAAGGTTAATGGCAAAGACTATGAAGAGTTTACACTTGTGGTGAGAGGCAGAGAAAACTATGAGATGCTGTGCAAGTTGAGAGATTCATTAGAACTGGCTTCTTTGTTACCACAGGGCAGTTTACAGCAGTCATCTGTCAATAATAATCAGAGTGGACATGCTAAAGCTTTGAAGAAAGAGTGTGATTAAATAATGCTGGTGTGCATTTTTGTGTATCTAAATTTTGTATCATTTGTAAATAAACATTAAATAACAAAAAACTGTCTGCTCTAATTTCAATCTCAATTGTGCCCTTTTAAGTACAAATTATCCAGAACCTTCTCCGTTGGACATGACTTTCAGATGCATTTGAATTTTGCATTATTTAATAAATCTGACATACTCAAAAGATAAATATATCCCACTTGAAAGAGATAGGGGTTGATGTCACATATTACCTCTATATACTAGCTAAGGAGCTTAGAAAATATTTTACTTTGCTACAGATGTAATAATATATAGCTTTCTAAAAATGCAGGTTTTAAATCCCATGATAAGTCATACTCCACTTTTCACAAGGATGCAGCTCTAGCATCATGAGATCATATATATTTGCTTATTTTGGGGTCTTAGAACTAACATTTCACTAAATTATTAAATTGTTTAAATATCCTTACTTGGCAGATGCCTTGACTATTGAACTAGTCTCTGTAAGAATCCTACCATGTCAAATCTCTATAAATTGCAGTGAATACAAAACAGGCAAGATATAATATTATTTCCAAGCTAAAATTGTACTCACATTGTTACCCCTACCACTGGCTTCTTATTGATAAATGTAAACAAATTATCCTATACCTGACTTATTCCAGAAAAAATTCTTTTAAAAGGGAAGTCTGGTTGTGAGCTGTCTATTTAAAGGGTTTTTGGCTGTATGATGGATAATGCAGGATTTCTGAGTCTATAAGCTGTCAACATTTAACCTATACCTCTTCTCTGTAGTGACATTTATATTTGAATATTTAAATAAACTAATATGATGCTTATTATACACAACTAATATAATATATATATATATTATATATAAAATTTTTAACAGAACAGATTTTATCTTAAACCAACACTTCAAGTGTGCTGGTATTCAAGGTATATATCCTAATTAAGCACAATGTTTACCTGATACAGTTTTCTGTCCTTAAATAAACTCTTTTAGTATGGTTATATAGTATTCCCTTTAAAAAAAGTAAATATTAGGTCCTTAACAAGGCCCTTTTCAATGACGTTTATCCTATTGTCTGGATGTCTTGGTTAAGTAGATATCTTTTCCCATCAATTGATATTGGAATTCACAGGTTTCAACTGCTCATAAAAAATTAACTTAGTAGTTAACAAAACATATTAGACCATTGGTACATTTTTTTATTTGAGAGAGAAATTCACATGAAATAATTCATGTTGTTTTGTCTTGTAACAAAAAAAAATGTTTGAAAAGATTTTGACAATTTTCTGAAAGACTTGAGCAAGCTTCCATTTCTAATATTTTGCATATATACCCTGGTTAGCCTTGCTAAAGGTCCAAATGTCTTTGTAAGTTGGAAATCTTTCAGTTCAGATAATAAAGGTTCAGTTTATATAATGTAGTCTTACATATGCTAGGTTTTATATCGGTGTACTGCTTTCTGTCTTATGAATATCAAATATCTGTGTACAATATCAATGAAAAGGATATGGTACAAATTCTAGCCTTAAGTAAGGCTATACCCTGGTATATTTATGAACTACAGCAAAAGCACTCTAAGTTATACTATATTCAGTAAATTTCCTTATAAGTACATGTTAATAGCTAGATAGCTGGTACCCAGGGGATTCACAGACATTGACTCCTTGTCTGTGATCACCGAGGTGGGATGATTGATGATTAAGTGGCAACAAACTCACCTCTTAACTGTAGGTCATGGGTTTGAATATCAACCACAGCCTTAAGTTAGATTCAAAGAGACAGGATCCAAATCTGAATCTTTCTGTATAATATGTTTCCAGATCATATATATTCCGTTTACATACATCTGAACATCAGTTCATATTATGAATCAAATTCAATAGGGTGCATTTAACCCATGCATAAGTAAAATACTTAAAATTGTCACCAAAGAAAAGTGGCAATTAAAAAAAAGCTAATTCACAAGCTCATTTCCCTCCAAGTACAATCACCCAATTGTACATTCTTGCAAAGTAATAAACTTTAATGGCAATTTAGCTTTGGTAAACAATAAATAAATCAAATATTTACTTTCTTCTATTTACTACACCTAATTGTAGCTTATTTTTTGAAGCCAAGAGACTTGTCAATCAAAGATGACAACAATAAATAATCCACAAATAATTGATATTCAGATAAAAAATCACCTTCCTTTTTATGAATGGAATATAGCCTTTATATGTGTGTATATTCTTGTTAGTAGTTTGAGAAGATTCAGCTGCAATATATTGTAAAATATATTTATGCAGAGAAACAAACCACAGAAAGAAAAGTATTTCAAAATTTTAAAATCAGATGTGCAACATTTGATTCTGGCAGATTTGATAAATTAATAAGGACAAATGCTATCATTACATGAGTTTACGGAGAGATAAAAATTGATGCATTGGGCAAAAAGTATTATGCCCAAGGCATAAAAGGAAAAATTAATTACTGGCCAGTGTCAGGTATCATCAAAATCTTACAAATTAGAATTTTAGTCAAGAAAAATTTAGCTGATGCATTATTATAAAATTAACCAATACAATTAGAATGCAAAAAGACTTTTCAATGTAAAGTTATAGAAGGCTTACAACTTTATCTACATCTTGTACATTTGGCAAATAAAATAACAGTCTTAGTTGTAATTATTGTTGACAAAAAGAGACCATTTATGCATCTGCAGGAACACCCGCAAATTGTGAAAGAAATTCAACAGCAGATGAAAACAATTTAAAGTAGTAATATTCGACAAAAATATACACTTAACATTTAACATATCATTTCAAGTTAGAATTAAATTAGAGAATTATGAGTGTATTTGCAAATATATATGAAATACAATCAAACAGCTAGGTAAATGGTCTGTAAGTTGATAAAAACCATAGCAGATGACTGCATATTTGTCCATATTGAGATACAGGTTAATTTTATACTGACCGGGATGCAGATCTATACCATGTTTAAATGGTCTCATTGATTGTTTTGTTTCTTAAATATACTTTTTTCAGAGATTGCTCTACATTTGTTCATTGAGAATAGACTTTCTGGGATAAAAGTATACTGGTTCCCATCCCATTTCCTCCAGCAAGAAATGTAGAAAGCAGGCCAGGTACCAGTATAGAGAGAATGATAATAGCTTCTTTGTAACACTTGGTGACCAAGAAGTGAACTCAAAACTTCTCGTTTTGACATGACACATGAATGACTTGACAGTGACATTAAACCCAAATAAATAATATGAAATACATGTTTACTGAATGGATCTGACCATATCATATTTTTAACCATTTTTGGGGGCGGTGGGGGTGGGGGGGTTATCAGGAAAGTTTTTGCAATGTGTCAGTTGATATTTAATGTTTGATAATTTATGACTATTCAAGAGTAAAACTGTCACAAATACATTATGCAGTACAGTTACTGTCAGAACATCATTAATGAATATTTTATGACCATAAATTAAAATTGCATACTAGCTAAATATTACATGGCAGTAGACTGCATCCTCAAAAATCCCTTGTCTTTCACACGACTTAGGATTGTACCATTCAGTGGTGCTGTACAAATGAATGAATCTAAACACAATGTCTGCGAAAAAGTAGGTGCTATACATCAACAGTATATCTCAATTTATTTAAGCTATGACCCAACATTTCATGATATGGAAAAGGAAGAAAATTTTCTACGCATTATGACAACTCATCCTAAAACATTATGTAATATTTTATTAGAACTATGGGAATTCAGAAAGGCAGCGTCATTTATGTAGTAATTTCTCCTGTGGCTGTTTTACTTGTCCTCGGTTAAACATAATAACTGTATTAGCTGTTTCACTTTAGTGTCTATATAAATGTTTTTGATAACCATTAAATTATAAAATGTAATCATCAACACATGTAATAATGTCTATGTCTAAAGTGACACATAAGCCCTATAGGGGCTGTGTGTAGAATAACAGTGTTACATGTATTTGAATTATATGATACACATGTCAATGAAATAAACAAAATAACTAATAAAATAAATATATTTAATCAATACAAAATATAAGAATTCTACAGGAGTCAATCACCAACAACTTTATTTGCAATTACCTACCACCATAAATCGCCAAGGGGCCATGAGCAAAACTAGACCACAGATTCCTGTTAACTGAATTGCAATCAACCTTATAAGAGAAGATTAGCTGATCAGATACCTAACATTTCTCTATAGTTTAAAGAAACTTGAATGTTAGCCTCATCAATAGAGTTATGGGGTATGATTATCTGGCCTTAACATCTTTTTACTACAAAGGCTTAACACTTTCACTTTAAACTGTGATACTATATAATGTGTACATTACTAAGAAATGTATACCATTTCACTTACTAAACATTCATAGAGTTATATTGAATTCATTTACTGTTGCCTTCATCAAATAGTCACAATGTTTGGAAAAGAGCAGAACAATAATACATTTTCAGATGATTTATATGCAGAGCTCAAGGTATATAGTATTCATATATTTATGTAAATTAACACTCATATGTCTATAACCATATGTGAATGCTTGAATAGAACACCTACATTTTACATTAATAATTAACAAATTTAAACATTGTAGCTTACAACTGATACATTTTTAATTAGCTCTTTGTGACAGTAGGTTTAATTATGCTATAAATATATACAGTGTAATCTTTGTTTTATCAGGTTTCTATGATACCAACAGATTCCAAATTACAAGCAGTCAATAGTTCTATATTTAATACATATTGATTTTTTGTAATCATTTAGAAAATAATTCTATGTACATTAAGGCACATGTACTAAATTTATGAAGCTCACTCTTGTTCCAAACATGTAAAATAATTAAGGAAATTATTTTTTTATCTTTTTATCATAGGAGTTTGAAGAGCAGAACTGGTTCACTCCTATCGCTGATGATTCTAACCTGGCCTCCAACATGGCCAGTAGTTCTCCAGTGATGAACTCCTCTCTTACTCAGAGTCCAACCAACTTCTCTCTGCAATGCAGGAACTCTACAGTTGCAGCCCCGATCAGCCCTAATAGTGACAGTAACATCAGTGGTGCTTCTATGTCCTCATGCATGTATAGCAGGGACCAAAGTGATCCACAGAAACAGTACAGACCAGCTTCATCAACAAGAGTGTCATCCAGTGCATCATCTATCACATCTGCTTTCACTATCTCTTCTCAAGCCGTTCCATCTAGTATACCTTACACCGGACAATATGGCTTCCAGATGGCCTTTGAAGTGCAACCAAAAGACACCAAAGCCACCACCTGGACATACTCTCAGGCTTTGAGGAAACTCTATGTCAGAATGGCTTGTGCCTGTCCTATTAAGTTCAAAACTGCTACAACACCTCCAGAAGGCTCTGTTATTCGAGCAACACCAGTCTATGTGAAACCAGAACATGTGCAAGAAGTGGTCCAAAGATGTCCAAACCATTCTTCAGCCAAAGAACTGAATGAGCTTCATCCAGCACCATCACATTTGGTGAGGTGTGATCACAGTGCTGCCAGATATTCTGAAGACCAAAGAACAGGAAGAAAGAGTGTGGTAGTTCCTCATGAGAAGCCACAGGCAGGTTCAGACTGGGTCACTAACCTCTACCAGTTCATGTGCTTCTCTAGCTGTGTGGGAGGCTTGAACAGGAGGCCATTGCAGCTTGTGTTTACCCTAGAACACCAAGGGGTAGTGCTAGGCAGGCAGTCAGTGGAAGTCCGCATCTGTGCATGCCCTGGGAGAGACAGAAAAGGTGAGGAAAATGCAGTATTTCCCACCCCAAAACCTGTGAAAAGATCACATCCTGGTGATGGAGGAATAGGTGAAGGTCAAAGGGTGAAAAGGGTCAAGGTTAATGGCAAAGACTGCGAAGAGTTTACACTGGTGGTGAGAGGCAGAGAAAACTACGAGATGCTGTGCAGGTTGAGAGATTCATTAGAACTGGCTTCTCTGTTACCACAGGGCAGTTTACAACAGTTACAGTCATCTGTCAATAGTAATCAGAGTGGACATGTTAAAGATTTGAAGACAAAATGTATTTAAGGAGTTTTCTCTACATGAAGTTTCTTTATAACTGGCAGACATGAGCAAAAAATATCTGTAACTTTGTAAAGCCAACTACACTTGTATTTTTATTGCACTATAAAGTTACGTATATAGCATTTTAATTTTAAAACATAAAGCTTATGATTAGCCATGTGATGTTACAGTTTTGGAGAACAGTTGATACCACTTTGCATACATAGTACATTGACTTGATCTTGGTGACTGAATACAGGTCGTGCATTTTTATGATAATATCATTTTGAATATTGTGAATAAAGAATTATATAAAGAATGATGGTTTGTTTTATGTTTATGAGTCACATGTTATAAAGGGACAGACCATTTTGAAAAATAAATATTAATATAACCTAAACATCAAAAGATTCTTATAAACAGCACTGAATTTTTGCTGCCTCATCTCATTTTTCAAATTGGAAGACAGGATAAGTATATGCTAAAGGTATACTGTTCCAATTAGGATAATCCTTATTAACTTGGCAGCAATATGTGTCCTCATAATTTCTCATTTCAGTGTATATTTTATAATCAAAAAAGGTTCTGATGATCCTGAACAGGATCTGGATAGAAGATGCAGAATTTTTTATTTATTTGTTTATTTTAGCACTATACCTGCAGGCTGGGTTTTTTGGTGTTCTAAGGCACTTCTTGTTAATTTTATATTGGCCTGGCCCAATGCTATAAATTTTAATGTTACTGTCTCTCCTTGATACATATGTAACTTGATTCATGGGCCAATTTCAGATAAGGGTTTAAACTTGCTCTTAGGCTTAAGGACGAGAAATTCAGCTCAAATATCTGACACCTTAATTAGAATCTTACACAATGTTACCCTATCAAATAATGAAATAGTTTAATTATTGATTTAGAGGTACACCCCAAATCAAACTTATTTATCAACAATGAGCGAAAATATTGAAAAGAGATATATTCACCAAATTGTGAGAATTCTATGAACAAAAATAACAGTTGTTTGTTTTGGAAGCATTTGATTTAGAACAACTAAATTCCCTGAAAAGAGGAAAAACATCCTAAATGAAACAAAAAGCTTAAAAACTGTTTAGTCTCCATTTTTATTTGTTTTAGTTGAGTCTATGTTAAATGTAGCACAAAACTATGTGCAGGTTTCACAATGCACTTTATCTAGATAATATGATAAGGAAAGGGAGTACACATATTTTTGAATACCAGAAAATTGCTTTTATCATGAGAAATGGCATTTACCATAAAAAGTTTTTTTTTATAATAATGACATGAACAGCAGCCTTTCCTCAGTCTTGCATGCGTCTAGTTAACTTGAATAATTAGCAGATATGTCAATGACTCACACTTGTTGAGTGGCTGCGGAACAGTCACTTTGTATTCTACACCTTAAAAACCCATACTGAGATTAAGTTCCACAAATATATGAGTAAATTAGATTAGTACTGGCTGGAGTAGCGAAATGGTATCGTAGGAGTAGAATAACCCAATTGATTGATTGATTTAGTGATTGACTTGGGCTTCTAATACTTTAGACCCATTGTTTCAGGTTATTTCACTATGGGTAGCTGAAACTAGGACTTAAAACAACTTTTCAGATTCAAGAACAGTGAGTTACCAATTGAACCTCTGTGAAACAAAACATTAACAAGAGTACTTAGAGAACACATGCCTCCACCAACGCACAGAATATTAAGTAAATGGGAAAATCTGGATAATTGTTTTTGTATAAAGTGATCCAGATCACTCTCAAAAATTAATGGGATGTAAGTTGGACCAAGACCCATCTTCTGGCTTTTTCCAGGAAGATCAAACCAGTAGTATTTGCACAATTCTGAGAACAAATAAATAGACATACGACTAATGGACAAACTGACAAACGGTCTTGAAAATAACACCTTCTTAGGGGAGGTAATTATGGCCCCTGGCAGACATCATTAAAGTATGATTATTAAGAAAACTACTGAAATGTCAAATGATATATAACCTGAAACTAGTATGCCTTGTAAAACAAATGTTGGATGTTGGTGATAACAACATGTTGGTTGATTGGTGTGCACATTATCTTATACTTGTCCTATTGACTAATACCAGTGTCCCAATCTCACACTAGCAAACTTTCCCATCTCGAATTCCACTTAAAGTGGGTTGGCAAACTATTTGAAAGTAGATTTCCCCACAATTGTATAACTTTTTGGTGTCCTAAATCTCATATAAATCATATTGTCCACATGAGTACATTATGATGCAGGCACCAAAATTTAAAAATTCCCTTGAAGAGAAAATCCAATATTCTTGTTGCTTCAGCATCAACTATACTGATCATAATGTCCTGATGAATGGACCTTGCATAAGGTCTAATTTAATAAATAATCTGTCAAATTTGAATGTAAAACATCTGAAAGTAACTTGAAAGCTTTTAATCATTTTTATTTATTTTGTATAGGGGGGTGGAGGAGTATAACAGTCCATACTAGTTACTCAGGATACTGACTACTATTACACTAAAACTATCAGGCATTGCGAGGCAGCTGTCTTCTTTTACACTTAAAAAGTAAAGTTTCAAACTCATGATGTCAGAGGTAGAAAGAATGCAGTTACCATGTTTTGAACACTTAGAATTGAACTTTTAATCCATTTTAAAGCCTACTGAAAGTGGTGTTATGTGTGTCCTCTGACTCTTCAAAATATGATACGAGTCCTTATATTATGCCATGGAGTAGTATCTTCGAAACTGCTTGTCCTTTGTTAAGTTATTTTTTGCTTTATGCAATATATTAATATAACCACCAAGTTTTTCTTCCATAATCAAATTTACTCAAGTTGGTTGGTGGTGGTAATGTAAAAGCCTAAACTACTACCTTCACAGCAATTATGTGTATTGCAAAAATTATACCAAAGAAATAAAAATGCTTACAATCTTTCGAGTCATTTTCAGTGTTATTATATGCAGAACAGATGGATTATTAATTCATTCTGTTCTTATGTTCTTTAATAATATTAATACAGAAATTTAAAAAAATAATTACTTTAATAAGAAAAAAACTCAAAGTTAAAATGTTAAACAAATATATGCAACCATAATAAAAATATATTAAAATATCTTTGAGGACTCTGCCATCTATTATTGTAATGTCAAGAATGTTGACATTTGGAAATAAAATCCCCTGGATTTATGTCAAGTTTATGTTCTATTAGACAAACACAAGTGTTACAAAACATGTTTACCTTAAAACATTTTCCTAAAAACCATTTATTTCATAAATACATGTTACTAACTATTGAACTTTGTAAAAGATCTCTCAAACCAAAGAACCTGTTGTGTTCTGCACAGTCAAGGTATCTGCTTTGTTACAAATTATTGGCATCCTACCAGATTTTCTCTGTTTTATGATATCTTGTATTATATATTTTAGATCAACTTCCATTTTCCTTAAAACAATGTTTTCATAATTGCAGTTAGACAAATTTTATTTCTCTTTCAAGGACAAAGACTTATTCAGATACTTGCTTTAGACTCTTGGTTTTCAGTGCTACATCTTTGGCTTACTTCATTTACAAACTTATATCTGTATGAGGTTAGTTTGGTGAGACTGACAGCCTTTGACACGTCCTTCTCTTTGCCGTGACCGTGTTTAAATGACTTGAAATGGTCAGTCATTTAGGGTAACCAAGGTGATGATTTTCCATATCCAATCCCTTTGAAGATACTGGATAGTGCACAAATCTCCATGCCCATTTCGTGAGGTCATGATGGTGTTATACAAAAAAAAATTAATTTATAAACTTGGTGACCACATACAACCTGTTGAACACCAGTTGGATCAGCATAGTACATGTCATTCTTGATCAAACTGTTGTGGTTATCAAGATGTGCTCATAGATTATGCAAGATATATTTTTTTTCTATTTTCATCAGTAAAATATTAAGCTGTAACTTTTTTCAAGCATAATAATATAACCAATAATAATAACCACCTTAAGTATTTACTGAAACCAATAGCCTATACCATCTTTGGAAACCAAAGTTCACAGGTAACAACGTGCATTGTGACTGTAATTAATCATATTCCAAGTTTTTCAACAAGTTTTATAATTAAAAAAGGAATATTAAGCGATGCCCAAGAATCTTGCTATTGCCTTTTTCACAATTTTAGACATAAAAATAATATTTTCATTACTGAGCAACCTTTAAAAGATTGAATTTGACCTCTGAACCCATTATTATTCAGACATTATTATGTTCATTTGTAACATTTTATTAACATTTATCATTAAACATTTAATAAACTGTATATATAAAATGTTTTAAAAACATTCTATTATAAATGGTTTTTATACCCATCATTTTTTAACCTTTGCCAACCGTTTCCTTTCAAACCTTTGCAAAAACCCAAAAGTGATTACTGGGAAAAGCACAGAATAGAATAGAATTAAAATATACACACTGAAAGGGTGAAAGGTGGATTCCAGAATGGATGTATGGGGCAACTCATTATTCAACGGGCTGTAGTAGCCACATACAAGGTTT
Organism: Sabellastarte sp. h YS-2021; assembly: GCA_964017235.1. Classification (NCBI taxonomy): domain Eukaryota; kingdom Metazoa; phylum Annelida; class Polychaeta; order Sabellida; family Sabellidae; genus Sabellastarte; species Sabellastarte sp. h YS-2021. The sequence goes on along the minus strand of OZ024929.1, from coordinate 78,702,804 downwards.
CATTTGAGAGCCATAAAGATGAATTGGTCAAGCGCACATCAAATATGTACATATAGGACGATAAAGAAAAGGTTTGACCAAGACATAACATTTTGTGTCAAATCTGTTTGGGGGGAGTACTGGCCTCGAAAGTCATTTTTGATCAAACCCATTTTGTAGATAACAGCTATAAGTTGGTCAAAAACTGGCCTATAACTGCAACAAGCCAGTGGCTTACAGCAAGAATCATGTCCACCATGTGCCCTATCCTATGCAATGTATTTTTATTTATTTATTTGGGTTTTTACGTCGCTTTTAACACTGTACAGGTCATATCACGATGGGTAGTTGGGAGGGCAGAGGAAACCAGTACATACAGTTGGTCAAGGTTCTGCACTGTAAACTGCCAACCAACAGTAAGTAACTACCAGCTTTCCCACTTGAGGTCGGGCCGGGAACTAAACCCTGATCTCAGAGGTGGGAGGCGAGAGTGTTACCACTCTGCCACCGAAGCCCCCTCCTTTGCAATGTAAGCAGCAACCATATTTACAAACATTCATATTATTAGAATGATTCTTCTTATTTTTTTCTTAGAATACAAATTTTGTTAATTCAATGCAGAGAAGTGTTACAATCACAGAGGAAATAATGACAAATTGGAGTGAGTTGACTCACAGAAAATGGGTAGTATTAGTTGTTAATCAGCAAAACTGTATTGTTTCTAGAAAAAAACTATATTAACATATGGTATATGTTTATTACATGGTGGAAAAAAATCTATCTCTTATGATAACATTTTCTTTCACAAAGAATATTGGTGTATGTAGGCCCAGAGGTGTTAATTATGAAATATAAAACTCATTTAAAGGTCAACTTGGCCTTGTGGTGGGATTAGTCAAATTTGAAGTAAAAGGAACCAGATTTGAATCCTTATGGAGACACTAACCTGGCACTGGGCGCTTAAAGCCCAGAGATGAAGGGTGAAATGGCATTGGGAATCACTAATTTCTCTATCAGATGTGATACTGAGATCTAAACATCCTGTCATTTACATTGCAAGTTCTGCTTACTGTGAAAAGGTTTTTGCAATTGATACAGATGACAAGCAATACCTCAACAGCCTGTTGGGTTTGTTATAACCTTTCTAAAGGCTTTGCTTTCTTTGTAATAAGGGAAAATTTTCACTTTACATAATAAAGGTTCACTTAATATGAAGAAATCTTACATGTACTGTTTTTGACATCAGTTTAGTGCTGAGACTGTATTGTGAGCTTATAATCTCTTAACATGTACAAGTGCTTTGTGAATACCAAAGATTTCTGTACATGTTTGAAAAAGATATACTTCCAAATTAGAGTCTTACATAAGGCTAGGTTATTGACTCTTGCACATAATGCAGGGAAATACACCAAAACAGAAATTTAATAGGGTTTTATCCTGGAAGAATTTTTTTTTTCATCAAAACTAAAAGATGTATAAATACTAGCCATCCATGATACTGAATCCTGGTCTGTAGTGTTTACATAAACTAACTCCACAAGTCTGCTTCTGTGTTGGTGTTTTTAGTGAACTGGATGTTTGATAAAATAAAAAAGCCAGTCTGGAGAGGAAGTTTAAACTTGGTTGAAAACATGAATTTTGTCTGACAACATACATACAAATGATGACAACAGCTTTCACTTTTCTTGATAACTTCTGAAGTAAAAATCGGCCTTTTTAATCAACAATTAAATTGGTAATTATTTGGAAGCACTTGTTCAGCTTATATTTTAGAGTGGTTGTTATTTGAAAAACTGATGATTGTGGTACTGGTAACATCACATTTATGTGTTAGAGTGTCACTACAATTAACTAACCCAACCATAAATAACAATAAATGTCAAAAGACGGCCTCATTATTCCTGATGTTTCCATCAGAGCTGAATTTCATGCACTGGAAATTTCAATTTTTATAAACATGTATTATATGTCACTACACAGATGTTAAAGTTAGGGTTTTGCATGCCTTAAATGGGAATGAGAGTTTTATTTTTGGTTATGGATGTGATACAATAGCATTATCTTAAGTTGTAAGATCTCCACAAACTATTGTAAAACTCTTCCGCAAAATCTCAAACATCATAGATATGTATATAGCCTTGCTTAAGGCTCAAATTTGTACCATGTTTTTCTCAAACATGCACAGAGATATTTGGTATTCATAAAGCCCTCATGCATGTTATGAGATATAAGCTTATCTGACAGGCAGACTCTGTCGGTGGATACTATGGATTTCGTTTCATTACGCCAATGCCGCTGAAACCGCAGTGTGTAGAGTTACCGCTCTAACAAAAAACATTATGGCTAGGCTTCTCAAATTTGCAGGATATATTCATAACCATAAAATCTTGCCTGGGAATATTTTTGGCCTCATTTTGAAAAACAAGATGGCTGCCACAGTTGTTTTTTCAACTTTCAGCAAGGACTTTTGGTGGCCCTCTAGAGCAAAGGGTATTATAGGTAGAGATCTCAAATTCGCAGGGTATGTTCCTCATTACAAAATCTTGACAGTGAATATTTTTGGCCTCATTTTGAAAAACAAGATGGCTGCCATAGGCGTTTCTCTGTCAGTCATGAAAAGTGCTTATATCTCCCTTATTATTGGTCCTAGAGTTTTGAGATGGTAAACCAACCTATAGTAAATCATGGGCTGGGAATCTTTTGGTGTGGTCAGATTCGCCCTTGGACCCCTCCTTCAAGGTCAATTGAGGATAGTCAAACTTTAAAGTGCTTATAACTTGCTTATTATTGGTCCTAGAGGTTTGGGATGGTAAACTAACCTGTAGGAAATCATGGGCTGGGAATCTTTTGATGTGATCAGATTTGACCTTGGACCCCTCCTTCAAGGTCAAACAAGGATAGACAAACTTAAAAGTGCTTATAACTCGCTTATTATTCGTCGTACAGTTTGCGATGGTGAACCAACACATAGGAAATCATGGGCTGGGAATCTTCTGGTGTGGTCAGACTTGACCTTGGACCCCTCCTTCAAGGTCAAACGAGGATAGCCAAACTTAAAAGTGCTTATAATTCGCTTATTATTGGTCCTAGAAGATTGGGATGGTAAACCAACCTATAGGAAATCATGGGCTGGGAATCTTCTGGTGTGGTCAGATTTGACCCTGGACCCCTCCTTCAAGGTCAATCGAGGATAGCCAAACTTAAAAGTGCTTATAACTTGCTTATTATTGGTCCTAGAGGTTTGGGATGGTAAACCAACCTGTAAGAAATCATGGGCTGGGAATCTTTTGATGTGTTCAGATTTGACCTTGTACCCCTCCTTCAAGGTCAAACGAGGATAGCCAAACTTAAAAGTGCTTATAACTCGCTTATTATTGGTCCTAGAGGATTGGGATGGTAAACCAACCTGTAGGAAATCATGGGCTGGGAATCTTTTGGTGTGGTCAGATTTGACCTTGGACTCCTCCTTCAAGGTCAAATGAGGATAGCCAAACCTAAAAGTGCCTATAACTCGCTACAGGTTTGGGATGTTAACCAACCTATAGGAAATCATTGGCTGGGAATCTTTTGATGTGGTCGGATTTGACTTTGGACCCCTCCTTCAAGGTCAATCGAGGATAGTCAAACTTAAAAGTTCTTATGACTTGCTTATTATTGGTCCTAGAGGTTTGGGATGGTAAACCAACCTATAGGAAATCATGGGCTAGGAATCTTTTGATATGGTCAGATTTGACCTTGGGCCCCTCCTTCAAGGTCAAACAACAATATCCAAACTTAAAAGTGCTGATAACTTGCTTATTACTGGTACTAGAGGTTTGCAATATGAAACCAACTTATAGGAGGTCATGGGCTGGGAATCTTCTGATGTTTTCAGATTTGACCTTGGGCCCCTCTTTCAAGGTCAAACGATGGTTCACTGGCTTTGGTGAGTTTTCGGTGGATACAAATTTGCATTGGTTCTCCGATGCGTAGGTCTAGTTATGTTACTCTTTCAACATTATAGCCGCATATTTTGATATTTTATGACATCACAATTTATGCAAATGAATGTAAATATCTCTGAAAGTGCTCCTAGATGTTTGGATTGTGGTTATACTGCGCATGCGAGAAATATTTGTCCCAGGACACCTTGGAGCTCGATGCCATTTTTGACCTCAAGCGCATTGGAGGATGTTGTATTAATTTTGTGCTACATTAATATTTCTATTCTATTCATTATCTGAACTAATCCCTAATTGCTAAGAAACTTGAGCCTTTAGCAGGGCTAATATATATAATTAAATACAAAGATTACTCAACTTACAAAAAAGGCAGGCATTTACGCAGTTTGCTTTCACCATGTTTCACTGTTAAAGTTCACCACAGACAAGGATTCCCAACTGAAGGAACAGAAACTTGAAATCTTAAACTATCCTCACAGTTGTCACTGGCATTTAGTGTGACAGAGAAAGAGATTATTATTTTTGAATGATTTAATGTCACTGCAGATCTTTGATATTTAGCAAAGACGTCAGGCTAAAAACATCTGGCAATGTGACAAGGTACAATCTTTACTGGACCCATAGTGTGACTATAATATATCTCTAAAAACACTTGAAACATGTTTCCAATACTTGCATATATTTCATTTTATGTCCTACTTTAGCCTTGAACAAGGCACTTGTATGTTGAATATATTTCCCATATTAAGAATCTAAAGAAACCAAGATGTACATGGTTCGGAAAATGCACATAAACTACTGTACTTCTGTGTATTTCAGACAAAAGAAAAGATATCTCAGAGAGCTTTATCAATATTTATTTCTTTGTGGGAGATCTATTTATATGCATACTTTTTAACAGATTTGTAATGCTTCAAGTTACAACTGTAATAGCAGATCCTTGTTGGTATGGAGGGCCATAAATTTTATATGATCTCTGAATGTCAAATGCCCACCTTTGGGTAAATATTTGATTTTACCAAAACAATCAGTCTCTGAACTACCATTACTAAACTCCAAAAACTATTTGCAGACAGCATCTTACATCACCAAACAGTGCCAATGATCTCATGCTGTCACAATTAAACATAAAAGTAATGGTACATTTTTGTAATACATATAAATTGTGGTATAAGATAACAAATAGTTGAGTTATTTATAAAGGATCATGTCATCTCATCTGAGCCATTCAAACTAACAAATTTAGCACTAATTAGGTGGAGCCTAATATCTAATCGGAGATAAAATATACATATTACTATTCATAATAAAAAATAAAACAATTTTTAACAGTTTTGCTGGTTACAAATAAAAATAAAAAGTGTGAGAAAGTTACATTGATCTTGTTCACTGCTATAAACTTGATCTGTTGGCACAGGATTTCTTATTTTTAGTTGTATTTTACAATGAATGTAACTCCAGAAAGTGCTCATCACAGCACCCATTTAACAGCGGGACCACTGGTAAGATAACTTAGAGGATAGTTGTGCTGTCACCTTATTACCTACAGAAAGAATTTCGCTGAACATAAAATAATTAAAATTAAAATAACTGATGGTTCCAAAACAAGAAAGCTATGGCATCAGAGAGACATTCTACCTTCCCAGTAAACCTTTTGGAGTTTTGCACACGTTTGAAAGCAAACGTTTGGTGAAGGTTAAACAATGATAGTTACGAAAACCATTTATAACAGAAGGTTTTAAAAAACGTTTTACGTATGCCATTTATTAACATTTAATGGCAAATGTTAGAAAAACATTACAAATGAACATAATAATCTCTCAAAAACATTACTTTGACATTACTTAGACCCCAGTTACACATGGCCGGATGTACCCCCGGATCGCAGCAGGTTACCAAATATTTTTCATCCGTGAACACATCCGTACCGTCCGTAATATCCTTGTGGCATTCGCCACGGATGTGAAGTGTCCGTGGGGACACCACGGAAAAATCAAACTGCTTGAATTTTCCGTAAAAGGTTTGCGGATCCCAGGTGCAATTAATATCCGTATCGGATCCATATGTAATCTGCAAGTCATCCATACATCCTTATGGCACCCGTACGTTTCCTTGTGGTTTCCGCGACATCCTTAAGGACACCTCCGGAAGTTTACATACATTGCCGGAAACCACCGGGATCGATAGGGATGGTCCTTGGAGAAGGTCACAGATATGAAACTTGTCTGTGGATATACATGGATATTCCCAGAGGTGTATAAGGACAATAGGGACGTTGTTTATGGATGATAAGGAGGTCTCAAGGACAATAAGGATGGAGTTTACGAATACGTTTTCAGTTTCACACAACACTCGGGAACTTATGGAATGACGCTTTGTCATGCACGAAAGCCTATATAAGGGCCACTTGGCTTGGCTTTTTCTTCATACACTTTCTGCAATTCGATGTGAATACATCAATTTTTGGAACTTTACAGCTTATACTGTATTTTTGAGGATATCTTTTGCTGGCATATTTACCCAAAAATATTTCAGACTTTATTTTTTTTCAAAATAGGGAGTTTGGTGAATATTTCTATAAAATGCCACCAAAGAAAAGAATCAAGAGAAGAGGTAGTCAGGAGATGGAGAGGATGTCCACACTGGTCTCCGCACTGAGTCCAGAGGTGGATGAGTTGACTTGTGTTCCAGAGACTCAGCAGAGCCTGCAGGCAGCTGGGGTGGAGGAGGTGGTGGTGGGAGTTGAGGATCCTCTGCAGATGTCGGATACAGAACAGGCTGACATTGCGCCTGAGACACAGCAGGATTTGGATTCAAGTGATGAGGACATTGCTGACACAGAGGACACACAGGGTGCTGGGGGGACACAGAAGGGCAAGGGCAAAGGCAAGGGCAAGGGCAAGGGTAAGTCAACCACAAGGGAGGGACAATTTGTATCAGAAGATAAGGCTGACAAAAGGGGAAAGAAAACAGCTGTTGTGTTCAGTGTTGAGAATGAGCAGAAATTAGTAGACTTTTTGTGTGACAATGAAATTCTCTACAACAAGCGTTTAAAGGACTACAAGGATAGGTCCAAGAGGGAGGCTGTGTGGGACAAGTTTTGTGAGGAGAACAACTTGGAAAAAGATGCCTGCCAAAAGTGGTTCCAGAGCCAGCCCACACTCTTCGGAAAGGTCACTCACATGAAGTCGGTTCTTGGGGGACCACAGCTGACAGAGTGGCAGAAATGGACCAGAGGCAATTTTGACTTCCTGATGGACCACATCGTGCGCCATCTTAAAGGAAAAAGTGCAGCAGTGGGCTCAGCATCCAGAAGGGAGACTGTGCACATGGAACCGTTCCAGGATACTTCTCATCCAGAATCCACAAATGACCCAGCAGACATGTTGCACCTCGAAACACATACACCTACTCCTAGATCGTGTGGCGTCAGTGTGACTTCAAGCTTAGCAGATTCTGACTTCCAATCAGCTCTCATGAAATCCCGGAGGGGGATAACCGAGTTGAAAGACATTGTGGCCAAGAAATTGACTGATGACAAGGCTGATGACCCACGACTGGGCTTCGGTGACTTTCTAAAGGTGGAGGTGGTACAACTAACCAGTGACTCCTATGACAAGTTTCAACAAGAGACATTTAACTTGATGAGACTGAAACGGAGTGACAAGCAGCAAAGGTACCACCACGGAAAGGGCACGAGTACCGCCGCGTACAGCCAGGCCTCAAACCAGTACCCATTGTCTCACACCCAGATGCAGGCCCCAGAGCAGCAGATGCCACAGACATTTACACAAGTTCCACAAGGACACCCACAGCAGCAGCATTTACATCATTCACAGCAGCACTTCCAACAGACATTTACACAGCCACATGCACCAGCGCAACACCAGTTCCTAAGCATGCTGTCAGAGCAGCCCATACAACAGCAGTAGCAGCCCATACAACATCAGCAGCAGCCCATACAACAAACTGTCCCAGGTTCAGAACAGCAGCACACGCAACAAGGCAGCCAACAAACTGCACAACAACAAGGATCACACAGCGCCAGAACCCCCTCCAGGTTAAGTCAGAGGAAATAAAAGTACCCCCCCCCCCCAAGAAAAAAAAAAACAAACCAAAATGACTTAATTCTTTAATGTTAGAGACCCCACCCCCACCCTCACAACCCAGAAACAGGAGGTGACCAGGTTCTTTAGCCTATGATTCCTCCAATGTCCCACCAATATACACATTTCTCCTGTCACTTTCTTCTTCCAGGTTGGAGAAAGGTACATTTGCCCTCAGTACTGGTGCCTTTGAGGAGGGCTTGTATGCTTAATTGCTTGATTGTCTATTGTTCCAAGCCAATGTATGTCTTTCCTTTGAACCATTCCATTTTGTCACCACAGAGTTGGGGTGACACATATTGGTGTACATAAGCAGAGGAAAAGAAATGCATTGTTGGCCATTTCAACAAAGGTGTTTGCTGCAAATGACTGCAGATAAAAGTTTGTATGTTAAGCTATTGAACAATGTCAACATTTACCAAATAGATGAATTTTTCAGTTGCAATATTAAAAACACAATAAGAAGTATAAGAAAATCAAGGATTTTATTGCAAGAAGTGTAATATGCACACATTATAACATAACAAAAAGGACAATAATGTTTGACAAAAATATACAATTAATATTTCAGTTTATCAACCAGTGTCCATGTAAAACTGCAGTAAAATAATATAGTCCTTGAGGCAGCGCATACATATTAGTGTTCCATGGCAGTATTTAATTGAGACAGTCACTGTATCACAGTATTTAAATTCACAGAATTATTTATTTTATTTACATAAAGTCTAAATTCGGTCCATTTGCCAAGGGACCTCCCCATTGGTCATGAAATAGTCCCTCAGAATATTCCTCTGTGTCTTGGCTGCCTCTAGTGCGTTTCGGCCCTCATGTGGACTGTCATTGCCCTCCAGCACTATTGATATTGCATCCTCAGCAGGTTGTGGAGTACTAGGCAGACTGTGACCACCCTGATCACTACGGGACGCTCCTGCTGCATCGGCCTCTGGAATATCCAAAAGAGGGATGTTAGTATCCCAAAGGCATTCTCCAGGCTGCCACCCCGTTGTGGACATCTGATGGGAATGTTCTTTCCAGGGCACCCAGGGCATGTGGGATGTTCCACCTCCGACGGAAAATGAACTCGACCTCCAACCAGTCTTCAGGACTTGTGGGGCATGTCATCACCTCATCTCGATAGGCCCCGATGACTGCGTCGCAGACCTCAGGCACAAACTTATTTATGGCCGACCTTGCCACCCTGAAAGCAAACTGCAGGGTTGGGTAGCTGTCTCCACTGGCCTAGTGTCTTAGGGTGACTGCCAACTTCAGTCCTGGACTCAGGGGGTCTCTCATCCAGGTCCTTTCCCTCTGGATCTCAGGGCGGAGTCTCTGCTCCAGCTCTTGAAAAAGCTCTGATGGTATCCGGATGAAGTTTCGGTATGCCATACGGTCATCTAACTCAAACATCGGCATCAGTCTGGTGTACTAACCCTCTTCTTCACGCTCTGCCTGACTTAGCCATGGCCTGACCCAATATCTTCTTTGTCTTCGCTGTCCTCATCGTAGACCCCATCTCCTTCTCACCCTGTCTATCATAGCTGTAATGATCACTAACTGCCTCTCCATTCGTAATATTAAGAGCTGAATTTGCATAAGATCTCTGTTACGTCTGTCCATTCCAACTTCTTAATTCTATCTGGCTAGTGGCCTTGCCCTTACATTTTTATAGGCATTGGGATCCAGGTATCCACTGGTCACTGCCTCCCACCAGGACACCTTAATGTTATCATAAATATTCCTAATCGAAAACATGACATGAAAATAAAACATGAAATAAAGATCCGTGAACCCCATCTGTGAGTCTCCGCAAGATCTCCGCAAGATCCGTATACCCATCCGGGGTGTCCTTGCGATGCCCTGATGTATCCCTATATTGTCCTGGTGTATCCTGAAGTGCTTCTGCTGCACAGCGGGTGGCCACGGATGTGTATCGGAGATCATCCGCAAGCAACAGAAGTCATCCCTGACATCCTTGTACGATCCCTATCATCCGGAGAGAGATCCGTGCCGCATCCGTAAATCACTCACTTTTTCAACATTCCCCCCCCCCCCCCCCCCAATCCCACGATCTGCACAGGATCCTTGGCACTTTCCATATATGGAACCGTGGCCTATATCCATGGGGGATCTGTGAAAGTGTAACTGGCCCCTTAGCAATTTAAGCTTAATTGGGGTCAGAGGTCAAATTCAATATGTTTTTGGGTTGATCACCAATGAAATGTTATTTTTACATCTACAATTGTAAGATAGTGGCTTAAAAATTGTGCCCCCATTCAATTCATACTTTTAGGGATAGCATGTGGGGCAATTTTTGCAAAATTCTCAAAAATCCCCTATTATTGCACACCTCCATCTTCCTGTTTGCAAATGTTTGAAGGTTAAAATATCCCAAACAGTTATCAGTTATCAAAACAGTTTAAAATTTTAAATTTTTTGCTATGAAATGCCTAAGACTTGGTTACAAAATCTCTGCATGTGAACTTTCCTGGTATGAAAAATCTGGGTACAAAATGTCCTACATGAGAGATTGGTAGGACTTTTGGAAAAAATGAATGTTTGAACATAGACTTTCTGTCTCTATAAATGAAGGGACTGTAGAAATATCCCAGAATCTAACACTAAAAAGATCAGTGACCTTCTGTTATGCCCCAGTCACACCATAGATGGTACATTCCATGGTTAGAGGTTTTACTTGATGGCAGAACCACCTACAGGATGCTTGATACCTTCAGAGATTTAGTGTTTCCATCACACTACAGGTGGTATAATTCAAGATCTTAGGCACGCCCCCTGTCCTTCAACTACTGTGTGAGGTTCATACACGAAGTTGTGACTCAGTGGTGAAACGTCCAATACCTCAACTCACCTTATGTCACCGTGTTACACTGAAAGATGACTGAGGCACAACCTTAGGTACACCATGGACTACACACCTTCAGTTACCGTAGCAAGGAATTCATTTATGCATGCTTGCATTCATCTGCACATGTGGTACGAAATTCAGAGGGGGGAATTTTAAACATTTTAAAACTTCCATAGGACATGCAAGGTAATGGACATTTCGCCACTGTGTCACAAGGTTGCATACGAACCTCAGACTGTAGTTGAAGGACAAGGATGTACCGATGGATGTACCATCTATAGTGTGACTGGGGTTTTAGGGACATGCAATTCTCTATCCTAGAATGGTGCTCCTCAAATATAATACACCCAAATCTGATCACAGTAAGGTGAGAGAGAATTGATGTATTTGGAAGTTTGGGGCTATCGTTATGGGGAACCAATGGGCATTAATCAATTATTTTTTTATTTAACTGATAATTCATGTTTGCATCCTTTCACACTTAAAATGCTCTTTGTTTCATAGTTTTTACTGGTTACTTCAGAAGTCATCAGAGATATCAAGACAGGCTACATTTGAAATTATGTATAATAAAACAACACCCCCCCCCCCCCTATTATTTATATCTTTCAAAACAGGAAAACATGACTTTTTGGGGGGGGGTTTTATTTGAATATGTTTAAGCAAAAAAGAAAGGAAACTACAATACAAAAGAAAAGTACTGGGAGTATTCACATAAATATGCTTTTTCAACAGCAAAACATTAGTTCAAACACACATGTGGTCCTAACATTTGGTTCAATTTTATCTTGGATCTATTCTTAACTGTGCTGGTTATTTGACACTCTACATGCTAAACAAAATAAGGTGACACTTTTTTTCCAATTTGACAATTTCTAAACCCTTGTTTCTGTTATTTTCATCTTTATTTCTTTACTATAGGATTTTTCAACATGCCCCTGTGAGGTATAGCAATTAAGACTTCCTAGTATCTTAAATTATCTAGGTTTTGTATGTGAAAACATTAATTAATCCAACAAGACTGCTGTTCAAGTTTATTGCAGTTATCGATAAGACCAAGTGCACTTTGCATTGACAGATACCAAAAATCACATACATATAAATAACATATCTGTTGTTTAGCTGCTATAATTTATTTCATTATAGTTGACTCTATATTATAAACTAGAACCACCAATATCCATGGGATTTGGTTCTAGTAATGTGTAACTTAAATTTTCACTAACAAAAGTAGTGTAATTATGACGAAGGGGACCTCAGAAAGGGTTCCAATAACATGTACTGGTATACCTAAATTGCTTTACTTACACATTGTTTCTGTAATTACCATATAATATATGCCTGGAACAAGTTTAGGATGATTTACATAAATTTGAATTATTAAAATGCACAAACTTCAAAAGAATATTTGAGAGTTTACAAGAGCATCTCATGTAACCTAAAAAGGTTGCATATTTTAAACTAGAATTGAGACCACTTGTGATAGATTTTCACACACAAAAAAACAGAAAACTTAAAGATTACTTGTCAATGTTCACTCTAGATTTTTTGTTGAATAAAATATGAAAATTCAATAAACAACAAGAGTCATGTGTCTGTAAATGGTTACACTAATACTGGGTTGCTTACACCTCTTAATATGTGTGACCAAGTTTGATGTTATTTCTTGATCAGAGTTCTTTTAAGGAAAAATATACTTGTTTAAATATATACATTTATTGTATAAAAATATTGAAAGTTGAATTTACATCACACTAACTACAAAACTCCTGTTGCTCTTTCAAAACCTAAACTCCCTCTACCAGTTTCTCACACTTGCATACATTTCTAACATTTCCGGCAGCTGTTTCATTTCACTCCTTACCTGTCAAGATGTCACTTTTAACTTACCAAACTAGAGGATCCCTCGCAAAAAAAAAGATAATGTTTTTGCATAGCAAAAACAAAGTGTCCCGAAAAGGATATAAAGGTGAGTGCTAAAGTATTAAGAAAATGCTTCATTTCTAGCCTTATACTGTTGAGGCAACCAAAGTCAGCGCAGTCTGCTCTATCTAGCACGGTTTTCAAGATGTAAGCATTTTTGTGTTTTGCAAAAACTTAAAAACTTAAAAATGTCCGCTATATTTGGCGAGACAAAAATATTTGGAAAATTGGCATGGCTACTCTGCAGAGATACCCAGCAGGTCAAAAATTTTGTTCAGTTCGCTCCATATAGCACGGTTTTCGAGATATAAGCATTTTTGTGTTTTGCAAAAACTTTGAAAATTCAAAATGGCCACCATTTTTGGGGAGACAAAAATTTTTGTCAAGACCACTGCCGCGGTGTGTATCTCCCACCGAGCATTAAAGAAGAAGAAATAGCTTTTCCGAGATATTCACAATTTTTCATTTTCGTGTGTGAAAGCTCTTCTAAAAGTAGGTGAATGAGGTATTTGAGAAAAATTGGCTATCTGCAATACTATTAAGAGATAATTCACATTTACTCATTTTGAGTAGGTGAATAATTAGCTATGGGTCTGAAACTTCACCAAGTGAAAGCTCTCCCAAAAGTAGGTGAATGAGCTATTTGAGAAAAATTGGCTATCTGCAATACTTTTAGAGATAATTTGCATTTACTCATTTTGAGTAGGTGAGTGATTAGCTATGGGTCTGAAAGTTCACCATGTGAAAGCTCTCCCACAAGTAGATGAATGAGTATTTGATAAAAATTGGGTATCCGCAATACTTTTACAGATAATTAGCATTTACTCATTTTGAGTAGGTGAATAAATAGCTATGGGTCTGAAACTTCACAGAGTGAAAGCTCTCCCAAAAGTAGGTGAATGAGTTATTTGAGAAAAATTGACTATCTGCAATACTTTTTAGAGATAATTCACATTTACTCATTTTGAGTAGGTGAATAATTAGCTATGGGTCTGAAACTTCACCAGGTGAAAGCTCTCCCAAAAGTAGGTGAATGAGTTATTTGAGAAAAATTGGCTATCTGCAATACTTTTAGAGATAATTCACATTTACTCATTTTGAGTAGGTGAATAATTAGCTATGGGTCTGAAACTTCACCAGGTGAAAGCTCTCCCAAAAGTAGGTGAATGAGTTATTTGAGAAAAATTGGCTATCTGCAATACTTTTAGAGATAATTCGCATTTACTCATTTTGAGTAGGTGAGCAATTAGCTATGGGTCTGAAACTTCACCATGTGAAAGCTCTCCCACAAGTAGATGAATGAGTTATTTGATAAAAATTGGGTATCCGCAATACTTTTACAGATAATTAGCATTTACTCATTTTGAGTAGGTAAATAATTAGCTATGGGTCTGAAACTTCACAGAGTGAAAGCTCTCCCAAAAGTAGGTGAATGAGTTATTTGAGAAAAATTGGCTATCTGCAATACTTTTAGAGATAATTCGCATTTACTCATTTTGAGTAGGTGAGTTATTAGCTATGGGTCTGAAACTTCACCATGTGAAAGCTCTTCCAAAATTAGATGAATGAGTTATTTTCGAAAAATTGGCTATCTGCAATACTTTTAAGAGATAATTCGCATTTACTCATTTAGAGTAGGTGAGTAATTATCTACGGGTCTGAAACTTCACCATGTGAAAGCTCTCCCAAAAGTACATGAATGAGTTATTTGATAAAAATTGGGTATCCGCAATAGTTTTTGAGATAATTAGCATTTACTCATTTTGAGTAGGTGAGTAATTAGCTACGGGTCTGAAACTTCACCAAGTGAAAGCTCTTCCAAAAGTAGGTGAATGAGTTATTTGAGAAAAATTGGCTATCTGCAATACTTTTAGAGGTAATTCGCATTTACTCATTTTGAGTAGGTGAGTTATTAGCTATGGGTCTGAAACTTCACCAAGTGAAAGCTCTTTGGGATAGCTGCTCTGCAGAGATACTCTGAAGATCAAAAATTTCGTCGAAATCGCTCTATGTAGCACGGTTTTCGAAATATTAGCATTTTTGTGTTTTGCAATTTTTGCACAAAAATTCGAAAATTCAAAATGGCCGCCATTTTGGCAAGACAAAATTTTTTTTGAAAATTGGCATGGCTACTCTGAAGAGATACCCTGTGGGTCAAAAATTTCGTCGAAATCGCTCTATCTAGCAGGCTTTTCGAGATATAAGCATTTTTATGTTTTGCAATTTTTGCGAAAAATTCGAAAATTCAAAATGGCAGCCTTTTTTGGCGAGATAAAATTTTTTTGAAAATTGGCATGGCTACTCTGAAGAGATACCCTATAGGTAAAAAATTTCGTCTAAATCACTATCTAGCAGGGTTTTCGAGATATAAGCATTTTTATGTTTTGCAATTTTTGCGAAAAATTCGAAAATTCAAAATGGCCGCCATTTTTGGCGAGATAAAATTTTTTTCAAAATTGGCATAACTTCTCCGCAAGGAGATACCCTGTGGGTCAAAAATTTCATCGAAATCACTCTATCTAGCACGGTTTTCTAGATATAAGCATTTTTGTGTTTTGCAATTTTTGCGAAAAATTCGAAAATTCAAAATGGCCGACATATTTGGCGAGACAAAAATTTTTTAAAAATTGGGATAACTACTTTGCAGAGATACCCTGCGGGTCAAAAATTTCGTCGAAATCGCTCTATCTAGCACGGTTTTCGAGATATAAGCATTTTTATGTTTTGCAATTTTTGCGAAAAATTCGAAAATTCAAAATGGCCGCCACTTTTGGCGAGAGAAAATTTTTTTCAAAAATGGGGTAACTACTCCGCAGAGATAGCCTGTGGCTCAAATATTTCGTCGAAATCGCTCTATCTAGCACGGTTTTCGAGATATAAGCATTTTTGTGTTTTCCTTATTTGGAAAATTCATAATGATTAATTAATCATTAATTACTCGGCCATTTCTTAACCAATCAATGCCAAAATCTAATGATTTCCAGATTTTAATAGAATGAATGTATTTGCCAAGTTTCAGGTGAATTGATAAAATTCCTTTCAAGTTATCATCCGGACAAGCTTCCCCATCGAAAAAAGACATTTTTGGTCATGTGACCTCTCTGATTGGTTTAAATGTCACTGCAGCATATTCAAAAAAAATCCCCAAGGCTACTGCCTAAAGCTGCCAAATTTGAAAAGAATCCGCCTAATGGTTACAGAGTTATAAGGAAAACAAAATGCGGAGCCGGCGGAGCCTGAAGGTCTCCCATACACAAACAAGCGTCCCTTGCGGGACGCTTAATTAGTAGCCTTCTCTTAGTCTCTATTACACATGACTACTTTTTCACACTCCTTCCCCCTTTAGAAGAGAAAAGTTACACTTTTCGACAATAAAACTACTAACTTTACTTTTCTTAACACAAAAGTTCTGTGAAATACACAATCTTTACAAATAGTAAATCATTCTGTGAAATACACAATCTTTACAAATAGTAAATCATTCTGTGAAATACACAATCTTTACAAAAGTAAATCAACTCTATCTTAAATGAAACAAAACATAAGGCACCCTATCTAACACTGATATTTACCAAAAAAAACATATAACAATTTACAAGTACTCCTAAGTGACCATAAATGCCCTACCTTGATTCAAGGCTCTACATAATACGTGATAATAGCATGTGACCATACTTAATTTACCAAAATGGCCTTACCAGGCCCTACTTAAGCCATCAGCATTGCCATTTGCACTGCCCTTCTTATGCACGACTTCAAAGTCATATTGCTGTAATTCTAAGCTCCACCTAAGGAGTCTTTGGTTCTGCCCTTTCATTTGGTTGAGCCAAGTAAGTGGCTGATGGTCTGTACTCACAATGAACTTCCGTCCAAATAAGTAATGCCTCAACTGTTTGCAGGCCCACACAATGGCAAGGCATTCCTTTTCTACAGTTGAATATGACTGCTCACGAGGCAACAACTTTTTGCTCAGGAAGGTAATGGCACATTCATTGCCTTCACTGTGAAGCTGACTCAGAACGGCTCCTAAACCTCTATCACTGGCATCTGTTTGGAGAATGAACCCCTTTGAAAAATCGGGGTTCACTAACACCGGTTCCCTTGTCAGATACTCTTTCAGGGCACAGGCAGCCTCAGCACACTCCTTTGTCCACACTACACGTGTAGGCTTTCCTTTCTTTGTTAGGTCTGTTAATGGTGCTGCAATGCTTGCAAAGTTTGGTATGTACTTTCTATAGTAACCTACCAAACCTAGAAATGATCTCACATCAGTTTTAGTCACTGGTTGTGGAAAATTTACCACGGCACTAACCTTGTCTTGTTGTGGTTTGATATGTCCATTTCCTACCACATGTCCTACCAATGAGACTTCACTAAAGCCCAGGTTACACTTGCTGGGTCTCATGGTCAACTTTGCTCTTCGTATTCTCTCAAGCACATCTTTAAGATTCCTCAAGTGTCCTTCCCAGGTGTCACTAAAAATTGATACATCGTCAAAATATGCATCTGCATATTGTTCTGTACCTTCAAGAACTGTGTCCATGAGTCTGACAAAAGTTTGGGGTGCAGCTTTCAAACCAAATGGCATGACATTGAAACAAAAATGTCCAAAAGGGGTGATGAATGCTGACTTGTCTCGGGCTCCATTTGACATTGGTATCTGCCAATATCCCTTGCTGAGGTCACAGCTGGATATGTACCTAGCTTGACCTTTTCTTGCCAAGATATCATCCATCCTTGGGATACAGTATGGGTCAGCGTCCATTGATTTGTTAAGCCCACGATAGTTAACACATGTCCTTATGGTTTTGTCTTTTTTTGTGACTAGAACCATAGGTGAAGCCCATTTTGATGTTGTCCTGCTTATAACCCCATTTTCCAACATTTTGGTCAACTCTTTCTGGGCCTCTGTTTCCAAGGCCTTTGGTACTCTGTATGGTTTCATTTGCACTGGCTTGATTCCATCTTTAACTGAAAAGTCATGTTGAATCAGATCTGTTCTACCAGGCACATCTGTGAAAACATCACTAAACTCCTGAAGTAAATCTGTTAACTGTTCCTTCTGTTTTCCTGTTAACTCTGAATTAATTTGAACATCTTCCCATGTTTCAGTCTGGTTGGAGTTTCTGCTGATACAATCAGGAAAATTTTCTTCAGAATCTTCTATGTTACAAAACATAGCTCGTGTAACATATTTCCTCAGCATATTCACATGCACAACCTTTGTGCCTCTCCTTCCACCACACTTGATTTCATAATCAACAGGTCCCACCTTTTGTATAACTTTATGTGGACCCTGCCATGAAGCAGTCAATTTTCTGGCTGATGTTGGTAACAGAACCAACACCTCTTCATTTGGCTTAAATTCCAGAATCCGGGATTCCTTATCATACCACTCCTTTTGTTTGCACTGTTCCTTTGATAGGTGCTCCTGTGCAACATCCACCATGTTGTTCAGCTTTTCCCTCATTTCTAGCACATACTGAATCAGATTCTGCTCCTGACCTTCTGATCCATCAAGGCCATCTCGCAGAATGTCAAGGGGGCCTCTGACAACATGGGAGTATATTAACTCAAATGGAGAAAATCCAGTGGAGGATTGTGGTACCTCCCTGTATGCAAACAACAGATATGGCAAATAGGTATCCCAACCATCAGGATCATCATGGGCAAACTTCCATAGCATGGATTTCAAGGTGCCATTGAATCTCTCACAAAGGCCATTGCACATAGGATGGTATGGAGAAGTTGTTAATTTCTTTATTCCCAGAAATTTACAGACCTCTTCAAACAACTCAGACTGGAAGTTTGTCCTCTGATCTGTCAATACCTCCAGGGGGATACCTACCCTAGAAAATATAGTCATCAGTTCTTCACTGATTCTGCTTGCCTCCAGTGTAGGTACAGCTACTGCCTCTGGATACCTAGATGCATAGTCTACAACCACTAATATGTATCGATTTGGCCGTTTGGTCAAGGGTAGAGGTGCGATACAGCATACCTTCCCGTGTATAAAAACATACACGTTCCTTTGCAGTTTCGTTTAACGAGATAACTGCAGCTCTCACATCATCCAAAGATTTATCTTCTAACTGCAACAGCTTGAACTGTTATCTCGTCAGCTCACTGACCTCGAACTTTGTCAAGCTATCCTTCATCTGTTGTTGTTCGGCCTTTGGAGTTGCCATAGTAACTCTACTACCAACTTCAGACTTGTCTTCAGTTGTTTTCTGAACTCCTGCCTCAATCACATCGCAGTTACTTAGACATTCACTATCAATGGACACTGACGGTCCCTGACCAGGTGTCACCTCAGTTTCCTTAGAAACAGCACCTGCAGTGGCATCACTATCTGATGTCACATTAATATAACAAGGCTTAACTTGTGATCTCTCCATTGATCTTATGGCAGATCTCTCTTCAGCTTCTTGTCTGCGCTTTTGTTGGCGGGTAACACAGACATAGGATGTTGTTTCTGGCCCAGCCAAGTCGTTTCCCAGCAAGACATCCTCTGGAAGAGTTGTTATGATCCCCACATTTGCCTCAACAACATTGGAACCCCACTTCAGTTGCACACAGGCAACTGGAACAGCTCTTGTTGACCCATCTGCTAATGTCACATGATATACCTTGCCCTTCACATATGCACAATCAGGAATGAACCTTGAATGCACCATTGTTCTGTCACAGCCTGTATCTCGCAACATTTGTACAGGATGACCATCTACTGTGCCCTTTACATAGTAGGTGGCCTCCTTCAACCGATCCAGGCTTCTTGCCCTCCACCTTTTCTTCTCGCTACCTAAATTAGCCTTGTCCTTTTTACTATAGTCGCGAGCTATGTGACCGATTGCCCCACATTTAAAGCATTTTCTTAAATCTGGCTTTCCAGCTGGTCTTGGAAGATGCTTTTGTTTACTGTCACCAACATCCTGTCTTTTCTGTTCCTGATGAACAGTCAGGTATTGGTCAGCATCAGTTCGCAGACTCTCAAGATCTGTAAATGTCCTTTCCCTGAGCCAAGTTCTCAGGTTCCCAGGGCAACTTTCAAGCAGCTGTTCTATGACAAGAGCTTCCTTGAGCTTCTCAAATGATGTAATATTAAGCATCTCAAGCCATCTATCCAGCAGGTGAGCACTCCGAACAGACCATTCAGTGAAAGTTTCATCACTTTGCCTTTCGCTTGATCTGAACTTTTGTCGGTATGCCTCTGCTGTAAGTTCATACCTTTTTAAAATAGCCCTTTTGACCAGGTCATAGTTTTCTGATTCTGCTGGATCAAGTCTGGAAAAATTTTCCAAAGCCTTTCCTGACAAGAGTGGGACTAGTCGAGTGGCCCAGTTTTCTTTTGGCCATTCATAAACACGGGCTAGTTTTTCAAAAGTTCTGAGATAAATGTCCACGTCCTCACCTTCTGTAAACCGTGGGATTTTTGGACCCTTGTACACATCTTTTTTCTCCACTTTGTGGCCATCATTTCTGGCTAGTTCAATCTCAAGCTCCATCTGCTTCATTCTGAGCTCCATTTCTTTCATCCTAAGTTCATGATCCCATTTTTGTTGTTCAAGTGATATGTGGATAGCATTACTCATACCACCATGGCTGTCGTGTGCCAAGTTCATCAAACTCTGTGCAGCCGTCTGCATATTTGGTGTGGCTGTTCCACCTTGTAATTGAGCCTGCTGTTGGGATTCATCCCCCTTATCAACGGATATACTAACATCTGTTGCTGTTTCTGTCATACTGGACTTTTTTAATTTGTACAGAAACTAACTTACCTGGAAAATCACTGTCCACTCACAGTCATTGTTTAAGTTTAAAAACAAAAAATTACTTCTACTCTAGTAGTTTAAACACAAACTAAGTTCAAAAGTTCTTTGCCTAAACGATTATTCAAATCATATAAAACTTACCTCATCCATATGGTTTTACCACTAACTTAAAGTATCAATTTGCTTTGATTTTCTATCAAACTGACCAGAAAAGCTGTCTTATATTACACACAGTTCAATTACAACTTTTTTTTTGTTTATCACACTTTGAACTGAATTTTAATTTTTTTTTTAACTTATCAAGTTAATTAATAAATACTTAACTTTACCATTCTCTTTGAAAACATGCCAAACATGATAAACTTAAACTGCAAATATTTACCTTGGTATGTACTACTAAACTGTAACTATAGAATAAATAGTTAACCAATAATTAATCATGATAAAATACAGAGAATTACAACTTTCATTGCATCAATTATTTATGCATGTTGATTACTTGATTACACTGTCTATCAATAAAAAATTTTAAAGTTTCAAAATACTGAAAATCTTCAATTTATTTATAAATCCTTATATATAAAGTCTGACAACTAAGTATTTAATCAAAGTCTTATCTGTTCAGGGATCTTGATGACTGTATTAGGTCCACTGTTTGAATATTGAGTTCCATAGAAATGTCACTGTCCACAAAATTAAAGTTCACATGTATTATGTAGCTGTCCCATGAATCACACCAATTGAATCCAAGTAAATTATAACTTAATAGCCACAGTTAGTATTTGCACCTTTGCCAGGCTATCATCTGCACACACATAAATCCAGTTGGATGTCCACAGGTTGTTTGCTAGTCCCACAAGTTTGGATTTCAAATTCCTCCCACACAAATTCCTTGGGGATAAAGATTCTTAAGGCTCTTGCACATTTTCGCGGCGCGGTGCGGCGCGGTACGATTTTTACTGCATACTGAGCAGACGAATTTGCTTTACCTTGCACATTTGGGCGGTTTTCCCAGCAGTTTCAGTATATTGACAAAATATTTTAACTAGAGTGAAAGTGGATGGAATAGTTAAAATAATGATAAATGTAATTAAAGAGCTAATACCCCCACAGTACATGTCCACACCCTCCTACCCTTACATGCATTTAATCTCTCCACATTGAAGAGCCTTGACCAGTGTATCTTTTATAATACTGGTGATTACACCCCCTTTCAATTTATTGTGTCAACAAATATTGCCACACACCCAACATGGCCTAACTTAACATCCCTCTGTCTATTATAAGTACTTAATCTCTCCACAAACAAGGCCCTTGACCACTGTGTCCATTTTAGAATTGCTGTTAATTGCAATCCTCATGCAGTTAAACCTTTTTATGTATCTATATGGACACACACCATATTTTGTCATCTTTCTCCTAGTACTTAATCCCTTCACAATGAGCATGTGTATTTTGCATTTTTTTTCCAATTAATATATTTGTGTAAAGTTCTGTGATAGACTGCCATTTTTAACCTGTGGGGAATCCAAATATAAATGAAAACTCGGGGAAATAGTAAAAAAAGCCGCACGGTTTTTGAAAAAATTAGAAAATTTTCTAAATAGAAAAATCGGCACCGCACCGCTAGCTGCCGCGCCGCACATATGTATAAGCAGTGAACTACTTCCTTTATTTCTATTTTATTTAGCCGCGCCGCGCCGTGCCGCGCTAGGGTACAATGGGCTTAACACAGTCAAAGTTTGTATGTCCTTGCTTTTGTTGTTTCTTTTTTTTCAAATTAATGACAGTTATAGTTCATGACATAAAGTTCACTATTTTTGAAATCTGTTGTGTTTAATGATGTAAATGCCTCAGCAGCAGTGATCATCCAAAAATAAGTAAATCACAGTACATTGTTTCTTGTCCAGGTCTAACTTCTGCAGAAACTTCATTCCTTTTCAATAATCTAATTCTAATGTAATACAATCTGTTTTTCTGATGTAATACAATTCTGTTTTTTTCCCTTCTTCTGTTGATGTATTCATTTATTTTATTTATTTACTTTTTTTTTGAGAGGGTAGTTTAAGGAGTGTAGAAGTGTGAATGTAATGGCTTTTATCCTGATGATATAAACCGCTATTGATGAAGTCCTGATGACTTATTGACTGTCTTATATCCTGATGATATAACTAATGTCAAGTTATCCTGATGATAACTAAAGGATTAACAAGTATATCCCACCGCTGCCACCATTTATGTGACCAAGTTTGATGTTATTTCTTGATCAGAGTTCTTTTAAGGAAAAATATACTTGTTTAAATATATACATTTATTGTATAAAAATATTGAAAGTTGAATTTACATCACACTAACTACAAAACTCGTGTTGCTCTTTCAAAACCTAAACTCCCTCTACCAGTTTCTCACACTTGCATACATTTCTAACATTTCCGGCAGCTGTTTCATTTCACTCCTTACCTGTCAAGATGTCACTTTTAACTTACCAAATTAGTAGCCTTCTCTTAGTCTCTATTACACATGACTACTTTTTCACAATATGATCTGCCATTGTGGCCTAGTGGGTAACACTCTTGCCTAGCGACACAGAGGATATGGGTTCAAACCCAGGTACAGGAAGATTGATAGTAGCTTGGATGACCACTTAAAATGGCAGGCCTCTGTCATTCGGTCCTGTCCCCAGTGGCAGGCTAAAGAACCTCAGGGATGCTGATAAATAGTCATCCTTGAGCCTCTACATTTCCATAAGGAAAATATCACTCACTTGACAGTATGGACTGTACTTATGCAGTCAGAATGGGTAAAAGATCAATTTCTGCTTTTTCCTGGTCTTTCTCTGTGGTGCTGACCCCTGCCATGTCTGTCTCTGGTTAATGATTATGGGTTTCTGCTTTTCTGTATTATGCACACAGAATCTGTATTTACATGGAGATTAAGCACTGTAAAAATACTATTAGTATTACGTGCTGTTCCAAAGCGAGATCAGGATGGGTAAAATAGCACTTTGAGTCCTGCAGTACAAGGAGATATTGTACTGCCTATAGAAATTCAATACAAAAATAAGATTAATCTCTCTCAGTGATTCATTGATTCTTCTCTTAACCACTACAGAACCTGTCCCACAGAACGTGGCCAGCTGATAGATTTGCCCCTTTACTGAGGGACATTTATGCCAGATTTAACCAGATATTAAATCACTTAATAAGCAGTACTCTTCAGTTGTGTACTTAATGTTATTTAACAGCTCATGAATCCCCTGTCACATATTATCCACAGTATACAGTTAGCATTTTGCCATTATAAGGTGTCATGACATTACATTAATGGTATTGTAAGACAGGAAGAATTGCAATTGTATCAAATACTGGCAACTATTGCTGAATGCAAACACCAATCATCAATGAAATAAGCCCTAAAAAGGAAACCTCTATGACCCTAAAACAGGCTAGGGCCCTGTGACCTATATGGCCCCCACATGTCCTTTAACAGAGGAGCTGAGGAATTCTGATTTTTACTCCATTCATACATTACATAACTCTCTGGACATACATTTGGAAATTTGTCTTCAAAGTCTGAGATTTTGCAACATTTATTTTCGCTAAGACCCCAGTTACACATGGCTGGATGTACCACCAGATCGCGGCAGGTTACCAAATATGGAAAATTGTGAGTGGTTTACGGATGATATTTTTCATCCGTGAACACATCCATACTATCCGTAATATCCTTGTGGCATCCGCCATGGATGTGAAGTGTCCGTGAGGACGCCTCCAGAAGTTTACGGACATTGCCGGAAACCACCAGGGTCAATAGGGATGGTCCTTGGAGAAGGTCACGGATATAAAATTTGTCTGTGGATATACACGGATATTCCCGGAGGTGTATAAGGACAATAGGGACGTTGTTTACGGATGATAAGGACGCCTCAAGGACAATAAGGATGGGGTTTACGGATACATTTTCAGTTTCTCACAACACTCAGAAACTTTGGCCAATATACACTTTCTGCAATTCGATGTGAAAACATCATTTTTTGAAACTTTTATTAACAGTTTACACTGTAATTGTTTAAGGATAGATTTTGCTGGCATATAACTTCCAAAAATATTTCAGACTTTATTTTTTTCAAAATAGGGAGTTTGGTGAATATTTCTGTAAAATGCCACCAAAGAAAAGAAGCAAGAGGAGAGGTAGTCAGGAGATGGAGAGGAAGTCCACACAGGTCCAGGGACGGAGTCCAGAGTTGGAGGAGTTGACTTGTGTTCCTAAGAGTCAGCAGAGCCAGCAGGCAGCTGGGGTGGAGGTGGTGGTGGGAGTTGAGGGTCCTCTGCAGATGTCAGATACAGAAGAGGGCGACATTGTGCCTGAGACACAGCAGGATTCGGATTCAAGTGATGAGGACATTGCTGACACACAGGACACACAGGCTGCTGGAGGGACACACAAGGGCAAGGGAAAAGGCAAGGGTAAGGGCAAGTCAATGACAAGGGAGGGGCAATATGTATCAGAAGAGAAAGCTGACAAAAGAGTCAAGAAGGCCATTGTTCTGTTCACTGCTGACAATGAGCGGAAATTAGTAGACTTTTTGTGTGACAATGAAATTCTCTACAAGCATTTAAAGGACCACAAGGATAGGTCCAAGAGGGAGGCTGTGTGGGACAAATTTTGTGAGGAGAACAACTTGGAAAAAGATGCCTGCCAAAAGTGGTTCTAGAGCCAGTGCACACTCATTGGAAAGGTCACTCACATGAAGTCGGTCCTGGGGGACCACAGCTGACAGAGCGGCAGAAATGGACCAGAGACAATTTTGACATCCTAATGGACCACATTGTGCGCCATCTTAAAGGAAAAAGTGAATTCAGGGCTCCAAAGGGGTCAGCTTCCCAAGCCAGTGCAGCAGCAGGCTCAGTATCCAGAACGGAGACTGTGCACATGGAACCGTCCCAGGATACTTCTCATCCAGAATCCACATATGACCCAGCAGACATGTTGCACCTTGATACACATATGCCTACTCCTAGATTGTGTGGCGTCAGCGTGACTTAAAGCTTAGCAGATTCCAATTTCCAATCAGCTCTCGTGGAATCCTGGAGGGGGATAACTGAGTTGAAAGACATTGTGGCCAATAAATTGACTGATGACAAGGCTGATAACCCACGACTGGGCTTCTATGACTTTCTAAAGGTGGAGGTGGTACAACAAACCAGTGACTCCTATGACGAGTTCCAACAAGAGATGTTTAACTTGTTGATGAGACTTAAACAGGGTGACAAGCAGCAAAGGTATCACCACAGAATGGGCACGTGTACCACTGCGCACAGCCAGGCCTCAAACCAGTACCCAGTGTCACACACCCAAATGCCAACAAACTGCACAAACAGCAAGCATCACACAGCGCAAATTCCTCCCAGCTGCGGGTCATGTCACCACCAGTCACAGACACAAGGAGGGAAAGCAGCCCAATACCACTTACCAGCACACCAGCTAGAATTGGTTTCTCATCACCACCAAATCCACCCTCAGTTGACAGCCCGTACTTCAACAACATACCAAACACATCACAAGATGCCAGCTTTGGGGCCATCCACTCGCCTCAGTTCCAGCCAGTTGATGAAACATCCACCACCCCAATAGACCACCCAGCCGTAGGGGAGCAGTGGCCAGCCAAAGCCAGCTGATAACTCAGCAAAAACTGATACTATTAAAAGGCTCTTTTAAGGGCTGCCAAATCTTCCCAAAACAATTATTTGAGCTATGCTGTTGCTATATATAAATCTAAAGGAACCCACCAACAAATGAAATAAAAATTTCCCACACAACATACCAAAACCCCATTATAAAAATGGAAAAAGCAAATAACAATAGACAATGATCAAGTGAATATTAATATAACCCTAATTGTACTATCCAGCAAGACAGTTAATGAAATTTGTATTCAGCCAGGACCACCTCCAGGTTAAGTCAGACGAGACAATGTAAACACACACACACACACACACACACCCCCCCCCCCCCCCCCGAAAAAAAAAATTTTTAAAAAACATACAAGACTTATTTCTTTTAAGTAAGACACCCGAAGGCCCACCCCCACCCCCACCCCCCACCCAGAAACAGGAGGTGAAGGGGTACTTGAACCTATGATCCCCCAATGTCCCACCAATTTGGTTAATTTTATTGTAATTGGAATTTTTATTAATAAAAATACTTACATAATCCCAACAAATGCTTACGTGACCTAACGTTCGGTCAAGGACACAGACAATGTGTCTCGTCATTTTTTTTACTGAAAATACACACGTAAACCCCAGCAGGCACCTGCTGGACGTTATAGATCCTCTGTAAGTTGTCATTCTTAACAATTTTGACCCTAACCCTCAGAAGATGGTAGAGGGGAGGAGGGTGGGACTCTCCCTGTTGGGATTATGTAAGTATTTTTATTAATAAAAATTCCAATTACAATAAAATTAACCAATTTTATTGCATAAAAACGTACTTACATAATCCCAACAAATGCTTGAATGCAGCCCTGAGGTCCATGGTGGGTAGACTTCTGAGGACTGTCAAGTGCTATAGGAGAGTTCTTGAGTTAATACAGATACAAAAAAAATGCATAGAAACAATATGTTATACTACAAACAACTGTAATATATTACATATAGTTAAATTATTATTATTATTATTAAATTATTACAAGTACTGATAAAGTGATAAAGTAGTTGTGGAGTTTTGTAGTTGTAGTAACGGAGAGGTACTCACCCACTTATGAAAGCATCATGCTGTACCATACATAAACATGATATATATCAATCCTATCACCCTGTATGTACAGTTGTGCAGGGGTCAAAGGTCAGTTGCACCCAGTTGAATATAACTCCAACAGTCAGAGTGCAGCTGGCCCTCAAGCCATCCGTATGAACTTTGCCGTCATATCCAAATCATGTTCAAAATCATAGTCTTAATCCAGTCCAGTCCAACTCCACATATCCTAAAAATAAAAGTCTCAATTGTTCACTATATGTTGTGCCGATACAATGGGACCTAACTTAAGGATATTATCATTCTCCCAGCAAATGTCCTTCAAATAAAAATTTGTAAAGGTATTGTGGGACCTCCAGTAACAGGAGCTCAAGACCTGCTCTAAGGAGATACCTACTTTGAACGCAAGTGATGCAGCCATAGCTCTAACATCATGAGCTCTAACCTGAGTGACCTGTTGATCAGTCATATCTGAAGACTGGTAACAAGTATGAATGGTCTGTTTGATTGACTGGGAAATGGTTATTCTAGTGATATCATTAGAGTAACCCTCCGTAAGTGATAGAAAGAGAAGGGCCTTGCCCTTTCTCATGGATTTGGTCTTGTCTAAGTAGACTTTGAGGGCCCTAACTGGACAAAGTGACTTGTCCTCCACCAGTGAACTGTCCAACATGTTAGTAAGAGCTGGTATCACTACTGGTTTAATGGAGTCAGGGCCATCCGAAGCCAATTGGTTTTTTGGCCAGGAATGCTGGAGAAGGAGAAACAGTGACCTCTGACCAATTTCTCCTTGAAGAGACAGAAGAGCGAGTCCAAGCATGCATCTCACTCCTTCTTTTCCCTGAGGCTAAAGCCAACAGGAAAACTGTCTTGTAAGTTAGCCACTTCAAAGGAGCCTCAGATAAAGGCTCAAGAGGAGGTTTTGTCAAACCTAGGAGGACCAAGGAGAGGTCCCATGTAGGTATGGACCTATTTGATTTAGGTCTATCCCTGGTGAAGCTGGCAACAAGTCTATTCAGTTCTAGACTTTTTGAGATTAGTTCACCCTGTGAACCCAAAGCATCAGCAATTGCTGTTCTGTAACCAGTAATTGTGGCTGGTTTGAGATTTTTGACTGTGAACAGGTAGTTTAAAAATTCAGCTACCTGGGGAACAGTTGCTGAGGTGATGTCCACCTTATTCTGTGAGCACCATTGCCCATAAATGGCCCACCTTGATTGATAGACTTTTCTTGAGGATTCCCTCTGAGGTGCCTTAATTCTTTCTGCCACCTCAAATGAGAATCTTCCAGAATTGGATTCCTGGAATCCAGAAGCCACACATGTAGGTTCAGGTACTCCACGTTGTTGTGGAACCTGTTGGAATGTGGCTGTTTCAGTAGTGTCTTCCAATGAGGGAGCTGTAGGGGTACCCTGGTTGAGAGATCCACCAGATCCCAAAACCATGGCATCCCTTGCCACCCTGGGGCCAGTACTATCATCCTGCATGGGTATGTTATTATTTTTTTAATTAATTGTGGCAGGATGGCTACTGGACAGAAGACATAGCCATCTAGGCCTTCCCAACAGATATTCAATACATCTATTTTCCAAGCCTTTTTGTCTGGGACAGGAGATACATAAATTGGAAGTTTGTAATTTATATGAGTTGCAAACAGGTCTACCATTGGTGCGTACCAAACTCTGCAAATTTGGTTGAATATCTGTTGGTGAAGGGACCAGTCTGTCTATATGACCTTGTCCCTTCATGATAGGGAGTCTGCTATCACTTTAGGGATCCAGGTACATGTCTTGCTCTTATGTGGATCCTTCTGGAATTTGTGAATGCCAGAATTCTCCAGATAAGAGCACACATTTCTATGGAATGTGTGCCTCCTTCTTTGTTCAGATAAGATACTACTGTACTGTTGTCTGAACAGATGAGCACTCTCTGACCTTGCAAGTGCTTCTGAAAAACCTTTAGGGCCAGGAGAACAGCTTTTAGCTCCAATACATTGATGTGAAGCTGAGCTTCCTTGTTTGACCAGAGGCCACTGAGAACTATATTTCGTTTAAGTGAGCTCCCCAGCCTTTTTAGGAGGCATCTGTGAATACCAGTGTTTTGTGAATATGAGGATGGATAGGAGCACCTGCCATAAGATTCTGTAGATTCTCCTACCATTTGAGATGATTCAGAAAATTCCCTGTTACTGGGATCCTTTTGTCCAGTGACTGGGGAAATTTCCAGTGTGACTTTAGGTACCACTGGAAATGTCTCATGTGTAACCTTCCTAGTGGTACTGTTTTTTCTAAGGAAGCTAATGTCCCTATGAGTGACATGAGCTTTCTTGGAGTCAAGTCTAATGGCTTTCTGATGGAAACAGTCTGAACTTTTAACCGATCGAGTTTCTTTTGGGTTGGAAAGACTAGGCCCCTCTGAAGATCGAAGTGATAGCCCAGAAAATCTAGTTTTTGGTCTGGGCACCAATTCCGACTTTTGAAAAATGATAAGCCAGCCTAGTTCTTGGACCAATTTCACTAAATTTTCTGAATCTTTGAGACATTGTTCCTTTGTTGGTGACCGAAGAAGCCAGTCATCCAGATATTGATGGATTCTGAGGTTCCTGGCTTGAGCTATGAGTTTTACCTCTTTCACAATGCGAGTAAACTCTAGGGGAGCTGTTGCGACACCAAAAGGGAGTGCCCGAAATTGGAAAACCCCTTTTTTTGTTTGAAATCTCAGATATTTTTGAGATTGTGGTTGAATTGGGACATGGAAATAATTAAGCGTCTGTGAGGTCTATCGAGGTGACCCACCCCCCTTTTCGAATCGACATCCTGATAGATTCGGCTGTTTCCATTTTGAAAGTTGGAATATGTAAATGGGTGTTCAACATACTTAAATCTATCACTGGTCGTCACCTTTTCATGGGTTTGGGTACCAGAAACAGTCTGCTGTAATATCCCAGAGTAGTGGGTTTTTTTTACACGAGTTATAGCCTTTTTTGTAAGCATGGCCTGAACCGCTTCGTGGAGGGCGCCATCTTTGTTTTGTTGTGATATTCGCTCAAAAGGAGTGGAATTTTTTACAATTTTGGTAGAATTTTGAAGTCGAGGCGATAACCAAGTTGTAGTAAACTTACTACTCGGGGATGTGCATGATTTTTTGCCCAT
Source organism: Sabellastarte sp. h YS-2021 (assembly GCA_964017235.1). Taxonomy (NCBI): domain Eukaryota; kingdom Metazoa; phylum Annelida; class Polychaeta; order Sabellida; family Sabellidae; genus Sabellastarte; species Sabellastarte sp. h YS-2021. Next base: position 78,672,312 of record OZ024929.1, on the reverse strand, counting down.
ACCTGCCAAAAATCCTGCAATCCTGGAAAGTCACTTCCTCTTTCCGCCCCGGCCTCCTCGCGATGCGCGCGCAGATTAATGGCTGTAAGAGGTGTTTGGCTGCGTTCTTTCATCATGAAATGACCTGCTGCCTTCCTGAGAAGATTTGGGATGTGAAGACCTCCCGAAATCGAAGTTCTTGACAGAATCTCTGTATGACTTGGTATCAGATTCTTTCGTAATGGACAACCTTTTGATCATATTGTCCTCTACCTGGGACAAAATATCTGAGTTGAAGACCTCCTGCTGGTCAAAGTGGTCTGTACGTAAATTTGCTAAGTCCTTAGGTCCTAACTTGGAACTACAGTCCTTCAATAAACTGTCCCTCCTTGCAAGGAGCATATTACAGGCCAAAGTCATGTTCTGCTTCAGAACCGTGTCCAGAGCTATCTCTAAAGAGGAAGTAACTGAAGCCTGGAGTTGTGAATATTTTATCATGAGATCTGCTGATTCTTTGACATTGTCCAGATCTTCTGAACTTCTAATTTCAGTGGCTAACTCCTGTATCCTATTATTGAGCTCTTCAATGGCCATCTTGAACCATACTACATGGCCTAAGATTTGGACATTCTCTCTGCATACTGTCTCCTGAATGATATGATGTTTAGAAGACACAGAGATAGAGGCTGATAAAGATTTCACTTTAGCTATATTGAAGTAAGAGTCAGGCAACTTAGGAGCTCTCAAAGGCGTATTCTGAGGAGAAGTAGTGTAATATATCATGTCAGGTCTCTCAAAAGCCAGAAACTGACCCTGAGACAAGGATTCAGAGCTGGACTTGTTTTTTACTGTGGTTCCAGACACCTTCCTGAACCTGTAGTCCCACATGGACTGGATATCTTGAACAGGAGGTAAAGCCAGATTTTGTTTTCTCACCACCTGCTTGGAGGGCTTCTTAGAGAAGGCAGAAGGGGCCACAAGGCACTGTACTTGTGGTACCTCCAGGTCAAGGAGACCTCTGATTGTATTCAGCATCTCTACATAGGAGGGATCCAACTCCTGTTGATGTATATCTGCCTCACCTTGAGGAGAACTAGATCTGTGTCGTTTCCTAACAGGTAAGGTCGAATCTTCATCAGACAGCTCCCCTTCTGATGGCTGAGGTCTCACGTGGGAGGCAGGGGCACACATACCCTGCTCCTGAGAGGGAGGAAGACTCTTATGAGAGGATGTAGGTTTGTCACTGCGCTTGAACTCCTCAAACTGAGAAGCCAGGGACGCCAACTGATTGTTCATAGCTTTGATCATATCTTGAAGTGAGGAATCAGGAGTGGAAGAAGTAGACTGTGAAGCTTTAGAAGTGGTTGGCTCATCCAGCAGAGAATCATCAAACTTCTCAGAAGTTTTGCTTTTAGAAGATTTCTTCCTGTGAGGAATTTTTAAAGCACCTGCACAGATAGTGCACTCTGACTCCTTACCAGTGACACATTTGTCCATCCCTTTCTTGTCGTTCCTACATTTTATGCATGCTTGATGGTTATCCCAAGGCAGCATTTCACATGAACAAATGGAACATTTTCCTTGTTTTCCGGACATGTTGAAACTTTGAAGCGCCTAAAGAACGTGTGTGCACTTGACGGCCGTCAAAATAAGAATGACAACTTACAGAGGATCTATAACCTCCAGCAGGTGCCCGCTGGGGTTTACGTGTGTATTTTCAGTAAAAAAAATGGTGAGACACATTGTCTGTGTCCTTGACCGAGCGGTAGGTCACGTAAGCATTTGTTGGGATTATGTAAGTACGTTTTTATGCAATAAAAATAAACATTTTTCCTGTCACTTGCTTCATTCAGGTGGGGGAAGGTACATTTGCCCTCAGTACTGGTCCCTTTGAGGAGGGCTTGTATGCTTAATTACTTGATTGTCTATTGTTCCAAGCCAATGTATGTCCTTCCTTTGAACCCTTCCATTTTGCACCACACAGTGGGGGTGACACATATTCAAAGTCTGTATGTTAAGGTATTGAACAGTGTCAACATTTACCAAATAGATGAATTCTTCAGTGGCACTATTAAAAACACAATAAGAAGGATGAGAAAATCAAGGATTTTATTGCAAGAAGTGTAATATGCACACATTATAACATAACAAAAAGGACAATAATGTTTGACAAAAATATACAATTAATACTTCAGTTCATCAACAAGTGTCCATGTAAAACTGCAGTAAAATAATATAGTCCTTGAGGTAGCACATACATTTTGGTGTTCCATTGCAGTATTTAATTGAGACAGTCACTGTATCACAGTGATTTAAATTCACACAATTATTTATTTTATTTATATAAAGTCTAAATTCGGTCCATTTGCCAAGGGACCTGCCCATTGGTCATGAAATAGTCCCTCAGAATATTCCTCTCTGTCTTGACTGCCTCCAGTGGGTTTCGGCCCTCATGTGAAATGCCATTGCCCTCCAGCACTATTGGGGGCTGGCCATCTGCCCCAAAGTCATCCTGTTGACCTGTGGGGTATCGCATCCTCAGCAGGTTGCGGAATACTAGGTAGACTGTGACCACCCTGGTCACCACGGGAGGCTCCTGCTGCATCGGCCTCTGGAATATCCAAAAGCGGGACGTTAGTATCCCAAAGGCGTTCTCCACCACTCTTCTTCCCTGGCTGAGCCTGTAGTTAAACACCCTTTGGTTCAAGTCCATACCACGTCTTGAGTAGGGCTTCATAATCCAAAACATCAGGGGGAAAGCATCGTCCCCCAGGATAAAATAGTTTACCTTTGGCCCATCATCAACAAGGGATTCACTCTCTGGGAAGCCGATGGTGCCGTCCTCTATTTTGTGCCTCAAATCTGAGTGCTTGAAAATCTGAGCATCAGAGCTTGACCCGACTGCCCCCAAGTTCACCCACAGGAACTTGTAATCTCCATCCACCAAGGCCAGGAGTACAATCAAATGGAAGCCCTTGTAGTTGTGGTAGAGGCTGCCACCCATTGTGGACATCTGGTAGGAATGTGCTTTCCATCCAGGGCACAGCTAGCCATGTGGGATGTTCCACCTCCGATGGAAAACAGACTCAACCTCCAACTAGTCTTCAGGGCATATGGGGCATGTCATCACCTCATCTCGATAGGCCCTGATGATAGCATCACAGACCTCAGGCACAAACTTATTTATGGTCGACCTCGCCACCCTGAAAGCAAACTGCAGGGTTGGGTAGCTGTCTCCACTGGCCTAGTGTCTTAGGGTGACTGCCAACTTCAGTCCTGGACTCAGGGGGTCTCTCATCCAGGTCCTCTCCCTCTGGACCTCAGGGCCGAGTCTCTGCTCCAGCTCTTGAAAAAGCTCTGGTGGTATCCGGATGAAGTTTCGGTATGCCATAAGGTCATCTATCTCAAACATGGGCATCAGTCTGGTGTACTGACCCTCTTCTTCATGCTCTGCCTCACTTAGCCATGGCCTGACCCAATATCTTCTTTGTCCTCACTGTCCTCGTCGTACACCCCATCTCCTTCTCAGCCTGTCTATCATAGCTGTAATGAGGACTAACTGCCTCTCCATTTGTAATATTAAGAGCTAAATTTGCTGAAAGAACTGAAGATCTCTGTTACGTCTGTCCATTCTGACTTCTTAATTCTATCGGGCTAGTGGCCTTACCCTTTTTATAGGCATTGAGATCCAGGTATCCAGTGGTCACTGCCTCCCACCAGGACACCTTAATGTTATCATAAAAATCCCTAATCAATAGGCTAACATCCGCAAGAGAAATAGAGATCTGTAAACCCCATCCATGAGTCTCTGCAAGATCTCCGCAAGATCCGTATACCCATCCAGGGTGTCCTTGCGACGTCTTGATGCATCCCTATATTGTCCTGGTGTATCCTGGAGTGCTTCCGCCACACTGCAGGTGGCCACGGATGTGTATCCGGAGATCATCCGCAAGCAATGGAAGTCATTCCTGGCGTCCTTGTGGGATCCCTATCATCCAGAGAGAGATCTGTTCCACATCCGTAAATCACTCACTTTTTCAACATCTCCCCCCCCCCAAACCCCCACGATCCACACAGGATCCTTGGCACTTTCCATATATGGAACCATGGCCTATATCATACAGAAGTTTTAATATGTTTAAAGATTCCACGTCTGAATTTGATACTGTGAGCATGCACAGATAAATGTTTTTTCATATAGTGACTGAAGGTGCACTACATAGTGTATATAAGGTTGTAACTCGGTGATGTTTCAGTATCACCTGTTCCTCTGACAGCAACCAAAGGTGAGTCAAGGTTAATGAAGGTTGCCTCTCATTGACCAACATTTGTACTACTGTCCTGGTACTGTTATTCATGATTACACACTGTGTCCAATAGGGGGATGTCCTGGGAGGCAGTTCCACCCCCGAGTAAAGCTTCTAACCATGGGGTATACCACCTATAGTGTGACTGCAATTGAAATTCAAAATTTTGCACTGAAAGCCACTAGGGCCAAGCAAACAACTATCAACTTTCCCCACTACAAATCAGGGCAGGGAATCCAACCTAGGACATGAGAGGTAGGAGGCGAGTATGTTACCTAATATTCAACTGCGCTGCCCTTATTTAAAATGAAGCACAGGCTATGAGTATTTGTCAATCCTCAGAGTATCAATCTTCAAAATACTATTGTGCATGCCAAATTTCAAAACCTAAGAGCCTGTTTCCATATTCAAAGACTGTTGAGACAGAGACAAATTAGAAAATCTAGGCCCTTTTACCATGATGATTATACATGACCTTGAAACAGCACATAAAATATGTGATATGGTGGCTATTTTGTTTTCAAAACAAGATCAAAATTACTCTCAGGCAAGCTTTTCTAGCCATTTACATTTTGTGTAAATCTGACATAGCTAGCTGCAATATTTTAAATTTTAAAACATATCTCTGATTTTTGAGCAATCGGCTATGGTGGCCATGTTTTTTTTTAAATGGGCACAAAGTTTTTACAGATATGTTTTCACAGCCATAAACTTGCAAATTTAGTGAAGACTCTTCATAAATGAATGCGATATAAAGCTTGATTTAAAAATGCGACAATGCACACATGCATGCAGACACACGCATAAGCACGCATGCAAGGAAGGCATTACATAATCTTCTGACTCCGGCCTTGGGCAGACAGGGATATAAATCCAACTGTAGAAACATTGGTTTAATAGTGCCCCTTTTTCAATTAAGAAGTTTAAGACTGGAAAGTATTTAAAGCATTGCCATGGCAACAAGTGTTTCTAGATACCCTCCAAAACTTACTCAGCTATAGATCCTGTTTCCGTTAACATATCCTGCAAATATGGTGAAAATCCATGCATTTGTTTAGTCTGTGAAACACCCACAAACATTAAAACCCAAAAATATTCAAAGTGTTTCCATGGCAACAGTTGTTGCCAGATACCGTCTAAAACATAATCAGCTTTAGATCATCTTAGGGTAAACATATCCTGAAAATTTGGCGAAAATCCATGCATCGGTTTAGGCTGTAGAACACCCAGAAATTTTAAGACCCAAAAATCTTAAAAGTGTTGCCATGGCAACAGTTGTTACGGGATACCCCCAAAACCTAATCAGCTCTAGAGCCTTTGGGGGTAAACATACCCTAAAAATTTGGTAAAAATCAGTGTGTGGGTTTAGGCTATGGGACCTAAAATCTTAAAAGTGTTGCTATGGCAACAGTTGTTGCTGGATATCCCCAAAACCTAATTGGCTCTAGATGCTCTTGAGGTAAATGTACCCTGAAAATTTTGTGAAAATCAGTCCATGGGTTTAGGCTGTGAAACACCCACAAACTTTAAGACCCAAAAATCTTAAAAGTGTTGCCATGGCAACAGTGGTTGTTGTATACCCCCCAAAACCTAATCAGCTCTAGATCCTCTTAGGGTTAATATACCCTGAAAATTTGATGAAAATTGGTATTTGGGTTTAGGCTGTGGGACACCCACAAACTTCACACCCAAAAATCTTTAAATTGTTGCCATGGCAACAGTTGTTGCCAGATACCCCCCAAAACTTAATCAGCTCTAGATGCTTTTTGGTAAACATACCCTGAAAATTTGGTGAAAATCCATGCATGGGTCTAGGCTGTGGAGCACCCACAAGCTTATGCATGCCGCCGTTGCCCGGACGGCGCAGGGGACAACTATAACCCCAGTCTTTGTGGGCTGGGGTTAAAAAGTGTCCAAAATTGTCCAGAAAGGTTACAAAAGTTGAATATATTTCAACCCTTGGAATCAAACTGATTCTGACCATCCCCGACCTTACTTAGAGTCCCCAGGACATTTGACCAACCCTATATGACTTAAATACAACTTTAACAAGACTAGAACTCCCCCCAGTCCCTCCCAGCCCCCCAATAACTCCCTGATCTGTACAATTTTAATATGATTGCTTGTTCTAACATTACAAATAATTGTACTGGTCATATGATCTATCTGGCATGCATCCCAAATACTAAAATTTGAGTTACTGGCATTAAGACAGGTCAGGCTGAAGATTCTAACCTTGGTGGTCGGCAAACAAAGTTGCAAACTTTTTAAAATATATTAAATATATTTGATATTTTCCCAATTTTTACCAATCTTGGCCATTTTGCTTTCAGACATATATGATCTATGGGAGGGGGTGGCAAACTGAGGCTTTTGAAGTTGAAGTTCATGCATCTAAAAATTCCTTTGTACAGACATGACATGTGTAAACCACCTCCATAATGAATCATCAAAATGTTTTATTTTATACATATAGGTCCTATATCATCAACTGAGAAAATGTGTAGTTTTTAATATAACAATCATTTTGTCCAATAAAACTTTAGTTTTTAATCATCACATTGTACAGTACACAATACATCTCTTTTCCCATTCAAAGAATTATTTCACTTTTTTTCAACATAGATAAACCAACTGTGTTTTACTTTGCCCACACATTGAATAATAACACTTGTGTGTAGTCTTTTAGGGGGCTGAAAATTATCAACAAAAGTCAAAAGTAGCATTAGAGATGCCTGTATCTCAGAGCCTGGAAAAGTAGCATTGGAGACCATGAGATATTTCTAGAAGAAGTGAAAAAGTACAAAGAAATAACATTTAAGAAAGAAAAAGGGTATGTAAACACAAAATATCAAAACAAGACAAATTCATAGCATGATTACAGCATTATTTGCAAAGTATAATACATACGAAACTGTAAAATATATTGCTCAAAGCAAGTGGTTTTAATCGTGCAAGGCATTTATGATGTGAGAGTCTTATTTCATTTATCATTGTAAATAAACCCCATTGTGCAAGAAGGCTTGATATAATTGTGAAATCAATTGTTGCCTAACTGTGAATAAAATATGTTTAAACTAATATATATTGACATATTTAATAACTGAAGTATAGCTGTCAATGTGTGTAACACAATTGGGTAAAAATAAATATAATATTCAGTTGCAGCAACCCATATAGCTTGTGATAGGAGAAATATGTCTCAAATGTGGTAGTAGAATCATTCTGGCAAAGCCAAGGCCAAAGGTCACACCATAACTTTGTACACCTACATCCTCCTACCAATACACTTACCATGTAGCAACTTCCTGCACCTTACAGTTTCTGAGATATAGCCCAGTTATGATCTTGAAGGTCAAGGTCACTATGGCAAAGTTAAAGGTAAAATCAAGGTCGCCCTGTCACATTGCACACCTACACCCCCTAACTATATGTCTCTTCCAAGTATAAAGTTCCTATTCCTTACAAATACAGAGATACAGTCTGAACAAGATTTTCCTTGTGGCTACATGTCCACCTGTGCAGCCAGATGCCTTGGGTGAAAAGAATATGCACATAGTCTTTGAAGACTGTGGGGAAAAAACTGGTAAGCATTTCATAACAATCGAAAGACAAAGGACTGAATGGCTTAATGACATACAGAAAGTGCAGCAGTTGTGACCCATTGTGATATGACCTATACAATAATGTGTTTTAAGTGACATGAAACCCCAATCAACCAATCAACCGAAGAGTTCTCAAATTTCAAGATTGATAATTTTCGTCTCACCTCTTCAGCTGTGGCTTTGAATCTAGCTCTTGACAAAATGGTAGGAAGCACTTGAGGCCTGTCTAAACATGACCCAAGCTGTTCAAAGGAACATTAAAGTCAACTGTGACTTTGCAATCATTGGAAAGAGTAGGTAACTCATCAGAAATTTAAATATGGTAAATAAACAAATAAAAACATGACTGGAATCGGCTTTAATTGTCACAAAATGTGTGAACAAGCGTGTTCAGAAAGAGCAAACCTCCATAGAGATTTAATTTTTACCTCCGCCAATGAGATTTCAAATTCATGACCGTTTGTTAGCAGGATTACATCAAATGCCACTGGTTGGGTCTTCATGAGAAAAATGGTAAGATGGGTCCCAATAAATTTTGAGACTGCTGGATACAAAAAAATATATCAAAGATACGAATTTTCCCATTTACTTATTATTGAGTCGTTTGCTTTAGAAAAGACAGATAAGGTTCTGATATAAACTATATAAACTTGGCGGAGGTCTGTGCTCTCTGAGTGTTTTTCTTTTCTTTAGATCCCCCCAAAAATTGAACCTGTAAAAGTTAAAAATCTCTTCAGCAGGATCACATTTCAGAAGGAATAAATATATAAAGTGATTAGAAATGCATATGAATTAAAATTTACCCATTTATTTGTAATTCTTGGTAAAGTAGAAGAAGTACATGTATTTTTCTAGACATTTGAGATTCAACTTAACAGTGGTGACATGTTCCTTTAAGTGGTGAAAAATCATTAAAATAACTCCTTTAACCAGATGAATGTAATATACTTCAAGGCTCTTTATATTATCTTAACCACTAAGTTCTCGGAGAATTTAACCCGGCTCTGAAATGGCCAAGAATCAGCTCTTTCTGGAAAGTACTGGCTACTTATTTCATCTAATTCAAAAAAACCTCTGATCCAATTTTTTAACAGGATAACTAGTAGTACAATCCCTAGGTCTTGCATTAGTTTTTTTTTATTTTGGAACATTAAAAGTCCACTGAAAAAAATATTGCCACTCATACTGGGTAACTAGGTACAAAATTTTATATCCAGACACTTAAGCTATGTTTCCAACATCATCACTGATGGTCGGCTGACAAAACTCCTAGATTGCTTCCATTCAGTGAAAAAAACTGGCGAATATCAGTGATCGGCAAATAATAAACACATATTAACTGAAGGACAGAAGGTACATACACATATATAAACTTCATCTTGTTGTTGAGAATCATTAACTTGTGGGGACATAAGAGAGTTATGGTTTGGAAACAGAAAAAAGTTGAAGATATTTGTAAATAGACGTGTACTAAATCAATTTTTCATATCTAGTGTTTGGAAACAGTGGTGATGACAATTTTATGTAAGCATTAAGCAGCCTTAAAGTAAAATCTTTTCACAAATCACTGAAAAACACTTTTTTCCACCAGAATTTCCAAAGCCCAAGCTAAGGTCCTGTGATTTTGGATGTATGACATTGGTTTCAACACATGAAATAAGCCACAATTATAAAATGTGATGGTAAAGGAAGGTAGTGCTTCCCAGTCTATCAAGATTCTGCACTGAAAAAACTACTGGATACTACAAAACATCACCCTACTAATAGCTTTCCTACATAAAGTCAAGGCTGAGTTTTGAACTGACCACCTTATGAGTTGAACATGAGGGTCTTACTAATAATATACCCATCAACCCAATCGGCTGATTTTCTAAGAACCATATACATGTGTACTTACTTTTATTTAGTAAGAAATTGGACTTCACATAATTATTAGACTTGCTCACAAGTCTTTACTTTTTTTTTGGAGACAATGAATGACTAAGGAAGGACCTTGTACAAGGTCTACATAATTGTATATCTTATACAAAAGTCATATTAACGGTTTTAACACTCGTAGGACCTGAAGTAATTGAACAATTTGTGCCACAGAAAGGCTGAAAAAATGTAAAATCTTTTTTTCAAGTGAGACTAGTTTTTCAGCAGCTCTCACATTACATAACAGGGAAATAAGTAGCCATTCTTCAGGCTCATGTTCCTTTGTAATTGTGAAAAACTTTGATCCTGAGGCACAAAAATAAGAAACTGCATGATTTGTCCTGTGTTTAAACACAAGTTATACAACTCAAAAGACTGGCCTTGTGATGTGCTCCAGACTTTATTGGTACGAGATTTGGGTGAAATATAATTCCACGTTTTTAGTAATTCCATCCTTTTATTTTTATTGTCATATGCAGGAATACTATTCATGGGGGTTGGGGGCTTGCCCCCATTTATAACTTTGTTAATCTAATTTCATATTTCCTTGACAATTTGCTGCAATTATCAAATATGGTGGATCCCGTACCGGTAAAGTAAAATTGCCCCCCAGACTGCTATAATTGATGAAGGTATGTTGTAACAGTACGTTCACACAATTCTCAATTTCTCTTGAGCAATAATCATGGTGCGGGAGGAGGGAGGGATGACTCCTTATATAACTGATCTCCTCTTGGACAAAGATCACTCAGTTCCATTTTAGAATTCACTGAAAAAACTTAATTGTAGTATAACAAAAAGAATTAGTTGTGACAATATAACGATAAGTCATGGCACCCCAAAGATAAGTTGCAACTGCCTCACAACTGAAAAGACATGAATACTCCGGGACATGTTTTTAAACATGATGAATATCTTTGATAAGCTTTTAACATCACTGTGATTAGGTTTCTCCCCAATAAGACAAGGTTCAGGACTGCATAATCAGGGCAATAAAATTGGAGGTATGAAGCCAGGCTATGAAATAAGTTACACCATGTGGTGTTTGAGTCACATTTTATCCTATCTATCACAAGTTATTATACAAAGGATAACAAAAAACCAAACACTTTTTTAATTTAAAATTGTGCAAGGCTTTTGTTAGACTTTGCCTGCATGGTTCTCTGTTTTTATGGTTTCCATTTTTAACATGTTCTAAATTTCCTTCTCAAAGTACATAATGATTTGTAGTTATTTTCAGAATACAATGTTGATGATTTCCAACCCATAGGGGCATAACTGTCTTTAAGTTAGAGGAATGTCAGTAAGGATGGGTCATATAGCACTTTGAGTCCTGTAGTACATGGAGATATTGTGCCGAGTATAAATACAAAATACAAAATATAAAACATATTGTTTGCATGAAGTAGAGCAAATCAAAGTGCAATGCAAACTGATTAAAAAAATAAAGACAAAATCTCTGATACTTTGCCTCAGATAGAATTTTGGAATTTGCCTCCCAAATGACTCACTAATGTAGTCCCAAGCTTCTATTTTCTGTTGGAAAGGTTGGGAGTATAACTACGGTGATCAGATCATCATAGACACCCCCTTTCATTGTTTTAACTTGTTTAAAATTTTTTACAAGTATTTGTGCCCCCTAGTTCCCATGACTAATTTTTTGCAGTCTATGACTTATCTTCAGTCTGCTACAACTTATCTTTATGGTTGTACGACTAATCTTGTTCACTCTTCTATTAAAGTGGCTTGGAATGATCTTGTCCAAACAGAAGATGTGTTTATGAGTCACCAAAAGAGAAGATATGTTTCAGAGTCTCCAGAGTACTTTCCAAGAGTTATTGGGGCTTATTATTACGAGTTATCTTTATGAGTCGTAGCATTCAGGAGCATTTCAAAAGGATTAGTCACAGTAGTGTCACGAGTTATAAATCACCTTTTTAACTATTATCACAACTCAATTAAGTTGAATCGAGTATTAACAATAAATCCAGTGACTTTTTATGTAGTATACTGGCATTTTTTAGAATTGACAAAGGACAGATTCACTAATTCAAAAGTTGAGCTGATTTTTTGCTTCCATCTAATCAGATTTTGTCTTTTTTCACAGTTTATTGTTTAATTAATATCAACTATGCAACAACAGTGACATTTTATATTACACAAACAGGTACACAAAAATATATATTTTATTTTAGGCACACTTGAAACAAACTTAAAATATACCTGGTACATAAAATATAAATTAGGGCCTATATATACATGTTTTCTACATTGTTTCTTGAAAACACTTTTACCACTTTATTGAAAGAGACTCTCCTGTAGACTCCATGTCTCTACATATTTTTTTTCTTTAGAATTTACTATTGGCATATATTTTGTTCATAATACCTTTGATTTACTGTTTTACCTTCAGATGGTCGAATTTTAGCAATAACTTTAACATCACATACCTTGGTAGATCAAAGTTAAGCTAAAAGTTAGAGCCAAAAGCAAACTCAATTTTTTTTAGTACAAAGATGATCCTGATCCAATTTTTGGTTCAACTTAATATTGCTTCCTTTTGTGAATGGGCCCCTGGAGGTCAAGTAGATCAAAGTGAAAAAGCTCTGTTTTAAATAGACAGGTCCTGTGGACCTAGCTGCACCTACCAATGGCAATATTATAATAAGCCCAAGTGATCTTATCTGATAATCAAGTTGGAAATGATATGACATACCTAATCTATATGTACTAAATTGATACAATCTGATGCACTGTAAAACCATTTTTATTTCAAAAAATTCTCCAACTTTTGTCAAATCAATAGCAGTCATCAGCATACACAACAGAATCATTCAACTAAAAAGCCCATGTAACTTCCATATTGACAGGTTGAATTTGAATAAGTTTTCCTCCTTTTGTTCAGCATAGAAAGGACATATATTTGATTGTATTGGATCAGATGAACCTAAAAAATGTACAGTAAGATGCTATCAAGGATTTTTGATTGCTTAAGCTAGATTGACAAGGTATAAATAACAAATAAATGTCCAGAAATTTAAGCCCAGTATGCAACAAACTGATCCAATACAATATATGCTCAGATCTAGATACAAGACCTCTTTAAACTAATGAAATGGGGAAAAAATTAAATTTGTAGCAGAAATAAAGAAGTTCTGGTCATCTAAATCAAAAATCTATGGTGGATGCTGTGACACTTAAGAAATCCCAATAAAGAGAATTTGTCTTAGTAAAAAATCATGTTGCATCAACCCATGTTGTACTGTGCTGTATATTTATTCTCAGTGCACTATCTCCTTGTACTACAGGACTCAAAGCATTATTTGACCCATCTCGGCTGCACAAACATATCCCAACCTCCCAAATGACCGACATCCCCGAAATAAAAGACTGGGTCAAGGCTGACCATTTATCAACATTCTTGAGGGTTCTTTGGCCTGTCACTGGGGATAGGACCCAATGACAGCTTACCGTCATTTGAACTGGTCATCTAAGCTACTTATGTATTTGTTTATACCCTGGTTTGAACCCAAGTCCTCTCTGTTCCTAGGCAAGTATGTTACACAGTGGCAGCTTGTATCATCATCAGTGGATATAGAAACTATACATCATAGTTGTTTCAATTTTCTTATTGTCTCGACTTATTTATGATTGGTGTGCACAAGCCTTAAAAATAAACTAGCCTCATCATGTGGCTTCTATTTCAAAGTCTACAGCTCATGACTTACTTCATCCCAAAAATGGAACAAATACTTGTACAAACACAAAAGCCATATGCTGCACAAATTACATGTGTTTTGACATGTGAATATCACATATGCATGTCTCTTACTAGACTGTCAAAACTCTAAAATTAGTGGCCAGATATAATATACTCTTCCAAGTTTAATGCGTAAAGGAACTATAACTCATGCCCTGTTCCTGTAGGAGGAACTCATGGAATGCTAATTGTGTCCTGATACATGTAAGATATTAAAATATAATACACTTTAAATTACCACAAAAAGTAGGATTAAGTATTACGTCCTCCCATGTCAGAATCTATTGTTAATAACAAGCAATATTTAAGGTACATTGTATTTGGCTCTGTTATGTTTGTTACATAATTTTATGATGCACTAGCTTGTATTCTTAAACAATATCCATCTCAGAATTAAACTCAAAAGTGCTCTCAATAATTAGGGGTTTAAATATTATTAGGGGGTTTAAATTTCAACAAAAAATTTAAAAGTTTCAGGAAACACTTATGTAGAATTTCACTCGATAGTTCAAAATATTTTATTTCTGTTGGTATTTGTAAAGAGATCTCAAACTCAACAATCTTGAAGCCTAAATTATAGGTATTATATTTGGCTTTCAGATTGAGTTATTGATTTTTTTGTATAAATACCAGCCCTGAATTCTATATATATAAATATCATGGTAAAACAATGTCCATATTTTAACAAAATGTGGCAAATTGTCAAATGGGTCTTTCTACCAAGGCACAATATCTTCCCCACTAAGAGGAACTCAGTGCGCTAGTTAACAAAAGTCATTTCTAATAAGGAGCGTCAAGGGGCGTTCAAGGTCAGTGTTCCAGAGTTGTGGGTGAGACCGAGAGGGAAGGAGACTAAGTTGGGAAACTAGAATTGAAAAGGTGGGTTTTGAGGTGTTTCCTGAAAGATGCGACAGAGAGACTGTTTCTTATTTGGAAGGGGAAAGAGTTCCAAAGAATTGGGGCATAGTGACTAAAAGAATTAGAGAAGTGTTTAATTGATTTATGAACTCTACAGTCAAAAGTGGGGGTATGAAGGAACTTGAGTTTAGGGGTACTATGCCTAGTGTTTCTGAAGGAAGTTTAGGGGTGAATTAATTCTCTTAGGTAAACAGGTTGACCTTGGTTGAGGATTTTGTATGTAATGAGGCCTATTTTAAATTGCACCCTGTACCTGACTGGAAGCCAATGGAGATTTTTCAGTTGAGGGGTGATGTGAGAAAATTTTGAGGAACGGGTGACAACCCTGCAGAGTGAATTTTGCACTAGTTGCAATCTCCTTAAAGCCCATTGCACACTAGTGCGGCGCGGCGTGGCTTAATAAAATAGAAATAATGGCAGTAGTTCACTGCTTGTACATATGTGCGTCGCGGCAGCTAGCGGTGCGGTGCGGATTTTTCCATTTAGAAAATTTTCTATTTTTTTTAAAAACCGCGCGGTTTTTCTCTGTTTTGCCCAAGGTTTCATATATATTTGGATTTTCCACATACAGTAGAACCTCGATTATCCGGCCTTCTATTATCCGAATCTCCAGATTAACTGAACCGAAACCTTGTCTCCCTAAATATAAAGCACTGTCTAGCATGAGCGATAATACAGGATTTTACACATTCTCGGAAACTAATAATTCTCGTGCTTTATAAAACATACCATCCACAAAAAGCCTAACTTCTTTGATCTTTATCACCATTGTTACAAGAGGGGAGGGATTAAAAAAGTTTTTTCTTCAATTATTGCCCACTCGGTAACCCATAGACGGTGAATTTCGGTTTCCTTCATCTATCTGAACCCCTCGATTATCCGGCCAGATTGTATGTCTCCCACTAGGTTGGGATAATCGAGGTTCTACTGTATTTGAAATTGTAGTTCATCACAGAACTCTACACAAACATATTAATTGGAAAACAAAATGCAAGCACACAGGTTGATTGTGAAGGGATTAACTACAGGCAGATAGATGACAAAATATGGTGTGTGTCCATATAGTCACATAAAAGGGTTGAACTGAATGAGGATTGCAATTACCAGTTATTCTAAGGGGCACACTGGACAATAGCCAGTATTACAAAAGGGACACTGGTCAAAGGCAAGGCCCTTCATTGTGGAGAGATTACATGTAATTAAGGGTAGGATAGCTGTTGAAATGGGGATTGTGGAAATGTACTGTGGAATATTGGATGTTTAATTATATGTGATTATGTTAACTATTCTAGTCAATTTCACTGTACTTTAATAATATTTTATCATTTTACTGAAAACCGCTGGGGGAAAATCGCCCAAATGTGCAAAGTAAAGAAAAATAGCCTACTCAGCATGTAGTAAAAATTGTATCGTGCCGCACCGCGCCGCGTATATGTGCATAGGCCTTAACTCAAAATCAGTGAGTGATAAGAACAGGGAATTGCAGTAGTCCAATCTGCTGCTCACCAAAGCATTGGCTATCAAAGTATTGTTTGCAAAAAATGATGTACTACAGATATAATATAAATATGCTTTTTATAGAAATTCCAAAAAATTCCTATTCTTAGACATTTTGTTATTCCTACACCTATGAGATCTATATTTTAAGAAAATTTTCTGCTAAGAATAAGGATTATTATGACCCAGAATATTAGGGAATAGAAGGTGCAGATGATTTAAACAACATTTTACATTGTTGTGGTACAAATTATGGGGTAATGTTAACAGTCAATTTAATAACAACAGGACAGAAAACATAACTGTGAATCATTCAGCCAAAGTCCAATTTTTGTGCAAAGTCAGTCTTCCTATGTTTGGCCTAATTCACATTTTTGGATTAATGTGTCTATTTTGGTTCACTTTTTCTATCTGTCAGCAAGTATCAAATAAATAAATATCCCTGTATAAGTACAAACTGAGCTGCATACTAAAAAAAAATAATTATGTAATGTCTCATCACCCAAATAAGCTGTTAAATGACAGTTTTTTAACTTGCTTGATAGATCACACATATAATTGTAAAATTGCTTTTACTGTAACTAAATTGTGCAAAGTGATAGATTTCATTGGAATAAGCTTTCCAAGGGACATAACATTTTGTTTAATTTTTAAAGCAGGGTTCTATCCACTTAGTAGAATTCAACATAAATGGGGTACAAAATAATTCCCTTGCAATTACATATTTTTTTCATTTACAAAATTAATAAATTGGTCTTTCATGCAGTGCTTTTTGCTTTTGTATTTTTTTTTGCATTTTTTCTAACTTCTTTGCATCAATCCTTTTAATAATTGACATTTCTGCAATATTATTATTACTTTTTCTTTACAAAAATAAACTGGGTTGAAACTGTAGCCAGTAAAATTATATAATGCATTAAACTACCACCCTGGATGTCACACACACACAAAAAAAATGTACTTTTTTCCCTTCTAACAATTTGATCACGAGGTGTAAAAAAAGCCAAGTTCAGTAAGAACAAAGCTGAATCATTTCACATTTATTATTTGTAAAACAAATTCAAATTGTTACAGTTATGTCAACAGGCACTCAAATGTTTTAAAGCAGCTGGATTATGTGCCAGTTGACTTTTTTAGTTTTGCACTGCAATTTCAAATGCAATTTTGGTAATGTAAATTCACATGCACCTTTAGTGATGCACATTCAAATACTACTTTAGCAATGCAAGTTTAAGAAGACATTTGATAAATGGAATAGTTTTTAGGTGGAAGAAAGTATTAGATCCTAAGTGGGTTTCTTCTTTTACCCTGTTATGTGGAATCCTGGTTTAGAAGAACTATTTCTTCTGGTCCCTGGCTCAAGTCCATCTTCTTATATTTGTACACTGAATAGAATTAAACTAGCCTTGTTAAAGGCTAAAATTTGTAATTATGGAAAAAAACATTTAGCTTATATGATAAAGTCTCACTTTACTTAATATACTGTTACATGCAGTGATTTTTTCATACATACACTGCTTTGACATTGTCTGATGAGCTTATATTTCCCCAACCTTTTAGAGTGCTTTGTGATTAGCAAATATTTGTGTAGATGTTTGAAAAAATATGGTACAAATCTGAGCCTTAAGCAAGACTACAATTAAAATGACTTTTATAAACTTAAATGCAAAACTGAATTCCACATCATTTCAATTGAAAACTTTAAAAACATGAAGTATTCTAGAAACCAGAAATCAATTTGAACTTTATAAAAAATTGATAATAAAGTGAAATATAACAAAAGAGTTTATACATGTGCAAAGGGAGCTTTTCTACTAAAAACTGATTTCAACAAAACTTACCTGTGAAATGCTAGTACATGTACTTTATTTTCACAGTGTAGTCCTGATGTTTAAATCATCTTTCGTAAAGAGTCTTAGGTCTTCAGTTAAATCAGTATTTTTTCTTCAAATAACTTTGCAAAGGTGAGCCCTTCAGTCTATGGTCCATATGGTCCAGAAACTATAAGCTTCACAGGTTACTTTTCATGTAACCAACACCAAAGTGAGATTAAGGTGAAATAAGACATCAATGCTCAAGAGTATACAATTGCGAGTTACAAACCAAACTTCAAGTTCCTTAAGATTTTGATCAGAAATTGCGATTAGGTAGTTTCAGGCAATGTGATCAGGTATTAAGGCAATAAGGCCGTATTGGGGAAGATGAAGCTCTGAAGATGTGAAGATAATTGGCTATTGAAATCCCAAAATCTTTTTACCACTTCTCAACCATATGCAGTTGCAAGTCAGATAAACATTTCATATCAATTGTAGTCCAGATCTGCTCTGTTAACTGCGGTGCTGTACACTGGATTCTTATCCTAACATCTCCATTTTATAATAATCTGGAGGTAGAGACTGCAGCATGTTGGATATCTTTTCTGCATAAGTTCGAGTTACTGAATTCTACTTTCAACTGGATGGACAGGGAATGTAGGATCGTGGATTTTCTGATACATCCTTGATCTTCAGTTGCTAAAAGTGCTTGGTATTGTTGGGCACAAAATGGAACATGTTTCTGATGTTACATATTTGTTTATGTTCTGCAGGTAACCTAAAATACAATATGACAGACATATGTATAGAAATATGTTATATTTCCATTACAGTAAAAAAGAAAGAGGCACATGGTATATGGTCCTTCCAAGTTGTTGTGCCTGTGAAACAGCCTTGTTATCTAATCGAATTAGACATACAGCAAAATCTCTGTACTAACAGATTTTAAGATGTATAACTATGATTCTTGCAAAATCATTACAACAGCAATTGCACAAGCATATGGCTCCTTTGCTAAAAATATTAACACATAGGCATCATTTCTGTAAACTGCTTATGCAAAGAAAAACAAGCAGAGACATACTTTTTAATTTCAATGCCACTGTAGGTACTTGTTTTTAGTTTCTCTCAGTAGGAGTGTGTCTGTGTTTGGCTTGTTTTATCTGTTTTTTTTTTGGTTTTAATATATTAGAGCTGAGATGCCATAAAATGCTGTAATTAGATCTTTGCAGATTGACTTATATCTCAAGAACTTTGGATTATTTTTCTTACAAACAAACACACATGAGACGTATCGCATATAACATTTTGGTACATATATAAATAACAAATTTATATAGTCTCAGATACGATATAAGCTAGATAAGCAACATAGTTATGGATCAACAGGGCTTAAAGTGACAAAAATTAATAAACTTAGTTCCTGTGGACATTTTCAGAAGCCTTAAGGTGACCTAAACTTTAAAGCTATAAACCTCAAATTATCCACAAAGATCACATATAGAAGTTATATCTAGTACAGTTTCAGGCTGATTAGATTAACCATTTCCAAATTACAGGGCAAAATATGTGTAAATGTAGAAAAAAAAGTCCCAAGGTGGGGTATTTATGGGCCTAAAGCACAGTTTGTATCTAAAATTAAAGTCTTGATTTTTGGCATATGTGATAAGAACATATTAATGTATTCTCAGGTGAAATTTTAGCTGGATTAATGACATAATTTCTGTCTTAGAGTGGTTCAATTGGCCAAAGCTTTCTTTCTGGTCTTAAAGTGGTCCTAAGCTTTTTATTAAGGTCACCTTAAAATAGTGTTTGTCTCCTTGCCCAAATATGTGTATACCAAGCTTGACTAAATTCTATGAAAATATGGAGTTATAGCACACACAAGTGAAAACGTACCTTGGCGCAACTTGGATGAATCCAGTATATCCCTGACTTCTGCCTGGAGATATTATGCATTTAGCTTTTTTAATGTCCTTTGAAAGATAATATTGGACTATTGCAGTTACTTTTTCACAGCAATTGACAACTGGAATACCTGTCAAGAACAGAAAGTAAACTCTCTTGTAATTTATATTTTAAATTAGTCTGCATTAAGCTACAACAAAAATCCCTTTAAACAGAGCTTCAATCAGTAGAAATCCCTTTTAAGTAAAAATTAACCTCTATAGAACCTGGGAAGGTGTCCTATCATCTGTAATACTCTATTAAGTGGATTTATTTTTATGGTTCCCTTAGATTTGACTTATTATAGTTGAACTCTAATACTTTCACAAAGGAGGTATTATTTTATAACCATTTAATTGTCTGTTTGTTTGTTAGCAGGATTTCGCAAATACTACCGCTTGAAACTTCATGGAAAAAGTCAGAAGATGGGTCTTGGTCCAACTGAGAACCCATTAAATTTTGAGAATGATCTGCATCACTGTCTGGATACACTCCAGACAAACAATCCAGATTTTCCCAATTACTTATAACGTCCCTTGCTGGAAGTCTGCACTCTCAAATTACTCTTGTTTCTCTTGCCATCACAAGGCAAATAATGCATATGGACAGGGAAAGGGTTAACTTAAACTACGAATGAGTAATAGTCATCATTCTTCAGGTTTTCAACCTTTTAAATATCTGAGACAGAATATCCGGAGTGGAAAAAAAACAGCCAAAACTGAAAACCTGTACATGTCGTTCAGAATACACTTTTTCACTCAACAGAAAAACTTGTGAAAACTTGCAAATGAAGTCAATTCCGATGAGTCAGCAACACAAAAGATAGCAGGGAAATAAAACATAGTTCTTAAAGGAAATTTATGAGGCATTGTACTTACTGTTGATCATATGATAATTCTTATGCACTGCCTATTTATACCAACAACCATTTTGTCATCCAGGGGTAACACTGTCATTCAGAAATCCTTGCACTTTAAATCCCAGTTTCATTGTAGGATTTCAGGATTACATATCACATTAAAACACAACAGAATGTCTATTATCCATCCATGCTAAGGGAGCTAGATTTGGCTTAGATAACAGAAGAGTGGTAAAACAGAAGACATATTTAAGAGTAAAATAACATTATAATTCAAATACATGTACCATTTTGTAGTGATTTATTAACTTGTGCTGCGGCAATAACTTAGTACTTTGTGGTAATGACTTGTTAACTCATGGGAATGAGATAAAAAAATTACAGAAAAAATTCTATGTCCTTACCTAGGCTCCACAAGTTGGGTTTTGACCTTTTTTGGAATATGGACCTTCGCTCATTGAACATCAGTGCTTCAGAGGATGTTTTAAATCTTCATAATTCCTCTGTCATTTGTATTCAGATTATATTTTGATTGTAACACCTCAAATCAACAACCATTTTGTCATCCAGGGGTAACACTGTCATTCAGAAATCCTTGCACTTTAAATCCCAGTTTCATTGTAGGATTTCAGGATTACATATCACATTAACACACAACAGAATGTCTATTATCCATCCATGCTAAGGAAGCTAGATTTGGCTTAGATAACAGAAGAGTGGTACAACAGAAGACATAGTTAAGAGTAAAATAACATTATAATTCAAATACATGTACCATTTTGTAGTGATTTATGAACTTGTGTTGTGGCAATGACTTGGTACTTTGTGGTAATGACTTGTTAACTCATGGGAATGAGATAAAAAATTACAGAAAAAATTCTATGTCCTTACCTAGGCTCCACAAGTTGGGTTTTGACCTTTTTTGGAATATGGACCTTCGCTCATTGAACATCAGTGCTTCAGAGGATGTTTTAAATCTTCATAATTCCTCTGTCATTTTTATGCAGATTATATTTTGATTGTAACACCTCAAATCCAAAATAAAACATTACCAATTGGGGTTATTTTCCCACATTTGCTTTATCCACTACATTTTCCCATGACTGTTCCACAGTTTCAAAATTTATCAATGAAAAATATGTTTTAATTGACAATTCATTTGAGAAGCAATTGTTTGATTTTATTTAAAAAGCCTGGAGAGTAAGTCAAAATTTGATTAATAAATAGAACATAATTATTCATTCGATGTTGGGGTGTGTCGTATTCTCTGTAGTGGATAAAATGGTCATTAATATAATTGCTGCTAGTTGTTAAAATGTTAAACTTCTGCTTTTCTTATGATTAATGCTGGTAACGATGTAATTTATCTAACACAATAACCATGGCAATTATTGTCTTGATTGACTTATAAGCCATTCAGGGCTGGACAATGTTTTGTGTTTCTTGTTCCAGCCTTTGTATGTTGTTTATTGCATGCCAATATAATAAATAAAATAAATAACATAATATACATGATCCAGTGGATATACTGTCCAGCTCCTGCCTAGGATTCTGGCTATTGGATCAGCTGCATGGAAAAGGTCATTCTGTATGTGATAAAGCTATGACAGTATGGCGGCTGAAAACCCAGTCACATGCACTCGTGTATCTCTACTTGCCCAGCATTTCTAGATAACAGAATGTACTGTATAACTAGAAGGTTTAGCTAGGAGAAAATTTCACTAATTCTTCATCTTTAAGAAATTCACTGGAATAATTTTCACTAATGGCTAAGTTGTACTGGAGAGATTAGTACAGATTTAATATTTCACTAGGAATTGCTTTTCACTATTCAAGCTCATTAGATAGAGTAAGAAATCTAAAATTCGCCACATATCTGAAATTCGCCACACGTGAAAATACTAATAAAATAAATGAATTGTGATGAGATTTGTTGACTGTACAGTAAATTAAGGCTTTTTGAACTGAAAAATACCAATTTTTGGACAAAAACATCATTTTCTTCATAAAATCAACTAAGGTTTTAGAGGTGGCGAATTTTAGATTCCTGGCGAATTTTAGATTTCTTACTCTATAA
Organism: Sabellastarte sp. h YS-2021; assembly: GCA_964017235.1. Classification (NCBI taxonomy): domain Eukaryota; kingdom Metazoa; phylum Annelida; class Polychaeta; order Sabellida; family Sabellidae; genus Sabellastarte; species Sabellastarte sp. h YS-2021. The sequence continues at coordinate 78,649,632 of OZ024929.1, read as the reverse complement.
AGTTGAAATTAATGACTTGTACAAATTTGAACTTATACAGTATTTAAATGAGAAATATCTTCTCATGCCCCACCTTTTACATCTACTTCAAAGAAAACTACTAAGCAGAATTCTATATGAGAGGTTTATCTGTCATAAATAATATCTTATGGTGATAAAATATTATTTTGAGGTAAATCTACTTCTTATTTAGAGGCAATGTCTCGATATACAAAATTTTGCGATGAAAGGTTGGCCGGTTAAGTTCATCACCCAGAATGTTCATCACCTGGAGAAAAAATTAACAAGAGCATTCGGAGAGTGCAGACCTCTGCCACGGGAGCTCAATTCCTGGACTTTCAAAACCTACCATTACCACTGATATTTTCCCCTCTATTTCACATTTTTGCCGATAGTGATCCAGATCACTCCCATTTTATTTTTCATGGATCCAGACAGTGATCCAGATCACTCCCAAAATCTAATCACTTGTTCCTTGTCCCATTTAGGACATATCCTGAAAATTTCATCAAAATCCCTCCATAAGTTTTTGAGCTATCTTTCTTTAAAAATTACGTTTCATGGATCCAGAAGATCCAGACAGTGATCCGAATCACTCCCAAAATCTAATCACTTCTTCCTTTTACCATTTCGGACATATCCTGAATTAACAAAATTTCTCCATTTGTTTTTGAGTTATCTTGTTCACAAACAAACAGACGGACAGACAGACGGACAGACAAACCCAGGCAAAAACATAACCTTCTTGGCGGGGGTAACAAAGACAGAATATTTATGTCTAAAACAAATGTTGCAATTGTTTATAACTTATAACTTGTTTATAAGATGACAAACTGCATTGGATGAGCCAGTTGAAGTTCATTACTCAAAAAAGTTCCTAACTTGCATTTTATAACACTATTGAAACTTTTTAGCAAAAGAACCTTCAGCACACATTGATGTAAAAAGCATTTATTCCATTTATTTAAACATAAATATTATGTGTCCTTGATGGATTTTACCACAGGTGACAAAATTCATTAGATGGCAAAATGGCTGAGCAGTATAATATGCTGTATTGAATGTGAATAACCACTGAATGTGTACATTCAATAGGTCAAACATTCAGTGGGCAAATCATTGAATGTGCTCATTCAACGGCTAAACTATGGAATTGTATAAATTCAATGGCTTAAGGCATGGATTGTACAAATAATAAAATATGAACTGCTTATGCAGAGAACTAAGACTTATTCAATACAATTATAAATTTTATAGGTTAATAACTTTAGTTTGTCACATATTTTTGTCTATTTCCTAGCATTATCCTAAGCAACAAATCAAGATGAATAAAATCGAGTGGTACATATGAGAAATTGAAATTGTTAATTTAATTCAACCTGAAATCACACTTATATTTGATAGGATATTTTATGGGTGTTAAAACTGGGCACCAGGCAAGTGTTACCCACTTGACCACCGAGGGATATTATGCCCAACTTAGAGCTGTAGCTCTGAGCAAACACCACACCCTCTACTAGCATAGATTTGTGTTATAAAGGAAGAATGTTTGGTCAACTCTATTCTGCATTAGCTACCTCCATGGTTGTTTTAAAATCGTTGCAATGTGACCCAGTCTTAAGTTATCATTGCAAGACAATTTTGTTGTTTTTCATTTTAAAAAAATTCATAAGTCATAATTGCGACTTAGTATGTCGCAATTACGACTTAGTATGTCATAATTATGACTTGTGTAAGTCGTAATTACGACTTAAATTTTATTTTCAACATATGACCCTTATAGGCTTCCACAATAAAGTATGTATACGTGTAAATAAATAATAAAGTACATGTACATTATATCCTTACTGAACTGCTTTCATGACTATCCACTGTTTAAAACATTCTGTTGTAACAAATAAGGGTTAAATATTGAAGTATTGACCAGTTTCTTGGCCACTACTGCAGTACTAGTACATGTACTATACTTGTGCCACTGTGTGGTAAAACACAAAGATTCTACTCTCCATGCATGAAAGCACACCACTCAGACCTTTGTACCAAACTTTCACTTTTAGTGTTTAAATCATAATGTGCCCACCGCTGACCTCAAATTCATTCTTCCATGAATCCACTATCATGTCACAAACTACCAGCATGTAGTATTCCTTGATACCCTGAACTTTAACTGCCTGAGGTCAAAGTTCAAAGTTTATCCCACTTTCAACATTTGTTGTCATATCAAGCCTTTAGTACAGTGGTAACCCCAAATACTTTGAACCCTTACTGATACCCAGACATAGTGCATATAACACTCGTCAAAGTCAATCTGATGGCATATTTCTTGAGGTTCCCCACTTTGCTTCAGTTTTCAAGTCTCGAAAGCATTTTGGACTCAGTTTTGCGTATGACACACCTATAATTTGGAATGCCCTTCCTGATGAGGTCCACTCTGCAAACTCACTTGCCTCTTTCAGGTCAAAGTTGAAGTCATACCTCTTTGGAAAAGTATACCCACCCTAAATTTCCAATCTCCTCCTGCTTTCTCCATGGTGCTGACCCCTGCAATGTTTCTGGTTTATGAATATTGAACAATGTTTTGTGTGATGTGCCTTAGAGTCTGTCTTTTGGCAGAGATTAAGCGCTATAAAACTGCTATTTGAATTAGAATTAGTACATTCTATACATCACCATCAGTTGGAATTGAACCCTGTGTCACACAGGTGAGAGAGTGGTAACACTCTCGCCTCCCACCTCTGAGGCCGCGGTTCGGTTCCCGGCATGGTCTCAAGTGGGAAAGCTGGTAGTTGCTTGCCGTTGGTCGGCAGTTTACAGTACAGAGCCCTAACGAACTGTATGTACTGGTTTCCTCTGCCCTTCCAACTAACTACCCATCGTGATATGACCTGTACAGTGTTGAAAGTGATGTAAAACCCCAAATAAATAAATAAATAAACACACAGGTAAGAGAGGTCCTCAGTGGCCTAGTGGTTAGCAAGTTTGGCATCTAATCATAGGCTGTCACCTCTGTGGGTTCGAGTCCCTGAGGTGACAATGCTGAGGACCTGTCCCAGTATGACCCCGGCTGTTGAAAGGGATGTAAAACCCCAACTTTAACTTTGCATACAGGTGAGAGTAAAAAGGTGATTATATGTCAAATTTGTTGACTACTTCGCTGCTGGGGACTCCTTCACTACCTGACATACACAAGAATAAATTACTGTAACAAATAGGCAACAGTATTTTCAGTAATGTTTTGTGACAATAAAGCAGATCAAGCAGAGGTGACAGCCTGTGATTAGATGACACACTTGCCAACCCACTAGGCAATAGAGACAGCCAATCAAATACATATGTAGGTCAGTAAGTTTTTTTGTTAATTTGATATTGTTGTCAATGGCAAAGGTAAGCATCTGTTTATCAATAATCTGGAATAACTATTTCCAGGTCATTCAAAGCAAGACATTTTTAGAACATTTTTATTGTCCAACATTAATAAGAAAGTTTAATGAAACAAAATACTTCAGTACAAGAGCAGTAAATAGTTACTTTTTTCAGAGGAGGGAGGGACTGAGTTTAATTTCTCCAGGTAATAAAAGCTAATCACCAATTGAGAATGATAATTTGACAAACGTTGACCATGGAGAGTAAAAATTGACTTATAAATACATGTTTAACATGCGTTTCTTCACATTGGTGGTTAATTAAATTTGATTTATTGAATGTTGCTGTTTTTGTGTATATTTCTAATCTTTCTTCATATTGTTATGCACATACGTATTCTGTTAGAAGATTTCATACTGACCTGTAAGCGTAAATGGCTGGGTGTTAACTATATTTTGTTTGAGTAAAACTGTTGTATAAACTTTTTGTTAAATATATGTAACTCTGTATAACACACCGTCAGTAAAATAAAATTATTATCTATCTTATATATCTATTGGATTTTTCTTCCTGAAAGAATTTGACTCCCCATGCAGCATGTGTTACCAACAGGACTTCAGTTGATCTACTTCCTACTGTTAGAATATCCATAATTTCCTCTGTATGATAAATAAGATGAAGCTGTACAAATGTAATGCAGTGTGCTACAATATCCAGATGTCATAAGTTTCCTTAATATGAGATTGACTTGTTACACCATAAAAGGGATTTGTGACACATTTATTTGTCCTTTTACAAAAACTGTACATGATTGCATGTATAGAAAACCCCATCAGTTCATTTATAATATCAATCATCAAGCTTAATTAGTTTAAAATTTTGTAGAAACCAAAAAATGAAGATAACAAAACACTTTATTGTGTAACTGTAAATTTCATCGAGTCTATCATTACTGAGTTCTTCAAATTAGCTTTTAAGGGACAAAAATACAAAACAAGGAAAAGTAACTCCTGCTTCTTGTATTGAAAATATGTAAAAGCAGCCTTTCTCAAATAGTTTTATACAAAAGTATTCATTAAATGCTGTGTGAATGACTGCGCATGCGCCTACACTGGAATAACCCCTATTAGCCTCACTTTTAATTTGGTCGTCAGGGAGTGTACATCGTAAACAAAGATTGTTTTGCGGTTTTTCAACTATGGCAGAAGGTCAAATAAAAAGTAAAGGACAGAAGTTAGCGGCTGGTTGTCGCCATACTTCTTTTGAATGGGATCACCATCGTTTCTGCCTCTCTTGTAGAGAGAAGAACAAAGGTGATGACGTCTGTGTTACTTCTAAAGAGGAGGATTGCTTTGTGTGCCTCCAATTCACGGCTGATCAGAAGAAAAAACTCAAAGCAAGGAAAGCTTATGAGAAGAAAAAATCCACTAAAGAAACGATCTCTAAAGAGGTCGAAGATTCCCTTCTAGGGTCTGAAGATATTCAGCCCTCTCAAGCTACCAGTAAAGAAAAGTCTTCCCATTTACCTTCCACTTCTTCTTCCTCAACTGTGTCTAATGATCCCTTACAGCTTATACTAGCACGTCTAGAAGCTATGCAGGGTCGTATTCAGGTTTTAGAAACTAAAACCACAGAGACAGCTACACAAGAGGTTTTTGGAGAGACTGCAAGTCGTGAAGATGCCAGGTCCATTTTTGCTACGACTGAAGAGGAAGATCATAGTGTGGCGCAAGAAGAAATAGAGCAGAGAACGCATCACAAACGAGCGCGTTCTCTCTCTCCTCACTCTGAACAAAAATTTTCTTCGAAAGAAGAAGAGATAGACGAAGATCCTTCCTACAGACAGTTTTTAGCCTCTATTAGGGGTTTGTTAGAACTTTCAACTCCAGAGGAATATAAGGAGGTTCCATCGAAGATCTTTGGGTCGAAGGACCGAAAGAAGAAATTATCTGTCTTACCTATGTGTTTACCTCCAGTGGTGGAAATTAATGCTAGATGGACAGAATTGGAAAAGAAAGTTGCAGGGAATCCATCTGAGAATGGGGAGAGACTTCACTCAGCACCTTTCAATTCAGATACTTTTCTACCTTACACCAGACCCAACATGAAGTTCTACAGGTCTACCACTTCTGAATTTTCCATCTCTGCACCTAAATGTCAAGATTCCTTCAAATCTATTTGCTCAAAATCTACCTCTGCTCCATCTTACATTTCTGTTCCAACTCGTCAGTTTACTACTATGGAATCAGTAAAACGCGAGCATGTTCAGGTGTTGGGGTTTGTCAGTCACTTTATTTACTCTCCCGCTAACACGTAAGCACTAGTGAGGATAAGGTAAGGGTATTTTACGCAATAAAAATAATGCACAAAGCAAATTACCAATATTCACATTTATGTACATAATTTTTCTAATTTACAATAATGTCATAATATTTAGTCTTTTTTTAATTATACTCATTTTTCAAAGTTTTAGCATGTCCACTATGATTGTTATTGACTGATGACTGTAACTGCTGTAAACTGTCCTGTGGTAACAAAGACGCCAGTTCTAATGAGTCTCTCAACTTGCACAGCATCTCGTAGTTTTCTCTGCCTCTCACCACAAGTGTAAACTCTTCACAGTCTTTCCCATTAACTTTGACCTTTTTCACCCTTTGACCTTCACCTATTCCTCCATCACCAGGATGTGATCTCTTCACAGGTTTGGGTGTTGGAAACATTGCATTTTCCTCACCTTTTCTGTCTCTACCAGGGCATGCACAGATGCGGACTTCCACTGACTGCCTGCCTAGCACTACCCCTTGGTGTTCTAGGGTAAACACAAGCTGCACTGGCCTCCTGTTCAAGCCTCCCACACAGCTAGAGAAGCACATGAACTGATAGAGGTTGGTGACCCAGTCTGAACCTACCTGTGGTTTCTCATGAGGAACCACCACACTTTTCCTGCCTGTTCTTTGGTCTTCAGAATATCTGGCAGCACTGTGATCACACCTCACCAAATGTGATGGTGCTGGATGAAGCTCATTCAGTTCTTTGGCTGAGGAATGGTTGGGACATCTTTGGACCACTTCTTGAACATGTTCTGGTTTCACATAGACTGGTGTTGCTCGAATAACAGAGCCTTCTGGAGGTGTTGTAGCAGTTTTGAACTTAATGGGACAGGCACAAGCCATTCTGACATAGAGTTTCCTCAAAGCCTGAGAGTATGTCCAGGTGGTGGCTTTGGTGTCTTTTGGTTGAACTTCAAAGGCCATCTGAAAGCCATACTGTCCGGTGTAAGGTATATTAGATGGAATAGCTTGAGAAGAGATAGTGAAAGCAGATGTGATAGATGATGCACTGGATGACATTCTAGTTGATGAAGCTGGTCTGTACTGTTTCTGTGGATCACTTTGGTCCCTGCCATACATGCATGAGGTCATAGAGGCTGCACTTATATTACTGTCACTATTAGGGCTGATTGGGGCCACACCTCTAGAACTCCTGCATTGCAGAGAGAAGTTGGTGGGACTCTGAGTAAGAGAGGAGTTCATCACTGGAGAACTACTGGCCATGTTAGAATCATCAGCGATAGGAGTGAACCAGTTCTGCTCTTCAAACTCCTGTGATAATGATACAAAATATAATGATCACATACTGTGGTAAAATTTACATTTCTTACTCTGCAAAATGATATAGAGTAAGAAATCTAAAATTCGCCACATATCTGAAATTCGCCACATGTGAAAATACTAATAAAATAAATGAATTGTGGTGAGATTTGTTGACTGTATAGTAAATTAAGGCTTTTTGAACTGAAAAATACCAATTTTTGGACAAAAACATCATTTTCTTCATAAAATTAACTAAGGTTTTAGAGGTGGCGAATTTTAGATTCCTGGCGAATTTTAGATTTCTTACTCTAATTGTATCAGTGGTATGAGAAGTGGAGTATCAGTGTGTGGAAATGATTATCAGTACATCTGACATAGGCAAAATATGGCCTATATATGAATTAGAATTTTTTTTTTGTTTGCTATTTTGATATTAAAATGGGTTTTTTTTCATGAGTAAAAATAGCATTATTGCAGTCATCATAAAAACTAATATTACATTGAACACTGTATATTTTACAGTGAAAGAAGTTTATCCAGTATTATTTGTAAGTAAGAAAATCGTGACAACATGAATACAATGTAAATGAAATGAGGCTACAATTTACTATGCAACCAATAAACGTAGCTAAATAAAAAAAATTAATAAAGTATTGCTGCTTTCATCATTATGCTACATTCCAGCTTTTAAACTGGAAAGTGAAAGAATATTCAATATTATTCCAAATTTCCTGTTGTTAGCATTAAATGAGAAATTTGTACAACTAACAACATGTGATGCTAAATTTCTGTCAACTTATGCTGGAACAAAGGAAAAGGTATTCGCAATAACGTCCAAGTTAATTAAAGTAAATTACATATCAACTTTCTGTATTATTAAATAAATTTATAGTACTTTTAATTTAAAAAGAAATTGGTCAGGGGCCGTATTCACGAAAGGTCTTAGCCAGGGCTTAGGCTTAAAGTTGAGACTTTTGTCTCAAGTTTCTGCCCAAAAACTGCTAAGACTTTTGTCTTAGGCTTAGTGGTATTCACAAAGAATTTGAGACTGGTCTTAGGCTTAGCCAAGGGCTCAACTTTAAGACTGCTTGGTAGTGGGCTTAAATTTTGTAAAGAGAACTTAAATATGGCCGCCATAAATTTTTCTCCACTTCAAAATTTGAAATGGCTGTAAATAAGGTATAATTATACAGAACACCTCACTAAAGCAGTCTTTGGAAGTTTATATGTGGTAATAAGGTTTTCCATTTCAAAACAGCACTTTTCTTTAGATAAAATGCATTAAATGAAGGATATATGTCACCAATAGTATAGTTTGAATAGAAAAGAAAGGTCACATGACACAGAAAACCACTGTGGTTATTTGATAATCTTGGACTAAGCTAAGTCACCCTTTGTGAATACAGATTTAAGACAAAACTTAGCTGAGTCAAAAGTCTCAACTTTAAGACCACATTTAAGCCTAAGACCTGGCTAAGTCTAAGACCTTTCATGAATACAGGCGCAGGTAACAGCTGATTTTTGTGTTGTGTAGTGGAAATAGGGAATATACTTGTTCAATTTACATTTATTTTACAGACTCCTTTCATTAGCTTAGCACTTCTACTATATGATGTTATTAAGTAACAAGAGATTTATAAACCCAATAGAGGGCTGGATATATAATTTTATATATACATGGAAATATACATGTTTATATTAAATGAATAAAATAAACAAATGAATAAATACATAAATAAATCAAATACATGAGTTTCACACACCTTCAATTCTGAATACAAGTCATCTGACAAGATGTTATTGTTCTGCTCCTGTCGAAACATTGTGATCTTGTATGGAAATTCAAATAATTGAATTAAATAATGAATGATAACATCAGTGAATAGTTTGTACCAGAGAGTGGTGTTCTTTATATAGAGAGGGCTCAATTAAATTACTCTTGGTTAAAAGAATGTTAAGTGCATGTGTTAAAAGATGTTATAACATATAATCATATCCAAAACTTCATTGATGAGATTAACATTTTAGGTTTTGGAAAATCCACTGATAAGTTGTGGACTCATAATCTGAGGTAAATTGGAATTCACTAATTATGGTTGGCTGCAGATAATTAAAAAGGTACAATAACTTTCTACAAAAACTTGAGAGTGACAATCACTTATTCAATTGTTTTAAAAGTGCATGTATGTGTTCAAACAATTGTACAATGATTAAAAATCAAATACAATTACAGAATACTTATATTTATCACAAATATAACATGAGATTATAAAGACATGAATCCTTTGAATCATACTGAAGTTTGATCTATACTAAACACAATTACCATATGCCACAGAATGCTTTATTTCATATCTATCGCAAGTGTGTCAAAATAGCATAGGTTCTACTGTTTATATTTATTTTCACTAAAATCTTATGGAATTGAAGGACATTAAGTCATATTCGACTCAATCTGTGTCAAGTGTCCACAACATTATGTGTAACCTGTGTTGATAATCAGTCTTGACCACTCTACAGTTATTTTACTTTCAAGACTCAAGAAAAGTTATAAGTTCTGGTATTCAGGACTTAATATGTTTCCCAACATAGTTTTTTTCGGAATATCATTTTAAGAATAATTAATGAGAATAAGGGCAAAGTTAATGATCTTTGTTAATCATTTTAAAAGATTTTGCATCATATAGTTTACTTCTCACACTCTACATATGTTTGGGGTCCTAGGTTGATTGCAATTAGATTAAATTTTGGCACAGTGTTTTATTGGTTTGGTAAAAACTTCCAAAGAAGTTGAGGCTTGTTTGAATATCTGACAATTTTTGACTTTGTGCTTTTCTGACAAACTATCTAATGATTGAACCACTCTTTCTTTACAAAAGGAGAGTGCCCGTGAACGGGCACTGTGTCAGCTGACTGAATGTTTTTGATTTGTGATGGTGATAATGAGAGGAAAGCATAATTATCAGGGAAAGGGCTGTACAGAAATACAGTAAATGGTAACTGAACAGCATGTTCGAAAGATATTCCGAAGCTGACAGAAGAAAAGGACAAAAAAGTTGTGCCCTGCAAATGGTATTATGAAATAAAGTAACAAGGTAATTGTTTAAGTGTAAAAAGTAGGTTAAAAATATTTAAAGAAATACTATAAATGCAATATCCTCGTTCGACCATGAAGAAGGGGTCCAAAGGTCAAATCTGACCATACCAAAAGATTCCCAGCCAAAGAATTTAGGATGGTTTACCATCCCAAACCTCTCAGACCAATAATAAGTGAGTCATAGGCACTTTTTTAAGTTTGGCTATCCTTGTTTGACCTTGACGGAGGGGTCTAAGGTCAAATCCGACCACACAAAAAAATTCCCAGCCCATGATTTCCTGTAGCTTGTTTACCATCCCAAACCTGTAGGACCAATAATAAGCGAGTTCTAAGCAATTGTAAGTTTGGCTACCCTCAATTGACCTTGAAGGAGGGGTCCCAGGTCAAATCTGACCACACCAAAAGAATCCCAGCCCATGATTTCCTATATGTTGGTTTACCATCCCAAACCTCCAAGACCAATAATACGCGAGTTATAAGCACTTTAAGTTTGGCTATCTTCGTTTGACCTGGAAGGAGGGGTCTAAGGTCAAATCCGACCACACCAAAAGATTCCCAGCCCATGATTTTCTATAGGTTGGTTTTCCATTCCAAACCTCTAGGACCAATAATAAGCGAGTTATAAGCACTTTTAAGTTTGGCTATCCTCATTTGACCTTGAAGGAGGGGTCCAAGGTGAAATCCGACCACACCAAAAAATTCCCAGCTCATGAAAGAAAGCTATTGCTCAGCTATGCCATGACATAGAGGTCTGCAATTTCACTATGTTATAGCTGACCAAAACGTCTGTGAATAACATATTTAAGAAAATACTCTAAATGTAATAGTTTTCAAGTTACAACTGATTTACTCAAGAGTGAGAACCTCACAGTAACTATTACTCAGCTATGCAATGAGCTACATGTCTGAATTTTTGCTCTGTTATAGCTGACCTAAAAGTAGGTGAACAACATATTTAAGCAAAATACTGTAAATGCAATAGTTTTCAAGTTACAACTGATTTACTCAATAGTGAGAACCTGAAAATAGCTATTGCTCCACTATGCCATGAGCTATAGGTCTGTAATTTCACTATGTTATAGCTAACCCAAAAGTAGGTGAACAATATATTTTAACAAAATACTCCAAATGCAATATTTTTCAAGTTATAGCCGATTTACTCAACAGTCAGTGCCTGAGAATAGCTATTGCTCAGTTGTGCCATGAGCTACAGGTCTGTAATTTCACTATGTTATAGCTGACCCAAAAGTAGCTGAATAACATATTTGCACAAATTTCTGTAAAGGCAATAGTTTTCCAATTACAACTGATTTACTCAACAGTGAGAACTTCAAAGTAGCTATTACTCAGCTATGCAATGAGCCACAGGTCTGGAACTTCACTATGTTATAGCTGACCCCAAAATAGGTGAATAACATATTGCAACAAAATACTCTAAATGCAATAGTTTCCAAGTTATAAGTGATTTACTCAACAGTGATAACCTAAAAGTAGCTATTACTCAGCTATGCCATGAGCTACAGGTGTGAAATTTTACTATGTTATAGCTAACCCAAAAGTAGCTGAATAACATATTTATACTAAATTCTCTAAATGCAATAGTTTTGCAATTACAACTGATTTACTCAATAGTGAGAACCTCAAAGTAGTTATTACTCAGCTATGCAATGAGCTACAGGTCTGAAATTTTACCATGTTATAGCTGACCCAAAAGTAGCTGAAAAACATATTTATACGAAATTCTGTAAATGCAATAGTTTTCCAATTACAACTGATTTACTCAATAGTGAGAACTTCAAAGTAGCTATTACTCAGCTATGCCATGACCTACAGATCTGAAATTTCACTATGTTATAGCTGGCCCAAAAGTAGCTGAATAACATATTTATACGAAATTCTCTAAATGCAATAGCTTTGCAATTACAACTGATTTACTCAATAGTGAGAACCTCAAAGTAGTTATTACTCAGCTATGCAATGAGCTACAGGTCTGAAATTTTACTATGTTATAGCTGACCCAAAAGTAGGTGAACAACATATTTAAGCAAAATACTGTAAATGCAATAGTTTTCAAGTTACAACTGATTTACTCAATAGTGATGACCTAAAAGTAGCTATTACTCAGCTATGCCATGAGCTACAGGTCTGAAATTTTACTATGTTACAGCTGACCCAAAAGTAGCTGAATAACATATTTATCCGAAATTCTGTAAATGCAATAGTTTTCCAATTACAACTGATTTACTCAATAGTGAGAACTTCAAAGTAGCTATTACTCAGCTATGCCATGACCTACAGATCTGAAATTTCACTATGTTATAGCTGGCCCAAAAGTAGCTGAATAACATATTTATACGAAATTCTCTAAATGCAATAGTTTTGCAATTACAACTGATTTACTCAAGAGTGAGAACCTCAAAGTAGTTATTACTCAGCTATGCAATGAGCTACAGGTCTGAAATTTTACTATGTTATAGCTAACCCAAAAGTAGGTGAACAACATATTTAAGCAAAATACTGTAAATGCAATAGTTTTCAAGTTACAACTGATTTACTCAATAGTGATGACCTAAAAGTAGCTATTACTCAGCTATGCCATGAGCTACAGGTCTGAAATTTTACTATGTTACAGCTGACCCAAAAGTAGCTGAATAACATATTTATCCGAAATTCTGTAAATGCAATAGTTTTCCAATTACAACTGATTTACTCAATAGTGAGAACTTCAAAGTAGCTATTACTCAGCTATGCCATGACCTACAGATCTGAAATTTCACTATGTTATAGCTGGCCCAAAAGTAGCTGAATAACATATTTATACGAAATTCTCTAAATGCAATAGTTTTGCAATTACAACTGATTTACTCAAGAGTGAGAACCTCAAAGTAGTTATTACTCAGCTATGCAATGAGCTACAGGTCTGAAATTTTACTATGTTATAGCTAACCCAAAAGTAGGTGAACAACATATTTAAGCAAAATACTGTAAATGCAATAGTTTTCAAGTTACAACTGATTTACTCAATAGTGATGACCTAAAAGTAGCTATTACTCAGCTATGCCATGAGCTACAGGTCTGAAATTTTACTATGTTATAGCTGACCCAAAAGTAGCTGAATAACATATTTATACGAAATTCTCTAAATGCAATAGTTTTCCAATTACAACTGATTTACTCAATAGTGAGAACTTCAAAGTAGCTATTACTCAGCTATGCCATGACCTACAGATCTGAAATTTCACTATGTTATAGCTGGCCCAAAAGTAGCTGAATAACATATTTATACGAAATTCTCTAAATGCAATAGGTTTTAAGTTACAAGTGATTTACTCAATAGTGAGAACTTCAAAGTAGCTATTACTCAGCTATGCAATGAGCCACAGATCTGAAACTTCACTATGTTATAGCTGATCCCAAAATAGGTGAATAATATATTGAAACAAAATACTGTAAATGCAATAGTTTCCAAGTTATAAGCGATTTACTCAACAGTAATAACCTAAAAGTAGCTATTACTCAGCTATGCCATGAGCTACAGGTCTGAAATTTTACTATGTTATAGCTGACCCAAAAGTAGCTGAATAACATAGTTATACGAAATTCTCTAAATGCAATAGTTTTGACGTTATAAGCGATTTACTCAACAGTGATAACCTAAAAGTAGCTATTACTCAGCTATGCCATGAGCTACAGGTCTAAAATTTTACTATGCTATAGCTGACCCAAAAGTAGCTGAATAACATATTTATACGAAATTCTCTAAATGCAATAGTTTTTAAGTTACAAGTGATTTTACTCATGATGGAAGTTACTGAAAAGCCCAAAAGTAGCTATTACTCACTTAGCTATTGAGACAGGCACCCAACTTACTCACCATATTGTAGCTATGAAAAAAGTAGCTGAATAACATATTTTAACAAAATGCTCTAAATGCAACACTTTTCAAGTTATAAATGATTTTGTGCATGATTTCATGAATTTTAATGCATTAAAAATTATTAAAAAAATTTATTAAAAAAAAAGTAAGACAGATCCAGGTCTCATACTCACACAAGAGAATCTACCTGTGGCCTAGTACATATATGCAAGATATGAGAGAAATCCCTGCAATAGTCACTGAGAAAATTGTGATTAAGTGTTGAAATTTTCACACTTTTGATGGGGGTACCCCCCTTGTAATGTCTCTAGCAAACAGACGAACAGACAGATTTGCATGCCTTGAACAATTTTTCATCCTCGATAGATAAGGTATCTTTTAAAAAAAATAGCACGTCTCTAGGCCTTGTATTTTGGAGGAGAAGTTGTTCACGCGGACGCGGACGCCCACGCCGCAGAGTGACGACATAATAAAACAATGGGAAGTATAATAGACCTCCTAGCCCCAGGTCAGTGGATCATATAGTTCTAAACAGCAATGCCTTCAATCCAGGCTGAGCATGTTCAGATGAAAGGGGTTGAAGTGAATCTTCCACACTCTACTCTAAACCACCTTATTGAGACTAATCAAATGTAATAATGTAATGTAATCCCCAATTTGCATTAATCCTGGGCATTCTGAGTAAATTTTTCGCAGTGTAAACACAGAGATATATGTAAAGTTGAACTCTGTTTATTGAAGCATTTAGAAATCAACTGGACACTGCTTAACCAGAACTACCAGGTGACATGCAACTGGTAATGGGGACAGGTCCCCTGAGATTCTAGCATTTATTACCCAGTTCACACTCCAATCTGGGTTGACAAAGATTGAGGGTTGAAGCAGATTGAAGCAGATTGATCTTAATCCGGGTTGAGTGTCCACATTACAGCATTTAATCTGGATTGAAAAGTTTCAAAAACTGAGTACAGTAAAGCCTCCAAATATTTTAATTTTTTTTTTTATTATTTCAGAAATCAACATGTTTTATACAATAAAGAAAAAGAGGATTAAGCCTCCAAATTTAGCTTAATGTAATGCATGTAAATTGTTTGAATTACAATTATTTTTCCACATTGCTAAAACTATAAAAGATCTCAATTTCATATTAGCTGTCACACAGATAAATAGCTTATTAAGTTTTTATAATTAATCAAACAGAATGTTTATTAGATGATCCTACTACAATTACAAATATTCATACATTTTATACCAAATTGCATGCATACAGAAATCACACAACAATCTTCCCTAGTGGCCTATGTGTTAATTGGGTTCCTGCTTACAAAGGATTAAGCTATATATACATACATGTATATAATAATAAGTTAAGCAATTGCTTCAAGGCAGAAAATCAATTAATTACAGTACCAACACACTCAACCCTTGTCAACACGGATTGAGAGGGTTCACACTACAAAGGGGTTTGAGCCAATCTGCCTCAATCTGCTTCAATCCACTCCTTGAGTGGGGTTGAGATTTACCCTTTTCAACCCGGATTGTGAGCATTCACACCTAATCTCAATCTGCTTCAATCTGTGTCAACCCGGGTTGAATCACTAGTCTGAACGCCCAGTATTTGAACTTAAAAGGGAATTCTAGTTGATAAAATAGCATCAGAGATGCCGGTACCTCACAGCCTGGGGAAATAGTTTTCAGCACACCATGAGATATATAAGTATTGAATAGTACAAAGATCGGGATACTTTCAGAGCAGTGACAGTTATATAAAGGTCCAAATAATGTTTAAGCAGAGAAAATAATGTCTAGGAGAAAGAAAATGTATGTAAAGATGAAGTATTAAAAGAAGACAATTCAACAATTGAAAACTTTAATTACTTACAAGCTTACCATGTGGAACTGAATGCTATCTCAGGAGGCCGCAGGCATCCGGCAGACGTCCAAGAAAAATAGATGTTTAGTACTGGCTGGTGCCTCAACAGGAAGGTGAACCCTGTAGTGAAATACCGCTTAGCCCTCCTTCTTCGAGTTGTAATTTTGCCCGTACCCCCTCAGCTGTAATACAGCGGGGAGGCAGGGTGGGACTGTCTCCAGTTCCACATGGTAAGCTTGTAGCTTATAAAAGCTGCATTTAAGTAATTAAAATTTTCAATTTTATTGTGCTACAATAGCTTACCATGTGGCACTGAATGCTGAATCGAACTGCTAAATGGAGGGATTACAGCTGAGACTGGAGGTATTTGTCAATTTTTCTTGGATTTTGAATTAATCAGATTAGAATGAATGTTTTAAAAATGCCAGTCTGAGTCCCGCTTACAGTGCCCCAGTTCAAGGAACTGGGCCTGTAAGAAGCCAAAATCCAGATTATTTGAATGAATGACTGTACTGATACTGTCTGGATGTCTGGATTTAAAGGAGTAAGTGCAGCCGTGCTCACTTATATGGTATATAGCCCCAAGGGCTTCACTACGAATGAAAACAAGGCCTGAGCTTGAAAATCTCATTAAATTGCCACCCATGATGAGATTATGGGATCACCTGAATAAGTACCTAATATCTAGTGCTGAATCTAGGTGGTATTCATAGCCCAGGAATGAAAACACCTGAGTGGGTTTTAGTCCAGACTTCTATTGATCTTGATTGATTATCCACCCTAAGGACTGTGTCAGGTCTATCACGGTCTGAGTGTTCACTTGTGTTTCTTCCTTGGACAGGGCCCTGATCAGCCAGTCATTCACGTATTGGTGAAGTCTGACTCCCCTTGAGAGGGCTATCAACTTTACTTCCTTTACAATCATTGTAAAGACTTGTGGGGCCATGGCTGGGCCAAAAGGGTGGCAGGTGAACTGGTACACCTGAGAATCATGGCAAAACCGTAGGTACTTCCTTGAGTTTTGGTGGATGGGGATGTGAAGATATGTGTCTGACAGGTCTATCTATGACACCCATTCCCCTGGAATCAGAGAGGCCCTGATGGACCCTGGGTTTCCATTTTGAACTTTCTACTAGTAGGAAGGAGTTGAGCCTGCTTAAGTCTATCACTGGCCTGCACCTTTTGTGAGGCTTGGGGACTAGAAACAGGCGACTGTAAAACCCAAGAGATTTTACATTTTCCACCCTTTCTCTTGCGTTCTTTGACAGAAGAGACTGGATACAAGAGGCCAGAGCTATAGATCTTTTTGATGGGCCTTGTATCCTGAGTGAATCATGGGAACTCTGGCTAGTTTTGGTTTTGTGATGAATGGTAGAACGTAACCATTGGTAATAATGTTTAACATGTTGTTTGAGCATTGTTCTATTTGCCAGTCTCTTCTGAAAGAATGGAGGCGACCTTCTACTGGTGGACTGAGGGAGGCATTTAAGGAGTCATTGGGAGGAGGGGTTTCCATGCCCTTGTCCCCTTGGGTGAGGTCGAAACCTCTGGAGCCTCTGTTACCTGATTTCCCCCTGCCTGACAAAACCAATTGGTGACTGCTTGGAGTGGACTGTCCCCCATAGGGGTGTCTCCTGTAGGAGCCTCTTTTCTTCTTGTGGTGGGACCACAAAAGGGCTGGCTTTGATAGTTTTGATAGTGTTTTTAGGGGTGCCTTTTTTAAGGAGGAACTCTTCTCCGTCCTTGACCAATTGAGACCAGAACAAGGGAGTGGGCCAAAAAGGGGAGCTCGTAAGTTCCTGACATCTAGAATCCCCCAAATGAGGTTGAAATGGGTCATTTAAGCCTCACGTCTGATAAAGAGAATATGGTAACCCTCTGGAGAATATGGGCTAAGGCCTTACTTTGACAGGCTAATGCTCTCTGCTGAATGAGAATCCTCTTATTCAGGATATCTAGATAGTCACAAACTTTTTCATAACCATGTCTGGCTGCTTTTTCAGGATTTGCACCCTTTTGAATTTGGCTTTAAATTCTTTTGACAGTAGCCTTGATACTGTCTTTTCATTTTTCCATGATCAGGTTGCATTCAGATGCAGTCTTGGTGAAGGCAACCAAAAATTAAGGGTACAGAGATTTTGCCTTGCCTGATGCTCAAACTCTTTGACTACCGGTATCTTTTAGTTGAGGACTGAGTGGAAGCATAGCTGAAGAGCAATTTGGCCTAAGCTCCTGCTGGCCTGCTACATTATTCAGAGCCCAGACTGTGGTAGAGGACCCAGGCAAACTGTCCCTAGAGTTGTCCAATCATTTCTTTGGTTTTGCAGCAGCAAAACGCTTGGATTGTTTGGAATTTGGATCGGAAGGGATCTGACACTCAAATCTATGGACGAACTGTGGTGGTAAGGAAGGACCAATAGAGTCAGTCTCCATGGGTTTGTTTGATGTTTTGTTGCTCTGAACATTAGTGCTCGGGGATTTTTGCAAGTCAGGTTGTTTGCTCAGACCAGGCTTCGGATCCGAAGTGGAGATCTGATCCACGCCCACTCCAGAATTGGGGTTTTTAACAGATTTATTCTTGTCTCTCAAAGACTGCAGAGTTTCCATAATTGAAGCCTGGAACACCCCCATTTGTTGCTGAAGTTGGACGCAATTGTGAACCCAGACTTTTTTCAATTTTATTTTGGAGGGCTGTGCCCAGAGTGGGAGGGACATTTTGAGGCATTTTAATGGATGAGGAGATGAGTACAACTGCTGAGCAGCGTTTTCCAGGTCCTCATGTGATCTTGAGTTCCTCCACATCTTGGTCAACCAGCACATCCAAGTTGTCTTTTAATGAATCTGATTTTTTTTCCAAACATATTGTCTTTGGTTTTTTATTATAGTGTTTTGTGCTTCAGTAAAAGAACTACATAACTGGCATTGTTTTTCATGACTGACACAAGGGTTGTCTCCCTTCCCTGCCTCTCTGCAGGTAGGACAATAGTTATGTAAATCAAAAGAAAAACAAAAATGACATTTCAATGCTCGGGGTTTGTTGGTGTTAAATTGGTGGGACGACATGCTTGCTGTCTAAAGAAAGCCTAAGTGAAACTAAACTCACATAAAATAAGGAAAATACTTATCTTGTCACCAAAAAACGTGTACCAGAGTAATCTTTGTATATTAATTTAAAAACTGGCTAATTTAGAACATCAAACAACACGTATATCCAGAGAAATTCAACAATATATGTGTGAGTGAAAATAGACACTTCCAACTAACGTGGCTAAGGAGGGTTAAGGAGAGTTAAGTGGTATTTCACTACGGGTTCACCTTCCTGTTTAGACACCGGCCAGTATTATACATCTATGTTTCTTGGACGTTGGCCAGATGCCTGCGGCCTCCCGAGATAGCATTCAGTTCCACATGGTAAGCTATTGTAGCACAATAAAATGACAGCATTAATTAGTAAACTAAAAATTATGACGCTGTAAAATTTATTAATAGGAAAATAAATGTCAATGAAAATAGCACAAAAAATTGTGAAAGTATACATGATAATCAGTTGCACCATTCCACATATCTTTGTAATAAGAGAAAGCTGCAACCAATGTCCCTACCAAGTATCAACTTCCTTGACCTTACGGTTTCCAAGATAGAGCCCAGACAAGATTTTATAGGTCAAGGTCATTATGGCAAGGTCAAAGGTCAAATCAAGGTCACACCATGACGTTGCACACCTACTACCCTCAACCAATGTCCCTACCAAGTATACTTCCTACACCTTACTGCTTCCACGATATAGCCCAGACAAGATTTAATAGGTCAAGGTCACTACAGCAAGGTCAAAGGTCAAATCAAGGTCGCACCATGATGCTGCACATGTACAACCCCAACCAAAATCCTTACCAAGTATAAACTTCCTACACCTTATGGTTTCTGAGATATACCCTGGACAAGATTTTATAGGTCAAAGTTACTGCAGCAAGGTCAAAGGTCAAATCAAGGTCACACCATGACATTGCACACCTACACCCCCTAACCAAAATCCTTACCAAGCATCAACTTCCTACACCTTACGGTTTCTGAGATATAGCCCGGACAAGATTTTATAGGTCGTCACTACTGCAAGGTCAAAGGTCAAATCAAGGTCATACCATGACGTTGCACACCTACACCCTGTAACCAATGTCCCTGTCAAGTATCAACTTTCTACATTTCCGAGATATAGCCCAGACAAGATTTTATAGGTCAAGGTCACTACGGCAATGTCAAAGGTCAACTCAAGGTCACACCATGATGTTGCACACCTACACCCCCTTATCAATGTTCCTACCAAGTATCAACTTCGTACACCTTACGGTTTCTGAGATACAGCCCGGACAAACTTTTTCCCACCACCCACCCACCCCCCCCAACTGGACACCATGGATGAAAACAATACCCCAACAGCATTTAAGGACTGTGGGGTAAAAATTTAACAAGGGGCTTTGTCTGCACTTATTATATAATTTAAAAAGATAATCTATTTTGAAACATTTACATTAAAAAAACCCACAATTTTGGAAATAAAAATATTTTATATTTAAAATCAGCTTTAGTGTCCTGTAAGTTTTATCTGTTATAAAATCTGAAAATAAAACATTGAAAAATATTTATGATGCCCTTTTTCAATGTTAATATCATTATATTATTATTTTTTTGTAATCTAAAAGTGATGGTGGTGATGGATTATTTACAGTCCAGATTTCAAACTAAGAAGCTTTTCCAAAGAAATGGTTGGAAAAACATAAATGTAATTAAAGCTTCGAAAACAAAGCTGCAATAGTTTTTCTTCTTTTTTTTATTAGTTTCCCCCCAAATAATAATATCCAGTTGTGTATTGTAAAATGAGAAAACAGCCATCTCTGGAACAGCTACCACATGTGTGGATACTTAAACTACAATTTTTGCAACCATTACAGTCATAACTTGCAATCATTACAGTTATAACTCACAAGCCTTATGTAGTGCATTACTAAGTAGACAATTTCTATTTTAGCATTAGAGAAACACAATAGCCAAACCCATTATTTCAGACTTTCCTTAAACCATGAAAAATTCATAAAATTTCTGGGGTTTCAGCAATGAAAAAAATTTAATCATGATTTTGCAGTTTACGAAGCTTCCACCACTTCTGCTAGCCTAAGGAAATAAAGCAAAATTAATTGCTTTGAACAAAAACAAACTGCTTCTTTCTGCTCCAACAGAAGAATTTTTGGATTTTTTACCTTGAAGTGAGAAATTTTGTAAATATTGGCATTTTTTACCTTTTCTACTGAGCTTAAGCAGTAAGCTTAAAAAAATCAAGGAAAACGTCTTTTATCTGAAAAACTTTTAACAGGACCATTGAAATTGCTAAATAAATTCATAAATAAAAACTGTAGAGAAAAATTTGAATATGGGGAGTAAGCAATTGTCCTATGACAGAGAAATATTCTTATTAGGCACATTTTTTAAAATGCTACAACTGAAAGGGGATGTTCGATATTTCACCAACCCTCCCCGACTCTTGATCCCGACCTTGGCTCCACTCACCTGGAAACCGGCTTGTCTTGTCTTCCTACATCCTGTCAGTCACTTCCAGACCTGACCCCCTAAAGTGTTATTGTCTTGTCGGGAAACACTTGCTGACCTGTCATATTCAAGTACCCCCTAACCTCACTCCACAACAATAAAGAAGCTACCAGGAAAATATCTTGCACATCGGGAACATATCCTAAAGCCATTGTAAACCTATTGTAAACTATACCCTGGATCGTGCAATTTTTTTGTTACTCAGATCGTAAACTGATCAAAAACCACACTCGCAGAAATGGAATAGACCTCTGAGACATGGCCCAATGACAGAATATTGCCATTTTAAGTGATCATCCTAGCTACTATGTATCTGCCTGTAACTGGGATTGAATCCAGGTCTTTTCTGTTTACAGACAAGTGTACCCCACTACGTCATAGTAGCAGAAAATTAGGCTGGAAGAAAAGTGCACCAATTTGCAAATTTAATAACTAAATTAAATTTTTGTAAGTTAAAAAAAAAATTAATACGTCCTACCCAATGGACAATTGCTGAATAACTACTGTTTGGTCAGTGGGTATGTTACTAGGGACTCTAAGTGAACTCACAGAAATTTCCAGGCCCAGGTTGACACTGAGATAGGAAACCTTTAGGCCCATCAGTTGGTTATCAGCCACCCGGTTACGTTGCCCCACCCCCCTTTTTTACAGACCTGCTCTGAGGTAGGGGAAAGAGTCCCAGGCAATAGACCTGAAGGAAGCATATCACAGGCTTTTTAAAAAAAATATTTACGATATATACAAATCTCCTTAGTTAATAAGGGCTACTGGTGGACCCACATCCTTCAGATTAAACTCTGTGAAGGAGTTATGTGATTTCAAATGGCAGGCCGATAACCACTATTCTAAGGAAAAACACCCGAATGGAAAGCCTTAGCAGCAGCAAATACACAACATCATGGGCTTTAACCTGATATGAGGTGAGGGCCTCCTGATTACTGAGATCATATCATAGGATCACAGTCTGCTTGTTCCTTGGGGAGATAGTGGCAGGGGAGATGTCTTTGTCGAAGCCTTTCTTGAAGGAGACAAAAACCAACTCCTTGCTCTGCCTGAGATCTGAGGTACTGTCCAAATAGTAACGCAGTGTTCTGACCAGACATAGGAACTTATCAGAGTTGGGGCTAGGGATGGAATAACTACTGGGGCCACACTGTCTGGACCCTCGTTAGCCAGCTGGTTCTTGGAAACAAAGCTGGGTGATGGGTACAAAGACACCTTTGACCAGTCTGACTGGTGTCTGATTTTCTTGTTTTGCCAAGCATGAATCTCACTCCTGCATATGCCCGACCCCAGGGCCAAGAGGAAAAACAGTGTTGAAGGTCAAATGCTTCAACAAGAGGAGAGTGCCCATGAACGGGCACTGTGTCAGCTGACTGAATGTTTTTGATTTGTGATGGTGATAATGAGAGGAAAGCATAATTATCAGGGAAAGGGCTGTACAGAAATAAAGTAAATGGTAACTGAACAGCATGTTCGCAAGATATTCCGAAGCTGACAGAAGAAAAGGACAAAAAAGTTGTGCCCTGCAAATGGTATTATGAAACTAGATTGGGCCAACTCGGCGCCAACATATCCCCAGACAGGTCATCACTCACGCCACAGGTTTTGATCGGGAATTTTTTAAAACATAATTACCCATTATTATATGAACTTCAGCACACCAATCTGCTCTGTTTATATCTCCCCAAGGAAGATGGTGTATCCCCAGACGCCGAATACATAACTGAAATTATATTTTCAATCTTCCTGCAATGATAACTCTAAACCTATTTTCAAAGTATTTAAATGATTGATGATTGAATGTCCATTCTAAAATAATAATCCCAAAAGAGCATATCTGTTTCTATATTTGTTGACAAATAAAATATTATTTTTAACTCAACTCATCATATTTTTCAATCTTCCTTCAAAGTATTTAAATGATTGATGATTCAATGTCCATTCTAAAATTCATAATCCCAAAAGCGCATATCTGTTTCTATATTTGTTCACAAATAAAATATTATTTAAAAAAAAATTATTTATATTATTATTTTATTATATTATTTTTAGAATTTGCAAATTGTTTTCAGTTATTCATTTCCTCTATACCTATATATGTGGTCCATATATATGCAACCTAAATATGTGACACAATCTCAGTTCTGACTCCCCTTTGTGTTATATGTAATGAAGCCCACCACCTCCCACCCCCACCCCTCTCCCCTTCTCCACACCTCTCTCACTATTACACAAGATCTGCAACCCCATTGAGTTCTTTGTTTCTCATCTGATATCATTAAATACCTTTGTTTATTTAGTGTCACTCAATATAGCTGGAGGTCCCAGAGGTGGGTGGGGGGAATCCGGGTGGGGGGATGTGGGTTGAGCATAAATGGTAAACAAACAATCTATATAAAAGGGGTACTCAAATACAAAAAGAATTGAGAATTTTAAGTATGTGATTATCAACTGAAATGAGTTCATAACTGTAGGAGCTGTGCCAAAATTAACTGAGGCAAGTTGAATAAAACTGGGCTAGTTGAGGGTTAAAAATCCCCTAGTTTTACTACATAAGGATATAATTTCATTAATATTGGGACTTAAAGCTCACTTAAAGTGTCCATTTTGTCTACTTCAATATGTTTCACCAGTTTCATTTTAAAAAGTGAAAAACTCAGCAAGCAGAGGTATAACACACAAAAATAAGTTCTTAAAAGACTAAGATAGCCATAACATTATTAATATTCAAAATTTAAATAGACAGGCATTTCCTTTTAAAAATTCAAAGATTTCAGCTCTATAACCCACATAGTTTGACAGTTACTGGGCTTTAAAGTGGCATAATATCCATAAATTGGGTTTCTGTGAGCATTTTACAATTGTTAAAGAGACCTTAGCAATTAAACTACAGATCTGAAACTTTTTGGGGGGACATACATAACAAACAAAAATCATATATAATACAGTTTAAGACTTGTCACACTAAGCATTTCCAAATAACAGGGCAAAATACGGAAAAAATGTCAAAAAAGGCACTTGGGCGAGTGTCTATGGCCCTCATACACAGGTTAAATGTCTACTAAAAACCTTGATTTTCGGCATATGTAAAAAGGACATAATAATGCATTCCCAGATGGGATTTCAGCTCCATCAATCACATAGTTTAACAGTTACAGGGCTTAAAGGTGGTAAAAAGTCCAAATATTGGGTCATTGTGGGCCTTTTAGAGATCTCGATGTGGCTTTCAAATTAAAGCTTCAGACTTAAAATTTGTTACATACTAAGATTACACATAGAATATGTATCTAATAAAGTTTGAAACTTCTCAGACTTACCATTTCCAAGTTACAGAGCAAAATATGTGAAAAATGTCTTAAAAGGGTCACTCAGGTGGGTGTTAAAGGTCCTCATACACAGGTTAAATGTCTACTTGAAGCCTTGATTTTTGGCACATGTAAAAAGAACATAATAATGTATTCCCAGATGAGATTTCAGCTCTATCAGTCACATAGTTTAACAGTCACAGGCCTTAAAATTGGCAAAAAGTCCAAATACTGGGTCTTTATGGGCCTTCTAGAGACCTAAATGTGGCCTTCAAATTAAAGCTTCAGACTTAAAATTTGTCACATACTAAGATTACACATAGAATATGCATCTAATACAGTTTGAAACTTCTTAGACTTACCATTTCCAAGTTACAGGGAAAAATATGTGAAAAATGTCTAAAAATGGTCACTCGGGTGGGGATTTATGGTCCTCATGCACAGGTTAAATGTCTTCTTAAAGCCTTAATTTTTGGCACATATAAAAATAACATACTAATATCTTCTCAGATAGGATTTGAGCTCTATCAGTCACATAGTTTGACAGTCACAGGGCTTAAAAGTAGCAAAAAGTCCAAATATTGGGTCTTTGGGAGCCTTTTAGAGACCTCAATTTGACCTTCAAAATTAAAGCTTCAGACTTAAAATCTGTTACATACTAAGATTACACACAGAATATATATCTAATACAGTTTGAAACTTCTCAGACTTACCATTTCCAAGTTACAGGGAAAAAGATGTGAAAAATGTCTTATAAGGGTCACTCGGGTGGGTGTTTATGGTCCTGATACACAGGTTAACTGTCTATTAAAGGCCTAAATGTTGGGGCACATATAAGAAAACACATAGATATATTCCCAGATGATATTTAACTTAGATGAGAGACATAGTTTGAAAGCTACAGTGCTTGAAAGTGGCAAAAAGTGCATAAATTGGGTCTCTGTGGGCACTTTTGAGACCTTAAGTCGACCCCTTTGGGTAAACCTACAGCCCTAAAATTTTCTACAGACAAGGATTACATATCAAAGTTATACCTAGCGCAGTTTGAGACTCATCAGAATTATCACTTCCAAATTATAGGGCAAAATATGTGTAAAGTATAGCAAAAAATCCCTAAGTGGGGGTATTTATGGGCCTCAAACACAATTTTCTCCTCAACTTAAAGTCATGATTTTCGGCACATGTACTAAGAACATATTAATGTGTTGTCAGGTAAAATTTCAGCCAGCTGAGCATCATAGTTTGTGACCTAGAGGGCTCTAAGTGGCCAAAAGTGCAATTTCTGACCTTAAGGTGGCCATAAGTTCTTTTTTACTGGGAGTTTAAGGTCACCTTAAAATAGGGATCTTCCTTTGGGCACCCTTAACATGTGTACCAAGTTTGAAAAAAAAATATTAATTTGTTTTTGAGTTATCGCGTCCACAAGGAAATTTCTACGGCGGCGGCGGCGGCGGCGGCGCGACGGACCTGAATCCAATATATCCCCGACTTTCGTCTGGGGATATAATAAAGTAACAAGGTAATTGTTTAAGTGTAAAAAGTAGGTTAAAAATATTTAAAGAAATACTATAAATGCAATATCCTCGTTCGACCATGAAGAAGGGGTCCAAAGGTCAAATCTGACCATACCAAAAGATTCCCAGCCAAAGAATTTAGGATGGTTTAGCATCCCAAACCTCTCGGACCAATAATAAGTGAGTCATAGGTACTTTTTAAGTTTGACTATCCTTGTTTGACCTTGAAGGAGGGGGTCCAAGGTCAAATCCGACCACACAAAAAAATTCCCAGCCCATGATTTCCTGTAGCTTGTTTACCATCCCAAACTTGTAGGACCAATAATAAGCGAGTTCTAAGCAATTGTAAGTTTGGCTGTCCTCAATTGACCTTGAAGGAGGGGTCCCAGGTCAAATCCGACCACACAAAAAAATTCCCAGCCCATGATTTCCTGTAGCTTGTTTACCATCCCAAACTTGTAGGACCAATAATAAGCGAGTTCTAAGCAATTGTAAGTTTGGCTGTCCTCAATTGACCTTGAAGGAGGGGTCCCAGGTCAAATCTGACCACACCAAAAGAATCCCAGCCCATGATTTCCTATATGTTGGTTTACCATCCCAAACCTCCAAGACCAATAATACGCGAGTTATAAGCACTTTAAGTTTGGCTATCTTCGTTTGACCTGGAAGGAGGGGTCTAAGGTCAAATCCGACCACACCAAAAGATTCCCAGCCCATGATTTTCTATAGGTTGGTTTTCCATTCGAAACCTCTAGCACCAATAATAAGTGAGTTATAAGCACTTTTAAGTTTGGCTATCCTCATTTGACCTTGAAGGAGGGGTCCAAGGTGAAATACGACCACACCAAAAAATTCCCAGCTCATGATTTTCTATAGGTTGGTTTTCATTCCAACCTCTAGGACCGATAATAAGCGAGTTATAAGCACTTTTATGTTTGGCTATCCTCATTTGACCTTGAAGGAGGGTTCCAAGGTCAAATCGGACCATATTAATAGATTCCCAGCCCATGATTTCCTACAGGTTGGATACAATGATTTACTCAACAGTGATAACCTGAAAGAAGCTATTGCTCAGCTATGCCATGACATAGAGGTCTGCAATTTCACTATGTTATAGCTGACCAAAAATTATGTGAATAACATATTTAAACAAAATACTCTAAATGTAATAATTTTCAAGTTACAACTGATTTACTCAAGAGTGAGAGCCTCAAAGTAACTATTACTCAGCTATGCAATGAGCTACATGTCTGAATTTTTGGACTGCTATAGCTGACCTAAAAGTAGGTGAACAACATATTTAAGCAAAATACTGTAAATGCAATAGTTTTCAAGTTACAACTGATTTACTCAATAGTGAGAACCTGAAAATAGCTATTGCTCCACTATGCCATGAGCTATAGGTCTGTAATTTCACTATGTTATAGCTAACCCCAAAGTAGGTGAACAATGTATTTTAACAAAATACTCCAAATGCAATATTTTTCAAGTTATAGCTGATTTACTCAACAGTCAGTGCCTGAGAATAGCTATTGCTCAGTTGTGCCATGAGCTACAGGTCTGTAATTTCACTATGTTATAGCTGATCCAAAAGTATCTGAATAACATATTTGCACAAATTTCTGTAAAGGCAATAGTTTTCCAATTACAACTGATTTACTCAACAGTGAAAACTTCAAAGTAGCTATTACTCAGCTATGCAATGAGCCACAGGTCTGGAACTTCCCTATGTGTTATAGCTGACCCCAAAATAGGTGAATAACATATTGCAACAAAATACTCTAAATGCAATAGTTTTCAAGTTATAAGTAATTTACTCAACAGTGATAACCTAAAAGTAGCTATTACTCAGCTATACCATGAGCTACAGGTCTGAAATTTTACTATGTTATAGCTGACCCAAAAGTAGCTGAATAACATATTTATACTAAATTCTCTAAATGCAATAGTTTTCAAATTACAAGTGATTTACTCAACATTGAGAACTTCAAAGTAGCTATTACTCAGCTATGCAATGAGTCACAGGTCTGGAACTTCACTATGTTATAGCTGACCCCAAAATAGGTGAATAACATATTGCAACAAAATACTCTAAATGCAATAGTTTTCAAGTTATAAGTGATTTACTCAACAGTGATAACCTAAAAGTAGCTATTACTCAGCTATGCC
Source organism: Sabellastarte sp. h YS-2021 (assembly GCA_964017235.1). NCBI lineage: Eukaryota > Metazoa > Annelida > Polychaeta > Sabellida > Sabellidae > Sabellastarte > Sabellastarte sp. h YS-2021. The sequence continues at coordinate 78,621,240 of OZ024929.1, read as the reverse complement.
ATGAGCTACAGGTCTGAAATTTTACTATGTTATAGCTGACCCAAAAGTAGCTGAATAACATATTTATACGAAATTCTCTAAATGCAACAGTTTTCCAATTACAACCGATTTACTCAATAGTGAGAACTTCAAAGTAGCTATTACTCAGCTATGCAATGAGCCACAGATCTGAAACTTCACTATGTTATAGCTGATCCCAAAATAGGTGAATAACATATTGAAACAAAATACTCTAAATGCAATAGTTTCCAAGTTATAAGCGATTTACTCAACAGTGATAACCTAAAAGTAGCTATTACTCAGCTATGCCATCAGCTACAGGCCTGAAATTTTACTATGTTATAGCTGACCCAAAAGTAGCTGAATAACATATTTATACGAAATTCTCTAAATGCAATAGTTTTCCAATTACAACCGATTTACTCAATAGTGAGAACTTCAAAGTAGCTATTACTCAGCTATGCAATGAGCCACAGATCTGAAACTTCACTATGTTATAGCTGATCCCAAAATAGGTGAATAACATATTGAAACAAAATACTCTAAATGCAATAGTTTCCAAGTTATAAGCGATTTACTCAACAGTGATAACCTAAAAGTAGCTATTACTCAGCTATGCCATGAGCTACAGGTCTGAAATTTTACTATGTTATAGCTGACCCAAAAGTAGCTGAATAACATATTTATACGAAATTCTCTAAATGCAATAGTTTTGAAGTTATAAGCGATTTACTCAACAGTGATAACCTAAAAGTAGCTATTACTCAGCTATGCCATGAGCTACAGGTCTAAAATTTTACTATGTTATAGCTGACCCAAAAGTAGCTGAATAACATATTTATACGAAATTCTCTAAATGCAATAGTTTTTAAGTTACAAGTGATTTTACTCATGATGGAAGTTACTGAAAAGCCCAAAAGTAGCTATTACTCACTTAGCTATTGAGACAGGCACCCAACTTACTCACCATATTGTAGCTATGAAAAAAGTAGCTGAATAACATATTTTAACAAAATGCTCTAGATGCAACAGTTTTCAAGTTATAAATGATTTTGTGCATGATTTCATGAATTTTAATGCATTAAAAATTATTAAAAAATTTATTTAAAAAACAGTAAGACAGATCCAGGTCTCATACTCACACAAGAGAATCTACCTCTGGCCTAGTACATATATGCAAGATATGAGAGAAATCCCTGCAATAGTCACTGAGAAAATTGTGATTAAGTGTTGAAATTTTCACACTTTTGGTGGGGGTACCCCCCTTGTAATGTCTCTAGCAAACAGACGAACAGACAGATTTGCATGCCTTGAACAATTTTTCATCCTCGATAGATAAGGTATCTTTTAAAAAAAACAGCACATCTCTAGGCCTTGTAGTTTTGGAGGAGAAGTTGTTCACGCGGACGCGGATGCGTACGCCCACGCCGCAGAGTGACGACATAATGTCAGCTGACTGACAAGTCAGCTGACATAAAAAGGCCTCTTTAGTTGGCTCGAATAGAGCCTTTGTTAGCTGTTGCAACACAGGGAGAGGTTCGAGGAGGGGATGCCCCTCTGACCCTTAGGTCTGTCTCTATGAAAACTGTCCGAGGGATGAGTAAGATTCTCAATCTTGCTGACATTTAAGGGGAAATTACTCAGTTTGTCAGCAATGGCTGATCTGTACACATCAATGGTACTTGGCTGTAACTTCCTGTACTGGAGCAGGTACAGAAGGAAGTCAGCTATTGACTTTATAGGGGGTGCCCTGAAGTCCCCCTAATTACTGAGGCACCACTTTGTAAAAATGGTACACTTTGCCTCATAGACTGATCTGGTTGATCATCTTTGAGGAGCCTCAATTCGTGCTGCCACTGCCTAAGAGAAGCCCTGCTCCTTGATTGCTGAGGCTCGAGGAGATATGCATGCAGATTTAGGTTTGATAGATTCCTGTGCAGAGTCTGATTGAATGATTAAGTGAGCAGGTTGGGCAGGCACAATGGGATCTGACTTGACATAGCCACTATATCCCAGAGCCAGTGCATGTTGGGCCACCCTGGAGAAATCAGAAAGATTCTCCTGCACGGGTAGTCGTGCAACTTCTCCACCACTTTGCCCAAGATGGCTACCGGTGGGAAGGCATATGGGTCAAGAGCCTCCAATGGCAGACTGAGTGCATTGACTGCCCAGGCTAGGGCGTATGGAAACTGGTGACACAATCTGAGCCAGATTGTCGTTGACCTTGTAGCAAAACAATTCTATCTGAGGTTGGTGCCACCTGTTGCATATTGACGGGAAGACCTCCGGGAGGAGAAACCACTCCGTTTGAATGGTCTGGCCTACTCTGGATAGTTTGTCTGCTACCATTTTCAGCCGGCCTGGAATATGTCGGGCTTTGAGAATAACCTGTTTTCTGGGAACACCAGGTTAAGATTCTCCACAGAAGGGCACACAGAGGGCCAACTTTATCCCCCCTCCTTGTTTATGTAGGCAACCACTGTGGTGTTGTCTGCAGCTATAAGAACTAGGTTGTTCAAGCAGAGGTCTTGGAACTCTTTTAGGGCCAGGAAGACCACTTTTAGTACCAGGTAGTTTATGTGTAACTTGCTTCTGGAAGGGACCAGGTTCCCCGTGCAGTGTGTGCCCCTAAGTGAACGCCCCCCCTTCTTTATTCATCTGTAAGGATTGCAGAGCATATTTAGTGGGTGTAATTGTTGTTCAAGCAGAGGTCTTGGAACTCTTTTAGGGCCAGGAAGACCACTTTTAGTTCCAGGTAGTTTATGTGTAACTTGCTTCTGGAAGGGACCAGGTTCCCTGTGCAGTGTGTGATTCTGGAACCCTCCAGCTGTTCTTCAAGTGCCACTGTATCGGCCTCATGTAGAGGCGACCTATGTGGACTTGCTTCTCTATGGCTGTCAGTAATCCAATCAGGGGCATCAGCCGCCCGATACGGGGCATGTCGGCCTGGAGAGAAGTTCCTGGATTTTGCAATTAAAGTCTGCCAACACTCTAGGGCGGATCTGACCTTGCCCTCTTTTAGGCTGAAAGAGGCTGGTTGCCTCATAGACTTGGTTAGGTCCTTTTTTCATGTTTACCATCCAAACTTACTCCTGACACAGAGCTACTAGTGATTGTGTATGCTGGAGACAGGTTTGGTGGGCTCTGGGTTTGAGCAACCAGTCATACTGGTGGATTATTATGCTCTGTAATGCCTTAGTTAGAACTCCTCAGCCACCACCGTGAGAAGACTCCCTGGGTGCTGAGAACAGACCAAAGGGGAGTGCTTGAACTGGCAGGGAAGGCCCTGGACATGAAAACTGCTGGTACTTCCTTGTTGGTTGAATGGAGTAAGAGGGTAGGCAACCTTTAAGTTACCCACTCCCCTGAATGAAGGGAGGTTAATATGGTTCCCAGTGCTTCCATCGCAGTTATTTTGGGTACTGAGCCACTTCTCCCAGCAGATCTGGTCAAATTGGTCGTTTCTGGAAGGAGAGGGTGTAGCCTTCCTGGAAGTTTCTTATAAACTTGGGGCTGGCCCCTAGGGCGGCCCAAGTCTTTTTTTTGGCAGGTTTGAGCCAAAAACATTGTCAACAGTGGTAACAGGCTAGACAGAACCCCACTGATCCACCCAGGAAACACTATCCAAATGGATCTCTGTCCTTTAGGACATTTCTACACATCCCCACTGTGGAAAAAGTAATAGCCATTTATAAGACCCTTGGTCTGATTAACAGATATTTCTTCCCATTGCTTGCATTTTGAAAACCAGCAAAAAGGGTTATCATCTTGAGAGGAAAGCTGAGCTTCCAAACTCAGGCCCCTGATGTCAGATGACACTGGTCACAGACTGGGTAAAAGCATGTTGGGTCACCAACATCTCACTGGAGCCAGTTACAAAAACTTGATGAACCTTTACAGATTTCTGGCTGACTGTAGCTGGATTGCCCTGTCTGGTTGAGTCTGGCACAGGTAACTGGCTGGTGTGAGGTATGATAAGGGAAGGCTGTAGATGTTGGAAAAGTCTTTGCTGGTTGACAAGTCCGGTAGCTGTAGACACCGTATCTCACTGGGGCCAGTGACTGGTCTAACAATTCTCTGTAACCAATTTCCTTAACCTTACCACCTACTTAGACCCCTTAAGCCTTCTACCGGCCTGTTAACCACTCTTGTCAACCTGTCCTGTACCAGGTCCTAAACGGTGTAGGTGAAGCAATCCTCTGTAACTGGTATCTGCTGACTCCACAGTTCTTAAAACATCACTGGAGCTGGCAGAACTGGGTGATTTTTCCCCTCTCTCTGTAACCGACAATTCTCTGTAACCAGCAAAAAACCGGCAGGCTGTAGTTACCAATGAATTTAGACAGCTACTGGCCTGTAACATTAGCTAGCTGACCCCTTGATAGATCTGCCGGTCTGGTTGTCCGGGACTTCCCTGTAACCAACCAATTTTCAGAGAGCAATTGGTCGGTCTGATTGGTCGGGATTTTCTCTGTAACCAATGTTTTGTCAGAAACCCTTGGTCAGTCCGGCTAATTTATCTGTATCTTTTTTTCTGTGAGCCAGTCCTGTAGATTGGTATTTCTCTGTAACCAGAAGCCTTCTGAAAGCAAGTGGACCTGGTATCAGGTCGGTAGGCTCTGTAACCAGGTAGTATGAAGCAACTGTTTAATGATGGCTGTGTAGCCGGCACCCGGTTGGTAGGCTCTGTAACCAGTTGGTTGTGGCAATTTCTCTGTCCACATACCCTAGAATCAACAACATGGCTGTCTGCATAATTTCTTGTTGCTTACTGCCCTATCATCAACACTAAATTGAATCGACTTGGGAGCATTTCAAGAAGATATCTTAATGAGGATCCATGTTTGATATTTAAATTACCCTTCTACATTAAAAAATTTGCAATTAAGGTTGAAAATCCGCCATAATCCACACTTTTCTTCAAACACATGTCTGTCTACACATGACACGTTCCAAACAAAAATGATGAACTGTCTAGACAGGAAGGAAGCATGATGCGCCACCTAGCGTGACCGGTCCTGCCGGTGATTTATCACAGGACGGCTTTTTCTGTCATTTCGTGGGGCCGGTCATGCCAACCGGATTAGAACCAACCACATTTTTCAATGGAGGAATCATGCTCTCTTCAAGCATTTAATGAATTTTAACAAGATGAATGAACGTGGCAAGATTACATCTTTATGGCTTTGCTTCTTTTCCACACCTTCATGTAAAGAAAATTATTTCTTTTTTGTGTTATATTTGACGAAGATTGTATCTTTCAATCTTGTTATCCATTCCTGCTTTTTTTTGCTTCTCTTAATTGAACACTTGCTACATATTTTAGAGAGATGCAAATTTGGACACCAATTTTATGGGCAAAATGTCATCTGGAGTTGCCAGTAAACTAAGGTTCATAAAGCTGCGGAATCTTTATATTTTGAAAAACAACCTGTACTATTAATGGTTACTGAATGGAGCTTACGCCAGGGAATGCAAATAAGCAATCAGATTAGGACTGTAGAGCATGAAGTACACAAGAAAAGCCTGGTTACCACTGTAGTTTATTTTAAATTACTGTGGCACATTCTTTTATGATTTGGGATGTTTTGGACAAATTTTCTAGTATTTTCCTGGTCCCTTATTCACCAGCACTCTTAGTCTAAGCATTTTTAAAGGGCATTTCTTCAGAAATAAAATCTAAAAATAAGAATTCTTCAAATCTGCAAAAGAAAAAGTAGATTTTGTAAAGGTTCTCTAAAAATAATACTTTACTGCTTCCAAACAATACTAATATCGATGTAATCATTTTTCAACAGTTAGTGTATCCAATTTGTCATTAGTATTTTTAGAATTCTATAAATTCTTATTTTTAGCAGACAATTGCTTTTGTGGCAATTTTCTAAGAATAATTTAAAGTAAAAGAATGTTAGCAATTGGTCTGATGTAGATCTTCTATTGATTTGGCTTATTAAATTTTACTGAGTGAAATATGTTTCAGGGAAAACACTTTGGGGATGTATCTCTGGGTTAAAAGGTCAAATTTAGGCTTTGTTTATCTGTGGGTCATGCATCCAATGATCACTCTGCCACCATTTTAAAATCCAATGCACATTTGTAAGAGATATCCAATTCTATTTCAATTGGTAGACTGACTAGTTGCTGCTCAGTTGTTTTCACTCATTCACCACATGACAAGCAGAATATCAGCTTCCAAATAAACAACTCTAGTTACTGGCCAGTAACAAGAAAAAGAAAGTTCTTGTTCTTTTTGAATTTATTCACTTATGGCATTTTCTCATTAACATCCTTAAAAATTTACATCATTTTACAACTTCTATATACAGACTGAAAAAAATTTATAAACAGTCACATAAAATATTCTGTATTGATTTTCCCCAGATCTTTCACCTTTATAACATTGATGACAGACCACGTTGATTCCAGCAATACTCCTCTAAATTGGAGAAAGTTTACACTAAGCACCAAAGCCACATACTTCAACATCATAGCACTTCATAGGACAGCAATAATAAACAGAAATCAAAGGAAACCACATTTTATTATATTACTTTTAAACAATTGCCCAACAAATAAGTCAATATTTGGGTTCAGATTAAGCCCAACATTTTGCAGCACTATACTGCTGCCACAAACATTACCACAGTAGACTTTATACAACCTCAAGTATTCACAGGGTTCAGTTCTAGACGTGGCAACCAAGCACCTATGGCAGGACATCACTTCTTGAATCTAGGACATTTAAACTACTTCCATTTTAACTTCAATTAAGTTTGCATTGGTTTAAATATAGAGAGTCTACTGTAGCAATATAAAGTGTTTTCTTAGCAAACAAAAACTCCCCCATCAAATATTCAAAATTATTCTGTGAATTTTCATATCTACTTAAATTTTTTTTTAAATGATAGAATTTTTGCAACAATATCGGTCTGGTTAAAAAATATTTAATTCACAACAACATGTCAAAATAAAGTATCTTAACTAGATAACAAAGGATCAGATATCTTACACTTATAAATGTAAGATGAAAAATTGAACACTTTACTAAAAAATAAACAATGCTTCAAAGACTCTACTTTTCCTGCATAAAATATCAAATCTTAGATCTCTACCTCTTTGTATAACCCTGGCCAAAACAAAAACTGTAGAAAAAGACTTATACCTAAAAAGTAAACAACAAAAAGAAATATCAATTGGGAATTGTCTCCTTAACAGAATAATTATTCCGATTTGGTGTACTGAAGTTCTCGCATCATCATGCATAGTATCCGTGGATATAACAGCAAAAGGTACAACTACTACATGGCACAATTTTACTGGTAGAAACATTGTGGCTATAACTGGGGTTCTTATATCAATCATAGCAACTTGAAGATGAGCAGTAGGATTTCTGATGAAATTCCCACACAATGTCTTCAGTTGGAATTGAACCCATAGCCTCATTGATCCCAGTTATTGAATGAGTCAATGATATTGCTGATACAAATGCAAAGGCTCCACGTACCCATTTGTTTTGGTAACTACGGAAATACATGTACCAAGAGAAAGTCATCAAATTCTTGCGGACAATGACACATGTCTCTTGTTACATAAAAATTATAAACATTGTAAAAATATCAACAACATAACAAGAACATCTTAACTCAAGTGCAACAGTATTTTAAGGAGTAAGGTCTAAAAATTGGCCACAGATCTCGACTAAAAAAAACAAGCAAAAAAATGTCTTAATCTAAAGTAATGTCCAAGTATGACGGGTTGTACTCACCTCTGTACAATACAAATGTATGTATAATTTAGAGAAATAAAAAAAAAAGTATGACAGGTTACCATGTTAAAACAAATATAAGGCTTGTTTATTGAAAATTTCATCAACTTTTTCCAAATAACAAGTCATGAAGGAACAGAATATATATGAATATTTTGAAAATATTGTGTCTTAAAGGATCAGTATCCGAGACTTGTGGCAATTGATTATACCTTACTGGCTATATAAAGTTTTATACAGTCCCTTGCAAAACAAAGGTAACTGATCTGATATATCAAATCTTTTTAGCTAAATATACATATATATATGTACAAATAAAGGATTGTCTAATTATTGATTACAAAGTTCTATTGCATTGGTATTTCACAGAACCACAGACACTAACATAGTTTAAAACTTTTCAAGCAGGATCCTTTTTACACTAAAATTTTGGCAGCTTCTTAAAATACAATCTGCAAAAGAGAAATTGTATCAAAATACAAACCCAGCACAATTACTTGGAAAGCCACAAACCTTGGCTTCATACTTCTCCATAACATGAGCAGCATATCTTTATTTTAACCCACTACAGTTAAGGTCTGTGTACACTAAACCAATACCGTCAGGGAAGACTTGAGCCTTGGGTATCACTGAACTTAAAAGAAAAGTTTCAGTTCACCATGGAAATCTATTAAATTGTTCCTTTCAGAAGAGCTGTGTACAAAAATCAGCAAAGGCAACTGTCTGTTGAGGTATTTATATATATCATCTGCTCAATAGTGAAATACTGTATAAACCCTTCTATTCACAAATGTGTTGTATACTAATAGCTGTAAGGCACTGACCATGTATGTGGTAGGATGTACAGACTTTAACGATACATCTGACACAGGAATGAGTGATTCTCGTTGACCTTTCAGTCACCCAAGTTTGGGATTTCAATGTACACTGACACAAGTGCATCTTATATTTATCATTCCTATTCAATAGACATTTTACCTTGTCTTTCAGCAGACATTCTTTTGAGAAATAAAATTTTCTATCAAGACGAAATCAGCACAAAACCAATCAACCAGCCTGCCAACAAAATTTTGGATTTTTTTGTATCATTGACACTGATTCGTTAAAATTAACAGTTACAGTTAACTTCCTGTTCATGCTGATTTAAAGCATACATCGAATTAACAAGTGCAAGCACTTTAATACTGTCTTTCATTCATAACTTGTTTTGCTATTTCAACAAACATTCAAAAGGTCCTTGTATTCTAACACCCACACAAAACTCAGATACACCTGTAATTCTGCAAATGTGTTGCAAAAACAAAGATTTGACATTAACAAATAGTAATTTGTAATTATAAAGGTATCAAACAAGCTAATAAAAGGGTTCATTTGCAAACTGTGTTTTTGTAGTAAAAAGAATTACACTCCAAATGAATTTGAAAGTAACTCAAAACATTCAACCCTGAAACGGATAAATGCAATATTAAAATAATTTTAGCACCAAGTTTTTACTCAAAGGAAAGGAAATTTAAAATTGTAACATTTAACTACAACCTTTTGAGATTTGTGGATTTTGAATTGTCCAGAATGTTACAAGTTCTTGTTTTTACAAATCTGCACTGAAATCGACTGCATTCACAGATTTCTTACACATCAGATAGCTGGAGTTGCAGCTGGTGTAAAGTCTTACAATAACCAGTTGCTGGGTGTCTGAAAATGACTGATAACTAGTTACCACCTGGTGTGAAAAATAATTTCAAAAATTTTAAATGAAACATAAGGTTTCATCAATTTGGTGAATCTGTGAAACAATATTAGCAAAATAATATCCAAGAAGTTTGAAACAGTATGGTATTTCATCAGATACCTTTTAGACATTCAACAACAACTGTTGGATTGTTGAAAAAAAATTGTCAAAAATTTGTTTTTAAAGTTGAATGCAACAAGTGGTTTTAATAAAATCTTGACCACTAGTTGTTCTTAAGAACCAAAATGACCAACAACCAGACAGACCAGTTTTCCTCTTTACATACTTAAAGACAGCATAACTAAACATCGGAAAACAGTTACGTGTTCTACCAACCAATTAAATCCTTCCTTTCTCTCACTTAATATCAACAGTAACTTTATACACATGTCAATAGTAACAACTGCAACTAACTTCTTATTTATACACTCCATAATAATCAACATATGTACATTTTATGTACCTTTTCCAATGTTTGGATTTATCTCTGATATATTTATCGCCCAAAAGTCAACTGCAATCTGTTTCAGAACTCACACTATACTCCTTCAGATTCTATTGTTTTAAGAATTTAACACAGAGCGTTAGGGATGCTTTTCTTTTTAAATTACAGAACCACTGCCCACAAGTGAAATTTGGTTAAGTTCTAATTTGTCTGAACTAGTATAATCCAAGTTGGAAAAAAATTAAAGATCTGTATACATGAGACACAACAAATGGCTGCAATGCATGTTTGTGGCTGTTGTTAACTTTTTTTAGGAAAACCTCAATACCAGTGGGAAAGTTGAACAAACTATGATGAGATGGTTGTTTTTACATGATATATAGATATATCAGTGTTGACGTACGTACTTATGTTTACAAAGACACATAGTTCGGGCAGTTTATGACTCGTGTTTACTTCTATTTAGATGAAACAAACGTCAACAGTACTCCATTTTCAAAAATTCACCAAAAACCTTTCATAATGCTAATACTAATATTACTGTCTACACAGCGGTATTTTGTCAATACTGCACTAGTGGCAAAATCTATGATTGAATCTTCATCAGCACATTTAAAAAAGAAATCATAAATGTTACTGTTCAAAGTAGTACTCTACTGTATTTTACTCCCAGTTAATTAGTTATCACTATTTTCATTGGGCATAAATTCACACTGGTCAACTGACTCCCAACTGTCTGATTTCCGTTTGTAAACAATGTACTGGAATTCTATTTAAAATCTGATAAAATTTATTCAAACAAAGCAGTAGTACACCAGATGAGAATGTTCCTTATTCTGAGTAAAACACGGGCCCTAATGTTCAATATTACACAATAAATAAAAGAGAACTTCATATTTCTTGAAAACACCAAATGATCAGAAAATATTTTCAGGTAAAATACATTATTCCAACTCAGGTTTGCTTTGAATCTCTATCACTATAACATCTTTACAAGGACCATATATTTGACAGGATTTCTTTTCTTTGTCAGTCCAAAATATATATAACTCTGGTTAAAATACAAAAGCTGAAACATCACCAGGCAATAAGAGAATGGAGTCTGACTATATTACAATAATTATATAATTATAAACAATTACACTTGGGTCAGTTAATCAACCCTCACCCATTGAAATCTGGCTCATAAAAAAGTTTGCTATTTCAGTTAGAGAGCATACAGTATTTCTGTACATAGTCACATCTAACTTGTGCTTTTATCAGTTATATACATATTACTGTAATTTCATAACCATTTATACTCATTTATATCACATGATCACAACAAATATTTCACCAGGTTTTTTATGTTCCATTATGCGAATGAATAGAATTACCAACCTTTCCTTTTCTCTGACTGAAAGAATGAATCTGACTTGTTTTTGACACTCGTATATATTATTGCATTAAATGCACAATATACCAGGACTTTATCACAAGACAACATACACGAGGCAAATAAGTTAAACCACTGTGAAGTACTTAAAAGTGAAAGATCATCTGGACTAGAAAGTCAACAAGTGATTTCATGAGGATCCTTTTGTGTTTTTTTTATTAAGTAATTTATGTCAGAAAGTCATTTCTCTACGGAGGGTTTTCAGAACCTTAAACAGGGCCCATATATTCACTTGCTTAGTACACTTTTTGTTCTTAAATATCATCTACTGAAATGCCCAATAAAAAGATTAATTCTTAGAATAAGAACATCACTGAAGGGACCAAGATCTGCAATTTAACTCATTTGACCTCTTTCTATGCTAATCAATGTGCAATACAAAAAAGTCAAAAGTTCGGGTTTTATGTATCTCTCAACAACTAGGGTCAAACCAGGTTAAGACCCTCACAGCACCCCACCTGTTGGCATAAGCTGGATTGGAACTCACAACCAATAAGGTGAGAGACCATTAAGTCTTTTTACTGTATGATATTACATTGAAACAATAACATAAACCTATAAAATCTGGCTAAATATCCAATTTTTTTGCTGAATACTGGGATCGACATGGAGGCTATTAAATTTAAAAATATCTTGGGAAAACATTTCAACTTTTTACATTATGGGTCAAACAGATGTCTGTTCCACTATATCTTTTGCAAATCTGCCCTGGGCTAATTTTTGGAAAATTGTAATACCATACACCTCAGCTACGACACGTCTTCAAGCATCTTGATGGTGTTTACCATGAGAAATTACACCTCAAGCAATGCTACCTGATGAGTACTTACTTACTCAATGCATCACTTTCTATGGGACCTAATACACGCTACAGAGTCTCAAAAGATCACTCAATATGACATATACAACCAACAGGTTACATAAACCACACTCAAATATTAAACCCACATTAGTCCAGTAAATTACTAGATGAAACCAGAAGTTCCTTTGAACACGGTCACATTCAAAAACTGTAATTTTATAATCAATTCCATATTTTATCATTGCATAACTCTAACATTTTCCTGATGTATCAAGTACTGCCTTAGCTTAAAAAAATCCTACAATTTATGCTCACTTATTACAATTTATTATCTCAAGTTGTATTTCTCTCATCATCAAAGCCATTAAACTAAAACCACTTTCAGATTAATATCCTCCCATTATATGGGTACATATCAATAAAAAAATGTCTTTTTTGGGGGGGCCAAAAAAACAATACCTTCAAAAGATTGGGACTTTATGATAAACCAACATTTACTGCATTTAATGATTGTGAGTGCAGTTAAATATAAAGCATGGTATATAGCACAGTTATGAATGTCAAATTCCCACCAAACAACAGAATGTACATTGAAAATTGCTGTACAAAGTGACTGTACACATTGTTACACAATCTTAACTGTTTATTGACACACACCCTCGTCAAAACTGTTGTGGGTCTGGCACTGTTTGTATAGAACAACCGAGACACCATATGTTCGTTTTGCCTCCTCAATTTTCCAGCACCCAAGACCTGGGTCAAATAGTCCGCCAATTCTCAATGCGGCTTTACAACACCACATACTCAGCAGGTTAACTTATTTGTTATTAACCCTTGTAATTCATGCAATTTCTACACAAATCTCTGCCCAAACAAATACTCGGTATTTTGATTGGGCAAATAATAACATTTTGTTTTCCTTCAAGAGACGCCATACACAGCATCACTATTGCTACTGTTTTTCTGGACAACACTTTCCGTTGCAGTTGCTGCATTATTATGCTCAGTCTTCACATAACATTCTGTTGTCGTTGCCGACCTCATTCCCACTACGTACGCCACTGGAGGTGACTGTGTCACAACTGTCTGACTTTTGGCCATGCTGTAGGGCAGCTCAATGGTCTCTTTGCCGCATTTTTTCAGCTCGCTGCGAAGATAGCCAATTTCCTGCCCCATCTGCAAAAAGAGCTGCTCAAACTGGTTGACTTTGGTACGTGCTGCTTCCAGCTGGCTCTTGTATTTCGCCTTGATCTAGAAGTACAAGAAAAACACAACCATGTAAGGCTATACTGAAACAGTAGTCAAGAAATAATGGAATACTCCATCAATGTCATATTGTGAATAATATGACTTATGATGATTTTGTTACAGAGACTGGATTTTTCTTTGTTGGAAATTACTGACTGCCAGGATGTTGGCATTTTATAAATTTGTATTCGGTCATAACTGCAAATACAATGGTCGGTTTAACAACCTACTGTAATGAGCTTGGACAGTGCCCAATACCAAAGTCTGAAACAAATATGGCTATCCCGTATATACTAGTAAAGTCTCCTGAGATAAAAATACAGTAAATATGTTGCACCAACAAACAGGATTTCTTGGCATTGAACTTTTCTTTTCAGATGCCAGACGCTTGACGAATGTTTCTATGAATGTAATTCTTTTCAAATACTGCCAAATACTTTGAATTATTATTAAGAAGTAGATAACTAGAGAAAAGGCTGAGGAAAAAGGTAGAGTTGTAAGTGAGAAATTCTCCCAAAAAGAAGAATTGTCCCCATAAACTTCTGAAAGGTTGTGTTTGTGCACAGCAACCTGCTTTAAATAAATGCATCGTACAAAAACAACTAGATTGTTATTTTTGACTTATTTAATTTTAAGTTAATTTTATTTGGACAAAGTCTCTAACTTCAAATGGATAATAGTTATCATCAATATCAGTGTGTCAGATCGTACCCAATTGGTTTGACGAACACAAGCAGTCACTGTATTTTATATTTCTACCAAGCACATGATCACAGTCTATTGCTGGTTAAAAACAATTTCAAGCCTGGGCCATATTTTAGATAGAAATATGGTAAGAAACCCTCTCAAGGGGAAGTGCTACTATATACAGTGACTGGCAATAAAAAGTGAACTTCTCCAAAAAAAGGTCTCCAAACTCAATTTTCAAGTCCACTTAGTACAAGGGCATTGTTGTATAATCACTAAGTGACAATTTGACCTTGTCTTTACTGCAAATGAAGACATTTATATGCAGTGAGAATAAGTACTGGGCAACTTACTCGGTTATCTTAATGTGTCTTGGTATTAAATGGGGCCACGAGATGAATATATTCCCTAAAGCAGGAGAAACTGAGGGGGGATATCCAAGATGAAGCATCTCCCTTGAGGAAAGGGGGACTCATCCCACAAAACTGGGAAATCCCCCATATCATGCCAAGTTGAAGGTCAGATCACAAGGAAAATGTAGAACAAATTTGGCTCATAAATTCCCTCCGCATGCACTAAAGAATGATAATTACAAGCCTCTGCATGTGGTCAGCATTCTACTACAGTTTGTGGGCAATATAATGACAGTCATAAACTGTTTCCACACCCTATAGTTTTGTCCCCAGGAGATTGCAGTTACTGATATAACAGAGCAAAAGACACATGAAGAGAGCCGTGAATATTCAAAGCACATACACATTTTCCTGCCACTGCCATACCCAATACCCTTGCCAAAGGCTTCAGTTCCTGACGGAAACATTCAAATCAGACTTGCTCATTAGTAAATGTACATAAATAGGCTACAATATACCTATTTATAGGCCTGTTGTGAGTGGTAATCCATCGAGTACTCTATCACTATTACTATACTCACTCAAGATCTCATTTTCAAACCAAAAAATATACAAAACTGGGTTTTATTGCGTGAAATATCCTTACCTTTCCTAACTAATGCTTACGTGTATTTATGTTCATGTAGCAATAGAAACAGATTATTTGACATAAATTTTAAGTGTTCTGATTTTTAAGAAGAAAAGGGTGCCATTTTATACTTCTATGCTTTTTTTACCTCAGTGCTGCAGCTCTATATGGAAGATGTTTTAAGTAGTATATAACAAACTTGTCTCCATCAAATGGGGTGTTATGGGTTCGAATCTCAGTAACCACACTTAGAAAGAAAATTTGGTAGTTGCATGTTGATGGTCTGTGCTTTGTAGTACCTATTTGTATGGACTGCAAACATCCATCACTGAAACTGCTTCACAGGTCAAAATTGGGTTTTTACACTTTTAACATCTATGGTCAGCATATAAATCTACTGCAAAATATTTGAGGTCCACTGGACCTAGAACTTAAAGATGTAACTGATCCATAGCAAAAGTTGCCAGTCCGCATTTCAATATAGCTTAAATCAAAACTGAGTTTCAAAACTGACAAAGTTATAGGCACTAAAGAATGACTGGTTTAATGTTACTTTCAATAATGGAAAGATTGTAAGAGGTAAATAATCTCATAAGTTTAGGCTATTAGAAACAGAAAATATAAACAGTTTTCTTAAACTAAAGGACATCGATATCTGTAGCTTTAGAAAGATACAGGTCTGTGAGACCAGTTACCAGTCATGGAAAGGGGTGTAGGTATAAATTTTGTTCACCGACTATGGTCAAATTAGGAAATACCACAATCAGTGTCTCCCAAATGTTGTCACAAACTGGATTCCAAAATAAAACACATAGATACAGGAGCCAAGTGATCAAATACAAAAACCTGAAAGCCACTGATGCCCAAAAATTATCTTTGCAATCTGATGTCAATACCAAAACATAATTTGCCAAACATAAGTCTCACAGAAGGCTAACACCAAGGCTAACAAAAATAGAAACACACAATCAGATGAAGAAGCCACATTGGGCTCTCTTAGGGGACTTCAATCACAATTTTGAATGGTACAGCAATAAAAATTTATGGCTTTAGCCCTTTGACTTTTTCCTAATTCTATCTTTGGTGTAATTTGAAGGCACTTTTCATAGATCAATGCCACTGATTCTAAAATAAGCTTTCAGATCACATCTCTGCTTTTGTGTAGTACAGTTACAACCCATCCAACAACTGACTCAAAAGTCTGCGCAAATACATGTAGTAACATCAAGTGGAAAACTGTCAGATTATGCATTTGTACTACTCCTGATCTTGGTGGAAAAAAAACTAGACCATTATGAAAACTCCAAATTTTTAATATCACACATGATGACTATCAAAGATGATGTTTCAAATTGGTTTCAAAGTAAGTACCTTTTTAACTATGTGTTCAAGTTTTAATAACAAATGTTCTTAAATTTATAAATATAAGGGTGGCTTAACTATGTTATGGTCCTTGTGTGAAGAAATTTTGTGGCCTATTGTGAGCAACTATGTATTAATATAAAATGAGGTAGCCTCAAGGTCATTCCAATCATGGTCCTTCTAGTGATATCGGTATTACTAATTCAGAAATATGTCATTACTTCCTCTGTGAGCCACTACTGCGAAGCCCATTCCACCTCCCCTAAGATGATAATTGAAAATTTCCCCTACATAAAACATGGCAAGGATGTAAGAATGCTTTACTAATTCTACTCTCATCTGCAAATTCTTCGCTAATAACTAATAGTGACATGGGATATAGCGATAGAAAGCCATTATCTAACCCACAATATCTTCAAATGGCCTAGTTTCACCTTCCTTAATAGCAGAGTGGTATCTCAACACTGCAATTATGTCCATATATCATGTAGGACTACACTTTAATAACTTGCTCAACTGTCAACACCATTGGCCACATATACTTACTGTTTTCTTGACTCGTCATCAAGATATGATCAGCAAAAAGTAGAAGAGTTTTGTACACTGAATTTTCACTAAAATTTTGATGAAAACTGATTACTAAATATGTATCCTAAATTAATACTCCCTATCTAAAATTGAAGATTCTACACAAATATGCAGGATCATTTTAATTTTAAGTACGACAAGTTCCCTACTTATTATACAGTAGCACTGAACCTGGGCTAGTAAATGGCTATTCACAATTATTGTGCTCTGTCTGAGTTAACAGACTACAAGCGACCTTCAAAACAGCTCTCAGCTTTACTTCAACTCAATCATTTAAGTCCAGATGATTTTGATTTACAAATTATCTTGAATGTGCTGCTATTCATCATACTAGTAACCTTGCCATTTGTGAAAATGTGTAATTCTATTTACAAAATTCATCCCTATTACTTTTATTAAGATAAAGAGCATAAATAGAAGGTTATTTCACTAACAGACTTCAGTAGTCTTCTGATTAAATCATTAAAGGTAGAACCGACCTTTGAGAAAAAGACCAAATAATAAACAGAGAACACTGACTCAAGGGCAATGGCTAGCCATCACTTTCAATTGCCTCTAGCCTGGTATCAGTATCAATGCTGAATATTATCAATCCTGAACATTCATGACTGTCGTGGGGACCAGTGGTGTAGTGTTAACACACTTGACTCCCAAATCTTAGACCAGAGTTTGAATCCCTGCTCAACCTCAACTGGGAAAGCTTGTAGTTGCTGCTGTTGGTCAGTGGTTTAAAGTACAGACCCAAGGCTTGACCAATAGTATCATTAGTATGTATTGGTTTCCTCCACCTTTCCAACTTTACATCGCAAAATAACTTGCACAAAATTACCAGACAAGTCATAAATGCACAAATAAATAAAAGATGATTGTGTGTGTCATTAACGGTAGTCATTCTAATATTCTGTATCTCAAATAAATTGCATTTTAGGATTTCTACAATCGAACTGGTGTCAAAAGGAAATGGAGTTGATTAAATCAAAACAGGTTCATAAAAATGCTACAAAACCTTAAAATTTGCAAAGAAAAAAAAACGAGTATTTTTCCAGATTTGTCGTAGGTTTGTAATTTTTCATGTTTTCCAATGATTATATGCACTGACTATTGACATGTCAGAATTATTATTTCATTTTGGTATTTCAGTAAAATGGTCTTGACACCTTAGGAATTACACAGTGGCATGTTCTTCCTTCCCAAGTGGGTTTTCAGTTATTCTTGTTTTTACAGATTGTAAAATAGATCAACCTATACCTTCAATTCTCAAAATTCAATCGTCATTCCTAATAAATCTCATGAGTCTTCTTTCATTGATTTCAACAGTGAGTTTGAATATATGTGAAATTCTTCAGCAATATGAATCTATCTTGATGTGAGGTCAGTTATCAAAAGGCAGACAAAATATTTATCATCAAAAGAACTCAAGTTAACCACTGTATTACTATTATTATTCATGAAAGCCCACCCTGGAGGAAGTTTTGATTTCTTCCCAAAATAAAGTGGAAACCATCTGTTTACTTCTTCTACTCAGCATGAACCTAAAAACCACCCCTTCTTACATATGATGAACTCGGTAAACTTCCCAGAAGATTTTCATTTATACCGACAAAAATGCTGCAAAGCTGAAAAGCTGGAGATTTCTTTTAAATTCTAGATGTACAAGTGCATTACTTTATTTACTTGCACAATTTTTAACATTCAATTTTGTCGATAAGCAGGTACTATTTCATTTTTCCTAAATCTATATCTACTGTTAACAGTATTTGGCCTATTGTATCTCCCCACATCTACTACAGTTGAACCCTGTAAAGTTCAATTTAAAAAATATTTTCACTTAACCAGGAATGCAAGATAATAGGGTGGCAGAAAAAGTTCTGTAAGAACCAGATGTGCACTTCTACTTATCAGGGTTATACCGTTTAAGTAATCTAACTCTGTATATCCTTAGACAGGTAATCAAAACCCCTTTGAATAAAACCCCGAAAATTTGAATAAATTTGATTGCATTTCTACTTTCCCTCACTAGGATGAACTAGTGGGTACATTGTTTATCAATATTGGTGATATTTATTGCTTTGGGACAGGGTTTCTGATATCGATGTCTAAAGACCCATATCAATATCACCATTTGAACAAAAACTGTAAACTTATATTGCAAATATTTGAAGGAAAGCCTAAATCTGAAGAAATTGTACACTTTCACATTTTGAAGTTTTCGATACATTTTTAATGAAAACTGCAATGTTTTGTTTTTATAAATTTCACATCCTGTTAGCGGTTCAGGATATGCTAGAATAAAACATTTCCCTGATTCAGACTATTTGGTAGACAATATCACCCCCGTACCCACACAGCCAAATGATTTACCCAATAGGATAAACCCACCCTTCATTCCTAAAATTTGCTACAAGGGCAACAGGATTCAAGTACACCCGTACTTCCATTTATAACTTCTTGTACATGTCCAAGACAAATAGAGTCGCCTTCTAGATCAACAAGACTTTTAAAAAAAAATACTGTACTTCTCTTTTGGCACGATGGACCAACCAACAAACAAAAGTACTAGTAAGGTAAGGTTATTTGACGCAATAAATATTACTGGTAGTAGAAATAAACACAAAGTTGCCAAAGTGTTCTTTTCTGTCAAAATTAGCCTGTAATCTGGAATTTCGGGTGAAGTAAAACTACTTTTTTGGTCCTTTAAGATTTCTCTTGGAAGTTTTCCATTTAAACAGATGACACTTAAATGTCTCAAATATAAAATATAAGCCAACATCCGCACCAAATTTCATTTGAGAAAGGTTTACTTGTTTATGGATCTACAGACATTGAACAATACCAGTTGGATGCTGCATTTTTTTTTTAATATACCAAAGGTCACAAGTGCAAGGGATGAGAAATGTGAAATTTGCAACACTTCGAGGGAACCCCCTTTTAATTCCTTGACTTGTGGCAAATTCATTTCATATCTGTATATTTTGTGACAGTATGAAACCTCTAACCTAACCTGATGCAAAATTGGCATAATTTGTTTTTTTTTTACTTTTTTTTATCCAATTTCACATCCTGTGGGGAATTTCATATTTCTTTCTCTATTGAACAAATACATATTAACACAGGCAAGTGTAAACTTGGCCTCAGACAGACCAAGTCTCCTCAACTAACATCAGCAACAAAATCATGTTGATATGATATCTTTGTAGATTAAAATATACAGAGATTAGCCTTCATTCCGACTCAGATTCTGATACACATTTACAAAAATGTAAAATATACTTGTGACTACAATCACTACATCCTCTTAAATTAAGTGACACTACATTAACATGGACCAGTGTTATTTATAGGTAGTTATTTATAGTATTTATTTGTTCTTATACTTAGACACTCTTCGAAATCAAATCAACCAAACAATAATTTAAACCTTTGACCTTTAACATGCTAACATAGATGTATTTGTGAAAAATGCTAAACATTATTGTTCTTTATGGTTGACTGTCTTCAAGCAGGCCCAGTGGATACATGGTGTGGCCATAATTTCCTCCATCCTTGTACATTCAAATTTGAAGTCTACCTGTCCAATTCATGGCAACTTAGAATGGATAGCTTGTCTTGATAAAACCTTTGTTATTTAAAACTGATGTAAAACTCCCAACCTTATTTTTACCTGTGACCTCATTGAGGATATAACATTAAGATTTAAGATTAAAGCCAAAATCTGGCTTTTCATGCTAAGTACAAATGGAGCCATGTAAACAGACTAGTCAGAAGCAAGAGAGAGAGAGAGAATGGCCTTCTTGGTTCACTTTTCACTCACACACATTTGCATGTTCGCCTTGGTATGCATGAAGTTTTTTTTTTGTTTTCAGTCCAGACAGACCACACAGTGCACATATTATGATGATGATGCTTTCACAATGAATGTATGAATCTCTCTGCAGTATGTGTCTGGTCCACTCCCCTTCTGGCTGGCTCAGCACAGACAGTGCTGCACTGGATGACACCCTCAGATTTCCTCTAGCCTTGCTCAGCCCTATCAACCCAGACATCTCATTGTAACCTCTACCAAGGAGTTAATGTTTTTGGGGGTCACTGTCAGTACTTGCAATTACTCCAAAACTAATACACACAAATTTGTTTTATTTAGAGACTATCCCACCTTACTTTTGATATAATGAATTCCTGTAAGTTTCTAATTCAAGTTTAACTGTTTAGGTTATTGATGGATACAAATACAAAGACTTGCAGCAAGTCTAACCAGGTACTGGCCAGCGACTACCAATAGATTGGGATCTGAAGCCAAGACCTGAAAAGGTCAGAGACACTTGTGATATAGACAATACAACCATGCCAGTCGGTCTCATTGGAAGCCCAGTGTTACCGATTGAAATACAATCTCACATCTTGGGTTTTCCCTTTCTTTTCAAAAGCTAAGTAACACTGGGACCTATCCTCAGTGTAGTATCCCAGGTGTTACGAGCTTGACCTTGTTGATTTGATCCTGTGTCTATGAGGTGATCCCATATGAACATAAGTGATTAAATGCCAAACTTTGTTAACCACTGGTCCACTCATGAATATTGTGCTCCAAACTGAACTATTGATAGATTTTCTAGCCAAATCAAGCAGAATGAATCGAACAGCACAGACAAAAGCAAGCATGATAAATACCACATCATTTAAAAGATCAAAGCAATAAAATTGATTGATTTCGTTTTCTAGAACTGGAGCCTAATTCAGGCAAGCTGACTGCTACATAGGCCCAATTAAATACTATCAACATAAACTTACAATATCAGGTAAATAATAAGTGGAATAAACCATCTTTTATTTACCCCAGCCAAACACTACAGGAATTAAACTGGTTAGATGTTACATGAGTCAAGGTACTCCACACACTAGTCGTTTTTTTTAAAAACAGAGTTTAACCCACTTGTATAGATTTTTTTTTCAAACACAAAATACAAAACATACCAGATGCCAAACACCTCCTTTATAAACACATAACACATAATATTTATATACTCATCAGCAAGAAATACAAGAGCCAGACACCCTTGTAAGTTGTAACATCACACAAACTAATACTAACAGGCACCAAATGGAGAGACACCACCATGTATGAGTCACAGATATGACCCACTTAGTACATGTCATCAACATTATGCAACACCAATGATGAACAATACTGAAATGCTCAAACCTTTGTTTTTATTCATACATTTTTATCTGTGAGAAATTTTTTTAAATCTTTCATATAAAAACTGTGATAAAAATTGGAAAAATCTTCAAAATGAAAAATCATTCTGTCTTGGCTCAAATCATGTCCTCATCAGTACTTTTAGGCCTTTATAGTTGAACTACGTCTTTCTTCCATTTTCCTTTAACCATGATTTTATTTTTTAACATTTGTTGTAGTTTTATTCAACAAAAAATTCCAATGAAGCAGTGACAAATGTAACAGGAAGCCCAGGATAATTTGATCAGCTAAGGGTGTTTTTTTAACAACACGCCAGGCTCAATTAAGTCAAAGAGACAGGAGGGCGGGCAATGAACTCACAAAAATACTTACATAGATGAACAAGTGCATTTCATCAATTAACCACACCCCGCTGTATGTCACTTTAACCATAAATGCCAAAGTTTTCTGCCCAGGCAACATTTTACTTAATTTCCATTTTGGTTTATTTAAAGGCATTATCTGCAAGAACCAAGAAAAATCAACTGGCCACTAAGGTATTACAAGTGATCTTATTATACATCTGGTAATGGCCCACCAGTTGTGCATTTTGTACTCTGGATACTGTTCTCTTTCAAATAGTCTGCTCTTTATTGAATATTCGTGTCAAATGATTTAAATAAAAACTGAATATTTTCCTTTGTAAAGTAGCACTAATTGTCCATGCAATGTACAAATTACAGGCGTTATCATTGTGGTGTTACGGGCAACACATTGGTCTCCCACCCGTTCCGATGGTACATTCAAATCCCAGATCAATTGTTTCATTAAAATGTGGGTAGGTTCCCGTCTATAGGCCCAATGGTTTACAGAGAAGGATCTTCACAAACCAGTGTACATTACTTTAAACTCTTTTCCACCATTTCTTGAACTACCATTTCTACATATTTGTAATGTCTAGTGGGTACATCATGTATCAACATCATCGATATTTCTTGTTTTGGAAGAGGGTTGCAGAATTAATGTGTAAAGATGTGTATCAAAATTCAGCATTTCATGTATATATATTCTTGGCTAACTTTTAGCTCTATGTAACTCAATCCAATATGGATACTGTTCTGAAATATTGCTACTGCACAGAGCTATTGCTCCAAACAGATTGTTGATCCTTTAAAGCCTAAAGGTATTAAGTTTCCACACATTATAGCACAAATTTACACCCTTTTACACTCTACATAGAAACATGCCAGTGGCAGTTATGTAATAGAGACTGGCACTTGAGATACTGGAGGTAGACAAGCTTTAAAGATTAACAAGTTTTCTGTGGTGAGATATTGTAGGGGAAATATTACCTACAGCTGAGTAACTTCAGACAGAGCAGTAATCATGCCATATATTAGAACCTCTGCAATACAAACTGTTTATTTTTCACTTGTTGGACGTAATTTAAAGTTGATTTTTCTGAAAAAAAATTCACAATGACTCAAAAACATTTCATACTTCACATCACAAAAATATCTACTTACTGCTCTGAGTACTTTTTTAAGGGATGCTAATGCAATTCCAACACAGAATCAACAATACAAAATAACCCAAAAGCAGTCAAAAAAAAAAAAAAAAAAAAAAAAAATTCACAAAGCATTACTTTTACATCAGTAACTCCAAATAACTACTGATTGAATCTATTGTTCCATTATTCCTGCCAGTTTAAGGAGTCTGCCAAATTGCCAATGGAAGCTGTACATTGCTGGAACCAGCACGTTTTATCACATCTTTACCAAGGTAAATCTTGAAGAACTCTATTGATAACTTAACATTGGCTATCACATCTTTACCAAGGTAAATCTTGAAGAACTCTATTGATAACTTAACATTGGGCTAGTCCCAGCCTGGAAAAATTTTAAAGATTTACTGTACAGTTAATTTAATCAATCGGTTATTTATGTTCCAGTATCAGCACCATGTGTTCCACTTTCAATCCATCCTTTGTGTGATTATAGCTAGCACTCAGTATGATCTAGTAAAAATTCAGAGAACTTTGTGTTCGGCCAGTAAGCCAATTGCAGGACCAGCACATCACTATAATCAGTGCAGACTCATGTTAATGTGTTTCCAAATCGTTTTTCGTAGCCTTGAGTGAAACTGGGAATTAATCCAATTTAAAACAGATTTAAAAAGACCATTTGATCACATGTTTCCCACTGCATTGAAAAATCAATTGCTAATCTATTTGTGGTAAATCTATTATCAGCCAATCTAATTACAGAAAAAACATGATACACTCATTACATTGATGCAAAATTCTAAAAACTCTAAAATACATTTTTTTCTGATACCTAAGAATTGAAAAAGCCAATTATGTTGAAAATCTAAAACCCAAAAATTGATGTATGACAAAATGGTCTTTGTAAACACTTAGTCCTCATAAGGTGACTGCTGGTGCAACTTTGTTCACCAAAGTTCAGAGATAAACTCAAACTTTGCTTCTTTTTTTCTGGTCCAATTGAAAAGGCTTTAAAGGTTAGCATCATGTTCAAACAGGCCAACAGTATTCCCCACATGTTGCCATGGGGTGGGTCCAAACCCGCATCCACTGATGTGAGAACTAGGGCAGAGTCGGTAACAATGGTATTTCGGTCTCGAGACCAATTCACTTGAAGACCGTGACGACACAATGGCGTGATACCGAAGTGGAAAATCTGCTACCGACCCGTCCCTAGTGAGAAAGGAGTGACAGTTCTCAAAACCTGATACCCATATTATCACTGAGGCCCAAAACTAGAATTAAATGACCAAAAAAAAAAAAGGTTTTCCTCTGAACTAGCAAAGGCTTCCATTGAGAGTAAATTTTCATTTAAATGACCATACTGTAAACTAGGGCCGCGAACGAGGACTCGAGCCTCGGTGTACGAGGTGGTCATGGCTTGTACTCGAGTCCATTTTTAAAAACTTGGTTACTCGCGAGGTATTGTATTATCGCCCACGTAATCAAATGCTTGTGTAAAATATGCTATATTTCAGCATTTCCGTCACATAATATCAATTAAAGTTGTTATGTTCGCTTGAAAACATACAATTTACTCCATATTCTATAATATATGGTCAAATAGAAGACGTTTTTCTTCAAAAGTTTCGTTTCCGGAACCGACTATTTGTTTACAGAAGACTTCTAATGATAGATACTAAATCTCGCAGTTACTCGAATTCGGGCCGGTTGTCAGAGGGCGAGTACTCGATGCCGTTTTTCAGCACCCGTCACAGCCCTACTGTAAACTTGTGCAAGACAAAACTACCACTTGTTTTGTAACTTGAAATACTACGGACAAACGATAAATCGGAAGATGTAACCTTTTATCCTTTTCTCTTTTTTAGGTTTCTTGCGCTGCTAGTGATCACTTTTATTGTCACTGAACTTTCACGAGAATTCGTATAGTATGACAACTACCCGTCTCATCACTGAAGTTAAGCGGCAATGGACTATGTTCGTACTAGGATGGGCAACTGTCCGAGTTCTAGTGCACTACTTGTATCTCGATTCCTTTGCAGCTCGTGGATGTAGAGACTTTTCAGCCTTGTTTTTTTTGGTTATAACAGCAATTTTGATAAAGCTTCAAAACCTTTTCATAAACTCCACCTCCTGTTGAATGGTTTATCCTGTTGGAATAAAACTAGAACCAAGCTGGGCATGTATCTAGGAATTGGGATGGATTTGCATAAGCAGGACATATAAACTGTAAAAAGTAAATATACTGCCAGTCAAGTCAATCCTTGGCCCTTACTAACTTATTATACTTGGCCAAAAAAAAATTACAATTTATACTTCATAAAACTTTGTTTCTTTTTTTTATCTCCGGTCGGAAGATTATATAATGCCTTCCGTACATGCATGCGTCCATGCGTGTCCGTCTGTCCGTTCGTTCATCACGTTTTTGCATAAACCTTAATATCTCATTCGTTTATAAAGATATCTTCACCAAATTTGCAGGGAATGTTTATCGCTATGAAAACCTGTCTCTGCAAAATTTTAGCCTCATTTTGAAAACAAAATGGTCGCAATAGCTAATTGTTTGAAAATCATAATGGGCTCTAAATCTTGAAATATTCCAGCTAGCTTTATTAAATTTGCACAAAAGCTATATGGCTAGAAAAGCTAGCCTGATAGTAATTTTGGCCTAGTTCAAAAAACAAAATGTTAAACATATCACATGTTTAATGTCAAACAGGGTTATCCTATTAAAAAGGCCTTATATCTCCCCAAATATTGCTCCTAGAAGTTCGGAATGTGAAAACAACTTGTAGGAAGGCATGACCAGGGAATCTTCAGGGTTAAATGAGATCGTCACACTAAAACATCCTTATTTCTCCCTTATTATTTGTGCTATGGCTTCAGAATATAAAGACAGACCATTAAAAGTCCTGGCCTTCAAATGTTTTGCCTGAGAAAACTTTTGGCCTTATTTTGAAAAACAAAATGGCCGCCATAGCCAATTATTTAAAAATAGCATCAGAGATGGGCCGTACCCCACAGCCTAGGGAAATATTTTTAACACCATGAAATATGGAAGTACTGTATCAGTACAAAGTTCAGGATACTTTCAGAGTACCGTCAGTTATATAAAGGTCCAAACAATGTTTAAATGGAGAAAATAATGTCTAAAAGAAAGATAATGTATGTAAAGATGAAGTATTAAAACAAGATAATTCAATAACAAGATGACAGCATTAATCAGTAAACTAAAATTACAACACGCTTTATCTACATCTGCATGGCCGAATTATGGTTCAGATCTTTTGAATATTACCATACATACAGAAGTGGTAATACATTCAATGAATGCTTATGTGTGGTGTTGGAGCAAAATCTGTGGCTCACTTGATGAAATTCCATCTCTTACAATGGGAAGATATAAAAGTGAAATTCTTAATAAATTCTAATATGACTTTAACAGTGCTTAATCTGCATCAAAAGACATATCCAAAGGTGCAACAAGATTTTAAAGGTCAAGGTCACTACAACAAGGTCAAAGGTCCAATTAAGGTCACACTATGATAATGCACACTTATAACCCCTAACCAATGTCCCTACCAAGTATCAACTTCCTACACCTTACAGTTTCCGAGATATAGCCCAGAAAAGATTTTATAGGTCAAGGTCACTACGGCAAGGTCAAAGGTCAAATCAAGGTCACACCATGACGTTGCACACCTACACCCCCTAACCAATGTCCATACCAAATATCAACTTCCTACACCTTACGGTTTCCGACATATAGCCCGGACAAGATTTTATAGGTCAAGGTCACTACGGCAAGGTCAAATCAAGGTCAGACCATGACGTTGCACAACTATATCCCCTAACCAATGTCCCTACCAAGTATCAACTTCCTGCACCTTACGGTTTCCGAGATATAGCCCGGACAAGATTCTCAACCTCAAGGTCACTACAGCGGGGTCAAAGGTCAAATCAAGGTCAGACCATGACATTGCACACCTACACCCCCTAACCAATGTCCCTACCAAGTATCAACTTCCTATACCTTACAATTTCTGAGATACAGCCCGGACAAACCTTTTCCCGCCGTCCGCCCATCTGGAGACCATGGGTGAAAACAATACCCCGACAGCCCTTAAGGGCTGTGGGGTAAAAATCATTAAGATCCTCTAAAACTTGAAATATTGCAGCTAGGTTCATCAAATATGTGCAAAATATATATGGCTAGGAAAGTGTGAAATGTGAAAACAACTTATACGAAGGCCTGAGACTATTTTCCAATTGCTGACTTTTACCTTTGACCCCTTCTTCAATGTCAAGTGGGGTTATCTTACTACAAAGGCCTTATATCGCCTTTAGTTCTCCATTAGTACTGATTCTAAGGCGGGAGATAACCGCTGAGGCAGTGGCCTTGTATATATTTGTAATACACATTGCAAGGTCTTCACAAGAATCAGAGTCTCTGGGATGGCTACAAATTTTTAACAGAAAACTAAGATACATTAGAAATAACCTGAAGAGGTCTCTATAAACCAGACCAACTTTCATGATAAATAACTTCTAGTCATATTCTTTACATTTTTTTTTTCAATTATAAAAGCGAGTGAAAAGGCATTACACAAATGGCAAGAAACAAAGCTATTACTGCAACTGTTTCTGTTATTGCATGAAAAATGTGTTGTAGGTTTTAAATGTCAATGGACTCAAACTATTGATACATTGGTTTGTGGGTTAGTATACTTCATAAATGACCCACATTTTTTCAATTGTACCAGATTTGAATAAAACATTGATGATATATTAGATATCAAGCCAGGGATATTGCTCAATAAGCAGTACTAAATCTATAACAATATGTTCTATATTCAGGCTAAACTGTCAAGAATAGACTTTTTTCACAGTATTTTTTATGGGCAGACTGCCATCATTTGGGTACTAGAAACAGTGATATAAGAGTTACATAAGCCAACCAAACTGGAGCCACATTCCTGTTTTTATATATTAGCACTTGGTGATAAACATAAACATACAAAATTGTATCTTCTTGTGATCATAAAATAATCCCAAGCAGCTATGACTCAGATGATAGACCAATAAGCTGCAACAACACAAGTATTTCTTCTAATGCAAAATACTTTAATAGTTCTTTGTCAGGCCTTACCCAAGTAAAAATATTCATGAAGATCAGTTCATTAATTTTGTAGTAATGTCAACCAGAAACCTTTTGAAAGAGTCTTTGAAGATTGAGGATTATTTTGTATTGAGAATAAAATCCGGACTATCCCAAAATCTAATCATTTCTTTCTTTGATCAGGCTCTGCCCACATAAAATAAAAAAGAAATTTTAAAACTTGTTTGTGGGTTGAAATTCAAAATTTCCAATAGTTCT
The DNA here is from genome assembly GCA_964017235.1 of Sabellastarte sp. h YS-2021. Taxonomy (NCBI): domain Eukaryota; kingdom Metazoa; phylum Annelida; class Polychaeta; order Sabellida; family Sabellidae; genus Sabellastarte; species Sabellastarte sp. h YS-2021. The sequence continues at coordinate 78,592,144 of OZ024929.1, read as the reverse complement.
AAAATGGGTCAAACCTGGGGGTTATAAGAGCAAAGGTCATACGAAGACAAGCCCTCAGTGAATGCCACATGTTGCCTGAAGTTGGATTTGAAACCACAACCGCTCATGTGAGGGTCAAGTAAATAAGTAACAAACTTATTATTGATTGAGTCACTGAGACCTCAGTCAGCAGAACCATAACTGTTTATTTATAATTTATTCTATTTCAATTAACGACTAGGGATGGGTTGGTGGTGATGCCAGAATCACGGTATCAATGGTGTTTTACTGAAATACTGTGATGAAATTTTAAGACTGCCACTTCCCTTGCCAATGCATATAATGGAAGGAAGAGTTAAAATAGGAGAACTATACCCAAAATCTGAAGAAATTAAAAGCTTTTTTATCCCATATTTTTTGTACATTTGCAGACTTTTAATAGCGATTATGTTGAGCAAAAATGCTTTGTTTTGGTTACGGTACTTTTATAACCTTAATCTCCCTTGTAAACACATATAATGACACTAAAAGTTAAAATATTGGAAACAAACCAGAAATCAGAAGAAATTGTATGCGTTCACCTCATATTTTGTGCATTTGGGAACTTTTAATGCGATATCGTTTAGAGGAAATGTCCATATTTGCTTGGGGTGTACTAAAATTCGGAGTCCCGAAATCGGTACGGTTTTGCATTTGCGACCTCCCGATGCACATATTTTTGGTACCAACCCATCCCTAATTTCAAGTGGACAAGTCACTCAAGTCAAGACTTGTTCAAATGTTGTTTATACTTTTCTAATATACTTAAATTAATTAAGGTACTGCCTTAAACGACAGTCAAAAGTCGAGTTCTGTTAAAACAGAACACCTGTCTAAATAGGAAGCATTTCTGTGCAAAATTATATACATTTGTTGTGAAAATATCTACTTGAATCAGAAAACGGTTTTGTAACCAGAATTTCATTTCTAGTTATGTGATTCTAATGGAAAGCAGGCATCTGGTTTGCTGTGACAATATTTCATACTCAGATAAATACACCCAGATAATACCAAACTTTCTACATATACTTTATCCACCTTTTAAATTAATTTTACTGTCACCAAAGTCCCCCTACTAAAGTTGGATAATGAAACCATTATTTTTGTTTCCATCTGTGTACGGAGATTATTTGAACATAACATGCAAAGTACAGATTGAACAGAAGTTCAGGTGAGGTAAACACATGAGATTTAAATAGGCCTATGACTCCTGTTACAGTCAATATAACCAAACATTGGAAAACACAACCTTGAGAATCCTTTCCCCTGTGCTATAATTAAGTCTGTTTGAAATATAATCTACGCATTTAATGAGTTCCAAAGGCCCTTGTTACTATCCTGTCAAATGATACATTATAATCCATATAAGGTTGATTACATTTTTGTAGAAAAATAGAAAAAAAAACCTGCAATAACTTATCTACATAATATACTCAAACATCTTGATTACATAAATTGATGACAATGGTAAGATTTCCTTCAAAGTTTATTAAAACCTTTTTAAGCAGAACACTCTTGAGTAGCATTCTCCTTTAAGTGGGAGTAGCTATCAGAGCCTTCAATTGCCTTTTCCACAGACATCTCAACATTCCTGGTTAAGTAAAAATAACTTTTTTTCAGTCTCTTTTGCCCAATTTTTCTTTTACAAAAAGATGCAAACTTTAGACTTGAATGCTTGTACAGAACCTATACATATGTTATCCACATCATCCATAAAGACATTCAACCTGCTGGTTAATTCAGCAGGAAATCTGGGACTCTATTTTCTGTCCCGGAGAAGCTTACCTCCCAATGAAGATATCCTGCAAATTTGGTGAAGCTAGCTAGTCTAGTTTTCCGCTAGCTGCGTTTACGTCGAAAATTTCTCTACGTGCAGCAGTGGCAGTGTAGCGAACGCTAAACCGAAGTATCCACCGGAAGTAAAGGCAGATAGAAATATGAAGTACATGTATTTACAAAGCACTCATTAAAATTGATGTACCCCAAAGCCCAATTGGCACAAGATATTTTTACTGCAGAACTTTATCATAGCCCAGAAAAACTCAAATTGTCTCTTTATTTTTCAGTGAAGAAAATAACAAGAGCAAAATGATACAGAGAGAAATGAAAGAGACTGAAAAGAAATCATCAAATACTTTAGTCCTTTGCACCCAGTCACCCACAATACTGATCTAATTGGGTTAGAAATATGTCAATATAATCATCAACAACACCATTGTGAAGGGAGATGTGTGTGTGTACTAATCTTCAGCTAAGGTTTCAATTCATGGTTTCTTTAAAATTTTTATCAATTTAAATACGGCTTGACACAAATTTTTGAATTTTGGTCTCTATTTGGTCCACATAAGTTTAAAGATTATTTTTGTACTTGAATCAGCTTTGAACTCAGCCTTCAGTTGCCGAGTGATTATGAGTTGGTAAACTTTTAAAAAAAATTTATTGAGTTAAATATATGTAGCTGTAGATGTGGTAAACATGTGTTTTTCAGAATAAGCAAATCAGTGTACTGCACAAGAACTTCTTTTGGTGGGTAGACTTACATTTGTTACCATATTTAGTAAATCAGTCACATTTTATTCCAAATTTTCATAATCAGGGTTATATTATACGCTATATTTAGTTGCTCAGACCAGGGTGTATCCACTAAATTTCAATATTTTTGCATGACTTTTCCAGGACCGAAGCTTTAAAATGAAGGACCAATTACATGCTTCGTGGCATGAAAGAGACATGTACTGAGCCCATGAGCTCCTGCCAGTTTTGTCCTTGAGAACCACTCATAAGGTTCCAGTCACAGTACAGGAAGATGTGGAAGACACCAAAATTTGATCGGATTACATAAACCTATCCTCGTATTGAAATGCTGGATGAAAGAAAGGAAGAACGCCGTTTTAAAAGGATGCCCTTTAATTTTCATGACTTTTTATGAATTTTCCAAAACCTGGAGTCAGTATCTATCACTTTTCCAGGCCTGGAAAAAAATAATGGAATTCCATGACTTTTCCAGGTTTTTCATGACTGGACACACCCTGTGCTCAGTTATATAAGAACATCACCCTTTGGAATACATATAAGTTCCAGTCACCTGTATCAAGTTACTGCGGTGTGTATCCCGCAGCTCCTCAACTTCCTGTCCATGTCGAGCTCTTTCCTCTCCCGCTTCTCGCGACCACACTTCTCGCTCCAAATGAAGCCGCTCCAACTCTCGTCTTAACTCGTGAACCTTGTCTTTCAAGTTTTCCTCACTTGGTGTTCTTATATGCTTCTTGTGGTAATCCAACTCCTGGTAATATAATAGGAAAACTTCCCGAATGACATATACAGAAAAAATATATCACGAATGAAGATAGCAATAATATATGAGTGCGCAGCACAAGTATTACCGTAGCCGCGCTCTGTAACGCCCATGGGCAATGTGACCAAATATTTGTGAAAGGTGGGGTTGGGCGTTTACGACAATGAAAACCAGCCGGGCGTTTCGAAAAAAATAACCCGAATTTAGGGAAACCGCGTTTTAGCACACACCGAGTGGAAGTAAAATATGCGGTTGGTAAACAAATCTCGATGCAATAAAAGTTGTCATAACTGCTAAAATAAGGAAACTTTTGTTGAAAATTGATATAAATTAAAAATATTTCACCGATTATTGGGTTTATATGGAGACAGTTTACCTCGAAACGACATATGAGCGATAACGTAAGATTGTGGATGGGCGCTTTCAAAAGCATGAGCGTTACGGAGCGCGGCTACGGTATATTGTAAATCTTCATGAGTGATACATTTTTTTTCTGTATATGTCTAATGAGGGATGTTTTACTTTTATTATCCACCATTTTGGACGATTTATAGATTAAATAACACGAATATTAAATGAGAGAATGTGAAAAGGCTGTCAACAAGCACAGGCAACAGTCAATATAGAAATGTCAATCTTTAACTCCTCTATTTTGGCATGGATTATTATGCAACACACACAAACAGAAGCACTGTAACATGACCTTTATAATGATATATGAAACATATTTGTAGGTAACATGGTTTCTGAGATATTAGTGAAAAACCAGAAGTTATTAACGCTAGTTATCCATGGTACAGAGGAGCTGTTGTATACAAATAAAATATATCCCGTTCCGTATTTCCCTCTGTATGGGTCAAATACGGTGCACGGTGGATAATAAAATAAGGAGAAACTAATTCAACTTCAAAACTGATTAAAACTTCTATTTGTCATGAAAGAACTTCAAATTTGATTTTCCTAGAAATTTTCTTCACTTGTCATTAGTGTGCCAAGTTGCTAACATGTGTCTTTCATGGACAGCTGTTCAACTTCCCAACTCAGTGGGCCAATACAGGGTTAGAGAGCGTTAGACCATCTTACAGACAGGGGACAGTTATAACGAACAAACAGGAAAACTCATCATATATTAGCTACAACTATCCTGTCTGTAAGACTGTCCAACCCTTTAACTAAGACTTACTAAATACTTGTTTCTTGTTCAGTGACATTCAAATAGTACTTCTTGTAAACAAATATCTAGTATTGGCTTGGCTATTACTCTATATCACAGATGCACCACTGATGTAAAGATTTAGTTGAGGGGCTTTTATAAAAGGAAGTGGAAAAGGAGGCATAAACAAGGCTTCCATAAAATTACACTATTATTGCAGGAAATATTCCAAGTGTCTGGTATTCTGGTGTCTATATTCACAAGGCCATTGCAGACATAAACCAAAACCCACATATTGAGCCGTGTCCCATAAATCTTTGAATTTTCCTGATTTATTGAAACCTTTTAGCAATTAAATATGAAATGTGTGATTGTGTGTGCAGTTCTGTTGATATTGAACATCCCCTCCCTTTTCCCAATTCCCTTTTTAAGTTAAAAAGAAAAGCCCCTGTGGATAATTATTGCAAACTGCATCAGATAAATCACAATAATGGCTTCTATAAATAGATGTTTCTTCTCACTTCCCTGGCCCTTCATATATTGTCCTTCTCGTTATAATAAAGCTAAAATTATGGCGTCCCTGAACTTTTTGTTTTATTGGTTTCCCGTTCCATTCCATATTTTTAACACCACTGCCAATGGCACACTTCTTGCAAAACGACTTCCCTGGCTACCAGAGCTACTTGCAGCACCTATATATATATTTCTGCCTGAATAGAAAACACTTAGAACGATACTGCAGATTTATGTGCTGGTCAAAGAGCCACTGGGCAATAATACTTCATAACTTTCTGATTCCTGGGTTGTTTAATGTCAAGGCCAAAACACTGCATCAAGTGCAAATTGGAGCAAAGTGGACCAAATGCTACTTCAAGTTTATAATGGCAAATAACTCCATAATTTTAAGGTAGGCAATTCTTTGAAATTGACACAAGCTGTAAATTCCAAAGAAATACAATGACACCTTTCTACAACAGTTCTAATGTGGCAGTTCACAGCTTACGTACCTCTCATATCCAAACAATTCAGGAGAGTAGATTTGGTTGGTATAGAGTATGAAATCTAAAATTCGCCATGGAATCTAAAATTCGCCGCCTCTAAAACCTTAGTTAATTTATGAAGAAAACGATGATTTTGTCTAAAAATTATTATTTTTCTGTTCAAAAAGCCTCAATTTACTATACAATCAACAAATCTCACCACAATTCATTGATTTTATTAGTATTTTCACATGTGGCGAATTTCAGATATGTGGCGAATTTTAGATTTCTTACTCTAATGCAAATTAAAATATTCACGGATTACCCACTTCAGTATCAAGCCTAAATAAAGTATCAACTTTGGATTGGACATATTCGCAAAAATTTGGATATTTAATTTTCTCTTTTCACCCTTAAGTTGCTAGTATACTCAGTCCATTACGATATTTTTAAAAGGTATGTTCATACAATGAAAATTGTAACCAACTATGCATTTTTATTTCAATGATATTTTATATCAAAAACAAAAATGCTTTTGGACATAGACTAAAACTTTTCTGGGTGACTATTTAATACTAGGGTAGACAAAATCATTGGACTGGCATACCCATTTCTGTTAACAATCCATAAAACCCATAAAATCTGCACTCTTCACTGCTGTCCAATAATCCACCATATCCCAGCACTTTGAACTATTATATTGTATTGGCCTTCTTTTTGGCTTAAAGTGGTCTGACACAGGAATTTTTTGGGGGGTGGGGGGTGAGGGGGGTTACATCGCTTTCAACACAGTATAGGTAATATCACGACGGGTAGTTATGTGGGCAGAGGAATCCAGTACATACAGTTGGTCAAGGTTCTGTACTATAAACTACCGACCATTGGTAAGCTGGCTTAAATGTTGGTCTGATACAGGGATGGACTTTTTAAATTTTTTTTTTTGGGGGGTGGAGGGGGGTTACGTCACTTTCAACACAGTATAGGTAATATCACAATGGGTAGTTTTGTGGGCAGAGGAACCCAGTACATACAGTTGGTCAAGGTTTTGTACTATAAACTACCGACCATTGGTAGGCAACTACCAACTTTCCCACATAAGGTCCAGGGGTTTGAACTGCCGACCTCAGAGGTGGGAGGCGAGTGTGTTATCACAGCACCACGGTGGCCACTGATACAGGAATGGATTGGTAGCCTATTTTTCATTTTTGTATCCCACCAGTGAAAAACCATCGCGTTTCTGAGATACTAGAAAAAGTTGCATTCTACTATATACCCATTTAAATGGGCTCACTGAGAATAAGTTTATGAAAACAAAACATGGCAGTTCTACTCCAAGAAATCAATATAAAAGTCTTATAACCTACAAAAATATGGGATAAAAATTTATAATTCCTTCACATTTTGACTTACTACCCAAGCAAGGCCTCACCAAAACTTATCTATGGCAATATTCAACCCATTGCACTTTGAGTGATTATCAGGAAGTACACAGATTAAGCAACATTTGGACTAAAATATTTATAATCTATTTGGGCCACACACATAAATATCATGTAAAATATACTGATGTCAACAATTTTAAATGGTCCAGATTAAGAGATCTGAAAATATGTCAATGTACAGGGCTGGACGTTAACATTTGCCCACTTGCCGTGGGCAAGTGAATTTCCAGTCAGGGCAAGTGAATTTTGTGCTTCACTTGCCAATTATTTAAGAATGTCTGCAAAGTTCAACATACAGAGAGTTTTTTTGTAGCAAATTTACCACCTTTTTCTTTAAAAGAGACAAAACAAATAAGAGCCTTTGAACAAGACTAGAAAGGGAAAGCTACTGGAGCCAGCATGATAAGTGCACATAAACCAGCAGTAGGCTGGCCTGACCCCCTTCTAGTTTGAGTGACTTATGAGATTGCTACTTTGACAATGTAGTGTAAGTAATGTGGAGTTCTCCAGAGCATGTGAAAATCACCATTGGTAGCAACCATCCCTTCAAATTTAGGAGTATAAGCAAACTTTACTGACATTCTACAGCAGCTCAATTCAATGGTCTAAAATTGTCGCAGTTTTCTTCACTTGCAAATTTTACATAGCATAGCCAATTTCATTTTTGTTGCCGTAGGAGACAGAGAGTGATGGGATGGGGAGGCAAGAACAATCCTCACATACACAAACATTTCTAGCTTATCTTACTTACTCATCACCATAAAAATTTTCATTGTTTGTTGATTACTTAAGAAAATAACCTTATTTATTGTGATGTAACTATTTGCCCTGCATATAAATTTGTGAGCAGATTTCAATGGGTATACAAGGAAGCTATGACAACTCAGAAATTGCCATCCTAAGCCGAGTATAAATCTGGAGAGATTCCCTGTGTAGTCCTCTGGGTTTTCACCTACCTCTTTCATGGCTGCATTGCTTTTTTCCAGCTTGCAAAGTTGCACTCGTTGAACCCTCTGAAGTTCCTGGAACTTTGCCAAAATAGATTCTTTTGTCTTGCTGCATTCTTCTGTTCTTTCCCCAGTAGATTTTTCATCCAGGGCTTGCTCCAATAACTTGACAAATTCGTTCTCTTTCTCGGATACAGAGTTGGTCAGATGTTTTCGTGAACCTAAAATACATAAGTCCTGTTTTAAGATGGCAAAAACTACAGGTTTTTGAAAATTGTTGCATTTATATTGTAATTAATTCACTGGTAAATGAATGAGCTTTCTTGGTTGTATTGTCTTAATGATTTATTGCATTAGATTGATTAATTTTGGTTAAACATCGTGTTCAAGACATTGTACACTCATATTCTATGGGTCAATTTTAGGATGGAAGATAACAATGCATTTTAATTGATCAAAATTCTTTGATGTAACCATCAGGACACCATTAAAGAAGTCCTAAATAGCATTAAACTGGAGTCCTAACTCATACACAAAAGCTGGAGTCTAAGATATACATGCATCAAAAGATCTTGCGCCTCAACATATAGCCAAAGTTACAGAAATTAACCATAAAGTTGCAACTAAATAACCTGGGGCCGGATTCACAAAGATTCTTAAGTAAGAATTCTTACTTAAGTACAACATTTGTGGTTATATTTTAACCACAAATCCTGTACTTAAGTAAGAATTCTTACTTAAGAATCTTTGTGAATCCCGGCCCTGGAAAACAGCAACTTGAGGAAGAACAGCCCTACAACATGAATCATAAAGCAACAGATGTCACTTGTATTAAGTAATGGTCTACGGTGACAGTATTCTCAAAAGGTGCAATGGTAATATCATAAAGCAACTGGAATTCTGATTTTGCAATCCCGACTGCAAAATTTTGAAACCATGGATACACAAACCAATCCATATACTTGGCAAGTATAAGGGAAGCGTCAGTATGAAAAATTTGTATGTCGGGAGGTTGCCAATACAAAACCGTACTGATTTGTACCATAAACCCAAACTAAACATGGGCATTTCCTCTTAACGACATTGTTATTAAAGTCCCCAAATGTACAAAGTATTGGGATAATAGTGTCTAATGTCATCAGGTTTCTGGTTTCTTTCCAATATTTTAAGTTTTCCTTCCACTATATGTGTTGACAAGCGAGATTGAGGCAAAAAAGTGTTGTAACCAAAACACGGCTTTTCTGCTCAACGTGATCGCTATAAAGGCCTGCAAATGCATGAAAATATGGGAAAAAAGCTTATATCTTCAGATTTGGGGTATGTTGCTAATATTTTAAATCTTTATTCCACTATACATGGGTTGGCAAGCGAAATGGCAGTAAATTTTGATTACGATATTTCAGTTAAATGCTCTTGATACTGAGACACTGGACCTACCAACCAATCCCTCGTAAATATTGCATCCAATGAGTGCACAGACCCTCCTAAGTTTGTATTATAAATCTTATTGGAATCTGCTGACATATTTTGTTTTAGAATTCCTTTCCATTCCTTCACACATGCAGAAAGAAAGTGAGACTCCTTTGTTTTAGGAGAGTTTATTGAGTACCGAAAAAAGCAGCAACATATCATGGAAATTCTTGATTTTAAGGATTCTTTGCAATAAAGAAGGTTTCACAAATATAGGCCCTGGAAATCAAGTACTGATATTCAAAATATTCATAAACAATTTCACTACAACTGAAAAGATATATATCCAACATGTATAAAATAAAACAGGTAACAGGATGCCATAGAGTGTCAGCCATTGGAAACAGTAACTTCTAAATTCAAACTTCTCATCACAGATAATGCTAGAGTGTTTGATCAAATTACTGAAACACTGTACAAGCAAGTTTTGCAGTTCTGTACAATTATAATTTGCAATGGTTTATTACCATGATGTTTGGCAGGGGATTTTAATCTTGGCAGATGGTTTGTAGCTGAATTCAATGACAGGTTCAAGGCAACATCAGAAGAATTTCTTTTCAAGGGCTGTTTTAATGTCCAGCAACCTAGAACACAGATTATCATTGCATGATATTTACTTCTCACACCTAAATAACCTTTGTGTAATTGTGATGCAAGTGTTTATTGGTATGAAGAATGATCGATTTATAGTGAGGCTCCCACTTCTAGGAATCACTTTTTTTGTCCTTTTTTTATGGTCTTCGGACTTTCATAAATTGTGGGTAGTGTGATGAGTATCTGTCTCTTCACTGAAGTTAAGTGGCAATGGGCTAAGTTAGTACTTGAATGGGTACCGCTTCAGTGCACTAATCTTGTCTCTGATGACTTTGCGGCTCGCTCTAGTAGACTGAAACCCCTTTCAGCCTTGTTACTCAATAATTTGCAGTTTTCATGAACGCTTTCAAGACATGGAAACTTTTCTAGAGAGACTAATAGTTTATCATTTTAAAATGTTTACTCATAATAATATGTATAACCTCTTTAACTCAAGTACATTGGGCGAATGAACATACATTTTATTTTTGATAGTAAAAGGTTACAGAAAAGAAGTTCTCCATGACTAGAAAAGTCCAAAAAGATGTTTACTGAGGGAATCTTAACAGAGGTTCTGGTCACATCTAGCAGTTTCAATTTACAAAAGCATTTTGTATTGTTATTAACTAGCTTAAAAGCCGCTCTCTGTGATGGAACTTCCACATTTATGAATATACACGACTTTCAGACATTTAAGAGAAAAAAAAAACAGTTTTTTAAACAAGTCTGAATTTTAAAAGATTATGAAACCCAACCTACACATTGAACTGTTGTACTTATTACAGGAGCATTTTTCACAATTATTTCTAGATTAAAAAAAACATGCCTAATCAATGAAGCTTTCGACATGGAGAAGGAAATTGCGTTCATGATCAATAGGAGACAGTGTCCTTGAAAGATGACATCCTTGAATAAAAAAAAAAACAATCCCTTAGGGTCAATGATCCCTTTCCAGGGAAGTATGTGACATGGAAATTTAATTTAGCGAGGAACTCACTTCACATGATTAATAATAAAATTGTAATAACAACACACTTCAAACGAAACTTCATGTGACGAACAGAAACCTCTCATTACAAAGCATTTTGCCACTGAATATAAAAGGCAATGAAAATAATACACAAAGAAGAATGTTGAATAAAACGACTTTATGTTAAATGAATTCAGTAGAGAATCAAACATTTGCAACCACACATCTAATTTGTCGATATTTCAGCTTCATGTAGGTTATGACCAATATTATAAGTACAGGGTTTCTCAATGAAACATGTTCCTTAATAGTTGAACGGCCTCAGTGATTACTTTTTTTTTTTATTATTAACATACAAACATTTATACACCTTTTTTTTTCAAATTTAATGCTTTGATGCAGTTTTTTGGCACTTGTCAATAACAATACACCTTATTTTTTTATATTTGACAAAACTTGTATTTCAGGATGAATTCAACTTGAAAGGCATGAATTCTCACTGTCTGTATTATTCAGAGGAAAATATTTTCTTCTATGGGCCAACTCGGCGCCAACATATCCCCAGACAGGTCATCACTCACGCCACAGGTTTTGATCGGAAATTTTTTAAAACATAATTACCCATTATTATATGAACTTCAGCACATCAATCTACTCTGTTTATATCTCCCCAAGGAAGATGGTGTATCCCCAGACGCCGAATACATAACTCAAATTATATTTTCAATCTTCCTGCAATGATAACTCTAAACCTATTTTCAAAGTATTTAAATGATTGATGATTGAATGTCCATTCTAAAATAATAATCCCAAAAGAGCATATCTGTTTCTATATTTGTTGACAAATAAAATATTATTTTTAACTCAACTCATCATATTTTTCAATCTTCCTTCAAAGTATTTAAATGATTGATGATTCAATGTCCATTCTAAAATTCATAATCCCAAAAGCGCATATCTGTTTCTATATTTGTTCACAAATAAAATATTATTTAAAAAAAAATTGTTTATATTATTATTTTATTATATTATTTTTAGAATTTGCAAATTGTTTTCAGTTATTCATTTCCTGTATACCTATATATGTGGTCCATATATATGCAACCTAAATATGTGACACAATCTCAGTTCTGACTCCCCTTTGTGTTATATGTAATGAAGCCCACCACCTCCCACCCCCACCCCTCTCCCCTTCTCCACACCTCTCTCACTATTACACAAGATCTGCAACCCCATTGAGTTCTTTGTTTCTCATCTGATATCATTAAATACCATTGTTTATTTAGTGTCACTCAATATAGCTGGAGGTCCCAGAGGTGGGTGGGAGGAATCCGGGTGGGGGATGTGGGTTGAGCATAAATGGTAAACAAACAATCTATATAAAAGGGGTACTCAAATACAAAAAGAATTGAGAATTTTAAGTATGTGATTATCAACTGAAATGAGTTCATAACTGTAGGAGCTGTGCCAAAATTAACTGAGGCAAGTTGAATAAAACTGGGCTAGTTGAGGGTTAAAAATCCCCTAGTTTTACTACATAAGGATATAATTTCATTAATATTGGGACTTAAAGCTCACTTAAAGTGTCCATTTTGTCTACTTGAATATGTTTAACCAGTTTCATTTTAAAAAGTTAAAAACTCAGCAAGCAGAGGTATAACACACAAAAATAAGTTCTTAAAAGACTAAGATAGCCATAACATTATTAATATTCAAAATTTAAATAGACAGGCATTTCCTTTTAAAAATTCAAAGATTTCAGCTCTATACCCCACATCGTTTGACAGTTACTGGGCTTTAAAGTGGCATAATATCCATAAATTGGGTTTCTGTGGGCATTTTACAATTGTTAAAGAGACCTTAGCAATTAAACTACAGATCTGAAACTTTTTGGGGGACATACATAACAAACAAAAATTATATATAATACAGTTTAAGACTTGTCACACTAAGCATTTCCAAATAACAGGGCAAAATACGGAAAAAATGTCAAAAAAGGCACTTGGGCGAGTGTCTATGGCCCTCATACACAGGTTAAATGTCTACTAAAAACCTTGATTTTCGGCATATGTAAAAAGGACATAATAATGCATTCCCAGATGGGATTTCAGCTCCATCAATTACATAGTTTAACAGTCACAGGGCTTAAAGGTGGTAAAAAGTCCAAATATTGGGTCTCTGTGGGCCTTTTAGAGATCTCGATGTGGCTTTCAAATTAAAGCTTCAGACTTAAAATTTGTTACATACTAAGATTACACATAGAATATGTATCTAATAAAGTTTGAAACTTCTCAGACTTACCATTTCCAAGTTACAGAGCAAAATATGTGAAAAATGTCTTAAAAGGGTCACTCAGATGGGTGTTTAAGGTCCTCATACACAGGTTAAATGTCTACTTGAAGCCTTGATTTTTGGCACATGTAAAAAGAACATAATAATGTATTCCCAGATGAGATTTCAGCTCTATCAGTCACATAGTTTAACAGTCACAGGCCTTAAAATTGGCAAAAAGTCCAAATACTGGGTCTTTATGGGGCCTTCTAGAGACCTAAATGTGGCCTTCAAATTAAAGCTTCAGACTTAAAATTTGTCACATACTAAGATTACACATAGAATATGCATCTAATACAGTTTGAAACTTCTTAGACTTACCATTTCCAAGTTACAGGGAAAAATATGTGAAAAATGTCTAAAAATGGTCACTCGGGTGGGGATTTATGGTCCTCATACACAGGTTAAATGTCTTCTTAAAGCCTTAATTTTTGGCACATATATAAATAACATACTAATATCTTCCCAGATAGGATTTGAGCTCTATCAGTCACATAGTTTGACAGTCACAGGGCTTAAAAGTAGCAAAAAGTCCAAATATTGGGTCTTTGGGAGCCTTTTAGAGACCTCAATTTGACCTTCAAAATTAAAGCTTCAGACTTAAAATCTGTTACATACTAAGATTACACACAGAATATATATCTAATACAGTTTGAAACTTCTCAGACTTACCATTTCCAAGTTACAGGGAAAAAGATGTGAAAAATGTCTTATAAGGGTCACTCGGGTGGGTGTTTATGGTCCTGATACACAGGTTAACTGTCTATTAAAGGCCTAAATGTTGGGGCACATATAAGAAAACACATAGATATATTCCCAGATGATATTTAACTTAGATGAGAGACATAGTTTGAAAGCTACAGTGCTTGAAAGTGGCAAAAAGTGCACAAATTGGGTCTCTGTGGGCACTTTTGAGACCTTAAGTCGACCCCTTTGGGTAAACCTACAGCCCTAAAATTTTCTACAGACAAGGATTACATATCAAAGTTATACCTAGCACAGTTTGAGACTCATCAGAATTACCACTTCCAAATTATAGGGCAAAATATGTGAAAAGTATAGCAAAAAATCCCTAAGTGGGGGTATTTATGGGCCTCAAACACAATTTTCTCCCCAACTTAAAGTCGTGATTTTCGGCACATGTACTAAGAACATATTAATGTGTTGTCAGGTAAAATTTCAGCCAGCTGAGCATCATAGTTTGTGACCTACAGGGCTCTAAGTGGCCAAAAGTCCAATTTCTGACCTTAAGGTGGCCATAAGTTCTTTTTTACTGGGAGTTTAAGGTCACCTTAAAATAGGGATCTTCCTTTGGGCACCCTTAACATGTGTACCAAGTTTGAAAAAAAAAAATTAATTTGTTTTTGAGTTATCGCGTCCACAAGGAAATTTCTACGGCGGCGGCGGCGGCGGCGGCGGCGGCGGCGCGACGGACCTGAATCCAATATATCCCCGACTTTCGTCTGGGGATATAATTATTCAGTGAAAAAACTTGTACAAAATCTACTTCTTTATGTAAATCTGAATCAATAAAATATCAAAAACAAGAAATACATAACGACCTTGTCTATAAGTGAAGACAGTACATAATGACTCGAATTTTCAGTTACAGTGAGCTTATTTTTGTGTTACAGAATAGGATTGTTTGAGGTGGCTTGAGTCTAAAGTTAACTTATGATGGCCTTGATAATACCTTTAACCCAACAGGATCCTGTCATGCTAATTACAAGGCTCCCAGGTATAACCTTTTTGCTCTGGTAAAACAGTACTCCCATTTCAGTTTGGCAAGACACATGTATATCAAGAGTAATCTTTTGGCTGAAATGTAAATACTAGTACATACACTATCAGTCATGTGCATGATTCCACCTTTCACGCAGATTATCATTCCATGGAAATTACTTTTCAAAACAGCTCAACAAAATCTTTCAGAGAAACCTTGAGACTGACAACATAGTGTGCTTAAGATATGCAATCACCTGCATTTTTCCACTGTCTAATAATCATAGCAATTCTCGCAGTACTCTTATTATAAAATTATGGAATGAGCGACGTTGAGTGCTCTTTAATCTATTATTTTGTTATATTTCAGGTCAGGGTTGTTTTGGTCAATGCACAAATACTTTTAACCAAATCACCTGAGCCACATTCTGAGTCGCTGCCACTGTCACCACTCAAGTCATCCACCTCGTACTTTCTGCTTCCTGTCATAAAACGATGATTTCTCATTGCCGAGGCACCATGGTCTTCACGACTCTCCTGGCTCAGAATACTGTCACAAAATGCCTCGTCTAGATCTTCATCATCACTGTCATGTTCGTCACTGGTTGTCGAGGACGACGTGTGACAAGACTTGCCAGTTGGAGGCGAGGCAGGAGCCAGGCTCACATTTGGCACAAAGTCGCGGCCATACCTGCAGACAAAGTTAAAAGCGGGATTTTATGTTCCTCTAACAGCTAAGGCCATATCAGGGTAGGTTGTAGTGATAGAACTATTGTCTATCGACATTGAATGGTTCATCGAAATTCACATTAGTAGCGATGATCGCTCTGGAAGTAGTGCCCATCAATTCATCATTATCACTGACAATTTCATAATATTTAGTTACCTTTCCTTATGTATCTTAATAACCATACATTTTCAAAATATTTTGGGCAGTTTCCTTAATAAATTGACAGATTTGTCACAAATTTTGGGTTTTTATATATCTACCACCATATTTACAGGAAATGAGTGTTTCTGGTAGATTCTAAATGTCAGAACACTGTTATTCCTACTGCATCGCCATGCATTTTCATGATATAACCAAAAATGGATCGGCTATAGCTCCATCATCTTTCGGAAAAAGGGACAATTAATCGGCCATGCAACTTGGGAGGCAATTCCCATCACTTGTAGGTTGGAAGTAAATTCCACATGCAGTCTAACTTATGACTACTGATTTTTGAAATGATTAAAATACCAAAATAACTCAGTAACTTTAACCTTTCCTTTGTCTGTGAAAAACTGATAAAGACACTTAGCAAGCGATAATCGCTGTAGCATCGTTTCTCTTTTTTATTCCAAGCAAGGAGGAGGGGGTGGAAGCACAGGGTTTGTATTTACCACAAAATGTATACAGTAATTTAATGAAGCTAGATCACATCCTAATGCCTGCGTGATGGAGAAAACACTTCCTGTAGATGTGTCAACCATAAGTGTTGGATTATTTTTCCTTTCTGGTGAAAAAGCTTCTTGTACTAACAACCAAGTCATATATATGATGATCTTACTGTGATTTACTATGCCCTCAAAGTGGAGCCACTCACCTCTGGTGTTCAGAGAAGGGCACAACTCGATCTGGATTTAGCAGCTTCGGTGGCCTTTGATCAAATGAAGGTGGAAGCCTGCAACACAAAGACTTTAGAATGAAAAGAATTAATACCCTTAAAATGTACAATCATTTCATTATTACTTATACGGTTTATAGAATCAATTATAAGCAACACCTGTTTCCAGATAACTCAAAAATACAATTGCTACATTAATACCACTTGTTTACTGGTAGCTATCTTACCAAACTCCACTTTGGTAAGGAGGAGTCATTGAGTCACCAAAAGTGACAACACAACATTACAATCAGGGATGGGCCCAGTATCAAAAATGTGCAGATAGGGACGCCACCAATGCAAAATCTTTGATTCTAAAAAGATGTGTTTAGCAAACCCCCCAATCAGATACTGCCTTGCTACCAATTATCGCCGGCTACCAATTATCGCCACCAGAAAATAAAACGTTCATATTTCAGTTATGGGTATATATTTTGAGAGCTTTTTGTTGTGTATTTGTTCCATTCACTTTGGAAATAGTTTTACCTTATTTGCTAGACTTGGGATGCTACTTTGGTGAAGTTATATCTATTTGAATTCTGTCTGGCGATAATTGGTACCCGGCGATAATTGGTAGCAAGGCAGTAGACCACTGACAAGAAGTGAAAAGCATGGTAGTTTTCTCTGAACGGATTTGCTATAAAATTTCCCAAATGTTCAAAAATATGGGATAAATGTTTTAAGTTTTCCTTAAATGTTATGTGATGACAAGCATGATGATTCTTTTAAAATGTCATCATGGTATTTCAGCAAAATGCTCTCAATAACTAGAAACTGGTGTCACAATCCCATCCCTAATTCTGACTATCTCATACAGATATTTAATTTTTTAATGTATGGCTCCAGTTCCACTGTATCAGTTAATTAATAAGTTGCAAGGATACAAAACACCAGATTCTGTTGAGTTTCAAAGCTCCATAAAATCATTTTGATTTTTGCAAATGGTCCAACCCCTAGCACAATATCAAAGATTTACAAAGAATCGTGACTGACAAATTGGTGCAAAATCAATGTCATTAAGTATTTACCTAGCCTTGCTGAAAGCTCAAGTTTCTTTGCAGTTAGGGAAAATTTTCAGTTCGGATAATGGAGTTTCAGTTTACATAATGTACTCATGCATGTACTGATTTTTATAGCAACATACAGCTAAAAGAAAATGATAAGCTTATATCTCATAACACTCATAACATGTATGAGTGCTTTATGAATACCAGATATCTGTGTGCCTGTTTGAAAAAGATATCATGCAACTTTAAGCCTTACGCAAGGCTAGTATTTACCTAAAAAATGTACTATTTTGATTGCACATTAAGAGAACAGGCCACATGCAAAATTGTAAATTACGAAGATACTCCTGTCACGATACCATGGGTTTAAGTTACTATCTAAAGACACAGCATCACAAATAGTATTCTATTTAGTCACAATGACATCGAATATTAATAAGTTATCTGCGAATTTTGATCAAGTAAAATATTGTTCAGAGTTCCTATGGAATCATCGAATTTGAAGAATTTGTTTTTTGAAGCAGAAAATGTTCGGAAACCCCCATGGAATTCCATGACCTCATGAATATTAATGAATTGGTTGTGATTTCTGATTTTTAAGTAAAAATTATAAGGAAATGCCATGGATTTGTCAAATACTTTCTACACATAAATGAATATTCATGAGTTGTATATTCTATTCTAGAATTTGAAGTATTTGATCATGAAACAGAAAATATTGTTGGGAAACCCCACAGAATTCTCTGACCTCGTATACCACTAATAAATTAACTGAGTTGCCGTGACTTCTTAGCAGTGTTGAAGATGGTAAACCGGAAACCTATTTGCCAAACGAAAGAAACTGATCCGGTGACGTTTCGTTTTCTTGTAACCCAAAACCGGTTTCATCACAAAGTCATTATTTTAACTTAAGTCTACTAAAATATTTAACTACAACAAATATTTTCACAGTATTTTATAATATTCTATCAATGTATCACCCATTTTGTCCTCGTAAGTCTTCAAAAAGCCCATTATACTTCTTATTTATATGGGAGTTATGGCTCATGTACGCATTTGAAAACTTATTTCTTTGCGTGTAATAAAATCAAACGTACCCGGTCTTTTGTTGAATTTCCGCTTTCAGAAACCGGTTCTAAAATTCACATTCAACTACAACACTACTTCTTAGTGTGATGGAGTGTCTTTATAGACAGAAACTTAAAACCACAGTATCGTGAACAGAGTCACTTCGTTTAAAATATTTGACAATAACCTCTGGCAAGATGTATACACAAATTTTTTATTAAATCTTCTGTACAACTTGCCATTAAGTACCCATGTATCAGTATCCAAACTTATAGTGTGTTACGGATTTGATATCATGACATCGTCACTGATAGACTTGCTCCAAGTCTTTGTATTTGTATGTATCAGTAACCAGAACAGTTACATTTAAATTGGAAACTTACAGGAGTTTATTATACCATAAGCAATCTGGAGTCTGGGGAATAGTCTCTGAAAAAACAAGGGCTGATTGTTTCTCCAGAAGTCATACAGTACCCATATATTACACAAAAGACAAAAGGACTTGGTGAAAGTCTACGTCACTGATGACGGTAAGTAAAATCAGAAATTTTCAAACTAAAAAATCTGTGCTGCACCGCTAATTGCCGCACTGCATTTGTATAAGCCTTGAACTACTTCCTTTATTTCTACTTTATTTAGACGCACCGCACCATGCCACAATAGTGTACAACAGGCTTTAATACTCACTGAATTTTTCTGAATTTTGGATGAAACTTAAACTTTGCATTTGGGCTTGTTATTGTGGCACTGTTGATTATATTGGTTATTTTCTTGCATGGACTCTCCCCATCACTATCACACTGAAACACACAAAAAAATAAAATTTGCTTTTATATATGCAGTTACAACAGGGCAGTTATTGCAAAATGAGGGCAACCACTGTTGGCATGAATACAGCTGAACTATGATGAGTTAAATCTCACATCACCACAAGTATACCTTTATTAAAGTTAAAATATTACACAACGCGGGGGTAAAAATTCATCCTGAGAAACAAGATACCTAAATTCATCTCACAATTCGGTCATTGCGTGGTTTAAAATGCATATTTTTCCTCTCCAGAAATACAATGCTGGTTTCCGGAAATGATGTTTCTGTATTTATAGCTGTGAAAGGTACTCAAAACTTATTACATTGTTATAAAATAAGAAATATTATATGAAACTCCACAATGTACAATGGATTCTGACTTTTTGGCGTGTTTTCATATTTAGTCGTACTAAAAATCGCCACCTAGTGAGTGCAAATATAAAATATTGTGGTAGTTTGAGACCATCGAGTGGACCAGAAAACACTCCAAAAGTCCAAATTTGGTGAAGAATTGAACTAAATTTTAATTTGAAATTTATTATATTTCAGCACAACCTTAAATCAGACGGGATATTGCTTTCTTTAACTGTTAAAAAAAAGACACCAAGACAAAGGAAAGTCGTAACAAAATGCTAACTAAAGGGAGCAGAGATTTTTTTTTTCATCTTGTTACAGTCAGAAAAGACAGCATTGAGGTTTCTATTTAATTAAATAAAAGAAAGACAACTCTGACAGTCTGATTACACATCACTAGCGATTACTGGAACAGAAAGAGCTATGAACCTGTCAGACCAGCTCAAATGTCAATTTAAATTTTCCATTAAATAAACTCTGCCAGAAAAAAGTCTGAACATTGTCCAATTTGGCTCCCAGAATTGGCTACAGGGTCACAGAACTTCAGTCACAAGTCTGGCAAGAAAAACAAGGTCAAGACATAATTTATGGTTTGACTTAGCAGTCATTTATTTTTCAAAGTAATGGAAAGAACCCAGAAGATTCCCTGACAAGAAAACAAATTGAAATTGGTCATGTTAACAAACTTGAAATATCTTCACTTTATCACTGTATAGATCTATATAAATGTATATGCTGAAGCAAATTATTTTTACAATAGTTAGCCAATACTGTACACAATATTTTTTTTTCAAACTGCTGTAACCTAACACACAGATATCCCACTGGGCCAGCCTAATATGGGTAATCAGAGGTTGTTTCAGTCAATGTCTGTGTGGTTTTCAACTGGCTAACCGCAAGGCTGCACTGATTCACTGAAATTAATAAGTGTACTGGATAACCTCTGTAGGGAAAGATGCCTCTAAGGGAGCGAGAGTGAATACTTTAGGTTGTCTAAAACACATACAGTTCATTTTTCTTATGTTGCAACTTAAAAATGTTGTGAAACTTCAAACTAGACAATATTTTGCATTGACCAGATATTTGATATACTTAATGGAATGTGTAACTATCTTGATGACTACAACACACTAGAAGCAGATGAATAAAAAAAGGCTATTTAAGGGCAAACTAAACCAAAAGAGCAAAGACTGACAGGAATGTCAGAAAATTAGGAAAAAATTTCTGAGCCTTAATTTTTTTTTCATTTTGATTTCTGCAGCAGCTATATCGTCTATCAAAATAAATAAAATTATTTGTTTTATCAATGTGGCATTTGAACATATGTGGTAAACATGTTTTTCTTTACCACAAAAAAGGCATAAACTAAATACATACCCACATAAAAAAAAACATTGCGACCTATTATTGAAACAGAATATCGACCCAAAAGATATGATGCAGAATAACAATCACATTGAATACAACATAAAGTAATCTTTACATACTTGAAACTTCAACCTCTGAGTTGTGTTGTTCTTGCATAAAAAAACATACAAAGGTTTTCACCTGCCTAACTTTTCTTCTACATGTCTATGCTTTCTCAAGTTTTATCATCATGCCATAGTGGTGGCTTATATATAACTAACAGTCCTTATATATATTTAGATACAGTGAATCCTTTGTCACATAGCTGACATGTGCAGTATTTCTTGGTCAGACTAGAATACAATAAGTGGAGTGTGCTACAATATCATCACAATAATAAAGTGGATAAACTGCTTCATGTGAAGACTGTTGACTTTGTCACACAATCACAACAATGTAAGATACTAAGATAGGTCAATGACTTGCTGATAAAAACAGCAGATGTCCTCAGTCCAACATAGGTATGAAATTTATATAATCAAGCTATCTGGTTTTTGTTTTAAATTTAAAACACAAGTTTACTTTTTGGATAACTGCAAATTGAAACCACCTAAAAGTTTCAGGACATATTCAATAAGCTTCTACTATTATTATTATGCCTTGAGCCAGACTTAAACCCATGAAAATTGTGGTGAGAGTCCAGTCATCATGCAATATTGAATATCAACACATTGGGTCATCCTGCGTCTCTTCTAAAGAACTGTACAGAGATATAAAATAACTGTATGTGTAAGTCATACTCATTTCATGTTTAAATCAAACTGTCAATGGATATTTAACAATATTTTGGATGCAAATATTTAGTTACACATGTGTCACAGGAAATTTGAATAAGCTACCTGACACACCGTGTCATTTGCCATTCAGTCTTCTACAAGCCTCACATTTGTTGAATTTTAATTTTGGCTGAGTTATGGTTGCGTTTTTTGTAGTTCTTATTCATAAGTGTTCAAGATGACAAATAGGAGACCTGCTTTTCCTGTTTAATTTCCAGAAACATTCACAAAGTCCAGTCATACATGTGAACTGCTGAAAGTAAATTTTGCAGAGCAATGCATAAAATATGGCACACAAATTACAATTTGCTTGTGATATGTCACCTAAATACCTGTACGAAAAAACACTTCAAATGATAAAAGAAGAAAAAAAGTTTTAGTTACAACCACTTGTACCTGTGAAATAGAGGGTTTCAAAATGTGTACACAGGAAAGAGTACATAAGACCTCTACTTGACCTTGGATTGAGTCCTACTTTTGTTATTTTAGTATTAAACAGCCCAGAGTGTACAAAAAGATACACATTATATTCTACATGCCCTCAATTCTACTAGGAAAAAAGTAGTAACCATTGGAAAATCAGCCCAGTGCAGAATAGAAGGGATATCTGATATCCTGTTCAAGATAATGGGATGAACTTGCACAAAAATATCCTTTTAACCCACAGTGTTTTCCACTACCGGGCTAGTTTTAAAAATGTTAGATTGCCAAATTAGGTATTTTTCAAACCTAAGAGATCAGATTATTATTCCAATCACCACCAAGAAGAAATCAATCCTTTTTATATGGTCCTACTTTCAAGACAAAATATGTTCAGATGGGAAAACTAGAATGTACTGAACGCGGCTCTTCCCATCTTAATTAAAATTTGACATCACATGGCTGAAAACTTGGCCAAGTTCCAGGGCAAAGCACACGCATTGCAAGAAACTGGGTATTGAATATATGATATACACAACACACACAGAGCTTTTCAAGAGGCAGAGTTACAGAGATTTATGGGGACAAGGTGTATTTTCTCCCATTTTGTTTTGTTTTTCACTGAAACTCCTGCGCTTGTGTCTTTTATGTAACATGTGCTACTACTGTACAATAGATAAAAGGAGTTTACTGAGCATATATTATATTCTATCAGAGATATATCCTGGTATACATACTGGTAATACTGGTGTCTAGTTAATATTAGTTATCTTCATATGAAAATCATTATATGGCCATATCATACATATATGGAGTTTTCACTGACCCATTAATTATTTTTATTTATCAATCTCATGATGTATAAATGTACCCATTAGCCATAACAAGGTTAATGAACTCTCTGAGATATGTCAAACACAACAGTATTGATCAGTAAACAAGAGTGTGTACATCTACAGAAAAAAAATCCCCTGCAACTCTAGCACTTATTTCAAATCTGATCAGTGACACAGTATTTTTGGCTGGGATATTGCAACTTTCCCCCCACCCCCCAACCCCGAGTCAACCCTGGCCAAAAGCAAAGTACATCATGGTTATGTTATAAAAATGTGCAACTTCAGTCAACCACTCATGGAATGTGACATATTTGAAAAAAGGGAACATTGGTTTCTCGACTTTCTTCAGCACTACAATGATCATATGTTGCTTCAATATGGTAAATGAGGTCATTTATTGTCCCTGCCAAATGACATCATAATTTTCAACACATGCTTATGTACCATGTACAGATAGCTATTTTTTACTTTTCCTCTTGCTTACTGTTATTATACTACTTAGTTCAACAACAATCACTAGAAATGATCTCATTTGACTTGGACCTACTTCTGGTCGCCTGGCATAGTCACAAGTTTTTCCACTTTTTCAATTTCGACGAAGAATCTTTTTTGGTCTTTCTATCTATTCTGCATATAAATTAGTTATGTGCCTGACTAGCCGTTATATTTATAGTATTTTATACATCAGAACACAATAGCCCATTTCCCAAAGCTCAGATCAACTCAATCAATATCTTTTTTTCAGGAGAGGTCGAGTCTGGGTCACCTATGTTTTTCTATCTCCTTTACTCAAAGTGGTATAGAAATGATTCCATTGTCTGGACAACTTTTCTGTAGAACGTCTAGACAGTTCAGTAATTACTGACCACAAAAAAAGATCCTAGATATGTCCAAGTTACTGCAAACTGTAGCTAGAAGTATATCAATACAGTATGAAAAAGCCCTTGCAAGACTAAGGTAACGTAATACTATGTTAATATCCCACGTGTTGTATCACTATCAGCATGTACAACAAAGAGCCCAGTCAAATATAATTTAAACTGGTTATCATTTGAAACAATTGCAGTTACCTGTGGTAAAACACAACACGATCACACCAGAGTGTTACCACAACAGGAACATGCTTAAAAATAATGTTATTTTTACATGATTCAATAAATATTTAATGTGATGTGTTTCGATTTACTAAATTATTGATACAAACTATGTAATTTCAGACTGGAAAAAGCAAGAAACACATTTCAATATGACTTTTACATGTAAACATTATCATTGGGTCTGACAACATACTCACAACTGAATAAAATATTGACTATTATCAGTTTCCCTCATATTGCAATTGTGAAATCTACAATTACGATATTTATCTCAATTTCAACTGCCTTATGGATATATCACAATATTGCAATTGCAACTATGAAAATAGCATCAGAGATGCCCGTACCCCACAGCCTAGGGAAATATTTTCAACACCATGAGATACAGAAGTACTGTATTAGCCTGGCCTTCCAGGCTGTCTCAACCATAATGCAAACATGAAATATTTTTTGCCATAATGCACACTGTATCAGAGGCCTTTCTAGTCTGGGAGACTGGTTCTCCTCAGCAAGCTAGGCTAAGTAAATGTATGAGAGCATTATGAAAAATACTTATAATGCAATCAAACAGATGTGTCTATATTATACATATAAACGCCTGTGGCAAGGCTAGTACTGTATCAGTACAAACTTCAGGATACTTTCAGAGCACTGTCAGTTATATAAAGGTCCAAACAATGTTTAAATGGAGAAATAATATTTAAAAGAAAGATCATGCATATAAAGATGAAGTATTAAAACAAGATAATTCAATAACAAGATGACAGCATTAATCAGCAAACTAAAAATTCAACCCTCTTTATCTACATCTGCATGGCCGAATTATGGTTTAGATGGTTTGAATATTACCATGCATACAGAAGTGGTAATACATTTAATGAATGCTTATGTGTGGTGTTGGGAGCAAAATCTGTGGCTCACTTGATGAAATTCTATCTCTTACAATGGGAAGTTATGAAAGTAAAATTCTTAATAAATTCTAATATGACTTTAACAGTGCTTAATCTGCATCAAAAGACAGACCCAAAGGTGCAACAAGATTTTATAGGTCAAGGTCACTAGGACAAGGTCAAAGGTCAAATTAAGGTGAAACCATGATAATACACACCTATAGCCCCTAACCAATGTCCCTACCAAGTATCAACTTCCTACACCTTACAGTTTCCAAGATATAGCCCGGACAAGATTTTATAGGTCAAGGTCACTACACCAAGGTCAAAGGTCAAATCAAGATCAGATCATGACGTTGCACAACTACATCCCCTAACCAATATCCCTACCAAGTATCAACTTCCTACACCTTACGGTTTCCGAGATATAACCCGGACAAGATTTTCAAACTCAAGGTCACTACGGCAAGGTCAAAGGTCAAATCCTGGTCAGACCATGACGTTGCACACCTACACACCCTAACCAATGTCCCTACCAAGTACCAACTTCCTACACCTTACGGTTTCTGAGATATCGCCCGGACAACATTTTATAGGTCAAGGCCACTATGGCAAGGTCAAAGGTCAAATCAAGGTCAGACCATGACGTTGCACAACTACACCCCCTAACCAATATCCCTACCAAGTATCAACTTCCTACACCTTACGGTTTCCGAGATATAGCCCAGACAAGATTTTATAGGTCAAGGTCACTGCGGCAAGGTCAAAAGTCAAATCAAGGTCACACTATGACGTTGCACAACTACACCCCCTAACCAATGTCCCTACCAAGTATCAACTTCCTACACCTTACAGTTTCCGAGATATAGCCCGGACAAGATTTTATAGATCAAGGTCACTACGGCAAGGTCAAATCAAGGTCAGACCATGACGTTGCACACCTACACCCCCTAACCAATATCCCTACCAAGTATCAACTTCCTACACCTTACGGTTTCCGAGATATAGCCCGGACAAGATTTTATAGGTCAAGGTCACTGCGGCAAGGTCAAAGGTCAAATCAAGGTCACACTATGACGTTGCACAACTACACCCCCTAACCAATGTCCCTACCAAGTATCAACTTCCTACACCTTACAGTTTCAGAGATATAGCCCGGACAAGATTTTCAAACTCAAGGTCACTACAGCAAGGTCAAAGGTCAAATCAAGGTCAGACCATGACGTTGCACACGTACACACCCTAACCAATGTCCCTACCAAGTACCAACTTCCTACACCTTACGGTTTCTGAGATATCGCCCGGACAACATTTTATAGGTCAAGGCCACTATGGCAAGGTCAAAGGTCAAATCAAGGTCAGACCATGACGTTGCACAACTACACCCCCTAACCAATGTCCCTACCAAGTATCAACTTCCTACACCTTATGGTTTCTGAGATACAGCCCGGACAAACTTTTTCCCGCCGCCCGCCCACCCACCCGCCCATCCGGACACCATGGGTGAAAACAATACCCCAACAGCCCTTAAGGGCTGTGGGGTAATAAATCATTATATTACACAATCCACTACTTGATCTAATTAATGCATTACAGTGCATAAAACATACATTATCAATATTATATAGGGGTGTTGCGGTAGTGATTTTTTCCTTCCAGTTTCATGCGTCTTCTACTTCCCGGTCGGTTACCGGTTAACCGCCTCCTATTTAACAAAACATGAGAACCAAATATTTTTCCATACTATGAAACAGGACACATGTGTCTCCTCAATTCTGACTGGCTAAATGACGAAATACTTCAGCATAACCTGGTAGCTCCGAATTATCGGTCATTATGCAGTAAAAAGCAAATAAATGTGGATTTTGACATTTATTTTATATGTAAGGTTGGTAAAGTTACTTGAAATTGAAGTGTAAGTGGAAAACTGGTAGCTGAACTTTATGGCGGTTTGCAATAATTTTTTTACGGCACCGACCATACCGGTACTACTGCAACACCCCTAATATTATCGATATTTATTGTTTTTGAACAGGGTTGTCGATATCGATGCCTAAAGACATATATCAATGTCGCCATTTGAAAGAAAGAATTATGCCTCAGTGACAAGACTTAGTTTGCAACAGGTTCAACTTTAGAATCACATTTTGGTGCATTAATGCCATGTTTGGGGTTATTATAACTGTCTGACGAAAAGAAATTCTGTACAGGTTGCATTGCATTTCCATTATCGTTCATCAAGGAACTTGGGTACTTTCTGCAGTTTTTGTGTCGAAAGTTGTGATTGGCTAGCAGAAGTGAGGTTAAATTATGTATGCAATTTTCTGATTCGCCGATGAATTTAGGATGAAACAAAGATGGTGACGGCCATAAAAATGCTAGTTTTCGTGTTTATTTCATTGAATTTAATTAGAAGACTATTTTATTTTACAATAAAATCGCTCTGGTTGTTAAGCGGAATAAAATGCGTCTTCTTGTGGAAACGGGGCGATATTAGGTGATTTTAACACACAAATTGCGTCTTGTGTCCAGTGAAATTCAGACCCTACTAAAGACAACTTGCTTTAGCGGTCAGCATGACCGGTCCCACCAAATGACAGAAAAAGTCGTCTTGTGTTGTCAACCGGCAGAACCAGTATTGTACTGTGCATTCGATCCATAGAATGTGATGCCACCATCAATCGATGAATCGAATGGACCACTAATCATCCCAGCACTAACCACCGTGCCCCCCCCCCCCCCCCCCCAACTGTCCCTTTTAACTTTTGTCATTTTACCAGTATACATAGCTGAATTTGAAGAGACCTACATATTGTAGCAGGGGTGTGAAAAAATTTGTAATACCAGGCAGGACCAGAAAAATATTTCTCCTTTACACACAGTTCTCTAACACTTTATAGTTACTTCTACTTAAAAGGGAATTCTGCTTAACTTGGTTTAATTATCAGAATACAATGGAATTTACTTTCAGAATGATTTTTCATGTATGGAAACATGTAATTATTATAATGGTCAGCTGTGTAAGGAAAATGATACTTATTGCCGGCATCGACTTACTTACGTCATTCACCAAGAATTAAATGTCAAGTAAAAAATGCAAATAAAAGTTGGAAACAACTTTACTACTCTTCCCGTTGGCATGGCAACCATGAAATCATTTTCTATGAAAAACAGTTGCAAGAGACTGAGACAGACAGTGCGTCAGCCAAAACAGCAGACACTAATTTCAGGAAAGAAAACACATTACATTGATCCGTTTTTCTGAAAATACACAGGACAGTGGCCCCCAAGCACTAGAAGAGAGTTTATCACCAGCTTTCACATTGTGTAAAAAAGTACATAATACAGAGAGCCCCAAAAAACTTGTTTCTGATGAAGCACTGCTGATAACATCTGGTTTTTATTCTGTTGATATTTCCTCTTTTGCTAGGAAGCACCATGACTGGGCAGAAATAAGATCTTGGAAAAAATTGATACAAAAAAAACCATGCCTAAAGCATATTTTCTTCTGGCTGGTCCTAACTGACAAACAAGCAGCTGTAGCCAGGTTGTAAATAAACTACTGCTGTACACTTGACTTTATTTTATATATCAGGTAAGATATAAATTGTGATGTTGATATGTTGATAAAAGCCCTCTGCTTCAGCTGGTAAAGGAATCATTTATTGTCACTTGATACTGAAATATTGACCTAAAGTCTGAATTTTTATCTCTCAATATTGAACCCAAAATACTACAAACTACAAAGACACTGAACGGGTGTGGGGAGGGGGTGTTTTCTGTAAGACTCTCTTGGTTGTTTCCAAACATCTGACATTTCATATTCATCACACATTGCCATTCTTTTCTATATTATGCTAACTATAAAACAAAACTGAAACTTATAAATTAATTAAAACACTTATATAAATCTATAGTTAACATGCTAGATTTATGCTAAATTTAGACCGAGTTTCTGTCCCGTCGCGCACTGCTGTTTATATTTCTGATGGTAAGGCAATGGCAAGGGACAGAGTTCACATGTACTTGTTTTCTGTGTAAATTTTGAATTGTGGGGAACTATTGTATTCACTTTAAAAAGTTATTATTATGTCTATTATATCTGTATCCAGTTTCCAATACATATGTTGTTAAATTAAACTGCTTTTAGAAGCCAGGATTTTTTTTGTAGATAACTATGTAATGTTGAAGGCTTGTTTACATTTTCAAAATTGGTTGAAATATATACATGCCAGTTTGATTGGCATGAAATATAAGTGAACGGCACATGTACATACCTTAAAGAAACCAAATAACACTTCATATTTGTGGTAATATGTGTACAAATATGCCGTCCAAAATTTACACAGAAAACAGGTACATGCGAACTCTGTCCCTCGCCATTGTGTCCATCAGTATATCAATAGCAATTGGTGACGGGACAGAAACTCGGTCTATGCTAAATTATGAAGTTGACTGGTGCAGGGCAATACATTGATGTCAATCAAACTTTACTAAAAATTTCCATGTGGTCTAAGCATGCTGACTTGTATTCTAGCTTCAACTTAGAGAGAACTCTACAATAAAATAAAGATAATGCAAGATACTTTGAACCTTAAATCTCAAGTATTTATCAACTCAATAACTATACCTTAAAATTACAATAGTATATCTATTTTGCTGGAAAGGAGCCTGTTTAACCGTCCTTCAGCAAGAAAAGCTCCAAAAATGTTGCATGTTATGGAAATGAATGCCTGAATCTCTTTCTTGCGTGTATAGTTCACACACTCAAACTTCTAAAATATTCCATACTGCACAGTATAACACTTAGTTCACTTCCAGTAGTTTCAGAAAACCCAACACAGCATTCTGATAAATGTACAAAGAGCTTATAAATCTATGTAACACGCATGTGCCCTCATGTCCTGTGGAGGTGGCTCAGTTCAATCTTTAGTACACAAGAAAACCCAGACTCAATCTGTGAGCAGTAGTTTAACCCAAACAACTTTTTGGTGCAAAATGCCAACAGAATTTATGATGATGTGATGTATCATACTTTAGCAGCATACAAAATACACTGAAGGGGGGGGAATTCAGGAGACTACTAGCTTATTACAGCGCACTGCAAACCAGGACATGGTTTCAGATAACTTGGTTCGAAATGCCAAAAGCAATCTGCAATGGTCATTATGTGAACATGAAAAAGGCACTAAATAATCCTCCCCAGATAGAGCCAAATGGACATTTAGTGGTGGGGTTTGTGCATGCTTTGGTTCACTGCAGGCATCAGACA
Source organism: Sabellastarte sp. h YS-2021 (assembly GCA_964017235.1). Lineage (NCBI taxonomy): Eukaryota > Metazoa > Annelida > Polychaeta > Sabellida > Sabellidae > Sabellastarte > Sabellastarte sp. h YS-2021. The sequence goes on along the minus strand of OZ024929.1, from coordinate 78,561,660 downwards.
TTTAATACAATTAAACCCATTAACCCTCCCCCCTCTCCTTCTGCTGAAAAAGGTGAACTTGGTACTCCCATCTAAACTTTCCAGTGAATGGCCCTAAAGTGACTTTAATGAAGGAATTCTCTTCTCTGGCAGAGAAAATTAGGTCAGATTATTTCAAATGAAGAGAAATTCAAATGTAACAGATAACAGTATATGAATGCCCATCTGAAGGAAAAACGAAACTCATGCCTAACATTTGTGTATATCATAGATATAAAAATAATTCATGCATTTGTGTGGCCATATATTGATAAACACACATTTTACAAATCTATGAACAACACATCAAAATCAAAACATCCTACATTTTCGACACTCATCTCCTGACGCATTTTTTTTTCAATTTTGGCAAAAAACATTGTTTATCATCAAGCCTATATGTACTTTTTGAACCTGCCTGCTTACTGAGCAGTTCAAACCACAATGATGTGTTGTAATAGCCACAGGCATCAACAAATTTTTTTTGATAAAAAATAAATATAACTGTATTACTGATCTGTCACATTTGAGCATACATATATATTTAAGAGATCCATGGTCTGAAACAATTTTAAAAAAACACAAACACCAAAAGTATGGTAAAAGTAACTACATGTACTACATCACATGAATATGGATGATCATATATCAACCTATGAGACATTCAAAGTTTTACAAAATACCTTACAAAACATACAACAGTATCTGCTCGTCTAAATTAAAAAAGAATAGAATGATGTAAAAAAATTCATCCTTAACAGAAATTGTAAATAATAAAAAAAAAAACTCCTGATTTTCAGACATGGTTAAGACTGAAGAGCTACTGACCCAATTCTGAGTGTACAAGGAAGTCTTCAATCTCTCACATTTGGTCTGTGGATGAACATTACTAAAACACTGATATAAACCAAATTACTAAGTGGCCTAAAGTAGGTTAACTGATCTTGGGAAATCTGGAACAATATCAGAAGATCAAAACCTCCATATACTGTATTTTTCGAAAACATTGCAAGGATTTACATTGATGCCCAATTCCAAAAACTATTCGTTGGAGAAGAACAGCTTACTGTAAATTTATCAGTATTTTATGTATTCCAAATAAAAGCTTTGTTCACCGAATTTTTAACTCTGGCTTATGAAAATAATTATTATGCCAATGCTATATTTTTTTGGGGAAAAAAATCAACTTACCTTTTTCCGTTTGAGCTTATTCACCGGTTGGAACTTGTCCTTCATCTCTTCCAAACGTGGAATTAATCTTTCTTGGTATTCTTGATCTTTTGCAAGTAATAAATAGGATCGCCAGTTCTCTGAATCAAATCCCCAATGACAAGTTCTGTTCTCTGAAGATTTGTGAGAATGGCACACAAACTTGGATGGCATATACATCCCATGGCATTCATAGCACTCGATACAAAGAGATTCAGGACTGTTGTACAGTTCTGGACAGAAAATACCTTTGCATTTTCCAAAGCACTCGTGATACACTTTGAAGCTATTTTCCGAGGGGAAATCGAACTGGCGCGTCGTCAGAGTGGTACAAAGAAGTTTGTTACACAGTCTCTCGGCATCTGTTTTGGTGATTAATCCACAACTGGCTGCATTGGTTGGCAAAATACCTGCAACTTTCAACATTTGCAATTGTTCGGGAGTACACCGGGAAAAGAATATATGCAGTTCAGAACACGCGTCATGTACTTCATCCATTTTGAAGTCTCTTAGAACAGTATTTAGGATCTGGGGTAAACATAACCTCTTTTCCCCTCCGACTAAGAAACAAGAAATACTGTCACCTTCCAGAATGGTATCCATTTTCTCACCGGTAAAACTGTCCATGGGCATAAGTACGGGGGCGGTCTTGAGCAACTGTGGAATGACATTCTCTCCATTATCCTCTATTTTAATGTCAACTTTCTGTGACAGAGATACCAGTGACTTTCTGTATTCATCCATTTCAGAGACCGAAAACTGGGACGTGGATTCCCCAAGATCGGACGGACCCTTCAAACTCTGGCCCGCAGCTGTTTGGAAATTCTTCAAAACCCTCAAAACATGAGGGTTATAGTGTTGGGAATAGTTCAACTCCATACTTTGATTAGTTTCCTGGTTGTATCCCACGAGACAAACTGTCAAATCTTACGCAATAACACACAAAATTCCACACCTCACATTTTCCCTTTCTGCTTTATAGGACAACTAATTTCGCACTGACGATCGGAAATTGGTTCGGGTGAAAATTACGGCTGTTCCATCTACTGAACATAGTCACCAGTCGTCAACAAGTCTGTCTATTGATAAGCAAAATACTTAAGTTATGGCAAATACACCCCGTTTTAGGAGGTTTTTATTATTTTATTGTAATTATTTGTAATTATTTATGGAAAATTTGCCAAATGTTTTACAGAGGAAAGAGAAATCTCGGGCTTGAAATCTGACAGAGTGCACCGTGTGGCCCAATTAGATCAATGAATTACCAGACGTTTCCCTCGATGTAATAAACAAATACGTTTCACGTGGTCCTATTTTCCTGGGGAGATCATGAGAAATTTTCTCATTAGCAGGTCAAGGAGTCTGAAATATGATTTTGTGCAAGAGTGGAAATAAATAAATGAAACTTTAGTTATGAATGAATTACCCCAACAATGTGAAGGTGTAAAATTCATTTTGAACATGTATGATGGACGTATAAGTTTAGATAAATGTAAGAAAAGTTAATGTAAAATGCCCAAATTCAAATATTTGGAAAATGAAGCAAAGTTGTTGCTTTTTCTTTTCTTTTTCTTTTTTTTTTTAATCAGTGCATTTTTTTCATAGATAGCCCAAAGGTATTAAATTAGAATCTAAATCACTTGGGAGAGTGTAAACAGTTGTTTGTACTGATGAGAAGAGACAATATACCTCAACCAGCATTGTGTTTACATGGAAAAATTAATATATGGATATCATTTGAAATTTCCAATTTTTTTCAAGGCATTGCTCTCGACCAGCAACAGAAACATTTGAACTACTGAAACAAAGATATAACAAAATCCTTTGTGAGTTGAAAGATTATGTATTTTATTATTGGTAAACAGAACATCAACTTCATTTCATTATGAGTGGGCCAAGGTATGAAGTTGAGGGAACTTTCAATACACGTTCAATACGAACCAGTAGATCATCTTACAAAACTGATGACATTACATGAAATACAGACTGCCAAACTTTTTGGTTTTAGTATGGCATATAAGAATATCCTTTCTGTACTGTAGGCAGGATATATTCAAAACATTAAAGTTATGCAAAAATTTACTCAGTTGTCCATAAAAACGTTTTAAAATCTTGTTAGCCTTGATGACTGTGTTTACCTGATCGTTTTTATGTTAGGCAAAAACGTACTACAAGTTTCATAACATCATACGTATTTATATCCATCTCTTTTCCCATTTATCGTTTGTAAAGATGGGATATCGAAACAAATCTAAAATTCATTTTTCACTGTTGTATATATAGTCTCTACATCAAGTTTGGCATATATATTAACTAACTACATCTACTTTTGTGAGTTACGTTGAAGTTTGGTTGTTGTTCAAAATAAACCTTAATAAATCAGTTTATAGCCATACATAGGTAGAGCACCAAAGCCGCAGCATTTAGTAATATATATGTTGTTTACAAGGTGTTGTCTGGACATAAAATTACATAAGATATGATGTAAAACCAATAAAAATATTCTACAAGGTTTTATTGCGACTTTACATTCTGAGATTTAAAGCAGCAGAAGGTACGATTATAACTGAGTTACAGTAGTCACATTCACTACCCAACTCTGAGGTCTTTATTTTCATATTAGACTTGTTCCAAGTCTTTGTCTTTCTTATTCCACCAAATCTGACATACATGGAATGATTATGAACCCATCATGATGGGTGGGGAAATTACTGAGGGATGAAATACAAATTTGTCAGCCCCACATTCTGACCAAAAAGGCATTCAATTCTCAAATAATACCTAAGACAAAAGGACTTGAGGAAAGTCTATACTGTCATATCTGTCACATCTGCCATCTCCTAGTAGAAAAGTTGGTAACTGTTTAAAGATCCCTGGTAGTCTACATTGCATAAGATTAACCAACTAGTATACATTGGTTTCCTCCACCCCTAAACACAGAAAATATATTGACGTTCCCATGTAAAAATTACCTGCCCAGATTTTGTACTCCCTTTGAATCACCATATATATGTGTGTGTGTGTATATAAAAAATCTAAAACGCCGCCAATAGTTATTCATAAAATCACTAAATCAAATACATGTACATATACCAGCTGATTAACTGTATGCAACCAAAAGTCTGATACACTTGATTTTAAGGCTTTTCAGTAATCTTTGTATCTTTATGGGTTATGGGTTAAGCCATAACTAAAACATAAAACCAATACTTGATTAATATATTTACTGGTCTCTACTTCCTATATCGAAAAGTTTTCTAGACACAGTGACAGTCCACCCAGAGGGATTAGTGGCTTGGGATTATCAGGTTTGGTATGTCATTGGCTCACCCTACTGTATTTATTTATTTATTTGGGGGTTTACGTCGCTTTAAACACTGTACAGGTCATATCACGACGGGTAGTTGGAAGGGCAGAGGAAACCAGTACATACAGTTCGCTAGGGTTCTGTACTGTAAACTGCCGACCAACGGCAAGCAACTACCAGCTTTCCCACTTAAGGCCATGACAGGGATTGAACCCCGGCCTCAGAGGTGGGAGCGAGAGTGTTACCACTCTGCCACCATGGCCCCTCTCACCCTACTGTAGCCACAGATTTAGATCTAACTGATTGGCAGATATGGGGTTTATATGGGGTTTATCAAGAACATGTTCTGACTTTACCTTAGCCGTTGAAGAAGGTTTTAAATCCTAAGTGTAACCTTGTCCTGACCTACCTGGTCACTGGAACGAATCAAGGGAGAATACTGCCAAGCCTGACCATAAAAGTCCAATTTACTGTTTTGAAGAAGATTTGATTTCTCAATTACGTTGTATATCATTAATTTCTCTGGTTAGGTGGAAACCACTGTGTTTAATCCACCACCCATAAAATAGAGTTTTGAACTCTGAATAGACTTAAAATAATTACAACACATTTTTTGTCATACATAGAGAGCATATATATTGCAAAAAAAAAAAAAAAAAAACCACTTGACTATGCTCTATGAGGGACAGACTGAAGAATCTTATGGTCTATTTCCATGTGTCAGACTACTAGATTTGATCATACATGACAAATAGGCGGAGGGGAGAAATTAATGGCTTTAAAAATGAGGAGGTTGTATTTCCCAGTAAACATTAGAAACGTTTTAAAATGGTTTAAACATTTACAAAACGTTTTTAAAACCTGTTTAAACCCTATCTTATGGCTTTCTAAACGTTTCTAAATAAACATTAACACTGTATTGTTTAAATAAAAAAAGTTTTATAAACATTCTATAAACAAACATGTTTACTGAAAACATTTATTAGACGTTTATAAAATAACTCAAGAAGCTAGGTTTGACTGGAAACCTTTTTTAAACATTGATAAAATAGCTAAAGAGATGAAGGTTATGCTACAGATGTTTTTCAAACATTCATCATGAAGCGTTTTATAAACAGTACACATAAAATGTTTAAAAAACATTATTGATCAAATGTTCTAAAAACATTCTGTCAAAAACGTTTTTAAACCCATGTTTTCAGAATGCTGATTATACCTCCCCTTTAAACATGTCCAAACAAAGATGGTGGTGAGCAATAATAGGGGATTTTAGAGACTTTTGTCAAAAATTCTCCCACATGCAACCCCTAAAAGTAATAATTGAATGGGTGCACAATTTTTAAGCCACTATTTTACAATTTTAGACATAAAAATAATATTTTCATTAGTGAGCAACCTTAAAAAGGTATTGAATTTGACCTCTGACCCCATTATTATTCAGATATTAATATGTTCATTTGTAACGTTTTTCTAACATTTATCATTAAACATTTAATAAACGGTATACATAAAACGTTTTAAAAACATTCTGTTATAAATTGTTTTCGTACCCATCATTTTTTAACCTTTGCTTAACGTTTCCTATCAAATGTTTGCAAAACCCCAACATGTTTACTGGGTTGAAAAGGATACAGTATGAAAGAGGAAGTAAATGGAGTTTTTCTAGATAGGGTGTGACATGACTCATTCTGTCCAATCTGAAAACAATACAGCAGAGCGTATTTTGAACTTTCCGAAGCTTAGCAACACTGCCCTTGGTGATCCCATACAGTAGGGAATTACAGTAGTCTAGTTAACTACTGACCATTGCATTTCCCACAAAAACTTAGCTGTAGTATCAACAGACACCTAGGGTTTTTATTTTCTCTGTCAGTGTGATTGCAATTGGATTCTGTGGCTACAAAGGTTAAGCTCATTCTTGACCCATCCTTATGATCTATTTATATAAAACCTGTACGAAAGAGAGTTTGACAGTTGTAAAGTTCATTACTCTTTGGAGGACAACTTACCACTGTAATTAAGGTGGGTTAAGGTACTCCTCACAAGTCCTGTGGCAATGAGGATAAGTAACAAGACCATACACAGTGAACTGGAAACCATAAACATTGAATATATTGTTTAATACTATATTTACAGACATTAAATGTATATTTTAATGACCAGCTGATGTTCGAGTTAAACAAAGTTAACTTTTTAAGCGCGGGGTCTAGTGAGGCTCGTGTTTCTAGAGATCACTTTTTTTGTCTCTGGACTTTCATAAATTGTGGCGCTGCATGATGAGTATTTGTCTGCTCACTGAAGTTAAGCAGCAATGGGCTACGTTATTGCTTGGATGGGTGACCGCCTGAGTTCTAGACTAGTTGTGGGATGTGTACGAGTTGGAATTTCTTTGTCTAACCAGACTTACGTAAATTCTAGTGCACTACTCATGGCTCTGATGGCTTTGCGCTCGCACTAGGGGACCAAAACACCTTTTGGCTTTGTTGGCTATATTGTATATCCTTGACATCTTGGAGCAAAAATCAGAGTGGATAAACATACTGAACAGTTGGATGATTGGTTTAATTATTGTCTCATGGTATAAACTATAAAGAGTATCTCAGTTGATTGTAATTGTCATTTTGATTGTTAAATAAATTTAAGTAAAAATTTGTCTTTTCCTGTTACAACTTGATAGCAACCACAAATCGCTACAGCACTTGCCCCGTTGACTGTAACACACTGTATAGGCACTTTAAGTTTCGCTACCCCGATATGACCTTCAATAAGGGGCCAAAGGCCAAGGAATCTCAAACCAAGGAGACTAGTTATAAGGGATTTATAAACATTTTAAAGTTTTGCTACTCTAGTTCAATCTTGAAGGAAATGTTCCAAGATATAATTTGACATCACAAGACTCCCACCGATTTTCTATAGAGTGACTTCTCATAATAAGCAAGTTATAAGCAATTTTTAGCTTTGCTAACGTAGCTTGACCTGAAAAAAACCAGCCAAAAGTCAAATGACATCAAAAGACTCCCAGACCATGATTTTCTGTCAGTTGGTTTTATATCCCGCATTTCTGGGACCAAATAATGAGAGTTTCAAGCATTTTTATGTTTGGTTACCCTTTTGAAATATCCCAAAGTGTGGGTACAGGGTGGAACAGAAAAAAGACCAAACACCAGAGAGAATGCCAGGGGGTGAGTAAGACTAAGGTGGGAATACCTTGGTGCACAGGTAGGTTTTGAGCTGGTTTCTAAAAGAGGCTAGGGAGGGGATGCACAAATCCCACCTAGAAGAGCATTCCAAAGAGTGGGGGCATCAAAAGCAAAACTATAACCAAACTGCTTGACAGATTTATGGATAGAGGGTTGGAACTTTGGAACCACAAGAAAATTACTACCACTCTGACTGCACCTGGTACTGTAAGAACTGCTGTAGGAAGAGATATATGGATCAAAATACTTGGGAAAACCAGTATGAAGAAACTTGTAAACAAGGGTGGCTGTTATAAAGACTGAGGCATGTTCAGCAGGAAGCCAATGCAATTTCTTAAGCATAGGAGTTATACTAGCATATCTACTGGTATTTGATACAATTCTAGCTGCACTATTTTGGATGCACTGTAGTTTACGAAGACTGAACGTAGACAGACTCCTGAAAAGTGAGTTACAGTAAACCAACCGTCTACTAACAAGAGTGTTGGCCACAGGTACAGACGTATCATGAGTAAGAAACCGCCTGACGTGTCTAAAGTCATGGAGTTGCACAATATACAACTTTTGCAGACATCCTGAACATGTTTGGACAAGAAAACAAGAGGAGAGTGCCCGTGAACGGGCACTGTGTCAGCTGACTGAGTGCTTTTGATTTGTGCAGGTAATAATGAGAGGAAAGCATAATTATCAGGGAAAGTGCTGTACAGAAGTACAGTAAATGGTAATTGAACAGCATGTTCAAAGAAATTCTGAACCTGACAGAAGAAAAGGACCAAAAAGTTGTGCCCTGCAAATGGTTTTATGAAGGAAAGTAACAAGGTAACTGTTTAAGTGTAAAGAGTAGGTTAAAACATATTTAAAGAAATACTGCAAATGCAGTATCCTCGTACGACCTTGAAGGGGTCCAAGGTCAAATCTGACCAAACAAAAATATTCCCAGCCCATGATTTCCTATAGGTTGATTTACCATCCCAAACCTCTAGGACCAATAATAAGCGAGTTATCAGCACTTTTAAGTTTGGCTGTCCTTAGTTGACCTTGAAGGAGGGATCCAAAGGTCAAATCTGACCACACCAAAAGATTCCCAGCCCATGATTTCCCATAGGATGGTTTACCATCCCAAACCTCTAGGACCAATAATAAGCGAGTTATAAGCACTTTTAAGTTTGGCTATCCTCGTTTGACCTTGAAGGAGGGGTCAAAGGTCAAATCTGACCACACCAAAAGATTCCCAGCCGATGATTTCCTACAGGTTGGTTTACCATCCCAAACCTCTAGGACCAATAATAAGGGAGATATAAGCTCTTTTCATGACTGACAAAGAAACACCAGTGGCGGCCATCTTGTTTTTCAAAATGAGCCCAAAAATATTCCCAGTCAAGATTTTATAATGAGGAACATATCCTGCGAATTTGAGATCTCTACTTATAATACCCTTTGCTCTAGAGGGCCAACAAAAGTCCTTTTTAAAGTCGAATAAACGTTCCTGGCGGCCATCTTGTTTTTCAAAATGAGGCCAAAAATATTCCCAGACAACATTTTATGGTTACTAATATATTCTGCAAACTTGAGAAGGCTAGCCGTAATATTTTTTTCATTAGAGCGGTAATGGTTAAATCTCTCTACACACCGCGGCTATCCAGTGGATACAATGATTTACTCAATAGTGAGAACCTGAAAGTAGCAATTGCTCAGCTATGCCATGACATAGAGGTCTGCAATTTCACTATGATATAACTGACCAAAAATTATGTGAAAAACATATTTAAACAAAATACTCTAAATCTAATAGTTTTCAAGTTACAACTGATTTACTCAACAGTGATAACCTCAAAGTAGCTATTACTCAGCTATGCAATGAGCTACATGTCTGAATTTTTACCATATTATAGCTAACCCAAAAGTAGGTGAACAACATATTTAAGCAAAATACTGTAAATGCAATAGTTTTCAAGTTACAACTGATTTACTCAATAGTGAGAACCTGAAAATAGCTATTGCTCAGCTATGCCATGAGCTATAAGTCTGTAATTTCACTATGTTATAGCTGACCCAAAAGTAGGTGAACCACATATTTTAACAAAATACTCCAAATGCAATATTTTTCAAGTTACAACTGATTTACTCAACAGTCAGTACCTGAAAATAGCTACTGCTCAGTTGTGCCATGAGCTACAGGTCTGTAATTTCACTATGTTATAGCTGACCCAAAAGTAGCTGAATAATGTATTTACACAAATTTCTGTTAATGCAATAGTTTTCAAGTTATAAGTGATTTACTCAACAGTGATAACCTCAAAGTAGCTATTACTCAGCTATGCCATGAGCTACAGGTCTGAAATTTTACTATGTTATAGCTGACCCCAAAATAGGTGAATAACATATATGAAACAAAATACTCTAAATGCAATAGTTTTCAAGTTATAAGTGATTTACTCAACAGTGATAACCTAAAAGTAGCTATTACTCAGCTATGCCATGAGCTACATGTCAGAAATTTTACTATGTTATAGCTGACCCAAAATTAGGTGAACAACATATTTCAGCAAAATACTGTAAATGCAATAGTTTTCAAGTTACAACTGATTTACTCAATAGTAAGAACCTCAAAATAGCTATTGCTCAGCTATGCCATGAGCTATAGGTCTGTAATTTCACTATGTTATAGCTGACCCAAAAGTAGGTGAACAACATATTTTAACAAAATACTCCAAATGCAATATTTTTCAAGTTACAACTGATTTACTCAAAATACAGTACCTGAAAATAGCTATTGCTCAGTTGTGCCATGAGCTATAGGTCTGTAATTTCACTATGTTATAGCTGACCCAAAAGTAGCTGAATAACATATTTACACAAATTTCTGTAAATGCAATAGTTTTCAAGTTATAAGTGATTTACTCAACAGTGATAACCTAAAAGTAGCTATTACTCAGCTATGGCACGAGCTACAGATCTGAAATTTTACTATGTTATAGCTGACCCCAAAATAGGTGAATAACATATTGAAACAAAATACTCTAAATGTAATAGTTTTCAAGTTATAAGTGATTTACTCAACAGTGATAACCTAAAAGTAGCTATTACTCAGCTATGCCACGAGCTACAGGTCTGAAATTTTACTATGTTATAGCTGACCCAAAAGTAGCTGAATAACATATTTATACGAAATTCTCTAAATGCAATAGTTTTCAAGTTACAAGTGATTTTACTCAAGATGGTAGTTACTGAAAAGCCCAAAAGTAGCTATTACTCACTTAGCTATTGAAACAGAAACCCAAGTTACTCACCATGTTGTAGCTATGAAAAAAGTAGCTGAATAACATATTTTAACAAAATGCTCTAAATGCAACACTTTTCAAGTTATAAGTGATTTAGTGCATGATTTCATGAATTTTAATGCATTAAAAATTATTAAAAAAATTTATTAAAAAAAAGTAAGACACATCCAGGTCTCATACTCACATAAGAGAATCTACCTGTGGCCTAGTACATATATGCAAGATATGAGAGAAATCCCTGCAATAGTCACTGAGAAAATTGTGATAAAGTGTTGAAATTTTCACACTTTTGGTGGGGGTACCTCCCTTGTAACGTCTCTAGCAAACAGACGAACAGACAGATTTTCATGCCTTGAACAAATTTTCATCCTCGATAGATAAGGTATCTTTTAAAAAAAACAGCATGTCTCTAGGCCTTGTAGTTTTGGAGAAGAAGTTGTTCACGCGGACGCGGACGCCCACGCCACAGAGTGACGACATAAAAATCAGAATTGAACCATATTCCCAAATTCTTGACTGACTCAGCAGGACAGAGGGGACTACCCAAGATGGTAGTTGTGAAATATGCTTTCAACTTGTCCCTCTGTCTTTTTGAACCAAATACAATAAACTCAGTCTTATCTGGAATCAGTTTGAGCTTACTAGTTGGCATCCACTCTTTTACATCATCTTGGCACCTGTTCAACTCTTCAAAGGCAGCAGATGAATTCTTGTGGCTGGGGACCGTCTGCATAAATTGAAACTTTATTCCTTTGTATTTACCAATAACCACATAACACTGAAAATACCTTACAATTTGTTTATGATTTATTTATTTACATATACATGTGACAAATACATGTACAACTAAGTACATAGACATATCAGATGCTTCCTGGATGACACTGTAAAACATGTGGGATAGAGGGAAACAAAAGACAACAAATTGAGGCTTGAAAAATTCTGTCATTTGGGAATTGAGCTTCTGTCATAATTATCATATACAATACATGTATATGTTCAAACTTTGGGTTTTATGTGCCGCCAGCCAGGGTCGTATGGCATGTTTGAGTAACGAAACACTAAACATTCAATTATGATCCATTTGATCTAAAAATTGACTGTATATACATATGGATGTGGTTAAAACACATTTCAATTTGAACTGATATCTTCAATATTATTGCCTGAGAAAAACTAGATCATAAGGACATATAAAGAGAAAAGTTACCCTTGTCAAAGTCATGTAACCTTGAGAAATGTCAAAGGTCTCATCTTCCCCATACCAGATAAATATGCATGTCAAATTCAGGTATATACCATTAATACTAAAGGCAATATTAAAAGAAAGAGTGACAGGAAAAAATGTTTTCTTCCATTGCACATGTCAAGTGCAGGTTTAAATACCCCAATATGCAGTAAATATTACAGCTAGACAGCTGCGACTTGCATATGATCTGCAAAAAAAGTCAATGAACAAGTTATATTGTGAAAAAAAAAACTCAATTCCTGTTAGTGTTGTAGTTATGAGCAAGATAATATACAATGGGATATATTTTCCATAAACAAAAAAAATCAATATCCAATACTGGTATATTATTTACCACTTCAATAACTGGTCTGAAAATCAACTGGGATAATCATATTAAGGTGTTTAGAGACATATTACATAGTTTCTGAGAAACAATGGCCTTGGGTATAAAACTGGTTCCCTGTAGTCATCTTTGATACAATAAGGTGCCCTCAAACTAGGCAGCTCAAATACCATACACAATGATCATATGTAAATGTTATCTAGTATAGTCTGAGGCTAGTCAGGCTAACCATTTTCAATTTACAAGGCAAAATAGATGAAAATGTAAGAGAAAATTCCTCTGGAGGGACTCATACACAGGTTAAACATCAACTTTAAGCTTTGAGTTTTGGAATATGTGAAAAGAACATGGACACTTCGTTTGGAAGGTGGGCCGCTTACTAGGGACTTAAGATTGAACTGAAAGATACATAGTTGGTGTCAGACGGTGTGATAATGCTGCAGGGCAAGGTGACAGGTTGCTTAAATGTAAGGGCTAGTGGTGGATCTGCTGGGTAGCCACCACCAGACCAAGGTGATAGAGCTTTGAATCAGCACAGGCCATAGGCCTTCAAGTAAAACTATTTGAAGGTGTTGTGGGATTTCCCATGGCAGTCTGATAATAACGGAATAGGAGACTCCTGGAAGGCCCTAGAAGCAGCAAAGGCCCTCACATCATGGGCTTTAACCTGATGTAGAGTAAAGGCCTCCAGAGAGCTCATAGTATAGGATCACAGTCTCCTTATTCATGTTGAGATATTGGCAGGAGAGATATCTTTGTTAAAACCTTTCTTGAAGGAGACAAAGACAAGCTCTTTCTTCTGCCTGAAGTCTGATATCCTATCCAGATAGTAGCGTAGGGCTCTAACTGGGTATAGACACCTGTCAGGCTTGAGTAATTTATCCAGAGTGGGGACCAGGGCAGGAATCACCACTGGGGCCACACATTCCGGACCTTCTTTGTCCAGCTAATTCTTCAAAAGAAAGCTGGGTGAGGGGTAGAAAGACTCCTTGAACCAGTCTGGTGTCTGATGTTTTTGTTGAACCAAGCATGGATTGCACTTTAGCGTTTTCTAGAACCCAAGGCTAAGAGGAAGACAGTCTTGAAGGTCAGGTGTTTCAAGGAGGCCCCTTTAAACGGTTCAAAGGGAGTGTTTTGTAAGCTGGTGAAGTACCAGAGAAGGGTTCAAAGAGGGGATGCCTCTGCAACCCTTAGGGCTGTCTCTATGGAAGCTATCCAGAGAATGGGTGAATTTCCCAATTTGTCTGCAATGGCTGGTCTGTAGCCATCAATAGTACTTGTATGTAACTTCCCATCCTGGAACAAATACAGGAGAAAGTTGGTTATGGATTTCATATGTGGAGCCCTGAAGTCCACCTGATTTCTGTGACACCATTTTGTAAAATGGCCTACTTCGCTTTCATAGACTGATCGGTTGAGCCTCTTTGAGGAGCCTCAATTGGTGCTGGCACTGCCTTAGATAACCCTTGCTCCTTGATCGCTGAGGGTCTACGAGCCACGCATTAGTCTCATGTGGTGCCAACCTAGGTGAATTTCTCCGTAGATGTCAACAGGCCTATCAGGGACATAAGCTGTCAGACCAGACAAAAGGGATCGGTTAGTAGTTTCTGGATTTTCAAGCTTAAAGTCTACCAAGTCTAACAGTGTGATTCTGACCTTGCCCTCTTTGAGGTCGAACTTGTAGTCTATGAAACCAAATATCTGCTTGGGTTCCAGTTCTGATTTATCCATGTTTACTGTCCATTAGTGTCCAACCTAAATCTTAGAGTCTAAGTGTGATGGAGACAGGTTTCTAAGATGTTGCTCTGACCAACCAATCATCCAGGTACTGGTGGATTCTTATACCCTTGTTTTGAGCCCTCAGCTCGACTCCCTTGACTACCATTGTGAATATCATGGGAGCAATCAACAGACCAAATGGTAGAGCTGTGAACTGGTAGGATTGACCTTGGACCTGAAAATGCAGTTATTTTCTGGACTGTGGGTTTATTGAGATATGGAAGTAAGTGTCCTTGAAATCTATGGAGGATACCCATTGGCCTGGTTGCAAGGAAGTCGTTATGCATTCTAGTGTCTGCATCTTGAATTTCTCTGACTTCAGAAACTTGTTCAGAGAGCTCAGATTAGAATAGATCTCCACTTGTTTGGTTTTGGAAGCACTAATGTTGGTAGAAGAAAGCCAGAGTTGATCGAATTCTGACCTCTTCAATTACTTGCTTCTGCATAAGTGCAGGTAATGCCTCAATCAGGTAGCTGTTCCTGAGGGGGTGTACATTACTACATAACCACTAACAGTGGATATCTTGTCAAAGTTAGTCAGTTCTAGAAGGGCAGGGTGATTCGTATAATCTTCGGGCTAGTCCCTGGTGCAGCCCACATTTCCGAAAATTGGTGACCTGACCCCTACAGGCAGATTTTGAGCAACAGTGAGGACAGAAGGCAAGTGATACACACAGGAAACACCTTTTACAGATTTTATTGACTTCACAATGGGTCTTCCGCCTTTCTTTTGTGGCAGCCCGGTGACAAAAGGTACATGCATGATTCACAGCATGATAATTTACATTTCAAGTCTGAATGTTTTGTACATTTACAACATTGTTACACAAGGTAAAAGTCTAGCATAAGGTACAAAAGACTATCTTTTTTGGCTTGCTCAGTTTACATTTATAAGTCGACTGAGCCTTGGTTGGTTACTGTGAGTAGTTGGAGGCCTTGTCACGACCCCTTCTGTTCTTGTCACGAGAGCCGATCATTTCTAGGCTGGTGGTCCAGATTTCCAGCCGGTGTCCTGTGCTGGTTTATAAGATTGTGCATTTGGGCGATACTGACTCGGCTTCTCATAGATGCACCCAAGTAATATTTGTTATCATATTGTTTGATCTCGTCCTCAGCCTTATGAAATGTCTGGGAACAGGGAAACCAAATGAACAGGTGCACTCCTGAGAGCAGACAGAGTGATATAGCTCTCAACAAGAGATATGTTCAGTTTTTCTAACATTTGACACAACCACTCATCAGTAGTCAGTTTAGCAGGGGCCTTGCCTGTCAGGTGAGGTCTGGGCCGAGCAAAGGGGTTGTCATCAGCTGATGATGCGGATGCTTCAAATTCTGGATTTGGTGTCATCCCATGTAGGATTGGACACGCCTGTTTCCTGGTAGTGTGTTCTTCTCCTAAGAGCTGGTCAGATTCTTGTGTGGTTGGACCGGCATCTTGATCGGAGTGAGTTGGAAACCAGTGTTCGGTCGGGAGCCCAGCTGTATCAGTATCTGAATAGAGCTCATACTGTGGATCAGTTCAAGCAGCCAACATGGTCAGTGTTTAATTAAAACACAAGCCTGGTCAGTGTCAGTTTGGCTGGTCAGTCTAGCTGGTCAGTCTAGTTGGTGGCCTGGAGAAACCTTGACTGACTTGAATGTAGGTAGGTCAGTTTCTTGATGGACTTTGCAATACCCAAAGCTTCTAAACGGGTCAGTCTCTCAGACCATTTCTGGTCAAGTACTTGCAAATCCTCGTTAAAGCTACTAATAGTTTTAACAGGTGTGGACTTTTTCTTCTCTTTAGAAGGCGTCTATTTCTTATCTTTTGAATTAGAAGCTTTAGTGGATGAATCAGTCGACCTGCCCTAGGACCAAGAATGAGTTTGCATCGACTAGGGAGGGTCTGGCCACCTTCTTGTCAGATTTCTGATACCCATGAGAACATATTAAGGTTATCTCAGGTAACAGTTTAGTTGGGCGAGCCCCTTTGTGTGAGACTAAGGTGATTATGCCTTGGTGTACAGGTAGCTAGGTTTTGAGCTGCTTTCTGAATGTTAGTGAGGGGATGCACAAATCATATCAGGAAGAGCATTCCAGAGTGGGGGCATCAAAAGCAAAACTATAACCAAACTACTTGACACATTTATTGACAGAGGGTTTGAACTTTGGAACCACAAAGAAATTACCAGCACTCTGACTGCGCCTTGTACTGTAAGAACTGCTGTAGGAAGATATATGGATCAAAATACTTGGGAAAACCAGTGTGAAGAAACTTAACAAGGGTTGTTGTTTTAAAGACTGAGCAATGTTCAACAGGAAGCCAATGAATTTTTTAAAGCACAGGAGTTACACTAGCGTATCTACTGGTATTTGACACAATTCTAGTTGCACTATTTTGGATGCACTGTAATTTACGAAGACTGAACTTAGAGAGACTCCTGAACATTGAGTTACAGTTATCCAACCAACTACTAACAAGAGCATTAGCCACAAGTACAGAAGCATCAGGAGTTAGAAACCGCCTGACATGTCTAAAGTCACAGAGTTGTACAAAACAACTTTAGCAGACATTCTGAACATGCTTAGACAAGGAAAAATCAGAATCGAACCATACACCTAAATTCTTGACTGATTTGGCAGGACAGAGGGGGCTACCCAAGATGGTAGTTGGGAAATATACTTTCAACTTATCCCTCTGTCTTTTTGAAACAAATACAATAAACTCAAGTCTTATCTGGATTCAGTTTGAGCTTAATAATTGACATCCACTCTTTTACATCATCTAGGCACCTGTTCAACTGTTCAAAGGCAGCAGATGAATTCTCCTGCGATAGGTGGACATAAACCAGGGTATCATCTGCATTTAAAATGATGCTTTATTCCTTTGTATTTACCAATAACCAAACTGAGGGGGGTGGTGTATAATGAAAACAATAAAGGACCCAAGACAGAACCTTTGGGCACACCAAATAGGAATTTACAAAGATCAGAAAAAGTAGAACGAATTTTCATTGACTGATAGCGCTCAGACAGGTAGGAAGTGAACTATTTCAGAACAGAGCCACCAACTCCAAACCAAGTATGTAGACATTTAAGAAGAGTGGAATGATCAATGGTGTTAAATGCTGCTGAGAGGTCAAGCAATACCAAAGCAGTAGGTTCACCTCTCAACAAGGATTGATGAACTTCATTTTTTATGCAAAGAGCGTCTCCGTTGAGTGACCCGTTTTGTAAGCTGATATGGATTGTCTAAGTTATGGACATGTTCTAACTGCTGCTTTGCAACCACTCGTTCAACCAATTTTGATATGAAACCGAGGCCAGATACAGGACGATAGTTTTTCAAATCATCCGCAGGAAGGGTAGCCTTTTTGATAAGAGGAGTAACTACAGCAGTTTTAAAAGAATCAGGGACATAACTCTCCATGAGTGAGCAGTTGACCAACTTTGTCATTGATGGTAGTAGTATATCACTACACTCCTGGATAAGAAATGTTGGGCACGGATAAAGGTTCCTCTCCCAGCCCAGATACACGTGCCGAATTCAAATGAAATCTGTTAAAGCATTTTTGAGTTATGTATGACATTGGCATGGCATGGATGTATCAAGTGTATCCCAAACTCTCATCTGGAAATATAAAATATAAGAAGTTATGAGGAATTTCAAGTCTGGCAACCTTATCCAAAGAATCAAGTGTCAAATTATATCACACTAACAAAATCCAAAAAACCAATATTACAGGAGAGTTTGACCAAAATTAGGAGTTCTTCGGCACTCCATGGATGACTTTGAATGAAGACCCTGCAAACATTTCCTCCTCTCTTTGTTGTTATTGTCAAAACCAACTGGAAAACTTTGACAAGTTGAGTCAGATAAACTTGGGAATGCTAACTAGGCCACAGACATCATCTGATTAGTTTTAAAACAAACAAAACTGCATTTTAGTGCTTCTTTATTTCCAAAAGCATTTGTATATAACAACAAATAATGAAAATTTACAACAAATATGTAGTATGAACCAAGAATAAATAACTGTATTTGAATGCATTTTATTTTGACTGAATTACATAAATTCAAAAAAATACAGTACACAATTTTGTAATTATATATAACTTTCAAATCATAAATAATTCACATTTTTTTTTGTTTATTAATCTGAGGTATGTATCTGATTATTATAGCAATTACAGTTTGTTTTTCTGTTGAATATTTCAAAGGACATACAGAAAATAATAACAATTATAATAATAAAAATGTTGTACACTCATATATTAATATGTCAGCCAAACATAGAGTCCAGGACAGAAAAAAAGGTGATGAGAAAATGCTATGCATGAAAACAGCCAGTGTTTCCAGACACTATGGACAAGACAAGTAGCACTATTAAGTATGGTACATAATTCACAGAGAAAGAAAAACAAACAAGCACTGAACGGTTTACAATGGTTAAAAAAATTCTTAATAATGCATAATAAAAGACTTCCTTGAACAAACAAATAAAATAAGCACTGTATAGGTAGACTATGGCATTTTTTTACTCTACATTTTCTTGCACTAAAAGAGTAATTTTTTAAAACCAGTTTAGCGTTTACTATGCTAACTTCAAGAGAGGTGTTTTCCTACCTTTGTGTATTACACTTTCATGTATTCAGAATTCAAAGAAATTTAATTTTTAAAATATATAAAAGTTTGTATTACAGACATACTTTTTTTTTCTCTTACAGG
This sequence comes from Sabellastarte sp. h YS-2021, assembly GCA_964017235.1. Classification (NCBI taxonomy): domain Eukaryota; kingdom Metazoa; phylum Annelida; class Polychaeta; order Sabellida; family Sabellidae; genus Sabellastarte; species Sabellastarte sp. h YS-2021. The sequence goes on along the minus strand of OZ024929.1, from coordinate 78,542,584 downwards.
CACCTATATCTATGTAGCATGGTTGCACAGTAACAATTGATCTTAATCAATACAACAGTTATCACTCCCTTTACATTCAGTCCTCAGGTTCACCCTACTTCGTCACCATTTACAAAAACATAAGACCATATGTACATGTGTGCCATGCACTGTAATCATTTTATGCAATAATTCCAGAAATATCACACAGTTCATCACGTTTTAATTGCAGAGAAAAAGACATAGTTATATATGGCTTGCCCTCTTTATTGGACAGAAAGTGTCACCGGAAATAACCCCCCTTTCTCCTTTCTCCTCAAAATCCATCCAAACATTATCTAAAAGAAATGCAAACAAAATAGTAAAACTTCGGATTAATCCTTCTACACTATATTAATGTGTTTTTACCGGTACAGCAAAGTCATTGCTATGACTAACACACACATATACTTTATTAAGAAAAAATAAAAGTGGAAAGTTCACTGGATAATTATAACTTGCAAATCTCCCCTTAATGGCAAGTTCATTCAAGGACCAATGCTTAAAGCACTGAAACATTATCAGTAGTAAACATAGCTGGTTTTTATACATGCCAGGTAACAATATCTAAGGCAAAACTATAACTAATAGATGTCCCCAAAAAACCCTCAGTATCACAATATATACACACAATAAGCCATTGGATTACTGTACAGATCTTACATTCACACCATGCAAGAGTTACCTTCCTGATATTAAAAACTTCCCTCAAAATAGTGGAAATGAATTTGAAAAATTTAATAGTAATTTAAATTTTTATTAGAAATACTTACCATTTCCTAACAGTAGCTATTTGTTGGAGCCATCCAACCCAATGGCCAACGCAGAGATGCGATTTTAAGGTTTACTCACAACCTTAACCAAGCCATTGGGTTACAGTAGTCCGTCCTCCCGCCAAAGAGGTCACATGACTACATTGTTTACCTCATTATTTTTGTTGCAAGTAAAAGAATGACTTGCGGGGAGGCGGGAGGGAAATTTGAGTGTTAGGAAATCGTAAGTATTTCTAATAAAAATTTAAATTACTATTAAATTTTTCAATTTTATAGCGAAATACCCTTACCATTTCCTAACAGTAGCTGAATTCAGCCTTGCAGGACGGTGGGAATTACTTTTAGCAACTACCATCACCAGCCCTACTACCACAACAAGAAAAAACACTGTGAGAAACTGTAATATAAACAATGTGAGTCTTACATGTAAATAACAACACATAAACTCCAACATTTAACAGTGCGTTTAACATGATTATAACATATAAACGTTAAAACTGCCAGCACCCACATTCAACATACCTTCAAATAAAAGGTCGAATGTAGATCTCACAATGTTCCAATCCATCTAATGCCATAGTAGAAAGTTGTATCAACACAAACTTGAAACTCAACATAAACTTCAAAGCAACTACGGGTCAAACCCCACTTGGCACCACTATCAGCTGACGCATCATACGCTCCAAGCGAGGCTCAAGCCAACAAAACTGTACAATATATACAGGTGTTACAGCCATCTATCCTGTAAACACATAAAATATAATGTATAGCCACTCAATACAAAAACAGACATCAATACAGCATAAAAAACATAGATATAACAGACAACTTCATTACCTAGCTATAAATCTATCACATGCTGAGCAGATACTATAGGGCCCAATTTCAAAATCTGGCCATTATGCCAACATAGGTCCTTCAGATAGAAATTGGTGAACGTATTGTGAGACTTCCAAAAGCAAGCCTGAAGTATCTCATTCAAAGAAATTCCTCCTTTAAATGCCAAAGATGCAGCCATTGAGCGGACATCATGAGCTTTCACCTGATACAGCTGTTGAGACTCAGGGTCCGAATTCTCATAAGCCAAAAGAATAGTCTGTTTTAACCAAGATGAGATAGTTGCCCTGGAAATATCTCTTGCAAAGCCCTCTTTTATAGCTACAAACAAAAGATTCTTATTCTTCCTCAAATCTTTTGTCCTATCCAAATAGAATTTCAAAGCCCTCACAGGACAAAGAGATCTATCTTGAGTCAAACTTTTGTCTAACTGAGGTTTCAATGCTGGAATGACCACTGGTTTAATTGCAGCAGGCCCATCTGAAGCCAACTGGTTCTTTGCCAAAAAGGCAGTTGATGGGGCCAAAGTGACTTGAGACCAATTCTCCTTATAACTGAGAGATGAATGAGTCCAAGCATGAACTTCACTTCTCCTTTTGCCCGAAGCCAAAGTCAAAAGAAAAACTGTCTTAAAGGTTAATAACTTCAAAGAAGCTTTCCCCAAGGGTTCAAAAGGTTGTTTGGTCAATGCATGGAGTACCAATGCCAAATCCCAAGAAGGTATAGACCTATTTGCTACTGGTTTGTCTCTGTAAAAGCTTGCTAACAGTCTATTTAGCTCAAGACTTTTAGAGATCTGCTCACCCTTCACACCCAAACCATCTGCAATAGCTGTTCTATAACCAGCAATGGTAGATGGCTTGAGATTTCTTTCCTTAAACAAACAGTTAAGAAAATCTGCTACCTCTGGAATAGTGGGATTGGAGACGTCCACCTGGCTCTCCTCACACCACTTCCCAAAAATGGACCACCTTGATTCATAGATTCTCCTTGAGGAGTGTCTCTGAGGCTCCTTAATTCGCTTCGCCACTTCCTCTGAGAATCTTTCTGAATATTCATGATTGACTCCAGATGCCAAGCATGAAGATTCAGGTACGTCAGATTGTTGTGAAGTCTGTTGCTGAAAGGCTGAGTCAACAGATCCACCCACAAGGGAAGTCTCAGAGGAAGCCTTGTGGACAGATCCACCAGATCCCAAAACCAAGACATCCCTGGCCACCCTGGTGCAATCATGATGATTCTGCACCTGTAGGTGGTCATCTTTTGAATCACCTGAGGAATGAGAGCCACTGGACAAAACACATAGGCGTCCAGACCCTCCCAAGAGATGTTCAATGCATCTGTTTCCCAAGCCCGACCGTCGGGGACAGGAGACACATACATTGGTAGCTTGTGATTCAACTTTGTTGCAAACAAATCTACCATTGGTTGATGCCAGCAATGGCAAATTTGATTGAACACTCGATGATTCAGAGCCCATTCGGTTTGAATCACCTTGTCTTTCCTTGACAGAGAATCTGCCAAAACATTGAGATTCCCTGGAATGTGTTTTGCCCGAATCTGGATCCCCCTGACATTTGTCCAAGCCATAATTCTCCAGATTAGGGCACACATTTCTTGAGAATGGGTGCCTCCCTGTTTGTTCAGATAGGCAACCACTGAAGAGTTGTCTGTGGAAATCAGCAGATTTTGATGCAGAAGCTGATTTTCGAATGATTTTAAAGCTAGAAATACTGCTTTTAGCTCTAGAATGTTTATGTGAAGTCTTGACTCCACCTGATTCCACAAACCACTGGCTGTGTGATGCTCTAAATGAGCCCCCCAGCCTTTTAGGGAAGCATCTGTGAATAGAAGGAGATTGCACTCCTTCTGATGAAGTGGGGAACCCCTCTTCAGGTTCGAGAGATTGGTCCACCACTGAAGATGCTGTCTTAGAACCTGAGACACTGGTACTGGGATATCCAGAGACTGAGGATACCTCCAGTGTGTCTTGAGGTACCATTGTAGAGGTCTCATATGCAGACGACCCAATGGTACAGTCTTCTCCATTGAAGCCATGCTCCCAATCAGTGACATGAGCTCCCTTGGAGATGTTTGAGTAGCTTTCAACATGGAAACTATCTTTTCTAGAAGGCGATCGATTTTCTTTTGAGTTGGAAAGACTAGACCTACCCGGAGGTCGAATTTGTAACCCAAAAATTCGATTTCTTGAGTTGGAATTAAATCTGATTTTTCGAAATTTATGATCCAACCCAAGCTCTGCACAAGATGAATCAACCTGTGGGTATTCTCTTGACATTGCCGTTTTGTTTTTGCTCTCAATAGCCAATCGTCTATATACTGATGAATCCTGATGCCTTCTGCAAGAGCCATCAGTTTCACCTCCTTTGCTACCATGGTGAATTCGAGTGGAGCCGTAGCGATTCCGAAGGGCAAGGCAGTGAACTGGTAGGATCTGTCGCCTACATTGAAGCGCAGATACTTTTGGAACCGTGGGTGTATTGGTATGTGGAAGTACGCATCTGTAAGGTCGAGTGAAGTTACCCACTCGCCTTCTTGAAGCGAATCTCGAATATTTTCGGCAGTTTCCATCTTGAAAGTTGGAATATGCAAATATTGATTTACCACACTCAGATCTATTACTGGTCGCCATCTCTTTCCTGGTTTGGGGACAAGAAACAAGCGACTGTAAAATCCTAGGGAAGTGACCTTTTGAACTGGAGTTATCGCTCTTTTGTCGATCATTTGATAAACCGCCTTTATCAAAAACTCTTGCTTCTCCCGGTTCAAATATTTGCTCCTTATTGCAGGATAATTTGTCAATGGAGGTTGATTTCTGAAATTCAGACAATAACCCTCCTTCAAAATGGTCACTACCCTTGGATGAGCTTTCCTGGCTTCCCATACCTGCCAAAAACTGGACAGACGGCTTCCTGGGCACAGGCAGTCACTTCCTTCTGCCACCCCTGCCTCTGAAAGGCCTAGAGGAGTAGGAACCCCTTCCTCTGTTTCCAGTTGCAGAAGAGCTATTGCTTCTTGCTGATGTTGTTGAAGAGTTTTCATGGTAGGGTCGAAAAGATCTATTCTGAGACCTGCTATCTCTTTTCTCCTCATGTCTAGCCGTATGCTCCTTCCTAGAATCTCTACCCCTGGACTCCCTATTCACATGGGACCACTGAATAAAGTTCTTCTGAACTTCAGAGAGAGTATCTACAGGAAAAACCTCATTTGAAGTGAAAGGAGCATTCCTAAGCTTACTAATGTCATCCTCAGTGACATCCTTGGAACAGCTTTTCAAGTAATTATCCCTCCTACTCAACAACATGTTTGATGCCATGGTCATGGAACTGCCAAGCAAAGAATCTAAGGATTTCCCCAAAGACTGATTCACTGATGACTGTAACTGAAGACACTCCTGGACATATTCCAGAGCATTATTAAAGTCAGTTTCATTCTCAGCTGATTTTAAGATAGCAAATTGTTTCTCCATCTCCTCTGTGGCTTTGCAATTTGCAGAATTGAACCAAAAAATGTGGTTAAGAACATTGATGTTTTCTCTATTAACAGTTTCCCAGAGAGTAAACTGCTTCCAAGGAGTTGAAATGGCAGATGGCATCTGAAACTGTGAAGAAGTAATGTTTCTGAATGCATCTTGTAACTTGGGAGCTACTACTGCATGAGGCTGAGGTGAGATGTTGTACCACTTCATAGGTGGTCTTTCAAAACTCAAAAATTGACCTCTAGGCAAAGGATTTCTCCTTGAAGACTTGGTTTTCAAAGAATCATGTTCCTTTGAAACACCCGAAGCCTCATATTCCTTGAAATCCCACAAACTACACATATTTTCAGCAGGAGGAAGAGCTAAGGAGACCTCTGCAGACTTCTTCAGCTTAGAAGCTTGTGAAAACACAGATGGGGCAATAATAGTGTCAGTCTCAGTTATTGCAATATCCAACCACTTTTTAATAGCGAAAAGTGTGTCTGAATATGAAGGAACTGGCTGTTTTTCTTCCTGAGAGGAATCATATTCCCCGTCATCTGACAACTCCACCCTCGCTTTTTTAGAAGGTATGGAAAATCGATTGTCTATCACAGACGTAGAGGGATTTTCCTCCGCATGGCGTTTTGAATGAATCTCTTCGGAAGACTGTGTACTAGACGTAGATCTCTTCTTGCATTGGGAACTCGCCCTTCCCACAGCTTCGTTAGCAACCAAGATGTCCGCCTCTACAGGGGAATCCTTGTTTTCAATAGCAGCAATTCTATTCGTTAGGGTTGTAAGTTGTGAGAGGATCGCTGCCAACGCCTGGCTATTTGAACCTGACGTCTGGCCAGCGACCACAGAATGAGAAGACATTCCTACCGAACTGTCTTCTTCATCCAATATGGAGTCATCTATCTTGTCCTTTCCTTTTTGCAAGGTAGATTCCTTCAAAGATTTCTTACCTTTTGACAGTTTTTCAGTGAGTTTTCGCTTTTGATCTTCCGACAAAGCAACACACAGAAGGCAATCCTTCTTAAGAGTACAAAGGTCATCACCCTTGCTAGCTTCACGACATTTGTAGCAATATCTGTGGTTATCAAAACCAAACATAAGATGTCCACAGAAACTGGATTTCTTAGATTTAGAATCTGATGAATCTTTATTATTCGCCATGATTCAAAAATCTCAATAAAAAATGAAATAATCCCTGAAAACTTTAAACTTCCAAAGATTACCAAAACACGTCTCTACTGTTGATGGCCAACAAAAATAATGAGGTAAACAATGTAGTCATGTGACCTCTTTGGCGGGAGGACGGACTACTGTAACCCAATGGCTTGGTTAAGGTTGTGAGTAAACCTTAAAATCGCATCTCTGCGTTGGCCATTGGGTTGGATGGCTCCAACAAATAGCTACTGTTAGGAAATGGTAAGGGTATTTCGCTATAAAATAGTGCTGGTATTGTTTATCGATATTGAAATATTTATCGATCTATGCTAAATATGCTGATATCGATAATGAAGGGTCCATTATCAATATCGAAACATACTACTTCACAAGTACAAGCATGGTGTTTTTCATTCAAATAAAGGACAATATTTGAAGAATATAAAGGTTTCCATATCATTTTTGTCAACTTTCACTTACCACTAAAGCGGAAACGCCATATGTGTTTACGTTTTGGGAAACAACTAAAACTTGCGAAAGAGTTTGGAAGGTCTCTCCCGGAAAACATCTATGACCCAATATTTCAATATCGATCAATACGAAAGGCAAAAATATGGTTTGATATCGATATACATACTATTATTCGATACCAACACTAAAATGAATCCACTCTTTACATAGCCCAAGATTAGGGATTCTTTACATTAAATTTTAATCTACAAATGTTTCTTAACTTGTAAATATAGTTAATTTGTTCTCAACCTTTACTTGTTAACAAAACACACCAATGAATTGTAAACATCATTTATAAACCATAACAAACCACGGGTAGTTTGTTAAACTTTCTTCTGACACAACTACAATAAAGAAATAATCGTAAGTTTAGTTTGTTTGCAGATATAACTGAAAATAACTGCAGTTTCATCTTTATTTCAAGTACTGACTACAAGCATAAAAACTCTTTTTTTATATATATAGATCCAATAACAAAACATAACAAGCACAATTAACCCACAAGAAGTATGAGTTGTTTAACAAAGTCTAATTAAAATACAAAAAGTGAAATCACAAATTTACTTCCCAGCAAGTGTACACTACTTCAAATATATCTAACAAGGAGACAGGCATTGCACACAATTAACAATATGTAGTGGGAGAGGCATGTATATACAAGGTTCAAGTCTGTAACAAACAAAAAGAGAGGAAGGAAGGTTAAGCCCCCACAGTATGTGAAAGTCACCACTAAAGATGCCCTGTGAGACAAAATAATCAAAACTTGTTCAAAATTTTGTATCCTGGACATTAGATATCTAATGACATTAAAAAATCAGAAATGTCTCAAAAAAATCAATGAAATGGATGTGGGGTTTCTTTACTGGGATATTTTACTTGCTGCAGGGAAGTTCACATGTATTTGATATTTTATTAATACTCTTACCAGTTGTGATTCCATTGCAGGTGAATAGCAAAGAATTTTAAAAGGATCAATGCTGCACACAAAAGGTAATGCCCAATTCTACAACCAAAAGGTTTTATCCCATTCTGCACACTAAAGGTTTTGGCTATTTGTGCATAAAAATATATATACGTGGCATATAAACAGTTATATACCTTCAGGGCTGTATATTGCTGTAACAAATCATTCTGGTGGTCATACAGCTTAAGAAATGCTTGTATAATCGTATGCATATTCAATATTCACAGTCTCATTATTTCAGGCAAAGACAATGACAAACAATGTGTAAACCACTTTGCCCGTTTGGCTCCAAAGTTACACTTCACGTAGGACCAGGAAGGAATCCTGTTACTTGTACCAACTCTGGATTATGCAGATTATGCACACCTGTGAAAAATTCTAACACCCCCAACACGTTGGATTTTTTTTCAGATCTTCAACTACAATGTCATGTAGCTCCAAAGGCCAGCCAATTTAGACATCGTGAACTAAGTTTTGTCAAATCTATATCTACATCTTATATATATTAGATATATATATAATTGATATCAAAAGAAAAGCCTGAAGAGGCAATAAAACATTAGTGTCAATCTCTGTATCACCAGTAACCTTTGAAAATAACTTCAACACACTTATACATCAGTAAACACAGATAAAAGTAACATACCCGGTATTTGAAAATATATTCATTCACCAGTATTTGTACATTAACAAAGGACAAGACACAAAAAATACGAAGTTTGCCCACTAAAGTTGAAATTGGTGATTCAAGAAATTTTCTGTTCTGGGATTAAGAGCCAATACTTTACAGTCAAAGGTTGTACAGATTTAACAATACAGTCAAAGGTTTTACAGATTTAACAATAAAACAATTTCCTTAGTGGCAAAGTTTCATCTTATGTTACCTACAATTGTGACAGAACTGGGATTTTTCAAAATGAAAGTTGTTTCATATCAACTCACATCATTGTTGGTCGGTAGAAACACGGTGACGGTACATCAAGGTAGTTCAAACTTAGGCATTGGTTTGAATGGCATCGAATTATATGGGATCAGTTTGGTGTCTGATGACTATCCCAAACCAACTGTATACACACACACATACATACATCTACAGGCACTAAACACTCAATGCCTATAAAGAGTCACCCGTAAGCTTTCATTGACTTCTTTAAGTCTACTAAACATTTTTTACCTTTGTATTTAAAAAAAATTATTTGGGAAATGACTAACTAAACCTGTCATGGGATCGACACTCGCAATAGAATAATTTGTGGGGAAAAAAATCCCCCCCCCCCCCCCCGGACATCCTGCAAGCAGACTGACAAACAAACCTGTCCTCTACTACATGAATGTGTTTGGAGGCGAGGCATTTTTAAAAAATAAACCAGGGGCCCCAACCTAAAACGGGCAAGTTACCAGTGGCTGGCCTGTGCCCCAGGTTTATTTTTAAAGTTTAGAATCTTGATAAACTAGTACTTACTATTTCCCTCCATCTCCTCAACTAGCTGTTGTGATATGACCTGTACCATGTGTTGAAAGCATCTTCATAGTCAAAACCAATCAATTCTGGTATAAAACAATATCAAAATAGAAATTCGGGAAATCAGTTTATAAAAAGGAATATACTGACAACAGGTCAGATGACAGACAGTGTCTAATGTAATGTACAAACAGGAAAAAATAACACAGGGATGTACTCTGTAACCTCTAGACCAATTGGCTGCCCATATAATCATCCAAGTGAAATACTCTGTAATATTCCATAACTTGACATAACCCTTTGTCTTGGTAACTCAAAATACTTATCATTATTACAAGCAGATAATATGTTTTGTATTACATACTGTACATCTACACATATATATGTATGTATATTTATATAGTCCTTGTCTTAATAACACAAAATATCTAACTACATATATCTACAAATAGTCCAGACTGAAAAGTTACTTTCTTCACTCTAAATAAAACATGTATAGCAACGTCTTTGTACACATCTATTTACAAATAAGACAGATGATAATTCTTCAACTTAATGAGGTAGGTACAGTTTTCAATGCCATCCACTTTCCAGCATTTTTTTTTTTTTGTTAACAAAAATTGTATATTTGTTTATGCGATTCCCCTTCATAAACTCGTGTAGCATTTTTGGTTTTTCACACATGTATAACCACACAAAAGAGAGACAGAGAAGAATATGAAGTTGTAATAGTACATGATTATCACCTAGCTTATCTCAGGCTTTCAATTTCCTCACTACATGCCCATATTAACATTTTTTCCCCTGGCACCTTCCTGCTGAAAATCTTGTAATTTATTTGTACTATTTGGGTGTATATCCCTTCTCATCTCTGAACATGGATAGATGAGGAATACTACACATATTGTGCTAGTGCTGGTACTGTTTATCGATATGGAAATATTTATCAATACTTGCAACATATGCCGATGTTGATAATGCAGGGTACAATATTAATATCGGAACATACTACTAAATAGATACACCTCTGATGTCTTCCATTAATATGAAGTACAAAATTTGGAAATTATATGGATTTTCATATCATTTTCGGTAACTTTAACCAACTTTTACTCGCTGCAAAAACGGAACTGCCATATTTGTTTACGTTTCGGGACACCAATTAACCTCGTCGCATAGTTTGGAAGGTCTCCCCAAGGAAAGTATCAATCATCAATACGGAAGGTAAAATATAGTTTGATATTGAGATATATAAATTTTTATTTGATACCAACACTATATTGTCCTCAAGCCACTGATTACTTGCGAACGACTCATTATTCTGATTGAGATTTTAGTTTTCACATCCTGTACAGTGCATCGCAAAACACATAGAATGCTACCCAAGTTCACAAAAAGGAATACATATATATATGCATAAACATAATATTTTCAAACACACAAAAAGACTAACTTCAATAATATATTTTTTTTAAATATATGTGTTCTATATTTCTTTCACAATAGCGAAACGACACAATAACTCAGAACACTAATATACAGGCCACACATAAAATCTCACTTAAGTATATCACTTTACCCATCACCGGATCACCAAAATCACCCAATTGACATCAACATATTCTAAGGCTTTGAACTTAAGCAACATACCTATCAAAAGTGTTTACAAGATACCTATCGAAAAGTGTTTACAATTTTCTGTAGGCCGACATTTTAAGATCTTGAAGTATATCAGAAATAAAGTTGAATTTTTCACTGGAATTCTCGACCTTTCCACAAATGTCAAGTGTGAAAAGCTGCGATGACAATATTTACAATGACAAACCAGCAGTAGCAGTCTTCCTTGTGGAAACATGGGCTTAAGTCACAAGAGTTTGGCATGAATAACTTATAAACATGAATGTATCAAAAAAACACTAACTATTTCTTAGAGGACCTAAAACTACCATGGCCAGGTGCAAAGATTAGAACTCACATCGGAAGTGGGAGGTTAGTGTGTTACCTCTAAACCATGTGAATTCTGACTGAGAACAAACTTATTTATCCATAATTGGAGCAAATGAAGAATCCTATCCTCTCAAAATCTCAATCAAGTTTAGAAAGTGATCGACTCTCGTCTTCAATCCACTGGTAAAAGAAGTTTTGTTTCTTTTCAAAATGATGTCAACTGTGTAACTATGGCAAGACAATAAACTTTCTGTCAGAATGATAATGGTAATTCTATGATGTTCTTAATGGAGGAATTGTAATATTGTGCCTTCATTGCAAATCGTGCAAATTTTTTTATGCAACATAGTAAGAGAATTCCTAACAGTCTACATATTGGGATTGATAACTGTTGAGGTAGATTTTCAATTTTATAGTAAGTTCATTCTTAGTTGCTAATAACACTAAGTCACCAACACACAAAAATAATAATCATCAAAAGTCAACTCTAGTTTTACAAAAAGGAATCCTACATAAAGAAAATAAAAAAAAATGCACATCAATAAATTTGATAAATATTTAATATCCTCGGTAATGAAGACTATCGATACTTCAATGCATTAAACGCCAAGACGACGCTTTTACACATTGTTTTTGAGGTAGTTTGACGCAGGAGAGTTTTTGTTTATGTGAAAAGAACCTGACAATGAAACCTGTCCTCATTCTGTTATTTCATCAATGGAATTTTTCAAGACACAATATTTACTATCAATTTTTTATTGGTGAAGCCAGGTTTCACACTGCTTCCATAATAGTGTAGTGTCTCACAGTGATTGATTTTCCCCCCTTTTAATGATAGTTGCAGGAGAATGATGATCTACAGGAAAGAACTTTTTGCGGAACAATTTAAAAACTTGTATTCAATAAGCATTCCCTTTTTGTCTATTACCAAGCCAGATTTATTATGGTTATCTGTATTTTAGCGTGAAACTATTTCAGCTAATCCGGTGAAATGGTCATTTATGCTCTGAAATCTTACGAGTATAATGTTTGCAAAGTTGTCAAGATTTTCCATATTATTTGACACGTTAAAGTGAACACCTGTTTGAAATATGTATATTAGGTTTAAACATGCAGCTGAAACCTTTTCATAAATATTAATCTAGGGGACCAGAAAATGTAAATCGGGAATCCCAGAGATCTGGGTAAATAGGTCAAGGGAAAAAAAGCCCACAGCGTCCCTGGCATTTTATTTTTAGTTAAAATGGAATTTTACTTGTCAAAAGTTCTACTTTAGGGGTTTCACAGTACCTTGCTTTCCGTTTCTATTTTTTATGCTGACCACAGTGTTCAAAGGAAGACCTCTTCTCTTGATCAACTGAGAATAATAAAGAGCTTGGTAGTTAGAAGGTTTGATGGGATATATTTCGATTAGGGACGAATGAAATGACAGCATATTCTCCTTATCGGTATTGAATAATCAGGTTTTCAATAAACTCCCCATGATGTATATTCAAAGTCTATTGAGTTACTTTTACAGCCAAACAGCGGAAGGGTTAAACGTTATTCAGCATGATACATGCCTCTTGTCAAATATGAGGCTGAGAATATTGTCATCAAAACCTCTCCCTTCTCAAAACCTCTCCATATTGACTTTGTTAAATCTCTATTGAATTCAAACCTTTGAGTACATCTGCCTTCCACTACTACCCTTTCTGCTTGCACAATGCACCATAAGGTTGACGACTATCTACATTAGTCATGCTTGACCTCACTTATGATCCCAAAACAGAGATAGGGGAGCACTTGACTTTTACAATGGTGTTTATATGCTTCAGTAATGTTCTGTGACAAATAGAGACAAAGACAAGTGAAGCTGTGTTCATGTGTACATTTTCATTCAACCTAGTATCTGTTTTGGAGATAACTATGTAGATAAGAGAAATTTGCGAACAAGAATATTCATGTAAATGCCAATTTAACATTACCGATATAGGTAAATAGTTACATCCATGATATAAACAAAGACATTCTGCCTAGATTTCAATGCAGTTAAATTCTGGTAATGGTAGAGACAGCAAATAGGATAGTTGGTTTCTGTTAGATTCATATAAACTTAAATCTGCTTAGAGACGTCCAAGAACCAGTTATGATACTTGCATTACATTTTCCCAATATATACAGTGAAATAATATCGAAAACTTCAAATTTTAATGACAAATAAACCGCTTTTTAGTTGTGTACATATGTATCATGTACATATGTAGATGATCTTATATAGTTTGGTTTACATCAATTCAGATGAATCTGGTTTTCACAGAGTTTTTGTTTTCAGGACCCAATTTCCAAATTTGCATTCAATCGTAATGCTAAACCTGCTAAGCACATTTGTTCTGTATTAGATAGAGTAGTTTTATTAGACCTTTTCCATTAAAATTAAGGCCATTGTCTGGAATTTTTTGTAAAGCAGAAGTATTTTCTGGCCTGTTGAGATTTGACTTCATAGGATACAACAGTACTTGAAGTAAAACGTACCTTTTTTTTCAAAAAAAAAATCATAAAATGACATCAGGATAACGAAAGAATAAAAAATATTGTCACCAAATCACCTTTCAGACACCACATTAAAATTCAGGAACAATTTAAAAGTTAAAGAAATCACAAGTGACAATATGTAACTGGGTTTAATTGGACATCATTTCTTTTTAAGGTAATTAAATACTGGTGGTCTGTAGTATTGCTGGTTTACCTGTTGCAAGGGATCTAAACTGAAAACCCAACTTTGACTTTTGTTCTTGTAGGATGCTGGTATAATTAGTGCTAACAAGGAGACTTAATAATATGAACACACCTCAATGCAAAGTGATAGTCAAATGTGAAAGTGGATTAACATAAATTTAGAAACCTATCAATGTGAACACAACTTACCAAAAATTAGGAGGCTTCTTAATATGACATGGCTTTATACACATAAGGGAAGACTTTAGAAAGGCTATACAATAGAAAAGTACACCTGTGCTTTTGTATAGCTACAAAAACTTGAAACTTAATCTACCTCAGGGAAGTCTGCCAAAATCAAATCAAACTAGTCTTCTTGACATACAGTGGTAGAGTACTTGTAATTGAATACATTCAGTTATGTGGACGACACTACTTTAGCTGCAATATCTCTAATAACCATAGGAGTTGACTCCACTGAGGCTCACTGCCAGAAATGGTAGTTCAAACTTGCTGAAGGCTCAAATATGTACCAAAAAGCCTCTTACAACTCAATACATAAAGGTCTGGTACTCGGAAAACACTTGAATATATTGAGAGGCATACTGCAATTGCCTTTGCAATATCCTAAAGGAAAAGCTAGCAAATGTAACCGTAAAGTATGTAAACAGGCAAAGTTTTTCCCCCTTACAGACACTGGATCATAATGGCTGGTGAAAATGAACCAGTTTGACTTCAAGTAAAGTTTCCGAAAAAAACTCGTAAAAAAATTCGTAAAATTACAGTGCTTTCTTTTTGAGTGAGTATTTCATTTACTATTAAGCATACTTAACCAACAAACATTTTTGCTAAACAAAGTGTTCAGGATATTAAACCAGGTGTATCAAAAGAAACTTGCACATTGCTGGTTATAAAATGAATAGATTCACTAATAATGTTATTATGCCATAGAGTAAGAAATCTAAAATTCGCCAGGAATCTAAAATTCGCCACCTCTAAAACCTTAGTTAATTTTATGAAGAAAATGATGTTTTTATCTAAAAATTGGTATTTTTTCAGTTCGAAAAGCCTTAATTTACTATACAGTCAACAAATCTCACCACAATTCATTTATTTTATTAGTATTTTCACGTGGCGAATTTCAGATATGTGGCGAATTTTAGATTTCTTACTCTACATATCAAAACCTCCCATTTGAAAACAAACTGCTTCAACCATGAACTTTTTTTCTAATGTCGGTGGTAAAATGTTTGTATACAAAAACCTATAACTGGTTCAACTGCCTTTGCTCTTGATAAACTTTCAGAAAATTGCAAAGACATATGTTTTTACCTGTTTCCTCACAAACTTTTAATTTAACCAGACATTCTAGAGATCTTTTATTTTCTCTGTTGAATAATATACAACACCAACGCATGTTGCCATTAGAAAATCATCAAAGAGACCTTCCTGCTTTTTATCTGAAGCTTCTCTGTCAAGTCCTTGCTTTTACAGTGTCACTCTGCATTTTCACTGAATTTTATCAAATATTGGGCCAATTTTTAGTTTTTAAAGAAGTCATTCAGTGGGGTTTCTGTTCTTTTATTTACACCTACCAAAAGCCATTTATATATTTTGTTAGTCTGTATAAACTGATTCTAAGGTACCAGATTTAAGTGTATTTATTATCTCCCGCCAGTGGCCGAAGGCAGTGGTCGGGAGATTATAAAACGCCTTCCGTATGTGCGTCCATTCGTCACGTTATCACATAAACCTTAATATCTCATCCATTTATACAGATATCTTCACCAAATTTGCAGGGAATGTTTATGGCTATGAAAACCTATCTGTGCAAAATTTTGGCCTCATTTTGAAAAACAAAATGGCCGTAATTTCTTATTGTTTGAAAATCATAAAGGTACTCTAAATCTTGAAATATTAGAGCTAGCTTTATCAAATTTGCACAAAAGCTATTTGGCTAGAAAAGCTAGCCTGATAGTAATTTTGGCCTAGTTCAAAAGACAAAATGGCCGCCAAATCACACGTTTAATGTCAAATGGGGGTTATCCTATTTAAAGGCCTTACATCTCCCCTAATATTGCTCCTAGAGGTTCAGAATGTCAAAAACAATTTACAGGAAATAATGGCCTGAGACTCTTTTCCAATTGCTGACCTTTATCTTTGTTTTTTTTTTTAAATAGTCACTGTTTTAACTCTTGAAGAACATACCTTGTGGAACACTGGAATGGGTAGTAATTTTTGGAACTTGAATACTTATTTTGTTGAGTTTCTTATACTCTCTTTCCTTGTACTTTCCTCGCTTATGCATTCAATGAGCTTTAGTAATTACCGACTCTTACATGGAAACTGGGGGGAAATTAAGCTCATGTGTTCAGGCTGACGTTGCATATAGTTTAATAACAAATGGATAAAGCTTACTGACTAGAAAACTAGTCCCATGCTTTATAAAAAAAAGCTCAAAAGAAGACATTTTAGGTAATATTTAAATCAAAAGCTAAAACATACATAGTGAATTCCTTTGAGCATTTGCATAATATCCTTCATCCCAGAATTTATACAAAAGCAGTCTGTGCCAAAATCTATTGACCCAGTATTAAGCAGTTTTAAAATGACAAAAACAAATCTGATGAACAGGTTTTAAGGTCCCCAAAAATTATTCTTAAAAGAAGAGTCGAGGGATTTGGATCAATACTTTTATGAAATCATTTGTCTGGGCACAGTCTATGGCACAGCTAGACTTTAGTCTGACATGTAATCTGGCTTCTTCTTTCCTTCACTTAGAAAAAAAGATCTCCTCAAGAGCTGGGTGAACCGAGTAGTTCAATAGATGAGCCATCCACAATAACACTAGAAGCCCGATGGCTAGCAGCAACAGCACAGAACCAGGATGCAGGTTTCCTTCTTTCTTTTTTTTTTTTGACTGTTACATAATATTGTGTGGGAGAGAGCAACAAATGGGAGTGATAGGATGAATATATACTACTGTACTAAAGGGCTGATACCCAGAGATTATGTTATCAAGTTTAAAATATTCATGGCAGGGGGTTTCTATATTCCCTGTTAATTTAGAACTTGCAAGAAAGAAAAGTTTTAGAGAAACGTAACCTTTATGCACAAGTAGAGTGGTGGTGCATGTACAGACATGGATGCAACAGTTTGGGCAGGCCGCTACAAAAAATGGGCCGATAGTTTGGAGAACCTGAGTACAACCTTGCAAACTGAGAAATTGCCTGTGACAGATGAAATCAAATTTTTAATCTAGCCTGACCTAATACCTATTTATTTTACTTAATTTTCACAAATATTTTCCTTTTAAGTTTGATCAATAGGTCTACACCAGCCGCCATATTTGCTTTTCAAGTACAGTCATTTGTTTTCTTTTTAAATGCAGGTACTAGTGCTGGTATTGTTTATCGATATTGAAATATTTATCGATTCACATTAAATTTGCCGATATCAATAATGTAGAGTGCCATATCAATATCGAAATATACTATTTAACAGGTACAAATATGGTGTTTTTCATTCAAATAAAGGAAAATATTTGAAGAATACATTGGTTTTCATATTATTTTTGTAAACTTTCACTTACCGCTAAAGCGGAAACGCCATATTTGTTTACGTTTCGGGAAATACTAAACCTTGCGAAAGAGTTTGGAAGGTGTCCCAAAGGAAAGCATCTCATGCCCCGATATTTCAATATCGATCGATACAGAAGGCAAAAATATGGTTTGATATCGATAAGCATATTATTATTCGATACCAACACTAGCAGGTACTCCGATTCAGGAGGCCTTACCAGTCCCAATATTTTAATTCTTTCTCACCCGTCCACTTAATTCACTACTGATCTTTCTATTGTGTTGAGAGAAAAACATCTAAAGGTTACAGAGTTTATAACCTGGTTTGTTATTTATAAAAGCACTGCTGATATATTGTTGTCAGGATGTGGCATGAAGAGGTTTTGTTTGGACAATAGAAGTATCTTTGATATTGAACTGAAATTTTGATATCGATATTCAACTTGGCTTTCCATATTGACCGATATTGAAATATCCTTTCCCATCACTTCATAATTGATTTCATGCTTAAGTTTAATATTACCAAATATTTATAATATTTAACATATTTAAAAATAATCATAATTTTCATAAAGCATTATATAAATATTTAATACCTTTAAAACATCATATCATTTCTCAAATTTAATAATCCACGTGTAATTTAGGGGTTGTATTATTCAGTAGGAATATATTAATGAATTTTATTGAAACATTTTACTTGGAAATTATTCTCAAATTGACACTCTTAATATTGATATTTCACCTAAAAATCATTATCAATTGATATTGGGCCATCTACATACAAAAGCTTCATTAAAATATGTTCCTAAAACTTAAAAAAAATTGGAAATGATGCTTTTATCATCAAGTATACACTATATGTATACCACAAAAGCAAAATTTGTTTTCAAATAAGACGCTTTTCATAAAAGTAAGTTCCTTATTCATGTTTATCTTTTTTTTCTTTTTTTTTCGGTGTTTTTTTTTATTTCACTGCTTTTACCATGTTGTCTCAAATGAGCCTTTGGTACCAAATACAAGCTTACTGATCAAGATATAATCCTCTGCTTATGAATATATTTACATACACAAGTGTCTTCTGATGAGACATATTTTAAAGATCGACTACACAAAACAGTCGTGCAATGGGAAATCCAACATCTTTCAATTTAGTTATTTTCACAGATTTTACGCAGTAGAATATGTTTTCAGTATATTAGATAGTAAATGGATAGACATGCAATTTATACCATTCTTTTTTGAGCAAGTTCATTTCTAATGCCCCTTGAGATAGAAAAAGGCTAACATGTATACATAAAACTCTGAATAAAAACAGAACAACAGACTCCTTTTTATGAAATATGTAAGTGGCAAGAACTAGGTATAATGTACCTAATTTGGCAAAGTTGCAAGTGTTGAGGTAGTGTATCAGTTATATATTATTCATCACATTTGTATTAATCTCTTTCATACTTTTTTCTCTCACTGTCACAGGTTCGTCAAACCCGATAGTCTTTCTCATAACAAAACTGAGTGGAAACGACAATAGACTAACATCTTGATTATTTTGCGACATATGTATATATATATTTTTTTGTTTTTCCCAGTTTAGGACTATGAGGCAGAGAATGCAGTGTGCAATTTATTAAAATATGTGACTTTACCAGTGTCATACTTGCAAAGGGTGTAGGTCCCAGTAGAAAAGTTCTAGACTGGCAGAGATGACATTTCATCCCCTGATATTTGCACTGAGAGCATTCATTTAACATAACAGTAATCCTAACCAGCTACTCCTTTATATTTGTAAATAACATGTATCAGAAAAGAGCACTCTTATCAATTATTTGCTTAAAGAATCACCACTATTAAATTATTGACATGAATACTACAATATACTCAAATGTAGCCAACAGACTTCCATCTATTGTTAAAAACACACCAAGTTGACCGAGTCTAGTTCTGAGACAATCCAAGTGTACAACCCTTGATTGTAAGAGCCGCAGTAGTTACCCCAAAGGGACACTATAAAATATGTATATATAACAATATTCAGTGCCAAACTCTCGGACAAAAAAAAAAACGCTGAAGTTTTCCAGAAGATTGGGCGTGAATAAATGCAGACTTGCTTATTTTGTATTCCAACAGTATTTAGAGAAAAGGTGAAACTTGCCACAGTGTTCTAAATTCACTCAGGGAGGGCGCCCTGTTCTATTTCCTCGAAAATGCATGGAATTTGTTTGCACATCTGTGATTTCTTTGACCATAATTAGGCCACTAAACTTTCTTGACCTAAACTAAGCCCAAATTTGTCACTTTTATCTTACTTCTAACAGGTATTTTTCCCGGTGGCGAATTGCATAAACTGTGGTGAATCACACTTCTTACTCAACTGGCTGATATTTCACTGAAGAACTGGTAACAAGAAGTCACCTTCAATCTATCGACTTTGGACACCTTGCATGGCTAATTCCAAAATTAACATCAAATTAATCACTGGGGAGGGTAGTTACAAATATAATAGCTGGAAAGTATACACAAAACAGTAAATAAACTATGACCATAGTTTCTGTATAGGTAGAATATTTCCAAAGTCAAATTTTAAGGTACATGGAACCTGGTGTGAGGTTCCAATTTTTGTCAGTTTACATGGAAATTTCATCATAAGCAGAACTAAATCCTTATAATATTGGAAGTTCTAGTTATACAGAGTCTACTGTACACTTCAAAATATCTTGCATAATGCTTTTGAACGAGCGTTCCTTTTCATATACACTGAGTTTGAGTTATTTTTAGAAAACATATTCATGACATATCAACAACACACACATCAACAAATCACTGTATAAAGACATATCCGACTGCCCCCCTACCCCCAACAATGCCTCACTAGAGGAGAAAACTGAAAACAATCCCCTCCCCCTCCTCTCCTCCAAATTTCTCCATACGCCAACCCAACAACACTTCAATAACTATGTTTTCAACGCTCTACAACTACTAATACTTCAGTATATTATATCCTTATAACAAGTCTATACACAACAACATTGTATATATTTACAACACCATATGAACACACAGACTTGACAAATAAAATCAGGCTCAAAAACCCATTCCACTCACCCTAATCATGCCCCTCCCAACTCCATTCCGATTCTTCTACAGTAAACATACCCAAATCTGCCACCAAAAACAAAAACATATTCTGGTGCATGGATCGAACTCAGGTTTTCATAGCCCCCAGGAAAATGTTAAAAAAACAGAAAAAAAGAGTACATAACAGAACCTATATTAGTAGTCAGACCAGCTTCAAAATAAGACCAAAATGGCTTTCTGTTATTGAAACTACAAAATCTGGGCTTTTGTCTGGAGATAACATAACTGTGAGCATACACAGGCCACAACTTTAAAAAAAATATGTTAAAAGATATTTTTGAAAACCTTATTTTTGCCCAATGTTAAGACAAAATGCAAGATATTTTACCCAATTTTTTTATGAAATATTACCGTTTGAAAAGGTCAACTTTTCAATATTTCTATGAGCAGCCTTTTAAGTATTCATTGCAGTTTTCTTTTATTTTTCTACAACCAAATGGAAACAGGAATACCAATTTATGATTCACAACAATAACCAGCAAGTGCTTGTAACTTACCACAAAGACCTACTTATTTGCCAGTTTATGGTTAAATCTTTCTGTAAGCTTGTACCCCCCCCCCCACCCACCCCCCACCCCCCCACCCCCCACCCCCCCCACCCCTGTATACACAATAAAAAACGGCAGCCAAAGAAATCTAAAGGGACACAAAATGTATACTATTCTCAAGTTGAATCCCTCTTCATAGGCTAGCAGCCAAACAACATGAGACACATATACACCAAACACACACACTTGTACATATATAGACCCAAATGTCTGTACAAACACCAATCAAAAACTTGCATCTTCTACTCTTCATGTCTTTATCTTTTGTGTAAACAGAAATCAAATATACTGCAAATATACACAAAACCGGGGCAACATACACATAAATAAAACACCGGCATTGTACAAACACAGCTTTTACACACCACCGGTCATAGGCCCCCTTTATTTCAGTTCTGTTGTGAGTATGACACAAAATATAACACAGTTTTGAGAATATATGAAATTTGCCAAATCACCAGTTCAGAGCAGAGCAAGGAAGTACAATTATTATCACTGGTGGCAGTTCAGATGTATAGAATCTACGACTTTTTGGGCTTCTCTGGCGAAATCGGACTGTTTCAGTAGATGGCAAATTCATACTTCTTCAGCACATTTTACATACCAGTATCATGGTTGTGTTGTGGCTAAAATCACATAATCATATGCAGCTTTCACACATAAGCGAAATCACTGGATATTTCTATTCAAAAGATTTTTTATTAGTCAAAATGATATGCAGTTCTGGTCATTGATTTTACCATTTATAAATTTAAACATTAATGTTTTCCACCCCCAAGATTTTACTAATATGTACAGCCAGGGTCATGTTGGAACAGGTCCTCAGCATTATCAATTGAGGTTTACAAACATGGAACACACAGCATTAAAGGTCATTTAATTGAATTATGAATGCGATCACCTGGATTATACAAGGGTCATCGATCAAGGGTATTGATCGTGAAGGGATTAAGTATTTTTGAGGAGGGATGTCAAATAAGGTGTGCCAATATGTTTTCAATTAAAACATTTTCATGTTCATCATGTATCAAAATCCGCACCATGCTGCGCCGCCCAAATGCACAAGGCCCTTTAACTGTAACAAATATTTCACTACTCTATCTGGTCTTAAGTAACAAGATGTCACAAGATAAAGACAAAGAAAAGCAAAAAAAAAAAAAAAAACATAAATAAAAATAAAACAGAAACGTCAACAATATATGGCACATTGACATACTTAGCACTAATGGTAGTTTAATTAACATATCACTTCACCGAATAATGTCTATATCGACAATATTGTTGCCGCCGCCCCCCCCCCCCCCCCCCCCACCTCCAGATATATTTCTGTGGGTTTATCTACATTCTTGTTGTAATTCATTCGAAAGCGAAATACAAATTCATGCTAATATTTTGTATTTTGCTTACCCCCCAGTGTGTAAAAAGTACACGATTATGAATACATCTCGCAATTGCATGTAGTTGCAGTCTGTGAATGTTAGAGGGATGCAGTAAATTAGAAGATATCTGTCACTTGGGTCTAAGCATGTTCTACTTTGTTTTCTGGTTCTCAATTAATCCATTAACAGACCCCTGTTTGGGTTCATGCATTTATATTTAAACTAAGGCTTTCACAGGTTACACAAAAACAGTCCGAATTCTTTGAGAAACTGATTAAAAAGTGGTGAAAAAATATTAAATATAGTTTAAATCAATAAAACATGGGGGTAAGTGTACATACACATGTATGTGGCTTACGACATCCGACGGCCGATTTGCGACTGCAAATTTTTTCCCAACCTTCTCAATATTTTGTAAACGTACATCTAAACTCACTTGTCATCCGATTTTTTCGCTCCCAGATCGAAAAAATCGCTGTCACAAATCGGACGTCGGATGTCGCAAATCGGAGTCGGATACATGTAAACAACCAAACATAAATGAGGAGAAGGGAAAAAATCGCTGTCGCAAATCGGCCGTCGGATGTCGTAAGCCGCATACATGTGTACGTACACTAAACCTTTGCATTCAGTGAGATTTCTTTACCTGGTACTAGTTTTCAGTTTTCACATAATTTTCCTTCTTTGTATAGATATTTAACATTTACTTTTTGTTCACATATTTCGTCCCATTTGCTTAACTGGCACTTCCAGTGGGTTACAACTAATATACGGTTACCTGAATTCGGACCAGTTCTCTCCAAATGCCTGGTGCCTGTAATGTCACAGCCTTAATTTAAACCATATTAAATGTGTTATGGCCCGGGTTATTTTTATTACTATTCTTTGAAACTCTACCAGCACAAATATGCGAAACGTTACCACAGAAGTTGGTTCATTTTGACCAAATCTTCGTAACAGATATTTTGTGTCATTTACACAAGCTTCATGAACAATGCCCACAACGAGGAGTCCTTATAAAAAGAAGGGGAAAAATATATTTATAAAATGGAACATGCGACCCTCTCCAAGCAGGGGCTGAAATTCTGTTGACTAGTGCAGAATATTTTACATACAATAATATATACCCCTTTCAGCCACGCTGCAAGGATATAGATCTCCTTTCTCTCTTGTTATATACACATACATATATATAAAACCACACCAGGTAAAGGAATTCTGTAAGCCCACTTTCATTTAGCGGATAATTCCAGGCCCATTTATGTAACTATCAGCTGTCAGCCAAAATGAGCCTGATTCCTTTCAACAGCTTTTCATCCACTAATATCCTTTGCCAGGTAGGGAAGTACAGTTTTTTCTGTATGTTGTTCAATGAACACTAATCTGGCCATTCCATTTTTGCGCTCCCTCAGCGATTCTCATTCAATGTCTGTCAGATGTAGGATCTGATAAGAATCTGGTAACAGGAAATGCTTGTACAACCTACAGAGGAACTACCTGATCAGCTGACATCCGATGATGACTATCTGCTGAAAGGAAATGGGTACCAAGATACATATTCATAATATTTGTATACAAGTATATATATTCCCACAATTTATGTGATCATTATTATTATAGAAAACCAACTCAATCTTGCCACACAAGACACTTGATCAAAAATTTGTAACAACCCAGTAACCCGGGACCTGTTCCATATTTTGGCTCTCTACTTTGTTTTCTACAACTAAACTCACCAGGTCATACCCTATACTCCAAACTCCTTCAGTACATTAACTTGTACCCAAGTTTCAGTGGAGCAGCCCCAAAATGCTCAACACCTAGATCATGCAGACGTGTCATCATCAGCTTCTCCAGTTGATTTTATCTTGGGTTCTTGCAACTCGGTATATTCTGATATTTCCAAATCTGACCTCACCAAAAAGTCCTCTCCTTTCAATGGAATTTTCCATTCATCCCTGACCTTCGGTCTGTTCTCTTGATGCTGCTCAGTGCTGGTACTGGTATTGTCATCACGTTCCTCATTATCTTCTCTGATTTTCTTGGCGCCTGACTCCACCGTTTCATCCTTAACGATGAATCGAAAACAGTTTTCACCTTTAGTTTCCAGTGGTGAGTTGAGGGCAGCCATGAGAGAGGGGTCATCGGCAGCAATTTCATATTTTATATCTGGAACATCCTTACCAAAAGAACGCAACTGTTCACGAAGAAGGTCAATTTCTTCACACATTTGAATATGCATCTGTTCATGCTGGTTCAACTTCGTCTTTAGGCCATCCATTCTACTCTTGTAATACGCCTTCAGCTGCAAAACAACAAAATATAGGGATAGCGATTAAGGTTTCCCTGGGGCTTAAGTACTAACAAGTATATATTTAAAAGCACACAATAGAAGTGGCTAAAATATTTGCTTAATCAAAATACAATTTCTTTCAGGCAACAGGCAACTTCCAGTAAATATGGACATGAAAGCCAATCATGAAGCTAATCTATATCTGGCTGAATTTCAAGAGACCTTGCATTCAAGAGACTTCTATTAAACCAGGGTTCCAGAAAACGGGGTCATTTCAATAGAAAGGGTCTGATATTTATTTCAACTTAATGGAGAACTCAACATGATATAAACTAACAGAGTTTCACTTTAAATAACAAAGATATTTGGCTAATTTTGGCCTTTACTAGTGAATTTCCAACCAACAAGCCATTTACCTAGTAACCTTGCAGCACAATCCAAGCTCACATGCTATGGTAACATTCACAGTGTGTACTGAGTCTACTGACTAGACCTATTGAGCAATTAATAACAAGTGCTGGAGGTGTTTTAGTGTCTTTCACGCAGAATCCGGGCAAGACCTTGACTTTTATGCTTGGGAAACATGTAAGGAGAGGTTTCCTCAGCCACCAAGTACTCTAATATTGACTTTGTTTCTTCAAAAACAACAATGAAATTTTATATGAGTGCGGTTATTTAACACAAAATTTAATTATTCCATTTATGGGGAAGATTCAAATTGACTTTACAATTAAGTTCTCAGCATCAAACAGTATTAATTGTGTACTCATATCATGTTCACTTTTTCCAGCAAGGTAAAAGCCATACAGAAATTTGTTCTAGTTGTAGACAGAAAGTTTGTACTAACTTTTACCGGCCTATAATATGATCTGATGACAAAAGTGCCCAGTCATTATGTCTTTCTCAAATCAAATAATTTTTTCAAAACAAAATAATTTACATTTTTTACTGGTAAGTTTTAACAATGCCATAATAGGTTCCTTTACTCTTTTTTGCTTCCAAACCTTAGGATTCCTTCACCAGATTAGGTCAACAAGTTTGCACAAGTTGCTCAAGACCTATTTTAAGAATTATTTTTTTTTAAAACTAGTACAAAAGGGTGAACCACTCATTCAACATTAAAGGTGTCCATTTCATGAGAATGCATGTAAATATACCAGTCCTGTAGGCCACTTTACCTTTATAAACTCCCTTTTCCCAATTTAAGAAAACAAACTGTACATAAACTGCTTCAACATTGACTCGTATTCGCCTATGTTTCCACAAGTCAGGTAGTCGATGCCCATTTCAACATACAATGTACCAGGTATATGATATCCCTGTGTAAACAAAGCCTTACTTTTTCTGGATTTAATTTGTATGTGGCCTGTTTCGCCACAACTTTCATATTTCACATCTTTTGGGGACACTTTTACCATTGTTCTCAATATGAGAAAACAAAGATTCTATACGTTTGTATATAGTAAGGTAAATATGCCATGTATTGTTACTGTTTACTGGCCAACTGTAGATGTTAAAGTCATTTCACAACATGGAGAGAAAGACTGGCTCAGCTATCAGTAATTAGTAATAGTTGGGCATAAGGAAATAATACTTCAACAGTGGACCTCAGTAATGTGGACAAAGGCCTCAGTTCAGTTATGGTTTTATACTTTTCTCCCACAGCCAGGGTGATATTGGGAAATGCCCTAAGCAAAACTCCATTGGTTGCCAGTTGAATTTCGGTGTATTTTCAAAACAGCCACTTTGGTTTACAAGTTTCTTCACACTGGTCACCCAAACTAATTCAGCCCTCATCTGTCTATTCGTTGCAGAAGGTATGACACAAGATACAACCGCCCAGATAAGAGGTTCTTGGAGTTTCCTCAATTTTACCCATCTGTACATAAATCGAAAAAACACTTTAGTCAAAGTTTTGCTTTTGATGCTCCCACACTCTGGAATGATTTGCCTGATGATGTACGTTCTGCTCCAACTCTTGCCTGTTTCAGGAAAAAGCTAAAATCCTATCTCTTTGATAAAGCTTTCCCACCTAAGTATCTAAATTTCCCGGCGTCTCCGTGGTGTCGACCTGGCTATGTCTCTGGAATGATGATTATTGAATTTGGACTAGGTGTCGCACCTTAGAGTCTGCCTTTACAGAGACTAAGCACTATAGAAGTACAGAACAGAATAGCATTTCTACTTTTGAGTGTAACCCACTCAACGGTGACCACCTGTGATTACATGACAAAGCCACTAGGCCACTGAAGAGGCTAAGGCTATAGTCAGTGATATGGAAACTGCTACTAATGGTGACTTTCCACAAACATCTTATTAAAGCTTCCACAGCTCTTGACACTTTTATAATAATAGTTAAGATTTAGTTGCACTGTTTGACCTGTAATTATCCACATTATAAAGTCTGGATGAATTACACAGACTCCTGATCACTGAAACCGGCTAATTTATCTGTTAGTAGCATTTCCACCAACTCTCAAAGCCTAGGTGACGAGCAACCATCAACTGTCATGTTTGTATGTCGGTCAAATACTAGTTCAACTTGCAACAGCTTTTCTGGACATAAAAAAGAGAGAGTACAAATACCAAACTGATAGTAGTTTGTATACTCTTACTCTTGAAAGCTATTGAAGATATGGTTGACATTTAAGCATCACTAAAAACAATGTGGTTAAGTCCTTTTAAGCAGAATATCTGTAAGTCAAATTCTACTTTATGTTGAAAATTACTAGTTCAACTTGCAACAGCTTTTCTGGACATAAAAAAGAGAGAGTACAAATACCAAACTGATAGTAGTTTGTATACTCTTACTCTTGAAAGCTATTGAAGATATGGTTAACATTTAAGCATCACTCAAAACAATGTGGTTAAGTCCTTTTAAGCAGAATATCTGTAAGTCAAATTCTACTTTATGTTGAAAATTACCCCACAATTTCTTTGTAAATGTAGCCTTTTCACAACCTATAATGTCCCTTTCTCGATCATAAATAGGTTTATAACTAGTGTCAAAGTAAATTCAATTTAATGTCGTCTGTTTGATAAAAATAAAAGATAGGGCTTAATGGTTAGTTTTAATTTAGTCACAGAATAGCTGCTTAAATTAGCTGTTGATTTGCCAGTTAACCAGGGTCAACGGTGGAGTAGTGTTAACACACTCGCCTCTCACTTCTGAGGTCGGTGGTTCAAACCCTGGACCTTATGTGGGAAAGTTGGTAGTTACTTACTGCTGGTCAGCAGTTTACAGTACAGAACCTTGACCAACTGCATGTACTTGTTTCCTCTGCCCACAAAACTACCCGTCATGATATGATCTGTACAGTGTTGAAACTTGAAAGCCACATAAACCCCCAAATAAACTAGAATTATGCCGCTCCCTTTATTGCGAGCGGTGGTGTATCTCTGTAGAAGCAATAATAAAAAGCGATCGAGGCAGAAGATTCCCAGCCCATGATTTCCTAAAAGTTGGTTTCACATTGCAAACCTCTAGCACCTTTAAGTTTGGCTGACCTCCTTTAACCTTGAAGGAGGGCCCAAAGGCCAAATCTGACCACATCAGAAAATTCCCAGCCCATGATTTCCTACAAGTTAGTTTCACATTGCAAATCTCTAGGACCAATAGTAAGTAAGTTATAAGCACTTCTAAATTTGGCTGTCCTCGTTTGACTTTGAAGAGGGGTCCAGGGTTAAATATGACCATATCAGAAGATTCCCAGTCAATGATTTCCCACAAGTTGGTTTCACATTGCAAACCTCTAGGGCCAATAAAAAGCAAGTTATAAGCACTTTCAAGTTTGGCTATCCTTGTTTGACCTTGAAGGAGGTAAAATCAGACCGCATCAGAAGATTCCTAGCCCAAGATTTCCTATAGGTTTGTTTCACATTGCAAAACTCTAGGACCAATAACAAGGGAGTTATAAGCGCTTTTAAGTTTCGCTATCCTTGTTCAACTTTGAAAGAAGGACCCAAGGTCAAATCTGAATGCATCAGAAGATTCCCTGCCCATGATTTTCTATAGGTCGGTTTCACATGCTACATGTTATAAGCACTTTTAAAGTTTGCTACATGGGGTACTTTGGAATTCCGTGGATGACCTTGAATGAGGAACTTCAAGGTCAAATGTCTACAAGGTTGTAGAGGACATGTTTATCTGTTATACATATCACTTATGAAGAGATTCAACCTTCTACTTGTGAAAACCAGCCAGTAGAAAAAGGTAGATAATTTTCAAAGAAATGCAAGCGGCGGCCATCTTGTTTTTCAGAATGAGTTACTTTCAGTCCCAGAGAAGCTTTCCTCCCAGTGAATATATCCTGCAAATTTGGTGAAGCTAGCTGGTTTAGTTTTCCACTGAGAGTGTTAACGTTGAAAATCTCTATTTGGCAGCGGTGTAGCGAACATTTAACCAAAGTATCCACCGGATGCATCTGGTGGATACAATTAAAGATTATACATTGAAGAACTGAGTTACGTGCATTTCATTGCAAAATGTATACTACTTGCTTGGGTACCAATTATTGGCATATGACATTTTAAATTTATTTATATGTGGGGAAATTCTAACAGGGACCGTGTTGAGTCCTAACCTTGTTCTCCACACACAGAATATTGCTACTGTGCTCGTCTGCCTTACAATTAAAATCTGTCTGATCAGAGCCCACGGAAAGGTCACAAGCAAATACAAGACTATGGATGTCTAGCACACTAGTACACAATGATTGTTTTCCACTCTAGTGACCAAAGTACAAATATTTATTCAGCAGGCGTATTACCCAAGTCAATAGCAGTTATCTTTGCTAGACCTGATTAAATCCCAGTCAAGGCAAGCACACAACAAAATATCTTTCTCTTTATGGGGCTTTCACAATTATCCAGACAAATGGGACAGGTTTTAGAATGTAAGTAGAAATTTCAATTGAAGAAAATACTACTGATTCTTCATTTTTAAGAAACTCACCTGAATTAATATCACTTATGGCTAGTTACTATTTTAGAGGTGAATGCAGATTTAAAATTTCACTGGAAATTAATTTTCAAGACCCAAGCTCATCGACCAAAATATTGAGAATTAATCCCTCATGAAAATGTCAAGTTATACAGTATTTAACATGACACACCAAAGGGGAAAGGACAGCTGACAAATGAGTCCAATTCTTTTAGGGCTTAAGGTGGTTAAAAACTAGTCATGAAATAGTAAGGATCGGTGCTCGATCTTTCAATACTGATTGATCATCCCACGGAACTGTCAATATAGACACATACTACCAACATTTCAATATCGAAAAAACATATAAGAAACAGACAAAAATAACATAAACAGAGTAATTTTATTGTTTAAATAAACATTGTTAGAAACATTACTTTAAGATATATTTGACATTTTAGTATCATTGAATTTGCTTATATCTGCCACCTAATTTGTTTTACTGGGACTCCTAGTTGGTGACAACTAAAACGTGAGTACCCGGATTCTGCTCAGTTAATGCAAAACTTAAGTATTTAAATATTTTATTACCCTTGTCAAGGTCATGTGATCATTGGTTGGTCTGCTGCATTTACATTAAATTTCGACATTAGGGGAGTAAGTTGCGGTCTTTTAAAACAGATTAAATTTTGGGAAAGATCCCCCCAACCAATCCTGGATTCTGGGTTTTCTTAAACGATTTTTTATCATGGCACTCTTAGGCAATATTGGACCTTCGCAGAGGTATGTATCCCCTGTCTGCTTTTGTTGTTTATTAATTATCAGTTAGTGCAGTTACATACCATTGCTAAGAAAACTGCTAATTTCTTAAAAATAACTAGAAATAGGACGCCCTGTTGATAGTCGATGCGAATAGAAACAGGATAGCATAGAAGAACACACATGATGTCCACCCCATGAACCTTTTGCCAAAATTGTACAGTAGTCTTACAAGACCCTGTTTCATTTGTAAAATATATCAATGATGCTTAAATATTTATTAGTGTAGATGTAAATTATTTCAGCTTCATGCCTTTTTGCATTGGTTGGGTCGAAAATTTTGATGAAATCGCTCTAACTTGCACGGTTAAGAAGGTAGAAGCAATTCCTGTTTTTCTATTTTGGGCAAAAATTTTAAAATTCAAAATGGCTGCCATTTTTGGGAAAAGGAAAATTTTTGGAAAATTGGCAAGAGTACGTTGCTTAGATACCCTATGGGTCGAAAATTTCGACGAAATCGCTCTATCTCGCACGGTTAAGGAGATAGAAGCAATTTTGTGTTTTGCCATTTTTGGCAAAAATTCGAAAAATCAAAATGGCCGCCATTTTTGGGGAGGGGAAAATTTTTTGAAAATTGCCAAGACTACAATGCTCAGATACCCTGTGGGTCGAAAATTTCGACGAAATCGCTCTATCTCGCACGGTTAAGGAGACAGAAGTAAATTTGTGTTTTGCCATTTTTGGCAAAAATTCGAAAATTCAAAATGGCCGCCATTTTTGGGGAGGGGAAAATGTTTTGAAAATTGCAAAGATTACATTCCTTAGATACCCTGTGGGTCGAAAATTTCGACGAAATCGCTCTATCTCGCACGGTTAAGGAGATAGAAGCAAATTTGTGTTTTGCCATTTTTGGCAAAAATTCGAAAATTCAAAATGGCTGCCATTTTTGGGGAGGGGAAAATTTTTTGAAAATTGCAAAGATTACATTCCTTAAATACCCTGTTGGTCGAAAATCTCGACGAAATCGCTCTATCTCGCACAGTTTAGGAGATAGAAGCAAATTTGCCTTTTTCAGTATTCAAAATAGCTAGTTACTCATTTATTTAATTAATTACTCACTCATCTATGAAGCAATTCCCCCCAAAAGCAATCACATACAAGCTATTAACCCAATGAACCTCCATACCAAATTTCAGAAAGCTAGGCTTAATAGCATTCCTTAAAATGTCTGGAAACCAAAGAGCTACTCAAAAGTAGCAAAGTAGCTATTACTCAGTTAGCTATAGAGCTATCATCACCAAAAGCAATCCCATACAAGCTATTAACCCAATAAACCTGCATGCCAAATTTGGTAAAGATAGGATAAGAACTGTTGACTAAAATGTCTGGAAACCAAGTGGAAGCCGGACACCGGACGGCAGACGGCGGAAAAAGCAAAAATAATATGTCCACCCCCCAGTGGGGTGGACATAATAAAGAAATTGATATTTTTAATACCGATATAACTCAAAACTATTACTGACTCATACTCAACAATAGATGAAACCAATACTAACCCAAATGCGCCATGTTTGGAGGCTTTACACTAAATTTACTGTAAATACAGATTGGCAGGTTATTATTTGGGCTATGCAATAGAAAAGTGAGACGGTGGTTTTAGTGTTGTCAGTACAATTTCTAGATTCAATGCATAAAAACATAGCTATAAATATAATAAGAACAATTTATCAGCACTGTTTGTTTATACTGCATCTTCTCTGGTAAACCATCTATATAGGAGTCAAAGTGGCACACACAAAAAAAAAACCAAAAAAACATAGTAAAGCACCAGTACATTTCTCTTGTGTCCAAATTATCTGGTATCTTTCTTTCTCTGGTTTCTTCTTTTAGAAATTAACTTGAGGTACAAAAACCGCATGCTTTACAAAGGTGTTCGAAAGTCAAATCAAACCACCTAAAAATATTCTGTTTTTCACCTGACATATCTACTCGAAACAAATAACGTAGACTACCCATCATATACACCCCATCTTCTTCACTTTTTCATTACACATTCCATTATTCCTTCACCAGAGTAAAATGATAATTTTTTTGTTGTCTTTACATTTATCTCCCAGTCTTTTTAGAAATGATCCAAACACCACACGGTGTCAACAATTATTCATAGCTGCATCCAATAGTGACCTTGACCCCCCCCCCCCCCCATTATACCTGTTTAGGAAACCTGTCATATCCCAAATGTGTACTAGTTCTTGACCTGGAAGTGCCAGGACAAAGTCCAGCACTCATAGCCACTGTAGACTCACATATTTTATGTATGATATGCCACCTCTGATAATAATTCCTAGAATAGTCTCTGGCTGGAGAAAAAATAATAATTACAGCGGACTCTTGATTAAACATCAAATCTCTGATAGCCATAGGATTTGATACAACTTACATCTTGCACACTGGAACTACATTTCAAAAAGTCAAAGCTGGGGCTTTAAGATACATTCAACACCCAGGCATAGCACTGGAGGAGACTGTAAGCAGCATCAGTATTTGTTCACCTGATTTGAGTAAAAGCAAAGAATGTTGAGGCGATCTGAGTAAGCTTGACTTTTTGGATGTCTGGCATTACGTAGATGTTTTTCAATTTTTCAGCTGTCTCAAGTACTGACCTTTCAGAAATTTGCGTTTCTGGAGATTCTGAAACTTCTTAATGGCTGAACTTTTTAATGAGACTCGAGCACTCACTTTTTATGATACTTGGCATTTGGCATGGGTTCTTGTATATATGGTGCCCTTTAGGTAACTTTAGTACTTCTCACCCATAAGAGTTAAGATATTTGAAAATTTTCACCCTAATACACATGGGTTACATTGCAGAGTGATCACCTTCAAACCATTTTTTCCACTTTCATTTTAACTGAGATTTAAGCAATCACCTTGAAACAGGGCTGTTTAAAAGACTGCTTAACAATTCACTTAAGAGTCAAGTAATTTAAATTAGGGATGGGTCGGTAGGACCGGTATCTCGGTATCAAGACCATTTTACTGAAATACCATGATGAGATTTTACAACCACAACTTCGCTTCTCAGCACATATAATGGAAGGAAGAGTAGAAATGTCAGAAACATACTCAAAATCTGAAGAAATTATAAGCTTTTATGCCCAGTTTTCATGCATTTGCAGACTTATAATGATTACGCTGACCAGAACTCCCATGTTTTGGTTACAATTTATAACCTCAATCTCACTTGTCAGCCCATATAATTGAAGGAAAACTTAAAATATTGGGAACAAACAAAAAAACTGAAGAAATTATAAACGTTTATCTCATATTTTGTGCATTTGGCCACTTTTACTGCAATGTCGTGAAGAGGCAACATGGAGTCCCGGTGTACAACGAAATCCTCCCCCCCGGAAATCCTCCCCCCCCCCGGTGGGAGGATGTTCTAGGACATCCTCCCCCGGGGGGTAAATTTCCTAGGAAATCCTCCACCCCGGGGGGGGGGGGGGGGGGAGGAACTCCTAGGAATATGACCCCCCCCACCAGGAAATAACCCACCCCGTTAAAAAACTGAAAACCAACAATGAATGCCAGCTAGATCTTGTGTATTCTGAATTTTGTCAATGTACTATTGCAGAAATGGATAAATATATAAATTACAAATCTCAAGGAAAGATGTTACGTAAAAAATTTAAAAGTTATAAACCATTTTGGAATAGTGAATTAACTAGCTTATGGAAAGATATGTGTCATAAGGAAAGGTCAGCTTGATGTTTAACAAGTAATTTACAACATAAAAAATCATTAAGAATGAAATTTTTAACTGCAAGAAAAACATTTGACAAAAGACTCCGATATTATGAGAGGCAATATAACAAAAATATTATTGCAAAAATAGAAACTGTAAGTTCTTCAAATCCCAGGGAATTTTGGCAAAAAATAAAAACACACTGTCAGTGTAATAAAAAATTTACCTATCTATCTATATATTGTCAAAATGAGAAATACTATAGAATCCCCCTTTAAATGCATACTTTGTCACTGGCATACTTCCTGTACTATTTTCTGAAATTATTAGTTTGTTGATGCAGGTGTGTGTTTTTAGAATTTTTGCTGTGTTCATTGAATTACATACTATATTAATCTATGCTGAATAAAGTTTATCAAGAATTTGACGATTTTTCAATATAAATTTTTTTTCAACAGGCAGGGGGGGGGGGGGGGGGGGGGGGGGAGGATTTCCTGGTGGGGGGGGGGGGGGGGGGGGGGGGGGGAGGATTTTCAGGGGGGGGGGGGGATTTTCTTTTACACCGGAATCGGTACGGTTTTGCATTGGTGACCTCCAGATGTACATATTTTTGGTACCGATCCATCCCTAATTTAAATACACGCTTTGAAAAAGAGTACCTTCGGTACCTGAATATTAGCAGTTTTCAAAATATTACTGGCGTGGGCAATGGTTAATTACTGTTGCTAGATTTCAGACATTACCAGTTTGGGACTATTTCATTAAATACTATTTTAAGAGAAGCCAAATGGTTGAAGAGTGACGAAGCCAAAAACTGTTTCTCATGTCAACCCTACTTTAACATGCCTGACAACTTCTGCTTTTGAATTAGTGTGACTTAAAAACTCACCTTTAACACATTTGGCATCTTAGAGTTGAGAGCCACATCAATCTGCTGTTTGGTGAGCTTGCGTTCATCCACCAGTTCATGAGCTTTCACATCTCTTTCAATACGAAGTCTCTCCACCTCTCTCTTTAGAGCTTTCTTGGCTTCTGTCAACTCTTGAATTTTTTGCTTCTTGGCAAACTTGACAAATTCCAGCTCCTGAAGAAAATACAGATTTAATATTTACAGTGCACTCCGTATGACTAAAATCTCTAACATCTATGGAGGTTGGTTCTTTTTAAGACTAGCTGGCACTTACAGCTCATTCTGATGCTGGAATGTCAAAATAAGTTCCTTTTACACATAAATTCAATTTACTCAGGCTCCACTTACAGGTTCACTGTATACAGTTCATCCGGTAGCGGTCAAAGGTCAAAGTTAAGATTTTATGTCCTGTCCAACAGCCATGGCACAGGGGACTTGGAAATAGATTTAATTTCACCAGGATCTCCAGATAGCAAGGCTAATTTCAATAGCAAAATGACTCTGAAGAGCTGATTAAAAGTATGGAAAAGTAATGTATCTACTATGTTTATAACTGCAATGAAACCCTAACAAGTTAAATCTGATGGGACTCCCTTTTAAACTGAACAACACATTTTAAAAATTTTAAAACTGCAGTCCCATTACATATATAACAAAACCTACCAATCCGATACATGCTAGAAGAATTCTTCAAAATAACATTTGTTGTGTATCAGCTTGTACCATCATTAGTAATTACAGAGAAGGTACAGTACGAGTTCCAACTTTAATATCAACTTTTACAAGTGGTTGGTCAGTGGAAAGTAAAAACAGGTTTCCAGGGCTTTGAAACCGAATGAAATCCAGAATTTCAAAAGTTTGCACTGATATGGTGAAAATTTTATACAAGGGTACATAAGCTATGTTGTCAAGAGGAAATATGTATTCGTGAGATATTTTGAAGTTTATAAACTTCATTTACCATGAATATAAAGTGACAATGTAAGATGTTTCACCAAATCTATATGTTTTTTATTGTTTTGGTGAAGTATTAACTAATGTGGGTGTTCCACCACACGACTAAGGCTCCCGATTAAGGGTTTTGGGGGTCGGTTACAAAAATTTGCTTAGTCCCAGGCATCCTGTAAGGGTCTGTTTTGGTCGGTTGAGGCCGTGTGATAAATCAAACATGTTTGATATTTCTCCCGACCCCAACCGATTATTTTTTCCCGCCATAAACAAAATGTCCAGTCCCAGGCTTCCTCAGGCCTCCTCAGACCAAATTTACACAGTCCTATGTTGTCCCAGGCCGCCTGCGACCCTTAGTCCCAGAACCTTAGTGCCTTAGTCCCAGGCCTCCTGCGACCCTTAGTCCCATTGCAAAACAAGAATCGGCCATCTCGGTCTGGGGAAGCCTGGGGACACCTCAGGACACCTTGGAGGGTCGGGACTTAATCGTGGGTTAGTCGGGGCTTAGTCCCAGGAGGCCTGAGGCGTCCTGGGACCCAGTCGGTTTGTCTACGACTAGAAAAATGGCTTAATCGGTTCTTAGTCCCAAACCAGTCTGGGACTGTCTGGGGCCGCCTGGGGCCTCCTCAGGCCGATCTAAACTTAATCCCAGACCTTCAGTGGTCCCGCCCATTTTACCTTTTTTGTCACAGACTGTCCATGATTAAGGGTCGGGGACAGGGTCAGGGCTTAGTCCTTTGGTGGAACAGGGGCATAACAGAAAGCCTAATATAATGACGTTTTTAATAACCAGTACTTAAACATTCTTTGGCAGATTTCGTCATTTCTACCAAAACGAAACGAAATGCGATATGCCAGTTTACCGTTCACACTACTACTAGAAAATAGGAGGGTTTGGAATTTTTGTACAAAATTCTGGCATCCATTCATGACAACTGTGGTGTGGTTCAGGAAGGGGTGGTGGCATAGGAATTGGTGATGTTCAGGAGGCAATTTGCCGTTGTGTTAATTACGCCATAAAAATGTTAGTAACATAATTTTGGGAGTTCTGTTGATATATTTTGACAGAATTTTAAATCCTGCTGACAGAGCTTAGAATTTTAAATTCAATGAAAAGCACTGAATTCTTGCGAGATTTACTGTAACCTGGATGTTTCAAATAAAATAAACTTGCTTTCATGTCTATCTCACCCATTTCTATGAGGAAGTATGTACGTCGTTGCTTCCGATAATAGACGAATTTCTTTGGTCAGTTTTGAGTGTTTCCCCGTGTTTCACCTGGTAGCAACAGTGCAGACACGTTGGTGATTTGGTTTTGCGACAACTCGCCCCAGAGTGTGTACAAACTCGCGAAATCGCGCTCGAGAGCGAACACTGTGCATGTACTCTTTATCTACATCTGGCATGGCCGAATTATGCTTTAGATGTTTTGAATATTACCATGCATACAAAATAATAATACATTCAATGAATGCTTATGTGTGGTGTTGGATCAAAATCTGTGGCTCACTTGATAAAATTCCAACTGTTACAATGGGCAGTTGTAAATGTAAAATTCTTAATGAATTCTAATATGACTTTAACACTTAACAGTGTTTAATCTGCATCAAAAGACAGAGGCAAAGGTGCAACAAGATTTCAAAGGTCAAGGTCACTACGACAAGGTCAAAGGTCAAATCAAAGTCACACCATGATGTTGCACACCTACAAGCCCTAACCAATGTCCCTACCACATATCAACTTCCTACACCTTATGGGATTCCGAGAACAAGATTTTATAGGTCAAGGTCACTATAGCAAGGTAAAAATCAAGGTAACACCAGGACATTGCACACCTACACCCCCTAACCAATGTCCCTACCAAGTATCAACTTCCTACACCTTACGGTTTCCAAGATATAGCCTGGACAAGATTTTATAGGTCAAGGTCACTACGGCAAGGTCAAAGGTCAAATCCAGGTCAGACCATGACGTTGCACACCTACAAACCCAAACCAATGTCCCTACCAAGTATCAACTTCCTACACCTTACGGTTTCCGAGATATAGCCCGGACAAGATTTTATAGGTCCAGGTCACTACGGCAAGGTCAAATCCAGGTCAGACCATGACGTTGCACACCTACACCCTCTAACCAATGTCCCTACCAAGTGTCAACTTCCTACACCTTACGGTTTCTGAGATATAGCCTGGACAAGATTTTCAAACTCAAGGTCACTACGGCAAGGTCAAAGGTCAAATCAAGGTCAGACCATGACGTTGCACACCTACACATCCTAACCAATGTCCCTACCAAGTATCAACTTCCTACACCTTATGGTTTCTGAGATAAAGCCCGGACAAACTTTTTCACACCGCCCGCGCGTCCATCCGGACACCATGGTGGAAAACAATACCCCAACAGCCCTTAAGGGCTGTGGGGTAAAAAGCAGAATATTGGTTTACTATTCATATTACTACTCTCTACACCAGGATTCAAACCTCAAATATCCATCACAATTGGTTCAGTGAGGAAACTAAGGTTGAACTTCAACTGGAAAAGTATCACAATGTTGAAACTGGATAGATGTTTCTACATATTTATTCACCATAAGAATTAAGCAGAGATAAAGTCAAATTTCCAGTCATTTGATTTAGGATTTCTCTACAGAAATTTAAGCATTAAATTTATAATTGTTGATACATTTGGAAGTTTGTCTTAGTTATTTGAAGCATTATACGGCTTGACGTCATTCATCTGCACTTTCTAGCTCTTTTGATGGATCTTTCAGCAGATATTTGAGCAGATATTTGAGCTGATATCAAATTGTAAAATTGTCAATACTTTTGATCTAGTTATTTGAAGCACTGCCTTACATTTGGTGAAACTTAATTTGTCATAATATCAAATATCACTTGATGACAGCAGAAGGTCAGCACCTCTTTGAGGGGGATCTGTATTGAAAACGTATCTGACACCTCACATTAGGTGAACAAAAGAAATAAAGTGATAGATTTTACCACTTACAAAAATTACCAAGATTCAAGCCTAAGTCTGAAAACATACAGTTCAATATAAATTATAACAAGATTGTTATTGCAAATATATATGTCATGTCAGAAAGTCCAATCCATCAGAATTTCAAATCCTGTCATCAGAAACTTTCTGATGTCAGAAAGTCCAATCCTGCTATTGAATAAGAAAATTGCTCTAAGCTATGAATTTAAAGTTCTGACATCAGAATTTCAAATTTTGATGGATTGGGCTTTCTGATTCTCCTGTATCGGAAAGTCAAATCCATCAGAAAGTCCAATTCTGTTCTATCTTTATTATGAGATTGCTCTGAGGTATGAAATTTGAAGTTCTATTATCAAGATTAGAAATTCTGCAAGAGAATCAGAAAGTCAAATTCATCAGAAAGTCCAATTCTGTGCTATCTTTAGTATGAGATTGCTCTGAGGTATGAAATTTGAAGTTCTATTATCAAGATTAGAAATTCTGCAAGAGAATCAGAAAGTCCAATTCATCAGAAAGTCCAATTCTGTTCTATCTTTATTATGAGATTGCTCTGAGGTATGAAATTTGAAGTTCTATTATTAAGATTAGAAATTCTGCAAGAGACTCAGAAAGTCAAATTCATCAGATGACTTACTTTGTCAAATTTCTATCATTCATTGTATGATTTTAAACTTCAACCTTTTTACTTCAAACATGGCCATTTTTTTATATGTGACAGCTTCAACATATCATGTTTTAAAAACATCATACTGTACTTTGGTTATATTTGTGACACACATACACTGGGCCATATTTTTAGCCAAATATAACCAATCATACATACTATGCAGTCATCATTTCAGTGCAAGTGTCTCCAGTTACAGCCTGACACACAAACAAGATTCAAACAGACTTTGAAAACATGGAAAATGGACCTCAAAATCAATAGCAATGACATCACAAACATTTGTCAGAGAACCTTGAGGTTTCAGTTTCAACTTTTAGATACATTCTGAGAGAGATATATGCATGACATTTCAACCAAGCCAAAGTATACATATCTGGGATTTTTGTCCCCGTCAAAACTGTATCATTTCAAAAACTTGCAACTTTCACCAAAATACTGAGAACAGATGGTCTCAGCAAGTTACTCTATTAATAACCAATTTATAACAGTAAATTTCTATTGCCAAACTCAAGTAGCCGATCCTCTCACTCCATACCTCATTATACCTTCTGAAAAAAAAAAAAACACGTCCTTGAAAACACCATTTATATCTACATCTCTTAAGTCCTAATATTCAACAAAATGTAACTGGCCTAGAAATTTCTGTTCTGATTATAACCTCTGAGTTGAGGGATCGATCTTAATTTGGAAACTCTATACAGAAACCGCCTGGCCACAGTTTGCACAGTTTTTCACTCTATCAGACAGGACAACCCAAGGTCATTCTCTCCTCTCTTGTTCAGATTACATAAAACATGAAAAGAGCAGTCTGGAAAGGTATTCACTGGCACCACAAATTGATTAGCCTCTGCTACGTTCACACTAAACATGACCAGACAATTAGCCCGTAAAATTTTTCAAGGTAAAAAGGTGTATAATGCTAGACTGTGAAAAACCAGTCTTAATCTGTAAATGAAAGGAGTTTTTTTCAAAAAGAAAAGAAAAAAAAAATCAGTTTCTGTGCAAAATGTTTGAATAACCCATTGGCATTCAGAACAGTAATTTATGTAAAATATGTAAATACATGTTATGACTTTTTATGGTATAATCTTTTGACACAAACATATTAAACTGCATAGTTTTCACCATCAAACATAACTTAACCAGCAGACCAATGAAAAATGTATTGTACTCTCTCTGAATGATAGATATTTGTGAGTGAACAAAAGATAAAATCAGAGCTATTAATGTGAACAATGCATGGAACATTAATCACACACAAAGGTAAAACTCACTGAATAAAAAAAAATAAATCCTTACACTGCACACATCAGCCACAGCTGTTGTTCTAACAATGGTGAAATTTCATTCTTCAAGTAGTTAACAATTTTTCATCCCGGAATTATCCTTTTAACTAAATTATATCACAACATGAGTAATGCAAACAGTAAACCAGCACACCAAATATCATTTTGTTTAGATAAAAGTATCGATATCTGCAGAGAATATTTTATTGTAGGCTTTCTAGTGGTTCATACTTGGTCAAAACAATAAAGAACAAATAAAGTCGAGGTAATATCTTACATTTTTACTTTATATTCATTGTAAATTAAGTTTATAAACATCAAAATATCTCGTGAATACATATTTCCTGTTTAAATTATGGCTCATGTATGCTCGTGGTTAATTTTCACCATATATCAGTACAAACATTTGAAATCCTGGATATTGTTTGGCTTCAAAGCCCCGATTTTAGTTTTGATTTTTAAAACAGGTCCGGGCTAAAACTAGTAACAAGTTTGAACATTTTATTAGGGCTGGTAACGATTATCCGAGCCTCGATAGATGAGTCAGTATTTGCTGAGACTCAAGTCCATTTTAAGTAGGGCAGGGTCGGTAAAACCGGTATCTCGGTATCGAGACTAATTCCCTTCAACACCGTGGTGACACTTTACAGCCGGTATTTCGAATGTCAGTGTATAATACTGTGAGAAAACGTAAAGTATCAGAAACAAACCTCAAATCTGAAGAAATTTCAAACTTTTATCCCATATTTTTTTAATATATTTTTTAGCAATTTTATAGTGATTTCTCTCAGAACTGCAATGTTTTCTTTTTGCGAATCTTACTTCCGGTTGATGAGCCTATTCAATTGGGGATATACTAGAATTCAATTTTTTTCTTTCGGTATCCCGGAATCGGTACGGTTTTACACTGGCGGGATACCGAAATGGAAAATATGCTACCGAACCTGCCCTAATTTTAAGTGGTTGAGTACTCACAGTGTATTGTATTATCGCCTGGGAAATGAAACGTTTGTGTAAAATATGCTAC
The DNA here is from genome assembly GCA_964017235.1 of Sabellastarte sp. h YS-2021. Lineage (NCBI taxonomy): Eukaryota > Metazoa > Annelida > Polychaeta > Sabellida > Sabellidae > Sabellastarte > Sabellastarte sp. h YS-2021. The sequence continues at coordinate 78,500,526 of OZ024929.1, read as the reverse complement.
ATTGCTGCATTTCCGCAACATAATATCAATTAAAGTTGTGATTTTCGCTTAAAAATGTATACTTTACTTCATATTCTGTAATATCTGGTTAAATAGAAGACATTTTTCTTCAAAAGTCTACTTGTGTACAGAAGACTTCTAATGGTAAGTACTAAATCTCGCGGTTACTTGAAATCGGGCCGGTTGTCAGAGGGCGAGTACTCAGGGCTGTTTTTTAGCACCCATCCCAGCCCTATACATATATACTATATGTATATTTTATGCTAGCAGTGATATATATTCAATTTAGGAAAATTGCTGCAATTTCCTTTCATGTCAGCATACCTGGCTAGATTTGAAGTCTTCAATCAAAAATTTGTGAAAAAGCTTGACTTTAAATTTTCTAAATTTTTTTTTTTTTTCATTTGGATGTAATGTAAGGTTTTGTGTAACTTTTCTTATTTCCACTGATACTTGGCATTTTATTTTCATCAAACTTGTTTACATCATCTGCCATGTTTGCTTCGCCCACACTTCCAGCCTTTTACAGGCTAAATCACAGTTACCCTATTGGCCTAATTTTGATCATCTCTTTCAAAATAAATTTAAGGTCTTGTTTTTATAACAAAATTACTTTAAAAAAATTTGGACAGGTTTTGAAGACATTTTCATGAAATGTTGACACTGACATAAGTAACAAATTATTTAATATAGGTGGTGATCCAAACCACCATCTAGATCCAGGAATTTTTAAACAGGATCTTTTTATCATAGTGAGACAGGGCCACTGTAAGTATACCTGTGTATTTGTTTTTGACCCATCTGTGAAATTGTCATTTTGCGAAATGGACAATTCCACAGATGGGTCATAATTTATATACCTCAATCAGTGTTCGCTCTCGTCAAAAATGAATGCGAGACAGACTGTCTCCCTTCACTTGAAAAGGCGAGACAACTGTGAAAAAATGTGAGACATGTTTTGCGTCAAGATATTTTAAAATATTTAGTTCCAATTTGGGACTGCATAAAATCTTCTTTATTTAAATTATAAGAAATAGATGCTAAACTAAAAGTTCAAATAAATAAACTATTTAATGGTGTTTTTATTTGTCTTTTATCTTTTTTTAAATTTCACTTTTAAACCACATCTTAATGGCTGGGTGCTATTGGGTGGTTTCTTTAATTTTAATTTTTTATTTATTTTACTATCTGGATTCATCAAATAAATAAATAAATTGCATTTCTTCTCTTTTCTTTGAAGAAATATACATTTTGTCTCTTCCGACAATAGACGAAATTCTTTGGTCAGTAGTTGTTTCGACTGTTTCGCCTGTGACACAATATGCAGAAGACGAGTTAAAAATTAGACATAAAGCATGGAAATCTCGTGAGAATACCCGAATTCTCGCGTGAATTACTGTTCGCTGGGTGTATCAAATAAAATAAACTCTCTTTCATGTCTTTCTCACCTATTTCTATGGGGAAATATGTACGTCGTCGCTTCGGATAATAGACGAATTTCTTTGGTCAGTAGTTTCGACTGTTTCGCCTGTGACACTACATATAAGCAGAAGACGAGTTTAAAAATCAACAAAAAGCACAGAAATCTCGCGAGAATACCCGAATTCTCACGTGAATTACTGTTAGCTGGATATATAACATAAAATAAACTGCTTTTCATGCCTTTCTCACCCATTTCTATGAGGAAATATGTAGGTCGTCGCTTCCGATAATAGACGAATTTCGGTGGTCAGTAGTTTCGACTGTTTCGCCTGTGACACTACATATAAGCAGAAGACGAGTTTAAAAATCAACAAAAAGCACAGAAATTTCGCGAGAATACCCGAATTCTCACGTGAATTACTGTTAGCTGGATATATAACATAAAATAAACTGCTTTTCATGCCTTTCTCACCCATTTCTATGAGGAAATATGTAGGTCGTCGCTTCCGATAATAGACGAATTTCTTCCGTCAGTTTTGAGTGTTTCGCCTGGTAGCGACAGCACAGATGCGTTGGCGAGTTGGTTTTGCGACAACTCGCCCCAGAGTGTGTACAAACTCGCGAAATCGCGCTCGAGAGCGAACACTGCTCAATGATAAATTGTCCGACTGCATAGCAACGAATTAACAGGGCATAACAACAGTGTCTATAAATAAACGTAAGTTTGACCGGGATCATAGCAAAATTTCAGTTAACATTATCGAGAACCTGAAAAAATTTGGAGTGGAAACAACCTGTGTGGCAGAGGTTTGCACTCTCTGAATGCTTTTCTAGTTAATTCTGCGATAAGGGACACACACATGCTTTACAAAGCAAAATGGTTTTCAAATTCTTCATTTCGATATTGCCAAGCTATCTCTCTGTGTTGTATTATCTTGCATGTGTAACTATTGATCCAAGCAGTATACTTCTTCACCCACATTGCCTAGACAGCAAATGCAGAGAGAAGTGTCAAGTACACTTCATAAAGACAATTCCTCTGGCAGACAAGAAGACTGGCTCAACACTGGCAAGAGTAGACATCACAACGATATGGCCCTAGTCTGGGTTCTCACAATTATATGCTTTGTGGCAAGTCACATAACTACAATGTCTTTTATCTGCAGTCAGTTTTCTTTACACATACTTAAGGCTTGGAATGTAAAGAAATCATGCACTGACATAATGCAAGGCAACAGGACATATTATTGCTGTACCAAATACCTTAACCTTATAAATGCCAAACTTACATTTTGCTGAACTTGTTTTAGCAGAACCATATTTAGTCATATTTCAATGAAAGGACTAGTCAATTTTTAATTTGGTAGTTCCCCTTAGTGCAACTTTCAATTCGAAGAAATTATCCTTTTATTTTGTAATCCAGGATAAGCAGAACATTGTTCTACTCCTCTGACGATTAAATTTAACAAGATTTAACTGTGGATAGGTGCACATAATACCCTGATTGATGCACTTATTTAACATCAGTTGAAGCATCAATGATACTGTTCATATTATACTACTTTGCACATACTAAAAATACTATTTCTTTATTTGAGCGTATATTATTGTTTCCTTAAATTGAGCAGAACCTCAGACATAACTTACAAATACAAGAAAAAAATGTGTTGCAAAACAATCACTCTGTCCAGCCCACATTTACCATGGCGACATTCTCTACAGCTGAATCAATACTTTTAAGACGTAATATAAGTCTTTTTTTTCCCATAAGAAATTTCAAAAATACCCTCAGGTGCAGTTAGAAAAAAAGTTTTTTTTTCATATGCATTCTCCAACAAAATCAATAAGGCTGATTTATGAACTTTAAAACCAGTTTACTGCAGCCTTGGCTACATGTAAAAGGGGGTAGAAAAGTTAACTGTCACTCAAACAGCTTTTTCACTAATTGTGGTTCATGGCACACAGGTGAAAGAAAAATCAAGTTTTTGATTGAAAAATTCCCTCAATTTAAAAGATCTTTATCTCAAAACAAAGAAAAAAAAATCTCAAGATAAATGCTTTTTTTGTGTTTTACACAGAAATTCAAAATGGCCGCCAACATGGCAGGAAAATGATTTTTGGAAAAAATTGGCAGATGACTCTGCAAAGTCGGTCAGGATAAAAATGTTTATCAAAAATCGCTCTGCCTCGCACAGTTTCAGAGATAAATGGGTTTTTGCATTTTCCGCAGACATTCAAAAATGGCAGGAAAACGATTTTTTGAAAAAATTGGCAGATGACTCTGCCAATTTGTTCAAGGTAAAAAATTTCATCAAAATGGCTCTATCTCGCACCGTTTCCAAGATAAATGCATTTTTACATTTTACATAGAAATTCAAGGTGGCCACCAAAAATGGCGGGAAAACAAGGCAGATGACTGCGAATACCCTAGCAGCCAAAATTTTGTTGAAATTGCCCTATCTTGAACTGTTTCCGAGATAAATTGCAAATTTAATAAGTAAATTAAATTTTTATAAGTTAATACCCTATCCAATGGACAATTTGCTAAACCGGTCGGTCCGTAGTACTGTGCACTCCCCAGATGGCGCCTCGTACTTCCTTCCTGTCTAGACAACCTGACATCATAGCATCTTTTTCGTTTGGCGCGTGTACTGTGCAGACGTGTTTTCAACATCTCCAGATATTTTAAGGAAAAGTGTGCATTATGACGGATTTTCAACCTTATATATGGATATGTTCAGTGTAGAAGTGTTACCTACTGATCAAGCACGGATATACATTTAGAAATCTGCTGGAAACGCTCCCTAGCTGACTCAATTTAGTGTTGATGATAGGGCAGTTACGACGCGAAATATAAAGGCAGCCATTTTACTAGTTTCCTCCCACTCAACCATTGGGTTGTTAGGGGCAGATCGACAATATTGAGGAATTATGTATATACTATGTATACTTATGTATATACTACTTATACTACTATATACTGTGTTTTTGTATTTTACACAGAAATTAAAGTTGGCCCCCCAAAAATGGCAGGAAAATAATTTTTGGCAAAAATTGGAAGATGACTCTGCACATTCCCCAGGGGAAAAAATTTCGTCGAAATCACTTTATCTCACACCATATCCAAGATAAATGCGTTTTTGTGTTTTGTGCAGAAATTCAAGATGACCACCAAAAATGGCGGGAAAACAATTTTTGGCAAAATGTGGCAGATGACTCAGCGTATGCCCTCGGGGTAAAAAAATTTCGGCAAAATCTCACACTGTTTCCAAGATAAATAAGAAATTCAAGATGGCGACCAAAATGGTGGGAAAACGATTTTGGCAAAAACTGGCAGATGACTGCAGATACCCTGGCGGTCAAAATTTCATCAAAGTCGCTCTTATCATCCACCATTTCCAGTGTTCATTCTAAAGTACAATTTCGCAAGTTTGAACACACACTAGGGAGATTTGTCACAAAACCAACTCACCAAAGCGTCTGCACTGTCGCTACCAGGCTAAACACTCAAAACAACTTTTGACCGAAGAAATTCATATAATATTGGAAGCAATGAAATACGTATATTTCCTAATATAAATGGATGAGAAAGAGGTGAAAGTGAGTTTATTTTATTTGATAAATGCAGCAGAAAGTAACAGAACTAGGCTATTCTCACAAGATTTCAGTCCTTCTTGACAATTTTTTTTTTTGTCTGAATATTTTCTCAGATAAAACACTCAGAACAAGAAAACTAGGATTGTAGACCCCAAAGGCGGGTTTGGCAATCAGTATCAGGGATGGTAAGGCGTACTAGTATTTGCCATGTCTACAGGATGTATGTATACCAGATGTATGCAACATGATAGCTGTGATACTTGTCCTGGACATATCAAAATAGTGCTGGGTTCTGTCCTTCCAATTTGTCAGGTTTGAAATTGATTAGCAGACGCATCTTCAAGTTAAAGTATGCATACAGAATTTTAAGATGGCAGCCATCTTGCTTTACCAAATGGCACCAATTTTGAAAACAACCTAGCCTGGGTACTGCCAATACCACGAAGACAGACAGACTGACGTCAGACACATCAATCTAATAGGTGGGTTGGTTATACACAACCCGCCCAATAACTACTGAAGAAATTTGTCTATTATCAGAAGTAACAAAACATATATTTTTTCACAGAAATAAATCCAAAAGACAAGAAATGCAGTGTATTTTATTTTCAGTCCTGTCCCAGTATGATCCTAGCTGTTGATGGAGGTGCAAAAACTTGACTTTGTAAATAACTTGTCCATCTTGGTGACTGTATTTCTCTTTAAACTCCATTCCACAATATCTTGCCGTGAAGTATATCTCACATTTTTTCACATGTGTCTCACTTTTTCAAGAAAAGGGAGCGAGTTTGTCTCGCATTGATTTTTGGGGAGAACCAACACTGCATCACCCCTCCAATATGGGAAGAAATTGAAATAAATTAACATTCAATATCAATGTCCACACAGCCAAATGACTTACCCACTAATATCTATACAATGGAACCTTGCTATGTCCACACTCAAAGTAACACAAAAATACTTAACCAGGAACTACAAATAACCGAGGTAAATTTCAATGGGAAAGAACATCTTAGAACCTGATGTTTACGTCCATTTAAACAAGGAATTCTACTTTGCAGATTTTCCACTTAAAGGTGTTCAACTGTATAAATACAATACCTTTTGCAGATCCCTCTTTGCATTCTCTAGCTGCCTCATCCTGATGTCCTCCCGGATACGCAGCCTCATAAAGTCCTCTATGAACTCATCTTTGGCTGCCACCGTCTCCCCGACCCGACCGTCCAGTGCAAGGCGTAGCATCTTCAGTTCCTGCTCACGCTCACAGATAGACTCTGACAGACTTGGCTGACTGAACTTGCATTTCTCTGTGGGTGTGGACACACCTAGTTTTGGGCAGGAAGATAATGACACTGCTTATATTCCATGACAGCTTCAGGATTCAAACTGTTCACCAAGCATTAATTTTTAAAGATCAATATATCAGACAACTATAGAAGTACCTGGCCTATTAATAGTCATTTAATGCCAAACATTTGATTTTACGAATCTATTTAGCACATTCCCAAACTTGGTTATTACTTTTTTTTTTTTTTTTTTTAATAAAATGAGTCGTCCATTTTACATAACATCTTATATTGAAAATAAATTCATTCCAAGTCTCCCATCAAATACTCTGATAATGGAGATTCCAGTGTACAGTAGTGGTAAAGACGGCAAACCGGATAGTTGGTTTCTATTCGATTCATATAAACGTAAACGAAATCCGGTGACAAAAGTCCAAGAACCGGTTCCCGAAATGTCACATATTTCACCTCAAATGTATAAAATATTGCACAAAAATGCTTAAAAACATTTACTTGTGTAATATTTTGCCAATATACAGTGAAATAATATCCAAAATGTCAGATTTTATCAAAAAATAAACCGCATTTTAGTTGAAGTAATTGTTCATGTACACGTGCAGAAGATTTTACGGTGTGACTACAGTTTGGTGTATACTAATTCGAACGAATCCGGTTTTCGCCGTATTTTTGTTTTCGGGACCCGGTTTCCATATTTAGTTTCGATCGTAACACTATTGTACAGTAAAACCTCTTTTATTCGACCATGCGAGGTGGACAAGGTTTTGTTCAGGTAACAGAGGGGTTGTAAAGCAGAAGTGGTAGCTTTGTATAAAACCAGAGGAATATACAAATTTGGGAGAATAATTTACCTAACCATTTAGAGCCATAACAATAAAAACGAAAATTTACTCAAGAAAATTGTGCACATTGTTGTCTCTTCAGATGCAGAATTTGAGTGTATTTGCTTCATTTTAAAGGGTGGTCCCAATCGATAGTATTGTATATTTATATCTCCTTTTTACTACAGGTCTCAAAGCGCTACATGACCCATACCAACTGCACAAGTAAAGCCCCAAAGTTTGTGACTGATATTCCCCGAAATGAAAGACAGAGGCTTGGAGATGACCATTTATCAGCACCCTGAGGTGCTTTAACTTGCCATGGAGATAGTGGTGTGAACGGTAAACCGGTATGCCGCATTTCGTTTCGTTTAGGTAGAAATGACAAAATCCGCAAAGAATATTTAAGTACCGGTAATTGAAAACGTCATCATATTAGGCTTTCTACTGGTTAATATTTTGTCAAAACAATAAAGAGCATATACATTTGAGGAAAAACTTATTTTCGCTTTGTATTCGTGGTAAATGAAGTTTACAAACTTCAAAATACCTCGCGAATCCATATTTCCTATTGATAATATAGCTCATGTACGCTCGCGTAAAACTTTTTATCATATATCTGTACACTTTCGAAATCCCGGATTTCGTTCGGTTTCAAAGCTACGAAAACCGGTTTTTATTTTCACAACCGGTCCGACCACTACATGGAGATAGAATCCAATAACAGAAGAATAGCATTTTAAGGGGTCATCAGAACCAGGATGCATCTGCCTTTACCTGGGATTGAACACGGATCCTCCTTCTTTCACTAAGCGAGTGTTACCCACTAGGGCCCAGTGGAGACTTCCATATTTCTCACTCTTCAAAATATTTCTACTTGCTGCCTCTACTAGTGCTGCAACTCGGTCCGCAAAAATCACTCGATTATCACCCACATGTGATCGATGCATCGGCAGACATCAAAATCATACAAAACTTACAGAGTAAATAACTAATCCAAACTTTTAGATAATATTTTTGTACATTTCAACAATTCTAAGGCGATATCTTTGGGACAAAAACTGCTCCATGTTTATTTTACGGAAAATCACTTCCTCTTTCGTTTGATTTGACTGGAAACATACTAGAACTCAACCCTTTTTCGGCATCCCGAATTTTGGTTTTTTGATCGATGCATTGAAAGTAATGCAGTCATCGATCAATGCATCGAATGGACCACTAATCGGCGCAGCACTAGCCTCTACTAAAAAAATTCGGACCGTATCAAAAAGTCTTTAATAATTTTCACCTGAATCAGAGTTACTCGAGACCGCGTCTGTTTCACTGGTGGAAAGGTCATTCTCAACATTTTCGTGTGACCCATTGTCTTTTTCTCCTGGCCAACGTTGCTGACAAGGGTGATAATTGGGCACAGTATCACCCCTCCTTTTGTTATTATTAGCAGTGTCAATAGTTATATCCCCTGAGTGTTTCGTCAAGTCTTCAGCACTTTCTGTGGGAAGTTTCTGCTGTGCAGATGCTGGTTTCTGGTGGGATGCAGGAGCAAGGCTCACATTTGGTGCAAAATGGTTGGAATCCCTGAAATTAAACTACAGTATTGCTTCGCAAGAGAAAAAAAATTGTTTTTGCATAGCAAAAACAAAGCGTCCCAATGCGTATTAATGATTTTGTAGAAAAGACATCTTCCTCTGTTTAATACATTTTTCCATTTTTGCCAAAATCCAAGGTTCCGCTCTATCTTGCACCATTTCCAAGATGAATGCGTTTTTTTGCGTTTTACACAAAAATTCAAGATGGCCTCCATTTTTGGCGGCCAAATGATTTTTGGGGAAACTCGCCAGTAGACTCTGCACATACCCTGTGGGTCAAAAATTTTGTCGAAATCGCTCTATCTCACATCATTTCTGAAATATTAAAGATTTTTTTCACCATTAAGAAAAATCGTGATGTTTAGTTAATCATTAATAAGTCAGCCATTTTGTATTGGATCAGACATCTATATAATGAACCTACTTGCCAAATTTCATGTGAATAGGTAAAGCGCTTTTTAAGTTATCATCCGGACCAGCACACCCCTTTGAAAAACATGTTTATGGTCATGTGACTTCTCCGATTGGTTGAAATCTCATGACACCATATTCAAAAAATTTTACCAAGGCTACTGCATACATGTGCTAAATTTGAAGAGAATCTGCCCAGTGGTTGCCGAGCTATAAGCAATAGAAAAAGCGGGAGCCGGTGGACCAACTCTCTCTCCCCTAAATACAAACAAGCGTCCCGCAAGAGACAATTATTGACAGTTGAATTTATATTCATTTTACTATCATTTTTAATACACTGTATAGCTGATATCTTGAGATGGTATAATGCCAGCAAACAGTGTTCAAGACCATTTGACAGAAATACCAAATAAAACTAGACCTAGAGCATCAGAGAAACGATGCAAATTTGTATCCACCAGAAAGACATCTCACCAAAGAAAGTGAACTATCATTTGACCTTTAAAGGAGGAATCCAAGGCCAAATCTGACCACATCCAAAATTGTCAGCCTATGATTTCCTGTAAGTTGGTTTCACATTGCAAACCTCTAGGACCGATAATAAGAGGGAGTTATAGGTACTTTTAAAGTCCACTACATGGGATACTTTGGCACTCCGTGGATGACCTTGATGACCTTGCTTCAAGGTCAAATGTCTGTAAGGTTGTAGAGGACATGACAGGGTTGAGAAAAACCCGGGTTTTATGAGTGTTGCCCAGCCCAGTGCAAAAACCCGGGTTTTACTGGGCAATACCGGGTAATACTGGGCCGGGATTCACAAAAGGTCTTAAGTCTTAGACAATTTTTTTGCTTAGACAAGTTATGACCTTTGTCTTAGCTAAGATTTCTCTTAAATTGGGATTCACAAAAAGTGCTTAGCAAAATCTTAGCTGAGACAAAATTTGTGCAAAAAGTCTTTGAATTCAAATTAACAAATTTTAGTAAAACAAAAACATTTTTCATCGATAAATACACCAAACATGCTCTTCAAAATTATAAAATAGATGACAATATTTTTACCACAAGAAGGTTAAATGTGGATATTTATAGGTAATAAAATGATGTAAATGTCTATTACAATCCACAGAAATTACTTTTATAGGAAGTATAGATCCCCATAGTATATTTTTTGTTGGCATAACAAAGGGTAAAATGTAAATACATGCAATGGAATATTTTTAAAATGACTTAAGTATGCCCTGCAGTGGTCTTAAAGTTATGACAAAATCTAAGACAAATTTTTGTCTAAGTTCTTTTGTGAATCCCATTTTGTCTAAGCAAAAAAAGTCTGAACTTTATGACAAAAATTCTTGCACAGGTAAGACTTTTCTCTTAAAGTTAAGACAATTTTTTTGTCTAAGACCTTTTGTGAATCCTGGCCCAGGACTTAATGGGTTTATTACACAAAAAGACAGATTTTAACTACTTTATAAAGAGCACTAGTGTTATTAAAGTGTTTCCTGAGCCTCTTTTTTCTGGAGGTCAAGTGACCCCCTCCTTTGAAAACCGGGGACCAATCGAAATTTTTGAGGATCAGTTAGAGTTGACCCCTTCTGGCTAAACTGCAGGTTAGAAAAATAATGGACAAACAACACCTAAAATACCTTTTAAAGACAGTGTGTGTGTTAGAATTATGAAATGTGGGGTACCATGTACACATGGGCATCGAAAATGGGGTACAAGTGATATTCTGTCACATTTTCCTCAAACAATGTTTAGATACACCCAGTTACTAAAAGCAATAAATTAGATTTAAATTTAGTTATCACTTTGATAGTGAATTACAGTACACTGTACATGGTTGTACATTCACAAAAATATCTGAAGTACACCTGTGTACATCAGGGTAAAGAAAACAGTCAAAAAATAAACTTGACTTTTTTCCTCTTATTTTTGGGTGATTTTTAAGGTAGCAAAAATGAACAGAAGCACTACTCAATTTTCAATGACATATATTACATGTTGATAGTTTCTAAAAAATTATTTTATTTATACATGTACTCAAATAAGATATTTATACTGTTTGAAAGACAAATTATTGTAGTTTATGTTGCTTTTTATTTGACAAAAATCCATTGAGTGGTTCCAAAGTTACAGTGTTTTTGGTACAACCCCTGTAAATATTTACGAATTTCAGAGGTAATATTGTCTGGGGAGTTTTCTGGCGTTAAAAATTTAAGAATTTCCGAGATTTAGAAGAACATGTCTCCCACTGCACAAGGTATTTGTGGAGATGTTGTTTCCAATTGTGTCCTTGCAGAGATCGCCTTTTCTTTCGTCTCTCATCTCACATGAAATTTTAAAATATACAGCTTATCATCAGTGCTGTTTTTATTGCATGTGCATCTATGCTTTCAGTAAAAAAAATCTCGAGTCCTTTGTTATTGAATAACGCGAGTGCGCATGCTTGACCTCATGAACACTTCATCTCTCGACCTTTTGATCCCATGCATGCGCAGCGACGGGTAAACAAACGGGAAATCAGCCACTTTTGTTTTGAAATTAGAATAAATAAAGAATTGCTGCATATGTAGACGAAATATCAATAATTCTTTTTACAAATACTTCTTCGTCAGTCTGACCCCCAGGTAAATATTATGAGCATAAATCGCTTGATTTTGACGTAAATTTACGCACTTTTGTGCGTAAACGGAAACACTGTTATTAAATGGTCTGTGACTATTAGAAATGATAATATTGTCACATGTTAAAAACTTTGTTCTTATTGGGCAATACTTTAAGAAATTATAATATTGTCACTGTCCGACATGTATATCTGTTACATATCACATATGAAGAGATTCAACCTTCCTCTTATGAGAACCAGCCAGAAGAAAAAGGTAGATAATTTTCAAAGAAATTCCCACGGCGGCCACCTTGTAATCCCAATGAAGATATCCTGCAATTTTGGTGAAGCTAGCTAGTGTAGTTTTCCCCTGAGAGCGTTAACGTCGAAAATCTGTCTATGTGCTACGGTGTAAGCAAACACAAAACCAAAGTATCCACCAGATGCATCCAGTGGATACAATAATCAGTTAAAGCAATCCATATATCTCTGTCATTAGAGAAATATGTCTGAATTTTGGCCGTGGACCACATTTTGGTAGAGCCAAGGTTAAAGATCACATCATGACTTAGCATACCTGCACTTCATAACCATGACTTATCCAAGAATCAACTTTCTACACCCTACAGTTTCTGAGATATGGCCCAGTCAAGATTTCAAGGGTCAAGGTCACTACCACAAGGTTGTTGCTCACCTACACCCTCTAACCAACTTCCCTAACAAATATCAACTCCCAGGACATTGCATAAACAAACCCCTAACTAATGTCCATACCAAGTATCAACCTTTTACACCTTACAGATTTCGATATTTAGTCTGGAAAAGATTTTAATGGTCAAGGCCACTACAGCAGGCTCAAAGTTCAAATCAAGGTCTCATGATGACGTTGCATACCTACACTCCCTAACCAATGTCCCTAAAAAGGATCAACTTCCTACACTTTACAGTTTTTGACATATAGCCGGACAAGATTTTAAAGGTCAAGGTTACTACAGCAATGTCAAAGATCAAATCAAGGTCACACCATGATGTTGCACACCTACACCTCCAACCAATGTCCCTACCAAGTTTCAACTTTCTAAACCCTACAGTTTTTGACGTTGCACACCTACACCCCCTAACCAATGTCTCTACCAAGTAACAACATTCTACACCTTATGGTTTCTGAGATATAGCCCGGACCAGGTCCAGCAAGGTCGAAGATCAATTCAAGGTTATACCATGATGCTGCACACCTACACCCCCAACCAATAATGTCACAGCTAATAATGTCACATTTTTATACTTTAAACATAAAATACAGATAAAATGCTTTAATTTGATAAGTTATAAATAAGGTCATCAGGTTATAAGGTAACTTGAAATATTCATTGTTTAAAATCCCAAATAGGGGGGATATACATCAGAAAATAGTTAACCAGTTCAACAATATAGGCATCGATTAGTGCTTTGATAACCTAATAATCATTTATCCAATTGTCACTCATTCCTCTGCAAAGGCAAAGGTGTGACATGATGGCAATTCAGACTAAGCCCAGTGACCAAGTACCACTTAATCAGGTTTTCAAGTTTAGGGTACTGCCAATTATGGCTGTAACTAGTGCAGTAACGATGCGGCTCGACTTGGTCATAGTCGATCATGAGTGTTGAAATTACGATGCGTCGGTTCATGCATTATAAAGATCGATTTTTCATCAAAACTTTTAAAACACACCAAAATATTACCCACCTAAAAAAATCTTATGATAATTAGCATTTTTAAAGAAAACAATCACATTTTTAAATTATCACAGCTTTCAAGTGGAAACAACAATGGCTGCTTCCCTCAATTTTTTAACTGCAAATATAAATTCTCATGAGATTCAGTATTTTATCGGATAGGGTCAAAGATCAAACTACAAAAATTCGTTTTTTATTTAAAACCGGCTAATTAATAAAATTTATTTCTTCTGAAGTCCTTGGCCAACACTAGTGCGACTTTCGTCGGTTTTTTCACAGTCATGTATTAGTTCCGACGTGTCGACCCTAGTATTTCTTGACGACTTACAACACTAGCTGTAACAGGGCACTAGAGTTGACAAGAATGGCTTGAGAGAGTTAAAATTAGCACACACATGATACTACAAAAATATTGTCTCTATCCATCCATCATCCATAAATAACACGGATAAAACCCCATATGCAGTCAGATTTGTACGTACCTTATTGTTATTTGTCACATAAAATTTGTTTACATCAACCACTGTGTTGCTTGGCTGCTACTTCCAGTTGGTTCATACTAAAATAAGATACTCAGATTAACGTTGGTTAATTTCAGACTGCATAACCTGTCCCATTTTTTCACCCTAAGTCACAACTCTACTTCCAATAGTTCTGACATCAGAGCTCTTACCTCTGTTGTTCAGCAGAAGAAAAGGGTACCACTCTTTCTGGGTTCAAAATCACAGGAGGACCCCGTTGCTGCAAAAATGCTGGCAGATCTTCATTCGGCAAACTATAAACAGAACAAACTGACTTTTCACCAGGAATTGTCCAAAAGAACTGGTTACAAAATTGTCCACAATAAAATTAATGTACACCTTCAACAATTGTCTGCAACAACTTCCTCTGTCGTCTCCATCATATTTGCTTGCCAAAAGGCTTTCCACTACAGTTTCTGACTTTCCCGATATCTCTGTTGAAATTACCATTACTATGAATATGGCCTTAGGAATCTGAATGTGAATCACAATTGTTTTGTCTTAAAAGTATGTCTTTAATGCAGCAATTCAGCACTTTAAAAGTCCAGAATAGAATAGAAAAGAAAAGAGTGTACAATTTTGCAGATTGATTATTTTGAACAGACCAAAAGCCAGTACTTGTTATCTTTATAGGAAAAATTATTGAACGTCTTTTGAAAAGGTATATTTTAACAAAGTTTTTCACTAACTATCTGATGATCTCTTAATTGCTACGGTGGAGACGATATTCTTCTTCTGTTAATATGGAATTATGCTTAATCAAAGTATAACTTTAAAAGTTATCATTTATATTTTGTACGTTTTTTATTTTGATACTGGTGGTATTCTAAACACTGTAGTGGTAGTGGGTACATCGTTATTGATATTAGCAATATTTATTATTTTGGGACTGGGTTGTCGATAGGGCAGGGTCGGTAACACCGGTATCTCGGTATCGGGACCAATTTACTTCAACACCGTGGTGACACTTTACAACCGGTATTTCGATTGTCAGTGTATAATATTGTGAGAAAACGTAAAGTATTAGAAACAAACCTCAAATTTGAAGAAATTATCAACTTTTACTCCATATTTTTATATATTTTAGCACTTTTGCAGTGATTTCTTTCAGAACTGCAATGTTTTCTTTTCGCGAATCCTACTTCCGGTTGGTGGGCTCATTCGATTGGGTATATGCTAAAACAAAATTAATTCTTTCGGTATCCCGGAATCGGTACGGTTTTACACTGGCGGGATGCCGGAATGAAAAATATGCTACCGACCCTGCCCTAGTTGTCGACATCGATAATGTGCATATATTATCCCCCCCCCCCCCCCCAAATATGAAACTAGCCCTATGAATTGGAGAAATGGTGCAAATTTGTATCCACCGGAAAGACAACTCAACAAAGCCAGTGAACCATCGTTTAACCTTAAAGGGGGGGCCAAAGGTCAAATCTGGCATCAGAAGATTCCCAGCCAATGATATCCTATAAGTTGGTTTCTTATTGCAAACCTCTAGGATCAATAATAAGCGAGTTATAAGCACTTTCAAGTAGGGGTGTTGCGGTAGCGATTTTTTCCTTCCGGTTTCACGTCTGGCACTTCCCGGTCGGTTACCGGTTAACCGTCTCTTATTCAACAAAACATGAGAAGCAAATAGTTTCCATACTTTAATCAGGAATTCTGCTAACATGACACAGATGTGTCCTCGAATCTGATTGGCTAATCGACAAACTATGTGGTTTGCTTTGAATTATCGCTCATTATGGTTGTTGTTTTACAGTAAAAAGCAAAGAAAAGCGGATTATGACATTTATTATTGTGTGTGAGGTTAATAAAATTACTTTACATTGACCTTTAAGCAGAAAACCGGTAGCTGAATTTATGACGGTTTGCAGTGATTTATTTACCGTACCGACGATACCGGTACTACCGCAACACCCCTACTTTCAAGTTTGGCTGTCCTCATTTGACCTTGAAGGAGGGGCTCAAGGTCAAATCTGACCACATCAGAAGACGCCCAGCCCATGATTTCCTATAAGTTGGTTTCAAATTGCAAGCTTCTAGGACCAATAATAAGTGAGTTATAAGCACCTTTTAAGTTTGGTTAGCCTCGTTTGGCCGTGAAGGAAGGGCTCACGGTAAAATCTGAACACATCAGAAGATACCCAGCCCATGATTTCCTTAAGTCGGTTTCACATTCTAAACCTCTAGGACCAATATAGACTGAGTTTCTGTCCCGTCGCCAATTGCTATTGATATACTGATGGACACAATGGCGAGGGACAGAACTCACATGTACTTGTTTTCTGTGTAAACCTTGAACTGTGGGGAATTATTGTATTCATTTAAAAAAGTTATTGTAATGTCTATTATAGCTGTATCCAGTTTCCAGTCTATATGCTGATAAATTTTAGCTATTTTTAGAAACCAAGAATTTTTTTGTAGAGAACTATGTACTGCCTTGCTACTAATTATCGCCGGGTACCAATTATCGCCAGACAGAATTCAAATAGATATAGCTTCACTAAAGTAGCATCCCAAGTCTAAGAAATGAGATAAAACTATTTCCAAAGTGAATGGAACAAATACACTTGTGTAACAAAAACCTTTCAAAATATATGACCATTAATGAAATATGAACATTTTGTTTTCTGGTGGCGATAATTGGTAGCCGGCGATAAATGGTAGCAAGGCAGTAATGTTAAAGGTTTGTTTACATTTTGAAAATAGGTTGAAATATATACATGCCAGTTTGATTGGCATGAAATATAGGTGAACGGCACATATACATACCTTAAAGAAACCAAATAGCACTTTATACTTATTGTAATATGTGTACAAATATGCCGTTCGGAATTTACACAGAAAACAAGTACATATGAGCTCTGTCCCTCGCCATTGTGTCCATCAGTGTATCAATAGCAATTGGCGACGGGACAGATACTCGGTCTAGGACCAATAATAAGTGAGTTATATGTACTTTTAAGTTTGGCTCATATAAGATTCCCAGCCCATGATTTCCTATAAGTTGGTTTCATATTGCAAACCTCTAAGACCAATAATAAGCGAGCTATAAGCACTTTCATGTTTGGATATCCTCGTTTGACCTTGAAGGAAGGGTCCAAGGTCAAATCTCACCACATCAGAAGATTTTCAGCTTATGATTTCCTATAGATTGCAAGCCTCTAGGACCAATAATAAGGGAGATATAGGCACTTTTAAGGTCGTTGCACATTTGCGCAGTGCGGTGCGGCGCGGTACGATTTTTACTACATGCTAAGCAGGCGAATTTTTTTTACCTTGCACATTTGGGCGATTTTTCCCAGCGGTTTTCAGTAAATTGAAAAAAATATTTTTAAACTACAGCAAAGTGGCTAGAATAGTCAAACTAATCACATATAATTAAACATCTAATACCCCACAGTACATTTCCACGCCTATCATACCCTTGCATGCAATTTAATCCCTTCACAATGAAGAGCCTTGCCCTTGCCCAGTATCCTTTTATAATACTGGTGATTACACCCCTTTCAATTAAATTCTGGCTGTGTTTTGTCTACATATATTGCCACACACCTAACTTGACATCCCTTCCTCCATTTAAGTACTTAATCCATCTACAAACAAGACCCTTGGCCAGTGTGTCCCTTCTAGAATTACTGTTAATTGCAATCTTTATTAAATTAATCCCTTTTATGTGTCTATATTGACACACACCATATTTTGCCATCTATCTGCCAGTAGTTAATCCCTTCACAATTAGCCTGTGTGCTTGCATTTTGGTTTCCAATTATTATATTTGTGTAGAAACATGTGGGAAATCCAAATATCTATGAAAACTTGGGGGAAAACAGTGAAAAAGCCGCGCGGATTTTCGGAAAATTAGAAAATTTTCTAAATGGAAAAATCCGCGCCGCACCGCTAGCTGCCGCATATGTGTATAAGCAGTGAACTACTTCCTTTATTTCTATTTTATTTAGCCGCATCGCGCCGCGCTAGTGTACAATGGACTTTAATGTCTTGGGGTACTTTGGCACTCCGTGGATGATCTTGAATTAAGAGCTTCAAGGTCAAATGTCTGCAAGGATGTAGAGGACATGTATATCTGTTCCATATATCACCTATGAAGAGATTCAATCTTCTACGTATGAGAACCAGCCAGTAGAAAAAGGTAGATAATTTTCAAAGAAATACCCCCGCGCGGCGGCCATCTTGTTTGTCAGAATGAGGCTAATTTCAGTCCCAGAAAAGCCTACCCCCCAATGATGATATCCTGCAAATTTGGTGAACCTAACTGGTGTAATTTTCCTCTGAGAGTGTTAACACTGAAAATCTCTCTACGCGCGGCGGCGGCGTAGCGAACGCTAAACCAGCCTCCGGTGGATACAATAATATTGAAATATTTTTCAAAAACACCATCTCAAAAAAAACAATCATCACTGCAAATAAAAGTGGACTGTGACATTTATTTTGTATGTAAGGTTGGTAAAGTTACTTTACATTTTAAGTGCAAGAAGAAAACAAGTAGCAAAACTTTATGGCAGTATGCTATAATTTATTTACCTTACCGACGATACCAGTACTAACGTAACACCCCTAATGGAAATAGACTTCCTGTTTTACAGTATGGAAAACAATTTGGTTCTCGTTAGAGATGGTTAACCGGTAACTGACTGGTAAGTACAAGACGTTAACCCGGAAGGAAAAAATCGCTACCGCAACATCCCTACATTCAATATTAATGTCCATACAGCCAAACATAACCACTTTGCAATGGGAGTAAAAACAGTTGTACAGCTTGACAATGTACACTATGCACCAATTTGATAATGTTTGACCAGAAATTTTCCAATTTTGTGGGGATTGGTATGCATCAATAACAAATGTGTACCACAAAGCTGCAATTAAAACAGCTTTCTTATTTCTCGAAGATTTTTTTATATAGTTTAAAGAGGTCTCATGTTTAAGTGTGTCATGGTGGTTTGGTAACTACAGGCCTTAAAAAAGATTGCTCATGAGGGTAAGCCAACAAACTCTGAACTTGTACATATTCACAAACATACCAATAAAAAAAATTTCTTTACAACACTTCTTTCTCATCTTACAGCAACATGCCCTGATAAATAGCTGCCATTTGAAATATTCTTTACATGGCAACCTGAGAACAAAGAAACACTGGAAAACTATGGCATTTAACATTGATCCTACAGTGCTACTGTTCAGACAACCTTGTGAAGAGACACTGGCTAATATATTACATGGTTTATGACAGTTCATTTATCTAAAAATGCCCAACTGTTTCACAACAAAAGGATAATATATTGGTGCAAACGGCACATTGAACTCACCATACTTGTAACAAGACCTAGATTTCTACCACTGCAAGGACTCTTTTTAGAAATGTTATCACTGATTCTGTTTGGAATTCTATATCATCTGTCACCTTAAGCAATATTACAAGTAATATAACCATATTTATCCAAAGATTTTCAGGGCAACTGAATGATGTCAAGGATTAAGTAAATCTGACATTAGGGAAAAATAGAAACATTATATGTTAGTGTTTTTTTACACATTTTCATACCATAGTCAAAGACAAAGATCCTGTTACGGCAAAGTGAATGATGTCCTACAAGATACTGCAAAGATGTTAAGAACATTTTCATCAAATGTACTGATGATATACATGTATACACCTTCAGTCTACACCATTCTATTATTATTATGCAATTCACCAAACTGATAAAGCAAAAGGAGAAGTAATGACTACTTTTCACCCAGAAGAAAGCACAGTCTGTTCAATGACTTTCATCATTGGCTCATACATCAAATCTGACAAATGTAACCTTGACATCTCTTTTCATACCTGGCTTTCCATGGTGCCAACACTGATAACTGTTGCAAGATGCCTTCCCCCTCTGAGTGCCTGTCATATTTAGCTTTCTTGTCTTGTTCATCACTGTCTGAACTCTGTACAAAGAAATGGGACCTCTTGTAACATAAGTATTTACGGTAAATACAACATTATGGATTTATAGTAGATTTTGTAAAATGTTGAACCAAATGTAGGTATGAATAGAACCAGTTTTCACGTCAATAACAGAAAGTATTTTTTTAGGGTGAATATTAGTGCTGTCGCGACACTCGCTACTTCCGATACTATCGTTTGCTAGGTCTATTATGAGCGATAATCGGCTGTGTTTTTTCAAATCCGATTGCAAAGATATTAGCATACTTATATAATAAAGATAGAATATCTTTTAAAAGTGAAGGATTATTCAGCATTTTAAAATATATTTTCGGCCTTCTGACAACACAGTCCATACAAATCTAGTCACATGACCTATCAGGAAAGCATTAAACCATTGCTTGAATGTAGTTTCGGAATTGCATCTTTATTTTTTCACACTTGGTAAGTCAATTTAATTGACGTAAAGCTATCAAATAATCTTTAAAAACACTGTAGTTCTATTTATTTGAGGTGTACATGATATTATAATGCCATTATGCAGCACTTTATAAAGTCGGAATTAGATAATTGTTTAACATACTGACAGTTTTCAAAGTGTTCCTACATTTGACAATGCATAAACAACCGGACAAATATGACCCTAAAATGATGTATTCAGGTGAGAAACAATATATTATTTTACATTTAATTAAATAGTTTTGTTTTGAGGTGAATTTGTGAAGTCGACATATGTCGGTACTCGGTCGGCCAATGTGGGCGATATTCGATGTTAATTTGCACCAGCGAGTGACAGCACTATTGTATATAGTAGTGCTGGGATCGTCGGATCATTTGTTAGAATTGAGTTGAACTCGAGTCAATGTACAAAACTAAAAACAAGAGGGTCAGAAATGCCCCAAAGGGTGGGTTGTGCAGGCAGCAATAAGGTTACCCACTGCTGTAATTAAATTTAGGAACAAGGAAAGAAATGTTAGGTCACCCAGGAAAGGTATATGTGTTAGACATGCTAAGAAATGCTACGACGGTGATCTATCTGCCTGTTAAGTGTGAATTCGATTGGACAAAGCTTTTTCGAGTTAGAGTCCGGAAACGGAAATGTTGACGGACAGACAAATGGACAAAAACGGACAAAAGAACAGACGGAATTACACCAATTTTGAAAGGAACCTAGATATGATGGTGATATATCTCCCTGTCAAGTCTGAATTCGTTTTGACAAAGCATTTTCGAGTTAGAGTCCGGAAATGAAAATGTTGACGGACAAACGGACAAAAAACGGACAAACGAACACACGGAATTACACCAATTTCGAAAGCAACCTAGCTATGATGGTGATCTATCTCCCTGTCAAGTTAGAATTCGATTGGACAGAGCGTTTTCGAGTTAAAGTCCGGAAACGAAAATGTTGATGGCCAGACAATCAGACAAAAAAGCACATGAACAGACGGAATTACACCAATTTCGAAAGGAACCTAGCTATGATGGTGATCTATCTCCCTGTCAAGTTTGAATTTGATTCTACAAAGCGTTTTCAAGTTAGAGTCTGGAAACAAAAATGTGGATAGACAGACGGACGTCTGACACATCAATCTAATAGGCGAGTTGGTTACACGCAACCCGCCCAGTAAAATAACAAAAATCCAAATATTATCACTAGTAGTGTTAAGTACCTTTTTATTGCAAGAAACTATTTTTTTTCAATTAAATTGTACAGGTATGTATGTGTACTTCATGGAACAGCCATGCACGCAGATAGCGTTGAAAAACGTCAATTATTGAATTTTAAGTTTTGATGATTTGATCAGTTCCAAAAGTGCAAGGTAAGTGTATCACTATTTATTTGGTGAAAACTCAAGTTTATATTGCATAAATTGATGTGATCCCCAAAAATCGCCCACGGATTTACAACTCGAGTTACGGTCAACTCGTCCCAGCACTAGTATATAACTATATATGGTGATAACTAGACCTAGTGCACCAGAGGACCAATGCAAATTTCAATTTGTATCCACCGGAAAGACAACTCACCAAAGCCAGTGAACCATCGTTTGACCTTGAAGGAGGGCCCCAAGGCCAAATCTGTCAACATCAGAAGTTTCCCAGCCCATGATTTTTTTATAACTTGGTTTCATATTACAAACCTCCAGGACCAATAATAAGCAAGTCATAACCACTTTTAAGTTTGGCTTTCCTCGTTTGACCTTGAAGGAGGGGCCAAAGGTCAAATCTAACCACATCAGATGATTCCCAGTCCATGACTTGCTGTAAGTTGATTTTACATTACAAACCTCTAGCACCAATAATACCGTAAGCGAATTATAAGAACTCTTAAGTTTGGCCCAAGAACTATCTGTTCCTCAATTCATACATTACACTCTGAATATGCTCTAATCTTTGAAATCATTGCATCTTGGATAAAGTTTTTGTTATCGGTACATTAAGTTATTTAACCAACTTCGACACATTTTGATCATCTGACAAATACTTTTAAAAACATAGTAAAAACATAGAAATGTACCATGGGCATCTTGTAACTATGTTACAAATATAGTAAAAACATAATACCCATAGTCGCCATAGATATTTTGAACAATTTCACCATATTTTCAACAAAACATGTTTAAGTAAAATATATAAAAGTTTTTTTTGAGCTGTGGTCCGGATTTCAAAATATTTTGAGGAGTCTGAATTTCAACATTTCAACAGAACTTTGTTTTCACGGTGGTTATCAGGTGAACCAGTCAAATTTCTACCAACATTGTCACAGCACGACTAAATAATAATAATGTTCAAAGTTCAAACTAAGTTTATTTTCTTTCACTTACATTAAAAACCTCAAACTTATGATTTCAATTCCTATGAAATTATTTGTAAACTTTTACACTCCCAGTCTGGCCAACTATTGGTTAAAGGATAGGAGACATATAACCAAATACAAACCACATTTTTTTTCTTTCTTTTGGCAATTAAACAGTATATTTGTCTGCATCAATCCTAGAGCTCCACTTCTCCAGTATAACTGGCTGTTATAATAAGATAAATCAGCTCAGATGAAAGGTCTGGTACAAAAAAATATCCAATAATATATAACTCTAAACTCTAAAGGCTTTTGGACACTATCCAGGTTAGTTTTTCAACCTCGCAGTTCTAGTGGCTGCCGGCCTTGTATACCACTATGAACAGAAAATAAAATCTACAGACAGTGGTTTGGAGGTGCACCTCGATGCAAAATGTGGGCCAAATTTAATGAACCTGGTTGAGATGTATATCTGTGGCCTTGCACTATTTAGGAACATTCTAAAAGCAGAGCCATGGTAAAAGTAATGCATTGGGATATAAAATGTAGTTTTATGATGATTTTCTTTTTCCTAGTAGGACCTACAAGGTGAAGTATCCAAGTAATGTTTTTAATCAAATTCTTGTAAAAGAGTCAACTTTCTTTGTGGTAGCAGTAAATGGAAAATATTACAGGATGCACTTTCACAGTTACCTCATTTGTTTTAATCAATTGTATACTTAGCAAAAAAAGGCAAGATATATCCTAATGTATTCTTTATAAAACTTGTTTTTTGTTGTTGTTTTTTTTTTTTTTGGTTAAGTACAGTACCAGACATAAATTTATCATAAATATTATTTGAAGATTTATTTTATTTACCGGTATTTAATTATTTGGGCTTTTACGTCGCTTTTGACACTGTACAGGTCATATCATGACAGGTAGTTAGAAGGGCAGAGGAAACCAGTACATACAATTGGTCAAGGTTCTGTACTGTAAACTACCGACCAATGGCAAGCAACTACCAGCTTTCCCACTTGAGGTAGGGACGGGAACCGAACCCCAATCTCAGAGATGGGAGGCGACAGTGTTACCACTCTGCAACATGGCCCCTTATTCTTTGAAGAAACCCAAATGTCGCTGTACGGTACAGCTACTCAAGTATAACTATAAAGGAAAAAATAGTAACAACGGCATCCACTTTTAGTACACACAATAATGAACTAATGATAACATCAAAGAAATGTGAACAGCTACCCCTATATCTCCCCAGGAATAAAACTCCCTCCAACTGTAATAATGGTAAAGTTAAATGTGGTGTGATGACCTCTCTTTTGGGTACAGTAAACATCCAGTTCAATGGTAATCTATGGTGGCTGAACAAACTCATCAGCACTGTAACATTACTAGATTTTTACCACCACTTCAATCAAACCCAGTATGTGCATAAAAAATAATGGACATGCTTTTTGTAAGGAATTAATTTACTGAACCAAAACAAGGCAACAGATGATGGTAAATTAACTTCCCAAGGATGTCCACGACTCCACGTGGATATTTTCCTTAGCCATAAAGATAGAATACAGTAACGCTACATCTTAAATTATAAATAAGTTGGACAACTGGAGGGTTTTCTTTCATATGTAGTAACTACTGTTTACAAACCTACCAGTCTCCTACATACCGGTAAATAGAAAACCCAAGTTGCTTCTATCTGCCAGTCCTCCCATTCATGGATATGACTTCTGCAAACAAAGCTATTCATTTCTAGTATTCTCAAGTCTGCTTAATTCTGTCAGTACAAAGGATTTTCTCTTTACATTTATGACCCTTTCTGCCCCTGAAATAGTAGGACTAATGAAGTGGAATCCACAAGGCTAGGACATAAAAGTTGCACCGGGCTCGTGTTTTTAATGGAATTGCTTTTTCCAGTGATCAATATAGGGTGAATATGTTTGTTCTCATGGGATTTCAACAATTACTATGTGTCCAAGAATTCAAGATATTCCATTATATACATATACTCTTACACAGCAGATTGCACTGACAGTCTGACAGTGATTATATAAAGACCAAACAAATAGAGGAACCGGTCAATGAGATTTACTGTGAAACTTTTGACACAATTTACAATGAACATTTTCTCCCTTACACACCTAGGCCAATTCATGACGGGTATGACATGAAGGCCATATAAATTGAACACACTCAATGTCAATTGTGTCGAACCACTAATCACAGATCAATACATAAAACCCAAAATCAAACCAGTATCAGATAACTTAAAAAAAGTTCATTTGTTGGCAATGTCATAGACTTCTACATATTGTGTACCCATATTTCATGGATGCCCAATAAAACAGAAAGCTGTTTTTTTTTGTTGTTTTTTTTGTTGTTGTCTAGATAACCTCCGACAGTCATGCAAAGATGTGTTATTATTGAAGACATATGGCTGTCCTCACTCAAGCAAACCATAATTAGTGCTCTTTCTCGTGGCAACTCGCCAACTCGAATTTCATATCGTTTTTGTTCAACTCGTGAACATGAGTTTCTCTTATTGCAAACTTGAGTTCCTTCAAAATACTGCAAAAAATATATAAATAAACCACTTGCCACTGTACAAAGATGCAATAAAAGAACAATTCAACTTGTTTACTTAATATTTTTCTGCATGTTTACTAGCTATTACGACTCAAAGCTAATGATTTCTTTCCATACACTTTACCTGCTAAAACCAATCAAAACATCCATTTTATTTATCAATATGGCGGGAATGTTGATCCTTATTTTGTAAATAAAACAAATATTATTGGAAAATGGTATTTTATTATGAAAGGATGCATATTAGTGCATATATATTTAAGGTTTGGGCATTTTAAATATTGTTCTTGACTCGAGTTGACTCGTCGGCATGAAACTTGAGTCGGTACTTTGACGGCGCGTTGGAGCAAAATGGGTCTTGCATGGTAACATAGAACCTTAACACCTGGAGAAAACCAAGGACATAGCGGAATAATATATCTTGTGCCATCAGGTTACTTTGACCAAGGTCAAAGTTAGCGTTTTATGTCCCATTCAACCGGAAGTCATATTAGGATAGGCCCTCATCATTGTTATTTGTGGGATTCACAGTCTGTTGAACCCACATGGGGGTTGACAGCGAGCTACTATGGAGCTTGAATATTTAACAGAAGTGGAGCAGCTAAGTTGGTCATGTGATCTCCAATCCTAGTTTTTTAAAAATTTGTTTGAAGATCATTAAATGTAGGTGTTGAAAATGAATTGCTAATATCACTATTAGACTAGATCTAGCACATTGGAGAACCAATGCAAATTATATCCAACAGAAAAAAAACTCCTCAAAGCCAATCAACCATCGCTTAACCTTGAAGGAGGAGCCCAAGGTGAAATCTGACTACATCGAAAGATTCAAATGGTGTGACATTGCAAACCTCTAGGAACAAGAATAAACGAGTTATAAGCACTTTTAAATTTGGCTATCCTTGTTTGACCTTGAAGGAGGGGTCCAAGGTCAAATCTGACCACATCAGAAGGTGCCCAGCCCATGATTTCCTATAAGTTGGTTTGACATTGCAAACCTATAAGCACTTTAAGTTTGGGTATCCTCGTTTGACCTTGAAGAGGGGTCCAAGGTCAAATCTGATCACATCAGAAGACGCCCAGCCCATGATTTCCTATATGTTGGTTTCATATTGTAAACCTCTAGGACCAATAATAAGCAAGTTATAAGCACTTTTAAGTTTGGGTGTCCTCGTTTGACCTTGAGGGAGGAGCCCAAGGTCAAATCCGACCACACCAAAAAGATTCCCAGCCCATGATTTTCTGTACGTTGGCTTCACATACCAAGCCTCTAGGACCAATAATAAGGGAGCTATAAGCACTTATCATGACTGACAAAGAAATACCCGTAGCAGCCATCTTGTTTTTCAGAATGAGGCCAAAAATATTCCCAGTCAAAATTTTGTAATGAGGAACATATCCTGCGAATTTGAAATCTCTACCTATAATACCCTTTGCTCTATAGGGCAAACAAAATTTCTTACTGAAAGTCGAAAAATGTCTGTGGCAGCCATCTTGTTTTTCAAAATGAGGCTAAAAATATTCCCGGGCAAGATTTTATGGTTATGAATATATCCTGCAAATTTGAGAAGGCTAGCTATAATACTTTTTCATTAGAGCGGTAACAGTAAAATCTGTCTACACACCACGGCGGCGGCGCAACGACGCAAATCCCAAGTATCCACCGGATAGCATCCGGTGGATACATATATAAGGTCATGGTTTTTGGCAAATATATACTGAAATTAATATTTCAGTCTAAAAATTAAACTACGGTTAAGTACTCTAGAAATTCATATGAATACAAAGTTTGCATTTTTATATATAAAAATCTGAACAAAGGCACATTGGATGTATTAATGTTTGAGGTCATTAAAATTTAACAAATATTTATTATTGTAAAATCACAACTGACTTGTTGGCCAAGCAATAATGAAGATCTGGGATTTGCTTTTCAACCCAAACAATTTCCATTTCCTTTATTCATGAAGACTACTTACCCTGCAAAGTAAACTAAAACTGGATTATAATTAGTGTTGGTATCGAATGGTAATATGCACATCGATATCAAACCATATTTTTGCCTTACGTATCGATCGATATTGAAATATCGGGGTATTAGCTGCTTTCCTGGGAGAGACCTTCCAAACTCTTTCGCGAGGTTTAGTATTTCCCGAAACGTAAACAAATATGGCATTTCCGGTTTAGCGGTAAGTGAAAGATGACAAAAATAGTAGGAAAACCAATATATTCTTCAAATATTGTCCTTTATTTGAATGAAAAACATGATATTTGTACCTGTTAAGTGGTATGTTTCGATATTGATATTATACTCTACATTATTGATATCGGCAAATGTAGTGTGAATCGATAAATATTTCAATATCGATAAACAATACCAGCACTAATTATAACTAGATTGGGCCAACTCAGCGCCAACATATCCCCAGACAGGTCATCACTCACGCCACAGGTTTTGATCAGGAATTTTTTAAAACATAATTACCCATTATTACATGAACTTCAGCACATCAATCTACTCTGTTTATATCTTCCCAAGGAAGATGGTGTATCCCCAGACGCCGAATACATAACTCAAATTATATTTTCAATCTTCCTGCAATGATAACTCTAAACCTATTTTCAAAGTATTTAAATGATTGATGATTGAATGTCCATTCTAAAATAATAATCCCAAAAGAGCATATCTGTTTCTATATTTGTTGACAAATAAAATATTATTTTTAACTCAACTCATCATACTTTTCAATCTTCCTTCAAAGTATTTAAATGATTGATGATTCAATGTCCATTCTAAAATTCATAATCCCAAAAGCGCATATCTGTTTCTATATTTGTTCACAAATAAAATATTATTTAAAAAAAAATTATTTATATTATTATTATATTATTTTTAGAATTTGCAAATTGTTTTCAGTTATTCATTTCCTCTATACCTATATATGTGGTCCATATATATGCAACCTAAATATGTGACACAATCTCAGTTCTGACTCCCCTTTGTGTTATATGTAATGAAGCCCACCACCTCCCACCCCCACCCCTCTCCCCTTCTCCACACCTCTCTCACTATTACACAAGATCTGCAACCCCATTGAGTTCTTTGTTTCTCATCTGATATCATTAAATACCATTGTTTATTTAGTGTCACTCAATATAGCTGGAGGTCCCAGAGGTGGGTGGGGGGAATCCGGGTGGGGGATGTGGGTTGAGCATAAATGGTAAACAAACAATCTATATAAAAGGGGTACTCAAATACAAAAAGAATTGAGAATTTTAAGTATGTGATTATCAACTGAAATGAGTTCATAACTGTAGGAGCTGTGCCAAAATTAACTGAGGCAAGTTGAATAAAACTGGGCTAGTTGAGGGTTAAAAATCCCCTAGTTTTACTACATAAGGATATAATTTCATTAATATTGGGACTTAAAGCTCACTTAAAGTGTCCATTTTGTCTACTTGAATAAGTTTAACCAGTTTCATTTTAAAAAGTGAAAAACTCAGCAAGCAGAGGTATAACACACAAAAATAAGTTCTTAAAAGACTAAGATAGCCATAAGATTATTAATATTCAAAATTTAAATAGACAGGCATTTCCTTTTAAAAATTCAAAGATTTCAGCTCTATACCCCACATCGTTTGACAGTTACTGGGCTTTAAAGTGGCATAATATCCATAAATTGGGTTTCTGTGGGCATTTTACAATTGTTAAAGAGACCTTAGCAATTAAACTACAGATCTGAAACTTTTTGGGGGACATACATAACAAACAAAAATTATATATAATACAGTTTAAGACTTGTCACACTAAGCATTTCCAAATAACAGGGCAAAATACGGAAAAAATGTCAAAAAAGGCACTTGGGCGAGTGTCTATGGCCCTCATACACAGGTTAAATGTCTACTAAAAACCTTGATTTTCGGCATATGTAAAAAGGACATAATAATGCATTCCCAGATGGGATTTCAGCTCCATCAATCACATAGTTTAACAGTTACAGGGCTTAAAGGTGGTAAAAAGTCCAAATATTGGGTCATTGTGGGCCTTTTAGAGATCTCGATGTGGCTTTCAAATTAAAGCTTCAGACTTAAAATTTGTTACATACTAAGATTACACATAGAATATGTATCTAATAAAGTTTGAAACTTCTCAGACTTACCATTTCCAAGTTACAGAGCAAAATATGTGAAAAATGTCTTAAAAGGGTCACTCAGGTGGGTGTTTAAGGTCCTCATACACAGGTTAAATGTCTACTTGAAGCCTTGATTTTTGGCACATGTAAAAAGAACATAATAATGTATTCCCAGATGAGATTTCAGCTCTATCAGTCACATAGTTTAACAGTCACACCTCACAGGCCTTAAAATTGGCAAAAAGTCCAAATATTGGGTCTTTATGGGGCCTTCTAGAGACCTAAATGTAGCCTTCAAATTAAAGCTTCAGACTTAAAATTTGTCACATACTAAGATTACACATAGAATATGCATCTAATACAGTTTGAAACTTCTTAGACTTACCATTTCCAAGTTACAGGGAAAAATATGTGAAAAATGTCTAAAAATGGTCACTCGGGTGGGGATTTATGGTCCTCATACACAGGTTAAATGTCTTCTTAAAGCCTTAATTTTTGGCACATATAAAAATAACATACTAATATCTTCTCAGATAGGATTTGAGCTCTATCAGTCACATAGTTTGACAGTCACAGGGCTTAAAAGTAGCAAAAAGTCCAAATATTGGGTCTTTGGGAGCCTTTTAGAGACCTCAATTTGACCTTCAAAATTAAAGCTTCAGACTTAAAATCTGTTACATACTAAGATTACACACAGAATATATATCTAATACAGTTTGAAACTTCTCAGACTTACCATTTCCAAGTTACAGGGAAAAAGATGTGAAAAATGTCTTATAAGGGTCACTCGGGTGGGTGTTTATGGTCCTGATACACAGGTTAACTGTCTATTAAAGGCCTAAATGTTGGGGCACATATAAGAAAACACATAGATATATTCCCAGATGATATTTAACTTAGATGAGAGACATAGTTTGAAAGCTACAGTGCTTGAAAGTGGCAAAAAGTGCATAAATTGGGTCTCTGTGGGCACTTTTGAGACCTTAAGTCGACCCCTTTGGGTAAACCTACAGCCCTAAAATTTTCTACAGACAAGGATTACATATCAAAGTTATACCTAGCGCAGTTTGAGACTCATCAGAATTATCACTTCCAAATTATAGGGCAAAATATGTGTAAAGTATAGCAAAAAATCCCTAAGTGGGGGTATTTATGGGCCTCAAACACAATTTTCTCCTCAATTTAAAGTCATGATTTTCGGCACATGTACTAAGAACATATTAATGTGTTGTCAGGTAAAATTTCAGCCAGCTGAGCATCATAGTTTGTGACCTACAGGGCTCTAAGTGGCCAAAAGTGCAATTTCTGACCTTAAGGTGGCCATAAGTTCTTTTTTACTGGGAGTTTAAGGTCACCTTAAAATAGGGATCTTCCTTTGGGCACCCTTAACATGTGTACCAAGTTTGAAAAAAAAATATTAATTTGTTTTTGAGTTATCGCGTCCACAAGGAAATTTCTACGGCGGCGGCGGCGCGACGGACCTGAATCCAATATATCCCCGACTTTCGTCTGGGGATATAATTATAGGGCAAAATATGTGAAAAGTATAGCAAAAAATCCCTAAGTGGGGGTATTTATGGGCCTCAAACACAATTTTCTCCTCAACTTAAAGTCGTGATTTTCGGCACATGTACTAAGAACATATTAATGTGTTGTCAGGTAAAATTTCAGCCAGCTGAGCATCATAGTTTGTGACCTACAGGGCTCTAAGTGGCCAAAAGTCCAATTTCTGACCTTAAGGTGGCCATAAGTTCTTTTTTACTGGGAGTTTAAGGTCACCTTAAAATAGGGATCTTCCTTTGGGCACCCTTAACATGTGTACCAAGTTTGAAAAAAAAATATTAATTTGTTTTTGAGTTATCGCGTCCACAAGGAAATTTCTATGGCGGCGGCGGCGCGACGGACCTGAATCCAATATATCCCCGACTTTCGTCTGGGGATATAATTAATTTTAATTTTAAGCAGTAAAACAGATCAACGACCTCAAGGCTAAGATATATCGTTTTCAAACACCAATACAGAACAATATATTTTTCCATTAAAGCATGTTTACTGGAACTACAAAGTTAAGTATCAATAATACTCGCAATAAACCTCAAAACTAACGAAGGTTCAGTTTTCTGTCTTGCTGGTATATAATTCTACGTACATACATGTATGTAGTATACATAATCTATACATATGCATGTATCTATATATATATATGCACACAATATCAAGGAAATAGTTCAACCAGTTCTGTACTCTCATATAAAAACAGTCCACATTTGTCAATATCACAAGGTCCTTATCATTGGCCTTTATTGACATTCGTCATACACAGCAGCAGAAAGTTATAAATACCTTATCATATGTTGGTCAAAAAACTTTTTTTTTTTATTTTGGTATGTATTTTAGGATTTTTAGCATGTTTATTTTGTCACATG
The DNA here is from genome assembly GCA_964017235.1 of Sabellastarte sp. h YS-2021. Taxonomy (NCBI): domain Eukaryota; kingdom Metazoa; phylum Annelida; class Polychaeta; order Sabellida; family Sabellidae; genus Sabellastarte; species Sabellastarte sp. h YS-2021. The sequence continues at coordinate 78,468,645 of OZ024929.1, read as the reverse complement.
TGGGTAAAACAAAAACAATATATATTTTTTTTAATTTTACGTTTATTTTACGGTCTCATTTATTTCGTCATGAACTTTTTCTTATTTGGTGTGACAACTAAAATTTAAACATCTAATGTCAAAATCGCATGATGAGAGATGAACTTAATGGTGAAAACCAGTGATTCTAATAGAGCTGCTTAAGATTTTTACACTGTAGACTTGTAAACAATTATGTGCCGACCCTCTGGATTTCAACCCTAATTGCAGAGAAGTGCGGTATGAAAAAGCAGGGATGCGATGATACTAGATTTTCCAGTTTGGTATTCCGCCAATGTGAAACCGTCCCGATTCCAGGATACCGAAGAAGTTGGGAGTTTAATCAGTTCCCCAATCAAATAGACCTACAAACAGAAGTGATTTTCCGTAATCCAAAACATGGTAGCTTTTCTCAAAGAAATCGCTAGAAATGCATTAAAATTTAGTGAAATAGGAGATACTAGTCCATCATTTTTTTCAGATTCAGGTTTAACATTTAATAATTCACATTTCCCAATAATTATATAAGCTGACATTCGATTTTCCGGTTATTAAACTGGCCACACTATTTCAGTAAAATTGTCTCGATACCAGTATACCGGCACTACCGAATGACCCCTATGAAAAGTGAACATTACTTTATGCTTTAGATTTTATTTTGGGGTAGTTTTTTAATATCCATTAAAATAAGTAAAACATACAGTATCTCCCAGATGTTGCCAGAAGCTAGTTTCAAAGCCAAAATCACAGAGTTGAGGGTCTAATGAACATTTGTCAAACTCTATAACTACAAAGCAACCCAGGCCTCTTCATCATATACCTACCAGGACTTATATAGCATTACCTGTGTTTAATCTATGGTTTTCGTATCTTAAATAACCTGATCAACTGTTCAAGCGATTCTAGTTCACAATTGAGACACACTTTAAAAAGTTCATATTTTGGGGGTCTGAATGGTTAAGTATGTCAAATTATACTATCAAAATGGCTTCATTTTATCTATAGAACAGTTTTACTTTACCTCACAGTGGAACATGAAAATAGCTTGGTTTACAAGCATCTTATAAACTTGAACCATTTCCTGTGTATACCCACCTCTTTCCTTTTTAAGTCAAACTTTGACTTTATCTCCTCAAATTGTTTCTCAATCTCCTTTAGATGATCTTGTTCTTTTGCAAGTAACAAATAAGATCTCCAGTTGGCCGAATCAAATCCCCAATGGCAGGTTCGATTCTCCAAGGATTTATGGGAGTGACACACAAAATTTGGTGGTGAAAACACGCCTTCACAGTCACAGCACTGAATGCATTTTGTTTTGGGGTGTTGATAGAGTTCCGGAATAAATATTCCTTTGCATTTCCCAAAGCACTCGTGGTACACTTTGAAACTATTTGGAGTTGTTGGATTCTTTGACTTTTCTGGGCAGCTGTACAAGAGCCTATGGCAAAGTCTCTCTGCATCTGTTTTGGTGATCAAGCCACAGTTTTGTGCATTTTGTGGCAAAATTCCTGAAACCTTCAGAATGTGTAGCTGCTCAGCATTGCATCTTGAGAAGAATATATGTAATTCATTACAGGCCTCGTATACCTGGTCCATTGAAAAAGGTCTGAGGAGATTTAAAACCTGTGGAAGGCACAACCTTTTCTCACCACCCACCACAAAACAAGAGATGGTTTCACCTTCTAAAGTGGTCTCTGACTTTTCACTCCGGGAATTATCCATTGGGAAGAGAAAGGGCAGTTGCTGGTATCCAATTGACACAGAGGATTTACTAGTATCCGTGAGATCCTGCTTCAGAAATTCAGACATAACTTTTTTGTACTCCTCAATATCAGTGGCAGACATTTTCGTGGGGTCTGCCCATGTAGCACTGTACCTACTGGGGCCTCTCAAACTGTGCATTGCGGCACCTTGAAAGGCCTTCAACACTAAATGGATATGTCTATTGTATGCCAGGTTACTTATTTCTTCCATGTTGCACTATTGTCTTTCACTAGAACCATTATTATCTCAGGTAATTGACATATTTTCACTGAAATGTCTCTCAATTTTACTCATGGTGCGCACGTTGTGTTAATTTGCATATTTTAGGCTGTTCCGTCAATCAGACACACCCACTGAATGACCCAGATTATTGCAGTAAGTGTTCGTCTGCTTAAGGGGAGACGTTTGCTGAGAGGATGATATAAACATGTGCTGATGTTTTTCTGATTAATTTCATTTATGAATGTGCTTCCAAAAAAAAAAAAAAACAAGTGCACATGCAATTTGGTCTCACGTTTTTGTATCGTGACAGATATTTATACAAAGAATATATTAAAAAAAGATTAAATAGCTTTTAAATGTGATGATTTCTGGATATTATAAAATGATAATTAAGTTGTAGCTGTTAATGTGCCTGTAAATATATCTGTTGATCTATTTTTTATGTTTTTGATGTATAGCATTCACTCAAAATCTATATATCTATATTAACACAGGTGCAATACAAATATAAGAAGTAAAGCAGTCACTGATAATTATTACAAAATTGAATTTAAAAATGGAGTAAAATTTCGTATATTTTAGATGAATGATTTGAATGGTCCAAAACCAGATCAAATTGAAATACACAATTTAATTAATAAACGTAGGATATGTACTTGTCAGATATTTGTCACAGCTTTTGTACCATCATGGTACGTGTCATCTATATGTTATCTGCAACCATCATTCTTTTTTTGAGGTAGTTATTAAGAAAAAAAGAGATATCCACTTATATACTGATAATTAAGGTTATCACAAGATGTTTTATGTGACAGTATGTCATATTAATTTGCACATTTCTATCTACAGTATAGAATACAACATTTTTGTTCACTAAAATGTTTAATAACTAAAGCCCTCAATCAACCTAACCTGTACAACAGTGCTCTAACAAGCTGGGTTTATTTGGTGGTGAAATTCTGTACAAGTCACTGTTATTGTTTTATTTCAGGAAGGAGGCTTTTTTCCTTTCAATCAAATGTGACCTTTATAGAACTTTGTTGCCATATACGTCAGCTAAAGGGTGCACATATCACACAAATAATAAAGTAAATATGAGCTCTTTTTCATTAAATTTGAACATTTGCATGCTTACTTGAGAATATAGAAGTTATTTTGATGTTACTGAAATAAAACACTAGAAAATTATGCTAGGAATATATGTGGATCGGTGTTTATATTTGAGTTCACAATTGATATCTATCCAACAAAACAAAAAAATATATATATATATCTCAAAAAAAGTGAGCCAAACTAAAGCACACACCAGTTTAAGTTTAATTTGACACAGATTACAATGACCTGAATTAATTATATTTCCATGACCACTTTTGGATGATTGTTTAGTATTGATTTGTTTTAATTTGATACACACTTGAGTAATATATATTTTTAAAGAAATTGTCTTGGCCATATCGTGTTTGGTGAATGAGGGAGTGAAGGAAACTCGCTGGTCAGGGTTTTGTAAGGTAAAACAACCACATATTGTAGAGTGTCAATTTTTCAATAATTTTTTAAAAAATTATTCCTACGAAAACCATTTATATTAAAATGTTTGCAAACTTTTTAAGTAACCCATTTATTAAACGTTTAATGACAAAGGTTGGAAAAACATTACAAATGAACACAATAATATCTCAATCATAAAGGGGTCAGCTGTCAAATTCAATATCTTTGCAGGGGCGGATCCAGCTTTTAAGTAAGGTATGGGTTCACATCAGACATACCATAACTAGCGGGGTTGGGGGCATGCTTCCCCCCCCCCCCCCCCCGCCCCCCGGAGAAAAAAAGAAAAAAAAAATTTTTGGTAAAAATATAGTGCATTTCCTGTAAATTTAACACCATTCTCAAAAAATAATTTTGTACTTTGGGTTGAACTCCTTTACATTATTTTTCAAGGGGGGTTTGAATCCCCTGACCCCCCCCCCCCCCCCCCCCCCCCCCCTGAATCCCACCCCCACCCTGGTTCCGCTAGTGCTTTGTAAGTTGCTCACTTATGAAAATATTATTTTTATGTCTAAATTTGTAAGATAATGGCTTAAAAATTGTGCCCCCATTCAATTCGTACTTTTAGGATTAACTGATGTGCAATTTTTGACAAAGTCTTCTAAAAATCCCCTATTATTGGTCACCACCATATATGTTTGAAAATGTTTGAAGGTAAAGATTTAATAAGCATTCTGAAAACATGGCTTCAAAAAATGTTTGTGATGGGATGTTTTAAAAACATTTGATAGAAAACATTTCAAAAGGTTGTTAAAATGATGGGTATGAAAACCAGTCGCTATTAAACGTTCGTTACCGGGTACTTGGTAATGTTTAGTAAACCATAAGGTAGGGTTTAAATAGGTTTTTAAATCGTTTTGTAAACGTTTAAATCATTTTAAAATGTTTTTAATGTTTACTGGGCAGGGATACTCAATTGCCTTGGTTGAGATCGTCGTCCTAGCAGTCCTTTTAGGTTTCTGATGGTTTATATTTATTTATATTTGGGTTTTAAAGTCGCTTTCAACGCTGTACAGGTCATATCACAAAGGGTAGTTTTGTGGGCAGAGGAAACCAGTACATCCGTAAGCAAGTACCAACTTTCCTATATGGGTTCCGGGGTTTTAACTGCCGACCTCAGAGGTTCGAGGTGAGTGTACGTGTTACCACTGCACCGCTGTAGCTCCGTGTGATGGTTTATAAGGTAAGATTAAGCCTGACTAACTAACATACACTCTCTGTATCCACCCCCTCATTATCTTGTGCACTGATGTACACCAATATTCAATCCAAAAGAATTGTTGGTTGCCTTCTGTGAAGAGTTTACTCATTCAGGCAGTGTTTGTGAGGAAACCAATGTACAGGCTAGTGGATAAATGGTTCTACACTTTCAACCACAGAGATCTACCCATGATGGAGCCAACCTGTCCAGGAGCATGTCTCAGAAATGTCCAAGTCCTGAATGTATAAGAAGACACAAATGGCCTGGTAGTCAACAAGTCTGGCATTCAACCACATGATTCTCACCTCTGTTGTGGGTTCGAGTACATTTATGGTGAACACATTGATTTTACTGAGGATCTGTCCTACAACTTCAGCTGCCCAAGGGACAAAAAAAAAATCCTTACTTTAACTGGCTAGATAAATAAGAAGTAACGCTGTAAGATATAATATTGCAAAATCAACAGAAATTTTGCAGATGGTTACTTAAGCAGCTTTTCCAACTAAAACTGAAGTTAAGAGTTAAAACATATGTAAAATAGCCTGGACTAACTCATTTGTGTTTGTTCTTTAATATAAGAATTAATTATCAGGATGAATGCAGAAAACTAATATGATCACTGTCAGAAATGCCTGGCTTTTATTATTACATGTTTATAATGTTAGTGACTGGTATTGTTAAGAATGTCACTCAAATCAAATACACATGTAGAAAAATATACAACAACGGGGATTGCATATATATTGGCAAGCAAACAAGGATACAGGTTTTATTGAGCTTGTAATACATGTAATAAATATTTCATCAAAGCTCTCACTGCAGGAAAGGGTAGACACATATTGATTTGCTGTTTACAATGAAATATATCAAACAAAGAACAAAAGAAACATTAGAGGCTCAGACAGAAAAGCAATAGTTTTCTACCTACACCATTTCATGGCACTGTTCCTTTGCTTTGGAGGTTTTTCCTTACAACCTTGGACGTGACACTTATTTATCAATGGATTTATTTTGACAAAGAACTGAGATTATATAATGGGTAAATAGAGCTTAATCTGAGGCAGCTCATCATACAATAGACACTTGAATAGAAATTTATGGTAAATTACCTGTCTACTTTTAAGCTGCTCTATATATTGAAAGCTATGGATAAAACCATTTACAGCATATAACGTTTACCTTGAGTAGAAACAATCATGAAGTTTAAACAGTTTCTTGTAAAGAATATTACTATTCCTTTTGGCAATGCATCAGATTTACTAAAGAAAATATTTCTGGACTAATGAACAGTTTTTTATCAAAACCAATTTTCTTTTCAAAGATTTGCAAAGTATAAGCACTGACTGCCATACAATTTGGGCATTAAATATTGGAATACTTAACTAGCTAAAAAATGAAAATTACCAAAAGAGTTGGTGCTGGAAGAAATGGCACTCATTACTTGACCTACATCTTTATAATCATAGGTTCCCAACCTGATGAGACTATTTACTGAGCTACTATCCTGATACATTCTTGGATTAAAACAGATGTAAAATGAACTTTTTTTGTTATTGTATTTTGAATATGCAAATTTATTCTGCTTTCTAAAAATCTTAATAAATTTAGTAAAGAGTACCTTAAGATGTAGTATCTGATATCAGGTCCTAAAATACTTGCTACACAAACTATGGTAATATTTTGTGGTCATCAGTTCATATTATTCTAAAAAAACCCTGTTGAATACTCTTTTTTGGGAAATAACGGCAGGTCAGTGGTTCTTCTGAGGGGGGACTAAAAAATGTGAAAAAAGATCACTTCGAACATGACATTGACTGTATATTGTACTTGTTACTGAACTCAAATTTTGTACCTCATTTAGCATAAAATTGGCAGAAATATTTGTTTCTTTCCATAACTTATTAAAGTATAAAATAACAATCAAGGTGCCATATATGTTTATATAAACCAAGTATACCAGGAAGACTAAATATTCTGATTTATGAAAATCTTTGAAGCGTGTTTCAAGAGTCAAGAGTTTGGTTGTGAATGGTCAAAATAGAGAACCTTGTTGGTGGCAGATAAAACATTGTGTAGGGTTTTTCTGTCATATGTTGACTAACCAACTTGCACCTGTTCTGGGTTGTAAATTTCAAAATTATTGCTCATCAAAATGCCACTTTGTATATAGCTTAAAATTATCCTTTCTAAAGGTCAAGGGGTCATGAGACAAGAAAAATAAATTTTTCTTTGTTGATAGAAAGTATAGATTTATAACGTGAATGTGGCAAGAAACACCCCCTCCCCCCTAAACTCGTTCTTTCAGCAACATTTTTAGTTAAACACCAATTTTTAATGATAAAAATATCAATAGAAGCAAACATTTAGAAAATTACTGCATAATTAACCTGTAAACCCACAGAAAATGGGATTCATACAAACACATTGTTTTAACCATGAAAAGCTGTTTTGTTTTAACTGGCAGTTTCACATAATTGTAAAAGCAGGGTTGTATGAAAAGAGATCATATTTTTAAAATATGTCTGATCTTCAAATAGCCTAGCTGAAGGCCCAAGTTGCTTTGCAGTTAGGGAAAATTTTCAGTTCAGATAATGGAGTTTCACTTTGTATAATGTACTCATACATGTACTGACTTTTACAGCAGCATAGAGCTAACATAAGCTTTTATCTCCTTACATGTATGAGTGCTTTATGAATACTGAATTTCTGTGTGCATGTTTGAAAAAGATATCATGCAAATTTGAGCCTAAAGCAAGGCTAATCTTCAAATATTGAGAAGTGGTATTTCAATATTTTGATCACCAGTGAAAATTTACTTTTATATAAAAGCCAGGGGCCGGTTTCATGAAAAGTCTCAAACTGAGCCAGACTCAAGGCTGAGTCAGGGTCTCAAATCTGAGAATTTTGTCTCGGCTGAGTTTTTGGCTCAAATGGATTTCACAAAGGGTGGATCAGCCGAGACCAGTCTCAAGTTATGGTCTCAACTTTTTAATCTCATTTCATATATTTAGTGGGCTTATTTTTAGTTTAAAAAGTTATATTTCATGATTATTATCATTTTAAATATCTTTAATACTCATAATACAAAGAAATTATATGATAATATATTATTCTAAGTGATCCATAAGATTGAGACTCAACTGAGGTTGAGTCTGGCTTTGAGTCCACCCTTGAGGCCTGTCACTTGATAATAGCCTATAAAGCATGTCAATTCTATTGACTTTTGGTATTAGTAAATATTGAATATGTGGCTGTAATTACAAAATAAAATGAAAATAGAAGATTTCAAGATTTATCAATTTCATTTTGGAACAAATTGTATCACTTTATGTATGTGTTTTTTGGCATCAAAGCTTGGACTCAAATTTGAGACACCTCCTTCATGGGCTCAAATTTGAGCCTGTGACTGAGCCAGGTCTCAAGTTGAGCTTGTTTGTGAAATGCATTGAGTCTAAGTTCACAGACTCAGCAAAATATTTCCAAAATTTGAGACTTTAGTCTGACTCAAGGCTCAAGTCTGTTCATGAAACCGGCCCCTGGGCCCATATTCAGTAACATTTTTATTCTTAGAAAACTATAATATTCCATAAATATTTTCTTTATTTTTGAGAGGAAAACTTGAAGAATAAGAATTTTTAATAATCTCATAAAGGTAATTTTAAAGGAATTTTTGCATTAACAAAATATTCATGCTGATCATCCAGCCAGGAGATTTTGTTTTTGGGTGTGTTCATTTGTCTGTTTGTGTGATTACTCCAAAAGTGATGATCAAATATTTATGAAATTTTTTATATGGAAACGACCTATCAAATGGGAGAAGTGATTAACTTTTGGGAAAGATCTAGATGATATTCTGGATTTTAAAAAAAATGTTGATTTTCCAAGGTCCCATTTTCATTGTATTATCAGTGTCTTTGGCTTACTGGTAGGCATTACTCAAAAGCTATTGATAGAATTGTCGTGATTTTTAAGGCTATTATGGCGTCTTGCCAAAAGGAAAAGTGAATACATTCGGGGAAATATGTAGATCATATTCAGGATACAAAAAAACAAAAACAAATGGAAATTCCTCCGAATTAGGTATGTGATCTATAAATGATTTCTAATTATTTTTAGAATTATATCTTCTAAGGTGCTGTTTGCAAGTTTAGTTGTGAGCAAGATCAATCAAGAATTACCTGATGACAAAATTTTTAATATAAAGAATATGCTTATACAGTATACTAAATAAAAATATAATCTGAGTCATGACTGCAGCCTTGCGTAAGGATCAAATTCGTATCATATTGTTTCCAAACATGTACACAGATATTTGGCATTCATTAAGCACTCATATATGTTATGAGCTATAAGGTCATCAGACCCTGTAATGGCTTTATGCAAATGTAAAAGCCAATGCATGAATGAGTACATTATATAAACTCAAACTTCATTATCTGAACTTAAAAAACATTCCCTAATTGCAAAGAAACTTGAGCCTTTAAGCAAGGCTACCATATGGATAATTTAAAAGATTTTTCTTGAGCGATGGTACAGTCATATCTTTTAAATTATCAAAACTAAATGTTAATCACACTTTCAGGCCATAATCAATTCTGCGGCACCAATTCACAAAAAATATATTCTAGATAAATTACTCATTAACTTCTCTCAAAGTAATACATAGCTGTACACAATCAGGAACATCCTAAGAGAGAAATGATTAGAAGGTTCTGTTATACCTGCACTTGTAAAATCAAAGACGACTTGCTCTCAAATAACTATGGATTCAAACAGAGGACACAAAAATGGTTCTACTGTTAGGATATTGCATACATTTGTGCTTATGTATTCAATTGTTTGTAACAAGTTATGGGCAGCTTAGTTTCAATAAATACTATAACAGTTAAAAGAACTGTTTGATGTGTTTTTACAAATTACAACATTGCTCCTGCTTTTTAATAATGTTACTTTTACATTTCTGAACCGTGATAAGATTAAATAACATACTGTGGTTCATTTTAAGCGACTGGTATAAAGTACTTATATTTTGTAATTCAGGACCTTGCTTCAACTGGGTAGAAGGTTTATCAAGAATGTTCACAATTAAAAAGTCTTTGTCATTTGCCAAACTGGTATGAACGTGGGATCACATAGTCTGGCATGATTATCTTTAACCACTCTCTTCAGTTGTTGGTGGTTCTAACACCTCAATACTGCATCTCAAGCTAGTCGATGGATGATTACACAGAAATTTTTAACACAGAATGAGGAAGATTTATGAAGGTTATAATTATAAACATCTACAATCACTGTTAGAGTGTATTTGACTGATGAGGAATACGATAAGACATTTGAGGACAAATGAGGATGATCCAGCATTATTTTGCATCTCCTGAAGGCAGCACTGAGGTAGATGAAGGTGCATCACTATCATTTTGGATCCATATGTATTCGTTGCCACCGACAGTGATACATAACAGATCTTCAGAGATAGTACCACAGATTAACGTGACTGATATAAAGACAGATGGGAATATCAAAATTGCCACAGCATGAAAATACATGATGGATAATGGAAGTGAAACACAACCCTATGAAAACTTAAGTGGAGTATAGGTCATGTTTTAAGTAAGTAAATCCATAGACAAAGCTCACTAGAAATCTCAGAAGAAGGACTGGGATATATTTTGAGAACAACAAGTCAAAATGACTTGCATACAAATAATAAGGTCTCAAACAGAGGACACAAAAATGGTCCAACTGTCTGGGTTTGAATCCAGATCTGTATTTGTGAATGTGTGCTTACATACTCTGCTGGATAATACAAAATATGGGTTTTATACTTTGAATATATTATGTAGAAGGGTTTGAACTGTTTTAGTTGTCTCCCAGATAGCATTACACTATGCAAAATTGGGCCAACAATGTGATTGCGCTGCACCAGATGGGCGTTATGCTGTTGGTCCAATCTTATTTTGGCCTTTGGGTTTATGTTGGCCACACATTGGTAAGCCTCCAAGAGGACGAGTAGTGCTCACTACGGCATGAGCCAATCAGATTGCAGCAGGGAATCACGTGCGCATTGTATAAAATGGCCAATGATTTACCAATGATGTTGTAAGTAAACAGATTTGGTCATGGGTAAACAATAACAATGGTGAATTGGGGGGCTCAATTAAGATATTCCATAATTCAGAAATGAAATTTGCAAATTAGGCATCCTCAAGGGTAGCCCCTGAGAAAGCCTCACATACCCTCGTTTCCTTCATGTCCCATGTTAGCAGTATGTTTTTAGGTTCTTTTATACACATTGCATTATTAATCCACTTTTAATTGTAACCTAAAGATAAGGCCAGTTTGACGGGAGCTTAAAATGTAGGTAAAAAATCCAAATGACTAGCTTTCAAATTACTGGTAAGGTCTAAAACATAGGACACTAAAATGGTCCCACTGCATGTATTTGGGTTTTAGTCTAAACAGTTACTTTTATATTGGTGCATACGAATACGTATTCTACAAAAGGAAACAAAGTATGGATTTAAATGATAAGTATTTGTCAAGAATTTGGAAGTGACTACAAATTAGCCAATTTAATGTCATGAGAAATTTTAAATATTACATTATGAAGATGATACAGAGTTCAACACTATCTGTCATCAAGGCCACATTTGTGAAAGTCAGTAAACTATGCTACAAATCTGTCCTTTATTCTCTCATGAGAAATTGTTCCTGAAGGAAATCATCTCTTTCAGTAACTGCACATATTGTCTATGGCCCTATTATACATCTACACACAAAATTTTACTTAATGCTTTTAATTGCATATATTTTACACCAAATATACTTGACTATATATAAGAACAGACATTATGTTTGTATATTATGTACGAATTTCGAGGTCCCCAGGGGCCTAGTGGTTAGCAAGTTTGGCATCTAATCATAGGCTGTCACCTCTGTGTGGGTTTGACTTACACAAGTGGCAATGCTGAGGACCTGTCCCAATGTGACCCTGGATGTTGAATGGGACGTAAAATCCCAACTTTGAACTTTATGTATGTATTCACACAAATATATGACCCATAGATAAGTGTCACAGTGGAACTTAAAATCTTGCAAAATTTATAATACTGTCAACATAACTACCAATCCATGTATTTCATAGGTTTGAAGGGATTTTAAGTTCACAGTAAAAAAGTTAAAATTGTCTGAACAGATTTTAAAATCCCGATGATGAAATTTTAAATATTATGAAATGCATAGAATAATATATATATATTCGGTATTTAATTCAAATGTTGTTTACAGTGTACAGACTTTTGTCAACATGCATTAGGACAATAATCCTCAGATATAAGTTATATGAAAAATGCCAATTTGAGTTTGTGATGGAATAATTTTGACAGAATAATGGATCAAAAAATGAACATGGAGCAAAAGACCTCATAACTTCAGATCTTAGTGTGTATATAATTTGGGAGTATTGCTCCGAGGTCCATATTTTAGGTTATGTTGAAGAAATATAGTTTTTAACCCCTCAAAGTTATTGGCAGACACCACAACTTGGTATAAAAATAATTTAATGATAAATTCAACATCTAGTCAAATGGGACCACCAATGCAAAAAACCTTTATAAGCTGTTTGTTGATTGGTCATAGATTATAGTAATATAAATTTTGTAATCATGAAATAGTTTTAGTGGCAATTCTGGTACGACCTAGAGGCGTTCAAAAAATAATATTTTTACAAAATAAGTGATCTTCAAATATTGGGACTTCAAAATCATTTTATATTTTGATAACCAGTGAAGGATCACTTCTTTCTGAAGGTCATGGCCTGTATTTAATATCATTCTTATTCACGGAATACTAATATTCTATTTTTCAGAGAAAACCCCAAAGAACAAAACTTTATTAAATGGGTAAAGGATATTTACCCAACGGCTGGGTACGCTAGATCAGTTTCACTGCTAGCGTACCCAACGGTTGTGTACGCAAGATCTATTTCACTGCTAGTGTACCCAACGGTTGTGTACGCTAGCAGTGATACTGGTCTAGCGTACCCAACGGTTGCGTACTATATTGCTGCTAGCGTACCCAATGACTGTGTATGTACACTACTGGCATACCCAACTACCCTGCACTCAAGGCAGTGAACCCTATGTTCCCAATGGTTGTGCACCCTAGGTCAATAGCTTTCTTAGCATACCCAACGATTGTGTACGCAAGATCTATTTCACTGCTAGCCTGCCCAATGGTTGTGTACGTTAGCAGTGATATGGGTCTAGCTTACCCAGCGGCTGTGTATGGAAGACCTATATCACTGCTAGCGTACCCAACAGCTGTGTATGTACACTAATGGCATACCCAACTATCCTGCAATCAAAGCAGTGAACCCTTTGTTTCCAATGGTTGTGCACCCTAGATCAATAGCATTGTTAGTGTACCCAACGGTTGTGTACACAAGATGTACCGGTATTTCACTGCTAGTGTACCCAACGGTTGTGTACGCTAACAGTGATATCGGTCTAGCGTACCCAACGGTTGTGTACACAAGATCTATATCACTGCTAGCATACCCAACGGCTGTGTATGTACACTAATGGCATATGCAACTCTCCTGCATCCAGTTAAAGCACTAAGTTCTGTTTTCCCAATGGTTATGTACCCTAGATTAACATCATTGTTTCTTTCTTTTGTTAGTGTAAGAAAAAGCTGTATAAGGTACTGGCATACCCAACTACCCTGTACCCAAGGCAGTAAACTCTGTGTTCCCAATGGTTTTGCACCCAAGATCCAAGATCAATATCATTGCTGGCATACCTAGTGGCTGTGTGCACAAGATCCATATCACTGCTAGTGTATCTGTTGACTGCCTTTTTGACCCCCAAGCCATTTTAAATGGCGTGGTCCGCCGTTTTAAATGGCAGGCCCTGCCATTTACATCCACTAGGTTTAAATAAGGGGTTGTAAATGGCTGAGCCATTTAAAATGGCGGACTCCAGGTCCCAGCCATTTTAACCTTATCAGCCCAACTTAAGATAACAAAATTCCAGAATGTTTTTTTTTTGTTTTGTTTTTTTAATATAAACTATTTACAAGGAAATTATTTTTCATGAAAAAGGTGACATTAACACATTAACATAGATAAACTTAACAGACCCTTGTATAGAAGTACTTTGTACTTCTTTTTTATTTTATATAAATATGTTTAACTTATCTCACCTCAACAAAAAGTGTTTAATAATCTAAAATGAATTGTGTTTCCTGAGTCTTTATAGGCATTAAAATGACCCTTTGATGTCGATTTCATTGCCTTTCATTGGAATGATTTCTTAATTGGATTTGTGCCTATTGTTTCAACATTCTATTGATGTTCATTTGTTTCACTTGGGTGGGTGAAGTACACAATAGGGAATACCTCAAATCATAAAGTGAAACAAATCAACATCAAAGTAATCTCTAAATGTAATGGGGCTTAATTCCATCAAACCCATAAGGGGGAAGTTTATGGGTAAGCCTGATTATATATTTTAACTTTAACAAAGAATTATAAAGTTACCTTTTTAAATTGCACTAATTAACTGGAAAATGTAAGTAAATCAACAACTTAATTTGATGAATTTAGTCAAACAACACATTGATGCACAAAATTGATAAAATACACATTGCATATAAAATCGATGTTTTCTAATATGTTATATGGGTAAATGTCCATTTAAGAACTTAACGTTAAACATTTGAAAATGATGATTAAATTAATTATTTTGTTTACAAACATATAAATATGTAAAGTATCACCTTTACAAAATACCTTAACAGAGTCTTACAACAATGCCTAATTAGTCCTTTTGCCTAGTCACTCAACCAGAGGTGAAAGAAATCAAGTTCAAAAGAATGCTAGAACAAAAGGCAAATCTAAGACTAATCCAGTTACCAAGTCACACACATAGTCAAACAAATCAACTTAAAAGGAATGTTGAAACAATAGATGTATCATTGTCTAATCCAGTTGCCTAATCACTAGCCACAAGTGAAACAAATCAAGCTGAAAGCAGTGGTTGAACAATAGACACCTTATGACTCAATGACCTTCCCATTGTCAGATTAACTGAGACAGAGTCTTGGAACAATAAAGAAATTGAGACTAATCCTATCAGTGCATAATCAGGTAAAGAAAAATAAGTAAACAGTGTCATTTCAATTTCAAAAATAAAACTTATGTGTGCAAATTATAAGTTGTGCTAAATATATATGTACAAAAATATATGTATTCGGAAAATAATATTTCATATCTGTACTAAACGTGAAACATAAAACATAATAAACTAATGTCTGATTTTGACTTTGTTTCTATCATCTAGTTGGCTGAGCCGTTTAAAATGGCAGCCTGCCGTTTAAAATGGCGGCCCGCTGTTTAAAATGGCAGACTGCTGTTTAAAACAGCGGATGGGGTTAAAATGGCATGTAACATATCCAGCAGTTGTGATATTGGTCTAGTGTACCCAGTGGTTGTGCACACAAGATCTATATCGCTGCTAGTGTAGCCAACAACTCCAAATTTTTTATAGCCTGCCCAATTTCTCATTACCCAAGGTAGTATGCAGTCAATGGTCGTGCACTCGATATCAGAACCCTTCATGGCGTACTCAACAGGTCTGTATCCAAGGCATTGTGAAGCAATTAGTTTTTAAAGAAATTTATTGAGTAGTCAGAAATGGGCCAAGGACCACTCTCTTAATTAAAATTATTCAGCTTAGCGTGGGTTTGCACTGTGAAACAGCAGAATAACTTGGGTATTGTTACATTCTGACAAAGATAATTTAAGGAAGAAGTGATTAAAATTTGGGTACACTATGACTGATCTTGTGTACATAGCTGTTGGGTACACTAGCGGTGATATAAATTTTGTATACACAGTCATTGGGTACGCTAGACCAATATCACAACTAGCTAACACAGCCGTAGGGTAAATAACCACTCTGTATTAAATGTGCCAGGAAAATTTTAAAACAGTTTTACTATAAATAACATTTCATGCAGATCAACAATACACATGTTACCTGTTTTTCACACACATATTGTCTTAAATTTGCCATTATTATCTAAAAAATAGTTAGTGTTTACTTGTCTATGGCTTTATTTGTCAGCAAGATCAGTGAAGAATAACCGGATGCCAACTTTTTATAAATATGAGTTTATTTGTAATAACAAAATATAATTGGAGCCATGACTGTATGTGCAATCATACAATAAAGACCTTGTGATCATCAAAACTAGATCTCAATAATCACATTTTTTGTACCATGAAACATAGGTCCACATAATTATATTGGGGGCCCCACTTCAAAAGACATTTATTTCAGTTAAATAATTCATCAAATTCTGTCAATGTATCACATATATCTTCCCAACCCTATACTGTAGGTTTAACAAGCAACAAACAAAATATCCCCTAATAACAAAACCGATTTTAATAAGCAAGTCAAAAATTACTTGCTTCTCCAAATAGTGTGGTTTCAAACAGAGGACACCAAAATGGTCCAACTGCTTGGGTTCGAATCTAAACCAAAACCATTGCCATGTGTGATTACATATTAAATTTGTTGATACAAATTATGGGTAGCATAGTTTGAATAAATAGAGAAATGTTGGACGTGTTTAAAAAATTATCACGTTCTTACTATTTTATTGTCCAACTTTCATACATTTGATACAATGAATAAAAAAAATAATTATACATTATAAAAGAACCATTAATGAAGAATATGTTTTTATTTATTCATTATTTTTAATACACTAAAACGCAAATGCAGTTTAAATACTGCCTCTTAAAAATTGTTGCTGTTACTTTTTAAAGCATGCTTATCTCAATGGTTTCTTTCTTTCCTTTTGTTCATCATTACTTCTGTCAAGAAGATTATGTTTTTGGCTTTATGAATCTGTCCGTTTTGTTTGCAAAATACCTTGAATAGCTAAGGACGGATTTTGCTAAAATTTTCAGGAAATATTGACAACAATGACATAGGGAACAGATATGATTAATTTTTGGTGAATCCTGATCACCATTTTAATCTAGGAATATTTTAACAATTTTTTTACCATTGTACTTATGAGCAATATATAAGATGGTGGGCCTTGTTGGAGGTACATGTTCTTAAAGTGCGCTTCTTAATGATCTCTTTCATTATATCTTGCCAACAGGTGTTTTTTTTTTTCAAGTGAGAATTTTTAAGCACGAGCCCTTGCCAGGCTTGCGCTTCTAGGAATCACTTTTTTCCTTTTTCTTTTCATTTATTTTTGTCTCCAGACTTTCATGAATTGTGGCAAAGCGTGATGTCTCTGATGGCTTTGCAACTTGCGCTAGTAGACCCAAACCCCTTTCGGCCTTGTTGCTTCTAGAAATCAATCATCAGCTTATTTCATCATCTCCTTTCAATTGCTATAACTTTTTCCAGTGGGGTTTTTCCTTTCGGAGTTTTTCAGGTAAGCTTTTAGTTTCAGGAAGTCATCCTCTATTCATCTTCGTACATTGTTTTGCAATTTTGTTGCTTGTATATTAGTTTTTCTTGATTTTTTTAATGCAATCTCCTAGTTTTAGTCAATATATTTTTCATTGGTCATTGTTAATATGTATAGGTTAATGGCTGGGCAAGTGTCCAATATTTGAAAATAATGGACTGTTTACAAGGTCCCAAGGTAATTTTAAAGATGTTATTTAACATACTAACATTTCATTCCTATATTTCTGGTGTGTATTTTGGGGGCTTTTATGGTCATTTTACTTAAAATAAATGTAGAGGGGTGTCTTTGGAAATGTGTAAAAAAGGTTTCAATATATGGTCAAATCACAGAGTGGAGCAACTGCCCATTAGTGAAAGATATTGGACACTTTTAACAAAAGAAAAACTCTCGGGTGTTATTTAAATAAAATGAAAAGACATAATACTATATTTATATTCAAATATACATACTGAATTTTAAATAGATATTTTGTGATAACTGTTTTGGGACCATTCCTCTGTGTAACATGTGTATTTTGTGATGAGCAAGTAGTCTCCATTTTAAGAGTATTTATTTAGCCAACTAAATTGGAACAGTTTATAACATCAATTATGTTTACACACAATGTTCAATGTATTGGTGTAACATGTTGGCTTTATTAATAATTTACTTGGTTTTGAGGTTATTTACTTTTGCAGCGTGTGAATCTGCTTGGTACTTTTTTATTCTTTTTTTTTTTTTGCATTTGATTTTTAATATGCAGTGTTGCTTTTGGCTCTTAAAACAGATGGGTAGGTTTTTTATAATGTTTGTGTTACCTGTTTTGTAGGATCTATGGTTTGGGAGCTGTTGAGTGTTGGTAGTTTAGGCAGGTTTTTTTTTGAGTTGTCAAGGAAGGATTTCTCAAGTGTAAAGGTGGATGGGGGGAGGTTGTATGAGAGACAGTCTTTTCTTTATTGGATCCCCCCCCCCCCCAACAAGATAGGACTGGTGTTTTCTTGCTTTTTATTTCAAGTCTTTTGACAAGCTGGCATAGGTTTGTCTGGGATATTATTAAATAACAAGTCAAGATGACTTGTCTTTGCAAATAGTTAGGTCTCAAACAGAGGACACCAAAATGGTCCTACTGTCTGGGTTTGAATCCAATGCTGGTTAGAGTTGTGCATCATTACATATCCCATTGGAAGATACAAATTATGGTTTAGATAGTTTGAATATAGAAAGAAGTGTTCAGACTGTTTTAGTTATTTTAGAGCATTATTCTTTCTATTAAACTATCGTGGTTTTATATTTCTTTCAAATGATAAATTCATTTTACTTATGTGGTACATTACCAGTGACAATTCATTAAGCCACACCATTGTTACTAATTATAACATATTTACATAATGAGTCAATGACTTGCTTTCAACTGGAACTGTACATGAGGTGTCAAAGGACACAAAAAAAAGATCCAACTGTTTGGGTTTGAATTGAAATGGAGATTGTTCAATGTGTGCTTACATATATGATAAGGGGACACAAATACTGGGTTACATAGCATAAAGTAATGTATATGTGAACTATTTTTTAGTTGTTTACAACATTGTCATTGATTAAATTTTTTTTTCACAGTTTCTTTGATATGAAAATTGACTCATAAAAACAATCAACATTGTACTTTGTCAGTGACCATTCTTTAAGTGCAAATGTTTTAACTGGGAATATTATTAATGCAACTAATACCCCAGTCATAGTACAGCTAGTGGTATTCTCTACGTTTATAGTCCATTTGTTAAAATCCTCATTCTTGAAATTACTGATGCCTGTCTGTGAACATGAGAAACTCTAGCTTCCCTGCTCCACCTGTCAATGCACACAATAGTGCAAATGTAAATATGAAAATAATAAGTTACAGCAACAATGACAAATTTAAACTGGCTGTTCAAAAAGAACCAAAATCCAGAATAAGAAAAAATAACAAACTTTGTTTTACAAAGTGACTTCTGCCATAGCACTGT
Organism: Sabellastarte sp. h YS-2021; assembly: GCA_964017235.1. Classification (NCBI taxonomy): domain Eukaryota; kingdom Metazoa; phylum Annelida; class Polychaeta; order Sabellida; family Sabellidae; genus Sabellastarte; species Sabellastarte sp. h YS-2021. The sequence goes on along the minus strand of OZ024929.1, from coordinate 78,449,412 downwards.
GGTTTTAAGGTTTCATTTAAAGTCACATGGCATCACAATAAAAATAAAAACCACAAAAACTCAATTAAATTATTTGCCGTATGTTTGCTTGATAATTGAGTAGTTTATTTCCATTATATCAGAAAGTAGATAATAGCTAGGCCTGGAGAGGCTAACTAGTATAATTGGGATTTGGGTTCGACTCCAGATGGCATGGTTTGAATGTAGTGAATTTATGTTGTATTATATATCTTATTTGGTGTTTTGAGTTTTTAAGTACGAGTTCTCCAAGGTTTGTGGTTGGAGAACATCACCTTTTTTCCATTTTTTTCCATTGTTTTGTCACCGGATTTTCGTGGAATTCACATTCCAGTGAGGAATCTGCCCTTCCAGTGTGCACTACTGGTGTTACTGATCCTTGACATGTCACTACACTACCGCAGCATGCTACTACGGATCTCACACGGACATTACAGATGTATGATCCGTAAATCACTCAATATTTTTAAAGATTTTCCAAATTAGGAAACCTGGCGCGATCCGGCGGGTCATCCCTGAATGTGTAACTGGGGTCTTAGCTGTCACTGGTGGTTATGCTACATAGTACACCTCCATTCTTCCTCTGCATATTCTGTATCCTCTTCACCAATGTCCATCCCTCTCCTTTAGAAGCACTTTTTGAAGCACTTCTTAAGTTCAAAAACATCACTTGCCATCATCTCTTACTTCCTGGTTTGATGTTCCTACATGTCTTCCTTTGTTGGATCTGTCTAAGTGTTTGATGTCTGAATTCTTGCAAAAGTTTCCATTTTAATTTTTATTTAAGTAAGTATGAGCCCAAAGCCCTAGTCGAATCCTTGCTGGCATCATCCTCTATAGTTTAATAATGACCAATGCACACAATACATGTTTTGTGTCCTCTGTTTGAGACCTTACTATTTGAAAGCAAGTCATTTTCTCTTCTTACTTAAATAGCTTTTCACATTTTGTGACTTAATGTAAAACCTAGTCAATTTTAAACTAAGGTGGCTTTAAAGATCACTTCTCTAGAAAAAGAAGTAAAAACTAAAATGTCACCTCTGCCACCAAAAAGATTATGTGATTTATCCCAGGTAAAAAGAGCTTTTTGTACTGCAGAAAGAAAAAAGTCTTTTGGCTTGCCCTAACTGAAAAGGGTTTTTGAGGAACATAGCTCATATTGGGTCATGGTTTTACAAAAAGTGTTAAAATGTTTTAGTCATTATCAGTGATAATGCTATTTTTCAGTTTCTTTGATATGATACACATACAAAAACAAGAGCACTCAAAGAGTCCATACCTCCACAATATTTTTAAAAATGGCTCAGTTATAAGTAAATGCTATAATTAGGGGTATCTGCACCTGGATTATTGAGGAAGGACTCTAGAATGTCCATGATTGGCAAAAAAATTGTGAATTTTATGGCTTTGGTGATAATATGGGAGCTGATACATTGATGTGGAACGCCCCGTTAACAAACAATTCATATTAACTTTCTTTGTCAACCACAACATGATTGGTGTATTGTGTTAATTTAACATTACTTTAATGGGATAAATATCAGCAACAAATTTAGTAGAATAACCACATGATATAATCATCCCTGGAATTAAGTATATTTTGTGTAATTAACAAGTCATTTGGACTTGCTTTCAAAGACTATGGTCAAAAACAGAGGACACAAAAATGGTCCACTGTTTGGGTTTGAATCTGAAACAAAACTTGTCTCTGTTTGCTTACATATCACATCGAAGACTAAAAATTATGGGTTACATAGTTTGATTATAATTATGTATATATGTTAGAACTGTTTGAGTTGTTTACAACATTTTGGCTGATGTAATATTATGCCACGTTTATGTGATATTTATATGATAAATTTAAATAATATATGTGGTAAATTGCAAGTTACCATAAAGTGGTTTTGTTGCAACTGGGCATATGCAAACAGCTTTTAGAAGTCTGAATTACTAGTATGTTTGTACTTGCTATATATTAGCAAGGTATTAAACAGAGGACAATAAAATGGGTCAAATTTAAATGATAACTTTTGCATTTGTACTTTACACACTTTAACCATACAATTCAAATTATGGATTGCATAGTTTAATGATGTACAAGTGTTGGAACTATTAAAGTGGTTTACAAAACTATAACTGGCATTTTATCAAGCTACGTACTTGCTACTTTAAAATTATTTTTATGTGATCTTTTAGACTGAACAATACAAGTAGTACATTGGAAGCAACAAATTGTTGACCTGAACATACCAAATTTGATTACTCGTCAAAAAGAGTTGCTTTCAAATAGCAATACAATTTCTATGAAAAAAATGTTCATAGATAGCATTTAAATTTTTATACAGACAAAATGAATTATTCTATGTTAACTAATGACATATGGAAAAGTTTAGTGAACTTAAATTGTTCATAAATCCTAAAATAAACGAAGAGTATAACAGTAAAATAAAGTATCCATTGTAATAAATATGAAATTAATTACATAACTTGACTTCTTCGGGGGAAAAATAATGTTGGTTGTTAAATTGAGACTGGGGAAACTTCAGTTGTCACACCTACTTACAAATGTAAATCCTGAAAACAGTTAAATTGAGCGTCAAAATACAAATACTATACAGAGTACATGGCCAGTGACTGTTTTAACTGAACATTATATTTAACAAAAATCACAAGTCAAAATGACTTGCGTTCAAACAATACGGTTTCAAACAGAGGACACAAAAATGGTCCTACTGCTTGGGTTCAAATCCAAATGTAAGAGGATGCATTTGTACTTACATATTCAATTGAAGGGGACACATTATGGGTTTCATAGTTTGAATATGTTGAACTGTTTCAGTTTAAATCATTGTCATTGAAATCTTGTACATGTTACTTTTTATACCGGATAGACATCATGAACACTAAAACAATAAATGGGGTTGTTTACACAATAATGAATATTCAATAATTAACAAGTCTGACAGACTTGCTTTCCCAAATACTATGGTCTCAAACAGAGGACACAAAAATGGTCCAACTGCTTGGGTTCAAATCTAAAATGTGACTGTGGCAAGTGTAATAACATATCCAATCAAAGGATACAAATTATGGGTTGCATTGTTTGAATATATATTATGTGTTTGGAACCATTGTAATTGTATACAGGTAACATTGGTGTTGATGTTTTCATTGTTACTTTTTTATGTCTTTCATATGATCTATAATAAGTTACAATTTCACTCAAACAAGACTATGTTTAATGTGACCAAAAAAAATCTAAAACAAAATGGACAAACCTGAAGAATTTTTTTCTACTTTATTATTACAAATAATCTAATCTAATCTAGCTACTGCTTTGCAGGTGCAATATCTTACCGGCAGTGCAGTGGGGAACTCAGGGGCCCAAGTTAACAAAAACAATAGTCATTAGCATAGTTGAGGGGCAGTCAAGGTCGGCAATCTGGAGTTATGGGTTGGACCAGAAGGAAGGAACTAAGTGGGAAAACTAGAGTTAAAGATGTGAGTTTTAGATGTTTCCTGAAGTAAGTGACAGAGATGCTATTTCTTATTTGGAAGGGGAGAAAGTTCCAAAGAGCAGGTGCATAATGATAGAAGGAATTGGAAAAATGTTTGTGATTTGTGTACTCTGCACTCAAAGGTTGGGATGTGAAGGAACTTAAGTTTAGGACTGCTGCATCTAGTTTTTCTAGAAGAGGTGTAGGGGTGTATTAATTGTCTAAGGTAGGCTGGTTGATTTAGAATTTGTTTTTGATAAGGTCAATTTTAACCCAGTAAATATTAGAATGTTTTTAAATGGTTTAAACGTTTACAAAACGTTTTTAAAACCTAATTAAACCCTATCTTATGATTTTCTAAACATTTCCAAGTAAACGTTTACACTGTAATGTTTAAAAAACGTTTTATAAACATTCTCTATATAAACGTTTTTACTGAAAATGTTTATTAAACGTTTATAAAATAACTCAAGAAGCTAGGTTTGTCTGGAAACATTTTTAAAACATTTATAGAATAGCTGAAGAAATGAAGGTTTTGCTGGAAATGTTTTTCAAATATTCATCATGAAATGTTTGATAAACAGTACACATAAAATGTTTAAACAACATTGCTTGTCAAATGTTTTAAAAACATTCTATCAAAAATGTTTTTTAAACCTATATTTTTAAATCTTCACCTTCAAACATGTCCAAACAAAGATGGTGGTGAGCAATATTAGGGAATTTAGAGGACTTTGTCAAAAATTGCCCTACATGCAATCCCTAAAAGTAGGAATTGAATGGGGGCAGAATTTCTAAGCCACTATCTTACAATTTTAGACATAGAAATAATATTTTCAATAGTGAGCAACCATACAAAGATATTGAATCTGACCTCTGACCCCATTATTATTCAGACATTATTATGTTTATTTGTAATGTTTTTCTAACATTTATCATTAAACGTTTAATAAACGGTATGCATAAAACATTTTAAAAACATTCTATTACAAATGGTTTTCGTACCAATCATTTTTTAACCTTTGCCAAACGTTTCCTTTCAAACATTTGCAAAACGCAAAAATATTTACTGGGAAATTGTACCCTATACTTGACGGGGAGCCAATGAAGTTTTTTCTATTGGGGGGGGGGGGGGTGGGGGTGGGGGGGGGGGGGGGGGGTGGTGATATGGGAGAATTTGGAGTGAGTGACAGCCCTGCAGAGTGAGTTTTGGATGCACTGCAATCTTCTTAACTCAAAATCAATGAGTGACACAAACAGGGAATTGCAGTAGTCCAATCTGCTGCTCACCAAAGCATTTGCCAGGAGGACTGATGTTTTAAGGTCCAGGGGCCGATTTCACTAAAGGACTTAAACTAAATCCCTTTATTGGCTAAGTCAGGGACTTAAATCTAAGACTTTGGTCTTAGCTAGGTCTTAAAATGGATTTCACAAAGGTGACTTAGCTAAGTCCAAGCGTATCAAATAACCACAGTGGTTTTCTGTGTCATGTGACCTTTTATATCTATTCAAAATATAATATTGGTGCCATATATCCTTCATTTGATGTATTTTATCTAAGGATACGGGCTGTTTTGAAATGGAAAACCTTGTTGCCACATATAAACTTCCCAAAGACTACTTTGGTGAGATGTTCTGTGTAATTATACTTTATTTACAGCCATTTCAAATTTTGAAGTGGAGAAAAGTTTATGGCGGCCATATTTAAGTCCGCTTTACAAAATTTAAGCCCACTACCTTCCAGACTTAAAGTTAAGTCCACTGACTTAGCAATTTCATGGACTTAGCTGCTTTGTGAAATCTGCTAAGTCTAAGACCACAGACTTAACATTCTTTTGACAAAATTTAAGACCAAAGTCTTAAATTTAAGTCTAAATCTGGGGCCGATTTCACTAAAGGACTTAAACTAAGTCCCTTTATTGGCTAAGTCTTGGACTTAAATCTAAGACTTTGGTCCTAGCTAGGTCTGGGACTTCACAAAGGGTGACTTAGCTAAGTCCAAGCTTATCAAATAACCACAGTGGTTTTCTGTGCCATATGACCGTTTATATCCTTCATTTGATGCATGTTATCTAAGGATAAGTGCTGTTTTGAAATAGAAAACCTTGTTACATCATATAAACTTCCCAAAGACTACTACAGTAAGGTGTTCTGTATAATTATACTTTATTTACAGCCATTTCAAATTTTGAAGTGGAGAAAAGCTTATGGCGGCCATATTTAAGTCCTCTTTACAAAATTTAAGCCCACTACCTCCTAGACTTAAAGTTAAGTCCACTGACTCTCTTGCATGAACTTTGGTGGACTTCATGACTTGTGACACATGGTGAGAGAGATAGGTTAGAATCAAACACCACTCCAAGGTTCTTGACATTTTGTGCTGGTGAGACCCGATTCCCCGGAATTTGATTGAACAGTGTTGAAGGAGTTGTTAATGATTGTGTTTGGAGCCTATCAAGATAAATTCGGTTTTGTCAAGGTTAAGTTTTTATTTATTTTTGAACATGAAATTGAAATTTTGAATGTCTTTCAGGCAATTCCTGAGTGATTGTATAGAGTGAGAAAAATTTGCTGGTGAGAGTGTTATGCATAATTGGGTATCATCAGCGTAGAAATGTTACTTGCTTCTACTGTATGATCGAGCAGATTGGGTTTATAAAGAGAGAAAAAAGTATCAGGCCAAGAACAGAAGCCTGGGGAATCCCACACTGGAGCTCAGCAGGATGTGACAGAGTGCTACCTACCTTGACCGAGTGTGTCCTGTCTGAAAGGTATGATTTGAATCAGCCAAGTCCCAGTTCACTGATTCCATAGAATGTTTGCGGCCTGTCATGGAGAATGGTGTGGACTTTGGTATCAAAAGTGGCAGAGAGATCCAAGAGGGTGAGGCTGTAACAGGCCTTTTAGCTATATTAAGGAGATCATTTTGAATATTTAGTAGGGCACTTTCAGTGGAATGATGTTTTCTGTATGCTGATTAAAAATCATAAGGCCAGCTTTGTAAAGGTGGATTTGAAGCTGGATGGTTACTACCCTTTCAAGAATCTTTGAAATAAAATTGAGATTGGAAACAGGCCTGTAATTTTTGAACACTTCTTTGTATAAAGATCATTTTTTTTGAAAATTGGAATAATAAGGGCCTCCTTGAAAAAAATTAAGACACTTACCTTGTTCAAGTGAGGCATTGATTATTGAAGCGATGGGGGTAATGAGGCTGTCCAGATAATCCAGGCCAAGAAAAGTGGGGCAAGGGAACATGATTGACTTGGAGAGTTTATAATGATTTTGGCAACTTGGTTCTCAGTGACAGTGGAGAAATTGAAAAGGGTATGGAGGGGGGGAGTATCATCGGAGATGTGTTGTGGAGTGAAAGATACAGGGAAAGTTCAGCAAATTTTTTCAATTTTGTCTGTGAAAAACTCATCAAATCCATCGTCTAGAAGCTGAGCGGTATATAGATGGGAGCAATTTGGCTGGTATTCTATGTAACACATCTCCTAGGACTTGCCATAATTTATGTGGGTTATGATGATTTTCTTGAATTTTTGTTCAAAGGAATTCTGATTTGGTTCTCATGTAGATTCTGATGTACTGATAAGTTTTCTGCATGTATTGTGATCTATTGTAGATTTATTTTTTTAAATAATATCAACACAGTGAAATTGTAGTACTAGTAGCAACAGATACCAGGAAATTGATGAGAAGTAGCACTCTCTGGTTAAAAAGTGTACTCTTTCTGTCTTCATTTTGTTTGTTTTTCTAAATTAAAGTAAAAGCATTCTTCAAAATGTGTCTAAAATTACCATATTCACACTTTGGTGCACAATGAAAAGTGAAACATGGGTTTAAAAGATTATTTCTACAAAAGGAAAAGTTTCTAAGCTTAGTGCTTGGTATTTTTTGCTAGCAAAATAAAACCCTCATGTGCATTAGAAAGGAGTCATTTAGAAATAACTGTATACCATCCCACCCATTACTATACACGTCTTTTAAATTGTCAAAAGTAAATCTTGAGATTAACTCTTTAAAGCTACATTAACATTTTACTGAAGAGTGGTCTATATTTGTGTGAATCTGAAACGTGTCAAGTGGGTTTTACTTCAGTTGCATAATCACCTGTTCTCTTATTTTACTAATTTTCTATTTCTTTAATAAACCATATTTAGGCATGCAATTTCCAATAAAGAAAACAATCATTTATATGTGAGAAAACTAAATTAAAAAATCAGAACGAAATATGAGAATCATTAACATTGTTAAATATATGTAAAAATATACATTGCATATATATTATATTTATTTACATAAATATTGACCAACACATACATAATAATATGACAATTGTAAAACATAGGTCTTGTTTATTCCCAGAATTCTGTGAGGCCTTGTTTATTTAAAGTAAACAAGGCTGGAAGGGGTTACAGTCTGCTAGCGCGAGTCCAAAGCCATCAGAGACACGAGTAGTGCACTATAGTGGTCACCCATCTCAATACTAATTTAGCCCATCGCCGCTTAACTTCTGTAAAAGACAGACAGTGATTATGGCAACACCACAACTTCTGTAGAAAAGAGAGAGTCATTGTCGGAATGCCACAGTTCATGAAAGTCCAGAGACAAAAAAAAAGTGATCTCTAGAAGTGCGAGCCTTGTTACAGCTCGCACTTAAAAAATACATGTGTGAGGATATGGCATTGTTACTTGATGTAAACAAACCAGTAGCTTCATTTAGTTTTGCCAAAACAGTTGGACCTCTAGTGCCCCAACCTATTAAACGAGAGTGAGATTTTAGTTCAGATATACAGTCTGTAAGCTAGAAGAAGGTCTTAGCATAAAATCTAATGGGGCAGGACAAATTTGTGAGGGTAAAAGTTATTTTAAATAGCAAAAGGTTGGATAATCGGGTTTCAACTGTACTTATAAAACCAACACATTTTTCAATTGATGTATAATTGGTTTGGAACATCTTTATATGCTCCACTTTAATTACTAAATTTCTGGGGCAAGGGTGGCAAAGTGGTAACACAATCGCTTCCCATCTCTGAGGTCCAGGGTTCAAACCCTGCACCTTATGTGGGAAAATTGGTAGTTGCTTATGGATGATCAGTTTACAGTACAGAACCTTGACCAACTGTATGTACTGGTTTCCTCTGTCCACAAAACTACCAGTCATGATATGACCTGTACAGTGTTGATAGCGACATAAAATCCAAAATAAATAATACTAAATATCTCCTAAATTAAAAAAAACATAGTATGAACTCATAAAATGTTCCGCACAATTTAATCATACACTAAGCATGAAATATCTACAGAAGCCTACAAGGGTCAACAAATTCAGGATTTCCAAAATTTAGGATTTTTTTTCAGTTTCCAGAATGTGATCAGGATGTTTCCCCAAATTTCAGAAAGATCTATTCATTATCATGACAACAGACAAACAAACAAACAGGTGGATGGACAAACACACAATCCACAAATATAACCTCCTGGTGGAGGTAGTTAAGTATATATTGTGAGTGTATCTACTTCGAACCAGGAAATCCATCTGATTGATTTCGTAAATTATCCCTTAATGCCAGGTGAATGCTGCCATTAGTGATTTACCACTTCCAGTTGGTAGGTAGGATTGGTCAGTTGTGCTGGACAATGGACAATGAAGTAGGTACAATCACATCTTGAGATACATGGTTTAGAGACACTAAATGAATGAAACAATCACAATTAAAGTGATTATTAGTCACTATTATAGGATAAAGGATTCACGAATTGAGTGAAAAACAAGAACTGGTTTAAAAGCTTATGTGTACTTCATTGGACAAATAATTTGTTTCAAGGTAAATATTAAATTAAAAAAATACTACCTGCATAAAATGACATATGGACATAGGTGCAATATGAATCAACCATGACTGACCCAGATGTTCTAAATTTTAATACAAATATAGACAGACTTTTGAATGCCTTTTAAGATACCAGTGTCTTATATTTTAAGTGTCATTATTTAAGTATCAACAAAGGTAAAAATTTGTTTCATCTTAACATTACGACTGAATTGGTTGAAATATCTTGGTTATATTTACAACTCAAGCATTTGGCAAGTTGATGGAGGTTATACAAATAGCTGAGGATAAATCAGGTTTTATTTATACAGTAACATCTTTGCACTACCTTCAGTACAAATAGAGTGCACACCATCTGATAGAGAGGATATCTTTCCCCGTTGTTGTATTTTCTACTTCTGAAATAGAATTTTCAGACTCTTAAGTATAATCTATCGCCTGAATAATAACTGCTAAAAAATTACAATCTATAAAAAACACCAATACACAAGAGTATATTAACTAAAATTATTGCCTTTTCAGAAATAATTTTGCAAACATAAAGTAATGGAATAGATCCAGCAGACTAATTGTGAATGTACATAATCAACCTAATGAACTAGGTTAAACCTGAACTTGTTTACATACATAAAGGCGGCTCCTACAGATGTGTACTTAAAGATACCCTCATTATTTTTATTGCTGTTACATTTTGTCTGGTTATTGACCTGTCGGTTGGTGAGGGGAGTGCATTAAATATTGCCAACATATTTTCCATAGCACAAAATGCGGGGCTCTACAATATAGCCTAAAGTTATAAATTCTGTTATATTCTAATTAATTCATTTGGATAATTAACTCCACTATCTAAATAACGTGCAACTTATAAGGTTTTCATTCAATTTTTATAAATTTAAGGTTGCTTCCAATGGTTTCCATAGGTACCATTATCTCTCCTGTGGTGATGGTTGTGTTGACATGTATGTTGAGGATATGGAGGTAATTAAGCAGAAGTCAGTTGTTCAGAAACTTGCTAGTTGCTGACCAATACCTTGTGGTTTATACTACGAAATCTCAATAAAACAGTGTGTGCATCTGTCTTGTACAATGATATCTGATGATGCTATGATATAATCAAATAATAAAGTTGGAAACTCAAATAATATAGTATATTACTATACATTAGCCCTGGATCCCACTGTTCCATGCTGGGCTCACAAGCTACACAAAAGTGCAAAATATTTAACTCATTGGGGCTTGTTTGTGGTTTGACATGCTTTGAATTTTAGTAGTATCTTTAAGTTTTAATAAGTCAAGATTTGTATTTTGGTAGGGCACATACAACGGAGAACGGAAATGTTTTGCACACCTAATAACTTTTCAAAATGTTTGAAAAACCTCTCACAGGCTCTCACATGCTGACGTAAAATAGAGGGGTAGTGGTGTCACTTTACATCGAGTTCATTTTTGGAACAATAAGGATAAAGTCATTAAGGAAAGTTCAAATAGGTATTGATACTAGTGTGAACGGGCAATAATCTTTATGCACCAGAGAAGATACAAGTCAATGTACCTCCCATAGTATCACACTTTCAGACTGATTCCTATCAGATGTTTTGTCAGTATACTCTACATTGTGACCACAGGGCTTCAGTTAAAACAATTAAAAACTTCCTTAATTCAGGTCCTATTTCGACTTTTTTTGCAGCATTTTGTTTGGTTCATCAAGCGGCTTGCATCCAAGACTGTTGTGTCATGTTACTTTGTCGTACTGGAGTATAAGTCTCTAGAGATGCTAATCCTGGTATGATCCAAAACTATAACAAATGACCTAAAACCCATATTACCTAAACAGTTATGCCACAGAAAAAATAACTACATATATACAAATATATAAGGAGTTTAGTCCAAGTACTGGTTCTGGAAACAATGGTGCCATTTCATATTTCAGATGGCACCTGCCAAGAAATACATGTAGTTTATAGAGTGTTGAACAAGCAACCAGTGCCTGTGAATGGGCTCTGTGTCAGCTGACTGTATGTTTTGAGTTTCAGATTAAAAGTCAAAGAAGGAAAGGACACAAAAGTTGTGTCCTGTAAATGGTATTCAGAAGTACCAAGTTAACTGTTAAGGAGTAAAAAGTAGGTAGAAAACATATTCAAACAAAATACTGTAAATGCAATAGTTTTCAAGTTACAACTGATTTACTCAACAGTGAGAACCTCAACGTAGCTTTTGCTCAGCTATGCCAGGAGATATATGTCTGCAATTTTACTATGTTACAGCTAACCCATAAGTAGGTGAATAACATATTGAAAGAAATTACTGAAAATGCAATAGTTTTCAAGTTACAACAGATTTAATCAACAGTGAGAACCTGAAAGTAGCTATTGCCCAGCTATGCAATGAGCTACAGGTCTGCAATTTCACTGTGTTATAGCAGACCCAAAAGTAGTTAAGTAACATAGTTCAACAAAATACTCTAAATGCAGTAGTTTTCAAGTTATAACTGGTTTACTCAACAGTGAAAACCTAAAAGTAGCTATTACTTAACTGTGCAATGACCTACAGGCCTGCAATTTTACTATGTTATAGCTGACCCAAAAGTAGCAGAATAACATATTTAAACGTATTTAAACAAAATACATGTACTCTAAATACTCTAATTTCAAAGTAGCTTGGCTCAGCTATGCAATGATGTTACAGGTATTCAATTTCACTATGTTATAGAGGACAGAAAAGTAGGTAAATAACATATTTAAAGAAATTACTGTAAATTCAATAGTTTTCAAGTTACAACCAATTTACTGAACAGTGAGGACCTCAAAGTAGCTATTGCTCAGTTATGCAATAAACTACAAGTCTGCAATTTTACTATGTTATAGCTGACCAAAAAGTAGCTGAATAACATATTCAAAGAAATTACTGTATATGCAATAGTTTTCATGTCACCACTGATTTACTCAACAGTGATAACCTGAAAGTAGCTATTGCTCCGTTATACAATGATGTCACAGGATTGAAATTTCACTATGTTATAGCTGACTCAAAAGTAGCTGAATAACATGTTTATAGGACTCCAGTTACACATGGCCAGATGTACCGCCGGATCATGGCAGGTTACCAAATATGGAAAATTGTGAGTGATTTATGGATCATATTTTTCATCCATGAACACATCCGTAGCGTCCGTAATATCCTTGTGGCATCCACCACGGATGTGTTGTGTCCGCAAACCTTTTACGGAAAAATCGAACTGCATGAATTTTCCGTAAAAGGTTTGTGGATGCCAGGTGTAATTAATATCTGCAACTAGTCCGTATATAATCCGTATGTCATCCGTATTGTCCTTACAGCATCCGTAGATCTCCTTGTGGCATCCGGGACATCCTTGACTCATCCGCACCAATAATGGCTCGGAAAATTTCTACGGATATTCCCGGATGGTGTTCGGAAGTTAACGGAAATTCCCGGAAACCACAAGGACCAATAGGGATGGTCCGTAAAGAAGGTCACGGATATGTAATTAATTTGCGGATATACACGGATAGTCACGGAGGTGCATACGGACAATAGGGATGGGGTTTGTGGATGATAAGGACGCCTTAAGGACAATAAGGACGGGGTTTACAAATGTAATTGTAGTTTCCCTGGACACTCGGGAATTTATGGAAAGACGCTTTCTCATAGATGAAAGCTTATATAAGGGGCACCAAGCTTGGGTTTCACGGATGGCACTTTCCACAGTTTGAGGTGATCCTACTGTGATTTTTGGGAACTTTACAGCTCTACTGTAAATGTTTGAGGATATAATTGACATATATGGTGAGTCAGAAATTTTGAGGTGTTTGTTTTTTTACTAAAGGAAATTTGGTATTTAATACTTTTGTAAAATGCCACCAAAGAAGAGGACTAAGAGGAGAGGCAGTCAGGAGAGAGAGAGGATGTCCACGAGGGCTAGGAGTCCAGAGGTGGATGAATTGAGTTGTGTACCAGAGACTCAGCAGAGCCAGCAGGCAGCTGGGGTGGAGGAGTTGGTGGTGGGAGTGGTGGATCCTATGGAGATGTCGGATACAGAGCAGGGTGATATTGGGCTGGAGACACAGCATGATTCGGATACAAGTGATGAGGATACACAGGCTGCTACAGAGACACATAGTGGCAAGGGCAAAGGCAAACCCCCAGTTCTATTCACCGCTGAGCAGGAACAGAAGATAGTGGACTTTTTGTGTGATGGGATGAAGCAGCAGCAGGCAATTCAAGCACAGCATTCCATACAGTCACAGCAGCCAGCACAGCAACAGCAGCAGCAGCCACATCAGACAATACCAACACATCAGCCAATACAGCAGCATCATCATCAGCAGTAGCAGCCAACACAGCAACACAGTCAGCAAACATCACAGCAGCAAACATCACAGCAGCAACCGTCACAGCATCAACCATCACAGCAGCAACCGTCACAGAGCACAGCTTCAACATCACAGCTGCGTGTTACGTCACCACCCACTACTAGAAACTAGACGCCAAAGCAGCCCACCACTAACCAGCACACCAACAGGATTCATCCTCTCACCAACAACAAATTCCCTCTCAGTTGACAGCCAGTACTTCAGCAACATTCCAAACATGTCACAGGATGTCAGCTTCGGCCCCATCAACACGCCTCAGTTCCAGCCAGTAGAAGACACATCAACCACTCCACCAGACCAACCAGCATCAGGGGACCAGGAGCCAGCAGATCAGCGATAGCTAATAATTTTTATAGGCCCTTCTCAGGGCCGCCAAATCTTCGAAAAAACAATTATTTGAGCTATGTTGTTGTTTTGCCAAAATCAAAAAAACAAAAAATGCCCCACACCACACAACACCAAAAAAAACAAGCAATCAGTGCCCGTGAACGGGCCCTGTGTCAGCTGACTGTGTGTTTTGAGTTTCAGAGTAGAAGTGACAGAAGAAAAGAACACAAAGTTGTGCCCTGCAAATGGTATTCAGAAAGAAAGTGACAAGGTAACTGTTTAGGTGTAAAAAGTAGGTTAAAAACATATTCAAAGAAAATACTGCAAATGCAATAGTTTTTGAGTTACAACTGATTTACTCAACAGTGAGAATGTCACAGTAGCTTTTGCTCAGCTATGCAATCAGTTAAAGGGCGGCAATTTTAATATGGTATAGCTCAAGCAAAAGTAGGTAAATAACATATTTAAAGAAATACTGTAAATGATATAGTTTTGAAGTTGCAACTGATTTACCCAATAGTGAGACCTTGAAAGCAGCTATTACTCAGCTATGCAAGGAGCTACAGGTTTGCAATTTTACTATTTTATAGCTGACCCAAAAGTACGTTAACAACTTATTTAAACAAAATACTGTAAATGCAATAGTTTTCAAGTTACAACCGATTAACTGAACAGTGAAAATCTAAAAGTAGCTATTGCTCAGCTATGCCATGAGCTACAGGTCTACAATTTCACTATGTTATAGCTGACCCACAAGCAAGTGAACAACATATTTAAACAAAATACTCTAAATGTAATAGTTTCCCAGTTACATCTGATTTACTCAACAGTGAGAACCTGAGAATACTATTACATAGCTATGCCATGAGCTACTCGTCTGCAATTTTACAATCTTATAGCTAATTTCAAAAGTATATGAATAAGATATTTAAACAAAATTCTCTGAATGCAATGGTTTTCAAGTTAAAACTGACTTACTCAACAGAGAAAACCTCAAAGTAGCTATTGTTCAGCTATGCAATGAGCTACAGGTCTGCAACTTAACTATGTTATAACTGACCCAAAAGTAGATGAACAACATACTTATAGAAAACACTTTAAATGCAATAGTTTTCAAGTTACAACTGATTTACCCAACAGTGAGAACCTGAGAATAGCTATTACATAGCTAAGACATGAGCTACATGTCTCCAATTTTACAATGTTATAGCTAATTCAAAAGTAGATGAATCACATATTAAAACAAAATTCTTTAAATGCAATAGTTTTCAAGTTACAACTGATTAACTCAACAGAGAAAACCTCAAAGTGGCTATAGCTCAGCTATGCCATGAGGTACTGGTCTGCAATTTTACTATGTTATAGCTGACCTAACAGTGGGTGAAAACATATTTAAATAAAATAGTCAAAATACAATAGTTTTCAAGTTACAACTGATTTACTCAACAGAGAAAACCTCAAAGTAGCTATTACTCCGCTATGCCATGATCAGCTACAGGTCTACAACTTTACTATGTTATAGCTGACCCCATAGTAGGTGAACAATGTATTTAAACAAAATACCCTAATAGCTAATAGCTAATTCAAAAGTAGATGAATCACATATTAAAACAAAATTCTTTAAATGCAATAGTTTTCAAGTTACAACTGATTTACTCAACAGTGACAACCTCAAATTAGCTATTACTCAGCTATGCATTGAGCTACAAGGTCTGCCATTTTACTATGTAATAGCTGACCCCAAAATAGGTGAACAACATATTTAAACAAAATACTCTAAATGCAATACTTTTCAAGTTACAACTAATTTACTCAACAGTGATAACCTAAAAGTAGCTATTACTCAGTTATGCATTGAGCTACAGATCTGCAATTTTACTATGTTATAGCTGACCCAAAAATAGGTGAACAACATATTTTATACAAAATACTCTAAATGCAATAGTTTTCAAGTTACAAGTGATTTACTCAACAGCGAGAACCTGAAAAATGCTATTGCTCAGCTAGGGAATGAGGTACAGGTCTGTACTTTTTCTATGTTGTAGCTCACCCAAAATACTGTAAATGCAATACTTTTCAGGTTACAACTGATTTACTCAACAATAAAAAACCTCAAAGTAGCTATTACTCAGCTATGCATTGAGCTACAGGTCTGCAATTTTATTATGTTATAGCTGATTCAAAAGTAGGTGAACAACATATTTGAACAAAATTCTCTGAAAGCAACAGTTTTCAAGTTACAACTGATTTACTCAACAATGAAAACCTCAAAGTAGCTATTACTCAGCTATGCTGTGAGCTACAGGTCTGCAATTTTACTATGTTATGGCTGATTCATAAATACATGAATAATACATGAAACAAAGTACACTAAATGCAATAGTTTTCAAGTTACAAGCAATTTATTCAACAGTGATAACCTAAAAGTAGCTATTACTCAGCTATGCAATGACCTACAGGTCTGAAATTTTACTATGTTATAGCTGACCCCAAAGTAGCTGAATAACATTACACTTGTAATGGCTCTGGGGAACAGACGAACGAATAGATCTGCACGCCTTGAACAATTTTTCATCCTAGGTAGATAAGATATCTTTTAAAATTAACAGGATGTCTCTGGGCCTTGTAGTTTTGGAGAAGTCATTCACGCGTACACATACGCAGACGCCGCAGATTGATGCCATAATGTCAGCTGACATAAAAAAAAACCCAAAACAAATAACCAAATAACTGCCCACAGTTCACCCCTAGTAAATATAGTTAAATAGAAGTAGTAGTCCATTCACAAATTAAGATTACAACCAAAACACAGGTCCCTCCTCACAAATACACACAACAATACAAACATTTTCCAGTAGATTTATGCTACTCAGAACTCGTAGTCCAATTTAAAGTATAAACCATGAAGGCCCAAATTCTGTTAAAACCTGTGTCCACAATGCTGTGGAGCCATCACTGTACCTCTCGTGTAGTGGTGTGGGGCATCTTTTTCTGAAATATTTCCACCTAGTAGGACAAGACCTTTCTTGCTTGCCTGTCCATTTGTTTAAAGCACTGTTTTTCAACCCTTTCAAAACCAAAGCCTATGCTACATCATTCAGCAAAAGATGTCATTTAGGTCCAAATAGATGCAGTTATTGTTGATGCTATTTTCAAATAAAATAAATGCACATAAAATGAAAGCTTTTAATGGTAATAATATAACACCAAAATCAAACTAGGCCTACGCATCGGAGACCGATGCAAATTTGTATCCACCGAAAAGACAACTCACCAAAGCCAGTGAACCACTGTTTGACCTTGAAGGAGGGGCCCAAGGTCAAATCTAATATCAGAAAATTCCTAGCCCAAGATTTCGTATGAGTTGGTTTCGTACTGTAAACTTCTAGGATCAATAATAAGCGAGTTATAAGCACTTTTAATTTTGGCTATCGTCGTTTGACCTTGAAGAAGGGGCCCAAGGTCAAATCTGACCACGCCAGAAGATTCCCAGCCCATGATTTTCTATAGGTTGGTTTACCATCCCAAACCTCTAGGACCAATAATAAGCGATTTATAAGCACTTTTATGTTTGGCTGTCCTCATTTGACCTTGAAGAAGGGGCCCAAGGTCAAATCCGACCACACCAGAAGATTCCCAGCCCATCATTTCCTATATGTTGGTTTACCATCCCAAACCTGTAGGACAAATAATAAGAGAGTTATAAGCAGTTTTAAGTTTGGCTATCCTTGTTTGACCTTGAACGAGGGGTCTAAGGTCAAATCCGACCACACCAAAAGATTCCCAGCCCAGGATTTCCTATATGTTGGTTTACCATCCCAAACCTCTAGGAGCAATAATAAGCGAGTTATAAGCAATTTTAACTTTGGCTATCCTCTTTTGACCTTGAACGAGGGGCCCAAAGTCAAATCTGACCACACAAAAGATTCCCAGCCAATGAGTTTCTATAGGTTGGTTTACCATCCCAAACCTCTAGGACCAATAATAAGCGAGTTATAAGCAGTTTTAACTTTGGCTATCCTCGTTTGACCTTAAAGGAGGGGCCCAAGGTCAAATCCGACCACACCAGAAAATTCTCAGCCCATGATTTCCTATATGTTGGTTTACCATCCCACACCTCTAGGACCAATAATAAGCGAGTTATAAGCAGTTTTAACTTTGGCTATCCTTGTTTGACCTTGAAGGAGGGGCCCAAGGTCAAATCCGACCACACCAGAAGACTCTCAGCCCATGATTTCCTATATGTTGGTTTATCATCCCAAACCTCTAGGACCAATAATAAGCGAGTTATAAGCACTTTTAACTTTGACTATCCTCGTTTGACCTTGAAGGAGGGGCCCCAGGTCAAATCCGACCACACCAGAAGATTTCCAGCCCATGATTTCCTATATGTTGCTTTACCATCCCAAACTTCTAGGATCAATAATAAGCGAGTTATAAGCACTTTTACCTTTGGCTGTCCTCGTTTGACCTTGAAGGAGGGGTCCAAGGTCAATTCTGACAACATCAGAAGATTCGCAGCACATGATTTCCTATAGGTTGGTTTCACATTGCAAACCTCTAGGACCAATAATAAGGGAGATATAGGCACTTTTAAAGTCCGCTATGTGGGTTACTTCGGCACTCCGTGGATAACCTTGAATTAAGAGCTTCAAGGTCAAATGTGTGCAAGGTTGTAGAGGACATGTATATCTGTTATACATATCACCTATGAAGAGATTCAACCTTCTACCTATGAGAAACAGCCAGTAGAAAAATGTCGATTATTTTCAAAGAAATGCCCGTGGCGGCCATCTTGTTTTTCAGAATGAGGCTATTTTCCTTCCCAGAGAAGCTTACCCCTCAATGAAGATATCCTGCAAATTTGGTGAACCTAGCTGCTGTCATTTTCCTCTTAGAGCGTTAACGCCGAAAATCTCTCTACACGCGGCGGCGGCGTAGCGAATGCTAAACCAAAGTATCCACCGGATGCTTCCGGTGGATACAAATATATACACAAGCAATAACAGAAGACAGGAATTATCTTTAAAATATAAGTCATATAGGTGTCTACAAAGTTCACAGTCCATGTAGTACTATTAAAATTGCATAACAATTCCTTTGACTTTAAAGTGTTTAAATGTCCTATTTACATTTACAGAGTCACATTATAACATTGTTTCACATTTTAACGGCTGTCCATTGGACCGGGAGCTGCCCCTCATTCATAAAATAGTCCCCCAGAATATTCCTCTGCCTTCTAGCTGCCCCAATTGCGTTACAGCCCTCATATGGAATGTCATTGCCTCGAGCACTATCGTAGGCTGGCCCTCCCCCCCAAAGTCTTCCTGTTGAGCTATGGGGTATCTGATCCTCAGTAGGTTGTGCAGTACTAGGCAGGCCATGACAACCCTGTTGACCACTGGGAGTTCCTGCTGCAGCGACCTCTGGAAAATCCTAAAGCGAGACGTCAGCATCCTGAAGGCATTCTCGACCACAGTTCTTCCCCTCCTGATTCTATAGTTGAAGACCATCTCCTTCAAGTCCATACTGTGGCTGGAGTAGGGCCTCATTAGCCAGAGCTTGAGGGGGAAGGCATCGTCCCCGAGGATGAAAAAGTTCACCTTTGGTCCACCAATCCCAAGAGATTCACTGTCAGGGAAGCCGATGCTGCCATCCTCTATTTTGTGTCTCAAATTGGTGTGCTTGAAAATATGATCATCTGAAGTTGACCCAGCTGCCCCCACCCACAGGAACTTAGAATCTCCATCCACCAGGGCCAAGAGTACAATGGAGTGGAAGTCTTTGCAGTTGCGGAAGAGGCTGCCTCCCCCTTGTGGACATCTGATTGGAATATGCCTTCCATCCAGGACACCCACGGCATGTGGAAAGTTCCACCTCCGGCGGAAGACGGACTCGACCAGCAACCAATCCTCAGGGAGTGTGGGGCACTGCATCACCTGATCTCGATAGGCCCTGGCCCCACAGACCTCAGGCACAAACTTCTCGATGGTCGCACTGGCAATCCTGAAAGCATACTGCAGAGTGGTGTAGCTGTCACCAATGGTGAGATGTCTGAGGGTTACTGCCAACTTCACTCCTGGACTCACTGGATCTCTAAAGGTCCTGTCCCTCTGGAACTCAGCAGTGATTCTCTGCTCCAGCTCTTGACAGAGCTCAGGTGGCATCTAGATGAAGTTTCTATATGCCATAGGGTCATCTAAGTGGTGCATTGGCATCGGTCTGCTGTACTGACCCTCTTCCTCAAGCTCTGCCCGGGTTGGCCAAGGCCTGAACCTATATCTTCTGTGTCTTCTCTGTCTAATAACTGGCAGACCAACTGGCAGACCCCATCTGCTTCTCAACCGGTCTATCATAGCTGAAATGATGAGTAACTGCCTCTCCATTTCTAACAGTAAGAGTTGAAGTTGTGCAAGATTTCTGTCGTGTCTGTCCATATTGTCATCTACATTGTATCTGGCTAGTGAGCTGGACCTCACCCCCTTTTATAGCCATTGGCATCCAGATATCAAGTGGTCACTACCTCCCATGGAGACGCCTGCAATGTTATGCTAATAAAATTCCGTAATCAACCAGCTGACATCCGCGGGGAAAAACATGATTCGTAAACCCCATCCATGAGTCTCCACAAGGTCCGTATACCCATCCAGGGTGTCCTTGCGATGTCCTGATGCATCCCTATGTTGACCTGGTGTATCCTGGGGTGTTTCCGCCACACTGCGGGTGATCTAGGAGTATCCGGAGGTCATCCGCAAGCAACGGAAGTCATCCCTGATCTCCTTGTGGGATCCCTATCATCCGGAGAGAGATCCGTGCTGCATCTTTAAATCACTCACTTTTCAACATTTCCCCCATCAAACCCCACGATCTGCATGGGATCCCTGGCACTTTCCATATATGGAACCGTGGCCTATATTCGTGGGGGATCTGTGAAAGTGTAACTGGCCCCTTATACAAAATCCAGTATATGCAATAGTTTTCAAGTTACAGCTGATTTTAGTTTTCAAGTTACTCAACAGTAAGAACCTCAAAGTACCTATTACTCAGCTATGCCAGGAGGTATATGTCTGCAATTTTACTATGTTATAGCTAATACACAAGTAGAAGAATAACCTATTTAAACAAAATTCTCGAAGTGCAATAGTTTTCAAGTTATAAGCAATTTACTCAACAGTGAGAACCTCAAAGTAGCTATTACTCAGCTATGCAATGAGCTACAGGTCTGAAATTTCACTATGTTGTAGCTGACTCAAAAGTAGCTGAATAATATGTTTATACAAAATCCTGTATATGCAATAGTTTTCAAGTTACAACTGATCTACTCAACAGTAAGAACCTCAAAGTAGCTATTACTCAGCTATGCCAGGAGCTATATGTCTGCAATTTTACTATGTTATAGCTAATACAAAAGTAGAAGAATAACCTATTTAAACAAAATTGTCTAAATGCAATAGTTTTCAAGTTATAAGCAATTTACTCAACAGTGAGAACCTCAAAGTAGCGTTACTCAGCTATGCAATGAGTTACAGGTCTGGTATTTCACTAT
This sequence comes from Sabellastarte sp. h YS-2021, assembly GCA_964017235.1. Taxonomy (NCBI): domain Eukaryota; kingdom Metazoa; phylum Annelida; class Polychaeta; order Sabellida; family Sabellidae; genus Sabellastarte; species Sabellastarte sp. h YS-2021. Next base: position 78,427,793 of record OZ024929.1, on the reverse strand, counting down.
GATATAGCTGACCCCAAAATAGGTGAGTAACATATTGAAACAAAATACTCTAAACACAATAGTTTTCAAGTATAAGTGATTTTACTCATTATGGAAGTTACTGAAAAGTCACAAAGTAGCTATTAGTCATTTAGCTATGGGGATAGATGTCCAAGTTACTCACTATGTTGTAGCTATGGAAAAAGTAGCTGAATAACATATTTTAACATAATGCTCTAAATACCATACTTTTCAAGTTATAAGTGATTTAGTGCATAATTTCATGAATTTGAATGCATTAAAAATTATTTTAAAAAATTCATAAAAAAATAATTAATAAAGATACAGGTCTTACACTCACAGAAAGGAATCTACCTGTGGTCTAGTACATATATGCAAGATAAGAGAAAAATCCCTGCAATAGTCAATGAGAAAATTGCGATAAAGTGTTGTAATTTTCACACTTTGGGTGGGGGAATCTGAGGAACAGACGAACAGACAGATCTGCATGAATTTTATGATTTATCATCCTCGATAGATAAGGTATCTTTTAAAAGTAACAGCATGTCTCTGAGCCTTGTACTTTTGGAGGAAAAGATGTTCATGTGGATGCCGCCGCAGAGTGATGCCATGTCAGCTGACTGACAAATAAGCTGACATAAAAATCCACTGCAATCAAACATTTTCTATGGTTCATAAATTTACATTGTGCATTATTATACATTGGCCTGTTTGGGTATATACCTATTGAAGATCCATGAAGTGCAACTGAATCCTTTACTGAAACAGCAAACATGGGAGTATCAAGCATAGTCTTTTTCTAAAGAACAGGAAATAATGAGACATTATGCAATATTATGGCATGGTTACACATAACATAGGGCAAGTCTATTAAAACATTTTGACTCTTTGAAAATATAAAAAGCAGAACTATGGTATGACCTGTGAAAAAATCAACTTGAGGCAATGAATTTCTGGTTGATTTTTTAATATGTAATCATATTTAAATTTATCAGAAACAAACATTTTTTTGTGGGGAATTCACTAAATTACTGTAATTTTTATCCATTTGGAATTTGTTCTATTTTTTTGGTCCATCTTTGCTATTTTATTCCTTTGATCACTACTCTGTGCCTTCCTAGTCCATTATAAATTATACATTAAACACTGTTTCTCTTTAATATGATTCTGGTTTATTGTCATGGGATGAAAAAGCCATGGGACTTTAAAAACCCAATACTGATCTTAAGAGATATATATTTTTGCTATTTGTAGTGTTTGTTTTTCAATAGGAGTTAAAAATATAAGTTTTATTGTTTTAATGGTCTATATTGTTACAAATACTTTAAGGACAAAGCCAACTGTCACTGAGAATATGAGAATGCAGTGAAGGGGGATTATTTGCGTAACTGCAATAAAATATATTTTTATTGAAAAGATATTTTAACCCTTTCATAGTAGAGGAGCCATATGCTCTGTACCGAACTCAAGTCAAAACTATGAATAACACATATATAGAGTAAAAAATTGTGAAATTTGCCATAGAATGTGATAATTTCCTATACTGGACTTTTATAAAACTAATCTCTGCATTTAAAAAGACTCTTAAGCTGCAATAATTGTAAGCAGTATTGCAAAACTTCATCAGTCTGTGGACATATCATTGGTTGTTACCACAGACTCACTGCCTGATAAAAAATATGGTTGAAAGACCTTGGGGAACACGTATGGTTGGAGTTTCTCCCTTCTGCAAAAGGCGAGAGAGGAAGGAGAATGAACATCATCAGGCAATTCATTCCAAACTGTAGGAGCCTCAAAAGCAACCCTATTACCAAATGTTTCTTTGATTTGTACAGGATTGACTGAGGAACTTTCTATCCAGTCTTCCTTGTCTTGTATTTACTGCTAAGGGAGGGGTGTGTGTGTGTGTGTGTCAGAACTGGTCCAAAGTAGCTAGGATGACCACTACTAAGAAACTTGTAGTAAAATTTAGCATCATAAACATACAGTGGTATAGAACAGAGGACCACTGTAAACTATTTAGAATTGGAGCAGCACTGATGTACGTCCTGAGAGTTGGTGGACTTTGTGGAGTGTGATACAAATGATCAGATAATGATGTCAATAGACATGGAAGATAGAGGGTTAATGATTAGATCTTTGCTCAACTATCTGGAACAGATTCTCATATCTAATTACAAGATACGGTAAAGAGAATGATAGTTTACTTTATTGTTTTACTGAATATCAATTAAAAATCATTATGTGCATCGCATATTTTTACCTTGTAAAAAATATCAACTTAAATTTTTTTTGTGATGCTAGAGTGAAAATAATTTTGTAACTTAAAGGCAGAACATCTGTTGTGATACAGTTATCAAATTTATACAATGATACTTGGTCTACTTCACTGATGGGGATTTCACATATCCCCAAATGAGATCAACAAAGGGCCTCAGTGCATTACGGCAAACCTTACTGGAAGCAGGACTTGTATCAGTTAAGCACTGCTACAGAGGTTACTTTCAGTAATATCACAATCTAATTTTTACAGTATACATATTTTTTGTTTATATTTGGATAATTTTAAAGGTATAAAATTACCTGAGTCACACTAGATTGAACTAATTCTAATTCATTTTAATGCTTTATCTCATCTAAAAAGCAGACTCTAATCATAAGTACAAATTCAATTCAGAAAATCCAGGGATGAGAAAAAAAAAGGTCACCATAGAGATGCTGTATTAATGATAAAATATTAAATAGCTAAATTGTAAAAAATGACTTATTTTACACCATGATGATACATTACTTATCTGTAGAGCATCAATTTGTTCTATGTTTAACGGTGTTAAAACCAGGTTGTTAAATATTATAGTACAAGGATTGTCAGTGGAATAAAATTATCACCTATCTAAAAAGTCTAAGTTTGGGATTTACATCTCGTTCAACAGCTAAGGTCAGATTAGGACGGACCCTCAGAGAATGTCCCGTTATTATGAGCTGGACTCAATCACATGACCACAGAGGTGAGAGGTAACTGATGATAACCAAACATTTTAAAGTCTGAGTCTCTTGACATTGTCTCCGGAATTGTACAGTATTCTAGTGCACTAGTACGGTTTCTGATTGCTTTGCAGCTTGCGTATATAGGCTGGAACAAATTTCAGCCTTTACTTGAATTTCACTGCATGATGCCTCACCTTATGCAAACAGGGCTTTAAGTCTTCGGGAGGAAGCTGCATTACAGTCAAATATTGGTGGTTTAAAGTGCAGAAATCTTTGACTAGATGTACCTGAATTTTTCCTAAACAGTGTATCAGTCAATAAACAAGTACATTCCTTGAGGATAAATGTTTACCAACCAAAATATATCAGAAACTTGTGGTGGAAGAACTTTTGCTATTAGTGTTTGTCCAAAACTCTGGTATAAACTCCCTCCATCAGGAAAATAACCTACTTTGGGTGTTCCAAAAAAACGATTGAAAGCATATCTTTTTTTGCCATCTAGCCTGTGTATGCCTCTGCTGGACATCATTATTCAACTTTATAATGATTAGGAGATTTATCAGTTTTCATAGTTTAGCAAGATACAAATGTTTGATATGTGTTATTCTACATTTAAACCAGTTATCAAGTGGAAATACCCAGTTTTTTTAGCCCAGTTGGCTCTATACAGGTTTTTAAACAGGAAATATAATGTTATCAAGTAATTAAAAGACAATGATAACAAGCATATCTGATATATGTTTTTATTTCATTGATTTTTATTTTATACAAAGGAATATAAGAATGTTTTAAATATCAGTTACATATACAAAAGTTATGTTAAACAATATTTAAAGAGTGTACGATTTTTTTTCCTTCTAAGCACAATATGTAGTTCTATATATTATACAGAACAAGAAGTGTAAAATTTGCAACTAAGTGTAAAAATTTACATATGAGGGAAAGTGCCTTTTATTTCTTTGACTCATAGGAAATCCTTTATGTATTGTGATTTTTGTGACTGTATTTATCCTCGGATTTTCCCCATATAAAATTGCTAGAAATTATGATGATTTTCTCTTACTTTTAAAGGGTTCATTCCTCAGTGGCAAATTTCTCATACTCTGGAAAATTTTACATTTCTTGTGAAAAAGTCTTGGTAATGTGAATATAAAACAATATAAAATACATAGAAATTATAGAGAAATTATGAAAGACATATTAACAATAAGTGTCAACATCTGAAAAGTTCACCTAGAACTTCAGTTAGTAATAAACTGTTTTGGTACAACACAAAAACTCTATTATCTGAACAAGTGGGGGGGGGGGGGGGAGTGGGAGTTTTATTTCAAATAAACTATCTTCGCTGTTGATCAATCATAAAACTAAATCAGAGATGTGGGAGTTACCTCTATAAATATTTGGTAATCCAATCGCACATGATGGCAGTATCTGAACTCAAAACACTGAGGTTGGAGAGTGTTTTAGAGAGTAAACTGGTAAAAATTTTGACTAATTTTTTTTAGTAAAATGAGTACCCATTAAAGTGCAATGTTACAGGAGTTGATGAGGAACAAAACTTACTTCTCCTTCCAGGCCAATGTAATTAGTTGTGTAGCATGTGTTCAGCCCTGGATTACAAAATGTTTTTCATGTCTGCTATTTGATTTGTTCAAATGAATATAGACCTTCTAATAACATGAAGTTTCTCAATTATTTATCTTAACACACAAGTATTTCTTTTCACATGATGCTAATTGAATATCATATATATTCTCTATACTTTTCTTTATGTTTCATCTCCACTCAACACCTATTTAGATACTACTGGATTTACTTCACCCATACAATCATCAAATAACCTTTAGCAGGTGTCTCTGTGTGAAAATGACCACTGCTATGTCCATGGGCTGACGAATTGGAATATAGTCTATGGTTGTTGCACTTCAGAGTCTGCCTGAATGCAGAGATTAAGTGCTATAAAAGTCCAGAATAGAATAGAACTGTATACAGTCAAATCCCTTTCAGCAGAACTGTGATTAGGGGAATTTCCTGTTTAAGCAGGAGTTAATACCAGGATGTTAAGGGACAGGGGTCGTATTCTACAACAATACTTGGATAAGGTGACCTTAGATCTAAGTAAGTGAAGGTTTTTCACTTACGTTTTTCTTGCACTTTGTATTCATGAAACAAAAGTTAGGAATGTTCAGTTTCATCATTTCTTACTTGAAATCTAAGAAATACTTGAAATCTAAGTTAGAAATGTCCTAAGTACTGTTGTAGAATACGGCCCCAGTTTTACTCATATTGAGCCTTTTAATTGGAAATCTTGGTTTAAAAGAAATTTCTTTCTTTTTTTTTTCTTGAGATTCAACTAAAGGGGGTCTAGCTGTATATTAGTTTGCAATACACTAAATGATCTACATCTTATTACAGTAATAAATATTCTTAACTATAATAACTAATACTTCTGCTCTATAAACAAGTGGCTTATTTCATATACGGAAGAAATTTATATTTTAACATATTAATTATTTTGTTAATATAAACACCATTTTAAAAGTCAGCTCTACCTGTCCAGACTAAGAAAAACATGAAATCAAACACAAATTGCATAGCATTACAACAACAGTTTCCTTACAATGCTCATTGTGCTCAATCGGAAAATGGAACATTCCAATGTTAGCACTGATCTTTTTAAGACGACGGTACAAAATTCTCAGTGCACTTAAAACATCAAACATTATTACTGTTTTTTCCCATTTTTATTCAGGTGACATTTTCATTAGAAAAGATAGTATCTATATATTCTCTAAAAGTATACACAGTAGATTTGGTGTGAGTACAAGTGCCATAAGTAGAATGTTGCCATCAGTAGAAATATTCTCTATGTTCTATTAATTATAATATAACAAGGTATAAGGAGAACTTAAAATTCTTGTGCATAATAAAGTGTCAAATCCTACAAGAAGTTGACAGGAACAGCACAATTGTGTTACAGTTTGCATTACAGCTCATGTAACAATAACTTATCGTAACACTTTATTATAAAGTCTAAATACAAAACAAATTGATAACAAGTATTTCGAGATACCTAAATCAAATGATATTCTCAGACCTTAATATTTCTCATCGTGGGTATAACAAGAAGTTGCCATAAGTGGAAGTAAACCTGTGCCACACTTGACATAGACCACTATGTACTCCTGCAGCTGTTTATTCAAATTTCATTGGAACACAAGATTGTATCTGCTTGAGAAGGAAATCTATTTAATTGAATTCAATTGAAATGGAGCTCAGTGTGACTCATGGCGCTACAATTTCTACAATCTAATCTAAACCACTGGGAATACCGATTTCATCCAGTGTAATTTAGAACTTGGTAGCATTTACAATTTGATCATGGGTGATCAAAACAAATAAACTCATGTGAGAATACTTGGTGTTTATCATAATAATGATTAACACAGTGTTCATTCTTGGATGTTACATTTTAAATACAAAATGCTGATTAACATATCTTACTTGGCAAATTTAAACTTTTCACAACGGACCGTAAAAAAGTTTCTTGGTTATTCTGTGAAAGCAAATCAAGCAATATCTATTTCACTATAGAGTAAGAAATCTAAAATTCGCCACATATCTGAAATTCGCCACATGTGAAAATACTAATAAAATATATGGATTGTGGTGAGATTTGTTGAACGTATAGTAAATTAAATTAGACAAAAACAGCATTTTCTTCATAAAATTAACTAAGGTTTTAGAGGTGGCAAATTTTAGACTCCTGGCAAATTTTAGATTTCTTACTCTACCAAAATCTAGACTATTTATGGCCAGGTGAAAGATATAAGTTCGAGTGCTTTGAAAAGTTGAAACACAAGTAATCAGTTCCTATGAAACATCTACATCTTGTGATTGCGTAAATGTCCTATTAAGACCATTCTTTGTAATGAACACATTTACATTTCTCAAATACAATATTTTTACAACATTTAGCCTTAAACCAATGCCGAAAGTTGTTGTCAATTTGTGCAACATTTATCCTGATAAACATCCACAAAATATTTAATTTTTTGCCAGTCAAATTCAGTGTTTAGAGTAAGAATGTGAAATCCGATTCTAGTTTGTATCCTTAAAACATTGGACAATATAATCAAACTTTGGACAAATTTTGCTTCAGGGGGACCAGTGACCTAATGTGGGGACAAAAATCACAAATATGTAGAGTAAGAAATCTAAAATTTACCACCTAACCAACCTGAGGAAATTTACAGAAGAAAGTACTGTATTGTCTCAAATTGGTATTTCCTAGTTCAAAAAGCCTTAATCTACTAGACTTTCAGCAAATTTGATCTCATTTTGTCTGTTTTATGAATATTCCTACATGTGGTGAATTTCATATATGTAGCTAATTTAAGATTCCTTATTTTGAATTTTTTTCCCCACGCGTCATGGAAATAAAAAAAGGATTGTAGTGAATTTCCTATTTTTTTCACTCTGTATGGGACCACGAAACTACAATCTCATGGACATTTCTGTCGCTATTTATACCATCGCAAAAGAGGTTATGCAAGCGGCGGCATGCATCTGTTTGTGTGTAAAATAACTCGAACAATTTGGACGAATTTTGATGAAATTTCCAGGAAATGTTGACAATGGCACAAGAAATAGGGGATTAAATTTTGATGGTGATACAGAATACCATCTACATCCACAAATTTTTTACAGGATTTTTTATCTTAATTGCACTTAATTGTAATATTGGGAGGCGTTGGGACTTGGAGGTATGCACACTCCATTTTTGACTATTTATTAATTTGGGGTTTTACGTCGCTTTCAACACTGTACATGTCATATCATGACAGGTAGTTTTCTGGGCAGAGGAAACCAGTACATATATATAGTTGGTCAAGGTTCTGTACTGTAAACTGTCGACCATCGGTTAAGCAACTACCTTGGTACTAAAAGATCTTGGTACTAAAAGATCATGATTTTGATCCTACACAAAATAAACTAGGCATGGAATTAGGGATATATTTTATTGGTTAATGTTGTAGCAATAAAGGATGAGGTTTGAGTATTGTATCGGCGAATAAATCACAAACTTCCGGGTGGAATAATGGACGAAGCCCTTGTTTGCGATTTATTCGTTGATACAATACTCAAACCAAGTCCTTTATTGCTGTTATAAAGATCGGTTTCATTTAATAATCCATAAATATTAGGGCAGGGTCGGTAACACCGGTATCTCGGTATCGAGACCAATTCACTTCAACACCGTGGTGACACTTTACAGCCGGTATTTCGAATGTCAGTATATAATATTGTGAGAAAACGTTAAGTATCAGAAACAAACCTCAAATCTGAAGAAATTACAAACTTTTATCCCATATTTTTATATATTTTAGCACTTTTGTTGTGAATTCTTTCAGAACTGCAATGTTTTCTTTTCGTGAATTTTACTTCCGGTTGTATGGCCTATTCAATTGGGAATATACTAGAACGCAATTTCTTCTTTCGGTATCCCGGAATCAGTACGATATTACACTGGCAGGATACCGGAATGGAAAATCTGCTACCGACCCTGCCCTAATATTAAATATTATTATAAATATAAGTTTTCCGCACATTTTTGGTGGACTATTTTTGTCTGTATTGTTTGGTTCTCTTTTATCAACGATCGTCCATTTATTGCTGGAGAAAATGGAGGCGAAAATATGTGCACTGCATTGTTTTCTGTAGTTTGTACACTTTCAGTCTTTATAATAGTTGATATTTGCATTACATGGAGGGTAAACTTCAATCGGCATCAGTCATTGGCCATCTGTGTCAGCCGTGGTGTAAGGAAATAGGAATAAAACTGGTAAATCTTGTACTCTACCACTTATTTACCCTTACATGATTGTACTCTGTATCGGTCTCAGACAATCATTCTTCTGACACACTTCTTTTTTCAAAGCTATTTACTTGAATTCTGTTAACACTGTGACAATACTAGGTTTTAGTTAATGGTGTTTTATTTAACTCGTTAATAGTGAAATGTGACTTGATTTTATGGAAGTAAATTCCTTTTTCAGAGAGAAATCAAATATTACATTCGCATATATCGATGCACTTTTGCGTGCAAATTTTTTTATCAAACAACAACTTCTGTCAGAGTTGGTTACACTATTCTTCCATGAAATAGGTTTGTGGATTTGCGGTATCCAAGTAACAATATTTCCATTTAAATGGTTCTGGAAAATCTGATTGGCAGGTGCTTTGGCAAAAGCTCCAATTTCATTTGCTCATACACAGTCTTCCTGTGACATCAGCAGTGGATTCACATATTCAAAGCCTTCAAATTCTGACTGGTCAATCTTACCAATGATTTTTCTGTAAATAAAAAAAAATATATATCTGTATAAAACAGTTAAATTAATGAAAGTTTCATAACCTTTAACATTAAATACCTTGTTGGGTCAACTGCTTGACTGATTAGGGCTTAATATTGTTCTGAATACACTGTATTGGTCAAATCACAACAGGTGATTGAGGTAAAGGAAGTCAGCAGTGTATAATAGTTGGTTCAGATTCTGCACTGAAAAGCTTGGAGCACCGGCAAAACAACTTTCACCTTTGTGGACTTCAGATCAGGATCTGTGTGGTGGATAATGGCTGTGCTACTCCCTACACATGTACACCACTGTAGCATTATGTAAAACCCGACTTATGAGATTCCAGATTACACTACCACAAAGAAATCTTGCCACAGCCAATGTGTAACTTTCCATTTTCTTTTTGGCATGTGCACTTAGGCAACAGCACATTAGTTGGTATAAATCTGCCAATTTAAAGGATAAACAAAAGTTTTAATGAATTCTAAGTGCTTAGTATTTTTACTTGACCTGTTTACAGCCTGTGTGCCGGATCATGTCTGCCAAATTTCCTCCTGCTAAAACAGCTATATGCCAGATCCAGAGCAATTAAACCCACAATATACACTCATCTTTGGCTTTGTATTTATCATTATTTGAAAGGCATTCTTATTGGAAGCCAGTGTCAGGCATTAAAAGGTATTAAAAGGTTACAATACATGCGAAAAATTAGCAAATATTGGCAAGTTGAGCAGCCCTAGGGTAAAACTTCACTGGGGCTGTGGCAAAAACTACCTGCACTAAATAATTGTAAGTGTATATTGAACAGGCTATCCTCTATATATTCCACAAAACAATTAATTTTTTTTTAGCAGATGTCTCTTAAAGGGAATGTAGTTCAGCACAATTGAATAAAACATGAGTTTGAGCCTTGCAAAAACACCATTCAAATCACTATTTCTTTTCCTTTTGTTGCACTGCAACGACTATCAGGTACTTTACCTTTTGTGTAATACATATACTACTGGCAGCAGAAAATTGCAAGATGGCCTCTAATTTAAAAGGAATGACGTTACTCTTTAATTTGAAACTCAACATAGTCTCACCAGGAAATAACATATTTGAGTAAATGATGCAATAACCAGAGATGAACTGAAAGAAATAACCACAAATGTGCATCCCTGGGTACCTTCCCTGGGTAGTACTCTATCAGGCTACTTCTGTACAAAAACAGTGAAGGAACTAATAGTGAATATAATGGCTGTCATCTGGTGCCAGTAGACATGGTTCAGAATACTGTAAATGACAATTGATACCGCAAAGCATAACATAAATGGCAACTGACTATGGGTGATAGTAGTGATGTTATCGTTTTGCCAAATATCAATTCTGGATTTTACTATGGTCCTGTAATTAACAAAATCAGGTAGTGTCTGCTTGTTAATGGTTTGTTGAACCACAGACTATCGCATACATGAGCCATAAATCAAACTAAGATATACATCATGAGACAAATCGAAGTTAATAAAACTCCATTTTTATCCCAAATCAACCAAAAATGCTAGATATTGAATCAAATTTGTAGATTTTTTATACTTGACACCAACCATACAAAGGGACATAATTTAGACATTTTTAAGGAACAATGGTATTCTGTTAACACTAGTTGATGGACATGGTACAGAAAATGATGACTCTGCCTCTCAGTACCTACTCTAATAAAACAATAGAGTTGAAGTCACTTTATCTTTTCAGATATTTCTGAATTTTTATTGCCACAAATTACTGGGTTATGAGTTATGACCCCTGCCTGGTTTTGGACTGCCCCTTTATGAATTTCATCGCATTAGAGGATATTTATCAATTTTGCGTTATAAAAACTGTTTTTTAACAGCTTTTCTGCAAAGTAAATTATATCTGGCCCTATAAAGAACTCCCAAGATTTTCTGTAATGTCTTCTGTAAGATATTTCATAAGTTTTCTGCCAAGCAAATAAAAATATTTGGCCCTGTAAAGAACTCCCACCATTTCTTCACTCAATTTAATAGCATCAGTCATTTATCTTCTTAAATTTCAATAAATGCAATTTTACTTTAAAATTTATTTTTCTATAAATACCCATGATGCTTCAGCCTGTAACAGCATGGTTTGAAACTTCATGAGTCTGAATGAAATGTGTCCTATTTAGTACTCTCTTATTAATTTATATGCTAATATGAAAATATAATAAATCTTCCAACTTATCAATAACCAGAGTCTAGTTCAATTTTCAACTGTAGATTTATCAGCCATTTCTGCATGGGTTATAATGTAATAAAATCCAGAAAAAGCAGTGTAAATATACCTTACAATAAAGCATATTTGTAGGATATATATTTCAAAATATTTTTACTTACAAACATATATTTACTTATTCACAATGCTAATTATCTATAATAAGGGGCATTGGGGCTTAAAACAATTAATTCTCCAGTCTTTATATCTCTGGTACTTAAGTCAATTACAGAGTGTAATGGTTCATAAATGTATTTCTTCATAGCCTTACTTGTATCTGACCTCACAGTCTGATCCATTTTTTTTCTTTTTTTTTTTTTTTGGTGGGTGGGGGTGGTGGTGATGATGCCCCGGTCAAACATTACAGGCAGTACATCCCGCAGTTAGAGGTTTTACTCGGCGACTGAACCGCCTCCAAGGATGCCTCAAATATTCGGAGATTTGGTAATTCTATCACACTACAGGCGGTATAACCCGTGGTTACAGGCATTGAGCAAAACACCCCGAATCCTTCAACTATCGTGTGAGGTTCATATGGGAACTTGTGACACAGTAGTGAAACATCCATGTACCTCCACTAACCGAATGTCACTGTGTTTAACAAAGAAAAATGACCCACGGTACCGAATTCAGTGGCGGAATTTTTGAGCAAAAGAATATGTCTTCAAAGAATAAAGAAATTTCTTTATGTTTTAGATTTTTTGGTTCTTAGTCTTAAAAATTCGGAGTATGAGTAATTATTCAAAGAATAATAATATTAAGGAATATGAACTGTCATAAAATCAACACCAACTGCAGTGAATATCCTAATTATACCAGATTAAGGTCTGAGGGCTGTGCTTTAAAAGTAATATTTCATTTTCCCTGACATGAATTACAAAACTCAGATTCTAGGTATTGAAAGGTACATTTTTTGACCATAACCACCACAGAGACAGGTTTATCCTTGTAACAGAACAGATTAGTACTCTCACACACGCTTGACAGGCATATAGCATATAATATTTACAGTTTTATCTTCCAAATAGGACAAACTACCTGGTATTATGGACATGTTTATAATAGCTGTACTGCACTAAAATAGATTGACCTAAAAAAAAACACAAAAAAAACACGGACATAACTAAGCCACAGAACTTGACATAGTAATGACTATGGAAACAAATTCCTAAGTAATATATAAGGAATTCAATCTCTTTGAATTCTGTTTATAATTTCTTGTACCTCTTTTCATTCAAACAAACAAGAATTTATAAATTTGTGACCAATAGGAATTTTAAAGATAATGATCAAAGTTTCACATTTAGGGAACTTGAGAGCAAATTTTGGTTATCTGTATTTAAATATACTGAGTTTTATTGATTTTTAGGCCAATTTCAAATCAGATTTAATAATATATCTATCATATTGCAAATATGTTATTTTTATATAAAGAATTAGAAAAAAAAAATTGTTAGATTAGCTCTCACAAGTGATATCTTACACCACTAAATAATCAAGTAATTAGAGATTGCATGCAAATGATAGACAGAAAAAAAAGAGTCAAACTGTGTAAAAACTACAATTGAGAAATTTATTACAAATCAGACTAAATAACTCAGGTAATAACATTCTTGGGTTGTATTTATACAAAGAGATTATTGAAAGTTTAGCAGAAAAATTACCTTGGGTTAGCTATTCACCTGACTTTTTGTTCATCTTTTACTGATCACTTTTGTGAATACAACCCCCAGGTTATAAATGTAATCTTTTTTTTTTTTTTTTTTTTGAAATTCTGCATGACAGAAGTTGAATGTGGATTCTTTAACCATTTGTAAAGTATTTTTCTGTCAAAAAGGATAGCATTTATTTGAGTTTTATAGTTAAAGATTGCTTATAAAATTAGTACAGTGGAATGTTGTTGTAAAATGCAGTGGATTTAAAACAACAATAACAAATATCTAAGAAGTGTTTTGAGACATTAATGCCTGACACGGCAAAAAGAATCCTTTTTGACCTACGTCTTGGGATCACACCTTCAAAACATTATTTATTAGAATTAAAACAGTTAACTTGACATAAGAATGTTTCCAAGAAATTAGGTTGAACTTTTTCTGATTTCCATTTTACATTGTTGTTCTTTTAAAAGTACACTTGTTTACATACTGAACTCAAACTCTGGGGATAAACAACAGGAAAATGGTAAACTAATGAGGAAGGAATTTTTCTGTTTTTTTTTTCTTTTCTGTTGTGTCCCAGTTATGGGAAACCCATGATAGCTTGCCAGTGGCTGCATGGACAGTGACTGAAGCTTTGTCTGCTGATTTCTGGTCATGTGACTCATGTGGCATTCAAGATGCTGTTAATGAGAAATCTATACAAACTCATAGCTACAACAATTGTACCCTTATTTCACTGTGGCCATAATTAAATAAAATATATCAAATCATATTTTTACTGTAAAGCTAGTACAGATGAGCCTTTTTTGAATACTGACTTAAACATTGAATCAGATTATTTTCAAAAATAATTTTGGAATTCAAAGATGCAACAAACTGGTCTCAATGTCTAAGCTGTTCTGTCGAGAATGTCCAGCCACGATTCTGCTGATACACACGAGCCAAGAGTGTGCTCATTCCAAAAAAATTTACTCCGAGTTTTCTCTTAAGAATAACAATTCAAGAGAATTTGTGGAATTCTACAGATATAATACTGACAACCTTGATAAATGTAGTAGCTGTACAAAAAGCAGGTTGGATTATTTGTGTTGATGGTGAACACAGAGTTAGTGCTTAAGTGAAGAATTTAATTAAAAATACACTTTTATGGCTGTTATAAACAGTTTCATCCAAGTCCCCCACTGTGGGGAAGATACTGTGCCTGCAAAGCAGTAGATTAGATAACATTTACACCGAATAAATGATCACAAAAACTTCAAGATCAAATTATTTTAACTGGAGATCATAATGACTCAATAAAAATTGGAGAATTCTTCAAAATAAATATCATTCTGTGTCCACTCCTATTGCATCATTTTTAGTGCATAGAGACAAGGTATGTCACACCATACCATAGTGACTATTTCTGTATCCCTGACTTGTCTTGCAGTAAGATTTCCCTTTATTATCCACCGCAAGCTGTTATTTGGCCCATATAGGGTGATATACAGTGGTATATATATTTTTTGTATACAACGGTGCCTCCGTATCATGGATAATAAGTGTCAATAATTTCTGGTTTTCCACTAATATCTCGAAAAATTTGAAACCTATTTGTAAATATGTATTTAAATACCGTTAGAATGTTCTTTTCAAAGCACTTCTGGTCATGTTTGGTGCATAAAAAGTCATGGAGAAATGACTGACAAACTGCAAGTTAAAAATTGAAGTTTGTATTTTCACTGTTTTTATTTTCCATGCTTTTTGACAGCCTTTTTCATATTCTTTCATTAAATATTCATTTATTTAACCCATAAATCATACAAAATGGTAGATAATTAAAGTAAAACATCCCTCATATGATCTCGTATGATATTGTTATCTTCATTTATGATATATATTTTCTGTATATGCCATACAGGAAGTTTTCCTATTATTATCTCCCGCCAGTGGCCGAAGGCCGTGGTCGAGAGATTATAAAATGCCTTCCATACGTGCATGTGTCCATCCATCCGTCCGTTCGTCACGTTTTTACATATACCTTAATATCTCATTCATTTATAAAGATATCTTCACCAAATTTGCAGGGAATGTTTATGGATATGAAAACATGTTTGTGCAAAATTTTGGCCTCATTTTGAAAAACAAAATTTCAATTGTTTGAAAATCATAAAGGTGCTCTAAATCTTGAAATATAGCAGCTGGCTTCATCAAATTTGTCAAAAGATATATGGCTAGGAAAGCTAGTCTGATAGTAATTTTGGCTTAGTTTGCAAAACAAAATGGCTGCCATAGATCACATGTTTAATGTCAAGTGGGGTTATCCTGCTAAAAGGCCTTATATCTCCCTTACCATTACAGTCATTACTCCTAGGGATTTGGGATGTGAAAACAATTTGTAGGACGTCAAGGCCTTGGAATATTTCCCAGGTGTTGAATTTGACCTTTGGCCCCTTCTTCAAGGTTAAATGGGGTCATCACAATAAAATGTCCTTATATCTCCCTTAACAGTGGTGCTAGGGCTTCAGAATGTAAAAAACAGCCGATGGGAAGTCCTGGCCTGCAAATGTTTTGCCTGTGAACACTTTTGACCTCATTTTGAAAAACAAAATGGCCGCAATAGCCAATTATTTGAAAATCATTAAGATGCTGTAAAACTTGAAATATTGCAGCTAGTTTTGTATTACTTCACCAACTTATTTTGTATCAGCAGTTGACTTATTATGAAACAAAACGGTGCGCAAAATTTGGACCAGATTTAGGACAATGCAAAACAAGCTGACAATATAAAATAAGCTGTTCAACTTGTTTTGTATCACTGATTTATTTTGTATTATAATGTTATGAAGCCATATTCTTAAATTCTTAGCATGTAGCAACCAGATTTCCTACAAGGCTAAGCAGTGTTTATACAAGAGTTTTTTTGATTTTGTGACAAAATTTATTTTTTTGTTCATATGACATCAATATTGGTCAAATAAAAGCATGCAGCAACTTTTCATCACACATTTCACTATCAAGATATACCTGTTGCATATAACTGAAAGAAGGTACAAAATAAGTCAGTGAGAAATTTGCCTGAAAAGATAAATGCCCATTCAATTTTATTCATCTTATCTAACACTATTAAAGATACAAATAAGCCACCTTGCCCTCTGTTTGTTTATAACAGCTGCCATATTTGCTTTAATGTTACTCATTACAACTAAAACGTGGGTACCTTGGTACAAGTAGGTTATGGAACCTACCTACATTTCTTAACCCTAGCCGCACCCATTTTATTCAATACCCCCCAAAAAAGAATGGTAAATGACAAAAATAATGATAATATCTCTTTCATGTAGCTAAATGAGTTCAATGACTTTCATCATCGTCCCTTTATGATCATGCATTAAACTGCACCGTGCAGCTGTTTCTGTGGTCTTTTTTTGTCAGGTTTCTCTAAATGTTCTTTCATACTCTGCTGGTATGATGTTTTTTACCTGTGTGCGTGTTATTAACCACTGCTATTTTGTGTCAATAGAAATGATGCAATGCAGTCACACACTGCAGGTAAAAGGGCAGTATGACATGCATGATAACGGTTTTTCCACACACCAAAAAAAGACCAAGTACAAAAATAAAAATATTCTTGCATGTTTCTTAGTGCTCGCTGCTACCTAATCAATAGGTAATGACATCTGTAAATGTTTGATAATAAAATGTTTCCTTTGAAGAAAAGAAAGAGGGATTCAATGTAGATCTGGGTTCAACCTATATATCTCAACAGTTGAAGTATATTTTATATAGATTACTAAGATTAGAACTGGTTTCCCAGGTCCCCGAACCATATAAAGTTTGGATGGTTTGTTTGATATCAGGTGCATGAAATTGTAGAAGGTCTGTTTACATAAGCCATAATTTAAAATAAGAAATAACACTGCAAGATAGTTAAAGTTTGTGCATGTCATTAAATATTTGATTAAGTTTATGCTTTTTTAATACAGTTTGGAAGAAATGTTTTTTTCACACATTTCTGACACAACCAAACAAAAAAAAATCACAAAACAGTTATTCGATTGTTAATCCAGGCCTTCACTAGACCTGCGGCTGAAAAAACAGTAAAAGAATATCAGGTCACCAAAGTGCTAGCCGTCTCCAATATTGTTGAACCAGTTAACCGTTTTCCTATCAATATCACCTCATGTGGGAATTTACCATCATGATGCTATACGCAATACTAGTCATATTAACCTTTATTTTTGGGGAGTTTTAGCCTATAAAAGGTATGAAATGAAGCACTTTATGTGTACATTATCTATAAATATAAAATAATTTACATGAATTTTCTACTTTTCTAGTACTGCCTTATTGTTCAAATTGTTTACATGTGTAGTTCACATGTACATTTGATGTTTTTGGTATTTCCTCAGAGATACTACACAGTCAAATATCGCAAGCAGCTAATCAGTGATCAAATGAAGCTAGCTGTTCCAGCCTTAACTGCACCCCATGTTCCATGTGTTACCATGAGTTTAGTTCTAAAGCCACACCAATGGAAGTGAGTGTGAAGTTACCATTTCACAAAATCTTGACAATCACTAAGGCCGCACAGAATTTATAACTCTCTTTTTCATACAAAAACTGTTGTTTTGAACGGTGTTATTGTAAGTGACATGTGCTGAATTCAGGTAATATTATTTAATTACAGGTGGAAAGGAGCAAAAAGTAAATAGGTTGATTCTTAGAAGTGAGAACTACATATTTCTGAAAAGTAGTTACAATCACAGAGGAACAGGTTTCCAGGACTTACTATTTTGTCACAAGTTCAAATCCATTTAATATCTCATCTCTTGCAGAATTTTCTGGACCTTTGCTTGTAATTGTTTAATTATTAGTGGTGAACTTGTGAATTCTCCATTACCTGTCCTATACACCTGAATAATCCCGTTACGAAGAACTGTGTTACAAAGAGTTTCCTTTTAAGGTAAATATGAGGTCCTAAGAAAGGTTTTTCCCATTAACAGTGTTACTTAGAATTCCTGGTAAAGTGGAGGTATCTTTCTGGTCTCCCTGAGAGTCTAGTTACAGAGTTTCACTCTATTTGTAAATTAATAGAGTAATAATTGAGTAAACTGATACTGGAAAACTGAAGGTTTACAAAAAAAACAAGAGATATTTCAGTATAAAACATAAAGGAAATCCAAATTTAGTAGGCTCAGTGAAAATGAGTCCAATAACATCGAATGTACTGGGAACGCTTGTTGTTATGCCCATAGTCAAGTAAATGCCCCTTCCCAACTTTTGTAAAATGTACCAAAAAAAAAAAAAAAAAAAAAGATCCAAACAGACAAAAATCAGATGTAAAAATGCTATTTTATAAATATCATTACAAAACGTGTTTAAAATGTATACATTTTTACATCCTTAGTCTAAGATCTCTGCATAAGAACTGTACTGATTGCACTTCCTGTTGACATAAGTAACTGATCAAGTGTTTTGCAAAAAGAAAAAACGTACATTGTACAACAAAATAAAGGTTGTAATGGCTACAACCCCCCCCCCCCTCCCAATAAACACATGGTATATCAAAAACTGAAATTAAGGGTTTTAATGCTTTATTTACCATCAATTTAACGCCAAAATCTGCCTTTATCACCCATGGGAATAAGAACGAGCGATCCCGAAATGTGCAATAGATTTATACATATTTACATTGTTTAAACTTACGGGTCATCTGGTGTGAGGACAACAGCCTCTGTTGTGAACTGAGGGTCAAAGTGTTCCAAGTCCATCTCAGACTTGACGTTAGGCTTATAAGGAGGTGTGAGCTGTTTGTTATAGAGCAGCTCCCAGTCAATGCTGCGGAAGAAGGGATGCGACTGGATGTCAGAGAAACCCGTCTGATGCTGACAGCCTAGCCGCTCTTCTGGGTTCTGAAAAAAAATACAAACTTTGAATAATACTGCTGGTTTATGCATCACTTTCAAAAGACTGTGACAAATAAAACATGAATACTTGGAGAGCGCCGACCTCTGCCAAGATCCAACACCTCCAATACTGTTTACGAGTGCAACAATAAAAATTTATTTAAACAATTCTTTGATTCAGAAAGTGATCTGGATAAACACCAAAATCTAATTGTCTGTTCCTTGTGCCATTGGACATTTCCTGAATATTTCATCAAAATCCATCCATAACTTTTCAGGTTCGTTTAAAAATAGACAAATCCACTCCATTAATTATAGAACCTCTTTAGCACAGGTAATGAGCAAGAGGAAGTAGAAGTTTAAAATACTTCTGTCACATCAAAACTAACAAAAGTGTGACAGTTCTCAGAATGGCACAGCAAGCATGTACAGAACTAGAATAGTGGCTTTCATTCATAAATGACTTCCCAATGTCCAGGAATAAAAAGGATTGTCTAAGAACATCTTTCAGTACACTGTGAAGTTGTGAACATCCCCAAACTCAAATCGTCTCTTAACTGCTGTACACAGAAGGGATGATAAAGGATGATCTGATCCAATAATTAGGTTAAATCTAGTAGGATATATCTACATGTAACAAATTTTGAAGAATTCTCTTAGTTTATTTGATGGGTATGAATAATAAGAGAACAGTTTACACCTCCAGTTAATATGAATAGAACTTCCCTATTTTTAGTTTTGTTTTGAATTTTTTTCAATATTTCTGCCTTTTAAAATGGACTCACATCATACTGGATGGTATTGGATCAGTTGTGTGTTAGTCTTTATTCTATAGCCATTAGTGCATGTGGACAAGCTATGTCATAACATTTCCAACTGTATTGTTGGATTGTATCAGTTTGTATCAGATTTTACTGGATTAGTTCAATCATACAGGCCTTAACTGAATAGTTGTCGGTGCCTACAGACAAGGTATGGCATAACAGTTTCAACTCTATTATTGGATTGCATTGGTTTGTATTGGATTATATCAGATCATATTAGATCAGTTCAGTGCATATAGGCCTTTACTGTATGGCTGTTGGTACCTATAGACAAGGTAAGGCACAGCAGTTTCAAATTTATTATTGGATTGTATCAGTTTGTGTTGGATCACATCAGATCATTTTGGATCAGTTTAGTGTATAGAGGCCTTAACTGAATAGTTGTTGGTGCCAACAGCAAGGTATGGCATAACAATTTCAACTTTATTATTGGATTGTATTGGTTTGTATTGGATCATATCAGATCATATTGGATCAGTTCAGTGCATACAGGCCTTTACTGTATGGTTGTTGGCACCTATAGACAAGGTATGGCACAGCAGTTTCAAATTTATTATTGGATTGTATCAGTTTGTATTGGATCACATCAGATCATTTTAGATCACTTCAGTGCATACAGGCCTTTACTGTATAGTTGTTGGTGCCAACAGCAAGGTATGGCATAGTAGTTTCAACTTTATTATTGGTTCATATTTGATCAGATTGGTTTGGTGAGAACAGGCCTTAAGAACTAGTTGAAAGCCTTTATTCTTGTTAAAAAATAAAAATAAATAACAAAAGACAACATGAGATACCCTGTAATCATGTTAGCCTTGCTTAAGGTTCGAGTTTCTTTGTTAATGAGAAAATCTCTATTAATTTGAACAATGTACTCTTTCATATAGCTGTATACTTTAAATACATCTTGTGAGCTAATATCTCCCTGTATGTACAAGTACTTTTGAATACAAATCCTTTGTGTATACACAGATTTGAAAAAAACATGAGACAAATATGAGCCTCAAGGAAGGTGACACTGATGAGTAAATCACATAAAACTCCCTGTATCACAAAGAGTATTTGTCACTCTTTTATATTTGTGGTGGAAAGGTTTTCTTGGAAAATCTAAATATAATGCTGTACCATAACCCCATAAAGATCCATTAAACTTTCTCTCATGAAGACAATTCTTGGAAAGTGGAAAGTTTATATATAGAATCCATAATAAAATCTTCTGTTGAGACAAAAACACAATCCACAGAAAAGGCCCTTTTTACATTTATGGAATTACTTATTTTAGAAATTACTTTTTTCGAAACTCTGAAGAAAATACAAGAAGATCACCCAAGATCTATAAAAAATTTCCCCCAACAAGAAAAAACTAGGGTGAAGTGGCTGGCATTCTGCCAACCACAGAGTCGAATCTTAGGACAGCAGTGGGTGTTGAAATCTGTAAACTTGGTATTATCGCCCGCAAAACAGAGTGAGGTGCGGTGACAGTAAAATATTGCTGGATTATATATTTGTAAAATGTTGTTACAAACACCATTGTAGCCTCACGTTTTCATCACTCTGTGGGTGTACAACTACCAGCATTTGATATTTTATTTGTTTTAAATATTGCGAGAAGACAGAGTGAGGTGCGGCGACAGTAAAATATTGCTGGATTATATATATTTGTAAAATATTGTTAGAAACACCATTGTAGCCTCACGTTTTCATCACTCTGTGGGTGTACAACTACCAGCATTTGATATTTTATTTGTTTTAAATATTGCGAGAAGACAGAGTGAGGTGCGGCGACAGTAAAATATTGCTGGATTATATATTTGTAAAATGTTGTTAGAAACCCCATCGTAGCCTCACGTTTTCATCACTCTGTGGGTGTACAACTACACCCAGCATTTGATATTTTATTTGTTTTAAATATTGCGAGAAAACAGAGTGAGGTGCGGTGACAGTAAAATATTGCTGGATTATATATTTGTAAAATGTTGTTAGAAACCCCATCGTGATAACTTCTAGGACATACAAAAGCGCCTTCTAGTGGTTGAATGTAGAACTACGGAGTTTGAATATTTTCATTGTCTCTGCCAGACGTGTTCTCGATTCTGATTGGCTGAATGATAAATGTGCAGTACTACCGTGACGTCACTTCATTGATTAATTTCTTTGCGGTTTATTTGTTTGACAAATGAGTAATAGGCTGTAGATGCCCAGACAACAATTTTATAATAACAGTGACTGCGTGATAAACCAGCAGACGAATAAATTAATTGGGGTTTAAGGTCTAGAAACCAGCAGACGAAACCGTTAAAAAAGACTCGTTCGAGTACACCATTACAATAGCAAAAACAATAGTTTCTAGGACATCCGGGACTTTACAGAAAGCCAGACGTAGTGCTAGACATGCTTTTTACTTCATAAAATATAACTTAATAAAGGCATTAAAAATCTTCAAAATGGCAGAGTGTATAATATACACCTTAATGTACAGATATGTGAAGAAATATTATGCAGAATTTGGTATTTAAGGCCTTAAACGGCCAATTTAAAATCGTGGCCGCAACTCAGTACATAACTCGAATCAAAGATTCGACTAAAAAGGGTCCTTGGAAAAATACTAGAAATATCTGAAAGCCAAAGGTCAGTAAAAGGTATACAGCTGCAAATTATATTGAGTTAATATTGTAAATGAAAGTAAAGATACAACGGAAAAAATAATTACAAATATTTCATGTGATACTTCTATTAGTTTACAGTATGAAGTGATGAAATAACCCAATATAAACTCTAATTAATAACTCTTATTTTGAAGACAATTTTTTAAAGCTATAATTAATAGATCACATTTAAAGAACATGTTTTTGCTGATAAAATGACAACTTTGGGATGGGGAAACAATATTTTATGTCATTTCAGCTGAAGAAGACAATATCCCCATAAAATGTATACACTGTTACAGGTTCACCAAGTAAAACAGCCACAAAGAGACAATAGGTCACGATATTCGTGTCAAATGAAAATGTTGTAAAACAAAGATAGTATTTTGTCTGTTAATATTTAGTTGTACTGGTTATGTCATACCATGACATGTAGAGTAAGGAATCTAAAATTTGCCACATATCTAAAATTCGTCACATATAGAAATATTCATAAAACAAAGTTAGGTCAAATTTGCTGAAAGTCTAGTAGATTAAGGCTTTCTGAACTAAGAAATAGAGATTCTACCAATTTTAAATGTCAACCACTCAATTGTATCTCCTTCTGGCATTTTTCCAAGAAGGATATTTTCATACAGGTTATCACCTGTATTTTTATGTTTGGTTTTCTTTAGTTAATTAGATAAATACATCACTGCTAGCAACAACTTTTGGATTACTGTCCTCCTCTGAACCCCTTGGATACAGGGTTAATGATCATTGGTTGTATTTTTAGCACACTTTACAAAGCCTTGGGATCATCAGGTTCATTTACATTTTCTCTATGTTCCTCCTCTGTTGAACTGAGAAGGATATTAGAATTTTCCACTGGAGTGTTCCGACTGTGATTGTCATCCATTATTATAGGCCATCCAAGACATTTTTCTGGAGGCTTGAGTTATGTTTTCATAGTCTGTGTCAAGTCAAATCCTAATGCCCCATTCAAACTACAGGCCGTATGTCCCACGGTTAGAAGTTTCTCTTGGAGTCAGAACCTCCCCCAGGTTGCCCTAATTTCATTCGAGTTGTTCACACTACAGGCAGACGGCCACTGATTTGACATTGTTTTTACCGTCAATAACAGTAGGACAGTACTACAAACGTTGGTCACCGAGAAGCAACCTTCATTAACCTTAACTCACCTTCAGTAGTTTTCGGATGAACATGTGGGAAAATGACTAATACCTTAACTCACTTTTTGTCGCCGTATTACCCTGAAAGATGACCAAATCACAACCTTATGTACACTGTGGATCACACCTTCTGTTACTGTAGTAGTGTAGAAATTCATACGTGCATGTTTGAAATCGTCTGCGCATGCTTACGGTACCGAAATCAGAAGAGGAAATTTTAAACAGTTTAAAACTTTCGTAGGACTTGCAAGGTAAAGAACAGTTTGCTACTGACTCGCAAGGTCTCAAACGGACGTCAGATTTGATCCAAGGACAGGGACATTTCACCGAATGGGGGTTACCGTGGATGATACGGACTGTAGTGTGAAAGGGGTAGAAGGGACGACGGAATCACTCCTACTTATCAAGAAAATTCTAAACAGAGTAAATCTGCTCTTGAGTGGAGATTACGTGCCATAAAAGTTAACTAGAATTAAATTTCAATGGACTGAAAAAAAATTTTACAACCCATGATTTCCTGTAATTTTGTTTAAACACCCTAACCTTCTAAAATATATAATAAAGGAAACACAAGGAATAATGGGTACAGTGACATCATTTGGCATACAGTGATACTATTTGACAATAAATGACATAGGTCAAATCTGACAACACTTAAAGATTTCAAATCATGACTTCTTTTTATTTGCCCTGACATTCAATGCCTCGAGGCCCCAAAATAAGGATTTGTAGGTGAAAACATGCAAATATGTGGCAAAATAGGACCAAGGTAGGGGAGTTTTGACCTGTTGCAAACACATTGAAGGCTGTCTATGTATATACAGACTAAGAAATAAGAACTTTCAACTAAAATATGTCCTTTTTACTGATCAAATAACGGAAAAAAATCTCATTTTGCAATAACTGGGTTGGCTTATGTTTTTCTTTTTGTTTGTAGGCCTGGTTTATTTCAATTAATTGACAAAACTTCAAAGTAGCACTCCTGTCCCCCATCTCCCCCTCAATTTTAAATGGGATAGGTGATTCAAGTAGACTAGCTGAGACACTGCGTCAGCTTGGTGAAAATGCATTAGTTTTTTTTTTATGAACAAAGGACAAGTCAGGGTTTAATCACAAGGCAAGGACAGCAGATGAAAGTGGTGGCTTTCTCCACATCAGCTTTCAGAGTTATGAAACACACATAAATATCCTATTTTCATAGGTTTCAGCTCTTATACCCCTGTCACACAATGTCGAATAGCATTTCCAAACAATCAGGCAATAAAAATATGAAGATTTGGGAATTTTAGACATATAGACGACATTAGTGACAATCGCATGTGTTTGGAGGGTTTGGGGGAGCATCAGCATTATTAAACAATCAGCTTTTTTCAGAACTATGGTAATAATGAGACAGGAAGGTAAGGTAAGGTTGGTTTGTGGAAGATATCTGTTAAATTGATGAAAGTGAAACATCATGTGGGTTTATAAAGAAACCACACACACAAAAAAAATTTCCAAAAAAAAACAAAACAACAACCAACAGTGGTATGATCTCCTGCTGGGGATTAAACACTAAATGACATACAAATATGATGCCATATCTATGACACAGAACACAAACCAGATCAAGGATGTATTTGTGGCCAGAAACAAGATCTATTTTTTCTCTATTTTTCAGAGACCATTAAAGAAATAGTCCTTAGTACCCACGTTACCCCAAAGTTGCACGAAATGGCTCTATCTGTTAAAGGGGAAAGTTTTCGTCCCGGGACGAAAATCTCCTCAAATTACAAAGATCATACATTTGGAGTCTTTATATACAAATATCAACAAACAGCACAGCTTACTGGAATATAACATATCACCTTTTGACAGCACTGACAAGCTCTTCATCCCAGACTAAAAGGGCATAAGTCCTCAAGGTATTTTATTAGTTGATGCAGTTTTTTTACTGGTTTAAAGTGCACAGACTTTATTTAAATTTTTAACAGCAGATTCCTACATGAGTCCTTCTGTACATGGCAGTTGTTAATTATCTGAGATAGGTGTGTAGATAGGTGTACAATGCACTTGCCATGCAACATTAGTTTATTTTAGCATCACACTTGACAGAGGAATGAAGGTTCTTAAATGCTCTGTGACCCCTCAACTTTGGGCTTTAAGATGTTCGAGATAAACCAAATGTTCCAGTTCCATCAAATTTCACAATGGTGGCTGAAATTCAGAAAATTCTCAATTTTTCAGAGGCCATAAGGAAGTGGTCCTTAGTAACCAGTTCTATCCCAAATTTGCAAGAAATCGCTCTATCTCTGACGTTCATCAAAAAGCAGGTAAATAACATATTTCACAAAAAAATTGTAAATTTAATAGTTACAAGTGATTTACTCATTGGCAATATATCTAAGTAGCTATTACTCAGGTATGGAGTTACAGCTCTGAAAATTTGCCATAGCACAGTGGGTCGGCGGGCGATTAAAAAAAAAGGGAAATGGGGTAAAAAAATTGAAAGTAAAATGTATTGTGTACATTTTTGCCAGTGAGAAAATCCCTTTCTATTTCTTTGACATGTGGGGAATTCTTTTCATAGTTGTGATACTTGTGACTACATTTGGAGTCTGATCTCCTTTGATATAAAAATTAGCAAAAATTTAAATTATCTTGGAATAAATTGGAATTATTTTGTCTTACTTTTAAGAAGTGTAGATTAGTAGCAAATTTTACTTACTGTGGCAAATACTTACTCTTATGGAAATGGAAATTAATTTATACATTTATATACTTAACCAAAAAATAAATAAATTACAACATATCTTGCATTTCTCTTTTTGCTAAGTATATTTGATTGCCTCTGTGCTCAAGACTTGAAATAGCTGCAAGATCAGAATTTCTTATTTAAAGACAAAACCAAGGAGGTGGAAAAATACACATCAAACAAATTGATTTTGTTAAAGTACTGCAGTAGTAGACAACAGAGTGATTGCACCATTAAGAAGACACTGACTTAACCAGTGTTTCCTTAATGCCAACTGCTGACACCAAATTGAGGATGACCTACATCTTTGTTTCCACACACCAACATCAGCAACATCACACAAGACAATTTTTAGTTTAAAAAAATTCTTCAACATTTATCGGATTGAAATATTTGTCAAAAACCAGTATGTACCCCCAGTTAATAATGCTGTAACTTTTTAAAATTTCTAGTATGATTTTGACAATTTTTCGCCATATTCTGCAGTTTGAATAGAGTTACAATCTGAATGTATCATATCAGATGAGTGTGTACAGACCTTTACCTAATCTCTAATCTAATCTAATGTGGACTTTTATAGCGCTTAATCTCCATCACTGATGGACTCTAAGGCGCATCTAAACATAAAGCAAGGCAGTTATCGTTAATCAAGGGACATAGCCAGGTCATACCAAGGAGACACAGATGTGACGGGGGAGGCTATGGTCGGTAGGCTTTTGCAAACAGGTATGTTTTAAGCTTCTTTCTGAAGGAGGCAACTGATGTTGCACTGCGAACATCTTGAGGGAGGTCATTCCAGATCTTCGGAGCATCAAAGGCAAAACTATGGCCAAAATGTTTGGCTGACTTAAAGACTGATGAATGGAAAGGAGGAACTGTAAGGTACTGATGATCTGGGTGACTATGCCTAGTACTATAGGGACAACTACTAAAAGACAAGAACGGTTCGAAATAAGAAGGAGAACCACTATGCAAAAATTTATACACAAGTGTTGCGGTTTTGAAAATACAACGGTACTTAACAGGCAACCAGTGGAGTTTCTGTAGAATGGGTGTAACATGAGCATACTTTCTATGATTTGTAACAATACGAGCAAGGGTGTTCTGAATACTTTGCAATTTGTGCTGATTGAAACCGGACAAACCTCTGAACAGAGAGTTACAATAGTCCAGACGACTACTAACCAGGGCATTTGTAGCAAGGACTGCCACTTCAGGAGTGAGATACTTTCTAATTCTACGGAGGTCACGCATCTGAAGGAAGCACGCTTTGCAAGTCCTCTTGATATGCTCAGAGAATGAAAAATCTGCACACTCAAACCACACACCTAGATTTCTGACAGAATCAACCAGATGAAGAAGGCTACCAAGAATGCTAACAGGAAAGTGAGAGGAAATCTTCTGACATTGAGCCTTGGAACCAAAGACAATAAACTCAGTTTTTTCAGGGTTGAGCTTCAATTTACTGAGAGACATCCACTCTTGAACATCATGAAGGCAGGCATTTAGCTTGGCGAGAGCCGAAGAAGCATTCTTATGGGAGAGATGGATGTATAACCGAGTATCATCCGCATAAAAATGGAATTTAATATGCGGGTGGAGGCGAATAATTTTACTAAGTGGTTACCTCTGGTAATAACTGTCAAAAAGACCATAGGTTTTAAATTTAATATAATATATTGGCATTTTTTAAAGAGCTGGAAGAGTGTAATTTACAATTTGAATGAAAGAAGGGCATCTATTATTAAAGAGAAATTTAAATGAGAAACAAAATGAAATGTAAATATAATAGCGGGAACATGATTTAATACATCAAAATACCTAGGAATCACAGTTGGGATAGAAAAATGGGTTTTTGGAATTATTAAGAAAGCAAAAATGTATTTCCAGTTAATTCCCATGTGATCGCATAGTATTTTTTTGGTCAAAACTCATCAGATTCTACAAATATATAAATGATTGGAAACTGACCAAATGCACTTAATTAAATTCAGCTGAGGTCCCCAGAGATAAATACTATAAACTATCAAAGATCTGCCATAGTTTTCTCAAATTCACCACCAATAAGCAGTGAGATTTGATACAATGCAGTAATCATGTGTGAAGTTGCATGACTTACCTTGCAAACAAACACGCACTGCTGACTGTACAGACTGATACAAAATTTTTATTTGAATTTTGTTTTGAAGAATTCTCCAAGTTTTATTGAATTGCTGGGTAGTACCAGCATTATACCAGAGAACTCCTGTTAAAATAGCCATTACTACCTTATCTATGACTGAATTGTAATATATATTTTTTTCCCCAATTTGTTAAATGTATTTGTATCTAGGAATATTGTATGGGATTTTATAGAATTGCCTTGATGTGTACTGATCTCAACAACCCATCTTCAATTTCTACAGGTGTGTGCTCAGCTTTGAATATAGCACAACTTTAACGCAAGAATTATATTCTGCTTGCTATACAAAACCTCAAAGCAATGGCAGACTCCCTAAAACTTTTAATTCCAAAAAATTTTCAAACTCTCAAATCTAAATAACAAGAATAAAACTAGACCTACGCATCGGAGGACCAATGCAAATTTGTATCCACCGAAACGACAACTCACCAAAGCCAGTGAACCAAGGAGGGGCCAAAGCTCAAAGCTAACAACATCAAAAGATTCACAGCCCATGATATCCTACAAGTTGGTTTCACATTGCAAACCTCTAGGATTAATAATAAGCGGGTTATAAGCACTTTTAAGTTTCACAGTCCTCATTTGACCTTGGAGGGGCTCAAGGTTAAATCTGACATCAGAAGATTCCCAGCCCATGATTTCCTATAGGTTGGTTTCACATTGCAAGCCTCTATGACCAATAATGAGTGAGTTAAAGCACTTTTAAGTTTTGCTATCCTAAATTGATCTTGAAGGAGGGGTCTAAGGTCAAATCAACATTTGAACACTTCAGAAGATTCCCAGCTCATGATTTCCTATAAGTTGGTTTCACATTACAAACCTCTAGGACCAATAATAAGGGAGATATAGGCACTTTTAAAGTCCCCTTCATGAGTACTTTGGCACTCCGTGGATGACCTTGAATTAAGAGCTTCAAGGTCAAATGTATGGCAGGTTGTAGAGGACATGTATATCTGTTATACGTATCACCTATGAAGAGATTCAACCTTTCACCTATGAGAACCAGCCAGTAGACAAAGGTAGATAATTTTCAAAGAAATGCCTGTGGCGACCATCTTGTTTTCCTTTGAGAGCGTTAACATCGAAAATCTCTCTACGCACGGTGGCAGCGGCATAGCGAACGCTAAACTAAAGTATCCACTGGATGTCCCCGGTGGATACAATTAACAGGCATGGTCATATGACCAATAGGTGTTCAACAGACTAGTGATTCTTGTCAGCCTGGTCAAGGTTGTTATAAAATGTTGGAAGGCTCTAACAAATAGCTATTGGTAAGGGTATTTCTCATAAGTTCAATGGAAAAAGACCTATTTCTGACCTTTTTGGGTACTGGCATTCTTATGACTTAAATTTGATTTTAGATTCACTTTTAACAAAGAGTAAACTTCATTTGACCCTTGGTTGTTGAAATTGTGCAGGAAAAGAAGTGCAAATTAGTCGGTCATGATTCTGTACTGAAAACCATTGAGCTGCAGCTGGGCATTGGGAAGTTCTTGTTAATACACAAGCTAAAATATATATTATTGGGCTGCATCGGTGAACAATTAACAGATTTTCAACCCAGATTAGGATCACGATCATGGATTTCGATCAACTTTGAGGAGACAAAGCCATAGGTAGACCTTATCGTGTGTAAAAACATAACCTTTTTTTCAAGTTATGCATGCAGATGTTGCCAGAAAACACAAAAGAAATTCTGCATTTGAGATCTGGATCATCCTTGTGGAGGACTGAGTTATGGGTAGGCTCAACCTAATGTGGAAATATGACCCCAAACTAGTGTATAATTTTCCAATTATTTGCATGGAAAGACATAAAATGGACACAATTACCTCTCTAGGGGTGACTGCAATTAACTAACTACAATGCACATGTACTTAAGAAATAACCATTGGAATAGAAGGACTTCTATTAAAAAATAATGCAGTTATTAAGTTATTAAAGTTCAATGTCAGTGCACCTGTTTCTTAATTTTTTTATGTATATTTTTAACTTTTTTATATTTTTGCCATTTAATTGGAGTGATTCTGAATGGAAACCATCAGGATAATGACTGCAAGAAGACTGAGTTTTCAGTTTTAAAGTATTTGTATTTCTTAAGAGCTGGCATAGGGTTAGTTTATTAAGTTCAATGTCAATATACCTCTTACTTAAGTTTTTATATATAAACTTAACTTTTTACATATATTTGTCATTTAATTGGAGTGATTTTTAATGGAGAACATCAGGAATCAGCAAGCTACTACAAATTTTCCCACTTAAAGTTATTATCCTAGTAATTAATGTAAGCGCTCATGTTTACGGAATAATAATAATTCTGTTCTGGATCAAAAAGGTGCTTATCAATCACTTCCATTTATGAGTTTATTTGTACTTGTTGCAATATACGGTATCCCACAATGCACAAGTTTGTTTAATACAGTAAAACCTCTATATCTGATCTTCTATTATCTGTCTATTGGGACTTATAAAATACATTTCTACTCTCCAACATTTGTGTTTCCTATTCTTTGACACACAAATGCCTTTTCTATATTTGAAACCTTCTGATACAACAACAATTTTACTGTCCTAGCCTGGCTGAAAAATTGAGGTTGCTCTGAACACAATTCTACTATCTGGATGTTTATTTATTTATTTGGGTTTTAACATCGTTTTCAACACATTGTATAGATCATATCATGAGGGGTAGTTTTATGGGCATACCAGTACATACAGTTGGTCAAGGTTCTGTACTGTAAACTGCCATCCAACTGCAAGCAACTACCAGCTTTCCCACTTGAGGTCAGGCTGGGATTAGAACTCCGATCTCAGAGGTGGGAGGCAAGAGTGTTACCACTCTGCCACCGTGGCCCCTTACTATCTGGGTGTGGGTGCTAAATAACCTCACAAGGCCTGTATATTTTATTTCTTTTTCCAGATTTGAAAACCCATGGAAATATTTTTAAAACTTTATTTGGATAAACCCTGACTCATGTTTGCCGAGTCGACTTCAGCTACAAGTGGTATGCAGAGAGAAAGAGGGTGTCCTCACATTACTACAGTTTTAAAACCACAACTTCTACCATTAATCAACTTTTCGCCATCCTTGTAAATAAATATTGCATACCTATTTAAAGCATTTCAGCACATTTTCTCTACATTACTGTCACCCAAATAGACAAGTGTACCCATGTGCCTACAATATGACAGTTTGATAAATTAACCATGAGGTACAAATACAGTGAAAATTCCCTCCCAAATTGGATTCCAAGTGACTGTTTGAAGGATTGTTTCTGCCCTGGATAGCATTACTGGAATATGGTTTATGCATCCACACTGACCTATGTAGATTGATTTACTCTGTATATGGGATCAGCGAGCAACATTGTGGTCTGATTAATGGTTATTTTCCTCCAGGGGTTATCACATGTATAAATTTGCTTTATACAATACACAATTTGGGTTCAGAAAAGTCATTGTCAGTGTTTTCAACCGATAAATGAAAAAAACATGCCACAGATGATACTCTGCTCTATTATCAAACATTTTCAAATAAATTTTACACCAATTGTTCTAAGTTCTCTTCCATATTTAAACCCCGAAGAATAAAGTTTTACCCAAGTAGCTGAGGTAATTTGCGGATTTTTTCCCATATATGGATGTGTAATAGTTTAACTCAGACGCATTCTAGAAACAAAAACTTGATAGCAAAGAGGACAGTGCAGAGGAACCCTGATAAGCAGGTCTACTGAACCAGAAATTCAAGATAAATGAGTTAACTGTATAGAATTAAGTCCCCTGAGGATAAAATATGTATTTCCACTCAACAGAATTCTAGATAAAGGATTTCACTTCTATATTGTTTGAATTTAATTGCTCCACCAGATCCAGCATACTAGGTGCCTTATAGGATGGTACATCTGCCACTATGGAGAAAAGGGAAACACACTTGTGGTGTAACAAGGGGGACCTGGTTTCAATACCAGCTACAGGAAGATAAATAGTGGTTGACCAAATGGCGGTCTACTGTGGTTGGGTCCTATTCCCAATGGCAGGTTGAAGAACCTCAAGAACATTGATAAATGGTCAATCCTGAGACTCTGTCTTGGGTTAAGAGAATGTGAATCACTATAGATAGGGCTGTCCTTATGCATTCAGGGAGGGTTAAATGATGATTTGAAACTTATAATATAATATAATAACCTATAATATAATAGTATAATAATATACATAAAAAATAATATATTGGGCTGCCTTATGTTTAAAGTATAAATGAGTAATAACTATCTTTTCCATGAGATTGAACCTATGAGATTTGATTCCCAGACCTTTAAGGTAAAATACTGGAGAATATAAAGCTAACACTTTATTCTACTAGACAGTCTGTGAATTTAAAAAATGCTAATGTATTACACACAAATGAATTATTTCCAAAAATGATCATGCAAAATAAATCAGTCTTTTTCTGGATACATATTTGAGTAAAGTATCATTTTCTTGTCAGGACTAGTCATTTTTTTCTGGTTACACATATTAGAAAATCTACATTTTGCTGTCAGGGTGTAGCACCGTAAAGACTAAACAATACACAGGTTCAGTAGGCATGTTGAAATGGCCTTCTTGACATGGTGAAAAGTTAGCATCAGTCACCCAACATAAAAAGACACAATGAGAAGAAAAAAATGAAAGAAGTCAAAAACATAAGCCAGTTCACCTTTGTATTCTTTATTGAATTTTGTTCTAGTAATAAATAACAAAACCATCCCAGATAGTCTTGAAAGTTTTACTGGAAAATCACCAATAACAACTGAGGATAAGTTGATAAAAGACAGTTTTCTGAAAATGTCAACTTAAAAAAATTAACTACAAAAAGTAGATCACAGCACCACATGATCTCTCATTGAGAAAGTTTTACACAATTGACATTTTGAAGTTTTTAAAAGTCTAAAATAATTTACAGAGCCCCTATTAGGACATTGCAAAATACATATTATGTGCTAACTCGTGTTAATGAGAATACATCATTCATACAAAATCTTCTTAATTAACTCATACACATGACTTAATTATATTGTGATCACAAGATGATCTCATGTTCACAAGATTATTACACTGTGAACACAAGATCACCTTGAGATCAGAGGATAATTAAGACATCTTCACAAAATAATTATCTTGTTCTCACAAGATGATCATATCACCAGGTATAATAAGATAATTATACTGTGCAGTGTGCATACAATATAATCTTGTGATTTTGTGCACATTGTGCACAGTCAAATATTTAAAATCCTACAATGTCCTAATAGGGGCTCCATAATAATTCAAGAAAAACAAGAAATATGATCACACAGTCACTTTAATAAGAACATTTTAACTTCAAAAATATAATAAGCTGGATAACTTTATTGGCATGCACCATTTTACAACATCTAGCACAAGAATTCAGTTGAACTGTATGTTTTTCAACAGTTTAGACAATATCAGGGAAACAGAAGAAATGCAGAAGAAGGAATTTATGCAGTGGCTTTATAAATCTTCAGCTTGCTATGTTTGTGCTCAATGAAGGCATATGTTTGGCGCAATTTCACAGATAAAAGCAAAACTTTGTAAACTTGAGTGACTTTCTGGTGAAGCTATGTAGAGAGCTGACCTGGTAAATAAAGTATGTCTAAGTAAAACAAAAAAGTTCAAAATTCACTCTCTGCATTTATGACATAAACACAATTTATATTTTGCACAAAAATTTTATACTGCCACAGTAATTCAAGATTGCCAGCATGAGGAAATCAAATTAAATTTTTCTGATGTGTGACAAATGCAATTGGGCATATTCTGTGGTCTAAAAATGACTCGAAACCACTCTTTATTCCTAAGTTGACAAGTTCAACACATTTTTTAATTATCTGTAAATATCAAGGAATGCTGCCAAAATGGGAGAAAATCAAATTCTTCTTGTGTGAGTTAGTGCATGTACACGTGTATGTGGCTCATGACATCCAACGTCTGATTTTTTTCCCTCCTTCATCATTTATGTTTGGTTATTTACATGTATCTGAGTCTGATTTGTGACTATGGGAGGGAAAAAAATCAGATGACAAGTAAAATCACAGTGTATTTTGTAGAAAAGTGGATGGATATGTTGAGAAAAAAATCCTGTGACAAAAACTGCAAATCTGCTGTTTGATGTCGTAAGCCACACATACATGTGTACGTAGGCTTATTTTCAAGTATTCTTCCTTGTTTACTGGAACTCACTCTACCTCTCTAAGAGATAAACAAGTTTTTATATTTTCTGCAAGTATCTAAGATGACTGCCAAAATGGGAGGAAATCAAATTTTTCTATGTTACAAACATGAAATTGTGCAAACCCCATGCCCATAATTTATTTGAAGTCATTCTATGTACGTGATAAAGGTGATTTTACATTGTCAGCGAATATCCCACGATTGGCCACCAAAACTGAAGGAAATTGAATATTTTACTTCCTTTTCATGAAACACTTGTTATAAACCTCATGGGTCCAAAATTCACTTAAAATCACTCTATCTCGTTCTATTTACAAGACAAAACCAATTTCATGTCAAGTCGACCATTTTTGAGTAGAACAGTACTATACCAAGTATCAACTTTTTACACCTTGCGTTTCTGAAAATATAGCCCAGACAAGATTTTCAAGGTTAAGGTAACTGTGGTAAGGTAAAAGGTCAAATGAAAGTCACACCATGATTTTACATACCTACACCTCCCAACTAATATTTCTACTAAGTATCAACATCCTAAATCTTACAGTTTCCGAGATATAGCCTGGACAAGATTTTCAAACTCAAGGTCACTTTGCCGAGGTCAAAGGTCAAATCAAGGTCACACCATGTCTTTGCCCACCTACACCCCTATACCAATGTCCCCTCCAAGAATCAACATTGTACACCTTATTGTTTCTGAGATACAGTCCAGGTAAGATTTTTGGCGCCCTCCACCCATCTGGATGCCATGGGCCAAAAAAAAAAAAAAAAAATACCCACACAGCCCTCAAAGGCTGTGGGGTAAAAATGGGCAGGCAGAACCTGTAAGAACTATTTGTTGTGTATTTTTTGAGAATACCATCTAAATAGATTTCTGTTGTCAATGTTTTTAATCGTGTGACCTGTGCGTCTCATGAAGAAAGTTGGAAGGCTTTAGAAGACTTTAGAAAACCAATGTTTACTAAATAAGAGACAGAAACAACAATTTTGTTTTGGCGAAATTTTTTAGAATGCCCCAAAGTATTAGTCTTAATTCCTTTGGTATCCCTTTGATATCCACTTGGCACAAGGGATTTGTCCAGGGTTGGGGTTTTTCATCCTTTTCAACAGCACAGTTCGTATCAGGACCTCAGTATAATCCACATGTTGTCATGAACCAAGATGGTGTCAGATATGAGAGTCAAGATATTAAATGACAAACTTGCTCACCAGCCACTGGTCTATGGAGGCCTCCACCAGGAGGTAGTTTGATAATATACTCATATAGTTCTCATGTATTTATATGAGGACAATGTGATTATTTATTGTCATTGTAACATTGAACTTTGATCGGACATTGTGCAAAATCCTTCCTTGGTGCACTATGATTCACTGAAAAAAAGATCTGTTCCGGAAGAGAGGAGTATAAAATTAAAAGACTGTAATCAAAATGCACTCATTCAGCGTGTTCATCAGCATAAAGAATTCAGAGAATAAATATGGGTAAGCCTCAGCAGAATTTTACCTGTGAAAAGCTAGAAGGGCTTCTGCCATGCTAAACAGCTACTGTAGTCATTATCTCTGCCCTATTGATCACTCATGTGTTCAAAGAGCTACTTTGCCTTCTCAAATTTGTTTCTCATAAATTATTAATCATATTCCACATATAATAAATGTGTGTAATAGGGTAATGCAACAGTCTATTCCTATTCTCCTGCACATCTGCATTGTATGTCTATGTGATATTTAGCCTCGACTAATGGAATATCTATTTAAAACATAAGTTAATACACTCACCCTCAAAAGGGGAGTGACGAAGGTAATGTAATCATGCCCACTTGTGTACACACAACTCAAAACCTATACATTTGTTTGGGATCATATTTTCACACAGGGTGGGGTCAACGCATGTCTTGCTCCTCCTCAAAGATGATTTGAATCCAGATCACAAAACCACAGTTTATTTTAAGGATTTCTCAAAAATGTCTGCTCCATAACTCAAACAAAGAGAATAACATTGGGATCTTATTTTCACCGAGGTTCACCCCTGGCTCAGCTCTCCTTTAGTAAAATGATCTGGATCTGTATCAGGACTAAAGAAGTTTTTGGGATTTTTTACTAATATCTGATTCCAGATCCAGTCTTTTGCTCCCTCAAACTCTTTACAAGGATTAAAACCAACTACACCCAGCTTATGAATTCCACAATGTTATTGTTATTTCAAGTGATCTAATACTGAGAATCTATATACGGCAGACTTGCCTTTTAAACCTTTGTCAAATATAACTAACTAAAAATATGCAAAAATTGTATTTAGACATATATAATAGAAGGCTCACTCATTGGAGACTTTAAAGGGAACATTTTTTTCTATTTTACAACCAAGTGGAAAAGAGTATAGTTGTATTCTATTTACACCAGTACTTACTTTATTTAAGAATCCCTTTAATACAGAAGCGGCTTTCACTGACAGAGACCGAGGTATTCTGATGGGCTTTTCTAAAATGACTGAAAATAGAAAATCATAGCTTGTAATAATTAATTAAAAAATAAATAACTTTATCAAAATTATATCACGTTTTAGGATATGACTCGTCGACAGTACACTCTCTATAAGCAGAATAAACATAAGTTGAATTTAGATATAACTGAAACAAATTTTATTGTCTCCACATCAAAAAAATGAAGTCTTTTTATAGATACAAATAGAGGATAGACAAAACAAGGATAAATTGCTATGAATATAGGAAGCTTTATTAAACAGAGTTTACTGTACAGGAGTCATTGCACATTTATGGGTAGTTATCTCTCAAAAACAAAAACAATTTTTGAAAATATTTTTCCTTCTCATCACCTTTCAGCTTTCAGTCAATCGACAGTACGTTTATAAATAGTTGCACCTTAGAGTCTGTCAATGATGGAGATTAAGTGCTATAAAAGTTTATATTAAATTAGATCAGATTTTCACTTCTTTCTCTCCAACATGTTCATCTATTGATATAACCTCCAACAAGGAGGTATGTAATTGATGAAGTTTGCAAAATAACTCAAAAAAAAATTTGTGGACAGATTTTGATGAAATTTTCAGGAAATGTTGACAATGGCACAAAAAAAACAATGATTACATTTGGATGGTGATCTGGATCACTGTCTGGATACAGGAATTTTTAAAGCTTTTTTATCATTACACTCCTAAGCCATTATGGAGGTACTGGGTCTTGGAGGAGGTATACAGTCTCCAAGTGTTTTTATCTCCTGCCAGTGGTTGAAGGTCATGGTCGGGAAATTATAAAATGCCTTCTGTATGTGCGTCCGTCTGTGCATCCGTTCGTCACGTTTTTACATAAACATTAATATCTCATTCATTTCATACAGATACATTCACAAAATGAAATCCATTTGAGCAACGTTTTGGCCTAATTTTGAAAAAAAAAAAAAATGGCCACCATATCACATGTCTATGGCATATCACATGCCATAGACAGTTGTTTGAAAATCATAAAAGGTGCTCTAAATCGTGAAATATTTCAGCTAGCTTCATCAAATTTGCACAAAAGCTATATGGCTAGCCTGATAGTAATTTTGGCCTAGTTCTAAAAACAAAATGGCTGCCATATCACATGTTTAATGTCAAATGGGGTTATCCTATTAAAAAGGCCTTGTATCTCCCCTAATATTGCCCCTAGAGGTTCGGAATGTGAAAACAACTTGATCTAGTTATGATTATATCATCCATCACAAGCTGTATTTGACCCATATAGGAGGATATACAGAGTGGGATATACTTTTTTTGCATACAATGGTGCCTCTGTACCATGGATAATAGGTGTCAGTAACTTCTGGGTTTTGCCAATATCTCGGAAACTGTGTAACCTACAAATATGTATTATATATCATTAGAAAGGTCATTTTATAGCGCTTCTGCTCCTTTTTGTTGCATAAAAATCCATGCGTAAATAGCTAAGACATTGCAAGTTAAAGATTGAGGTTTTATGTTGACTGGTGCCCTTGTATATATGAGATCCTTTTCCACATTCTCGCTTTAAATATGGATCTATTTAGGTCATAAAACATACAAAATGGTGGATAATAAAAGTAAAACATCTTTCATTAGACATAAACAGACAAAAAAGATATCACTCACGAAGATTAACAATATAATATTCATGCTACGCACTCGTATAATATTGTTTGTTATCTTCATTTGCGACATATTTTTTCTGTATATGTCATTCGGGAGGATTTCCTATTATATACCCACAGAAACATAAGATATATTCAAACACGGAAGTGTGAATAGAACATAAAAATGGTTCCATTACCCTAGGAAGTTGAAAATGTTGTCTATCTGCAATTTTTTTTATATTTTGCAACATTTAATTTTGTTGTGAATATACCAGAGATAGGATGGTACCAATTTTTCCATGTCAGTATCAATCCAAAACTATTATGATTCTGAGATACTGAAAAAGTTGTGTCCTGTCATAGACCAAAATGAACAGGTCTAATAACAGGAAGT
The DNA here is from genome assembly GCA_964017235.1 of Sabellastarte sp. h YS-2021. Taxonomy (NCBI): domain Eukaryota; kingdom Metazoa; phylum Annelida; class Polychaeta; order Sabellida; family Sabellidae; genus Sabellastarte; species Sabellastarte sp. h YS-2021. The sequence continues at coordinate 78,388,367 of OZ024929.1, read as the reverse complement.
GAAAACAAAACATGCTCCCCAAAATTGCTATGAAAGTCAAAAAATATCTGCAACGAAATATTTGATGAAAGATTATAGTTTGTTCAGATAAATTATCTACTTCTAATATTTCACCTGCGCAGATAATGATCATTGAATTCTAGTACTCTGTTTCAGTGTTTTACTGAAATGCTTTCAACATCAAGATACTTGTACTATCAGCACATCCTTGGTTATCTTATTCATATCTTCACTTTTTTGTACAAAAAAAAAATAAATAAAATTTTCTACCATATTACTTTTAAAAATAATATAAATATTATACTACTTTGATTCAACTTCACCCAAATCCAAGCATATGACAAAACAAATGTAATTGAGACACATATAAATAAACTTCTTTCTTAAGCGATACAAACTTACAAGCACAAGTCAAAGCGATAAAAACAGACTTGCCACAATGACGAATAAATGATGATTACCACAGTATTATCAAAGTTGTCTGACTGACAACTTAGTCTGAGAGACCAACTTAGAAAGAAATCTCAAGTCGTAGATGGTTCTTGGATTTGTGATTTTTGTGGGCCAATCCCACCTCTGGTGTTTAACTTAACCAGGCATAAACTGAACCTTTGTGATATTAGGCAAATTATCGATCCTTTATATAGTTTTATCATTACTACTTCCCAGTCAAAGATAACTAGAGGATCGCTCGCAAAAAAAAAAGATAATGTTTTTGCATAGCAAAAACAAAGCGTCCCGAAAAGGATATAAAGGTGAGTGCTAAAGTATTAAGAAAATGCTTCGTTTCTAGCCTTATACTGTTGTGGCAACCAAAGTCAGCGCATTCTGCTCTATCTAGCACGGTTTTCAAGATATAAGCATCACCATGTGAAAGCTCTCCCACAAGTAAATGAATGAGTATTTGATAAAAATTGGGTATCCGCAATACTTTTACAGATAATTAGCATTTACTCATTTTGAGTAGGTGAATAAATAGCTATGGGTCTGAAACTTCACCAAGTGAAAGCTCTCCGAAAAGTAGGTGAACGAGTTATTTGAGAAAAATTGGCTATCTGCAATACTTTTAGAGATAATTCGCATTTACTCATTTTGAGTAGGTGAGTAATTAGCTATGGGTCTGAAACTTCACCAAGTGAAAGCTCTCCCAAAAGTAGGTGAATGATTAATTTGAGAAAAATTGGCTATCTGCAATACTTTTAGAGATAATTAGCATTTACTCATTTTGAATAGGTGAGTAATTAGCTATGGGTCTGAAACTTCACAGAGTGAAAGCTCTCCCAAAAGTAGGTGAATGAGTTATTTGAGAAAAATTGGCTATCTGCAATACTTTTAGAGATAATTCGCATTTACTCATTTTGAGTAGGTGAGTAATTAGCTATGGGTCTGAAACTTCACTAAGTGAAAGCTCTGCCAAAAGTAGGTGAATGAGTTATTTGAGAAAAATTGGCTATCTGCAATACTTTTAGAGATAATTCGCATTTACTCATTTTGAGTAGGTGAGTAATTAGCTATGGGTCTGAAACTTCACCATGTGAAAGCTCTCCCACAAGTAGATGAATGAGTTATTTGAGAAAAATTGGGTATCCGCAATACTTTTACAGATAATTAGCATTTACTCATTTTGAGTAGGTAAATAATTAGCTATGGGTCTGAAACTTCACCATGTGAAAGCTCTCCCAAAAGTAGATGAATGAGTTATTTGAGAAAAATTGGCTATCTGCAATACTTTTAGAGATAATTCGCATTTACTCATTTTGAGTAGGTGAGTAATTAGCTATGGGTCTGAAACTTCACCATGTGAAAGCTCTTCCAAAAGTAGGTGAATGAGTTATTTGAGAAAAATTGGCTATCTGCAATACTTTTAAGAGATAATTCGCATTTACTCATTTTGAGTAGGTGAGTAATCATCTACGGGTCTGAAACTTCACCATGTGAAAGCTCTTCCAAAAGTAGGTGAATGAGTTATTTGAGAAAAATTGGCCATCTGCAATACTTTTAGAGGTAATTCGCATTTACTCTTTTTGAGTAGGTGAGCAATTAGCTATGGGTCTGAAACTTGACCAAGTGAAAGCTCTTTGGGATAGCTGCTCTGCAGAGATACCCTGAAGATAAAAACTTTCGTCGAAATCGCTCTATGTAGCACGGTTTTCGAAATATTAGCATTTTTGTGTTTTGCAATTTTTGCGCAAAAATTCGAAAATTCAAAATGGCCGCCATTTTTGGCAAGAGAAAATTTTTTTGAAAATTGGCATGGCTACTCTGCAGAGATACCCTGTGGGTCAAAAATTTCGTCGAAATCGCTCTATGTAGCACGGTTTTCGAGATATAAGCATTTTTGTGTTTTGCAATTTTGCGAAAAATTCGAAAATTCAAAATGGCCGCCATTTTTTGCGAGAAATTTTTTGTTTGAAAATTGGCATGGCTACTCTGCAGAGATACCCTGTGGGTCAAAAATTTTGTCGAAATCGCTCTATGTAGCACGGTTTTCGAGATATAAGCATTTTTGTGTTTTGCAATTTTGCGAAAAATTCGAAAATTCAAAATGGCCGCCATTTTTTGCGAGAAATTTTTTGTTTGAAAATTGCAATGGCTACTCTGCAGAGATACCCTGCGGGTCAAAAATTTCGTCGAAATCGCTCTATCTTGCAGGGTTTTCGAGATATAAGCATTTTTATGTTTTGCAATTTTTGCGAAAAATTCTAAAATTCAAAATGGCGGCCATTTTTGGCGAGACAAAAATTTTTTCAAAATTGGGATAACTACTCTGCAGAGATACCCTGTGGGCCTGCGGGTCAAAAATTTCGTCGAAATCGCTCTATCTAGCACGATTTTCGAGATATAAGCATTTTTGTGTTTTGCAATTTTTGCGAAAATTTCGAAAATTCAAAATGGCCGCCATTTTGGGCGAGACAAAAATTTTTTGAAAATAGGGAAAAGTACTCCGCAGACATACCCTGCGGGTCAAAAATTTCATCGAAATCGCTCTATCTAGCACGGTTTTCGAGATATAAGCATTTTTGTGTTTTCCTTATTTGGAAAATTCGTAATGATTAATTAATCATTAATTACTCGGCCATTTCTTGACCAATCAATGCCAAAATCTAATGATTTCCAGATTTTAATAGAATGAATGTATTTGCAAAGTTTCAGGTGAATTGATAAAATTCCTTTCAAGTTATCATCCGGACAAGCTTCCCCATCGAAAAAAGACATTTTTGGTCATGTGACCTCTCTGATTGGTTGAAATGTCACTGCAGCATATTCAAAAAAATTCCCCAAGGCTACTGCCTAAACCTGCCAAATTTGAAAAGAATCCGCCTAACGGTTACAGAGTTATAAGGAAAACAAAATGCGGAGCCGGCGGAGCCGCCGGAGCCTGAAGCTCTCCCATACACAAACAAGCGTCCCTTGCGGGACGCTTAATTATTTGTAAATTTAGTTGTCAAACCTCATCTCTATTTATGAGGACATGAAAGACTTTGGAAACAGACTATCACTTATTTTTGTTAACAGCATTATTATTGCTATCTCTGGCAGGTCCAGCATGAATCCTTCCTACTCATCATTCAGCTCTCAATCAGACATTATATAAATATCCTCAAATTTGTCTAAAAATCTCTGTGGATTTCCCAATGTAGAAATATGAATTCCAAAATTCATACATCAATACCTCAAATACAAGGAAAGAGTACAAGTACATAATTTATATTGCAACAGATATATTTGAAATATAACACCTATATATCTTAATGCAAAGTGAAAATGTATCTCTTGTTCAGATAATATAAGTTTGGGGAAGCAATAACACAGTAATATTTATAATATTGGACATTTCAAGCAATCTAAATCTTTTTAAAGATTAATTTACCTTTTATATTTTCTGAAATTATTATAGTAGAAACAAATGATTAAATATATTACTATTATGAATGTTGCAATATGTACATATTATACTATGTTCTTAATGACTTAGTCTCACATTACTACAGGAGTCACCATATAATTTTTTCCTGAAAACAAGTTCTGAAGGCAACAAGTTCAATCACCACCCAACTCATGCACTCAGTCAACCAACCAGTCAAAGCCCCACTCATACACTCAGTTAACCAACCAGTCAGCCAACCTCCACTGATACACTCGGTCAACCAACAAGTCAGTCAACCCAACTCATAAAGTCAGTAAACCAACCAGTCAGTCAACCTGACAAATCAACCTCCCACATACATGCAGTCAACCAACCACTTAACCATACACTACACTGATCAATCAAACAACTAGTCACTGTTAAATCTAGTTAATTACAAACTCACTACTTCAGCACATGCCTTCAATCTGTATCAACAGGAAGAAAACAAAAAAACCCAATCTGTAAGAATCAAGATCACCAATACTGAAATAAAAGCTCTATATTTATTGGTTGTATATCGATTCAGGGCACAAATTTTAAGTAGAAACTGTATGATTACCCTTTCAAGTGGCATTTAAAATGCTAGTTGGAGGTTATAAAAGTATATTTATAGGTTATGTTTGTATCACTGTCTGTTTTAATAAAAGAAACCAGATTAATATATATTCTACATGACACAGCAGTGTTCTTGAATATGACTGGTTGAAAACTATGGTCTAAATTGTTGCAGACTCTGGCTGTTGCAACCCCTCTTGTTCAACTGAAGGAAATACCATTCTGTTTTGCCCCTAATGACTGTAAAACAGGGAATATACTGCAAAAATTAGAACAGGGATATACTGGAAATAAATTATGATCTACACAAAATCATGGTCTAAATTTGTGTAGATCATAGATTTTTGCAAGATATCCCTGTATCCAAATATTGATATGTTCCAGTCAAGCTAAATTACCTTAGAAAGTTTTTGGTCTGGATGATTATCTTAAGTGTGCATCTATCACCACCAAAATCAATCAGTCAGTCAGTCAATCAATAAATCAATCAATCAATCAGGGATTTTCCCCAGCTCACCTTGAAAGAGGTAGTCTTCAGTGTTCTGGTCTGGGTTGTCTGTCTGTCCCACGATATCAAATGGAGACCGTCCAGCCAGCATCTCAAACATCAGCACACCTAGTGCCCACCAGTCCACACTGAAGTCTACAATATGTGAAAAAGTGTGTACATTGGCGTGACATACACAAACTTTCCAAACAGAATTAGGGACAAATATTAAAGCTATGTTTATGTCACAGTCAGTAGCTTTGGTCATACCTGGACATTCCCTTTGTGCATTCTATATGTTGCCATGAGCTGAAGCCATGATGACAGAAGTAAGAACCAAGTTATTAAATACCATCAGTGTAATCCACTCAGCCATTGAAGTTCTTACATTATTAACCTCCGAAAAAGAGGTATAATATGTAATTGGCAGAATGCATTGTTTGTTTACAAAACAACTCAAAAAGTTGTGCACAGATTTTGATGGAAGTGTCAGGCAATGTCGACAATGCAACAAGGAATAGAGGACTAAATCTTGGTGGTGATACAGATCACTGTCCAGATCAAGGAATTTTTCAAAGGGTTTTTAGCACTGCACTCATAAGCCATATTGGAGGTATTGGACCTTTGGGGAGGTCTGGTCTCTTCAAGTGCTTTTATAGCTATTAGAGTAAGAAATCTAAAACTAGAAATAGGACGCCTTGTTGATAGTAGATGGGAATAGAAACAGGATAGCATAGAAGAACACACATTATCATGTGTAATGTCCCCCCCATGAACCTTTTGCCAAAATTGTACGGTAGTCTTACAAGACCCTGTTTCATTTGTAAAATATATCAATGATGCTTATATATTTATTAGTGTAGATGTAAATTATTTCAGCTTCATGCCTTTTTGCATTGGTTGGGTCGAAAATTTCGACAAAATCACTCTATCTCGCACGGTTAAGAAGATAGAAGCAAATTCCTGTTTTTCTGTTTTTGGCCAAAATTCGAAAATTCAAAATGGCCGCCATTTTTGGGGAGGGGAAAATTTTTTGAAAATTGCAAAGCGCACATTCCTTAGATACCCTGTGGATCGAAAATTTCGACGAAATCGCTCTATCTCGCACGGTTAAGGAGATAGAAGCAAATTTGTGTTTTGCCATTTTTGGCAAAAATTCGAAAATTCAAAATGGCCGCCATTTTTGGGGAGGGGAAAATTTTTTGAAAATTGCAAAGAGTACATTCCTTAGATACCCTGTGGGTCGAAAATTTCGACGAAATCGCTCTATCTCGCACGGTTAAGGAAATAGAGGCAAATTTGTGTTTTGCCATTTTTGGCAAAAATTCGAAAATTCAAAATGGCCGCCATTTTTGGGGAGGGGAAAATTTTTTGAAAATTGCAAAGAGTACATTCCTTAGATACCCTGTGGGTCGAAAATTTCGACGAAATCGCTCTATCTCGCACGGTTAAGGAAATAGAGGCAAATTTGTGTTTTGCCATTTTTGGCAAAAATTCGAAAATTCAAAATGGCCGCCATTTTTGGGGAGGGGAAAATTTTTTGAAAATTGCAAAGAGTACATTCCTTAGTTACCCTGTGGGTCGAAAATTTCGACGAAATCGCTCTATCTCGCACGGTTAAGGAGATAGAGGCAAATTTGTGTTTTTCCATTTTTGGCAAAAATTCGAAAATTCAAAATGGCCGCCATTTTTGGGGATGGGAAAATTTTTTGAAAATTGCCAAGAATACAATGCTCAGATACCCTGTGGGTCGAAAATTTTGATGAAATCGCTCTGTCTCGCACGGTTAAGGAGATAGAAGCAAATTTGTGTTTTGCCATTTTTGGCAAAAATTCGAAAATTCAAAATAGCCGCCATTTTTGGGGAGGGGAAAATTTTTTGAAAATTGCAAAGAGTACATTCGTTAGATACCCTATGGGTCGAAAATTTCGACGAAATCGCTCTATCTCGCACGGTTAAGGAAATAGAGGCAAATTTGTGTTTTGCCATTTTTGGCAAAAATTCGAAAATTCAAAATGGCCGCCATTTTTGGGGAGGGGAAAATTTTTTGAAAATTGCAAAGAGTACATTCCTTAGATACCCTGTGCGTCGAAAATTTCGATGAAATCGCTCTATCTCGCACGGTTAAGGAGATAGAGGCAAATTTGTGTTTTTCCATTTTTGGCAAAAATTCGAAAATTCAAAATGGCCGCCATTTTTGGGGAGGGGAAAATTTTTTGAAAATTGCCAAGAATACAATGCTCAGATACCCTGTGGGTCGAAAATTTTGATGAAATCGCTTTGTCTCGCACGGTTAAGGAGATAGAAGCAAATTTGTGTTTTGCCATTTTTGGCAAAAATTCGAAAATTCAAAATGGCCACCATTTTTGGGGAGGGGAAATTTTTTTTGCAAATTGCAAAGATTACATCCCTTAGATACCCTGTGGGTCGAAAATTTCGACGAAATTGCTCTATCTCGCACCGTTTAGGAGATATGAGCACATTTGCCTTTTTCAGTATTCAAAATAGCTAATTACTCATTTATTTAATTAATTACTCACTCATCTATGAAGCAATTCCCCCCAAAAGCAATCCCATACAAGCTATTAACCCAATGAACCTCCATACCAAATTTCAGAAAGCTAGGCTTAATAGCATTCCTTAAAATGTCTGGAAACCAAAGAGCTACTCAAAAGTAGCAAAGTAGCTATTACTCAGTTAGCTATAGAGCTATCATCACCAAAAGCAATCCCATACAAGCTATTAACCCAATAAACCTGCATGCCAAATTTGGTAAAGATAGGATAAGAACTGTTGCCTAAAATGTCTGGAAACCAAGTGGGACGCCGGACGCCGGATGGCGGAAAAAGCAAAAATAATATGTCCACCCCCCAGTGGGGTGGACATAATTCGCCAGGAATCTAAAATTCGCCACCTCTAAAACCTTAGTTAATTTTATGAACACAATGATGTTTTTGTCTAGAAATTAGTATTTTTCAGTTCAAAAAGCCTTACTGTACTATACATTCAACAAACCTCACCATAATTCATTTATTTTATTAGTATTTTCACATGTGGCGAATTTCAGATATGTGGCGAATTTTAGATCCCTTACTCTACTATTATAATGGTCACATCTAAACATGTGAGTAACCCTTAAGATATTACATCCATCGTCACCTAGTAAACTTTAAACAAAGGGCTTGTTAGCTGAACTGATGTTAATCTACAGAATCTTATGTAACTTTTACAGCATTTAATCTCTCTGTACTACCAAATTCTGAACAAATTTATTAGGCCACTGGATATGTGCGGGTAAAAAATCAGAAATAACAAATCAGACCAAACATTAACTAACTCACAGTGCCTGAAATCCTGCAATGAAAACACATACAAAACTATTCTAAAACCGTTTGAAAAAGCATCACGTAACATTTAAAAGAAAGCAAAGTTTGACTATACTAAAATACATGCCTTAATTTATACAATAAAGCCATTTATTATTCACAACAGAAGATCTATAAACTGTTTCCAAGTTAAAACAAAAGATGTTTGTTCGACTATGTTACCTCTTCTTCAATACTTTTAAATATACTGAGAACTTTTAAATATACTGTCAGATAAGTGCAATGAGTTGCGATGTACAGTCAGTGTTTTAACTGAAAGGTGGAAATTATTGCAACATTTTGAACAAAATCTTCCACTCTGCCAATAGAACCAGTATGAGTCAAATTCAGGTTCTTGTAAGATCAGTTGTATATTTCCTGCATCAGGAAATGCTGCGGATTAAACTGTAACATACAAGATGAATGAAAACCTGTGGATATTATTATTTTAAAGCATATAACAACTGCTTACCAATGACAAAATATCATATTCATAAACTCTGGAGTAAAGGTCCCTAGGATTTGTGATCAAATTCAACTTATTCAAACATGGTCACACTGATGCTTAATTATTCGCCAAGATTTAAGACACATTTTACAATGAATCCTGTACATTTTCATGAGAAAATCAGTCAGACAGAGATTAACACTACAAAAGTACTATTAGCATTAGAATATTGGAAGATTAAGTCATGCGGAGTTTATATAAGTTAGCCATCACCAGGGTTAGAAACATGACCAATGTTTACAATTCCATTCATTATGTTATGCAAACCTTCATTAGAATATTGAATACTTCACCACAAAGAGAATAGTATGCAACGGTATTCAAGGAAATACAGGAATTGAAGAGTTTATTAACTGACTAAAAGTTGCTAAAATGAATACTAAAAGTGTTTATTATCAAGCACAGTGTGCTCATAATAATATTTCAATAAAATAAATTTCAAGAAAGTGTGTTAATCATATACTTCTGAAAAATGTTGATTGCAAGTGCTTTATGTGATGGATTGAACTATTGCAGAAAACATAAATTATATATCTAATGTCACAATAGAATTTGAATAACAAATGTATTTAGACAATAAAATATTCTATACATATGCTACTGAAGTGCTTTTTTAGATTCTTCCATTAAAGTACAACTTCAATATATTTAATCTGTAGAATATGACTCTATATTTCAACACATTAGGAGTCAACCAGATGAAATTTAGAAAGTACGCACTGAATTGTAATCATGGTGATTTAGACACACACAGGCAGTTTAATATGTGCACCAGAGCATATGTTATCACATGCACTTAGAACTGTGCAATCAAGTTAACTAATTGAAAATACAACAAAAACATGTTCTATATCTTGTCAAAATTGAGACTATATACTGGCAAAATGGAAACATACATGATACTGGAAGAAAGACTTGGCATCCAGTTTTTACAAACTTCAAGTATTGGAACTGGCTTTGAGCTCATGCCAACTGCTAAAAATGTTCTTTACTTAATTTGTTTAAAGCAAAACATTTGTGTCAGAAAATGAGGACCGAAAAATTTCTATTACTAAAATTGCACATTTTACATAATGGTTTGATGTTTTTAGTCTCAGACAATGCAGCGGGTTTTACTTCGCCCTCAACAGCTAAGTTTAGAACAGGGTTCAGTGCATCCCCTTGTTGCTGGCAGCTGGATTAGAACAGAGGCCACACAGGTGAGACTCAAGGTCAAACCTGTTGTCCAGACAAGAAGCTGTTTTCAATGAATCCATTGTGACAAATGTTTTTGTTTTAAAAAAATGACAAAAATGTCAAAAGACAACATCTATTTAAAGCAGAGACCTTTCTGGTAGCAGTGTATTGAAGACAAACCACAGGGTTGTTTTTTTCAGACTATAATCATAAAGCGTCAAAATATACATGGGATAAGAATCTGAAGCTAAAATCTTTTCAAAGAATATTCCAGAAGGTAGTGTTACAAAACATGCTTGGATTGTCACAGTGAAAAATAGTTGAACTCATGAATACCTCTTTAAAAGAAACAAACATCAGGCCCCCCAAAAGGACTTAATTGAAATATACTCTTTACCTTGAATTTTTCTCTTGAAATTCAACTTAAGTTTTACTGCATTCAAATTCATATTATTTCACATCTGATACAGTAACACCAGCTATAAAATGTTATTAGTATTTATTCCACACAACTAGTAGGAATCAAGTGATATTTTAGCATGGAAAGATTAGAAGAACGATAGTGCATACAATTTATTTAAAAATTTGTTATGTTGGTATCATCAAGCAAACAATTAACAACAAAATGCTGGAGTGTAGAGCAACATGTGAAATTTGCCACAGTAATGCTGCACTTCATTTTCACTAATCCCAATGTTAAGAAATCCCACGTAAACACACATTGGCCAAGGTACTGCTCTCTTTTGTCACAGCATATATTGAACTATGGTGAAGTGAGGATGTACCTAATGGCCTGAATGCTTCCTTCTTAGAGCAATTGGTTCTGATTTTTAAAAGGATGCTAACCGATAGCTGACTGAAATCTGGAGAAACTCTGATGAAAGAAAGTGTTTCAACACAAAATATAGTGATTCATAAAAAGCAGCAAAAGTAAGTGGAGCCTGTCATGGGATATTCTTCTGTTTCCTTATCAACTGTCACTTTTTCTGTTTTCTTATCAACCGTCACTTTTTTCTTCAACTTACAAGCAATCAGTGACCAATACAATCGGTCATATATCTTCAATTAGATTTCAGATTTTTTTTTTGTTGGCAATAAGTGAAGAAACACACCTCTGTAATTTTTAACAGGTCCAAAGCCATAGTTGGAAATCTGTATTGAACTAGTAAGGTATTCTAAAATGTGATATCAAGGAGCTCTGCATACAGTGTATGAAGTTCACCAGAGAACTTTACAGGCCCACTAGACCTGCACCTTTGTATTATTACAACTCCACTCCAAAAGTTGCCAGTCCGTATTTCAATGTAGGTTAAGTCAATATTGAGTTTCAAATCTGATCAAGTGGCAAGTGTTAGAGTAAGAAATCTAAAATTCGCCACATATCTGAAATTCGCCACTTGTGAAAATACTAATAAAATAAATGAATTGTGGTGAGATTTGTTGACTGTATGGTAAATTAAGACTTTTTGAACTGAAAAATACCAATTTTTAGACAAAAACATCATTTTCTTCATAAAATTAACTAAGGTTTTAGAGGTGGCAAATTTTAGATTCCTGGCGAATTTTAGATTTCTTACTCTAAATAATAAATGTTTTTATGTTATTTTTATAATGGCAAGAATGTCTTCTATGGTTGAAACAGTCCCAAAATAATTTTAGCAATAAAAAAAAAAAAATTATACAAACAGTTTTCCAGACTTGTAACTCCAGAAAGATACAGGTCAGTGAGAATAGCAGTTACCAGTCTTGGACAGGGGGGTAGATATTCATTTTGTACACGGCTTCCAGTTATGGGTCAAGTTTATAAAGTTTGTGATTTCTCGGAACATTTCAAGCCATGTATTAAGTTTGCTGCAGAATTTCTGTCAGATTTTTTTCACATTTTCATCGTTTTATTCATTTTAAGGGTGTGTGTTTGTCCTCAGTAGTCCATTTCACATACTGTGACAATTTTCACATTTCTCGCTGTCACTATAATATCAACAAATGCTTCACAGGGAATTACCTACAAGAGAGTTTCAGATTTCCTTTCTTGCTCACTTACTGAATTTCTTTGAGCAGTGTTAATTTCACTTTATTAAGATTTTACAGGTGATTTTTTACCCATAGAATGTTTTTGCGCCAGATTGTGCCCATCACATTCATTTTTGTAAATGACACCAGACATTTGATATTAAAATAAAACCAATTCTGTAGTACAACAGTACACCCCTGTCACTAATGTTAGATCCCATTAATGTTAGACAATGATACAAAATAGGTACCTATATCTGTTTATGTAATAAATATACATACTTATATATAAATCAGGATTCACTTATTACATTTATTAATATTTTAAGAAAATCGCCAAAAATCGGACAAAATAATGACTACTTATCTAACATTAATTCCGTCTAATATTAGTAACATGGGTATAGTGTAGCAATATATATCAATATTTCAGTATTGATCAATAATGCTTCTGAGTTGCAATGTTGATATAAAAATAGCATTAGAGATGCCCGTACCCCACAGCCTGGGGAAATAGTTTTCAACACAATGAGATATAGAACCTTAACCAAAGTCCCTACCAAGTGTCAACGTTCTACATCTTACTGAATCCAAGAAATAGCCCTGACAAGATTTTAAAACTCATGGTCACTATGACAAAGTCAAAGCTCAAATTAAGACTGTAGCATGACCTGTCACATCTACAATCTCTAAGCAATGTCCCTACCATGCATCAACCTCCTACACTTAATGGTTTTAGAGATATTGCCAGGACAAGATTTTAAACGTCAAGGTTACTACGGTAAGATCAAAAGTCAAATCAAGGCCACATAATGACATTGCACACCAACAACACCCAACCAATGTCCCTACCAAGTATTAACTTCCTACACCTTACAGTTACCAAGATATAGCCCGGGCAAGATTTTATAGGTCAAGGTGACTACAGCAAGGTCAAAGGTCAAATCAAGGTCACACCATGATGTTGCACACCTACACCCCCTAACCAATGTCCCTACTAAGTATCAATTCCTACACCTTACTGTTTCTGAGATATGGCCAGGACAAGATTTTATGGGTCAAGGTCACTATGGCAAGGTCAAAGGTCAAATCAAGGTCACACCATGATGATGCACACCTACAGCCCCTAACCAATGTCCCTACCAAGTATCAACTTCCTACACCTTACAGTTTCCGACATATAGCCCGGACAAGATTTTATAGGTCAAGGTTACTACGCCAAGGTCAAAGATCAACTCAAGGTCACACCATGATGTTGCACATCCAACACCCCCTAACCAATGTCCCTACCAAGCATCAACTACCTACACCTATGGTTTCTGAGATATACCCCGGACAATATTTTAAAGGTCAAGGTCACCACAGCAAGGTCAAATCGAGGTCACACCATGATGTTGCATACCTACACCCCCTAACCAATGTCCCTAACAAGTAACAACTTCCTACACCTTACGGTTTACGAGAAATAGCCCGGACAAGATTTTACAGGTCAAGGTCACTACAGCAAAGTCAAATCAAGGTCACACCATGACGTTGCACACCTACACCCCTAACCAATGTCCCTACCAAGTATCAACTTCCTACACCTTATGGTTTCTGAGATATAGCCTGGACAAGGTTTTATAGGTCAAGGTCACTACGGCAAGGTCAAATCAAGGTCACACCATGATGTTGCACACCTACAACCCCCAACCAATGTCCCTACCAATCATCAACTTTCTACACCCCCTAACCAATGTACCTACCAAGTATCTACTTCCTACACCTTACGGTTTCTGAGATATAGCCCGGAGAAGATTTTCAAACTCAAGGTCACTATGGCAAGGTAAAAGGTCAAATCAAGGTCAGACCAGGACGTTGCACACCTACACCTCCTAACCAATGTCCCTATCAAGTATCAACTTCCTACACCTTACGGTTTCTGATATACAGCCCGGACACACTTTTCCCTCCGACCCCCCGCCCATCCGGACACCATGGGTGAAAACAATACCCTGACAGTCCTTAAGGGCTGTGGGGTAAAAAGTGCCAGTTTCAATATTATTTCCCAAGATATTAATAAACGATGTTTTTTAACAAACTTTTGTAATTTCTGATGATTAATGCTTGTTACTTATATTTCATAGCTTCCATGATAAGATATTCTGTTTTAATGCTGTATTACAAGACCTTATGAAACTTTTGATGATTTTTAATATGTTCCAAAAATGATATATTGGTAAATTAAGCACGAGTTTGGTTGTAAAGTGATACTTTTTATGGCCACAAACAGTAATTTAATATTGGTCACTACGGAAATCCAAACTTCTGGTCTAATTCAATTCAAAACCCACAGTCCTATGCCATGCTTGTGTGTGGGTTATAACAAGCCAGGTACTTGGTACTCAATGAATTTGTAAAAATGGGGTACCCTTGGACAAATCACAGAGAGCAAAATTGCATATCCAAATGATTTATTTGATAAATACTTTAACTTAGATATTCTGAGGGTGAGTAAATTTAAGTTAAATTCTGGGCCTTATATGTGATGTACACAAACACCGCTAGGCACTCTGTATTTTTTTCCTGGAATTGCACCTGAGTTAAATTTGGCAAGAAATGTGTCATTTGCCACAGTATGTGAAATTAGCCATTGGCAAGAAACACCCTTTCAAAGTAAGACTAAATAATCAAAATTTGTGCCAAATTTGCATCAGGGGAGATCAGCAGCCCATTATAGTCTCAAAGTTCAACGTTGGGGGTTTTACGTCTTGTTCCAACAGTCAGAGTCATATTGGGTCAGGTCCTCAGCATTTGTCACTTGTGGGAGTCGAACCCACACAGAGGTGACTGCCTGTGATTAGATGCTAAACTTTGCTAAACAATAGGTCACTGAGGACCTCCCCATTATAGTCACAAACATCACAAATGTTTAAAGAATTTCCCACAGGTTAAGGCACTTAAAGGGCGTTTCCTCACTGGCGAATTTCATATACTGTGGCATTTGATCGTATCAATGGACATAACTATATTATTTATTGAATTGGTCTTCTCTTCCAGATCAAGTAATTATGTTACAAATGAAAGGGATATCTCAAACTCTCTCTTTAGAATCTTACTATACTCTTTTCCCTGTAATATCTCTGGTGCTATGTAGTTAGGCGTGCCACAAAATGTGTTGGTCAGATCTCCAGGTTTTAAGCCTTCCTACAGGAGAGATTGTTTAAACAATACAAGGCCTCCATAATATAAACTACTGAAAAGAAATTGTAAGACAATCTGAAAATATAGTGCTGAAATGCATAATTTATTATGTACAATGATAAACATTAAAGATTTTTCCCACTTCACCCGATAAAGAAGGTAGACAAAAAGTCAAATTCAGTTTCTTTAATAATTACACAATAACTATATTCAGGTCAAATGGTAAAGTTGAACCTTATGAAAACCTCTTGAGTGGTTTTCTCTGTTCAGAATCAAAACATAGTTGACTGGAGTATGTGAATGTACGGATGATCATATAATTATAATCATGCAACAAAATTCACAGTGAAAGCCAAGAAATGCATTGAACCAAGGTGTGACTCAAGAGAGTTTGCACAAGCTGCAACTGGTGAATGAGTTAATGATTTGGTTTTGCTGATAATTTTGATGAAGCTTTTGCAAGTAAAACATTCAAGCAAGAAGCAAACAATCAAAATTCCATTATAAAATGTTTTAAAAATGTTACAAAATGTTACGATAAAAATTAAATGTGGCTACTATAGAAAATTGCAAATTTAATAAGTAAATTAAATTTTTATAAGTTAATACCCTATCCAATGGACAATTGCTTTACCGGTCGGTGCGACCGGTCCCGCCAAACACCAGAAAAAGACGTCCTGTATATAATACCGGCAGGACCGGTCAGGAGAGCGCATTCGCCAGGTGGCGCATCGTACTTTCTCTTCTTGTCTAGACAACGTGACGTCATAGCATCTTTTTCGTGTCTAGTCCTAGTAAGACCCCTAGTAAGCTGATAGCGGGGCCGGTCGGGTGTGCCTTGCCTGTCCATTGGATAGGGTATTAACTTATAAAAATTTAATTTACTTATTAAATTTGCAATTTTATTGCGTTAATACATCCTATCCAATGGACAATTGCTGAATAACTACCGCTTGGTAGGCGGGTAAGCAGCTAGGGACTTATGTGAACTCATAACAAAACAAAATAGTACAGGAACATTTGACCTAGGGTCAGAGAACCCTGATAGGTCAAGGTCGGCCACCAACTCACCGGTTAACCAGGAGTCTACCGACGTTGCCCCCCCCCCCCCCTTTTTCTTTCCTTCCAGAGTTGGTTTGAGAAGGGAAAGATAGAGAGAGAGGGGCTGAGTTCAGTCCCAGAAGAAATAAACTTCCCAAGGGAAGCAAGTCACAGTTTTTTTGTTTTTTTTAAAAATATATGTACATTCAACATATTTACATTATGTACATATCTAACATTTATAGTATGTACATATTTACATATATACAATATCTCCTCACTTCTGAGCCTGGTGGTGCACCTGCTGGGCAGCCACTACAGGTCCCAGGTGGAAAAGCTCTGAGTCAGCCCAGGCAACATCCTTCAAATAGAATTGGGTGAAGGTGTTGTGAGATTTCCAGTGGCAGGCTGACAAGATCTGATCTAAGGAGATGCCTGATTGGAAAGCCTTAGAGGCAGCAAAGGCCCTAACATCATGGGCTTTAACCTGATGTAAGGTGAGGGCCTCCTGGTCAGAGAGCTCATAGCACAGAATCACAGTCTGTTTGATCCATGAGGAGATGGTGGCAGGTGAGATGTCTTTGTCAAAACCCTTCTTGAAGGAGACAAAGACTAACTCCTTATTCTGCCTGAGATCTGCAGTCCTGTCCAAGTAGTAGCGCAGGGCTCTAACTGGACATAGGGACCTGTCACCCTTGAGTGACCTATCCAGAGATGGTGCCAGGGCTGGAATGACCACTGGAGCCACACTATCTGGACCTTCCTTAGCCAGCTGGTTCTTGGATAGAAAGCTGGGTGAGGGGTACAAAGACACCTTAGACCAGTCTGACTGGTGTCTGATGTTCTTATGTAAGGAACCATGGATCTCACTCCTGCGTTTACCTGGACCTAAGGCCAGCAAGAAAACAGTCTTGAAAGTTAGATGTTTCAAGGAGGCCTCTTTTAGGGGTTCAAAAGGAGCCTTTGTGAGCTGGTGTAGAACCAAGGAAAGGTTCCAGGAGGGGATGCCCCTCCTGCCCGTAGGTCTGTCTCTATGGAAACTATCCAGGAGACGAGTGAGATTCTCATCTTTGCTGACATTAATGGTGGAATTGCCCAGTTTGTCAGCAATGGCTGATCTGTAGCCATCAATAGTGCCTGGTTGTAACTTCTTGTCCTGAAACAAGTGCAGGAGGAAGTCAGCAATGGCTTTCAGAGGTGGTGCCCTGAAGTCCACCTGATTACTGAGGCACCACTTTGTAAAAATGGTCCACTTTGCCTCATAGACAGATCTGGTTGATCCTCTTTGAGGAGCCTCAATTCGTGCTGCCACTGCCTCAGAGAAGCCTTGCTCCTTGATTGCTGAGGCTCTAGGAGCCAGGCATGCAGGTTCAGATTCGACAGGTTCCTGTGAAGGACCTGGTTGAATGGCTGAGACACTAGGTTGGGTATACTGGGCAGACACAGTGGAATCTGGCTTGACAGGTCCCAAAACCAGGGCATGTTGGGCCACCCTGGAGCAATCAGAATTATTCTGTTGCAGGGGTAGTCCTGGAGCTTCTCCACCACTTTGCCCAAGATGGCTGCCGGTGGGAAGGCGTATGGGTCCAGGTCCTCCCAGGAGAGGCTGAGTGCATCCACTGCCCAAGCCTGGGGGTCTGGTACCGATGATACAAACTGTGGCAGTTTGTTGTTGAACCTGGTGGCAAACAGATCCACTTGTGGCTGGTGCCACCCGGAGCATACAGCTTGGAACACTTCTGGATGAAGTGACCACTCTGTTTGAATGGTCTGGCCCAGCCTGGATAGCTTGTCTGCTATCATGTTCAGCCAGCCGGGGATGTGACGTGCCCTGAGAGTTACTTGCTGCTTGGTACACCAGGACAGTATTTTCACAGTAGGGCACACAGGGAGCCCGATTTCATCCCCCCCTCTTTGTTGATATAGGCAACCACTGTTGTGTTGTCTGTAGCTATCAACACTGTCTTGTTGAGGACGAGGGTTCGAAACTCCTTTAGAGCTAGAAATACTGCTTTCAGCTCCAAGTGGTTTATGTGCAACTTGCTCTCTGGTAGGGACCAAGTTCCCCTTCCAGTGTGCTCCTCTAAGTGAGCACCCCACCCTTCTTTTGATGCGTCTGTAAATATTTGCAGAGCATGTTTTAGAGGGTGTAATGGTTGACCTAGTAGCACACTGCCTTCCTCCAGCCACCACCTTAGATGAGGGTGGAGGGATTTGGGATCAGGGATCACCTTTTCTAGTGATTCTGGGACCCTCCAGTTGTTTTTCAAGTGCCACTGTATGGGTCTCATGTGTAGTCGCCCTAAGTGGACTTGTTTTTCTGTTGCTGTGAGTAGACCTATGAGGGACATGAATTTTCGGACCGGGCATACCGGATCCGACAGTACTGATCTGATCTTGTCTGTCAAGGTCTGCCAACGTTCCTCTGTTGGTCTGACCCTGCCCTCCTTCAGGTCGAACTGGTAACCTACGAAGTTGAAGACCTGCTGTGGGACCAGTTCTGACTTTTCCCTGTTCACCAGCCACCCTAGTTCCTGGCACAGTGTGACTAGGGTTTGAGTATGCTGGAGACAGGTGTTATGGGTAGAGGCTCTCACCAGCCAGTCGTCTAGGTACTGGTGGATCCTTATACCCTTCTGAAGTGCCATGAGTTTGACCTCTTTGGCCACCACTGTGAACTCCATGGGGGCTGTGGACAGGCCAAAGGGAAAGGCTTTCAACTGGTAGGACCGACCCTGGAGGTGAAAACGCATGTACTTCCTGGACTGACTGTGAATTGGTATGTGGAAGTATGCGTCTTTGAAATCTATGGATGTGACCCACTCCCCTGCCTGTAGGGAGGTTCTTATTGTCTCTGGGGTCTCCATCTTGAACGACCCTGTGTTTAAAAAGGTGTTCAAGGTGCTTAGGTCTAGGATCAGTCTCCACCGGTTTTTGGGTTTTGGTACAGCTGATACAGTGCCTCTAAAAGGAAGGAATGTTTGGTTGGATTGTGGTAGTTGCTTATTACAGTCGGTGACCTTGTCAAGTGGGGTCTGAACCAGAAGGGGAGCGTGTAACCCTCCCTCAGTATGTTTGCCACTTTTGGACTTGAACCCAGGGTTTCCCATTTCTCCCAACACTGGTTTAACCTCGCCCCTACAGGAGGATCTAAAACAGCATGTTGGGCATTGGTGACAAGATTTACAGAACGCAAGTGACCTACACAAAAAACATCTTTCACATATTTTATTTTTGTGTACAATTGACATGTATTGGGATTTACGCCTTTCCTTTGCGGCAACCCGGTGGCAATATGAGCATTTGCAACATGAGAGTCTACATTTAAAGTCACTTTGCTGTTCTCTGCTGCCACAGGTACTGAGTCCAAGTCTCCCTGACCGGTAACACATACAGAGTTCATCTGACCGGTCACAGAATTTACACAGTAATTGTCATTTATGAGACTTGGACCCCTTAGCCGGCTTCTGGGAAAATGTAGAGGCTTTGCCAGGACCTCTCCTCGCTTGCTGCTTGTCTTTGATTTGTTTCCAAGCAGGGACGTTCTTCTTGTTGGTGTGATGGCTAGTCGACTTGTCACTTGCTGCATATGGGTGAAAGCGACCTTGTTGTCGGTGTGAAGTACCGGAAGAACGCCTCTCCTCACTCTTACTGATTTCCTCTTCAGCTTTTGCTATAAGCTGGTCCGGGAATAAAGCATTCAGATGAACTGGAGACGTTCTCAAGGCGTGCACAGTGTCTTGCTTCACCCCAGCATGTAAATAGTCCAGGTAACTATCCCTGCGAGCAAGGGTGAAGTTGGCCATGTTGATAAAAATTGCTTCTGAAAGATCTTGCATAGTCCTGGCCATTGCTTGAGATACTGACCGGTTGAAAGTGGTCAAATACTCCAGTTCACTAACAGCTTGCTTCACCTTCTCAGATGACTTCCCCTTACTGTCCAGACGCAGGGTTTTTAACTGAGAGTTCATAGAGTCTTGAACCCTGGTCAAACACCTTGACAAACCAGCAGCCTGGTTGCACATTATTGTCTGTTCATGAGCTGCCCTCTCCCAGATTCTGAGGAGATCCTGACTGAAGGCTCGGGAGGGTGGAGCAGAAGGCAAATTTCTTCTGACAACCCTGCTGAAAGAGTGGTTGAGTTTGGCCGGATCCGGTGACCAGGTACGAACTGCAGAACTCTCACTGTCTTTTTCAGCATGCATCCCATACCATCTAGAAGGTCTGGGGGTTTTGATGAACTGATCCCTGAGGAGGCCAGTGTTGTCAGTGTTTCTGGTGGGGTAGCCTTCTTTGATTGTGAGGTTAAGACTGGACACCTTCCTGCACAACCAGTCGTCCACAGGATGTTTCACACTGACTTTACCGGTTGGCTGGACACGTGTACCGGCAAAGGGGTTGTCATCTGCAGTAGAGGACACAGTTTCGAACTCAGGAACCCTGTGCCAGTTCATGAAACTTCTCACACCCATCATGGTTTCCCTGTAGTGAGCCTCCTCAGTGGGTTCAGTCTCAGGGTCATCTCTGGAGGCATCCTTGTCTGCTGACCGGTCCCGGTGGATGTCACCATCCAGGGAACCGGTTTCGCTGCACTGGTCAGCTTCACTGTCAGAGGCTGCACTCAGATCTACTTCATCGGTGGGCTGAACCTCTGGGAACGAATCGGGGGCCTGAACAGGCTGGGTTGCTATCCCTGCACCGGGAGCCCCAAGGGGCTGGGTGGCAGTCTGCATCTCCTCTACAGCAATAGCGGTAGCCTGGTCAAGGCAGGGACCGGATTTCTCTACTGGCAGACTGTTCTCCACAGGTAGACTGCTGGTGGAGGCACCAGGGTCAAAAAATGGCTTCTGAGTGGGAGTCACATCTGAAGCTGGCTTCACAACCAGTTCAACCGGCACTGTGAAGATCTTGGCCAATAACATCGCCTCAAGTCTGGAAAACCTCTCTGCCCACTTATCATCCAGTTGTTTAAGATCTTCAGTTGATGGTCTACTGCTTGAAGATCTCTTCTTGCTGGCAGACGGCTTGGGAGACTCACTACGTTTCGTCTTCTTGGTAGGGGTCGACTGCACAGCCTTGACCTTTTCCACTTTACCCAGTACGCTAACGTGTGCTGGGTCCACGAGAGTGGGGGTGGATGAGGTCGTAGAATGGGTGGTCGTCTTCTTCTCTTTTCTGTCCCTGTAGGTTGGTGTAGCCAAGGGTCTGCTCTGGGGTAAACCCTTTACAGATTAAGCATTCCTTCTTCAGGACGCAGGGGTCGTCGCCTAGCCCTTTGTCCCCACACCGTGCACACTTGGAGTGGGAGTCGAACCCAGCCATAGCATGTCCGCATGAACCTCTTCTTTGTCCTGGTGATGACATAGTTGTAGATAATACTTCTAAACTACTTCAAAGATGTAATAAAGCGGTTGAGTTAGGTATAAAACCAAAAATTCCTTGTCGTTGAAAACACGTCTGCACTCTCCACGCGCCAAACGAAAAAGATGCTATGACGTCACGTTGTCTAGACAGGAAGAGGAAGTACGATGCGCCACCTGGCGAATACGCTCTCCTGACTGGTCCTGCCGGTATTATATACAGGACGTCTTTTTCTGGCGTTTGGCGGGACCGGTCGCGCCGACCGGTAAAGCAATTGTCCATTGGATAGGATGTATTAACGCAATAAAATATCTAGTTAAGTAAAAAGAAACAATACTGAAAGGAATTCCCCTATTCCATGTCAGTACTGGTTAGATACAATTGCCTGTTCATAAATTATTCTGTCATCAATTTCATTGTGAAGGATAAAAGCTTTTTTTTCTTTTCAAAGCAATATGATTTCAGAATCATTACAACAGTGTTGACACTTTAATGTAACAATAATCAAAGAATTTACCCTTTTATTAGGTTTTCTAAAAAACAATCTTAAGTAACACTAGATTAAATGAGAGAATTTTTTAATTATTTTGTTTCATTTGGTCTCCAAAGGCACAATGAAAGAGAATTCTACTTATCAGGGTTTTATCTGAGGGAATCTAGTGTATATTGAGTTGTAGTCATAACTAGAACCAATTTGTGTGAATAGTGGAGGTACTAATTATACACGGGGTCTAGTATAGTGTAAAAGCATTGCTAAAGGCTCAAGTTCCTCTGTAACTACGGAAAACTTTCAGTTTACAGAATAAAGTTTTAGAGTATTTAATGTACAATGACGTATCTTGGTTTTACATCAGCATAGTGCTAAGACAGATGGAGTTATATACCCTAACAGGTACAGGTGCTTTATAAATATGAAATGTCTGTTATCTGGTACAAGTTTGAGCCTTAAGCAAGGCTGGTAGAGTATCATAGTTCAGATACTAAATGTTGTATTTTAGTTACTGTTGCCTCAGAGCAAGTAAATATTCAATCAACACAGAGTGACAGAGACAGCAAAGACACATAAAAATAAGCTATGTTTCCACACTGTTGACTGACCTATAGTAGGTGCCTAATTCCATATTCCAGACATCTTGTTTTTGTACAGCCAAGACTTCTATGACTATTTTTTCACAGAAAATGGGTCTTACGGAGCTAATAATAAAAATTTTGAAGAATAAGTTTCAGAAGTCCTCAAAGGATTAGATATTTTTTCAACCTAAGTTTTTAGTATAATGCAACATATATTTTGATACCAGACATGATAAAATATACTCATAAAATAAGTATACATGACTGACCTGACCTATATTTTTGCTTTTCAGTAATTTGAGTTTGGAAAATGGAAGCACTGGCAATCAAACATGGGAAAAACTTAGTCTTATAATCTACACAGAAAAAGGAACCATTTGTTATTAATAAACTGAAGCTAACTCACAGATTTTTTGTACCAACATTGAAAGCATCTAGAACTCAGTTCACTTGACATATGAGTTTAATGTCTTTATATCTTGATAAATAAATAAAATAAAAGGTACAGTTTCACTTGGAAAATATTCCATTTTGGCTGTGTTTGAGCTTCAGCATATAACAATAAATTCCCAAAATAATATCAGCAAAGCAACACCTGGTTAGAAAATATCTCGGTGCAAGTGTATCGGGTTGCCCAGAGCTGGACTCGAATAAATAAACACATAGATGACACTTTGACTCCAATTTTTCTCAATGTTTTTTTTTCATGTTTTAAAATGGCCACTGATTTCCATTAACTTCTAAGTCTTCTGGTATTTCAAAATAATTAATGTATATTTTAGGAAAATATGGTTAAAACTGAGGGTTCCCAATATTGTGCAGAAGATCTGTGATATAAAAATTTAATATTCAATGCTCTTAGTCTTAGATACAAAGAAAATCTGTTCAATGGAAACTCATAGGACCGAGAAATTCTTCTTCTTAGCCAGGTTTTAAAGGTAACAAAGTAGGTTTTAAAGGAAAAAGTCCTCTTAGAATCTCATATTTACAATGGTAATAATCCATCAGTTGGCAACACTATGCAGAAGTATTATTCGATTGGCATTTTAGAACTACTCAGGCGAAATGTTTAAATCTACCCTTAAAGGATTTTTATGTGGATGATAATTGGGCGGCTTTTTATGCCGAGTTATAATCCAAATATATTTGCCACTGGATCAATCAGATTCACTGACACAGCTGTGTCGTTTTAGAATATGATTTGTAAGGGAATTCTACTTAACACAGTATCACTAAAAGGGTTTCTATCAGTGGTGCAACAATGTTTCTAGAACATCAACAGCTAGCTCATTAATCATCTTGAAAATGAAGTTTGGTTCAAATATCTGAAATTCATACTCAAAGGTTCAAAGTTGGGGTTTTACATCCCGTTCATCAGTCAGGGTCATATTGCGACAGGCCCTCAGCTTTGTCACTTCTGAACCCACAGAGGTGACAGCCTGTGATTAGATGCCAAACTTGCTAACCACTAGGCCACTGAGGACCTCGTTGATATTCATACTCTGCAAATGCTTAGAAATCACCAACATGGTACAGAAGTTGTTATTGTCACCCAAATATAAAACATATTTTCTATTGAGAATATCATTTTACGTATCTGCAAGTTTTTTTGCGATTTTGTTATGTCCCAAAATAGAGTACCAGCAATTGTTATAGTGTAATGGTAAAAGAATACTTACTACAAACTTACATTTTGGCCTCTATAATGAATGGAATTACATACGTCTGATAATCTCAGCAGACATTTTTAGTGAAGATTTACTCTCTGTCCTGGAATAGCCAGTAAACCAGGAATAAGTTTCTGGTTCCTGGGGAATTAGTTAAATATTGGTTTCAACTGTCTGATAAAATATTCGGTATTAGTATTTCCATTTTGAAGGTTTTGGTTTTATCTCACAGATTGTATTGTAACAGGTGCTCAAAGAACTAAATGCACAAGGTGTGTGGACACACTGACAGGAACTAAAACACACACAAAAAACACCAACTGACAACTACAGACACAGAGAAGCAACAGAAATAACAAGGACAGAAAATTAAATACAATAGGAAAACTTCCCGAATGACATATACAGAAAAAATATTTCACGAATGAAGATAACAATATTATACGAGTGCGCAGCATGAGTATTATATTGTTAATCTTCATGAGTGATATATTTTTTCTGTATATGTTTGATGAGGGATGTTTTACTTTTATTATCCACCATTTTGTGCGATTTATGGGTCAAATAATACGAATATTTAATGAGAGAACGTGAAAAAAGCTGTCAAAAAGCATGAGCAATACTGAATATAAAAACTTCAATCTTTAACTTGCAATATCTCAGTCATTTCTGCAAGGATTTTTATGCAACATACATCAGCAGAAGCGCTATAATAACACCTTTCTAATGACATATTATACATATTTGTAAGTTGCATACTTTCCGAGATATTGTTGAAAAACCGGAAGTTCTTCACACTCATTATCCATAGTACCGGGGCGCCGGTGTATACAAAAAAAATACATCCCGGTCTGTATTTCCCCGTATTTAGGGCAAATACGTCGCGTGGTGGATAATAAATTAAGTAAATACATAAATAAATAAAGCTTTTCAGTGAAGCTTCCCCCACACATGAACTCTGACAAGAAGTGTGAATATGTTCCATAGTCTCTAAATCAAATGTATTCTGTATTATTACGACCTCACTGCTAATGCATTTCTTTTTTATTTACACAAATATTCTCAAACCAAAGTAGTGGATTTCCTAGGAAACATGTTCGTACATTGAGCAGGTGTTTCACTGAAGAAGCTTCAAATAAAATTGGCCAATGTTCAGTTAATGCTTAGCATTTGTAACTGGTGCTGATCCAGGAGCTATAAAGCAGAAAGATTGTCTACACAGCGAAGCTCCAGTGGTAACTTGTCAACTAGAGCAGTTTTGGAAGATTTGCAAAGCCTTCATTTGAAAGCTATATACTTAGACCAACAATCTGGAGCAGGTCAGGCTAACAGTGTAATTTGAAGTATAATATTATCTCTGAATCAGTATTGATCCAACCTGTAATATTATATACTGACACACCCTTGAATGTGAAATACTAATCCTCAAAACCTTTAAATCTTTAGCAGACAGTTGTTATATATATAACTCTTCCAAAAACTCGTGCTGACAATTTCCCAACTCTTAGCGGAGCAGTAAAAAAAGACAGAACAACACATACCATAGTCTTCTCCCCTTAACATTTCGGGGGCGATATAATTAGGTGTACCACAAAATGTACTGGTCAGATCTCCCGGTCGCAAGCCCTCCTGTATGCAGCGATCAGAGACAAAAACAAGGACACACAACATGCAACATAGGGTGTAAGAATGGTTAATTTACATATTATATTGACTTTTATGTTAATCTTTTCATAACGAACATATTAATATACTGCAGTATCAGCACCACTAACATCTTACTTCCATAACAAATTATTAACAAAACAATAACCGTGAGAGACCTGAAGATATTCCTGTAAAATGCAATATATCGCATTTTTGGGTTTTCTTTCTAACTGAATAAATCTATTAGCATATATAAGGGAGGATGGGGGGGGGGGTTGAACGGCACTGACAAGACATGGTACAGTAAAATAGATATGGCTAATGCGATGAACACAGATATAGAGTATACCTGACTGTTATGGTTGTGCAAATTACATGTTTTCCACTGATGGCCCAAATGAATAGACTTCACAAATGTTAATTACTTTGACAAATTTGATATAATTTCCTGCCATTTAAATTCTCTGGAAAATTTGAAATAACTATGCTCTCAGTGTAAGCAATGGACTGGCTATATTAACATCGAAATACAAAACATGGAATACTGAAGATGATTGATTTCTGTTGAAAGACTTTGCTGAGATGAATATCAGAGTTTGTTCATCTCAGAATTTGTTCACGTTATAAGATCATTGCTCAGATTATATTCTGACAAGTTGTTGAAAGCCTAGACATAAGATCCATATTTAGAGCAGTCAAAACTTTAGCATGCATGTACAACATTTGACTCTGACATAATGTACTGCCATGCTGTTGCCTGAAATATACCATTAATGCATATCATCATTACAATTTTTACAACAACTTGTGAAGACATTCTCAAATGAAACTATCACACATTGTCTTTTAATCTTGTCTTTTACCTGTGTTTCACACAATGAATTTTAACATATTTAACAGTAAAAGATATCAGTGTTAAGACAAATTAATCACTAACAAGTTATATTTAATTGAAATAATATTATTGTGTCAACCTCTTCTAAAATTACTTTAAACCTTGATAATTGGAATTAATTTTACGATAATATTAATCTTCTCATTATTATCACATTCAATCTTCATATTTACAAAGTCTGGTGTATTTGAAGGACCCAACACTAGAGATACCCTCACAATGAACATACAGAGATTTTAAGTGCTGTACCTTACACATCCCATAATCTGTGAGTTTGATATGTCCATCCGAGTCCAACAACACATTGTCCAACTTCAGATCTCTGTATACAATACCTGTAAATATACAGAAAATTCTTTATCGTCTCAGATATGCTGGGAAATATGTAAGGCCACTCTTTCTACTTTGTGGCCAACATGAAGCAGGTAGCGACTCATATTATTTCTATTTTCCTGAACAGGATGCAAGTCTGTTGTGGGTTTATCTCCCAATGTTGCTAGATCCTATTATTTATAATAATTAGGACTCTAAAATATTGATTCGTAATTACAGAAAATATTAGCTGTTTTTCTTCTGTGCAGGAGAACAACTTGATAAATATGAATGAAATATTGAACAGATTGTGTAGAAATTTATAGGACAACTGATAAGACTCTTCAAAAAAAAATTCTTTATAGATCTGTATATTATGTTGATTACTGGTAAATTGAATCTCAAGGGGATATAAGACATATAATTCTACATAACTAGGAATTGGAGACAGGTAACATGGCAAATGTCAATGGAACAAGCTACCTAAGCACCTGTTATTTTAAAATGGAATCCCACTTAACTACCAAAGGGGTTCAGTAAGTACAGTAAGTTCAGTAAGTACAGTAAGTTCAGTAAGTACAGTAAAGACAGTAAGTTATTGCATCAATGTAATTTTTAAGTTCTTATCCTTATTATAATTATTATATTTGCATTTCAGTTCTCCAACAACTAACTATTCGATAATATCTTAATTAAAACTATTTAGTATACATTGAATTTTTCAACACTTAATCAATAGCATGCCTTTTGTTTGTAAAGCATGTCTTTAAGCTAAAACCAAACACAGAACTGAACAACAACAACCTTAACTAAAACACTTGTTATTTGTGAAGTTACCAGTAGAGGCCACATCCTATTCTGGAAAATAATATGTAAATAAGACATGGTGTTATTTATAAACAGTGGAACCATGTTAAATTTAATGCTAAGAGACAAGAAAAATAATTTCTAAGAAACCAATTCTTCTAGATAACAGGGTAAATTTCAATGTAAAAGGTTCTGTAATCTGGTTCGATTTATTCCTATTTAAAATACAAATTTCCACCAATTCTACTGTCAATGAGTTTGCATCCCTACTGCCCTGATAGTCCAACAGTAATCTTATTACTCACATAACCTATCTTTTAAGTCACAAAAGTCAATTCTAGATGATCATCCTATTTTTAAATGTGCTTCAAAAACTTTACAAGTGAGGGTTTCTATCTCGAGTAGTCACAGCCAATACTTGTAGTTATAAGTCAATTGTGACATATCTATGTAGTGCAACGACTCATCCATGCAGTGATACAACAAATCTTGTACTATCTTCTATACAAATGGAGCTGAGTAATCTTGTCCAATGAAAAGACTGACCATACATGTTTGGCAATTACTGCACAGGTTATCAGGGCTCTGTGTTGCATTTAATCTTTGTTTTATCTTCATGAATCTTAACAGCCACAAGCAGGTCGTCACGGCAATCTTACTGGTCATATGACCAATCCTTTTTCACTTAGGATAAGTTGCATGTTTTGCCAGTTTTCCTGCTCCTTTTTCAACAAAACCAGTTGTAGCAGCCTCTCTAATTATAACTAGATTTGACAAAATTTTTTTTTGGAAAATTGGGATGGCTACTCTGCACAGATAACCTGGGGGTCAAACATTTCATCAAAATCGCTCTATCTAGCACGGTTTTCGAGATATAAGCATTTTTGTGTTTTGCAATTTTTGCGAAATATTCGAAAATTAAAAATGGCCACCATTTTTGGTGAGACAGAATTTTTTGGATAATTCAGATGGTTACTCTGCAGAGATACTCTGTGGATCAAAAATTTTGTGGAAATCGCTCTAACTTGTACGGTTTTCAAGATACAAGAATTTTTGTGTTTTGCAATTTTTGCGAAAAATTCGAAAATTCAAAATGGCTGCCATTTTTGGCGACACAAAATGTTTTTTGAAAAATTGGTATGGCTACTCTGCAGAAGTACCCTTTGGATAAAAAAATTCGTCGAAATGTCTCCATCTCGCACAGTTTTCAAGACATAAGCATTTTTGTGTTTTGCAATTATTGCCAAAAATTCGAAAATTCAAAATGGTCGCCATTTTTGACGAGACAAAAGTTTTGGAAAATTGGGATGGCTACTCTGCATAGATACCCTGTGGGTCAAAAATTTCTTCGAAATTGCTCTATTTAGCATGGTTTCAAGATATAAGCATTTTTGTGTCTTGCAATTTTGGCAAAAATTCAAAATGGCTGCCATTTTTGGCGAGACAAAATTTAATTTTTGGAAAAATGTGTCAGTTATTCTGCAGAGATACCCTGTGGTTCAAAAATTTCGTCGAAATCACCCTCTCGCACATGGTTTTTGAGATACAGGCATTTTTGTGTTTTCCTTATTTGGAAAATTCATAACGATTAACTAATCATTAACTAGATGAATGCTTTTGCTAACAAAAGCAAAGTGTCCCTGAGAGTTTAAAATGCCTTGTGGTTTTAATAAGCATGCTGTAAAGCTAAGAATGCACAAAGCTGTACCGTACTGTTACATAAAACAACCCCCTTAGTGATATCATGACAGGGAAAATCCTACAAAGGTCTTCTTTATTAACATAAACAAGCGTTGTAGACATAGACAAGCTGGAGAAAGTGTTGTACATTGGATGTACAACATTGGATGTAACTTTAGTAAATTTTGTGTAAATGCTACAAAGCATTTCAGTAATGAGTATCGATAACTTCATATAATCATATAATATAATCATATAATCATGTGTGCAAGTATGTATTGCTATTTAGATTGTCCACAGGGTTTGCAATAGGTTTTAATACATTGTGAAAGCATAAAAGCAACAATAAAGGCAAAAGCTATTTCATGACCCCAGTTTGACTCATACATGGGGGTCAGGAGGTAAAACTAACCGGCTATTTAGACTGTCCACATATGGTTTCCCAATACCTCTTAATACATTCCGAAGCTATAATAGCTACAATGAAGGAGATATCAGGTTAAAAACTCCAAAACAGCTATTTTTTACCCCAGTGGTCGGGTGGTAAAACTGACCGGCTACTTAGACTCTCCACATATGCTTTCCCAATACTTCTTAATACATTCTCAATCTATAAAAGCAACATTAAAGGAGATATAAGACAAAAACTCGAAATCAGCTATTTTATGACCCCAGTTTGACCCATGGGGGGGGGGGGGGGGGGAGAGGGATCAGGGGATAAAAGTGACCAGCTATTTAGATTCTCCACATATGCTTTCCCAATACGTCTTAATACATTCTGAAGCTATAAAAGCAACGATAAAGGAGATATAAGGCAAAAACTCCAAAGCAGCTATTTATGACCCCAGTTTAGCCTATAAGGGGGGGTTGGGGGGTAAAACTGACTGGCTATTTAAACTCTCCACATATGCTTTCCCAATACCTCTTAATACATTCTGAAGCTATAAAAGCAACAATAAAGGAGATATAAGGCAAAAACTCAAAATCAGCTATTTTATGACCCCAGTTTGACCCATAAGGGGGGTCGGGGGGTAAAACTGACCGGCTATTTAGACTCTCCACATATGCTTTCCCAATACCTCTTAATACATTCTGAAGCTATAAAAGCAACGATAAAGGAGATATAAGGCAAAAACTCCAAAGCAGCTATTTATGACCCCAGTTTAGCCTATAAGGGGGGGTTGGGGGGTAAAACTGACTGGCTATTTAAACTCTCCACATATGCTTTCCCAATACCTCTTAATACATTCTGAAGCTATAAAAGCAACAATAAAGGAGATATAAGGCAAAAACTCAAAATCAGCTATTTTATGACCCCAGTTTGACCCATAAGGGGGGTCGGGGGGTAAAACTGACCGGCTATTTAGACTCTCCACATATGCTTTCCCAATACCTCTTAATACATTCTGAAGCTATAAAAGCAACGATAAAGGAGATATAAGGCAAAAACTCCAAAGCAGCTATTTATGACCCCAGTTTAGCCTATAAGGGGGGGTTGGGGGGTAAAACTGACTGGCTATTTAAACTCTCCACATATGCTTTCCCAATACCTCTTAATACATTCTGAAGCTATAAAAGCAACAATAAAGGAGATATAAGGCAAAAACTCAAAATCAGCTATTTTATGACCCCAGTTTGACCCATAAGGGGGGTCGGGGGGTAAAACTGACCGGCTATTTAGACTCTCCACATATGCTTTCCCAATACCTCTTAATACATTCTGAAGCTATAAAAACAACGATAAAGGAGATATAAGGCAAAAACTCCAAAGCAGCTATTTATGACCCCAGTTTAGCCTATAAGGGGGGGTTGGGGGGTAAAACTGACTGGCTATTTAAACTCTCCACATATGCTTTCCCAATACCTCTTAATACATTCTGAAGCTATAAAAGCAACAATAAAGGAGATATAAGGCAAAAACTCAAAATCAGCTATTTTATGACCCCAGTTTGACCCATAAGGGGGGTCGGGGGGTAAAACTGACCGGCTATTTAGACTCTCCACATATGCTTTCCCAATACCTCTTAATACATTCTGAAGCTATAAAAGCAACGATAAAGGAGATATAAGGCAAAAACTCCAAAGCAGCTATTTATGACCCCAGTTTAGCCTATAAGGGGGGGTTGGGGGGTAAAACTGACTGGCTATTTAAACTCTCCACATATGCTTTCCCAATACCTCTTAATACATTCTGAAGCTATAAAAGCAACAATAAAGGAGATATAAGGCAAAAACTCAAAATCAGCTATTTTATGACCCCAGTTTGACCCATAAGGGGGGTCGGGGGGTAAAACTGACCGGCTATTTA
Source organism: Sabellastarte sp. h YS-2021 (assembly GCA_964017235.1). Classification (NCBI taxonomy): domain Eukaryota; kingdom Metazoa; phylum Annelida; class Polychaeta; order Sabellida; family Sabellidae; genus Sabellastarte; species Sabellastarte sp. h YS-2021. The sequence goes on along the minus strand of OZ024929.1, from coordinate 78,356,381 downwards.
GACTCTCCACATATGCTTTCCCAATACCTCTTAATACATTCTGAAGCTGTAAAAGCAACGATAAAGGAGATATAAGACAAAAACTCCAAAGCAGCTATTTATGACCCCAGTTTGGCCCATAAGGGGGGGGGGGGTCGGGGGGTAAAACTGACCGGCTATTTAGACTCTCCACATATGCTTTCCCAATACCTCTTAATACATTCTGAAGCTATAAAAGCAACGATAAAGGAGATATAAGGCAAAAACTCCAAAGCAGCTATTTATGACCCCAGTTTAGCCTATAACGGGGGGTTGGGGGGTAAAACTGACTGGCTATTTAGACTCTCCACATATGCTTTCCCAATACCTCTTAATACATTCTGAAGCTATAAAAGCAACAATAAAGGAGATATAAGGCAAAAACTCAAAATCAGCTATTTTATGACCCCAGTTTGACCCATAAGGGGGGTCGGGGGGTAAAACTGACCGGCTATTAAGACTCTCCACATATGCTTTCCCAATACCTCTTAATACATTCTGAAGCTGTAAAAGCAACGATAAAGGAGATATAAGACAACAAGAGGAGAGTGCCCGTGAACGGGCACTGTGTCAGCTGACTGAATGTTTTTGATTTGTGATGGTGATGAGAGGAAAGCATAATTATCAGGGAAAGGGCTGTACAGAAATACAGTAAATGGTAACTGAACAGCATGTTCGAAAGATATTCCGAAGCTGACAGAAGAAAAGGACAAAAAAGTTGTGCCCTGCAAATGGTATTATGATATAAAGTAACAAGGTAATTGTTTAAGTGTAAAAAGTAGGTTAAAAATATTTAAAGAAATACTATAAATGCAACATCCTTGTTCGACCATGAAGAAGGGGTCCAAAGGTCAAATCTGACCATACCAAAAGATTCCCAGCCAAAGAATTTAGGATGGTTTACCATCCCAAACCTCTCGGACCAATAATAAGTGAGTTATAGGCACTTTTTAAGTTTGGCTATCCTTGTTTGACCTTGAAGGAGGGGTCCAAGGTCAAATCCGACCACACAAAAAAATTCCCAGCCCATGATTTCCTGTAGCTTGTTTACCATCCCAAACTTGTAGGACCAATAATAAGCGAGTTCTAAGCAATTGTAAGTTTGGCTATCCTTGCTTAACCTTGAAGGAGGGGTCCCAGGTCAAATCCGACCACACCAAAAGATTCCCAGCCCATGATTTTCTATACGTTGGTTTTCCATTCGAAACCTCTAGGACCAATAATAAGCGAGTTATAAGCATTTTAAGTTTGGCTATCCTCATTTGACCTTGAAGGAGGGGTCCAAGGTGAAATCCGACCACACCAAAAAATTCCCAGCTCATGATTTTCTATAGGTTGGTTTTCATTCCAACCTCTAGGACCAATAATAAGCGAGTTATAAGCACTTTTATGTTTGGCTATCCTAATTTGACCTTGAAGGAGGGTTCCAAGGTCAAATCGGACCATATTAACAGATTCCCAGCCCATGATTTCCTACAGGTTGGATACAATGATTTACTCAACAGTGAGAACCTGAAAGAAGCTATTGCTCAGCTATGCCATGACATAGAGGTCTGCAATTTCAATATCTTATAGCTGACCAAAACGTCTGTGAAAAACATATTTAACAAAATACTCTAAATGTAATAGTTTTCAAGTTACAACTGATTTACTCAAGAGTGAGAACCTCAAAGTAACTATTACTCAGCTATGCAATGAGCTACATGTCTGAATTTTTGCTCTGTTATAGCTGACCTAAAAGTAGGTGAACAACATATTTAAGCAAAATACTGTAAATGCAATAGTTTTCAAGTTACAACTGATTTACTCAATAGTGAGAACCTGAAAATAGCTATTGCTCCGCTATGCCATGAGCTATAGGTCTGTAATTTCACTATGTTATAGCTAACCCAAAAGTAGGTGAACAATATATTTTAACAAAATACTCCAAATGCAATATTTTTCAAGTTATAGCTGATTTACTCAACAGTCAGTGCCTGAGAATAGCTATTACTCAGTTGTGCCATGAGCTACAGGTCTGTAATTTCACTATGTTATAGCTGACCCAAAAGTAGCTGAATAACATATTTGCACAAATTTCTGTAAAGGCAATAGTTTTCCAATTACAACTGATTTACTCAACAGTGAGAACTTCAAAGTAGCTATTACTCAGCTATGCAATGAGCCACAGGTCTGGAACTTCACTATATTATAGCTGACCCCAAAATACTCTAAATGCAATAGTTTTCAAGTTATAAGTGATTTACTCAACAGTGATAACCTAAAAGTAGCTATTACTCAACTATGCCATGAGCTACAGGTCTGAAATTTTACTATGTTATAGCTGACCCTAAAGTAGCTGAATAACATATTTATACTAAATTCTCTAAATGCAATAGTTTTCAAATTACAAGTGATTTACTCAACATTGAGAACTTCAAAGTAGCTATTACTCAGCTATGCAATGAGTCACAGGGCTGGAACTTCACTATGTTATAGCTGACCCCAAAATAGGTGAATAACATATTGCAACAAAATACTCTAAATGCAATAATTTCTAAGTTATAAGCGATTTACTCAACAGTGATAACCTAAAAGTAGCTATTACTCAGCTATGCAATGAGCTACAGGTCTGAAATTTTACTATGTTATAGCTGACCCAAAAGTAGGTGAACAACATATTTAAGCAAAATACTGTAAATGCAATACTTTTCAAGTTACAACTGATTTACTCAATAGTGATGACCTAAAAGTAGCTATTACTCAGCTATGCCATGAGCTACAGGTCTGAAATTTTACTATGTTATAGCTGACCCAAAAGTAGCTGAATAACATATTTATACGAAATTCTCTAAATGCAATAGTTTTGCAATTACAACTGATTTACTCAATAGTGAGAACCTCAAAGTAGTTATTACTCAGCTATGCAATGAGCTACAGGTCTGAAATTTTACTATGTTATAGCTGACCCAAAAGTAGGTGAACAACATATTTAAGCAAAATACTGTAAATGCAATACTTTTCAAGTTACAACTGATTTACTCAATAGTGATGACCTAAAAGTAGCTATTACTCAGCTATGCCATGAGCTACAGGTCTGAAATTTTACTATGTTATAGCTGACCCAAAAGTAGCTGAATAACATATTTATACGAAATTCTCTAAATGCAATAGTTTTGCAATTACAACTGATTTACTCAATAGTGAGAACCTCAAAGTAGTTATTACTCAGCTATGCAATGAGCCACAGATCTGAAACTTCACTATGTTATAGCTGATCCCAAAATAGGTGAATAACATATGAAACAAAATACTCTAAATGCAATAGTTTCCAAGTTATAAGCGATTTACTCAACAGTGATAACCTAAAAGTAGCTAGTACTCAGCTATGCCATGAGCTACAGGTCTAAAATCTTACTATGTTATAGCTGACCCAAAAGTAGCTGAATAACATATTTATACCAAATTCTCTAAATGCAATAGTTTTGAAGTTATAAGCGATTTACTCAACAGTGATAACCTAAAAGTAGCTATTACTCAGCTATGCCATGAGCTACAGGTCTAAAATTTTACTATGTTATAGCTGACCCAAAAGTAGCTGAATAACATATTTATACGAAATTCTCTAAATGCAATAGTTTTTAAGTTACAAGTGATTCTACTCATGATGGAAGTTACTGAAAAGCCCAAAAGTAGCTATTACTCACTTAGCTATTGAGACAGGCACCCAACTTACTCACCATATTGTAGCTATGAAAAAAGTAGCTGAATAACATATTTTAACAAAATGCTCTAAATGCAACACTTTTCAAGTTATAAATGATTTTATGCATGATTTCATGAATTTTAATGCATTAAAAATTATTAAAAAAATTTATTTAAAAAAAAGTAAGACAGATCCAGGTCTCATACTCACACAAGAGAATCTACCTGTGGCCTAGTACATATATGCAAGATATGAGAGAAATCCCTGCAATAGTCACTGAGAAAATTGTGATTAAGTGTTGAAATTTTCACACTTTTGGTGGGGGTACCCCCCTTGTAATGTCTCTAGCAAACAGACGAACAGACAGATTTGCATGCCTTGAACAATTTTTCATCCTCGATAGATAAGGTATCTTTTAAAAAAAACAGCACGTCTCTAGGCCTTGTAGTTTTGGAGGAGAAGTTGTTCACGCGTACGCGTACGTCCACGCCGCAGAGTGACGACATAATGTCAGCTGACATAAAAACTCCAAAGCAGCTATTTATGACCCCAGTTTGGCCCATAAGGGGGAGGGGGTCGGGGGGTAAAGCTGACCGGCTATTTAGACTCTCCACAAATGCTTTCCCAATACCTCTTAATACATTCTGAAGCTATAAAAGCAACGATAAAGGAGATATAAGGCAAAAACTCCAAAGCAGCTATTTATGACCCCAGTTTAGCCTATAAGGGGGGGGTTGGGGGGTAAAACTGACCAGCTATTTAGACTCTCCACATATGCTTTCCCAATACCTCTTAATACATTCTGAAGCTATAAAAGCAACAATAAAGGAGATATAAGGCAAAAACTCAAAATCAGCTATTTTATGACCCCAGTTTGACCCATAAGGGGGGGTCGGGGGGTAAAACTGACCGGCTAATTAGACTCTCCACGTATGCTTTCCCAATACCTCTTAATACATTCTGAAGCTATAAAAGTAACAATAAAGGAGATATAAGGCAAAAAACTCAAAATCAGCTATTTTATGACCCCAGTTTGGCCCATAAGGGGGGGGGGGGGTCGGGGGGTAAAACTGACCGGCTATTTAGACTCTCCACATATGCTTTCCCAATACCTCTTAATACATTCTGAAGCTATAAAAGCAACAATAAAGGAGATATAAGGCAAAAACTCAAAATCAGCTATTTTATGACCCCAGTTTGACCCATAAGGGGGGTCGGGGGGTAAAACTGACCAGCTATTTAGACTCTCCACATATGCTTTCCCAATACCTCTTAATACATTCTGAAGCTGTAAAATCAATGATAAAGGAGATATAAGGCAAAAACTCCAAAGCAGCTATTTATGACCCCAGTTTGGCCCATAAGGGGGGGGGGAGGGGGGGGGGGAGGGGGGGGGGGGTAAAACTGACTGGCTATTTAGACTCTCCACATATGCTTTCCCAATACCTCTTAATACATTCTGAAGCTATAAAAGCAACAATAAAGGAGATATAAGGCAAAAACTCAAAATCAGCTATTTTATGACCCCAGTTTGACCCATAAGGGGGGGTTGGGGGGGTAAAACTGACCGGCTATTTAGACTCTCCACATACGCTTTCCCAATACCTCTTAATACATTCTGAAGCTATAAAAGCAACGATAAAGGAGATATAAGGCAAAAACTCAAAATCAGCTATTTTATGACCCCAGTTTGACCCATAAGGGGGGGCCGTGGGGTAAAACTGACCAGCTATTTAGACTCTCCACATATGCTTTCCCAATACCTCTTAATACATTCTGAAGCTATAAAACCAACAATAAAGGAGATATAAGGCAAAAACTCAAAATCAGCTATTTTATGACCCCAGTTTGACCCATAAGGGGGGGCCGTGGGGTAAAACTGACCGGCTATTTAGACTCTCCACATATGGTTTCCTATTACCTCCCAATACATTTTATGGCTCTAAATGCAATACTTAAGAAGATAATAGGGGGGTTGACCTAAATTTAAGGCTCTCAGATTGGAAGGTGTGAGGAAATCACCCATAAATTTGAAAATTTTAATTACTTAAATGTAGCTTTTATAAGCTACAAGCTTACCATGTGGGACTTAATGCTGTTCTCGGGTTGCCACACCCGGGGCCAACGTCTTAGAAAAAAAGACCGTTCTTGTTAGCCACCGGATATACTGGTAGTTGTCGTCACGTGATACCTTCTGACCAATCGTCCTACTTTCTCGTTGAAATTTTTTAAACCTACCCCTCAGCTGTAAACAGCGGGGAGGCAGGGTGGGACTCTTCTAAGTCCCACATGGTAAGCTTGTAGCTTATAAAAGCTACATTTAAGTAATTAAAATTTTCAATTTTATTACGCTACAATAGCTTACCATGTGGGACTTAATGCTGAATTCAACCGCCCGGTGGCGGGATTACAGCTGAGACTGGAAGGTATGTCATTTTTTTCTAAGATTTTGAATTAATATTTATAGAATAGTGCCAGAAATACCAGTCTGAGTCCCATTTACAGTGCCCCGACCCCGAAGGCCGGGCCTGTAACGAGCCAAAAACCTAAGTAAAGGAGAGACAGTACTAAAAACTGTCTAGATGTTTTATTGTAGGACGGAAGTGCAGCAATGCTCACTCCGAGGTCTGAGGGTCCAAAAGGGCCCTTCACGTATGACTGACCAACCCAGTGGTTGGGCGTCTCATAAAAATTTTTTCAAGCTGAATATGAGATTAATGACAACTAAATAAGTCCTTAATAGAAATTACTTGATAATTAAAGAATAAAATGACCTTACCCGTAACATCTTGAAGGTAAAGGAATACCTAGATCCTGGGAAAGACTCCTGAAGACTTGGTTGTAGCGGATGTGCCCCCCCCCCCTTTTTTCTTTCCGAGGACAACTGGTCTGAGGGGAAGGATCTAGGACTTGTTGTGCAGCCACTACGGGTCCCAGGTACAAATTGTTGTCGGTGTCCGACCAAGTAAGGTCTTTTAGGTAAAAATTTGTAAATGTGTTGTGAGCTTTCCAGTGACAGGCTTGCATGATTTGGTCCACCGATACCCCACCGTAAAAGGCCTTAGAGGCCGCGAAGGCCCGGATGTCATGCGCTTTGACTTGGACCAAGTCCAAGGTTTGTTGATCTGCTTGTTTGTAACAAAGTAAAATGGTTTGTTTCAACCATGAAGAGAGTGTAGCGGGTCTGATGTCTGAGGTATGTCCTTTCTTAAAGGAGATGAAAAGGAGAGAACGAGACCCTCTCAGGTCTTTAGTTCGGTCCAAATAAAACCTCAGGGCCCGTACGGGACACAGGGTCCTGTCTTCTTTAAACTGTCTATCCACAATGGTAGTCAGAGCAGGGATAGTCACCGGAGACACACTTTGAGAACCTTCTCTTGCTAGTTGGTTTTTGGCTATGAAATCAGAAGAAGGGAACAAGGCAACCTTTTCCCATTGGCCTAAATTGGATACTTTGTTAGCGACCCAGGCATGGATTTCGCTGCGGCGCTTGCCGGAGGCCAAGGCTAGCAAGAAAGCAGTTTTTAAAGTGAGATGTTTGAGGTCTGAGTCTTTCATGGGCTCAAAAGGTGCTTTGGTGAGCTCGTTAAGGACAACAGAAAGGTTCCACTTGGGTAAGTTTCTGGAACTTTTAGGACGATCCCTGTGAAAACTGGAGAGTAACCTATGAAGGTCTGCATTGTGTGCAATATGTTGGGCCGTTGGGCCCAAAGTGTCAACGATTGCAGTCCTGTAGCCATCAATGGTCGAGGGGCGCCTGTTTAGGTCTTGGTACAGGTACATGAAGAAATCTGAGATTTGTTTCACAGATGGAGTGGAGAAATCCACCGAATTTTCTCTGCACCATTTTTCAAATAGGGCCCACTTTGACTTGTAGATGGTCCTTGTTGATGACCGCTGAGGGGCAGCAATTCTCTCTGCCACCTCCACAGAGAAGCCTTGTTCTTGGAGTTGTCCGCTCCTAGACACCAGGCGTGGAGGTTCAGGTGCTGGGGGTTGTTGTGGAACACCAACTTGTGGGACTGTTTGAGTAGGGTTGTTGACACTGGGAGTTGCAGTGGGATCTCTGTTGAGAGCTGCACTAGGTCTCAAAACCAGGGCATCCCTGGCCAGCCTGGGGCTATTACGATGATCAGGCACTGGCATTGCCTGATCTTTTGGATCACCTTGTGAAGGAGAGCCGTAGGAGGGTACGCATATGCTGTGAGGTTGGTCCAGTTTATGTTCAGAGCATCTATGTCCCAGGCCTTTGGGTCTGGGATAGGAGACACGTATAGAGGGAGCTTGTGGTTCAGGTGAGTGGCAAACAAGTCTACATGAGGGGTGAACCACTTCTGGCAGATCTGTTTGAAGACCTGTGGGTGCAGAGACCATTCGGTTGACTGCACTTGGTTGGACCTGGATAGCAGGTCGGCCATCACATTCAGGCACCCTGGAATGTGCCTGGCTTTCAATGTTATGTGATAGTGATGGCACCAGGTCATGATCTTCCACAGGAGAGCACACATCTCTGCCGAGTGTGTTCCTCCTTGTTTGTTGATGTAGGCTACCACTGTTGAGTTGTCCGTCGCAACCAACACTGTTTGATTCTGGCACTGGTCCTTGAAGTCTCGAAGGGCCAGGGAGACCGCCTTCAATTCTAGGACATTTATGTGAAGCCTTTTTTCCCGATCTGACCACAGACCTTTGGTAAAATTTTGGTCTAAGTGAGCGCCCCAACCTTCGTTTGAGGCGTCGGTAAAGAGTTGGATACTGTGGTCTTTGGGATGGAGGTCTGCACCTTTCATCACCTTGGAGGGATTTTGCCACCAATCTAGGTGGGCTGCAATGGCTTCTGTCCAGGGAAGGAGGTTGTCCAGCGACTGAGGATATCTCCAGTGCTCCTTGAGATGAAACTGAAAGGGCCTCATGTGAAGGCGTCCCTCCGGGACCATTTTCTCCGTTGAGGCTAGCAACCCAATTAGAGACATCAAACATCTTGCAGTCAAAACACGTTTTGACTTGAGTCGTAGGATCAAATCCTGAAGTTTGAGCCATCTCTCTTGAGTGGGTTTTACAAGGGCTGAATCGAGGTGGTATTCGTAGCCCACGAACGAAAACACCTGTGTAGGTTTCAGTTCTGATTTTTTCTGATTTATTATCCATCCCAAGGACTGAGTCAGTTCTACTACTGCCTGAGTGTTCACTTGTGCTTCCTCCTGAGACTGGGACCTGATCAGCCAGTCGTCCAGGTATTGGTGAATTCTGAGTCCTCTTGAGAGGGCCATTAGTTTCACTTCCTTTACGATCATTGTAAAGACCTGGGGGGCTGTGGCTAGTCCGAACGGGAGGGAGGTGAATTGGAACACCTGAGCCTTGTAGCAAAACCTTAGGTATTTCCTTGAGTTTGGGTGGATGGGGATATGCAGGTAGGCGTCCGACAGATCTATCGACGATACCCACTCCCCTGGAATCAGGGAGGTCCTGATGGACTCTGGAGTTTCCATTTTGAACTTTTCTACGTGTAGAAAAGTATTGAGCCTGCTTAAGTCTATGACTGGCCTCCACTTTTGGTGAGGCTTGGGTACTAGGAACAGGCGACTGTAAAACCCGAGAGATTTTACATTGTCTACCCTTTCGATAGCGTTCTTTGACAGGAGAGACTGGATACAAGTAGCCAAGGCTTGGTCTTTTTGTTGGGCCTTGTACTCTGACAGAATCAGAGGAAATCTGATCAAGTTTGGCTTTGAACGGAATGGCAGAACGTAGCCATTGGTGATAATGTTTAACACGTTTTGAGAACATTTGTTTGTGAGCCAGTCTCTCCTGAAAGAACGGAGGCGACCTCCTACTGGTGGACTGAGTGAGGCTTTGGAGGAGTCATTGGGGAGGGGGGTTTCCACGCCCCCTTCCTCTATTGTGGGGTCGAAAACGACCCCTGAAGCCTCTGAAGTTGGATTTTCCTCTTCCCGAAGGAAAGGACTGGTTACTGCTTTGAGAGGTATTGCCCCCATAGGGGCGTTTCCTGTAGGAGCCTCTTTTCTTGTGGGGACCACGAAAGGGCTTATTCTGGTAGGGTGGAAAACCCTGAGAATCTTTTGAGGTGCCTTTTTTGAGAAGGAAGTCCTCACCTTCCTTCACTAATTGAGACTCGAACAAGGAGGCGTCCCAAAAGGACGAGTTCCTGAGTTCTTGACGTCTCGTTTCTCCTAATTGAGGATGTAATAGAGTCATCTCGGCTTCGCGCCTAAGCAAGCCGGTATTAGCCATAGAGTATAATTCCCTCTGCAAAATATGGGCTAGAGATTTGCTGAGACAAGTGAGGGCCCTGTGTTGAACAAGTACTGTCTTGTTCCAAAAATCTAAGTAGTCAGCTACTTCCTCATATCCGCGCTTTGCTGCTCTCTCAGGATCGGCACCTTTTTGAATCTGAGATTTAATCTTCTTGACCGTAGACTTGATGCTATGTTGGCATTTTTCCAATGAAGCATTGCAAGAAGAGGAGGTCTTGGCAAAAGCAGCGGTGAAGTTGAGGGTAGAGATATTTTGTCTAGCCTGAAGTTCTAGCTCCTTGAGGACTGGAAGGGGAACTCTGGCTACTGGGGGCCCAGACGGTCTAGGAGTAATACAGATCTTAGCAAAGTCTGTATTCAACTCCTGGATTTTGTCTTGAAAAGTTGGTTGTCCCACCTTGTACCACTTTGAAGTTGAGGGAGGAGGCTTGACATATTTTCCCTCAGATAAGTTGGCAGCCTTAAAGTCATGTTGGAATTTATCAAAGGCGTCCTTGATAACTGAGCTAAGTGGAAGAATAGAGGAGGGACCTCTAGGTCTGAGCTCTTGACGGCCTTTTTCATCATCCAGACCCAACACCGAGGTGGAAGACCTGGGCATAGATTCCCTGGGGTCAGGGAGAGACAAAATACGCCTGAAGGTATCAACTTCCTCAGAGTATTGTGAGGGCATGTCAGACAAAGCTACTGCCCTATAATAAGGGGGGTCTGGATCATGTTGTGGGAGGTCTTGATCAGAAGCAACTCCTGAGGGCTGAGCCCTAGAGGGCTTAGAAGACCTGTGCCTGGCTACAGGGGAGTGGTCCTCCTCTGAGGTAAAAGACACGTATCTAGACCTTGATTTATGTTTGCTCTTGTCAGAGTGCTTTTTGGGTCTAGAAGAAGGGATCCGAGGTTCATCGGAATCTTCATTTAGTTGGTCCGAGGCAGAGCTCGGGTCAACTGGCTGCCTATGGCTTTGCTTTTTGTGAGAGTACGAAACCTCTTCGGGATGACCTTCAGAGGGGGCAACGTACTGATCCGAGGAAGGTTGAGTAGATACTAAACGGGGAGGAAGAGTTGGACCGTAGTCCACATCCATATCCTCGCTTGGAATGTTAGTACCAGATCTCGGAGGGGGCAAATCCAGAGGGGCAGCAGAAGTACTGGACAAGCCAGGTTTTGAAGCAAGAGTCGAGGGCTGTGCCTCGACTTTCTGTTTTACAGTCAACTCCTCTCGGAGTGACCTGAAAGCTTCCAACATGGATGCCTGAAAGGAACCCATTTGCTGCTGTAAGTGTATATTTAAGGAATCACCGAGTGATTTCTCTAAATTTGACTGGATTTTATTTTGCAAAGCAGTGCCAGGGGTGGGTGGGACGGTTTTTGCTGGCGTTTTCAAAGACAAGGAACTGAAGGCAAGAGGTTGTGGACGGGGGGGTGAAATAAAAAGGCTATCAGCCGCACACTCGAGGTCAGCATTAGACCCAGTGAAGGAATCCCCGTCGCCTTCACCCAAAAGATCTAGTTCATCTTTGGAACTAGTTGTCGCTTTCTGCTTTTTCAAATACCGTTTCCGGTTTTGAATTTTCTGAAGTTGCTCATCTGTAAAAGACGTGCAAACTTCGCAAGGGGTTTCAAAGGTGACACAGGGGTCATCTCCCTTGCCAGCCTCCCTACAGGTAGGGCAGAAATTATGTGTATCAAAACTAAAGCAGAAATGGCGGCATTTCTGCGCTCTCGGTTTGTCTTTATTTGCTTGATGTGTAGACATTTTGTACGCAATAAAAGACGTAGAAAGAAATAGCCTGAACCGAGGAAAACTCAAAACACGCGACTGCAATAAAAATACTTATCCTGTGAAAATGAAACTTTAACAGAATAATCTATGATATATATTACAAGAAATATGCAAATATTAGCCTCCAACAATAAGTAAAGTCTGAGAAATAAATGAAAATGTCTGTATATTTACAAACTGCTACCAGTCAATCGTGGCCAACGAGAAAGTAGGACGATTGGTCAGAAGGTATCACGTGACGACAACTACCAGTATATCCGGTGGCTAACAAGAACGGTCTTTTTTTCTAAGACGTTGGCCCCGGGTGTGGCAACCCGAGAACAGCATTAAGTCCCACATGGTAAGCTATTGTAGCGTAATAAAAGAGACATTTTTCAAGGGATTGCTCCCAAAATCTAATCAGGGTGTGTCAAAGCATAAGGCGGTGTAGCAAGTAGTTTTTCCTGGACTGTGATGACGGGGGGGGGGGGGGGGGGGGGGGGGGTGTACTTAAAAAAATTGTTTTTGATCATGTGACCTTCATAAAGGTCAAATTTAAGCATGCAGAAATCCTTCTAATAATAAGGGAGATATTCAAGGGAGACCATAATGCGGCGGTGGCGGCAAGGAAACTGAGGTGAAAACAAATAAGCGCCCTTTCACTTGGCCATTTCTTAACCAATCAATGCCAAAAGCTAATGATTTCCAGATTTTAATAGAATGAATGTATTTGCCAAGTTTCAGGTGAATAGATAAAATTCCTTTCAAGTTATCATCAAGACAAGCTTACCTATAAAAAAATTTATTTGGTCATGTGACCTCTCTGATTGGTCGAGATGTCACTGCAGCATATTCAAACAAGAGGAGAGTGCCCGTGAACGGGCACTGTGTCAGCTGACTGAATGTTTTTGATTTGTGATGGTGATAATGAGAGGAAAGCATAATTATCAGGCAAAGGGCTGTACAGAAATACAGTAAATGGTAACTGAACACATGTTCGAAAGATATTCCGAAGCTGACAGAAGAAAACGACAAAAAAGTTGTGCCCTGCAAATGGTATTATGAAATAAAGTAACAAGGTAATTGTTTAAGGGTAAAAAGTAGGTTAAAATATTTAAAGAAATACTATAAATGCAATATCCTCGTTCCACCATGAAGAAGGGGTCCAAAGGTCAAATCTGACCATACCAAAAGATTCCCAGCCAAAGAATTTAGGATGGTTTACCATCCCAAACCTCTCGGACCAATAATAAGTGAGTTATAGGCACTTTTTAAGTTTGGCTATCCTTGTTTGACCTTGAAGGAGGGGGTCCAAGGTCAAATCCGACCACACAAAAAAATTCCCAGCCCATGATTTCCTGTAGCTTGTTTACCATCCCAAACTTGTAGGACCAATAATAAGCGAGTTCTAAGCAATTGTAAGTTTGACTATCCTCAACTGCCCTTGAAGGAGGGGTCCCAGGTCAAATCTGACCACACCAAAAGAATCCCAGCCCATGATTTCCTATATGTTGGTTTACCATCCCAAACCTCCAAGACCAATAATACGCGAGTTATAAGCACTTTAAGTTTGGCTATCTTCGTTTGACCTGGAAGGAGGGGGTCCAAGGTCAAATCCGACCACACAAAAAAATTCCCAGCCCATGATTTCCTGTAGCTTGTTTACCATCCCAAACTTGTAGGACCAATAATAAGCGAGTTTTAAGCAATTGTAAGTTTGGCTATCCTCAACTGCCCTTGAAGGAGGGGTCCCAGGTCAAATCCGACCACACCAAAAGATTCCCAGCCCATGATTTTCTATAGCTTGGTTTTCCATTCGAAACCTCTAGGACCAATAATAAGTGAGTTATAAGCACTTTTAAGTTTGGCTATCCTCATTTGACCTTGAAGGAGGGGTCCAAGGTGAAATCCGACCACACCAAAAAATTCCCAGCTCATGATTTTCTATAGGTTGGTTTTCATTCCAACCTCTGGGACCAATAATAAGCGAGTTATAAGCACTTTTATGTTTGGCTATCCTCATTTGACCTTGAAGGAGGGTTCCAAGGTCAAATCGGACCATATTAACAGATTCCCAGCCCATGATTTCCTACAGGTTGGATACAATGATTTACTCAACAGTGAGAACCTGAAAGAAGCTATTGCTCAGCTATCCCATGACATAGAGGTCTGCAATTTCACTATGTTATAGCTGACCAAAACGTCTGTGAATAACATATTTAACAAAATACTCTAAATGTAATAATTTTCAAGTTACAACTGATTTACTCAAGAGTGAGAACCTCAAAGTAACTATTACTCAGCTATGCAATGAGCTACATGTCTGAATTTTTGCTCTGTTATAGCTGACCTAAAAGTAGCTGAACAACATATTTAAGCAAAATACTGTAAATGCAATAGTTTTCAAGTTACAACTGATTTACTCAATAGTGAGAACCAGAAAATAGCTATTGCTCCGCTATGCCATGAGCTATAGGTCTGTAATTTCACTATGTTATAGCTAACCCAAAAGTAGGTGAACAATATATTTTAACAAAATACTCCAAATGCAATATTTTTCAAGTTATAGCTGATTTACTCAACAGTCAGTGCCTGAGAACAGCTATTGCTCAGTTGTGCCATGAGCTACAGGTCTGTAATTTCACTATGTTATAGCTGACCCAAAAGTAGCTGAATAACATATTTGCACAAATTTCTGTAAAAGCAATAGTTTTCCAATTACAACTGATTTACTCAACAGTGAGAACTTCAAAGTAGCTATTACTCAGCTATGCAATGAGCCACAGGTCTGGAACTTCACTATGTTATAGCTGACCCCAAAATAGGTGAATAAAATATTGAAACAAATTACTCTAAATGCAATAGTTTTCAAGTTATAAGTGATTTACTCAACAGTGATAACCTAAAAGTAGCTATTACTCAGCTATGCCATGAGCTACAGGTCTGAAATTTTACTATGTTATAGCTGACCCAAAAGTAGCTGAATAACATATTTATACTAAATTCTCTAAATGCAATAGTTTTCAAATTACAAGTGATTTACTCAACATTGAGAACTTCAAAGTAGCTATTACTCAGCTATGCAATGAGTCACGGGTCTGGAACTTCACTATGTTATAGCTGACCCCAAAATAGGTGAATAACATATTGAAACAAAATACTGTAAATGCAATAATTTCCAAGTTATAAGCGATTTACTCAACAGTGATAACCTAAAAGTAGCTATTACTCAGCTATGCCATGAGCTCAGGTCTGAAATTTTACTATGTTATAGCTGACCCAAAAGTAGGTGAACAACATATTTAAGCAAAATACTGTAAATGCAATAGTTTTCAAGTTACAACTGATTTACTCAATAGTGATGACCTAAAAGTAGCTATTACTCAGCTATGCCATGAGCTACAGGTCTGAAATTTTACTATGTTATAGTTGACCCAAAAGTAGCTGAATAACATATTTATACTAAATTCTCTAAATGCAATAGTTTTCCAATTACAACTGATTTACTCAATAGTGAGAACCTCAAAGTAGTTATTACTCAGCTATGCAATGAGCTACAGGTCTGAAATTTCACTATGTTATAGCTGACCCAAAAGTAGGTGAACAACATATTAAAGCAAAATACTGTAAATGCAATAGTTTTCAAGTTACAACTGATTTACTCAATAGTGATGACCTAAAAGTAGCTATTACTCAGCTATGCCATGAGCTACAGGTCTGAAATTTTACTATGTTATAGCTGACCCAAAAGTAGGTGAACAACATATTTAAGCAAAATACTGTAAATGCAATAGTTTTCAAGTTACAACTGATTTACTCAATAGTGATGACCTAAAAGTAGCTATTACTCAGCTATGCCATGAGCTACAGGTCTGTAATTTCACTATGTTATAGCTGACCCAAAAGTAGCTGAATAACATATTTATACGAAATTCTCTAAATGCAATAGTTTTCCAATTACAACTGATTTACTCAATAGTGAGAACTTCAAAGTAGCTATTACTCAGCTATGCAATGAGCCACAGATCTGAAACTTCACTATGTTATAGCTGATCCCAAAATAGGTGAATAACATATTGAAACAAAATACTCTAAATGCAATAGTTTCCAAGTTATAAGCGATTTACTCAACAGTGATAACCTAAAAGTAGCTATTACTCAGCTATGCCATGAGCTACAGGTCTGAAATTTTACTATGTTATAGCTGACCCAAAAGTAGGTGAACAACATATTTAAGCAAAATACTGTAAATGCAATAGTTTTCAAGTTACAACTGATTTACTCAATAGTGATGACCTAAAAGTAGCTATTACTCAGCTATGCCATGAGCTACAGGTCTGAAATTTTACTATGTTATAGCTGACCCAAAAGTAGGTGAACAACATATTTAAGCAAAATACTGTAAATGCAATAGTTTTCAAGTTACAACTGACTTACTCAATAGTGATAACCTAAAAGTAGCTATTACTCAGCTATGCCATGAGCTACAGGTCTGAAATTTTACTATGTTATAGCTGACCCAAAAGTAGGTGAACAACATATTTAAGCAAAATACTGTAAATGCAATAGTTTTCAAGTTACAACTGATTTACTCAATAGTGATGACCTAAAAGTAGCTATTACTCAGCTATGCCATGAGCTACAGGTCTGTAATTTCACTATGTTATAGCTGACCCAAAAGTAGCTGAATAACATATTTATACGAAATTCTCTAAATGCAATAGTTTTCCAATTACAACTGATTTACTCAATAGTGAGAACTTCAAAGTAGCTATTACTCAGCTATGCAATGAGCCACAGATCTGAAACTTCACTATGTTATAGCTGATCCCAAAATAGGTGAATAACATATTGAAACAAAATACTCTAAATGCAATAGTTTCCAAGTTATAAGCGATTTACTCAACAGTGATAACCTAAAAGTAGCTATTACTCAGCTATGCCATGAGCTACAGGTCTGAAATTTTACTATGTTATAGCTGACCCAAAAGTAGGTGAACAACATATTTAAGCAAAATACTGTAAATGCAATAGTTTTCAAGTTACAACTGATTTACTCAATAGTGATGACCTAAAAGTAGCTATTACTCAGCTATGCCATGAGCTACAGGTCTGAAATTTTACTATGTTATAGCTGACCCAAAAGTAGGTGAACAACATATTTAAGCAAAATACTGTAAATGCAATAGTTTTCAAGTTACAACTGATTTACTCAATAGTGATAACCTAAAAGTAGCTATTACTCAGCTATGCCATGAGCTACAGGTCTGAAATTTTACTATGTTATAGCTGACCCAAAAGTAGGTGAACAACATATTTAAGCAAAATACTGTAAATGCAATAGTTTTCAAGTTACAACTGATTTACTCAATAGTGATGACCTAAAAGTAGCTATTACTCAGCTATGCCATGAGCTACAGGTCTGTAATTTCACTATGTTATAGCTGACCCAAAAGTAGCTGAATAACATATTTATACGAAATTCTCTAAATGCAATAGTTTTCCAATTACAACTGATTTACTCAATAGTGAGAACTTCAAAGTAGCTATTACTCAGCTATGCAATGAGCCACAGATCTGAAACTTCACTATGTTATAGCTGATCCCAAAATAGGTGAATAACATATTGAAACAAAATACTCTAAATGCAATAGTTTCCAAGTTATAAGCGATTTACTCAACAGTGATAACCTAAAAGTAGCTATTACTCAGCTATGCCATGAGCTACAGGTCTGAAATTTTACTATGTTATAGCTGACCCAAAAGTAGGTGAACAACATATTTAAGCAAAATACTGTAAATGCAATAGTTTTCAAGTTACAACTGATTTACTCAATAGTGATGACCTAAAAGTAGCTATTACTCAGCTATGCCATGAGCTACAGGTCTGAAATTTTACTATGTTATAGCTGACCCAAAAGTAGGTGAACAACATATTTAAGCAAAATACTGTAAATGCAATAGTTTTCAAGTTACAACTGATTTACTCAATAGTGATAACCTAAAAGTAGCTATTACTCAGCTATGCCATGAGCTACAGGTCTGAAATTTTACTATGTTATAGCTGACCCAAAAGTAGGTGAACAACATATTTAAGCAAAATACTGTAAATGCAATAGTTTTCAAGTTACAACTGATTTACTCAATAGTGATGACCTAAAAGTAGCTATTACTCAGCTATGCCATGAGCTACAGGTCTGAAATTTTACTATGTTATAGTTGACCCAAAAGTAGCTGAATAACATATTTATACTAAATTCTCTAAATGCAATAGTTTTCCAATTACAACTGATTTACTCAACAGTGATAACCTAAAAGTAGCTATTACTCAGCTATGCCATGAGCTACAGGTCTGAAATTTTACTATGTTATAGCTGACCCAAAAGTAGGTGAACAACATATTTAAGCAAAATACTGTAAATGCAATAGTTTTCAAGTTACAACTGATTTACTCAATAGTGATGACCTAAAAGTAGCTATTACTCAGCTATGCCATGAGCTACAGGTCTGAAATTTTACTATGTTATAGCTGACCCAAAAGTAGGTGAACAACATATTTAAGCAAAATACTGTAAATGCAATAGTTTTCAAGTTACAACTGATTTACTCAATAGTGATGACCTAAAAGTAGCTATTACTCAGCTATGCCATGAGCTACAGGTCTGAAATTTTACTATGTTATAGTTGACCCAAAAGTAGCTGAATAACATATTTATACTAAATTCTCTAAATGCAATAATTTTCCAATTACAACTGATTTACTCAATAGTGAGAACCTCAAAGTAGTTATTACTCAGCTATGCAATGAGCTACAGGTCTGAAATTTCACTATGTTATAGCTGACCCAAAAGTAGGTGAACAACATATTAAAGCAAAATACTGTAAATGCAATAGTTTTCAAGTTACAACTGATTTACTCAATAGTGATGACCTAAAAGTAGCTATTACTCAGCTATGCCATGAGCTACAGGTCTGAAATTTTACTATGTTATAGCTGACCCAAAAGTAGGTGAACAACATATTTAAGCAAAATACTGTAAATGCAATAGTTTTCAAGTTACAACTGATTTACTCAATAGTGATGACCTAAAAGTAGCTATTACTCAGCTATGCCATGAGCTACAGGTCTGAAATTTTACTATGTTATAGCTGACCCAAAAGTAGCTGAATAACATATTTATACGAGATTCTCTAAATGCAATAGTTTTCCAATTACAACTGATTTACTCAATAGTGAGAACTTCAAAGTAGCTATTACTCAGCTATGCAATGAGCCACAGATCTGAAACTTCACTATGTTATAGCTGATCCCAAAATAGGTGAATAACATATTGAAACAAAATACTCTAAATGCAATAGTTTCCAAGTTATAAGCGATTTACTCAACAGTGATAACCTAAAAGTAGCTATTACTCAGCTATGCCATGAGCTACAGGTCTGAAATTTTACTATGTTATAGCTGACCCAAAAGTAGCTGAATAACATATTTATACGAAATTCTCTAAATGCAATAGTTTTGAAGTTATAAGCAATTTACTCAACAGTGATAACGTAAAAGTAGCTATTACTCAGCTATGCCATGAGCTACAGGTCTAAAATTTTACTATGTTATAGCTGACCCAAAAGTAGCTGAATAACATATTTATACGAAATTCTCTAAATGCAATAGTTTTTAAGTTACAAGTGATTCTACTCATGATGGAAGTTACTGAAAAGCCCAAAAGTAGCTATTACTCACTTAGCTATTGAGACAGGCACCCAACTTACTCACCATATTGTAGCTATGAAAAAAGTAGCTGAATAACATATTTTAACAAAATGCTCTAGATGCAACAGTTTTCAAGTTATAAATGATTTTGTGCATGATTTCATGAATGTTAATGCATTAAAAATTATTAAAAAAATTTATTAAAAAAAAAGTAAGAGAGATCCAGGTCTCATACTCACACAAGAGAATCTACCTCTGGCCTAGTACATATATGCAAGATATGAGAGAAATCCCTGCAATAGTCACTGAGAAAATTGTGATAAAAAGTTGAAATTTTCACACTTTTGGTGGGGGTACCCCCCTTGTAATGTCTCTAGCAAACAGACGAACAGACAGATTTGCATGCCTTGAACAATTTTTCATCCTCGATAGATAAGGTATCTTTTAAAAAAAACAGCACGTCTCTAGGCCTTGTAGTTTTGGAGGAGAAGTTGCGTACGCCCACGCCGCAGAGTGACGACATAATGCCAGCTGACTGACAAGTCAGCTGACATAAAAATTCACCAGGGCTACTGCATACACCTGCCAAATTTGAAACCAATCTGCCAAACGGTCACAGAGTTATAAGGAAAACGAAACACGGAGCCGGCAGAGCCTTATTTCCTTCCACAGTGTTGATTCGAGGAATTTCAAAAAGTGGGGGCGATCCCCCACCACTACACAAAATGTGGGGGAGGGGCTAAAAATTCTGGGGGACGACTTTTTGATAAGTTTAAACTAATAAAAAATACATTTTCAGTTTATTTAGACATTTTTAACAATGGACTTCTATTAATTAGTGGTCAATTTTTATTGTCTTGCCCAATAAAAATAAACTTCAAGGCTAGTGATAGAATTTTAAAAAAATACTGAAAATGGTTATTTACATCAAAGTGGCTCCTGTCATGGCATTATGGTTTTAAGTTTTCATCTGAAGTCATGGCATCACAAATTCAGTCATTACACCATCAATTCATACAAATATGTTGGAAAACCCCACAGAATACCATGACCTCATGAATATTAATGAGTAGTCCACAAATTCTTCAAGCAAATTATTGATAAAAATCCAATGGAATCGTCAAATATTTTTTACGCATACATGAGCTCTGTAGTCCATTTAGTATTTGATCTTAAATCAGAAAATATTAAGAATTAAAACCACCATGAAAATCTGTGACCTCATTAATATTAATGAGTTGTCCGTGAATTTTGATCCAGTAAAATATTTTTCTAGGGAATTAAGACAGATACGTACGCCCATAGGGTCAGCACCGGCTTCACTGCCATGGCCTGTTTTGGTAACAATCCAGTCTACTGTAAGTTTCGTTTTTCTTGCAGCCATTTTTTATATAATCATCCACTTTCAGCTTAATTTTATATTTTGGGGTATAATATGTCCAAATACTGTCTGTACCTCATAATACATTTGAGTTTGCAAACGATCACGAAACCACAATCGTCTACAGGCATTTTTCGAAGAACGTTTCGACCGAAAAATCAAAACCTCGACAAACTCTCGATCCGTGCAGTGTTTTGATTTTCTAGATCTCTCGTCTTTTCGCTTCATATATTTCCCGCATCGCCTTGTGTACTACGCGTTCTCATATAATTTGGTTACCGCAGACTCCAAGAAAATCTGCGTTTGTAGGCGAATTAATGCGCGATCTCGCGGAAAACGCATCCTAGAAGCAACTCTGCTTCCATATATACCAACATAATTCTGCTGGCTCTGACAAGTTGTGACAGTGGAACAGCGGCGTTACATTCAAGTTCTACAGCAAGGGGTTTATATGACAAAGAAATGACTGCAATCATTTCATGTGTCTCAGAGAGCTATAAAGTTTACAAAAAATTGACATGTATATAGTTTCAACTAAATTGGCTAATATAGTAATTATAGATTCCATAATATTTCGGAACATATCACATATTTTCGGTGTTGCGCTCTTTATCGCTCATGCTTTCTGAAGCGCCCCCTCCACTTCATTTCAATGTAAACCTTAAACTAAAACACACAATCGGTCTAATTTGTTTATTTTATATCCATTTTCAAAAAGAATTTCCTTATTTTATCAGTTATTTTACATTTTATTTGGCAGAGATTTGTTTACTACCTGCATAATTTTATTAATTATTTTAGTTCCAATTGCTGTGTGCTAAAACAAGGTTTCCCCAATTTCGGGTTATTTTTTTCAAAACGCCTGGCTTGTTTTCATTGTCGTAAATGTCCATCCACAACTTGTGCAAATATTTGGTCACATTGCCCATGAGCTGTTCAGAGAGTGGATACAGTATTATTGGTTTCTATAAAAATACCTTTGCTGTGCAATAAAAAGAAATCTGTTAACTTTGGGATTGCAGTGTACTTTTATTCTTATTGTTATCTACTGTGGTAATATTTCTCGTATTCTTATTGTTATCTACTGTGGTAATATTTCTCGTGTGATCAAATAAAGAAATATAACCACACCTTTTTCATGCAAAAAGTTAAGGGCCAGACAAATCTCAGCGGCATAGAACCGGGCATGTTCTTCAGGAAGACGTCTTTGTCTTTGCATATGAAACATCAGGTCTCCACCATTCACAAACTCAATCACAAAGAAAAGCCTGAAATGACATGAGAAACATGTGGAAAGTGTGAAATGACATGTGAAACATGTATAAGCTCAATAACAAAGTAAAGCCTATAAAGACATTTAAAATATGTTATCAAATATTTCCAAAAAGATAAATTCTCAGTTTATTATGTTACAGCCAAATGCTGTGAGAGTGGCCAAATTTTTACTGCTCTTAAAATTGAGTTTTATTTTGTCTATAGCTCTAAAATGTGTCATGATTAAATATCTAAATCACACAATTTTGATATTCAAAGAAAAACAGAGGTTTCCTTTGGAGAATTTCACTCATTGTGGTGAATATTTCATATTTCTAACGCGTTATATTTTCTGATTGTCTTTGCTAACTTTTTTTTCCCCGTTTTCAATACGGTTACAGAGTGTCTCCTGAAGTGAATTTCTCATTTCTTAAGACCACTCACCCACATAGTGTCTGAAAGCAGGAATACAGACCCAAAAGGAATGATAGACCTTTCCACGGTGTCAAACCGCAAATCGGCAAATATCCTGTTTACTACAATAGCAACAACCAATCATTTCCTCCGATTTTCATCGGCGCCATTTTGAATTACAAAAACGTGGCAATTTTTAGGGACATATTTGTAAATATTATTGCTTTCTGATAATGGAACAAAATGAAACCAAAGTATAATTTGATAAAAAAATTATATCATCAATCCTACCTACTTTAAAATGTCTGAAATGTATATATATATGCCCCCAAGCTGCCATTGTTTACATTTTACTGCAATGCACGAGGATTTGTTTTGATAAATAAATTGTTTATTTATTTTCCAATTTTTGTCACAATGAAACAAATATACTCTATTATATAATTTCTTATTATATGCTCCATCCAATCATTTATAATACATGTTTTTCGTCCTATATCTTAAAATACTCCATGTTTACGTTTCATTTCCCGCCATTTTCGCCATTTGTTTGTCAGACAAGGCCTGACATGGAGACTACTAAAACACCGTAAACCAGGAAGTGGGCGTGGCCTATGGAAAGGTCTAGTGAAATTAATTATGGTAGTTTTATGAAATGTCAACCCCAATTTTAATGCTTTAGTGCCCGAGTATGTATGAATAACAGAGACTTAAACCCCTACAAGGAATGCATGATTGGAACAGTAAGAAATTTTATATTTTCCACCGAGAAAATGCCACTTTTTAAGTGTGAGCTCTAGTGAGGCTTGTGCTTCTAGATCACTCTTGGGTGACCGCCTAAGTGCACTACTTGTGTCTCTGATGGCTATGCAGTGCATGCTAGCAGACCGAAATCCCTTTTGGCCTTGTTTCATTCAATTTTCAGAAAATCTTATTGAATTTGTTCATTGTATGACTATTTTAAACTACTTATTTCTTATGAATTAGACTTTCTGTGAATTTGGCTTCTTTCTATATATATATATTTTAAGGATAGTCTCCATCAGTCAATTACAAATTTTCCACTTCACATATATGAGACGACTCACCTGCTAGGTGTCTGGAAGCAGGAATGCAGACCCACAAGGAACGGATGGTTAGAGGCCACCTCAAACACATGCTTTTCTGTCTGAACCCAATCTATGTCCTGTGTGAAATAACACCAATGTCTTAGAGTAATAACAGTAAAACAATGACACAGAAGTAATATTAAAATAAACTCTGTAGAAGTAGAACCAGCATAAGGCACATTTAGATACTAGTGGAATCAGTTTTGAGGCCTGAACACCAAAAAATATACAAATAAATAAAGAGAATGACAGATGACTGGAGATGATATGACTGCATACCGGGGATTCCCCTGTATCCTAGCTTACTAGCGTTTGCCTTATATAGTAGCTAAGTATTCACCTCTTGTTTTAAGCCAGTAATTTGGATGCCCAGAACTAATATTCTAACATGACAAGGATGTGCCCTCAATTCTGATTGGCTAAACAACGAAATACTTCACCGGTAACATACAGCGTAACCCTGTCACTCCCTTTTATCACTCACTATGGCTGTCGTAATAATGAATGTTTTACAGTAAAATTTGCAATAATTATTCATCTTAAAATAATTTCTCATGTTAGAATAGGAATAACACCCTCCAAAACCACGGTATACACAGAATTTTACCATGGTTTCAGGCAATGAACCCCTCAGGCTTCGCCTTTGTGGGTTATAACCTCAAACCACTGTAAAATTCTGCGTATACCGTGGTTTAGTCAGGGGTTATTCCTATAGTATTGGTAGGAAAGATCAAGTATATTTATCACAAATGTGATGTATTTTGGTAAGTATAAATGGAAGCTGGTGATACAGTGTTTACTGCAATTACTACAAGAGTAGACCACCTCAAACACACATATTTCTTTGAATGGAATCAGTCTATGTTCCATGTGATCAAAGGACAAAAGTATCACTAGTACAATAGTAAATCTACAGTGAAATAACGAAAACCTCACAATGCAATATTCATCATAACATAATTCCAAGACTAGGAACACCATTTTTTATGTATTTCAAATTCAGTGTCTGAAATAACCAGAAACAACATGATATAATTATCAATTTACTTATCAGACCATAAGAGGCATAAACACATAATATATATTATTGAAACTGCTTACCAAAGAGTGCACTTTATAAGCTAGATTAAGTATGACATGCTTAGTTATCACACCAGTTCCCTCATTTGACGAAAACCTGCACCAGAACTGAGGCTACAGAACTATATTATATTCACCATTATCTATTCCCCATTTTAATACATTTATATCATATATATGTATAAGGAAGTGTTTAATATCCATTTGTCGTAAGATCGTAAAAAGATGTCAGTGACTTTGTCAGCTAAAAAACTAGTTTTCATACCTCATCGTCATTGACCAGCTCTTTCTTAATGACTTTCATGGCATAGAGTCTCTTGGTACGTTTCTGCTCCACCACAAACACCTTGGCATAACTCCCTCTCCCGATAACCCTCACCAGGTCAAAGTCCTTCAGCCCAATGGCTGAGCTGTCATTTGACTGGAATCATCAAAGAAAGAGGGCGTTAAGAAATACTGAAATGACTTCTACCAATAACCTGCAACAGGCTATAAACCATCAGTCCAAGCTGTCCTTTGACTGGAATGGTAAAAGTAAGATGAATTAAACAATAGATAAATGATCTCTACAAGTAAACCGCAACAGGCTAACATTCTTCAGCCCAATTGAAGAGATGTAATTTAACTGGAAAGATCAAGGTAAGAGGACATAAACAACAGTTAAATGACCTCTCCAATAATCTACAACAGGTTACTGTCCTTCAGCCCTTTGGCTGAGTTGTCATCTAACTAAAATGATAGAAGTACAGTGACATAAAATATTGAAATAACCTCTTCCAATATTCTACAACACACTGAAGTTATTCAGCTAAGTAGCAGAGCTGTCATTTATCTGGAATGATCATATTAATGTGGCTTAAACAACATTGAAATGACCTCTCCCAATAACCCACAAAGGTAACAGTAAATCAGCTCAATAACACAGCTGTCATTTGACTGAAATAATTAATATAAGGTAATGAACTGTACTACAGATATACTTTTAGTAGAAAAATTGAGTGTTAAATAATGGGGGAAGTCATCTCTCTCAATAAATTCCATCTGGTTCAAGTTCCTCAGTCCAATAGCAGAACTGTCATAAGACAGAAATATAAATGGATATGAATAAAATACTTGACACAACTAAATGGCCAAATCTTTACAGAAAACACAGAAGCTGAAAGTACATATAAAATCAGTAGTGGAACCACCTCTGCTGAATTTTTCTGCAAAAATCAAAGTCAGTCCTATCGCCGAGCTGTCATTTAATTGTAATCCTGCAAGTAAGGCAATGTTCAACAATAACAAATTCACCCAGGGGAACCATATTTATAACTTTTTATCCCAAGAGATGCCAAAATAATTCAACTTGGCTTCTATTATATTTTATAATTTGCACTGCACTGCAAGAAGTTTTTTTTTTTTTTACACCTTTCTTATTTCTGGATGATTTGAATGCAAGCAAAATGACCAGAAGCATTGTGAAGGAACATTTATTATTGCATTATATTCTATATACTAAGTGTAATATCTTGATTACAACAGGGTTCAAAACCTCTATGTGTCTCATCCTGATTGCAGCCCTACCTATAGTGACTGACACTTGCCTCCCACCTCTGAGATCACAGTTTGAATCCCAGTCTGAACTAGTTTAGGTAAGCTGGTAGTTGCTTTCCATTGGTTGCAGTTTACTGTACAAAACCATGACCAACTGTATGTATGTTTCCTCTGCCCTTCCAACTACCCGTTACAATATAACCAATACAAAGGTACTAGGTGTGATGTGAAATACTAACTAGAGGATCGCTCGCAAAAAAAAAGATAATGTTTTTGCATAGCAAAAACAAAGCGTCCCGAAAAGGATATAAAGGTGAGTGCTAAAGTATTAAGAAAATGCTTCGTTTCTAGCCTTATACTGTTGTGGCAACCAAAGTCAGCGCAATCTGCTCTATCTAGCACGGTTTTCAAGATATAAGCATTTTTGTGTTTTGCAAAAAATAAAAAAATTAAAAATGTCCGCTATAATTGGCGAGACAAAAATATTTTGAAAATTGGCATGGCTACTCTGCAGAGATACCCAGCAGGTCCAAAATTTTGTTGAGTTCGCTCCATATAGCACGGTTCTCGAGATATAAGCATTTTTGTGTTTTGCAAAAACTTTGAAAATTCAAAATGGCCACCATTTTTGGGGAGACAAAATTTTTTGTCAAAACCACTGCCGCGGTGTGTATCTCCCGCCGAGCATTAAAGCAAAAGAAATAGCTTTTCCGAGATATTCACAATTTTTCATTTTCGTGTGTGAAAGCTCTGCCAAAAGTAGGTGAATGAGTTATTTGAGAAAAATTGGCTATCTGCAATACTTTTAGAGATAATTCGCATTTACTCATTTTGAGTAGGTGAGTAATTAGCTATGGGTCTGAAACTTCACCATGTGAAAGCTCTCCCAAAAGTAGGTGAATGAGTTATTTGAGAAAAATTGGCTATCTGCAATACTTTTAGAGATAATTCGCATTTACTCATTTTGAGTAGGTGAGTAATTAGCTATGGGTCTGAAACTTCACCATGTGAAAGCTCTCCCAAAAGTAGGTGAATGAGTTATTTGAGAAAAATTGGCTATCTGCAATACTTTTAGAGATAATTCGCATTTACTCATTTTGAGTAGGTGAGTAATTAGCTATGGGTCTGAAACTTCACCAAGTGAAAGCTCTCCCAAAAGTAGGTGAATGAGTTATTTGAGAAAAATTGGCTATCTGCAATACTTTTAGAGATAATTCGCATTTACTCATTTTCAGTAGGTGAGTAATTAGCTATGGGTCTGAAACTTCACAGAGTGAAAGCTCTCCCAAAAGTAGGTGAATGAGTTATTTGAGAAAAATTGGCTATCTGCAATACTTTTAGAGATAATTCGCATTTACTCATTTTGAGTAGGTGAGTAATTAGCTATGGGTCTGAAACTTCACCAAGTGAAAGCTCTCCCAAAAGTAGGTGAATGATTTATTTCAGAAAAATTGGCTATCTGCAATACTTTTAGAGATAATTCGCATTTACTCATTTTGAGTAGGTGAGTAATTAGCTATGGGTCTGAAACTTCACCATGTGAAAGCTCTCCCACAAGTAGATGAATGAGTTATTTGATAAAAATTGGGTATCCGCAATACTTTTACAGATAATTAGCATTTACTCATTTTGAGTAGGTAAATAATTAGCTAAGGGTCTGAAACTTCACCATGTGAAAGCTCTCCCAAAAGTAGGTGAATGAGTTATTTGAGAAAAATTGGCTATCTGCAATACTTTTAGAGATAATTCGCATTTACTCTTTTTGAGTAGGTGAGCAATTAGCTATGGGTCTGAAACTTCACCAAGTGAAAGCTCTTTGGGATAGCTGCTCTGCAGAGATACCCTGAAGATAAAAAATTTCGTCGAAATCGCTCTATGTAGCACGGTTTTCGAAATATTAGCATTTTTGTGTTTTGCAATTTTTGCGCAAAAATTCGAAAATTCAAAATGGCCGCCATTTTTGGCAAGACAAAATTTTTTTGAAAATTGGCATGGCTACTCTGCAGAGATACCCTGTGGGTCAAAAATTTCGTCGAAATCGCTCTATCTAGCACGGTTTTCGAGATATAAGCAATTTGTGTTTTGCAATTTTTCAAAATGGCCGCCATTTTTGGTGAGACAAAATTTTTTTGAAAATTGGGGAAAGTACTCCGCAGTGACATCCTCCGGGTAAAAAATTTTGTCGAAATTGCTCTATCTAGCACGGTTTTTGAGATATAAGCATTTTTGTGTTTTGCAATTTTTGCGAAAATTTCGAAAATTCAAAATGGCCACCATTTTGGGCAAGAGAAAATTTTTTTGAAAATTGGGAAAACTACTCCGCAGAGATACCCTGCGGGTCAAAAATTTCGTCGAAATCGCTCTATCTAGCACGGTTTTCGAGATTTTTGTGTTTTTCTTATTTGGAAAATTCGTAATGATTAATTAATCATTAATTACTCGGCCATTTCTTGACCAATCAATGCCCAAATCTAATGATTTCCAGATTTTAATAGAATGAATGTATTTGCCAAGTTTCAGGTGAATTGATAAAATTCCTTTCAAGTTATCATCCGGACAAGCTTCCCCACCGAAAAAAAGACATTTTTGGTCATGTGACCTCTCTGATTGGTTGAAATGTCACTGCAGCATATTCAAAAAAATTCCCCAAGGCTACTGCCTAAACCTGCCAAATTTGAAAAGAATCCGCCTAACGGTTACAGAGTTATAAGGAAAACAAAATGCGGAGCCGGCGGAGCCTGAAGCTCTCCCATACACAAACAAGCGTCCCTTGCGTCTCCCTAACTAGAGTGACTGACACTTGTCTAACTGAAAGACTGAGTCAA
This sequence comes from Sabellastarte sp. h YS-2021, assembly GCA_964017235.1. Classification (NCBI taxonomy): domain Eukaryota; kingdom Metazoa; phylum Annelida; class Polychaeta; order Sabellida; family Sabellidae; genus Sabellastarte; species Sabellastarte sp. h YS-2021. Next base: position 78,327,340 of record OZ024929.1, on the reverse strand, counting down.
TGGAATGACCATTAATCAACATCCCTGAGGTTCCTTAGCCTGCCACTGGGGACAAGACCCAATACAGAGGATCGCCATTTAAGTTGTCATGCAAGCCACTATGTATCTGTCTCTACCAGGGATCAGCATATCTGTGATATACTGGCTCTTACTCAAAAACATTTGCACATGCACAAAAAGGAGCTATTTACAATTTTATGCTGTGTATAGCGAGACTACCAACTAAAATACTGATATTATCTTGTCACATACATGTCACAATATGAAATGGGGCATAATCGCCAATAATTTTAGCTAATCAACAGGCAAAATTATTACATGAAAAGCAAATGAGATAGCGAGGTGAAGGGAAATGCAGTAGATTATTGCAGAGATTTGCAATAAGTTTTTGAAGCTCAACTTTGGTTGAAATTACATACTTTTCTTTTTCTCTCTGGTTATGTATTATCTTGACCTTCAGTAAACTAGTGTTTGGTAGAAATATCTATCATAAATTTGGTAAATTTGACAAGACTTAATGTCTAATTTTAAACTGGTTTAACATCTTATGTATTACAAGGATTTTTAAGGGTGGAGAATAGAAACCGATGACTCATATTCAATCTTATTCTTAAAAAAACTTTTACTTTTGGAATTTTTTCATGAAAATAACATAAACCGTTTTCTTATAAAAAATTTCTTGCAACATAAATTGTTGCTTAGGAATAAGGAAATTCATTTTGTGTTTATTCAGCAATACCCATGGCCAAAGGTTTGCGCATATTCAAGCGATACTTGTTGTTTGTGTAAGCTAAACTGGACAAAATTCTATGGATATTGGAGATTCTATTTACACTGGATGTATTCTAGACTGTAGGCCCGAGAACAGATAAGTGGCATTGGATCTTGAACCAATTGGGAAGCAGAAGCTTTCTCACAAAGATTTTTATCAATTTGCAACCTTGACATTCAATCCATACAGAACTTATGCCTATCAAATTTGTTTTTTTTAATACAGTTATACTCAATACATTCTCTGTTTTGTGTGTATTGGAAATTTGAAAAATCATATTACTGATATTGGAAAACTATTAAAGATCACAAAGGAAATCAATATGGCCACAAAAACAGAAAGTGGAAAAACTTTCCTAATTTTGTAGCTGCATTATCAATTAGTGAATGATGATTGATTGCATTTTTAAAGTCAAAAACTTTTCATTTATATTTGAAAACACATACACACAAAAAGACTTTTGTAAAGACAATTAAGTGGTAATGCTTATACAGGTGTTCCACTGGAGGCCGACTCTACGACTCTATATATATGTAAGGTCGGCTGCAAAAGTCGGGGCATCGGGGCAAAAATCCACAAAAAAAGGTGGCAAATTTTTGGGTCGGCTTCAACTCCCGACAGGACGTGAAACATACAGGCTTGTCTGGATCTAGAGGTCAACCTGCCGTGGAGTCAGGATGTTTTGTACAGACTGGTCTGGAAACTACCAGGACAAGCCCTAAAGCCCTAACAGACAAGCCCTAAACCCCTAACAGACATGCCGTAGCAGGTCCCGACAAGCTGTACTGACAAACAGACAGGCCTGGAGAAACATACAAAACTTTTAAGCACTTTTAAGTTTGGCTATCCTCGTTTGACCTTGAAGGAGGGGCCCAAGGTCAAATCCGACCACACCACAAGATTCCCAGCCCATGATTTCCTATATGTTGGTTTACCATCCCAAACCTCTAGGACCAATAATAAGCGAGCTATAAGCACTTTTAAGTTTGGCTATCCTCGTTTGACCTTGAAGGAGGGGCCCAAGGTCAAATCCGACCACACCACAAGATTCCCAGCCCATGATTTCCTATATGTTGGTTTACCATCCCAAACCTCTAGGACCAATAATAAGCCAGCTATAAGCATTTTAAGTTTGGCTATCCTCATTTGACCTTGAAGCAGGGGCCCAAGGTCAAATCCGACCACACCACAAGATTCCCAGCCCATGATTTCCCATAACTTGGTTTCACATTGCAAACCTCTAGGACCCATAATAAGCGAGTTATAAGCACTTTTAAGTTTGGCTATCCTCGTTTGACCTTGAAGGAGGGGCCCAAGGTCAAATCCGACCACACCACAAGATTCCCAGCCCATGATTTCCCATAACTTGGTTTCACATTGCAAACCTCTAGGACCCATAATAAGCGAGTTATAAGCACTTTTAAGTTTGGCTATCCTCGTTTGACCTTGAAGGAGGGGCCCAAGGTCAAATCCGACCACACCACAAGATTCCCAGCCCATGATTTCCTATATGTTGGTTTACCATCCCAAACCTCTAGGACCAATAATAAGCGAGCTATAAGCACTTTTAAGTTTGGCTATCCTCATTTGACCTTGAAAGAGGGGGCCCAAGGTCAAATCCGACCACACCACAAGATTCCCAGCCCATGATTTCCTATATGTTGGTTTACCATCCCAAACCTCTAGGGCCAATAATAAGCGAGCTATAAGCACTTTTAAGTTTGGCTATCCTCGTTTGACCTTGAAGGAGGGATCCAAGGTCAGATCTGACCACATCAGAAGACTTACAGCCCATGATTTCCTATAGGTTGGTTTACCATCCCAAACCTCTAGGACCAATAATAAACGAGTTATAAGCACTTTTAAGTTTGCCTATCCTCGTTTGACCTTGAAGGGACGGCCCAAGGTCAAATCTGACCACACCAGAAGATTCGCAGCCCATGATTTCCTATAGGTTGGTTTGACATTCCAAACCTCTAGGACCAATAATAAGGGAGATATAAGCACTTTGCATGACTGAAAACAAATGCCCGTGGTGGCCATCTTGTTTTTCAAAATGAGGCCAAAAATATTTTCAGTCAAGATTTTGTAATGATGAACATATCATGGGAATTTGAGATCTCTACCTATAATTCCCTTTGTTCTACAGGGCCAACAAAACTCCTTGCTGAAAGTAAAAAAAAAAACGCCCGTGGCGGCCATCTTGTTTTTCAAAATGAGGCCAAAAATATTCCCAGGCAAGATTTTATGGTTATGAATACAACCTGAAAATTTGAGAAGTCTACCTATAATACCCTGGCCTCTAGAGGGGTAATGTGAAAATCTCTACACACTTTTCATTAAAAATGGTAATCTTTTCATACAAGCAGAGGACGATGTGTTTCTAACAACAGCTCAGGTGACAATGAAGTCTCTCTCACTTGTTGCTGGCTTTTATACTCCAATTTCCAGCTTCTGGGAAGGACCCCTTCAAAATCCCGTCCCTCTGAGCAATTTTCCTACATATTTATACCAAATAATTTCGAGCTTCTGAGAAAGCACATTTTTCTGGACATGAAGGTAAACACCCTGTAGTTCTGGTCACGTGATGGGATCCAAATATTTACTATTGACCTAGTTTTAGATTTGTTGATTGGTCGACACTTGATCCTCTTTTTGCCCAAAAATTTCTTTCCTGAAATAAGCTGGGATTTTATTTTTACTTAACCAAATAAAAACACTTTGTCAGGTTTCTTAATTACTTATAGCATATATGTGGAACTTCATCTGAAAATTATAATCACTTGTCATTTGTCATTCTTGACATAATTTTTTATCATATTTTGACCTCACATCATGCTGGAAATGGACTGCAAATGAGTGGTACTTAAGTTACAAAAGACAAGCCGGCTTCATGTTACGACAGGCCTGCAAGTGATAACGACAAGCCTGGAAGTGTAACCGACAGGCCCTTAAGTTACCGACAGGCCTGTTGCTAGGTGGATGAATTTAGGGTCAGATACAAAGGTCGGTAATGGTCGTAGAAATATCAAACATGTTTGATATTTCACCGACTCTCCCCAACAGGCCGGAAACTTGCAACCGACCCTAACTGACCATGTAAACATTGGTCCCGACTCTCCAAAAATCCATAGTTACCGGCCTGTCGGCTCCAGTGGAACACCTGCATTAATCATCTGATGGTTATCAACAATAATGATTAAGAATATTTTACTCAAAATAAGTTGAATACAATAAAACGGTTGAATTTTTGGACAAAAGAAAAACCTTAGCAAACTAATGGTTGCTTCACACTTCTCCAGATAAATGGCTCTTATCTCAGATTATCTCCAGGTGAACAGCCTACAGAAAATAAAGGTGACAGTGGATGAACATGTCCACTTTTTTCTCATTTTAAGTCATAATATCACAATGGAATCAGAGACAAAAGCAGTTCTGACATAGGAGAATGAACCACTGATGTACATCAACTTCATTAAGTTTGGAGACTTTAGTGGGAACGAACCCCTAAAGTAGTAGTTTCAGGATTTTGTGTCTGTGGGTGGCTTTTGTTACAGATCTCAAAGCAAGATGATTATACATTTTACAAAATGGTGTGTCATGGTGCTTCACTTTGAAGACCAGTTTACAATATCAGAATGTCAGGGAGCCATATCACCATGATGTGAATGGGGAATAAACTACTAATAAAACTGACCATAGGAAAATAAAAGGTCACCAATAATATATGTTTATTTCATTAATGTAAGAGTGTGAAGAAAATCTGTTATGATAAAGTAAAGGTATAGCAGAGGAATGCATACAGCTTATTATAGGTATTGATTATAGCAATTCGAAAGAGTAAATTTGAATTGGCAGATTTTTTTTAGATTGTTGAAGCAAATAAGGTCACATATCCAAGAACTTACCACAGTATTGTTTGCCTTGTTTGAAGTCTGGACACAAAATAAAGTGAACATTATGATATAATATCATCAAAAAGAAATCTAGCTTTTGTATTTTCTTAAACACCACTGATGATGATATTAACAATAGATACTGCACAGCTAGTGGAGACAAGCCAAATAATTTTTTTCTTGATTTCATGAATGGTGCTTCACCATATTTTTGTCACCTATGAAGCACATAATGGCTTAACTTTATGTGACTAAGATGTATCTTAACATATATTTATTGATGCTTATTGTAAAACAACAACTTTACTTTGTGTGAATGCAAAAATATACATAACAGGCTAAAACTATTACTTTATTATGAAATTCACCAAATTTCAATAAATATTTTGATGAATTTTGATTCTTGTGGTTAAATTCCAATAGGCTGTGACAGTGGCAAATTTCATTTACTGTTCTTAGTTTTATTATATATCTTGCTCAACATAATGTTAAAACCCAGTATTTATCTGTAACAGAACAGTTTGGTATATATATGTACAAGATTCCAAGTATATGTCTATCAATGGTTAGTGTAAATACAGACTGTATATACAATAACAACAGAAACTTTGGAAAAGTCTCCCTAAACATTTATATGTATTCTGCAAACAATAGAGCAATACTATTGTAACTACAATACTGAATCAAGTGTTGGGTTTCTAGCCACAGAAAATATCACATAATATTCTTTACAATAAAACAAGAATATAATTTTTACAGCAATAAAGTATATTTACATCTAATAAAAATGGTTCACAGTGGATATTTATACTTTGTTTAAAGTTTAAGATTTGGGATTGTTATGTTACAACAATATACAAAGTGACCATACGACGACGGGACAAAGTAACCGAGAAAACACTGGACTTATAATTGGGATGCTTTAGATTTGAAATAGGCCACCACTGCCGTGAAGACATTGTTTACATGTCACACCACTACAATAGGTGGTTTAAAGGTGGAGAAAAGAAATGTGGAGCAACTGGTCAACATTTGTATTCTTTCTACCACCAATCTTTCACAAGTCCAATGTAAACGTTTACCTGTACAAAACCAGGATGAGATTTCAAACATGCAGAGGCATGAGTACGTCAACTAGTATAATGGCATAGTCATTAGCATGTGAAATTACACAAATAACTATCAACAAGACACAGTGTTAGAAGTAGCTGGAATTCAGTACCCAGTCTAACCAAGTGGAGAAGCTAGTAGTTGATTGCTGGTACCTCATGCTTTTCAGCACAGATTCCTGATGAACTAGCAAGGACCACTTTAGGCCATCCACTTAACTAGTTCCTGTTCTAATATGATCTTTGCAACAAGTTAAAGGGGAGATGCAACCCCAATCAATGAAAATCTTATACTAGTTCCAGCCAAGGATTCAATCCCGATTGCAGTAGAGGAGAGGTTCTGTTTACCACTGCTCTTGTAAAATCTATAGATATAACAGGCAATCCTTAATGGGTCATTTTAACTTATGATTATGATTGCATATAAACATGCACATGGACTCATGGTGTAGAATTCAATGAACATTGTAGAAAAGTGAAAACACACTGTAGGTTAAATATTTTAAGTTCAGACCTCACAATAACAATACAGATCTCAGTATTAAATTGACCTTCCTTTACAAAACATATTGCTATGACTCACAAATATTGAAAATGCAAGAATGATAAAATGCTATGCAGAGGAAAAGTGATGAAAGAGGACTCCTCCTCCTTTAAAACATTGACGTTTTCATAATAAACAAGTAGCTTACAAAAACTATTTAAATCACAGTGTCTTAATCTGGTTGTTTAAACAGATCACTGAGAATGTTCCTTAATGAATGCACAACACATCAATCTGTATTATCACTCAATTGTGTTAAAAAGTCAGATTTCGCAGCTAAATTTTACTTCAATACACAGCAAAAGATTATCAACTGAAATACTGCAAAATTATCTGTATACTGTAAAGCAAAACGATGGAAAGGAATCCTAAAAATAGCATCGGAGATGCCTGTAACCCACAGCCCGGGGAAATAGTTTTCCACACCGTAAGATATAGAAGAACTGAAATAGTACAAAGACCAGGAGACTTTCGTGCAAACAGCATGACATGATGTTGCATATCTACACCACCTAACTAATGTACCTACGAAGTATCAACTTCCTACGTCTTACAGTTTTTGAGAAAAAGCCCAAACAATATGTTAAAGGTCAAGGTCTCTACGGCAAGGTCAAAAGTCAAATCAAGGACATATCATGATGCTGCAACCCTATACCCCCTAACTAATGTCCCTGCCAAGTATCAACTTCCCACACCTTACAGTTCTGAGATATAGCCCGGAGAAGAATTTAAAAGGTCACTACAGCAAGGTCTAATGTCAAATTAAAGACACACCATGACACTGCACGCCTATATCCCCTTACAATTTCTCTACCAAGTACCAACTTCCTATACCTAATGGTTTCCAAGATATAGCACAAACAAGATTTTGAAGGGTCAAGATCACTACAGCAAGGTCAAAGGTCAAACTAGAAATAGGACGCCCTGTTGATAGTAGATGCGAATAGAAACAGGATAGCATAGAAGAACACACATTATCATGTGTAATGTCCACCCCATGAACCTTTTGCCAAAATTGTACAGTAGTCTTACAAGACCCTGTTTCATTTGTAAAATATATCAATGATGCTTAAATATTTATTAGTGTAGATGTAAATTATTTCAGCTTCATGCCTTTTTGCATTGGTTGGGTCGAAAATTTTGACGAAATCACTCTATCTTGCACGGTTAAGAAGATAGAAGCAAATTCCTGTTTTTCTATTTTTGGCAAAAATTCAAAAAATCAAAATGGCCGCCATTTTTGGGGAGGGGAAAATTTTTTGAAAATTGCGCAGAGTACATTTCTTAGATACCCTGTGGATCGAAAATTTCGACGAAATCGCTCTATCTCGCACGGTTAAGGAGATAGAAGCAAATTTGTGTTTTGCCATTTTTGGCAAAAATTCGAAAATTCAAAATGGCCGCCATTTTTGGGGAGGGGAAAATTTTTTGAAAATTGCAAAGAGTACATTCCTTAGATACCCTGTGGGTCGAAAATTTCGACGAAATCGCTCTATCTCGCACATTAAGGAGATAGAAGCATATTTGTGTTTTGCCATTTTTGGCAAAAATTCGAAAATTCAAAATGGCCGCCATTTTTGGGGAGGGGAAAATTTTTTGAAAATTGCCAAGACTACAATGCTCAGATACCCTTTGGGCGAAAATTTTGACGAAATCGCTCTATCTCGCATGGTTAAGGAGATAGAAGCAAATTTGTGTTTTGCCATTTTTGGCAAAAATTCGAAAATTCAAAATGGCCGCCATTTTTGGGGAGGGGAAAATTTTTTGAAAATTGCAAAGAGTACATTCCTTAGATACCCTGTGGGTCGAAAATTTCGACGAAATCGCTCTATCTCGCACGGTTAAGGAGATAGAAGCATATTTGTGTTTTGCCATTTTTGGCAAAAATTCGAAAATTCAAAATGGCTGCCATTTTTGGGGAGGGGAAAATTTTTTGAAAATTGCAAAGAGTGCATTCCTTAGATACCCTGTGGGTCGAAAATTTCGATGAAATCGCTCTATCTCGCACGGTTCAGGAGATAGAAGCATATTTGTGTTTTGCCATTTTTGGCAAAAATTCGAAAATTCAAAATGGCCGCCATTTTTGGGGAGGGGAAAATTTTTTGAAAATTGCCAAGACTACAATGCTCAGATACCCTGTGGGCGAAAATTTCGACGAAATCACTCTATCTCGCACGGTTAAGGAGATAGAAGCAAATTTGTATTTTGCCATTTTTGGCAAAAATTCGAAAATTCAAAATGGCCGCAATTTTTGGGAAAAGGAAAATTTTTTGAAAATTGGCAAGATTACATTTCTTAGTTACCCTGTGTGTCGAAAATTTCGACGAAATCGCTCTATCTCGCACGGTTAAGGAGATAGAAGCAATTTTGTGTTTTGCCATTTTTGGCAAAAATTCGAAAAATCAAAATGGCCGCAATTTTTGGGAAAAGGAAAATATTTTGAAAATTGCGCAGAGTACATTCCTTAGATACCCTGTGGGTCGAAAATTTCGACGAAATCGCTCAATCTCGCACAGTTAAGGAGATAGAAGCAAATTTGTGTTTTGCCATTTTTGGCAAAAATTCGAAAATTCAAAATGGCCGCAATTTTTGGGGAGGGGAAAATTTTTTGAAAATTGCAAAGAGTACATTCCTTAGATACCCTGTGGGTCGAAAATTTCGACGAAATCGCTCTATCTCGCACGGTTAAGGAGATAGAAGCAAATTTGTGTTTTGCCATTTTTGGCAAAAATTCGAAAATTCGATGAAATCGCTCTATCTCGCACAGTTAAGGAGATAGAAGCACATTTGTGTTTTGCCATTTTTGGCAAAAATTCGAAAATTCAAAATGGCCGCCATTTTTGGGGAGGGGAAAATTTTTTGAAAATTGCAAAGAGTACATTCCTTAGATACCCTGTGGGTCGAAAATTTCGACAAAATCGCTCTATCTCGCACGGTTTAGGAGATATGAGCACATTTGCCTTTTTCAGTATTCAAAATAGCTAATTACTCATTTATTTAATTAATTACTCACTCATCTATGAAGCAATTCCCCCCAAAAGCAATCCCATACAAGCTATTAACCCAATGAACCTCCATACCAAATTTCAGAAAGCTAGGCTTAATAGCATTCCTTAAAATGTCTGGAAACCAAAGAGCTACTCAAAAGTAGCAAAGTAGCTATTACTCAGTTAGCTATAGAGCTATCATCACCAAAAGCAATCCCATACAAGCTATTAACCCAATAAACCTGCATGCCAAATTTGGTAAAGATAGGATAAGAACTGTTGCCTAAAATATCTGGAAACCAAGTGGGACGCCGGACGGTGGAAAAAGCAAAAATAATATGTCCACCCCACTAATGTCATGCCATGATGCTGCACACCGGCACCCAAAAACCAATGTCCCTGCCAAGTATCAGCTTCCTATTCCTTAGGGTATCTGAGAAATAGCACAAGAGAATAGACAAGATTTTCAAACTCAAGGTCACTGTACCTGGGTTTAATGTCAAACCAATTAAAACATGAGGTTGCACACCTACACCCCACTACAACATCTTACACCTCAAGAAACAACCCAGAAAAGCTTTTTCCCGCCAACCACCCCCCATCTTGAGCACCTGCCCGCCCGCCCATCCAGACACCATGGTTGAAAACAATACCTGCATAGCCCTTACAGGCTGTGGGGTAAAAACTGCACAGATGTTTATCATTATGGGAAAAAGGTCAATAACAATCATAGTTTGGGCAGTCATATATATGTACTTTGGAAAGGGATAAAATATTCTACAGTGGTACACTATACAAGACATTATCATGGATATGGGAACTAAACTATTTGTATAGAATATCTATAATTGTGGGTTATTGCTACAATAAATAGAAGACATTTGTAACATATAACATTACCTCTGTGTCACAGGGCTCCTTTATTTAAAGCATAAAAATAAAAAAAGATAAAGCGTAATGATAAAGAATGACTACCTTGAAAATGCCATCCAAAAATAAAAAAACTACAAAAACTACATCTAAGAACATACCAGGTAGAAGGAAAAAGGACGCCATCGTCCATCGCGCATATAATTTAATAAGTTCATTTAACATTTTGGTTAAGTGGTGCCTGATCTTACCAAAATCAGAGTACATGATAATATGGCAAAGAGTTTAAGATTTCTGTATTATTTTTTTATGCTGCTGTTAAAATGTCAGTAAACAGCCATTTATAATAGTTTTCCTGAAATTGTTTGTGTAAGCTGTCAAATCAAAACACATTTTGACAATTATTAATCAAAATTGAAAAGATCTAACTCCTCAAAAGAAGAAAAAAAGTGAGAACATCAGCATTCAGAAAGCTAGTTCCATATCAAAATCCTCTGAAAACACATGCACAGTTCCACAGACACAGGACAAGAATTTCTTTTATAAAATAGTCTTGAATTTTGGTCTACATTAGCACTCCCTGAATGAACAGGCAATTGTAAAGATAAGTCTATTTAGTACGATAAAAAATAGTGTTGAAAGGATTTTTTAAGTAATAGACATGTCAATTTGATTGCAAAAGAGAAGGTTTGAGTTATATCTAGTGTTGTTCAATTGTGCAGAAGTACATGATGAAGATGGGAATAATGAGTATTCTACGGAGTGCAATGCTCTTCAGTTCTTTTACTAATTTTGTACATATTATGGATGAGATAATAGTACCGGTATGACTGCAAGATTAATCGTCTCAATTGAAAAAATAGCATCAGAGATGCCCGTACCCCACAGCCTAGGGAAATATTTTTAACACCAAGACATATAGAAGTACATGTACTGTATCAGTACAAAGTTCAGGATACTTTCCGAGCACTGTCAGTTATCTATAGGTCCAAACAATGTTTAAATAGAGAAAATAATGTCCAAGAGAAAGATAATGCATGTACTCTTTATCTACATCTGGCATGGCCGAATTATGGTTTAGATGTTTTGAATATTACCATGCATACAGAAGTGGTAATACATTCAAGAATGCTTATGTGTGGTGTTGGAGCAAAATCTGTGGCTCACTTGATGAAATTCCATCTGTTACAATGGGAAGTTGTAAAAGTAAAATTCTTAATGAATTCTAATATGACTTCAACAGTGCTTAATCTGCATCAAAAGACAGACCCAAAGGTGCAACAAGATTTTAATGGTCAAGGTCACTATGACAAGGTCAGAGGTCAAATCAAGGTCACACCAGGATGCTGCACACCTACAACCCCTAACCAATGTCCCTACCAAGCATCAACTTCCTACACCTTACAGTTTCCGAGATATAGCCCGGACAAGATTTTATAGGTCAAGGTCACTACCGCAAGGTTGAAGGTCAAATCAAGGTCAGACCATGATGCACACCTACACCCCCAAACCAATGTTCCTACCAAGTATCAACTTCCTACACCTTACGGTTTTCGAGATATAGCCCGGACAAGATTTTATAGGTCAAGGTCACTACAGCAAGGTCAAAGGTCAAATCAAGGTCACACCATGATGTTGCACACCTACACCCCCTAACCAATGTCCCTACCAAGTATCAACTTCCTACAACTTACAGTTTCCAAGAAATAGCCCGGACAAGATTTTATAGGTCAAGGTCACCACAGCAAGGTCAAATCAAGGTCACATCATGATGTTGCACACCTACAACCCCTAACCAATGTCCCTACCAAGTATCAACTTCCTACACCTTACATTTTCCGAGATATAGCCCGGACAAGATTTTATAGGTCAAGATCACTACGGCAAGGTCAAAGGTCAAATCAAGGTCACACCATGACGTTGCACACCTACACCCCCTAACCAATGTCCCTACCAAGTATCAACTTCCTACAACTTACAGTTTCCAAGAAATAGCCCGGACAAGATTTTATAGGTCAAGGTCACTACAGCAAGGTCAAATCAAGGTCACATCATGATGTTGCACACCTACAACCCCTAACCAATGTCCCTCCCAAGTATCAACTTCCTACACCTTACATTTTCCGAGATATAGCCCGGACAAGATTTTATAGTTCAAGATCACTACAGCAAGGTCAAAGGTCAAATCAAGGTCACACCATGACGTTGCACATCTACACCCCCTAACCAATGTCCTTACCAAGTATCAACTTCCTAAACCTTAAGGTTTTCTGAGATATAGCCCTCACAAGATTTTATAGGTGAAGGTCACTACAGCAAGGTCAAAGGTCAAATCAAGGTCACATCATGACGTTGCACACCTACAACCCCTAACCAATGTCCCTATAAAGTATCAACTTCCTACACCTTACAGTTTCCGAGATATAGCCCGGACAAGATTTTATAGGTCAAGGTTACTATGGAAAGGTCAAAGGTCAAATCAAGGTCACACCATGACGTTGCACACCTACACCCCCTAACCAATGTCCCTACCAAGTATAAACTTCCTACACCTTACGGTTTCCGAGATATAGCCCGGACAAGATTTTATAGGTCAAGGTCACTACGGCAAGGTCAAAGGTCAAATCAAGGTCACACCATGACGTTGCACACCTACACCCCCTAACCAATGTCCTTACCAAGTATCAACTTCATACACCTTACGGTTTCCGATATAGCCCGGACTAGATTTTCAAACTCAAGGTCACTGTGGCAAGGTCAAAGGTCAAATCAAGGTCACATCATGACGTTGCACACCTACACCCCCTAACCAATGTCCCTACCACGTATTAACTTCCTACACCTTACAGTTCCTGAGATACAGGCCGGACAAACTTTTCCCGCCGCCCGCCCACGAATCCAGACACCATGGGTGAAAACAATACCCCGACAGCCCTTAATGTGGGGTAAAAATCATCCCAAGTTTGTACCAGTCACACCACCCCAGATTCTAACGCAAGTACTGTGGTTTGTTACACTCTGGTTATGCAATTGGAGAACGAAACCGTACTTATATTCATAGTCATCAGGATGTTATAAATGCAATCATGACTTTTAAATTGATGATATATTCAAATGTGGCACAAATACTAAAATAAATCAAGATTAGATATTGTGATACCATTATGGAAACTATTTTACTGTGCCATGCCTGGTAGAAAATAGCCTTCAAATGATATGAAACTAGATATTGCGTCTCGATGCAGTGTATCCCCGGACGGGACATGGTTGAAGCGTGACATACAGAGCATCATGTCAAATCTGACCCCACCAAAAGATTCGGGGGCACATGATTTCCTATAAGTTGTCTTCACATCCAAAACCTCTATGACCAATAACAGGGCAGATATAGTCCATCATAGGTATCAAGTACCACATTCGACCTTGAAGGAGGGATCCAAGGTAAAATCTGACCCGGCGGCAGTGGTGGCAGCGTGACCATACTGAACCCTAAGTATCCCCGACTTTCATCCGGGGATACAATAAGGATATTATTCCACCTTTAACATCAGATTTCATAATTTTTTTCTGTATATGTCTAATAAGGGATTTGTGAAGTAAATAAATCCATATTTAATGAGGGGATGTGAAAAAGGCGGACATATATACGGGGGGCATCATTGAATATAAAGACCTCAATATGTAACTTGCAATTTCTCAGCTATTTCTGTATGGATTTTTATGAAAATGAGTGATTTTACATGGCCTTTGATCTCTCAACCTTTTGGCTTAAACTATGAAGTTCTTCAATTCCACCCCCCTACTGATTCCCCATTTTTTTCAAATTCAAGAGGTATTATCTACTCTTTCAGCATCAAGGGATCAATATACTATTGCACCAACTTTTACTGATGCCCTGTGGCCTAAATCATTCATTTCAGAATGTTATAACTGTGCAATGAACCTAAAAATATTTTTGTTTTAGTAACCATTATGAAGTTATTTTTTCCAAATAACATATTATTCAGATATAAATATTTCTTTAGAAAATACTATAAAGTTCCAGTAACCATAGTAACACTCACCTCTGTAGCACCATTGTTGTTTTCCTGTAACTGCTCAGAACTTGCACTGTCGTCATATTTACTCGAAACTAAAAAATAATAACAGTGCAATACGAAACAACACACTTTTTATTTATTTTCTAATATTAAGTAATATTTAATGAGATATATACTGCTATGAATAGCAACATTTAAATTTATAATTGTTTATAACGTCAAAATATCTAGTTGTTTTATTAATCAATAGAAAATAGGAAAACTTCCCGAATGACATAGACAGAAAAAATATATCACGAATGAAGACAACAATACTATACGAGTGCGTACCACTAGTAGAAATTCAAATTTGGTTGAATTTCAATTTCTGCCAGATAGGACAATCTACCAGCCTGATATCAATTTTAATTTATTTGAATTCAAAATTTTAGCAATCATGAATACAGTCAAAGTGTTATTGAGTGTATAATTATACTGTAGTAATATTTAAAGTTGAAATATTAATTTACCAAAAAGTATGTGACTCTAGGTTCAATTATTAATCATTATGGGTACATTGTATGCATCCACTTCTTTGTAAATTTGTTCCGAATTGGTTTCAAATAGCTGATGAAAAACAGAAAACATTCCAGAGACGTTTTAAAAGGCTTCACATCAAAAGAGATTGAACTGTTCTGTTTGAATAGTAAACTCCATTGTCTAGAACTTGACTTTTGCTTCTTTCAAGAGAATAAGTACTCAAGTATAGTGGTTTGGGTGAACTAAATTAATTGTGATTTCAAAAATTGTGTTTGAAAAGACAAATGAGATACAACTCTAGATCATAGGTTCTGTTGATCAGCCAGAGTAAGCCCTTAATATGATGAAAGGGGTATAATCATGGTTTAGCTGTCTATAAAATGGGGGTCAGAGATATGAGTTATCATTATTCTTCCTGGATTCATCATGGATCAGAAAACACAGTTTCATGAATTGTTTGAGCAGCATTTTAGTAGGCAGAATGAAAAGTACAGGGAAAATGGTTGCATCTTACAGGAAAAGCATGAAAAAATAGTTGAAACTCAATTTTTATGACTTGATGACTATTATATTATCTCTTGTCATTTGAATTGAAAGAAGGTCTAGGTTATATAACGAGCATAACCAAATCAAATCAAATTTTCTACCAAGTTTTGCTTGGGAGAAACTTCAGTTGAGCTTTTAACCAAATTTAGCTTGAACTTGAATTTCCACTGGTAGAATATCCAATTGGATTTTCTACCAGTATAATTTCAAATTTTACCAGATTAGAGTATATCACATTTCACAATTGTTAAACTTCATATTACAATATTAAAACTAGAGGATCGCTAGCAAAGCAAAGCGATTGTTTTTGCATGCCAAAACAAAGCGTCCCAAAAGAAAGATGGTGTTGGCTGCTTATAATAGAAAGAAGATCTTGCCTAGATACCCTGTCAATCTAAAATTATATCGAAAAAATTGAAAAATTTAAAATGGTTTAGGAGATACAAGCAATTTTAAGTTTTACCATTTTTGTCAAAAATTTGACAATTCAAAATGACCGCCATTTTTGGAAAGAGGAAAAATTTTTGAGAATTGAGCAGAGTATCTTGCATATATACCCTGTGGGCCAAAAATTTCACCGAAATCGCTCTATCTCGCATGGTTAAGGAGGTACAAGCAATTTTAAGTTTTACCAATTTTGTCAAAAATTCGAAAATTCAATATGGCCGCCATTTTTGGAAAGAGGAAAAATTTTTGAGAATTGAGCAGAGTATCTTGCATATATACCCTGTGGGCCAAAAATTTCGCCGAAATCACTCTATCTCGCACGGTTTAGGAGATACAAGCAATTTTAAGTTTTAACATTTTTGTCAAAAATTCGAAAATTCAAAATGGCTGTCATTTTTGGATAGAGGACAATTTTTGAGAATTGAGCAGAGTATCTTGCTTAGATACCCTGTGGGCCAAAAATTTGGCCAAAATAATTATTTGTGAATTATTTGTGATGAACACTACATGAGTGCATTGTGTTCCCACAAATCAGAGTGCAGACCTTTAAATTTTTGCCAATTTTGTCAAAAATTACAAAATTCAAAATGGCCACCATTTTTGGAGAGAGGAAATTTTTTTTGGAATTGAGCAGAGTACTTACCAGAGATACCCTATGGGTAAAAAATTTCGTTGAAATCGCTCTATCTTGCACGGTTTAGAAGTTATTAAGGGATTTGTATTTTCCTCGTTAATAAAAATGTTAATGCTTAATTAATTAGCCATTTTTAATGGAAGTCTACCAAAATCTAATCATTTCCAGATCTTTATACCTTGCATCCATATATCAAATTTCAGGCAAATATTTTAAACGCTTCTTAAGTTATCATCTGGACAAGCAAAATCCTGTTTTTGGTCATGTGACTTCTCTGATTGGTTGAAATGTCATGGCACCAAATTCAGAATATTTTCCCAGGGCGACTAAATATATGTGCCAAGTTTGAAGAAATTCCATCCACTAGTAAAGATGCTACAGGTAGGCAAACTTGCGGAGCCGGCGGATACGGCGGACCCTTCCGCGAGAATTCCTCCCATATGCAAACAAGCATCCCTCGCGGGACGCTTAATAAGTAGATATGCAATGGTAGTGGTGAGAACCAGAGCATCAAACAAATCAGTTTAATGAAACAAGTAATTAATCAGTCAAGTCTTACTTGTGTCATCATCGTCAGGAATGCTTCGTAGTGAGGCATTTGTTGCACTGGGTGGGTAATGTGAGTCCTATCAAAATATAAAGCAAACACAAATACCTGAAATAATACCAGAACAGAGCAATATTTTTAACATTTTTTTATTCTTAGATACAATGCAATAGTTAAGAATTACAATACTACACCAGATGGGTTAATAACTTATAGATTTTACTAGATGAGAATTAACTGCAAAAGTTACAACACCACAACAGAAAGTTATTTTTAACTATTTTGTGAGCTGAGCACATCACCTGAGAAATATTAAATCTTGATAAAGTTTTTAAATTATACTTAACCTTTGCCAAAAAAGGTAAACAAAACTTTGAATAGCAAAGTAGAAAACTGGACACTGCTAACAGTTATAAACCCTTATGGTATATCCTGTAATACAAGTGTTAGTTCATCTGCATGAAACATTGCTGTAACTTGTTGATATTAGAAAACTGTAGAAACTGTATAGATTATTATAAACATGTTTTAATGGGGGTAATTCGAGGTCAATTTATTTGTTTGTTGTCTTAAGTCACGTTCAACAGCCAGGGTCATATTGTGACGGGTATTTTATAGGAGGAGGAACTAGTGCATACCAGTTGGTCAAGATTCTGCACTGCAAACCACCGGGCATCGGCAAGTAACTACCAACTTTCCAACATAAAGGCCCGGGCCGAGATTTAAACCGGCGACCTCAGAGGTTGAAGGCAAAACACTCTAACCGCAACACCGCCGAGCCCCCTTATTTCGAGGTCAAGTCTATAACATAATTTGTAAACTTTCAATAATAAATAAAGAAAGAGTACTGTATTTTTTTAATTTTTACTCAAATATTTCATTAATCTGTTCCATAGCAAGTACTCAAATAATCTGTACAACCCTGGTGTATTTCACACATATTGTGGTGACTCTCATATATCTTGCTGTGAAACTCTAATTTCTGCATTGACAGCGAATCTGTACAGATTGAAATATATTAATATTTATGTATTTCATATGATATAGATCATGTTATATGCTATGTCTAAACTATTGGCTGGAATAGGTCACCAACAAAAGGGAACATAACACTTCTCTCAAAATTTACATCTTTAAAAAGTATGCATACTCAATGAATTTATTATGGAAATAAAAACAATCAAATCTCTAATGGAACATACAAAAAAAAAAAGATGTGGGAACAAAGCAAATTATAAAAGTCACTAATATTATTTTTACAAGCCAGCATAATATCTTTGTTATGCAAAGCATGTTCACAACAGGGAAGGGCAAAAATTCAGAGTCACTGTGACATACTCATGTAATCAGCACACATGAATTTGTTATGCAAATCAAGCTTTATGGCATGCACGATTACCTCATATTCATTGACATAACAAAGAAGAAAACAAATAGCACAAACATAATAACAACCCAGCCAGTAAAAACTCTTAGATCTTCAGTAGTCAGAAAGTTTTACACATTGAATGCTACAAGTTTAAATTTCATAACTTCTGATATATAAATAAAAAAAGCAAAATGATATACTGTCTTAAATATCTTAAATATTTATGTAAAAACTCCTACAGATTTGACAAAACGCAGCCAAATTATCATTTAAACCCAGAAAACCAGTTAACATAACGAAAACAAATCTTTGTATGATTAATGACTGTAATTTTACAGAATTACCTTGGCCAGGAAATACCTGAGGAAATGCGGAATGAAAAAGGTAACATTTGCCAACTTTTTCAATGTATCAGTCCTAATGGTGATTTTCGTATGCTGTGGTAAATTTTACCTTTCTTTTTCTAAACACTGATACCTGGAGTTGTAAGAACCAAAAAAAGTCCCAAAAGCAATAATAAAATGGGGGTGTAATAGGAACATACTACAAGGAAATATACAAGTCTTGTACATCCTGGTATTTTTACACTATATTGGATCAAAATAGTATACAGACTGGGTCATATTTGTTACGTTACTTGGCACCACTGACTGGGCATAATCAGAGTTAAAAAATTCCCAACAAGCGCCATTTTTTTCCTTAATATTTCAATAACTATTTAAGCTACAAAAATGTTATATACATGTATACATCATTAGAAAGGTATCCTAACAGAGTTTCTGCCTGTTTTTGTGGCATTAACTGCATGCAGAAAGAGTGGTGAAATCTCAAGCTAAAAATTGTATTTTATAAAAACTGGTGTCACTGGTTTCACAGATATTTTTTGCCCTTCTTTTTTAGTAAATATGGATTTACTTTATTTATTATTCATACTAAATTATGGATTATAAAAGTAACACCTCCTTTACTGGATATACAGTACAAATAAATCACCTATGCAGATGATTAATATAATACCCATGCCATGCACTTGTACAATATTGTCGTCTTCATTTGTGATACTCTTTTTCTGTATGTCATTCGAGAAGTTTTCCAATTTTATTTCAAAGTTGTTTTTTTTTTCTTTTCAAAAAATTCAATAAATATAACAAAAATACGTTTCTTTTCATTTTTCCATTTGTTCACGAGCAATTTGCTTTCAAAGTTTAAGAAGTAACTTTCCTAGGCCAGTGTCTTAGTATTCAACCTGTTTTGCAAAGATGTGATACTAAAGCATATTTATTTTTCCTCATCGCATTGTACATTTATAATTTCAACAAATTACATGCATTTTCTTGTGCAAATATTTAAGAAAAGCTATGAACAAATCTTGACTTTTCCATTGTTTAATTTTGGCCTTACACAACAGAATCACTAAGTCATGCCAGCATGCATACAGAAAAGCAAACAGTTATGTACAGGTGAATCCTGATAAGCCAAATCTCTAGAGAACAAAAATTTGTCCACTTAATCCAAATAGTCAGACTACAGGTATACAATGTTACCTGCAAAGGCTCTGTAAAAGGACCAATGCAAGGCATGCTCAGGTATAGTCAGAACCAATGAAAATCATTATATGTACAATTAGAACCAAAGTGGGTCATATTTAGGTATAATTAGAACCATGCTCAGGTTGCAATGGCTAAAAAATTCTATTTTTTGACTGGTGTAAATAGCTCAAAAACAAAAAGAAAAAAAACCCTTTTAAATCATACTTAGATATAACTAGAGGAATGCTTTTGCTAACAAAAGCAAAGCGTCCCTTAAAGTTTAAAATGCTTTGTGGTTTTAATAAGCATGCTGTAAAGCTAAGAATGCACAAAGCTGCACTGTATGCTTTCCCAATACCTCTTAATACATTCTGAAGCTATAAAAGCAACGATAAAGGAGATATAAGGCAAAAACTCCAAAGCAGCTATTTATGACCCCAGTTTGACCCATAAGGGGGGGGGGGCGGGGGTAAAACTGACCGCCTATTTAGACTCTCCACATACGCTTTCCCAATACCTCTTAATACATTCTGAAGGTATAAAAGCAACAATAAAGGAGATATAAGGCAAAACTCCAAAGCAACTATTTTATGACCCCAGTTTGACCCATAAGGGGGGTTGGAGGATAAAACTGACCGGCTATTTAGATTCTCCACATATGCTTTCCCAATACCTCTTAATACATTCTGAAGCTATAAAAGCAATGATAAAGGAGATATAAGGCAAAAACTCCACAGCAGCTATTTATGACCCCAGTTTGGCCCATAAGGGGGGGTCGGGGGGTAAAACTGACTGGCTATTTAGACTCTCTACATATGCTTTCCCAATACCTCTTAATATATTCTGAAGCTATAAAAGCATCAATAAAGGAGAAAAAAGGAAATAACTCAAAATCAGCTATTTTATGACCCCAGTTTGACCCATAAGGGGGGGGGCCGTGGGGGGTGGTGGGGGTGGTGGTGTACTTCAAAAAATTGTTTTTGATCATGTGACCTTCATAAGGTCAAATTTAAGCATGCAGAAAAATTTTCCCACCCCTAAGGTATATAACTGCCAAATATGGTTTGAAACCTTCTAATAATAAGGGAGATATTCAAGGGAGACCATAATGAGGCGGCGGTGGTGGTGGCGAGGAAACTGAGGTGAAAACAAATAAGCACCCTTTCAGGGACGCTTAATTAAAACCATTTATAAGGTCTCAATGCATACTTCTTAATACCTTTGATTCTCTTGAATATATCTTATTATGGCAAAAAGTAATGAAACTGTCTATATTTATATATCTGTACACATTTCTGAAGTTGTTCTGCTATATTTTCGCTACGGTGCAAGTACAACCAAACCGGTGGGATTTTGGGGTTTGTGGATTGTTCTGTGTATCCTGTAGTCTGACATGATTGCATGAACACAGCAATAACAGCAAGGTACTCTACACTGTTCTCTGTCGTCTAATGATAGGATTTTTCTAAATTGTGTATCACAGGTGTGATAGTGAAGGTCAGTATACACCAAACCAATCCAATACAATATGCTCAGAGACACCCTTTTTTTTAAGCTGAAAACATAGTGAATTTTTTTTTACCAATTTTATTAGAAATCAGGAAATTCTTATTACTTCTATGCTATATGCCCAGACTAGCTACCAATTAATTATCCGATGGTGTCATTTTTTGTTCCAAAAAAGAAATGCAAGTTTTAAAATAATAAATGACAATATATATTGCGTTTCTTTTTATTGCTAAGTATATTACCAGAACAGATTATGTTGGATTGTTTTCTAGTGCATACAGGATTACAGTGTTGGCATTGTAATACAACTTCAATATCAAAGTTTAAAATGTTTGTAATTCAATCGATATTAAAACAACTGATTCAGAAGAAAAATGTATTTTTTTTTTTTTTGAAAATTGGAAACAGGTTCATAAAGTTGAATATTCGGATAGTAGAAGTCCAGATATTGCAGATTCTGCTGCATATTGAAAATGTGAAAGCCTCCTCCAAAAACAACTTCCTGCACCTTACAGTTTCTGAGATATAACCCAGACATATTAAAACAACTGATTCAGAAGAAAAATGTATTTTTTTTTTTGAAAATTGGAAACAGGTTCATAAAGTTGAATATTCGGATAGTAGAAGTCCAGATATTGCAGATTCTGCTGCATATTGAAAATGTGAAAGCCTCCTCCAAAAACAACTTCCTGCACCTTACAGTTTCTGAGATATAACCCAGACAAAATTTTAAAGGTCAAGGTGACCAGGGCAACGTCAAAGGTTAAATCAAGGCCACACCATGATGCACACCTACACCTTTCAAACTGATGTCCCTATCAAGTATCAACTTCCTACTACTTATGGTTTCCGAGATACAGCCTGGACAAACTTTTTCACACCGCCCTCCCACCCATCTGGTCCCCACGGGTGAAAACAATACCAGCACAGCCACAACCATTATTGATTGATACTGAATAAAATTGTACAATACCAACACTGGGATAACAAGGAATCTTCCCCTGTAAACAACTTCGAAGAAAAATATTGTAATTCAACTTTTAGCTAGAATGAATTTCACCATTTTTTAAAAAAAAATTTAGGAAATTAATTGGAATTAATATTCATTGATGGTCAGTTTTTTCTGAAATGATAAATGTGTATTTTAAGTTTCATTTAGAATTAATTTTCACTATCCATGATCACTAGTTAAAAATAGCTTAATTAAACCCGGTGAAAATATCTACTTAGACAGCACACCCCAAGGTATGGAGCAGGGGAAGATATATTATACAGAGGTAGGATTTTCTGTATTGGGGGAGTTAGTGCAGTGGCACGGGTGTTTTGTTCAGCTTACTGCTGTAGTGTTAGTGATATCTGGGGGAGGTGGGGGCTGGATGTCAGAGGAGAGGTTACTCTTCTCAGTCAGTTCTTCTGCATGGTTGACAGTCCAGTTATTTTCCTCTGCAGCTTGCTAATACACAAGCACAGGTACACAGTAGTAAACAAGACAACATATCTTGTTATTCAGAAATATATTTAAATTTACTATTAAGAGAATCCATCCCAAAATACAAGCAATGCTGATAGTCAATTTGCAATAATAATGAGGGAAATCAGGGCTTTTGGGGTGCAATTTATCTGTTTGGCCTAACTGGATGGATCAAAAGTCACATCTGACCTGTTAAATCTTCCTGCATTTCAACACAAAAATTCTGAATTGTACTTTTGCTTTAGTTACAGAATGAAGTGGATGAAATTCGAAAGAATACACATTATGCTGGACTGACATAAATAGTGGGTTGACTAGCAGTATTTTTGCAAATCCAGACCATCTTTGAGGAGGACCAAGCTATGTTTAGATTCCACCTTGTTAAAAATATAACCCAGACAGAGAGACAAACACACAGATATAATTAATTATGCATGTATAAGTTTTCATTTACTAAGTTTTTACTAGATGTCAGCACTTAGCAGCAAATTCTATTACATATAATTTTGGTAGTCTACTTTTAAGATGCTTGTCATATGCCAATACAAAGTAATGTATTGTACAAGATTGCTCCTCTTTGTCGTCTGCCCCCTCCCTATGTGGAGGAAAGAAGGGTCTGCCAGTGTCAGTCATTTTGTTGGACAAAAAACAAGTGAGTTCGTTCTCTCGAATCATGTCAATGTCAAATTACCCTACCGGTCTTCTTCAGAACTTTTCATATCCACCACATAAAAACAGAAACAAGTGTTGCCTGGCAACACTTGTTACCAAATATTGCAAAAATGCTGATCAGCTCCAATCTGTTTTGGATTACAATGCTGTTATTTCTGTGAGCTTAAGGTCATTTTCATGTAGGGCACTTCTCTAATAGCAAGTAGATGTACATGCTATATATAGGTCAAATATGTCAAGCCACATATATTTAGTACACTATGTGGAAACATAGAAAGAAAATTATTTCAATATTATTCTTCAAGCATCAAAGTTTAAGCACATTTCAATATTATTCTTTAAGCATCAGAGTTTAAGTTCACCTTAAAATTTGGGTACGACTTGACAATAGGTTACATCTACATTTGATTTGAATCCATCAAGCCTTTTTGAGATACTGTCCAGAAACTAAAAAAACTTAAATTCAATATAATTATACTATCACTGAGGGTTTTTGGTCACCTTAAAATATGGCACACCTTTAGGACCAGTTACATCCATATGTCAAAACTGAATTTAATTTGTCAAGCCATTTTTGAGATACTGTCCAGAAACAAAGTGTGATGACAACGTCAGAGGACAAAGCAATCCCAATGTGCCCCCCAGCATAGATAACTATCTGTTTACAAATGGAGATATATTTAATCTTAAAAGAGAAAACTGACCCTTGATCTAAACAATGTAGACGGTAATGTGAATAGATCGATTTTCAGGAAATTTCTAAATGCCTTCAATTTTACCTTGAAAGGTAGATTATATTTAACTATTACAATATCACTAAAGCAACGTATACCTCACAGTATGGTGTATAACATATGTGACATCTTATTTTAGAAAGTACTAACTTTATCCTCTGTCCAAGATGTATAACATGTTAAATGTGGTAATAAAAGCATACAAACACAGTGTTTTCTAATTGGTCTTACACAATTGTTTGAAATTTTAATATTTGAAGTTACAAGAGCATACACTACATTCGGTATTTGGCTCCAAAGATGCTGTACATCGGGGACTGTCAACAGGTTGGTCATTAGCTAATGCAGGTAGCTAGCAGGCAACCAAATTATGCTAACCATTTCAGCCTTAGTAATTACTAATTAGCCTGGTTAGTTACTATACAAACTTTTTACCTGTATCTGTTAGTTATATAGTAGAACTTCTTTTATCGAACCTTCTATTATCCAAACATTTGTATCTATGAACTTGTTTACCCTCTCCTTAATTTGTAATTTACCATTTTTTCATACTAAAATACCACATCTATTTGATGAACCTCCTATTTATCCAATCACAATATCCTTCTCCCCCAGCATGTTCAGATAACAGAGGTTGTATTTTACAATATCATGCACACATGCAAAACTTACTTCGTAATTTTACTGTTGCATTTATCAAAATGCCTAGTGCTTTGTTAGTGAAAAGGCATCCATAAAACGCAAGCCACTAACCATAAATGAAACAGTCAAATGAGTAAGGGTTAAACTGGCTATTATATTGTATAGTTACATTATGTTACCTCAAAACTCGAGGGACTGGAATAATACTTCTACTGAACCAGGAATGCAAGATAGCAGGGCAAACTTTTTATGAAAAGCAAACTCTATGGACTTGATATATTTACTTCAAATGGAATCCTACCTAATAGAGGTCACCTACAAGAGCTTGACTGTATGGTAACAGTTAATGGTTAGTCAACTGTATAAATTTTGAAATATCTTAATATAATTTGGCCAGTTAATGTTTAATAAATTATGCAAATTTTGAAATAATTTTACACTATTTGCCTAGTTAATGGTTCCTCATTTACTTCAATTTTGAAATATCCTAACACTATTTGGCCAGTTAACAGTTAATAAATAATGTCAATTTTGAAATATCCTAACACTTTAGGTTTATGGTTTATGAGTTATGTAAATTCTGATATTTTTTCACACTATATTTGACCATATTTGTTATTATAACTCATCAGTGCTTGGACTGAAGTAATGAAGTACATATTGAGAAACAAAGAAGTATAATTATTTGTTTTCTCTTAAAAATCCCTCATTATCTTCATAACCACAATTATTTAAACAGGCCAATGGCAAACCATGGAGATACCGTTCCGGTGAAATTAATCATTGCAAAAGACAAGGAAATAAAATTGAACCTTGTTATTCAAAGTTTAAAGCAGCACTGATCAATCCACAGAAAGTCGCTGATTTTGTACCCGATGACAATTGATGAAGATCATAATAGCAGGATATTATGACATACAAGTCTTACACCTGCTGATAGATTTAATTAATTATAGCCCAGTTAAACCCCTTCAAGTAAATCTTGTGATGTAAAATACCCTTTTAAGTGGAAATTTATATCAAGTCTTGAGTGGACAATTATCTCGGAAGTTTACCCCATAACAAATTCCTAAAATGAAATTCTGATCAGTGAAATTCCGTCACAAGTGCAAACAAATTTTAAAGCCTTAAAACATTTTTTCCATCATAAATAAACCAATTGTTTAGAATTCCTGTTTCAGGGGAGGTATTTGTACCTCACGATTCAACTTGACAGAGTTATGCTGTATTTAGAATTCCTAGTTAAGTAAAGCCCCAGTCACACTACAGGCAGTATCATTTATGTAAACAGGTGTTTTAACTACAGTAATGTCACATTAATGTCAGTGAAATTTTGCATACTGTGACATTTTCTACTTTCTCTGGCCACAAAAACATGGAAGTTTTAAACTGTTCAAAATTCCCACCTATCATTGACTGTGTGTTAAGTTCTGTAGCATAGCTACAGGTTTCCCTATCATCTATGTAACTAATCTACTGTCATTACACTTCATTCTATGGCATTCTTTGTTTTTTATGGTCTTCAGTAAATTTATATGTCTGTCATATATTACTATATCTTTTGAGTTTTGAGTATCTTTTTCTATGTTACACCATGGCCATTATCCTCCCCAATACTGATTTTTTTTCTGCAGTAAAACTGTAGCTGGAGGTATGTAGCTGAGGTTTTACAGGAGGTACATCATTCCACCCCTGCTTTTCCTGCATCTATAACCACCAAAAATAATGCCTGCAGCATGACTGGGACATTAAGCATCTTTCTGGTCTCCTCAGATTCTAATTAACACATGTTGAACTGTGGTAATTAAATAAAATACACAAGGTTTTCTCCTTACCCCTACTGATCCACAGGCTAACTTGATGAGTTTGTGACACTTCTTGTGAACCAGCAGCTTACAGTTGATACACTTGTAACCCTGGCGACCAAGACCCCAGATACGATCAGAGCAGAATGCACAAAAGGCTTTCTGCAAAGTAAATGCAGATCATTTAAAAAACTATTCAACAAGAAATATAAAATTTAACACAGTATGTGAAATCTGACAAAGGACAAATACTTTTATTATCCACAAGTTGTATCTGACCTAAATACGGTCGGACCAAGGAAATATTATATTTTTGTATTCACCATCATTTACTTACAAATTATTATAAATTTGTCAATAAGTGCCAATTTTCTGTTTTGTTGAAGTGAGGATCAAAAATTAGAGCATCTCAAATGGTTATTCCTGAAAGTCCTATACTTGTTATAGCACCAATGTATATTAAGCTGTCACAGCATGTCACTGCCAACTCTATTCATGTCACTCCCCAGCTTAAAACCCCAAAGTTGAAGGGTTAAAGATAATAAGAACCACTCATCACTCTGTACAATGTGATCATAAAGAATTAATATCTTAAATTTTATACAGCAAGTAATGGTGTAATGATTCAACAAGGACTCAATTTCCACTGATGGCAAGTATCAATTATGTACATATGAAAGCAATAACATACTATAAGGGTTTTGGAGGACTTTTCTGTACACGGTAGATATAGATGGTAAGTTACATCTCAGGACCCAAGAAGGTTTGTTTTTACTTATAGATGACGCCTTATCATACACCAAATATGAAATCTAATCAAATTTTTTTTCCCAGAATAAAAACTTTTCCCTTTTAAGCATGCCAGTGTCCTGAATTATAAGCAGACAGAGATGGAACTGTTTGAGAACAAGTTTGGTGAATAAAATTTACACCTCATGAAGGAATACAAGACCATAAATGAAAACCATCACCAAAATTTAGCTTTTATTTGTACTCTTTCATTTGTTCATTCCTCTAGCCTCCATAACAATCAGGTTTTACTGTTCTCCTGAGAAATCTTAATATTTATAGATATCTGATACCCCATCAGTGAATTCTGTCCCATTTTTCCTAAAACCCCTTGGACACCATTGGTATATTGTAAAAGACATTCTAAAATGGTACGCTGCGCAGTGACCTTGGACACGTCTTTTGCGCAATGCTGGAATTGCGAATATAGAACGGTAAATAAAACAAATGTTTTGATTTTTGCGTAAGATTTACCCCTTAGGTTTGAACAAAATATCAATGTAACCATTTTAGAATAGGAATGAAAGACAAATTCTCGTGCTTTATGATGGTTTTAAACTACTGATCTGCTGTATTAAAGCACTCAGCCCTTCCAGCTTTGTGGCTTTAATATTCAGCTGATCGATAGTTTAAAACCATCATAAAGCACTCGAATATGTCTTTTATTCCGATAATACAGAACACCCTACCCCACAATAAAAAAGAAATAAAACAAGAGGAGAGTGCCCGTGAACGGGCACTGTGTCAGCTGACTGAGTGTTTTTGATTTGTGAAGGTGATTAGAGGACAGAATAATTATCAGGAAAAGTACTGTACAGAAATACAGTAAATGGTAACTGAACAGCAAGTTCGAAAGAAATTCCGAAGCTGACAGAAGAAAAGGATAAAAAAGTTGTGCCCTGTAAATGGTATTATGAAGGAAAATAACAAGGTAATTGTTTAAGTGTAAAAAATAGGTTAAAACATATTTAAAGAAATACTACAAATGCAATATCCTCGTTCGACCTTGAAGAAGGGGTCCAAGGTCAAATCTAACCACACAAATACATTCCCAGCCCATGATTTCCTATGGTTTACCATTCCAAACCTCTAGGACCAATTATAAATGAGTTATAAGCACTTTTAAGCTTGGCTGTCCTCATTTGACCTTGAAGGAGGAGTCCAAAGGTCAAATCTGACCATACCAAAAGATTCCGAGCCAATGATTTCCTATGGGATGGTTTACCATCCCAAATCTCTGTCACCAATAATAAGCGAGTTGTAGGCACTTTCAATTTTCGCTATCTTCATTGACCTTGAAGGAGGGTTCCAAGGTCAAATCGGACCATATCAACAGATTCACAGCCCATGATTTCCTGTCTGTTTATCATCCCAAACCTCTGGGACCAATAATAAGCTAGTTATAAGCACTTTTAAGTTTGGCTATCCTTGTTTGACCTTGAAGGAGGGGTCATTGAAGGTCAAATCTGACCACACCAAAAGATTCCCACCCCATGATTTCCTACAGGTTGGTTTATCATCCCAAACCTCTAGGATCAATAATAAGGGAGATATAAGCACTTTTCATGACTGACAAAAAACACCTGTGGCGGCCATCTTGTTTCTCAAAATGAGGCCAAAAATATTCCCAGACAACATTTTATGGTTATTAATATATACTGCAAACTTAAGAAAGCTAGCTATAATATTTTTTTTCATCAGAGCAGTAATGGTGAAATCTCTCTCTACACACTGCGGCTATCCAGTGGATACAATGATTTACTCAACAGTGAGAACCTGAAAGTAGCTATTGCTCAGCTATGCCATGACATAGAGGTCTGCAATTTCACTATGTTATAGCTGACCAAAAATTCTGTGAATAACATATTTAACAAATTACTCTAAATGTAATAGTTTTCAAGTTACAACTGATTTACTCATCAGTGAGAACCTCAAAGGAACTATTACTCAGCTATGCAATGAGCTACATGTCTGAAATTTTACTATGTTATAGCTAACCCAAAAGTAGGTGAACAACATATTTAAGCAAACTACTGTAAATGCAATAGTTTTCAAGCTACAACTGATTTACTCAATAGTGAGAACCTGAAAATAGCTATTGCTCCGCTATGCCATGAGCTATAGGTCTGTAATTTCACTATGTTATAGCTGACCCAAAAGTAGGTGAACAATATATTTTAACAAAATACTCCAAATGCAATATTTTTCAAGTTATAGCTGATTTACTCAACAGTCAGTACCTGAGAATAGCTATTGCTCAGTTGTGCCATGAGCTATAGGTCTATAATTTCACTATGTTATAGCTGACCCAAAAGTAGCTGAATAACATATTTGCACAAATTTCTGTAAATGCAATAGTTTTCCAATTATAACTGATTTACTCAACAGTGAGAACTTCAAAGTAACTATTACTCAGCTATGAAATGAGCCACAGGTCTGAAACTTCACTGTTATAGCTGACCCCAAAATAGGTGAATAACATATTGAAACAAAATACTCTAAATGCAATAGTTTTCAAGTTATAAGTGATTTACTCGACAGTGATAACCTAAAAGTAGCTATTACTCAGCTATGCCATGAGCTACAGGTCTGAAATTTTACTATGTTATAGCTGGCCCAAAAGTAGCTGAATAACATATTTATACGAAATTCTCTAAATGCAATAGTTTTTAAGCTACAAGTGATTTTACTCATGATGGAAGTTACTGAAAAGCCCAAAAGTAGCTATTACTCATAAATGCAATAGTTTTTAAGCTACAAGTGATTTTACTCATGATGGAAGTTACTGAAAAGCCCAAAAGTAGCTATTACTCACTTAGCTATTGAGACAGACACCCAACTTACTCACCATATTGTAGCTATGAAAAAAGTAGCTGAATAACATATTTTAACAAAATGCTCTAAATTTGGAAATTTTAATTACTTAAATGTAGCTTTTATAAGCTACAAGCTTACCATGTGGGACTTAATGCTGTTCTCGGGTTGCCACACCCGGAGCCAACGTCTTAGAAAAAAAGATCGTTCTTGTTAGCCACCGGATATACTGGTAGTTGTCGTCACGTGATAACTTCTGACCAATCGCCCTACTTTCTCGTTGAAATTTTATTAAACCTACCCCTCAGCTGTAAACAGCGGGGAGGCAGGGTGGGACTCTTCTAAGTCCCACATGGTAAGCTTGTAGCTTATAAAAGCTACATTTAAGTAATTAAAATTTCCAATTTTATTACGCTACAATAGCTTACCATGTGAGACTTAATGCTGAATTCAACCGCCCGGTGGCGGGATTACAGCTGAGACTGGAAGATATGTAATTTTTTTTTCTAAGATTTGAATTAATATATACAGAATAGTGCCAGAAAAGCCAGTCTGAGTCCCTTTTACAGAGCCCCAATCCCGAAGACCGGGCCTGTAACGAGCCAAAAACCTGAGTAAAAAGGGACAGTGCTAAAACTGTCCAGATGTTTGGTAGTAGGACGGAAGTGCAGCAGTGCTCACTTCGAGGTCTAAGGGTCCCTATTAGACCTTCACGTGTGAGTGACCAACCCCATGGTCGGGCATCTCATGAAATTTTTAACCTGAAATATGAGATTAACGACAACTGACTAAGTCCTTAATAGAAATTACCTGATAATTGAAAAATAAAATGACCTTACCCGTAACATCTTGAAGGTAAAGGAATACCTAGATCCTGGGAGAGACTCCTGAAGACTTGGTTGTAGCAGATGTGCCCCCCCCCCCCCCCCCCCCTTTTTTTCTTTCCGAGGACAACTGGTCTGAGGGGAAGGATCTAGGACTTGTTGTGCCGCCACTACGGGTCCCAGATACATATTGTTGTCGGTGTCCGACCAAGTAAGGTCTTTTAGGTAAAAATTTGTGAATGTGTTGAGCTTTCCAGTGACAGGCTTGCATGATTTGGTCCACCGATACGCCACCGTAAAAGGCCTTAGAGGCCGCAAAGGCCCGGATGTCATGCGCTTTGACTTGGACCAAGTCCAAGGCTTGTTGATCTGCTTGTTTATAACAAAGTAGAATGGTTTGTTTCAACCATGAGGAGAGTGTAGCGGGTCTGATGTCTGAGGTATGTCCTTTCTTAAAGGAGATGAAAAGGAGAGAACGAGACCCTCTCAGGTCTTTAGTTTGGTCCAAATAGAACCTCAGGGCCCGCACGGGACACAGGGTCCTGTCTTCCTTAAACTGTCTATCTAAAATGGTAGTCAAAGCAGGAATAGTCACTGGTGACACACTTTGAGAACCTTCTCTTGCTAGTTGGTTTTTGGCTATGAAATCAGAAGAAGGGAACAAGGCTACCTTTTCCCATTGGCCTAAATTAGCTACTTTGTTAGCGACCCAGGCATGGATTTCGCTGCGGCGCTTGCCGGAGGCCAAGGCTAGCAAGAAAGCAGTTTTGAGAGTAAGATGTTTGAGGTCTGAGTCTTTCATGGGCTCAAATGGTGCTTTGGTGAGCTCGTTAAGGACAACAGAAAGGTTCCACTTGGGTAAATTTCTGGAACTTTTAGGACGATCCCTGTGAAAACTGGAGAGTAACCTATGAAGGTCTGCATTGTGCGCAATGTGTTGGGCCGTTGGGCCCAAAGTGTCAACGATAGCAGTCCTGTAACCATCAATGGTTGAGGGGCGCCTGTTTAGGTCTTGGTACAGGTACATGAAAAAATCTGAGATTTGTTTCACAGATGGAGTGGAGAAATCCACCGAATTATCTCTGCACCATTTTTCAAATAGGGCCCACTTTGACCGGCCCACCTCCACAGAGAAGCCTTGTTCTTGGAGTTGTCCGCTCCTAGACACCAGGCGTGGAGGTTCAGCTGTTGTGGATTGTTGTGGAACACATAGTTGTGGGACTGTTTGAGTAGAGTCATTGACACTGGGAGTTGTAGTGGGATCTCTGTTGAGAGCTGCACTAGGTCCCAAAACCAGGGCATCCCTGGCCAGCCTGGGGCTATCACGATGATCAGGCAATGGCATTGCTTGATCTTTTGGATCACCTTGTGAAGGAGAGCCGTAGGAGGGTAGGCGTAAGCCGTGAGGTTGGTCCAGTTTATGTTCAGAGCATCTATGTTCCAGGCCCTTGGGTCTGGGATAGGAGACACATATAGAGGGAGTTTGTGATTCAGGTGAGTAGCGAATAAGTCTACATGAGGGGTGAACCACTTTCGGCAGATTTGCTTGAAGACCTGAGGGTGCAGGGACCATTCTGTTGACTGCACTTGGTTGGACCTGGATAGGAGGTCGGCCATCACATTCAGACACCCTGGAATGTGCCTGGCTTTCAATGTTATATGGTAGTGATGGCACCAGGTCATGATTTTCCACAGAAGAGCGCACATCTCTGCTGAGTGAGTTCCCCCCTGCTTGTTGATGTAGGCTACCACTGTTGAGTTGTCCGTCGCAACTAACACTGTTTGATTCTGGCACTGGTCCTTGAAGTCTCGAAGGGCCAGGGAGACCGCCTTCAATTCCAGGACATTTATGTGTAGCCTTTTTTCCCGCTCTGACCACAGCCCTTTTGTAGAATTTTGATCTAAGTGAGCGCCCCAACCTTCGTTTGAGGCATCGGTAAAGAGTTGGATACTGTGGTCCTTGGGATGAAGGTCTGCGCCTTTCATCACATTTGAGGGATTTTGCCACCAATCTAGGTGGGCTACAATGGCTTCTGTCCAAGGAAGGAGGTTGTCCAGCGACTGAGGATATCTCCAGTGCTCCTTGAGATGAAACTGAAAAGGCCTCATGTGAAGGCGTCCCTCCGGGACCATTTTCTCCGTTGAGGCTAGCAACCCAATTAGAGACATCAAACATCTTGCAGTCAAAACACGTTTTGACTTGAGTCGTAGGATCAAATCCTGAAGTTTGAGCCATCTCTCGTGAGTGGGTCTTACAAGGGCTGAATCTAGGTGGTATTCGTAGCCCACGAACGAAAACACCTGAGTAGGTTTCAGTTCTGATTTTTTCTGGTTGATTATCCAACCCAAGGATTGGGTTAGGTCTACTACTGCCTGTGTGTCCCTTTGAGATTCCTCCTGGGACTGGGACCTGATCAGCCAGTCGTCCAGGTATTGGTGAATTCTGAGTCCTCTTGAGAGGGCCATTAGTTTCACTTCCTTTACGATCATCGTAAAGACCTGGGGGGCTGTGGCCAGTCCGAAAGGAAGGGAGGTGAATTGGAACACCTGGGCCTTGTAGCAAAACCTTAGGTACTTCCTTGAGTTGGGATGGATGGGGATGTGAAGGTATGCGTCCGACAGGTCTATCGACGATACCCACTCCCCTGGGACCAGGGAAGTCCGGATGGACTCCGGGGTTTCCATTTTGAACTTTTCTACATGGAGAAAAGTGTTGAGCCTGCTTAAGTCTATGACTGGCCTCCACCTTTGGTGAGGCTTGGGTACTAGGAACAGGCGACTGTAAAACCCGAGAGATTTTACGTTTTTCACCCTTTCGATGGCGTTCTTTGACAAGAGAGACTGGATACAAGTGGCCAAGGCTTGGTCTTTTTGTTGGGCCTTGTACTCTGATAGAATCAGAGGGAATCTGATCAAGTTTAGCTTTGAACGGAATGGCAGAACGTAGCCATTGGTGATAATGTTTAACACATTTTGAGAACATTTGTTTGTTTGCCAGTCTCTCTTGAAAGAACGGAGGCGACTTCCTACTGGTGGACTGAATGAGGCTATGAAGGAGTCATTGCGAAGGGGGGTTTCCACGCCCCCTTCCTCTATTGTGGGGTCGAAAACGACCCCTGGAGCCTCTGAAGTTGGATTTTCCTCTTCCCGAGGGAAAGGATTGGTTACTGCTTTGAGAGGTATTGCCCCCATAGGGGCGTTTCCTGTAGGAGCCTCTTTTCTTGTGGGGGCCACGAAAGAGCTTATTCT
This sequence comes from Sabellastarte sp. h YS-2021, assembly GCA_964017235.1. Lineage (NCBI taxonomy): Eukaryota > Metazoa > Annelida > Polychaeta > Sabellida > Sabellidae > Sabellastarte > Sabellastarte sp. h YS-2021. The sequence continues at coordinate 78,293,022 of OZ024929.1, read as the reverse complement.
GGTAGGGTGCAAAACCCTGAGAATCCTTTGAGGTGCCTTTTTTGAGAAGGAAGTCCTCACCTTCCTTTACAAGTTGAGACTCGAACAAGGAGGAGTGCCAGAAGGACGAGTTCCTAAGTTCTTGGCGTCTCGTTTCCCCTAACTGGGGATGCAATAAAGTCATTTCGGCTTCGTGCCTAAGCAAGCTGGTATTAGCCATAGAATATAATTCCCTCTGGAGAATATGGGCTAGCGATTTGCTGAGACAGGTAAGAGCTCTATGTTGAACAAGAACAGTCTTGTTCCAAAAATCCAAGTACTCAGCAACTTCCTCATATCCGCGCTTTGCTGCTTTCTCAGGATTGGCACCTTTCTGGATCTGAGATTTAATCTTCTTGACAGTTGACTTGATGCTATGTTGACACTTCTCCAAGGAAGCATTGCAAGAAGAAGAGGTTTTGGCAAAGGCAGCGGTGAAATTGAGGGTTGAGATATTTTGTCTAGCCTGATGTTCCAGCTCCTTAAGGACTGGCATAGGGACTTTGGCTACTGGTGCCCCAGGAGGTCTAGGAGTAATACAGATCTTGGCAAAGTCCGTATTCAACTCCTGGATTTTGTCTTGAAAAGTGGGCTGTCCAACCTTATACCACTTAGAAGTGGATGGAGGAGGCTTGACATATTTTCCCTCAGATAAATTGGCAGCTTTGAAATCATGTTGAAATTTATCAAAGGCGTCCTTGATAACTGAGCTAAGTGGTAAGATAGAGGAAGGACCTCTAGGTCTGAGCTCTTGACGGCCTTTTTCGTCATCCAGACCCAACACTGAAGTTGAAGACCTAGGCATAGAATCCCTGGGGTCAGGGAGAGAAAGAATGCGCCTGAAGGTGTCTACCTCTTCAGAGTATTGGGAGGGAATGTCAGACAGGGCTACTTCCCTATAATAAGGGGGGTCTGGATCATGTTGTGGGAGGTCTTGATCAGAAGCTGCGCCTGAGGGCTGAGCCCTAGAGGGCTTAGAAGACCTGTGTCTAGCCACAGGGGAGTGATCTTCCTCTGAAGATGACACATATCTGGACCTAGATTTATGTTTGCTCTTGTCAGAGTGTTTCTTAGGTCTAGGATGGATCCGAGATTCGTCGGAATCCTCATCCAGATGATCCGAGGCAGAGCTCGGTGTTACTGTTTGTCTGTGGCTTTGTTTTTTATGTGAGTACGAGGAATCCTTCGGTATTGCTTCAGAAGGGGCAACGTACTGATCCGAGGAAGTTTGATTTAGTACTAGACCAGGAGGGAGTGCTGGACCAACGTCCACATCCATAGCCTCGGACTGTGCATTAGTACTTGACCTCGGAGGAGGTAGGTCCAGATGAGCAGCAGGTTTGCTGGATGGACCAGCTTTTGAAGCATGAGGTGAGGGATCAACCTCGGCAGATTTTTTAACTGCTAACTTCTCTCGGAGTGACTGAAAAGCTTCTAACATGGATGCCTGGAAGGAACCCATTTGCTGCTGGATATGTATATTTAAGGAATCACCCAGGGATTTCTCTAGATTTCTTTGAATTTTATTTTGTAAAACAGTACCTGGGGTGGGAGGAACAGCCTTGGCTGGGGTCTTTAGTGATAAAGAACTGAAGGCGAGAGGTTGAGGACGGGGAGGTGAGGTAAAGAGGTTATCGGCAGCACTCTCAAGGTCTGCATTAGAACCATTAAAAGAGTCCCCATCGCCTTCACCCAAGAGATCTAGTTCATCTTTGGAACTAGTTTCCGCTTTTTGCTTTTTTAAGTACCGTTTCCTGTTTTGAATCTTTTGTAACTGCTCATCAGAGAGAGACGTACAAATATGGCAGGGCGCTTGAAAAGTGACACAGGGGTCATCTCCCTTGCCAGCCTCCCTACAGGTAGGGCAGTAATTATGAGTATCAAAACTGAAGCAAAAATGGCGGCATTTCTGAGCTCTCGGTTTGTCTTTGTTTGCTTGATGAAGGGACATTTTAACGCAATAAAAAGACGTACAATTAAGATTGCCTGAACCGAGAAAACTCAAAACACGCGGATTGTAAGGAAACTACTTAAGTTGTGAAATTAAAAATTTTACAGGATAATCTATGACATATATTTAAAGAAATATCCAAATATTAGCCTCCAACAATACGTGAATACTGAGAAATAAATGAAAATGTCTGTATATTTACAAACTGCTACCAGTCAATCGTGGCCAACGAGAAAGTAGGGCGATTGGTCAGAAGTTATCACGTGACGACAACTACCAGTATATCCGGTGGCTAACAAGAACGATCTTTTTTTCTAAGACGTTGGCCCCGGGTGTGGCAACCCGAGAACAGCATTAAGTCCCACATGGTAAGCTATTGTAGCGTAATAAAAGCAACACTTTTCAAGTTATAAGTGATTTACTCAACAGTGATAACCTAAAAGTAGCTATTACTCAGCTATGCCATGAGCTACAGGTCTGAAATTTTACTATGTTATAGCTGACCCAAAAGTAGCTGAATAACATATTTATACGAAATTCTCTAAATGCAATAGTTTTCAAGTTATAAGCGATTTACTCAACAGTGATAACCTAAAAGTAGCTATTACTCAGCTATGCCATGAGCTACAGGTCTGAAATTTCACTATGTTATAGCTGACCCAAAAGTAGCTGAATAACATATTTTATACGAAATTCTCTAAATGCAATAGTTTTTAAGTTACAAGTGATTTTACTCATAATGGAAGTTACTGAAAAGCCCAAAAGTAGCTATTACTCACTTAGCTATTGAGACAGACACCCAACTTACTCACCATATTGTAGCTATGAAAAAAGTAGCTGAACAACATATTTTCACAAAATGCTGTAAATGCAACACTTTTGAAGTTATAAGTGATTTAGTGCATGATTTCATGAATTTTAATGCATTAAAAATTATTAAAAAAATTTATTAAAAAAAAGTAAGACAGATCCAGGTCTCATACTCACACAAGAGAATCTACCTCTGGCCTAGTACATATATGCAAGATATGAGAGAAATCCCTGCAATAGTCACTGAGAAAATTGTGATAAAAAGTTGAAATTTTCACACTTTTGGTGGGAGTACCCCCCTTGTAATGTCTCTAGCAAACAGACGAACAGACAGATTTGCATGCCTTGAACAATTTTTCATCCTCGATAGATAAGGTATCTTTTAAAAAAAAACAGCATGTCTCTAGGCCTTGTAGTTTTGGAGAAGAAGTTGTTCACGCGGACGCGTACGCGGACGCCCACGCCGCAGAGTGATGACATAATGTCAGCTGACTGACAAGTCAGCTGACATAAAAAGCAAGCCAGGCTATGATTGTGTAACCACCAAGAGTCCCCAAAAGCTGTCCTTTCTGTAACCTCTGTCGGTAAAATACATTATTAGTTATAACGGCTCAGTACTGCCTACTGACCTCATCGAAACAATGGGTCCCTCCTTGGTTTGAAGTTTAGAAGACACCTTAACTGTACTTATTAATGCAGTGGGATTTGGAACAAGATTGACACAATAAGAAAGAAATACTGTGTCTAAGTTAAACAAAAGGTGGCAAATCAAATAAGTGGGGTAAACAACTGTATACCATGTCTTTGTATGATTGTATATCATGTTTTTTTCAATTTGTAAATATTTAGATTTTTATAAACTCACCTATCAAAATCAGCACACAGCAAAACCACTGATTGTGCAATCAGGTTGTGAACAAGTTCATTTTAATTATTTCTGATTGTTTTCCAGCAATACTTGTATTTTTTTGTATTTATACTCAGCGCAATATCTCCATGTACTACAGGACTCAAAGCGCTATATGATCCATCTGACTGTACAAGTACAGTCCAGCTCTCCCTACATTCCCCTAACTGAAAGATAGAGGCTCAAGGATGACCATTTATCAACATCCTTGAGGTTCTTTAACCTGCCACTGGGCGTTGGATCCAATGACAGAGTATCTGCCTGTACCTGGGATTGAACCCACATCCTCTGTGTTCCTAGGAGTGTTACCAACTAGGCCACAGTGGCCTAGTAGTGATTTAATTTGATTATACATGATTACTGGGGATTTATTGCGTGGGTTCACTGAAATTAACCCCCTTGCAACAGCATACGAAATGTGTCACATTTTTAAATGTGCTGGTAAAATATGAAGGACGATCACCAAAATCAACTAGACCTAGCGCATCGGAGAACCGATGCAAATTGTATCAACCGTAAAGACAATGCACCAAAGCCGAGCAAGTATTGCCTACTTGGAAGGAGGGGCACAAGGTCAAATCAGACCACATGAGAAGATCCCAGGCCATGATATCCTTTTGGTTGGTTTCACACTCGAAAAATGTACGAGCAATAAGGCAGTTATAAGCACCTTTAAGTTTGGCTGCTCTCATTTGATCTTGAAGGAGCCCAAGGTCAAAGGTGACCACATGAGAAGATTCCTGGTCCATAGTTTCCTATAGGTTGATTTTGCATCCCAAAGCTTTAGGAGCAATAATAAGTGAGTTATAAGTGCCCAAGTTTGGCTACCCTCATTTCACCTCGAAGGAGAGATCCAAGTATAAATGTGAATACATCGTACGATTTCTAGTCCATGATTATCTTACCTTGGCCTCACATTGTAAATCTCTACAACTAATAATACATGAGTTATAAGCGCTTTAGGTTTGGCTACCACTGTTTGACCTTGAAGGAGTCCCCAAGACCAAATCTATCCACATCAAAAGATTCCAGCCTATGTCCTACAGGACGGTTTCATATCCAAAATTTCTAACAATAATAAAGAAGTTGCAAGTATATTTTAAAGCTTAGCTTCCCAGGTTTCACTGTAAAGGAGGAGTCCAAGGTCAAAACTAAACATATGAAAAGAATCCCAGCCTATGATATCTTATCAGATGGTATCACACCCTAAACCTCTAGGATCAATAATAAGCGAGATGTAAGCACTTTTAAGTTTGGCTGTCCTCGTTTGACCTTGAATGAGGGGCCCAAGGTCAAATCCGACCACACCAGAAGATTCCCAGCCCATTATTTTCTATATGCTGGTTTACCATCCCAAACCTGTAGGACCAATAATAAGCGAGTTATAAGCACTTTTAAGTTTGGCTGTCCTCGTTTGACCTTGAATGAGGGGCCCAAGGTCAAATCCCACCACACCAGAAGATTCCCAGCCCATGATTTCCTATATGTTGGTTTACCATCCCAAATCTCTAGGACCAATAATAAGCGAGTTATAAGCACTTTTAAGTTTGGCTGTCCTCGTTTGACCTTGAACGAGGGGCCCAAGGTCAAATCCGACCACACCAGAAGATTCCCAGCCCATGATTTCCTATGTGTTGGTTTACCATCCCAAACCTCTAGGACCAATAATAAATGAGTTATAAGCACTTTTAACTTTGGCTGTCCTCATTTGACCTTGAATGAGGGGCCCAAGGTCAAATCCGACCACACCAGAAGATGCCCAGCCCACGATTTCCTACATGCTGGTTTACCATCCCAAACCTCTAGGACCAATAATAAGCGAGTTATAAGCACTTTTACCTTTGGCTATCCTCGTTTGACCTTGAAGGAGGGGTCCAAGGTCAAATCCGACCACATCAGAAGATTCCCAGCCCATGATTTTCTATATGCCGGTTTACCATCCTAAACCTCTAGGACCAATAATAAGCGAGTTATAAGCACTTTTAAGTTTGGCTGTCCTTGTTTGACCTTGAATGAGAGGCCCAAGGTCAAATCCGACCACACCAGAAGATTCCCAGCCCATGAATTTCTATATGTTGGTTTACCATCCCAAACCTCTAGGACCAATAATAATCGAGTTATAGGCACTTTTACCATTGGCTATCCTCGTTTGACCTTGAAGGAGGGGCCCAAGGTCAAATCCGACCACACCAGAAGATTCCCAGCCCATGATTTCCTATATGTTGGTTTACCATCCCAAACCTCTAGGACCAATAATAAGCAAGTTATAAGCACTTTTAACTTTGGCTGTCCTCATTTGACCTTGAAGGAGGGGCCCAAGGTCAAATCCGACCACACCAGAAGATTCCCAGCCCATGATTTCCTATATATTGGTTTACCATCCCAAACCTCTAGGATCGATAATAAGCGAGTTATAAGCATTTTAAGTTTGCATATCCTCGTTTGACCTTGAAGGAGGGGTCCAAGGTCAAATCTGACCACATCAGAAGATTCGCAGCACATGATTTCCTATAGGTTGGCTTCACATTGCAAACCTCTAGGACCAATAATAAGGGAAACATACACTTTTAAAGTCCGCTATGTGGGTTACTTCGGCACTCCGTGGATGACCTTGAATTAGGAGCTTCAAGGTCAAATGTGTGCAAGGTTGTAGAGGACATGTATATGTGTCATACATATCACCTATGAAGAGATTTAACCTTCTACCTATGAGGAACATCCAGTAGAAAAATGTAGATTATTTTCAAAGAAATGCCCGTGACGGCCATCTTGTTTTTCAGAATGAGGCTATTTTCCTTCCCAGAGAAGCTTACCCCCCATGAAGATATCCTGCAAATTTGATGAACCTAGCTCCTGTCGTTTTCCTCTTAGAGCGTTAATGCCGAAAATCTCTCTACGCGCGGCGGCGGCAGCGGCATAGCGAACGCTAAACCAAAGTATCCACCGGATGCTTCCGGTGGATACAATAAACCAGGGATTAAAATAGGCCAGTCAAACTTTACGTTCAGAGTTAAAGTAGGCTAGCCCAAATAACCCATGGTTGTAAAATGGGCTAGCCCAAAATATATGCTCCAAGGGCAAGTCCGTGCAATCCTAATCTGTATCTCTATATCATACATGGCAGGGGGATATACTTTGGCCAAGCCCTGACTAACCAGAGTGCAAAATGGGCTAAATTATACCCTGAAAGATAGTCCAGACTAGCCAAAAATCTACCCAGGACTATTCTAGGATGGGGTCAATCTGGCCTGCTACACCGAGTAAAGATGCAAACTTCATGCAGTGTTTTTGGTAATGAGTGCCTGGAAAATGCTATTGATTACTCAGTAGATTATACACCCGAGAGTATGCCTGGATATAGACTTGATAATTTTTTCCCCATAAACTTGAGCATTTTACTTGTATTACATAAATACAGATGGTGTAATTCACATAAAAATGTTCAAATATTGTCAAATTTTTAACACTTTAACTGGTGCCGATACCAACTCTGTAATCCTTCTCTACATTTTAAGGAAAAATCATTTTTTTAATCACCATTATTAATTGTTGACAGTTTTACAGCAAAAGAATTTACAGAGCATTTATTCCTTTGACTAAGAAAATAGTATAATTAGGCTGGTCTTTAGGGAGTAGATATAAGGATGGTAGTACTTTTTTTCCTTTCTTATAGTGTATAACTTCTATTATCTGACCCTCTTGGGAGAGGAACGGTTGGTTCAGATAATATAAGGGTCGCATAATAGAAGGGCTAAGATAATTGAAAATTCGGATAACAGGGGGTCAGATAATAGAGGTTCTACTGTGTCTGGTAAATATTGGAGGTGTGACTCAGGGCTGAAAACAGGATCAATAGAAACAGAACTGATTATATTTTAATAAACATCCTGTATTTCAGGACTTATAAGCTGGATGGGATGGTAAAGCAAATGTGGCAGTTGCTGTAAACACATTTATTGGACATAAAATGTCGTACTATTTACTGAATGAACAATATTTCAATAGATTTACAAGTACCTGATGTGCTTAATAGGTGCTATGTTTCTCAATGATGTCAGTCCTTCTTTGGGGAACCATAGTATCAATCTTGTTTTTCATAAACATTCCGACTACTACTTGGCTCTTCTATTAACAAGAAATGCTTTAATACATACCCGGCTGAATCTCTTGGCTTGAAAAAGATGTCCATTGACCCTGTACAGTTTTCTCCATCTTCTGGCTCCCCTTCTGTACATATTGCCTGAAGCAGAATATTTTCAAATGTTTGAGATCTAACAACAACAACCAAACAAAAAGACAGACAAATTGACAAACAAACAAACAGTCCTGAAAATAATACCTTCCTAGCGGAGGAAATTATACATCACACTAAAATAAGAAATTGAGTTATATTGGACATACCATGATGGAAATAAGATGTAATATGATAAGAATAGCACTGGATATGAAAGTCCAACGGAAAAGGGAAAAAACAAGAAAGGGAAGGCCCAGAAATACCTGGAGACGATGGGTTAGATGGCTGGGATACAGCTTGAGGAAGATTGGTGTCATATGTTAAGTGGAGAAAAATCATACTAATTGAAAAGAAATCCTATGCCTCTCAAGGGCCAAAAAAGCTTACTCGAAGTCAAGTCAAGTCAGGTAGCCCATGCATTATAACTCACTGGCTACTAGAAAGTGAAAGAAGTATCTGTGTTATAAAGGAAATAAATGTGTAGCTAACGGCTAACTTAAGATTACTCCTACACTGATATTCTATTATTACTTGTTTGCTTGATAAAGCTTCTCACAAATTGTTTGTATGTTATCACAGAGGTATACAAGACAGTATCATGGCAATGAAAGTCATTCATTTCAATGATTTTGAAAAGAGCTTGTTGAAAATTCAAATTAATTCTATTACAGGAACTGGTACTTCAATTTAAAAAAAAATAAAAGTTCACCAAACATTAAAATACAATGGCATTATTTAATTCACACTGTACAGCCTCCATTATCTGAACTTCTGTAAACAAAATACTATTTTTTCTATTACATTTGTACTTCTTTTGATTTATAATTTCCACTTTTCTTTGATTAAAACCCTTTTCAAGGAACCGTACAAAACTCTCAATTATCCAAACACAATTATGTTCCCCTCAAAAAAAGCTCAGATAGAAGAGGTTTTACTGTACATGTCTCAAAACAATAGTTTTGTCAATGTTATTCCTTCTTACAATATATTGCTTCATAAAAGTGCTTACTTATCCATGATGCTATCATTCTTTTAACTTCTGTCAAGAATTGTTTGAAACAATACAGTTGCATGTTTGTTGAATCCCATTCATACTGTTCATATACAATCACATCTTAGAGGGCAAATTTGTCAGCAATATGACTCGAGAGCAATACACTACACATGTGTTTGTTGAGATATTCTGGATTTCCCCATGAAGTCAATCAATACACAGTATTAATCTCCCCACTGAGCAATGGACAGAAAGTGACGGTCACTAGCTAATCCATTCTTACACACATGTATTGATATGATAGCGGATTTCCTCATGCAAACATAGTACCAGTATATCCTTGCAATATATAGTGAATACAGTGGACGTCTGTATCACTAAAACCTCCAATATATCCACTAGGATGTGGTTCTAGATATGGCTAACTTCCACATATAGCAACACACAACACAGCATTCTCCAAGGTTCTGAGACATCAAAAATTACGATTCTACTCACAAATGTGGTCCATGTACCCTGGCTCCAATTTTACAGAACAGTATTTATAATCTTTTGATTTACAACTACATTGTCATTGTAACGTTTCTGTCAGCCCTCATAATTACAAAACACTATATAAGAACACATAATTACGACCAGTTCTATCTTTGTGTCAAATGTTACAACCCAAATCTATCCAAAATATTACTTATTGATATGTGTGTGTATATGTATGGTGGCAAAGAGGCCAAACGCTCAAAAAAGGCTTTGTGTTAAAAAAAATGGAGAGCGAGAGAAACAGAAAGAAATGGTTACTATCATCTATGGCAAAAGGCATCCTGTCTAGAGCACACAGCACACTCCCCCTCACCCAATGAATCAGCCAGTTGTTGGTTTAATATTATTTTGATGGTGTTTTTCTTGCCTCTTGGCTTAAAACAAGGAACTTATTAACCACAACGCCTACAACAAATTACTGTACATATTTAGAATACCCTGGGAGAGGAGAAATAAAAATAAATCATTTATTTTATGCTATTACTATTACTTATGTTTTTTCAAGGCACACATGGTATAGGTTATGTCTAAAAACATATTATTATATGGTATGTACTAGCACATTTATGTAGTAACTTTTTAGGTGTACAAAAATAATCAGTGAAACCTTTGAGGAGTATATGGTTTCATTTTCTCAGAAAATATATAACTTCTAAGATTAAATATCAGAGGATATATGATCAAGGAAATTAACTGATCTGTCTTAATGTCTTTATAGGTCTGTTTCAGAAGTATATTATATATTATTTAATATATTGTTAAATAATATTTCTTTTAGATCCAATCATTTTTCAAATAATATTTAGTGGTTCATCAGAACAAAATAAATTTTTTAACTATGTCAATAATAAAAACTAGATTGGGCCAACTCGGCGCCAACATATCCCCAGACAGGTCATCACTCACGCCACAGGTTTTGATCGGGAATTTTTTAAAACATAATTACCCATTATTATATGAACTTCAGCACATCAATCTACTCTGTTTATATCTTCCAAGGAAGATGGTGTATCCCCAGACGCCGAATACATAACTCAAATTATATTTTCAATCTTCCTGCAATGATAACTCTAAACCTATTTTCAAAGTATTTAAATGATTGATGATTGAATGTCCATTCTAAAATAATAATCCCAAAAGAGCATATCTGTTTCTATATTTGTTGACAAATAAAATATTATTTTTAACTCAACTCATCATACTTTTCAATCTTCCTTCAAAGTATTTAAATGATTGATGATTCAATGTCCATTCTAAAATTCATAATCCCAAAAGCGCATATCTGTTTCTATATTTGTTCACAAATAAAATATTATTTAAAAAAAAATTATTTATATTATTATTTTATTATATTATTTTTAGAATTTGCAAATTGTTTTCAGTTATTCATTTCCTCTATACCTATATATGTGGTCCATATATATGCAACCTAAATATGTGACACAATCTCAGTTCTGACTCCCCTTTGTGTTATATGTAATGAAGCCCACCACCTCCCACCCCCACCCCTCTCCCCTTCTCCACACCTCTCTCACTATTACACAAGATCTGCAACCCCATTGAGTTCTTTGTTTCTCATCTGATATCATTAAATACCTTTGTTTATTTAGTGTCACTCAATATAGCTGGAGGTCCCAGAGGTGGGTGGGGGGAATCCGGGTGGGGGATGCATAAATGGTAAACAAAGAATCTATATAAAAGGGGTACTCAAATACAAAAAGAATTGAGAATTTTAAGTATGTGATTATCAACTGAAATGAGTTCATAACTGTAGGAGCTGTGTCAAAATTAACTGAGGCAAGTTGAATAAAACTGGGCTAGTTGAGGGTTAAAAATCCCCTACTTTTACTACATAAGGATATAATTTCATTAATATTGGGACTTAAAGCTCACTTAAAGTGTCCATTTTGTCTACTTGAATATGTTTAACCAGTTTCATTTTAAAAAGTTAAAAACTCAGCAAGCAGAGGTATAACACACAAAAATAAGTTCTTAAAAGACTAAGATAGCCATAACATTATTAATATTCAAAATTTAAATAGACAGGCATTTCCTTTTAAAAATTCAAAGATTTCAGCTCTATAACCCACATAGTTTGACAGTTACTGGGCTTTAAAGTGGCATAATGTCCATAAATTGGGTTTCTGTGGGCATTTTACAATTGTTAAAGAGACCTTAGCAATTAAACAACAGATCTGAAACTTTTTGGGGGACATACATAACAAACAAAAATTATATATAATACAGTTTAAGACTTGTCACACTAAGCATTTCCAAATAACAGGGCAAAATACGGAAAAAATGTCCAAAAAGGCACTTGGGCGAGTGTCTATGGCCCTCATACACAGGTTAAATGTCTACTAAAAACCTTGATTTTCGGCATATGTAAAAAGGACATAATAATGCATTCCCAGATGGGATTTCAGCTCCATCAATCACATAGTTTAACAGTCACAGGGCTTAAAGGTGGTTAAAAAGTCCAAATATTGGGTCTCTGTGGGCCTTTTAGAGATCTCGATGTGGCTTTCAAATTAAAGCTTCAGACTTAAAATTTGTTACATACTAAGATTACACATAGAATATGTATCTAATAAAGTTTGAAACTTCTCAGACTTACCATTTCCAAGTTACAGAGCAAAATATGTGAAAAATGTCTTAAAAGGGTCACTCAGGTGGGTGTTTAAGGTCCTCATACACAGGTTAAATGTCTACTTGAAGCCTTGATTTTTGGCACATGTAAAAAGAACATAATAATGTATTCCCAGATGAGATTTCAGCTCTATCAGTCACATAGTTTAACAGTCACAGGCAATAAAATTGGCAAAAAGTCCAAATACTGGGTCTTTATGGGGCCTTCTAGAGACCTAAATGTGGCCTTCAAATTAAAGCCTCAGACTTAAAATTTGTCACATACTAAGATTACACATAGAATATGCATCTAATACAGTTTGAAACTTCTTAGACTTACCATTTCCAAGTTACAGGGAAAAATATGTGAAAAATGTCTAAAAATGGTCACTCGGGTGGGGATTTATGGTCCTCATACACAGGTTAAATGTCTTCTTAAAGCCTTAATTTTTGGCACATATATAAATAACATACTAATATCTTCCCAGATAGGATTTGAGCTCTATCAGTCACATAGTTTGACAGTCACAGGGCTTAAAAGTAGCAAAAAGTCCAAATATTGGGTCTTTGGGAGCCTTTTAGAGACCTCAATTTGACCTTCAAAATTAAAGCTTCAGACTTAAAATCTGTTACATACTAAGATTACACACAGAATATATATCTAATACAGTTTGAAACTTCTCAGACTTACCATTTCCAAGTTACAGGGAAAAAGATGTGAAAAATGTCTTATAAGGGTCACTCTGGTGGGTGTTTATGGTCCTGATACACAGGTTAACTGTCTATTAAAGGCCTAAATGTTGGGGCACATATAAGAAAACACATATATATATATTCCCAGATGATATTTAACTTAGATGAGAGACATAGTTTGAAAGCTACAGTGCTTGAAAGTGGCAAAAAGTGCATAAATTGGGTCTCTGTGGGCACTTTTGAGACCTTAAGTCGACCCCTTTGGGTAAACCTACAGCCCTAAAATTTTCTACAGACAAGGATTACATATCAAAGTTATACCTAGCGCAGTTTGAGACTCATCAGAATTATCACTTCCAAATTATAGGGCAAAATATGTGAAAAGTATAGCAAAAAATCCCTAAGTGGGGGTATTTATGGGCCTCAAACACAATTTTCTCCTCAACTTAAAGTCATGATTTTCGGCACATGTACTAAGAACATATTAATGTGTTGTCAGGTAAAATTTCAGCCAGCTGAGCATCATAGTTTGTGACCTACAGGGCTCTAAGTGGCCAAAAGTGCTATTTCTGACCTTAAGGTGGCCATAAGTTCTTTTTTACTGGGAGTTTAAGGTCACCTTAAAATAGGGATCTTCCTTTGGGCACCCTTAACATGTGTACCAAGTTTGAAAAAAAAATATTAATTTGTTTTTGAGTTATCGCGTCCACAAGGAAATTTCTACGGCGGCGGCGGCGGCGGCGGCGGCGGCGGCGGCGGCGGCGCGACGGACCTGAATCCAATATATCCCCGACTTTCGTCTGGGGATATAATAATATTTAAGAGTACTCGGACAGGGCATACCTCCATCAAAGCATGTTTGATTTTTTTTAAATCACGCAATAATGAGTTAATGCCTTAATGGGAATATCTGGATCTTTGAAACTGTTTTATATTCAGGCAGTGGTCAGGATTAATATCTAGAAATTTTAGGAATCTAAGTTGGAGCAAGACCCATCTTCTCATTTTTAATGAAGTTCTAACCTGTAGTATTTGCATAATCCTGCTAACAAACAGACAAATGAATACACAGACGAATAAATGTCTTCACTACCTCCTTGGCAGAGGTAATAATAATAACCATTATAGTAATACTAATAACTGAATACAAATGAATTCATGTTAACTTGAATCAGGGGCAGTTCATAGATAAGCAACCTCCACTAAACTTTTTTGACTCTTCTATCTCTACTAAACTTGGACTAACAATTAATGGGGAAAAATCAAAAGAAAAGATACAATGTTTCAAATCTATTGAATTTTAAAATATAAGATCTGGCAGAATAAATCCATGTGACACTATATTCCACGTTTTCAGTTTCCATCTGTCAAAAAGAGATTACTTTACCAAACTTTATAAGCAATGGTAGCTTAGATAATCTTTTAAAAAGGTAATTATGTATGGCAATGAATTCAGGAAAACTTTAAATTCAACCAAAACCATATACATTAACAATGTACATGCATAACATTGTAGAACATTTAACAATGCTAACCTTATTAATCAGCTATTGTGATCTTTTGTACAACAAATGGATGATATAAAGTAATCCTTGTGATATATCTTTAAAATGAAAAACTGTGTAATAAGTATTTATTTTTATGAATAATTTTTAATAAAAATCTATTTTTGTGATAACAAATTTTATTCTCAATTGCATGTATAACAGTTACATTTAATTTACTAACATGTAATTTGTCATATACCATTATCTCCCCTATTTTGAAAAGGCAATCTTATGCAATCTTGTCCAGTAAGAATCTATCTATGGAACCTAATGACTATGGCGGCAGATTCTAAGGTGTAAACAAATTCTTGTGAAAGTGTTACACCATGGAGTTGCTCAATGAAACCTTAAATGATTACTTCACAAATCAATATCCATTAATCTCTCAATAATTGTCACTTTAATGGTTGGCATATATGTCTGACAACTAACAAATATTCCTTGCGGTTTACAAAGAAACTCTATCATTGTATGATATCAACAATTGATCAAAGAAATATCTAAAAATCATATAATATTATTATAACATTGTCATGCCTAAACTGATTTGGCTCATATGAGTTTTGGATCTTTGGTAATCTAGCCATGTAAAGAAACTATCAAACTCAGAGGGTATAACCAACTGGCCTTCATAACTGCTTGAACAATTAGGCTAAAAAGAAATTCACAAACTTGTAACTTGATTGCAGAGCTCATATACAGGAAGATAAGCATACAGTTTTCCTCACTCAAAACCCAGTCTCAGATCTTGTGTAACTACATGGTCACAACTAAACTCACTTAGCTCACAAGAGGTTGGGATCTTTACTTATTTCATCATGAGAAGAAGAAAGAAAACTGATGAAAACCACTTTTCCTCCAATTAGCATATGCTATTGAGCTAGACAGAAGCTTCCCGACGTTCAAGGTGTTAATGTGCTAATATACTTCATAACTAGAATATTCCTCTCCTCAATGAAGTTGCCTGTTTACAGGTCATCTCTTACTACACTGTTGACTGAACTCACTTGGCTCATCTCACCGTGTAAAGGAACTAAGTCACTGACCAGCCATGAGCCAGCTGTCCTACATTTGACTGAAACAAGTATTTATAAAAGTCAAAATATGCCAAGGAGGCCAGATTTATGCCCAGTTTTGATCTCTATGCTGCCCCTTGTAAAAAACTGCACCGTGGTCCCCAGATTATTATTTTTCACAATACAAAATAAATGAACAAGAATGAACAAAAACATTATTGGAAGAAATTGCATTTGTTCTAATGGTCCCTACATTGCCCTGCCCAATTCACCTTAGAATATAAACCGACATTTATAGACACTTCAAGTACATTGGGACATTCAGTTTGATTATATTAACAGTGATGGTGAATTTGGGTTTATTTACTAGAAACAATGAAAGAAAGAGAAATGAATGGATGAAGATATTCTGGGTTACCAGCCACTGCATGACTCGAATACAAGACTCAGACAATAATATATTCTGTTTGCGATGATAAAGTGTTCCAGGGAGATAAATACACAGATAACCAGAACCCTCATGGAACACAAACCTCTACCGGGGGTATTTCTGAAAATATGGGACTTTTTTTGTATCTAGAATATGTTTTTGAATTTTCCCAAAATGTAATCACTTCTTGCTTTGGCCAGGAGAAACCCACACAAAAAATCTCATAAAAATTTGCCAATAATTTTTGGAGTAATGTAGACAGGGAAGCCTAAGTCATTGAAAATACCTTGAAACTGGGACCTTTTAAAATTCAGGATTTTTCTTTGTATCCAGAATATGATCCAGATCTTTCCCAAAAATGCAATTGCATATTTCTTTAGTCAGGTCCTATCCATATAAAAATTCACAAAGATCCATTCATTACTTTTGGAGTTATCATGAACACAGGCAAACAGACAAATGAAGGTACCTACAAACATAACCTCCTGGTGGAAGTGCAAAGAGCATAACATATTTGAGAAAATAGTAGAACAACTGTTCAAATGACAGAATTCTAAAGAATACAATGTTTTATTTCATTGAATTCACAATCTCTGTACAATGAAAATTTGACACTTCTTTAAAGCATTTAAATAGTTTGCTTGCACATTTTAAAACAGTAGCTGCAAACTATGTCTTGTGTCAAGCTCAGTGGCAGACTTCTTGTGGCATATATAATAAATCGATATATCTTTATATCTTTGTGTATGTTTTAATACATATATCATATGATCTCTCTACATATTATGGTATATTCAGTTACAAAACTAGAAATAGGACGCCCTGTTGATAGTAGGTGCGAATAGAAACAGGATAGCATAGAAGAACACACATTATCATGTGTAATGTCCACCCCATGAACCTTTTGCCAAAATTGTTCAGTAGTCTTACAAGACCCTGTTTCATTTGTAAAATATATCAATGATGCTTAAATATTTATTAGTGTAGATGTAAATTATTTCAGCTTCATGCCTTTTTGCATTGGTTGGGTCGAAAATTTTGACGAAATCACTCTATCTTGCACGGTTAAGAAGATAGAAGCAAATTCCTGTTTTTCTATTTTTGGCAAAAATTTGAAAATTCAAAATGGCTGCCATTTTTGGGAAAAGGAAAATTTTTTGAAAATTGCCAAGAGTACATTTCTTAGATACCCTATGGGTCGAAAATTTCAACAAAATAACTCTACTTTGCACGGTTAAGGCCAATTTGTGTTTTTCCATTTTGGGCAAAAATTCGAAAATTCAAAATGGCCGCCACATGTGGGGAGGGGAAAATTTTTTGAAAATTGCAGAGTACATTTCTTAGATACCCTGTGGATCGAAAATTTCGACGAAATCGCTCTATCTCGCACGGTTAAGGAGATAGAAGCAATTTTGTGTTTTGCCATTTTTGGCAAAAATTCGAAAAATCAAAATGGCTGCCATTTTTGGGGAGGGGAAAATTTTTTGAAAATTGCAAAGAGTACATTCGTTGGATACCCTGTGGCTTGAAAATTTCGACGAAATCGTTCTATCTCGCACGGTTAAGGAGATACAAGCAAATTTGTGTTTTGCCATTTTTGGGGAGGGGAAAATTTTTTGAAAATTGCAGAGTACATTTCTTAGATACCCTGTGGATCGAAAATTTCGACGAAATCGCTCTATCTCGCACGGTTAAGGAGATAGAAGCAATTTTGTGTTTTGCCATTTTTGGCAAAAATTCGAAAAATCAAAATGGCTGCCATTTTTGGGGAGGGGAAAATTTTTTGAAAATTGCAAAGAGTACATTCGTTGGATACCCTGTGGCTTGAAAATTTCGACGAAATCGTTCTATCTCGCACGGTTAAGGAGATACAAGCAAATTTGTGTTTTGCCATTTTTGGGGAGGGGAAAATTTTTTGAAAATTGCAGAGTACATTTCTTAGATACCCTGTGGATCGAAAATTTCGACGAAATCGCTCTATCTCGCACGGTTAAGGAGATAGAAGCAATTTTGTGTTTTGCCATTTTTGGCAAAATTCGAAAAATCAAAATGGCTGCCATTTTTGGGGAGGGGAAAATTTTTTGAAAATTGCAAAGAGTACATTCGTTGGATACCCTGTGGCTTGAAAATTTCGACGAAATCGTTCTATCTCGCACGGTTAAGGAGATACAAGCAAATTTGTGTTTTGCCATTTTTGGGGAGGGGAAAATTTTTTGAAAATTGCAAAGAGTACATTCCTTAGATACCCTGTGGGTTGAAAATTTCGACAAAATCGCTCTATTTCGCACGGTTAAGGAGATAGAAGCAAATTCGTGTTTTGCCATTTTTGGCCAAAAATGCGAAAATTTAAAATGACTGCCATTTTTGGGGAGGGGAAAATTTTTGGAAAATTGCAAAGAGTACATTCCTTAGATACCCTGTGGGTTGAAAATTTCAACGAAATCGCTCTATCTCGCACGGTTAAGGAGATAGAAGCAAATTCGTGTTTTGCCATTTTTGGCAAAAATTCGAAAATTCAAAATGGCCGCCATTTTTGGGGAGGGGAAAATTTTTGGAAAATTGCAAAGAGTACATTCCTTAGATACCCTGTGGGTCGAAAATTTTCGACGAAATCGCTCTATCTCGCACGGTTTAGGAGATATGAGCACATTTGCCTTTTTCAGTATTCAAAATAGCCAATTACTCATTTATTTAATTAATTACTCACTCATCTATGAGGCAATTCCCCCCAAAAGCAATCCCATACAAGCTATTAACCCAATGAACCTCCATACCAAATTTCAGAAAGCTAGGCTTAATAGCATTCCTTAAAATGTCTGGAAACCGAAGAGCTATTCAAAAGTAGCAAAGTAGCTATTACTCAGTTAGCTATACAGCTATCATCACCAAAAGAATCCCATACAAGCTATTAACCCAATAAACCTGCATGCCAAATTTGGTAAAGATAGCATAAGAACTGTTGCCTAAAATGTCTGGAAACCAAGTGTGACGCCGGACGGCAGATGGCGGAAAAAGCAAAAATAATATGTCCACCCCCCAGTGGGGTGGACATAACTACAGCTTCATGAAAGGTCATTTGCAATATATCACAAATATTGTTTTAAATTTATCATACCTCTGAAGTATATTTTCGATATGCCAGTATACGGATATTTTAGGTAATGGAATATATCTACCACATGGGCCAAAAAATAAAAATTTTCAAAGTCTGTCTTTGGGCACAACTATGTCTGTGGACACCTTGGCACATAATGTTAATTTAACTACCTGGACAATCGGCACTAATTTCCACAAACTATTAAGCGATGAAACTTTGCAACTTTTTTGGGCTGTTGCCAGCTTATAACTTACCAAAATTCGTACATATTATTACAGTGATAAAATAATGCAAGTCTAAGGTTACAGTTTAATTTGTTCCAGTGTATGACATATGAGATACTCTAAAACTGTATGTTGTACAGTATCTGTGGCTTGAAATTAAGTTATAAATACAGCAATATGAGATGTGATGTCATGCATGTGAGTGAACATATTTAATATATTTTAAATTTTAATAATATCGAGTATGAAAAAAAAGGAAAAGATATATCTAAATCTTTCAAAACCAATCATAACGTGCCTGTACATTGTATGATACAATCTAGGGTAAATGCAGTCCTGGCCTTAAGGCAAAAAGCCAGTCTCCAACTTGCAAAAATTTTTGTTGTTACCAAACATCAACATCCATATATGTAGTCTACTTTGATAAAATGGTCAGGAAATAATAAATTCACAATATATGCCAAATTATCACGTGAGAATGTGTGCTACAATACATGGGATAGGTCATGGGGCTATTCCATTTCTGTGATATATTGTGAACCCTGCTCCCGATTGTCAATTTTCAGGAATTGGGAACTGAATCTTTTACATCTTAATGATCTTTAAGCCATTGTAAACCTATTGTGTATGGAAAATATGGTACTCCCCGATGGGTTTATGATTATAGCAATATGGAGTCCATCAGGAACAGTCTATGAGAATTTCAAAATGCCTTGAAATTATCACAAACCTCTCCCAATCCTTATGAGATTTATGACATTGTAAACCCATCATAAGGTCATCTTAAACATATCTTATAATTGTAAGGCAATCTTTTCCATCTTAGAGCGATTCTAAACTTATTTGTTTCATCTTAAGGGACTCTTAAACCAATCAGATGGATCTAGAAACTATCGCAAACCTATCAAAAGAAAAAATTTTGAGGCAATGGTAACATCAATCGGAAAGCTATCAGGAAAATCTTGTACATCAGGAATACATCCTAAACCCATCTTAAACCTATTTTAAACTATACCCAGGATCATGCATATTTTTATTACTTCAAATCATAAACCTATCATAAACCACACTCAACGATATGGAACATCCCAAAAGCCATGGAGTCTTACAAATGTTACACTCCAAAGACGAGTATATGTTGTGACTTTCTAATGGACTATATGGGGGCGTGGATTCCCACTGGAAAATTTTGTTCTCAGATGGGTAAAGAATCCTTAGCAATAAATCCCCCTCCCCATCCCCAACCTAAAAAAAAAGAAAAAAAAAAGAAACATTCCAGTTTCTTACTGTCAAAAGCTCACTGTTGTTTTAATATATTATCTACTTGGGTGTCAAAAAAAAATCCAGCTTTTATTTTTTCACCTACCCAACTTTTTTAAAGATAACCTTTTTACGTGCACTCAATAGTTTCTTCTACTTATGCTTTTTTACCTAACTACTCCTGCTTTATAGCTTTACCTATTCATGGTTCAAAGATCAAATCAGGTCAGACTCACACTGTAATTTCGCATGTTGTCATGTGTTGATTTCACACCCATGACCATAGAGGTTAGGTTATATGCTTGTTTGGGTTGTAAGTTGTTAGATTTGGAAAAAGCTCAATTCAGTTGTAATGATTATATAACACACAAACTTTTGAAAAATTAGTAAAAATTTACTTAAACTAAAAGTACTTAAAAAGAACTTAAATGTACTTGTAAGTACATCAAACTTAAAATGTACTTAAGTACAATTCAAGTACATGTACTTGGAATTTAAAAATGTACTTAAGTACATTTTAGTACTTTGAAAATGTACTTAAGTACAAATGTACTTAAGTGCAAAGTACTTTGACCCCAACCCTGGTTGTAACATCACTTTCAACACTGTACAGGTCATATCACGACAGGGAGTTTTATGGGCAGAGGAAACCAGTACATACAGTTGGTCAAGGTTCTGTACTGTAAAGTGGAGACCATCACTAATGAACTACCATCTTTGACACATAAGGTTCGGGCTCATAAGGTTCATTTGTGCAGCAAATGAAGCCCAAATAATATAAAAGGGTTGCTAATACAGTTGGGACAGCACTTATCTTTCAAATATAGTTGCATCTTAGGTTTTTATAGACAGTTTTCTAGGTCCAATATTTGTAGTAAATGAACCTTGAGTAATATGAAATGAGTGTTCACACAGTTGGAAGACAGCTGGCAATTGAGAAGTGGTGCTAAAAATATCTGATATAGCACTATGCTTGAAAACATGACAGATCACCTTTTGGTAATTAACATGTGTTATTAATTATAGATACATAACAACTGTTATAGATACATAAATTTATTAGTATTTTTAAATCCTGGATATTTGAGAACAATATTTGGTTAAATACAGTTGAAAATGTATTATTCAAATGGCCATGGATGGAGTTTATTTTTACTTTACATTGAAGAACAGAAAACAAAAATAAGACGATTATTTAATTTTTACAAAACAAGAGAGTGATAGTATGTTCTTTTGTTGAGAGTCATCGTGGTCATTATGTGCACAGAAAATTTCACATTCTGAATAAAAGAATCTCAGATTACATATGCTAGAAAAGGGAATATTAATATTTGATATCAAAACTAAATGAAGGTTGGATAATGTGGGTTCCAGTATTACAGCAGTTCATAGTGGTAGCAACTCATATGTAATTAGTTTGTGAGACTTAATACATTGACACTACTGAACATGTAAATCAACTAAGTAATGGATACAGATCCTTGCCAATACTTCTCCCGATTTATGATGGTTTTAGTTTAGAAAAGTCACTGAAGGTTACTCTAATATTTGTACTATAACTGTAACACTTGACTTTAACGGATTTTGATTTAAATGTACATGTATTACTGAATGCACAGATATTAACAGTATAAGTATAAAATCTGCAATCTTTCCTGAAGCAAAAACAGTAGACTGACAAAAACAGAGGTGCTAAGAAATTCCAGTGAGAGTTGCAGCACTGACATTGTGACACCTGCTAAATGAATACTAAAAAGCTATTTCACATCTAAAATAATAATCATGCCAAGATGTTACAGGCATGACCAAGTGGAGAAGCACAGAACATAGAGAATATTGAAGTCTAAGACCAAAGACACAGATCTGTAATTATTTCTGTCTGTGGAGTGCGAAATAGGACTATTTTCAAATTGGCTGAAGACTGGCACTGCATAATCTGTGGAAAGAATGAGTGTATATTTTGCAGTTATTTGTCTTGAACTGGCCTT
This sequence comes from Sabellastarte sp. h YS-2021, assembly GCA_964017235.1. Lineage (NCBI taxonomy): Eukaryota > Metazoa > Annelida > Polychaeta > Sabellida > Sabellidae > Sabellastarte > Sabellastarte sp. h YS-2021. Next base: position 78,270,688 of record OZ024929.1, on the reverse strand, counting down.
AAACAGTTAACTGAGAATAAAATCTGGATGGTGACATTAATGTGCAATAAGAGTATCAATTTATATGGCCAGAAAGACCTCATGAGGATAACATACTGAAGGTAGCAATTTGCAATGTTAGCGTAACTTACTGCTGCATGAAAATATCTAGTCGATATATGATACTTTTTTTGTTGGAATACTCTTGAACAAAATTATGTCATTTGGATTCGGACAAAATATAAGCTTCCAAATTGCCACTGAAGTAACGAAACATGATTATGGAATATACACCTTCAGAATAACATAGTTAGAAAATGGATCCATTTTAGCCTCAGTGGAACATCCACGGAATGTAAATAAAGTCGACAATGTGGGTGCACTTTACTATGTGATTAGTGTCATCCTGCTGTATGGCTGTTCTATACTTCTTATGATTGCCTCGTACATCAGAAGAAACAACAATGACCAACGGCTGAACAAGTACGTGAAGGAAATGGCCTTTGTAAGAAAGCACGAGAGAAGGCAATACTTGATGTCAGCAAGGGTTAAAGCAGCACGATTAAATGCTCTAAATCCACAAAAAGCAATGGATGATAATTCGAGAAAGATATCTGCTTCAGTAGTGAAATTATCCTCAGCTTCGGAGGTATTGCACAAGGAGGATGTATCTTGTCTGGATTTTGAAAGTGGATGTCAGTTTATTCATGATCAATCTTCAGCTAAGTATCAAACTAACGAAAAAACTTTTTTGTCACCAGAATTATACAAGACAGGTCAGTCAGTGGATGTACAGATGAAGGATGATGGTTTGTTATTATATAGTTGCAACGGAGAAAGAGGTTCCTCCAGCTTCCACTGGATTACTGAGACCGAAACTGAGGGTCTATCAGATTTAAAAGCCTGTCCTAAATCACAAACATCTCTTGGATTATCATCACTGCAGTAGCAAGAAAGCTCTGAATGGCATGCTTATGCATATCCAACCAACTAGACGATTTGGTTCAAATGGATGCTCAGTCTGAACACAAACTGATTAAAATCCAAGACACCATTTTTCAAATTCAAACTAACAATCGGTTTGAACTAGGGTCTGATTAACAGATACTCCATGATTATATAATTCTGAAGACCAGGGCATATATTCATTAACAGTAATGTTTATACAAATTCTTCCTCTGAGAATATTCTGTGAGACAGGGATTTTTTAATGGAAAAAAAATCTTAGAATCAAAGCTGTTCGAAATTGCCATAAAAGCAGGTTTTAATACCTATATGCATCTTTATCTTAACGAGCCACCAAAACAAAAGTATATTTATAAATATATACACAAAGGCTGTTTTCTGTTAACCTGTTGTCTTCATAATAAAGTATTGTAGCCAATCTGTCATTATTTTATGTGATATTCCAAAATTTATCAATAAATATAAATTCTTTGTCACAGAAATTCATCTTATTCTTAAAGATATCAAAGACAACTACAATATTGTTTCGCATGAGAAAAATAAATGTTTTTGTAGAGCAAAAACAAAGCTCCCCAATGAGCATTAATGATTTTGTTGAAATGACTATCTTGGTCTGTTTAATATGGTTTATGTTTTAAATTCCACCTGCCTGCAAAAAATGGCAGTAAAACGCATTCCTGAAAAAGTGTCAGATGACTCTGTTTTGGATTTTACAAACAAATTCAAGATCACTGCCAAAAATGGGGAGGCAATGATTTTGGGCAAAAAATGGCAGATGACTCTGCGTATACCCTGTGGATTGAAAATTTTGCCAAAATCTGCACCGTTTCCTACATAAATACATTTCTGCATTTTACGCAGTAATTCAAGATGCCAGGAAAAGGATTTTTGGAAAAAAGTGGTTGATGACTTGGCATTACTGGGTACAACTTTTATCGATATTGCCAATATTCATTGCTTTGGGACCTGGTAGCCGATATCGAGATCTAAAAACGTATTTTAATATCGCCATTTTAAGTTAAACTGTAAACTTACACTGTATACATTAGAAATAAAGCCTAAATCTGAAGAAATTGTGTAGTTTTATATCACATTTTTGAAGTTTACAATGTGTTTTGGATGAAAACTAAAATGTTTTGTTTTGAAAAATTTTACTTCCCGTTAGTTGGGGATATGCCAAAATAAAACATTTTTACGGTATCCCGGATTTGAACTATTCAGTAGACAGTATCGCGCTCCCCCCCCCCCATATCTCCTGCTACTGAAATATTTATACATTCAGTATCGATATCCACACAGCCAAATGATCTGCCCACCACTCAGCATATACCCTGTGGATCGAAAATTTTGTAAAAATCACTCTATCTCCCACCATTTCCAAAATAAATGTGTTTCGGCATTTTACGCAGAAATTCAGCATGGTCTCCAAAAATGGCAAGAAAATGATTTTTGGAACAAAGTGGTGGATGAAACTGAAACTGCTAAAGCTAGCACTGTTTCTGGGATAGTAAACATTTTCCTTTTCATCATTATGAAAAATTTTGGTGCTTAGTTAATCATTATGACATTGAGTCAGTCATTTTGTCTCAGATCACTTCTAAAAGTTTATGATTTACAGACATCTATATAACAAACTGTGTACCAGGCAACTTTATAAATATATCAACACTGCCAATCCAGGTACAACCTTTTATCAGGTGTGTATTTCACTTAGGCCTTGATTTAGGAAATGTAAGTGAGGGCCTGGTTCCATATTAAAGGACTGTCAGGAAAGAGGCTCTGACTTTAAAATCAGCTAGTGTCTGGACAAAAAGTGCCAAAGTTTGGAAAAAAAGGCAGGAAAATTCAAATTGCATTCCAACTCTGAGTATCAGACTAAGAACTAATAGATTTATCTGGGAATCTATCAAATACCAACCAAACTTGGGAGTCGCCTGGACTTTGGACCAAACATATATGATTTCAATACAATTTCAAAATGATAAAATGTACAAATGGCATAAAAGCAAGCAATTTCTTCAGATTTAAGGTGTGTTTTACAATATTTTAAGTTTTCCTTTGATTATATATATGTTGACAAGCGAGATGGAGGTTATAAAAGAATTAATTTATTCACCATGAAATCACAATAAAGGTCACCAAAAATACAAAATTGCAAATTTAATAAGTAAATTAAATTTTTATAAGTTAATACCCTATCCAATGGACAATAGCTTATCCGGTCGGCGCGGACCGGCCCGCCAAACGTCAGAAAAAGACGTCCTGTGTATCCACCGGCCAGGCCGGCCCAGTACTGTGCACTCGCCAGATGGCGTGTCGTACTTCCTTCCTGTCTAGACAGAGTGACGTCATAGCATCTTTTTCGTTGTCTAAACCTATTAGACCCCTAGTAAACTGATAGCGGGGTCGGTGGGAGGGTCTTGTGTGTCCAATGGATAGGGTATTAACTTATAAAAATTTAATTTACTTATTAAATTTGCAATTTTATTGCGTTAATACATCCTATCCAATGGACAATAGCTGAATAACTACCACTTGGTAGGCGGGTAAGTTACTAGGGACTAAGAAACTTGAACTCATATTGGAATAATGACAATGCCTTCTAAAGCCTGGGTAGACCTTGAAGTCTAAACCCTTAGGGCTATGGTCGAATATCATCATCCGGTTATCCGGAATGGAACCGTCAGAGTCGACCTTGCCCCCCCCCCCCCCCTTTTTTACAGACCTGCTCTGAGGTAGGGGAAGAGAGGGATGAGTTCAGTCCCATCAATTAAGCCTCCCAGAGGAAGTACGTGAGATTTTTTTTTTTTTTTTTTAATCACTCCTTAACTATATGTGCAATATATACAAATATGTACAAGTATTTACATATGTACATCTCTCCTCTAGGTACCAGTCTGTTGGTGGATCTGCTGAGCAGCCACAACTGGTCTGAGATGGTAGAGCTCGGAGTCAGCCCAAGCCACATAGCAAAAAAATTCATTAGGACTTGTGATTTACCAAAAATATGTAACTGTAGTAGTTTCAGAGAAAACTGCGTGACGCACGCACACACGCACATGGTGCAAATTATGATCTCCCTCCGGCGAGCCGGGCGGGAGATAAAAAGAAATTTTGAGGCAATGGTAACATCAATCGGAAAGCTATCAGGAAAATATCTTTGTCTTGTACATCAGGAATACATCCTAAACCCATCTTAAACCTATTTTAAACTATACCTAGGATCATGCATTTTATTATTACTTCAAATTGTAAACCTATCATAAACCACACTCAACGATATGGAACATCCCAAAAGCCACAGAGTCTTACAAATGTTACACTCCAAAGACGAATATATGTTGTGACTTTCTAATGGACTATATGGGGCCGGGGATTCCCACTGGAAAATTTTGTTCTCAGATGGGTAAAGAATCCTTAGCAATAAATCCCCCTCCCCATCCCCAACCTAAAAAAAAAGAAAAAAAAAAGAAACATTTCAGTTTCTTATTGTCAAAAGCTCACTGTTGTTTTAATATATTATCTACTTGGGTGTCAAAAAAAAAAATCCAGCTTTTATTTTTTCACCTACCCAACTTTTTTAAAGATAACCTTTTTACGTGCACTCAATAGTTTCTTCTACTTATGCTTTTTTACCTAACTACTCCTGCTTTATAGCTTTACCTATTCATGGTTCAAAGATCAAATCAGGTCAGACTCACACTGTAATTTCGCATGTTGTCATGTGTTGATTTCACACCCATGACCATAGAGGTTAGGTTATATACTTGTTTGGGTTGTAACCAGGGTTGGGGTCAAGTACATTGAAATGTACTTAAGTACAAGTACTTTGTTAATTTTCAAGTACAAGTACAAATACAAGTCCTTTTTTCCTCAAAGTACTTAAGTACAAGTACTTTTCAAAGTACTTAAGTACAAGTACTTATCACCCGTGAATGACAAAGTAAATTTAAAAAAAAAACACACCACCAAGTTTATTCAAACATATATACAAAATTTACAATTACACACTAATTGGTTGTTATCCACTTATTACTATCTTTATAACATTAAAAGGCCCACTGTTATTATTGTTTATTCTGTTTTAGTGACTACCAATATTTCACAAAACAACAGATACAACATATAAAAAAATACCCAGCCTGCTATTGGGCTTATAAGTCACTTTAAGTTAGAAATTAATTAAGTGTTGTGATGATGGAAAATTAGTTAATCTAATACAATAATACTATACATAATAAGTTTTATGTTAACTAGTCTTTGTAAATTGAAGTATTAGAGAGAAAGTAGAAAGGTTGCTGTGTATTACATTCTCCTTTAAGAAATAGGTGTTTTTCTTTTGAATACAATGTTATCACCCAAAACTGCTATTCAATAAAAGTGACAAGTAAACAATGAACTAATCCTCACCTTCAAATGTTTGACAGAAATTGAAGTGACTTTTGTGCTTCCTGTTATAATCTGAGTACATTGCTTACACTTTGCTGTGACACTCCCTTCAGTATTAGCTGGAATCTCAAAATGCTTTAAAACAGCAGCCATTGTGCTAACACAATGTGATTACCATAAAAGTGAGTGGTTTGCCAATCCCCCTGTCCTAGTATTTATAGTGGTCAGACAAGATCATGGCCAGTGAAAGAAATAATCTTTTTTCTGTAATCAACAGTCTTACCTACTCCAACAATCTTCTGATCTGTATTCATGCGTTGAAAAAAAGTCATTCCTGAGTAATTACATCACAGAGACTGTGTTAATCTGGTCCTTGTGATTTTCTTGGACCAACTGAAAGCTCTTAAATGCCCAGGTGCAATTTACAAAGAATACTCATACCAGGGTAGATATTATTAACTGAGATCAGGCAAGTTCAAAGTAGACAGTTATAACAGGATTAAAGAAGACGAGTAACATGCAACCTTGGAACAATTGTCCCTCTTTTTAAGATGTGATTGGCTTATTGAATTGAAACTTAAATAATTTGATTCATTATTATTATCAATTATACTAAACTTTTTAAAGAAACACTATTATCAAATTGAATCAGATATATCAGTGAAACTTTTAGGAAAATTTACTCTAAATGAATGTTTATCAATAAAGATTTGGAAAAAGCTCAATTCAATTGTAATGATTATATAACACACAAACTTTTGAAAAATTAGTAAAAATTTACTTAAACTAAAAGTACTTAAAAAGGACTTAAATGTACTGGTAAGTACATCAAACTTAAAATGTACTTAAGTACAATTCAAGTACATGTACTTGGAATTTGAAAATGTACTTAAGTACATTTTAGTACTTTGAAAATGTAGTTAAGTACAAATGTACTTAAGTACAAAGTACTTTGACCCCAACCCTGGTTGTAACATCACTTTCAACACTGTACAGGTCATATCACGACAGGGAGTTTTATGGGCAGAGGAAACCAGTACATACAGTTGGTCAAGGTTCTGTACTGTAAAGTGGAGACCATCACTAAGGAACTACCATCTTTGACACATAAGGTTCGGGCTCATAAGGTTCATTTGTGCAGCAAATGAAGCCCAAATAATATAAAAGGGTTGCTAATACAGTTGGGACAGCACTTATCTTTCAAATATAGTTGCATCTTAGGTTTTTATAGACAGTTTTCTAGGTCCAATATTTGTAGTAAATGAACCTTGAGTAATATGAAATGAGTGTTCACACAGTTGGAAGACAGCTGGCAATTGAGAAGTGGTGCTAAAAATATCTGATATAGCACTATGCTTGAAAACATGACAGATCACCTTTCGGTAATTAACATGTGTTATTAATTATAGATACATAACAACTGTTATAGATACATAAATTTATTAGTATTTTTAAATCCTGGATATTTGAGAACAATATTTGGTTAAATACAGTTGAAAATGTATTATTCAAATGGCCATGGATGGAGTTTATTTTTACTTTACATTGAAGAACAGAAAACAAAAATAAGACGATTATTTAATTTTTACAAAACAAGAGAGTGATAGTATGTTCTTTTGTTGAGAGTCATTGTGGTCATTATGTGCACAGAAAATTTCACATTCTGAATAAAAGAATCTCAGATTACATATGCTAGAAAAGGGAATATTAATATTTGATATCAAAACTAAATGAAGGTTGGATAATGTGGGTTCCAGTATTACAGCAGTTCATAGTGGTAGCAACTCATATGTAGTTAGTTTCTGAGACTTAATATTTTGACTCTACTGAACATGTAAATCAACTAAGTAATGGATACAGATCCTTGCCAATACTTCTCCCGATTTATGATGGTTTTAGTTTAGAAAAGTCACTGAAGGTTACTCTAATATTTGTACTATAACTGTAACACTTGACTTTAACGGATTTTGATTTAAATGTACATATATTACTGAATGCACAGATATTAACAGTATAAGTATAAAATCTGCAATCTTTCCTGAAGCAAAAACAGTAGACTGACAAAAACAGAGGTGCTAAGAAATTCCAGTGAGAGTTGCAGCACTGACATTGTGACACCTGCTAAATGAAAACTAAAAAGCTATTTCACATCTAAAATAATAATCATGCCAAGATGCTTACAGGCATGAGCAAGTGGAGAAGCACAGAACATAGAGAATATTGAAGTCTAAGACCAAAGACACAGATCTGTAATTATTTCTGTCTGTGGAGTGCGAAATAGGACTATTTTCAAATTGGCTGAAGACTGGCACTGCATAATCTGTGGAAAGAATGAGTGTATATTTTGCAGTTATTTGTCTTGAACTGGCCTTAAACAGTTAACTGAGAATAAAATCTGGATGGTGACATTAATGTGCAATAAGAGTATCAATTTATATGGCCAGAAAGACCTCATGAGGATAACATACTGAAGGTAGCAATTTGCAATGTTAGCGTAACTTACTGCTGCATGAAAATATCTAGTCGATATATGATACTTTTTTTGTTGGAATACTCTTGAACAAAATTATGTCATTTGGATTCGGACAAAATATAAGCTTCCAAATTGCCACTGAAGTAACGAAACATGATTATGGAATATACACCTTCAGAATAACACAGTTAGAAAATGGATCCATTTTAGCCTCAGTGGAACATCCACGGAATGTAAATAAAGTCGACAATGTGGGTGCACTTTACTACGTGATTAGTGTCATCCTGCTGTATGGCTGTTCTATACTTCTTATGATTGCCTCGTACATCAGAAGAAACAACAATGACCAACGGCTGAACAAGTACGTGAAGGAAATGGCCTTTGTAAGAAAGCACGAGAGAAGGCAATACTTGATGTCAGCAAGGGTTAAAGCAGCACGATTAAATGCTCTAAATCCACAAAAAGCAATGGATGATAATTCGAGAAAGATATCTGCTTCAGCAGTGAAATTATCCTCAGCTTCGGAGGTATTGCACAAGGAGGATGTATCTGGTCTGGATTTTGAAAGTGGATGTCAGTTTATTCATGATCAATCTTCAGCTAAGTATCAAACTAACGAAAAAACTTTTTTGTCACCAGAATTATACAAGACAGGTCAGTCAGTGGATGTACAGATGAAGGATGATGGTTTGTTATTATATAGTTGCAACGGAAAAAGAGGTTCCTCCAGCTTCCACTGGATTACTGAGACCGAAACTGAGGGTCTATCAGATTTAAAAGCCTGTCCTAAATCACAAACATCTCTTGGATTATCATCACTGCAGTAGCAAGAAAGCTCTGAATGGCATGCTTATGCATATCCAACCAACTAGACGATTTGGTTCAAATGGATGCTCAGTCTGAACACAAACTGATTAAAATCCAAGACACCATTTTTCAAATTCAAACTAACAATCGGTTTGAACTAGGGTCTGATTAACAGATACTCCATGATTATATAATTCTGAAGACCAGGGCATATATTCATTAACAGTAATGTTTATACAAATTCTTCCTCTGAGAATATTCTATGAGACAGGGATTTTTTAATGGAAAAAAAATCTTAGAATCAAAGCTGTTCGAAATTGCCATAAAAGCAGGTTTTAATACCTATATGCACCTTTATCTTAACAAGCCACCAAAACAAAAGTATATTTATAAATATATACACAAAGGCTGTTTTCTGTTAACCTGTTGTCTTCATAATAAAGTATTGTAGCCAATCTGTCATTATTTTATGTGATATTCCAAAATTTATCAATAAATATAAATTCTTTGTCACAGAAATTCATCTTATTCTTAAAGATATCAAAGACAACTACAATATTGTTTCGCACGAGAAAAATAAATGTTTTTGTAGAGCAAAAACAAAGCTCCCCAATGAGCATTAATGATTTTGTTGAAATGACTATCTTGGTCTGTTTAATATGGTTTATGTTTTAAATTCCACCTGCCTGCAAAAAATGGCAGTAAAACGCATTCCTGAAAAAGTGTCAGATGACTCTCTGTGTTGCATTTTACAAACAAATTCAAGATCACTGCCAAAAATGGGGAGGCAATGATTTTGGGCAAAAAATGGCAGATGACTCTGCGTATACCCTGTGGATTGAAAATTTTGCCAAAATCTGCACCGTTTCCTACATAAATACATTTCTGCATTTTACGCAGTAATTCAAGATGCCAGGAAAAGGATTTTTGGAAAAAAAGTGGTTGATGACTTGGCATTACTGGGTACAACTTTTATCGATATTGCCAATATTCATTGCTCTGGGACCTGGTAGCCGATATCGAGATCTAAAAACGTATTTTAATATCGCCATTTTAAGTTAAACTGTAAACTTACACTGTATACATTAGAAATAAAGCCTAAATCTGAAGAAATTGTATAGTTTTATATCACATTTTTGAAGTTTACAATGTGTTTTGGATGAAAACTAAAATGTTTTGTTTTGAAAAATTTTGCTTCCCGTTAGTTGGGGATATGCCAAAATAAAACATTTTTACGGTATCCGGGATTTGGACTATTCAGTAGACAGTATCGCGCTCCCCCCCCCCCATATCTCCTGCTACTGAAATATTTATACATTCAGTATCGATATCCACACAGCCAAATGATCTGCCCACCACTCAGCATATACCCTGTGGATCGAAAATTTTGTAAAAATCACTCTATCTCCCACCTTTTCCAAAATAAATGTGTTTCGGCATTTTACGCAGAAATTCAGCATGGTCTCCAAAAATGGCAAGAAAATGATTTTTGGAACAAAGTGGTGGATGAAACTGAAACTGCTAAAGCTAGCACTGTTTCTGGGATAGTAAACATTTTCCTTTTCATCATTATGAAAAATTTTGGTGCTTAGTTAATCATTATGACATTGAGTCAGTCATTTTGTCTCAGATCACTTCTAAAAGTTTATGATTTACAGACATCTATATAACAAACTGTGTACCAGGCAACTTTATAAATATATCAACACTGCCAATCCAGGTACAACCTTTTATCAGGTGTGTATTTCACTTAGGCCTTGATTTAGGAAATGCAAGTGAGGGCCTGGTTCCATATTAAAGGACTGTCAGGAAAGAGGCTCTGACTTTAAAATCAGCTAGTGTCTGGACAAAAAGTGCCAAAGTTTGGAAAAAAAGGCAGGAAAATTCAAATTGCATTCCAACTCTGAGTATCAGACTAAGAACTAATAGATTTATCTGGGAATCTATCAAATACCAACCAAACTTGGGAGTCGCCTGGACTTTGGACCAAACATATATGATTTCAATACAATTTCAAAATGATAAAATGTACAAATGGCATAAAAGCAAGCAATTTCTTCAGATTTAAGGTGTGTTTTACAATATTTTAAGTTTTCCTTTGATTATATATATGTTGACAAGCGAGATGGAGGTTATAAAAGAATTAATTTATTCACCATGAAATCACAATAAAGGTCACCAAAAATACAAAATTGCAAATTTAATAAGTAAATTAAATTTTTATAAGTTAATACCCTATCCAATGGACAATAGCTTATCCGGTCGGCGCGGACCGGCCCGCCAAACGTCAGAAAAAGACGTCCTGTGTATCCACCGGCCAGGCCGGCCCAGTACTGTGCACTCGCCAGATGGCGTGTCGTACTTCCTTCCTGTCTAGACAGAGTGACGTCATAGCATCTTTTTCGTTGTCTAAACCTATTAGACCCCTAGTAAACTGATAGCGGGGTCGGTGGGAGGGTCTTGTGTGTCCATTGGATAGGGTATTAACTTATAAAAATTTAATTTACTTATTAAATTTGCAATTTTATTGCGTTAATACATCCTATCCAATGGACAATAGCTGAATAACTACCGCTTGGTAGGCGGGTAAGTTACTAGGGACTAAGAAACTTGAACTCATATTGGAATAATGACAATGCCTTCTAAAGCCTGGGTAGACCTTGAAGTCTAAACCCTTAGGGCTATGGTCGAATATCATCATCCGGTTATCCGGAATGGAACCGTCAGAGTCGACCTTGCCCCCCCCCCTTTTTTACAGACCTGCTCTGAGGTAGGGGAAGAGAGGGATGAGTTCAGTCCCATCAATTAAGCCTCCCAGAGGAAGTACGTGAGATTTTTTTTTTTTTTTTAATCACTCCTTAACTATATGTGCAATATATACAAATATGTACAAGTATTTACATATGTACATCTCTCCTCTAGGTACCAGTCTGTTGGTGGATCTGCTGAGCAGCCACAACTGGTCCGAGATGGTAGAGCTCGGAGTCAGCCCAAGCCACATCCTTCAGATAGAATTGGGTGAAGGTATTATGAGATTTCCAGTGGCAGGCTGCTAAGATCTGCTCTAAGGAGACTCCAGACTGGAAGGCCTTAGAAGCCGCAAAGGCCCTGACATCATGAGCTTTAACTTGATGTAGGGTGTGGGCCTGCTGATCAGAGAGCTCATAGCATAGGATCACAGTTTGTTTGATCCATGAGGAGATAGTGGCAGGGGAGATGTCTTTGTCAAAGCCTTTCTTGAAGGAGACAAAAACTAACTCCTTGTGCTGTCTGAGGTCTGAAGTCCTGTCCAAATAGTAGCGCAAAGCTCTGACTGGGCACAAGGATCTGTCAGACTTGAGGGATTTATCTAAAGTAGGAGCCAGGGCTGGTATGACCACTGGGGCTACACTCTCTGGACCCTCTTTGGCCAGCTGATTCTTGGAAAGAAAGCTGGGAGATGGAAACAGGGACACCTTAGACCAATCGGATTGGTGTCTGATGTTCTTGTGCTGCCAAGCATGGATCTCACTCCTTCCTTTGCCCGAGCCTAGGGCTAAAAGGAAGACAGTTTTGAAGGTCAGATGCTTCAGAGATGTCTCCCCAAGAGGTTCAAAAGGAGCCTTTGTCAGTTGGTGTAGCACCAGGGAAAGGTTCCAGGAAGGAATCCCCCTCCGCCCTTTAGGTCTATCTCTGTGGAAACTCTCCAAGAGACGAGTGAGATTATCATCTTTGCTGATATTGACTGTTGCACTACCTAGTTTATCAGCAATGGCAGACCTGTATCCATCAATGGTGCTGGGCTGTAACTTCTTGTCCTCAAAAAGGTACATTAGGAAGTCAGCCACCGACTTTACAGGTGGTGACCTGAAGTCCACCTGATTAGTGACGCACCACTTTGTAAAAATGGTCCACTTTGCCTCATAGACTGATCTGGTAGATCTCCTTTGAGGAGCCTCAATTCTTGCTGCCACTGCCTCAGAGAAGCCCTGTTCTTTGATTGTTGTGGCCCTAGGAGCCAGGCATGGAGATTTAGATTTGTCAGATTTCTGTGAGGGATCTGATTGAAGGGCTGTGTGAGCAGGTTGGGCAGGCTGATAGGGACCTGACTGGACATGGTCACTAAAGTCCCAAAACCAAGGCATGTTGGGCCACCCCGGGGCAATTAGATTTAGTCTCTTGCACGGGGAGTCTTGCAACTTCTCCACCACTTTGCCCAATATGGCGGTCGGTGGGAAGGCGTATGCATCTAGATCCTCCCATGGCAGGGTGAGTGCGTCCACTGCTACTGCCAGAGTGTCCGGCACTGGAGACACAAACAGAGGTAACTTGTTGTTGAACCTCGTGGCAAATAGGTCTATCTGAGGCCGGTGCCATTTTCTGCACAAGTCTTGGAAAATGTCCGGAAGGAGGGACCATTCTGTTTGGATGGTCTGGTTTAGCCTGGATAGCTTGTCTGCTATCACATTTAGTCGGCCAGGGATATGTCGGGCTTTTAGGGTCACTTGTCGCTGGGAACACCAGGTCAAGATTTTCCACAGTAGAGCACACAGCGGGCCCGACTTCATTCCCCCTTCCTTGTTTATATAAGCCACTACCGTAGTATTGTCCGTGGCCACCAGGACAATGTTGTTTGTGCATTGGCTTTGGAACTCTTTTAAGGCCAGGAGGACTGCTTTTAGTTCCAGATAATTTATGTGCAGCTTGCTTTCCGGCACTGACCAGGACCCCCTTGCAGTGAACTCGTTTAAGTGAGCGCCCCACCCTTCTTTTGATGCGTCTATAAACATCTGCAGAGCATGTCTTACTGGGTGTAATGGTTGACCTTGAAGCACATTGTCTTCGTCTAGCCACCATTGTAAGCGAGGGTGCAGGGTTCTCGGTAGGGGGATAATCTTCTCTAGAGATTCTGGCACTCTCCAATTGTTTTTGAGATGCCACTGTAGGGGTCTCATGTGCAGTCGGCCGAGGTGAACTTGTTTCTCTGTGGCTGTTAGGAGGCCTATCAGGGACATGAATTTCGGACCGGACAGGCCGGTAATAACAGAAGTACTTGTATCTTGTCCTGAAGGCTTTGCCACCGGTCCGGGGTCGGTCTGACCCGGCCGGACCTGAGGTCGAACTGGTAACCTACAAAATTGAAAACTTGCTTCGGCACCAGTTCCAATTTTTCTGTGTTCACCAGCCATCCGAGTGCTTGACACATTTCCACCAGACTTTGAGTATGTTGGAGGCAGATATGGTATGATTTGGCCCGTACTAACCAGTCGTCTAGGTACTGGTGGATTCTTATACCCTTGCGACCGGCCATCAGCTTCACCTCCTTCACTAATACAGTGAACTCCATGGGTGCTGTGGACAGACCGAAAGGTAAGGCTTTGAATTGGTATGTCCGACCCTGGACATGAAACCTGAGATATTTCTTGGACTGTTCCTGTATTGGGATATGGAAGTAGGCATCTTTGAAATCGACCGAGGTGACCCACTCCCCTTGTTGGAGGGATGTTCTGATGGTTTCCGGTGTTTCCATCTTGAATTTCTCCACTTTGAGGAAAAGATTTAATTGGCTTAGGTCCAATATTGGCCTCCATTTGTTGTTGGGTTTGGGAACCAAAAACAGTCGGTTGAAGAACCCTAGAGAGGTCTGTTTGAGCACTAGTTCTACAGCATTTTTGTCTATAAGCTGATGCAATGCCTCTAACAGGTAGCTGTTCCTGTGAGGATTGGCATAACAGCTTACGACTGTGGGATGTCTTGTCAACCTTGGCCGGTTCCGAAATGGAAGGGTATAACCCTCTTTCAAAATTTGGATCACCTTCGGACCGGCACCCAGATCCAGCCAAACCTGCCAAAAGTTTTGAAGTCTTGCCCCTACAGGAAGTTTTGATGCAACATTTTTTACACTTGCTACAGAAGGGACATAAGACAACTGAGTGACACAAGAAGCACCTTTCACATACTTTAATGAATGATCTCTTTGAGAATAACACTCCACTGCCCCGGGACTTAAATCTTTCCTTTGCGAATGCCCGGGCACAGTAGGTACACGAGTTACAACATTTAAGTTTACAAAACAAGTGTCTATTGTCTTTCTCTTGGAGGTGCTCCCGGCCAGCAGCCCTGACTGAAACTGAGTTACATAGTAATTGTCATTTATAAGGCTGCTGGCCCTTGGCAGGTCGGGAAGTGTAGTTGGAGGCCTTTCCCCTGGGTTTCCGGTAACGACCTTTTCCAATACTTTTCCAAGCTGGCTTGTCTCCCTTCTTGTCCTGACGTCTGTCAGATTTCTTGTCAGGTCTGTCATAAGGGTGAAAACGGGCCTTGCCGCGTGAACCACTAGCCTGACCTCTAGACTCGTAGTGTGAGATCTCCTCCTCAGTCCTCTTTATCACTGAATCAGGGAAGAGGGTGGGAATATGAAGGGGCGCTGTTCTCAAGGCGGCGACAGTATCCGGTTTAATACCCGACTTAACATGGGTAAGGTAAGCATCGCGTCTAGCCAAGGTGAGATTGCCCATGGAGATGAACACAAATTCGCTCAAGTGCTCCATAGTCTTTGCAGCAGCTTGGGTGATACTTGAGTTGAACCACATAAGATATTTAAGTTCATCCAAGGTGTTAGCACTCTTTGCGGCCCCTTTCCCCTTGCAATCTGTCCGGAGACTTCTAAGTTGACTCTGCATGTCCTTCTGTACACGAAACAGGCACCTGTTGAAACTAGCGGCCTGATTGCATATAACGGACGCTTCCCTTGCAGATTTCTCCCACCTTCTTAAAGATTCCTGGGAAATGCGTCTGGAAGCTGGTGGAGTAGAGGTCAATCCGGACTGACGGGAAATCCGACTGAAACAACTGTTTAGCTTTGAAGAATCCGTACTCCAGCCTGAGACAGCAGCAGGGTCAGCTTTGTGGTCGGTGGCAAGACCGTACCATCTGGATTGCGACTTCGCTGTCCTCAGGAACTGGTCCATCAACAGGCCACCGGCCTCAGAACTACGGGAGGGGTATCCCTCAACCAGAGTCACGTTCATCTTCTTCATCTTCTTGCAAAGCCAATCCTCCATCGGCATTTGGATGGAAACCTTGCCTGGAGTCACAGCTTTGGGGCCCGAAAAAGGATTGTCCTCAGATCCAGTGTTAGTACTTTCCATTTCGGGAATGTCTGACCAGCCCATGTACTCCCGGATACCTTTCATAGTTTCCCTATAGGTTTGCTCTTCAGAAGGGATAAGTTCCGGTTCATTGATCAATTCCGGGTCATCCGACAGCTCTCCCTCCTCAGTGTAAAGATCCACTGCGGGTCTATCAGACACGTCACTCACAGAGTCAGAGGTGTCACTAGAGGCACTGTCCTTTCGTTTTTTCTGAAGATGAGGAGAGCCGGTGTCGGTGATAGCAGTTGGTCGGTCAGAATGTTTGCTATGAGACCTTCCGGCAGATTGATGCTTCAAGTGAGAGTCGGTACCAGAATGTGTAGAGGTTGGTCCCGTCCGGATGTCGGCCGGTCAGTGGGTTGATGCTGTGAAGCAGAGGAACCCTTATCTGAGTCGTGACCAGCATGTCGGTGAGGAGATCTGGAGGAAGGTCGGTCGGTGGCAAGATGGCTGGCTGGGTGGTGCTGTGAAGCAGAGAGACCCTTGCCAGAGCTCTTGGAAGAAACTGAAGCAGTCCGCTGCGTGTCGGATGTGAGCTGGCTGGCCGGTTGATGCTGTAAAGCAGAGGAACCTTTGCCAGTGCGCTCTGTAGTGGTAGACTGAGAGTCAGATTCCGGCTGCCTGGCTGCCTGATGCGTTTCCGCAGAGAAGGCTGTGCCAGTGCGCCCTGTAGGTTGAAAAAATGGCTCAGAGTCCCTGGGTATGTTGGTCGGTGGAGAGTGAGATGGAGTAAGCTTAACTTCTGAGGAAAAGGTTGGTTGAAAACTTTTAGAAAGCAAGAGAGCCTCCAACCTGTTGAAACGGTCGGACCACTTACTGTCCAAATCTGCTAACTTAGCGTCCGTCGAAGCTGAATCAGAAGACTTCTTAGGTTTAGCAGAAACCTTTTCCTTCTTGGCTTTCTTCTCTGGAGGCATAGAAGAAGAAGGAGGGGATTTAACAGAGTCTGTAGGAAGTGTAGAGCCCTCCTGGCCAACAACCCCAATGACGGACACAGACGCAGGGTCGACCAGTTCAGAAGAATCTTTAGTGGGGGTGGCCGTAACAGATTTCCTTGCCTCACGTTTCTCTTTCTTATCTTATATGATGGAGTTGAAATCTGAGCTAACTGTTCAGGTGTAAAAGCAGAGCAGAACTTACAAGAAGTAGTATCCTTACTCTCCACACAAGGGTCTTTGCCTTTGTTCTTCTCGCGGCACCGCGCACAATAAGAATGTTGATCAAAAATCGCCATAGCATGGCCACAAGACCCCCTCTTCTGCCCCGGGGAAGACATACTGAGCTATGTATCCTATATATCACTTTTACAAAGATAAACAATGCAACTCTGAAAATAAACAGAGTATATTCCAAATTTTCAACACTGAAAAAATTCGCTTGCACAGATCTCGCGCCAAACGAAAAAGATGCTATGACGTCACTCTGTCTAGACAGGAAGGAAGTACGACACGCCATTTGGCGAGTGCACAGTGCTGGGCCGGCCTGGCCGGTGGATACACAGGACGTCTTTTTCTGACGTTTGGCGGGCCGGTCCGCGCCGACCGGATAAGCTATTATCCATTGGATAGGATGTATTAACGCAATAAAAATATGGGATAAAAGTATATAATTTTTTTAGATTTCTTGTTTGTTTCCAATATTCATTTTAAATTTTCTTTCCATTATATGCGTTGACAAGTGAAGTGACAGTTGTAAAAATTTGTCCTAACAGTATAAAACAATCTAACAGTCAATTCTAATAGTCCTAAAACAATCTGATTTATTTATTTATTTATTTGGGGTATTACGTCGTTTCAACACTGTACAGGTCATATCACGAAGGGTAGTTGGAAGGGCAGAGGAAACCAGTACATACAGTTTGTCAGGGTTCTGTACTGTAAACTGCCGACCAAAGGCAAGCAACTACCAGCTTTCCCACTTGAGGCCATGCCGGGAACTGAACCCCGGCCTCAGAGGTGGGAGGCGAGAGTGTTACCACTCTGCCACCATGGCCCCCTCTAAAACAATCTGAATATCACAGGGTAATAATGATATTAAACTTGTACTATGTAGTAAAATCACAGTTGTAAAGGCATATACATATCTTTGACAATATGATATAAGCAGTAATAATCCAATCCAATAATACACATATAGCATATATGACATCCCATATCTACACGCATCAGAAATGAAAATAATAAATCATCCAATCTAATAAAATCTGTATTTTGAAAAATTCTTAAACTTTTATAGAATCAGTAGGCATCATCAGTACCTTATTTCTTGTCCAATCTAAATTTTTTTTTACCATTTATTTCAGTTTAAAGCAGATTTGTATCTGAGTCTATCATATTGGATTGGTTTGGTATGTACCAGCCTTACTCGTTAACCCCATTTACACTGCAAGTCAGTGGCAAACCATTCATTACATTGGCGAGTCCTACCGAAGTTTTAAAATATTGAATGTTCCGCCTCTGATTTCAGTACCGTGAGCATGCGTATATGATTTCTACGAATTTTTTTCTACGGTAACCAAAGGTGTGGTCCATGGTGTACATAAGGTTGTGATTCAGTTGTCTTTCGGTGTAATACGGTGACATTAGGTGAGTTAAGGTATTGGCGTTTTGCCACCTATTCCTCCGATGGCTACCGAGTTGAGGTGAGTTGAGGTTAATGGAATTTGTCTCTTGGTGACCAATGTTTGTGGTACTAAACAAGAGGAGAGTGCCCGTGAACGGGCACTGTGTCAGCTGACTGAGTGTTTTTGATTTGTGAAGGTGATTAGAGGACAGAATAATTATCAGGAAAAGGGCTGTACAGAAATACAGTAAATGGTAACTGAACAGCAAGTTCGAAAGAAATTCCGAAGCTGACAGAAGAAAAGGATAAAAAAGTTGTGCCCTGTAAATGGTATTATGAAGGAAAACAAGCATTCTGACGCATGCATTTATCTCCCGCCGTATAAATTAGATGTCCTAAAGATAGTGGAATATAAATTTTCCTGCGAGATGGAGGCACATGTAGAAGTGACAAGTTTAATGTTTGATTGCAATACTTTTAAAGACAAAAGGCATTTACTCATTTTAGTAGCTATTACTTTGCCATCCAAAGAGCTACAGTTCTGCCACTTCATTATGCAGATCAACTCAAAGTAGGGAAGCACGTCTTTAGAAGAAATAGCCTATCTGTACTACTTTTAGAGATACAAGACATTTACTTATTTTAGTGGCCATTACTCTGCCATCTAAAGAGCTACAGTTCTGCAACTTCACTATGTGGTAGATCACCCAAAAGTAGGTGAATGACTTATTTAGAAGAAATTGCCCACCTGTAATACTTTTAGAGACTAGACCAAGGATGCATCTGTGGCCAGATGCAAAATGTATCCACCGGCAAAGGCAAAAGTAGCTATTACTCAGCTATGGCACGAGCTAGAGGTCTGAAATTTTAGTATGTTATAGCTGACCCAAAAGTAGGTGAATAACATATTTGCACAAAATTCTCTAAATGCAATAGTTTTCAAGTTACAAGTGATTTTACTCATGATGGAAGTTAGTGAAAAGCCCAAAAGTAGCTATTACTCACTTAGCTATTCAGATAGACACCCAAGTTACTCACCATGTTGTTGCTACGGAAAAAGTAGGTGAATGACATATTTTAACTAAATGCTCTAAATGTAATACTTTTCAAGTTATAAATGATTTAGTGTTGAGTAAGAACTTCAAAGTAGCTATTACTCCGCTATGCAATGAGCCACAGGTCTGGAATTTTACTATGTTATAGCTGCCTCAAAATAGGTGAATAACATACTGAAACTAAATAATGTAAATGCAAAAGTTTTTAAGTTATAAGTGATTTACCCAACAGTGATAACCTAAAAGTAGTTATTATTCAGCTATGCCATGAGCTACAGGTCTGAAATTTTACTATGTTATAGCTGACCCAAAAGTAGCTGCATAATATATTTGCACAAAGTGCTCTAAATGCAGTACTTTTCAAGTTATAATTGATTTAGTGCATGATTTAATTAATTTTAATGTGTTAAAATTTATTTTAAAAATTCATAAAAAAACTTAAGCATGTGAAACTTCTCCAAAATGTAGGTGAATGAGTTATTTGAGAAATACTGGCTATCTGCAATACTTTTAGTGATAATAGGCATTTACTTATTTTGAGTAGGTGAGTAATTAGCTACAGGTCTGAAACTTCACCAAGTGAAAGCTGTCCCAAAAGTAGGTGAATGACTTATTTGAGAAAAATTGGCTATCCGCAATACTTTTAGAGATAATTAGCATTTACTCATTTTGAGTAGGTGAGTAATTACCTACGGGTCTGGAACTTCACCATGTGAAGGCTATCCGCAATACTTCTAGGGATAATTAGCATTTACTCATTTTGAGTAGGTGAATAATTAGCTACGGGTCTGAAACTTCACCAAGTGATGGCTCTCCCAATAGTAGATGAATGAGTTATTTGAGAAAAATTGGCTATCTGCAATACTTTTAGAGATAATTAGCATTTACTCATTTTGAGCAGGTGAGTAATTAGCTATGGGGCTGAAACTTCACCATGTGAAAGCTCTTCCGAAAGTAGGTGAATGAGTTATTTGAGAAAAATTGGCTATCTGCAATACTTTTAGAGATAATTAGCATTTACTCATTTTGAGCAGGTGAGTAATTAGCTATGGGTCTGAAACTTCACCAAGTGAAAGCTCTCCTAAAAGTAGGTGAATGAGTTATTTGACAAAAAATGGCTATCTGCAATCCTTTTAGAGATAATTAGCATTTACTCATTTTGAGTAGGTGAGTAATTAGCTACAGGTCTGAAACTTCACCAAGTGAAAGCTCTCCCAAAAGTAGGTGAATGAGTTATATGAGAAAAATTGGCTATCCGCAATACTTTTAGAGATAATTAGCATTTACTCATTTTGAGTAGGTGAACAATTAGCTACGGGTCTGAAACTTCACCAAGTGAAAGCTCTCCCAATAGTAGGTGAATGAGTTATTTGAGAAAAATTGGCTATCTGCAATACTTTTAGAGATAATTAGCATTTACTCATTTTGAGTAGGTGAGTAATTAGCTATGGGTCTGAAATTTCACCATGTGAAAGCTCTCCCAAAAGTAGGTGAATGAGTTATCTGAGAAAATTGGCTATCTGCAATACTTTTAGAGATAATTCGTATTTACTCATTTTGAGTAGGTGAGTAATTAGCTACGGATCTGAAACTTGACCATGTGAAAGCTCTTCCAAAAGTATGTGAAGGAGTTATTTGAGAAAAATTGGCTACCTGCAATACTTTTAGAGATAATTAGCATTTACTCATTTTCAGCAGGTGAATAATTAGCTACAGGTCTGAAAATTTACCAAGTGAAAGCTCTCCCAAAAGTAGATGAACGAGTTATTTGAGAAAAGTTGTCTATCTGCAATAATTTTAGAGATAATTAGCATTTACTCATTTTGAGTAGGTGAGTAATTAGCTACGGATCTGAAACTTCACCATGTGAAAGCTCTTCCAAAAGTACCTGAAGGAGTTATTTGAGAAAAATTGGCTACCTGCAATACTTTTAGAGATAATTAGCATTTACTCATTTTCAGCAGGTGAATAATTAGCTACGGGTCTGAAACTTCACGAAGTGAAAGCTCTTTCAAAAGTAGGTGAATGAGTTATTTGAGAAAAATTGGCTATCTGCAATACTTTTAGAGATAATGAGCATTTACTCATTTTGAGTAGGTGAATAATTAGCTACAGGTCTGAAACTTCACCAAGTGAAAGCTCTCTCAAAAGTAGGTGAATGAGTTATTTGTGAAAAATTGGCTATCTGCAATACTTTTAGAGATGATTCGCATTTACTCATTTTGAGCAGGTGAGTAATTAGCTACGGGTCTGAAACTTCACCAAGTGAAAGCTCTTCCAAAAGTAGGTGAATGAGTTATTTGAGAAAAATTGGCTATCTGCAATACTTTTACAGATAATTTGCATTTACTCATTTTGAGTAGGTGAATAATTAGCTACAGGTCTGAAACTTCACCAAGTGAAAGCTCTCTCAAAAGTAAGTGAATGAGTTATTTGAGAAAAATTGGCTATCTGCAATAGTTTTAGAGATAATTCGCATTTACTCATTTTGAGTAGGTGAGTAATTAGCTACGGGTCTGAAACTTGACCAAGTGAAAGCTCTCCCAAAAGTAGGTGAATGAGTTATTTGAGAAAAATTGGCTATCTGCAATACTTTTAGAGATAATTAGCATTTACTCATTTTGAGTAATTAGCTACGGGTCTGAAACTTGACCATGTGAAAGTTCTTCCAAAAGTAGGTGAATGAGTTGAGAAAAATTGGCTATCTGCAATACTTTTAGAGATAATTCGCATTTACTCATTTTGAGTAGGTGAGTAATTAGCTAAGGGTCTGAAACTTCACCAAGTGAAAGCTCTCAATTAGCTACAAATGAGAAAATAGCTATTACTCACTTATGGCATGCAATAGAACCCCAAACTATGTACCATCTTATAGCTAAGGACAAAGTAGCTGAACAACATATTTTAGGCAAACACTCTAACTGCAATAGTTTTGGAGTTACAATGGCTTTACTCAACAGTCAGAATTTCAAAGTAGCTATTACTCAGCTATCAAAGATTCAACAGGTCTGAAACTTTACTATGTGATAGCTTACCAAAAAGTAGATGGACAACATATTTGAAAAGATTTCCCTAACTTTAATACTTTTGAAGATATTTGACATTTACTTCTTTTGTTATTTAGCTACAAATGAGAAAATAGCTATTACTCACTTATGGCACGCAATAGAACCCCAAACTATGTACCATCTTATAGCTAAGGACAAAGTAGCTGAACAACATATTTTAGGAAAACACTCTAACTGCAATAGTTTTGGAGTTGCAATGGCTTTACTCAACCGTCGGAATTTGAAAGTAGCTATTACTCAGCTATCAAAGGTTCAACAGGTCTGAAACTTTACTATGTGATAGCTTACCAAAAAGTAGATGGACAACATATTTGAAAAGATTTCACTAACTTTAATACTTTTGAAGATATTTGACATTTACTTCTTTTGTTATTTAGCTACAAATGAGAAAATAGCTATTACTCACTTATGGCATGCAATAGAACCCCAAACTATGTACCATCTTATAGCTAAGGACAAAGTAGCTGAACAACATATTTTAGGCAAACACTCTAACTGCAATAGTTTTGGAGATACAATGGCTTTACTCAACAGTCGGAATTTGAAAGTAGCTATTACTCAGCTATCCATGGTGCAACAGGTCTGAAACTTAACTATGTGATAGCTTACCCAAAAGTAGATGAATAACATATTTGAAAAGATTTCTGTAACTCTAATACTTTTGAAGATATTTGGCATTTACTTCTTTTGTTATTTAGCTACAAATGAGAAAATAGCTATTACTCACTTATGGCATGCAATAGAACCCCAAACTATGTACCATCTTATAGCTAAGGACAAAGTAGCTGAACAACATATTTTAGGAAAACACTCTAACTGCAATAGTTTTGGAGATACAATGGCTTTACTCAACAGTCGGAATTTGAAAGTAGCTATTACTCAGCTATCCACGGTGCAACAGGTCTGAAACTTTATTATGTGATAGCTTACCCAAAAGTAGATGAATAACATATTGGAAAAGATTTCTGTAACTGTAATACTTTTGAAGATACTTGGCATTTACTTCTTTTGTTATTTAGCTACAAATGAGAAAATAGCTATTACTCACTTATGGCATGCAATAAAACCCCAAACTATGTACCATCTTATAGCTAAGGACAAAGTAGCTGAACAACATATTTTAGGAAAACACTCTAACTGCAATAGTTTTGGAGTTACAATGGCTTTACTCAACAGTCAGAATTTGAAAGTAGCTATTACTCAGCTATCCAAGGTGCAACAGGTCTGAAACTTTACTATGTGATAGCTTACCAAAAAGTAGATGAACAACATATTTGAAAAGATTTCTGTAACTCTAATACTTTTGAAGATATTTGACATTTACTCCTTTTGTTATTTAGCTACAAATGAGAAAATAGCTATTACTCACTTATGGCATGCAATGGGACCCCAAACTATGTACCATCTTATAGCTAAGGACAAAGTAGCTGAACAACATATTTGAAGAAAAAGTTGTAACTGCAATAGTTTTTGAGTTATGAGCCCTTTACTCCAAGTAGCTAAGATAGCTATTACTCAGTTATCTTTAGGCCTAAGTCCATAAAACCAAAAAAATTTTCGAGGGCGTGAAAATTCATTGGGACAATTAATTTACAAAAAATCTGTAGCTGTAGTAGTTTTGGAGGAATCTGCGTGACTAACTAACGCACACACACACGCACGCACGCACGCACACACAGGCATCATTTCATAATCTCCCTCCCGGGCTAAAGCCCGGCGGGAGATAATAACAAGGTAATTGTTTAAGTGTAAAAAATAGGTTAAAACATATTTAAAGAAATACTACAAATGCAATATCCTCGTTCGACCTTGAAGAAGGGGTCCAAGGTCAAATCTAACCACACAAATACATTCCCAGCCCATGATTTCCTATGGTTTACCATTCCAAACCTCTAGGACCAACTAGATTGGGCCAACTCGGCGCCAACATATCCCCAGACAGGTCATCACTCACGCCACAGGTTTTGATCGGGAATTTTTAAAAACATAATTACCCATTATTATATGAACTTCAGCACATCAATCTACTCTGTTTATATCTTCCAAGGAAGATGGTGTATCCCCAGACGCCGAATACATAACTCAAATTATATTTTCAATCTTCCTGCAATGATAACTCTAAACCTATTTTCAAAGTATTTAAATGATTGATGATTGAATGTCCATTCTAAAATAATAATCCCAAAAGAGCATATCTGTTTCTATATTTGTTGACAAATAAAATATTATTTTTAACTCAACTCATCATACTTTTCAATCTTCCTTCAAAGTATTTAAATGATTGATGATTCAATGTCCATTCTAAAATTCATAATCCCAAAAGCGCATATCTGTTTCTATATTTGTTCACAAATAAAATATTATTTAAAAAAAAATTATTTATATTATTATTTTATTATATTATTTTTAGAATTTGCAAATTGTTTTCAGTTATTCATTTCCTCTATACCTATATATGTGGTCCATATATATGCAACCTAAATATGTGACACAATCTCAGTTCTGACTCCCCTTTGTGTTATATGTAATGAAGCCCACCACCTCCCACCCCCACCCCTCTCCCCTTCTCCACACCTCTCTCACTATTACACAAGATCTGCAACCCCATTGAGGTCTTTGTTTCTCATCTGATATCATTAAATACCTTTGTTTATTTAGTGTCACTCAATATAGCTGGAGGTCCCAGAGGTGGGTGGGGGGAATCCGGGTGGGGGATGTGGGTTGGGACTTAGTTTAGTTTATTAGTTTATTATAGTGACATGTATTATGTTGACAAGGATTATACAAAAACTATTGAAGTAATACCCAGCCCTATATGGGCTTATAAGTCACTTTAAATAGAGAGTTAATAACAAACAGAGCAAACATATTTTGAGGTAAGATACAGTAAATAAAGACAGCAATTCAATACATAAAAATTAACAATCTAATTTACTTTTTCTTTCTTGCCACAAATCAAAAATAAAATTAATAACCATATTGACATTCATATGAGTTAATACCCTTGATAATTGATCTATTAATAATTCAGATTTATCTATATTTAAAATTTTGAAATATTTCATACGAATCAGCTCTAAAGCTGGACAAACACAAACAAAATGTATCTCATCTTCTACATCTTTTTTACACAGTTTACATGTTCTCTCAAAGAGATGGAGTGCTACAGCATAAATGGTAAACAAACAATCTATATAAAAGGGGTACTCAAATACAAAAAGAATTGAGAATTTTAAGTATGTGATTATCAACTGAAATGAGTTCATAACTGTAGGAGCTGTGTCAAAATTAACTGAGGCAAGTTGAATAAAACTGGGCTAGTTGAGGGTTAAAAATCCCCTAGTTTTACTACATACGGATATAATTTCATTAATATTGGGACTTAAAGCTCACTTAAAGTGTCCATTTTGTCTACTTGAATATGTTTAACCGGCGTTTAACCAGTTTCATTTTAAAAAGTTAAAAACTCAGCAAGCAGAGGTATAACACACAAAAATAAGTTCTTAAAAGACTAAGATAGCCATAACATTATTAATATTCAAAATTTAAATAGACAGGCATTTCCTTTTAAAAATTCAAAGATTTCAGCTCTATAACCCACATAGTTTGACAGTTACTGGGCTTTAAAGTGGCATAATGTCCATAAATTGGGTTTCTGTGGGCATTTTACAATTGTTAAAGAGACCTTAGCAATTAAACTACAGATCTGAAACTTTTTGGGGGACATACATAACAAACAAAAATTATATATAATACAGTTTAAGACTTGTCACACTAAGCATTTCCAAATAACAGGGCAAAATACGGAAAAAATGTCCAAAAAGGCACTTGGGCGAGTGTCTATGGCCCTCATACACAGGTTAAATGTCTACTAAAAACGTTGATTTTCACCATATGTAAAAAGGACATAATAATGCATTCCCAGATGGGATTTCAGCTCCATCAATCACATAGTTTAACAGTCACAGGGCTTAAAGGTGGCAAAAAGTCCAAATATTGGGTCTCTGTGGGCCTTTTAGAGATCTCGATGTGGCTTTCAAATTAAAGCTTCAGACTTAAAATTTGTTACATACTAAGATTACACATAGAATATGTATCTAATAAAGTTTGAAACTTCTCAGACTTACCATTTCCAAGTTACAGAGCAAAATATGTGAAAAATGTCTTAAAAGGGTCACTCAGGTGGGTGTTTAAGGTCCTCATACACAGGTTAAATGTCTACTTGAAGCCTTGATTTTTGGCACATGTAAAAAGAACATAATAATGTATTCCCAGATGAGATTTCAGCTCTATCAGTCACATAGTTTAACAGTCACAGGCCTTAAAATTGGCAAAAAGTCCAAATACTGGGTCTTTATGGGGCCTTCTAGAGACCTAAATGTGGCCTTCAAATTAAAGCTTCAGACTTAAAATTTGTCACATACTAAGATTACACATAGAATATGCATCTAATACAGTTTGAAACTTCTTACTCTTACCATTTCCAAGTTACAGGGAAAAATATGTGAAAAATGTCTAAAAATGGTCACTCGGGTGGGGATTTATGGTCCTCATACACAGGTTAAATGTCTTCTTAAAGCCTTAATTTTTGGCACATATATAAATAACATACTAATATCTTCCCAGATAGGATTTGAGCTCTATCAGTCACATAGTTTGACAGTCACAGGGCTTAAAAGTAGCAAAAAGTCCAAATATTGGGTCTTTGGGAGCCTTTTAGAGACCTCAATTTGACCTTCAAAATTAAAGCTTCAGACTTAAAATCTGTTACATACTAAGATTACACACAGAATATATATCTAATACAGTTTGAAACTTCTCAGACTTACCATTTCCAAGTTACAGGGAAAAAGATGTGAAAAATGTCTTATAAGGGTCACTCGGGTGGGTGTTTATGGTCCTGATACACAGGTTAACTGTCCATTAAAGGCCTAAATGTTGGGGCACATATAAGAAAACACATAGATATATTCCCAGATGATATTTAACTTAGATGAGAGACATAGTTTGAAAGCTACAGTGCTTGAAAGTGGCAAAAAGTGCATAAATTGGGTCTCTGTGGGCACTTTTGAGACCTTAAGTCGACCCCTTTGGGTAAACCTACAGCCCTAAAATTTTCTACAGACAAGGATTACATATCAAAGTTATACCTAGCACAGTTTGAGACTCATCAGAATTACCACTTCCAAATTATAGGGCAAAATATGTGAAAAGTATAGCAAAAAATCCCTAAGTGGGGGTATTTATGGGCCTCAAGGACAATTTTCTCCTCAACTTAAAGTCGTGATTTTCGGCACATGTACTAAGAACATATTAATGTGTTGTCAGGTAAAATTTCAGCCAGCTGAGCATCATAGTTTGTGACCTACAGGGCTCTAAGTGGCCAAAAGTCCAATTTCTGACCTTAAGGTGGCCATAAGTTCTTTTTTACTGGGAGTTTAAGGTCACCTTAAAATAGGGATCTTCCTTTGGGCACCCTTAACATGTGTACCAAGTTTGAAAAAAAAATATTAATTTGTTTTTGAGTTATCGCGTCCACAAGGAAATTTCTACGGCGGCGGCGGCGGCGGCGGCGGCGGCGGCGGCGGCGGCGGCGGCGCGACGGACCTGAATCCAATATATCCCCGACTTTCGTCTGGGGATATAATTATAAATGAGTTATACGCACTTTTAAGCTTGGCTGTCCTCATTTGACCTTGAAGGAGGGGTCCAAAGGTCAAATCTGACCATACCAAAAGATTCCGAGCCAATGATTTCCTATGGGATGGTTTACCATCCCAAATCTCTGTCACCAATAATAAGCGAGTTGTAGGCACTTTCAATTTTTGCTATCCTCATTTGACCTTGAAGGAGGGTTCCAAGGTCAAATCGGACCATATCAACAGATTCACAGCCCATGATTTCCTGTCTGTTTACCATCCCAAACCTCTGGGACCAATAATAAGTGAGTTATAAGCACTTTTAAGTTTGGCTATCCTTGTTTGACCTTGAAGGAGGGGTCATTGAAGGTCAAATCTGACCACACCAAAAGATTCCCACCCCATGATTTCCTACAGGTTGGTTTATCATCCCAAACCTCTAGGATCAATAATAAGGGAGATATAAGCACTTTTCATGACTGACAAAAAACACCTGCGGCGGCCATCTTGTTTCTCAAAATGAGGCCAAAAATATTCCCAGACAACATTTTATGGTTATTAATATATACTGCAAACTTAAGAAAGCTAGCTATAATATTTTTTTTCATCAGAACAGTAATGGTGAAATCTCTCTCTACACACTGCGGCTATCCAGTGGATACAATGATTTACTCAACAGTGAGAACCTGAAAGTAGCTATTGCTCAGCTATGCCATGACATAGAGGTCTGCAATTTCACTATGTTATAGCTGACCAAAAATTCTGTGAATAACATATTTAACAAATTACTCTAAATGTAATAGTTTTCAAGTTACAACTGATTTACTCAACAGTGAGAACCTCAAAGGAACTATTACTCAGCTATGCAATGAGCTACATGTCTGAAATTTTACTATGTTATAGCTAACCCAAAAGTAGGTGAACAATATATTTTAACAAAATACTCCAAATGCAATATTTTTCAAGTTATAGCTGATTTACTCAACAGTCAGTACCTGAGAATAGCTATTGCTCAGTTGTGCCATGAGCTATAGGTCTGTAATTTCACTATGTTATAGCTGACCCAAAAGTAGCTGAATAACATGTTTGCACAAATTTCTGTAAATGCAATAGTTTTCCAATTATAACTGATTTACTCAACAGTGAGAACTTCAAAGTAGCTATTACTCAGCTATGAAATGAGCCACAGGTCTGAAACTTCACTATGTTATAGCTGACCCCAAAATTGGTGAATAACATATTGAAACAAAATACTCTAAATGCAATAGTTTTCAAGTTATAAGTGATTTACTTAACAGTGATAACCTAAAAGTGGCTATTACTCAGCTATGCCATGAGCTACAGGTCTGAAATTTTACTATGTTATAGCTGGCCCAAAAGTAGCTGAATAACATATTTATACGAAATTCTCTAAATGCAATAGTTTTTAAGTTACAAGTGATTTTACTCATGATGGAAGTAACTGAAAAGCCCAAAAGTAGCTATTACTCACTTAGCTATTGAGACAGACACCCAACTTACTCACCATATTGTAGCTATGAAAAAAGTAGCTGAATAACATATTTTAACAAAATGCTCTAAATGCAACACTTTTCAAGTTATAAGTGATTTACTCAACAGTGATAACCTAAAAGTAGCTATTACTCAGCTATGCCATGAGCTACAGGTCTGAAATTTTACTATGTTATAGCTGGCCCAAAAGTAGCTGAATAACATATTTATACGAAATTCTCTAAATGCAATAGTTTTTAAGTTACAAGTGATTTTACTCATAATGGAAGTTACTGAAAAGCCCAAAAGTAGCTATTACTCACTTAGCTATTGAGACAGACAGCCAACTTACTCACCATATTGTAGCTATGAAAAAAGTAGCTGAATAACATATTTTCACAAAATGCTGTAAATGCAACACTTTTGAAGTTATAAGTGATTTAGTGCATGATTTCATGAATTTTAATGCATTAAAAATTATTAAAAAAATTTATTAAAAAAAAAGTAAGACAGATCCAGGTCTCATACTCACACAAGAGAATCTACCTCTGGCCTAGTACATATATACAAGATATGAGAGAAATCCCTGCAATAGTCACTGAGAAAATTGTGATAAAAAGTTGAAATTTTCACACTTTTGGTGGGGGTACCCCCCTTGTAATGTCTCTAGCAAACAGACGAACAGACAGATTTGCATGCCTTGAACAATTTTTCATCCTCGATAGATAAGGTATCTTTTAAAAAAAACAGCACGTCTCTAGGCCTTGTAGTTTTGGAGAATAAGTTGTTCACGCGGATGCGGACGCGTACACCCATGCCGCAGAGTGATGACATAATGTCAGCTGACTGACAAGTCAGCTGACATGAAAACCGTGCCCAATCAGTGGCCATCCGCCTATAGTGTGAACAACTCGGAAGAAATGGGTTGACCTGGAGGTGGTTCTGCCGAGAAAAACTTCTAACCATAGGCAGCGTTCGACAGTAATGCTGTCCCCCTGGTCCGTGGCCAGTAGAATTTTCTAAGGACTTACATAGTTTAAAAGTTACTGGCCCCTTTTGCCAGTAGATTTCATTCAACACTTTCACCTGAGATACTGCATAAAATAGTGTACTTTCATTTCTCATAATTAATGACCACCACAAAATCTAAAGGACCAGTAGATATCGAGAGTTACTGGCCCTATGGTCCAGCGTACATTTCTTGTTAGTGTCGAACACTGACCATAGGACGTACTGCCTATAGTGTGAATGGGGTATAAATAAATATTCTTTTGCACCATCTCTAATAGTTAGAAGGCACTCTGGCACAAAGAATAATTTTGTAAACTTACGATCTTCTCCCACACATGGCTGACCCGGTTCATTGGGTACATTTGGAAACACTGAAAAACACAAAGGGTACATCTCATGTAATATATCCAGTATGGTGAACATTTTGGCAAAGATTCACTATTTTTGTCCTTCTTCTAATAGTAATTTTAATATAGTGAGGCACAAACTAATCCATCAAGTCACTCATGAACTATTTCCTGGAGTATTTATACATTCACGGAATGCCAGAGAAGATTGTCAATGCATCCAATTATATAAAATCCCTGAAATCCTTCTTTCTAGATATCTAACTGTATAAATGTGTGTAGTAAAGTTTTCTGACCCAGGAAAATATCCTGGATGGTAGTTTATGTGAAGAATAATACCGGGAATGTAAGTGCTACTTTAATTGTTTTCACAGTCTAATGTTTGTACTTTATGCAACAGCATCCAAAAGAAGACAATCACACACAGTAACCTCCCTCAAGTTATCCCAAGCTTCTATTCACACTGATCTACACAAGCATATTACCAATGTTACTGTATTATTGTTCTATATGCTATCCTTGCCAATCCAAGACATTAGCCACAATGTTTTTTTACTCTTGCAACTTTTTCCTGTCATGTATTGTCGCCTAATGCACAAGTGAGTATTTACAGTAAGCTCAGATCAATTACACAACTCCCAAGATATTTTTTTTGCTTATATAATGTAACTGGCACCACTCCACACCAAAAAATACTACATGTAATTTGTTAACACTCTTGCTATGGCAGTCCATTGCAATTATCCCACCAAAAAGGTTATCCTCAACGTATCTCAACATAATCAGAGTGTACACATGTTTGCATGTCCATGATATCTTTTGTTGATAAACATTAAAAGCAGTTTATAAAATATAAATACTATTCAATACATTGCCCAATATTCACTGCAATAGAGAAACATGAAGCAAAACCAGGAGGTCTGACATTAATAATAACTATGTATCAGAATATCCAAATTTATACAAAGTTACAAACACACCATTCATGGCCATAGCAAACTCACCACAGCTATTTATAACCATGCTCTCATAAAGGTTGGTTTTAATTCATTTAGTAATGAATTAATTCCATAAATCCCAAACTAAATTTTTGATAATGATATAAAATTACTTAATCCCAGAAAATGTGTATAATTCCAGACCTTCTGGCTCCTGAGCTTTTGATCTTAATCATAAATTTAAAAGTTGCATAGCGACAGGTGGTGAAATACTGCTCACAGCACCCAAGAGAAGGGAGGCAAAACAATCTATGGGTATGTGCTTCTTAGCTGGTCTTACAGACCAATTTACCAGCAGGGATCAAGTATTCTCTTTACTACTATTCAGAGAGATTGGGCATAAATCTATATTTCCACATATGCAATTTGCCATAAGCAATATGCTGCTACACAATTTCTGTACACAAAGTTCCATTATAAATCTCACAATGATATAGAGTATATCTTCTGCATAGCAATGTCACTAAATATCAACCAAATAGGGAGAGAAACATCAACAAGAAAATTGTATTTATAGTCCCCAAAAAGGCAGGCTGCATAATCGGTTTCAGGGAAAGGGTTTGGCAACAAATTTCAAGTTTATGATTTGTTTACACAAGGAAAATTTGTTCTACCACCCTGTGAAGTTTGAAATCAATAGGCAGAAGCATCTTCGAGTTCAGAGTCCGGAAACAGAATTTCAAGATGGCAGCCATGTAGCTTTTCAAAATTGCATAAATTTAGAAAGCAACCTAGCCTACGTGGTGTCCTACCACACTGTAAAATTTCAAATCAATCAGCGGAAGTGTCTTCAAGTTAGAGTCTGGAAAGCAAATGTTGATGGACAGATGTCGTACACACCAATCTAAAAGGCTGGTTACATGTAACCCATCCAAAAATCACATTTTCAAGTAATCTCTTAGTTTTTAGTTTTCTTA
This sequence comes from Sabellastarte sp. h YS-2021, assembly GCA_964017235.1. Classification (NCBI taxonomy): domain Eukaryota; kingdom Metazoa; phylum Annelida; class Polychaeta; order Sabellida; family Sabellidae; genus Sabellastarte; species Sabellastarte sp. h YS-2021. Next base: position 78,237,853 of record OZ024929.1, on the reverse strand, counting down.
TTTTCTTATTCTTAATTATAACCACAAATGACCTACACTTTACATGGAAACACTTAATTTCACTTTATTAGATGGAGAGAAAAATAGAAATCATGAATCATTAATCAACTGTATACATGTACAGGGAAACATGGGCTAAATCCCAGGATAATACACAATTTATACACATGGCATTTCTGTAGAACAAGAATGTCGAATTTTCAATACTTAGATGAAAGTTCCAACTGGAGTCATCTCCACTTTTTATTGAATTTTAGGATATTCTTTCTAAGTTTATAATTACTTTAGATGATTAGTTTGACCTTTTGGAATTCTCACTACAAAATTTAAGCAGTATAGCTCCAGGTGAGAATTTCATATGCAGCGGCAAATCTTATATTAAATACAACACTATTAAACTATTAATATTCATCTATCCTTTTCACAGCTAGACACTGAATTCTATATTATTAGAACCAGTACAAGTTATAGTGAGGTGTCAGTGCAAACAATTTTAAGGTCACAACATCAGAAAATACACTATTTTTGTCAGTACATAAGTAGAAGTTAGTCATAACTAGACCCAAATACTCTGGATACTGAAGTTCTACTTAAACGGAGTCTAATGTTAATTCTAAATTCCTGTGAAAACTCTTTTCAGGTCGTAGAAGTACACTTTGGCACAGAAATCTGAAAAACTACTACACAAAGGCTTTCAGTCAAGTGATTGATTACTATAAACATTCCAATCCAATGAAAACACCAATGCATGATATAAAGAATAACAACTGACTGATCCAGATGGCTGTTTCAACACAGAATACAGTCAACTGGAGAAGTACTGAGCAAACAAATTGGCAAACTCAGATTAGACAGCTCCAAAATGTCTGACAAGGCAAGATTCCCACGTAACTCTGGTGATTATATCTATCTCCCATTTCCTGCATATCAATATTACCTCAAAAAGTCTCACTGGAATTTCTTGTATTTTATTCCAAGACTGGATCAGTGAGAGGCAAAAGCCAACCTTAACAAATAATGACAACTTAGAAACAGGCTCTGTAATGAGGCCTTAAGCACAATTGGTTGAAATAGAGTAGACTCTTGTTTATCCGAACCTATTGGTGACATCCCATAAGTTTGGATAATAAGGAGGTTCAGATAACCAAGAGTGAGACTGTGGTCATGCAGAGGTATAGACAATGGAAGATAATGCTGTGATTTTGACAATTTTATTGATTGGAATATTATATCACAATGTAAACACACTACCAATCACCGCTCTGAAACACCCATAGCAATACAAGAGACCTGAATCTATTTACTTGCATTTTAGTAAATAGCAACTTGAACTGAAATGCAGTTGATATAAACAAATAAAATGTGAAATAACCACTAAAATAAGAAACATTATGTTGAAAACAATTATAAGATACCCAAAGATTATATTTTAACGGATATTTTCTTGGGAGGAACATAAAAGCAATGTGTGGGTAATAACATAAAATTTGGGGTGGATGTATGAATGACAAAGACCTTTCTGAGGGCGATCACTGGGCTGGCATCAAAGCGTATCCTTTGATTGTTCCACAACATGGCCATGATATTATGGATTTCTAATTTGCAATATTTGACCAGACATTGCTTAATTCCAATTGACAAAATGATGACAAGTAGTGTCAACAAAATGGAACTGAGGTGTCCTGCAAATTTACAGTAGAGCTGAACCTTGTAATGACAAACCTGGAGGGACTAGAAAAATACTTTTGCTTAAAACATGAACTCCAGTGAACAGGGTAAATTTCAATGACAAAATAACCAATCAGGATCCAATAGTTACTTCTATTTAAGAGGGAAATACTTAACTCCAAATAGTCTTGAGAGAAATTTTTGGTTTGATGGTGCTTAAAATTAATCTTTCATGTTATAAAGACTAGTCTCAATGGAACCTTGTGTCAAAAATCAAATTTTCAAAGCAGAATTTCAAGAAAAAGGTTTTGATAAGTGGTTTTGATAGCATAAGACTAGTTTAGTATACGAAAACCGTTTTTTTTTGTTGAGAAATTGCAAATATCATCTAACTATATGTCTTGATATAATTTTTCCATTTGATACAATACTAGTAGAATAAAGGGAACTTCTGTTTTGCCTTTTAAGTAAATGTAATTAATTATAAAGCAATGTCTCACTTTGCCAGGAGTGTTTATTCTGGAGTTGATCAATATAGAAAGGTCATGAGACACAACAGAAATAGAAGATGCAACCTTTCCATTTATGCCTTGTGTAATTAAATGGCAAACAATGTTGTGCAATGTCTCTGGTCCATTTCTAACTTGATTAATCTCAGCTTAAGTTTGCTTTCAGTGGATTTGGTCCAAGTCAAAATTGTAACAATGTCAGTTATTTATTTCTACTTATGACAACTTTTTAAGTTACATCCACATTGAGAAATACTGAATTAAGTTTTGAGGATATCATGCAATTTACAGAGTAAAACAATGGTGTGACTGTGTTGCACCATTTGAAGGATTTCACATTTTTAGTATGCTTAGGAATTTCAGGTTCAACTTATACCTTGTTATTTCCATTGCTTCTAGTTATGGCTACTCTCTGTAAGTCAAACTTGTAGTTCTCCTTTCATTTTAAACTGAAACTGTTGCTATTGTTGCTATTTCGGGTCTCCTTTTGCAAAATCTAGCATAATATAGCGACTGTAACATTCTTACTCAACATGTGAAGCAATGATAATGCAAATATAGATTAAGTATATCCATAATAAAATGTCATTTGATCAGCAAAAATTGTCATCCTTTTCAGTGTGAAAATAGCATCGGAGATGCCCATACCCCACAGCCTGGGGAAATATTTTTCAACACCATGAGATACAGAAGTAGTATAACATTACAAAATTCAAGATACTTTCAGAGCAGTGTCAGTTATATTAATGTCCAAATAATGCTTAAGTAGAGAAAATAATATCTAAGGAAAAGAAATCTATGTAAAGATGAAGTATTAAAACAAAACAATTCAATAATAAAATGACAGCACTTATCAGTAAACCAAAAATGGCCGAATTATGGTTTCGATGTTTTGAATATTACCCATGCATACAGAAGTGGCAATACATTCAATGAATGCTTATATGTGGTGTTGGAGAAAAGCCTGTGGCTCACTTGATGAAATTCCATCTGTTACAATGGGAACTTGCAAAAGGAAATTCTTAATGAATTCTAATATGACTTTAACAGTGCTTAATCTGCATCAACAGACAGACCCAAAGGTGCAACAAGATTTTAAAAGTCAATACAGCAAGGTCAAAGGTCAATCAGTGTCACACCATGACGTGGCACACCTAAAACCCTCAACCAATGTCCCTACCAAGTATAAACTTCCTACACCTTACAGTCTCTGAGATATAGCCTGGACAAGATTTTATAGGTCAAGGTCACTACAGCAAGGTCAAAGGTCAAATCAAGGTCACACTATGACGTAGCACACCTACACCCCTAACCAATGTCCCTACCAAGTATCAACTTCCTACACCTTACGGTTTCCAAGATATAGCCCGAACAAGGTTTTATAGGTCAAGTTCACTACGGCAAGGTCAAAGGTCAAATCAAGGTCACACCATGATGTTGCACACCTACTACCCCCAACCAATGTCCTCACCAAGTATCCGCTTCCTACACCTTACAGTTTCCAAAATATAGCCCGAACAAGATTTTATAGGTCAAGGTCACTACGGCAAGGTCAAAGGTCAAATCAAGGTCAGACCATGATGTTGCACACCTACTACCCCCAACCAATGTCCTCACCAAGTATCAGCTTCCTACACCTCACGGTTTCCGAGATATAGCCCGAACAAGATTTTATAGGTCAAGGTCACTATGGCAAGGTCAAATCAAGGTCAGACCATGACGTTGTACACCTACACCCCCTAACCAATGTCCCTACCAAGTATCAACTTCCTACATCTTACGGTTTCCGAGATATAGCCCGGACAGGATTTTATAGGTCAAGGTCACTACGGCAAGATCAAAGGTCAAATCAAGGTCAAACCATGACGTTGCACACCTACAACCCCCAACTAATGTCCCTGCCAAGTATCAACTTCCTACACCTTATGGTTGCGAGATATAGCCCGGACAAGATTTTCAAACTCAAGGTTACTACGGCAAGTTCAAAGGTCAAATCAAGGTCAGACCATGACGTTGCACACCTACACCCCCCAACCAATGTTCTTGCCAAGTATGAACTTCCTACACCTTACGGTTTCTGAGATACAGCCCGGACAAACTATTTCCCGCCGCCCGCCCGCCAGACCGCCCGCCTATCCGGACACCATGGGTGAAAACAATACCCCGACAGCCCTTAAGGGCTGTGGGGTAAAAATGAAGCTATTATCAATTTTTTTATGACAGAATGTTGTTTTTAAGCTTTCTAAGTCATAGCTAACTAGAAGCAGAGTATAAAATGTGAACTTTGCCACTAATCCCATTCTATTAGTGTTATTATATAAAGTAAATTTACAAACTGGCTCCTGAAACCTAAAACTTGACAAAAACTGAATTCATTCAACATAAAATCTTCTACCTGCGTACGTGACACCTAGCCACAACAAAAATGTGGTTTATCTGTCATCAAAACTGGACGTTTTGGATACTATGTTACTGTACATTGACAAAATATAACACATATGTAACTGGATAATGTTTTTGACATTTATATGCATGGAATTGAAACCAACTATCCGGACTAACAATCAAGTTTTATAAATTTTTTGCGATAAAATAAAGGCACTACTATTAAGTAGTTTTAATGAAAGTTTTCAAAAAGGCAAACTTAGTGGTAAAGACAAGCAGTTATACCTTTGTTGCAAAAACATGAAAAAATAAAAAGATTGTTGCTGAGTAACTGGTGTCGAATATCTTCATTAAGCTTGGATTATACGATTTTTTAACAAAAAATGTGGCCACAACATTTGGAAATGTATTACCAAATGTAATTCATGAAAATCAGAGAGAGTTTGTAAAAGAGGGTAAAACAGATTTGCAATCAGAACTATACAAGATATAATTAACTATAAACAAGGAACTATACCACTTCAAATTATAAGCAACAAGACCACTGCCGCGGTATGTATCTCCCGCCGAGTACTGCAGGGAAAGAAATGCTAAATTGAAAATTTTCCCCTTTGCACAGGAGACTCTTGTACCACCCTGCGGGCTCAAAAATTCGCTCGAAATCGCTCTATCTCTTACGGTTTTCGAGATATTGACACTTTTTCATTTTCCGCAAAAATCCAAGATGGCCGCCGAAAGTGGCGAAAATTGAAATTTCCCCCCTTTGCACAGGAGACTCTTGTACCACCCTGCGGGTCAAAAATTCGCTCGAAATCGCTCTATCTCTTACGGTTTTCGAGATATTGACACTTTTTCATTTTCCGCAAAAATCCAAGATGGCCGCCGAAAGTGGCGAAAATTGAAATTTCCCCCCTTTGCACAGGAGACTCTTGTACCACCCTGCGGGTCAAATATTTGCTCGAAATCGCTCTATCTCTTACGGTTTTCGAGGTATTGACACTTTCTCATTTTCCGCGAAGATCCAAGATGGCCGCCGAAAGTGGCGAAAATTGAAATTTCACCCCTTTGCATAGGACACTGTTGTACCACCCTGCGGGTCAAAAATTCGCTCGAAATCGCTCTATCTCTTACGGTTTTCGAGATATTGACACTTTCTCATTTTCCGCGAAGATCCAAGATGGCCGCCGAAAGTGGCGAAAATTGAAATTTGCCCCCTTTGCACAGGAGACTCTTGTACCACCCTGCGGGTCAAAAATTCGCTCGAAATCGCTCTATCTCTTACTGTTTTCGAGATATTGACACTTTTTCATTTTCCGCAAAAATCCAAGATGGCCGCCGAAAGTGGCGAAAATTGAAATTTCCCTCCTTTGCACAGGAGACTCTTGTACCACCCTGCGGGTCAAAAATTTGCTCGAAATCGCTCTATCTCTTACGGTTTTCGAGGTATTGACACTTTTTCATTTTCCGCGAAGATCCAAGATGGCCGCCGAAAGTGGCGAAAATAGAAATTTCCCCCTTTCCACAGGACACTCTTGTACCACCCTATGGGTTAAAAATTCGCTCGAAATCACTCTATCTCTTGCAGTTTTCGAGATATTGACACTTTTCTATTTTCTGCGAAAATCCAAGATGGCCGCCAAAAGTGGCGAAAATTGAAATTTTCCCCCATTTGACAGGAGACTCTTGTACCACCCTGTGGATCAAAAATTTGCTCGAAATCGCTCTATCTCTTATGGTTTTCGAGATATTTGTGATTTTTCACATTTTCACTAAAAGTAACAACAAAGTAGCCATTACTCACTTGTACATCGAGCAACAGTTGTAAAACTTAAGTATGTTACAGTTCACAAAAAAGTACATGAACAAGATATTTAAGAGAAAATGTGCAGCTGCAATACTTTTGAAGATATAAGCCATTTACTCATTATGGTTATCATTCCAAATTGACCAAGTAGCTATTACTCACTTAGCTATGGAGATACACTTCCAAACCGCTGACCATGTTGTAGCTGTGGAGAAAATAGCTGAACAACATATTGGAACAAAATACTGTAAATGCAATAGTTTGACAGATAGAAGTCATATACAGGCATCCCAGTGAATTTTAACGGAAAAAAGGTTTTTTAAAAGGCTATTTTTGAAGAAAAAAAGGTTTTGAATCTGAAAAAAAAGGTTTTCCCGTATTAATATTGCACTCGTATTGTTTTGAAATACACTGTAGCAGTTCTAAAAGATACACTCACTTTAAAAGTTCTAAGGCCATAAGAATAACTTTTGAAAGAAAGATTCTGGATTTACCTTCTACCAATAAAAACTCTATTGTGACAAGTCGCAATAACAAATATCAAGACAGACCATCTCTCACACCACAGACATTGGGTATTTTTTGTAGCACCCACTTTGTGTGATCATCACACAAAAGATTCCCAGCTCATGGTTTCCTATAGGTTGATTTCATAATGTCAACCTCTAGGACCAATAATAAGTGAGCTAAAAACGCTTTTAAATTTCCCTGTCCTCATTTGACCTTGAAGGACGGGCCCACGGTTAAATCTGACCACATCAAAAGATTCCTAGCCCATGATTTCCTATATGCTGGTTTCAAATTGCAAACCTATAGGACCAACAACAAGAGAGTTTAAGCACTTTCAACTTTGGCTATCTTCAGTTGACCTTGAAGGACAGGCCCAAGGTCAAATCTGACCATATCAGAAGATTCCCAGCCCAAGATTTTCTATAGGTTGGCTTTTTATGCCAAACCTCTAGGACCAATAATAAGGGAAATATAAGCATTTTTCATGATGTAAAAGAAACGCTTGTGGCGGCCATCTTGTTTTTTCAAAATGAGACCAAAAATATTTCCAGCCAAGATTTTATAATGATGAAGATATCCTTCATATTTCACATCTCTTTACTGTAATACCCTTTGTTCTAGAGGGCCAACAAAACTCCCTGCTGAAAGTCGAAAAACTCCTGTGGTGGCCATCTTGTTTTTCAAAATGAGGACAAAAATATTCACAGGCAAGATTTCATTGTTATGAATACTGGTATATCCTGTCAAAATGTCAATTAACTTTGAATTTGCCATATATGAAAAGAAACATCTGAGATTTTAGCTCAGTAGGGCTGCATTAAAGTGGCAAAAAGTGTATAAAATGAGCCCTAGTAGGTATACTTTTAATGACCTGAATGTGACCTTAAAATGTAAACTAAAGAGTTAAAATTTTCCAGACAAAGGTTACACATACAAGTTATATTTGTGAAAAAAACAAAAAAAAAGTCCCCCAGATAGGGTCTTTGAGTATCATACACAGGTTCAATGTCAACTTAAAGCCTTGATTTTTGGTATATGGAAAAAGAACATATTAATACATTATCAGACAAGATATTAGATGAGTGAGGGGCAAAGTTTGAAAGCTATAGGGCTTAAGTGGGAAAAACCTCATAAAATTTGTCCCTACTCCCATTGTGGAAACCCTTAGGTTATGGTTCATCTCCAAATACATGTTTGTGCCAAGTTGAAATGAATCCATGAAAGTGTTTTTGAGTTATCACGCACACAAAACATACAGTGGCAGTGCAACAAATCTGAAACCAGTACGCTCACGACTTTCTTCTGGGAACATAACAAATGTATATCTTCCTATGTTTTAGGCATTCTTGGAGACTGATTACTGCTGTTTCAGACTGTTAACTCCTCTCTCAGACCAAACATTTTGCTGGTATAACAATGGCAACTTCACTGTATGATCTGCACAGAAGTCAAACAGTCTGAAACACTCAATTATAGCTACATACACATAAAAAGTATTAACAATAAACTTAAATTTTCATCGACAAATTTGACTGCTGGAGAAAAAAAGGTTTTAGCTTGAAAAAAAAAAGGCTAAAAAAGGTTTTCACGCCATTTTTCAGCTTAAAAAAAGGTTTTTGTTGAAAAAATGAGAAAAAAAGGTTTTTTTAGCAAAAAAAGGCTAAAACCTTTTTAAAAGGTTCCCCTGGGATGCCTGCATATAACTTTATTAGGTAAAAGTGCTATTACTCACTCAAAAGTAGGCCAAAGTTCACCAAACCTTTTCCCACTTAGAATAGGATACTCTTGTACTACCCTGTGGGTCAAAAATTCGCTCGAAATTGCTCTATCTCTTACGGTTTGCGAGATATTTTTGATTTTTGACATTTTCAGTAAAAGTAGCAATAAAGTAGTCATTACTTACTTGTACATTGAGCAACAAGTGTGAAACTTAAATATGTTACAGTTCACAAGAAAGTAGATGAACAACATATTTGAGAGAAATTGTGTAGCTGCAATACTTTTGAAGATATAAGCCATTTACCCATTATGGTTATCATAAAAATTTGACAAAGTAGCTATTACTCACTTAGCTATGGAGATACACTTCCAAACTACTGACCATGTAGTACTGTGGAGATAGTAGCTGAACAATATATTGGAACAAAATTGTGTAGCTGCAATACTTTTGAAGATATAAGCCATTTACTCATTATTAGGTAAAAGTGCTATTACTCACTAAAAAGTAGGCCAAAGTTCACTAAACCTTTTTCCACTTAGCATAGGATACTCTTGTACTACCCTGTGGGTCAAAAAATCGCTCGAAATTGCTCTATCTCTTACGGTTTGCGAGATATTTTTGATTTTTGACATTTTCAGTAAAAGTAGCAATAAAGTAGCCATTACTCACTTGTACATCGAGCAACAGGTGTGAAACTTAAAATGTTACAGTTCACAAAAAAGTAGATGAACAACATATTTGAGAGAAATCGTGTAGCTGCAATACTTTTGAAGATATAAGCCATTTACTCATTATGGTTACCATAAAAAATTGACAAAGTAGCTATTACTCACTTAGCTATGGAGATACACTTCCAAACTACTGACCATGTTGTAGCTGTGGAGATAGTAGCTGAACAACATATTGGAACAAAATTGTGTAGCTGCAATACTTTTGAAGATAAAAGCCATTTACTCATTATGGTTATCATTAAAAATTGACAAAGTAGTTATTACTCGCTTAGCTATCAAGATACACTTCCAAACTACTGACCATGTTGTAGCTGTGGACAAAGTAGCTGAACAACATATTGCAACAAAATACTGTAAATGCAATAGTTTGAGAGTTATAAGCCATATAAATATATTAGCTAAAAGTGCTATTACTCACTCACAAGTAGGCCAAAGTTCACCAAACCCAAAAAATATTGAAGAGCAAAAAAATTCATTAGGACAACTAATTTACCAAAAATGTGTAACTGTAGTAGTTTCAGAGGAAACTGCGTGACACACTCACGCACGCACGCACTCACGCACGCAGCCACGTACGCACGGGCGAGCCGGGCGGGAGATAAAAATGTAAACTTACCATGCATAACTATTTCAGAATCTCTGTTGATTTCATACAGTCTAATAGCTTCATCAAGTTCCATTTGTGATGAAATTGTGCAGGGATCTCCTAAAAACAGTAAATAATTCAGTTCATAACAATAAAAGTAAATTTTCCTCATAAGCATTTAAAAAACGAGCACTTATTCAAGACAAATTTTTCAACATCGACTTATTTACTCCTGAAAAATTAGTGAGAAAAGCTAAGATAATGAAAACAAGACCACTGCCGTGGTATGATCTCCCGCCGCACTACATCAAAAAGTAGGTGAACAACATATTTGACAAAACTCCTTTAAATTGAATAGTTTTCAAATGAAAGGACATAAGCAATAAGGTCATAAAAAACATTGAAAAGGCCAAGGAGAAACAACCAGTGTGATGTACAGCCCTTTATAAAAGCGTGACACACACTCAATAGCATTTACTCATTTTCAGTAGGTGAGTAATTAGCTACGAGTCTGAAACTTCACCATGTGAAAGCTCTCCCAAAAGTAGATGAATGACTTAAAAAGTAGATGAACAACTTATTTGACAGAAATTGTGTAGCTGCAATACTTTTGAAGATATAAGGCATTTACTCATTATGGTTATCATTAAAAATTGACAAAGTAGCTATTACTGTTTGCAAGATATTTGTCATTTTTCACATTTTCACCAAAAGTAGCCATAAAGTAGCCATTACTCACTTGTACATTGAGCAACAATTGTGAAACTTAAATATGTTACAGTTCACAAAAAAAGTAGATGAACAACTTATTTGAGAGAAATTGTGTAGCCGCAATACTTTTGAAGATATAAGCCATTTACTCATTATGGTTATCATTAAAAATTGAAAAAGTAGCTATTACTCACTTAGCTATGGAGATACACTTCCAAACTAGTGACCATGTTGTAGCTGTGGAGATGGAAGCTGAACAACATATTGGAACAAAATTGTGTAGCTGCAATACTTTTGAAGATATAAGCCATTTACTCATTATGGTTATCATCAAAGTAGCTATTACTCAGTTAGCTATGGAGTTACAGCTGTGAAAATTCACAATACAGTATATCCAAAAGATAGGTGAACAACATATTCGACAAAAATCCTCTATATTCAATAGCTTTTGAGTTATAAGTGACTTGCTCAATGGTCAAATGTTAAACTTAGTATAGCTATTACTAATGCTGGGACGATGTTTGCAAACTTCAGTATTATCGCTCGCTGACTCATTGCTGGTCGATGATCAGTAAAATTTAAGTGCAACCGATATTTGCTAAACTCATTTCTATGTAGCCTTTTTTCACAGTAAAACACTAACTGGAATAATATTTTGTGAAAATCTGTAACATTCATTGGTCAAAATCACAAAACTAGCCATAAATGCAAAACAGATCATGTAAACCAAAAGACACCTTGGGGTTTTCCCATTGTTGTCAAGGTAATCATAAAATCAGCCAATCACGGTTTTAGGTTATATTTTTGATATATTGGTTATTTTTGTGGTAATTTGTTTGTATTTTGCTTGTTTATAATTTAATATTTGATTTTTCTGTCTGGTTTACACTTTCAAATCCATTATCAGAAATGTTCGAAGTTTGTTTACAAATTTCCGATACAAACATCGACAGGTAAAATCCAAGCGATCTCCCAGCACTAGCTATTACTCAGTTAGCTATGGTGCTACACCTTGGACACCTCACCATGATATAGTATATGAAGGAGTTGTTGAACAACATATTTCAGGCCAATATTGTAAGTAACAGTTACAAAGACAAAATCAATTTACTCATTTTGCTCATTGTTAATAACAGAAAATAGCTATTACTCACTTAGCTATGAAGATAGAACCCTAAAAATGGTACCATCTTGTAGGCATGGAGAAAGTAGCTGAACAAGGTATTTTACAGAAACACTCTAAATGCAGTCGTTTTGGAGTTATGAGCACTTTACTCAAAGTAGCCACCATTGCTATTACTCACTTAGCTATGGTCCTAGGTGTGAAATAACAGCATCAAATGAAAGGACATAAGCAATAAGGTCATAAAAAACATTGAAAAGGCCAAGGAGAAACAACCAGTGTGATGTACAGTCTTTTATAAAAGCGTGACACACACTCAATAACACACGAACACACGCACACATGCACGGAATGCGTTTTATAATCTCCCGCCCGGCCGGCGGGAGATAACAAATCGCTGTTGTTGGTAACAAATATCTGTTGCATCTGACTTCTATGTATTTATATCAAAAGAGCTCAAAAAATGTAGGTTGTTTTAAAAACAAAAAACTTATTTCTCTGAATCTCCAATAACTTAGTATTTATAAAGATATATAATGTAAGCTATATATAACTAGAAATAGGACACATTGGCATGTGTAATGTCCACCCAAAGGGAAGCATGAGTTTTGCTCTAAAACTTGGACTAATATATTGTCTTTGGGCCATGAGGAAGTGGTAGCTCTATTCATTGAAAATCCTCAGATTGGAGATATTCAGATTGAAAATTCTGAGATGGTAACAAATCTTTTGAAAACCATGAGGTGGGGCCTTGAAAATCTTTAAATGTAAAGAACTCATTGTGGAATTTCGACGAAATCGCTCTATCTCGCACAGTTAAGGAGATAGAAGCAATTTTGTGTTTTGTAAAATTTTGTGTTTTGTAAAAGCAATTTTGTGTTTTGTAAAATTGTAAAATTCAAAATGGCCACCATTTTTGGGGAGAGGAAATTTGTTTGATAATTGCCAAAGTAGTTTGCTGAGATACCCTGAGGGTCGAAAATTTTGACGAAATCACTCTATCTCGCACGGTTAAGGAAATAGAAGCAAATTTGTGTTTTTGCACTTTTGGCAAAAATTCGAAAATTCAAAATGGCCGCCATTTTTGGGGAGAGGAAGATTTTTTGAAAATTGCCAAGAGTACATTGGTTAGGTAACCTGTGGGTCGAAAATTTCGAGAAAATCGCTCTATCTCGCACGGTTAAGGAAATAGAAGCAAATTTGTGTTTTTCCATTTTTAACAAAAATTCGAAAATTCAAAATGGCCGCCAGTTTTGGGGAGAGGAAAATTTTTGAAAATTGCCAAGAGTACATTGGTTAGATACCCTGTGGGTCGAAAATTTCGACGAAATCGCTCTATCTCGCATGGTTAAGGAGATAGAAGCAAATTAGTGTTTTTGCATTTTTGGCAAAAATTGTAAAATTCAAAATGGACGAAATCGCTCTATCTTGCATGGTTTAGGAGATAGACATATTTATGTTTTTGCTATGTAGCTATTACTCAGCAGGTTAAAGCTATTACCATCAACAACAATATCAACCAAGCAATTGACCCTATAAACCTTCACACCAAATTTTACAAAGATGAGTTAAATATGTTTCCATTAAAAGAGTGAAAACAGAAATGTAATTCAGTGTAGGCTTAAAGTAGCAATTACTCAAATAGCTACAAAGCTATCATAGACCAAAAGCTATCCTGGCCAAACTATTGACCCAATTATCCTTCATATAAATTTTTGTGAAGATAGAAAACATTGTTTCATTAAAATGTCCAGAAAAAAGTCACCTCAAAATAGCATAATAGCTATATAGCACAGTAGCTATTACTCAGGTAGCTATAAAGGTATTATCACCATAAGCAATCCCAAGCAAGCTACTGATCCAATAATCCTCCATCCCAAATTTTGTGAACATAGGTGAAATATATTTCCTTTAAAATGCTTCAAATAAAAAAGCTACTCACAGTAGCTATGTAGCTATTACTCAGTCAGTTATATAGCTATTATTACTAAAAGCAATCCCAAGCAAGCTATTGACCTAACTATTACTCATACCAAATTTGGTAAAGATATGTCAAATATTTTTCCTTAAAATGCCCGGAAATAAAAGAAGTACACAAAAGTAGCTAAGTAGCTATTACTCAGTTAGCTATAGAGCTATCTTCACCAAAAGCGATCCCATGCAAGCTATTAACCCAATAAACACCCATACCAAATTTGGTAAAGATAGGATAAATATTTTTCCTTGAAATGACCGCAAAACATGTGTCACAGACGCCGGACGATGGATGGCGGAAAAAGCAAAAATAATATGTCCACCCCCCAGTAGGGTGGACATAATTAACGCTACAAAGTAACTTTCATTTTACATTTTTTCCAAATTACAAAAATTACGTTCAAAGTGGTTAAAACAGTAAACACATGGATAATATATATTCCAATATGACACAGCAGTTTCCATTAATCTGAATGCATGAAAACTATGGCATAAAGTGTTTCAAACTTTGGCTGTTCCGTTATATGGCCTCTACAGAATGAACATCCGTTTTGTTCAGCCTCAGGTAAACATAAAACAAATTTTTTAGAGATAAAGTTAAGCTTATTATTTATAAATAATTTTTCATGTTAGAACAGATGCATACCATTAAAATCTATGATCTATGTAAGGTAAGACCCTGAATTGGATGCTTAGATCACTAAGGCTTGGCCAACAAGATATTTGCACAACTAAACAAAAATCAATACCTTCTTCATCCACCCACTTCATGGTAAATGGCTGATGCTCATCAAATTTACAGATGTCCCTCACTTCAGAACACAATCCAGCATATGTAATGTCATGATCCAGTCGGGTTATCATGACATCTCTGAAAAAATACTTCAATACATTAATGAAAGGGCACAGTTGTGCACCGGTAGCAAACTAGCTTCGAGGCCCAAAGGTTATAAGGTCAAGTCACAGTGCTGGCCTCAGATGGGGAAGACGGTAGTTGCTTGCAAATACCAGGTTGTTTCGGGCAAAATCTTTACAAACTACATGTAACGTGTTCAGCTCTCCTTAAAAAAGATAACTACAGCTTCAATATGACCTATACAATGTGTTGAGAGTAACACTAAAGCCAATTAATTCAACATATTACTGGAAAGAGTTGATATTCTTTTCTACATCACAAACAAAATCAAACACAACCAATACAAACTACATGTAACATATTGTAAGTAATGATGTTAGACTTAATATCTTAACAGAAAGCAGTGACTATTTCTGATGATTAATCCACAAATGAGTTTCACTTTACTCTCAAAAGGGGAGAATCACCTCATCTAAACAGTGTACAGGGTAAATTTTCACAAATTTCCTTCAAAAACATAACACTGGGAGTATCATGTAAAAAATTTGCAAAAATAAAGTCACATAATTCAGGAAAACCTTTATTTTCTGAACCTTTATTATTTCAACATTTGATTTATTGAAAAGACTTTTACTCTTTTAAATTGATCACTTTTAACTGATTGATCATAAAACCTCTCATTTCTATATTCTCCATTTTCAGCTCATTGTGATATTTATCACAATTTTGTCCATAAAGTAAATTATAATCTTACAATTTGCAATTTTAACTGGTCTGAATCGCAAAAGAAACTACAGATTTTATCAAATGAACTAATAACCCATATACAGCAGGGATTAACTTATGCTGAAGCAACTGATTTATAAAAGATTTTAAAGCTGTTAATTCTTGGCAATAATCTTAAAACCAAAGATTATATTTCCAGTATTTGCAACAGTAACTTAGCATGGACCTCACTCACCCAGCATATGCTACTTTTGCTCTTATTAAAGCATCATCATCCGTAATCTTTTCTGCTGCCGGCATGGTTGTTTCTTCATCAAAGTGCACCTTAATGACAGAAAAAACATGACTCAACTTTTTGCCTAATGTATTTTATTGTCATATCAAAAGAATAGAGACTGAGTTGGACAAATGTGCTGGCAAACATTGACAGACAGAAACTACACAATTTACTTGCATAACTTACTTGTGCATGTAACAACAGTACAAGCCATAGGACAGTAAAATTCAAAGATAACTATTACAATGGTCAAAATGTGCTAATTTTAACCTCCAATGCACAGATGCTTGCAAGCAAAATTTAGCAAGACCAGAACAGAAACTTGTTTTGTGTATACTTACCATCGTACCTTATCAATACAGGAGTTTCATCTTATTTACAGCCCTGTTTTACTCACAATAATATTTTTGCAGTAATTTATTTTAAAAGTTGTTTTGTAAAACTAGAGCAAGGATGCATCTGTGCCCAGATGCAAGATGTATCCATCGGAAAAGGACAACTAACAAGGTTTTGAAGATAAACAGCATTTTTCAAGATGGCAGCCGAAATTAAGAGAATTCTAAACTAGAGGATCGCTCGCAAAAAAAAAGATAATGTTTTTGCATAGCAAAAACAAAGTATTCCGAAAAGGATATAAAGGTGAGTGCTAAAGTATTAAGAAAATGCTTCGTTTCTAGCCTTATACTGTTGTGGCAACCAAAGTCAGCGCAGTCTGCTCTATCTAGCATGGTTTTCAAGATATAAGCATTTTTGTGTTTTGCAAAAAATTCGAAAATTCAAAATGTCCGCTATATTTGGCGAAACAAAAATATTTTGAAAATTGGCATGGCTACTCTGCAAAGATACCCAGCAGGTCAAAAATTTTGTTGAGTTCACTCCATCTAGCACGGTTTTCGAGATATAAGCATTTTTGTGTTTTGCAAAAACTTTGAAAATTCAAAATGGCCACCATTTTTGGGGAGACAAAAATTTTTGACAAGATCACTGCCGCGGTGTGTATCTCCCGCTGAGCATTAAAGGAGAAGAAATAGCTTTTCCGAGATATTCACAATTTTTCATTTTCGTGTGTGAAAGCTCTTCCAAAAGTAGGTGAATGAGTTACTGTATAAGTGGTTATTTTCGCGGGTACTTAAGTTCGCGAATGTACACTGTAGGGCTGCTTCGCGAGAATTTATTTTCGCGGTGAAATATATTCAATTATCGCCCAAACTGTAATACCAGCAGAAGTATTACACGGACTTCTGCTGGTTTGATTGGAAATGCATAGTTAACATCTTTTCTTTTATACACGTTGTCAGTGTGTGAACCTACTCTGGGAGATTATAAATTTACGAAACCCAATCGAACACACTTTCATTGACCGGCGCATTATCAAAGAAGTTGTGTAGCGGGGTCGTGTAATTGAATTAATCCCTCCCTATTGGTGATAAAGATCAAAGAAGTTAGGCGTTTCTGTGAATGGTACATTTGATTTGTTTTCGTGACAGTGTTAAATATTGTATCTTGCATAACCTTGTATTACCGCTCACGCTAGACTGGTTCTACTGGATATAAATATTGGCTAGAAGTTATTTTCGCGTTTTGTAGTCACTCGCGAATATAGCGAAAATTAATTCCACGCGAAAATAACCACTTATACAGTATTTGAGAAAAATTGGCTATCTGCAATACTATTAAGAGATAATTCACATTTACTCATTTTGAGTAGGTGAGTAATTACCTACGGGTCTGGAACTTCACCAAGTCAAAGTTCTCCCAAAAGTAGATGAATGAGTTATTTGATAAAAATTGGGTATCCGCAATACTTTTAGAGATAATTCGCATTTACTCATTTTGAGTAGGTGAATAATTAGCTATGGGTCTGAAACTTCACCAAGTGAAAGCTCTCCCAAAGTAGGTGAATGAGTTATTTGAGAAAAATTGGCTATCTGCAATACTTTTAGAGATAATTCGCATTTACTCATTTTGAGTAGGTGAGTAATTAGCTATGGGTCTGAAACTTCACCCTGTGAAAGCTCTCCCACAAGTAGATGAATGAGTATTTGATAAAAATTGGGTATCCGCAATACTTTTACAGATAATTAGCATTTACTCATTTTGAGTAGATGAATAATTAGCTATAGGTCTGAAACTTCACGGAGTGAAAGCTCTCCCAAAAGTAGGTGAATGAGTTATTTGATAAAAATTGGCTATCTGCAATACTTTTAGAGATAATTCGCATTTACTCATTTTGAGTAGGTGAGTAATTAGCTATAGGTCTGAAACTTCACCATGTGAAAGCTCTTCCAAAAGTAGGTGAATGAGTTATTTGAGAAAAATTGGCTATCTGCAATACTTTTAAGAGATAATTCGCATTTACTCATTTTGAGTAGGTGAGTAATTATCTACGGGTCTGAAACTTCACCATGTGAAAGCTCTCCCAAAAATACATAAATGAGTTATTTGATAAAAATTGGGTATCCGCAATAGTTTTTGAGATAATTAGCATTTACTCATTTTGAGTAGGCGAGTAATTAGCTACGGGTCTGAAACTTCACCAAGTGAAAGCTCTCTCAAAAGTAGGTGAATGAGTTATTTGAGAAAAATTGGCTATCTGCAATACTTTTAGAGGTAATTTGCATTTACTTATTTTGAGTAGGTGAGTAATTAGCTATGGGTCTGAAACTTCACCATGTAAAAGTTCTTCCAAAAGTAGATGAATGAGTTATTTGAGAAAAATTGGCTATCTGCAATACTTTTGAGAGATAATTCGCATTTACTCATTTTGAGTAGGTGAGTAATTATCTACGGGTCTGAAACTTCATGTGAAAGCTCTCCCAAAAGTAGATGAATGAGTTATTTGATAAAAATTGAGTATCCGCAATAGTTTTAGAGAAAATTAGCATTTACTCATTTTGAGTAGGTGAATAATTAGCTACGGGTCTGAAACTTCACCGAGTGAAAGCTCTTTGGGATAGCTGCTCTGCAGAGATACCCTGAAGATCAAAAATTTCGTCGAAATCGTTCTATGTAGCACGGTTTTCGAAATATTAGCATTTTTGTGTTTTGCAATTTTTGCGCAAAAATTCGAAAATTCAAAATGGCCGCCATTTTTGGCAAGACAAAATTTTTTTGAAAATTGGCATGGCTACTCTGCAGAGATACCCTGTGGGTCAAAAATTTCGTCGAAATCGCTCTATCTAGCAGGGTTTTCGAGATATAAGCATTTTTATGTTTTGCAATTTTTGCGAAAACTTCGAAAATTCAAAATGGCCGTCATTTTTGGCGAGACAAAATTTTTTTTGAAAATTGGCATGGCTACTCTGCAGAGATACCCTGTGGGTCAAAAATTTCGTCGAAATCGCTCTATCTAGCACGGTTTTCGATATATAAGCATTTTTGTGTTTTCCTTATTTGGAAAATTCATAATGATTAATTAATCATTAATTACTCGGCCATTTCTTAACCAATCAATGCCAAAATCTAATGATTTCCAGATTTTAATAGAATGAATGTATTTGCCAAGTTTCAGGTGAATTGATAAAATTCCTTTTAAGTTATCATCCGGACAAGCTTCCCCATCGAAAAAAGACATTTTTGGTCATGTGACCTCTCTGATTGGTTGAAATGTCACTGCAGCATATTCAAAAAAAATCCCCAAGGCTACCTCCTAAACCTGCCAAATTTGAAAAGAATCCGCCTAACGGTTACAGAGTTATAAGGAAAATAAAATGCGGAGCCAGCAGAGCCGGCGGAGCCTGAAGGTCTCCCATACACAAACAAGTGTCCCTTGCGGGACGCTTAATTATTCACAGGAATTAAAGGAGTAGTCCTTATTATCCAGTGGGGCTAATGTTTGGCCAAAATCGCTAAATGTGTCACAGTTTTCAAGAAAAATTACGTTTTCCATTTCCATTCCCAAGAGCAAATCTGAACACATCACAAGATTCCCAGCCCATAAAAATTTCCTATAGGTTGGTTTCCCATTGCAAACCTCTATGACCAATAATAGTGAGTTATATGCACTTTTAAGTTTGGCTACCCTCCTTTGACTTAGCAAGAGGGGCCAAAGGTCAAACCTGAACACATCAGAAGATTCCTAGCCCATGATTTACTATAGGTTGGTTTAACATTACAAAGCTCTAGGACCAATAATAAGCAGGTTATAAGCACTTTTAAGTTTGGCTATCCTCGTTTGACCTTAAAGGAGGGGCCCAAGGTCAAATATGACTACATCAGAAGATTCCCAGGCTATGATTTCCTATAAATTGGCTTCACAGTGCAAACCTCTAGGACCAATAATAAGCGAGAGGCACTTTTAAAGTCCGCTATGTAGGGTACTTTGGCACTCCATGGATGACCTTGAATGAGGAGCTTCAAGGTCAAATGTGTGCATAATTCTGTAGGATATATAAATTTGTTATACATATCACCTATGAAGAGATTCAACCTTCTAGTTATGAGAACCAGCCAGTAGAAAAAGGTAGATAAGTTTCTAACAAATGCCAATTGCGGCCATCTTGATTTTCAGAATGAGGCTAATTTCAGTCTCAGAGAAGCTTACCTCCCAATGAAGATATTCTGCAAATTTGCTGAAGCTAGATGGTTTAGTTTTCCGCTGAGACTGTTAATGTAAAAAATCTCTACACACTGCTTCATGACTGACAAAGAAATGCATGTTGCAGCCATCTTGTTTTTCAAAATGAGGCCAAAAATATTCCCAGCAAGGTTTTGTAATGAACATATCCTGTGAATTTGAGATCTCTACCTATAATACCTTTTGCTCTAGAGGGGCAACAAAACTACTTGCTGAAAGTAGAAATATGCCTACAATACAGAGTAGAGTAGAGAGTTCCAAAGAGCAGGTGCATAATGACAGAAGGAATTAGAAAAATGTTTATATAGTTTGTGAACTTTGCGGTTAAAGGTTGGGATGTGAAGGAACTTAAGTTTAGGGCTGCTGCTTCTGGTATTTCTACAAGAGGTGTGGGGTGAATTAATTCACTTACGAAAGCTGGTTGGCCATGTTTTAGAATTTTATATGTGATAAGGGCTTTTAAAATGTTCCCTATACTTGACTGGGAGCCAATGAAGTTTTTTTTTGGTGGGTGACAGGGGAAAACTTAGAAGAGTGACAACCCTGCAAAATGAGTTTTGGACAAGCTGCAATCTTCTTACTCAAAATCGAAGAGTGATGCAAACAGGGATCTGCAGCAGTCCAATATGCTAACCAAAGCATTTGCCAGAAGGACTGGTGTTTTAAGGTCCAGGAGGGGACAAATTCTGTAAAGGCCACATTTTTTGAAAGCCTTCTGTTGTGTATTTGTTTATTAAATTTGAAAATAATTTGACCTTATTTGCTGGACTTGTGATGTACTATTAGTCACATTAGGACTATTTGATTTCTGTCTGGTAATAATTGGAAGGAAGGCAGTTTATGTAATAATATTAAATATATTTTTTTCATACTTTGGAGATTTTTAGCTATCTTTAGCCAGTACTTCAACTAAAAATCAGACTTATTATTCAGAAAATGTGGGGTGAATTGATGAGATAAATTTGGGAGGATCTCTGACTTGGGGCAATTATAAATGTGGTTACTTCAGCTCTAATTTACTTACATGTAGAGCCGTGGTACAACCCCACACAAAACTGGAGATTTGCTTCAAATACAAATACGTACAAATATGTTCACCCAAATGTTTCAACAACTGTTTTGCTATATTCACACTCAACTTGTAAACATAATTTGGGAAAAATATATGGGATTTACCCATTTGCAACCTTTTTTTTTTGAATATTTTTTCAAAAAAAATTGACAATATTCTTTTACTGTAAAAGTTGTGTGAAATATCCCAAATATCATATTTTCTGCCCTTACATCAAAATCAATTGTTTTTAACAGTGTAAAATCAGATTTAGCCATTTACATGGTTTAATTCAACAGGAAAGTTTCTTGCCACTGCTCTACACACAAGTAAAGTGGATGCAAGGTAACCATGTCTAGGGCAATTACTGCTTAAAAATGTTAAAATCTTCAACAAGGGTCATATTGGGACAGACCATCAGTTTGTGCCACATGTGGGACTCAAACACTGCACTTGAACTGGCTGTGATTATAGATGTGACCGTTTGCGGTTCTGTTAGTTTCCGTTTGCGGTTCCGTTAGTTTGCTGATTTCCGATGTTTGGTACTTGAGTTTTAAGTTTAGCATGCACCTATACTTCCCCTGACAAGAGGAAGTGAACCCCGTAGTATTATTTGACATTCAGTCTGACACAAGGTACAGAGTTGGAAGCATGTTTGTTAATACTAAGCATTGTTCTGACATACAGTCTGCCATGAAGTACAGAGTTGGAAGCATGTGAAATTGAGGTTGTGTGTTTGGGGCAGGTGTTTCTTGTTGGTTCCATTTGAGGCAAAAATAAAGTTTGCTGGTTGTCATCGTTGTTTCCTTCACTATTCGGGTGGGAGGCGTTGCCCATGGGTGAGGTTTACTGGACCGATTGAACTGCGACATTTTGGGGGCTCGTCCAGGATCATCTCGCATCATCTGTTTTGCTCATGTGTGTGTAGTGAGTATCAACATGTTCAGTGAAACACCTGCAGTCAGCGTCAACCTTCACATTCTTTCTGCTTTTACTCAACATTATCGCCCCATCAGTTTCACGTTTCACCAGGAGCCAGGAGGAGTCTCTTTTGTTATCGGAAGTGCCCTCAGTGGCCATGTGTGATGTGAGGCAGTGAACTGGAACTGAGGTGAAGAAAGTGGGTGTCGTGGTACATTGCTCGTGATCAGACAGGGACTGGGAACTGAAGTACAGGATTGGTGAAGTTTTTTTGCTCTTATGTTTATTGCCACGGTGAACTATTAACTGTTAATTTGACTTATATATTTGTTGAATGGTGAACTATTAACTGTTAATTTGACTTATATATAATTGTTATATATTTGTTGTTTAAAAATTTGAGTGTTTTGCTTTACGGTGGAAAATTTTTATCGACTTGAGGACTTTCAGTGGTGTGATACAGAAGCTATAAAAGTATATGCTGTCATTTGGCTCAATGTATTAAAGTGTTGAAATTTGGAAATAGGAAGGGAAGATCCGTACATTTGAATTTGGGCTGTAATTGTTTCCTTTGGGAAAATTTGGTTGCTTTAACAAAATTTATTATATTCGAATTTGGGCTGAATTCATTTATTCTATTTTTTTTTCGGGGAAATTCGGCTGTTTGGGTAATTCATCATAACACCCTGGTTATATGTTCTAATTATTAATATTTCTCATTATTTTTTTCTCCTGTTGTTGCTTTTTACCCTTCTATTTCCAGTAAGATTTTGAGGTTTTGAATTTTATAAAATTTTGATAGTGTTTGGAAATAGCGTTACAATGTGTTAACTAGAGGATCGCTCGCAAAAAAAAAGATAATGTTTTTGCATAGCAAAAACAAAGCGTCCCGAAAAGGATATAAAGGTGAGTGCTAAAGTATTAAGAAAATGCTTCGTTTCTAGCCTTATACTGTTGTGGCAACCAAAGTCAGCGCAGTCTGCTCTATCTAGCACGGTTTTCAAGATATAAGCATTTTTGTGTTTTGCAAAAAATAAAAAAATTAAAAATGTCCGCTATATTTGGCGAGACAAAAATATTTTGAAAATTGGCATGGCTACTCTGCAGAGATACCCAGCAGGTCTAAAATTTTGTTGAGTTCGATCCATATAGCACGGTTCTCGAGATATAAGCATTTTTGTGTTTTGCAAAAACTTTGAAAATTCAAAATGGCCACCAATTTTGGGGAGACAAAAATTTTTCTCAAAACCACTGCCGCGGTATGTATCTCCCGCCGAGCATTAAAGCAAAAGAAATAGCTTTTCAGAGATATTCACAATTTTTCATTTTCGTGTGTGAAAGCTCTGCCAAAAGTAGGTGAATGAGTTATTTGAGAAAAATTGGCTATCTGCAATACTATTAAGAGATAATTCACATTTACTCATTTTGAGGTGAATAATTAGCTATGGGTCTGAAACTTCACCAAGTGAAAGCTCTCCCAAAAGTAGGTGAATGAGTTATTTGAGAAAAATTGGGTATCTGCAATACTTTTAGAGATAATTCGCATTTACTCATTTTGAGTAGGTGAGTAATTAGCTATGGGTCTGAAACTTCACCAAGTGAAAGCTCTCCCAAAAGTAGGTGAATGAGTTATTTGAGAAAAATTGGCTATCTGCAATACTTTTAGAGATAATTCGCATTTACTCATTTTCAGTAGGTGAGTAATTAGCTATGGGTCTGAAACTTCACCAAGTGAAAGCTCTCCCAAAAGTAGGTAAATGATTAATTTGAGAAAAATTGGCTATCTGCAATACTTTTAGAGATAATTCGCATTTACTCATTTTGAGCAGGTGAGTAATTAGCTATGGGTCTGAAACTTCACCAAGTGAAAGCTCTCCCAAAAGTAGGTGAATGAGTTATTTGAGAAAAATTGGCTATCTGCAATACTTTTAGAGATAATTCGCATTTACTCATTTTGAGTAGGTGAGTAATTAGCTATGGGTCTGAAACTTCACCAAGTGAAAGCTCTCCCAAAAGTAGATGAATGAGTTATTTGAGAAAAATTGGCTATCTGCAATACTTTTAGAGATAATTCACATTTACTCATTTTCAGTAGGTGAGTAATTAGCTATGGGTCTGAAACTTCAACAAGTGAAAGCTCTCCCAAAAGTAGGTGAATGAGTTATTTGAGAAAAATTGGCTATCTGCAATACTTTTAGAGATAATTCGCATTTACTCATTTTGAGTAGGTGAGTAATTAGCTATGGGTCTGAAACTTCACAGAGTGAAAGCTCTCCCAAAAGTAGGTGAATGAGTTATTTGAGAAAAATTGGCTATCTGCAATACTTTTAGAGATAATTCGCATTTACTCATTTTGAGTAGGTGAGTAATTAGCTATGGGTCTGAAACTTCACCAAGTGAAAGCTCTCCCAAAAGTAGGTGAATGATTAATTTGAGAAAAATTGGCTATCTGCAATACTTTTAGAGATAATTCGCATTTACTCATTTTGAGTAGGTGAGTAATTAGCTATGGGTCTGAAACTTCACCAAGTGAAAGCTCTCACAAAAGTAGGTGAATGAGTTATTTGAGAAAAATTGGCTATCTGCAATACTTTTAGAGATAATTCGCATTTACTCATTTTGAGTAGGTGAGTAATTAGCTATGGGTCTGAAACTTCACAGAGTGAAAGCTCTCCCAAAAGTAGGTGAATGAGTTATTTGAGAAAAATTGGCTATCTGCAATACTTTTAGAGATAATTCGCATTTACTCATTTTGAGTAGGTGAGTAATTAGCTATGGGTCTGAAACTTCACCAAGTGAAAGCTCTCCCAAAAGTAGGTGAATGATTAATTTGAGAAAAATTGGCTATCTGCAATACTTTTAGAGATAATTCGCATTTACTCATTTTGAGTAGGTGAGTAATTAGCTATGGGTCTGAAACTTCACCAAGTGAAAGCTCTCCCAAAAGTAGGTGAATGAGTTATTTGAGAAAAATTGGCTATCTGCAATACTTTTAGAGATAATTCGCATTTACTCATTTTCAGTAGGTGAGTAATTAGCTATGGGTCTGAAACTTCACCAAGTGAAAGCTCTCCCAAAAGTAGGTGAATGATTAATTTGACAAAAATTGGCTATCTGCAATACTTTTAGAGATAATTCGCATTTACTCATTTTGAGTAGGTGAGTAATTAGCTATGGGTCTGAAACTTCACAGAGTGAAAGCTCTCCCAAAAGTAGGTGAATGAGTTATTTGAGAAAAATTGGCTATCTGCAATACTTTTAGAGATAATTCGCATTTACTCATTTTCAGTAGGTGAGTAATTAGCTATGGGTCTGAAACTTCACCAAGTGAAAGCTCTGCCAAAAGTAGGTGAATGAGTTATTTGAGAAAAATTGGCTATCTGCAATACTTTTAGAGATAATTCGCATTTACTCATTTTGAGTAGGTGAGTAATTAGCTATGGGTCTGAAACTTCACAGAGTGAAAGCTCTCCCAAAAGTAGGTGAATGAGTTATTTGAGAAAAATTGGCTATCTGCAATACTTTTAGAGATAATTCGCATTTACTCATTTTGAGTAGGTGAGTAATTAGCTATGGGTCTGAAACTTCACCAAGTGAAAGCTCTTTGGGATAGCTGCTCTGCAGAGATACCCTGAAGATAAAAAATTTCGTGGAAATCGCTCTATGTAGCATGGTTTTCGAAATATTAGCATTTTTGTGTTTTGCAATTTTTGCGCAAAAATTCGAAAATTCAAAATGGCCGCCATTTTTGGCGAGACAAAATTTTTTTGAAAATTGGCATGGCTACTCTGCAGAGATACCCTGTGGGTCAAAAATTTCGTCGAAATCACTCTATCTAGCACGGTTTTCGAGATATAAGCATTTTTATGTTTTGCAATTTTTGCGAAAAATTCGAAAATTCAAAATGGCCGCCATTTTTGGCGAGACAAAATTTTTTTCAAAATTGGGATAACTACTCTGCAGAGATACCCTTTGGGTCAAAAATTTCGTCGAAATCGCTCTATCTAGCAGGGTTTTCGAGATATAAGCATTTTTGTGTTTTGCAATTTTTGCGAAAATTTCGAAAATTCAAAATGGCCGCCATTTTTGGCGAGACCAAAATTTTTTGAAAATTGGGAAAAGTACTCCGCAGAGATATCCTGCGGGTCAAAAATTTTGTCGAAATTGCTCTATCTAGCACGGTTTTTGAGATATAAGCATTTTTGTCTTTTGCAATTTTTGCGAAAATTTCGAAAATTCAAAATGGCCGCCATTTTGGGCGAGACAAAAATTTTTTGAAAATTGGGAAAACTACTCCGCAGAGATACCCTGCGGGTCAAAAATTTCGCCGAAATCGCTCTATCTAGCACGGTTTTCGAGATATAAACATTTTTGTGTTTTCCTTATTTGGAAAATTCGTAATGATTAATTAATCATTAATTACTCGGCCATTTCTTGACCAATCAATGCCAAAATCTAATGATTTCCAGATTTTAATAGAATGAATGTATTTGCCAAGTTTCAGGTGAATTGATAAAATTCCTTTCAAGTTATCATCCGGACAAGCTTCCCCACCGAAAAAAGACATTTTTGGTCATGTGACCTCTCTGATTGGTTGAAATGTCACTGCAGCATATTCAAAAAAATTCCCCAAGGCTACTGCCTAAACCTGCCAAATTTGAAAAGAATCCGCCTAACGGTTACAGAGTTATAAGGAAAACAAAATGCGGAGCCGGCGGAGCCGCCGGAGCCGCCGGAGCCGGCGGAGCCTGAAGCTCTCCCATACACAAACAAGCGTCCCTTGCGGGACGCTTAATTATTTGAATACCTGAATGCTTGTTCAGTTATGTAATTGATGTTGGACTGGATGTCAAATCTAAATATAAACAGTCCAATTTTCAAATTCGGGACTGTTGACTGTTATGCTAAATTGATTATTTTCTCTGGATTAGCTATATATTGTTTTTTTATTGCGTGAAAACATTTATATATTGTTTTTTTTATTGCGTGAAAACATTTATATATTGTTTTTTTTTTATCGTGTGAATACATTTATTTTTTTTATTGCGTGAATACATCTCAATTTTTTTTTATTTGCGTAAATACATCTTCATATTGTTTTTTTTATTGCGTAAACACCAAAGGTTAAACCGTGGCAACTATAACCTTGAGTAGTCAACCCTGCCAGACTTGACTTCGTAGCAGTGGACAAACATTTACGTTCATAGATAAACGGCTATGAGCTGAACTTGTTTGTTGACAGTTGTTTTTTTCCCTGACCCAAAAGTAGAATTAAACAATTCCATCCTTGGTTGGGAAACCAAGAATTGGAAGTTGTTTGAATGTCAACTATTTGAGTTTTTTTTTGCTTTTATCAAATCCTACCTCTTGAAAACCTTGTACAGTTTCGGGATTGTTAGGAAAGTTGAGATGTCGGATCGATCTCACGTCTTGCATATTAGCAAGTTGAAGCCAGGTTTTATCCCTGACGAACTTCAGGATGTTTTACAGATGGGGGCAAGCAAGGAGGGAATTGTTACGGGGATCTTGCCACATACTTCCACATCGGTATATTTGTGTTGTGCGGATGTATGTTCCGCTGAGTGGATCTTGAGTGAATTCGAAGGAAAACTTCTGTTGGGAAGTGTTGTCGATATTGAAATGTTATCGGCTGGAGTGGCTGATGAGATAATGATTAAAACAAGAGGAGAGTGCCCGTGAACGGGCACTGTGTCAGCTGACTGAATGTTTTTGATTTGTGATGGTGATAATGAGAGGAAAGCATAATTATCAGGGAAAGGGCTGTACAGAAATACAGTAAATGGTAACTGAACAGCATGTTCGAAAGATATTCCGAAGCTGACAGAAGAAAAGGACAAAAAAGTTGTGCCCTGCAAATGGTATTATGAAATAAAGTAACAAGGTAATTGTTTAAGTGTAAAAAGTAGGTTAAAAATATTTAAAGAAATACTATAAATGCAATATCCTCGTTCGACCATGAAGATGGGGTCCAAAGGTCAAATCTGACCATACCAAAAGATTCCCAGCCAAAGAATTTAGGATGGTTTACCATCCCAAACCTCTCGGACCAATAATAAGTGAGTCATAGGCACTTTTTAAGTTTGGCTATCCTTGTTTGACCTTGACGGAGGGGTCCAAGGTCAAATCCGACCACACAAAAAAATTCCCAGCCCATGATTTCCTGTAGCTTGTTTACCATCCCAAACCTGTAGGACCAATAATAAGCGAGTTCTAAGCAATTGTAAGTTTGGCTATCCTCAATTGACCTTGAAGGAGGGGTCCCAGGTCAAATCTGACCACACCAAAAGAATCCCAGCCCATGATTTCCTATATGTTGGTTTACCATCCCAAACCTCCAAGACCAATAATAAGCGAGTTATAAGCACTTTAAGTTTGGCTATCTTCGTTTGACCTGGAAGGAGGGGTCTAAGGTCAAATCCGACCACACCAAAAGATTCCCAGCCCATGATTTTCTATAGGTTGGTTTTCCATTCCAAACCTCTAGGACCAATAATAAGCGAGTTATAAGCACTTTTAAGTTTGGCTATCCTCATTTGACCTTGAAGGAGGGGTCCAAGGTGAAATCCGACCACACCAAAAAATTCCCAGCTCATGAAAGAAAGCTATTGCTCAGCTATGCCATGACATAGAGGTCTGCAATTTCACTATGTTATAGCTGACCAAAATGTCTGTGAATAACATATTTAACAAAATACTCTAAATGTAATAGTTTTCAAGTTACAACTGATTTACTCAATAGTGAGAACCTCAAAGTAGTTATTACTCAGCTATGCAATGAGCTACAGGTCTGAAATTTTACTATGTTATAGCTGACCCAAAAGTAGGTGAACAACATATTTAAGCAAAATACTGTAAATGCAATAGTTTTCAAGTTACAACTGATTTACTCAATAGTGATGACCTAAAAGTAGCTATTACTCAGCTATGCCATGAGCTACAGGTCTGAAATTTTACTATGTTATAGCTGACCCAAAAGTAGCTGAATAACATACTTATACGAAATTCTCTAAATGCAATAGTTTTCCAATTACAACTGATTTACTCAATAGTGAGAACTTTAAAGTAGCTATTACTCAGCTATGCCATGACCTACAGATCTGAAATTTCATTATGTTATAGCTGGCCCAAAAGTAGCTGAATAACATATTTATACGAAATTCTCTAAATGCAATAGGTTTTAAGTTACAAGTGATTTACTCAATAGTGAGAACTTCAAAGTAGCTATTACTCAGCTATGCAATGAGCCACAGATCTGAAACTTCCCTATGTCATAGCTGATCCCAAAATAGGTGAATAACATATTGAAACAAAATACTCTAAATGCAAAAGTTTCCAAGTTATAAGCGATTTACTCAACAGTAATAACCTAAAAGTAGCTATTACTCAGCTATGCCATGAGCTACAGGTCTGAAATTTTACTATGTTATAGCTGACCCAAAAGTAGCTGAATAACATATTTATACGAAATTCTCTAAATGCAATAGTTTTGAAGTTATAAGCGATTTACTCAACAGTGATAACCTAAAAGTAGCTATTACTCAGCTATGCCATGAGCTACAGGTCTAAAATTTTACTATGTTATAGCTGACCCAAAAGTAGCTGAATAACATATTTATACGAAATTCTCTAAATGCAATAGTTTTTAAGTTACAAGTAATTTTACTCATGATGGAAGTTACTGAAAAGCCCAAAAGTAGCTATTACTCACTTAGCTATTGAGACAGGCACCCAACTTACTCACCATATTGTAGCTATGAAAAAAGTAGCTGAATAACATATTTTAACAAAATGCTCTAAATGCAACACTTTTCAAGTTATAAATGATTTTGTGCATGATTTCATGAATTTTAATGCATTAAAAATTATTAAAAAAATTTATTAAAAAAAAAGTAAGACAGATCCAGGTCTCATACTCACACAAGAGAATCTACCTGTGGCCTAGTACATATATGCAAGATATGAGAGAAATCCCTGCAATAGTCACTGAGAAAACTGTGATTAAGTGTTGAAATTTTCACACTTTTGATGGGGGTACCCCCTTGTAATGTCTCTAGCAAACAGACGAACAGACAGATTTGCATGCCTTGAACAATTTTTCATCCTCGATAGATAAGGTATCTTTTAAAAAAAACAGCACGTCTCTAGGCCTTGTAGTTTTGGAGGAGAAGTTGTTCACGCGGACGCGTACGCGTACGCCCACGCCGCAGAGTGGCGACATAATGTCAGCTGACTGACAAGTCAGCTGACATAAAAATCAGTTCTGAATCAGCTGAGAAAGGGCATTCGCCTCAAGGGATGACTGCAGAGCAAGGTCCACACCCATCACTAAAATTCTCGGACATATTAGAAGCGATGGCAGGATTAACAACGGAGAAGCAGGAAGTTTTGAAGCTTACCTTGGGAGTTCCCAAGATAGCCATGGAACCCCCAAAGGTGGAAGTTTTTCCATGAATTCCAGGGCATGCTAGTGCAGCCAATCTTCTCGGTAAACCTGCAAAGACATTTTACAAGCCCCCCTCACACAGTTTTATGCAGACTGGGGTGCCATCTCCCAATTACACAGGGAATCCTCGTTACATGTAACAGGGGGCCATCCCAGATGATGTTCTTCAACAGCATGTATCAGGGAAGTATACCGCCGCAGCACAGCCAATGAGGATAAGTACTTTTTCCGGAGCTTCAAAAGAGTTCATATGAGCAGTTTCGATTTGACGTAAAGGGTTATATCAACCAAGGAATCCCAGAAGGGTTGATGTCAGTTAGGCGAGCTCTGAAAGGACAAGCTCAGGAAATGATTTTACACATGGGGGAAACAGCGACTCTTAAGGACATTATTCAACGTTTTGACATGCTGTATGGAGATGTGAACCCACCACAGGTTCTGCTGGCAGAGTTTTATGCTGCCGCACAGAGGAATGGGGAAAGTGTTACCAAATGGTATACTCAGGTTGAGGATCTGGCAAGTCGGATTCACAGGAAAGATCCTACAATAATTTCCTCAGACAACTTTCACCTGATGGTGAACACACAATTCTGGACTAAACTTCAGAATGCCAACATCAAAAATGCACTTCGCCACAAGGTGGATACTCTGATTGGAAGCCCTAAATTCATTGTGGAAGCAATTAAAGCTGAAATGGAGTTCAAGTTAAATGTCAAGTCCAACCAGATCAAGACAGATGTTACAGACACACTGAAGAAGAGTTTGAATGAGATCCTAAATCGGCTCACAGCTCTGGAAAAAGCAAGTACCGGCACATCACAGCGGAACATCATGCCTGGAGGTAACAAGGCTGGCAAAAGTACCAAACGCCAGTTCAATGGACGTTGCTTTAAATGTAACAAGTGGGGGCATACAAGGAAGAACTGTCCTTTAAACCAACAGGAGTCAGGGAAGGCGAGCGCTCTCCTGACAGCGGTCAATCAAAGCGCTCAATGAAATTGCTGGATCAAATAGTAGGAGATCCCAGTGAGGTAGAAGTATGGATTGATGGGCAGAGGGTGAAGGCCCTACTCGATACTGGATCAATGATTAGTACCATTTCACTTCAGTACTGCACCTCCAGAGGCTTCGACTGTGGAAAGTGCCAGTGGACATACCTTGTCCTATTTAGGTTTCGTTGAAGTGAGTCTTCAGTGTCCAGTGCAGGATGAGGTTTCCTGTGCACTCATGTTGGTAGTCCCAAATACTCTTCATCATGAGAAGATTCCTGCGCTGTTAGGAACCAATGTCCTGAATCGAATCAAGCCAACTCATTTGGCAGGCCAAGTATGGAAGCAAGTTTTTGCTACTATGGCAGAACAGAGGGCTATAGATGAGAAGGATGTCTTAGGATCCGTGTATCTTACAAATCCACTCACTCTACCACCTAATGGGCGTGTAATAGTGGCAGTTTTAACCCGAACTGTCAGAGATTGAGTGTCATGTTAGATGGATCAGACCAAGCTTGCTTACCGAAAGGAGTTTTGATAACTCCCTGTGTGACAGCACTTTCAGCACAGAATCCTGGTCAGGTGGCCATAGAGCTGATAAACCATTCTGTTCAGACAGTTACAGTGCCTCGGAAAGTTCGTTTATGTGAAGTATATACTGTAGCTCAGATATGCAGCATGGACAACAAGGGTTTGAAAATTCAGGCGGACAGTTCTGATTTCCTGAAATACTTCCAACATCTTGATGCCAACCTTGAACCAGACCAAGTGGAAGTGGTTAAACAGAAGTTGTTTAATTGGAGTCATGTATTTTCTCAGCATGATTTGGACTTGGGGCTTACAGACAAGGCAGTGCATAAAATTCGCTTAAAAGACGAAAGGCCATTCAAACAAAAGGCCAGGAATATTCCGCCGTCTCTGTATGATGAAGTTTGGGGTCACCTGAAAAAAAATGCAGGAGCTGGGAGTCATAAGGGAATCCCAAAGTCCATATGCCTCCAAGGTTGTATTGGTCCGCAAGAAAAATGGTACGCTCAGATTCTGTCTTGACTTACGTCACCTGAATTCACTCACTATACGGGACAGCTACCGCTTGCCATCAATTGACAGGACCATCGATACTTTAGCTGGGTCAAGATGGTTCAGTGTGCTTGATCTTAAAACTGGCTACTGGCAAGTACCCCTGGCTGAAGAAGATAAGGCAAAGACAGCATTCACAGTGGGGCCACTTGGATTCTGGGAGTGTGAACGGATGCCATTTGGGCTAACTAATGCTCCGGCCACCTTCCAACGCCTCATGGAAACCTCCATGGGAGATTTGTACCTCAAATACTGTTTGCTATACTTGGATGATATAGTAATTTTCAGTAAGACATATGAGGACCATATCCAGAGATTGGAGGCTGTCTTCCAAAAGCTCCACCAGGCTGGCTTAAAACTTAGCCCCTCAAAATGCCGTTTTTTTCAGAAGGAGATCAAGTACCTTGGCCATATGATTTCAGAAGCTGGTGTATCTGTTGATCCCGAGAAAGTAGCATCTGTTAAAGATTGGCCCATACCTCAGACGGTGACTGCAGTGCAACGCTTTATTGGCTTTGCCTCTTTCTATAGAAGATTTCTAAAGGATTTTGCTAAAGTTACCAAGCCACTCCATGAGGTGACTCAGGGTAGTGTAAGAATTTCCACAGGAAAGAAGACTAGGGTCAAATATCTGCCATTCAGTGGGGTCCTGCTCAGCAGAAAGCATTTGAGTTGAAGGAGAAATGTTGTGAAACTCCAGTGTTAGGTTTCGCTGATTTCACCAAGCCCTTTATTCTCCATACAGACGCCAGTCAAGATGGATTGGGTGCTGTCCTAAGTCAGTTGCAGAATGGACAGAAAAGGGTTATTGCATATGCAAGCAGGAGTTTAAACAAAGCCGAAAGGAATTATCCAGCTCATAAACTGGAATTTCTGGCACTGAAATGGGCCGTGACAGAGAAATTCCATGATTTCTTATATGGTAACTCCTTCACGGTTTTGACAAATAACCCACTGAACTATGTCCTGAAGACTGCAAAACTAGATGCAGCTGGTCATAGATGGGTGGCAGAGTTGGCCAATTATCAGTTTGAGATACAGTATCTCAGTGGCTCTGCCAATAAAGCTGCAGACGCACTGTCAAGGATTAAGTGGCCAAAGATGGATTCACAAATTGTAGCTGAAGTACTAAGGGCACATACTGATATTGCAGAGCATGTAGACAGTTTTTGCTATGGTGACCAAGCAATTCCCATTGCAGTACATCAACTGGATGTTAATTTTTGCGACTCGCCTATTGATTGGATTGATGCACAGAATGAAGATATGGTTCTTCGGGATGTCATAAGACGTTTGGCAGGAGATTTCAACGGTCTAATGTTGCTGGAGTCAAAGTTACTTTGGAGAGAAAGAAAGAAGCTTGTCACCATTAATGAAATATTAATGAGACAACGTTACCTTGATAATGAAAAATAGCTTCAACTGGTACTACCCAAGAAGTACTGGAAGCAAGCTCTGTCACTAGTGCACAGTGACATGGGTCACCTTGGAAGGGACCGGGTTTTAGAGCTGCTTAGGGATAGATACTTTTGAGTTGGAATGACAAAGCTTGTTGCTGAACTCATTTCAAAGTGCGAGCGATGTATTAAAAGGATCAGCATCCACCTTGTGCCGGCCTAGTCAATATTGAATGTACTCAGCCCATGGAGTTAATTTGTGTGGATTTTCTGAAGCTCGAACCATCTGGAGGAATTGAAAACATCTTGGTGATAACAGATCATTTCACCAAGTATGCACAAGCCTTTCCAGCACAGAACCAGACAGCAAAAACAACTGCAAAACTCCTATTCGAAAACTTCTTCGTGCATTTTGGGTTTCCAGCTCGAATCCATAGTGATCAAGGGAGAAACTTCGAAAGTTCTTTGATTAAGCAGCTTTGCCGTCTGACAGGGATTCAGAAAAGTAGAACCACACCGTATCATCCCATGTCAAATGGTCAAGCAGAGCGGTTCAATTCAACATTGTTGAACATGTTGGGCACTTTGAACCCTCCGCAGAAACTTGATTGGAAGAGTCATGTTAGCTCACTTGTGCATGCTTACAACTGTACATGTCACGACACTACGGGCTACTCCCCATATTTCCTTATGCTTGGCAGGAATCCACTTATTGCCGTAGATTTGGTCCTAGGACGAGGTTTGGAAAGACCAGTAAAGAATTATGTAGGCAGTTTATCAAACAAGAGGAGAGTGCCCGTGAACGGGCACTGTGTCAGCTGACTGAATGTTTTTGATTTGTGATGGTGATAATGAGAGGAAAGCATAATTATCAGGGAAAGGGCTGTACAGAAATACAGTAAATGGTAACTGAACAGCATGTTCGAAAGATATTCCGAAGCTGACAGAAAAAAAGGACAAAAAAGTTGTGCCCTGCAAATGGTATTATGAAATAAAGTAACAAGGTAATTGTTTAAGTGTAAAAAGTAAAAGGTTAAAAATATTTAAAGAAATACTATAAATGCAATATCCTCGTTCGACCATGAAGAAGGGGTCCAAAGGTCAAATCTGACCATACCAAAAGATTCCCAGCCAAAGAATTTAGGATGGTTTACCATCCCAAACCTCTCGGACCAATAATAAGTGAGTCATAGGCACTTTTTAAGTTTGGCTATCCTTGTTTGACCTTGAAGGAGGGGGTCCAAGGTCAAATCCGACCACACAAAAAAATTCCCAGCCCATGATTTCCTGTAGCTTGTTTACCATCCCAAACTTGTAGGACCAATAATAAGCGAGTTCTAATCAATTGTAAGTTTGGCTATCCTCAATTGACCTTGAAGGAGGGGTCCCAGGTCAAATCTGACCACACCAAAAGAATAACAGCCCATGATTTCCTATATGTTGGTTTACCATCCCAAACCTCCAAGACCAATAATACGCGAGTTATAAGCACTTTAAGTTTGGCTATCTTCGTTTGACCTGGAAGGAGGGGTCTAAGGTCAAATCCGACCACACCAAAAGATTCCCAGCCCATGATTTTCTATAGGTTGGTTTTCCATTCGAAATCTCTAGGACCAATAATAAGTGAGTTATAAGCACTTTTAAGTTTGGCTATCCTCATTTGACCTTGAAGGAGGGGTCCAAGGTGAAATCCGACCACACCAAAAAATTCCCAGCTCATGATTTTCTATAGGTTGGTTTTCATTCCAACCTCTAGGACCAATAATAAGCGAGTTATAAGCACTTTTATGTTTGGCTATCCTCATTTGACCTTGAAGGAGGGTTCCAAGGTCAAATCGGACCATATTAACAGATTCCCAGCCCATGATTTCCTACAGGTTGGATACAATGATTTACTCAACAGTGAGAACCTGAAAGAAGCTATTGCTCAGCTATGCCATTGCATAGAGGTCTGCAATTTCACTATGTTATAGCTGAACAAAACGTCTGTGAATAACATATTTAACAAAATACTCTAAATGTAATAATTTTCAAGTTACAACTGATTTACTCAAGAGTGAGAACCTCAAAGTAACTATTACTCAGCTATGCAATGAGCTACATGTCTGAATTTTTGCTCTGTTATAGCTGACCTAAAAGTAGGTGAACAACATATTTAAGCAAAATACTGTAAATGCAATAGTTTTCAAGTTACAACTGATTTACTCAATAGTGAGAACCTGAAAATAGCTATTGCTCCGCTATGCCATGAGCTATAGGTCTGTAATTTCACTATGTTATAGCTAACCCAAAAGTAGGTGAACAATATATTTTAACAAAATACTCCAAATGCAATATTTTTCAAGTTATAGCTGATTTACTCAACAGTCAGTGCCTGAGAATAGCTATTGCTCAGTTGTGCCATGAGCTACAGGTCTGTAATTTCACTATGTTATAGCTGACCCAAAAGTAGCTGAATAACATATTTGCACAAATTTCTGTAAAGGCAATAGTTTTCCAATTACAACTGATTTACTCAACATTGAGAACTTCAAAGTAGCTATTACTCAGCTATGCAATGAGTGACAGGTCTGGAACTTCACTATGTTATAGCTGACCCCAAAATAGGTGAATAACATATTGAAACAAAATACTCTAAATGCAATAATTTCCAAATTATAAGCGATTTACTCAACAGTGATAACCTAAAAGTAGCTATTACTCAGCTATGCCATGAGCTACAGGTCTGAAATTTTACTATGTTATAGCTGACCCAAAAGTAGCTGAATAACATATTTATACTAAATTCTCTAAATGCAATAGTTTTCAAATTACAAGTGATTTACTCAACACTGAGAACTTCAAAGTAGCTATTGCTCAGCTATGCAATGAGTCACAGGTCTGGAACTTCACTATGTTATAGCTGACCCCAAAATAGGTGAATAACATATCGAAACAAAATACTCTAAATGCAATAATTTCCAAGTTATAAGCGATTTACTCAACAGTGATAACCTAAAAGTAGCTATTACTCAGCTATGCCATGAGCTACAGGTCTGAAATTTTACTATGTTATAGCTGACCCAAAAGTAGGTGAACAACATATTTAAGCAAAATACTGTAAATGCAATAGTTTTCAAGTTACAACTGATTTACTCAATAGTGATGACCTAAAAGTAGCTATTACTCAGCTATGCCATGAGCTACAGATCTGAAATTTTACTATGTTATAGCTGACCCAAAAGTAGCTGAATAACATATTTATACTAAATTCTCTAAATGCAACAGTTTTGCAATTACAACTGATTTACTCAATAGTGAGAACCTCAAAGTAGTTATTACTCAGCTATGCAATGAGCTACAGGTCTGACATTTTACTATGTTATAGCTGACCCAAAAGTAGGTGAACAACATATTTAAGCAAAATACTGTAAATGCAATAGTTTTCAAGTTACAACTGATTTACTCAACAGTGATGACCTAAAAGTAGCTATTACTCAGCTATGCCATGAGCTACAGGTCTGAAATTTTACTATGTTATAGCTGACCCAAAAGTAGCTGAATAACATATTTATACGAAATTCTCTAAATGCAATAGTTTTCCAATTACAACTGATTTACTCAATAGTGAGAACTTCAAAGTAGCTATTACTCAGCTATGCAAGGAGCCACAGATCTGAAACTTCACTATGTTATAGCTGATCCCAAAATAGGTGAACAACATATTGAAACAAAATACTCTAAATGCAATAGTTTCCAAGTTATAAGCGATTTACTCAACAGTGATAACCTAAAAGTAGCTATTACTCAGCTATGCCATGAGCTACAGGTCTGAAATTTTACTATGTTATAGCTGACCCAAAAGTAGCTGAATAACATATTTATACGAAATTCTCTAAATGCAATAGTTTTTAAGTTACAAGTGATTCTACTCATGATGGAAGTTACTGAAAAGCCCAAAAGTAGCTATTGCTCACTTAGCTATTGAGACAGGCACCCAACTTACTCACCATATTGTAGCTATGAAAAAAGTAGCTGAATAACATATTTTAACAAAATGCTCTAGATGCAACAGTTTTCAAGTTATAAATGATTTTGTGCATGATTTCATGAATTTTAATGCATTAAAAATTATTAAAAAAATTTATTAAAAAAAAAGTAAGACAGATCCAGGTCTCATACTCACACAAGAGAATCTACCTCTGGCCTAGTACATATATGCAAGATATGAGAGAAATCCCTGCAATAGTCACTGAGAAAATTGTGATTAAGTGTTGAAATTTTCACACTTTTGGTGGGGGTACCCCCCTTGTAATGTCTCTAGCAAACAGACGAACAGACAGATTTGCATGCCTTGAACAATTTTTCATCCTCGATAGATAAGGTATCTTTTAAAAAAAACAGCACGTCTCTAGGCCTTGTAGTTTTGGAGGAGAAGTTGTTCACGCGGACGCGGACGCATGCGCGGACGCCCACGCCGCAGAGTGACGACATAAAAACCTGAAACAGGCTTATGAAACACCTATGGCACACTCTAGGATGAAGCAATCTAAGCAAAAGATGTCATATGACATTAGGGCTAGGAGCGCAGTACTCCATCCAGGAGATAGGTTTCTGATTCGTAATATGGGATTAAAGGGGACACACAAGCTAGCCAACAAATGGAGTGAAGATGTGTATGTGGTAACTCACCAACCCTCTGAGAACAGGTTGGCATCAAGATGTCATCAGGAAAAGTCATCCTGACATTGAATGTATACTTTAAGACAATATCCAGTGTACATTTCACACATCATAAAGCAGAAGTACCGTATGTTACAGTCCCTCCCACTGAAACATTCACAGTGGAATGAGACAATTCGCTGTTCTTTGCTCAACAACCTTGAAATATCTTCATTAAAACACTAAATCCAGAACTCCCTTCAGGAGATTCAACTTAGCAATTTTCTCTCTATCCAGGTTTGATATAGACTGACCAAAGTCATATACACAATCTGGATGTAAATGCCCTTGTTTCGGGGTATGTCCCGAACGACGGGGTGTGGGTACGTTTGGAACCAGAGGTTCCAATTCATCAGCGGAATCCCCAGTGTCTTCCAAGGACACTTCACCCTATGGAATCCGAGAATCTGAGGATTGCGAATCCTCCTGAAATGAATCCACTTCTGTGTTACCACAAGACCCACTATCACTGTCAGGAACTGAAGTTTCCTCGACATCACCAGTCACCTCAGTACCAGACAGATGATCCAGTTGAGAAACTTCCATGTTCGGAGGATGTTGAAGGCTTGTTCGGGGTGCTGGAATTGGTCTATATGAATCATCCCCTGTGCCAGCATTGGACCGTGGTTCTGATCTACTCGAATCCCCAGCTACACCGACTTGCCTGGGCCTTGGAACAAGAATGGGGAATTCATTATCTGATGATGCCAACCACATAAAACTAGAGATTTGCACAAAAGACTTTCCTGTTAAATTAAACTAGATAAATGGCTAAATTTGACATTATGTGGTTGAAATCAATTGATATTGATGTGAGCATGCCAAAATTATGATATATAAGTCATTTCAGACAACTTTTACAATAAACAACATTTTTAATATTTTGGAAAAAATCTTCAAAAAAATATTGAAAATGGGTAAATACTTTTATTTTCACTCAGTTATGTTTACATGTTGTATGGGGTATATAACAAAATAGCTGTGGAAATACTTGGGTGAATACATTTGTAGGTATTTGTATTTGAAGCAAATCTCCAGTTTTATGTGGGGTAGTGCCATGGCTCTACATGTAAGCAAGGTAGAGCCAAGGTAACCACGTCTACCAAACTTGCAACCCACTAGGAAGATCTCCCTTCTTGACATGGGAATCTCAACTCTACTGCTTGCCTAGACCGAGTTTCTGTCCCGTCGCCAATTGCTTTTGATATACTGATGGACACAATGGCGAGGGACAGAGCTCACATGTACCTGTTTTCTGTGTAAATTTTGAACGGCATATTTGTAGACATATTACCACAAGTATAAAGTGTTATTTGCATTAATTAAGATATGTATATGTGCCGTTCACTAATATTTCATGCCAATAAAATTGGCATGCATATATTTGAACCTGTTTTTATAAATGTAAACAAACCTTCGACGTTACAAAGTTATCTACAAAAGAAGTTCCTGGTTTGCAAAAGCAGTTTAGTTTAACAGTATATGTGTTGCAAAATCAAAACAGCTATATAGACATAACAAGGACTTTTAAAAGTAACTGCAATGATTTTTCATAATTCGAGATTTACACAGAAAACAGGTACATGGGAGCTCTGTCCCTCGCCATTGTGTCCATCAGTATATCAAAAGCAATTGGCGACGGGACAGAAACTCGGTCTACTGCTTGCCACGTAATTATGATCACGGCCAAAATTGTGGACACCTAATTTTCATACACCATTCTTTTAGGTTTTGAAATGTAGCTACTGTTTTGCAGTGGTATATCAATTAATATATCAATAGAAATAAATTTTGACATGGACGTTAAACTTCAGAGTTTTAGATTTAAAAAATTGGTGTACTACTGACGGGACAAGTGAAGATAGAGGCGCCGCTCGGCAAACCGACGGAAGATCTCCCCCCTCGACCCATGTTTTAGTGGCGTTTCGACTGAATGCGCCTCTTTCTTCACTTGATCCCTACTGACCATAATTACTTAGCAAGCAGTAGCTTTTTGTGTACACAAGTGCAAAAGATCTACAGTCTCATGGACAGCACAATTATAACTGACATTCACAAAATAATATATTTTATCCGTTATGAATCTCCGTGTCTCGACTGTCCATCCCTGTACTACTGAGGCGAGGTACTGTATACAGTAGTACTATAACCACGTCCAGATTGGATAAACCACCAGTATTAAAGATTTAGTATTAGTACTGAAAGTGGTTGTATAGCGACTGAAGACATGAATCGTTTATATCAAATAACTGTATGCAAGAAAAAAATGTTATTACACCTGAAAAGGTAAATATAACCAAAAAGTTTTTTAATTTCCGGATGTGTACAATGTTGGAACTTGCTAGACTTGATTTTTTTAATCATCATTCTGACTTCGAATTGTTATATCCATCTTCAGTTAAAAATTAAGGCGCCAGAGCACCTCAGTGGTATTCTGCACCAATAGAATTAATAAATACTTTAAATAATATAAACAACATGTCCAAATATCCAAATAAGACATGTGACTAGATACGCAAAATAATATAAGAAAAAATAAATTTACCAAATAATACTTATAATACCAAATAAAACACATAGGTAGATAGAACAAAATTAAACAATAAAACAAATGACTAGTTCTGACTGGTTTCCACTAGAAATACAGGTCAAAGACAAAAATACATGACTGATATCTAACTCAGTTTTATATAAAAAGGAAAAAGACAAATAAGATAATCACAAATGACTAGATTATACAGATTAGATAAAACAACAAACTGTGAAGATAGAATTAAATTCCAAACAAAGCTAAAATAAAGAAACCCACAGGGTATCTCTGCTATCAATCTCCCGGTATGTCTATATGGCGAGTTTGGATCGCACTCCAAGGTGTCCTCAGACTGTGGATTTTCATCCAAACACTGAGGATAAGTGCTCCTCAAACACTCGATTTAGCCACGCCAAGTAATCCCCATGCACTTCTAGCAGGAGCACAAGGACATCTAAGATGGCAGCATGAAAAAAAACAATACAAAATCTTTAAAAGTCTATCAGATACACTGAAATGTAACTATTTCAAGAATTTAATGCCAAATTTCTATTTTTATGTTAGAATCGAAGTATTGCACATATTTATGTTACTCTTTCAACATTATAGCCACATATTTTGATATTTTATGACATTACAATTTATGCAAATGAATGTAAAAATCTCCGAAAGTGCTCCTAGACATTTAGATTGTGGCTATACTGCACATGCGAGAAATATTTGTCCTAGGACACCTTGGAGCTCGATCCAAACTCACCATTTAACAATTATGTAAATAAACAGTAAATATTAAAACACTCATATTAGTTATATTAGTTAATTGAGAGAACTCTATCAAATATTTATTACTTACATACTCTGTGAATGAATTTTATGATCACTGCATGAATAATCTGGGTGATTTTCTTGATAAACTGGTATAATAGGTGTGGCTGAAAAAGAAGAATACTGAATGGCTATCCAAGTCGGTTGTCAGAGCAAAATCAGAAAGCTTCATGAAAAGACAAAAATATAAATAAAAGGTTGTGAGTTTATTGCCACATTGCTAGATGCAGTCCAGGCTCAGAAAAAAAATGAGAAGCCAGACTACTACAGAGAACTCTACTATGACAGTAGGCATAACTCAAGAAAGCAATGGCTGGTTGTGCACAGTTCTTTTTTGTTTCTGGTCTATAGGTAGTGTGGGGTACATGGGACTGTCAGATGTCATTAATATACTCATTAATATACTAAAAATCTACAGATTTTTGTTCATTTGTCCAATAAAAAATGCATGTGTTGATCTTTAAAAGTTTAAGGGCCTCTTTCAGCTTGTGTTATGAGTGATATGGGCTACTGCAGTCTATTTTTCAGGCAATTTCCAAATGTAATCTATACTTACTTCAATTCAATCAAAACAGGCTGGCTCATGTAGAAGTTTCTATGTACCAGTTGTCACAAATATTAGGATGTGTATCTTTTTCCTTTTTTCTCAATATGTACAATACTAGCATATGTCACATCAATGGTAAACATTTTATGGTCCCACATGTATTGTCATCCATTCATAAATTAGCAAAACAATTTGGTTACAGTTTTACTTTCAATGCATCCACAACGAACAATTAGTTTTGTGATGGAATTGTTCCTCCTCCTCCATTGCCTTCTTCAAAAAGAAATGTACTTGGCTATGGGGTATTGGCTACACTCGCCCCTCCAAGTGTTTGCACCTTGTTCAAAAAAGGGTAAATAAATGCATTGCAAAGAAAAAAAGAAATTTCCCTCTGTCTTAGAGCACATCTATCATAGCCAATTATAATTACAAACTTGTGTTTATGTTGTCCTAATTTTTTTTCATGTAACTGGATTTAGAAAGATGGAATTTATGCTTGTGTGTTGTCACTTTGAGTCTATTTTTAGTGGAGATTAAGTGCTATAAAAGTTGAATTCAAAACCAATTATATAACTATAACATATTTCTTTTCTGTTTTGAAACAGATACATAATGGATCATCTATTTGACTGTATTTGTAGAAA
The DNA here is from genome assembly GCA_964017235.1 of Sabellastarte sp. h YS-2021. Taxonomy (NCBI): domain Eukaryota; kingdom Metazoa; phylum Annelida; class Polychaeta; order Sabellida; family Sabellidae; genus Sabellastarte; species Sabellastarte sp. h YS-2021. The sequence goes on along the minus strand of OZ024929.1, from coordinate 78,194,548 downwards.
ATGATTATGGCTTTTATCCTTTCACTTATTGTAATAGATTAAATATCTTCCAAGCCATTTGATTATATCATTTCATATGTTTTTATTGTTTAGTTATTGTAGAGAATTGTGGGTATATTGTGGATACATATTTGTGAGGTAAACTGGTACTTGTAATTGCACTTAAAAGGCCCATAATGTCATGTTTATGTTGTAACAATGTTGTTTAGATTGATGAATTCGACAGACTGAAAAACAGGACTTTCATGTCTAATAAGCGAGTTCACAGTTTCAGAGGTCTCGTTCTCGTTGTCGATCTCGTAGCGTAGGTCAAAGGTCAAGAGGTGTAGGAAGTAAATCCACGGATAAGAACTTGCGAAAGTAAATCATGTAAATACCTGTATTATGGGGCATTTTTTATTAGAATTGTAAGTGGACATAAAAATATACATATAGATTTACAAAATAGGCGTTTTATGTTTGGAAAAAATATTTTAAACTATGTTTTACAGCCTTCTTAGATGGGCGAAAATAGGGGATATTTGAGGCTTAACAGTCTTTAAAATGCATATATTTTACAAACCAATTGCTCCCTTGTTAATGGACGGATTTAGATGAAATAAAATGTAAAATGCTGTCATCATTGCGGTTGGTGGAACTGCTCAATAGTTTGTTGAAAATATTTTCAAAAATATTATAAAATCTCACTACTGCAGGTCGTTTCTGCCTTTGCAGGAATAGACAAAAATATTTATTTTATATTTCTGTTATTATTTTAATAACATCATTCCTGGTTGTTTGTGAAAGAAATAGCCTGATAAAAGCATTAAACTACACTACTTTGTCACTTGAACCCCTTCACCAAAGGAATTACTTGTTTCTTGCCATGTTGTCAGTCCGCCGTCCCCACCGCCGAATATATAACAATATGTGAAACATATATGTGTAACAATATATACAGATTGACAGATTTTTGAGGTATTTTTTAAAATGTGCATAAAAATTCTTTTTCCATGCAATTGTGTTTCATTCAGTTGTTATATACAAAGTATTTATTTCTGCAACAGTTGTCTTCAAGCATTTAATTTTTTTATGTATTTTCAGGTAAATAATATGAGACATAACATGAAGAACAATGATGCAAATGAAGATGCCAGATACATATACAATTGTGTCTTATCCTAAATTAACTTGAATGACTTTGCTGTCCCACAAAATGGATATTTTTTCAAGGCTGATTGACTGATAAACCTCATTACTGACCAGATAATGATAAATCATTTAATGAAATCGAATGAAATTGGCTTTAGAAATTATTTAATGTAATAAGAGTTGTCTTTATATTTATAGTTACACTGAAAATTATTAATTTGTCGAAATGGTGCCTAAAACAACAAGTTTCCAAATTGGCTAATTTAAATGCCATTTTCTTGTTGGATGATAGCCAAATGTTGATAACGTATTACTCAGATTAGCTGAAAACTGATGATAAGAAAAATAGTGCACTTAAGCTTAATTTCATAAGAACTTAACCAATAACAGGTGGCCAAAATGACAAATTAATTGGACTATCAAGGTCATTTTCTTGTCATAAGTTTGTCTGTTAATTTGTCCAACAAGAAAGTGACAAGTTAAAATTTGTCAATTGGGAAGTTTGTCGTTTTAGGCACCATTTTGACAAAGTCTTGACGAATTTATGCTTGTCAGAGATTTTCAGTGTATAATTTGCACAACCATTAGCTATGTAGTGGATTAAGTAATATTTTATGCACTTAAGTTCATGTTTTAATAATATTAATATACTTTATAAAAAAAAGAATATTAATGTAAAGAACTTGTGAAATAAACAACACAAATGGAGTGTGAATATGAATAAAGAAATTATATGAAATCAAAGAAAAGACTTTTCACTCCCTGCATGGAGCAGCTCCATACAAACCTGGAGTAAACCCTACAAGCATAGTGAAGGTGGATGGTCCCCAGTCAAAACAATTTTGCAATTCCCAATTATTTGGGGGTTTTTTAACATCACTTTCAACACTGTATACCGTAGGTCATATCACGATGAGTGTTTTTTTGGGCAGAGGTAACCAGCACATACAGTTGTGCAAGGTTCTGTACCATAAGCTACCAACCATTGGTAAGCAACCACCAATTTCCCCACATAGGGTCTGGAACATTTAGGGTCACCATAAAGTCATATTTACATTTTTATTCTGATACTGTGGTATATACACTAGGTATAATAGACCAAAATGAGCCACAGTGCGAGTTCTGGGATAGAAACCTCATTTTTAAAATTTAAGGTGGCCCTAACACTAGTGGCACTGGTATTGACACCTGCAACATTAATTCACTTCTTACTTAAGAATATATGGAAACTCTGAAAACTTGAAGAAAATCCATTCGCAACTTTTTGAGTTACGCTGTTCACTAACAGGCGGACAAACCCCAATGATTACATAACCTCAGCTGGTGGCTGTAATGATACTAATAAAACTGTGGGAGATACATGGCATGATTTTTTGATTAGTCGATCCTGTCTGACCTTGAGGCAAGAGTCAAAGGTTAGATGAACAAAAGCACTCAACCTCTGAGGTCGCTGGTTCGAAACTTCGAATCTCGGCCCGGTTGTTAGAAAGTTGGTAGTTACTTGCTGATGCCCGGTGGTTTACAGTGCAGAATATTGACCAACTAGTATGTACTGGTTCCTCCACCTGTAAACTACCTGTCACAATATGACCCTGGCTGTTGAACTTGACATAAAACCAAAAAATAAATCTAAATTTAAGGGTAGCAATAACTGCTTGCCATAGACCAATATCCAACATACATCAGTCCAACAGTGGAATCGTATCTGGGTAAATAAGAGCACTCGGAGCTTGCATACCTCTGCCTAGGTTCAATGTCACCTGTATTGCAATACTGAGTGCAATGACCAAAAAAATTTCTTTTTGAAATTTAATGGCAACCTTAAGATTAATGAAGGAGTACAGTTAAATCTATAACTGAGAAAAACTTGTCCAACAATTTACAAGGGCATTTGTAAGCCCTTAATAACAACAGTACTACAATCATATACTTTTTGCATATTTACAAAATTCTAGAAAATCAGGAAAATGCTCAGACATAAATGGCCTTAAATCAGTGAAAAGCTACAATTCTGACTTTCAGGTGGCCTTAATTTAAAATATATCTATTGGAAAATGCCAAAGTTATTCAGGATTTAATGGCCCTGGTATTTCAAAAAATGTATTAAAATCTGACATTTTGGCTTTTCAAAAAATTCTCAAAAATCAGTCGTTTAACCTACATCCATTAAACTTATATCATTGGAAAGCTATGAAAATAACCTTTCTTTTGGTTTTTATTTCATGAAAATCCGTTCAGAAGTGCCAAAGTTATTTAAGGTTTTACAACACCCTGTCGCAAAAAGAGTAAAAGTACCATTATATGCAATGAGCGATAATCGGTTATCAATGGTCAAAAGTTTCCTTTTACAAAATGACACAAGCAAAGTGATGTGGATTGCATTGGTTTAGTATATCATACAACGTTTTGTATTAAAATACTTTTCAAACAATCAATACTTTGTTTACATTAAAGAAAAAATTTAAAACTGGTTTCTGTTATTCCAAGTTACTTCCTACACCTCTCGAACTTTGACCCGGAAACGATACGACCTGTTACCGCATGCGCACTTCGAAACTGTGAACTCGCTTATTGAGTCAATTTTATCGCAGCAAATGCATAAGAGATTTCACTAAATATTTCATTAAGCTGTAGTTGATGGCTAGTACAAAACAATGAATGGTTGAAAATGATATTTTCGTGTAATTGGAGTTTTTGTATGTGCTATGGTGATTATATAAATTTTACCTTGGGCTAAGGTTCTACATTCCTCCTATGTTATTATTTTTGTGGGAAAAAATGTTTGTAGGTAATTTATGATTAACATTTAGCATAGATTTTAAATAAGGCAAGTTTTATAAATGATTAATTAGTTAATTATTTCTTTTATTTAAAATTATATGGGTATCATACAGTGAACCAGCCAAGAAATTTCTTAAGTGTGAGCGAAAGTTATTTTTTTAATTACCATGCTTCACCAATGTGTTTATATTAATTTGATAATTTTAATAAATTCAACGGCAAAGAAGCACCTGTTAATTGTGGAAATTACACAGGAAATACATATTGTACTGTCACATGTATTCAATTTTGTGCAATAATTTTCAGTTTTATGTCATTTTAAAACAATGAAAGTGTCCTTTTTATTAATATCTTGGACAGTCATAATATATTATGCATTTAAACATAAAAATAAATTGATCTGCAACATTGTCAGAAATTATAGTTAGTTATTTTCCAGTATAAAAATCCCATGAATAACCAGATATTATCCTTGTGTTGCATTGGTTAAAAATGAAATGAATGAATTGTGTTTCGGTGACTCTTTTCTATCTAGAGATTAAATGCTGTGATATTCTAAAGACATGCGCTAAAACTATCTGAAGCTATCTATAGCTTTATATAGCTTTGACACATATTCTTATATATAATCCATGAGGCTTAGTGGTGTCGTGAATGATACACTTGCCTCCTACCTCTGAGGTCTGCAGTTCAAATACTGGATCTTGTGTGGGAAACTTGATAGTTGCTTACTGTTTTGGTCACTTGTGGTATACCACAAGATTTGTGTTTTCTTTTTGGTGTAAAATATAAAACTGGTATTTTTGTGTCAATTCTTAACAGTATTCTACAAATCATTTAGATGTTAGACATTCTGTAACGACCCGAGCTAAATTATGTATCAAGGCACTAATTAAAACCCATTCTAAACAAATGAATTTTATTATGCCAACCAGATAAACAAACTGGAACAGAAATTATTATGTCAACAATTTAATTCAACAAGAAGAAAATCATATAACCCAATTCCCCAAACCTGACCCTCAAGAATATTCCCCACCAACCAAGTTAATCCCCACCTAATACATCTTTGATATTAATTTGAGGTATCAAAATTCCATCTAAAATATCATTCCCATTAGCCAAGGATTAAAACCACTAAAACCAGTAACCTTAACTAAGCTTAAAACAGAACATAGTTGTTCAGTTACCTCTCCATGACTGACAAAGCTTTAGAGCTTAGTGGCAAGAACAGTGTGTTCAGTAAAAAGTCAGCCCAGAATGTGGGAAATGCAGCCCCTTATATACCCAAAAAGTGAACTACTCAAGTTTCTGGTGTCAACACCTTTGACCCCCCCCATCCGTGAACCAAATACTAGTTCCCTGATTTGTTTATAAAAATAGACACAAAATTCCAGGATGGTAAACAAGGTCAAAACATGGCTACCAAAACATGTGAGTTCCCCAAATATAAATAAAGACCAAATTCCCACAACATTCAAGGTTAGCATACAAATATTAAATACCATTAAACAACAACCAAACACCAAGAAACCCTTTAATTGTAAACAAAAACCCTTTATATCACCCGTAATTTCCGTAAACTCCCGATATTCATCATAACTAAAAATACCACAATAACGGTGGTCGCTACAAGTCTAACTTTGATCACCACAAAAATAGACCACTTTAAACACCAAAAGTTTGATCTTATGCAGGTAATCCTAAAATCCTGTGCATAAAATTCTATGATTAAAATTCTACATTGAAACCATATGGATTTGATTGCTATCTTGTTGAGACAAATTTGAATGTTTTTTAAATATTAAATCTAATTATGAGGATATTGGGATTCATTGTTCTATTGAGCCTCACAAAATCGGTTGGTCACATTTTTTTGGATTATGTTTTTATAATTGGAATTAAGCTTACTGAGATTATCCTAAAATATGAGGAGAAAACATATTCATAAAGCTATACTCCAACCTTAACAGGCCTACAAGTGTTTGTTTACATGTCCATATTTGGATGTACTATTTAGAACTTTTGATTGGTTACTTATACGGAAGCAAATTTCCTCCGCCATCTTCACTAGTTGTACATTTTTATATTTTTATACAAAATGGTAAGGAAGTTACAATATTGTCAATGCTTTGTTAGTGCAGTGTGTAGTACACGTTGACAATTTTCTATTACAGCCATGACGTATCAGCTAGTGCCACTGGTTTTCCACTTGGACCCTCTTCATAAACAAACTTTGAAACACCCTGTTCATAAGTTCATGAATATTTTGACATTTTGCGGGTCGGCTATGTTGACATAGATCATGGCTTATTAAAGCGCAACGGTGCAAGTAGATTAGTATCAAGAAATTTAAATATTGCCATAAATGCAAGTGACAGAATTGAATCGTTTGTTTACAGTTTTTACTGGCTAGGTACTGCCTTGCTACACGGGTGGTCACTAAGATAAACGGTCCTCAGAAATGCTCACATAAAAACAGTTTAAAGGTTTAAACAACAATATAACAAACCAAAATCATGAAAAGCATTGTTTAAGTCTATTTTGTTGTTTAGTTTCTGCGATTTTGCTATTTACACTATTTAAATTTGAAAACTTTGAAGACCGTTTATCTTCGTGACCGTTTATCTTAGTGACCACCCGTGTACCAATTATCGCCGGCTACCAACTATCGCCACCAGAAAATAAAATGTTCATATTTCAGTTATGGTTATATATTTTGAAGGCCTTTTGTTGTGTATTCGTTCCTTTCACTTTGGAAATACTTTTACCTTATTTGCTAGACTTGGGATGCTACTTTAGTGAAGTTATATCCATTTGAATTCTGTCTGACGATAATTGGTACCCGGCGATAATTGGTAGCAAGGCAGTAGTGAAGTTTGTCACTTGCCCTGTGATTTACAGGGCAGGGGGGTCACGTTGGCGAATGGGACCTATAGCGAATGGCAATCTGCTATAACATTAAAAAGATAGGTGCACAGGGTTCCAACACCTCACATATTTTAATATATGAATAAATAAATGATTATCTAACCACTGGTGAACCCTATCCCCCTGCTGTCTATTGTTTTAAATGTCATTGTAGAATACCGTTCGCTATGGATGTCCTGTTCGCTAATGTGGCCTCATGTTTTCTAATTCGCATATTGTTAGCAAGGCCTGGGGCGAGTACAAGTACTTGTTCTTGTACTTAATTACTCATGTTCAAGTATAGTGGATGATCGTAAAGTCGATCACTTAAGGGAGACTTGTAAAGAGCCATTGTTCTAACTTAATAAAATTAAAATCAACTTCAAAATATTAAGGTACATTGAAAAATACGACTTCATAAAGCAAATAAACTAACAAACTACTGCAAGACTTCTAAGATTTTTTTCCAACAGAAAGTTCAAACTTCGGTTTGAAAATGCAGAAAAAAGATTGTCATTTGTAATATTGATCATTAAGTCGATCACCTAGTACCACCACTAGGTATGGTTGATATGGACCAACAAGATGAAATATTTGTTACAAGATGACCAATTACGTCTATCGAACAAAAATTTGTACACAAATTTTATATTAGTTGTATTATAATAAACTGGATGGTTTATTTCTGTACTAAGGTAATATGTCCGTGTTTATTTCAGAAAATATAAAAATATATCTGCTTGGAACACATTGCACAAGTATTTCTGTAGAATATGTTCAAGAAAAGGGTGTTTATTTATTTGCAAATTCAAATGAAGTTTGTTATGTGCGCTAAAGTTGTCAATGCTGACTGATCGACTTAATGATCATATCAACATTACAATCATCTACTATACTTGTACTTGGCAGCTGAAACTTAAAAGTACTTAGCTAAAATATCCAAGTACTTTTCAATTACTTTCAAGTAAATTCCAAGTAAATAAATTTAACTGTCTCTTTCAGCAAAGTGTAGATAGATTATAGTTTATGTTATTTTGTCAAAGAACAAAGAGCTGTCCAGTTAGCCAGAACTTATGTTTCTTCAATTAGGTAAAAATAGGCTATACCGTAAATTTCCAAAATAAGGCCCAAGTTCAAATAAACGCCTGGTTCAAATTAAGGCTGCGACCGGGTGGTCGGTATTCGCAAGTTGAGTCGATTTGGGAAGATCTAGAGTGCTTTCTGGTCCACCCGATCGTCGTTAACTACTATAATATATTATATTGTCGCCCACTTTATCACGTTTTTTAGGACGACAAAGAATGACAACACTGCAAAATGGCAGAATTCTTTGTATATTGGGAAATTTTATATAATACTCCTCATTTTATAACAATATAATAAGTTTTGATTACCTTTCACCACTATTTTAATGCTAAGACATCGTTTCCGGAAACCACTGTTTTGTTTATGGAGAGGAAAAAAACGTGCATACTAAAACATGCGAATACCGAACTGCGAGACGAATTTGCGTAGCTCGGGTACCGGTGTAAAAGGAAATCCTCCCCCCCTGAAAATCCTCCCCCCGGGGGGGGGGGGGGGGAGAATTTCCTAGGAGATCATTCCCCCCCACCAGGAAATCCTCCCCCCCCCCACCTGTTGAAAAAAATTTTATATTGAAAAATCTATTCAGCTCAAGTTTCTAAGTTAATCCAAAGTGTAGAACAATGATTGGCAAGTTGGGTTTACATAATGAGGTAATAATGCACAGATTACATGAAATAAGAAGAAATACACAAGACATAAATACACAAGATTTAAATATGTTTTTTACCTTTCTTGCCAAAGCCCACATAATACAACACTCCATCTTCGATAGTGTAACATTTACATTTCCTCCTGAACTCCTTCTTTTGGTCTCTAGACATCCCCTCAGGATACTTTTGATTAGCCACATAATTGATAATTTGTGTTAGAAACCAAATTTTGTTTCCCTTCCTCAGAACTTGTGAAATTGTCCTTTTCAGCATCCATTTTACATAATACTCCAATGAGATTATAAAATGATATGATATGAAATGATATGATACACAAAAATCTGGAAGAAATTGCAATTATACACCATAAATATATCAAACTGTTAGCTTTGTTCTTTAAAGTAGCTATAGGAGGATTAGGTTTCAAAGGCCTGAACAGGTAGGAAATTATGGGAAAGACAGTTGAAGCAACTTTGATGCAATAAACAAAAGCATCCCAGGCTTTGTTGTTTTGTTTTAAGCAGCCTGAACAGGAGTAGAAATCAAAGACCTGAGTAGGTAGCAGATTATGTGAAGTACTTTTAACAATGTAGGGGCAATTGCACTTGTAATCCTTCCAAAGTGAAGACAGGATAACTGTTACACTTTGATCAATTCATAGGAGAATGTAAAGCATACAACAATAAACAAGGAGGGGCAAGAGGGGGCTTCAATTTAAAAAAAATATATCATCAAAGGCTTAGGTTACATGAATCTAACTTAGCCATAAAAAGGTAACTGAAAATTAAGACATATAATCATATTAATATTCTAATTTGTTCAGTTTATATCCCTTATGAATACTATTTGGGCTGTCCCTTATATAAATGTATTCAAATTGATTTGATTATTTCCAATCCATTTAACTGCACATTATTAAAATTATACTCAATGATATATATGCAAAATATACATTTCAGGGTTCTTTGGGAGTTACCAACAACAGTAAAAATCACTAATGATTTCTTCAGAAAATAATACAGAAAGTATGCCAGTGACAAAAGTATGCATTTAAAGGGGGGGGGGGGGGGGGGGGGGGTTCCATAAAATTTTTCATTTTGTTAATAAATAGATAGATAGATATTTTTTTTTTTACACTGACAGTGTTTTTATTTTTGGCCAAAATTCCCTGGGATTTGAAGAACTTACAGTTTCTATATTTGCAATAATATTTTTGTTATATTGCCTCTCATAATATCGGAGTCTTTTGTCAAATGTTTTTTTTGCAGTTGAAAATTTCATTCTTAATGATTTTTATGTCAGCTGACTTGTCAGTCAGCTGACATTATGTCGTCACTCTGCGGCGTGGGCGTACGCGTACGCGTCCGCGTCCGCGTGAACAACTTCTTCTCCAAAACTACAAGGCCTAGAGACGTGCTGTTTTTTTTAAAAGATACCTTATCTATCGAGGATGAAAAATTGTTCAAGGCATGCAAATCTGTCTGTTCGTCTGTTTGCTAGAGACATTACAAGGGGGGTACCCCCACCAAAAGTGTGAAAATTTCAACACTTAATCACAATTTTCTCAGTGACTATTGCAGGGATTTCTCTCATATCTTGCATATATGTACTAGGCCAGAGGTAGATTCTCTTGTGTGAGTATGAGACCTGGATCTGTCTTACTTTTTTTTTAATAAATTTTTTTAATAATTTTTAATGCATTAAAATTCATGAAATCATGCACAAAATCATTTATAACTTCAAAAGTGTTGCATTTAGAGCATTTTGTTAAAATATGTTATTCAGCTACTTTTTTCATAGCTACAATATGGTGAGTAAGTTGGGTGCCTGTCTCAATAGCTAAGTGAGTAATAGCTACTTTTGGGCTTTTCAGTAACTTCCATCATGAGTAAAATCACTTGTAACTTAAAAACTATTGCATTTACAGAATTTCGTATAAATATGTTATTCAGCTACTTTTGGGTCAGCTATAACATAGTAAAATTTTAGACCTGTAGCTCATGGCATAGCTGAGTAATAGCTACTTTTAGGTTATCACTGTTGAGTAAATCGCTTATAACTTCAAAACTATTGCATTTAGAGAATTTCGTATAAATATGTTATTCAGCTACTTTTGGGTCAGCTATAACATAGTAAAATTTCAGACCTGTAGCTCATGGCATAGCTGAGTAATAGCTACTTTTAGGTTATCACTGTTGCATTTACAGTATTTTGTTTCAATATGTTATTCACCTATTTTGGGATCAGCTATAACATAGTGAAGTTTCAGATCTGTGGCTCATTGCATAGCTGAGTAATAGCTACTTTGAAGTTCTCACTATTGAGTAAATCACTTGTAACTTAAAACCTATTGCATTTAGAGAATTTCGTATAAATATGTTATTCAGCTACTTTTGGGCCAGCTATAACATAGTAAAATTTCAGACCTGTAGCTCATGGCATAGCTGAGTAATAGCTACTTTTAGGTCATCACTATTGAGTAAATCAGTTGTAACTTCAAAACTATTGCATTTACAGTATTTTGCTTAAATATGTTGTTCACCTACTTTTGGGTCAGCTATAACATAGTAAAATTTCAGACCTGTAGCTCATTGCATAGCTGAGTAATAACTACTTTGAGGTTCTCACTATTGAGTAAATCAGTTGTAATTGCAAAACTATTGCATTTAGAGAATTTAATCTAAATATGTTATTCAGCTACTTTTGGGTCAGCTATAACATAGTAAAATTTCAGACCTGTAGCTCATGGCATAGCTGAGTAACAGCTACTTTTAGGTCATCACTATTGAGTAAATCAGTTGTTACTTGAAAACTATTGCATGTACAGTATTTTGCTTAAATATGTTGTTCACCTACTTTTGGGTCAGCTATAACATAGTAAAATTTCAGACCTGTAGCTCATGGCATAGCTGAGTAATAGCTACTTTGAGGTTATCACTGTTGAGTAAATCGCTTATAACTTGGAAATTATTGCATTTAGAGTATTTTGTTTCAATATGTTATTCACCTATTTTGGGGTCAGCTATAACATAGTGAAGTTCCAGACCTGTGACTCATTGCATAGCTGAGTAATAGCTACTTTGAAGTTCTCAATGTTGAGTAAATCACTTATAATTTGAAAACTATTGCATTTAGAGAATTTAGTATAAATATGTTATTCAGCTACTTTTGTGTCAGCTATAACATAGTAAAATTTCAGACCTGTAGCTCATGGCATAGCTGAGTAATAGCTACTTTGAGGTTATCACTGTTGAGTAAATCACTTATAACTTGGAAACTATTGCATTTAGAGTATTTTGTTGCAATATGTTATTCACCTATTTTGGGGTCAGCTATAACATAGTGAAGTTCCAGACCTGTGGCTCATTGCATAGCTGAGTAATAGCTACTTTGAAGTTCTCACTGTTGAGTAAATCAGTTGTAATTGGAAAACTATTGCCTTTACAGAAATTTGTGCAAATATGTTATTCAGCTACTTTTGGGTCAGCTATAACATAGTGAAATTACAGACCTGTAGGTCATGGCACAACTGAGCAATAGCTATTCTCAGGCACTGACTGTTGAGTAAATCGGCTGTAACTTGAAAAATATTGCATTTGGAGTATTTTGTTAAAATATATTGTTCACCTACTTTTGGGTTAGCTTTTGGGTTAGCTATAATATTACAGACCTATAGCTCATGGCATAGCGGAGCAATAGCTATTTTCAGGTTCTCACTATTGAGTAAATCAGTTGTAACTTGAAAACTATTGCATTTACAGTATTTTGCTTAAATATGTTGTTCACCTACTTTTAGGTCAGCTATAACAGAGCAAAAATTCAGACATGTAGCTCATTGCATAGCTGAGTAATAGTTACTTTGAGGTTCTCACTCTTGAGTAAATCAGTAGTAACTTGAAAACTATTACATTTAGAGTATTTTGTTAAATATGTTATTCACAGACGTTTTGGTCAGCTATAACATAGTGAAATTGCAGACCTCTATGTCATGGCATAGCTGAGCAATAGCTTCTTTCAGGTTCTCACTGTTGAGTAAATCATTGTATCCAACCTGTAGGAAATCATGGGCTGGGAATCTGTTAATATGGTCCGATTTGACCTTGGAACCCTCCTTCAAGGTCAAATGAGGATAGCCAAACATAAAAGTGCATATAACTCGCTTATTATTGGTCCTAGAGGTTTGGAATGAAAACCAACCTATAGAAAATCATGAGCTGGGAATTTTTTGGTGTGGTCGGATTTCACCTTGGACCCCTCCTTCAAGGTCAAATGAGGATAGCCAAACTTAAAAGTGCTTATAACTCGCTTATTATTGGTGCTAGAGGTTTGGAATGGAAAACCAACCTATAGAAAATCATGGGCTGGGAATCTTTTGGTGTGGTCGGATTTCACCTTAGACCCCTCCTTCCAGGTCAAACGAAGATAGTCAAACTTAAAGTGCTTATAACTCGCGTATTATTGGTCTTGGAGGTTTGGGATGGTAAACCAACATATAGGAAATCATGGGCTGGGATTCTTTTGGTGTGGTCAGATTTGACCTGGGACCCCTCCTTCAAGGTCAATTGAGGATAGCCAAACTTACAATTGCTTATAACTCGCTTATTATTGGTCCTACAGGTTTGGGATGGTAAACAAGCTACAGGAAATCATGGGCTGGGAATTTTTTGTGTGGTCGGATTTGACCTTAGACCCGTCCGTCAAGGTCAAACAAGGATAGCCAAACTTAAAAAGTGCCTATGACTCACTTATTATTGGTCCGAGAGGTTTGGGATGGTAAACCATCCTAAATTCTTTGGCTGGGAATCTTTTGGTATGGTCAGATTTGACCTTTGGATCCCTTCTTCATGGTCGAATGAGGATATTGCATTTATAGTATTTCTTTAAATATTTTTAACCTACTTTTTACACTTAAACAATTACCTTGTTACTTTATTTCATAATACCATTTGCAGGGCACAGCTTTTTTGTCCTTTTCTTCTGTCAGCTTTGGAATATCTTTCGAACAACTGTATTTCTGTACAGCCCTTTCCCTGATAATTATGCTTTCCTCTCATTATCACCATCACAAATCAAAAACATTCAGTCAGCTGACACAGTGCCCGTTCACGGGCACTCTCCTCTTGTTTATGTTGTAAATTACTTGTTAAACATCGAGCTGACCTTTCCTTATGACACATATCTTTCCATAAGCTAGTTAATTCACTATTCCAAAATGATTTATAACTTTTAAATTTTTTACGTAACATCTTTCCTTGAGATTTGTAATTTATATATTTATCCACTTCTGCCATAGTACATTGATAAAATTCAGAATACACAAGATCTAGCTGATACTGTTGATTTTCAGTTTTTAAATACAAAATTTGTGTAGTTACAGTATGGTGGGGGGGGGGATTTCCTAGAAGATCTGTTACGAAATCCTCCCCCCCCCCCCCCGGGGTGGGTTATTTCCTGGTGGGGGGGGTCATATTCCTAGGAGTTCCGGGGGGGAGGATTTCGTGGTACACCGGGATGGATTTTAACCACTCGTCACAGCCTTAGTTCAAATTAACGCCTGGTACCAAGCACACTGTTTACAATTTGTAACACTGTTTTTGTATTTAAAAAAACGCCTGGTTCAATTTAACGCCTGGTCTGATGCCATTTGAAAATAATTAACGCCCGGGCCATATTTTGAAAAAAATACGGTGTTTAACCCTTTTTCACATTTTAAACAAAAGACCCACTCATTCCGAACCATAGCTGTGTTTTAATCATAAAGGTGCAGTATTTAGTTTATCATTTTTCTCTTTTACACAAATGATCCACTCGGTCACAGCACAGCTTTGCTTTTATCATAAAAGGAGAGCATTAAACCTACCCTTATTCATTATCATACAAAAGGCCCACACAGCCTGAGTGTTGATGTCAAGCTTGGTGGAGAGGAGGGCCAATTACTTGTTTATGTAAGACAAACAAGATAATCCCTTACACAAATAAACTGTGGACTCATTTATTTTAATACACCTCTTTATAAGCAAATATCAATGTTTAATATATCTGCTTGGGAGACGGAAAAAACCCCTCACAAAATGAGCTCTCAGGAGAAAACCCCTCAAAAGTCTCCTGTGGAGAAAACCCCTCACCCTATTTTCAGGCTTGTGGAGAAAACCCCTCACCCTATTTTCAGGCTTGTGGAGAAAACCCCTCAATGTTATAAAAGCCCTCATTTTGGAATTGTGACATTTTTTATTTAAATTGTGTTCAAACCCTCACCCCTCCACTTTATAAAAAGCCCTCATATTGGAATTTTGACATTTTTATTTAACTTGTATTCCATGTACTTGACCCCAGGCCTGGCAAGTTGTGTGAGTTAGCCTTAGCGACTTTTCCATGGTAGTGAGTTGTATGTACACCTGCCCTTTAAAATCCTAAGAACAAATATGTAATATTTATTTTACTTGTTAAAATAAAAATCTTGTCAACCATTAAAATTTGCCCCCAGTATTTCTTGACAATATTAAAGCTTGTTCTCAAATTTTAGTGTTACTTTAGTTGTGACAGAATTATCACATCTGCTTCACAGAATAAGACTAAAATTCTAATTCTAATATGACTTTTAAGGAGATGTCGCTCTATGAAAGTCATATTAGAATTAAAATTGTAGTTGTACTCTGTGAAGCAGTTGTAATAATTATGTCAGGTGATAACATGTATCTTACAGAAAAGTTGAGATTTCTTTCACAAGAAACCTGTACAATTTGATTCTTTTTGGAAAACGCCTTCATTTACTTCTCATACCAAAATATTTTGTGTTACAGACGGAAAGACAGTTGGACTGTGCCTTAGATCTCATGAGGCGCTTGCCACCTCAACAGATAGAAAAGAATCTTAGTGATCTTATCGATTTAGTAAGTACAAGTTTGATGTTTATTACAAGGCAAACCAAGTGTAAAAGATTTTTTTAAGACTGGGTTGTACCAGTACTTACACACATGATTTGTAAAAGTATAAGTAAATGATTAATTAAATAGTATTTGTTGTTGATGCATGAGTTTAATGAAAACAATCTGACTTGGATGATGACATCTGAATAAGTGGTAAGGTTTTCGGTTAGCCCCAGCAAATACATGTCATATTACAATAATATTATGTCTTTATTTGACTAAATATTGACAATATTGATAATCTTCTTTTTTATTAGTTCATGAGGACAATGCTTATGAATCATTATTTCCACAAATGTTGGTAATTGATAGACCGATCAATAGGTAGAATATATTGATTTAAGACTGAAACAGTAACCATACTAACTACCGAATATTAGGTTATTCAAGCACTAGCTTATGCCAATTTTGTTCGACTCGTTAACTGTTTTCTTATGTGTTATGGGATTTTACATGAGCGATAGAATTTATAATATATGAAGTCCTAACACAAACTATGCCAATTAAAAGTATTTAAGATAATTTGTAATACAAAGTAATCCAGAGTTGAATGATATTTTGTGTGGCTCAACAGGTGCCAGATTTGTGTGAGGACCTACTGTCTTCTGTTGATCAGCCATTGAAAATTGCCAGGGATAAAACTATTGGCAAAGATTACTTGCTCTGTGATTATAATAGAGATGGTGATTCTTACAGGTAGGCACATATGTAGTCTTGGAAATTTCATTTGATCACCTTTGTATTAGTATGACCAATACAGACTCGCAACAAAATAATTGTTTCCAAACTTTGCACTTTTTTACACACAATAGCACAGATAGCCACCTGGTGGACAAGAGAAGCAAATTCCTTCATCAAATATTTTATAGTATAAAAATTTTGTTACCTTTGTAAGGCAGAACATTTGAACGTTTACAAATTAATAAATTCTAGTAAAATGTTTTTGACCCATCTGGAGGTATCAGTTTTTATGTCAGCTGACTTGTCAGTCAGCTGACATTATGTCGTCACTCTGCGGCGTGGGCGTACGCGTCCGCGTCCGCGTGAACAACTTCTCCTCCAAAACTACAAGGCCTAGAGACGTGCTGTTTTTTTTAAAAGATACCTTATCTATCGAGGATGAAAAATTGTTCAAGGCATGCAAATCTGTCTGTTCGTCTGTTTGCTAGAGACATTACAAGGGGGGTACCCCCACCAAAAGTGTGAAAATTTCAACACTTAATCACAATTTTCTCAGTGACTATTGCAGGGATTTCTCACATATCTTGCATATATGTACTAGGCCACAGGTAGATTCTCTTGTGTGAGTATGAGACCTGGATCTGTCTTACTTTTTTTTTAATAAATTTTTTTAATAATTTTTAATGCATTAAAATTCATGAAATCATGCACAAAATCATTTATAACTTGAAAAGTGTTGCATTTAGAGCATTTTGTTAAAATATGTTATTCAGCTACTTTTTTCATAGCTACAATATGGTGAGTAAGTTGGGTGCCTGTCTCAATAGCTAAGTGAGTAATAGCTACTTTTGGGCTTTTCAGTAACTTCCATCATGAGTAAAATCACTTGTAACTTAAAAACTATTGCATTTAGAGAATTTCGTATAAATATGTTATTCAGTTACTTTTGGGTCAGCTATAACATAGTAAAATTTTAGACCTGTAGCTCATGGCATAGCTGAGTAATAGCTACTTTTAGGTTATCACTGTTGAGTAAATCGCTTATAACTTCAAAACTATTGCATTTAGAGAATTTCGTATAAATATGTTATTCAGCTACTTTTGGGTCAGCTATAGCATAGTAAAATTTCAGACCTGTAGCTCATGGCATAGCTGAGTAATAGCTACTTTTAGGTTATCACTGTTGAGTAAATCGCTTATAACTTGGAAACTATTGCATTTACAGTATTTTGTTTCAATATGTTATTCACCTATTTTGGGATCAGCTATAACATAGTGAAGTTTCAGATCTGTGGCTCATTGCATAGCTGAGTAATAGCTTCTTTGAAGTTCTCACTATTGAGTAAATCACTTGTAACTTAAAACCTATTGCATTTAGAGAATTTCGTATAAATATGTTATTCAGCTACTTTTGGGCCAGCTATAACATAGTGAAATTTCAGATCTGTAGGTCATGGCATAGCTGAGTAATAGCTACTTTAAAGTTCTCACTATTGAGTAAATCAGTTGTAATTGGAAAACTATTGCATTTAGAGTATTTCGTATAAATATGTTATTCAGCTACTTTTGGGTCAGCTATAACATAGTAGAATTTCAGACCTGTAGCTCATGGCATAGCTGAGTAATAGCTACTTTTAGGTCATCACTATTGAGTAAATCAGTTGTAACTTGAAAACTATTGCATTTACAGTATTTTGCTTAAATATGTTGTTCACCTACTTTTGGGTCAGCTATAACAGAGCAAAAATTCAGACCTGTAGCTCATTGCATAGCTGAGTAATAACTACTTTTAGGTTCTCACTATTGAGTAAATCAGTTGTAATTGCAAAACTATTGCATTTAGAGAATTTAGTATAAATATGTTATTCAGCTACTTTTGGGCCAGCTATAACATAGTGAAATTTCAGATCTGTAGGTCATGGCACAGCTGAGTAATAGCTACTTTGAAGTTCTCACTATTGAGTAAATCAGTTGTAATTGGAAAACTATTGCATTTACAGAATTTCGTATAAATATGTTATTCAGCTACTTTTGGGTCAGCTATAACATAGTAAAATTTCAGACCTGTAGCTCATGGCATAGCTGAGTAATAGCTACTTTTAGGTTATCACTATTGAGTAAATCAGTTGTAACTTCAAAACTATTGCATTTACAGTATTTTGCTTAAATATGTTGTTCACCTACTTTTGGGTCAGCTATAACATAGTAAAATTTCAGACCTGTAGCTCATTGCATAGCTGAGTAATAACTACTTTGAGGTTCTCACTATTGAGTAAATCAGTTGTAATTGCAAAACTATTGCATTTAGAGAATTTAGTATAAATATGTTATTCAGCTACTTTTGGGTCAGCTATAACATAGTAAAATTTCAGACCTGTAGCTCATGGCATAGCTGAGTAATAGCTACTTTTAGGTCATCACTATTGAGTAAATCAGTTGTAACTTGAAAACTATTGCATGTACAGTATTTTGCTTAAATATGTTGTTCACCTACTTTTGGGTCAGCTATAACATAGTAAAATTTCAGACCTGTAGCTCATGGCATAGCTGAGTAATAGCTACTTTGAGGTTATCACTGTTGAGTAAATCGCTTATAACTTGGAAATTATTGCATTTAGAGTATTTTGTTTCAATATGTTATTCACCTATTTTGGGGTCAGCTATAACATAGTGAAGTTCCAGACCTGTGACTCATTGCATAGCTGAGTAATAGCTACTTTGAAGTTCTCAATGTTGAGCAAATCACTTATAATTTGAAAACTATTGCATTTAGAGAATTTAGTATAAATATGTTATTCAGCTACTTTTGGGTCAGCTATAACATAGTAAAATTTCAGACCTGTAGCTCGTGGCATAGCTGAGTAATAGCTACTTTTAGGTTATCACTGTTGAGTAAATCACTTATAACTTGGAAACTATTGCATTTAGAGTATTTTGTTGCAATATGTTATTCACCTATTTTGGGGTCAGCTATAACATAGTGAAGTTCTAAACCTGTGGCTCATTGCATAGCTGAGTAATAGCTACTTTGAAGTTCTCACTGTTGAGTAAATCAGTTGTAATTGGAAAACTATTGCCTTTACAGAAATTTGTGCAAATATGTTATTCAGCTACTTTTGGGTCAGCTATAACATAGTGAAATTACAGACCTGTAGCTCATGGCACAACTGAGCAATAGCTATTCTCAGGCACTGACTGTTGAGTAAATCGGCTATAACTTGAAAAATATTGCATTTGGAGTATTTTGTTAAAATATATTGTTCACCTACTTTTGGGTTAGCTATAACATAGTGAAATTACAGACCTATAGCTCATGGCATAGCGGAGCAATAGCTATTTTCAGGTTCTCACTATTGAGTAAATCAGTTGTAACTTGAAAACTATTGCATTTACAGTATTTTGCTTAAATATGTTGTTCACCTACTTTTAGGTCAGCTATAACAGAGCAAAAATTCAGACATGTAGCTCATTGCATAGCTGAGTAATAGTTACTTTGAGGTTCTCACTCTTGAGTAAATCAGTAGTAACTTGAAAACTATTACATTTAGAGTATTTTGTTAAATATGTTATTCACAGACGTTTTGGTCAGCTATAACATAGTGAAATTGCAGACCTCTATGTCATGGCATAGCTGAGCAATAGCTTCTTTCAGGTTCTCACTGTTGAGTAAATCATTGTATCCAACCTGTAGGAAATCATGGGCTGGGAATCTGTTAATATGGTCCGATTTGACCTTGGAACCCTCCTTCAAGGTCAAATGAGGATAGCCAAACATAAAAGTGCTTATAACTCGCTTATTATTGGTCCTAGAGGTTTGGAATGAAAACCAACCTATAGAAACTCATGAGCTGGGAATTTTTTGGTGTGGTCGGATTTCACCTTGGACCCCTCCTTCAAGGTCAAATGAGGATAGCCAAACTTAAAAGTGCTTATAACTCGCTTATTATTGGTCCTAGAGGTTTGGAATGGAAAACCAACCTATAGAAAATCATGGGCTGGGAATCTTTTGGTGTGGTCAGATTTCACCTTAGACCCCTCCTTCCAGGTCAAACGAAGATAGCCAAACTTAAAGTGCTTATAACTCGCGTATTATTGGTCTTGGAGGTTTGGGATGGTAAACCAACATATAGGAAATCATGGGCTGGGATTCTTTTGGTGTGGTCAGATTTGACCTGGGACCCCTCCTTCAAGGTCAATTGAGGATAGCCAAACTTACAATTGCTTATAACTCACTTATTATTGGTCCTACAGGTTTGGGATGGTAAACAAGCTACAGGAAATCATGGGCTGGGAATTTTTTTGTGTGGTCGGATTTGACCTTGGACCCCTCCGTCAAGGTCAAACAAGGATAGCCAAACTTAAAAAGTGCCTATGACTCACTTATTATTGGTCCGAGAGGTTTGGGATGGTAAACCATCCTAAATTCTTTGGCTGGGAATCTTTTGGTATGGTCAGATTTGACCTTTGGACCCCTTCTTCATGGTAGAATGAGGATATTGCATTTATAGTATTTCTTTAAATATTTTTAACCTACTTTTTACACTTAAACAATTACCTTGTTACTTTATTTCATAATACCATTTGCAGGGCACAACTTTTTTGTCCTTTTTTTCTGTCAGCTTCGGAATATCTTTCGAACATGCTGTTCAGTTACCATTTACTGTATTTCTGTACAGCCCTTTCCCTGATAATTATGCTTTCCTCTCATTATCACCATCACAAATCAAAAACATTCAGTCAGCTGACACAGTGCCCGTTCACGGGCACTCTCCTCTTGTTTTGTGAGGTTTCTGTAGTGGGTGTATATCATGTTTACGTGAATAGCAGGTAACAGTTGCAGGTATCGAGTTAGGTTGTGATTAAGTGCGAAAAACAGGTATCTATTTGGCAAGAACTGATCTGAATCGGGGTATCCACATTTTAGTTGTAATCAACTAGAAGTACCAATGAAAAAACAAAACAGGGCGGATAATGTAACAAAAAATTTATTGAAAACAAAATGTTAAATATCTGTGAAAACATGGAAAATAGCATCAAAAACTAATGCAAGGTAGAGAAATCTGACTGAATACTAAAATTTAATGAAATACAGCTGTAGTATATTAAACTGTATTTTAAAATAGTTTTTAGGTTACTCATTTCGCCTTTTTGTACTTTTTTTGTGAAGAAATTCAGATCATTTTTAGGTAACCTATGACAGTCTTAGCATTAAGTCAATACAATATCATGGGTCATATTGCCATTGATGTCCAGCATTTGTCACATTTTAGTTTTGCTCGATTAGAATGCATTATTACCCTGTTTGTTCATGAGATCAAAGTGATTATTTGCTAAAATTGAAGCAGTTTCTGTTTAAAATTTTTGAAAAAGACTGTCTGATGCCTTAAAATATAGATTTATATCGTAGAGCCTTTTCATGGCTTGCCATGTACTAATTCACAGATCACCTTGGAGCAATGAGTATGATCCTCCATTGGACAGTGGGGCCATGCCTTCTGATAGACTGAGGAAATTGGAAATAGAAGCCAATACTGCATTTGAGCAGTACAGAGCCATGTATGTTTAACATATATTCATTGAATTAAACTCCAGTACATTTTAAAATGAAACTGCAATCCAGAAATGTGTGTGATAGATCAGAGTAATTACTGGGACTGTTAAATCAATTTTACTCTACCCATCCCTGAAAGTACATTCACACTTTGTCTCCACATCATTTACACTGAAAAGGAAATAATACCATTATTTTATCTTTGTAAATAAAGGAAAATGAGTCCAAATAAGTATAGACCCACTTTTTTTGGTTTTTGGTATTTCTGCTACTTTGATTACTTAATTTGCTTTCAACTCATTTGTATTTGAATGATCTGCTTTTGTAACCAGAAGTAAATTTCCCCAGTTATATATTCTGTTTATTGTACAATACCCACATATTTTATTATGTCAGCTGACATGTTGGCGTCTGCGTGAACAACTTCTTCTCCAAAAGTACAAGTCCCAGAGACATGCTGTTTTTTTTAAAAGATACCTTAACTATCGAGGATGAAAACTTGTTCAAGGCATGCAGATCTGTTCGTCTGTTTCGTAGAACCATTACAAGTGAGGTACCCCCACCTAAAGTGTAAAAATTTCAACACTCAACGCATTTTTCTCATTCGCCATTGCAGGGATTTTTCTCTTATCTTGCCTATATGTACTAGGCCACTATTAGATTCCCTTGTGTGTATCAGGCCTGGATCTTTCTTAATTAGTTATATCCCCAGACGAAAGTCGGGGATATATTGGATTCAGTTCCGTCACGCCGCCGCCACCGTAGAAATTTCCTTGTGTACGCGATAACTCAAAAACGGATTAATATTTTTTTTCAAACTTGGTACACATGTTAAGGATGCCCAAAGGAAGATCCCTATTTTAAGGTGACCTTAAACTCCCAGTAATAAAGAACTTATGGCCACCTTAAGGTCAGAAATTGCACTTTTGGCCACTTAGAGCCCTCTAGGTCACAAACTATGAGGCTTATGTGCCTCAAATTTTACCTGAGAACACATTAATATATTCTTAGTACATGTGCCGAAAATCAAGACTTTATGTTGAGGAGAAAATTGTCTCTGAGGCCCATAAAGACCCCACTTAGGACTTTTTTCCTATATTTTTAACTTATTTTGCCCTATAATTTGGAAGTGGTAATTCTGATGAGTCTCAAACTGCACTAGATGTAACTCTTATATGTAATCCTTGTCTGTGAAAAATTTAAAGGCTGTAGGTTTACCTGTTAGGCCGACTTAAGATCTCAAAATTGCCCACAGAGACCCAATTTATGGACTTTTTGCCATCTTCAAGCACTGTAGCTTTCAAACTATGTCTCTCATCTAAGTGAAATATCATCTGAGAATATATCAATATGTTTTTCTTGTATGTACTCCAAAATTTAGGCCTTTAATAGACATTTAACCCATGTATGAGGACCATAAACACCCACCCGAGTGACCCGTTTAAGACATTTTTCACATATTTTGCTCTGTAACTTGGAAATGGTAAGTCTGAGAAGTTTCAAACTGTATTAGATATATATTCTATGTGTAATGTTAGTATGTAACAGATTTTAAGTCTGAAGCTTTAATTTGAAGGTCAAATTGAGGTCTCTGACGGGCTCCCAAAGACCCAATATATGGACTTTTTGCCACCTTTAAGCCCTGTGACTGTTAAACTATGTTATTGATGGAGCTGAAATCCCATCTGGGAATGCATTATTATGTCCTTTTTACATGTGCCGAAAATCAAGGCTTTAAGTAGACATTTAAACTGTGTTTGAGGACCATAAATCCCCACCCGAGTGACCCTTTTTAGACATTTTTCACATATTTTGCCCTGTAACTTGGAAATGGTAAGTCTGAGAAGTTTCAAACTGTATTAGATACATATTCTATGTGTAATCTTAGTATGTGACAAATTTTAAGTCTGAAGCTGTAATTTGAAGGCCACATTGAGGTCTCTAAAAGGCCCCATAGAGACCCACTATTTGGACTTTTTGCCAGTTTTAAGGCCCATGACTGTTAAACTATGTGACTGATAGAGCTGAAATCTCATCTGGGAATACATTATGTTCTTTTTACATGTGCCAAAAATCAAGGCTTCAAGTAGACATTTAAACTGTGTATGAGGACCATTAACACCCACCCGAGTGACCGTTTTAAGACATTTTTCACATATTTTGCTCTGTAACTTGGAAATGGTGAGTCTGAGAAGTTTCAAACTTTATTATTAGATACATATTCTATGTGTAGTCTTAGTATTTGGACTTTTTGCCACCTTTAAGCCCTGTGACTGTTAAACTATGTGATTGATTGAGCTGAAATCCCATCTGGGAATGCATTATTATGTCCTTTTCACATGTGCCGAAAATCAAGGCTTTTAGTAGACATTTAACCTGTGTATGAGGGCCATAGACACTTGCCCAAGTGACCTTTTTTGACATTTTTTTCTGTATTTTGCCCTGTTATTTGGAAATGCTTAGTGTGACAAGTCTTAAACTGTATTATATATAATTTTTGTTTGTTGTGTATGTCCCCCAAAAAGTTTCAGTTCTGTAGTTTAATTGCTAAGGTCTCTTTAACAATTGTAAAATGCCCACAGAGACACAATTTATGGATATTATGCCACTTTAAAGCCCTGTAACTGTCAAACTATGTGGCTCATAGAGCTGAAATCTTTAAATTTTTCAAAGGAAGTGCCTGTCTATTTAAAATTTGAATATTAATAATGTTATGGCTATCTTAGGCATTAAGAACTTATTTTTGTGTGTTATCTCTCTGCTTGCTGAGTTTTTAACTTTTTAATATGAAACTGGTTAAACATATTCAAGTAGGCAAAATGGACACTGTTATTTTCTGGTGAGCTTTAAGTCCCAAATATTAATGAAATTATAGCCTTATGTATTAAAGTAGGGGATTTTTAACCCTCAACTAGCCCAGTTTTATTCAACTTACCTTAATTTTGACACAGCTCCTACAGTTACAAACTCATTTCAATTGATAATCACATACTTAAAATTCTCAATTCTGAATTATTATTATAAATCTGTTCTTGTCGTTTGATAATTTATATTTAATTCTGGAGGTATATAATCTTCCTGTTGGACATTCCTTATTTATATATTTGATTTTATTTTAGTGATAAGATTAACTGAGCTTTTTGTATTTCATTACCCCTTTTATATTATAAGTGTTTGTTTACCATTTGTGCTGCAGCACTCCATCTCTTTGTGGTCCCAGCCCCCCATCCCCCACCCACCTCTGGGACCTCCAGCTATTGAGTGACACTAAATAAACAAAGGTATACAGATCTTCTGTAATAGTGAGAGAGGTGTGGAGAAGGAGAGAGAGGTGGGGTGGGGGTGGGAGGTGGTGTTTGCTTCATTATCTAATTATCTAAGACAAAGGGAGTCAGAACTGAGATTGTGTCACATATTTAGGTTGCATATATATGGACCACATATATAGGAATTGAGGAAATGAATAACTGAAAAACAATGCAAATTCTAAAAATAATATAATAAAATAATAATATAAATAATATATGATTTTTAAATAATATTTTATTTGTGAACAAATATAGAAACAGAGATACGCTTTTGGAATTATGAATTTAGAATGGACATTCAATCATCAATCATTTAAATACTTTGAAAATAGGTTCAGAGTTACCCTTTGCAGGAAGATTGAAAAGTATGATGAGTTGAGTTAAAAATAATATTTTATTTGTCCACAAATATAGAAACAGATATGCTCTTTTGAGATTATTAATTTAGAATGGACATTCAATCATCAATCATTTAAATACTTTGAAAATAGGTTCAGAGTTATCATTGCAGGAAGATTGAAAATATGATCTGTTGAATTATGTATTCGACGTCTGGGGATACACCATCTTCCTTGGAAAGATATAAACTTAGTGGATTGATGTGCTGAAGTTCATATAACTTTTCCCAATATTTATGGCATACAACAAATGGATTAAATAAAAAATTCCCGATCAAAACCTGTGGCGTGAGTGATGACCTGTCTGGGGATATGTTGGCGCCGAGTTGGCCCAATCTAGTTTTTTATGTATTTTTAAAAAAAAAAATTTTATGCATTAAAATGCATGAAATCATGCACTAAATCACTTATAACTTGAAAAGTATTGCATTTAGAGCATTTTGTTAAAATATGTCATTCAGCTACTTTTTCTATAGCTACAACATGGTGAGTAACTTGGATGTCTATCCCAATAGCTAAGTGAGTAATAGCTACTTTCTGACGTTTCAGTACTTTCCATAATGAGTAAAATCGCTTGTAACTTAGACTATTACATATACAGAATTTTATATAGATATGTTATTCACCTACTTTTGGGTCAGCTTTAACATAGTAAAATTTTAGACCTGTAGCTCATTGCATAACTGAGTAATAGCTACTTTGAGGCTCTCACTGTTGAGTAAATCACTTATAACTTGAAAACTATTGTATTTAGAGTGTTTTCTTTAAATATGTTATTCACCGACTTTTGGGTCAGCTATAACACAGTGAAATTGCAGACTTGTAGCTCATTGCATAGCTGAGCAATAGCTACTTTGAGGTTTTCATTGTTGAGTAAATCACTTATAACTTGAAAATTATGTTATGTTATTCATCTATGTTTGGGTTGAAAATTATGTTATGTTATTCATCTATGTTTGGGTCAGCTATAACATAGTGAAATTGGAGCAGTGTAGCTCATGGCATAAATGATCAATAGCTACTTTGAGGTTCTCACTGTTGCCTAAATGATTTGTAACTTGAAAATTATTGCATTTACAGTATTTTGTCTAAAATGTCTATCACCTTATTTTCAGTCGCTATAACATTTTGAAATTGCAGACCTGTAACTCATTGCAAAGCTTCGCAATAGCTACTTTAAGGTTCTCACTGTTGAGTAAATGAGTTGTAACTTGAAAACTATTGCTTTTACAGTATTTTCTTTAAATATGTCATTCACCTACTTTTTAAGCAGCTATAACATAGTGAAATTGCAGACATGCAGTTCATTGCATAGTTGAGCAATAGCTACTTTGAGGTTCTCACTGTTGAGTAAATCACTTGTAACTCAACTCCATAACTATTGCATTTACAGTATTTTGTAGAAATATGTTTTCCACCTACTTTTTACACCCTTAACAGTTAACTTGGTACTTTATTTCTGAATACCATTTGCAGGGCACAACTTTTGTGTCCTTTTCTTCTTTCACTTCTACTCTGAAACTCAAAACACAGTCAGCTGACACGGAACCCGTTTACGGGCACTGATTGCTTGTGTACATTGTGCTTCAAGGTACTTTGAAGGAGGAGTGTCTTCAGTTTACCTATGGGACTTGGAACATGGCTTTGCAGGTGTCATTCTAATAAAGAAAGCAGGTGACAACTCAAAAAAAATCAAAGGCTGCTGGGATTCCATTCACGTTGTGGAAGTTCAGGTATCAGTTTGGATTTTTATAGAACTTCATAACTTTCAGTGTTTAATATTATAGTTTGATATGTTTTGTTAACTTTTTCATTATTATTTTAGAGTTGGCAATTA
Organism: Sabellastarte sp. h YS-2021; assembly: GCA_964017235.1. Classification (NCBI taxonomy): domain Eukaryota; kingdom Metazoa; phylum Annelida; class Polychaeta; order Sabellida; family Sabellidae; genus Sabellastarte; species Sabellastarte sp. h YS-2021. Next base: position 78,167,289 of record OZ024929.1, on the reverse strand, counting down.
TTAATTTGTTGTTAACGTTACTGCAAATCTCCTCTGACATTTGTTATCACACGATCAAATTCTGAGTTCTAAAAAGGTACTCACGTGTAGGGTCAAAAGTTTTCAGCTTAGAATGCTTACGAAACTAGTATGCCAGGTTTTTCCTTTGACACCTAAATGCCAAATGTTTCTGGACAAAAACTATTTTTTTATGGCATTGTTTTCCCGAATTGGTTTCAAAGGTGTAGAAATATGAGAAATGTATAGCATTACCTCTGGGTGATATCATATTTTTGTTGTCCAATTCTTAGTCCCAAATTATGGTAAATGTGGACAAAGTAGGGTGTTATTGACAACTGTACTAAAAATGGTCAGAGCACTGCATGTTTGATGTCTAAAAGCTATATATATTGTGGACTTGGAAAATCAATGATAAATTTATGAAAAGTTAAATATTTTCGTTTTTCTGTGGTGACAGAGCCCACAGTAGTCGGTAAGTAGGGGTGTTGTGGTAGCTATTTTTTCCTTCCGTTTTCATGTCTTGTACTTTCCGGTCGGTTACCGGTTAACCGTCTCAAAAACATGAGAACCAAGTAGTTTTCCACACTGAAAAAACAGGAAGTCAATTCTGTGGTAAAAGAAATCATCTCAAAACAAAAAAAAAAAACAAAAACAAAAACCCAACACGAAAACAGTCCTTTCTGCTAATAAAAGTGGATTATGACATTTATTTTGTATGTGTGGTTAGTAAAGTTACTTTACATTAAAGCGTAAGCTGAAAACCGGTAACTGAACTTTATGGCGGTTTGCAAAAACCGACGATACCGGTACTACCGCAACACCCCTATCGGTAAGTGTGCTATGTTATCATTACATTTCACCTCTGTGGTCTTGGTTTTATAGCCGGTTTATAACTATATGACTATTTCAAATCAGCCCTGATAAAACCTTAGCTGATGGAAAGATGTAAAAGAAATCTGTCTTTTACAAACTGTTAATAATTTAATTATTACCAGGAGAAGTCCAGTGGTCGCAGTGCTCACTACAAGTTGACCTCTACAGCCATGTTATGGCTACAGACCAACAAACAGGGTTCAGGAACAATGAACTTGGGAGGATCCCTAACCAGACAAGTAAGTTATCAAAGACCCTTTCATTAAAAGCTGTATTGTAAAGAAAAGGGATAACAATGCTGAAAACTAATTGCAAAATCCCTATTTGAATATTTTGTTCTCGTATTTTGTGTCAAAGTTTACAAATATCAAAATTTGATTTACATTTTGATTCCAGTTAGAAGTTTCTTACTGGTGCCCGATTCTTTTACCAAAGTGCAGGATTTTGACCAACTAGTATACACTGCTTTCATCCATTTCATTCGTGTATTTGTATTTATACTCGGCGCAATATCTCCATGTACTACAGGACTCAGAGTGCTATATGACCCATCTGACTACACAAGTACAGTCCAACCCATGTCCTCTGTGTTCGTGGGCGAGTGTGTTACCCATGGGGCACAGTGGCAGACTTTCTTGGTTTGACCCGTATAGTGTGTCGCTAACAGCTTACAACCAAACCTATCAATTAATCAATACTCTATATGTAGAACCCCCTTCATTAAGACATGATTCTCATTTACATATTTCTCTCCCTTTGTTTTGGTTGGAATTCATTGCACGATAGCATGTGGGAAATACTGCTTTCTGTTGGTTGTTGAAAAGGACCTAAAACACCAACTTTATTTAGTCTTTTTTTACCTTATTAATATACGATTTTACTTGAGTCACCTTCCATGATTTGTTTGGATGTTGTAAAGTCTTCGGGAAGTTTCTTTCCAGAGGTTAGTGTTTCTGATGTACATTTTACATGAGTTAAATGTACACCATTTACACTGAATATCATCACCATCAGTGTGCAATTAAACCTCCTTTTTAGTATCATGACTGTAATGTTTAAACCTTCATGCTTTTTTCCCCTGTGGTAATAAATGGAAGCATTTATATCAACAACATTTGAATTATTTTTCAGATATTTCCCCGTTTTGTTCTTCCTTGTTTTTATATAACCATTTGGCACATCTGTCAAAAGAATGTGTGTGTTTGTTTGTAGTGTGTGAATGTTTGGGGGGAAAAAAGGTTCCTTGTCTATGGAACCAGCAACTTAGTAAAGCTACCAGTTTGTGAGAAATGTTACTGGTCTGATAAATTGTGCCAATAACATACGTTCTTCAAATATTTGCAAACATATCTTGCCAATAATACACGAAAGATTACTGGAGTTTTTGCCGTTTTACATTTTTGTGCTGTGGTTTAGCTTTCATACAAGGGTTTCACTGACATTTCAAATTGGAGACTGTAAATTATAAAGTCAGGTACTAATTGATATAATGAGTTGGTGATCAGTAGGGTAAAGTGACCTAAATTCTAAACTTATGGTATTTTATCGACACATGTATTTCCATAAACTGCTTAAACTGATTTCTCTCGGAACTAGTGATTCAATTAAAAGGAACACACGCTTCTGAAGTAAAAACTCACACTTTAATTGTATAAAATGCAAAATTGACTCCTTCATCGATCATTTTCAGCACAGAGCAGTTCTCTGTCGCAACTTTGATTAAATTTTTTCCAGTGTAACTGTATTACTGATCAGAGGGAACTGAAAGTTTCCCCATTTTTCCCACTTTTTAAAAGCAGGACTGATCCAGTCATTATTAGAGTACTTGCATCTGCTGAAAGGCTCTTTGTTATCACGACACTTTAATCAGCTGATTACTGCATGAAGATTATCATAAACCCATAACCAGGAGTCATGTAAATATGATTGTTATTATGGTGGCATCATTGTCTAACTACCACACTATTAACCTATAGTATCAGGTAATCTGAATTACAAAAACAGTGAAGTTGAGTGTTAGCACTTGATAGAAGAATAGGGATTTTCTTTGATTCCAAAAATAAAGGTATTACAATTAAAGATGAGGGTTTAGGGAACTTATTTAAAGAGGGTCATTCTTTACACGTGTTAATTTATGTGTTTGATACAAATATCAAAGGATTTGATTTGCGTTCTTCTGAGGATTAATAAGTAAATAACTGAATTATGTCCATCCCCCAGTAGGGGTGGACATATTATCTTTGCTTTTTCCGGCGTCTGGCATCCGGGGTCACACATCGTTTCCGCTCATTTTAAGGAAAATTATTAAACAAATTTGGTATGCAGGATTATTGGGTCAGTGTCTTACTGGGATTGCTTTCAGCTGTTGTAGCTCTTTTGCTTGCTAAGTAATACCCAAGTATAGCTATTTTCTGTACCTGTTGGTTCCATGCCTTTAACGGAAAGTGATATTTTAGTAAAATTGGGAATATAAGATTGTTATGTCTATAGGTCGCTTGGTATTGCATTTGGGACTGATAGCTCTGTAAATAAGCGACTAATAGCCATTTAGGTACTTTATTGGCTTTTTTCAACACTACTTTTGAGTAATTTGCTTATATCTCAGAAACTGTTACAAATAGAGCGATTTTGAGCAAATTTTCGACCCAAAAGGTAATAGAAGATTATCCTTGGTAAAAACGAAAGATTTCAATTTTCGCAGCTTATATCGGCCATCTTGGATTTTAGCGGAAAATAAAAAAGTATAAATATCTTGGAAACGGTGCAAGATGGAGCGATTTCGTCAAAATTTTTGAGCGCCAGGTATACCCAGAGTTGACTGGCGAGTTTTCCCAAAACCATTTTCCTGCCATTTTTGGCGGCCATCTTGAATTTCTGCGTAAAACGTAAAAACGCATTTATCTCGGCAACAGTATGAGATATAGCAATTTCATTGAAATTTTTTACCCCCCAGAGTATCAGAAGAGTTAACTGGTGACTTTTCCCAAAAATCGTTTTCCCCCTATATTTGGCGGCCATCTTGAATTTCTGCGTAAAACACACAAATGCATGTATCTCGGAAACGGTGCGAGATAGTGCGATTTTGTTGAAATTTTTGACCCCCAGTGTATAAGTAGAGTCAAAAATTATCCCCAAAATTTGTGTGCGTGTGTCACACAGTTTCCTCTGAAACTACTACAGTTACACATTTTTGGTAAATTAGTTGTCCTAATGAATTTTTTTGCTCTTCAATATTTTTTGGGTTTGGTGAACTTTGGCCTACTTGTGACTGAGTAATAGCACTTTTAGCTAATATATTTATATGGCTTATAACTCTCAAACTATTGCATTTACAGTATTTTGTTGCAATATGTTGTTAAGCTACTTTGTCCACAGCTACAACATGGTCAGTAGTTTGGAAGTGTATCTCGATAGCTAAGCGAGTAATAACTACTTTGTCAATTTTTAATGATAACCATAATGAGTAAATGGCTTATATCTTCAAAAGTATTGCAGCTACACAATTTTGTTCCAATATGTTGTTCAGCTACTATCTCCACACCTACAACATGGTCAGTAGTTTGGAAGTGTATCTCCATAGCTAAGTGACTAATAGCTACGCTGTCAATTTTTTATGATAACCATAATGCGTAAATGGCTTATATCTTCAAAAGTATTGCAGCTACACGATTTCTCTCAAATATGTTGTTCATCTACTTTTTTGTGAACTGTAACATATTTAAGTTTCACACCTGTTGCTCGATGTATAAGTGAGTAATGGCTTCTTTATTGCTACTTTACTGAAAATGTCAAAAATCAAAAATATCTCGCAAACCGTAAGAGATAGAGCAGTTTTGAGCGAATTTTTGACCCACAGGGTAGTACAAGAGTATCCTATGCTAAGTGGAAAAAGGTTTGGTGAACTTTGGCCTACTTTTGAGTGAGTAATAACGCTTTTACCTAATAATGAGTAAATGGCTTATACCTTCAAACGATTCTTCAGTTACTCGGAAACAAAACGATTCAGTTCAATACTCGAGGCAAGAAAAGTGAACCGGGTCTTCGAAAACAACTAAACGTAGAAGTAAAATCTACTACAAAATTCAATTTTTTTCTTTAAATATATTAATATATTTATATATTTTACTAATATAAGGCATTTCCATTTCAGTATTTTATTATATCCCCAGACGAAAGTCGGGGATATATTGGATTCAGGTCCGTCGCGCCGCCGCCGCCGCCGTAGAAATTTCCTTGTGGACGCGATAACTCAAAAACAAATTAATATTTTTTTTTCAAACTTGGTACACATGTTAAGGGTGCCCAAAGGAAGATCCCTATTTTAAGGTGACCTTAAACTCCCAGTAAAAAAGAACTTATGGCCACCTTAAGGTCAGAAATTGGACTTTTGGCCACTTAGAGCCCTGTAGGTCACAAACTATGATGCTCAGCTGGCTGAAATTTTACCTGACAACACATTAATATGTTCTTAGTACATGTGCCGAAAATCATGACTTTAAGTTGAGGAGAAAATTGTGTTTGAGGCCCATAAATACCCCCACTTAGGGATTTTTTGCTATACTTTACACATATTTTGCCCTATAATTTGGAAGTGATAATTCTGATGAGTCTCAAACTGCGCTAGGTATAACTTTGATATGTAATCCTTGTCTGTAGAAAATTTTAGGGCTGTAGGTTTACCCAAAGGGGTCGACTTAAGGTCTCAAAAGTGCCCACAGAGACCCAATTTATGCACTTTTTGCCACTTTCAAGCACTGTAGCTTTCAAACTATGTCTCTCATCTAAGTTAAATATCATCTGGGAATATATCTATGTGTTTTCTTATATGTGCCCCAACATTTAGGCCTTTAATAGACAGTTAACCTGTGTATCAGGACCATAAACACCCACCCGAGTGACCTTTATAAGACATTTTTCACATCTTTTTCCCTGTAACTTGGAAATGGTAAGTCTGAGAAGTTTCAAACTGTATTAGATATATATTCTGTGTGTAATCTTAGTATGTAACAGATTTTAAGTCTGAAGCTTTAATTTTGAAGGTCAAATTGAGGTCTCTAAAAGGCTCCCAAAGACCCAATATTTGGACTTTTTGCTACTTTTAAGCCCTGTGACTGTCAAACTATGTGACTGATAGAGCTCAAATCCTATCTGAGAAGATATTAGTATGTTATTTTTATATGTGCCAAAAATTAAGGCTTTAAGAAGACATTTAACCTGTGTATGAGGACCATAAATCCCCACCCGAGTGACCATTTTTAGACATTTTTCACATATTTTTCCCTGTAACTTGGAAATGGTAAGTCTAAGAAGTTTCAAACTGTATTAGATGCATATTCTATGTGTAATCTTAGTATGTGACAAATTTTAAGTCTGAAGCTTTAATTTGAAGGCCACATTTAGGTCTCTAGAAGGCCCCATAAAGACCCAGTATTTGGACTTTTTGCCAATTTTAAGGCCTGTGACTGTTAAACTATGTGACTGATAGAGCTGAAATCTCATCTGGGAATACATTATTATGTTCTTTTTACATGTGCCAAAAATCAAGGCTTCAAGTAGACATTTAACCTGTGTATGAGGACCTTAAACACCCACCTGAGTGACCCTTTTAAGACATTTTTCACATATTTTGCTCTGTAACTTGGAAATGGTAAGTCTGAGAAGTTTCAAACTTTATTAGATACATATTCTATGTGTAATCTTAGTATGTAACAAATTTTAAGTCTGAAGCTTTAATTTGAAAGCCACATCGAGATCTCTAAAAGGCCCACAATGACCCAATATTTGGACTTTTTACCACCTTTAAGCCCTGTAACTGTTAAACTATGTGATTGATGGAGCTGAAATCCCATCTGGGAATGCATTATTATGTCCTTTTTACATATGCCGAAAATCAAGGTTTTTAGTAGACATTTAACCTGTGTATGAGGGCCATAGACACTCGCCCAAGTGCCTTTTTTGACATTTTTTCCGTATTTTGCCCTGTTATTTGGAAATGCTTAGTGTGACAAGTCTTAAACTGTATTATATATAATTTTTGTTTGTTATGTATGTCCCCCAAAAAGTTTCAGATCTGTAGTTTAATTGCTAAGGTCTCTTTAACAATTGTAAAATGCCCACAGAAACCCAATTTATGGATATTATGCCACTTTAAAGCCCAGTAACTGTCAAACTATGTGGGTTATAGAGCTGAAATCTTTGAATTTTTAAAAGGAAATGCCTGTCTATTTAAATTTTGAATATTAATAATGTTATGGCTATCTTAGTCTTTTAAGAACTTATTTTTGTGTGTTATACCTCTGCTTGCTGAGTTTTTCACTTTTTAAAATGAAACTGGTTAAACATATTCAAGTAGACAAAATGGACACTTTAAGTGAGCTTTAAGTCCCAATATTAATGAAATTATATCCTTATGTAGTAAAACTAGGGGATTTTTAACCCTCAACTAGCCCAGTTTTATTCAGCTTGCCTCAGTTAATTTTGGCACAGCTCCTACAGTTATGAACTCATTTCAGTTGATAATCACATACTTAAAATTCTCAATTCTTTTTGTATTTGAGTACCCCTTTTATATAGATTGTTTGTTTACCATTTATGCTCAACCCACATCCCCCACCCAGATTCCCCCCACCCACCTCTGGGACCTCCAGCTATATTGAGTGACACTAAATAAACAAAGGTATTTAATGATATCAGATGAGAAACAAAGAACTCAATGGGGTTGCAGATCTTGTGTAATAGTGAGAGAGGTGTGGAGAAGGGGAGAGGGGTGGGGGTGGGAGGTGGTGGGCTTCATTACATATAACACAAAGGGGAGTCAGAACTGAGATTGTGTCACATATTTAGGTTGCATATATATGGACCACATATATAGGTATAGAGGAAATGAATAACTGAAAACAATTTGCAAATTCTAAAAATAATATAATAAAATAATAATATAAATAATTTTTTTTTAAATAATATTTTATTTGTGAACAAATATAGAAACAGATATGCGCTTTTGGGATTATGAATTTTAGAATGGACATTGAATCATCAATCATTTAAATACTTTGAAGGAAGATTGAAAAATATGATGAGTTGAGTTAAAAATAATATTTTATTTGTCAACAAATATAGAAACAGATATGCTCTTTTGGGATTATTATTTTAGAATGGACATTCAATCATCAATCATTTAAATACTTGGAAAATAGGTTTAGAGTTATCATTGCAGGAAGATTGAAAATATAATTTGAGTTATGTATTCGGCGTCTGGGGATACACCATCTTCCTTGGGGAGATATAAACAGAGTAGATTGATGTGCTGAAGTTCATATAATAATGGGTAATTATGTTTTAAAAAATTCCCGATCAAAACCTGTGGCGTGAGTGATGACCTGTCTGGGGATATGTTGGCGCCGAGTTGGCCCAATCTAGTTTTTTAACTATTTGCAAACTTTAGTTCTTTGTGTAACAACGTTTTATAAGACGGCATTTTATTCTAACGTATTTCGAAGACGCCTCAAATCTCGCAATATAAAGATGGTTAAAGTTTTTTATATTTTGCATTATAAATACGTCTTTTCCCCAAAATTCAATAAATTATCAAAATTCTTTACTGTTGTGTGGTTTGTAACCATTTAATAAGGCATGATATGTCAAAATATGAAGCAGTTTATTTTGTGGGCGATAATCAAGCGATTAACCGAGTCCGAGTCGATTCTTATAAAACGAGGAATCGAGGCGCATTTTCGGGCTCGCTTGCAGCCCTAGCAGCTACACAGTTTTGTTCCAATATGTTGTTCAGCTACTATCTCCACAGCTACTACATGGTCAGTAGTTTGGAAGTGTATCTCCATAGCTAAGTGAGTAATAGCTACTTTGTCAAATTTTTATGATAACCATAATGAGTAAATGTCTTATATCTTCAAAAGTATTGCAGCTACACGATTTCTCTCAAATATGTTGTTCATCTACTTTCTTGTGAACTGTAACATATTTAAGTTTCACACCTGTTGCTCAATGTACAAGTGAGTAATGGCTACTTTATTGCTAGTTTTACTGAAAATGTCAAAAATCAAAAATACCTCGCAAACCGTAAGAGATAGAGCAATTTCGAGCGAATTTTTGACCCACAGGGTAGTACAAGAGTATCCTATGCTAAGTGGAACAAGGTTTGGTGAACTTTAGCCTACTTTTGAATGAGTAATAGCACTTTTACCTAATATAATTATATGACTTATATCTGTCAAACTATTGCATTTACAGTATTTTGTTCCAAGATGTTGTTCAGCTATTTTCTCCACAGCTACAACATGGTCAGTGGTTTGGAAGTGTGTCTCCATAGCTAAGTGAGTAATAGCTACTTGGTTAATTTGGAATGTTAACCATAATGAGTAAATGGCTTATATCTTCCAAAGTATTGCAGCGACACATTTTCTCTTAAATATCTTGTTCATCTACTTTTTTGTGAACTGTAACATATTTAAGTTTTACAACTGTTGCTCGATGTACAAGTGAGTAGTGACTTGTTTGTTGTTACTTTTAGTGAAAATGTGAAAAATCACAAATATCTCGAAAACCGTAAGAGATAGAGCGATTTCGAGCAATTTTTGATCCACAGGGTGGTACAAGAGTCTCCTGTCAAATGGGGGAAAATTTCAATTTTCACCACTTTTGGCGGCCATCTTGGATTTTCGCAGAAAATGGAAAAGTGTCAATATCTCGAAAATGGTAAGAGATAGAGTGATTTCGAGCGAATTTTTAACCCATAGGGTGGTACAAGAGTGTCCTGTGGAAAGGGGGGGAAATTTCAATTTTCACCACTTTCGGCGGCCATCTTGGATTTTCGCGGAAAATGAAAAAGTGTCAATACCTCGAAAACCGTAAGAGATAGAGCGAGGAGTCTCTTGTGCAATTTAGTATTTCTTCCCCTGCGGTACTCGGCGGGAGATACATACCGCAGCAGTGGTCTTGTTATTGATCAAAGGATATTTTGTACATAACTGATTGATGTTATTCTCCAAGAATTTTACTGTTGGATCTCCTATCTTCAAAAAAAAAAAATAGTTAAGCCCACCTATCATACGACCAATGAAGAACTGCTTCAATAGATGAACAGTCATGATAAGAGTAATGACAAGCAGTGTTTCCAATATCACTCTTTTAATCGCATTAGAGTATGTGACAATTGCTGACAGATGAAGCAAATATATGTGGATATATTCTGTTCCAAAAGTTTGTTTGTCACTCTGACCGGCTTATCACTGGAGTGATTCTTTCAGTGTTGTTTGTTTTAGGTGGAGAGTGATTCAACAGTCTCAGATGCAAGCCCACACATTGCAAACATAGGGAGGATTGTAGAGGTAATGGTTGGAATGTAGCCTTCTCATATCTCGAGTATTATTTATGTAAAATGTTATATATATATATATTTAAGTCTACCCCAAATAAACACTTAGTGTGAGGCTTTTACCTTGGCTCAAGTTAATACAAGAACAAGTTAAATTAAATTGATCATATTTTTTATCTGAAAATATAATTAATGCCAGGGATATATATTTAACACAATTAACTGCATTGTATGATGAAAGTTTGTGATAACACACGTGGTCATATCAGTGTTTAATAAGTGTACTTTTATACTTCTGAAGGGATGTTTCTCAAACATCATAATAGTATTGAAGAAGAGTCTTAACTTTATAACAATAAGGGAATTGTGTACAGTGTTAGCTTGTGTAAATAGTCCTTTTGTCAAGTAATATTATCACACAGTGATCACCAAAATGATTTAGCTGAAATACTATACAATTTTTTTTAAAAATATATTTAACATGAGGTAACATTTGACAGGAATCTTTTCATGCAAGCTTTCACATGAAGAGTATTGAAAAAGAAATAATAGTACAGTTGAGTAGATGATGTAGAGGTGTATGGTACATTTGATTCTTGCAAGTGCTTGTTATCAAGTTTATCTTTTCAATAATGATAAAACACTTGTTAATGCTTTCAGTTTCCTTATCACATGTATTTTGTGAAGTAGATGAAGAAAACTACTGTGTTCTGAATTAGCAAGTACATTATTGTGCTTTGTTAAGGCATCACAGCACATCAAAAATGTAAATTAACTTGAAATTTGCATTTAGGACCAAGTCATGTTTCATTTTAAAAATTGAAGTAAGTGCATACCTTTTGTATGTACTTCTTCACGATCTTGCTTCTCCTCCATCATGATTTTGCTTGTCCTTCTTTATGATCTTGCTTGTTCTCTTTCCCTCTAGGAAATGGAAAACAAAATTCGTAAACAAGTCGGTGCTATCTATTTCAACAAGACTTGTGACATTGTCCATAGTTTACGGTCAATGCGAGAGCTTCAGGATTCCATGAACTCTTCAGTAAAAGGCCTTCACATAGACTTAGCTCAGGCCATGAAACTTCGACTGGAGAAGAACCAACCATAAGGATTTTTTTATATAGTCAAACACTCTCAATAAGAACATAACGGTGGTAGGAAGAATGTTTTTGCATGAGACAAACTTTTGAGTGTTGTTCAGACCTTCAAACAATGCCTTATCATTTAGATGTTTAAACACTTCTCCCTGTGATTGTAAATCATGAACTGTGAAAGGATGCATTGCAATTTTAGCGTTATTCCATTTTATACATATCAGTAAATACATGGCTTAAGTACTCTTGAAAAAAATAATTGATTTGCCTTCCACCTATAAATAACTCCAGTTTCAAAACATTGTTGAAATATAAAAAAAATGGCCTAGCCCTAAACAATTTTTTAATATGACCCATCGGAAACTAAAGATGGCTCTCTCATTTTCAAAAGTTTAGTAACAATTTGTACTATTTTAATAATGCAGGTTCAGATAATGGAACTTCTAATGTATATGTTAATGGACATTACACACATCACAGTTCTGTTTAAGAGTTGTTTTCTGTACTCAAAATTACAGATTTCCTTTGAATGAGTTTTCACCCATTGCTTGTTGTTTCAGTTTTTGACTGAAGGTTTTTCAGGATTTCAGATTGTTTATTTAGACAAAAATCCTTGCTTCTTGCAGGCCTTCCTCTCATGATTAACATGACAGAGAGTCGGAACTAACTTTGTAGCAGGTGTGGCTACCTCAGCTCTGCTTTATATTTGCGTGAAGATTTTGGGCACAGTCTCACATAGAACTTGGGATTTGGTTTAAAGACTAAATTCTTAAAACTAAATGATTACCAACTCTTCAATAAAACTCAATAATTAGTTAAAAATACATGTATAAACAAACTAATTCTGTACGATTTGGTTTTAGCCAATTTGTATATCTATGACTTGGAAACTATTCAGGTGGATAAATAAATTGTTTATTTCTAAAGTAAGGAACATATTAAGAAAAATAAACATTTCCGTGCTAAGATTAGGATACTACAGTTTCTAGTTTGTTGAGAAAACAGTTTGACAACAAATAAATTTCACTTAAATTGCACTTAACATATTTTGTACAATAACACAGCTGTGCTATTCTAAAGTTTAAAAGTATTCCTTAAAATAAATGTCCAATTTTAAGCGGGGTTGTGTCATTGGTTGCAGGGTTTTTACCCTTGACTCCTCAGGGCTGTCGTGTATTGTTTTCACCCATTGTGTTCAAATAGGCGGGCGAGTGTTCAGGTGGGAGGTTAGGTGGGCAGGTGATACGAAAAAATTTTCTGGGCTGTTTCTCAGAAACCAATAGGTGTAGGAAGTTGATACTTGGTAGGGACATTGGTTCAGGGGTGTAGGTGTGCCACATCATGGTGTCACCTTAATATGGCCTTTCACCTTTCTGTAGTGACCTTGACCTTTAAAATCCTGTCTTGGGTCTATCTCCAGAACCATAAGGTGTAGGAAGTTGATACTTTATATAGACACTGGTTAGAGATTATAGGTGTGCAACATTATGGTTTACCTTGACTTTTGACCTTGTAGTAACCTTGACCTTAAATCCTATCTGGGCTATATCATGGAATCCATAAAGTGTAAAAGGTTGATACTTGGTAGGGACATTGGCTGGGGGTGTAGGTGTGCAATGTCATGGTGTGACCTTGATTCGACCTTTAACCTTGTGACCTTGACTTTAAAATCTTGTCTGCGTATATCTCGGAAACTGTAAGGTGCAGGAAGTTGACACTTTGTATAGACATTGGTTAGGAGGTGTAGGTATGCAACATCATGGTGTGACCTTGGGTTTACCTTTGACATTGTTGTAGTGATCTTTATTAAGCGTCCCGCAAGGGACGCTTGTTTGTGTATGGGAGAGCTTCTGGCTCCGCCGGCTCCGGCGGCTCCGCCGGCTCCGCCGGCTCCGCATTTTGTTTTCCTTATAACTCTGTAACCGTTAGGCGGATTCTTTTCAAATTTGGCAGGTTTAGGCAGTAGCCTTGGGGAATTTTTTTGAATATGCTGCAGTGACATTTCAACCAATCAGAGAGGTCACATGACCAAAAATGTCTTTTTTCGATGGGGAAGCTTGTCCGGATGATAACTTGAAAGGAATTTTATCAATTCACCTGAAACTTGGCAAATACATTCATTCTATTAAAATCTGGAAATCATTAGATTTTGGCATTGATTGGTCAAGAAATGGCCGAGTAATTAATGATTAATTAATTATTACGAATTTTCCAAATAAGGAAAACACAAAAATGCTTATATCTCGAAAACCGTGCTAGATAGAGCGATTTCGACGAAATTTTTGACCCGCAGGGTATCTCTGCGGAGTAGTTTTCCCAATTTTCAAAAAAATTTTATCTCGCACAAAATGGCGGCCATTTTGAATTTTCGAAATTTTCGCAAAAATTGCAAAACACAAAAATGCTTATATCTCGAAAACCGTGCTAGATAGAGCGATTTCGACGAAATTTTTGAGCCACAGGGTATCTCTGCAGAGTAGTTATCCCAATTTTGAAAAAATTTTTGTCTCGCCAAAAATGGCGGCCATTTTGAATTTTCGAATTTTTCGCAAAAATTGCAAAACATAAAAATGCTTATATCTCGAAAACCCTGCTAGATAGAGCGATTTCGACGAAATTTTTGACCCGCAGGGTATCTCTGCAGATTAGCTGCCAATTTTCAAACAAAAAATTTCTCGCAAAAAATGGCGGCCATTTTGAATTTTCGAATTTTTCGCAAAATTGCTAAACACAAAAATGCTTATATCTCGAAAACCGTGCTAGATAGAGCGATTTCGACGAAATTTTTGACCCGCAGGGTATCTATGCAGAGTAGCCATGCCAATTTTCAAAAAAATTTTATCTTGCCAAAAATGGCGGCCATTTTGAATTTTCGAATTTTTGCGCAAAAATTGCAAAACACAAAAATGCTAATATTTCGAAAACCGTGCTACATAGAGCGATTTCAACAAAATTTTTTATCTTCAGGGTATCTCTGCGGAGCAGCTATCCCAAAGAGCTTTCACTTGGTGAAGTTTCAGACCCATAGCTAATTGCTCACCTACTCAAGAGGTCCTCAGTGGCCTAGTGGTTAGCAAGTTTGGCATCTAATCATAGGCTGTCACCTCTGTGGGTTCGAGTCCCACAAGTGGCAATTCTGAGGACCTGTCCCAATATGACCCTGGCTGTTGAACGGGACGTAAAACCCCAACTTTGACCTTTGAACTTTGACCTACTCAAAAAGAGTAAATGCGAATTACCTCTAAAAGTATTGCAGATGGCCAACTTTTCTCAAATAACTCATTCACCTACTTTTGGAAGAGCTTTCACATGGTGAAGTTTCAGACCCATAGCCAATTACTCACCTACTCAAAATGAGTAAATGTGAATTATCTCTAAAAGTATTGCAGATAGCCAATTTTTCTCAAATAACTCTTTCACCTACTTTTGGGAGAGCTTTCACATGGTGAAGTTTCAGACCCATAGCTAATTATTTACCTACTCAAAATGAGTAAATGCTAATTATCTGTAAAAGTATTGCGGATACCCAATTTTTATCAAATAACTCATTCATCTACTTGTGGGAGAGCTTTCACATGGTGAAGTTTCAGACCCATAGCTAATTACTCACCTACTCAAAATGAGTAAATGCGAATTATCTCTAAAAGTATTGCAGATAGCCAATTTTTCTCAAATAACTCATTCACCTACTTTTGGGAGAGCTTTCACTTGGTGAAGTTTCAGACCCATAGCTAATTACTCACCTACTCAAAATGAGTAAATGCGAATTATCTCTAAAAGTATTGCAGATAGCCAATTTTTCTCAAATAACTCATTCACCTACTTTTGGGAGAGCTTTCACTTGGTGAAGTTTCAGACCCATAGCTAATTACTCACCTACTCAAAATGAGTAAATGCGAATTATCTCTAAAAGTATTGCAGATAGCCAATTTTTCTCAAATAACTCATTCACCTACTTTTGGGAGAGCTTTCACTTGGTGCAGTTTCAGACCCATAGCTAATTACTCACCTACTCAAAATGAGTAAATGTGAATTATCTCTAAAAGTATTGCAGATAGCCAATTTTTCTCAAATAACTCATTCACCTACTTTTGAGAGAGCTTTCACTTGGTGAAGTTTCAGACCCATAGCTAATTACTCACCTACTCAAAAGGAGTAAATGTGAATTATCTCTAAAAGTATTGCAGATAGCCAATTCTTCTCAAATTAATCATTCACCTACTTTTGGGAGAGCTTTCACTTGGTGAAGTTTCAGACCCATAGCTAATTACTCACCTACTCAAAATGAGTAAATGCGAATTATCTCTAAAAGTATTGCAGATAGCCACTTTTTCTCAAATAACTCATTCACCTACTTTTGGGACAGCTTTCACTCTGTGAAGTTTCAGACCCATAGCTAATTACTCACCTACTCAAAATGAGTAAATGCGAATTATCTGTAAAAGTATTGCAGATAGCCAATTTTTCTCAAATAACTGATTCACCTACTTTTGGCAGAGCTTTCACTCTGTGAAGTTTCAGACCCATAGCTAATTACTCACCTACTCAAAATGAGTAAATGTGAATTATCTCTAAAAGTATTGCAGATAGCCAATTTTTCTCAAATAACTCATTCACCTACTTTTGGGAGAGCTTTCACTTGGTGAAGTTTCAAACCCATAGCTAATTACTCACCTACTCAAAATGAGTAAATGCGAATTATCTCTAAAAGTATTGCAGATAGCCAATTTTTCTCAAATTAATCATTCACCTACTTTTGGGAGAGCTTTCACTTGGTGAAGTTTCACACCCATAGCTAATTACTCACCTACTCAAAATGAGTAAATGCGAATTATCTGTAAAAGTATTGCAGATAGCCAATTTTTCTCAAATAACTCATTCACCTACTTTTGGGAGAGCTTTCACTTGGTGAAGTTTCAGACCCATAGCTAATTACTCACCTACTCAAAATGAGTAAATGCGAATTATCTCTAAAAGTATTGCAGATAGCCAATTTTTCTCAAATTAATCATTCACCTACTTTTGGGAGAGCTTTCACTTGGTGAAGTTTCACACCCATAGCTAATTACTCACCTACTCAAAATGAGTAAATGCGAATTATCTGTAAAAGTATTGCAGATAGCCAATTTTTCTCAAATAACTCATTCACCTACTTTTGGGAGAGCTTTCACTTGGTGAAGTTTCAGACCCATAGCTAATTACTCACCTACTCAAAATGAGTAAATGTGAATTATCTCTAAAAGTATTGCAGATAGCCAATTCTTCTCAAATTAATCATTCACCTACTTTTGGGAGAGCTTTCACTTGGTGAAGTTTCAGACCCATAGCTAATTACTCACCTACTCAAAATGAGTAAATGCGAATTATCTCTAAAAGTATTGCAGATAGCCAATTTTTCTCAAATAACTCATTCACCTACTTTTGGGACAGCTTTCACTCTGTGAAGTTTCAGACCCATAGCTAATTACTCACCTACTCAAAATGAGTAAATGCGAATTATCTGTAAAAGTATTGCAGATAGCCAATTTTTCTCAAATAACTGATTCACCTACTTTTGGCAGAGCTTTCACTCTGTGAAGTTTCAGACCCATAGCTAATTACTCACCTACTCAAAATGAGTAAATGTGAATTATCTCTAAAAGTATTGCAGATAGCCAATTTTTCTCAAATAACTCATTCACCTACTTTTGGGAGAGCTTTCACTTGGTGAAGTTTCAGACCCATAGCTAATTACTCACCTACTCAAAATGAGTAAATGCGAATTATCTCTAAAAGTATTTCAGATAGCCAATTTTTCTCAAATTAATCATTCACCTACTTTTGGGAGAGCTTTCACTTGGTGAAGTTTCACACCCATAGCTAATTACTCACCTACTCAAAATGAGTAAATGCGAATTATCTGTAAAAGTATTGCAGATAGCCAATTTTTCTCAAATAACTCATTCACCTACTTTTGGGAGAGCTTTCACTTGGTGAAGTTTCAGACCCATAGCTAATTACTCGTCTACTCAAAATGAGTAAATGCGAATTATCTCTAAAAGTATTGCAGATAGCCAATTTTTCTCAAATTAATCATTCACCTACTTTTGGGAGAGCTTTCACTTGGTGAAGTTTCAGACCCATAGCTAATTACTCGTCTACTCAAAATGAGTAAATGCGAATTATCTCTAAAAGTATTGCAGATAGCCAATTTTTCTCAAATAACTCATTCACCTACTTTTGGGAGAGCTTTCACTTGGTGAAGTTTCAGACCCATAGCTAATTACTCACCTACTCAAAATGAGTAAATGCGAATTATCTCTAAAAGTATTGCAGATAGCCAATTTTTCTCAAATAAATCCTTCACCTACTTTTGGGAGAGCTTTCACTCTGTGAAGTTTCAGACCCATAGCTATTTATTCACCTACTCAAAATGAGTAAATGCTAATTATCTGTAAAAGTATTGCGGATACCCAATTTTTATCAAATACTCATTCATCTACTTGTGGGAGAGCTTTCACATGGTGAAGTTTCAGACCCACAGCTAATTACTCACCTACTCAAAATGAGTAAATGCGAATTATCTCTAAAAGTATTGCAGATAGCCAATTTTTCTCAAATAACTCATTCACCTACTTGTGGGAGAGCTTTCACTTGGTGAAGTTTCAGACCCATAGATAATTATTCACCTACTCAAAATGAGTAAATGTGAATTATCTCTTAATAGTATTGCAGATAGCCAATTTTTCTCAAATAACTCATTCACCTACTTTTGGAAGACCTTTCACACACGAAAATGAAAAATTGTGAATATCTCGGAAAAGCTATTTATTCTGCTTTAATGCTCGGCGGGAGATACACACCACGGCAGTGGTCTTGACAAAAATTTTTGTCTCCCCAAAAATGGTGGCCATTTTGAATTTTCAAAGTTTTTGCAAAACACAAAAATGCTTATATCTCGAAAACCGTGCTATATGGAGTAAACTCAACAAAATTTTGGACCTGCTGGGTATCTCTGCAGAGTAGCCATGCCAATTTTCAAAATATTTTTGTCTCGCCAAATATAGCGGACATTTTTAATTTTTTTATTTTTTGCAAAACACAAAAATGCTTATATCTTGAAAACCGTGCTAGATAGAGCAGACTGCGCTGACTTTGGTTGCCACAACAGTATAAGGCTAGAAACGAAGCATTTTCTTAATACTTTAGCACTCACCTTTATATCCTTTTCGGGACGCTTTGTTTTTGCTATGCAAAAACATTATCTTTTTTTTTTGCGAGCGATCCTCTAGTTTTAAAATCTTGTCTGGGCTATATCTTGGAAACTGTAAGGTGCAGGAAGTTGCCGTTTGGTAGGGTGGGGGGTGTAGATGTACAATCATCACAGTACATTTTTTCTGTCTCTTGAACATTTTTTTCTCTACTTAAGCATTATTTGGTCCTTTACAAACCTGACATTGTTTGCTCAGAAAGTATCCTGATCTTTGTACTGTTTCACTGTA
The DNA here is from genome assembly GCA_964017235.1 of Sabellastarte sp. h YS-2021. Taxonomy (NCBI): domain Eukaryota; kingdom Metazoa; phylum Annelida; class Polychaeta; order Sabellida; family Sabellidae; genus Sabellastarte; species Sabellastarte sp. h YS-2021. The sequence goes on along the minus strand of OZ024929.1, from coordinate 78,148,507 downwards.
TCTAATGGTGTTGAAAACTGTTTCCCCATGCTGTGGGGTACGGGCATCTCCGATGCTATTTTCATTTTTGAGGATGCCATGGTGGCACAGTGGTAATATGCTCACCTCTCTCCTCTGAGATCAAAGTTTGATTACCAGTCCATCCTCATGTGGGAAAGCAGGTACATGTAGTTGTTTGCCATTGGTTAGCAGTTTATAGTATAAGAACCTTGACCAAGTGTATGTGCTGATTTCCACTGTCCTTCCAACTACCCATCCCAATATAACTGAAAAGGTACTAGGCATGACATAAAATACTAAATAAAATAAATCATTTTTAAACCATTTATATGCAATAAACTGATGGACTGGTATATTTTTATTGTTTATAGTTACCACAATGTTTCAGGAAACGGGAATTTATGGTATATGTTGGAAACGTGGGAAAGTCTCATATTTTATGCATATTCAGTCGGGAAAGTGTTTTGTGGTTTAATGACCTACAAAATGGCAAATGAATGTGAATAATCAATTCTGACTCGATCACTGATTTCAAAATGGGTAACTAATTGATCCAGGAAATGGGTGATTACCAACACTACTATTTACTTATAATCAACTACTCACCAAAAAAAAAAATAGAGCTGAGGTAACCACATTTTTCTTTTTTTTTTTTTTTTGCAGCAGGCTGAATTTAGTCAAGGGCATGCTTATGTGGTGTGTGTTGCAACTGTATGAAAGATATGAACTTACTTAAATTTCTTTCTTGTGGAAGATTTTCAATTTGTCCAAAATTTACACCCACCAGTTTGATAATAACCTGTTAGTTTCAATAAATTAACCGGTTTGCTAAGTGTGATTCTTGATCTAAGATACCCTGTCGCATGATTTTGTGATAATAGGTCCTTTGTATTTGAATCGATTCTTCCATTTTGGTGCCATTTTCATTTTAGAATACCACAAGTAGCTATAGAGTGTAAAGACTGTTTAAACAATCATAAAAACGCATACTTTTACAGAGTGAAAGATAAATTGAAATTTAGGGTTTTCCAAGTTTTCCAAGATGCTCTCGGGCAAAAGTGATTCATTTGTTAAACAGAATCATTTAATTTAATTAAGAAAATCAACTCAGATATTGAACAGTTTTAAATCATGTTTTCATACTTCCTGCCTACTTTCTCTAGTTTCATGTTGTCCCATCATTTTGACCGATATTATACTAACATCCGCATAAATTATTTGAATATCTAGTTAGTAGTTACACATCTTGGTTGGTTTAAAAAGTAAAACATTTGCATCTTGTTTTATTGTCTGTTTGTTGTTTTTATTGTTTTTTTCTTTTGTTTCAGAAAAAAGGTTCAATTTCTCCTCACTAAATACCAGATCTGTTTAAAAAAAGAATGGAATGCCAGATTGCCGTGTTATTGCCATACTAACACTGTTTTTGTTTTGTGTTTTCTATTTTTGCCCTTTGCTTGCATTTGATGTTACCTTGAAATCGTGTTGATGTGTTTGACAACTGTCTGCCTGTGCAAAACCTCTGCGATCACCCTCTCAGGAAATGGAGAACAAAATCAGGCATACACTGGATGAAATCTACTTCAGTAAAACCAAACACATTGTGAATGGGCTGCGCTCAGACACCCAGCTAGGTGACTTGAAGCAACAAGAAGGTTTTCAGAAAGACTTGAACGATGTCTTGAAGAATAGACCAGTCAGAAGCTGAATGAACAAAGTCTCTCTTCTAGTTCTAGAGGTACTTTGAGCACAGCTTTGGATGACCATAATGCCATTATGTGTTTGTATATTTTTGGTAAAAAAACTGATGGCAGTTTTGTAATCAACCTGTGTGAGTTGTACAGTTGAAATAATAGTACTAATGATGCATCAGAAGAAAAAAAATCATTGTTGAAAGGACTAAAGTTGCACATGACATCTTCTGTTGGGATGTAATGTTTTGTTAATTATGTTTATTCCAAATGATGTAATATAGTCTAGTAGGCAAATTGTATATGGAGTAGGAAACAGATGGTTATGACTCTTGAAACACGGATCTATAACACATGTAGATATAGTGTAAGTTGAAAACTAGATTTGTATTACGTCCACTGGATGAGATGCACAGTAATTTTGACAGTCACTGGATGTCGTAACTTCTAATTATGCAAAATACAACTCAGTCTCAAAACTGTGGGTCATTGTTTCTTGTGTATTTCTCTTATTTTTTTCTTTCAATCCCTATTCTGAGCAAAAGTTGTGTAGATAGATTCCACATTGTGCATAATTATATAGGAAGTTGTTATATAATGCTTTCTTCTAGAGAAAATATACCACGTATTAAAGTGTAGTGCTATCAGATGTCTCTTATTTCTAAATTTTCATTTTAATAGATGCAAGAGTTATGCTTAACTTTTTATTGGGAATCAATTAGATAAGGACAAAAATTCCTAGAATATTATTTCATATATTGATGTCTTGGCATGCAAAATCTGTTCAAATTAGTTACTAAACTTATGGATAAGTGAGGAATATAATATAGCCATCGATTGTATCAACAGATTAAACCTCTCATAGTGTTCATCTGAGAGTATTGGATTTTTTTTTCTCATATCAATCTTATGTGTTCTCATACTTGCCAAATATCATATATTCATTGTGATGTTCAGCTTTCTTGTGATTTTGTCACATGATGAAATGACACAGCTTTGTCAAATTTTTCCCTAAGAAGTATGCTTCAGTTCACCTTCATGTTTCATAATTTGTTAAAAAGGGGAAAAAGATATTTTTCTGGCGATTTTTAGGTTCTTGCATTTAGTCTGAACGAACTTGTCAGCTGCTGTAGTCTCTTTGAGTCCAATTTAATGTTGCAATTGTTATGAAATTTGCTAATAAATTTTATATTGCCTTTGTGTGAATTTTCATATAAGTAAATACAACGTTGGAATATTATTTATTCTACCTCCAGACAAAAGTCAGAGGTGCTTGGGTTTTTAGCACAGGCATTCTACTGCAAAGAGTTCCAATATCTTGAAAACTATTTTATCTAGACCTTTAAAATTTGGTATGTAGGTGTACGTGGGTAAGGCCTGGCAGCCTTTTGTTTTCAGTGGCAACGGCCTTCCACTAGAAGACCAATGGTGTCATTTTCAAGGTTACATTTTGGCCTGGTTCTCACATTAAGAAGGATAGATCATACTATATCTGATATATGTATATATCGGTTACTGCTTGGCGCCATATGATGGCACACGCCTCAAATTGGCACAAAGCGGAAGTTAAAATATTTAATAACAATGATTCTTTATCACCCACACTCGCTCATTTCTGCTTAACAAATAAGGAAGTGGAAGTGACGACAGAAATAATTTAAATATCTTCGGCAATTTCCGTATGCAAATTATGCCAATTTGAGGCGCTGATTTCATGTAGAAATTATATTATTGCCCCTTAAAAACGATTCTAACAGGTTTATTGTTTTGATGTTAGTAAAATAGTTTAATAACTTGCGCTTGTGTCAATTCATATTTTAATGAAAAGAAATCCATGAAACTACACTTGAAATAAGCAAAAATAAGGTTTTTGTATCAAAGTTGTGCAAAGTTACGGCGGGAGGCAGTTCAAAATCTATCAATGTCAAGGCTGGCCTCTAAACAATGCCATGTCTGCATTTTCCCAATATATATATATTTTTTTATATTTTCATTTATAACTCCTTTATTATTGGTCGTAGGGGATTTAAAATGTTGAATAAATTTATGTAGGAAATGATGGGCTGGGAATCTTATGGAAGGGTCAGGTTTGACATTTGACCCGTGCTTCAAGGTCAACTTGTTTCATTACTAAAAATGCCTTATATCTGCCTCATAGATATCCTTTCAGACATGAAATCTTTAAAATGGGTCAAGGTCAAACAATTTCATTACTAAAAACGCCCTCTACCTTCCGAAATTTCCTTTCAGACACGAGAACTTTAAAAATTATTGTATAGAATTTTCCAATTTGGTGGGATATATAGATCAGTCCTCGGGGCCTATTGTTTTATGGCCTCAGCCTTCTGTTATAAGATCAGTGTTGGTCTTCTAATGGTTAAATTTTGCGCATTTGACATTGTGGGCTGGTTTTCACATACAGAACAGATAACCCTATGGCTGATACATGTAGTACAAATATATGTTCCCGCTAAAAACAGAAATTTAACCTTTGGCCTATTCAAGATCATGGCAGTCAAATCAGGGTCATATACAACCACCAAGCAATGTCCCCACCAAGTATTGAGTTTCTGTACTTCATGGTTTCTGAAATGCTGCTTGGACACAAGATATTTCTTCCTGCCACATCCTGGGCCACCCATCCGAATACCATGGGTGAAAATAAAGTTCAAATCCTCCAGCAATCTTTGGTTAAAAAGTGGGTAAACTTTGACCTATCAAACACTTGGGAACCTAAGTTATGCGTTCTGGTCCATAACCACAAAATACGGACCAGATCACTGAGTTGTACTGGCAGATCAATTCTCAACATCATATGATTCAGCAGGGTATGTATAGAGGCTCGTGGATATCTGTGCCAGAGTGTTTGGTGGCCTACGTACTACAGTAGTGGTTAGCAAGTTTGGCACAGAATCACAGGCTGTGGGTTTAACTTACAAGTGGCAATGCTGAGGGCCTGTCATTTGCCAACCAGGTTTATACTTCTCCAGAACAACTGAATGTTATCAGTTCTGGCACCCCAAGCCCCAGCACTTTCAGGCTTCTAAGGTACAAGCTTTTAACAGACTTTCTGAGCTACTAAGGTCCATTCAAAAACAAATGAAAGTCCTGAGTCCTATAATCTCAAAATCCCCTACCAATTCAATGGTGGATCAGATCACTGAATCGGATCCTAAACCCAGCACAAGTAATGAATCGGACATTCATCCAAATCCTCCAATTCTTCAAAACACAAGTGAAACAGTGGAGACAGAGTTTGCTGGTCCTCATAGGTGTCATAGGTCCTCATGCCACATCACCTTGCCCGAATTCATGAATCACACGTTCATTCGGATATTGATTCGAAACATGAGTTGGAACAAGTTTCCTATTCAAGTTCCAAAATCAAAAAGGCACTTGGATAAATGTAGACATGTCTCATCCTTTTATGTGACATATTTTAGTTAGTCCTACTCATAAAGACACCTGAAGGACTCCATGGTGGCAGATTCGTAACACTCTTGCCTCCCAACTCTGAGATCAGGGTTCGGTTCCCGGCTCTACCTCAAGTGGGAAAGCTGGTAGTTGCTTGCCGTTGGTCGGCAGTTTACAGTACAGAACCTTGACCAACTGTATGTACTTGTTTCCTCTGCCCTTCCAACTACCTGTCGTGATATGACCTGTACAGTGTTGAAGGTGACGTAATACCCCAAATAAACTAGAGGATCGCTAGCGAAGCAAAGCGATTGTTTTTGCATGGCAAAAACAAAGCGTTCCAAAAGAAAGATGGTGTTGGCTGCTTATAATAGAAAGAAGATCTTGCCTAGATACCCAGTCAATCTAAAATTATATTGAAAAAAAATTGGAAAATTTAAAATGGTTTAGGAGATACAAGCAACTTTAAATTTTGTGGCAAACATTTGAAAATTTCAAATGGCTGACATTTTTGAAAAGAGGAAAAATTTTTGAAAATTGGGTAGAGTATCTTGCTTAGATACCCTGTGGATTGAAACTTTTGTCGAAATCATTTTATACCGCATGATTTAGGAGATCCAAGCAATTTGAAGTTTTTCCATTTTTGTCAAAAATGCGAAAATTGAAAATTGCCGCCATTTTTTGGAAAGAGAAATTTTTTTGAGAATTGTATCCTCTATATATATCCTATGGGACAAAAATTTCGCCGAAATCGCTCTATCTTGCATGGTTTAGGAGATACAAGCAATTGTAAGTTTTACCATTTTTGTCAAAAATTCGAAAATTCAGCCACTTTTGGAAAGAGGAAAATTTTTTTGAGAATTGAGCAGAGTATCTTGAATGTATACCCTGTGGGCCAAAAATTTCGCTGAAATTGCTTTATCTCGCACGGTTTAGGAGATACAAGCAATTTTAATTTTACCATTTTTGTCAAAAATTCGAAAATTCAAAATGGCCGCCATTTTTGGAAGGAGGAAAATTTTTTTAACATTGAGTAGAGTATCTTGCATATATAACCTGTGGGCCAAACATTTCGCCCAAATTGCTCTATTTCACACAGTTTAGGAGATACAAGCAATTTTAAGTTTTACCATTTTTGTCAAAAATTCAAAATGGCTGCCACCCTTGGAAAGAGGAAAATTTTTTTGAGAATTGAGCAGAGCATCTTGCGTATATACCCTGTGGGCCAAAAGTTTTGTCGTAATCGCTCTATCTCGCACGGTTTAGGAGATACAAGGAATTTTAAGTGTAACCATTCGAATTCGTTTAGGAGATACAAGGAATTTTAAGTGTAACCATTCGAAAATTCAAAATGGCCGCCATTTTTGGAAAGAGGAATTTTTTTTTGAGAATTGAGCAGAGTACTTGGCAGAGATGCCCTGTGGATCAAAAATATCGTCGAAATCACTCTACCTCGCACGATTTAGAAGTTATTAAGGGATTTGTATTTTCCTCGTTAATAAAAATTTTAATGCTTAATTAATTAGCCATTTTTTAAAGGAAGTCTACCAAAATCCAATCAGTTGCAGATCTTTATACCATGCATCCATATATCAAATTTCAGGCGAATATTTTAAACGCTTCTTAAGTTATCATCCGAACAAGCAAAATCCTGTTTTTGGTCATGTGACTTCTCTGATTAGTTGAAATGTCATGGCACCAAATTCAAAAAATTTTCCCAGGGCTACTAAATATATGTGCCAAGTTTGAAGAAATTCCATCCACTAGTAAAGACGCTATAGGTAGGTAAACTTGTGGAGCCGGTGGACCCTTCCGCGAGAATTCCTCCCATATGCAAACAAGCATCCCTTGCGGGATGCTTAATAAAGACACCCTAAAAAAATTGAGCAGCACTTTAAAACTGCAAATCTCCCTGAAGGGAAATTCATTTAAACCCACCGCCCCCCTGCTTCATTGATAATTGTTATAAGTTGGGTTCCCCCTCTTTTGAGCAGAAAATTCAAGAACTCAATACAGACTTTGCAAATATCTGTATCTCTCCTAAGCCCTCTGGAGCACCCATGGATAAAGCTCCCCATCAGGTAGTAAAAGAGTTTGAGCACCAGGCTAGGCAAGACCTCTGTATCCTCAACTTTTTGGCTGCATTCAATCGGATCATGTCAAGAGTGCAACCTGATTATGGAAAGCTGCAGAGACAGCATCAAAGCCACTTCCAAACAGGTCAAAACTCAAATATAAAAAGGGCGCCAATCCTGAAAGGGCAGCCAGAAATGGTTATGACAAGACCTGTGACTACTTGGATATCCTGGATAAGAGGATACATATCCAACAGAAAGCCTCAGCCTGCCAAAGTAAGGCTTTATCCTTCATGCTCCAGAGGGAACTGTACACTATTGGCAATTCTGTTCTCTTTAGGTTGGAAGCAGAAATGACTCCTCTCCAATCTTATCTGGGAGACATCAGACAACTTAGGAGCTCCCCTTTCTCTCCTTTGTTCCATTCTCAACTGTTTAAGGAAGGATAAGAGTTCCTTCTCAAAAAGCCACCTCAGGCAGGAGGAAATCGAATTATAGAGGCAACAAAGGCTGTTTTCAACCTCACCAAAGGGGCAAAAGGTGTACAAACTGTTCTCCCCAATGGCTACCTACCCTCAAATAGTCCACCAGTAGGAGGTCGCCTCCATTCTTTTAGGAGAGATTGGCAAAAAGAAAAATGCTCAAACAATGTGTTAAACATTATCACCAATGGTTACATTCTACCATTCATGTCAAAACCAAAATTAACCAGACTTCCCCTGATCCATTCAGGATACAAGGCCTGCCTAAAAGATCTAGCTCTGGCTATCCAGTTTCTCCTGACCAATAACGCAATTGAAAGGATGGAAAATGTAGCCTTTTGGGTTTATAGTCTCCATTTTTAGTTCCCAAGTCTCACCAAGTGCAGGCCAGCCATAGATCGTAGCAGGATCAACTCCATTCTAGCAGTAGAGTGGTTAAAATGGAAACACCAGAATCCATCAGGGCCTCTGATTCCAGGGGAATGGGTGTCTTCCATAGATCTCTCAGACGCCTATCTTCACATCCCCATCCACCCACTTTCAAGGAAGTTCTTCCATGGGTCTCAAGTGTGCCAGATCACTCTCCCTTTTGACCTAGCCACGGACCCACAAATATTCACAATTATAGTAAAGGAAGTGTAAAACTCACTCAAGACAGATGGCTCAAACTTCAGGATTTGACTTCTACTTTGAGTGCAAGATGTTTGGTGTTGCTAATTGGGTTGCTTGCTTCAACAAAGAAGATGGTCCCGGAGGGTTGCCTTGACAGAAATCCCTTTCAGTGGTATCTCAAAGAGCACTGGAGATATCCTCAGTCACTGGACATCCTCCCTCCTTGGTCAGAGACCATTTTATTGCGTTAATACATCCTATCCAATGGACAATAGCTTATCCGGTCGGCGCAGACCGGCCCGCCAAACGTCAGAAAAAGAGGTCCTGTGTCTCCACCGGCAGGTCGGTCCGTAGTACCAGTGCACTCGCCAGATGGCGTGTCATACTTCCTTCCTGTCTAGACAGAGTGACGTCATAGCATCTTTTTCATTTGGCGTGAACCAGTGCACAGTGGAAAATTTTATCTCTGCCAGAAATTGTGTTTTTTCATAGTTATTTGCTTGGAATCTTATTAAATTGACGTTACAACTTTATTTCATGAACTATGTCTTCACCTGGCCAGAAGAGAGGGAGTTGTGGCCATGCTATGGCGATTTTTGACGGACATGCATTCTGTGCACGTTGTAGGGAAAAGGGCAAAGGTGAGGAACCGTGTATTGCTAATAAAGACACTGCAGACTGTTCTCTGTGTAATTCATTCACCCCTGAGCAACGTGCCCAGATCTCTACTCCGTCTTACAAGATCAAGAAGGAGAAAAGGGAGGCAAAACGTGTGGATACACAACCCACTGACGAACTTGTAGACCCTTCCAGTGTCTCCATTATTGGGGTTGTGAGTGGGCCTAGTGCGGATAAATCTCCTGCCCCTCCTGAAAAGAAACCAAAAAAGGACAAGCCCCCTACTAAATCAAAGAAATCATCATCTTCAACTCTCTCTTCTGCCACGGAAGACAAGTTTTCAGCCCTAGAGGACAAATGGGCGGATCGTTTCAACAGGCTAGAAGCCTTACTTTTAGCCAGATCCATAGAACCTACCTTTTCTTCAGATGTCAGGGTCGCTCCAGATCATCCCCCTCCAGGAAATGTTTCACGAGACTCTGAACCCTTCTTTCAACCAATTGATAAACCTCTGGATACGTCTCAGCGCACTGGCCCAGACTCTAGTGCTGCCTTGCAGCCGTCGGCCGGTAAGCTAACCACAGACCCTGCCTTAAAAGGTTCTTCAACTGTTAAGCGCACTGGCCCAGACACTATTGCTTCACAGCAAAAGTCGGCCGGTAAGCTAAAAGCCAAAGTCAACATTTCTACACAGGGGCGCACTGGTCCAGACACCGCTTCTCAGAAGCATAAGTCGACCGGTAAGCCTAGTACCGACTCTCACCGACCTTCAACTCTTTCTGCTGAAGCATCCAACCACCCTCCCTCCGACCGACCTTATAGTTCAACCGGCTCCTTTTCACCGACCCCTCAGAAGGGCAGGAAAGACAGTATCTCTAGTTTGGACTCGGATACCCAGAGTCAGCTCTCCGACACTCCCCCGGTGGAACTGTTTGTAGAGGAGGGAGATTTGTCCGACGACCAGGAATTTGACCAGGAACTCCCGACGTCAGAAGAGCAAACCTACCAGGAAACCATGAGAGGCATACGATCCTTTATGGGGTGGTCGCATATTCCCGATATGGACAGTTCAAATCCCTCTGACGACAATCCTTTCGCGGGCCCCAAGGCTCCGGCACCCAGCAAGATTTCAGTACAAATGCCTACAGAGGACTGGCTCTGCCGAAAGTTATCTAAGCTCAACCTTAATATGACTGAGGGATACCCCTCCAGAACCACTGAAGCCGGTAGCCTTCCTATGGACCATTTCCTCAGGCCTCCAAAACCACAGACAAAATGGTATGGTCTTTATTCTGACCAGCAATTAGATCCGGCCACAGTCATCAGTTGGCATACAGGTCCGGCCAAGCTAAACAACAGCTTCGGAAGAATAGCCAGGAAAGCCGCCTTGGCAGCTACACCTCCAGCTTCCCATAGAATCTCACAAGATATGCTTAGGCATTGGGAGAGGACGGCCAGAGAGGCCTCAGTAGTGTGTAACCAGACGGCCAGTTTCAACCGCTGCTTGTTCAAAGTGCAAGGGGACATGCAGACACAGCTGAAAGTTATCCGACTGGAAAACAAGGGTAAAGTCTCCAATAAACTGTCCGAAGCCGCTGAAGAATTGCAGTTCCTTATGGAATTTAACTCCAGCATCACACAAGCGACAGCCAAGGCAATGGAACACTTAACAGACTTTGTTTTCATTACCATGGGAAACCTTGCCTTGGCCCGTCGAGACTCATACCTCAGCCACTTAAAGAACGGAGTGAAACCGGACACCTTTGCTGCCCTCAGGACCGGCCCACTTCATATAGCCACCTTGTTTTCAGAAGCAGTTGTTAAGAAGGATGAGGAAGAGATTGCTCTGTACGATAACAAGAGTCATCCTACGGCTACCACTTCTCATGCTAGACACCGTTTTCACCCTATGAACGGTCGGATAAAAAGCAGGAGAGTCGGTCGGAGGGAAAACAGGACAGACCCGCCTGGAAGAATATCAACAGGCGTCCTTTCAAGCGAGGCAGGGGCAAAGCCTCCAACTTCTCTTCCCGACCTTCCCACGGTCAACAACATTATAAATGACAATTATTGTGTACACAGGGATACAAGTCAGCTGCTGACCCAGACTTTTCACACAAACGAGACAATGAACAATCTGTTAAATTTAGATGTAAAGCCTCTTGTTGTCAAATTTGTTCCTTCTGCGCCCAGGCTTCCACAAAGGAAAGGGATAAGTCCCGGAGTGCCAGAATGTCAATTAAAAAAGTGTCAATTAAAATCTGTGAAAAGTGCTTCTTGTGTCACTCAATTGTCTTGTGTCAATTCTGTTTCAAATGTACCAAATGTTGACCTCACTCTGCCTGTAGGGGCCAGACTGCAAAAATTTTGGCAAACCTGGCTGGACCTGGGTGCCGGTCCGAAAGTGGTTCAAATCCTGCAAGAGGGCTACACCCTCCCCTTCCGGATCCGACCAAAACTTACAAGAATCCCTACAGCAAGCTGCTATGCCAATCCTCTCAGGAACAGCTACCTGTTCGAGGCATTGCATCAGCTTATCGACAAAAATGCTGTAGAACCAAGTGTCCAATCAGACCTCGTTGGGGTTTTACAACCGACTCTTTTTAGTCCCCAAACCCAACAACAAATGGAGACCGATATTAGACCTCAGCAATCTGAACCAATTTCTCAAAGTGGAGAAATTCAAGATGGAAACACCGGAAACCATCAGAACCTCCCTCCTACAGGGAAAGTGGGTTACATTGTTGGACTTCAAGGATGCTTATTTCCATATACCGATACAGGAACAGTCCAGAAAATACCTCAGATTTCAGGTCCAGGACCGGACCTACCAGTTCAAAGCTCTACCTTTTGGCCTGTCCACAGCACCCATGGAGTTCACTGTAGTAACAAAGGAGGTCAAACTAATGGCCATACACAACGGTATAAGAATCCACCAGTACCTAGACGACTGGTTGGTAAGAGCCAAATCCCCCCAAACCTGTCTCCGACATACCCAGATGCTGGTCAGAATATGCCAGGATCTGGGCTGGTTGGTGAATTTGGAAAAATCAGAACTGGAACCCAAACAAATCTTCAACTTTGTAGGCTACCAGTTCGACCTCAGGTCCAGCCGGGTCCGACCGACACCGGACCGGTGGCGAAGTCTTCAAGAAAAGATACAAGCACTTTTGTTACTACCGGCCTGTCCGGTCCGACAGTTCATGTCCCTGATAGGGCTGCTAACAGCCACAGAAAAACAAGTTCACTTAGGCCGGTTACACATGAGACCCATTCAGTGGCATCTCAAAAACAATTGGAGGGTACCGGAATCTCTAGAGAAGGTCATCCCTCTACCCAGGTCCCTGCACCCACATTTACAATGGTGGCTAGAAGAAAACAATGTGCTCCAAGGCCAACCATTACACCCCATAAAGCATGCTCTGCAAATATTTACAGATGCATCAAAAGAAGGGTGGGGCGCTCACTTAAACGAGTTCACTGCAAGAGGGTCCTGGTCGGTGCCAGAAAGCAAACTGCACATAAATTATCTAGAACTCAAAGCGGTGTTTTTGGCCCTCAAAGAGTTCCAAAGTCACTGTGTAGACAAAATAGTTCTAGTAGCAACCGACGATACTACAGTGGTCGCTTACATAAACCAAGAAGGGGGCATGAGGTCAGGCCCTCTATGTGCCCTACTGTGGAGAATCTTGACCTGGTGTTCCCAGCGACAAGTGACACTAAAAGCCCAACACATCCCAGGCCACTTAAATGTGATAGCAGACAAGCTATCCAGACTGGGTCAAACCATCCAGACAGAGTGGTCCCTACTTCCAGAAGTTTTTCATCAGATATGCAACCGATGGCACCGGCCTCAGATAGACCTATTTGCCACGAGGTTCAACCACAAGTTGCCTCAGTTTTTTCTCCCCAGTACCGGACTCCCTGGCTGTAGCAGTGGACGCACTTACTCTGCCATGGGAGGAGCTGGATGCATATGCCTTCCCACCGACCGCCATATTGGGCAGAGTGGTGGAAAAACTACTGGACAGCCCCTGCAAGAGAATAATCCTAATTGCCCCGGGTTGGCCCAACATGCCTTGGTTTTGGGACCTGGTGACCATGTCCAGTGAAGTCCCTCTCAGCTTGCCCAACCGGCCCGATCTGTTGACACAGCCTTTCAACCAGATTCCTCACAGAAATCTGACCAACCTAAATCTCCATGCATGGCTCCTAGAGCCACAGCAATCAAACAACAGGGCTTCTCTAAGGCAGTGGCAGCAAGAATTGAGGCTCCTCAAAGGAGCTCAACCAAATCAGTCTATGAGGCAAAGTGGACCATTTTTACAAAATGGTGCATCACTAATCAGGTGGACTTCAGGTCTCCACCTGTAAAGTTGGTGGGTGACTTCCTACTGCACCTCTTTGAGGACAAGAAGTTACAACCCAGCACCATTGATGGATACAGGTCGGCCATCGCTGATAAACTAGGTAATGCAACAGTCAATATCAGCAAAGATGATAATCTCACTTGTCTCTTGGAAAGTTTCCACAGAGATAGACCCAAAGGGCGGAGGGGAATACCCTCCTGGAACCTCTCCCTGGTACTACACCAGCTGACAAAGGCTCCTTTCGAACCTCTTAAGGAGGCATCGCTGAAGCATCTCACCTTCAAAACTGTCTTCCTTTTGGCCCTGGGCTCCAGCAAACGCAGGAGTGAGATCCATGCATGGCAACACAGGAACATCAGACACCAATCTGATTGGTCTAAGGTGTCCCTGTTTCCATCGCCCAGCTTTCTTTCCAAGAATCAGCTGGCCAAAGAGGGTCCAGAGAGTGTAGCCCCAGTGGTCATACCAGCCCTGGCTCCTACTCTGGATAAGTCCCTCAAGTCTGACAGATCCCTTTGTCCAGTCAGAGCCTTGCGCTACTATTTGGACAGGACTTCAGACCTCAGGCAGCACAAGGAGCTAGTCTTTGTCTCCTTCAAGAAGGGCTTCGACAAAGACATCTCCCCTGCCACTATCTCCTCATGGATCAAGCAGACTGTGATCCTATGCTATGAGCTCTCTGATCATCAAGCCCACACCCTGCATCAATTTAAAGCTCATGATGTCGGGGCCTTTGCTGCTTCTAAAGCCTTCCAGTCGGGAGTCTCCTTGGAGCAGATCTTATCAGCCTGCCACTGGAAATCTCATAATACCTCCACTCAATTCTATCTGAAGGATGTGGCCTGGGCTGACTCAGAGCTCTACCATCTTGGTCCGGTTGTGGCTGCTCAACAGATCCACCAACAGACTGGTACCTAGAGGAGATCTGTACCTATGTAAATAGTGTACATATTTGTATATATGCACATATAGTTAAGGAACAAAAAAAAATCTCACGTACTTCCTCCGGGAGACTTAATTTTGTGGGACTGAGCTCATCCCTCTCTTCCCCTACCTCAGAGCAGGTCTGTCAAAAAGGGGGGGGGGAGACAAGGTCGACTCTGACGGTTCCAACCCGGTCAACCGGATGATGATATTCGACCATAGCCTTAAGGGGTTTTGACTTCAAGGTCTACCCAGGCTTTCAGAAGGAATTTTCATTAACCAACCAAGCGGTAGTTATTCAGCTATTGTCCATTGGATAGGATGTATTAACGCAATAAAATTGCAAATTTAATAAGTAAATTAAATTTTTATAAGTTAATACCCTATCCAATGGACACACAAGACCCTCCCACCGACCCCGCTATCAGCTTACTAGGGGTCTAATAGGTTTAGACAACAAAAAAGATGCTATGACGTCACTCTGTCTAGACAGGAAGGAAGTATGACACGCCATCTGGCGAGTGCACTGGTACTACGGACCGACCTGCCGGTGGGGACACAGGACATCTTTTTCTGACGTTTGGCGGGCCGGTCTGCGCCGACCGGATAAGCTATTGTCCATTGGATAGGGTATTAACTTATAAAAATTTAATTTACTTATTAAATTTGCAATTTAGTTCATATAGTGTGGTGGCAAAACAACGTCAGCAAAGACCACAATATTCAAATCTTTACTGACGCCTCAAATGTAGGTTGGGGCGATCACTTAGAGCAAGACTCAGAAAACAGTCTTTGGTCAGACAGGGAGAAACGGTTACTCATAAATGTTCTAGAACTGAAGGCACTATTTTTGGCCCTGCAAAGGTTCAAGGACCAGTGTTAAAATCAAACAGTGTTGGTAGCTACAGACAACTCAATCATAGTAGCCTACATAAGCAAACAGGGAGGAACCCACTCGGTGGAGATGTGTGCTCTCCTGTTGAGAATCATGACCTGTTCCCATCATCGCTAAATAACCCTATGAGACGGGCATATTCCAGATTGACTGAATGTGATGACTGAGACACTGTCCAGCTCAAATCAGATCCAGTCAACAGAATGGTCACTGCAACAGCAGGTGTTAAAACAGATATGTCAAAAGTGGTTCACCCCTCATGTAGACCTATGTGCCACTCGTTTGAGCCACAGATTTCCACTATATGTATCTCCAGTCTCAGACCAACACACTTGGGAGATAAATGCTCTGGACATAAATTGGTCGGGTCTTGTTGCCCATACTTCCCCTTCCATGACTCTCCTTCACAAGGTGATCCAGTAAATTTGGCAATGCAATTGCATCATTATTCTAATAGCCCCAGGTTGGCTAGGGATGCCCTGGCTTTGAGACCTGATGCAGCTCAACGGAGATCCCACTCTAATTAACAGTGTCAAGAACACTTCTCAAACAATCCCACAACCAACTGTTCCAAAACAATCTACAACAACTGAACCTTCATGCCTGTAGTGTAGGAGTGGCTTCTCTGTGAACTTACAGAGAGAATTACTACCCCTCAAAGGTCAAGAAGAACTGTCTACAAGTCTAAGTGGGCCCTACTTGAAAAGTGATGTGGAGAAAATTCGGTGGATTTCTCCACTCCCCCAGTGAAACAAGTCTCAGACTTTTTCATGTACCTGTACCAAGATATAAACAAGTGCCTATCGCCCATTGATGGTTATAGGACTCCCAATGTCGACACCTTTGGCCCAGCGGCGCTGCAGATCTTTCAAAACTTGGACCTTAACAGGTTACTTTCCAGCTTTCACAGGGATCGATCCAAGAGTTCCAAAAATATTCCTAAGTAGAACCTTTCCGTTGTTCTTAATGAGCTCACAAAAGCATCCTTTGAGCCAATAAAAGACCCAAACCTTAAACATCTTACCCTCAAAACGGCTTTCTTGCTAGCTTTGGCCTTCAGCAAGTGCCGCAACGAACTCCATGCCTGGGTTGCAAACAAAGTGTCCAATTTAGGCCAATGGGAAAAGGTAGCTCTTTTTCCCTCTTTATAGCCAAAGACCAACTAGCAAGAGAAGGTTCCCATACTATATCTCCGGTGACTATTCCTGCTTTGACTATCAATTTGGATAGACAATTAAAAAAGACAGGACCCTTTGTCCAGTATGGGTCCTGAGGTACTACCTGGATTGCACCAAAGGCCTTACTGTAGAGGTTCTTCATGGTTACCTAAAAGACCCTAACTTGGTCAGATAATCACATCAGAATGTACCTGGGTCCACTAGTAGACAGCTCAACAAGTCCTTCCCCTCAGACTGGTCATCCTGAAAGGGGGGGCACAACCGCAACAACCAAGTATTCAGAGTTTAACACCCATGCACATGAGGTCTACATCTACCTACTCAGGATATCTGGTAAGGTCTAATTTACCTTTTTCAAAAGTGTGTGATATTATTATTTGTTTCTTGGGGTGACCCTCATAATCTCATTATTAACTTAGAAGTTTTTCATATTGTTTATCATGAGTGGCAAGTTGTATTTCATGAGATTATTCAAGCCTTGGGCTTGTATTCATAGATAGTGAAGCCTTTGGGGCAACAAAAAAAAGTGAGCATAGGCTGCACTTATTTCCTTCATATCAAGATATCCAGACAGTATTTGTACTCTCTTTTATTTGAGACCTTAAGGTTTTTGGGTCTAACAGTGCATAGTTTTTAACTTGCGCACTTAATTGGTACTCAGACTGGCAATTTTATCATATACTTTATGTAAATAATAAAAAACTCAGATAATACTTCCAGTCGCAGCTGTAGCCTAGGGGTTGGAATCAGCATTTAGTTCTACATGGTAAGCTATTGTAGCGCAATAAAATTGAAAATTTTAATTACTTAAATGTAGCTTTTATAAGCTACAAGCTTACCATGTGAAATTAAAGAGAGTCTCACCCTGCCTCCCCACTGGATTACAGCTCAGGGGACAGAGGCAAAATTCAAAAGAAGGAAGTACATAGATCACTATATAGGTAACCTCAGTGTGCCATTCGACATAGCATTTAGTTCCACCTCGTAAGCTTGTAACTTATAAAAGCTACATTTAACTAATTAAAATTTTCAAGTTTGGCACTTTATTGTTATTTATTTCTATATTTTTGGCTAATCTTGAGTTTTTTTACAAAAAATTTTACTTACAAGTTTGACTTAAAATTTTAAAGCTTAAATCTTTTTGTTTGCCTTGTTTTTTTTAATTTTTATTTAATCTTTTTTTTAACATATAAACATAGAATATATACATTGTATGGCATAACATTTACAGAAAAAGACAATAACTTTAAAAACTGATAGGTAGAATAAAAAAAAAATACACTTCACCAGTGCCGATAAGCATCACTTTGCTTTTCTTCTTAGGGACAAATATTTGCATATAGTTGTCCAAATAGCAAACAAAATTTACCACTTTTCCCCTTTCTGTCATAGACCTGTTTTTCTATTATGAGATAATGTTTTAAGGTTACGATATAGTCCATTAAACTAGGCCTTTTCCTTTCTTTGCTGCAAATATGGATGAAAAACTTGCCTATTAATACACAAAAGTTAATTACCGTGTTAAAAGGTATAGTTCTGTGAATTCCAAATATAATATCTTCTTTTTTAAATTCAAGATTAATATTTGTAATGTGGTTAACCCATGTTTTGAAAATTTGCCACAAAATTTTTATTTCTTCACACTCATAGAAAGTATGCACAATATTTTTTTCAATGTTACAGTATTCACAGTTACTTTTTATTTCGGTTACAAACTTTGATACTTTGTTCTTTGATGCATAAATTCTGTGCAGAATTTTATACTGTAACATTGTTATTTTAATATTGTAAGTGGTAAATTTTGGCAGAAGAAATAGTTTCTTCCACGTTTCATCATTAAACACAAACCCTTTAGATTCCCAACTAATAATACAAGTTGGTTTTGTTATCACCTTCTTTACTATTGACCAGTAACATTTTTTACTGGATATTTTATTTAGCATAGTTACCAGACTTTCACATATTTCTGTGTTCTCAACTGGGATGTTCATGTTAAGTAGTTGTCTCCATTTGTTTGGTATAGCAAGTGTTACAGAATGCAATTTTAGCCAATTTATTCTTCTGTTAAATTTTATTTGAAATTCCTCGTGGGTCAGGAATTTGCCATTATGTTTAACAATATCGCCTATCTTCAAAGTTTTGGGTTTTAAAAATTCTTCATCTATAACCATTTTATTATTTATTTCAATAAATTTATTCAAACAGATGTATTCTTGCAAAACTTCATTAACTGAGTTCGGTTCTTCGCTAAGGTTAAACCAGTTGTTAAAAATTTGGTTATAGAACTTTGGCAGATTGAACATTTCATTTGTA
The DNA here is from genome assembly GCA_964017235.1 of Sabellastarte sp. h YS-2021. Lineage (NCBI taxonomy): Eukaryota > Metazoa > Annelida > Polychaeta > Sabellida > Sabellidae > Sabellastarte > Sabellastarte sp. h YS-2021. The sequence goes on along the minus strand of OZ024929.1, from coordinate 78,129,938 downwards.
AGCTTATAGCCTTACATCTTACAAAAATTTCTAGTGGTACAGGTAAGAGTGATTCTAGATAACTTTTTGTTACGCTGTTGCTCATTAATCTCTTAATCCAGCTGCATTTTTGTGCCATTACATAGCTTTCAATATGAGGAAATTTGATGCCACCATCTTCAATGGTGTTGTATAATGTACTGGTTTTAATTTTATTTGGTTTGGTATCCCATAGGAATTGCAATGCTAGCTGTTGCACATCATTTATGAACCAGTTTGGTGTGTATACACTGCTAATTAAGAAATTTATATTAGCTAATGCTAGAGATTTTAGAACAGTCACTTTCCCCAATAGTGTTAGATTGAATTTTGACCAGTGATGCAAAATATTTCTAAATTTTTCAAGTTTGAGGTCATGATTTTTTTTAACCAGATTGCTTATATCACAAGAGAACCATATTCCAAGTGACATGACTTCATTATTCCCCCACTGTAGCCCAAATAAATTTGTTTGAGGTTGGTGACAGTTTTTCCCAATAGGTAACACAACTGTTTTGTTTTTATTTAGCTTTAAGCCTGATACACTATAAAACAGCACTAAGGTATTTATCGCAGTCCGTATAGACCCTATGTCTCTTAGAAACAAGGTTGTATCATCAGCTAATTGTGTAATTTTCCTTTCTACACGTCCCATTATGATACCTTTTATGCCATTGTTATTTTTATATATACTGAGAGACATTCCACAGCAATTATGAATAACAAAGCTGAGAGAGGACATCCCTGTCTGATGCCTGCTGTAATTTGGAAATATGGTGAAGTATAACCATTATTTAGGATACAACTTTGAATATCAGTATACAGAATTTCAATCCACTGAATATAATTTTTTCAAAGCCAAAATTATGAAGAGCATTCATTAAAAATTTGTGATCCAGTTTATCAAAGGCCTTTTCGAAATCTAAAAATAGCAGATAAGCTTGTTGCTTTTTGCGAATAATGTGTTGCATTGTATCTATAATTGTCCTTATATTAAGTCCAATAAATCTTCCCTGGAGGTAACCATTTTGATCAGTGGAGATTATTTCTGGCAGTACTTCTTGAAGTCTAGCGGCAAGAATGTGTGCGATTATTTTATAATCTGTATTTAATAGGGAGATTGGCCTGAAGGAATGCATGTTTGTTAAATCTTTGTCCTTTTTTGGAATAAGTTTTAGGATTCCTCTCCATTGTTCTGTACTAAGAATTTTGTTTTGAAAAGAGTAATTAATACTATCATATAGGTAATCCTTAATATTTTCAAAGAAAAACTGATAAAACTCCGCAGTTAAACCATCCGTACCTGGTGATTTATTAGCTTTTAAATTCTTTACTGACTTTTTTATTTCTTCACCAGTTATTGATTCCTCACAGAAAGTTACACTATTATAACTTATTTTTGGTATATTACTATTCAAAAAAAGCCCATAGTTACTTGAGTCAAGTTTAATGTTTTTTGAATATAGGTCACTGTAAAAACATCTTAACATATTTAAGATTTCGGTGTCTGACTTTATTTCCTTTCCATTTTCTACCAAGCGACTTATGGTAGTTAGCTTACCATTTTGTTTTTCTAAGTTTAGAAAGAAAGCAGGGCATCTTTCACTGTCTGCTACCCAGTCTACCTTTGCTCTAAGTTTGGCACCTTGTGCTTTTGCACTATTTATGATTTCTAATTGATTTTGAATATTTTTATATTCTGATAGTAGGCTGTCAGTCTGGTGTTCATCGAGATTCGCTATTACATGTTGTAGTCGCTCATAAAGTTCATTTTCTAAATCTTTGTTTTGTTTCGCTAACTTTTTACCAAACTTTTTTGTTTCAATGCGAATTAATGATTTTACAATGTCCCATTTCATATTTTTATCATGAAGATTATTGTATTTAGTGTTCCAATATGTAAACTTTCCCCTAAGCATTTCAACATATTCGTTGTTTTGTAGTAGTTCTGCATTAAATTTCCACAGGCCGGGTCCTTTTTTTGCGCTCAGATTACTTACAAAGGTTAAGGAGATAAGGCTATGATCAGATTTAATTGATGGTTTAATGTCGCATTCTGTTACATTGTAGGTTAATGTTACTGAGATTATCCAATAATCAAGTCTAGCTTGTGTTAAAGGATTATTCCGACGCCAGGTATAATGATGGCTATTAGGATTTTTAGTACGCCATATGTCTACCAAATTATATTCATTCAATAGATTCCTCAGTAATTTACATGCTTAAGAAAGATCTGTCTCTTTCCCTTTATATTTGTCTAATAAAGGATTTATATATAGATTTAAATCTCCACCTATAATGAGTGCTTCTGGGCTGCTATTAGTTAAGTCTATCTCTAATTTTGAAATTACGGTTAACTGCTCAGCTTATCTTTTGTTGGGAAGTATACATTGAAGACTGATATCACCGAATCGTTGATATTTATTTCGAGACATGCTATCCTCCCTTCCAGTATAATTCTAAATTGGATAATTCTAAAACATTTACTTTGCGGCAACAAAAAGGCAATCCCTTTTGATTTAGAATCGCCATGAGACAGGAAAATATCAGCTCCCCATTCTTTACGCCAAGTATCCACATCATTTTCAGTAGAATGAGTTTCTTGAAGTAAGTGTATACAATCTTTTCCCCTGTGAAATTTTTTAAGCCAGTGGAATATTTCCCCTCTCTTTTTGTGATCTCTAAGACCTCTTACATTAAACGATTGAAAATTAAGATTATTCACCTTATTTATTAGTTATGTTTTCTCTATAACTTGCGAATTTAAACAGATTCTAAAGTTGTCTTCAATGATTAATAACAAAGAATAAACCGATAGCCATACAGTACATTTGCATTTGAAAGAACATGTATCAACACAGAAAACAGAAACAAATAGATACATAATGAAACTATGTGCTAATATACAAGGCAGTGTAATAAGGCAAACTTAAAGCACAGATAAAGGATATTCACATTAAGGAATGTTAAACAGATGAAGAAAGGTAGATCTACCTGCTATACAGATGCAAACTATGTCAATTAAAAAGTAGAACAGGAGGCTACATTGCTAGTTTACCAATCAGAATGTAGAACAAGTGGCTATGTCATTAATTTACAATCTAAGGGTTTTCTTATCATTGTGTCTTTTTGCTTTACGTGTAGCTGTATGCACATATTTGACACAGTTTTAATAATAATATTTTTTTCAATGACTTTTTTTCCTTTAATTTTCATTACATATAACTTTCTACCAATTGGTCAGTAGGCCTGATGTCTTGGTATTGAGCAGATCCCAATAATATACTGACACCATTTTTCAAGTGCCATTTGACCTAAGCTTTCTCATGATTGGTCGGTTGGCCTGTTGTCTTGGGAACATACCCAGGAAATGAGGCGAATTTGGATTTGGAACTTATTTGCACTTGTCACCTCCTGTTTTAGACACTTTTTCCATCCTAACAGATCCCCACTTTCTCATATTCTGACACAATTAAATTATGCCCAGAAATATGTTGTAATTTGCTTTTGAAAACCGTACAATCAGAGTTTTTAAAATACACACCAAATTACTGTTACAACAGTGTTGCTACTTCACACAGTCACCATGCAAGATTACTATAGTATATTAAGTGATTATTTAGTTTTATACAACTTTCATATCTTTTAATTATTTTTTTTTTTACATTTGTCTAGTATTCGACCTCATGGATACACACATAGTCCACACACCAGTGCCAAAACCCCACACAGCTCCAACAAAACACTACAACAGCACAACAAGCGCCTGCTTAGTTTTGTACAACCTTCAGATCTTTTTATTTTTTTTTACTCATGTCCAGTGCTTGACTTTATAGGCTATAATGTTGCCTCACAGTGTGATTAATTCACTTCAAGAGGGTATAAAGTTTTTTACATCTATCACAATAGCATCGCAGTTGCCCGACATCAACAGATTACAGAGCTTTCACAGTCCCTTAGGTAATAAGTTGTGTATAACTTTCAAATCTTATATATATATATATATATATATAACATCCAGTGAACTTTACACACAATTATTGTACATGAATTAAGTTGTTACCACATACACCATTGATGCTTCACACATTATTTCATAATATGTGCTGAATTACTGCTATAACAGTATTGTTGTTACTTCACGCCAACAGTCTACCGAACTTTTACTGTATATTAAGAAATTCTTTAGTTTTATACCCCTTTCAAATTTTTTTTTTATACATAATTTCTTACGCCCAATTTCTCTGTAAGGATCAATTGGCACTACATGCAACATTGTTGCTTCATACAGAGTTGCTTTTTTCCTATGGACTAAATTATTGCTACAAAACACTGTTGCAACTTCACACGGCCACAATACAAAATTACAACAAAATATGAAATGATTATTTAGATTGATAGACCTTTCATATTCTTGTGTTATTATTGTTATCTTTTATTGTGACCAGTAATTCATTATATATGCTAAAATTGGGTTTACAGTGTTGTTACTTTAGACCATCGGAGTACAGAACTTTATTTAATTTAATATGACTTCCTAATTTTGTTTTTTTTGCTTGCCTTGTTCATGAGACATGATTTTTAAATGTTTCTGTGTGTTAGTGAGGTATATATTTCATACGAGGAATGTTTGCTTCTTGTTCAGGAACTTCGTTTTTTCAAAACAGCTTTGGTTGTGGGCACTGAGAGGGTGTCTACTGGCCTGACCTCTTATCAAATTTGACTCAAGGATATGGTGCTGTTGCTGTCATTGGTGTGAATTGTTAGTTGTGACGATCTGTGAGTGGCTATTGTCTTGTTGAGCTAGGCTGAGATCCCTGAAGAGGGAAGATGCTGAGGAATTATGGGGAGTATCATCAGTGGAGGCTGGGTTGAGGTAAAGCTGGAATTTTGATTGTTTGTGTGGTAATTGTAGAAATTTAGTGCTTCCAGATGACATGTTTTGGTTAGGAGACATGACTTAGACATCTATTGGTGGCTGTGCCGGTGTCTGGTCAAGATTTGATTTGAATTGAATAATTTACATAGCATTAGATTGATATGAACACCCTCTAAAATTGCAGAGCACAACACACAAAAGAGTATCCATTGGGGGAAGATATAGATATGGTGAGGAGGCAAGATAAAAAGAAGGTAAGGGTATAGGTTTGCTGAGGTGTTTCCTGTGGCTGCTGCTGTAGTTGGTTTTCAAATACTGCTGGTTAGCTGTTCAGGTAGCTGGATGGCCCATGAAGTATAAAGTGCTCAACTGTGACTGGTCTTACTAAGTGCACAGATCAGGATCGTTAAATTCCTGCATTGAGGTTGTCCATTGCAAGTGAACTCCCTTCTCTGGGTCTATGTTGTTGATTTTGCAGAAATATTTTATATGCGTACAAAGGGGTGGGGCCCTCTCTTTTATGCTAAATTACACCAGAACAATAACTAACAGTAAATCGACACACAATTTCAAAGAAACTATTTGCAATGAGTTTGATTCTCTGGCAGTACTGAGGGCCTGTCTAAATATGACCCTGGCAGTTAAATGTTATGTAAAGCCCCAACTTTGACTTTTAATGTTTGTGTCACAGTCTTCCAGGGAGGCACATTGGGAAAAAAAATTCGCTTCAAATGATACATCTGTTTATATGACATGCTCAAACTGTAACAGGGTAATTTGAGACTCAGCTTTGCACTGGACCAAGTGTACAAGATGACTCTTCTGTATGACACACCCCATCTTTAAACAGGAGCAGTTTTAACCGCAGTGCCTGAAAGTGGAATTGAGTTATATGGTTTAGTGTGTCAAAACTGTTTTCAAATTTTTCACTAGGAATCTTTTAACTGGGTTATTTATCAGCTTAACTAGTTGTTTAAAATTTGTGTCCATACTTCCAGTCAGTGTATTTTTACATTTCAGTAAATCTAGAGATTTTCAGTGCAAATGAAACTTGTAGAAAATTATGAAACGGACCTTGTGCAGGTGTTTCAAAATATTCCCCATGGTAGCAGAATGCTGATAGATCTGTACTCCCTATATTTCAGCCCAGTTTCAAGAGTAAAACGGGTTATTTAAGGATTACAAATTGATCTAGACATTCCAAATTATTTAATTTAAATATTCAAAGAGCTAAAAGAATTACAGAAAATGAATATCTAATATATGAAATAGGATTAAAGAGGGCCTTTGACTTGACAGAATTTCCTAAGTAGGCAAGTATAGTGAAATTATTAGGTTTAATTAAGATCTCCCTGTGCTTTTTAATTTGATGGGTTTTTTTTGTGGTGTCATAAGTGGCAATGCTGAAAACCTGTCATAACTTAGTTTTAATCTAAACTTACTTGTCAGGTGGTATGGTACTAGCTCACAAATATAAAAACCTGAAGTAGAAGAGGTTTTAGCTGTAAGGTTGATTAACGACTTTTCTGATTTAATAAATCCCACTCATCTGATTATAGCAGTTCAAATTTTTGAGTTTATAACATTTATGATACAAATTCTCCCGTATTTTTAAACAATCAGTGCTCTGGATAACTGATGAAAATGAAACAAAAGGATATCCTATAAATTACCTAATACCACAGATAATCACACGTCATAGATAACAATAAATAATTTAAAGGTCATAGGAAGCATTTTCAGATCATTCATTAATAATTACATATACATATGAAAGTTCAGTTTCTGTAAAAATAAAATGCGTCTGGACAAGGTCAGATGGAATATTCAGTCACTTTCTGCCTGTTTTTTCAAGATTTTTACAACTGTCGCCATTATTTTTCACTCGACAACTCCCATAAAAAGTACTAGCCTTGACGCCACAGGTTCATGACAATGTAAACAAACTATCATTTTCGTAAGCCTTTTAATACATATATATTTAAAAGATTGCATTTTCTGTTTTTATAAAGTTTATTTGTTTATAAGACATCAGTCTACCACAGTAAATTTCTGAAATAGCTTTGAGAACATCTTTTATATTTCTTTCAGATAAAAAATTATTTAGATAGGTATTAAGCAAGAGTAACAAATCACAACAAAATCACAAATCTTGCAATCAACCAGGTTCAACTCTGATGATTGTTATTTTTTCAATTTTGAAAACTAATTATTGCTAGAAGATTAAATAAATACAACATAAATGTCTTTAAAACTGGGCCTCAAGTATGGATAATCATATATGTTCCCCAAATTAGTTCAAAACTTTCCCACCAAAACTGTAAACAATGCTTTCATAGTATACATAATATGCATCTAGCCATCTACAGTGCATACTGTTGATTATAGTTCCCACAAACACATTTTTTTCTTGGTCTCAACAAAAGCTTAAATTGAGAAGAAAATGTTACGAACTGATTTCCAAAACTTAAAATTATCCAAACTTAAGGTCAAAAAGTACTAAACTACTATCTTAAGGAAAACCCATTATATACTGAATTATTTCATGAACTGATAATATAAAAGTTAGAACTTTAAGGATTTTTTCAGAATGAATTCAATAAATTTGACTACAACAGCATGATTTTTTATAAATGATTTATGAAAATGCAACAAATTTCATATTTTGATTTCACTTTACATCATACCTTATTTTGATAGAAGTACCAGTAATTAAAGGCAAAAACAGTATCCAGTTTTAATTATTTTAATGATAACTTTTGAACTTGTCAACAGTTTTTTAGTTTTATGTAAATAACTAGCTTGTGAAAGGCTACTATCCTATCAAAGTTTAAAAACCTTAAAAAATGGGAAGGGGCAATATATATCATACAGATGTTTACGCTTTCTGCGTTCCAAGACAAGTGTACTTATAGTATTTCTCCTGTGTTTGTTAGAACTATTAGTGGTTAAAAATGAGGTAAAACTTAAGAAAAAACAGCATATGGAAAAAAATAAAGGCTAGTGAGTTTTTTTCTGGCAAAACTTAAAATAAACATTTTCTCTTCCTTCAGTTTGTAAATATATACATTACATCTCCAACTAAACAGAACTTTGCTATGAACCTGTGACATCATCAATCATCTACTACGAGAAAAACAATATGTCGGCTTTTTACTCCACTTCGTTCTATATAATTTTTCTAATGCTATTTATGTCTCTTGCACCATATATGTCTTAAAATAAACCACATTTTCATTCTTATAGGGTGTTTGTCTATTGATTTAAGTCAAATTTATAATTTTTGTGAAAGATGCTACCTGTGACCTTTAAATTGCTAAGTTCGCATTCAAAGTGAGAGGTTGTGTTTTACAGTCAAGACAGTCCCTTCATTGCCCATTTGGAATACATTTATTTCTATAATATGCATAAATTACTTAATTCTTTCTGTTTTTTTCCACCCCTTAAATCACCCCCACACTATAAATCTTTATTGCAATAACCTCGGACATAGTAGGCGTATTGCACAACCGTAATCCATCGAATCTAGATTCAGATTTGGATTCTTTGGATTAGCTAGATTTGTGAAATACAATTTTCTGCAGATCTGAATCCAAAATGAAAAAATAACATAAACCAACATAAATATCATATATTAATATAAATTAATATACAGTAACATAATATTATCATATTACAGTATAATAAAAATTTCCCAAACATTAAAATTTCCAGCCACATGTTGCCACCATTATTTTACAAAGAATTTTGGTTAATCCAATGAATCTGAATCCGTTGATCTACCTCGATAGGTAGATCAATGGATTCATAATCCAGATTCAGATTCAAGTCACAACACAAGCGAATCTGGGGCCGTATTCACAAAAGGTCTTAGCCAAGTCTTAGGCTTAAGTTGGCTATATTTTTATACAAAAGTTAAGCCTAAGACTTTGCTAAGACCTTTTGTGAATACGGCCCCTGTTGATCTGAGGAATCTAGATTCGACGGATTACGGTTGTGAAATACGCCTACTCCAGTCAGTTAAGCGGCGAACCACGACTTTAGTATGCGCCCTGTCAAAATAAACAAAGTGGACCAAGTGTATATGGTGAGTAATTGTGTTGTGAGCTTTTATCACCAACAATCTTTAATGTCATTAAACGGAGAGAAAGCATGTCTTCACAGTACATTTTTATCGTTTAACCGTCGGGAGTTTTTATTCTGGTAAGTTTATTTTCAGGCTTTAAAATGGGCGATAATATAATGATTAAATAACTTCCCATGACAATGAACATGTCGCAAAACCTATGGTTGACATTAATTGAGAATTTTATGGTACTTTATGAAAGCGCCAGTTAATTAAATCTTCATTACTTTCTGGGAAAGAGAAAACCTTTGTGAAGTACTTTCCAAAAGTATTTATAATGCATTTAAATGCAAATACATTTGTCTGTCAGAAACAACTACTCAAGCCGATCCAAGCTAGACAACCTAGTTGAACCTACATTAATTCAGTCAATCAGAATGTTTCAAGCTGGACTGAAGAAAACACATATGCAACTGCTCGTGCAATTTCTTGAGAAAGAATGATTAGATATTTAGGATGAATAACACATTATTCAGCTATTTTAACATCTATCAAAATCCATTGATTTGAAATACTGAAATTCAGTATTACGAAAACTACATCTCTTCAAAAACTGAGCTTAACAGGTGGAATGGACTTAAAATAAGTTTGAAAGAGTTCAAGAGACAATGACAATTTAAAATCAAGATAATTTACCTCTGCCACTGTTAAGTCAGTTATCAATTAAGTCAGACTCTAATTAACTATCGCTGTGGCTTCAGAACAGTCACTGACGGATCGGAAAACAATCCCTTTCAGAACCGCCAATGGAAATGGCTCACCAATTATTTGCTTTAAGACCCATTTTAAAGAAAAATGTCTTTACCCTTGATATATTTTATAAATGTTTTCATAACAAAATCGCAACCGCAAAATTTCTATTCCAACATGACATTTTAGAATATCTATAGTTTTGAAGCTATTTTGTAGAAAAATATACAAACTTTGTTATACTTGGTTTCAAGTGAGGTTTCAGTAACAAATTATTTCATTGGTTAATGAAATTAATCACGTTTGCACATGAAAAGTAGACTGGTTTCCTGGTTTTATCTATCTATTTTCATCGACAGCATGCTTTAATTTAGTCCAAAGCTTATCAACGTATGTTCGTGGATATCAACAAACAAAATGGCGGTTCGTGGATACACACTTCAAATATGAAATCATTTGTTACAAGGTTGGTGGAAACTTGATTGTTCATATAAATAGTGAAGATTGTGTATATTTATGTACAGATTAATTAGGTGACAGGTTGTCTGCATAATCGTGATATTATTGCAGTTTTACATCGATTTCTTGTTCACTTCCAAGAAGGTCTTTAGACTTACACGTAGCGGGCGTCAGCGAAAAGCGCAGTGATAAGTCTATAAGCTTTGGACTAGCTTTAATTCAACAGCCACACATCAAATAGTTATAATATGAACGTGACGGTTCTGAAATTAAAAGAATTGTGACCCGTCCTTGTCGGTTCTGAAGACACTCTGATTAACTATAATTAAGTCACATGAGCCACACTGACAATTTCATCAATAAATACCAATATATACCCAACAATAAGTTCCACCCGTGCGGTCCTCCCTGTTTGTTTGTTTTTTTTGATGTTGCAAACTTGTGTTGAAAATGAATAACCAGCTGGATTAATGGATTACTGAAAGCCTGCTTACATGGAAATATATAAAGAATAAATGCGGACCTTTTTCATTGGCAAAGCCTTCCATTGCCTAGGGAGGTCCACGGTTGCCTAGTGGTTATCAAGGTTAGCATCTAATCAAAGGCAGTCACCTCTATGTTGGTTCAAATCCCACAAGTAACAATGTTGAGGACCTGTCCCAATATGACCCGGCTGTTGAATGGGATGTAAAACCCCAACTTTGACTTCATCCATCGCCTAGGTTCCAGTTTGTTAGCCCTTTTTATTATTTCTTAAGCTGGTATTTATGATGACTAAATTTAGCAGTGAAATTGCTTTGCAAACGTTTATTGACCTCTGTTTGTCAATGTAGATTACCTTCATATTGGAAAATACTTTATTTTATTTACATCATTTTCATCAATTAAATATTGTAGAAAACCCCAAAACCTTGACCTCATGTCAAGTCATTTGTCTGCTCATGCACAGAGTGCCACAGACACTTAACATTGCACAAGTATGGCTGTTGAATTAGAAAAATACTTCAATTTTCTCTTATCGTAACCTATTTGCAAATGACCAGGATCAGATGTAATGTTGACAATATATCAATAAATTCATTTTACAGGGGTTTTTTACATTTTTGTTTGTACTATTTTGGTATGAAAACCTTACTTTTTATGAAGTTAACTATTTGCAATGGTTTCCAGTACAAATGAATATTTGCTGCCAAAAACTGCACATTAGTATGAAAAGATGGAAAAAACTGTTTTAGTGACAGAATTTCTGTTTTCAATTGATTCAAAATTATTTTAATTTTTAACTTGATTTTTGTAAAATTAGTGATAAATAGACTATGTGATGCATGTACATGTAGTGGTAATTTCATTTTACAATAATGGTAAAATTGATAAACTTTCTTTTCAGTAAATGGAAGATTTTGAAACTGTAGACTTCCCTCCCAGATTACCACAAAATGTAGACTTTGGCCGAGCAAGTGTTGTTCGTAAAGTCAGTGGAAGATCTGAAAGAAAACCAGTATGTGTAGCCAAATATAAGAGTTACCTAGATGCTGAGGGAAGAATAGCTGATGAATATGGTTTCAGAAAAGAAATATTTAAATGTAAGTCCCTATTATTAATTAAATCTATTGTGTTTTTGTATCAAAAATGGTTGAAATCATGTTTATTTTTAAGCCTGATTTGGTTGCTTAATACACTGAGATTATACCATAAATGATTTTATGAACAGAAGCTAGAAAACGTTGATGAAAAGAAATAAAAAGATATATTTAACTATTAAGGTTACCTTAGTAGATTGTCACATTATTACTCCTAAAAATACTTGCTTCAATTACTCGTTTCCTAGCATATCCCCTTTCCCAACCCAAACTCAAACCAAATAACCTAGATTTTTTTTTTACGTTAGATCCATAGATTGTAGTGTATTGTAGGTATTGAAAACATATAGGATTTTCTGTCTTTCTTGAAAGACAGGCAGAAAAATGATTATAAATAATAATTGACCGCTAAGAACTGGCGATTCGATTCTGATTTTTCAGACCGATTCCTAACAAACATGCTTGCAAAATCAATTTTGTTGTGGTGCAGAAAGATTCATTTGCTTAAATCATCATACTGTTGGTGTATATAATTTCCTTTTTTAGGTGGTGTATCTTGTGAGGCAAGACCAGTGATATGGCCCCTGTTGTTTGGAATCTTTCCCTTTAATGCAACTAAAAGGTATATATGTATGCACACATATATTTCGTTGAAGCCATTCTTGACATTTTAACTGTTGGATTTATATTTTGTTTGAAGTTATGCCGTGTGACAGTCTGATTTTTAATTAATTTTTTTATATATATATTATATACATAATCTTTAAAATTTAATAGAATGCTGTCCAGACCATTCTGCTCACTATTAAAATATTTGTTCTGTAAAATTATCGTTTCATCAAAATTTTACTTGGTGCGTGGTACCTTACAACCCTAGTAAATTGTGTGTATTTTTGTTATCTCTTGAGATTTATTAGTTCGTCTTTATACCACAACATCTTTTAAAACCCTTTGGTTCTGGAAATAACTTTATATTTATCACCAAATAGAGAAAAAGAAGTTATGTATGCTGACCATTCAGCAAAGTATGCAGCAATGAAAAACAAGTGCAAGCTACTGCTGGAACAAGGTAGAGTTCTGTATTTCAATTAGTGTAGGGATTATCATAGAATTTCAACATCAATGTCAAATTATAATTTGACTTTGCATATCAATCAATAATGTGACATCATTTTGGGCTGTGAATTGCACTGTTTAACAACTAGTAATTTCTTATTTCACCTAAAAAGTTGTGTAGATATATGCAAAGTTTTTTAAAATTATCAATGGGTAAAAATAGGTTTTTAAAATATTTCCAAAAGATGAGCACCTGTTGACACCCTCTATCTCACTAGAATTTGGTTAAAAATGGTTTGGAGTGGTTGTTTTATTGAAAAAATGGTACAAATATGATACATAAATCATTTTAGGGCATTTTTTATGTTTTTTATGCTGCATGTTTTGAGGAAGAATAAGGAATAATTTTTTTAGTCAAATGTAATGAAAACAGGGTATATTTGAGTTATATTTCTTATATTGTTGTATCTAGGCTTAGAGGAGATTTACAAATTATGACCTTAAAGTCCTAACAATAACTAAATCATAATACCCCTTGAGGTTATTGTATTTGCATGTGTTTCTTGAGAAACTACAGAACCTCAATTATATGAGCTTCTGTTATTGAAATATTCAGATTTATTAATTCTTTTTTGACTTTTCCAAATTTCACGATTCTCTGTTTTTTTTTTAAATTTCTATTTATTCTGTCTTATTTATGAACTTTCTATTATGATATTATCCAAAAACATTTTCCACTCCCCAAATAGTTAGATAATTGAAGTTCTATTATGTGTTGCATTATTAATAAAAATATATTTTTGCGAGGGAGATACATAGGTCTGGGAAGAATGTCCAACACAAGGGGATCCTGCGCCTCTAAATTATAGTGAAGTTCAAACTAATTACATGTAGAGTAAGAAATCTAAAATTCGCCACATATCTAAAATTTGCCATATATAATAAAATAAATACCATAATAAAATAAATGAATTGAGGTTAGATTTGTTAAATGTGTAGTAAATTAAAGCTTTCTGAACTGAAAAATGTCAATTTTAAGACAAAACATCATTTTCTTTATAAAATTAACTAAGGTTTTAGAGGTGGCGAATTTTAGATTCCTGGCGAATTATAGATTTCTTACTCTATAGTATCTTCTGTTTCAAGTTGAAGGAGAGCCTGGGGAGAAAATCAATAACCCAGGCTACATGAAAGAGGTGCCTGAATCAGAAGTGATTGAACCCTCAAGTCCTGACCCAGATGTTCAGCAACAGATCACATTTCTACAAATACAAGCTCAGGTAGGTGTAAAGATAATATATCCTGTGGATTTACATGAAATTTTCACAATAGTTGAAAGGATCTGTTTGGCTTTGGCAGAGTTCTATGCTGACTGAGTGCTCTTGTATCTACTGTGATTAAATGTTACTGACTTGCTTGTTCTGCTTTACATTGAAACTCCTGCTTAAAAATAGATATGTTTGTGCAAAATGCCTTATCCAAGGAAATGACATCCGTAACCAGTTGTAGATTGAACCCCATATCCTCTGCTTCAAAAGTTAAGCAATAGCATTAATTTCCCTGTGCACATTTCCAAGGAAGAAATTTCTGACTCCTGAGTTTAGCAGCGGATGAAACAGTGAATTCACAATGAAAGACATCATTGAATACAAATCAGTGTGATCATTGCTGGATTACAGGTATTTGCTGAAAGGTATTCCGAGTTTGACTTGACTGGATTGGTTTCAGCAATCCGAGTGATTGACAAAGACGTACCCAGAACAGATAGAACCACAGATTACTTCAGGTAACTGCTACAATTATACAGTTATACTGTTTATATTAAGGGTACCTGATACCTCGATGAAATTATTACTTTGGAGTATTCCTGAACAAACCTAAGGTACAATAACATACTGATAATATTTTCTTTGTGAAAGTTTTTATATTTCATGGAGACTGGGAAATACCAGAAAATATTGGGAAATATTGGATTGCTTGTTGGTTTATTTATGATTGCTTTAAGAAGTACACATAAGTTATTATGTGTGTTATGAAAAACAGGATTTGTGCTCATAGGTATATCCATATACCCCTTCTCGGGAATCCTCACTCTTAAATCCAATTGTAGTGTGTATCCTTATGTCTTTTTACTTTTAGAGGGCCCACCAATGTGCACTTGCGCATGCTGAGAAACGTTCTAGTCACTTATGCAGCATTTCACCCTGCTGTAGGATATGCTCAGGGCATGAATGATATTGTCTCAAGGTTTCTAGTAGTGATGGATGATGAGGTAAATGAATTGAGTTGATGTAATTATCATCTGCCACTGTGGCCTAGAGGGAAATACACTTGCCTACAAATACAGAGGAACTAGGTTCGATCACAGGTATAGGCAGATGTATATTGGCTAAGATGACCACTTAAAAATGGCAGATGTTTGCCATTGGGTCCTTTCCCCAGTGTCAGGATATAGAACCTGAGGAATGTCGATAACTGGTCATCCCTGAGCCTCTGTCTTTCAATTAGAGGAATGTCAGTTATTAGAGAATATGGGCTGTACTTGTGCAGTTGAATGGCTCAAATAACGTTTTGAGTTCTATAGTAAAGAAGATATTGAGCTAGGTATAAATATACAATACAATTATCTCAGGATATGTAGTAAATAAGTGAGATCTTAAAGGTTTTGAAGTAAAAGAATAAGGTTGCAAATAACATTGTCTCAAGGCTTCAAGTAAAGGAGTGACGTAATGAATGACATTGTCTTAGTACTTGTAAGTAAGAGAGGGTATATATATGACATTACCTCAAGACTTCTTGCAAAAGAATGAGGTTACTCATGACATTGTTTCAATGTTTCAATGTTTCAAATAGCAACAGATAATGAGGTATCACTTACTTTGTGATGTATGATGTTATTTTATTTACTGTCTTGACATTGTAACGTCCCTTTCAGTTGAATTTCCTCCTTAGTAGAAACAAATATCCATTTGTTAGAGTATTCATGTGAAATATGCCTTGTTATATGAATGACGTTTTGAAGTAGAAGCAGTAAAAATGATAAAAATACCTGTGTGACAGCTGTTAGACTGAAATTATTAAAAATCTTTCTGAATTTTTGTGGAAGTACAATTCTTGAGTGATATATATGAATTGAAAAAAAATATTTCAGGTGTTGGCATTTTGGTGTTTGGTCAACTATATGGAGCACATGAAGGCAGATTTTGTGGAAGATGGCATGTTAACTAAACTACGTATGTATGTTTTGTAAAATGACTGAGAAAGGCTGGTAAAAACTGTAAGTCTTATATACTGAGCTATCATTACTCTTACCCCCTCCCCTTTATAATTGTGTCCATTTTTTCTGTATTTTCACACACACACACAGGTGTGCCTGTGGTTCGATTATCCTCAAAGATGGTCCAGACTGGATCCAATTCCAAATCTAGAATTGTTTCTGTGATTTTTTTCAGCAATATCTGCATGCATAACTCAAAAATTATTCACCCTTTTTATGTTCAGAATAATGTGTATAAGAAATAATACTTTTGTTTTAAGGATATGAAGGTGCTGTCAATATTTTTGAACAAAAAGCATGCATAAATCTGCTATTAAAACCTTTTAGACTTGATTGGGGAATGCACTGGATTTTGTTATATGAATGATAAATCCATTCATCTCTGACTTGTCTATATTTTACTGTCATGAATATTTTGTGTTTTTAACCACCCTCTTTGGGTAATATCTTTATAAATTTTAATTTAAGAGATAAATAATTTTATTTCAATTTCAGTCTTTAGTATTCTCTGTGTTATACAATACTGAACAAGATGCAATTTCTGATGCTGTTAAAAATTGTGTCAGCTAACCGTGTCCATTCAAACTCTTTCAGCTTGAAGTCTCTGTCTAATTTATAGTAACCCAATATTTTCACACTGTTAATTCTTATCATTTTTTCCCAATTATTTATTGACTGATGGTAATGCACAAGTTTTGAACTCTTGTTTGGATACTCTTCTACTTTACTTTTACTCAAAACTGATATTTATGTGGTGTTGTCTGTGGCTGTAGATCTGGTGAGAAAACTTCTGTCTGAACTGGACAAAGATCTTCTGGATTATTTAGAGCTTCTCAATGTTTCTGATATGACCTTTTGTCACAGGTAAGTCAAACTTGTGTTTTACATCCATTTAAACAGCCCAGGTAATAGAACTGAACTTTAAATAGGCCGAATTCTAAATAAAAATGTCCAAATATTATGTTAATAAGCCATCACTGGGTGGCCCATATGTGTAATTATAGGCTGATTGGAGTTTAGTAAACCGCTTATCAGACAATAATTCTCTCATGAGTTCAACCAGTGATGGAATATTACTATTCTAATACAATATATACATGTATATATAAATTAGTAGGCTGTTCCATCAAGGTAACTTGCAAGTATTTATGGTGCTACTATTTAAACAAATATACCTAGGTTCTGGTTGAAAGTCACATACAGTTATTACAGTAGCAGACTTTTATACAGAATTGGAATCTGGCTGTTTTTGCTGCTCAACCACTAAGAATCGGTGCAGACACAAAAAAAGTGAAAGAATTGATTTTATGAACTGAAAGCAGAAACTTATATACTTTCCATTTGTATTGAATTAGCCTCTCTTGTGATACAAAACTTCTATTATTCAACATAATACTCTTCTCTCAGCACGTTTAGATAATCAAGACACCATTGCATTGGATAAGAATCAAACAGTTAACAATAAGACTCTGCTTTAAGGTTTTCCTGTTTTACAAACACAAACCAATACAGACTGGTTAACCATTACAAAAACTCTGACTAAAGGGATTCAAGTAAGATGTTTTGATATTTTCTATAAATATAATTATGAAATGTATTTATCTATCAAAAAAGTAAACTAAACTAAGTAAAATATATTCACATCTATAGAAATATAAAGAAAACAACTTAACCAAACACTGTAAAGCTTTCACAAACTTCTTCCTGTCTTCACACTGTATTTTATCTGTACTCACCTGTGATTGGCCAATTTTGTGGTTTCGTTAGCAACAGCAGGAAATACCAAAGATATGTTAATTTAATTTATTATTTGCATTTATGGCTAGATATTGTTATCTTTTTCATTGAGTATAAAACATTATAACAAAATATGGTTTTAGCCAGTGTTTTAATGTGATAAACAAGGTTAAGATTGATTATGCAGAATTTATAGTGAGTTAGTGGTTAACGGATAAATGTTCTGACATAGGGTGCATGTACTGTACAGAAGTATTCAAAGCTTTCAACCTCTGAAATCTACCTTTGTGTTCGGACAATTTACACACAGAGACCAAACAGTGACCTACCTGTGGCACAACACTTAATAAAAATCCCTACCTTAACTAATTACAAGGGTTCTGTTACAGGTGGATGCTGCTTAGCTTCAAGCGTGAATTCAGTGAGGAGGACAGCCTAAGGTGTTTTGAGGTGATCAGCTGTGGACACTTGGACCTCAGTTCTCCTGAGGCAGAGTTCACCACTCACAAGGAACAATCCAAGGAGTTCCAGCAGAGAGGTAGGCCACAATAGGAAAATTACCAGAGTGATGTATGCTCTTAAATTTTATCTTTTTAAGTGATAAAATATCAAAATGTATTTCTAAAGGGTCATTTCACATTTGTTATCCACCGCTTGCCTTTAAATATTAAACAAAATAAATTAAGATTTTGTTATATCATGCAAAAAATTAGAGGATGAGCAGTTGAGCACCAGTGAATGTAAAAACTTAAACTTATAACTCCAGATTTCTCCACCATTTCTGCATGGGTCTTAACAAAAAAACTAGCAGATAATCTTAAGAACTACCTTTCTAATGAAATATATAACATGTTTATAGGTTAAATATTTTCAGAAATATTAAAGCAAAATCGTTGTTTGTGTACGCAGATTCAATAAAACATATCCATAGTAAGCACACCTGGAAATAAAAGAAAATATTACCTTGTCAGTATATTGGTCAAATATCTCATGTGGTGGACAATAGGATATGTTTTATTCATCCTCTAGGAAACCCCATAGTTCTCAATAAAATATGTGAAATTCTTATCAAAATTTGGATTTTTGTGACAATTTTTGATAGTTAAATTTTACCAGAATTTTTAGACCTACAAACATGAAAAAAGTTGCAGTTGTTTTGTCCAGTTAAGCTTTTGTGGCATTTAATGATGTTTTAAGCTAACTGATGATGCTCAATAAATGGACAAGTTAAACAAAATAAGGCAATTGTATTATGGGATTAGTCAACAATACAAAATAAGTCAAAATTTGATACAGAATAAGACCGTTAATATGTTGTTACATAGTTTCAACCAAGTTGTCTCATTAAGTCATATTTTCATTTATCAAAGACTCATTGATTTAATAATGTACTTCTTGTTTTGCAGCGGGTTCCAACAGAGTAGAGGAAGCTCCTCAGACCACTGAGTTCACCTTTGAAGTGTTCATGTGTGCGACCATCCTTATGCATTACAGGGAGAAGTTGTTCAGCTGTAATGAAACCTCAGACATATTTGCCTTAATTTCTAGGTATACAGTATTGTGCAAAGTGGCAAACTGGATCACAGTTTTCCATTTGTTTTATAATAAAATCTCAGGAAACTGCTCAATGAAAGTTAAAAATGACATATTGCAACTTTGAAGTATTAATACAGGGTGTAGAAAAGTTAAAATACCAAGTCTATTTATAGACCAAGTCTATTTATGAAATTATTATTTTTTATATTTCTCATCATAAGTTTGGTTATATTATTAATATTTAACCAAAGTGTTGAACAGTTAACATACGTAACATTTTCACATTTCCAATAGTTTTTATCTGTTGCATTATTTTTAGAGGCCTCAGTATCCCAGTGGTTAACAAATTTGACATTTAATCGCTTTATTCTGACAGGTCAAAGTTGGGGTTTTACATCCCGTTCAACAGCCAGGGTCTTATTGGGACAGGTCCTCAGCATTGCCACTTGTGGGGGTTGAACTCACACTGAGGTGACTGCCTGTGATTAGATGCCAAATTTGCTAACTACTAGGCCACTGAGGATCTCACTTGACTCTCCACTCTGTCATTGTGGTTTCTGATCTAGTTCCTGGCAGCGTGTAGGATTTACTGAGAGCTACTCCCATTATAACCTTAGTCGTTACAATGGAAATAGAACCCGTATTTGTCATTTCTATATGTTGTACTGAATGCTTTATCAATCTATTATTTTTTGTTGGGGATATGGTGGTGTAATGGGTAATACACTTGCTTCTCAACTCTCAGATCCTAGGTTCAATTCCCAACAGACCGTAAACATGTTGAGAAATTTTGTTACTTGCTTGCCAGGGACCAAAGGAAATCAGCTAATAATATGCACTGTTTTCTCTTCCATCCCAACAACTGGCTGCCATGATTTCTAATTCTACTTCCAATTGAACTTTTATATTAATCTCTGCTGACTTCAGACTCTAGGGCACACCATATCAAAACCAGAGTCCAATTTCATATATCCTGGGATATAAAGAATGTCGGCATCCACGAATATATGTCTGAGTGGCCTGTATATTTTGTTGAAAGAGAGAAGGTAAACCCAAATTAGTCGATAAATTCTCAACAGCTTAAGAATTTTTTTATGTATTCTTCTTCAGCCTCACAATGAACATGGACGTCAATCTGTTACTGGAGAAAAGTGAGGCTCTGTTCTACAGCTACTGTAAGAAAACTGCTGTCAGTGACTGTTTTGAGGTTGTGGAGCCTCCCTCACCAGTAGATGTGTTTGTCAGCCGTAAACAGTCTGCAAAATCAAAGAATGACAGTGGAAGAACTAAGAAAAGATAGTGTATTCTGCAGTAAAATCCCTGTTAAGTTGAATTCAATTTAAAGTAAAGCTGTGACTTGAAGAGAATAGAAGGGCTGTGTATCTCAATTGCAAGCTGATCTAAATCTGGGTGTTAATATGTTTGTTTTTAACCAACTACAATAACCATTGAAGCAAATATGGTGTTTTATGTGTACAAACTTATCCAAATTGTAATGCCCAATATCAGTAAAAAAATAAGGAAGAATGTATTAGTACAGATACTGGGTAGACAAATTTCACTGGTCATTATATTTTACCAGTGTTATTTATGGAAGTAAGCAATATTTTGTTACTTTTACAAGTACCTAGTACACTAGTTTGTACCGGATTTAATACAACAGCCCATTATCAAGTAACTGGGTACCCTGCCACAGCTTTTTTCAAAATATATAAAAAATAGTTGCATTTAATAAGCCTCTTTGGCATAACCTTACACTAAAAACACTTCCTTGCCTTATTCAGTATTCAGTTGCAAAACAAATAACCAAAGTCTACCCAAACTGACTGTTAATGTCATAAACCTGACATCACAGCAAATGTGTTTTCAGTCACCTTACCAACAGCTGCTTACCTGTGAAATGTTAAATTATTTGGTCGTTGGGATGAATAACAGACTTAAATTCATTCAAATATGGTCATCTGGTACAGAATATGTATTTTTAAAGTGTCCAAAAATTATCAGTAACTTCAGCCTCATTTTTCAATTACAGAAGAAAAAGAGGTAAGTGACTAAAAATGTCTTTTCTGAGGCTGTGAATCCTGTGATGGGATACCATTCTGACCTTATTCAGAAAGTGAGTAGAAACTAGTGAATTCGGTAAACTCATAAAGCTGTTAAATATCATTAATATTCATAAATGATGTGGACAAAACTTTTTTTAATTTATCTTTTTAGTGTACACACAGAAGGTAACATACATAAGTACAGATACAGAGACACATTGGTGCAGAAGCAAAATATATATCCATATTTAGCCATGGAAATTAAGAGAAAGTAAAATTTAGCTCATAAATTGGACTGAATATCGATATTCAGCCATATGAATTATGTATAAATTGTTTGACATTTTAAGTTTGATAAATGTGTTTACATCAAACTCTGTACTTCCATTATTTGTACTTTTGACTGGTTACCTCTAAAGGTGGGTGTCTGTGTGCCTCTTAGTTATTGTGAAATTAATATAATGCCTTGCATTTCAAACCTGGGCTTTTCCCATTAAAATTAACACTCGCTATCATGATATTCCTGATTAAGTATACTTAAAGTATACTCTTATAGTTATTTTGATATTCAACTTATCAAGGTTTAACTGTAGTTTTAAATATATCATTGAATATTCTATACTCAGTTGTGTATGTTTGTTTTGTTGTTATTCTGAGGCATAATCAATTCTTTGTAATTCTCACTCAGTCTTGACATTGCCAGAAATTCCTCTCATTTGGAGCAATACAAAATACACTCAAGTAACTTTAAGTGGAGCTTTGTTTAGTGGAAGTCTTTCTAACAGAGATACATTGTCAGTTCTTTGTATGCCTTTTCAGTGGTTACCATAAAATTCCTAGTTGAAGTATTTTTCCAATTTGTTGGTAACTGAACAGGGTTCAAATTAGGGCTGTGACGGGATGCACAGGTAAACAAATTCAGGCCATTTTTGTTGAAAAAACGAGTATAAACTAGCCAACTTGGTACCTGGATAACTGTTAAAATATTGCATATATTGCTATAAATAACGATGGTAAAACCCAATATTCAACCACATTTGTGTACCTGGTATTAGGTTTTTCACATTATTTTCGTAGATATTAGCCATTTGATTTTTGATAAATTTGTATGCATCATCTGGCATGTTTAATTAATACCATCAGTGGATTACAACTAAATCACAGGTAGCCAAATTCAAGATGGTTATGGAACAATGGATACTTGGCTCCGTAGTTCTGCCAGAGTCACAGCCCAACATTCAGATATACAGTTATAAACAACACATGGGTGTTTTTGTATGTTGTGTGAACTGTGTGTTGTGTGTTTGTTATTTATTAGTATAATGTGCATTTAAGCTATGTCAAATCAAATTTTTGAACTTTTTTACTCGGCCATAACGTTGCTTTGATTTGGTGACATCTAAAATATTTTGTACAACACTTACTCAAGTACTTTTAGGATTAGTTATGTAAACAGATTTTATTCACGCTTAGTATTTGTAATTAGTCTGTTTTATCAGTCCCTGTACATGATGGATTTTATACTCAAATACAGTAGAAACTCTGTCACCTGACTTTTTTATTATCTGTACATTCAGTTTTATGAACTTCTGTCCACTCTAACAAATTTGAATTTCTAATAAAATGCTAGGGGTGGGACTGCTTCCGAAAAACAACACTGGTTTCCAGGGCTTTGAAACTGAATGCAATATGGTAAAGTGTACACTTGCAACTGATATAGTAAAAATTAACCACAAATGTACAGGAGCCATTTTAAACAGAAATTGTACTCGCAAGATATTTTGAAGTTACTAAACTTCATTTGCAATGAATATAAAGTAAAAACGTGGGATATTTTCTCAAATTTATATGTTTTTTTTTCCTTCATTGTTTTGATGAAGTATTATACAGAAGAAAGTCTGAAAAAATGATGTTTTCAATAACTGGTTCTTGAATATTCTTTGCAGATTTTGTCACTTCTAGCAAAACAAGACAAAATCTAGGTTACCAGTTTACTGTTCCCACCACCATAAAATGCCTGCTGTATTATCTGAACAAAATCATACTCTCTCATTATGGTCAGATAAATAAAGTTATACTGCAGTTACACACTTCCACGCTCTGTGTATTATCCTAATAAGGAGTTCTCGGTGGCCTAGTGGTTAGCAAGCTTGGCATCTAATCATAGGCTGTCACCTCTGTCTGGGTTGGATACCCCCCCCCCCCCCCCCCCCCCCAAATGGCAGTGCTGAAGACCTGGTCCAATATGACCCTGACTGTTGAATGGGGATGTAAAACACTGACTTTGTCCTTTATCCTAATAAGATTGGATTAATGTTTTCTTTGTGTGTGACATTTGCCATAGTATGTGAAGTTTACCAGGGAGATATACACCTTCTGTTTCCTTTACTTGCAGGAAATTCTTTACAAATTTGTGATTTTTGTCACTACATTAATCCTCTAATATCCCTTATGCAAAATTGGCAAAAGTTTGATTATTTTTCCTCTTGCTTGTAAATGGTACCCCCCCATCCATGGCAAATTTCACATTCTGTAATGAGCATATATTACATTGCATTATCATATACAAATACATACATATTTACAGTCATTACTTGAATGTATTGGACAGTATTATACACACCAAATAATATACAACGAGAGTAAGCATAGAAGTATACATGGGTTCAAGGGTGCCTTCATAGCGTGCATTCACAAACATTTTGATTACTGGGTGTTTGGTAAGGAAGGTGCAGTATGTACTAGAACTTATGATTCGGGATTCACAAAAGGTCTTAGACAAAACATTGTCTTAACTTCAAGAGAAAAGTCTTAACTGTGCAAGAATTTTGTCATAAAGTTAAGACTTTTTTTTGCTTAGAGCAAATGGGATTCACAAAAGGTTTTAGACAAAAATTTGTCTTAGATTTTGTCATAACTTTAAGACCACTGCAGGGCAGACTTAAGTCATTTTAAAAATATTCCATTGCATGTATTTACATTTTACCCTTTGTTATGCCAACAAAAATATACTATGGGGATCTATACTTCCTATAAAAGTAATTTCTGTGGATTGTAATAGAAATTTATATCATTTAATTACCTATAAATTTCCACATTTTACCTTCTTGTGGTAAAAACATTGTCATAAAAATGGCTGACTCACAATAAAAGACAAAGACTACAATTTTTACATAATTTTACCAAAAAAAAGTAACAAATCTGTTTTACAATTTTGAAGAGCATGTTTGGTGTATTTATCGATGAAAAATGTTTTTGTTTTACTAAAATTTGTTAATTTGAATTCAAAGTAGTTAAGACTTTTTGCACAAATTTGGTCTCAGCTAAGCTTTTGCTAAGCACTTTTTGTGAATCCCAATTTAAGAGAAATCTTAGCTAAGACAAAAGTCATAACTTTAAGACTGGTCTAAGCAAAAAAATTGTCTAAGAATTAAGACCTTTTGTGAATCACGGCCCTGGTATATATTGCCTTGTGGTTGCATTTGAATTTGTATCCACTGCATTTGATTCAGTTGTAAGCTAGGTGGTGTGATACAGGCATAAGATAAGTCTTACACTTATACTAGAATCTAATATGTTAAAGACAAAAGTTGGTTTCCTTGCAAGTAATCTCCACTGTATGCAACAGGCTGCAGACACACAGGTCCTATTTTATTTTTTGATAATATATGAGTGCTTAGTGCATATCTTCTAGCCAGTCTTGCCTAAAATCACCAAACAAGTCAGTCACAGGTTTAGGTGAAGTCTGTATAAGGTACAAGTAAATGTAGATCTACTCTAGACTCCTTCAGTTTGGGCAGTGAGTTTTAACTCATTCACAAATTCAACCCCAAAGGTCAAAGGTCGTGAATTGTAAACTACAGGTGGGATGCTATCTCGTTATGTTTGGTGAGAGGCCACCAGTCAGGGCAACAGTGGTTCTGTGCTGGCCCCTTGCCATTGGAGGTCAAATGCTTCCTATCGTCAAATCTCAGATCTCAGTCCATTAGTGTTGGAGGTCAATGCTTCATAGCAAGGTCAGGTTTCAGATGTCAATTTCATATATCAGATTGATCTTTTAACACTCAATGACATGCATTGGGATATTTTTATTTTCAAGTTTAATGTGGTTTTTCCAGATGTCAATTTGGTAGAATTGTTAGCTTCATAATTTTTTTCTTCATAGTTTAACTTAAAATTTTTTTCAAAAATATTATTTTTATATAATCAGAAAGTTTTCTTTAATCAGAATAAAAATCTTTACAAGTTGAGGTAAGATGATTTTCAAAATCAGTTTCATCTGCCAAAACCTATATATTCTCCCTGCCAGGGTTTTGTTAAAATATCTACCTGTATATGGAAGATTAACTATAATATAAGCACTTGTATTTTTTTATTATAATTAACACATTAGTACTTTTTGCATCACTGTAAAAGCAAAAACAGGAAAAGTTTTTATATTTTTCTGCTTGTAAATTTTGTCATTGTACATGTGAAACACTATTTTTATGTTAGTATTAAATAGATTACCAACATGTTAAGTTTGCAGCTCTACCGTGCTGTTAAAATACTAAATGTTCATTTATTTCTCTATTCAACAAGAATGTCCATCATTCATAGGACCCATATTCAAAATCATTCTTAATTTAAAGGCCTAAATGTACCACACTGATCCAAAATGATCTCATATGATACATTGAGATATGATCTGATCCAAGTCCTTTTTTAACTGAAAAATACTAGTATAGTGAAAACTACGTTCAAAATCAGACCATGAATATAGAAGTTCTCATCATTTTGGGAGTCTGTGGTGTATGCTGAAAATTTTTAGATTTCTTAAGAAAATAGTGAGAATTGCATAGAAAATAGGCAGTAATTTATTGTTTTCACCCATGGTGTCC
The DNA here is from genome assembly GCA_964017235.1 of Sabellastarte sp. h YS-2021. Taxonomy (NCBI): domain Eukaryota; kingdom Metazoa; phylum Annelida; class Polychaeta; order Sabellida; family Sabellidae; genus Sabellastarte; species Sabellastarte sp. h YS-2021. The sequence continues at coordinate 78,103,655 of OZ024929.1, read as the reverse complement.
GGATGGGTGGGCGGTCGGGCGGGCGGAGGGAAAAAGTTTGTCTGGGCTGTATCTCAGAAACCGTAAGGTGTAGGAAGTTGATACTTGGTAGGGACATTAGTTAGGATGTGTAGGTGTGCAACGTCATGGTCTGACCTTGATTTGACCTTTGACCTTGCCGTAGTGACCTTGACCTATAAAATCTTGTCCGGGCTATATCTCGGAAACCGTAAGGTGTAGGAAGTTGATATTTGGTAGGGACATTGGTTGGGGGTGTAGGTGTGCAACGTCATGGTCTGACCTTGATTTGACCTTTGACCTTGCCGTAGTGACCTTGACCTATAAAATCTTGTCCGGGCTATATCTCGGAAACCGTAAGGTGTAGGAAGTTGATATTTGGTAGGGACATTGGTTGGGGGTGTAGGTGTGCAACGTCATGGTCTGACCTTGATTTGACCTTTGACCTTGCCGTAGTGACCTTGACCTATAAAATCTTGTCCGGGCTATATCTCGGAAACCGTAAGGTGTAGGAAGTTGATATTTGGTAGGGACATTGGTTAGTGGGTGTAGGTGTGCAACATCATGGTGTGACCTTGATTTGACCTTTGACCTTGCTGTAGTGACCTTGACCTATAAAATCTTGTCCGGGCTATATCTTGGAAACCGTAAGGTGTAGGAAGTTGATACTTGGTAGGGACATTGGTTAGGGGGTGTAGGTGTGCAACATCATGGTGTGACCTAGATTTGACCTTTAACCTTTCCGTAGTGACCTTGACCTATAAAATCTTGTCTGGGCTATATCTCGGAAACCATAAGGTGTAGGAAGTTGATATTTGGTAGGGACATTGGTTAGTGGGTGTAGGTGTGCAGTATCATGGTGTGACCTTGATTTGACCTTTGACCTTGCTGTAGTGACCTTGACCTATAAAATCTTGTCCGGGCTATATCTCGGAAACCGTAAGGTGTAGGAAGTTGATACTTGGTAGGGACATTGGTTAGGGGGTGTGGGTGTGCAACATCATGGTGTGACCTAGATTTGACCTTTAACCTTTCCGTAGTGACCTTGACCTATAAAATCTTGTCTGGGCTATATCTCGGAAACCGTAAGGTGTAGGAAGTTGATGCTTGGTAGGGACATTGGTTAGGGGTTGTAGGTGTGCATTATCATGGTGCGACCTTGATTTGACCTTTGACCTTGTTGTAGTGACCTTGACCTTTAAAATCTTGTTGCACCTTTGGGTCTGTCTTTTGATGCAGATTAAGCACTGTTAAAGTCATAGTAGAATTTGTTAAGAATTTTACTTTTATAACTTCCCATTGTAAAAGATGGAATTTCATCAAGTGAGCCACAGATTTTGCTCCAACACCACACATAAGCATTCATTGAATGTATTGCCACTTCTGTATGCATGGTAATATTCAAAACATCTAAACCATAATTCGGCCATGCAGATGTAGATAAAGAGTGTTGTAATGTTTTGTTTACTGATTAATGCTGTCCTCTTGTTATTGAATTATCTTGTTTTAATACTTCATCTTTACATGCATTATCTTTCTTTTAGACATTATTTTCTCTATTTAAACATTGTTTGGACCTTTATATAACTGACAGTGCTCTGAAAGTATCCTGAACTTTGTACTGATACAGTACTTCTATATCTCATGGTATTAAAAATATTTCCCTAGGCTGTGGGGTACGGGCATCTCTGATGCTATTTTTTTTTTGATTTATTTAGTATTTGAGAAGACTGTGGTTTTGTCTACTTACACATGGTATGTTGCTTACAACATCCAAACGTCCAATTTCGATTTAATCCCACCTTTTCATTTATGTTTGGGTGTTTACATGTTTGTGAGTTTGATTTGCAATACCCGACGTCTGATTTGTGACAGCAATTTTTTTTTTACTCATGGAGTGAACAAATCAGATGAAAAGTAAATTGCAGTTACACATCCCTTTTTCTATGCGTTTTTCATGGGTTCTGAAAATTGAGAATTAGATTTTGGATGTCGTAAGCCATATACAGGTATGCAATAGAATATGTCTGAACAAATAAGAAAACAAACTGTGGCTCATTGTGTATCTATGTATTACTTTACTCAATATTTTTATTTCAGTATATATTTAACAAAAATATACTTGAATATGTAAAACAATAGATATGATATATTTAAATCAATAGCATATTTTAATTTCATGTGTAAGAATAATGTAGAAATACATATTATAAATATAATGTATAATTTCCAGAATTCTTCATGGTTTCTGTAAGGGTTCAAACATATATTCTTATGAGGATAATAAGAGTCAATCAAAATGTAAACTGGTGCTTGCATGATAATAACGTCATATACTTGAATTTAACTTTTTATTGCATAAAATAGCGTTACCTTATCCTCACAAGTACTTATTTTAGTTTTGTGGAGAGAAAACGAAAAGAATTTTAAAAAAATTATTCGAGAGGTGACCCCTTGTCTGCGTATGCCTGTGTTTGTGCAGTGACCGTTGTCGACAGAAAGTTGTCGAGAATTTTGATTATAGTTTTGGTCATTGTGGGAGCAACACGTCTTTCTACAGCTCTCGAGATGATGGATGCACAAGTATAGAACTCAAAGGATTTGAAGCCTGCACCTGGCTGTGGACACCCACTGTGTGATTGGGATTGCCAATTGTCTTCATACACAGCCGGGCAGAAGGGCTTCTTTGGGAATTCTGCTAATTGTCATCACTAAAGAGGTCAAAGACTCTTTACTGGGGGTGGAAAGCCATCCCAGCACAGAGATCTCCCTCCACAACTACCCCACCAGAATCTTCTACTGACCCTTTGCAACAGATTCTTCAAAGATTGGATGACATGCAAGGTCAGATTGCCTCTCTATGAAATGAACCCAGTCAAATTCCGGTTGCACAATTCTTAATTGTACTTTTGGTCCCCAACAAAACAAATGTATGTGGGGAGGTGGTGTAGGCTTATCCTTGTGAGGAAAAGGTATTTAACTTACAAAAAGTTAAATTTACAATAAAGTTTTTACAATTTATGTGCTTCAAGTTCAGGGCCTTTCTTTACCAACATTTGTATTCTTAGAATAATAATTTTCTTAGAGTATAGAATTCTTAAGATAAAAAACATTTCTGAGAATAAGAATTCTTCATATTTCCATTAAAAGTGTATTTGCAATACATTTTTTTACCTTCAAGCTGATCAACAACTAAAATACTAATGCTACTTGTTCTCTACCTAGCCTTTGTGTCTAATTTGCTATTGTTGTCGTTAAATCTCTAAAAAATCCCTTAAATTTAAATATAATTTTTGTGAGCAAAAATGGTTGCTTCCTAAGAATAGTTCAAAGAGTAAGAATAATTCTAAGTAATGTTTTTTGGAAATCAGCTTAGTTTTAGGTTGTCACCCTGTGCTATTTAAAAATATTTACAGTGGGGTCTGACTGGTCTCAGGCAGAAGTGAGTAACCCATTTTTCCCTCACCTCTTATGTTTATGTGTTTGGTTGTTTGCCAATATTTATTTTTTGATGTGCAGAATATTGTCTGCCCAACATATATTGCTTTTGTTCACCCCTTTAACAGCCTTTTGTGGCCAAGGTTTGGGTCAAGTACATTGTCAAGTACTTAAGTACAAGTACTTTTCAAAATTATGAATATAAGTACAAATACCTTTTTCCTTAAACTGTTTAAGTACAGGTACTTTTTACATCTGTATAATTATTGAATGTTAAATAATTGGTATGGTTAAAGTTTTTGCATATAGGGTGTGTTTAAACTGTTGAACCCTGACAAATAAATCAATAACAGCATCGTATGAGACTTCTAGAGAATGCTGGCTTTTCATTGGAAGATACTGTAGCGTGCCGAGGTGGTGTTACCCAAAGATTCTCAAATGGTAGTGGGCTCTTCAGTTTGGGATTTGGATCTGCTGCAGTACAAGTATAAGTGAAACACTTATCGTATCAAAACATGAACTTTATTCATATAAAACAACAAGTTCTAAAGCAATACTTATAATACAAAAACACCAGCCTAGGCTGGGGTTGAGTTGACAGAGTCCAGATACACAAATTGTACAAATGTGCAATCAACTCATCAAAATCCCTGAAAATCTAAACATAATACTCTAGCATAGAAATAGTAGATCTGAGACATCAAAAGCCTCTAATCAACCTCACAGCTTTGTCCTTCACACAAGGCTTGGATATCGAAACATGCACTGCCAAATGGCTAGGCTTCAATCTTAAAACAAACCCTTGGTTTCAGACTATGCAGAAGGAAAAGACTGATTCTGACATCTCTAACTACAAATCTCTCATTTCAATAACAAAAACATAAGCATGATATTCCAAACCAAAAAACCTCAAAGTAAATTACATACTAGTGAAACACAAGCATGTTATTCTAAATCAACAACCCCAAAGTAAATTAAATATTAATGAAACACAGGGAGGTTATTCTAAATCAACAACCTCAGAGTAAATTAAATATTAATGAAACACAAGCAGATTATTCTAAATCAACAAGCTCAAAGTAAATTAAATATTAATGAACATAGTATTATGAAATCACCACTTTAGGTTTCACCCTGAAATTAAGAAACTTTCAATATTAATTCATTTGAACTCTCCCAAGTTTTCAGGTTTGACCCTGAAATCAAGAAAACTATGTATTATTAAACATAGGTGCTATCTTTCAGCATTAAAATTTATGCAGCATCCTCAAGCAGGACATCAGGACTTTTGGTTTGACCCCAACTCCTCCAAACCTTAATCACAAAAGAAACTTCCAATTACTTATGGCATCTAAAGTTTGGGTTTGACCCCAACTCCTTCAAACCTAAATCACATCAGTAAACTTCAAGTTCTAAAACTAAACTTTGGGTTTTACCCCAAAGTAAAATCACCACTTAACTATCAGGTTTTACCCTGAAATCACTAATACCTTGCCATTTTCCTTCTGGTGCAGCACCTGGCTCTGTCAAAATCAACCCACAACTGAAAGGTTGTTTCCCCCTTGTATACACAAATCCCAGACAGACCCCAGACAGACCAGAATTACTCAGGGTACCAGTCTAATGATTGGCTGTCAACTTCAGTTGCTGACACACTTTCACAGAGAAAACTTCCTGTGCCACATTATCGCCAAAATCAACGTGAACAATGTAACCATTTACTAAACAATATTGATCAAAGAACTACAAAAGACATAGAAAGATAAATGGTTTATAGTTCTTTACTCCACACAAACATTTATAATACAAACAATAGATTTACGAAACAGACGATAAATAACATAAACAAACGAACGGTCACTTGCCGTTCGCTTCAATACATCACTGGCAGAGTGGTTAACAAGTTTGGCATTTAATCACTGTGGCATCAGCTCTGTGATTGTGGGTTCTAATCCAGCTTATTACAGCATGCGGAATTCACTGAAGGTCATTCATGATATGACCTTTAGCAGTTGAAATGCATGTTAAACTCAAACTTTGACTTTACCTTTTCATTGGTGAAATGTGTGATCACATTGTGGGTCCATAAGTGCTGTGTCAATAAGTTCTTGGGGAACCAGTTCTAGTCCTCCTTTATAAAGTTCTTATATTTACCTCTTATCGGGAGGTCATTGGTTTTGGGTGTGTTTGTGTTTACTCCTACAGTAATCAACAGATCTCTATGAATAGTAGGACCTTACAAAAGGAAGAAGTGGCTGAAATCTCAATGTATTTTCAATGACTTTGAAGAAGGGATTTCATTTTTGGAAAGACCTGTATCATTTTCTGGTCCCGTATTCATGAAAGGTCTTAGCCAGGGCTTGGGCTTAAAGTTGAGACTTTTGTCTCAAGTTTCTGCCCAAAAACTGCTAAGGCTTTTGTCTTACGCTTAGTGGAATTCACAAAGAATTTAAGACCGGTCTTAGGCTTAGCCAAGGGCTCAACTTTAAGACTGGTTGGTAGTGGGCTTAAATTTTGTAAAGAGGACTTAAATATGGCTGCCATAAACTTTTCTCCATTTCAAATTTTGAAATCGCTGTAAATAAAGTATAATTATACAGAACACCCCACTAAAGTAGTCTTTGGGAAGTTTATATATGGTAACAAGGTTTTCCATTTCAAAACAGCCTTTTTCCTTAGGTAAAATGCATTAAATGAAGGATACGTGTCACCAATAGTATAGTTTGAATAGAAAAGAAAGGTCACGTGACACAGAAAACCACTGTGGTTATTTGAAAATCTTGGACTTAGCTAAGTCACCCTTTGTGAATGTGATTTTAAGACAAAACTTAGCTGAGACAAAAGTATTAACTTTAAGACTGGATTTAAGCCTAAGACCTGGCTAAGTCTAAGACCCTATGTGAATACCAGCCCTGGATACAAATGTCCCATATTTTGGGAAATGTCTCCCTGGTAGAAGTCTGCCCTCTACGAGTGCTATTTAGTTCTGTATGTTTTTGGAATTGGTTATCCATATAACTAATAAATGTGAGCTGGTGTTTCAGGTTTGCATGTAACAGGTAAACTGGAAGTGATAAAGCTTTGTGGCAATGCATCTTCATCTCCAAAACTATACCCACAGAATTATTGATTATTTTTTGATGACAGCATATTAAAGGGATATTGAAAATTGTGTATTGCATATTGATCAGTCTGTTTGTCTGACTGCTGCATCACGTCAAAGTCGAGTTTGAAAATTTAACAAGTTTTGGCAATTTTCTCCAATATCTTGTTCATTGTAGATGAATGATATCTTAAACGTCTGAAGTATTTATTATTTGTTAAGTTAGTCAAATAAGCAACAGATGCACAATTGTGTATGTAATAAATTAAATAAAAAAATTTTAATAAACATTTCAATTTAAAAATATTAAGCTTTTTTTGTGCGTGTGAACTGGTGTTGGATCACATAATGAGTTGATTTATTAATGAATACACATTATTCTATACTGTAATTTCTCTCTAATTCTGGCAACAAACACTTTTATGACATAAGAATGACCAAAGGGAAGAAATTCAAGCATACAGTACTCAGCGTTGAAAATATCAGTTAGAGACCAGTAAATTGTTCAGTCTGGATCTTACATGTTATACGAACATAGTAAAATGTCAGTACCTGTTACTCGAGGTATTTGTTAAAATTATGTGAAACATCTTGTATCAGTGCGTTGTGTTATAAACCCGCACACCCTGAAAATAAATGCATTTCCCTACATTGATGTGTGTGCAAAAACGTGTTGAATAGCAATGTCAAAATTGAGTACATGGGGTGCTTACACTTGTAAAATATTATACATCCATATGTATTTGTTTTTATTTAATAAATAAATGTAAAAAAATATTCTTGTGCTTGTTGTCTCAATCTGTGTGAACAAAGTGAATAAACATAATATAAACATAATATGTATACTCTTTCATCAACAAAACTCCTTGAACTGTTGTTGACCTGAATATTCATAAAAATGAATCAAATGATTGTACAGCAACATTTTGTGTGTTTTTCATCCCTCATTATTATTACCAATGAGTACATTGTGGACTTGATTTTTGCCACAGAAAGCTAGTCCTGATTTGATCAGTAACCTTTAAGATGACATTGTTAACATGTCAAAGTATTATCCAATACATAAGCTTACATTATTGGATGTATTATGATCTTTAATTGTAATGCCAACTCTGTTCGTAAAATCTACATCAGAAATGTATAATTAGTTGATACTAACCCAACAATAACTGAAAACACTTTGTTAAAAAAATATAACAATCATTTTGTAATTTCATAAACAATCAGATTGTGGTATGACCAGAATGTGCACTCATTGATACCATTGTAAAATGAAGTTTTAATGTCTACAAAGCGTAACTGCCATATAAAATGTGAACTACTGATTGAAGTTTTTAAATTAAAACGATTTACATTGTAATCGTATATTTTAATATGCATTTTCCACAGAAAAGAAACCCCACTTTTTGCATATTTGGGCATCATATTAATTGTTGTCTGTGTCTTTATCTGAACTCTTGTAGATAAAACATAGGGCTTTGTTAAGAACTTAAGAGTAACATGTTTTTGGCAAATTTTAACCTTTATTGTGTTATTGTTGGACTATGGAAAGATCTGATTGTAGAAGGGGTTCAACGCGTGAGGCCTAAAAGGTGAATAGTGGATGAAAGTTTATTAGCTTGAATGATTTAATTAGCTGTTTAGTGCATCTATGTTAAGTAAAGTAAGATATATCAATTTTGCCAAAGTATATATGAAATTCAGCCCTTTAAGAAATATATGAAATTAAGCCCTTTATCCTTCAAGAGTGAGAAACAAAAAGAATGAAACTTTGTGCCAATTTTGCATCAGAAGTCTAATTCATAAATATTAAAAATGTGAATTTCCCATAATTCAAGTATACTAGAAGTGGGGTCCCCTTCACTGGAGAATTTCACGCTATGCAGCAAATTTTATCAGTTTTTACTCTAATACCTCAGCTACACACCATTGCTTTGCCCTGTATAGTGTGATAAGTAGGCTAACTTTTTTATTCCCCTTAAAAAGGTTAGAACAGCACCGTATCTCGCGTGTTTGTACCAACAGAGTTAGGACACTGGAAATAGGAGAAATTCTATACTAAACTCGAAGATTGTTTATCCATTCTTAAGGGGCTGTTCACTGTGATGAATCATTAGGGAACATTCCTGAATAACCAGTTTTTTTTCATCCCAGGCCATTCAGGAGTAAAATTCCTTTCTGCATATGAATCTACCTGCAGGTTGTTTCCTGAAGATAAGGAATATGTCCCCAATCAAATCTCTAAGAATGACATAGTAATTGCAGAAAGTAATTTTGAAATGATCCTGAGATGTTCACGAGTGCATGATTGGCAGTGATTTAGCATTTATTTGGGGGATATTTTCTCTTATAAGACTACAAATTTGGTGGGGAATTACAGATACTCTGGAAGTGAGGATGAGGGGTTGTCACAGGCATGGTGGGCGATAAGAAGAGTTTGTATAACATATTATACTGCGACTCGGAGGATTGCCCTCCAGGAAAAGTGCCTTGCTAGAAATGTACCCTACATGCCATCTTTCAGTTTTGTGGAGGTTGAAAACTACTCTCTTTAGCTCATATTATTTGAATTTTGAAAAAAACATTTGCATACACTTTTATAGATATATGTGTATAAAATAAAAATGAACACATTTGTTAAAACTTGGGATGGCAAAGATCATTAAAGATTGGCTTACAAAGGTGTCAATAAAAACCTTCCTGAATAACATTGAAAAAATCCAATACAACTAGAATGATGAATTTTGCGACCTGGTTCCAAAATGATGTGTATTGCTGACCAATAATTATCAGGTGGGATTGATGTGGATGGTTGCTTCCTGAAGCTCCCTGAACTCAGGACCACCAAGTGGCCTTGACTCTGCTCTCAAGAGTTATTCAAAGCTTGGAATTATGTGCTTTGTAAAATCCACCTAGTTTAAGTACACAGACTTAGCCTGAATTAAAGACAAAAGTCTTAACTTTTAGTCCAGGTTAAGTACTTTTGTGAAACCGGCCCCTGGACATTTAAGTCTTTAAAAACTATCGTGGTGAAAACCATGGGCATTTTGAGGTCTTTTTGGTCATGTTTCTTGACTTTAATGACACTCTGGTGTCAATGTTTAAATTTTTGCCTTCTTTTCTGTTACATTCTGGCACATGTTTCAACTACAATAATCTGTGTTTCCATTGTAACAAGATTTGAAAAATATGTACCCTTTCCACAAACATTTCATCACCCTCAACTTTCACCCAATTTTACCCATAAGTTCCTCCAACCCCTGCTGTCTGCTTCCCAGATGACTGTGTCAGAATTACAGAACAGTATCAGACTGGATAAGTATGAACTCAGTATCAGGTTGTCATGTACTTCATCTGAACTATTTGTTGGGATTGTGGGTACAGGTATGATATGACGTGATGACATTTACATTTCTAATTTGTTGAAAGGGACACTAACCCCAAATAAATCAATATACCAATCAGTCTATTTGATCAATCTGGCTACCTCTTAGTTCTGAGCTCTGTAAACTCTTTGAGGAATTAATTTGTCACTGTTTGATTGACCGATGAGCAGAGTGTTTCTATTTTTAACCACGACTGGCTATAACAGGAAATGTTCACCCACTGTGGAGTGATAGGATTTAATACCAGTGCCTATTGTTAAAAGTTCTGGAATTAGTTGAGTGGACCAATTCTAAGTCAATGCATCTGTGACGTCATGAGTTGTCATCCTTACGTAAGACTTCATATAAGCCCAGTTTCCCTCAGAACTATATCAAAATGTCCATCATTCTCATCAGTTTTCACAGAAGGGTGTTGGGGGTGGATCAAGGGAAGGTATTTATGTCCATTTTAACAGCTATGTTCATATTAAGACAGACTATCAGAATTTTCCTTCATGCTGTCGTACGTCATTCTAGTAGATTTGACTGACTACAGAGCTGACAGAGCCAACTGGTGATCATTTCCTGAATGGATATAGTATGGGTGAGCACCACAGTGCTACGATTTTTTGTTATAAAGTGAAAAACTACCCAAGAATATCGAAAAAAAGTATTCGTTTTGAGAAACAACACTCGAAGAGTGTATGCCTCTGCCAAGATGTATATGCTTTTTAAAATGGTTCAATAATAAATAAATGGGAAATCGGGATCTTTAACATTTTTTGTGTCCGGGCGGTGACCTGGATCACTCTCAAAATGCAATGGGATCTGAGGTAGACTAAGACCAATCTTCTGCCTTATTTCATTTAAGATGCAACCAGTAGTATTTGCAAAATCCTGCTAACAAACATCTATACTTACTTATCCTCTTCCCTCCTAGTGGAGCATAAGGCGGAACACGTATCACTCCACTTTTGCATGTCTGGTTTTACCCTTGCTTGCAGCCTCCCAGCTCTTCCATCCCATTTTATTCGGTTCTCTGTCGCAACAAACATACAGACAAATGAACGGTTATGCTTTTAATACCTCCTTGTCGGAGGTAATTATATGTTAAGTAAAAAAAATCAAGGAATCATGACGTAAGAAATTCTGCATACTAAGGAGTTCCAGATAATGATAAATTTTAATAGAGAATGACATCTTAAGACTTGATATTTCCACTAAAAGAGGAATTTTACTTATCAGAGTTTTACTTATAAGTGTAAACTATACTTAAATGCAAATAATCGTTTGTGTTGGGAAGTAAAATCTGGCGGTTGGCAAGAGTGTAAAGAATAAAAAAGACATGTTTGATATATTTTTTGAAAAGCCTACAATTTTCATCTCCAGTCCAAAAATTGAGATGTTCAGCCTGATTGCTCGTAATACCACTGAATCAAATTAAGAAGGTCAGGATGCATCACAGTCATATCCTATTTAAGTCAAAGTTGGGGTTTTATGTCCTGTTCAACAGCCAGGGCCATATTGTGACAGGTCAGTTTTGCCATTTGTGGGAGTCAAACTCACACAGAGGTGACAGCCTGTGATTAGATGCCTAACTTGCTAACTCACCAGGCCACTGAGGACCTCTGTCATATCCATGTTCCAATAATCTAATCTTAGTGCAATCTTATTAAACTTGTGTAGGTTGAGGACCCAGTGCACTGAACATTGATCTAAAATGATGAAATCGCACCATGCATCTAATGTCAACATGCTTTCCATCTCCCAAAACCTAATTTTTATTGAATATGGGAGGGTTAGGGATCTGGACCTGTCATATCCTATACAAGGGGGTCAGCATTTCGCCCATAAAAACAGCAAAATGCAGTTTCTTGAGAAAAAATATGCAGTGTGGTTATATAAAAGTTATCAGTATGAAAAGAGGTTAAACTGTAAAATGATGGTAGCATCCTAAAATATATTTTCTGATAGGTACAAATACATCCACAGAACTTGTCCTACGACAATGGAATAAGGGCTGTCGAAAAGTGGACAGCATTTCGCCAATTATTTTATACTGGGCCAAAAAAGTTACAAAGAGTGTTAAACACTTTGCAAACAATAAAATAAAGCTAAAGATCAATTCTTCTCATGGTATAACTAGTATATGATGAGGTTCTAAAAAGTATTTATGTTGACCCTAGACACAGTTTAGAGAACATACAGCTCTTTGCATCAGTCAAATGCAGTTTGTTGGGCATATTTTTCCCTGACATGACAAACTTTTTTATTAATCTTTATAATCCTGCAAACTGTCAGTTCTAAAATCTTAGAAAAGTATAAGGACATATTGCACACTTTTCTATTCTAGACAGTTCTTTCAGTATCATGGTAGATGTTAGTCTTAAAAAAAGTACAACAGAAATTGGCGAAATGCTGTCCATTGCGAAATGCTGTACCCTCCTTTATGTCAATATGTCAATGCATATATTTTACATATGATCATATAAGTCATCATCAAAGAGTCCCGACGAGTCTAAGGTCTGGATTAGTTGGGATTGCTTCCAAAACAAATCAGGTTGTTCTTAATCCAACCTCATTTGCGTTATTCTGCCTTTTTGGCTACTTCTGGTAACACACCTGCAACCTCTGAGAATAGAGATTGAATCCATGGCCAATCTCAAGTGGGAAAACTGGTGGTTATTTACCACTGGACAGTGGTTTACAGTATAGAACTGTGATGAACTGCATGTACTGGTTTCTTCTTGACTTCCAACTACCCGTCACAATATAACTGATACAAAGGTACTAAGTGTGACGTAAAATAAGAAATAATTTTTGGGAGCTCAGCATTTTTACCCTGATCCCCACGACTCTGAAATCAGGATGTCCTGACATATCTTAAATATGGCACCACCCCTTAATAGATGTCCAGATATTTACTCAAAGAAATGTTATTTTACTGTGTCTGTATTACCTTGTGGGGTTAATTACAATATTCCCTTCCTAGAAATAAAGCAATTCAATAAACTCCATTTGACTGAGCAAGCAGATGAAGTTGGCAGTTCCACAAAACATCGAAGGGCTGACTTCACCTGTCTACCTAAAAGTGTCAACCTACCGACCTGCCTACCTTATTATGTCTCATTTACTTGTCTATCTGCCTCTTTGTATACATCATAAGTCAAATGGTCAAAAGATCTGTCATTAAATCACTCAGTTATGGGTTCGAATCTAACTCATGAGGGAGGAATGCAAAGAGGGCCTGTTCATCAGCTTAGCTGTAGAAAGAAAGATTTTAACGTCGCTGTCAACACTGTATAGGTCATATGACAGGGAGTTTTGTGGGAAGAAGAAACATACAGTTGGTCAAGGTTCTGTACTGTGAACTGCCAACCATTGGTAAACAAATACAAACTTCCCACATAGGATTTGTGGTTTGAACTGCAGACCTCACAGGTGGGAGGCGGGGGGTGTTACCACAGCGCCACCGTGGCCCCTGGAAAGAAACATAATTTATTATTTATTTGTAGTTTAACGTCACTTTCAACATTGTATTGGTGATATCATGACAGGTAGTTTTATGGGCAGAGGAAACCAGTACATACAGTTGGTCAAGGTTCTGTACTGTAAAGTGCCGACCCTTGATAAGCAACTACTAACTTTCCCACACTGGGTCCGGGGTTTGAACCACATACTTCAGAGGTGGGAGGCAAGTGAGTTACCACCGTGGCCCCTGGAAAGAAACTTAAATGCCCATCGAATACCCCAAGGTATTCTGTAGTGGTTTTCTGTCTCATGTGAGCCTTTATTTTTACTCAAAACATATTGATCTGTGATGCTATCGTCCTTTGATGCTTTTTATCACTGAAAAATGCTGTTTAACATGGAAAAACCGTGTAACCACATAAAACTTACTAAAACTATATTAGAGAGGTCTTCTGTATATTGATGTCTTGTGTGTAGTCTTTGTTTACCAAAGATAAACCCACCTCCAGGTGGACTTAAAGCAAAAAGCTTAGACTTAACTGCTTTGTGAAATCCTCTTAGTATATAAGATTACGACTTTGCCTTAGTCAAACACAAAATCTCAACTTTACACATCTGACATACAAAGTTTAATCTTCTAAAAATTATAAATATAATTAATTAACATATATTTTAACATATATTTGTATATATCAATGCACTATGAACTAAAACTGTACAGATTCTTACTACTAAACAAAACTAAAACAAACTGATCACATTAATATGCTGTGGCTCATTTAAATTATAAATATAATTAATTAACATATAGTTTAACTTATATTTTTATATATCAATGCACTATAAAATAAAACTGTACAGACTCTTACTACTAATGCAAACTAAAACAAACTGATCACATTAATATGCTGTGGATCATTTATTTCGGACTAATCTCCCCCATTTAATCATTTTAACCCCACTGCTTTCGGAGTTGTAATCTGTTACTAGAAAACTCCACCAATTTAGATAGACGCTGCAATGGTTCCGGGATTATGTGTTTGAAGTATGGTTATTGGCACCCAGGGTAATCAAATTAATGCTGAACCAGACATAAAGAGCTGATAGCAATGTTAATGATGGCCTGATGGACTATTGTGGCTACAGTGAATCCCACTTGTAATTATTGGGAGTGAAAAACAAACACTTTATTGCATGAATTTAACTACCATTATCACATTCACTATGGCATGTTAATTTAGGATCACATAGCTTCAGGTAAACGAGAATATTCGCTGAAAAATGTTCTACTATACATAAGTCAGTCTTCTAACTTGCATGAAGCTGATGAGATGTACAATTTATTTATTAGTAAAATATTAAGACAAGACAAAGAATTACCAGTTTACTTATTAATATTAATTGTATAAAATATTCTTTGTTCAATGAATACATCCTTTATTAAGACATAAATGGTTAGGTTTTGAATGTTAATACATGTTGCTATAGGCAAGATTTAAAATTGAGATCCTTTATTTAGACATAAATGACTAGGTTTTATATGTTAACACATGTTGCTATAGGCAAGATTTAAAATTGAGATCCTTTATTTAGACATAAATGACTAGGTTTTATATGTTAACACATGTTGCTATAGGCAAGATTTAAAATTGAGATCCTTTATTTAGACATAAATGACCAGGTTTTATATGTTAACACATGTTGCTATAGGCAAGATTTAAAATTGAGATGCTTTATTTAGACATAAATGACCAGGTTTTAAATGTTAACACATGTTGCTATAGGCAAGATTTAAAATTGAGATCCTTTATTTAGACATAAATGACTAGGTTTTATATGTTAACACATGTTGCTATAGGCAAGATTTAAAATTGAGATCCTTTATTTAGACATAAATGACCAGGTTTTATATGTTAACACATGTTGCTATAGGCAAGATTTAAAATTGAGATGCTTTATTTAGACATAAATGACCAGGTTTTAAATGTTAACACATGTTGCTATAGGCAAGATTTAAAATTGAGATCCTTTATTTAGACATAAATGACCAGGTTTTAAATGTTAACACATGTTGCTATATGCCAGATTTGAGTTGAGATCCATGTGTTAAGTCTGTTGAATAGCGGGGCAGTAGAAAAGCCACAATCATGTTACTACTACTGTTGTGGAAAATAACTTCACTGAGAGTGAATACTGTAAATTTTTTGAAGCATAACCTTTTCGTATTTATTGGTCTAAATTTCAGTCAACTTCTTTATTTGTCTGCTGTATGCTATGGCAAATGCCAGCAAACTCAGTCGTTGCAACAGACTATCTCTACAATATCTTTGTCCATAGACAAGTTGGTTGTCAGAGTTGCACATCTGCCATGGTCATACCATTCAAGTGGAATAGATTACCCAGTTTCCAACAGATGAAGTTTAGGTTGGAGGTCAAATAAAGGTGAAAACAATATTGTATCTGGGAATTTCATTTCTGTTCATAGAGAAACGTATGTGTGGGTTAGGATCACACAAAGGTTCAAGTCTGAGGTCCACATGACCTCCAAGGTCAGATTGGGGTTGAAGGTCAGATGAAGGTCAGAGGTCAGGATGGAGAGAAAGAATTCCAATTGGGAATTTTATTTACATGTTAGTAATACAAGTGTAGGTTAAAAGACTTTTAAAAATTTGTAATATTAAAATTTTTAAAGCACCAAGCCCAAATCCCGGGAAAAGATGGAGGCAAAGGTTGTGGGTATAATGGAAGGAGCTACAGAAGCTTTCTGCAAATAATGCCAAACTTCAGAACTTCTCCTGCAGAACTTCTTCACTGGTGTCTCTAATTATCCTAGAGATAAGCAGACACTTGTCAATACTGTCAATACACACCTCCTGTCGATCAGGACCAATAAAAGTAAAAGTGTCCTGGTGTAAAGCAATAAAGCCAGTTCGCTTATCCGGAAAGTATTTATCGACTAATTGAAACTTATTATCACCCCTGTCCGGGGAATCGAACCCGACTCCCCCATCAGGAGGGTCACCCTGGCTTTGGTCGACTAGACCAGAAACGCTACTCTCCGAAGTGTCCACCTTCTTTGGTGGGCTAGCATTCTCACTATAAGTATTCGTCATTGATGATTCGGGCGAAATGTCATTCGAATCAAAGCCAGGGAAATCCACGAGAATGTCAATGATCTGATTCATATATTGTTCATAAGAGCAACCGTAATATTGGCTAAGTTGTAAGTCCTTACAGTAATTCTCATAAACCTGATAAGGGGACAATGTAGATTTATCATAACAGTGGTTAAACAACTGTAGATCAGCCTGACACGAATAAGTGACAGTTAAAGGGCCTAAGACAGAACTGTCGGTCGGACACCAACTGTGCAATCCATAGTATCCACTTCTGTATTCATACCATTTATGTTCCAGTTTATTAGCATGTATGTAAATTACAGGTGAAAACATATGACCATGTTCATTCAAACACTCGAAGAAACTGACCTTACAGTACTGAGAAACAGCTGATTCATTCTCGCCAGATATATATGGGTCAAAACATTGAAATGCTAATATACCTAAACACTCAGATTCACCATGTAAATAATTCACGTGACAAGGTGTATCATATGAATAACAAGGAATATTGGTCTGTCTCTGGGCATTGTATTCAATGTTGCTCTGTGCATTGTACACGAGGTCAATAACTGTGTCACCTGCTACATGTTGAAACTCACTAGAATCAAACACCTTGTCATTGTCAACAAACATATTAACGCTGGTATTGTTACACACATTCTTATTTAACACCTTACAATCATTATTGACACTACTAAAAGATTGAAGACTACAAAACTGGTCATACACATGGTTATTTACATTTGGATATTTACGTTCAATACTATCTTGACTTTCACAGTGCTTTGACACAATAAAGTGACCTGATTCATTACAAAAGTCATTGTCCTGGAAAACACATGGTGTGGTCCCAAGTGGTCGATCAGAATCCTACCTCGGTGTAGCTGTGGTCTGCTTGTTGATCTTCAGATTATATTTGATCTCAGGGTGAGACAGAGAACGTCCTTGCTTGTAACAATGGGAACATAAATGTTTGTAGTTTCCATGGTTAAAATCATGCACACAAGATCCTTCATTGTAATAACGACAAATCCTCACCTTCTGTTGACTAGAAACATTCTGGCTATTGAAAACTGCTACCTGAGACATACCAATTCTGTTGAGGGCCCACTGTGTGTTGTTGGCCCAAGAAAGACGCCCATCCTCGACTTGAGTCATCGAAGCTGCCCAGGCAGACCTAACAGCAGGCCATGGCAAAGAAACAGCATCAGTGAGTGCCATAGTTATCTGTGTTAACATACGTTTCATCACCTCGAAATCTTGAATAAGCAAAATGTTGGACAACTGCCCACTTGCCCAATGGGCCATCGTGAGATCATCATAATAAGGTTTCTTGGTCATGCCTGTGGATACGTACCCTTCATTGGGCCACCTCAGCTCTGGCCTAGCAGTGCAAGTATCAGTGGTATTATAACGCCCAGACTTTTTCCTCAAACAGTCCTTACCTGGGACAATGTCCTGATGTGTTTGATCTTCATATTGGGCCAATAACTTGGATACAGCCGCTGAGATGTTGGGGATGTTCCTCACAGCCTCCACTGATGGGACAATGGCGTCCCTGCTGGCTTCCATGGCTTCTGGGTGGCCAGTGAGTATGTTGTCTGGCAACGGGCGATGTAAGACTGCTTGAGACGGATTGGGCAGGGATTGGTCAAAACTTCCCTTCCCCCACCTCCATGGTGTCCCTGTGAGTGAGTTCTCAGTGGGGCTATTGGCGAGGAATCCCTACCCAATCTGGGGCCCTGCGGCAAGTTAAAACTGACTGTCTCCCTGGGTCGGGGCGAGGGCACCAGTGTAGAGTTAGTGTCCCCTCCCCTCTCCATTCTCTCCATCCGACGGGCAAGGTCTTGATTAGCAGCTTCTAACCGGGATAGAGAAGACAAGATGGCCTGGTTAGGGTCTGAAAGTCCAGTCCCATGTGAAACCGAGGTGAAAGACTGAGGTGGTGCACTTACAGTGCCAGGTTCGGATCCGACTTGTAAATAAGAGCCATCCACGTGAGAGGGCTTCTGGGAAGATCTCTTCTTAGTCCGAACTGTGGTGGCAGACAAAGATTTCTTCTTAGTTGCTGATATTGGTGCTTTGGCCCTTGTCGAAGGCATTTTAAAGTCAATAAACGTTATATACACAATGATGAAATAGTTAAAATCAGTAAAAGCTTCGTAAAAGAACTAAAAACACTAAAAAAACTAAAATAATTTTCATCCACATGTGTTCTCATCGCTTGCTATATGAAAAGTAAACCCCAAAGTATTTGGAGGGAACTGATGAAGTGTGACCTTATCCCTGATTGGTGGTAGTCAATAAACAATAATAGTAGACCCAGAATGTAACAAAACTTAAGGTATAGGTATACAAAATGTGTTTAAGGTCGTTGTAAACTGACTCGATAGGCCCCTATTCAGGCCATATCCCACAAACTGTAGTCAAGTAACAAACAACCTTGGCTTCTTTCAGAAACACAAACTGAAGTGGTGAGTACTGTCTACCAACTTTGGTCACATCTTTTGCCGACTTTGAAGTTAGGACAAAAGTTTTAGTGATAATATATGTCCTTAAGTAAACTGGTGATCGTCGGACGAAAAAGCAGGAGGATATTAAATATAATAATTTTTCTTAAAGTCGATGACTCTTCCCAAACCCCAAAGATGGGATCTTAACCTGACTTGTCTTCATGTCATCAAATTGTAGATCTCAGGACTAACTCCAGGTGGATCTTATTGCCAATGTACCCAACTGTATTGCTGTTACAACTATTCATATTAAAATGGTATAGGTTGAGGACTTACTGGCCCCGACCATAACCACAATATAATTCAAATACATGTTGATATGACTGCACGGAACTGTGTGAAATGGCCATAAAGGCTGTGGACACCATTTTGGCACTATGTAAATTATGATGAAACTAGGCCATCCAGGCGTCTTACAGTAGGTATAGATGCTTGGAGCAACTTTACTTTACCGGTATGAGATCCGCCATATTGGATAATTAGAGAAAACTGTTAAGGAAATTTAAAATTAAATGAAAAGCTATAACTGGGTGCAAGCCCCCAACCCCCATAAATAGTATGTATGTGTATTTCAATTAAATAAAGTTAAAGGGTCAAATTTGCTTTAAAAATATAGAATATATATTATCGCCCAAGTCTTGTACTGGTAAAGTAAAAACTAGCCAGATGCTTTAGCACTCCAGTGACCAAACACTTATCTCACACATCTGAGTCTGTATTGACAAAGATTCTTAGAATTTTTCTTAGAATTACACTTATGTCTAAGAAAAATTCTATGTTAAGAATTTTCTTATTCTTAGAATAAAATCCTATTCACAAAACATTTCTTAGCTAAGATATATTCTAAGAATAGAAGTAAAAGGAAATGTATGCAATTCTTAGAATTTTTCTTAGACTAAGTGTAATCCTAAGAAAATTCTAAGACTACAGATCTTGGCAATATGTGAGCAATAAGTTAGAAATTTTGAAATAATATAAAGAGGGTGCATTTCATTACAGTAAGCAATTTATTATGCAACACTCTGTTCTGGAGGTCGATTTGCAATCATTTTGCTGTACTATAATCACCAAAACAACTACTTTTCTTAAGTTAAGCATGCTATGTGCCAGTCTTAGATTTAAATTAATTCTTAGAATACTCTAATAATAAGAATCTTTGTGAATTTTCAAATTCTTATTCTTAGAAAAATTCTAAGAATAAAAGCCATTCTTAGAAAAATTCTAAGAATAAGCTTAATTCTAAGAATAAGAATCTTTGTGAATAGGAAAATTCTTATTCTTAGAATATTTCTAAGAAAAATGGCAATTCTAAGAAAAATTCTTAGTATAAGACTAATTCTAAGAAATAAGAATCTTTGTGAATACAGGCCCTGGAATCCAATGGTAGATGTTGTCCATGACACAGAAGTAGGAAGATGACAGTAATTTGAACAAAAGCCTGTGGGTGGTGGTAAAATGCAGAAATCTTGACATATTGATACAGGATGTTTTTCTGTATATGTAGAATATATGGGGTTCTTGGCAAGCATTATACATTTTCAGGTGATTTACGAGGATTTGCCGTGTAAGCCCCATGTTTAAGCCAATAAGGTTGTATTGTATTACTTTATTAGATAATTACATACCTGCCTTCCATAAGTATAACAAGAGCACTGAGAGAGGACAGACCTCTACCAAGGCACATAATAATAGGTAAATAGGAAAATAAAGATTTTACAAAATTTTGTATCCAGACGGTTATCCAGATCACTCTTAAAATCCATTTTTTCACAAAGTTCCCACCAGCAGTATTTGCGTAATCCAGGAAATGGGGGGAAACCTGATTTTTTTTGTATCCACACTGTGATCCAGATCACTAAAAATCTAATGGATCTAACACTTAATAATAAGTAAATGGGAAAATCATGATCATATATCTTATATCCAGCTGGTAATCCAGATAAGTCTCAAAATTTAATGGGATCTAAGTTGAAGCAACACGTATTTTCTTCATGTTTTCATGAAGATCCAACCAGTAATATTTCCAAACAAACAAACAAACAAACAGACAGACAGACAGACAAACAACAAGCAAGCAAGCAAGCAAACATATAAACAATCCTTGGCAGAGATAATTAATCGAATTGGGATCTTACTTTCACACAAGGTGGGCTCTATCCCTGGCTCGCGCGTCCTTAAAATTATCTGGATCCGGAACTGGTTCTGGATCCCTGGGTGAGGATTTATGTATATAAGGTTGGTCTTTGGACTACCCCTCCCTGGGACTCACACTTTTGGAGATAGAACTAATTCCAGAGACATGTGTACTTTGTAATTTAAAAATCCTCTTTTAAGAACATCAACCCCATCCAAAAATAACATCACCTGAGCCACTGAGGCATGTTTCAATACATTTTATGACTACTTACGTCATCTTCCTTAAACAATGTGGTACATTTAGAGATTTTCACTCGAGTGTTTCAATTGTGAAAAAAGACTGAAGAACCATCACAAAAAGAATGGCTATTGCATGTTCTCTTTTGACAGGAAATGACTGGGAAAAGCCAATTCATTTGCCTGTAATTCCTTGCAATGGCACGTAAAGTAATAATTAGATAAAGAACTAAGTAACCATAACCCAGATTTCACCCGATTAAATATGTATACATCTTTGTAGATTTTTAGTTAAAAAGACCCAATCGTAAGGGTATTGGGCTTGTTTGTTATAAATCTGTGTGTTTTTTTCACAAACAAATTAAGGGACCTTATATAGCCCCAAAACGGAAAATTCTAATGTTATACTGTATTATAATTCTGAGTCATGTTTAATTTAAATTCAATCAACTAGACTGTAATTTGATATTCCTTAACAAAGTTTGAACAAAAAACTGGGAGATTACATCCTTATTGATAAAAAAATGAAAAGGAGATAAAACAAAGGCATGGAATCAGGTTTTCTGCATGATATCCCATAAATACTTACAACTAAAGCTACACAGAAGTTGACATCACAGAGAACCGAAAATATTTTGAGTGCAGTATATGGACAAAGGAAGAAAAGGGTTATTTTTCGGTAAAAGTGCCTTTCATTGTTTTGATTGTAATCCATTCTCAAGCTTTGGTTGTATTTTTGTTATAAATGTTACTGACTGAACTGATTCTGGAAGCCAGCCAAGGGGGCATGCAGATGAATGAATCTCTGTGAATAAATAATAGCAAATAATAAACAAAAATATGAATGGATGAAAAGGACCAAGCATTCCAGAGTAGTTTAATGCTGAAGTTTTATAAGCATGTGATACCTTCACTTTCCTTTCAGTTTAATGTTGGATTGATAAAATCTATCTTTATTGCTATTTTCTCTATTTGCAATGAACAAATTCTGTAGTTGAAAGAAGACGAGAAAAGTCATAAGGAAGTGCAGATTTTATTTGAAAATAAAAGCCAATAGCAACGGATTTCTTTGATCTTTGCTGACGTCATAGTAACTAAGACCACTTATGTTCTGAACTGAAGGTATTGCTATGTAATGTCTAGTAATTCTTTCATGTGCCATGTAACTCAATCTAGCAAAATAAAAGCCATGAGCTGAACAATTGTTATACTGTCATCATGCAGACAAGCCCTGAAAGAAATCTAGGCATTTAGTTCCTCACATGGGGATGTCATTTGACAAAAAAGACAAATCATCACGGAAACCTCAAAGGAAACCGGGAATTCACCTTATCACAGTTATTATAATATTGGTTATAATATGGTTACATCTGCCACTGCCACTTGGGCTTAGTGGGTAACACCCTCATATAGGAAACACCGAGGACATGAGTTCAAACCCAGACACAGGCAAATACATAGTGCTCGGATGACCGCTTAAAATGGTGATCCTTCTGTCATTGGGTCCCATCCCAAGTGGCAGACTAAAGAACCTCAGGGAAGCGATAAATGGTCGTCCTAGGGCCTCTGCCATTAGGTTGGAGGAATGTAAGTCATTTCAGATCTTGGGATGTATTTCTGTAGTTTGGATGGGTCAGAACTTTGAGTACTATAGTACCAGGATATATTGTGCTGAGTATAAGTATACAATACAATACTTATATAGGTATATACACATATATTATCTATTGTTTAATTTAAAGTGGTGTGATAGTCGTCGACAATTGCTCATAGAAACTACAGTTTCTGAAAGAAAAGAAACTCCCAAATTACTTACGCAGAAATAAATACTTGGTTTATAAAATCTATCAAGCATACATATCTAAACCACCCCTTTTAGAAATTGTGATTTTTATTTTAGTTCCAACTCGTGATTACAAGAACATATAGTGATTATGACTTAATGATTTAAATGTTTATTTTTTATCATCAGAAGTTCTCGGGAGTATGGTTTAGTTTCTTGTGACCACAATTTAATTTATTACATGTTACCTAGATCACACTGTCCCGCTCTGGACTCACAGGGACAGCTTGTTTTTGAGCATGCATTACATTCACACGGGGTCCATTTGTGGAACAAACAGAACAAGGGTGTGAACTAAAAATCAAATAAGTTTTGATACAACCATGAGAGACAGTGTGAATGGACCATTGCCACCATATGTCGTGGGTATGACGACAACTTGTGAGCACATTCAGCCACAATAGTGATTTGTTTTGGCACACAAAACATCCCTGACTTTGTCAGATGTTGGACTGGAAAATGTGAACCTAAAGATGTTTTCCAAATTGTCAAGACATCAGCTGTGGTTACCTCTTAGCTTCAATATCTTGTCAGTTACATCTGGTCAAACTGTTTGAGTTATGGAAAGAGAATAGTAAAAAACTTCAATTTTTACTGTGTATTCTTATCTAAATAGTCTGTAAGCACCAAGTTGATCCTATCCAGTACAATACATTACGATATGAGCCCCACACTGAACGAAAAGGAGAAAATAATCAGAAAAAAAAAACAATCCAGAAAAGCTTGTAAGTATAATTTGAGATGTATCTATATTCTGATGATGCCTTCCCATCTGATGAAAATTAGAAAATTCTTTAAAATAAAAAGTAGTTTCATTTCAGCTCATATCATATTGTTTTTGGTGTAAAAAGATTAGTTATGGTAAATCAGTTTCAATTATATTATTGGATTGTATCTTGTTGACACATACTGGTTTGTAAACAGTAGCTTGACACCAGTTCATACATGGGGACTCAATTACCAAGATGTTGGCCTGATTTCTGAAATATCCTGTCAGTTTTCTAATTCTATTTGGACTTTTATAGCATACAATATGTTCTTTATTGAGAGGACTCTACAGAACGATGGCACAATGACAGTCAGCCATTTTCAGTATCAAGGGACAGAAAAATGGTCAGGCACCACAGTGAATGTAAGGTAAATATAAAGATTAAGGTGTGTATGTTTTTGGGGTAGAGGTAGGATTTAAGCTTTTTATTGAAAGAGGCAATAAAGGGGTAAGATGGGTCTTATCAGGAAGAGCATTCCAAACAGTTGGGGCATACAAAGTAAATCTGTAACAAAACTGTTTGACAAAGTTTTGAGAAGATGGATGAAACTTTGGTACAACAAGGAAGTTATCAACACCTTGGCTGCATCTGGTACTATAAGAACTACAATAAGAAGAAAAGTATGGAACAAAATACTTTGGAAAACCATTGTGAAGAAGCATGTAAATAACTGTGGCTGTTTTAAACACTGTTAGATATTCAACAGGCAGCCAATGGAGTTTTTAAGAACAAGAGTTATACCAGTGTATCTACTAGAGTTGGATACAATTCTAGCTCTGACTTTTAACTGTCATATTGTATCACATATTGAAAGATTGGGAAAAAAATCCAATTTCTATTATGTGCTCTTCTCTCTCACAGTGGCTTAGAACCAGTTCACATCCGGGAACTTAACTGCCAAGATGTCTGCTGTCTGTAAGATGCCTGATTCCTGAAGTATCTGACCAGTTTTATCTTGTCAAATTTTCTCACAGAGTAACAAGCACGTTGGCGGTTTTCCTGAGATTTTGCTTGTGACACTTTTATCTTTCTTGTAATTGATGTGTAGATGCCTCGGTAGTAAAGGATGACCTGATCTGGCTGCTTTTTTCTTATAGAACCACCTTTCATCATTTTGATCATTCCTAGAAACAAAACAAAGTTATAAAACTGCTGATCACTAATGCAATTTACCATGATATATAAGTATATATTTATATATATTTCACATCTATGATGAAGAGTGATGGTATTTATGCTGGATGCCAATGAATTTCTCATCAGGACGATAGTTTATTATTACAATAAAGCTGAAATCTGTTTATTTAATAACTATTATTATTATTATTATGTATTTCTACTCAGCACAATATCTCCATATACCACAGGACTCAAAGCGCTATTTAACCAATCCGACTGTACAGGTACAGCCCCAACTCACAAGTAACTGACATTCCCTTAACTGGAAGATAGAGGCTCAAGGATGACCATTTATCAACGTCCTTGAGGTTCTTTAACCTGCCACTGGGGATAGGACCCAATGACAGAGGACCGCCATTTTAAGTGGTCATCCGAGCCACTATGTATCTGCCTGTACCTGGGATTGAACCCACGTCCTCTGAGTTCCTAGACAAGTGTGTTAGCCGCTAGGCCACAGTGGCAGATATAACATGAGTATTGTAAGTATACTAATGTTAGTAGCACCTTAATATAATATTATGTCAGTTAGTGTTTTAAAGTCACGAGAATTTTAACTGTATGTACTTGATTATTATTATTTAGTAACTTTTTTATGTCGGGTTATTGATTGTAACAGCATAGTAATATGTACGTGCTCTAGTGGTTTTGTCATGTACCATATCCCGTTGTAAGTTAGTATTGCAATTTGACTACTTGTATTGTCATGTACCATATATGCCAAATAAATATACTAATAAAAGGAATTGCATAATTATTGGTGGACTTGCTTCAGTTGTGCTCTTCAGTGCAGGTTATCACATTCTCACTTGGCACTCATTATAAGTGGGTTCTTTTCAAACCCATTGACCGGGTGACACAGCAAACATAAATATCTCTGTTCAGATGTTATACACTTAAAAAAATGGTACACTTTTGTTGTGAAAAAAACACCAGTTGGGTCTTGATTAAATGATTTGGGTAAATTTGTTTCTTTCAATACATTGTAAAGGTTAAACCTCGTTGATAGTTTGGTGGGATTTCTGAATCGGAAACCATCAGGCACCAACAAGAATGTACCAATTTTCCTATATCAGGTCCGGATTTAACTCAGAACCTGATACGTGGGCACCCACTGACAGCAGTGTACCAGTTTACACCCACATATTAAATTCTCCTGTTTACGTACAATTAACAATGTCGAAGGGGTTTCAGTCTACTAGCACGAGCTGCAAAGCCATCAGAGACATGAGTAGTGCACCGAAGGAGTCACCCATCCCAGTACTAATGTAACTCATTGCCTCTTAACTTCAGTGAATAGACAGCTACTCATCACACTGTGCCACAATTCATGAAGGTCCAGATCTCTAGAAGTGAGAGCCTCACTAGAGCTTGTGCCTTAAAAAATGGTGTTACACACAAGGAACTGAACTTTTTCTCTCATAAATTGATATTACTTCAAGTAGAAGCAAAATACTGACCTTAGCATAGTCGTGAACTGGTCCTAATGTCCTTGTCACACTGAAGGCAGTATTGCAGGCGGTTATATATGTCAGGCAAAACAGATGCACAAAGGCACCTTTCAGTCTTGAAACAGTCTTGTAACAGAAGTAAATCAGAATTGGGAAAGACAATGACATGGTTTGACACAGAAAGGACACTGTAACGATACATTAAAATGCAGTAACCTTAAAGCAAACATTTAACTTCCTCTGAGCCATATAAAGAGACAGAGTAACAAAGAATTGGGAGGAAAGACAGTGAAAAGCTAGAGAAACGATAGAATACATTACAGTTACCCAATAGAACTTTATCTGAGGGCCCACGGTAATGCAATGGTAACACACTCGCCTCCAGCCTCTGTGGTCTGTGGTTCAATGTGGGAAAGTTGGTAGTTGATCCCATCTGTGATAGGCTGAAATTCTGTGTCTGGCCACAGAAAGCAAGGAATATCACAGAATGTAAACTTTTCTGATAGAAGTCCAACATAGTGAAATTATGGTTTATATGAAACGTCTATACACCCAGTCAATACCTCCTGAAGTATGATCACGGCATGAACCAATGCGATAGAAGAGTACTAATCAATTGAATGGTATATGTCTTACCTTAATATATTTGTGCAGCTAATAATATTTCAGCTAAATTCAAACTTATTTCTAATAAATATTGCATCTGGACGATTTAACAAAAAAATTACAATTCTGGACTTAGGTTCAAATGAAATACTATTAATAGCCAAACAAAATACCGACTGGATCATTTTTTGTGATAACCACCAATTGGACAAAAATCTTTCTTTTTCAGAGCACCTTCTAAGAAACCTTGATGGACTACATTGTGCATCTTTTATATGAACTTCACCTTATTCTGTGAGATATCTATTCAAAGGTAAACAATTACTCCAAGAAACCGCAGGGTTTATGGCCCATTTTACACCAAAGCACAGAACTTTAATATGCTTACTGGAACAGATGTACCAATAACTTCCCTCAGATATATAAAAAAAATTAATAAAATATGTCAGTAATCCTATGTTGATATTTATTTTCAAAACGAAAATATAGTAATATTCATAATGGCAAATATACCAAATGACGCCCAGAATTGTTTCTGTGAAGGTTTGTTTTCAATGAAAACACACTCATTTGAAGGTGGGGGCTTGCTTAATTAAATATCCTTCAATGGAACTTCTAATTGTCTCAGTTTTTCTGTAACAGATTATTTCAACCCCTTTCACATTATAGGCGGTATGCCCCGCAATTATAAGTGTTACTTTGTGGTAGAACCGTCTCCCAGGACACCTGGGGTATTTTGGGTATTCATAGGTATGACTAGAATGGCCATTGAAGGGACAGGACTTGCAACGATCACTACCAGCAGGATGATAGCAGTACCAATGTTTATAACTGAGGGATAACCACCATTTACCTTTACTCACCTTATGTAGCTGTTGGACGAACATGTGCTACTCAAATGAGAATGAGTCACATCCTTATATCAACCGCGTACCATACCTTCAGTTACCGTATGAAAAATTTATCTGTGGATGATCGCTGAAATGGACAGATGGGTACAGAGACACATGTGTAAAGGGACAGTGAAAGGGCGCAAAAGAGAGAGTGACCAATGGTGAATGGCAGTGAATGATGGTCAAGGGTTCAGGGGGTGGAAATCCAAAAAATTTAAAAAT
Organism: Sabellastarte sp. h YS-2021; assembly: GCA_964017235.1. Taxonomy (NCBI): domain Eukaryota; kingdom Metazoa; phylum Annelida; class Polychaeta; order Sabellida; family Sabellidae; genus Sabellastarte; species Sabellastarte sp. h YS-2021. The sequence goes on along the minus strand of OZ024929.1, from coordinate 78,075,312 downwards.
TCCCGTTTGATGCTCAAGGAATCAGACAGTTGGCCACTGTTTATCAAGCTCAAATAAGGATGTCAGACGCTAGTTGAAGGACAGGGGCATTTTACAAAACACCACAGCTTATACCAACTTTAGTATGTAAGGGGTTTTAGAAATGGATGAAATCCTAGTCAATCTTTTTTATGAACTAATGTTTTTTTCTTAGATTTTCCCATCAGTGAAATTAACACAAAATATAAAACAATCCCATTTGCTAGAATTAATAAGTATAATTTGGCAGAATCCTACAAGCATTTTGGTATACTTAATAAAATAACTATCAAATCTTTAAGTATAAAAAGAAAAGTTTAACTCATTCATATTAAGTGGTTATTTTTTTATGGTTTTAGATTTTGTTTTTAGCCTGAGTCAACCTCAGCTGTTTCTAATAGTGTCAAACCTTTTCTGACTCAGGCGCAGTGAGATGTGTTACTCCTGCAATTTTTCATCCTAGCATGACTGCAAATTGAGACATAGATGATACATGAGACAGCATTAGGGAGAATTACACTAGGCTTATAAGGTGTTTGTCTTTTAGTTGAACCATCTGAAGGATTGTTAAGCCTTCGTTAGCTTAATCTGCCTTCATCTTTCAAAAGGTGAAACCATCAAAAAACCATTACTGCTTTAAACTAGTAACCGAAATGTAACTGTCTATAATTCCAACCTCTTTCTATTTGGCTTGATATCGATATTTAAAACTGCTCTAAACTTGTAGCTAATTTTTTAACTTAAACCCACATAGAATCCTTGTACATTGTGACAGCAGGGTACATTAGCAGGGATGAGATTATTTGTGGAATGTAACTCTTGGCCTTTCTGGGGCTTTGTACTTATTAAACAACTAAATGCTTTATTTTGTAGGTAGGGTCTTTTGACCTTCTTCTATAAGTGCGATAATTGCATTTATATCATTTAGTTGATTTCTGATGACCAATGACTACTTTTGCTTAAATTCTCCTGGCTATTGTTCTGGTTAGACAGTATTGTCTGCAAAGGGAGTAGTCAAATATTGTTTTGAGGTAACATTTAAGGTTCACAATATAATATATGGATATAAGAGCACCATTATTGTATTTCGAAGATACAGTTATCATTTGTAACAACCCCGGCCTCTTTCAGTCACTTTAATGTCTCAGCCCATATAAAATTTCTGACCCTCGCTTTTGGCCCAATTTAGAACCAGAGTTCTGCCATTGCAGATTAAAACTGGCAGATTTCAGGTGACAAAAGATCCAGTCACAAAATTGCAAAGAAAACCAAATATATTGAAGAACGATCATGTCTTATTTGTAATAGTAATGATATTGAAGATGAGGTTCATTTTATGCAATTGCATTGCTTAAATAGTGACCCAGGATAGGTGTTGTATAACAATGTTAAATCAGAAATACAAAAATTTGACAATCTCCCTGATGTAGAAAAAATTTACAATCATTGTGTTACATTTTGAAAAATCATTGATACGTTATCTGCAAAACTGTTGAAATATAAGACAAAATATAATCAACAAAATATTGTTATCTTGCAGTAAAATTAGATAGCTATCAATCTGTTTAACATAATTATTTCATTGCAACCATATCAACTTGTGCTTTATTATTGTTATTTTTATGTTTCACTTTGTGTTTAGATATCTGGGCACATGAAAAGCACATACATATGTACTTAATAATTATATGTTTAAAGTCACTTATAAGCCCTATAGGGCTGGGCAAACTTTGAGATTTTCAATTACTGTTGTTGTCAATTTGAATTCGGTAACTTTCATCATGTTATTAAAATTTTATTTCACATTTTTTTCTCTGTTATACAACAGTTGAATTGACCAGGAAGCCATCGGTGAATTTACATCATTAGCTAGTTTAAAGTTACTATAACAAGAATGACAAGAGAGCCTGGACAAGGCTATTAAAAAGCATTCAGGCTGTTATGATAAGTATGTTATTAATAAGTGAAAGTGAGCCACCCCCACTTATAGTCTGGTGTGTGTCTGGGAATAAAGTGCCTTATTGAGTGACTTATGTGATGTCATTAATGATACAAGGGAATCCAATAGTGTCAGTCAGCAATCCATTGAGTCATCACAATGATTCACATCACGGATGCAGTGTTAGTTCACTGCAAATCCTCTGTCATGGGATCAAGAAATCAAACATCACCATGTTTCTAGATTCATGTTTAATACATATTTCAAAAATGGTATACTTTTTGTGGAGCTCTATAGCAGAAACAGAGATAGCTAACCACTGTCATATATTTGATAGAAGTGTGAAATAGAAATAACTATTTGTACTTTCACACAGAAGCCCTACATATTGACCATCAGTTTGGGTGTGAACTCCTTAACACATGTGGCAATAGTTACTGTGGTAAGTGGTAAGATTCTGATGCATCAGAGGGTAATGTTGCAGGATTTTGATGTGACAATCCTTGATGTAAAAAGATTTTGAGGTGGTAAGATTTTAATGTTACAATATATAATGTTATGTTAAATAATCACAAACAGCTTCTTCATTTTTTGGCTGAAATTCCAGGAAAATAGGTAGCACCCTCATCTAATGTCAATAATTTAAGGCTGGTGGTTACCCCTACATGACTCTGATCATGTGTCCTAAGCCACATAGACAATTCAACTCCATTTCACAAATCTCTGTAGGATTCGCTACCTGGCTGATCTCAACACAGTTGTCCTCCTAGCAAATGCTCTGGTAAGCAGTCAATTGGACTATTGTAATTGCCTCTGTGCTTTACACACAGACGTGGAGTTTAAGAGACTCGATCATGCTGAAAACTGACTCTGCGGGGTAGTCACTTGACCTACTAAACTCTACTGGGTCCCAGTAAAATACAAGGTACAGCTAAAAAGGGGGATTTTCAGTACAAAATCTTAAGACATGGTCAACCAGCATACTTCTGGTAAAAACTCCATTGGTACACCCCATCTAGAAATAGCAGATGCAGTTCACCAAAAATTTATATGTTTCTTCAAGCTCACTCTTTTGACTACAAAATTCACAAATCCCTATAAACATTATTGTAAGCCTTTTAGACATTTCGCACCAACTAAGTTTCTTGAACTATCTTCCTTTTTATATAAGAACAAGTCCCTGATTAACAATGTTAAGGAAGTATCTCAAGACTCACCTCTTCAACTTAAGTTTACTCAGTTATAATATTGTAATAGTTTGAGCCCACAAACCTAGATGACGAACCTTTTATGTCCCTTGACTGTCCTTTTATTTTGTTAATTTAGCACACTGAATTTCCCTGATTACATAGGAACTTTGGCTTTTAACAAGGCTATGCTAACAAGAGACCAAGTGAAGCTTTGATGTGGCAATTTAGATGTAGTTATATTTTGATGTGGCAATAGTAAATGTAACAAATGTTTAACGAATGAATATTTGATGTTGCAGGATTTTAATTCAGTTAAATATCAGTAGATTTGCACAAAAATGAAAAGGAGGTTCTAAAGATGACATCACTAGGTGAAAAAGGTCGAGGTAAAAAAGTAGATACATTAAATATATGTTTGAGCACCTGCATAAAATAAAGGGATCTGAAGTCTAAACAAATACATAGTGAATTGACAAATCTTGTATCCTGCCCAAGATAAAAAATAACAGTAATATCCAATGCTTCTGATATTAATAAAAGCAGTGCTTATCAAGTAGTGCCAAATCAGGGTTATCTAGCATAAAAAATTGAGATTACTTCATTCATTGTATAATTGAGGCATAGTCCATAATAAAGTGATGTGACGTAAACAAGAAATAAATCAAAGAACAAGAGGGCTGTGCATGTTATCCAACAGATGGCTGGCAGATTCTGTTGTCAAAGTTCAGCTGCAACTTAAAAGGTGAAAAAAGATATTATCCTTACCGGCTGTATGTCGTCTACACTTACTCTGCTATAATATTTACACCAATACAGGAATCTAGTGCCAACAAAATTTAATAATTGCTTGGTTAGGTTAGGCTTTGAGCCCAATATTTAAACCAAATTTAAAAGTGTGTAAATACAAATAGTTTGCAGTGCTATCAACAGCACCCACTTTCCACTCTGTACGTTAATTAGCCTTGCTGAAGGCTCAAATTTCTTTGCAGTTAGGGAAAGTTTTCAGTTCAGATAATGGAGTTTCAGTTGCTATAATGTACTCATACATATACTGACTTTTACATCATCATACAGCTAAGAGAAAGATCTCCGTCTAGTAAGTTCTATCTCTTAACATGTATGAGTACTTTATGAATGCCAAATACCTGTGTCTATATTTGAAAAGATATCATGCACATTTGAGCCTAAAGCAAGGCTATATCAATTAAAGCTGTAACTCTTTAATGGCCATCTCTTTCTGTTGCACCTTAACATCACGTGTACAGAGTTTGTGCGTTGTTACAGAATCAATCGGATTAGACTGGAGTCTAGTGATTCAAGGCACTCCTTGGGAAGCGTGTGTGTGTGTGTGTGTGCAGTGTGGACGGTGGGTGGTGGTAAAATATATTTCTAAACCTATAACAGGTTCATTCTGTTTGAGATACTTGAATTTAATACCTTAAAACATAATGTGAAAAATTGTGATAGTATATGTGTCACGCAATGGAAATGGAAAAAATCGTGGAGATAAAAAAACAACAAAATAACCCCAAAACACAACTAGCGTATGAAACAAACAAAGTTGTCTCATTTCTAACTGAATTATTCTATCCAGGTAATATCTCAGAAATCTTAATTGGATTTTGCCAACTCCCACACAAACCCTTAATCCATTACTAATTTTGACCCTAACATACCTTCCTGTATAGCTTTATACCATATATATGTGTACAGACTTCCAAGTCCCTTGTATGAAGCGCTACCCTAAAAAATACTATTTTACTATTTACATATTACCACCTACATTGTTGATTATATAAACAAAGTAAGCAATGCTTTGACAAGGATCGTTCTAAAAATAGATACTAGGAAGTCCTAAGGGTTATAAATGAAAATATGCTTTCTAGGTCAGAAAAAGCTGGTTGCTGCTGTTACTGATGTGTGAAATTTGGACACGTTTAATTGATTTGCTTACGTCATTGACCAATAACATTTGTATCTGTGTCAGTACATCTGTGATTTTAGTGTTAAAGATTAACCTATAGCAAATTTGTTATTTGTACAAGTAAAAAGGATACAAATTTATGGACTGCTTTTGACAATAAAGTCTCTATGTTTATTACTTAAACACAGTTAGAAACAGATACACAATTTTACTAATACTTATACCCCTTTCACATTACAGGTGGTATCACCCATGGTAACCCACGTTTGGTGAAACTTCCCTGTCCTTGGATCACCGCCTGACGTCCATTTGCAACCTTGCGAGTCAGTGGTAAACTGTCCATTACCCTGCGCATCCTGATTTCCGCCTCTGATTTCTGTACCGTGGGCATGTGCAGACAATTTCACGCATGCGCATATGAATTTCTTACTATGGTAACCGAAGGTGTGGTCCATAGTGTACATAAGGTTGTGATTCAGTTGTCTTCTGGTGTAATCAGGTGACATAAGGTGAGTTAAGGTATCGGTCGTTTCACCACGTGTTTGTCCGATGACTACTGAAGGTGAGTTAAGGTTAATGGAAGTTGCTTCTCGGTGATCAACGCATGTAGGACTGTTATCCTACTGTTATTGATGGCTAAAAATTGTGTCCAATCAGTGGCCGTCCACCTGTAGTGTGAACAACTAGGACAAAATGGGGGAGACCTGGGGGCGGTTCTTCAGGCGAGTAAAACTTCCAACCACGGGACGTACCGTCTGTAGTATGAAAAGGGCATAAGGGGAAGCGTGGGTTGTACCAGGACATTTTGTACCAGGACATGTCCATTAGGGATACTTTATACCCAGTCTAGGACATTTTGTATCGTTTGTCCAATACATACAACCACTCACGATCATGAACAATATAACTTGAAATAAACTTCAAAGTAGTTTGGCCACTACTATTGACAGTTTGTTAGTGTATATATCAATTACATGTAGTGATAATTGATGGTAATGTCCTATAAGATCTGTCCCCATAAATGGATTACATTTACCCCTCTGTATCATTTTTTCACAAGCTGGTCATATATGTACTACTTGTTAGTTTCTGGTTTACAGGATAATCTAACACTAACCATGTATCAATAAGTGGTCACATTATGATCCAATGTGCATCACTTGTAAAGTTTTTTGTCACATATTGATGTTGCATGCAACAAATGACACACTGTGGCTATAAGATTATCTAATCTGCATCAAGTGCCAATCTGTAGTAACACAATGATCTACTATACACCAGTTTTGTTTTTGTTGTCATAAAATAATCTGACATATATGCTTTTGTCGAATTGTGATCGCAAAATGATTCAAGTTGCCTCCTGGTTTATTAGTGGTCACAAGAGGCGCTAATGTGTATATCAATTGTAGACTTGTGTGATCACAAGATAATGTCATACATCAATCGTCAGTTTATCATGACAAGATGATCTAGTGATAATAAAAATATGCTTTGAAGGTCAGAAAAGGCGAGTGAGCTAGTGTGTATATCAGTTGTACACTTGTGTGATCACAAGATAGTTTCATACATCAATCGTCAGTTTATCATTACAAGATGATCTAGTGATCATAAAATATCACCACAATGCTGATTTAGATCGTCTTTAAGGAGGACAAAGCCAGGGATAGAATCCAACTTTTGCGAATTTAAGACCCCAATGCGATCAATAGTTTTCGATTTATGAAGCAGGTATTGTCAATTTTTTAAAACAAAATTCAATATAGATCTAGAGCATGTTTGACGAGGACTGACTATTTGGTAGATCCAACCTTGTGTAAAAATATGACCATAATTTTATATATAGTTTTTAGTTATACATGATGACAAACAAACAAAGAAACAAACAAACGTGATAACAATACCCTGTCGCCCCCCCCCCCCCCCCCAGAAGGGAAAGGTAAATTTGCTAACAGCTTGTGCTTGGAATATTCAAGTTTGACTGGGTCACATGAGAAATAGTTTCCTTTAAATGATTCTTTCTTTTCCTTACAGTGACAAAATATATAGTGAGTCAACAGGAAGTAACTAATTATGGCCCTTAATGAATTGCTATAGTGGTATATATATAGTAACATGGCATTTTGGATTCTTTACTAATTCATCAACAAACTTTCATAATGTTACATTGAGAGCCAAACCAGCATAGTATTGATTTTATACCTATGTCCCATTGTCACAAGTGTGTGTTTTGACAACCCCAAATATGTGGTCAGGGGGTGTAAATCTAGTAAGTCTTACAGCTCATCTTGTGAGCCAGAAACATATATTTTCGTTAATAAAACTTATTTTGTTCACCGTCTTCATGGCAGGAGAATTTTTCTGTAAAAGTGGAGTTGAGTGATCTTGACTTATTAAAAAATAAGTCGCAATGAGTCTCCCAATGAATCATCCCTGCTTCCAAGACTGACTCATTTATTGGAGTATCTGCTTGAATTGCAGTAAGAAGCATTGGCAAAGCCGATCTTTTCCGTCAAAGGCAACACTTGTTTAACTGAAAGGTGCACAATTTTATAATGGACAGAATCTTATTATTGATGATGAACACCTTGGACCTAAAAAATTATTCTGAAATTCAACAAGTTACATTATCAACCAGGGCTATGCCCACATTGACCTTTACTTAACCTGTGACCTTGTAAATTGACATTCTTTGTAAAATTGTAGTATTGTACATTCCCATGGGGGGTTGACCAAACCTCATGGCAGAAAATTCTAAGATTCTTGTCCTGTGTCCTTGGTTTCATGTTTCTTCATGGAAACATTTCATGAATACAGTAATGTTATAGATTTACAGTTCATGAATACAGTAATGTTGTGCATTCAATGCTACTACCAACTATTGTATATCTTTAAATGGAAGTCATATCAAATAGATGTTATTATGTTATATGATATGTAATGTTATTAACAGTCAAAGAATAATAGAATAAACATTTATAATCCCAATTCTTGGGTTTCTTTGGTTCCCTCTGGGGAATGTCAAACAGTGGCATAAGCGATTGGAGTCATTGTTTTCACTAATTTCATTTTTTTCCCTTTTTTAACATTTATTTTCCGTCCTTCAAGAAATAATTAAAACGCCTCCTATAATTGAAATGTTGATGCAAAAATAAGATTTCATTTTAGGGCTGAATGTCTAACTAGTTTCTGTACATTCTTTATCCATGTAAAATACTTTACCCATTTTTGAATGTAAAAATAAAGCCCGCAGAGCTCCAGTTTTTATTTGCTTATACCCCGACCAAAGGGAGAATTCCTTGCATTTTGGCAAAGATATGGATGATATTCATGGACATGCTATCCGATAATTTTAGTGAAAACAAAAATGAAGACTTTGGGTAAATATAAACTATGGGATTATTCGACTACCTTAGTGGAAGTCTACTCCCTAAGAATGCTTTCTAGCTATAAGATATATCTCATAAAGTAAAAGACAGTGGTTTAATTTAATTATAAACAAGGGCACTTGGAGAGTACAGACCTCTGCCAAGGCAGGTAATAATCAGTAGATGGGAAAATCAGGATTTTTTTTGTTGACAGGCGATGAAATAGATCATTCTCAAAATTTAATGAGATCTCAGTTGGAACCAAGATCTATCTTCTGATTTATTTTCCTAAAGTTACAAGCAGAATTAGTTGTGTAATCCTGCTAACAAACAGACAATCATCCCAATCATGAAAATAATACATCTTTGGCGGAAGTAAATATAACAATTCTATAAATAGACCTAAACTCGTGTTTTTATTATTACACATAGCAGAGTAGTATGTTTGTCACAACTGGCCCCCGCGAGGTGGCGCAAGGAATAACTCGAGTTGTTCCCTGCCGCGAGTTGGCGCCTAACAGTAACACTCTCGCCTCCCACCTCTGAGATCGGAGTTCAGTTCCCGGTGGAGTTCGGTTCAGTACCTCAAGTGGGAAAGCTGATAGTAATATAGAATCTTGACCAACTGCATGTACTGGTTTCCTCTGCCCATAATACTATCCGTTGTGATATAACCTTTACCATGTGTTGAAAGTGACGTTAAAAACCAAATAAATAAATACACATTGTTAGCCATATTTGACCTGTATAGGGGGTTACACGGAGTGGGATATATTTTTTTGCATACAACAATGCCTCAATACTATGGATAATAAACGTCATAACTTTGGGGTTTGCACTAATATCTCGGAAACTATGTACCCTACATTAGAAAGGTCTTTTTACAGCCCTTCTGCTCATATTTGTTGCATAAAAATCCATGCAGACATGACTGAGATGTTGCAAGTTAAAGATTGAAGTTTTTATATTCACTGTTGCTCATGCTTTTTGACAGATTTTTCACATTCTCTCATTAAACATTCATTAGTTAATGATACAAAATAATGGATAATAAAAGTAAAACATCCTCATTAGACATATACAGAAAAAATATATCACTCATGAAGATTAACAATATAATACTCGTATTACGCAGTCATATAATATTGTTATCTTCATTCGTGATATTGTTATCTTAATTTGTGATGAAACAAAAGATAAAACAAAAAACAGTGATTCCTAGAAGCCAGAGCTCTAGTGAGGCTCGCGCTTCTAAGAATCACTTTTTTCATTTTTTTTTCTCAGGACTTTCATGAATTGTACCGTAGTGTGATGAGTATCTGTATCTTCAGTGAAGTTAAGCTGCAATGGGCCACATTAGTACTTGGATCGGTTACCATCTGAGTGCTAGACCAACTATGGGATGTGTCTGACTTGGAATTTCTTTGTGTCGCCAGATTTTCACAAATTCTAGTGCACTACTCATGTCTCTGATCGCTGTGCAGCTCGCCCATGTAGAGCAAAAAAACTTTTTGGACTTGTTTCTGTACATGCCATGCGAGAAGTTTTCCTAGTGTATCAGTGATGCCAATTTGTTCTGATTTCAGGATATACTACTTCCTGAACCTGAATTAAGTCTTACGAGGAATAACTAAGGAGTATTACAGTTGGCTTCACCACATGAAAAAAGTGCATGAAAGGTTGAGCTCATTTCTCTTTTACATGGAAGCAAACTTCAAAGATGAAAGTCTGTGATCATTTCAATGGTGTTTTTGCTCTTGATTGGATTGTATTGTAATTTATTTATTTTGCATTCATATATTAATGAAATCAGTAACATGGGGGTGGAGCACAAATGACAAGTCGTTGGTTCTACCACCACTGATGTTTTTACATGCATTGAAATGTGCTAATAATCAATAATAAATATTAAACCAAAAATATCAAAGTGTAGGATTTTTCTATTTCTTAATATTTTTGTTGTCTTTTTATCTGCAATCTTTGTAGTATTTATATAATATTTTTTTATTCAAAAAAGGTTTTACATTCAATAACATTCTATGAATTCTGTTGCCAGAAATTGTTCCCAAAGAAAACAATCCCTCGCAGAAAACACAGCATCTACTGCCCACTGTACAACTTGCATACATTTTCAATAAAAATACACTTAAATATTAGTGTCAATAGATATTATGTTTGCAATATATTTATTTATACAAATGAAAGGCCAGTAGTTATATATTAATATAAGAACTGTGAAGTGTTTAATCTTGGTAATTTCCCAAAATTTCCCAAATTAGCAGTTTTGTTTTCACTGAGAAGCATAGTGGCATAATGCCATTCTCACAGATGGAAATACAGCAACTCCCTCTTTTTCTGTGTACATGTAAAATGTTACTGCAATATCTTAATATCTAAACCATACAGAAAAATAAGAAGAAAAAGAATTATCTCAAACAAGTCTTCATTCACCTGAAATATTCAACTCGCTTTGATCTTGTTTGATATCTACATGATTAGAATTCTCTACGTATCCCCCTATCTCCCTTAATTCACTGCTTCGAGTCAGGTTAACCTCGATTACCTTTAAGGTTATTCGTTAACTGTGAATGGTATATTAAATGGTATGTGTACTTTTGATTGTTAAGACCACAGACAAAATACCTGTCATTGAATATATCCTTTAAAATGTCATGTGACAATCTTTTAAGTACTTCTGAGTATACTTATTGAAAGACTGACAAACTGAAAAAAACATTCTCTCGTAAGAAATCCTATCCAAAGAAATAGGGTTTCTCACAAAAAAAACAGTTGAGTGATTTTAGTAGCTTTCACGACTTTTAGAGGTAACCCAGCTTCAAAAGTGTTTCAAAACGCCAACCAAAGAGGTTGCCATAGAGAGGTTGTCACAGAAAAGAAAACATATCAGTGTAAGGATTTTGATGCATAATACAAAAATAAAGAAAAACATAAAGCTAGATTACATCACATTTTTAAACGATAAGAAGTTAAGAGTTTGGCTTAACTTTTAGATTATTTTGTTCGGAATCCACTTTCTCATGGGGTGTTACATCAGACAGGAAGTCACTAAGTTGTACTTTGGCCCATTAAACATCAGACTGGATCTCTCTCCATACCCTCTTATTTGAAAAATTAATGGTATCACATTCTAACTACCCCTGAAATGCAAAGAACAGGAAATGGCAGGAGGGGGGTTCCCTTACAAATTGGACTGACCTTGTAATTTTGGAGGAAAGAAGACCAGGTCTCTTAGGTGCATTCTCTCAGATTAGGCCAAGCAAAGCAAATTATGACTATTTTTGGAAAAAGTAGAATTTTGCTTCATTTTATGTGTCAGTTTAATTTTGTTATACTAATGGACCAACCTATGGTAATGGATAAAAAAAAGATGTCATGGCTTATACCAACAGTTAAAAATTAAGGCAAAGTTCCAACGCTTTGTAGTGTTACATCTACGAGTATGAAATGTACATAAAAATAGAATATATTCCAAAATACACTCAATGCATCCCACAACATGAAAAGAGTTGACATAACCTGATGAAATACGAAAAGAATAGTGCTTTGCAAATCTTCTTGTCAAAGGTATAATTAATTTACCATCACTACTATTATTAAAACGAAATTCTTCTAGTTCAAAATGGTGTTCTTATAAATAAACTGCAGCCTTCCTTTTGGACACATTGAAGAACACGGAACATGTGCTGCAGATGCCATTTGGGCCTACCTTATTTCTGTTGTGGTTACTGCTTCTCCTGTCTTCCACACTTTCAAGCTACTTCTTTCCTCCTGGCTCCTAGCTTGGGGCTTGGAGCTTTCTGTACCCAGCAATTTTATCATCCCAATACTTCCTCTTTCCTAACCAGGCCTTTACTTACTCCAATGTCTTTGGTCTATAACATTTGAACCTTAATTTGACCTTGGATCAAATGTGGGATTCATTTTGAATGCTAAATTAAATATCAGTACTACCCACTCATTGATGGAGTGGATTTTAATTTTTCCTCTTGAATACAGCATATCTTTTTTACCTTTCTTCAAGGTCATATTTATATTTGATCCCAGGCTGTTGGAGAATAGGTGTTAGGGTTTTATTGTGAAAGTTAGCTGGAAACTGTAAAATTAAAGTGTTAAAAAATTAGACCTATTACCGCTTTGTGGTTTGAGCATAAATATGAGTATGAGTCAAGCCAGTCAAAATTGGTATTTTATGTCCCATTCAACAGTCAGGCTCATACTGGGACAGGACCTACGGCGTTGACACCTTTGGGAGTCGAACCCACACAGAGGTAACATCCTGTGACAATGCACTGAAGACCTCCACAAGCCAAGAAGAACTGTATTAAATAAACATAAAAAACCAACTGAGGGACCTTATCTGATTAGAAATATGTTGTATAAAACTAATATTTGCCATTATTTCTAATGTATGCTGAAACTCTTGTTATATTACATGAGCTTCATAATTGTATCCAGACAGCAGTTATGTTTTATAAACAATTATTAGAAATAGTCTGGTATTATAAATGGCATTGACAACATTTTCTCAACAAATAATTTATTTTTTTTACATATGCATTGAAGCTAAATTGCAATTAAAACTTTAGCTTTTATGTTTAAAAAATATCACCTTGTCATTAAAATTAGGCGCCACAAACACTGCCCGAGAACGCACAAACCCACAGGTTAAAAAAAAAACATCCCCAAAATTCTGGATTTTTAATTCAAATTGGGATTCCAATCAGGATCATTGATACAGATTGACTTTAAGGTGGACTAACCCATGGGTAGACCCCATCTTGTGTGAAAATATACCCTGACCCCGGTTTTTGAGCTCGGGCAGACAAACAGCCAAACCGACCTGATTACAATACCCTCTCCCTTCTCCTTCATGGGGGATAACAATTTTCAACATATATATGTTTAAACTAGATCTACGCATCGGACAACCGATGCAAATTTGTATCCACCGAAAAGACAACTCACCAAAGCCAGTGAACCAATGTTTGATCTTGAAGCAGGGGCCCTAGGTCAAATCTGAAAACATCAGAAGATTCCCAGCCCATGACCTCCTATAAGTTGGTTTCATATTGCAAACCTCTAGGACCAATAATAAGCAAGTTATCAGCACTTTTAAGTTTGGCTATTGTTGTTTGACCTTGAAGGAGGGGCCCAAAGGTCAAATCTGACCACATCAAAAGATTCCTAACCCATGATTTCCTATAGGTTGGTTTCACATTACAAACCTCTAGGACCAATAATAAGCGAGTTATAAGCACTTCTAAGTTTGGGTATCCTCGTTTGACCTTAAAGGAGGGGCCCAAGGTCAAATCTGAGCACATCAAAAGATTCCTAGCCCATGATTTCCTATAGGTTTTTTTCACTTTGCAAACCTCTAGGACCAATAATAAGCGAGTTATAAGCACTTTTATGTTTGGATATCCTCGTTTGACCTTGATGGAGGCCCCAAGGTCAAATCCGACCACACTAAAATATTCCTAGCCCATGATTTCCTATAGGGTTGGTTTACCATTCCAAACCTCTAGGACCAATAATAAGCGAGTTATAAGCACTTTTAAGTTTGACTATCCTCGCTTAACCTTGAAGGAGGGGCACAAGGTCAAATCTGACCACACCAAAAGATTCTCAGTCCATGATTTCCTATAGGTTGGTTTACCATCCCAAAACTCTAGAACCAATAATAAGCGAATTATAAGCACTTTTAAATTTGGCTATCCTCGTTTGACCTTGAAGGAGGGGTCCAAGGTCAAATATGACCGCACCAAAAGATTCCCAGCCCATGATTTCCTATAGGTTGGTTTACCATTCCAAACCTCTAGGACCAATAATAAGCGAGTTATAAGCACTTTTAAGTTTGGCTATCCTCGTTTGACCTTGAAGGAGAGGTCCAAGGTCAAATCTAACCACACCAGAAGATTCCCAGCCCATGATTTCATATAAGTTGGTTCACCATCCCAAACCTCTAGGACCAATAATAAGCGAGTTACAAGCACTTTTAAATTTGGCTATCCTTGTTTGACCTTGAAGGAGGGGTCCAAGGTCAAATCTAACCACACTAAAATATTCCTAGCCCATGATTTCTATAGGCTGGTTTACCATCCCAAACCTCTAGGACCAATAATAAGCGAGTTATAAGCACTTTTAAGTTTGGCTATCCTCGTTTGACCTTGAAGGAGAGGTCCAAGGTCAAATCAAACCACATCAAAGATTCCCAGCCCATGATTTCCTATAGGTTAGTTTACCATCCCAAATCTCTAAGACCAATAATAAGCGAGTTATAAGCACTTTTAGGTTTGGCTATCCTCGTTTGACCTTGAATGAGGGGTCCGAGGTCAAATCTTACCACATCAAAAGATTCCCAGCCCATGATTTTTTATACGTTAGTTTACCATCCCAAACCTCTAAGACCAATAATAAGCGAGTTATAAGCACTTTTAAGTTTGGCTATCCTCGTTTGACCTTGAAGGAGGGGTCCAAGGTTGGTTTACCATCCCAAACCTGTATGACCAATAATAAGCGAGTTATAAGCACTTTTAAGTTTGGCTATCCTCGTTTGACCTTGAAGGAGAGGTCCAAGGTCAAGTCTGACCACACCAAAAGATTCCCAGCCCATGATTTCCTATAGGTTGGTTTACCATCCCAAAACTCTAGGACCAATAATAAGGGATATATAAGCACTTTTTATGACTGACAAAAAACGCCCGTGGCGGCCATCTTGTTTTTCAAAATTAGGCCAAAGATATTCCCAGTCAAGATTTTGTAATGAGGTACATATTCTGTGAATTTGAGATCTCTACCTGTAATACCCTTTGCTCCAGAGGGCCAACAAAAGTCCTTGCTGAAAGTCAAAAAAACGCCCGTGGCGGCCATCTTGTTTTTTAAAATGAGGCCAAAAATATTCCCAGGCAAGATGTTATGGTTATGAATATATTCTGCAAATTTGAGAAGGCTAGCTATAATTTTTTTTCGTTAGAGCGGTAACGGTGAAGTCTGTCTACACACTGCGGCGGCGGCGTAACAAAGCAAAATGCTATCGGTGGATACAATAAATGTGTAAATCTGACATTTCATACCATCATATGCCCATTAAATTTAAATAACTGAGTTGAATTCTTTCAAGCTGGTAACTAATAAACAAACTCGGTTGGTATGTAAACCATACCCAAATACAATAGAATCCTGTCTGGCCTAATTCTATATTTCTTTCATAAGCCACACATAGAACTTGCTACTAGGGTTTCAAGACAGGTTTCAGTGTTAAATCCTCACAGAATATTAGCAGATGTTGACCTCACTGGAGTTTGTTTATTGGATCATATGACTACAAAGCCCCCCACTACTGAGAAATGAATGTGTCATATTCCAACTTAAGCTGAATGATTTTAAAAAAGAATGTGAAACTATAAATCATTCGTTAAATTGTGACTAACTAAAGAATAACTGATAGTGTTAGTCTTTAGAATAGGCTAGTTCAAATATGTTACCAAAATAGTACAAAGGGTAGCACACTCTCCAATACTGTAAATATGTTTATCACTAATAGTATTAGTCTTTAAAATACTTGCAAAATGTGACCAAACTATTGCTAAGAGAGTATAACTCTCAATAAGGAAACTATTAATAAAGTAAACTAGTTTTAAATATTACTAATACTATAAGTTCCTACCACGCCACTGAGACACAACAATGGACAATTAAGGCATGCTTTCCCAGTAGCAAACATTGGTTACCCTTTATCTGTATAGACATGATTACTATCATGCCAGGGCAACCAGTTTGACATTTAATCACTCCGTTCTGATCTCTGTACTCGTGGGTTCCATCCCAGCTCCGGAGAACATGTGGAATTTATTGAAGGCCTGTCTTGATGATAAATTATCTGTTAAAAGGAGGTAAATCGAACCTTCAATATCATGCCAATGGCTGATCACCAATTAGCAATCATGTAGAAGAAGAAAATACTCTTCGTGGAAAGGTGTCTAAATTTTTTTTTTCAGCGTATAATCACCAGGAAATTAACTCTTTACTTTGTCACATTTCCAGTGATGTTTTTTTTGTGTTTACACACATCACAACCACAAAAATCACATGCAATATTAATGCTCTGGTAGACATCCCAGATATTGCCATTGTTCTAAAGTGATCATAGAACTCAATTTGTGCAGGAGGGCCTAGATGGTTCACCATGACCTTTTTAGCGATAAGTTATAAGTCATTTCAGACAGTCATTTTTCTGGCTATATAACTGTTAAGCTCTGATCACACTAAGCCAGAATATCTAGTAGTGTCCAAGCAAAACAGAGTCTGCTATAGAAGAGGATAGGAATCAGGGAAGACAATGTATAAGTAGAGACAAGCTTGCCCACAGTTTCACACAGAAGAGATTCAGTAAAGATACTTGACTTTGAATATTCAATACCATACGGCAATGTTATAACAAATATATGACTTGTCAGGAGACACCACTATAGACAGAATGGTATGGAATGGGGAGCAAAGGGGATGAAAGAACAACAGAGGTGATATGACAACCTTAAGTTACAGGTGGTTATGGGTGGTGATCTTCAAACTGTCAATGGCAAGCAGAAATTTTGAATTTATAAAATTTCTGTTTATTGTCTGAGGAAACGGACGATAAAAGAAGGAACAATTAGATGGTTCAGAAAGCAAGAGTAACGACTGAGCTTGGTTTGTGAATAAGGGGAGTCATCTGTTACAGTAACCTTTACCAGCTGTACAAAGGTTCAAAGTTGGGATTTTATGTCCCATTCAACAGCCAGAGTTATATTATGACAGGTCTCCCCAGCATTGTCATTCGTGTAAGTTGAACCCAAACAGAGGTGACAGCCAGTGATTAAATGCCAAACCTTCTAACCCACTAGGTCATGGTGAACCTCTCCTGTCTGCTGTAGTGTGGTTGGGACACAATATCACTATCACAAGATATGAATAATTTATGGAAAATTATGCAAGAGATAATGTGAAATGTAATAAGGCAATCATAATGATACTTAGCTACCAAATTCTATAGATATTCTTAAATGATTTGGGGATTTTGTTCAGTCAATGTAATAATTTTATGGTTGTACTTTCCCGATGTTAGATTGCTGTAATAATATCTCTGTTTAAGCGTGAGCCTCAAAAGAGCTCGCACTTCTACAGATTACTTTATTTTGTCCCCGGACTTTCATCAATTGTGACACAGCGTGATAAGTATTTGTCTGCTCACTGAAGTTAAGTGGCAATGGGCCATGTTAGTACTTGGATGGGTGACCGTCTGAGTTCTAGATCAGCTGTGGGATGTATCTGAGTTGGAATTTCTTTGTGTCCCCAGACTTTCGTAAATTCTAGTGCACTACTCGTGTCTCTGATGGCTTTGTGCTCGCACTAGGGGGGAAAAACACCTTTTGGCCTTGTTATTCCCTATATTTTACCCATCATATTTTTCAATAAGGCTCCCTGATGTAGAATTCTACCAAATGTATTTTTCATTTGAAATTAAAAATCACCAAATATTGTAAAGGGTAACTGTTAAGCAACTATCACTTCATTTATGTTATATTTCAAGACTGGAAATATTTCTACACTTAAAAGATAAACGATTTTATTATTTTTTATAATGCATGTCTTATATACCTTTGTGAGAGTCACCAGATGTGTACATCTCTTTCCAGGTCTTTTAACGAATGTGAAGGTCACATTGGATACTTTTTCTATTGAAAACTACCATGCTGTAAACTCTCAGTGAGGCTATACGTATTTTTAACCGTTTTGGTTATGTTAGGGTTGAGTTAGAGAACATTTAGAGTTCTTTCCAATCTCCAATCCATGGACATGGACAGATACACTCAATTAACAGTGAATACTCCTATTTATTTTAATGAAATAGGTGAAGCTCTTATTAAAACTGTTAGATACTCAGAAACAAAGTCACAAAGACGTGGGTCACATGTAAACCGTTGTAGTTGTATCTGAGTTACACTCATGCATTTGTTATTGAAGAGCGAAGCACTTTTAAATTTGCAAGGTCAGTGTTGAAAAGTCTTTTCATAGCAACAGTTTAACCCGGGGTAACTATTTTTATGTTCTTTATGTTTTAACATAATGGAAATTTTTGGCTGGCACATAAAATCAACTTCAGTTATACTTACACAAGAATAACATAGGTACCCAAACCTTTCAATTTCCAGAGATTCGAGGCACTGAAATTATATAATTTTTACTTTCACTAAAATATACTTACCACTCAGGCAAAAGGTTACTTTCCTTGACTTTTGCGTTATTAGATAAATTAACCCTCATCGAGGTCTAAAATCGTGTTCCCTTAGAAGTCACGTTTGGTGCATTAAACTCTGTAGATATTTAAAACAGAAATTTGCTAAAATAAAGTTACTCCTTAAATGCATTTTATATGACAAGCTAAAGCCATTGTTGTGAAAAGTTAAAGGTACATTTTTACATAAGAATAGCTGGGCAGTGTCAATATGTATTAGACAAAAAAGGTCAGTATTTAGTAAAGACATGAAATGTGACTAATGACTAACCATGAACGTCAGCTTCAATTTCTAATGTTAAAATAATTGTAGTAATTTTGTCTCAAGCCCAAATACAGCAAAAGTAATGTTTCACCATGTTTATTCTATAACTGCCACTGCTTGTTGTGTTACATAGGCTATTAGCCTTGGCCTTCAACCAGGAAAGGGCCCTTAATTTGACAGCAGAAAGGATTATTTGGTGTGTGTTGAAAAAGTCCTCCCTCTACCATCCTTTCCTATCTCATATATTATACTTGCAATTGGGCACTCAAATAAAGGATATATTCCAATATACACATCCTTTGATTGGTATAAATCCGCAGAAACAACATATATCGTGATTAACTGGATGAGAAAGCTTCCAGATGCATAAATGTTCTATCTTTACCTGTTTTGTGGTAACCTGAACTTAAGTCTCTATCGTCAGCATATCTGATATTTTTTTCGCAGTTTTCCAATAATATGTCGGTTCTAGTCAAGCTAATTAAGTAGACCACAGTTACACTTTTCCTGCTATCAGATTGCAGGGGAACCTGTCTTTTTTTCTTTGCACATATTTCATTCCAGTCTGTGTTTTCTTCAATAAAATGTATTTTACATATAATAAATTTATGTCCAATTCAATCTAGTGTCACTTGTATCTAACATATTATGTTGAAGCCTGGCAAGTGTGGAGTTACAACTTTTTGTATTAAATGCTGAAACAAAGCCAAAATAGCTTATGGTAACATTAAATCCAAATATGGAAAAAAAACCTGTGCTATTTTTTTGTTTACCATAAAAAAACCCTGGCAATTATTATTTCACTGTTATTGTAAATTAACATTAATGTTTGATACAGTTATAGTTTGATGTTGAAAGGATGTAAAATCCCAACTTTAACCTTATACTAAGATTAGTTAATGGGACATATCTTAAAACAGACTGATATTATTGTAACATCACACAGCACAGCAATATGCTGTAATTAGTATTGACAAATAGCACATGGAAATATTGGACTGAGTATAACTGTACAATACAATACATTGAATAAATATATGTGAAAGATTACCAATTGTAAAGAACAGAAGTGTGCAAACCACCCAAACAATGCAGTACACATGTTTTGCGGCAATTTATCTGAATCAATAAATGGACGATCATCGATAATAGAGGGCCAAACGATACAGACAAAATATAGTTCGCCACAAATATATGTAAAATAGTATTTATAATTTAATTATAGACACCTAAATGAAACTGGTCTTTGTAATAGGAATAAAGTCCCCAGGTTTGTACTTTCTGACCATTATAACAGGATTGAACTTCGTCATAAGTCCATTATCTGCCAGAAGTACCGTCCTTTCATAGAGGCCATAAAGTACTCACCCTTTATTTATTTTCAATAGTATATACAGCATTATATATATAACTAGTATTTTATAGCCGTTTGTCTGATTTTTAGTTATAGTTAATTTGAAGTCTTAAACCCTTACTTTTAAATCTCACATTATGTTCAAGTGCACTGTGTGTGAATGCAAATTGCTCTTAGTTTTGATATATGTGATATATATTGCTCTTGAAGTCTTAAATTCTTACTCCTAAATCTCAGAACTTGTTCAAATGCACTGCGTGTGAATGTAGATTTCTCTCAGCTTGATATATCAACAGTTCTTCTGAATAAAGCTGTTTTTTATGTTTTACCTACAAGCAACATTTTGAAGAGTTTTTGTGTCTTCAACAGTCTTAAAGCCACATCAGAAAATAAGTTGTCTCTACATTTAGTCTTGGTTGTTCTTTGTTCAAGCAAAAATGACTCTATAAAAATAATATTGATCATTCCATTCTCAAACACATTTGAAAGGCTGAGGGCAAAATTAGTGAGCGATAATACGACCTATCTGGAATGTTACAAAGTATAGACATCTCTATTATTTAGTGATCTTATTAAATTAATAAAATGTTAGAAGGTCCATATAGTAACACCTATATCCCCCACAAAAAGGTTGAAAAAGAATAAATAAAAAGTAAAAAATGGCTAGACCAAAAAAAAAAAAAAAAAAACAACCCATAACAAAGATGTGAATTTAATACTTCCCTTTCCCTTAGACAGAAAATGATCACTATGAATAGTTTGTGAAGAATCTATCATTGTTAGAGATTCCCTCAAGACAACAATAGACATATCCTGTCACGGGATCTGTATTATATCAAGACAACACTCGGGTAATGTAATACTCCTGCCAAATAGGCAGAGTGGCACCAAAAAGAATTTTTGATAACAACACCCTAAAGGTTACGAAAAGTGACATTGCCTACAATGGACGTTGTATGTAACACCACCTTCTTCCATGTACTACTGCCAGACTTCTGTCAGTTAACTCTGCATACTGTACCATTCCCTGCTTTTCATGGCCAATCACACACAAAAGTTTTGAAATGTCCAAGCTTTTCCCCCTACCAATAGGTTGTCACCTCTCTTAACCGACCATAACTGAGGCTTTCCTATTATTTCTGTAGCTGTTCTGCTGTCTCTACTCTCAATTTTGTCTTATTGTGTGTTTTTCTGTATCTCCAGTGAAGTTAAACATTTGTCTCAATGTTATTTCAACTATAGATATCTATAACTGCCTGCGTGATATATATATAATATATTAGCAGAAGCTATTTTACAGATGCTATGCTAGTTTTAGTAACATCAAAAGTTTATGCAGAAATGAAAGTGAAATCTGAAGTTTGCAATTCAACTTTTTATATAAACTGGTGCAGTATTCAATAAATCCAGATGATGTTTGCAATTGTGGAAATTAAAATTTATCTGCCCACAAAGTAATTTCTTTTGTATATCAAATTATTATCAACGCCAATTTAAGGCACTGATTTCCAACGGAAATTGTTTTATCGCCTTTTAAAAGCAGTTAAAAGGTCAATTATATTGACTTTTTGTTGGTAAAATCAAATGTGTCAATGCAATCTATGTCACTATATAGATAATAGCAGAAAGAAGCAGCGACTGAAAATGCGCAAACCCTTACCAGTTAGACTTGCTCCAAGTCTTTGTATTTCTCATTACACCAAATCTGACATACATGGAATCATTATGAATCCACTTTAGTGAAAAACCCCTTCTGTCTGTTGAAATACAAACTTTTGTCAACCCCGAATTCTGGTAAACAAGTCATACAGTCCTAATATAATACCTTAGACCAAAGGACTTGAAGAAAGTCCACTCTCCCGTAGGTAATGCTGAAAAAAACAACATATGAAAAATCTGGATTTCTGATTCTAATCTGGATCAGGATCCCTGAATCGGATCCATTTGAACTTTTGAGGAGGACCAACTCACAGTTATACCCCACCTTTGGTGAAAATAAGGTAGATATGTTCAAAATAATCACAAAACAATTCTGCATTCACGATCCGGATCTGGACCACATTTGATGAGGACAGAGCCTAGAAAAATATAAAAATGTGGCACCAATCCAATGTACAGTTTTTGAGTTGTGCATGCAAATGGAAAGACAGAGGAAGGCAAATAAATAAGAAAAAGCACTTAGAGAGAGAGGGCAGACCTCTTCTGAAGTCTAGCACCTCCATTGTGGCTAATGAGAGCAAAGATAAAAAATCCCTGGATCCAGACATTGACTTGATACATCGCCGAATTTTAATCATCTGTTCCTTGTGTCATTGTTAACACTTCCTAAAAATTTCATTAAACTCTGTCCACAGATTTCTGAGTTGCAAACAATTAAATACACACAGTCAATTACACATGCCTCCTTGTAAAGGTTACAAATTTTAAAGAGTGGCACTGGCAGTCTCCCGTACAAACAAATGTTGACAATTCATCTATTTTCAGGAGTTCCAAGATGACCCAGTTAATTCTGATAACATCAGCATCTTATCACATGATCAAGTCAGCCTCTGCCCATTGTTTTTGTGTGTGATAGGAATGGCATCCATAAAAATACAATGTCCTTAATTTGTCTGTTTTACCTAGGTATTTAAACCTTATCAGGTTTCAAGTGGGCAAACTCGGAAAAAAATGTTTCCCTTGGGGCAGTCATCAATTGTTAGTGTCCTCGTGTGAGTGGTAAACAACCCGAGTATTGATCTTCTCTACAAAAGTATGGACCTTAAACTGACAATTTAAACTCACAGATGTTTTAAAAGGTTATACGTCATATTGTTTGATGTGTGTACATCAGATAATCGTTAAAATGAAAGTTTTAGTGCTGGAGACACAATATGAATTATAAAGATGTCCAGTTTGGTGAATGTTTTTAACAAAAACAAGATGTTTTCTTTGCTGTTAAATAGTAGCCACTACTCTTAGAAATATCTACGGAAATAATCTGAGGCCTAACTTGGTATTTGCAATGTACAAAATTAGTAAAATAATTATCATAAAGATAAACAACTTCCATGATACATGAGCAACTTTCTCAGATTTATAATGGGCAATAAAACATTGGAAAAAGTCTTATAATAACTTTAGAGCTAATTGGGGGTGACACATTTCCTTATTTAAGAAGGAACTATATATCAATGCTTCGATGGAACACACAGTTTATACGTGCATTTATTACAAGAAGTTGCAGTAAGGATAGAAGTACTTATCTTTTCACCAATAAGTATGAGACAATCCAGATGGTTGCTTTCAACATATAATGCAGAGTGACATCACAATTATTTTAGTATTTTGAAGAAAATTTTATTTTGTGCGTTCGCCATAACTCAAAAAGCAATAAACAGATATTTCTAAATTTTATTTTATGTATTCATCATAACTTAAAAATTAATAACCAGGGCCTGTATTCACAAAGATTCTTATTCTTGGAATTATTCTTATTCTTAGAATCTTATTCTCAGAATTTTTCTTAGAAATGTCGTTTTTCTTAGAAAAAAGTCTAAGAATCAAACTTATTCTTAGAATTTTTCTAAGAATGATTTTTATAATAGGGATTATAGTGCAGCAACTGATTGCAAATCGACATCCAGGACAGAGTGTTACAGCCTATTTATATTATTTTAAAAAAGTCTAACTTTCTGTTCAGATATGCCTAAACCGATATTTACAAGACTTCTTAGAATTTTTCTTAGAATTACCCTTAGTCTAAGGAAAATTCTAAGAATTGCATACATTTCTTTTTACTTCTATTCTTAGAATTATTTTTAGCTAAGAATTATTTTGTGAACAGGATCTTATTCTAAGGATAAGAAATTTCTTAGCATAAAAGTTTCTCTTAGACTTAAGTGTAATTCGAAGAAAAATTCTAAGAATCTCTGTCAATACAGACCCTGGATTACAGTGGTTTGTCTCTTCTCTGCTTTACTTGCTTGCCAGGATTTACTCTAGACTTTCAGAAGTACATACACTCTGGTATTACATTCTACTTTTATGTGCTGATGACACCTAGTTATTTGTGCACCTGTCTTAAAAATGCCACTTAAGTGTTTGATAAGTTGAATTCTTGTCTTCAATATCCTTGAATATCTTATAGTTAATTAAAATTAAATCCAAATAAAACTCAGTTCATTATCATCTCCAGTTCAGCACAAAAAAAGTTGGACACTTTGTTCCAGTAGATATATACTTGGGGCCTTTGCATCCAGCTGAAAAGTGAAGAACATAGGTGCCTTGTTTGATGCAGACTCCTCTTTTGCAGATCATCTGTCAAATATTTGTAGGAACTCTTTGTTCAGTTGCATGATCTCTGGTATATTAAATAGTATCTAAGGGCTGATAGTGCTATCCTTGCTATGGATGCTTATTGGCAGTTGTTTGGACTACTGTAATTCCCTTTTTAAGAATGTTGTCAAATTGCGACCCATGTAAACTACAACACATCCATAACACTCTTATAATTCGTACACTAGAGCTGTTCAAGTCCTAAATATTCTCCATTGGTTGCCTGTTGTTTGCCCACACCATCATATCACTGTATGGAAACTGCCAACTTCCCCCAAAATACCAGGGCCATATACACTTACATTTTTATTGTTAGAATATAGGCATCTTCTTAGGAAAAAATCTTAGAATAAAAAAAAACTTATAAGAATTAGCATTATTCAATATTTCTGTAGAAAACATCTTTGTAATACAGTTTATGATAGCTTCCTGTTGATCAGCAAATAAAACACCAATAGTACCTATTTCTACACAGATAATGCTGGTTAAGATGTCATTGTATTCAAGAGTAGCTTAAATTATGGGAAAGCTTGGAAACTTTGGTGACTCGTAAGTAGCAGTTACACATTCCCGGACTAGATACGGACTGAGACAAGGAGACTATATTTGGAAAGTACTGCGTAGTGTCCCGGAATCATCTGCACAGCGGGGGGGTTGTCATAAAAAGTGAGTGAATTGCGGAGTGGTTAGGGAGACGTCCCGTAGTAGTTCCATAGACCTCGATAGAGATCAGAAGAGGTAAGTAGGGGCTTACGGAGAGGAAATGGACGATCAGTAGTCATAAGTAGAGGTACGAGAATGACCCCGTAGCGATCAGTAGTGGTCATGTTTGCATAGGTGTCACAGAACAATGACATGGAAGATGATAATGGGATCAGATAAGGATCCAGGACACCCAGTGGATGGTAATGACCATTGATCACCTGGATATGATGGGGGGCTTTACCTATATAAGGGGGCAAAGTTCAGATGGTAGTCATTCAATTTTTTGCTTGCATGGAGATAAGATAAGATGGGTGCTTTTGACAGAGAGATGGTAGAATTACAAATACTAATTGCAACTATGGGAAGACAGTTAGTAATTATTACTGCACTGATTCAGAGGCTGCAAAGAAGACAACAGAGAGCAGAAGGACCACAAAGAGTGTGTCGATACTGGGTTCGCCCTTGGCTTACCCAATCTGAAAGACAACAGCAGGGCCACTACACAAGGCTGATGCCAAGACTGGAGCTTGAAGATCCACTGGCCTACAGAAACTATGTGAGGATGCCAGCTGAGCTGTTCCAGGAGTTGGAGACCAGGTTGACCGCACGTCTGGAGAGGGAGAGGACCTGGATGCGAGAGCCATCGTCTGTTGGCCTCAAGTTAGCTGTCACATTGAGACACCTGGGCAGCAGTGACAGTTACCCATCATTGCAGTATGCCTTCAGAGTGGCCAGGCCGACCATCAACAAATTTGTCCCTGAAGTCTGTGATGCGATCATCAGAGAGTACCGCGATGAAGTGCTGACCTGCCCCACCAACCCACAGGACTGGATGGACAAAGAAGCTGTCTTCAGAAGGCGGTGGAACATACCTCATGCCCTTGGAGCCTTGGATGGGAAGCATGTGGCCATTAGATGTCCCATTAGAGGTGGAAGCCTTTACCACAACTACAAGGGCTTTCATTCCACCGTCCTCATGGCCCTTGTGGATGGTGACTACCAGTTCCTCTGGGTGGATGTGGATGCAGCGGGTTCGAGCTCAGATGGACAGATCTTCAAGCACTCAGAGCTGAGGCAGAAGCTGGAGGATGGAACCATTGGCTTCCCAGAGGCAGCTCCACTCGTCCCTGATGGGCCCTTGGTGAACTATTTCATCCTGGGGGATGATGCCTTTCCACTGAAGACGTGGTTGATGAAGCCCGATGGCCGGCGGGGGATGGATCTGCCACAGAGAGTTTTCAATTACAGACTTAGCAGAGGGTGAAGAGTTGTTGAACAAGCATTCGGGATACTGACGGCCAGGTTCAGGATATTCCAGATACCGATGCAACAGGAGCCACCCATGGTTTGCAGGATTGTCATGGCCTGTCTGATATTGCACAATCTTCTGCGGCAGTGATACCCTACATCCTCTCTGCTGAACACCTCCTGTCTGCTGCCTGCACCCTCTCTGCTGACCACTTCCTGTCTGCTGCCTGCACCCTCTCTGCTGACTACCTCCTGTCTGCTGCCTGCACCCTCTCTGCTGACTACCTGCTGTCCCTTCGTCTTTCTCTGTTTTTTCTTTGCTGGTGGCATTATAACTTTTAAATTCCAAAACTTTTCCTAAGACAAAAAAAAAAAAAGAAAAAAAAGTATCTATTATAAATCCAGAAAATAGCCACAATCTGTACCATATATCTCTCTAGTAGATGCTGAGTAGATGCTGTGTAGTAGAAATCCAAAGTAAATATGCTGAAATGACCAAGCACACCAGCTTATATACCCTCTGGGGCGTGGGAACCTATTGTTATATCGTGGACCAATCAGATAAAAGATACCAGTTTCAGTACATTTTGGGAGACTTCTTAATACTACAGATTACTACGGGACACTCTGGAAGTTATCCGGGAGGCACTTCGGGGTACTACGGGATACTTCAGGACACTTCAGAATTCTACTGGAGTCTCCCCACTAATTTCGGGACACACTCTGTGCTGAGACCACTTCTACGTAACCCTCTACTTCTTACCTCTGAATTCTCCTTAACACACCCAGAGACTCCGGAACTGTTACTTAACATTTCTTAATACTATGGCACTCTACTCGACAATTAAGCCATTAAGGAGAGTAAAGTGGTATTATGCAGTGATCAGAAGAGGTTACGTAGTGTCCGGCAGTGTCCAGTAGAGTGTTACGTAGCAGTAAGTAGATCAAATTACAGATAACAGAAAACAGAGAGTTACGGGAATATTAAACATGTCCAATATTTTCGGGGCGTTTCTGCATAGAATCCCGAAGTATTAAGTAGACTACGTAGTTATCGGAAGTACTAAGTAGAATTCAGAAGTGATTCTGGAGATATTACGGAATTTCTTGTCACTTCCAAATATGGTCTCCTTATTTCTCTTCGTGGCGGCTACCTGAAAGTGTAACACCCACCTTAGAATTTTCCTTAACAAAAATGGGTTTCCCAGAATAAACATGTCAGTTAATATGGGCCCAGGGGCTATAATTTAAGCCTACACCATCAGAAGTTGGAGATAAGTGGGTCACTGCCTAATTAGTCCATTTTGCATGATTCTGAAAGTCCTTCAAATTTTTGTGAAATCAAAATACATTGATAGTCAACTTTCAAGATGGAGAAACTATAAACACTCACATAGTTACAAATTCTAACCAAAAGAAATTTCAAAAGCGAATTATATAAAACATCAAATCACATGTTAAAACCTTTATGTGTTTTAACTTGGAAGTTAACAGCTTTCAAATGTATTTGATCTTATTATTAAATATTAAGTATGTTATCTTTCTAATAAACCTGATATTTTTACGTATATATATTGTTTATAACCGTCTATCAGTTTAAACAAGAGAGGATGTGTATATTTGTATTTACTTTAGGCTATAAATAACTATAATTGTAGTTATAAATATCACAAACTCTATAAAACTGGAAACAATTTAACATCCCTGCACTCAAAAATACAAAAAGAAAGGGAAATATTTTTGTCCTATGCCCAGCGGAGTCGCATAAATGACACATAAATAACTTTACCATTTATGGAAGCAAAGTGACTTATAATGGAATTTCAAGAGGCTGCTATTGTGCCCAGCAGCCGAGAAACCTCCAATGTATTGTAACAAACATCCAGAGTGCACTCAACATTTACAGGACAAATGAACCGGTGACTGAAGTAAGGTTCCCATTGTCTCGACATTCAGGTACATACACAATCTATATTGGAATATGATGTGAGTCATACAGCTTACTGCAAATAATTTCCACAAGGTCTTAAAAAAGTTTTTTTAAGCTAAACTAGGTTATAATTAAAACACCTCTGTCTGTGATAAAGTATTTTGTATCATCTTCAGACATAAATAAAAAAGTAAGGCACAAGCGTATACCTACTTTCCAACTTTAAAGATTGGCATGGGATTTGAAACCATGACCTGAATGATTGAAGGTGAGTGAATTACCACTGGTTCATGGTTCTCCCAATTTAAGGGTGGATGAACCTAGAACAGAGTAAATGGTCTGGTCAGTTATATACCTAGTTCACATACTTCCCTGCTGGCTTCACAAGCTACATGTCAGCCAGAAATATTCAACTCATCCGAGCTCATTTCTGAGTCAATGCGCTTTGTGTTTTCATAGCATGCATAAGGTTTAATAAGTCAGGCCTCTTACTTCAGTAGGATGCATTCAACACAACGTTCAGCATGTACATGCTTGAGGGATGAAGTGGATGGAACGGCTACAAGGGTTGCCATTCACAGGGCAATAAGAGTGAGGTCGTAAAGAAAAATTCCTATTTGTCTCAATGTGTTATGAACAGGCCTTTACACTGTAATCAACAGCGTCAACTATTCTCTGACAAAAGTCTTGATTAAGCTCCTTTATGATAACTCAAATCCAGACCATAAAGGTTGGGAAGATTTTAAGAGGATTCTCAAGCTTTAAGGCCTGTATGCTTTATTCTGGTTGATCTGATAATAAACTGATATGAATTAACTTGACTTTACAAATGGACAACAGAACAGTGGGATTTTTATTTTGAAGAATTCTTTAGCTTTTACTGGATTGGTAGGCATCAGCATATACCAGGAATCAAATTCTCCAAGGTCTTAGAACAAGTCTTAAAAGCTAAGAATCCTTTAATGTGCAATAGCGTATTCATAGGCATATACGTATAATCCATCCATTATCCGTATGTGTTTTATTTGGCCCCATTAAAACATGTATATTTACACGTAAGGAACTGTTTCCCAACTATAAATAAGGAAGTAAAATTAACTATAACCAAACAATCTACTTTTACCTGTTGAAAGAAAATGTTGTGTGTACAAACATTACGTCAAAAGTCGGATGAGGTCTGTATCAGTTCTGAGACCTTACCTCAACCCATTTTATTTCAGGTTGACATTTACAAAACAATATACCTCTGCCAAGACAAGTATGATTTTAAAAAAAATTATCAAAAAATGTAAATGGGAAAATCCGGATCTTTGATATGTTTATATCTAGAAAGTGATCCGGATTACTCTAAACATTTCATGGGAAATAAGTTGAACCAAGACCCATCTAAGTCTTTTTCTTGAAGATCTGACCATTAGTAGTTGCATAATTTTGCAAACAAACAGACAAATGGATATAAATTTGATACCTCCTTGGCGGGGGTAATAGATCTTACTGAGACAAAACCTGTCACATAACCACTCTAAGAGAATAGCCAAAACTTTAAGTTATAACTTGGAATACTCCAAAATTATTTCAGGTGTAGGCACAACTTTAGCACAGAAGATACCACCTGACACTGGGCGTGACTCCCTTTACTTTCTCTCCATTTATTTAAAGCAAAGGGTTTCCTGTTTTAGCATGGCACAAATCCATCATAAAATGGGAACATTAACTCAGTCAAGCGTGGATTTTATTCATGCAACACTTGATGTTGGGTAAGTGATTCTATTGATTACCCATTGCCCTAGATTTTTTATCCCACTACAAAAATTTATGACAGTTCATGTTACATCACTTCGAACTATTTCTATTGAGGCATATTTGAGGTGAATCTAAATCACACATTTTATTGTATCTTTCTTTAGTTTAAACATATTTTATTGACAACAAGAAAGAAGGGTTTAAGTATCTTTCAATACACATAATATCAAATATGGTATAAATATTATACCCTAAGTCCAGTCGCGAATTATGTGTCTTTAATGAAAGACCACATATTTTGTAAAAAATAAAAATCACTTTATTTGACACAACTATGAATAGCAAAACTAGTTTAATGGGGCTATAGTAAATATTTGTGAAGTTTGTTGTATAATCGATTTGTAAACTTACCCCTATTTGAAATGATGTACCATTTTAACAAGAACCAGTTTAGGATTTAAGATTGGTGATTCAGAGATAGATCTAGTTGATGGTTATCGATATCAAGGAATATTTTTGATGAGGTCTTAACATTTGATATTTGTGCAAAAACTTTAAATGAGGCTGCGTGTAGGGGTTTAGGTTCTATTATATCCAAATTTAAACAGTTCAAAAATGTAGGGTATCATACTTTCACAAAGTTATATGATACTATTGTCAATAGTATCTTAAGTTATGGTACCAGTATCTAGGGATTTGGAAAAGACAAATATGGACAACAAATACAAAACAGGACAAGATATTTTCTTAGTGTTTATAAGAAAGCCCTAATTCACGCTCTACAAGTGGATATGGAATGGTTAATGTAAAATATCACTTCTATCTGTGTGCTGTATCGTTTTGGAATAGACTGCTTCAAACAAACAATGAACGTCTAACATAAAAAGTAGCAGAGTATCAATAAATTAATATATATATTTATATATATTTATTTTATTATAGTGACATGTGATATACAATTTCATTACATAAATATACAAAACAATATAAACAACATCACCCAGCCCCTGACGGGCTTATAAGTCACTGTGAAATACAATTACAATGACATTGTGTGGTGGATTATTCCGGACCATAATTTCTTTTAAATATCAGTACTAGCGGGTGGGGCACTAAGATCCACCTTATTCAGTGCTCCCAGTGAAAATTGTTCTTGTGCATCAATACCTTCGATTGGGTATTGGGATATTGGTAATTAGAATTGCCGCCAAATTCATTGATATTTCATTCAACATTGAAAAGTCAAAGGGGCAAGACGCCATTTTATGTGGGACATTTTACTGGGTAAATTCTAATTTTCTGCGGCAATTCTAATTACCAATATCCCAATACCCAATCGAAGGTATTGATGCACAAGAACAATTTTCACTGGGAGCACTGAATAAGGTGGATCTTGGTGCCCCACCCGCTACAGTGCCCCTACAGTTTAGTACGGTTTGACACAGAATGAAAAAACCCAGATGGGATAAAATATTTTAAATATTATTTTCTACTTTTATATACAATACTACAGGCATCTTTAAGGTCACCTTAAGTGATTTGAAGATAACTAAAAACTAAGGCCCCCTTAAATTAAGTTAAGGTTAAGCAACTTTATCATTACAGTTACATGTTCATAAAATCAATTATAGTCCATATTGCATAACATTAGGGTGGCCTTAAAGCAAAGAGTTTAAACCTACTTGTTACCAAATATTAAGGTGACCTTTAAACATGACATTAAGTTACATATTAGACAGCAAAAAGTGTATATTTGAGGTAGATGCCCAACCTCCACCAAACCCCAACTAGGAAGTAGCTGTAGGGGGGGTGAATAGTAGTCTTTTGAATGAGTCGGCTACCTCTTGTGAGGCATTGTGATCTTGTAAAATGTATCTCCACACACAATCAGACGTCCAGGTGCCATGACTCTGAATACCCTGCAGTGAAGCATTAGAGTTAAAAGCCAGTGTTGCACCTGAACGCCTGAAGGTGTGGAGAGACATGGAATTCTTTGACATGCCTAATCTTTGGAGTATGGTGGCAAAATTTCGTCTAACTTTGGTATCTGTGAGTGTGACCCATTGGGCTCTCTCATTCTTAATTTGAAATAATGGGGCGTTTTCATTGCCTGGGGTTAGAGCTAACAAATTTTTTATTGCTGTGACAGGACATATGGGTGAATCCCCCAGGGTTGGGATTTTTAAAATTCTAATGGAATCTCTGTTCTGTATTGTCTTTGTCCACTTGATCAAGAGGTGGATTCCAGGGGTGGCAAAGAAAACGTCGCCCCTTGTGATCTGTTCCAAGGGTGAAAAGGCTAGTATTGAATGTGGGACTAAATTTGAAATTCTCAAAAATGAAAAAAATACAGTAAGGTATAAAGCCTTAAAAATTTGCCCCATCCACATTGTATCGCATATTGCTACAATCGCCTGTAATAGGGGGATGTCTATGATCTTCTTCAACGTGGGTGCATACGGTTTGTTAAGCTTAAGTGACCGTTGGAAGTATGCAATTCTTGGATCCAGAAATGCTACAGTAGAGAGTCCATAAAGGGACAGGTTTGCTTTGATTGCTGATATATAATTTGCAATGGACGTATGTGATACTGAGTTCTGAATCAAAAATTCGAGAAAGGAAAGGGCCACCACTGGGGTTATGTCTGGTAGTTTCATTTTTACGAAACAGCAATAAGCCACAAAAATTCGAAATTTTCTGAGATATGAGGCCTGTGTAGCTGGTCTGAAGGCCTGGTGAGTTCTGGTTGCTGCTTTATGTGCCAGATGCTTGACTGTTTGTGGAAGACCTGAATTTATATAGACCAATCTAAGTTAAGGATGTCATTAGGTAATGTTAACCACAATGGGTTCTTGACTAATTGTCGTAACTTTACATCGGGATTACTGGTTATACTCCATCTTGACAATAGGTCAGCTATATTGTTATCTACCCCTAGGATATGAATAACTTGCAATTCAATGTCCTCCACAGCTAACAGCATGTTAATATTCCTAGCCATGGCTGCTAGTGTCAAATCTTTGAGGGAGAAATTTTAAAAACCAATTGAGGTCTCTATGGAAATTTTGGTTTAATTTTATGGTGTCAGTACCAAAGTGGGCTCTTAGTGTGTCCAACATTCTATTCAGAAAGAATCTTGAATTTTTTACACATTTTGAAATGTATAATAGTGATCCTAACAAAGATTGCAGTTCCTTTTTAGTACATTTAGTTCTATTTTTCCAAGACTCACACATTCTTGAAATATTTTCTAATTTTTCCAATGGGACTGATACTGTGAAGTTTTCTGTGTTGATTTCGACGCCTAAGCAGATTGATTGCTTTTGTGGATGGTTGTACTAGCTTTTTCGTACTGATGTCGAAACCCAGGTCCTGAAGAAGTTGATACAATGCCTTATAAGATGGAGTTGCTGTGGACACAGTACCAAACCCTATGACGTCATCAATATAGTTGACGACATCATATCCCTTATTTTTCATCATAAACCTGACGGCGTCGCTGAGTCTACTAAAAATTCCGGATCCGTGTCTGTATCCGAAAGGCAGACATGTATCAAAGAAGTAGTTCCTATGCTTTAAACCTAGCAGGAAGTAGTCCCTTGGGTCAATTTTTACATGTCTGAAAGCTCTACTTATGTCAATTTTGTAAAGTAGGGAACCTTTGCCAAATTTCTTAACCTTGTTAGTGATGTGATCAATGGAGGGGAGAGTTAATATAAAGTCAGTTCCCAGATAAGAATCTTTACTAATTTTTGAATTAACCGCAAGGCCATGTGGGAAACTCAGGTCCATGATAACTCTCCTATGATCCCCTCCTGGCTTTTCCCTAGTCATGAACAGTGAAGTGTGAAAGTTGGTTAAAGGTGGTTCACTAAAAGGTCCGACAATGGCTCCAAACTCAATTTCTTCTGTCAAGTATTGGTCAATGTCAGTAGGAAACATTAAGGCTGACTTATGATTGTCAGAATTTTTGGCCAATTTAGAATTTTTATCAAAGTCGAGGGGAAAGCCATATCTAATTAGATATAAGAGTTGCTTGTCCCAGTAGCCTTCTAGAAGTGTTTCCCAAATATCTGGATTTAACTGTGACTTGACCTGGATTTGGCTATGCATGAAGTTGAAAGTATTTTCATTTTTAGTAATATCATACAGTTTTACTGGATCTATACCACGAAATTTTTTCTTATCTGTTTTTGGGAGAAGAAGAGGACCCAGTGGAATATAGCCAAAGTTATCCGGATTCTGTTCGGCCCACTTTTGAAATGTCGGATCCGAATTTGCTAGTTGAATTTTGTCTTTATTTTTCTTTTTAACCTGCAACGCCAACTCGTATTTGTCCTGTGGCAAAATGATTTTGGAGCCCAATTTTTGGTGTTTTTGACATTTTCTGTGCTCCCTATTTGGAGTGTTACATTGTGTTATGGTCTCATTGTTGTCAGCTGAATGCCATAAACGTACATTGTCATCAGAGACTTTTGTGCACTTAGTACTTTGTTTATGTACTGGGGTTTTCAGTATTACTTTGTTTTGACTTGGTTTGATAGTCGGATGTGTCGTATCCGGCAGTTGGATGGACTGGAACCTGTTCTGGAGAGGGATGTGGAAATCAGATGCATGCATTTGCCCGTTTTTTGGATAACGTCTAGAGGATATTTGGCTCCTATCACTAGAGTTACCTACACTCGCCTTCTTTTGAGTTAAGAAGGTAGGTTGTGTTTGATTTGTAGGCTTACATGTCTCTGTTTCGACTACTGAGCTGTTGTTAGTGTTATCGCTGATGTGTTGAGCCTTGACCTTAGCTTTTGCCAGATTCGAACCCACGACCTGTGCATAAGATTTTCCAATGAATCTGGCCCAATCAGCTTTCCAATTGCTACTAGTACCATTAAGCGAGCTACTATTACATACAACTCTACTAGCACAATATACATTGTTAGTTAAGTTATAACTATTTACACTTTTGCACTGCCTTCTGGCAGTGCTCTATTCGTTTTTTGAATTCTTGGAGGACACTTTACAGTCTTTTGACATGTGTCTATTTTCCCTCCCCATGCTAAAGCAAGTGGCACAAACATGTTTGTAAAAGGTTCCCCCTGTTTCATGGTCCCTTTGATTATGACATAAACCTCTTTGGTAAAAACGACATGCCATGATTGGTTTTGATTCTGATTTGACTGATTTGGGATTATGCCCCCCTTGATTCTGAGTGACCCCTTTCTGAGCATGCGCCCTTCTTATTCTATCAATTTTGTGGGTTTCACTCCAATCTACTTTGCCATCCTCCATCCTGCATAAAAGTACAGCATGAGAGGCTTTGGCTGATTGCCACCCAAAATCATTAGCAGCCAAATATATGAAGAATCTGTATTTTATGTTCGATTTCTCGAATTATTACTGGCTCTTGTAATCTAGGGGCTATTCAAAACAAAGCACGTTCAACTGTGTCATGTTAGTGGTAAGGGCCGTATTTTTCAGCCAGCTAGGCTTGAGATAGGCTGGATCCACGACTGAACTTTCCTGAGCATAGGGGTTTTTCTTTTAGTGAGGAACGTGTTTTATTTTTTTTACTTTTGCATTTTAATTATTGGAGGTTGGGCATCTACCTCAAATATACACTTTTTGCTGTCTAATATGTAACTTAATGTCACGTTTAAAGGTCACCTTAATATTTGGTAACAAGTAGGTTTAAACTCTTTGCTTTAAGGCCACCCTAATGTTATGCAATATGGACTATAATTGATTTTATGAACATGTAACTGTAATGATAAAGTTGCTTAACCTTAACTTAATTTAAGGGGGCCTTAGTTTTTAGTTATCTTCAAATCACTTAAGGTGACCTTAAAGATGCCTGTAGTATTGTATATAAAAGTAGAAAATAATAATTAAAATATTTTATCCCATCTGGGTTTTTTCATTCTGTGTCAAACCGTACTAAACTGTAGGGGCACTGAATCTCTAAACAATAAATTATTTCTTTCATTCCATAATTCAACTATAAAGTTACCAAGTATTTGAAAATGATTTTTATTCATATATAAAAATTTACTTTCATTGTTCAGGTTACTGAATCCAGATTTAAGATTGTTGTATGTTTCATAATACTTTTGACGAATTAATTCTAATTGGGGACAGACACAGAGAAAGTGAATCTCATCCTCAATCTCTTCATTATTACAAAGAATGCAGGTTCTATTTTCCAAAAGTACATTGGTGAAACGTCCGGTTTCAATAGCCAAAGATAATGTTCCACTCCTTAAACGAGCAATCAATGATCTTTGATATTTAGGCAATAGGAGATACTCTTCTGTTGAAATGTTAGTCTTGATTTTTTCATAGGTCCTGAGTTTTGGTTTGTTTCCCACACTAATGACCCAACTTTCTTGAAAGCTTTTACGCAAAATATTTTCACAAATGTTTAGATCAACCTTTCTTCTTTTCAAAAAATAGGATGACATGTTTAGCAGATCAAAAATTTTCTGAATATTCTTTACCCAGGTACAATGTTTTTTAAATTGAAATGTCCAGTCAAATATTTGCTTTGGTATGCGTGTATTATCGAATTGACAAAGTTTATTCCAGTACCTCAATGCAGATAAATAAAACACATATTTTGGTGGAAGCCACCCAGAGTCTCCCTGTAAGAATAGATTTGCCGTAAATTTATTTACACCTAAGAAATATCGTAATGCCCTATTATAAATTTTTTTTGCTGGACCATCTTTATTAAACCCCCATATTCCTGCCCCATAACTAAAAATTGGTACCACAGAAGTGTTTTCATTTTTTCATAAGTTCTATAACCACAATCTTTAAATAGCTTAAATTTAGAGAAGACAGAGCCAAGACCCCTTCCAGCTGAATCTGCTAGTATCTGAGCATTTTCATTAAATATCAGAAACTCGTCAAGGAAAGTTCCCAGATATTTATATTTGGAAACTACCATAACTTTATCTAATCCTATTTTAAATTCAAACTTAGTCCGCTGTTTTTGGCTTTTGCGGAAGTGTACAATTTGTGTTTTATCAATGTTCAAATTGAGTTGCCATTTTTTACACCATTCATGAACATGATTTAAAAGTTTCTGCAATTTCTGTTCATTCTCTGAGATAATTGCAATATCATCTGCGTATAACAACATACAGATTTTCAGATCTCCCATTTCTATTCCCAGATTTAAAGCATTTAGTTCATTTGCCAAATCATTTAAAATATATTAAATAACGTTGGTGACAAGTTGTCCCCTTGTCTGACACCTACCAGTGATTCAAACCATTCTGTCAGGTGACCATTTAAGTTAATACAAGAGAATGTTCTACAATACAAAGCTTTAATAGCATTATACATTTTCCCTTGAATATTGTATCTCAATAATTTATAAAGTAGTAAGGGTCTATTGATACTATCGAATGCCTTGTTCATATCAATAAAGGCTGCAAATGTGTCTAGTTTACTTGCTTTCCTATGCTGAATAATTGATGTTAAACTGAAAATGTGATCTTCACAAGATCGTTTTGATCTAAATCCCTTTTGTTCTTCTACAATAATTCCCAAGACATCTAAATATTGATTTATACGGTGGCTTAACAATGATGTATACAACTTCCCTACACAAGATAATAAGTGAGTGTAATTGGGTTAGGAAGTTCCATAATATTCTGGACGAGATTGGTAAAACAGACAAATTGATTGAAAGTAAAGAATTAAATTTGACTGACACTGAAAATGATTTTCTAGATCTCATGCATGAAGAATGGTCAAACAATGTTGGCTTCAAACCTAAGTTGAGAAATTATATTTAGTATTAGCATTAATGAAAACATTAATGCAGAAAGCTATGTAACCTGCAACATAACCAGATGACAAAGGTCTTTACTAGACCACTTAAGCCCCTAACACAGAGAAACTGGAGGTTAATTTAGAAAACCATTAGCTAAAAGATTGTGCTCACTCTGTGATCAAACTTCAGTTGAAGATGAATACCACTTTTTATGTCAGTGTCCTTTATATTAGGTTAAAAGACGTACTCTATGTAACTACATTCCTAATTTTGAATTATTTGTTCCAGATGAGCAATTCATCAGATTAATGACATATGAAACAAAATTTCTGGCTAAATATGTTGAAAATTACTGAAATAAGAAGAAAAGATTTTTTAAATATTAATCTGGATTAAAAATCAAAATTTTTATGCAGTAGTAGAACATTATAGTTACTGCTAAGTAAATCATATTATTTACATGCAACAGTAAATCACAAGTAAATTAAGGTTTAAAATTTGTGTTGTACTCTTATAATTTTGACTTTCGTTTGTGTGATCAAACCACTCCCACTTGTTTCTTTATAATGTATAAAGTGACATATAAGCCCAATAGAGGGCTGGGAATGTTGTGAGAAATATTTCATTATGTACATTTTATAAATACATGTCATTATAATAAATAAATAAAATATAAATACCAGTCCCAAATCCTATCTTTGATTTGGTGTATTTTTTGGCGATTTTAGTGTATTTTGCATCTAGAATTTGTCTTTAAGATATAGATTAAGCGCTACAGAAGTACTATTAGAATTAGAAATTAGAATTAGAATTATGGCCAAAAACCTGTCCCAGTTTGCCATCATTTATAAAGATAATTTGTCAAAATAAGTGCCAATCATTCTGGTATAGTATTCCAGAGATTCTTATGACTGATAAAAAATTGCTTGGCTCCAAGGCTGGTATTCACGAAGGGTCTTAGACTTAGCCAGGTCTTAGGCTTAAATTCAGTCTTAAAGTTAAGACTTTTGTCTCAGTTAAGTTTTGTCTTAAAACCGTATTCACAAAGGGTGACTTAGCTAAGTCCAAGATTATCAAATAACCACAGTGGTTTTCTGTGTCATGTGACCTTTCTATTCTTTTCTATCCAAACTATACTATTGGTGACATATATCCTTCATTTAATGCATTTTATCTAAGGAAAAGTGCTGTTTTGAATTGGAAAACCTTGTTACCACATATAAACTTCCCAAAGACTGCTTTAGTGAGGTGTTCTATATAATTACACTTTATTTACAGCCATTTCAAAGTTTGAAGTGAAGAAAAGTTTTTGGCGGCCATATTTAAGTCCTCTTTACAAAATTTAAGCCCACTACCCACCAGTCTTAAAGTTGAGCCCTTGGCTAAACCTAAGACCAGTCTTAAATTCTTTGTGAATACCACTAAGCCTAAGACAAAAGTCTTAGCACTTTTTGGGCAGAAACTTGAGACAAAAGTCTAAACTTAAGCCTAAGTCCTGTCTAAGACTTTTCGTGAATACGTGCCCAAGAAAGAAATGTCATTTAGACCGAAAAAGTTAGATGTAACAGCCAAATGCTCAGCCGTCACACCCAAAAGACCCACTCACAAAGGTTTTTAAAATATCAAATATGTAACACATTTTAAACAAGCATCTTTGGTCTCCTAGATTATGTCTCTGGCCTACTTGAGTGATAAGGTATGTCATATAACCAATTAAATTTTACTTGAGAATTCACAATTTTACAATTCACATTTACATTCAATAAAATTTTACTTGGGAGTTCACGATTTCACAATTCACATTTACATCCAATAAAACTTTACTTGGGAGTTCACAATTCACAATCAGGAGGCAAATTCGTGACAGTCAAACAGAGGTATAAAGTTATGTGCTTTTCGCTATGGTGCCATTTTATGTCTTCATGTTTAGTTCTCTTTAATCTGCGTCACAATTTTTTCACGGGAAAGGTTTTAACACATCAATTCTAAAAGAAAAATAAAAAATAAAATTGTGGCTGTAATTTGTCTGTCTGCTTAGTAAAGTTTTTTCCGTCTCTCCGATATCTTATATTGGGGCTATTTAGACAGTTTTTTCTTTAGTTCTGTCGGTCAAAAAATTAATAGAAAGGCTTTGATGGTTGAGTTTTTATAAAAATATATATGTGGCTAAAACCGAGACATACAATTTTTTTTCAAGGGATGGAGTTTGTGTTTTTGTTTGTCAGTCTGTCTGTTTGAAAAAATAACCAAGTGATATATATTTTTTAATTTTATCATGAGTAAAAACATACAATAACATCCGAGCCCACAGGTTTTTTCTGTTGTATTTTTGAGTTTCTAAGAATCGTTACTTGATCTTCATTTCTCCGTGTCTATGCCAAACAAAGCATGTGGTTGATAATAAAAAGAGATATATCTAAAAATATGTCCACCAAAGTGAATATATACTTTTGGGAAACAAGTAGTTTTGTCCAAAGAGAAGCTGGCATACTTCCCAGTAACTAAAATAAAACTAGTGAGTACCAAATACTAATTTTAATCTTAATGTCTAGAATATACCAGAACAAACCATAACTGTCTGATTACATATTTATCTATAAAACTTTTCAAGCACATATATGAACCACTCCTTGTTGTTCCGGGTATATTGGTCTGGTTCCCATCCCATCAGTATTTAATGATTTTTTTACCTTATGTCCAGTTCACATTACACGTGGTATCACCTGCGGTAGTCTGTGTTTGGTGAAACGTCTCTGTCCTTGGATCACCAATCGATGTCCATAGACGACCTTGCTAGTCAGTGGTGAACCGTCCATTACCTTGCTTCTCCTATGGAAGTTAAAAATTCCGCATGTGTGGATGAATTCCTTACTATGGTAACTGAATGTGTGGTCCACAGTGTACATAAGGTTGCGATTCAGTCATCTTTTGGTATAATAGGGTGACATAAGGTGAGTTAAAGTATTGGTCATTTTGCCACATGTTCGTCTGATGGCTACCGAAAGTGAGTTGAGGTTAATGGAGGTTGCTTCTCGATGACCAACGTTTGTAGTACTGTCATCCTACTGTTATTGATGGTTAAAACACAGTGTCT
The DNA here is from genome assembly GCA_964017235.1 of Sabellastarte sp. h YS-2021. NCBI lineage: Eukaryota > Metazoa > Annelida > Polychaeta > Sabellida > Sabellidae > Sabellastarte > Sabellastarte sp. h YS-2021. The sequence goes on along the minus strand of OZ024929.1, from coordinate 78,034,149 downwards.
AATCAGTGGCCGTCTGCCTGTAGTATGAACAACTCGGACAAATTGGGTTGACCTGGGGGCAATTCCACTGCTGAGAAAAACTTCTAACCATGGGAGGTACCACTGGTAGTATGAATGGGGCATAAGGATGCTTTTATCATTTACTTGAAGACTGAGAGTGTTAGCCAATATCTTTTTGGTTCATGCATGAAATCATTCACTTATGCAGTAACATGAGTCAGAATATTTCATGGGTTCGAACCCTAGCCCTGGCTTTAATTTATAAACTGTTTAATTCTGGACTACATAATCTTGTTACAATATTCAGTCCCAAGTCAGTCCCAAGAATTGGGTACCCTGTCATTGTAACAGAATGTATGTACATACGTTAAAGATTTTTTCCCCTGCTGAGTGTTTTGTTGTTTAACATCCTCAAATGAAGATCCATCAAAGACAATAGAATACATTATCCTAAATATAGACACTGGGTTTACCTGCATCTTGAGTTCCTCATATCCCCCTTGATCTCTTAGCATTTTTATCAAGATTTGATTGATGTAGTCCTATTTTTAAATACCTTAAAATAAAACTATCTCCATTAAACAGCAATATATTGTCATCCTGGAGTTAATCAATTCTTTATGTCATGATAACAACTGCAAATCAATCAGTAATTTTTTTTTCCAAGTAACATATTCAGAAAACTCTTGTTGCAGCTTTGATATTTTTGTTTGTCCATTATAACTGTCCTGTCCATAAGCACTGTCCGCCCATGTATGTGTGAAGTTTTGCTTGTGATCATATTTCTCTGCATCTTTTTGGAAGCTAAGATGTTTTTGCTCTAACATTTTCTGGTGGCTGGTGGAGTGGTGGCTTAATCTAAAAAAAAAGAGACAAGTAGGTCCTATATTTTAGAAGATGCTGTGACGATATGACACTGTCTCATGCTGTCAAGACCCATTTTAAATGGCTATACACCGGGGCATATTACTAGAAGAGTCTGTAAGTGGTATTAAGTACAGATTTCCCTGTAAGATGATTCAAAATATTAAACTCTCCTCTCCTTAACCCAGTAAACATTAGAAACGTTTTTAAATGGTTTAAACGTTTACAAAACGTTTTAAAAACCTATTTAAACCCTATCTTATGGTTTTCTAAACGTTTCCAAGTAATAGTTTATGCTGTAATGTTTAAAAAAACCGTTTTATAAACATTCACTATAAAAACGTTTTTACTGAAAACGTTTATTAAATATTTCTGAAATAACTCAAGTACCTAGGTTTGACTGGAAATGTTTTTAAAACATTTATAAAATAGCTGAAGAAATGAAGGTTTTGCTGGAAATGTTTTTCAAACATTCATCATAAAATTTTTGATAAACAGTACACATAAAATGTTTAAACAACTTTGCTTGTCAAATGTTTTAAAAACATTCTATCAAAAATGTTTTTTAAACCCATATTTTTAAACCCTCACCTTCAAACATGTCCAAACAAAGATGGCGGTGAGCAATAAGAGGGGATTTTAGAGGACTTTGTCAAAAATTGCCCAACATGCAATCCCTTAAAGTAAGAAATGAATGGGGGCACAATTTCTAAGCCACTATCTTATAATTTTAGACATAAAAATAATATTTTCATTAGTGAGCAACCTTAAAAAGATATTGAATTTGACCTCTGACCCCATTATTATTCAAACATTATTATGTTCATTTGTAACGTCTTTCTAACATTTGTCATTAAATGTTTTATAAACGGTATACACAAAATGTTTTAAAAACATTCTATTATAAATGGTTTTCGTACCCATCATTTTTTAACCTTTGCCAAACGTTTCCTATCAAACGTTTGCAAAACCTAAAAATGTTTGCTGGGAAGGCCACAGACAAGCCAGCCATGTTGCCAGATTGGGTTTTAAAAAGTCAAAGAAATAAATTATTATGAATACACCATTTATCCCTGCCTGCCCCATTGATTGCAACTAATATGAAAGGCAAAGCTATTTTTTTCAAAAGTGCAAATGTGTCTTCCAAAAAATAGAGAGAACTTGTTCCTAAACGGAGACAGGCAAAAAGTAAACTGCAATTGCATTAATCAAATCTGTCTCCAACTTTGTGTTGGCAAATGCCTCTCGGCGCCACTGCTAACTTTAAAACTACTACAAATAAGCATTCAGTAAACCATTTGCCTTTTATTTGACCCAGCTTATGGTAATTTTACACTTCTCTAGACAAAATATTTTTAGAATGTTAAACGGGACACACCCCAACAAGGCCAGAGAGTGGGTGAAAGCTTATTTACGTGCTTGCTTTTTTCCCAAATTTTAAGTTGTGATCAAAGTCAAAGATGACTATTCTTCTGACATGTTAAAGGTATCATCACATATAAAAGTAAAATGTTGGACACTGTAGCAGAACTGCTCAGCCAGAGAAGTTTGTCACCTGTTCTAAAACTCTTAAAGGATAAACAACATTTTTATATTAAACCAATGAAACAAGTGAATACAACGATGATGTATAATCATACCAAAATATTTAATTTTACATAGGTTTAAATATTATCATAAAATGCAAGTGATGAGCCTCACTGTGTGCCCGGTTTCTCTGGCTAAGCAGTCAGGGATATCTTAAGTACCATAGAGGCACTTCAGTTGGCCTTTGCTGACCTTTGCTGGCTTTTAACACAACAAAATATATAAGGTTATTTTGTTTTGGATCCAAGTGTAAGCTGCCCTCTTATTCTATAAGAAGTGCATACTGTTTCAATACAATTCTCACATACCAAGCAACCAACCCCTACATCTTTTGTCTGTCATCAAACCAAGTGGCAAAATTGGGTAACCACCTTCCTGTTTCCTTGACCAGATCCATTAAATGCTTGGGGATGCACAATTTTGCAACAGTTTCTCCTACTGTATGGGACAAACTTCCTCCAGCCACCAGAACAAAGACTAGTGTCACTAGGTTGAGACAATATTTGAGTTCAAGGCTTAACAATTCAGATTAGCATATCCCCCTCTGTAGTTTTCTCTACTATCTAGCGCGGAGACAGACTCTTTCTGGTAATTGAACTATAGCTTTTTGGACGCTGGTGACTAAGAGGATGTCTACATCAATTTGACTCTTTATACGTACCAGTGCCAGATACATTTTGAAATTTGGGAACATCAGGGTGCCTAATTTGGAAAGTGTGAATGGTGTATGAGGTGCTAAGGATTACTCTGACACGGCTTAACTCCATTACCATAATTTCTTGTTCCACACATTCAAAGAAATCCCTGTCTAAATATAGGGCAGACACACCAGGACTAATTTTAGTCTTGTCGGTCAAAAAACCCAGCCTCTTAAATAAGGCCGAGGGCATGCTTTTTAAATGTCAAGGACATCCTTTATATGGACAGGAATCTACAAATAGCTGAAGTTGTAAAACATTTCAACAACATTACTTAACAAGGTTTCATCGCGAAAGATTCAGAAAATAAAACGAAAACACATTGTATGCGATATTTTGATGTCATTTAATGATAATGAAACATTGCCATCGGATTAAGGCAAAGAATGCAATTCAAATCACTGGATTCAAACAAGAGACAACATATTCCAAACTTGTTGGCTCTATGGCTAAATGAGTAAATAAATTAAGAAAATAAACAGGTAGCACCTTTAAAAAATTCTGAATGCTTAACGAGATCAAATATATCATCTCCGGTGAATACATTCATGGTTACATTTAAACAGCAAATGTACCACCCAGCAATGTATCCGGTTGATTTATCTTTCACTTGTCGTTTTCAAGAAACCATAAATATATTCAAATGATTTACTTCAGAATATTATCAGCACAAACAGACCAGAATGAAAAGTAAGTGAACTGTAGCACATGTGCATTTTACGAGATGGATAATATGTAAACATGTTATTTTGACATAAGTGATGATACATGATACTTTAACTGGCTGTAGCCTGATACTTTAAGGTTGAATATTGTTTTAAATGTCGTTTTGTAAGGCATGTCATCATTGATGAATGAAAGTACTGGAAACCTTAAGTCACCGGTTCATTTGTCCTGTAAATGTTGAAGGCACATTGATTGTTTCATACAACTACAGATATGCTCTTCAAGTGTAGCTTTTGGGCACAATGTCGGCCCCGTCCAAATCTCTCATCTATCAGCCTAGTTCCATAAATAGTAAAATTATTTACGTGTCACTTAGGTAACCCTTCTGGTCCTCTGGCATAGTTGTAATTTTAAGTGTTGGGATGTCAAACCAATTCCAGTTTTAGTTGATGTACTTTTAAGTTTGTTCAGTAATGGACTAGTCTGGAAAGATACCCAAAACGTTTACACACTTATTGTACAGTTACTGATTTAACCTAAGGTCAAGTTGGTTGAGAATAAAGGTCAGTTTCAAGGTCATGTTAGGGTTTGAGATCAAAGTGGATTTATGTTTGCGGTTTTTATTTTACATGTTAGTTTATGTACAAAGAGTTAAAACCAGTAAAAGGTTTGGAAATTAAAAATTTACAAAACACCAGCCCGCACAGGGCATATACAGATACTAAAAACATTAACAGTTTGCAAACGCCAGCCCAGAGAGGGCATACACATATTATAATTCATGACGTGACTAGCACCAATAAGCACTTTTACTTTAAGCACAAGATAACGTATAATACTGATGACTAGCATTTAAAATTTTTGTTATACTAAAAATCAATTCTAGAGGGGGCTACCAGGAATTGCTGGCCCTGCCTTAGTCTACGTATTAGTACACCTGTTATGTCATATTCGAGAGGGGGAACCAGGGTCCGCCTGGCCCAACCTTAGGTCAACCGGATCCGAATTTACCTAATCAGTTTCTCCCTTGTACCAGGGAAGGGATGGAGGGAATAAAATAACCTTGTTTGTCCTTTGACTACTTGATTCAATATGAAAGACCCCTATCGCCAACAGAAGTTAAATGAAGCATGACCTAATTTGTGATTGGATGTTACATTTAACAAGAACCCTATTTTATTATATAATGTCTAATTAAGGTGGGACAGAAACTGAGGAAGCAGGCCCCTATACAGGCCGTGCTTGACACAGTTACTGATTTAACCTAAGGTCAAGTTGGTTGAGAATAAAGGTCAGTTTCAAGGTCATGTTAGGGTTTGAGATCAAAGTGGATTTATGTTTGCGGTTTTTATTTTACATGTTAGTTTATGTACAAAGAGTTAAAACTCTCCCTAAACATGCTCCACTATTCGTTCATAAATTTCCACCGTTCCACCCAGTGATTGACACCACCATTAGAGATGCTTTAAAAACAGTCCTAAATTATTTAAACATCCCTTTGCAAGGACACGGGTTCCACTCCTTTAGGAGATCAGGAGCAACTTTGGCCTTTGATTCAAATATTCAACTTCAGGACATCATGGCACATGGGCTCTGGAAAAGTGCAGCTGTCTGGCAGTACCTGCAACAGGCATCAATAGCCCCTTCCATCGTCCCCTCCACTTTCGCCTCTATCATTCCACCTTCCCTATAGTTTGGGTTTGGTGTTTTGTAAATTTTTAATTTCCAAACCTTTTACTGGTTTTAACTCTTTGTACATAAACTAACATGTAAAATAAAAACCGCAAACATAAATCCACTTTGATCTCAAACCCTAACATGACCTTGAAACTGACCTTTATTCTCAACCAACTTGACCTTAGGTTAAATCAGTAACTGTGTCAAGCACGGCCTGTATAGGGGCCTGCTTCCTCAGTTTCTGTCCCACCTTAATTAGACATTATATAATAAAATAGGGTTCTTGTTAAATGTAACATCCAATCACAAATTAGGTCATGCTTCATTTAACTTCTGTTGGCGATAGGGGTCTTTCATATTGAATCAAGTAGTCAAAGGACAAACAAGGTTATTTTATTCCCTCCATCCCTTCCCTGGTACAAGGGAGAAACTGATTAGGTAAATTCGGATCCGGTTGACCTAAGGTTGGGCCAGGCGGACCCTGGTTCCCCCTCTCGAATATGACATAACAGGTGTACTAATACGTAGACTAAGGCAGGGCCAGCAATTCCTGGTAGCCCCCTCTAGAATTGATTTTTAGTATAACAAAAATTTTAAATGCTAGTCATCAGTATTATACGTTATCTTGTGCTTAAAGTAAAAGTGCTTATTAAATAGTAAAATTATTTACGTGTCACTTAGGTAACCCTTCTGGTCCTCTGGCATAGTTGTAATTTTAAGTGTTGGGATGTCAAACCAATTCCAGTTTTAGTTGATGTACTTTTAAGTTTGTTCAGTAATGGACTAGTCTGGAAAGATACCCAAAACGTTTACACACTTATTGTAAACTGCCACGGATGGTCAATAAAATATGTTGTATCGTTTTTGGAGATCAATCACAGACGTATGTATTTGAATGTTCATATCTAGAGAACAAAAATAAGCTAGATGACCTAATGATCTATCTAAAGCTGATTTATTTGTTACTTTAAAACCATATATTATCTATATGTTGAAAGTGTGTGGGAACTAAGTAAAACCAAATTGTCATTTTCCTCTTAATTCATTTCCACTTCCGTAAACATCTATTGTTGTGTAATCTGAATAAAATTGTTTATTGTTGTAAGCAATAACGGATTATTGCATAAACATGGAGAGGCTTTATGCACTGTTTTATGTCAAACATAAGACTACACTATTGCCGACCATCGCACATGTGTGTTTTGCAAGCTAAGATTGACTCATAAGTCTTCCACTGGGATGGTGACAGGACTTTAACTTGATCACCAGTTGGTGACACAACTTTATTTTGCAACTCAACTTTGATTAGTACTTGGCTTTGACTAATATTAACTTAGACTTGTGACCCAACTTTGACTTGTGACTCAACTTTAACTGGTGACATAACTTTGTCTTGTGATTCAACTATAACTTGTGACATATCTTTGACTTGTGACTCAACTATAACTTGTGACATAACTTTGACTTGTGAGATAACTTTGACTCCTGACTCAACTTTAACTTGTGACCCATCTTTGACTTTTAACCCAAGTTTAACTTGTCAACTCTGTCAGCCCTACTCTGATGGTTCAACTCAACTTTGACTGGTGACATAAGTATAACTTCTTGCATAACTTTCTGGCGAAACCGACAACTGGTTTTTTGGCAGAATCCAGTCAGCATACAGATTGGTCATACACAGAACAGAAAACCATCCATGTCTTACATTTAGTCTGTGAAAGTAGTACTAGCAAATTGTATTGTAAGCAAATAACAAATCCAAAATTCACAAGAGATTAAAACTATCAGGTTCAATGAACATTTTGTTTATGGATATTTTTACGCTGGAAAAATATTCAAAATAAGAAAAAATAAAATTGGTAATTCGCCAAAGAATCATACTTCCTGATGTTGTTTTGCCCTGAAAGGTTTTTAACAGTTTGGATAGTCTGTACAAGTGTAAAATGCAAGCAAAGAATACAATAGTAAACCTATTTTTTGTTGGAAGCAGTCCCTAATTGTACAATAATCCATGAATAATATCATATATGTATTATAATATAATTAGTTACAAGCTATTTTCTTCTTCTTCTTCTGTCAATATATTAAACTGACTAAGCAGAAAAGCAATGGGGAACTAGCCATGTTCATGTGCCTACTTTATCTAGAATTAATCCTAGAAGTAGATTGTTTTTTCCACTCTGTGCAGTAATATCTCTAGGTTATCGGGTTACCTCAGTTATCAAAACACTTGTTCTAACACGCACTGAGAGACTCATAACAAGGATTAGCTTTGCCAGTGGCTCAGTCATGGATTTTTCGATGGATATTTTTTCAGACTCATTCAGATATAAAACACAGACTGTGTGCTTACACCCTTATATGCCTGTCACACTACAGACGGTATCCCCCGCTTAGGCCGCATATGGGGAAATGTCCCTGCCCTTGGAAAATCGTCGGGTGTCAGTATGTGACTTTACGATTCAGTGGCGAACCGTCCATTACCTTGCGAGACCTACGGAAGTTTAAAACTGTTTAAAATTTCTGTCTCTGATTTCGGTACCGTAAACATCCACAGACGATTTTGCGCATGTGCGTATGAATTTCTGACTACGGTGTGATCCATGGAGTACATAAGGCTGTGATTCAGTTGTCTTTCAGTGTAATACTGCAACATAAGGTGAGTTAAGGTATTGGTCATTTCGCCGAAGGTGAGTTAAGGTTAATGGAGGTTGCTTCTCAGTGACCAACATTTGTAGTACTGTCATTCTATTGTTATTGACGATTAAAAAAACGAGTACAATCAGTGGCCGCTTGTAGTGTGAACAACTCGGATGAAATAGGGTGACCTGGGGGGAAAAACTTCTAACCTCAGGACGACCGCCTGTAGTGTGAAGGGGCACTAAGCCCTAGTTTCATTTCTCCAGTTGAAGGAAAGTAAATGTGCTTGCATACAATGAAAAAAGGTGGTATCAAAACCAAGGCTGTAAATGGGGTGTTTATCTTTAGGGTTTATGCTTTATCTGTTGTTTTTATAAGACTTATTTAAAAAAAAAAATGTATTAATTAATATCACATTAACAGATTACATTAAATACATTAAAGTAAAATACAAGTCAAAAAGACAGTATGAAATACTTTCATTAAAGAATGCAGGACATTTTTACTACACAAAGGACAAAATAAAGCCATTCTCCACACCATACAGGAGTTTTGTGTAATATGTCATTTCTTTTATATGTTGGCTTGTTTCAGCTTATTTTTCTTCCTTTCCACTTTCGCTTGCAACATATCTCACTTGATCGCATTGAGAATTTAAAAAAATGTTTTTCCACTCCTTTGAGTGCGTTGCTGTAGATATTTAAAATTTTTTAGCACATTAATAAATTTGAGAAAAGACTTCTTTTATTTCTTTTGTTGCTATTTACTAAGACTATTTTCTAAGACATATCTTAGCCTATGAGAAAACAAGGCCAAAAGAGGCTTTGGTCTCCTAGTGTGATTGCAAAGCTATCAGAGACAGGAGTAATGCATTGAAGCGGTCACCCATCCCACTTCAGTGAACAGACAAATACTCTCTAAAACTGATCTCTAAAAGCTTAATAAGCCAGACCAGACTGTCGATTAATGTTTAAGTGTTATTGCGGTTTGGTGCTACAAGTTATCTTCATGAGTCATATCAGTCGGGAGCATGTCATAAAGCATGTCTTCTTTGTCAAAAGACTTATGCTTTCATTGAGGACAAACCACATGGTTGGTCAGTGTATTGCCAATTTTCGACAGGGTTGATCTTTGTAGCCTCCAGACTTATAAAACGGCTGGCTCTTCAGGTAACTGGAAAAAGTTAAAGGAGAGTATAATGTAGCGTGAAGTAAGTTATAAGCAATACAACATGAATTTTGTTTGACCAAAGACAGCCAATTTCAGGTTTGTTTTTGTAAGAGGCAAAATCATCTGCCTTCTTAGCTAGGTGTGGCACTAGTACTCTCCTGTATTAAAACTGTCCATAAAATGTTATTTTTAGGACATGGCCCAGTTGATATGGATAGAATAGATTGCCTTCTGTTGCGAAAGATTAACCAATGTGATTTCAGCAGTAACTTGATAAGTATATTTTTATCGCAGTGTTGTCTAATATAATCTTGCTGTTTCATTTGAAAATGTGATACTGTTCTCTGAATAATTTTGCTATTTCAACCAGAGCTAAAATGGAATCTGGTTGTAATATGACAGGGTGATTTGAAGCGTGTGACGACAACAGTTAAGATGTTGGTGTTATGTTAAAGCAATTAAAATATCATATTTAATATTACTGGGTGTTGGGTGTATTCACATATCATAAAAAGTTCAGTAACTCAATTTATGCAGATGATATAGACTACATCTTACTGCTCTAAAAAGGCCTTAAAGGCCAAGGCCTTAAAGGCCAAATGATTAGCATATCCAGCATTTGAGTACTTGGCTCAAACCTCTATGCTCAGCGGCTCAAATTAAGTTATTGCTAACATCTGGCATTCTGATCTAGTACATAACACTCAGCGAACAAGGAGATTGATCAGCGGTTTCAACAGATGTACGAAGGCTTCAATTAAAATTGAAATGATGTTAAGTGGTACACCCAGTGATATGCTGAATAACATGAAGAACATTTAAACTTGATCATCTTTGAGCCTCTGTCTTTCAGGTAGGGGGATGTGGTCACTAGACAGATCTGACCATACTTGAGCAATTATGATGGGCCAAATAGCACATTGAGTGCTGTAGAAGAGGAACTCATTGTTCTGAGTATAAATACCAACAATACAACACACCATGACATGACAATTTCAGTGAGAGTATGACTGTAGCTATAGAAAGACATGAGAAATCTCAACTTTGATTTTGCATAAACTATAAGGGTCTGTTGAGCAGTATGATCTAGTCAATTGTTGAATTCTTTAATTTTGAGGTTATCCATATCTGACAGATGGCCAAATAGTGTCTCAGTTACAGTACCTGGTATTCCACTCCTTCCACCTGAGGTCTATTATAACTGGTTTCAGGGTTTGGGTAAGTCACTAAGGCTCTTGTTGGGTATCCTTACAATAATTTCCAAGTAACTAAATTGAATATCAAAGGTAAAGTTCCTCAAATTATCTAAAATAAGAACAATTTGGTGAACTGTATTGTGTATGAATTCATTATTTCCAATTTAAGGGAAGACTATGGTCTTTGAACTTTAGCGATAAGAGAAGACTATGGTATTTTTACTATAGCAATGAGAGACGACTGTGGTCTTTTTACTATAGCAATGAGAGAAGACTATGGTCTTTTTACCATAGCAATAAGAAAAGACTATAGTCTATGGACTTTTTACTATACGAATAAGAGAAGACTACAGTCTTTTTACTATAGCAATAAGAAAAGACTATGGTTTATGGACTTTTTACTATACCAATAAGAGAAGACTGCGGTATTTTTACTGTTGCAATAAGAGAAGACAGACTCCCAAAATAGTAATTTATAAATTTCGGAAGAATTCTTCCGATAATCCAAAAATAAATTCTGCTACAACTTGGTTAGTATTTAGCAGCTTTACCAACAGGTGTAATTAACCTGTCTAATACTTCCCATTTTCATTAATTTTAAGTAATGATTGCCAACACATTAAATCCATGTTCTGTGACCATGCTGCATCTCCATACATGATGACAGTCAAACTTTTGCAGTTACAGTGACATCCTAATGCAATATACTATAACCTATAATGGGGTAGCAAAAAACATGGTTTATTTGAGAGACACACTGCAACTTATCGTTTTAGACTAGCCTTTGTACGTTATAGTCTCTCAGATGGTGGAAATTAAGTGCTATAAAAGTCCTAATTAACTTTACATAACCACATCTATCTCCCTCATTCCTGCTGGATGCTTTTAAAGGTTTTGGTCTTCTTTTTATTGGGCTATCCTCTTTTGGTCAATTAGCACCTTACATAATGATTTATATTAATTATACAGATAGAATTTATTCATATGGTTGAATCAATGTGTACATGAATTTCGGTCAATGACTGTATCACCGTTGTTCACCATCAATGGACCTCAAATGGTGTTAGAGAACATTTAAAAAAACCTGCCCCATAGAGTGATTTAAATTACACCTAAGAGTTTTTCGTTTGTTAAAAGTGTCCATTATCTTTCACTATTGGTCACTTTGTGAGTCTGGCCATATATAGAAGTCTTTTTAGCACATTTCCAAAGAAACCCTTTTACATTTATTTCAACTAAAATGATAATGAAAACTGAAAAAAATACATACCAGGAATATAGAGACGAAAAGTAATGATGTTAAACAACATCTTAAAAATTATAAGCTAAGGAAAAGGTGTAATTTAAATAGGTTAATAGCCTAGTAAGTGTCCAATATTGGAAAATAATGGACTGTTGACTCGGTCCCTTCGGGACCTCATAAACAGTCCATTGTTTTCAAATGTTGGACACTTACTTGGCCATTAACCTATACATCACCAGCATCTCACTCCTCTGGTATTTATACTTTAGCACATGAGAACAGAAACACGTCCTATGTAAATATGAATCCCGTCTTACTTTACACTTATTGCAACGGGTAAATGCTACACTAAATGTGTTAGACCCCAGTAAGCCCCAATGAGTTATATATGTTGAGTGGATATGTAGATTTTGAAGCATTGCACAGTGTGAATTAATTATTATAGGCCTTGAATCTACTATTAGATTTGTCAGAGTCTTTGAAGACTCAATCTGGTAGTCAAACAAATCCTGACACAAAAAGATTCTTGGTGAAGAAGAAGTAATGTCATCTTTTATTTGTTATTTGGTTGCAAATTATAATAAAAAATATCTTCACTGATATTAATCCGGATCTCCACCAAGTTTTAGTCGATTGTCATATGATGCTCTTGGACAAACAAACTTACAATGGAAAAAAGGTTGCAAAAACCTAGCTCCAGTTAAAGTGGTCAGAACTTCTTTATTTCTCAACCAATTTATATACGTTTTTTCGCCAAGTAGTTCTGTGTACAAAAGTCTCGTATTAGAGTACATTGCTTTTTGTCAAACTGCTTTGGTGCATACATACCTTTACAGCTGAAAAACTTAAAAACACAAAGCAAGAACTGTCCGAGAACAAACAAACCCTTGCCTGCAACAATATGGATTTTTGATCCAGAAAAACTTTGATGAGGACACAGGCATGGTTAGACCATACCTCGTGTGAAAACATAACCCCAATCAAAGACCCTCACTTTGTGTGAAAATATAACTCACAATCTGATGTTTAGTTTTTTAACTTATGCACCTGGACAAGCAGACAGACAGACAAATGGGCAGAAAGCACCACAATTATCTAAAAACAAGAGGCTTGTAAATCAAGAGTAGTGCACTAAATAGGTCCTTATTTCAGAGATGTATACGCATGTAATATTATCCAATGTTGTTGGCAGCTGTAACCAATGAAGTTTCTTCAGATTACCAGATCCTATCATCAGACAGAATTTATATTTCAGTCATAAACAATCAGTTTGCTAATTTGAATCACACAGTTGAACATGACGATTAAAAGACTACAGTTCATTCACACACTTAAAGCACTGAATATCAATCTTACTGTCAGCTATAAACTTCTTACTGGTAACATAATAAAACTGTCATACCTCTGTGAATTCTCCCTGGCTGAAGTCTTATCACATTACCCTTTATAACCTAGTAATATTAATGACGAAAGTATATCAGAAGGCTGTATGATTTGTACAGATGATTGCCCCCCTGGGTCATATTCACAAAGCGGATTAGCAGAAGATGCACCAAAATAGGTTAAATCTGATAGTTTATATTTTATTTATTTGTTTGAGGTTTTATGTCGTTTTCAACACTGTACAGGTCATACATATAACTATGGGTAGTCTTGTGGGCAGGGGAAACCAGTACATACAGTTGGTCAAGGTTCTGTACTGTAAACTGCCGACCTTCCGTAAGAAATTACCAGCTTTCTCTAAGGTTTGGGATTTGAACCATTGACCCCAGAGGTGGGAGGCGAGTATGTTGGCACTGTGCCACCGTGGCCCCTGTTAAATTTGACAGAAACAGCTGTATAGTTGATGCACATTAAAGATCATACATTGGTGGCCAATTTTGAGGAAGAACGGCTTTGTTATGTGTTGGGTTTGAACTCATGTCAACAGAGATGAAAGCTAAGCAATGAAATGTGAACCATGTTTTAGACAGTCTATCACGGATACTTTTAAGTGTGTAACTACCAAAATAGTCTGTGTTAACATAGGAATGACTTAAAACTATTTCAGAAAAACAAATTAAGAAATTAACATGCAAATTAATATACATATTTAAATCCCTCGCCATTGTCAAAATGCAGATACATTAAATTAAATTAGTCTTAATATAAACACCGCTTTCCACTTTAATACCCTAGCCTTTCTTAAGGATCGGGTGTCTTTGTATTTATTTATTTTGGGTTTTTACGTCGCTTTCAACACTGTACAGGTCATATCACGACGGGTAGTTGGAAGGGCAGAGGAAAACAGTACATAGAGTTTGCTAGAGTTCTGTACTGTAAACTGCCGACCACAGCAAGCAACTACCAGCTTTCCCACATAAGGCCTTGACGGGGATCGAACCCCAGCCTCAGAGGTGGGAGACGAGAGTGTTACCACTCTGCCACCCTGGCCCTCTTTGTGTCTTTCTAAGGTAGAAGAAATTATTTGTTTACACAATCTACTCTTACATATACTTGCATTTACATAGTAATAATGGTGAAAAATACCTTCTTGAGTGCTTTATGACTATCGTTTTGGACACCTTTAAAATCGCTTTGTTAGAAAAAAATGTTAGCTTTAAGAAAGGCTATAAATACCCTAGTTTTTAGCAATCAGGAAGGGGCAACTAAAAGCCAGTGGCTCACAATAGAGGGTGTTGATTTAAGCCAAACAACTTGACTAATGACTAGAGTGAAGTATGATTACTTCCCAAATTATTTTAGGAAATCTCAAAAAACAGGCTCACATCCAGGGCTGTTCAGGCTACTGAGTGGTGTTTATGGGCTTCTATATTATGTCATATTGCTACTAATTTGATAAAATGTTTTTCTTGTAGGCCATTTTGCAAATTTTATGGTTGGACAACAAGAATTTATCGCCCATATGTCTATATTTGGCAGAACTTGTGAACAGCAGGGTTTGAAAGGTGTTCTTTTGTAATCCTGTATACATGTCATCATGAGAGTATTGTATCTATTTGGATCATGCATCCCTTTGGCTTTTAATCACCAGTTGGGGAGACAGTGGTGTAGTGGGTAACATGCTTGTGTCCGACCTCTGTGGTCTGAAGTTCAAACCCCAGACCTTGTTGGTAGTTGCTTACCGATGCCCAGCAGTTTACAGTGCATAATCTTTACAAACTGGTGTGTACTGGTTTCCTCCACCCTTAAAACCACCACCTGTGACCTAACCTATACAATGTGTTGAGAGTGGCATTTGAGCCAATTTCAAAGTAATCACTGCTTTGGAAATTAATCACTTGGGTCTGACATTTGTGGTCGTTGGTTTGAACCCAGCTTATGTGGCATTCTCTGAGGGTCAATTTTGACATAACCTTGGCTTTAATTTTATCTTTGTGCTTAAACTGCTTCATCTCTCTCATCACCTGTACCTCACCTATTCAGCTGCCTGCCTTTTGAAGTTGTGTAGCACACCAGAATAGTTGTCTGTATGGACCATTTTCCTCGAAAATCATATTCACAAATAGTTTTACTATTTTTACTATTACTTATATCAATAATAACTACTAATATAACTGTCTAATGCAGTCAACCTACTAACGTTACATAACCAGCGGAAATGGGTCATTAGCACTCTTATTATTATTAATTTATTGTTAGGAGCTAATTTACCTTTTTGTGTAAAAAAAGTCGCTAAAAGGGTTTTAAAGTTTGTGATTTCAATTGTTATGGCAACATAACTTTGACAGTGTCACCATTCCTACCCAGTTTAGTATACTGGCCTGTTTATAACATGCCAAATCATTCAGGCATGTGGGTGGAGCTTGAGGTTACCACCAAGGGCTTTATGGATGGTCATTGGTGTACAAGGGGTACTTAAGCTCATCAAATAAAAAAAATAATATGAATCCATTCTGTTGGGGGCTGTAGGACTCAATACACTTTCCCAAATAGTGGGGCCAAATATGATTCTTTTCTGTACTGAGCAAATGAGTTACCAAAACGTGTATGTATGTATACTTTTTCTCATTTGGTAAGATGTATTAGTACATTATACTCATCAGTTTAAGACCAAAATATGCTTTTCCCTTTTAACTTGTGTATTTCTTAAAACAATGAATGACTTAGGGGCTGGCACATTGCACTAATCAAGTGTAATTGCTTAACTTTGAAAATACAATAGTTACTTTATTCAACTGTTACACTGAAATAAGTAACTGGCAAATTAGGCAGTTATACTTTCAATCATGGACAAAATAACGGACAATACAATATATGGTCCAATTTTAGATGGGTAAACACCAATGATTGACATGTATACAAAGTTACTAACCCTCAAATTTTATGCAAACTATAGTCACTGTCATATTTTTCTTTTTCTACCCAGGTTACTTATCACTGGTGTAGAGTGTAAAAAAGTCTCATTAGACATCATGCCAATGGCAATAATAATGTCTGATAATCTGATAAATCTACTAATTATAATAATGCTATATCGGAGGATGAAAAATAACTGGTGTATTGGAAATGTCATGAAAAATGGCTTTGAAATAAGGGATAAGGGAGGGGGTATAAGGGAGGGGGTTTGGACACATGGGGGGGGGGGGGGGGGGGGGGGAGTAAGGACACAGTTAAGACACGTGAGGAGGGAGTCAGGACACGTGAACGCTGGCTGCAGATGTGTAGATCCTAGATATGTCCACACACCTTCTAGCAGTGAAAAGCTTCAAGTTAATTAAATGTTATACTAATCTCTGCTTAATCTATGTTCAAGGAAATTCCAAGGCACACAGGAGAAAATATATCGCAGATCACTGTAGATGTGTGTTCATGTGACACGATCACTTTGTAACAATTTTTGTAAGCTCCATCAGAAAGTTATGTTTTTGGGTGTGTTTATTCGTCTGTCTGTATTTTTGTTTGTCTGTTTTTTTACTCAAAAAGTAACGTACCCGTCTTTATGAAGTCTTTTATCTATATATGACCTGGATCAAAAGGTGGAAGTATTTAAATTTGTGGAGAAATCTGGATCATATTTTAGACCCAAAAATCCCTTTCTGGTTGACGTTACTAAGAAAGTAATGAACACATCTACCCAGATATGGGCAGGGCCTGATTAAAGTACTTCCTAATTCCCTATACAATAAATGTATACTTCTGTTATTTCCCAGTAAACATTTTTAGGTGTTGCAAACGTTTGATATGAAATGTTTGGTAAAGGTTAAAAAAATGATGGGTATGAAAACCATTTATAATAGAATGTTTTTAAAATGTTTTATGTATACCGTTTATTAAACGTTTAATGACAAATGTTCGAAAAACGTTACAAATGAACATAATAATGTCTGAATAATAATAGGGTCAGAGGTCAAATTCAATATATTTTTAAGGTTGCTCACTGATGAAAATATTATTTTTATGTCTAAAATTGTAAGATAGTGGCTTAGAAATTGTGCCCCCATTCAATTCTTACTTTTAGAGATTGCATGTGGGGCAATTTTTGACAAAGTCCTCTAAAATCCCCTATTATTGCTCACCGCCATCTTTGTTTGGACATGTTTGAAGGTGAAGGTTTAAAAATATAGGTTTAAAAAACGTTTTTGATAGAATGTTTTAAAAACATTTGGCAAGCAATGTTGTTTAAACATTTTATGTGTACTGCTTATCAAACATTTTATGATGAATGTTTGAAAAACATTTCAGACAAAACCTTCATTTCTTCAGCTATTTTATAAATGTTTTAAAAACATTTCCAGTCAAACCTAGCATCTTGAGTTATTTTATAAACGTTTTCACTAAAACCGTTTGTATAGAGAATGTTTATAAAACGTTTTTAAAACATTACAGCATAATGTTTACTTGGAAACGTTTAGAAAACCATAAGATAGGGTTTAAATAGGTTTTAAAAACGTTTTGTAAACGTTTAAACCATTTAAAACGTTTCTAATGTTTACTGGGTTGATAATCAAATAATATAGGACAAATGACCCGGGCAACATCATCGTTGAGCATGATTCTATACAAATTAATAAGAAGTATAGAAAAAAAATCAAAAGAAATCACAGATTGTATTTGTCACTGAATTTGCTACTGATATTTTAAGTTTCACACCTTTTAATCGATCCAAAAAGAAAAGGCAAATATGCATGTGATAAAATACAAGTTAGGATAAAGAACATTGCCGTATTTATGTTTTATTGTAAAATAAACAATGTGTAATAATCAATAAATGTACCTTTTAGCTGGATGAAAACTTTGAAAAAGATATTCACTTAACATTCACCAGTTGTCAGTTTCTACTGAATATATTAATGTGGTTATAAAATTTTTACCGAAGCTAAATTAATGGCTAAATTGAAAGCCTCGTGAACATTTTCACTCTTTATAGTCCATAAACTAAGAAAAGATGTTTTGTTAAAAGGCAAGCCAATCTGACACAGGCTATCTCTACCGTATCCGTTTGATAAGTTGGATAAGAGATGTTTAATATTTTTGTCAATATAACATTTCATAGATATTTTGTAGAGCACATGGCAGTTATACTTCACAGACGGAAGTTCTCTTTTTAATTAGATTAGTGAAGTAACCACTTAAAGCTTAGCACTGCTCACTCAAAACCCAGACTAATCTTACAACTGGAGAAACTGCAGACCCCGCCGAGGCAGTTGAGTATCATTATATTGTAATTCCACCCTAACACTGCCTCATTAGTGGGCATGACCATTATTGAAATGGAACTGTTGAAAATGATTTTTTTTGTATCCAGAGTATGATCCGGATTTCCCCAAAATTTAATCACTTCTTCCTATAGTCAGCCTCTATCCACACAAAATAAATTATAAGGCTGTGGTCATTAGTTTTGGAGTAACCACGCAGAGAGACAGGCAGGCAGACAGACAAATGCATCCTAAAACACGGCGGAGGAAATGAGTGCAATCTTGATACTATTCTGATGAAAACCCCTCATATGTAACAGTACAGTAAGTAAAGTGAAAGTTTAATTCCGGAAACCCTACCAATTACAAAGAAACTCAAGCCTAAGCAAGGCTAGGGTAGTGTAACCCCGGTGGAGAACCTCACATTTCTGTCCTTATATTTTACCTGGTTTGAAATGTTAACCAGTGGTTTGATCGAGCCAACAGTCTGTAGAACCTATTTTACATTCTTTATAGAAATGAGTTCTGAAATAAATTACAAAAAAATATCATGATGAACAGACAAATGAAATGTCAGTATATCTGGAATGTTTATCGCTTATCAAACTTCCTGGGATTTCGAACCAATGATTTTTGTAAGAAAGAACCATTTCTGGATCACCAAGCCACAAGTCAGAGTTGTCATGTTTGTGTATTTTATGTCCCTGTTGATAGCTCGAGGCATGGTCAGTGTCTAAAATATTCACCTTTGAAACACTGCACCCATCTGGTCCCCTGTAAGTGCAAGAGGTCATATCATTTCTGTAACTTGTATGCTACCTTTCAACCTTGGTCTGTGTTCTTTTTGTATCTCCAGTGATATTGTATATTTGCTGTTACTTTATTGTATCTTTACTATACCTTTTCCGTCTTAAGTTACTGGTAAGTTTGTCTCTGTGGATGCATTGTTCTCTTCTGTAGCAAAACTGTAACTAGAGGATTCGGGCTGGACATTACAGGCGATACAACATTCCACCCCTTTTGTTTCACCTGCCATCTATAATCACAAAAAATATTGGCTGTAGTGTAATTGGGACGTAAATAAGAAATGGATAAAACATTAAGTTTTTAACTCAGGTAAAGAAGGCATCCCTGGTGGTATTGGGGATGTTTACTGTACCTCTTAATTAATGGTCTTCCTGTGGTGATTGAGGATGGGCAAAAATCTACAGGAAATAGTGGATGAAATACTCCGCAAAAACATACAGAGCATCTTGAACTTATTGTGAGTACAGATTATGAAAAACACCTGCAATAGCATGATTCATCCAGTGACTACCTTAAGTTTATTTTGGAAAACATCTAGTAAGTATATCTGATGACAATTATTTTAATTGTTTATTCATCTTATTAAATAGATTTATTGAAAATTGCCATACCCAGTGATAACCCAAAGCTGATAGTAAGTCATCCCTGATGAATATTGGTGATGCATATTGCATAATTAAATTGTTAAGGGAAGTTAAAACTAAGGATTACATAATATTTTTGTCTGTATGAAATAAAGAAAGCCAAAAAAATATGTTTGGAATGTCTTACAAAACTCCCCGATTATAATAATGTTTATGGAAATTATTGGATAAGATGTGAAGCTTAAAAAATTAATATTCTGACTTTCCGGCTGACATTTCTGTGAACTACTTAGTATTTGAGTCGAAAAAACATAAATAAAAAGGAAAATATGCAATGTCGTCATTGCATAATCTTTCTTCCATTTCCAGCAGGGACTTTGATAGTTTATGTATTATTATGCATATAATCTGAGTATTTAGTGAATGGTAGGGATGAAACTTAATCTAAGGATTATATGAATACCTCAATAAAAGATCAAGACATAATTCCAGATTCACACTTCTCGGGCTTGTTTTCTCTAGCATGGTTTGTCGGGCAGACGAGATAGTGGAGTCAAATCTATGAAACTTCACTGTGGTAGTACTTGGCTGGTCTACATTTTCATTCATATCTAAAGCAGTTTGGTTACAATTTACATCCTCTAATACGCCTTAAATCTGGAATGACTACGCGATGACATACATTGTTCCCAACTTCAAAAACAAGCTTAAAACTTACCTGTTTGAAAACTCTACCCGTCCTTAGTCACCTCACCCCCCATATCTTCATGGTATGACCTGGGTATGTACTAACTCTTATTGAACAGGTCTTTGGATTGTTGTGCATTAAATTTTTCGAGATTAGGCTCCATGAAAGTTCATATTGGATTAGATTATTGTGAATGAACGTGTCCATAGTTTTTATAACTTTTGTTACAGTTGAAATATAGTTTGTTATAGTTATAATATGTTGGATCAATTCACCAACTTAGGTCAAACATCAATACAACTGCAGTAAGAGAGCCTTGTAGCACCGGAAAAGTCTATAAACTTAACTATATCATAACCTAAAATAACAAAAAAAACTGCCATACACAGTAGTTTTCAAAGTTTTAAACATGCGGAGTGACTTTTCATATGACAAACATACTTGACAAAACAATACAACACACTTTAGACTTCAGAAACACATTTCTGCAATGCCAGAAAACTTGATATAATTGTTAAATCAATTATTGCCGAATTGTTAACAACATATGTTTAAAATAATTAAGTTTCTAAACAAGGGAACATCAGGGATGTCTTATCTGAACAGTGTGAATGGAAGTATAAACAAATGCATGGAATGGAGGCTTCAGAACTGAATGATGTCATCACATTCCTGATAGAGAAGTGATCTGAGGTTGTTGGTCTCTCCTCCATCATTCATTGTCAGTTTATTAGAAAACCTGCTGTTTGATGCACATGCTGGACAGATGAATATCTTTCATAGATCAAATAGCTTACAGAACGGAAGTAGAAACATTTCAGAAATGTCTATTCAGCAACAAACAGTATGTAGATGAATGGAAAAACCTTCTATGAAATGTAATTTTGTTAGAGAATAAGACTCAGCAGGTTTATAAAACATCAGTTGGGCATGATCAGCTTAAGCCTTGTATTATTATGCACTTGTCTTTAAATGGATGTTTTTGTTCCTTATACCCCCTTACACTTTTAAGATAAGGTGCCCACGGTGAACAATATCTCCAGTAACATGCTATGATTAAACAAATTGCTGGTTCATGGCATTGCTACTGTTATTATAGGAATATAGCATTTTAGACTGGTTGGCGTGGTTAGAGCACTAAGGTGAAGCTTTGAGTGCTTTCACAATACCAACCAGTCTAAAATTCTGCGTTTAGACGTTTTTGAGTGCTATGTTCCAATTCTAACATGACTGTTAAAAATAAAATGCGTAAAATACTAGTAAGATTAGAAAAAAATATCCAAGTGAACACAATAGGGCCGGACCATGTTGGCTGTTACATCAATTGAACAGGGATTATGTTTTTTCCTCCAATGATATACTGTAAACTTTTTCTGAATTAATATGCAAGCAAACAATTAAAAAACGCATAACTTTATTTTTATTGAATAGTATTTTAAATATAATTATAAAAAAAAAACTTTTAGGCTATTGTTTTTCAGCCAACAATTATGCATGGGGAAGTTGATGAAACAGCCGTAATGTTGATGCAGATTTTTAGACGGTTTAGAAATCACTCTCGACCAATCAGAATGACAGACACATCCGTATCATGTTAGAATAAAATATTGAGCAAAATCATTAATTTGGATAGTCCAAAGTAGGTTAAAGTTTTCTTTAGGCTGAGCAATGTCATTTTTGTTGCTTGAACACCATTTACACTTTTTCAATGAGGCTTCCTGGTGTACACAGTTTTGGAACTGTGTCTCCAATGTCTCAGAATGTATCACACTGGTTTATATTATGAAGTGTGTGATCTAATTTTTGACCTTTTAAGTCGAGTTGTATCATTACAGGTATGCTTTTTAACCCTACTTTTGTTGTTGTTTGTCCAAATTCCGAAAGAAAATGCAACTGAGAAAGTATACACACAGGACGCATTTGAAATTTCTAAGAAACTAATACTAAGATTACAGATGTCCTGAATGCCCCCTAATACAAGTATACCCAGGTTATGCATGTTATCTGGGCAACTAATCCCCATGTTTATAGATGCCTCATACAACAAGAATTAGAGCAAGCAGAGACTGAGAGAGCACAAACCCACGCCCGAGGACCCCAGAGCCTGAAATCCAGAATGTTCATAAAAAAATCAATGAAATGTTTGCATTTATGTTTCATATTGCAATATAATAATTTTTCTGGTGTTGCAACTACAGGGTAGGGTAATTTTTTCTAGTGTTTTGCCATTTGGTGTCCTTTTGGGTTTGTCCGCTACTTGAACCAACGGTATACCGTTCCCAATTGAGTAAAAATATGGCCACTTCTAAAGTATATATTTTTCAGCTATGCATGTAGACAAACAGAATAACAGATAAAGAGACAGACAAGATTGTAATGACTTCTTGCCTTATGAAGAAGCCTCAGGGGTCTAAGCGTAATTTTCCCATTTTTAATCACTTGACTCTGACTTGTGTGGGGGTGGGTTCAAATTCATCGCATAACAAAACATGGAAGATACTGATGGGTTACTCTCATATGAACTTGGCTGTTGCAAGGAAAATAAAATGAACGTGTTGGATTTTTGTATTTTTCTGTTTAGTGTTACGTTTGATGTTAGAGTACAATCTCTATTATTTGAGACCTTCTCTAATCTGAACACAATATTCTCTCCGGCTATGGACAGATGGGAAAGGTTGTAATGTATCCAGTAAAGATTCATTTTCTTCCAAGAAACTATATAAGACCACTTGACCACAGTAAGCAGATTTTGTGAAACAAGTGGGGCTTTGTTACGTTTGCCGAGTTATGATTGGAAATGAGAATAAAGAAATGACTTGGATGTATGTCAAAGTATAATTTATCTTCATTACAAGCAATTGTGGTAGATTATAAATTGAAATACAAGTGTCCCAAAAGTGGCATAGTTTCAATGATAACAGACTCTTTGTGAGAGATGATATGGTTTTGATTGAAAGCCTCATTGTCTTTGTTTTTAGTCAAGGAAGTATCTTGTTGGCCACATCTGTATGATTTCCTGGCAACAACAAACAATTCCTAAGAAAAGCATGCTTGTTATCTAAGTCACAGTGTTTATTTTGACATGTGTAGCAATTCTGCCATCTGCAGTGTTTCTGGATATTCATCATTGAGTTATCTTGTCTATGGATGAGTAACGTCAGAAGTACATGGTGTTTATTTTATACAAAAACAAAACAAAAAAAAAAAAAAAAACAGCAGACAAACAAAACAACATAGTTTTAAGACAGTCCACTGACCCTTTGTGTTACTGACTGTAAGGTGGGTACAGTAGGTGGTAACACTTGGTGGTCTCCCACTTCTTCTGTGTTTGGTTCAAGTCAACTTTGCTCGGATAATAAGTGAAAAAGTGTAATTACTGAGAAAGACATATTGAAACGTTTAAGCATTAGAATCTTGCTTATTTTCTGCTAACATTTGTCAGATTTAATAGTCACTTGCACCCCATTCATACTTTCCCTGATAAGACACCATGATGTGCTCATGTTTGTAGACATGTCTTTAAAGTCTGAAGTCATGTCACATCGTTTGTGGTCATAGTGTGTATGTTTGCTCAGTTTCAGATTAGCAAACAATCCATCAGGAACCATTAAAATTTTGATACTGCTCATGGTATAAACTAAAATTTGACTCTTGGGGATTTTTTTGCTCATTGAGGGTTCTAATACTGCTTTAGTGGTCTGCTACTGCTAGACTGTTGATATTTCCTACATATAAGTGATGTATTCTATCATGTAAAGCTATGATAATCTCCATTCCCATTGTGATGATGTAAGAACACTGTGGACATTAGAAATATGGCCATTAAAATTGAACCCCTTACAGTCACCTAAGGAATGGACATATTGTCTTTCTTTCGACAAAGGATTTTATTCTCGTACCATTTTTCTTGTAACAGGATGAAAAGTAAGACCCCGAAAAGTAAACTGGTGTTGTTTTTATGCAAAACATGTAGATTATACAAATTGTTATACAAAATTTATTTTAAAACAATTTTAGGGCATTAAAAATGCACCACGAACAAATTAATGAACTTTGATGAGTATTCATCACTATATCTAAAAACAGGGATACAAAAAAGGTGGATTATTATTTAGATATTGCTTAGAAATAAAGATCAAAGACAATTTTCGAATGGCACAGGTGTTTGTTATTATAACTCAATAAAGCTTTGATGTTACAGACACTGATATTTGTGTAGTTCTGGCAATGGCAGGCTGGATTCATGTTTATGATTAATAATGCATTCTATAATGCTTTATTATAGTCTCCCTCCGTTTTATGTTCTTTGTATCTGGGGATTCTTCGGTTCATTTCTGTGGGACAAAACAAAATACCATCAATAGGCAAATACAGTGCTTGGGTTTGATAATTTCCTACACACCTTAAATTGGCACACACTGAAGTAAACAATGAATTTAAACCCCGACCAACCAGTATAAAAGTTATGATTTGTAAGCTTTCTGTTAATTGGTCATGTGTCAATTTTAAGCTCTGATTCTATGTAGAAATTGTATTATCGCTCATTAAAAATTACCCTTAAGAGTAAATTAGAGCGATAATGTGGTTGTACCAAATTACTTAACCAAAAAGTGAGATATGTTCAGTTGGTAACAAAGCTGCATATTTTATCAAACAAGCTTGAGCTTAAATACAACAAAATGTTAAGAAATTGTTTGATACATTTATCGCTGGATATACAAATTTATTGTCAGAATGTCACCAGTTTAACGGGACACACAAAACAGGACATGGAAGTAAGAATATAAAAGGGTTTTTCTGATCACTTCTGCCAAGATGGTAAGGTTTTTGAGAGCATTAGTATGTCTGATTGTTTCTCTACCTGTGTTCACGAATACTCTAAAAATAATGAACTCATAAACATTATGGAAAAGATCTGGAACATACTGTTGCTTACAAGAAAAATTCAACAGTCCCATTTCAATGATTTTCACCATGGTTATGCCATGGTAACAATATTGTAGCCCTAAATTTCCAGGAATGCGGGGGATAGAAATGTAACTATAATTAAACTTCACATTCGCACTACGTTTCCAAATGATGGGAGGACTGAATAAAACAGTGAGATAAAGTTTTATGGGGTAGATAAACAGGATTTATTATACACTGAAAACTAATTATATTAGCTATGACATACCAAAGAAAAAACAATGGTAAATTTTTTTTAAATATTGTATGCCATTCAGACTTCGTAGCACTGCATGTGATTGCATTGTTTGTGGCAGTCCATGAGAATCTTTTGGATAATTTTTGTAGCAGAAACCATGAAATTGTGCTGGAAACATCTTGTAAAATACATAATAACACCTGCTTGTTAGAGAAAACAAACCCAACTTACTAAAATAAAGGAAAACTTGCAAAGTACAGCCCTTCATCATACCATACATTTGGATTAATTAAGTACAATGAATATGTATTGTATCGTTGGTATTTATACTCACTGCAATATCTTCTTTACTACATTAATCAAAGTGACATTTGACCTATCCCAACTGCAGAGCCTAGGCTCTAGTGACTGGCATTTTGATAACTGAAAGGCATGATCTTAGGAATGACCTTTTTCTCAATGTTTCTGACATTCTTTAGTTGCCACTTGTGATAAGACCCTATGACAAAAACCGTCATGTTGACTCATGTAAGAGTGTCCCTATATTTCTTTCTGTACCTAGTATCAAACACATGTCCAATGTGTTCTTAAGTGAGTGTGTTACCCACTAGGCCGCTGTGACAGGTATATGGTTTTGGCACCAGTTAGAAATAACTTGTTATAATCGATGAAACCATTATGCATCTGCCTGTACCTGGGATTGAAACCATTTCTCCTGCATTCCTAGGCAAGTGTGGGTTATCACAGGCATGTACATGTATATGGTCTCGCCAGTTAGAAGAAACAACACCGATGATTTAAAAACTATTCAGGCTGAGTGTTCATGATTTTGCATTATTAAAATGTATGTGAAATTCATATAACACTTATGCCAATCAATCAATCAATCAATCAATCAATCACAAGTACATCTTCATTTACAGGAATTTCAGTAAAAAAACCCATAGGCAGCGTGCACTCCAAATTGAGTGTACTGGGATGAGTAAGAACACTAGTGATAAAATATCTTTGATAAAACAGATTTCTGCAGCTGCTAAAACATATGACCAGTGCTGTCAGCATATGGAGGCCTTTGATCTCTTCCTTGTAATAAAACAAAAAAAAACAACACACTCCTGGTCGGGGACCAGATGGTAAATATCAAAGAATATGTTTTCAAAAAGGTCACAAATCCCTTGTTTCGGGTTAATTGAGTAGGTAATTTACTAATTTAGGCACAGCATTTTTATTTGTGTAAAAAGTCCATTTTTTATCAAACCTACTGTATCTTCATTACTCACACTCTTTATATTTAGGAGTTTCTGACTTTTTCAATATTTTATGTGATTTTATAAGTTTTTACTTTCAGTATATCCCTAAATCGTATTACATTGAATTATGACCACTGTCAATAGATAATTTTTCATATGTTTCTGAGTGTAGACTCATCATAAACTCATAGAGTATGGAGCTATAGTTAGCACTTAGTGAAAGCATCTAATCATAGACTAGATTCACAAAAGGTCTTAATCTGATTTTTTTTGCTCAAATAATACTGAGCTTTGCAAAATAAAATTAACACAATAGTTTTTTATGTAACCAATGTATCAAAATAGGAAACTTAAGCTGTCCTCCGTACAGTCTCATATTCAAGAAAAAATGGGTAGCACACTGGCCATGAGGCACTTGGGTTGGTTCGATCCCATGTACAGGCAAATACATATTGGCTCGGGTTACCTAAAATGATGGTCCTTTGTCATTGGCTCTTATTCCATGGGGAAGGCTAGCGGGTAACACACTTGTCTAGGAACTCAGAAGGCGTGGGTTCATTCCCAGGTACAGGCAGATACATAGTGGCTTGGATGACCACTTAAAATGGCGGTCCTCTGTCATTGGGTCCTATCCCCAGTGGCAGGTTAAAGAACCTCAAGGATGTTGATAATTGGTCATCCCTGAGCCAGTTAGGGAAATGTCAGTTACTTGTGAGTTGGGGCTGTAGCTGTAAAGTCGGATTGGTTAAATAGCGCTTTGAGTCCTGTAGTATATGGAGATATTGCGCTGAGTATGAATACATAATAATAATAATAATAATAAGGCTAAAGAACCTCAGGGACGTTGATAAGTGGCCATCCCTGAGACACTGTCTTTCAGAAAGTATGATGCCAGTCACAAGAAAGCTTGGGCTGTACTTGTGCAGTTGGAATAAGTCAAAGAGTACATTCAGTCTCATAGTACAAGGAGAAATTGTGTGGACTATAAATTTACAATACAATACCAAGATTTAAACCAAAGTTCAGTCTAATACCTTTGCTAAATTGCATTTGAGAAAAATCTCATACCTTAAATAAATCTCAGTTTGGGAAAAACCCTCCAGTGTGAGACTTGCTATCTTTCATGAATCTGAGTCCTTGTGTCTAATCATTTATGTCAGAAAAATGTATGTCACACACTTATCACTCCTTTCCGATCTGGGGTTAAGAGTTACAACCAAACAGGCTTGTCGGCCTTCCATTGTGGTTTGACCATGTTCGACCCACTTCATAGTTTGATAGGATGCATTCGTTGGGACCGGTTTTTTAATGTTTGAAAAACCTCGAGCTACATGTCTAGAGCTACATTAAACTTCCCACTGTAGGGGTGAAGAGGGTAGAGTTGGATTGATTTTTGGATTGGATCATGATTCAATATGCACTAACTAGATAGGAGGGCTCTATTCATAGCCATAAGGACAAGGTCATCAACAAATAACAAGCAAACAGCAAATACATACGAAAACATCCATAAGGAAAGGTCTGACCTGAGCATTATTAGGGAAAGGTCTGTTGACATAATAAGTTTATGTAATGTACTCTTCATATACTGGCTTTTATTTATTTATTTGGGGTTTTACGTCGCTTTCAACACTGACAAGGTCATATCACGACGGGTAGTTGGAAGGGCAGAGGAAACCAGTACATAGAGTTCGCTAGGCTTCTGTACTGTAAACTGCCGACCAACGGCAAGCAACTACCAGCTTTCCCACTTGAGGCCATGACGGGGATCGAACCCTGGCCTCAGAGGTGGGAGGCGAGAGTGTTACCACTCTGCCACCGTGGCCCCCTACTGGCTTTTATCTCTGTCTTGTAAGGTTATATCTCGGAACATGTACAAGTGCTGTATGAAGACCAAATATTTGTGTACATGTTTGAAGAAGAAGACAAGTCTGAGAGGAATACCCTGGAGGATATCCTATCCACCCTCTGAAGAGATATGACTTTACAAAGGTTTGTGATTGGATGGTTATAATCCCACTGGATGTGAAATGTGAAAAACTGCTACCAACGGCAAGCAACTACCAAAAAAAATATACGGAAAAAATATGTGGAAAACATAGATGAGATAATCAAATTTGACATAATGTTGGGTTTGATGGAGCTTATTTACCAAGGTATGGCATACTAGAAATTTATGTGAAACAAGAGCACTCGGAGAGCTAAAACCTCCGCCTAGGCACATAATAATAAGTAAATGGAAAATCTAGATTATGATTTTGTATCTAGACAGTGATCTAGATCACTCACAGAGTTTAATGGGATATAAGTTCCAAATCAAAGCCCCCATCTTCTTATTCATTTTTATAAGATTCTATCCAGTAGTATTTGCGTAATCCCTCTAAAAAACAAACAGATAAAGAGACAAATAAACAGTCATGAAAATAATATTTCCTTGGGAGAGATAATAATGCAAGAATTGGGGGGACAGACACTAATGCAAAATATGGGAAGTTCAGTTAGTGTATGATGGTACTTCACTGGAGACAAGTTAGATGCCCTAGAGATATTGCAAACTGTAGGACATAACACTGTAATTGTATTTGGTATTTACTAAAGATGTTTCTAGTATTTATACGTTATTCTTGAAAAGATAAAATAAAACTAGTAAATATAATTGTAATATGCACAGTTTATTGTTATATAATTTATGTTTTATTTCTTGTGTCAATGAACAATCACATTTTATATGTGGAAAATATATTGATGTAATAAAGCATGTTTACAACTAGTGCATTAAGCTTGTGGAACTGATGAGAAATATCTGCACATAGATCTACAATGATTGCTTCCTCAGACTGGGATATAACCTCAAATGAGACATTTATGTGGTTGTTTACAACTAATCATACTCCCAGGTTGCTAAGATAGAAATTTGATGACTATAGTTCCATAAAAACTATGGCAATAACTTTTACAAAACATTATTTGGAATAATAAAAATACTAGCATTTTTATTCATATTTATGCTAGATAAGACACTTCTGGAACTGTAAAAGAGCAAAAGGAGAGTCTTGTCTGTCACATAAATTTGTGTATTGTATATCACTACTTATGGCAAGGTCAGACGGTGGAGAATTCTCTTCACAGCCACCTCCCCCCACCCCACCCTGGGACACAGTAAACACACATGGCAGAGCATACTTTTATTATACATAATCAGCAAAGATACTGAGTTGCAAGATTACTAATTACTATACTTATGTACAGACCAATACATGGCATAAATACAATTACAGCAATGTATATCTGTTACACATGAAACGCTTTAAAGGTTAAGGCTACATAAGGGTCATAGACCACATTAAGGTTACCATATACTTTAAGACATGAATATATATATTAAGACTGCCATAATATAAGGACTGACTACAAAAATCGATAACAGTAAATGAGAGAACCAACCCTACAGCAGGGGTCAGGTTCAAGATTCAACCCCAATGAACCTGAGATAAGGTTAAAGGTCAAATAACCAACTTACACAGGCCAGCCCTGGGGGTGTATAAGGATACCTAATTACTTTTAGTGATTTAGTGGGTTTAAGTTAAGCTACATATATAAAACCCTCTTATTTACAATAATAGACTTGCACAACACTTGTAAAACAGAGATAAACAGAATTGTTACAACATGTAAAATATAAAATAATAAAACTAGATTAAAATATTTGGCATTTAGTGACTTGTCATGGGGAAGGGTGGGTGGGAAAAATTTTCACAGTCCATTCTCGCTGCTGGCAGTTTTAAAAGTGAAGGGACAAAGGCCATAATAAGGGGTAAACAACTAGGTCAGCCAATCAATTCGAATTTGTTGACCTGTTACTAAGAAGTTGGGTGTTACTAAAGTAATAGCTCCAGTGTTAACCAAACAATGTGTTACTTAAGGTAGCTGCACACTTATGGCCCCAGGGTGAGGGACTGACAGGCGTGATGTCTGAACACCACTATTGATTATTCAGCATTTGTCCTCAGTCCTCGTCATGGAGACAACAACCTGATGCTCAAAACTGTTGACCTATTTTTAAGTTCACCATGACAATTCACCACAATAGGTAACATATTCTTCCATGTTGTAACTCTATCATATGGCAGTCACCAATGAGTCATACTAGTTTCATATTCTCAGTAGATTTGCTCTATAGTCTTCCTTGTTCTCTTCTGATTCTACAATGTTGCTTAATGCCTTTATTGTAAGCATGGCTGAAATTCATGACTTTGTTTATCCATATGCAAATTATACATTGAATCTAACATTTACACATGAGGCGGGGTGAAACCATGGCTCCGTTTTTTCCCCAAGATAGTCGTAACCATCTCTGAAACACTGGTCTAGAATAGTTTCGGAGATTTTTTTTGATAATATGTGGATGCAAAACCCAACAGATATTCATTGAATCCAAAGTCGGATCAATGGTTCTGATCCAGATCTGAATTGTAAAATCAAGAATTTTTTTCAACATTAGCTATGGGTGGGGGTTTGTGCATTCATAGGCACTGCTTGTTGAATATCTTTTAATGTTAAAACAGTAAATGTGATATAAAAGTGTGGTTACAATAAAACTACTTATTGATTATAATGCCTGAGTCACACTTCTCCAAACAATCTGCTTCATTTTAAAAATCTGACAAAGTCGAATGGGGTATACCACATAGTATAAAAATGATGTATTTTTTACCATTTTATGAGTTATGACGTCACAATGTAATGTAGTTCTTCATAGTGATGGCATGATAAAAGTGTCACTTTGAAGATAACACATGGATAATATCAGCCTTATTTGGGTTTGAGCCCCAGTAGATTCAACAGTTCAAATCCATCATAACAGCTCCTAACATGGATGCAAATTACACGCTATTAATTGGTGTGATATGTGGTTAGACTGTGGAGACTTGTTTTGACAACAAGGTATGTCAGTACCACATCGGATTGGTGTGAATGATCCATAAAAATCCTAAAATAACCATTATTAAGACATGAAATAGAATTAACAGAAGTACAGTGTATTAATTGCCAAGAACCTTCAGAAGAAAAACAATTAGACAAAACAAAACAGCAACAAATATCTTACCTCACAAAGGGAATATTTTTGGTCTAAAGACAAGAAACAGAAATAGACCAGAATGACCCAGACCTATCTAATGATTAATGTTACCATTGGTTAGTTTTGTAGCAGAAATAATCCATTGAATCTCCCACAATCAAGTGATCAAGACCTAATTTCCTTGTTTACAAATCTGCACCAAATGATCTGATTATATCTGGAAATCCATGCATAAATATTACTGTTGTTGCCAAAATGAGAGGACAGAAATCTAATATCTTCGGCTTGTAATTGGCTATACAAAATTACTTCTGACGAAAACTTGACTTGATTTGAGAACAGTCATACCTTTGTTTTCAAGTATTGCTTATGCATCATCTATCAGAAAAATAAGCAATGTCTGGGTTGAAAAAGTGAAAAATTGGTGAAAAATCCTTAAAATTTCCTGACTTTTTGATCCGGGTCCAGAGGAAAACCAAGCCTTGTGTGGACTGCACCTTGTGTTAAAATGACACCAATCGGGTATAAGGTTTTCAAGTTAAGTGTGAGATCAAACAAATAGACAGACAAATGTACTCTTGCTTCGGAGACAAGTAGAATAAGGAACACGTAATTTAGATGTACCCCAGTTACTATTATAAAACTACCTATCAAAATGTTTATCTATAAGTTTTATTCATAATCAGATTCGTGGTTAAGATAATCTTATATTTTGTTACTTAAAGTCATATTTATATTGAGTCTTGAGATCTAGTTAGGGCCACTTTAAACTTAACGTAGGCCACCTTATTGTGAACTAAATGCAGTTTACATTTATAAATTCTATTTCTCTTATTAAAATCTTAGTCATGATAAACTTATGCTTTACCTGCAAAATGTAAATAGTGTAACCATTAACAACACTAACTGTACCTTGATGTTTGTATAGTAGTAATAAATGTCCAAATATGGTTATGTATTGCATAATGCTATGTTATTTTCTTCTCTGTTCAAATTACAAGCTCCACTCCCCTTGTAAAGTCAGTCAGTCAGCTTATACCTTGGTCACATTGTTCTGTGCTGGGCTGACAGGCTACGTATGAGCAAAAAATATTTAACTCATTGCAGGTTGTTTGCAGTTTGATGCAGTGTGTTTCAGCAGTATCCACTTGTTGCAATAAGTGAAAATAAGTCGGAATTTGTATTTAGGTAGGACATTTGACACATCACAGAGAGCATGTACAGCATGTGGCAAATAGTTTAACTGTTTGAGAAGCCTGTCATGAGCTCTCTTATGTTAAACTAAAGGGGATCAAACTAAAATTTACACTTTCGAGGGGTAAAATGGAGGGCAGTAACACTTTGGGGGAAGGCTCGGGTTTTAAATGTGCAAACCCACATAAAAGGTCCATTTACAGAATAAATAAGGACAAGATCATGAAACAAATTTCAAATAAATGCTTATACAACCACACGGACCAGTGTGAATCGACCATAAACTGGACTGTTATACTTGTTCACCTGCCATTGATGATTAGTAAAGTTTTCTGATTTATTGGCATAGATACTCACAGACAATGGCATAAAAAGATCAAAGACAACAAATCTTATGGGATAATCTATGTGTCTATATGATTGTCAAAATTATTATTGTGTCTCTGCCTCTATTGGTTACAGACATGTTACCAGTGGATTCACATATATATTGTAAAAGATTCAAAACATATAAACATGGTAGTTGAGGGAGGCAGTTAATTAAAGCTTAAACATATGATTCAGTCCGCAGTTATTTCAGAAATGAGTAATTTATCATACATTTCTAGAGTAGACAGTTTATAATAACTTATTTTGATTAATTCTAAGAGGAGTCCACCACAAAGACAATATGTAATGCAATAAAATGAATATTTTTATAGTGTTCAATCTCATGATAATATGCTGAAACTTACTTCTATGAATATTCATACAGTTTGAAATCGTGTTCAAATCGTACACAAAGAGATTTCATGTTAAATCGTACATAAAGAGATCTTATGTCAAAATAATTATAAACACTTGAGGATATTTTGGCAATAAGCAGCTCAATCTTGCTTATCTTGAGAAGGCAATGAGAAACAGCTACATTTCACCTTATAGAATAAGTGGTATATCTTGCTACTGACAGAGTAATTTTGATTTGTACAGAAATACTCTTGACAAAGTTCATTTATAATTGTAATAGTATGCTTAAAATAATCTTAATATAGTTTAAGCACAAATACACAAATTAAGACAAATACATATGTACCCGATGAATCTTTTTTTCTCTCTGTAATATCTGCATATTGACATTAAGATCATATTTTATATCCAAAGCTTTATAACTTGGTTTCTAAAGTTCAATTCAACATTCTCAGTCAAGTAAATGACAAGAGTATTAAGTCTGATATGTATTCTTGCACAAACCTGCTATTTAATGATAATCTATTTACCCAGCTTGTTAGCTTAATAGTTTTGCCATAAAAAGTCCCATAGAGTATTATTTTTGTCAAACTCACATGTTTAAAACTGACCAGGGAATAGCTTACCAGTTTTAAGATTGGCTTCAAAAATTTGGAACCTAAATTATAAATTGTGGTAGTAGCAATCTGAAGATTGGTGAGACCTCAAACAGAGCTCAAACATCAACAATGAACAAATAGTACCCTGGGAAATCATAAAGTAATCATTACCCTGTTGTGTATCTAGGGACTATTTTCCCGGTGGAAGGACCCTCCTCTTTTTCCCATTTCGTTTCTATAGTAATGAGAGCTGCTGCTTTCAAGTATGATATAATGACAGTCACCTGGGTGTAATTAAATGTACAAACAGACCGGAGGTTTTTAAGCCCAGATCAGAAGAGAAGTGGCTACAAATTACTGTTCAGCACCAAAAGCTGTATTACAGTTAGCTATTGGAATTTTGTCACAGGTTTCGAAATTCTCTTATGAGGAAACCTCAGCTTTCTGTTTCTTTGACTTATAAGAATATACTTTACACCTTTGTGATTCTCAGAACTGTATTGTAACCTCTTACCTCCTCTGATCCATGAAGTTGGTAGCAAGTGATTATTTTGTCTTAGTTTAAAAGGGTGCTCCCCCCAGTGGCAAATTTAACCATAATGTAGTGATTTCTCATTTCCTAGTCTGATAAACACTGGCCATTAGTTCTAATAATTTCCAAATATTTCCATTTCCAGTTATTTAAATTTGTACTGAGATTACAGTTTTTCTATTATAAGCGCCCCGATGTGTTCATATTTAGAAATAGGTCTTTAACATCTCACATCGTGTCACGTCAATAAATAATACTACGGTCACACTGCAGGTAGTACTTCCAGCAATTATAAATGGCAGAAAAAAAGAAGAGAGACAAAATTGCAAATTTAATAAGTAAATTAAATTTTTATAAGTTAATACCCTATCCAATGGAC
The DNA here is from genome assembly GCA_964017235.1 of Sabellastarte sp. h YS-2021. Taxonomy (NCBI): domain Eukaryota; kingdom Metazoa; phylum Annelida; class Polychaeta; order Sabellida; family Sabellidae; genus Sabellastarte; species Sabellastarte sp. h YS-2021. Next base: position 77,998,785 of record OZ024929.1, on the reverse strand, counting down.
AATTGCTTATCCGGTCGGCGCAGACCGGCCCGCCAAACAACAGAAAAAGCCATCTTATATGAGCGCATAATGCCCTCACAAGCTGGCCGGTCCCCTTGTGCGTTTGCTAGGTGGCGCATAGTACTTCCTTGCTGTCTAGGCAACGTGACGTCGTAGCATCTTTTTCGTTGTCTAAACCTATGAAGACCCCTAGTAAGTTGATAGCGGGGTCGGTGGGAGGGTATGGTCTGTCCATTGGATAGGATATTAACTTATAAAAATTTAATTTACTTATTAAATTTGCAATTTTATTGCGTTAATACATCCTATCCAATGGACAATTGCTGAATAACTACCGCTTGGTTGGCGGGTAAGTTACTAGGGACTTCCAAAAAAACAATATTGAACTCATGCTCAGAAATAATAACATTTCCCCTTTTCAAGCCTGGGCAGACCTTGAGGTCAATAAGCCCAAGGCTATGGTCGAATATCATCATCTGGTTAACCGGGGTTGAACCGTCAGAATCGACCTGGCTCCCCCCCCCCTTTTTTCAGACCTGCTCTGAGCTCTGAGTTAGGGGAAAAGAGGGATGAGTTCAGTCCCATAGTGTAAAAAATCTCCCAATGGAACCACGCCATTTTTTAAAATTTTTTTTTTAATAAAAATCATATTTACATTATGTACATATTTACATTATCTCCTCACTTCTGGGCCTGGTGGTGCACCTGCTGGGCAGCCACTACAGGTCCCAGGTGGAAAAGCTCTGAGTCAGGCCACATCCTTCAAATAGAATTGGGTGAAGGTGTTGTGGGATTTCCAGTGGCAGGCTGACAAGATCTGATCTAAGGAGATCCCTGATTGGAAGGCCTTAGAAGCAGCAAAGGCCCTAACATCATGGGCTTTAACCTGATGTAAGGTGAGGGCCTCCTGGTCAGAGAGCTCATAACATAGAATCACAGTCTATTTGATCCATGAGGAGATGGTAGCAGGTGAGATGTCTCTATCAAAACCTTTCTTGAAGGAGACAAAGACTAACTTCTTATTCTGCCTGAGGTCTGAAGTCCTGTCCAAATAGTAGCGCAGGGCTCTGACTGGACATAGGGACCTGTCATCCTTGAGTGACCTATCCAGAGATGGTGCCAGGGCTGGAATTACCACTGGTGCCACACTATCTGGACCCTCCTTAGCCAGCTGGTTCTTGGAAAGAAAGCTGGGTGAGGGGTATAAAGACACCTTCGACCAGTCTGACTGGTGTCTGATGTTCTTATGTAACCAAGCATGGATCTCACTCCTGCGTTTACCCGAGCCTAAGGCCAGTAAGAAAACAGTCTTGAAAGTAAGATGTTTCAAGGAGGCCTTTTTAAGTGGTTCAAAAGGAGCCTTTGTGAGCTGGTGCAATACCAGGGAAAGGTTCCAGGAGGGAATGCCCCTCCTGCCCTTGGGTCTGTCTCTATGGAAGCTGTCCAGGAGACGAGTGAGATTCTCATCTTTGCTGACATTAATGGTTGATTGCCCAGTTTGTCAGCAATGGCTGATCTGTAGCCATCAATAGTGCCTGGTTGCAACTTCTTGTCCTGAAACAAGTACAGGAGGAATTAACAATGGCTTTCAAAGGTGGTGCCCTGAAGTCTACCTGATTACTGAGGCACCACTTTGCCTCATAGACAGATCTGGTTGATCCTCTTTGAGGAGCCTCAATTCGTGCTGCCACTGCCTCAGAGAAACCTTGCTCCTTGATTGTTGCGGCTCTAGGAGCCAGGCATGTAGGTTCAGATTCGACAGGCTCCTGTGAAGGACCTGGTTGAATGGCTGAGACACTAGGTTGGGTATGTTGGGCAGACACAATGGGATCTGGCTTGACATTGCTACCAGGTCCCAAAACCAGGGCATGTTGGGCCACCCCGGTGCAATCAGAAGTATTCTGTTGCAGGGGTAGTCCTGTAGCTTCTCCACCACTTTGCCCAAGATGGCTGCCGGTGGGAAGGCGTATGGGTCCAGGTCCTCCCAGGACAGGCTGAGTGCATCCACTGCCCAAGCCTGGGGGTCTGGGACCGGTGAGACAAACTGTGGCAGTTTGTTGTTGAACCTGGTGGCAAACAGGTCCACTTGAGGGTAGTGCCACCGGTCGCATATAGCTTTGAATACCTCTGGATGAAGTGACCACTCCGTTTGAATGGTCTGGCCCAGTCTGGATAGCTTGTCTGCTATCACGTTCAGCCAGCCGGGGATGTGACGTGCCCTGAGAGTTACTTGCTGCCTGGTACACCAGGACAGTATTCTCCACAGTAGGGCACACAGGGAGCCCGACTTCATCCCCCCTTCTTTGTTGATATAAGCAACCACTGTTGTGTTGTCTGTAGCTATCAACACTGTTTTGTTGCAGACGAGGGTTCGAAACTCTTTTAGAGCTAGAAATACTGCTTTTAGCTCTAAGTGGTTTATGTGCAACTTGCTCTCTGGAAGGGACCAAGTTCCCCTTGCCGTGTGCTCGTCTAAGTGAGCGCCCCACCCTTCTTTTGATGCGTCTGTAAAAATTTGCAGAGCATGTTTTAGAGGGTGTAATGGCTGACCTAGCAACACATTGCTTTCCTCCAGCCACCAACTTAGATGGGGGTGGAGGGATATGGGAACTGGGATCACCTTTTCTAGGGATTCGGGGACCCTCCGATTGTTTTTGAGATGCCACTGTATGGGTCTCATGTGGAGTCTTCACAGATGGACCTGTTTTTCTGTGGCTGTTAATAACCCTATCAGGGACATCAAGTGCTGGACCGGACAGGTACTTTGTGCCAGTAGCTCCCTTATTTTTACCTTGAGAGATAACCACCGGTCTATGGTGGGTCTGACTTTGCCTTCCTGAAGATCGAACTGGTAACCCACAAAGTCGAACACCTGTTTGGGTTCCAGCTCTGATTTTTCGAAATTTACTACCCAGCCCATGTCCTGACACAGTGATACTAGCATCTGAGTATGCTGGAGACAAGTTTGGTGGGATGTGGCCCGGACCAACCAGTCGTCTAGGTACTGGTGGATTCTTATACCCTTCCTTAAGGCCATCAGTTTTACCTCTTTGGCTACCACTGTAAACTCTAGAGGTGCTGTGGATAGGCCAAAGGGAAGTGCCTTGAACTGAAATGTTTTGCCCTCTACATGAAATCTCAGATATTTCCTGGAGTGAGGATGAATGGGTATGTGGAAGTAGGCGTCCCTGAAGTCTATGGACGTAACCCACTCCCCTGTCTGGAGGGAGGTCCGGATAGTTTCTGGGGTCTCCATCTTGAATTTTTCTATCTTGAGAAATTTATTGAGATTGCTCAGATCTAAGATGGGTCTCCATTTGTTGTTTGGTTTGGGGACCAAAAAGAGACGATTGTAAAACCCTAGAGAATGGTGGTTGGTGACCAATTCTATTGCATTTTTCTTTGTCAGCTGATGCAATGCCTCCAGCAGGTAGCTGTTCCTGTGGGGATTTACATAACAACTGACTACCGTCGGTGACCTGGTCAAGTTTGGTTTGGTTTGGAAGGGTAGGATGTACCCTTCTTTAAACATATGAACTACTTTGGGCCCTGCCCCCATGGTTTGCCAAATTTCCCAAAATTGGTTCAATCTGGCCCCTACAATCAGATTTGGTACAGCAAGAGGGACATTTGGTGCATTTTTTACAGAACACAAGTGATCTACACAAGAAGCATTGTTCACAAACTTTAATTTCTGTTCTTGTTTTACAATAACTGGACTTATGCCTTTCTTTTGCGGCTGCCCGACAGCAAAAAGTACAGGAGAAACAACATTTAAGTTTACACTGTTCAATGCTTGGTGGTTCACAGTCCCTGGTCCGGCCTGTGGATACTGATTTACAATTAAAGTCTGTGAACTCCTGGCCAGTCCTTTGGAGAACAACAACTTTGAACTGTGATTGTCATTTATAGTAAGATTGGCCCTTGGCCGGATGCGAGGAAAAATTGGAATTCTTGCCCTTCCTTTTCTGCTGGAAACCACCAATAGTCTTCCAGGCCAGTTTTCCAGATTTTTGATCCCTGGTTTTATCATTCCTCTGATAAGAGTGGAAACGGTCTTTCCTAAAGCCAGTGGAAGATTGAGAGGGACGATTTTTATTTTCATGTTGAGCAATATCTTCCTCAGCCTTCTTTAACATTTGCTCTGGGAAAAGTTTATCCAAGTGGATAGGAGCCTGTCTCAAAGCTGACAAGGTGTCATGTTTGATCCCGACTTTGACATGGGCCAAGTAAGCATCTCTTCTGGCTAGTGTCATGTTGGCCACGTTAATAAACACAAACTCTGATAAATGTTCCATGGTTTTGGCCATGCATTTGGTTATACTGGAGTTGAACTTCAGTAGGTACTGTAACTCATCTGTAGCCGTACCGGTACGTTCTGAGGATTTACCCTTGGATTGTTCCATCTGAATGAGTTTAAGTTGAGTTTGCATACTGGACTGTACCTTACTAAGGCACCGGCTAAAGCCTGCCGCTTGATTGCATATGTAGGTTGACTCCCAAGCCGACCTCTCCCATCATCTAAGAGTATCCTGGCTAATGGGGCGTGAGGCCGGAGCTGGGGTTGATAAACCTGAAGATCTTGCCACTCTGCTGTAACTAGAGTTGAGTTTGGCTGGTTCACTACTCCAGAAGGTAACCGACTCCACAGATTTCTCTTGATTTGGATGTAACCCGTACCACTTTGACTGTGATCTACCGACCTTGACAAATTGGTCCTTCTGAAGGCCACCGGCCTCTGAAGCTCTTGAAGGATACCCTTCCTCTAAGGTGACATTTAGTTTGTCCATTTTCTTACATAACCATTCGTCAGTAGGTAACTTAACACTCACTCTGCCTGAAGGCTGTTGGGTGGAAGTTGCAAAGGGATTGTCATCTGTAGCTGAGGAGGTGTTGTCAATATCCGGTACGTGGTTCCAGCCCATAAAGGACCTGATTCCTCTAACTGTTTCTCGATAAGATTGCTCTTCAGAGAGAGCCTGGTCGGTATCAGCATTAGATATGTCATTATCCGGATCAGAGAATTCTTCATCTTCTATTATATGTCCTGTCTGATGGTGGGAGAGATCACCATCCAAATCAGTATCCATATCATTGTCACTATTCTGACCGGACTGCCAACCAGAAGGACCTGAAACCTGGTGAGGGGCAGTCGGTGACAGATCAGAGAGAGTTTGGTTGGTCGGTTGTTGAATATCACTACTCTGAAGCCGGTCATTCTTGGGTACACAAGACTGGTCGGTAGCTAATCCAGGCCGGCCTGCAGTGTGGTCGGAAGCTTGAGGTTGAAGAAAGGGATCAGAACCCTTAACTGCACCGGCTGGAGGAGTTTTAGTCGGCATCTTAATGGTTTGAAAGGTCGGGTGTGACCCTTCAAGAGACTTTGAAACAAAGAACGCTTCCAGATGACTGAAACGTTCAGACCATCTCTGGTCCATAGCCTCAAGTTTCTCATCAGTAGACGCCTTCTTGGAAGGTGTAGAGTGCTTCTTTTTAGATTTTTCCTTGTTAATGGCAGGTTCTGGAGACTTAACAGATTTCTTGTCAGAGGAAATAACACCCACGACGGAAACTAAGGCAGGGTCCACTAAGGTTTCCGTCGAATTATCTGAGTTCTTGTCCATATTTTTCTGCTCCCGTTTTTCCTTCTTCTTTTGATAAACAGGGACAGATAACTGCGCTTTTTGATCTTCAGAAAGAACGTCACAGTGAGGACAAGGCTTTTTACTCACACACGGGTCGTCACCCTTCAGTTTGTCCCTACAACGTGCACAGTGTGCGTGTAAATCAAAACCTGCCATAGCATGGCCACATACTCCTCTGCATTGTCCTGGTGAAGACATTGGGATCCAAGCACTCTAAAGACGATTTGCACACAATAAAAACACTGTTCACGAAATATTCTACGAATACTTCCCAAAAATAAATCACTAACACAATTTTCCTTCTGCACAAGGTGCGCGCCAAACGAAAAAGATGCTACGACGTCACGTTGCCTAGACAGCAAGGAAGTACTATGCGCCACCTAGCGAACGCACAAGGGGACCGGCCAGCTTGTGAGGGCATTATGCGCTCATATAAGATGGCTTTTTCTGTCGTTTGGCGGGCCGGTCTGCGCCGACCGGATAAGCAATTGTCCATTGGATAGGATGTATTAACGCAATAAAATGGTGTATCTCCTCTGAAACCCAGCCACATGCTTCTAACTACAGTTCTGCCACAGAAGAGAACCAGAATTTATTGAGAATAATGACCATGGTTGGACGCAGAAAATATAAAGTGAAGGTAGACTAATGTTATGGCAAATAGTCAACTTGATTGGAGACACAGAAAGATACAGAATAATACAAAATTAGCAGCAGAGATAGCAGAACAGCAAGAGAAATGACAGAAAACTCTATAGTTACAGGAGATTATTGGCAGTGATCCTGATACAGATTTATGGTAGGTGAAAATGTTCAACAGTTTAAAATTACCATATGGGTTTCTACAGAAAACATGGCAATGAACACCATCCAAACTTGACTGTCAGAAGTCTGTCAGTTCATGGAAGTAGAGGCATTAAACAACACACCTATAAATGTAGCCAATCCCTCTTGTAGTGTAACCAGAGCATTAAGTGTGTGATCAAACCACTTTTGGATTCACAATAAAAGTTACCAAAGCTATTTTATATATTCGAAAAGAAAACCATTTCAGCACTGCCCAAGGGAGTACAAACCTTCCTTCACCTGGGCATCTGGAAACAGATAATGGAAAAATACTGAAATACCTAAAATACTTCTTGAGTACGAGTCCAAATGTGAATCCAGATAGTCTTTCAGCAAGACATAGCCATTGGAAGACCCCCACTGTATGTGAAATTTTTTATTACTCTTTTTAAACATAAAAACATATATACAAAAAACATACATAAATACACTATACAGTGATAGTAAAAAACACATGTTACAATAGAGTATACAGGGCTACATTATTTGAAATATCATTTACTAAGGCACGATTCTTTTTTCGATATGACACACAATAATACAAAAAAAACACTGAATAATGCTCATTTCCAATATAATTGTCATAATATTTGTACTACAAATTAATTAATAGTCTGGATTAGGTTTGAGACAAGCATCCAATTTCTTTTAAACCAAACGTCAGAATCTGTTATATCATACAGGTATGGTTGTTCTTCAAAGACATGCTTCATATTTAACTACGATGCATTAAAACTGGGTTTACGACTCTCTTTAAGGCATTTGATTAAGTAAGACTTTGCTACAAGGATTATGGCACTTAGGGAGAAAGCAATGGCGCCGCTACCCTGAGATCCAAGTATTAATAACATTTTATCAGTGTACGAAAATATTATCCTGATCTGATGTATAGTGTTCAAGTTATATACCTGGACGAACAGACAAGCAGACAAGCAGACAGGATTGCAATACTCCCACCCAGCTTCTTTGTGGGTAAGAGTAACAGTGTGACACTGCGTCACAGACAAGAAGTCCCATTTCCAAATGAACGTTCATTGGGGGTGCCTTATCTGTGAATGGTGTATAATGATTATAATGGACAAAGTCCAAGTTGGGGTTTTACATCTTGTTCAACAGCCAGGGTCATATTGGGACAGGCCCTCAGTGTTGTCACTTGTGCAGCTCGAACCAACGCAGAGTTGCCTGTGATTAGATGCCAAACTTGCTAACCCACAGGGACAGTGAATACTAGAACTTCATGTAGAGCATGGGAAAAAAAGTCTTATACTATTTAAGATTTGATTTATGTAAAATATAGCAAATGTTGCACTTGTGACACTAAATAAGACATTAATCCTGTCTTAAAAGCTGTTATAAAAACAGGAGTGTGCAACTAAACACCACATTGTGTAGGTGTGACGTCATCTATAGTTTCTGGGTGAACTGAGTATATTTTTGCACCAAGAAGTTAAAATTCGTGTTACTACAGCCACCTACAACACAGTTTTAATTATAACGAAATTCAATGATTATTTTTATATGAAAGATGTGACATTTTGTAAAGAATTCTAAGCAGTTATGATTTGTAAACAGATTGTTCTATCACACTTACTGAACTGTTTTCATTTCGACCGTCACTTTTCACTTCTTTAGGTGAGAATAAAATGGGTAATTATTATCATTTACTAAATGCCACAGTCAATTAATCCCATGTAAATGGATTTCTGGTTTTTAATTTCATATTTTTATCCAATTTAAATCTCTGCCGAAGAATTTAATTAGATATTAATGAAAAATGGTCAAATAGACACGATCTCCACAAAAAATTTAATTGAATTTGCCTCATGTTGGGAAGTCTTATTCTCGTTTTGATGGAGTTCTTTGCTCATGTGTAACTAGGTGCAACACTGATGCAAATTGCTAATGTCCAAAAGAGAAAGGAGGAATGAATAGAAAGGAGGTAGGCTTGGCTGTAAAGATAAGGTTTTGAGTAACTTTAAGAGAAAAGCATGTACTGTCTTCTGTTACCTAACAATCTGGGAAAGCTGATACCAGTCAATAGGAGCTGCGGAAACAAGGTATAGCCTACTTAATTATACTGGTTGAGGTGAGAAAACAGAAAGGCAATATCCTCCAGTAGAGCTGCTGGACAGGTCCTGCATAAATATGAATCCAGACTTACATACACTTTTGCAATCTACTGGATACTAATAAAATACAAAATGTGTTTGAGCCACAAATGCGCCTGACAAGTTTAATATTTTACACTCGTGTGTAACTCATGAGGCAACAGCGGAGATGTGTGACCTATGGGTAATGTGTACGGGCATTGCGTATATTTCACAGAAACAATGGGATTATCAACAATATTTCTTGCCATTGGCCAAATGGAACAAGATGAGAGACATAAATACAAGAGTACTTCTAACTATGAAAAGCTGTTATTGTGAATTGTGTATGATATGATCTGAAATGTGTTTATTTTATAAATCCTAGATATATAAAATGGTTAACCCCCAGTAATCCAAAGCATTAGAATTGAAGACAGTAATATTTTCAATTCAGATGTTACAAAGTCAGAGTTGGACCTGTACGTCCATTGTGGTGATTTCAATATTTACACTGGGGCTGATTGGGGTGATAGATGCAGATTTAAATCATAAGAAACTTATAACATATCACAGCATGTTCCCTGTTCTACTCACCCATCTACTTGCCAATATAATGGATTTTATGCTCACCCCTTCAGACCCCTATGTAAGGCATGTTATGATTAGGAATTTTGTCTCTGACCATGCGATAGTAACATGCACCTGTTGTATATCTGGCAAACCCAGTTAAAAATACCAGTCCTCAAATATTGATTGGTTTGTTTAAATTATAAAAAAGATAGAGATAGATAGAATAGAATAAGTAGAGGAATTGCACTAACAGTATACAACCGGCATCACCAAATTAAGAGATTTACATGACCCTCTGATTTTAAAATAATCCTGCCTAGTCATGATCCCAACATTTTTGCATTTCATGTCAAAGCTCATGGAGTGTCTCGCAGCAGCCCAGCTCAATCAAAACATTCATGTTTATGTTCTTGATAACCCCATCAATCTGCCTATGAAAGGGACACTCCACTAAAACTCCATTGCTGTCCATAAAAGTAAGGTTCACTTGTCTATGGCTTGAAGTGAGCCCACCACCCTTGTGTTGCTTGGCTTGTCGGCAGCATAAGATACTATAAACCTTTCCACACTTTTTTCATGTCTCTCCTCATGGTTTTGGGTTCTCTGTTATAGCACTACAGTGGTTTGTATCCTACCTAACAGATCGCTATCAAACAATCAAGCTAGGTTGTACTTTGATTGACCTATGCAAGCTGTTGTATGGTGTGCCACTGAGTTCATTGCTTGGGCCGATTCTGGTTTCCCTGTACACAACCCGGCTTAGCAGTGTTATTAAGATACGATGACATAAAGATTGACCTGTATGCTGATGACACCCAACCTTGCACATAAGAACACTGCTGCTACATTTCAGCAATTGAGTCAATGTCTTGGATCTCCAAAAAAGAGCTCAAGTTAATCCTGATATAACAAAATTTCTTGTGTTTGGGTCAAAACAGGAATATACAAGTTAAAATCCTATTTTCCAATCAACATTCTGGGTACTCTTTGGTTTCGCCACAAAGAGTATCAAAAACTTTTAGGCTGGGTTTGATGAGTTCCCATTTGGTAACCATGCTAAGGTTTGTGGAGACTGTTTCACTCAGAAGCATGATCTCAGACACATCAAGGCTATAACGCTTGCGTGGGCAGTCGCCTTGCTTACTGTTATTCACTGTTAAGAAGTCTGTCCAAATTCTACATAAAAACTACAGTGTGTCCAAAACAAGTCTTACTAGAATCACAACAAATTGTAGAAATGTTCTAAATTCACGCATTTTGTTAAAGATTTACACTGGTTACCTGTTGAACAACACTCAATTTTCAAAACATTGACTCTGGTGTACAAGTACCTCAGCCCTGGTTTTCCAAAATATTTAAGCATCGTACAGCTGCAATACTAGGTGTAGCCAATCTGAAAGAAAGCACCTAAAGGTTCCACAGTTCTTGTCTTCAGTGCACAAATCAAGGAATCACTTTAGCCACAGCTTTACAATTTGATGCTACAATGTTATGGACTGAGCTCCCTGATGACACCACACCTGAGGTTTTCTCTGTCACCTTTCAGGTGCAAATTGAAGATAAACCTCTTCAGTAAACCCTACCTTTATAGCTTCCTGTCCCCTGGCATGTCAGCCTGCTATGTCAATGATTTTCTCTATCCTCTCCTTGTGGTTCTAGCCTTGTCTAGTCTTGCATATGTGCTCATTACATTACAGTTGAAGAGCTAGAATAATATTGTAAAAAAGCCATTGAGTATTGCCACAATATTATAAAGAGCTGGGGACAACACCACAGAGGCCAAGAGTGAAGTAATTGCAAAATGTGAAAATCAACTTGGAAATTGAAGAACTTTATCTAGTTTGTATATATTGTTCTTTATGCTATATTTTAATACACATAATACCACTTAGTGAGTGGGACGTTGATTTGTTCTTTATTTTGCATGCATCTGTCATACTAAATTGATCTACATAAACACAGTCAAAACAAAATAAAATTCCAACTTTTGTATTTTCAACTTTAGTATGATGACAGATGTTACATATGCATTCTCAATTTACCAATATGGTGTTACACATCCATAAATTTGTGACCAGAGGAAACAATCCGTTATGTCAATGTAACCAAGTGGATTAACTGTCCGATTTCAAATACAAATAAAAAGACAAAACACAAAGCCACTATTGATAACATAAATATATAATAAAAAATTGAAAACTATAAAAAATGATTTCTATTTTAAAGAATTACAGAAAAATCTTCATTGTATGTACTTCTTGTGTACAAATATTTAGTTTGTAAACTCTATTCTACTCACCGCAAATGAGTTTTTACCTGATACATTAGACTTAAGAATCTGTGCCATTCTATGACTACCATTGCTACTAAGAAACAACATTTGTTTGTGTGGAAACACATCCTTCCATGGCAGAAACAGATTCATTCCTCATCAGGTCTGGGAATGGGATTATGACAGAGACGGCAGGAGGGCGAGTGTGATCAGATATTTGGAAACAGCCACATTACCAAAAATAAATAAAACAATGGCTTGAAAAAAGGGCCCTGTTTTAAACAGAGGCTTTTGACATTTTTAAAATTTATTTCATTTTTGTTTATATCAACAGCTGTCACATACTCTGTACCTTGATTATTATCTAAAAAGCAATTAAAATCAACATTTGTAAATTTGTTTTTCGTTATACAATACATGGCAATTAAAATTTGAAGATCTGATCAATTTTCATTTGTTTTGAAATTTTGAACGACCTTGACAAGGATGTAAACAAGTGTGAAATAAACAACCGTTATACAAATTTTAATGCCACTTGAAACCCCCGCATAATTAAGGTATTGACTAATAACAAAGCCATCAAGGATGTGATGCAAAAGCTTTATTGTATTGGATATTTATATCCACCACAATATTTTCTTGTACCACAGGGCCCGTATTCACGAAAGGTCTTAGCCAGTGCTTAGCCTTAAAGTTGAGACTTTTGTCTCAAGTTTCTTCTCAAAAACTGCTAAGATTTTTGTCTTAGGCTTAGTGGTATTCACAAAGAATTTAAAACCGGTCTTAGGCTTAGCCAAGGGCTCAACTTTAAGACTGGTTGGTAGTGGGCTTAAAAATGGCCGCCATAAACTTTTCTCCTTTTCAAAATTTGAAATGGATGTAAATAAAGTATAATTATACAGAACACCTCACTAAAGCATCCTTTGGTAAGTTTATAGTGGTAACCAGGTTTTCCATTTCAAAACAGCACTTTTCCTTAGATAAAATGCATTAAATGAAGGATATATGTCACCAATAGCATAGTTTGAATAGAAAAGAAAGGTCACATGACACCGAAAACCACCGTGGTTATTTGGTAATCTTAGACTTAGCTAAGTCACCCTTTGTAAATATGGTTTTAAGAAAAAATTAGCTGAGACAAAAGTCTTAACTTTAAGACTGGATTTAAGCCTATGACCTGCCTAAGTCTAAGACCTTTCGTGAATACGGGCCCAGGACTCAAAGCGTCCTTTGACGCAATCAAACTGCAGAAGTACAGCACAAGCTCACTTAGAATTTGCGGCAAAAGTCGCTCCGAATTTTTTAAGCTGTGGCCCCATGACAAAGTGGTCTTCGGTCCAGCCATTTTCAGGAAATGTCAACAATAGTAAGGAAGTAAGGAACAGATGATTAAATTTTGGTGGAGATCTGGTTAAAAGTTTAGATCAAGGAATTTTTAAAGGATATTTTAGCACTGAACCCATACGCTGCAGTGGAGGTATTTGGCCTTGTTACAGGCCTTCTTTCTTTGAGTGCTTTTCTAGTTATAAGTGTTTTTGTTGTAATTTCACATCTCAAAATTTGAGACATATTCACCCATTTCACTGCCTTGTTGTGGCCCTTTTGTACTGCTCATTATACATAAGAAGTGGTTCTGAGGCCTACAAGAAAAAATACTATCCGGTCTTTATGTCCTATCATTGCGGTAAAATATGGCTCAAAGTGGATAATAAAATACCCAGTAGATATACTTTGGCTATTTGCATCAAAGACAATACAAAAGACTTTTTATTTTGAAGAATTCTATATAACTCATATTGGATTGCTACCACAAAAGAGGACTAAATTTAAAACTAAAAAAAAAATTCCTTATTTTTGATGCAATGATTTTGGTTTTGTATGTATGGCCCTTTACATCCTTGCTCATGCCATAATTTCTTCAAGGAACCATCTTAGAATATCATCTTAGGACATCTTAGGTCTTCAACTTGTACTTCCCCACTGAGTAACTTCCTTTGTTTATACCCACAACCCTGTATTTCTGACCCAGAACATCCCTTGATCACTCTAGTTTTTCCCATTTCTTAGTTAACTTAGCCCACTGAGTTCCCCTCTGTGTGAAACATATTGCACCTGCAAATCAGTAGATTAGATGAGATTAGATGGCACCGGAGTTACGAGTTGAAATCTCAGACCAGGACCCACATTAACAATGATTCTTAAACTTAAACTCGTGTTAAAACTCATTTATTATTTTATGAGTTTATGCTTAAACTCAAAATTTTCAAAATATAGAAAATTGTTAGACCTAAACTCTTCTTAACATTTGTACGTAAACTCAGTTCCTAAGTTTATACTTAAACTCAAAGAGAATAGTTGGCTGCCTTCTTTCTTTTGTTTTGGTATCTACGTGTATTGTAGGAATAAATACCTCATGCTCGGGCATTTGTTACAGGATATACGCCCGGCAAAAATTCCAAATAGTGCCAGACTGCCGTTAGGCACGAGGGCATTATTAAGGAATTTTTGCCTGGCGTATGTCCTGTAACAAATGCCCAAGCATGAGGTATTTATTAGTATTATAAAGACCGGCCTACCTGGTTTCAAGAAATATCCCTTTATTTTTATGAGGTGACATGAACGCCGCCATATTGTTTTGAATGCGTGATCACTCTCGTAAAAGCAGAAAATTTTACTACCAACATACAATCGAGCAATTCGAAACAGCACTTCTGTTTTTCATCGGGCGGTTACCGCATGTTTTATGTCCACTGATTCTATGCGCACAGATGGGTTTTCGTTCACTGCGCACTTCCGGTCTTTATAATACCAAATAACCCTCCCCCAAACAGATGCGACAGGAAATAATAATAATAATAAATACAGACACTTGTGTTTAAAGAATCTCATATATTACTTTGTACCAATTTCAACAGGCCAGGTGAAACAAACTGAGACCATGTGTTTGAATTAAGAATATTTGCCAGTTTGAGTCAGGTGTTTGGTAGAAAAGGTTGGTAATTGCTTACTGATGTCCAGTAGTCTAGCATAAATAACCTTGACAAATTTGTATACACTGATTTTCCCCAGCCCTCGTTTGATCTATATATTATGTTAACAGCCATTTTAAACCAAAACTCAAACCAAGCTTAACCATTTGTTTTTAGTCAAGATATTCAAACCATGGAATTAGTACACCATTTAGGAGCCATATTCAGGCTAGGTATAACCTTTTCAACAAATATGACTGACGTCAAGAAGTAATAAAATATGAAATTGAACAATATTAATTTTATGGTAGGACATCAAAGGTCTACATTTAAACTCTACTTTCTACAAATGAATAACAACCAATATGTTCCACCAATAAAATCAATATGCATCATTCTTTATTGACAATTTGGGTTTCTTATTGAGGGCTTCAGTAAAGTGATGAAATAAAGAAGCTGAAATAAAATTAATATTGGAGTATAAAATTGTGAATTTGCTCTCAGATATGAGTATCCTACAATCTGCAGGATATATTGCTATGGTTTTATGATGACACATAGTACTTTTATATGTAACAATATAGTTCAGAGATTGGGTTGGAAAAGGGGATAAAAGTCCCCCTGTGGCCATACTGATTAGTTAGAATTCCAAGAATTACAAAAATACCCACTCAAGCCAATACTTTTAGGAACAGCGAATACAGTTTCTGTGTATCATCGTGTCCCCACCCTAGTGTTTAGACTTTTTATCATGCCAGAACTTTGCTGGCAATTAGCTGGATTCGAACTATTGAGAGCACAAATCCAAGGATAGGGTGTCATAGATTCAAACCTCGTGGTGTATACTGTTATATTTATAGCCATATAATTTAATAAACCTGGAGCCATTTCACAAAAGGACTAAGCCCGGACTTAGATTTAAAGTCAAGACTGTTGTCTTCAATTCCGGCTAAGTCTGTGGTCTTAGAGGGTTTCACAAAGCTGCTAAGTCTGATTTTTGGCTAGTCCATCTGAGAGTGGGCTTAACTTCTACAAAGACTTAAATATGCTATAAAATTTTCTCCACTTCAAAAGTTTAAATGGCTGTAAATAAACTATAAATATATAGAACACTTCCGTAAAGTATTTTGGGACGTTTTCATGTGGTAACAAGGTTTTCCATTTCAAAACACAATTTTTCGTCAGATGAAATGAGCCATACAAAGAATATATTTCAGGAATAGTATATTTTAAATAGAAATAAAAGGTCACATAATACAGAAAACCACTGTGGTTATTTGATAAGCTTGGACTTAACTAAATCACCCTTTGTGAAATCCATTTAAGTCCCAGACTTTGCTAAGACAAAACGCGCAGACTTAAAATCCCTGACTTAGCCTAAGTCCCAGCCTAAGTCTAAGACCTTATGTTAGAGTTAGGTAGAGTTAGATATTTCTGGAAATCTCATTACCCAAGTCCTATATCAGCCAGATAGTTGCTTTGCCTCATGGTTGCAAACTTTCCTTGAGTCTGGACCCATGTAGATTTTTTTCAGGGGCCATATTCATGAAAAAAACTCTCAAGGAGTAAGCGAAGCCTTTAGTCTTCAAACTCGTTGTTTTCGTCTCAGCTGACATATTTTCCAAGTTGAGTCAAACAACCTTTGAATGCGAATCAAGGTCTTGCATGATTTTCTTATGACCTTTGTGATAAATGTAAGGAAAGTCTATTAGATTTCAGAAAAAAAAATCCACTCAGAATTAAGACTCTTGATCCTTTTTGAATTCGTCTCCAGGAATGATTTGAATAAAATGTTAGGCTAGATAAACTCAGAACGAAAAAAAGTGAAAGTAAACTGAGATTTATAAGAAAGAAATAATACAAGTGCAAGATAATAATTCCTTCTGGTTCTTTACGGAGGTCCACAAAATTCTTGTTATGTTTTGTTGTCATATATTTGAGTCAAAAATATTTATCGGAAAAGCCAGAAGTTTTGTTTCTAATTTGACCGTTTTCCACAACACAAGTTACAATGAGATTAACTGAAAACATTTTACCTAAGGCAAAATACTTTGCTGATACTTTACCTGTTCAGACTTGAGAGATCTTTACTGAATCTGGGCCTAAGTACACAAACACATTAATACCACATCCTAACTTACTAAATGTCCTCAAATGTATATTGACTGATTTAATGGGGAAGGTTACTAAAATGATGTATATCTCAAAAGTATTATCAACAATTCTCAATGATTTATATTTTGAAAGAACATCATTAACTATCCATATTTCTGAATATCTCCATGTAACATTTAATGCCTAGGTCACAGCTTACTGTGCAGCCGTTTCTGTATGGACCGACCTGTATATCCATCCCGCTCCTCTTCATCCCTCCAGCATGATTTTATTTATTTATTTAGGGTTTTACACCACTTTCAACACTGTACAGGTCACATCACGACTGGAAGTTGGGAGGGCAGAAGAAACCAGTACATACAGTTGGTCAAGGTTCTGTACTGTAAACTGCCAACCAATGGCAAGCAACTACCAGCTTTCCCACATGAGGCCGGGCTGGGAACTGAACCCTGATCTCAGAGGTGGGAGGCACTCTGCCACCGTGGCCCCCACTCCAGCATGAAGAGTTTGTAGTTTAATGAGAGGATGTAATAGCCTTAACATCTCTTTTTTAAACATTTCATAAAAGCTGTACTGAATGCAAATTGCTTTCTGAGGTGTGTCAAACACATACTACCCAAATGTGAATCCCACTGAATCGTACTAAAAATGTTATACCAATTCACAAAGTGCACCATACCACAATGTTCCACAACTGGACACAACCAATCATACGCAAACCCATTTAGTTTTAGCTCATGTCTCCAGCATGGAGAAGTATGATCTATATGTAAGTATCTAGAGATCGCCTAGGAATTTCAAGCTTATGAAATAGTATTATCACTTGAATATTATTTGATTTATATAGACTTTTCTGATCTTTCTGTACAAAATTTCAATTTAATATCTTCAACTGGCCTAGTTTACTGAACCTATTCAAGTAACCATGAGTGTTCTGTTCTATACCTGGCCAGCAACTTTTGATAAGAACAGTGTTAAATTTTAGTTAATAGTGTTAAATAGTGTAAAAATCCTTTGCTACATCTCAGTGACCAGCTCAAGCCAACATGTTGGAATCACTGGGAGTCTGTCCTGATAAGACCTTAGCTGGATCTGTATTTACAAAGATTCTTCTTAGAATTACACTTAAGTTACACTTAAATTTCTAAGCTAAGAATTTTCTTATTCACAAAGATTCTTAGAATTTTTCTTAGAATTACACTTAAGTTACACTTAAATTTCTAAGCTAAGAATTTTCTTATTCTTAGAATAAAACCCTATTCAAAAACAATTCTTAGATGAGAGCTGTGTACACAGGTAAGAATTTTTCTTAGACTAAGTGTAATTCAAAGAAAAATTCTAAGAATAAGTGTGATTCTAAGAATAAGAATCTTTGTGAATAGGAAAATTCTTATTCTTAGAATTTTTCTAAGAAAAACGACAATTCTAAGAAAACTTCTAAGAATAAGAATCTTTGTGAACACAGGGCTTGATGTAAAATCATCCCACTTTGATTAATAATTAATAATTTCTCAATCAACATTGTATTCTCTTTGCCATTAATCACAATGTGCCACAATGTGGTTCGTTGTGGTTCGTTGTGATTTCTCTAATCAGACATAAACAAATTTTTAATAACATATTTTTGCGAGAAAAAGAGCCAGGTTTTTGTAAAGTAACTATTTTGGAACATAGCTAAAGACTAATCATAACAAATAATACCTGGAATATGACAGACCTGTAAACAGTTTATGCAATTGATTGGATATATCTGGACCAAAATTCACAGTAATTTGAAAAACATGAAACTGTCTGTGACACTCTGTTGAAAGTCAAATTTAATGGTTAGTTAATTAAATATTTATCCACCTAAACCATTCAAATAAATGCTAATTTATTTTAAAATCCCCAATGGATTGGATAAAACATACAGAGTTTTATTGATTAAAAATTTTGTGCCCTTAAATCATGCTTGTTATTATACTGTGACAAATTTATTAGGCCAAAAGGTTATTGTGTTTACAGTAATAACACCAATCCCATTTTGCCACTTGAAAATGTATCAGTGACCTTCACATTACTATGTAAATATTATGGCGTATATTTATTCATTCGGACATAATTTCTTGTCAATATGTGCTTATGAAGCTACTCATGCAAATGCCAATATGTCTCACACAAATAGGATTTTGAGTAAATGACATTTTCATTACCACACTTGCTTCAATAACCTATCTGTAACTTCCATAGCAAAAACACTTGGAGAGCGCATTCCACTTCAAAGGCCCAACACCGCCACTAATGCTCAGGAGTTTAATGAGAAAAAAATGTTCTAAAAATCCTGGATACAGAATTGGAACATTCACAAAATTAAATTAGTTCAATGTTAGACTAAGACCTGCCTAATATGAAAACTTGATATAATTCCACGCAGTAGTTTTTTGTAATCTTTCGAAAATACAAATGTCAATCAAATTCAATATACATATCAAACTGTTATTGGGTTATGTCTATGAATTTAACTTATCTATCCATGCATTATTTCCTCATATTTTTACAATTCTCAAAACTGATTGATTCATTAATTGTGAGGCTTTCTGTGAGGCTTCTAGAGATTAATCTTCTTTTCAGTTTTTAAGCACGAGCTCTAGAGAGGCTTGCACTTTCAGAGATCTTTTTTTTTCATTTACCAATTTACTTTTATCAATTGTGGCATAGTGTGATGAGTAACTGTCTCAAAGTTAAGCAACAATGGGCTACATTAGTACTGCAATCGGAGAACGTGTGAGATCTAGGCCAGATACGGGATGTATCTGACTTGGAATCTGTTTTTGTCACCAGATATTTCATAAATTCTACTGCACTACTCATGTCTCTGATGGCTTTCAGCTAGAGCATGTTGACCAAAAGAATTTTTGGCTTTGTTATTTTTTGTCTCCAGACTTTCATGAATTGTACACTGGTCTAGTGCACTACTTATGTTTTTGATTGCTTTGCAGCTCACAAAGTAGACCAAACACATTCAGTTTTTGTTATACTGGATTCAACCGTGTATGAATGTTATTGAGCAGGTTTTCAGTTGCAAGAATACTAAAAAGTGTAAACTGCTTGGCTTAGACAGTTGACACAAGTTGAAAAACAACCCTTTAATTTAGGCCATGTTGATGCTATGTAACACAAGTTTCGTTTAACTAAAATCCCATGCCACAAGCCAAAGATATAAATGAACTTTACACAAGAAATATCACACCAATAAATATCACAATCCAGTACATATGAGGGGCGATAATGCAGTTCCTACTTGAAATCAGTTCCCAACGTTGCACGTGACCAGTCCATTATGTAAATTACAAATTATAATTTTACATTAGTGGTTGTGATAAGCTGGAGTGTGAAATTATTGTTTAGGTCAGCCCCAAGACAAACAGTAGATTATAGGCTGGATTTAATTTCCTCGAATCTGATTTATTTTTTCAAATCTAAATCTTTGTAAATTTAGATTATTTTTTCCCTTGCCATTCAGTACAATGGCGGTTCCATATTTTGTCCCCAACTCTTGTTTCTTTAAAAGTTAGGATCAATATTTTGACAATGGTATATGTCTGGACACAAAACTAGCAAGATTGGCAAGAGTCATGAGAATATCAAATATTTTTGATATTTTTTGAAAAGTCAGTGATTTTGCCTCACGATTCCCATGGTTGGCCTGATGTATCTTAATGACATTAAGTCATATCCAAGATGTCAGGATGCACTCCAGTCTTATCCATCCAAAAAGATCCATTAATTAATTTTTGCAGTTATGGCAAACGCAGAGAGACAAACAAACAGAAAGAAAGGCAATGAAGACAAAACATAAGCTCCTGGTGGAGATAGTGAATTAAATTTAGACTTTTGTGAATATAGGCTCAATATTTATTGATATAGAGTCTACTACAGGGACAGGCCTGCAAATAAAATTCATACATTGCTGTATACAGGCTCAATATTTATTGATATAGAGTCTACTACAGGGACAGGCCTACAACTAAAATTCATACATTGCTGTATACAGGCTCAATATTTATTGATATAGAGTCTACTACAGGGACAGGCCTACAACTAATATTCATACATTGCTGTGTACATGCTCAATGTTTATTGATATAGAGTCTACTACAGGGACAGGCCTACAACAATATTCATACATTGCTGTGCATTCGTAGTTTTGACCTCCCCTAAGGCAAAAAAAGACAGGAGGGCCCAGTGGCTTGAGTTGTAAGTAAGTTTTGTATTTAATCACTCCAATCTCATTTATGTGGTGTTGGGTTTGAACCCAGCTCATATGGAGTGAACTCAGGGCATGTCCTGCCCTTAGATGTTGCAAAGGACGTAAAACCCCCAACTTTGACTGACAAAGACAATGATAAATAAGTTGAACATATATATTTGGACAGAGAAATTTTGAGAAAAATTGAAACTTAATATAAATGATATAACTAAGTAAAAACACCAAACACTTTGTGGAGACAAACAGACAGAGATAACAAATGAACACACACAAAACATAAGCTCCTGGTGGAGATAATCACCGACTTATATACAAAGTTGTCTGAAAAAGTTCGATTTTTATTTTCATTTACGGTATTAATATCCACAATGGAGCAACAGGTTGCCAATTTTACAGAAAGTGTGCGTAAACAATTGCATCACTTTCTTTCATTCCCACCTGCTCATTCATTACAGAGGTGATTGTAAACATGCCAACACTTGATACAAAAGGTTAATAGTGTGGTATCAACTGAACTGCATCTGGAATGAAAGATGAAAACTTGCACACAACCTAAACCCCAAAACTAATGTAGTCTATTTATATTTTACTGAATGTATGTTTCTCTGGTAAAGCTTCCTGGCACATTATTGTCCAAACTAGTGTGAACTGTTGTTTTGGAAAAATCAGTTTTAATGCAGATTTACTTTGAACTGTAAACACTAAGTGTTTCAGGCACATTTCAAATTGGTGCAGTAACCAGAATATCATTTGTACTGACTGATATATTGCCTGAAGCATATTTGGTACATGAATATGTTTTATAGAATACCTCTGTAGTTGTTTCGGGCGCCAAACAGAGTAAACATTTCTGATTGAAAAACAATGCCAGTTCTTTTCCAGAAAATTATCTCAGTACTAATTTATATAAATAACCACTGGGTATGTATTCCATAGTACAGCCAATGCTTTCCATTTATAACTCTGTAATCAGTTTTAGGTTGTTTCTTGTAACAAATCGGGGGGGGGGGGGGGGGGGGGGTTAGTGGCCAAACAGTTATCAAGTTATCGGGGTGCTGCAATGGCTGAGCTTCTTTAAAAGGGACTGGAAACTGGAGAAAAACCACATGATTTGTCATTATAATTATTATTATTGTGTATTTATACTCAGCCCAATATCTCCATATACTACAGGACTCAAAGCGCTATTTAACCAATCCGACTGTACAGGTACAGCCCCAACTCACTAGTAACTGACATTCCCCTAACTGGAAGATAGAGGCTCAAGGATGACCATTTATCAACATCCTTGAGGTTCTTTAACCTGTCACTGGGGATATGACCCAATGATAGAGGACCGCCATTTTAAGTGATCATCCGAGCCACTATGTATCTGTCTGTACCTGGGATTGAACCCACATCCTCTGAGTTCCTAGACAAGTGTGTTACCCGCTAGGCCACATTTGTCCTAAATGAAAGAATATTAACAGGCAGAAATATTGGTCTTATAACTTGCTGCTGGTCGATATAATTGATATAGATTGGTCCTAACACTAAACCACGACCATTCTCTGTAGTAATCAATGGGTTCCTATGATCTATGTTTTCTTTGGAGAAGATCATTCCGATCCATTAAAAACAGTCTTCAATATAGGTTATAGCTGCAATAAATAAGTACTTCAGTTTAATTAATGGTAAGTATTCGGGAGAAAATACTGACTCACAAAGTTTTTTGAGCATGTATCATATTTTTATCAGTGTCTGAAATTGCCACGATTATGATACCAGTCTTCATAGGTGAAAAGATAACCCAGTAAACATTTTTGGGTTTTGGAAACGTTTGGCAAAGGTTAAAAAATGATGGGTACGAAAACCATTTGTAATAAAATGTTTTTAAAACGTTTTATGTATACCATTTAAGAAACATTTAACGCTAAATGTTAGAAAAACGTTATAAATGAACATAATAATGTCTTAATAATAATGGGGTAAGAGGTAAAATTCAGTATCTTTGTATGGTTGCTCAATATTGAAAATATTATTTTCATGTCTAAAATTGTAAGATAGTGGCTTAGAAATTGTGCCCCCATTCAATTCCTACTTTAAGGGATTGCATGTGGGGCAAAGTCCTCTAAAATCCCCTACATTGCCTCCAGTTAGGTCAAGTCGTGAATAGAAACCCCAGTATGGGGAATAATATTTTTATTATACATTAACAAGTACTACTCTATAATTTATTTACATTTATGCCATATTTACTAAAATTATGTTAATATTTCATAATTAGCCATTGACCAGATATTTACATATTCTTATACATATTATGTCAATGGCTAGCAAAGCTTGAGATATGTTATTGATGATATTACATTAGCATAGCTATGCAAGAGTTTGAGGTGACCCTGAGGAGGGTTCAAATGACTATGTGTTGGAACCAAAATAAATGTGAATAAGTTAGGGTGGCCTTAGCTCCAGGCTTAGAGCTAGTTAAGGTCAACCTAAAGTTTATATGTTAAGCCTATAATTTTGAGATAATGATAGTTTAGGGTGACCTCAAACTTGAGATTTTCAGATAAACCTGTGAGTTTAAGTTGAGGTATACATTTTAGACTGGTGTATGAAATTTTTATCACAGGTAAATAACTTTATGTACAGAATTTAGTTGAGAATTTAAATTTTGATTTCAAAATACAGCAAAGGGGAGGAGTAGAGGTTTGAGTTGAGAGCCCCAAACCCCAAGCTAGGGAGTAGGAAAGAGGTAGAGATGCTTTTGAAAATTTCTTGCCACCTCATCCGAGGCATTGTGATCAAGAGTAATATATCTCCAGACGCATTCCGACGTCCAGGTGCCATGACTCTGGATATCTTGCAATGGAACATTCAAATTAAAGGCGAAAGAGATACCTGAACAGCGGAAGGCGTGGAATGTGAGACTGGAATTTTGCAAATTAAGTTTGCAAAGTAGTGATTTGAAATGGCGCCTGACCTGGTTATCTGTAAGGGGAAGCCATTTGGTTGAGGCTTTATACTGAAACAGGGGAGAGTTGTTAGATCCAGGGGTAATTTTAAGTAAATTTTTGATGGCAGTAACTGGACAATGAGGTTAGAACCCAGAGCCGGAATTTTGAGAATTTTTACGGATTTCCTATCCTGGATGGTCTTAGTCCATTTCACTATGACCTGGAGGCCCGGCTTAGCAAAAATGACGTCAGCTCTGGCTAGGTGATATAGGGAGAAAATTTTTTGACAGAGTGGGGGACCAAGTTTGATAATCTTAAAATGAAAAGAAGGCAAGGGTATAAACAGCTTTAAACACCTCTCCCATGTAGGTAGAGTCACAGGCTCTGACCAGCAAGTGGAGGGTATCTATATCAATAAGGCTTTTAAGTGCAGGTTTGAAAGGTGTGTGAAGTGTGATTGCTTTCTGAAAATACTTGATTCTTGGGTCTTGGGAAATAAGGGTTGGGAGACCATATAATGACAAATTTGCTTTGATAGCAGCCAGTTGATTGGCTAGTGTAGGACTTGACAAACCATTGGAGGCTAAAAATTGAAGATAGGCCACAATTATCATGGGTTGAAGTGAAAACAATGAAACTTGCATAAATACTGCGATAAAAAGCCTAAACATACTTTGGTAACAGCTTCGTGTACCAGGTTTGAATGCCAATTTTGTCTTCTTGGCTGCTGCTTTTGCCAAGGGAGCCAACCTAGGCGGCAAGCCTATCAAATACACCAATCAATATGTAAGTGCTTCTGTTGAATCCCAACCCATTGGTGTTGTGGGAGGAGATTGTTTAGCTTTACCTGGGGATCCTCAGTGAGAGTCCAACGTGAAAGCAAATCAGCAACATGGTTATTCCAACCTGCTATGTGATTAACCTGAAGGTTAATATCCCAGGTAGCCACCTGGAGTTGTATGTTTCTGGCAATTGCAGCTAGGGTCAGGTCCCTGGTTCTACCTGACTTTAGTACATAGACTACAGCCTCATTATCACATGCAATACAGACCCTAGATTTTTTCCAAGTGTTATTCCAAACCCTAAGGGCCACCAAAATGTTCAGCATCTCTAGGTGAACAATGTTCAGGTCCATGTAGCCCAATGGTATGGAAAATGCATAAACTTGGTTACCACATCTGGCCCCAAAGCCCTGTAAACATGCATCCAGCTCAATATGAAATGCAATGGGCCTATGATCAAAAATGGTTACACCATTGAAGTTGGGTAAGAACTTTGCAAGCCAGTTTATGTCTCTCTGGGCCTCTATGTCAAGTTGTGTCTGATCTCTGTCATGCATGTTGCGTAAAACGTGAAGGAGGCGATTGAGGAAGAACCTAAACGAACGCACGCATTTGGTTACATACAATAGACTGCCTAGCAGGGATTGTAGTTGACGCTTTGTGCAGTGTGTTCTGCCACGCCATGAGTGGCATTTTTGCAGTATTTCCTGCAATTTTTCATCTGGGATGGAAAGTGTGAAATTCTCAGTATTCACTAGAATTCCCAGACAATTAACGCATGTAGCTGGGTTCACAAGCTTGTTATATGAAATTTCAAAACCTAGATGGACTAGGAGGGACCTTAGGGTGTCAAATGAGGCATCAACATGACTGGGCAGCTCAATCCCAAGGATATCATCTATATAATTTATGATGTCAAAGTCGCGTTGACGCATCATGTGACGCACAGCATCGCTTAGGCGTTGAAACAGGGCGCTTCCGTGCCTGAACCCAAACGGCAGGCAGGTGTCCAGAAACCAGCCATCTTGACGCAAACCCAAGAGGTCATAGTCCAAAAGGTCAAGCTTTACCTGTCTGAAGGCGCGTTTTATGTCTATCTTATAGATTTTGCAACCCTTACCCAGTAACTTGACGTGTTTGACTATGTGGTCAATTGTGGGCAATTTGAGTACAAAGGGGGTGTTCAGATATATGTCCTGAGCACTACCAGCATTTACAAATTTGCCCTGGGGAAAACTCAGGTCAACTATGACCCTCCTATTTTTAGAGTTGGGCTTGTCCCGGGTCATGAAGGGGGAGGTGTGTAAACTTGCCAGTGGTGGGGCATCAAAGGGGCCTAATATGGCATTATAACTCTTCTCCTCCTCCAGATAAGCCCTTACATCATTTGGGTAATTTTTGAGTTGTGATTTTCCCCATGACTTTCCAAGGGGGTTTTTCTGTCAAAGTCCAAGGGAAACCCAAATCTGATTAGGAGGGGGAGTTGGGTATCCCAATAACCCTGGAGTAGGCCGTCCCAAGCATCTGGATTGAGTTGAGATTTTATGTTAATTTGACATCCCTTGAAGTTATACTCCCCAGAGGCCTTGATTATTTGGTGTAGGGTCAAGGGATCTGCATGGGACCGGGATTGGACTACTGCAGGGGGAACTTCCAAATAACCCATAGGTATAAAGCCTACCTTGAGGAGATTCTGCTTATCCCACAACTGGAGGGTGGGGCATGAAGCCATGGTGTGTGCATAATCAAGTTGTTTGTCTTGCACTCGCAATGGGAGGTCGTATTTACTAGTGCTATTGGTATCTGGGTCCATATGAATGGAATCTTCATGTCGATTTTGTGACTGGACCTTAACACTGGCATTTTGTTTGAATCTATCAGGGGCGTCATTTTTTTACGCCTTTTTGGGAATGCTATTGGCAGCCATGTTAGAGGTGTTTTCGCCCCTTACATCTTCGACATTATGTTCAAGATCTGATGCCATAGTTTCAATGTCATGACTTTGAGAAAAGACGCCGTCGCTTTTGTGAAACACAGCATATCTGTTATAGCATGTCACTGGGTTTGTACTGCAGTACTTACCTGGTTTGGTGTTTTCCATAGCAACCTTTCTAGCATCATTGTTACTTCTTGTCTGACTTACCAAATTACCTTTGCGAAGATCAACAGAGGTAGTGCCAAACTTGCCAAGAGTGACATTTTTGTTCGAACCCAACTGTTTTTTGGCAGGTGAACTTTTAGTTTTCTTTTTAAGTACTTCTGCAAATGTGAAACCTTTATATTTGTAATAATCTTGCTTCCAATTGGCACTTTCACCATTGACCCATACATTACTACTCACAATACGTGTTTTGACACTGTTACCCCTAGCAACAGTCACATTCGTACTAGTTTGATTTGACACCCTGGATTTGTGCACTGCATTTATGCAGTGCCTGATTCGTTTTTTGAATCAGTATTAGTACGTTTGGAATTTCTGCACTCTTTAACAGGGTGGGGGAAACGTTTTCCCAGTGTGTTGCAAAAACTGCATATATGCCTGTAAAACTGTCCCCCAGTATGGTGATCACCCTTATGGGGACATTTTTGGGATTGGAAAAATTTACAGGGGACACCTTACGAATCTGCATTCGATTTTTGGATGCTACATTGATTACTTTCTGGGCATGGGCCCTTCTGATTCTGTCAGTTTTTTCCGTCATGTTCCAATTTACTTTGCCCTCCTCCACCCGACACAAGAGGACTGCATGGGCACCTTTAGCAGAGGCCCACCCAAAATCTTGGGCGTCCTCCATCAACTCGGACATGTAGTCTAACATTTGATTTTTGGTGTTGACATTTTTTTCATCTTTGATAATTGCACAAAATCCTGAAACCCATTGAAACGTACTTAAGCTATCATAAGTAACCCTACTCTTAGAGGTGCCTGCGAGAATGTGATTTTGGGGCCAGGGTATTTTGTGTCTAACCATTACTTGTTCGTTACCACCACGTTGAGATTTGAACATACCTCTTTCGTTAAGAGAAGCAAGTTCTTGCAGTCGCCTGTCCACAGCATCTTGGATGCCTCTGGAACTTTTGAGGAAGGCAGGGGTGGGGGTTACAACCTCCTCTTCCACATCACTGTTGACCAGTGGGGATCTGTGAGAACTCATACTGGTGGGAGAGTTGACACCGTCAGAAAATGATGCAACCTCATTTTGCAACTGATCTTCAGTTTTCTGGATACGCTGCTCAATCGCAGTCAACCTGGAACTCACACTGGTTAGAGCAGATAGAATATCATGGTTTACACTGTCCACAGTGTTTGTATCAGTATTGGTATTCGAATTAATACTATTCGAACTACTACTTTCAACATTTACATCATCTTTAAACTGGCATTTCACACCTACTGGTCTTTCGTGTTGGCCACCACAGCCAGAACAATGAAAGTTTTTGGGCATTGCTACGTTATACACTTGATATTATGCACAGGTTTTAAAAACTTATTTATAAAGTTTGTTTACACATCAAGGTAGAGTTAGTGGGACCACATTAAAACACTTATTTTAAAATACTAAAATTACTGTTATAAAGTAATAGTAAGTAACCCGTCAACTCACCTGATAGCAAAATCCTACCCGTGCATACAAGCAAACATATTCCAGCCACCAACACAGAGCCAGCAAAGTAATGCCCCAGTAGACTATAACCAGTGAAGAACAAGGAGTTAAAATTGAAACTAAGATAACTTAAAAACTTTTAAATTTTGTAAAATGGAGACTGCCTTGTTTGACTTTCACTGAAAAGTGAAGCCAAACTGATTTTTAGCGGGAAGGGGCTGACCCCAGGTCAAAGGTCAGCCAATAAAATGATTGGACAAAAAACAAGAATAACTGTTAACAAACTGAGGCAATGAGGTGCGTATAACTAAAGTGATACACATTCATTCTTGCTCACCACCATCTTTGTTTTGACATGTTTGAAGGTGAAGGTTTAAAAATATAGGTTTAAAAATGTCTTTGATAGAATGTTTTTAAAACATTTGACAAGCAATGTTGTTTAAACATTTTATGTGTACTGTTTATCAAACATTTTATGAATAATTTTTGAAAAGCATTTCCAGCAAAACATTCATTTCTCCAGCTATTTTATAAATGTTTTAAAAAGTTTCCAGTCAAACCTAGCTTCTTGAGTTGTTTTATAAATGTTTAATAAACATTTTCAGTAAAAACGTTTGTATAGAGAATGTTTATAAAATGTTTTTTTAAATGTTACAGCGAAAACATTTACTTGGAAATGTTTAAAAAACCATAAGATAGGTTTAATTAGGTTTTAAAAACGTTTTGTAAACGTTTAAAAATTTAAAACGTTTCTAATGTTTACTGGGAATTTGTATGGTCAGTGAATCTTGGTAGCTGAATGGCCAGTACACTAGGTACAATGTTATTACAGGAATCAGGAGGCCTGGAAGTTGTATGATCAGTACACTCTGAACTACAGTATTAGTGGAATCAGGAGGCTTGGAAGTTGTATGACCAGTACATTTGGAACTACAGTATAAGTGGAATCAGGAGGCTTGGAAGTTGTATGACCAGTACATTTGGAACTACAGTATTAGTGGAATCAGGAGGCTTGGAAGTTGTATGACCAGTACACTTGGAACTACAGTATTAGTGGGATCAAGAGGCTTGGAAGTTGTATGACCAGTACATTTGTAACTACAGTATTAGTAAAATCAGGAGGCTTGGAAGTTTTATGACCAGTACACTTGGAAACACAGTATTAGTGGGATCAAGAGGCTTAGAAGTTGTATAACCAGAACACTTGGAACTACAGTATTAGTGGAATCAGGATTGGAAGTTGTATGACTAGTACGATTGGAACCATGTTATATGGGGAATCAGGAGGCTTGGAAGTTGGTTGACCTGTACACTTGGAACTACAGTATTAGTGGAATCAGGAGGCCTGTAAGTTGTATGGCCAGCACACTTGAAAATACAGTATTAGTGGAATCGGAAGGCTTGGAAGTTGTATGACCAGTACATTTTGAGCTTCGAGCTACAGTATTAGTGAAATCAGGTGGCTTAGAAGCTTTGTGACCAGAAGTTGTCCATTTAGTGTTTGCATCATAATAGTCGTATTGACAAAACCTTGAACAAACTTGTTTTGTACAGTACAGTACTTATTTATTTCTAATGGAAGTGGACCATAAGGTGTAGGAGTTGATAGTCAAAGTGACACTTGAAATGAATTAAATAAAGTCCTGAATTTCTTTGTAAGTTCCTGTTAAAACCTAGATAACACTGTTCTGTGCTGGACCAAATAGCTACATAGGAGCGTAAAATATGTCAAGGCTCGTTTCTGGCTCGTAGTCTCTTCCTGGTTTGGTAGTGTCAATAAGGTTTAATAACATGGAATTTGTGTTTAGTTAGGACTCATTCGACACAACATAGACAGTATTTTCAGGATATGTTGGCTTTTTCTTTCAGATGTTTGAAAAATCCAAAATGACCTCTCACATGCTAAACTAAAATGTACATGAGGGGGGGGGGGGGGGGGGGGGGGCTATCACCTTAAGGGGCAGCTCAATTATTAATCTTGTACAACCCACATTTCATTTTCAAAACTCTAAGGACACGGTCATGAAATGATTTATACTGTATGTTGGAAATGTTATATTTTACATGATATTAAACATATTTTTGTTATGGATATTTGTGCCTATTAATTCTTAAACAATCTCGTAAATGCAAGAAGAAAAAACAATATTTTTATAGGTGATTTAGTATCAATTTTGAGAAACTCATTTCATGGGTCAGTAATTTTACATTATGCCATATCTGAAGTTTGTTATTTTGAGCACTGATTTATAGAATTTGTATTATCGCCACTTAACAGCACTGTACTAATTAATTTGAGTTTTTGTGGTTATTTAAAAAAAATCAAATCACATGTCGCTGGAAATTTATCACGTGGATGGATTGTATGGCTGTAAATGTGATAGGTTGTTTTTGTATTACCATATCAAGCATTTTAACACAAAAATCAAGTTTGCATCATTCACTACACAAATTACATCTGAAAATATCTTGATCCATTTGATTAGTTCCAACTCCAATTGCACTAAGCCTCTAATAATAAACCAAACAGAAAAAACTTACACCATGAAAATGGTAGATATGTATTCTTGGAAAATGAGCATCATTCGTTAAAGTGATAACGTTTCTTGCTTGTCAGAAATTCAGGCCAAAATATCATGAGAAACCGGATTTAACAGCCAAATTTTTGAGACCATGAATAAAGGTTGAAAGAAAATGTTAGGTGAGTTTTTATTAAACTTTTAAATATTAAATATGACAGAATTAACGTTAACCTAGTTATGCAGTGTTGTACTGTTACATTGCTTGATTTCTACACGGAAAAAAATTCGGTTTTCGAAAATTTATTCGTTTTTTTGCCAGAATTTTGACTTCCAAAAATTCTGATTTTTTTAAGTCTAGAGTCTTTCACAATATAATTCCGACAATGATAAGGCTGATAATTAAAAAAATACAAAAAAGTAATGTTGGATTTCAGGTCCAAAGTCGTCATTAATAAATATCAACCTGGCCGGTTTCTTTAAAAAAAACAAACATATCAAGCTTTTTCTTCATTACCATATTTTAAGATAATCTCCCTTGGCAATATATTTTTCTCTTCACCACAATGATCTCTTGTAAAAAATAAAGGGGATTATACAGACAGTGATCCTTCAGTAGAAGACTTCATATAAGGAGCCAGAATAAGACATATTGGCACTCTCACAAGTTCCCTTGTACTCTATATCTGGACAACTAACAGATAGCAGTTTCAAGCAATACCATAGCCTTCCACCAAGCTTAAAGGAAGCCTCAGTGGCCCAGCTGTTAAAAAATATATCAAGTAATAACTTAATTAGGTCTTACCTGTATTGCCTTGGTCTCGCATTAAATTCTTTTTGGTGGCGTCAAGAGCTGTTTTAAGAGTAGAGAAAATAAATGTATACCAAGATTAGTCCTTAATACATACACTTCATAAAATAACCATTAGACACGTTTGTGTTTTTGTCTCCGGTAGGAAGTTATCTTTGTTGGTGTGTCTGTCTATCAGTCCGTCTGTTTGTCTGTATTCACAATTACTTAAATAACAGTATTTTTTTTATGTTGGTATTGCCTGGCCAAAGGCAGAAGTGGTCAGATTTTGGGAAAGATCTGAATCATATTCTGGATGTGCAAAAGTCCTGATTTTTCAAAGGCCCCAATTTGGATATATTTCTTTGGCTTTCTGTTTAATATTACTCCAAAATAATGCAAAGATTTTCACGAAAATTTATATACATATATATATATGTAGGGTCTGATGAATGGAAGTAGTTATTACATTTTTTTGGAAGAAATCTCACATCATAGTCTGGATATAAACTATATATAATATTCAGACAAAAAAAAACACTTGATGGAGGATTGCACTCTACGAGTGCTTTCTATTTTTGTGGGTTATACGATAGTTCTGCAGATGGAGGAAGGTCTGTATGTACTTAACCCATCTGATATGATACACACAGTTACAAACCATCTTTAATCTGAAGTAAATGGTGGAACTTTCAGAATCAGACAAGAAATAATTATGTTCTTTTCATTTTATATGAAGGATTCCATGGCATATGCTGACGATACACCTTTAGATCCAAGAAAAAGTTGAAAAATCCAAACTTAAAATTGCCTTGAATTGGCTGATTATTGTTTTGTCCATTTAACAAGGAATGGCATAGCAATTCCAACTATACAATTGGATTGAACTGCAATGGCTTGTATCATTTTTGGTGTGCTATACCTATCTTAAAACATTCCATGCTTGCCAAAAATATTTAGCTCATCAGGGCACCTTTGCTTTGTGGGGCTGTGTGTTTTGTATCTTAGTCGTGTCAATTAGGTTCCACAACTGTAACAACAAATGCGACCACACTTCCACCATGTAGTGGTTTAAAAAACATTTGAAAAAACTAGCCACAAGCTCTCATATGCTAAATTAAAACACTGGAGGGGTGAATGAATATTAGAAGTGGGTCATTTGTAAATATGAGATCCATTTACAGGACAATAAGGACAAGGTCATGATTTCCAAAAAATAAAGAACAATTGTTAAAACCACACGAAACTGTGTCAACAGGCCTAAAAGACCTTAAGGAGGTAGGATGAAAGGAAGTTATAAAGAGATGAAGTAACATACAAGTTGGTAAAGATTCTATGATGAAATCCAACGTGAAATGTTTTATCAGAACACTGAGCTTCCAACACTTGTGATGAGGTTAGCAGCAAACATGTTACCAGTCTCAGTTAAAGAAGCCATATTTACAATTTCATAGGTCGTTGATGTGGCCAAAAGAGGGTACAGCTTAGGGTATAGTTTGGTCGATATTGTAATTCAGTCAACTTTCGGAGAATTTTCCCTAATAGGTTCTTGTGAATACGTTTGGCATAACTCTTTCTCTCAAAATGTAGACAAGTTTCTCGGATGTACCAAAACAACAAAATCTGATATTTTAGTGCAGGCTTTAGTGAACAAGTGCCTGACAGTTGTAGGCATTTACTCCCTTGGCTCTCGTATCTGAGGTCTCGCAAATGATGGCAATATCTGGATTGCACTGCTGGACTCTTCTTAATTTCACTGTAGCTGTTCTAAACGCATCTCACATCACCAGCTTTGATTACTTCTCACTTTTTGGGCAAAGATGTAAATCCATTTTTAACATGTGTTTATAAAAGTATGCAAACTTCTTCAGAGAAAATATGTTGTAAGTTATCAACTGATTCTCACTTACAGCGAATGTTATCACATTAAAATGAATAATAAATGCAATGTACTAGCATTTTGTACACATATGTTGATGTTATAAAATGGATATCTTTGCCCAAAGATGCAGTAACTGCAGAAACTGTAATGCAACTTCCCAGCTGAGCATTTCAGATGTCTAATACTGTCTATGATAACAATGGCTTTCATAACCAACAGCTCAGATTTTAGGAGTAATTTGAAAGAAAACATGTTCAAATCTAAAATCTTAGCACAGCAAAGACTAAACATTTTTTGTGTGGTGTCATCCTATTACTTTCTTTGACAGGTCAACAATACTAATTTATTAATTTATTTTTATCAAACATACAGAAATAGTAAATATAGTTTTTCCTCTTGAAACAATGTAAAATTCCATTTGTTGTTGTTGGGTTTTTAGAGGAATTAACAAACCTATAGGAAATTTGATATTCAAGAATACGCAGAGATCTAAATCAAAGTATTGTGAGATATAAACGCATCTGATTAGCCATTGTTTTCTAGTTTGGTAAATGGCAGGGTGGTTGGACTAGTAAGGGGATAGGTCTTAATTAATTTGTCTATAGACACTATAGGTTACAAGTAAATAACACTACTCCACTTCTGTGCACTTGGGTGTTTTTCTTAGTTTTGGGGAGATTATGAAACTTAACCTCATATCTTAATATAATAGCTTCAGAGCAGAGATGAAATATGTCAGTATTACAGAATGATATTAATTTGAAATGTATAAAATGCATTAAATATTGATAAGAAGAGAAGGTAGATAAGATTTTAAAACAATTTGCACATTTGCTGCTAAACCCCACCACATGTATCTGGATTATAAGGCTAATAGATTCATATAGGTACCATCTACTAAAACAAACAACACATTTTTGGAAGTTTAACAAGTATAGAACCACCCATCAAGAAGAAATCAGTTAATTTGTTTTTCTGTTATTTCCTTTGAGGGTGATACTTAATCAGAGTTTGTGATTGGGTTTAAATGACAACTTGTTTATAGATAAGGATATAACACAGCCATAAACTGAATTCTTTATCTCTATTATCTTTAATACAGCCTTTTGCAGTCCTGGGTAGTTTTAAGGGCGAAGAACAGCATACTAGAGAGGTTGTGCAATACAGTTAATTAATTTTGTGATGTTGCCAAATATGGAAGCAATCCATGGCTGGATATATTATTAATTCTAATTGGACTGTTATAGGGCTTAACACCCTCCCTTATTAAGGAGATTCTAAGACGTAGGAAAACTAAAAAGGTCAACAAATTTTAGTATTCAGGGATGGAAAATGGGTCAAGCACCATGGAAAACACCAGGAAGATATTAAGACTCAGATGGGTATACAACCTCTCTGGTTCTGTATTGTTAATTAGTAGAGTTCAGGCTTTTTCTCTTTTTTTGCGCTCTGGACCTTCTTGAGTTAAGCGGGTGACCTCTTTAGTGCACTACTTGGGTCTTCGATGGCTTTGTCTCTGATGGCTTTGTGGCTAGCGCTAGTAGACCGAAACCCCTTTCAGCCTTGTTTATATAGAGAGGAAGGATTTAGCGTCTTCCTGAAAGAGACAATAGAGGGGGGACACACGAATCTCATGAGGAAGATCATGTTATGTATATTATTTTATTTGTATATTATATTATTTTATTTGTTGCTGTAATTTAAGTGGTTGGTTATGAAAACTTGTTCCATTACTAATAAATCAATGGTGAATGAAAGCATAGAATGTTCCAAGTGATTCTAAACATATTTGTTTATTGATATACATGCATTAACCTATCAAAAATATAGTTAATTAATAAAATAAGAAATGTAAGGGGCACTACTCATCTTACTCAGCCATTACTTTTGTTAAATCGTTATTTGTTTAATAGGTTTGTCTAGACATGACATTTGTTTTTCAGTAAAAAACAAAACCTCACAGAAATCTCAAGGGATTCTAGGAAATTACTAAGACCTACGTTGAAACTATACCTCGCTAGACAATGGTTTCATATACAAACTGACGTAATTCTTTGCATATTTACATTTGCTTGACAAAAAAAATTTAGTAAGCAACCTCTCTAGTTCTGCACAGTTAATTAGTAGATAACAGCAAGCAACTACAAGATTTTGACTTGAGGTTCGAGCGGGGATTTGAACCCTTAACGTGAGAGGTAGAAAGCTAGTTTATTCACCAGTAATCATCATACACCGCCAGCAATTTTTATTTTTCCTATAAAACACATACACACATGAAACAAAACCCAACTATTTTCAGAAAAAAACATGAATGAACGTTGGTGTTTCGAAAAAGACCTTTTTAATTAAGCCGTCTGTATTCTAGCACAAGTTCAAAGACACAAAGAGATCAGGTCCTTTGAAGGGGCCTTGTGGCATATAGATCAATAGATAATTAACAATGGGAATATAGGAAAATAACATATATACAGAAAGTGACCCAGATTTGATACACCCTGTATAATTTAGCCCTGGTTTGTAATTAGCTCTAACAGTCCATAACATTGGTGTTCCCTTGAACTATGAATTCTGGAGCACACAATCAACCTTACAGCTTTCTCTGAACCTAACACTACTGACTGCAAGATGATTAACATTCTTTATCTGGCATATAACATATTTTATTGTAAAAAAAGGCAATTGCTGACGTAGTATGAAGGTCTATTCCAGTACATAGAAGTAAAGGTTAGTATAAACAGTACAGCTTTGTTATGGTAAATTGTAAAGAAGTGATAGAAGCATTAAAATGTATACAAGTTGTCCAAACATCACACAAAGATGTTTTAGATGTATGACCCACATATTGATCAGTAAGATCTTATTATGTAATGTAGTTTCAATTTAAATAAATGGGGTGGAGGAACTGCTTCCATCATTAAGCAAATGCTTAGTATTCATTCTTATTAATGAAACTTTGGTTTGATGTATATGGCTATTTATGAGTTGTAATCTTTTCATCTGGTACTTTTATGTTTGACACCAAGGCCAATCCAAGAGATTAACTAGAGTTCATAAAATGTCCCAAATGTCGGCCTTGTGTCTCTTTTTCAATGTCAAGTAGTATAGTAAAATAGGGAAAACACCTAACTAAACAACTCTTTCTAACTTCCATAATCATTAATATATATATTCTTATTTAAAATATATAAATGATGAAATTAACTTGAAAATAATATGCTAGATTATGATTTGCATATATATATACTAGTAAAATACAGAAGCATTCTAATTAGTGACATGTTATTACAAAAAAGTAGCAGCAAATAAGCTTCACCAATATGCTTGGATATATTCAGTTGTTTGCGTTCTCCATGCAGGATAATCTTTAAAAAGTAGTACACTAAGTGTGGATGATATTTCTGCAGATGTGTAGCATAGCACACAGAAAATAGCAATATAACAAATGTTAATTCCATGGAATGAAAACAATCATTGTTATAGATACTGTTCAAGTATGGTCTTTTAGGTAACTTACTCTCCTTGGCACATAGAGGGTCTGTGTTCGATCTCAGGTACAGGCTGATGCATAGTGTCTCAGATGACCATCTGCCACTGAATCCAAGTGGGTAAC
This sequence comes from Sabellastarte sp. h YS-2021, assembly GCA_964017235.1. Taxonomy (NCBI): domain Eukaryota; kingdom Metazoa; phylum Annelida; class Polychaeta; order Sabellida; family Sabellidae; genus Sabellastarte; species Sabellastarte sp. h YS-2021. The sequence continues at coordinate 77,961,902 of OZ024929.1, read as the reverse complement.
ACACTCGCCTAGGAACACAGATTATATGGGTTCAAACCCATGTACAAGGTGATACATAGTGGCTCGGATGACCACTTAAAATGGTGGCCCTTTGTCATTGCGTCTTATCCCCAGTGACAGGCTAAAGAACCTCAAAGATATTGATAAATGGTCATCCTTGAGTCTCTGTCTTTCAGTTAGGGGAATGTGTTAACATGAGTGTTGGGCTGTACTTGTGCAGTTGGATGCATCATATATCGCTTTGATTGCTTTAGTACATGGTGATATTACGCAAAATATAAATACAATACATTTAATATGGTGGTCCTCTGTCATTGGGTCCAGTTCCCAGTGGAGGGATAAAGAAGAAAAGGGATGTTAATAAATGGCCATCTCCGAGAACCTGTCTTTCAGTTAGAGTGATGTCAGTCACTTCAACCTGGGCTCTACTTGTACAATTGGAATGGTTCAAACAACACCTTAAATAATTGATTGATTGATTGATTGATTAATTGACTGGTTGATTTATTTAAAGTGGCATCCTGTACCTTGTTTTGGTTATGTTATGTCGGGACCGCCATTTAAGTGATCACCAAGTATCTAAACATTATTTGACTCAGAACTTAGACAACCACCTATTTTAGTACTAATCAAGCACAGTGCTGCTTAAGTTTGGTGATTAGACAGGAACTAGTCAAGCTTCACCACTCTGGCAGATCTGGTTCTTTAGTGAATGGGATAGTATGCTGAGTATACATACAATACAAACACACACTCCCTCTTATGACTTGATCCAAATGTATGAAACCTGAAAAAGCTGTACTTTCTTAAGGTCTTGATTTGGTGTTTTTATGTCCTTTAAAAAGTTAATTTCAAGTATCAGATTCCCAGCGAAATTTCATGTTTTCTGCTACAAAAATTAACCCAGATAATCTGATTTTGATAAATTCCGTAAACAACTACAACTTGTTGCTAAAAAATAACACCATGGATACTGGATATTTTTTTCCAAAATCTAGATGCATATCTCATACTCAACAAACAGGTGTGGCTAATCAGACGTTTCCATAACTAATTTAAATACATTTCAAGTATCTTTGTACATTAGCTTTCTTAACGCCAAAAGTTTTGCAAATTTAAAATCAAATTGTACTTCTGGACAATAAAAAGAGATAGTTATACAGACAAAGATTTAAATTCACGACTTAAGTTTCAGCAGAATATTTTCCCAGGAACTGCTCAAGAAAACAACTGTAGTCATAAACATGGTAAGACTAGCACAATTCCCCCCAGAGAAACTCTTCCGTGATGACAATCTAAGAGCTGATTACGACATCTGTGGTAGTAAGAACACCATTATGTTTGTGTCATCAGCAAGTCATTCGATTTCTGATTGCGTGTGGGCTGGTTTGTAATACATATTTAGTCCCTCTTTGTGTCATTATTAGTCTGTGGTAATTTACACAGTCTCTCCAATGTAGGTTTTTTTCAAATTGTTAAGATACGTAATATCATTACACATTACATTTTGTTGGTAATATAAATATACAAAGAATTAAGTTGATGTTTATGTCAAATAAGCTTTTGATTATGTATACTAAGGCAATAATATATAATTGTAAACATATACCAACCACAAGACATAGTTGAGGTCAATATCAGGGCTAAATAATTATTACGGATAAATTTTATCGACTAGATGAATACATCGAATGTTTTAAATTCTTCAAAATACCCATATGTTTAGGCATACATAAATACATTATTTTTAGTTTTTATATATAATTAATTGAAATTTTTGGGGAAACTACCCGGGTAAACTCAAGCATCACTTGTACTGATTTTGCATGTTGTTCTCTTTACATATGACATTTTATACACTATTATTGGCGTAATTCTATAATGGCTGTACAACACAATGTAGTCCACCAATTCTCTAATCTCTTCAACATATATAATAAAATGAGTGCAATAATATAAAAAAAACAGTAATTCCATTTATAATCTTTCTTTCTGTACACTGTGAGTCATTTCCTATTGTGTGATATGCAATCACATCTATCCATTACAATGGACATTTTTTTTCAGAAACATATCTAGATGAACTGACTACACTAAATGGTAACAGTAAAGTCAATTGACATATTTATAAGTTTATAAAATTTAATGTGTGACGTCATGTTAGGGTCTTATGCGATAGAAAGTATAACTGGGTGGTTAAACCGGGGATAAAATAATTTGACAACAATTTTTAATTTCTTTTTGGACTATTCATGGCCACAGACAAACAGACAGACAGACAAATGAACAGGCACAAAAACATAACCCTCACCCTCAGTTGGTGCTGGAAAACAAAACACAAAAATTTTCCAGATTTTCCATCCAAATGAAACTTTGAGCAGGACCAAGGCATGGCTAAAGCTCACCTAGTATGATACTATGAATTATGCCAGTGCATACTGTTGAAAAAAAATCACAAAAATGATTTGAATCCGTGATCCAGCACTATGTTATAAGTTCATTGGTAGGCCTCACCTTATGTGAAAATATTACCCGCAATCCAATGTATAGTTTTCAAGTTATATACGTAGATCAACAAACAGTCAAACGGGTGTGATAACAATATACCCTCAGTTTTCATACTCAAGGTAATACTTGAAATAAGTAAGGATATCAAAAATAAGATGAAATCTAAGTTAGGTAAGTAATTCATTCCATACGTTGAACCGAACAAATGGCCAGTTTCTCGAAACTGGTTTGATATGGGACATTAATGTTTTGGGAGTTTTATATAGTATTTTGTGTGGGATGTCACTCTGGGCTATATGCTGTTGGTACATCATTCAATCTTTATCACATGACCACTTTTTGACGACCTTGTTGTGTCACATGGGTAACAGCAATGTACCAAAAGTCAGAATTGCAACTGCTTGCCCTTAAGTGTTGTACTGGGTTAACATAGCCTTCTTGATGCTGGAAAATTAGTATTTTTCCCCTTTTTTGTGATTTATTGCTTGACTTACCAACTTTTTCACAAGTCAAACACATAATCCTTCTTTGGCCTGTGATAAGTATATCACTATGGCTTTCTTATTATTCAAATATACGTGGACAAAAGCAGTGTTTGTAAGTGTAATGTACATTAAAAAGCAAGTGCAGTTACAGAATGTTTTCCTTTGCAAGAGCCCAACAGCTCCAATGGTGCAAACATTATTTTAAAAATTCCTGTACCCAGACAGTGATCTAGATTACCACCAAAGTCTAACCTTCTGTTCCTTGTTTTGTGACACTGTCGACATTTCTTGAAAATTTCATTAAAATCTATCCAATCAAAACAAAGTTTACAAACCATAAGTTTACATCAAGCATTCTGATTGGCTGAGTATAAATTCCATGTTGATTGCCCATTCACACTGTTTTGTGAGGTCGTAGCAAGTCGTATTTTAATTTTGCTTCACGACCTTGTCCTATTTGTTCTGTACTTGACCTCATATGTAGGTGGTGCATGTTTACAAATGAGCCACCCTGTATATAGTCATTCCACCGCCTTCTTCACCCTAATATGTGTACTTTTAATTTAGCACAAAAGATTTACAACATGTTGAATTGGCTGTCTGTGTTGTGTCATTCTACCCAAGTACAAACCCGTCTTATGAAACCCAATGCATATTACCAAAGCATGAAATGTATTGAGCCAGAAAAGTAGCCGGATGAGTTAGACACATAACATTTGTATGAGGCCAGCACAGAGCAGTGTGACCTAGGTATTACCTTGTTGCTCACCAGTGCCCCTTGGTTTCATTACGGGGCGTTGACCAACTAGTGTACACTGTTTTCCCCCATCCTTTCAACTACCTTTCCTTTTATGGTCAATACAGTGTGTTGAATCCGACATTTTATGCAACTTAGTCAACTTACTTTCTCAACAAACTCTTTCTCTTTTTCAGATGTACAAATACTCGGACACAGCACAACTTACATGACGTGACCTTGACGGTTACACATACATTTACTTTCACCACCTCAAAAACTGCCTGCTATAACAGGACGTCTGTACAGTCTGTTGAAAGGAAACCTTGGGTCTGAAATAAATGAAATCACAGAGGAAAATGGGGTGCCAGCCTTGTTCTTTAAACAGGCTAATTGGAAGAGAAATGCCCAGTGTTTACCTCAAGGATTGAGTAAAATAGGCACATGGACTGGCATTGTGTCCCAGGGGTAGCATGGGAGGCAAACCCGACCTAATTAAGTATGTGGGATGGAGTTTTGTGTGTTTATTATCCGGGTCCTCATAACCAATTAAGTGAAGCATATGAGGCATTGAAACTGATTACTCTCTTCAGGGTTTTGAATTAAGTTAGAAAAATATATGCAGTTTTTTAATTACTGTCTAATTACTGACAGAAAATCTGGATATAATATCCTTGCCTGGAAAGGTAGGCAGATTTGAATTATTATGGCATGAAGTAATTTGGGTAACTCTTTCACACATGCACATCTGAACTTATGATCTATTCTCACCTGTTCCTTCATTTTGGATACTTGCCAAATGACATAGACTTAAATCTGATCCAATATAATTATTTCATAGAGCTTAATCTATGTATAACTAGAGTCTAATATGGCTATTCATCAATGGTGATCAACTTCCCTGACTGGATTCCTAACCATATTAAATGGTTAATATTATTATAACATGTTTCTGATTCTTATCAGATCTTGTTTTCAGGAACCCATCGCAGACCCATTTTTAACTTATTGTATCATTCATAAAGTAAACATATTGATCTTATTGAGATCTGAACCTATCTTAACATTCACAAAGCAATCCTTTTCATCAAGTCAATTACTTAAGGTTTGTAAACTGGTCTGAAAACTATCGCAAAGTTTTTGGGAGCCTATCATAAAACTTCTTGAACTATTCATAATATCAATCAGAAAGCTGTCCGGAAAATATCAGAAACCTATCCTAAACAACACTCTTGGATTGCGAAAAGTTTTATTTTTTTCAAATTGGGGGGTAGATTTATCATCAGATCACCATAATGTAACAGCCAATTGGCATAGACTTAAATATGACCAAATATAAGTATTTTATAGAACTTAATCCCTAGGTTCTATGAGAGAGAGAAACATAACTATTATTCAGACTTCATTCAGTCATTGGGCATGTATAAGTCATGCCAAACCACAGATGGCCAAGAATCAAGAGAAAATGATTTGAAAAAGTTTTGCCTTTTTCTTCTGATTACTGAATTGGTACCTCAATAAATCAAGATAACTCTCTTGATTTATCGACTTACTTGTTCGATAAATCAAGATAATTACCTCGATTTATCGAGATATAATGTTGACAGTAAGAATATAAAAAATCATCCATGGTACTACTCTTCTTCCATACGTACCATACAAGTATGTTTTTTGTTGAAAGCATGCAGCATAAGTTTACCCCAGTTCAAAATCTGTTTGCAGAAACCTAAAGATAAAGTTTGGATTTTAACATCCCTTTCAATCTAATGTATATTTAACCTTTTGTAGCATCTAATCCCCTTCATCTGACAGACATTAAGATACAACTATACACAAACATATGGAATAATAAGAGTTAGTACACTAAAGTAGGACAACAATGGTCATGTTATAACAGACCTTCAGTGAATCGCATACATTGGCATCTCATTAATTCAAAACCATCACCTCCTACCTCTATACCACTTCAGTCTCTATATTTCCCTGGTGTTGTCCGTGGTGCTTGACCCTTTTTCCTGGATGCTGAAATTGATAGACTGCTTTTATGCGGTTCCGCCTTGGTAAATAGGAGATTAATAAAAGGGGAGATTAAGTGCTATAAAAGTTAAATTAAAGTTAGAGTTAGAAAGTGATAAAATAGCTATTGTGTTAATCACAAGTTTGTTGAGCTCACCTGGTCATTAAAATAATAAACAATTACAGGAGATATTTTACTTTACAGGAGCTAAATCTTAACATAAAAACAGACAGCTTTGCCTTTAAACAACCTCATAGTAGAACTTTATCATTGTTTGAATATAATTTAATATTGTGTATTTTTGTCATCAAGTTTGGCTGAGCCACCAACCAAGTGAATGCATGTATATTCAGTTGCTCTCTTTCATTGTATCATTCATTCAATATGGTGTTTTTTTTTTGCCAAACATTAATTTCTGCAGTATTTACCATCGTAATCACTTGGAAAGGGGCTTTCCCAGAAAGGAAGAAAGAAAAAATTCTGATTTCAGTACAAATATATGCACACACCCACATCCGGAAGTGAACATATGACGACACACAGAAAACACACTCCCACAATGCCATTTGTAAACAAAGGAAAAGGGTGATGGCTAAACATGACTTGTGGGACCCATTTCGGGGGGTTATCCAAGTTCTGGGTGTGAGCAAAACACAATTGTGCTATTGTGTTAGGCTTGTCTAGTCTTCTGCAAGGGTTAAATGTAATGGGGATCTGTTGGTTTAGCACTGATTGAAGACTTTTTATAACCTTTGATTTGCTCTTCTGGTTTTCACAAGTTTGGTATATGTGGAGGTGGTATTTTTAAAGTATAATTACATAGCGGTATAAACATTGTATCTTGAAAAATATATATACGTGTACTAATTGTACAATTAAACACATCATAACAAGGCAACACACATCATTAAAAAATTGTAATAGGATTTAGCAAATGACGTAAAAGTTTGTAATTTTAATACAGTTAAAATGGCTCATCATATAATATACCATATAGCAAATTTAATTATGTAGTACTATTATATACACAGGGACAACCTGTTAAATGGGATTTCATTAATATTTTGTCTGTAGCATATCTTATATATAATAATTATATTTTTTTCGCAGTCCACACTGGATCAGCTGACATTTATATTAATTCTCAGTCATAATCAAATTTGCTGTCTGATAATTTGTTCACTTTAATTTTACAGGTAGAATTCTAAAATATATGAATCCTAGAGCATGGCAACCAGTTATAATGAGTACAAAGGGCTATAGTCTCCCGACAAGGTTATTCCACTTTTTGAATGCACAGGTGCTGATAGTTATATGATATTTGATCTCGTCAGTTGTATAAATAGATCCATTATTGTGGAACAGAAGCTGATTATCCAGACTTTTAGAAGTTTGCTACAGAACAGTAGGAATGTCCGTAATTTTATAAGTCAAGAAAAAAGTGAAGTATGAAGTAATTCTACTGGCTTGTACTTATTTTCAGCTTCTTTAGCATAAAGTGACTTAAAGTATCTCTACTCAGCTGAACAGGGTGCCAATCTGTCACAGATTTACATCCTCCAACAAATTCTGTTGCCCATTTGTACTCCTTGGTGAAAAGAGAATCTTATGTGTAAAGTACTTTGTAGGGGAATACAATCTTCATGATCAGGTCAAGGATCAAACCCCAGACCCTCTTCTCTAGAGTAAAACACCCTTACAACAGAGGCCACATGTATTTTATGACTTGACTATAATTCTAAGGAAGGCGGTAATGTTTGAAAGCACTTTTTCACTTTTGCTTTATACAACAAGGTGAAACAGCGGAAAAGTGGGTACTTGTCTTTCAGCTATTTGGTTGTCACTTTAGAATCTTAGGCCAGACATAAAGCAAGAAAGTTGGCAGATCCTTGCCAATTGCCAAATGGTTTCCAGTACAGAATCTTGACAAACTAGTACGCACTGGTTTCCTCCAGCTCATCAACCATCCGAAGTGATACGACTGATAGAATGTGAGGATTGTGTTTGAATACCACATTAAAACCCCGATTTATCCTGACAAAACATGGTTCAGGAAAGACTATGGGCTGGCTTGGGGTGTCATCCGTATTTACAGAGAAACACAACACTCGGAAAAGGAATGGAATATGAAGGTCCATTGACGACATTTCTGTGGGGTTTATTTTAATTAACTGACATCTTGTGTGGTGTAATAAATATACATCGGAAGAACAACAATTTTTACTGTAAAAGGTAAGGGAATATACGGAAGTTCGTTCATTGTACATGGATATATTTATATGTCACAGTGAAATATATGTCATTATGTTGAAAATAGTTATGTAAGATTTTCATCAAACGTCATATTTGCGTTAAATGGAAAACAATGAATATGTGATGTAATACTTTATTTATTTAGTGTTTTAATACCTTATTGGCTACATTGTGACAAGTATTGTGGAAGGACAGATGAAACCAGTACATACAGTTGCTCAAGGTTCTGTCCTGTAAACTGCCGACCAGTGGCAAGCAACTACCAGCTTCCCCACATGAGGTCAGGCTGGGATTCAAACTCTGATCTCAGAGGTGGGAGGCGAGAGTGTCACCGCTTTTCCACTGTGGCCCCACTGTGATGTAACTAAACAATTCATTTAATTACCTGTAATATATATATACATAATTATATATATATATAATTTATAAGTATGTCGGCCTTTTTGTGAAGACTACATAGAAGCACCATATCAAAGGGCCCCAGTGGCTGAGAAGTTTTGCATTTGATCCTTTTTCTCTCATGGGTTAAATTTGATTTGATTTGTTTGGGTTTAACGTGGTTTTCAACAAATTGCATAGGTTATATCATGATTGGTAGTTTAAAGGGCAGATTAATTCAGTTCATACTAATTGGTGAAGATCCAGCGCTGTATGTTGCCAGGCATCGGTAAGCAACTACCAACTTTCCCCACACAGGGTTGGATCCAGGGTTTGAATGGCAGACCTAAGAGGTGGATAGCGACTGTGTTACCCACTACACCATCACAATGAGTCATAGGTTTGAATCTGGCTTATGATAGGATGCGTGTTCCATTAAGAACCTTTCCCAATATCACCATAATTGTTGAAAAACTGTTGTTGTAAAAACTTTAACCACTGACTTGCATGGTTGAGGCCCTGGGTTGAAATATCGATCACAGCTATTTATAGGAAGGTATTCCTCTTGAACTCAAACATGGAGAAATGGGATTAAAATTTTATTAATCTTTAAACATATTATAGCAAGCACAATTAACACAAGATACAGTTAAAAAGTTGATATTTAAATATAAAATACAAAATATAAATTACAATAGTTATGATTAAGAATAAGTATGCAATTCAAACTTCAGCCGTGGATATCATTACTAATATAAGTCTAACTTGTTTAATGCTTGAAATTATAACAAACTTATAACAAAGAGGAATCAGCAATTAACTTGCTTATTATCACCATCATGCCCCTGAGCCAAGGTGCCTCAAACAAGAAATAGGAAGAATCTGAGGTATTAAGTCAAAAGATCAAAGCCTCAGATTAAAGTCACAGGTGAGGATCAAGAAAAACCTGAGTGAAAGGGTAGTCCGCTATTATCTGACATAAATGTCATGGTAGAAACTCCCATCTGGTAGAATTTCAAATTCTTCTGGTAGAAACTCCAATTGGACTTTCTAACAAGTTTAGCTTGATAGAAACCCCTATTGAACTTTCTACCAGTTGGACTTTCTCTACATAAATGTATAAAACATGGCATATATATATAATATGTCCAAAGTAATAAATACTCTAGTTATACAACTTTTCCCCTGTCACGAGTTTGCCTCTAGACTGCCTCAATAACATAGCTTGAAGGAAATAGTAGTTCTATCTTATTGGTTGTATGAATTATCTTGGCACACACAAATATCGAAAGCATAACAATGGTAATAGTGGATCCTAATCAAATATATATTGAAAAAAAAGCTTTATGAATGAGCATTTGCTGTACTCGCAACAAATCACTTGACAATAGGCAATAAACCCTGACTTTTGGGGGAGTAATAGGACTAATATATATAGAATTACTATTTATTTTTTGGCTGCTATAGATTATCTTTTACAACTCGTCTGTGAATATTGAACTAAGTGACCTTGTCGGAAGAAAAGATTTGTTGTAAGACTCCCCTGATTACTGTACAAGAGTGTTTGAGACTTAGTGTTACGAGTGAGCTTCATGAATCATGGTAATCCAGAGCAGGTAATACATATTTCTTCATTTGGCTTAAATCACAGTTTGTCAGTTTTTCCATAACCCTTTGGAATGGGATTAGCCATAAGAACACCCTGAGTTTAATATCATCTAGGATTTACGGTAAGTCATAACAGTGGGACAGTGGGATAAACTGCCCATAAGAACATTACCAATTAAGTGGTCACGTTCCTCTGCCTTAACACCTGAGATTAAGTGGTGCAGACGAGTTAGAGGGCGAAAGTCTGCAAAACTCAACAGTGAGTTCAAGCATCTATGTCTTTTTTTTAATTTGTCGAAGATAATTTCTTAAGATAAAAGCAGGTAACAGCTTGATAAAATCAATATATCATGAAATATAGGTTAAGAATCAAGACCATGGCAAGTGGGACTAAAGTATCAGAAACATGGCTCTCAAATGATTAAAATGATCTAAGAGTTATAATTTTGCCATACCAAAAAGAGCTTTTGGCATGCTGGCTTTCCCTGTGGAAATATTTAACACTTTTTTTTTGCAAATCCACTAATTTCCACAAGATCATTCTAGTGTAAAATACTTGTATTCAAGACTTTGCAATTTAATTTGTTGCTAAAGCATTTCTGCTCGTGCCTGCTCCTTGAAAAAAGTTCTACTCAATCCAAAATGTTAAAATCTTTGAGTGTGATTCCCTTCATTAGTATTCATTGAATTTGTATAATTCAAAGCCAAGCCTTGATAAAACTACAAAACCTATGATTTCTTTCTGTGAGACTCTTCCAATAAAAAGTACCATTTCATTTTAGTATCTTCCATTTCTCTTCCTTAAAGATTGCAAAAAGGCCCATTAACATGTTTTTTTTTGCAATTTAAATGGTTCCTCTTGAATCTTAAGAAGTCACAGATTTCCATATAATTTCCATAGTTGTAATTACAGTGACATGTGTGATGTGTTCTTTAAAAAATAAATTTTGAGATTGACAAAAAAAAATCAATCCAAACAAATATAACATAATATAGCTACTACTACACTAAGTAGTGGTAGTAGTAGTAGTTATTGTTGTTGTGCCTAATTTATTCACCCACATAGATGAGACTCAAGGGAAAATGTTACCAAGTTTGGCAACAACCTGGCGACTGATATCTCTAGATATTAAGTCAAACCCAATACATCACTTCAGAGTTTTCAATATTTGTCTCGACAGTCAGTTGACAAACTAGGACACCCGCACATTTCTTGCATTCAATCCTTTCTAGCCAAACTGTTGATGCAATAATCTACACTTTATAGATGTTTTTACCAGTTGTAACTATCCCTTATAAAATGCCACATTTGACCTTATTTAAAGACTTGTTTTGTTCAATGATTTTTGTATAATATTTAACATGAATCAGTATCAACTGACTTTACAGCTGATCCACTAGACTTGTATCTACTGGGACATGTGCCAGATGTTCAGTTCCTGTTTCCATGACATTGCAAAATAGACCATATCTACATAACTCAACAGGATGTTCTTCTGTCATACTCCTTGATAACCTTGGTGAAATGAGATCCATACACGTTTTAAGTGACCTGTCCAAGATACATCCTCTGTGGCAGTGCTGTGAAACCATGCTTTAAAATTAAGTTCAATCCATATAGTTTAGACAAGGAATGTTTCTACTTCATAATGGAATAGATCTCTTTCAAAAGGCTTAAAAGTAAGCTCTTATCATTAGTCACCAATGCATGTGACAACTAACACGTGAATAATAATTGTAATTTGGTTAGGAACCGTCCTGTATTTTTACCCAATTCCACCCACACAAACATTCCAGCTGCACTTTGAATGGGATATGTATAAGCAAATCAAGAAAGGCACAATCACAATGCAAAACCAATATCAAATCTTCATTAATTCTGTTCTTTGAAAAATATCTTATATTTTACGCCACATTCATTCTCTTATTGTCAAAATACATTACAAATAAAGTGGAAAAATAAGGAATAATGCAGCGATGATTTAAAGATCAACCAAGAATACTTGCTGCTTTTATTGGTAGTGGCAACTTGTCTTTAAGTGTTGACTTAATCAACTTAAGCTTTCTCCCTCGGAGTTTTTTTCTGAGTTGACAAATGATTCTCAATGGTATTACTAGCTTGAAGGATTCCTAGAAGTCAGTTGTAAACTGAATTGAAATTTCCTTTCACATAAAACGTTACTGCACCCATGGTGATTGACATTGCCAAATTTATAGTTGTAATTTCCTGTTAGTCTTACTATTACTGGATTGTAAATTTGTTCATTCATTGCTTTGTATATTTTTGGATGTTTTTTTTTAGTTTTGACCATTGTGCAAATGGCCATTAAGATTGTTACTTAACATTTGTGTCTATTATTTGTGTCTTTATCTGATAATGACCATTTATGTTGCTTGGTTGACTAAATAAGGTATCAAACATACTTCCTTTAAAATGAAGTCGACCTATAATCTATAAATGAATTCAGATTTACTAGAATTTTTTTATGAAAAATAGTTTGTGTATAGCAATTAAGCAACTATAAGAGATAATAGATAAATACGACAGGTTGCCCAAAGGAAGCATTTTGCCATAAATGACACAATACTTTGTGAGTTACTTTTCTAAAGATCTAATAAATTAAAAAATGTACTTTTTAATTCCATTAAATATTAATTTGCAATATAAAGCAATTTAAATGAAAACAATTTGTCATGTTTTGTCAACTACTAATTTAAAGATGTAATATAACTTATATCAAAGTCTCTTTGTTTCAATTTTGCTTAAATATTAAATGAACACCATAATTACAAAGCCATTTATTACAAAACTCCAGCTGAAACTAATAAGCATGCAGTATTAGAACAAGCTGAAGCTATTAGAATTAAAGCTTTAAGAGTGACTTATAGTAATCCTACTCTGGAAAGCTCAGGATGTGTTTTGTCAAGCAAATTTATGGCCATGAATTCCCTTTACTAGCTCTCTTACCATAATCCTCGATAACCCTCAGACACCGGAAGTACACTAGCAGCCATTTGTATTTTTTTTCCAGTTGCAAACGTAAACTCTTTTTGTTAAACTGTACCGTTCAATATTAAATATCATTTTAAAAGCTTGAGATATTTTAACGATAATATATTCCCCTGAAAAATCAATATTTTTACATATGTGGGCAGTGCGTACAAACAAGAGATTCGTTTGTTTTCATACTTAAAACTGAAAATTAAAAGAAGGGAACTTCAGTGGTTATGTTGAATGGCTATGAGAGCTCTACCTTGACACAACAACATGTTCAAGCCATTTGTTCATTTACAGTGACAAACAACCTGCAAATGTATTGTATCCGATATATAGGACTCCTATTGATAGGTTAAATCCATGGTAATGGAAATATTTCCACATGTTTTGTTTATTCTTATGGTAACAGCATGTATATTGGCTGCTGGCGCCTATTGGGAGTGGGGGGTGGGGGGTGGGGGGGGGTTAAGAGTGTTTGTTTTTAGGTGGACTCGGTGATCAATGATTCTCCCGGTGTTAACTCCGAAGGACATGTCTGGAATTAAATTGCAATGGGCTTGAGACAAGGGGACACAAATTGGCGATTTTTCTGACAATGTGTTTTTTCTTGTCAACTATTATAAGCCCTGCACCATGTGACCTCTCTTGTGTGAATAATCCTCATTAGTCGATGAGGTGTTAGTCTCAAATGAAGTAATGATTTTATCAAAGAAGGGAGTGTCCTGAAAAAAATGTGCAGAGTTAACAAGAGTCATCAGCCATGGGGTTAAAAGCCAAGGGGACTTCATGGGCTTGTAATAAAAATTGGAGTTTATGGTTGGCAAAGGACACTTAAGTTTCCTGCTAAGGATGTCATGTTCACAGTGTGACATGATAATTAAATATAATACCCAAATTTCATATTTGTGATCGATAGTAAGACCTATCCAATTATAAATTAGGGAGCTACTCCTACTGATCTTGTTAAAAAGTGAAAAAAAGAAGAAAAAAAAGGAAAAAAAACATACCTTTTTCTCTGAAGATAAAATTTCTTGGTTCCATTTTAGGGGAAGATTGGTGGTATCATGAACAGAATGGACAAGCCAGTTGGATGGAACACAAAACGGGGGTGGGGGAATGTGGCAAAAACGACAGATTCAAGAGCATACCTTTTGTTAAATTTTGTAATATTATGCCAGGCATTTTCAAACAGGAGCTACACCAAAGTGCTCTTATTGAAGAGTGTTAAAATGAAATTGATAAAATAAAATTTGATTAAAGTGAGAACAACGGTGGTTGCAATGAAGATTCTTGGGGTTTCCATAGATGATTTTGCTAAATTCCTATCTTAATGGCCTACAACAATTACCCAGGTAGGAGACAAACCACTTTAGGACAATTCCACTAAAACCAAACAAGAATTTGAGATAGCCTAGGAGAGTATGGTGGTCAATAGTATCAAAAGTTGCTGACAAGTCAAGCAACACCAGAGCAATAGGTTAGAAAATAAAATTGCCACATGAACTTCCCCATGTTGTTTTTAATTTATATTGCTTTGTTAGTGTGATGATTTTTATGAAATGTTGTTCGCAACCTCTCTAATAATTCTGATACACTTATTCAATTGTCTCAGGTTATGTTCAGTCTTACCATAAGCAGAAACCACACAATTCAGTATCTGGAATAACATTGGGATAGCTCAAGTAAGCTATTAACTTTTTTCTATTTGCCATTCTGTATTGCAAACATGTTTCCTTGTCAATGCCTTCTGACACTTTAAGGAGTCAGTTGCTTCAGGGGAAAAATCTTCAAATAGGAACAGAAAATGATTGTAGGGTTACCCACCTCTGTAACAAAAGATGAAGTGAAATGTTACAGTAATATGGGAAATATTTGTCTATTTATAAAATAGTGGACATATGCTTAGACTACAGAGGAAATGAAAAAAATATATGTATATCAAAAGGGCGAATATTTCAAGGGATACAATTTTTCAGTCCAAATTCGTATCCTTAATCTGTATCAACTTTTATGAGGCCTGAGCCATGGGTAGACCTCATCTTGGGCGAAAATATAAGTTTTACCCAATTAATAGTTTTGGAGGTATGCATACAGGTATCTAAACAATTTTGGATTAATATTCTGAATCTGGATCATCCTTAAGGATGACTGAGTCAGAGTAAGCTTCCAGCTTGTGTGAAAACGTGACCTTGAACAGATGTATATTGATTTTCAGGTTATACAGCAGACAAACAGACAAACACAGATGATTACAATACCCTCGACCTCTGTTTTCAAACTGGTCTTAGGGTTCCTACCCTACTGCTTCATAGTACCTACCACTACTGGCTTTATTGTGTAATTGATCAAGCCACATACCCCAACCCCAAATGACACTGGACAAGGTTTGTAGGGGACTCAAATCCAAAACCAACTATTCTGGAGATTTTCATAAACGTACTAATATTAAAGGAGAAAGGTCAATTTGTCTTCAACATAAAAGTACTCTTTGTTTTATCATGTGGAGAGTCTAAATTTATGTAACATGATTTTTATTAGTTTACTGTAACAGAATGGAAAATCCCCCCCCCCCCCCGTTCAGTTTATGAGTGTCAGAGAACATTGTGTGTTTAGTTTTTATTATCAGTGAAAAAATATAAAAAGTTAAAATAAAAATATGCCATTGATGTTGGCATCAGTACAGAAGCCATTCATATAACACCCAACTTAAAAGTGAAACAACATTTTTCATGGGGATGTTACCCTCTCGAAGAAAGTGTTCCCAATAGTTCATTGAACTTAATCCTGACACAAGCCCTGTCAATTTGGTTTTAGCGATGTGTCAGTTACAAGACAAATCTCAAATATAGCCATTTAGAAATAAGAGGCAATAACCTTTCTTGTTTAGCTTTTTATTTCTTTTTTCAAAGTGCTGATTTTTTCTTTGTCTGAAAATGATATTTAATGACTGTTGGTGTATAATAAAAGAACAAAATGAAATAAAAACTCCAGAAATATAATAAGTAATTTTCCCTTCTCACTGTTTGGCCTAAAACATGGAGTTAACATACTAATAAACTAACAGGCTAACATACAAGAAAATTACTTCTCGTGTTTTGCATGGATTATTAATATATTCTTGTGTTCAGTTAATTTTGCTCTCTCTAATGGGAATGATATTGTTCATGTAAACTCATTTGCTTGGTATTATTCATCCAGAGAGTGGTTTTTAAATAGGCCAAGGTTGAGTTTTGAATAAATAAAGAAATTGTTCTGCAAATGTTTGAACAATTCCTTAAATATATTTTAAATTTCTCGATTTATGCCCCTTTCATGCTACAGGGAGTATGTCCCGAGGTTAGAAGTTTTACCCGGCAGCGGAACAGCCTCCCAGGTCACCCCATTTCATCCGAGTTGTTCACAGTACAGGCGGTGTAATTTGTGGTTACAGGCAAAATGCCCCTGTCCTTCAACTACCACCCAAGATTCGTATGCAACCTTGTGTCACAGTGGCGAAATGTCCATTACCTCAACTCACCTTATGCTACAGTATTACACCGAATGACAACCGAGTCACAAACTTACACCTTTGGTTACCATAAATTTCAAACATTTTAAAACTTCCGTAGAATGGTCAAGGGGGTAATGGACATTTTGCCACTGTGTCACAAGGTGCCATATGGCCATATGAACCTCGGACAGTAGTTGAAGGTCAGGGGCATTGAAAAGGGGGCAACAAATCGGTGCTAGCCTCTTGAAAGTAGTCATACCAAGTTTTAATGTTTATACAAAATACATTTTGTTTGAACAAATGGAAGATAAATCAATATTAGATAATTAGTAACTTTTTATAAATAGCAACAATCATGCAGCTACCAATAACCACAGGATTTCGTTCAAGTTATGACTCATACCCCAGTCACAGTATGCATATGACATTTCCTACGTTTATAGGATTTTTGAATAACTTGTTTGCTGTCAGTAAACTTTACCTACTCTGGCCTTCCTTGCTTTATGTGGCCATACACGTAGAGGCTTTAAACTATTTGAAGTTTCCACCTACCATAGATGGTATCAAGGTTTGTAGGATAACTGCAGGGCGCCCTATCATTTCTGTAGCTGTTCTGCTGCCTGGCCACCCAGTTCGGTGTTAGTCTTTCTTCTGCTGTGTCTTGGCTAAAGTGAAATTTTGCATTGCTGTATATTTATAGTATATTACATTATCTTTTTTGGTGCCAAACCATGGTCACTGTCTTTTCAAATTCTTATTCATCTCTGTAGCAAACTGTAGCTGGAAGTATGCTACTGGGTATCTCAGGATATACACAATTCAGACTCTGTTTTTCATTGCATCTATAACCACAGGAAATACCACCTGTGCTGTGACCGGGGTATAACTGAATTTAAAAAAAATCAGAATTTGAGGTGGTTGAGGATAAGATATTAGCACTAAATACAATTCCTTCCTTTAATTGGCACTTCTAACAGGACTTTTTCACTTTCAGAAAAAAACAATGCACTGAGAAAAACATTCATGCTTTAAAACCGTGTCTCCATTCTCTGCTCCCCTGCAAACAAGCCTTTGAGTTCAGTGGCCCTTTAATCCGCCCAGTGCTCCTATATCTCAGCAATTTGCTGCTGTTTTATAATATACAACCTGTAGGGATTCCACACAAAGGGTATCAAGTACACATCTGGGCAGGTGCAGCTTTCCACTTCACTTCCAGTCTTTATGTAATCAATAACAAAACTGGTCAGTGTTTCCCCTCAATCCTCTGCGGAGAAATTTCCAATAGATTTTTTTAGGTTATGTAAGATGTGTTGAATACATCATAATCATAAAACATGTTATTAATATTTCAAGACAAAATTGTCAATTTTTTTAGCGGAAATGAGTGATTAATGTTTGCAATCAATATTTCCTTTTACTTGTCAGCGAATAATTTTACATATAAAAACTTTAAAAGCAGAAGAATAACCTCAAAGATTTAAATGATTTATTGTTCAGCTCATGTCACATAAAACTGCGCTGGGCACAGGTTCCTGAACTTTGTGTAAATGAAAAGTGGAGCATGTAAATGCTATACTTTGGTAAAAAATCCTTTAAAACACGAAGTTTCTGATTGATTTTATCTAATTTATCTGGTATGACAGAAGCAAGAATTTTGAGAAATTTGCAATTATATTTTTTACTGTCTGAAATAGAAGAAACTTCTGTGAAAATGAAATCAATGAGCTTTGGTTTGTCTTCATTAAGTACAACTAAACAAATGGTTTTTATTCTCAATTCTCTATATTAAATTGACTATATGTGATGTGTTATCGTGGCTTTTGAGAAACAGAATATATGAACACGGGAAGGGTTTGCGACAAATTTCAAACAGTTTGAATTTCTTGCAAACTATTCCAGGTGGACTCTTGAGTGCTGTACTCGTAAAGCTATCAGGACATTCCATATTTTCCGTACAGGATCTCTGTACGATGGTTTTAAGATCGTTCCAGTTGGAAATATTCACTTCCTGATTCTCAAAATTTTCGAATCAGGAGCAAGGTTTACAAGAAAACAGAAATAGAACAGCCCTCTTACCATGGGTTATTTTACAGATCTGTATTTGCCTATTTCGTGAAAACAAGTGTCGACTAAGAAAAGTAGTGTCAAAACTATCTAACCAACAAAAATGTAAATCCTATTTGATGTTTGTCTTTAACTCATGAAAAAAACTTAAATACATACATAACTCGAGTAATTTTCCTTTTGGCTATGTATGCTATATGTGGGTGTTCTTTTCAAAGCTTAAGTCATATTTTGAGGGCAGACTCAGCTCTGGAGCTAAGAAGTGGCGAGGTATTGTAAATAGCCAAAAAGAAAACAAATTGATGTGACACTGTTCATCCTCAATTTCACTCACTCAGTAAACTTTTTTTTTTTTAAATCACGCATGATCATTATTTGGGGTGTTAAGAAATTATTTCTGCTACGGTTTGCTGTGTTTGCTTTAAGTGTGTTTTGGGTAAAATTGCTGTCTTCCTATCAATTATCGACTTTCCAAAATTTTTTGAACAACTCTATTTTTTTTTTCAAATGTTTCACATTTGGAAAGATACTTAATGGTCGACAAATGTGTATCCATTTATTGTTGATTTTAGAAATTTAGCCTTTACAATTTGAAATAAACCTAGAAAGTATGTGGCTTAACCATAATTTGTGTAGTGATTATATAATTGCTTGAATATTTTGCTGTTGGTAAGTAATACTGAAAGGACATCAGCAGTGGGCTGCCATCAGTAAAGTTCATATATTTCCAGTTACATGTCATACCATATAAGCTAGTAGTTGCTTACCTTTGGTCGGCAGTTTACAGTACAAAACCTTGACCAACTGTATGTACTGGTTTCCTCTGCCCTTCCAACTACCCGTCGTGATATGACCTGTACAGTGTTGAAAGCGACGTAAAACCCCAAATAAATAAACATACCATATAAGGCTGAGACCATGGTAGCCAAGTTGATATCAAAAGTAAATTAGATATTTTCAGAAACTTCTGAATTTCTTGCCAAATGTGAGGTGCTGATTTGCAGTAGAAATTGAAAGTATGAAACATGTCAACTACAAATGAGTCCAGGGCTTGTATCCACAAGATTCTTCTTTTCTTGGAATTACATTTGGTCAAAGATAATTTTAACTTGTTCAAACATTTCTTTTTAACTTCTATTCTTAGAATGATCCTTGTCTAACAATTGTTTTGTGAATAGGTTTTTATTCTAAGAATAAGGAAATTCTTAGCTTTGAATTTTTCTTAGACTTAAGGGCAATTTTAAGAAAATTTCTAAGAATTTTTGTGAATACATGGCTCATTTATAGTGTGACATTTTCTTGTTAAAGTTCTATCGGCTCAATTCAGTAAGTATAAACAAAACGCAATCCATATTTAGATAGGACACCTTGTACACAACATGGAGTAGATTTTCAACATGAAGTAGATTTTCTTGAAATACCTGTTATGGTCTTTCAAAAGGTTGAAGTTGGTGTTTTACATCCCGTTCAACAGCTTCTCTTACATCCCATCATACGTGCAAATAAAGCCTCTCTTACATTCCATTGTACGTGCACGTACGTCCTGGTTACAGAGAAAAATCGACTGATTTGCAATGGACACTTAAGCTACACTTGCGATTTTATAACAGATTATCAAGGTCGCACAGACCCAACAATGAAAATTGGCATGCACATTTTCTCTGCATGCAGTATGGCTATAAATGCATCCATGTCTCAAGGGTAACTTACAAGAGACTTGCTCATATGCATTCTCCTTGCTAGTGTTTCAAGATCTTCCTATTCACTTACAGGGTTTGTACGTGCTGCATAATACACTCACTTGTACCTTGCATCCATATTAACCAACTATGGGGCCTGTAGCTAGTCATAGTCTGTTCTTTGATGTTCAAGTACTGACACTCTTGATGGGAAAATACATCTTGTTTGCACGTGCAAATCTCTGCTACCCCAATACCAGGCTATGCTGATATTTTTCAACAATATTTGCAGTACATTTACGGGAGTATATACGTACAATGGAACGTAAGAGAAGCTTAAGGTGTATTCTCCCAACAAAAGTGTCACAACTTGAATATCCAAGAATAGACTGCCACTAGCTACAGGCCGCATGGTGGGTTTATAGACATGCAAGGTACACATGAGTGTATGATACAACAAGTGCAAGCAATGTAAAGCCTCTCTTACATCCCGTCATACATGCACGTATGTCCTGGTTACAGAGAAAATTGGCTGATTTGCAAGGCACACTTAAGGTACACTTGCGATTTTATAATAGAATTTAAAGGTCGCACAGGCCCTGCAATGAAAATTGACATGCACATTTTCTCTGCGTGCACTCAGTATGGCTGTAAACGCATCCATTTCTCAAGGATAACTTACGAGAGACTTGCACATGTGCATTTCCCTTGGAGGTGTTGCAAGATCTCCACATTCGTTTGCAGGGTTTGCACATGCCGTATAATACACTCACATGTACCTTGCATGTATATGAACCCACTGTACGACCTGTAGCCAGTAGCAGTTTATTCTTTTATCTTTAAGTTGTGACACTGTTGCTGGCAGAATACACCTTGTTTGCACGTGCAAATCTTTGCTACCCCACTACCAGGCTATGTTCATATTTTTCGACAATATTTGCAGCACACTTGCATGTATATGTACGTACGATGGGATGTAAGAGAGGCTTTAGTAAATGGGGAGAACCTACAACACTAGCAAGGAAAATGCACGTGCTCACGCCTCTCATAAATTTCCCTTAAGGCATGGATGCATTTGTAGCCATATTGCGTGCACATAGAAAATAAATTGCATGCCAATTTTCAATGCAGGGTCTCTGCGACCTTGATATTCTATTGTAAAATCGGACGTTTAGCTTAAGTATCCCTTGCAAATTAACTAATTTTTCTACAGGACGTACAATGGGATGTAAGAGAGACTTTCAACGTACACACCTCAGGCATAGGGGGGGGGGGGCAGTATTGTTTCACAGGATAACCCATTTTTAAATGTGCACTACTAACATACGAGGTCCACATAAGAGGTCATGAACCATATACGTGTAGATACGATGATATGGAATAGTGTGAGCGGACCATAACATATTTGTAAGCTTTATATGTTTCTAGTAACTATAGTTACTGTGGTGTCTTGAATTTAGGTCACCTCAAATCAATGAATCCTACTGCCTCTTATTTTGTGAAAATCCAAGGATGTCACGACCTGTTGGCATCATTGATGGGCTTCAGAAATATGCCTGGGGACCTTAGAGATTATCAATATTCAAACCTAGATATAATGCAGAGTCATCTGATAGCTTAGTTTTATCAAATCTTCCCATTAATCCTTTTTGCTTTCCAGGACTCTCACTAATTGAAATCAGCATCCAATTCCTGTTGGGGTTTTCATAAAAACTGGTTGAATGTATGAATGATTTTGTGCTATTTTATTTCTGCCTCATATTCAAAATGTTTCTGCACTCTGGAAGTCTTTTATTGTCTGTACTCAGTAATCGTCCAGATAAGTAGAATAAATGATTTTCAGACACAATAAGAAACATACAAAATAAAATTGTATTCTTTTATTTTTAATCTTGGTTATATGTACAATAATTCGGTATGAAAAATATCAATATAAATTAATATTCTATTTACATTTTGAACACTTGCAAAACTCAAGTTCTACTATGTTTGATAAGAGATTCAACATCAAATCTCTGGTGAACACTAAACCACAAACTAAGGGTTAAATGAACTGAGGTAAATACATTCAGTTTATCAATGTACCAGCCATTGAGATATATTCACTATAAGGAGCAGACTAATTCAAATCAAACCAACTAGAACAGGGTCAGTCTCAGAACAGGGACATGCAAATAAACACCTATTCATTATTGGCTTTGTCATCCAATTTACATGTCAAAGAGACAACGTTTGCTAAGTTAATACAGTGAACATAAAGACAAAATAAGGATTGTCTGCAGTCGATATAATCTGAAGGGTTAAGTCTAATGAAAACAAACTATAAATTAGCACATGCTGGTTCACATGCCTCTCAGTAAAAAATATACACGTACTAAAACATGTGACAAACATTTATTTAATATGGGAGTGATTCCCAGAGATCAATGACTAAATAGCCCTCCTTTTCTGTGACAGTTTTCAGACTAGCTGCTTCAACATCACCAGCAAACTTCAAAGTCCTTTTCACCTCTTTTTGACCTGTACCAAAGACCCGGTCGATACCTTTCCTCTTTTGTCCATATTTCACCTTCAACTTAACCATATGGCCATCGGCTGTGACAACAACTTCTCCTTCTGGTGTAAATGGTCTAATGTCCAACTTAATGGTCCATGCCTTAATGTTCGTACCACATTTTAACGATGAATGAGAGGAAACGATTTCGATGTTCTGCAAGTGTTCCTGCTCCTCCCGTGAAAGTTTCCTCCTGGGACAATTTCTCAGGCAGAGATCGCTGTGGTTGTGGGAAGAATCCCTGGCATCTGCAATTCCTGAGAAACGCCTCGGTGAATCTTCATCCGCAGAATGTGCCTGTTTTGACAGAACGGCTTTCCTCAAAGACACAGTTGGGCAACTCCCTCTTGGATTTACACGGTTGGTGGTACATGCCAGGCAACCATCGCTCTTGGATATTTTATCCTCCATGCTTCTGACTTGTGGGAGGGATGAGAGACTGATTCGACGTACCTCCTTCTCCCATTGGCGTTTACTCAGTTCCTCCAGACGGTTAGGAACAACGGAGTTGTATAGCCAGTTAGCAGAATTGCTGAAGTCTGGGGGGTTGATGCGGATCTTCTTCTTCTTCTTAATACGAAGGGGCATGTTGTTCATTTGGAAGGTGGAGACGCTTGCTACTATCGCCATGGTATTTTCTGAAAATAAAGAGAAGCACTTGATAAGAATAATGATGATGGTAATAATGTGGTTCCTTTGCATTATATGAAAAAATCTTACCATAAGGGTAATATATTTCTTTTAATATACAGGATCATGGTGACTAATAGGAGCATTATTTTTAAAAGCCAGACATTCATTTTTAATGTGACAACTAGATAAAAAAGTGCTGACACATTAATCCAATACTAGTCATTTATATGCTGGCAATTTTAATCCAAATCTAGCTGATCTTCTAAAATTGAAAGAATATACGTCTTATCAAGAAATTTAGGAGTCAATTATGAGACATTCATGAGGTATACTCTTTACAAAGTAGATTTTATGGCAATCTGTAATGTAAGTTCATGAATTGAAACTGAAGACCTTGCAAAGATCAACTTATTGATGGTGGTTTGTAAGGAGACAGATATTTCCTGTACTAGGTTCCAATAAGATGATTAAAAACCTTCCCAGTTCTACACCAGACTACTATAGGTCATATTAGCAAAAAATGCTAAACTGGATGGCACTTTAACAGAACTTAGTCTATCCAAGCTATAATAGCTAGTGAATATTGTTCTCATAAATATATACCGTTGTTACGAAATATTACACAATAGCAATAATCTCTTCAAATGCCTATTGACAGATACCAATCATGGGGATGATTGAATAAATATTTGGTCGTTACTGTTTGGTTGTAAAGTAAACAGTTCAAGTACAAATGCACTTAAAACCTTAAAGCCATTTCTCTTAAATGAGAGATCTAAAGACCTAGTTAATGATTAGTACAGTTGGTTGCCTGGAGTGGTTTTTCTTTTATTCAGAACACTATTCATTGAGTGGAGATCTTAATAATGAAAAAAGACTAAGATATGCAGACACTTGATCTTAGAGATCAGCTTATTTAATTAACTAGCCTTTGCGTAAAACATTCCTAATATGTATGTCAATGAAATATTGGTGACGTCAAGCACTTAGATATCATTCAAATTATATAAATGATGTAAGAAAATTATATGATAACTCAAATTAGATTAGTGAACACAGACCAATGAAACTAAATATACTTATGATTCCCAAATCTATTGCACTTTAAACATATCTTAAAATAATACAATAAGTGTTAATATTTAAAGGCCAACATTTAAAATGATGTAAAATTAGCTAAAGAAATGTTATTTTCTTTCAATGGTTCTTTTTTTTCAGACTTATACTTTCAACATAGAGTACACTCTGATAACAATAATCAGTAATATGTCTATAATATTTTATAAAATAATTTAATTGTGACATTTAACTACGTTTTATTTTCTCTATGCATCATATTTACAAAGATAATTACCTTTTCAATTGATATATCCAAAAATATTCTGTCAATATTCTATGAAACTCTTCTTGTTCAGTGAACTCTTATTTTTTCACTCTAACTCTCTATCACTTTCAAATATACTCAAAGGCTTGAAGACTGTAGTAGATAGCAAGTCTCAAAGTGATAACAATATAGTGTTAACAGTTCTGTGCTCAAATGAGGTCTTATTCTCGTCTGCTCTTTACCGCCACTTTTATAGACCCAGTCAGTGCACTTGTAGTGCTCACACACATTCCACGTGGTATTTTTGTTGTTGCAGTGAGTATGTCTCTCACTTGCAGTTTGTTTTTCTTGTTGCTAATGCAGAGCTCTTGGAATTACATACTCAGCATTGAGCAATGTAATTAACATATTCAAACATACAGAGAGTCCAACAGCCAATCAGAATGCAGCTCTATCGAGCAGGAAGGCTGAGCAAAGGTATTTGAGAGTTTTCGTATAATATAATAAGTAATATCCCACCATTGTTCTTTTTTTTCTATCATACCTTTAAACAATATAATTGAGTATTTGTTGTAACATAATAATGGTAATGAATAAGACTCAGTTATTCAATATCTTTCATAGTGAATAAAGTTGAAAAGTCAGTCAGATTTATCTAACAGTTCCTGCTTCTGAAACAAATAGCACATGTCCATTGGCCTTTGACAGAAAAGACCAAAACTAAGATTTTTAGTGACGCGCCCTCCTGTGTGAATTGGTATGGAGACGCAAAGAATACAAATGCACTTGTACATAATATTCACTAGGTAATCCTATTAACACTAACCTGTGTTTTGTTGACAACTTTAACATACAGTTTTTTGTATTTTATTTTTTTTTGGAGCGTCAGCAGGGGCGGATCCAGCTTTTATGTAAGGTGGGGGTTCACATCGAGTAAGGTGGGGGTTCACATTGAGTAAGGTGGGGGTTTACATCAGACATATTATAACTAAGGGGGTCGAGGGGCATGCCCCCCTGGAAAAAAAATAATTTTTGGTAAAAATAGAGTGCATTTCCTGTAAATTTAACACCACTGTCAAGAAATAATTTTGTACTTTGGGTTGAACCCCTTTACCTTATTTTTCAAGGAGGGGGTTCGAACCCCCTGAACCCCCCCCCCCCCCCCCCCCCCCCCCCCCCCCCGATCCGCTAGTGGTCAGTGGGGAGACATTCTTCTGGTAGTTACTGAGATTTTCCGACTCTTAATGTATTGTTCGCATTTCTCCGGTCTGTTGACTTCCATATACTACTTCATGCCTTGAATTAAAATCAACTTAAACGTGAATTTGTTTTGATAAAATACACATTAACATAGTTGCATTATATAAATTTGATTATGGACCTATTACCGATATCACTCAACTGGAGACTGGAATCTATCCATTTGACCACATTGCAAAAGTTCCATTATTAATTTCCTACTGTTTGGTGGTGTATCATTGCAAAGACCTGAACTGTACACAAAACGGAAGAAAAATATTAAATAACATTTGTAAAACTCGTGTAGTTTCATTTACCAAAATAAGGAAGTCAAAGTGACAACATTTAGATATTACAATATATATATTTTATTTGTTTTGCATGTTAAGTCACATGTATAATACAAAGCAATACAAGCCTTATTTGAACTACACATCAAGATTCTATGACCAGTCCCTTGGTATTTACAAATTAAATATCTTTCGTAGATTTCCCCATGGAAATTGTGAAAAGTTGGGGCGTTTATTTTTTTTTGTAGAAATCATATTACGATTTTAAACGATTTCAAAAGGTTTTATTGTTCTGATTTGATGTTGGTAAAATTTAAGCATATTCTAATCAACATAACTACACATAACTACACTCAACACAACCACAAATAATATTATCATGCCCAAGTAGTGCAATGTTAGGGTGGGGACCAGTAGCCTTGCTTAAGGCTCAAATTCCTACCATATCTTTTTCAAACATGTACATATTACTTGATATTCATCAACGTCATGTAGGAGATATCAGCTCAGGAGACTGAGATCTCTGCAGTATCAGTATGCTGAGGTGTAAAAGCCAATATATAGAAGAGTTCATTAGATAAACGAAAATTTCATTATATAAACTGTAAGTTCTCCCTAATTACAGAGAAACTCAGGCCTTTGGCAAGGTTAATACCTTCCCCAAAGTTCATTCTATTGTCAGGAGAGAATCTATGCTTAAGATTCTGATATTAGACATCTGCAGTTTATGATACAGGTGCAATAATATAAAAACCTCCATTGGAAATCCTGTAAGATGCAATTATCCTCTTAACCAAGGATAAATCCGCAATAATTATGATGAATCCCCCTTTAACTTATTTACATGCCATGTACAAGATATTATGCACAGCATAGATAGTAGGTGATCATATTTCAGTGTATTTGCACCAATACTGGAATACACCCAGAACAACGATATTTGCATTCTGCCATCACATATTTATGGGTATCCCCCACAGTAGTCAGCGTTTGATAAAATGTGCCTGTCCTTCAACTAACGTCCAAGGCTCGCATGCCACCTTGAGATACAGTGGCATGCACATGCACAGAGGAATCTGAGCATGAGCAGATGATTTTTTTTGCTACAGTAACTGAACAGTGTAGTCCACAGTGTGTAGTCCACAGTGTGTATAAGGTTGTGATTTGGCTATTTTTCAGTGTAATATGGCGACATGAGGTGAGTGGAGGTAAATGGACATTTTGCCACTGTGTCGCAAGGTGGCATACAAACCTCGGTTCTGCCGCTCAGAAAACTTATTACCATGGGACATACCGCCTATAATGTGAATGGGGCAAGACCAATGACTCACAGGAAAAAAACAATTCTGTAGATGCCATAGAATAGAGTAACTGGTTGGCATCAGTTGAGCGCTATATAAAATATTGATGTTATATTGTTGTCTTGTATTATACATTAAAATGCCCCTGAGTTTATCCGGGCTTATAGATATTAAAGGTGTGTCTTGTGGGAGCAATAAAGAGACTAATTCGACATACCTCTTTTCACCATTAGCATTTGTTCAGTTAATCAAGATGCCTGGGAACAACGCAGTTGTATAGCCAGTTAGCAGAAATGCTGGATTCTGGGGACTAATACCAAGGTTTATCTTTTTAATAGGTAGAGGTATGTTGGTCATATGATAAATGTTTCACTTACACCTCATTAGTTAATGATTGTATAACTTATTTATTTATTATTGCTTTCAACACTGTACAGGTCATATATGGAGGGGGGAGTTTTATAGAAAGAGGAAATCAGTAAGAAACCCACCATCAGTAAGAAACTATCAACTGGGGTCTGGGGTTTGAACCGCCAACCTCAGAGGTGGGAGGAGAGTGTGTTACCACTGAGCCACTGTGGCCCCTATATACATGGGGTATAATCTAAGAAATACCTTTTATTGATAATAGCTACAAAGCCATTTCATGTGTATCAATTCCTTTACTCTAATGTGAAAAAAGTGAAACAAGAGAACCGTGAACCAAGAGACATTATCAAAAAAAATAGAAAAATAAAAAAAGACTGCTACAGACATTTCATTTCATGATCATTGGAAGATTAAAGTGTGTCACAAAGGTACAAATACACAGAGATTCGTTTTATCAGAATTACAAAACCATCTAACAAATTCTAGTCACTAGAACTAAACAATTTTTATCAGAACTAAACAATTAATAAACAATTTAATAATTTTATAAAATTTTATCTTAATTGATGTTAAAGTACAGTCAAATAACTTACTTTTCCTTGTGTTAATTGTGAAAAATTTCTAAGTCAATGATTTTATCAGTAGCATCATAATGTATACTTAAACTACAAAGCTGAAGGTGCAGAAAAACATCTACAATGCACCAATGTATGCAATGATTGATGATTTGGGTTTAGGTTTAAAGGTATGACAGAGTTAAATCAGATTTCAGCCAATGACATTTGTCAAATATCCTACAAAAGAACAACAGCTGGAGATAGATCATGTGCCCATAGACTGCCCCAAGTCTTTGTATTTCTCATTCCACAAAATCTGACATACATGGAATCCTTGTAAATCCACTGGACGAGAATAAATAACCTTCTGTCCAATGAAATATCAGCACCAAATTCTGAAAAAAGTCATTCAGTCTTCAAATAATACCGAAGACAAAAGGACTTGAGGAAAGTCTAATGTACCCAGGGCCTGAAAGGATTACCCTACATATTTTATTGACATAATAATTCCAATCTGCCTATCTTTCAAGACAAGAATATTTTTATATCCAAATCATCTGTCAGTAATTAGACAACTCTATAAATTTTTGTGCCGTAATTCCAAACCTTGGAACAATTTCAAGGCCTCAGGTACTTCACTTAATTAGCTAAAGGTTATGATAAATTCACAAAAACTCCACCCCACATACTTAATTAGGTCAGAAGTACCATCCCACCTGTATTATCCCTGACACACAATGTCAGTCCATGATACCTATTTTCCCCAATCATTAAGGTTAAAAACATTCATTGTCACAATACACAGTTAAATGTAAACAACAATGTATAAGTATTTTAAGCGTGAGCAAGGCTAGCGCCTGTAGAGATCACTTTTTCATTTTTTTGTCTCCGGACTTTCACTATATTTATTTATTTTATTTATTTATTATAGTGACATGCAATATACGATATACAAATGAGATGACAAGCAGAAATACAACATTGCCCAGCCCTGAGGGGCTTATAAGTCACTCTTAATCAAGACAATAATTAACATGGTTATAGTGCGAGATAAATTACAGTATTACCAGCATTAGGCAAAAGATGTTTTTGAATAGGAAAGTGTACCAACTAGCAACAATTACATTAGTGACAAAGTAAATATACTACAGAAAATATTACACACACCAACATAGAATGAATAAGTATGTTCTATTTATTAAGCAAATCCTATCTTATTCTCCATGCTTGGTAAATAAAATCAACCAGTTGTTTCTCATATGAATTGACAATTATAACAAATTTTTCATTGTCTGATAAACTGTGTAACTGTGGAATATTTTGTACAACAGATTTGAACAGGTTTGATAGTAGATTTTCATAGGCAACACAGTGACACAGAAAGTGTATTTCATCTTCCACTTCATTTGATTTACATAATAGGCAAGTGCGCTCATCTACATTTAATTTTCTAAGTTTATTGGAACTAGTGTCCTTTATAAGATGAAACCTTCCAGTTTCTATTCTTAGTGGCAACATTCCTGTTCTGAATTGAACTAACAGTGATCTTTTTGATTTTGATATGTATGCGTTGAGATAGTTTTCCGTTTCATATTTATTTTTAAAAGTTTTGTACACCCTTAATTTAGGTTTTGATTCCAGCTCTAGCTTCCAATCATTCTCTGTTTTTGCCATAAATAATTCTTTTACATGTTTAGTATTAACAGGGGTTTTTGAAATAAAATGATTCTGCATGTTTATTAATGCAAGTATTTCTCTTATATCATTTGACCAATTTGCTGTGCACTTTTCATAATCCCATAGGAATACTTTTTTGGTAATTCTGCTGGAGTCCATTTTTATCAAACGGTTCCACAGTCTAAGCATACATAGATAGTGCCTATATTTGCAAGGGAGCCATCCCATTTCTCCATTTATTGCTGCCAGAGGGGTAATTTATGAACACCCAGGAAATATCGTATCACCTTATTTTGGATACTGTCACACTGTGCACTGTTTTTGTAACCCCATACAGAGGCACCATAGTCAAGAATAGGACATACATGTGCGTTATAGAGTTTAGTGTAAGTTTTGAATCTTACATCTTTCAGGTATTTCAGTTTTGAACAGATACTACCTAATAATCTACTTCCAGAATCTGACAATGTACTGATACATTGAGTGAATTTTAAATGCTAATCTAGATATGTGCCTAGGTACTTGTAAGAGGGGCAGTAATTAAGCTGAGTGTTTCCATATTGAAAATTAAATTTTGATCGCCCTTTTTTGACAGGTCTGACGTGAACAACATTAGATTTATTAATATTAATATTTAATTTCCATCGTAAACACCATTCATTCATTTTATTCAGCAGGGTTTGTAAATCTTTCTCATTTTCAGCAATTAAAACTAAATCATCTGCATAAAGAAGGATACATAATTTTTGACCATTTATATCTATGCCCAGGTTTAACTCTTTTAATGTTACTGCTAAATCATTTATATAGATAGAAAATAATGTTGGGGATAAATTGTCTCCTTGTTTTACCCCTGAAATGACACTAAACCAACCTGTCATCCAGTTATTTACACGGACACATGAGAAGGTATTGTTGTAAAGTGATTTTATGGCTTTATATATTTTACCAGTAATACCATAAGTTAATAGTCTATAAAACAACAAATCTCTATCTACCCAGTCAAAGGCTTTTTCAAGGTCAATGAAACTTGCAAATACCGATTTTGATTTTGACAATTGATTCCTGATAAGACATGTTAGTGTAAATGTGTGTTCTTCACATGATCGTCCTGAATGAAAACCGTTTTGTTCATCAACTATTAAATCCGAAATATTACAGTAAGTTGTTATCCTTTTGTTAATTAAAGATGAATATACTTTTGACACACAAGATAAAAGACTGATTCCTGTGTAATTGAGCGGGACATATGGATTCTTTTTAGAATCTTTAGGAATTGGATTTATGATTGATTTGAGCCAGATTGTGGGTACTATCCCACTTTTGAAACAAGTCTGGAAATATTATAGCAACATTTCAGAAACTGATCTTTGTTTAAGCACCTCATTTGGAACATTGTCACAACCAACAGCTTTATTAGTTTTAAGCCTTTTTATTACCTGCTTCAATTCATCATGACAAAAAGGTTTATTTAAAGGGTCATTTTGAATTTCATAATTTATGTAATCACTATTTTCCAGTGCACACTTTTGTCTTAATATATTGTTGTAAAAATCTCTGTCAAAATTGATATTGTTCAGTTTATTATATAGATTACAAAAGTCATTTTGCCACTTTTGGAGAATAGTATTTGTTTCAAAAACATTTTTTTCCTCAATTTGAACTTGCATTGGAATTTCTGCCTTTTCTTAGGACCCAATGACTTTAAGTGGTTCCAGAAATCTTTGGGGTTTCTGGTGCTGAAATTCTCCAACTCATTAACAAGTTTTTTCTTATAATTGCGTTGTGCTTGTCTCAATGCTCTATCAAATTTGTTTCTAGATATCTTAAATAGTTGAAAGTTTACTCTTTTACAGTGTTTATCCGATTTACATTTTGTATACCGCTTTTCAGATTCACACATGTGTTTCCATAAACTTGTCAATTCATCAATCCAGTAGGGTTTGGTCACCTTTAATCTTTTTCTAGTCTTATTTTTAGTATGTCTAAGCTCTAGATATTTATCCATTTCATCAAAAAGTGTTTTACACATTTTTGAGTAAAGAGTATCTAGGCAACTTTGGGTTTTATTCGTTTTCTCAATGATATCTATGATATTCAATACTGTAGCATTCCATAATTCATTGTTCATAAAGTCCTTTGGAGAATGTAGGAAATTATAACTTTTATTTACAAATTCATTAGGTTCTTGCATTGAGCTCCCATTTTTGGAAATAACGTCTACATCTTGTAGCTTTGAATGAGAAATATATGACATGTTTACTTTAGCACTTAAAATTGAGTGGTCTGGAAGTCTGCAATTGTCTGAAACAATTTCCTACAGTTTGTATTCAGAAACAATGTCACTTACTGCTTTAACAGAAAACTCACTACAATACTGCAAACATTCATGAGGGAATACAAAATAATCTACCACTGACTTTCCTCTTGATGATATAAATGTGTAATTATCTTTTTCTTTTTCAAAACATCCATTTAAAATACACATTTTTCCTTCTTTCAGGAATTCTATAAAGGACCTTCCATGTGAATTTTTTGAATGGTCAAGAACTAGCCTTTCATTGACGTTATCAATATCTGGAAGAAAGTCCAAAGTACAACCTATTCTGGCGTTGAAATCTCCACAAATAATTATTATATCAGCAAAAGAACATGTATATACAAGAGATAACAAGTTTACAAAGAAATTAGAAACATTTCTACCCCAGACTGAATTTTCTGGTGACAAATAACATGTAATTAGTACAACACTAAAGTCTGTATACTTATCTTTAAATTCAACTGCTAAAATACCATCATGTTGTTTATTTAAAATGTTTATATCATATGTACCCTGTAAACATTGATTAATTAGTATCCCTATTCCTCCTGAAGGTTTAGGTGCACGTACATTTACAAATTTTCTATTATTACCTATCCAAGTAAATCCAGAGACACTAATATTTTCTGCAATTGGAAGGTGTGTTTCAATTAGGCATAAGATATCTGGATTTAAACCTTTAATGATATTTTGTCTTAGCTCACTGTTTGATTCTGTCCAACCATTCACATTCTACTCTCAGATATTAATAGGCTGGGAAATGTCTCAATGCAGTGTCTGATCAAAAAAGGAGCTGCTTGGAGGTTGTGAGTTCCCTTGGAGATTTTTCTGATTAGAGTGGTCTGCATGTGGCACTGTGCCTGAAATTGCTCTGGAGTGGTATGGGGGATTTGAAGATGTATTACCAGCTGGTTTGTGGCAAGCATTTGGCTGAGAAGCATTAAAAGTGTTCCATTCAGGTCTCACAGTCTCTGGTCCATTGTTACTTCCAGAATGTTGACCATTATCCCATATTCTATCCTTAGGGACTAACATTCCCATTCCATTGATCCTGAAATTGTTTCCTAGGGGCGAGTTTTCAAGTATGGTACGAGTGTTCATCTCCAATAGGCGTACTTCATGTGATTTGCTGGACCTCATGAATACTCTGTTAAACACCGAGTGTTGAAGATTTCTCTTGTTGGCCAGTACTAGCTTCTTTTCGTCTAATGTCCTGAAGCTAATTTTCATCAGTGGTGGCTTTGACATATTCCTATGAGGCAATCTAGCAGCTTTGATAACCTTAACTTGTTGCATAATTGGAACATTATAGGAGTCTGAGCCAAGGTTAGCAACCAGATCCTCTGCAATCAAAAGGGGGTTTTCCTGTGGGTATTTTGGCAAGCCACTAACAACCACAGTGACATCAGTGTTTTTCAAAGGGTCAGTGTCTTTTCCTGGTGCACATATTTTCAGTTGTTCAATCTCTTTAGCTTGTTGGTCCACTTTGTCACTGAGCTTTGTAATTGTGTCATTTAACAAGGTGCGTTCATTCATCACATAGTTTTCAGAGTGATTAATTTGTGTACTAATTTCTTTCTTCAATTCATCTCTGAGTGTATTAATCTTAGTGTCAATTTGTTCAGAAATTTGTGTTGCAATTTGTTTTTGTCCCTGCTTTAGCTCTTTTATTTCTTCCATTATAATGTGGAGGGTACCAATTAAGTCACCCTCATCTGGGTCTTGTTCTGCTTCAGTGATTTCAGTCAATGGGATGCTACCATCTTGGTTTACTTGCTTTCTTTTTGCCCTTCTTTTGGAGAATCTCCTGAAAGTTTTCTCTTTGCTTTTTCAAATAGTGAGGCCATGTTTATCCAAATGTGTCCACACCAGTTGAATCTACACTGTTTATTTAAGTATATCCAGTGAATTTTACTATTTAAACTGTCTAAAATCCTTGTAAAAACACACTTTTTATCCAGAGAAAATAATCCACACTTCCACACACTATAACCACCTTCCACACCTATAAGTGGTGTAGCGTGATGATTATCTGTCTGTTCACTGAAGTTAAACGGCAATGGGCTACGTTAGTACTGGGATGGGTGACCACTTCAGTCCACTACTCATGTCTCTGGTGGCTTTATGGCTCACGCTATTAGACCGAAACCCCTTTCGGCCTTGTTAACTATACATACTAGATATGAGAAAAAGACACACGATTCATCTGGTGTTTGGTATCCATATGCCCACCTTTGTTGGCCCAGGCCTTATGGTGGATCATATTCTTTGGACCAATTTCCAAGATCAAAATGTATTATGGGGGAAAATATAAATAATAATATACTGACTTTGTGTATATCACACTATTACAATCATTTTTCTTGAAATGAAGGAAAGAAGTGCATACCAGTATTGTATATTTTATTTATCACAGCGACATAAAATATTTATAAAACTTACAATAAATAAGCGCAAGAATTTTCTACTTAAGGCCACAGCCAAGTTTAGCTACACAGGAAGGAGGGAAAGGAAGAATTTACCAATAAATGTTGGTGATTTTTTTTACTTTGAACTTTAATAACACATCCAGTATTTAATGCTGGTGACTAACATAATAGGTGTATTCCTGTTTTATTACATTACATTACATTAACATTTATATAGCGCCTATTAAACTAAGCACTTTACAATATGCACAATATACAGTAAATGCCTAGCAATTGTATGCTATTCTGAATAGATAGGTTTTAATTTCTTTTTTGAAGTCCAGGATGGCATTACAACTTCTAAGTTCAGCAGGTAAGCTGTTCCATAGGAGTGGTGCAGCAGAACTGAAACTTTTATCATTGCACCACATATTATTACCCTTATATTTACAGAAATATTAAGAACATTTATAATCATGTTTTGGATATTCAGTAAAACTATACAAAATGAACAGGGGAGGATGTGTTCATTGCCTTAAAGTATCTTTAATCAGTTCTCTTTTCAGAATAGATCAAAATTGTATTTTCTCCAATATTACATGATTTTGTGGTATTCTCCTCCTTCCAAATGTTGCAGTCATAAAAGAACACCCATATATGTTCGGTAGTGTCTCTGCATATCCCTATATCAAATTTTAGAAATTGCTTCATGACCACCCTGATTTTATGGCCAGTGACTTAATCTATCATGAGACCTAGTTTATCACCCTTGATGGTTAAGAGCATCATCACAGAAACCATAGACATCTGTCTTATGAATTTGTTTTAAAGTCTTTTTGGCTGACTATTTGTCTCCTGGCTATTTACATTAAATTTTGGCAGTCACAAGTATGTTTCAAGCAATCTTTGGGTGATAAAACCTATAATATTTGTTATAAGGCCTATTTTGACCACTCTTTTCATGATAAGACTAATCTTCCTTTCAAATAGAGCCGAGTGATGGTGTCCCACCAGAAGATAAGTCTTATGGGTCTCCTGGTTAATCTTTTCTGCTTTCCAAGAGTGACCATGATTTGGTGTAATAAGTTATCTTTCTGAATCGACGAGGCTGGTATTAGGAGGTAAAATTTATATTTTGACACACCTCATCTTATTAGTTGTAGTGCAAAAAGATTTAATAAAAAAAATCATATTTTATTGGGGAGGGAAACAGCTTAATTAAATGAATTTTTTAAATTAATGTTAATTGTACAATTAATCATATTGTTTAGGGTATGTTGATAATTAAAAAGGCTCCAAAGAACATGTGAATCATATTAATCAAGATGCCCAGCAAAAAGAGTTAAATATCAGTATGTGTTTATATGTAAGAACTAGTGTTGTATACAAGTCTGCATACTCTGATCAGTGTGTGTGTTATTTTATGAGATTTTTGTGCATTGCTGTCCTTCAAACATATCTCAAGTTTTCAGTGTGAGTTTAGTATAGCATTCCAGTAAAGTGACACAATCATTAAAATATGTAGTGTCTATTTTAACACAATGCAGACCATGGTT
The DNA here is from genome assembly GCA_964017235.1 of Sabellastarte sp. h YS-2021. Classification (NCBI taxonomy): domain Eukaryota; kingdom Metazoa; phylum Annelida; class Polychaeta; order Sabellida; family Sabellidae; genus Sabellastarte; species Sabellastarte sp. h YS-2021. The sequence continues at coordinate 77,925,458 of OZ024929.1, read as the reverse complement.
CACAGGAAACAGGTTTCATAGAACTTAGGTCACATGACACAGCTTATTAGGAAATGAAGTAGGGAAGCACAAGTAAATTCTCTAAATTTGTCCAGAACATAGGTCATGTGACCACCACTTCCTCTCACATTCCAGAGGTTGTAATGACTGTGAGTCATCTTTGGCATTCCAAAGCTTAATATAAAAGATGCAGCACATGCAGTCAAAATTCAGAAACAACTAATAACAACAAGCAGAGGTAGCAGAAGTAGAGGAAAGATCAGAGAAACACCATGCAGTAGATACAGAAAGGACAGCCTTATGCCAAAATGCTGTTAAAAGAGTATTTTAACATCTAGCTCTAGCATATTGCAACAACTTTGTTATACTTTTATTGTTGATATTTTAAAATAAAAGAGGACCCATAAGATACTGCATTTTAATACAAACCAACACACTAATTGTCAAAATCTCCAAATGACAATATTGCGAATATTATTAGGGAGGAAAAGACGTTAATTAGAATTGTTTTAATTGTTTCATTAATCCCGTGTTTTATATGTGAAATGGTTACAGATAGTTTGTATAAATCATGATACATAGCACAAAATCACCATATCTGAAAGTGTTTATATAAAGATCCCAGTATTACAACATACAAGCCCACCCTGCTCTACTCAATGTGTGTTATTGTTATCATGAAACTCATTTGCTTGCTGTCCTTCAAACACAGCTCAAGCTCTCGGTGTTGTTTAGTATTATGATCATTAATTGAGATGCTATAACAGGGAGGTTTTAATCTACATTATAATTGTACGGAAATTATTGCCAATAAGTCTCAGTAATCATAATAATTAACTTATAAATGAAATTAAATAAATAAGCAAATACATCTAAAATTCATAGTCAAATTGTGAAACATTTATGTTGTGTAAATAGTTCAGCATTAATATGGATGTTAATCAAGGGTCAATACATTGTAATTAAGCAATGTATGTTATTGTACACTTAGTTAAACTGTTCTGAGTTGCAAGTAATTATATTTAATATCTTGTGTAGCTAATTATACAACAAATGCAAAGTGTAAATGATCTTTCTGTGGAAGTTTTATTTTATAGAACAAGGTGCACAAGTATAAGGAATTAGAAACTCTGACTCTGATAGCTCAGGAATTCAGGCACAGGAACATCTTCCCATATTTAGAGATTAGTTTGGCAATGTTAGGCCCCAACTCGCGATTGGGAACATCTCGAGATTGTCCTTGCACAAACTCAGGATCTTGAGTTGAGGCAAACATCTCGAGATTGGGCAGTACATCTCAAGATTGGGCTGCACAAACTTAAGATAACTTTGCTAAATACCTTAGGCAATTGCCCTTAGCTATGATCACTTTCCCTAGATTATCTAAACATGGTTGTGGCTTCCTAATAAAATTTGGCAAAGGATAACAATGGCATTGAATATAAAACTCTTTGATTATCTGTTCAAAGAAATTTGTTTGTGTACACTGTTGCCTGAACTTTTTCTCAGATTCTTAATTGCAATTCTACAATTGTTGGTGTGTTGCCAGATGCATCCCTTACTAGATTACCAATTGCACTTTTATAACACTGACTCCTTCTATTAACAGGCTCATAAAATATGAATGATGTTTACCCTTGACATTGTAAGATAGTCATTCCAACACAACAGTTATTGGAATAAAATCATAACTATAAATGGTTAATGGTTAAAATTGATGACTTTTTAGTTCTTCACTACATTTTCTGAGCTATGTCTGAAACCCAGATTCACAGATTTAAGTCACATTTCACGTAAATGACATAATGACACAATAATTGCAATTATAAATAGAAATGACTACCTGACTGAGTGAGCACACACAATATTGCCCAGTCACTAAAATTAGCCAATCAGTTATTAATAGACCTCAATTAATTAGCAAATCACAGCCCTAGGTAAACATCTTAAGTTTGTGCAGCCCAATCTCGAGATGGGAGTCCCATCTCGAGATGTTTGCCTCAACTCAAGATCTTGAGTTTGTGCAAGGACAATCTCGAGATGTTCCCGATCGCGAGTTGGCGCTCAACAGCAACATATGTGGTCACATGACATTTTGAGGTGTAAGAAACAGTCTTTCCCACACTTTTGTCCCAGTCACATGACTCTCCTTATAAGGTAATGTTATTACAAAATTATCAGATAATAGGTCACATGACCATCAACAGTTCTTACTTCCTAGTCACATGGTTTGCAGCTTTTCTTATGTGGGTAAGTCACATGACCATCTACAGGCCCTTATTAGGCAAGATTTTGATCACATGACCAAACTGTGTATAAGAATTTACTAAATTACTAAATTCTCTGATCATGTGACTTCTTTATTTGGCCATTTTACTGAGCTATGTGAACATGTGACCATTAGTTCCTGTAGCATCCCAGACAGAGGAATGTTTGTGCCTCAGGGCTTGCATTCCAAAATTTGTTACAAAAAGAGCCAGTTTGGCCAGTTTTAGTCAGACCATGAGGGGATTATGATGAGGCAGTGCTGAGCTAATTGAGGCATCACCATCATCGTCAGAACTTTGTTATACTTTTGTTGTTTATATTTTGAAATAAAAGTGGACCCAGAAGATACTGTATTTTAATACATTAATTGTCAAACTCTTCACCTGACAATTTTCCCACAGGGTAATTGATGCCATCCACGACTCTGGAAATGGTAAGATTTTATGATAACTCATAAATGAGGAATAGCACCTTTAGGACCAATTTTCTCTTTAATTTATCCAAGGTCAGCATAGAATGGAAGGCTGTTTGATGAGTACCTTGAAAATGGCAGAAGGTTCTTCTCTTCAAAGATCAGCTGTGTTCACATCTTGAATAACATCTGCTTCCATTGTATCTGTTTTGGGGAAGGTGTATATTTTCTTCATGGATAACAAATTATTACAGTTATAAAGCACATGGTATTAAATTATTAGGATATCACCCAGTTGTGCTGCACACAACATCTGTATAGAATGGTTTGCTCCGTGTGCTCTGCTGAAGGCATCTTCAATAAGGATCTTGTAAGTCAAGATAAACTGTACATCCCTGTTTGAAACTAAAATGGTTGTAAACAACAGCCACAGTAGTTTGAAATGCCATTTAAGTATTTGACTTTCTTCTCTGTGGACATATTCAGCCCATGCCAAACACATGGGCTAAAATGGTTGTAAACAACAGCCAAAGTAGCAGGCGTTTGAAATGCCATTTAAGTATTTGACTTTCTTCACTGTCGACATATTCAGCCCATGCCAAACACATGTGGTGGCTAGTCCTGATATGAAGGCAACCGCTGAAAGTGACAAACATCCAATTGGCTAACCCAATGGTGAAAATGTCCCATTGATAAGAAGACTTATTGCTTCCATAAAAAGTCATCATCTTCAATCAATGCACTTAGCTGGATATTATATGGTTGATAAAACTCGTCTAACATTTCTCTGGTCTCAGGTAACATTGGGGCATAGCGACTGGCACTAGTCTGTTTGGGAGAAGTTGGCTTCTTGACAAATGGTAGGTCTAAGAAAGGGTAAACTTTGTCTTGTAATGTGCCTAATGGATCTGACATAAATGTCTTATATTTTAAGAACAAGAAGCTAGATCTTGGAAACAAGGATAGCCACTCCTTGATGTAGATCACATAGAGTCCAATCCTTAACCGAATGGAAATCTGATTATTCTCTATGACTGGCACTTGACCTTCTAGTGGCTCCTCTATGCCAATTGGTTTGGATATTTCTGTGCCAGCATTTATTATAGATTTCACATTTTTCAGGACACGTGGGTAGTAACTTCCAAATGCACAATGCCTCTCACTCAAGCCTAGTATCTCTGTGCAAGCAAGCCACCATTTGATAGCCTTCTTACACTGGAAATGGAAATCTGATGAGGATTGGTTGGTGTGGGTCCATATTCTGGAATTGTACTCCGAATACAACCTATCGGTGGGATTCCTCATAAGAACGATGAGTTTTGAATTGGGAAGAATCGTCTGTATTTTGTGAGGCGATAGAACAACCGGCTCTGGACTACCTTGGTTAATTTCTTCATCTTTCCAAGTCTCTGGTGACCAAGCTGTGTAAGGTGAAAAGTCCCCGGTAATAATCTCTTCATTGATATCACACTTTGCTAAGTCACATTTCTTTTGTGCATAAGTTTGAAGAAAGTCTTTCACTATTGCATCTTTGGCAGTGGAAAACAAGCCAGTATATTTTCTGAATGTTTTGCCTGCTTGGGTTTGTGTATTGTCCCACCAGTTCGGTTCTTTGATTTCCACTGAATTGTTCTTCGAATTATTTGAGGCTGGACAGGGGTAATCCTCGAAACAGTAGGTTCGCTGAATCTTCTGGTGCTGTGTTAAAATGCCATGGAAGAAACTCGTGCTTGATTTTGGAAACCCTAGAAAACAATATGTTTTAGAATGTTAGTAAAAAGATTTAGATATTTAAAAATAGATATATTTAACATGTTTATAATGCTGCAATGATGACTGTTAGAGGTGAGTAGTCAAGTCCCATTAATTTAAATATCCACCTCCTAACTATCCACACAGTGTAACAATGTGGCCTTTGATTATTACTTGGCTTAACTGAAGCGCAGTTATGCACCCAAATTACAAATGTAGTATTATACATTTTATTGGATGAAAAACTGCCTTATATGTCCCCTTTGTTCCCTCAATAGCTAGAGTCATGTTAGGAAAGATCATCCATCTTTTGCAACATCTGTCAACCAGTGACAACACAAAGTTGTTGGCCAGTGGTCAGTTGGGGAACATCATTTCTTTTAGGCCAGTTAGGTCCCTGACTAGAGGTAGGAATGCAAGCTTTATTGAGTGAAACTGGAGTATAATATACAGTTAGTAACAGCAAAGAGATCACATATCAAACTATACCACTTTTGGTCTACTTAGGCACCCAACTAGAAAGAGGCAAAGTAAACTAGTAAAGAGCAAAGTGATCATTTACTAAACTATATTATTTCTAGGCCACTTAGGCCCCGAACTAGATAGACAATACAAGCTTCACTGAGTATATACTAGACTATATAAAGCATGTCTCACAATGAACAAGACTGAAAGATACCAAACCCCATGTCCTGCATTTACCAAGTTGATTTTTAAAGAGAATGTTTATGCCTGTAGGCATCATGCCACACTATCTCAGAATAACTAACCTAAGCTAATACCCAATTATATTCTTTGGTTTAGAGTAATGTAGATGTTGACTGAAGGTCTTGTCGCTGCTGAATTATTAAGGTTTAATTCAGAATTGATAAAAGAAAAAACACTACTGCACAGACAAAACAATATCTAATTATGTAATTACGTCTGTTTGTTTGTCCATGTAGATAATCTTAAAGCCTATACATCAGATATGGATAACATTTTCAGACAAGGCATGGTTTTTGTGATTTTTGGCAATATCCACATCATGCATAACTTTTCTCGCATACCTATTCATTGGATCAGGTAATATGTCACACAAGGTGGGAGTCTATGCGTGGCTTGGTCCTCAAAGTTGAATGTCGCCAGAATTTGGTTCTAATGGGGGCTTTAAAAACAGTTTCTGGGCCCGTATTCACAAAAGGTCTTAGCCAGGGCTTAGGCTTAAAGTTGAGACTTTTATCTCAAGTTTCTGCCCCAAAACTGCTTAGACTTTTGTCTTAGGCTTAGTGGTATTCACCAAGAATCTAAGACCGGTCTTAGGCTTAGCCAAGGGCTCAACTTAAAGACTGGTTGGTAGTGTGCTTAAATTTTGTAAAGAGGACATAAATATGGCTGCCATAAACTTTTCTGCACTTCAAAATTTGAAATGGCTGTAAATAAAGTATAATTATACAGGACACCTCACTAAAGCAGGGCAGTTTATATGTGGTAACAAGGTTTTCCATTTCAAAACAGCACTTTTTCTTTGATAAAATGCATTAAATGAATGATATATGTCACCAATAGTATAGTTTGAAATAGAAAAGAAAGGTCACATGACACAGAAAACCACTGTGGTGATTTGATAATCTTGGACTTAGCTAAGTCACCCTTAGTGAATACGGTTTTAAGACAAAACTTAGCTGAGACAAAAGTTTTAACTTTATGACAAGATTTTAGCCTAAGACCTGGCTAAGTCTAAGACCTTTCGTGAATACAGGCCCTGATCTTTGAAATTAATACTTTTGATACCCAGTTTAACTTTCTGTTCAATTTCCCTTACATAGGGCCTATTCACAAAATATTCTCGCTAAATCTAAGGTTGCCTATAACTGTGTGAAATAACATTAGCCTAAGACTTGGGTAAGACCTTTTTGTGAACACCGCCCCTGGTGTTATATTCTAGAGTATACTGAAGATCAATAAAGAATACAAACGAAAGAAACCAACCTATGAGGAAGAAATAAGGCAAACAGTATACATCCAGCTTGTTAAATATTGCATACACTGCTGAGATATTATCAACCACAGCTCCATTTTCAATTCCAAAGCAAGGATTTTTCAGTCCTTTGATGAGTGGTACTCTCTTGAAATCAATGATATTAGCAGTAGTAGCATTCAACAATCTAGCTGTCAGGCTCCTTGACCATCTTCTTTTTGGCCCTGCCTGGAGACCAGTCCATATACTCTTGTTGCAAACATCGAGTAACTCACAATCAACCCCCAGATCACTGCAATTGGTAAAATTGGTAATAAAATTTCTGACTAAGGAGTTCTTGTAGATAGCTTCCTGTTTGCTACTCTGTAAGAGTAAACTCTCATTCTGCTCTAGATTAAATTTATACGCAAGTAAAACAATAATCAGCAGAACAAATATACCCATATTAACCTGTCCTTGTTTCATTTTGAAGATATTGTTTTCCTCTGATACACAGAATGCATATACATCCTCTGAACCACATTTATCCATCGCTCTCCTTGTACAAAAACCATATAGTTTAAAATGATTATTAGCATGCAATGTTTTATAGCTTGTTCTACTTGTCAGAAGAATGTAAATCAACAAATTGATTTTCAATGCACATGTACTTTATACATACTGAGTAAAAACAAACAAGAAAATCAAAGAGAAATAATCGAATATTTTAGTTTTAAGTAGAATCTTTGGAGTTGTTGGAACAGGTGTTTTTGTGTAGCCGTTTAAATATGCATTACTACAACATTTTTGAATACTAGTAGATTGCTGAATATTCAAAAATCTTCAAGCTTCTCTTTTACAATATATTAACAGTTCTTTTATATAAAAATATATTTTGGAATGTTCCAAAGATTCTTTGCTTTGTTTGTGTCTCATCAACAGTCATTGTAAATATAAGTACGTTCTTGAATGTTTAAATTTTTCAAGCTTTTTCATTTTAAAGTTGTTTGAATATTGGTAGATGCTTTATTTTATAGTTACAGAGACTCATATGATATAGATCTACACTACAGATCTATTGTATATCTAAGAAAAGTTCAAAATTGAAAATACAATGTTATGTTCTACAACTCATTCATACTTTTCTGATAAGAGGTCCAATATGCCTTGAAACGGCTCTTTATAGTCTGGAATAGTGTCACACATCTTTCACTGTATTGCTAATTGACCTGCTTGTTTTCAGTTACAAAATTCATTCCATATATTTGAAGGACCATATCTGAGGAGTCGGTGTTCCCTTTATTGTTTTGGTCTTTTGGTAGGTCACGTCTTTAGATGTTCTAGATATTTTTGGGATTGGATACTGTTTTGGTGTCTACCAGTGAATAATAAGTGATTTATTCCAATACATTTTTACTCCATAAAGGTTATAAAAATACAGACCCATTCATTCACAACAGTGAGTGTTTGCTCTGATGGAAAATATTGTAGCGCCGGGGGTCCTGGCCAACCACCTTTCGTGTGGTGGCCAGTATTTATGGGAACAAATACATAGAGTTCTTTTGAGGAAGAATATTATTTTCATTCAATGATCATCCAAGTTTAAAGTATATTTCAGGATTGTACACACCAAAAAGTTCACGATACAAACACCACGAATTTCCCGCCACGAGGGACTTTTAATTTGATACTTTTCAAATATATAATTAAGTTTATTAAATTTAGAATTTCTCCTTGGTGCCTTGTTGTCTAAAATAAAGCTAAAAATCAAACTGACCAGGGCCCGTATTCCTGATAGGTCTTAGACTTAGCCAGGTCTTAGGCTTAAGTCTAGGCTTAAAGTTAAGACATTTGTTTCAGCTAAGTTTTGTCTTAAAACTGTATTTACAAAGGGTGACTTAGCTAAGTCCAAGATTATCAAATCACCACAGTGGTTTTCTGTATCATGTGACCTTTCTTTTCTATTCAAAATATACAATTGGTGACATATATCCTTCATTTAATGCATTTTATCTAAGGAAAAGTGCTGTTTTGAAATGGAAAAGCTTGTTACCACATATAAACTTCCCAAAGGCTGCTTTAGTGAGGTGTTCTGTATAATTAAACTTTATTTACAGCCATTTCAAATTTTGAAGTGGAGAAAAGTTTATGGCAGCCATATTTAAGTCCTCTTTGCAAATTTAAGCCCACTACCAACCAGTCTAAAAGTTGAGCCCTTGGCTAAACCTAAGACCGGTCTTAAATTATTTGTGAATACCACTAAGCCTAAGACAAAAGTCTTAGCATTTTTTGGGCAGAAACTTGAGACAAAAGTCTCAACTTTAAGCCTAAGCCCTGGCTAAGACCTTTCGTGAATACGGGCCCAGAACTACATCAATAGCTTTTCTTACTAGGTTCATGTTAAGGCACCAATCGGAGCTGGGAGGCCTATAATCTTTTATATTAAATTTTGTTTACCAAACCTCGGAGTGATACCTTTCTTATTACATTTACCCACACTGAATGTAAGGTGACCTAAACTCACTTTAAGTTTACCTCTACTTAACTGGCATGTTACAATATGATAATTACATTGGAGATGTCGGATCAGAGTAGTGAGAACTGGACATTCATTAACTGTGTGAATAACTAAGTTACAGATAATATATCCTGCGCATGATCATGCGCATGTAGGCAAAATAATGAATAAAACTGTTGGGCATAAAGGTGCGTGAGAGATTTGTGAACGACCAACACACTTCTGTCTAGACAGGTCCAAGGTTTGGGTCATCAGGTTAAAGAACACACTTCTTAATCATTTATTCTGAAGAAGATATTGTTATCGACAGAAGAAGATATATAAGCTGAAGAGAAGTAGACCACAAGTGTACATCTTCAACATTGTCGTGATAGATATTCATTTATGAACTTATTGTCTTTGTAATAGTAATTGTAATTACCTTGGTCTCATTTTTGCGAATGGAAGTGACGGATCTGAAAAGAACATCTTTTATATATGTTTATGTATCATCTTCAGTTTATGGTATAAACATATGATATTGTTCACATATCATGACATGTGACATGTGATTTTGTCCAAATTTTATTATATGTGACGTATGATGTGTGATGTGATATTGTACATATTCCATGGCATGTTACGTGTGATATTGTGTATATTTTGCGATATATATGCCATGTAGTATTGCCTATTTACATATTTTGATATGTGACCCGACATATGTGTCCACATTTATTGATATGTGACTTGTAATATATGTCCAATTTCATGATACACATACTTGTAATATTGTCCATATTATTTCCTGATACATAAACTTATTATGTTCATATTCATGATATATAAACTTGTAAATCTTTTCTACATTTTGCCATATATAAATCAGCAATGCTGTCCATATTTTGTGCCATTTAATTGATTGATTTAATTACACCTGCAAGGAAGTCTATTTTTCAAAAAAAAAATCTTTTTAAATTCTAATTGCAACATTACCAAACTGTTCAACCAATATCAGCATGCAGGGACAAAAGTGGTCAAGCAACATGAGAAACAACCAGGGGATATTAAGACTAAGGTGGGTATGCCATGGTGTAGAGGCAACATTTAAGCTTCTTTCTGAAAGAGGTAACTGAGGGGGACACAGAATCCTGTTAAAATGGTCCAAAATAATGCAAAACAATAATGATATTAAGCTTATCACTATTCCTCGAATTCCGAATCCAAGCATTTGTCCAGTGACTGCTTTGTCTCGAATTCCGAATCCGAGTATTTGTCCAGTGACTGCTTTGTCTCGAATTCCGAATCCGAGTATTTGTCCAGTGACTGCTTTGTCTCGAATTCCGAATCCAAGCATTTGTCCAGTGACTGCTTTGTCTCGAATTCCGAATCCAAGCATTTGTCCAGTGACTGCTTTGTCTCGAATTCCGAATCCGAGTATTTGTCCAGTGACTGCTTTGTCTCGAATTCCGAATCCAAGCATTTGTCCAGTGACTGCTTTGTCTCGAATTCCGAATCCGAGTATTTGTCCAGTGACTGCTTTGTCTCGAATTCCGAATCCAAGTATTTGTCCAGTGACTGCTTTGTCTAACTTTTGGCTTTAACTCCGAGAGGTGCAAAATTGCCCTTGTTCCAAATTAAAGTAGCTGGAACATGGCTTCCTTTAACAAATAACAGGGTCAGGCTTCATTTTACTTTGATACTTTCAAAATTGCATTTGAATGATTCAGGCTTCACCTTCCACACTTTTCGGCATTCATTCACCACCTTTGCTTTTAATAATGATGTTACCTTGCAAAATATCCAGACATGGCACCTGGACGTCTGACGGTGTGTGGAGGTATATCACTGAATCAGTGGATGCAGGGGAAAAAGTGGCTAACATGTTTAGAAACAAATTGGCTTCTCCCTAACCTACCTATACCTCGGGACTTGGGTCGAAAAATTGATAAATTTTAAGTTATTATTGTCTCATTGGGTCACCTTCCATAAGGCACTTGTGTATATTTTCTTCAAGATTATCCTTAGTTATTAACTTTATTCTTAATTTTCCCCCTTCTTCTAGTTAATATTACCTTAAATTGTGCCCTACTTAAGGTGACCCTATGTTCATATGGTCTTTACTTAATCTTATGATTTGTAAATACGCATAGTCTATAAAGTTGTTAAATATGATAAAATTTTATATCCCACAATGCAGCCTTTAATTCTTTACATATTATGCAGGTGTTCCACTGGAGCCTACCAGTCGGTATCTATGTCATATTTTTTTGAGTCAGGACCAATATTTACATGGTCGGTTCGGTTCAGTTGTAGTGACCGTTTCCAACCCTTGTAACAGACCCTAATTTCATCAACTTAGCAACAGGCCTGTCGGTTAACTTAACGGCCTGTCAGTTACCCTTTCCGCCTTTTCGCTTAATGAAACAGGCCTGTATGTATCAAGTATCCAGCTTGTCCCAAATACGGTGTTCCAGACTGTACATGATGACAAACCGACTGTGCGGGAAAAATAACTGTACAGTCGGTAACTTTAGCTGGCCTGTCTGTAAATGTTCCCAACAGGCCTGTTACACCAACCAGCTGCTGTTGCCACCACCACTGCTGAAGATCCAGTTTTAGATCAGTTCCAGCAGATGAGGTCGATGATTTCCAGTTTTTTGGGTGCACGTCAGGATCCTATTCCAAGTCCAAGACATTTATTCTGCAACTATCTCCACTCCGAGATTGAACACCTGGAGGAACGAGACTTTTTGACTTTCAGGAATTAGACAGTGAAACTTCTTAGTGGAATACTCTACAAGGCCGAAGAAGGCAAGAGACAGGTCACAACATTTCAACTTCCAGAAGCAACACAGGTCACAGCAGGACATGAATACATCACGATACCGGATACTCATCCAGTCTCCGCACCAGTTGTGCAACCAACTCAGATAGCAGCACCACAACCTGCAACAGTGATTGCCAAAGTTCAGCAACCACAGAGGTCAGCATCAGCATCGCCACAGCCTGCATCTGACCTAGTTGTAGATGACCAGCAGCCTGGGACTTGCAGACACCTGATGTTTGCTTTGAGCCCAACAAAGACAATTAACCTGTCATCCGTCACTTCCAGACAACAGGAAGACAGTCAACATAACACTTCTGGATTAACAAGTCTCGTCGGAAGTATTCCAAGGGTAATACATTACCAGCAGATCTGCACACCACAACCATTTTCACCCTCTCAACTTCAACCAGCACCGTCACCGGTGCCAACTACCACTCAGCAAGAACATTCAAGACCTCCAAGTCAGTCCAGCCAACAGAGTTAGCCCAAATAAGCAGATTAGCCTGCATTAAGTCGCACCAAAAGGCCCTTATAAGGGCCACCCAAATCTTTCCAAAACAATTATTCAGCTGCTTGTTCTTCCCAAAACAAAAAAGCACACTATCCAACACTTACACTTCCTCCAAATACATAACAAAAATTGTGTGAATGAGTAAGTGAATGTTTAACACAAATAAAAAAAATACACAAATAACACACACACAAAGAAAAAAAATTGAAACATACTCACACAAAAAAAATAATACGTTTTAAAAACTTAACTTGGAATGAATGTGCCGATGGAATGACAGACAAACAGACAGTGTTACAGACCAACACTTCATCTGACAAAAAAACTTTCCATGACATGACTAACAAACTGGCGACTGACTGACTTAAATGTTATCCATTGACCAACACCTGATTGAGTGTCATTCTGCACAGATAATTTTTGATGATTTTGAGGTGGTAAAGCCAAATCAAAACTGATTTTCAAAATTTTTACTGAAATCATTTTTTATTGGTCAAATTGATTCAAAAATATTAAAAGATAATTTTTTTATTGCTGTGGAGAAAACTTAAAGTTTTTAAAAAAATATCTCAATACATCTGTGTGTAGGGTTTAAACTTTGACATTTGAGGACTTTGGTTTAAATCTTTGTGTAATTTTCATTAATTTTAGACATGATATTCTTTAGAATGTAGGTTAAAAATGGGTCCCAATTTTGCATAATTTTTATTTGGCTAAGAATGGTTGGGATTTGGTTTAATGTTTGTGTAACACTTTTGAAATAAAAGTTCTTGTATTAATCAGGTAGTCCTAAAAAACTGATAGATGACAGCTTGTTCTCCCCTCAGTCTTCTTAAATCCTGTCCTCTTGCCCAGCCAGTGCTCCCGGTTACTGAAGAGGTCTTTCAGTAAGTCTCATTGATGTTTGGCCTCCCTCGATGGATTTCTAAAATTCTCATTCTGTCCTTGCTTAACCTGGTCAGCTTGTGGTGGTTGTATGTCATCTGCTGGGGTGGGTGGCCTGGCTGCTCCCACTGATGACTTCTCAGCATGTTATGTAGTACCACACATGTTAATACAGTGTCCCTCACAACTTTTGGCCTCTGCTCCATAGCATGGTCAGCAGTACCCTGAACCTTCCCACTAATATTCCAAAAGCATTCTCGATCACCCTCCTGCCCCTTGATATCCTGTAGTTGGCTATTCTCTGTTCTCTGGTCAGTTGTCTTCTGCTGTAGGGTTTGACCAGCCAAGGCATAAGGGCAAAGGCATCGTCCCCCAAGAGGAAGTAGTGTAGATTTGGCCCCCAGGTCTCATTGGTTCTGGTGGTGGTAGTCCCAAGGTGCTGTTCTGAATTTTTCAGTTTGCTTTTTTCAGTTTGCTATGGTTCAATATCTGAGCATAAGATGAACAACCACTGGCCCCAACATTGACACACAGGAACTCGTACTCAGCATCAACTAGGGATAACAGTACCAGGGAGAAGTAATCCTTGTAGTTGAAATATTCACTGACTTTTTGGGCTTCTTCATAGAAATGTGCTTGCCACCTAGTGCACCTATAGCATTTGGGACATTCCATCTGTTTCTAAATTTCTCCTCAATCTGTCTACAGTCTTCAGGATCTGTTGGACAAATCAAAAATATTCCTGCTGAAATTGCTCAAGTCTGGCTTTGCACACATTGGAGACAAATTTACAAATGGTAGTTCTGCCAACCCTCCAGTGGTACTACAGTGAAGTGCAGCTTTCTACTATGGATAAGTGTCTCAATGTAACTGACAAAACTAATCCCATCAGCTTGGTGACTGATAAACGTGAAGGTATTAAGTTTCATTTTTATGCTGATGAGACCAAATTTATGTGCACTTGTCTCAGAAGAATGCCTCTTCTACCCAGTAAACATTTTTGGGTTTTACAAACGTTTGATAGGAAATGTTTGGCAATGGTAAAAAATGATGAGTATGAAAACCATTTATAATAGAATGTTTTTAACAGAAGTGTTATGTATACCGTTTATTAAACGTTTAATGGTGAATGTTAGAAAAACATTACAGATGAATATAATAATGTCTGAATAATAATGGGGTCAGAGGTCAAATTTTTGACAAAGTCCTCTAAAATACCCTATTATTGCTTGCTGCGACCTTTGTTTGGACATGTTTGAAGCTCAAGGTTTAATAAGCATTCTGAAAATATGGGTTTAAAAAACGTTTTTGATAGAATGTTTTTGAAACATTTTGTTCAATGTTCTTTAAATGCTTTATGTCTACTGTTTAACAACCATTTATTGATGAATTTTTGAAAAACATTTCCAGTGTAACCTTCATTTCTTTAGCTATTTTATAAATGTTTAAAACACGTTTCTAGTCAAACCTAGTTTCTGGAGTTATTTTAAAAACTATAATAAACGTTTTCAGTAAAGATGTTTGTAAAAAGAATGTTTATAAAATGTTTTGTAAACATTACAGCATAAACATTTACTTGGAAACATTTAGAAAACCATAAGATAGGGTTTAAATAGGTTTTAAAAACGTTTGTAAATGTTTAAACCATTTTAAAATGTTTCTAATGTTTACTGGGTGTTTCCAGGTCGAGCTACGTCATTACACAAATAAGGCCTTATGTTCTTTATTGTTGGTCTTTGGGTTTCAAAGAATCATAAGGATACTGTTTCAAGGTGACAAGGTGTGCAAGAACTGGCATTTCCTAGTTTGGTTGGAATTCATTGCCCATCGCCTGCCTACTTTAGCCTACTTTAGATGAATGGCCACCATTGTATTGTAAAGTATTAAAAACTCAATGCTCAACTTGTGATAATTGTCAGACCAAAAGGTGATGATGATCCGTGTGAACAGTTTCAAATGTAAATTATATATTAGACACTTTATACAGAAGGCATTCAGTTCCACTTTAAATCAACTTTTATTGCACTTAATCATCAATTGCTCTCAAAAGCAGAACTTTGAGTCGCAATAATTGATTTTCGTTAAATAAATTTTCATAGAAGGTTGCAAAATTGTGGTTAATGGAATTTTTTTAACAAATATCTTGCCTTGAGCATTAGTTGAAAATAATATGTCACATTTTGAGCACTAATTGTGATGTTGGTTAAAGGAAAATTTTAAATTATAAAGTGATATGTGTTGAAACTGATGAAAAATTCAAGTCTTTCTTCATTTATATTAAGATATATCACCACTCTTGATAGATTCCACGTGTTGTAACCTTTAAAAGCATATATTATTTGTCAAAATCAAGCCAAAAATAACATTTTTATGAATTTTTAAAATACAACATGTTGGTATCCTAGTTTAACCATAATATAAGATTCCAATATGGCGGCCAAAATTCTCGTTTCGCATAAGATACTTTTATAAGGAATTCTGTTCAAGCTTTTTATACGATTTTTATGGTGTGCCCTAAACTAGACAGTCTTTTTCGAAAAGATAAGATGGTGATTTAGCAGCCCGTGTTTTATTATTACAATAAAATCCTCAATTTTCCCAGTACCTTGTCAATGGCTATTATGGGTAGAAAACTTGTGTTTATCCATGTTGAAAGAACTGCCTGCAGAATCTTCACTGTTCATCGTATAAAAAAACTCCCCAAATGTTTGCAAGCAGAACAATCTTAATGTATATCCTAGAATAATGCATATTCTATATATTATTTTCATAATCCATGTAAGGCTACAAAAGGTCCATTATAAATTTTTTAGTGTATACACTTCTCTGTCAGAGGGTGGAAATAAGCCCATTACATATAGCAGGTATTGCAAACATAGTTGAACCAAATAGGAGTCATTCAATTAATGTGATCGAGCCATAACTTTATATCTTTAGGCCAATTCAACTTGAGATACTTTTGCTATGATGTATCTTGACATGTTGCAAGAATTGGGTTATTTATAGATAGTACATACTGCCTTTATCAGTTCAGCTCAAACTACAATTACAATATAAAGTGGCACATGTTCAATTGTAAGTAAGTTAAAATTTACCGACATGTTCACACTTTTCCGATAATTTGTCCAATTTCCTATCTATGTCCAAGTGATTCATCAAAGTCTGGCAAATGAAGCAACAGCTTGATTTGTCTGTAGGTAGCTTATTTCTGAAAACGTACATTACCAACTAGACCAAAATTTGTCACACAAAGAACCTTACTACCGTATGACCTGAGCATTTTGCTCTTACAAATGTTCATGCATAGATCTGAGGAAACCTTTGGACCTGCAAATATTCTTAGATACATGGTATTATGATGCATAGTTTTATGTTTATTTGAAAGGGAAACCCAGCCAAACTTAAATATTATAAATTTATAAAATCTGTCCAGATACCTAGTCTTCTTTCGGGTAAATATATATTGTATTGCATACAATTTGTTGAGGTTTCATGTAAGAAATAGATATTTTGTGCAAGTACTTTTTAGACCCGGTTCCATTATGACAATCTGATCATAAATGTATGTTCAGACTTGAAAAAAACTAAATCCATTCACAGCCCATGAGTATAGCTTACGAAAAAGTCCAAATATTTTCCCGATGGCTTTCAGATTGACATTGTGATTGGTCCAAGAAGTCTTTTGATAGACTCTAGAAAAGTGTGTGATAATTTTCTTCGAACCTTAAGTATTGAGTTAAGATAAAAGAGATTATTTTATGAATGTTAAGATAGGTTTAAGACTGCTGTAAGATCAATAAGATGACTTGTCAAATGGTAAGAGAAGTTTAACATGGGTTTGCAATGGATTCCCAAATACAGGATCTGGTAAGAATCTGGAACTGTTTACGATAATATTAAGCATTTGAAATTATCAGGATCACCCCTGAATGTTCTGATTGCTTCCTGATCTAAAACAGCTGGTCACGATATGATCCGGAATGGTTTACGATTGGTTCTGCTTGGGTTTATGGACATTGTCATTGCCTCCTGAATGGCAAATGTTCAGGATCGTAATCCAATTGGGAGGTAGATCGCCATAGTGGAACATCCCTAGAGTCAGCTTTTCTTTGCGGAGAACTTACATCCATACAACTTCGTTACAATAAGAATTACACCCAAATGCTCTATGTTGCTAAGTTAACTTTCAAACTGAAAGTCTAACTGGATGTCAAACCATTTAATGTACCAACTATTTCCAAGACCTAATAAAATTGATTGACTTTATTGATTGCTGTGAATTAAGAATAGGCAGATTTCACCATTAACCTATACTTGTATCTGTTGCTACATCATCAATTGTGTAACGTGTCTCTCTTACAATACATCCATATATGGATGTAGATTAAATTGAATAGAGAGGAATAAAAGGGCCAAGATGCATTTCTTGTCACACTTACCTAATTCGCACCAATCTACATCACATCAATGCATAAAAAATATATGTACCTTTAAACAAACGTTTAGGGTGGTCCATCATCACCTGTGTAAGAAATATGACACATTTTTATCCAACACATAAGTAATTTTTTTTTAAACTTATTTAATAATGTTTGAATACATATCACTGAAGTCGTATGATTTTTGACTTCATTCATTGATGATCAAATCAAAGTTAAGGTTTGACATATGTCCTATTATGTTGTAAAGGGATTAACAACATGTAAATCCCAGTTCATGGTAATCGCAATAGAAAAACTATCCAATACTAATAAGTATTGGAGATTCAACTCTCCAATACATGATGGGTATTGGAGAGTTAATTATCCAATTCTTGTTAGCAGCATTTAAGTAAAAATATTTATATTTAGACTTCATTTAATTGACATTGTTATCAAAAGTACTGGTTCCTAATATTTTTTACCACTTGGACTTACTTAAAAACTACAGTTGCAACAAAATAAGTACACCAAACATGTCAAGAAAAAGTAAAATAACCTCTAAATGTCAGACTCAGCAAACAAAGCTCGCACATAACACAAAATACTTAAACTTAAAGCTATAGCTGGTACTCCCCATACAATACTAACATTAAGATGTGCTTAACTATAGTATAGATTTATTGTAAATTACACTTTGCCATCACTGCTTACAATACAGGAAGGTGTAGTTGTGACAGCTACCACACTCCTAGTGATATCTGAAGATGTTCCTTGAATGATATCATTCACCTTTTCACGTTTTGTATCACTGACACATTTATAATTATGAACAGCCAAAGATCTATGACCAGTGACCTCTGTGATTAAGTGTCTGCATCAAACAAACATGTAGGCACTGTTGTTTGTGGGTAGTGATTTGTGCATTATTTCCTTTGCTACAAATATTCTTAATTCTAAAATGGTATGCTGCGCAGTGACCTTAGACACGTCTTTTGCGCAATGCTTGAACAGCGAATATAGAACGGTAAATAAAGCAATGCTGTTGAATTCTGTGTACATCGTCTCTTTGCGTACAAATGTAAACAAACGTCCCGCGGTAAACAAGTGCTTAAAATATTCATAAAATTGTCATTTCTTGCTTGATTTTAATAAATAGCATATCGTTTTAAAGCTTACAACAAATTTAAAGCATCTACAGTGACAATTTCTCAATATTTCATAACAAATTCTATGAAAATAGAGTGAAAAAATACTTACTTTTTTACGAATCTGTTATAAAATGACATATACTGTAGTTCACTTCATCCACAGTCATATCATCAAGTTTTACCAGAATGGGACTTATACTCAAACCAGGGTTGCCGAGAGCTTTTCTGGTGTAATTGGCCAACCAGTCATCAAACAGAGATTTCACCCTATTAAACTTTCTTCTGTGTATAGTCAGCATATCTAAAATATTTTACAATATGCATTCATATTTAAATGTTTCACTGTAAATTTACTTTATTTATATAATATAATGACATTATATTAAAATGCAATTTAAGAGGTTCATAAACTATTCCATGCTCTATAGTCAACAAGTAAAATATTTTGCACCTGAATATGACAATATTTTATATAAAGTTGTTTATGCCATATGGTCAAAACTCTAAATGGTATTGGGTGATACAAAGATTAATGTGATACAATGAGTCATCAGTGTTCATCCACAGAATATATGGCAGACCTGCCAGCCATAGTGCCACAAGGATCAATATCTATACAAAAATAAAATGTATGCAAAATTAAAATGTATGAAATAAAAATGTTCACATAACAAAATTTAATTACCTTGTGACAACTTTCCTGCTGTTCCTTCTTCACTAACTGGGCTCTGGAACCAGTCTTCTGGCATTTCCAGGGGTTTTTTTTGCTATGAAAGTATTACTTTCAAAATATTTTGTTCCATTTCTGAGTAGCTTGCAGTGCTTATCATCACTAATATCGGTAAAAACTGATATCCACTTTTATTATCCACTTACAGTTCTAGGTTTGGTATAGATTTGTGATCAGTTTCAGCAATTAAATTGGAACTTTCCAGGTTTCCTAAGAAAAGATCTGCATCAATAGCTGGCTTTGTGTCTTATGACAAAGACTTATTTAAAGAAAATTTTCTTGTGTGATAAAAAGACTATCACTAATGCCTCTATCCATGGCTGACATGTTTTTTTCTGTATGTATTCTGCAAATGGGTCTCTACAACTGTCCAATATTTGATGACCACTAAGTTTCCAATACTCAAAAAAAACTCCCCAATACTCAATGAACAGTATTCAGTATAATGACCTCTTATGGACATGAGGAAAATAAATTTTAGGGACAGACTTTTCGCTTTCTTGAGTGGGGTGTTATTTTAATTCCCCTGAGTTCTCCTCCTTTGAAAATCACACTGTCTGTCTCACTCTTGATGGGCGTCGCTTGTTTCTCGGGGTCATTTACCGGCCTCCTGCCTCATCTGTAGTAAAATTTTTTGAAGATTTTCTGTCATATGTGGGTTTTTTGTCTTCCTTATCCCCCTCCTTTGTCATTTGTGGTGATTTTAATCTTCATGTCGACATTATGTCTCCAACAGTCTCTGAATTTAAATCAGTCATGGATTCTTGCTGTCTGTCCCAATACATTGATTTTCCAACTCACCTTCATGGTCATACCTTGGATTTGTTGATGGCTCCATCTGAGTTCTCTGCAATTTCTGATGTGAAAGGTTCAGGCTTCATTAGTGATCACAAAATTATCTCTTGTGTGGTTGACTTTCCATCTTTGGATACACCAATTCAGAAAGTTGTTACCTTTCGTCAGTACCATAAATTGAATATAGATAAATTCAGAAGTGACCTCCTGACTATTCCGTTTGTTAGCTCACCATCTGATGACATAGATTTATTGCATGAACAGTACATGTCTGGTTTGTCTGGCCTTCTAGATATTCATGCACCAGTGAAGACTAAACAGCTCATCAAACCAGCCCCAAGCTGGATAACTGATGAGTATAGAACTGCCAAGTGCATGAGAAGGCAGTTTGAGCGTGCCTGGAGAAGAGACAAATCCCCTGAAAATCGTTCCCGTCTTCGACGGCAGATAAACAGATGTAACCACATCCTAAATAGAAACAAGGGGTGTTTCTATCGTGATCTAGTTAGCGAAAATTGCGGCGATAGCAAGAGGTTATGGCATGCACTAAACAGAACATTGAGTCGGTCAAATTCTACTGTCCTCCCATCCTTTGATGATGAAAAATCTTTAGCAAACAGATTTGGTTCATTTTTCATTGATAAAATTAAAAGGATTCGAGACACCTTTAAATACACCCGATCTCAGGTTCTTCATTCTGACAAGGAGCCGCCGACTTTCTGTTCCTTTCAAGCTGTCACTGAGACTGAAGTCCTTAAGTTTATCAAGGAATCCCCTTCTAAAACTTGCTCCCTTGATCCATGCCCCACTCACATTGTGAAACAATGTATTGACATTCTTCTCCCTTCATTGACTAAACTAGTTAACTTGTCCCTCAAAAACGCCAATTTCCCTAATCCTTTCAAACAGGCTATTGTCACTCCCCTCCTCAAAAAGTCCACCCTTTCTAAAGAGGATTTGAAGAGCTACCGACCAGTGTCCGGTCTTAGCTTCTTGTCAAAATTGGTCGAGCGAATTGTGGCTGCCCAAATTAGATCTCACATGGATTCTCATGATCTTGGTAATACTTTCCAGTCAGCCTACAAGGTAGGCCACTCGACAGAAACTGCCTTGTTGTGCATCAAAAATGAGATTCACTTATCTCTGTCCAAGGGCATGCCGACAGCACTAGTGCTACTCGACCTGTCTGCGGCATTTGATACTATCGATCATGACACACTCCTATCCTGTCTGTCGTCTAGATTTGGTTTTGCTGGATCGGCATTAAAATGGTTTAGATCCTATCTCCACGATCGTTTTCAGTCAGTCAAGATTGGTTCTAGTCTTTCGAATTTGTTCAAATTGAAGTTTGGAGTCCCCCAAGGTTCTGTCTTAGGTCCCCTTCTGTTTTCCCTCTACACAACACCTCTTGGTCAAGTCATCAGAAAATATACCGGAGTCCGTTACCACTTCTATGCGGACGACACTCAGTTGTTCATTCACTTATCCCCTGATGATAGTCTCAAGTCTTTTGACCGTCTTAAATCATGTTTGAATGATATTCAGGTTTGGATGTCTGAAAACAAACTCAAGCTAAATCCTGATAAAACAGAATTCATAGTCTTCGGTGCCAAAGACAGACACAAATGGCTCAGTGACTCACTACCTGTCAATATCCTGGGTAATTGCCTCTCTCCCGCAGATGTTGTACGCAATCTGGGTGTTCTGTTTGATGCAAAGTTTTGTTTCACCAATCACGTAAATTCTGTTATCAAATCCTGCTTTATCAGCCTCAGGGACCTTCATCGTATCAGGAGGTTTCTTTCTGTGGATACATCAGTGGTGATTGCAAATGCTCTGGTCAGTAGTCGTCTGGATTATTACAACTCTCTTTTTCGCAGTTTGTCATCCCGAAATGCTACAAGGCTCCAATATGTTCAAAATGCGCTTGCACGGTTTGTCACTGGTGCTTCAAAGTACACTCACATTACATCCACCCTTAGGACACTCCATTGGCTACCCGTTAGACAACGTATTATTTTCAAAACCCTAGTTTTGGTCTATAAGTACCTCACCACTGGCCAGCCTAAGTATTTTGCACCATATTTCCCCTTGTACAAATCTGCCGTGAATACAAGACGTTCCAATCCCAAAAATTTGTTCCTTCTGGTCCCCTCTTACTGTCCTTCCATCCATAAATCAAAGGTCCATTTTAACAATAGTTTCTCATATGATGCCCCTAAGTTATGGAATGATCTTCCATATGATATATGCAGTGCTCCAAATCTCTCCAGTTTCAAAAGTCGACTCAAAACCTACCTATTTCAGAAATCATTCCCACCATAGCTTCTTACTACCGAACACCGGACCGCCTCCCTGGCAACGACTCGGAACATGTCTAATGTCTCATGATTTATGCCTTACGGATTGGATGGTGTGCCTTAGAATCCGTTGATACGGAGATTAAGCACCTGGACAACTGATTGATTGATTGATGTTAAATGGGATTTACAACAGACAAACTCCTCGGAACTCTACAATACCAGAAAATATTGAAGAACTTGGCCCTTGCGGGCCTTGTTCTCCAATATTTTCTGGTATTGTAGAGTTCCGAGGAGTTTACCTGTATTAATACTATGGTTGTAAATCTATTGCATTTCTAATGAAACTGTGAGAGTTTTCTTTTTTGCTTTCAGAGTAAAATGAAACAAAGGAGTTAACATTAAAGTCACGTAGTCAAAGTAAGTATATGCAGGTATTTATAGGCAAAGCTATTCTATAAATCTATAAACAGTACACCCACCCACCCAAAAAATAAATAAATGAATCATTTGAATATCTGATGTGACATCTATTGACAAGATACAATAACAAATAACAAAGGACACAGTAACATATATTCATATTGACAGTTTATAGCATCATAGCCTTGCTTAGGGTTCTCGTTTAGCTTATAGCAATACTGTGATTTAATTGTTTCTATTTTTAAAACTGCATTCACACTTTCCAGATTCCAGATTAAGTTTTCCCGAATTATCCCCCTGTCAATTTTTTTAAAAGATAGTCTACCAACATAGCTATACACATAATTACAGTCTAACTTTAATACGCTATTTTTATTGACATATACAAGTATGTTTATGGTTACATCTTACCAAATATAAATATAGATCCCCACAGCTGCTACAGTTCCTTAGAGAGATTGTTCAATTTTTGAAAAAAAAATAATAATTTGCAAGTGAATACAAAGTGATATTTTCCAGGCTAACATGAAATTGGAAAGGGGATAGTTACTTGCTATTACTAGTATATACCCATAAATACCCCCATGTCCCCTAACTTGACAACAAATGTTTAAAGTCTGAGATGGTATCATGGTGTTCTCTTAAATATGTGACCTCCTTATTTTATGATAAATCTGATACCTTGTCGTGGACATCTTAAGCTGTTGAGAACTATCATAGTGGCTGTTTTGTGACATGCATGTGTCACATTTCTACACAATTATCTTTG
This sequence comes from Sabellastarte sp. h YS-2021, assembly GCA_964017235.1. Lineage (NCBI taxonomy): Eukaryota > Metazoa > Annelida > Polychaeta > Sabellida > Sabellidae > Sabellastarte > Sabellastarte sp. h YS-2021. The sequence continues at coordinate 77,901,778 of OZ024929.1, read as the reverse complement.
TATCCACTTAATTTGGATAGCTATTTCTGTTTGTAGTTTCTCGATGATTTTTCACTCATCTAGCCTGTTAAAATGTATCGAAATTTCATCCAGAGAAGAGACTTGTAATGTGTAAACCCCACATAACACACAGACAAATAAGCAATCATTGAAACATATTCCCACTGGCAGCTGAGAATCTAAAAAGGCTTCCCCATTTTTAGCGTTTATTAATCCCACTGCAGTTCTCCATAACAGTAAAAACACAACTCTTTATAGCCTTACATAGGCTAGTGGTCTTATTAAAACAGTAAGTCTTGAAAAAGGTACGCAAGTACTTTAACAAACTCTGGCTATTATTAACATGTCATGATCAATATGAAGTGGTAGTTATATTTTATAAATTGTTTATACAGTAGGTTACCCGTAGTAGCACTTTCGGCGTCTGTACATATAGAGTAATATCCAAAAGTGTGGTGGCTTTATTGTTTACTTTCCATTCTTACATTTTTACATTTTACAGTTTCACTCGAGGATAACCTGCAGCATGTCCGTGACAGTTGTGGCCAAAAATACATGCAGGTGAGTTGATTCCATAACTCAGCAATTAAGGGTTTGGAGCATGCTAAATACCTTAATGCTTTGGATTTATAAATAATACTTCTGAGTCCATCATTTACACCGGAAGTGACTGTATTTTACGTGACCTATTAAGTACCACACTTGGTTGCCACCTCTCAAGCTCTGCGTCCGATTCTGATTCTAATTTATAAGTTTCATACTCGTTCTCTATATATTTTTCATAACATCATCTTGAGAAGTTAATGTTCACGACTTTTCTTCCACACCTAAACTACCTGTCATGATATGGCTTATATAATGTTAAATAAAAAACAATCAACACGACTTAAATAACAATAACTTACACCGAAACCTTTTGTATGTACCTTTTTTTAAATTTTCCCTTTTATTGAGGGTCCATATTTACAAATGAAAAAAAAAAATAAAACCCTCTTTTATCCTGTCCTCCTTTTTTGATCAAATCCTTGGTTTATTATTAATGTTAAAAAGCTATTTGATCTACAAGGAGTACCCAACCTCATTCAAATTCTTGTTGGACTTTTACATTTCTTAATCTCACATTATAAGGGGACTCTAAGGGGCGAAAAAACCAAAGTGGTCAAACCTCAGATTTATACTGACCGGAAAGGGTTTAGAGTTAAATAGAAGGCTGATATCTTCCTCATTGATAAAATGGGATTGCCTTTGAGCTGACATATCAGTTGTTAACTGAATAACAAACATATTTAAAGAAGGTACCACTGAGCTGATAGTTATCGAATTTGACACAGGATCACCTCTGTGGTTGTTGAGGTCCAAGTACATGACAGCACTATGCAATTGTAACATTAAAGGTGGGAGAACATTTTACTTATTTTCATATTTGAAGAAATACTCCAGAATTTAAGTTCACTGATGTTAAATTTCCTGATTAACAAATTAATACATTTTTACTATGCATAATTAATTGTAAATATCACAACATATAAAACTCAAGTAACTATAATTTCATAATTATCTTTGTCATAATTTCAAATTTGTTATATCTTTTTGGCACAACTTCATATTTTATCAGTTGAACAATATAGTTCAATGATTTTATACTTTCAAATAAATAAATTCAACATGTTTGATATTCATAGATGACAATTCAATGTAAATTATACTTCTGAGACGAAAAAAAGCAAACTGTTGAAATTTTGTTTAAATTTATTTCATTTTCAAATTTTGATTAGTATATTTCTACTGTTTTTCATATATTTATTTATTTTTTTGGCCAACAGACAATTGTCCATTGTTACGTAATTTTTCGACACTTGTTGACAGTCAAAGGTTGCTATTTGGTCAGACATGTGTAGGAAAATTACCAAAGTGGTGTAGATCTATCTTTCTAAGTTTTATCACAAGAGATAGGGCAAATCAATATAATCCTAGTTCCTAGTCCAAGGACGAAGATGGTTTGTTTGGTCTTCTTGAGTGATATAATTTCAAAACATGCATCAAGGTTTTTTTTTGCTTTATTTTTAAGCTTCAATTATCAGCCACTTTGCTTCAATAATAAGCCAAATAAGTCTATATTTATCAAAATTAGGCAAAAATTAGATGTAAAACATCGTTACAGATATCAGTGAATAATCTATATTTACCAAAATTAGGCAAAAAATAGGTGTGAAACATGGTTACAGGCGTCAGTTAATAGCTTCTATTTTTCACTTGAGATTTATTATTTCTGTATGGATCTTAATGTTAGAAAAAAACAGCAGAATTTCTATAAAAGTACTTCTCTAACTATGTATACATCATATTTTTAAGCCATTATGGTTTAAGAAATATTAATAAATATTGACACTTGTTAACGAATTTGAAATGCTACTTATCCATGATAAGTGGCACAGGGGGATGAATTTTATTTCCTTATTTCACTGATGTTTGTTTAAATACAGCTCACGCTTTATAATTGAAAGAAGTGATTCCAACCCCAAAATATCCCATTCACTCGTGTCTCATCAAAAGTTGCACAGATGGAAACTCAGCCATAAAGTATAAGGGAAATGCTTGTTGATATCCATTCAAGAAAATTAAAACAAATTGAAGTATCAACAAAGCCTCTTCTTTGAGATCTGATTTTCATTATTATTTCCTTGGTTTAGGACAGTTGGGGAGGGACCCCACTGGGATGCTGAAAACCAGCGCATCTTGTATGTGGACATTATAGCTGGTGACGTACACAGGTGGGATTATGTAACTGGTAAAGATGAGGTGAAACATGTCTCAGGTAACCACAACTTAATACCTTCACCAAAGAATAAAGTCTTTAACCTAACCTTGCTTAAGGCTCAAATTTGTACCATATATTTTCATACTTGTACACAGATATTTGGTATTCATAAAGCACTCATGCATGTTTTGAGATATAAACTGAGCAGACTCTCTGTCTATGCCATATTCATGTGTAAAATCCAGTACATGTTAATTGTAAGAGTACATTATGCAAAATGACCATGTTTTCTGTATATTTTCTCTTAATTACAAGGGTACTTGAGCCTTAAGCAAGGCTATCTTTAACCTTATATATGCTTGTCCTTTGGTCTGTTTAGCAGAATGATTAAACTGGGACTCCATGGATTTTTAGATGAATATTTTTCAGTGGTCAAAATATGGTCTAGGGAGGAACTAAGTTTTTCTGTTTGTTTATATGTTACAGGAAATTATTGCACCTTAGAGTCCTCTTATTTGGGGAGATTAAGCGCTATAAAAGTCCAATTAGAATTAGAATTATACCCAGTTGAGGAGATAATATGTACTTCCTGAGCACTCATTATTAATTTTAACATTGGCTATTTAATTTCTGTCTTACTGAACAGTATTCATTTGTTCTTCACCAAAAGAAATGTGTTGAATCTGTGTTTAATATTTTGACAGCTTATAAAAGGGCTCATTCTAGATGTTGTATTGTGTATTTTTTTATAAAAAGTGCAATATTTCTTCCAATACTGGGCTTAAAACATTATTTTCCCCATTAGAATTACACAAGTACAGTTCAAGCTCTCCAGTGACTGTCATTCCCCTAAATGAAAGACAGAGTCACAGTCTTTAGCCTGCCATTGGATATCTGATCCAATGTGAGATGTCTGCCATTTTAAGTAGTCATCTGAGCTACTATGTATTTGCCTGAACCTAAGATGGAACCCAGGTCCTTGGTCTTTCTAGGCGAGTGTGTTGCCCATTAGGCCATAAGGACAATGGGCATCTCTTTAAATCAATTACAAACTTAGATCAAATATGAAGATACCCAGAAGATTGCTTGGGTCTGTTTCACAAAAGGACTTAGCCTTGACCTAGACTTAAAGTTAAGACTTGTGTCTTAATATGAGGTTAAGTCTGTGGTCTTAGACTTAGAGGGTTCCACAAAGCTGCTAAGTCGAGACTTTGACTAAGTTTACCTGGGATTGGGCTTAACTTATGTAAACAAAGACTCAAATATGGCCACCATATATTTTTCTCACTGAAAATAATGAATAAATATGTAGAACACCTCCCTAAATTAGTCTTGGGCATATTTATGTGCTTACAAGGCTTTCCATTGAAAAGCAGCATTTTTTCAAAAGATAAAATGTGTTAAACAAAGGATATATGTCACCACGAAAAAGGGTCACGTGACATAGAAACCCACTGTGGTTATATGATAAGCTTGAACTTAGCTAATTCACCCTTTGTGAAATCCATTTAAGTCCAGGGGCCGATTTCACTAAAGGACTTACACTAAGTCCCTTTTGTGGCTAAGTCTTGGACTTAAATCTAAGACTTTGGTCTTAGCTAGAAAAATGGATTTCACAAAGGTGACTTAGCTAAGTCCAGGCTTATCATATAACCACAGTGGTTTTCTGTGTCATGTGACCTTTTGTATCTATTCAAAATATAATATTGATGCCACATATTCTTTTTTAATGTATTTTATCTAAGGATAAGTGCTGTTTTGAAATTGAAAACCTTGTTAGCACATATAAACTTCCCAAACACTACTTTAGTGAGGTGTTCTGCATAATTATAATTTATTTACAGCCATTTCAAATTTTGAAGTGGAGAAAAGTTTATGGCGGCCATATTTAAGTCCTCTTTACAAAATTTAAGCCCACTACCTCCCAGACTTAAAAGTTAAGTCCACTGACTTAGCAATTTCATGGACTTAGCTGCTTTGTGAAATCCGCTAAGTCTAAGACCACAGACTTAGCAGTTTTTTGACAAAATTTAAGACCAAACTCTTAGATTTAAGCCTAAATCTGGACTTAAGTCCCTTTGTGAAATCGGCCCCTGGACTTAGCAAAGACAAAAGGCTCAGATTTAAGTCCCTGGCTTAGCCTAACTCAAGGCTAAATCTGAGACCCTTTGTGAAACTGGCCCCTGGATTTTATCAATAAAGTTTTCTCAAGCTACATGACGATGAATAAATCGAACTGGACACACTACTTGATATTTTATGATAGTTTGGATCAGCCTAACAGACCCGTTAGCTTTCAAACCATTCTCTGAGGTAGATTTGCTTACAAGTCTTTACGGGGTTAAAACATTGAACTAGTGTGCATTGTAAACAGATTTTACAGGTAGTGATGTTTTTCCTATGGAGAAATCGTCTTGATGAAGCATACATGCACTCAGGAAAGACCTTGCACAAGTCTGCCTCTGAGGTTATCAGATTTTTAAATTGTTGAAAAGTATTCTCAATTGCAAAGATGTACAGACCCTGTATTAGGACATTGTGAATAAAAATTTTGTGCTAACTTTAGAAGATCGTGTTATCACAAGATAGTAATATTATATGCACAACATAATCTCATGATAACCATATGATCTTGAGTACATGAGTACTAGATACATGAGTACTAGATGACCTGGGGCCGGTTTTACAAAGGGACTTAAGCCCAGATTAGACTTAAATTTAAGACTTTGGTCTTAAATTTTGTCAACAGAATGCTAAGTCTGTGGTCTTAGACTGAACGGATTTCACAAAGCAGCTAGGTCCATGAAATTGCTAAGTCAGTGGACTTAATTTTAAGTCTGGTTGGTAGTGGGCTTAAATTGTGTAAAGAGGACTTAAATATGGCCGCCATAAACTTTTCGTCACTTCAAATTTTGAAATGGCTGTAAATAAAGTATAATTATACAGAACACCTCAGTAGAGTAGTCTTAGGGAAGTTTATATGTGCTAACAAGGTTTTCCATTTCAAAACAGCATTTATCCTGCATCAAATAAAGGATATGTATTGCCAATATTATATTTTGAACAGAAATAAAAGGTCACATGACACAGAAAACCACTGTGGTTATTTGATAAGCTTGGACTTAGCTAAGTCACCCTTTGTGAAATCCATATAAGTCTCATACCTAGTTAAGACCAAAGTCTTAGATTTAAGTCCCTGACTTAGACAAAAAAATTGGCTAAGTTTAAGTCCCTTTGTGAAATCGGCCCCTGGTGAGCAAAAGATCCTCTTGAAATAAGGCTCTGTACACCAACTGTATTTAACAAATAACTAAGGTGGTCTTATATAAGAGTTAACATAGATGAATAAACATATGAACGGCTACAGTCATGACCATGTTAAGACTTCATCTATATTTTGGTAGTTCATTTGAATCTATTATTTCTAGATTTTAACAGTTGAAACATTTACTCTATCCATTTTCACAGATGATCCTGTGGCTGTGGTGGTTCCCCACAAGACTGGAGGGTATGTGACTTCCAACATGGAGCACATAGCTCACTTTGACTGGGAGACCAATAAACTCAACAAGTTACATCAACTCGAGGCTGGTATGAATCACAGGATCAATGATGGGAAATGTGATCCATCAGGAAGATTCTGGGCAGGTAAGTAAGTATAAGTTATGGATTGTGTAAAAATATTCTGCCAGAGTGTCATTTCAAATGGTGCCTGCTTGAATCTTTCATATAGCTCTCGCTGGTGTAGTGATTAGTAATTTTGGCATCTAATCCTAGATTGATACGTCTGTGTTGAGTGTCTGTCCAAACTTGACCATGCCTGTTGCATGGGTGAATTATAAAGAGCAAGTAATGAGTAAGAGAGATGTAACTTGCACAAGTATGTGAAATTCGCCAACTTGGGATGTGTGTGTGTGTGTGGGGGGGGGGGGGGGGCAACCTTGTAAAGTTGGATGAAATATTGCAAATCTGTGCCAGTTTTTGCTTTATGGGAGAACAGAAGACTAATGTAGTCACAAGTCATAAATGTGTAAACAATTTCCCACAAGTTAAAGGAATAGAAGGGGATATCTCCATTGGTGAATTTCACCTACATCTTTCCTGTATTGGTGGAAATGCTATAATAGCTCACTCATGTGGCAAAGGTAGGAACTTTCTGGTACTTATGCCCCAATGACGCTACAGGCAGTATTAACTGTGTTTATTGGCGTTTTGATAAAGACCCCCTTCTTTCATGTACTGCCAGACTTCTGTCAGTAAGGTTTGGATACTGTTACAGTACTTGATTTCCATTGCCACACATGTAAAAGTGTTACATTGTTAAACATTTTGCCTTCAATAGGCGGTATGAGGGTCTCTGCTAATGACCTCCCGTGACTGCAAAGTGTTTGTTTTATTACTCCAGCTTTTACGCAACCTTTCCTGTTATTTTTTTATTATTCTGTATATTTTTGTATCCCCAATTAAGTCGTATATTTGCCACAACATTACTGTATCTTTACTGTATCTTTTCTTTTCTGATTGTGGCCATTGTCCTCCCTAATACCAATTCTCTCCTGTAGCAGTACTGTCGGTAGAGGTGTATAGCTGGATTTCGTGGAGATATAGCATTCCGCCTGTCTTTTTACTGTTTTACTGCCATCCGTAATTGTCAGAAATACTGCCTGTAATATGGCAGGGGCAATATTCAACAATGATCTGTTGTATAGACAAGATTTTCATTGGCTGTATTTTTTCTACTAGGTACTATGCCATTGCTCAAACCTGGGGACAACGCCTTCACACTTCCAAAAGAGGAGAGTGGCCTGTACACATTGGAGACTGATGGCAGTGTCAAGAAGAGACTGGACAAGGTGAACCTGGCCAATGGACTGGGCTGGAGTCCAGACAACAGGATCATGTACTTTATAGACACCCCACTGGTGCAAGTGCATGCTTTTGATTTTGACCTGAACTCAGGAAATATGTGTGAGTTTGAACAGTTGAAAGAAAGAAAATATACTTTTCTTTACTTGTGTAGTTTGCCCAATACTCTGTATTTTTTTCATTTGTCAGTTTTAATATAAAGTAAAATCAATATATTCAGAGCTTGACTACAAACAGGCTGAACAGCAACTATTTTCAGATAATGATTGATGGACAGTTTTGCTCATTTAGAAATGTTTCTTTAAAGTGAGACACATTGTGACATCATATCATAAAGTGTATGACCAGCTTGCTTTCTGATCTTTAACAAAAGTTTTCCCAATATATTATATACTGTTCATAACTGCAGGCGAAAATTCTCCAAAGAAGGGGTTAAATTTTAACCAGAAAGAATGATTTTGACATTGTCCGTGGACTTAATATCGTTTGCTGCAATATAATGGTTCCACACTGACTAACAAAACATCTTAGAACTATGTTGATTGACCTCCTTTTCAATTGTGATGTTACTACTTAAAATTAGAACGGAAGTATCGACATCGATTTCTTTAACCCACTTTTATTGGAACTGGAGATGATGGGAGCTTTGTTCCGACATGTGTGAATGTTACATGGGGTGTATATGTTACGACCCAGGTGTGAAATTGTCCATTTCGTGAAATGGACAAGCAAATTGTCCATTTCATGAAATGGACAACCCAACTGTCCATTTCGTGAAATGGACAAAATATTTATCCATTTCGTGAAATGGATAAAAAATCCACTGTCCATTTCATGAAATGGACAACTAAATGTACGAAATTTTCACTCTCATTCATAGTGAAAAAAAATATTTTTTTTTGCATTTTTATTGAAACATAGTATTGGAATACATCAATGGATCAAAGGTTGTACTTTTACCTAAAGTAAACTGGTGATGAGCATTTTATTATAATTCCTTAAACATTTTCTTTAACAATATTAGTTAAGTATTTAATATTTGTACATGTATTTACATTTGATAAGAATTTATTAAGAATTGGAGATAGCATCTAGGTGGGACTTAGTCACTAAACTGTAAGTCTTTATAACTGTGAGAGCTTTTAACAGGAAGCCACATTGGTAGTTTATTTACATTACTTATTGCAAGTGTTATTTACTTGTCCACATTATCACAAGATTTATGACTGTGACAGGCACTGTTGCATCGAAGACCTTTCTTTAGACATGAACATCTTTTTGTCAAGCAGTTGGTACGGTAGTGACATCGGACATATCCTTGGCCTCCACATATACTTAGTTTTCGGACCAGTTCACGAACTGTGTAGTCTTCTGCTGGTACATCTTCTGCCTTAAGGCCAGAAAATTTCACAAACTCGATTTGATTCCTTGCTAAGGTACCTCTGATTATACCAGCTCTGGTCCCAATTGTATAACCATTGGGATTTCTTCTCAGAACAACCCCAATAAGATTTGGAGGATCACCTTTGCTCCTGTCAAACTGGGAAACTGGCACAGCAACATTGTCCCCTAGGGCTAATCCATGGAGTGATCTTGTAGATCGTGCCACCATTTTATCTGCCTGTTTTTGTATATTGCTGTGGGCCTCAGTTCTGGCACGTTTAGCTGGATGTTCTATCGTGTCATCACCAGTAAGCTGATTCTCCCTCATGTCTGGCACATCTTCACCATCAGTTTCAATATTACCACTCTGGGTATGCATATTTCCTTCAGCCACATCTTCAGTCTCGGTAACCGTATTGTCCACAGCCACAACTTCATTGGTCACTCTATCATCAGGGGCAGGATAAGTGTCCTCACTGGCACCACTACTGTCCACATCTTGGGGCATACCAATGATTGTCATATCATCTGTGGCAGGATCATTAATACTGGCAACACTGCTGGTAACATCCACAGAGATATCTTCTGCAGTCTCCAAATTATCAGGAATTATACTGTCAGTATTGGTGTCACTGCTGTCCACCATAGGTACTTTCACATTCGCAATCATATCATCTGTTGCTGGATTTTCATAATCTGCACTGGCATTTCTACCTGGGTTCAAAAGCTCCTCCAACTGTTCTTCATTCACACCAGTGGTGAATCTAGAAAGAAACTGAGCTGGTAATGTAGTTTTCAATCCACAGCGAGGTTTATTTCCAGTCAGAGCCTTGTATGGTTCCATGCGAATTGCCTCATGATATGTGCTGTTCATGGACCACTGTACAAACCGACAACCAATGCTCCATGAGGCTGTGTTGTTATCACGCATCCAGCTCTGGAGCTTTAGCTTCAAAGAACCATTGCCCCTCTTAACACTTCCCTGGCTTTGTGGATGTCTTGGGCGACCATTCACTAAGACACAGTCTGGCCAAAGGCTGGAGAGTTCTTGGATTACTTCAGCGGTGAATTCTCGCCCATTGTCTGATTGCAAAATATGTGGGGCACCAATATCAAGAAATATACATAATAACTCTTGGGCAACTTCCTCAGCAATTTTGGTTTTCAAGGGTCTGACCTGGCTAAATTTGGTGAGGTATTCCATGTAGTGCAAAATAAACCTGTAGCTACCATCCCTCATAGTTTGCATGTCTATGATATCAACGGATGAGATTTGTCACCTCATCTTTGTTTGCCATGTACTTGTCATTTTTGGCAACTTTATCCACACCTCCTAATGTAACCAACTTGTAGGTTTTCAAAATATGATAGCTGTCCCTGGAAAGACTTTTTCCACCTTTCCCTGTCTTTAGAACATTTATTACTTTTTGCTCATAGTCCAAGGTCCAATGAGATGCACAATTTCCTATTGCTTCATCCATATTTCCTGGTATGTAACACTAAAATAATGCAAAATATTTTTACAGCACTGCCAGTAGTTTTCCAAAAAGTGATAATAATTTGTGGTGTTCAGGTATATTTATAGTGAAATGACTGGACATAATTGCACTTTGTTAATTGGACTTTTTGTAAAAAGCTTAACATCTAAAAGACTAAAAATGGCTTTCAAGTGTTGAATGGACAGTTATTTACAATAATCCTCAGAACATATAATTAAAGGTATGGCTTCAACCTTTTAAATTGACAGTTATGTGAATTAACCCTTAGATCTAATCCTCAAAAGGTAGGCTATAATCCTCAGATCTCACCAAAAGAAAGCCTCACCACTAGTAAGATGGATTTAATTGTAATTAGCCCATTTCTTTTGGTAACTTTTGGGATGGCTTCAACCTTTTTAAATTGACAGTTACTTTTGATAACTCTTAGAACTTATCTTCAAAGTGTAGGCTACAATTTCTCAGATCTAACCATCAAAGGAAAGCCTCACCACTAGTAAGATGGATTTAATTGTAATTAGCCCATTTCTCTTTGTAACCTTTGGGATGGCTTCAAACTTTTTAAATTGACAGTTACTTTTAATAATTCTTAGAACTTATCTTCAAAGGGTAGGCTACAATTTCTCAGATCTTACCATCAAAGGAAAGCCTTTTAAACAGGATTAGTGCACAAAAGAGGCAAAGTTCTGTCATATTTCTCTCAAGCAAAAGTTAAAAAATAATATAGCTGATACCAACACATTTTTTAAAGTATAAGTGTGATAATTATTTAAATAGTTATTCCCATTAAAAGTATGATTTACATAATTGACACTTTTATTTCCAATTTATTTCAAATATTTATAACCATTTAACTATTAACTAACTTAGTGTAAAATATTACATATACATATCATTATTATAGGGGAATTAAGTGGATAACTTAAATCAAAAGATTGGCCATGAACGAAAATTTAACTTTCATACATGACTTTGTCCATTTCATGAAATGGATAGCAAAATATATATGGATTTGTCCATTTCACGAAATGGACAGTTGGGTTGTCCATTTCATGAAATGGACAATTTGCTTGTCCATTTCGCGAAATGGACAATTTCACATGTGGGTCATAACATATACACAATAACACTTTGCAAACCTTTTGTTTGCATCATAATGTCACATTAAAGACCACACTGGGCTGAAACATTGATGGACTATTACAAGTTTTTTTTATAAGTATTTCTTTCTCTTATACTTCAGCAAACAAGCGTGTGGTCTGGTCTATAGACTCGGTGGTGGGTGGGGCAAAATGTTTTCCCGATGGCATGACTGTAGACTGTGAGGGCAAGCTCTGGGTAGCTGTCTACAACTCTGGAAAGGTATTCAGGATAGATCCAGAAACAGGTACAATATCCACTCCATGAAAGCTGATGATTGTTTTTTTTTTAAATTAAATTTTCTTATCCATATGGGTAGTGCTTATTGATTGAGAATGAATTGCATGATTCATTGCAATTTTCAAGGTAAATTTAGAATGAGTAACATAACCACATATCTTTGGAAGGGTAGTCAGGATTGAATAAGAAATTTGTATAGAACCCATGACAAGTATTGCTGGTATACTTTTTGGTTATTTCATTCAATTTTTACAGTTAAAGATCAGACATTAAACAGCATTTTAAACCACTTACCCATCTCTCAAATGTGATCCTCAAGCAAGCAAGCAAGTGTAAAGCACCGAAATTGATGTAACCATCTTCTAAGGAGATCATGTCCAAAAAGGGATAGTCCAGTCCTTTTTAATATGCATATTATTATAGTTAATTTACCAAGATTTTAAATTAAAGTCATTGATATATAAGCTATCATTACAGGTAAAGAGATGACATCCATCACCTTACCTGGGCAAATGGAAACTACTTCCTGCTGTTTTGGTGGAAAGGATTACAGTGAACTGTTTGTTACTTGTGCAGCAGTAAACGACCCAGCTAAAAAAGCTCAGCAGCCCAATGCTGGTTCCTTGTTTAAAGTATCTGGACTGGGTGTAAAAGGCTTACCAGGAAACATGTATGGTTAAAAAACAATTGGGCGATAATAGGAAAGCTTGAACATGAGACCAACAGTGTGCTTGCAATGCTTTGTGGGACATGTTGAATTTTATTTTTGATTGAACAGTCTGTTCATATTGCAATAAATAGCTAGATTTTGTTACAGTAGCAGGTACTATGTGATATAAGAATGATATGTGTGAAACAGAAAACTGACATTATAATATATTATATTAGTATCACTTTTCCCAAGGGCTTCATAAATACAAACATTGCCCACAAACAAGTGATTTATTCCATTTGTTATATCAAAGTATTTACCTTTCTTCCTTCTTTCCTGTTTACTGGAAATATCACCCTGGCGTCATCGTTAGAGTTATTATTATTGTAATTTTTGATAACAAAGATATTAATTTAAAGCCTTTTATCTTAACATTATTTTAAAACGTCATATAATGCTTTCACTTCCAAATTATGCAATAATTTGCTTGCATTTTCTACTTTTCAGGCAGCTAAAAGTACACCATATTTTTTTAGTTTCTTTGCAATAATTACATTCAACACGCATGCATATTGTATGTTTTTGATACAAAGTGTGCAACAAATTGATATCAGGAAATATCTCTCCAAGTAAAGCATTCTGTTTGGCTGGGATGCACTTGGGGTAAAATCATAAAAAGGTAATTGATGTGTAATATTGTGGTATTGATTTTATACTGATCTTTTATTATGTGATTGTTTTACAGGTTAGTTAATGCTTGCATATAGTTAGTTTTCTCAGTTTCTATATTCCACTGACGTGTCTGTAGATGCTATTGATAGAGGATTAGTAGGGTTTAATTAAAATCTAGAAGTATTAGAATATTAATTTATTCAATTAACATTACTCAGGTATTTTCAGAATTTCTGCAGAATGATTAGAAATAAGGCAATATAAGCTATAGCAACAGCTGTAACATTACAAAAACGTAATTAATTAGGTTAAATATGTAAAATAATTGATATTTATCTTAATATTAAATTAATTAATAATTGGTTATTCCCTTGAAGTATTCATAAGTTTGTAACTTAAAAATGAAATAAAAATATTGCAAGAGATATTTTAAAATAAGGGTGTTAATCATGCAAACATAGGAAAATACCTCCAACAATAATATAGTAAAAGCTTTTTCAAAGGACAACTCATATCTGCAGTTTTCTGCAGTCAATTGTACATCTTGTTAAATATGCAATCACAGTAATTCCGGGTGCGTGTTTAAGGCATGTCCGGAACACTGTGTTGATTTAGCACTATCCAATTCTCATTTGCAGCTTCTGTGTGTTGCAGTGATCAAGTGACCCAGTACATTAAATATTTCTTCTGATAACATTAGAATAAAAAAGGTCTCACTTATGTGACCAACCCTTTTAAGGACTCTTGCACATTGAATATGAAAAGGTCATAGTCAACCTTGAATATGTCATGTTAAACAGTTGAGGTCATATTAGGACAAATCCTCACCCTTAGAACCTTCAATTGCAGAGACAAGGGAACCAATTGTTGGTTAGCATTTAGGTTCTAACATTATCATTTTTCACCCCTTATTAAAAACTTCCCCTTTTAAATCTGTCCTTAATGAACTGGTCCTTTTGTTATCTGTTTTCTATTGGCTGTCTATCCCTTTGCTTTAATCTTTGAGTTATAACACCTCAGATTTGAATCATCAGTCAAAGAGGACACACGTGGAATATAAAAAAAAGATCTTTCATTAGTTTGGCTTTAATTTATCTTGTTTTGTTTTTTTGTAGAGGTTGTTGACATTTAAACCTGTGTCTTGTGAGAGTAACTGTTATTATAATTCTACACAATGCATTTTAATTTGTTATAAATGCTGAATTCAACAGAGCATATATAGTAGTACTATATATAATGCTGAATTCAACAGAGCATATATAGTACATCGACCTAAACAAAAAACTATTCCATATGACCATAGACTTGCTCCATTTTTTTGCATTTGTATCCATCAGTAACAGTTAAATTTAAAGTGGAAACTTACAGGAGTTCATTATACTACTAGCATTCGGGAGTAAGGGGGATAGTCTCTAAAAACAAACTTTTGTCAGGGCTGTCTATTTCTTCAAAAGTCATACAGTACCCATATATTACACAAAAGACAAAATCACTTGGTGAAAATCTAACATAACCATGACATGTACTACATGTCCAGAACCCTCTCACCTTGTACTAAAAGCTTAGCCAAAAGCTTATGAATATACATAAGAAGTTTTAAGCTGGGATTACAAAACCAAATGTAAACCAAACACAACATATAGTGGACCCGCCACACTGTTTGTTATTGTTTTTACAATACCTTATCTCGGTATATGTTTTTGTTTCTCTCTTGTGTACATGAGCCATAACCTCGGCACTTGTGTATTATTAAAATAAACGTATCTAGTTGTGGATATAGTTGTGTTGTTGACTTTATAATTACCTGACGTGGTGGCAGGAGTCCTACCCATGCCAAGCTAATAAATAAACACTTAAAACTTAATTTCCTAAGACAACTACACTGTTTATTGTATACACTATGGCTGTTGGTGGTGCCTCTACACGTGGTCCTAAACCTTGGAAACTGACAGAAGAGGAGTCATTTTCATCATTTACCAGTTGGAAGCACAACATACTGTACTCTTTAGCACAAGAACCAACATTTAAACCATTCCTAGAGTCTGGGGCTACTTGGGAAAGACTCACTTCTGATAATCCCTCTAGGGGATTCACTGACTCTGATGGACTAACAAAAGAACAGAAGGCTGCCAATCTTGACCAGATGCTGGGACTGATCACCCAGTGGGTCCCACACTACCTTGCTAATGACATAACCAAGCAGAGCACGTCCATAGACAGCATTTGCCAGTTTATCCAAAAATACTATGGCTTCCAACAGTCAGAAACACAGTTTATGAAATTCTCATCCATAACTTGGGAGGAAGGAGAACGGCCAAA
This sequence comes from Sabellastarte sp. h YS-2021, assembly GCA_964017235.1. Lineage (NCBI taxonomy): Eukaryota > Metazoa > Annelida > Polychaeta > Sabellida > Sabellidae > Sabellastarte > Sabellastarte sp. h YS-2021. The sequence continues at coordinate 77,886,252 of OZ024929.1, read as the reverse complement.
AAATTATACCAACGCATCCGAGCTCACCTCCAGGATAACTTGCTGCGAAAAGACTCATAACTCAAACACAATGATCACAACCCCACCAAAGATGAAGATATCAGCCCCACCGTTGAGAGGCTAGCCGTCTTACGCTGGATGGAGCTCATTCACCCTTCTCTCCCAGCTTTGGTACAGCGCACCTTTGCCTATGATTTACAACGTATGACTCTGAAAGATTTACAACCACAAATTGCTGATGCCCTGGATGGATTCCTAGAAGAGTTGCGTCATGATGATATTAAAACTGCTCGTGTCTTTACCCCATTTAAGCAGAAGAAACCATTCTCCTACAAAAAGCAAAACTCTAAATTTACTTCTCAAGCTCGCCAAAAAGCTACTCCTAAACTACAGTGCAGAGTTTGTCAAGCTGAAAACAGACCTTATATTGGACACTCAATCTCTCAATGTGATTACATCTCTAGGGCAGATAAGCGCACCATGATACAGTCATTCAAGGTGGATACTGACACCCAACTGGAAGTAAGCGCAGATATTTCAGATGAAGTCGATCAACTGCGCGTATCTGATGATGAATGAGTAGAACCCTCTCCAGACGACACTTCCATCAAGAAAGTTACAACAGCTGCCTCCCCATGTTTCAGTGCATTCTATAACCATAACCCTGTTAGCCTTACTTGTGACTCTGGAACTACATCATCACTCATACGACATGACTTTGCAACCAAACTACAGATGCCTATCTCCCCAACCTCTCATTCTGCCAGCCAGGCTGATGGCAAGACTCACATGAGGGCCTGCGGGGAAGTCCATGTCAAATTAGCTAGAGGTTCACTGTCTTTCTCTCTGCAAGCTGTTGTTGTTTCTGACCTGGACTGTGACATACTTGCTGGTGTCCCATTTATGAGAGACAACGATATTCAACTTGATATTCCCCGCAACTATATTATCATTCAAGGTAAACATAAAATCCCATACGACCCTGGACCTACACCTCGAAGTCAGACGTACCCAGTCATTTTTGTTAAGAAGCCCAACACATGAAACCCTGTTCCCAGGTGATTTCCTTGAAGTTGAAGCCCCTCATGAGTTTTCAGATTTTACTAACATAGCTGTAGAGCCCAGATACGATTTCCATTCCAATTCATGGATCCAACCTGACATCACTTCAGCTGTGGATGGCAAAATCCGCATCATAAATTCATCCCCTAATATGGTGGCTGTCCGCAAACACCAACACATAGCTCAAGCACATTACTTAACAGAGGGCCACCATCTCCACAACATAAACTACTCTTCTACAGACTGCTCTGGTCTTTTACAAAACCCTCAGGCCACCTATAACCTACACTGTAATTCTATTGCCATTGACCCTGACAACCAGCTATCACATGATGACAGATCCCGGTTCAGGCGTCTCCATAAGCAATATAATGAAGTGTTCAATAAGCGTATTGACAAGTACAATGACTACTCTGGTCGTGTGCGAGCCTTTATCAACATGGGTCCTGTTGACCCTCCTCTGGTGAAGGCCAGACTCCCTAGCTACAACACTGAAAAGCTTAGACTTTTACAGGAAAAAATGGATGAGCTAGAGAATCTAGGTGTCCTTGCCAAACCAGAAGATGTAGGTGTGAAAGTAGAATATGTGTCCCCCAGCTTTTTGGTAAAGAAAGGTGACCATGATTTTCGACTTGTCACAGCCTTCAACACTATTGGTACCTATGCTAAACCTTCACCCTCCCGTACCGCCACAACTGATGATGTGTTCCGCTTCCTTACCCAACATAAATATATTATCAAGACAGATATGACAAAACAGTTCTTTCAACTCCCAATGCAGAAGTCCTCACTAAAATACCTTGGTGTCATCACTCCGTTCAAGGGCCTACAGGTTTACACTAGAGCAGCAATGGGCATGCCCGGTTCAACTGAGCATTTGGATGAGCTAATGTCCAGAGTCATTGGTGACCTTATGCATGCAGGAAAAGTGATTAAAATTGCAGATGATCTTTACACTGGCGGAAATTCAATTGATGAGCTCCTCCTCAATTGGGAGCACATTTTACAAAGATTCCTAAAGAACAACCTTCGTCTCTCAGCAACTAAAACTGTTGTTTGCCCTGTCACTACGACCATATTAGGTTGGGTCTGGTCCTCAGGAAGAATACAAGCCTCTCACAAAATCACCCCACTCCTGAAGTCACCTCTACCACGGACAGTTAAGGCACTGCGATCATGGTGCGGTGCCTTCAAACACCTCAAAGCCTGTATCCCACAATACTCCCACCTACTCTCACCCCTGGAAACAGCCACCACTGGCCAGGACTCCTCGAGCATTATCAATTGGACAGAGGAACTCTCATCACACTTCTCAGCTGCCCAGAAATCTCTCAATGATATCAAAGCTATTGTCATTCCTTCCCCCAGTGACATCTTAATAATAACCACTGACGGTGCCTCCTCCAATGGCGGCATCGGGTCCATCTTGTATGTCCTACGAGATGGGGTAATGCATGTTGGTGGATTTTTTTCAGCTAGACTTAAGCAGCACCAAGTCAACTGGTTACCCTGTGAAATTGAAGCTCTTGCTATCAGTGCATCCATCAATCATTGGTCACCCTATATCTTAGAATCCACAAACACTGTTCAAATTCTCTCTGATTCTCGGCCCTGCATTCAAGCCTATGACAGATTATGTCGGGGTCAGGTTTCTTCAAGTGCACGTGTGTCTACATTTTAGTCAGCCCTCAGTCGCTATAAAGTTTCCCTGCAACATATCTCTGGTGCTGCCAATCTTCTTGCTGACTATCACTCACGACATCTAATGGAATGTGACACTCAAGATTGTTAAATCTGTCGCTTTATCCACAACTCAGCTACAGTTACTGTCCACAAGCTCTGTATCTCTGACATACTGGATGGCAAATTAAACATGCCATTTTTATCTCGGACAGCATGGAAGGCTACACAGCAGGACTGCCCCTCACTCAGAAGGACCTATGCTCACTTGGCCCAAGGGACCAGGCCAAACCGCAAAAACACCACCATTAAACTTGTTAAGCGTTACCTCAGAGTTGCTACCTTGTCACCCGATGGTCTACTTGTTGTGAAGAAGGACATCCCTTTTACTCAGACACGCTCAATCATCATTTTCCCCCAGCATGCCTTAGCTGGTTTACTCAATGCCTTACACTTCAAGCTCCAGCATCCCAGCAAAACCCAACTTTCTGCAATATGTCACAGATACTTCTTTGCCCTTGACATGGACAAAGAAATTGCTGCTATCACTTCACATTGTCCCCAGTGTGCGGCCATTGCTTCACTGTCACATGAGTTGGAAGAATTCTCCACTACACCATCTCCTTGCCACCCAGGTGTCCAATTTGCTTGTGATATTTTGTGCCGTGCTCGACAAAGAATATTGCTCATACGTCACTGTTTCTCTTCTTTCACAGCAACCAGACTCATCCCAAATGAACAAGCCATTTCACTATGAGCAGCAATTATTGAAACTATAGCGGAGCTAAAAGATGCCTCAGGCTGTATCATTCACGTTGACGGAGCATCTGCATTCTCCAGTCTTGTCAAAGACCGTGTCCTTGACAGCCTCAACATAAGCCTTGAAATTGGCAGGATCAAAAACAAGAAGGAAAACCCTATTGCTGAAAAGGCCATTCAAGAGTTACAAAAGGAATTAAAAAGGGCTTATCCTGAAGGTGGTCCTATTACTCCACCACAATTGGCACTTGTCACAGCTACGTTAAACACTAGAGTTCGTGATTGTGGACTAGCAGCCAAGGAAATTTTATTTCAACATGACAGTTACACCGCTAACCAGTTAAACATCTCAGATAAAGCCCTTGCTGATTCTCAGTTTGCCAATCGTCAGGCCAACCACTAATACAGTGCTCGAAGCAAAGCTCCAAATGCCCGGCCTGCTGCCAAAGCCAATGTGAAATGGGTGATCTTGTTTTTGTGAAACAAGATGGTAATAAACACACCACACGAGAAAAGTACCCACCGACCCCACACATTCTGACTTTGGTGACTCATCAGAGGTTAGCATGTCTGCAGGTACCAATGCTCAACCATCAACCTCAGGCTCTAATTATCCTGCCTGTAATGAACATGTGGATACCACTGAGAATGCTAACACCATGCCTGTTGTGTTATCCCAGGGCAGCCCCACACGGGATGTCCGCAGTCCTCGCACTCGACGGCATAGACATCCCCCAGAATACCTGAATGACTATATTCTGTCTTAAAAACTTAATTGTGTGTCACATAAACATTAGTTTAAAGTTAACTCAATTGAGAACATGTATTTCTGTTTTAGTTCCTTGAATGACTATATTCTATCTTAAATACTTAACCCTGTGTCATATAATCGTTTGTTTAAAGTCAACTTAATTGAGAACACTTATTTCTGTTTTAATTCCATATTTACAACTTTGCTGGCACATGACATTGACCATATGAATAACCTCTGGTGCCAAAAGCTGTGCTGTATCTCACACTAATACCTATTAGTAATCTTCACAATTCTTTATTTCTCTTTGATCATTTACTTAGGTTGTAATCTTCAGTTTTATCGCTCTTCAGTTCACGAAGAACATAGAAGGTACTGCACCTTGATAATATTCTGTAATTTAATAATGTAATTTGTATGGTAGCTATGATGTATTTCTTTTTCATTTTTAATTCTAAAAAGTTAGTAAAACACAGAAACAAGCATTGCGCCACACTGTTTGTTATTGTTTTTACAATACCTTATCTCAGTATATGTTTTTGTTTCTCTCGTGTGTACATGAGCCATAACCTCGGCACTTGTGTATTAATAAAATAAACGTATCTAGTTGTGGATATAGTTGTGTTGTTGACTTTATAATTACCTGACGACCGTTTATTAAATGTCTGTCACTATAACTGGCGAGACTTTGTACCTTTAGGCTTCAGTGGCACATTTTGAGGAGATTTCTCCTACATACAATGTAATTAATTGTACTCTTTTCAGTTGAAACTATTTTCCAGTTACCGTTATATCTGTAGAAACCATGCTTGAATCACAATTAAAGCCAGATATGAAAAAATGGAATCATACCAAGACCTAAGTAAGATCCCAAATTGAAGGATCCCGGTGAAAGATATCCCCGCAATATTCTATCCTTAGTTTTAGAATTCATATTGAGAGACAAATACCATATTAATAAACTATAGAAAGAGAATTCTTCTGCCGGACGATGCAAGACTAACCCAGGTTTACACCAGTCTGAAAAGTGAAGTTTGACAGAAACTTTATAAATTCACAACTTCATAACTATAGGCAGAGACCAGTGTAAAAGATGAAACAATCAAATAACAGAAAACTTAGCTAGCTTAAGATAACAAGAATACTCTAGACAGAGTTATTAGTCCTGTTCAACAGACTGGTTAAAAAAGTTGAATTAGAATGGGGACAGACCCTCAATGGTGCCATTTTCAGGAGTCGAGACCATTCGAACCCGGGTGACTATCAGTGATTAGATGTTGAATTTATTAACTAATTAGCCACTGAAGACCTACAATATATTGCAGAGCATGTTATTTAATAAAATCAGTACTTTAAAATTCCTTTATCTACATCATGTATATGGCATGATTGTATATAGACATGGTATCAATGATCTAGTATATACCTGGTTCAAATCATACCTTTCCTACAAAAGACAATCAGTCCACCTTCTCACATTCCTGGGAATTGGAATCTGATGGTTCCCATGGTTTTGTGCTAGGCCCGACACTTCTTTGTGCACAAGTTTTACTTAGTTTAATTATCCAGCCCCTGAAATAGCGTGAACTACCACTTTTATGTCGATGAAACCGAATTACACATAACGTTATCACCAATAAACTTTTCTCAGTATACGCAAACTCTCAAAGATTGCCTCAACAACATTCAAAATTTCATGTAATAAAATAAACTGAAACTAAATTCTGAATTTATTTTGATAGGTTAAAAACTCCATTAACAACTCCTCCCTCTTTTTCTAATTACTATACTTGGTACTCAGGTGGCACCCTCCTCAAATGTCAAGCATCTTGGTGTGGTGTTCAGCTCCAATATCATGTTTCCCAAATTACAAAGTCAACTAGAATCCATACAACAGACCTATACGTCACTACTGGACCTAAATACATCACTTCCTCTTGTTTATATCACTCACAGACTTAGAGTTCAGAAGACTGCAGCATGTCCAAAACTCACTCTGCAGGGGTATCACTTGTTCCTTCAGGTTTCTCATATCACCACACAACAAAAAATCCTAAGAAAATGCTTGTTGAAGGTTGCTGAAATACTAAAATAATGGGAAAAGACATAAGAAACATACGAACTTAACATGATACTCAATGTAAGAACAACTCCATTTTAAAAAGCATACATAATATTCATGATTGGACCCTGAATATCGTAGTATTCTGTCACACGTGAGTCAGTGATGACGGATGTTTTAACACTTGTTGACCTTGAGATCATACACTTGAAGTTTAGCACACATGTTACCATCAATGCAAACCATTACCGCCAAGAATACATAAAAAGCAAGGAAAACCACTAAACAGAAACCACTCAGTGAACAGCTATTGAAAAGTAGAAAGCACAAGACTACTGTGGAACTGTTCAGTGGATAAGGCATGACATAAGCTTTGACTGTAGCAACAGTTCTCATTCCATGAGACTAAATAATTTGCATATCAACATAACTATCAAATGATAGGTGGGTCCAGGGGGCTCTGGGATGTGAAAAGAGAAGGCTATTTTGTCTATACTGAATGCATTTAAAACCAGTGTCTTCTGTGGAGATTATGTGACTTTTTAAAGTCATAAATATTTTTGAAGCAGGTACAGATTTCTAAATATGGAAGGGGCAAAATAAAAAGGGTAATAAGTACATAGTTACAAAAAAGAGGAAGGAAAATAGTCACAATCCACAGTGGTATAAATCCCACAAGACAAGTGTGCACTGACATTTCGTCCTCCCCACCCTCAAGGATTAACTTGATGTTTGGTTGTTCAGTTATGGTGAACGAAAAATTAAAGAAAAATTACTTCATGCACAAATTTTTTACTATTCCTAGCACATTAACTATCTTTCCTTCTTGTACTATTTTCCATTTCAAACCCAAAAGTAAACTGTACTATGGCAAGCTGTAAGCCAATGAAGAGCTTAGCACTGGTTGAGTTACTATGTCTTATTCAATAAAGGCAATACAGACACTGTAGATTTGGGTTTTAACTGAAGTACACATTTATTGCTCACAAGTGGACCATTAAGAGTATTAAGTCTATTTTGTTCTGCACTGTTCATAGAATATGTAGTTTTGGTGTATTAATTTCCGGATAAAGACAGAAAAGTGTTAGCTAGAATTTGAAATATTAAGACAAGGTATATATTAATATGTGTTCTTAAAGTTGGAACCTACATAAAATTGGGTAAAATATATTGCAAACTTATGATTAAACATATCTGTCATGTAATACTGGTTACAAAATGTAGTAAATATAGTCTCTATTCACTGGATGTAAAAATGTTTCCTTGTACTTGTAATTTTAGTATTGAAAACTCAGGTAATATTACTTTGCACATAGTAACTAGCGTTTGTTTGTTTGAAATTTAAAAGGAAATGTTTTAATTTTTATGAATAATCAAAGATTAAAAATGTCACAATAACATAAATATTGTCATTATTTTATGTGGTTATGTGGATAAGATATATCTATGCACCTATATCCTTAAATCACAGAAACTTTATCGTCATAGTAATATGTTTAAAATGTAGCAATGGCATTTTAGAATTTACAATCAGTGCTTTAGGCAGTGCAAACCTTCGCCCAGTGACCCAGAACCAGATACTGGCTAAAACTCATAAAGTCCTAATGTTGACCAGGGTCATCTTTGAAGAAGACCCTACCTTTTGTTGTTGATGTAAAGCAACTGTTGATAATATTCTGTATTTCATTTTGTACTATATTGTAGCGGGGAGCTTTAAAATCACATATTCACTATATGCTCACTTTGTGTTAAGTGGAATATGGGAAGTGGGGCCTCAGCCAACCAGCCAGTTACGACAGCCACTCCGACCGGAGGTAAAAGTGGTAGATTTACTGGGTCACAATCTACTGCCATACAGGTAGGATATATATGAAAGATGCACGATTACTAAATACTGTTTCAAACTGTTTAGTATTTGATTATTGGTATTTGGTTATTTTTCTTTGAGTATGGAAATAGCATGGATTTTAACTAAGAATTTAAACAGAAAACATGATCATTTTGATGTATATTGCAATAATCTATTATCTATCCAAATTTAGACTATGAATGGGAAGTTGAGATCACGAAAGTGGAGCCTATTTCAACATGATGAAATATTTATAAATGACAAACTCACCTTTATCTGTTAAAAACCTTAATGTTAAAAGGCTGTTTTGGGCTCACAAAATGGCTGCTCATTCTGCAGAGGGCATATCATGAAACAATCAAAATTTATGGCAGTTTAGAGCATGGTGTTCAGCCAATCAGACAAAGGGACATAGCAGTGTCGTGCTAGAATCTTTTATATTCAGTAATCTATCAGGAGCATACTTCAGGTTCAAGATTCAGGTCAAAGGTAAATGATTCATATGCATATTACAAGTATGCTTGTATTATATTGTGTCAATGCATTTGTTAAGTTATTAATTGATTATTATTCCCTATGAGTATGGAGCCCCTATGAGGACTTGATTTTTTTATTTTAGTATACAAAGTCATGATCATAGAAAGATCTTGTGGCCTCAACAACATCTCGGGATCATAATTTATTCTATGATAATCACCAGAAGGTCTGCTCCATGAACTGAGTCTCTCACTCATAATATTCTGTTGAAAACAATTACTCCATAGCTTCTGGTCTATCTCACCTTTGTCTACTATTTTGTTCAGGAAAAAGCCATAACAAACCGTATGAAGAAACAAGTGGAAAGATATGGTTACCCACCACCAGCACCCCCTCACAGGAGAAAGAAGGAGGTGTTTGATGCAAATGACCACAAGGCTTTGGATAAATATGCTTCAAAAGTGAGGCTAATTACATTAACTATTTTAACTAAAAATAGAGTTCACTTCTGATGTATACTAAAACAAAAATCTGCCTATGTGGTGTAGCTTGACCAGTTTCCATCTGATCACCGAAGTTAAGCAACCCTGGGCTTTGTTAATACTTGGATGTGCAACCATCTGAATTTTGGGCCAGGTATGGGCGGATACAGAGTGATTCAGATAATCATTTAATTGGCATTCCCATATAGCCGAAACAAGGTACTAGATGTGACGTTAAATCACTCACTCAATCAATCAATTAGTGACTCAGTACTCAAAACAGGGGCTCAGTCATCTCTTGTGCAATACCCATCTCAAATCCAAGTACTCGCTTTTGACTTGTAACCAACTGGAAATACTAATAAAGCAATAAAAATTAAAATATCAAATACCTGTCACAATAAGAACAAAGATATGGGGAAAATAAATATAAACTAGACAGATATTGGGTTTCAGCCATGTTATTTATGGAATTCAGCAATCGTTTAATAGTTTTACAGGTATTTGGTTAGTTAGTTTGCACCTACTTTTACATATTAGACAGCCAAAATGTGAGTAAATATGAACCCTGTTACAGCCCTAGAAACAAGGATGTTCTGATATATCTGGTATTGTATTAATTCTGGCGCATACAGTGTGCATGACCGTAAAGGGCAGAAACTCTAGTCAAGAATTTTACATGATAAATTTTTATATTTCTCAATAAAAGTCTACTCTCTGAAAATATGGGAAGAGTATGAAGTATTTTCTTGAGCCATTTACAGATTACTTAATAAGGTTGTATTCTATGTTATGATGTACATCACTTTAATGAAGTTAATATGTCAATCAATCAATTAACTATTTTAGAAGTAAATTATATTTTATGTTTTTATTTACATCTATATTTTACCATGCAGAATCTATAGATAATAATACTCATGCGAGTGTATAACTCATAATGTACTTAGTATGTTAAATATAGCATTAGTATTTGTTTATTATTCTTACTGTTCAATAATTAAAATTATTTATTGGACAAGTCTTTTTTAAAAACTTATTCTTGTTCGTGCAGGTGCCTGATAATGTCCTGCTTGGTTCCTATGAAGAGATTGCAAATTATTTGATTAAAATTTGCATCAATGATATTCAGAAAGTGCGAGCTTTCTTCATGTGGATCACATCCATAGACATTTCATCTTTGCAATCGTCTCTAGAGAAAGAACCAAAAGGCGGAACCCCACTTGAATATCTGCTTAAAATTGGTAATCAGATGGGGAATCATGCCCACTTCTTTACAAAACTGTGCAGGTCTGTTGGAGACTTTTGGCAAGTTGTAACCCCTACAAGTGTGTTATGTTTATGTTTTTGTCAGTAGGTCCGTAGGTATTAAATTATGTCGTAATACAAACGGAAAATTACTGGAGTGACACATGTAATTACATCCCATCATGAGAGAGTATGAATATATATATACAATCTGATTCAGGACCGATTTTGTGAAATTTGTGAAATTGACCACTTAAAATACACAGTTTATTTTATTTTGTCTCATGAGATAACTTTATTAAATTTTGTGTTTTTCATAATAATTTCTACTGTAATTTTCAAATAATGGTTTTTGTTCGAGTTAAATTCTTTAAAAGGTATTTTCCTTTGAGTAGAAGTATAAATTTGGTTTGTCCTGATTTACATGAGGAATTTTTGGTCTCTCGATTTCACTGGGTGTTCACATGTACAGTAATATTTATCTCTGTTTTAGAGCTGGAGGGGTGCCATGTGTTATAGTTACTGGGTACCACAAGAGTTCTGGGTATCAACTAGGTGCAAAGATTAACAAAACAGTCATGGCTGCCCAGTGGAATGCAGTCAACATTGACGGTCAGTGGAGATTTGTAGACATTTTCTGGGCCTCTCCAAGTCTGGCGGAGGAAAAAAGTGCAGAGGATAGCTCATTGGATGCCGATGGAAAGGCTAGGGAACAGAATGAGGATGTGAATACAGATGAAACCAAACATCCAGTTAATGAGGCTTTCTTCTTGTCTGACCCAGATGCTTTCATCCATACTCATTTCCCAGACCATCAGGATTGGCAGCTCTTGGAGCAACCCATTAACATAGAAACATTTGAGAGGAGAGTCTACATCAGAGAGAGATTCTTTGGTATGGGTCTCCAGCTTATTCCTTCATCTGTGGCTGAATGTGTGGTTAAGTCAACCAAAGGAGAAATTGATTTTGAGTTTGGCCTAAAAACGAATAGAGACAAACGTAAGCTGCAGTTCAAACATTTTATGCAAGCTGTTGAGAGTAATAATAGCCAAATCGCACTGGACAGGTGTGTGCTCTACCATAAAAAGTCAAAAAGCATCTCCTACTCCTGTAGATTTCCAGCCACTGGCAGATACAAGATGGACATTTTTGGTCAAGAAGATAATGAACATGAAACCTTTGAATTATGCTGTTCCTATTTAATTGATTGCGATGCTGCAAAGAAAAACTGTAAACCATATCCAGACATGCCCGACATAGGTTGGGGACCTGGTGTTCATTCTCAAGCAGTAGGCTTACAAGCAGTAAGTCATGTAGCTTCAGTGATAGGGAGCAAAAATGGTATAGTCAATATTAAATTTAGGTGTAAAACTGCTTTAGACTTTCGACAAAATCTGAAAAGCAATGAGATGGACGAATGGCTACTCCAAAAGAATGCCTATATAGAAGCTTTCGAGGAGGAGGTTAACATCAGTGTTCGACTTCCACTGGCAGGAGAATATGCTCTAAAACTATTTGCAGCAAAAAATGGATATCAGGGAGAATTTCCAAATGTTTGTAATTACCTCATCAAAGTGGAGAAAGATAATCCCAGATTGCATCCCTTCCCAAAACTACATGATGGTATTGTTGGTAGAGGTTACTTGAGTGACAAACTTGGTGTAAATGCATTAAGTCATCCAGATGGAAAAATTTCTACAATACATGGCCAATTCACTGTTGACTTTGAGCATAAGTATGACATTGACTTGTTCTTTGAGATAGAAAATAACAACATTGACAGCAAATCTATTAGCAATGCTGTTGATATCAATAGAGAATTAACTAAAACCTCAGTGGATGCCAGCCTTCCAACAGCTGGTGAATATGCCATGAATGTCTATGCCAGGGTTAAAGGAGATGTTAGCCAAGTGTACCATGCACATACATACCTTGTGACATCCATCCAGACAAATAAAGAAGAAACCAAACCATCCAAGGGAGATGTACCTATTATTCCTTACGCCACGTCAGGAGACACAGCCGTCCTTCAGTTCCCTTTGAGAGAGAACCGTGTGTTGGGTGAACTTAGAAAGAGAAATGCACAATATCAAACAGAAAGAGATCAAATCAAGTCAAGAAAGACATCAAAGGAAGACCTACTGATGGTTAAGGTGCCAGATAAAGGAGAGTACCGTTTTGATGCATTTGAAAAGAAATATAATGGAATCATAGAGTGCATTTGTACTTATCACCTGTATTCATTTTGATTCTTTTTTAAAATTACTTGTGTTACCAACTGATGCAAATATTCAAATATACCTATTAGCCTATTAAATAGGGATGTTATCGTCACAAGATTTTTATCGGGTGTTTTCACAACAGGGAACCAGACTAATCACACCAGTACGGTGTCCTTTCAACAGAAGTTTTGCGTGAGCTGTACTTCACAGCAAGAAACTATATTGTGTAAATGGTGTGGATTTTCAGTGGTTTTATTATTCACTTGGCTAGAGACTAAAATTCGTACTTATATTAATATTTCTAGGTACTGTAGCAGTCAACATCTACTCATCAATGTATCAAGCCTTATATATACTGTTTTCTTTCTCACACTTTCCTTTTCAAAGGTTTAACATTTTTTTAAACAACTAAGGTCATACCAGGACATTGATGATTGAAATATGATGTTGTGGACTAAATGTAATAAATAACTATCTGTGGGGCACATTTTAAGTTTTAAAAGCCCCACTGATATCAATCTTCTAAAGTTGGCAACCCAGGCCAGGCTTTTACACCTTCTCCACTATGTCATCCTCAGAATACATATGTAAAATATGTGAAGCGTCATAAACATGGATTCAAAAGGTCATCCATAAATGGCCTCAAAGAAATTTATTCTGATAAAGTGGAAATATATCCAGAAAATATTGTTTATGGCAAATGAATGATTCTACTCAGATTCCAATGGCTGGGTGCAATTAGCAAAATCAATTCAAATTCCCATTTCAGTTAGCAGACCAAACTATTTAACTACATGTGCAATTCTGTCCTTGTCCAAACTTGTAAGAGTTAACAGAGATATTAGGGTATTCATATTTTGATGAAATTCTTAAATCTCTGCTATATTCATGAAAGGTATTAATTTTAGTCTTAGATTTAACTCAGTCTTAAATCTAAGATTTTTATCCCAGCAAAAAATTGTCATAAGTAGGCACTCACGAAGCAAATCTTAGCCAAGACAAATGTCATAAACTTAAGACCAAGTTAAGACTGATTTTTTTCACTACCCCAAAACTTAACATTTTTGATAACATTGTATGGATGTACTTTTAGATGTAAATGTAAAATGACACTCACACCAAGGAATCCAATAAGTCATTAATATTTATCTTGGAGCCAAACTTGAGAACTCGCCAATCTTAAGACTGGCACCTTCCCAAATTAGAATAATAAGTTTGGCTATCAAACTTAAGACTGACTGGCTTATCTTATGATGGGCTGAGACAGACTAGCCCATCTTAATATTGGCCAGGTCATCTTAAGATGGGATATTTATACCTGCACCTTTTAATTGAATTTTGCAGTCTTTATGAAGCCTTAAAACTACATGGGAAAAGTTTACAATGCATCATTGAATTGAAGAATTTATTAACTCCCCATTTACAATTTTTTTTCAAATTATGGGAAATTAGATTATAAATTTTATATTTAGAAAAAAAAAATGTATTATAAATATATTTCCATCTCATTACATTTATAAATCTTGAAAAAATGCATTAGTTCTATGAAACCTAGGTATGTTATTTTAGAATACATGTACTATTGCAGGAAACTATTCCTTGTGATCCTAAGTGGGTCAGAGTGAATCTTAAGATTGGCGATATCTTAATTTTGGCCCCAACATTTACAAACATATGTTACTACCAAATGATCATTTTATCTGGTGAGCACCGGATGATGTACTGAACACCCAAATCACACGTGATCATGACAAAACCGGTGGCGAGCACTAAATGACGTAGTGATCACCACATAATGACATGATAAGCCATCCCCACAAGATCTCCTAGTGATCACCACAAAATAAGTCGTAATCTCGAGAAAATAAGTCGTACAGGCAATATGTTGTCATGGCCGTGAGATCTTCCAGTGATGACAACTCGGTGCATGCTAAAATAAAACTTAGAAGGTCCTAATTGGGGCTCCGTATCATACAACCAATGAGGTTATAAATGTTTATTATACTAATGATAAGCTAAATTATCCATACCGTTGTATTGTTCTCCTCTTTTCATTGGGACCACTTCAATACGTAATGTCATCTACATTTATTATTCAACAATATAATCCTGAAAATTTAATGTCTCAAATTAGACATATAGATAAACCACTCAGAACATCATAGGCTATACAGTGATACAATTTCGTTTGATTAGTAAAGAGTGTTTTTCAATTTTGGCGAAACCCAGATCATTTAATGTTAAAAATCCAGGAAAGCCATACACCAGATTTACGGATATGTCACATATTTTATTATTTTCCATTTTATTGTTTTTTTATATGAATGGGGCAATTAATGGGTCTACCTATATCGTAAGAACATACAACAAGAGGAGATATGACAGTCTGGTTTGTACTATGTACAGAACTCCTTGGTATGGGAAAGTTAGTTGTGGTCAAATTTGCCATGCCTTTAAAGAATGTTATTATTTCACAAATGTAGGTAGGTATATGTTATTTTATTCTTTCATATCTTTAGGTTTTGTATCTATACTTCAAGGCCTGGTCACATTTGCCTGGGCAATGGATACATTGCCATTTTGCTTCGGACCAGAAGGATCACCAGACAAATAGTTACCACCAGAATATTGAGTCATTTATGTTGTCCAACACATTCCTTGCTTTGATTCTGATTCATTACAATTGTGAAAATTATTCCTTTATGATCTGGGTATGAACCAAATATAAGCACACTGTCATGTGATAAAAACCTTAAACCCCTAATTTTCAATCAATCTCTATCTGTATGGATACATACCACTTATGAACCAAATTAAATAACATAAGTCCTATGGGCTTTTTCTTCAATGTTAAATTTTTTTAAACATAAGTCCTATGGGCGTTTTCTTCAATGGTAAATTTTTAAAATATGCTGCAATTGGGTAATTTTCCAAGTATAATTACACACAGATCACAGACATTTCTGTACTATCTTACAATGATTTTTTGAGGGACGTGGAAATACCGTAGATATACTGGAGGTGTTGGTTTTGACTCTGGCTTCTCAGGATGACAATCTACATCCAGTATGATCATTTTATGGCAGAATTAGAGAAAGAAGATATCATGTAGACACTTTGTTATAAGATATACAACTATTTGAAGATGTCCGAAAAATTACAATGAAGGTCAGCTTCAATAGGTGAATTGTTCAGGTACTTGGCTACAGCTTGTGATAGCCATTTAAACATCTTGATGTATGGATTCAGGATGACATACAATGCAAAAAGCCTGGTTCTTAAAGCTGTTTTTTAAGGATATTTCAGAAGAATACATTGAAAATGTAATTTGCAACCACACCACCAGAATTGCTACATATGGCTGATGGCTTCTCGAAAAGTGCAACTTTTGGTGTACTTCAGTTGCCCTGGACGGCAAGCATATGCCCATAAAGTATACTCCGAGGGGTGATGATGCTTTGACAGAGCTTGACAAATTCCTTAACTGTATGTTATCACTAGCTAAACGAGTCACAGAGACTTGGCCAAGCAGGTGCAGTCCCGTGGCAATATGAAATGAACTTTACCAAGAAGCCATCCAAAGAATACTTACAGTTCCATGCTTTGATGAGCCACTTAATCATCCAAAACATTCTCACTATTTCTTGCTGAAATTTTCAGATCGTATCTTTTAATAAGATCAATGCATCACCCCCCCCCCCCCCCACCCCCCCACCCCCCCCACCCCCCAAAAAAAACAACAACAACAACACAACATCACGTTACTTGCTTTGGCACGCCACCAAATAGCACAACTAATTTTTATTGGCACAGCATGATTTGAATGTTGGGATGTATGCAGGAATATTGTTAAAATGTTGTCATTGACAATCCAAAGCTCAAGTATTCTCTAAAGGTTTTTTACACCAATTTAAATAATGATAATTATATAACCTATGAAGCATAATGAAGAATAAACTTTTGTGCTTTTAGGTAGCTACTGCCTCATGTGTTTCAACAACAATACCACAACCACTGACAGTCTAGAGTTTACAGTTGCTTCACTGAACGATGAGCAGCTGATATATGAAAAGACCAGTAAGTACATAATTGATGATAAGAGATATACTTGTCTTTGGTCTCAGTTTGAACTTATTTGTACATAATACCAACAATGTTTACTCATACATATAGAATATTAGGAAACTTTTCCAATAAATATTGGGGGTGTATAAATGAACAAAACAGTACACAATCGCTTGAGCCCGTCTTCCAATTTCTGAACATAAGAGTAATCACCATTACAACTTTTACAATATAAAGACAAACAAATTACCTGTTTCTGGGTATTTTGCCCTTATCACTGATCGTGTAACAATTGTTTGTGAAGAAGAACCAATGAAAACGTAGCTTTCATCTGGGGCCTTATTTTGGGTCAATTGGCTCATTGCCCATTGGAGCATGGTCTCAAGTGACAGTGATAGTATCTCATACAAAGTATTATTTTCTAATCTTGAAGAATTCTACAGCTTTTTTCAGTTCAGCAGGTATTTTCATCTGAGGCTTTGTGTCTGAGCCTCTCATATTATCATATTATATCAATTTGGTACATATGGGCTTTTAGAAAAAGACGTTGGCTCATCTCAACTAGACCTCTATGTGATTTGCTGACAATACCTCTTGGCTCATATTGTATTGCTACCAGTTCCCACAGGCTATAATCCCCCCACTAAAAAGAAAGAATGACAAGCAGTGCTTAAGAAAGCACAAACCTTCGACTGTAGATGATGCCACAAAACCACAAAATAATTCTAGATCATCGAAAATTCACCATCTGCATCATCTTTGAGCACCTTGTTTAAACATATAACCCTGTTATAATGAACATAGTTTTGAAGTCATATGAACAGGCAGACAATCAGACATGACTACAATACCTCCCCATTGAATATGGGCCCTGTTTCATGCTTTGATTGACATCAAACTTGTCTCTATTTTGCAGATTTTGTGGATGACTGTTTGTCCAATCCATGTCAGTTTGGAGAATGTCAGGACAGGGAGTTTGGATATGTTTGTCACTGTGAAGATACACACATTGGACTGAACTGTGACTATGGTGAGTTAAACAAATTTATGTGACAAAATCTTTTAATCTCTGCTTTAGAATGCTGATGTAAAACCTGTTTAAAATTAAGATAATACAAAACAATTTTGTTTCAATTAAAGTTTCAACTTTTCCCATATAGTTTTTTTTCCGTCAAAACTTTTTTCGTCAAAGTTTAATTAATAAATATGCAATGTTAAGACAAGTTAGCATATTCAGCCAATCTTAAGTTTGTAGCCAAACTTAGAATCCTACGTTTAGCCAGCTTAAGACTGTCGAAATCCCAAGTTAGGCTCCAATAAACACATAATTTTGCAATATATTTTGGCATGAAGGGACTGGGTAGCATATCGGGTGAGTTCTGACCTGGGACAATAAGGGGCATGACACAACTGAAAGTCTGTTAACCAGGTTAAATGTTGAAAACATGGTCGTTGTAATTTCTAGAATCAAAGACAATAATCTACTATCTCTCTGTAAAAGTCACTGAACGGCTGTATGTTGAAGGGATCAATACATGCAAAGTTTATCCAATATTTATTGGGGGAAACGGACTGAGTAAAATATGGGGTGTGTAGTTACTTAACTGGGCACTGTTGAAATTGGTTCAAATAGAGTTAATGTTGAAACCATCGTTTATGTAATTTCTAAAATTAAAGACACCATCTTTCGCCTTTCTGTAAATGCTGGATGTTTTTCACAAACAAAATACAAATAATTAAATATAATGTACAGAAAATAAATGACCTGGGCATTAAATTCGTTTGTAGCTTGTCTTTATGTTCTGTTCAAAATATCCTGAAATATTCACGTTTGGACTTTGTCAACAGAGTTGGTGAATGAATGCCTAGCAAGTCCTTGTTTAAACAATGGACAGTGTACAGACCAAGACATCGGATACACCTGTCAATGCAATACACCATTTACAGGGAGTAATTGTGAAACAGGTATTTATGAATAATTTCTAAACTCAGTGATGGACTTTCAGTACATTTCAATGGACTTATTCAAATCCGACCATCCCCTAATTTCACTTTGATATTCATCAGATTTAAAAGGCTTTGAACCACCAGTAACTGATACGCTTGTTCTCTTATAACAAAAGCAGAACTTGATTCATCTTTACATTCTGTTAAAATTTTAAACTTATCCACGCCAAATTTGGCACTTTTACTAACATGTTAATCTTCAAGTCTGCAGTAAAGTAAAATCTATCTATCTAAAGGTCCTTAACCTTTCTTCAAATGTTTTCATCATACGTCTGAAATACTTCGCCATTATCTGACCTTTGACCTCAACCTTTTAAAAAGTTTCCTGGTTCTTGGCAACTGCTCTTATAATGAAAGCCAGACTTAATTCAACAAAAGACTGTGAATCTAAGTTCCCCCCCCCCCCCCCCCCCCCCCCCCCCCCTTGACTTGTGTAAGAATTTTGAACGAAACAATAATGAATCTCAAATTTGAAAAAACAACTCGGCTATAATTTTTGGATAAGACTTCAGACCTTGAAATGGGGGATTGTTTCCATCGACTAATGCCTATTTTTTACCTACGACACAAAATAGGTGGGGCGGGGGTATTGTAAACATGTCTAATTATTTGTTTGTCTGTTTGTCTAAGTCAAAAACAATAAAACAAATTGGGGTTATACTCTCACACAAGGTGGGGTTTTACCCATGGCACGGAACTCCTTAAAATGATCTGTACCTTCAGGGAACTCTACATTTTTGGGGGAATGTTTTGGCCAAAATATATCTTTATTTCGGATCCCCAGACAAGGATATGTGCTGTCTCAGCCACCGTTTGTTTAAATGCTATGGCCAGGGATGTATCTTCAGATACCAGGAAATGTTTTGGCGGTCGTGGCCCACCCCTACTAGCAATATTGTGAACTGTGTTCATATAGACATGAAATGCCACCCCTTGCAATTCTGAAATAAATTTCACTGGTCGAGTTTCAAATCAGAGCTTTTTTTTGTCTCTAGAAGCTACGATTCGTCTAAGAAGTCATTTTTCATTCCAAGTTGCCATTAACTACAGCTGTCAGACTGAGTTTTGAATGAAAGGTATAGTCTTTCGCGGTGGTCGTATGAAATTTCTCACAAGATTTTTATTGAAAGATAAAGTCTCAGTAAAGTTTTATATTTCTCTCTGCTGGGCATTTTCTCTTTTGTAACTTGCAACCTGGGTAAACAAATTCAGCTCAAAATAAACATAACCTTCTCATGGCGGTAATAACAGCACCATTACTAGTATGATACATGATATTGATAATATTTCTTCTCTTTCTGATTTTGCCAGATATGATAGATGATTGTGTATCTTCACCATGTGTATATGGTTATTGTGTGGATCAGGTTAACAGTTATACATGTAACTGTTACCATCCATTCTCTGGAACCCATTGTGACCTTGGTAAGCATCAATATATATATAAAATTGTCACATAACAGTATTTTCAAAAACAGTTTTAACAAACCAATAATTTGCATGATGATCCATTAATAATATTTAATTTGTCGTCGTATATTTAGAATTCTAAAACTTCTTGTTTTTGAAGATATTAAGTTTAAGAGACGTTAGTAAATGTAGCCACTAAATAAAGAACCCAGGCCTTTGGTCTTTGGCCTTTGTCCTTTATTAGAGATTATTTTGTCATTTAAACACATTTATTTTGTTTACCCTAAAATTGAACTGTGCTGAGATTTCAGATTATTGTGGTTACAGCATTCAACATATGTACTGTGTCTTTGATTATGTGAAATAGATCCAGGCACGTTAAATACGTCTACATTATGTTATCCTGAATCACAGATAAAGCCAAAGTAGAAGTTTACTTGTACAACATGTCTCATCTCTTTTTACAGACTCAGTGAATGAGTGTGCATCCAGTCCATGTGTCTTTGGTTCATGTGTGGATAGCATCAACAGCTACACTTGCAACTGTCAAAGTCCTTATGTTGGAACCAATTGTGATCATGGTAGGGCAACCTCCAAATCCTACCCCCTTAATATCTCCCTAACCCCAGGGGCGGATCCAGCTTTAAATAAGGGGGAGTCACATGTCACATTTCACACCCCCCTACCCCCGAACCCACCCCGAGAACATTTTGAAAATGGATCAGTGTATCTGGAGAAGTGGGAAACCCCCATAACACTTATAGGTTCACCTTTTCTATTTTGCAACTACACCTATGATTGATGTACTAGAGCAGAGGCTTTTCCATAATTTTGTGGTTATAGAAAACGTTTTCTCCTAAGCGGTCATCCATACGCCTCTTTCAAAAGGGCATCAGAAATACCACTTGCGGGAGTCCAACTTGATGTGTCCTAACAGTTGGACAAAAGGTCATATAAAGGTCGATTGCTTAGTTCTATACCAGACGAGCTATGATATACAGGTACATTTTATTGTAATTGATTGTTTTTATTGAATGGCCTCCATGTATGCGATATGCATGTACTTACACACAAATAGTGTGTATTAGTCGTGGTATTAGTGGTATTAAATACATTACTTTCTCACATACTAGTATATTGTGCCCTAATCATCGTACATTATGTGTAGATTAATAGCTAACAGAATGTGCAGTATTTTTCAAAGTTTGAACAACTTCTAAGACTATTAACCTACTTAAATTCCACAATTTCATGGTTCATTTATAAATTTTAAGATTTTCTTTAATCTGTTTTATATAAGGGTTTCCATATATGATAATAACAACTGTCTAGGCCAAAATCTACATAAGCGAGCTGCAAAACCATCTGAGACACGAGTAGTGCACAAGAGTTTATTAAATTACACCTAAGATATATTATTTTGTTAAACATGTCCAATATGTTTCAATATTGGGCAGTTGTTCTGCTCTGTGATTTTGGCCATATATAGAAGCCTTGTTCACAAATTTCCAAAGGTTTCCAATATTAGAAACTAATAGATTGTTGACTCGGTCCCTTCGGGACATTGTAAACAATCCTTTATTTTCTAATATTGGACACTTACTTGGCCATTAATCTATACTGACAGTCTGGCAACAAAAACTAAGTCACATATATCTCATACCCATCCAAGTACTACAGTGGCCCATTGCTGCTTAACTTCAGTGATAAGACTAGTTAGTACTCCTCACTCTGCACCAATTCTCATGAAAGTTTGGTGACAAAAGAAAAAAAAAAAGTTATCTCTAGAAATGCGAGCCTCACTGGAGCTCGCCCTCAAAAAACGATTGGACATTTAACAAAACAGTAAATCTCTGGTGTAATTTAAACTCGTATAGGGTATGTTGTTCATATGGAGATGGTGCTGAGTACATTATTTACAGTGTTGCCAGCAACCCTCTGGTGTAATTTAAACTCGTATAGGGTATGTTGTTCATTTGGAGATAGTGCTGAGTACATTATTTACAGTGTTGCCAGCAACCCTCTGGTGTAATTTAAACTCGTATAGGGTGTGTTGTTCATATGGAGATAGTGCTGAGTACATTATTTACAGTGTTGCTGTTAAACTTGGTGCATGAGAGTTGGATGTCCAACAGCTATTCAGGAAGGCTGGAAGTTTATTACAATGGACAATGGGGAACAGTGTGCGATGATCACTTTGAATATGCAGATGCCCTTGTAGCTTGCAGGCAACTTGGATATAGGTAAGTCACTTTAATATACATAAATCTCTCTTGTGGAAATGTCTATTTGTGAAATGCATCATGCATAGAAGAATAATACAGGTACATATAAAGCTATTACATTTTGTATGAATGGAGCACTGGATATAATACTGTATTTGTCGATTCATTATTTCCACATTACATCCAATTCTAATTTAGACTTTTATAGCACTTAATCTCCATAAAAAGACAGACTCTTTAAGGCGTATCAACCAAGAGATGAAAAATCCAAAACTTCATTATCCAGAGACATAAAAAGGGGGGTCTCTACCACAAAGACAATCGGAAGAATACAATGAACCTAAGGTTGACAATACAATTTGTGTTTGCATCCGGAGTTTAAAGTAATTTATATCCATTGCCACTTTCGCTCCAATCGTTTTTTACCTTATATGGTATATTAAATTCCCAGAAATGCACGAGGGTGTTTGATGACATCTTGTCTTGATGTGTGTGCCAAGTTATAGCACAGAAGAGTATATTTATTTTGCCAGTGAAGGCATAAATATAACTACCTCATAGTCAGTACAATTTCAGTGTTAATTTGCAAATAAATTAATTGTAAATTACATTATTACATATTCTGATTTTTTTTTCTATAACTGCCATTGCTACCCTAGTGGAGTGATTATTATTAGATAATCTATTCTATTCTGCCATTATTATGCCGTCACACTGATGGATTTTGGAATACTGCCTGTAGTTGTTGTGCTTTAGATCCTGCTTGTATACAGAGATTAAGCTCTATAAAATCCAGTATATTATAGAATTCGACATTTCTTGGTTTGAATTATTTTTCTAAATTGTGCTTTGTAACAATGCATATGTTTATCCAAAGAAATTCATGTTATTACACATAAAAGAACCACATATCCACAACAAAGATGTGTTCATGTGATGCCAAGATGAGTGAGTAGCCACATTGGCTGTTGCAAAGGGTTATAACTGTGTCCTTCTAAATTTATCATAACACAAAGAATTTAAGACAACTAGATACTAATGTTGGTTAATGCAAATAATAAAAACATTGCAATGCAATGAACCAATGAAGTTGGTGCAGTTCTTACAAACATAAAACAGGTAAATTGGTATTTAAATACGATCTACAGAATATTTGCTCGAGTCGTGAATCAGAAAGTTTTTTTATTTACAATTGCAGAGATGGTGCATTCCTCGGTAATGCACAAGAAGGTTCTGGATCAATTTGGATGGATGACTTAGGCTGCACCGGAAGTGAAAGCTACCTTGGGAACTGTCCCCATGCGGGCTATGGGACTCACAACTGTCAACATTATGAAGATGTTGCTATAACTTGCACTCACTGAACTCTCCTTCCATATCCAAGATCTGCCATTCAAACCCCGAATCTTGTATTTCCTTACCGATTCCAGTAAGAGCACAGTACAGAATGTTCACCACTTTGTATGTTCTGGTTTCCTCTGCCCTCAAGCTTAAGTTCACATTGTGATATAACCTATACGATGTGTTGAAAGCCATGTTAAACACAAATAACCCAAATAAAATGGTTTAAACGTTTACAAAATGTTTTTAAAACCTATCTCAACCCTATCTTATGGTTTTGTAAACATTTCCAAGTAAACGTTTATGGTGTAATATTTAAAAAAAATGTTTTATAAACATTCTCTATAGAAAGCTTTTTACTGGAAATGTTTATTAAACGTTGATAAAATAACTCAATAAACTAGGTTTGATTGGATAGGTTTTTTTAAACATTTATAAAATAGCTGAAGAAATGAAAGTTATGCTGGAAATGTTTTTCAAATACTCATCATGAAATGGTTGATAAACAGCATACATAAAATGTTTTAACAACATTGTTGATCAAATTTTTTAAATACAATCTATCAGAAACGTTTTTAAACCCATATTATCAGAATGCTTATTAAACCTTCACCTTCAAACATGTCCAAACAAAGATGGCGGTGAGCAATAATAGGAGATTTTAGAGGACTTTGTCAAAAATTGCCCCACATAGAATCCCTAAAAGTAAGAATTGAATGGGGGGCACAATTTCTAAGGCACTATCTTACAATTTTAGATATAATATTTAAATAATAATTTCATTAATGAGCAACCTTAAAAAAAATATTGAATTTGACCTCTGACTCCATTATTATTCGGATATTAATATATTCATTTGTAACACTTTTCTAACATTTATCATTAAACGTTTAATAAATGGTATACATAAAACATTTAAAAACATTCTATAATAAATGGCTTTCGTACCCATCATTTTTAACCTTTACCAAACGTTTGCAAAACCCAAAAATTGTTTTACTGGGAAAAAGCACATCCTGAAGTCTAAAGATACCTCAGTCACACTGCAGACGGTATTTCTTAAGTTTGTAGACATTTTATGTAAAACTCCATTCACTCATGTACTGCCACACTTAAATTCTAAGTGATGTCACAATGCAACTGTCATTGTGAGGTCACAAACCTAGCTTGTGATACTTGCTGTCTTTAAGTAAAAATATTTCTTCTCATTTTATGTCTTGAAATTGACATAAACATAATAAAGAGGGAGGTGGTATATTCATCATTTTTATTAATTATTATTTCTGTTTTATTTTCTCTTTTTTTCTTTCAATTCCTTGACAGCTAGTCCATCACAAAAAATTACCATGCGTGATTTTCACCAAGAAGTGACCTTTAAGCAATATTTTTACCTCCACCAGCAGTTTATGTTTTTGTGTGCTTATTGTTTATTTTTTTATTTTATTTTATTTATTTATTTTTTTGTGTATGTGTGTGTTTAGATTACTCCAGAACTAATGAACAGATCGTTATTTAATAATTTGTGGGTAGTACCTGACTGAAGGAAGAAGTTACTAAAAGAAAGATCAGGATCTTATATTGGATACAAAAAATTCATGATTTTTCAGAGGTCCCATTCCAATGTATTTTTAATGACTTTAGCTTTCTACTTGATATTTCTGTGAAGATTAATTTACATGTTTGGTTTTATTTTATTGTCTTCCTTACAATACTTTATATCACTTGAGAGACTGGTCACATGGAGTCGAGCGTTTTGCTCTCTCTGAGTGCATCTTGTTTACGTATGTGATGAAGAGAAGCAGTCTCACTGTGTATTCCCAATTAAAAAATAAGAAAAACTCTCTCCTGGCTTTTATTTTTAAACAAATTAGACCAAATTTGGAAGAATCCATCTGTATCCCATGAAATACCTTTCCACCAAATTTAAGATTGATTGATGTTATAGTTTTTCAGTTATAAGGGCAAAGCGGTGCACAGACAGAGAAGCAGATTTCACTGTGAAAGCCCAATTCAAAATAAAAAAACTCTCTCCTGGCTTTAATTTTCACACAAATTATACCAAATTTGGAAGAATCTGTCTGTACCCCATAAAATACCTGCCCACCAAATTTGAGCTCGATTGGTGTTATAGTTTTTGAGTTATAAGGGCGAAACGGTGCACAGACAGACAGACAGAAACAAACTGATCACAATAACCCTCTCCTATCGTCGAGCGTTAATGAATAAAAATACAGTGCTATTACTTCATTGATATTGTGATGGGTCAAGAAGACATGTATGAAAATAATTAAGGCATATAGTATATATGTCAGTATATATGGATAAGGTTTTATTAGGGGTACGTTATGACTTCAGTTTGACAATCCATAGCATTAATGGGTGCGTTATGCAATGTAATATATTATTTTGCACCATAAATCTTGAAGATTTACAATGTATAAGCTTTCTTTTACAATTGTTTTGGCAAAAACTGTGATTTGGATATGAATACATATATTAAAAATTGGGTTATAAAAGGTTTTTATTATTTCAGATGCTTTAACACAGAAGCTAAAAAATAGTAAACTTACTTTGTGTATAATATTTACAAAGTACAAACAGAACACAGAATACACAGTAAGGAATATACCATGTATGTATACTTGGTGAGGTACTGTAACAGTACAAGCAATTAATAACCTAAACTCACATATTTACTCTGTACGTGGATATAATAGCATCCTGAATTACCCTCACCTCTAAGTAAAGCTATTGTAATCAGATCAAACGGAATTTGTGCTGGCGAATAACTCAAAAACTATAATTTGCACTTGGGATATATTTTCACGTAAGGTGGAATCTGAACATTGGCTCAAGCCTTCTCAAGGATGATCCGGATCTGGAATGAGACTCCAAAATTTTTTTAGGGATTTTTTCATGATATTTGCTCCATATCTCGAAAAACTAGTACTCGTACTGGGGTCTTATTTTCACCCAAGCTAGGGTCCACTCCGGATAAATTCTAAAAGGTTATCCGGATCTGCATTGAGAGTCCAGCCTGGGGTCAATTACATTCAAATGTAATGCATTACATTACATTTGAGTTTGCATGCATTACATTGCATTACCATTACTTCATATTTTGGAAAGTAATGCATTACATTACATTACTTTTCAAATGTAATGCACTACATTACACATTACTTTTCACAAATTTCAAACAATCAAATTAGTAAATATTCAAACATTTATTACAGCCCATACTAAAAACACAATAAGAAGCAAACAACATCAATATTTACAATCACATCATATTAAAAATCAGTTCAAACTATCTTGTTGCATTTTAAAACATCAGTCTTTCAAATGTAGAGTCACTCAGTGAACATCTGTCTGGGCGAAAAGCCTTTCCTGCAATACTAAAGACTCTCTCTTCTGGTGCTGATGAGGCTGGGACACAGATACTTCTTTGCTAATGTAGCTAGTGTTGGAAAGAGGGATTCTTTTATCTTCCAGTACTGCAGTGGATCTTTTTCTTCATCTACAGTTGCATCAGCAAAATAGTCTTTCACTTCCTTTTCCAATAAAAGCTTACTCCTTGCTTTCTCTCTTGTGGAACTCATGAAGCTAAACAGCTTACTTCTCTTCTTTGGTGGAGATTGACTTGATGATTCAGGATTCGATCCACTTGCAAAATTTTGAAGATTTACACTTTTTTGGCAAGGCGTATGAGGGATGATGTATTTGACTGTTTCTGTAAAACTGTAAAACACCAGTCAAGCTTGAACCTAGGGTCCAATGCTGCAGCCATTTGATACATATGCTTTGACTCAAAGACTGTCAGGCGCTTTTCCAAAGAAGACTTCAATGTCTGCACCATCTTGCACTTGTAGATCTCTTGTAGAGTTCATTCAACAGTATCCTTAGACCTCTGACACAAGGTAACACGTCACTGATTGAGACATAATTCTGTTTCTGAACAGAATCAGTTACCTCTTCAAATGGGCTAAGCATTTCACACATTTCGTTCAATATGTTCAGTCATACTTTGTCAGGGAGATAGTGTCAAGTGCATTAAGCTTCTCCTCGGTAATGCTCAGGATAGATCTAATCATCTTCAGTTGAGAGTTCCAGCATGTGACTGTTGCTGTTTGGAGTCTATTTTCACCTTCAAGCAGCTCAGCAGCTAGAGTTGACTTCCTAGCATAGTTCACGATACTTGAAGCTTTCCCATCACTTTGTTGAGATAACCTGCGTCCTTCAGTCGGTCTTTCACCACAAGTTGTAGGGTATGTATAAAACATGACTCATGACAGGGGAGGTTGTTGAAGGAAGTTGAATCAGCACTAGATTCATTAGACACGTCTTCACTGGACTCGTACTCCTCAATGTCACTGTCACTGGTATCTTTCTGAATAAAAACCCCAGAATTTGGAAAGCTTTCACCATATTTGACGCATTGTCTGTGACTATGGTTAATATCTTCTCTGCCACTTCAAAGGTTGCAATAGTCTCCTCATAGTGTTGAAAAATGTTGTCTGAGGTGTGGCGCCCATGAAGTTGTTTGCATGCCAGTACAACTTATTTCATGGCCCAGTCAAGAATGTAATGTCCAGTGATGCCAATGCATCCTCTCATTTGTGCATTAGACCACAAATCAATGGACAGGGCAACACTTTGGGGTTGTCTTAACTGCTCTTTTACATTTTCCTCCATAGATCTTGTCTTCTCCTGTAGGAGTTTTGTAGACAGATGTTTTTGGCTGCGCACAGTGTATCTTGGATCAGCTAATTTGAGGAGATCATGGAATTCAGCACTTTCGATCACATGGAATGGCAGAAGGTTTCCAGCAAGAAACATCAGGACAGCATCTGTAATTTTTTCTTGTCTTGGATCCGTGACATCATTCTTCTTTGGCTGCTTTGGTTTAACAAAATGGGAAATACTGGCTTGTTTCTCTTCTTCCTTTCCAGCACTTGTGTATTCCTTGAAAGCATCATGTTTTCTCTGAAAAATATTTTTAAGGTATAATAATTATTCCGATAACTTACACTACAGATAATATCATTTTGAGACTCAGTGAAGACAATATATAGGATTGCTTGCACAACATCATCGGTATATCCCACAGTAGTGATGAATAGATCTCCTTTGTTTTACGTTATAAAATAATTTAACCTTGTACAATGTGAACTGGTAACTTACACTACAGATATTATTAATTTGAGACTCAGTGAAAACAAAAAAGGTTTGCTTGCAAAACATCATTGGTATATCCCACAGTAGTGATGAATAGATCGCCTTTGTTTTACGTTATAAAATCATTTAACCTTGTACAATGTGAAAAAGTGGAGAGGAAAAACTCCTCTTTGTTTAATTCCATTTCTCGTGGTCATTTCTTAAATACAAGGTTTCTGCATTTTGCATATATTCTATATCTGCTATTAGGTCTCCAATATATTGGAGAGACCAAAAGGCCTATCAGACAAAGAATGTGTGAACATCACAGAAGTGTTCAAAAATAAAATTCAATGCAATTAATTCAACACCAGTCTCTAGACACCATACACAACCCAAACATAGTGTCAGAAATATGGAGTTCAGAATAGTGCAATGGATGGGGGAGGAAAACAACCCCGATTCCTCCACTAAACATAAAAGACAGGAAAAGACAGGAGCTATTTTACACTTGGGCCTTCCCCACCCTCCACCCAAAGGGTATCAACACATTTGTGTGAGTCTAAGCCCCCTTACTGCACCCCTAACCCAGGTGCCCCCTTACTTATATTACTCATACTTATATATTCTATATCTGCTGTCAGGTAAAGATAAAATAAAATGTTTTAACGTACAGATAATGGACATGAATTTCTTATGAGAAATAAATGAAATATGTTTATATACTCTACCCTGTCAAATGCCTTAGTGGAATCTTTCATCATGACAAATACCTGTTATTTGTAACACAGTGGTTTATTACTTAGTTTAACACTATGGTTCATTGGCTCATGGACACTCTTTCCTAAACCCAAAATTGTAGCACTAAACAAATTAAGTATCTGCATTCATCTGTACAATAATCCAATCAAGAACTTTATGAATACTGATGCCACCAGCTTCATCAGAATAAATGTTGAAATGTTTCACATGAAAATATATATGTTACAGGCAAACTGTATAATCAGGCATTTTGTGAAATGCCTAAAAATTTCAGTCATTTCACGAAATCCCTGATTCACTCACAAAATGCCTAAAATTTCCAGGCATTTGGTGTAATGCCTAAAACTTAACCATCTTTAATACACAACTTGCCTGATGTATTTTAGGCAACTTCTGAAATATGACATTTTTATGTTATGGACACTGATGGTGCTTTAAAAAGCCATTTTTAGAGAAATAAGCTGAATCATAAATTTGTTTAGACCATTCTTGTTGGAAGAGTTTTATCTTGGGTGGCATTTTAAGCTCTTTAATTAGACTCGTATTTAAGAAATATTTCAAGTGACCAGGGCATATAGTTTAAGTTTCGCTCTGAAATAATACAGGGGATTATATGGAAATTAGGATCATTTTATAATTAAAGCAGGTGTTCTAATTGAAATAATCGCTTTATATACACAAGCCATTTGAACCCTTATCTTAATTAATTGGGCTTTGATGAATATAAAAGCAGGGTTTCTCATAGAAAATATTCTCTTGAACTAGTGAAGCCAGATAACCTATGATTTGAATTACCTGGTCTTTGATGTTAATCAAAGCAGGGGTACTCATTGAAAAAAATCCCTTGAAACAAACCATGTGAGCTTTAACTGAATTAATTAAACTTTAATGAAAGAAGAAGAAGAACTGCTTTCTTTTATACTTTGATCTACATTGCAGTTAGCTACAGATATGAATAATTAGGCTTATCAAAAGCGGCTAAAAAAGGTAAGCAGATACAGATCTCATAGCATGCATTTTAGTTGGATTA
Organism: Sabellastarte sp. h YS-2021; assembly: GCA_964017235.1. Classification (NCBI taxonomy): domain Eukaryota; kingdom Metazoa; phylum Annelida; class Polychaeta; order Sabellida; family Sabellidae; genus Sabellastarte; species Sabellastarte sp. h YS-2021. The sequence continues at coordinate 77,855,663 of OZ024929.1, read as the reverse complement.
TTAACTGCTTAATGTTTAGAAGTTTGTTAAAATGGAAACCTTTGAAAATAGATTTGGTGAAATATTAAGGGCTGGTCTCTTGGACTTAAATTTGTCCAACATCATAAAATCAGTGGATCCCATGCAGTGGTTCTCACTGTGCTGCTATGTTTGGATAGAAGTCAAGGTTGGATTACTAACAAGTTTACAACAAGAGATTTTTGAACATCTGTGGACTGCAACCATTCACTCCCACAGAAGAGCAAGCAGTCACTGATGAGTCAGAGCCCTCTGAATAAAATAACACACCCACTCAGATACTGGTGTCAACATATGATGATGTAAATATTCCACTTCCAATACAGGGCAGTCAAGAACCTGCAGTAACAGGAGACAGGTTAAAAAATGTTTGGAGCACCTGGTTTAGACATTTTGTGAAATGCCTGGAAAAAAATAAGGCATTACATGAAATGCCTGGAAATTTTAAGCATTTTGCAAAATGCCTAATTGGATCGGGGATTTTGCGAAATGTTTCTGTATAAAGTTTACTTTGGCGACCTTTTCTATCTCCAGTGGATTGTGGATAGTGGTCATGAAGCTTTTAAGGCCGATATAGATTAAAGCAGGTTGATATACAATAGGAGCATTAGTTCAATTCTGTCAAATCAAAGGTCTCTTTAATGTTAAACACCCATTTCTCTGCAAAGAATTTGAATGAAACTGTTTTCATCAGGTTATTTATGCATTGGTAAATCCATTAGCCCTCATGGCACCAAGTCTTTCAAATACACAAATTTGTGACTGATAATTCAACTGGAGACTCTTTGTCAATATAACCCATGACCAATGAAGTAGTTTGATTAAGCCCTGCCTGTAGTTGTTTTCAGCAATGGAGTCTGTGTACAGTCTCCATATATATAAGACATGATGTGTTATACTTTTTTCTGGTTCCCTATTTTATTTTTAAATACCAGAAAGTCATTCTGACTCTCCCACAGAAAATAGTACAAATGGTACAAAGAACAGTTTGGTCTTTTTTGGTGATTATACTGCGAGGAGTACTAAAAAATATTCATGCTATTTGCTTTCTATACATCACTCCCAGGGTATTCCAGTTTGTCTTTATTATCGTTATAAATCGAAAGCTGTCCAAGAATTTAGAAAATCTAGTAGTTAAAGAGTAGTTAAAGAACAATTATGTTGATGGAAAGGTGCCCTGAACAAATCTAAACAAAATGGCTTTCTCTGTGACGCTATTGTAATATCAGCACTAATTAAAAAAAAATTCATCAAATTTTTGAAACGACAAATTAGTAAAAGGCACTTAAATAAACAGTCAAATGTCTTCTTTAACTCCATTGCAAATGAACAAATGTGATTCAACGCCAAACCTGCCAACCACTGAACCACCGGAGTCCCTTCAAATTAGAATGGATTATTGGTTATGTGGCTGTTTAATAAACTGGACTGTGAAATAACTCACTTAACAAGTCTTATTTGGCTTTCTCTTCCACGGTCGTGGGTTTGAGTCCAGTACTTGGAAACATGCAGAAATCACTGGATGGCCTCTCCTGGTGTGACTTTATATATGTTGAAATAATACCAATAATAATACATTCATTTTGTGCAAAATTGAGGATCCTCTAATGCCCTGGAATCCAGAAAATGGACAGTCCAAAAGCTTAGCAAAAACCATGACCCAGTAAGCACCTGTCAGAGGAGGACAACTATGCTGGTGAGTATGCTAGTCTCAACAGGGAAGTCTGGAGTTGGCTCCTCAAACTCAAAAAGGGACGAAAAACTCCAATTTTGACCTTTGACAACACTTTTTGTCACCTTTAATACTAGGACCATTTTAAAACCAAGTTTCAGGATATTTGAAAGTTTTATTGATAATAAATCTGTTTCTTTTGAGCAAAACATGTAACCTTCATTTTTTACTTGATTTGACCTATAACCTTGGCTGTGACAGAATATTTTCTACTACCATATTTGAGACATATATCTCCTTGACAAAGGTACTAGTATATGGATTGCTGCAACTGATTAATGTATGTACTTTTACCAAATTGTGATATTTCTATTGACAGTTATACTTCAATAAATAAATTTTACAGCTTGATAACTTTAAATTTGCTAATTAATGCTGTCATCTTTCTATTGAATTGTATCGTTTTGATATTTAGTCTTTACATATATTTTCTCTCTCTTAAGTGTTATTTTTTATTCCCCTTTATATAACTTATAATTTACACTGTCTGTCTGAAAGTCTCCTGATCTTTGTACTGTTTCACCTATTCTATATCCCATCTTCATTTCTTCCTTTTTGTATGACTGAAAATAACCAGCTATAATTCATCTGGACGAGTTATGGGGTGTTACACTGGGGCCAACCATACAACTGACTCTATGACTCTAGGGTTGGTTTGGGTGGCTTGAGCCGGGAATCCAAAGGTCAAAATAATTTTAAAATTGTCAAAGTTTCTCAAAAACCAAAGTGTTTTTCCAATTTGTAGAAGTTTCTTAAAGTTCAAACCCACTTAAAATTTGTCAAAGTTGTTGTAAGGTCCAGGTATTTTTCAAGTCTGAAAAATTTCTCAAAGGTCAAAATATTTTTTAAAATTTCCAAATTTCTTAAGATTAAATTTTTTAGAAAGTTTCAAAGTTTTTTTGAAGACCAAAAATTTTTTTTATGTCCTTATTTGAAGTTTTTTTTTCAAACTTCAAATTTTCAATTACTCACTCATTTTATTTCTTGTGTTTGGGGGTCATGTGCTTGGTGTGGGGCAGTGTAATGATTTTGTGTTTTGGGATATTTTTAATACGTAGCTTATTAATGGTTTTGTTAAGATTTGGGAGGTCCTGAGAAGGGCGTATGAATCAGCAATTGTCCTGAAAAGGACATTATACAGCAGTAGTCCTGAAAAGGAACTTTTCTAGGTAGGTGCAGTAAGTCTACTGCTGCTGCTGTTTGGGCTTTGATGACTTCTGGAGGACTGGGGCTTGGATGGCTGCTGAGGAGGCTCTTGCTGCTGGGTGGTTGGAGGAGAGGCAACATGTTGATGTGGTTCAATTGGTGAAAAGGGTGAGGTGTATCCATCTGTGGGAAGCTATAACTGACAGTAGATTCCCAAAAATGCCAGAGTCCTGAGATGTTGTGTGCAGTCTTTTAACTTGTGACAGATGCTACTGATGATAGGTCGAAGACCTTGGTCGGGTTGATGGTGAAATGTAGCTGTCTTGAAGTCCCGGGTTGTTGGTCATCAACAAATACGTAGGAAGTCTGTGGCCCTCTGGGTTGTTGCTGTCCTCTGGGCACTACTTGGGTCTGTTGAGCTGGTTCTAAGACCTGGCTTGCTGCATCTGGGTTTCTGGAATATGCAAGATGTATTACGTGGCAGAGGGAGCTGGCTGCTGCTACTGATAAGTCTGTGGCACATATGTGGAAGTAGTACTGGAGCTCCTAGGAATTGTAGGTTGTTGTGGCTGGTGGATCCTTTCCTCTGCCCTCCTGTGTATCCCACTTCAAAGTTTAACTGTCTTGTTTCTAATATTTGAAAGTCTCTTTCCTCCAAGTTTTCAACTTCAGATGCCTTGTTGTTTCAGAAGGCTGTTCTGTTGGTCTCCTGCCTGGGACCAAGGAAAGATGCGAGCATAGTCTTCATCTTGGCAAATTGATCCATAACCTGCTGGTCAACTGATGAAGGCTGGGACACCACATTTGTACTGGTGCTGCAGATGGATGGCTGGTGTCGGGTGTCAGAGAGGATAGTGGTCTCCATACTGTCAGTATCCGTGGAATCTTGTAAAGTGTCATGGCCTGCAGCTGTACTAGCACTGCCTCCACTCTGTGGGGACTTGAAGCCTGAAGATTTGCTGAGGCCCTTCCTTCTGATGTGGCTCTTCAAGAAGTTAAATTTGTCCTGAATCCAGTTCTGTCTCTGTCATTTGCTTGGGAGCCTGGCAAGACTTTAACTGGGTGAGTTTTCCATAGTGAGTTATTTGGGATTCGAACATATATTCTTGCACACCTTCAATGATGGGTTGTGGCTGCTTGCAAACCTCTCCCACAGACAATCCTTCCTGGTCTTGTCATTAAAGTGTTCGTTGGTGTTGTCATAAAGCTCCTCATAATCCTTGACAAAGTCTACGATAGCCTCCTTGCTTGAATCTGTTAAATAAATGTTCATATGGGGCCTGGATTGGGATTTAGATGTGCCGGACTCTCCTCCACCCTCTGTGTCCATTTTTCACTTTCACTCCTCTCAGTTCAGTTCTATCTCCTCCTCTATTGTTTCTCTGCCTCCTCTCTCTCCCTCTGTTTCTATCCCACCTAGCTCCTCCTCTGGATATGCAGCTGTATTTCCCAACTGGGAACGTCTATCTTTCTCACATTCTTTCTTGCCTTTTTAGGGCCCATCTTATAATAAAGCAGTATTTGTGAAAAACAAAAGCCTATCAGCTAGTCAGCCAAAGTTATAACTGTACGCTAAATCCCAAGTTAATTTGTAAAGAAAAGCAAGTCTGAATGCTGCCAGTTATAATCCCTCACAGCTGAAAATCCAAATGATGCATTTGCGTGCCGACTTGCCTTTTATACCAACAGATTTTATAACTGGTAAGCCATGGGTCAGTAAAATGAAGCAGACCTGTCCTACACACTTCACGGCTTGTCTGTTGCTGTAACTGCCTTGTCGGTTTCCTTTTACGCCCTATCCTGGTATGTGCCCGGCTTGTCCTGCTGTGTTTTTACCAACTCTGTAACCAAAGACTTGTAGACTTCCCGTCTTGACAGGAAGTGACCAGGTCAGGTCTGGGTCGTATGGTTGGTATTGTCGATATTATTGGCAAGTGCTTCAAGACAAGATAATAAGAGTATATATAGGACAAGATGGGAAGTGTGTACGACAAGACGTAAAGAGACAAGACAAGCCGGTTTCCAAGTGGGTGGAGCCAGGGTCGGGATTAAGAGTCGTGGATGGTCAGAGAAATATCAAGCATGTTTGATATTTTGCTGACCCACCGTGACAAGCCGGGAAACTAAAACCAATCCTAATGCCCCTGTTCCACCAAAGGATTAAGCCCCGATCCTGTCGGCGACCCTTAATCGTGCACAGTCGGTTGAAAAAAGACAAAAATGGGCGGGAATACTGGGTCGGTACTGAAGTCTGGGATTAAGAACAGATCATCCCCAGGACGCCTCAGGACACCTCAGGACGCCTCAAGCGGCCGCAGACAGTCCCCGACTGGTCTGGGACTAAGAACCGACTAAGCCAGTTTTCGGGTCGGTTTCAACCACGATCCTGTCGGACACAAACCGACTGGGTCCCAGGACGCCTCAGGCCTCCTGGGACTAAGAGCCGACTAACACACGATTAACTACCGGCGTCCTCAGGCCTCCTCAGGCCTCCCCAGACCACGATCCCCGATTATTGTTTTGCAAAGTTGCTGGATTTTCTGGGTATATATATATAAAATTTGCGATCTAATCATCATTGCTTTTCTAGGAACACACCAGGATGCCACCTTTTAATGGAAGACAGATTCAACAACAACTTAGGGCTTTTTTGGTTTTTATTCACTTACAAATAATCATGTATTTCCATTTTTTACGTCAAGCACAGCAACCACCACCACCAGCACCACCAGCACCCATACAGAGACCCAGAAGAAGGCACAACATGTGGGTCAGGCCATGGCTACTGCAGAGAGAGGAGAGGGGGGCCTACCACAACATTATGGCTGATCTTTATGCCACAGATATTCCAGGATTCACCAACTACATGAGGATGACCCCAGAATTCTTTGAAATGATGAAGACCAGACTGGAACCACGTCTAGCCAGGCAGGCCACCAACTACAGAGCTCCTATCAGTGTTGGGGAGAAGTTAGCCCTCACCATCAGATATCTGGCCACTGGAGAGTCATACACATCATTATCCTGTCAGTTCAGGGTTGGAAGATCCACCATTTCCAAGTTTCTACCAGAGGTCTGCAGGGCCATCCAGGATGAGTTCACCAGAGAGTACCTCAAATGTCCTACTACCCCAGATGAGTGGAAAGAACTGGAGAGGGAATTCAGGATCAGGTGGAATGTTCCACATGCCCTGGGAGCCCTGGATGGAAAGCATGTGGCCCTGAAGAAACCAAAGAACTCTGGAGCCCTCTACCACAACTACAAGGGGTTCTTTTCCATTGTCATGTTGGCCTTGGTAGATGGGCAGTACAAATTCAGATGGGTGGATGTGGGTACAGAAGGGTCTTGCTCAGATGCCCAGATATTTAATGCCTCTCAGCTGAAGAGGAGGATTGAAGATGGCAGGATAGGCTTCCCTGACCCAGCTCCTATAACACAGGGTGGTACAGATGTCCCCTACTTCATTTTGGCAGATGATGCCTTTGCCCTGAAGACCTGGCTCATGAAACCCTATGGCAGAAGGCTGTTAACAAGGGAGGAAAGGATTGCCAACTACAGAATATCAAGGGGCAGGAGAGTTGTGGAGAACGCTTTTGGCATCCTTGTGTCAAGATTTAGAGTCATGAGGACCACCATTGAACTACCCCCAGAAACAGTTAGAGAAGTGGTCATGACCTGTGTGGTTCTGCACAATATACTCAGAAGCCAGTATCAAGGTCAACCTGCTGGTCAGCAGCCTGGGGGGGATGATGATGATGATGATGATGATGATGATGTGCCTGGTGATTGTGGATTGATTGGTGGTGCTGCTGGTGGTGGCCAAGACAGAAACCCTGCTAGAGAGGCCAAAAGACAGAGGGATTACCTTAAGGACTACTTCAATAATGAGGGAGCGGTGGCCTGGCAAGATGGCAGAATATAAGTCCTGTTGCAGTAAACAGTCCTTTTCAGGACTAACTATAACAGTCCTTTTCAGGACTACCAAATATTCCCAAAACAATTAATCAGCTATGTGGACAAACAGACAAACCCCATGCCAAACATAACTTGTTGAGACGGACAAACAGACAAACCCCATGCCAAACATAACTTCTTGAGACGGACAAACAGACAAACCCCATGCCAAGCATAACTTGTTGAGACGGACAAACAGACAAACTCCATGCCAAACATAACTTCTTGAGACGGACAAACAGACAAACCCCATGCCAAGCATAACTTGTTGAGACGGACAAACAGACAAACCCCATGCCAAACATAACTTCTTGAGACGGACAAACAGACAAACCCCATGCCAAACATAACTTCTTCAGACGGACAAACAGACAAACACAACTTACTCACCCAACAAACAGACAAACCCACTCTTAAACAAAAGCCAAACACAAAGTCACACATAATATCCTAAATTGAATTATTATTTTATATATTTTCAAATCCACATCCTAATTTAAACATTTTTCTTTTTTCATGGCTGGGAAACTTATTTGTAGCAGAAATTTTTTTATGGAAATATTAAATTTTAAATATTCATTTCTAATCACAAAAATTTGGAAAATATAACCATGCAACTAGTTTTGCTTTCAATAATGGGGGATTGTGTTTGCTAAATACTTTGTCAGTTCGTTGGCATGGGTTCTATTTACTTTTGGGTTTGTGTGTTTGTTGGTTACTGGGGTTGGGTTTTTTGGGGTAGTTGGGTATTAGGTTTGGTACTGGGTTTGTTATTTGGGGGTTATGTTTGGTATTGGGTTTGTCTGTTTGTGGGTTGGTAAGTATGTAATTATGCCTTTTAACTCTAGGGAAGGTGTAAGTGTTGGACTTTTCAATTACAGATTTTAAACTATCCCATGGATTTTAATCTAAAAATGGGCTGAGTAATGGCCATATTGGGAGTTATTTTTAATTTTTTTTTTATGTGGCCTTTTTTGTTATGTGTAGTACCATGGGTTATTTGTTTCATGTTTGGGGTGGTGTAAGTGTTGGACTTTAATTTTTTTTTTCTTGTGATAAGTATTTGTACTGAACTTTTTTGTTTTGGGAGGGGAATTGGAAGAACACGTAGCTGAATAATTGTTTTTGGATGATTTGGTGGCCCTGAAAAGGGCCTGGCAGGTCAAAGACCCGCCCTGACTGGATGGCTACTGAGGAGGCTGCTGCTGCTGTTGAGGCGGTGCTGAAGTGGTGATAGTAAAGAGCTGCTGCTGCGGTTGTTGCTGTTGCTGCTGCTGCTGAGGCTGCTCGACGATCTGTGTTGATGTCAGATCTGGTAGCTGGCTTAAGATTCCACTCAGATTGTGTCTGCTCCCTTCGTCCTGTACAGTTAGGACAGATGTCGGGTTGCTGAAGCCAATGGGGCTTGGTGTATAGTACACAAAACTGCTGCTAGCTGCTGCTTGAGTGGAACTTGACGCCTGTGGAGTGGTTGTTGGCAGTAGGCCGACCCTCTGGGACTCCGTGGTAACAGTGGCTGATCTTCTGGGCAATGGCTGACGTCTGCGGTTACTCTTAATATTTTCGATATCTCTGAATATCTTGCCCTTTAATTCTTCAAATTCTTCTTGAGTCATCTTTTCGGCCTCTGATGCCACGTAGTCAAAGAAAGGCTGCCTGTCTGACTTCTGATGCATAAAACCTGAGATAAGTGTCCTCATCTGCTCAAAGTGTTCGAGAATCTTGGAGTCTGTAGTTGAAACGGGTGTTGATGTAATGATGGACTGACTCCTCTCCCTCAGGACACTTGACTCGAGGTGTTCTGTGTCAGTAGTTGACCCACGTGATTCGTCCTGCTTGCTGGTATTTGGACTGGCCTCAAAACCTGAACTTCTATTGGCCCCCTTTCTTCTGATGTGGGTTTTAAGAAAACCCATCTGTTGGGAGACCCAGGACTGTCTCTTGGTCATCTCCCTCGGGGCTTGGCCAGATTGGAGCTTAGACAGCTTTCCATAACGGGTTCGCTGGGACTCAAACCACCTTCTCACATCAAAGGGCTGGAGCTTAAGTTCTGCAGATATTTCTGCCCAGAGAGCCTCTCTTCTGTTCCTGTCGTGGAAACGTGAATGTTCCTTGTCATACAGTTCAGGGTGCAGCTTGACGAATTCTACAATGGAAACTTCATCACTGTCTGTAAAAGTGGCACACACCCTGGCTCTCTTGGCTGAAGAATGGCACTCCGGATCTTCCTCACACCTCTCTTCTTCTTCTGCCACAGCTTCCCCAATAGCTGGATCTTCCTGAATCTCCTCCTCCTCTCTCCTCTCACTTCCTTCTTCTGTAAAAACTTCACTCCTCTCCTCTACTTGACTTTCCTTCTCCCTCTCATCCATCTTTTTCCTTCCTCTCTTCCCTCCTTTCTCTTTTCTCATGATCCAGTCGACAAAATAATAAAAAAATAGTAAAATGTGTCTCCTAACTGTGAAATTTGCCTTAAGCTCAAGTATATAAAATGTAAAATAAAAATTGAAAACCCCTACAAATCAGTGACACACGTCTCTCAGTAGCCAAACAGTCAGTAACAATGACAAAGTGTGCGCGGTCGCTTATATAGTCCCAGACCTGCTCATTGCCTCGTTTTAATTTCAAACGCGCGGAAAACAGTCGGTTCTTAATCGGTTGTTAGTCCCAGGCCGCCTGAGGCGTCCTCAGGCCGCCGCAGACTGAAAATGCGTGGTCCCAGGCGTCCTGGGGAGGCCGGTTTGGATCGGTTAGGGTCGGTTACCCTTAGTCGGTTCTTAGTCCCAGACCTTGATTTTTGGGTCGCAGGACACCGCAGACGGTCTGAGGCTTCCGGGGACTAATGCAACCGACTCACTTTCAGACGCATGAAATTCATACGCATCATATTTGAGTCTGGGATTAAGAACCGGCCTCCTGGGACTAAGCTACGGAGGTCTGGGACTAAGGGTCGCAGGACGCCTGGGACAACAACCGACTCTGTAAATTTGGGTCTGAGGAGGCCTGAGGACGCCTGGGACTGGACATTTTGTTGACGGCGGGAAATATGAATCGGTTGTAGTCGTGTGAAATATCAAACATGTTTGATTTTTCACACGGCCCCAACCGACCACAACCGACCCTTACAGAAGGTCTGGGACTAAGCAAATATTTCAAACCGACCCCCAAAAACCCTTAATCGGGAGCCTTAGTCGTGTGGTGGAACACCCACATTACAGACTCTGTAAACACAGACTGAAAATGCGTGGTCCCAGGCGTCCTGGGGAGGCCGGTTTGGATCGGTTAGGGTCGGTTACCCTTAGTCGGTTCTTAGTCCCAGACCTTGATTTTTGGGTCGCAGGACACCGCAGACGGTCTGAGGCTTCCGGGGACTAATGCAACCGACTCACTTTCAGACGCATGAAATTCATACGCATCATATTTGAGTCTGGGATTAAGAACCGGCCTCCTGGGACTAAGCTACGGAGGTCTGGGACTAAGGGTCGCAGGACGCCTGGGACAACAACCGACTCTGTAAATTTGGGTCTGAGGAGGCCTGAGGACGCCTGGGACTGGACATTTTGTTGACGGCGGGAAATATGAATCGGTTGTAGTCGTGTGAAATATCAAACATGTTTGATTTTTCACACGGCCCCAACCGACCACAACCGACCCTTACAGAAGGTCTGGGACTAAGCAAATATTTCAAACCGACCCCCCAAAAACCCTTAATCGGGAGCCTTAGTCGTGTGGTGGAACACCCACATTACAGACTCTGTAAACATTGCTGCATACCCTCGAAAAATCCATAGTTACTGACAAGGAGGCCCCAGTGAAACACCCACAATTAAAGCTTCAAATAATATTTGGTAAAAACAAACTGCTCAAATATCCAAAGGATATTTTACCCATTCAAAGTTACCTTAAACCCCAACTTTCACCTTTGACCTGCTATATGCTACATTTGCTTTTGTTCAATATAACTGTCAACGATTCTGAAAATAATGGAACTAATTACATAAAGAGCCCATTGACAACGCAAATCTCTCTTTTGTCGGGCAGTGCAGTTCCAAACCTACATCCACCTTTCCTGGATTGAAAATCCCTCAATTCTGCAAAAGCTCAGACTAAGTCAGGGATCAGCTTGTATATGGCGATCCATTTATTATACCAAGCTTTAAGCTTAAACAATTCTTCCTTGTAATGCTGCTATGATTTTGTCATTATTATCCCAACGTCACTCCTCTGCTGGTAAAACCATGGATTTGTGACCTCAAGTTAAGGTTACCTTAAATTCGTTTTTTAATAACCAACCAGGTAATTTAACAAAATAAGTTTTGACTTATATTTTTATTAAATTTACTTCTATTGCCATTATTATATAGACATTATATAAATCTCAATTTTTGGACATTAATCAGTCCCTTTAAGAATAAAACTTTCTAAGGTATAACAAACAACAATAGACTCTGTGACAATCCATGATCCATTGAACAGAACAGCTTTGCACTGGTTGAATAAATATATCCTGGTCGATAAAACCAATAGACATACACAGTAGGGTTGGGTTTTGACTAAAGTATACAATTTACACACACACAAGTGGGCCATTATTAGAAACTACATTGACAAATGCTCCAAGATTTATGGAAACTGTTTAGTAGTTTCTAGGACGTCTGTTTATGTTTTGTGCTGTTTGTAGAATGTAGAATTGTGAGTTTTCAGTATCTGGATACATATATACAAAGAAGTTTTAGTTGTAGTTTGGAACAACCAGGACATTCCATATTTGTTTTGGAAAGAAAAAGGAAAAAAAAGCTAACATTAAATCTGGTAAGATATTCTTTACTTCTTGTAGATATGAAAATGAAGTACATGTATTTGGCCAAAAGAATGTTTATTTATTTAATGTTAACGTTCTGTTGTTATTTTTAAATTGTAGTTATCAAAAACTATCATATTATTACTTGGTTAATGTGTGTTACTACTCAGGTTATACAAGAGGTCTTCCATGGCCTAGTGGTTACTAAGATTGGCATCTAGCCACAGACTGTTATCTGTTTGTGGGTTCCACTCCCACAAGCGGTAATGTTGGGGGCTTGACCAAATATGATCTTGACTGTTGAATCCGACTTAAAACAAACCCTTGATCTCAGCTTACGTGGCACAGTGCTTAGGGGTGTTTGCCAAATTTAAAATTAGAAATGCCTTTTAACTGTAGAATATAAGTACCAATATTGGTGATATGGTGTGAAGACTTTTAAGTTTTAAAACAAACATGTATTTCAAACTACACTAAGCTTATTACATTTGGTAAATATTTATCTTGAAAATTCCTGTAAAAGTAATTTGGATTCTTTTAATTCTTGTAAATTTAAAGCATGATTCAAAATCCAGTCTGTTCTTTTGGATAATCTTGTTTTGAAATGTTTATTTTGCCGAGCTCCGTGTTTTCAACTGTGTACATGATAAGAGAATAGATTATTTATCATAGTGACAAGTATATAATGTAAACATTATTGTATGAGGTACAATAAAAACAGTATTTTGCACAGACCTGTCGGACTTATAGAGAGAGAGACAGAAAAGTTTATTCTACTGACAATGCTGTTGAGACTAATACTTCATAATACAACATAACTTCAATGCAAAACCTTTACAAAGTATGCAAACATTATTAACAGAAGCCAATCCCTACCTGGGGGCTTACGGGGCAACCATTATGTTCAGATATTGCTTTAAAGTGTTAAATAAAAAGTTTCAGCAGAAAAGTGTATATACAGATACAGAGACATATAATGCAGCACTGCATTAAGAAATATACTTGTATTTTAAATGTTCTTCTTTAAAAAATGTACTTACTAAAAATTAATATTTGGGTTTTTTTTTCACCCTTAAACCAAGTTTTTCATAGACAGTTAAAGTATTTCACCTCTGACATTTGTGTGTCATTCTATTTTCAATAGAGGTTTTTCTGCATTCTTGAACAATTAAAGATCAAATGTATTTCATTTTTTTTTTATTTATATAGTGTTTTCATATTACCTGTCATTTTTGCAAAGCAATAGCAAAATAACAGTGATTTCAACCACAAAATAGTGATAGATGATAAATTAGAATATATACTGTCAGGCTACAAAAGTATATCATCTTGCAATATCTCATTTTTATGAGAGTTTACAAATATAAATTTTAGCAAGTATGAAAAAAAGGAAAAAAACAACACATGTTAAACATGGCGTATAATGGCGTATATGTGTATTAAGGATGTACAAATGTATTTAACAGCATATAACTATAACACAAACACTTGACAGTGATATCTTTTTGTCTGATTTGCCATTCACAAATGCAACTTTCAAGTGCTTTTTCATATAAGCTCAAAATGAATTAAATTTTGTCATTCATAGGGCACGTTTTGATAATCTCAAACATTTTTTTAATGGTGATATACATATTTGGTACAGATAACTGATATGCAAGACGGGCAATTCAGCCATCAATATGGTTCAGTCCATATTAATATGTATATTTTTTTCATGAATACCAATACCTGTTTTACAATGTTTGGACATTCTGATCGATTTTATGTTGAATTTGGTAAAAGTATGAATCCATAAATGAAACCATTATAATAATATTTAATTGACAAAAGAAAGGCAGTGAGAATTAATTTGTATTAATGTCAAGATTACATTAACCTACATGCCTTCTGAGAATGGTCATATGTAAGCACTTCAGAAACAACTCAATCAGGAGTTCTTATCTTGAATGGTGCAATAAATTTCCCTAAATTGACATTAAACTTGAGAAGAAATTGTTAAGAACTAACTAAATATCAAGCACACAGACATATAGAATATACATGTAAAATCTATTCCTATTAAGTTATTTTTAACTTTTCTAAATAATGTCAATATACAATAAACTTAATCAAGAAACACTTAACCGTAGTTTAAGAGGATTCCTAGTTGTAAATATATTCAGTAAATAGTTAATATGAGATTGCATAATTAACACTCTTCAATAAAGGGGATATCAGGTTTTAGAAGTCTGTTTGAGTTATTCTCATACAACACTCTCAGTTTTCAAGATCAAAAAAGCCTTTTCTAGTCTGTACAAAAAATAAACAGTCTTCTTGTTCAGTATTTTATCAATGCACTGTGAGATATGTTGAGTGTGGTGGATTATGTCTGAGAAGAATCAAATTCAAAGCTTCACATTTTGACAAGTGCATGTCTACTCAAAACTGTCAATGTTCAAGCCACAATATCATTGGTAAGAACATGTAGAGGTGCTCCCTGAGGACAATAGACCATTCTTTCTGATGACAGCAAAAATACACACTAAAGCCAAATGTTCCAAACGCCAAATGAAACACGTATTACAAATAAACTGCACGCGCTCAAACTACTTTAAAAGCTGTAATTTATTTAAATCAAATAAAGTTAAGGCATGTGGAATTTCAAAGCATCTTTCGACATTAATACGGTTTGATTACACTGAATTTAAATTACCAGTTTTGAGAAGCCTTTACAATCATTAACAATTAGATAGCAAGAAATTTGAAATTTGCCAATGACTGTGTGAACAACAGAATGTGAATTTCTCTACAGTCTGGTTGATTCACCACAGTATGCCATAGTTGTCACCTGAGGGGCATCCTGATTAAAAATAAAACAAAAATCACCAAGATCTGTGCTGATTTTGCATCATGTGAGATCAGAGGCTAAAACAAATCACAGAACTCAAGCATGTAAAGGAATTTCCCATATATCAAGAAAATGGAAGGGGGCCTAATATCTCACTGAGGAATTGGAAATACTTTGGAGAATTTCTTACTTTATAACGGCCATGTTTGGCTCTGATCTGTGAGAGTTTTCAACAGTTTAAATTATTCAGGGAGACTTTGCGTACAGATCCAAAATGGCACTTGTCATACCCTACATCAAAAAAATGTTGAGTAAGGAATCGAAAAATCCTGCATATCTGAAATTCGCCACATGTAAAATTATTCATAAAATAAACAAAGTGAGGTCAAATTTGCTGAAAGTCTAGCAGATTAAGGCTATCTGAACTAAGAAATATACATTACTTTCTCCTGTAAATTTGCTCAGGTTGTATATAGGTGGCGAATTTTAGATTTCTGGCAAATTTTCGATTTCTTACTGCCTCATGTACTACAGCCATTTTTCTAAAAATTGGTAGGGGTATCTTAGTGGGTAGCACACTTGCCTCCCAGGGCCTGGGTTCGAGTTTCAGTCGGTGTGTTGCTCGGAGCTACCAGATGGTTTTCAGTACAATTGCTTGACACACAAGTATGTATTACTGTCCTCCATCCTTAGGAATACCCATCTCAATATGACCAATAAACAGTGTTTAAAGTGCCTTTAAACCTAAATTAATGAAATTAAACACAGCTACTTCAGTTAATTCTTGGACAAGTATGACAGGGATATTTAGATTATAAAGCAACCATGCCTTGGGATCATTGGTCAGAACATATGGAGGTGCTACCTGAGGAAAAATAGACCATTCTTCCTGATGACAGCAAAAATACTCCTGATTTATGAACAGCTTAATACAAAATATAAATGGTTTCAAATAAAATATAAATTAAAGTATTAAAGTGACTTCACGATATTTTGGGAGAAGAAATATGGCAAATGCCTTGTTAGCAATAAAAGAGTTATTTCAACCATATTTTAACAATACAGGGTACTTTAAAGAGCATAATAATTAAGTGTATAATTTACGTTTGGTCAGTATTTTTAAAATATCTCAGTCTCAAAGAAATAGAATAATCTTGATCTCTTTTTCAAATGTACAGGGGTACACATAAGTAGTGGTTACTGTTTGTCCAAAATTTTTATTTTTTGAAAACAAAAATACATTTTTTTAATGAAAAGCACACCTTTATGAACCAAATGTCAATGTTTTTTCCATCACATGAAGAATGGTTTTGGATTACTTTAGACCACATTGATTTAGGTTCTTACAGAGTATCAGATCCTTAAGCCTGAATGATGATCCTGGTTTTTCCAATCAAACAGGCAAAGATTACTATTTATGGGGAAAAAATGCACTTTTAGGTAATCCTGAGATTATTGATGAGAAGGGCAATACATTCCACCTGTGGGACCACATACTTGTTAGTAATAAGTTGTAAAATCACCATAGAATGATTGATTTTATATTTTATGAGCCATAAGCATTTACTTCCTCAAGTTTACGAGAGTTATTTATATATTTTGATGTCTAAGCAAGGTTATTTCTTTCATGAAACTCCTGAAAATGTAACATTGTATGTTACTTACTTTATCTCAAAGAAAACAGCACTTGACTATCACGTACATGTAATAGATTAACTGCATGAATGAAAAATTATTTACAGTATAGTGTCTTTATAATTCCATGTTTTTAACTGTATATATATCTTATAGAGAGTTTCTGTAAAATGTGTACCCTTTGTATGAAAGTGAAATAAAATAAAAAGAATAAATATATATTTGTTCAATAATCTTAAACCTATTGTTACCGTTATTATTATCATTAATAACATTATTTTTGTTGTTATTGTTAATATATATTTTACTGGTACACAAAATACAATAATTACAAAAGTTACATGCAAAATCATAATTTCATTTTTTTATTTAAGGAGTCTAGACTGTGTTGGAATAATGTAGTCAAGACAGTATTTTTTTTTATTTTAAGCCCACTGTGTCCATTGGGAATTAGGCCAGAGTTTGGCCAAAATTTTGACTTATGTACTACTAAATCTTATTATTTCAGCTGACTTTGTCATATTTTTACATGGAGTTCATTCTAATTGTTTGGATGTGCCAATATAGATAAATCCAATATTAGATATATATTTTTATTGTATTAATTTATCTGAATGACATGTAGAATAATTCTGTTTGTTAGTTTATTTGCAGTGACATTTACAGTGACTTAATGCCACATATTAACATTAAATTCAAATACCCAAAGCTTTGTAAAGACTCATAAGTCACCTTACAATTTAATTCCAACAATCAAACAGTTGAAACTATTTAACAGTGTAATACACCCTTTGCCTTCAACCATAAACCATTTTTAAATTTAGTAATTCTCTTTAAATGAAATTAATCCCAATAATCAAAACGGGAATACAAAAACTTAAAAACACTCTTTATATTAGTATAACTTTAAACATCTACAAACTGATCTAACAGCTGTAATGAATTATTTGTGTTTAATATTTAAAATACTTTTGGCAATATATTCTAAAACCGGGCAGTACAATACAAAATGTGTTGCAAACAGCCGAAACAGTATCTTTTATACAGTTGTAAGTCACTGTAAACAAACATTTTAATGAAAAATAAAAGACAGCAATCATTAAACACAGAATTATGAGCACCTCTCTCTGCATCAGTCTTAAACTTAAACTCTGCAGTCTGTAATCATGACTGATGCATTTGTATCAAACATAGCAAATGCATATGCCTGTGCCTTAAATATTGACAAAAGAAATCTATTTTATCATCAATTTCTGACTTTGATCCACAATTTACAAATACATACTTTCATTTATCTTTACTCAGAGTGTCTCCCTAATTCAATTTCAATTTTGGTAAAATAACTTAAAAAAAGATGGTAACGGATGTAATGTATTAGATCGGAAAAGTGTACGGTTCAGTTACACTGAAATTTGCCAGCTCCTTTCTTTGCATATGAAACAATGATCATTTAGAAAAAATAAATCTTTCATTGTTGTTTATTCAATATAAATACAAGGACACTATTCTGATATAGGCTCAAGAACAGTTTATCTTCAACGTCATTACTCAAAAATCCTTTATTTTATTCACATTTATTTTTTTCATAAGCAATGGTTATTGGAACCTTTGTGCTACCACTGCTAAAGTTTCATCTGAGAGTTCTATGCCACATAAATGCACAAAATGATTAAATGTCAAATTGATTTAATTAGATCAATTTGTGTAATGGATAAGAGTCATTAGTCAAAACATCAAGTGCAGATCCCTATCATGTACATGTATATTAAGTTATTTTTAAGATATAATTTATAAACACATTGAAAAGAATATAGAATTTTGTTTGTTCAAGTGATATGCAAATATTAAACAACATAAAAAATGAATAACAATATTAAAATGAAACAAAAAACAATTTGCCCAGCCCCAATGGACTTCTGCGTCACTTTTGTGAAGTATTAGTTAAAACATAATGGTGATATAAATGGGATAATATTTAAGAATCATTGTCATACTACAAAAACAAAAACATAAATAATAATATACAGGTGTCTTAAGGAGTTTATATGTACGGAACCTAATCCAGGCTTGAAAGCTCAAGGGTTTATCTGGAAAATAATGTCTTTGGGAATTGATTTTTTTATATATTGCAGTGCAGTCTAGCCTGTCCAAATAGAACTCTATTAAGTAGAAGTCTTTTGAGGTTAAAGTAAACATTAGGTCACTAGAGAACCTTAATCTTTAAATGCTACCCTGTTATGTGGAATTCCTGTTTTAGTAGAAGTATTTTGCTTGTCAATTGACATTAGGCTTTACATAGCCTTGCTGAAGACTCAAGTTTCTTTGCAGTTAGGGACAATTTTCAGATCAGATAATGGAGTTGCAGTTTGTATAATGTACTCATACATGTACTGATTTTACAGCAGCATACAGCTAAGAGAACGACTCTCTATCTCTCTCTGATAAGCTTATATCTCCTTATAGGTATGAGTGCTTTATAAATTCTGAATATCTGTGTGAACGTTTGAAAAAGATATCATGCAAATTTGAGCTTTAAGCAAGGCTAGGCTTTACAGAATTCTGTTGTAGATCCCCTTATTCACAGTCACAAGTTCCAGACTGAAATTCATAAATAATTCATAAACTCAAATATAATCCCTATAATTTAGAGTTTTAATCTTACATTCTAGTGTATGCTCAAAATCAAATTTGACTTTAAACTCAAACTGAAATATGACACTTATTCTCAAGGATATACTTAAGCTCAGACTCAAACTCCTTTAGAAATGCTTTATGTATGAAAAAGGTTGCACCAAGGGAGTCTTAAAAATGCTTTTATACAAATATGGTTGCATTATTTATAGATAAAATTTTGTTTGATCAGTGCCCAGAGTCTTAAAATGAGGTTGAACATAATTAGGTAGGATGTCAATTGTTACATTAAATTTGAGTTTATATATATCTAGGGCTGAGTTTGAGTTTGTCAATGTGAGTTGCTGACCCTCTTCTGATGTCCCTGGACTTTCAATTTTCAGATCTTTGTTTTTCTGGCTGGAGTGCCTTGGATTCTGTCTTTTGATGGAGATTAAGCACTATAAATGTATTATTGGAATTAGTGACATATATCCTCATGTACTGACAAAGCACTCCTAAACTTCAGAATATTCAGGATAAATGTTAAAGAGATGTTACATGTACAATATACATTTTTATAGCTATTTCATCTATTACAGTGACATGTGTATTGAATAAATACATGCTGCAATATATTACATTCATCTAGCCCTGCCATGAATCTTAGAATAATCTTCCAAGCTGTTACATTTAGCTTTATGTGGTTATGTTTTCTTAAGTAAATGAAGGGAAATTTTAGCATTAAAACTTTACAAAATATAACAATGATATTAACAATGCAGTAACTTTTACAATAATTAATTTATACCAATATAAACCCTAAGATATACATGTACATAGTTTCAGTATTCTGATATGCCATGATTTTTCAAACAAAGTATGCGAGGCTCTATAGTCAGTTTCCAAATTTTCAATAACCTCTTATTTTCAGGCACAGAATTGAATCCACTAATGTTTATAGAGACAGAATGATGATGATCTCATATTTGAATATAATTTACATTGATCAAAAAATGTGTTGGATTCACTTTGGCACTGTCTTTATACCAAAAATATTTGCTTTCCTGCAAAGAAACAAGAGACCTTGTGGTCAAGATCAAGGGTAAATGTTGATACTTTTATCTGATACCAACTCTGATCATGTACATGGAATAATTACAGCTTATTTTATACCCTGTCAATTGCTAATAATACAAGTTATGAAAATGAACTTAAAAATTAAGCATGAACTCTATTGATATTCCTAGTAGTAATAGTTCATAATAACTGTTTAGGTGCAAGTTTCAGTCTCACTGAAAATGTTTACACTTTGTGCTCTTGATTGTAAAATGGACACTTACACATATGCAGATTTCTTTTGGTTATACATATATGCTTGATCTCACCATTTATTGAACACAGGTAAGGATCAAAGATTAAATTGTGCATGTACCAGGCAAGTATACCACAAATCACAGTCATGTGTTTTAATTTATCAAATAAACATGGGTTGTTATAAAATTGATATCATAAGTTATGTTAAATATTAAAATTTGAAAAATTAATAGTTTTTTTATTATAATATATAAGTATAATTTAAAACTTATTACTTCAGAATTTATTTTCATATTTTACATTATTTAAATAAGCTAAGTTTGTTATTTAAATGGATTAAAGTTTGATAGATTCCAGTTTCAAAAGTTTTAAAGGTCAGAATAAAAGTCCAAAATTAGTTTGTTTCCCTTAATTCATCTTGACTTTTCTGTATCTGTCCAAATTTTATTCAATAGGTCTATGTTTCTGTGTGTGCGATTTATGAGTCATACTCAGTGACATTCATTTCAACAGAAAATTATATTATTCTCAGATTTTTTTTAGGAAATAGGGATTCTCTGAGAAAAAAATTCTGAAGACATTGCCTTAAAGAGTATTTCTATACAATTTTAACACAAGTGGATACTTTTATGCTTGTGTATGACTAAAAATATTAATTATATCTAAATAGAATGATATCTATTATATCATAAAGTGATACAATTTATTATTTATATTTTCAAAATTCTAAAACAAAATCGTAGAAGTTTAAATACTCTGGTTCTTCTACACAGTTTTACCACAAGTTGATACCTTCACACTTGTGAATAACTACAAATATTAATCTCATCTGTTTTTTTACAAAAGTGATCCAATTTGTCAATTATACTTTCAGAATTCTAAAAAAATATCAGAATTCAAGTATTCTGGTTCTTAGAAATTTTTTGTCCGAAGAATTTTTCCTAAAAATGATTGTTTTCTCATAAACTTCTATGAATAAGAATCATTCTGAGAATAACAATATAAGTGACAAGGGCTCCAGCACTCTACAGTTTCTTTGGTTATATTGAAATGATAGGAATTGATAAGCTTTACTTAACCAGTTGAGGCTTTAACTCAAAGTATACTGCATTCTGTCCGTGTAGCTGGAACTTAGGATATTAGAGTAACTAGAAATGACTGCAACTTCTTATTTCTAGTCTTTTTCACCATTTTCATTCATTTAGAATGGCTCTTATCTGAGTTTATAATGTTGGATTGGTTTACTGTGAACATGCCTCAAGTACTGTTAATGGGCTCTAAGTAGATGAAGCTACCTATGCAAGTATGCATCATGGTGGATATATTTCATGAAGAATAAAAATCATCAGGATCAGTTGGCATCAGTTGGCTTTTTAATTGGAAGCTGCAATTACTCGAGTTAAAATTGTGTTTCTTAAGTAAATATCTTGGTTTTTGTGTTACTATTTTCTATTACAGATTAAAAATTGTTTTAGAGGATTGTAGAAGGATTTGTAGCCCAATTAAATTTTTTTTTCTGTTTATTTTACAAAAGTATTCCATTCAGACCTAAATATTACAAAATGCATTTACACAAATGCTTTAAATGTCTCCAATATCATTTTTGGACTGGCCAGTAACCATGATAACCATGTGAAGGGTCATTCGATAAGACTTCAGCCACATTCAAAGATCTGGCACAAAGGTATAATAACTTATTTTAATCAAATATAGCTATAATCGAAGGGCAAACATGCCTTTGTTACCATGTTGCTTAATTAACTTGAAGTATCAAATGAATATACATGTAATTTAGTCTTATCCCATATGTTAATATTTAGCTTAATCAACATTCCCAACAGTAATTAATGACAGCAGTGTTGACGTCACACATCAACTACCTCTTAGCAAATAATATCTAATGCAAGATTGTGGCATTTAAACCAAAGACAAATACAAGGCAATAGTTGTATCTTAGTAAAACAGAATTGGAACAAATCTATACACCTGCAGGGAATATGGCCTAACGTGTAAAGGTAAATATTGATATTGTTACTAGCTATTAGTGAGCCTGTGGTTGTAAATACCAAACACTAATATCAATAACTTCTGTACAGAAGTCCCAAATTTGTTCTTTCTTCTGATTTTCCTTACAAGATTCTTCATAAAAACCACATATTCAGTGGCCTACATATGAATCTAGATTATCCGACTGACTCTAAAAATAAAGATAAAAGGCAGTCTTATTTCATATACATTGTATACAACCACAAAATTCTTTTCTTTAATTTTCCAAACTTCAATTTTTAGTTACAGTAGTTTTTTTAAACCTTTTCTGCCTAAATTTAAAACTATTTACCAAGAAGGATTGACAGATAATTCATTGTATAATCGATATTATCTCCATCATGACAAACATTTGCCCTTTGCCATCTGCTAGCCTAAATCATGGCTGTCTTCCATTAAATCTGAAAGTTAGTTAAGCATTTGGTTTTTAGCGGTGGAGTTACTTTTATCTCCAATAATTTGGCTAAAGCCTGAAACCCATTGAGACACAGAATGCCCAGAATGGTGCTCCGATCCAGAGCTATACAAGCATGTGTCAAAGTATGAATGTATGATGCAATCAGACATCAGCCCAGCCACACAACGGTGCCCATGACACCCCATCAGCATTGCATCTGTGTCATGTGAAAACAGCGAAACTTTGAAGCTTCAACTGTCGGAAACTTTGAAGTTTTTGCAAGAGGAGGTTAAAAATCGACATAAAATTTCAGATTTCAAAATTTGATGTTGCTTTTTCAAAACATTTTTATTGTATGAAAATGGAATAGCCTGTAACTCAGGTCAGGGTGAAAATGCCAAGCTGTGTCAGTAACAGAAGTAGCAAAAAAATATAAATTAAGCTGGCTAAATACTTTCACCCATACAGAACTGGCTGACACCTGAAACTACCACATGAATGATCAGATGAAAATTGTACCCAGTCACCTTTTGGTGGATATTTCTTCACCCATTTATTTATTTCTGGTGAGGACTTCATAAAACTAAAACAAATCAGACTTTGATGGTTTGTTCCCAATATTTAAAAAAAACTTAGGAAGAAAAGCTCATTTAATCATGTAAGTGTGGTGTTTTTAATAGAGTCAGTTCATCATTTTTTTATAAACCATTTACTAATGCAAATAATACCTGGCAGGTCATTTCCTTCTTCCTTAAAGCTATATTATAGTTATTTATAAATCTATTAAAGCTGTAAAAACTCATATTGATCCAGTGTTTTGAAATTTTTGTGTCTATATAACTTAATGGGATATATTTTCATGCAAGAGCTATCAATTCCTTATTGTGGTCCATTAAGCATATGAATAGGGATATTATTTGTACCTTTTTACAGGTAATAATTGTGCTCTCATGAGAATATTGAATATTTGAATACATGACATATAAACAAGTCATTTGATTACGTGAAAGACTTTAATTAGTTATATATGTACAGTGTAATGGAATAAAAGGAAATCTTAACTTTTCAGCAAGGTTTACAGATAACAGAATTTATGAGATTGCAATTTCAGGTACACTTGAAGAAATGTACTAGAACTCTTTGTGAATGATTTTACCAAATATGTCTGTGCAACAGTTTATAAGAGCATTTGGCGACCACTGACCTCTTCCAAGGCACAAAATAATATGTAAATGGGAAAATCCAGTTTTGGTATCCAGACAGTGATCCAGGTCAGTTTCACAGTTGAACCAAGACCCATCTTCTGATTTTTTTGTCATAAGGTTCCATCCAGTAGTGACCAGTAGTAACCAACAGGCAAATGGACAAACAGACAAACATTCATGAAAATAATACCTCCTTGGCTGAGGTAATAAAGTAGAATTTACCTGTGCCGTCAGATTTACAAAATATTTATTAAAAGACCCTAAATGAACCCGAATGATTTTTCAAACGAAGTTTTTTTTTTCAAGATCTAAGAACAAATTTGAGTTGATTATCTTTGCAGACATTGACAGTGGTTCTCATTTGTATTTATTTATTTATATTATAAATAGTTAATTTTACCAAGATAATTATCATAATAACAAATAAACATGAACCAGGGCAGTGTTGGGTCAAATAGGTGGAGAATTCTTAACTGACAAGTTTGTGTCATGAGTAATTTACATATGTAATCACTGAGGTGGTTTGTAGTAATATGTGTTGACACTTTTTTGGCATACCAGAACACTCCAGTACAATTGTTGGCATAGCCATCTCAAAATAAATTTCAGTAATTTGTTATCATGATGTTAAAGAGTTCATATTTAAGTAATGAATACAACAATTATAATATTTTGTACCAATCAAAATTTTGATCAATTACTTTCAACTGCTCAGAAGTGTATGATATAAATACAACCTAAATTACGTGTCTGTTCCACCTTCACAAATGATTCAGGAACTTCCCTGAATCAACATATTTTACTGTTCCTGGGCAATGTGGAGCCAAGTCATGTGATCCTTACACAGCTGGATCTTCCTTTCTTTTACATTGTCTAATGGTAATAAATATGCTGTGGAAAATTTTGACAGTTAAAAATGACTTTAGAACTACTCCTGAAGTGATCCTGTAGTGTTCTCCAATGATTCCTAACAATCAAGTGATATTTAATATGAGGTATCAAAGCCACACACAATTTCTGAGGAACACTAAAGAATGCCTAGCAAAAATAAGGAACAGCTATTTATTATCTAAAGCTTCTCTTACATCCCATTGTATGTGTATACCCACCTAAGTGTGTTGCAAATATTGTTGAAAAATATGAGCGTAGCCTGGTAGTGGGGTAGTAGAGATTTGCATGTGAAAATAAGGTGAATTTTCAGACTGCAACTAGCTACAGGCCACACATGGGTTAGTTATAAATGTAAGGTACATTAAGTGTATGATAAGGCACGTGCAACCTACAACACTAGCAAGGAGAACACACGTGCCAAAGTCTCTTGTATATTACCCTTGAAACATGGATACATTTGTAACCTTACTGTGTGCATGCAGAGGATATTGTGCATACCAATTTTCATTGTGGGGTCTCTGGGAACTTGATATTATGTTATAAAGTCACACATGTAGCTTAAGTGTCCCTTGCAGATTAGCCAGTTTTTCTCTGTAACCAAGATGTACGTGCACATATGATGGGATATAAGAGAGGCTAAAGAATGATCATGGTGACCTTGGTAATGACTTATAAATACGGCAAATGAGATTCAAATGTCATCAGCATCAGATAACTGCCTCTTCTATCAAGAACTGCTCTCAATAATTATACATGTTGCAGGAAACTTTCAAGTATGTGACCAATTCACCTCCCAAACATAAGGAATGCTCTGGATGCTCCGAAAGATTAACAAATAACTCCAGAACAAGATACAAGAATCTCCTCAATAGAAAAATTGCATTCGTAAGTCATCCAGGATTTCCATTCAAGGATGTGAAACAGAGGTCTAAGATACAGCAATATTATGACATTTAAAATGAGTAACACTAGACATAATTCATATTGATAGCCACTGTCATCAATTTAGTTTGCCCTTTCCCTTTTCCAAGACCATGGCATGATGTTGACATAAAACATTAATTTCCTTTTTGGTGCATATTTTTTTCAGAATAGCAGCAATTCTTCTTCCTACAACATTTCACAAAGATTTAGATTTTAATCATAAATAAAAATGCAAATGGATGGGAACTAGATACAGATTATTTAAAGGGAATTTTTTTTCCACTGAACAATGCATGCATTGGTTGGGAGAGAAAAAATATGTTGATTTCAAATTGAACAAAAGTGACATAAAAACAAGTGCACAAACTTTCTTCCCTCAGTGTTTTCCGCATGCACTTCACAAATGCGTCAACAAACTGAACCCTTTTGATGTTGTAACTAATAAATATCAGCTGCTAACCTCGTCTGTATTTATAACTGGATATTTCATAAATCTAGATATACTAATGACTTCACAAGAGGAAAGCACATTGCATGTCAGGAGACAATTACTTGTCTGTTTCTTTAGAAAGGGGGAAACCTATCTATTGAACCATGACTGAGAGACTGCAATTGAATCACCTCTTTTCAGACCTCGATAAGACTTCATTTGGTAAGCTTACATGCGGCCTTGGGAGACAATAGACACATTGACATCATGGTGACAGTTAGTGTAAATTCTTAAGTAAGCTGTGGAAATTTGGTTCATGCTTTAAATTTGCCTAATATAGCACACATGCTGTGGCAAAAGTTTATATGTATAATGTTTGTTTAATGGTTACCATACTGCTCAAGATCTTGAATTCAAGATCTTGTTTACAACAAAGCTGTAAAACTAGATACTGCTGTACACCACATTGATCATAGGCTTATGTTTTCTATACATTTTCAATCACTTGACTCTCATCTTTGTGGTCATGGGTTTGAATCTAGCTTATAGCAATATGTGGGACCTCTGTATTCATTATCCAGAGTTACAGATTATCCTCAATATGCTTGGATAATAGAACTGATCCTTCCAATCATGTATTTGTTGTTATTTTAAATTGATTCAAACTTAGCATATGCTCTTGCATATGTAATATTGTGTAATCATAATCTCATCTAATCAGACTTTTGTTGCATTTAATCTATGTTATGGTTGATCATAAGGCAAATAGAACTGAACCATTATTCAAAAATTGATATAACCATATAATATAAATAAAACACGAGTCATGAAGCACTGATCTAACATAACTTAGTCATATAACATTAAAAATGTAGTTTTAGTTGACCCTTTCAAAAGATCCCAAAGCCATATCCTGTAAATATTGTTTCTTGGTCGTTGTGCCTTAGAGTTTGTCTTGTGATGGAGATTAAGCGCTATGAAAGTTTTGTTAGAATAGAACTAGAATCAATATTTAAATTGACATGTTTATACATGTCAGCTAAATGTTATGCTATCATGAGTGAGATTATTTCTTAAAAGGGATTTGACATTTTAACGAATGAACATCCCCAATCTCAAAATGCTTCCAGTTGAATGGGGCAACCTAAACAGTGCAGTAAAGTTGACAAATATGAATGAAAGTATATAATAATGGTCCTGAACACAGTTCTACATAGATAACACTAAATGTCAGTTAAAAAGGACCATTATATCAGTTTTATAGTCTTAAATTAAGTCCCAGGAAAATGACAAAACATGATCCTCCCTTGGACTAAACACTGCCTTGTTTCTGGTCTGACTGCCCCAGTAGGTTTTCATTTGTGCTATGTTTAGAGACATGTTTGAAAACAAGGTGCGCTTATGACGTTGGTATGGAGATATTTTACTCAGGTTCAGATTAGAATTGTCTAATTGTTTTTGCATGGTCATCCCAATAGTCTCCTTCAATGCCATGTCAGATTTGTTACATAACATTAGTAGAAAGCATTTGAGTCAATATAACCACCATTATGTAGAAGACTGTATAACTGACCACTTATGAGGTAGTGTTTTGTGCTGTATTTGTGTAGATAAAAGTGAAAGGTGCCATAACCAGAACAAAATCCTCTGGGGTGGTATTCACGAAAAGTCAAATCTTAGTCTTAAGTTGACTATATTTGTATACAAAAGTTGAGCCTAAGACTTAGCTAAGACCTTTTGTGAATACAGCCCGAGGACATCAGAGGTTCTAGTCTTGAAAATATAGAATGTAATACACTGTAAATAAAACAGTGCAAAACTAATCTTGAGATGGAAAGCTGCGAAGATATTACAAAATTTTTGTTTTTAGAATTTTAACTTTATTCCTTTTCCATAAAATTTAATACTGCATATTTTCTGATGAAACTTCTTTTTTGGTCCGAGAAGATATAACCTGACAAGGTTCAAAATATATATTGAAATTTCAATTTGACAGTCACCATGGGTAGTGGCTGTTCTAGTGAGGCTGTTCCAAAGAGTTCACCCCAATCACCACCTCCAAAAGACCAGGTAGTTTCAAATGGCTCAGTGGATAATGGTACACAGGAGAATGCAGACAGTCAAACACAGGTAAAATAGGTACATATGTGTGTTGTAATTATGTATTAATAATGCCATGTTTTCAATTTTCTTTCAGATCAAAGTGGTACAGAAATCAGTAACAGTTAAACTTGTCAAAAAGTTTACCCATAAAAGGAACAATCATTCTTTGAAGACTTTTTTTCTAAGGTAAAATTCAAAATAAAGTTTACAAATTAATATTTGAAAAAAAAACAGACTTCAAATTAAATAAGAGGATTTATCCTTTATGGGTGCTAACTCTTTCAAGTTTAACTGAACAATCTAATTTGATTTTTATTTTAAATTACTTTTCAGTCTTGGATGGATGATGAACAGATCATAACATCATTTTGTGTGAACTTTGTTTCAGATTGAAATGATAAGAGTGGTCTTTATCTCTCTGTTTCCCAGCAATTGTTGCAGATCAAAATACACAAGATTTCATGCAATAGAACCTCTATTAACCAGATATCCAATGATGTTGGAAAAGAAAATTTTATTCAGACCATAGAAAGTCCACCTAATAGAAGAGATAAATCAACATAAAATTATATAAAAATCAATTTATATCAAACTGAATATTTGATACTTACAGTATGGATAATAGAGAGGTTCTATTTTACTTCTTGAATTATGAAAATGTTCTACAGTGTCTTTTAACATTTCAAATAAATTTCACTGAATGCTCTCTGTATATAAAGTGAATCATGGGAAGTGGAGCCTCAGTTGACCGGCCGGTTACTGCTGCACCTGAGAAAGGGGATGAAAGCGGTGGCTTTTCTAGGCCGCAAACTGCAGCACAGCCACAGGTAGAATATATTGAAAGTTGCAGGAATGGTGTGAGATGTTTACACAATGGACTCTGAATAAGTTGAACCACTTAAAGTCACAAATAGGTACAAATTTAAGTAAGTTTGAGATTGCAAAAATTACAGAAAGATAACATCAGACATAATAGTCAGAGAGCCTGAGAGAACCAAATTCTGTGAATATTGGGGGTTCCTTGTTAAACAGAGTCTTGTGTTTGTGTTATATAGTGTTTGATTGGTGTTATTGTTGAACATTTATTAATACAAATGATTAAGATAATTTGAAAAAAAAATATCATGAGGGAATTCTGTGAATAAAACACAAGAGCAATGATTCATATAAAATGTTTAGATTTTTGTTGAATCTAAGCATGTAAGATAAAGTTATAAATAATACCTGATTAGTCATGTGAGTGCAAAAAAAATAGTTTCTAAAAAATGAAAACAAGATAAGTGTCCAACAATTTACCAAATGAATTGTGTTTGCTGTTTTTAAGTGTGAATAATTGTTTCTTTTAAATGTATTATGCAAATCCAGGTATTAAACAGTATTTGTGTTTTATAATTCATTTGGGAGTTTGATTACTTTTTTTCTACAACTAACATTTGCAATATAAACTCAAATTTAACCTTGAAATCACATTTTTCTTGAAGTGTCTGCGTGTGTTTTTAATAAAATAAAAATAATTTTTGTAACACACTTTTGGTAGATTTATGTGTCTGAAATTGCAATAGTCAGTGTACAAGAAAGTCAATAGCCATTTTAAAAGCCAAAGTAAAAATCAAATTTACATGTGGAAAGCAAAAGTACTGAAACTCTGTTAACTATTGATTGCCCATTCACACAGTTCTATTTGGTTATAACAACTTGCAGGGGAGCCATGGTGGTAGCACACTGGTCTCCCACCTCTGAGGTCGGCAGTTTAAACCCCGAACACAATGTGGGAAAGATGGTAGTTTCTTACCAATGATCGGCAGTTTACAGTACAGAACCTTGACCAACTGTATGTACTGGTTTCATCAGTTGTGATATGACCTGTACAGTGTTGAAGTCTACGTTGAAAACCCAAATAAACTTGAACTATAACAACAAGCCATGCAATGGAACTTGTATCTTGAGAGTGCATGTTTTAAAATAAGAACCCCTCACAAAGTGATACTGCACCCCCCCCCCCCCCCCTTTACCCCTCCTACCTGTACATTTTAGTTTAGTGTGTGAGAGCTTGTCGGACATTTTTCAAACATTTTTAAAAAGCCACCACAAGCTGCAACTGTTGCCTGTGTTGTGATGATCATCTCCTACCTGAATACGAATCCCGACTTATTAAACCTTATCGACATTGCACAATTACAAAACTCATTGAGCCAGAAATGAT
This sequence comes from Sabellastarte sp. h YS-2021, assembly GCA_964017235.1. Taxonomy (NCBI): domain Eukaryota; kingdom Metazoa; phylum Annelida; class Polychaeta; order Sabellida; family Sabellidae; genus Sabellastarte; species Sabellastarte sp. h YS-2021. The sequence continues at coordinate 77,825,421 of OZ024929.1, read as the reverse complement.
CCTGGACGAGTTAAATATATTATAATTGTATATGGCTCATGAGGCCAACATGGAACTGTGTAAACTAGATGTAAACCACATCAAATAGCCCATAAACTTTCACATATACTAAAAGCTTGCTGGATTCGGTCTCTTGTCATCTGATCACCAGATGATGAAAAGCCAGTAGCTGTCTACCTTCACTCTCTTTCAATATATCTCTAAGTTATTGAATTAATTAAAATCTCAGTGTTTCTGCTTCCTTACACCCAATATATGAAATGTATCAGTGGAACTTATAATTACATAACTAGAACCACATCTAGTGCATGTTCTTGGTTCATCTTAAGTAGAATCTACTGTGCACGACATTTATTATCAATACTTTTGTCTGAATCCATAGGTGAAGCAATTTTTAAAATCTTACTAGATATAAGAAAGTTACTGTGTTGTACTTAAATACTGAAATTTATAACTGATGCATTGAAGTCTGGATAAGCTGGGGCCATATTCACAAAAGGGATCAAGCTCAAGTTGAGCGAAAAATCGGCTCAAGTTTATATAAAAAACTGTAAAGTTGAGCTGATTTTCTGCTCATCTTGGGCTTGATCCCTTTTGTGAATGCAGATCCAGGGGCGGTATTCACTAACATTCCTAGTCTTAGTCCTATCTTATACACAATTATCAATCATCAATTTCTAACGATACTTTAAATCAATTATCAAATTTAGTTACTCATATAAAAGTATATTGATTCAACATGAAGATTTAAGAACTAAAATTGTTTTTACTGTAATAGAAATAAAATCAGGCATATGATTAAAATTATAAACTACTAAAGTTAGGACTAAAACTAAGATAGGAATGTTAGTGAATACCACCCCAGGACTACAAATTTGGTGTAAAATAAATATGATCTAAATTTCCTAAATAAACTCTGTAAAATCAAAAGTAATTTGACTGATTTCGGCTGTCTCTGATCACTGAAAAGGAAGCACTAACATGTTTAACTACCCACTGACCCCTTTTAGGAAATGTGCAATTTTCCAATTTGGAAACCTCTTTATCTTACATTGAATTACAGCAAAATCTTAACAAATTTGTAGCTAATCAATTTCAAAACTTCATTAAATTTTGCTATTTGCCAATAGATTTTAAGAAGCAAATTTCAAAGTTTGGGTTGCCATTATCAGTTATGCAGAATCAGCTTTTGTTTGCTTCATTACTTGCAACTGGTGTGGAAAGATATGTAAATTTTAATTAGCACTAACAAATGCAAACCTATCATTAACAAGGCCAAAAGGTGTTTTGGTCCCCTAGCATGAGTGCAAAGCCATCAGAGACACAAGTAGTGCACTAGAATTTACGAAAGTCTGGGGACACAAAAAAATTCCAACTCAGACACATCCCACAGCTGGTCTAGAACTCAGATGGTCACCCATCCAAGTACTAACATAGCCCGCTGCTTAACTTCAGTGAGCAGACAAATACTTATCATGCTGCACCACAATTCATGAAAGTGCGGTAAAAAAAAGTGATCTGTAGAAGCGCGAGCTATTACGAGGCTCGCACTTAAAAACTTTTAATTCTACAGGCCAATGAGAGTCATTCAATTTGGCAGGATAGCTTAGGAAATAATGGTAAATCAGAAATCCGATTTTCAAACAATAACCAAAATACACTGTGAACTGAATTAACCCCTTTTATTATTAATCCAAAAACACTTTTCCAGATGGAAGAAGCTGGTTTTAGCCTTTTTAAGTTATTTTCATTTGAAAATTTCTTTTGCCCTAAAATAAAAGGAAAACAAAATGAAAGTTGTATGAAATGGTTGTCAAAATTACATACACTGAAACAAACAATATGGTTCTGCAAAGCAAAATTATCTGATAAGCAGAAGAAAATGTCTTGTAATAGAAAGACCCATTGATTGTTACCCAGTTACCTGGAAATCTTCTGTAAATGGAAGTATTTTCCCACTAACTCAGGATTTAATTCAACACAATTCTGCTGTACTTTGAATTAATCTAGTACAACCACAGGGAATCATGGAAATTTTGCCGAAAATGTTAATTTGTCATATCAATTGTGAAAGAGCTTTATCATATCCTACTTTTCATTAAACGTCTGTGATTAAATCTTGAAACTCTGTGTACATTCTAATGATTGTATTACCAAGGACAGTTATCTCATGTATACTTATATGATGTGTATGTTTTTTCTAAATTTAATTACGAAGTACACCTAGAATTGGCCGAATAATTTTTGATTAGAGTAAACATGTCTTGTCAGTTTGTCTGACTATATTTAACTGATCCTTGGTGAAAAAAAAACTACATCCAGTGAATTTTCTTAGCAATTGTTCTGATCTTACTGTGATATCAATGTGATGTAAATGTTTTACAAAAGTTGTGACCATTTTTTACCCCACAGCCCTTAAGGGCTGTCGGGGTATTGTTTTCACCCATGGTGTCCGGATGGGCGGGCGGGCGGGCGGGCGGCGGGAAATAGTTTGTCCGGGCTATATCTCAGAAACCGTAAGGTGTAGGAAGTTCATACTTGGCAGGGACATTGGTTGGGGGGTGTAGGTGTGCAACGTCATGGTCTGACCTTGATTTGACCTTTGACCTTGCCGTAGTGACCTTGACCTTTAAAATCTTGTCCGGGCTATATCTCAGAAACTGTAAGGTGTAGGAAGTTGATACTTGGTAGGGACATTGGTTAGGGGGTGTAGGTGTGCAATGTCATGGTCTGACCTTGATTTGACCTTTGACCTTGCTGTAGTGACCTTGACCTATAAAATCTTGTCCGGGCTATATCTCGGAAACCGTAAGGTGTAGGAAGTTGATACTTGGTAGGAACATTGGTCAGGAGTTGTAGGTGTGCAACATCATGGTCTGACCTTGATTTGACCTTTGACCTTGCTGTAGTGACCTTGACCTATAAAACCTTGTCCGGGCTATATCTTGGAAACCGTAAGGTGTAGGAAGTTGATACTTGGTAGGAACATTGGTTCCACTGAAAAGGAAGCACTAACATGTTTAAGTACCCACTGACCCCTTTTAGGAAATGTGCAATTTTCCAATTTGGAAACCTCTTTATCTTACATTGAATTACAGTAAAATCTTAACAAATTTGTAGCTAATCAATTTCAAAACTTCATTAACTTTTTCTATTTGCCACTAGATTTTAAGAAGCAAATTTCAAAAGTTTGGGTTTGGTTTGACCTATAAAATCTTGTCTGGGCTATATTCCGGAAACTGTAAGGTGTAGGAAGCTGATACTTGGAGACGACATTGGTTGGGGGTAGTAGGTGTGCAACATCATGGTGTGACCTTGATTTGACCTTTGTACTTGCCGTAGTGAACTTGACCTATAATACCTGGTCTGGGCTATATCTTGGAAACTGTAAGGTGTAGGAAGTTGATACTTGTTAGGGACATTGGTTAGGGGGTGTCGGTGTGCTATGTCATGTGACCTTGATTTGACCTTTGACCTTGCTGTAGCGACCTTGACCTATAAAATCTTGTCCAGGTTATATCTCAGAGACTGTAAGGTGTAGGAAGTTTATACTTGGTAGGGACATTGGTTGAGGGTTTTAGGTGTGCCATGTCATGGTGTAACACTGATTGACCTTTGATCTTGCTGTATTAACCTTTAAAATTTTGTTGCACCTTTGGGTCTGTCTGTTGATCCAGATTAAGCACTGTTAAAGTCATAGTAGAATTCATTAAGAATTTCCTTTTGCAAGTTCCCATTGTAACAGATGGAATTTCATCAAGTGAGCCACAGGCTTTTCTCCAACACCACGCATAAGCATTCATTGAATGTATTGCCACTTCTGTATGCATGGGTAATATTCAAAACATCCAAACCATAATTCAGCCATTTTTGGTTTACTGATAAATGCTGTCATTTTATTATTGAATTATCTTGTTTTAATACTTTATCTTTATATACATTTCTTTTCCTTAGATATTATTTTCTCTACTTAAGCATTATTTGGACCTTAACATAACTTCATCGCTCATTATGGAAAGACCAATTGAGGTTTTATATTGATATAAAAATTTTAAAGTAGTACTAACATCAGCATACCGATAATTAAATTTAAAAATTTAATATTTCATGAAATGTATACTTTCAGCAGCTTTTGAATATCTTTGTTTTCAGAATACAACACAGTACACTTTGTATGACTATGTGATGTGTTTTTGCTAGTTTACATTTTGTAATAGGGAGAAATCCTGTTTTGATCCTAAAAAAAGAGTAAATAAATAGAGTGGATATTTTTATGATCCACTTCCATTATTATATTGCTTTGACTGTAAATATTGCTCAGTAAATTGTCCATTCATGTACATTCAAGTTTATTCAATTTGCTTTGCTGGTTTGTGAAACTTTGTCCAGTACATTGTCCTATTGTGTTTGAGTCAAAGATAACAATACATTGTTTTTATTTTATAAAAATTGTGTTTCCATTGATGAAAAATGCAACTAATGTAAATAATGCTTGTGTTCTATATTATGTTCTACAATGATGAACTTCAGCCAAAGAAAATAATATACCAGTAATTCTTCAAAAATCATTCTAGCTTATATACAGTACAGTGTTATAGAAAAGGAAAAAATAGTCAGTTGTAAAAATCTGTCTACTGAAATTTCTAGTGAAAATTAACAGTGATTTGAAGTGCATTTTTAGAACATAAAAAGCTCTCTCTTAAAAACTGTTATTATTAGCTGTCATAATATTTTATAAAACAATGAAGACCCAGAGGTGTAATGGATATTATAAAGACCGGAAATGCGCAGTGAACAAAAGCTCATCACAGCTAGCATACATTATTATGTGAGGGATCTGATTGTAAAAGTAGTTCAACAGACCGCCAAATGGCCGTGATTCAGCAAAGATATAGTTCCTACAACAACTACATTTATTGACTGAATTAATAGATATTTTCATGTTAAAATCATACCGGTCATTATAATGGTAATAAAGGACTTGGTTTGAGTATTGTATCAGCGAATAAATCACAAACATCCAGCCATAATGGACTCAGCCCTATCGGGCTTCATCCATTATTCTGACTGCATCTTTTATTGCTACAGTACACTCACCTTCTACCTCAGAGGTAGTGGGTTCAAATGTGGTACCAGGCTTAATTAGAAATGTTGCTTGCCAGTGTTCTATAGAGTAAGGAATCTAAAAAATTCGCCAGAAATCAAAATTTTGTTACCTCTAAAAACCTTAGATAATTCTATGAAAACAAAGATGTTTTGTCTGATTCTTGGTATTTTTCTGTTCAAAAAGCCTTAATTTACTATAAATTCAACAAATCTCACCTCAATTCATTTATTTTATTAGTATTTCCACATGTGGCAAATTTCAGATAGGTGGGTGAATTTTGCATTTCTTACTCTATAGTATACATTGCAGAATCATAACCAAGTAGTTTTCACTGTTTTCTTGCATCCACTCAAAAACCAAAAGTGTTGAAAGTGGTGTTAAACCTCAAAGCAATCAGGGAGTATATAAATTTAAAATGACTCTTGTTTTTCGCAAAACTGAATGCTTAATGTTTGTTCTCCCAACAAGTTTCCTATATGCATAGGTTCTGGGGAAACTAACTGGTATGGCAATACTTTTTTATTTCAGGAAAAATCCAATAAAAACCCTATGGAGAAACAAATGGAGAGATATGGTTACCCACCACCAGCACCCCCTCACCAGAGGAAGAAGGAGGTGTTTGATGTAAATGACAGCAAAGCCCTGGATAAATACGCTTCCAAAGTGAGATTTACTCCTTAAAAATTCCTTTTCGGGGGATGCTTATGTGTTTTGGATATTGCTTTTTGTAGTGCTTGATACAGTATTCCTTCCCAGTAAACATTTTTGGGTTTTGCAAACATTTGACAGGAAACGTTTGGCAAAGGTTAAAAAATGATGGGTACAAAAACTGTTAATAATAGGATGTTTTTAAAATGTTTTATGTACACCCTTTATTAAACCTTTAGTAATAAATGTTAGAAAAACGTTACAAAGGAACATTATATAATGTCTGAATAATAATGGGGTCAGAGGTCAAATTCAATATATTTCTAAGGTTGCTTACTAATGAAAATATTATTTTTATGTCTAAAATTGTAAGATAGTGGCTTAGAAATTGCCCCCATTCAATTCTTAATTTTAGGGATTGCATGTGGGGCAATTTTTGACAAAGTACTGTAAAATCTCATGTTTTAAGGTGAACGTTTAATAAGCATTAAGAAAATAGGGGTTTAAATTTTCTCAGAAAGTACTGGAAATGGCTCCAAACCCGTCAATTTTTAGATCAATCTCAATCAGATCATGAAGTCCCTTTGTTTTACAGTTCGAGTTTTTTTCACTGAATAAACTGATTTCTTTCATCATTTATATAAGATAGGCTTTCATTTATTTTCTTTATACAGAAGCTATTTTCTAATTTCATCTTCAATAGGTAGAGGGTAAGTAATTTGTGTTGTGAAATATGGGATGGTAATCGGACTATCCCTATTTGGACATCAGTGCCTTAGAGTATGTCTACATCAAATTGGCATATTTTATGAATACTTCCTTATTATTATTTTTTTCCTAATAGTTTTTATTTTCCTTTGATCTGGTATATCTTTTTTGTATCTCCCTCTGGCCTAAGTCCGAGGTCAAGGATATTATGAATTGACTTTCGAATATGCATGCGTCTGTTCATCACATTTTTACATAAACCTTTATGGCTCATCTGTTTACAAAGATATCTTCACTACAATTGCAGAGAATGTTTATTGGCTATAAAAGCATGTTTGTAAAAATATTGGTCGCATTTTGAAAACAACATGGCCACCATTGCTGATTGTTCAAAAATCATTAAGATGTTCTAAAACTTAAAATATTGCAGCTAGCTAGGGAAGCTTGCCTGAGAGTAATTTTGGTCTTGTTTTAAAAACAAAATGGCCACCATGTTACATCTTTAAGGTGGAATATCTCCCTTATTATTGGTCCTAGGGGTTCGGAATGTGAAAACAGCTTATGGGAAATCATGTTCTGCAAATCTTTTGCAAGAGTTGAATTTCACCTTTGACTCCTGCTTCAAGGTCAAGTAGGTTAATGATGCTGATAAGGCTGTATATCTCTGTAATTATTGATCCCAGGGCTTGGAAATGCGAAAATCTAAAGGCCATAATGGCCTGAAAATCTTTTTCAAGTGTTGAATTTGACCATTGACCCCTGCTTCAAGGTCAGGTGAGATCATCATACTTTAAAGGATTGATAGCCCCTTATTATTGGTTCTAGAGCTTCGAAATGTGAAAATAACCTATAGGAAATCATGGCCTGTGAATCCTTTGCAAGTATTAAATTTGACCTTTGGCCCCTGCTTAAAGGTTAAATGGGGTCATCATACTAAAAAGGCCTGATATTGCCTTTATTATTGGTTCAAGAGTTTTGATGTGTTGAAAAAGCCTACAGAAAATCATGGCCTGCAAATCTTTTGCAAGTGTCAAATTTGATCTTTGACACCTACTTCAAGGTAAAGTGAAGTCATTGTACTGTCTAAAGAAGGCCTTACACATGTTTCTCCCTTATTATTGGGTCTAGAGCTTCAAAATCTGAAAACAACCCATTGGAAATTGTGTCCTGTGAATCTTTTGCAAGTGTCAAATTGATCTTTGACCCTAGATTCAAGGTTCAGTTAAAACATCATTTTCAAAAGGCCTTTTATCTCCCTTATTATTGCTCCATTTTGGCTTAATACCCAGCAGAAGATAAACACCATGGCAGGGGTCTTGTTTAAATTCATAATCATATGTCATTATCTTTGTGACAATTATAAAACCATAAAAGTCTTTTTAAAAATTTGGCTTGTTCATTACAGGTGCCTGATGATGTCCTGTATGGTACCTTTGAAGAGATTGCCACTTATCTGAGTAAAAAGTGCATCACTGATATCCAGAAAGTGCGAGCGTTCTTCATGTGGACCACATCCATTGATATTTCATCTTTACAGTCTACTTTGGAGAAACTGCCAGAAAGTGGAACTCCCCTGGACTATTTGCTTAAAATACACTGGCAGATGGGAAACCATGCCCACTTCTTTGCACAACTGTGCAGGTCAGTCGGCTGATTTGTTTAGTCAAACCCCCCTTTTAGAAGATCTAGTTCCCACTAAACACTGTGCGGAGCATTGGTAAACATGTGCAGACGTCAAGAGTTTGTAAAGTATTTTGTCTCCATTAAATTTGTACAACAAGAAATAATATAAGTACACAAAGACTTAATAAAGTATACTGACAATACACAATGTGGAGATAATAGGGTTTTTAGTGAGGAGGGCCTACAAATTACTGTAATGTTAAAAGGTCACATTATCTGTTGTGAAAAATAAATTGGTGGATAATGACAGCGTTTCGAGTGTCACTGGCAATGAAAAAAATACATGAGTGGGTAAACCTTCACATACCCCCAATTAGAGTATTTTGTAAATAACATTGAAAAAAAAATTTGGAACTTCTATAAGTAGTAAGTTTATGGACACAGTTACCAACTCAAACAAATAAAAAGTGGAGTACAACATATAGGAGACTACTTGATATATAGAAGTTTACCAAATATTTGGAAGCCTACTTACAATAGAATGTTCTACTAAATATTTAGTAGAATAGTATGTTAGTTGTACAGTCAGCAGAGACTGGGTAGTCCACCAGCATTTAAAAGCCTACTAAGTAAACAGTAGGCCTTTATGAAACTTTAAGCTAGGTCTTTACACTGATTATTAACATAGCAAGTCATTGTGTACAAGTTCTGAAATGTACTTCCAAAAACAAATCATTAATATCAAGTCCTTGTAATTAAGGCATCTCATGTACTTAACCTTATTATCCGGAAATCCTAGTTTACTAGATTTTGGATTCAATTGTACAATGCCACCTGCAGAATGAGAAATGGAAAATTTGCTACAGAATCTTAAATTTGGCCACTTGGGGGAACCCTTTAAAACTAAAATGAAATGATCTAAATTTTTACACATGTTGCATCAAGAGAAATGAGAATCTAAAAAATCACAAAAATCACTATTGGTTTAAAGAATTTCTTGTTAATCAAGGAAATAGAAGGGATTTCCTCACTTGCAAATTTCATGAACTATGATGAATTTTACATTTCATGCTCTACCTTTAACAGGGGTGTGTGTGTTGCTAAAGATCTTGTCTCATGTACTTTAAACATTATGTTGTGAATGATGGCCCACATATTCCAGAAACTTTGTTAGTATACTTTTGTTCATAAAGTTGATTTTAAAAATGATTGTTACATTTTGCAGGAAGAAAAACTCTTGCAATAAGGATTGATTCTATGAGCAAGCATTTTTCAGAATTCGTCATAATTACTGTAAAAGTGTAGTATAAATACAAGTTTTTAACAATACATCCATGGTTCTGTTCAAAATTTTTGATTTTTCAAAAATTTTTAAGTTGTTTAGCTAATTTTAAAGAATGTTTATATTTAACTCTCTTTAAGTACAATTCTATGAAGTAGAAGTCCCTTTTAAGTAGAAGTAAACTAGTTCTACTGAGGTTTATCCTGGTTTAGTACTGCATTTTGGGGTCAATTGAAATCTCACTAAATAGAGTTTTTCACTATAATATATAGATGTTCATATTCCCAACCTTATTTAATTTTGTTTCAGAGCTGGAGGTGTTCCATGCATTATAGTAACTGGCTGCAACAAGAGTGCTGCTTATCAACTGGGTGGTAAGATCAACAAAAAAGCCATGGCTGCCCAGTGGAATGCTGTCTATGTAGATACTCAATGGAGATTTGTTGATGTTTTCTGGGCTTCTACATGTGTGGTGGGGAAGAAGACCGGAGAATGGAGCTTGATGGATGTTGATGGAGAGATAATGGAACAGGATGAAGATGAAGAAGAAGGTGAAACTAAACATCAAGTCAATGAGGCTTTCTTCTTGCCAGATCCAGATGCTTTCATCAGTACACACTTTCCAGACCATCCTGACTGGCAACTGTTGGAGAAACCCATTGACATAGAATCATTTGAGAAAAGAGTCTACATTAGAGAGAGATTTTTTGGCATGGGACTTGAACTTATTCCTCCATCTATGGCTGAATGTGTGGTGAAGCCAAGCAAAGGAGAAATTGATCTGGAGTTTGGTCTGGAAACAGACAGAGACAAGCGTAAGTTGCAGTTCAGATATTTGATATTCAGAGCCAAGCAAGCAGGTGAAAGTAATAAGAGCCAAGTTCCACTTGAACGATTTGTGCTCTTCCAGAAGAAATCAAAGAGTGTCTCCTACTCCTGTAGATTTCCAGCCACTGGCAGGTACAAGATGGATGTCTTTGGTCAAGAAGATGATGAGCATGAAACCTTTGACTTGTGCTGTTCCTATTTAATTGACTGTGATGTTGCAAAGAAAAACTGCGAACCTTACCCAGACATACCAGACATAGGTTGGGGGCCCGGTGCTGATGCTGAGGCAGTAGGCTTGGAAGCATTAACACATGAAGATCCAGTGATAAAGAGCAAAGATGGTGTGGTTAACATTAAATTTAAGTGTAAAAATGCCTTGGATTTCATGCAAAATATGAAAAGCAATGAGCTGGATGAGTGGTTGCTGCATAAGAATGCCTGTATAGAAACTTCTGATGATGAGGTCAGTATCAGTATGCGACTTCCAGTGGCAGGAGAATATGCTCTGAACCTGTTTGCAGAAAAGGAGGGATTCCAGGGAGAATTACCGAATGTTTGCAATTACCTTATCAAAGTAGAGAAGGATAATCCCAAATTGCAGCCGTTCCCAAAATTACACGATGGCATTATTGGTAAAGGCTACTTGAGTAACAAACTTGGCATCAAAGCATTAAGTCATCCAGATGGAAAAATTTCTACGGAAACTGGCAAATTCACTGTTGACTTTGAGCATAAGGATGGTGTTGAACTGTTCTGTGAGATAGAAAACAACACCATTGACAGAAAATCTGTGAGCAATGCTGTCAGTATTAATGGAGAATCCACTAAAACCTCAATGGATGTCAGTCTTCCAACAGCCGGGGAATATTCAATGAATGTCTATGCCAAAGTGAAAGGAGATGATAGCAGAGTTTACCATGTACATACCTACCTGGCAACATCCATCCAGACTGACAAAGAAGAAACCAAGCCATCCAAGGGAGATGTACCTGTTATACCTTATGCCACTTCTGGAGACACAGCAGTCCTTCAGCTACCTGTGAGAGAGAATCAGGTGGTGGGTGAACTTAGGAAGAGGAATGCCCAAGATCCAACCCTAAAAGATCAGATCAAGTCCAAGAAGACAGATGAAGAGGACTTACTGATAGTGAAGATGCCAGATGAAGGGGAGTATCGATTTGATGCATTTGAGAAGAAACCCAATGGGACCATGGAGTGCATCTGCACTTATCACCTGATCAGGCATGAACCATTGCCTGAAGCAGCTGCTCAGAAGGCACAAGAAGATGAAAAGGTATGTCATGTTTTATTGTGGAACTACCTGTCACAGGTAACACCAGCATCATCTAAAATGGACTTTTACTGTCTCACCGGTTTTCAAAAGGACATCATGTCATCATGTCGATAGAAGGGGTTTCAATTCATCTGTACAATTTTCACAAATGCCTGCCCCTGTACCATTCATTGGCAAACAGAGAGTGATATATTAGAATTAAATTCAGTGAAGTAGCTTTCACGATTGTTTTTGAGTGTGACAGGTCCTACATAGATACATACAACTTTGTGACAAAAAATTTTTGGAAATCAGGGAAGGAGGCAATGTAATCATTTATGTATTGTCAGCCAAGTGAGAGACTGTGTCTAAAATCTGGCCTAAATCCCCAAATAACCTGGAATTAAAAAGTTAAACAAACAGAAGCTTTCCATTGATACTACATATGTCTACCTCCAATGACCACAATGCCTTAAATACATTTACATAATATTACAGTTAATCCTTCGTTTAGTTGTGATAATTGAATCTCAATTAAAGAGAGGAAATGTTTTTTTAAATAGCATTTAACAGGTTTATATTTTTGATTTATAATGATTACCTTTCAATAATTTTTCATATTTAGACATTTTATGAAAAAAATGTCTGTTACAAAATATATTTAATATATGGACATAACTCATTTATATTTACATATAATTAATGATCTTTTGTGACAGTGTATTATTTCAAGGAGGTAAAGAAACAGACTTAATATTTTTTCAATCGTTGTGTATGTAATGATTGTTTTCTTTAATCATTAATATATGTCTTGCATTAATGAAAATGTTGTTTCTTTGTTTTGTATTATAAGTAACATGACAAATAAAGAAATATTATTATTATAATTTAATTCTTATACACAGGGTTTACAAATAAATGCAATGTCAAAAAGCATCCTGTATACACAGGTTAGACCCACCTTCTTTTCCGACTATTTACAGACATGACTATTAACACTATACTCATTTCTCACATGGGTCCTGAAAATAGCATTTATTTCTCAACAAAAAATTGAGAACACTGACTGACCCTGATAGAGGACAAAAGATTAACTATATCAGTTTTTAGTTTTTCAGTCTCTTAATGTTTTCCTTTTTTAAAAAACTCAACACCATATTTATAATTATGCAATGTAAGTGGCATCCAAATTTAAAGTAACTCTTTAGTATCAGTGTTCACATATCAAACCAGTGTTCATAAGAGTAATATGTTATGACTGTTACACATGACAAACTGTGTGCATGCATTTATTAGCCTTCAACACCGGAGAGCAAGCTCACCGCAGAAGAAATTGAGAAAAGGAAAAAGGATGCTGAGAAAAGTAAGACAATCTTTAATTGTACAAAGGCAAACTTTGGAGCTTTGTTATTACTTTTTATGACTTTATTGGGAATAAGTCAGTATGTTACCAAATAGTCAAGGACAAAAGAAAAGCTTACATTGAGGGGATGTATACCTTTGAATGCCATTGATATCTGTCTTTAAACTATTGTTTTATGCATTATAACTGTCAAGACAACCAAAGAGTTTTCATCCGAAGTAAAACTGACTCCACTATATTGAGCATGGTAAAATTTTGACAAAAGTTGAGAAAAAAAGTCAAAAAGTTAATATAGAAATGAATATTAATTTTGAGACTGCATTGGTAAAGACCTAAAACTACTAATGACAACAGTACAAAAATGCCAGACAAAATCATTCTGTTTGCAGCATCACAGGTCTTGTAAATATGGTATCATAGTTCCTAACCTTATGCACTAATATAAGCTTTAACAGCTACATTAAAGATTCTTGCAAGGGCTGCAATAGGTGTCTTTGCTTTCTGATTTTTCCAATATTCAATACCATCAGTAAGCTGTACTGTAAAAAGACAATATAAGAAATATACACAACTGCTATGCACAAATAAACAGTTAAAAACTTTACATGTATGGATATGTCATTGTTAATTCCCAAATGTCAAATACATATCCAAAGAGGAGTGTATATTGTGTGATTTATTATTGGACCAGAACTGGCATACAGGTGCCCTAACACCAGAAAAATTTTCTGGAAAAGATCCAACATAGAGGCTGCAAAAGGGTTAAGCTGATCACACAAAATCAGTGTGAACTGTTTTACATTCAGCTCATAAAATACCTTAAAAAATGTGTGACTTTCAAAAGATGAGATTGACCGGACCTCTGTAGAAACTGTGCGACTATATTATGAAACACACATTTTCAGAGGCCTTGTACAAAGCAAAAACAGAGGCACTCAAGGCAGCTATGCAGAGTCAGGACCCAGCTCTGATAAAACAAGCCATTGCTGACTTTGAGAAGCACGATGTACCAGATGAAAAGGGTCAGATAGCAAAGGCCAAGAAGCTATTGAGGTTCTTGCAGCTCAGCAGTGGTAAGTTATTTAAATTCTGTATGTAATGTCTCACTTTCCTGGAAATACATACTTATTCCAAAGAAACTAAGCTTCAATTTGAAATGCAAAAGTAGTGATTTGACAAACATATTTCCACTCACAAATAAATGTCTACACAACCTAAGAAATTGATATTAATATTTATGTGCTGGTATACCATTGTCTCTTTATCGTTGTTTTTCCTTCAGCCCTGTGTTATTACAAGACTTGCCATTTTGACATTCATTGTTTCAAGATATTATGAATCGGTATATTATAAAGGAACATGACTGTTTGGGGAGAGTATAAGCAACTTGAACTTCTATCTTTGACCCTGAAAATTTAACCAATTTGCTGTTTTGCAGTTCTCTGGATGAAGTTCTTTAAACTCTCTTGGGAAACTAAGTGTTGAAATGTTAAAAAGAAACTTTAATCCAACCAAAAATTATCCAATATTTCATATTCGAATGTCTGAATGTGTTATATTTAACCAGTGTATTTCCAGAAAGCAAAGCATTCCTATACACTTTAATATATGTAAATGTGTCTTTCTTTTAATAGATAAGACAAACTATAAAACTTCATTAGATTTAGAATTTTCTTATGAAAACTGAATGGGCCATGTAAAATCTTGAATTCTTCCAATGATGAATATTTTAAACCTGACTCTATTCATTTGTTCACAGAACTTACTGAGGCCATGTCAAACAGGAACCTGCAGAGACTGGAGAAGGCTGTTGAGGCTGCTGAAAAGGAAGGTTTTGAGAAGAAACTGGGTCTGCAGATGAAAATGGCCAGAAAGGTTATGGAACAGCTGAGGAGGATAGAGAAACTAAGGCATGAAATTTTGAACCTGGACCAGAAGACCATTGCAGAGATCAAATCCTACACCAAACCCCCAGATGGAGTACACCAAGTGATGCAAGCAACCTTCATTCTGCTTGGAAATACAGAGAAAGAAGTTAAAGTGAGTAGAAGCAGTAACAATATTCAGTAAAATTGTAAAGAATATCCCTTCTATTTATCTGGTTCAGTTTACATGCTGATGTGCCCTATTAGGTTCTTATGGCCCTTTCAAAGCAAATAATTGTTCAAATAACCAAGAACAATGTTTACTCAGAGATTTTAATATAAGTAATGTCATCCTTCAGGGCACAAAACTTCTTAGATGAGCTGTTATCTGGCCACATACATGTTAGAGTTTTAGGGTTCTATGCTTTATTTTGAGGTATTTTTTGGATGATTAGCCAACAGTAAAAGACATGTCATTAGGATTGACACCTGAAAACAACAATAGCATAAAGTGGACAAATCAGCGGTATATTATGTTTTTGCACACAATACAAGAAAAAAATAATCCATAACATAATTTCACTTGGGGAAACATTTTTATCCCACAGCCCTAAAATATTGTTTGGGTATTTTTTTCATCTATGGCATCCAGTTGGGCTGGCAGTCAGGTGACAGGAGAATCTCATATATCTCAGAATAATTAAGATCTAGGGTCTCACTGTTAGAATCAACTGAACTCAAGTTTCTTTTTGGTACAGATATTGGTACGAGATATGGGTATGTAGCATTAAGGTGTGACCTAGATTTGACCTTTAATTTTACTGTGGTGACCTTTGTCTCTAAAATCTTGTCTTGGCCATAACATAAAAACCATAAGGCATGAGAGATTGATATTAACAGGAATATTTATTGGGGTTGTATGTGTGGAATGCCATGGTATTACCATGATTTTACATTTGACCTTGCCATGGTCACCTTGGCCTTTAAAATCTGTCAGGGCAAAATCTTGAATCTGTAAAGGTTTGTCAGAGATATTGTTTTTAAGATGTGTGGGTGTCACGGTGTTGCCTTGAACTTTAACATTGTTGTGGTGATCCTCACCCTTAGAATCTTGTCTCAGCCATATCGGTAAAATGTACAGCAACTTCATATTTGGTAGGTAATTGGTTGGATGTAGCTGTTCAATGTCATGATGTCACCTTGATTTGATGTTTGACAGTGTGATTGTGAAAATGGCCTGTCACACTAGCATGATCACATGCCATTAAACTTACATTTAAAATTGTGGCACACTTAGATACATAAACACTGTATCAGATTAACTTACGTGTGGATGTTCTGTTATAATTTAGTTAGCCATTTATCATACCAGGAAATTTTGATTTCAATGTACCATAGTTTAAACTCTGTCTTTAAAGTACATACTTGGGGACTAAGTACCCTTTCCTCTTTGTATCAAATATTAGAACAAAGAACTCCGTCAAAATAGGTAATTTGCTTATACAGTAGTCTTTGTATATTGAAAAACGTGTAAGTATAATTTAGGTATAAGATGATGCAGATTTCTGAGGTCCCAACATTAGGAAGTGAAGTAATTTGGTAAATATAACTAGAAGTTGTCAATGACTAGAAAACCAAATTATGTGACTGTTGGAGCTTCTGGCTATACACACCATCAACTGTACAATTTTTATTAGGAGTGGCCAGCTGTTGTGGTGCTTATTGGTAAGACTGGAAAAGAGAGTTTGAAGAGAAGAATCACAACAGACTTCAATGTGGACCGTCTTAAACCTGAAGCGGCTGTCAAAGCCAAGAATAAGCTCAGTGGATTTGAACTCGACTTTATCAGAGATGTGAGCGCTGGGGCTGGAACCTTCTATGTCTGGGTGAGTTTAGAAAGTACACAATACTAAATATCCACAATATATTAAAATTTCCAATTTCTCTAATAATGTGTGTGATGAAAGTTTGGTGTAATTTTTTTTTACCCTGCTTTGATTACCTATAGTGAAGACAGAGAATCTCAGTATAGTTTACAGGAGAAATGACACCAAATTTGAGCCATGAGGATAGATTAATCACACCTGGGTCTCTATGCTAGGGTCTCACTGTTAGAATTTAATCTTCCTTTTTAGCTTTAATTTAACTTACAATAAAATTATTGTCTCCCAGTGCTAAGTATGTCTATTTAATTGGCCAAGGTCTGGCAACCCTTTATAATACAGATATAGTAGGGCCAGAATAGGTCAAATGGCCATATGACTTTTAGTGGCCCTCCAGTTTCAGTGAAAATCCAATGAACTTTGACCTGTTTAATCATGCGCATAAAGTGAATCAATTAACTATAAAGTATTATACTAGCCACATAGAGCTAATTATACTTACCACTGAAATAAGATGAAATATTATTTTAAAATCATTTCTGGGTATTGGACCAACTAGTAACACCAAATACCCACCTGGTACTGGCCAAAACCGGCACTATTACAAATATCAAAAAATACTTCATAAACTTTAACATTGATTCTGAAAAAGCCTCTGACAAAATATACATGGTTTAATATAATAAGCAGAAATTAGAGCTATGCTGTATAAGGCACTATGCTTTGGCTTATCTTACAAAAGACTTACCCATGATATATACAACATGGGTACTACATAAATGCTGACACAGAGTTTGTAAACTTTATAGACACAATTTTAATTTTTATCACCACAGTTTCTGGGTAACAGGTACTTTTAACATGTTTTTTGGAAATTCAAAATGATTACACATATTTTAATTGGACAGTTTGGTCTAACAAACAGAACAAAAGATGTTGAGTGGCCGTATCAGGATTTTACAGGCCATGGGCTGAACTATATGTGGTTTTTGAGCCTTAGCCTCTCAGACCCTTTGAAGTAGATCTTGTCCCTCAAGGTTTGAATTGGGAGGTTCCAAGTAGCTGGTATACCCTTAAGCACTATTTGATCTAGTAACTTTTTCCAGGTTACTCTTGTTTTACTCAAATTAATGTGTCTTTTTCACTGCAGGCTGCTGGTATGATTGAAGAATGTGAGTCAAGATGCTTACAGAGGGGAGAAGATTTCAACGTCCACCGACCCAAAACTGGCAGACCAAAAACTGGCAAGAAATCCCAAAAAGGATAAACTTGTGTCTATAGTATTTAAAACTAGAAGTAGCATATGTAGTTACACTAAGCTCTTCATCTTTTTCAGAGTTTTTTTAAAAAGGGCATTCTATGAAATAACATCTTTTAGAAGATTACGAAAGGGTTTTTAAAATGTTATTTCAAAATGGACATAAAGACATCAAAAGTGAAAGTAAAAGTGAAAAAGTTTCTGCTCCCTAGAGAATCTTTGTGTTTAACTGTGTTTGATATGCTTGGTTGTTGTTCACCCACAAAGCTGCATAAAAATATTTTATGAATTGATATGACAAACAGGAAGTGAAGAAAGTTATTGCATTTATACTCATGAAGTAAGCCCAGATGTTATTGAACATTATGGTCATTTTATAATTTTTCTTTAAATATATCTTGCTATTTCAAAGGGACAACAAAAGGATGTGTTACTTCTGTACACCATATACAGTAGACTCAAAAATAATAGCAATAATAATAACATACAAACTTTTCTATCTAACTCAAATTCTAAGGCACGATAATTAAATCCTGAGGGTAAAGAGAATATCATAAGTCCATGGACAGAAAAGAGTCGGCATCAGGAAACGTTTGCACAGAGGAGAAGGAGCTAAGGAGGATAGGTTTCATGAAACAGGTGTGCCTTAAGCTCTTGCATAAAAGTGTGTTCCACAGCATGGGTCCATCATTAGCAAAGGATCTATCAAAATGAATCTTGGACTTGTGAATACAAGGGTTACAGACGGGAACATCTAAGTCTTTCTTTGTGGCGACAGCATGCCTGGTGTTAACAGAGGATGTGTAAAATAAAATACAGCATCTTCTGAATTTGAGACCTCAAAGTCTTCTGCTTCAAAATTATTGTAACTATAGAGAGTCTACTGTTGTGGTTTAAAATTTTGTCAGAGGATTTTAATTATTTATGGGAAATCATACTTATTCTGGTGCTTGATCTTTTTCCAAACAGTTATAAGATGGTTTAAATACTTGCCAGATGGTTAATAATAATTGACACAGTTTTAATGAACATAATGATTTCTAAATCAGATTTTGAGCAGATACAGCTATATTCTGGTGTATCAACATGTTGCAAGATAAAGTAAACAACAGCACTGTCATTTGTCTTAGGTATACAATACATAATATATATTAGGTTTTGTTTTGCTTGCTCCTAGATGTTATAAATGCAGTGTGTGAATAGAACCCCGGCCAGTTATTAGATTGACAATACTTAAATATCTTACTTAAAAGCCAGATATCCCAATGTCATTGGCATATAATTTTCAAGTGTAAACAAAAAGTGATTATATCTTCCTAGATTGATCAATATCTGTGATAACCTGCAAATTATATATTTATATATTGTAAATAAAGCTTGTATACCAATACACAATACTATTTTACTTCATCTCTTATAAAACTCTAGTCTTGACTATGTGTTCCAGTGCTGTGATAGTCTCTGTTTGGAAATATAGCATGCATGTGTGAATCATCACTAAAACATCACTAGATGTCTGTGTAAATGTGAAAACTTCAAATTGTTTTTGAAAGCCACAATGATTGCTTTAAAATACATAAGGCAATTGCAGCACATTTTGATCTAGTGATCAAGTTTTATCACTTTTTCTTATGTTATCACATCACTGCTTTGTTCCCCACATTAGAGCTAGATGGTGACACTTTCTATCACATCAGACCTTCACTAGATCTGTGATTTAACCCCCTTAAAATATATACCATTTTGATACCATAGTGGGTGATTTGTTAAACTGGAGATGTTTTTCTACACATATGTGAAAGACCCACCATGGACACATCAACTATCAGAATGTTCCCACAGCATGACAAAAAGAACAGGACATTTATGCATTACATAATGCCTTTATGAGCAGTTTATACAAATATATGTATCATGTATATTGATGGAATTCCTATAAGAAATACTACGTGTCAATCGAAATCCAATTGAACCCAGACAAGACAATACATTCTTGGTGGCATCTTGATTTGTCCACACATGAAAAAGTGCATCAGGTATAATATCAGTATGTGGTATAGTATAAGTATTTATGCATTACATTATATCTCCAGCTCTCCACATTTACAATGTGTCCTATCAACAGAGTTATTATTATCCAATTATATTATTATTTTTATTATCCAATATTCAGTTTTATGAACTTATTTCCACTATTCAAAAATTGTATTTCCCTTTCTCTTATATTTGTGAATCTTAACCAACCATAATTTCACTCTTCTTGCATGATTGAATAAAAGAGGTACTTAATCTTTTACTCTGGGGTTTGAATCCAGCAACTAAAACAATACCCCGATATTCCCACATGGTCAATGATGCTGAAGGACATACTATGTTTCACATTGCTGTAAACTGTTGTGAAGTATTGTCATGAGAAATCTGTGCCCATATTCACAAAAGGGATAAAGCTCAAACTGAGCCAAAAATCAGCTCAAGTTGAGCTAACAAAGGATCAAGATTAAATTTGTTAATTAAGTTGTTGGAGTTCCCCCCGCTACTGCACTTTACTTGTTCAGGCTTATTGTTTTTGTCTCATGGCAGTTAACAGCAGGACATAAGACCATTCTTTTCAGTTGTACGCTTATATTTTCACTAAGAATAAATCACGTGCTTTGTCAGTTTTGTTGTCCTTCTTCAACAGAATGAGTGGTAGCAGCTTCCAAAGTTTAAAACTGGCTAGGTTGTAGGATATCTCAAATGGATCATTATTATTATATTTAGAAATTTCCTCCAAAGTCTTGTTTTATGGAAAAATTTTTTTTTTCTTATTTTATTTTTGTTAACATACAACATATACAAGACAACAATTGTTACAAATAAAAACACAAGAACACAGGACAATGTACACTTAGAAAAAAAAAAATTATTACACTATTTATAGAAACAAAATGATTGTCAAATACAAGAACAGTATCTATATATTATACAAAATTTTATAAAACTAAGCAGTAAAAATTTGTGAAAAGTGTCCCCATATTTTAGTAAAGTTTATGGTCTTTAATTCCAATTTGGCAACATATTCCTGTTTTATGGAAAATTGCCGTACTACTAAATACTGATGCAGACTGGTTCTCAGTGGCCTAGTTTTTAGAAAGTTTGGTATCTTAATCACAGGCTGTCACCTGTGTGTGGTTTTAACTCCTAGAGTAAGAAATCTAAAATTCGCCAGGAATCTAAAATTCGCCACCTCTAAAACCTTAGTTAATTTTATGAAGAAAATGATGATTTTGTCTACAAGTTGGTATTTTTCAGTTCAAAAAGCCTCAATTTACTATACAGTAAACAAATCTCACCACAATTCATTTATTTTATTAGTATTTTCACATGTGGCGAATTTCAGATATGTGGCGAATTTTAGATTTCTTACTCTACAAGTGACAATGCTGAGGTTCTGTCCCCAAATGATCCTGAATGTTAAAACAGATGTAAAACCCTAACAATGACCTCTGAATACCGGACACACATAGCAGTAAAACTTTTAACATTTGATATGACGCATAAAGGGAAAGTTGGTGCGTGATTCCAATGGGTGAGTTTTGTGTAAACGTTTGGTTTAACAGGATTTAACATTAATTTCAATGCCGTGATTGGTTAGTAATATTTACAACTTAGTGTCATCCATCAACATTGAAAAAAACATTGCACCATTCATCTATTTAAATGTTTTTTCACCAACCATTACTTGATAACTTGGCTGCTTTGCTTATCAGTATGAACGCTGTTTTGACAAAAATTGCAAATATATTTTGATGACCAAAAGGAAAGTCTACATGATACCCATAAATTCTCATTACAGGTTTCATTTATAACACCACATTCAAAACTTCCCTTTCAAAACTAAACTGCTTAAGATTAGCTGTGAATAAAAGCCTTTTTGAACGTACTCAACACAATTTTAAAAATTATGACTCAGTTTCCAGATGAATGCAAACAGTGTGCAATGTAAGTACTTTGTGCTGAATGGTGTAGAGAGTAAATACAGCACTAGCAACTATCTTTCTTCTTGCTTTAAGCTGCCTTTACAGTTTAATCTATTATTTACCATACTCGATCCTACCTGCTATATAATGAAAAAAATTGATTGCATAATGCATTATTAATGCAAAAACTACCCAAACTAATAATTCTCAAAAGCTATATAGTTGGTGATTAATAATATGTACACAACTTTCTGACACACAATGGAAAGCTTTAAAAATAAACACATGCATATTTTGGAAACCTATCAGCAGTGTAAACTATTGACCAATATAAAATATAAACCAACATATAAAGTAATCACATAAATAGTCTACTAGATTGACATTTTCTCGTGTATTTCTACAGAAGAAGTTACAATAACAGAATGTACCCTCAGGATAAACTGATCAACAAAAGCGAATAACCATTGTTACATTACCAACACATGTACACAAATATCTTGAAACTGTTGCCATTTTCATACATGGAATTATCTTGGGGACATTGTGCAGAATTGTAGTAGACTTACAAAGTTGGATAGGCATATTACAGATATACAAGTGTAAGTAATTTTTACTTTTATCTAAAAATAAAACTAAAAATTTTAAAAATTGTGGCATTATATGCATTTTTGTGGAAATTAGTCTATATTTTATAAGTTACAAAAAGAGCTTAATTACAGTGAAAACTGTTACTAAACTTCTACTAGTGTAAGGTTGTGTTTATTAAACAAAAGTAAAATATGTATTTTAGTATAAAAAATAGCAGAATATAGATTTATTTTCAATCATGCTACTTTCTGTTTTACATTAAATGACACACTTCACAGGTTTTAATGATAAAAGTATTATGAATTTATAACTAGAAATAGGACACCCTGTTAAGAATGGCTGCAACATATGAAAAGAAAGAAGATAGCATAGAAGAAAACAGTTCATCATGTATAAGGTCAACCCCATGATAGCTTTGTCAATAGATGTAGTCTCCTTTGGAGAAAAGCCCTAGGCCAGTTTTGCAGCCTGTGGAGAAAAGTCTTCACCCTATTTTGGGTCCTGCAGAGAAGAGCCCTTGATTCCCTAAAAAGCCCTCATGTGATCCTGTCACACCAAACATGGAAAAATGTGGATTTTCACATATGATTCATAGTGGACTTCACAGATCCTTACAGGATAAAAATTTTTTTTCACAATAGCCCATCTCGCTCCATTTTTGAGACATCAATTATTTTCTAAAAAATTTTCTTTTTGGGTCAAGTGACCCTAGTAAACGCAAATATGGAAAACTTGGATTTTGACCATGTGACAAAGTGGACTCTGAAGAACCCTACTAGATTAAAAATTTACTCCAAATAACTCTGTCTTGCTCCATTTTTGAGATAACAGATATTTTGTAAAAAATTGCTTTTGGGTAAATTCAAAATTTTTCAGAAGAACTATACCTAAGGTCTCCAATACCCTTAGGGTCCAAAATTGCTCGAAATCACTCTATCTCTAATAGTTTTTGAGATAAACAACATTTTTGATTTCTGACAAAATTCAAGATGGTGGCTGAAATTCAAGAAATTCAACATTTTGCAGAGGCACTATACCTACGGGCTCTTGTACCCAAAGGGCCAAAAATGGCTTCCGAATTGCTCTGTCTCTCACAGTTTCACCACTTCTGAGATAAGCACGTTTTTTGTGGTTCTGAGATAAATACACATTTGCATAAAATGCAAAAATTCAAGATAGGCATCAAAAATGGCGGAAAAATGATTTTGGGCAAAAAGTGTCTACCTGTGGGCCAAAAATTTCACTGAAATCGCTCTATCTCACACCATTTCTAAGATACATGTGCCCAGTAAACACTAGAAACGTTTTAAAAGGGTTTAAACATTTACAAAACATTTTAAAACATATTTAAACCCTATCTAATGTTTTCTAAATGTTTCCAAGTAAACAATTTTGCTGTAATGTTTAAAGAACGTTTTATAGACATTCTATATCCAATGTTATTAAACATTTATAAAATAACTCAAGAAGTTAGGTTAGACTGGAAACGTTTTTTTAAACACTTATAAAATAGCTAAAGAAATGAAGGTTATGCTAGAAATGTTTTTAAAAGCATTCATCATGAAATGGTTTATAAACAGTACACATAAAATGTTTGAAAAACATTGTTGATCAAATGTTTTAAAAACATTCTATCAAAAACGTTTTTTAAACCCATATTTTCAGAATGCTTATCAAACCTTCACCTTCAAACATGTCCAAACAAAGATGGCGGTGAGCAATAATAGGGGATTTTAGAGGACTTTGTCGAAAATTGCCCCACATGCAATCCCTAAAAGTAAGAATTGATTGGGGGCACAATTTTTAAACCACTATCTTACAATTTTAGAGATAAAAATAATATTTTCATCAGTAAGCAACCTTAAAAAGATACATGTATTAATTTTGACTTCTGACCCCATAATTATTCAGACATTAATATGTTCATTTGTAACGTTTTTTACCATTGATCATTAAACATTTAATAAATGGTATACATAAAACATTTTTAAAACATTCTGTTATAAATGGTTTTCGTACCCATAATTTTTAACCTTTGCCAAACGTTTTCTATCAAATGTTTTAAAAACCAAAAAATGTTTACTGGGTGTTTTTGCATTGTATGCAAAAATTCAAGATGGTTGTCAAATATGGCGGGAAAATAATTTTTGGCAAAACCTGGCAGATCACGATGAGTATACCCTGTTACCCCCAAATTTTGTTGAAATTGCTCTATGTTGCACCATTTCTGAGAGTTTTTGGGTTTTAAACAGAAATTCAAGATGGCCACGAAAAATGGTGGGAAAACAGTTTTGGGCAAAACATGGCAAATGACTGAGTGTACACCCTCTTTGACCAAAAATTTTGTTTAAATTGTTCTATCTCACACTGTCTCTGAGATAAACGCATATTTGCATTTTACGCAGATATTATAGTTTTGAATTTTCATCATTAAGAAAAAATGAAATGTTAAACTAATCAGGAATAACTGCAAAAAGTAAATGATTTCCAGACATCTGTATAAGAAAAATACTCATGTGAATAGGTGAAGCACTTTTTAACTTATCATCCAGACAGAAACTCTCCTTTTAAAAACATGTTTTTGGTCGTGACTCTCTGGGGCTACTACACACATGTGCCAAATTTGAAGAGAAACCGCCCGATAGTTGATGAGCTACAGCCAATGCAAATGTTAGAGCCAGAAGCCCCTTTTGTGTGAATGTCTCCTGTATACAAACAAGCATCAATGGCAGGATGCTTAATTAGCTATTATTAAAATAGCTATGGAGCTTTTACACCCAAAATCTACAAAAAAAGCTATGGACCCTATTATCCGCCATACCAAATTTGGTTAAGATATCTCCTGCACTTTCCTTAAACTAAGTTTTACTGAAAATAGCCAATAAAGTAGCTAAGTGGCCTATACTCATTTTGCTATATAGCTACAACTCCCAAAAGCAATAACAACCAAGCTATTGATTCAATAATCTTCCATAGAAAATTATGTTTATGATTCCATTTCCTTTTAAAGCATGGAAATCAAAGTGGTACTCAAAATAGCTAATTAGCCATTACTAAGTTAATGTAGCTATGATAACTAAAAGCAGTACCAAGCAAGTTATTGACCCAATAACCTGTATAGAATATTTGGTAAAGATAGCTAAAATACTTTCCTTAAATGAGTGGAAACAAAGTGTGGTGAAAGAGTAATAAGATATTTACTCTAAATAGCTAATTAGCTATTTTTGCCTATTAATAACATCCCTATGGAGCTATAGCACCCCTAAGCTCTACCAAGCAGGCTATGGACCCTATAACCCTTCATACCAAATTTGGATAAGATATCTTCTGCACTTTTCCCTTAGGTGAGCCAAAAACAAAGTGCAACTGAAAATAGCTAATTACATAGCTAAGTAGCTATTACTCACTTAAACAGCTGTGACTCCCAAAAGCAATATCAAACAAGCTATTAATCCAATAATCTTCCTTAACAAAGTTTGTTCAAATATCTTGAATATTTTTCCTTTAAATGCACCAAAACTTAAAAAAAAGCTAATTAGCTATATCTCAGCTATACAGTTATAACATCGCACAGGAATACCGGCAAGCTACTTACCCATTTATCCTGCATAGCAAAATTTGTTATAGATAGCTTTAATACTTTTCCTTAAAATGAGTGGAAATGAAGCTTGCAGATGCCGGATACCAGACGGCTCAAAAAAGGCAAAAATAATATGTCCACCCTCCAGCGGGTTGGATATATTAACAGAAAATAGTTGCAGCATATGCTAATTGTTCATTAATGGAGATTGAGCCCTTTGTAAACACTGAATATAGGTGGAAATTTTAGAATAATTCATTTTGAAATTTTAAGAAATTCACTTGAATTAATTTCCATTTATGTTTTTGTTTCAACTGAAGAGACAATACAGTTTTAATTTCACTTGCATTTAATGTCACTATCCAAGGTCATTAGATGTAATATTTAAAATTAATGGCTAGTGGAAAATTTCACTTACACAGAATGCAATGATAGTTTGCTTCCTGTGTATGTGGTGGATTTATAATGTGACTAACTGGAATTTAGCTATACATCAGAGATATCATTACTTTCAAAGAAACAGGACTACTTTATCACTGACATATTAATTAAAATTTTCAAATGTACAAAACAAGTGATGCACCAGTCTTTTTCTTCCATTTTCTTGGAACTGGTGTTATTCCTGCTAGGTAATTTTTTGCTGAACACTTTTAATGCACACTCTTTTTCAAGAGAAGGGGGTAGAGCCAAAACTGCAGTCAAAATGGGATGCGGCAGCTCACAGGGAACAAACCCAGATGGCAGCAGTGGGGGTGGAACTAAAGTGAAAAGAAAGGTAGATGAATCATATAATTTATTAACAATAAATGGCCACACTTTACAAAAACAACATTTTGCGTCAATAGAATCATCGGTCTGACAAAATTAATTTTACCAAAGAGGATGCGGCAGCTCACAGGGAACAAACCCAGATGGCAGCAGTGGGGGTGAAACTAAAGTAAAAAGAAAGGTAGATGAATCATATAATTTATTAACAATAAATGGCCACACTTTACAAAAACAACATTTTGCGTCAATAGAATCATCGGTCTGACAAAATTAATTTTACCAAAGAGGATGCGGCAGCTCACAGGGAACAAACCCAGATGGCAGCAGTGGGGGTGGAACTAAAGTAAAAAGAAAGGTAGATGAATCATATAATTTATTAACAATAAATGGCCACACTTTACAAAAACAACATTTTGCGTCAATAGAATCATCGGTCTGACAAAATTAATTTTACCAAAGACAGAGTCTGGTAATATAGAAAAGTTCACATAAATAAAAAGTAAAATCTGTAAAATGATTTATATATGATTGATTAAGATAGAGTATAGGTACAATTTTCAAAAGGCTTGGAAATTTATATTTATTGCAACAATTATTCTACATGTATAGGGGTTTGCAGGTTTTAATTTTCTATTTAGTGGCAATTAAAATTTTCAAAATGAAATGGTACGAAGGTCATAAAAGCTGTTAATGTATTCTATTTTTTGATACATTTCTATCATATGTCTGCAATTAAAATAAAATCTCAACCAGAATAGTTAAATATTAGCAAATAGTTTGCATTTTATACAGATTGTTTGTATCTTTTTTGACTGCTATTCTAAATGGTCATGAAAAAACTATTGCAGACTGTTATGGAGAAGCAGATTGAAAACTACGGCTATCCCCCACCTACTCCACCAAAAACCAAAAAAGCAGACATTTTCAAGTTGGAAGACTTCAAAGCTTTGGACAAATACGCATCAACAGTGAGTGATTTTAACTTAAACACTGGCATGTTTTTGACAATAACAAATTTATAAATGTAATGTCAATTTAAAAAGAGTACTGGAAAATAGGCAAGACTTAGATGAATACGAGAGAACTGTGAAGACACAGCATATAACTTTAAATATGTGAAAACATAGCACACAACTGAACTTTTATCTTTATAATAAAGCAGAACTCTGTTCAGCATAAAAATCTATTAGCAATGTCCTTTACAAGTATACTTTTGCTGGCAATTTTACATTGAAATTGACCATGTTTAATTTTTTACCAGTGAACCATGCCAGGAAATATATCTAGACAGATCATAGGTTGGCACATACCTTCCAAAATGTATGTCTTAAGGGTCAACCTCCTCCACTGCCTATCCTTTACTTTTTATTTTTTATCTGTCTACCTATCTACCTGCCTACTATATTATTTTAAAGGAACTATTTTCCTTCACACAGTAAATATTACTGCACTTATCTACTTCCAGGAGTAAAATACTGCCATTCTTCCTTTTTCATCTTAAGTATTTTTCTGGTAAGCAGAGTTTTTACTGAGCAGGGTTCAATCAGATTTAAAAGTATTACATTGACAATTATTATATGTAATCTCTTCAATGCATCAGAATTATTTAATACTATATCCTCTGCTTTATATGTACACTCATTCAAAATGTCCCTTACCATATTTGAACAATGACCTTCTAATTTCAGCTGCCAGATGACATTTTGTATGGGAATTTTGAAGAGGTCACTCAGTACTTGACAAAAGATACCACTACAGATGTGCAGAAAGCCAGAGCTCTGTTTATATGGGTGACATCTATTGACATAGCCACACTGCAATCAGAGCTGGAGCATCTACCAGAAGAAGGGACTCCATTGCATTACCTGTTACAGATACACTGGAAAATGGGGAATCATGCCCACATGTTTGCAAAACTCTGCAGGTGACACATACTGGAATTAACACTCTTTACATATTATTAGGCATATTTTACAACCACAATCCGTCAAATCTAGATTCTTCAGATCAACAGATTCGCTTGTGATGTGACTTGAATCTGGATTATGAATCCATTGATCTACCTCTCGAGGTAAATCAACGGATTCAGATTCACTGGATTACCCATAAATCTTTGTAAAATAATGGCAGCAAAATGTGACAGGAAATTTTAACTTTTAGGAAAGTTTTATTATATTGTAATATGATAACATTAGATTAGTATATATTGATAAATATTAATATATTATATTTATGTTGGTTCATCTTATTTTTTTTATTTTGGATTCAGATCTAGAGAAAATTGCATTTCACAAATCTAGCTAATCCTAATGCCTACTGTCTTTAAAAGCTACATAAAATGGGTTACCAAACCTTTCATTGATTGTAGACATACAACAATAGTATCTACCAATAACTACACATGAATCCTGGGAAGTAAAATATCTGCTTAACAAGGATTCTAGGTAAAGGTCTGCTAGAAAGGGTCTTAATAATTACTTCTATTCAAAAAGGATTTCTATTACACAGAATTCTACTTAACTATGATGCAAGTTTATTAAATGATTTAGTCTTTATCCACTTACAACTAGTGTGATACTTGATAGCTTCTACAATTTCTACTATGCTAGGGGTATAAATTAGTACCCATGAGTGGATGAGTTTTGATCAAACATGTTGATATTCAAACATGTTAAGTAACACTTATCTCACACAGTTCCATGGCAGTCTGACAAGCTTACAGATGAGCTGAACACATTTAACTCATACGGGCATGTTTGGGGGGTCATTGCATTTTATATTTTAGCACATGCAGTATCCATGATGGTTTATAAGTGTAAATAACTTTGGACTTATATTTAGGTGGAATGCATTCACCACACCATGCACAGTTATTTCATCATGCATCTGATTTTTAAAATGAGTGAAAACCCTGCCATATGTTCTTGTAAGTTGCATTAACTCTGCATGCAGGGTGGGGGAGGCGGGGCAGTATCGCTTTATGAGGCAGCTTGTTTTTAAACATGCACTACCCATGTATGATGTCCTTTTATGGAACCATAGGGACAAGGTTTGAACCAAAATTCAAATACCAGTTGTTACAACTGCATGGTACTGTGTAAACAGTCAGGCTGTAAGAAAGATCAAAACTCAAAACATATTTATATACATTATTGTTTCAATATTATCTTAAAAATCCAAAAATAACTATAATTTATTTTGAAAAAAAGTGAAACTGAAATATTTTGGGTTTTTTTTACCCTGTAAAGCTAAGTACCTTAGCGCTATGATATTCTGAATATTGTGTTTAGAATATGGATATACATTAGAAAAAGCAATTTAATTTAAAACAATCTTGTTACAGGACTGGCAAGCATATCTCTGGGCTTTTTAACAATTATACCTTATGCTGAATTGCACCTTATTATTTAATGTGTATCAGCATACATGTTCTATTATTTTGGCATACATAAATTTAATGATTCAGCTCTTATTCAAAACAGATCTGCCAATTTGCCATGTGTCATTGTAACTGGATGCAACAAGAGTGCAGCTTACCAACTTGGAGGCAAAGTCAGCAAGAAAACCATGGCAGCTCAGTGGACCTGTGCCCACTTGGATGGAGAATGGAGGTTCATAGACACAATGTGGGCATCGATGTGCATCGAGGGAAAGAAAACTGGGGAATGGAACCTAATTGACCTTGATGGTGAAATTACTGATGAAGAGGAGACTCAGGAAGAAGGGGAGTCCAAGCATCTTGTTAATGAGGCCTACTTCCTGACAGATCCGGATGTCTTAATCACCACTCACATCCCAGATGGACAAGAATGGCAATTACTAGAACAGCCCATAAGTCTGAATGAATTTGAAAAGAATGTTTATATCAGGGAGAGATTTTTTGATATGGGACTGCATCTACAGCCTGAAAGTCAAAAAACCTGTGTGGTGAAGTCTGAACATGGAGAGATCCAGTTTGATTTTGGCTTTCATACAAGCGTTGACACAAGGAAGAGCCAGTTTAGGTACACCATCTTCCGGGCAAGGCAAGAAAGTGAACGACTTACAGATATACAATTTGAGAGGTTTGTGCTGTTTCAAAAGAAGAAGGATTGTGTTTCTTACAAATGTAGATTTCCAATGACTGGTAAATACAAGATAGACATCTTTGGACAAGAGGAAGGAGAACATACCACATTTGACTTGTGTTGTTCCTATCTCATAGAATGCGATGTTGCAAAGAAAAACTGCGAACCATATCCTGACTCTCCAGATGATGGTTGGGGTCCAAGTTCTGAAGCAGAAGTGATCGGATTTGCACCTCTTTCACACACTGATCCAATAATCACAAGCAAGAACGGCTTGGTAGAAATCAAGTTTAAAACAGATGGCCCGATGGATATTCTGCATAGTTTGAAGAATAACAACAGAGACGAATGGGATCTAATGAAAAATTCTGTAATGAAGAAAGAGGGTGATGAAGTAACTTTTAGTCTGCGACTGCCAGAAAAAGGACAGTATGCACTGAATATTAATGCAGCTAAGCCTGGACATAAGGGACCACTACCAAATGTCTGTAACTACATCATTGATGTAGAGAGTAACAATGCAAGTCTAAAGCCTTTCCCCAAAGTCCATTGCAACAGTGTAGGAAAAGACACCCTTGCAGATGAACTGAAGGTACAGCCTGTTGATGAAAAGGCCACCATCAAAACAGAAACTGGAAAGTTTACAGCAGAGTTTAAGCACAGCAAAGACACTGAGATTCATTGTGAAGTGAACAACAATAACTTGGACAGTGCCCACGTTTCTGATGGAGTGAAAGTAACGAACAACCAAACAAGTAGCGAAGTGGAAGTATCCTTGCCATTTATGGGTGAATATGGTATGAATATCTATGCAAAAGCTGAGGGAAATGATTGCCACCTGCACCATGTCCAGTCCTACCTAGTGCATTCCTCACAAAGTGAGAAGAAAGAATTGAAACTTTCAAAGGGCGACTTACCACTTATGGCAAGTGCTGCATCATCAAATAGTGTCCTCATACAAATGCCACCCAGCAAAAATCCTGTTCTAGTAGAATACAAAACAAAGGGAGCTGGACCAGAAATTGCCAAGGCACAAGTAAAAGTTAAACAAGCTGGAGATCAAGATCTTATGAATGTCAAATTACCACAGGAGGGAGAGTATACTGTAGATGTTTTTGAACAGAAAGGATCTGGTGCCCTTGAAAATGTTTGTATCTATCACATTCTCAGGAATGATGGCTTGTCTACAGAAATGCAAAAGAATGATGCTGAAGGTGGTCAATCTAAACAGTCGCAGGTACCTTTATCAACAAATTATGTTGTCAAAAGTCATTCAAATTCAAGTATTTAATAATCATGCATTCAGTCAAAGGGTTTACATACAAAATGTCAATTAAATATTATAATTATTTTATAAAGTGACATAGCAAACAATAATTTGATAAATCCCTATTACTGTCAATTTAGTATATTAGATGCATTATTTGGGTTTATCATTCATCAAAAATTAAAGACTCTAAATGTTAGGTTATATTTATCCTGTGTTTAACAGCCAGAAAAATCCAAGAAGGACCTTACTCCAGAGGAGCTAGAACAAAAACAGAAACAGCAAGAACTTGGTGAATAATCTGCCAGTTTTTAAAAAAATAAACACACAGCTATAACATCACTTGAACTTAATTTAAAGTATTTTTATTTCTGGAAGATTAAAAACCATTGTTGTTAAGATTTAAATGAAAATAAACAGTAACATAATAACTTCTCTGAAATGCAACTTTATTCCACTGAACTTTTTAAGGAATTTTTAAAAAGTAGAGTAAGTTAATATAGGAACAACCCCTGACTAAACCATGGTACACGCAGAATTTTACCATGGTTTGAGGCAATAAACCCCGAAGGCGAAATTCTGCGTATACCGTGGTTTTGGAGGGGGTTATTCCTATTCTAACATGACAAATTATTTTAAGATGAATAATTATTGCAAATTTTACTGTAAGACGTTCATTGTTATGACAGCCATAATGAGCGATAATAGGGAGAGACAGGGTTACGCTGTATTTTACCGGTAAAGTATTTCGTTGTTTAGCCAATCAGAATCGAGGACACATCCGTGTCATGTTAGAATACAGATTATTCTTTAAAGTCTCTGACAATTTATTTAACAATCTAAATCCACTCTCTTTTTTACCTGAAATCTTATATGCAGAACAAATCTGGAAAGAACAGAGACAGCAACTAAAACAAGCCATGGGTACTCAAGATCCAGCCGCCATTGCTGCAGCCATCAAGACCTTTGAACAACACAAGGTTCCAGATGACAAGGGTCTTGTCAAGAAAGCAAAAGATCTCCAAGCCTTCCTCATTGTCAGCAATGGTACTTCAAAATATATAACTTATTTTATTGTGGGAGGTAGTGGGGCATCATTAATATTTATATAAGAAGAAAGTTACCAGAAGAATAAAGTCAGTAAAAGTTAAACATACAAATAACACATTAATTCATACTAAAAGAATTTTGTGCATGTTACCTTAGAAACAGGATTTACTCGCTAAAATTTTTTTTGGAGATAGATCCAAAGTGAATATGGTATTTCCCACCAACACAAGGCCTTGTTGATTATACAATTTCATTAAATGACTAGTGATAATTAATTTTACTACTTTGTCCCTATGAAAAGAAAACCATTCTGCGACATGATGCTTGCCAAACAAGTTGAAAAGTTCACTATAAAATCAATTCTTTTGCTTTTGGAGACTCATTTGTGTGTAATTAAGGAAAGCTTTACAAGATGCTCCCAAGACTAATATTTATCTGGTAATCTGGGTGAACTAGACTGATTTGTCTAGGTTGCATGTTGCTTTCAACACATTACATTGATCATGACAGGTAGCCAAAGGAATGTAAGAAAATGGTGCACTAGTGGGTAAAGACTCTGTGCTGTAAACCATTTGTGTATTCTCCACCAACTACCAAATTACCCACTTGTGTTTTTAGACCAGGACTCAAAACAGTGATCCCGGAAGTGGACAGATGGTGTATTTTAAATAAAAGAATTTCACTGGTTTCTATGTACAGTTAAACCCCTTTAAATAAAACCCTGATAAGTAGAGAACCTTTTCAATTTACCATTATCTAGAAATCCGGGTTAGGCAGTAGTATGATTCTAATTCCTTAAAATTTGACTCGGAGAGTTAAACTACAAGTTAACTGAGTTGGGCTCTATTATCAATTTGTAGACCTGACAGAATCAATGGCCACCAGAAATCTGGCTAAGCTGGAGAAAGCCGTTGACACTGCAGAGAAGAAGGGCTTCAAGAAGAAGCTAGGTCTGCAGTTCAAGATGGCCGTACAAGTGAGAGATCATCTGAGACACTTGGAGAAACTAAGGCATGCCATACTGGATCTGGACCAGAAAACTATTGCAGAAATTAAGTCTTACTCCAAACCCCCAGAAGGAATACACAAAGTGATGGTGGCTACCTTCTTACTACTGGGAAACACTGAAAAGGAGCTGAAAGTAAGAGAACATGAATATGCAGCAAAACCAAGAGTACTATCCCTATAACACTGTTGTAAGTTTGCCTGCCCACCACTCCAATAATGTAGTCCTGTATTTAATTTTATTAGATGTACTTCTTTTCTTTTCAGTTGTTAAAATGGGGAGGGTATTTGCACTGATTGTTGAAACCACATCAGAAAAACATTCAACATGTTTTTTTTTTGTTTTTGTTTTTTTTTTTTTTTTTTGGGGGGGGGGGCTTTTCGTTGTGACAAATTACCAACAAAAGAATTATTAACTTAAGAAACATATTCTATTTCACCTATTAAGCCAGGAAATAAGTTTAAAATCATAATAGAAAACATGAATTTATTCCAGAAATGTTCCTACCAATTTGAAAGGTATACTTTGTAACCTGTGGTGAAATAATATAATTCCATTGATTGGCAGAAATTAGTTTAAAAGATTATCCTTGAAGCAAATATTGAATTGGTTGCTAGCAGAGTTAAAACTGGGTACTTCAAAGAAAACTGTGTCACGATTGATATAACTTGTTATGGACAATCCTGTATTGAGGCACTTGTAACCAATGGTAGCAGTTATAAAGATGCAGTAGTATCTATTTTAAGCAATGTATTTTACAAAATATGGGATGATGTGAGAATTTGAAAGTAGAAGTTAAAATAAGTGGTCATCTGTAAAGGATATAAAAAATCAACTTATAGTAGACTTAGTGAAACTAACACATCCAATATCCCTAAGATTATATTCCACTCATGGCTACCTCCCACTTAAATCTGCAATAATACAGAATTTTCTGATGTTATGAGAACCCTAAACTTATTAAAATGTCTAGAGCAAGGAATTTAATATTTACCACAGTATGGTAAATTTGTGACCGCGGGCACCATGTAAATGTAAGACAAAATAATCAAAATGTGTGTAATTTTGCAGCTGGGTTGGTCAGAACTAGGCCTGATGTTCTGTCACAAATAAAACCTCAAATGTGTTAAGAATTTTCAACGAGTCAAGAAAATAGAATGTTGGGGGCTCCAGAAATTAGTTTAAAAGATTATCCTTGAAGCAAATATTGAATTGGTTGCTAGCAGAGTTAAAACTGGGTACTTCAAAGAAAACTGTGTCACGATTGATATAACTTGTTATGGACAATCCTGTATTGAGGCACTTGTAACCAATGGTAGCAGTTATAAAGATGCAGTAGTATCTATTTTAAGCAATGTATTTTACAAAATATGGGATGATGTGAGAATTTGAAAGTAGAAGTTAAAATAAGTGGTCATCTGTAAAGGATATAAAAAATCAACTTATAGTAGACTTAGTGAAACTAACACATCCAATATCCCTAAGATTATATTCCACTCATGGCTACCTCACACTTAAATCTGCAATAATACAGAATTTTCTGATGTTATGAGAACCCTAAACTTATTAAAATGTCTAGAGCAAGGAATTTAATATTTACCACAGTATGGTAAATTTGTGACCGCGGGCACCATGTAAATGTAAGACAAAATAATCAAAATGTGTGTAATTTTGCAGCTGGGTTGGTCAGAACTAGGCCTGATGTTCTGTCACAAATAAAACCTCAAATGTGTTAAGAATTTTCAACGAGTCAAGAAAATAGAATGTTGGGGGCTCCATCATTGGCAAATTTCATATATTACACGTACTTCAGTGATTTTCATACTTATTTATCTAACAAAATTCACTCCACTAGTTCTTCACTGTTTATTATACAGTAATATCATTAATTTTGACTGATTATTTAGTGAATAATTTTGCAGGAATGGCCAAATGTGGTTGTTCTTATTGGGAAAACTGGCAAAGAGAGTTTGAAGAGAAGAATCACCATAGATTTTCAGGTTGAAAAACTGAGGATGGATGTGGCACAAAAAGCCAAGCAAAAGATTCAAGAGTATGAATTAGACTTCATCCGAGATCTTAGTGCTGGAGCAGCCACATTTTATGTTTGGGTAAGTCAAATTAGCCTTCCCATATTTTGGTGAAGTCCATACAAAATTTGTCAGAAAAAATTGTAATGGAATCTTTGTGATTTGAATGTCTATTTTTGAAATATTTAAAGTTTTCTGAAATGCATAAACTACCCCCCCCCCCCCCCCCCCCCCCACCCCCCCCCCCCAAAAAAAAAAAAAAAAGTCATTTACAACATAAAATGCCTATTTTATGTTATTTAAATTAAGATTAATTATCAAACTAATTATCAAACATGCCCCATCATCAAGATTAAATATTTTCAGTAAATGCTCAAGATACAATGACAATATATTTTACCTGGAAAACACAACTTATTTCACTTTCTGATCCATTGGTAAATTATTCAGTTTCATCATACAGCTAAGTGTGGTGTCTCTGACTTTATGGTTCGGGTAATGGACTTTGGAGCAGAAGGTGTAGGGTTCTATCCCTTGGAAATGTGTCATGGAGATTGTACCCTTGGACAATATACTTCACACACATACATTTCCCTCTTCACCCAGCATTACAAATGGGTTTTAACATTTGGTGGGTTGGTAAACCTGCAAAAGATTGGCATCTTGTTCAGGGGAGTCACAATAGTCTACATCGCTTCATGCCAAACAAACTGAAAACAAGCACTGGCCACTCGGTCTGAAGAATGACTTTTATCAACAATTTGGCATCTTTTAGCTTAGCTGAGCTAAAAATATGATCTGAAACAATCACTCAGTCATCAGTGATATTATTTCAGGTAACGGGGATGGTGGAAGAATGTGAGGCACGGTACAAACAAGGAGGGGGAGACATAGATTTAGTCAAACCGAACAAGTCCAAAAAGGGCAAAGGAAAGAAGAAGTAAATGACAGACCAGAAGGAGTATTCTCTCTCCCATATGATCAGTCTCACTTTATTCCAGCAAATGATCAGAAAATACTTATACTTAACCTAGACTTTCCTCAAATCCCTTTGTCTTAGGTATTAAATGAGCACTGTCGGACCAAATTCTGGAAAAAGTCATTCAGTCCTCGTGTAATACCTAAAACAAAAGGACTTGAGGAAAGTCCATCTTATTCATATTTAAAAAGGAATTCTACTCAATGGAATTGTAATTGGAGCATGTTTATTCCATAAGTTTCAATAATGACTTAATAGTAAGTTTTGCATGTAAGCTTGAACTGAATATGAATAAATTGAAGAAAAAATAAATAGATGTACAGAGTAAACCACACTCTGTACATTCTCACCTGAAGAAGTACATTTTTAAATTGGTAATTACATGGCTTTCAGTACAACCGAACACTGCTTCATAAAAGTTTTGCTAAAAGTAACAAATAATTTATTTAATTCACATTTTTTCTCTGTAAATGTCAAACAATCAAATTTAATGCATTGTGAAAAACTGAAATAACCATTCATATCTGAAGCCATTGTCTGTACCAACTGTCTGGATCATGAGATAGAAAAGAACCATATGAATCAGGAAAAACAGTTTATTTAAAATAAATGACTATATTCTTTAGATAACACCAAAAGCACTTCAAACTCTAAAACTAGACAGCGTTTCATGATATCAACACTGTATACAACTATATATTTTCACCAAACATAATAATTGTGAACAAACACAATTTAATTATAATCTAAATAAAAAATACACTACCAGTTTTTATACCTAGTTGTCCTTCTATGTTTTCACAATGAAAATTTCATGACAGCTTTTTTATTTTAAGTACTTTATGCCAGGTTAAAGAAGTACTTTTTTGTGTGCCCAAACTGTTAATACACTTCGTAACCAAGCAACAATCATTGTTTCACGATATAAATCAGAAGTTGATAATCTGATGATATATTAAAAATTTGTCAGTGAACGCATTCTTCAAAGTTGATGACATTAACTTAACCTTTTTTAATATTTTTCTGTCATGTTAACTTTTGACTACACATATTAATATAAAAATAACTACAGGAGAATTTTCTAAAGAAAAATCAATAGGTTGATTGATGTGTAATTTGCTGTGAAATACCCTTCACTTGTACATCTTAAATACACAAGCCTGCTGCACCTTTTCAATGATTTAATTACAATATTTCTGTATTCATACACATCATAAAATATTTACTTAACCCTTTTGCTACTGAAGGATCACTATTCCGTGGGACTGTAGCCATACGACGTCATATCACGTCAGAAACACCAATAAAGTAAAATATTAACTCACTACCTTATACACTTCATTTGCGGTATTTTGCGGTATATTTCATTAAGAATTGATGAAATGTGGAATGAGGAAACTCCAGGAAATCCCCTAACTAAATATAACCACAAGTAAAACAATATGCAGCTACATGCGATAAATCCGGCAATATATACAGAAACCAGTTAAAATAGATGAAAATTTTTTTTAAATATAGCATAACTTCCAAATAAGAGACTTATAAAATCGATTTAATACTGATACACCAAAGAAAACGTAAAACAGTATACAGAAGGGAAAGAAGAAATCAATATTATTGCCTGATGCCTCATAATATACATTGATGTCGACTGCTAGTCGACATACATGGTAGCGAAAGGGTTAACATCAAACCTTTTGTGATGTATAATTTATAACAAATAATTATAAATAATATTACAATAACTGGCACTGTAGTAAATTGGTCCTGCAAAGCAAAGGTCACTGAAGACCATGCATAATCTGTTACCTGTTAAGCTAAACTCAATCCACCTTTACTCCCAATAAAAAGTTGCCAAGAATACAGGGATTGGCTCAAATGAATATTTTATACTCAAATGTTTCTATAATCACGTCTATCTTTGGCCAAAGTTATTAACAACGGCTGGTCTAAGACGTTTCCAAATAGTTTTAACATAAAACAGAAATTGTAAAACAATTGTAGGCATAACAGAATGATAATAAAACTATGAGTGCACCTACTTGTCTTAATTCCTGAGTAGAATAATGTCTTTTGAGCAAATATATTTTCTTGGTATAAGGAAACATGTAAATCTAAATGCAATAATTTTTAAAAAGCTCAGAAATATGGTTAAAACCTACTGTTTAAAGCTTTACATCAGCTTTCGAATAACTCAGGACTGACTCCCTTGGTGCGAGTTTCTCCCAGAAACTTTGCATGACCTACAAGTACATTTGACTCCACCCCTATTTTATCCAATCAATATTTTCAACAAATATGCTTGTTTGAGAAAACCAAAGAGTACTTTACCAACATTGAAAATGTGAATGATTCCAGTTATCTACCGACCAACTTAGTTCAGCCTATACTATTACAGGAGAACAAGTGATCCAGACTTTTGTCTGGCGATACATTAATCCAAAATACAACTAAAACTAGACCAAGGATGCATCTGTGGCCAGATGCAAGATGTATCCACCGGCAAAGGCAAAAGTAGCTATTACTCAGCTATGCCACGAGTAGAGGTCTGAAATTTTACTATGTTATAACTGACCCAAAAGTAGGTGAATAACGTATTTGCACAAAATTCTCTAAATGCAATACTTTTCAAGTTACAAGTGATTTTACTCATGATGGAAGTTAGTGAAAAGTCCAAAAGTAGCTATTACTCACTTAGCTATTGAGATAGACACCCAACTTACTCACCATATTGTAGCTATGAAAAAAGTAGCTGAATAACATATTTTAACAAAATGCTCTAAATGCAACACTTTTCAAGTTATAAGTGATTTACTCAACAGTGATAACCTAAAAGTAGCTATTACTCAGCTATGCCATGAGCTACAGGTCTGAAATTTTACTATGTTATAGCTGACCCAAAAGTTACTCACCATGTTGTAGCTATGGAAAAAGTAGCTGAATAACATATTTTAACAAAATGCTCTAAATGCAATACTTTTCAAGTTCTAAATGATTTAGTGTTGAGTAAGAACCTCAATGTAGCTATTACTCATCTATGCAATGAGCCACAGGTCTGGAATTTTACTATGTTATAGCTGCCTCAAAATAGGTGAATAACATATTGAAACTAAATAATCTAAATGCAATCTAAATGCAACAGTTTTCAAGTTATAAGTGATTTACTCAACAGTGATAACCTAAAAGTAGCTATTACTCAGCTATGCCATGAGCTACAGGTCTGAAATTTTATTTTGTTATAGCTGACCCAAAAGTAGATGAATAACATTTTAATCATAATGGAAGTTAGTGAAAAATCCAAAACTAGCTATTACTCACTTAGCTATTGAGATAGACACCCAAGTTACTCACCATGAGATAATTCACATTTACTCATTTTGAGTAGGTGAATAATTACCTACGGGTCTGGAACTTCACCATGTGAAAGCTCTCCCAAAAGTAGATGAATGAGTTAATTGATAAAAATTGGGTATCCACAATACTTTTAGAGATAATTAGCATTTACTCATTTTGAGTGGGTGAATAATTAGCTACGGGTCTGAAACTTAAGTGAAAGCTCTCCCAAAAGTAAGTGAATGAGTTATTTGAGAAAAATTGGCTATCTGCAATACTTTTAGAGATGATTCGCATTTACTCATTTTGAGTAGGTGAGTAATTACCTACGGGTCTGGAATTTCACCATGATGATGTAAAAACTCTCCCAAAAGTAGATGAATGCGTTATTTGATAAAAATTGGGTATCCGCAATACTTTTAGAGATAATTAGTATTTACTCATTTTGAGTAGGTGAATAATTAGCTACGTGTCTGAAACTTCACCAAATGAAAGCTCTCCCAAAGTAGGTGAATGAGTTATTTGAGTAAAATTGGCTATCTGCAATACTTCTAGAGATAATTTGCATTTACTCATTTTGAGTAGGTGAGTAATTAGCTATCTGTCTGAAACTTCACCATGTGAAAGCTCTTCCAAAAGTAGGTGAATGAGTTATTTGAGAAAAATTGGCTATCTGCAATACTTTTAAGTGATAAGCCACCTGCCAAATATGAAAGAAATGTTGAAAGAAATGTGGACTTTAGGTCGCTAACAAGCAATATTCCACATTTTAGATATTTTTGTCTACCACAGGCCTAATTTAGACATAAACCCTACCAAAAAGATAGGGTGGCGAGTCCTCTAGCATACCAAGCCACCTGTCAAATATGAAAGAAATCTGGAAAGAAATGTGGACTGTAGGTCGCTAGCAAGCAATATTCCACATTTTAGACATTTTTGTCTACCACAGGCCTAATTTAGACATAAACCCTACCAAAAAGATAGGGTGGTGAGTCCTCTAGCATATCAAGCCACCTGCCAAATATGAAAGAAATCTGGAAAGAAATGTGGACTGTAGGTCGCTAACAAGAAATCTCTACGGACGGGGATGCGGGCGATGATGATGATGAATCTATAGTATCCCCGCTTTGCACTGGGGATACAATTATTGCATCAACACAGTTAACATAAGCATGGGAGATGCCTGTACCCCACAGCCTGGAAATTAGTTGATAACATCATGAGCTATAGAACTAACAGAGTACAATAATCAGGCGACTTTCAGAGCAAACAGTGTCATATGACAATGAACAGCTACATCCCCTAACCAATGTCCCCTTCCTATACCTTACACTTTCTGAGATATAGCCCAGACAAGATTTTAAAAGTCAAGGTCACACGGCAAGGTCAAAAGTCAAATCAAGGTCACAATGACATTGCATATCTACAGCTCCTAACCAATGTTCATACCAAATATCAACCTTCTACGCCTTACAGAATCTGAGATATAGTCCAAAATTTTAAATCTTAAGGTCACTACAGCAAGATGAAAGTTCAAACCTGAATCACACCATAGTATTGGACACGTACACTCACTAACCCATGTCCCTACTACGTATCAATTTCCTACACCTTACAGTTTTCGCGATGTAGCCCGGACAAGATTTTAAAGGTCAAGGTTACTACAGCAAGGTCAAAGGTCAAATCAATGTCACATTATAATGTTGGACACCTAAACCGCTTAAACAATGTCCTATTATGTATCAACTTCCTACACCTTACAGTTTCCATGATGCACAGCCCAGACAAGATTTTAAAAATGAAGGCCACTTTCACAAGGTTAATGGTCAAGTTAATGTCACACCATGATGTTGG
This sequence comes from Sabellastarte sp. h YS-2021, assembly GCA_964017235.1. Lineage (NCBI taxonomy): Eukaryota > Metazoa > Annelida > Polychaeta > Sabellida > Sabellidae > Sabellastarte > Sabellastarte sp. h YS-2021. Next base: position 77,783,099 of record OZ024929.1, on the reverse strand, counting down.
ACACCTACACTCCTTAAAAGATGTCCTACTAAGTATCAACTTTCCACACATTACAGGTTCTGTGATATAGCCCAGACAAGGTCATTATAGCAAGGTCAAATCAAGGTCACACCATGGCATTGCACATCTACATCCCCAACCAATGTCCCAGATACAGCCAGAACAAACTTTTTGCTACCACCTGCCAACCCATCCGGGTGAAAACAATACCTGCACAGCTCTTAAAGGCTGTGGGGTAAAAACAAATATCACTTCTCCTTATTCAACAAATCAAAAATTTTTTTTTGTAAATTATTCATTTGCACAGTTATGTTACATAATAAATAGAATATATTTTAAATTGTTCAAACACTTTTCCTTAGATGTTATATTTTACGGAGTGGCTATTTACCCAACAGTTGTGTATGCTAGTAGTGCTTTTGGTCTAGCATACCCAATGGCTGCGTATGTATGATCTATATCACTGGTAGTGTATCTAGCGGCTATGTACACAAGATCCATATCACTGCCAGTGTACTCATATTTCCATCACTTCTTCCTTAGCTCAATTCTGACAATGTCCTTTTAAGTTTTGTCAAAATGTAACAATAACCAAGTTTATTCTGCCCACAGGGCTGTTTCACAGTGCAAAAGCTGAATAATTTTAATCCAGAGAATGAACCTTGGCCCATTTCTGACTACTCGAAAAATTTTCTTAAAAACTAATTACTTCACAATGCCTTGTGTATGGACATGTTGAGTACACAGTAAAAGGTACTGATATTAAGTGTACAACCATTGAGTACATATTGCTTACTGCCTTGGGTATTGAGAAATTGGGTACGCTGTAAAAAATTTGGAGTTGTTAGGTACGCTAACTGCGATATAGACCTTGTGTACATAACCGCTGGGTACACTAGACCAATATCACTGCTGGTGTACAAACTGGGTACACTAGCAGTGATATAGATCTTGTGTACACAGCCACTGGGTACGCTAGCAATGATCTTGATCTTGGGTGCACAACCACTGGGAACATAGATTTCACTGCTTTGGGTACTGGGTAGTTGGGTATTCAAGTACTGTACACAGCCGCTGGGTATGCTAGCAGTGACATAAATCATGGAGTGATATCATCTCTGTACAGCAATTGGGGTGTGCTTGCAGTGATTTCATTCTGGCGTGCACAGCTGGGTACACCAACAATGATACAAATCTAGGGTGCACAACTGTTGGTAAATTAGAGCTTAATGCCTTAATTGGATACAGGATAGTTGTGTATGCAAGTAGCGCACATTCACAGCCATTGGGTACACTAGCAGTGAAATAAATCCTGGATGCAAAGCCATTGGGTACTCCAGCAGTGATATATATTTTGCATGCACAGTCATTAGGTACACTAGCAGTGATACAGATCTTGTGTACACAACTGAACAGTTGGGTACACTACACTGACACCACTGCTGGCGTACGCAACTGTTGGGTGCACTAGCAGTGATATTGATCTAGCATACCCAGCCGTTGGGGAAATATCCTCTACCTATAGTTTAACATACATGCAAAAAAAATTTAAATGCCATTTTGTAGATACATGTATATGACATCTCAAATGGCTGGATCAGGTTTCACACATACATTGTGCATCTCGGGAGAAAACACAAACAACAGAGGTACATTGTTATTCATTTTAAGAGATTTTGGGGGTTTCTGACCAGTTGGTCAAGACTGTGAACTGTGAGGACTATCAGGCATCAGCAAGTAACTTTTATGTAAGGTGAACATGTAAAATCATGATCTCAGACCCGTACCGCCTGTACTTCTTGTAAGAACAGTAACTTATAATGCCAATCATACTCTGAAATTTATTAATTACACATCACAGCATACTACTATGTACAAATTGATTTTGCAAGCAATTAATAACAATATATTTTACAATGGTAACAAAAACAACTACAACTAGAACACTGTTCAACAGAGAGATGTCAAGCTTTGATCTCTGAAGAAAACATTGTCAAACATACAAAGCAAACCTAACACTTTAGAATTGTGTAGACAATCAAACCTCTCTTATGTGACCTCTAAGGAAGAGTTTCATTTGACTCAGATAGCAAAAGAGAAAGATAGCCAGTATTAACAATAGAGGTAGTACATGTGTAACTCAGACCACAACCAGTGAATTTCCACCATGTATTTATTATCTATATACATTAAAGAAACAAAGTTGTTATTCAGTCCTAATGCCAACAGGGGGAATCCTGTATACAAATTCCACATTAAATATTAACTGTGAAGAAACAGATATTTAATATTCTTAAATTCTAAAGCCCAGACAGGGTACCAATCATACCATGGACAATATAGCACTGAACAACATATCATGAGAGATGCCCATAGTCCACAGCCTGGGGAAATAGTACTGGACACCATGAGATCTAAAAGAGTTGAAAAGTACAAAGGCAAGGAGTCATTCAAAACAGTTTACGCTATGTAAAACTGCATTAGAAATATCTCTCAGGAAAGAAAATGTATCAAAACAAGACAATTTCACAATAAGTTGACAACATTAACTTGTAAACTAGTTGAAGTTGTAAAATTTAATAATTGATCTATTTATAAACTGAAGCACAGCCATCAATGCAGATAGCACAATACAGTAAAAATACAAGTAAAAATCAGTTTCCGAAATACATAGGAGCTTTGTACTTTGTAGTAGGAGATGTATGTCTCAAATTAGACAGTAGAAAACATTCTGGCCGAGTGAAGCTCAAACATCACACCATGGACGTTGCACACCTCCAACCAATATACACACCAGAAACAACTTCCCACAGTAACAATATGGTTTTTTCAAGATGTTGCCCAGAAAACATTTTAAAGTTCAAGATCACTATGGCAAAGTCAAAGGTCAAACCACGGTCAACTATGATGTTGCACAACTACACGCCCATCCAATGTCCCTGCCAAGAGTTAACTTTCTAAACTGTACAGTTTCTGAGATGAGGCAAGACAAAATTGTAAAGGTCGCAAGGTCAAAGGTCAAATCAACATCACACCATGCAATGGACACCTACATATTTAGTTTACTAGATAGACCTTTTAACAAATTAATAGTCTTGCAGTTTCTGCAGCTTGACACATGTGGATTGCGAACACAAGAGTGTCACAATAGAATTACTTTTGATAATGCACTACTGGACAATGATAAATTTTAATCTTTTCTTTTGTGTTTTTTTCAAAGATGTCCAAATAGGGAAGAAATGTGAAACAAAGCACCAAATTCAAGAATTGCAAAAGGAAAACTCATGTTATGGACTTATATGATCACAGTTGTATTCTGACAGCATGACCAGGTACAGAGATTATACATAACTGAAGGTCCATAAAACAAAAATTTCAAAACAAGACCACTGCCATTTTGGTTATCTTGCACCATCTCTGAGATAGATTGCACCAAGATGTTAGCAGTAAAACGTTATGATGGACCCTGCATATCAAATTGGTTTCAAAAACATGTCCCAAAGACCAATATATAGACTGAGGTACTGTAAAGATAGACTCCAAATATAATTTGGATGAAGTCAACATACTTTGGGACATGAAAAGTGCCAAAATGAGAACATCAAGAAAAACTCATTTAATATCTAAATTTTGAGCAATATACCTACTGATAGCTAGAAATTTGAAACTTTCACACAACACTTATGAAAAATATAGGTTAACTTCTTTGTGAAAATGGCCATTTCCTCACACTTTTTGACTTACAACAGAATTTGTCACCAACAATACTAAAATCACAGGGTACCAATTTTCAAACAATATTCCACATAAACTTACATATTCACTGAAAATGGTAATTTCAGTAATGAACAAATAATACAAGTAGAGATATGAAACTTACACACAATAATATTTATGACAAAGTAGTTTTTAAAAGTTATTTTGTGGAAAGAAGCTCAATTCCTCATGGTTTCCAACTTACACGTGGAATACTGATTCAAGTTCCATAGCATCCAATATTTACTACAGCTAGACATTTGATACTAGCACACAATAGTCTGTGGGAAAAGTGGCTGAACAAGTTATTTGAAGAAAAGGTTAAAATGCTCATAGTTTCTAAGACAAAGTACTTTCTTAGGTACCCTAAGCACTGCTCTTAAAGAACTTAGAGATGCACACAATTAACTGCTTGAAATCTAGTTTATCCTCAAGACAGGTTATTTAAAATAACAAACAATAATTTTGAAAGTATCCAACCAAACAAATATCCAAACTGTTCTTTACCATACATTTAGATTTCCACATTACAGACATCACATTCCAAAGAGCTGTAATGTGAACAAAGTTGCTTAACAAACTGAAACTGCTGGATACACCCTTACTTCTTTCCACTGTTGTTGTATACTGCCATTGCAGTGACTCCACCAGCTACAGCTGTAACCATACCAAATAACAATGGATATCCGAAAGCTTTAGCCACTAGGGGACCTCCTACAAACCCACTGTTGTCGGCCCGATCTACTCTCACTTGGCCTTTATTGTGTCGTAGACGATATACACGATCTACGATTGCATCATTTTCCAGACTCCTCATGCGACCATAAGTCATAACTGGACCAATGCAGACGCCAACAAGTGCAAGTCGTGAGCCATGTTTTGTTATGTTAGAAACAAAGCCAGCAGCATTACGATTGGATGGTTTCACCAAAGTAGTGATGGTTCCTGACAATGTCCCCAGAATACAGCCACTTTGAAAGCACTTATTCACTACATGCACTGTCAACTCTAACTTGGGGTGTGGAATGTCTTCATATTCGTTCTCTGACAGCTTGGCTCCAATTAGAAGTTTCACGTAGCTCTGACCCATCTGGCAAATACATGTAGTGACAATACAAATTCCCTCAGTTAAATAGGTTACATTTTTGCAATTAGAATTTCTGTGTAGGGGTTATAGAATTGTAGTAAAACTAGAATTCTTGCTAATTTATTGTTTAAAAAGTATTTAACCGAAAGCAGTTGAGGTCTCTTTCAGTGTACATTACATTTAAAGGATAATATTAGATCTCATGACTAATTCTGGTGTTTTGGCCACAAAAACAAAAATTACATTTTACTTTTGGACTGACTTACTTTACATCGTAGTCAAACAGATCTTTATGTCCATGATTGTATGACACACTCATGCTATAGTTATTATGGACTTTGTTACCTTGGCTCTACTTTACTTGAAAGTAGAATCATGAACTGACCCCCCAATTAGAACTGGAGATTTGCTTGAAAGACTTCCCTGTTAAATAAAACTTAATAAATGATTAAATTTGCTTCATATTTGGCACAAAACAATTGATATTGATTCAAAGACACAAATAATATATATTCATTATTTAACCTAATCTTTATAACCTTTAGGGCGCGTAAGCGTAATTCTGCGTAGCTTTTTTAGGGTATTTGAAATGCAAGGCTGTTTTTATTAGTAAAGCGCAAAAGCGTAATTTGCCGCTGAAAAAAGCTTTCCTTGAAATGCAAGCAGGATGTTGGGGAAAATCCTCTTAAGCGCGTCGATATTTTCATTATTTTGTCATGTTAAAGATTAAGTTTCTACTTATTTAGTGTATATTTTTAATTAAATCATGTATGTTTTTGAAAAGCAAAAACTAGATTTTCCTTGTGCATGAATGAAAATAAGATACAATTTATTGCCTTTGTGTGTTTTGATCCTAAAATCCCCATATATCACCCAGGTAAGATTTATGTCCAGTCATTTATCTATTTTACATGTAGGCAAACAAAATATGGTAAAAATGAATAATATTTATTGAAACTATATAATTTTCCCAAAAACTTGATTCTGGTGAAATGTTATTTGTTTTTCTGAATAATGAAAACTTTACGTCAGAATATGACCATAAAATCCTGCGATTTTACACATTTGCAACTTGATTACAACAAAAATTGTAACTGCAAGAGTGTAAAAATGAGTTGATGAGAAGAACTTACGCATTTTTACACATCTGCAAAAGTATTCTTGAAAACTTATGATGAAAAATATGCTGCATATTATTTACACATTATTAGCAATTTTTTATCACAATTTACTATTAGCCACACATTTTTGCATCTACGCTTTCTGTATTTCAAAATCTTTCAAACCACCAATGTGTCATTTTGCTGACAAATGTGACTGAAATATACTAATATTCAACTGATGCTAGTTTTTATGCATTTACAAGTTATCATTGGAAACTCAAACAACTTACAGATTAGTACTTGTATTTTGCATAATTACTAACTGTTGATAATGTTGTATATTAAAATTATTTTACATTCAAACAATCTAAGAATACATTGTCTCCTAAAATATCAAGCACTGTTTAATTTGTACAAATTGCATTACTCAAAAGAATAATCATAATCAATGGCCCTGTCACATTACTTGTATAGCTTTTCTTCACCATGAAATTGTTTAAGGGGAAATTAAATTTTAAACACTTTTACCTGGCTTCATTCTAATTTTTTGCAATTATATTAATATCAGTGTCAAATGAAACAAATTTCCTGCATCAAGAAACTTTCATAAAGTACTTTGCGCTAATATGCCAAAGTGTAAAAATGTGTAGATAACCATTCTACTGTTAAAAAGCAAATGTGTAAAAATGAAGTATTTTCTTAAGAAAATAGATGGGAACTACACATTTGAACACGTTGCATTTGGAGCAACAACATTTTTGGTACCAAATTACGCTTTTGCAGCTGAACAGTGAAAGCTAGCTTGCATTTCGAAGACCCTAAATAATGGTCGCAAATTTACGCTTTTGCACTCTGAGGGCAAAATCCAGCCCGCGCTCTAAAGGATATTAATGAGGCATTTGTTTTTTTCAAGAATTGTTAAAAAAATATTAGACATCATGCATCTTTTGACTTAATTAATGTTTACACATTGAGATAATACCACAAACCAGATTGAGGAGAAGCATGGTTATTTGTGTTATTCTGTGAATGGTATGTGGATTTTAAGAAATCTCCAGTTCTTAGCTGGGTCATGCTTCTGCTATACAGGTGAAAAATGCAGAGATAATGTAACATTGGATATAATATAACATCAAAACAAGATATATGCAGTGATTAAATCTTGGGGCTTCCCAACCTTAACGCATCTGTGATATTTTGGGAAAATGGAAAATAACAAATGTTGTAGGATATTTAGGATTTTGAGAAAATATACTTATATTAGGAAATCTAGTAGATATGCTTAATTGTGTTTAATCTTTAAGCACCATCATCATTTATAAACTAGACTGCGCTGACTCGACGCCAACATATCCCCAAAACAGGCCATCTCTCATGCCACAGGCATTCACTGGGTATTTTTTGTAGCACCCATTCTGTGTGCTAAAAAACATTTTTTCATTTTTTTTGGTCAATCTTCCTGCAATGATAAGATTAAGGATTAAGTCTTTTTCAAGTACTCAAATGGTTTTCACTGCTTTCTAAAATAATACTAGAGATTGCGTCTCGACACAGTGTATCCCCGGATGGGACATGGTTGAAGCGTAACATACAGAGTATTATGTCTAATCTGACCCCACCAAACGATTTGGGGCACATGATTTCTTATAAGTTGTCTTCACATTGAAAACCTCTTACCATCCCAAACCTCTACGACCAATAATAAGCGAGTTATAAGCACTTTTAAGTTTGGCTATCCTTGTTTTACCTTGAAGGTTGGGTCCAAGGTCAAATCCGACCACACCAAAAGATTCCCTGCCCATGATTTCCTATATGTTGGTTTACCATCCCAAACTTCTTGGACCAATAATAAGCAAGTTATAAACACTTTTAACTTTGGCTATCCCTGTTTGACCTTGAAGGAGGGGTCCAAGGTCAAACCTGAACACACCAAAAGATTCCCAGCCCAAGATTACCATCCCAAACCTCTAGGACCAATAACTAGAAATAGGACGCCCTGTTGATAGTAGCTGCGACATATGAATAGAAACAGGATAGCATAGAAGAACACACATTATCATGTGTAATGTCCACCCCATGAACCTTTTGCAAAAATTGTACAGTAGTCTTACAAGACCCTGTTTCATTTGTAAAATATATCAATGATGCTTAAATATTTAATAGTATACATGTAAATTATTTCAGCTTCATGCCTTTTTGCATTGGTTGGGTCAAAAATTTCGACGAAATCACTCTATCTTGCACGGTTAAGGAGATAGAAGCAAATTTGTGTTTTGCCATTTTTGGCAAAAATTCAAAATGGCTGCCATTTTTGGGGAGGGGAAAACTTTTTGAAAATTGCCAAAAGTAGATTGCTCAGATACCCTGTGGGTCGAAAATTTCGACAAAATCGCTCTATCTTGCACGGTTAAGGAGATAGAAGCAAATTTGTGTTTTCCATTTTTGGCAAAGTAGCTAAGTAGCTATTACTCAGTCAGTTATACAGCTATTATCACTAAAACCAATCCCAAAACCAAAGAAGTACACAAAAATAGCTAAGTAGCTATTACTCAGTTAGCTATAGACCTATCTTCACCAAAAGCAATCACATGCAAGCTATTAACCAATAACCACCCATACCAAAGGTCAAAGGTCAAATCTGACAACATCAGAAGATTCACAGCACATGATTTCCTACAGGTTGGTTTCACACTGCAAACCTCTAACACCAATAATAAGGGAGATATAGGCACTTTTAAAGTCTGCTATGTGGGTTACTTCGGCACTCCGTGGATGACCTTGAATTAAGAGCTTAAAGGTCAAATGTGTGCAAGATTGTAGAAGACATGTATATCTGTTATACATATCACCTATGAAGAGATTCAACCTTCTACCTATAAGAAACAGCCAGTAGAAAAATATAGATTATTTTCAAAGAAATGCCCGCAGCAGATATCTTGTTTTTCAGAATGAGGCTATTTTCAGTCCCAGAGAAGCTTACCCCCCTGCAAGATATCCTGCAAAGTTGGTGAACCTAGCTGGTGTAGTTTTCCTCTTAGTGTGTTAACGGCGAAAATCTCTATGCGCGGGGCGGTGGCATAGCGAACACTAAAACCAAAGTATCCACCGGATGCCTCCGGTGGATACCATGAAGCAATTTGCAGGTGCTCTGGATTAAAATTTTTGAAAATATTTATCATGCAAATATAACTTTAAATACGATAATATATACCACTAAGTCTAGGTGTCACGGGACACCTGCAAAAATATCATTTTCTTGGTTACATCTAAGCGTAAATTTATTTCATGAAAATTAATGTGTCATCCAGCAGTCCTCTGTAAAATTGATTCTTATATTTTCATGAAAACTTCAATCGTTAATAAAAAGAATTATTGATCAAAGTGAAAATTTAGAATATTGCACTATAATTTATGTGCAAACCCACAGAAAATACCATGCACAAAAACTCCAATGACACGAAAACACCACAGACGACCATACTATACAAATTTGCAAACAATATTTTATAAATAGAACAGAATTCGCTGACTTACAAGCTTTTTAAAGCTAGATAAAGGAGTATTTTTACTCTAATTTACGGAATCGGAATAAAAATGTTTGAGTTGCGATGTCAGAACTGTAAGCACTTCTGTATAATTCCAAAGTAAATTTTAAAAAGTAAAATATTATTACAGCAGTGGCTTTCTACCAGTTAACGCCCGGCTACCAGTGAACGCCCACCTTATATTTCTTTGTTGGGGGTCAAGGACAAATGCTTCTATAAGTCTACAAAATGGGCGTTCACTGGTATTTCCGTTTTGCGGTAGAAACGGACGATAATACAGATAAATTGTTAAAATAATAACACTTTCTAGGAAATACTGCACAGTATCGTCGAAGAATTAATTGAAGTGCAAGTCATTTGATAATCTAATAATAGAAGAATACAATATAAAGCTGTTTATGTAATTTAAATTCAAAATATTGATCACAGCATGGGCGTTTACTGGTAGAAAGCCACTATAGGTGTAATCATTTTCTAAGGGGAATGGGGTCTTTTTGTTGGAGGGTTGGAGGGTCTGTCCTATGCTTCTGAAAAAGGGGGTCTTTTGGGTAAATTATAAAAGTCGGAACTGGATTCGGAAACGGATTTTTTTCCGGATCGCACCTCAATCGCACCTCTTTATCGCACCACTACATCGGCACATACTATATGAGGACACAGATCTCCCCTGTAGTTTCCTAACAATATTTTATAAAATGGACGCCTCCACGAAGATAAAATACTTTAAACTACTCAACTCACGGCCATAGCACCCAAGTCATTAATATTCATGAGAAGATATGTGGACAGAGATCTCCCCTGTAGTTTCCTAAACATTTTATAAAATGTACGTCTCCACAAAGATCAAATACTTTAAACTCAGAACTCATGGCCCTAGCACCCAAGTTATTGATATCCATGAGAAAATATGAGGACACTGATTTCTCCTGTAGTTTCCTAACAATATTTTATAAAATGGACGTCTCCACAAAGATCATATACTTTAAACTCAGAACTCACGGCCATAACACCCAAGTCATTAATATTCATGAGATGATATGAGGACACAGATCTCCCCTGGGATTTCCTTGCAATATTATATAAAATAGAAGCATAGACCAATATCAAATACTTTAAACTACAGACCCACCCACCCCCGCCTTTTCAGAGTTTGATCTGCCTCTGCTAGGGTAATATACCTGCCCCAATATCAAGGGGGATTAGGTTCTTTTGTTTGTGTTAGGTCTCATCTTCAAACAGACTGGGGATTACATCTTTTATGGTTTTATGGATAACTTTGTTTACAAAAAAAAACTTTTTTTTTCAATTTTATTTACACAAAACATAGTATAGAAATACATCAAAACTTTACAACATCATAAAAATAATAGAAGCACAGACGAAAATCAAATATTTTGAACTTGAGAACTCACTAACTGAGAATATACATTATTACATGTATATTAAATATGTTCTACCTTTCTATATTTACACTACAGTAAACCTATACAGATACAGTTAAGCTGTTAATTGTGATAATTTTCTAAAAGTCCCGGATCAAGTCCCGGATCACTTGTGGTGCTACGGAACCACTGGTGCTACAGAGGGTTAGTCGAGTGTTATTTCTTATTAAATGTACGTTAAATATGTTGTACTTGTATTTCAATTTTCTAACTATACACCACAGTAACATATACACAGATGCAGTATTTACAACCAATTTATTTTTATTTATATTAAACTGAAGAACTCCCAGTGAGTGTTATTTATTATTACATCTATATTAAATATGGTCTAGCTTTCTATAGTTACACTACACTGCATTTGCAGTGGTGCTATGGACATTTAATATGATTACATCATTTGATACTGTTTGATACTGTTCTACAAACCCGCTGTAGAACCAGTGGTTCTGTAGCACCACAAGTGATCCGGGATTTGAATGAGTGCATAATGACTCTATGAATGACGTGGGTGCTATGAGCTTAGAGCTCGACAGTCAATCCATTAAAAGAAAATTATCACAACTAACAGCTTAACTGTATCTGTATAGGTTTACTGTAGTGTAACTATAGAAAACTAGAACATATTTAATATACATGTAATAATACATAACATTCACCAAATCCTCTGTAGCACCAGTGGTTCCGTAGCACCACAAGTGATCCGGGACTTGGATGAGTGCATAATGACTCCATGAATGACTACGGTGGCTGAGCTGTGGAATGTGTACATTCAATAGCTAAGATTATTGAATGTGTACATTCAATGACCCAAGTCATGGAATGTATAAATAATTAAATATGAAATGTTGATATAGATTGCAAAGATTTAATTTATAACCTAGATTGAATATTTTCTAGCATAATTATAAGCAATATACTGTAATAAAGATGGTACATTTTATGAATTAACATAAAGAAGATCAGTCTACAACATTTAGATTAATAAACATATATGTTATGACATAGGTTTCATACATTTCATCACATCATTTTCTTTACTGCCTTTTAATTTTGTAAATCACTTCTTATTACACAATAAGCTTTTGTGGCATCATTCTGCTACTCCATAGAACATTTATTAATTTCTGCACACCAGTCCTTTCTGATGAAAGCCATATGAAAGCTGTATAATAAGTTCTACTTTAATCCAGAAACATTACAACATTTTGCCTCTCAATCAGAGAATGAAAGAGAAACAGTTCAAGCCTGAGTAGTAATTTTATAGTCTTTAAGTGAATGATTTTAAAATGTGACATCAATTATTCATCTAATTATGTGTGGAATTTGGGATTTAATTGTAATTAGCCTCACAATAGCACCCCTATAATGTTAGAGAGGTTCATTGGGACAATATAATTAGAAAACAGATTAAGATAAACATTTTTTGGGGGCAAAAAGTGTTTGTTATAAGACATAACTGTGACTGCCTACAGATAATAAACTTATTGCAAAAGTTTATTTTTACATTGATAACAGCAGATGTGATATTAAGAAAATGATAAAAATAAGTTAAATTTATGCAGGATCAATTGCTTATTTCATTTGTTAAGTCCATATACACATTCAATGACTTTGACTGTTGAATGTACACATTCCACAGTTAAACCATTGAATGTGCACATTCAATGGCTGCTTGATATTGAATGTGTACATTCAATGGCCAAGCCATTGAATCTACACATTCAATGACTAACATTCAATACAACATCTACACATTCAATGACTAACATTCAATACAACATATATATATATATTGCGAATAGTGGATTAATTTTAATGCAATAAAATTGAGCAAAACCTTGTTGAAAAATACCTTTGTCTTGATGCTTGTGTGTATGTGTGGTTAAAATAGTTTCTATTATAAATTATTTATTTAGATGCTGATGCCTTCCCATCTTACAGGAATTTGGTTGAAGATTGATAAATATAAAACAAATATAAAATATGTATATAGAAATATAATATTCACACCATTTCAAAGACAATTTATTACATTTTCTTGTGTTTTTATTTCGTAAAAATCAATCAAGTATTTCCAGAGATACAGCCCTTTTATTATGAAGATGAGGACAAAATTTCGCCTATTTTCGCCCACCATGTGCATTTGTTTATGTGCTCTCCGACGTTTGTTTACACCGGAAGATCGGAACTACGAATAGGCTTATTGAAAGCTAGAACATATTTAATATACGTGTAATAATAAATAACACTTAACTAGCCCTCTGTAGCACCAGTGATTCTGTAGCACCACAAGTGATCCGGGACTTGGATGAGTGCATAATGACTCCATAAATGACTTGGGTACTATGATACTCTAGTTTAGATCTAAAGTAATCGGACGTCCATATTGTTAGGAAACTACAGGGGAGATCTGTGTCCTCATGTCTTCTCATGAATATTAATGACTTGGGTGCTATGGCCGTGAGTTCTGTAGTTTTAAAGTATCATATCTTCGTGGAGACGTCCATTTTTATAAAGTATTGTTAGGAAACTACAGGGGAGATCTGTGTCCTCATATCTTCTCATGAATATTAATGACTTGGGTGCTATGGTCGTGAGTTCAGTAGTTTAAAGTATTTTATCTTTGTGGAGACGTCCATTTTATAAAATATTGTTAGGAAACTACAGGGGAGATCTGTGTCCTCATACCTTTTTACAAATATTAATGACTTGGGTGCTATGGCCGTTCATCGCACCCCATCGCACACCTCCGATAGTCCGGGTTTTATCAGGCACCGGTCTTTTGTCAGGGGCCGGGGGGGGAGGCTTGTGTCAGTGGGGACTTAGTGTACCACTTTTACTGTAGATATACAGTAGCTTTCGGAGACTTATAGTCAGTGACAGTTTCACACATTAAATCATAATACAGATATAGATAATCTGCTTGTTTTGAACCTACTTATATCCACTGTACCTCAAGTCTATGTATGTAACAGCAGGTTAATCTTCAACAGTACGTACACCAGTAATTCTATTTAACACAGACCTGTGCCACATTTTCAATCAAAACATCGGAAGTATCGGAAGATTTTTGGGGCGGTCTCTGACACTTAAATTCAATATTCCTGAATTCGCGAAGATCGTAGCGCCTCACAGTGGCGAGATTTAGAACCTACCTCTCAGGACTTCCTGTTTACATTGGCGACCGTCATGAAACGGACCAGTTAGTGAAGTTCTGCAGTATGAGTTTTATTTCACAAGCCAAGAAGTGGAGTGGAGATCACTGCTGTGCAGTTGGATGTGCACACAAGAGATGTTTTTCTTCATGTGCCTTTTATTCATTCCCCAGGTAAATTTAGTACTGTTTTATGGTGTGACAGTATTATATTTAAGATCTGTGTATCTTACATGCACTGCAGTATTGGTCCATGGTTCAATATAAGGTTTATATATTTACATTGATTACCGTGAAATGGACCAGATACTGAAGTACTGTGTGTGTGTACAGTTATGATTTGAAAGTAACATGGAAATTCTGCATGTGTGCTTAACATGAGGGTTGAGTAATATTGGATTTATTTTGCTTGCCAATAAATTTTTATCCATGCTATGTGAAGTGTTAATCTTTAATGGCTTGTCAATACATAGTCAATTTTTACAAATAAAACAACACTGAAAAGGTTGTTGCGTGCAGAGTTTGACAATTATGTCTTTTTTTATTGTGTGCAATTTATTTAAATTTTAAAGTTCCTGAAATAACCAACGTATAGCATGAAAACTATAGTCAATACCCTGTCCCATAGAACATTTGACATTCATTCTACATTTTAATTGATATTTCCTGCATGAATGTTAAAAGTCATTAGATTTGCGTAGGTGTATGCGTATGCGTGAAAAGCTTTCAGTGTAAAGTACATTATATAAAGTCACTGTCTGTGTTGCGTATATTGCATTGTGTTGCATTAATTATCAATACACTGCGTTGTGTATGAAAGCTACAGGGGAATTTTTTTACGCATACACAATACGCACAATTGATTTCTTGACAGCATTAACAATTAAACCTAAAAGATTTGCAAGCCTATTTGATCCCAAATCCGACATTTAAGAATATATTAGATACCATATATATGTATTTGTAATGCATTGAATATTCCTTTAATTGTAATCAACCCTTATAACAAATATGAAATAAGCCCTGCATTTTGTATGTGTCGTACATTTATATAGTTATTATTTTTCATGGTAAAGTTTTGTTTATGATCAAGTAAGTGTAGATTTGTAGTATTTTCTGGGAAAAGAAAGTCCACCGAAATACTTCAAATGTTGCAAGTAAGAGGGGCACCACACAGTGCAGTTTAAAATAGACTGTGAATAGGTGCAGTAATCATAAGGTTTTTTTCACACACATTTTAGATTTCAAATGTAATATGTATTGTTTGCATATCTACGGTATTTGTTTATA
Organism: Sabellastarte sp. h YS-2021; assembly: GCA_964017235.1. Lineage (NCBI taxonomy): Eukaryota > Metazoa > Annelida > Polychaeta > Sabellida > Sabellidae > Sabellastarte > Sabellastarte sp. h YS-2021. The sequence goes on along the minus strand of OZ024929.1, from coordinate 77,767,719 downwards.
AAGGGACCCTCACTGGAGGAAGATATGGGTGAATTCTGTTAACAGACGGGCTGTTGATGACAGTGGGCGGGTCATTCATGGAAAGATGTGGGAGCCATCAACACACCACAGGCTTTGCTCTTGCCATTTTTCAAAGCCACCCATGTCAAAATCAAGGTAATCATGAAAATATCAACTTATCAACTTAATTTTATCAATTATATTACTAAACAGTATGTCAAGGCCTAAAGTTAAGGTGAGAAAGAAATCATTAAACATAAACGCTAAATCAGTTTTAAGACTGCATATATTTCAATGACCTCACCGAGCAATATACATGTCATGTACATTTCAAAAATAGATGTGCGCCACAATATTTGATAAATCTTGATTTTTACTGATTTTATTCTGACCACAATTTTGAAATGTCATACATTTAACAACTAATATTCCATATGCAGAGGTAAAAATTGTCTAGTAAATGATTAAATTAATTGACAAGTTGCTGAAGCACATATATGTTTCCTCTTAAGAAAGCCATTTATACAAACACAAGAAAAACATGGAATAATAACTATTTTTTATTGTCTTAAATATCATGCAATAACTTTTCTGAAAAAATTAGTTATGGTTCAGAAATATGTAAACTGACCTACCATTTTGTGGTAAACATAAAGTAAAAACACATTTTGTATATTATGTAAGTCAACCCTGTATACAGAAGTAAAAGAAAACAAACATGTAAAAATAACAAATTAACATAAATAACAAAGTCAAATTAACTTAATGTATTTTGCAGAAAAAGAGGTTGGAATCACATGGCTCCTGACTTATTTATACATAAGAAGAAGACTGTCCCACGACCCCACAGGGAAAGGAGCTACAGTACATCTGTCACAGAGGTATTTGTGTAGTACCACTATTATATTGTTAATCTTCATGACTGATACATTTTTTCTACATATGTTTAAGGATGGATGTTTTGCTTTTATTGTCCAAAATTTTGTATGTTTTACATGTTACAAATGTTTATATTTAAAGAGAGAATGTGGGAAAAGGCGGTCATATATATAGGGAAATGAAATACTTGATATTTAACTTGCAACTTCTCAGTCACTTATGCATAAATTGTTATGCCACAAACACCTACTAATTACCCATAGTATATCTAGCTCTGTATATTCCCTATATGGATTAAACATGGCTGAGGCAAAAAAAATTACCCTAATAAATGTGATTTCTGTGTCATTAGTGAAAGAAAAGGTTGCACACAAGAAATAAAGCCAATGATAGGATCAAATGATTTTCGTGACTTTAACATTTGTAAATGTGGACATTTTTGTAGGACCCGAATAAGGGGATATACAGAGTGGGATATATTATTTTTTGTAATTATCGTATATATACTGGCGCCACTTGATATGAACATTCATTGGGTTAAATTTGTTACAGAAAGTTTTTAACAACCATTATTCACATGTTAAAATGAAATAATTATATACATGTACAGGTTACACAGGAGCAACCAATGACTCAATCAGAGAAAGTCGAAATGACTGACATCACCACAACACTGAGTAACAGTAACAAAGAAGCTGAACCTCAAACTGCAGTGGTCAATGAGCAAGTATGTTATCAGTAGTTGAAAGAACATCTAACAATATTTAGCTAAATTGCAAAATTCCCCTCCCGGATATGGCTGAAAGTAGTTCCGTCATATATATATACCGTATTTATTATAATAAACGCCCCGGGGCGATGCATTTTTCAAAAGGGGGGGCAACTTTTACAGATAAACAAAATCATATCTCGAGTCCAGTGGCAATGGGCGATAATGGACACTTGCTGCCTTGATTTCGCTTGCTAGCATGTATAATGGCGAGACAGCTTAAAATATAGTTAAACCAAACCTTAAATCTGAAGAAATTATGTAGTTTTATCTCGTATTTTTTGCAGATTTCAATGCGTCTGTGACCAAAACTGCCATGTTTCGTTTTTATTTTCTTTATTTCTCGTAAGCGATATTCGCTTGGGAAGTACTAAAACGCACCATTTTTCGGAATCCCGGAATCGCCAAGATGTTGGCTGTTGTGAGAGATGTAAAACCCCGAAATATGAACTTTGCAAAGGTAAAGAAGGGGGAGGGCGATTAATAGGGAGGGGGCGTTTATTACAATAAATACGGTAGATATATATATATGCAATAAAAATAAATAAAATGAAATAAAATAACACGTAAAATTTTACTAAATAAATATGTAGATGGATATATTAGTAAGTAGACGTGATGGCAGGTAGACAGGTCGGCGGGTAGAGAGATATTATAAAAAGTATAAAAGGAAATAATAAAAATAATTGACAAAAAAATACTTTTATTTGTGGAGATTATAAAATAAATGAACAATGTATCAGAGTTTCTGCTTGGTTAATCGGACAAAAATACCATGCATTATATTCTCATAAAGTTGTGGATATTTTTTCTGGTGACCTGCCGACCAGCCAACCTGTCTACCTGCCTACCTGTCCACCTATCTTATTTTCCATTTAATCAGGAAGTATATTATTGCACAAAATAAATTCATTTATATTCCTACGCCTTCCTACTACTGGGAGGGGAATTGTGCAATCCTTCCCAATATTTCAATATTGATATATACATATATACATATAATTTTACAAAATTTAATATTGATACTAAAATTGCTAGTGTCAATATTGTTTCAAGCACTCACCAAGTACAATTTTCAAAGTAGTGTTGTAATTTTTCAGTTCCCTTTTATATCATTGCTCTTGTAATAAGCTGTGATAATAGAAGATTCATTTTGGTGGAAATGATGCATTTTACGGCATAAATGGTTTTTCAATGATCAATATACAAAGCCAAATTAAAGTTTGAGATTGATATTGAAAGTGCATTTCAGTCCCTACAGTAGTTATCCAGTTATATTTACATAACAGCATGCATGCAAAATAAAAATTGACACTGTACAATATTTTTATGCCAGGTTGAGTATATTTGACTTTCATATGTAATTTTGTACAAGTAATACAAACCACATACTACAAATTTATGTTTTCATTCAATACTGTAATACCACACAGCATTTCAGTTTCCAACTAACACAGTATTACACTTTCATAACTGGACAAAAAACTTGATGAAGTTGAAATACGTCATATTAATAATAAAAACTTTTACACAGGTGTTACACTTTTTTCCAGGTAACATCAGTCAACTATGACCATGATTACTTGACGACCAAGAGATCTGGACCATTGGCAGAGGAGATAGATCGCTTAAAAGAATCTTATCCTGAATTCATGGATTTTATGAATGACTATGCAAAAGCCAAAGAAACTGTTACAGTTTATGAAGCAATGCTCAGTAAAGGTCAAGTTCTGTGTCTCGATCTCATAAAGGAAAATGACAAATTGTTTCAATATTACACAGGTTTACCATCATTCCTTGTTTTTGATGCTTTGTTAGATTATTTCGCAGATAAAACAAGCAATATGCAGTATGTTGCAACAGCCAGACATGAACACAATGCATCACGATTTTTGAAAAAACCTGGCCCAAAAAGAACATTGAGTAAATCTGAAGAATTTTTCGCAACGCTTGTCCGACTTCGTCTGGGATTACCTTCAAAACATTGTTCTAGATTGTTTGGTATTTCTGAAAGTACATATTCATCAATTTTTAACACCTGGGTAATAGTCATTGCACTTGAGTTGGAAAAAATATGCTGCATGCCATCTGCTGAAATTACTTCAAATAACATAGCACCATGTTTTGACCGTTTTCCATCAACCAGAATAGTGTTAGACTGCACAGAGTTATTTTCTCAAACACCAGCGACATTAACCAACCATAAGCAGTTACATTCATTTTATAAGCATCATTCCACAGTTAAATTCCTTGTAGGTATGAGTCCCACTGGTGCAATTACATACATTTCTGACATGTGGGGGGGTAGAGCAAGTGACAAAAAAATTACATCAGAAAGTGATAAATTACTTCATTCACTTGAATGTGGGGATAAAGTTATGGTAGACCGTGGCTTTACAATACAAGAAGAATTGCCACAAGGAGTAAAACTTATTATACCACCATTTAAGAATAAAACAATTGGACAATTTACACCCGCACAAATTCAACACTCTGAACATATTTCGGCTGCTAGGATACACATTGAAAGAGCTATACGTGCAATCAAAGAATCTAGAATTTTAGAAATGGAAGTAAAATTAGCCATGGTGAATAACTTTGAAAATATCTTCAAAGCATGTGCTTATTTAGTTAATTTCAAACAACCGTTTTTAAAAGTAAAGAAGTAGTTAAACTTACAAGTATTTTTCATTTTTAATTATAACTCACGTGACTGTAGTAATAAATACTGAGTGTGAGGGCGTTTGTTACAGGATATACGCCCGGCAAAAATTCCAAATAATGCCAGAGCGCCGTTAGGCGCGAGGGCATTATTAAAGAATTTTTGTCGGGCGTATATCCTGTAACAAACGCCCGAGCATGAGGTATTTATTACTATTATAAAGATCGGCCTATCTGGTTTCAAGAAACATGCCTTTATTTTGATGAGGTGAAACGAACAAGGACGCCGCCATATTGTTTTGAATGCATGATCGCTCTCGTAAAAGAAGACAATCTTACTACCGACACACAATCGAGCAATCGAAACAACACTTCCGTTTCTGAGCGGGCCGTTATTGGAGGTTTTACTCCTTGCTAATTCTATGCGCACAGACGGATTTTCGTTCACTGCGCACTTCCGGTCTTTATAATTGTTTATTACGTTTAAGAAACCAGGTTCTGTATAAAATTTAGGACATGAACACAATGTATACCACATGATGAACTAGAATAAAGTTTTAGCTAACAAAAAAAGAAGCGTCCCTGATGGAGACATGGTTTATTAAAACCTGAATTAGTTGTATCAAATTGTATTTTATTTACTGTGTGAAAACAAATAAGCACCCCTGACAGGCCGCTTGATTACTTTTCTTTAAGACACAGAACTTGACCTTTGCTGAAGTAAATTAATAACTGACAGTTTAGTCATATCCAATATATCTGTGTACTTATTTCAAAATGTCAGTTTATATATTACTGAGTGCAGTATTGTTTATATTAAATATGTACTTAGCTTTTAACTGTAGCAGAAACTTTGCAATGTGTTAATCAAAAACAGTAAAAATGTGTATGATTAGTTGAATTGATACATTTTTTTTACTTTGTAATGGGTAAAATTAACATTCAGTCACTTTACATAATCTTCCGAAAGCCATTTCCATTTGTAAATGTAGGCTCATGTACATTTGTGGTTACTTTTCATCATACCAGCAACAAATGTGCTATATATACCAGATTCCATATGTTTCAAAGCCTTTTGAATGATTTTGTGTTGTGTGAACAATGCCATCAACTAGAAAAAGGTTTTTGCTATCAAAAATGAGCTATACTGTATAAGCTAAATTTATGTTTGTGATGTGATGTCATTGAACAGTAAGTAGGTTGGGAGGTGAAAACCCTCATTTTTACTTCAAGGTGGCCATGACTGTACTTGCAAGGTGGCCATAACTTCATTCATATTGGGGCATTAAGTTCACCATAAAATAAGTGTCCCTTTTGCCATCTTTTATAGGTGTGCAAAGTTTAACTGAGGTCAGTTGAACAATAAGATAGTTGGAGGCTGAAAACCACCTTATTTCACCAAAAGTCCTGAGCCGCTTAATAAGTGACTATAAAGTACCTTTTGAAGTTATTTGTCCAATTACAAATAACCCAATTGGTTATTGGACCTTACAAATGTACTAACTTGTACTCTTTTTACTGATATGTTGAAAATTAACTGCAAGTGTACATAAGCAATAATTTACAATTGGAAATGGCTTTCAAGAGGTGATATAAAGTGGGTAAATGTTATTTGTACTTTCTTCCTTTAAAAAAATGAAACATATTACACTGTCTCGTTATGTTCCTGATTGATTAGTAAACAATGTCACAGTTACGTACACATGTAGGACAGTACCAGTCGGGGTAACTTTCCCCTTCTTCTAAGTGTAGAGAAGCAAGATTTGTACAATCCATGTGAAATACTTTTTTACAATTGCAACTGCAATCACATGTAACAAAGTCTGTGTTACTAGCACCTGCTTGCAGATTTATTTTACAATTTGTTTTACTGCATGAAACAGCATGAATAAAGTCACCAATGGTACTCTGACTACTGCTTGCTCTTACATTTCTGTCCTTACTCAAACAGTCAAACAATGCTGGAGCGACGAATTGTTTGAAAAATTTAACTGAGCTGAACAAAAGATTTTGCCAATGACTACTGTCAAAATTGACTTCTACAATCAACATATCCTTTGGCGTCCAAACAACAAAATCTGCTGTTTGTGTATTTGTAGCAGCCATCTGACATTGTAGCTGTGAATAATATGGGTGGCTATATTTCATTTGAAACACGTTTTCACAGAAGTCTAAGTACTTCAGTGCTTTAAAGTCAGCACTATCTTTGATAGTTATGGGACATTTTATCTCTATCACTCTGTCACCATGACAAATACAACTTGCTATTCTGTCAGGTGTTGCACCAATAAATGAATGTTTTTCCATAACAAATAAACCACAATTTCTAACATAGAGAGACTTGTGAAGTTTAGTCATTTTATTTAGATAACATTCTGCTGCTTTTGGCTCATTGGCAATGCCGTACCTTGTAGCAGTATTACCCATGAAAGAACTGTTTCCCAAGCACAAGTTAACAAGTCTTGTGCTGTTGTAAGAATGGTCAGATTTCATTTGAGTGTACACATTATGAATGATAGAAGCAGTTACCATTCCAAAACGATATTCCTTCCAAAGAGGAGATTTTGTTTGCTCTTGCGTTAAGCAAGCAATTTCTTTTTTGTCTTCTGGGGTAGCTGTTAATATTAACATAAACCTATCAGCACAAGGTTCAACACCCTCACCTAAAGAAGTAAGATACAATGATGTCTGTTCTCGAATTGACTTAGGCTTGACAACAGAGGTCCCAACCTCTACTTCTAGGGATGGTACAATGTGTACACAGTCCCCCATAACAAAGTCACCTATATCTGACACTGGTTCTGGCCCTTCAAACACTGGCTCAGAAGATTTGGCTATGGTTAGAAAAGGAATATCAGGTTGTACCAGATTAAGAGTGTGCACTAATTTCTTGTAACTGTCCAGGTTAACTGGTCTTTTTTCCAAAGCCACCGGGTTAAAATCAAACATTTTTCTTTTTTTGCACGTGTTTGTATCAAGAGGTGTACATTGCTGAAAAGACAGATCTTTTAATGGTACAGGATTTACTTTGGGATCTTTTGGCTTTACCCATTCGCACAATACCTCTGTACTTGCTGGGTCATCTGGCAAACAATGTAAACCTTGACTAGTGAAATCTTCAAGTGCAAATAACATTGCTGCAACATGGGTACAACCTTCACCTTGACCTGCGGTACAAGAACAATTTGACCCAACAATATCATCCAAAGCCTCACTAAATAAAACAATACAGTCATACATTTTACCTGATGTGTCCCAAGAAGGGTTACACTTGCCTTTTATAGCACAATAGTTTGTGTTCAATTTCAAAAATGACAGACTATGCACATGGTTACTCTTGTACAGGTTGTAACTTCTTAGTGTTTTGTACCTCTTAAGATTTTCTTTAGTAAACAGTTCAATGTCATTTGAAGGTACATGTGAAACAGTTTCATGAGCCTTCAACAGATAATTTGATATCTTTATAAGCTCAAATGTTGGGGATTGACGAATGTCTTTAGTCCAACCAGTTGTAATGTTTTTAACTTTTGCTAAAACGTTTTGAAATGAAAGTGGCTCACTTGCAAATCCATAAATTTCACATAGCTTTGATATCCTGTGAGCTTTGCTGCCTTTACAACATTGACCATGCTGCTTCAAAAGACAATTTATATCTTTGGCTGATAATATCTCAATGTCTTTAACACTAGTGATTCTATTCATTTTCAAGTTCATATGTACCAAGCAATAGAAAGTGTCTCAGTACACTTACATATACCGTAAATGTCCAAAATAACGCCCAGGTTCAAATAAACGCCTGGTTCAAATTAATGCCTGGTACCAAGCACAAAGTTTACAATTTATTCACTGTTTTTGCATTTCAAAAGAAACTGATTCAATTTAACGGCTGGTCTGACGCCATTTGGATATAAATAACGCCCGGGACATATTTTGGAAAAATACGGTAATATTCAATTTTAAGTTCTTAGGTACCTAACAATAAAAAGTGTCTCTGTACACTTGCATATAAACATGGCAGTGAAGTAAAACTCAACACATGTTATTGCAAATTTAAATAACTTTCTGTCAAATAATTAAAATGAGCCACTTACACACACACAAAAAAAAAAACAAAAAAAACCCCCCAAAAACACATGTATCTATTACGGAAGTAAAGATCATTTCTTAACAGATATTTGACATACATTTGTCATATAATTAGCAGACAATTCATTCAAATAAGTAACTCATTTTGTATCAATGGACTAACCCAGACTCATTTTGAAATCATGGTGGCCCATTTTAATATTCCATAAATTGTACCAAGTTTGGAAATCTTGAACACTTTGCTTCCTTTGTAACTTTGCCATTGCTGCTTCAAAAGAACATTGATATCAACAGCTCAGTATCTGTCACACTGTGTATTCTGACCATTTTCAAATTATCAAGTGTCTCGTCTTTGAAATAACTTCACTGACTTGTGCACATCCCAGTTGTAAAAGGAAATCAATATACATTAAAAGCAATTTGAATAGCCTTTAGTCAAGTTATAAAAATGTGTCATAGTCATAGCAAGCAATGCCAAGCATACAGCAAAATTATTTCAAAATTTAGCAATTACGAATACATAGACACTTTGAATGAATGTGTATTACTGTGTTATGAACATTGTATGTTAAACATTTTTAGAGGTTATCTAAAAATCTCTGTTTCCATTGTCAGTGTTCTTGGTACTCTCACAGGTGTTGCAATAACTTCATTAGAACTCTGGAAAATCTTGAAATATTTCCTTTGGTATCCATGGAAATTTCGAACAATTCTGAAGTACAAAACAACAACAAAATTACGGCAAGGTCAAAGGTGAAATCAAATCATTTGTGACATATTTTTTCTGTATTTGTTATTCGGGAAGTTTTCCTATTGTATGTGACTGCATTTCCTGTGAAGTTATAAAATATACACGTTGTAAATATGTTTCTTGTTTGTCATCAAACTGATACGTAAACATTGCTTAAAAGCAGTTGTAATAATTGTCTCATAAAATTATGAAGCTATTCACACCCAAGTTGCAATCTTAATTAATCTCTTGCACATATAATAATGCTGAAGTACTTTTGAAAAAGTACATTAATAAATTTTATGAAGTACGAAAACTACAAACTAATTGATCAATTAAGAACAAAGTTTGAAAGTTATCAGCTGTTAATGAATACTTTGAAGTCACTACCATGCCTGGAAATTGGTATTTCATTTGTTGCGAACTAGAAGAAAATAAATTCGTACCAATTACATTAAGAATAAACAACAATTTGAAATTAAATTAACATACTTCCTCAGCGACCTTCATAGTTTCACGATGATGGGCAGACTGACAGACTTATTTGAATCATTTCACATGTGTTTCCTGGGAAAAAAAATACATAAATTATGTTAAAGCAAAATATATCAATTTTACCAGCTGGGAATTTCATACACAAGCTTGAAATACAGTTTAAAATATAGTACATACAAGTTGACACAGCTGAACATGCACAACAATTTGAACAACATCACATACATTTATTGAAAAAATAATGCCATTCAGTTGTAAGAGTCCTTGAATATAATTATTGTCTCCTATTGAGTATTGATACTGACATGTGAGATCATTACACATATGCTTGTATTAGATTTATTTGTTGTTTTACGTCTTGTTCAACAGCCAGGGTCATATTGCGACGGGTAGTTTACGGGTGGAGGAAATCAGTGCACACTGCACTGTAAACCACCGGGCATCAGCAAGTAACTACCAACTTTCCAACATGAAGCGCCCGGCCCGAGATTCGAACCGGCTGCCACAGAGGTTGGAGGCGAGAACTCTAACCAGTACACCACCGAGCCCCCACACATATGCTTAGAATATTTATTCATACCCTTAATTTTAAGAGTAAATATTATCAGCCGCTTTATTAAACAGGTGGTGTTCCCCTTTTTTGACATTAATGACCTAAACGCCTATTTTTCAATGAAAAGGAAACATACCAATCAAGAAAAAAGCATGCATAACAACTGCGTACATCAAAATATGACTAAATATATTAAATTTATTACAGAAATTCCACTCACTTAATAATGATCAGGTTGAAGTGTTACACTCATAACTGTTGCAAACCAAAAGCAGAGACATTTTATCCTGAAACATAAATGAAAATGTCTTTATCAATTTGATAATATAAATCAAAACAAAAATGTGGTAAAAGTACATAATCATCAGAATCATAAAATTTACATTTTTCATTTGTACAGCTAACTCATTTATCAGAATAAACACACCACTTCAGAATAAGGTTTAAAAATGATAACTTACATTCCACAGGCCAATTGCCGAATGGAGACGTTAATGCAGAATTCATTCAGTTACATCAAAAAAAAAGTTTAGACCATATTGTTAGGCTGCATAGTTTCCAATACATTAAACAAAGCAGCATTTTTCACACAAGTAAACCATGGTGGGGATGTGCAATTGTAGGTGTAAAAAGAACTACATGTCACTCTGAATACCTGGTATCCCCCTATTTAGGTTATACATGGCTCGTGATACTGCCTTGCTACCAATCATTGCTGGGTACCAATTATCGCCAGACAGAATTCAAATAGACATATCTTGACCAAGAGTACATCCCAAGTGTAGCAAATAAGGAGAAACAATTTCCAAAGTGAATAGAACAAATACACAAGAAATAACATTTAAAATATGTGGCCATTACTGAAATATAAATGTTTAATTTATGCGCGGCGATAATTGGCACCCGGCCATAATTGGTAGCAAGGCAGTAGACAACAAAAACACCTACCAGACTATGTTAAAATGTAGCAAAGTAATAAAGGTAAGCACACACTTAGTAACTTTTTCAGGTGAATGCCACTTCATAGTGTGGGCTACACTTCAATTTTTTTATTTATTTATTTTATTTCTTTTTATTTCACCAAACCCAGTGTGCTGGAAAAATTGAGTATGAAATATCAGGTGCTGAGAAAGTAGCATGGAGAGATTGACTAAAAATTAAAAGCTATAAAATTACTGCTATTCCATGTTTCTTCACATGTAATAATGTGTGAAAACAATGACAACTCCAAAACATATTTCAGCCCTGGCACTAGTTCAGTATAGATTACTTTAATAATTATGGAATGTGAAAGTACATGTAACTTACCCCCAAAATGAGTTAAAAACAAAAAAAAATCTAATATTACTCAACCCTCATGTTTAGCACACATGCAGAGTTTTCATCATTCTTTGGAACAAATATACAGCTTAACAACAAGTATAAAAGTGTTACAGTTGGTCTATGTCAGTAACTGTACATTTTACATACATTAAAACCACTGGAATACATGGATGCTAACAGATTCAATATAAAATATATTCTCACCTTTCATTTTCGTCAAAATGACCGCGAAATCAACAGGAAGTCCTGAGAGGTGTGTTCACGTTCTCGTCACTGTGCGGCGCTGCGATCTTCGAGAAGTAGCGAATAGAACTGTAACCTCATTGGCTGATTTTCTATAGAACAGAAAATGCATATTATATTTAGATATCCTTGACATTTTATTATCTATTTTTGGATGGAACATGTTTTACTTTTTCTTCTGAAAAAGGGATCTCGGACATAAATCAAACAAGGTATAGTCTATTTGTAAACAAATCATAAGATATTCTGTTTGAATACCTTGACACATTTAAACACCTATTATTTTACTAAGAAACATGTATGTCTACAAAGAAAATAGTAACCAAAATATATATACTTTTTCCGAATATAAAATGAAAATAACTATACATCAACATATAGCCATAACTAATCAAATAAATGTAATGTAATCCTCAACCATGGAAGAGTTTATCATGACAATCAATTAATAATACGTGAAATGGAGTTTTAAAATAAATCTTTGGTTTTAAATAATAATCATTTTCCAAAGCTGTAATTTAACTAGTTACAGAGAAATTAAATATACTAGATATGACGAATTTTGAGTGCACAGACCTGTGCCACACAGCCCAGATATGAGATTTAATTAAGTACAGACCTATTCCACAAACTGGATATGACGAATTTTGAGGGCACAGACCTATGCCACACAGCCCAGATGTGAGATTTAATTAAGTACAGACCTATTCCACATACTAGATATGGCGAATTTTTAGGGCACAGACCTGTGCCACACAGCCCAGATATGAGATTTAATTAAGTACAGACCTATTCCACAAACTGGATATGACGAATTTTGAGGGCACAGACCTGTGCCACACAGCCCAGATGTGAGATTTAATTAAGTACAGACCAATTTCACATACTGGATATGGCGAATTTTGAGTGCACAGACCTGTGCCACACAGCCCAGATGTGAGATTTAATGAAGTACAGACCTAATCCACATACTGGATATGACGAATTTTGAGTGCACAGACCTGTGCCACACAGCCCAGATACGAGATTTAATGAAGTACAGACCTAATCCACATACTGGATATGGCGAATTTTGAGTGCACAGACCTGTGCCACACAGCCCAGATACGAGATTTAATTAAGTACAGACCTATTCCACAAACTGGATATGACGAATTTTGAGGGCACAGACCTGTGCCACACAGCCCAGATGTGAGATTTAATTAAGTACAGACCTATTCCACATACTAGATATGGCGAATTTTTAGGGCACAGACCTGTGCCACACAGCCCAGATGTGAGATTTAATGAAGTACAGACCTAATCCACATACTAGATATGGCGAATTTTGAGTGCACAGACCTGTGCCACACAGCCCAGATATGAGATTTAATTAAGTACAGACCTATTCCACAAACTGGATATGACGAATTTTGAGGGCACAGACCTATGCCACACAGCCCAGATGTGAGATTTAATTAAGTACAGACCTATTCCACATACTAGATATGGCGAATTTTTAGGGCACAGACCTGTGCCACACAGCCCAGATATGAGATTTAATTAAGTACAGACCTATTCCACAAACTGGATATGACGAATTTTGAGGGCACAGACCTATGCCACACAGCCCAGATGTGAGATTTAATTAAGTACAGACCTATTCCACATACTAGATATGGCGAATTTTTAGGGCACAGACCTGTGCCACACAGCCCAGATATGAGATTTAATTAAGTACAGACCTATTCCACAAACTGGATATGACGAATTTTGAGGGCACAGACCTGTGCCACACAGCCCAGATGTGAGATTTAATTAAGTACAGACCAATTTCACATACTGGATATGGCGAATTTTGAGTGCACAGACCTGTGCCACACAGCCCAGATATGAGATTTAATGAAGTACAGACCTAATCCACATACTGGATATGGCGAATTTTGAGTGCACAGACCTGTGCCACACAGCCCAGATATGAGATTTAATTAAGTACAGACCTATTCCACAAACTGGATATGACGAATTTTGAGGGCACAGACCTGTGCCACACAGCCCAGATGTGAGATTTAATTAAGTACAGACCTATTCCACATACTAGATATGGCGAATTTTTAGGGCACAGACCTGTGCCACACAGCCCAGATGTGAGATTTAATGAAGTACAGACCTAATCCACATACTGGATATGACGAATTTTGAGTGCACAGACCTGTGCCACACAGCCCAGATATGAGATTTAATTAAGTACAGACCTATTCCACAAACTGGATATGACGAATTTTGAGGGCACAGACCTGTGCCACACAGCCCAGATGTGAGATTTAATTAAGTACAGACCAATTTCACATACTGGATATGGCGAATTTTGAGTGCACAGACCTGTGCCACACAGCCCAGATGTGAGATTTAATGAAGTACAGACCTAATCCACATACTGGATATGACGAATTTTGAGTGCACAGACCTGTGCCACACAGCCCAGATATGAGATTTAATGAAGTACAGACCTAATCCACATACTGGATATGGCGAATTTTGAGTGCACAGACCTGTGCCACACAGCCCAGATACGAGATTTAATTAAGTACAGACCTATTCCACAAACTGGATATGACGAATTTTGAGGGCACAGACCTGTGCCACACAGCCCAGATGTGAGATTTAATTAAGTACAGACCTATTCCACATACTAGATATGGCGAATTTTTAGGGCACAGACCTGTGCCACACAGCCCAGATGTGAGATTTAATGAAGTACAGACCTAATCCACATACTAGATATGGCGAATTTTGAGTGCACAGACCTGTGCCACACAGCCCAGATGTGAGATTTAATTAAGTACAGACCTATTCCACATACTAGATATGGCGAATTTTTAGGGCACAGACCTGTGCCACACAGCCCAGATGTGAGATTTAATGAAGTACAGACCTAATCCACATACTAGATATGGCGAATTTTGAGTGCACAGACCTGTGCCACACAGCCCAGATATGAGATTTAATTAAGTACAGACCTATTCCACAAACTGGATATGACGAATTTTGAGGGCACAGACCTATGCCACACAGCCCAGATGTGAGATTTAATTAAGTACAGACCTATTCCACATACTAGATATGGCGAATTTTTAGGGCACAGACCTGTGCCACACAGCCCAGATATGAGATTTAATTAAGTACAGACCTATTCCACAAACTGGATATGACGAATTTTGAGGGCACAGACCTATGCCACACAGCCCAGATGTGAGATTTAATTAAGTACAGACCTATTCCACATACTAGATATGGCGAATTTTTAGGGCACAGACCTGTGCCACACAGCCCAGATATGAGATTTAATTAAGTACAGACCTATTCCACAAACTGGATATGACGAATTTTGAGGGCACAGACCTGTGCCACACAGCCCAGATGTGAGATTTAATTAAGTACAGACCTATTCCACATACTAGATATGGCGAATTTTTAGTGCACAGACCTGTGCCACACAGCCCAGATGTGAGATTTAATTAAGTACAGACCAATTTCACATACTGGATATGGCGAATTTTGAGTGCACAGACCTGTGACACACAGCCCAGATATGAGATTTAATGAAGTACAGACCTAATCCACATACTGGATATGGCGAATTTTGAGTGCACAGACCTGTGCCACACAGCCCAGATATGAGATTTAATTAAGTACAGACCTATTCCACAAACTGGATATGACGAATTTTGAGGGCACAGACCTGTGCCACACAGCCCAGATGTGAGATTTAATTAAGTACAGACCTATTCCACATACTAGATATGGCGAATTTTTAGGGCACAGACCTGTGCCACACAGCCCAGATGTGAGATTTAATGAAGTACAGACCTAATCCACATACTGGATATGACGAATTTTGAGTGCACAGACCTGTGCCACACAGCCCAGATATGAGATTTAATTAAGTACAGACCTATTCCACAAACTGGATATGACGAATTTTGAGGGCACAGACCTATGCCACACAGCCCAGATGTGAGATTTAATTAAGTACAGACCTATTCCACATACTAGATATGGCGAATTTTTAGGGCACAGACCTGTGCCACACAGCCCAGATATGAGATTTAATTAAGTACAGACCTATTCCACAAACTGGATATGACGAATTTTGAGGGCACAGACCTGTGCCACACAGCCCAGATGTGAGATTTAATTAAGTACAGACCAATTTCACATACTGGATATGGCGAATTTTGAGTGCACAGACCTGTGCCACACAGCCCAGATGTGAGATTTAATGAAGTACAGACCTAATCCACATACTGGATATGACGAATTTTGAGTGCACAGACCTGTGCCACACAGCCCAGATACGAGATTTAATGAAGTACAGACCTAATCCACATACTGGATATGGCGAATTTTGAGTGCACAGACCTGTGCCACACAGCCCAGATACGAGATTTAATTAAGTACAGACCTATTCCACAAACTGGATATGACGAATTTTGAGGGCACAGACCTGTGCCACACAGCCCAGATGTGAGATTTAATTAAGTACAGACCTATTCCACATACTAGATATGGCGAATTTTTAGGGCACAGACCTGTGCCACACAGCCCAGATGTGAGATTTAATGAAGTACAGACCTAATCCACATACTAGATATGGCGAATTTTGAGTGCACAGACCTGTGCCACACAGCCCAGATATGAGATTTAATTAAGTACAGACCTATTCCACAAACTGGATATGACGAATTTTGAGGGCACAGACCTATGCCACACAGCCCAGATGTGAGATTTAATTAAGTACAGACCTATTCCACATACTAGATATGGCGAATTTTTAGGGCACAGACCTGTGCCACACAGCCCAGATATGAGATTTAATTAAGTACAGACCTATTCCACAAACTGGATATGACGAATTTTGAGGGCACAGACCTATGCCACACAGCCCAGATGTGAGATTTAATTAAGTACAGACCTATTCCACATACTAGATATGGCGAATTTTTAGGGCACAGACCTGTGCCACACAGCCCAGATATGAGATTTAATTAAGTACAGACCTATTCCACAAACTGGATATGACGAATTTTGAGGGCACAGACCTGTGCCACACAGCCCAGATGTGAGATTTAATTAAGTACAGACCAATTTCACATACTGGATATGGCGAATTTTGAGTGCACAGACCTGTGCCACACAGCCCAGATATGAGATTTAATGAAGTACAGACCTAATCCACATACTGGATATGGCGAATTTTGAGTGCACAGACCTGTGCCACACAGCCCAGATATGAGATTTAATTAAGTACAGACCTATTCCACAAACTGGATATGACGAATTTTGAGGGCACAGACCTGTGCCACACAGCCCAGATGTGAGATTTAATTAAGTACAGACCTATTCCACATACTAGATATGGCGAATTTTTAGGGCACAGACCTGTGCCACACAGCCCAGATGTGAGATTTAATGAAGTACAGACCTAATCCACATACTGGATATGACGAATTTTGAGTGCACAGACCTGTGCCACACAGCCCAGATATGAGATTTAATTAAGTACAGACCTATTCCACAAACTGGATATGACGAATTTTGAGGGCACAGACCTGTGCCACACAGCCCAGATGTGAGATTTAATTAAGTACAGACCAATTTCACATACTGGATATGGCGAATTTTGAGTGCACAGACCTGTGCCACACAGCCCAGATGTGAGATTTAATGAAGTACAGACCTAATCCACATACTGGATATGACGAATTTTGAGTGCACAGACCTGTGCCACACAGCCCAGATATGAGATTTAATGAAGTACAGACCTAATCCACATACTGGATATGGCGAATTTTGAGTGCACAGACCTGTGCCACACAGCCCAGATACGAGATTTAATTAAGTACAGACCTATTCCACAAACTGGATATGACGAATTTTGAGGGCACAGACCTGTGCCACACAGCCCAGATGTGAGATTTAATTAAGTACAGACCTATTCCACATACTAGATATGGCGAATTTTTAGGGCACAGACCTGTGCCACACAGCCCAGATGTGAGATTTAATGAAGTACAGACCTAATCCACATACTAGATATGGCGAATTTTGAGTGCACAGACCTGTGCCACACAGCCCAGATGTGAGATTTAATTAAGTACAGACCTATTCCACATACTAGATATGGCGAATTTTTAGGGCACAGACCTGTGCCACACAGCCCAGATGTGAGATTTAATGAAGTACAGACCTAATCCACATACTAGATATGGCGAATTTTGAGTGCACAGACCTGTGCCACACAGCCCAGATATGAGATTTAATTAAGTACAGACCTATTCCACAAACTGGATATGACGAATTTTGAGGGCACAGACCTATGCCACACAGCCCAGATGTGAGATTTAATTAAGTACAGACCTATTCCACATACTAGATATGGCGAATTTTTAGGGCACAGACCTGTGCCACACAGCCCAGATATGAGATTTAATTAAGTACAGACCTATTCCACAAACTGGATATGACGAATTTTGAGGGCACAGACCTATGCCACACAGCCCAGATGTGAGATTTAATTAAGTACAGACCTATTCCACATACTAGATATGGCGAATTTTTAGGGCACAGACCTGTGCCACACAGCCCAGATATGAGATTTAATTAAGTACAGACCTATTCCACAAACTGGATATGACGAATTTTGAGGGCACAGACCTGTGCCACACAGCCCAGATGTGAGATTTAATTAAGTACAGACCTATTCCACATACTAGATATGGCGAATTTTTAGTGCACAGACCTGTGCCACACAGCCCAGATGTGAGATTTAATTAAGTACAGACCAATTTCACATACTGGATATGGCGAATTTTGAGTGCACAGACCTGTGACACACAGCCCAGATATGAGATTTAATGAAGTACAGACCTAATCCACATACTGGATATGGCGAATTTTGAGTGCACAGACCTGTGCCACACAGCCCAGATATGAGATTTAATTAAGTACAGACCTATTCCACAAACTGGATATGACGAATTTTGAGGGCACAGACCTGTGCCACACAGCCCAGATGTGAGATTTAATTAAGTACAGACCTATTCCACATACTAGATATGGCGAATTTTTAGGGCACAGACCTGTGCCACACAGCCCAGATGTGAGATTTAATGAAGTACAGACCTAATCCACATACTGGATATGACGAATTTTGAGTGCACAGACCTGTGCCACACAGCCCAGATATGAGATTTAATTAAGTACAGACCTATTCCACAAACTGGATATGACGAATTTTGAGGGCACAGACCTATGCCACACAGCCCAGATGTGAGATTTAATTAAGTACAGACCTATTCCACATACTAGATATGGCGAATTTTTAGGGCACAGACCTGTGCCACACAGCCCAGATGTGAGATTTAATTAAGTACAGACCAATTTCACATACTGGATATGGCGAATTTTGAGTGCACAGACCTGTGCCACACAGCCCAGATGTGAGATTTAATGAAGTACAGACCTAATCCACATACTGGATATGACGAATTTTGAGTGCACAGACCTGTGCCACACAGCCCAGATACGAGATTTAATGAAGTACAGACCTAATCCACATACTGGATATGGCGAATTTTGAGTGCACAGACCTGTGCCACACAGCCCAGATACGAGATTTAATTAAGTACAGACCTATTCCACAAACTGGATATGACGAATTTTGAGGGCACAGACCTGTGCCACACAGCCCAGATGTGAGATTTAATTAAGTACAGACCTATTCCACATACTAGATATGGCGAATTTTTAGGGCACAGACCTGTGCCACACAGCCCAGATGTGAGATTTAATTAAGTACAGACCAATTTCACATACTGGATATGGCGAATTTTGAGTGCACAGACCTGTGCCACACAGCCCAGATATGAGATTTAATGAAGTACAGACCTAATCCACATACTGGATATGGCGAATGTGGAATAGGACTGTACTTAATGAAATCTCACATCTGGGCTGTGTGGCACAGGTCTGTGCACTCAAAATTCGCCATATCCAGTATGTGGAATAGATCTGTACTTAATAAAATCTCACATCTGGGCTGTGTGGCACAGGTCTGTGTACTCAAAATTCGTCATATCCAGTTTGTGGATTAGGTCTGTACTTCAGAAAATCTCACATCTGGGCTGTGTGGCACAGGTCTGTGCACTCAAAATTCGTCAAATCCAGTATGTGGATTAGGTCTGTACTTAATTAAATCTCATATCTAGTGTGTGTGGCACAGGTCTGTGCACTCAAAATTCGCCATATCCAGTATGTGGAATAGGTCTGTACTTAATTAAATCTCACATCTGGGCTGTGTGGCACAGGTCTGTGCACTCAAAATTCGTCATATCCAGTTTCTGGATTAGGTCTGTACTTAATTAAATCTCATATCTGGGCTGTGTGGCACAGGTCTGTGCACTCAAAATTCGTCATATCCAGTATGTGGAATAGGTCTGTACTTAAATAAATCTCACATCTGAGTTGTATGGCACAGGTCTGTGCCCTCAAAATTCGTCATATCCAGTATATGTAATAGGTTTGTACTGAAATAAATCTCAGATCTGGGTGGTAGGGCACAGGTCTGTACACTGAAAATTCGTCATATCCAGTATGTGGAATAGGTCTGTACTTAATTAAATCTCACATCTGGGCTGTGTGGCACAGGTCTGTGCACTCAAAATTCGCCATATCCAGTATGTGGAATAGGTCTGTACTTAATTAAATCTCACATCTGGGCTGTGTGGCACAGGTCTGTGTACTCAAAATTCGTCATATCCAGTTTGTCGATTAGGTCTGTACTTAATTAAATCTCATATCTAGTGTGTGTGGCACAGGTCTGTGCACTCAGAATCCGCCATATCCAGTATGTGGAATAGGTCTGTACTTAATTAAATCTCACGTCTGGGCTGTGTGGCACAGGTCTGTGCACTCAAAATTCGTCATATCCAGTTTCTGGATTAGGTCTGTACTTAATTAAATCTCACAGCTGGGCTGTGTGGCACAGGTCTGTGCACTCAAAATTCGTCATATCCAATATGTGGATTAGGTCTGTACTTAATTAAATCTCACATCTGGGCTGTGTGGAACAGGTCTGTGCACTCAAAATTCGCCATATCCAGTATGTGGAATAGGTCTGCACTTAATTAAATCTCACATCTGGGCTGTGTGGCACAGGTCTGTGTACTCAAAATTCGTCATATCCAGTTTGTGGATTAGGTCTGTACTTCAGAAAATGTCACATCTGGGCTGTGTGGCACAGGTCTGTGCACTCAAAATTCGTCATATCCAGTATGTGGATTAGGTCTGTACTTAATTAAATCTCATATCTAGTGTGTGTGGCACAGGTCTGTGCACTCAAAATTCGCCATATCCAGTATGTGGAATAGGTCTGTACTTAATTAAATCTCACATCTGGGCTGTGTGGCACAGGTCTGTGCACTCAAAATTCGTCATATCCAGTTTCTGGATTAGGTCTGTACTTAATTAAATCTCATATCTGGGCTGTGTGGCACAGGTCTGTGCACTCAAAATTCGTCATATCCAGTATGTGGATTAGGTCTGTACTTAATTAAATCTCACATCTGGGCTGTGTGGAACAGGTCTGTGCACTCAAAATTCGCCATATCCAGTATGTGGAATAGGTCTGCACTTAATTAAATCTCACATCTGGGCTGTGTGGCACAGGTCTGTGCACTCAAAATTCGCCATATCCAGTATGTGGAATAGGTCTGTACTTAATTAAATCTCACATCTGGGCTGTGTGGCACAGGTCTGTGCACTCAAAATTCGTCATATTCAGTATATAGAATAGGTCTGTACTTAAATAAATCTCATATCTGGGCTGTATGGCACAGGTCTGTGCCCTCAAAATTCGTCATATACAGTATATGGAATAGGTCTGTACTTAAATAAATCTCACATCTGAGTGATATGGAAAAGGTCTGTGCACTCAAAATTCGTCATATCCAGCATATGGAATAGGGCTGTACTGAAATAAATCTCAGATCTGGGTGGTAGGGCACAGGTCTGTACACTGAAAATTCGACATATCCAGTATATGGGATAGGTCTCCACTTAAATAAATCTCACATCTGAGTGATATGACACAGGTTTGTGCACTCAAATCTCGCCATATCCAGTATATGGAATAGAATAGATCTGTACTTAAATAAATCTCACATCTGAGTGAAATGGCAGAGATCTGTTTGCCCTAATTTTATCATATAAAATGCAAGGAATAAATAAGGTCTGTAATTAAGCAGATGAATGAATTTTTATGATATGACCTAGATATGTACTCTGCAAGTTCGTATGTCTCATGAATAATTCATGAATAATTCAGGCATTAATATTATTGTTATCCTCTCATAATTACAAAATAAACACATAATTCGTGAACCAGAAGAGAAATGTGTGTAAACAGTGTGTAAAAGCACCACCACGAGTACTGTAGACAGGTATTAAATAACCAAATGTGAAAATTCCAATTCTATTTATAGAGCTAAACATAAAAATACACAGGCTATTTATAGAGCTGTTTCTCATTGGATGAATATTCCCTTATATCTCTATTGTAAATTGGCTTGCTATAACACACTCTATATTTCATTATATGTGTTACAGAATTTGATTGACAGTTTCGAATATCATCAAATGTGGCAGAGGTCAGTTCATTATAGACCTACCGGTACGTACACCACAACAGAGGCGAAGGAACGACCAAAGGTAGCCTAATTGAAGGTTCATTCTAAAACTCGGATTGCTTTCCAACTTGGACTCTACTTGGACCAAGCGGCAATACTGGGGTCCAGGGACGTATCAGGTCGAGATCCAAAATTAGCGCCCGCCAGGGAGATGTACTATGGTGGAGGATATGCTAGTCTAAACAAATAAGTCTTTAGCTGGCTACAGAAACCTGTTATTGTTTGTTGTGATCGTACTGATTGCGGGAGTCTGTTCCATTCTGTGAGGGAAGCCATTGCAAAACCTCGCCTACCAATGGCCTTTTTGTGAGAGACTGAGGAAAGAGAAAGACGATTTCCATGGGTTAAACAACTGGTTTTGATCAAGGATGATAGGTATATGGGTTGAGAGAATTTGATAGCCTTGAAAGTAATTAGATTGTACTTAAACAAGATGCGGTATGTGATAGGGAGCCAGTGTAGTTTTTGAAGAGAGGGAGTGACATGGCTAGTTCTATCAAGTCTAAAAACAATTCTACAAAGGGCATTTTGAATCTTTTAGAGTTTAGCTACATTGTATTTACTTACTCTATAAAGTAGGGAATTGCAGTAGTCAAGTCAACTGCTGATTGTTGAGTTTGCAAGCAAGGCTGCAGTCTCCACACTGAGGAATTTACGGATGCGTCTTAGGTCCTTGTAGGTGGTAGTAACAGGCACGACACATATTGGTTATGTGGCTGGTAAAGGTGTTTCTGGAGTCAAAAGTAACACCTAGGTTCTTGACTTTATCAGTAGGGGAGATAGAATTTCCAAGAAGTTGAGTCGGGAATTTGTTGATGAGGGACTCTCTGGCTTGTCTATCACCAATGATAATAAATTCAGTTTTCTCGGGGGTTGAGTAAGTTGGTGTTTTACGTCCCGTCCTGTTGGTGTTTTATGTCCCGTTCAACAGCCAGGGACATATTGGGACAGGTCTTCAACAGCTAGGGTCATATTGGGAGAGGTCATCAGCATTGTAACTTATGTGAGATGAAGCCACGCAGAGGTGACAGCCTATGATTAGATGCCAAACTTGCTAACCACTAGGCCACTGTGGTCCTAAGGTGGTGCCTCAAGTTTATACAATTAAAAGTATCAAGCGGAAATGGTCATGTCTTTTAATTTACTCCTGTTAGAAATTAAGTAATAATGCACTTTAATAAATAGGTCAGTCACACTGACAATTTTATCAATTAATACCAAGAATAAATAGGTCGTGTAGTTGAGTAGTACAGGGGTGAATTGTTACCCATTGTTTACGAACAGTTAAAAAATTTCAAAAATTATATGATAATATCTTAACCCAGTGGGCAATTAGACGTCATTTTGATATCTAATGGACATCTAGATCTAAATCTAAATGATGTCCCCAGCAGGTCCCATCTGAAAGCTCACATGTCGTCTGGGACAGTATGTTATTTAGATGTTGAATTTAGACATCTTCTTGATGTCTTATGGAGGTCATTTTCAGATTTAAAAGGAAATTTCTATGCACTGAAATCCATTAAATTTTAATTTTATTAATTTGAAGACAACTATATTAATCAGATAAACAGTGAGGCAAATCTAAATTTTATTTCAGTGTAGGAAATTCACAACAGACCAAAAGACCATGCCAAGAAATTTCATCTCCACTCCAACCAGGAGTACTGCGCAGGATTCGAAACTTGCACCTATCCACTTGTGCTGGATGCTGCATTTTTTATACACACCTTGCATGGTCAAAATATTGTCTGGATGTTTTCAATATTATCCAAACATACCAAGGGGATCTTGCACATGTGTGTAAAGATTAACTTTGTACTGGCAACTGTACGATCTTTATTTATGCCTAGCATGGTCGAATTATGGTTTAGATGTTTTGAATATTACTCATACATACTTTATTTGGGGTTTTACGTCGCTTTCAACACTGTACAGGTCATATCACGACGGGTAGTTGGAAGGGCAGAGGAAACCAGTACATATAGTTCGCTAGGGTTGTGTACCGTAAACTGCCGACCAACGGCAAGCAACTACCAGCTTTCCCACTTAAGGCCGTCACGGGGATCGAACCCCGGCCTCAGAGGTGGGAACATACATACAGAAGTGGCAATACATTCAATAAATGCTTATGAGTGGTGTTGGGGAAAATCTTTGACTCACTTGATGAAATTCCATCCTTTACAATGGGAAGTTGCAAAAGTAATATCCTTAATGAATTCTAAAATGACTTTAACAGTGCTTAATCTGCATTAAAAGAGACCCAAAGATGCAACAACCAAGATTCAAGTAAAAAGAATTAAGAGAGATTTTAAAGAGACAGATATACATTTTCAGACAATGTAATAAATAATACAGTGATGCAATAATACAGCATTATGTAGATTTTCACTGTAACTTTGTCTATTTCAAGGTTCAATTATAAATATTCAACAAGGTAAAGCGTACATGATCATCAATACTGTTCAATTTAGACGATTAAATGATATCAAATTTTAATCTGGTTATATCCAATTTAGATATCTAAATCTAGATCTAAAAGTGATGTCTAAAATTACTCTGGATTGCATCAGGATTTTGCAGATGTAAAAATGACGTCAAATTGTTGTCAGAACCAATTCGGACCTACTTTAGATATCTAAATGACATCCTCTGCCCACTGGGAAGGTGCAATAGATATTTATTCTTTCTATTATATTCAAAAAAAAATTATGACATGTTTATCATATTTGGTCTGTAAAAATGACAAAAAACAAAAGTGGCAAATTCACATCCATTAGTGAATTTATATCACTTGCTCTATGCTTACATGAAGATCTGTGTATAGAATATAATGGGACTGGTTTGTAATCAACACCTTCTATTGAATTGGTCCTTGTTCATCAGTCACTTCATTTATATTTATAAGATATTACGAGAAACCCCCATTCGTGACCTCACATTTCCTCAAAACATTAATAAGTTGGATATTTGGTTTGCAACTGTACAATGCAATGGGATCTCTTTCTGCCTATAAAGTATTGCTGGAAAACCAGCTAGTAATATTTAAGAATAAAAGACATCTTGGCCATCTCCACTTGCTTTGGACTCTCACTGCATGTTAGTCAACTCCATTAATCAGTGCTGCCCCCTCATTGCCGCTAGTACTGCTCACCTTGGACTATTACCACTGGCCAATGCCTCCTTTTTCCACCTGTAATCTTAATTAAAATAAATAAAAAAGTCCAGTTTCCTGTAAAAGTTTCTAGAAAAGACATTGTTGACTATTTTAACAAATATCCTGGCATTTTCAGATCGGACATGCATTGCCAGTGCCTGTTTGAGCTTTTACCAGTTAAATGGTGCTATGTATATAGCATGTTTGAGTGGTACTACGGTGAATGCAAGATAACAGAGCTAGATGTATGTGTGCTAAATAATATTTTTTTTTGCATGAAGGGTATTTTTTCTGAAGTTTATTTTTGAAGTTGTCAAGTGTAAATGGTTAGCTGTGTCAAATTATTACAGACATAAAACTTCTAAAACATTACAACAGGAAGGCATTCTGCTACATTTTTATGCTATTAGAAAATGTATATCAACACCATATTAAGCTTATCCCCAGCCAGATAGTGATAGACTAATCAAAGGTTAAACTTTAGCTGTCAGAGCTTTTTACATTGTAAAACAGCATTTTTTTGTGAAATAAAATGTGCAAAACAAAGGATGTATGTCGCCAGTGGTATATCTTGACTGCAAATGAAAGGTATATGTAAGTCACTTGTCACAGAAACCCACTGCAAGCTTTGTCTTATCAACAAGTCATCATGTATGAAACCCATTTAAGCCCAAAGCTAAGACAAAAGGCAAAATTTATAATCCTTTCCTATAAGTAACATAAAATATCTGTAGACAATTTGTTTTAAAGACAAAGTTTAGGTAATATGTGAGTTCTCGAAAATCTGTTTTTTTTTCTATTTTTAGTCAACTCAGCCCTTCTCCTAATTCAGCTTCTGCAAACTTGGTCCCTCAATTCTGTCCTTCTATTTAACAACTGATCGAGTTATCTTGTGAAGAGTTGCTAAATTTAAATCTTAGTATGCAGAATTTACTTGAATAAATATCTTTTGAATATGTTATTACAAATAAATTAAATAAATGTTTATTAAATGTATCATATGGACTATACTTTAAAGTGGAGTAATTTGCCAGGGGCCATATTCACAAAAGGAATCAAGATCAAGTTGAGCCAAAAATCAGCTCAAGTTTGGTATTATAAACAGCTGTACAGTTAAGCTGATTTTTTGGCTCAACCTGAGCTTGATTCCTCTTGTGAATACCAACCCTGGCATAAATGGGCCAAGTTTGAAAAGGATTGATATTATTCAGATCATAGGAATCGTATAAAATAAAAAACGCTTTTTTTGTACGATTTCTATGATTCAGATTTATTTTTACAGACCCGTCTTGTTTCACTGAAGTCCATTCGGTAGATGGCGCTGCAAGGCGTTGTTTATTTTTGGAAAATCAACATGGTTGTCTTTGTTCGTGTCTGGCTATTTTAAGGCACAACAACTCTTATATGGCCGTTTTGCTGTGTATAAACGATATAGATAAAAGGTATCTATTTTTCTCTCTGATACGCCAGTGAGATATCTTGCTAGAAATGGACATTAGTTAGCTACATTTGTCTTGCTTTGGTATCCTTGCGTTGCCGGTTTTCGACGGTCTTACGCGTTTTAATCCATTTTCGTTTCTTTCATCAATCCCTATGGTATTTTAAACTTAAAATTTAAAAATATGCTGTTTAAATGGCAAGAATAAATATAATGGGTTAAACATTTTAACTTAATTATTTTTTTTTTGTTTGATTCAATTTCTGTGTGTACAGTGTTTTTATTTTACAAATGGTTGTCTGTTATTGACGGTAAAATAAACAGAGTGTCTTCGGAACCAACAAGGACGGGTCACAATTCTTTTAATTTCAGAACCGTCACGTTCATATTATAACTATTTGATGTGTAGATACATAAAACCAGGAAACCAGTCTACTTTTCATCTGCAAAGGTGATTAATTTCATTAACCAATGAAAACATTTATAAAATCAGTGTTATAAAATATATCAAGGGTAAAGACATATTTCTTTAAAACGGGTCTTAAAGACATATTTCTTTAAAACGGGTCTTAAAGCAAATAATTTGTGAGCCATTTCCATTGGCGGTTCTGAAAAGGATTGTTTTCCGATCCGTCAGTGACTGTTCTGAAGCCACAGTGTTGAAATAAAATCAGTATTAATGGTATTCACAATATATTTTAAACTTTGAATTTTCTACATTGTCCTTTGTAAAATGATAATTTAGTAAATAAACGAAATAATTGTTGCAATTATATCATAAAAATTTCAAATAACAAACTTTCTTGAAGGTGTGGACATAAAATTATTTTCGTAGACTTTTACATCATAATTTTTAAAGTTGGTTTTGAAGACTGTTTCTTCCATTTTGTGTCAAGACAAAGCACGTGATTTTATGTTAATGAGCATGGGCATGGTTTATTTTATATTATAACATCCAAAAATCAAAATATTTTATTGCACGTTTTTCTTATATTTGCTGCTGAACTAAAGCATGTAGTCAGTGAAAAATTGAGATAAAGGTTAATAATTAGAAAAAGATGGCGTTTTATTTTTAAAAATAAAATCTTAAAAATCTATTTGTCTTTTATAAAATATGAAAGAACAGTATTTTAACAGGATGAAATTTGCATATTTCACGGAAATTTATAAGTGTTACCAATGACAACCATATTTTATTTTGCTTTGAACATTCATATTATATTTCACCTAACAAAATCGGGATTTTACTGCACCATGTAATAGAAACTTTATTTTATAAAATTCAAAACAATATTTGAATTTAATATCTTGTAATATATTTAAAATAAGGTCATTGCATTTATTTATTTCATTTTTTACTGACAATAAAAGCACGTGTACAGAACTACAATGTATTAATGCGCAGCCGACGACACAACGATATTAACCACATTCAACATCAGTACCGGTGACGATGGTACCCGGCGATAATTGGTAGCAAAGAGACATTTCTCACGTTCGGGTGGGCGTTTCAGTACTTACTATACTTGCCAAAAGTTACTGGAAGATACTTTTTTCTATTTGTGTGGTAGCTTCCGGGTAAACAAGTAAGTATTAAAATGATCGACATATATCCTCTGATTTTGTAGTGGTGGTGGACCAGTTCACGCCCGGGTACCAAACTACCAATTCACGCCCACCCTCAATTTTCTTGAAAAGTAATAATTTTTCATAGAGAAGATTTTTACCACATCATAGATAATCATCAAATTGATCATATACATTTGTTATTTATTGTTTAACTGTGATTGTTTTGGATAAATTTAGGGGTGGGCGTACTTACTTTTTTTGTTTTTGTGGCAGAGTTTCCAGTAAGTACTGGTTGTTACTGCGCATGTGGGCGGAGCTTATTTTACTTGCCACAAATTTTCCCATGCGAATGACCCAATCTACCAGCAAACGCCCGTGTTTAAGATAATATTTTACATTTATGGTGGTTTACCGTGTAATCAGCCCATTAAGCAAGCAGTAAAGTGTGTTTTAATAGCAAGTTTTACAAATTTATATATACACGTTTGGTTGCAATAAACGAATAACAGTTGTTAAACGTTGGTAGCTTTATTAATATGTGGTTAAAAACATGAATTTCACTCTATTTTAATGCCAAAATATGCTTAATGGGCCAAAATATGGGTTAGGCTGAAGACACGAGGATTGACCATATATTATATTTGGAATTTTAGTTTATGTTTTTCTTCAACCAAATTGTCAAATGACATTTGAGACAATTAATGCCGTGAATATGCCCGGGAACATTTCTTTGAAAGTGATGTATTTTGACAAAAAATATCTATTATCGACCACATTTACCGGAAATACCAGTGAATGCCCATTTTGTTTGCAAATAGAAGCATTTGTCCTTGACCTCTAATAAAGATATATAAGGTGGGCATTCACAGGTAGGCAGGCATTTACTGGTAGAAAGCCACTAAGAAATGCAATAAGTGAACCCTAATTTATATCAAGAGCTTACACATCGGGGACCCAATGTCTAAGTGTTTACTTATTGTCATGTCCCAGATGTTGAATGAGGATATTATGCATCAGTCAAGCAATTTGATTGGGCAAAAATTCATAACGGGTAAACAGTAGGGGAACATCATACCTGAATATTCATCAGCAAATAAAATCAAAAGTGGCTCAAGCTATGCGTCTGTATGTCTGCAAGTTTGAAGCATTTGATTTTCAACTGATATTCCTATTTCATTAAGTGTTTATAAAATATTATTAGAACACCACACAGAAATCTGTAACCTCATAGTTCCTCATTTTGAATGAGGGCTGTCATGACTAGCCGACTAATCAACAATTGTTAGAATAGTGCTATTTACAGGTTCATATTTTAAAGTACAGATAATCGCTCAATGTAGTGTAAAAGATGACAGAAGGTCTGAATCCGTAAAATATGTCCATATTGTAGTGGTAAAGATGGCAAACGGGATAGTTGGTTTCTATTCGATTCATATAAACGTAAACGAAATCCGGTGACAAAGTCCAAGAACCGGTTCCCGAAATGTCATATGAAAAGACATATTAACACCGTAAACGTATAAAATATTGCACAAAAACACTTAAAAACATTTACTTCTGTAATATTTTGCCAATATACAGTGACATAATATCCAAAATGTCAGATTTATCAAAAAATAAACCGCATTTTAGTTGAAGAAATTGTTTATGTACGCGTGCAGAAGATTTTACAGTGTGACTACAGTTTGGTGTATATTAATTCAAATGAATCCGGTTTCCGCCAAATTTTTGTTTTCGGGACCCGGTTTCCATATTTACTTTCGATCGTAACACTACAATGTTGTCACATAATATAAGTGAAAATCCAAAAACAGCCATGTTTTCTGTACTGTTTATGCATTCATGTAAAACTGGAGTACCATATACCTCTTATATCACCCACTTCCTGTCTGAAATAAATGAAGCAGAAGTTGCAGGAAAACAGCAAATTTATTAAATTTTACAGATTGTATACATATATTTTCATTTTATTTTGCATATTTATCGTTTTCATTGCTTTTTACAACATGAAACTTAAGATTTTTGGTTGTTTTATAAATTTGATGGTTATTCGGTGTCGTCACAAATAGTACTTAGGGATTAGCCAACATGAAATATTTTGAGTCGTGATGTCCCTGGTCGTGACAGCCCTAATACATTGATGCATACAAACCATCATTCACCTATTACATTTATTAATAATTTAAGGCAATTACATAAAACCAGACAATATAATAACTAATCTGACATTAATGCCATCTAACATTAGTGACACAGGTGTAATGTTGTGTGACATTTGTCGCAGGGCAAGGTTTCCAGGGGACTCGAACCCACGACCTCTCACACACGAGGCCCATACTCTACCAGGTGAGCTATGAGGGAAATCCCTACTAGCCAAGCCAGTAGTAGTGATTTTATCACTTCTTGGGTTCTGTCACACATTTATAACAGGGGTATACAGTATTATGCACATTAATAAACAGAAACGCGCCTAATGTTTCTTTGCTTGATTTGTCTTTTTTTGTTTCGGTCTGTTTTTGTTATCTGTAAAAGCTGAAAGGGTTGCACTGTTTACCACATGGAGACTGCAAGGATATTGATATAAAGCTAGAATAGAAAGTTTTTCAGCGTATTCTTGTGCACACTTTATCTATTTAGCCTATATTAATTTTATTTATAAAAATTTTAAGGCTACATAAACACTAAAAAGCACTAAGATTCTAGCAATTAAATCACTAAGATCCCATAATTACAAATCACCAACATAGGAAAACTATAACTAGTAAAAACTTTATAATATTACGAGAAAAGCAATAAACACTAATAGTACACTACATGAAATTAGTACATGTTACAGTCCAAAGTAAATTTGGAAACTGCGTCCCCAAAACAAATATTTGACAAAAACAGGAATCATGCAGATTAGTATCCACTAGTGCTGTGACGATGTTTGCAGAAGTTAGATAGTTCGCTGGTTTACTGCGCCGAATTCGAAGTTCGATTCAAACGTCTGAAATTTGGACTTTGCAAAAATGTTTAGAAGTCACCAAGATCCCAACAGATTCTATTTTTGGCCATCTATAAAAGTTAAGTTTTATATGAAAACATGACGAAATTTATTAAAGATTTAAATGGTATAAATGGAATTTATGTTTTACCTTATTGTCAGCAAAGTGACAAGATTTTGTGGCAAATTTCTGCATTTTTACTTGTTTTGAAAACGTGGTTTCGACTATTGAAATAGATCGAGGTTTTCTGGCTTGTACAGATACCAAACATCGAACCCAACATTCTAAATGATCTAGCAGCACTAGTATCTACTAGTGGTGGCATCGTTTACAGAAATCAAAACCAGTTACCGGGGCTTTGAAACGAACAAAATCCGGTATTTCGTATGCTTGTTACTGGCAGTGATTATTTCTCGCGGGACATAAATGAACCAGAACTTGCAACTGGAAATGGCTTTCGCGAGATATTAAAACGTATGTAAACATGACTTTTGCGCAATATAAAGTAAAAATGTGATATATTTAACAAAATATATATAATTTTGGTCGTTTTGATGAAGTACCAGCCATTACAAAGCCTAAAATAATAACTTCTTCAATAACCGGTTCCCAAATATTCTATGCGGATTTTGTTTTTTCTACCAAAACGAAACAAAATTCCGCATACCGGAAAACCGTTAACAACACTAGTATCTACCAAACTGTAAAGTCTTCTACGTCTTCACGTGAAATATACTTGCAACTAAAATGCAGTTTGTCATTAAAATTTGAAGTTTGGTATATTATTTCACTGTATATTGTCAAAATATAATAAAACTATCCATTAATAAGCGTTTCTGTGCAGTATCTTATAATTATGATGTAAAATATGTGACTTTGGGAACCGGTTCTCGGACGTCTTGTCAACCAGATTTCGTTACCATTAAATTAATCAAATAGAAACCAACTATCCGGTTTGCTGTCTTTACCACTACATGAAATAAACTAACATAAAGTACAAAAATGTTAACAAGGCACAATGAAGATAGGAGGTTCCTGGGTTTACCTTTAGTTACACAAGACCACATCTTTGATTACAATTTGGGTCTTTGGTTATGACAGTAAGTTATAATGTTATTTCCCCAGGCTCACTGACAACCAACAAAAAATTAATATCTAACAACTGGTAACAACTGCGTCATTTGTTATTACCTCCTTACAGGTTTGATTGTATCCACTGGTAGCATCCAGTGGATACTATGGATTACGCACGAGTATGCCGCCGCCGCAGTGTGTGGAGATTTTCTCATTACC
This sequence comes from Sabellastarte sp. h YS-2021, assembly GCA_964017235.1. Lineage (NCBI taxonomy): Eukaryota > Metazoa > Annelida > Polychaeta > Sabellida > Sabellidae > Sabellastarte > Sabellastarte sp. h YS-2021. The sequence continues at coordinate 77,734,809 of OZ024929.1, read as the reverse complement.
CCTCTAGAGGCCAGGGTATTATAGGTAGACTTGTCAAATGTTCAGGTTATATTCATAACCATAAAATCTTGGCTGGGAATATTTTTGGCCTCATTTTGAAAAACAAGATGGCCACCACGGGTGTTTTTCGACTTTCGAGTTCTGTTGGCCCTCTAGAACAAAGGGAATTATAGGTAGAGATCTCAAATTCGCAGGATATGTTCATTACAAAATCTTGACTAAAATATTTTTGGCCTCATTTTGAAAAACAAGATGGCCGCCACGGGCGTTTTTTTTCAGTCTTGAAAAGTGCTTATATCTCCCTTATTATTGGAATGTCAAACCAACCTATAGGAAATCATGGGCTACGAATCTTCTGGTGTGGTCGGATTTGACCTTGGGCCGCCCCTTCAAGGTCAAACGAGAATAGCTAAACTTAAAAGTGCTTATAACTCACTTATTATTGGTTCTAGAGGTTTGGGATGGTAAACTAACATATAGGAAATCATGGGCTGTGAATCTTCTGGTGTGGTCAGATTTGACCTTGGGCCCCTCCTTCAAGGTCAAACTAGGATAGCCAAACTGAAAAGTGCTTATAACTCGCTTATTATTGGTCCTAGAGGTTTGGGATGGTAAACCAACCTATAGGAAATCATGGGCTGTAAATCTTTTGGTGTGGTCAGATTTGACCTTGGGTCTCTCGTTCAAGGTCAAACGAGGATAGCCAAACTTAAAAGTGCTTATAACTCTCTTATTATTGGTCCTAGAGATTTGGGATGGTAAACCAACCTATGGGAAATCATGGACTGGGAATCTTTTGGTGTGGTCAGATTAAACCTTGGGCCTCTCGTTCAAGGTCAAACGAGGATAGCCAAACTTAAAAGTGCTTCTAACTCGCTTATTATTGGTCCTAGAGGTTTGGGATGGTAAACCAACCTGTGGGAAATCACAGACCGGGAATCTTCTGGTTATGTCGGACTTGACCGTGGGCTGCCCCTTCAAGGTCAAACGAGGAGAGCCAAACTTAAAAGTGCTTATAACTCGCTTATTATTGGTCCTAGAGATTTGGGATGGTGAACCAACCTATAGGAAATCATGGTCTGGGAATCTCGTGGTGTGGTCAGATTTGACCTTGCCCCTCTCATTTAAGGTCAAACAAGGATAACCAAACTTAAAAGTGCTTATAACTCACTTATTTTTGGTCCTAGAGGTTTGGGATCATAAACCAACATATAGGAAATCATGGGCTGGGAATCTTGGGGTGTGGTCGGATTTGACCTTGGGCCCCTCCTTCAAGGTCAAACTAGGATAGCCAAACTTAAAAGTGCTTATAATTTGCTTATTATTGGTCCTAGAGGTTTGGGATGGTAAACCAGCCTATAGGAAATCATTGACTTGGAATCTTGTAGTGTGGTGGGATTCGACCTTGGGCCCCTCCTTCAAGGTAAGACGATGATAGCCAAACTTAAAAATTGCTTATAACTCGCTTATTATTTGTCCTAGAGGTTTGGGATGGTAAACCAACCTATAGGAAGTCATGGGCTGGGAATCTTTTGGTGTGGTCAGATTAAACCTTGGGCCTCTCGTTCAAGGTCAAACGAGGATAGCCAAACTTAAAAGTGCTTATAACTCGCTTATTATTGGCCTAGAGGTTTGCAATATGAAAACAAATTATAGGAAATCATGGGCTGCGAATTTTCTGATTCTAATTCTAATTGGACTTTTATAGCGCTTAATCTCTGTCATAAAGACAGACTCTAAGGCGCATCACACAAAAAATATTGTTCAATATTCATAAACCAGAGACATTGCAGGGTTCAGCACCGCGGAGAAAGCAGGAGGAGATTGGAAATTTAGGGTGGATAAGCTTTTCCAAAGAGGTATAACTTCAGCTTGACCTGAAGGAGGTAAGTAAGTTTGCAGAACGGACCTCGTCTGGAAGGTCATTCCAAATCATAGGTGCGTCATAGGAAAAACTGAGTCCAAAATGCTTTCAAGACTTGAAAACTGAAGCAAAGTGGGGAACCTCAAGAAACATGCCATCAGATTGACTTCGACGAGTGTTATATGCACTATGTCTGGGTGTGAGAAAGGGTTCAAGGTATTTGGGGTTACCACTGTGTGGGAACTTATAAACAAGCACGGCAGTCTTAAAGATAGAACGGTACTTAATCAGCAACCAATGTAGTGCTTTTCTAACTGGAGAGATGTGTGAATACTTGGTGGTATTGGCAACAATTCTGGCAAGACTGTTCTGAACACATTGAAGTTTGCGCAGATCCAGAGCTGAGATACCTCTGAACAGAGAGTTACAGTAATCAATCATCTGATGTGGTTAGATTTGACCTTAGGCCCCTGCTTCAAGGTCAACTGAGGGTAGCCAAACTTAAAAGTGCTTTCAACTTGCTTATTATTGGAAAATGCTGTTTATCTTCTAAACTACCATTATGTTGGCCTTTTCCGGTGGATAAATCTTGCATCTGGCCACAGATGCGTCCTTGGTCTAGTTGAAATTACAATCAGGGAAGAATTCCACCTGTATAAGATATTTGTTCAGTTGAAGTGGCTAGCTATTCAATATGACTTCCCCCATTTGAATTGAAACAAAAATACTGTCAAATTACTTGATGTTTGGGATTTTATCATGAAGAAACTTAAATCACTCTTATAAAAACGTGAATGCATTGATAACAGAGAGTAAGCATGGTGAAAAAATAATCAAAATTGGACCAGAAATAAGGAATTTATGATCATTTTGAGAGAAAGGTTAAGTGGGAAAAATGAAGTACTGCGATCATTTCGATTCCCAAATATTTCTCATTTAAACCCTATTTATATACCTGATGGCCACGTATATAAATTCTTGGTTTCCAGTTACATGATATGCAGCTCTGCCATTTCTTATTGTCCATGTTATTTTACCTGTGTCTCAGACTTTTAAGAGAACATTAGAAAAAAAAATGTCTTCAGAAGGGAGTAATACACCTAACCCTACGCCGCCACCAGCTCAGCAGCAGCAGATGGGTATGGCTCCTCCTGGTGGTGATCAACAAACAGGTGAGAATTAATGGGAATATTACATGAGTGGTGGATATTTTAAATTGTATCATGAGAGAATTAAAACATGATTAATTTGGCATAATTAATATTTTGTGAATTTTACATGGTAAGGGGTCACCATTTAATATAACAAATTTAGATTTCCCTGCCATTTCTACACAGTTCCAATGCAACAAGAGTGAGCAAAAGCAGTGTCTTGATGCATTTCCAGTTAAATTATAATGTTTATTTGTAGCTTATGTAGTTACTGAAATATTTACAATAAGTGGCACGGAGGGGGTGGGGGGGGGATTCGGTCTTTATTCCCTCGTATGTAGCTAAAGTATGGCTTGTGGTCATTAAAAAAAGTTTTTTTTTTTCAGTATCAACAATCTTGTCCAGAGTTACAGAGAGTGTTGGGAAAACTCCACTTTGTTATGGGTTTCTCCAAAAACCTCTTGCATGTTCCTTAAAATACAGGGTTGGCTGGTCAAATGAAGGGGCGGTTTTAGCCAGATAAAGCTACGCTAGTCAATACTCTAAAAGCGGTCAATACTGGTAAAAAGTTTTTACTTTTTACTTAAAAACAGACACAAAATGTCCAAATCACAAAAGCTGAACCTATTGAGACATATAATCAACAAAGCCCAATACAGATACAATTTGAAACAAACATTTTATTTCATTTTATAGAACCCTCATATGCAGCATGGAACTGTATAGTACATGTCACTCTCACCTCTTCTTGCCAATTCTGATGGTAATTAAGCGTCCCTGAAAGGGCGCTTATTTGTTTTCATCTCAGTTTCCTCACCGCCGCCGCATTATGGTCTCCCTTGAATATCTCCCTTATTATTAGAAGGTTTCAAACCATATTTGGCAGTTATATACCTTAGGCGTGGGAAAATTTTTCTGCATGCTTAAATTTGACCTTTGACCTTTATGAAGGTCACATGATCAAAAACTATTTTTTGAAGTACACCCCCCCCATCATCACAGTTCAGGAAAAACTACTTGCTACAGAGCCTTATAATTTGACACACCTGTTCATACTATCGAAAATGCGAGCTGATTAGATTTTGGGAGCAATCCCTTGAAAAGTGTCTCATTTATGAGTGATTTTCTGACACATTCCAATCTGAAAGCCTTAAATTTAGGCCAACCCCCCTATTATCTTCTTAAGTATTGCATTTAGAGCTATAAAATGTACTGTGAGGTAATAGGAAACCATATGTGGAGAGTCTAAATAGCCGGTCAGTTTTACCCCACGGCCCCCCCTTATGGGTCAAACTGGGGTCATAAAATAGCTGATTTTGAGTTTTTGCCTTATATCTCCTTTATTGTTGCTTTTATAGCTTCAGAATGTATTAAGAGGTATTGGGAAAGCATATATGGAGAGTCTAAATAGCCGGTCAGTTTTACCCCCCGACCCCTCCTTATGGGTCAAACTGGGGTCATAAAATAGCCGGTTTTGAGTTTTTGCCTTTATCTCTTTTATTGTTGCTTTTATAACTTCAGAATATATTAAGAGGTATTAGGAAAGTATATGTGGAGAGTCTAAATAGCCGGTCAGTTTTACCCCCTGGCCCCCACTTATGGGTCAAACTGGGGTCATAAAATAACCGATTTTGAGTTTTTGCCTTATATCTCCTTTATTGTTGCTTTTATAGCTTCAGAATGTATTAAGAGGTATTGGGAAAGCATATATGGAGAGTCTAAATAGCCGGTCAGTTTTACCCCCCGACCCCTCCTTATGGGTCAAACTGGGGTCATAAAATAGCCGATTTTGAGTTTTTGCCTTTATCTCCTTTATTGTTGCTTTTATAGCTTCAGAATATATTAAGAGGTATTGGGAATGCATATGTGGAGAGTCTAAATAACCGGTCAGTTTTACCCCCTGAACCCCCCTTATGGGCCAAACTGGGGTCATAAATAGCTGCTTTCAAGTTTTTGCCTTATATCTGCCTTATCGTTGCTTTTATAGCTTCAGAATGTATTAAGAGGTATTGGGAAAGCATATGTGGAAAGCATATGTGGAGAATCTAAATAGCCGGTCAGTTTTATCCCCCAATCCCCCCTTTATGGGTCAAACTGGGGTCATAAAATAGTTGCTTTGGAGTTTTGCCTTATATCTCCTTTATTGTTGCTTTTCGACCTTCAGAATGTATTAAGAGGTATTGGGAAAGCATATGTGGACAGTCTAAATAGCGGGTCAGTTTTATCCCCCGACCCTCCCTTATGGGTCAAACTGGGGTCATAAAATAGCTGATTTTGAGTTTTTGCCTTATATCTCCTTTATTGTTGCTTTTATAGCTTCAGAATGTATTAAGAGGTATTGGGAAAGCATACGGTGCAGCTTTGTGTATTCTTAGCTTTACAGCATGCTTATTAAAACCACAAAGCATTTTAAACTTTAAGGGACGCTTCGCTTTTGTTAGCAAAAGCATTCCTCTAGTTCAGTTCAGTCACTCAATTCTGTAGTTGACAGAGATGGGCTTAAAGGGACTTGTTTGTGTTCAACACCAACAAATCCTGTAAATCTAATCTCTTTCAACAATAGAAGAGTGACTACTTAAACAATATAACAATAATTCTTCTGTATAAATAGGCAAAAGAGTGTCAACTGAACAGTATGATATACCTTCATATCACTTTTTTTTATTTGACCAGTATTGACCACATGAGGTTTAAACACAAACAGATCATATAAATGCAATTTTTGTCATTAATAAATTGTGGAAATTGAAATATGTACAGGTATATGATAAATTTCATTTAAAATAGGCAAAAATATATCTACTCAACAGTATGGTAGATCTTTAGTTCCTGTTTGTCCAAGTTGACCAGTATGGATCAGATGAGGTTCAAACACAAAGAAAATCTATAAATCTAGTCTCTTTGAATAAAATTGAAACAGGTACCAGTATATTAGAACAACAATTATTCATTAAAGTAGGCAAACCATATATACTCTGTAGTATGGTATATCCTTAATCCTTATTTCATTTTTTTTTCAACGGACAAGTACTGACCAGATGAGGTTCAAACATGACCAAATCCTATAAATCTAGTCTCTGTCAGAAACAGAATTGTGTAAGTTGATAGAGAAATATGTCTATTACAAGAACAATTTTTCATGTGTAATAGGGAACAAATAATCAGGAACATAGTATATTCTTATTTGAATGTATTTCATTATTTTAGGTTGACAAGTATTGACCACTATTGACCAGGGGCGGATTTCATGAAAGGTCTCAGACTTAGCCCAGTCTCAGGCTGAGCCACTGGCTCAAATCTGAGCCTTTTGGCTCAGCTAAGTCTTTGTCTCAAATGGTTTTCACAGAAGGGGTCTCAGTTGAGACCAAACTTATCAAATAACCAAAGTGGTTTTCTGTGTCATGTGACCATTTTTTGTAGTCAAAATATTCTGCTGATGACATATATGTTCCTTGTTTGACACATAATATCTCTGGTCAAATACCATTTTGCAATGGGAAACCTTGTAAACATGTAAAAACACCCAAAGACTACTTCAGGGGGTTGTTTTATATACTTGTACCCTATTTTCACCCATTTCAAATTTTGAAGTGAGGAAAGAATTATGGCGGCCATATTTGAGACTTTGTTTACAAAACTTAAGCCCACTTTCTACCAGTCTCAACATTTGAGCCAGTGGCTGAGCCAAAGCTGAAACTGAGACCTTTTGCGAAATCCATTAAGGCTGAGCCCATGGGCTCAAGTAAAATGTTCCAATAATTTGAGACAAAAGTCTCAAGTTTGAGTCTGAGACCGGGCTAAGACCTTTTATGAAATCCGCCCCAGTAAAAGGCGGTTTTAACTGGTTTTAACTACTGGTCACGTCAATAATGTTATTGACCATTTTTTTTGCCAACCCTGAAACATTACATTCAGTAATCAAACTCATGCTTAATCATGGTATTTATAACCTTGAATATTCCATCACTTGTTGAAAAGTTATAGTGAGTTATTCTCTTGCAAAAATGGCACTAATTGTTATTTAGTCATCTGTGGACTCTGTAATTGTTATCACCAACATTGTATTTAAAATGGGGTGTTGGCTAATTCCAATGATTCTGGGTTTCCATATATGTTTTTTTACGGGAGCTGCCCAAGCAGTAGAACCCAATTATTTGTACTCACCACACCGCTAACAAGAATTTTAAAACTCAGACAATGCTTATTCATAAATTTTCAGGTATGCAAGGTGGTGGTGGTGGAATGATGGGAGGGAATATGCAGCATGACTTCCCTCACCCACAGTCCATGCCTCAGCCACACCAGATTCACCAGCAGCCCAACCCTCACAATATGGAGATGCTTCAGAAGGTGAGAAACCAGTAGTGTCATAGCAACCTTTATTACAGAGGGGTTTACCACTGATATCTTGGTATCGATATCATTACTCTTAAATACACTTTACATTGAGCATCTCAAATATCAGCACTTATAATTGTGGGATAGCTCTAAATCTAAAGATCTGATAGATTTTTATCTCATATTTTTGTAGATTTTACTATTTTTACCCCCACAGCCCTTAAGGGTTGTCGGGGTATTGTTTTCACCCATGGTGTCCGGATGGGCGGGCGGCGAGAAAAGTTTGTCCGGCCTGTATCTCAGGAACTGTAAGGTGTAGGAAGTTGATACTTGGTAGGGACATTGGTTAGGGGGTGTAGGTGTGCAACGTCATGGTGTGACCTTGATTTAACCTTTGACCTTGCTGCAGTGACCTTGAGTTTGAAAATCTTGTCCGGGCTATATCTCGGAAACTGTAAGGTGTAGGAAGTTGATACGTGGTAAGGACATTGGTTAGGGGGTGTAGGTGTGCAACGTCATGGTGTGACCTTGACTTGACCTTGCCGTAGTGACCTTGACCTATAAAATCTTGTCCAGGCTATATCTCGGAAACTGTAAGGTGTAGGAAGTTGATATTTGGCAGGGACATTGGTTAGGGGGTGTAGGTGTGCAACATCATGGTCTGATCAGGATTTGACCTTTGACCTTGCCGTAGTGACCTTGACCTATAAAATGTTGTCCGGGCTATATCTCGGAAACCGTAAGGTGTAGGAAGTTGATACTTGGTAGGGACATTGGTTAGTAGTGCTGGGACGAGTTGACGGTAACTCGAGTTGTAACTCGGTGGGCGATATTTGGGGATGACATCGAGTTACGCAATATAAACTCGAGTTTTCACAAAATAAATAATAATATACTTGCCTTGTCTCAAAGGGAGATTTTTGGAACTGATCAAACCATCAAAACTTAAAACTCAATAAATAATGGCCGTTTTAATATTAACCTAGCTGCGTGGCTGTTCCATGATGTGCACATACATACCTGTACACTTTAAATGCCAAAAAAATATTTTTTCTTGCAATAAAAAGGTACTTAACACAACTGGTAATAATATTTGGATTTTTCTTATTTTATTTTTATTTTTGTGTATTTACTCGAGTCCAACTCGAGTTCAACTCGTTTCTAACAAATGATCCTCAATCTGCAAAAATCGCCGACGATCCCAGCACTATTGGTTAGGGCTTGTAGGTGTGCAACGTCATGATGTGACCTTGATTTTTGACCTTTGACCTTGCTGTAGTTACCTTGACCTATAAAATCTTTTCCGGGCTATATCTCGGAAACTGTAAGGTGTAGGAAGTTGATACTTGGTAGGGACATTGGTTAGGGGGTGTAGGTGTGCAACGTCATGGTGTGACCTTGATTTGACCTTTCACCTTATTGTAGTGACCTTGACCTATAAAATATTGTCCGGGCTATATCTCGGAAACCGTAAGGTGCAGGAAGTTGATACTTGGTAGGGTCATTGGTTAGGGGGCGTAGGTGTGCAACGTCATGGTCTGACCTTGATTTGACCTTTGACCTTGCTGTAGTGACCTTGACCTATAAAATCTTGTCCTGGCTATATCTCGGAAACCGTAAGGTGTAGGAAGTTGATACTTGGTAGGAACATTGGGTAGGGGGTGTAGGTGTGCAATGTCATGGTCTGACCTTGATTTGACCTTTGACCTTGCCATAGTGACCTTGACCTATAAAATCTTGTCCGGGCTATATCTCGGAAACCATAAGGTGTAAGAAGTTGATACTTGGTAGGGACATTGGTTAGGGGTTGTAGGTGTGCAACATCATGGTCTGACCTTGATTTGACCTTGTCGTAGTGACCTTGACCGTTAAAATCTTGTTGCACCTTTGGTCTGTCTTTTGATGCAGATTAAGCACTGTTAAAGTCATATTAGAATTTATTAAGAATTTTACTTTTACAACTTCCCATTGTATGGAATTTCATCAAGTGAGCCACAGATTTTGCTCCAACACCACACATAAGCATTCATTGAATGTATTACCACTTCTGTATGCATGGTAATATTCAAAACATCTAAACCATAATTCGGCCATGCCAGATGTAGATAAAGCATACATGCATTATCTTTCTCTTAGACATTATTTTCTTTATTTAAACATTGTTTGGACCTTTATATAACTGACAGTGCTCTGAAAGTATCCTGAACTTTGTACTGATACAGTACTTCTATATCTCATGGTGTTAAAAATATTTCCCTAGGCTGTGGGGTACGGGCATCTCTGATGCTATTTTTATAGTGATTCCTTTAAGAAGAACTGGCATGTTTTGTTTTCATGAATGTCACTTCCTGTTAATGGGCCCATTTGTTTGAGGATATGCTACAAGGCAGCTTGGTATCCAGGAATCAGAGTGGTTTTGAATTAAATATTGAAATGGAAGATATGCTACTGACCCTACCCCAGTAATCTTGGTGTTAGCAAGAGGTTTATGCATGTCACATTGAAAAAATGTACAATTACATAAAGTTTCTATTATAGGAATAAACTCAAAGCTACGTATTATATTTGTCAGATTGAATACCAACACTGGGTTTTTATTTTGGCAGGCCATTGCTCAGATGGAGGAGAAGGGACTAGTAGGAGATCCACGCTATGCCCAGCTGAAAGCCATGGCACGAAGACAGCAGGCTGGCCCAGATATGCACACTGGCCCAATGGGAATGCCAGGTCAGCCTGGTATACCTCCAAACCAACAGAATCGTAAGTTATACTAGGTATTTTGTAATAAAGCATATATGTTGGGACCACTAAATTAGTTCAATCCTAAGGTTAACCGAGTATCTCTCTGTAAACCAGAAGAACCATGCAGGTACTCAAACCCGCTGAAATAGCAAGTTGCAAAATGTTTAATGCAATAAAACTGGAGAACACACAGGTGCCTCCAAACCCGCACAAATAAGTTGCAATATGTTTAATGCATGTGCCTTCAAACTGTTCCAGAAGTAAATTGCAATGTGTTTAATGCTATAAACCTTAAGAACATGCTGATTCCTCTAAACCGACTTGGATCGTGAGTTGAAATCTGTGTATTGCAACACACTTATGAAGCCTTTAAAGACCTTTAAACCATTCTGGTAGTAAGTTGCAATATGTTTAATGCCATAATATGTAACATTTTAAGAAGATGCAGAGGTCTGCAAGCCTGTGTATTGCTATAAATATAGCTTTTCTGCAATGCCTCTTGTATTTTTTTTTTTAAATGAACAACTTATATACTGGTGTTTGAAACGAGAATTTGATCTGCATAAAATAGTGTAAGCCTGATTATAATTTTACTATTACAGGTAACTACATGCCAGGACACCTGCAGCAAGGCCCACCTGGTAATATGGGAGGAGGAGGCCCAGGGGGAAACCCACAGATGGGGGCACAGATGGGGCCAGGAGGAATGGGTGGGGGGCAGATGCAGCCCTCTCAGATGCAGATGCATTCGTCTTCACAGATGGGAGGTAGAATGTCTGATAATTTTATATCCTCTAAGATTCACTCATGTTAAGAGCCAGCCATCCATAAGTAGAGATATGCATAGAAGGTGGAAATGTATTGTTCACCCGTTTCTAACATTTTTGGCACTGAAAGTACCCTGTTCTTGTTTATATTGGTTTGTGCAAACAAAACTTGTGACAAAGCTATCAGTTTCATGAATAAAAACTGTGGGAAATATATTTAAGACACATTGATACAAAGTTATATCAATCACAATTGACTGCTTATTTAATTGGCCCACCACTAATTGGTCCACCATGAAGTGATTTTGTTTTACATTTCTGTTTTAAATATTCATAAGCACTCACTGTTTTATACTTTTAATTAGGGCTGTGGCGGGTACTTTGCAAAAGATAAGAACCCCTTTGAAAGTCATCAGTATATTGAAGTAAATGGCCATTTCAGAATGGCCAAAAATGCTGCATAAGACGTATATGATTAAACATTCACCTCCAATAAATAAAACTACAATTGCACAGTATTTTTCATTTTGAAACAATCGAGTTCATTTTAATGATACAAATGAAATTTGTAATTCCGAAACTACATTCAAGCAATGCTTTCATGCCTGCTTGGTCATGTGACTCCATTTCTACATCAAAATGGTTGGATATTGGTATATTCGAGGCTGAAGAGCGCACTCGATCAAAACCGAAAACTGGCTTGTCTATCGAGGCTCGAGTAACCATTCTCACCCCTACTTTTAATCAATGCCTACTAAATGTGCAGCATTCAGGTGTATGTTTTGTGTATAAAATTTAAAAGAGGCTTTAGTTGCAGATTGCTTAATAAGTTGGGCATTTAATGAATTGCCACTCAACTCTTCAAATCCAGGTCATTGTACCATGTGGAATGCACTTGGCATCTTTATAAAGGGACATAAAACCCCAAATATATCTTTAAGTGTATAATAGATGCCCTCACACTCCTGGTCAGTAGTTTTTTTGGGCTGAGACATTACAAAATTTCATCTAGAACAAAAGACAATCAAGTTTCTTGTTGAGTATTCAGATTTGAGGTACCTCAGAATATGTCTTTATAGATCGTAATATTTTATATTTAATCATATGTTGGTATTGTCTGTGACATTTATCAGTAATATACAATGATAAATCATTTCTACAGGCCCCATGGGAAATCAGGGTGGTCAGATGGGGCCTATGTCTGGTCAACACGGTCAGATGATACCAGGTGGAGGTAGCCAGATGCAGGGCCAGATGGGTGGTCCTCAGCCCTCTCAGAATACTCAGATGGGTGGAGGAGGTATGACTGCAAACGTAATAAAAGTCAAATAGTGCCTGAGAATACACAGACCCTCACCAGCAGGAAGTGTGAAAAAAAAAGGATAATTATTGTTAATTTAGTTCTGGAATAACTATAAGGCGAACCAAGTCATGGGTAATACCCTCCATGTGTAAAAATATAATGCTGTTCCGTTGTTTAGTTTTTGATTTATGCATGCAGATATTGCTGAAAATCAATAAAAGTATTCTGGGTTTGTAATCCAGATGTGGATCATATTTTGAGTAGGGCCGAGTCACGGAAAGATTCCACCTTGTGTGAAAATATGACTCCATTTTGATGTATCAATTTTAAGTGTTATACAAGGAAAAAAAAACTGATGGAATAAAATAATTTGTTTCATCATGCTTGTTTTATCTTAGTTCTGTTGATTACATGTGCCACATAGTTTTTGAATCATATTTATATTATTTTCTGGCAAACAGAATAACAAATGTTTTCTATTTGTCAGCCTTGGGAGGAGGCCAGGCTAATCAACAGATGACTGCTCCTACTGGAGGAGTAGTCAGTGGTGGGCCCCCTGGTGGCCAAATGATGGGCACACAGATGAGCCACAAACATCAAATGAGTGGTGGTCAAATGCAGATGGCCAGCGGTCAGCCTGTTGGAGGGGCAGGAGCTCAAAGTCAACCACAGTCTGGCGGCCAGCCACAGTCAAACAATCAAATTCCAGCACCTGGGTCAGGAGTTGGAGGTAGCGGAGCTGGCAGTGGAGGGGCAGGTCCACAAATGGGAGGTTCAGTGGCAGGCCAACAAGGGCCTATGGGTAGCCAGATGGCCGCGAATGGCCCAATGACTGGTACATCAGGTGCTGGACAAATGGCAGATGTTCAGCGACCTCCAGGACTTTTTTCATCGACCCAGCTGCAACAATTAAGGGCTCAGATATATGCGTTCAAGATGTTCTCCAGAAATCAGCCATTGCCTGATAACTTGCGGCAAGCATTTGAAGGAAAAAGGCCATTTGGTGGAAGGCCAGGTATGCTTTGGGTCAAAATATAATTTTTTGTAAAAATGATAGAGGAAGTGTATGACATATGTAAGATGTAGATTTTGGACAAATAGTTTATACATGTATTACCAAAGATTTATTTCACAATATCTCTTGTAAATAATTTCATTGACATTGATCACTCAGCATTGTTGATGGGATCTCTTGTGCCTAACTGTAAGGTGTGTGCCTTTTGCTACATTGGTAAGGATGAGCAGTACTCAGAGAAAATACACTCAAAAGTTAAAAAAACCTTCATTAAAGTTAGTATTAGGACTAAAGTGTGACTCAACAAAACAATGCCCAGGTGCTTGTGCTTTAGTGTGAACCAACTGGATATACCCGTGAAGCAAATATGTCAGTTGATGAAAAAAGTTTATCAAAAATAGAAGGTAATATATCTGAAGATAAAGCAAAAAATGATGTTATGATTATGAAGATAAACAATATTTTATGTATACCTGTTTTCTAGTTTGCACACAGTAAACAGCAAGACAATAAACCAGAAACCTATTTGCTGACTAAACTTTATACTCTTAGTTGGCTGCCTTCCGTTTGCTTGTAATCAAAACCGTTTTCCACACATAATCATTATTTTCACATAAATTTACCAAAATATTCAACAACAACAAATATTTGACAGTATTTTATAATGTTTTATCAATATATTAGACTCGAGAGTTTTCAAAAAGCACATCACAGTTCTTATTTATATGCCAGTTATATCTGATGTACGCTTTTGAAAACTTGGGTCATGACGTTTACTAACTCAAATGCACTTAGTTTTTCACCAAATTACTGCTTTTGGTAACCGGTTCATTAATTTGAATTCAACCACAACACTAAAACTTGGCTAGTTTATGAGTACTCGGGAGCATTGGTGGCCCTAATTATGGACGTTCATATATTAATAGGCATTCTATATTAATTTTTATTATGCCATGAAAAGTAGATGAAATTAGATGTTCTCTTTACAAAATTAATAGATCAGCCACAAGGCCAACAGCAGATGCATCCACAGATGAACAGAATGGGTCCACAGCAACAGCAACCACCGCAGATGTCTGGTCAGCCCCCTAGTGGTCATGGCATGCAACAGTCACAGCATGGCGCTACCCAACAGATGATGGGACAGCCACATTACCCACCGGGACAGCCAGGTGGCCCCACACCCCCTCCTACTCAGGTAATGTAATCATGCAGTATACTGTAGAAATAATCCATGAGTGATCATGGTTTGTATACGGCATTTAACCATGGCACTTCCGGTAATAATTTTACGAAGCCGAAGGCTGAGTAAAATTATCCGGAAGTGACATGGTTAAATGCCGTATACAAACCATGATCACGAGTGGATTATTACTATTCTAACATGACATCTAAGATTATTTAAGAGACTTTTTTCATTTATTTTAAATTTTTACAAGGAATAAATTGTTTTACGTAGGTTTGTTTACATTGTAGTGACCTTAGCAACCAGCTCTTCCATCCATTGTACCTTACAACCGCAGATTTAAAATGTTATGATACAGGAATATTTTATATAAATACAATATATTATATTTAATATTCAATAAATATGTCATATTCATTGATATATAAATAAAAATAACACAACAACATTTCTGCTAAAACCCAACCACAAAATATGTACGGCGGATGGAAGGGCAGTGCAATTGTTGCGAGATAAATGTGTGCGCATAGATCTGAAACCTCATTTCTGCGCAGCTCGTCATGTTAGAATATCTAGTATATAAAGAAGCTCTAGCCTGTTCCTGTACAAGTAGGCTACTGGATTTTTTCGGGTTTTGTTTTTCTCTATGGAAGTACCTAATGGAACCATCTTATATTAAACCTGAACTTCAACTGCAAAAGTAGATTACTTGATTAGGTTTTTATTTTAGTAGACCTAATTTTATGTCGGTTATGGTTAGATTTTATTTTAGCACACTTAAAACATGTGGTAGTTACACAAAATAATATGGTGTACACTTATTTTTAATTTATTGCAGATTAATATGTGATGCGTTTGTCGAAATAAAACTTTGCCTTTACAGCTCCACTTTTCCTGAATTAAAACTGCAGATTAATTACCACTTATTTTGACTCTGCTAGTAACTCTAATAATCACATGCTTGCAGCAGCCCTCCCACTCCCCTGCTCCACCTACCCTGGCTGCCCAGGGTACACAAGGCACTGGATCTCAGCAGCTGCAACCACCTCAGCCATCAGCATCCCAGCCACTGCCACAAACCATGCAGAACATGCAGGGTGGACCGGCAGTCCAACCAGGAATGCAGACCCCGCAGAAACAAGGCATGCCAGGTAAGGTGAAGGTGTTTGTTGTTAATTTAAATTTGTGCTTTGATTTATGTTCAGTATTGCAGATAGTGAGGATTATGAAACAACGCAGTCAAGTTCAGATCAAAGCGAAAATTTCAAAGTGGCTACTGAAGATGTGAAGTAATGAAAAATACAAAATATTCAATTTTAGGTTTTATTCATGAATCAGTGCTTCTTGTTCACGAGTAGGGAAAAATGGAAATTTTTCATAGGATCAAAGTTTGTCACTGCACTGAATTTCAGTCAATGCAGAAATGGCATACTATTCTAACTTGGAGGATTCATGTGGCAACGTATGGTTTCAGTGAGGGTCTGTCTTGATATGATCTTTGCTGTTGAAACCATTAGGCTGTAAAGATTACTGAAATATTGATGAAAGAATTGTGAATTTTTGGAGTACAAAACTCTTCTTGTTTGATAGCATTATTTTTGCAATTATTTTCTTAAAACCTACTTTAAATATGTGATTTTCTGTAAACATATGCATTGAAATTAGGGATGGGTCAGCACATATTTTCCTTTTCAGTATCCCACCAAGCAAAACTGTTCCAGGATTCCAAAAATAGATACCTTTTAGTGCGTCCACAACCAAATAGGCCTAACAACAAGAAGTGAAGCTTAAGAAAGAAAACATGGCAGTTCTGTTCCTAATAGTTGCTACTAAAATAATAAAATCCACAAAAAATGTTTGATAAAAATTTATAATATGTTTTCTGATTTAGGGTTTGTTATTTCTAATATTTTAAGTTCTCCAACAATAATATGTGCTGACAGGCAAGATATGAGTTGTAAAATGTCATTACGGTAATCTACTGGGCCCGGATTTACAAAGATTCTTAAACTCATGCTTAAACTCAGACACATAATCTCAGTTTTTGTCTCACCTGAGATTATGGTGAAATTCGTATTTTCAAAAGTAATCTCATGTGAGCATAAACTCAACGTATGAGTTTATGTTTAAACTCAAGTGTTTATTTGTCGACAGCACAGTCTGTGTGTTTTTTTTATTTCCGGTTGTCAAGTCGTCTGTTTTCTCGGCCTTTGTTTATAAACATAAACACATGGAGAGCCAAACTAAAGGGAAAAAGGCAGCAAACTGGACTAAATTGGAGCAAGTTGTACTTACAGAAGAGTGTGCAAAGTATGCACACATTTTAAAGGCCAAATTTTCCCACAAAGTAACACAAGAGGATAAAAACAGAATATGGAAATTGATTCAAGAAAAGGTTAATGCACTGGGAAATGACAGATCTGTCAATCAATGCTATAAAAGGTGGCAGAATTTTAATTCCAGGGCTGCCACAGAAGTGAGGAAGTTTATCAAGGAGTAAAAAAAAACAGGTATAAATATTTTTTTTTTCTTTTTGCAAAGTGCATTACGAACAAGGTATGCGGTTACTCAGTTATTTCAAAGACAAGAAATACGTACAGTACTGCAGGAATGATTCCATGGCCACACTGGTCATATCCTGTGACAAGCACTACTTCATTAAAATAAGTAGACACGCCCACATCATACACTGGGTAAGTATGCTAAATATATCCACTGGTACTGTATACAAACTCAACACTAATCAATACACTGGTGCATTTGTGCTGAGGGAATAAAAAACGCGGCAATGTTATCTATACCCAAAACACATCTTTGCTGTTTAAACATCCTATATTTTACATAGGAAACACTAACAAATGTTTCCTGAGTTTTTTCCCATATAAATCCTATTTGTCAACCACGGCAATCATGTTAAATATGTCACACTCAATGTACTATATATCCAATAATCTTACATACACCACATGCATGCCCTCCATGGAGTAATCTAGGCCATGTATTTAAAAGGATAACATACAAGAACTCCAAATTATTCCCAAGAGGTACAGTGTGATGTGGTTATACAAGTATGTAAGAGGAATGATTTCTATGCCGTTCATGTTGACATTGTAATAGATATATCCTCAAAGCCTGTTCATTTCACCCAGTACATTTGCATACAGCACAAGAAAAAAGACAAGTGCGTAAACGGTTTTGGAATGTCCGAGCGTCATGCTAATTTATGTTAATGATACTTAAGGAGATTCCCTTACTTGACGATGTCATTCAAGTGATTATGTACTATTCCAATATATTCTTTTACTTTGATTACATGTACCAGTTGAACAGTAGCTCAGTTAGTAAGGTGTTGGATTTGTGAGTGGAAGGTCCTGGGTTCAATCCTGAGTGTTGATGTATTTTTTTTTTTTCCATTTCAATATTTTTTCTGAGGCACCTTTTCAAAATAAATGAATAAATATATTTCTTTGTTATAAAAAAAATCTGTGTAATTTCTGACAGTAGAATTTGTTTTGTGAAAGTCATAACTTGTACAAAATCTAAACTTTTCAACACACCCCATAAATATATGAAACACATTTGTAAACATTACAATTTTTGTACACCTTTTTGGAGTTCTATGGAATTGAGGAATTATTCCAAACCCTCCTAAAATAAATTGAAATCAAAGTAGTAATGCAGATACATGGCCTATTATAAGCACCACATCTGAAATTAAAGGAAGGACATCCGTGTGTACAATTAGCTAGGTTAAACAGAATACATATATAAATTAATTAATGGAAAACTGCCCCCTCCCCCCCCCACCCCCCCATTAATTTGTAATGGATAACTGAAAATTATTTCAAAAACATTTTAGGAGGAGGGCCACCACCTAAAATTGTTGGAATTCAAGGTGGGACTGAAGGTAATATAGGATGCACCACTGAAATGCTAACTAATGAAAGGTAAGACAAAAACTTCACCTTTCCACTGAAATGAAAAGAATACTATGATAAACTCAATCTTCCGTACATTTGTCTGTTAATCCAATTTTTACATAAACCTTTATATTATATATCAAGATATCCTCACCAAATTTGCAGTAAATGTATAATGCCATCAAAACATGTCTGTAGAAAATTTTGGCCTCATTTTGAAAAACAAAAAAAAGTCAGGGTTTTTTTAATCAATCATGACTGGTAACCCTGCTTATATCTCCCTTATTGTTCTCTATAACTTTGAATTAAGAAAACATCCCACTGGAAATCATGTGATTTTTTTTGCTAATGTCCAATTTTGATATTTGAATGCTCTTTAAAGGTCAAGTGGAGTCAACATACTAAAAAAGCATTAAATCTCCTTTATTATTTGTTATACACTATTGATGTTATTGCTAATTTTTATAAGGCATTTTTGTTATTACAGCTTCAATGAATCAACTGACATTACACAACAGGGTACCCTTTCTCATGAGGAATCTGGTCAGAGCCAAAACTGCCCAAACATTGACGAGTTGTTTACGCACTTCAACTATAAGGTAATTTTTACATACCCATAAACCCTTGCAGGTATGACGTTGAAGTCAAAATGTAATATAGTTCATAATATATTTTCATGTTATGTTTTATACTGGTGTAATCTTTAATGAATTTTTGCCAAATTTAATAGCGTATTTAATTTACATATCCCAGTCTCAAGTAGGGATGGGTAGGTAGGGCCAGTGTCTCAGTATTGAGAGCATTTTAATGGAATATCATGATGAGATATGAAAGACGGAACTTGACGTATCAACATATACATTTGAAGGAAAACTTAAAATGTTAGAAACATATCCAAAATGGCTAACCCTATAGAAACTATAAGATAACCCTAAAAAACTATAAGTTTTTTTCCCATATTTTTGTGCATTTGTGAACTTTTATAGCAACATGTTGAGTAGAACTGTGATGTTTTGGTTATTACACTTTATTACAGTTATGTCAATCTCACTTGTCAAGACATACTGCAGAAGGAAATTTTAAAATATTGGTGTGCTAACTTTGTTGCATAAATATTGTAAGCTGATAAATTTTTGAACTAAACAGTGGTAAAGGTAACTTGGGACATTGCATACACACAGTACATTTGAACTTTAACAGAGTTCTGAAGATGTGATGAGAGATTCAACAGATAACAGGCCTGACGGCAGCATCAGTATGTACTATCACACTATTCTATTTCCCTAATTAGGTAAACAAAATCACCCGAAAAAAATCACATGTACTGGAATTTCACAAAAGCAGATATGTATGGCTGTACCCTATTTTCTCCACAAGAGAAGAGTTAATTAAGCACAGCTTTCTTTCTCTTCAGTCCACAAACTAGATGTGTAATCTTTCCACAAATCAAGTGAATGACCAACCATAAAATACAAGCTCATCCACTTAGCTTCTGAGTGAGTTACAGATTACCAACAGGAATAAAAAACATTTATTATTTAAAACGTATATCATTTACAATAAATGATGTGTATTTATACATGGATATTTAAGAGTTCACTAATAAATAAAAGACAGATTAATTAAAGTAAAATAATGAATAATCAAGGAAACAGACATATATTTGTGATTGAAACTTCAAACTCATAAAAATGAACTGTGAACACTAAAACATGTCCTGAACTATTTCCAGCCAGTTCGTTGTTGATCCAAGGCCTTCTACTTAATCTTGTTGTCCAGTGTCCATGCCATTGTAGTATAACTAATTAGGTAATAAAATGTGGCATAATGTAAGTATTCACAATTTCAGACTTGGAGCAATGCCCAGGCAAGGATGACATCACTACCGCTACATATTCAGTTGCAGCATCTCCCCTTGTCTCAACTGCTACTACAGCCAGCTCTGTAGCTCAGAAGTCAAAAAACAGATTTGAGAAATCAGGTAAAAAGGGTCGACAAGTCACGGAGAGAGATGTACTGATCTTACGTCACCGTTTATTGCTGAAAGAAGAGGAAAGAGTAAAAGAACAATTAAGTTTGATCCGAGAGGAAAAGGCCAGCCTGGTTACAAAATGTGAACTTATGAAACAAAAGTTTAAGTACATTGAAGCTAAGCATGAAAACATCCAATTACAAAATGAATTGTTAAAGTTGGAGATTGCTCAAAAGCAAAGTGAAGTCCTGCAGATTGTTACATACACAGATGCCGATCCAAAGTTAAATGAGGCATAAGTCAGTGTAGAAGATATAAACCCCTTTGAGCTTTGTTCATATGAATTTTTGGTCATTTATGAGAATATCCTCATCAAATATGCAGGGAATGTTTATTGCTGTAAAAACATGTCTGTAAAAGTTATGGGGTCATTCTGTAAAACAAAATGGCCACCAAAGCCATTCCTTGGGTAATCATTAACAGTTTGCTTAATACTCCGTGGGATATTAACACCGTTCCAGTGGGCTTGTTATATACATATGTATCAAAGATGCTAGTGATGCTTGGTTACAGGATTGTATGTAATAGACAGAAATACAAACTGTATATTTAAGCTACAAATGAAAAAGTTAAACAGTAATTACCAAGTTTGAAGCAATGTGGTCCCTCATGGCTGTGTCTTGAGGACCTTGATAAATGATATGAGCCTGTTGATGCTGTTGGTCATGGTCATCATCTGTTTGTTTTTACAGATAATACAGGGTTATTCAGAGGTGTTTCTGCACATTATAAGTTTCTGCACTGATATTTTTTTACATTATTTACATATTTATATGTGTACTTTGTTATGTTACTGTAAATTAAAAATAAAATGGTGATAAATATTTGTACTAATTTGCAATTGAGGCAGCAGGCATAGGAAAACTTAAACTGATAAATGCTGCATTAATTTACCCAACTTTTAAGTTCACCTTCATAATTCCACATTAATTGCAACTTAAGCTAGACCAAGGATCAATCTGTGGCCAGATGCAAGATGTTTCCACCATAAAAGGGCAAGTAACATGGTTTTGAAGATAAACAGCCTTTTAATAATTCAGTTATAAGCACTTTTAAGTTTGGCTATCCTCGCTTGACCTTGAAGGAGGGTCCCAAGGTCAAATCTGATCACATCAGAAGATTTGTAGCTCATGATTTCATATAGGTTTGTTTCACATTATGAACCTCTGGGACCAATAATAATTGAGTTATAAGAGCTTCAGCTATTCTCATTTGACATTGAAGGAGAGGCCCAATTTCAAATCTGATCACATCAGAAGATTCGGTACCCATGAATCCTAAAGGTTGGTTTCACATTGCAAACTCCCAGGACCACTTATAAGCGAGTTATAAAAATTTTTAAGTTTATGGTTATGAATATATCCTGCAAATTTGAGATGTCTAGCTATATTCTTTTTTTCATTAGAGCAGTAACAGTGAAATCTCTCTGCACACTGCCGCAGCGGAGTAACAAAGCGAAATCCATAGTATCTGCCGGTGCTATCCGGTGGATGCAATGAATAAACTTTTTACAAAGACATACCTTGTCCAGTATCTGTATATAGTTGTCACATTTCAAAGTAAAGGTGATACAAGTTTGCAAAATACAAAAGAAATCACACTCACTTCCTGGAATGATTGGCATGTTAAACTCCTTGGCAATATTATGTAACACTGCACATGCAGTTACTATATCACAGGCTGCTTGTGGAGTCAAACGAATTTCTTGGTGAAGACAATTCCATCTCCTTTTCACCTGGCCAAAGCATCTTTCAATTCTGCAACGGGTTACTTTGTGAGCTCTGATGATAAAACAAAAGTATCTATTCAGAAAAATTATCAGTATGAAATACAATATTAGAAAATTGCAAAATTAGAGTAAAAACACAAAAGAAAAGACAGTAGTATACAAAACACAGGCCACATGATTTCCCCATAAGTTGTCTTCATTTGCTTTTAAACTCTGGGATCAATGAGAGGTTGACAGGTGACATGACACCATGAAGCAGGGAAAGGTTGAGTTTGTTAACTTCACATACAGAAGCATATAAGTAATGACTGAATGGGGTGCTCAACAAAATGAACATAGCCCACACCACCTTTAGTGTGACTGGGGTATTAACAGTGTTTTTTTTCAACTGTTCAGTTATGTGGGTATTATATAGAGTTATTAATGCAGGGGAAGTATATTTACAGCACTTTGAAAATCAGAATAAATACCTTTATCACAACATAAAAAAAAAAAAAAAAAATTAGCCCATCTTGTCATACAAACTAATGTTCTGAAATAATGAAATAACGGCAATTTAATTTCTGTTTCAGTGTATGCTCACACACTTGCATATACCACTATAAGTATACATCCCCATTTTCCCAAGGCCATGTGTTTCTGTGTTTTTGTTTACTATGCAAATTACCAAGTTCCCATGAAGCACTTGGGGGACATCCTGTATACTCATTTGCATGTTTGGGGGAACCCCCCCATCGCCAAAAAAATCAATGAAAGGAAAAAATTTTGAGGCACACTGAGGTCAAGGACACACAACTGACGTTCTGTTTTGAAAAACAAATCTTGGAAATGCACTGTTTGTTTCTTATGTCATTTTTTTTGGTGTAGTTTCACACATTCAATGGATACTGACGTTAGTGCACCTTTGGATATTGTATACACTCACACACTACATTGGATATCATTACTGCTGCTGCTGATTTCTGTTTTGAAACTTTTTATTTTCATGTATTATTTCAATCACAAGATAAAAAGTTTTTTAACGGGAGAAAGTAGCAGCCAATAATACCAGTGACCTACTTCAGTTCTAAATGCAGCTGGAATGATGTATAGCTAAGTACTATATGTTAACACAGACACATTGCAGTATATACTGCCCTCACTACATTGATACATTGTGTACTGATTAGGTGAATAATACTATACATACCTGTTAAACCGTTCCTGTTGTATGTTCCCTGGGTTCCTGTAAGGGGTAAGTAACCAGTTCTTACAAGGATATCCACCATCACCAAGCAGTAATCCCTTATTCTGTGGTCCATTATTGCCATTTTCAAAGTAATCCCACACATTACTATTACGCAAAATGGTAGAATCATGTGTAGATCCTGGCCACCTGCAGCATATTTTTGTAATTTTGCTGCTACTGTCGCATATCATTTGCACATTAACTGAATGGTATCCATGTCTGTTGACAATGATGTCCTCATTCTCCTTCGGCCGAATGATTTTAACATGGGTACAGTCAATCAAGCCCACAATATTGGGGATGTTTCTAAATCCAAAAAATTCTTGCTGGTTCCTTAGAATTTCAGGACCTGTTGATGGGAACTTTACATATGTATCACAATGGGAACTCAGGGCCCTTGCCACTGTTCTGATACAGTTACTCACAGTTGACTGTGAAAGCTGGATATCCATGCAGTCTCCAACAACGCGCTGAAAACAACCTGTTGAAAAATACCTCAGTGCAGTACATACAACTAAAGGTCCTGGTACAGCTTTGGAACGGTTAGTAGGCCTCCTGACATCTAGTTGAAGCAAATCACACAGAAAGTACATCCCTTCACGGGTAAATCTATACTTCTGATACAGTTCCTCATCAGATAGATAATCCAAAGGGTTGCTACGATCTCTAAAAAGCCTTTCACGGCGCAAAGCCCTCCGAAACAGAATATCATCTCTTTCAACTGCCATTTTTTGGAACAAACTCCAAATTTGAGATTACTAGAAGGTAAACTCAAATTTTGGGGAAAGTTTAAGCAAAATCTCACTCTGAGATTTTTTGTAAATACAATTCTCAGTGAGTTTAAGCATAAACTCTGAAAATGAGTTTATGTCTGAGTTTTAAGGTGAGTTTAAGTTTAAGAATTTTCTGTAATGTGAAAAGTTTGAGTTTGAGCATAAACTCATGAAAATGAGTTTATGGGTGAGTTTTAACATGAGTTTAAGTTTAAGAATCTTTGTAAATCCGGGCCCTGAAGTGCTTTCGTCACTGAGACATGATGTTCATGATGACACTGACCGACCCCTAATTTGAAATTATGTAAATTCTGCTTTCTTTATGCTTAAAGGAGGACTTTTTGAAAAGTAGAGGATGGTATAAGTGTACGTGAAAATGGAAATGTACAACTCATTCTGGCCCTATATGAAAGGGACATAAAGCTCAAACTTTGACCTTTCGGTTTACTGCGTACAGGCCTTAACAATTTCATTTAAGGTGAATAATACTTTATTATAATTTTCTATCTCTATGTTGTTTCATGTGTTTACTTAGAGTCAATGAAACTACCTGTATTGATATTCAGTTTAACAGAGCTTTGACCCATTTAATTCAGTTAATGCTAGTGAGTCCATTGTTTTCCAGGAGGTCAGCAGCCTGTAGGTTTTGGTCAACAAGGGACACCACAGCAAACTCCACAACAACAGCAGCAGCAGAGCATGTCAATGGGACAGAGGCAGAACAAAGTGGCTCCAGTCAACAAGCCACAGGGACTCGACCCAGTGGTCATGTTAGGAGAGAGAGAAAACAGGTGAGTCACATTTTCATTTTGGGACTTTACTAGTTTTGTGATGTAACATTGGTTTTAAATTGTGAATATCTTTATTTTTAAATCTTTAATATCTTGGATGCAGTAATAGGTACGGCAGCTTTGAGCTCACTTTCAACTCCACAGGGTAAGCAAGAGCACCAACAATCATCACAAAAAAAAATTCATTGTAGGCAAAATTTTCTGTCTTTATTTTGGAAAAATCATAATTATCTCTAAAACTTTACAAGATTGAGTGATTTTAAGGTAATTTTTAAAACAACAGGAAATTCTGAATTGCCATGAAACATAATGAAAAGTTTTTTTAAATTTTTATGGCGTCACCCTGCTGCGTGTGTGTGTGTGAACGACTTCTCCTCCAAAACTACAAGGCCCAGAGACATGCTGTTAATTTTAAATACCTTATCTATCGAGGATGAAAAATTGTTCAAGGCATGCAGATCTGTTCGTTCGTCTGTTCCCTAGAACCATTACAAGTGAGGTACCCCCCACCCAAAGTGTAAAAATTTCAACACTTTGTCCCGATTTTCTCATTGACTATTGCAGGGATTTCTCTCGTATCTTGCATATATGTATTAGACCACAAGTAGATTCCCTTGTGTGAGTCTCAGGCCTGGATCTTACTTATTTATTTTTTTATGAACTTTTTAAATAATTTTTAATGCATTAAAATTCATGAAATCATGGACTAAATCAGTTATAACTTGAAAAGTATTGCATTTAGAGCATTTTGTTAAAATATGTTATTCAGCTACTTTTTCCATAGCTGCAACATGATGAGTAACTTGGGTGTCTATCCCAATAGCTAAGTGAGTAATAGCTACTTTGTGACTTTTCAGTACCTTTCATAATGAGTAAAATTGTTTGTAACTTGAAAACTATTGCATTTAGAGAATTTTGTATAAATATGTCATTCAGCTACTTATGGGTCAGCTATAACAGAGTAAACTTTCAGACCTGTAGCTCATTGCATAGCTGAGTAATAGCTATTTTGAGGTTATCACTGTTGAGTAAGTTCCTTGTAACTTGAAACCTATTGAATTTAGTGTACCTTGTTTCATGTATTATTCATGTATTTATGAATCAGCTATAACATAGTAAAATTGCAGACCTGTAGCTCAATGCATAGCTGAGTAATAGATACTTTGAGGTTATCATTGTTGAGTAAATCAGTTGTAACTTGAAATTCATCTACTTTTGAATCAGCTATAACATAATAAAATTGCAGACCTGTAGCTCATGGCATAGCTGAGCAGTAGCTATTTTCAGGTTCTCACTGTTGAGTAAATCAGTTGAAACTTTAAAACTATTGCATTTACAGTATTTTGCTTAAATCTGTTGTTCACCTACTTTTGGGTGAGCTGCAACATAGTAAAAGTGCAGACCTGTACCTCATTCCCTCGCTGAGCAATAGCTACTTTGAGGTTCTCACTGTGTTGAGTAAACCAGTTGTAACTTGAAAACTATTGCTTTTAGAGTATTTTGTTTAAATATGTTGTTCACCTATTTTTGGGTCAGCTATAACATAGTAAAATTGTAGACCTGTAGCTCAATGCATAGCTGAGTAATAGATACTTTGATGTTATCATTGTTGAGTAAATCAGTTGTAACTTGAAAAGTATTGCATTTAGAGTATTTTGTTTAAATATGTTGTTCAACTATTTTTGGGTCAGCTATAACATAGTAAATTTGCAGACCTGTACCTCAATCCCTAGCTGAGTAATAGCTACTTTGAGGTTTTCACTGTTGAGTAAATCAGTTGTAACCTGAAAAGTATTACATTTACAGTATTTTGTTTAAATATGTTGTTCACCTACTTTAAGGTGAGCAACATTAACAACATAGTAAAAGTGCAGACCTGTACCTCATTCCCTAGCTGAGCAATAGCTACTTTGGGGTTCTCACTGTTGAGTAAATCAGTTGTAACTTGAAAACTATTGCAGTTATGATCTAGAGTATTTTGTTTAGAAATGTTGTTCACCTGTTTTTGGGTCAGCTATAACATAGTAAAATTGCAGACCTGTACCTCAATCCCTTCCTGAGTAATAGCTACTTTAAGGATGTCACTGTTGAATAAATCAGTTGTTACTTGAAAACTATTGCATTTAGAGTATTTTGTTTAAATATGTTGTTCACCTACTTTTGGCTCAGCTATAACATACTGACATTGCAGACCTGTATGTCATGGCATAGCTGAGTAATAGCTACTTTCAGGTTCTCAGTGTTGAGTAAATGAGTTGTAACTTAAAAAACTATTGCATCTAGAGTATTTTCTTTGAATATGTTATTCAACTGCTTTTGGGTCAGCTATAACATAGTAAAGTTGCAGACCAGTAGCTCATTGCATAGCTGAGCAATAGCTACTTTAAGGTTTTCTCTGTTGAGTAAATCAGTTGTAACTTGATATATTTTTTTGAGTTTCAGAATAGAAGTGATTGAAGAAAAGGACACAAAGGTTGTGCCCTTCAAATGGTATTCAGAAGGATAATAAGCTCATGGCACAGTTGATCAATAGCTACTTTCAGGTTTTCATTATTTAGCAAATGAGTTGTAAATTGAAAACTTGCATTTCGAGAATTTTGTTTGAATATGTTATTCACTTACTTATGCGGCACCCATAACATAGTGAGATTGCAGGCCTGTTGTAGGTCATTGTATAGCTGAGCAACAGCAACTTTCAGGTTTCACTGTTGAGTAAATCAATTGTAACTTGAAAGTTATTGCATTTTGAGAATTTTCATTTTGAGAGTTATTCATCTTCTTTTTGATCAGCTGTAACATAGTAAAATCGCTGACCTGTAGCTCATTATATAGCTGAGCAAAAGTTCTTAAGATTCTTACTGTTGAGGAAATTAGTTGTAACTTGAAATCTATTGCATTTACAGTATTTGTTCAAATATGTTTTCCACCTACATTTTACTCATTAACAATTAACTTGATCCTTCTGAATACCATTTGCAGGGCACAACTTTTGTGTCCTTTTCTTCAATCACTTCTATTCTGAAACTCAAAAAAACACACAGTCAGCTAACACAGAGCCCGTTCACGTGCACTGATTGCTTGTTTTTTACACATATTCACAAACGTGTGTTGTTGGGATGTTTCAGGATTTCACACAGGATTGGTTACCGTATCAAGGATCTGGAAGATATACCTGCTGTGTTGACAGAAGAACTACACACCAAAGCGATGATTGAACTCAAGGCCCTCAGACTCCTGAACTTCCAGAGACAGTTAAGACAGGAGGTGGGTGGTTATGTTGTGAAGCATGAAAATAATTAGTGCTGGAACAAGCAGAAAATATTGTACTGTAGTACTCTTTTGGTCATTTCTTTATTCTTAAGTAAATTTTCGATTTAGCTTAAAAATAACCAAGATATGTGTGATTATTATATCCCCAGACAAAAGTTGGGGATATATTGGTTTTACGTCTGTCGCGTCACAGCAGCTGCCGCCGCTGTACGTTTTGATTTGTGTGTGCGATAACTCAAAAACGCTCTCACAGATTTCATTCAAACTTGGCACACACATGTATTTGGGTCAGGAGAAGAACCCTATGTTAAGGTGACCTTAAACTCCCAATAATAAAGAACTTATGGCCACCTTAAGGTCAGAAATTTGACCTTTTGCCACTTAATGCCCTCTAGGTCACAGACTGTGTGGCTTATCTGGCTCATATTTTACCTGACATCTCATAACTATATTCTCTGTGAAAAGTCTGTGAAAAATTGTAAGTCTAACTTTAATTTAAAGGTCACCTTAAAGTCTCTAAATTACCTAATTTATAGACGTTTTGCCACTTTGAAGGCCTATAGCTATCAAATGATGTGACTGATACAGCTGAAATATCATCTGAGAATATATTATGTTCTGTTTATATGTGAAAAAAATGAAGGCTTTAAATAGACGTTTAACCTGTGTATGAGGACCATAAACACCCACCTGGCTCTAACTGTAGTAGATATAACTTCTGCATGAAATCTTTGTCTGTCAAAAATTTAAAGTCTGTAACTTTAATTTTAGGGTCACCTCAAGGTCTCTTAAATGCTCACAGACCCTCGCCCCCCCCCTCAAAAAAAAAAAAAAAATGAAAAAAAAAATAGTTTGTAATAATTGTGAATCACACAAAATGGGTGCTGCAAAAATTACCCAGTGAGAGATGGCCAGTCTGGGGATATGTTGGCGTCAAGTCAGTGCAATCTAGTTTTTATAAGATTAGAAAATATTGATTTCATTGCATATTTGTAAGAATATTTGCAGAACAACTATTAATTATATCCCCAGACGAAAGTCGGGGATATATTGGATTCAGGTCCGTCGCGCCGCCGCCGCCGCCGTAGAAATTTCCTTGTGGACGCGATAACTCAAAAACGAATTAATATTTTTTTTTCAAACTTGGTACACATGTTAAGGGTGCCCAAAGGAAGATCCCTATTTTAAGGTGACCTTAAACTCCCAGTAAAAAAGAACTTATGGCCACCTTAAGGTCAGAAATTGGACTTTTGGCCACTTAGAGCCCTGTAGGTCACAAACTATGATGCTCAGCTGGCTGAAATTTTACCTGACAACACATTAATATGTTCTTAGTACATGTGCCGAAAATCACGACTTTAAGTTGAGGAGAAAATTGTGTTTGAGGCTCATAAATACCCCCACTTAGGGATTTTTTGCTATACTTTTCACATATTTTGCCCTATAATTTGGAAGTGGTAATTCTGATGAGTCTCAAACTGCGCTAGGTATAACTTTGATAGGTAATCCTTGTCTGTAGAAAATTTTAGGGCTGTAGGTTTACCCAAAGGGGTCGACTTAAGGTCTCAAAAGTGCCCACAGAGAAACAATTTATGCACTTTTTGCCACTTTCAAGCACTGTAGCTTTCAAACTATGTCTTTCATCTAAGTTAAATATCATCTGGGAATATATCTATGTGTTTTCTTATATGTGCCCCAACATTTAGGCCTTTAATAGACAGTTAACCTGTGTATCAGGACCATAAACACCCACCCGAGTGACCCTCATAAGACATTTTTCACATCTTTTTCCCTGTAACTTGGAAATGGTAAGTCTGAGAAGTTTCAAACTGTATTAGATATATATTCTGTGTGTAATCTTAGTATGTAACAGATTTTAAGTCTGAAGCTTTAATTTTGAAGGTCAAATTGAGGTCTCTAAAAGGCTCCCAAAGACCCAATATTTGGACTTTTTGCTACTTTTAAGCCCTGTGACTGTCAAACTATGTGACTGATAGAGCTCAAATCCTATCTGGGAAGATATTAGTATGTTATTTTTATATGTGCCAAAAATTAAGGCTTTAAGAAGACATTTAACCTGTGTATGAGGACCATAAATCCCCACCCGAGTGACCATTTTTAGACATTTTTCACATATTTTGCCCTGTAACTTGGAAATGGTAAGTCTAAGAAGTTTCAAACTGTATTAGATGCATATTCTATGTGTAATCTTAGTATGTGACAAATTTTAAGTCTGAAGCTTTAATTTGAAGGCCACATTTAGGTCTCTAGAAGGCCCCATAAAGACCCAGTAGTTGGACTTTTTGCCAATTTTAAGGCCTGTGACTGTTAAACTATGTGACTGATAGAGCTGAAATCTCATCTGGGAATACATTATTATGTTCTTTTTACCTGTGCCAAAAATCAAGGCTTCAAGTAGACATTTAACCTGTGTATGAGGACCTTAAACACCCACCTGAGTGACCCTTTTAAGACATTTTTCACATATTTTGCTCTGTAACTTGGAAATGGTAAGTCTGAGAAGTTTCAAACTTTATTAGATACATATTCTATGTGTAATCTTAGTATGTAACAAATTTTAAGTCTGAAGCTTTAATTTGAAAGCCACATCGAGATCTCTAAAAGGCCCACAGAGACCCAATATTTGGACTTTTTACCACCTTTAAGCCCTGTGACTGTTAAACTATGTGATTGATGGAGCTGAAATCCCATCTGGGAATGCATTATTATGTCCTTTTTACATGTGCCGAAAATCAAGGTTTTTAGTAGCCATTTAACCTGTGTATGAGGGCCATAGACACTCGCCCAAGTGCCTTTTTTGACATTTTTTCCGTATTTTGCCCTGTTATTTGGAAATGCTTAGTGTGACAAGTCTTAAACTGTATTATATATAATTTTTGTTTGTTATGTATGTCCCCCCAAAAAGTTTCAGATCTGTAGTTTAATTGCTAAGGTCTCTTTAACAATTGTAAAATGCCCACAGAAACCCAATTATGGACATTATGCCACTTTAAAGCCCAGTAACTGTCAAACTATGTGGGTTATAGAGTTGAAATCTTTGAATTTTTCAAAGGAAATGCCTGTCTATTTAAATTTTGATTATTAATAATGTTATGGCTATCTTAGTCTTTTAAGAACTTATTTTTGTGTGTTATACCTCTGCTTGCTGAGTTTTTAACTTTTTAAAATGAAACTGGTTAAACATATTCAAGTAGACAAAATGGACACTTTAAGTGAGCTTTAAGTCCCAATATTAATGAAATTATATCCTTATGTAGTAAAACTTGGGGATTTTTAACCCTCAACTAGCCCAGTTTTATTCAACTTGCCTCAGTTAATTTTGACACAGCTCCTACAGTTATGAACTCATTTCAGTTGATAATCACATACTTAAAATTCTCAATTCTTTTTGTATTTCAGTACCCCTTTTATATAGATTGTTTGTTTACCATTTATCCCCACCTCTGGGACCTCCAGCTATATTGAGTGACACTAAATAAACAAAGGTATTTAATGATATCAGATGAGAAACAAAGAACTCAATGGGGTTGCAGATCTTGTGTAATAGCGAGAGAGGTGTGGAGAAGGGGTGGGGGTGGGAGGTAGTGGGCTTCATTACATATAACACAATGGGGAGTCAGAACTGAGATTGTGTCACATATTTAGGTTGCATATATATGGACCACATATATAGGTATAGAGGAAATGAATAACTGAAAACAATGTGCAAATTCTAAAAATAATATAATAAAATAATAATATAAATAATTTTTTTTTGGTAATAATAACCTCTTTTATTATTTATTCATTTAGAAAGCAAAAATTCTGGCTATGTTGAGTTTATTGTAAAAAATGTACTAAACAGTCTACAGTACTAATGGTATAAAAGTATTGAGGTCCAGTCCAAACTACACAAAAATTATGACTATAATTCCTATGACCTTTGTAATTGGCACAAGTAATAGTAGAATGTTTTTTTTTTTACAAAGCTACCAGCTCTCAGTGGCCTAGTTGGTTAGCAGTGTTTTGGCATTAAATCACATGCTTTCAACCTACATTGGGATTGACTCAGTAAGTGACAAAGCTGAGCAATAGTCTCAATATGACCTTGGCTGTAGAACACTACATTATTTTTGCCTCTTCCCATGGCTGGGTGCACTGCTTTATTTTTGCTTTTTCCCATAAACGGTTTTATCTTTTCAACTTTTAAAACAAAGCATTTGTTCAATGTCTCTTGTGCACATAAACTAGTTATAAAAAGACTTGATTTTCCCCTTTAAGTTATTAGTAATTGATGTAAGTTACTGCAATAAAATGTAAAAGTCATTCACAGTACATAAAATAATATCAGATTACATCACAAAACCTGTAAGTTATGAGTATTTTTAGGTCTGTTTATTCATGTGAGTACATTTTCTTTTTAAATGCATTATCATAATTTCTTGAAGTGGGAGAATCAAAATGAAACTCCATATTATTCTTGATTTGAAAGTTATTGCGATAAATAATACCAAGGGGAGTTATTTAGATCCGTTAATTTTTAGTAGGAAAACAGACATAAATGATTTAGAATTTTAAAAATGACTCTTTTTATAAAAAGAAAAAAAAAAGCTTGTCACATTTCCTTTGAAGGGATGATTGGTCTTGAATTTTTAACGATGAATCAAATAAGTCAAGATTTTAAATATTTAAGTCTGATTCTTAAAAGTGAATTAAGTCTGAATCTTAAAAGTGACATTTATAATATTAAGTTTCTCTCTTAATACTTGTATATTTTCAAATTTAAAACTTTTGTTTGTTGTCTCCCTAGTATCCACAACTGGTTACAAAAGAGCTGTGCCTTTAGGAAATTGCTAAACATTTTGTGATATTATTAATGTAAAAAGTCTTCCGTCTTCTTCTTCTATCTGTTATGGACTCAGCCTTATGTTCACTGTAGATAACTAACTTTTGAGTGGAATTTAAATTTCATTTAGTAATAATTTGCTCTACACTAAAAACATCTATCTGTAAAACAGGTATCTTTATAAAATACTCTTCAACTACAAGATCCTGAATTCATAATCTTTCTAAAATGTTAATGTAGTTAACCATCATTTAATAGATTTATATCTGCAAGTAATATGTATCTATAACATGTCAATACAAATTTTGTTGCTATTATCATTGTGAGTCCTATTGTAATACCTGTTATATTGGTATGGTAATTGAATGTGGATTAAAATAATTGAAGAACAAATATGTTACCACTAATACAATTAATTATCTACAAAGCTGTAAAAAGGCATATGCCTAGCTATGAAAAAATTACTTATGAGTAGGTCTCCAGTAACTAAATCTACATCATGCTGTGTTGTTTTGTAACACCTTTATATTATCTGTATTCTATGTTCTATTTTTCATGCTGTTTGTGTATAGTACGTGTTTGTCTTTACGTTGTTTTATGTACATTTTGTCTTTATTTCTCTACATTGACTGCAACAATCTTGTTTATAATTGCCACAATAGTTTTGTCTCTACTACCAATGGAAAGGAAAAGATGTATCAGTTTATGTTGTTTAATATACTTTTATGGCTTGAGATACTGCTTTGCATTCTCCGTATGGCTTGGGTGCATACTGCAAATATTGTGTTATAATCTGAATTAAAAATTATTCAAAATAAAATAAAATTAATATCTGCAAATTGCCAAGGGCTTCGTGATAAACAAAAACGCGTTGATGTTCTCAGCTACCTTAAAGAAACAAATGCCTCTATCATTTGTCTACAGGATACCCATCTTCTGGATACTGATCTGGCTTCAGTGAAACAAATTTGGCACGAATGTTATATAAATGGGAGTAAAACAAATTCTCGAGGTGTGGCTATCCTGTTAAACAATAATTTTGAATTCAAGGTATCTAAAGTAATAAAGGATGATGGTGCAAACTTTTTGCAACTTCTTGTAAGTTGCAATGAACTCAACATAAATTTGATCAATATATATGCACCTAACAATGATCAACCAGAATTTTTCACAAAAGTTTTTGAAGCTGTCAGCTACGATGGTTTTGATCATGTTGTACTATGTGGTGATTTTAATCTTGTTCTGGATCCAATAAAGGATACTTTTAATTATAAACATATCAACAACCCAAAAGCTAGATTAAAAGTCATAGAAAGAATGGCCGAACTAGAAATGGTAGACATATTTCGCCATATGAATCCTGATGAAAAACGATATACATGGAGGAAAAAAAATCCTGTTAAACAGGCCCGTCTCGACTACTTTTTGGTGCCAAATTCATTGACAGATATTGTTGAGACAATTGATATCAAGCCTGGGTATAGATCTGATCACTCAATTGTTGAAATGCAGATAAATACTAATAAATTTGTACAAGGCAGTGGGATTTGGAAATTTAACAACAGTCTGCTAAACAACCAAGACTATCTAAATTTAATCAATAAAGTAATCACAGAAGAAAAATTAAAATATGCATTACCTGTGTATAATTTAGACTATATTAGGGACAATAATGTTACTTTCTCAGTTGATGATGATATCTTCCTAGAAACTTTGTTTTTAAGAATCCGTGGAGAAACCGTAAAATTTTCCAAGTTCCTAAAAAAAAAGGAAAAGGTACTTGAATCAAATTTGAAAAATGATATAGCCTGGTTGGAATCTAATGTAAATGAAAGTAATATGAAACTATTAGATGACAAGAAAGCTGAATTGGAAAGTATTAGAAAAGAAAAAATTAAGGGGTATATCACTAGAGCTAGAATACAATGGCTTGACCAAGGCGAAAAGCCTACTTCTTTCTTCTGTAAACTAGAAAGTAAACAATTTACAGAAAAGACCATTAGGAAACTGCAGCTTGACAATGGCTTTATTATCAATGACCAAAAGATGATTTTAAAAGAAGTACAGAAATATTATACAAATCTTTTCAAAGAAAAGGAAACATTTTCTGATTTCAACCTTGCCAAAAATATTACAGGCAATAAAGTAAATCAAAAGAATGATATAGGAAAAAACATTTCTGTCATGGAACTTGGTGCTGTTCTTAAAAAAATGAAAAACAACAAATCTCCTGGGATAGATGGCCTGTCATCAGAATTTTTCAAAGTATTCTGGGGTAAATTAAAGCATTTTACAGCCAATGCGATAAATTCATGTTTTTTCAAAGGCTGCCTTTCAATATCTATGAGGCAGACAGTGATAACATGTCTACCTAAGGGACAAAAAGATAGAAATTTATTAAAGAACTGGCGTCCTATTTCACTGTTATCGGTAGTCTATAAATTGGCATCTGCCACTATAGCTGAAAGGTTAAAATCCACTCTACCGCATATTATTTCGAGTCATCAGTCTGGCTTTCTATCTGGCAGAAGTATAGCAGACTCAACAAGGCTTGTATATGATTTAATGAGCCATACAGAAAAAAATAAAATTCCAGGACTTTTAATGTTGATAGATTTTGAGAAAGCATTCGATTCTGTATCTTGGAGTTTTCTTTACAAAGTGCTAGACTTTTTTGGCTTTGATAATGACTTTATTAATTGGATAAAGCTTTTTAATAATAATGTTATCGCGTATGTCATTCAATGTGGATTCCTGTCTGACCCAATACCAGTGAAAAGGGGCTGCAGACAAGGAGACCCAATTGCCCCTTATTTATTTCTATTGGTTGCTGAAATTTTGAGTCGTATAATTGAAAATTCTTCATCAATAAAAGGTATTACAATTGGTAAACATAACTACAAGCTTACACAATTTGCAGATGACACAACTATTTTTTTGGACGGGAGTACCAAGTCTTTACAGGCAACTCTTAATGTCTTGGAAACCTTTGGGAGCATCTCAGGTTTAAAAATGAACACTGAAAAAACTAAACTCATCTGGATTGGCAGTAAAAAACATTGCAAAGAAAAGTTAAATGTTTCATCTAAACTGCACTGGGGGGATTCTGACTTTAACCTTCTTGGAATTGATTTTTCGATTGAACTAACACAAATGCCAGAACTAAACTATGAAAAGGCAATACTAAGAGCAAAACAAACTCTTAATTCATGGCAACACCGTTACTTAACACCAATTGGAAAAATAACAGTCATTAAAACATTGATTTTATCAAAATTTACCCACCTATTTTTGTCTGTGTCAACCCCTCCTCATTTGATCAACACACTTAATAAACTGCTATTTAGTTATATTTGGGATGGCAAGCCAGATAAGATAAATAGACAACAAATTTGTAAAAAAATCTCAGATGGAGGACTTGCAATGATCCATGTGTACAACTTTGAAAGGTCACTTAAAATAAGATGGGTAAAACATATCATTTCTGGCCGAAACTGTGCATGGCTGACTTTATTAAATCATGAAATTAAAGACCTGAATAAGCTGGCCCTTCTTGGAGGGGATTGGCTCAATCATCGAATATCAAATTTAAATCCATTTTGGAAAACCGTATTTTCATATTTTATGGAATTATGTAGAAAAGTAAAAGTCCATTCTCATCAAGATATCGTCTCTAGTAGCCTATGGTTCAACACTCACATTGGTACTGACAATCTTTTCTTTCCAGACTGGTTTAAGCACGGTATATATAGTATTGGAGATATTATTCATACAAATGGAAACATTTTAAGTCTACCAGAAATGAAGAATAGGTATAACTTTTCAATTAACTTTCTTAACTACTTTACAGTTAAGAAAGTACTTCAAAACTTTATTACACTTTACCAGCAGAGCAATACATTCGGCTTTCAGAGACCATTTATCCCATTTCATATAAAAGACTTGCTACTTCCAGGACGTGGACATAAATCTGTTTATTTTCAGCTACAGCAGAAAATAAATAAACCACGGAAAAATGAATTAAAATGGTGCTTAGAATTAGACATTGTACAGGATAATGACTTTTGGAAACAAGTTTATAAGATCTGTTTCTGTGCTATAAATGATAATGAATACATTTGGTTTCAATACCGCGTACTATATCGTATCCTGGGCGTAAATGAGCTATTAGTTAAAATGGAAAATGCAGAGAATGATACGTGTAGGTTATGTCATTGCCATGTGGAGTCGCTAACCCATTTATTTTCTGAGTGTACTGTCACAAATGCATTATGGAATAATGTTGTATCCTGGATAGAAACAAAAATATCAATAAAGCTTCATCTGGATAAGATATCAAAAACTCTGGGATATCTTGAACAGGATAACTTTTTCTGGCCACTAAACTTTTTTTTAACTATTACTAGGTATTATATTTTTACTTGTGCATATAAACATCAAGACCCAAACATATACTGCCTTCAGAATACAATGAAACAAAAGTTCTTTGAACAGGAGATGCTATCAAGGGTCAATAATACAAATGAAAGATTTGAAAAGACTTGGTCTCGTTGGTGTAAAATTCTAAAAAATGACACTCAATAGTTGGATATTTCTCTCTGATGGATACCAGTTGGAAAATGTAGAGCAGTACTTCAGTTTTTACTGAGAACATTAAGATGTAATGCATATTTTTCAAGAAAAAACAAGTAAATGATATAACTTCAGTATTGTAAACCGGTTATAAACAGGTTTGTGCTTTCCTTTTAGTGAATACGTCTCTGTCCGTGTCTTTCTTGTTATTGTCCTTGTGATTTTCATGTTCTGTATATACATGTTTATATATATAATGTAAAATATCAAAAATATCAATAAAAAAAAAAAAAAAAAAAAAAAAATAATTTTTTTTTAAATAATATTTTATTTGTGAACAAATATAGAAACAGATATGCGCTTTTGGGATTATGAATTTTAGAATGGACATTGAATCATCAATCATTTAAATACTTTGAAGGAAGATTGAAAAGTATGATGAGTTGAGTTAAAATAATATTTTATTTGTCAACAAATATAGAAACAGATATGCTCTTTTGGGATTATTATTTTAGAATGGACATTCAATCATTTAAATACTTTGAAAATAGGTTTAGAGTTATCATTGCAGGAAGATTGAAAATATAATTTGAGTTATGTATTCGGCGTCTGGGGATACACCATCTTCCTTGGGAAGATATAAACAGAGTAGATTGATGTGCTGAAGTTCATATAATAATGGGTAATTATGTTTTAAAAATTCCCGATCAAAACCTGTGGCGTGAGTGATGACCTGTCTGGGGATATGTTGGCGCCGAGTTGGCCCAATCTAGTTAAGGCTGAAACGGTATGCATAATATGGTAGCTGGATAGCAGCTTGCATTAACAATCTATAAACCGGTTAGCTCTATCCGATGTTCAGCATATGTCAGAAAATAACAAAAACAACCTGTGGACAAGCTTCCCAGATGTGTACAACTGATATACTGGATTGTGATATGCTAGAAATAAAAAAGAAAATTCACCCAAATTGTTGGGTAATTTGCTAATAACATCATATTTTTATATTTTTTGCGTAAAATACAGATAAAATAGTTTAATTAAATACCTTTTTAGGTTATGACTCTTAATATTAAAGATTCTAATGATCAAATAAAATCCCAAATGAGGTGATACACACAAGAGAACAGTTTACTAGTTCAACAATATTGGTATCAGCTAGTGTTTAATAACCTTACATTCTGTTATTGTGGTTTCAGTTTATTAAAAACAAACAAAAGATAAATACTCCTTCTGTGCTTATGATAGATTTTTATTTTATTTATTATGAATTTTATCTATCCCAGTCCAATATTTTAAGTAAATGTCTAAACTAAGTCCATATATCAGTCACTTTAGATATCTTTATATTATGCCAATGAAATAACCTGAAGTTTGTCTCCTTAATATCTCAGGTTGTGGCTTGTATGAGAAGAGACACTACATTAGAGACAGCCTTGAACTCCAAGGCGTATAAGCGTAGCAAGAGACAGACGCTGCGTGAAGCAAGAGTAACCGAAAAGCTGGAGAAACAACAGAAACTGGAACAAGAAAAGAAAAAGAGGCAAAAACATCAGGTAATAGAAGTATTTTTAGTTCTTGGCTAGTGAAAAGGCTTCTATCAAAGTTGTCGGCCAATAAATTATTTTGAAAGCAAGGATTATCTTGTGACAGATTCTTA
Organism: Sabellastarte sp. h YS-2021; assembly: GCA_964017235.1. NCBI lineage: Eukaryota > Metazoa > Annelida > Polychaeta > Sabellida > Sabellidae > Sabellastarte > Sabellastarte sp. h YS-2021. Next base: position 77,695,622 of record OZ024929.1, on the reverse strand, counting down.
GGTTTTGTTGAAACTATAACTATAAGAGCACTAAGAATATTTTTGGCCGAGATAACCAAAGTTTCACTGTTTTGCATTGATTTCAACTGTGTATCTTTTTGACATTTAGAGACTCGTAAATATTTGGCTCATTTAGACAAAAGCAATGCCATTTCTGATAAGAAGAGATGCCACCTTGTTTGTATAATATGTTGCAGTAGCACTGAACTGCTGTATTCAGACATCTTACGGAATTCAAGGAATATATTGCTAGTTTCTCTAGTTTATGTTTGCACTCCTCATTTTACTTAAATGGATACAACAGCACTTTAGCATGCTAAGGAATTCCACCCTTTTATTCTAGTTATTAAGAAATAACTATTCATTTGTGTACGGTTTTTAAAGAATAACAGGTGAATGTGATAAGGAACTCAAAGATTTCCAATTATTTTACAATGAAATGCCGAACATAAAGCTATTAGTTTGTGTACAATGTTATAGGAATACCTAACTGCAGTGCTCCAGCATGCCAAGGAATTCAAGGACTTCCACCGTGGTGTTTCCTCTAAGATCAGCAAGTTGAACAAAGCCATCATGGTGTGGCATGCAAATACTGAGAGGGAGCAGAAGAAAGAGCAGGAGAGACTGGAAAAAGAGAGAATGAGAAGGCTCATGGTGAGTGCTTGTAAACCACTGGGCTTAATTGCTGAGGCTTGAGAAAGAAAGAGAAAATGTGTGGTTAGTGTTCATAAACCACTCAGGTTGACAGACATAGACCAGAGAAAGTAAAGCGCAAGACAGTATGTATTGAAACTAATCTCTAAAACCAATCTCATTGAAACCTATCTCTACGCAATGGCATATCCTCCTCAGCTCATTTTCTCTTAGGGGTTCTCTGTGGTGCTGACCTATTTCTGTCCCTGGACTTTGAATTTGGATATTGCTATTGTGTTGTTGCGCCTTACAGTCCACTACTCAGTGCAGATTAAGTGCTATAAAAGTCGAATTAGAATTAAGTGAAATAAGCTGGGGAGAGAGAGGATGAGGTGGCTCATAATGATTGCTTGTAAAAATTTAGAAGTAATACATATTGTACTCTGACAGTGATACCAATACTTAACTGTTTAACAATTACCCTAATTGATGACAAAACAAACTTGAGGGATGACCATTTTTTCACCTGTTTTGACCACTCAAAAACAGTCCACGTTCTTTAAGTTCCCCTAACTGAAGGAGGCTCAGTGATGATCTTTTATAAGTGTCCCTGGAGTTATTAAGCCTGCCACTGGAGATTGGGCCCCAGTGATGGAGGATCTCCATTTTAAGTGGTTACCAAAGCCACTAAGTATCTGCATGAACCTGGGATTGAACCCACATCCTCTGTGTTCCTGGGTCAGTGTGTTACCCAATAATTTACAGTGGCAAATTTGTGATAGTGTATCTCTTTACTTTGATATTTCTTAGGCTCACTAGTAATAAAATAAAATTGAGTGGAGAAATGAGATATGAAGTAGTGGTGTGAACAGTATACCACATTTTGTTTTGTCCAGGTAGAAATGACAAAATCCACAAAAAATCTTCTAGTTATTGAAAAGGTCATTGTTTAAATCTTTCTACTGGTTAATACCTGGTCAACACAATAAAAAAACATAAATTTGAGGAAATATCTTACTATTTACTCCGTCTTTATCTTTAATAAAGTTTATGAACTTCAGAAATATCTCGTGAAGACAATTCCTGCTTTAAATTATGCTCAGGTACACTTAAGTTTAACTTTCACCATATCTGTGGCAGGCATGTGAAATTCCGGATTTTATTCAGTTTCAAAGTCCGGAAACCTGTTTTTGATTTTCCAGTTTCCCAGTCCGACTAGTATAATGAAGAGGCTTACACTGATGGATTGTTTTCCAGTTATGAGTAGCATTTAACTTTATCTTTGGCCCATTTTAGGCAGAGGATGAGGAGGGCTACAGAAAGCTGATCGATCAGAAGAAGGACAAGCGTCTAATGTACCTGCTGGCACAGACTGACGAGTACGTAGAGAATCTGACAAGACTGGTTGCCAAGCACAAGATAGAGACGAGGAGGAAGAAGAAGAAGCTGCAGAAAGAGATAGAGAGGGTAGGTCTACAGGAGCCATATTTACACAAGAGATCAGTGAGAGATCAGTCAAAAATCAATGAACTTTTAACACAGAAACTATCCACTTGGACCTATTCTGTGTTGATCTGTGTACACTTTTTAACGCATAATTCTTGAAACGTTTCAATCGATTAATGAGCAAAGTTGACTAAATCGGCATCATTATCATATCTTGAATCTCTGGGCATTTGCAATTTAGACAAAATGAGGCCAAATATTTTTATAGAATCATCATAATACCAATCAGCTGGATGCCAAGACATCCATAAATATATATTTATTATTCATCACAATGTGTAAATGGGGAAGATTTGTTATTTGACCAATGATATTAATATTTTTTGTACTTAGTTTGACATTGTGAGGTCTACAACATTGTCGTGGGTAATGCGATGACTTCTATCAGAAATAATGTGAGCTACTGTTCTGAATACTTTGAATACTACTAAAAATGATTACTCTAGTTTATGTAGGATTGAGAAATTTGCTTCACTTATCATACTTAACGGCTTGATGCTCTCTGGGCATATGAAGCATAGTTAGTGAAACATCTAGTTGAAAACTTTTCAAGAATGTGCCTTTGCACTTTTAAGGTGCCTGTTGTTTCTTTATTTAAATGTGTTCTCAAGTTATTGCACGTTCAATCTTCAGCTTTGAAAGATTATGTCAATGTATTGTGCTAAAACTGAAATTTTGGCATAGCAAGGACATGTTCAGAAAATGCAGTAAAAATTGTAATTTTGTTGCATGTGGATTTTCCTTTGACTTGCTAATAAAAGGAGACATTTCCCAAAATTCTTGACATGCAATAGTTTATTCTCAATTATTACTTGATCATTCGTATCATCAGACACATCAGACCCAGTAGACGTACAAACCATGGTTGCAACAAGTAGTGCAATAAAATGGAAGTTTTAGTCTGCATCTGCCATTAATACAAACACATATAATATTTTTAAACTTGTATTCTGTATCTGTTACTATCTGTACTTCATTATATCTTCCACTGCCAATACTTTTTATAGAGAACACCTTTCACTTGAGACATGCTGTTCTGTTTGATTACACTCTGCTTACCCACAAAGTTCTGCAATATTTGTTGCCACTTCAAAGCACCATGTTGTTTATTTTATCTTCTTGCTAACATTTTTTGTTGCGGGTTCACATGTGCACCATTTATTTGTTTCTCCCAACAGGAAGAAGAGGAACGAAGAATGGAAGAATTAAAGGAAGCAGTAAGATATAGTCTTGTCTGTGTCTAACAGATATAGAAAAACGTTTTGAAATATTTTCCTTCTCTTTGATATGAATTGAAAAATGCCTTTGAAATATGTTTGTTTTTGTCAGATATTATTGGCATTTAAAAAAAAAAAAATTGTAGGAGTAAACATACCAATTAGATGTGTTTGAAATTTTGATATTTGATGAGCTTCATGAAACATAGAATCTTTTTAAATGATCCATAACTAACAAGTCGGAAATTGTGTTTTAAAGCTTGTAAACTGTTAGTTTCTCAAAATAAATTTAAAATATGTAGCACTGACCATACTGCGTAGGACTAGACATAATTACCATAGAAATTCATTTGTATGGTCCCTAAGTAAGCCATTACCTAGATAACATTACATATTGTCCGGGAGTCTTGGTTAAGATTTGTTTTGTGACTTCAATGCAACCAGAACTAGCTTCTGCTTTTAATTAAAAAAAAAAAAGATTGGGGGCCATTTGGATAAATATGCATGAAAATATGAAAATCGATTTAGTGAGTAATGGTAAATAAGATAAAATCAAACCCTATTATATAGAAGTAATGTTAAGCAGAATATTAGTTGGAAAGCTCGTCCATTGAAATTTACCTTGTTGTTTGTAAAGTAGAACTGGCTATTGAACAGAACGTAAAACTCCAACTTTGGCTTTTCTTAAACTGGAATGTTCTTTCTAGTATCGGGAGGTGTGTTTGGACAGGGCTGAACCGTCAGTTTACATGAGATTCATTTCATTTGTTTTCCAGTTAAACGATGAAAACTCCACTATGAGTGACATGCGGGTGAATGTAAGGGAAGTGGAGACTGGAAAAATATTGAAAGGAGATGAGGCTCCACTGGCAAGTCAGTTGGAGAGCTGGTTAGAAGTGAATCCAGGGTGAGTTATTCTATTCAGTACTTGTATAGTGTTTCTGTATTCAAGGCACGCTTTAATTGGCAACAACCATGAGCCATATACAAATTCATCAATCCACGAGCATAGCATTGGTTTCTTCAACAGAGACACCGGGTAAGGCAGTAACAGTTAATAGGCCTTAGAAGACATATATGATTTGAATTTCTTCTTGAAGGAGGCAAAAGAGGAAGTAGAATGAACATCATAAAGCAAATTTTTAAGGTTGGAATGAACAGGGGAGATAATCACCTTGTACATCTCTGGTCATGAATTCAAACCCTGCCCAACATGAAGTTATGCAAAAGTGAAACAAGAGTGCTATCTCCACCAAGGCCCAACACCTCCAGTATTGTTTATGAGTGCAGTGATAAAAAAAACTTCAAAAAATCCCTGGATCCAGACGGTGATGCAGATCACCACCATAATACAATCAACTGTTTCATGTCCCTTTGTTAATATTGTCTGAAAATTTCATCGAAATCCATACACAACTGTGTGAGTTATTTTGCAAACAACCCAACAGACAAATGCAAGCCATCAGTTACATAATCTCCTTGGTGGAGGTTATAAAAGGTGTAAAATTTGAAAAGTTGAAGGTCAGGTCTTTGCATGGGTACTGATTGTTGTAACATCCATCAATGTTATGGTTTGGTGCGAGTTTGTTAGTGGCAAGTGAATGCTGAATAGTTTATAGTGTAGAATCCTGACCAAACAGTGTGCACTGCTTTCCTCCATCTCCTTATGTAGCCAACCAGGTATGCAAAAACAGGTCAGTTGGACTTCTGCTGTAAAAGTTTAGATAGAATGATAAGAGGGAACAATTCCATTGATTGAATAATCTTTGGTTCACTGCCCAAGCTGTTAAATTAGGAATAAAATTTATCCTTTACATGAATACAAGATTTGAATGTTGACCAATGAGTTGCTTCTATTTTTATAAATAATTTAAGTAAGCTACTGAACACTTGAGGTGACTCTATCACAGATTGTTTACATTATATTTCTCTTTATTGCATTTTAGGTGGGAAGTTGCACCAAGAGAGGATGAGGCAACAAGTGTAAGTTCTAGTGTTTCACTGACCTGGAATAGATTTTTACAATGTTACTGAGTTAACTAAAGACAAGCAAATAAAAAATAACTTGCGAGTTAATCATGTGAAATAGAATTCATGGATAGATAATCCATGATCTGTTTCACAATGTTAATGCAATATGGTGATGGTTAGGCTTATAAACTTTCATTTAAGTATACTTAAAAATTGTTACAGATCCACACTAACAAATTGACTACAATAAGAAAAAAAATAAAATATCTTGAGACCCGTTATATATTTTAACCGTTGTGTAAATTTGCTTAAATTAATGTTAATGGGTGTATTTGGACAGGATGATGATGCAAGTGAAGATGAAGAAAATGAAGATGAGGAGATTGATGCAGTTATCAAGTAAGACTTCAGTTTTAATTTAAACAAATTTTGTAAGGCTCTTAAAAATATTGCCAAATTTATTTATGGTTTCAAATGGAATCCCAATTTTTCAGTGTAATTAAAATGACAATTTTATGGATCTAATCAAGTCTAACATTACTACAAAGGACCATGGATCAGTCACTGCTTACTAAGCCTTTTCTATGTAGTAAAAGAAGATATTTATAATTAACACAATGGACAATAGTTAATTGATTACTTGTTTAAGCAAGAAGAGCTATATGTGTGAGTAATTCACTCACTCAGTCACAGATTTTTTTTTTTTTTTTTTTTTTTGTCTAGAATACTTGATATGTGACTGATTTTTTTGGATTTAGACATCTTCCTTGAGAAAACCCTCGATACCCTTTGTGACAACTTCCTTCATGTAACCCTATATATGTGGTCTATTAATATTAATATTATTAATATTAGGGGCCATGATGGCGCAATAGTAATGCACTCACCTCACACCTCTGAGGTCAGCGGTTCAAACCCCAGACCTTAAGTGGGAATGTGGGAAGTTGCTTACCGATGCTCGGCAGTTTACAATACAGAACCTTGACTAACTTTATGTACTAGTTTCCTCTGCCCACAAGACCACCCTTCGTGATATGACCTGTGCAGTGTTGAAAGTAATGTAAAACCCAAAATAAATAAATATTTATTTTTATTGCGTAAAATAGCCTTACCTTATCCTCACAAGTGCTTGTTTGGTTTTGTGGAGCAAAAACGTATCGACCGACAAGAATTTTTTTAAGGAATATTCTTGTCACAAGAGGTGACCCCTTTGTCTGCGCATGTCCGCGCTTGCGCAGTAGTCGTTGTCGACAGACGAATGTCGAGAGTTCTTCATTATATTTTTGGTCGATATGGGAGCAACACGTATTTTCTTTTATTATCGTCCATTTACAGACGAAGATCTATGAAGTTTTGAAGCGTGCAAGCGTGCACCTACCTGTATTTATCCATTATTCGACTGGTACTACCACTAATTCTGCCTCCCTTGTCCTGAAAAGGGTCAGAATAAAGATGTTTTATACAAGAAATCTTGCTGTGAAGTCTTCAGCGGAAGACGTTATACGGCTGCACTCACCTTCTATTCGACTGGAACTACCTGCTTGTCGAGGAAAGGGTTGCAAGAAGAGTTTGCTGTGAAGTTTCCAGTGGGAAACAAAGAATTTAGTTATCTTTACAACGGAGGTCGTAGATTCTTTACTGGGAGTGGAGCGCCACTCTGTTACAGTAATAGGTCTCCCTCCAAAAGAACCACTACAGAAGTGCATCCATTGATCCTGGCAGTTATTATTTTGCTGTAAATTTGGATGAAGATCCAACACAATTACCTATGGTGGCAGTATGTGTTCTGCTTGTCCTTTCAGTCCTGTTGAAGAGTTGCATAAATCTACTAGACAAGGAAATTTTCACTTCCTAAGGCTATATGTCCCCAATAGTTTATTCTGGAGCTGGCTAGACGAGATACTGTGTTGAACTCAGTACCTACAACCCTCACGTGTGTGTTTGAAGTGGCTTCACAGAACTAGTGTTATCTTCAGTATTACTGGTATGAGAGATTTTATCGCCATCCCAGAGTTGTGCGAATCGTGAATTGAGATTGTCGAATTATTCCCCAATCGAATTCACCAATGCCTGTACTACCCACAATGCAAAGCGATGACGTCAGACAGGAAAACATGGCTGCAGTAAATATCGCTCACTTCTGGCAATTAAATGCTACAAAAGGAAGCGATTTATCCACTCAAGAATTGCAAAACTCCAGGTTTCCATGGCAGTTTATTCTTCGTAAAGAAACTTGGCTAATGACGACTTATGATAGTTCCCAGTGGCCTGAAGTGATTCTACCTACGATTTGAACGGTTGGTGTCCACGAGTGGGGTTCCTTTACCGTGTCATTAAAGACCGGCTTGTCCCTTCATTTACACTGGAGACACAAATTATTAGAAATTCGGTTACAAAAGATGCGTTCTTCTATGTACCGACTCACCAAGATTTTCAACATCTACTTCAGTTTAATGTACACTGGCAAACCTATCAGTTCAAAGCATTATAAAATTCGGGTTAGCGACCCCTCTACAGTTTCGTGCGAGTAATAAGAGGCAAATCTCATTCTTCAGTCTCACGGAATAGGAGTTCACCATATACCTGGACCACTGGTTGTTAAGTGTACGTAGAAGACACCAGTATTGGTTTCAAATCAAAGAACTCATCCAATTATTCAACAACTGGCTTCGTAATATCAATTTCCTAGGCTACCACTGCATTTTGGTACCAGGAAATTTCTTTCACCATATACCTAGACTACTGGTTGTTTAGTGTACGTAAAATACACCAGTATTGGGTTCAAACCAAAGAACTCATCCAATTATTCATTAACTGGGCTTCGTGATATCGATTTCCTAGGTTACCACTGCATTTTGGTATCAGGAAATTTCTTTCACCATATACCTAGACTACTGGTTGTTTAGTGTACGTAAAAGACACCAGTATTGGGTTCAAACCAAAGAACTCATCCAATTATTCATCAATTGGACTTCGTGATATCGATTTCCTAGGTTACCGCTGCATTTGGTACCAGGAATTTTCTTTCTACCTCGAATAATTTAAATACCTGAGAATCTATTCAAGACATGGCGATCTTATCACAATTAACCCCAAGGTTGCTTATTTCCCAGGTAGGGATACTAGCATCTTTGGAAAAGACTATACCAATGGGTCAGTTATGTATGTGTGCCTTTCAGTGGTATCAAGAAAAAACTGGCAATATCTCCAGTCACTAGTTGTGAGAATTCCTGTTTCAAATCCTTCTGAAAAGGCATATTCAGTGGTGGAAAATGCCAAAAAATGGGAAATAGGATGCCATTTCTATACACGGGTGCACAATTCCCTTATTTTCGTAGATGCATTAAACCAGGGTTGATGATCCCATCTATAAGCATCACAGTTAGTGGCTTTGGACAGTTAAAAATGTATATATTACATTTCAATGTCATACAGCTGAGGGCAGTGTGTTCAGCCCTTAAAAGCCTTCAAGACAAATTCCACACAAAAGAATTCTTATAGCATCAGACAACACCACTGTGTTCGGTTATCTGAACAAACAGGGGGGGGAGCGTATACCTCCTAGTTTGGCGCAGCTTGGCCTACTGCAATCCTTGAAATATACTCATAACAGACATATTCTTGGTTGCTTAAAGGTCATACTCAACATAACTCCACAAGGGATAAAGGTTTGGCGCATCCTGGCCTACTACAATCCTTGAAATATACTCTTAAGAGACAGAAATATTCTGGGGTTACTTAAATGTCATACTCAATGATCCCTACAGAAGGGACAAAAGTAATATGTACAGAATGATTCTTACTCCCTTTATGGTTCTAGACAACGTGCAAGTTTGGCACAAATCAACAATAGGTGTTTTATGCAGGTATGCTGCATCTTGGCCTACTGCAATCCCTGAAATATTCTCATATGAGCCAGATATATTCAGGGTTGCCTAGATGTCATGACAGCCTCTCCACAAAGAACGAAATAATTCAGACAGGAGAGTCTTCATCTTTAATATTTTATTTGATTTACATAGTTTGTCAAATACCAATGGTACAGATGTTTGCCACCAATATGAGTTACAAGCTTCCATTCTATGTTGCCAGTCCCGGATGCAAATGCTCTGAACATAGATGAATTAAACATCTTGTTGGAGGTTCTGGACTGCTAGGCCTTTTGTCCTATACCACTTATTCCAAAAAGTCATTGAACAAGTGAACACCAGGTGCAAAATGATTGTAGTGGCCCCTTGGTGGCCCATGATGCATTGGCTTTGTTGTCTGGTGAGTCATTCAACCAAACCTCCATTACAGCTACTTCACTGGTCTCAAAAACAGCCATTCAGTCAGAAATACCATCTAAATCTGTTGCATTGGCACCTTCATGCTTGGCACCTTAACACCACTCAGAATCTCTTATATCATTCTCTGGGCAAGGGATAGAGAGATTTAGGGCATCTCAAGGACCCTCATCTTGGAATGTATGAGTCATGATGGGCCATTTTGAGCTCTGGTACCCACAGAATAAGGTGGCCATCTCAGAGCCTACGATCTCAAATATACCAGATTTTTTGATCCATTTACTTGCAAAAATCTGAAACCTGTCACTATTGTTGGCTTTGCAGCAGCCATAGCTGATCATTTACCTTTTTGTGCAGGAGTTGAGCAAAAGCCTGGATCTTTATAGGCCTATTGCAAGTGTTTATAGAGAGAAGCCCACTGCTAACACAGGTGTAGCATCAAGGGATTTGCCTTTGCTTCTGTTGGTTTTCACAAAAGACTCCTTATTAACCTTTAAAGGAGGTCAGTCAGTTAAAAAAAAAAAAAAAAAAAAAAGAAGAAGTTTGACTTGCAAGACTGTTGCAATGGCATTGGAAGTGTATTCTGGGACTTTGGCTCCTTCAGACACAAGCCTCATAGGAAGGAGGTTACAGTTTCTCCCTCCTACCTACCTTTTCAGCAAGGACCTATTAGCCTCAATTGGTCTAGATTGGCTCCAGTGGTCACTTCAGCTCTAGATCATTCCTGAACTCAAATTGCCTGGACACATGTTTTGTTGTCCTCCTACAGCACTTACATCCTTCATGGACAGGACTACTGCTTGGAGAAAAGGGAAAGTCTCCTTCTCCTGCCTTTTAGCAAGAACCAGTTGGCTTCTGATGCTCCAGATGGCTCAAACCAGTGGTCATTCCAGCTCACAAACCTTTCCTGAGCTGACGTTGGACTGATGTTGTGACACTCTGCCCTCTTACAGTACTTAGTTACTATCAAGACAGTACAAGTACTTCAAGGAGGTGAAGCATCTCTTGCTCATATCTTTTAAGGAAGGCTTGATGGAGATATCTTGAGTTCTGGTATCTCTTCCTGGATCAATCTGCATGCATGATTAGATTGCCAGTCCTTTAATTCTGATTCCCAGAATCTATACATTGAGGCACATATTACATACATGGCTGCCTCTTTAGTTTTCAAGAGTGGGGTCTTACCTGAGCAGATATGGAACTCTTGTTATTGGAAGACCCACAATTCTTTACTACATTCTACTTGAAGAAGTAGCTTGGCAATCCCATGACCAGTCCATGAACAAATTGGGCCTTGTGGATTCACCTCGGCATGTAGTCAATTTTTGTGTATTTTTACATGTTATTGATATGACTCACATAGTTATGTTCTCTCCAGTTACACAAGTGTTGTGTCACTGACATATGTCTTTCCTGACTTACATATGGCCCCATATCGGCAGTTCATGCAGTTCAGTTTGCCTGCTTGGAGATATTCTCATTGTCAGATGATGACATCTTGTTTCGGGAGTCATGCAGACATCTCCGGCCAATACCGGGTGATGGTTAATACTGCTATATGATTTGTTGTAAAATTGTCTACAACAGCAACAGCAGCAACAATGACGACCACATCATGGATCTCTTGTTGAGGTTAGCAAATTACTTATCTGTGATGAAGAAGTAATATATATAACCTAAGATGTGGCGAATGGAAGCTTATCTTATCCTCTTATCAAGTGCTTTATTTGGTGACCCCTTGTCTGACAATCATCTAACAGTGTGGCCAAAACAAATACCCTCCACCTGTTATGGTTGTATTCAAGCACTTGTGAGGATAAGGTAAGGCTATTTTACGCAATAAAATGTAACAAATTTTATTGTAATTTAACTTTTTACAAGTTAAATACTTACCTTATCCTCACAAGGATAAACCCACCCTACCTCCCCGCATAATTTGTTTTCTGGGGACCAAAAATACAATGAAGAACTCTCGACATTCGTCTGTCGACAACGACTACTGCGCAAGCGCGGACATGCGCAGACAAAGGGGTCACCTCTTGTGACAAGAATATTCCTTAAAAAAATTCTTGTCGGTCGATACGTTTTTGCTCCACAAAACCAAACAAGCACTTGTGAGGATAAGGTAAGTATTTAACTTGTAAAAAGTTAAATTACAATAAAATTTGTTACAATTTCTCATTTACTGATTACTTGTACTTTTTGTGATGTGTTTCTTCACAGCATGTATTTTTTAACTGAGACATCTTTCTTCATGGTATCTTTGATGGATTGTATTTTTAAGATATGTTCCATGACACAATCCTAGACATGTGAACGTATTCACTTGATCACTGATTGCCTATTTAATTAATGTATAGAGTAAGAAATCTAAAATTCGCCACATATCTGAAATTCGCCACATGTGAAAATACTAATAAAATAAATGAATTGTGGTGAGATTTGTTGACTGTATGGTAAATTAAGACTTTTTGAACTGAAAAATACCAATTTTTAGACAAAAACATCATTTTCTTCATAAAATTAACTAAGGTTTTAGAGGTGGCGAATTTTAGATTCCTGGCAAATTTTAGATTTCTTACTCTAATACGAGGGACAAAAAATCAGGCCGCTGATTGCTTGTAGTTTAAAGACACCATCCTTAATGGAATCTTAGATATGTGACCTATTCACCCGGTCACTGATTACTTGTATTTTTCTGTCTAGTAAAACCAAGAAGGGAGAGGATGATGAATACAAGGGACAGACACAGTCTTATTACAGCCTTGCTCACAGTAGTCGAGAGGAAATCACTGAACAGCCCTCTGTTCTAGTTGGAGGAACGCTGAAACAGTACCAGGTAATGGTGATAATCCCTGAATCTGTGGAGAGAGTAATACATCAGTCAGTTTTGAGAATATATGTTAACAAGCAGTGTTAGTAGTGAAAAATATAGTAGCATGGAGCAGAACCCCTGTTATTCATGCCATATTGGCATATTAGATTTATGTTAAGATGTTTTTAGTTAAATTCAGTTAAATATAAAACATTGACCAAAATACAAGAATTTTTTTGAGGTACTTTTCAAATAAATTCCTGTGGTGAAAACAAAATATTTATTTGATGAATATTTTAGCTGAAAAAAATGGAAATCTTTAAGAAAATTTTAAGTTACCTGTTGAAGATTTTATAAATTTATATCACTCATTACCAACTCTTGTGGTTCTTCAGTTGAAAGGCCTGGAGTGGATGGTGTCGCTGTACAATAACAACCTAAATGGTATTCTGGCTGATGAGATGGGATTGGGTAAAACTATCCAAACAATTGCCCTCATCACCTACCTCATGGAGAAGAAGAAGATCAATGGGCCCTTTCTCATCATTGTACCACTATCGTAAGTTGGAAAAGGCTGTTCTGTTGTGTTTGATAAGTTTTATCTTGTTAACGTAAGTGCTGTGACTGCAGGTGGATACAGTTTAACAATAACCTATTCAGATCCAGGTAACTGAAATTTTTAACAAAACTCTTGCATAAGATCTGTTAGGGTAGGTGCTTGCCGTCAGAATGTACTTCTTACTTCTTTGGAAATAATATTTAATGTAATACCAGATTTTATGCACACGCTTCCCATAACAATATCTCAGTTCATAGTACATTTTTGAAATTTCACAAATATATATGTTGCGCATTGTTATTTTTTTCGTATGCACTTGCATCTGTTTCTTGATTACATTATTATTTGGTATTTAATCACTTTTACAATGTAATCATACTGTTTTCTTTTTAGAACCATGTCTAATTGGTACTTAGAGTTGAGCAAGTGGTCTCCTTCTGTAATCAAAGTCACATACAAAGGTTCACCGAATGCCAGAAAGAATTGCCACCAGATTCTAAAGAGCGGAAAGTTTCATGTGGTCCTCACAACATATGAGTACATCATTAGAGACAAGGCAGTCTTGTCAAAGGTGTGCTCTTAGAGCTTGACTTATTTTAAAAGTTGACAAAAAAATTGTATAATTATGTCCACCCCACTGGGGGATGGACATATTATTTTTGCTTTTTCCGCCGTCCGGCATCCGGCGTCACACTTGGTTTCCAGACATTTTAGGCAACAGTTCTTATCCTATCTTTACCAAATTTGGCATGCAGGTTTATTGGGTTAATAGCTTGTATGGGATTGCTTTTGGTGATGATAGCTCTATAGCTAACTGAGTAATAGCTACTTTGCTACTTTTGAGTAGCTCTTTGGTTTCCAGACATTTTAAGGAATGCTATTAAGCCTATCTTTCTGAAATTTGGTATGGAGGTTGATTGGGTTAATAGCTTGTATGGGATTGCTTTTGGGGGTAATTGCTTCATAGATGAGTGAGTAATTAATTAAATAAAGGAGTAATTGGCTATTTTGAGTACTGAAAAAGGCAAATGTGCTCATATCTCCTTAACCGTGCGAGATAGAGCGATTTCGTCGAAAGTTTCAACCCATAGGGTATCTGAGCATTGTACTCTTTGCAATTTTTAAAAAAATTTCCCCTCCCCCAAAAATGCGGCCATTTTGAATTTTCAAATTTTTCCCAAAAATGGCAAAACACAAATTTGCTTCTGTCTCCTTAACCGTGCTAGATAGAGCGATTTCGTCGAAATTTTCAACCCACAGGGTATCTAAGCAATGTACTTTTTATTGCGTAAAATAGCCTTACCTTATCCTCACAAATGCTTACTTGGTTTTGTGGAGGCAAAACGCGGCGACCAACAAGAATATTTAAAAATTATTCTTGTTAGAGAGGTGAACCCCGTAGTTAGTGATAGGTGCGCATGCGCACAACACATTGTCGGTTGGACTTTGTCGAGAGATCCTCATTCAATTTTTGGTCGTCGAGGAGGCAACACGTGAAGCTTTTTCAACTCTGCCCTATTCCTAGACGGCAGATGCGTTCTTTTAGACTTCATAGAGTTCGTGCTAAGAAGAAAGAAGTTTAAGACTTCCTATTCTACAGATCTGAAGTACAATATTTCTTGCTGAGGGTTGAGTAATCCATGACAGCATTCTTAGATTCCCCTTGGCTGTATAACAGTCTTTGGTAGAGGATCTACGACAGAAGATTCTTCAATTTGTTAGTTCAAGCTACCTACCTCATCATTTATGAGGGATCTCCAACAGAAGTCTTTGAATTGGCCACATTTTCCTGAAAATGGCAGCATTAAGAGGCCTGCTGCGATTGAAAAACAGCTAGCAGTAGAAGATCTACTAGAGTTTGCTTTTCCAACACCAGATGTCATTTAGATTTGATAGCTGGTCAGATTAGAATTCGTTTTCTGGGGTTAGTAATTAAACCTCCAGAACGCTAGTAGCCTCTCCACTTGGTAGACAGACAGAGGGTGACCCTTCATCTTGGAGGAAAAGATATACTTCAGATCGTCCAATGGCAAATCCCTTTCATGAAGTCCTGGTGGATTTTTATGAAAGAATGCAGCAGTAACCTTTCATTTTCTACAAGATCTACTGCACAAGTTTACCTCCATTGCCTTGTCTTTATTCTACAACTGGCTGGTGGACCATTTATTACTTCATTATAGAGAAGATAATACATATGCTTTCCCACCAATATTCTCAATGAAATAGGGGATTCTGGTGTAGTAGAAGAAATAACTATAAATTGCTGGTTTAAGTGGAAATATTATTGCCATCTCAGAGTTGTGCAGTTTTTGAATGGGTACTATGTAGCCCTCCAATCGAAACTCCCCTTTCATGTAGCTCTACTGCAGGTGCTACAGTCAGGAAAACAATCCGCCATGTTGCTGAAAATATTGTGTTGCATTTAATATGTTTATTTTCACACACTTTCTTCTGAAAAAGACTACAAATCACAGGATTTTCTCAGTAAAATAGTTTCCTCTATCATATCTGACACAATGCTGCTTGTTTTAGATGGAAACATTTGCTTTCTTCAAGACATGGATCGTTGGTGTGTTGTGTGCTGTATAAATATAAGTACGGATAGCCTATACAAGAAGTTTAGTCTATTCAAGGAAGTTAATCAGCATTGGGCAAGGTTAGTGCATGGATAGATCGCCATTCCTGTCTTTTTCCTTGCATCTTACAATATCATTGGCCAGTGGGTATCTCTGTGTCCTGAAAATGCATACGTCTCTCCAAGCTGTGAAATGGAGTCGACGATTTTTATTACTCGGTCACAAAAGGTTAATGACCAGTTTCAACAGATCTCCGTACCAAATACAAGGGTTGTGCAAATCTTGAGAAGGTTTATCGAATAATATTCCAGTCGAATCCGCCCATGTCTGTACATCCCATAATTTAAAGCGGTTACAGACAGGAAAAACATGGCTACCTAAGAGTGTCGCAAATGCTTCAAAAGGCACAATTTGCTACCTCAAGGATTGCACAACTCCAGGTTTTACAGTAGATTATTTCTTGTACCAGAACCCGGCAATAAATGGCGCCCTGTGATAGATCTCAGTGTCCTGGACAAATTCCTGTTAGTTCCAAATTTTAAAATGGGGACAGCAGTGATATTCGGAAACTCGGTCATAAAAGGAGAATGGCTAGTTTCGATAGACCTGAAGGATGCGTTCTTTTACGTGCGCATACACCCAGATTCATAACATTGGCTATGCTTCCATGTAGACAAACAAACGTATCACCTCAAAGTACTGCCATTGCGGTTGGCGACTGCACCCTTATCGTTCACGCGGATTGTAAAAGAGGCAAAGCTCATTCGTCAGTCTCGCGGAATTTGAGTTCACCAATACCTGGACGACTGGTTGTTAAGAGCAAATACCAGACACCAGTGTCAGCTCCAGACAAAAGAACTCGTCCATACGATTCAAGAACTCGGCTTTGTGATAATTTTAGAAAAATCAGAGCTCAAAACTACAATCGACTTTCTGGGTTTCCATTTCGAGTTGATACAGGGAAAAGTCTTTCCAACCGAAAATAAGTTGAAAATTCTAGAAAATCTGTTCAGGACATGGAGATCGCATCACAAACAACCCCAAGGTTTCTTATGTCCCTGATGGGTGTACAAGCATCCCTAGAAAAGACAATACCAATGGGTCGGTTACATATGCGCCCTTTCCAGTGGTACCTAAAAACAAACTGGCAGTATCCCCAGTCACTAGACCTGAAGATTCCTGTTTCAAACTTTCTGAAAAGTCATCTTCAGTGGTGGAAAGATCCAAGAAATCTAAAAAATGGGTTATCCTTTTCATCCACAGGAACACAATACCCTTATTTTCACAAATGCATAAAATCAAGGTTGGCGAGCTCATTTAGAAAACATGACAGTCAGTGGCAATTGGACAGATCAAGAAATTGCTTCATATCAATGTCCTTGAGTTAAAGGCAGTGTTTCTGGCCTTAAAACAGCTTTCAAAACAAATTCTGGACAAAAGTGTTCTGATAGCAACACACAATGCTACTGTAGTCAGTTATCTGAGCAAACAAGAGGGAACACACTCTTGGGACCGGTGTCTCCTGATTTGGCGCATCTTGGCCTACTGCAATCCTCGAAACATACTCATAAGAGCCAGACACATTCAGGGTTGCCTCAATGTCATAGTCGACAGTCTCTCCAGGAAAGACAAATAATTCAGACAGAATGGTCTCTTCATTCTCAAATATTCAGTCTAATTTGGCTTAGTCTAGTACAGACCAATGGTGGACATGTTTGCCACCAAATTGGATCACAAACTACCAATCTATGTCTCACCAGTCCCAGATGCAAATGCTATGAACATAGATGCATTGAAAATCTCCTGGGAGGGTCTGGACGGCTATGCCTTTTGTCCTGTAGCACTTATACCAAAAGTGATACAGGGAATGAACACCTACAGGTGCAAGATGATAGTAGTTGCACCAGGGTAGCCCAGAATGCTTTGGTTTTGGGATCTAGTGAATCTGTCAACCAAACCTCCATTACTTCTATCTCACTGGCCTCATCAGTTAAAGCAACCATTCAGTGAGAAGTTCCATCAGAATCTCATGTATCTAATTCTGCATGTTTTGGCACCTAGACACCTCAGAATCACTTGAACCATTCTCTGAGCAGGTGACAGATAGAATTAAGGCACCTCAAAGACCCTCATCTAGAAGAATCTGAGTTAAGGTGGTCCATTTTTTGGACTCTGGTGCCAACAGAATCAGGTGGTCAGCTCAGAGCCTACTATCTCAGCAGAATTTTGAATCACTTATTTCCTATTAGAATCTGAAGCCTGCCACTACTGCTGGCTATAGGGCTGCCATAGCTGATCATTTTGGCCAGGAGGTTAGCAAATGTTTTGAATCTGAACAGACTTATTGCGAGCTTTTATTGGATAAGCCTGGGATCTGTCTTTAGTCCTCATGGCTTTGACTAAGGCCCCTTTTGAGCCTCTAAAGGATGAATCCTGCCACAATTGCTGGCTATAGAACTGCAATAGCTAATCTTTGGGATATGTTGGCCAGGAAGGGAGCAAGAGTTTACACTTGAATAGACTTCTTGTAAGCTTTCACAGGGACAAACCCATTGCAAATAGGGGTATTCCCTCTTGAGACCTATCTTTGGTTCTTTTGTCTTTGACTTTTGACCTTTGAAGGTTGCCAGTCGTAAGATTTTGGCTTTCAAGACTGTTTTCCTGATGACTTTGGCATCTTGCAAAAGGAGGGGGGAGGTGCATGCTTGGGCATATTCTTCCCTCAGACACAAAACCTCACTGGAAGGAGATCACTATTTCTCCTCCTCCTGCCTTCTTAGCAAAGGATCAGTTAGCTTCTGACTGCCCAGATTTGCTCTAACCAGTGGTCATTCTAGCTCTTAAACCTTTTTTGGGCTCAGACTTGACTGAGGATATGACTTCATGCCCTGCCAGAGCACTTAGATACTATCTAGACAGAACTAGTGCTTTAAGGAAGGGAAAGAATCTCTTGTTTATATCCTTTAAGGAAGGCTTTGACAGAGATTTCATGAGAGGCTGTCTCTTCTTCTTGGATCAGAGAGTCTGTCTTATTGGCTATCAGTCATCCAATTTTGATACACAGGACCTACAGGTTAAGGCCCATAATGTTAGGTCCATGTCTGCTTCTTTAGTATTCAAGGATGGGTGTCCCTAGAGCAGATTTTAGGCTCCTGCCATTGGAAGAGCCACAACACATTTTCTACCTTTTAAGCTGTGTCTTGGCAGTCCACAGACCAAACAGATTACAGTTAGGCCCAGTGGTTTCTGCTCAGCATGTGATTGCTTTGAGTATGTTCTTGAGTATTTCATATGGCTTACATACTTTACTCTTCCTTCCATACCAGTTTCTTGTATGGACATATGTCTTCTTCTGTGGCAGATGGCCTCATGACTGTATTTTGTAAATCACAGAAGCCAGCTTGGGGTGCCTTCTTGCTGGATGGCAGCTCCCAGCTCGAGGGACCCAGGAAGCCATTCCCCACCACACAGTTATGGGTGATGGTTTAGATATAGGACAACTTTATGCTACATGGGACAAGTGTCAACTACAACAGTACATCATGAATATTCATGAGGTTACCTATCATTACTTATCTTTACAGATATTTTACAGTAATGGAAAATTCTGTTGTAGCATACTTAAGCTTATCTTATCCTCTCTATCAAATGCTTCCATGGTGAACCCCATAATCTATTAACAGGGAGGTTACAAAACAAACCCCTCCTCCTGTTATGGTTGGAATCAAGCATTTGTGAGGATAAGGTAAGGCTATTTTACGCAATAAAATGTAACAAATTTTATTGTAATTTAACTTTTTGTAAGTTAAATACTTACCTTATCCTCACAAGGACAGACCCACCCTTCCTCCCCTCAGAAGTTTGTTTTCATAGGGGACCAAAAATTAAATGAGGATCTCTCGACAAAGTCCAACCGACAATGTGTTGTGCGCATGCGCACCTATCACTAACTACGGGGTTCACCTCTCTAACAAGAATAATTTTTAAATATTCTTGTTGGTCGCCGCGTTTTGCCTCCACAAAACCAAGTAAGCATTTGTGAGGATAAGGTAAGTATTTAACTTACAAAAAGTTAAATTACAATAAAATTTGTTACAGTTTGCAATTTTCAAAAAAATTTCCCCTTCTCAAAATTGGCGGCCATTTTGAATTTTCGAATTTTTGCCAAAAATGGCAAAACACAAATTTGCTTCTATCTCCTTAACCGTGCGAGATAGAGTGATTTCGTCGATATTTTCAACCCACAGGGTATCTCAGCATTGTACTCTTGGAAATTTTAAAAAAAATTTCCCCTCCCCAAAAATGGCAGCCATTTTGAATTTTCGAATTTCTGCCAAAAATGTCAAAACACAAATTTGCTTCTATCTTCTTAACCGTGCGAGATAGAGCGATTTCGTCGAAATTTTCAACCCACAGGGTATCTGAGCATTGTACTCTTGGCAATTTTTACCCCTATCGGGGTATTGTTTTCACCCATGGTGTCCGGATGGGCGGGCGGGCGGGCGGGCGGCGGGAAAAAGTTTGTCCGGGCTGTATCTCAGAAACCATAAGGTGTAGGAAGTTGATACTTGGTAGGGACATTGGTTAGGGGGTGTAGGTGTGCAACGTCATGGTCTGACCTTGATTTGACCTTGCCGTAGTGACCTTGAGTTTGAAAATCTTGTCCGGGCTATATCTCGGAAACCGTAAGGTGTAGGAAGTTGATACTTGGTAGGGACATTGGTTAGGGGGTGTAGTTGTACAACGTCATGGTGTGACCTTGATTTGACCTTTCCGTAGTGACCTTGAACTATAAAATCTTGTCCGGGCTATATCTCAGAAACTGTAAGGTGTAGGAAGTTGATACTTGGTAGGGATATTGGTTAGGGGGTGTAGGTGTGCAACGTCATGGTCTGACCTTAATTTGACCTTTGACCTTGCCGTAGTGACCTTGAGTTTGAAAATCTTGTCCGGGCTATATCTCAGAAACCGTAAGGTGTAGGAAGTTGATACTTGGTAGGGACATTGGTTAGGGGGTGTAGTTGTGCAACGTCATGGTGTGACCTTGATTTGACCTTTGACCTTGCCGTAGTGACCTTGACCTATAAAATCTTGTCCGGGCTATATCTCGGAAACTGTAAGGTGTAGGAAGTTGATACTTGGTAGGGATATTGGTTAGGGGGTGTAGTTGTGCAACGTCATGGTGTGACCTTGATTTGACCTTTGACCTTGCCGTAGTGACCTTGACCTATAAAATCTTGTCCAGGGTATATCTCAGAAACCATAAGGTGTAGGAAGTTGATACTTGGTAGGGACATTGGTTAGGGGGTGTAGGTGTGCAACGTCATGGTGTGACCTTGATTTGACCTTTGACCTTGCCGTAGTGACCTTGACCTATAAAATCTTGTCCAGGCTATATCTCGGAAACTGTAAGGTGTAGGAAGTTGATATTTGGCAGGGACATTGGTTAGGGTGTGTAGGTGTGCAACGTCATGGTCTGATCAGGATTTGACCTTTGACCTTGCCGTAGTGACCTTGACCTATAAAATGTTGTCCGGGCTATATCTCGGAAACCGTAAGGTGTAGGAAGTTGAAACTTGGTAGGAACATTGGTCAGGGGCCATAGGTGTGTATTATCATGGTGTGACCTTAATTTGACCTTTGACCTTGTCGTAGTGACCTTGACCTTTAAAATCTTGTTCCACCTTTGGGTCTGTCTTTTGATGCAGATTAAGCACTGTTAATTCATATTAGAATTTATTAAGAATTTTACTTTCATAACTTCCCATTGTAAGAGATAGAATTTCATCAAGTGAGCCACAGATTTTGCTCCAACACCACACATAAGCGTTCATTAAATGTATTACCACTTCTGTATGCATGGTAATATTCAAAACATCTAAACCATAATTCGGCCATGGAGATGTAGATAAAGAATGTTGAATTTTAGTTTACTGATTAATGCTGTCATCTTGTTATTGAATTGACTTGTTTTAATACTTCATCTTTACATGCATTATCTTTCTTTTAAACATTATTTTCTGCATTTAACCCTTTCGCTACTGAAGGAACATTATTCCATGGGACTGTAGCCATATGACGTCATATCACGTCAGAAACGCCAATGAAGTCAAATAATAACTCACTACCTTATACACTTTATTTGCGGTATTTTTCGGCATATTTCATTAGGAATTGATGAAAGTCGAATGGGAAAATTCGTGGGAATTCCCCAAATAAAAATAACCACGAGTAAACAATATACAGCTATATGCGGTAAATACGGCAATATATACATAAACCAGTTAAAATAGGTGAAAATGTTGAAATAATGTGAAAATAAAGTAGAACTTACATATATTTTACTTAAGCAATCGTTTTAATACTGATACACCAAAGAAAACGTATTGCAGTATACTGAAGGGAAAGAAGAAATAAATATTATTGCCATCGACTCTGTGTCGACAGACATGGTACCTTGTAATACACATTAGTGTCGACTGCTTGACGTCATAGATGGTAGCGAAAGGGTTAAACATTTTTTGGAACTTTATATAACTGACAGTGCTCTGAAAGTATCCTGAACTTTGTACTGGTACAGTGCTTCTGTATCTCATGGTGTTGAAATATTTCCCTAGGCTGTGGGGTATGGGCATCTCTGATGCTATTTTTAAAAAATTTTCCCCTCCCCAAAAATGGCAGCCATTTTGAATTTTCAAATTTTTGCCAGAAATGGCAAAACAAAAATTTGCTTCTATCTCCTTAACCGTGCAAGATAGAGCGATTTCGTCAAAATTTTCAACCCACAGGGTATCTGAGCAATGTACTCTTGGCAATTTTCAAAAAATTTTCCCCTCCCCAAAAATGGCGGCCATTTTGAATTTTCGAATTTTTGCCAAAAATGGCAAAACACGAATTTGCTTCTGTCTCCTTAACCGTGTGAGATAGAGTGATTTCGTCGAAATTTTTGACTCACAGGGTATCCGAGCAATGTACTCTTGGCAATTTCAAAAAAATTTCCCCTCCCCAAAAATGGTGGCCATTTTGAATTTTCGAATTTTTCCCAAAAATGGCAAAACACAAAATTGCTTCTATCTCCTTAACCGTGCGAGATAGAGCGATTTTGTCGAAATTTTCGACCCGTGGGGTATCTCAGAAATGCACTCTTAGCAATTTTCAAAAAAATTTCCCCTCCCCAAAAATGGCGGCCATTTTGAATTTTCGAATTTTGGCCCAAAAATGGCAAAACACAAAATTGCTTCTATCTCCTTAACCGTGCGAGATAGAGCGATTTCGTCGAAATTTTCGACCCACAGGGTGTCTAAGAAATGTACTCTTTGCAATTTTGAAAAAATTTTCCCCTCCCCAAAAATGGCAAAACACAAATTTGCTTCTATCTCCTTAACTGTGTGAGATAGAGCGATTTCGTCAAAATTTTCGACCCACAGGGTATCTGAGCAATGTACTTTGCAATTTTCAAAATTTTTCCTCTTCCCACATATGGCAGCCATTTTGAATTTTCGAATTTTTGCCAAAAATGGCAAAACACAAAATTGATTTTATCTCCTTAACCGTGCGAGATAGAGCGATTTCGTCGAAATTTTCGACCCACAGGGTATCTAAGAAATGTACTCTTGGCAATTTTCAAAAAATTTTCCCCTCCCCACATATGGTGGCCATTTTGAATTTTCGAATTTTTGCCCAAAATGGAAAAACACAAATTTGCTTCTATCTCCTTAACTGTGCAAAATAGAGTATTTCGTTGAAATTTTCGACCCATAGGGTATCTAAGAAATGTACTCTTGACAATTTTCAAAAAATTTTCCTCTTCCCAAAAATGGCGGCCATTTTGAATTTTCAAATTTTTGCCAAAAATAGAAAAACAGAAATTTGCCTCTATCTTCTTAACCATGCAAGATAGAGTGACTTCGTCAAAATTTTCGACCCAACCAATGCAAAAAGGCATGAAGCTGAAATAATTTACATGTACACTAATAAATATTAAAGCATCATTGATATATTTTACAAATGAAACAGGGTCTTGTAAGACTACTGTACAATTATGGCAAAAGGTTCATGGGGTGGACATTACACATGATAATGTGTGTTCTTCTATGCTATCCTGTTTCTATTCATATGTCGCAGCTACTATCAACAGGGCGTCCTATTTCTAGTATTTTGATTAATTTTTGAAAAAGAAAGAAAATGCAAGTTCTAATTTTTATTGCTTTTGAAAATAATTATAGTTAAAGAGTAAATATGGGCAGTCTTGTCAAAGGTTACTGTTATACTTGCCTGTCCATTTCTGTAAAAAAAAGAACCTATTTAAAAACAACTGTAGTAGAATACCCTTTTACAAACTAGCAGGTCCTTCTGGTTCTTTTTCTATTTAAATGTAGCCCATTATCTGGCATACCTGATGAAGTAGAATTATTGTAATATTTTATTATATATTATTTTAATTATTAATAACCTCCTGTATTATTTTAATAATAGTTCATTTTGTATATAGATCTAGCGTTACAAAAGCCTTATTATTTTAAATCAAAATAGATTCGGTGGAAGTACATGATCATCGATGAGGGTCACAGGATGAAGAACCACCATTGCAAACTCACCCAAGTTCTCAACACCTTCTACATCGCACCTTTCAGGTTGTTGTTGACAGGTACTCCTTTACAGGTAAGTCGTTTATCAAGATAGATGTAAGTGTTGAAATATTTTCAAATGTGTAACATTTTGCCCAGTGTTTTACTACACAAAAAACTGTTTTGTGAGAGTACCATTTTTTGTATGAAATCCATCAGTTTTGAGTGTTGGTATTAGCTAAATTTAAAAAAAAAAAAAAAAAAAAACTAATTTTTTTCTACCCATAAGCCACCATCAAAATAATGGAAAAAAAACTGAGCCGTGTGAATGCTTGGGGTCATGCTGATTTTTATTTTTGAATAATTGGGGTCAAATTCTTTTTTCTATTCCAGCCCTCGAAGCAGTACAAATTTTTTTTTTTCTGGTTTGTGTTTCACGTGGAATAGATTAAACTTATTTTGTGTGGTTTTCTGTCCTAACAAAAAAAAAATTGATTTCTGTGGATGTCTTTAACGTAGAGCACACTTGATATCTATGATTTTGGATTTGCCACAGAACAAACTGCCAGAACTGTGGGCTCTGATGAACTTCTTACTGCCCAGTATCTTCAAGTGCGTCACCACATTTGAGCAGTGGTTCAACGCACCTTTTGCCATGACTGGAGAAAAAGTAGAGCTCAATCAAGAGGAAACCTTGCTGATCATCAGACGGTTACACAAAGTCCTTCGACCTTTCTTGTTGAGGCGTCTCAAAAAAGAAGTGGAGTCGCAACTTCCTGAAAAGGTTAGGCTAGTGTCTTGCTACCAAAATTTGTATGGATGTCTATTGAACACATCCTCATCCAATTGGGTCAGTTTGAATTTTTATGTCTCAGTGCTACACAGAAGGTTAACTTATATATGTTACAGCCAATCTGTGAAACTTGTCAGTACGGATATTGACAAAAAATTCCAGCCTTTTTTGTATAATCCATAAAAACCTCCCATCACATAATGACTGAAATTGGTGGTTATTGCTTTTACAGCGTGCTGGAGTAGATTTAATGGTGATTGTGTCATAATCAGCTGTAGTTGCACACTGACTTTTTTTATTTATTTTCTCTTGCATATTTGTAAATATGACCTAATTAGTATGAATGTTTTATAGAAATTTCATAGAAATGTTGCAGTATATTAACCCTGTCCATTGCTTGGATGGGATAAGTGTGACACTGGGGGATGACTCAGAAAGTAAAATACAACTGGGTAGCCATATTGCGAGAACTGATCCGAATATGGGTACTTGCATAATAGTGTGAACCAGCAAAAAGTATCAGTGAGGTACAGAAATAAGATTGGTAATATGCTTCACCTATGATGTTATTTATAGAAATATGCAGTATTTTACGAAGTTTTATCAGTACCCTGTTCACTAGTTTGCACTCAGTTTGTCAACAAACGAGGCCCGTATTTGAGTACTTTGTCAACCTGCCACAGCCCTATTTAATACTCATGAACTTATTCTCTTATTCGTCACTTGTTCTAGGTGGAATATGTCATCAAATGCGACATGTCTGCATTGCAACGCCTGATTTACCGACACATGCAGTCCAAGGGTATCTTACTGATGGACACAGACTCCAAACCAAACAAACCAGGCAAAGGAACCAAAACCAAAACCATGATGAACACCATCATGCAGCTGAGGAAGATCTGCAACCACCCCTTCATGTTCCACCATGTGGAGGAAGCCTACGCTGATAATCAGGGATTTAGCAATGGAGTGGTACATGGGTAAGTCATGTGATCATTGCTTTGTTCGTAAGAATGAAGTCAACAAGCTGCAGCCATCCCATCCCAGCCCAGCAGGTGGAGGAGACAGAAGTTGATTACAAGGGATTAAGTAAAAGTGTTGTGCATCATGTAAGCTGCATGATGCAGGTGTTGATTGCAGCTGTAAATGGTGTAACGAGTGTTAAATTTTCCTGTGAATAAATCCCCTTTTATTTTCTTGAATTGAAAGCAGTTCAGTTACAGAACTTGTCATTTTTGTGACATTGGTATGCTATCAGATTTCACCAAATGCACAGTTGGCAAAAATTTAGATTTTTTTTTTCTGTTACCTACTCCCCTGCATCTCCCCAGTACAAGTTAGGGTTGTTTTGTAAACAAGATATTTTAAGCATTGCAGTTTTAGGTATTACTTTACAATTCACTCTCTTCAGTTGTACAATATAAACTCTATTATGTGGAAAATAAGAAGACGGAATAGTTTCGTTTATGGTTTGTAGTAAGCGTAATGTTAAACAAAAATGTTAGTTTAAAACTTGGTATGTTTCACAGAGCTGACCTGTTTCGTTCATCTGGGAAGTTTGAGTTGCTGGATCGTATTCTTCCCAAGCTGAAAGCCTGTCACCATAAGGTACTCCTCTTCTGTCAAATGACTTCTTGCATGACTGTCATGGAGGATTACTTTGTCTACAGAGGTAAGAAATTCAGTGCCTATCCTCATAATAATCTAGCATTTTGCATTTTATTGCGTTAATATATCTTACCTAGTGGACCAGTGCATTTGTCCGGCGCGCAGCCGGTCCCGCCAAACGTTAGACAAAAACGTCCTGAGCTGGGCTCTGACCGGGACCGGTAGTGTACTCCTCATTCGCCAGGTGTCGTGACTGCACCCAGCTCCCCTACTGCGCGTGCGCGCGCATGCGTACTTCCTCTTTTTGTTTGGCGCCATAGTGTTTTAGCGGATAAATTTCAGTAAAATAAACTTTAAATTATATTGTTTCTTTGCAAACGTGTTAGAAGGAAAGCTTTGGATATTGCAAAATATATTTATCATGGCATCACCAGGACAGAGGCGTGGTAGTTGTGGCCATGTTATGGCGGGGTTTGACCTTCATAAAAAGTGTGCCCGCTGTAGGGACAAAAAGGTGGGAGATGACCCTTGTGTCAAAGGTCAGGACTGTGAATTGTGTGATGCGTTGTCTGACTCCCAGAAAGGTATGCTAGCAACCCCACAATATCAAATCCGAAAAGACAAAAAAGCAGGGATTTTGATTTCTCCCAGTAAAGTTACTGTTGTGGGTCCGGTGGAGGAACAGGATGAACTTGAGATGTCTCCGGACACTGCGCATGCGCAGGAACGGATTGTTGCCGGTGCTTTCCCGGTTTCTGACCAGACAAGTACTGGAGACTTTGTCTCCCGTCAGGATTTTGAATTATTGAACAATCAGTTGGAGGAAAAATTCGCCCGTTTTGAGGCTCTCCTTACTAGAACCAACATATTTTCTACTCCAAAGATGCCTGTTTCAACGGGTCAAGCCCCTATCTCTGACACGCCTTTTATCAATCCCTCTCCTGACCCTAGAGCCACCGGTCCGGTGAGGCCTCCGGGTCAGGACGTAGAGGATTCTGCTTCTTCTGTTAAAAAACAGAAAGGAAAATCAAAACGCAAGAAGTCTATCAAACCGGCCGCTGCTGCCGGTTCTGCAAGTCAGATTGCTAGGGACCCTATTCCTCCCAAGACAGTGGTACCCGGTCCGGGTTTACAAGTTCTTGGTGAACCGGAGGAAACTGTGCCTGCTGTCACCAGTGTCTCCTCCCTAGGGTCCGCCTCTCAACCGGTCATCACCGGTCCACAGTATACCAGTACTTCTGCTTCCTTTACACAGGATAGTTTTGCTCAGCCGGATCCGGCTCTGTCAGACGGGGAACCCCTTCCGGACCGGTCAGATAAGGAATCTGGTGAGGAAGGTGAACTTTCAGATACTGAAATCAATGAGAAAAACGAGGAAATGAACTACAGAGAAACGGTCCGGTCGGTCCGATCCTTTCTTGGCTGGTCTCACATACCAGATTTTGAAGCTTCAGCCAGTGATGCAGACAACCGTTCTGACAACCCTTGGAAAGGAAAGCATCCTCGTCGCTCAGGCAAAGTTTCAGTAGAGTTACCAGCTGACGACTGGCTTTGCTATAAGATGGAGAAACTGAACACTCGTGTTGCAGAAGGTTACCCTTCTCGTTCCCAAGAAGCCGCAGGTCTGAAACAAGACCAGTTTGTCAGAACACCCAAAAGCCAGGCAAAGTGGTATACACAGTCACGACTCAAACAGGATATAAATCAAAGACCTGGGCGTACAATCTTTGGCTGGTCGGGTTCCGAAGCACGCCTGAACTCTCAATTCTCCCGTATTGCCAAGACTTCCTCATATCCATCTTCAGGACCAGCATCTAGGCCTATCCCTCAGGAGATTCTTAGAAGGTGGGAGCAATGTGCTAAGGAAGGCTCTTTGATTACCAATCACGCAGCAGGATTCAACAGGTGCGTTAGTGAAATTCAGGACAAAATGAATCAACATATTTCATTTTTAAACGCTACCATTGTTCAGGGCAAGGCCCCTAAGGAGGTCACCGACGCCATCAAGGACTTGAAAGACTTGTCAGCTTTCCACAGTAGTGTTTCTGTTGCCTTAGGTACTGCTTTCCAGCACCTCGCAGACAGCTTATTTGTTCAGCTAGCCAACTTCATTTTGTTGAGGAGAGATTCTTATCTCGAGTACGTTAAACCAGGCCTGAAACCTGATACCTGGAATAAACTACGAAATGCTCCCCTGTTCACTTACGGGCTATTCCCAGATGATGTACTGGCAGTAGCGGAGCAGGATATTCAAAAGTATGATTCAAACAAGAGTGCTACTGGTCCCGGCCCGGGCACATATCAGCACTCAAAGAAGCATCAATTCCGGTACCAACCATATGAAAAGAAAGAGAGTCGTCAATCCGGCTTCTCCTCTTCCCAAAATCAACAACCTTGGAGGCAATTCTCAGGCAGAGGCAGGGGTAGGGGTCGTGGTAGAGGTGGATCTGGTTCTACTTACTACTCCAAGCCTGCCCGTGGTACAAAACCGTATAAATGACAATCAACATCTACTGAGTCCCCCAGTTGTGTTAAGTTCAAGTTTAGGGGATCTCAATCTAGTGTCATCAGCAAACAAAGAGACTTTTCAAGAGACTGTAAATTTGCATGTTGTTCCTCCTGCACCTTCTGTAAAAGGGCTGTTACAAAAGAAAAACGTAAGACCCTCTCATTCTCAAATAGGAATAAAATCTGTGAACAGTGCTTTGTCTGTAAATCAGTGTCTTTTTGCCCCAAATGTAACAAATGCCCCATGTGTTGCAAAAGATCCACCTGTGGGAGGCCGTCTGCAACTGTTTTGGCAGGTTTGGCTCTCCCTGGGTTCAAATCCAAGGGTAGTCTCCATCCTCAGGGAAGGGTATCAACTACCCTTCAAGGAGAGACCACCTCTGGCAAGATTTCCTGTGATTATCAGTGGTTCATCAAATCCCTCTCGAAACAAAAGTCTGAACGAGGCATTGCATTCCCTAGGTCAAAAACAGACTATCGAAAAGGTGGCCGTTCAGTCATCTCTGGGTTTCTACAACCGGTTGTTCCTGGTGCCCAAACCCAACGGGAAATGGAGGCCCATTCTAGATCTAAGCCAACTGAACCTTTACCTTGCCCCAGCAACGTTCAAGATGGAAACTCCGGAGACCATCAGACTCTCCCTGCAACAGGGGGAGTGGGTCACTTCGCTGGACTTCAGCGACGCTTATTTTCACATTCCCATAAACCACAGGTCGCGAAAATATCTCCGGTTCCACTTAAAAGGTCAGACCTTTCAGTTCACAGCACTTCCCTTTGGCCTGTCGACGGCTCCGTTGGAGTTCACAAAGGTGGTCAAGGAGGTAAAACTCATGGCTCAATCGAGGGGTATTCGCATCCACCAATACCTAGACGATTGGTTACTGAGAGCCCCATGCCGGGAAATTTGCCTACGTCATACCCAGATCCTTTTGGACCTTTGCCGCTCTCTAGGTTGGGTAGTCAACATGGACAAGTCAGAGCTGGTTCCCCAACAAACCTTCGACTTCGTAGGTTATCATTTCGACCTATCTCAAGGGTTAGTCAAACCAACTCAGGACAGGTGGAGGAGTCTATCTCAGAAGCTCAACCTTCTCCTGGGTCTGGAATGTTGCACGGTCAGGCAGTTCATGTCTTTAATCGGCCTTCTGACAGCAACAGAAAAACAAGTAGTATCGGGGCGACTACATATGAGGCCCATTCAGTGGCACCTAAAAAAGCATTGGCATGCCCCGGAATCTCTGGAAAAGGTCATCCCAATTCCTTCATCTCTCCATGTACATCTAAGGTGGTGGTTGGACCCGGCCAAGGTGCTCTCCGGTCAACCCTTACACCCTCTTCAACACGCCCTTCAACTGTTTACAGACGCCTCAAACGAAGGTTGGGGCGCTCACTTAGGCGATTACATGGCAAAAGGAGTTTGGTTAGAGTCAGAAAGCGCCTTGCACATAAATTTGTTGGAACTCAAGGCAGTACTGCTGGCCTTAAAACGGTTCGAGCGGTTATGTTGCAACCAGATAGTTCTTGTTTGTACAGACAACACCACTGTGGTCTCTTACATCAACAAGGAAGGGGGTATGAAATCAGGCTCACTCTGTGCCCTCCTTTGGAGACTGATGCTTTGGTGCAATCAAAGGCAGATTGTCCTGAGGGCCAGGCATATTCCGGGTCACCTGAACGTCATAGCCGACAAACTGTCCCGACTCAATCAGGTGATCCAAACGGAATGGTCCCTCCTCCCGGAGGTGTTTGCTCAAATATGCCGGCGTTGGCACCGCCCGTCTGTGGACCTGTTTGCCACCCGGTTCAATCACAAACTTCCCCGGTTTGTATCCCCGGTTCCAGACCAATCAGCGTGGGGAGTGGACGCCTTAAGTCTCCCTTGGGAGGACCTGGACGCTTATGCCTTTCCACCGACGGCCCTTCTTCATCAGGTGGTAACGAAACTCTTGGACCACGGATTCCGTCGTCTCATTCTGATAGCACCAGGTTGGCCCAACATGCCTTGGTTTTGGGACCTGGTCAACATGTCAGCTCAAGTTCCCCTCCTGCTCCCTCAGGTGTCGAAATTGATCACTCAACCGTTCAATCAGTGTCCTCACCGGGACCTGCCCAATCTGAACCTTCATGCGTGGCTCCTAGAGCCTCTGCCATCCAGCAGGCCGGGTTCTCGGCAGAAGTGGCAACAAGAATTGAGGCTCCTCAAAGACGCTCTACCAGAGCCATTTATGAATCAAAGTGGGCCGTTTTTGTCAGATGGTGTGAAAAGAATCAGGTGGACTTCAGAACTCCCTCTATAGAGCAAATTGCGGATTTTCTCCTTTCTCTTTTTCAGGAGAAACATCTTCAACCTAGTACCATAGAAGGCTATAGGACTGCCATAGCCGACAAAGTGGGGAATTCCAGAATTAACATCAGCAAGGATGAAAACTTGTCCAGGTTGTTGGACAGTTTTCATAGGGACAAACCAAAAGGCAGGCGTGGGGTTCCTACGTGGAATTTGTCTTTGGTCCTTCACCAACTTACACAACCTCCTTTTGAACCTCTCAGGAAGGCTTCGCTGAAGTACCTCACCTTTAAGACTGTCTTCCTTCTAGCCTTGGGCTCTGGGAAACGGAGGAGTGAAATTCATGCTTGGGTCCACAGGAACATTAGGCACCAAGAGGATTGGTCGAATGTTTCATTATCGCCTTCTCCTAGTTTCATCTCTAAGAACCACCTGGCTAAAGAGGGTCCCGCTTGCGTGGCCCCTGTTATCATTCCAGCCTTGGCTCCTTCTTTGGACAAATCCCTCAAGGAGGATAGGAGTCTGTGCCCGGTCCGGGCACTACGTTATTACTTGGACAAAACCAAAGATCTCCGTTCAGGCAAGGAATTGGTTTTTGTTTCCTTTAGGAAGAGTTTCCAGAAGGATATTGTCCCTGCTACCGTTTCCTCCTGGATCAAACAAACCATAGTCCTTTGTTACCAGATGTCAGACCAACAGGCTCAACAGTTGCATCAAGTTCGGGCTCATGACGTTCGCGCGTTCGCGGCGTCCAAAGCCTTTCAGGGGGGTGTTCCCTTAGACCAGATTTTGGCAGCCTGTCACTGGAAATCTCATAACACCTTCACCCAATTTTACTTGAAGGACTTGGCATGGGCAGACTCGGATGTGTACCATTTAGGTCCTGTGGTAGCTGCCCAACAAATTAGGGACTAAGTAGAGGCTCCCATGTATATAGTGTATAGTGATGTATATATGTATTCATACATGTACATAATAATAAAAAAAAAAAAAAAAAAAAAAAAAAAACGTCCCTGCAGTCTGTCTTGCGTTGCAAGAAGATGGGGGACCATCTTAATCCTCAATTCCCCTTCTTCACTTCCTCGGGAACTCGTCAGCTACAAAACAAAAGGGGGGGGGGGGAGAGAGACTGTACCTATCCAGGGTAGTTAGAAACCCTTCCCGGGTGATTTCCTCTGGATTTACGGAGTATATATGTAGATCTTAGAGTCTCGGTCTCCCCTTTGTCCATAGCTACCCTCCAACCACTGGGTAGTTATTCTGCACTGGTCCACTAGGTAAGATATATTAACGCAATAAAATGGAAAATTTAATGGTTAAATTAAATTTTTATTAGTTAATATCTTACCTAGTGGACCAAGAGAGTCCCACCCTACCTGCCCCGCAATAGCTCAAAGGGGGACATTCTTAGGTAGGCCACAAAAAGAGGAAGTACGCATGCGCGCGCACGCGCAGTAGGGGAGCTGGGTGCAGTCACGACACCTGGCGAATGAGGAGTACACTACCGGTCCCGGTCAGAGCCCAGCTCAGGACGTTTTTGTCTAACGTTTGGCGGGACCGGCTGCGCGCCGGACAAATGCACTGGTCCACTAGGTAAGATATTAACTAATAAAAATTTAATTTAACCATTAAATTTTCCAATTTGTGTAGTGAGAGTAAAATAACTTTTGAAATTTGAACAGTGTGACTTGAGTTCAATTTGAACTTTAGTCAGACAGTAATGAAGGAAGAGAAATCATGACCTTTTCTGTTTTCTCCATTAATATACCAGTTAAGATTTAAATCATATGTGTTAAATGTACTTTGATCTAGGTTAATGTTATTTTGTTTACATATTGAACAAGAACTGAAAATGAAATGAAATGAAGGTAATTATAAGGCAAGTATAAATTTCTTTTTTTGCAAGTAACAGATACACTGCTATGTATGTTACTGACTTTCTGAAGCATTGCAGTGAAAGAAAGTTCCAAATTCCCAACTTTTAAATTTCATTTAGAGTGAGAAATTTGAAAACATTCCGTGTTTTACATTTCCTGCAGGTTTCAAGTACCTTCGACTGGACGGTACCACTAAGTCAGATGACCGTGGAGACTTGCTGAAGCAATTCAATGCCACAGACTCTGATATATTTATCTTCATCCTGAGTACCAGAGCTGGAGGGCTGGGTTTGAACCTCCAGACTGCAGACACTGTGGTCATCTTTGACTCTGATTGGAATCCCCACCAGGTAATATATGCATGGAAAGTATTCTCCGTGAATTGATCTGATGAAAATCTCTTGTGAAAATGTCACTAGCATTATGAATTTTGTATAGTTAAACTACAAATTAAAAAATACTCCCATGTAGCAAGGTATTATAGAGAATGGAACCTTTAAATGGGAAAAAGCAAAACAAGAATATGATGTTTTTATATGTTACAGGCAATCTGTGTAACCAGGCATTACACATAGTGAGAAAACATTACAACTATTTTTATAATTCTTTTTGATATTTCTATATACTTTTATTCTAATTCTTCATACATATATTGGAAATGTGTATTGATGAACTCTTACAATATGAACAGAGTATCTTGTAATTTTCCTGTAAATCTCCACTTTTAGCTTTAATGTTTGTAATAAAAGTGGTAACACAATCTGCTATTATCAGTATCATTTACCAGTAACAATTTGTCAAATTTTGTATTTCATCTTAATTATGTCCACCCCACTGGGGGGGTGGACATATTATTTTGCTTTTTCCGCCGTCCGGCGTCCCACTTGGTTTCCAGACATTTTAGGCAACAGTTCTTATCCTATCTTTACCAAATTTGGCATGCAGCTTTATTGGGTTAATAGCTTGTATGGGATTGCTTTTGGTGATGAGAGCTCTATAGCTAACTGAGTAATAGCTACTTTGCTACTTTTGAGTAGCTCTTTGGTTTCCAGACATTTTAAGGAATGCTATTAAGCCTAGCTTTCTGAAATTTGGTATGGAGGTTGATTAGGTTAATAGCTTGTATGGGATTGCTTTTGGGGGTAATTGCTTCATAGATGAGTGAGTAATTAATTAAATAAATGAGTAATTGGCTATTTTGAATACTGAAAAAGGCAAATGTGCTCATATTTCCTAAACTGTGCGAGATAGAGCGATTTCGTCAAAATTTTCGACCCACAGGGTATCTAAGGAATGTGCTCTTTGCAATTTTCAAAAAATTTTCCCCTCCCCAAAAACAGTGGCCATTTTGAATTTTCGAATTTTTGCCAAAAATGGCAAAACACAAATTTGCTTCTATCTCCTTAACCGTGCGAGATAGAGCGATTTCGTCGAAATTTTCGACCCACAGGGTATCTAAGGAATGTAATTTTTACAATTTTCAAAAAATTTTCCCCTCCCCAAAAATGGCGGCCATTTTGAATTTTCGAATTTTTCCCAAAAATGGCAAAACACAAATTTGCTTCTATCTCCTTAACCGTGCGAGATAGAGCGATTTCGTCGAAATGTTCAACCCACAGGGTATCTAAGGAATGTACTCTTTGCAATTTTCAAAAAATTTTCCCCTCCCCAAAAATGGCGGCCATTTTGAATTTTCGAATTTTTGCCAAAAATGGCAAAACACAAAATTGCTTCTATCTCCTTAACTGTGCGAGATAGAGCGATTTCTTCGAAATTTTCGACCCATGGGGTATCTAAGAAATGTACTCTGCAATTTTCAAAAAACTTTCCCCTCCCCACATATGGCGGCCATTTTGAATTTTCGAATTTTTGCCCAAAATGGAAAAACACAAATTTGCCTTAACCGTGCAAAATAGAGTTATTTCGTTGAAATTTTCGACCCATAGGGTATCTAAGAAATGTACTCTTGGCAATTTTCAAAAAATTTTCCTTTTCCCCAAAATGGCGGCCATTTTGAAATTTCAAATTTTTGCCAAAAATAGAAAAACGGGTATTTGCTTCTATCTTCTTAACCGTGCAAGATAGAGTGATTTCGTCAAAATTTTCGACCCAACCAATGCAAAAAGGCATGAAGCTGAAATAATTTACATCTACACTAACAAATATTTAAGCATCATTGATATATTTTACAAATGAAACAGGGTCTTGTAAGACTACTGTACAATTTGGGCAAAAGGTTCATGGGTGGACATTACACATGATAATGTGTGTTCTTCTATGCTATCCTGTTTCTATTCACACCTACTATCAACAGGGCGTCCTATTTCTAGTTATCTATTAAAATTAAAAGGAAATACCACATTATAGTTCCCTGTCTTAAAGGTTTCCGTGTATTCTTTACTAATCATTTTCTTGTTTAATTATACTTTTAATTGTACAATAACACAGGATCTGCAAGCCCAGGACCGAGCTCACAGGATCGGGCAAAAGAATGAGGTTCGAGTGCTCAGGTTCATGACTGTAAACTCTGTAGAGGAAAAGATCCTGGCTGCAGCGAGGTACAAGCTCAATGTGGATGAGAAAGTCATACAAGCTGGTATGTTGTGGTTCTTTGTTATATTTCTCAGGAATATCAAAGTTATGTTAGTTTTTGTTCATTTATTTAAAATTATTTATCACAGCAAGTTCTCCCACACAGGAAATTCTTAAGTGTATGTTAAAATTTTTATGGCAGCTGCTAAAATTGAAGTTAGTTTTCCCAAGTACTATGATTTATGCCACCATTTTGCTCAGTAAAACTTCAACCTTGCATATTCGACATACACATCTCCATGATGTAAATAGAATAAAAGAAGAAGAGAACATGTGACTACAATAAAAAAAAAAATTTGAGAAAAAAACTGTGCCTAATTGAAGTGATTCATATTACAAATCATACACATTAAAAGTGTGTTAATCATGTCAAAGTAATCTTGTTCCAAATACTTTGTTCCATCCCATCGTATCTCACTAACAGGTATTTGCCTGTATGATAATGGATTGTATTATAGCATAGCTGTGCTACAAATATAAGAAGGCCCTTAAAGATGTGATACAATCCATTAAAAGCAAGATGAACATTAACTAAATGAGAATGACTCTTTGAAGTTGTTAAATAATACATATTTTATTGGCTTGTGTAATGATAAATAGAAGCATTTGTACAGTGGAAAATTGATGAAAATACTCCCAACGTGCTATACTTCAGGAAGCCAAAGTCCTATAGCAAGCAGAGGTTGATTACCCAGCAAGCGCTCATGAGAGAGGTGAGACAATGGTCGTGGATATGCCAGTCTGAACAGATAGCTGTTCAATTGACTGCTAAACCTCAAGATGATTCAATGCAATCTGACATTTAATGGCCACTTGTTATGTCAAAGAATCTTCATTTGTGTTCACTCTTTCTTCACAGGTATGTTTGATGCCAAATCAACAGGCAAAGAAAGACATCAGCTGCTGCAGTCGATTCTTGAAAATGAGAACGATGAAGAAAATGTAAGAACTCTTAAGTTCATCCAGTCAGTGGCAGACATTATCTATAATGACTAAAGTCAAGTGAATGAAGAAAGAAATTAAATTTTTATCTCCCATTGGACATTATGAAATGCAGCCCATATCTGTGTGTTAAGAATGCTTTTTCCTTTCGACAGTTACTCCATGGTGGATTTCATTTATATTTGATGTGCAAGTGTACTT
This sequence comes from Sabellastarte sp. h YS-2021, assembly GCA_964017235.1. Lineage (NCBI taxonomy): Eukaryota > Metazoa > Annelida > Polychaeta > Sabellida > Sabellidae > Sabellastarte > Sabellastarte sp. h YS-2021. The sequence continues at coordinate 77,658,687 of OZ024929.1, read as the reverse complement.
AGGTAAACTTCAAGTCCCAAGCAGATGTTAATTACAGCATCTTTAAGCTTATATTGAACAGCTAAAATTTAAAAACTAATGATGGGTTTAATTTATGTTCGATGTGTAGATGTACTTTAGTTGTCCAAGAAAGATGTCCACTTTATACATAACCTTTAGGGTCCAAAAATAACTTAATTATAACAACTTTAAATTTACCGTTCTAAGCCCTAATATTGTGAGTACCAGTGGATTTCATTTTGCCTGAATTTTGACCATAGAAATACCTAACAGGTGATAACTGCCACAGCTGTGGTGTTTTTATTTTCATATACATGTATCAAACTCCATGGAATACAGTGAAAGATATTCATAGGAACCAAGTATACATGATAATTGAATGAGCACTGGAGTAAACACCATCTCTTTAAAATTTGTCAGGTGGCTTGTAATATAACTTGTAAAAAGAAATTCATTAGATTTGTTCTCGGTCAAGTTTATGTAAGAGAAGTGCAACTGTTTTATTGTGATTTGATTATTTAACAGGAGGCAGATGAACTACCAGATGATGAAACCATTAACCAAATGTTGGCCCGTACAGAGGAGGAGTTTGAGATTTACCAGGTTGGTTTGCAAAAGATAAACTCTACTTGTACTTTATGCAAAAGAACAAAAAAATTGTTTTTCCTGTACATGAAAATTGTCTCTGTTGTGCTAAGGTTTTTACTACTACAACAACGAAAAAAAAAGTCCGTATGTCAGATACACATGAAGCCTGTTTTCACATATCACTCAACATTTTCTTTAGCTTCAGTCCTTGATGTAATGAATAGAATAAAGAAAGTGCAATTATTTGGGACTTCTTACTTTTACAGATGATGGATGTTGAGCGTAAGCATAGGGACTTGGAGGAACATGGGGGCAAGCCCCGCCTTGTGGAGGAGAGTGAGCTGCCTGCATTCTTGATAAAAAATGAAGACGAAGTGAGTGCATATTGTGGTGTCCGGGAATCATTTAAACTGTGCATAAAACTGTAACATTGTTCTTCAATGCCTACTGTGAAAATGTTAAGAGTAGAAAATGTAAAAAACCCTCAGTTTTAAAGATGATTTCTCCACCAGCATGGATTTTAATGTGGCTACATCGAGCAGAAACTGTGTAAAAAAAATCTTCCTAATGTTATAGATAACATGGTTATTTAAGTTATATAGTTTTTAAACAATTTGTCATAAAAATGAGCACTTGACAGATGGTGAAAACAGAAGTACTGTACAGTGAATGTTGTGTACTTTATTCAGATTGATCGTCTTGCTATTGATGAAGAGGAGGAGCGTTTGTTTGGAAGAGGTTCACGAGCAAGAAAGGAAGTGGATTACTCGGATGCGCTCACAGAGAAACAGTGGTTAAAGGTATGTGTAACAAGACTCAAATGTGGTTTTAGTGATTAGTGACTTACAGCTTTCAGGTGCATTAACGGTAGGAAAATTAAAAATATACAGGGCTTGATACAGCATTCTGCAGTGGAGTGCTTACTAACTGTCTGTTTAGAACTGACTGCCCTGTATATTTTACTTATTGGCCCTTTGTACCACACTGAACCAATCTTATAAAAATAAATGCTTCACTGAATGATGTCTTTGTATTTTAAAGTTCAAAAAGGGAAGCAGCTTATAATTTGAGCAATAGTACTGATATAAAAGTCATTAAATTTCTAATTTTTTCACTCAGTACTTTTATACTTTGTATTTAAATATTTCACAATATAAAAGATATTTGTGGCAATCTGAGGCAGTCTGATGAATGGTAAAATTAGAATTTTAACTTTTATAACTGAGATTGAGAAACATTATCCTACTTTGTCCGAAAGATATTTAACTCGTTTGTGTGTTCTTTTACATTGAGTCAAGTACTGTAGTGTAGAGTTAAATAAAAAGAATGGGTTTGGAAATAGAACATCATTGATAAATTGGTCCCATTATTTAAGGGTGTAAATACAAAGTTGTTTTTTTTCATTACACAAACCAGCCATGGGTTTAAATTCACACCAAAAAGCAGTTGTTACTTTTAGTTTTATAATTACAAAGTTTTGACATAAGTCTTTTATTCATGATTTCAATGAAACATTTTTAAAGGCTGTTGAGGATGGGAACCTGGAGGAATTTGAAGAGGAGATCAAATACCGCAAAAAGTCCACCAAACGCAATGGCAAGAGGAAGCGGGATTACGATGATGATAATGATGACGAAGATGAAGCCCCACCAACCCCGAAACCACGGAAACCAAGGGAGAAAAAGGAAAAAGAACCCAAAGAGAAGAAACGCAGGGGTAGACCACCCATAGACAGATCTGCCATTGTACCAAACCCTCCCAAACTCACCAAGATGATGAACAAACTCATTGAGGTGGTCATCAACTACGAGGATGATGATGGCAGGTCAGAATTCTGTAGTATATATTAGGGCAACGTCTATAACACTAATATTTTGGTGTCGAGACCATTTCACTTGAATAACACTTTTCAACATGCATCTCAAATGTCAGCACATATAATCGGAAGGAAAACCTAAAATATTAGAAACAAACCCCAAATTTGAAGCAAATATTTTCACTTTTATGTTGTATTTTTCGTGGATTTTCAACACTTCTGTAGCAATTTCTTTTGGAAGAACTGTCATGTTATGTTTTCATGAACTCCACTTGCTGTTGGTGATTCAATTCAATTGAGGATAAACAAGAACACAATTTTTTTTTTCGGTATCTGGGAATGGGGAAGGTCTCGCACTTACAGGATACTGAAATGGAAAATCTGCCACTGATCTTGCCTTAATAGATGTAGTGGAATCTCTGGTGTCTGAAACTGTAGAGGAAGATTGTTCAGGTCCATATTGAGTGATATTCGTACAATTGTTCTCATTAGAAATTGTCTAGGTCAACGATGTAAACCATAAATCTGAAGAAATTATAAGCATTTATCCCATATTTTTATGTTAACACTTCTATAGCAATTGTTTGAGCAAAACTACCGTGATTTGTTTTCATATTTTCACTTTATTCCCTGTTAGTGGACCTGTTTGATTGGGTTTATGCCAGACCACCACTTTTTAGGTATCCCAGAATCAATGTGTTTTTGCATTGGAGGGATACTGACAAGAAAAATATCCTCCCATCTGTCCGTACTATAGACTTATTATTGAGGTTTATTGCATTTAGAACATGGTGGGTAATAAACCTTGAAGGCTTACTGTGTTAAAATTGTTAGCACAAAAATGTTAATCTATGTTTGAAAGTCAGCCTTCTTACTTAAGTTTTTTTGTCATTAATAGTTCTGATACGTTAATGTCAGTTGCATGATGATGTCATGTGCGGGCAGTCATTGGTCACTGTTTAAAAGCCTTACATTATTTCTTCAGAATTCTGAGTGAACCCTTTATAGTTCTACCATCAAGGAAAGAGTTCCAAGATTACTACGAGATCATTAAAAAGCCAGTAGATTTCAGAAAGATTAAGGTAGGTACTAAACTTTGATCTAAAGTTTAGCCAGTCACATATGATGTCAAACTTATCATCTTAACATGTATATGACAGTAACCACATAATCAATACACACAAAGTAGGGTTTCATAGACCATTTCATTGTCTAATAGAATGCAATGCTCAAGCTACTTGGGTTTGTTTATGTTTGTCGAAAATTAAGATTTAATAGAATTTGTGTCCTGAAACAAAAAACCTTTCTTTTTATGTCGACACAGAAGGTCTTACTCGAAGAAAATTTTGTACAACTTAATGAATAATGGAATTTTTCAAACACCTTCCTTAAAATGAATGAATATATTGGCTGTGCTTTTTAGCTTCGTATTAAAGACCACAAGTATCGCTGCATTGATGACTTGGAGGCTGATGTCATGCTGCTGTGTAAAAACGCACAAACCTACAATGTAGAGGGATCATTGGTAAGATGCTTTCGCCATTAATTTACCCACGTAAAAAAGCTATCAGCCAGGTTTTGGCAAATTAAAACTTCTCTTTATACTTCATAAAAGTTTTCATAGCAAGGTTAATTTAACGGCAGTATGTTATGGCTGTTGCTTTAATAGAATATATTTGATTCTGTAATTTTTGGCACAATAACCAGAAATGTACACATGCTAATATGCCCACTTGATTTGTTTTCTTGTAAAAATACATAGTTTCTGTACTTTATAGCTTAGAGAGTGCACCTGATCTTGCAAGCACTTTGACAAATAATTGAGTTTTCATTTTGATCATAATTATGCAAAAGAGATGCATGTGTTGGCTGAATGTTCAAAATCTGTAATATTTGATTCTGGTAATGAGTAACTTACTTATCTGCAGATTTCACCCTGTTCTCATTTAAGGGTTTTTATGTTTGCTCCAGTGTTAGCTTGTCTTTGTTCCAGATTTACGAGGATTCAATTGTGCTGCAGTCTGTGTTTACCAATACACGTGAGCGTTTGGAGAAGATGGGAGCAATTCCAGCTAGTCAGCCAGCCCGGGCAAGTACCAGCAGCCCATCTACAGGGGCCGCAAACATGGAAAGTGATGAGGACGATGAGGATGACAATACAGAGGATGAAGACGATGATGATGGTAAGCCAAATCATATTGCCTGAATTCATGCAGGAGTAACATTTTAATTAATCAGTTTGCATGAAACCAAGCAGAGGCAAGTTGTTGGCCAATATGACACAGGCAAGGAAGGGGTCAGTAAAATTGTTCGAGTCATTTGGAAAGTAATGTCTCAGCCAATCAAATTGTTTGGGATTGATACAATGCTAGAGTCAAGTGTTTGCCATTAATGTTGTTTGGTACATATAAAGGTAAGGTTTCAACCAATTAGATGGTCTGCTGAGATTTAAGAGAATAATCAAAAAAATAGTTTTGACACAAAGTTTCAACAAGTCAAAATTCAACAATTTGAATGTTTGCAGGTCAGGATAAAGTTCTCAATTGCATTGTTTAATGTTTTTATACAGCAATAAGGTATCTTACTTAATAACTACAACTGTGGTCATTATACTGTAATACAGTGCTACTATGCTACATTGTCAGAAGTGAACCCCTAAAACTCCGTAAATAACTGGAAAATTTTCAGGACTTTGGTATGCATTTAACATTGAAAATAAGGCCGTGTTTTTACAAAGTACATTCTTTAATAAATGACTATATTAGTAAACCTATGTTTTCTATTTACAGATAATTCTAAACATTCAAGGAGCAGCACCAGAAAGGTAATGTAAATCAGTCTCCTTCTGTTTTGTGAAGTTCTGGATTAGTCATAAAGAATTCAAATTTAACCTTTGTAATATCATTGTAAGAACTTTCAAGAATTTCTCTTTTCCCAAAGGTTAAAAGCATCAGTTGTGTAAAGTATCCATCAAATACACAGTGGGTGTCTAGATTGCTTCTTCCCAGATCAACTTTCTCATATCACAACGACATGCTTTAAGTTGGCCAACTGTAAGTATACTTATTAAAATCCATGCAAATCCTTAGCACATCATGGTGCATGCATAATATCATTGTATCCCCGGACGAAAGTCGGGGATACTTAGGATTCAGTATGGTTACACTGCTGCCGCCACTGCAGAGATTTCCTTTTGGATGTGATAACTTTAAAAAATTTTAGTTAGAACTTTCAAATTTGGTATGTGGGTATATATGGGCAATGCCACGAATGCTATTGTTTTGTGATCTTGACCTTGAATTTCAAGGTCACTGGTGGCCTCTTAAAGGTCAGATTTTGGCCATTTTTTCACATTTTGGCCCAGTTCTCATATACAGAAAGTTAGATCATCCTATGGGTGGTGTATATAATACATATATGTCTTCTGTAAGTATGCAGAAATTTGACCTTGAAGCTCTTCATTAAAGGTCATCCACAGACTGCCAAAGTACCTCACTGAGAGCATTTTTGGCCTTTTTGGAGATATTTTCACACGTAATGCGGACCATATTGCATGGAAATTATTGAAAATGGCTTTGGATGTAGAGTACATGATGGAGTATCAGCATCCAGTATTGTTTTCACCCATGGTGTCCGGATGGGCGGGAGGGCAGTGGGAAAAAGTTTGTCCGGGCTGTATCTCAGAAACCGTAAGGTGTAGGAAGTTGATACTTGGTAGGGACATTGGTTAGGGGGTGTAGGTGTGCAACGTCATGGTCTCACCTTGTTTTGACCTTTGACCTTGCCATAGTGACCTTGACCTATAAAATCTGTCCGGGCTATATCTCGGAAACCGTAAGGTGTAGGAAGTTGATACTTAGTAGGGACATTGGTTAGGGGGGTGTGGGTGTGCAACATCATGGTCTGACCTTGATTTGACGTTGCCATAGTGACCTTAACCAATAAAATCTTGTCCGGGCTATATCTCAGAAACCGTAAGGTGTAGGAAGTTGATGCTTGGTAGGGACATTGGTTAGGGGTTGTAGGTGTGCAGCAGCATGGTGTGACCTTGATTTGACCTTGTCGTAGTGACCTTGACCTTTAAAATCTTGTTGCACCTTTGGGTCTGTCTTTTGATGCAGATTAAGCACTGTTAAAGTCATATTAGAATTCATTAAGAATTTTACTTTTACAACTTCCGATTGTAACAGATGGAATTTCATCAAGTGAGCCACAGACTTTGCTCAAACACCACACATAAGCATTCATTGAATGTATTGCAACTTCTGTATGCATGGTAATATTCAAAACATCCAAACCATAATTCGGCCATGCCAGATGTAGATAAAGAGTGTTGTAATGTTTAGTTTACTGATTAATGCTATGATCTTGTTATTGAATTGTCTTGTTTTAATACTTCATATTTACATGCATTATCTTTCTCTTAGACATTATTTTACTCTATTTAAACATACTTTGGCCTTTATATAACTGACAGTGCTCTGTATCCTGAACTTTGTACTGATACACTACTTCTATATCTCATGGTGTTAAAAATATTTCCCTGGGCTGTGGGGTACGGGCATCTCTGATGCTATTTTTGACCTTGGCTATTGTTTTCAAGGTCACCTTAGGCCTGCTAAAATGACTCGAAATGGTACCTTTCACTGTGAGGCCATACACCTCCTATATTATTGGCTGTTATCGCTCTAACAAAAAAAATATCATAGCTAGCCTTCTCAAATTTGCAGGATATATTCATAACCATAAAATCTTGCCTGGGAATATTTTTGGTCTCATTTTGAAAAACAAGATGGCCGCCAGGGATGTTTATTCAACTTAGAGCAAGGGTATTATAGGTAGAGATCTCAAATTCGCAGAATATGTTCCGCATTACAAAATCTTGACTGGAAATATTTTTGGCCTAATTTTGAAAAACAAGATGGCCACCACGGGCCTTTCTTTGTCAGTCATGAAAAGTGCTTTTAACTCACTTATTATTGGTCCTAGAGGTTTGGGATGGCAAACCAACTTATAGGAAATCATGGGCTAAGAATCTTTTGATGTGGTCAGATTTGACCTTAGACCTCTCCTTCAAGGTCAAACGAGGATAGCCAAACTAAAAGTGCTTATAACTTACTTATTATTGGTCGTACAGGTTTGGGATGGTAAACCAACCTATAGGAAATCATGGACTGGGAATCTTTTGATGTGGTCAGATTTGACCTTGGACCCCTCCATCAAGGTTAAGTAATGGTTGACATTTTGTTTACTTAGTATCAGTACAGGTTGCTCCCATAACACTTAGGCCCCCTCCCCACAGGGATATATTTGTGTCAACCTCGATACTCTGTATGTCACGTTTCAACCATGTCCCATCCGGGGATACACTGCGTCGGGACGCAATCTCTAGTTATGTATGTCAGCAATATTACCCTTGGTTTATAGAAATATAACTTCCTTATGGGGTAAGTTGGAATTGTGCACATTATTCATAAATGTTGAATTAATATTTTTGTGTATGCTTGTCTACTCAGACTGCTGCAACACCTAGCCGCAAAGGTAGAAAGCCTAAATCCAAGACGGTCAGTGAAGATGAGGACACAGAGGAAGACTGAGCAGGATGGTAAGGACTCGGCCAATAACATTGCCAGATATAAATTATGTGCAAGAGAATAATCAACAAGATTATGAGATACATTTAAAAAGTAAAGAATCAGCCAATCAGATTGTGTGATACAATTTCAAAGCAAGGAAACAACAAGACCTTAAAAACAAAATGTATGTAACATTACATTGTGTGTTATGTCATAGCATGCCATGAATTGCTGTTTTCTGAGGAGTAGTGGTAATGATTATCAAACATGAAGTTATCCATATCTCAAAGCTTAAACTAGATCATCTTTGGCATATTTTGGTGTTAGCTGGGTATATAACTATTAGCTTTATTTGCAAATTAAGTTGACTAATCTTTCAATTTTATTGCACTATAATAGCTTACCATGTGGAACTGAATGCTTTCTCAGGAGGCTGCAGGCATCCGGCCAATGTCCAAGAAAAATAGACGTTTAGTATTGACCCGATCCCCGTGCTGAGAGTGTTCCATAACAGTGTAATCTCGCATCTAACCCTTCTTCTCTCGTTGGCTGCGTGATTAGCAAGCGTTTGAAATTAAGCTTACTTTTTCATTGCGTTAATACATCTTACCTAACAGACGATAGCTATTGTCCGGCGTCATGGCTAATTTTGATGTGCCCGCTGCCGTGACAAAGGTCATGGGGAAGACCCTTGTATTAAAAATCTTCAATGTGAGTTCTGCGATTTACTTACTCCAGAACAGATAATTCAACTGTCAACCCCTACCTACAAGCTTAGGAAGGAAAAACAGAAGGGAAAGGACGTATTAATAGACCCTACTGCTGTTACCGTCATATCTCATGTGGAACAGGAAGTTGTAGATCGCCCTGCTTCCCACAATTCTTCTGTTGACCTCTCTCTGCCAGCTCCCTCTTTTCAAAAGGAATTGCAGGACCTGGACGAAAAATGGTCGTTAAGAATGGCCAGACTTGAGGCTCTCATCACTATGGGTCACAAATCGTCTCCCCATCAGCTGGCCTTTTCTCCTGTCAAAGTCCCGGTTTCACATCAGCCACCTCCGGGGTCAATATCTCAAACCCCTTTTATACAGTCTGCAGCTCTTTCTGGCCAAGCCGGTCCGGCTTCGGGCCTGGATGGAGCTCAGGCATTGCCTGTGTCTACTGTCACCAGATCTTCACCATTGGATAATTTATACCCGGACAATGACCCAGAGCCGGTCTTCCAACAGCCCGGTCCGGTGCCTTCTACTCAGTCCTCTACCGGACAGGTTCTTTTCTCAGCCCGGGATGTTATTCCACCGGATCAAACTGAAGAAGGAGAGCTCTCTGATCCGGAACAGGAACCGGACGATCCACAGGACTCTGACTCCGGCGAAAAGGACAAGATTATTAGTGAGGATCAAAATTATCGAGAAACTGTGAGAGGAGTTACGGCTTTTATGGGATGGACACATATCCCCGATTTAGAATACTCTCCCACTTCTAGCACTGACAATCCGTGGACTGGGCATCGCTCTCAGCCAGTGGGGAAAGTATCAGTCTTGCTCCTGCCAGAGGACTGGCTGTGCAAAAAACTTGAAAATATGAACTTGGTGCTGCTAGAAGGCTACCCATCTAAATCATCGGAACCAGGGGGACTTCACATGGACCAGTTCCTCCGTCCTCCCAAGTCATCAGCTAAAGCACAAGCGGCCTTGGACGAGCTTCACTACCTGACAACATTTAATCAAAATGTGAGTTTCGCCATGGGCAAATCTTTACAGCATCTGTCAGACTTTACCTTCACACAAATGGCCAACCTGACTTTGGTCTGTAGGGACTCGTACCTGGAACACTTAAAGCCAGGCGTTAAACCTGACACTTTTGCCGCATTAAGAAATTGCCCGCTAAACGGCTATGCCCTCTTCCCAGATGCAATTATTAGAAAAGCGGAAGATGACATCACTCAACATGAAGCTGCCAAGCGTACCTCCCAGCCCGGTCCAGGCCATGGGGGGTTCGCCGGGGCACAGAAGAGGTCAAAATAGATATCAACCTTACTCCACAGGGTGGAAAAGTCAGGATGCTACTAAACCTTCAGGCAACTCTGGCAAGGACATGCCGGCATGGAAGTCTTTCGGTGGCAGAGGCAGACCATGCAGTAGGGGACGTGGAGGTCCTGCTAATCGCGGTTCCCGAGGCTCCAAGGATGTACATCCATATAAATGACAATTATTGTGTAACAAAACCGGTATTAGGGAACCGGTGTTCAGGGACAGTAACAGAAGATCTCAGAACTTTAAAGTCACTTGTAAATTACTGTGCTGTCAATCCTGTACCTTTTGCAACAAAAACTGTAAGGCAGCCGCAAAAGAAAGGCTTAAGTCCTCTCTCAGAAATCAAAGAAATAAATTCTGTGAATTGTGTTTCTTTTGTCGATCATTGTGTTTCTGCCCCAAGTGTGACAAATGCCCACAATGTTGTTCATGCCCCACTAGTAGGAGGGCGCCTTCAGCCCTATTGGCAGACTTGGGCCCTCCTGGGTGCAAATCCGAGAGTAGTGTCCATTTTGAAGGACGGCTACATTCTCCCATTCAAATCAGACCTCCTCTGGTAAGAGATCCCTTGATAGTCAGTGGTTATGCAAACCCCCTCAAGAACCTCTACCTGAAAGGGGCTTTGCAGGCCTTACTGCAAAAGGAGGCAGTAGAGATGGTGAGGGTTCGAACATCTCTAGCCTTCTTCAACCGACTGTTCATAGTTCCAAAACCAAACCAGAAATGGCAACCAATCTTGGACCTCAGTGCTCTAAACAAATTTTTGAGCGTAAAAACATTCAAAATGGAAACCCCAGAAACAATTCGGTTTTCTTTGCAACAAGGGGAATGGGTGACATCGCTGGATTTCAGCGACGCCTACTTCCACATTCCAGTTAATGTAAAGTCCCGGAAATATCTCAGGTTCCATTTCCAAAATCAGTCCTATCAGTTCCGGGCCCTTCCCTTTGGCATCTCCACAGCTCCGATGGAGCTCACTTGTGTGGTCAAAGAGGTCAAGTTGATGGCTCAATCCCGGGGTATAAGGATCCACCAGTACCTAGACGACTGGTTGATTCGAACCCCTACCAAAAAGTCCTGCCACCAGGGCACTCAATCCCTCCCCCTTTGACAGGAGTTGGGTTGGATAGTCAACCTACAAAAGTCAGAACTAGAACCCAAACAGACTTTCGAGTTCGTGGGTTACAAGTACGATCTCTCCCAAGGACTGGTCTTACCTACTCAGAACCGGTGGGAGTCGATCCTCCAAAAGTTGGAATCCATCCTATCCAAGCCAAGTTGCCGAGTCAGGAAATTTATGTCCCTGATAGGCCTGCTTACAGCGACGGAAAAACAGGTTCCCCTGGGGAGACTCCGCATGAGACCCATCCAGTGGCACCTAAAACGACATTGGAGAGTTCCAGAATCGCTGGAAAGGGAGATTCCTGTTCCAAGGTCACTTCACCCACACCTTCTATGGTGGACCAAGGAGACAAATGTCTTGACAGGACAACCTTTACATCCTTTGAGTCATGCCGTTCAAATCTTTACAGACGCCTCAAAAGAAGGCTGGGGTGCTCACTTAGGACACTTCACAGCAAGAGGCATTTGGTCAGTTCCAGAAAGTCATCTTCACATAAACTTCCTGGCATACATCAACAAGGAAGGAGGTATGAGGTCAGGCTCACTTTGTGCCCTTCTTTGGTGACTCCTTTGTTGGTGCAATCTGAGACAGGTAGTCCTAAGGGCCAGACACATCCCTGGTCGTCTGAATGTGATTGCAGACAAATTGTCTCGTCAAGGCCAAGTCATTCAGACAGAATGGTCACTTCACCAGGAGGTCGAAGACCTCCTGGTTCAGACCTGGCACCGTCCCCAAGTGGACATGTTTGCAACAAAGTACAATTGCAAGCTAGCCCAGTATGTGTCTCCAGTGCCGGACCCCAGTGCATGGGCAGTGGACGCCCTAACAGTCTCTTGGGAAAACCTGGACATGTATGTTTTTCCCCCAGTATCGTTACTGGGCAAGGTGGTCAGCAAACTGTCGGACCATCTTTACAAGAGAGTGATCCTCATAGCTCCGGGTTGGCCCAACATGCCATGGTTCTGGGACCTGGAACTGTCGTCTCAGATCCCTCTTTGCCTACCCAGTCATCCCGACCTAGTGACACAGCCATTCAACAAGGCGCGTCACAGGAATCTGACCAATCTAAACCTTCACGCCTGGCTCCTAGAGCCGAGGCTATCAAGGAGCAAGGGTTCTCTAGCCCAGTGGCGTCACAAATTGAGGCTCCTCAAAGAAGTTCAACCAGAACAGTCTATGAGGCAAAGTGGGCCGTTTTTGTCAGATGGTGTGAATCAAGTCAGGTGGACTTCAGGTCTCCATCTGTCAAACAGATAGCAGATTTTCTCCTACATCTATTCCAGGAGAAGAATCTCCAACCCAGTACCATTGATGGTTACAGATCAGCCATTGCAGACAAATTGGGCAATTCTTCCTTGAATGTGAGCAAAGATGAAAACTTAACTCGCCTTTTGGACAGTTTTCACAGAGATAGACCAAAGGGTAGGCGAGGAATTCCTTCGTGGAATCTCTCTCTGGTTTTGCATCAGCTCACCTAACCTCCATTTGAGCCTCTCAGAAAGGCCTCATTGAAACATCTGACCTTTAAAACGGTGTTCCTCCTCGCTCTGGGTTCTGGAAAGCGTAGGAGTGAAATACACGCTTGGCTGAACAAAAGTATTAGACACCAAGCTGACTGGACAAAGGTGTCCCTTTACCCTTCACCAAGTTTTTTGGCTAAGAATCACTTAGCAAAAGAGGGGCCAGAGTGCGTGGGTCCAGTGGTTATACCAGCCCTGGCTCCTACTCTGGACAAGTCCTTGAAGGAGGACAGGTCACTCTGTCCAGTTAGAGCTTTGCGCTACTATCTGGACAAAACTCAAGATCTCAGACAAGGAAAAGAGCTGGTTTTTGTCTCCTTCAAAAAGGGTTTCACGAAGGATATTTCTCCTGCTACGATCTCGTCTTGGATCAAGCAGACGGTTATCCTTTGCTATGATCTGTCAGATCAGGAGTCTCTAGCCCTTCACCAGGTGAAAGCGCAGACGTTAGAGCCTTCGCAGCTTCTAAAGCCTTTCAAGGTGGCATCTCGCTAGACCAGATCTTAGCTGCATGCCACTGGAAGTCCCACAACACCTTTACTCAATTCTATCTTAAAGATGTGGCGTGGGCAGATTCGGAGCTTTTTCACTTAGGTCCAGTGGTGGCTGCACAGCAGATCCACCAATGAACCTTCTAGGCTCCTATTTTGTAGATAGTGTACACAATAGTTAAGGTTTTTTACTAGGTTGCCTGAGGCACTGAGTATGAGACCATTATTCCACTCTTACAGGCTAAATGGAATCTCTAGGACTGAACTCTTCTCTCTTCCTCCTCTCAGAGCAGAAAAAAGAAGGGGGGGGGGGGGGGGGGGAGTGGCACTGCTCGGTAACTGAAGGAGCAGTTGTGAGCTTCTTTATCAACCGGGCCAGAGGTTACGTGCCTATTTATAGAGTTCCTTCTAGTCCTGAGGAAGCTGCCCTCCTTCCACTGGGTAGTTATTCTAGCTATCGTCTGTTAGGTAAGATGTATTAACGCAATAAAATTGCAAATTTTAATTGGTAAATTAAATTTCTATTAGTTAATACCTTACCTAACAGACGGGAGATTCCCATCCGGCCTTCCCCGCTTTTCAGCTTCAATTAACCTAATTTGGGATGAAAAAGATGCTATGACGTCACGTCCCTCTGGCGAATAAAGCAGGAACTAGGCCACCTGGCGAGTGGATTGGAGTGTACCGGTCCGGCCGGAGGTGAAACTCAGGACGCCTTTTTCTGGCGTTTGGCGGGACCGGCTGGCGCCGGACAATAGCTATCATCTGTTAGGTAAGGTATTAACTAATAAAAATTTAATTTACCAATTAAAATTTGCAATTTCACTGGTTTCTCAGAATATACGTGTTGTTGGATGTTCTTATTCAGCCATTTGTTTATTTTTATTGCATAGATCATTCTGACATAGTTTGAAAAGTGCAGGATAAGTATTCTTTGAATATTTATTGTTTGTGAGTTTTCCGCGTTTCGACTCAGATTTTTATTGCAGTAAAAATGACTTCCCACCAAATGAGTGCTAAGCCTAGATTATCGAAATGCCGTCACTTCTGTTTCCTGTTTGATACCCACATTGCCCCACATGCAGGGAATCTGGCAAGGGAGATGACCCCTGCGTTACAAACCAATCTCCATGCAATATCTGTGCAAATTTCTCTAAGAACAGCAAATTAAGATTAAGCACAGACGTTGGTATGTCAGGAAACAGAAGGCATCGCATCCTTGTAATACTAGTAAGGATGATGATCTGGACTTGTTAGGGGACGATGTGGTTTTCTGGCTCTCAAGCAGACCTTGAGGGTGCTGCTGATAATTTATTTTCATCACCTCCACGTCCCCAACACCTATGTTTTGAATCGTTGTCTTTGAAGACTCCTCAAACTGTCCCACCAACCCCAGGTAGTGCTTTGCAGACTAAAATAGAGAGTAGACTAGAAAAATCCCAGGGTAATCAATTTAACATCCAACTTCAACAACAAATGGGGGTTTTCCAAGCGTCCATGCTGGGGGCTATGAAGTCTCTCCAAGACAAAATGCAGTTAATGAAAATAGCCTCCAAGATGGAGGTAGAGAAGACCTCCGCCTCTTTATCAAAAGCTGGACCAAGTAAACAACCAGACCCGTCAACGACTCAGGCTTCACATCCGACTCGGGCATCTGACCACTCGGATGCTCAACCAATGGACACTTCCTCTAAAGTTCACTCAAAGTGTCCAGTCCGACCCTGCTTCCAAACACTCGGATCTTGAATTCGACCATCACTTGGACCCTCATTCCAAGGACCACTCGGAACAACCGAAAAGGGTGTGTTCAAAAGCAAAGAAGCACTCAGACATGAAAAAACACAAGGTTCATGCCAAGTACTATTCACAGTTGTCTTCTTAAGAGGAAGATCCTCTGTCCCTATCAAAAAGTCTACCAAACCTCAACAAGAGGCTCCTGATGAGCCTGAACATCAACAGGATAGCACAGACCCAGTTTTCTACAGGGAGGTAGATATGTCTGACCTCCCTTCACAATATGCTGAGGATGTGGAAACTTTTAGGCAGATTCTTGAGATCCCTGATCCTGGGGAGACTTTGCCACTGTGCTAGGCCTGGATGACGAGAAAGGCTAACAGGAGCTTATACCAAGAGGCCCCTCAGCTATGCTCCCTTTAAATTCTACTCAAAGATGCTTTTGAGAAATTTGAACAAGATTTCTTGGCCTCTAATTTACTTGAGGGTAAATATATCACAGCCTTCTTTTGAAGACAAAATTCAGGAGCTCAATACAGATTTTGCAAAGATCTGTATTTCTCCCAAGCCCTCTGGGGCCCCTATGGGCAAGGTTCCCCTACAAGTTCTTAAGGAACTTGAGCAACAAGCTAGGCAGAATCTCTCTACCATCAATTTCACAGCTACTTTCGATATGACTGCCTCTTCTTGTTACACAGTTATGGAGAAGTGTCAGCACAATATCAAGGCTACCTTTAAGAGGGTTAAAAGCCAAATTCAGAAGGGTGCCGATCCTGAAAGAGCTGTCAGGCGTGGCTATGAAAATGCCTGTGACTATTTTGAGATTATGAATAAGAGAATCCTTATTCAGCAGAGAGCCTTAGCCTGCCTCAGCAAATCTGTAGCCCATATACTCCAGAGGGAGCTGTATACCATGGGCAACACTGGCCTGCTAAGACGTGAGGCCGAGATGACCCTCCTTCAACCACATCTAGGGGATTCTAGACGTCAAGAACTAAGGAACTTACCTTTTTGGTCTACTCCTCTGTTCAGCTCACAGTTAGTCAAGGATGGAGAAGACTTCCTCCTTAAAAAGGCACACTAAAGTCTCTCAGGGTTTCGGACCCTATCAAAACAAGCCCTTTCGTGGTCCTGACCACAATAAGAAAAGAGGCTCCTACAGGAAACGCCCCTATGGGGGGAATTCCTCCCAAAGCAGTAATCAATTGTTTTCCTCAGGTAGGGGGAAATCGAACAACAGAGGCTTCAGATGTCGTTTTTGACCGCACTCAAGGGGACGAAGGCATGGAAACCCCTCCCCACAGTGACTCCTTACAAGCCTCCCTCAGTCCACCAGTAGGTCGCCTCGGTTCTTTAGAAGACTGGCTAACAAACAAATGTTCAGCCAACATGTTAAACATTATCACAAATGGTTGCTTTTTCCCATTCATCTCAAAACCAAATTTAGTCAGAGCTCCCCTGATTCGATCAGTTTACAAGGCCCTTCAAAAAGACCAAGCTCTGGTCTCTTGTATCCAGTCTGTTCTGTCAAAGAATGCAATAGAAAGGGTGGAAAATGTAAAATCTCTCAGGTTTTACAGTCACCTGTTTTTTGTACCCAAGCCTCACCAAAGGTGGAGGCCAGTAATAGACCTAAGCAGGCTCAACACCTTCCTACTTATAGAAAGGTTCAAAATGGAAACACCAGAGTCCATCAGGGCCTCTCTGATTCCAGGGGAATGGGTGTTGTCGATAGACCTATCAGACGCCTACCTTCACATCCCCATCCACCCAAACTCAAGGAAATACCTAAGGTTTTACCACAAGTCACAGGTGTTCCAGTTCACCACCCTGCCTTTCGGGCTAGCCACGGTCCCCCAGGTCTTTACAATGATTGTAAAAGAAGTGAAGCTGATGGCCCTGACAAGGGGAATCAGACTTCACCAGTACCTGGATGACTGGCTTATCAGGGCCCAGTCTCAGGAAGAAGCACAAGTGAACAACACTCGAGACAGTGGTAGATCTGACCCAGTCCATAGGGTGGATAATAAATCAGGAGAAATCCAAACTAAAACCTACTCAAGGGCTACGAATACCATCTACATTCAGCCCTTGTAAAACCCACTCAAGAGAGATGGCTCAAACTTCAGGATTTGATCCTACGACTCAAGTAAGACAGGGAAAAAAGGCTACACATAAATGTTCTAGAGCTGAAGGCGATTTCTCTGGCCCTTCAAAGGTTCAAGAACCAGTGTCAAAACCAAACAGTGTTAGTTGCTATGGACAACTCAACAGTAGTAGCCTACATAAACAAACAAGGAGGAACTCACTCAGCAGAAATGTGCACTCTCCTGTGGAAGATCATGACCTGGTGCCGTCATTACCAGATAACCTTAAAAGCCAGACACATTCCAGGGTATCTGAATGTGGTGGCCGACCTTCTGTCCAGGTCAAACCAAGTCCAGTCAACAGAATAGTCACTGCGTCTGCAGGTGTTCAAACAGATCTGTCAAAAGTGGTTCACTCCTCATGTAGATCTATTTGCCACTCGTCTGAACCACAAAGTTCCACTATACATATCTCCAGTCCCAGACCAAAATGCTTGGGACATAGATGCTCTGAAGATAAACTGGTCGGGTCTCACTGCCTATGCTTACCCTCCCATGGCTCTCCTTCACAGGGTGATCCAAAAAATCAGACAATCCAGTTGTCTGATCATTGTAATAGCTCCAGGCTGGCCAGGGATGCCCTGGTTTTGGGACCTAGTGCAGCTCCCAACAGAGATCCCACTGCAACTACCAGTGTCAAGAACTCTTCTCAAACAGTCCCACAACTATGTGTTTCACAGCAATCCACAACATCTCAACCTATGCGCCTGGTGTCTAGGAGTGGACAGCTCCAAGAACAAGGCTTCTCTGTGGAGGTGGCAGAGAGAATTGCTGCCCCTCAGAGGTCATCAACAAGGATCATCTTCAAGTCAAAGTGGGCCCTATTTGAGAAATGGTGCAGAGAAAATTCAGTGGATTTCTCCACTCCCTCTATTAAGCAAGTCTCAGACTTCTTTATGTACCTGTACCAAGATCTAAACAGGCGCTCTTCAACCATTGATGGTTTTAGGACGGCTATTGTTGACACCTTGGGCCCAACAGGGCTCTATCTCCCATATCAGTTCAGACCTTAACAGGTTACTGTCCAGTTTTCACAGGGATCGTCCCAAAAGTTCCAGAAATCTTCTTAAGGGGAGCCTTTCTGTTGTACTCAAGGAGCTCACAAAAGCACCTTTTGAGCCTATGAAAGACACAGACTTCAAATATCTTACTCTCAAAACTGCTTTCTTGCTAGCTTTGGCCTCCGGCAAGCGCTGCAGCGAAATTCAGGCCTGGGTTGCAAACAAAGTATCGAATTTAGGCTACTGGGAAAAGGTTGCTTTGTTCTCATCTTCAGATTTCATAGCCAAAAACCAACTAGCAAGAGAAGGTTCTAAAAGTGTGTCTCTGGTGACTCTTCCTGCTCTAACTACCACTATTTAGATCAAACAAAAGACCTAAGCGGGTCTCGATCCCTGCTTTTTATCTCCTTTAAGAAAGGACATACCTCAGACATCAGACCCGCTACACTCTCTTCTTGGCTAAAACAAACTATCCTACTTTGTTATAAACAAGCAGATCAACAAGCCTTGGACCTGGTCCAAGTAAAAGCGCATGACATTAGGGCCTTCGCGGCGTCTAAGGCCTTTTATGGTGGGGTATCGGACCAAATCATGCAAGCGTGTCACTGGAAAGATCACAAAACATTTACAATTTTTGCCTATAATACCTTACTTGGTCAGACAATGACAACAATATGTATCTGGGACCAGTAATAGTGGCACAACAAGTCATAGACCCTTCCTCTCAGACTGCTCATCCTCGGAAAGACAAGAAGGGGGGGGGGGGCACATCCGCTGCAGCCAAGTCTTCAGGAGTCTAATCCCAGGGTCTAGGTATTGGTTACCTCCTCAGGATGTTATGGTAAGGTCTGTTATCTTGATATACTATTGTCTTTTCCATTCAAATCCAAGAAAAATTCAGTATTATTCCAGTGTCAGCAGTAATCACATTATCACTCCACCGGACGGTTGGATTCAGCATTCAGTTCCACATGGTAAGCTATTGTAACGCAATAAAATTGAAAACTTTAATTAATTAAATGTAGCTTTTGTAATGTACAAGCTTACCATGTGGAACTGAAGAGAGTCCCACCCTGCCTCCCCGCTGTATTCCAGCTGAATATTTGCAACAAGAGAAGGGTAAGACGCAAGATTACACTGTTATGGTACACTCTCAGCACAGGGATCCGGTCAATACTACACATCTATTTTTCTTGGACGTTGGCCAGATGCCTGCGGCCTCCCGAGAAAGCATTCAGTTCCACATGGTAAGCTTGTAGCTTACAAAAGCTACATTTAATTAATTAAAATTTTTTTTAAGTTAATGTGTATGTACTTACAGGTGTATTTCTGGACCAAAAAAAGTGCTGCCTAAATGAATAAACATTGAGATGGAACAAACATGAAATTTCATTCCAAAAAAGGGAAACTGAACATGTTGACTATTTATTCGAGTAAGCATTGGTAGTGCAGTTGTATGTTAGGTAATGTTGTCATAGTCATGTCACATATCTTTTTTATATTTACCATTCATTGTATCATTGGATACAGGTTAATGAGGTTTGCATTGAGTCTAATTGAAAAATACTTTATAGTTATGCCATTACTGGGAACTGGATCATGCACACTTAGAGATACTTTATGAAACATAATTTTAAAATGAAAATTGATCACAAGTTAAAGTTTGATCATGAAAAAGTAGAGAGTCTGAATAAGTTTACTTTTGATCGGTTTGTAGTTACCTAGAATTACTCATTAAATGTACTCGATTGTGTTCTTTGACAAAAAAAGGTACCAGAATGAAGTGACATGTAGTGTATACTTGGTAAAAAGGGAAGTGAAGTTATTTTCAAGTGTGTATCTTTTTGTTCACTTCTAAAAAATTAATATTGCATCTTATTTTCTTTCATAAAAAAAAACAGTTTGCATTTAATGTGTATAATATTTTCTTTGTAAAACTAAAATATATTTTTTGCTTAAGTTCGAGCTTGATATTGTGTAAATAAGTCTTAATATTTGTCTCATTGTAATGATCAATGTACGTGTCCGAGATTGTTCTAAAAGACACAATCAACAATGGAAGAAACACTTTAGTATAAAAGAACTGAATCTTTTCAAAGATCTACTTGTTTTTGCCATTGACAGTTTATGTCATAGATAATATATAAATGTTTTCATCGATAAAAGTTTGAATGATCTTTTCAGTTTTTCTTTCAGTTTACTACATACCCATTCCCTACGCCCTAAAACTAATTTTGTGAAACCATTCAT
Organism: Sabellastarte sp. h YS-2021; assembly: GCA_964017235.1. Lineage (NCBI taxonomy): Eukaryota > Metazoa > Annelida > Polychaeta > Sabellida > Sabellidae > Sabellastarte > Sabellastarte sp. h YS-2021. Next base: position 77,638,405 of record OZ024929.1, on the reverse strand, counting down.
TTCACAGTACGACTTGGGAAATTGTTAAGGTTTAAATTAAACATGCAGAAGTAGCCAGTTACTGGTTGCATAATATATGCCCACACAAAATTTTGTCCATGAACATGACAAAACGAGTGTGTTCAATGTGGAATACAAACCTATCTATACACATGGCCAGGAGGAAATTGACAAATTTGTGGAATACTTCAGTAACATAACAACATGAATTTCACATATGAATCTAGCACCACTGAAATACCTTTCCTTGATACTAAGGTTAAAGTGGATCTTGACACAATGTCTGTACAGCTTTATACCAAACTAATGTACATCTGGGCATACAACAAAAGGAATGTTCACAAGGGCCCAGATGGTTTGTTCAGACTTTAACACATTTGTGAGAGAAATGAAGATTTGTGTGAACTATTTATAGGTTATGTACAAGCTGAGATTATGTACACACTATTTTAAAAAGAGGGTATCCTAAACCCCACTTATTAAATCGTTTCAAAAGAACAAATCAGAAACCACAAGATGAGCTTTACCATGTACCACTGTTAAAAACAACAAAGTTCACTTTACATTTATTGTTAAATAAATTCATTTGCCACATGAAAATAAGATGAAGTTCACATATTGGCTTCAGGTTCACTCTTTCAGTGTGTTAAAAACCTCTTGAGTTCACATTTTGGCTTTTTGTCCATTGTTTCAGTGTACCACTGTAAAGTAAGTTGAAAACAGCTCCTCTCCTTCTTCAATGTTACGTGTTGAGATGAGTACAATTGTTCTAATGGCCCTGAAAGAAATCATATTGCTTGCCTTAACACAAGTTTGGGAATTTACATAAATCACCAGAGAGAGCAGAGAAGATTTACTGGAGTAAAGTAATTTTCAATTTTGGGAATTTCACCCACCTTTTTGCCCGGATTCTACGTCCACATCCTAAAAATGTTTATACTGTGTACTTTAGTGCTATATTTTGATTATTTTGGTATTAAACTATAAACCATAGTGAATAAACAAAACTAGACTAGACCTCGTACATTAAAACAGCATATGCCCAGACAGGACAACTTCCATGCAATACACACTGAACTAGACATTGCGTCTCGACGCAGTGTATCCCCGGACGAGACATGGTTGAAGCGTCAATGTGTCCGGTTGAGTTTGGCATCTCACCGGGACCAGTAACTGGCTGGAGTGGGGTCTGATAAGATAAGGCTGACAGGTAGTTGGACAAATCTTGTTGGGAAAGTCTTATCTATAGTCACTTTCGACCAACTAGGAGGTCCTGACAGTAGGCTGGCTGACTGGTCTGGTAGGTTGAGGCAGTCATGTCACCGAGACCAATGACTGGTATAAGAATTTCTCTGTAACCAATTTTCCTTGGGCAGTAACTGGTTGGTCTAACACTTCGACCAGCTAGGAGGTCCTGACAGTAGGCTGGCTGACTGGTGTGGTAGGTTCAGACAAGTCATCTCACCAAGACCAATGACTGGTATAAGAATTTCTCTGTAACCAATTTCCTCGGGCAGTAACTGGTTGATTTGAGACAGCCACTTGGACCCTTAAAAGGCTACTGCTGGTCTGTTAGCCAGTCCTGTGGACCTGCCCAGTACCAGGGCCTAACCGGCTATAGGTGAAGCAATCCTCTGTAACCGGTTCCTGTTGGCTCCACAGTTCTGCGAAAACTCATAGGAGCTGGCAGAACTGGGCGAATTAGACTACATGTCAGCAGGGGTAGGCTTATATGAAACAACTGCCTTCTTCCTGTCCATAACTGGAATCAGCAGATTTTCTCTGTAACCAGTAAGTCTCGATACTGGTACTCCATTATGTACTTAACCTCCAAAGCCATTTTCAATAGTTTCCATGCAATATAGTCTGCAATAAGTGTGAAAATATCTTCAAAAATGGCCTCGGTCAGGTACTTTGGATGACCTGTGGATGACCTTCAATGAAGAGCTTCAAGGTCAAATTTCTGCATGCTTAAAGAGGACATATATGTATTCTATATACCACCCATAGGATGATCTAACTTTCTGTATATGAGAACTGGGCCAAAATGTGAAAAATGGCCAAAATCCAACATTTAAGAGGCCACCAGTGACCTTGAAATTGAAGGTCAAGATCACAAAACAATAGGGTTCGTGGCATTGCCCATATATACCCACATACCAAATTTGAAAGGTCTAACTAAAATATTTTTTAAGTTATCGCGTCCAAAAGGAAATCTCTGCGGCGGCGGCAGCGTGACCATACTGAATTCTAAGTATCCCCGACTTTCGTCCGGGGATACAATTACCATATACGAGATTCAAGGGCTCCTAGGTATATTATCATTTGACTTCTGAAGAGATGTTCCATTTATTTATTTGGGGTTTTACGTCCCTTTCAACACTACAATATCACGACGGGTAGTAAGGAGGGCAGAGGCAACCAGTACATACAGTTGGTCAAGGTTCTGTATTGTAAACTGCCGACCAACGGCAAGCAACTACCAGTTTTCCCACTTGAGGTCGGGCCAGGAACCGAACCCCATTCTCAGAGGTGGGAGGCGAGTGTTGCCACTAAGAGACGTTCTAGTCTAGTCTGATCAATATTAAGGAGATATAATGCTTTATGGTTCACTTGGTTTGATTTTGTAACCAGCATCAAATGTTCATTATTATACCTCAAGTGATTTTTAGCCAATCATATTGCAGTATTCGCGTGCAAAATGACGTGATATTGCCCGTTTTGGACAAAAAATATCACTCTAATGCCCTTTTCATCTTGGAATGTAAATAAACTAGATGTTGCTTAATGGATACGTCGTTGTTTCACATAATGACATTACTCAGTAAATGACGCATATGGAGTAACAGTTGGTTTGTGACATCACATTTTATCATATTTTAAGAGACTTTTCACAAATATTCTACTCTCTTCTCGCATACTTCATGTTTACTCTTTTTTTTTTTTGACATTTCAAACACAGTAACAAATTATTATATGAAAGATATGCAAATTATCACATTCAGTTTAGACATCTTAAGTTTAGATGTTTTTTTTGTTTGTTTTTTTTTTTTTTTGCATCAAGTTTATTACAAGGAGAAAAAAAATCTTCTTGAAATATCTAAATTGTAATTATTTAAGAAGTGGCTGGGCTACCATCAGTGACTGACTCACAACTATATATTTTGGGCACTGGTAGCAATGAATAAAGGTGTTTTCTGTTGAAGCAGTTGACTTGAAATATAAATTTTCCAAATATTTGTTATTCTGAAATTGTATTTTGGCACAATGTTTATGATATCAAAAATGTCACATTTGGCATTAAAATTGGACAAAAATTCTACCACTTCAATTTCAATAAATTTACACAGGTGAAAGTTTGTTTCTGAGTAATAGTTTATATCTATATTACAAGATCATAAAACAGCCACACTATGGTTTAGTTCAGCTCATTTAAGTGAACACAGTGGTGAACAGTTGATAAAAAGTTTTGCTCATGTAAACCAAGTTAAAATGAATGAAAACAAAGTGAAAAATGTGATTGCTGAAATTCTTGATTATCATCCATTTAAACCCTATTCATCTACCTCTGATGGCTTCAGATACAAACTGCATCGGAACTGGTTACTGGATACATAGCCACGTCGAGTTTTATACTTTTATACATATTTGGTACTATGTATAATAATTATTGAACTACAAATGACAAGACCAGTCAAGAATAAAATAGTTAACCTTGTACCTATGTGGTTCTACTTGTACAAAAAGTAATTAAAGTTTACAACACTGAAGTAAGAATTTTGTTAAAGTTTAGTTCATATTTCTTTCTCTTTCATCAATGTACCATAAATAAATCAGCTAGGGCCTATTTTCTTGACTACTGTCTGAATATTTTTCATGAAATGTATCAGAAGATTTTTGTGGTTCAAAGCAAGAGAGTTTTAAAAGTTAATCAAAATTCTTTTAGCTAAATGCCACATCAGAACTCCTACTTTTATCCATCGACCATTAGACTAACTTTTAAATCCATAGAAATAATGAGCTTTATTGGTCCCCCAATTTTTTTTTTTTTCATTTTTTGATAAATGTTTTAAACATAAAACTTTCATATAAGCTTTAATGTTTGTTAAAACACAAGGAGCACTTGTGTAAATGTAGAGTTGTGTACTGAGATAAACAGGATCACTGTGCATTATCTACAGTGACGTAGTTCAACTGAGGAGTGATTTCACACAGAAACATACACACCTTCTATGCAGTGGAGATAAAAAGCCAATTATGTGCTGTATTGTGTACTCTCTTCAAGAAAGAACTTCACAAATGTGTTTCAGTACACGAAACAAGCTGTGGGGGTATATTAGTTGAGTTTCATAAATTTTCTTTTCCTATCTCCTTTAAATAAACAGATTCAACGTGAAATTTTTGGCAAGTTGTAGGGAGTGATAAATATCGATTATACATATTAACCAAACATTATCAATCTGATGAAATTTGAGAATTGGCCAAAAATGTGCAAAAATAGACCTTTTCAAAGGCTGCCACTGACCTTGAAGTAAAGTCAAGTTTAACCAGACATAGGTGCCATATATGAAAGGTCTAGGTGAAAGACATGGTGAGTTATCCCCCCCACCCCCCCGCCCCTCCACTCTCTTCTACAGATACAATAAACGCCCATTACATTTTGAAACCTGGTTTTTGTCCAAAGGGCTTTTATCCTACAGCTTTTAAAGTATGTTGTATGAATGAGCAAGGTCAGGCACGTTTATCACCACCAACACATATTTTGAGCTTGGCAAAGACAAACTGGCAGAATCTAGAATCTTCTGCAGGAATCAAAAATAGTATACATGTAAAAATGTACACTTGTAAGTCCATATCAAATATAGTTTTGTATACAATGATACATTTGTAATTTAAACTCCACAAAATACATGAACATACATTTTTGACCAAAATCAAAAGTATTTCAATTACATTTACAACTTAAACTTAACCCAAAATCGTGCAGAAAAAATTCAGTCAAAATTTTTCTAATGATAAAACTACAAACCTTTTTCCATCTGGCCAAGAACCAAAATAAACATTTGGTATATACTTCATGAGGTGAAAGTCAAAATCCAATGGAAAATCAAACTCTTGGTATGCAATATTTGCAGGATTCTCTGTAAAAAAGATTGATATCTGTTTATTTTACAACAATTTCATTATAAAATGCACACATCTTAAATTATCACACCATCGTTTAGTGAAAAACAACAGTTGGATTTCTTCCTTTTTTTCAAAAAAACTTTTGAACATATATTTTCCAAGTACTGTTTGTATAAACTTCAAAATAATACATAAATCTCAAACAGAATGAATCTTGTAATACAAGAACAATGTTGAGCTTTATATTTCAACTGGTTCTGAAAAGAAGTATTAAGTTGCAAAGTGAGTTTATATGTACCCCTGTACTATATTTTTCCTCAACCCCTGAAGGGAAGAGGCGAGGATTTTATACTTGCATTGGCTGTTGGTATGTCCATGCACATAACTCCAAAACTATACCTCCTATCAGGGCTATATTTTTACACAAGATTAGGTCCACATATGGCTCAGTCTTCTAAGACAATCCAGATTTGGATTGACGCTCCCAAAATTTGTTTTTGCGAAATCAACAACATCTGCTCCACAACTCAAAAACAAGTTACAACACTGGGGTCTTGTTGTCACACAAGGTTTGTCCTCCTCAAAGATCAGCTGGACCAACACATGGACTCTAGAATATAGGGGGGGGGGGGGGGGGGAGCATTTTCATCAATATCTGAATCAAGATCTCCAGGCAAAGGTTTATATTCCCTCAGACACTGCTTGTTGAAAGCTGGAATGTCTTACTTAGATCTTCTATATAGGTCAGTCAGTTAAAACATGGTTATAACGCAGAAAACAAGTATGCCATACTCCAACGCCATCACTCACAATGCAGTTACAACCATTTAGGGTAGGTCAGTGGTTAGTAATGATAATGTTCATGTGTGTTCTAACAACTTCACTTAAATATTTTTTAAAAGGGGAATTCCCCTTTATTTAACAACTTGAATTTGGGAATTCCCCTACATTTACTTAAAAGAAATCAACTGATTTTGTAAAGTAGAATATTTGTACCCTGACATGGTATTGTTTATATTTCCTTTGTTGCAACAATAGTTTTGAGACAATTCTTAAAGGAAATTGCATTCACCTTTATTGTGATTATTAACAAACTGGCCGATAGCCAGTGGATTAACAGGATAAGGTGTAAGCCAGCTCATATCACATGTCAAGTAGGGACCAAACCTGTCTCTCTGTGCACAAGACCTGGAATCATGGAATACACTTTGGTAAATAGTTGGTATTAATTTATATACTAAAACAGCAAAAACCAAAAATTAAACCTGATTTTTACCAGGAATTAGGAATGAATAATTTTTACCTTTATGTGGTTCCTACCTCATCCAGAAGTGTGCATGTGAGACAAAAAGTAAACTGTTCTCGGACATATTCTCAAAATACATAAATGTTTTAATTTTCCAAGACCGTGTATTTTGAAATTGAATTCAATGTAATAGTTCAGGTTTTATCACAACAGCTAGGCTATGGCAGAAGGTTATGTAAGACAATTTATTTCATTGGTTTAAATATATCACCAGAACATTAATGTTAAAGAATTCAGATAATTAAGAATTACAGATTGACAAAACGATACGGGTTCAATAACAGAACATTGTTATACCTGTAAAGATCTCAATTCAAAGACTGAATTGCACTTATATTTTAACTGTTTCATGACCATATATTGTACAACTCTTCTTACCTGTATAAATACTTTGAAATTCCTGTGTTATTTCCATCTATAAAGAGTCCATCTATACATCTAAATATGAATGGATTCCCAATAGACTGGAAAAAGAGTGGTTCATTGTTTCTATACAGGGTACCTGTAACCAAATGGATTTATACATTTAAAGTATGAGAACATAAATTTGTACACCCGAATGTTCACATACACACCAAGCTGACAAGTTATGTGCCCCTAGGCTTCATTTAACTAGTTGAGAACTCTGAAACTGATTAATCTATTCAAACCAGACTCTTAACCACTTTATTGTTTCCCTTATTTTTGATACTTTATTGTTTCCCTTATTTTTGATTTTTATCGCATTCCTGTTAAGACACATTCCAAAGACAGTTGAAAACTGTTGAAATATCCAAAATCAATACAATCTAAGCTGAATTGTGAAAGTTAAATTGTGTATGTCTTAACAATGTAACAAGATATACTATTTTAGCATTACCATTATCACAAATCATATCTTACCTGGATAAATGGCAACAACAGTACTTTTAGGTATATATCCTTTTGTCACTTTGACACCAGTGCCTCCATTGACAACAGAGCTGTGACCCTTATCTACTCGAAATCCTTCAAGCTTTAAAAAGTGACCTTGATTAACTTCATGCTGCAACTTGAGATCAGCCAAAGATGTTTTGCTGTACAATGCATTTACATCAGTCACCTCTCCCAGAAAACAAAGAAAAAAAATTTCAAATGAATGGCAAGAATCATATGGACCTGTTACCTGTACATAATTAATATTTTATATATTTTTGTCTTCCACACTGTATACATGCAATAGAATTATTTACTAAAGTAATATTACACCTGAAATTGCCCAATTACCATGTTGGCTCCCATTTATGTTGCACAACATTACATACTTTAAAAGGTCAAATATATTTGTGAAATGTTCAGATTTTTGTGAAAGAAACACAGTTTACAAACACATGGAAAATGCTCAAAATATTGTTAAGTTTTCTGCATATTACACTTCGTAATTTTATGGTCACAAGAATGGTTGCAACAATTAATGTAACAGTTGATGCAACACTTAATAAATAACTAGAAATGATAAACATACATTTTACAGGGAAATATGAAAAAGACTATAACTTCTTAATCTATCATGACTTGAAACAGTTGAAGTAAGCAGTTAAATAAATACAGAGTGCAACAAAGCACTTGTCAAAGGGAAAAAACAATTTAAATTTTACTGGTTTATGAAAACTTGTCATCACCCGCTTCAAAAAGCACTCGATCTGGTGTGAATCCAGAAGTTGATCTTGTGCTTTATCAGGTACATTTCTCACTGACCTGTGAAACACAAAATAAACTAGACCTATCGCATCGGAGAACCGATGCAAATTGTATCCACCAGAAAGAAAACTCACCAAAGCCATTCAAACATCGCTTAACCTTGAAGGAGAAGCCCAAGGGGAAATCTGACCATATGAAAAGATTCTTAGCCCATGATTTCCTATAGGTTGGTGTGACATTGCAAACCTCTAGGAACACAAATAAGCACAATATCAGCACTGTTAATTTTGGCTATCCTCATTTGACCTTGAAAGAGGGGCCAAAGGTCAAATCTGATCACATCAAAAGATTCCTAGCCCATGATTTCCTACAGGTTGATTTGACATTGCAAACCTCTAGAACCAATAATAAGCGAGTTATAAGCACTTTTAAGTTTTGGTATCCTTGTTTGACCTTGAAGGAGGGGTCCAAGAGATATTAGCACTTTTCATGACTGACAAAGAAACGCCCGTGGCGGCCATCTTGTTTTTCAAAATGAGGCCAAAAATATTCCCAGTCAAGATTTTATAATGAGGAACAAATCCTGCGAATTTGAGATCTCTACCTATAATACCCTTTGCTCTAGAGGGCCAACAAAAGTCCCTGCTTAAAGTCGAGTAAACGTCCCTGGCGGCCATCTTGTTTTTCAAAATGAGGCCAAAAATATTCCCAGGCAAGATTTTATGGTTATGAATATATCCTGCAAATTTGAGAAGGCTAGCTATAATACAGTGAAATCTCTTTACACACTCCGGCGGCGTGGGCGTAACGAAGCAAAATCCATAGTATCCACCGGATAGGTGGATGCAAATATTAAAATATAACATGAGCAATCGGAGAATGCATAACTCCACCAAGGCAGATGGTAATAAGTAAATAGAAAAATCCAGATTATTAACAGTCGTCCCCTGCACCTTCCAGGTGGAGGTGGTGGCGGGCACAAAGCCTGTGGGTGTTCCACAACCTAACCCATGCATGGATTTTCAACAAATTTTCAGGTTATGTTTACACTAAGTGGATCTAGTGCTGATTAGGTTTTAGGAGGTATCTGCAAGATCTGTTGCCATGGCAACACTTAGGGTATTGGGTCTTAAAGTTTGTGGATGTTCCACAGCCTAAACCAATGCATTGATTTTCACCAAATTTTAAGTATATGTTTACCTCAAAGGGATCTAGAGCTGTTTAGGTTTTTTTTTTTTTTTTTTTTGGGGGGGGGGGGTTATCTGGCAACAACTGGGTTTTAAAGTTTGTGGCTGTTCCACGGTCTAAACCAATGTATGAATTTTCACCAAATTTTCAAGATATGTTTACCCCTAACTGCATATTCATTCGAAAATATTGTAAAACTGTCATCCAAAAACGAGGCTGGGAGCTTATGTTTTAAATGATCGAAAACGTGAATAGTAGTGGCATTCTACCAATAAACGCCCATGTTGAAGTTAATATATTAAATTTAAATTATATTTAAAGCTTTATATTTTATTCTTCTAACAACAGATTTTCAAATGATATAAACTACAATTAGTAACTTAGGCGCATGTTGTTTTATTTGTTTCAAAGCTTTACATTTTCATAATTTATCTCTATTATCGGCCGTTTCTACAGTAAATCGGAAATACCAGTGAAAGCCCATTTTGTAGATAAATAGAAGCATTTGTCCTTGACCTCCAACAAAGAAATATAAGGCGGGCATTCACTGGTAGGCGGGCGTTTACTGGTAGAAAGTCACTATATCAAAAACCCGTACTTCAGTACATTGGCTAGTGGTGGTGAACCAATTCATGCCCACCCCTAAATTTATCCAAAACAATCACAGTTAAACAATAAATTACAAATGTAAATGATGCATTTGACGATTATCTATGATGTGGTAAACATCTTCTCTATGAAAAATTATATGATTGTTGTACCTATTTCCAGTCTATTAACAAAATTGTGCAGTCTTTTTTCTCTGTAACATTTGAAACATCTCAGCGCACTTTTTTTGCTCCGCAAAATTGTGTGTATACCCAAAAACAATTCTATTTTTAGAATATATAACTTCTGTTTACATATTGACACAAAAACGTGCACAAGTCTGATTTTAAAACCATTTAGACCGGAAAGTGGAATGGACCGGATTCTGGTTCACGAATGATAAATCTTAAAAGAAAATTGAGGGTTGGCCTGAATTGGTACCCGGGCTCAAGTTTTTCTATCTTTCTGCAAAGTATACCAAAAATGGCACGACATATTTTATCTATATTGTGCAGGTACTGATGTTACAGAAATGTCCTGCAACTATTTTGAGGTAATTTCTGTTTGCAAATATTGTGCCAAGTTGTGCCTGATTTCTAATGGAGATGGCCTGGGGCCGTATTCACGAAAGGTCTTAGCCAAGTCTTAGGCTTAAGTTTTGTATAAAAATGTAGCCAACTTAAGCCTAAGACTTGGCTACACGGGTGGTCACTAAGATAAACGGTCACGGAGATAAACGGTCCTCAGAAATGCTCACATAAAAACAGTTAAAAGGTTTAAACAACAATATAACACAAACCAAAATCATGAAAAGCATTGTTTAAGTCTATTTTGTTGTTTAGTTTCTGCGATTTTGCTATTTACACTATTTAAATTTGAAAACTTTGAAGACCGTTTATCTTCGTGACCGTTTATCTGGTATGCGTGCAAATCGCGACCAAAACGGCTCGCACCCAACAACTCGCACACACAACTCGCACCCAAAATTGAAGTATTTGCTCTTCAAACGGCACTTTTATTTAGGGCATGGCTTGATTTCATTGGTTAATTAAAATAATCACGTTTGCAGACGAAAAGCAGACTGGTTGCCTGGATCTTCTGTTTGTAAAATATGGCTGGAAACCCACCGTGGCTTCATATTTCCTTATGTATAAGCTGCTTTTTATTTATAAAATATTGCTAGGAAACCTAATGTGAAACTGTATATATTTTCGAATAGACGTATGTTAAATATCATTTATTTGTTTTTGGGGTGCGAGTTGTGTGTGCGAGTTGTTGGGTGCGAGTTGTTTTGGTCGCGACTTGCCGGTAATTCGTTTATCTTCGTGACCACCCGTGTAAGACCTTTTGCAAATACGGCCCCTGGTTAATTAAATTATCGCCCACTTTTAAGTGTGTAATATAAGGTCTCAGTTTACCTATTTTTTAAATTCAGTGCTACCCATGGAATAAATCTATATTTATATCCCTTCCATAACCTTTGTAGCCTATAGAACATCACAAATTGAACTTGTTTATCATTTTTTTTTTTTTTTATCTTTGGGTAATTTATTTCTAAACCTCGGAATTCGAATTGGTGATTCGGGATACATTCTAGCTCGATCATGACCAGATAGAATATCCTTTATGCCCTTGCTGCCGTGCCATAGCACATAGCCATGGACTCTCTCTGATCATGTGTCACAAGTATCAAAGTCTATACAGATTCGCCACCTGCTACACCTAAATACATCAGTTCTTCTGGTAAGTTAGTAGTCAATTGGACAAATGTAATGTCTTGTTTGCATCACTCAAAGATTTTGAGTTCAGAAGAATACAGCGGGTCCAAAGACTCACTCTTTAGGATTCCAGGCTTTCTCACAACACCCCACAGCCCAAAAAAAATATCTCCATTGGTTCACAGTCGTCAAACGCCCCCAGTCCAATGCAGACTTCTGGGACCTCGGTCGAACAAGTATAAAACAAATAGACGAAATTTCAGTTTTTTGATTATAGAAAACAAAATACCTCAACTTTTGAAGATATTTTCTACTGTGTTAGTGCATATATAGGGGCTTTTATATGGCAGACAAAATTTGTTTTATAACGGCCATTAATCTTATGTATCAGAAGGAAATGTAAAAGAGTCTGAATACTTGTTCAATGTGTTCCCGAATACCAAAAAATGAGGTCCTCATTCTCTTTGAATACCTGTCCAATAAGTAAAAATTTCTAACTTAATGTTACAGATTGATCAAGCAAAAGTCTATTAAGCTATAAAAGCTGCCAATTTTCACCAGAAAATAACATTTTGGTGGTTTGGATTTAAAATATGTATTAAATATAAATTATTATTTTGTATAACTATTCTATAAATCTGTATTTATTTTTACTTTAAGTGCTGTTGGTTGTAATATCTGTAGTATTCTGTCATTTAAATGTTATGCTTGTCTGAAATAAACATTTATTTATTTATTTATATGGTCATCTGTGGCATTTTTGTGTCAATGGTGTTTTCATGCATCCTATTTTCCGTGGGTTTGAATATTAATTACACTGTAATATTCTGCAATTTTGCTTGCATTAATATTTTTTATTATTGAAAATAGGTGTTTTACTAAAAATGTTACGGAAAAACGATTTCACAGACAAGTGCTGTTTGACATTTATTTTTATTTGATTAATGGATGCTTAACTTAAATAAGAAATTGGTATTTTTGTTGCAGTCATATGACTCCATGCAATTCGGATAGTATATTAATCTACATCAATTACATTTTGATGAGCAATATTTTTCAAAGGTACAATCCAGAGCACCTGCAAATTGCCTAATTAGCATGTAACACGAAAACTCCACAGTAAGTATTTATATCTGTCAATTATTCTCATAATATTTTGGGCTTGAAAATATGTTGTAAAACTAAAAATATTTATTTCTGTTCTGTAGCTTCGGAATACATGTAAATTTCTTTTCATTAAACAAGTTTTATATTTGAAATTAATTTGTAAGAGTACTTATGGAAGTCAGACATTTTTAATAGCATGAAAACCCTATGGATCACCATACACATTAAAATAATGTAAAGTAAATTTCGCCAAAAAAATCCATATCTTATGAAAGAGGTCATTTTCTTTTTCAAAAATTGCCAATAATACCTAGCAAGGAAATACATTGAAATCATAGGTATGTAATTCATTAAAGGTCTTAGCCGAACCGTAGACATATGCTGACTTTATGTGCACATGTAAGTTAAATATAAGATTTGGCTAAGACTTTATTGTCAATACAGTCACTAATCTTTTATGACAGTTGGGATGCCGATACTGAACTAATTATATATTTTTCATGGCCAGTAAGTGCTTGCTATAACCCCCCCCCCCCCCCAAAAAAAAATAATAATAAATAAATAAATAAAAAAACAACAAAGTTTAAAAAAATAATCATTTTTTCTTAAGTTAGCATTAATTATTTATTTTAATTATTATTGTTATTTTTAAGTATTATGAATTAAATGTTTTTTCCATCAGAAAGTCTAGTATGTTCACAGAAATAGGTATTCCAAACTCCAAAACAATACTACAAATCTCACTTAGTGCTAGTATTCATAGAATGTTGAGCACACATTGACTGGTATTCATACAGACTTTTTAAAAATTATATAATTCGAATTCAATAAAATATTTTAAAGTATAACTGTTTGTCAAATATACATTCATTAATTTATTGTATATTTCAGGCCTTGCCCTAATAAAACATTCTCCACACTTACAGTTATGGAATTTATTTGATTTTTTTTATGTGTGTCTTATACTCGTTTGTGTGAGTCCCCGGAAGCCCGCATTTTCTCGTAGTCGATTGACGACTGTGTGGTTGGAACCGTTCAAAATAGGACTGATGAAGTAAAACAATCTAAAATATAGCCAACCAGTATACTTCAGTGAAGAACTTCCTCTGTATACACTTAATCTCAAAATACTAGATGCAACAGCCCAAACTTTAAGTGTCTTTAGGTCCACTCTTTAAAATGTACAGTTAAAAAATGAGACAAACATTTTTCCAATTCCTCCAGCCACTATGTACCACCCTTCTGAAACTCTCTTCTTTTTCACATAAGAAATAGCCCCTCATATACATCCTTTAGGAAAAACCTAGATTGCCGATTGACAATCACTTTTGTCAGTTCTTTTGTGAATTTAGTGCACTAAATTCCCAAATCTATCACAATAAACTAAAAAAGGAAGAAATATTACAAAATGGGTATTCAATCTTGCTGAATTGCATAACTGAGGTTAAAACAGTTTAAACCAAACAGCTAGATGTTCATGTGGAGAGACTTTTAGGTAGTCTCATAGAAACCGTATAAAAATGCTTTCTAATAGAATTTGTATGGATAGTCTTGACACCATAAAAAATATGGTACATCTAGAAAACACCAAAAAAGCAACCTCTGTTTACATTACTCTACATCTTCATGTGGACAGCCTGCAACTGCAGCTTGCAGATGTTGCATACATTTAGATTTTGCATATTTTTTGTGGTAAATAGATTGATATCAAAATCACATCTATACATTAACTTTTCTATGAGCTCCAATGTGTAGTAGTAGTAGTAGTGAATTTTTAAGCCTTAAGGTTCTTACCTGTGAGAATATTGATCATAAAATTACAAGACTCTGTGGTCAGTACACCTGTGATGCGAACTTGGGACACTTTTTGAACAAATTGTGTAAATACACAACAAAGAATAACAAAATATCTGCTTATCCTTATCATATGAGAAGAACAGTGACAGTCTAGCAGTCACAGAATATTATCCTGTATAGAATGCCTCCTTTGACAACTAAACAACAATAAGTATATATTCCTGGGATTTTCATTCTATTTTAACTCAGGACACTTTAAAAAAATACACTATTTCCTTAAATCAAAGGTAAAAGTAATTTTTATTTTATCCTCTGTTTATTGATGTTTTTTACATATACTATTTTATATAAAACAAAACCTCACACAAATTAACAAGGATATATGCCGTGCCTTAGGGACATTGGTTTCTTCAATGTCACTGTATATCTGAAATGGCTAACATCTTAAAAGTGTTACTCTATCATCTCAGGAATAATATGGTAAAACTTGTTCAAAAAATATTATTTTGGTAGGGTTTTGACAAATACACTTGTGTATTATTGATACATGGGTGGTGGGATTATTTTTATGAAGTTTTTATCACTTTTGTGTATGGGCGTCCTGAGTTAAAACCATCCTGAGTTAGCAACACAGGTGCAGTAGTAGTACCCAGTAAACATTAGAAATGTTTTTAAATGATTTTAACATTTACAAAACGTTTTTAAAACCTAATTAAACCCTATCGTCTGTGACGTTGAAAAAAACATTTTATAAACATTCTCTATAAAAAGCCTTTTTACTGAAAACGTTTACTAAACATTTATAAAATAACTCAAGAAGCTAGGTTTGACTGGAAACGTTTTTAAAACATTTATTGTAAATGATGTTCATTCTCAATGCTCCATAAGGCAAAATCTTGCATGAAGACAGTTTGATTTCTGTTAAAGATAAAAATTCTGTACGAGTGCTTTGTGTTACCACTACAGTCTTCTGCATAGCTGTATGAGTTGGTGATATACTCTTGACATGTTTATGTGTGTAGTTTGGACTTTAAACCTGAAGTTTGTTTTGTTCACTGAAAACGGGCACAATTTTTATTTGAAAAGTTGGTGTTTTGTGTATTTTCTTCTAGTATGCTTTTGAGATATTTAGAGGATCCAAGATAGGTTTAGACAAATGTTTGAAGATAATTGAAGATTATTTGGATTTTAATTGTGCATTTAAGTGACTGCCAAAGCAAAGTCGGTAAGAATACTATTTTCCATTTATTATTAATTTTACAATTTAAAGATAAGATGCTTTTAGATTTGTGTATTTTAAGTTCTATTTTGCAGAAGTAGATTTCACAGTAAAATGAAATGGGATTTAGGTAATAAGGCATAGATTTAGCTTGTACATGTAGTTTGGTAAATAGGTCTAAGAAGTAATAAGTTTGGTTTTAGATGCTCTATTATTTCAGATAATTAGTTTTACTCTTTATTACTAATGTTTTATTGAGTAATTATTTTACACTGAAATTGAAATATGATATTTGTCACAGAAAGTACATCTGTTGAATATTATTGAATATCTCATTTGCATGTGGTATGTGTTGTAACAAGAAAATGTATGTATACGTATTTGTTTGTTCATTTGTTTGTTTGTTAGCATGTCCAGGTTATTGTATTTACAGTTGACGGTCAGAATAAATGCTGATCAGTGAATGACAAGTTTTAATGCGCAGTTACAGTCAACGACTATTGGCCTTCATAAGAAAAGAAAATGTCTTCCCCAAGTGATGATAATGGCCAATACTTTAAAGATGACACTACAGAGATGACAATCAGAAGAAGCTCAAGAGAAAGAAATCCATCTGTCAATTAAGGCCTTAGAAAATTTAGAGCAAATATTAATAGACAAATTTTGGCGAAAAATAACTGAGATAAAGGGATTATTGAAGACAGCAAGACAAAGTTTGATGAAAAACAAATTTGAATCAATGACACTGGAACAGATGTCCTGGCAACTAAGAAAATCAAAGGCTGACCTCTCCTCTAGTTATGATGAGATGTGCACGAGATTCACCATTCCCCAGGAAGTTAGATTAGCCTATGACAGATGCCATGAAGAGACTGATGGGATTTTGTCGCAAATTATCAAGGCAATGACACCAAGCAACAAAGATTCTTCTGACTTGCAGAGTAGAACCTCCTCAGTGTCATCCAAAAGGCTTGAGCTCACAGCAAAAGCAGCTGCGTTACAAGCTGAGCAAAATGCTAAATCTGAAGAAGCAAGGTTACAAGCTGAACTCACTCGCTTGGAGGCAGAAGAGGCCATTCGACAAGCACAGCTTGAAGCAGATAGGATTGTAAATCAAGTAAAGCAAGAAGCAGAAGAGAAGAAAAGACAGATCAAAATTAAATTGGAAATGGATCATAGACGCCAAGAATTGGAAAATAGAAGCCTAGAAACTGAAATGCAGAAAACAAATGCAGAACTCAAAGAATGGACAAGGTTTGAAGAATTGGATGAAGATAGATATTTTTATGGCCAACAAGACCAAATCCACTCCAATCCCCTTCACCCATCAGAAGAATTTGTTGACTATTTTGGAACACTGCCCCATTCTTCACCTATTCAACCACAGGACAAAAAGATGCAAGATCCCACAAGCCAAAGACTGCACCAGCACGATGAGGATACCCAAGTACAACTTGGCCCAGCTGCCATTTTGATGAATGCAAACAAAGCTCTTCAAAACAATTCAGCAGATATTGTTACTGATTTGGTTCAGTCCATAAGTTTGAGCCGTTTACCCTCACCTGAACCATGGGTATTTACTGGAGACCCATTAAATTACCCAAGCTGGAAAGCCTCTTTCAACACACTGATAAACACAAAGGGTGTCATGGGAAGTGAAAGAATACATTACTTGAGAAAGTATTTAGGAGGTGAAGCAAAGTCAGTGGTTGAAGGAACTTTCTATCTGAAATCAGAGGAAGCATATTAACGAGCTGTGGCTCTTCTAGAAAAAAGATATGGAAACAGTTTTGTAGTTGCAGAGGCATTTCGAGATAAACTACAAGCATTTCCCAAAATACCATCCAGAGACAATAAAGCATTAAGAAGGTTTTCAGATCTGCTGCAACAAACTCTAGTGGTAATGGACCAGATAAAAGGATTGGAGATTCTTAACGATTGTAGAGAAAACAAGCGACTGCTTGAGAAGCTACCTGATTGGCTTCTACAAAGATGGACAAGGATTGTTGCTGACCATCACACTGCATATCCTTCATTTGAGAGGTTTGCTGACTTCATCACTAGAGAGGCAGATATAGCCTGCCACCCAGTAACATCCACTCTGACAAGACGAAACATGGGCAACAGAACTCTTGCAAACATCAGTCAAGCAAATGACAAACCCTTTTGTTTGCTTTGCAAGAAGTCAAATCATGACCTTCATAACTGTTTTGTCTTCAAGAAGAATACTCCAGAGGAAAGAAAAATATTTTTGATGAAAAGTGGAATTTGCTTTGGATGTCTTTCACATGGACACAAAGCTAAAGACTGCAAGAAAAGAAATATGTGTGAAAGGTGCAACAAAAAACATCCAACCTGTCTCCATGGTGACTACGAAGCACTGAAGACGAACAATGCAGAGAAGAACAACCAAGCATCCAGCATAACAAACCAAGACTCTAGGCATAATTCAGCTCAACTAGACATTGAGGGTGTATCCCACAAAACTTCACAAAATACGAAGAGTCTTAAGACTTCAATGATTGTCCCTGTCTATTTGTCAACTACAGACAAGCCTTATGAAGAGCATCTCACTTATGCAATGTTCGACACCCAGAGTGACACAACGTTTGTACTTGAAGAAACAAGTTTGAAGTTAAACACAAAGTCTGAGCCAAGCAGACTGAAACTTTCAACAATGACTTCTACTGAAACCATTGAGTGCAGGCGATTCCACAATCTTCAAATAAGAGGCTTGAAGTCCCTTACAAAGATTCCTCTTCCTGTAACATACTCCCGAGAGTTCATACCTGCCTATAGGTCACACATACCAACTTGTGAGACAGCAAAACAATGGGCTCACCTTCAAGGACTAGAGTCAGAAATTCCACTGGACTTGCAATGTGAAGTAGGGCTACTTACGGGCTACAACTGTCCACAAGCATTGGCCCCTAAAGACCACATACTTGGAAGAGGAAATGAACCGTTTGCACAGCAGACCGAGCTAGGGTGGAGTATAGTAGGACGCATAAGTGCTGAAGATGATGGTGAAAATGTAGACAGTATTGGGCTTTCTCACAAGATAATCACAAGACAAGTTCCAGAAAGTATCCAAATCTCTGGTGAATCACCTGAGGAAGTACACTTCATGTGTAAAGCCAGAATAAAAGAAGAAATGGTAACCCCTCAAGTTGTGAAACTTTTAGAAGCAGATTTCCCGGAGAGAAGAAATGAAGAGAAGACAATGTCACAAGAGGACAAACAGTTCATGAAGATAGTAGAAAACGGGATTCACAAAGATGAAGAAGGTTACTATGAGATTCCCTTGCCATTCAAAAGGGAAATGCCAGCTCTACCCAACAACAAAGCAATGGCAGAGAAACGGTTAACCCATTTAATGAGAAGACTGATATGTGACCCAAAACTCTATCAAGACTACAAGGCCTTTATGGAACAGATCATTCAGAATGGTGATGCAGAATAGATAAACAATGAAAAAGAACCCACAAATGCTTGGTATATACCTCATCATGGTGTGTATCATTCAAAGAAGCCAAACAAAATCAGAATTGTGTTTGACTGCAGTGCAAGATACAAAGGCGTTGCATTGAATGATTACCTTCTCCAGGGTCCAGATCTCTTAAACTCTATGGTTGGAGTCCTCATAAGATTCAGAGAAGATCCTATTGCCATCATGGGGGATATAGAGAAAATGTTTCACAAATTCAAAGTGAATGAAGAGCACAGAGACTATCTGAGATTCCTGTGGTGGGAAAGTGGAAACTTAGAATCACAGCCAAAGTCATACAGGATGAAAGTTCATCTTTTTGGTGCAACCTCTTCACCTGGTTGTGCCAATTATGGCTTGAAGAAACTGGCCATCGATAATCAGAATGAATTTGGAAAAGAAGCAACACATTTTCTTCTAAATGACTTTTATGTGGATGATGGGCTGACAAGTTGCAAAAATGTTGCTGAAGCCATACAGCTGATAGAAACAACAAGACAGATTTGTGCAAAGGCAAATATAAGACTACACAAACTGGTTAGCAATCATCCAGAAGTTCTTCAGTCAATTCCAGAAAGTGAACGGTCTGAAACAGAGACGCTAAACATCAATCTGGAAGAAGTGACAATTGAAAGAGCCTTAGGAATTCAATGGTGCCTTGTGTCAGATGAATTTCATTTCCGTGTCACCCTCGCTGTTAAGCCAAAGACAAGAAGAGGTATCCTGTCTACAGTTGCTTCCATATTTGATCCAATGGCATATATTGCTCCATTCACTCTAATTGGGAAGCAAATTCTACAGGATATGTCCAGAGAAAATGTGGGATGGGATGATCCACTTTCAGAAGATTTAGCCACACGATGGAACTGATGGTTAGATGAGTTACCAGCACTTGCAGACATCAAAATACAGAGACATGTAGCACCCAAGGAATTTGGAGACATAGTTTCAAGAGAACTACACCATTTTTCAGATGCTAGCTTTTCTGGATATGGGCAATGCTCATATTTGCGCATAGTCAATGCACGACGTGAAGTGTTTTGTACATTGATAATGGGAAAATCCAGAGTAACTCCAATGAAAACTATCACGATTCCCAGACTAGAACTCACAGCTGCACTGGTCTCTGTGAAGATAAGAAATCTGTTGATCAGTGAGTTGAAGCATACAGTTACAAGGGAAGTCTTCTGGACAGACTCAAAGATAACTCTGGGTTACATAAACAATGACGCAAAGAGGTTTCATGTGTTTGTTGCAAACAGAGTGCAACAAATCAAAGAAAGCACTAAAGCAAATCAATGGAGACATGTGCCTTCAAGCAAAAATCCAGCAGACTCTGCCTCCAGAGGACTACTTGCATCTGAGCTGGAAAGGTCGACATGGCTTTCAGGGCCAAAGTTTCTTTGGGATATAGAACTGCCCTCAAATGATTCCACAGACATATCATTGTCATCAGATGACCCCGAAGTGAAAAAGGTAATTGTGAATGCCACAGAAACCTCAGCAGCTACAGATGTTGTACTGAAGAAACTTGAAAAATTTTCCAGGTGGTCATCAGCCATTTTAGCCATAAACCTTTTGCGAAGAACTTGTTACAAAGGAAGGGACAGTTATGATCCTGTGAAACACAGGCATGAAAGTGAAATGCTAATAATCAAGAAATTACAAAAGGTTGCATTTTCAGAGGAAATACAGAGACTGGACAATCTTCCAAAGGGGAGCAAACTGTTCAAACTGGACCCCTTTATTGATGAAAATGGTGTACTTCGAGTTGGTGGTAGACTGAAGCTCTCAAGCATGCCATTTGGAGTGAAACATCCAGCAATACTGCCCAAGTCAGGACATATTACTGAACTGATTATACGACACTTCCATGAAAGAGTTCAACATCAGGGACGAGGATTCACTACAAGTGAAATTAGATCACACGGTTACTGGATAGTAGGAATGAATAGGGCTGTGTCATCAGTTATCCACAAGTGTGTTCAATGCAGGCGACTTAGGGGAAGCCTGAATTGTCAGAAAATGGCAAATTTAAGTGAAGATCGAACTGAAGAAGCACCACCATTTACTTACTGTGGCATGGATTGTTTTGGGCCCTTCATTGTGAAAGATGGGAGAAGGGAGGTAAAATGCTATGTACTTTTATTAACATGTTTCTCATCAAGAGCAGTGCACATAGAGATGTTGGATGACATGTCCACAGATGCATTGATTAATGGCCTCCGCTGCTTTGTCTCTCTCAGGGGCCCTGCAAGATCTATCAGATGTGATAGAGGAACAAACTTTGTAGGAGCATCACATGAATTAAAGCAAAGATTCAATGAACTTTCTGATGACAGAGTTAAACAGTTCCTGATGAAACACAGATGTGATTTTCTCATGAATGTGCCTCATGCAAGTCACATGGGAGGTGTATGGGAACGGCAAATAAGGACAGTGAGAAGCATCTTGTCTTCTCTAATGTTGCAACATGCATCACGTTTAGACTCAGCATCTTTGAGAACATTCTTTTATGAAGCAATGGCTATTGTGAACAGTCGCCCACTCACCACAGACAATCTAAATGTACCTGATGAGCCTGAGCCATTGACACCAAACCACTTAATCACAATGAAGTCAAGTGTGATTCTACCTCCTCCAGGAAACTTTGAAAAGGAAGATCTGTATTCAAGAAAGCGATGGAAAAGAGTTCAGTTCCTGGCAAACCAGTTCTGGAATAGGTTTAAAAGGGAATATCTTCAAGCACAACAACAAAGACAGAAATGGAACAAAACACACAGAAATGGTTTGTTCCGTGGCCATTGGAGAATGGGGAAAGTCATTGAAACTGTTGTTGATGAAGACAAACTAGTTAGAAAAGTAAAAGTGTTGATAGGAGACAAACATCTGTCTGGAGATGGGAAGCGACTCTCTGAGCCTTCAGTTCTTGAAAGACCCATACACAAACTGACTGTTCTGGTGGAAAGTTTACAAACTCATTGATTGTTTTATGTTTTATAATGTCAAATTCCCTTTGGAAAATCAAAATGATTTTGGGAGGGACTGTAAATGATGTTCATTCTCAATGCTCCATAAGGCAAAATCTTGCATGAAGACAGTTTGATTTCTGTTAAAGATAAAAATTCTGTATGAGTGCTTTGTGTTACCACTACAGTCTTCTGCATAGCTGTATGAGTTGGTGATATACTCTTGACATGTTTATGTGTGTAGTTTGGACTTTAAACCTGAAGTTTGTTTTGTTCACTGAAAACGAGCACAATTTTTATTTGAAAAGTTGGTGTTTTGTGTATTTTCTTCTAGTATGCTTTTGAGATATTTAGAGGATCCAAGATAGGTTTAGACAAATGTTTGAAGATAATTGAAGATTATTTGGATTTTAATTGTACATTTAAGTGACTGCCAAAGCAAAGTCGGTAAGAATACTATTTTCCATTTATTATTAATTTTACAATTTAAAGATAAGATGCTTTTAGATTTGTGTATTTTAAGTTCTATTTTGCAGAAGTAGATTTCACAGTAAAATGAAATGGGATTTAAATAATAAGGCATAGATTTAGCTTGTATATGTAGTTTGGTAAATAGGTCTAAGAAGTAATAAGTTTGGTTTTAGATGCTCTATTATTTCAGATAATTAGTTTTACTCTTTATTACTAATGTTTTATTGAGTAATTATTTTACACTGAAATTGAAATATGATATTTGTCACAGAAAGTACATCTGTTGAATATTATTGAATATCTCATTTGCATGTGGTATGTGTTGTAACAAGAAAATGTATGTATACGTATTTGTTTGTTCGTTTGTTTGTTTGTTAGCATGTCCAGGTTATTGTATTTACAGTTGACGGTCAGAATAAATGCTGATCAGTGAATGACAAGTTTTAATGCGCAGTTACATTTATAAAATAACTGGAGAAATGAATGTTTTGCTGGAAATGCTTTTCAAACATTCATCATGAAATGTTTGATAAACAGTACACAAAAAATGTTTAAACAACATTGCTTGTCAAATGTTTTAAAAACATTCTATCAAAACGTTTTTAAGCCTATATTTTTAAACCTTCAAACATGTCTAAACAAAGATGGCGGTGAGCAATAATAGGGGATTTTAGAAGACTTTGTCAAAAATTGCCCCATATGCAATCCCTAAAAGTAGGAATTGAATGGGGGCACAATTTTTTAAGCCACTATCTTACAACATTAGACATAAAAATAATATTTTCAATGGTGAGCAACCATATAAAAATATTGAAAATATTATTTTTCCCCATTATTATTCAGTCATTATTATGTTCATTTATAAAGTTTTTCTAACATTTATCGTTAAACGTTTAATAAACAGTATACATAAAACATTTTAAAAACATTCTATTACAAATGGTTTTTGTACCCATCATTTTTTAACCTTTGTCAAACGTTTCCTTTCAAACATTTGCAAAACCCAAAAATGTTTACTGGATAGTAGTAGTAGTAGGTAGTTGGTTCTTCCTGAATGTTGAACAAAAGCAGTTTGCGGCTGCATGGACAAAAAGCTGCAACATGAATTTTAATAGAAAGGAAATTAGGGTGGGTGAGTTACCAGAAAACCCGACCAGGGGCCTCATGTTCCCTAAGATTAAGATTTGGATATTGGATGCACAACTACACAATTTTAAAAGTATTCTATATTCAAGCGACCTTCACTTCCACATGGGGGTAGGGGTGAGGACGAGAGTTGGCCAACAGTGATTGTGCAAGGCAAGTGGTAATGGCCAGGGTGTCTTTTTATTTGTAAAATATTGCTAGACAGACCAACTTGGGCCTCATGTTTCCTCAATGTCATTCCTGTTATGAAATATTACTAGAAAACTCCCACCAGGGACCTCATGTTTCCTCATTTACATTATGTACAACTCCAGTGCCACCAGCATAAGGCTCTCAGTGCATGGGCTTTTTTATATGGTAGTCCAACTTCTAATTCTACTTGGACAAAATGGCAGTAGTGGCGAAGGGATTGGGGAGGTGAAAGTGCACCTGATGCCTCACATCTCCTTAAAGAATAGTGATAATTTGGATATTGGCTGTACAACTCCACGATGGAGTCGTTTTCTTTTTTTAAAATGTATTTCCTGTTATAAAATAATGCTAGAAAACTACCACCAGGGACTTTGTGTTTCCTTATTAACAATTATGTAAAACTCCAAAGTTGCAGACATATTTTATGACAAATAGCCTTTTTTATTTATGCTTGGGGCATTTTGGAGGCAGTGGCAGCGATTAGGAGGGGCTTTAATTACCCTCTCGGAACCCCATGTTTCCTCATTAACATTGTGTACAACCCATTCACCACCATCATGAAGCTTCCAGTGGAGATTTTGTAGATGTGGTTGATCGCTACCAACTACCTCACCCCTTCCCATTGCCTCTATCGCTGCTTTGTCCAACTAGAATTCCAAGTTGGACAGAAGTTCCCAGTAAACATTAAGAATGTTTTAAATGGTATAAACGCTTACAAAACATTTTAAAAACCTATTAAACCCTATCTTATGGGTTACTTAATGTTTCCAACTAAACATTTACACTATAATGTTAAAAAAAATATTTTATAAACATTCTCTACACACGCTTTTTCAGAAACCTTTTATTAAACTTTCATAAAATAATTCAAGAAACTAGGTTTGACTGGAAATATTTTTTAAACATTTACAAATAAGCTTGAGAAATGGAAGTTATGCTGGAAATGCTTTTCAAGTATTTATCATGAAATGTTTCACAAACATTATTCATAAAATATTTACACAAAATTTGTTGAAAGTTTTGTGAATCTTTACTCTGAAAATGTTTAAAAATGTTTAATAAGAACTGGTTTTCATACCCATCATTTTAAAATGTTTTTGAAATGATTCTTTCAAATATTTTGAAAACATTCCATCTCAAACATTTTAATACCAATATTTTTTAGAATGCTCAATAAACATTCACCTTTAAACAATTCCAAACAAAAAAAAATGGCCGAGAGCAATAATAGGGGATTTTGGAGGACTTTGTCAAAAATATCCCCACATGCATTTCCTGAAAGTAAGAATTGAATGGGAGGTGCATTTTATAAGCCACTATCTTACAATTTTAGACATAAAAATAATATTTTCATTACTAAACAACCTAAAAACATATTTAATTTGAGCTCTGACCCCAATTAAGGTTAATATTGCTAAGAAATGCCAGAGTTCATTTGTATCGGTTTTCTAAAGTTTGTCATTAAACATTTACTTAATGGTATTCATAAGTCATTTTGGACACATTTTTACCTTCGTCAAACGTTTCCTTTCAAAAGTTTGCAAAACTCCAAAATATTTACGTAGTAGGTCTGAGTTTTAAAATGTACCAAGTCAGAGGGCGTACTTAAAACAAGTTTTGAAAAAATGATGTCTTCACGCCAGATAATTTTTTTTTTTTTTTGCATGAAATAATTATAGTTAATTTTTTACAGGGTCATATTTTAGAATGTATTGTTTTATATGTTTTAGCGTCGTGTAGTTTGTGTGTGTGTATCATTTTATATATCTCATACTTTAAAAATAGTTAGTCATGTTTTCATTTCGAAGTAGCCTGGATCGAAAATGACTTCTTTTGCTAGACACAAATCTCGTCGTCGTATTGCTGCACTTAACTTCTTGTCCAACATATCTCTTGATGGCTCCCATAGAGATACAAAATATTCAATTTTTCTTCAACCTGGACTGGATCATGTGCATATTTCCGGAAGAGTCCACAACAGGAGAAGAGAGTCTGACAAGGACAGTGTGCATTCAAGAAAAGATAATCTTGGTAAAGACACGGATGGTGTGCGGGAATCTATGGGATCCGAATCTATAGTGGAAAGTCATTTTAAAGAAATTGGAAATGAAAATGCTCTACAGCTTACAACGCACGATGGGAATTCTAAAGATTGTGTTTTATCTTCCATTTCAACTAAACGTTGCAGGTATATATGGCATTTCCAGTTCTGGGCTCTTTCCAATTGCCAGTGCCATGTTATTAGTGAGCAGCCCTAATGTAGATGGTCTGTTAGTAAATTTGCATTACCGCATACTACGGTATGGATAATGCAAATCTATTAACAAATTATATTACGGCTGGTAGTGGTGATAAGATGACTTTGCTGATGTCTTGACTGTACACCCTATATTTCCTTGTAGTCCAAATCTTTTAGACTTATCACTCTGCTTTCGCAGACACTCGCTCCATGTGTACATGCATCACTGTGATACGTCTATAAGCTTTGGACTAATTCCTTATTGCTGTAGTAATACCCATGCAGATAGCATTTCACTGTCAGACCGACTCTGGCTGTAGGTCGCATGGTCGGCAGATTTTACTAACATTAGGCCCATGTTGGTCCAACATTGGCTATTGGTCGCATAGTCAACAGATTTTGTCACTGTTGGGCCAACGTTGGCCCAACGGTGGCTCGCCAACCATTACTCATGCTTTCTATCTTTATATTTTGTCGGCCTTGGGCCAGTGGTGGATTTTTATTCAAGATGGCGGCAAGCAATATTAGGGGATTTGGGGAAATTATTGTATCCCCGGACGAAAGTCGGGGATACTTAGGATTCAGTACGGTCACGCCGCCGCCGCAGAGATTTCCTTTTGGACGCGATAACTTAAAAAATAATTTAGTTAGAACTTTCAAATTTGGTATGTGGGTAGATATGGGCAATGCCACGAACGCTATTGTTTTGTGACCTTGACCTTCAATCTCAAGGTCACTGGTGCTCACTTAAAGGTCAGATTTTGGCCATTTTTTCACTTTTTGGCCCAGTTTTCATATACAGAAAGTCAGATCATCCTATGGCTGGTGTATATAATACATATATATGTCCTCTGTAAGCATGCAGAAATTTGACCTTGAAGCTCTTCATTAAAGGTCATCCACTGACCGCCAAAGTACCTGACCGAGGGTCATTTTTGGCATATTTGGAGATATTTTCACACTTAATGCTGACTACATTGCATGGAAACTATTGAAAATGGCTTTGGAGGTTGAGTACATGATGGAGTACCCGCATGCAGGCTTACCGGTCACAGATCTTCATTTAAGGTTATCCACTGACCGCCAAAGTACCTGACCGGGGGTCATTTTTGGCCCTCTATTTGTTTGTTTGTTTGTGAACAAGATAACTCAAAAACTGACAAATGAATTTTGATGAAATTTTCAGGATATGTCCAAAATGGTAAAAGGAAGATATTATTAAATTTTGGGAGTGATCCGGATCACTGTCTGGATCTTCTGGATCCATGAAATTTAATTTTTAAAGACCGATGACTCAAAAACTTATGGGTGCATTTTGATAAAATTTTCAGGTAATGTCCTTAATGAGACGAAGAACAAGTGATTAGATTTTGGGAGCGATCTGGATCACTGTCTGGATCATCTGGATCCAGGCTGCCAGATGTGTTTGTGTACAGTATAGCTCAAAAAGTCATAGGTGGATTTTCATGAAATTTTCAGGAAATGTCCTAAATGGGACAAGGAACAAGTGATTAGATTTTGGGAGTGATCTGGATCATCTGGATCCAGGCTGCCAGATGTTTTGTGTACAAGATAAATAAAAAACTTATGGACGGATTTTGATGAAATTTACAGGATATGTCTGAAAAGGTAAAAGGATGAAATGATTGAATTTTGGAAGTGATCCGGATCACTATATGGATCTTCTGGCTCCATGAAATGTAATTTTTAAAGACAGATACCTCAAAAAGTTATGGATGGATTGTGATGACATTTTCAGCAAATGACCTAAATGGTGCGAGGAACAAGTGATTAGATTTTGAGAGTGATCTGGATCACTGTCTGGATCATCTGGTCCAGGCTGCCAGATGTTTTGTGTACAAGATAAATCAAAAACTTATGGACGGATTTTGATGATATTTACAGGATTTGTCTGAAAAGGTAAAAGGATGAAATGATTGAATTTTGGAAGTGATCCGGATCACTATATGGATCTTCTGGATCCATGAAATGTAATTTTTAAAGACAGATACCTCAAAAAGTTATGGATGGATTGTGATGACATTTTCAGCAAATGACCTAAATGGTGCGAGGAACAAGTGATTACATTTTGAGAGTGATCTGGATCACTGTCTGGATCATCTGGATCTAGGCTGCCAGATGTGTTTGTGTACAATGTAGCTGAAAAACTTATGGACGGATTTTGATGAAATTTTCAGGATATGTCTGAAAAGGTAACAGGATGAAATGATTGAATTTTGGAAGTGATCCGGATCACTATATGGATCTTCTGGAACCATGAAATGTAATTTTTAAAGACAGATACCTCAAAAAGTTATGGATGGATTGTGATGACAATTTCAGCAAATGACCTAAATGGTGCAAGGAACAAGTGATTTCATTTTGGAGTGATCTGGATCATCTGGACCCAGGCTGCAACAGAATTTTAGGATGAATTTTGATGATATTTTTAGGATATGTTACAAATGGTAAAAGGAAGAAATGGTTCAATTTTGCGAGTGATCTGGACCACTGTCTGGATCTTCTGGATCCATGAAATATAATTTTTAAAGACAAATAGCTCAAAAAGTCATGGGTGGATTTTGATGGAATTTTCAGGAAATGTCCTAGATGGGACAAGGAACAAGTGATTAGATTTTGGGAGTGATCTGGATCACTGTCTGGATCATGTGGATCCAGGCTTCCAGATGTGTTTGTGTACAAGATAAATCAAAAACTTATGGACGGATTTTGATGAAATTTTCAGGATATGTCTGAAAAGGTAAAAGGATGAAATGAGTGAATTTTGGAAGTGATCTGGATCACTATATGGATCTTCTGGATCCATGAAATGTAATTTTTAAAGACAGATATAAGTGAAAGAACTAGTGATTAGCTTTTGGGAGTAATCTGGTACTATGGAGAATCCTGACCTGGTGCTCCAGGAAACAGGCTCAAGACCGACATATTCACGCCTTAACTATGTCCCGTCCGGGGATACACTGCGTCGAGACGCAATCTCTAGTTGATTATGGTATGTCTAAAATTCATATTTCAGTGAGCCCACAATTTTTAACAAACTATTTAGCAATTTCTTATATAAAAATAATATTCTCATAATAAATTCAGAGTTGAGATGAAAAACCCGTCTGGGTATTACCCGCCCTGGAAAACCCGGGCTGGGCAATACTCCGAAAGTGAGCAATACTGGGCAATACTATTTTTTTAACCCAAATCTGGGAAAAAACCAATGATGAACTTTATTTAAGCTTCATAATACTCTTTATTCAGCTAAATATGTGAGAGGTTTTCTTATATGTATATTAATATATAAACGACAGTACATGAATGCAATATTTGAATGGAATGAAATATATCGGCACTGAATGAGTACATAAATACAATTGTACATGTAATATTTGCATATACAGAGGATTAGAATAGCTTCTACTTATTTCTATCCACTCACTGCCAGTGAAGCCATACTGTTCATGCAGTGTCTCAAAACCTTATTACTGACAAGCCAGAGTTAAGCTGACAGGCCAGAGTTTATACTACCTGATGATAGCCCCAGAATAGTGGGGTAAATAGTTTAATTGCAATTATGAAAGTGACAAATATAAACCCCTCTTTTTTGTATTATACTTGAAAGTGGCAACAGTAGCAAACATGTTTGATTATTTATATATGCTAATATATACAGTTTTAATTCTGTCCACTGATTTAAGTGAAACAAATTCATACTTTGCAGGGTGTATAAAAATACCCAAAGAGATTACACTGCACTTAATTGTGTCCTTTTTAAGTTTCTATTGTCATGAAAAGTATATCATAAAAATAATAAGAACTAATTTTAATGTAAGACAGTATTATAACTCCTTAAAGTCACACACTGATTAATAACACCAATTTTATTCATAAAGTTGTTAAAGTCTGCATTTGTGCCTAATAAACCAATTGAGTCCAGTAATACCAAGTTAGGACAATATTTCTATAATTTATGTGACGGTATTATCATTTCTAATATTCAAGGATAATTTGATAACACTAGTGCTCTCTAGAAACTAGTTAAAATCTGTCTTTTGGTTTAATAAACCCATTAAGTCCAGTGTTACCCAGTATTGCCCAGTAATAGCCATTATTACCCAGTTAGGAAATTTTTTGTATGTGACAGTATTATAACTTCTTAAAGTATTGCCCAGTAAGACCAAGTTTTTAAGATGTGACAACAGACCATGTAATAACACTGGTGCTCTTTATAAAGTAGTTAAAATCTGTCTTTTTGTGTAATAAACCCATTAAGACCAGTATTACCCGGTATTGCCCAGTAAAACCCAGGAAAACCCAGGGGCCGGATTCACGAAAGGTCTCAAGTCTCAAATCTAAGATTTTGGTCTCAAATCTAAGATTTTTCTTAGATTTTTCTCAGATTTGAGACCTTTTGCTCAGCTGAGATTCACAAAAGATCTCAGGCTAAGATTTTTCTCAGATTTGGTCTCAAATCTAAGACTGCCTGGGGGTGACTTAAGTTTTCATAAAGTAGAGTATATGTAATAAAAAGTCACAAAACAAAATGAAATAGTGAAGTATGACATATTATTTAACTTGTAACACAAACATGAATATATAATTAGGGTTTGTACAAAAACAACAGTAAACATTTACATCACAAATTTACATGAGTGGCTTGTTTTGCTGTTATAATCAGCTCTTTTGAATGTCAGTACAAATTATAGTAAAAAGATAATGTTTTGCTTGATTGAAAATATTCTAAACTGTGAGTATATATGGTAGAGTAGTAAACTATAAATGTGTATACTTTTCACTAATCTCAACAAAATGTTACATCAGTTTTGATTGGTCCAGACTCAAAACTTAGCTGAGATTTTGGTCTCAGCTGAGATTACTTTCGTGAATCTCAACTTGAGCAGAATCTCAGCTGAGACTAAAATCTTAGATCTGAGCCAAATCTCAGCTGAGATTTGGCTAAGACTTGAGACCTTTCATGAATCCGGCCCCGGGTTTTCCCACTGGGCTGGGCAATACTCATAAAACGCGGGTCTTTCTCAACCCTGAATAAATTCACACTAATAAAGTTGTTTGTGAACATTATAATTTCATAACTGGATTATGGACTATCACCTTAAGACACTGTTCCACCATTTTTAATGTTAGGTCATGTGGCTTATCAGGGATTCCCTTAAAGATCCTCCTACAATCTGTCAATCACTTGCCTTCTGTTAAACAATGGCCACATAACCCCATGCTACAATCTGATTGGTTGATGCTGTACATTGAGTAGAATTTTTACCAGTGACTTGCTGAAGTTGGGCCAACATCGCCTCCGCTGGCCATAAAGCCGTTGGGCCAATGGTGGCTGACGTCACACCGACATATGTGCCAAGTGCCAACGTTGGCCCAACATCGGAATGCTGTCTGGGTATTAACTATAGCTTCCTATTTACTGCTGTGATTTCATAATAACTTGAATCATGACAGTGAAATATGCCTCCTTCAATTGAACTCTTCCTGGGTTTGGTATCTCCACTATAGCTATTTATGTGAGATGTTTTTTAGTTCGTTTTAGCTGCATAATGGTTAAGATGAAGTAATTAAGTTTAGCTAAAGAAACATTTTTTTGTTGTACAGATTACCACTTGAATACAGATATAAATTAAAATTGTTCAACTTGTTTTGTCCAATTTAGTGATGGGAAAATATACATGAATTTTCTTACGTACAAAAAAAACAGATATTTTCATAAACCTTTTATTCCCTATATTTTGTTGGTTGTCTTTCAAATACGAAAAATTAATTAGTTTGTTTACTTTGCAAGTCAAGGTTTTTTGGAAGCAGAGATTAAAAAACTGAAAATCAATATCTTCAACAAAGTGCATGTTTTTACTTTTTTTTTGAATTTCGGACTGACACCTCTTTCCTGATATGCTGTCACAACAATCAGTGGGAATTTATGGGAAAAAAGTCAACAAAAAGGCTTTTTGGAGTATTTGGCAATAAGAATCGTTTGGTCTTCAAAAGTTAGAAAACCCCCCAAAAAACTAGTATTAATTATGAAAAAAGGGTGGGGGGAGGCATAATTAAAGATTTCCCTGACAGCCTTGCAAATGATCTATGAAACTGACACAATTTATGGTATAGTGTCTGTTATACAACTGATAAGAATCCCATCTGGGGTGCTTATTTCTTTTCATGTAGGTTTGACTGATCACCACCGGTGGATTATGGTCTCACTTTAATAACTTCTTTGGCTTTGAAAATTATCGTCCTATCTTTCTTACATAAGTTTAGAGCCAGGAAAAATTTTGGGAGCACTTTGACCAGACCGTAAACTTTATTAAAGGTCATCTTACGCATTTTTCAAAAATACTCAGTCATTGTATTTTGGGAAAAAACCTTGCACCAGTAGTATAAAATTTTGAAGGTACATCACAGAACTCAATACACATGTTTGAAAAGATTATCTGATTACTGATTAGACCATAAATGCCTGAATGAGAAGTGACTGATTTTTGCAACTTAAAAAAAACGGGTACTTTTGCTTATATCAAAATGGTCATGATTTCAGAATTATGTTGAACTGAGTTATTCAGCTACATTTGGACATTCTATCATATGCTGAAATTTCAGCCGTATATCTGCCACCTTATGGTCACCGGAAATGGCAAAAAAACCCATCCTGGTTCACTTAACTTTTCAACAAAACTTGGCACATATGTTAAGGTTTGACAAATGAATATCCTGACATTCTAGTGACCTTACGCTGTACACCAACAGGAACACCTGGCTACCTTATATTATTTAAATATTAATAATGTTTTTAGCGCTCAACAGAGTGAGTATTTAACTTTGTAAAATAAAACATGGCAAATGTCAAAAGGTCAGCAAAAGGGACCTTCTTATTTTTTGGTCATCTTAAAGTCCCAATATCAGTGAAGGTATGGCCTGCTTACAGTAAAATAATGTTTATTTTTTCAGTGCTCAACTGTCTTATTCTTCAACTTATCTCAGTTAAACTTGCCACAAATAATTATAAAGGCAAAGAAGAGACATTCTTTTTTCTCTAGTCACCTTAAAGTCCCAATACTAATGAAATGTTAGCAACCTTACAGTAAAAAAGGGGGTTTTCATCCCCAACTGGCTTACTGTTCAACTGATATCAGTTAAACTTGACACATTGATTAACTTTACTTAGAGTCGCACTATTTAAGAGGCTATGGTCACCTTAAGATAATAAATGTGGAGTTTTAACTCCCAGCTCACTTAGTTTGTGATTTTTTTTCAATCATATCTGGCACATGTATTTAAAACAACATTTCTATTATCTTATAAACTTGACCTAGTATTTATGAAATTAAGGCCACGTAAAAAAAAAAAATTATTCAGCACCGGCTGATGTCGTTCTGAACATAATTCAATTGGTCAATGCATCACATATATATGCATTGTAAGTACATGAAAAAAAAACACATTTTGTTTGTTCCATTCTTGTTGGTCTACTTATTAGAATCCAGGAAAAATGTTTTGTGGAAAAATGCCTTGTCAATGGGGAAGTAAAGCCTTGTGGAAAAAATACCTTGGAAAGAAACCTTTGTTTTTAAGTAAAAAAAAAACCTTGAGGATGAAAATCAGTGTAAAGTAAAACAGAATAAAAGGTGTGATACAAGTCTGTAAAGATAGTTAATTATAACTGGTGAGAATAAAATTCCAGGGTAGACCCATTACAATATTTAATTTTTTTTTACTTTGATCAAACAGACAAAAATAATCTCAAGAGAGCTCAAGTGCAAGACTGTGTAAGGTAATTAATTGCAGTAACTACAAAAGCCAGCCTATTTGAAACTGTCTGTTAGTCCAACCCTGAGCCACCTTCTAAAGCAATTTCATCTTTGAGCCATCCAGTTGTGTACCCCGGAGCAGGTAATAATTAGTTGAATAGCAAGTCTGAGCAGGTAGATGAAAGGAGTTAATAGTAACATTTGAAAACAATGTATATTCCTGTTGCAATTAAAATATAAAATATTTCTGAAGGAAATATTTATTAATGTCATTGTTGCACACCATAGAGTTTATCACGATTCATAAAGGAGGCTTGAAGCTTTGATTTCATGTATTCAAAAAGGACAATTTTATTGCGTTAATACATCCTATCCAATGGACAATTGCTTATCCGGTCGGCGCAGACCGGCCCGCCAAACGTCAGAAAAAGACATCCTGTGTTTCCACCGGGTCCAGTACTGAGCACTTGCCAGATGGCGTGTCGTACTTCCTTCCTGTCTAGACAGCGTGACGTCATAGCTTCTTTTTCGTTTGGCGCATGTGCTGAGCACAAGGAATTTTATTTGCGATTGGATTTTTGAAAGTTTGGTGAGAATTTCGAAGGTTCTGTTTTTTAAACTTTATTATTTGCTTCTATCAAGTGTATAGACTATTATGTCTTCTCCAAGTCAACGCCGTGGGGGTTGTGGACATATGATGGCGGGCTTTGATCCTCATTCTTACTGTGCACGGTGCCGTGACAAGAAAAAGGGCCAAGACCCTTGCGTTGAAAAGCCAGACTCTGCATGTACGCACTGCAATGCCTTATCACCTGAACAGTTAGCCCAGCTCTCCACCCCCTCTTATAAGCTTAAAAAAGAGAAGCGAGAAGCAAGATCTACACCTTCCAAAGAACCTTCTACAGAAGACACTCTCAGCCCCACCCTTGTGGACCCGGCCCTTGTGTCGGTAGTGGGGGTAGTGGATGGCCAGAGCACCTCTAGGTCGCCTGGTTTGAGTGCGCCACCAGAGAAGAAGAGGAAGTTGGACAACAAGAAATCTTCAACATCTAAGTCGGTTAAATCTGACAAGGCAGTGAAAACCTCTTCTAGCCGACCACCGGCTTCTACAGAAAAGTCTGCCTCTGACCGACCCTCATCTTCTTCAACCGACTCCAGATTCACTGAACTAGATCAGAAATGGTCGGACCGGTTCAACCGGTTGGAAGCTTTGCTAATGGCTAGAACTCTGGAAACACCGTTGGATCAGACCTTCACTACAGTCAAGGTTACACCGACCCATGCTCCACCGGCACATGCTCTCAGACCGGAGCCCTTCCTGAAGCCTACTAGCCAGAGTTCTCAGTTAGCCGACCGGCCTACTACTGTTGATCCACCGACCACCGACCCTGTCTCTAAGCACAGGCCGGCTTCTAAAGCCACCAGTTCACAGTCTTCTGAACCGACCAGCAAACCAACCTCACAGAGACAGCCGACTAGTGTCCATGGTAGAAGGGACTCTTCCCCTGCAAGTGATTTGGATTCAGATTCTCTCTCGTCTGACCGACCACTATTAGAACTTTTCCCGGAAGAGGGTGAATTGTCGGATGAACAAGAATTCAATGCTTCCGAACATGACCAATCCCTCTCTGAAGAACAGTCCTACCGGGAAACAATGAGAGGGATCCGGTCCTATATGGGTTGGCATCATGTGCCGGACTTGGACTCTAGTGCTGCTACAGCTGATGATAATCCTTTTGCCGGCCCAAAGCTTCAAACTCCCGGCAAGGTGTCGGTCAACCTTCCCATTGATGAATGGCTCTGCAAGAAAATGTCAAAGTTAAACTTGACTCTGGTACAAGGCTACCCGACCCGTACTTCCGAAGCAGGGGGTCTATTGAGAGATCAATTTTTTCGACCGGCCAGGTCTACTGGGAAGTGGTATGGACTTCACACCGACCCCAAGAAGGACTCTAGTGACACTGTTTCCTCTTCACGCTTAAACAGCGCTTACCTTAGAATTGCCAGACAAGCCGTCATTGCTACCAACCCACCACTATCTCGCCCTATTTCTCAGGAAAGCTTACGAAAGTGGGAAAAGTCGGCCCGTGAATCTTCAGTGATCTGCAACCAGGCAGCAGGGTTTAATCGCTGCCTGCTGAAGATTCAACAGAACATGCAATCCCAGCTTAAGGGTATACGTGGGGACTCAAAAGGGAAATCAGCAGCCAAGGCTTCAGCAGCAATCGACGAATTGCAGTATCTCCTCGACTTTAACTCCAGTGTGTGTCAAGCAATGGCCAAGTCAATGGAACACTTGACAGATTTTGTTTTCATAAACTTGGCAAATACTACCCTTCTCAGAAGAGATTCTTATCTCCAGTATTTGAAGGCAGGAGTGAAAGCTGATACCTTGAGCGCGCTCAGAACTGCCCCTCTACAGTTAGAAACTTTGTTCCCGGACACTGTCATTAAATGTGCTGAGGAAGAGATCTCCGCCTCGGACAAAGGTCGGTCTGCATCTATCTACAAGAAACGTAGATATCACCCGTACGAGGGGGAGGACACTAGGCCGGATAACAGAAGGCAGGAACGACCGGCATGGAAGAATCTTTCACGTGGTCATTACAAGAAAGGCAAAGGGAAGCAGCAGTTTTCTTCACGACCAGCCAAGGGCCAGCAGTCGTATAAATGACAATCAATGTGTACCCAGAGTACAGCTACGACTGCTGGCCTGGGGCTTACCCCCACCACCAAGGCAGACAATGAACACTCAGTTAAACCTAAATGTAAATTGTCATGTTGTCACAGATGTTTATACTGCCCCCGGGCTTTCACAAAGGAAAGATATAAGTCCTGGAGTAGCAGATTGTCACTTGAAAAATTGCAAATTAAAATCCGTGAAAAGTGTTTCTTGTGTCACTCAATTGTCTTGTGTAAATCCTGCCTCAAATGATATCAATGCTGTACCAAATCTGCCTGTAGGGGCCAGACTTCAAAACTTTTGGCAAACTTGGTTGGAAATGGGTGCCGGACCGAAAGCGATTCAAATCTTGAAAGAAGGTTACACCCTTTCCTTTCGGATCCGGCCAAAACTCACAAGATCTCCCACTGTCATAAGCTGTTATGTCAATCCTCACAGGAACAGCTACCTGCTGGAGGCATTACATCAGCTTATGAACAAAAGGCAATAGAACTGGTCCACAATCAAACATCTCTAGGGTTTTTCAACTGACTGTTTTTGGTACCCAAACCCAACAACAAGTGGAGACCCATACTGGACCTAAGCAAACTCAATCTCTTCCTCAGGGTGGAGAGATTCAAGATGGAGACACCGGAAACCATCAGAACATCCCTCCAGCAAGGGGAGTGGGTTACTTCAGTAGACTTCAAAGATGCCTACTTCCATATTCCAATACAGGAACAGTCCAGGAAATATCTCAGATTTCATGTCCAGGGTCGGACTTATCAATTCAAAGCACTGCCCTTTGGTCTGTCCACAGCACCCACGGAGTTCACTGTATTAGCAAAGGAGGTGAAACTGATGGCCATTCACAAAGGTATAAGGATCCACCAATACCTAGACGATTGGTTGGTGAGAGCCAGGTCCCACCAAATTTGTCTCCAGCATACGCAAATTCTGGTCAAACTATGTCAGGACCTAGGTTGGCTGGTAAATATGGAAAAATCAGAGCTGGAGCCCAAACAAGTCTTCAATTTTGTAGGCTACCAGTTCGATCTCAGGTCCGGCCGGGTCAGACCGACTCCGGACCGTTGGCAAAGCCTTCAAGAGAAGATACAGACACTCTTGATACTACCGGCCTGTCCGGTCCGGCAGTTCATGTCCCTGATAGGCCTGTTAACAGCCACAGAAAAACAAGTTTACCTAGGCCGACTGCACATGAGACCCATTCAGTGGCATCTCAAGAACAATTGGAGGGTACCGGAATCTCTCGAGAAGGTTATCCCTCTACCCAGTTCCCTGCACCCACATTTACGATGGTGGCTAGAAGAAAGCAATGTGCTCCAAGGTCAACCATTACACCCAATAAAACATGCTCTGCAAATCTTTACAGACGCATCAAAAGAAGGGTGGGGTGCTCACTTAAACGAACTCACTGCCAGAGGGTCCTGGTCGGTGCTGGAAAGCAAGCTGCACATAAATTACCTAGAGCTAAAAGCAGTCTTTCTGGCTCTGAAGGAGTTCCAAGATCTTTGCTTAAATCAAATAGTCCTAGTGGCCACAGACAATACTACCGTAGTGGCTTACATAAACAAAGAAGGAGGCCTGAGGTCGGGCCCACTTTGTGCTCTACTGTGGCGAATCTTGACTTGGTGTTCCCAACGTCAAGTGACCTTAAAAGCCCGACACATCCCAGGCCATTTAAATGTGATAGCAGACAAACTATCCAGGCTGGGTCAGACCATCCAGACAGAGTGGTCCCTCCTTCCGGAAGTTTTTCAAAGGTTATGTAGCAAATGGCACTGGCCTCAGATAGACCTATTTGCCACAAGGTTCAACCACAAGTTACCTCTGTTTGTGTCTCCAGTACCGGACACCCTGGCTGTAGCAGTGGATGCACTTACTCTGCCATGGGAGGATCTGGATGCATACGCCTTCCCACCGACCGCCATATTGGGCAAAGTGGTGGAGAAGTTACTGGACGCCCCGTGCAAGAGACTCATTCTGATTGCCCCGGGGTGGCCCAACATGCCTTGGTTTTGGGACTTGGTGAACATGTCCAGTCAGGTCCCTCTCAGCCTGCCCAGCCTGCCCAATCTGTTGACACAGCCCTTCAGTCAGGTCCCTCACAGAAATCTGACAAATCTAAATCTCCATGCATGGCTCCTAGAGCCACAACAATCAAGAAACAGGGTTTCTCTGAGGCAGTGGCAGCAAGAATTAAAGCTCCTCAGAGAAGATCAACCAGATCAGTCTATGAGGCAAAGTGGACCATTTTTACAAAGTGGTGCATCTCTAATCAGGTGGACTTCAGGTCACCACCTGTGAAGTCCGTGGATGACTTCCTGCTGTACCTCTTTGAGGACAAGAAGTTACAGCCCAGTACTATTGATGGATACAGGTCTGCCATTGCTGATAAATTGGGTAATGCAACAATCAATATCAGCAAGGATGATAACCTCACTCGTCTCTTGGAAAGTTTTCACAGAGATAGACCCAAAGGGCGGAGGGGAATACCCTCCTGGAACCTTTCCCTGGTACTACACCAGCTGACAAAGGCTCCTTTCGAACCTCTTAGGGAGGCATCTTTGAAGCATCTGACCTTCAAAACTGTCTTCCTTTTGGCCCTGGGCTCTGGCAAAAGAAGGAGTGAGATCCATGCATGGCAGCACAAGAACATCAGACACCAGTCCGATTGGTCCAAGGTGTCCCTGTTTCCATCTCCCAGCTTTCTTTCCAAGAATCAGCTGGCCAAAGAGGGTCCGGAAAGTGTAGCCCCAGTGGTCATACCAGCCCTGGCCCCTACACTGGATAAATCCCTCAAGTCTGACAGATCCCTTTGTCCAGTCAGAGCCTTGCGCTACTACTTGGACAGGACCTCAGACCTCCGGCAGAACAAGGAGTTAGTCTTTGTCTCCTTCAAGAAGGGTTTCGACAAAGACATCTCCCCTGCCACTATCTCCTCATGGATCAAGCAGACTGTGATCCTATGTTATGAGCTCTCCGATCATCAAGCCCACACCCTACATCAGGTGAAAGCTCACGATGTCAGGGCCTTTGCTGCTTCTAAGGCCTTCCAATCGGGAGTCTCCTTAGACCAGATCTTGGCAGTCTGCCACTGGAAATCTCACAATACCTTCACACAGTTTTATTTGAAGGATGTGGCCTGGGCAGATTCAGAGCTCTTCCATTTGGGTCCTGTAGTGGCTGCACAGCAGATCCACCAATAAGCCAGGACCTAGAGGAGATTTGTAAATATGTACATACAGTTAAGTAAAATTAAAAAAAAAAACAAAAAAAAAACCAACTCAAATGTGCTTCCTTCGGGAGGTTTATTTCTTCTTATGGGACTGAACTCAGCCCTCTCTTCCCCTACCTCAGAGCAAGTCTGTGTAAAAGGAGTGGGGGGGGAGTCGGCTTGGACCGTTGTGCCGGTTTCTGTTGTCCGACTATAGCCTTTAAGGGTTTCCTGACCTTAGGGTCGACCCAGGCTCTTGTATTTGTATTTTGTATTGTGTATTTATACTCAGCGCAATATCTCCATATACTACAGGACTCAAAGCGCTGTTTAACCAATCCGACTGCACAGGTACAGCCCCAACTCACAAGTAACTGACATTCCCCTAACTTGAAGATAGAGGCTCAAGGTTGACCATTTATCAACGTCCTTGAGGTTCTTTAGCCTGCCACTGGGGATAGGACCCAATGACAGAGGACCACCATTTTAAGTGGTCATCCGAGCCACTATGTATCTGCCTGTACCTGGGTTTGAACCCACGTCCTCTGAGTTCCTAGACAAGTGTGTTACCCGCTAGGCCACAGTGGCAGATATTGGAGAGTTGTTAGTTTATTTTATGAGTTCATCTATGTCCCTAGTAACTTACCCGCCTACCAAGCGGTAGTTATTCAGCAATTGTCCATTGGATAGGATGTATTAACGCAATAAAATTGCAAATTTAATAAGTAAATTAAATTTTTATAAGTTAATACCCTATCCAATGGACACACAAGACCCTCCCACCGACCCCGCTATCAGTTTACTAGGGGCCTACTAGGTTTAGACAACGAAAAAGATGCTATGACGTCATGCTGTCTAGACAGGAAGGAAGTACGACACGCCATCTGGCGAGTGCTCAGTACTAGACCGGCCTGGCCGGTGGAAACACAGGACGTCTTTTTCTGACGTTTGGTGGGCTGGTCTGCGCTGACCGGATAAGCAATTGTCCATTGGATAGGGTATTAACTTATAAAAATTTAATTTACTTATTAAATTTGCAATTTTATTTGGTTGTATACAATCGTTGTTTGTAGTTGTATATATTATGAAAATATTTGGTGATGTTTATTGCATTTTGAGCATGTTTTGTAATAAAACAATAAAATGTAATTTTTTTCCCCAATTCTTTTTTTCCATTCTCTCAAAAACAGACAAGGCTTTCTTTCCAGAAAGTATTTTTTAACAAGGCATTATTTCCTCAAACTATTTTTCCACACACCACTTATTCATGTAGATTTTGTAATTTGGTCAAATGTGTAAACTTGACTTCTTTCCGTTTCTTTTGTACAGTTTTTTCTTGTACAATATTTTACATATCCCTAGCTATTATGAGATGAATACTGATCACCAGTTAATTTTCACTTTAGTGTGGTCATACTTAGATTTGTGAGTATTTCATTATCCTTATATATATTATCCCTCTATATATTGTATTTATTGATAATAAAAGGACAGAGACCCATTTCTTGAGAGTTTCAGAATTATT
This sequence comes from Sabellastarte sp. h YS-2021, assembly GCA_964017235.1. Taxonomy (NCBI): domain Eukaryota; kingdom Metazoa; phylum Annelida; class Polychaeta; order Sabellida; family Sabellidae; genus Sabellastarte; species Sabellastarte sp. h YS-2021. The sequence goes on along the minus strand of OZ024929.1, from coordinate 77,596,992 downwards.
AAGTTCAAGTGCATCTCTTTTGCTTCTGCTCCAACCCCATTTTTGCATAGTGACTATCCATTTTTATTTTTTTATCTCTTACCTGGGTAGTCCCACCCAATCTCCATCTCAATTTACCCTTTTGTAGTGTTGTGATATACTAATTGTTCTTGTTGGAACACTCTCATTGAAAGATCTGAAAATTGTGTATTTGAAAAAAAAACCAGATACATGATTTCTTCTCATTAAGTGATGTGCTCACAGTAAATCTGTTAGTGAGTAAACAATATAAACAAAAGATATTATTTTTTTAGATTGAGAAATAAGCTATTTGGAAATGAAATTTCTTCATGAGCATTTCTTTGTAGCAAGACATATTTTAAAGCTATAATTTCTCTTCTGCCAAACACTAGCCTTTCGCAAGTTAACTTTGGAAAGTTTAAATATGCTAAGGTACAGAACACAATAAAGCTTACATTCTGCTTACACTCTAATGCGTAGAGTTCAACAGTTTAAGAACTTCAACTCACTTCTTCATCAGGGCTGCTTCATTTTTGCTAGCAAAAGCTGGTTTCTAGTTTATATTTAACTTATATCTCACTAGAATAATACATGTCTTTGGTCTTTATTTACTACATTTTACTTCTGAATTATAAATTAAAACAGTTTGACCCATAACTTACGTCAGTTTTGTGTATAAATGCTGCATTTTCATACTTTGATGTTGCATGGACATGATATTCCTGTTGCTGTTATAGATGTATAACATGTTTTCACATTAGATTGATGTGTGGATTAATGTATGCACATTTGCAATTTTGTGAACGCATAACATCATATTTTCAAACTAGCATTTAGATATTTTGAGTTTCTTTTACTTATTTCCTGAAACCTGTAATACCTTAATCAATTTCGGACAAATGGATAACTATGAAGTTTGATCTTTTGTATATTTTGGTGAAAGAACATGTCGTAACATGTGGCAAAATGTCCCTATTTATTGTTGAATCCTGTCAAGTTCAGTCTTGAGAGCCCAGACAAATACAAATTCTAAACTAGAATTTATTGATAATGAAAAATTTTAATGAAAAGTTCCTTCTTAGGACTTGGAATTTTCTTCTGTTTAAAGGAAAATTCTTCTTATCAAACTGCTATTCCCCTGAAGGGGTTAGACTTTATTCAGCATTATCATCTATGTGAAGCATCTAAAAGACATAAAGTCGCAGACATATCCACCACATCTTTATACTTCTTCAGCCTTTACACAGGGATTTCCTTATACAATGTTATCATATGCTCTGGGAACGAACACAATTATTATTTTTGTCTCTAGTGTAGTGTGTGTTTATAAATTTATACCTTTTCCATAAACAGAGCAAACTCCCTGTCTGACTTGAAATCTCAGGCACAAAGTAGGAGACAAAGACTTTTGCATTCATATTCCGTATCTGAGGGTACATCACATGCAGACTCACAGGATCAACAACACCAAATCATAGCCACCACATATAATGGTATTTGTAAGTTTTTAAGATTATAATGAAAATGTGACCATTGATTACTGTGTAACCTCGAAATTGAATTGGTGTTTGGAAGATACATTCCCATTAAACAGCACCATTAACATCATAATCCTAACATTGCAGTCTCTTTCTCAAATGTAGAATGTCACATGTTGAAAACTAACATCTTTAGGACAAATAGAAATTGAAAATTTTATCCTGTATATTTTACGGATGCTTAACTTTATATGTTGTCAAAATCATAAGCAAAATTAAAATTTTGTTGCATGCACATTGCAATATTTTTACTGGTGTCGAATAAAGTTATAATATTGGCTGTCATATTTACTTGAACTTGATAATACTGATAATTCATGTAGATACTGAACACTACTTCATGTTATTTAAAACATAACTTATTTTGTAGGCAAAAGGTTGGATACATTATTACTAAGATAAAGTCAAGAGCTTAAAATTACCATTGTTCCCCCTTTATTTCTTGTTCTTGGTTTTTATTTTTCAAACAATACTGCAACCATTGAATTAAAAGCTTCTGCTCTTCGATCAAGACACAAGTCAACATCAAGTTCTCAAGATTCATTGGGATCACTGTCTCGTAGCCATGCAAAGGCTCCAAGGGTTGTAAAGTTTTCTTCTGCAGGGGACAAACTTCACAGAAATGATAGGTGAGTCCAGAAAGACTCAGAAATTTACCATTCGATACACAAACTATAGTATTAGAACTTGCAAAACAGGTTTTGAACTCTTGTAGGTTCTGAAACCAATAACATAATAACATTTATTGTGTTATAGTGCACAAAGAATGTCTGTCCGTAATCCATATTAGGTTCTTGACAAATCTAAAAAATAAATGGTTTTGTCTTTGATACTTAATTATTGGAACATATTTACTCTTTGATACTTACTTAAGTCCATGCACTAGGTTTTATTTCTTTCCCATATGAATGTGTACAGGAATAGTTGCCTATGAATGATCTAGTGATATTGTTGTGAACAGAGAGATATGGAGCAAAGCACTCTGATATGAAATTAGAACACCAAACAACAATAAAGTAGAAATTATATTGTCATCCACATTATAAAGTTGCTTTCAAATTTCAAAAATGAGTATACATTTTAGGTATTAAGTTTTGTTTCACTTTACGTTCTACAATGCACAAAAAAGTCTTTTGTCTTACAAAATATAATGCTAAACAATGTTTTAATCATTTAGTAACTATCTAATGAATTAACAAATCAAAGTTTTACTAGAGTAATTGTTTTTTAAATGTTTTTACTCTGTATAATACATGTGTACTACTTTATTTGTTGTGTTTATCATTTGTAAGTGCAGTTATTTATGCCTTTAAATAACAACTGTTTGTCAAGTTTTGTTTATGAAGTCTGTTATGCTTTGTCTTCCAGGTGTTTCAGTTTTACCTATAAACTCCAGATTAATATGCATTTTATATTCTCATTGATAAAGTCAGGCACTATATTCACTAATATTCTTACTTTCTTGAATATAACAACATTCTTCTTCATACTGTAAGAATTCAGGAAAGAGTAAGAAATGTGGCTTCACCACAATATGTGAAAATTCTCACTAGGGGCACCCGTTTAACAAAAAGTAAGATAAAACAAAGCCGAAATGGGTTTTGGTCTACTAGCATGAGGTGCAGAGCCATCAGAGAAACAAGCAGTGCACTGAAGTGGTTGCCTATCCTAGTACTAACATAGCCCATTGCTGCTTAACTCCAGTGAGGAGGCAGGCACTCATCACCACATGCCAAAATCCACAATTCATGAAAGTCTGGAGACCAAAAAAAAAAAAAAAGTGCGAGCCTTACAAGAGCTTTCACTTTGAAAAAAAAGAAAAAGTGGTCTGTAGAAGTGCGAGCTGAGAAAATTTTGTGTCAGAGCTTTAATGGTAGTCACAAAATCACAATTGTGAAAAGAATTTCTCATAAATTTCAAATATCTTATTTAATATTTACAAGTTTTATGTGAAATTTCTAAGATGGAAAATAATTTTATAATTAAGAATGTTAGTTAATGGTTGGACCCAGTATGAGATCAAAGAGGTGTCCCTGTCTTTGGACAAGACCAATCACAATATCCATATTTACAAAACCTACTCACAAAAATATGTCTTTAAAATGCATTGATAGGAGTATTTGAAAACAGTTAAGCTAATGTGTGCATGTGTTTATTACAGTTTTAAACTAAAATATTTGTTGGTGTGATCCACTGACTGAATATTTTTGCAGTTTATGTTGTAAGCATGTTAAGAGATTGTCTTTTCTAACACATGGACAGTTTTCGTCATCATGATCTCATTGATTTGTTACACATAGTTGCTTTAACTTGTGTAATTGACCAAAATGGATGAAACAAGGAAAAAATATGTTTTAACATTCCAAAAGTACATTTTAGTGAGTTAGTTAGTTATGAAATGAAGATATTAATTAATGTCTTGCAATACGCTTCATTTTATCTAAAAATATAACCATGTTCATTGCAACACAACAGTATAATAAAGTCAAAATAGTGCTTTCATCTTGCATTGTTCAAGTAAAATAAAAAAGTATGTGTACTTTATAAACATTTTTGTCAGTCTGAAAGTTGTACCGGTGAAATAATTGTTTGGGTTTTACACTTATAGAATTAGCTCAGCTTATTGTTGCTACTTTTGTGATGTTTATTATGTTTCAGGGTTGTCTTACTCACAAGAAACAACTCCCCTTTTGCTGTGTTTTCAACCCTCCCTTTTTCCAAACAGACCAAGCATGGGTATGTTTCTGTGCTGTTTGTGTTTCACCGGTATTCCGAGTTTCAAAACAGTTGCTGTGGCTTGTTGCTAAAATCAAGTAAATATGAAATTGACACCAGCAGAATTCCATCGAGTTAACAAGCATAACGTTTACTTGGAATATAAAAAAACAGCATATTGTGAGTCTTTGCACTTTGGTTAGATTAAACTTCGAACCAAAAGGGTGTTTCACATCTAGACATAATATTATTTAATTCAGGATTTACTGCATATTATATTCCTTGAATGTAAAGCACAGTTAATATACATACATATACATGTACTGCTTAATAGCAAGTTTCAACTTTGAAATAAAATTTTTTGTTGAGAGATCCCAATCATAACACTTGGTTTTTGTAGCATGTTTCTATATTGTCATTCAATATTATTGCCGAAATATTATAGCTTTTGTATTGATATTGTATAATTAAATATTGATGTATCTTTTAAAATCATATATGTATGTTAAAAGTGATATTGTATACTATATAATGTATTAGCAAATCTTAACCTGTTGATTGTGAAAGTAATTTATTGGAAAGATTTACTTACTTTATGTTTTACAATGTGGTTTGTTTCTGTATCAGCAAAACTAAGTTTGTAAATTGTTTAAGTAAATCTTGTCAATAAAACTTATTGCTTCATTTTGCAACGATATACTTTATAAGTATTGTGTAAGAAAACTTTGGGTATTTTAACATATTTTAGTTTCATCATGTAAGTTGACTAAGCAGCCAATATATTGCTGTCACTTTACATATTAGTTGTTTGGGGACATTAACAGTAACTAGTTAAGTTTGTTAAGTGTCTTTATCAAATTAAAGAACACGTGTATAGAAATTTGCTATTAAGTATCACTTATTTTTCAGTGGTGATGCTTCCAAAAGAAAATCTGATTGGTTATCAGTGTACCCTGTGAGCTCTCTTTTGAATCTTCATGACACTAGCACAGATGAGCAGGTACTGTTAAAACAATTTTAAATCTGCAAATTAACATGTGAAACTTAGCACAGTGTAAATTAGTCCTTGAGGAACACATTTCAAGTTTGATGGTTTCATCATATCTGCGACCATTTCGCTGTATGTACTACCCTGTGCTTTGTGTGTTGTTAATCCCCATGCTAGGTCAAATATGTTGTTCACCTACTTTTTGATGTAGTGCGGCAGGAGATCATACCACGGCAGTGGTCTTGTTTTCTTTATAGCATTTCATTGTTTTGTTTGTTTGTTATTCAGGACATATCATACAGTCAATTTTTGGTTCCATCAAGAAAGTTTCAAGCCAGTAAGAAAGTTGGTATTCAGGAGAATCAGTTATATCCCATTGCAGAGCATGATTCAACACAAACTACTGCAGGTAAACAGTCCTTACAACCTGTCACATTCAAAAACGGACAAAATTCTTGTTTTTAAGTAAAATCAACATCCAGTAAACAAAGAAAATATGTTTATATGACACACATCTGGCTTTTTTGGAAAAAAGTTTAACAGTGAAACCATTTTGAGTAGAACTGTAAGTAGAAGTCATCTTTTAGTAGAAGTAACTAGAAGGTCCTTAGAGGACCTTTTTCTTTGAAATTTAGCCTGTTATCTGACATTCCTGGTCAAGTAGAAGTATTTCTCAGATCCCTTAAGATTTGACAAAATAGGGTTCAAAAAGTAGTTGAATCCTGTAAACTTCATGGATCAGAAATACACTTGTACTTACAAATGATTTTTATGTCAGCTGACTTGTCAGTCAGCTGACATTATGTCGTCACTCTGCGGCGTGGGCGTCCGCGTCCGCGTGAACAACTTCTTCTCCAAAACTACAAGGCCTAGAGACATGCTGTTTTTTTTAAAAGATACTTTATCTATCGAGGATGAAAAACTGTTCAAGGCATGCAAATCTGTCTGTTTGTCTGTTTGCTAGAGACGTTACAAGGGAGGCACCCCCACCAAAAGTGTGAAAATTTCAATACTTTATCAAAATTTTCTCAGTGACTATTGCAGGGATTTCTCTCATATCTTGCATATATGTACTAGGCCAGAGGTAGATTCTCTTGTGTGAGTATGAGACCTGGATCTGTCTTAAATTTTTAAAATAATTTTTAATGCATTAAAATTCATGAAATCATGTACTAAATCACTTATAACTTGAAAAGTGTTGCATTTAGAGCATTTTGTTAAAATATGTTATTCAGCTACTTTTTTCATAGCTACAACATGGTGAGTAACTTGGGTGTCTGTTTCAATAGCTAAGTGAGTAATAGCTACTTTTGGGCTTTTCAGTAACTACCATCTTGAGTAAAATCACTTGTAACATGAAAACTATTGCATTTAGAGAATTTCGTATAAGTATGTTATTCAGCTACTTTTGGGTCAGCTATAACATAGTAAAATTTCAGACCTGTAGCTCATGGCATAGCTGAGTAATAGCTACTTTTAGGTTATCACTGTTGAGTAAATCACTCATAACTTGAAAACTATTGCATTTAGAGTATTTTGTTTCAATATGTTATTCACCTATTTTGGGGTCAGCTATAACATAGTAAAATTTCAGATCTGTAGCTCATGGCATAGCTGAGTAATAGCTACTTTGAGGTTATTACTGTTGAGTAAATTACGTATAACTTGAAAACTATTGTGTTTACAGAAATTTGTGTAAATATGTTATTCAGCTACTTTTGGGTCAGCTATAACGTAGTGAAATTACAGACCTGTAGCTCATGGCACAACTGAGCAATAGCTATTTTCAGGTACTGTATGTTGAGTAAATCAGTTGTAACTTGAAAAATATTGCATTTGGGGTATTTTGTTAAAATATGTTGTTCACCTACTTTGGGTCAGCTATAACATAGTGAAATTACAGACCTATAGCTCATGGCATAGCTGAGCAATAGCTATTTTCAGGTTCTCACTATTGAGTAAGTCAGTTGTAACTTGAAAACTATTGCATTTACAGTATTTTGCTTAAATATGTTGTTCACCTACTTTTGGGTCAGCTATAATATAGTAAAAATTCAGACATGTAGCTCATTGCATAGCTGAGTAATAGCTACTTTAAGGTTATCACTGTTGAGTAAATCAGTTGTAACTTGAAAACTATTACATTTAGAGTATTTTGTTTAAATGTGTTATTCACATAATTTTTGGTCAGTTATAGTGAAATTGCAGACCTCTATGTCATAGCATAGCTGAGCGATAGCTACTTTCAGGTTCTCACTATTGAGTAAATCATTGTATCCACTGGATAGCCGCAGTGTGTAGAGAGATTTCACCATTACTGCTCTAATGAAAAAAATATTATAGCTAGCCTTCTCAAGTTTGCAGAATATATTAATAACCATAAAATGTTGCCTGGGAATATTTTTGGCCTCATTTTGAAAAACAAGATGGCCGCCAGGGACGTTTATTCGACTTTAAACAAGGACTTTTGTTGGCCCTCTAGAGCAAAGGGTATTATAAGTAGAGATCTCAAATTCGCAGGATATGTTCCTCATTATAAAATCTTGACTGGGAATATTTTTGGGCTCATTTTGAAAAACAAGATGGCCGCCACTGGTGTTTCTTTGTCAGTCATGAAAAGAGCTTACATCTCCCTTATTTTTGGTCCTAGAGGTTTGGGATGGTAAACCAACCTGTAGGAAATCATGGGCTGGGAATCTTTTGGTGTGGTCAGATTTGACCTTTGACCCCTCTTTCAAGGTCAAACGAGGATAGCCAAACTTAAAAGTGCTTATAACTCACTTATTATTGGTCCTAGAGGCTTGGGATGGTAAACAGACATATAGGAAATCATGGGCTGGGAATCTGTTGATGTTGTCCGATTTGACCTTGGACCCCTTCTTCAAGGTCAAACAAATATAGCGAAACTTAAAAGTGCCTATAACTCGCTTATTATTGTTTCTAGAGGTTTGGGATGGTAAACCATACTATAGGAAATCATGGGTTGGGAATCTTTTGGAGTGGTCAGATTTGACCTTTGGACCCCTCCTTCAAGGTCAAATAAGGACAGCCAAACTTAAAAGTGCTTATAACTTGCTTATTATTGGTCCTAGAGGTTTGGGATGGTAAACCAACCTATAGGAAATCATGGGCTGGGAATATTTTTGTGTGGTTGGATTTGACCTTGGACCCCTTCTTCAAGGTCGTACGAGGATACTGCATTTGCAGTATTTCTTTAAATATGTTTTAACCTACTCTTTACACTTAAAGAGTTACCTTGTTACTTTTTGGCACAACTTTTTTGTCCTTTTCTTCTGTCAGGTTCAGAATTTCTTTTGAACTTGCTGTTCAATTACCATTTACTGTACTTCTGTACAGCACTTTCCCTGATAATTATGCTTTCCTCTCATTATTACCTTCACAAATCAAAAACACTCAGTCAGCTGACACAGTGCCCGTTCACGGGCACTCTCCTCTTGTTATCATAACAGTGTCACTAAAATGGTAAGTACTCTGCTCCAAAGGTCCTCAAAGGACATGGAATGTAATTATACTTAAAATTAAATGACAGAGTTTTATAAGGGTTTTGTGTGAGACATTGGCCCTTTTGGCAACGTAAGAATGTTACTTAACTTAGCTGTTGATTAATCAAGGTGACAGTGACCTCAAGCTGTTATCAAAAATGACTATACAGGTAAAATTTATGGTAAAACTGCATTGGTAATTTAGTTAATTGATTTTATTTATGCCTTGGAGTAGAATCATGTAATTAAAAATCACTTTGAAAAAAGAAAAAAAATGTGTCTTTCGTTTAAATTTCTGAAGAAGTCAATGGGTTATCATTTGTATAAGAACTTATTTACAGTTAGTAATGTTGTGCGCAAAAGGTATAAATCTACAGTATTCTTATCTCCAGAATATTTTGTGTCCGTTTAATTTAATAGAAATGTTTTATTAAATAAATGGCATTAGACAATATTTTAGTTAGCATTTGAATACTTGGAATAAATAGCATTTAAGATAGATTAAATAATGGTGCTAGGAAAGTTATTGAATTCCCTTAACTGTTGAGAATTGGAGCTATTTATTTATCACAAATTTTGGGGGTCCAGAAAAGTATGAAATCTTGCACTTTCTGAAATTCACTCTCAAAGGATTAATAGACTCACAAAAATCACTGGCAAATTTTACATAGAATATAAATGTACTGTGGTGAATCTCACATTTATTACTCAATATGGATAGAAAAAGTCCACTGTGGTCCTGATATTATTTTTTACTTAAAAGGGGAGTAGTAATACTGTAAATGGTATTCACTGTTTAGGCCAGGCCTGCATGTCATGTCGAAAAGAATACAGGATAAAGGGTAAATAAATGCATATGTAGGCACATTGTAAATAATATTTCTAGATTAAGACAAAACTTAGGTAGAAAAGTTATTTGCTTGCTCATTTTCTTTGTCATCACAATTTTATCTCCGTCAACGAAGGTTTAAGGGAGATACAGGAATAGTCTGTTCTGTCTGTTCCAGTCATCTTCCATCCACTCTTGAGATTTAACAGCCTAATTGATTTTTGCCAGATTTTCAGGATGTGTTTATACCAAACTCAACCTGAAAAGTTTTGAAAAGTATGTGGCACAAACTGTTGCCATGGTAACCATTTATCATTTTTTTAAGCATTGTTATTTTACTGGTCTATGCAGAACAAACCACTCAACAGATCTGTTCAAATTTATCCTTAGGTAGACTTGCGATCATTAGGCCTTGGATTACATCCCCTCACAACTGTGGCCATGGCAACCATTTTTCTTAAAATTTGTCTGATTTTTTCATTTCAGAGGCCTCTACCAACCAAGCTGCTGAATGGATTTTTCCAAATTTTTCAGGATATGTTTGTCTTTGTGAAAGCTTTTGCTGATAAGAAGACGTTAAGAGATGGCTCTCTACAAATAAGCTTAAGCTTAATCCTGATAAGACCGAATTCATTGTGTTTGGCTCTAAGTCTCAGCGTGAAAAACTTAATCACTACTTCCCAGTCAACATACTCGGTAATCTTATATCACCAGTAGATGCAGTTAGGAACCTTGGTGTCTGGTTTGATTCAGATTTCTCATTCTCTTGCCATGTTATAAAGGTCTGCAAGGCTTGTTTTGCTCATGTCCGGGATCTTAAGCGACTCCGAGGACATCTGACACATGAAGCTGCCCTTATGGCTGCCAATGCTCTGGTCAGAAGTCGTCTTGATTACTGTAACTCTCTGTTCAGAGGTCTCTCAGCTCTGGATCTGTGCAAACTTTAATATGTTCAGAACAGTCTTGCCAGAATTGTGGCCAACACCACCCAAGTATTCACACATCACTCCAGTTAGAAAAGCACTACATTGGTTGCCGATTAAGTACCGTTCTATCTTTAAGATTGCCGTGCTTGTGTATATGTTCCTACACAGTAGTAACCCCAAATACTTTGAACCCTTTCTGATACCCAGACCTAGTGCATATAACACTTGTCGAAGTCAATCTGATGGCATGTTTCTTGAGGTTCCCCACTTTGCTTCAGTTTTCAAGTCTCGAAAGCATTTTGGACTCAGTTTTGCGTATGATGCACCTATGATTTGGAATAACCTTCCTGACGAGGTCCGCTCTGCAAACTGACCTGCCTCCTTCAGGTCAAAGCTGAAGTCATACCTCTTTGGAAAAGCATATCCACTCTAAATTTCCAATCTCCTCCTGCTTTCTCCACGGTGCTGACCCCTGCAATGTTTCTGGTTTATGAATATTGAACAATGTTTTTTGTGTGATGTGCCTTAGAGTCTGTCTTTTGACAGAGATTAAGCGCTATAAAAGTGCTATTATTAGAATAAGTGTTTAGTCAACTTCAGGTTAAGACTGTTCTATTGGTAACATGTTAATTCTTTAAATTTTTCAAAGGTTTCAATGTTTGGCTCTCTACAGACCAAACCCCTCATTGGATTTTCACAAAATTTTCAGGACATGTTTATCTCCGTGAAAACTTGTGGTTATAAGTTTTTGTCCCACATTAATAACAACTGTTGGCTATTGCCATGGTAACCGTTTTTCTTTTGATTTTTCAGGTTTTTCACTTCAGAGGTCTCTGTAAAATTTTCAGATGTTTGTCTTCATGAGTGAGTGCTGGCAAATGTGTAGTCAACTTCCCACTGAAACTGTTGCCTCGGCAACTATTAACTCTTTAAATTTTTCATAAAATTTTAATTACATATTTGTGTGTGGGAGAACTTGTGCTAATAAATTGTTGGCCCACGTTAGACAAATGATGCCATGGTAACCATTTTTCTTTGAATCTTTTGGATTTTTCACTTCTGAGGTATCTACAAACCAGACCACTGAACAAAATTTTGCAAAAGTTTCTGAAGGTGTTTGTCTGTATGAGAGATTGTGCTAGAAAGTATTTAGTCAACTTCTTGCAAAAAGTGTTGCCATATTAACCATTTCTTCTTTAAATTTTCCACTATTTTCGATATTTGGTTCTCCAAAGTGTTCATCAGATTTTCACAAAGGTTTTAGAACATGGTTCTCTCTAGAAGTAGAGCTTTTGCTTGTTTTTTTTTACCCAAATTACTAAATACATGTAACAGATGTTGTAGTAGCCATATATTCTTCACATTTTTCAACATTTTCCATGTGTAGCTCTTTCAGGCCAAACAGCTTTTTTTCTCCCCAAATTTTTTTGGGATGATTGTCTCCAAGGGACAAAGTGAAAAGCTGGAGACTGACTAATACTGGGTTTAAAGCAGACCTGTTGTCAATTGTATGTGTTGGTCTTGCTGGCTGTGGGTTCATCTCCACAAAAAATAACAACTTTATGTTGCATGTTACTCTTCCAGATCATCCAACAAGGTTAGGTTATTTCATTTACTGGATTGTCACACTATAACTATGTATCTGTATGTTTGATGCATTGACGGGGGGACATGTGATCTTTCTAAGCCACCTTGTTCCAACTTAAAAAAACTTTACTGACAATGTTCTGGTATCTTTAAGGTAAGTGAGAGTCACTTGAAAGTTTAATTTGTGCACTTTTCATCACATTTTGATCTCGTTCTTCCTTGTGTTTTAATACTTGTGCTTGTTATGGTTTCTACATATATAAGACTTAAGTATATTTATTAATCTGTAAAATCTTATCTCAGAAAGTCTTTATCCAAGGTTTTTAACTGAGCAGATATCTGTACCTGGATCGATTTTTTTAGAAAAAACATGTGGTGATAATTTTTCTATTACTTGCCAATGCAGTAAACTTCAAATTGTGTGAAGGTGTTTTATTTACTATGAACCTATGTTGAATGGTTTTATGTAGCATTACCTCCCAAGGGGTATTGCACTCTTTAAATACATTTTTAATATACCATGTACTTCATTGAAAATTGCTGAAAATATGGTTTGCACATGTTGAATATCATTTAATCTACCATACAATTCACCATACTGACTCGTACATGTATTGGTTGTTTGAAATCTCACATTTTTTCACTAAACTTTCAGACCACAGCTCCTTCACCTCTTGGTAAAGCCTTGGTCATGTGATTAGGACTCATAGGGAAAATTCTGAAAATGTATCTCTCAACTAACAAGATGAAATTGTTAAAGAGTCAAAAAGACTCTTAAATACAAAAGCCTTTTCCAAAGGTCAAAAGGACTTTCTGCTTTTTGTTGTAGGCGGTGAAACAGACGATGGACTGTATGATCCTGCTCTGTTAGATGACCCAGAGTTAAGTTCCGGCAAACATAGAACACTCATGACATTTCCCTCCTATATGGTATGTCAGTGTGATCCAGAGCATTACAACATCATCTATGCAAACAGAGAATGTTTAATTTCAAATTTAGGCATAAATATGCAAGTTCTTGTATTAAATTTAGGTGCAAGTCATAAATCTATCCATTCTGTTTCTACAGACTCCACTGTACAACACTGTACATGTATGAGCAGATATAAAAAGAATAAAGTGAATCATACGTAGACTTAAAAAAAAGGTTAAACTGGGCACAGTATCTGAAATTTACCACCAGGGGGCACCCTCTAAAGGGACAAATCAATCAAAATTTACATCAATTTTGCATCAAGGGTGATTGGAGGCCTAATGTTAAACAGAATGTGAACAGAACAATTTTTGACTGATTTTTGCAGTTTTGATTGAAAATACTTGTTTACCGTATTCGAATGTTTTGTTTGGGGGTATTTTTGAATTCTGTTGAAACCATTGTTCAAAAACTCAGTTCTGGAAAATGTCACGAGTCAGTTACTTTTGCCTTCCTATAACTGAAGTTTGGGATCAGATAGACAAACATATATTCTATGGATATTTGTAAAATTGACATACCACTGGATAAAACGACTGTGAAATTTTAGTATCACACACTCAAAACATTTTAAATGGTAAACTCTAAAATGGGTGTTCTCAGTGTTGATTCTAGAAATTTTGTCTAAAAAATGTGGAGACACCATCATATTAAGCGATAGATTATAGCCTTATCAATCAAAAAGTGAAAGGTTTCTCATGAACTAGTCGGTGAAAATTCAAACATTGGAGATGTCTTAAAATTGGCAATAGTTTTTACAACAGTGTTTTTTATGTCAGCTGACTTGTCAGTCAGCTGACATTATGTTGTCACTCTGTGACGTGTATGTACACGTACGCGTGAGCGATTTCTCCTCCGAAACTACAAGGCCCAGAGACATGCTGTTTTTTTAAAAGATAGCTTATCTATCTAGCATGAAAACTGTTCAAGGTTTGCAGATCTGTTTGTTCGTCTGTTTGCTAGAGCCATTACAAGTGAGGTACCCCCCCCACCCTAAGTATGAAAATTTTAACACTTTATCACAATTTTCTCAGTGACTATTGCAGGGATTTCTCTCATATCTTGCACATATGTACTAGACCACAAGTAGATTCCCTTGTGTGAGTGTTAGACCTGGATCTTTCTTAATTATTAAGCGTCCCTTGCGGGACGCTTGTTTGTGTATGGGAGAGCTTCAGGCTCCGGCGGCTCCGCCGGCTCCGCCGGCTCCGCATTTTGTTTTCCTTATAACTCTGTAACCGTTAGGCGGATTCTTTTCAAATTTGGCAGGTTTAGGCAGTAGCCTTGGGGAATTTTTTTGAATATGCTGCAGTGACATTTCAACCAATCAGAGAGGTCACATGACCAAAAATGTCTTTTTTCGATGGGGAAGCTTGTCCGGATGATAACTTGAAAGGAATTTTATCAATTCACCTGAAACTTGGCAAATATTAAAAAATATAAAATCTGGAAATCATTAGATTTTGGCATTGATTGGTCAAGAAATGGCCGAGTAATTAATGATTAATTAATCATTACGAATTTTCCAAATAAGGAAAACACAAAAATGCTTATATCTCGAAAACCGTGCTAGATAGAGCGATTTCGACGAAATTTTTGACCCACAGGGTATCTCTGCGGAGTAGTTCTCCCAATTTTCAAAAAATTTTTGTCTCGCCAAAAATGGCGGCCATTTTGAATTTTCGAAATTTTCGCAAAAATTGCAAAACACAAAAATGCTTATATCTCGAAAACCGTGCTAGATAGAGCGATTTCGACGAAATTTTTGACCCACAGGGTATCTCTGCAGAGTAGTTATCCCAATTTTCAAAAAAATTTTTGTCTCGCCACAAATGGCGGCCATTTTGAATTTTCGAATTTTTCGCAAAAATTGCAAAACATAAAAATGCTTATATCTCGAAAACCCTGCTAGATAGAGCGATTTCGACGAAATTTTTGATCCACAGGGTATATCTGCAGAGTAGCCATGCCAATTTTCAAAAAAATTTTGTCTCGCCAAAAATGGCGGCCATTTTGAATTTTCGAATTTTTCGCAAAAATTGCAAGACATAAAAATGCTTATATTTCGAAAACCCTGCTAGATAGAGCGATTTCGATGAAATTTTTGACCCGCAGGGTATTTCTGCAGAGTAGCCATGCCAATTTTCAAACAAAAAATTTCTCGCAAAAAATGGCGGCCATTTTGAATTTTCGAATTTTTCGCAAAAATTGCAAAACATAAAAATGCTTATATCTCGAAAACCCTGCTAGATAGAGCGATTTCGATGAAATTTTTGACCCACAGGGTATTTCTGCAGAGTAGCCATGCCAATTTTCAAACAAAAAATTTCTCGCAAAAAATGGCGGCCATTTTGAATTTTCGAATTTTTCGCAAAATTGCAAAACACAAAAATGCTTATATCTCGAAAACCGTGCTAGATAGAGCGATTTCGATGAAATGTTTGACCCACAGGGTATCTCTGCAGAGTAGCCATGCCAATTTTCAAAAAAATTTTATCTTACCAAAAATGGCGGCCATTTTGAATTTTCGAATTTTTGCGCAAAAATTGCAAAACACAAAAATGCTAATATTTCGAAAACCGTGCTACATAGAGCGATTTCGACGAAATTTTTTATCTTCAGGGTATCTCTGCAGAGCAGCTATCCCAAAGAGCTTTCACTTGGTGAAGTTTCAGACCCATAGCTAATTGCTCACCTACTCAAAAAGAGTAAATGCGAATTACCTCTAAAAGTATTGCAGATGGCCAATTTTTCTCAAATAACTCATTCACCTACTTTTGGAAGAGCTTTCACTTGGTGAAGTTTCAGACCCGTAGCTAATTACTCACCTACTCAAAATGAGTAAATGCTAATTATCTCAAAAACTATTGCGGATACCCAATTTTTCTCAAATAACTCATTCATGTACTTTTGGGAGAGCTTTCACATGGTGAAGTTTCAGACCCATAGCTAATTACTCACCTATTTAAAATGATTAAATGCGAATTATCTCTAAAAGTATTGCAGATAGCCAATTTTTCTCAAATAACTCATTCACCTACTTTTGGGAGAGCTTTCACTTGGTGAAGTTTCAGACCCATAGCTAATTACTCACCTACTCAAAATGAGTAAATGCGAATTATCTCTAAAAGTATTGCAGATAGCCAATTTTTCTCAAATAACTCATTTACCTACTTTTGGGAGAGCTTTCACTTGGTGAAGTTTCAGACCCATAGCTAATTACTCACCTACTCAAAATGAGTAAATGCGAATTATCTCTAAAAGTATTGCAGATAGCCAATTTTTCTCAAATAACTCATTCACCTACTTTTGGGAGAGCTTTCACTCTGTGAAGTTTCAGACCCATAGCTAATTACTCACCTACTCAAAATGAGTAAATGCGAATTATCTGTAAAAGTATTGCAGATAGCCAATTTTTCTCAAATAACTCATTCACCTACTTTTGGCAGAGCTTTCACTTGGTGAAGTTTCAGACCCATAGCTAATTACTCACCTACTCAAAATGAGTAAATGCGAATTATCTCTAAAAGTATTGCAGATAGCCAATTTTTCTCAAATTAACCATTCACCTACTTTTGGGAGAGCTTTCACTTGGTGAAGTTTCAGACCCATAGCTAATTACTCACCTACTCAAAATGAGTAAATGCGAATTATCTCTAAAAGTATTGCAGATAGCCAATTTTTCTCAAATAACTCATTCACCTACTTTTGGGAGAGCTTTCACTTGGTGAAGTTTCAGACCCATAGCTAATTACTCACCTACTCAAAATGAGTAAATGCGAATTATCTCTAAAAGTATTGCAGATAGCCAATTTTTCTCAAATAACTCATTCATCTACTTTTGGGAGAGCTTTCACTCTGTGAGGTTTCAGACCCATAGCTAATTATTCACCTACTCAAAATGAGTAAATGTGAATTAGCTCTAAAAGTATTGCAGATAGCCAATTTTTCTCAAATAACTCATTCACCTACTTTTGGGAGAGCTTTCACTCTGTGAAGTTTCAGACCCATAGCTAATTACTCACCTATTTAAAATGATTAAATGCGAATTATCTCTAAAAGTATTGCAGATAGCCAATTTTTCTCAAATTAATCATTCACCTACTTTTGGGAGAGCTTTCACTTGGTGAAGTTTCAGACCCATAGCTAATTACTCACCTACTCAAAATTAGTAAATGCGAATTATCTCTAAAAGTATTGCAGATAGCCAATTTTTCTCAAATAACTCATTCACGTACTTTTGGGAGAGCTTTCACTCTGTGAAGTTTCAGACCCATAGCTATTTATTCACCTACTCAAAATGAGTAAATGCTAATTATCTGTAAAAGTATTGCGGATACCCAATTTTTATCAAATACTCATTCATCTACTTGTGGGAGAGCTTTCACATGGTGAAGTTTCAGACCCATAGCTAATTACTCACCTACTCAAAATTAGTAAATGCGAATTATCTCTAAAAGTATTGCAGATAGCCAATTTTTCTCAAATGACTCATTCACGTACTTTTGGGAGAGCTTTCACTCTGTGAAGTTTCAGACCCATAGCTATTTATTCACCTACTCAAAATGAGTAAATGCTAATTATCTGTAAAAGTATTGCGGATACCCAATTTTTATCAAATACTCATTCATCTACTTGTGGGAGAGCTTTCACATGGTGAAGTTTCAGACCCATAGCTAATTACTCACCTACTCAAAATGAGTAAATGCGAATTATCTCTTAATAGTATTGCAGATAGCCAATTTTTCTCAAATAACTCATTCACCTACTTTTGGAAGAGCTTTCACACATGAAAGTGAAAAATTGTGAATATCTCGGAAAAGCTATTTCTTCTGCTTTAATGCTCGGCGGGAGATACACACGGGCGGCAGTGGTCTTGACAAAAAATTTTGTCTCCCCAAAAATGGTGGCCATTTTGAATTTTCAAAGTTTTTGCAAAACACAAAAATACTTATATCTCGAAAACCGTGCTATATGGAGCGAACTCAACAAAATTTTGGAGCTGCTGGGTATCTCTGCAGAGTAGCCATGCCAATTTTCAAAATATTTTTGTCTCGCCAAATATAGCGGACATTTTTAATTTTTTTATTTTTTGCAAAACACAAAAATGCTTATATCTTGAAAACCGTGCTAGATAGAGCAGACTGCGCTGACTTTGGTTGCCACAACAGTATAAGGCTAGAAACGAAGCATTTTCTTAATACTTTAGCACTCACCTTTATATCCTTTTCGGGACGCTTTGTTTTTGCTATGCAAAAACATTATCTTTTTTTTTTTGCGAGCGATCCTCTAGTTTTTTTTATGAATTATTTAAATAATTTTTAATGCATTAAAATTCATGAAATCATGCACTAAATCACTTATTTTGTTAAAATATGTTATTCAGCTACTTTTTCCATAGCTACAACATGGTGAGTAACTTGGGTGTCTATCTCAATAGCTAAGTGAGTAATAGCTACTTTTGGACTTTTCAGTAACTTCCATCATGAGTAAAATCACTTGTAACTTGAAAACTGTTGCATTTAGAGAATTATGTATCATATGTTATTCAGCTACTTTTGAGTCAGCTATAACATAGTAAAATTTCAGACCTGTAGCTTATGCCATAGCTGAGTAACAGCTACTTTTAGGTTATCATTGTTGAGTAAATCACTTATAACTTGAAAACTATTGCAGTTAGAGTGTTTTGTTTTAATATCTTACTCACCTACTTTTGGATCAGCTATAACATAGTAAAATTGCAGACCTGTAGCTTAATTTCATAGCTGAGCAATAGCTATTTTGAGCTTCTCACTCCTGAGTAAATCAGTTGTAACTTGAAAACTATTACATTTATAGTATTTTGTATAAAATTAATATGTTATTCAGATACTTTTCGGTCAGCTATAACATCGTAATATTGCAGAGCTGTAGTTCTAGCTGAGTAATAGCTACTTTGATGTTATCACTGTTGAGTAAATCAGTTGTAGCTTCAAAACTATTGACTTTAGAATATTTTCTTTAAATTTGTTATTCACCCAGTTTTGGGTCAGCTACAACATAGAATAATTACAGACCTGTAGCTTATTTCATAGCTGAGCACTAGCTATTTTTAGGTTCTCACTGGTGAGTAAATCAGTTGTAACTTGAAAACTATTGCATTTACAGTATTTTGTATAAATATGTTATTCAGTTACTTTTGGGTCAGCTATAACATAGTAAAATTGCAGACCTGTAGCTCTTTCCATAGCTGAGTAATATCTACTTTGATGTTATCACTGTTGAGTAAATGAATTGTAATTTGAAAAATATTGCAATTAGAGAATTTTGTTTTGATATGTTATTCACCTACTTTGGATCAGTTATAACATACATGTAGTAAAATTGCAGACCTGTAGCTTATTTCATAGCTTAGCAATAGCTATTTTTAGGTTCACACTGTTGAGTAAATCAGTTGTAACTTGAAAGCCATTGCATTTAGAGTATTTTCTTTAAATAAGTTATTCACCTACTTTAGGGTCAGCTTTACCGTAGTAAAGTTGCAGACCTGGAGCTCATTGCATAGCTGAGAATAGCTACTTTGAGGTTTTTCTGTTGAGTAAATCAGTTGTAACTTGAAAACTATTGTATTTAGAGAATTTTGTTTGAATATCTTATTCATTTACTTTTGAATTAGCTATAACATAGTAAAATTGCAGATGTGTATCTCATGGCATAGCTGAGTAATAGCTATTCTCAGGTCTTCACTGTTGAGTAAATCAGTTTTAACTTGAAAATTGAAAATTTTAATTACCTAAATGTAGCTTTTATAAGCTACAAGCTTACCATGTGGAACTGAATGCTTACTCGGATGGCCGCAAGACAATGGCCAATCTCCAAGAAAAATGGACGAATAATGATTGGCCACTACCTTAATACTGTAGGTGAACCTCATAGTGAAATACCGCATGTTCCCCGTCTTTTTTTAGTTGAAACTTAACCATACCCCCTCAGCTGTAATAAAGCAGGGAGGAAGGGTGGGACTTTCTTCATTTCGACATGGTAAGCTTGTAGCTTATAAAAGCTACATTTAAGTAATTAAAATATTCAATTTTATTGCGCTACAATAGCTTACCATGTGGAACTGAATGCTGAATCCAACCGCTAGGTGGAGGGGTTACAGCTGAGACTGGAAGAATTTTGTCAATTTTTCTTGGATTTTGAACTAATATATATGTTACAGTAAATATGCGAAAATGTGAAATATGCGAATATGTGAAATTTTCAGTAAATATGCGTATTTACTGGTTTTTTGGTCCAGTAAATACGCATATTTACTAAAATCATCATGAAGACTTTATATCTTAAATACTGGGTGTTATCTTGTCTTCATATTAACACTTATTTCAAACTTTAAACACCTTGTCCTATTCAAAGTTTGATACTTGTTTACAATCCAGCACTGGGATAATGATTTAACATCACTTTATAATTTCAAAAGCATTTGCATGTGATATGTGATAAAAATTTGTAATATATTTTTTTTCATGTAAAATAAATTTTAATGTAATAGACAAGTTTATAAATTTAAATATACAAATATTTATCAAATTATGATGCTTTATGTATAAAAGGAACAACAATCAGGGTAATAAGATTAAGATATATTTCTGTTGAAGAACTGAATTTCACTATAGTTTTAACAATGTATTTTAACAATGCATATCTTTTCCAAAGGTCACCAGTAAAATTTAGATCAATAATTATAGTTGAATAAAACTTCCCTTTAATGTTGTCCCCACAATAGAGGAAGCCACGCCATAACCATAGATGCCTCAAAAGAGATTAAGTCCCTCTGAAAGACTATGATGAAATCCAATTAGGGGGTAACTGGCCTTTTCATTGTTTCTAACAACAATTCTTTGATCAAGTAGGCAGTACCTACACTAACAAACTAAAGTCATAAATCTACCAGAAAATGGCAAAATATTAAGCCTTGATTGAAATAAAATAAAGAAACCACTTATTAATAATCTCTTGTTTAACAAGAGATTTTTTTGAGAATACATGCTGACTTGTTTGGGTGTAAATCATTTCTTAAATGATAAGGTAAAATTTCTGCTGAATGAAATTACAGTTAAAATTTAGACATTTAAATTAATTTCTTAAACTTTTATTTATTCACCAGTAAAAATGCTTTTTATGTATCAGTCACAAAAAATAGTGAAAAGTTAAATGATCTTTAATCATTTGTTGGGATGCCATAGGTCCTTAGTAGCTGTGGGATTGAAAATAATATAAGCTTAAATGAAATATCTACAGGCAGCACATATCTAAAGTTTTTAAAAATAAATATTTAAAAGCCCAGTGCTATTTTTCAACATATTGTCATGTAATGTACTCTAAAATGAAGTATGCTTAGTATGTTCTAATAGTCATCATAATAGAGTAAAATGTTACAATATAATTCACAGTTTGGTTTACCATTTAATATTATATAGAGTAAAATATTCCAATATATAATGTACAGTTTGGTTTACCATATAATATTATATAATTACAACCAGTGAATATCAAAGTTTCATTTCACATATTTACTGAAAGTCAAACCAGTACACTTGTGAAATAACACAGGTCATAAATCAGTAAATACGCGTATTTACTGAAAATTTTAGGGATTACGCGTATTTACTGACCAAATCAGTAAATACGCGTATTTACTGATTTCACATATTTACTGTAATATATATACCAAAGTATTTTCCAAATTACCAGTCTGAGTCCCGCTTACAGTGCCCCGGTTCGGAAACTGGGCCTATAAGAAGCTAAAAACCAGAATTTTATCAAAGAACAGTACGGATACTGTTAAGATGTCTGGATTTTGAAGGGAAAGGTGCAGCCATGCTCACTTAAACGGTATGAATTGCCCCAAGGGTTTCACTACAACATTACAAGCCCTGGGTTGAAATCTCAATTACTTGCCACCAAGATAAGATAGAAATGAAAATTGAGATTATGGGTTACCTAGTTAAACACATAATATTTATATCCCCAGACAAAAGTTGGGGATATATTGGATTCAGGTCCGTCGCGCCGCCGCCGCCGTAGAAATTTCCTTGTGGACGCGATAACTCAAAAACAAATTAATATTTTTTTTTCAAACTTGGTACACATGTTAAGGGTGCCCAAAGGAAGATCCCTATTTTAAGGTGACCTTAAACTCCCAGTAAAAAAGAACTTATGGCCACCTTAAGGTCAGAAATTGGACTTTTGGCTACTTAGAGCCCTGTAGGTCACAAACTATGATGCTCAGCTGGCTGAAATTTTACATGACAATACATTAATATGTTCTTAGTACATGTGCCGAAAATCACGACTTTAAGTTGAGGAGAAAATTGTGTTTGAGGCCCATAAATACCCCCACTTAGGGATTTTTTGCTATACTTTTCACATATTTTGCCCTATAATTTGGAAGTGATAATTCTGATGAGTCTCAAACTGCGCTAGGTATAACTTTGATATATAATCCTTGTCTGTAGAAAATTTTAGGGCTGTAGGTTTACCCAAAGGGGTCGACTTAAGGTCTCAAAAGTGCCCACAGAGACCCAATTTATGCACTTTTTGCCACTTTCAAGCACTGTAGCTTTCAAACTATGTCTCTCATCTAAGTTAAATATCATCTGGGAATATATCTATGTGTTTTCTTATATGTGCCCCAACATTTAGGCCTTTAATAGACAGTTAACCTGTGTATCAGGACCATAAACACCCACCCGAGTGACCCTTATAAGACATTTTTCACATCTTTTTCCCTGTAACTTGGAAATGGTAAGTCTGAGAAGTTTCAAACTGTATTAGATATATATTCTGTGTGTAATCTTAGTATGTAACAGATTTTAAGTCTGAAGTTTTAATTTTTGAAGGTCAAATTGAGGTCTCTAAAAGGCTCCCAAAGACCCAATATTTGGACTTTTTGCTACTTTTAAGCCCTGTGACTGTCAAACTATGTGACTGATAGAGCTCAAATCCTATCTGTGAAGATATTAGTATGTTATTAAGCGTCCCGCAAGGGACGCTTGTTTGTGTATGGGAGAGCTTCAGGCTCCGCATTTTGTTTTCCTTATAACTCTGTAACCGTTAGGCGGATTCTTTTCAAATTTGGCAGGTTTAGGCAGTAGCTTTGGGGAATTTTTTTGAATATGCTGTAGTGACATTTCAACCAATCAGAGAGGTCACATGACCAAAAATGTCTTTTTTCGATGGGGAAGCTTGTCTGGATGATAACTTGAAAGGAATTTTATCAATTCACCTGAAACTTGGCAAATACATTCATTCTATTAAAATCTGGAAATCATTAGATTTTGGCATTGATTGGTCAAGAAATGGCCGAGTAATTAATGATTAATTAATCATTACGAATTTTCCAAATAAGGAAAACACAAAAATGCTTATATCTCGAAAACCGTGCTAGATAGAGCGATTTCGACGAAATTTTTGAACCTCAGGGTATCTCTGCGGAGTAGTTTTCCCAATTTTCAAAAAAATTTTGTCTCGCCCAAAATGGCAGCCATTTTGAATTTTCGAAATTTTCGCAAAAATTGCAAAACACAAAAATGCTTATATCTCAAAAACCGTGCTATATAGAGCAATTTCCAAAAAATTTTTGACCCCCAGGATATCTCTGCGGAGTACTTTTCCCAATTTTCAAAAAAATTTTATCTCGCCAAAAATGGCGGCCATTTTGAATTTTCGAATTTTTCGCAAAAATTGCAAAACATAAAAATGCTTATATCTCGAAAACCCTGCTAGATAGAGCGATTTCGACGAAATTTTTGACCCACAGGGTATGTCTGCAGGGTACCCATGCCAATTTTCAAACCAAAAAGTTTCTCGCAAAAAATGGCGGCCATTTTGAATTTTCGAATTTTTCGCAATATTGCAAAACACAAAAATGCTTATATCTCGAAAACCGTGCTAGATAGAGCGATTTCTACGAAATTTTTGACCCACAGGGTATCTCTGCAGAGTAGCCATGCCAATTTTCAAAAAAATTTTATCTTGCCAAAA
Organism: Sabellastarte sp. h YS-2021; assembly: GCA_964017235.1. NCBI lineage: Eukaryota > Metazoa > Annelida > Polychaeta > Sabellida > Sabellidae > Sabellastarte > Sabellastarte sp. h YS-2021. The sequence continues at coordinate 77,572,908 of OZ024929.1, read as the reverse complement.
ATGGCGGCCATTTTGAATTTTCGAATTTTTGCGCAAAAATTGCAAAACACAAAAATGCTAATATTTCGAAAACCGTGCTAGCCTACATAGAGCGATTTCGACGAAATTTTTTATCTTCAGGGTATCTCTGCAGAGCAGCTATCCCAAAGAGCTTTCACTTGGTGAAGTTTCAGACCCATAGCTAATTGCTCACCTACTCAAAAAGAGTAAATGCGAATTACCTCTAAAAGTATTGCAGATGGCCAATTTTTCTCAAATAACTCATTCACCTACTTTTGGAAGAGCTTTCACTTGGTGAAGTTTCAGACCCGTAGCTAATTACTCACCTACTCAAAATGAGTAAATGCTAATTATCTCAAAAACTATTGCGGATACCCAATTTTTCTCAAATAACTCATTCATGTACTTTTGGGAGAGCTTTCACATGGTGAAGTTTCAGACCCGTAGATGATTACTCACCTACTCAAAATGAGTAAATGCGAATTATCTCTTAAAAGTATTGCAGATAGCCAATTTTTCTCAACTCATTCACCTACTTTTGGAAGAGCTTTCACATGGTGAAGTTTCAGACCCATAGCCAATTACTCACCTACTCAAAATGAGTAAATGCGAATTATCTCTAAAAGTATTGCAGATAGCCAATTTTTCTCAAATAACTCATTCACCTACTTTTGGGAGAGCTTTCACTTGGTAAAGTTTCAGACCCATAGCTAATTACTCACCTACTCAAAATGAGTAAATGCGAATTATCTCTAAAAGTATTGCAGATAGCCAATTTTTGTCAAATTAATCATTCACCTACTTTTGGGAGAGCTTTCACTTGGTGAAGTTTCAGACCCATAGCTAATTACTCACCTACTCAAAATGAGTAAATGCGAATTATCTCTAAAAGTATTGCAGATAGCCAATTTTTCTCAAATAACTCATTCATCTACTTTTGGGAGAGCTTTCACTCTGTGAAGTTTCAGACCCATAGCTAATTACTCACCTACTCAAAATGAGTAAATGCGAATTATCTCTAAAAGTATTGCAGATAGCCAATTTTTCTCAAATTAATCATTCACCTACTTTTGGGAGAGCTTTCACTTGGTGAAGTTTCAGACCCATAGCTAATTACTCACCTACTCAAAATGAGTAAATGCGAATTATCTCTAAAAGTATTGCAGATAGCCAATTTTTCTCAAATTAATCATTCACCTACTTTTGGGAGAGCTTTCACTTGGTGAAGTTTCAGACCCATAGCTAATTACTCGTCTACTCAAAATGAGTAAATGTGAATTATCTCTAAAAGTATTGCAGATAACCAATTTTTCTCAAATCACTCATTCACCTATTTTTGGGAGAGCTTTCACTTGGTGAAGTTGCAGACCCATAGCTAATTACTCACCTACTCAAAATGAGTAAATGCGAATTATCTCTAAAAGTATTGCAGATAGCCAATTTTTCTCAAATAACTCATTCACCTACTTTTGGCAGAGCTTTCACTTGGTGAAGTTTCAGACCCATAGCTAATTATTCACCTACTCAAAATGAGTAAATGTGAATTATCTCTAAAAGTATTGCAGATAGCCAATTTTTCTCAAATAACTCATTCACGTACTTTTGGGAGAGCTTTCACTCTGTGAAGTTTCAGACCCATAGCTATTTATTCACCTACTCAAAATGAGTAAATGCTAATTATCTGTAAAAGTATTGCGGATACCCAATTTTTATCAAATACTCATTCATCTACTTGTGGGAGAGCTTTCACATGGTGAAGTTTCAGACCCATAGCTAATTACTCAGCTACTCAAAATGAGTAAATGCGAATTATCTCTAAAAGTATTGCAGATAGCCAATTTTTCTCAAATGACTCATTCACCTACTTTTGGGAGAGCTTTCACTCTGTGAAGTTTCAGACCCATAGATAATTATTCACCTACTCAAAATGAGTAAATGTGAATTATCTGTTAATAGTATTGCAGATAGCCAATTTTTCTCAAATAACTCATTCACCTACTTTTGGAAGACCTTTCACACAAGAAAATGAAAAATTGTGAATATCTCGGAAAAGCTATTTCTTCTGCTTTAATGCTCGGCGGGAGATACACACCACGGCAGTGGTCTTGACAAAAGTTTTTGTCTCCCCAAAAATGGTGGCCATTTTGAATTTTCAAAGTTTTTGCAAAACACAAAAATGCTTATATCTCGAAAACCGTGCTATATGGAGCGAACTCAACAAAATTTTGGACCTGCTGGGTATCTCTGCAGAGTAGCCATGCCAATTTTCAAAATATTTTTGTCTCGCCAAATATAGCAGACATTTTTAATTTTTTTATTTTTTGCAAAACACAAAAATGCTTATATCTTGAAAACCGTGCTAGATAGAGCAGACTGCGCTGACTTTGGTTGCCACAACAGTATAAGGCTAGAAACGAAGCATTTTGTTAATACTTTAGCACCCACCTTTATATCCTTTTCGGGACGCTTTGTTTTTGCTATGCAAAAACATCTTTTTTTTTTGCGAGCGATCCTCTAGTTTATATATGTGCCAAAAATTAAGGCTTTAAGAAGACATTTAACCTGTGTATGAGGACCATAAATCCCCACCCGAGTGACCATTTTTAGACATTTTTCACATATTTTGCCCTGTAACTTGGAAATGGTAAGTCTAAGAAGTTTCAAACTGTATTAGATGCATATTCTATGTGTAATCTTAGTATGTGACAAATTTTAAGTCTGAAGCTTTAATTTGAAGGCCACATTTAGGTCTCTAGAAGGCCCCATAAAGACCCAGTATTTGGACTTTTTGCCAATTTTAAGGCCTGTGACTATTAAACTATGTGACTGATAGAGCTGAAATCTCATCTGGGAATACATTATTATGTTCTTTTTACATGTGCCAAAAATCAAGGCTTCAAGTAGACATTTAACCTGTGTATGAGGACCTTAAACACCCACCTGAGTGGCCCTTTTAAGACATTTTTCACATATTTTGCTCTGTAACTTGGAAATGGTAAGTCTGAGAAGTTTCAAACTTTATTAGATACATATTCTATGTGTAATCTTAGTATGTAACAAATTTTAAGTCTGAAGCTTTAATTTGAAAGCCACATCGAGATCTCTAAAAGGCCCACAGAGACCCAATATTTGGACTTTTTACCACCTTTAAGCCCTGTGACTGTTAAACTATGTGATTGATGGAGCTGAAATCCCATCTGGGAATGCATTATTATGTCCTTTTTACATATGCCGAAAATCAAGGTTTTTAGTAGACGTTTAACTTGTGTATGAGGGCCATAGACACTCGCCCAAGTGCCTTTTTTGACATTTTTTCCGTATTTTGCCCTGTTATTTGGAAATGCTTAGTGTGACAAGTCTTAAACTGTATTATATATAATTTTTGTTATGTATGTCCCCCAAAAAGTTTCAGATCTGTAGTTTAATTGCTAAGGTCTCTTTAACAATTGTAAAATGCCCACAGAAACCCAATTTATGGACATTATGCCACTTTAAAGCCCAGTAACTGTCAAACTATGTGGGTTATAGAGCTGAAATCTTTGAATTTTTAAAAGGAAATGCCTGTCTATTTAAATTTTGAATATTAATAATGTTATGGCTATCGTAGTCTTTTAAGAACTTATTATCTCCCGCCAGGCTTTAGCCCGGGAGGGAGATTATGAAATGATGCCTGTGTGTTCGTGCGTGCATGCGTGCGTGCGTGTGTGCGTGCGTTAGTTAGTCACGCAGATTTCTCCAAAACTACTGCAGCTACAGATTTTTTGTAAATTAATAGTCCCAATGAATTGTCATGCCCTTGAAAATTTTTTTGGTTTTATGGACTTAGGCCTAAAGATAAGTGAGTAATAGCAATCATAGCTACTTGGAGTAAAGGGCTCATAACTCAAAAACTATTGCAGATACAACTTTTTCTTGAAATATGTTGTTCAGCTACTTTGTCCTTAGCTATAAGATGGTACATAGTTTGGGGTTCTATTGCATAGCGTAAGTGAGTAATAGCTATTTTATCATTTGTAGCTAAATAACGACATGAGTAAATGTCAAATATCTTCAAAAGTATTAGAGTTACAGAAATCTTTTCAATATGTTGTTCATCTACTTTTTGGTAAGCTATCACATAGTAAAGTTTCAGACCTCTCGCACCTTGGATAGCTGAGTAATAGCTACTTTGAAATTCTGACTGTTGAGTAAAGCCATTGTAACTCCAAAACCATTGCAGTTAGAGTGTTTTCCTAAAATATGTTGTTCAGCTACTTTGTCCTTAGCTATAAGATGGTACATAGTTTGGGGTTCTATTGCATGCCATAAGTGAGTAATAGCTATTTTCTCATTTGTAGCTAAATAACAAAAGTAGTAAATGTCAAATATCTTCAAAAGTATTAAAGTTAGGGAAATCTTTTCAAATATGTTGTTCATCTACTTTTTGGTAAGCTATCACATAGTAAAGTTTCAGACTTGTTGCACCTTGGATAGCCGAGTAATAGCTACTTTGAAATTCTGACTGTTGAGTAAAGCCATTGTAACTCCAAAACTATTGCAGTTAGAGTGTTTTCCTTAAATATGTTGTTCAGCTACTTTGTCCTTAGCTATAAGATGGTACATAGTTTGGGGTTCTATTGCATGCCATAAGTGAGTAAAAGGTACTTTCTCATTTGTAGCTAAATAACAAAAGGAGTAAATGTCAAATATCTTCAAAAGTATTAAAATTAGGGAAATCTTTTCAAATATGTTATCCATCTACTTTTTGGTAAGCTATCACATAGTAAAGTTTCAGACCTGTTGCACCTTGGATAGCTGAGTAATAGCTACTTTGAAATTCTGACTGTTGAGTAAAGCCATTGTAACTCCAAAACTATTGCAGTTAGAGAGTTTTCCTAAAATATGTTGTTCAGCTACTTTTTCCTTAGCTGTAAGATGGTACATAGTTTAGAGTTCTGTTGCATGCTATAAGTGAGTAATAGCTATTTTCTCATTTGTAGCTAAATAACAGAAGGAGTAAATGTCAAATATCTTTAAAAGCATTAGAGTTAGGGAAATCTTTTCTAATATGTTGTCCATCTACTTTTTGGTAAGCTATCACATAGTAAAGTTTCAGACCTCTTGCACCTTGGACAGCTGAGTAATAGCTACTTTGAAATTCTGACTGTTGAGTAAAGCCATTGTAACTCCAAAACTATTGCAATTAGACTTTTTTCCTTAAATATGTTGTTCGGCTACTTTGTCCTTAGCTATAAGATGGTACATAGTTTGGGGTTCTATTACATGCCATAAGTGAGTAATAGCTACTTTCTCATTTGTAGCTAAATAACAAAAGGAGTAAATGTCATATATCTTCAAAAGTATTAAAGTTAGGGAAATCTTTTCAAATATGTTATCCATCTACTTTTTGGTAAGCTATTACATAGTAAAGTTTCAGACCTCTTGCACCTTGGATAGCTGAGTAATAGCTACTTTGAAATTCTGACTGTTGAGTAAAGCCATTGTAACTCCTAAACTATTGCAGTTAGAGTGTTTTCCTAAAATATGTTGTTTAGCTACTTTGTCCTTAGCTATAACATGGTACATAGTTTGGGGTTCTATTACATGCCATAAGTGAGTAATAGCTACTTTCTCATTTATAGCTAAATAACAAAAGGAGTAAATGTCAAATATCTTCAAAAGTATTAAAGTTAGGGAAATCTTTTCAAATATGTTATCATCTACTTTTTGGTAAGCTATCACATAGTAAAGTTTCAGACCTGTTGCACCTTGGATAGCTGAGTAATAGCTACTTTGAAATTCTGACTGTTCAGTAAAGCCATTGTAACTCCAAAACTATTGCTGTTAGACTGTTTTCCTTAAATATGTTGTTCAGCTACTTTGTCCTTAGCTATAAGATGGTACATAGTTTGGGGTTCTATTGCATACCATAAGTGAGTAATAGCTACTTTCTCATTTGTAGCTAAATAACAGAAGGAGTAAATGTCAAATATCTTCAAAAGTATTAAAGTTAGGGAAATCTTTTCAAATATGTTATCCATCTACTTTTTGGTAAGCTATCACAGAGTAAAGTTTCAAATTTCAAAGTTTACAACTTTTGGTGGCCATCTTCAATTTTTGCGGAAAATGAAAAATGGCAAATATCTCTGAAACTGTCAGAGAAAGAGCGATTTCGAGCAAGTTTTGGACCCGCAGTGTAGTAGAAGGGTATTCTGTTGAAACATGAAAGTTTTCAATTTCACATGGTGAAGTTTCAGACCCATAGCTAATTACTCACCTACTCAAAATGAGTAAATGCTAATTATCTCTAAAAGTATTGCAGAGAGCCAATTCTTCTCAAATAACTCATTCACCTACTTTTGGGAGAGCTTTCACTTGGTGAAGTTTCAGACCCATAGCTAATTACTCACCTACTCAAAATGAGTAAATGTGAATTATCTCTAAAAGTATTGCAGATAGCCAATTTTTCTCAAATAACTCATTCACCTACTTTTGGAAGAGCTTTCACATGGTGAAGTTTTAGAACCATAGCTAATTACTCACCTACTCAAAATGAGTAAATGCGAATTATATCTAAAAGTACTGCAGATAGCCAATTTTTCTCAAATAACTCATTCACCTACCTTTGGGAGAGCTTTCACTTGGTGAAGTTTCAGACCCATAGCTAATTAATCACCTACTCAAAATGAGTAAGTGTGAATTATCTCTAAAGGTATTGCAGATAGCCAATTTTTCTCAAATAACTCATTCACCTACTTTTGGGAGAGCTTTCACATGGTGAAGTTTTAGACCCATAGCTAATTACTCACCTACTCAAAATGAGTAAATGCGAATTATATGTAAAAGTACTGCAGATAGCCATTTTTTCTCAAATAACTCATTCATCTACTTTTGGGAGAGCTTTCACTTGGTGAAGTTTCAGACCCATAGCTAATTACTCACCTACTCAAAATGAGTAAATGCTAATTATCTCTAAAAGTATTGCACAGAGCCAATTTTTCTCAAATAACTCATTCACCTACTTTGGGAAGAGCTTTCACTTGGTGAAGTTTCAGACCCATAGCTAATTACTCACCTACTCAAAATGAGTAAATGTGAATTATATCTAAAAGTACTGCAGATAGCCAATTTTTCTCAAATAACTCATTCACCTACTTTTGGGAGAGCTTTCACTTGGTGAAGTTTCAGGCACGTAGCTAATTACTCACCTACTCAAAATGAGTAAATGCTAATTATCTCTAAAAGTATTGCAGATAGCCAATTTTTCTCAAATAACTCATTCATCAACTTCTGAAAGAGCTTTCACATGGTGAAGTTTCAGACCCGTAGCTAATTACTCACTTACTCAAAATGAGTAAATGTGAATTATCTCTAAAAGTATTGCAGATAGCCAATTTTTCTCAAATAACTCATTCACCTACTTTTGGGAGAGCTTTCACTTGGTTAAGTTTCAGACCCGTAGCTAATTACTCACCTACTCAAAATGAGTAAATTTGAATTATCTCTAAAAGTATTGCAGATAGCCAATTTTCTCAAATGACTGATTCACCTACTTTGGGAAGAGCTTTCAGTTGGTGAAGTTTTAGACCCATAGCTAATTACTCACCTACTCAAAATGAGTAAATGAGAATTATCTCTAAAAGTACTGCAGATAGCCAATTTTTCTTAAATAACTCATTCACCTACTTTTGGAAGAGCTTTCAGTTGGTGAAGTTTCAGACCCATAGCAAATTATTCACCTACTCAAAATGAGTAAATGCGAATTATCTCCAAAAGTACTGCAGATAGCCAATTTTTCTCAAATAACTCATTCACCTACTTTTGGAAGAACTTCCACATGGTGAAGTTTCACACCCATAGCTAATTACTCACCTACTCAAAATGAGTAAATGTGAATTATCTCTAAAAGTACTGCAGATAGCCAATTTTTCTCAAATAACTCATTCACCTACTTTTGGGAGAGCTTTCACTTGGTGAAGTTTCAGGCACGTAGCTAATTACTCACCTACTCAAAATGAGTAAATGCTAATTATCTCTAAAAGTATTGCAGATAGCCAATTTTTCTCAAATAACTCATTCACCTACTTTGGGAATAGCTTTGACTTGATGAAGTTTCAGACCCATAGCTAATTACTCACCTACTCAAAATGAGTAAATATGAATTATCTCTAAAAATACTGCAGATAGCCAATTTTTATCTCCCGCCAGGCTTTAGCCCGGGAGGGAGATTATGAAATGATGCCTGTGTGTGCGTGCGTGCGTGCATTAGTTAGTCACGCAGATTTCTCCAAAACTACTGCAGCTACAGATTTTTTGTAAATTAATTGTCCCAATGAATTTTCACGCCCTTGAAAATTTTTTTGGTTTTATGGACTTAGGCCTAAAGATAAGTGAGTATTCCACTATCTTTAGTACATCTTATTTATACGGCGGGAGATAAATGCATGCGTCAGAATGCTTGTTTTTGTGTGTTATACCTCTGCTTGCTGAGTTTTTAACTTTTTAAAATGAAACTGGTTAAACATATTCAAGTAGACAAAATGGACACTTTACGTGAGCTTTAAGTCCCAATATTAATGAAATTATATCCTTATGTAGTAAAACTAGGGGATTTTTAACCCTCAACTAGCCCAGTTTTATTCAACTTGCCTCGGTTAATTTTGGCACAGCTCCTACAGTTATGAACTCATTTCAGTTGATAATCACATACTTAAAATTCTCAATTCTTTTTGTATTTCAGTACCCCTTTTATATAGATTGTTTGTTTACCATTTATGCTGTAGCACTCCATCTCTTTGTAGTCCCAACCCACATCCCCCACCCGGATTCCCCCCACCCACCTCTGGGACCTCCAGCTATATTGAGTGACACTAAATAAACAAAGGTATTTAATGATATCAGATGAGAAACAAAGAACTCAATGGGGTTGCAGATCTTGTGTAATAGTGAGAGAGGTGTGGAGAAGGGGAGAGGGGTGGGGGTGGGAGGTGGTGGGCTTCATTACATATAACACAAAGGGGAGTCAGAACTGAGATTGTGTCACATATTTAGGTTGCATATATATGGACCACATATATAGGTATAGAGGAAATGAATAACTGAAAACAATTTGCAAATTCTAAAAATAATATAATAAAATAATAATATAAATAATTTTTTTTAAATAATATTTTATTTGTGAACAAATATAGAAACAGATATGCGCTTTTGGGATTATGAATTTTAGAATGGACATTGAATCATCAATCATTTAAATACTTTGAAGGAAGATTGAAAAGTATGATGAGTTGAGTTAAAAATAATATTTTATTTGTCAACAAATATAGAAACAGATATGCTCTTTTGGGATTATTATTTTAGAATGGACATTGAATCATCAATCATTTAAATACTTTGAAGGAAGATTGAAAAGTATGATGAGTTGAGTTAAAAATAATATTTTATTTGTCAACAAATATAGAAACAGATATGCTCTTTTGGGATTATTATTTTAGAATGGACATTCAATCATCAATCATTTAAATACTTTGAAAATAGGTTTAGAGTTATCATTGCAGGAAGATTGAAAATATAATTTTAGTTATGTATTCGGCGTCTGGGGATACACCATCTTCCTTGGGAAGATATAAACAGAGTAGATTGATGTGCTGAAGTTCATATAATAATGGGTAATTATGTTTTAAAAAATTCCCGATCAAAACCTGTGGCGTGAGTGATGACCTGTCTGGGGATATGTTGGCGCCGAGTTGGCCCAATCTAGTTGTACATAGCATTAATTAACCTAAGTGGAAGATAAAAGACCTTACCCAAACATCCTGAAAAGGTATGCTTATACTTAGACCCTGGGATTAGACTCCTGAAGACTTGGTTGTAGCGGATGTGCCCCCCCCCCCCCCTTCTTTTCTTTCCGAGGATACCTGGTCTGAGAGGAAGGGTCTAGGACTTGTTGTGCCGCCACCACTGGTCCAGATATATTGTTGTCATTGTCTGACCAAGTAAGGTCTTTTAGGTAAAAAATTGTAAATGTGTTGTGAGCTTTCCAGTGACAGGTTTGCATGATTTGGTCCACCGATACCCCACTGTAAAAGGCCTAAGAGGCCGCAAATGCCCTAATGTCATGTGCTTTAACTTGGCCAAGTGCAACGCTTGTTGGTCTGCTTGTTTATAACAAAGTAGAATGGTTTGTTTCAACCAAGAAGAGAGTGTAGCGGGTCTGATGTCTGAGGTGTGTCCTTTCTTGAAGGAGATGAAAAGGAGGGATCGAGACCCTCTCAGGTCTTTGGTTCGATCCAAACAGTACCTCAGGGACCGCACCGGACACAAGGTCCTGTCTTCTTCGAATTGTCTATCTACAATGGTAGTCAAAGCAGGAATAGTCACCGGAGACACACTTTGAGAACCTTCTCTTGCTAGTTGGTTTTTGGCTATGAAGTCAGAAGAATGGAACAAGGCAACCTTTTCCCATTGGCCTAAATTAGATACTTTGTTTGTAACCCAGGCATGGATTTCGCTGCGGCGCTTGCCAGAGGCCAAAACTAGCAAGAAAGCAGTTTTGAGAGTAAGATGTTTGAGGTCTGTGTCTTTCATAGGCTCAAAGGGTGCTTTTGTGAGCTCATTGAGAACAACAGAAAGGTTCCATTTTGGAAGATTTCTGGAACTTTTTGGACGATCCCTGTGAAAACTGGAGAATAACCTGTGAAGGTCAGAACTTTGTGCAATATGGTGGCCCCGCTGGGCCCAATGTGTCAACAATGGCCGTCCTGTCACCATCAATGGTCGAGGGGCACCTGTTTAGATCTTGGTACGGATACATGAAAAAATCTGAGATTTGTTTCACAGATGGAGTGGAGAAATCTACCGAATTTTCTCTGCACCATTTCACAAATAGAGCCCACTTTGACTTGTAGATGGTCCTTGTTGATGACCTCAGAGGGGAAGCAATTCTCTCTGCCACCTCCACAGAGAAGCCTTGTTCTTGGAGCTGTCCACTCCTAGACACCAGGCGTGGAGGTTGAGATGCTGTGAATTGCTGTGGAACACATAATTGTGGGATTATTTGAGAAGAGTTGTTGACACCGGAAGTTGTAGTGGGATCTCTGTTGAGAGCTGCACTAGGTCCCAAAACCAGAGCATCCCTGGCCAGCCTTGGGCTATTACAATGATCAGGCAATAGCATTGTCTGATTTTTGGATCACCCTGTGAAGGAGAGCCGTTGGAGGGTAAGCATAGGCAGTGAGACCCGTCCAGTTTATGTTCAGAGCATCTATGTCCCAAGCCTTTGGGTCTGGGACAGGAGATATGTACAGTGGAAGTTTGTGGTTCAGATGAGTGGCAAATAGGTCTACATGAGGAGTGAACCACTTTGGCAGATCTGTTTGAACACCTGCGGATGCAGTGACCATTCTGTTGACTGGACTTGGTTCGAGCTGGACAGAAAGTCAGCTATCACATTCAGACACCCTGGAATGTGTCTGGCTTTCAATGTTATGTGATAGTGATGGCACCAGGTCATGATCTTCCACAGGAGAGCACATATCTCTGCTGAGTGAGTTCCTCCTTGTTTTTTAATGTAGGCTACCACTGTTGAGTTGTCTGTTGCAACTAGCACTGTTTGAGACCGCCTTCAATTCTAGAACGTGTAGCCTTTTTCCCCAGTCTAACCACAGATCCTTGGTAGAACTTTGATCTAAGTGAGCGCTCCAACCTTTGTTTGAGGCATCTGTAAAGAGTTGCATATCCCTGAGTAGGTTTCAGTTCTGATTTTTCCTGATTTACTATCCACCCCAAGGACTGGGTTAGGTCAACCACTGCCTAGGTGTTGACTTGGGCTTCCTCGTAAGACTGGGACCTGATCAGCCAGTTGTCCAGGTATTGGTGAAGTCTGAGTCCTCTGGAGAGGGCCATTAGCTTCACTTTCTTTACAATCATTGTAAAGACCTGGGGGGGTTGGCTAGTTGAAGGTGAGGGAGGTGAACTGGAACACCTGCGACCTGTGGCAAAACCTTGGGTATTTCCTTGAGTTTGGGTGGATGGGGATGTGAAGGTAAGCATCCCATAGGTCTATCTACGATATACCCATTACCCTGGAATCAGGGAGGTTCTGATGGACTCTGGAGTTTTCATTTTGAACTTTTCTATGTGTGCAAAAGTGTTGAGCCTGCTTAAGTCTATGAGTAGCCTCCACCTTTAGTGAGGCTTGAGGACGAGAAACAGGCGACTGTAAAACCGGAGATTTTACATTTTCCACCCTTTCAATTGCATTCTTGACAGAAGAGACTGGATACAAGTGGCCAGAGCTGGGTCTTTTTGAAGGGCCTTGTATTCTGACCGAATCAGAGGGAATCTGACCAGAATTGGTTCTGAAATGAATGGCAGTATGTAGCCATTGGTGATAATGTTTAACACGTTGGATGAACATTTGTTTGTTTGTCAGTCTCTTCTGAAAGAACAGAGGAGACCGCCTGCTGGTGGACTGAGGGAAGCTTTTAAGGAGTCATTGGGGGAAGGGGTTTCCACACCCTTGTCCCCTGTTGTGGGGTCGAAAACGACACCTGGAGCCTCTGAAATTCGTTTTCCCCCTGCCTGAGGAAATGATTGGTTACTGCTTGGAATGGAATCACCCCCATTGGGGTGTTTCCTGTAGGAGCCTCTAGATTGTGGGGAATGGGAAAGGGCTGATTAATAGGGCCTAAACCCTAAGTGTTATTACAGGTGCCTTGATGAGGAACTCCTGTCCCTCCTAAACTAGTTGTGGATGGGGAGCTTTAAGATCTAAAGATCCGGTATGTCACCCGAATTCCCCATACCCCTTCTGACTACATATATGCACCATGAAATTGAGTTTAACCTGTGTGGTAGTAGCCTTGCTACTGTCTTAACAGATAACCATAACCAGGTTACATTCCGAAAAACCTAATGAAGAGCAGTTTGAAGCTCAACTCTTGATGACCGGAAGGGGGACGGGGGGGGGGGGGGGGGGGGGGGGTTGTTACCCAAAGAGGCCCCTAGGGAGATACAGATCTCAAAACTTGTAATTTGTCTTCAAAACAAGGTTGTCCCATTTTAAGGGACATTAACAGCCTAAATTCCTGTTGGCCTGGTAAATTATTCAGAATCCAGACTGTGGAGGATCTAGGCATAAATTCCCTGGGGACAGGGAGATTCAAAAACTGTCTAAGTTTCAATGTCCTCAGAAAATGGTTAGGGGTAAGTCAGGCAACCTACTTCCCTATAAAATACAGAGTCAGGACTGAATGAAGGACCTTGTTTAGAAAAAGCCCTCTTGGGCTTGAGGACTTGGACTTGCACCGAAGCCTCCAATAAGTGATATTTACTGCCAGGCTTGTGAACTATTAGTCCAGGTGTGTGTTAGGATTGTTCAGAGTTCTGATCTGGAACCATCATCCGAACATCAGATTTAAGATCCGATCATCCGAGGATCAGATCTAGATACAATTATCTGATCCTCGGATTTTAGATTAGATCATCCGAGCATTGGAATGTAATGAAAAAATTTGAGTATCAAACCATACTCGGATGGATAGAAGATGGGAATAATGCATCCGATTCTCGGGTGGATTAAAAACTCGGATGAACTAAGTTCTGATCTGGCTTCAGAATCAAGCAGGGATCTGATCCACCCTGGCTGAAAAGAAGTTGGATGTTATAATTTCCATGTAAGCTTTCCTTAAACGGTTCTTTGAAAAGAACTACACAACTGGATTTACGTATGTAAATCAAGAGTGACACAAGGTCATCTGCCCCACCCGCCTCACTGCAGGTAGGGCTAGTTGTGAGATAAGGAAAGCAAAAAATTACACAGAATTTTTATTAAATAACATAGAACCTAAAAAGCAAAAAATATTTTAATATTATAAAATTGGATGTCTTAAAATAATGCCAAACCAAGGTTACCTTAGTTTAAAAACACGTATTGTCTAGACGATTGAACAAGGATTCGTTTCCTGTTTTATTTTAAGTATTAACATTTTAAATGGTCAATAATACAGGAAAGAAGGGGTAAAATATTTTATTTCATTTTATTTCATTTTTACCCCACAGCCCTTAATGGCTGTCAGGGGATTGTTTTCACCCATGGTGTCCGGATGGACGGGTGGGTGGGCGGACGGCGGGAAAAAGTTTGTCCGGGCTGTATCTCAGAAACCGTAAGGTGTAGGAAGTTGATACTTGGTAGGGACATTGGTTAGGGGGTGTAGGTGTGCAATGTCATGATCTGACCTTGATTTGACCTTGCTGTAGTGACCTTGAGTTTGAAAATCTTGTCCGGGCTATATCTCGGAAACCGTAAGGTGTAGGAAGTTGATACTTTGTAGGGACATTGGTTAGGGGGTGTAGTTGTGCAACGTCATGGTCTGACCTTGATTTGACCTTTGACCTTGCTGTAGTGACCTTGACCTATAAAATCTTGTCCGGGCTATATCTCAGAAACCGTAAGGTGTAGGAAGTTGATACTTGGTGGGACATTGGTTAGGGGGTGTAGGTGTGCAACGTCATGGTCTGACCTTGATTTGACCTTGTAGTGACCTTGACCTATAAAATCTTGTCCGGGCTATATCTCAGAAACCGTAAGGTGTAGGAAGTTGATACTTGGTGGGACATTGGTTAGGGGGTGTATGTGTGCAACATCATGGTCTGACCTTGATTTGACCTTGCTGTAGTGACCTTGAGTTTCAAAATCTTGTCCAGGCTATATCTTGGAAACCGTAAGGTGTAGGAAGTTGATACTTTGTAGGGACATTGGTTAGGGGGTGTAGTTGTGCAACGTCATGGTCTGACCTTGATTTGACCTTGTTGTAGTGACCTGGACCTATAAAATCTTGTCCGGGCTATATCTCGGAAACTGTAAGGTGTAGGAAGTTGATACTTGGTAGGGACATTGGTCAGGGGGTGTAGTTGTGCAGCATCATGGTCTGACCTTGATTTGACCTTTGACCTTGCCATAGTGACCTTGACCTATAAAATCTTATCCGGGCTATATCTCAGAAACCGTAAGGTGTAGGAAGTTGATACTTGGTGGGACATTGGTTAAGGGGTGTAGGTGTGCAACGTTATGGTCTGACCTTGATTTGACCTTTGACCTTGTCGTAGTGACCTTGACCTATAAAATCTTATCCGGGCTATATCTCAGAAACCGTAAGGTGTAGAAAGTTGATACTTGGTGGGACATTGGTTAAGGGGTGTAGGTGTGCAACGTCATGGTCTGACCTTGATTTGACCTTTGACCTTGTCGTAGTGACCTTGACCTATAAAATCTTGTCCGGGCTATATCTCGGAAACTGTAAGGTGTAGGAATTGATACTTGGTAGGGACATTGGTCAGGGGGTGTAGTTGTGCAGCATCATGGTCTGACCTTGATTTGACCTTTGACCTTGCCGTAGTGACCTTGACCTATAAAATCTTGTCCGGGCTATATCTTGGAAACTGAAAGGTGTAGGAAGTTGATACTAGTAGGGACATTGGTTAGGGGGTGTAGTTGTGCAACGTCATGGTCTGAATTTGACCTTGCCATAGTGACCTTGACCTATAAAATCTTGTCTGGGCTATATCTCGGAAACCGTGAGGTGTAGGAAGTTGATACTTACTAGGGACATTGGTTAGGGGGTGTAGGAAGTTGATACTTTGTAGGGACATTGGTTAGGGGGTGTAGTTGTGCAACGTCATGGTCTGACCTTGATTTGACCTTGTTGTAGTGACCTGGACCTATAAAATCTTGTCCGGGCTATATCTCGGAAACTGTAAGGTGTAGGAAGTTGATACTTGGTAGGGACATTGGTCAGGGGGTGTAGTTGTGCAGCATCATGGTCTGACCTTGATTTGACCTTTGACCTTGCCATAGTGACCTTGACCTATAAAATCTTATCCGGGCTATATCTCAGAAACCGTAAGGTGTAGGAAGTTGATACTTGGTGGGACATTGGTTAAGGGGTGTAGGTGTGCAACGTTATGGTCTGACCTTGATTTGACCTTTGACCTTGTCGTAGTGACCTTGACCTATAAAATCTTATCCGGGCTATATCTCAGAAACCGTAAGGTGTAGAAAGTTGATACTTGGTGGGACATTGGTTAAGGGGTGTAGGTGTGCAACGTCATGGTCTGACCTTGATTTGACCTTTGACCTTGTCGTAGTGACCTTGACCTATAAAATCTTGTCCGGGCTATATCTCGGAAACTGTAAGGTGTAGGAATTGATACTTGGTAGGGACATTGGTCAGGGGGTGTAGTTGTGCAGCATCATGGTCTGACCTTGATTTGACCTTTGACCTTGCCGTAGTGACCTTGACCTATAAAATCTTGTCCGGGCTATATCTTGGAAACTGAAAGGTGTAGGAAGTTGATACTAGTAGGGACATTGGTTAGGGGGTGTAGTTGTGCAACGTCATGGTCTGAATTTGACCTTGCCATAGTGACCTTGACCTATAAAATCTTGTCTGGGCTATATCTCGGAAACCGTGAGGTGTAGGAAGTTGATACTTACTAGGGACATTGGTTAGGGGGTGTAGGTGTGCAACGTCATGGTCTGACCTTGATTTGACCTTTGACCTTGCCGTAGTGACCTTGACCTATAAAATCTTGTCTGGGCTATATCTCGGAAACTGTAAGGTGTAGGAAGTTGATACTTGGTAGGGACATTAGTTAGGGGTTATAGGTTTGCATTATCATGGTGTGACCTTAATTTGACCTTTGACCATGTCGTAGTGACCTTGACCTTTAAAATCTTGTTGCACCTTTGGGTCTGTCTTTTGATGCAGATTAAGCACTGTTAAAGTCATATTAGAATTTATTAAGAATTTTACTTTTATAACTTCCCATTGTAAGAGATGGAATTTCATCAAGTGAGCCACAGATTTTGCTCCAACACCACACATAAGCATTCATTGAATGTATTACCACTTCTGTATGCATGGTAATATTCAAAACATCTAAACCATAATTCAGCCATGCAGATGTAGATAAAGAGTGTTGTAATTTTAGTTTACTGATTAATGCTGTCATCTTGTTATTGAATTATCTTGTTTTAATACTTCATCTTTACATGCATTATCTTTCTTTTAGACATTGTTTTTTCCATTTAAACATCATTTGGACCTTTATATAACTGACAGTGCTCTGAAAGTATCCTGAACTTTGTACTGATACAGTACTTCTATATCTCATAGGTTTAAAATATTTCCCTATGCTGTGGGGTACGGGCATCTCTGATGCTATTTTGTTTAATAGGTAAATGTACTGTATAAAAAACTACATACACGCGTCTCTCAGCACGCGCTGTCTAGACATGACATCATCACAGGGGTTTCCCCAAGGATTCCCCAAGTTAGTTTTGTGCTTTATATCATATTTTAACCCTTAAAATGGACAAATACTGTAGCAGAACGGGGATAAACCCTTACAAAATTTATTGTATCCCCGGCGCGAAGCGGGGATACTATGGATTCATCGTCGTCCGCATCCGCAGAGATTTCTTGTTAGTGACCTACACTCCACATTTCTTTCCAGATTTCTTTCATATTTGGCAGGTGGCTTGATATGGTGGAGGATTCGCCACCCTATCTTTTTGGTAGGCTTTATGTCTAAATTAGGCCTGTGGTAGACAAAAATGTCTAAAATGTGGAATATTGCTTGTTAGCGACCTACAGTCCACATTTCTTTCCAGATTTCTTTCATTTTGGCAGGTGGCTTGGTATGCTAGAGGACTCGCCACCCTATCTTTTTCGTAGGCTTTATTAGGCCTGCGGTAGACAAAAATGTCTAAAATGTGGAATATTGCTTGTTAGCGACCTACAGTCCACATTTCTTTGCACATTTCTTTCATATTTGGCAGGTGGCTTGGTATGCTAGAGGACTCGCCACCCTATCTTTTTGGTAGGGTTTATGTCTAAATTAGGCCTGTGGTAGACAAAAATGTCTAGAATGTGGAATATTGCTTGTTAGCGACCTACAGTCCACATTTCTTTCCACATTTCTTTCATATTTGGCAGGTGGCTTATCGCTTAAAAGTATTGCAGATAGCCAATTTTTATCAAATAACTCATTCATCTACTTTGGGGAGAGCTTTCACATGGTGAAGTTTCAGACCCGTAGATAATTACTCACCTACTCAAAATCAGTAAATGTGAATTACTAGTATCTCTTAAAAGTATTGCAGGTAGCCAATTTTTCTCAAATAACTCATTCACCTACTTTTGGAAGAGCTTTCACTTGGTGAAGTTTCAGACCCATAGCTAATTAAAATTAATGAAATCATGCACTAAATCAATTATAACTTGAAAAGTATTGCATTTAGAGCACTTTGTTAAAATATGTTATTCAGCTACTTTTTCTATAGCTACAACATGGTGAGTAACTTGAGTGTCTATCTCAATAGCTAAGTGAGTAATAGCCATTTTTGGACTTTTCACTAACTTCCATCATGAGTAAATTCACTTGTAACTTGAAAACTATTGCATTTAGAGAATTTTGTGCAAATCTGTTATTCACCTACTTTTTGGTCAGCTATAACATAGTAAAATTTCAGACCTCTAGCTCGTGGCATAGCTGAATAACAGCTACTTTTGCCTTTGCCGGTGGATACATCTTGCATCTGGCCACAGATGCGTCCTTGGTCTAGTTTTATTATGTCAGCTGACTTGTCAGTCAGCTGACATTATGTCATCACTCTGCGGCGTGGGCGTACGCGTCCGCGTCCGCGTACGCGTCCGCGTGAACAACTTCTTCTCCAAAACTACAAGGCCTAGAGACATGCTGTTTTTTTTAAAAGATACCTTATCTATC
Source organism: Sabellastarte sp. h YS-2021 (assembly GCA_964017235.1). NCBI lineage: Eukaryota > Metazoa > Annelida > Polychaeta > Sabellida > Sabellidae > Sabellastarte > Sabellastarte sp. h YS-2021. The sequence continues at coordinate 77,554,137 of OZ024929.1, read as the reverse complement.
GAGGATGAAAAATTGTTCAAGGCATGCAAATCTGTCTGTTCGTCTGTTTGCTAGAGACATTACAAGGGGGGTACCCCCACCAAAAGTGTGAAAATTTCAACTTTTTATCACAATTTTCTCAGTGACTATTGCAGGGATTTCTCTCATATCTTGCATATATGTACTAGGCCAGAGGTAGATTCTCTTGTGTGAGTATGAGACCTGGATCTGTCTTACTTTTTTTTTAATAAATTTTTTTAATAATTTTTAATGCATTAAAATGCATGAAATCATGCACTAAATCACTTATAACTTCAAAAGTGTTGCATTTACAGCATTTTGTGAAAATATGTTGTTCAGCTACTTTTTTCATAGCTACAATATGGTGAGTAAGTTGGGTGTCTGTCTCAATAGCTAAGTGAGTAATAGCTACTTTTGGGCTTTTCAGTAACTTCCATTATGAGTAAAATCACTTGTAACTTAAAAACTATTGCATTTAGAGAATTTCGTATAAATATGTTATTCAGATACTTTTGGGCCAGCGATAACATAGTGAAATTTCAGACCTGTAGCTCATGGCATAGCTGAGTAATAGCTACTTTTAGGTTATCACTGTTGAGTAAATCGCTTATAACTTGAAAACTATTGCATTTAGAGAATTTCGTATAAATATGTTATTCAGCTACTTTTGGGTCAGCTATAACATAGTAAAATTTTAGACCTGTAGCTCATAGCATAGCTGAGTAATAGCTACTTTTAGGTTATCACTGTTGAGTAAATCACTTATAACTTGAAAAGTTTTGCATTTAGAGCATTTTGTTAAAATATGTTATTCAGCTACTTTTTTCATAGCTAGAATATGGTGAGTAAGTTGGGTGTCTGTCTCAATAGCTAAGTGAGTAATAGCTACTTTTGGGCTTTTCAGTAACTTCCATCATGAGTAAAATCACTTGTAACTTAAAAACTATTGCATTTAGAGAATTTCGTATAAATATGTTATTCAGCTACTTTTGGGCCAGCTATAACATAGTAAAATTTCAGACCTGTAGCTCATGGCATAGCTGAGTAATAGCTACTTTTAGGTTATCACTGTTGAGTAAATCACTTATAACTTGAAAAGTGTTGCATTTAGAGCATTTTGTTAAAATATGTTATTCAGCTACTTTTTTCATAGCTAGAATATGGTGAGTAAGTTGGGTGTCTGTCTCAATAGCTAAGTGAGTAATAGCTACTTTTGGGCTTTTCAGTAACTTCCATCATGAGTAAAATCACTTGTAACTTAAAAACTATTGCATTTAGAGAATTTCGTATAAATATGTTATTCAGATACTTTTAGGCCAGCTATAACATATAGTAAAATTTCAGACCTGTAGCTCATGGCATAGCTGAGTAATAGCTACTTTTAGGTTATCACTGTTGAGTAAATCACTTATAACTTGAAAACTATTGCATTTAGAGTATTTTGTTTAAATATGTTATTCACCTATTTTGGGGTCAGCTATAACATAGTGAAGTTCCAGACCTGTAGCTCATTGCATAGCTGAGTAATAGCTACTTTGAAGTTCTCACTGTTGAGTAAATCAGTTGTAATTGGAAAACTATTGCATTTACAGAAATTTGTGTAAATATGTTATTCAGCTACTTTTGGGTCAGCTATAACATAGTGAAATTATAGACCTATAGCTCATGGCACAACTGAGCAATAGCTATTCTCAGGTACTGACTGTTGAGTAAATCAGCTATATCTTGAAAAATATTGCATTTGGAGTATTTTGTTAAAATATATTGTTCACCTACTTTTGGGTCAGCTATAACATAGTGAAATTACAGACCTATAGCTCATGGCATAGCGGAGCAATAGCTATTTTCAGGTTCTCACTGTTGAGTAAATCAGTTGTAGCTTGAAAACTATTGCATTTACAGTATTTTGCTTAAATATGTTGTTCACCTACTTTTGGGTTAGCTATAACATAGTAAAATTTCAGACATGTAGCTCATTGCATAGCTGAGTAATAGTTCCTTTGAGGTTCTCACTGTTGAGTAAATCAGTTGTAACTTGAAAACTATTACATTTAGAGTAATTTGTTAAATATGTTATTCACAGAATTTTTGGTCAGCTATAACATAGTGAAATTGCAGACCTCTATATCATGGCATAGCTGAGCAATAGCTACTTTCAGGTTCTCACTGTTGAGTAAATCATTGTATCCACTGGATAGCCGCAGTGTGTAGAGAGAGATTTCACCATTACTGCTCTGATGAAAAAAATATTATAGCTAGCTTTCTTAAGTTTGCAGTATATATTAATAACCATAAAATGTTGTCTGGGAATATTTTTGGCCTCATTTTGAGAAACAAGATGGCCACCACAGGTGTTTTTTTGTCATGAAAAGTGCTTATATCTCCCTTATTATTGATCCTAGAGGTTTGGGATGATAAACCAACCTGTAGGAAATCATGGGCTGGGAATCTTTTGGTGTGGTCAGATTTGACCTTCAATGACCCCTCCTTCAAGGTCAAACAAGCCAAACTTAAAAGTGCTTATAACTCGCTTATTATTGGTCCCAGAGGTTTGGGATGGTAAACAGACAGGAAATCATGGGCTGTGAATCTGTTGATATGGTCCGATTTGACTTTGGAATCCTCCTTCAAGGTCAAATGAGGATAGCGAAAATTGAAAGTGCCTACAACTCGCTTATTATTGGTGACAGAGATTTGGGATGGTAAACCATCCCATAGGAAATCATTGGCTCGGAATCTTTTGGTATGGTCAGATTTGACCTTTGGACCCCTCCTTCAAGGTCAAATGAGGACAGCCAAGGTTAAAAGTGCTTATAACTCACTTATAATTGGTCCTAGAGGTTTGGAATGGTAAACCAACCTATAGGAAATCATGGGCTGGCAATGTATTTGTGTGGTTGGATTTGACCTTGGACCCCTTCTTCAAGGTCGAACGAGGATATTGCATTTGTAGTATTTCTTTAAATATGTTTTAACCTATTTTTTACACTTAAACAATTACCTTGTTATTTTCCTTCATAATACCATTTACAGGGCACAACTTTTTTATCCTTTTCTTCTGTCAGCTTCGGAATTTCTTTCGAACTTGCTGTTCAGTTACCATTTACTGTATTTCTGTACAGCCCTTTTCCTGATAATTATTCTGTCCTCTCATTATCACCTTCACAAATCAAAAACACTCAGTCAGCTGACACAGTGCCCGTTCACGGGCACTCTCCTCTTGTTTGAATTCAACAGGAATATATTCCTGTATATAAACTACACGCACGAGTAGTGCATAGTTTGCATGCAATTGCTGTCTAGACAAAAAACGGAAGTTGTTTCCAAAGATTTCTCTCAGCAAGGACACGTTTAAGCTTAATTTATATATTTTTAAATCCTAGAAATGGTCAAATAATGAAGCAGATAGAGTTAAATATTTTATTTATTTTATTTTATTTGCCAGGGATATATATATATATATCCTGTATTAAAAGCCACATAAACGAGTCGCTATTCTTTACGTGAACCCGGAAGTGGACTTCAGTTGTAAAATATGCTAAAAATACTTATCTGATCTATGAAAATTCACCAAATAATGATTCTATGTATTAAAATAAGGAAACTGATACACTTTCAATATCCAACGACAAGTATATCCTTGTAAAATTGAGATCTTTTCCTTCTAAAATAAAAGTATGTTATAATCACGCGGCCAACAAGAAAAAGGCAGGGAACATGCGGTATTTAACTACGCGGTTCACCTATAGTATTAAGGTAGTGGCCAATCATTATTCGTCCATTTTTCTTGGACGTTGGCCATTGCCTTGCGGCCATCCGAGTAAGCATTCAGTTCCACGTGGTAAGCTATTGTAGCGCAATAAAAATATTGCATTTAGAGTACTTTGCCATAAATATGTTATTCAGTTACTTTTGGGTCAGCTATAACATAATGAAATTGCAGACCTGTAGCTCATTGCATAGCTGAGTAATATCTACTTTGATGTTATCACTGTTGAGTAAATGAATTGTAATTTAAAAACTATTGCAGTTAGAGAATTTTGTTTTGATATGTTATTCACCTACTTTGGATCAGTTATAACATAGTAAAATTGCAGACCTGTAGCTTATTTCATAGCTTAGCAATAGCTATTTTTAGGTTCATACTGTTGAGTAAATCAGTTGTAACTTGAAGCCATTGCATTTAGAGTATTTTCTTTAAATATGTTGTTCACCTACTTTTGGGTCAGCTTTAATATAATGAATTTGCAGACCTGTATGTCATGGCATAGCTGAGCAATAGCTACTTTCAAATTTTATTGTGTTAATACATCCTATCCAATGGACAATTGCTAATCCGGTCGGCGCAGACCGGCCCGCCAAACGCCAGAAAAAGACATCCTGTGTTGCCACCGGCTGGCCGGTCCGTAGTACTGTGCACTCCCCAGATGGCGCCTCGTACTTCCTTCCTGTCTAGACAACCTGACGTCATAGCATCTTTTTTCGTTTGGCGCGTGTACTGTGCAGACGTGTTTTCAACAATCTCCAGATATTTTAAAGAAAAGTGTGCATTATGACGGATTTTATACCTTATTTGCAAATAATTTATTGTAAAAGTGTTACCTTCATATCAAGCACGGATATACATCGAGAAATCTGCTGGAAACGCTCCCTAGTTGACTCAATTTAGTGTTGATGATAGGGCAGTAATCTACTAGAATATGAAGGCAGCCATTTTCTAGTTTCCTCCCATTCAACAATTGTGTTGTTAGGGGCAGATCGACAATATTTAGAAGTATAATGGATATACTACTTACAAGGTATTTTTATCCGTGTTTTTTGTTTGAATGTACCTGCTGTGACCTTCCAGCTACAATCACCATAGAAACGTCTTTTCTATTACTACAAGTAGAAATCACGGGAAACTTCAGTCTACGTAGTTTTGAACACTGTTAAGAAGGAATTCCCCCAGCAAGATGCATTCTTCATCTTCAGAGCGCACTGGTACCGACTTCTCTGCTGTATAGCATCAGTCACACCAGCCTAGCTCGAGTATTCAGTGTTTCTTCATCAGAAGCAAGAGATGAATTCTTCAGATTTCTTCAGAGCGCACTGGTCCAGACATCTTTGCTTTAAAGCATTAGTCGACCGGTAAGCTTATATATATATACATCAGCAGCAAGAGATGCATTCTTCAGATTTCTTCAGAGCGCACTGGTCCAGACATCTTTGCTGTAAAGCATTAGTCGACCGGTAAGCTCATATATATGTACATCTACAAAGAAGGAATTCCTTCAGAAGTGCAGGAAGTTTGATCTCGCGTCTACTGTGATATCAGTCCCTCCCTTGTGGACCCGGCTTTGTTGTCGGTAGTGAGGGTTGTGGATGGCCAGTTCACTGGTTTTATCTCGAAAGGAAGAAGAAATTTCATCTACAAATCTTCAGAGCGCGCTGGTCCAGGCTTTCCTGCCTTTTAAAGCATCACCCGGCCGACCAGCTAAAAAAAAAAAGAACGCGACATTTGACGTCATATCCAGTCAGCCAATCGCGTCCTTCCTTCCAACTCACGAAGCTGGTCACGTGATTCACCGACCAGGTCACGAAGTTAATCACGTGCTTCACCGACCAGGGCACGAAGCTGATCGTCATTTCTTCTCAGCCAATCACGTTGCCCCTCCCTGGTCACGTGATACACCGACCAACATTCGTTTCTAAATATAGCTCACAAGGGCTTTCCCAGCAACTGTAAAATCTACAATTAAGACGTGCGTTCAAACATATACTTTTATTAATGGAGGAAACCTACAGCCAGCTAAATTCAACACAAAATGTAGTTGTAAAATTGCTTTAGCAATGGGTTACCGACTACACAGCCTTGTACACTTGCTTCATCAACTGGTTACAGAGTGTACCGACCAATACTGGCTACACAGCCTTTATACCCTTGCCTCAACAACTAGTTACAGAGTGTACCGACCTGTACCGGCTACACAGCCTTGTACACTTGCCTCAACAACTGGTTACAGAGTGTACCGGCCGGTACCGGCTATACAGCCTTGTACCCTTCTTTTAGCAATTGGCTACATATGGCTTCAACCTACCGGTTACAAGTCTACCGGCAGGGCACTGGCTACACAGTCCTTACTGTGCTGTTTTTCACCCAACTAGTTACATAAGCTGACTAAATATAGACCAGTGGCTGTCTAAATTCGTTGCTGACCCCAGCCTGCCAGTTTCTTGCCAGTTACAGTTACAGTTTTTTTATTACTGGCTACAACTGTTACAGAGTGTACCGGCTGGTACTGGCTACACAGCCGTGTACACTTGCCTCAACAACTGGTTACAGAGTGTACCGGCTGGTACTGGCTACACAGCCTAGTACACTTGCTTCAACAACTGATTACACAGTGTACCGGCTGGTACTGGCTACACAGCCTAGTACACTTGCTTCAACAAATGGTTACACAGTGTACCGACTGGTATTGGCTACACAGCCTAGTACACTTGCTTCAACCTACGGGTTACAAGTCTACTAACAGGGTGCTGGCTACACAGTCCTTACTGAATAATGCTGCGAGCCAACTGGTTACAAAAAAAAAAAAAAGGGCTGGCTAAATTTAGGCCAGTAGCTGTCAAAATTGATTGGTGACCCCAGCCTGCCAGTTTTCTGCCGGTTACAGAGAATTGCTGGTTACAGTTAAGTACCGGTGTACCACGAAATCCTCCCCCCCGGAAATCCTCCCCGGGGGGGGGGGGGGGGGGGGGGGGGGGGATGTCCTAGGATATCCTCCCCCGGGGGGTAAATTTCCTAGGAAATCCTCCACCCCGGGGGGGAGGAACTCCTAGGAATATGACCCCCCCACCAGGAAATAACCCACCCCGGGGGGGGGAGGATTTCGTAACAGATCTTCTAGGAAATCCTCCCCCCACCATACTGTAACTACACAAATTTTGTATTAAAAAACTGAAAATCAACAGTGTCAGCTAGATCTTGTGTATTCTGAATTTTGTCAATGTACTATTGCAGAAGTGGATAAATATATAAATTACAAATCTCAAGGAAAGATGTTACGTAAAAAATTTAAAAGTTATAAACCATTTTGGAATAGTGAATTAACTAGCTTATGGAAAGATATGTGTCATAAGGAAAGGTCAGCTCGATGTTTAACAAGTAATTTACAACATAAAAAATCATTAAGAATGAAATTTTCAACTGCAAAAAAAAACATTTGACAAAAGACTCCGATATTATGAGAGGCAATATAACAAAAATATTATTGCAAATATAGAAACTGTAAGTTCTTCAAATCCCAGGGAATTTTGGCAAAAAATAAAAACACACTGTCAGTGTAATAAAAAGTTTATCTATCTATATATTAAAATGAAAAATATTATGGAACCCCCCTTTAAATGCATACTTTTGTCACTGGCATACTTTCTGTATTATTTTCTGAAGAAATCATTAGTGATTTTTACTGTTGTTGGTAACTCCCAAAGAACCCCGAAATGTATATTTTGCATATATATCATTGAGTATAATTTTAATAATGAGCAGTTAAATGGATTGGAAATAAACAAATCAATTTGAATACATTTATATAAGGGACAGCCCAAATAGTATTCATAAGAGATATAAACTGAACAAATTAGAATATTAATATGATTATATGTCCTAATTTTCAGTTACCTTTTTATGGCTAAGTTAGATTCATGTAATATTCATGATATATTTTTTTTAAATTGAAGCCCCCTCTTGCCCATCCTTGTTTATTGTTGTATGCTTTACATTCTCCTATGAATTTATCAAAGTGTAACAGTTATCCTGTCTTCACTTTGGAAGGATTACAAGTGCAATTGCCCCTACATTGTTAAAAGTACTTCACATAATCTGCTACCTTCTCAGGTCTTTGATTTCTACTCCTGTTCAGGCTGCTTAAAACAAAACAACAAAGCCTGGGATGCTTTTGTTTATTGCATCAAAGTTGCTTCAACTGTCTTTCCCATAATTTCCTACCTGTTCAGGCCTTTGAAACCTAATCCTCCTATAGCTACTTTAAAGAACAAAGCTAACTGTTTGATATATTTATGGTGTATAATTGCAATTTCTTCCTGATTTTTGTGTATAAATACCAGGGGAAAATGACCAAAATCATATCATTTTATAATCTCATTGGAGTATTATGTAAAATGGATGCTGAAAAGGACAATTTCACAAGTTCTGAGGAAGGGAAACAAAATTTGGTTTCTAACACAGACAAGTTTGTCAAATTTACCATTGATTTTAATTGCAAGTGTAGAAAACCAGACTCACGAATAATGAAGACCTACTATATTAATCTATGCTTAATAAAGTTTATCAAGAATTTGATGGTTTTTCAATATAAAATTTTTTTCAACAGGCGGGGGGGGGGGAGGATTTCCTGGTGGGGGGGATGATTTCCTAGGAAATTCTCGCCCCCCGGGGGGGAGGATTTTCAGGAGGGGAGGATTTCCTTTTACACCGGGTATGGAGTCCTGGTACCGGACAGAGTTGCCTAAGGTTAGTTTTGGTTACAGAGAATTCTTAGACCGGTCAGTGGTTTTGGTGATGTGACATGCCAGTGTCCCAACCTACTGCCAGGCAACCTTCCCTTATCACATCTCTCAACAACCTGTTATCAGTGCTGGACTTGGCTGGAGAGATAATAAATTTTGTCATGTCCGGCCAGGGGTCAGACATCTCACGATTGACAATTGCTCTGTAAATGCTGCACCTTGCAGGATGCCGGCCCGGGGCGAAGAGTCTATTAATATGAAAAGTTGTGTCAGTCCCACCAGACCACAATAAGAACAGAGAGACTGTTAACCTGGATCATTGTCACCAGACCGGACCAGTGTCCGGAGGGACAGAAAATGTTTATCAAAAATACCAAATGTCCCAAATGTGGCACACAATTGGCCTGTAGGGTCCAGACTAAGCCCTTTTTCGGGAACTTAGGAAGCCTTGGGGGCTGGACCCTAGGTATTACAAATGTTCAAGGAGGGATACTTACTCCCATATACCTATACAAGAACAATCCAGGTAATGCCTGCTATTCGGTTTTGTCCACAGCACCTTTGGAGTTCACTGTGATACCAAAGGAGGTGAAACTTGTGACCATACACAAGGACTTAAGAAGCCACCAGTACCTAGACGACTGGTTGGTGAGAGCCAGATCCCAGGCTTGTCTCCAACATTCACAGGAGCTAGTAAATAATGTGTCAGCCACTGGGTTGGCTGATGAACTTACAGAAATCAGAGCGGTTCCGACCGACTCTGGACCGGTGACAGAACCTTCAAGAGACTATGTTAAAACTGCTATCCCTACCGGCTTGCCCGGTCCGGGAATTCATGTCCTTGATAGGTTACTGACGGCTACAGAAAAGCAAGTTAATCTAGGTCGACTTCATATGAGACCCATACAGTGGCATCTCAAAACAACTGGAGGGTGCCAGAATCACTGGAAAAGGTGATCCAAGTCCCTAGGTCCCTGCACCCCCATTTACAATGGTGGCTGAAGGAAGACGATGTACTTACAGGCCAACCATTATACCCAAGAAAGCATGCTCTGCAAATATTTACAGACGCATCAATAAAAGGGTGGGGCGCTCACTTAAACGAGCACACTGCAGGAGGAACCGGGTCCCTCCCGGGAAGCAAGCTGCACATAACTATCCAGAATTTAAAGCAGGCTTCCTGGCTTTAAAAGAGTTCCAGGAACTTTGCTCAAACAAGATAGTACTTGTAGCAACTGACAACACCACAGTAGTGTCATACATAGACAAGGAAGGAGGCATGAGGTCGGGCCCACGTGTGCCCTACTATGGGGAATCTTGACCTGGTGTACCAGGAAACAAGTGACTCTAAGCCCGACACATTCCAGGCCGGCTGAATATGGTAGCAGACAAGCTATCCCGGCTAGGGCAGACCATTAAAACAGAGTGGTCTCTCCTTCCAGAGGTCTTCCACTCAATCTGCAGCAGGTGGCACCGGCTCAAATAGACTTATTTGCTATGAGGTTCAACAACAAGTTGCCTCTGTTTGTGTCACCGGTACCGGATCCCCTGGCCACAGCAGTGGATACACTCAGTATGCCATGGTAGGATCTGAAAGCATACACCTTCCCACCATCAGCCATATTGGGCAAGTGGTGGAGAAGTTGCAAGACTCCCCATGCAAGAGAATCATTCTGATTGCTCCGGGGTGGCCCAACATGCCTTGGTTTTGGGATCTAGTGGCCATGTCCAGCCACATCCCGCTGAGCCTGCCCAATCTGTCCAGCCTGTTCACAGCCATTCGATCAGATCCCTCACAGAAATCTGACAAATCTTAATCTCCATGCAGGGCTCCTAGAGCCTCAGCAATCGAGGAGCAGGACTTGTCTGAGGCAGTGGCAGCATTAGAATTGAGGCTCCGCAACGGGGGGGTCAATCAGATCAGTCTATGAGGCAAATGGTTCTTTTTTACCAAGTGATGTATCATTCATCAGGTGTACTTCGGGCACCACATGTAAAGTCAGTTGCTGACTTCCTTAGGTACCTGTTTCTGGACAGGAAGTTGCAGCCCAGTACTGTTGTTGGTTACAGATCAGCCATTGCTGATAGACTGGAAATTTGCCCATCAATGTTAGTAAGGATGAAAATCTCACTCATCTCCTGGATAGCTTCCACTGAGACAGACCCAAAGGCCGGAGGGGAACCCCCCTCCTGGAACCTCTCCATGGTTTTTTGCACCAGCTGACAAGGTTCATTTTGAACCAATTAAAGGCCTCCTTGAAGCATTTGACCTTCAAGGCAGTTTCCCTCTTGGCCTGGGTTCGAGCAAGTCTAGAAGTGAGATACATGCTTGGCAAACAGCCCAGCACCATTGATGCTTATAGGTCACCCATTGTTGATAAATTGGGAAATTCACTTTTCAACATCAGGAAGGACAAAAATCTTGCTCGTCTCCTGGATAGTTTCCTCAGAGACAGACCCAAAGGCAGGAGTGGCATACCCTCCTGGAACTTCTCACTGGCCGTGCACCAGCTAAGACTCCTTTTGATCCAACCAAGGAGGCCCCCTTGAAGCATTTGACCTTCAAGACGGTATCCCTCTTGGCCCTTGGGTCGGGCAAGTACAGAAGTGAGATTCATGCTTGGCAAAACTGATATATTGGACACCAATCCGATTGGTCAAAGGTGTCCCTGTTTCCATCACCCAGCTTTCTATCCTAGAATCAGCTGGCCAAAGCGGGTCCAGACAGTGTGGCCCCTGGGGTTATAACAGCCCTGGCCCCCAACTCTGGATAGATCCCGCAAGTCTGACAGGTCCCTCTCTCCGGTCAGAGCACTGTGCTACTATTTGGACAGGACCTCAGACATCAGGCAGAATAAAGAGGTGGTTCTTGTCCCCCTTTAAGAAAGTTTTCAACAAGACATCTCACCTTCCACTATCTCCTCTTGGATCAACAAGACTGTGATCCTATGTTATGAGCTCTCTGACCAGGAGGCCCACACTTGACATCAGGTTAAAGCCCATGATGTCAGTGCCTTTGCTGCTTCTAAGGTCTTCCAGTCGGGAGTCTCCTTAGATCCAATCTTGTCAGCCTGCCACTGAAGTCACAATACCTTCACACAGTGCTTTCTGAAGGGTGTGGTTTGGACTGACTCAGAGCTTTACCAATTGGGCTTTGTGTTGATCTGCTCAGCAGAACCACAAGTGGCCCTTAGAGTGAGGAGATTTGTATATATGTACATAATGTAACAGTTCTACAAGCACATAGTATAAAATATGATGTGCTTCCTTCGGGAGGTTTATTGGTTTTCTGGGACTGAACTCATCCCTCTCTTCCCCTACCTCAGAGCAGGTCTGTTAAAAAAGTGGGGGGGGCGACGTCGGTATAGCCCCCGGGTAACCGACTGTTGGCAACCGACCAAGGTCTTACAGGGTTTCCTGACCTTAGGGTCAACCCAGGCCTGGGCCTATAGGTCTCCTGACGAAGTCAGCCTAGACCGTAGGTTAAAATTTGCTATTACTTGTGAGTTCACATAAGTCCCTAGTAACTTACCCGCCGACCAAGCGGTAGTTATTCAGCAATTGTCCATTGGATAGGATGTATTAACGCAATAAAATTGCAAATTTAATAAGTAAATTAAATTTTTATAAGTTAATACCCTATCCAATGGACACACAAGACCCTCCCACCGACCCCGCTATCAACTTACTAGGGGTCTAAGAGGTTTAGACAACGAAAAAGATGCTATGACGTCAGGTTGTCTAGACAGGAAGGAAGTACGAGGCGCCATCTGGGGAGTGCACAGTACTACGGACCGGCCAGCCGGTGGCAACACAGGACGTCTTTTTCTGGCGTTTGGCGGGCCGGTCTGCGCCGACCGGATTAGCAATTGTGCATTGGATAGGGTATTAACTTATAAAAATTTAATTTACTTATTAAATTTGCAATTTTCTCACTGTTGAGTAAATCAGATGTAACTTGAAAACTATTGCATTTAGAGTAATCTGTTTAAATATGTTGTTCGAATACTTATGGGTCAGCTATGTCCCTTGATTAACGCTAACTGCCTTGCTTTATGTTTAGATGCGCCTTAGAGTCCATCAGTGATGGAGATTAAGCGCTATAAAAGTCCACATTAGATTAGATTAGCTATAACATAGTGAAATTGTTGACCTGTAGCTCATGGCATAGCTGAGCAATAGCTACTTTTAGATTTTCACTGTTCAGGTAATCAGCTGTAACTTGAAAACTATTTGATTTACAGTATTTTGTTTAAATAAGTTATTAATCTACTTTTGGGTCAGCTATAAAATAGTATAATTGCAGACCTGTAGCTCCTTGCATAGTCGAGCAGTAGCTACTTTGAGGTTCTCACTGTTGAGTAAATCAGTTACTTGCATTTGCAGTATTTTCTTTAAATATGTTTTTAACTTAATTTTTACACCTTAACAGGTACCTTCTTACTTTCTTTCTGAATACAATTTCCAGGACACAACTTTTTTGTCCTTTTCTTCTGAATACAATTTCCAGGACACAACTTTTGTGTCCTTTTCTTCTGTCACTTCTACTCTGAAACTCAAAACACACAGTCAGCTGACACAGAGCCCTTTCAGGGGCACTGATTGCTTTTTTTTTTTTTTTTTTTTTTTGTCCTTTTAACAAATCTTTACATTTTCAGGCATCTGTGATAGACTATGCAAAGCCCTCTGACCTCAAAAAAGCTTTAAATGGAAAATTTAAAGAAAGATTCCCACAAATTAATTTGACTCTAAGTAAGCTACGTAGTCTCAAGAAAGACCTCCGAAGAATTGGTAGCAATAAGGTAGGTGAATTTTCTGTCATCATTGATACAACCCTCAAGTTGAACAAAAAATTTACATGAACAATTAGTTGAAATGGGATCTTCAGTTGCAATATGGCAGGGTTTTGGGGTTGTGGCTGGGAGTTAAACATGAATATCTTTGTAAAAATTTGTCCATAGTTTGATCATTAAAGTACAGTGAGGGAGATATTAGTGAACAGAAAAGTGGAAAAAGAATCGGGATGTTCCTGTACAACAGTATGTTTGAGAGGGAACATCCTAATTGAGAAAATCTGAAATTTTGATGGAATTTGAAAAAAAAAACAGGTTATTCTTTGAAAAATAATAAAAAAAATTCTGCAAAGATTGTGTTTCAGAGTTTAAATACTTCACAGTTTAATATACGGATGTATTTCTTGAATAAGTTTGTGTGGCAGGGGAATATTGTGATATTCCATTTGTCTCCCATCATGGTTGTTTCAGCACCAGGTTTTAGTAACGAAGTTGGTAGTTTGTTTACCAATGCATGATGGCTTCCCTTGTAACACCCCATTATGATATGCCCTGTACAATGTATTGTATTCAAATTAATCCTAATAAATAAAGTTCTGTCAGATTTGAAAATTAAAAATAAAATACCCAGGCAAGATGTTTAACATAAAAATAGGAGAGTTAATTTGAACAAATAGAAAGATGGGTCTGCTGGAGTTTAAAAACAGTAAATGCCTGGGAATAATTTCATTGAAACAAATATTTCATTCCATTTCCTTTTCTTGTGTCAGTCTTGATATAGCCCATGTGTAAGTTGTTAAAAAGCTATGCAAATCAGAGTTGTCGTGAGATAGTGTACTCCATATGCAATGTGCACCATGTTTTATCTTGTGTTTCAGTGTGGACTGGACCTATGGACAATAGCACAGGCTTACGTGTTTTTTGAAAAGATTATAATCAAGGGATTAATAACAAAACAGAACAGACGGCACATTGCCAGTGCAAGTCTGATTTTATCTTCAAAGTTGAACGACATTAAAGGCCCTGAGCTTACAAAACTAATTAATGTAAGTATGCACTATGCACCCTTTGGGTTGATTTACATGGTTTTGTTTGTTGTGTTAAATCCTATAGTTATCAAAACTTTTTATGTAAAAAATTAGTGAAGGGTGCCATTTTAATTAGGGATTTACTGTTTCTCCGAAAACAATTATTCAATATTACGTGTTATTTCTGGTGTAATAGATCTTGCTCTGGATAATTTTGAGCCCCTTTAAAAAAAAAAAAAACGAGAGGACTGTTGTAAGTCATCATCACAAAAGAGTCTAAAAAACCCCAAAATCAACAATAGCAAATCTTACTGAATAACATTTAAAGGTCACAGGAAAAGAATTTTTTTTTGCTTTAGTGTTGTGGTAGGGAGGAAACATATCCAAAACATCTATTTAGAAGTAATAAAACACACCACAAACAATCACAGCAGTAAATGTTTAGCTGAACAAGCACATGTGCTTCTCAAGGCCAATCCAGGCCGAAGTCTCTCCGAGTGTCTGCACTTTGAGTGACGTCAGAGCTACTAAACAAATTTTTCTCCACTCCATGCTTTACCATGTGTTTATATAGGGAATCACTCCAAGCTTGTCCCAGACATATAACACTTCCAACTTAATTGACATTTTTAATCTACATTACTATAAAAATAGGCAAATATTATAATCACTAATTAAGCGTCCCGCAAGGGACGCTTGTTTGTGTATGGGAGAGCTTCCGGCTCCGCCGGCTCCTGTGACTCCGCCGGCTCCACATTTTATTTTCCTTATAACTCTGTAACCGTTAGGTGGATTCTTTTCAAATTTGGCAGGTTTAGGCAGTAGCCTTGGGGAATTTTTTGAATATGCTGCAGTGACATTTCAACCAATCAGAGAGGTCACATGACCAAAAATGTCTTTTTTCGATGGGGAAGCTTGTCCGGATGATAACTTGAAAGGAATTTTATCAATTCACCTGAAACTTGGCAAATGCATTCATTCTATTAAAATCTGGAAATCATTTAGATTTTGGCATTGATTGGTCAAGAAATGGCCGAGTAATTAATGATTAATTAATCATTACGAATTTTCCAAATAAGGAAAACACAAAAATGCTTATATCTCGAAAACCGTGCTAGATAGAGCGATTTCGACGAAATTTTTGACCCGCAGGGTATCTCTGCGGAGTAGTTTTCCCAATTTTCAAAAAATTTTTGTCTCGCCCAAAATGGCGGCCATTTTGAATTTTCGAAATTTTCGCAAAAATTGCAAAACACAAAAATGCTTATATCTCAAAAACCGTGCTAGATAGAGCAATTTCGACAAAATTTTTGAGCCGCAGGATATCTCTGCGGAGTACTTTTCCCAATTTTCAAAAAATTTTTGTCTCGCCCAAAATGGCGGCCATGTTGAATTTTCGAAATTTTCGCAAAAATTGCAAAACACAAAAATGCTTATATCTCAAAAACCGTGCTAGATAGAGCAATTTCGACAAAATTTTTGAGCCGCAGGATATCTCTGCGGAGTACTTTTCCCAATTTTCAAAAAATTTTTGTCTCGCCAAAAATGGCGGCCATTTTGAATTTTTGAAATTTTCGCAAAAATTGCAAAACACAAAAATGCTTATATCTCGAAAACCGTGCTAGATAGAGCGATTTCGACGAAATTTTTGACCCACAGGGTATCTCTGCAGAGTAGTTATCCCAGTTTTGAAAAAATTTTTGTCTCGCCAAAAATGGCGGCCATTTTGAATTTTCGAATTTTTTGCAAAAATTGCAAAACATAAAAATGCTTATATCTCGAAAACCCTGCTAGATAGAGCGATTTCGACGAAATTTTTGACCCACAGGGTATCTCTGCAGAGTAGCCATGCCAATTTTCAAACAAAAAATTTCTCGCAAAAAATGGCGGCCATTTTGAATTTTCGAATTTTTCGCAAAATTGCAAAACACAAAAATGCTTATATCTCGAAAACCGTGCTAGATAGAGCGATTTCGACGAAATTTTTGACCCACTGGGTATCTCTGCAGAGTAGCCATGCCAATTTTCAAAAAAAAATTTATCTTGCCAAAAATGGCGGCCATTTTGAATTTTCGAATTTTTGCGCAAAAATTGCAAAACACAAAAATGCTAATATTTCGAAAACCGTGCTACATAGAGCGATTTCGACGAAATTTTTTATCTTCAGGGTATCTCTGCAGAGCAGCTATCCCAAAGAGCTTTCACTTGGTGAAGTTTCAGACCCATAGCTAATTGCTCACCTACTCAAAAAGAGTAAATGCGAATTACCTCTAAAAGTATTGCAGATGGCCAATTTTTCTCAAATAACTCATTCACCTACTTTTGGAAGAGCTTTCACATGGTGAAGTTTCAGACCCATAGCCAATTACTCACCTACTCAAAATGAGTAAATGCGAATTATCTCTAAAAGTATTGCAGATAGCCAATTTTTCTCAAATAACTCATTCACCTACTTTTGGGAGAGCTTTCACATGGTGAAGTTTCAGACCCATAGCTAATTATTTACCTACTCAAAATGAGTAAATGCTAATTATCTGTAAAAGTATTGCGGATACCCAATTTTTCTCAAATAACTCATTCATCTACTTTTGGGAGAGCTTTCACATGGTGAAGTTTCAGACCCATAGCTAATTACTCACCTACTCAAAATGAGTAAATGCGAATTATCTCTAAAAGTATTGCAGATAGCCAATTTTTGTCAAATTAATCATTCACCTACTTTTGGGAGAGCTTTCACTTGGTGAAGTTTCAGACCCATAGCTAATTACTCACCTACTCAAAATGAGTAAATGCGAATTATCTCTAAAAGTATTGCAGATAGCCAATTTTTCTCAAATAACTCATTCACCTACTTTTGGGAGAGCTTTCACTCTGTGAAGTTTCAGACCCATAGCTAATTACTCACCTACTCAAAATGAGTAAATGCGAATTATCTCTAAAAGTATTGCAGATAGCCAATTTTTCTCAAATAACTCATTCACCTACTTTTGGCAGAGCTTTCACTTGGTGAAGTTTCAGACCCATAGCTAATTACTCACCTACTCAAAATGAGTAAATGCGAATTATCTCTAAAAGTATTGCAGATAGCCAATTTTTCTCAAATAACTCTTTTATTGCGAAAAATACACTTACCATTTCCTGACCATTGCTATATGTTGGTGCCATCCAACTCACTGGCCAACGTTGAGAAACGTTTTAAGAAACCTTAAGAGGCCAGTGAGTGAGTGTGAACTAGCATGTCCCCCTAGTGGTCATGTGACCACGCTAGTAAACAACCTTCATTATTTTTGTTGGCCATCCTAGAGTGTGGATGTGTTATTTTAATTTGGTTTTTTATAAAGTTTTTGGAGTTTTTTGTGGGAATTTTAGTTCTGTGGTAAGGCATCTGTGTTGACATTGTCTTCTCAGGACAAATTTAAGAGAAAAGGACAGAGGAAAAGACTTTTGTGGCCATTTTTTGGTGGATGTATGTCCACTATTTTAAGATGGCGGCATGGATGTTTCGTCGTTGGATGAAGACTTTCTTCTTCTCAGAATTCTTCAAAAGGCTTGTGTTTCTTCAGATGAGACAAGTTATTTTATTTTTCTCTTGATTGAAGATTTACAATTTTTAACACTGAAACTGTTGGCAGTCATTCTAACTCCGACAGGGACAGTTTACATGTTGCTAGGCGACAAATGGAGGCAACCTGAACAGAGGAGACAATTCGATTGTCATAAAGCTATTCTCACGTCGGGTTCTAAAGCCAGGCGTTTCTGGTAGTCAACATCTCACCGCGACAATCTCACTCGAATGGGTGTCCGGTGGGATTCCCCGGTGAGAGCAGACATCTTAGTTTTTCATTGGTTGCTGCATCGTGGACAAGTTCCGGATGCAAAAGCGATCATCCACAGCTTCTAATTCTTCCGTCAGGTTCAGTCGGAACCTTTCACGGAGGGAAATACCTGCATGACGTCATTCTAACACAATCGAGTTTCCATACCTCCCCAAAGGTCCGGAATCGGGTTTCAGATTCCCGGAGCTGTGTTTCAGCTCACAGATTAGCTTTTCTTTCTGTGGGTTATGCAGGTTTTTTCTGCTGGACACCGGCACCGGTGCATAAGATCTATATGTACCCATTGTCAGTTTTTGTTCATTTAAGGATTAACAGGAATCTCATAGAATATCCAGTACTTCCTTGGACTGTGTGCAGTATTTCTATTACAGTCTTCAGTGATCCTGGATGTTTTTGGGCAGTGCATTGACCAGTTCTTCAACTTGTTACTCATCAGAAGTGTTACAAGTCTTACTTTTCTCTATCTTATCTCTTAGATGATTTTGGTAGAATTAAAAGTGCATTTGGTCAGATGTCCAGGAAAACTTCATTTTGTGATCTCGGGTGTATAGTGTTTCTTCTGTCTGGGAAGGAGCAAACTCCTACACATTGTTAGAAATGGGATAAAGTGCCTCAGGACAGTTATTTTTGTCCCTATTCTGACATTTAATCCTTTTTTACTGTTACAAAAATCTCCTCCTCAGTAGGATTTAGAGGAATTGGGAGTAATCTGTTAGGAGGAATGTTTGTTCAGTATTGACAGATATTCTACACCTTACATCTTAAGATAGTCAGAGGATTATTATTTGCAACCATTCATTACTTTTCACAGAGGTTACAGTAACAGGAATGAGTACTTTGCCATGTTTCTAAAGCAGTTGTGGACATGTCTTTTTAAATAGATTAATTAAATAAAATGCGAGAGACAACAGTTTTCATAAAAGCTGTTTATGAATTGATCGACAAAAGGGCGATAACACCAGTGAGATGGTGATATCGCTGCAATTTTGCAGTTTATCGGTTGTGATGGAAAGACATAATAGACTAATAGTTGAGGTCAGTTAAACAAGTCTTTACATGTACCTTAATTTCACATTGTTGGGATTTTCGCAATTAATTGTTACTAGTAACTGAATGGGTGTGTCCACTCGTTTTCTTACAGTTGCATTCTTTCGTAGCCGGATTCACGCAATTCTTATCTTCACTTCCCTGTTGATGACAATTCACACCGGTTCACTGCCTGTTTGCTACTCCATGGTGAGAATGTGGGATCTGTAAGAACGCATCATTCTTTACCAGTATAGACCATTTCATTGCTTGCTCTTGAAGATGGTTTATTTTCGACTTTACTATGGCATCAACGGATACTGAACCTGATGGCTGCAGTAGAAGGCATTGGGTGTCACCAGCTTATAAAAAAAAAAAAAAAAAAAAAACTTCTTGGCTAATGCACCAGGATTTTTAGTTTGGATTGCAGATTCCACCTTAGGGTACTTCTTCACTCATAGCAAAGCATCTTCTCCGGCTAATGGTTTCTAAGGAAGCCATTTCTTTGGTGGTGGTATGGCTTCATAGGAGAAAAACAGTGCCATTGGGTCATTTGTTTATCAGATAACCCCAAGGCTATCTGCTAATATACCACAGATACCACACATTATACACAGATAATGTACCAGTTGTTCTGTTCTCAGGTTCTTAGTGATCTTCAGTGGTGGAACGACTTTTCAATTTTGCAGGAGCTCCCTTTACTTCATCTGAAGGAGCACAATCTCCTTCTGTTTTTAGATGCTTTCTTTAAGGGTTGGGATGCACAATTATGGCATCAAACAGCCAGTGCTCTGTTGTATCATGAGGGGTCAAGACTCCACATTAACAGGGCTACTACCTTTAGAATCATTTGGAGGTCTGATTCGGATTCTGAATCTGTTGATTTCCCCAGATAGTTCTTCAGTGGTTTCCTATCTGAACAGGTAGGGAGGTACCCACTTTCAGGAATGTGTTTTCTTATCTGAAGAATCATTCCTTGGACGAATGCCCTGGGTTCAGATTCAGGCATATCACTTCCCAGGGTATACAACTATTCTAACAAATTCTTTGTTCATGAGAGTCAAGATGATTCAAATTGAATGTGTTTTTGGATGACTTTTGAATCTTCTATTCTGATTCAGGTGTTCAATCAAATCTGTCTTTGATTACAATCACCAATGATGGATTTGTTTTGCAACTAGTTTGAACCACAAGCTTGTCTTTTTCAACTTTTCTTGGGATGGACTGGGCAGTTTGTTTGGTCCTGTGACCTTGATTCTTCAGGTGATGCAGGTGAATCATTTGGCTTTTAAGGCTCCTTTGATTTTCAATCTGTAGTCATTCCTGCTTTGAAACCTTCTTTAGATTATGCTTTGGTGCCAGATAAGTTTCTTTGTGCAGTGAGATCCTTGAGAGGTTATCTTGATAAGTCAAAGATCTCAGGAAAGGCAAGAAAATTCTTTTTGTAGCTATTAAGAAGGGCTACTCCAAGATTTAAGTGCAGAATCATCTGGATTGCATCAGAGTGGCTAGGGATATCTTATTTTTGGGATCTGGTGGATCTGTTCCACAAAGGTTTCCTTTTTATGGCTTCCCTCGTAGGTGAGTTCAATCATTCTGCCATTGGTATCCAACAACCTGAATCTTAAAGCTTCCAGTGTATGTGTTTCCTTTCTTAGACTGTGGGGCTTGGGGAACAGGTGCATTACTCATTTCTTGGGAGGATCTGGACAGCTTTTTGTTTTGTTCCAGTGGCTCTCATTCCTCAGGTGATTCAAGAGGATCACCTACAGGTGCACAATCATCATGGTTGCACCAGGATAGCCAAGGATTCTTCAGGTGATTTAGGAGATGCCCACCTTCAGGTGCAGATTCATCATGATGATCATGGTGGATGTTTTTGGTTGTGGGACCTGGTAGATCTATGCACATCTGAGGCTTCTTGGTGGTGAACTTCTCAGATACTACTTTTCTAGATGTAGCAAATTTCCTTAATTATTTCTTTAAGGAAAAGAATCTTTAGCCATCTACTATTGCTGGTTACAGAATAACAATGGTAGATTGCTTTCTTTGAAGGGAAATAAGTTTCTAGAACTCTTCAGCTGTATAGATTGTTGACATATTTCTATAGCCACAATCCAGTAGCCAATAGGTTAAGCCTTCTTTACCTTTTGTCTCTGGTCTTGTTTGGTCTCACCAGACAGCCTTTTGAGCTTTTGGGGAAGATTTCTTGGAGGTTATTAACTTTCAAAGACAGTCTTTCTTTTGACTTTGGCATCAGGCAAAGGAAGAAGGGTTATTCTCGTTAGCATTGTCTTCCCTTATTTTAAAGGAGTATTGCTCATAATTGGCTCTGGCCATTTATTACCCAAGAATCAGTTGGCTTCGGATGGGCCTACTTCAGTTAAGCCGGTCGATATGCCAGCTCTCAATCATTGGGACAGCAGTTTACTCAAGATAGATCTCTTTGTCTTGTGAGGTTTTGAAATACTTTTACTTGGGACAAAGGATTCAATGAGGAATTATTATATCTTGTCTGTGCCTAGTTAGGAAGGCTTTACAGCAGATATTTTCAGGTCTACTATCTCATCTTGCTGTAGGCAGACTCTCCTTTTGACTGAGGAGAAGTCAATTCTGAATGAGTGCATCTTTAGGTTTTAGGATAGTTTTTTCTGTATATGAATTTTTAGATGCATGTTACTGGAAACCATAACTTTTTTACCAATTTTCAGTCTCACCTGCTTGGTTTGCTTGTGATCAGACTTTGATATTGTGTCCTACAGTTTGTTATCTTATAAGTATATGCATGATACTTATATTGATACTTTAGTATGCATTTGCAGCTGTATGTCTGTCATACTATCTGTTTTTATATTAGGCAGATTTGTTGACTTCAGTCAGACTTGGGATTACACAATATGCTGATGACACTTCCAGTATTTGTGTCCTGTGTGGGTGTTGGATGTTTGTCTAGATACAGCATTCAACTGTGACAATAGCTGTCAATTTGTGAGAACTTCAACTACATACTATGATTTAGGGGATCTGTATGGTATGTGGTGACTGTTGGTCAAAGGTCAAAGTTGGGGTTTTACGTCCCGTTCAACAGTCAGGGTCATATTATGACAGGTCCTCAGAATTGCCACTGGTGGGACTCCAACCCACAGAGGTGACGGCCTATGATTAGATGCCAAACTTGCTAACCACTAGGCCACTGAGGAGCTTATGGTGACTGTTGGAAGTTTATATGTTGTTGTATGCATGTAAATTTCAATGTAAACTTCTCATAATGTTTTAGTTGTAGGCTAGGTAGTGAGTCTCTGTAATGATTACTTCCTTCCTACAACAACAACAACAACAACAAGGCTGTGTTGTTTTGTAGTGCTCAACAGTTCCACTGCCTCATCTAGGAGGTGAGGTTGGATCTGAATGCCTATAGGCTTGTGCTGTGTATGATAGCTGTGCAGAGTGGTGTACTGGGTCTTTATATTCTAGTACTGCCCTCCTTCCATGAAGGCTGCATTCAGCAATGGTCAGGAAATGGTAAGTGTATTTTTTGCAATAAAATTGAAAAATTTTGTTGTAATTTTAATTTTTATTAGATAAATACTTACCATTTCCTGACCAGGATAGTCCCCCCCTACCTCCCCGCAGATTCAGTACTAGTGGAGTATTTTCTGCAACAAAAATAATGAAGGTTGTTTACTAGCGTGGTCACATGACCACTAGGGGGACATGCTAGTTCACACTCACTCACTGGCCTCTTAAGGTTTCTTAAAACGTTTCTCAACGTTGGCCAGTGAGTTGGATGGCACCAACATATAGCAATGGTCAGGAAATGGTAAGTATTTATCTAATAAAAATTAAAATTACAACAAAATTTTTCAAATTCACCTACTTTTGGGAGAGCTTTCACTCTGTGAAGTTTCAGACCCATAGCTAATTACTCACCTACTCAAAATGAGTAAATGCGAATTATCTCTAAAAGTATTGCAGATAGCCAATTTTTCTCAAATAACTCATTCACCTACTTTTGGGAGAGCTTTCACTTGGTGAAGTTTCAGACCCATAGCAAATTACTCACCTACTCAAAATGAGTAAATGCGAATTATCTCTAAAAGTATTGCAGATAGCCAATTTTTCTCAAATAACTCATTCACCTACTTTTGGCAGAGCTTTCACTTGGTGAAGTTTCAGACCCATAGCTAATGATTCACCTACTCAAAATGAGTAAATGTGAATTATCTCTAGAAGTATTGCAGATAGCCAATTTTTCTCAAATAACTCATTCACCTACTTTTGGGAGAGCTTTCACTCTGTGAAGTTTCAGACCCATAGCTATTTATTCACCTACTCAAAATGAGTAAATGCTAATTATCTGTAAAAGTATTGCGGATACCCAATTTTTATCAAATACTCATTCATCTACTTGTGGGAGAGCTTTCACATGGTGAAGTTTCAGACCCATAGCTAATTACTCACCTACTCAAAATGAGTAAATGCGAATTATCTCTTAATAGTATTGCAGATAGCCAATTTTTCTCAAATAACTCATTCACCTACTTTTGGAAGACCTTTCACACACGAAAATGAAAAATTGTGAATATCTCGGGAAAAGCTATTTCTTCTGCTTTAATGCTCGGCGGGAGATGCACACCACGGCAGTGGTCTTGACAAAAATTTTTGTCTCCCCAAAAATGGTGGCCATTTTAAATTTTCAAAGTTTTTGCAAAACACAAAAATGCTTATATCTCGAAAACCGTGCTATATGGAGTGAACTCAACAAAATTTTGGACCTGCTGGGTATCTCTGCAGAGTAGCCATGCCAATTTTCAAAATATTTTTGTCTCGCCAAATATAGCGGACATTTTTAATTTTTTTATTTTTTGCAAAACACAAAAATGCGTATATCTTGAAAACCGTGCTAGATAGAGCAGACTGCGCTGACTTTGGTTGCCACAACAGTATAAGGCTAGAAACGAAGCATTTTCTTAATACTTTAGCACTCACCTTTATATCCTTTTCGGGATGCTTTGTTTTTGCTATGCAAAAACATTATCTTTTTTTTTTGCGAGCGATCCTCTAGTTATATTTGCAAATGTAAAATGATTTCCTTCTTTTTGAAAATGTTGTAATAGAACTAATGGCATAAGTCCTAATTTTCATTCTGGTACTTTTGACTGGGATCCTTTTCAATTTGTTTTAATTTAGATGGATAACATATTTGAAAAGAATTCCCTAACTTTAATACTTTTGAAGATATTTGACATTTACTTATGTCATGATTTTGCTACAAATAACAAAATAGCTATTACTCACTTATGGCATGCAATAGAACCCCAAACTATGTACCATCTTATAGCTAAGGACAAGGTAGCTGAACAACATATTTTAGGAAAATACTCTAACTGCAATAGTTTTGGAATTACAATGGCTTTACTCAACAGTCAGAATTTCAAAGTAGCTATAACTCAGCTATCCAAGGTGCAACAGGTCTGAAACTTTACTATGTTATAGCTTACCAAAAAGTAGATGAACAACATATTGAAAAGATTTCCCTAACTTCAATACTTTTGAAGATATTTGACATATACTTCTTCCGTTATTTAGCTACAAATGAGAAAATAGCTATTACTCACTTATGGCAAGCAATAGAACCCCAAACTATGTACCATCTTATAGCTAAGAACAAAGTAGCTGAACAACATATTTTAGGAAAATACTCCAACTGCAATAGTTTTGGAGTTACAATGGCTTTACTCAACAGTCAGAATTTCAAAGTAGCTATTACTCAGCTATCCAAGGTGCAACAGGTCTGAAACTTTACTATGTCATAGCTTACCAAAAAGTAGATGGACAACATATTTGAAAAGATTTCCCTAACTTTAATACTTTTGAAGATATTTGACATTTACTTCTTCTGTTATTTAGCTACAAATGAGGAAATAGCTATTACTCACTTATGGCAAGCAATAGAACCCCAAACTATGTACCATCTTATAGCTAAGAACAAAGTAGCTGAACAACATATTTTAGGAAAACACTCTAACTGCAATACTTTTTTAGTTCCAATAGCTTTACTCAACAGTCAGAATTTCAAAGTAGCTATTACTCAGCTATCCAAGGTGCAACAGGTCTGAAACTTTACTATGTCATAGCTTACCAAAAAGTAGATAGACAACATATTTGAAAAGATTTCCCTAACTTTAATACTTTTGAAGATATTTGACATTTACTTCTTCTGTTATTTAGCTACAAATGAGAAAATAGCTATTACTCACTTATGGCATGCAACAGAACCCCAAACTATGTACCATCTTATAGCTAAGAACAAAGTAGCTGAACAACACATTTTAGGAAAACACTCTAAGTGCAATAGTTTTGGAGTTACAATGACTTTACTCAACAGTCAGAATTTCAAAGTAGCTATTACTCAGCTATCCAAGGTGCAACAGGTCTGAAACTTTACTATGTCATAGCTTACCAAAAAGTAGATGGACAACATATTTGAAAAGATTTCCCCAACTTTAATACTTTTGAAGATATTTGACATTTACTTCTTCTGTTATTTAGCTACAAATGAGAAAATAGCTATTACTCCCTTATGGCATGCAATAGAACCCCAAACTATGTACCATCTTATAGCTAAGAACAAAGTAGCTGAACAACATATTTTAGGAAAACACTCTAACTGCAATACTTTTTTAGTTCCAATAGCTTTACTCAACAGTCAGAATTTCAAAGTAGCTATTACTCAGCTATCCAAGGTGCAACAGGTCTGAAACTTTACTATGTCATAGCTTACCAAAAAGTAGATGGACAACATATTTGAAAAGATTTCCCTAATTTTAATACTTTTGAAGATATTTGACATTTACTTCTTCTGTTATTTAGCTACAAATGAGAAAATAGCTATTACTCACTTATGGCATGCAATAGAACCCCAAACTATGTACCATCTTATAGCTAAGAACAAAGTAGCTGCAACACATTTTAGGAAAACACTCTAAGTGCAATAGTTTTGGAGTTACAATAGCTTTACTCAACAGTCAGAATTTCAAAGTAGCTATTACTCAGCTATCCAAGGTGCAACAGGTCTGAAACTTTACTATGTCATAGCTTACCAAAAAGTAGATGGACAATATATTTGAAAAGATTTCCCCAACTTTAATACTTTTGAAGATATTTGACATTTACTTCTTCTGTTATTTAGCTACAAATGAGAAAATAGCTATTACTCACTTATGGCATGCAATGGGACCCCAAACTATGTACGATCTTATAGCTAAGGACAAAGTAGCTGAACAACATATTTGAAGAAAAAGTTGTTACTGCAATAGTTTTTGAGCCCTTTACTCAAAGTAGCTAAGATTGCTATTACTCACTTATCTTTAGGCCTAAGTCAATAAAACCAAAAAAATTTTCAAGGGCATGAAAATTCATTGGGACAATTAATTTACAAAAAAATCTGTAGCTGTAGCAGTTTTGGAGAAATCTGCGTGACTAACTAACGCACGCACGCACGCACGCACGCACACACACACAGACATCATTTCATAATCTCCCTCCCGGGCTAAAGCCCGGCGGGAGATAATAAAATATGAAATGTCTTTTAACAAACACAGATGAGGGTTCTACAAATGGATATGGCTATTTTCATGTAAAACAGAGCCAGCTTCTTATCTCTCCAGCTCTTTCTAAAGTGGCGCTGTGAAATCATCCTCTATAAATCAATAATTAGAGGCTGTGAGTCTTTAAAATCATCCTCTATAAATCAATAATTAGAGGCTGTGAATCTTTAAAATCTTTACCACCACTTCTTTCTACTAGTTTGATATAAAATTACATGTAGTTCAACAGTTTTGTGTGTACTTATATCTCATTATTAGTCTTCAGAATAATCATATTTGAATTTACCACTTGATTACTGATAGTTAATTATTAGCTCAAAAACTTCCTATATATACTTTCCACACACTACTCATAATTGATAAAAATATATAAAAAAATATATAAATCCTTTGTAAAAGAAAAAAAAGCCTTCCCACAAGCCTTGTTATGACCCCAAGCAAAACATGTAACCATTCTGTCAGATTATCATTTGTAAAACTATAAAACTAATACTATAATATATTGTGTGATTAAATTCTAACTATGACAATGACTACAACACTTTACTCTAGTAGATTTTCAATTTTATAAACAACAGTACATGTATGAAAGCCTGACTCAGCTAATAACTGTGTACATTTGGAGGGAAATGTTTAGTAGCTATTACGTGGCATTGAAATGCCTCACGGAAACCACCGAGTGCAGAGGTTTGTTTACTTGTTAATTGAAGAGAACTGGGAAGAGAGAAAAAACCACACACAGCAGTGTTCTACACATAAATAGGCTTGGAATAGGTTTTTATGTTTATGCTTCTGTGTACTGAAGAATATAAGTAAAAGTTAGTTTTCTTTTCCTGTGACCTTTTAAAAAAAAAAAAACCAAAAAAAACTTGAACTTCACTCTAATTGGCACTTATTAGAAATCTGAAATGCTAATATTGCTAAGTAATGGCACTGGTTAATAAACAAGAGGAGACAGCTGACTGAATGTTTTTGATTTGTGATGGTGATAATGAGAGGAAAGCATAATTATCAGGGAAAGGGCTGTACAGAAATACAGTAAATGGTAACTGAACAGCATGTTCGAAAGATATTCCGAAGCTGACAGAAAAAAAGGACAAAAAAGTTGTGCCCTGCAAATGGTATTATGAAATAAAGTAACAAGGTAATTGTTTAAGTGTAAAAAATATTTAAACAAATACTATCAATGCAATATCCTCGTTCGACCATGAAGAAGGGGTCCAAAGGTCAAATCTGACCATACCAAAAGATTCCCAGCCAAAGAATTTAGGATGGTTTACCATCCCAAACCTCTCGGACCAATAATAAGTGAGTCATAGGCACTTTTTAAGTTTGGCTATCCTTGTTTGACCTTGACGGAGGGGTCCAAGGTCAAATCCGACCACACAAAAAAATTCCCAGCCCATGATTTCCTGTAGCTTGTTTACCATCCCAAACCTGTAGGACCAATAATAAGCGAGTTCTAAGCAAATGTAAGTTTGGCTATCCTCAATTGACCTTGAAGGAGGGGTCCCAGGTCAAATCTGACCACACCAAAAGAATCCCAGCCCATGATTTCCTATATGTTGGTTTACCATCCCAAACCTCCAAGACCAATAATACGTGAGTTATAAGCACTTTAAGTTTGGCTATCTTCGTTTGACCTGGAAGGAGGGGTCTAAGGTGAAATCTGACCACACCAAAAGATTCCCAGCCCATGATTTTCTATAGGTTGGTTTTCCATTCCAAACCTCTAGGACCAATAATAAGCGAGTTATAAGCACTTTTAAGTTTGGCTATCCTCATTTGACCTTGAAGGAGGGGTCCAAGGTGAAATCCGACCACACCAAAAAATTCCCAGCTCATGATTTTCTATAGGTTGGTTTTCATTCCAAACCTCTAGGACCAATAATAAGCGAGTTACAAGCACTTTTATGTTTGGCTATCCTCATTTGACCTTGAAGCAGGTTTCCAAGGTCAAATCGGACCATATTAACAGATTCCCAGCCCATGATTTCCTACAGGTTGGATACAATGATTTACTCAACAGTGAGAACCTGAAAGAAGCTATTGCTCAGCTATGCCATGACATAGAGGTCTGCAATTTCACTATGTTATAGCTGACCAAAATGTCTGTGAATAACATATTTAACAAAATACTCTAAATGTAATAGTTTTCAAGTTACTACTGATTTACTCAAGAGTGAGAACCTCAAAGTAACTATTACTCAGCTATGCAATGAGCTACATGTCTGAATTTTTACTCTGTTATAGCTGACCTAAAAGTAGGTGAACAACATATTTAAGCAAAATACTGTAAATGCAATAGTTTTCAAGTTACAACTGATTTACTCAATAGTGAGAACCTGAAAATAGCTATTGCTCCGCTATGCCATGAGCTATAGGTCTGTAATTTCACTATGTTATAGCTAACCCAAAAGTAGGTGAACAATATATTTTAACAAAATACTCCAAATGCAATATTTTTCAAGTTATAGCCGATTTACTCAACAGTCAGTGCCTGAGAATAGCTATTGCTCAGTTGTGCCATGAGCTACAGGTCTGTAATTTCACTATGTTATAGCTGACCCAAAAGTAGCTGAATAACATATTTGCACAAATTTCTGTAAATGCAATAGTTTTCCAATTACAACTGATTTACTCAACAGTGAGAACTTCAAAGTAGCTATTACTCAGCTATGCAATGAGCCACAGGTCTGGAACTTCACTATGTTATAGCTGACCCCAAAATAGGTGAATAACATATTGCAACAAAATACTCTAAATGCAATAGTTTCCAAGTTATAAGTGATTTACTCAACAGTGATAACCTAAAAGTAGCTATTACTCAGCTATGCCATGAGCTACAGGTCTGAAATTTTACTATGTTATAGCTGACCCAAAAGTAGCTGAATAACATATTTATACTAAATTCTCTAAATGCAATAGTTTTCAAATTATAAGTGATTTGCTCAACATTGAGAACTTCAAAGTAGCTATTACTCAGCTATGCAATGAGTCACAGGTCTGGAACTTCACTATGTTATAGCTGACCCCAAAATAGGTGAATAACATATTGAAACAAAATACTCTAAATGCAATAATTTCCAAGTTATAAGCGATTTACTCAACAGTGATAACCTCAAAGTAGCTATTACTCAGCTATGCCATGAACTACAGGTCTGAAATTTTACTATGTTATAGCTGACCCAAAAGTAGGTGAACAACATATTTAAGCAAAATACTGTACATGCAATAGTTTTCAAGTTACAATTGATTTACTCAATAGTGATGACCTAAAAGTAGCTATTACTCAGCTATGCCATGAGCTACAGGTCTGAAATTTTACTATGTTATAGCTGACCCAAAAGTAGCTGAATAACATATTTATACGAAATTCTCTAAATGCAATAGTTTTGCAATTACAACTGATTTACTCAATAGTGAGAACCTCAAAGTAGTTATTACTCAGCTATGCAATGAGCTACAGATCTGAAATTTTACTATGTTATAGCTGACCCAAAAGTAGGTGAACAACATATTTAAGCAAAATACTGTAAATGCAATAGTTTTGAAGTTACAACTGATTTACTCAATAGTGATGACCTAAAAGTAGCTATTACTCAGCTATGCCATGAGCTACAGGTCTGAAATTTTACTATGTTATAGCTGACCCAAAAGTAGCTGAATAACATATTTATACGAAATTCTGTAAATGCAATAGTTTTCCAATTACAACTGATTTACTCAATAGTGAGAACTTCAAAGTAGCTATTACTCAGCTGTGCCATGACCTACAGATCTGAAATTTCACTATGTTATAGCTGGCCCAAAAGTAGCTGAATAACATATTTATACGAAATTCTCTAAATGCAATAGTTTTGCAATTACAACTGATTTACTCAATAGTGAGAACCTCAAAGTAGTTATTACTCAGCTATGCAATGAGCTACAGGTCTGAAATTTTACTATGTTATAGCTGACCCAAAAGTAGGTGAACAACATATTTAAGCAAAATACTGTAAATGCAATAGTTTTCAAGTTACAACTGATTTACTCAATAGTGATGACCTAAAAGTAGCTATTACTCAGCTATGCCATGAGCTACAGGTCTGAAATTTTACTATGTTATAGCTGACCCAAAAGTAGCTGAATAACATATTTATACGAAATTCTCTAAATGCAATAGGTTTTAAGTTACAAGTGATTTACTCAATAGTGAGAACTTCAACGTAGCTATTACTCAGCTATGCAATGAGCCACAGATCTGAAACTTCACTATGTTATAGCTGATCCCAAAATAGGTGAATAACATATTGAAACAAAATACTGTAAATGCAATAGTTTCCAAGTTATAAGCGATTTACTCAACAGTGATAACCTAAAAGTAGCTATTACTCAGCTATGCCATGAGCTACAGGTCTGAAATTTTACTATGTTATAGCTGACCCAAAAGTAGCTGAATAACATATTTATACGAAATTCTCTAAATGCAATAGTTTTGCAATTACAACTGATTTACTCAATAGTGAGAACCTCAAAGTAGTTATTACTCAGCTATGCAATGAGCTACAGGTCTGAAATTTTACTATGTTATAGCTGACCCAAAAGTAGGTGAACAACATATTTAAGCAAAATACTGTAAATGCAATAGTTTTGAAGTTACAACTGATTTACTCAATAGTGATGACCTAAAAGTAGCTATTACTCAGCTATGCCATGAGCTACAGGTCTGAAATTTTACTATGTTATAGCTGACCCAAAAGTAGCTGAATAACATATTTATACGAAATTCTGTAAATGCAATAGTTTTCCAATTACAACTGATTTACTCAATAGTGAGAACTTCAAAGTAGCTATTACTCAGCTGTGCCATGACCTACAGATCTGAAATTTCACTATGTTATAGCTGGCCCAAAAGTAGCTGAATAACATATTTATACGAAATTCTCTAAATGCAATAGTTTTGCAATTACAACTGATTTACTCAATAGTGAGAACCTCAAAGTAGTTATTATTCAGCTATGCAATGAGCTACAGGTCTGAAATTTTACTATGTTATAGCTGACCCAAAAGTAGGTGAACAACATATTTAAGCAAAATACTGTAAATGCAATAGTTTTCAAGTTACAACTGATTTACTCAATAGTGATGACCTAAAAGTAGCTATTACTCAGCTATGCCATGAGCTACAGGTCTGAAATTTTACTATGTTATAGCTGACCCAAAAGTAGCTGAATAACATATTTATACGAAATACTCTAAATGCAATAGTTTTCCAATTACAACTGATTTACTCAATAGTGAGAACTTTAAAGTAGCTATTACTCAGCTATGCCATGACCTACAGATCTGAAATTTCACTATGTTATAGCTGGCCCAAAAGTAGCTGAATAACATATTTATACGAAATTCTCTAAATGCAATAGGTTTTAAGTTACAAGTGATTTACTCAATAGTGAGAACTTCAAAGTAGCTATTACTCAGCTATGCAATGAGCCACAGATCTGAAACTTCACTATGTTATAGCTGATCCCAAAATAGGTGAATAACATATTTAAGCAAAATACTGTACATGCAATAGTTTTCAAGTTACAATTGATTTACTCAATAGTGAGAACTTCAAAGTAGCTATTACTCAGCTATGCTATGAGCTACAGGTCTGAAATTTTACTATGTTATAGCTGACCCAAAAGTAGCTGAATAACAAATTTATACTAAATTCTCTAAATGCAATAGTTTTGCAATTACAACTGATTTACTCAATAGTGAGAACCTCAAAGTAGTTATTACTCAGCTATGCAATGAGCTACAGGTCTGAAATTTTACTATGTTATAGCTGACCCAAAAGTAGGTGAACAATATATTTAAGCAAAATACTGTAAATGCAATAGTTTTGAAGTTACAACTGATTTACTCAATAGTGATGACCTAAAAGTAGCTATTACTCAGCTATGCCATGAGCTACAGGTCTGAAATTTTACTATGTTATAGCTGACCCAAAAGTAGCTGAATAACATATTTATACGAAATTCTGTAAATGCAATAGTTTTCCAATTACAACTGATTTACTCAATAGTGAGAACTTCAAAGTAGCTATTACTCAGCTGTGCCATGACCTACAGATCTGAAATTTCACTATGTTATAGCTGGCCCAAAAGTAGCTGAATAACATATTTATATGAAATTCTCTAAATGCAATAGTTTTGCAATTACAACTGATTTACTCAATAGTGAGAACCTCAAAGTAGTTATTACTCAGCTATGCAATGAGCTACAGGTCTGAAATTTTACTATGTTATAGCTGACCCAAAAGTAGGTGAACAACATATTTAAGCAAAATACTGTAAATGCAATAGTTTTGAAGTTACAACTGATTTACTCAATAGTGATGACCTAAAAGTAGCTATTACTCAGCTATGCCATGAGCTACAGGTCTGAAATTTTACTATGTTATAGCTGACCCAAAAGTAGCTGAATAGCATATTTATACGAAATTCTGTAAATGCAATAGTTTTCCAATTACAACTGATTTACTCAATAGTGAGAACTTCAAAGTAGCTATTACTCAGCTGTGCCATGACCTAAAGATCTGAAATTTCACTATGTTATAGCTGGCCCAAAAGTAGCTGAATAACATATTTATATGAAATTCTCTAAATGCAATAGTTTTGCAATTACAACTGATTTACTCAATAGTGAGAACCTCAAAGTAGTTATTACTCAGCTAAGCAATGAGCTACAGGTCTGAAATTTTACTATGTTATAGCTGACCCAAAAGTAGGTGAACAACATATTTAAGCAAAATACTGTAAATGCAATAGTTTTCAAGTTACAACTGATTTACTCAATAGTGATGACCTAAAAGTAGCTATTACTCAGCTATGCCATGAGCTACAGGTCTGAAATTTTACTATGTTATAGCTGACCCAAAAGTAGCTGAATAACATATTTATACGAAATACTCTAAATGCAATAGTTTTCCAATTACAACTGATTTACTCAATAGTGAGAACTTTAAAGTAGCTATTACTCAGCTATGCCATGACCTACAGATCTGAAATTTCACTATGTTATAGCTGGCCCAAAAGTAGCTGAATAACATATTTATACGAAATTCTCTAAATGCAATAGGTTTTAAGTTACAAGTGATTTACTCAATAGTGAGAACTTCAAAGTAGCTATTACTCAGCTATGCAATGAGCCACAGATCTGAAACTTCACTATGTTATAGCTGATCCCAAAATAGGTGAATAACATATTGAAACAAAATACTGTAAATGCAATAGTTTCCAAGTTATAAGCGATTTACTCAACAGTGATAACCTAAAAGTAGCTATTACTCAGCTATGCCATGAGCTACAGGTCTGAAATTTTACTATGTTATAGCTGACCCAAAAGTAGCTGAATAACATATTTATACGAAATTCTCTAAATGCAATAGTTTTGAAGTTATAAGCGATTTACTCAACAGTGATAACCTAAAAGTAGCTATTACTCAGCTATGCCATGAGCTACAGGTCTAAAATTTTACTATGTTATAGCTGACCCAAAAGTAGCTGAATAACATATATTTACGAAATTCTCTAAATGCAATAGTTTTTAAGTTAC
Organism: Sabellastarte sp. h YS-2021; assembly: GCA_964017235.1. NCBI lineage: Eukaryota > Metazoa > Annelida > Polychaeta > Sabellida > Sabellidae > Sabellastarte > Sabellastarte sp. h YS-2021. The sequence continues at coordinate 77,519,740 of OZ024929.1, read as the reverse complement.
AAGTGATTTTATCATGATGGAAGTTACTGAAAAGCCCAAAAGTAGCTATTACTCACTTAGCTATTGAGACAGGCACCCAACTTACTCACCATATTGTAGCTATGAAAAAAGTAGCTGAATAACATATTTTAACAAAATGCTCTAAATGCAACACTTTTCAAGTTATAAATGATTTTGTGCATGATTTCATGAATTTTAATGCATTAAAAATTATTAAAAAAATTTATTAAAAAAAAAGTAAGACAGATCCAGGTCTCATACTCACACAAGAGAATCTACCTGTGGCCTAGTACATATATGCAAGATATGAGAGAAATCCCTGCAATAGTCACTGAGAAAATTGTGATTAAGTGTTGAAATTTTCACACTTTTGGTGGGGGTACCCCCCTTGTAATGTCTCTAGCAAACAGACGAACAGACAGATTTGCATGCCTTGAACAATTTTTCATCCTCGATAGATAAGGTATCTTTTAAAAAAAACAGCACGTCTCTAGGCCTTGTAGTTTTGGAGGAGAAGTTGTTCACGCGGACGCGTACGCGTACGCCCACGCCGCAGAGTGAGGACATAATGTCAGCTGACTGACAAGTCAGCTGACATAAAAAATATATATACATGTATATACATGTCCGGCTCAATATGTCCCTTTATACAGGCCAAGCACTCTGGTGGAGAATAAAACAGATTTCTAGCACTCATAAAGGTTTATCTTTTGCAGGAATTGGAAGACTACTTCAAGTTGAATAGGAAAGAACTGCTGAAGTGTGAATTTGGAGTGTTAGTTGCATTGGAATTTTCATTACATGTAGCAGATAAAGAAGTTCATCCTCATTATCAGAGACTCATTTACACCAGCTAATACACACAGTACTTCTAGTCTTATTAGGTCGTTCCCTCCGAAGTTAGCATTGCTTCAGTTCATGAAGCAAGACAGCACTGGGACATTGACTATAAATAACAGCCAAGTAAAAATACATACATGGAGAGTACAGTCAAAGCAGGATTACCTATATGGTAAACTTGAAAGTATGCATGCACTTTCATCAAGCTGGTTTCAGCACCAACTGTTCTGCATTTGTTACCTCTGTTGTGAAGACCCACTTCCTGTGAACTCAGTTCCAGTCTTGTGCCAGGATTTTTATGGGAGAATCTTGTCGGCGTACTTGCCACATGTGGAGATTTTACAGCGAGAACTACTGTAAAAAGGGTTTCATGTAGGGTTAACGGACACAACATTAAACCTTGGTGTGGTTCAACCTCAAGTTCATGGGTTTAAATCAGGGTTCTGGACTTGTGACAAAGTTCGTAATTGCGTATGCCTAATGGTTTACAATACACATTCTTGACAAGCTACCATACTCGATTGTTCTGTACCCTTACAAGATGAACTTTCAATCCATAAACATGTTTTTACCCCACAGCCCTTATAGCCTATCGGGGTATTGTTTTCACCCATGGTGTTCGAATGGGTGGGCAGGCGGTCGGCAGGAAAAAGCTGTGTCAGAAATCATAAGGTGTAGAAAGTTGATACTTGGTAGGGACATTTGTTAGGGGGTGTAGGTGTGCAACGTCATAGTTTGACCTGGATTTGACCTTGCCGTAGTTACCTTGACCTTTAAAATCTTGTCCGGGCTATATCTCGGAAACCGTAAGGTGTAGGAAGTTGATACTTGGTAGGGACATTGGTTGGGGTTTGAAGGTGTGCAACGTTATGGTGTGACCTTGATTTGACCTTGTCATAGTGGCCGCGAGTTTTAAAATCTTGTCTGGGCCATTTCTTGGATTACATAAGGTGTAGAAGGTTGACATTTCATATGGACATTGGTTAGGGGGTGTAGGTGTCCATCATGGTGTGACCTTGAACTTTGGTTCTGCCAAAGCATATTCACCTGCCATATTTGAGACATCTTTCTCTTATCACAGAGATATATGGATTGCTGCAACGGATTATTATATGCACTTTTACACTAGATTGGGCCAACTCGGCGCCAACATATCCCCAGACAGGTCATCACTCACGCCACAGGTTTTGATCGGGAATTTTTTAAAACATAATTACCCATTATTATATGAACTTCAGCACATCAATCTACTCTGTTTATATCTTCCAAGGAAGATGGTGTATCCCCAGACGCCGAATACATAACTCAAATTATATTTTCAATCTTCCTGCAATGATAACTCTAAACCTATTTTCAAAGTATTTAAATGATTGATGATTGAATGTCCATTCTAAAATAATAATCCCAAAAGAGCATATCTGTTTCTATATTTGTTGACAAATAAAATATTATTTTTAACTCAACTCATCATACTTTTCAATCTTCCTTCAAAGTATTTAAATGATTGATGATTCAATGTCCATTCTAAAATTCATAATCCCAAAAGCGCATATCTGTTTCTATATTTGTTCACAAATAAAATATTATTTAAAAAAAAATTATTTATATTATTATTTTATTATATTATTTTTAGAATTTGCAAATTGTTTTCAGTTATTCATTTCCTCTATACCTATATATGTGGTCCATATATATGCAACCTAAATATGTGACACAATCTCAGTTCTGACTCCCCTTTGTGTTATATGTAATGAAGCCCACCACCTCCCACCCCCACCCCTCTCCCCTTCTCCACACCTCTCTCACTATTACACAAGATCTGCAACCCCATTGAGTTCTTTGTTTCTCATCTGATATCATTAAATACCTTTGTTTATTTAGTGTCACTCAATATAGCTGGAGGTCCCAGAGGTGGGTTGGGGGAATCCGGGTGGGGGATGCATAAATGGTAAACAAACAATCTATATAAAAGGGGTACTCAAATACAAAAAAAATTGAGAATTTTAAGTATGTGATTATCAACTGAAATGAGTTCATAACTGTAGGAGCTGTGTCAAAATTAACTGAGGCAAGTTGAATAAAACTGGGCTAGTTGAGGGTTAAAAATCCCCTAGTTTTACTACATAAGGATATAATTTCATTAATATTGGGACTTAAAGCTCACTTAAAGTGTCCATTTTGTCTACTTGAATATGTTTAACCAGTTTCATTTTAAAAAGTTAAAAACTCAGCAAGCAGAGGTATAACACACAAAAATAAGTTCTTAAAAGACTAAGATAGCCATAACATTATTAATATTCAAAATTTAAATAGACAGGCATTTCCTTTTAAAAATTCAAAGATTTCAGCTCTATAACCCACATAGTTTGACAGTTACTGGGCTTTAAAGTGGCATAATGTCCATAAATTGGGTTTCTGTGGGCATTTTACAATTGTTAAAGAGACCTTAGCAATTAAACAACAGATCTGAAACGTTTTGGGGGACATACATAACAAACAAAAATTATATATAATACAGTTTAAGACTTGTCACACTAAGCATTTCCAAATAACAGGGCAAAATACGGAAAAAATGTCCAAAAAGGCACTTGGGCGAGTGTCTATGGCCCTCATACACAGGTTAAATGTCTACTAAAAACCTTGATTTTCGGCATATGTAAAAAGGACATAATAATGCATTCCCAGATGGGATTTCAGCTCCATCAATCACATAGTTTAACAGTCACAGGGCTTAAAGGTGGTAAAAAGTCCAAATATTGGGTCTCTGTGGGCCTTTTAGAGATCTCGATGTGGCTTTCAAATTAAAGTTTCAGACTTAAAATTTGTTACATACTAAGATTACACATAGAATATGTATCTAATAAAGTTTGAAACTTCTCAGACTTACCATTTCCAAGTTACAGAGCAAAATATGTGAAAAATGTCTTAAAAGGGTCACTCAGGTGGGTGTTTAAGGTCCTCATACACAGGTTAAATGTCTACTTGAAGCCTTGATTTTTGGTACATGTAAAAAGAACATAATAATGTATTCCCAGATGAGATTTCAGCTCTATCAGTCACATAGTTTAACAGTCACAGGCCTTAAAATTGGCAAAAGTCAATACTGGGTCTTTATGGGGCCTTCTAGAGACCTAAATGTGGCCTTCAAATTAAAGCTTCAGACTTAAAATTTGTCACATACTAAGATTACACATAGAATATGCATCTAATACAGTTTGAAACTTCTTAGACTTACCATTTCCAAGTTACAGGGAAAAATATGTGAAAAATGTCTAAAAATGGTCACTCGGGTGGGGATTTATGGTCCTCATACACAGGTTAAATGTCTTCTTAAAGCCTTAATTTTTGGCACATATATAAATAACATACTAATATCTTCCCAGATAGGATTTGAGCTCTATCAGTCACATAGTTTGACAGTCACAGGGCTTAAAAGTAGCAAAAAGTCCAAATATTGGGTCTTTGGGAGCCTTTTAGAGACCTCAATTTGACCTTCAAAATTAAAGCTTCAGACTTAAAATCTGTTACATACTAAGATTACACACAGAATATATATCTAATACAGTTTGAAACTTCTCAGACTTACCATTTCCAAGTTACAGGGAAAAAGATGTGAAAAATGTCTTATAAGGGTCACTCGGGTGGGTGTTTATGGTCCTGATACACAGGTTAACTGTCTATTAAAGGCCTAAATGTTGGGGCACATATAAGAAAACACATAGATATATTCCCAGATGATATTTATCTTAGATGAGAGACATAGTTTGAAAGCTACAGTGCTTGAAAGTGGCAAAAAGTGCATAAATTGGGTCTCTGTGGGCACTTTTGAGACCTTAAGTCGACCCCTTTGGGTAAACCTACAGCCCTAAAATTTTCTACAGACAAGGATTACATATCAAAGTTATACCTAGCGCAGTTTGAGACTCATCAGAATTACCACTTCCAAATTATAGGGCAAAATATGTGAAAAGTATAGCAAAAAATCCCCAAGTGGGGGTATTTATGGGCCTCAAACACAATTTTCTCCTCAACTTAAAGTCGTGATTTTCGGCACATGTACTAAGAACATATTAATGTGTTGTCAGGTAAAATTTCAGCCAGCTGAGCATCATAGTTTGTGACCTACAGGGCTCTAAGTGGCCAAAAGTCCAATTTCTGACCTTAAGGTGGCCATAAGTTCTTTTTTACTGGGAGTTTAAGGTCACCTTAAAATAGGGATCTTCCTTTGGGCACCCTTAACATGTGTACCAAGTTTGAAAAAAAAATATTAATTTGTTTTTGAGTTATCGCGTCCACAAGGAAATTTCTACGGCGGCGGCGGCGGCGCGACGGACCTGAATCCAATATATCCCCGACTTTCGTCTGGGGATATAATAATGAAGCGTCCCTGAAAGGGCGCTTCTTTGTTTTCGCCTCAGTTTCCTCGCCGTCGCCGCATTATGGTCTCCCTTGAATATCTCCCTTATTATTAGGTTTCAAACCATATTTGGCATTTATATACCTTAGGCATGGGAAAATTTTTCTGCATGCTTAAATTTGACCTTTATGAAGGTCACATGATCAAAAACATTTTTTTAAAGTATTTTTTTTGTTGCTTTTATAGCTTCAGAATGTATTAACAGGTATTGGGAAAGCATATATGGAGAGTCTAAATAGCCGCTCGGTTTTACCCCCCGACCCCCCCCTTATGGGTCAAACTGGGGTCATAAAATAGGTCATTAAATTTAGGTCAACCCCCCTATGTTCTTCTTAAGTATTGCATTTAGAGCCATAAAATGTATTGGGAGGTAATAGGAAACCATATGTGGAGAGTCTAAATAGCCGGTCAGTTTTACCCCCCGGCCCCCCCTTATGGGTCAAACTGGGGTAATAAAATAGCTGATTTTCAGTTTTTGCCTTATATCTCCTTCATTGTTGATTTTATAGCTTCAGAATGTATTAAGAGGTATTGGGAAAGCATATGTGGAGAGTCTAAATAGCCAGTCAGTTTTACCGCCCGCCCGACCCCCCCCCCCGCTTTATGGGTCAAACTGGGGTAAAAAAATAGCTGTTTTGGAGTTTTTACCTGATATCTCCTTCATTGTTGCTTTTACAGCTTCAGAATGTATTAAGAGGTATTGGGAAACCATATCTGGACAGTCGAAATAGCCGGTTAGTTTTACCTCCTGACCCCCATGTATGGGTCAAACTGGGGGCATAAAATAGCTTTTGCCTTTATTGTTGCTTTTATGCTTTCACAATGTATTAAAAGCTATTGCAAAACCCTGTGGGCAATCTAAATAGCAATACATACTTGCACACATGGTTATATATGAAGTTATCAATACTCATTACTGAAATGCTTTGTAGCATTTACACAAAATTTACTTAAGTTATCCTTAACACTTAAACAGTGTGAACTAGATTGGGCCAACTCGGCGCCAACATATCCCCAGACAGGTCATCATTCACGCCACAGGTTTTGATCGGGAATTTTTTATTTAATCCATTTGTTGTATGCCATAAATATTGGGAAAAGTTATATGAACTTCAGCACATCAATCTACTAAGTTTATATCTTCCCAAGGAAGATGGTGTATCCCCAGACGTCGAATATATAACTCAACAGATCATATTTTCAATCTTCCTGCAATGATAACTCTGAACCTATTTTCAAAGTATTTAAATGATTGATGATTGAATGTCCATTCTAAATTAATAATCTCAAAAGAGCATATCTGTTTCTATATTTGTTGACAAATAAAATATTATTTTTAACTCAACTCATCATACTTTTCAATCTTCCTGCAAAGGGTAACTCTGAACCTATTTTTAAAGTATTTAAATGATTGATGATTGAATGTCCATTCTAAATTCATAATTCCAAAAGCGTATCTCTGTTTCTATATTTGTTCACAAATAAAATATTATTTAAAAATCATATATTATTTATATTATTATTTTATTATATTATTTTTAGAATTTGCATTCTTTTTCAGTTATTCATTTCCTCAATTCCTATATATGTGGTCCATATATATGCAACCTAAATATGTGACACAGTCTCAGTTCTGACTCCCTTTGTCTTAGATAATTAGATAATGAAGCAAACACCACCTTCCACCCCCACCCCACCTCTCTCCCCTTCTCCACACCTCTCTCACTATTACAGAAGATCTGTATACCTTTGTTTATTTAGTGTCACTCAATAGCTGGAGGTCCCAGAGGTGGGTGGGGGATGGGGGGTGGGACTACAAAGAGATGGAGTGCTGCAGCACAAATGGTAAACAAACACTTATAATATAAAAGGGGTAATCAAATACAAAAAGCTCAGTTAATCTTATCACTAAAATAAAATCAAATATATAAATAAGGAATGTCCAACAGGAAGATTATATACCTCCAGAATTAAATATAAATTATCAAACGACAAGAACAGATTTATAACTAGAAATAGGCCGCCCTGTTGATAGTAGATGCGAATAGAAACAGGATAGCATAGAAGAACACACATTATCATGTGTAATGTCCACCCATGAACCTTTTGCCCAAATTGTACAGTAGTCTTACAAGACCCTGTTTCATTTGTAAAATAGATCAATGATGCTTAAATAATTGTTAGTGTAGATGTAAATTATTTCAGCTTCATGCCTTTTTGCATTGGTTGGGTTGAAAATTTTGATGAAATCACTCTATCTTGCACGGTTAAGAAGATAGAAGCAAATTCCTGTTTTTCTATTTTTGGCAAAAATTTGAAAATTCAAAATGGCCGCCATTTTTGGGGAGGGGAAAATTTTTTTTAAAATTGCCAAGAATACAATGCTCAAATACCTGTGGGTTGAAAATTTTGACGAAGTCGCTCTATCTCGCATGGTTAAGGAGATAGAAGGAAATTTGTGTTTTGCCATTTTTGGCGAAAATTCAAAATGGCCGCCATTTTTGGGGAGGGGAAAATTTTTTGAAAATTGCAAAGATTACATTCCTTAGATACCCTGTGGGTTGAAAATTTCGACGAAATCGCTCTATCTCGCATGGTTAAGGAGATAGAAGCAAATTTGTGTTTTGCCATTTTTGGCAAAAATTTGAAAATTCAAAATGGCCGCCATTTTAGGGGAGGGGAAATTTTTTTTAAAAATTGCCTAGAATACAATGCTCAAATACCTGTGGGTCGAAAATTTTGACGAAATCGCTCTATCTCGCATGGTTAAGGAGATAGAAGGAAATTTGTGTTTTGCCATTTTTGGCAAAAATTCGAAAATTCAAAATGGCCGCCATTTTTGGGGAGGGGAAATTTTTTTGAAAATTGCAAATATTACATTCCTTAGATACCCTGTGGGTCGAAAATTTCGACGAAATCGCTCTATCTCGCACGGTTAAGGAGATAGAAGGAAATTTGTGTTTTGCCATTTTTGGCAAAAATTCGAAAATTCAAAATGGCCGCCATTTTTGGGGAGGGGAAAACTTTTTAACAAGAGGAGAGTGCCCGTGAACGGGCACTGTGTCAGCTGACTGAGTGTTTTTGATTTGTGAAGGTGATTAGAGGACAGAATAATTATCAGGAAAAGGGCTGTACAGAAATACAGTAAATGGTAACTGAACAGCAAGTTCGAAAGAAATTCTGAAGCTGACAGAAGAAAAGGATAAAAAAGTTGTGCCCTGTAAATGGTATTATGAAGGAAAATAACAAGGTAATTGTTTAAGTGTAAAAAATAGGTTAAAACATAAACATTCCGAGCCAATGATTTCCTATGGGATGGTTTACCATCCCAAATCTCTGTCACCAATAATAAGCGAGTTGTAGGCACTTTCAATTTTCGCTATCCTCATTTGACCTTGAAAGAGGGTTCCAAGGTCAAATCGGACCATATCAACAGATTCACAGCCCATGAGTTCCTGTCTGTTTACCATCCCAAACCTCTGGGACCAATAATAAGCGAGTTATAAGCACTTTTAAGTTGGCTATCCTTGTTTGACCTTGAAGGAGGGGTCATTGAAGGTCAAATCTGACCACACCAAAAGATTCCCACCCCATGATTTCCTACAGGTTGGTTTATCATCCCAAACCTCTAGGATCAATAATAAGGGAGATATAAGCACTTTTCATGACTGACAAAAAACACCTGTGGTGGCCATCTTGTTTCTCAAAATGAGGCCAAAAATATTCCCAGACAACATTTTATGGTTATTAATATATAAACTTAAGAAAGCTAGCTATATTTTTTTTCATCAGAGCAGCAATGGTGAAATCTCTCTCTACACACTGCGGCTATCCAGTGGATACAATGATTTACTCAACAGTGAGAACCTGAAAGTAGCTATTGCTCAGCTATGCCATGACATAGAGGTCTGCAATTTCACTATGTTATAGCTGACCAAAAATTCTGTGAATAACATATTTAACAAATTACTCTAAATGTAATAGTTTTCAAGTTACAACTGATTTACTCAACAGTAAGAACCTCAAAGGAACTATTACTCAGCTATGCAATGAGCTACATGTCTGAAATTTTACTATGTTATAGCTAACCCAAAAGTAGGTGAACAACATATTTAAGCAAACTACTGTAAATGCAATAGTTTTCAAGCTACAACTGATTTACTCAATAGTGAGAACCTGAAAATAGCTATTGCTCCGCTATGCCATGAGCTATAGGTCTGTAATTTCACTATGTTATAGCTGACCCAAAAGTAGGTGAACAATATATTTTAACAAAATACTCCAAATGCAATATTTTTCAAGTTATAGCTGATTTACTCAACAGTCAGTACCTGAGAATAGCTATTGCTCAGTTGTGCCATGAGCTATAGGTCTATAATTTCACTATGTTATAGCTGACCCAAAAGTAGCTGTATAACATATTTGCACAAATTTCTGTAAATGCAATAGTTTTCCAATTATAACTGATTTACTCAACAGTGAGAACTTCAAAGTAGCTATTACTCAGCTATGAAATGAGCCACATGTCTGAAACTTCACTATGTTATAGCTGACCCCAAAATAGGTGAATAACATATTGAAACAAAATACTCTAAATGCAATAGTTTTCAAGTTATAAGTGATTTACTCAACAGTGATAACCTAAAAGTAGCTATTACTCAGCTATGCCATGACCTACAGGTCTGAAATTTTACTATGTTATAGCTGGCCCAAAAGTAGCTGAATAACATATTTATACGAAATTCTCTAAATGCAATAGTTTTTAAGTTACAAGTGATTTTACTCATGATGGAAGTTACTGAAAAGCCCAAAAGTAGCTATTACTCACTTAGCTATTGAGACAGACACCCAACTTACTCACCATACTGTAGCTATGAAAAAAGTAGCTGAATAACATATTTTAACAAAATGCTCTAAATGCAACACTTTTCAAGTTATAAGTGATTTACTCAACAGTGATAGCCTAAAAGTAGCTATTACTCAGCTATGCCATGAGCTACAGGTCTGAAATTTTACTATGTTATAGCTGACCCAAAAGTAGCTGAATAACATATTTATACGAAATTCTCTAAATGCAATAGTTTTCAAGTTATAAGCGATTTACTCAAAAGTGATAACCTAAAAGTAGCTATTACTCAGCTATGCCATGAGCTACAGGTCTGAAATTTCACTATGTTATAGCTGGCCCAAAAGTAGCTGAATAACATATTTATACGAAATTCTCTAAATGCAATAGTTTTTAAGTTACAAGTGATTTTACTCATAATGGAAGTTACTGAAAAGCCCAAAAGTAGCTATTACTCACTTAGCTATTGAGACAGACACCCAACTTACTCACCATATTGTAGCTATGAAAAAAGTAGCTGAACAACATATTTTCACAAAATGCTGTAAATGCAACACTTTTGAAGTTATAAGTGATTTAGTGCATGATTTCATGAATTTTAATGCATTAAAAATTATTAAAAAATTTATTAAAAAAAAAAGTAAGACAGATCCAGGTCTCATACTCACACAAGAGAATCTACCTCTGGCCTAGTACATATATGCAAGATATGAGAGAAATCCCTGCAATAGTCACTGAGAAAATTGTGATAAAAAGTTGAAATTTTCACACTTTTGGTGGGGGTACCCCCCTTGTAATGTCTCTAGCAAACAGACGAACAGACAGATTTGCATGCCTTGAACAATTTTTCATCCGCGATAGATAAGGTATCTTTTAAAAAAAACAGCATGTCTCTAGGCCTTGTAGTTTTGGAGAAGAAGTTGTTCACGCGGACGCGTACTCGTACGCCCACGCCGCAGAAGTGATGACATAATGTCAGCTGACTGACAAGTCAGCTGACATAAAAATTGGCAAGAGTAGAATTCTCAGATACCCTGCGGGTCGAAAATTTTGCCGAAATCGCTCTATCTCGCACGGTTAAGGAGATAGAAGCAAATTAGTGTTTTGCCATTTTTGGCAAAAATTCAAAATGGCCGCCATTTTTGGGGAGGGGAAAATTTTTGGAAAATTGCATAGATTGCATTCCTTAGATACCCTGTGGGTCAAAAATTCTGTCGAAATCGCTCTATCTCTTACGGTTTCTGAGATATTAGCAAATTACTCAAAAGTAGTACTGAAAATACACAATGAAGTACCTAAATGGCTATTACTCATGTACTGACAAAGCTATCAGTCCCAAATGCAATACCAAGCGAGCTATGGACATAACAATCTTGTATTCAAAATTGTAGTAAAATATCTTTAATTATTTTGGCTTAAATGCACGGAAACCAATGGGTACTGAAAATAGCTGTACTTAAGTATTACTCAGTAAGCAAAAGAGGTACAACAGCCAAAAGCAATCCCAAGCAAGCTACTGACCCAATAAGCCTGCATACCAAATTTGGTGACAATAGCTCTAATACTTTTCCTTTAAATGAGCGGAAACCATGCGTGACGCCGGACATCGGACGCCGGAAAAAGCAAAAATAATATATCCACCCCCCAGGGGGGTGGACATAATAATAATTCAGAATTGAGAATTATGTCCACCCCCCTGGGGGGTGGATATATTATTTTTGCTTTTTTCGCCGTCCGATGTCCGGCGTCCGATGTCCGGCGTCACGCATGGTTTCCGCTCATTTAAAGGAAAAGTATTAGAGCTATTGTCACCAAATTTGGTATGCAGGCTTATTGGGTCAGTAGCTTGCTTGGGATTGCTTTTGGCTGTTGTACCTCTTTTGCTTACTGAGTAATACTTAAGTACAGCTATTTTCAGTACCCATTGGTTTCCGTGCATTTAAGCCAAAATAATTACAGATATTTTACTACAATTTTGAATACAAGATTGTTATGTCCATAGCTCGCTTGGTATTGCATTTGGGACTGATAGCTTTGTCAGTACATGAGTAATAGCCATTTAGGTACTTCATTGTGTATTTTCAGTACTACTTTTGAGTAATTTGCTTCTATCTCCTTAACCGTGCGAGATAGAGCGATTTCGGCAAAATTTTCGACCCGCAGGGTATCTGAGGAGTGTACTCTTTGCAATTTTCAAAAAATTTTCCCCTCCCCCAAAATGGCGGCCATTTTGAATTTTCGAATTTTTGCCAAAAATGGCAAAACACTAATTTGCTTCTATCTCCTTAACCGTGCGAGATAGAGCGATTTCGGCAAAATTTTCGACCCACAGGGGATCTGAGGAGTGTACTCTTTGCAATTTTCAAACAATTTTCCCCTCCCCAAAAATGGCGGCCATTTTGAATTTTCGAATTTTTGCCAAAAATGGCAAAACACAAATTTCCTTCTATCTCCTTAACCGTGTGAGATAGAGCGATTTCGTCGAAATTTTCAACCCACAGGGTATCTAAGGAGTGTACTCTTTGCAATTTTCAAAAAATTTTCCCCTCCCCAAAAATGGCGGCCATTTTGAATTTTCGAATTTTTGCCAAAAATGGCAAAACACTAATTTGCTTCTATCTCCTTAACCGTGCGAGATAGAGCGATTTCGTCGAAATTGCTTCTATCTCCTTAACCGTGTGAGATACAGCGATTTCGTCGAAATTTTCGACCCACAGGGTATCTAAGGAATGTAATATTTGCAATTTTCAAAAAATTTTCCCCTCCCCAAAAATGGCGGCCATTTTGAATTTTCGAATTTTTGCCAAAAATGGCAAAACACAAATTTGCTTCTATCTCCTTAACCGTGCGAGATAGAGCGATTTCGTCGAAATTTTCGACCCACAGGGTATCTAAGGAATGCAATCTTTGCAATTTTCCCAAAATTTTCCCCTCCCCCAAAAATGGCGGCCATTTTGAATTTTCGAATTTTTGCCAAAAATGGCAAAACACAAATTTGCTTCTATCTCCTTAACCGTGCGAGATAGAGCGATTTCGTCAAAATTTTCGACCCACAGGGTATCTGAGCATTGTACTCTTGGTAATTTAAAAAAAATTTTCCCCTCCCCAAAAATGGCGGCCATTTTGAATTTTCGAATTTTTGCCAAAAATGGCAAAACACTAATTTCTTCTATCTCCTTAACCGTGCGAGATAGAGCGATTTCGTCAAAATTTTCGACACACAGGGTATCTAAGCAATGCAATCTTTGCAATTTTCAAAAAATTTTCCCCTCCCCAAAAATGGCGGCCATTTTGAATTTTCGAAGTTTTGCCAAAAATGGCAAAACACAAATTTCCTTCTATCTCCTTAACCATGCGAGATAGAGCGATTTCGTCAAAATTTTCGACCCACAGGTATTTGAGCATTGTATTCTTGGCAATTTAAAAAAAAATTTCCCCTCCCCTAAAATGGCGGCCATTTTGAATTTTCAAATTTTTGCCAAAAATGGCAAAACACAAATTTGCTTCTATCTCCTTAACCATGCGAGATAGAGCGATTTCGTCGAAATTTTTCAACCCACAGGGTATCTAAGGAATGTAATCTTTGCAATTTTCAAAAAATTTTCCCCTCCCCAAAAATGGCAGCCATTTTGAATTTTCGAATTTTTGCCCAAAATGGAAAAACACAAACTGGCCTTAACCGTGCAAAATAGAGTTATTTTGTTGAAATTTTCGACCCAGAGGGTATCTAAGAAATGTACTCTTGGCAATTTTCAAAAAAATTTCCTTTTCCCAAAAATGGCGGCCATTTTGAATTTTCAAATTTTTGCCAAAAATAGAAAAACAGGAATTTGCTTCTATCTTCTTAACCGTGCAAGATAGAGTGATTTCGTCAAAATTTTCAACCCAACCAATGCAAAAAGGCATGAAGCTGAAATAATTTACATCTACACTAACAAATATTTAAGCATCATTGATATATTTTACAAATGAAACAGGGTCTTGTAAGACTACTGTACAATTTGGGCAAAAGGTTCATGGGTGGACATTACACATGATAATGTGTGTTCTTCTATGCTATCCTGTTTCTATTCGCATCTACTATCAACAGGGCGGCCTATTTCTAGTTTTAAGTATGTGATTATCAATTGAAATGAGTTCGTAACTGTAGGAGCTGTGTCAAAATTAAGGCAAGTTGAATAAAACTGGGCTAGTTGAGGGTTAAAAATCCCCTATTTTTACTACATAAGGCTATAATTTCATTAATATTTGGGACTTAAAGCTCACCAGAAAATAACAGTGTCCATTTTGCCTACTTAATATGTTTAACCAGTTTCATATTAAAAAGTTAAAAACTCAGCAAGCAGAGAGATAACACACAAAAATAAGTTCTTAAAAGCCTAAGATAGCCATAACATTATTAATATTCAAAATTTAAATAGACAGGCACTTCCTTTGAAAAATTCAAAGATTTCAGCTCTATGAGCCACATAGTTTGACAGTTACAGGGCTTTAAAGTGGCATAATATCCATAAATTGGGTCCCTGTGGGCATTTTACAATTGTTAAAGAGACCTTAGCAATTAAACTACAGAACTGAAACTTTTTGGGGGACATACACAACAAACAAAAATTATATATAATACAGTTTAAGACTTGTCACACTAAGCATTTCCAAATAACAGGGCAAAATACAGAAAAAAATGTCAAACAAGAGGAGAGTGCCCGTGAACAGGCACTGTGTCAGCTGACTGAATGTTTTTGATTTGTGATGGTGATAATGAGAGGAAAGCATAATTATCAGGGAAAGGGCTGTACAGAAATACAGTAAATGGTAACTAAACAGCATGTTCGAAAGATATTCCGAAGCTGACAGAAGAAAAGGACAAAAAAGTTGTGCCCTGCAAATGGTATTATGAAATAAAGTAACAAGGTAATTGTTTAAGTGTAAAAAGTAGGTTAAAAATATTTAAAGAAATACTATAAATGCAATATCCTCGTTCGACCATGAAGAAGGGGTCCAAAGGTCAAATCTGACCATACCAAAAGATTCCCAGCCAAAGAATTTAGGATGGTTTACCATCCCAAACCTCTCGGACCAATAATAAGTGAGTCATAGGCACTTTTTAAGTTTGGCTATCCTTGTTTGACCTTGAAGGAGGGGGTCCAAGGTCAAATCCGACCACACAAAAAAATTCCCAGCCCATGATTTCCTGTAGCTTGTTTACCATCCCAAACTTGTAGGACCAATAAGAAGCGAGTTCTAAGCAATTGTAAGTTTGGCTATCCTCAATTGACCTTGAAGGAGGGGTCCCAGGTCAAATCTGACCACACCAAAAGAATCCCAGCCCATGATTTCCTATATGTTGGTTTACCATCCCAAACCTCCAAGACCAATAATATGCGAGTTATAAGCACTTTAAGTTTGGCTATCTTCGTTTGACCTGGAAGGAGGGGTCTAAGGTCAAATCCGACCACACCAAAAAATTCCCAGCCCATGATTTTCTATAGGTTGGTTTTCCATTCGAAACCTCTAGGACCAATAATAAGTGAGTTATAAGCACTTTTAAGTTTGGCTATCCTCATTTGACCTTGAAGGAGGGGTCCAAGGTGAAATCCGACCACACCAAAAAATTCCCAGCTCATGATTTTCTATAAGTTGGTTTTCATTCCAACCTCTAGGACCAATAATAAGCGAGTTATAAGCACTTTTATGTTTGGCTATCCTCATTTGACCTTGAAGGAGGGTTCCAAGGTCAAATCGGACCATATTAATAGATTCCCAGCCCATGATTTCCTACAGGTTGGATACAATGATTTACTCAACAGTGAGAACCTGAAAGAAGCTATTGCTCAGCTATGCCATGACATAGAGGTCTGCAATTTCACTATGTTATAGCTGACCAAAAATTATGTGAATAACATATTTAAACAAAATACTCTAAATGTAATAATTTTCAAGTTACAACTGATTTACTCAAGAGTGAGAACCTCAAAGTAACTATTACTCAGCTATGCAATGAGCTACATGTCTGAATTTTTGCACTGTTATAGCTGACCTAAAAGTAGGTGAACAACATATTTAAGAAAATACTGTAAATGCAATAGTTTTCAAGTTACAACTGATTTACTCAATAGTGAGAACCTGAAAATAGCTATTGCTCCACTATGCCATGAGCTATAGGTCTGTAATTTCACTATGTTATAGCTAACCCCAAAGTAGGTGAACAATGTATTTTAACAAAATACTCCAAATGCAATATTTTTCAAGTTATAGCTGATTTACTCAAAAGTCAGTGCCTGAGAATAGCTATTGCTCAGTTGTGCCATGAGCTACAGGTCTGTAATTTCACTATGTTATAGCTGACCCAAAAGTAGCTGAATAACATATTTGCACAAATTTCTGTAAATGCAATAGTTTTCCAATTACAACTGGTTTACTCAACAGTGAGAACTTCAAAGTAGCTATTACTCAGCTATGCAATGAGTCACAGGTCTGGAACTACACTATGTTATAGCTGACCCCAAAATAGGTGAATAACATATTGCAACAAAATACTCTAAATGCAATAGTTTTCAAGTTACAAGTGATTTACCAAACAGTGATAACCTAAAAGTAGCTATTACTCAGCTATGCCATGAGCTACAGGTCTGAAATTTTACTATGTTATAGCTGACCCAAAAGTAGCTGAATAACATATTTATACTAAATTCTCTAAATGCAATAGTTTTCAAATTACAAGTGATTTACTCAACATTGAGAACTTCAAAGTAGCTATTACTCAGCTATGCAATGAGTCACAGGTCTGGAACTTCACTATGTTATAGCTGACCCCAAAATAGGTGAATAACATATTGAAACAAAATACTCTAAATGCAATAATTTCCAAGTTATAAGCGATTTACTCAACAGTGATAACCTAAAAGTAGCTATTACTCAGCTATGCCATGAGCTACAGGTCTGAAATTTTACTATGTTATAGCTGACCCAAAAGTAGGTGAACAACATATTTAAGCAAAATACTGTAAATGCAATAGTTTTCAAGTTACAACTGATTTACTCAATAGTGATGACCTAAAAGTAGCTATTACTCAGCTATGCCATGAGCTACAGGTCTGAAATTTTACTGTTATAGCTGACCCAAAAGTAGCTGAATAACATATTTATACGAAATTCTCTAAATGCAATAGTTTTCCAATTACAACCGATTTACTCAATAGTGAGAACCTCAAAGTAGCTATTACTCAGCTATGCAATGAGCCACAGATCTGAAACTTCACTATGTTATAGCTGATCCCAAAATAGGTGAACAACATATTGAAACAAAATACTCTAAATGCAATAGTTTCCAAGTTACAAGCGATTTACTCAACAGTGATAACCTAAAAGTAGCTATTACTCAGCTATGCCATGAGCTACAGGTCTGAAATTTTACTATGTTATAGCTGACCCAAAAGTAGCTGAATAACATATTTATACGAAATTCTCTAAATGCAATAGTTTTCCAATTACAACCGATTTACTTAATAGTGAGAACTTCAAAGTAGCTATTACTCAGCTATGCAATGAGCCACAGATCTGAAACTTCACTATGTTATAGCTGATCCCAAAATAGGTGAATAACATATTGAAACAAAATACTCTAAATGCAATAGTTTCCAAGTTATAAGCGATTTACTCAACAGTGATAACCTAAAAGTAGCTATTACTCAGCTATGCCATGAGCTACAGGTCCGAAATTTTACTATGTTATAGCTGACCCAAAAGTAGCTGAATAACATATTTATACGAAATTCTCTAAATGCAATAGTTTTCAAGTTATAAGCGATTTACTCAACAGTGATAACCTAAAAGTAGCTATTACTCAGCTATGCCATGAGCTACAGGTCTAAAATTTTACTATGTTATAGCTGACCCAAAAGTAGCTGAATAACCTATTTATATGAAATTCTCTAAATGCAATAGTTTTTAAGTTACAAGTGATTCTACTCATGATGGAAGTTACTGAAAAGCCCAAAAGTAGCTATTACTCACTTAGTTATTGAGACAGGCACCCAACTTACTCACCATATTGTAGCTATGAAAAAAGTAGCTGAATAACATATTTTAACAAAATGCTCTAGATGCAACAGTTTTCAAGTTATAAATGATTTTGTGCATGATTTCATGAATTTTAATGCATTAAAAATTATTAAAAAAATTTATTAAAAAAAAAGTAAGACAGATCCAGGTCTCATACTCACACAAGAGAATCTACCTCTGGCCTAGTACATATATGCAAGATATGAGAGAAATCCCTGCAATAGTCACTGAGAAAATTGTGATTAAGTGTTGAAATTTTCACACTTTTGGTGGGGGTACCCCCCTTGTAATGTCTCTAGCAAACAGACGAACAGACAGATTTGCATGCCTTGAACAATTTTTCATCCTCGATAGATAAGGTATCTTTTAAAAAAAAACAGCACGTCTCTAGGCCTTGTAGTTTTGGAGGAGAAGTTGTTCACGCGGACGCCCACGCCGCAGAGTGACGACATAATGTCAGCTGACTGACAAGTCAGCTGACATAAAAAGGTCACTTGGGCAAGTGTCTATGGCCCTCATACACAGGTTAAATTTTCTACTAAAAGTCTTGATTTTCGGCACATGTGAAAGGACATAATAATGCATTCCCAGATGGGATTTCAGCTCAATCAATCACATAGTTTAACAGTCACAGGGCTTAAAGGTGGCAAAAAGTCCAAATATTGGGTCTCTGTGGGCCTTTTAGAGATCTCGATGTGCCCTTCAAATTAAAGCATCAAACTGAAAATCTGCTACATACTAAGACTACACATAGAATATGTATCTAATAATAAAGTTTGAAACTTCTCAGACTTACCATTTCCAAGTTACAGAGCAAAATATGTGAAAAATGTCTTAAAAGGGTCACTCGGGTGGGTGTTTATGGTCCTCATACATGGGTTAAATGTCTATTAAAGGCCTAAATTTTGGAGTACATACAAAGTCAAAGTTGGGGTTTTACGTCCCGTTCAACAGCCAGGGTCATATTGGGACAGGTCCTCAGAATTGCCACTTGTGGGACTCGAACCCACAGAGGTGACAGCCTATGATTAGATGCCAAACTTGCTAACCACACACAGTGCTTGAAGATGGCAAAAAGTCCATAAATTGGGTCTCTGTGGGCAATTTTGAGATCTTAAGTTGGCCTAACAGGTAAACCTACAGCCTTTAAATTTTTCACAGACAAGGATTACATATAAGAGTTACATCTAGTGCAGTTTGAGACTCATCAGAATTACCACTTCCAAATTATAGGGCAAAATAAGTTAAAAATATAGGAAAAAAGTCCTAAGTCCTAAGTGGGGTCTTTATGGGCCTCGAAGACAATTTTCTCCTCAACTTAAAGTCTTGATTTTCGGCACATGTACTAAGAATATATTAATGTGTTCTCAGGTAAAATTTGAGGCAGATAAGCCTCATAGTTTGTGACCTAGAGGGCTCTAAGTGGCCAAAAGTGCAATTTCTGACCTTAAGGTGGCCATAAGTTCTTTATTATTGGGACTTTAAGGTCACCTTAAAATAGGGATCTTCCTTTGGGCATCCTTAACATGTGTACCAAGTTTGACAAAAAAATATTAATCTGTTTTTGAGTTATCGCGTCCACAAGGAAATTTCTACGGCGGCGGCGGCGCGACGGACCTGAATCCAATATATCCCCGACTTTCGTCTGGGGATATAAATATACACATCAGAATATTACTACAAGCATATTTAGTAGGCTTGGCTTAATGTTTTAATTAGAATAGGACATTTCCTCAAAAAAGCATAATACATGCTTTTTCCAATCTACAACACTTTCTCCAGCTTGTCTATGTCTACAACACAAGGCTTTTGTAGGATTTTCCCTCTCATGATATCATTAAGTGGGTTTGTTTATGTAACAGTACGGTGCAGCTTTGTGCATTCTTAGCTTTACAGCATGCTTATTAAAACCACAAGGCATTTTAAACTCTCAGGGACGCTTCGCTTTTGTTAGCAAAAGCATTCCTCTAGTTGATTAGGGCCGTTATCTTGCTATTGAATTGTCTTGTTTTAGTACTTTATCTTTACATACATTTTCTTTCTCTTCGATGTTATTTTCTCTACTTAAACATTCTTTGGAGCTTTATATAACGGACACTGCTCTTTAAGTATCCCGATCTTTGTACTGTTTCACTACTTCTGTATCTGATGGTGTTGAAAAGTATTTCCCCAGGCTGTGGGGTATGGGCATCTCTGATGCTATTTTCAATGTAATGAGATCGTATTTATTGTTAGAGCCGGTATTGTAATCTGCTTCCTCTTCTCTAATAAAGGAACACTGTACATTTGCAGTATGCCAAGGTCACACCATGACGTTGCACACCTACATCCCCTAACCAATGTCCCTACCAAGAATCAACTTCCTACACCTTACGGTTTCTGAGATATAGCCCGGACAAGATTTTATAGGTCAAGGTCACTACAGCAAGGTCAAAGGTCTAATCAAGGTCAGACCATGACGTTGCACACCTACACCCCCTAACCAATGTCCCTACGAAGTATCAACTTCCTACACCTTACAGTTTCCGCGATATAGCCCGGATAAGATTTTATAGGTCAAGGTCACTACGGCAAGGTCAAATCAAGGTCACACCATGACGTTGCACACCTACACCCCCTAACCAATGTCCCTACGAAGTATCAACTTCCTACACCTTACGGTTTCAGAGATATAGCCCGGACAAGATTTTATAGGTCAAGGTCACTACGGCAAGGTCAAATCAAGGTCAGACCATGACGTTGCATACCTACACCCCCTAACCAATGTCCCTACCAAGTATCAACTTCCTACACCTTACGGTTTCTGAGATACAGCCCGGACAAACTTTTTCCCGCCCGCCCATCCGGACACCATGGGTGAAAACAATACCCCGACAGCCCTTAAGGGGTGTGGGCAAAAAAGGAAACGCCTTATATTAGAAAATTGTATGAATATAGTCATATATTTTAAATTCAGTTCCAAATGAAAGTTCCAAAACGAGTGTCATTTCCAAAGAAATACTTGAACACATTTTTTCAATTGACCCAAAGAGGATGCCATACTCTAGATGAATGTAACTTTGTGCCATCTGTCATCCATGGAGAGCAAAAAAAAACTGAAAATTTTTTATTTTAAAACTTTTATTGTTACCCCAAACAACTCTATAGTCATGCATAAAAATATAGAAGTAAGCATTCATTAATTTAAAACACTTTCTCCAGTTTCTCCAAATATGTTGATTCACAAGCACAATTCAATATGAATTAGTAATGCTAAGAAACTGGTATAAAAATAACTCCAAAAAATAAGAGATAAATAAGTAAAAGGATTCTTGAAGAGTAAACATATTGAATATTAAAAGTAACAAAAACATTATTTTTCCATTGTTTACAATTTTCTTGAGATACAAACTTGGATATTTTTATCATATAAATTAACAATTTTAACACTTCTTTTTTATAGCCAAAATATAGAACATAATAGAAAATAAACTTGCATGAAGCAAAAACACCAATAAAATACCTAGCTGATTACACAAAACAAGTGTTAAAGCATTACACTATTTGTTTTTTTTTCCAAAAGGTGTAAACTGCAACTGATCCTGAAACTTAACTTTGACAATAGCCTTTCACTTCTTTGAATAACTTTAAAGGCTTAGTGTTCCATGACTTTACAAGTCTCGTCATTCACTTCAGGCCAAGCAGTTCAACATCAAAAATAAGTGTTGCATTGGGAGGTATAACTGGTGGATAACCCCTTGGTCCATATGCATAATCTGGAGTGCAGGTTAAATTAGCTCTTTGCCCAACACTCATCTACAAGGCAATAGTAACAACATTGATGATGAACAAGAGAAACAAAAGTCACTGTATCTGATACAAATCCATATATGTTAAATGCAATGTCCCTAAACCAGGGCACAAAAAGAGGCGAGATAAGTGGCTGATGTTGGAGCTATCCAACCAGTTCAAACTAGAAATATGATGCACCGTTAACACTAGCTGCAAAATATGAAAAGTGACAGAATGCTGTAGAAAACCCATTATTGTGTGTAATGTCAGAGCTATCCAACCAGTTCAAAACTAGAAATATGATGCACCGTTAACAGTAGCTGCAAAATATGAAAAGTAACAGAATGCTGTAGAAAACCCATTATCATGTGTAATGTCCACCCTATGAATACTTTGTCAAGAGTTGTACAGTAGTCTTTAAGGACTTTTTCTGTTTATGTTGGCTGAAAAATGATTGGATAATCATTGAATGGAAAGTAGGGATTGGCAGTTTTTGCATGCCAAAACAAAACATGCCCAGGAGATGGAAAGAAATCTAGCACAGAAAGTAGAGAGTGTGAAGTAACTGGCACTGCATTTGCATGAGAACTGGAAGCCTAGAGAATAACTACAGAAAATTGCAATATTAGGATAGGTCTTGTGAACTGCAATTAGATATCAAGTTTTTAGACTTCAGCTATTTTGGAGAGGAAGAACATTTGAGGTTTTTTATTTTTTTTCTTATTTTGTAAAAAGCTAAATAAAGGTATCCAATGCTGAAGGTGTGGGTTTTGCTCCAAATTACTCCATCTCACTCAAGGGTGATATAAAACCATAAATTCATAAATTTAAATTATCATTTTTATCATTCAAACAAGAGGAGAGTGCCCGTGAACGGGCACTGTGTCAGCTGACTGAGTGTTTTTGATTTGTGAAGGTGATTAGAGGACAGAATAATTATCAGGAAAAGGGCTGTACAGAAATACAGTAAATGGTAACTGAACAGCAAGTTCAAAAGAAATTCTGAAGCTGACAGAAGAAAAGGATAAAAAAGTTGTGCCCTGTAAATGGTATTATGAAGGAAAATAACAAGGTAATTGTTTAAGTGTAAAAAATAGGTTAAATCATATTTAAAGAAATACTATAAATGCAATATCCTCGTTCGACCTTGAAGAAGGGGTCCAAGGTCAAATCTAACCACACAAATAAATTCCCAGCCCATGATTTCCTATGGTTTACCATTCCAAACCTCTAGGACCAATTATAAATGAGTTATAAGCACTTTTAAGCTTGGCTGTCCTCATTTGACCTTGAAGGAGGGGTCCAAAGGTCAAATCTGACCATACCAAAAGATTCCGAGCCAATGATTTCCTATCTCTGTCACCAATAATAAGCGAGTTGTAGGCACTTTCAATTTTCGCTATCCTCATTTGACCTTGAAGGAGGGTTCCAAGGTCAAATCGGAACATATCAACAGATTCACAGCCCATGATTTCCTGTCTGTTTACCATCCCAAACCTCTGGGACCAATAATAAGCGAGTTATAAGCACTTTTAAGTTTGGCTATCCTTGTTTGACCTTGGAGGGGTCATTGAAGGTCAAATCTGACCACACCAAAAGATTCCCACCCCATGATTTCCTACAGGTTGGTTTATCATCCCAAACCTCTAGGATCAATAATAAGGGAGATATAAGCACTTTTCATGACTGACAAAAAACACCTGTGGCGGCCATCTTGTTTCTCAAAATGAGGCCAAAAATATTCCCAGACAACATTTTATGGTTATTAATATATACTGCAAACTTAAGAAAGCTAGCCATAATATTTTTTTTCATCAGAGCAGTAATGGTGAAATCTCTCTCTACACACTGCGGCTATCCAGTGGATACAATGATTTACTCAACAGTGAGAACCTGAAAGTAGCTATTGCTCAGCTATGCCATGACATAGAGGTCTGCAATTTCACTATGTTATAGCTGACCAAAAATTCTGTGAATAACATATTTAACAAATTACTCTAAATGTAATAGTTTTCAAGTTACAACTGATTTACTCAACAGTGAGAACCTCAAAGGAACTATTACTCAGCTATGCAATGAGCTACATGTCTGAAATTTTACTATGTTATAGCTAACCCAAAAGTAGGTGAACAACATATTTAAGCAAACTACTGTAAATGCAATAGTTTTCAAGCTACAACTGATTTACTCAATAGTCAGAACCTGAAAATAGTTATTGCTCCGCTATGCCATGAGCTATAGGTCTGTAATTTCACTATGTTATAGCTGACCCAAAAGTAGGTGAACAATATATTTTAACAAAATACTCCAAATGCAATATTTTTCAAGTTATAGCTGATTTACTCAACAGTCAGTACCTGAGAATAGCTATTGCTCAGTTGTGCCATGAGCTATAGGTCTATAATTTCACTATGTTATAGCTGACCCAAAAGTAGCTGAATAACATATTTGCACAAATTTCTGTAAATGCAATAGTTTTCCAATTATAACTGATTTACTCAACAGTGAGAACTTCAAAGTAGCTATTACTCAGCTATGAAATGAGCCACAGGTCTGAAACTTCACTATGTTATAGCTGACCCCAAAATAGGTGAATAACATATTGAAACAAAATACTCTAATTGCAATAGTTTTCAAGTTATAAGTGATTTACTCAACAGTGATAACCTAAAAGTAGCTATTACTCAGCTATGCCATGAGCTACAGGTCTGAAATTTTACTATGTTATAGCTGGCCCAAAAGTAGCTGAATAACATATTTATACGAAATTCTCTAAATGCAATAGTTTTTAAGTTACAAGTGATTTTACTCATGATGGAAGTTACTGAAAAGCCCAAAAGTAGCTATTACTCACTTAGCTATTGAGACAGACACCCAACTTACTCACCATATTGTAGCTATGAAAAAAGTAGCTGAATAACATATTTTAACAAAATGCTCTAAATGCAACACTTTTCATGTTATAAGTGATTTACTCAACAGTGATAACCTAAAAGTAGCTATTACTCAGCTATGCCATGAGCTACAGGTCTGAAATTTTACTATGTTATAGCTGACCCAAAAGTAGCTGAATAACATATTTATACGAAATTCTCTAAATGCAATAGTTTTCAAGTTATAAGCGATTTACTCAACAGTGATAACCTAAAAGTAGCTATTACTCAGCTATGCCATGAGCTACAGGTCTGAAATTTTACTATGTTATAGCTGGCCCAAAAGTAGCTGAATAACATATTTATACGAAATTCTCTAAATGCAATAGTTTTTAAGTTACAAGTGATTTTACTCATGATGGAAGTTACTGAAAAGCCCAAAAGTAGCTATTACTCACTTAGCTATTGAGACAGACACCCAACTTACTCACCATATTGTAGCTATGAAAAAAGTAGCTGAACAACATATTTTCACAAAATGCTGTAAATGCAACACTTTTGAAGTTATAAGTGATTTAGTGCATGATTTCATGAATTTTAATGCTGACTGACAAGTCAGCTGACATAAAAAATTAAGTAAAATTGATTTTTTAATTTTTTTTCAAATTTATGCCCATCAAAATATTTGGCATATGATTTCAATTCATTGAGTCTACGCAGCTATTATCTGTCATTCAATATTTGCATTCTACACTAAGCTTTCTTAAAACCCCACTTTGTTAATTGCATACAAAAAGTCACCAGACTTTTTCTGCACAAATTTACTACAACAGCCATTCAAACTGGTCAAGGTGATCTCTACAGTCCTCTCAGTTTTTGTACTGCACAATCAGAGTATAATAATCTTTTTCTATTTTCATTATAACTATCAATCAACTGCTTTACGTACACAAGGCACTGTAAATGGTAGTGTATCTTGAAAAATATTGCCTGAAATCCTATAAAACTACTATTCTTCAGGACTATTCAAACCTAATCATATGGCATTTTGCCCCCTTCTTGCCTTTCAAAGTCAGATAGATCACCCTAAATGGGTTAGACTGTCACTTATTGCTTTATATCACTTTTATTATTGAAATTAGAGCTATGGAAGGTATAGCGACATAATAGGAAATAATTGGGGGGGGGGGGGGGGGGAGTCGCCAGATAACTCTGCAGAGACCCTCAGGGTCAAAAAATTTGCCGAAATCGCTCGATCTTTCACCGTTTCTGAGATAAAAGCGGTTTTGCGTTTTATGCAGAAATTTAAGATGGTTGCCAAAAAGGGTGTAAAGCGATTTTTGGGAAAAATTGCCAGATCACTCTGCGGATACTCTGAGTGATCGTAATTTCGCCGAAATCTCTCTATCTTGCCGTTTTTCCAAAATAAATGTTTTTTGCATTTTATGCAGAAATTCAAGATGGCCGCCAAAAATGGCGGGAAAATAATTTTTGGGAAAGATTGGCAGAAGACTCTGCGTATACCCTGTGTGTCAAAAACTTCGCTGAAATTGCTCTATCTCGCACCATTTCTGAGATATTTAAGATTTTTCATTTTCATCATTAAGAAAAATTGTGGCGTTTAATCATTAACAAGTCGGCCATTTTGTATGGGATCACTTCCAAAAGTTAACTAGTTTCATACATCTATATAACAAACCTACTTGCCATATTTCATGTGAATAGGTCAAGCGCTTTTTAAGTTTTCATCCAGATGAGCACACCCCTTTCAAAAATATATTTTTGTTTTCATGTGACTTCTCTGATTGATTCATGACACCATATTCAGAAATTTTCCCAGGGCTACTGCATACATGTACTAATTTGAAGATAATCCACCCAGTGGTCAGCAAGCTGTAAGAAATAGAAAAGTGCGGGAGCCGGTGGACCCCCTCTATCTCCCCTGAATACGAACAAGCATCCCTTGCGGGGGGCTTAATAAGTCAGTTATAAGAACTTTTAACTTTGGCTATCCTCATTTGACCTTTAAGGAGGGGCCCAAGGTTAAATTTGAACACACCAGAATATTCCTAGCCTGTGATCTCCTACAAGTTGGTTTCAAATTGCAAACCCCTAGGAACAATAATAAGCGAGCTATAAGCACTTTTAACTTTGGCTATCCTCGTTTGACCTTAAAAGAAGAGACCACGTTCAAACCTGAACACATTGGAAGATTGCTTCCCTATGATTTCCTATATGAAAGTTTAACATTGCAAAACTTTAGGACCAAGAATAAGCGCTTTTAAGTTTGGCTATCCTCGTTTGACCTTGAAGGAGGGGCCCAAGGTCAAATCTGACCACATCAGATGATTCCTAGCTCATAATTTCCTATAGGTTGGTTTCACATTGCAAATCTCTGGAACCAATAATAAGTGAGTTATAAGCACTTTTAAGTTTGGTTATCCTCATTTGACCTTGAAGAAGGGGCCCCAAGGCCAAATCTAACCACATCAGAAGATTCCCAGCCCATGATTTCCTTTGGATCAGTTACATATCCCAAAACTTTAGGACCAATAATAAGCAAGTTGCAAGCACTTTCAAAAAAGGGGCCTTAAAAAAGGGGCCTTAAGACTTTTTAAGTTTGGCTACCCTTGTCTGACCTTAAATGAGGGACGTAAGGTCAAATCTGACCACATCAGAAGATTCCCAGCCCATGATTTCATATAAGTTGGTTTCACATTGCAAACCTCCAGGACCAATAATAAGGGGGATATAGGCACGTCTAAGGTCCGCTACAGGGGGTACTTTGGCACTCCGTAGATGACCTTGAAAGAACAGCTTCACTGTCAAATGACTGCAAAGGTTGTAGAGGACATGTATATCTGTTTTACATATCGTCTATGAAGAGATTTAACCTTCTACTTATGAGAATCAGCCAGTGGAAAAAGGTAGATAATTTTCAAAGAGAAGCCAGCAGCAGCCACCTTGTTTTTCAGAATGAGGCTAATTTCAGTCCCAGAGAAGCTTACCTCCCAATGAATATATCCTACAAATTTGGTGAAGCCAGCTGGTGTGGTAGCTGCGGCCATCTTTTCAAAACAAAGCTAAAAATATTCTCATCTTTTCAAAACACAGCCAAAACTATTCTCAGTCAAGACTTTGTAATGAAAAATATATCCTGCATATTTGAGAACTCTACCTACAATACTTTGGCCTCTGTAAGGGTAACGGGAAAAGCTTTAAACACTGCAGCAGCAGCAGCTGTGGCGTTGTGTACCCATGCATAATCCATACTCCATAGTATCCACTGGATGCTATTTGGTGGATACAAATATCACCCACAGACATTGAACCTTTCACATACAAGAACCAGCCACAATCTGTGTAAAAATACTTGATGACCGCCCAAGAAACATCCGCGGCAGACATCTTATTTTTCAAAATGAAGTCAAAAATATTCCTAGTCAACTTTTTGTAATAATGAACATATCCTGCATTACTGAAAAGCCTTGGTATAAAACTTTCTCCTGATAGAGAGGTAGCAGTGAAATCTCTCTACACACTACTGCAGCATATAAAGCATAATCTATAGCATACACCAGATGCCTCCGGAGCATACAATGAATCTGCTGTGATGGCAATCATTTTTCTTTGAAATTTTTCTTATTTTCTCTTCATCTTCAATATTTTTCATCAATAAAAACCAAACCTCTTCATTTTTTCTCATAAAATATTTAGGGTGTTGATCTCTATAAACATCTTACCATGAACGTTTTGCCCATGTTTATTCTTTGGCAATTTTAGTTGTTTTCTGGACTTGAAAGATTATTATTTCTGTTAATTTGCGTACATCACATGGGATGGCAGGGGATATGCTGGCTTTCTAAGCCACATTGTCCAAAGTTAAATGAAGGGGTTTTCTCAGTGCTGAACACTTCAAATAATATGAATTCCATATGTCTTACTCTGTGAATCTTACCTGAGCAACACCTTCATCCCATCCTTTAATCACTTGCCCTTGACCAATCTTGAACTCGAATGGTTTGCCACGGTCTCTTGAAGAGTCAAACTTCTCACCATTAGTTAGAGTTCCTAAATGCAAGAAGAAACAGAAGTGCCAACACAAACCATTATAAAGTGCAGGTAATATTCCTTGCACCAGTAGGTTTAAACCAAATCTACACATATTCAACAGAGAGCATTTATATGTAGAGACCACTGAGAATTTATTTATTTGGGGTTTTACGTCGTTTTCAACACTGTACAGGTCATATCACGACGGGTAGTTGGAAGGGCAGAGGAAACCAGTACATAGAGTTAGGGTTCTGTACTGTAAACTGCCGACCAACGGCAAGCAACTACCAGCTTTCCCACATAAGGCCTTGACGGGGATCGAACCCTGGCCTCAGAGGTGGGAGGCGAGAGTGTTACCACTCTGCCACCGTGGCTCCCAAGAGCACTGAGAATGAAATTTAAATTGGGATTGTACATCAAGTGTTAACATTTATTTCACACCGTTCAATGCTGGCATCCAAGCTGCATAGAATTGCAAATATTTAACTTGTCCCGGTTCACTTATGTCTCCATCCTTTCTTGTTTAGTATCCATTCGGTTTCACAAGTGTATATAAGCAAAGTAAAAACAATCGGCTGAATTTGGTCACTGAAGCGATCTACGTTAGCCACCGACCAACTGGTTAAATGCTTGGTATCTTTGAGGATAGGGGTGTGACGAGTACAAATAACTCGGGTCGATTGTTCGCAGATAAAAACTCGACTTGACATCGCGCCCTCAGGACATTTAGTATCCACCATAACAGGAAACGACATACAATACGGCGACTCCTGTAAACGAAAAAAATATAAAGATAAAAGCTTCGAATAGCTTGAATTAGCTATTGTCAGCACATACTATCAATAATATTATGTTCCAAATGGTGGATTATGCGATTTAATGAAAACAAGCATTCTGACGCATGCATTTATCTCCCGCCATATAAATTAGATCTACTAAAGATAGTGGAATATAAATTTTCTTGTGAGATGGAGGCACATGTAGAAGTGATAACAAGTTTAATGTTTGATTGCAATACTTTTAAAGACAAAAGGCATTTACTCACTTTAGTAGCTATTACTCTGCCATCCAAAGAGCTACAGTTCTGCAACTTTATTATGCAGTAGATCAACCCAAAGTAGGTAAGGACGTATTTAGAAGAAATTGCCTATCTGTAACACTTTTAGAGATAAAAGACATTTACTCATTTTAGTGGCTATTACTCTGCCATCCAAAGAGCTACAGTTCTGCAACTTCCCTATGTGGTAGATCACCCAAAAGTAGGTGAATGACTTATTTAGAAGAAATTGCCTACCTGTAATACTTTTAGAGATAAAAGACATTTACTCATTTTAGTAGCTATTACTCAGCTATCCAAAGAGATACAGTTCCGCAACTTCACTATGTGGTGGATCACCCAAAAGGACGTGAATGACTTATTTAGAAGAAATTGCCTACCTGTAATACTTTTAGAGATAAAAGACATTTGCTCATTTTAGTAGCTATTACTCACCTATCCACAGAGCTACAGTTCTGCAACTTCACTATGTGGTAGATCACCCAAAAGTAGGCGAATGACTTATTTAGAAGAAATTGCCTACCTGTAATACTTTTAGAGATAAAAGACATTTACTCATTTTAGTAGCTATTATTCAGCTATCCAAAGAGCTACAGTTCTGCAACTTCACTATGTGGTAGATCACCCAAAAGTAGGTGAATGACTTATTTAGATCACCCAAAAGTACGTGAATGACTTATTTAGAAGAAATTGCCTACCTGTAATACTTTTAGAGATAAAAGACATTTGCTCATTTTAGTAGCTATTACTCAGTTATCCAAAGAGCTAGAGTTCTGCAACTTCACTATGTGGTAGATCACCCAAAAGTAGGTGAATGACTTATTTAGAAGAAATTGCCTACCTGTAATACTTTTAGAGATAAAAGACATTTACTCATTTTAGTAGCTATTATTCAGCTATCCAAAGAGCTACAGTTCTGCAACTTCACTATGTGGTAGATCACCCAAAAGTAGGTGATTGACTTATTTAGAAGAAATTGCCTACCTGTAATACTTTTCGAGATAAAAGACATTTGCTCATTTTAGTAGCTATTACTCACCTATCCAAAGAGCTACAGTTCTGCAACTTCACTATATGGTAGATCACCCAAAAGTACGTGAATGACTTATTTAGAAGAAATTGCCTACCTGTAATACTTTTAGAGATAACAGACATTTACTCATTTTTAGTAGCTACAAGACCACTGCCGCGGTATGCATCTCCCGCCGAGTACCGCAGGGGAAGAAATATTACATTGAAATTTTTCCCCTTTGCATAGGACACTGTTGTACCATCCTGCAGGTCGAAAATTCGCTTGAAATCGCTCTATCTGTTACGCTTTTTGAGATATTGACACTTTTCCATTTTCAGCAAAAATCCAAGATGGCCGCCGAAAGTGGCGAAAAATGAAATTTTTCCCCTTTGGACAGGACACTCTTGTATCACCCTGCGGGTCAAAAATTCGCTCGAAATCGCTCGATCTCTTAGGGTTTTTGAGATATTGACACTTTTTCATTTTCAGCAAAAATCCAAGATGGCCGCCGAAAGTGGCGAAAAATGAAATTTTTCCCCTTTGGACAGGACACTCTTGTATCACCCTGCGGGTCAAAAATTCGCTCGAAATCGCTCGATCTCTTACGGTTTTTGAGATATTGACACTTTTTCATTTTCAGCAAAAATCCAAGATGGCCGCCGAAAGTGGCGAAAAATGAAATTTTTCCCCTTTGGACAGAACACTCTTGTATCACCCTGCGGGTCAAAAATTCGCTCGAAATCGCTCGATCTCTTACGGTTTTTGAGATATTGACACTTTTTCATTTTCCGCAAAAATCTAAGATGGCCGCCAAAAGTGGCGAAAATTGAAATTTTCCCCCTTTGCACAGGAGACTCTTGTACCACCCTGCAGGTCAAAAATTTGCTCGAAATCGCTCTATCTCTTACGGTTTTCGAGATATTGACACTTTTCTATTTTCCGCAAAAATCCAAAATGGCCGCCAAAAGTGGCGAAAATCGATATTTTTCCCCTTTGCACAGGACACTCTTGTGCTACCCTTCTGGTCAAAAATTCGCTTGAAATCGCTCTATCTCTTACGGTTTTAGAGATATTCACACTTTTCCATTTTCCGCAAAAATCCAAGATGGCTGCCAAAAGTGGTGAAAATTGAAATTTTACCCCTTTGCACAGGACATTCTTGTACTACCTTGCAGGTCAAAAATTCGCACAAAATCGCTCTATCTCTTATGGTTTTCGAGATATTCACACTTTTTCATTTTTTTCCGCTAAAATCCAAGATGGCCGCCAAAAGTGGCGAAAATTGAAATCTTTCCCCTTTGCATAGGACACTTTTGTACTACCCTGAAGGTTTAAATGCAATAGTTTTCAAGTTACAAGTGATTTCACTCATGATGGAAGTTAGTGAAAAATCCAAAAGTAGCTATTACTGACTTATCTATTGAGATAGACACCCAAGTTACTCACCATGTTGTTGCTGTGGGAAAAGGTAGGTGAATAACATATTTTAACAAAATGCTCTAAATACAATACTTTTCAAGTTATAATCGATTTAGTGCATGATTTCATTAATTTTAATGCATTAAAAATTATTTTAATAATTCATAAAAAAACTTTAGCATGTGAAATATCTCCAAAATGTAGGTGAATGAGTTATTTGAGAAATACTGGCTATCTGCAATACTTTTAGTGATAATAGGCAATTACTCATTTTGAGTAGGTGAGTAATTACCTACGGGTCTGAAACTTCACCATGTGAAAGCTCTTTCAAAAGTAGATGAATGAGTTATTTGAGAAAAATTGGCTATCTGCAATACTTTTAGAGATAATTCTCATTTACTCATTTTGAGTAGGTGAGTAATTAGCTATGAGTCTGAAACTTCACCATGTGACAGCTCTTCCAAAAGTAGATGAATGAGTTATTTGAGAAAAATTGACTATCTGCAATACTTTCAGAGATAATTCGCATTTACTCATTTTGAGTAGGTGAGTAATTAGCTACAGCTCTGAAACTTCACCAAGTGAAAGCTCTCCTAAAAGTACATGAATGAGTTATTTGAGAAAAATTGGCTAGCTGCAATACTTTTAGAGATAATTCGCAGTTACTCATTTGGAGTAGGTGAGTAATTAGCTACAGGTCTGAAACTTCACCATGTGAAAGCTCTCCCAAAAGTAGGTGAATGAGTTATTTGAGAAAAATAGGCTATATGCAATACTCTTAGAGATAATTCGCATTTACTCATTTTGAGTAGGTGAGTAATTAGCTATGGGTCTGAAACTTCACCATGTGAAAGCTCTTCCAAAAGTAGGTGAATGAGTTATTTGAGAAAAATTGGCTATCTGCAATACTTTTAGAGATAATTCGCATTTACTCATTTTGAGTAGGCGAGTAATTAGCTATGGGTCTGAAACTTCACCATGTGAAAGCTCTTCCAAAAGTAAATGAATGAGTTATTTGAGAAAAATTGGCTATCTGCAATACTTTGAGATATTTAGCATTTACTCATTTTGAGTAGGTGAGAAATTAGCTACAGGTCTGACACTTCACCAAGTGAAAGCTCTCCCAAAAGTAGATGAATGAGTTATTTGAGAAAAATTGGCTATCTGCAATACTTTTACAGATAATTAGTATTTACTCATTTTGAGTAGGTGAGTAATTAGCTATGGGTCTGAAACTTCACCAAGTGAAAGCTCTTCCAAAAGTAGGTGAATGAGTTATTTGAGAAAAATTGGCTATCTGCAATACTTTTAGAGAGAATTCGCATTTACTCATTTTGAGTAGGTGAGTAATTAGCTATGGGTCTGAAACTTCACCATGTGAAAGCTCTTCCAAAAGTAGATGAATGAGTTATTTGAGAAAAATTGGCTATCTGCAATACTTTTAGAGATAATTAGCATTTACTCATTTTGAGTAGGTGAGTAATTAGCTACGGGTCTGAAACTTCACCAAGTGAAAGCTCTCCCAAAAGTAGATGAATGAGTTATTTGAGAAAAATTGGCTATCTGCAATACTTTTAGAGAGAATTCGCATTTACTCATTTTGAGTAGGTGAGTAATTAGCTATGGGTCTGAAACTTCACCATGTGAAAGCTCTTCCAAAAGTAGATGAATGAGTTATTTGAGAAAAATTGGCTATCTGCAATACTTTTAGAGATAATTCGCATTTACTCATTTTGAATAGGCGAGTAATTAGCTATGGGTCTGAAACTTCACCATGTGAAAGCTCTTCCAAAAGTAAATGAATGAGTTATTTGAGAAAAATTGGCTATCTGCAATACTTTTAGAGATATTTAGCATTTACTCATTTTGAGTAGGTGAGAAATTAGCTACAGGTCTGACACTTCACCAAGTGAAAGCTCTCCCAAAAGTAGATGAATGAGTTATTTGAGAAAAATTGGCTATCTGCAATACTTTTACAGATAATTAGCATTTACTCATTTTGAGTAGGTGAGTAATTAGCTACGGGTCTGAAACTTCACCAAGTGAAAGCTCTTCCAAAAGTAGGTGAATGAGTTATTTGAGAAAAATTGGCTATCTGCAATACTTTTAGAGAGAATTCGCATTTACTCATTTTGAGTAGGTGAGTAATTAGCTACGGGTCTGAAACTTCACCAAGTGAAAGCTCTCCCAAAAGTAGATGAATGAGTTATTTGAGAAAAATTGGCTATCTGCAATACTTTTAGAGAGAATTCGCATTTACTCATTTTGAGTAGGTGAGTAATTAGCTATGGGTCTCAAACTTCACCATGTGAAAGCTCTTCCAAAAGTAGATCAATGAGTTATTTGAGAAAAATTGGCTATCTGCAATACTTTTAGAGATAATTCGCATTTACTCATTTTGAGTAGGCGAGTAATTAGCTATGGGTCTGAAACTTCACCATGTGAAAGCTCTTCCAAAAGTAAATGAATGAGTTATTTGAGAAAAATTGGCTATCTGCAATACTTTTAGAGATATTTAGCATTTACTCATTTTGAGTAGGTGAGAAATTAGCTACAGGTCTGACACTTCACCAAGTGAAAGCTCTCCCAAAAGTAGATGAATGAGTTATTTGAGAAAAATTGGCTATCTGCAATACTTTTACAGATAATTAGCATTTACTCATTTTGAGTAGGTGAGTAATTAGCTACGGGTCTGAAACTTCACCAAGT
The DNA here is from genome assembly GCA_964017235.1 of Sabellastarte sp. h YS-2021. Taxonomy (NCBI): domain Eukaryota; kingdom Metazoa; phylum Annelida; class Polychaeta; order Sabellida; family Sabellidae; genus Sabellastarte; species Sabellastarte sp. h YS-2021. The sequence continues at coordinate 77,484,682 of OZ024929.1, read as the reverse complement.
GAAAGCTCTTCCAAAAGTAGGTGAATGAGTTATTTGAGAAAAATTGGCTATCTGCAATACTTTTAGAGAGAATTCGCATTTACTCATTTTGAGTAGGTGAGTAATTAGCTATGGGTCTGAAACTTCACCATGTGAAAGCTCTTCCAAAAGTAGATGAATGAGTTATTTGAGAAAAATTGGCTATCTGCAATACTTTTAGAGATAATTAGCATTTACTCATTTTGAGTAGGTGAGTAATTAGCTACGGGTCTGAAACTTCACCAAGTGAAAGCTCTCCCAAAAGTAGATGAATGAGTTATTTGAGAAAAATTGGCTATCTGCAATACTTTTAGAGAGAATTTGCATTTACTCATTTTGAGTAGGTGAGTAATTAGCTATGGGTCTGAAACTTCACCATGTGAAAGCTCTTCCAAAAGTAGATGAATGAGTTATTTGAGAAAAATTGGCTATCTGCAATACTTTTAGAGATAATTTGCATTTACTCATTTTGAGTAGGCGAGTAATTAGCTATGGGTCTGAAACTTCACCATGTGAAAGCTCTTCCAAAAGTAAATGAATGAGTTATTTGAGAAAAATTGGCTATCTGCAATACTTTTCGAGATATTTAGCATTTACTCATTTTGAGTAGGTGAGTAATTAGCTACAGGTCTGACACTTCACCAAGTGAAAGCTCTCCCAAAAGTAGATGAATGAGTTATTTGAGAAAAATTGGCTATCTGCAATAGTTTTAGAGATATTTAGCATTTACTCATTTTGAGTAGGTGAGAAATTAGCTACAGGTCTGACACTTCACCAAGTGAAAGCTCTCCCAAAAGTAGGTGAATGAGTTATTTGAGAAAAATTGGCTATCTTCTATACTTTTAGAGATAATTCGCATTTACTCATTTTGAGTAGGTGAGAAATTAGCTAGGGGTCTGAAACCTCACTAAGTGAAAGGTCTTCCAAAAGTATATGAATGAGTTATTTGAGAAAAATTGGCTATCTGCAATACTTTTAGACATGATTAGCATTTACTCATTTTGAGTAGGTGAGTAACTAGCCACACGTCTGAAACTTAACCAAATGAAAGCTCTCCCAAAAGTAGGTGAATGAGTTATTTGAGAAAAATTGGCTACCTGCAATACTTTTAGAGATAATTCGCATTTACTCATTTTGAGGAGGTGAGTAAGTAGGCCAAAGTTCACCAAACCATTTTCCCCTTAGCATAGGAGACTCTAGTACTACCCTGTGGTTCAAAAAGTTTGCTCGAAATTTCTCTATATCTTACAGTTTGAGAGATATTTCTGATTTTTCACATTTTCACTAAAAGTAGCAATAAAGTAGCCATTACTCACTTGTACATTGAGCAACAGTTGTGAAACTTAAATACGTTACAGTTCACAAAAAAGTACATGAACAACATATTTGAGAGAAATTGTGTAGCTGCAATACTTTTGAAGATATAAGCCATTTACTCATTATGGTTATCATTAAAAATTGAAAAAGTAGCTATTACTCACTTAGCTATGGAGATACACTTCCAAATTACTGACCATGTTGTAGCTGTGGAGAAAGTAGCTGAACATCATATTGGAACAAAATTGTGTAGCTGCAATACTTTTGAAGATATAAGCCATTTACTCATTGACAGTTAAAAGTCATATAATTATATTAGGTAAAAGCGCTATTACTCACTCAAAAGTAGCCCAAAGTTCACCAAGCCTTTTCCCCCTTAGCAATAGGATACTCTAGTACTACCCTGTGGGTCAAAAATTTGCTCGAAATTGCTCTATATCTTACAGTTTGAGAGATATTTCTGATTTTTCACATTTTCACTAAAAGTAGCAATAAAGTAGCCATTACTCACTTGTACATTGAGCAACAGTTGTGAAACTTAAATATGTTACAGTTCACGAAAAAGTACATGAACAACATATTTGAGAGAAATTGTGTAGCTGCAATACTTTTGAAGATATAAGCAATTTACTCATTATGGTTATCATTAAAAATTGAAAAAGTAGCTATTACTCACTTAGCTATAGAGATACACTTCCAAACCACTGGCCATGTTGTAGCAGTGGAGAAAGTAGCTGAACAACATATTGGAACAAAATTGTGTAGCTGCAATACTTTTGAAGATATAAGCCATTTACTCATTATGGTTATCATTAAAAACTGAAAAATTAGCTATTACTCACTTAGCTACGGAGATACACTTCCAAACTACTGACCATGTTGTAGCAGAGGAGAAAGTAGCAGAACAACATATTGGAACAAAATTGTGTAGCTGCAATACTTTTGAAGATAGAAGCCATTTACTCATTATGGTTATCATTAAAAATTGAAAAAGTAGCTATTACTCACTTAGCTATGGAGATACACTTGCAAACTACTGACCATGTTGTAGCTGTGGAGAAAGTAGCTGAACAACATATTGGAACAAAATTGTGTAGCTGTAATACTTATGAAGATATAAGCCATTTACTCATTATGGTTACAATTAAAAATTGACAAAGTAGCTATTACTCACTTAGCTATGGAGATACACTTCCAAACTACTGACCATGTTGTAGCTGTGGAGAAAGTAGCTGAACAACATATTAGAACAAAATACTGTAAATGCAATAGTTTCAGAGTTATAAGCCATATAATTATATTAGCTAAAATAGCTATTACTCACTCAAAAGTAGGCCAAAGTTCACCAAACCCCAAAAATATTGAAGAGCAAAAAAATTCATTAGGACTTGTGATTTACCAAAAATGTGTAACTGTAGTAGGTTCAGAGAAAACTGCGTGACACACGCACGCACGCACGTACACACGCACATGGTGCAAATTATAATCTCCCTCCGGCGAGCCGGGCGGGAGATAATTACTCACCTATCCAAAGAGCTACAGTTCTGCAACTTCACTATATGGTAGATCACCCAAAAGTACGTGAATGACTTATTTAGAAGAAATTGCCTACCTGTAATACTTTTAGAGATAAAAGACATTTGCTCATTTTAGTAGCTATTACTCAGTTATCCAAAGAGCTAGAGTTCTGCAACTTCACTATGTGGTAGATCACCCAAAAGTATGTGAATGACTTATTTAGAAGAAATTGCCTACCTGTAATACTTTTAGAGATAAAAGACATTTACTCATTTTAGTAGCTATTACTCAGCTATCCAAAGAGATACAGTTCTGCAACTTAACTATGTGGTAGATCACCCAAAAGTACGTGAATGACTTATTTAGAAGAAATTGCCTACCTGTAATACTTTTAGAGATAAAAGACATTTACTCATTTTAGTAGCTATTACTCAGCTATCCAAAGAGATACAGTTCTGCAACTTCACTATGTGGTAGATCACCCAAAAGTACGTGAATGACTTATTTAGAAGAAATTGCCTACCTGTAATACTTTTAGAGATAAAAGACATTTGCTCATTTTAGTAGCTATTACTCAGTTATCCAAAGAGCTAGAGTTCTGCAACTTCACTATGTGGTAGATCACCCAAAAGTAGGTGAATGACTTATTTAGAAGAAATTGCCTACCTGTAATACTTTTAGAGATAAAAGGCATTTACTCATTTTAGTAGCTATTATTCAGCTATCCAAAGAGCTACAGTTCTGCAACTTCACTATGTGGTAGATCACCCAAAAGTAGGTGATTGACTTATTTAGAAGAAATTGCCTACCTGTAATACTTTTAGAGATAACAGACATTTACTCATTTTAGTAGCTATTACTCAGCTATCCAAAGAGATACAGTTCTGCAACTTAACTATGTGGTAGATCACCCAAAAGTACGTGAATGACTTATTTAGAAGAAATTGCCTACCTGTAATACTTTTAGAGATAAAAGACATTTACTCATTTTAGTAGCTATTACTCAGCTATCCAAAGAGATACAGTTCTGCAACTTCAATATGTGGTAGATCACCCCAAAGCAGGTGAATGACTTATTTAGAAGAAATTGCCTACCTGTAATACTTTTAGAGATAAAAGACATTTGCTCATTTTAGTAGCTATTACTCAGTTATCCAAAGAGCTAGAGTTCTGCAACTTCACTATGTGGTAGATCACCCAAAAGTAGGTGAATGACTTATTTAGAAGAAATTGCTTACCTGTAATACTTTTAGAGATAAAAGACATTTGCTCATTTTAGAAGCTATTACTCACCTATCCAAAGAGCTACAGTTCTGCAACTTCACTATGTGGTAGATCAGCCAAAAGTAGGTGATTGACTTATTTAGAAGAAATTGTCTACCTGTAATACTTTTTAGAGATAAAAGACATTTACTCATTTTAGTAGCTATTATTCGGCTATCCAAAGAGCTACAGTTCTGCAACTTCACTATGTGGTAGATCACCCAAAAGTAGGTGAATGACTTATTTAGAAGAAATTGCCTACCTGTAATACTTTTAGAGATAAAAGACATTTACTCATTTTAGTAGCTATTACTCAGCTATCCAAAGAGATACAGTTCTGCAACTTAACTATGTGGTAGATCACCCAAAAGTACGTGAATGACTTATTTTAGAAAAAATTGCCTACCTGTAATACTTTTAGAGATAAAAGACATTTACTCATTTTAGTAGCTATTACTCAGCTATCCAAAGAGATACAGTTCTGCAACTTCACTATGTGGTAGATCACCCAAAAGGACGTGAATGACTTATTTAGAAGAAATTGCCTACCTATAATACTTTTAGAGATAAAAGACATTTGCTCATTTTAGTAGCTATTACTCAGTTATCCAAAGAGCTACAGTTCTGCAACTTCACTATGTGGTAGATCACCCAAAAGTAGATGAATGACTTATTTAGAAGAAATTGCTTACCTATAATACTTTTAGAGATAAAAGACATTTGCTCATTTTAGTAGCTATTACTCACCTATCCAAAGAGCTACAGTTCTGCAACTTCACTATGTGGTAGATCAGCCAAAAGTAGGTGATTGACTTATTTAGAAGAAATTGTCTACCTGTAATACTTTTAGAGATAAAAGACATTTACTCATTTTAGTAGCTATTACTCGGCTATCCAAAGAGCTACAGTTCTGCAACTTCACTATGTGGTAGATCACCCAAAAGTAGGTGAATGACTTATTTAGAAGAAATTGCCTACCTGTAATACTTTTAGAGATAAAAGACATTTACTCATTTTAGTAGCTATTACTCAGCTATCCAAAGAGATACAGTTCTGCAACTTAACTATGTGGTAGATCACCCAAAAGTACGTGAATGACTTATTTTAGAAAAAATTGCCTACCTGTAATACTTTTAGAGATAAAAGACATTTACTCATTTTAGTAGCTATTACTCAGCTATCCAAAGAGATACAGTTCTGCAACTTCACTATGTGGTAGATCACCCAAAAGGACGTGAATGACTTATTTAGAAGAAATTGCCTACCTGTAATACTTTTAGAGATAAAAGACATTTACTCATTTTAGTAGCTCTTGCTCAGCTATCTACTCACTTAGCTATTGACCTACATCTGCAAAAGCAACAAAAATATAAAGGACACAGGAAAGTAAGCTTTTGAAAAACTAGATGAATAACGAATGAAAAGATTTGCCTAACTTTGGTACTTGTGAAGGTATTTGACATTTATTTCCATCATAATTTTGCTACAAATAAGAAAATAGCTATTGCTCACTTATGACATGCAATGGAACCCCAAACGATATGCCATCTTATAGTTAAGGAAAAAGTAGCTGAACAAATTATTTTAGGAAAATCCTGTAACTGCAGTAGTTTTTCAGTTACAATGGATTTACTCAACAGTCACAATTTCAAAGTAGCTATTACTCAGCTGTCCAGTGTACAACAGGTTTGCTGCTTTACTATCTGATAGCCCATCAAAAACTAGATGAATAACATATTTGAAAAGAATTCCCTAACTTTAATACTTTTGAAGATATTTGACATTTACTTATGTCGTTATTTTGCTACAAATAAGAAAATAGCTATTACTCACTTATGGCATGTAATAGAACCCCAAACTATATACCACCTTATAGTTAAGGACAAAGTAGCTGAACAACATATTTTAGGAAAATACTCTAACTGCAATAGTTTTGGAGTTACAATGGATTTACTCAACTGTCGAATTTCAAAGTAGCTATTACTCAGCTATCCAATGTGCAACAGATCTGAAACTTTACTATGTGATAGCTTATCAAAAAGTAGATGAACAACATATTTGAAAAGAATTCCCTAACTTTAATACTTTTGAAGATATGACATTTACTTATGTCATTATTTTGCTACAAATAAGAAAATAGCTATTACTCACTTATGGCATGCAATGGGACCCCAAACTATGTACCATCTTATAGCTAAGGACAAAGTAGGGGAACAACATATTTGAAGAAAAAGTTGTAACTGCAATAATTTTTGAGTTATGAGCCCTTTACTCCAAGTAGCTAAGATTGCTATTACTCACTTATCTTTAGGCCTAAGTCCATAAAACCAAAAAAATTTTCGAGGGCGTCAAAATTCATTGGGACAATTAATTTACAAAAAATCTGTAACTGTAGTAGTTTTGGAGAAATCTGCGTGACTAACTAACGCACACACGCATGCACACACAGGCATCATTTCATAATCTCCCTCCCGGGCTAAAGCCCGGCGGGAGATAATAACGTGGGTTATTCATGTTTTATTTACTAACAAGACCACTGCCATGGTATGATCTCTCGCCGCACTACATCAAAAAGTAGGTGAACAACATATTTGACCTAGCATGGGGATAAATAACACACAAAGCACAGGGTACTACATACAGTGAAATGGTCGCAGATATGATGAAACCATCAAACTTGAAATGTGTTCCTCAAGGACTAATTTACACTATGCTAAGTAGAGCCAAAACAAGTAGGGGAATAAAAATCTGCAATTTTAACCCAAGCCATATAAAAGTAAACGCAGGTGCTCTTGAAGAAATGAAACGGATGGAAGCTGAATCTAAATTACAATGGATTTCTCCAATTGAAAAAATAGCAAGGGAAAATGCCTTTCTTTTGGGTTGCCTAAATATAAGATCTCTGAAAATGCATCTGCAAGATTTAAAGAGTGATCCATCAGTTAAACTGTTAGATGCTATATGTTTAACGGAAACACATATTTCTAAAATAGCGTCACATAAGAAATTTGAAATGGATAATTACATATTAACGTGTAGTAAGTCAGTTCATTGTACAGGTATTTATGTCAAACGGGACACCAAATGTTGTGAGAAGAAATTCCATGCAATTAACATAGAATGTACATGTGTGATAATCGAAGCAAATGAAGTAATCTTTGCTCTAGTGACTGTTTACAGATCTCCTAAAGACAGCATAAAAACTTTTTTGGAAGAAGTTGAAAAGCTTATAGTGCAATTGAAAGAAGATATGTATGAGATAATCATTTGTGGTGACTTTAACTTTGATTTATATAATCTTAATAAAGCTACATCACTTTTGCAGAGGTATTCTTTGAAGCAATACATAAGTGAACCAAGTCATATATGTGGTGGTATTCTTGACCTTGTGTTTGCAACCGAAAGTTTAAAATTAACAAGTCAAATGCCGCTTTACTACAGTGACCACCAATTTCTTTTCTTCTAGGTATCTATATGTATGTATTTTCTTAATATTACACAGTAATCATTTAATATTGATAGAACGATTGATTTAATGTACAAGCAACATTTACAGTTTCGTTATGTTATAATTAGTTTGAAATGTAATGTCACAAATAAATAATTGTTGACACTAGTGCAGTAACGACGCGGCTCGACTTGGTCATAGTCGGTCGTGAGTGTTGAAATTACGACGCGTCGATTCATACATTATAAAAATCGATTTTTCATCAAAACCTTCATAGTACACCAAAATATTACCTACCTTATAAAATCTTATGATAATTAGTGCTTTTAAAGAAAGCAATCACATTCTTAAGTTGTCATGGTTTTCAAGTAGAAACAACAATGGCTGCTTCCCTCAATTTTTTAACAGAAAATATAAATTCTCATGAGATTCAGTACTTTATTGGATAGGGTTAAAGATCAAACTACAAAAATTCGTTTTTTATTTAAAAGCGGCTAATTAATAAAGTATATTTCTTCTGAAGTCCTTGATCAACACTAGTACGACTTTTGTCGGTTCACCGTCGCCAGTTAGTTCCGACGCGTCGACTCGGGTATTTCTTCACGACTTACAGCACTAGTTGACACTATCAATGTTTTGCACGTTCTATACACGATACAATTAAATATCGTCAGTAAAAGCAAATTACAATAAAAGGCAATTAGCAATAGAGAATGAAACTTGTAAAAAGAAGAATCTGTTGCGTACACATCAAAGATGTTTGTTATTGAAATTAGAAATGTATTGTTCAGGACAATCATATTAACTTTAAGATGAAATCCGATAACATGAAAAGATTCCCTGCGTATGCTAAATAATGAAGAATAATAATAAATCTAATTATCATGGGCTTCAGCAATAGCTGTATTAAGTAATGTGCATTTCATAAGTTTCTCTTTGTGGTTTAGTACTAATGAAATGGTTGAAAGATAAAAAGGAAATCACTCAAAGTAATAATGGTTAATGACAGGAACATTTTTGAAATATCAAAACGATGTACTTTATCAATATGTTTGTGCTATTTACTAAAAATTTACATTTCATAGTTGTTTTTAATGTTTTAATGTACTAATAAAATGTTTTTTTTTTGTACATTGTCTTTCTTTTGTCACAAAGTCATTTATACATTCCATTACTCACAGCATGGAATGTATACATTCAATAGTTCTGGCAACTGAATGTACACATTCAATGGCAAATCATAGCATATACCCATTCAATGATTTCGCCATTGAATGGCCACATTCCATAGTTAGAGCCACTGAATGTACATATTCCGCAGTTATGTACATGTAAGATATGCACTAAAAAGGTTTGGATATCTTCATTCCACCTCAAAGAAGGGGCCCAAGGTCTTACCCTTACCCTGTGCTTTTCCACAGGTTGGTTTGAAGCTCTCCCAAAAGTAGGTGAATGAGTTATTTGAGAAAAATTGGCCACCTGCAATACTTCTAGAGATAATTCGCATATACTCAATTTCAGTAGGCGAGTAATTAGCTCTGGGTCTGAAACTTCACTATGTGAAGGCCCTTCCAAAAGTAGGTGAATGAGTTATTTGAGAAAAAAATTGGCTATTTGCAATACTTTTCAGAGATAATTCACATTTTCTCATTTTGAGGTGAGTAATGAGCTATGGGTGTGAAACTTCACCAAGTGAAAGCTCTACCAAAAGTAGGTGAATTGAGTTATTTGAGAAAAATTGGCGATCTCCAATACTTTTAGAGATAATTCGCATTTACTCATTTTCAGTAGGTGAGTAATTAGCTATGAGTGTGAAACTTCACCAAGTGAAAGCTCTCCCAAAAGTAGGTGAATGAGTTATTTGAGAAAAATTGGCTATCTGCAATACTTTTAGAGATAATTCGCATTTACTCATTTTCAGAAGGTGAGTAATTAGCTATGGGTCTGAAACTTCACCATGTGAAAGCTCTTCCAAAAGTAGGTGAATGAGTTGTTTGAGAAAAATTGGCTATCTGCAATACTTTTACAGATAATTCGCATTTACTCATTTTCAGTAGGTGAGTAATTAGCTATGGGTCTGAAACTTCACCATGTGAAAGCTCTCCCAAAAGTAGGTGAATGAGTTATTTGATAAAAATTGACTAAGAACAATACTTTTAAGAGATAATTCGCATTTACTCATTTTGGGTAGGTGAGTAATTATCTACGGGTCTGAAACTTCACCATGTGAAAGCTCTCCCAAAAGGAGATGAATGAGTTATTTGAGAAAAATTGGCTATCTGCAATACTTTTAGAGATAATTCACATTTACTCATTTTGAGTAGGTGAGTAATTAGCTATGGGTATGAAACTTCACCAAGTGAAAGCTCTCCCAAAAGTAGGTGAATGAGTTATTTGAGAAAAATTGGCTATCTGCAATACTTTTAGCGATAATTCGCATTTACTCATTTTGAGTAGATGAGTAATTAGCTATGGGTGTGAAACTTCACCAAGTGAAAGTTCTCCCAAAAGTAGGTGAATGACTTATTTGATAAAAATTGGCTATCTGCAATACTTTTAGCAATAATTCGCATTTACTCATTTTGAGTAGTTGAGTAATTAGCTATGGGTGTGAAACTTCACCAAATGAAAGTTCTCCCAAAAGTAGGTGAATGAGTTGAGAAAAATTGGCTATCTGCAATACTTTTAGAGATAATTCGCATTTACTCATTTTCAGTAGGTGAGTAATTAGCTATGGGTCTGAAACTTCACCATGTGAAAGCTCTTCCAAAAGTAGGTGAACGAGTTATTTGAGAAAAATTGGCTATCTGCAATACTTTTAGCGATAATTCGCAGTTACTCATTTTCAGTAGGTGAGTAATTATCTATGGGTCTGAAACTTCACCATGTGAAAGCTCTCCCAAAAGTAGATGGAGTTATTTGAGAAAAATTGACTATCTGCAATACTTTTACAGATAATTCGCAGTTACTCATTTTGAGCAGGTGAGCAATTAGCTACAGGTCTGAAACTTCACCAAGTGAAAGCTCTCCCCAAAAGTAGGTGAATGAGTTATTTGAGAAAAATTGGCTATCCGCAATAGTTTTAGCGATACTTAGCATTTACTCATTTTGAGTAGGTGAGTAATTAGCTATGGGTCTGAAACTTCACCAAGTGAAAGCTCTCCCAAAAGTAGGTGAATCAGTTATTTGAGAAAAATTGGCTATCTGCAATACTTTCAGAGATAATTCGCATTTACTCATTTTGAGTAGCTGAGTAATTAGCTATGGGTGTGAAACTTCACCATGTGACAGCTCTTCCAAAAGTAGGTGAATGAGTTATTTGAGAAAAATTGGCTATCTGCAATACTTTTAGCGATAATTCGCATTTACTCATTTTCAGTAGGTGAGTAATTAGCTATGGGTGTGAAACATCACCATGTGAAAGCTCTCCCAAAAGTAGGTGAATGAGTTATTTCATAAAAATTGGCTATCTATAATACTTTTAAGAGATAATTCGCATTTACTCATTTTGAGTAGGTGAGTAATTATGTACGGGTCTGAAACTTCACGATGTGAAAGCTCTCCCAAAAGTAGGTGAATGAGTTATTTGAGAAAAATTGGCTATCTGCAATACTTTTAGCGATAATTCGTATTTACTCATTTTGAGTAGGTGAGTAATTAGCTATGGGTGTGAAACTTCACCAAGTGAAAGTTCTCCCAAAAGTAGGTGAATGAGTTATTTGAGAAAAATTGGCTATCTGCAATACTTTTAGCGATAATTCACATTTACTCATTTTGAGTAGGTGAGTAATTAGCTATGGGTGTGAAACTTCACAAAATGAAAGCTCTCCCAAAAGTAGGTGAATGAGTTATTTGAGAAAAATTGGCTATCTGCAATACTTTGAGCGATAATTCGCATTTACTCATTTTGAGTAGGTGAGTAATTAGCTATGGGTCTGAAACTTCACCATGTGAAAGCTCTTCCAAAAGTAGGTGAATGAGTTATTTGAGAAAAATTGGCTATCTGCAATACTTTTAGAGATAATTCGCATTTACTCATTTTCAGTAGGTGAGTAATTATCTATGGGTCTGAAACTTCACCATGTGAAAGCTCTCCCAAAAGTAGGTGAATGAGTTATTTGAGAAAAATTGGCTAAGAACAATAATTTTAAGAGATAATTCGCATTTTCTCATTTTGAGTAGGTGAGTAATTAGCTACGGGTCTGAAACTTCACCATGTGAAAGCTCTTCCAAAAGTAGATGAATGAGTTATTTGAGCAAAATTGGCTATCTGCAATACTTTTAGAGATAATTCGCATTTACTCATTTTGAGTAGGTGAGTAATTAGCTATGGGTATGAAACTTCACCAAGTGAAAGCTCTCCCAAAAGTAGATGAATGAGTTATTTGAGAAAAATTGGCTATCTGCAATACTTTTAGCGATAATTCGCATTTACTCATTTTGAGTAGGTGAGTAATTAGCTATGGGTGTGAAACTTCACCAAGTGAAAGTTCTCCCAAAAGTAGGTGAATCAGTTATTTGATAAAAATTGGCTATCTGCAATGCTTTTAGCGATAATTCACATTTACTCATTTTGAGTGAGTAATTAGCTATGGGTGTGAAACTTCACCAAGTGAAAGTTCTCCCAAAAGTAGGTGAATGAGTTATTTCAGAAAAATTGGCTATCTGCAATACTTTTAGAGATAATTCGCGTTTACTCATTTTCAGTAGGTGAGTAATTAGCTATGGGTCTGAAACTTCACCATGTGAAAGCTCTTCCAAAAGTAGGTGAACGAGTTATTTGAGAAAAATTGGCTATCTGCAATACTTTTAGCGATAATTCGCATTTACTCATTTTCAGTAGGTGAGTAATTATCTATGGGTCTGAAACTTCACCATGTGAAAGCTCTCCCAAAAGTAGATGAAGGAGTTATTTGAGAAAAATTGGCTATCTGCAATACTTTTAGAGATAATTCGCAGTTACTCATTTTGAGTAGGTGAGTAATTAGCTATGGGTCTGAAACTTCACCAAGTGAAAGCTCTCCCAAAAGTAGATGAATGACTTATTTGAGAAAAATTGACTATCTGCAATAGTTTTAGCGATACTTCGCATTTACTCATTTCGAGTAGGTGAGTAATTAGCTATGGGTCTGAAACTTCAAGTGAAAGCTCTCCCAAAAGTAGGTGAATGAGTTATTTGAGAAAAATTGGCTATCTGCAATACTTTTAGAGATAATTCGCATTTACTCATTTTCAGTAGGTGAGTAATTAGCTATGGGTCTGAAACTTCACCAGGTGAAAGCTCTCCCAAAAGTAGGTGAATGAGTTATTTGAGAAAAATTGGCTATCTGCAATACTTTTAGCGATAATTCGCATTTACTCATTTTCAGTAGGTGAGTAATTAGCTATGGGTCTGAAACTTCAAGTGAAAGCTCTCCCAAAAGTAGGTGAATGAGTTATTAGAGAAAAATTGGCTATCTGCAATACTTTTAAGAGATAATTCACATTTACTCATTTTGAGTAGGTGAGTAATTATCTACGGGTCTGAAACTTCACAGAGTGAAAGCTCTCCCAAAAGTACATGAATGAGTTATTTGATAAAAATTGGGTATCCGCAATAGTTTTTGAGATAATTAGCATTTACTCATTTTGAGTAGGTGAGTAATTAGCTACAAGTCTGAAACTTCACCAAGTGAAAGCTCTCCCAAAAGTAGGTGAATGAGTTATTTGAGAAAAATTGGCTATCTGCAATACTTTTAGAGATAATTTGCATTTACTCATTTTCAGTAGGTGAGTAATTAGCTATGGGTCTGAAACTTCACCATGTGAAAACTCTTCCAAAAGTAGGTGAATGAGTTATTTGAGAAAAATTGGCTATCTGCAATACTTTTAAGAGATAATTCACATTTACTCATTTTGAGTAGGTGAGTAATTATCTACGGGTCTGAAACTTCACCATGTGAAAGCTCTCCCAAAAGTACATGAATGAGTTATTTGATAAAAATTGGGTATCCGTAATAGTTTTTGAGATAATTAGCATTTTATTCATTTTGAGTAGGTGAGTAATTAGCTACAGGTCTGAAAGTTCACCGAGTGAAAGCTCTCCCAAAAGTAGGTGAATGAGTTATTTGAGAAAAATTGGCTATCTGCAATACTTTTAGAGGTAATTCGCATTTATTCATTTTGAGAAGGTGAGTAATTAGCTATGGGTCTGAAACTTCACCATGTGAAAGCTCTTCCAAAAGCAGATGAATGAGTTATTTGAGCAAAATTGCCTATCTCCAATACTTTTAACAGATAATTCGCATTTACTCATTTTGAGTAGGTGAGTAATTATCTACAGGTCTGAAACTTCACCACGTGAAAGCTCTCCCACAAAAGTAGATGAATGAGCCCTCCTTTAAACAGGAGACTCTTGTACCACCCTGTGCATCAAAAATTCGCTCAAAATCGCTCTATCTCTTACGGATTTCCAGGTATTGACACTTTTTCATTTTCCGTGAAAATCCATGATGGCCGCCGAAAGTGGAGAAAATTGAAATTTTCCCCCTTTCCACAGGACACTCTTGTACCACCCTACGGGTTAAAAATTCGCTCGAAATCGGTCTATCTCTTACGGTTTTCGAGATATAGACACTTTTCCATTTTCTGCGAAAATCCAAGATGGCCGCCAAAAGTGGCGGAAACTGAAATTTTTCCCCCATTTGACAGAAGACTCTTGTACCACCCTGTGGGTCAAAAATTTGCTCGAAATCGCTATATCTATTATGACTTTCGAGATATTTGTGATTTTTCACATTTTCACTAAAAGTAGCAACAAAGTAGCCATTACTCACTTGTACATCGAGCAACAGTTGTAAAACTTAAATATGTTATAGTTCACAAAAAAGTACATGAACAAGATATTTAAGAGAAAATGTGTAGCTGCAATACTTTTGAAGATATAAGCCATTTACTCATTATGGTTATCATTCCAAATTGACCAAGTAGCTATTACTCACTTAGCTATGGAGATACACTTCCAAACCGCTGACCATGTTGTAGCTGTGGAGAAAATAGCTGAACAACATATGGGAACAAAATACTGTAAACACAATAGTTTGAAAGATATAAGTCATATAATTATACTAGGAAAAAGTGTTATTACTCACTCAAAAGTAGGCCAAAGTTCACCAAACCTTTTTCCACTTAGCATAAGATACTCTTGTACTACCCTGTGGGTCAAAAATTCGCTCAAAATTGCTCTATCTCTTACGGTTTGCGAGATATTTTGGATTTTTGACATTTTCAGTAAAAGTAGCAATAAAGTAGCCATTACTCACTTGTACATCGAGCAACAGGTGTGAAACTTAAATATGTTACAGTTCACAAAAAAGTAGATGAACATATTTGAGAGAAATGGTGTAGCTGCAATACTTTTGAAGATATAAGCCGTAAGGGTGAAACGATTAGCAAATTTTGGTGGCCGGGTAGTCGCTTGCATTAACCGTCGACTAATCGATTAATTGCTTCTGACGTTTAGCATGTATGAGAAATACCGAAAACGTGTGTGTTCCGGATGGTTCCCGATGTAAACAAACAAAATGGCGGATCGCGAGATGCTTAAAACCAAAGAATTCACCAGATTATTGGATAATTGGCCAATAAAGTAATATTTTGACATTTTAAAAATAAAATGCATATAAAATACTTTAATTTGATACGTTTTAAGGTCTTAACTCGAGATACCCATGGTTACAACGATTGCGTAAAATCCGCTATATGGTGATATATAAGGAAAACAATTAACCGACTTCTAGTGGGTAAATCGTTTGGCCTTGTGGGTATCGATATTGAATGTAAAAATATTTCAATATCGGGCGATATCGGGGGGTTCATATTGTCTACCAAATAGTCCGAATTCGGGAAACTGAAAACGTTTTATTTTAGTGTTTCCCGAACCGTTAACAGGAAGCGAAATGTATCAAAACAAAACAATGCAGTTTTCATCAAAAACGCATTGAAAACTTCAAAAATGTGAGATAAAAGTGTACAATGTCTTAAGATTTTTGCTTTATTTCGGATATTAACAGTGTAAGTTTACAGTTTTACTTAAAATGGCGATATTGAAATACGTGTTTAGATCTCGATATCGGGAGTCCAGTTCCAAAACAATAAATATCGGCAATATCGATAAACAATTTACCCACTACCGACTTCATAACATTGGCGTCGACTAGTGCTTTGATAACCTACTAATCGACTAGTACGAATAATCGTTTCAGCTTTAATAAGCCATTTACTCATTATGGTTATCATAAAAATTTGACAAAGTAGCTATTACTCACTTAGCTATGGAGATACACTTCCAAACTACTGACCATGTAGTAGCTGTGGAGATAGTAGCTGAACAACATATTGGAACAAAATTGTGTAGCTGCAATACTTTTGAAGATATAAGCCATTTACTCATTATTAGGAAAAAGTGTTATTACTCACTCAAAAGTAGGCCAAAGTTCACCAAACCTTTTTCCACTTAGCATAGGATACTCTTGTACTACCCTGTGGGTCAAAAATTCGCTCAAAATTGCTCTATCTCTTACGGTTTGCGAGATATTTTTGATTTTTGACATTTTCAGTAAAAGTAGCAATAAAGTAGCCATTACTCACTTGTACATTGAGCAACAGGTGTGAAACTTAAATATGTTACAGTTCACAAACAAGAGGAGAGTGACCGTGAACGGGCACTGTGTCAGCTGACTGAATGTTTTTGATTTGTGATGGTGGTAATGAGAGGAAAGCATAATTATCAGGGAAAGGGCTGTACAGAAGTACAGTAAATGGTAACTGAATAGCATGTTCGAAAGATATTCCGAAGCTGACAGAAGAAAAGGACAAAAAAGTTGTGCCCTGCAAATGGTATTATGAAATAAAGTAACAAGGTAATTGTTTAAGTGTAAAAAGTAGGTTAAAAATATTTAAAGAAATACTATAAATGCAATATCCTCGTTCGACCATGAAGAAGGGATCCACAGGTCAAATCTGACCATACCAAAAGATTCCCAGCCAAAGAATTTAGGATGGATAACCATCCCAAACCTGTCGGACCAATAATAAGTGAGTCATAGGCACTTTTTAAGTTTGGCTATCCTTGTTTGACCTTGACGGAGGGGTCTAAGGTCAAATCCGACCACACAAAAAAATTCCCAGCCCATGATTTCCTGTAGCTTGTTTACCATCCCAAACCTGTAGGACCAATAATAAGCGAGTTATAAGCAATTGTAAGTTTGGCTATCCTCAATTGACCTTGAAGGAGGGGTCCCAGGTCAAATCTGACCACACCAAAAGAATCCCAGCCCATGATTTCCTATTTGTTGGTTTACCATCCCAAACCTCCAAGACCAATAATACGCGAGTTATAAGCACTTTAAGTTTGGCTATCTTCGTTTGACCTGGAAGGAGGGGTCTAAGGTGAAATCCGACCACACCAAAAGATTCCCAGCCCATGATTTTCTATAGGTTGGTTTTCCATTCCAAACCTCTAGGACCAATAATAAGCGAGTTATAAGCACTTTTATGTTTGGCTATCCTCATTTGACCTTGAAGGAGGGTTCCAAGGTCAAATCGGACCATATTAACAGATTCCCAGCCCATGATTTCCTACAGGTTGGATATAATGATTTACTCAACAGTGAGAACCTGAAAGAAGCTTTGCTCAGCTATGCCATGACATAGAGGTCTGCAATTTCACTATGTTATAGCTGACCAAAACATCTGTGAATAACATATTTAACAAAATACTCTAAATGTAATAGTTTTCAAGTTACAACTGATTTACTCAACAGTGAGAACCTCAAAGTAACTATTACTCAGCTATGCAATGAGCTACATGTCTGAATTTTTGCTCTGTTATAGCTGACCTAAAAGTAGGTGAACAACATATTTAAGCAAAATACTGTAAATGCAATAGTTTTCAAGTTACAACTGATTTACTCAATAGTGAAAACCTGAAAATAGCTATTGCTCCGCTATGCCATGAGCTATAGGTCTGTAATTTCACTATGTTATAGCTAACCCAAAAGTAGGTGAACAATATATTTTAACAAAATACTCCAAATGCAATACTTTTCAAGTTATAGCCGATTTACTCAACAGTCAGTGCCCGAGAATAGCTATTGCTCAGTTGTGCCATGAGCTACAGGTCTGTAATTTCACTATGTTATAGCTGACCCAAAAGCCAATAGTTTTCCAATTACAACTGATTTACTCAACAGTGAGAACTTCAAAGTAGCTATTACTCAGCTATGCAATGAGCCACAGGTCTGGAACTTCACTATGTTATAGCTGACCCCAAAATAGGTGAATAACATATGAAACAAAATACTCTAAATGCAATAATTTCCAAGTTATAAGCAATTTACTCAACAGTGATAACCTCAAAGTAGCTATTACTCAGCTATGCCATGAGCTACAGGTCTGAAATTTTACTATGTTATAGCTGACCCAAAAGTAGGTGAACAACATATTTAAGCAAAATATTGTACATGCAATAGTTTTCAAGTTACAACTGATTTACTCAATAGTGATGACCTAAAAGTAGCTATTACTCAGCTATGCCATGAGCTACAGGTCTGAAATTTTACTATGTTATAGCTGACCCAAAAGTAGCTGAATAACATATTTATACTAAATTCTCTAAATGCAATAGTTTTGCAATTACAACTGATTTACTCAATAGTGAGAACCTCAAAGTAGTTATTACTCAGCTATGCAATGAGCTACAGGTCTGAAATTTCACTATGTTATAGCTGACCCAAAAGTAGGTGAACAACATATTTAAGCAAAATACTGTAAATGCAATAGTTTTGAAGTTACAACTGATTTACTCAACAGTGATGACCTAAAAGTAGCTATTACTCAGCTATGCCATGAGCTACAGGTCTGAAATTTTACTATGTTATAGCTGACCCAAAAGTAGCTGAATAACATGTTTATACGAAATTCTCTAAATGCAATAGTTTTCCAATTACAACTGATTTACTCAATAGTGAGAACTTTAAAGTAGCTATTACTCAGCTATGCCATGACCTACAGATCTGAAATTTCACTATGTTATAGCTGGCCCAAAAGTAGCTGAATAACATATTTATACGAAATTCTCTAAATGTAATAGGTTTTAAGTTACAAGTGATTTACTCAATAGTGAGAACTTCAAAGTAGCTATTACTCAGCTATGCAATGAGCCACAGATCTGAAACTTCACTATGTTATAGCTGATCCCAAAATAGGTGAATAATATATTGCAACAAAATACTGTAAATGCAATAGTTTCTAAGTTATAAGCGATTTACTCAACAGTGATAACCTAAAAGTAGCTATTACTCAGCTATGCCATGAGCTACAGGTCTGAAATTTTACTATGTTATAGCTGACCCAAAAGTAGCTGAATAACATATTTTATACGAAATTCTCTAAATGCAATATTTTTGAAGTTATAAGCGATTTACTCAACAGTGATAACCTAAAAGTAGCTATTACTCAGCTATGCCATGAGCTACAGGTCTAAAATTTTACTATGTTATAGCTGACCCAAAAGTAGCTGAATAACATATTTATACGAAATTCTCTAAATGCAATAGTTTTTAAGTTACAAGTGATTTTACTCATGATGGAAGTTACTGAAAAGCCCAAAAGTAGTTATTACTCACTTAGCTATTGAGACAGGCACCCAACTTACTCCTCATATTGTAGCTATGAAAAAAGTAGCTGAATAACATATTTTAACAAAATGCTCTAAATGCAACACTTTTCAAGTTATAAATGATTTTGTGCATGATTTCATGAATTTTAATGCATTAAAAATTATTAAAAACATTTATTAAACTAGAGTAAAGTGGCTGGCTTTCATCCAACCACAGAGTCGAATCTTAGGACAGGACTGGGTGTTGAAATCTGTAAACTCTGTATTATCGCCCACATTGGAAACCGCTTTCACGGAAGTTTTCAGATCTGTGTCTTGAGATGGGTATTTGTTTACAAATATAAAGGGTCTGTAGATGCGCAGTTTTACAAAGCTGGTTTAAGATGAAAACCACAAGCATATTTCCTGTCAATGGACTTGCCTCATTAATATTAATGAAGGCTGGTTTAAGATGAAAACTACCAGCATATTTCCTGTTCACGGACTTTGCCTCATTAATATTAATGAGCAAATATGCGCAGTCACAGCAGTTCTTTGTGGATATTTCCTGACAATATATTTTACAAGGCTGGTTTAAGATGAAAACTACCAGCGTGTTGTAGAAATAAACTACACGGGTGGTCACGAAGATAAACGGTCACGAAGATAAACGGTCTTCAAAGTTTTCAAATTTAAATAGTGTAAATAGCAAAATCGCAGAAACTAAACAACAAAATAGACTTAAACTAGATTGGGCCAACTCGGCGCCAACATATCCCCAGACAGGTCATCACTCATGCCACAGGTTTTGATCAGGAATTTTTTAAAACATAATTACCCATTATTATATGAACTTCAGCACATCAATCTACTCTGTTTATATCTTCCAAGGAAGATGGTGTATCCCCAGACGCCGAATACATAACTCAAATTATATTTTCAATCTTCCTGCAATGATAACTCTAAACCTATTTTCAAAGTATTTAAATGATTGATGATTGAATGTCCATTCTAAAATAATAATCCCAAAAGAGCATATCTGTTTCTATATTTGTTGACAAATAAAATATTATTTTTAACTCAACTCATCATACTTTTCAATCTTCCTTCAAAGTATTTAAATGATTGATGATTCAATGTCCATTCTAAAATTCATAATCCCAAAAGCACATATCTGTTTCTCTATTTGTTTACAAATAAAATATTATTTAAAAAAAAATTATTTATATTATTATTTTATTATATTATTTTTAGAATTTGCAAATTGTTTTCAGTTATTCATTTCCTCTATACCTATATATGTGGTCCATATATATGCAACCTAAATATGTGACACAATCTCAGTTCTGACTCCCCTTTGTGTTATATGTAATGAAGCCCACCACCTCCCACCCCCACCCCTCTCCCCTTCTCCACACCTCTCTCACTATTACACAAGATCTGCAACCCCATTGAGTTCTTTGTTTCTCATCTGATATCATTAAATACCTTTGTTTATTTAGTGTCACTCAATATAGCTGGAGGTCCCAGAGGTGGGTGGGGGGAATCCGGGTGGGGGATGCATAAATGGTAAACAAACAATCTATATAAAAGGGGTACTCAAATACAAAAAGAATTGAGAATTTTAAGTATGTGATTATCAACTGAAATGAGTTCATAACTGTAGGAGCTGTGTCAAAATTAACTGAGGCAAGTTGAATAAAACTGGGCTAGTTGAGGGTTAAAAATCCCCTAGTTTTACTACATAAGGATATAATTTCATTAATATTGGGACTTAAAGCTCACTTAAAGTGTCCATTTTGTCTACTTGAATATGTTTAACCAGTTTCATTTTAAAAAGTTAAAAACTCAGCAAGCAGAGGTATAACACACAAAAATAAGTTCTTAAAAGACTAAGATAGCCATAACATTATTAATATTCAAAATTTAAATAGACAGGCATTTCCTTTTAAAAATTCAAAGATTTCAGCTCTATAACCCACATAGTTTGACAGTTACTGGGCTTTAAAGTGGCATAATGTCCATAAATTGGGTTTCTGTGGGCATTTTACAACTGTTAAAGAGACCTTAGCAATTAAACAACAGATCTGAAACTTTTTGGGGAACATACATAACAAACAAAAATTATATATAATACAGTTTAAGACTTGTCACACTAAGCATTTCCAAATAACAGGGCAAAATACGGAAAAGATAAAAAGTCCAAATATTGGGTCTCTGTGGGCCTTTTAGAGATCTCGATGTGGCTTTCAAATTAAAGCTTCAGACTTAAAATTTGTTACATACTAAGATTACACATAGAATATGTATCTAATAAAGTTTGAAACTTCTCAGACTTACCATTTCCAAGTTACAGAGCAAAATATGTGAAAAATGTCTTAAAAGGGTCACTCAGGTGGGTGTTTAAGGTCCTCATACACAGGTTAAATGTCTACTTGAAGCCTTGATTTTTGGCACATGTAAAAAGAACATAATAATGTATTCCCAGATGAGATTTCAGCTCTATCAGTCACATAGTTTAACAGTCACAGGCCTTAAAATTGGCAAAAAGTCCAAATACTGGGTCTTTATGGGGCCTTCTAGAGACCTAAATGTGGCCTTCAAATTAAAGCCTCAGACTTAAAATTTGTCACATACTAAGATTACACATAGAATATGCATCTAATACAGTTTGAAACTTCTTAGACTTACCATTTCCAAGTTACAGGGCAAAATATGTGAAAAATGTCTAAAAATGGTCACTCGGGTGGGGATTTATGGTCCTCATACACAGGTTAAATGTCTTCTTAAAGCCTTAATTTTTGGCACATATATAAATAACATACTAATATCTTCCCAGATAGGATTTGAGCTCTATCAGTCACATAGTTTGACAGTCACAGGGCTTAAAAGTAGCAAAAAGTCCAAATATTGGGTCTTTGGGAGCCTTTTAGAGACCTCAATTTGACCTTCAAAATTAAAGCTTCAGACTTAAAATCTGTTACATACTAAGATTACACACAGAATATATATCTAATACAGTTTAAAACTTCTCAGACTTACCATTTCCAAGTTACAGGGAAAAAGATGTGAAAAATGTCTTATAAGGGTCACTCGGGTGGGTGTTTATGGTCCTGATACACACGTTAACTGTCTATTAAAGGCCTAAATGTTGGGGCACATATAAGAAAACACATAGATATATTCCCAGATGATATTTAACTTAGATGAGAGACATAGTTTGAAAGCTACAGTGCTTGAAAGTGGCAAAAAGTGCATAAATTGGGTCTCTGTGGGCACTTTTGAGACCTTAAGTCGACCCCTTTGGGTAAACCTACAGCCCTAAAATTTTCTACAGACAAGGATTACATATCAAAGTTATACCTAGCGCAGTTTGAGACTCATCAGAATTACCACTTCCAAATTATAGGGCAAAATATGTGAAAAGTATAGCAAAAAATCCCCAAGTGGGGGTATTTATGGGCCTCAAACAAAATTTTCTCCTCAACTTAAAGTCGTGATTTTCGGCACATGTACTAAGAACATATTGATGTGTTGTCAGGTAAAATTTCAGCCAGCTGAGCATCATAGTTTGTGACCTACAGGGCTCTAAGTGGCCAAAAGTCCAATTTCTGACCTTAAGGTGGCCATAAGTTCTTTTTTACTGGGAGTTTAAGGTCACCTTAAAATAGGGATCTTCCTTTGGGCACCCTTAACATGTGTACCAAGTTTGAAAAAAAAATATTAATTTGTTTTTGAGTTATCGCGTCCACAAGGAAATTTCTACGGCGGCGGCGGCGGCGGCGCGACGGACCTGAATCCAATATATCCCCGACTTTCGTCTGGGGATATAACAATGCTTTTCATGATTTTGGTTTGTGTTATATTGTTGTTTAAACCTTTTAACTGTTTTTATGTGAGCATTTCTGAGGACCGTTTATCTCCGTGACCGTTTATCTTAGTGACCACCCGTGTACATATGAGCGGATTTTATTGGCGATTCAATCACAAAAATAACCTCAAACTAGAAATAGGCCGCCCTGTTGATAGTAGATGCGAATAGAAACAGGATAGCATAGAAGAACACACATTATCATGTGTAATGTCCACCCATGAACCTTTTGCCCAAATTGTACAGTAGTCTTACAAGACCCTGTTTCATTTGTAAAATATATCAATGATGCTTAAATATTTGATAGTGTAGATGTAATTTATTTCAGCTTCATGCCTTTTTGCATTGGTTGGGTTGAAAATTTTGACGAAATCACTCTATCTTGCACGGTTAAGAAGATAGAAGCCAATTCCTGTTTTTCTATTTTTGGCAAAAATTTGAAAATTGAAAATGGCCGCCATTATTGGGAAAAGGAAATTTTTTTGAAAATTGCCAAGAGTACATTTCTTAGATACCCTATGGGTCGAAAATTTCAACAAAATAACTCTATTTTGCACGGTTAAGGCCAGTTTGTGTTTTTCCATTTTGGGCAAAAATTCGAAAATTCAAAATGGCTGCCATTTTTGGGGAGGGGAAAATTTTTTGAAAATTGCAAAGATTACATTCCTTAGATACCCTGTGGGTTGAAAATTTCGACGAAATCGCTCTATCTCGCATGGTTAAGGAGATAGAAGCAAATTTGTGTTTTGCCATTTTTGGCAAAAATTTGAAAATTCAAAATGGCCGCCATTTTAGGGGAGGGGAAAATTTTTTAGAAATTACCAAGAGTACAATGCTCAGATACCCTGTGGGTCGAAAATTTTGACGAAATCACTCTATCTGGCACGGTTAAGGAGATAGAAGCAAATTTGTGTTTTGCCATTTTTGGCAAAAATTCGAAAATTCAAAATGGCCGCCATTTTTGGGGAGGGGAAAATTTTTGGAAAATTGCAAAGATTGCATTCCTTAGATACCCTGTGGGTCGAAAATTTCGACGAAATCGCTCTATCTCGCACGGTTAAGGAGATAGAAGCAAATTTGTGTTTTGCCATTTTTGGCAAAAATTCGAAAATTCAAAATGGCCGCCATTTTTGGGGAGGGGAAAATTTTTTGAAAATTGCAAATATTACATTCCTTAGATACCCTGTGGATCGAAAATTTCGACGAAATCGCTCTATCTCGCACGGTTAAGGAGATAGAAGCAAATTTGTGTTTTGCAATTTTTGGCAAAAATTCGAAAATTCAAAATGGCCGCCATTTTTGGGGAGGGGAAAATTTTTTGAAAATTGCAAAGATTACATTCGTTAGATACCCTGTGGGTCGAAAATTTCGACGAAATCGCTCTATCTCGCACGGTTAAGGAGATAGAAGCAAATTTGTGTTTTGCCATTTTTGGCAAAAATTCGAAAATTCAAAATGGCCGCCATTTTTGGGGAGGGGAAAATATTTTGAAAATTGCAAAGATTGCATTGCTTAGATACCCTGTGCGTCGAAAATTTTGACGAAATCGCTCTATCTCGCACGGTTAAGGAGATAGAAGCAAATTAGTGTTTTGCCATTTTTGGCAAAAATTCGAAAATTCAAAATGGCCGCCATTTTTGGGGAGGGGAAATTTTTTTGAAAATTGCAAATATTACATTCCTTAGATACCCTGTGGGTCGAAAATTTCGACGAAATCGCTCTATCTCGCACGGTTAAGGAGATAGAAGCAAATTTGTGTTTTGCCATTTTTGGCAAAAATTCGAAAATTCAAAATGGCCGCCATTTTTGGGGAGGGGAAAATTTTTGGAAAATTGCAAAGATTGCATTCCTTAGATACCCTGTGGGTCGAAAATTTCGACGAAATCGCTCTATCTCGCACGGTTAAGGAGATAGAAGCAAATTTGTGTTTTGCCATTTTTGGCAAAAATTCAAAAATTCAAAATGGCCGCCATTTTTGGGGAGGGGAAAATATTTTGAAAATTGCAAAGATTGCATTGGTTAGATACCCTGTGTGTCGAAAATTTTGCCGAAATCGCTCTATCTCGCACGGTTAAGGAGATAGAAGCAAATTTGTGTTTTGCCATTTTTGGCAAAAATTCGAAAATTCAAAATGGCCGCCATTTTTGGGGAGGGGAAATTTTTTTGAAAATTGCAAATATTACATTCCTTAGATACCCTGTGGGTCGAAAATTTCGATGAAATCGCTCTATCTCGCACGGTTAAGGAGATAGAAGCAAATTTGTGTTTTGCCATTTTTGGCAAAAATTCGAAAATTCAAAATGGCCGCCATTTTTGGGGAGGGGAAAATTTTTGGAAAATTGCAAAGATTGCATTCCTTAGATACCCTGTGGGTCGAAAATTTCGACGAAATCGCTCTATCTCGCACGGTTAAGGAGATAGAAGCAAATTTGTGTTTTGCCATTTTTGGCAAAAATTCGAAAATTCAAAATGGCCGCCATTTTTGGGGAGGGGAAAATATTTTGAAAATTGCAAAGATTGCATTGCTTAGATACCCTGTGCGTCTAAAATTTTGCCGAAATCGCTCTATCTCGCACGGTTAAGGAGATAGAAGCAAATTAGTGTTTTGCCATTTTTGGCAAAAATTCGAAAATTCAAAATGGCCGCCATTTTTGGGGAGGGGAAAATATTTTGAAAATTGCAAAGATTGCATTGCTTAGATACCCTGTGCGTCTAAAATTTTGCCGAAATCGCTCTATCTCGCACGGTTAAGGAGATAGAAGCAAATTAGTGTTTTGCCATTTTTGGCAAAAATTCGAAAATTCAAAATGGCCGCCATTTTTGGGGAGGGGAAAATTTTTGGAAAATTGCAAAGATTGCATTCCTTAGATCCCCTGTGGATCGAAAATTTTGCCGAAATCGCTCTATCTCGCACGGTTAAGGAGATAGAAGCAAATTTGTGTTTTGCCATTTTTGGCAAAAATTCGAAAATTCAAAATGGCCGCCATTTTTGGGGAGGGGAAATTTTTTTGAAAATTGCAAATATTACATTCCTTAGATACCCTGTGGGTCGAAAATTTCGACGAAATCGCTCTATCTCGCACGGTTAAGGAGATAGAAGCAAATTTGTGTTTTGCCATTTTTGGCAAAAATTCGAAAATTCAAAATGGCCGCCATTTTTGGGGAGGGGAAAATTTTTTGAAAATTGCAAAGATTGCATTCCTTAGATGCCCTGTGGGTCGAAAATTTCGACGAAATCGCTCTATCTCGCACGGTTAAGGAGATAGAAGCAAATTTGTGTTTTGCCATTTTTGGCAAAAATTCGAAAATTCAAAATGGCGGCCATTTTTGGGGAGGGGAAAATTTTTGAAAATTGCAAAGATTGCATTGCTTAGATACCCTGTGCGTCGAAAATTTTGCCGAAATCGCTCTATCTCGCACGGTTAAGGAGATAGAAGCAAATTTGTGTTTTGCCATTTTTGGCAAAAATTCAAAATGGCCGCCATTTTTGGGGAGGGGAAAATTTTTTAGAAATTACCAAGAGTACAATGCTCAGATACCCTGTGGGTCGAAAATTTCGACGAAATCGCTCTATCTGGCACGGTTAAGGAGATAGAAGGAAATTAGTGTTTTGCCATTTTTGGCAAAAATTCGAAAATTCAAAATGGCCGCCATTTTTGGGGAGGGGAAAATTTTTTGAAAATTGCAAATATTACATTGCTTAGATACCCTGTGGGTCGAAAATTTCGACGAAATCGCTCTATCTCGCACGGTTAAGGAGATAGAAGCAAATTTGTGTTTTGCCATTTTTGGCAAAAATTCGAAAATTCAAAATGGCCGCCATTTTTGGGGAGGGGAAAATATTTTGAAAATTGCAAAGATTGCATTGCTTAGATACCCTGTGCGTCGAAAATTTTGCCGAAATCGCTCTATCTCGCACGGTTAAGGAGATAGAAGCAAATTTGTGTTTTGCCATTTTTGGCAAAAATTCGAAAATTCAAAATGGCCGCCATTTTTGGGGAGGGGAAATTTTTTTGAAAATTGCAAATATTACATTCCTTAGATACCCTGTGGGTCGAAAATTTCGACGAAATCGCTCTATCTCGCACGGTTAAGGAGATAGAAGCAAATTTGTGTTTTGCCATTTTTGGCAAAAATTCGAAAATTCAAAATGGCCGCCATTTTTGGGGAGGGGAAAATTTTTGGAAAATTGCAAAGATTGCATTCCTTAGATACCCTGTGGGTCGAAAATTTCGACGAAATCGCTCTATCTCGCACGGTTAAGGAGATAGAAGCAAATTTGTGTTTTGCCATTTTTGGCAAAAATTCAAAATGGCTGCCATTTTTGGGGAGGGGAAAATATTTTGAAAATTGCAAAGATTGCATTGGTTAGATACCCTGTGTGTCGAAAATTTTGCCGAAATCGCTCTATCTCGCACGGTTAAGGAGATAGAAGCAAATTTGTGTTTTGCCATTTTTGGCAAAAATTCGAAAATTCAAAATGGCCGCCATTTTTGGGGAGGGGAAATTTTTTTGAAAATTGCAAATATTACATTCCTTAGATACCCTGTGGGTCGAAAATTTCGATGAAATCGCTCTATCTCGCACGGTTAAGGAGATAGAAGCAAATTTGTGTTTTGCCATTTTTGGCAAAAATTCGAAAATTCAAAATGGCCGCCATTTTTGGGGAGGGGAAAATTTTTGGAAAATTGCAAAGATTGCATTCCTTAGATACCCTGTGGGTCGAAAATTTCGACGAAATCGCTCTATCTCGCACGGTTAAGGAGATAGAAGCAAATTTGTGTTTTGCCATTTTTGGCAAAAATTCGAAAATTCAAAATGGCCGCCATTTTTGGGGAGGGGAAAATATTTTGAAAATTGCAAAGATTGCATTGCTTAGATACCCTGTGCGTCTAAAATTTTGCCGAAATCGCTCTATCTCGCACGGTTAAGGAGATAGAAGCAAATTAGTGTTTTGCCATTTTTGGCAAAAATTCGAAAATTCAAAATGGCCGCCATTTTTGGGGAGGGGAAAATATTTTGAAAATTGCAAAGATTGCATTGCTTAGATACCCTGTGCGTCTAAAATTTTGCCGAAATCGCTCTATCTCGCACGGTTAAGGAGATAGAAGCAAATTAGTGTTTTGCCATTTTTGGCAAAAATTCGAAAATTCAAAATGGCCGCCATTTTTGGGGAGGGGAAAATTTTTGGAAAATTGCAAAGATTGCATTCCTTAGATACCCTGTGGATCGAAAATTTTGCCGAAATCGCTCTATCTCGCACGGTTAAGGAGATAGAAGCAAATTTGTGTTTTGCCATTTTTGGCAAAAATTCGAAAATTCAAAATGGCCGCCATTTTTGGGGAGGGGAAATTTTTTTGAAAATTGCAAATATTACATTCCTTAGATACCCTGTGGGTCGAAAATTTCGATGAAATCGCTCTATCTCGCACGGTTAAGGAGATAGAAGCAAATTTGTGTTTTGCCATTTTTGGCAAAAATTCGAAAATTCAAAATGGCCGCCATTTTTGGGGAGGGGAAAATTTTTGGAAAATTGCAAAGATTGCATTCCTTAGATACCCTGTGGGTCGAAAATTTCGACGAAATCGCTCTATCTCGCACGGTTAAGGAGATAGAAGCAAATTTGTGTTTTGCCATTTTTGGCAAAAATTCGAAAATTCAAAATGGCCGCCATTTTTGGGGAGGGGAAAATATTTTGAAAATTGCAAAGATTGCATTGCTTAGATACCCTGTGCGTCTAAAATTTTGCCGAAATCGCTCTATCTCGCACGGTTAAGGAGATAGAAGCAAATTAGTGTTTTGCCATTTTTGGCAAAAATTCGAAAATTCAAAATGGCCGCCATTTTTGGGGAGGGGAAAATATTTTGAAAATTGCAAAGATTGCATTGCTTAGATACCCTGTGCGTCTAAAATTTTGCCGAAATCGCTCTATCTCGCACGGTTAAGGAGATAGAAGCAAATTAGTGTTTTGCCATTTTTGGCAAAAATTCGAAAATTCAAAATGGCCGCCATTTTTGGGGAGGGGAAAATTTTTGGAAAATTGCAAAGATTGCATTCCTTAGATACCCTGTGGATCGAAAATTTTGCCGAAATCGCTCTATCTCGCACGGTTAAGGAGATAGAAGCAAATTTGTGTTTTGCCATTTTTGGCAAAAATTCGAAAATTCAAAATGGCCGCCATTTTTGGGGAGGGGAAATTTTTTTGAAAATTGCAAATATTACATTCCTTAGATACCCTGTGGGTCGAAAATTTCGACGAAATCGCTCTATCTCGCACGGTTAAGGAGATAGAAGCAAATTTGTGTTTTGCCATTTTTGGCAAAAATTCGAAAATTCAAAATGGCCGCCATTTTTGGGGAGGGGAAAATTTTTTGAAAATTGCAAATATTACATTCCTTAGATACCCTGTGGGTCGAAAATTTCGACGAAATCGCTCTATCTCGCACGGTTAAGGAGATAGAAGCAAATTTGTGTTTTGCCATTTTTGGCAAAAATTCAAAATGGCCGCCATTTTTGGGGAGGGGAAAATATTTTGAAAATTGCAAAGATTGCATTGCTTAGATACCCTGTGTGTCGAAAATTTTGCCGAAATCGCTCTATCTCGCACGGTTAAGGAGATAGAAGCAAATTAGTGTTTTGCCATTTTTGGCAAAAATTCGAAAATTCAAAATGGCCGCCATTTTTGGGGAGGGGAAAATTTTTGGAAAATTGCAAAGATTGCATTCATTAGATCCCCTGTGGTTCGAAAATTTTGCCGAAATCGCTCTATCTCGCACGGTTAAGGAGATAGAAGCAAATTTGTGTTTTGCCATTTTTGGCAAAAATTCGAAAATTCAAAATGGCCGCCATTTTTGGGGAGGGGAAATTTTTTTGAAAATTGCAAATATTACATTCCTTAGATACCCTGTGGGTCGAAAATTTCGACGAAATCGCTCTATCTCGCACGGTTAAGGAGATAGAAGCAAATTTGTGTTTTGCCATTTTTGGCAAAAATTCGAAAATTCAAAATGGCCGCCATTTTTGGGGAGGGGAAAATTTTTGGAAAATTGCAAATATTACATTCCTTAGATACCCTGTGGGTCGAAAATTTCGACGAAATCGCTCTATCTCGCACGGTTAAGGAGATAGAAGCAAATTTGTGTTTTGCCATTTTTGGCAAAAATTCGAAAATTCAAAATGGCCGCCATTTTTGGGGAGGGGAAAATTTTTTGAAAATTGCAAAGAGTACACTCCTCAGATACCCTGCGGGTCGAAAATTTTGCCGAAATCGCTCTATCTCGCACGGTTAAGGAGATAGAAGCAAATTACTCAAAAGTAGTACTGAAAATACACAATGAAGTACCTAAATGGCTATTACTCATGTACTGACAAAGCTATCAGTCCCAAATGCAATACCAAGCGAGCTATGGACATAACAATCTTGTATTCAAAATTGTAGTAAAATATCTTTAATTATTTTGGCTTAAATGCACGGAAACCAATGGGTACTGAAAATAGCTGTACTTAAGTATTACTCAGTAAGCAAAAGAGGTACAACAGCCAAAAGCAATCCCAAGCAAGCTACTGACCCAATAAGCCTGCATACCAAATTTGGTGACAATAGCTCTAATACTTTTCCTTTAAATGAGCGGAAACCATGCGTGACGCCGGACATCGGACGCCGGACATCGGACATCGGACGGCGAAAAAAGCAAAAATAATATATCCACCCCCCAGGGGGGTGGACATAATAAAGGACGAGGATATTGGATCAAATGAAGAAAGAGGCGCATTGTCCCTGGATATTTTACAGAAGCAAATTGTAAGTATTCAAATAAAATATTCGTGTGTTGTTTCTACGAAAAGCCACAATGAGCGAAAATAGGGAACCATAGATTATGCTGTATTTTACCGATGTCGAAATGGCGTGATAACTTCTAGGACATGCAAAAGCGCCTTCAAGTGGTTGAATGTAGAGTTGAATATTTTCTTTGTCGATTCTGATTGGCTGAACGACAAAGGTGTAGTACTACCGTGATGTCACTTCATTCATTAATTTCTTTGCGGTTTATTTGTTTGACAAATTAGTAATAGGCTGTAGATGCGCAGACAACAATTTTACATTAACAGTGACTGCGTGGTAAACCCTGCAGACAAATAAATTAATTGGGGTTTCACCTCTAGAAACCAGCAGACGAAACCGTTAAAAAAGACTCGTTCGAGTAGACCATTACAATGGGGAAAACAATAGTTTCTAGGACATACGGGTCCTTGGAGAAAGCCAGACGAAGTGCCAGACATGCTTTTTACTACATAAACTATAACTTAATAAAGGCATTAAAAATCTTCAAAATGGCAGAGTGTATAATATACACCTTAATGTACAGATATGTGAAGAAATATTATGCAGAATTTGGTATTTAGGGGTTTAAACGGCCAATTTAAAATCGTGGCCGCAACTCAGTACATAACTCGAATCAAAGATTCGACTAAAAAAAAGTAAGACAGATCCAGGTCTCATACTCACACAAGAGAATCTACCTGTGGCCTAGTACATATATGCAAGATATGAGAGAAATCCCTGCAATAGTCACTAAGAAAATTGTGATTAAGTGTTGAAATTTTCACACTTTTGGTGGGGGTACCCCCCTTGTAATGTCTCTAGCAAACAGACGAACAGACAGATTTGCATGCCTTGAACAATTTTTCATCCTCGATAGATAAGGTATCTTTTAAAAAAAACAGCACGTCTCTAGGCCTTGTAGTTTTGGAGGAGAAGTTGTTCACGCGTACTCGTACGCCCACGCCGCAGAGTGACGACATAATGTCAGCTGACATAAAAATGGAAAAAGAAAGGAGCCAGAGGATTTTATTCCAATTTGATGACTTTAAGCAGGCCATATGTCCATTAACATTTTGAGTTTAAGGTCACCAAAAAGTCAGGATATTCCTTTGGCAAATCTTAATATATGTGCCAAGTTTGGTTGAAAAAAAGTGAAAAACTAAGTGAACTGGAGGGCTAAAACCCCCTTTTTTGACATTAAGGTGACCTTAAGAGTGCAGATACAGGGCTAAAACTTCGGTATGTGAAAGATTATCAAAAAGTAGCTGAATAAGTTATTCCAACAAAACGCAACAGTTGTGAAACTTCAATATGTTACAGTTCACAAAAAAGTAGATGAACAACATATTTGAGAGAAATGGTGTAGCTGCAATACTTTTGAAGATATAAGCCATTTACTCATTATGGTTATCATAAAAAATTAACAAAGTAGCTATTACTCACTTAGCTATGGAGATACACTTCCAAACTACTGACCATGTTGTAGCCGTGGAGATAGCAGCTGAACAACATATTGGAACAAAATTGTGTAGCTGCAATACTTTTGAAGATATAAGCCATTTACTCATTATGGTTATCACTAAAAATTGACAAAGTAGTTATTACTCGCTTAGCTATTGAGATACACTTCCAAACTACTGACCATGTTGTAGCTGTGGACAAAGTAGCTGAACAACATATTGCAACAAAATGCTGTAAATGCAATAGTTTGAGAGTTATAAGCCATATAAATATATTAGCTAAAAGTGCTATTACTCACTCACAAGTAGGCCAAAGTTCACCAAACCCAAAAAATATTGAAGAGCAAAAAAATTCATTAGGACAACTAATTTACCAACAATGTGTAACTGTAGTAGTTTCAGAGGAAACTGCGTGACGCACGCACGTACGCACACACATGGTGCAAATTATAATCTCCCGCCAGCGAGAACTAAATGAGATAAGGGCTTTATAGTAAGATAACCCCACTTGACATTGAAGAATGGGTCAAAGGTAAAAGTCAGCAGTCTCAGGCCTTTACTTCCTTTAAGTTGTTTTCACATTTGGAACCCCTATTAGCAATGATAAGGGAGATATAAGGCCTTTTTAATAGGATAATCCCATTTAACATGTGATAAGACAGCCATTTTGGCTTCGAAACTAGGTCAAATTACTATCAGCTTAACTTTCCTGGCCATATATATTTTGCGCATATTGGATTAACCTAGCTGCAATATTTCACGTTTTAGAGCATCTTAATGAATTTTAAATAATTGGATATGGTGGCCATTTTGTTTTTCAAAATAAGGCCAAAATTTTTCTCAGACAAAACATTTGAAGGCCAAGAGTTTTAATGGTCTGAACCTGTAAGAGCAATATTAGGGGAGATAGAAGGCCTCTTAAAATGTAAATTTGATGAAGCTAGCTGGAATTTTCGACATTTAGAACAACTGTATGATTTTTAAACAATTGGCTATGGCGGCCATTTTGTTTTCCAAAATGAGGCCAAAATTTTGCATAAACATTCCTTGCAAATTTGATGAAGATGTCTTTATAAATGAATAAGATATTAAGGTTTATGCTGAAACCTGACAAACGGATGCACGGACGGATGCACAAAGAGATGCACACACGCATGGAAGCTGTTTACAATTTTAGACCACAGCCTTTGCTTTTCATGGTCTGTCTTTACAATCTGAAGCCACAGCACCAATAATATGGGAGAAATAAGGACGTTTTAGTGTGACGACCTTGAAGCAGGGGTCAAAGGTCAATTCAACACATGGAAAAGATTACCAGGCCATGACTTCGTACAAGTTGTTTTCACATTCCGAACCTCTAGGAGCAATATTTGGGGAGATACAAGGCCTTTTTAATAGGATAATCCCGTTTGACATTAAACATGCGATATGGCGGCCATTTTGTTTTTTGAACTAGGTGAAATTTATTATCAGGCTAGCTTTTCTAGCCATATAGCTTTTGTGCAAATTTGATGAAGCTAGCTGGAATATTTCAAGATTTAGAGCACCTTTACGATCTTCAAACAATGAGCTATGGCGGCCATTTTGTTTTTCAAAATGAGGCTAAAATTTTTCAGAGACAGGTTTTCATAGCCATAAACATTCCCTGCAAATTTGGTGAAGATATGCAATATTTGGGGAGATATAAGGCCTTTTTAATAGGATAACCCTGTTTGACATTAAACATGTGATATGGCGGCCATTTTGTTTTTTGAACTAGGTGAAATTTATTATCAGGCTAGCTTTTCTAGCCATATAGCTTTTGTGCGAATTTGATGAAGCTAGGTGGAATATTTCAAGATTTAGAGCACCTTTAGGATTTTGAAACAATTAGCTATGGCGGCCATTTTGTTTTTCAAAGTGAGGCTAAAATTTTTCAGAGACAGGTTTTTATAGCCATAAACATTCCCTGCAAATTTGGTGAAGATATGTTCATAAATGAATGAGATATTAAGGTTTATGCAAAAACGTGACGGACGGACGGCGTTTTATAATCTCCCGACCACGGCCTTCGGGAGATAATAATGGGTGCATCAATTATTGACATTGGTGATATTTTTGTTCTAGGAAGCCCCCACCAATAATTATGTGCCAAGACATGAATCAATATCACTATTGTATAACTATAAACTGATACTACAAATATTTGAAATAGGTTCTAAATCTGCAGAAATTGTAAACTATCATCTCATACTTTAAAGTTTTCAATGCATTTTTGCAACCATGACCCCACCCCACCCCCACCCCCCCAAAAAAAACAAACTAGAGGATCGCTTGCAAAAAAAAGATTTTGTTTTTGCTATCCCGAAAAGGATATAAAGGCGAGTGCTAAAGTATTAAGAAAATGCTCTGCTTTTAGCCTTATACTGTTGTAGCAACCAAAGTCTGCGTAGTCTGCTCTATCTAGCACGGTTTTCAAGATATAAGCATTTTTGTGTTCTGCATTTTTTGTGAAAAATTCTAAAATTCAAAATTACCGCCATTTTGGGCGCGACAAAAATATTTGAAAATTGGGATGGCCACTCTGCAGAGTTACCCTGTAGGTCAAAAATTACGTCGAAATCACTCTACCTAGCACGGTTTATGAGATATAAGCATTTTTGTGTTTTGCAATTTTTTGCGAAAAATTTGAAAATGGTCACCATTTTTTCAAAATTACCGCCATTTTTGGTGAGATAAATTTTTTTTTGAAAACTGGGATGGCTACTCTGCAGATACCCTGTGGGTCAAAAATTTTGTCGAAATCGCTCTATCTAGCACAGTTTTCGAGATACAAGTATTTTTGTGTTTTGCAATTTTTGTAAAAAATTCAAAATGGCCACCATTTTGGGGCGACAAAAATTTTTGAAAATTGGGATGGCCACTCTGCCGAGTTACCCTGTGGGTCAAAAATTACGTCGAAATCACTCTACCTAGCACGATTTACGAGATGTAAGCATTTTTGTGTTTTGCAATTTTTGCGAAAAATTTGAAAATTCAAAATGGTGACCATTTTAGGTGAGAGAAAACAATTTTGAAAATCGGGATGGCTACTCTGCAGATACCCTATGGGCTAAAAATTTTCGTCGAAATCACTGTATCGTCACAGTTTTCGAGACATAAGCATTTTTGTCTTTTGCAATTTTTGCGAAAAATTTGAAAGTTCAAAATGGCCGCCATTTTTGGCGAGATAAATATTTTTTTTTGAAAATTGGGATGGCTACTCTGCAGAGATACCCTGCGGGCCAAAATTTTTCGTCGAAATCGCTCTATCTAGCACGGTTTTCGAGATATAAGCATTTTTGTGTTTTGCAATTTTTGCGAAAAATTTGAAAATTAAAAATGGCCACCATTTTGGGCGAGACAAAAATTTTTTGAAAATTGGGATGGCCACTCTGCAGAGTTACCCTGTGGGTCAAAAATTATGTCGAAATCACTCTACCTAGCACGATTTACGAGATATAAGCATTTTTGTGTTTTGCAATTTTTGCGAAAAATTTGAAAATTAAAAATGGTGACCATTTTAGGTGAGAGAAAACAATTTTGAAAATCGGGATGGCTACTCTGCAGATACCCTGTGGGCTAAAAATTTTCGTCGAAATCAATGTATCGTCACAGTTTTCGAGATATAAGCATTTTTGTGTTTTGCAATTTTTGCGAAAAATTTGAAAGTTCAAAATGGCCGCCATTTTGGGCGAGATAAATATTTTTTTTGAAAATTGGGATGGCTACTCTGCAGAGATACCCTGTGGGCCAAAATTTTTCGTCGAAATCGCTCTATCTAGCACGGTTTTTGAGATATAAGCATTTTTATGTTTTGCAATTTTTGCGAAAAATTTGAAAATTCAAAATGGAAACCAGTTTGGCCGGGACAAAAACTTTTGAAAATTGGGATGGCTACTCTGCAGAGATACCCTGCAATTCAAAAATTTCGTTGAAATCGCTCTACCTTGCATGGTTCTGAGATATAAGCATTTTTGTGTTTTGCAATTTTTGCGAAAAAATTTGAAAATTCAAAATGGCCGCCATTTTGGGCGAGACAAATATGTTTTTTGAAAATTGGGATGGCTACTCTGCAGAGACACCCTGCGGGCCAAAATTTTTCGTCGAAATCGCTCTATCTAGCACGGTTTTTGAGATATAAGCATTTTTGTGTTTTGCAATTTTTGCGAAAAATTTGAAAATTAAAAATGGCCACCATTTTGGGCGAGAGAAAATTTTTTTGAAAATTGGGATGGCCACTCTGCAGAGTTACCCTGTGGGTCAAAAATTACGTCGAAATCACTCTACCTAGCACAATTTATAAGATATAAGCATTTTTGTGTTTTGCAATTTTTGCGAAAAATTTGAAAATTCAAAATGGCCGCCGTTTTGGGCGAGATAAATATTTTTTCTGAAAATTGGGATGGCTACTCTGCAGAGATACCCTGTGGGCCAAAATTTTTCGTCGAAATCGCTCTATCTAGCACGGTTTTCGAGATATAAGCATTTTTATGTTTTGCAATTTTTGCGAAAAATTCGAAAATTCAAAATGGAAACCAGTTTGGCCGGGACAAAAACTTTTGAAAATTGGGATGGCTACTCTGCAGAGATACCCTGCAATTCAAAAATTTCGTTGAAATCGTTCTACCTTGCATGGTTCTGAGATATAAGCATTTTTGTGTTTTGCCATTTTTGCGAAAAATTTCGAAAATTCAAAATGGCCGCCATTTTGGGTGAGACAAATATGTTTTTTGAAAATTGGGATGGCTAGTCTGCAGAGATACCCTGCGGGCCAAAATTTTTCGTCGAAATCGCTCTATCTAGCACGGTTTTTGAGATATAAGCATTTTTGTGTTTTGCAATTTTTGCGAAAAATTTGAAAATTAAAAATGGCCACCATTTTGGGCGAGAGAAATTTTTTTGGGAAAATTGGGATGGCTACTCTGCAGAGATACCCTGTGGGCCAAAATTTTTCGTCGAAATCGCTCTATCTAGCACGGTTTTCGAGATATAAGCATTTTTATGTTTTGCAATTTTTGCGAAAAATTCGAATATTCAAAATGGAAACCAGTTTGGCCGGGACAAAAACTTTTGAAAATTGGGATGGCTACTCTGCAGAGATACCCTGCAATTCAAAAATTTCGTTGAAATCGCTCTACCTTGCATGGTTCTGAGATATAAGCATTTTTGTGTTTTGCAATTTTTGCGAAAAATTTCGAAAATTCAAAATGGCCGCCATTTTGGGCGAGACAAATATGTTTTTTGAAAATTGGGATGGCTAGTCTGCAGAGATACCCTGCGGGCCAAAATTTTTCGTCGAAATCGCTCTATCTAGCACGGTTTTTGAGATATAAGCATTTTTGTGTTTTGCAATTTTTGCGAAAAATTTGAAAATTAAAAATGGCCACCATTTTGGGCGAGAGAAATTTTTTTTTGAAAATTGGGATGGCCACTCTGCAGAGTTACCCTGTGGGTCAAAAATTACGTTGAAATCACTCTACCTAGCACGATTTATAAGATACAAGCATTTTTGTGTTTTGCAATTTTTGCGAAAAATTTGAAAATTCAAAATGGCCGCCGTTTTGGGCGAGATAAATATTTTTTCTGAAAATTGGGATGGCTACTCTGCAGAGATACCCTGTGGGCTAAAAATTTTCGTCGAAATCGCTGTATCTTCACGGTTTTCCAGATGTAAGCATTTTTGTGTTTTGCAATTTTTGCGAAAAATTCAAAAGTTCAAAATGGCCGCCATTTTGGGCTAGATAAATATTTTTTTTGAAAATTGGGATGGCTACTCTGCAGAGATAGCCTGTGGGCCAAAATTTTTCGTCGAAATCGCTCTATCTAGCACAGTTTTCGAGATATAAGCATTTTTGTGCTTTGCAATTTTTGCGAAAAATTCAAAAATTCAAAATGGAAACCAGTTTGGCCGGGACAAAAAGTTTTGAAAATTGGGATGGCTACTCTGCAGAGATACCCTGCAATTCAAAAATTTCGTTGAAATCGCTCTACCTTGCATGGTTCTGAGATATAAGCATTTTTGTGTTTTGCAATTTTTGCGAAAAATTTGAAAATTCAAAATGGCAGCCATTTTCGGCGAGACAAAAATTTTTTGAAAATTGGGATGGCTACTCTGCAGAGATACCCTAAGGGTCAAAAATTTTGTCGAAATCGCTCTGTCTAGCACGGTTTTCGAGATATAAGCATTTTTGTGTTTTCCTTATTTGGAAAATTTGTAATGATTAATTAATCATTAATTACTCGGCCATTTCTTAACCAAACAATGTCAAAATCTAATTTAGGGGGTGGGTATGGGGTCTGGTCTAGGATACCCGATAACTTATACTTACCAGTGGTGGGTAGATCATTTGGCTGCATGGACATTGAACAATATCTAATGTAACAATATTTCAATAACCTTTTTTTTTGTGTATGGGAGAAAATCAGGCTCCGTGTTTTGTTTTCCTTATAACTCTGACCGTTGGGCGGATTCTTTTCAAATTTGGCAGGTGTATACAGTAGCCTTGTGGAATATTTTTGAATATGCTGCCGTGACATTTCGACCAATCAGAGAGGTCACATGACCAAAAATGTCTTTTTTCGATGGGTAAGCTTGTCCTGATGATAACTTGAAAGGGATGTTATCAATTCACATGAAACTTGGCAAATACAATCATTCTATTAAAATCTGGGAATCATTAGGTATCAGCTAACATTTAAGGGATGTGTAACAACGTTCAAGAAAGACCTCAAACATAGATACAACTCTGAGCTTGGCAAAACCTACCTGTATAGTGAACTACAACTGTCTGACCTGGCTTCGGAAATGTAGCACCTTTAAAAAGGGGAACAAAGAAGCAGTTAGTTCATGAAAATGTATTTCTATCTATATATTTTTGAAGTTAAGATAAAGTATCTAAAATTAAAAAAAATAGCATCAGAGATGCCCGTACCCCACAGCCTAGGGAAATATTTTCAACACCATGAGATACAGAAGTACTGTACCAGTACAAAGTTCAGGATACTTTCAGAGCACTGTCAGTTATATAAAGTTCCAAAAAATGTTTAAATGCAGAAAATAATGTTTAAAAGAAAGATAATGCATGTAAAGATGAAGTATTAAAACAAGTCAATTCAATAACAAGATGACAGCATAAATCAGTAAACTTAAATTCAACATTCTTTATCTACATGGCCGAATTATGGTTTAGATGTTTTGAATATTACCATGCATACAGAAGTGGTAATACATTTAATGAACGCTTATGTGTGGTGTTGGAGCAAAATCTGTGGCTCACTTGATGAAATTCTATCTCTTACAATGGGAAGTTATGAAAGTAAAATTCTTAATAAATTCTAATCTGAATTAACAGTGCTTAATCTGCATCAAAAGACAGACCCAAAGGTGCAACAAGATTTTAAAGGTCAAGGTCACTACGACAAGGTCAAAGGTCAAATTAAGGTCACACCATGATAATACACACCTATGGCCCCTGACCAATGTCCCTACAAAGTATCAACTTCCTACACCTTACGCTTTCCGAGATATAGCCCGGACAAGATTTTATAGGTCAAGGTCACTACGGCAAGGTCAAATCAAGGTCAGATCATGACGTTGCACAACTACACCCCCTAACCAATGTCTCTACTAAGTACAGTAGAACCTCAATTATCCGAACCCCATGGGAGACATACAATCCGGTCGGATAATCGAGGGGTTCGGATAGATGATGGAAGCCGAAATTCACCATCTATGGGTTACCGAGTGGGCGATAATTGAAGAATTGTCGTTTTTATGCAATAAACAAAGACGTTGGTGGTCATTGATAAAATTTGTGTTATATAATATAAGTGACCCTTTAATTGTCGCTTATTTGCTCCATATCCACGGATATTATTATTCTTTTTATTTAAAATGTTACGTGGACTTGAACTGGCTGTATTCGGTTGGTACTTACATTGTTGACGTTTTAACATCGTCCCGCATACACGTTTTAAGATCTACTCCGGGAGATTATAAATTTCTAAAGCCAATCGAACACGCTTTCATTGATTGGCGCATTATCAAAGAATTGTGTAGCGGGGTCGTGTAATTGAATTAATCCCTCCCCTATTGAAACTATGTTATTAAAGATCAAAGAAGTTAGGCGTTTCTGTGGACAGTGCATTTTATACAATACTAGAATTAATGGTTTCCGAGAATGTGTAAAATGCTGTATTATCGCTCATGGTAGACCGTGCTTTTAAACTAAATGTAGGGAGACAAGGTTTCGGATCGGTTAATCCGGAGATTCGGATAATAGAGGGCCGGATAAGTCAGGTTCTACTGTATCAACTTCCTACACCTTACGGTTTCTAAGATATAGCCTGGACAAGATTTTATAGGTCAAGGTCACTACAGCAAGGTCAAAGGTCAAATCCTGATCAGACCATGACGTTGCACACCTACACCCCCTAACCAATGACCCTGCCAAATATCAACTTCCTACACCTTACAGTTTCCGAGATATAGCCCGGACAAGATTTTATAAGTCAAGGTCACTACGGCAAGGTCAAAGGTCAAATCAAGGTCACACCATGACGTTGCACACCTACACCCCCTAACCAATGTCCCTACCAAGTATCAACTTCCTACACGTTACGGTTTCTGAGATATAGCCCGAACAAGACTTTATAGGTCAAGGTCACTGCGGCAGGGTCAAAGGTCAAATCAAGGTCAGACCATGACGTTGCACAACTACACCCCCTAACCAATGTCTCTACCAAGTATCAACTTCCTACACCTTTCGGTGTCTGAGATATAGCCCGGACAAGATTTTCAAACTCAAGGTCACTACGGCAAGGTCAAAGGTCAAATCAAGGTCAGACCATGACGTTGCACATCTACACCCCCTAACCAATGTCCCTACCAAATATCAACTTCCTACACCTTACAGTTTCTGAGATATAGCCCAGACAAGATTTTATAGGTCAAGGTCACTACAGCAAGGTCAAAGGTCAAATCAAGGTCACTCCATGACGTTGCACACCTACACCCCTAACCAATATCTCTACCAAGTATCAACTTCCTACACCTTACAGTTTCTAAGATATAGCCGGACAAGATTTTATAGGTCAAGGTCACTACGGAAAGGTCAAATCAAGGTCACACCATGACGTTGCACACCTACACCCCCTGACCAATGTCCCTACCAAGTATCAACTTCCTACACCTTACAGTTTCCGAGATATAGCCCGGAAAAGATTTTCAAACTCAAGGTCACTACGGCAAGGTCAAAGGTCAAATCAAGGTCACACCATGACGTTGCACACCTACACCCCCTAACCAATGTCCCTACCAAGTATCAACTTCCTACACCTTACGGTTTCTGAGATACAGCCCGGACAAACTTTTTCCCACCACCCGCCCGCCCATCCGGACACCATGGGTGAAAACAATACCCCGACAGCCCTTAAGGGCTGTGGGGTAAAAATAGCATCAGAGATGCCCGTACACCACAACCTAGGGAAATATTTTTAACACCATGAGATATGGAAGTACTGTACCAGTACAAAGTTCAGGATACCTTCAGAGAGTTATATAAAGGTCCAAACAATGTTTAAATGGAGAAAATAATGTCTAAAAGAAAGATAATGCATGTAAAGATGAAGTATTAAAACAAGATAATTCAATAACAAGATGACAGCATTAATCAGTAAACTAAAATTACAACACTCTTTATCTACATCTGCATGGTCAAATTATGGTTTAGATGTTTTGAATATTACCATGCATACAGAAGTGGTAATACATTCAACGAATGCTTATGTGTGGTGTTGGAGCAAAATCTGTGGCTCACTTGATGAAACTTCATCTCTTACAATAGGAAGTTATAAAAGTAAAATTCTTAATAAATTCTAATATGATTTTAACAGTACTTAATCTGCATGAAAAGACGGACCCAATGGTGCAACAAGATTTTAAAGGTCAAGGTCACTATGACAAGGTCAAAGATCCAATTAAGGTCACACCATGATAATGCACACCTATAACCCCTAACTAATGTCCCTACCAGTATCAACTTCCTACACCTTACATTTTCCGAGATATAGCCCAGACAAGATTTTATAGGTCAAGGTCACTACGGCAAGGTCAAAGGTCAAATCCTGATCAGACCATGACATTGCACACCTACACCCCCTAACCAATGTCCCTGCCAAATATCAACTTCCTACACCTTACGGTTTCCGAGATATAGACTGGACAAGATTTTATAGGTCAAAGTCACTACGGCAAGGTCAAATCAAGGTCAGACCATGATGTTGCACACCTACACCCCCCAACTTCCTACACCTTACGGTTTCTGAGATACAACCCGGACAAACTTTTTCCCGCCACCCGCCCAACTGCACATCCGGACACCATGGGTGAAAACAATACCCCGACAGCCCTTAAGGGCTGTGGGGTAATAAAACTACAAACAAAAGGAGAGTGCCCGTGAACGGGCACTGTGTCAGCTGACCGAGTGTTTTTG
Organism: Sabellastarte sp. h YS-2021; assembly: GCA_964017235.1. NCBI lineage: Eukaryota > Metazoa > Annelida > Polychaeta > Sabellida > Sabellidae > Sabellastarte > Sabellastarte sp. h YS-2021. The sequence goes on along the minus strand of OZ024929.1, from coordinate 77,441,813 downwards.
ATTTGTGAAGGTAATAATGAGAGGAAAGCATAAGTATCAGGGAAAGTGCTGTACGGAAGTACAGTAAATGGTAATTGAACAGCATGTTCAAAAGAAATTCTGAACCTGACAGAAGAAAAGGACAAAAAAGTTGTGCCCTGCAAATGGTATTATGAAGGAAAGTAACAAGGTAACTATTTAAGTGTAAAGAGTAGCTTAAAACATATTTAAAGAAATACTGCAAATGCAGTATCCTCTTACGACCTTGAAGAAGGGGTCCAAAGGTCAAATCTGACCACACCAAAAGATTCCCAGCCCATGATTTCCTACAGGATGGTTTACCATCCCAAACCTCTACAACCAATAATAAGCGATTTATAGGCACTTTTAAGTTTTGCTATCTTTGTTTGACCTTGAAGGAGGGGTACAAGGTCAAATCCGACCACACCAAATGATTCCCAGCCCATGATTTCCTATATGTTGGTTTTCCATCCCAAACCTCTAGGATCGATAATAAGCGAGTTATAAGCACTTTTAAGTTTGGCTATCCCTGTTTGACCTTGAAGGAGGGGTCCAAGGTCAAATCTGACCACACCAAAAGAATCCCAGCCCATGATTTCCTATATATTGTTTTACCATCCCAAACCTCTAAGACCAATAATAAGTGAGTTATAAGCACTTTTAAGTTTGGCTATCCTCGTTTGACCTTGAAGAAGAGGTCCAAGGTAAAATCGGACCACATCAATAGATTCCCAGCCCATGATTTCCTATATGTCTGTTTACCATCCCAAACCTCTAGGACCAATAATAAGTGAGTTATAAGCACTTTTAAGTTTGGCTATCCTCGTTTGACCTTGAAGGAGTGGTCAAAGGTCAAATCTGACCACACCAAAAGATTCCCAGCCCATGATTTCCTACAGGTTGGTTTACCATCCCAAACCTCTAGGACCAATAATAAGGGAGATATAAGCACTTTTCATGCCTGACAAAGAAACACCTGTGGCGGCCATCTTGTTTTTCAAAATGAGGCCAAAAATATTCCCAGTCAAGATTTTATAATGAGGAACATATCCTGCGAATTTGAGATCTCTACCTATAATACCCTTTCCTCTAGAGGGCCAACGAAAGTCCTTGTTTAAAGTCGAATAAACATCGCTGGCGGCCATCTTGTTTTTCAAAAATATTCCCAGGCAACATTTTATAGTTATTAATATATTCTGCAAACTTGAGAAGGCTAGCTATAATATTTTTTTCATTAGAGCGGTAATGGTGAAATCTCTCTACACACTGCAGCTATCCAGTGGATACAATGATTTACTCAATAGTGAGAACCTGAAAGTAGCTATTGCTCAGCTATAGCATGACATACAGGTCTGCAATTCGACTATGATATAACTGACCAAAAATTAAGTGAATAACATATTTAAACAAAATACTATAAATGTAATAGTTTTCAAGTTACAACTGATTTACTCAAGAGTGATAACCTCAAAGTAGCTATTACTCAGCTATGCAATGAGCTACAGGTCTGAAATTTTACTATGTTATGGCTGACCCAAAAGTAGGTGAACAACATACTTAAGCAAAATACTGTAAATGCAATAGTTTTCAAGTTACAACTGATTTACTCAATAGTGATGACCTAAAAGTAGCTATTACTCAGCTATGCCATGAGCTACAGGTCTGTAATTTTACTATGTTATAGCTGACCCAAAAGTAGCTGAATAACGTATTTACACAAATTTCTGTAAATGCAATATTTTTCAAGGTATAAATGATTTACTCAACAGTGATAACCTAAAATTAGCTATTACTCAGCTATGAAATGAGCTACAGGTCTGAAATTTTACTATGCAATAGCTGACCCCAAAATAGGTGAATAACATATTGAAACAAAATACTCTAAATGCAATAGTTTTCAAGTTATAAGTGATGTACTCAACAGTGATAACCTAAAAGTAGCTATTACTCAGCTATGCCATGAGCTCCAGGTCTGAAATTTTACTATGTTATAGCTGACCCCAAAATAGGTGAATAACATATTGAAACAAAATACTCTAAATGCAATAGTTTTCAAGTTATAAGTGATTTACTCAACAGTGATAACCTAAAAGTAGCTATTACTCAGCTATGCCATGAGCTATATGTCTGTAATTTCACTATGTTATAGCTGACCCAAAAGTAGGTGAACAACATATTTTAACAAAATACTCCAAATGCAATATTTTTCAAGTTACAACTGATTTTCTCAACATACAGTACCTGAAAATAGCTATTGCTCAGTTGTGCCATGAGCTACAGGTCTGTAATTTCACTATGTTATAGCTGACCCAAAAGTAGCTGAATAACGTATTTACTCAAATTTCTGTAAATGCAATAGTTTTCAAGTTATAAGTGATTTACTCAACAGTGATAACCTAAAAGTAGCTATTACTCAGCTATGCCATGAGCTACATGTCTGAAATTTTACGATGTTATAGCTGACCCAAAAGTAGGTGAACAACATATTTAAGCAAAATACTGTAAATGCAATATTTTTCAAGTTACAATTGATTTACTCAACAGTCAGTACCTGAAAATAGCTATGGCTCAGTTGTGCCATGAGCTACAGGTCTGTAATTTCACTATGTTATAGCTGACCCAAAAGTAGCTGAATAATGCATTTACACATATTTCTGTAAATGTAATAGTTTTAAAGTTATAAATGATTTACTCAACAGTGATAACCTCAAAGTAGCTACTACTCAGCTATGCCATGAGCTACCGGTCTGAAATTTTACTATGTTATAGCTGACCACAAAATAGGTGAATAACATATTGAAACAAAATACTCTAAATGCAATAGTTTTCAAGTTATAAGTGATGTACTCAACAGTGATAACCTAAAAGTAGCTATTACTCAGCTATGCCATGAGCTACAGGTCTGAAATTTTACTATGTTATAGCTGACCCCAAAATAGGTGAATAACATACTGAAACAAAATACTCTAAATGCAATACTTTTCAAGTTATAAGTGATTTACTCAACAGTGATAACCTGAAAATAGCTATTGCTCAGCTATGACATGAGCTATAGGTCTGTAATTTCACTATGTTATAGCTGACCCAAAAGTAGGCGAACAACATATTTTAACAAAATACTCCAAATGCAATATTTTTCAAGTTATAACTGATTTACTCAACATACAGTACCTGAAAATAGCTATGGCTCAGTTGTGCCATGAGCTACAGGTCTGTAATTTCACTGTGTTATAGCTGACCAAAAAGTAGCTGAATAACATATTTACACAAATTTCTGTAAATGCAATAGTTTTCAAGTTATAAGTGATTTACTGAACAGTGATAACCTCAAAGTAGCTATTACTCAGCTATGCCATGAGCTACAGATCTGAAATTTTACTATGTTATAGCTGACCCCAAAATAGGTGAATAACATATTGAAACAAAATACTCCAAATGCAATAGTTTTCAAGTTATAAGTGATTTACTCAACAGTGATAACCTAAAAGTAGCTATTACTCAGCTATGCCATGAGCTACAGGTCTGAAATTTTACTATGTTATAGCTGACCCAAAAGTAGCTGAATAACATATCTATACGAAATTCTCTAACAAACAGACGAACAGACAGATTTGCATGCCTTGAACAATTTTTCATCCTCGATAGATAAGGTATCTTTTAAAAAAAACAGCATGTCTCTAGGCCTTGTAGTTTTGTAGTTTTGGAGAAGAAGTTGTTCATGCGGACGCCCACGCCGCAGAGTGACGACATAAAAATGAAAATTACATCTTTTACATACTGGATAGCGAAATATTGTGATTGCTTTTATATTTCTATCTTTTTGTCATTTGTGTTTGTTCACATCCACATATAAACACACAGGAATAAATAACTTAAGAACGGTCAAAGCTGGAGTTGGTACATACAAAGTCATCAGTGGTGCACACCACTCGTGAATTTCCACCTAAACTTAGCATTCTAACATGACACGGATGTATCAATCATTCTGATTGGCCGAGAGCGATATCTAAACTGTCTAAACTTCTGGGGCCGTCTTCACAAAAGGGATCAAGCTCAACTTAAGCTGATTTTTGGCTCAAGTTAAGCTAAAAAATGGATCAGGATCAAGTTAGTATTCACAAAGAATTTGAGCTGATTTTTGGCTCAAACTTTGGCTTAAATTTGATCCAGCTAGGTTGATGGATTAAGTTTTGGATCAAAGTTTGCAGCTTTATAATTAACTAAAATAGCAAACATATGAAAAATAAATCATTGGTTAATAATCTTCAATCCTTTATATTGCTAATTAATAAGTTTTTAATACTTTTTACCTGTTTTAAGTATGCTTATATTGATGTGTAACATAGGTCAGATTTTGTTGTTTTGTAGCAAGTGGCACATAAGTGTAGTGTTCAAAAATTCTAAACTGATATACATGAAATGAACACAATAACAGAAATATCACATTTATAATTTCAACTCTCACATGTAGTGAAATATTTACGGACAGACAAACGAACGAGCCACATAGTAAATCCACCAGGAGGATGTATTGTTATCTGGGTTTGTTTATATGTTTGTACTTATGATAACTCCAAAAGTAAGGAAACTGAAACGTGATTTTTAGGTGGTTTGGTTACACACAACCCGCCCATTAGATTGATGTGTCCAACGTCCATCTGTCTGTCTGTCCACATTTTTTTTGTTTCCAGACTCTAACTCGAAAATGGTTTGTCCTATCGAATTCAAACTTGACAGGGAGATAGATCACCATCATAGCTAGGATCCTTTTGAAATTGGTGAAATTTCGTCTGTTCGTTTGTCTGTCTGTTCATCCATCTATTTGTCCATATTTTCATTTCCGGACTCTAACTTGAAAATGGTTTGTCCTATCGAATTCAAACTTGACAGGGAGATAGATCACCATCATAGCTAGGATCCTTTCGAAATTGGTGAAATTCCGTCTGTTCGTTTGTGTTTGTCTGTTCATCCATCTATTTGTCCATATTTTCATTTCCGGACTCTAACTGGAAAATGGTTTGTTTGTTTTCAAAAATGTAATGAAAGTATCAAATTCAACAAATGAACAAGAATCTAGTGTTACTATTGGAAAGTATTTATCCATTTTTCCATGTCTTTTCAGTTTCATATTTTTATTATTGGCAAAAATATTGTTTATTTCACTTTAATCACATACTTTTCTTGTATTAGCATAGAAATACACATCTAAATACCATAAATAATGTGCCTGTAGACAGAGTAAAAGTGTGTAGAGTTTACATTTTTTCCTAGTGTTTATTTTAAAAACCACAGACTGACAGATTTACACTTATCTAGGGAACATGAGATGATTACTGAATCCCCCCCTCATGAACCAAGAGTGAGCAGATCTGGGGACTAAGATGCAGGAGTGTATATGTTGGTTTACCATCCCAAACATCTAGGACCAATAATAAGCGAGTTATAAGCACTTTTAAGTTTGGCTGTCCTCATTTGACCTTCAAGAAGGGGCCCAAGGTCAAATCCGGCCACACCAGAAGATTCCCAGCCCATGATTTTATATATGTTGGTTTACCATCCCAAACCTCTAGGACCAATAATAAGCGACTTATAGGCACTTTTACCTTTGGGAACCTCAATAACCTTGAGCGAGGGGCCCAAGGTCAAATCTGACCACACCAGAAGATTCCCAGCCCATGATTTCCTATAGGTTGGTTTACCATCCCAAACCACTAGGACCAATAATAAGCGAGTTATAAGCACTTTTAAGTTTGGCTATGCTCGTTTGACCTTGAAGGAGGGTTCCAAGGTCAAATCCGACCACACCAAAAGATTCCCAGCCCATGATTTCCTGTATGCTGGTTTACCATCCCAAACCTCTAGGACCAATAATAAGCGAGTTATAAACACTTTTAAGTTTGGCTGTCCTCGTTTAACCTTCAAGGAGGGGCCCAAGGTCAAATCCGACCACGCCAGAAGATTCCCAGCCTATGATTTCCTATATGTTGGTTTACCATCCCAAACCTCTAGGACCAATAATAAGCAAGTTATAAGCACTTTTAAGTTTGGCTGTCCTCATTTGACCTTCAAGGAGGGGTCCAAGGTCAAATCTGACCACATCAGAAGATTTGCAGCACATGATTTCCTATATGTTGGTTTACCATCCCAAACCTCTAGGATCGATAATAAGCGAGTTATAAGCACTTTTAAGTTTGGCTATCCCCGTTTGACCTTGAAGGAGGGGTCCAAGGTCAAATCCGACCACACCAAAAGATTCCCAGCCCATGATTTCCTATAGGTTGGTTTAACATCCCAAACCTCTAGGACCAATAATAAGGGAGATATAAGCACTTTTCATGACTGTGGCGGCCAGCATGTTTTTCAAAATGAGGCCAAAAATATTCCCAGTCAAGATTTTGTAATGAGGAACATATCCTGCGAATTTGAGATCTCTACCTATAATACCCTTTGCTCTAGAGGGCCACCAAAAGTCCTTGTTTAAAGTCGAAAAACGCCCGAGGCGGCCATCTTGTTTTTCAAAATGAGGCTAAAAATATTCCCAGGCAAAATTTTATGGCTATGAATATATCCTGCAAATTTGAGAAGGCTAGCTATAATATTTTTTTCGTTAGAGCGGTAACGGTGAAATCTCTCTACACACTGTGGCGGCGGCGGCGTAACAAAGTCAAATCCATAGTATCCACCCGATGCTATCCGGTGGATACAATGACAGCACTTATCAGTAACCAAAAATGGCCGAATTATGGTTTGGATGTTTCGAATATTACCCATTAGTGTTGGGAATCGCCTCCCATTTTCATGGTCGATTATTCGTCCATTTTTCCGAGTGATGATCGACCCATAATCGATTATTTTACTCCATTATTGTTTATTATTTAAGAAACACTTTCCGGGATAAAGTATAGGTCAATCCAGTAAGAATAACGGTGTTCCGACATTTAGAATCTACCGAAAGCACCCACTTCCTGTAAATATGGCGGTAGACATAAACAAATGAAATTGAAGACAAAACTGTCAGTTTATTTAATAAAAATACCTAAAATATTTTTAAAATAGGTGGATATTGATATAAATCAGGAAAGGTAAGATATAAGCTTAACTAGAGGATCGCTCGCAAAAAAAAAAGATAATGTTTTTGCATAGCAAAAACAAAGCAGTCCGAAAAGGATATAAAGGTGAGTTCTAAAGTATTAAGAAAATGCTTCGTTTCTAGCCTTATACTGTTGTGGCAACCAAAGTCAGCGCAGTCTGCTCTATCTACCACGGTTTTCATGATATAAGCATTTTTGTGTTTTGCAAAAAATAAAAAAATTAAAAATGTCCGCTATATTTGGCGAGACAAAAATATTTTGAAAATTCGCATGGCTACTCTGCAGAGATACCCAGCAGGTCCAAAATTTTGTTGAGTTTGCTCCATATAGCACAGTTTTCGAGATATAAGCATTTTTGTGTTTTGCAAAAACTTTGAAAATTCAAAATGGCCACCATTTTTGGGGAGACAAAATTTTTTGTCAAGACCACTGCCGTGGTGTGTATCTCCCGCCGAGCATTAAAGCAGAAGAAATAGCTTTTCCGAGATATTCACAATTTTTCATTTTCATGTGTGAAAGGTCTTCCAAAAGTAGGTGAATGAGTTATTTGAGAAAAATTGGCTATCTGCAATACTATTAAGAGATAATTCACATTTACTCATTTTGAGTAGGTGAATAATTATCTATGGGTCTGAAACTTCACCAAGTGAAAGCTCTCCCAAAAGTAGGTGAATGAGTTATTTGAGAAAAATTGGCTATCTGCAATACTTTTAGAGATAATTCGCATTTACTCATTTTGAGTAGGTGAGTAATTAGCTATGGGTCTGAAACTTCACCATGTGAAAGCTCTCCCACAAGTAGATGAATGAGTATTTGATAAAAATTGGGTATCCGCAATACTTTTACAGATAATTAGCATTTACTCATTTTGAGTAGGTGAATAAATAGCTATGGGTCTGAAACTTCACAGAGTGAAAGCTCTCCCAAAAGTAGGTGAATGAGTTATTTGAGAAAAATTGGCTATCTGCAATACTTTTAGAGATAATTCGCATTTACTCATTTTGAGTAGGTGAGTAATTAGCTATGGGTCTGAAACTTCACCAAGTGAAAGCTCTCTCAAAAGTAGGTGAATGATTAATTTGACAAAAATTGGCTATCTGCAATACTTTATGAGATAATTCGCATTTACTCATTTTGAGTAGGTGAGTAATTAGCTATGGGTCTGAAACTTCACCAAGTGAAAGCTCTCCCAAAAGTAGGTGAATGAGTTATTTGAGAAAAATTGGCTATCTGCAATACTTTTAGAGATAATTCGCATTTACTCATTTTGAGTAGGTGAGTAATTAGCTATGGGTCTGAAACTTCACAGAGTGAAAGCTCTCCCAAAAGTAGGTGAATGAGTTATTTGAGAAAAATTGGCTATCTGCAATACTTTTAGAGATAATTCGCATTTACTCATTTTGAGTAGGTGAGTAATTAGCTATGGGTCTGAAACTTTACCAAGTGAAAGCTCTCCCAAAAGTAGGTGAATGATTAATTTGACAAAAATTGGCTATCTGCAATACTTTATGAGATAATTCACATTTACTCATTTTGAGTAGGTGAGTAATTAGCTATGGGTCTGAAACTTCACCAAGTGAAAGCTCTCCCAAAAGTAGGTGAATGAGTTATTTGAGAAAAATTGGCTATCTGCAATACTTTTAGAGATAATTCGCATTTACTCATTTTGAGTAGGTGAGTAATTAGCTATGGGTCTGAAACTTCACCAAGTGAAAGCTCTCCCAAAAGTAGGTGAATGAGTTATTTGAGAAAAATTGGCTATCTGCAATACTTTTAGAGATAATTCGCATTTACTCATTTTGAGTAGGTGAGTAATTAGCTATGGGTCTGAAACTTCACAGAGTGAAAGCTCTCCCAAAAGTAGGTGAATGAGTTATTTGAGAAAAATTGGCTATCTGCAATACTTTTAGAGATAATTCGCATTTACTCATTTTGAGTAGGTGAGTAATTAGCTATGGGTCTGAAACTTCACCAAGTGAAAGCTCTCCCAAAAGTAGGTGAATGATTAATTTGACAAAAATTGGCTATCTGCAATACTTTATGAGATAATTCGCATTTACTCATTTTGAGTAGGTGAGTAATTAGCTATGGGTCTGAAACTTCACCAAGTGAAAGCTCTCCCAAAAGTAGGTGAATGAGTTATTTGAGAAAAATTGGCTATCTGCAATGCTTTTAGAGATAATTCGCATTTACTCATTTTGAGTAGGTGAGTAATTAGCTATGGGTCTGAAACTTCACGAAGTGAAAGCTCTCCCAAAAGTAGGTGAATGAGTTATTTGAGAAAAATTGGCTATCTGCAATACTTTTAGAGATAATTCGCATTTACTCATTTTGAGTAGGTGAGTAATTAGCTATGGGTCTGAAACTTCACCATGTGAAAGCTCTCCCACAAGTAGATGAATGAGTTATTTGATAAAAATTGGGTATCCACAATACTTTTACAGATAATTAGCATTTACTCATTTTGAGTAGGTAAATAATTAGCTATGGGTCTGAAACTTCACCATGTGAAAGCTCTCCCAAAAGTAGGTGAATGAGTTATTTGAGAAAAATTGGCTATCTACAATACTTTTAGAAATAATTCACATTTACTCATTTTGAGTAGGTGAATAATTGGCTATAGGTCTGAAACTTCACCATGTGAAAGCTCTTCCAAAAGTAGGTGAATGAGTTATTTGAGAAAAATTGGCCATCTGCAATACTTTTAGAGGTAATTCGCATTTACTCTTTTTGAGTAGGTGAGCAATTAGCTATGGGTCTGAAACTTCACCAAGTGAAAGCTCTTTGGGATAGCTGCTCTGCAGAGATACCCTGAAGATAAAAAATTTCGTCGAAATCGCTCTATGTAGCACGGTTTTGGAAATATAAGCATTTTTGTGTTTTGCAATTTTTGCGCAAAAATTCGAAAATTCAAAATGGCCGCCATTTTTGGCAAGACAAAATTTTTTTGAAAATTGGCATGGCTACTCTGCAGAGATACCCTGTGGGTCAAAAATTTCGTCGAAATCGCTCTATCTAGCACGGTTTTCGAGATATAAGCATTTTTGTGTTTTGCAATTTTGCGAAAAATTTGAAAATTCAAAATGGCCGCCATTTTTTGCGAGAAATTTTTTTTTAAAAATTGGCATGGCTACTCTGCAGAGATACCCTGCGGGTCAAAAATTTCGTCGAAATCGCTCTATCTAGCAGGGTTTTTGAGATATAAGCATTTTTATGTTTTGCAATTTTTGCGAAAAATTCGAAAATTCAAAATGGCCGCCATTTTTGGCGAGACAAAATTTTTTTGAAAATTGGCATGGCTACTCTGCAGATATACCCTGTGGGTCAAAAATTTCGTCGAAATCGCTCTATCTAGCAGGGTTTTCGAGATATAACCATTTTTATGTTTTGCAATTTTTGCGAAAAATTCGAAAATTCAAAATGGCCGCCATTTTTGACGAGACAAAAATTTTTTCAAAATTGGGATAACTACTCTGCAGAGATACCCTGAGGGTCAAAAATTTCGTCGAAATCGCTCTATCTAGCACGGTTTTCGAGATACAAGCATTTTTGTGTTTTGCAATTTTTGCGAAAATTTCGAAAATTCAAAATGGCCGCCATTTTTGGCGAGAGAAAAATTTTTTGAAAATTGGGAAAACTATTCCGCAGAGATACCCTGCGGGTCAAAAATTTCGTCGAAATCGCTCTATCTAGCACGGTTTTCGAGATATAAGCATTTTTGTGTTTTCCTTATTTGGAAAATTCGTAATGATTAATTAATCATTAATTACTCGGCCATTTCTTGACCAATCAATGCCAAAATCTAATGATTTCCAGATTTTAATAGAATGAATGTATTTGCCAAGTTTCAGGTGAATTGATAAAATTCCTTTCAAGTTATCATCCGGAAAAGCTTCCCCATCGAAAAAATACATTTTTGGTCATGTGACCTCTCTGATTGGTTGAAATGTCACTGCAGCATATTCAAAAAAATTCCCCAGGGCTACTGCCTAAACCTGCCAAATTTGAAAAGAATCCGCCTAACGGTTACAGAGTTATAAGGAAAACAAAATGCGGAGCCGGCGGAGCCGCAGGAGCCGGCGGAGCCGGAAGCTCTCCCATACACAAACAAGCGTCCCTTGCGGGACGCTTAATAATCGATCATTAGAAAATACCAGTGACCGACCGCGATTCTACACTGTCACCGACGATTAATCGAGCACACGTCTAATCGTCCACCCACTATTACCCATGCATACAGAAGTGGCATTACATTCAATGAATGCTTATGTGTGGTGTTGGAGAAAAATCTGTGGCTCACTTGATGAAATTCCATCTGTTACAATGGGAACTTGCAAAAGGAAATTCTTAATGAATTCTAATATGACTTTAACAGTGCTTAATCTGCATCAACAGACAGACCCAAAGGTGCAACAAGATTTTAAAGGTCAATACAGCAAGGTCAAAGGTCAATCAGTGTTACACCATGACGTGGCACACCTAAAACCCTCAACCAATGTCCCTACCAAGTATCAACTTCCTACACCTCTTACAGTTTCCAAGATATAGCCCAGACCAGGTATTATAGGTCAAGTTCACTACGGCAAATACAAAGGTCAAATCAAGGTCACACCATGATGTTGCACACCTACTACCCACAACCAATGTCCTCACCAAGTATCAGCTTCCTACACCTTACAGTTTCCAAAATATAGCCCAGACAAGATTTTATAGGTCAAGGTCACTACGGCAAGGGTCAAAGGTCAAATCAAGGTCACACTATGACGTTGCACATCTACACCCCCTAACCAAGGTCCCTACCAAGTATCAACTTTCTACACTTTACAGTTGCCGAGATATAGCCCGGACAAGGTTTTATAGGTAAAGGTCACTACGGCAAGGTCAAAAGTCAAATCAAGGTCAGACCATGATGTTGCACACCTACAACTCCTAACCAATGTTCCTACCAAGCATCAACTTCCTACACCTTACGGTTTCCGAGATATAGCCCAGACAAGATTTTATAGGTCAAGGTCACTACGGCAAGGGTCAAAGGTCAAATCAAGGTCACACTATGACGTTGCACATCTACACCCCCTAACCAATGTCCCCACCAAGTATCAACTTCCTACACCTTACAGTTGCTGAGATATAGCCCGGACAAAGTTTTATAGGTCAAGGTCACTACGCCAAAGTCAAAGGTCAAATCAAGGTCAGACCATAATGTTGCACACCTACAACTCCTAACCAATGTTCCTACCAAGTATCAACTTCCTACACCTTACGGTTTCCGAGATATAGCCCGAACAAGATTTTATAGGTCAAGGTCACTACAGCAATGTCAAAGGTCAAATCAAGTTCAGACCATGACATTGCACACCTACACCCCCTAACCAATGTCCCTACCAAGTATCAACTTCCTACACCTTACAGTTTCCAAGATATAGCCCGGACAAGATTTTAAAGGTCAAGGTCACTACGGTAAGGTCAAAGGTCAAATCAAGGTCAGACCATGACGTTGCACACCTACAACCCCTAACTAATGTCCCTGCCAAGTATCAACTTCCTACACCTTATGGTTGCCGAGATATAGCCCGGACAAGATTTTCAAACTCAAGGTCACTATGGCAAGGTCAAAGGTCAAATCAAGGACAGACCATGACGTTGCACACCTACACCCCGCAACCAATGTCCCTGCCAAGTATGAACTTCCTACACCTTACAGTTTCTGAGATACAGCCCGGACAAACTATTTCCCGCCGCCCACCCACCCATCCGGACAACATGGGTGAAAACAATACCCCGACAGCCCTTAAGGGCTGTGGGGTAAAAACCATGGCAGCCCTCTTGTTAACACCCGTGGTGGCCATCTTGTTTTACCGAATGAGCCGAAAAAGATTCCCAGGCAAGTTTTTCCAATGATGAATTTATCCTGCAAATTTGGAAGCTCTAGCTATAATATTTTAAGAGATAGAAAGGCTTTTGTAAAAACGTGACGAACAGACGCACGGACATTTTATAATCTCCCGTACCGGGCCTATTGGCCGGCAGGAGATAAAAATTTGGAAAAATGGTTGAGAACACCAGCAATTGGTACATACATGTTAATTAGTTGAAAATACTTGTGTATTTGCTAAAAAAAAATTAGCAAAAAAATTTCAGAAAATTTTACATAAAATAATATGTACACTAGAGATACGCATTTGTAGGTAGATCTGAACAAGGAAGTAATCCTTACTTGGATGAAAATGGGCAATATATCTATTTTCTTGCATAACACACACTAAGCTTAATTTTTTTATAAAAAAAATATACATATAGATCTACAGAATAGTGTCTTTTTGGCAAGGAAAGGTACTTTAAAAAATATTGTTTTTATTCTTCTATGGTGGGCGAAATGGGGTTTATTAACCAGTACAGTTCTTTTTGGAGATGATTTTTGATTGAATATTTAAATTATAAACGTATGTTAAAAATATTATTGTTGTTTCAGATATTTGTATGTGAGGTAAAGTATTAAATAAATTTGGAAAATTGTTTAGAACACCAGTAATTGCAGTAAATTACTTAAAAATAGTTGTGTGCATATTTGCTCAAATTTTTTGGATAATTTTAGATAAAATGTTGTGCTCACTATAGAGAGATGAAGTTGAAAAAAAAAGTTTATTTCAATAATTTTTTTATTATTTTTTATTTATGGGTAGATTTCAATGGAATGAATATGAGAAGAAACGTTGGGGTGTGTGTAAATAAAAATATAAACAAGAGGAGAGTGCCCGTGAACGGGCACTGTGTCAGCTGACTGAGTGTTTTTGATTTGTGAAGGTGATTAGAGGACAGAATAATTATCAGGAAAAGGGCTGTACAGAAATACAGTAAATGGTAACTGAACAGCAAGTTCAAAAGAAATTCCGAAGCTGACAAAAGAAAAGGATAAAAAAGTTGTGCCCTGTAAATGGTATTATGAAGGAAAATAACAAGGTAATTGTTTAAGTGTAAAAAATAGGTTAAAACATATTTAAAGAAATGCTACAAATGCAATATCCTCGTTCGACCTTGAAGAAGGGGTCCAAGGTCAAATCTCACCACACAAATACATTCCCAGCCCATGATTTCCTATGGTTTACCATTCCAAACCTCTAGGACCAATTATAAATGAGTTATAAGCACTTTTAAGCTTGGCTGTCCTCATTTGACCTTGAAGGAGGGGTCCAAAGGTCAAATCTGACCATACCAAAAGATTCCGAGCCAATGATTTCCTATGGGATGGTTTACCATCCCAAATCTCTGTCACCAATAATAAGCGAGTTGTAGGCACTTTCAATTTTCGCTATCCTCATTTGACCTTGAAGGAGGGTTCCAAGGTCAAAGGTCAAAGTTGGGGTTTTACGTCCCGTTCAACAGCCAGGGTTCCAAGGTCAAATTGGACCATATCAACAGATTCACAGCCCATGATTTCCTGTCTGTTTACCATCCCAAACCTCTGGGACCAATAATAAGCGAGTTATAAGCACTTTTAAGTTTGGCTATCCTTGTTTGACCTTGAAGGAGGGGTCATTGAAGGTCAAATCTGACCACACCAAAAGATTCCCACCCCATGATTTCCTACAGGTTGGTTTATCATCCCAAACCTCTAGGATCAATAATAAGGGAGATATAAGCACTTTTCATGACTGACAAAAAACACCTGTGGCGGCCATCTTGTTTCTCAAAATGAGGCCAAAAATATTCCCAGACAACATTTTATGGTTATTAATATATACTGCAAACTTAAGAAAGCTAGCTATAATATTTTTTTTCATCAGAGCAGTAATGGTGAAATCTCTCTCTACAACACTGCGGCTATCCAGTGGATACAATGATTTACTCAACAGTGAGAACCTGAAAGTAGCTATTGCTCAGCTATGCCATGACATAGAGGTCTGCAATTTCACTATGTTATAGCTGACCAAAAATTCTGTGAATAACATATTTAACAAATTACTCTAAATGTAATAGTTTTCAAGTTACAACTGATTTACTCAACAGTGAGAACCTCAAAGGAACTATTACTCAGCTATGCAATGAGCTACATGTCTGAAATTTTACTATGTTATAGCTAACCCAAAAGTAGGTGAACAACATATTTAAGCAAACCACTGTAAATGCAATAGTTTTCAAGCTACAACTGATTTACTCAATAGTGAGAACCTGAAAATAGCTATTGCTCCGCTATGCCATGAGCTATAGGTCTGTAATTTCACTATGTTATAGCTGACCCAAAAGTAGGTGAACAATATATTTTAACAAAATACTCCAAATGCAATATTTTTCAAGTTATAGCTGATTTACTCAACAGTCAGTACCTGAGAATAGCTATTGCTCAGTTGTGCCATGAGCTACAGGTCTATAATTTCACTATGTTATAGCTGACCCAAAAGTAGCTGAATAACATATTTGCACAAATTTCTGTAAATGCAATAGTTTTCCAATTATAACTGATTTACTCAACAGTGAGAACTTCAAAGTAGCTATTACTCAGCTATGAAATGAGCCACAGGTCTGAAACTTCACTATGTTATAGCTGACCCCAAAATAGGTGAATAACATATTGAAACAAAATGCTCTAAATGCAATAGTTTTCAAGTTATAAGTGATTTACTCAACAGTGATAACCTAAAAGTAGCTATTACTTAGCTATGCCATGAGCTACAGGTCTGAAATTTTACTATGTTATAGCTGACCCAAAAGTAGCTGAATAACATATTTATACGAAATTCTCTAAATGCAATAGTTTTCAAGTTATAAGCGATTTACTCAACAGTGATAACCTAAAAGTAGCTATTACTCAGCTATGCCATGAGCTACAGGTCTGAAATTTCACTATGTTATAGCTGGCCCAAAAGTAGCTGAATAACATATTTATACGAAATTCTCTAAATGCAATAGTTTTTAAGTTACAAGTGATTTTACTCATAATGGAAGTTACTGAAAAGCCCAAAAGTAGCTATTACTCACTTAGCTATTGAGACAGACACCCAACTTACTCACCATATTGTAGCTATGAAAAAAGTAGCTGAACAACATATTTTCACAAAATGCTGTAAATGCAACACTTTTGAAGTTATAAGTGATTTAGTGCATGATTTCATGAATTTTAATGCATTAAAAATTATTAAAAAAATTTATTAAAAAAAAAGTAAGACAGATCCAGGTCTCATACTCACACAAGAGAATCTACCTCTGGCCTAGTACATAAATGCAAGCTATGAGAGAAATCCCTGCAATAGTCACTGAGAAAATTGTGATGAAAAGTTGAAATTTTCACACTTTTGGTGGGGGTACCCCCCCTGTAATGTCTCTAGCAAACAGACGAACAGACAGATTTGCATGCCTTGAACAATTTTTCATCCTCGATAGATAAGGTATCTTTTAAACAAGAGGAGAGTGCCCGTGAACGGGCACTGTGTCAGCTGACTGACTGTTTTTGATTTGTGAAGGTGATTAGAGGACAGAATAATTATCAGGAAAAGGGCTGTACAGAAATACAGTAAATGGTAACTGAACAGCAAGTTCAAAAGAAATTCCGAAGCTGACAGAAGAAAAGGATAAAAAAGTTGTGCCCTGTAAATGGTATTATGAAAGAAAATAACAAGGTAATTGTTTAAGTGTAAAAAATAGGTTAAAACATATTTAAAGAAATACTACAAATGCAATATCCTCGTTCGACCTTGAAGAAGGGGTCCAAGGTCAAATCTAACCACACAAATACATTCCCTGCCTATGATTTCCTATGGTTTACCATTCCAAACCTCTAGGACCAATTATAAACTAGAGGATCGCTCGCAAAAAGAAAAGATAATGTTTTTGCATAGCAAAAACAAAGCGTCCCGAAAAGGATATAAAGGTGAGTGCTAAAGTATTAAGAAAATGCTTCGTTTCTAGCCTTATACTGTTGTGGCAACCAAAGTCAGCGCAGTCTGCTCTATCTAGCACGGTTTTCAAGATACAAGCATTTTTGTGTTTTGCAAAAAATAAAAAAATTTAAAATGTCCGGTATATTTGGCGAGACAAAAATATTTTGAAAATTGGCATGGCTACTCTGCAGAGATACCCAGCAGGTCCAAAATTTTGTTGAGTTCACTCCATATAGCACAGTTTTCGAGATATAAGCATTTTTGTGTTTTGCAAAAACTTTGAAAATTCAAAATGGCCACCATTTTTGGGGAGACAAAAATTTTTGTCAAGACCACTGCCGTGGTGTGTATCTCCCGCCGAGCATTAAAGCAGAAGAAATAGCTTTTCCGAGATATTCACAATTTTTCATTTTCATGTGTGAAAGGTCTTCGAAAAGTAGGTGAATGAGTTATTTGAGAAAAATTGGCTATCTGCAATACTATTAAGAGATAATTCCCATTTACTCATTTTGAGTAGGTGAATAATTATCTATGGGTCTGAAACTTCACCAAGTGAAAGCTCTCCCAAAAGTAGGTGAATGAGTTATTTGATAAAAATTGGCTATCTGCAATACTTTTAGAGATAATTCGCATTTACTCATTTTGAGTAGGTGAGTAATTAGCTATGGGTCTGAAACTTCACCATGTGAAAGCTCTCCCACAAGTAGATGAATGAGTATTTGATAAAAATTGGGTATCCGCAATACTTTTACAGATAATTAGCATTTACTCATTTTGAGTAGGTGAATAAATAGCTATGGGTCTGAAACTTCACAGAGTGAAAGCTCTCCCAAAAGTAGGTGAATGAGTTATTTGAGAAAAATTGGCTAACTGCAATACTTTTAGAGATAATTCACATTTACTCATTTTGAGTAGGTGAATAATTAGCTATGGGTCTGAAACTTCACCAAGTGAAAGCTCTGCCAAAAGTAGGTGAATGAGTTATTTGAGAAAAATTGGCTATCTGCAATACTTTTAGAGATAATTCGCATTCACTCATTTTGAGTAGACGAGTAATTAGCTATGGGTCTGAAACTTCACCAAGTGAAAGCTCTCCCAAAAGTAGGTGAATGATTAATTTAAGAAAAATTGGCTATCTGCAATACTTTTAGAGATAATTCGCATTCACTCATTTTGAGTAGGTGAGTAATTAGCTATGGGTCTGAAACTTCACCAAGTGAAAGCTCTCCCAAAAGTAGGTGAATGAGTTATTTGAGAAAAATTGGCTATCTGCAATACTTTTAGAGATAATTCGCATTTACTCATTTTGAGTAGGTGAGTAATTAGCTATGGGTCTGAAACTTCACCAAGTGAAAGCTCTCCCAAAAGTAGGTGAATGAGTTATTTGAGAAAAATTGGCTATCTGCAATACTTTTAGAGATAATTCGCATTTACTCATTTTGAGTAGGTGAGTAATTAGCTATGGGTCTGAAACTTCACCAAGTGAAAGCTCTCCCAAAAGTAGGTGAATGAGTTATTTGAGAAAAATTGGCTATCTGCAATACTTTTAGAGATAATTCGCATTTACTCATTTTGAGTAGGTGAGTAATTAGCTATGGGTCTGAAACTTCACCAAGTGAAAGCTCTCCCAAAAGTAGGTGAATGAGTTATTTGAGAAAAATTGGCTATCTGCAATACTTTTAGAGATAATTCGCATTTACTCATTTTGAGTAGGATGAGTAATTGGCTATGGGTCTGAAACTTCACCATGTGAAAGCTCTTCCAAAAGTAGGTGAATGAGTTATTTGAGAAAAATTGGCCATCTGCAATACTTTTAGAGGTAATTCGCATTTACTCTTTTTGAGTAGGTGAGCAATTAGCTATGGGTCTGAAACTTCACCAAGTGAAAGCTCTTTGGGATAGCTGCTCTGCAGAGATACCCTGAAGATCAAAAATTTTGTCGAAATCGCTCTATGTAGCACGGTTTTCGAAATATTAGCATTTTTGTGTTTTGCAATTTTTGCGCAAAAATTCGAAAATTCAAAATGGCCGCCATTTTTGGCAAGACAAAATTTTTTTGAAAATTGGCATGGCTACTCTGCAGAGATACCCAGTGGGTCAAAAATTTCGTCGAAATCGCTCTATCTAGCACGGTTTTCGAGATATAAGCATTTTTGTGTTTTGCAATTTTGCGAAAAATTCGAAAATTCAAAATGGCCGCCATTTTTTGCGAGAAATTTTTTGTTTGAAAATTGGCATGGCTACTCTGCAGAAATACCCTGCGGGTCAAAAATTTCGTCGAAATCGCTCTATCTAGCAGGGTTTTGGAGATATAAGCATTTTTATGTTTTGCAATTTTTGCGAAAAATTCGAAAATTCAAAATGGCCGCCATTTTTGGCGAGACAAAATTTTTTTCAAAATTGGGATAACTACTCTGCAGAGATACCCTGTGGGTCAAAAATTTCGTCGAAATCGCTCTATCTAGCACGGTTTTCGAGATATAAGCATTTTTGTGTTTTGCAATTTTTGCGAAAATTTCGAAAATTCAAAATGGCCGCCATTTTTGGCGAGACGAAAATTTTTTGAAAATTGGGAAAAGTACTCTGCAGAGATATCCTGCGGGTCAAAAATTTTGTCGAAATTGCTCTATCTAGCACGGTTTTTGAGATATAAGCATTTTTGTGTTTTGCAATTTTTGCGAAAATTTCGAAAATTCAAAATGGCCGCCATTTTGGGCAAGAAAAAATTTTTTTGCAAATTGGGAAAACTACTCCGCAGAGATACCCTGCGGGTCAAAAATTTCGTCGAAATCGCTCTATCTAGCACGGTTTTCGAGATATAAGCATTTTTGTGTTTTCCTTATTTGGAAAATTCGTAATGATTAATTAATCATTAATTACTCAGCCATTTCTTGACCAATCAATGCCAAAATCTAATGATTTCCAGATTTTAATAGAATGAATGTATTTGCCAAGTTTCAGGTGAATTGATAAAATTCCTTTCAAGTTATCATCCGGACAAGCTTCCCCATTGAAAAAAGACATTTTTGGTCATGTGACCTCTCTGATTGGTTGAAATGTCACTGTAGCATATTCAAAAAAATTTCCCAAGGCTACTGCCTAAACCTGCCAAATTTGAAAAGAATCCGCCTAACGGTTACAGAGTTATAAGGAAAACAAAATGCGGAGCCGGCGGAGCCGGAAGCTCTCCCATACACAAACAAGCGTCCCTTGCGGGACGCTTAATGAGTTATAAGCACTTTTAAGCTTGGCTGTCCTCATTTGACCTTGAAGGAGGGGTCCAAAGGTCAAATCTGACCATACCAAAAGATTCCGAGCCAATGATTTCCTATGGGATGGTTTACCATCCCAAATCTCTGTCACCAATAATAAGCGAGTTGTAGGCACTTTCAATTTTCGCTATCCTCATTTGACCTTGAAGGAGGGTTCCAAGGTCAAATTGGACCATATCAACAGATTCACAGCCCATGATTTCCTGTCTGTTTACCATCCCAAACCTCTGGGACCAATAATAAGCGAG
The DNA here is from genome assembly GCA_964017235.1 of Sabellastarte sp. h YS-2021. Classification (NCBI taxonomy): domain Eukaryota; kingdom Metazoa; phylum Annelida; class Polychaeta; order Sabellida; family Sabellidae; genus Sabellastarte; species Sabellastarte sp. h YS-2021. The sequence continues at coordinate 77,421,327 of OZ024929.1, read as the reverse complement.
TTATAAGCACTTTTAAGTTTGGCTGTCCTTGTTTGACCTTGAAGGAGGGGTCATTGAAGGTCAAATCTGACCACACCAAAAGATTCCCACCCCATGATTTCCTACAGGTTGGTTTATCATCCCAAACCTCTAGGATCAATAATAAGGGAGATATAAGCACTTTTCGTGACTGACAAAAAACACCTGTGGCGGCCATCTTGTTTCTCAAAATGAGGCCAAAAATATTCCCAGTCAAGATTTTATAATGATGAACATATCCTGCGAATTTGAGATCTCTACCTATAATACCCTTTGCTCTAGAGGGCCACCAAAAGTTCTTGTTTAAAGTCGAAAAACGCCCGTGGCGGCCATCTTGTTTTTCAAAATGAGGCCAAAAATATTCCCAGGCAAGATTTTATGGCTATGAATATATCCTGCAAATTTGAGAAGGCTAGCTATAATATTTTTTTCGTTAGAGCGGTAACGGTGAAATCTCTCTACATACTGCGGATGCTATCCGGTGGATACAATGAGTGCTTTATTTATTATCCACCAGTTTGTTTAAATAATAAGTAAATTAAGTCCATCAATAAAAAAAATGGAAAAAATTTGGAATGAAATTTTTTTAAAAATAAAAATTAACTTATGATTCCTTCTCCAGTTCTTCATGGATTTTAATGTAATAAATTGAGCAGAAGCTGAAGCTAAAATACCTTTCTAATGATGTATATAACATATTTTTAAGTTACATAATTTTTTTGGAAATATCAAAGAAAAAAGGCGAATTGGTAACACCAGTTAGATCTTGGCTGCAACTGGGCGAAAATAGAGGATTTATGTTAAAACTGCCACAAATATCCATATTCTTCACGGAACTAATTTATATAATTTATTACACTATTTCCATTATATTTTTTACAAGATAAATGCGAATATATACTGCCTTGCTACCAATTATCGCGGGTACCAATTATCGCCAGACAGAATTTAAATGGATATAACTTCACCAAAGTAGCATCCCAAGTCTAGCAAATAAGGTAAAAATATTTCCAAAGTGAATGGTACAAACACACAACAAAAAGCTTTCAAAATATATAACCATAACTGAAATATGAACGTTTTATTTTCTGGTGGCGATAATTGGTAGCCGGCAATAATTGGTAGCAAGGCAGTAGAGAAATCACATAAATTAAATATTCACTTCCTGGTTCTTCTGTCACAGACGTTTTTTGTTTATCCCGATACCTTCCCATAATGCTTTTCGAAAATCGGAATACTAGGCGTATTTCACAACCGTAATCCGTCGAATCTAGATTCGTCAGATCAACGGATTCGCTCGTTTTGTGACTTGAATCTGAATCTGGATTATGAATCCGTTGATCTACCTCTCGAGGTAGATCAAGAGATTCAGTGTCCTTGGATTACCCATAATTCTTTGTAAAATAATGGCAGCAACATGTGAGAAAAAATTTTAACGTTTTATTATATTGTAATATGATAATATTATTTTACTATATACTGGCATATATTAATATATTATATTTATGTCGGTTCATCTTATTTTCATATTTTAGATTCAGATCTATAGAAAATTGCATTTCACGAATCTAGCTAATCCAACGAATCCAAATCTGAATCTAGATTCGACGGATTATGCAGATTCTTGGTTGTGAAATACGCCTGTTGATTAGGCTTATTATCGGAGGTTTTGGAAGGATTGCAGAATTCCCCTCCCAGAAATAGAAAGGCATAGGAATATCACTGAATTTTTTTCTGCAAAAATATAGTTCCTAAGTAAATTGAAAATAAGAGACGTGGACAGGTAGACATGTAGGCAGGTAGACACGTTGGCTAGTAGGCAGGTCGGCAGGTCACCAGAACAAATATCCACACCTTTATGACACTATAATGCATGGTTTTTTTTGTCTGATTAACCAATCAGAAACTATGTTACATTGTTCCTTTATTTTATAATCTCAAAATATAAAATTATTTTTTGTCAATTATTTTTATTATTTTCTTTTATACTTTTTATAATATCTGTCTACCTGCCGACCCGCCGACCTGTCTACCAGCCGACCTGTCTACCTGCCTTCACGTCTACTTACTAATCCACATATTTATTAATTTGTAGTATTTTATTTCATTTTATTATTATTTTTTTTTTTTGCATACAGGGGGGGGGGACAGCGATTCGCCAATTTCTATTGTACCTCATTTAGAACTAACATCTGTGTTGATACTGAAGGGGCTTTATAGCATAGAAAAGTGTGCAACATGTCTTGATACTTTTCTAAGATTTTAGAGTCGACAGCATACAGGATTATAAAGATGAATAAAAAAATTTGTATGTCAGTGTAAAATGTGCCTAACAAACTGCATCTGACTGATGCAAAGAGCTGTATGTTCTCTAAACTGTGTCTGGGGTCAATATAAATACTATTTATAACTTCATCATATGCTAGAATACAATGAGAATAATTGATCTTTAACTTTAATTATTGTTTGCAAAGTGGTTAACAGTCTTTGTAACTTTTTTGGGAACAGTATAAAATAATCGGCGAAATGCTGTCCACTTTCGAACAGCCCTAATCTTATTGCCATGGGATAAGTTCTGTGGGTGTATTTCTACTTATCACAAAATATACTTTATGATGCTACTATCATTTTACAGTTTGAGGAACCTCTTTTCATTCTGGCAACTTTTCTAAAACCACACTGCATATTTGTTCTCAAGAAACTATATTTTGGTGTTTTTATGGGCGAATCGCTGTCCCCCCCTGTATATATCTTTTACAGTATACACTACCCGGTATATCCGGGAGGGGAATTCTGCAATTTAGCCGAGGTTTTACTCCCAGCTGAATCTATGCGCACAGACGGGTTTTCGTTCACTGCGCACTTCCGGTCTCTACTGTACAGTATAGTGCCAAATACACTCGATGGCATGCTTTAACACCAGACCCTACAGTACTGTAATAACTGGTTTTGGACCCTGGTTTTATGTGTAGAATAATGTATCAAATCGATATACCATCTCCAGGTTTTACTGACACCACTTCTACTCCCATGATCAATTTGTGTTCAATAAAAGAAATTTCGGCAAAGCAGGAAGTGGAAGTAGTGAACGGCGTGCCAGGTGCCTTATAAAACTCGGAGCTCCGGAGATGCGGTCGGAGGGGTGCGGTAAAAATATTTGTACAGTAAAATATTGCTGGATCCTATATTTGTAAAATATTATCAGAAACCCCATCGTAGCCTCACCTTTTCATCACTCTGTCGGTGTACAAGTACCAGCATTTGATATTTTATTTGTTTTAAATATTTCGTGAAGGCAGTATTAGATGCGGTGACAGTAAAATATTGCTGGATTATATATTTGTAAAGTATTGTTAGAAAACCCCATCATAGCCTCACGTTTTTAGCACTCTGTTTGTGTAGAAGTACCAGCATTTGATATTTTATTTGTTTTAAATATTGCAAGGACGCAGGTAGGTGCAGTGACAGTAAAATATTGCTGGATTATATATTTGTAAAATATTGTTAGGAAACCCCATCGTAGCCTCACGTTTTCAGCACTCTGTGGGTGTACAAGTACCAGCATTTGATATGTTATTTGTTTTAAATATTTTTTTAAACAAATAGACAAGTGAATCAGAGTAATGTCAAAAGTTACACAGTAACAGTATTTTCCAACTATCTACAATGAATACAAAACCATGACTTACCACTGCTTTCTTTAAAATGGTAGTCTGAACAACTAAAATGGAGCCACCTACCACACCTACCACCTACCACATTTAGCCATTTCAAATTTTGAAGTGGAGAAAAGTTTATGGCGGCCATATTTAAGTCCTCTTTACAAAATTTAAGCCCACTACCAACCAGTTTTAAAGTTGAGCCCTTGAATAAGCCTAAGACCAGTCTTAATTTTTTTGTGAATACTAAGCCTAAGACAAAAGTCTTAGCAGGTTTTGGGCAGAAACTTGAGAGACAAAAGTCTCAACTTTAAGCCTAAGCCCTGGCTAAGACCTTTCGTGAATACAGGCCCGGATCCTGTGGTGCTGTGTACAACTACCAGCATTTGATATTTTATTTGTTTTAAATATTGCGAGGAGGCAGTATTAGGTGCGGTGACAGTAAAACTTTACTCGGACTAAAGTCAAAGGGACCTTACGTGGACTGGGACCTATGTCGGACCAGTATTGGGACCTAGACCTAACTCGGACCTTTGGTCGGACCTAGACCTTGGTCGGACCTGTTGGTTGGACCTGACCTGAGGTTACGATGGGGTTTCTAACAATATTTACAAATATATAATCCAGCAATATTTTACTGTCACTGCACATAATACTGCCTTCTCGCAATATTTAAAACAAATAATGTATCAAATGATGGCAGTATTAGGTGCAGTGACAGTAAAATATTGGTGGATTATTGCTTGACAAAATATTTCACAAGACACACAGCCAATCAGTGGTGCGGTAAAAAGGTGCGGTGGAGGTGCGGCTCCGAGTAAAGCTCCAACCCCAGCTCCAGCTCTGAGTTTTATAACGAGCCGGTGTGCCAGCTGGATTGCTCTAAATCTAAATCTCAGACTTCCCATTTGTTCTACTGAAAATATTTCAGATTTTCACACACAGGTATGGTTTAACTATGAACATAAATATGGGGGAGAAATAAATGGGTGGAATGGAGCAGGATTCAGTTCAAAGGGAAAATAATAGAATCCACCTACTATTGGAGGGTGCTGTGCTTACTTACAGGAAGTGATCAAAACTAAAACTAAACTAAACTCATAAATTTACGTAATAGAGGTTATTTCCATACATGCGGCATCCAAATACGCCATGCGGGTCCGGTATCCGGCATCCGGTTAAATTTACTTTAAAGTTTTACATGTGCAAGTTATCTACAACCTCCTACAATTAAAGTTACCAAAGAAATAAATAATTACAACCACTATCTACACATGTTAAAACCAAAAGTCATAAAACACAAATGTATAATTGTCAGTAATACAACACATGCCACATGTCATACAAAACAAGTAATACAAGCATAAAATCAAAAATGCTATAACTTAAAATAAAAAAGTTTTACCAAATGTCAATGTCACTGAAAATTAAACATTTCACTAATGTCCACTACTAATACTCACTAATTCCAAAGACAAGAGTTTTAAAATAAGGAAAATGATTAAATGTTCCTTGAATACATCAATTTAAAGCAAAACACATCAAAACTGTCCGAAGTCAATTTTGATAGATGGTCTTGGGCAGGCTGCACAATGCACTAATGTTTCACTGGTAACTTCCTTGGTTCCATCAAGGCATATCTTCATCCTGTACCTATGCTCGTGCACTGGAAGACGTGTTCCATGAGGACACACATTTATCAAGTCTTCATGGCTGAACTTTCTACCATCGGTCTGGGTTGCTGCAGACTCGCAATCTGGTACACTGAAAATCCTTAATTTGTCAAAATGGTGCCTAAAACAACAAGTTTCCTTAATTACAAATTTATAAGCCATTTTCTTGTTGAATGATAGTCAAATGTTGATAAATTATAGGTCATATTACTTGAAAGCTAATGACAATAAAATTAGTGCACTTAAAATTAATTTCATAAGAATGTTACCAATAACAGATGCCTATAAAAATGACAAATTAATTGGACTATCACGGTTATTTTCTTGTCATAAGTTTGTCAGTTAATTTGTTCAACAAGAAAATGACAAGTTTAAATTTGTCACTTAGGAAGTTTGTTGTTTTAGGCATGATTTTGACAAACAAGTGACAAATTAATATTTGTCAGAGGTTTTCAGTGTGGCCATCAAGACCATGGACTAGGCTACATCTGGACTATGCCGGACCCTTTATGGGTAAAATGTTCCTTGTCCTTGTTGATGCAACAACAAAGTAGGTTGAAGTAGAAATGGTAGAGAAGGCAACTTCTGAGAAAACCATTGAGATCTTGAGAAAAATATTTGCAACACACGGACTTCCACGTAGGATAGTCACTGACAACGCCACAGTTTTCACAAGTTGCGAAATGAAGGAGTTCTTCAAAAGAAACGCCATTGGTTCAGTAACATCTGCACCATACCATCCATCTACAAATGGATTGGCTGAAAGGTATGTTCAAACGTTCAAGAGAAACCTAAAGAAGATGAGTACGGGATCACTTCAAACAAAGTTAAGTCGGTTCCTGTTCACATACTGCAACACCCCTCAGAGCACCACTGGTCAAACGCCAGCCGAGCTGTTGATGAACAGGAGACCACATACTCGTCTCCAATGTCTGCTGCCAAACACTGCAGAAACTGTTGCATCAAAGCAAGGAAAAGAAAAAGAACGACAAGACACAAAGGCCCAAGAGAGGTATGATGACGTTTATGTCGAAAACTACCGTCCAGGACCAAAGTGGTTACCTGCCACTGTGGTTGAACCAACTGGACCAGTGTCATATCGTTGCAAGCTACAAGATGGGGAAATAGTATGGAAGCATGTCGACCAAGTGAGATCAAGACATGTGCCTTACGAGCAAACAGAAAGAGACCCTTTCCCAGAAGTTTTGGACACACAGGAAAACCAAGAAGAGCAACCAGAGTCAAATTCACCAGTAGAAAATGACAAAAACACACATGCAGAGAAATCAGATGATATGTTGTATCCAAAAAGAAATAGGAGACAAACAGAATTTTTCCAGGGAGGTTTTCATTATTTGGGCCAGAATAATGCCCTGACAAAATAAAGAGTATTCTGGTAGTCTACCCAGATACTCAGTTCAGTTTTATTTCTTGCATGTAAATTTTAAAGTTAAGTTAAAGTTAAATTTTTCAATAAGGAGTTTTAGACTAAAAGGGGAGGAATGTTATATATACAAAGGACTGAGCTCTGTACTGCTTAAACTCTGGTCATTGCTGTATCATATCAGTCAACACCTTCACAGCTCACTGACATCCAGATAAACTATAGGTCAAATATATATATCCTTTTATCCTGGGAAAGTATGTAACATATGCACTGTCTCTGAACTGTTTTGCATGCAACTTCATTGTGCATCTGCCTTTTATATTGAATATATGTGTTTTAGTAAGAACTGTGTTTCAATTATGTGTGTTCCAAGTCCAAGTTTATGACAAAAGCTTTAGTTGTTCTTCCTTTTCCAAGTTAGTTATACTTTGCTAAAAAGTACTTCTAAATGTTCAGGCACTGTCATACTATTTTGAATGATACTTTGCATTTTACCTTCACTAAGGGATATCTGATTAATATCGGTGTTGTCAGTACTTTGTGCAACACAAAATGTAACTGGCTGACAAATGCCCACATTTATGTCCTTTTTCAGTCTATCTTCTTGTGTAGGATCACACAATCTTACAACAGTCTTGCTAGTGCTAACGTCATTTGATGTTCTGGCAACCATATGTTGTATATTTTGCTGTAACAACTTGGTCCCTTCAATCGTGTTCAGTTTTCCTTCACTTCCTCTTTTACACACAAAAACATTCAGATTGTGACAGGAATTATTTCATCTTGACATAGGGATACCTTGTATGTCTTTGGTTTCCCACTGCTTTCATGCCACATGTTGATGTCAATGTCTCTGACTTTCATTAAAGATTTCTTTAAATCCAAACTGCATCCAAATTCAGTCATAAAATCCATCCAAATTATTGCTGGTGCATTTATGTCAGCAACAATAACAGGGTGCATAGCTTTTATTGGTCCAAGGGTGATTTCCATGTTTAATTTCCCTGCAACTTTGAGTTCTTGACCATCTGCAACACATAAGTCAAAATGTAAGCCTTCCAAACATTCTTCAGGAATTCCCAATCTATCAAAAATTTCATATGAGACAAGGGTAATAGCAGATCCAGTGTCAACAAGGAATTTCACAGCCTCATTTTTAATTAAGAATCCCCTTGCTGGAATGAAGAAACTATAATTTTAGGCCTTTCATGTTCAACTGACTCTTGGCCTGCAGAGGCAGTCAGGGCTAGTTTCACTTACTGTGGAAATGATTCCTAGTGGTTTCATTGCTTTGTTCAGATTTTGGGCACTTACTTTTGAAGTGAACAAATTTATCATAATTGAAGCATTTTATCTTTGATAAATCTGTTTCACATTTACTTTATACTGTTTTGATGTCTTCAACTCCTCCATTAGTTTCAACAATTTTTCTATCAATTCTTCCAGATTGCTTTCTCCTTTAGTTTTCCCAATAAAGTTGCAAGACTGAGTTGCATCTTTTTCTGTGAGACTTGGGGCTTCAGTGCTACTTGCTGTACTGATTTCCCTAACATACCTCTTGGTCAAAGGCTGTCTTTGTCTTTCTGCTTGCCTGTTAGCCTCAACTGAACAGTCATGCCAACAAGGTCATCAAATCTTTGTGGCTGAGCCAAACATAACATATTCCTCAGCTCTGGATTACCAGTAGCATCCAAAAAGTGATCACAGCACAAACTTTCAAAGAGTTCTCTTTCTGCTCTGGGATATGCTCGGGCAGCCATTGTCCTTATGGTCTGAGCAAGTTGTGGCAATGTTTCTTTATCCCTTCTGGCTTTTGTCCTTAACTGTGTTCGGTACAGATTTACTCTGTTTCCAGGATTAAATCTTTTGCTCAGTGACTCAACAAAAGCATAAGTCCTTCGTTCTTCTGGGCCACTAAGCAGGCTTCTCCACGGAGACTTACAGAAAGATATTGTACTCTTTCATGTGGGTTCCAACTATTGAGTTCAGTAACAGTTTCAAAGTGTACAAGATATTCTGACCAAGATGATTTACAATCAAAGTGATCAGGCATTACCTTTGTCTTCTTTGTGTTGGGCATGTTTTCATGCACTCTATTATCATGTCTTGAGTCCCTCATTTCTTTCAACAAGGTCTCAACCCCTGCACAACTGTGTCCATGTCACTAGTTTCATTTCTTCCCTGACTTGACTCCATTCTTCTGGAAGACAATGACTCTTCACAATTTATGCCAGATTCTTGTACAGAAATTGTACCATGATGACCAATGTCTCTTTTCTTTGATGTTTGATATCTGGTCTTCACCACTATATCTCCAGAAGCATCAACTGCCTCTATGTCACAAGAATTTCCATTAATCCTATCCATGATGTCAATTTACAAGTTTTACAATTCCACTGAAGTTCAAGGATCCAATTATTTTAAATTGGATCCCACTTCTGACACCAGTTGCAACAAACCTGGCGGTCGGGTTGTAGGTACAAGTATTGTCAGGATGTTGCAACTACCTTAAAGTAAGTTTCAGTCTTCACTAATCAGCTTCCCAATGAAGTGTGCTGCCTTCAGTAAGTGTATCCTGGTGTTACTCTAGACCAAGTGTCTCGACTCCCAGTTTGTCAACTGGTACTGTGGGTTCTGGTTCACAAATACCTTTATACCCCAAAGATACAAAGTATACCAAAGCACACCAAATAAATATGAAGTAAAGTTAGGGAAATAAACACAACTGTAGATGACTTTATATGTCTATACCATAACCTTTATCACTCTCAGCATTAATATTACCGGTATGATTTTCTGGTTCTGGAATATTTTCTATTCCTGTTCTATATAACTATGCACAATCAACTATGCATCAATAGGAGTAACAATTGAAGCAAGCAGATAGAGAACAGATCAAACTTTATTAAATAACAGTCAACAAATATGCAAGTAATAAGTAAACCAAGAAGTATATTTAACAAATACTGAGTATAACAAATCTAGTAAATAAGGTCAATAAATCAAATAATATTAATGGGAATAATAACTCATAAGAGTCTAAGAGTACTTTCAGGAAGCTAATCAAATCTATCTCATAAATTATATGGAGCTATATATACTACAATTAATGCCAATAAACTTTACTCGGACAATAGTCAAAGTGACCTTACTCGGACTGGGACCTATGTTGGACCAGTATTGGGACCTAGACCTAACTCGGACCTTTGGCCGGACCTAGACTTAACTCGGACCTTTGGTCGGACCTAGACCTTGGTCAGACCTGAACCTTACTCGGACCTGTTGGTCGGACCTATTGGTACTTTAAATATAACAGGTTATATATCAACAGTTTAGTACATTTGATGGTTTCTAGAGCTTTTTCTGGCTCTTTACTTGGACCTTGTCTGTGACAACTGATCCACTTAGCTCTGCGGTCACCTCCTTATATAGACTTCTGAACACATCACTCCAGTGAACCTACACCAAAAAGCACTACATTTCAGAATCAAAACATATAAAAGTTGTACTGACCTTATATATTGTTACTACATATGATAACTGCTACACTGATAATTGTTATTTAAACAATATTCAGTACAAATACTTTACATTCCAACACCTTTTATCTGTAACCTTAAAATTTACTTTTAGAGCGGGAATATTAATTCGAGGTAAATAAATTACTTTGAACCAAATATGGCGTCTAGCACCAGACAGTTACAACTGTAAAAATAAAACAAAATAACCCCTAAAACCATCAAATAAAAGATGAATATGCAAATTAAGATAATTATTATTCATAATATGAAGAAAATTCGACATAAAACCCTATAAATATGCAAATATTTAACTTGTTAGTGATATGACAAGAAAAACGGACCAAAAAAATCGCTGAGAAATCCCCAGTCATCCCGGAAATGATCGTTTCTTACATCAACAATGTTTATATATTTTCATTGCCAAAAAATTGTTATATTTTACACTAAGCCAAGACCTGTTATAATTATTTGGCCATCACTGCACCCAGTTGATTCTAACAAAAAGCAAAATGAACTACATGTAACTCAGTTGGTAGGGTGTTTGACTTATAATCCAGGGGTCGTGGGTTCGATCCCCAGTGATGCCAACTGTTTTATGTGGGATAACATCCTTGGGCAAGATGTTAACCTGGTCTGTGCCTCTCTCCACCCAGGGAAAATATGGGTACCCAGCTTTAAGGGATACTGGCTTCTGCGCCTTGCATTGCAGCAATAGGTAAGGTTACCAAGGCTAGCTATCCTTACTGGAGTAATACTGTGTAAAGCACTTTGAGCTAATGATAGAAAAAGCGCTATATAAGAGCCCAGTATTATTATTATTATTATTAATAATTTCCCTTCAAACGGAATTTATAAGTTAAATAATCAAACCAGTGTACAGCAATTTTCAAACATATTCCAACAAAATGGAGGGTCTCAACAAATGCCCATTTCAGTTCAAGTGTGTGTATAATAAAAATAATATATAATACTCTATATTATTAATTAGTAATTATTTGGACAGTGTTCCAGTTGTTTTATTGCCTTAAAACAGTGGCACAAATGAGGACGAAATCACAAAATATTTGACTTTTATTTTTTGCAACTAATCATTTACACTTTTTTTGTATAGCTTTTGATTAAATATTGGCATATTACCACTGTAGATGCCTTCTGTGTGCTATAAGCTTTAAAATGATATGTTACTTAAATTAAGCAAAAAATGGCAATTTTTATTTCTATTCTAATCTAATTTATATAACCGCGTGTTTTACATGGTCCACCAAGTATCATAGAGTGATGTCATTCTGATGCAATTTACTGATTTTTGTATATAGAATACGGCTATAATTCAATCCAAGGATTCAAAGGTTTACCGGACGCCTTATTCCGTGTCAAAGCCATACCACATACCGCATACATAAAAACACCTCATATATAAATTGAATTCTGCCGTTTACCATATCACACATGCAGGATACCGGATGCCGTACATATGGATTTATTTGGGGTTTTACGTCACTTTCAACACTGTACAGGTCATATCACAATGGGTAGTTGGAAGGGCAGAGGAAACCAGTACATACAGTTCGCTAGGGTTCTGTACTGTAAACTGCCGACCAACGGCAAGCAACTACCAGCTTTCCCACTTAAGGCCATGACAGGGATCGAACCCAGGCCTCAGAGGTGGGAGGCGAGAGTGTTACCACTCTGCCCCCGTGGCCCCTGCCGTACATATGGAAATAGCCCTGTAATCTAAAGCACATTTAGAAGTGCCAAAATATTTAGATATTCAATAGTTTGGGTAGAGATACAAGATTAATCTTTTACATATGTACTGTACCACAGTGTACTTTTAATTTAATATTATCACAAATATATTTACATAACCTTTGGGTTAGCATGAAGGTGGAAAATTTTTTGGTTTTGTTTATAGCCTCGTGGATATGCTAAATAACATAGGAATATGATATTTGGCACATATGTAGGAAAAAGTAGTAGCAATAATACACTAGAGGGCTTCATTATCAAATAATAACATATACTCATGCCACATGGTTTAAAAAGTCAACAAGCTTTTTACTTTTTGAAATGTTGAAAACTGCAGTATTTTGACTGTCACAAAAAAAGAAAAGATTGCATCCAAATTCCTAATTGTCTACAAATGTGCAAATATATTTTCTGTCCAATTTAGTGGAAAGGATGACTGCCAGCTTGCCCAGCAATAAAATATAGACATTATTAATATAATTGTGTGAAAGTCTGTTTATGCATGTATGTCACAAAAATAAAGAATTCTTATCTTATAAACCTAAATCTCACAGCACATAATATTGCTACCTCTTCAATAAGAGTAGCACAGAGTGTGAGATTTGGGGGAGTTTAAAGTAACATTTCTTTTAACACTTCTTTTTATTTGCTCTTTGTTATCATAATCTTTTTAGCTTTAAATTATGAATTAAAATTTAAGAAAAAAAATCTGTTTGATAGGTAAAATATATACAAATTTCCATTCACTAAATACAATTCAGATTGAAAGATTATTTGTTATAATGTTTACAACCAGTTCACATTTTTAAAAACATAAAAACACCACGGATCATTATACTTATATTGGTTATATCATAATATAAGACATAAAGTGAATAACAGGAATACATTTTTTCAAGAGGAGTTGTCCCCATTTTGTACAAAGTCCAACTTCACAGTAATAAAATAATATGCCAGGAATGGGCTATATATTATGCCATTCTAGGCAGGAGTGGATGTGTAAGCACTATTTTCAGAAGATAGTGTTGTGATTTTCAGTACATTTATACTTATAATAGGGATATTCCTGAAAGAGCCTGAAGTAACCAAAACCAACAGGAGCCATTTGAATTGATACATGGGTCAAAAAATCTTCAAACATTTTAAAATAGAAATAAAGAAAATTAATGGATTTGCAAAGCCAAGCCATAGCTGTTAGTCATAAATAAAATATCAAGTAGAGGGGAGGAAAAAAAAGAAACTCCCAATGTTACACATTAGTGAAAACCAAAAAAACCTAGAGTGAAAACAATATATTCTCACCACTGCTCTTACCGGGCAGGCACATGTATAATTACATAAGCAATTTTATACATAAGTTGTTTTATTGTTTCAATGAAAATCACACAAAATCTTTGAATTAAAAAACATTTACACAAAATGTTTATGAAGTAGGACAATTTGTTCCTAAAACTACAACCCCAATATTCATCATATTATAACATCAATATATTTCTTGATTTACATATAAAGGAAGATTTATTGCTTCTTCATCAACATATATTTCTACATTAACAATTAGGAATGCAAATATTAATATGTTAATGAATAATCAATTGCTGCTGTAAACAGCTTATATCAATGCAGCTAGGTATTCCCTCTTTATAAGTAGGGCAAAATTTTAGATTAAATATTTCAATTATTAAGATTAAAAGATATTAAACAAACAAAGCTGGTATGTTTAAGTAGAGCACTGTATTGTGAATCATTCCCAAAAGTTTTATTAAACCGGCATGCACTATTATCTAATTATTGTTTTAAATTCCTGAAAATCGACCCACTTTATGAATTTACCCTCTTCATACTAACCCATGTAATTATCTGTTTAATGTGTTTACACGGTATTTAAAAACAATAGCTTTTGCACATGTTTTGGTTAGTAATAAAGGTAACCCTTGCAACAATAGCAGTTATACAAAAATTATAATGACCGAGATTGTAGGACAACCAAACCCTGGAGTACACATTATCAGCAGCAATAATTGCACAATGACTGTTCTATTCAGGAAACATTTTATGTACAGGATATTTTTTTGAGATTGAATTGCAAATAAAGACCAAATGAAAATAATTAATTTCTATTATAAAACATTGATTATGTTTTATTCAATATTTCAGTTTATTGTTTGTTTTAAAATTTATTTTTGAGAAAATATCACAACAGCATTTAAGTGGTTCTTTGATGTGCAGTACATCATGTTTACAAAATGGAAGCCAAACATATAGTGCAGCAAAAAGGTACAAAAATAATATTTATAATAATATTATATAACCCTAAATTAGATTTATTTAGATTTATTTTTTTGAATGTTCTCAATTAATGTGGAGTTTGGTATAATTATACTCTAAAAGAATAAAGAGTCCTGTATGACAGCCAAGGGTAAAGAAATAAATGAGATTATATGTTAAACTAAATTTGTTTTAATCAGTAGGCGTATTTCACAACCGTAATCCGTCGAATCTAGATTCGTCAGATCAACGGATTCGCTTGTTTTGTGACTTGAATCTGAATCTGGATTATGAATCCATCAGATTCAGTGTCCTTGGATTACCCATAATTCTTTGTAAAATAATGGCAGCAACATGTGAGAAAAAATTTTAACATTTAGGAAATTTTTATTATATTGTAATATGATAATATTATTTTACTATATACTGGCATATATTAATATTTTATATTTATGTCGGTTCATCTTATTTTCATATTTTAGATTCAGATCTATAGAAAATTGCATTTAACAAATCTAGCTAATCCAACGAATCCAAATCTGAATCTAGATTCGACGGATTATGCAGATTCTTGGTTGTGAAATACGCCTAGTACCAACATACACGTTAAATTGACGACGAGGATAAAACTAAAAACGTTTTTAAACATTGTGAGTACTCTTTTGGATAGTTCATGATGATTCAAAAAAATTGTTTAAGATGGCTACTGCATTACCACCATTTGAGTCATTTAGAGTTTTACCATTTTGAGTTATTTATTTTGGGTCATTTGACCCAAATATTGATGCAAACTGAACGAAATGGACTAGAAAATTTCAAAACATGCTTGTAGCAATGGATATCAAGGATGACACAAGAAAAAGGGCCATGATGTTGCACTATGCTAGAGATGAAGTAAATGGTATTTTTGAAATTCTTGCATCTAAAAGAGAGACAAACGTGTACAAGAAAGGTAAGGATGCAATCACAACCTGTACCAACACTAAAATCTGCAAAAATGGAAAAAATTGCTCCCTTATGACACAATAGAAATACCAATAATAGGGAAATTTGAATGCACCTTAGAATCAAGCATTGCTTCACAGCTGGTACAGTCTATGTAACCAAGTTGGATGCAGGTTACAATACAATACAGTACGTCTTTAAAGTGCCAAAATCTATAAAATATATTTAGTGACACTTGCAAAGGAATTTACAAAAGGTGACTGTATGCTTCATTGCACAATAGTCCTTTAATTGCATTATTAAAACTGGAGAGTTCTGTAATTCTTTGTAGTTCAATTAGCAGATTGTTCCAAAGTTTAGGTGCACTGTAAGAAAGGATCTGTCGGCTATGGTTCTATGGACTGACTTTGGAACAGTGAGAAGCAAGCCATCAGAGGATCTCAGTGTTCTTATATAGGGTCATACTGTTTTAGTAGCTCCTTTATGTAACTAGGAGCACCATCATTCATAGCTTTGAAATTTAATAGTAAAAAATTTTGAAATCGATGCTTTGTTTGATTGGTAACCAGTGAAGGTTATAGGTAATATCAGAAATATGATGTGTGACTAAATATATAGCTTAGCAGCATTTTTAAAATTCTGTTGTATATTCTGTTCAACTGACAACAAGGGAGTCCAAAAAGTGTAGCATTTGCATAATCCAGCCTGGAAGTAATAAGCGAATGCACTAGTATACTATAAGAATCTTTGGTGATGTATTTCCTAATTTTGACTATGTTTCTGAGATGGAAGTTTGCTTGAGTACAGCCCTGCAAGTATGATGCAAACCATTCCAATGCTGTAGCTTTGATACCTTTTCGATTTTCAAGTCTCTGTATCATGAGAATGATCAATTGAGTCAAAATGCTGCACTTAAATCCAGAAGAATAAGAACAACACCAGTATTAGAATCTAGGTTCATTAATGTCATTATGAAGCTTTACAAGGGCTGTCTCAGTGCTGTGTCCCTTACGATATAGGCAGATTGAAGGGGTTCATTTATGTTATTGCTGTTGAGATACTCAATGAGCCTGGTATATAGTCTTCTTCATTATCTATGACAGAAATGGCAAACTGCTCACAGATCTGTAGCTTTTCAAACATTGTGATCAAGACTTGTTTTTAGAAGGGGGTTTCACCAAAGCATGTTTGAGAAATGAGGGAAATTGACCCAGCTGTATGGAAAGATTGACAGTGTTTGTCATAAAGGCTAATAGAGCAGATCCAGGATAAACACATTTCTTCAGGACAGAAGTAGGAAAAGGATCTGATGATGTAGTACATTTATTTGAAAACATAATGATTTGATGAATTTGAGACACAGCTGTTGGAATTAATTCTTCCTGTTGGAGAGATTGAATAACACTGACAAGTTTTGGTTTGATCTCCATTGCACTGCTGTATTTGGTTTTCGTAGTAGGATTGTTTAGTCTTTTAAATAAGTCTTACACAATTATTTCGAGCCCATTTTTAAAGCTGCCTGTCATTTTCAAGTTTTGAATGTCTCCACTTTCTTTCAGCATTTCTTTTATCCACTATTGCCTTTCAAATTTTGGCAGACCACCAGAGACATTTTCCATGAAAGCTTACTCTGCATGTTTTCAATGATGCATGCTTTTCCAGTACTTCAGAAAGTGTTGAGTTGCACAGAGTTACTGTAGATTCCAAACCAAGGGCATGGTGTGGATGTGGAAGTACAGACTCCTCAATATCACTCCTTAATGAGTCATAGTTAATACTTCTCAGCTTACAGTAGGTTATTGTTTGCTTTTGCACTGGCGGCTTTTTGAGGCTAATAGCCACAGAACCCCTATTTTATCAAGTTTTCTGTCTGTTGTTTCTTGGGAAAATCAGTTTTTGTCACTTTTTCACTAAGTCATGCTTGACTTGATTTCCATAACAATAGCCCCTGTGAGTCCTTTTGTAGCTGGCAGTGTGCTTGTTGATGTACAAGTCATCTAAAAGTTCTATGACACATTGTTCAGTCTTTAAGGACACCTTCCTAAGTAACAATAAATGCAATCTACTGTAGCACATGTCTGCAGTCCATTTTGTGTAAGCCCACCAGCTACAATCTAATAATCACAGAAGCCAACAGGGGTGCAGGGAGTGCGGTAAAAATATTTGGCAGTAAAATATTGTAGGAATAAATATTGAATGTGAGGACATTTGTTTTGCCATTTATGCCCAGCAAAAATTCAAATAATGCGTGAGCACTGTTAAGAATTTTTTTGCTGGATCATATATTTGTGAAATATTGCTGCAAAACACATCATGGCCTCATATTGCCTTCACTCTGTGAGTGTACATACATATTATTGTAAAGTACAAAGCACAGCAGTCATTGGATAAACACTTGAGTACACAAAATACACAGCCAACCAATCAGAGGAGGGGTGCGGTAAAAAGGTGTGGTAGAGGTGCGGCTCCGAGTAAAAGCTCCAACTCCAGCTCCAGCTCTGAGCTATATAACCAGCCATGTTCCAGACACCCTAAGTTGTTCCAAGGTATTGGAAAGCGCAAAGGAACAAAAGTAAAACTGCATATTGATGAAAATGTCAAACCAGTTGAATAACCACATAGCTAATTTCCCTTTCACATAAAAAAATTCTAATTTGCATATTTGCACATCCTAAATAGAAACAAGGGGTGTTTCTATCCTGATCTAGTCAGTGAAAATTGCGGCGATAGCAAGAGGTTATGGCATGCACTAAACAGAACATTGAGTTGGTCAAATTCTACTGTCCTCCCATCCTTTGATGATGAAAAGTCTTTAGCAAACAGATTTGGTTCGTTTTTCATTGATAAAATTAAAAAGATTCGAGACACCTTTAAATACACCCGATCTCAGGTTCTTCATCCAGACAAGGAGCCGCCGACTTTCTGTTCCTTTCAAGCTGTCACTGAGACTGAAGTCCTTAAGTTTATCAAGGAATCCCCTTCTAAAACTTGCTCCCTTGATCCTTGCCCCACTCACATTGTGAAACAATGTATTGACATTCTTCTCCCTTCATTGACTAAACTAGTTAACTTGTCCCTCAAAAACGGCATTTTCCCTAATCCTTTCAAACAGGCTATTGTCACTCCCCTCCTCAAAAAGTCCACCCTTTCAAAAGAGGATTTGAAGAGCTACCGACCAGTGTCCGGTCTTAGCTTCTTGTCAAAATTGGTCGAGTGAATTGTGGCTGCCCAAATTAGATCTCATATGGATTCTCATGATCTTGGTAATACTTTCCAGTCAGCCTACAAGGTGGGGCACTCGACAGAAACTGCCTTGTTGTGCATCAAAAATGAGATTCACTTATCTCTGTCCAAGGGCATGCCTACAGCACTAGTGCTACTTGACCTGTCTGCGGCATTTGATACTATCGATCATGACACACTCCTATCCTGTCTGTCGTCTAGATTTGGTTTTGCTGGATCGGCATTAAAATGGTTTAGATCCTATCTCCAGGACCGTTTTCAGTCAGTCAAGATTGGTTCTAGTCTTTCGAATTTGTTCAAATTGAAGTTTGGAGTCCCCCAAGGTTCTGTCTTAGGTCCCCTTCTGTTTTCCCTCTACACAACACCTCTTGGTCAAGTCATCAGAAAATATACCGGAGTCCGTTACCACTTCTATGCGGACGACACTCAGTTGTTCATTCACTTATCCCCTGATGATAGTCTCAAGTCTTTTGACCGTCTTAAATCATGTTTGAATGATATTCAGGTCTGGATGTCTGAAAACAAACTCAAGCTAAATCCTGATAAAACAGAATTCATAGTCTTCGGTGCCAAAGACAGACACAAATGGCTCAGTGACTCACTACCTGTCAATATCCTGGGTAATTGCCTCTCTCCCGCAGATGTTGTACGCAATCTGGGTGTTCTGTTTGATGCAAAGTTTTGTTTCACCAATCACGTAAATTCTGTTATCAAATCCTGCTTTATCAGCCTCAGGGACCTTCATCGTATCAGGAGGTTTCTTTCTGTGGATACATCAGTGGTGATTGCAAATGCTCTGGTCAGTAGTCGTTTGGATTATTGCAACTCTCTTTTTCGCAGTTTGTCATCCCGAAATGCTACAAGGCTCCAATATGTTCAAAATGCGCTTGCACGGTTTGTCACTGGTGCTTCAAAGTACACTCACATTACATCCACCCTTAGGACACTCCATTGGCTACCCGTTAGACAACGTATTATCTTCAAAACCCTAGTTTTTGGTCTATAAGTACCTCACCACTGGCCAGCCTAAGTATTTTGCACCATATCTCCCCTTGTACAAATCTGCCGTGAATACAAGACGTTCCAATCCCAAAAATTGGTTCCTTCTGGTTCCCTCTTACTGTCCTTCCATCCATAAATCAAAGGTCCATTTTAACAATAGTTTCTCATATGATGCCCCTAAGTTATGGAATGATCTTCCATATGATATACGCAGTGCTCCAAATCTCTCCAGTTTCAAAAGTCGACTCAAAACCTACCTATTTCAGAAATCATTCCCACCATAGCTTCTTACTACCGAACACCGGACCGCCTCCCTGGCAACGACTCGGAACATGTCTAATGTCTCATGATTTATGCCTTACGGATTGGATGGTGTGCCTTAGAATCCGTTGATACGGAGATTAAGCACCTGGACAACTGATTGATTGATTGATTTTACTATATAATATTGCTAGGAAACACTCGCGGAAATATGAGAATGCAAAGTATTTAATCTTTAACTAAACAGAAGTTCTTACATAAAATACTTTCTCTTCAATCAACATTTCTATTTATTAAATATAAAATATATTGTTAGAAAACCCCATGTAATAATGTTTATTCTTATAAAATGTTTGTGTACGAGTTGTGGGTACGAGTTGTTGGTCATGAGATGCTGTGGTTACAAGTTGCATGTAAATCCTTATTATAGGAATACAGCACGAAACAACCGTCTAAATGCACAATTTTAGACTCAGGCTATATTCCTATTCTAACATGACTGTTTAAAATAAAATCCCTCCAACACTTGTAAGATTAAAAAAAGAATATCCAAGTGAGGACAATAGTTTGCCGCCATGTTGGCTGTTCCATCAATTAAACAGGGATGATTTTTTCCCTCCAAACATATATTGTAAACTTTTTCTGAATGAAGGTACAAGCAAACAATTAAAAAATGCACAACTTTATACACTATCGCATAGTATTTTAAATATAATTATGAAAACAAACTTATAGACTATTGTTTTCAGCCAATAATTATGCATGGGGAAGTTGATAACAGCTGTAATGTTGATGCAGAATTTTAGATGGTTTAGAAATCGCTCTCAACAAATAATCTGAATAATCTGTACAATTCAGATTAAGATTTGGATTCTTTGGATTAGCTGAAATCATGAAATGCAATTTTCTCTATAGACATGAATCCAAAATAAAAAATAACAAACTAGCATAAATATCATATATTAATATATATTACATGGGTGTCATCAAGGTTAGATGTCAGTAATGTTAGACAATGATATAGAATAGGTAGCTAAACACACTTAATATGATATATATATATACACTGATACATACAAATGAGGGTTAACTTATTCCATTTCTTAATAATTCAAGGAAATAACATGAAACAAAACAATATAATATGACAACTTGTCTAATATTAATGATGTCTAACATTAATGACACCCGTGTAATATACATTAATATAATATTATCATATTACAGTATAATAAAAATTTTCCAAACATTAAAATGTCCTGCCACATTTTGCAGCCATTATTTTACAAAGAATATTGGGTAATCCAATGAATCTGGGGCCGGATTCATGAAAGGTCTTAAGTCTCAAATCTGAGATTTTTGTCTCAAATCTAAGATTTATCTTAGATTTTTCTCAGATTTGAGACCTTTTGCTCAGCTGGGATTCACAAAAGATCTCAGGCTGAGATTTGGCTCAGATTTTTGCTCAAATCTAAGACTGCCTAGGGGCTGACTTAAGTTTTCATAAAATAGAGTATATGTAGTTACAAGTCTCAAAACAAAATGAAAATTGCCAAGTATGACATATTTATAACTTTTAACACAAAAACATGAATATATACTAAGAGTTTATATGAAAACAACAGTAAAATATTTACATTAGTTATTTACAGGAATGGTTTGTTTTGCCGTTTTAATCAGTTATTTTGTATGCCAGTACAAATTATAGTAAAAAGAAAACGTTTTACTTGATAGAATATATTATAAAATGTGAGTACATGTGGTACAGCTGTAAATATGAATGTGTTACACTGATTTCAACAGAATGTTTCATCAATTTTGATTGGTCCAGACTCAAAACATGTTTGAGATTTTGGTCTCAGCTAAGATCCCTTTCGTGAATCTTAACTTGAGCAGAATCTCAGCTGAGACTAAAATCTCAGATTTGAGCAAAATCTCAGCTGAGATTTGGCTAAGACTTGAGACCTTTTGTGAATACGGTACCTGAATCCGTTGATCTACTTCTGCAGGTAGATCAACGGATTCATAATCCAGATTCCGATTCAAGTCACATCACAAGCGAATCTGTTGATCTGAAGAATCTAGATTCAACGGATTACGGTTGTGAAATACGCCTACACATTTACACCCGGTAACAGTCATCCGAACGGGACAGTAAAACCGAACGCAAATATAAATAGTAAACAAACCACATTGAAAGCCACAGATAATTACGTTTGTACCTACCTGTTGATGTTTATATCATTATTTTATATATTTCTATCTATTTCTACACTAACAGACAATAAAAGTATTTTCTTTCTATTCTGCTTTGGGTTTTCCCCAGGCATGTGTAGTTTCAATGAGAAGGGGGTTTAGCACTGAAAGGAGGACAGAGCCAGCATCTGGCCTACTGCACTGTTTTAGTGAGCATGCAGTTTTTCATAAATTGTATTTTACATTGGAAACCATGAACAGTACTCTCAATATTTGATCTACAGAATCTGTTCAGCCTATATTGCCAGATAACAGAGCTAATACCTCGATAATTTGGAATTCAGTGGACCTGTACCATTATATATTTACACAGATTGCACCACTCGATCTTGGCACCCATGTTCCAATTTATTTTATGTGTATATTATAATTGGGATTAATTATAAATTACGAAACTTATTTCTCATGAAAATTATATTAGTATTAGTATAAACATTTTACTTGTTGTTTTATCTTGCAATCCTTGTGTGCACTAAGGTACAAAAAACTGTATTTCTCACAATGTTTTTTTCCTTCTCCCTGCTGCTTTGTGGTTTCCTCTGGCTTCCCTAGTTCTTTTCATTGAACTTTTGATAGAAATAGGGGTCAGCAGTTAAATCATTGATTCCAGCTGGTCCACCAGCTACTGGGACATCAATGGGTACTTGGGATTATTAGATTTTGAGCCTCAAAAGCCAACAGCATTCTTTCTTTAAAATGGTGAAAGCATCATATTGCAAGCTTATTAAGACCCTGAATAATTTGTTTGATACAAATAACTTTGCACCATTTCATTGCTTCATAAAAGTATATACATCAACAGAGTAATCAGGCTAAACCTTCTCTCACTAAAGGTCAAAGTTGGTGTTTTACAGCCAGGGTCATATTGGGACAGGTCCATATCATTGTCAGTTGTGGGGTTTGAACCCACACAGAGGTGACTGATTAGAAGTCAAACTTGCAAACCATTAGGCCACCGTGTCTCACCAAATATATGCATTTTGGTCTGCAGGTATTCTAATTGAACATAAAGACTTCAATAAAGTTTTCTCTATGAAATGCTAATGTTTTAAATTTGATATTTATTTTAGTCTTCAATTTATCTTTTTTTCCTGTGTAAAAATAGGTTTGCAACATGTATCTTGGGATTGGTCTTTGTTTGCTCCTAGGGAATTCTAGATAAGATATTTTGAGGCCTTTCACTAGAAATACAAGAAGGAAGTGGGAAGCATTTGCAGATCATATCTCTAATATGATCGTGGGTTGGATGTTTCAGGGAAAACAATGCAAATTTACTTGGAAAAAAGATTTATTTTTTTGTTTTATATCGTGTTGAACAGCCAGGGTGATATTGCGCAGTTAGTTTACAGATGGAGGAACCAGTGCATACTATTTGGTCAAGATTCTGCACTGTAAAGACCCAGCATCAGCAAGTAACTACCAACTTTCCAGCATGAAGCGCCTGGGCTGAGATTTGAACTGGTGACCTCAGAGGTTGAAGGTGAGCACTCTAACCGCTACACCACCGAGCCCCCTCCCAATGACTGGTACAGGATAGCAGTGTAATACATGGAACTGGTCATATGAAAATGACATACATATATTTAGATTCACCATGTATTGTCTGAAGTATTGAGAACATAAAATGCATGTAGAACTTTACTGTGCTTTTTATTGCATTCAGAAGCTATAGAATTGCATATGTTGTATACTTAAAAGTTAGTTCAAAGATCTCAGTGCCTACCAAATATACAAAAAATCTTAATAATGCATGACCTATCATAAATTTTCAAAAAGGAATTAGTGTGTGTATATGATTAGCCATTGAATAGGGAAAGCTGAAGAGTTTCACAATTACAAAACTCAATAGAAGAAGTGTCTTTAAGATCTTTGTAATTTGCCTATGACACTTTTTTGGAATTGTATATGCCACTACATTAGGTAATCATCAATAAAGTTTTAATAGATGTTTATTTAAAAGGAAATAATTGTGATTCTAAAAATCACTATGCAAATAGTGTCAAAAATATCAGAGTTACACACAAAAACTTCGATGAGGGACTGTGAATTAAGTGCAGGCTGGGATTGGGGATCAACTTTTCTCAAATATTAGTGTGCAGATTGAGCGAGTCCTCTGCAAGGGGTCAATAATATGGTGATTTTAGTAGATCCTGATGGAGTTCTTTGGGGGAAGGGATCAAGAAGTTTTAGTGCATAGTGTGAATGAGTGTTGAGAGACACACAAAGAGCCTGAGTGGGGGATCAATGATGAATGTCTTGAGGATTGTTTTACCAGATGGTATTTTAATAATTATTTATCTTTAATGAATTTTAACACAAGAAAAAGCAAATTTTTGACATGTTCAAAGGTCAACGCATGTCTCTATAAGCTTTGTTTTTATTTCTTTGCTGTTCACTTGATTATTTTCTTATTTTTTCATTTCATGGATGTAATTGATATATAAATGTACACATGAGTTGTTAACCTCAACAAATATCTTTGCAAACACCCAAAAAATTTTGTTCAAGTAAAAAGTTTCACAAACTACATCAAAATGGTATAAATGTAAAATGACGGCATTTCGACGAGATTCGCGGCTATTTTCGGCAGTTCCGTTTTCGGTCACGAGAGTTTGAAATTTAGTACCAACCATTTACGTACACATCCTGTGGACCTTTCCACGGTGTCAATCAAAATACCGCAAATTGGCATATATCCTGTTTACTACAATGGGAACAACCAATCATTTCCTCCGATTTTCATCGGCGCCATTTTGAATCCCAAAAACGTGGCCATTTTCAGGGACATATTTGTAAATATTATTGCTTTCTGACAATGGAACCAAAAGAACCCACAGTGTAATTTCATAAAAAATTTATATCATCAATCCTACCTACTTTCAAATGTCTGCAATGCATACATATGCTCCCAAGCCGCCATTGTTTACATTTTACTGCAATACACGAGGATTTGTTTTGATCAATAAATAGTTTATTTATTTATTTTATAATTTTTGTCACAATAAAGCAAGTATACTTTCTTAAATAATTTCTAATTATATGCTACATCCAATCATTTAAAATGCGTGTTATCTATCTTATATCTTGAAATACTCAATGTTTACGTTTGATTTCCCGCCATTTTCGCCATTTGTTTGTCAGACAAGGCCTGACATGGAGACAACTAAAATACCGTAAACCAGGAAGTGGGCGTGGCCTATGGAACGGTCCGTTGTGATGACGTGATTTGAACGGTGATTTTGAGTCTTAAAAAGGGTAGGATTTTGTACTTTATAATGGGTTTTATGTGTATTCATTTAGTTTAATGTATAACCTATTTCATTCTTGATGTTACTCTTTATTATCAGGCACCAGTTATGTCAATTACAGCACTTTTATAAGTTGTATTGTTTAAAATCTGTGATGTCATAATACAGTTTATCAGTTGTCAAGTCATTGTCAGCTGTAGGTACAGGTATCTTAACAACCATGATTAGGTCATAGGGTGATTTGATTTTAAAATTAGTCTGGGTTTGAATCTTGAAGTGACAAGATGTATTTTTAGCATGCTAATTCTGGGTTTGAATCTGTAAGTGATAGGGAGTATTTTTAAATAGGCTGAGTTTGGGTTCGAATCTTGAGGTTACAAGCAGTGTTTTACCAGGTTGTTTATAATTAGATTGGAGTTTGATATTATTGAAAGTGTTGTACCAGTTGTGAAGTGTTTTATCAGAAGGTGTTTTGCTGGATTGAAGAGTACCGGATTTAGGTTAGTAATTTACATCTGGAATTGCTATTTATTCTTAGTGATAATATATCGTGTATTATTCAGAAACCATAAAGTCGGATACTGTTTAATAGGGTTTTAATCAGTATATTGGTAATTATAGACAGAGACCGTAAAGTCGGAGACTGGCTATATATTCGGTATCAGAGACCATAAAGTCGGAGACTGTGCTGGTGGTATACGTGATTAATTGTTGGTTTTAGTATATTTATCGCTATAGTTTGTAATACATTCTGTGTTGTGTTGGTGGTACTTTATTTGGTAACTATCACATTTCGGTTGAAGACCAAGCATTCGGTTTAACTTGTAATATTTGTGTAACAAATTTACACAGGTTTCTTGGGTCAAGAACACAGGTATTGTGTTTGTTTGGAATTACAACAGATTGTTGTAATAACGGTAACAGGTTGTAATAACAGTAATATATTGCGGTAATGGTAATATATATATTCGGGTAATTATAGATTATTATCAGTAGCAGTAGTAACTTTGTAGTTTAGAACTTGGTTTCTAGAAATATTTATATTTCGTATCTGTAACACAGTAATACAATTTAAATTAGATTTGCTGTGTATTATTGTATTTGTATTGCTGGATATTTTATATTAGATTTAATAAATGTCAAATTTATATTAATACGGTGTTATTAATAAGTTGTTGCATTAAATCTAAAGATTTTATTGGTATTATTCTCTTGCGAAGATTAAGGTCAATCTTCCTCCGTTAGGAGTCAGGTCAATGAACTCAGGCAATTTTAAGGTTGTTGCGTAACATATTGGTGATTAAAGTTTTGTCCTAACAAATTGTTAGGTGGGGGCTCAGAGCTGGGATTTGTTATAAATCTGATAGGACGCAACCTTCACATTTGGGGGGGCTCGTCCTGGATTTATACATCTTGTAGGGCGCAACCTTCACATAAAACATGTCACATATGCAATGCCTCTTTCAAAGTTTATTAGCTCTAATGCATATGATTTCTATGATCTTCTTGATGCTGTTGATTCCATCACAAATCAGTGGAATAAAATTACTTGACTTGTTAAAGCTTAGTTATCTGATTATTTGTCACCAGACACTTGAAAGATAATGCTTTTCATCTCAATCAGCCAACATTTCAGAAAGCTACAAAAATAATTATAATTTGACTTCAGGCTTTAGCAGTACAAATAACTCGAATTATATGCACATATTTCTCACCTCTGCAGAGAGTTGCATCAATCGGAGTAATTTCCAAATAAACACACCAAACTCTTTAGTAGAAATCGCTGGGGGCCATGGTGACACACTGCCCTCCCACCTCTGAGGTCTGCGGTTCAAACCCTGGACCCAATGTGGGAAAGTTGGTAGTTGCTTACCAATGGTTATCAGTTTACAGAAGCTTGACCAACTGTATGTACTACCCATCGTGATATGATACAGTGTAGAAAGTGACTTTAAATCCAAATTAAATAAATAATTGAGTTTCAACCATCACTGGTCCCAATTGAAGTGAAATCAAAATACCTAATGAACCCCACTTGATTTATTTGAAGACTAGGGGCCACGGTGGCAGAGTGGTAACACTCTCGTCTCCCACCTCTGAGATCGGGGTTTGGTTCCCGGACCAACCTCAAGTGGGAAAGCTGGTAGTTGCTTGCTGTTGGTCGACAGTTTACCGTACAGAATCTTGAACAACTGTATGTACTGGTTTCCTCTGTCCTCCCAACTACCCATTTTGATATGACCTGTACAGTGTTGAAAACGACGTAAAACCCCCCAAAAATAAATACATTATTTGAAGACCAAGTGAATACATTAACTGCTCCAGTGAAGAGACCCAACAAACCCCACTCCATTCAATTCTTTTGGTTTGTTTCTTGGTTGTTGTGCCTTAGAGTCTTCTTTTGATAGAGATTAAGCACTATAAAAGGCACATTAGAAATTCATAAAATGACCCAACAAGCACATAATTTCTTCAGGTACTTGTGTTAATCAGTATCCAAGTACACTAATGATGGAGTAGATTAAACAGAAGGTATTATAAATATTTTGATTTTAAACAAAATGTATCTCCATATCAAATTACAATGGGTAAGTCACAGTATAGGCTAACTACTGCCTCATATATACCACAAATATCCCAACTTCCCAGTTTTTTAGTATATGAAATAATGAATGATCATACAACCACTGGGGAACCCTGCCCAAGCTGTCCATTGTGACAATATTTGTTGTTAGATTGCTGTTCGGTTTCACTGTCCATTTACTGACGTGAACCACTGAGTAGGTACTTGTGTTGATTAGTACTTAAGTACACAAACGATTGGTCAAATAAAAGTGAAATATTGTATATATTAAGGTCAAATATGCATCTCCATTTTACTACAGAAAGGTTAAATAATAGCTTGAGTTTTGTACTGGCGTGACGTAAAAATCAATAAAACGTTCGGATCCACTGTTACCGGGTGTAGCATGTACCGGTGTTAAACGTTATTATATTATCGTTTAGCTTACAACGTTTGTTTTTCGTAAAAACAAAAGTTCGTGTGAATATACTACAAGCCATAAACAGGTTTGGAACCTCCACTTATGATGCAATATAAAGAAAGCGCTGAAGGGATCACTTTATCGCATACGTAGTATTGTATCGGGCCGTTTGGACACCAGTGCCGGGTCGAAACGGCTCAGTGAGCCGTTTCAACACCACGTCTCTTTTAAGTGGTGTTGAAACGGCGCGGCCGGCCGTTCAACACCACAGTTATTTTGTCTCAACTTCAGCAATTATTCTTTTGCAATGTTTTACTACCTATTTCTTACCTTTATCTGTACACTTTTTTCATGTATATCACTCACGTTATTATTATCCTTAATAAAATAGCCACTTAATTCATATTGTGAGAACATATCTAAATCAGTGTTTGAACTGTGCTCAGGTGATTGATCTGTACTCAAGGAGTTTTTTCATTACATTGATTGCATTTTATATCAGTCACAAAGGAGTTCATTGATCTGTGCTCAGGTGACTGATCTGTGCCCAGAACTATGTCAATATCTAGATTGCATTTAACATCAAAGGCTTACTGCCTGATTGATTTGTGCTCAGGTGATTGATGTATGTTCAAAAAAATCTGTGAATGTCTTAATTGCACTCAACATCAAAAGCACAGTGCTTCATTGATCTGTGCTCAGGTGATTGATCTGTGCCCAGAACTATGTGAATATCCAGATTGCATTTAACATCAAAGGCTTATTGCCTGATTGATTTGTGCTCAGGTGAGTGATGTATGTTCAAGAAAATCTGTGAATGTCTTAATTGCACTTAACATCAAAAGCACAGTGCTTCATTGATCTGTGCTCAGGTGATTGATCTGTGCCCAGAACTATGTGAATATCTTGATGGCATTTAACATCAAAGGCTTACTGCCTGATTGATTTGTGCTCTGGTGAGTGATGTTGTCCCTTGATTTATACTCAGGCCATTAATCCCTCTTTGTTTTATACAGGCCTGAGTAGGTAGATGGGATGAATATATAAGGGGCTTTCAAACTCTTGCTTATCATTACACTTCAAGGTATGATATGGTAAATACAATGTACATATACATATCTGAGATAGAAGGTTGATTTTTGATTGGTAGTTAGTATTTTATTTCTACATATACATATTGGGGATAGAAAACTACTTTTGTGACTAGTGATTCGTTTTGTGATTTTGTATGTTAGTATTTTTGTGATTATGGAGGTGTTCAAAGAAAAGTGTTTAGAACTTATAAAGACTTATGAGGCTGCTCAAACATCAAAAGTGATTCAAAGAGAAAAGTATGACAGGCTGGTTAAACTTCTGAAGGGAGATCTGGAGGATAAGAACCTGAGGAGACAAGTAAAACAGCGTGGCTACAGACTCATCACTCTTCCAGACTTGGGTCTGAAGGATGTATTGGCAGTGTCCCAGAAGAATGGCCAGAAGGAGATGCTTCTGAGGGTTGTTTCTACAGACACCATGTTTGATGTTGTACAAGCAGCCCACACCAGCAATGAGCAGTTGCATTCTGGAGCAAGAAAGGTAGAGGCTCATGTCAAACGTGACTATTATGGAGTGCCCAGGAGCTACATCCGGTTCCATGTGAAGGAATGTCCCACCTGTCAGCTGGCCAGCCACCAGACAACCAAACCTCCTCTGAAGCCAATCATCGAGAAAGAATTCCTGAGCCGCATCCAAGTTGATCTAATTGACTTGAGACAGGCACCAGATGGTGAATACAACTACATCTGCCATGTAGTTGACCACTTCACAAAGTTCCATGTGCTCTATCCTCTGAAGACTAAGTCAGCGTCTGAAGTGGCTGCCTCTCTACAGGAGAGGGTGTTTGCTTACCTTGGCCTTCCCAAAATTTTCCACTCTGACAATGGCAGAGAATTTGTGAACGAACTTTTGAAATCTTTGTTTGAGCAGTGGGGAGGAGATACCATTTACCCAGCTCTTAAAAGAAGGCAACCCAACTATAGCTGGACTTGCCGATCCAATCCTGCAAACCACAAGATCATGGCCACTGCCTAGCAGTGAGTTTGTTCAGATTATCAATATAGATAATTCTCACTGGGTAACCTTGAGCAACATTGGGATGCAGTCTGACAGAGTAGCTGTGTATGATTCTCTCCATTTGAGCCATCTGTCAACAAAGACACGGATGGATATTGCCAGCCTACTCCAGACCTCTTCTGATAGAATCACCATTGAGGTGGTGAATGTGCAGAGGCAGCGTGACACCTATAACTGTGGACCATTTGCAGCTGCTTTTGCTACAAGTCTGTGTATGGGAGAGGACCCAAGTCAGCTCCGATTTGATGAACTGAGGGCACATCTTAAAGTTTGCCTCCAAAACAGGAAGATGTCACCATTCCCATCTGAGGTTGTCCTTCGCCACAAAAAGGTTGTAAAGATATTATCATTTGAAGTTTACTGTGATTGTCGAATGCCAGATGACGGATCAGAGATGGTGATGTGTGAGGGTTGCCAGCAATGGTTCCACTGTAACTGTGTGAGATATGCAGGTGAAGATAACTGGAACTGTGGAAAATGTAAAATGTAAAATAAAAATGTAAAATGTGCTGTGTATATATGTTCAGTTTTAAGTGTCTTTGAGTTTTGGCTTTTTGTACTTATTTTTACTGTCTTGCTGTTGAAATAAATGGATGTTATGTTGAGACTTTTTTTTGAGAAATGAACCTGGCTGGCGTGAAAAGCATAAAGGTATGTTAAAACTTTTTGTAATGAGTCATTTGCCTTTAAATGACCTCTAAATGTTATAACTAGATTGGTGTTGAAACGGCCGCGCCATTTTATCACCAAGAGAAGGTGTTGAAACGGCGCACGTATTCAGTGCGCCAGGTCGAAACGGCGCATGGCGCTGAAACGACCCGTAACACAATTACGTACGAAGCTTGAGGGGTCATAATCGGGTTTACTCACTAGTGGCTTCCTACTGTACTGTAGTGGTGGTGGACCAGTTCACGCCCGGGTACCAATTCACGCCCACCCTCAATTTTCTTGAAGATTTATGATTTTTCATAGAGAAAATGTTTACCACATTACTGCCTTGCTACCAATTATCGCCAGCTACCAATTATCGCCACCAGAAAATAAAACATTCATATTTCAGTAATGGTCGCATATTTTGAAAGCTTTTTGACGTGTATTTGTTCCATTCACTTTGGAAATAGTTGTACCTTATTTGCAAGACTTGGGATGCTACTTTTCGTGAAGTTATATCTATTTGA
Source organism: Sabellastarte sp. h YS-2021 (assembly GCA_964017235.1). NCBI lineage: Eukaryota > Metazoa > Annelida > Polychaeta > Sabellida > Sabellidae > Sabellastarte > Sabellastarte sp. h YS-2021. The sequence goes on along the minus strand of OZ024929.1, from coordinate 77,389,823 downwards.
ATTCTGTCCAGCGATAATTGGTACCCGACGATAATTGGTAGCAAGGCAGTATAGATAATCATCAAATTGATCATATACATTTGTAATTTATTGTTTAACTGTGATTATTTTGGATAAATTTAGGGGTGGGCGTGAATTGGTACCCGGGCGTGAACTGGTCCACCACCACTAGTGTACCAGTAAACGCCCGTGCTGTAGGTTAATATTTTGAATTTAACTTAGATTTACAGCTTTATATTTTATTCTTCGACCACCAGATTATCTAGACGTGGTTACCTCGGCTCTACTTACCTACACGCAAGTAAAGTAGAGCCGAGGTAACCACGTCTACAGATTATCAAATGATGTACACTACAGTTAATAACTGAGATACATTTTGTTACGTTTTATATTTTAACATTTTATCTCTATTATCGGCCGTTTTTACCGCAAACCGGAAATACCAGTGAACGGCCATTTTGTAGATATATAGAAGCATTTGTCCTTGACCTCTAACAAAGAAATATAAGGCAGGCGTTCACTGGTAGGCGGCCGTTCACTGGTAGAAAGCCACTACTGTACAGTACGTACTGTACTGTATCATGACTATTGATTGTAGTTAAGATTAGGGCTGCAAGCGAGCCGGAAAATGCGCCTTGATTCCTCGTTTTATAAGATTCGACTCGGACTCGGTTAATCGCTTGATTATCGCCCACGAAATAAACTGCTTCATATTTTGCAATACCACGCCTTATTAAATAGTTACAAACCACACAACAGGAAAGAATTTTGATAATTTATTGAATTTTAGGGAAAAGACGCATTCATAATGCAAAATATAAGAAACTTTAACCATATTTATATTGCGAGATTTGAGGCGTCTTCGAAATACGTTATATAAAATGCCGTGTTATAAAACGTTGTTACACAAAGAACTAAAGTTTGCAAATACTTAAAATATAAAATACTGAAATGGAAACGCCTTATATTTGTAAAATATATAAATATTTAAAGAAAAAAATGAATTTTGTAGTAGATTTTACGTCTGTGTTTAGTTGTTTTCGAAGACCCGGTTCACTATTCTCGCAAGAATGTGATTCTTGCCTCGATTATTGAAGTGAATCGTTTCGCTTCCGAGTAACCGAAGAATCGTTGCAGCCTTAGTTAAGATATACTGCTTCCCGCCGTAACTTGGCACAACTTGGACACAAATAGAGTCTATACGCGGAATATCAGACGCTTTCAGAAGTTTCCTCATTTGCATAATCTGTATCCATTTGTGTATTGCAAGTTACTACTTCTGTGTAAATTCAACTGAACAGCAAATCAAGCACAGTATATTCATCACCAATACCACAAAGAGGGTTTCTAAAAATAGTGCTGAAACATCTCCCCCTCACATTGCCTTGAATCGGACATGTAGAGGGTTATATCAGCCACTAACAGAAGTTTATTGATTTAATACATTGTCATGCTTTCTCTCTGCAGTATCATGCTAGATACAGGGGACGAACTAGTTTATAATTAAAGGGGGATTGTAGAGTCTCGAGTGTCATATGTAAGTCATAAAGTTTGGTTTGTTAAGTTCTTTTTAATTGATAGTTTTCAAATATATACAACACAATTTCAAAACAAATTATATTAACATTATGTCAGCCTGTAAAAGTAGTCATAATAATAGGTTTCAAGTTCAAAATCAAATCAATAATTTCATGAAAAAAAAGTTTCTTTCTAATGTCTCCAGTTTAACTATTATTGTCAGTTAATTAGGTAATCATGAGATTAATTATCAAACATAAAACTGATAACTTAATTAGCATTAGTCTTCATCTTTTTCTCTTTTTTAATGTTTTTCTCCATTTCTTTTGCTTTTTTTTTCTCCAATCTCTTCATTTTTCTTTCGAATTTCTCTTTCTCTAAATTTTCTTTCTCAACTTTTTTATCTTGTTTTTCCTGGTAAATATCATCTGATGTCAACAATCTGTGTGATGTCACTCTTTTCTTCTTTCCTACATCTGCAGTTTTACTTGCTGGTGTAGGCAAACAAAATTTTTATTGCGTTAATACATCCTATCCAATGGACAATTGCTTTACCGGTCGGCGCAGACCGGCCCGCCAAACGACAGAAAAAGTCGCCTTATATGAGTGCATAATGCCCTCACAAGCTGGCCGGTCCCATTGTGCACTCGCCAGGTGGCGTGTCGTACTTCCTTCCTGTCTAGACAGCGTGACGTCATAGCATCTTTTTCGTTTGGCGCGTGCACAGTTCAGACGAATTTTATTTGGTGAGATATTTTTACAGTTCATAACGTGTTTAGAACCTTAATTTCATCGTGTGTCACCTTATATTACTGCATAGATCTCTTAGATTCTATTATGCCTTCCCCGGGACAAAAACATGGTGGTTGTGGCCATTTAATGGCCAGCTTTGATACACACAGTTTTTGTGCGAGATGCAGGGAGAAAAGTAAGGGACCTGATCCCTGTGTATCTAAGAGTGACTGTCAGGCTTGTAGTATTCTAACGGAGGATCAACGCCTTCAGTTATCCACCCCAAGCTACAGGATTAAAAAGGAAAAGCGTGAATCTAAAAAACAAGGTGACACTCCACGAAAGAGCTCAGACAGTTCCTCCCTCATTGACCCGTCCTCTGTGACGGTAGTGGGGGCTGTGGACGACCAGGGGATGATACAGTCTCGTGGTTCGAGCTCAGGGGCTGAGAAAAAGAAAAAGGACAAGAAACCCGCTTCAGAGAAGCCTAAGTCCAGTAAATCCAAGTCGACCGATCCTAAGCCGTCTACATCAACAGCTGATGATAGGATAAATGAACTAGATAAAAAGTGGGCTGATCGGTTCAACAGACTGGAGGCTCTGCTTCTCGCCAAGTCCATTGACAAACCGGAGCCGACCTTCCAGGCTCCTAAAGTTGCACCGGCCCACCCCCCACCAGTGGGTGCTGTCAAGTCTTCTGCCCCCTTCCTCAGACCTTCTACCGACCAAGTCAGATTTGTCTGGTACCGGCCATTCAACTTCACAAGGACAGGCTACCAGCAAATCGCTTCAAACCAGCAAACTTAAACGTTCAGCTTATACAGACTTGCCTGGTACCGATTCAAAGAAGCAATCTACTAGCAAGTCGCCTCAGATACAACCCAACACTGACCGACCCTCAGATTTGTCTGGCACCGGCCCTCCTGTAGTTTATCAGGTTACCAGCAAATCGACCTCAGCACCGGCCAGGGCCCACAGTGACTCTTCAATGGACACAGACACTGATAGTGATTTGTCCGACCGGCCACCAGTCGACCTCTTTGTTGAAGAGGGGGAGCTCTCTGACCCAGACCAGGACCCTTCTACCGACCCCGACCAGACGTTATCTGAGGATCAAACCTACAGAGAAACGCTCAGGGGTATTCGCTGCTATATGGGTTGGAACCAGATTCCAGATATAGAATCGACAGCAGCAACAGGGGATGACAACCCCTTTGCAGGACCACGCTCCCAGCCAGTTGGTAAAGTGTCCGTTCGCCTACCCACTGATGACTGGCTTTGTAACAAGATGGCCAAGCCCAATGTTACCCTAGTGGAGGGCTATCCATCTCGCAGTTCTGAAGCTGGAGGTTTATTAAGGGAGCAGTTTGTACGTCCACCCAAGTCCCAGTCTAAGTGGTATGGACTGTTTAGTGACCAGAAAACTTCTGCTACCACCAGAGATTCGGTTACTTCATGGAGTACAGACGCCTCCAAACTTAATAGCTCCTATAGCAGGATAGCCAGAGCTGCCGGCATCGCTGCAACCCCGCCTCCATCCAGACAGATCACACATGACAACTTGAGGAGATGGGAGAAGTCGGCTCGTGAGGCATCAACCTATTGTAACCAGGCGGCCGGCTTCAATAGATGCCTTCTAAAAGTGCAGGACAACATGCACAACCAGTTGAAATCCATCAGGGCTGAGCTTAACAAAGGGAAGTGTTCATCAAAGGTGTAAGATGTAGTGGAGGAACTTCAGTATCTGACAGAATTCAACTCCAGCATTTCACAAGCCATGGCCAAGACTATGGAACATTTGAGTGATTTTGTCTTTGTGACAGTAGCTAACTCAACCTTGGCCAGACGAGATGCCTACGTGTCCCACTTAAAAGCGGGTATTAAGCCGGATACTTTGGCATCACTCTGCACTGCACCTCTACAGATGGCTACCTTATTCCCCGACGAGACTCTTAAGCAGGCGGAACAAGACATTGCTAACTTTGAGTCCAAGAGTCAACCACCGTCTGGTAGCAAGAAAGGTCGCTTCCACCCTTATGAGAGATCTGATAAGCGCTCAGACAACAGGAAGCAAGATAGACCTGCCTGGAAGAATCTGGGATACCGTGGTCAGAGCAAGAGAGGCAGGGGCAAGGCTTCTCACTACACCTCGCGACAGGCCAAGGGGCAGCAGTCCTACAAATGACAATCAATTTGTAGTTTCACCAGTGCAAGGGCTGCTGCCCGGGAGCTTACAGACAGTAAAACGTTTTCAGTTTACCCAGTCTCCCAAGTGTACCAACAAGACAATAGATTTTCAAACCAAGAACAGTTTAAGTGTAAACTTAAATGTTGTAAAGCATGTACTTTCTGTAAAAGGGCAATCACAAAAGAAAGGTGTAAGTCCCGTCATTGTAACATCTTGTCAAGAGAAATTAAAATCTGTGAAAAGTGCTTCTTTTGTCACTCACTTGTCTTGTGTACAACCTGTAAAAAATGTCAAAAATGTTGCGACAACTCAAGCTGTAGGGCCAGACTTCAAAATTTTTGGCAAACTTGGCAGGTCCAAAAGTGGTTCAGATCCTGAAAGAGGGTTACACCCTCCCCTTTCGGATCCGACCAAGACTCACAAGGTACCCCACAGTCATAAGCCGTTATGTCAATCCTCACAGGAACAGCTACCTGTTAGAGGCATTACATCAGCTTATGGACAAAAAGGCAGTGGAACTAGTACAGAACCAGGTGTCCCTAGGGTTTTACAATCGACTATTTTTAGTTCCAAAACCAAACAACAAGTGGAGACCTATTCTGGATCTGAGCAAATTGAATCCTTTCCTCAAGGTGGAGAAATTCAAAATGGAGACACCGGAAACCATCAGGACCTCCCTCCAGCTGGGAGAGTGGGTCACCTCAATAGACTTCAAAGACGCTTACTTCCACATACCAATACAAGAACAATCCAGGAAATACCTGAGATTTCATGTCCAGGGTCAGACCTACCAGTTCAAGGCTCTGCCTTTCGGTTTGGCTACAGCACCCTAGTAGTAAAAGAGGTGAAATTGATGGCCCTACACAAGGGTATAAGGATCCACCAGTACCTAGACGACTGGTTGGTGAGGGCCACATCCCACCAGACTTGTCTCCAATATACCAAGATTTTAGTCCAGATATGTCAGGATCTAGGTTGGCTGGTAAATTTAGAGAAATCAGAACTGGAGCCAAAACAGGTTTTCGACTTTGTGGGCTATCAGTTCGACCTCCAGTCGGGTCGGGTCCGACCCACACCAGAACGTTGGCAAAACCTCCAACAGAAAATACTGGGGCTGTTATCCCTTCCGACCTGTCCGGTCCGGGATCTCGTGTGTCTTTAATAGGTTTGCTAACAGCCACAGAGAAACATGTCCACCTAGGTCGTCTCCACATGAGGCCAATCCAATGGCATTTGAAAAACAATTGGAAAGTACCGGAATCCTTAGAGAAGGTCATTCCAGTTCCCAGGTCCTTGCACCCACACTTACAATGGTGGCTGGTAGAAAAGAATGTCCTCACAGGCCAACCACTACACCCTCTAAAACATGCTCTGCAAATTTTTACAGACGCATCAAAAGAAGGGTGGGGCGCTCACTTAAACGAGCATACTGCAAGAGGAACCTGGTCGTTACCAGAAAGCAAGCTGCATATAAACTACCTAGAACTTAAAGCAGTTCTTCTAGCCTTAAAAGGGTTCCAACGTCTCTGCTACGGCAGCATCGTTCTGATAGCCACAGACAACACTACAGTAGTGTCATACATAAACAAAGAAGGAGGCATGAGGTCGGGCACACTTTGTGCCCTTCTGTGGAGGATCTTGACCTGGTGTACCAGAAATCAAGTCACCCTCAAAGCCCGACACATCCCAGGCCGACTGAATGTGGTAGCAGACAAGCTATCCAGGCTGGGCCAGACCATTCAGACGGAGTGGTCCCTCCTTCCAGAGGTTTTTCAAGCAATTTGCACCAGGTGGCACCAGCCCCAGATAGACCTATTTGCCACCAGATTCAACAACAAACTACCTCAGTTTTTTATCACCAGTACCGGACCCCATGGCCACTGCAGTGGACTCTCTCAGTCTGCCATGGGAGGATCTGGATGCCTATGCCTTCCCACCGGTGGCCATATTGGGCAAAGTCGTAGAGAAGTTGCAGGACTCCCCATGCAAGAGAATCATTCTCATTGCTCCGGGTTGGCCCAACATGCCTTGGTTCTGGGACCTGGTAGCCATGTCCAGTCAGATACCTCTAAGTCTGCCTTTCCTGCCGAACCTACTGACACAACCATTCAATCAGGTTCCACACAGAAACCTGTCACATCTCAACCTCCATGTGTGGCTCCTAGAGCCACAGCAATCAAAGAACAGGGCTTCTCTGAGGCAGTGGCAGCAAGAATTGAGGCTCCTCAAAGGCAGTCAACCAGATCAGTCTATGAAGCAAAGTGGACCATTTTTACAAAATGGTGTGTCACTAATCAGGTGGACTTCAGGTCACCCCCTGTGAAATCAGTTGCAGAGTTCCTTATGTACCTCTTCCAGGACAGGAAGTTGCAACCCAGCACCATTGATGGGTACAGATCTGCCATCGCTGATAAACTAGGGAATTCATCCACTAATATCAGCAAAGATGAAAGTCTCACTCGTCTCCTGGACAGTTTCCACAGAGACAGGCCAAAGGGTCGGAGAGGCATTCCTTCTTGGAACCTCTCCCTGGTTCTACATCAACTGACCAAGGCCCCATTTGAACCCCTTAAAGAGGCTTCCTTGAAACACCTGACTTTCAAAACAGTTTTCTTGTTAGCCCTGGGTTCGGGTAAACGTAGAAGTGAGATTCATGCTTGGCAGAACAAGAACATCAGGCACCAGTCTGACTGGTCCAGAGTGTCCCTGTACCCTTCGCCTAGCTTTCTTTCAAAGAATCAGCTGGCCAAGGAAGGTCCAGAAAGTGTGGCCCCAGTGGTTATTCCAGCCCTGGCCCCTACTCTGGACAGATCCCTCAAGTCTGACAGGTCCCTCTGTCTGGTCAGAGCCTTACGCTACTACCTGGATAGGACCTCAGACCTCAGGCAGAATAAGGAGTTGGTCTTTGTCTCCTTTAAGAAAGGTTTTGACAAGGACATCTCCCCTGCCACCATCTCCTCATGGATCAAACAGACTGTGATCCTATGTTATGAGCTCTCAGACCAAGGGTCCCACACTTTACATCAGGTCAAGGCTCATGATGTCAGAGCCTTTGCAGCTTCTAAGACCTTCCAGTCGGGAGTCTCCTTGGAACAAATTTTATCAGCCTGTCACTGGAAATCACATAACACCTTCACACAATTCTACTTGAAGGATGTGGCTTGGGCTGATTCAGAGCTCTACCATCTGGGCCCTGTAGTGGCTGCTCAGCAGATCCACGAACAGGCCAGTACCTAGAGGAGATCTGTACATAGAAAATAGTTTTACATATGTATATATATATTGCACATATAGTTAAAAAAAAAACAAAAAAAAACTCAAACGTGCTTCCTTCGGGAGGTTTATTCCTATGGGACTGAACTCATCCCTCTCTTCCCCTACCTCCAAGCAGGTCCGTTAAAAATGGGGGGGGGGGGGGGGGGGGGGGGGGGAGGTAGGTCAGTTTGAACTGGTTAGCCGGTTTCTGTTGACCGACCTTGGCCTTTAAGGGTTTTCTGACCTCAAGGACCACCCAGGCTTTCATCATGTTGTTAGTTCTCATTTTGAGTTCAATTAAGTCCCTAGTAACTTACCCGCCGACCAAGCAGTAGTTATTCAGCAATTGTCCATTGGATAGGATGTATTAACGCAATAAAATTGCAAATTTAATAAGTAAATTAAATTTTTATAAGTTAATACCCTATCCAATGGACACACAAGACCCTCCCACCGACCCCGCTATCAGCTTACTAGGGGTCTAATAGGTTTAGACAACGAAAAAGATGCTATGACGTCACATTGTCTAGACAGGAAGGAAGTACGACACGCCACCTGGCGAGTGCACAATGGGACCGGCCAGCTTGTGAGGGCATTATGCACTCATATAAGGCGACTTTTTCTGTTGTTTGGCGGGCCGGGCTGCTCCGACCGGTAAAGCAATTGTCCATTGGATAGGGTATCAACTTATAAAAATTTAATTTTCTTATTAAATTTGCAAATTTCATCTATATTTTCTTGCCAATTGGCCATGAGAGGTTCAGATAATGGTAAAATTTCAGTGAAGAGACTGAAGTTGGAAAAATTAAGGCTCACATCCAGGGTAACTTCTTGGCCTGTTGCAGATGCCTCTGATAGTTGCAAAGATACATCTTGTGGTAAATCAATTACTTCAACAGCTGTCATATTTGGCATGTATGGATTAATGGGAAAATTTGGTAGTCGATTCCAGAAACAAAACTTTTGAAGAAAAACATCTCCTATTTAACCAGATATAGATTATGGAGTAAATTAATGGTTTTCAAGCGAAAACAACAACTTTAATTGATGTTATGTGACGGAAAAGCTGAAATGCAGAATATTTTACACAAACGTTTCATTACGTGGGCGAAAATACAATACCTCGCGAGTAACCGAGTACTTAAAATGGACTCGAGTACTAGCCAAGATCGACTTGTCTATGGAGGCTCGAATACTCGTTTGCAGCCCTAGTTTCAGGTATGGCTTTTGGATTAAGTGGACAAATTCCACATATTTCAAATCCAGCTTTAATATTAGCCTTGATAACTGTTTTATCATAGGCTTTCTGGAATAGTGATGGCCATTCCCATTTGTTAACAATGTTGGAAGGGGATTTTGCCATAAACTCTGAGCATATACAATTGTATTCCCTTGACAAAGGAGAAAAAACAGACTTGTCCAAAGGACAAAGCCATTGGGTAGTATGAGGAGGAAAAGCAAGGAGAATAATGTTTTCATTTCTGGCAGCCTCAATTATACCAAGTGTTTCATGTGAACTATAATTGTCAAGTAAAATTAACTGTGGTCTTTCCTTACCACAGTTGGGAATGAAATGTTCTTTGAACCAAAATTCTCCTAATACATCTTCCATCCACACATTTGTCTGGTAGGTGTACTTTGCATTTGTTGGTCCCCTTGCAGTATTATATGCCTGAAGAGCCTTTTATGTTTTACCTTTCACAATACATAAAGGAGGTATATCTCCCTGCTCAATACAGAACAAAACTGATACATTGTCTCTGGAATTGCCAACTCTTCCTGGAATGTTTTTAGATGCAGTAGCTGCTAGGACTTTGGTCGGCTTGTGGAGCAGCGGAACACTTGTTTCATCGATGTTCCATACCTTAACTGGTCGTTTCTCTTTAAGGACACCTTCTAGCTTGAAGAAGTACTTGGATGTCAAACTAGTGTTCAGGCATCTTGCTCTGCATGTTGATAGAGGAGAGGGCAGACGGAGAGAAATGTCTGGATGTCTGTTCATGAAGCCAGAAATTAAGTCTTTCCCTGGAATTCCATTTGTGAAAGGAGTTCTCAGGTGCAAGCTTTCAGCCAGTTGAGCTGCCTTAGCTGCAAGTTGCATCCTGGACAGGCCAAAGCCCTTAGCTGCTACCTCCTTAACTTTCCCTGCAAGCTTGTTTTCCACTTCCATGGGAAAAACTGTACTCTTCCCCACCTTTGCACCTTCGGGCACTCTTCCAAAAATTCTGTCACCAATGGTGGATTTTGGAATGTGAAAATTCTTAGCTGCCTTTCTAATTGACATTTTGCCACATTTGACCATGTCTACTGCTGTCTCCAAATCTTTAACACAGTACTGGCTCCGTACAGCTTTACTCTTTGTAGGCATTATCTGTAAAACCAATACAAAGTAACAAAACATCAGGAAAGCATTCAATGCTTCCTAAAAGACGTTTGTGTTTCTAAGACTAATTTATTTATTGATGGATGGAAGAAATCATAGCATACTAGTTGGTCAAGATTCTGTTATGGAAACCACCTGAGATCAACAAGTGCCAGCTGACTGATGGTTCCTAGATCAAAGGTCAAATTTGCTGATTTATGATTCTTTATGTCATGTTCAACATCCAGGGTCATATTGGGACAAGTGCTTAGCATTGTCTCTTTTGGGAGTTGAACCCATACAAAGTTTTACTTTGAATCTGAAGACATTTATTTTTCTGACAATTAGAACTTACTACCAAATTAAATTACAAGCATAATAGAAAATACATAAAGTTCGGACCATATATTTATTTCAGGTAACTTCAGTATCAATAAAACCAAACTGTGCAAATTGTATTTCATTGTAAACTTTTATTTGGCTGTTACTGTCATTTCAATTCGACTATGTGACTTTAGTTCTTGTGATAGTAGAAGCTAATGTGCTCTTTCTTCAGGAAACTTTCCATTTGAACTTTTCTTTCATGGTAAATCTTAAATGCAACATAGCAATGTTGCTGTGGACCCTTTTGTTTTGTCTTTACAACTGGTGCATATTTAGCCTTTATATAAATATCGCCATCTGGGATGTTATTGTCAATCAAATTTGACAGCATCCTTGCAGATGATCTTTCTGCATATGCTAAAATCCTTCCAGTGCTGGGATCAAGTATAGCACATGCTTTGCTGTCATATGGATTGTCTGGCTCACATTTAATTTTGAGCTTTTCATTTATCCCAAGGGACCTGGGACCATGATGGTGCATCCCTACTGCTTGCACACCTCTTATAACAATTACTAGCCAAGCCCTAAAATGAGATTACAGATAAATATATTACTATTGTGAAAATACTAATACTTGATCAAATTATGTAATCTACACTAAAGCTAGTCAGTTAGGGACTAGTGAAACTAGTAAGTTAAAAATATACATATTTAAGATACAGAATGACTGTAACCCTTTACAACAATCACTGGGTCTCCTCCCCCAACACAGACCCTATGCACTGTACAGTGCTCTCAACATGCCTTACAAAAAACCCACCCCCTGAGAAATGTTTGTAGTCTGTCCTTTGTGAATGCAGTGCATGTTTTGATACCTGTCCGGTTCAACACTTGGCTGAAAAACAGACGTAAAATGGGGAGGGGAAATTCGAACGTCTGATTTATGATTACTTTCTTTAAGGTTAGGCGTAATCTTTCAAAATAAAGTACTGAAAAAATACCTTGGAGTATACTTACATCTTTGTACCAAATGATTCACTACAATTGGTTATTAAATACTGTTTATCTGTGTAAATAAGAGTAGGCGTATTTCACAACCGTAATCCGTCGAATCTAGATTCAGATTTGGATTCTTTGGATTAGCTAGATTTGTGAAATACAATTTTCTGTAGATCTGAATCCAAATTTAAAACATAACATAAACAAACATAAATATGATATATTATTATAAATTATGATACAGTAATATAATATTATAATATCACAGTATAATTAAAATTTTCCAAATGTTAAATTTTCCTGCCACATGTTGCTGCCATTATTTTTAAAAGAATTATGGGTCATCCAAGCAATCTGAATCCATTGATCTACCTCGAGAGGTAAATCAACGGATTCATAATCCAGATTCAGATTCAAGTCACAACACAAGCGAATCTGTTGATCTGTGGAATCTAGATTTGACGGATTACGGTTGTGAAATACGCCTGCTGTGGCTTAATCCTGTAATGTTTACAATCAAAACAAAAATACAGAGGGAATCGGGTTTGCGTTGTCAAGGGGACCATTACTCAATGAGCTGTTTGCCGTATAGACTCTACCTTATTTGTTGTTATTACTTGTTTAATATCGTGGATTTCTATTGATTAATTTATGCATTGACAGAAGCGCAAATTATATTTGTACTTTAACAACAAAAAATCAAAATAATAAACAGACTAGAAGGCTTTTTAAGGGGTGATAATATAATTTCTACATGAAATCAGCGCCCCAACTTGGCACAATTTGCATATGGAAATTGCTGAAGATATTTTAATTGTTTCTGTCGTCACTTTACCTCCCTTATTTAGTAGGCGGAAATGCACAAGTGCGGGTGATAAAGAATAAGAATTAGGAAATATTCTGGCTTCCATTTTGTGCCAATTTGAGGCGTGTGCCAAGATACGAAGCCAGGCCGTAGTCCTACTGTATTGCCCTAAGCCTGAAACAATTTTTATTAAAACTGTTTTATCCAATACCGTATTCAACATAATTGGCGCAAATGCCCCATTAAGCGCACACCACCTTAATTGATGGCTATAAATCCCAGCAGTCGTTTTCTACTTTAGATATTACGTCAGCCTGATGTTAAGTATACTGGCAAATAAGTTTGTGATTACAGATTTTTTTTCAAGTTTAAAAGGGAAATGTATTTTAATACCCTGTTTTAAATTGGCTTTTGATAAAAGTCACTATTAAACATGTTATTTTAAATTAGAAGTTTTAAGGTAGGACTTGAACTATTTCTGCACTTAATCTGGGTACACGTTAGATATGTAACTTATGTTGTGTTGGCTGAGGAAGACAAAATCATAAAAAGAACATTAAATCCAAATTAAAACCATAGCCTTGTTCAGACAGTGTGGAAACTCAGACTGTCAAATATAACAACCCCATTGTAAGAGTTTATTTCTGAATCATACACAGTTTTAAGAAGGTTTACAACAATTTACCTACTGATATTGAATATTCATAATATTTTTGTCAACATATATATAGGCTAAAGCTAAATAAAGTTTACACTCACAATGTTGATATTTAAGCCTCTACAGGGTTACTCAATGTAGTACAGAATGGGAAAAATCACTCCTATGCCCTCATTTTGGCCAACATGTTATCACCGCCAAGTTCTCTGTTTGCCTTGTAGTTATTTATATGTGTGTACTGAATGTAGTATTTTCCAAATGGCCATAAATTAAAACATTATTGTCCTGCAGTTTCGCCCACAACCCAATACAAGTTTTCTAAACTGTTTACTGCAGACAGCAATAAAATGTGCATTTAGTCAAAATACTATTGTTTGCAAGTGAATGTTTGAAGTTTCATATAATGTGTTTTAAATGAGATCCTATCACATGGCCAATCCCTTGGTTGGAATTTACATGCTGTCTGTTTGTGTATAAAAAATTTCAATTAGTGGAAATGAATTTTGTATACGCTTCCTATTACCGGAGTAATAACAGACGGATGTTAAAATTGATTTCAGTATATGCATAATATTTCTCTAAAATGTGTACCATTACTTCTCAAATGATTCAAGAATGCATATACAGTGCAGTGACAAATCATTTTCTCAGACAAAGTAAGGTTGAACTTATAATTGTCTTTTTTTTTTTTGTGCATGTATAAACTACCTTGTATTACACAGTATGTCAGTGTTCTTCAGTAGGGAGACTGGCCCAAGCCACAGGCTATGAGGTTATCACTATATATATATACATGTATATATATATATATATATTCAGTCTCTACTGACAGAGTTGCCTTTTCACAGGCCTGTGTGGTTATAAGGAAGATAATTTAAATCACATTTACAGGGTTAATTTGTTTTTCTGAGCGCACTGTGCACTAATTACGTCGAATACGGTATCCTTTGCAAAGGGTTATTATCGGAACAGCCCACATGTATACAGGGGTATCCAGATGTTTTGATATTCAAGTCATTTCGACGGTCTTTGAAGCCTTTTTGACACCTATTTTCACTCAAATCTCATGTATTTGTAACGTTTCGACCGAGACATCATTTGTGCATTTTATTAAAGTGTTACTAGGAAAGAACCCCACGGGAATTATGTGACCTCATATTTTCTAATTTGCATATTTTAGTTTAAATATTGCTAGGAAATCTCATGGAATTCTGTGCCTTCATATTTTCTAATTTGCAAATTTTACGTTAAAATATTGCTAGGAAACCCCATGGAATTCCGTGACTTCATATTTTCTAATTTCTCATTTGCAAATTTTATTTCAATTACTGTTAGCAAATCACGCTGAATTCTCACAGAAATTTAATAAAAATGCAAGTTAGATAATATGAAGTCACGGATCCCATTGGATTTCCAAGCAATATTTTAAATGAAGGAAAAGTAAAATATGCTCAGTTTCTTAGAAATGTAAATAAACATACATCTCATCACTGTTAGAGTTGGTGAGACGCTTGGATTATTGAAAAAGACGGTCTCAACGTCTGTATACAGACATCTGGTTGGGTGAAAATAGGGGCGAACTGTCTTTAAAAAAGATGATCGAAACTAGTGATAGAACGATTGTCTGCAGACATCGAATGGTCGGTCGAAATTCACAGTAGTAGCAATGATCAATCTCTAAGAAGTGCCCATATATTCATCGTTATCACTGTAAATTTCATAATATTTAGTTACCTTTCTTTATGTAGCAAAATATCCACATGTTTTTAAAAATATATTGGGCAGTTTCCTTAATAAATTGACAGATTTGTCACGAATTTTGGGTTTGTTTATATCTACCACCATAGTTACAGGAAGTGAGTGTTTTTGGTAGATTCTAAACGTCGGAACATTGTTATTCCTACCACATTCACTTCACCCCGGAATGTGTTTCCTGATATAACCAACAATGGAATCGATTAAAGCTCAATCATCGCCCGAAAAATGGGCGATTAATCGACCATGCAACTTGGGAGACGAATCCCATCACTAGTCAAAACATTTTGAAGGTCGAAACATCTGGTAATCTATACAGGAATTTTATCATAGCTCTTGACCAATCAGATTCAATGACACAGCCATGTCATGTTAGAATCTATTACAATAGTGCGGATGGCACTAATATTCCCCCTACTGCTTGGCGCTGTATCATTGTGCAAACCTAAACATTGCACAAACCCAAAGAGAGAATATATCATGATATTTGCTTGTCATCTGTGAAATTTGTGTACCTTCACATACCAATTAACGAAGTCCAAGTGACAAGAATAATAAATTTAAATTCTTTGGTATATTTTCCAAAGACAAATTGTGCAAAGTTGGGGTGCCTATTTATTGTAGAATTGATTTATTGTGTATTATCACTACTTGAAAGGATTATAAAAGGTTTATTGTTAGTCAAATCTTTGATTTGAGTTATGCACTGGGTTGCAGCTACAATTTTAAGTAATCCATTCAGTCTTTAAAGGTCATAGGAAGCATTTTGAAAACTATTGTCAGGAGACACATAGATGTGAAACTTTAAGTTTTGTGAAAATAAGATGCGTCTGGACAAGGTTACATGATATATTCAACCATTTTCTGTCATTTTTTTCAAGCTTTTTTACAACTATCCCCATTACTTTTCACTTGAAAGTTAACTTTCGTAAAAAATACTAGCCTTGACGTCACAGGTTCATTAGTTTGTAAACAAACTGCCGTAGTAAGCTATTTCATGTACAAATATATTTATTTTCTGTGTGTTGGAATGTTTTTTGTTGTTGATATAATACATCAGTCTGACGCAGTAAATTACAAAATTAGCCTTGATAAGATTGTTGGTATTTTTCCAAATAAAAATATATGTGTTTGAAGAGGAAATATAATCAAACTGTCTTTTCATGTATCTATTAACATTTTCAAAAGTACCCATTTTTCAATGTTTTTGAATGCAATTTATTTGGTATGCTATATCAGTGTGCAACAATGAACTACACAAATAGCCTTTGGAGACCTTTATATTACTCCCATATTAAAAATTATATGTTTAGGGAAGTAGGAACAAGTTTCATGAATAACACATGTACATGTATAGTTATTATATGCTGGACCATTTTTATGATAAATTTGAATAGATTTTTCCTTCTTTTAAAAATTTATCTTACCACAAAATAGTCATTAAATAAACACTGAATCAATATATGAGAGATTGGGCCCATGGTGAGGATGTGTAATGTTTAAACTGTAACCAGAACGGCAGAACCACTGCAAGACTTTCAACCACAAAACCTTTTAATATATTTGACTGTGTAGATATTGTTTCAACCTTGGGGTATTTTTAGGCAATGTTTATACTATGTAAGAGGTTAGCTTTTACACAAGCTATCTATATAACTGAAATTTACATACATATACTTGAAAAGGTGTACTTAAAGAGTGCTGTCACTGATTTTTGCCTCTGACACCAATATATGTCTAAATATATGTTGCATTAAATCCAAATAAATCCAATTCTGTTCCATTTACAACAATGCTGAGTGCAATATTGGCCAGATCTGTCAAACTTCTTTAAGTTCAGTTTTGACTTTAATATTGCTACGGCTCATAGAATATTCAGCAAGACCACTGCCGCGGTGTGTATCTCCCGCTGAGCATTAAAGGGGAGGAAATACCTTTTCCGAGATATTCACAATTTTTCATTTTCCGCTAAAATCCAAGATGACATTTTTCCCCTAGGCACAGAATACTGTTGTACTACCCCGTGGGTCAAAAATTCGCTCGAAATCGCCCTGTCTGTTACCATTTTGAAGATATTTTCAATGTTTATTTTCTGCTAAAAATCCAAGATAGCCGCCAAAAGTGGCGAAAATTAAATTTTTTCCCTTTTGCATAGTATACTCGTGTACTACCCTGTGGGTCAAAAATTCACTCAAAATCACCCTATCTCTTACAGTTTTCGAGATATTAAGACTTTTTCATTTTCTGCAAAAATCAAAGTAGCTATTACTCAGTTAGCTATGGACCTACAGGTCTCAAAATTTACCATTACACAATACATCAAAAAGTAGGTGAACAACATATTTGACAAAAATTCTTTAAATTCAACAGTTTTGCTGTGATAACCGATTTACTCAATGGAAAACCATGAAAGTAGCTATTACTCAGTTAGCTGTGGACCTACAGCTCTGAAACTTTGCCATGACACAGAACATTAAAAAGTACATGAACAACATATTTGACAAAAATCCTGTAAATTTAATAGTTTTGCTGTTATAAGTGATTTACTCAATGGAGAACCATCAAAGTAGCTATTACTCAGTTAGTTATGGACTTACAGGTCTCAAAATTTGCCATTACACAGTACATAAAAAAGTAGCTAAACAACATATCTGAGAAAAATCCTTTAAATTCAACAGTTTTGCTGTTATAAGTGATTTACTCAATGGAGAACCATTAAAGTAGCTATTACTCGGTTAGCTATGGACCTACAGCTGTCAAAATTTGCCATTTCATAGTACATCAAAAAGTAGGTGAAGAACATATTTGAAAAAAATCCTCTAAATTCAACAGTTTTGCTGTTAAAGGTGATTTACTCAATGGAAACCCTCAAAGTAGCTATTACTCAGGTAGCTATGGAGATACAGCTGTGAAAATGTCCCATGACACAGTACATCAAATAGTAAGTGAACAACATATTTGACAATAATTCTCTAAATTTAATAGTTTTGGAGTTATAAGTGATTTACTCATTGTTGAAATTCAAAGTAGCCATTACTCAGTTAGCTATGGAAATACAGCTTTGAAACTTTTCCAGGACACAGAACATAAAAAGTAACCGATTAGCATATTTGACAATAATTCCCTAAATTCAATAGTTTTGGAGGTATAATTGATTTATTCAATGTTGAAATTCAGAAATTTCAAAGTAGCTATTACTCAGTTAGCTATGGACTATGGAGATAATAAAGTGTTTCCTTATATGATAGAATTTTACTAGTTTAATACTTTCTGACAAAGTCAACTGTAAGCTTTTGAACTGATACATGTACATTTGCAACATTTTGTTCTGATAATTTGAGTCTTTATCAAGACTGTGAAAGTTATTTAGCTGAGGAAGAATGTGAGAAATAGAAGTAATATATTCCAAGTTAGACAAGTGCACACATATTCCTTACGCTGGCTGACTTTCATCTAAGGGTTAAAATTAACTGAGATGGTTGTAGAACCAGAGAAAAATGAGGTGACAGCTGATATGAAGCAGCAACATGTGAATAAATAATATTGATGGGCTGTTTTTGCTTCTATGTAAACTAAAACTTTCAAACAAAAAAAAAAGTACACCAACTTAATTCCCTCAGTGTGTATTTATATGTTTATCTCAAACCTAAACAATCTTCGCTATGAACCTGTGATGTCATCAATCATCATCTAGGAGAAAAAACAACATGTCGGCTTTTCACAGCGCTCGGGATTTTTACTTTTTAGATTTTTGTTACTTGTGACTCTTCTACCACATATTTCTGAAAAACAACCACAGTTTCCATTTCATTAAGCGTTTATCCATTTAACAAAGGTAAATTCACAGTTTTAATGAAAAATGCTTCGTTTGACCTTTAAATATTATAATTCTGCACAATATTTGTACACATACTTGTGCGGTAAGGTATGTAGCACTCTATCATTAAGCATCCCGCCAACGCCGGATTATGGTCTCCCTTGAATAATTTCTTGGGCTTTCAAATTATTCTTTCCTTCCTATCTTTCCTTAAAACTATAGGGGCGGGAAAATTTTTTGGGATACTTTGCGGAGACCTTAAGCTTTACTTAAGGTAACCTTATGCATTTTTTAAAAACACCCTGTCATTGCGTTTCGGAAAAAAACACACACCTGTGCTATAAAATTTATCAGGTACATTCTACATCTAAATCCGAAGGTTGGAAAGGATTTTCTGATCAATTGAACCATAGATGCCTGAATGGGAGGCGTTTTATTTTCGTAAATTTTTTTTAAAATGGGTACTTAGTCTGTATCTCAAAAATGGTCAGTAAAGCTTACATTCTGCTTACAGTCTGATACTGCAACTACTACAACTCTCCATCTGGGCCGCTCGTTTTTGTTAGCAAAAACCTTTTTCTAGTTTACTTTTTACCCCACAGCCCTTACGGGCTGTCGAGGTATTGTGTTCATCCATGGTGTCCAGATGGGCGGGTGGGTGGTTGGACGCATGGCAGGAAAAAGTTTGTCCGGGCTGTATCTCAGAAACCAGGCTGGTCTAGCACTGCTTCTGGTTTGGTGTAAGGTCCTGTATGTACTTGAAACTGCATTGTTTTCCTCTGCTACAGTGAGTCTTTTTCAACAAATTTATCTGTCTGCTATTTTACTTGGGACACACAGTCAGTGTTAATGTAAAAACACGATCTGCGCATCCCAAATTCAAGTGCATATCTTCATTGAAGGCTCTGTCTCAATTAATTCACCCTGATTGCCCAACAATATATAAAATTTTAAATGATATCTGTCGCACAATGTCATATCTTCCCTTGCTTATATTTCACCATAGACAGCCTGCCGGGATTCCCTGTGCAATTTTATAATTCTTTTCTGAAACCTTGAGAACTGAGACTGAATCTAGAAAGAAGTTTACTAATGGAGATGGAAGCCACTCAAGCCATTCCTCTCAGTGATTTTGATGATGATGAAACTGATGAAGAAACTGAACAGGAAAAAGCTCCTGTAAGTATTCAGCAGCTTTATTTTATTATTTTTTTTAAAGTTCATATTTGTAGTACAAATACATTTTGTATTTATAATACAATAATGTTTTACCATTCAAGGTTAGGTAAGGTTAGGGCATTTTTTTATGCCTAGTGGCTCCTATGGCTAAGACTTATTTCTGATTTCTGTGGCATGGAAAGACTCAGCATTGTTTCCTCCCCAATAATGTTGGTGTCCTTTTATATTCCTGCATAAAAAAAGAACACTCCTTGTCCAAGGGTACAATTCCAAAGATCCAGGACGAGGTTTGAACCCTGGGCCTTTGCTATAAATACCCTAACCACAAGGCCAGAGTTATGTTAAATTACAATTTGTCACTGGTTACAAAACAATATTTCCAAGGCAGACAATACTTGATAAAAATTACCTTTTTCACTGTAAACTAGAGAAACTAATTGAAGGTTAAAACATTTCCTTATGATTACAGTGGAGTATGTATATTGAACATACATGAACAAGGGTATTATTTTAGTTGAAGCTTTGGAATTTGGCCACTATCGTTTCTCCAGCACTGCTCATATGATGGTCATCATTGTATAATTTCTTAAAAGTAGCCATACATAAGTAATTTTGGGATATTAAGTTGTGCAATTTCTTGAAGACAATGGCTTTTAAGGTTGCAAATTTTTTATGTTTTCATTCATTCAAAAAAATCTTTGCATCACTGTATCATTGCTTTGTATTATGACTGTTATTCACAAACAGAGATCAGTGAAAGTCTGATCAAATTTTAGTGGAAAAGATGGTGTTTGATCAGATTTGATAATATTCACAAACATTTGATCAGATTTTTTGCTTAGTAATCGGAGACCAACAAACTACAGCTGGTTTTTGGTTTTTAAAGGAGACTTAAGATATACCTCTTTCCGATTAGCATAATCTCCGTCATAGCCATCCCCTAGTCAAAAGTCCCTTTTCTGATGGCAACTTGGGCATGTAGATGGTAACATCAATTTAGCACTTTACAGATGTTTTGGTTATTATTATTAAATTTTGGATGAACTTTGATCCATGCACGTTTATCAGTTAACCTTTGGATCAAGATGGATCAGAAATGAATGACAGAACTCAACAGAAGTTGTCTCAGAGAAGGAGATGAATGGTTTAATCTGCCAAGAGGCAGAGGATATTTCACAATTGTATTAATCCTTCAGACTTTCTGTGTGATGAAAATTCTTTTGAAAGTTGTGACAGAAGATATTTGACCTTTTCAGCTCTTGTGGTCCCTGTTTTGTGAATAGTTATGTTACTTGCCGTTTCAAAACCTTTGGCCGTTTCGAAACGGCCATGGCCATTTTGATACCTTTGCAAGGTTTAGAAATGGCTTGGCCGTTTCGAAACGGCCAACTATTCCTCTTGGCCGTTTTGATACCTCACCAGTTTGACATTGGTGGACAGGTTTGTTCTGTTGCTTTTAAGTGTAACAGTTGTAATACAATAAAAATTTATATATTTATTAGAACTGCAACAATATTTTATCACTAATCCCTTTTATGCACCCCACCCATATGCAAATGAAACAAATCAATATCAAGAGATATCTTCTAAAGTAATAATAATAGCAAATCATTACAATTGTATGTCAGTATTAACTGAGTAAGATTAAGTAAAGAAGGTGCCAAAGAAGGAAATCAGAGAGCACTAAAAAAGAAATTATATTCTTTGAAAAGTCAAACAATAAATCCCTCCTTGATTGATCTTCTTGTTATGTGAATCTGTACTAGTCCTTTTTAAACAGCCCACTAATATTTAAGTGAAACAAATCACCATCAAAAGAGAGCTGCAACAACAGGAATAAATCCAATTAAGCACTTTTGACAATCAATGACAAACAAATCAACATCACAGAGTTCATATTTATCATGGCTTCTTTATGGCTTATTAGTTAATCTGGCTAGTCAAACAAACAGGTTTAAATATACAGCACCTTCATGCAGATAGATTGATGAGATAGATAATTTTTACCCCACAGCCCTTAAGGGCTGTCGGGGTATTGTTTTCACCCATGGTGTCCGGATGGGTGGGTGGGCGGGCGGCGGGAATTAGTTTGTCCGGGCTGTATCTCAGAAACCATAAGGTGTAGGAAGTTGATACTTGGCAGGGACATTAGTTAGGGGTTGTAGGTGTGCAACGTCATGGTCTGACCTTGATTTGACCTTTGACCTTGCCGTAGTGACCTTGACCTTTAAAATCTTGTCCGGGCTATATCTCGGAAACTGTAAGGTGTAGGAAGTTGATACTTGGTAGGAATATTGGTTAGGAGTTGTAGGTCTGCAACATCATGGTGTAGGAAGTTCATACTTGGCAGGGATATTGGTTGGGGGGTGTAGGTGTGCAACGTCATAGTCTGACCTTGATTTGACCTTTGACCTTGCCGTAGTGACCTTGAGTTTGAAAATCTTGTCCGGGCTATATCTCAGCAACCATAAGGTGTAGGAAGTTGATACTTGGCAGGGACATTAGTTAGGGGTTGTAGTGTGCAACGTCATGGTCTGACCTTGATTTGACTTTTGACCTTGCCGTAGTGACCTTGACCTTTAAAATCTTGTG
Source organism: Sabellastarte sp. h YS-2021 (assembly GCA_964017235.1). NCBI lineage: Eukaryota > Metazoa > Annelida > Polychaeta > Sabellida > Sabellidae > Sabellastarte > Sabellastarte sp. h YS-2021. The sequence goes on along the minus strand of OZ024929.1, from coordinate 77,367,639 downwards.
CGGGCTATATCTCGGAAACTGTAAGGTGTAGGAAGCTGATACTTGGTAGGAACATTGGTTAGGAGTTGTAGGTCTGCAACATCATGGTCTGACCTTGATTTGACCTTTGACCTTGCTGTAGTGACCTTGACCTATAAAATCTTGTCCGGGCTATATCTCAGCAACTGTAAGGTGTAGGAAGTTGATACTTGGTAGGGACATTGGTTAGGGGGTATAGATGTGCAGCATCATAGTGTGACCTTGATTTGACCTTTGACCTATGCCGTAGTGACCTTGACCTGTAAAATCTTGTCCGGGCTATATTTCGGAAACTGTAAGGTGTAGGAAGCTGATACTTGGTGAGGACATTGGTTGGGGGTAGTAGGTGTGCAACGTCATGGTGTGACCTTGATTTGACCTTTGACCTTGCCATAGTGAACTTGACCTATAAAATCTTGTCTGGGCTATATCTCAGAGACTGTAAGGTGTAGGAAGTTTATACTAGGTAGGGACATTGGTTGAGGGTTTTAGGTGTGCCACGTCATGATGTGACACTGATTGTTCTTTGACCTTGCTGTATTGACCTTTAAAATCTTGTTGCACCTTTGGGTCTGTCTGTTGATGCAGATTAAGCACTGTTAAAGTCATATTAGAATTCATTAAGAATTTCCTTTTTGCAAGTTCCCGTTGTAACAGATGGAATTTCATCAAGTGAGCCACAGGCTTTTCTCCAACACCACACATAAACATTCATTGAATGTATTGCCATTTCTGTATGCATAGGTAATATTCAAAACATCCAAACCATAATTCGGCCATTTTTGGTTTACTGATAAATGCTGTCATTTTATTATTGAATTGTCTTGTTTTAATACTTCATCTTTACATACATTTCTTTTCCTTAGATATTATTTTCTCTACTTAAGCATTACTTGGACCTTAATATAACTGACACTGCTCTGAAAGTATCTTCAACTTTGTACTGTTACACTACTTCTATATCTCATGGTGTTGCTAAATATTTCCCCAGGCTGTGGGGTACAGGCATCTCTGATGCTATTTTTATAATACAGACTTTGTGTTATGCAGCAACAAAATACAATTCACATAATATAATTTTCCTATCACCCAGCCATAGAGGTTTACAAATCAGTTTAATTCAAATATTAAATATCAAGTATGTACTATATGAAAACAGGAAATACAAACAAAAGTTACATTAATCATTAGTATATAACATAGACCAAATTGACACTAAATAGTTTGCAAAGTGGTGAATATGTTAACTATTTAATTTCATTAGAAAAATAAATTTATCAGCTGCATCATTATTAGCAAAATATAACATATTAAGATCAGAAGAAAAAGTAGACCTTTTGGGATAGCCAGTACATCTTTCTGTCCCAGGTCAGGCAATATAATCAAAGGACAGATTTGAAGTTCACAGGTTAAGTTAAAGATTCCAAAGTCCAAGAAAATAAGAATTGACTTTAATGTAAATGATTAAAATTCAAAGAATCCACATTAAAATAAATTGCATTTTATACATATAAAAACACATGCTATAGAAAAATTTAGAAATCAGGTGAGGTTTCAAAACGGCCAGGTTATTGATTTGATACATGCAGATACATAGTGGCTCGGATGACCACTTAAAATGGCGGTCCTCTGTCAGGCCATTTCAAAACCAAGGAAGGTTTCAAAACAGCCAAGTAAATAATTTGGCTGTTTCGAAATGGCCAATGTCCCGTTTTGAAACGGCCAGGGTTTCGAAACGGCTGGGAACAGTTATTCGATCCACTGGCTCACTTAATGTTTTTTTCTTAAATGTGATCCAATCTTCATACAAAGTTATTCCATGTTTACTTAGTGAAAACCACCCCCAATATACAGTTGGATTTTTTTCTGTTTTCTAAAGGAAAAAAATGTTCTTGTTTCTACAGGTTGGCTTTTTGAAAGTTCTCTTGAGAAAAGGATACCCAGAAAAACAATTCCCAGTTTACGAAGGTAATAAAAAATAGACTGAGTGTAGATCAGATGAAAGATTTTACTGTAAAATTCTCTGAGAGTAAGGCTTTCACAGACCAACCCATCTAAATAACCAACTAGAAAGCATTCCTGTAGAGTGCTGATCTCCACCTAGGTATCCTGGCATCCCTATATTGTAATTTCACCCAAATACTCATTGAAAATAGGACCGTTGCAAATTCGGAAATTTTTTTGTGTCTTTTGCAAAATTTAATCACTTTACTAAAGTAATTACCGGTGTAACGCCATATTCTGTATACCTGCCATATTCTGTATCCCCCTTTGATATTTTAGGAGATACAGAATATGGCCGGGGATACAAAATGTGGCAGCCCCCTTGCCATATTTTGTATCCCCATACACTTTGTGGCAGCCCCCCTTGCCATATTTTGTATCCCCATACACTTTGTGGCAGCCCCCCTTGCCATATTTTGTATCCCCATGCACTTTGTGGGGGATACTTTATCTGGCGCTACACCGGTAAATTATATTTAATTTGATAAAGCAAATATAATTACTAATATCAGAGTTCCCACACCTGATTACTGTCATTACTGGTAATGAAATGGAAATCAAAGCTTCTGCCTATTAAAAGTTTGCATATGAAGTCAGCAGCTAAGTTATTAAAAATGGAAATACTTTTAATAAACCCACTTTTTAAAGCAAATTTCTCAGGTTTTTTTTTTTTTTTTTTTTTTTAAGGAAAAAATATTGATATGTTTTTTGTATTCATGAAATTTTAGGTTACAATTTGATTGGCCGAGATGCAGTTTGTAATATACAAATAGATTTGAAGGTAAGAATTTTTATGTAAAAATGTAAAAATAGTGGGTTACGTGAGCCATATTTCTATTCCATATTTTTATTCTACTCTTTTACAATAGAATAGATACATGAACTTTTTTTTCTCATAAACAGCACACTGAGGTAGAAGATTATAAAATTTGTCTGGTATATATTGTGTGTATGCAGTATTTGATGAAATTTTTAAAACAGTACTCTAGCAGTACTCACTACCAGTTATGTTACTGACCAATCCCTACTGGAATTTTCTGCTTTTTAATTGATAGGTTAAAGAAAAACGTTTTTCTTGTTTTTCAAGTATCAAGCTAACAGTAACAGGATTTATATATGGTTGTATATCTGACAAAACTTCACTGAAACAGAAATGGAAAAAAGGAAGTGCCCAATTTCATGGATACCTGATTACTTGTGACATGAGATGAAGGGTAAATGTATGTTTAATTTCACAGGCTCTTTCCAAGCAGCATGCCTACATCGAAGTTAAGAGTGGACAACATTTTGTGGTTGACAACAAAAGTAAAAATAAAACTAGAAGAAATAAGGTCAGTGATCTACACTATATCTCTTGTATTGCATTACATATACAATAATACTGCCCGTCTCTCTGCATGCATCTCAAACTATAATTTTTAAATACTATATCAAAAATTTTATTTACAAATTTCATGTAAAAAGATTTTGCACATGAAAAAAAAACAAGCAATCAGTGCCTGTGAACGGGCTCTGTGTCAGCTGACTGTGTGTTTTGAGTTGAAGTGAAAGAAGTTCACAAAGGTTATGTCTTGCAAATGGTATTCAGAAGTAAAGTACAAAGTTAGCTGTTAAGGTGTAAAAAGTAGGTGGGAAACATATTTTTAAAAAAATACTGTAAATGCAATAGTTTTCAAGTTACAAGTGATCTAATCAACAGTGATAATCTCCAATTAGGTTTTTCTCAGCTTTGTACTTAGCTACTGGTCTGCAATTATACTATGTTTTAGCTGAGTGAAAAGTAGGTGCATAACATATTTAAACCAAATACTGTAAATGAAATAGTTCTCAAGATACAACTGATTTACTCAACAACGAGAACCTCAAAGTAGCTATTGCTCATCAATGCAATGAACTACAGGTCTGAAATTTTACTATGTTATAGCTGACCCAAAAATAGGTGAACAACACATTTAAAGGAAATTCTCTAAGTGCAATAGTTTTCAAGTTACAATTGATTTACTCAACATTGAAAATATGAAAGCTACTGCTCATGTATGCAATGAGCTGCAGGTCTGCAACTTTACTATGTTATAGCTGACCCAAAAATAGGTGAACAACACATTTAAAAAAATACTGTAAAGCAATAGTTTCAAGTTACAACTCATTTACTCAAATGTGATAACTTGAAAGTAGCTATTGATCAGCTATTCTATGAGCTACAGGTGTACAATTGCATTATGTTATAACTGACTGAAAAGTAGATGAATAACACATTTAAACAAAATACTGTAGATGCAATAGTTTTCAAGTTACAACTGATTTACTCAACAGTGAGAACCTGAAAGTAGCTATTGTTTAGCTTTGCAATTAGCTACATGTCTCCAAATTTTACTATGTTATAGCTGACCCCAAAGTAGATTAATAACATATTTAAAGAAAATTCTTTAAATGCAATAGTTTTCAAGTTACAAGCGAATCACACAACAGTGATAACCGGGAAAATAGCTATTGCTCAGCTATGCAATGAGCTTTTTATTGCGTAAAATAGCCTTACCTTATCCTCACAAGTGCTTGTTTGGTTTTGTGGAGCAAAATGTCACAAGAGGTGACCCCTTTGTCTGCGCATGTCCGCGCTTGCGCAGTAGCCGTTGTCGACAGACTATTGTCGAGAGCTCTTCATTATATTTTTGGTCGACATGGGAGCAACACATACCTTTCCTTATTATCGTCCATTCACGGATGAAAATCTATGAAGTTTTGAAGCGTGCAAGCGTGCACCTACCTGTAGTTGTCCATTATTCGACTGGTATTATCTCTATTCTGCCTCCCTTGTCCTGAAAAGGGTCAGAATAAGATGTTGTGCAAGAAGATGTTGCTGTAAAGTCTTCAGTGGAAGACGGTGTTTATCTTCGGCTGTACTCGCCCATTATTCGACTGGAACTACCTCCTTGTCGAGGAAGGGATGCAGAAGATATTGCTGTAACATTCTCAGTGGAAGTTGCTTTATTGTGAGTATTAGCTTATGCTCGAAAACAAAGAAGAAAGAATGCAGTTGTCTTTGCAACGGAGGTCGTAGATTCTTTACTGTGGGTGGAGCGCCACTCTGGTACAGTAACAGGTCTCCCTCCAAAAGAACGACTACAGAAGCGTATCCACTGATCCTTGCAGTTATTATTTTGCTTCCCAGCAGGTACAGTGAACTTCCTGCTTCTCAGACATGAAAATAGGGACAGATTACCTTCCTTTGCTGTAGATTTAGATGAAGATCGAAAACAAAGAAGAAAGAATGCAGTTGTCTTTGCAACGGAGGTCATAGATTCTTTACTGTGGGTGGAGCGCCACTCTGGTACAGTAACAGGTCTCCCTCCAAAAGAACGACTACAGAAGCGTATCCACTGATCCTTGCAGTTATTATTTTGCTTCCCAGCAGGTACAGTGAACTTCCTGCTTCTCAGACATGAAAATAGGGACAGATTACCTTCCTTTGCTGTAGATTTAGATGAAAATCCAACAGACATCTTTGGGGCAGTATGTGCACTGCTTGTCTTTTCAGCCCTGTTGAAGAATAAAACCTTCCTATGACCATGTCTCCAATGGAAGGAATACTGTGATTTTTGAGTTAATTCTTCTGCAAACTCAACGAAGATCAATCAATGTCTAAAAAATGGCTAGATGAGATATGGTGTTGAAGTCCTTGCTTCCAACCTTTACGAGTGTGTTTTGCATGGTTTATACAGGACAGGGGCTATGTCCAGTAATTATGTCCACCCCCCTGGGGGGTGGATATATTATTTTTGCTTTTTTCGCCGTCCGATGTCCGATGTCCGATGTCCGATGTCCGGCGTCCGGCGTCCGGCGTCCGATGTCCGGCGTCACGCATGGTTTCCGCTCATTTAAAGGAAAAGTATTAGAGCTATTGTCACCAAATTTGGTATGCAGGCTTATTGGGTCAGTAGCTTGCTTGGGATTGCTTTTGGCTGTTGTACCTCTTTTGCTTACTGAGTAATACTTAAGTACAGCTATTTTCAGTACCCATTGGTTTCCGTGCATTTAAGCCAAAATAATTAAAGATATTTTACTACAATTTTGAATACAAGATTGTTATGTCCATAGCTCGCTTGGTATTGCATTTGGGACTGATAGCTTTGTCAGTACATGAGTAATAGCCATTTAGGTACTTCATTGTGTATTTTCAGTACTACTTTTGAGTAATTTGCTTGTATCTCCTTAACCGTGCAAGATAGAGCGATTTCGGCAAAATTTTCGACCCGCAGGGTATCTGAGGAGTGTACTCTTTGCAATTTTCAAAAAATTTTCCCCTCCCCAAAAATGGCGGCCATTTTGAATTTTCGAATTTTTGCCAAAAATGGCAAAACACTAATTTGCTTCTATCTCCTTAACCGTGCGAGATAGAGCGATTTCGGCAAAATTTTCGACCCACAGGGTATCTGATGAGTGTACTCTTTGCAATTTTCAAAAAATTTTCCCCTCCCCAAAAATGGCGGCCATTTTGAATTTTCGAATTTTTGCCAAAAATGGCAAAACACAAATTTCCCTCTATCTCTTTAACCGTGTGAGATAGAGCGATTTCGTCGAAATTTTCAACCCACAGGGTATCTAAGGAGTGTACTCTTTGCAATTTTCAAAAAATTTTCCCCTCCCCAAAAATGGCGGCCATTTTGAATTTTCGAATTTTTGCCAAAAATGGCAAAACACAAATTTGCTTCTATCTCCTTAACCGTGCGAGATAGAGCGATTTCGTCGAAATTTTCGACCCACAGGGTATCTAAGGAATGTAATATTTGCAATTTTCAAAAAATTTTCCCCTCCCTAAAAATGGCGGCCATTTTAAATTTTCGAATTTTTGCCAAAAATGGCAAAACACAAATTTGCTTCTATCTCCTTAACCGTGCGAGATAGAGCGATTTCGTCAAAATTTTCGACCCACAGGGTATCTGAGGAGTGTACTCTTTGCAATATTCAAAAAATTTTCCCCTCCCCAAAAATGGCGGCCATTTTGAATTTTCGAATTTTTGCCAAAAATGGCAAAACACAAATTTGCTTCTATCTCCTTAACCGTGCGAGATAGAGCGATTTCGTCAAAATTTTCGACCCACAGGGTATCTGAGGAGTGTACTCTTTGCAATTTTCAAAAAATTTTCCCCTCCCCAAAAATGGCGGCCATTTTGAATTTTCGAATTTTTGCCAAAAATGGCAAAACACTAATTTGCTTCTATCTCCTTAACCGTGCGAGATAGAGCGATTTCGGCAAAATTTTCGACCCACAGGGTATCTGAGGAGTGTACTCTTTGCAATTTTCAAAAAATTTTCCCCTCCCCAAAAATGGCGGCCATTTTGAATTTTCGAATTTTTGCCAAAAATGGCAAAACACAAATTTCCCTCTATCTCCTTAACCGTGCGAGATAGAGCGATTTCGTCGAAATTTTCGACCCACAGGGTATCTGAGGAGTGTACTCTTTGCAATTTTCAAAAAATTTTCCCCTCCCCAAAAATGGCGGCCATTTTGAATTTTCGAATTTTTGCCAAAAATGGCAAAACACAAATTTCCCTCTATCTCCTTAACCGTGCGAGATAGAGCGATTTCGTCGAAATTTTCAACCCACAGGGTATCTAAGGAGTGTACTCTTTGCAATTTTCAAAAAATTTTCCCCTCCCTAAAAATGGCGGCCATTTTGAATTTTCGAATTTTTGCCAAAAATGGCAAAACACAAATTTGCTTCTATCTCCGTAACCGTGCGAGATAGAGCGATTTCGTCGAAATTTTCGACCCACAGGGTATCTAAGGAATGTAATATTTGCAATTTTCAAAAAATTTTCCCCTCCCTAAAAATGGCGGCCATTTTAAATTTTCGAATTTTTGCCAAAAATGGCAAAACACAAATTTGCTTCTATCTCCTTAACCGTGCGAGATAGAGCGATTTCGTCAAAATTTTCGACCCACAGGGTATCTGAGGAGTGTACTCTTTGCAATTTTAAAAAAATTTTCCCCTCCCCATAAATGGCGGCCATTTTGAATTTTCGAATTTTTGCCAAAAATGGCAAAACACTAATTTGCTTCTATCTCCTTAACCGTGCGAGATAGAGCGATTTCGGCAAAATTTTCGACCCACAGGGTATCTAAGGAATGTAATATTTGCAATTTTCCAAAAATTTTCCCCTCCCCAAAAATGGCGGCCATTTTGAATTTTCGAATTTTTGCCAAAAATGGCAAAACACAAATTTCCTTCTATCTCCTTAACCGTGCGAGATAGAGCGATTTCGTCGAAATTTTCAACCCACAGGGTATCTAACCAATGTAATATTTGCAATCTTCCAAAAATTTTCCCCTCCCCAAAAATGGCGGCCATTTTGAATTTTCGAATTTTTGCCAAAAATGGCAAAACACAAATTTGCTTCTATCTCCTTAACCGTGCGAGATAGAGTGATATCGTCGAAATTTTCGACCTACAGGGTATCTAAGGAATGCAATCTTTGCAATCTTCAAAAAATTTTCCCCTCCCCAAAAATGGCGGCCATTTTGAATTTTCGAATTTTTGCCAAAAATGGCAAAACACAAATTTGCTTCTATCTCCTTAACCGTGCCAGATAGAGCGATTTCGTCGAAATTTTCGACCCACAGGGTATCTGAGCATTGTACTCTTGGTAATTTTTAAAAAATTTTCCCCTCCCCAAAAATGGCGGCCATTTTGAATTTTCGAATTTTTGCCAAAAATGGCAAAACACAAATTTGCTTCTATCTCCTTAAGCGTGCGAGATAGAGCGATTTTGTCGAAATTTTCGACCCACAGGGTATCTAAGGAATGCAATCTTTGCAATTTTCAAAAAATTTTCCCCTCCCCAAAAATGGCGGCCATTTTGAATTTTCGAATTTTTGCCAAAAATGGCAAAACACAAATTTGCTTCTATCTCCTTAACCGTGCGAGATAGAGCGATTTCGTTGAAATTTTCGACCCACAGGGTATCTAAGGAATGTAATATTTGCAATTTTCAAAAAATTTTCCCCTCCCTAAAAATGGCGGCCATTTTAAATTTTCGAATTTTTGCCAAAAATGGCAAAACACAAATTTGCTTCTATCTCCTTAACCGTGCGAGATAGAGCGATTTCGTCAAAATTTTCGACCCACAGGGTATCTGAGGAGTGTACTCTTTGCAATTTTCAAAAAATTTTCCCCTCCCCAAAAATGGCGGCCATTTTGAATTTTCGAATTTTTGCCAAAAATGGCAAAACACTAATTTGCTTCTATCTCCTTAACCGTGCGAGATAGAGCGATTTCGGCAAAATTTTCGACCCACAGGGTATCTGAGGAGTGTACTCTTGCAATTTTCAAAAAATTTTCCCCTCCCCAAAAATGGCGGCCATTTTGAATTTTCGAATTTTTGCCAAAAATGGCAAAACACAAATTTCCTTCTATCTCCTTAACCGTGTGAGATAGAGCGATTTCGTCGAAATTTTCAACCCACAGGGTATCTAAGGAATGTAATATTTGCAATTTTCCAAAAATTTTCCCCTCCCCAAAAATGGCGGCCATTTTGAATTTTCGAATTTTTGCCAAAAATGGCAAAACACAAATTTGCTTCTATCTCCTTAACCGTGCGAGATAGAGTGATATCGTCGAAATTTTCGACCTACAGGGTATCTAAGGAATGCAATCTTTGCAATCTTCCAAAAATTTTCCCCTCCCCAAAAATGGCGGCCATTTTGAATTTTCAAATTTTTGCCAAAAATGGCAAAACACAAATTTGCTTCTATCTCCTTAACCATGCGAGATAGAGCGATTTCGTCGAAATTTTTCAACCCACAGGGTATCTAAGGAATGTAATCTTTGCAATTTTCAAAAAAATTTCCCCTCCCCAAAAATGGCAGCCATTTTGAATTTTCGAATTTTTGCTTAAAATGGAAAAACACAAACTGGCCTTAACCGTGCAAAATAGAGTTATTTTGTTGAAATTTTCGACCCATAGGGTATCTAAGAAATGTACTCTTGGCAATTTTCAAAAAAATTTCCTTTTCCCAAAAATGGCGGCCATTTTGAATTTTCAAATTTTTGCCAAAAATAGAAAAACAGGAATTTGCTTCTATCTTCTTAACCGTGCAAGATAGAGTGATTTCGTCAAAATTTTCAACCCAACCAATGCAAAAAGGCATGAAGCTGAAATAATTTACATCTACACTAACAAATATTTAAGCATCATTGATATATTTTACAAATGAAACAGGGTCTTGTAAGACTACTGTACAATTTGGGCAAAAGGTTCATGGGTGGACATTACACATGATAATGTGTGTTCTTCTATGCTATCCTGTTTCTATTCGCATCTACTATCAACAGGGCGGCCTATTTCTAGTTATTTGTCCTACTAACTATAAAATATCATCGTACCACTCTTCCTAGTTTACCAGGAGAGATGGATACAGAAGAACGTGGCTACATTAATGCAAGTCACCATGGAGGCTCTTCTTGCAGTGTTACTGGCAGTGATGGGAGACTTTCACTGCCATCCCAGAGTTGTGCGAATCTTCAGTTGGGATTGTCGAATTACTCTCCAATCGAATTCACCAATACCTGTACTACCCACAATGCAAAGCGATGACGTCAGACAGGAAAACATGGCTACAGTAAATACCGCTTAAATATTGCTGGAAAATGCTTCAAAAGAAAGCAATTTATCCACTCAAGAATTGCAGAACTCCAGGTTTCTATGGCAGTTTATTTCTTGTATAGAAACTCGGCTAATGACGACCTCTGATACATCTCAGTGTCCTGAATTGATGTCTAACTACGACTTCAACGGTCACGGCCCACGAGTGAAGTTCGTTTACTACGTCAATAAATACCTGCTTGTCCCTTCATTTAAGCTGGAAACAGCAGAAATTGTTAGAAATTCGCTTACAAAAGATGCGTTCTTTTATGTACCGACTCACCAAGATTTTCAACATCTACTTCAGTTTAATGTACACGGTTAAACCAATCAGTTCAAAGCAATATGAAATTCGGGTTAGCGACCCCTCTACTGCTCAGCCAGTGAATTTCGTCACCCCAGTGAAGTTCGTCACCTGCCGTAAAAATGCTCAAGGATAGGCAGTATTCATATTTAAATAAATTAAATAGCTGCTTTCAGCAACAAGGTATACATGTATGCCCAAAGTTCACAGGAAAAATTCTTTAATATTGCCATAAAATGCACGTGACGAAATTCACTGGGGTGACGAAATTCACTGGCTGAGCAGTACAGTATCATGCCAGTAGTAAAGAAGCAAAACTCTTTCTTCAGTCTCACGGAATAGGAGTTCACCATATACCTAGACCACTGGTTGTTTAGTGTACGTAAAAGACACCAGTATTGGGTTCAAACCAAAGAACTCATCCAATTATGCATCAACTGGGCTTCGTGATATCGATTTCCTAGGTTACCACTGCATTTTGGTACCAGGAAATTTCTTTCACCATATACCTAGACTACTGGTTGTTTAGTGTACGTAAAAGACACCAGTATTGGGTTCAAACCAAAGAACTCATCCAATTATTCATCAACTGGGCTTCGTGATATCGATTTCCTAGGTTACCACTGCATTTTGGTACCAGGAAATTTCTTTCTACCTCGAATAAATTAAATACCTGAGAATCTATTCAAGACATGGCGATCTCATCACAGTTAACCCCAAGGTTGCTTATATCCCAGGTAGGGATAATAGCATCTTTGGAAAAGACTATACCAATGGGTCAGTTATGTATGTGTGCCTTTCAGTGGTATCTAGAAAAAACTGGCAATATCTCCAGTCACTAGTTGTGGGAATTCCTGTTTCAAATCCTTCTGAAAAAGCATATTCAGTGGGGGAAAATGCCAAAGGAATGGGAAATAGGATGCCTTTTCCATACACAGGTGCACAATTCCCTTATTTTCGTAGATGCATTAAACCAGGGTTGATGATCCCATCTTAAAGCATCACAGTCAGTGGCTTTGGACAGTTAAAAATGTGTATATTACATTTCAATGTCATACAACTAAAGGCAGTGTGTTCAGCCCTTAAAAGCCTTCAAGACAAATTCTACACAAAAGAATTCTGATAGCATCAGACAACACCACTGTGTTCGGTTATCTGAACAAACAGGGGGGGAGCATATACCTCCTAGTTTAGCGCAGCTTGGCCTACTGCAATCCTTGAAATATACTCATAACAGACCTATTCTTGGTTGCTTAAAGGTCATACCCAACATCATCTCCAGAAGGGATAAAGGTTTGGCGTATCCTGGCCTACTGCAATCCTTGAAATATACTCACAAGAGACAGAAATATTCTGGGGTTGCTTAAATGTCATACTCAATGATCTCTACAGAAGGGACAAAAGTAATCTGTATAGAATGGTTCTTACTCCCTTTATGGTTCAAGTTTGGCACAAATCAACAATAGGTGTTTCATGCAGGTATGCTGCATCTTGGCCTACTGCAATCCTTGAAATATTCTCATATGAGCCAGATATATTCAGGGTTGCCTAGATGTCATGACAGCCTCTCCACAAAGAACGAAATAATACAGACAGGATAGTCTCTTCATCTTTAAATATTCTATTTGATTTACATAGTTTGTCAAATACCAATGGTAGAGATGTTTGCCACCAATATGAGTCACAAACTTCCATTCTATGTTGCCAGTCCCGGATGCAAATGCTCTGAACATAGATGCATTAACCATCTTGTTGGAGGTACTGGACTGCTAGGCCTTTTGTCCTATACCACTTATTCCAAAAAGTCATTGAACAAGTGAACACTAGGTGCAAAATGATTGTAGTGGCCCCTTGGTGGCCCATGATGCATTGGCTTTGGGGTCTGGTGAGTCATTCAACCAAACCTCCTTTACAGCTACTTCACTGGTCTCAGAAACAGCCATTCAGTCAGAAGTACCATCTGAATCTGTTGCATTGGCACCTTCATGTTTGGCACCTTAACACCACTCAGAATCTCTTATATCATTCTCTGAGCAAGGGGTAGAGAGATTTAGGGCATCTCAAGGACCCTCATCTTGGAATGTATGAGTCATGAGGGGTCTTTTTGAGCTCTGGTACCCACAGAATAGGGTGGCCATCTCAGAGCCTACTGTCTCAAATATACCAGATTTTTTGATCCATTTACTTGCAAAAATCTGAAACCTGTCACTATTGTTGGCTTTGCAGCAGCCATAGCTGATCATTTACATTTTTTGTGCAGGAGTTGAGCAAAAGCCTGGATCTTTATAGGCCTATTGCAAGTGTTTATAGAGAGAAGCCCACTGCTGACAGAGGTGTAGCATCAAGGGATTTGCCTTTGCCTCTGTTGGTTTTCACAAAAGGCTCCTTATTAACCTTTAAAGGAGGTCAGTCAGTTAAAAAAAAAAAAAAAAAAAAAAAAGTTTGACTTGCAAGACTGTTGCAATGGCATTGGAAGTGTATTCTGGGACTTTGGCTCCTTCAGACACAAGCCTCATAGGAAGGAGGTTACAGTTTCTCCCTCCTACCTACCTTTTCAGCAAGGACCTATTAGCCTCAATTGGTCTAGATTGGCTCCAGTGGTCACTTCAGCTCTAGATCATTCCTGAACTCAAATTGCCTGGACACATGTTTCGTTGTCCTCCTACAGCACTTACATCCTTCATGGACAGGACTACTGCTTGGAGAGAAGGGAAAGTCTCCTACTCCTGCCTTTTAGCAAGAATCAGTTGGCTTCTGATGCCCCAGATGGCTCAAACCAGTGGTCATTCCAGCTCACAAACCTTTCTTGAGCTGACGTTGGACTGATGTTGTGACACTCTGCTTCTTACAGTACTTAGTTACTATCAAGACAGTACAAGTACTTCAAGGAGGTGAAGCATCTCTTGCTCATATCTTTTAAGGAAGGCTTGATGGAGATATCTTGAGTTCTGCTATCTCTTCCTGGATCAATCTGGAGGCATGATTAGATTGCCAGTCCTTTAATTCTGATTCTCAGAATCTATACATTGAGGCACATATTACATACATGGCTGCCTCTTTAGTTTTCAAGAGTGGGGTCTTACCTGAGCAGATATGGAACTCTTGTTATTGGAAGACCCACAATTCTTTACTTCATTCTACTTGAAGAAGTAGCTTGGCAATCCCATGACCAGTCCATGAAGAAATTGGGCCTTGTGGATTCACCTCAGCATGTAGTCAATTTTTGTGTATTTTTACATGTTATTGATATGACTCACATATTTATGTTCTCTCCAGTTATACAAGTGTTGTGTCACTGACATATGTCTTTCTTGACTTACATATGGCCCCATATCTGCAGTTCATGCAGTTCAGTTTGCCTGCTTGGAGATTTTCTCATTGTCAGATGATGACATCTTGTTTCGGGAGTCATGCAGACATCTCCGGCCAATACCGGGTGATGGTTAATACTGCTATATGATTTGTTGTAAAATTGTCTACAACAGCAACAGCAGCAACAATGACGACCACATCATGGATCTCTTGTTGAGGTTAGCAAATTACTTATCTGTGATGAAGAAGTAATATATATAACCTAAGATGTGACGTATGGAAGCTTATCTTATCCTCTTATCAAGTGCTTTATTTGGTGACCCCTTGTCTGACAATCATCTAACAGTGTGGCCAAAACAAATACCCTCCACCTGTTATGGTTGTATTCAAGCACTTGTGAGGATAAGGTAAGGCTATTTTACGCAATAAAATGTAACAAATTTTATTGTAATTTAACTTTTTACAAGTTAAATACTTACCTTATCCTCACAAGGATAAACCCACCCTACCTCCCCGCATAATTTGTTTTCTGGGGACCAAAAATACAATGAAAAGCTCTCGACAATCGTCTGTCGACAACGGCTACTGCGCAAGCGCGGACATGCGCAGACAAAGGGGTCACCTCTTGTGACAAGAATATTTCTTTAAAAATTCTTGTCGGTCGATGTGTTTTGCTCCACAAAACCAAACAAGCACTTGTGAGGATAAGGTAAGTATTTAACTTGTAAAAAGTTAAATTACAATAAAATTTGTTACAATTGGTCTGCAATTCCATTATGTTATAGCTGACTGAAAAGTACATGAATAACATATTTAAACAAAATACTGTAACTGCAATAGTTTTCAAGTTACAAGTGATTCATTCAACAGTGAGAACCTCAAAGTAGCTATTTCTCAGCTATGCTGCTGCAGAGTGACTGACAAGACAGCTGACATAAAATTCACATACTTTTCAAATATAATTTATACAATAATATGTTGCTATTTAATGTAGACTGTGATTTTAATTGATTTATTCAGTTCCTTTCTATCATTAAGCGTCCCGCAAGGGACGCTTGTTTGTGTATGGGAGAGCATCTGGCTCCGCCGGCTCCGGCGGCTCCGCATTTTGTTTTCCTTATAACTCTGTAACCGTTAGGCGGATTCTTTTCAAATTTGGCAGGTTTAGGCAGTAGCCTTGGGGAATTTTTTTGAATATGCTGCAGTGACATTTCAACCAATCAGAGAGGTCACATGACCAAAAATGTCTTTTTTCGATGGGGAAGCTTGTCCGGATGATAACTTGAAAGGAATTTTATCAATTCACCTGAAACTTGGCAAATATATTCATTCTATTAAAATCTGGAAATCATTAGATTTTGGCATTGATTGGTCAAGAAATGGCCGAGTAATTAATGATTAATTAATCATTACGAATTTTCCAAATAAGGAAAACACAAAAATGCTTATATCTCGAAAACTGTGCTAGATAGAGCGATTTCGACAAAATTTTTGACCTGCAGGGTATCTCTGCGGAGTAGTTTTCCCAATTTTCAAAAAATTTTTGTCTCGCCAAAAATGGCGGCCATTTTGAATTTTCGAAATTTTCGCAAAAATTGCAAAACACAAAAATCCTTATATCTCGAAAACCGTGCTAGATAGAGCGATATCGACGAAATTTTGGACCCACAGGGTATCTCTGCAGAGTAGTTATCCCAATTTTGAAAAAATTTTTGTCTCGCCAAAAATGGCGGCCATTTTGAATTTTCGAATTTTTCGCAAAAATTGCAAAACATAAAAATGCTTATATCTCGAAAACCGTGCTAGATAGAGCGATTTCGACGAAATTTTTGACCCGCAGGGTATCTCTGCAGAGTAGTTATCCCAATTTTGAAGAAATTTTTGTCTCGCCAAAAATGGCGGCCATTTTGAATTTTCGAATTTTTCGCAAAAATTGCAAAACATAAAAATGCTTATATCTCGAAAACCCTGCTAGATAGAGCGATTTCGACGAAATTTTTGACCCGCAGGGTATCTCTGCAGGGTAGCCATGCCAATTTTCAAACAAAAAATTTCTCGCAAAAAATGGCGGCCATTTTGAATTTTCCGCAAAATTGCAAAACACAAAAATGCTTATATCTCGAAAACCGTGCTAGATAGAGCGATTTCGACGAAATTTTTGACCCACAGGGTATCTCTGCAGAGTAGCCATGCCAATTTTCAAAAAAATTTTGTCTTGCCAAAAATGGCGGCCATTTTGAATTTTCGAATTTTTGCGCAAAAATTGCAAAACACAAAAATGCTAATATTTCGAAAGCCGTGCTACATAGAGCGATTTCGACGAAATTTTTTATCTTCAGGGTATCTCTGCAGAGCAGCTATCCCAAAGAGCTTTCACTTGCTGAAGTTTCAGACCCATAGCCAATTACTCACCTACTCAAAATGAGTAAATGCGAATTATCTCTAAAAGTATTGCAGATAGCCAATTTTTCTCAAATAACTCATTCACCTACTTTTGGGAGAGCTTTCACATGGTGAAGTTTCAGACCCATAGCTAATTATTTACCTACTCAGAATGAGTAAATGCTAATTATCTGTAAAAGTATTGCGGATACCCAATTTTTATCAAATAACTCATTCATCTACTTGTGGGAGAGCTTTCACATAGTGAAGTTTCAGACCCATAGCTAATTACTCACCTACTCAAAATGAGTAAATGTGAATTATCTCTAAAAGTATTGCAGATAGCCAATTTTTCTCAAATAACTCATTCACCTACTTTTGGGAGAGCTTTCACTTGGTGAAGTTTCAGACCCATAGCTAATTACTCACCTACTCAAAATGAGTAAATGCGAATTATCTCTAAAAGTATTGCAGATAGCCAATTTTTCTCAAATAACTCATTCACCTACTTTTGGGAGAGCTTTCACTTGGTGAAGTTTCAGACCCATAGCTAATTACTCACCTACTCAAAATGAGTAAATGCGAATTATCTCTAAAAGTATTGCAGATAGCCAATTTTTGTCAAATTAATCATTCACCTACTTTTGGGAGAGCTTTCACTTGGTGAAGTTTCAGACCCATAGCTAATTATTCACCTACTCAAAATGAGTAAATGTGAATTATCTCTAAAAGTATTGCAGATAGCCAATTTTTGTCAAATTAATCATTCACCTACTTTTGGGAGAGCTTTCACTTGGTGAAGTTTCAGACCCATAGCTAATTACTCACCTACTCAAAATGAGTAAATGCGAATTATCTCTAAAAGTATTGCAGATAGCCAATTTTTCTCAAATAACTCATTCACCTACTTTTGGGAGAGCTTTCACTCTGTGAAGTTTCAGACCCATAGCTAATTACTCACCTACTCAAAATGAGTAAATGCGAATTATCTCTAAAAGTATTGCAGATAGCCAATTTTTCTCAAATAACTCATTCACCTACTTTTGGGAGAGCTTTCACTTGGTGAAGTTTCAGACCCATAGCTAATTACTCACCTACTGAAAATGAGTAAATGTGAATTATCTCTAAAAGTATTGCAGATAGCCAATTTTTCTCAAATAACTCATTCACCTACTTTTGGGAGAGCTTTCACTTGGTGAAGTTTCAGACCCATAGCTAATTACTCACCTACTCAAAATGAGTAAATGCGAATTATCTGTAAAAGTATTGCAGATAGCCAATTTTTCTCAAATAACTCATTCACCTACTTTTGGGAGAGCTTTCACTCTGTGAAGTTTCAGACCCATAGCTAATTACTCACCTACTCAAAATGAGTAAATGCGAATTATCTCTAAAAGTATTGCAGATAGCCAATTTTTCTCAAATTAATCATTCACCTACTTTTGGGAGAGCTTTCGCTTGAAGTTTCAGACCCATAGCTAATTACTCACCTACTCAAAATGAGTAAATGCTAATTATCTGTAAAAGTATTGCAGATAGCCAATTTTTCTCAAATAACTCATTCACCTACTTTTGGGAGAGCTTTCACTTGGTGAAGTTTCAGACCCATAGCTAATTACTCACCTACTGAAAATGAGTAAATGTGAATTATCTCTAAAAGTATTGCAGATAGCCAATTTTTCTCAAATAACTCATTCACCTACTTTTGGGAGAGCTTTCACTTGGTGAAGTTTCAGACCCATAGCTAATTACTCACCTACTCAAAATGAGTAAATGCGAATTATCTCTAAAAGTATTGCAGATAGCCAATTTTTCTCAAATAACTCATTCACCTACTTTTGGGAGAGCTTTCACTCTGTGAACTTTCAGACCCATAGCTAATTACTCACCTACTCAAAATGAGTAAATGCGAATTATCTCTAAAAGTATTGCAGATAGCCAATTTTTCTCAAATAACTCATTCACCTACTTTTGGGAGAGCTTTCACTCTGTGAACTTTCAGACCCATAGCTAATTACTCACCTACTCAAAATGAGTAAATGCGAATTACCTCTAAAAGTATTGCAGATAGCCAATTTTTCTCAAATAACTCATTCACCTACTTTTGGCAGAGCTTTCACTTGGTGAAGTTTCAGACCCATAGCTAATTATTCACTTACTCAAAATGAGTAAATGTGAATTATCTCTAAAAGTATTGCAGATAGCCAATTTTTATCAAATAACTCATTCACCTACTTTTGGGAGAGCTTTCACTTGGTGAAGTTTCAGACTCATAGCTAATTACTCACCTACTCAAAATGAGTAAATGCGAATTATCTCTAAAAGTATTGCAGATAGCCAATTTTTCTCAAATTAATCTTTCACCTACTTTTGGGAGAGCTTTCACTTGGTGAAGTTTCAGACCCATAGCTAATTACTCGTCTACTCAAAATGAGTAAATGCGAATTATCTCTAAAAGTATTGCAGATAGCCAATTTTTCTCAAATAACTCATTCACCTACTTTTGGGAGAGCTTTCACTTGGTGAAGTTTCAGACCCATAGCTAATTACTCACCTACTCAAAATGAGTAAATGCAAATTATCTCTAAAAGTATTGCAGATAGCCAATTTTTCTCAAATAACTCATTCACCTACTTTTGGCAGAGCTTTCACTTGGTGAAGTTTCAGACCCATAGCTAATTATTCACCTACTCAAAATGAGTAAATGCGAATTATCTCTAAAAGTATTGCAGATAGCAAATTTTTGTCAAATAACTCATTCACCTACTTTTGGGAGAGCTTTCACTTTAACAGCAAAACTATTCAATTTAAAGGAGTTTTGTCAAATATGTTGAATTATCTCTAAAAGTATTGCAGATAGCCAATTTTTCTCAAATAACTCATTCACCTACTTTTGGCAGAGCTTTCACTTGGTGAAGTTTCAGACCCATAGCTATTTATTCACCTACTCAAAATGAGTAAATGCTAATTATCTGTAAAAGTATTGCGGATACCCAATTTTTTTCAAATACTCATTCATCTACTTGTGGGAGAGCTTTCACATGGTGAAGTTTCAGACCCATAGCTAATTACTCACCTACTCAAAATGAGTAAATGCGAATTATCTCTAAAAGTATTGCAGATAGCCAATTTTTCTCAAATAACTCATTCACCTACTTTTGGGAGAGCTTTCACTTGGTGAAGTTTCAGACCCATAGATAATTATTCACCTACTCAAAATGAGTAAATGTGAATTATCTCTTAATAGTATTGCAGATAGCCAATTTTTCTCAAATAACTCATTCACCTACTTTTGGAAGACCTTTCACACACGAAAATGAAAAATTGTGAATATCTCGGAAAAGCTATTTCTTCTGCTTTAATGCTCGGCGGGAGATACACACCACGGCAGTGGTGTTGACAAAAATTTTTGTCTCCCCAAAAATTGTGGCCATTTTGAATTTTCAAAGTTTTGGCAAAACACAAAAATGCTTATATCTCGAAAACCGTGCTATATGGAGCGAACTCAACAAAATTTTGGACCTGCTGGGTATCTCTGCAGAGTAGCCATGCCAATTTTCAAAATATTTTTGTCTCGCCAAATATAGCGGACATTTTTAATTTTTTAATTTTTTGCAAAACACAAAAATGCTTATATCTTGAAAATAGTGCTAGATAGAGCAGACTGCGCTGACTTTGGTTGCCACAACAGTATAAGGCTAGAAACGAAGCATTTTCTTAATACTTTAGCACTCACCTTTATATCCTTTTCGGGACGCTTTGTTTTTGCTATGCAAAAACATTATCTTTTTTTTTTGCGAGCGATCCTCTAGTTAATATTTCTTCTTGAATTTTATTTCATTTATCTTTTGTTTATTTAATATAAATTTTCTTATTATACTATAGCCCATAATGTATATATTTTGGTGAAAGTATCAGAAATATTTTGAAAAGTATTCAAATTCAATCATTACCCCACAGCCCTTAAGGGCTGTCGGGGTATTGCTTTCACCCATGGTGTCCGGATGGGCGGGCGGGAGGGCGGCGGGAAAAAGTTTGTCCGGGCTGTATCTCAGAAACCGTAAGGTGTAAGAAGTTGATACTTGGTAGGGACATTGGTTAGGAGGTGTAGGTATGCAAAGTCATGGTCTGACCTTGATTTGACCTTGCCGTAGTGACCTTGAGTTTGAAAATCTTGTCTGGGCTATATCTCAGAAACCGTAAGGTGTAGGAAGTTGATACTTGGTAGGGACATTGGTTAGGGGGTGTAGGTGTGCAACGTCATGGTGTGACCTTGATTTGACCTTTGATCTTGCTGTAGTGACCTTGACCTATAAAATCTTGTCTGGGCTATATCTCGGAAACTATAAGGTGTAGGAAGTTGACATTTGGTAGGGATATTGGTTAGGGGGTATAGGTGTGCAACGTCATGGTGTGACCTTGATTTGACCTTTGACCTTGCCGTAGTGACCTTGACCTATAAAATCTTGTCCGGGCTATATTTTGGAAACCATAAGGTGTAGGAAGTTGATATTTGGTAGGGACATTGATCAAGGGTTATGTGTGTGCAATGTCATGGTGTGACCTGGATTTGACCTTTGATCTTGCATATCTGATGCTATTTTATGTCTCTACAAGGATATCTGATACTATTTATCTCTCTTATATCTCTCTCTTATATCTTTTTACTTGAATCTTGGTTGTTGCACCTTTGGGTGTCTTTTGGTGTAGATTAAGCACTGTTAAAGTCATATTAGAATTCATTAACCGTTTTACTTTTGCAACTTCAAACTGTAACAGATGGTATTGTATCAAGTGATCCACAGGTTTTGCCCAAATCCACATAAAAGCATGTATTGCTACATCTGTATGTATGGGTAATATTCAAAACATCCAAACCATAATTCGACTATACAAATGAAAATCAAAATGGGAGAAGTATTAAAGCTTCATAATTTTTGGTTTACTGAATTGTCTTGTTTTAATACTTAATCTTTACATGCAATTTCTTTCTCTTAGATGTTATTTTCTCTACTTAAACATTATTTGGACACTGACACTGCTCTGAAAGTATCCCAATCTGTGTACTGTTTCACTACTTCTATATCTCATGGTGTTGAAAACTATTTTCCCAGGCTGTGGGGTACGGGCATCTCTGATGCTATTTTTTGCATTTGACAAAATTGGAAGTATACGAATTTGAAAAATTAAGAAGTATTTGCATGTCTGTGTCGATAATCTGGTGATAACCAGTGATTTCTGACTTGTTCCATGGAATGACATTTGATGTGCACATGCCCTGGACTGTTTCTCTGCAGCTGATTAACTTCCTATTGACCATTGTTTGTCAACCAAATTTCTTTTTATTCTGATGGATACAATATACTCAGTATTGGCCAATGGAATTGGCCATCGTTTTGAAATGAGTAATAAATGTATTTTATTTGTATTGTACAGATATATTTGGTTCCTGAAGCAAGGTATGAAGTGTGTGATGGAGACCACCTCACCTTTGCAGATGTCGAATGTGTCTACACCAAAAGTGATGGATCTAGAGTGAGTAGACACAGGCAAACATTGTTGTGTGAAACTCTTGTTTGTTAGACCTTACCTTCAAACTGTAAATTGCATCTATCAATTCTATAATCACAAGAACATCGCAGTTTTTGACTAGTCATGACAAAGATATCCCTAAAGATGAGCCGATAAAGAATAGTAGTGGAATATTAGGTTATCGAACCACTAACAGTCTTCAATAGTGTTAGACATGATTAACTTTTTTCTGTTGTATTTATCACCTCATGTGGGATTTTAATGTGCTGTATACAGTCATTAGGCTTCCTTATATTGGGAGATTTAACTTATGAAAGGTATGATTTTGAAACATTTTATTAGGCGGGTTACATGTAATCAACCCGCCTATGAGATTGATGTGTCCGACATTCGTCCGTCCGTCTGTCCGCCTACATTTTCGTTTCCGGACTGTAACTCAAAAACACTTTGTCTAATCAAATTCAAATTTGACAGGGAGATAGATCACCATCATAGCTAAGTTGCTTTCGAAATTGGTGAAATTCCATCTTTTCGTTTGTCCATTTTTTGTCCATTTGCCTGTCCGTCAACATTTCCGTTTCTGGACTCTAACTCGAAAACGCTTTGTCCAATCGAATTCAAATTTGACAGGGAGATAGATCACCATCATAGCTAAATTGCTTTCGAAATTAGTGGAATTCTGTGTGTTCGTTTGTCTGTCCGTCAGCATTTCTGTTTCTGGACTTAACTCAAAAATGCTTTTTCCAGTCGAATTCAAATTTGACAGGGAGATAGATAACCATCATAGCTAAATTGCTTTCGAAATTAGTGGAATTCCATTTGTTCGTTTGTCTGTCCGTCAGCATTTCTGTTTCTGGACTTAACTCAAAAATGCTTTTTCCAGTCGAATTCAAATTTTCGAAAGTCGCTTTCGAAATTGGTGTAATTCCATCTGTTCGTTTTTTTTGTCCGTTTGTCTGTCTGTCAACATTTCTGTTTCCAGACTCTAACTGGAAAACACTTTGTCCAATCAAATTCAAACTTGACGGATATAGATCTCCATCATAGCTAATTTGCTTTCGAAATTGGTGTAATTCTGTCCGTTTGTGTGTCTGTTTTTTGTCCGTTTGTCTGTCCGTCAACATTTCTGTTTCCGGACTCGAACTGGAAAACACTTTGACAAACCCGCCTTTTGGGCCATCTCTGACCCTCTTGTATGTTTATCATCTTAGAAATGTAAAAGTAAGAATTTTATTTGGAAATTATGCAACAGTTTGCTTGAATATTCTACTTTTGTAGAACCTCATAATCAGTCATATTGTTTGCAGTGTTAACCTTTCTGTATGGCCATCTGACATCTTCAGTATTTCCTCACGGATACCATACATTGGTAACAGTTAATCATTTCATCTTTACATTTTTAGCTTTTAGAAGCCAACTCAAGGCTTAACTCTTTAGACTAGCATACCCACCACCATAGTCATTATTCCCGTGGTGGGTGACAACTGGGTTTCAACTTTTACTCCGTTTTGGACTCTCCCTTTTTATGTCAGCTGACTTGTCAGTCAGCTGACATTATGTCGTCACTCTGCGGCGTGGGCGTACGCGTACGCGTCCGCGTCTGCGTCCGCGTGAACAACTTCTCCTCCAAAACTACAAGGCCTAGAGACGTGCTGTTTTTTTTAAAAGATACCTTATCTATCGAGGATGAAAAATTGTTCAAGGCATGCAAATCTGTCTGTTCGTCTGTTTGCTAGAGACATTACAAGGGGGGTACCCCCACCAAAAGTGTGAAAATTTCAACACTTAATCACAATTTTCTCAGTGACTATTGCAGGGATTTCTCTCATATCTTGCATATATGTACTAGGCCACAGGTAGATTCTTTTGTGTGAGTATGAGACCTGGATCTGTCTTACTTTTTTTTTAATAAATTTTTTTAATAATTTTTAATGCATTAAAATTCATGAAATCATGCACAAAATCATTTATAACTTGAAAAGTGTTGCATTTAGAGCATTTTGTTAAAATATGTTATTCAGCTACTTTTTTCATAGCTACAATATGGTGAGTAAGTTGGGTGCCTGTCTCAATAGCTAAGTGAGTAATAGCTACTTTTGGGCTTTTCAGTAACTTCCATCATGAGTAAAATCACTTGTAACTTAAAAACTATTGCATTTAGAGAATTTCGTATAAATATGTTATTCAGCTACTTTTGGGTCAGCTATAACATAGTAAAATTTTAGACCTGTAGCTCATGGCATAGCTGAGTAATAGCTACTTTTAGGTTATCACTGTTGAGTAAATCGCTTATAACTTCAAAACTATTGCATTTAGAGAATTTCGTATAAATATGTTATTCAGCTACTTTTGGGTCAGCTATAACATAGTAAAATTTCAGACCTGTAGCTCATGGCATAGCTGAGTAATAGCTACTTTTAGGTTATCACTGTTGAGTAAATCGCTTATAACTTGGAAACTATTGCATTTACAGTATTTTGTTTCAATATGTTATTCACCTATTTTGGGATCAGCTATAACATAGTGAAGTTTCAGATCTGTGGCTCATTGCATAGCTGAGTAATAGCTACTTTGAAGTTCTCACTATTGAGTAAATCACTTGTAACTTAAAACCTATTGCATTTAGAGAATTTCGTATAAATATGTTATTCAGCTACTTTTGGGCCAGCTATAACATAGTGAAATTTCAGATCTGTAGGTCATGGCATAGCTGAGTAATAGCTACTTTAAAGTTCTCACTATTGAGTAAATCAGTTGTAATTGGAAAACTATTGCATTTAGAGAATTTCGTATAAATATGTTATTCAGCTACTTTTGGGTCAGCTATAACATAGTAAAATTTCAGACCTGTAGCTCATGGCATAGCTGAGTAATAGCTACTTTTAGGTCATCACTATTGAGTAAATCAGTTGTAACTTCAAAACTATTGCATTTACAGTATTTTGCTTAAATATGTTGTTCACCTACTTTTGGGTCAGCTATAACATAGTGAAATTTCAGACCTGTAGCTCATTGCATAGCTGAGTAATAACTACTTTGAGGTTCTCACTATTGAGTAAATCAGTTGTAATTGCAAAACTATTGCATTTAGAGAATTTAGTATAAATATGTTATTCAGCTACTTTTGGGTCAGCTATAACATAGTAAAATTTCAGACCTGTAGCTCATGGCATAGCTGAGTAATAGCTACTTTTAGGTCATCACTATTGAGTAAATCAGTTGTAACTTGAAAGCTATTGCATGTACAGTATTTTGTTTAAATATGTTGTTCACCTACTTTTGGGTCAGCTATAACATAGTAAAATTTCAGACCTGTAGCTCATGGCATAGCTGAGTAATAGCTACTTTGAGGTTATCACTGTTGAGTAAATCGCTTATAACTTGGAAATTATTGCATTTAGAGTATTTTGTTTCAATATGTTATTCACCTATTTTGGGGTCAGCCATAACATAGTGAAGGTCCAGACCTGTGACTCATTGCATAGCTGAGTAATAGCTACTTTGAAGTTCTCAATGTTGAGTAAATCACTTATAATGTGAAAACTATTGCATTTAGAGAATTTAGTATAAATATGTTATTCAGCTACTTTTGGGTCAGCTATAACATAGTAAAATTTCAGACCTGTAGCTCATGGCATAGCTGAGTAATAGCTACTTTTAGGTTATCACTGTTGAGTAAATCACTTATAACTTGGAAACTATTGCATTTAGAGTATTTTGTTGCAATATGTTATTCACCTATTTTGGGGTCAGCTATAACATAGTGAAGTTCCAGACCTGTGGCTCATTGCATAGCTGAGTAATAGCTACTTTGAAGTTCTCACTGTTGAGTAAATCAGTTGTAATTGGAAAACTATTGCCTTTACAGAAATTTGTGCAAATATGTTATTCAGCTACTTTTGGGTCAGCTATAACATAGTGAAATTACATACCTGTAGCTCATGGCACAACTGAGCAATAGCTATTCTCAGGCACTGACTGTTGAGTAAATCGGCTATAACTTGAAAAATATTGCATTTGGAGTATTTTGTTAAAATATATTGTTCACCTACTTTTGGGTTAGCTATAACATAGTGAAATTACAGACCTATAGCTCATGGCATAGCGGAGCAATAGCTATTTTCAGGTTCTCACTATTGAGTAAATCAGTTGTAACTTGAAAACTATTGCATTTACAGTATTTTGCTTAAATATGTTGTTCACCTACTTTTAGGTCAGCTATAACAGAGCAAAAATTCAGACATGTAGCTCATTGCATAGCTGAGTAATAGTTACTTTGAGGTTCTCACTCTTGAGTAAATCAGTTGTAACTTGAAAACTATTACATTTAGAGTATTTTGTTAAATATGTTATTCACAGATGTTTTGGTCAGCTATAACATAGTGAAATTGCAGACCTCTATGTCATGGCATAGCTGAGCAATAGCTTCTTTCAGGTTCTCACTGTTGAGTAAATCATTGTATCCAACCTGTAGGAAATCATGGGCTGGGAATCTGTTAATATGGTCCGATTTGACCTTGGAACCCTCCTTCAAGGTCAAATGAGGATAGCCAAACATAAAAGTGCTTATAACTCGCTTATTATTGGTCCTAGAGGTTTGGAATGAAAACCAACCTATAGAAAATCATGAGCTGGGAATTTTTTGGTGTGGTCGGATTTCACCTTGGACCCCTCCTTCAAGGTCAAATGAGGATAGCCAAACTTAAAAGTGCTTATAACTCGCTTATTATTGGTCCTAGAGGTTTGGAATGGAAAACCAACCTATAGAAAATCATGGGCTGGGAATCTTTTGGTGTGGTCAGATTTGACCTGGGACCCCTCCTTCAAGGTCAATTGAGGATAGTCAAACTTACAATTGCTTATAACTCGCTTATTATTGGTCCTACAGGTTTGGGATGGTAAACAAGCTACAGGAAATCATGGGCTGGGAATTTTTTTGTGTGGTCGGATTTGACCTTAGACCCCTCCGTGAAGGTCAAACAAGGATAGCCAAACTTAAAAGTGCCTATGACTCACTTATTATTGGTCCGAGAGGTTTGGGATGGTAAACCATCCTAAATTCTTTGGCTGGGAATCTTTTGGTATGGTCAGATTTGACCTTTGGATCCCTTCTTCATGGTCGAACGAGGATATTGCATTTATAGTATTTCTTTAAATATTTTTAACCTACTTTTTACACTTAAACAATTACCTTGTTACTTTATTTCATAATACCATTTGCAGGGCACAACTTTTTTGTCCTTTTCTTCTGTCAGCTTCGGAATATCTTTCGAACATGCTGTTCAGTTACCATTTACTGTATTTCTGTACAGCCCTTTCCCTAATAATTATGCTTTCCTCTCATTATCACCATCACAAATCAAAAACATTCAGTCAGCTGACACAGTGCCCGTTCACGGGCACTCTCCTCTTGTTAAATACACATTAGAGGATCCTCTTTAAATTTTGTGCTCTATAAAAATGTTTCTATTATTATTATTACTACCAGATGTAGCTTTGAGGTTTCCATATTTTTACCAAAATTTTAGGAATTACTCTCATTCTTAGAATTGTCTTTGAAAATGGGCATATAACAATTCACAAAAAAAAAAAAAAAAAAAAACCTAATAAAAATCTCACTTATGTGTATAATGTATGGGCAGTAAAACATATCCAAAAAACAATACTGAGTACTGACCATAATTTAAATATCAATACTGCCTGTTTTTTTTATATTCAGTAAATATTTGCTTACAATGTAGAATTTGAAAGTGTAATCGAGATACCTTAAGTGTGTGAATGTGATACCATAATGCTGCAGTTGTTACTCATATCACCTATTCCACATCCGGTTTCAGAAGGAAGAGAAGAATGGCAGGGAACAGACAACTCTAGTGGATGACTCTTTTGAAGAGGAGAAAAGCGAACCAAGCAGTGATCTGCTGCAGCCAACTCAGGTTTGGTATACTAGTGTTACAGAAAAGTTTGGTATTTAACTCAACTCTCACAAGTTGCAATGCTGAGGACCTGTCCGAGTATGACTCAGGCTGTTGAACGGGATGTACAACCCCAACTTTTACTTTGTATTACAGTAGAACCTCTTTTATCATCTGATCTTCTATTATCTGAATGTTTAATATTATGAACTCCTTTCCATGCTCCCAAATGTAGTTCCCTATTGTTTTATACCAAAATGCTTGTTCTATTGTATGAACATTCTATTATCCAAATAAAACTTTCTTTCCTCCACGTGGTTTCAGCTAGCACAATTCAAGAAGGCAACGCTTAACATTAAGTCACAGTCACTTTTGGAAGCAGAAAAGATTAATCTGCCCAACTGATGAGACTTATCATAAGCAAAGGTCACTTGGGTACATTTAAATAAGAAGGCGAGTCTTGTTATGAAATGTGTGGACTGGATAGATCATGTCACCCAAAGATAGGTTGAATAGAATAGAATAGAATTTATATAGTGCCAAATGCACTCGAGGTTAAAAAGGAAGAGTCCTGGGACATTTCAGGTTGAGATCCGAATTAGCGCCCAGCGGGGGAGATATACTATGGCGGAGGATATGCCAGCCTAAACAAATAAGTTTTCAGCTGCCTTCGGAAACCTGTTATTGTGTGCTGTGATTGGACCGATTATGGCAGTCTGTTCCGCATTTTGTTTTCCTTATAACTCTGTAACCGTTAGGCGGATTCTTTTCAAATTTGGCAGGTTTAGGCAGTAGCCTTGGGGAATTATTTTGAATATGCTGCAGTGACATTTCAACCAATCAGAGAGGTCACATGACCAAAAATGTCTTTTTTCGATGGGGAAGCTTGTCCGGATGATAACTTGAAAGGAATTTTATCAATTCACCTGAAACTTGGCAAATACATTCATTCTATTAAAATCTGGAAATCATTAGATTTTGGCATTGATTGGTCAAGAAATGGCCGAGTAATTAATGATTAATTAATCATTACGAATTTTCCAAATAAGGAAAACACAAAAATGCTTATATCTCGAAAACCGTGCTAGATAGAGCGATTTCGACGAAATTTTTGACCCACAGGGTATCTCTGCGGAGTAGTTTTCCCAATTTTCAAAAAATTTTTGTCTCGCCCAAAATGGCGGCCATTTTGAATTTTCGAAATTTTCGCAAAAATTGCAAAACACAAAAATGCTTATATCTCGAAAACCGTGCTAGATAACCTGTTATTGTGTGCTGTGATTGGACCGATTATGGCAGTCTGTTCCGCATTTTGTTTTCCTTATAACTCTGTAACCGTTAGGCGGATTCTTTTCAAATTTGGCAGGTTTAGGCAGTAGCCTTGGGGAATTATTTTGAATATGCTGCAGTGACATTTCAACCAATCAGAGAGGTCACATGACCAAAAATGTCTTTTTTCGATGGGGAAGCTTGTCCGGATGATAACTTGAAAGGAATTTTATCAATTCACCTGAAACTTGGCAAATACATTCATTCTATTAAAATCTGGAAATCATTAGATTTTGGCATTGATTGGTCAAGAAATGGCCGAGTAATTAATGATTAATTAATCATTACGAATTTTCCAAATAAGGAAAACACAAAAATGCTTATATCTCGAAAACCGTGCTGGATAGAGCGATTACGACGAAATTTTTGACCCACAGGGTATCTCTGCGGAGTACTTTTCCCAATTTTCAAAAAATTTTTGTCTCGCCCAAAATGGCGGCCATTTTGAATTTTCGAAATTTTCGCAAAAATTGCAAAACACAAAAATGCTTATATCTCGAAAACCGTGCTAGATAGAGCAATTTCAACAAAATTTTGGACCCGCAGGATATCTCTGCGGAGTACTTTTCCCAATTTTCAAAAAATTTTTGTCTCGCCAAAAATGGCGGCCATTTTGAATTTTCGAAATTTTCGCAAAAATTGCAAAACACAAAAATGCTTATATCTCAAAAACCGTGCTAGATAGAGCGATTTCGACGAAATTTTTGACCCGCAGGGTATCTCTGCAGAGTAGTTATCCCAATTTTGAACAAATTTTTGTCTCGCCAAAAATGGCGGCCATTTTGAATTTTCGAATTTTTCGCAAAAATTGCAAAACATAAAAATGCTTATATCTCGAAAACCCTGCTAGATAGAGCGATTTCGACGAAATTTTTGACCCACAGGGTATATCTGCAGAGTAGCCATGCCAATTTTCAAAAATTTTTGTCTCGCCAAAAATGGCGGCCATTTTGAATTTTCGAATTTTTCGCAAAAATTGCAAAACATAAAAATGCTTATATCTCAAAAACCCTGCTAGATAGAGCGATTTCGACGAAATTTTTGACCCGCAGGGTATCTCTGCAGAGTAGCCATGCCAATTTTCAAACAAAAAAATTCTCGCAAAAAATGGCGGCCATTTTGAATTTTCGAATTTTTCGCAAAATTGCAAAACACAAAAATGCTTATATCTCGAAAACCGTGCTAGATAGAGCGATTTCGACGAAATTTTTGACCCACTGGGTATCTCTGCAGAGTAGCCATGCCAATTTTCAAAAAAATTTTGTCTTGCCAAAAATGGCGGCCATTTTGAATTTTCGAATTTTTGCGCAAAAATTGCAAAACACAAAAATGCTAATATTTCGAAAACCGTGCTACACAGAGCGATTTCGACGAAATTTTTTATCTTCAGGGTATCTCTGCAGAGCAGCTATCCCAAAGAGCTTTCACTTGGTGAAGTTTCAGACCCATAGCTAATTGCTCACCTACTCAAAAAGAGTAAATGCGAATTACCTCTAAAAGTATTGCAGATGGCCAATTTTTCTCAAATAACTCATTCACCTACTTTTGGAAGAGCTTTCACATGGTGAAGTTTCAGACCCATAGCCAATTACTCGCCTACTCAAAATGAGTAAATGCGAATTATCTCTAAAAGTATTGCAGATAGCCAATTTTTCTCAAATAACTCATTCACCTACTTTTGGGAGAGCTTTCACATGGTGAAGTTTCAGACCCATAGCTAATTATTTACCTACTCAAAATGAGTAAATGCTAATTATCTGTAAAAGTATTGCGGATACCCAATTTTTATCAAATAACTCATTCATCTACTTGTGGGAGAGCTTTCACATGGTGAAGTTTCAGACCCATAGCTAATTACTTACCTACTCAAAATGAGTAAATGCGAATTATCTCTAAAAGTATTGCAGATAGCCAATTTTTCTCAAATAACTCATTCACCTACTTTTGGGAGAGCTTTCACTTGGTGAAGTTTCAGACCCATAGCTAATTACTCACCTACTCAAAATGAGTAAATGCGAATTATCTCTAAAAGTATTGCAGATAGCCAATTTTTCTCAAATAACTCATTCACCTACTTTTGGGAGAGCTTTCACTTGGTGAAGTTTCAGACCCATAGCTAATTACTCACCTACTCAAAATGAGTAAATGCGAATTATCTCTAAAAGTATTGCAGATAGCCAATTTTTCTCAAATAACTCATTCACCTACTTTTAGGAGAGCTTTCACTTGGTGAAGTTTCAGACCCATAGCTAATTACTCACCTACTCAAAATGAGTAAATGCGAATTATCTCTAAAAGTTTTGCAGATAGCCAATTTTTCTCAAATAACTCATTCACCTACTTTTGGGAGAGCTTTCACTCTGTGAAGTTTCAGACTCATAGCTAATTACTCACCTACTCAAAATGAGTAAATGCGAATTATCTCTAAAAGTATTGCAGATAGCCAATTTTTCTCAAATAACTCATTCACCTACTTTTGGCAGAGTTTTCACTTGGTGAATTTTCAGACCCATAGCTAATTACTCACCTACTGAAAATGAGTAAATGTGAATTATCTCTAAAAGTATTGCAGATAGCCAATTTTTCTCAAATAACTCATTCACCTACTTTTGGGAGAGCTTTCACTTGAAGTTTCAGACCCATAGCTAATTACTCACCTACTCAAAATGAGTAAATGCGAATTATCTCTAAAAGTATTGCAGATAGCCAATTTTTCTCAAATAACTCATTCACCTACTTTTGGGAGAGCTTTCACTTGGTGAAGTGTCAGACCCATAGCTAATTACTCACCTACTCAAAATGAGTAAATGTGAATTATCTCTAAAAGTATTGCAGATAGCCAGTTTTTCTGAAATTAATCATTCACCTACTTTTGGGAGAGCTTTCACTTGGTGAAGTTTCAGACCCATAGCTAATTACTCACCTACTCAAAATGAGTAAATGCGAATTATCTGTAAAAGTATTGCAGATAGCCAATTTTTCTCAAATAACTCATTCACCTACTTTTGGGAGAGCTTTCACTTGGTGAAGTTTCAGACCCATAGCTAATTACTCACCTACTCAAAATGAGTAAATGCGAATTATCTCTAAAAGTATTGCAGATAGCCAGTTTTTCTGAAATTAATCATTCACCTACTTTTGGGAGAGCTTTCACTTGGTGAAGTTTCAGACCCATAGCTAATTACTCACCTACTCAAAATGAGTAAATGCGAATTATCTGTAAAAGTATTGCAGATAGCCAATTTTTCTCAAATAACTCATTCACCTACTTTTGGGAGAGCTTTCACTTGGTGAAGTTTCAGACCCATAGCTAATTACTCACCTACTCAAAATGAGTAAATGCGAATTATCTCTAAAAGTATTGCAGATAGCCAATTTTTCTCAAATAACTCATTCACCTACTTTTGGGAGAGCTTTCACTTGGTGAAGTTTCAGACCCATAGCTAATTACTCACCTACTCAAAATGAGTAAATGCGAATTATCTCTAAAAGTATTGCAGATAGCCAGTTTTTCTGAAATTAATCATTCACCTACTTTTGGGAGAGCTTTCACTTGGTGAAGTTTCAGACCCATAGCTAATTACTCACCTACTCAAAATGAGTAAATGCGAATTATCTGTAAAAGTATTGCAGATAGCCAATTTTTCTCAAATAACTCATTCACCTACTTTTGGGAGAGCTTTCACTTGGTGAAGTTTCAGACCCATAGCTAATTACTCACCTACTCAAAATGAGTGAATGCGAATTATCTCTAAAAGTATTGCAGATAGCTAATTTTTCTCAAATTAATCATTCACCTACTTTTGGGAGAGCTTTCACTTGGTGAAGTTTCAGACCCATAGCTAATTACTCACCTACTCAAAATGAGTAAATGCGAATTATCTCTAAAAGTATTGCAGATAGCCAATTTTTCTCAAATAACTCATTCACCTACTTTTGGCAGAGCTTTCACTTGGTGAAGTTTCAGACCCATAGCTAATTATTCACCTACTCAAAATGAGTAAATGTGAATTATCTCTAAAAGTATTGCAGATAGCCAATTTTTCTCAAATAACTCATTCACCTACTTTTGGGAGAGCTTTCACTCTGTGAAGTTTCAGACCCATAGCTATTTATTCACCTACTCAAATTGAGTAAATGCTAATTATCTGTAAAAGTATTGCGGATACCCAATTTTTATCAAATACTCATTCATCTACTTGTGGGAGAGCTTTCACATGGTGAAGTTTCAGACCCATAGATAATTACTCACCTACTCAAAATGAGTAAATGCGAATTATCTCTAAAAGTATTGCAGATAGCCAATTTTTCTCAAATAACTCATTCACCTACTTTTGGGAGAGCTTTCACTTGGTGAAGTTTCAGACCCATAGATAATTATTCACCTACTCAAAATGAGTAAATGTGAATTATCTCTTAATAGTATTGCAGATAGCCAATTTTTCTCAAATAACTCATTCACCTACTTTTGGAAGACCTTTCACACACGAAAATGAAAAATTGTGAATATCTCGGAAAAGCTATTTCTTCTGCTTTAATGCTCGGCGGGAGATACACACCACGGCAGTGGTCTTGACAAAAATTTTTATTTCCCCAAAAATGGTGGCCATTTTGAATTTTCAAAGTTTTTGCAAAACACAAAAATGCTTATATCTCGAAAACCGTGCTATATGGAGTGAACTCAACAAAATGTTGGACCTGCTGGGTATCTCTGCAGAGTAGCCATGCCAATTTTCAAAATATTTTTGTCTCGCCAAATATAGCGGACATTTTTAATTTTTTTATTTTTTGCAAAACACAAAAATGCTTATATCTTGAAAACCGTGCTAGATAGAGCAGACTGCGCTGACTTTGGTTGCCACAACAGTATAAGGCTAGAAACGAAGCATTTTCTTAATACAAAACACAGGTATAAATGTGTGTCAGTCACTATTACTAGTTCACTTAATCAGGTGTGGTTGGCCTTATACTGTTATGTTTAATATCACAAAACTGTATTTCGACAATCAGGTGAGTTGTCTCATCAGAGGCTGGAGTTTTAACCAAGTTCAATCCCTGAAGTACTTTTCTAGTGGTGCAATTGCACCGGTTCATTGCACCGGTGCAGGTGCAAGTGCAGCACTTGTATTTTTGGTGCAAATAACAAATTATGTATAGAAAGTAATTTTATACTAGATTTGTTAATCTAATGATTTTATTGATGTTTAATAATAATCAATGTATATAGTATTAGTATGATAGGTAGGGATACAATATTACTGGTCATTTATTCATCTTTAATGCGTGAATAAATGGTGGTAACATTGTAGTGGTCACCTTTAAAACTTGGAAATATTTTTTATTCTGGTTACCCATAAGTCTTTTTGTTTATGAGAGTCATTCAGGTGTGTTATCCATAGTGTTATTTACACTCTTTGCTGGATGTATGGACTGTCAATCAGACTTAGAAGTTCAGGCCAACACTTAGAATGCTGAGTCAGTATTTAGCAGGTGAGATTACATGGGACTATGATGTGTCACAATGTATCAAAGGTAAGTGTTGGGACTGCATTTCTAGGTGTATTCCTAGTGGGTATGTCCTTTTATTCATATTAAAACCACAAAGACAAATACTGTAGTCTTTTTTACTATATTTTTTAATATGATTAAGACATTTGAAAAAAACAGGCACATACATAAAAAGTTTATTTAATATGAGTCTTATTCTTGCACTTATTATGCATAGAATGTAAAAACAAATATGCTCTAGTTATTATTTATTACAGTTCATTTGTTATGTCAATAAATAATAATTCTACAATGTGTTTCAGGATACTAAATAAATTGTTATTTGGCATATTCATCTAGTTTTATTTTGTTCTTAATTCTTTGAACAACTTGGTAAATGCAGGATTTGGGCTTTCAATTCCCTTCTTTTATCCTTAGGAACAAACATAGAGGGTCGTGTAGGTTTCCTGCTACACATTATAATCAGTTCCTGATTTTCCCTGTCACTGTCTGAATCTGACAGGACTATTTCATGTTTGTCCACATGTGAGTTCTCCTTAGGAAATTTCTGGAGTATGTTGACTGCACTAGTGGAGGGTTGCTCCCGGTCATCACTGTCTGAATCAGATAGGATGATTTCAGCGCTGTCTGGAATAGCTGTCTCCATGCGAGGGACTGGGAATTGATTGGCTTTGCTACTTGTTGGTTGCACTTTTAATAAGCCAATCTGCGAGGTTGGTTCTGGTGGACACTCCAAATTTGGCTTGCTCATCACTATTCTGGAATTTAATGTTTCCACAAATATTTTCAGAGACTCATTAAATGATGCTATGGTTAATCCATCTTGAAACTTGATGAGTTCATCTGGGCTTAAAATTATTAAAGGCTCAGTATTAGTGGCCTTCTCGCATGTGTGGACCCTGATTGAATCTGTGTTTGTTTCCACATTTCTAGTGTATTGTCCCAGCAGTTGGCTGTTTAGGTGTTGAGCCATAATGTTTAATGCTGGGTCTGGCTCATCATCTGAATCACTAATCTCTAGGTCACCTCTAACCTTATCTAGGCCTTCCTGGCGCCTATTGGGTTGATTAAGCTGGCTGAATGGTTGATTTTTTGACTCTTCAGCATCAAGTTTTTCTGTTAGGCAGACTTTTGCATGTTTACCTAAGTCTTCCTGTCTCTTGAATTTCTTTGGGCAAGTCAGGCAATTGTATGAATTATTAAAATGTACATTTTGCCTATGGCGCCTAAGGCTTGCATTTCTAGTGAAGGCTTTCTCGCAAATGCCACATATGTATTTTGTTTTATCCATTCTAAACACTTATTGCAAAAATATACTATTTGTTTTCCTTTAAACAAAGTAAATACTAGGCTTTGTGTAATGACTATATTACTCCTGGCCTACTGCAGCACAAAGTGAACTGGTAGCTATGGTTGTGACGTCATGGTGTCTGTGACTCCATAATACGTCACGGACAGTACCTGTGACGTCACATAGGCGAAAAATCGCGTCAAAAAATTTTTATGGAATTTTTAAATAATTTTTGGGCAATTTTTCAGTGTGACCTGCTACTGACTGTGTAGGGGTCAATTAAGTTACTCTGATTATTCAACTGATATCATATGGAGAATAAAGCAAGAAAAACTAGCATTTTGAGTGTGAATAAATGCTAAAAATGATACACAGTTAAATAAATTGGTTAATGCCGACTGGATGTATTGCTCCAATATTCCACATCCACCACTTTTCACACTTTTTTCTGTGCTCAAGATTAGGTGTGTTGTATTTTAGAGAACACCATTCCAGAATTGAGAATCTCAGATCTTTGGCAGAATGTCCCTTGTCTGTAAAATGTTTTGACACTGGGGTGATTCTATTCTCCTTGGGTTTTTTCACTGAGAGAATGTGTTCACACATTCTTGATCTGAATGCACGCCCTGTTTCACCTACATAGTATTTCTGACACTTTCTGCAAGTGATTAGATATACTATGTCACTCAATTCACAACTAATATGTTTGGGTAGTTTAGTGAGTTTATGAATCTTGTTGGACACATTGCACTTTACTGAAGTGTCTTTTTGGATCAGGGGGCAGTAAGTGCATCTGCCTAGTCTCGTGCAGTGTTTGGCAATGATTTGCTTGATAGGGGTCTCCTTAACTGGGTATGTAATAGATGCATTTGTTAGGATATCTCTGAGATTTGGTAATCTTCTGAAACCCACTATTGGTTTGTCACTGAATGTATTGACACAATCATTACTGTGTTCAATGATGTTCCAATTATTGTGTATGAAACCACGAATGTTGGGGTTCATGGGGTTGTATTGGGTTACCATTACTGGTGTTTTAATTTCTTGTTTGGTTTTAACTGAGAGTAGGTCTTTTTGTGAATACCTCGCCGCTCTAAGCATGTGTTTCTTCAGGCTTTTGAGTGGGTAACCTCTTTTTACATAATGTTGAATCGTTTCTAGCCCATGAGTGATGAAATCGTCATTTTTGGTGCAAATCCTACGAATTCTCAGGAATTGCCCAAAGGGTCCTTTAGTGTGGCAAGGTTTATTGTGGGCAGAAGTGTGGTGTAGATACAGGTGTGTATCTGTGGGTTTCTCAAACAGTGTTGTGTAGAGCATTCTGTCACTGTCTATTCTGACTGTGGTGTCTAGAAAGTCAATTGAATTCAAACTATGTTCATGTGTGAATTTAATTTTAGGATGGATATTATTTAAGTATGTGATGAATTTATGTAATTCATCCAGGCCATGAGTCCAAATCATAAATATGTCATCAATAAACCTCAGCCATAGTAGTGGTTTCATGTCCCATCCATCTAAGGCCTTGGTTTCAAATCTATCCATAAATAAATTTGCATAATTGGGTGCCACGCCAGTTCCCATGGCAGTCCCACCTACTTGCAAGTAATGATCTTCATTAAATGTGAAGTTCATACTTTGTAATACTAATTTTAGTAATTCAAGGATGTATGGGGTGATTGGGTCTTTAGTTCTATCTTTTCTCAGGTGGCTCGCCACTGCAATAAGCCCTTCTTGGTTGGGGATATTGGTGTAGAGTGACGAGACATCCAAGGTAACTAATAGAGCTCCCTCAGGGATTTTGCCCATCTCTAATAATCTTGTGATAAAGTGCTGGGTATCCCTGACATAGGATTTAGTTTGTGGCACATATCCTTTGATATGGGCATCTACAAATTTACTGATATTACATGTAGGGTGTCCTATTGAACTACATATTGGTCTACCTGGTACCTGTTTTTTATGTATTTTTGGTAACAGGTAGAATCTACCTGCTTTTGGGTCCTTGATGTTGAGGTACTCAAAGTTTTTTTCTGTGATGAGTTTACAGTTCTTCATCTCAGTAAGGACTCTGCAAATTTTGTCACTAATTTGCGTGGTGGGGTCTTCCTTAATTTTAACATAGAAATTACGGTCACTGAGTTGTCTATAGCCTTCTCTTAGGTAGTCAGTTGTATTCATTATAACAACTGCTGATCCTTTATCTGCCTTTTTTATGACAATCTCAGGGTTCTTTCTTAATTCCATCAAACCCTTCCATTGCTCCTTTGTGAGGTTATGTTGGTGGCCTTGCTTAACTTTACTGTGCAGCAAATTTATTTTGAACGCTCTTTTGTAAGTGTCTAATGTTCTGTTTGGAGGATTTGGTCTCCAAGATGATTTGTTCTTGAATGGGTTGTGTATCTCTTTATAGGGGTCAACATCATTTGCTAGAGAATCATTATCATTTTCTCTAGCATTTTCATTCATGAAGTCAATGATACTCTGATTAATCTTATATTCAGTTGTGTCATTGATTGGGTTGAAAAACTGCATCAACTCCAACCTTCTATGAAATTCTTTGAAATCATCCCAAATTTGTGATTTGTCAGGTGCACCTGGTGTTGGGCAAAAGGTTAGGCCTTTTTCCAGGGCCGTGACTTGGTGTTCAGTCAGTGTCACTTTAGAAAGGTTAATGACATTTAAACCAATGTAACTATCGAATTTGGTTCCTGTAGGTAAAATGCCTGGTGGGGCATTTATTGAAGCCAGTTCAATCTGTTCCTTGAGGTTAGCCATTTTGAAAGATAAAAAAACTACTGTTTTGAATGTATAAGGTAGTTTTTATTGAGTGCAAATACACCTGTGTAGTTTAATGTGCTGTACATGTGTATCTAATGAAAATCACTAATCAGATAAAATGTTCAGTTTGCTTAACTAAGGTTGGTAGTAAGTCAATTACTTTAACAATTTTTTCAGTTGTTGAACAAACTGCTGCATATTATCTGGCTTATTACGCCTATTAGCTGGGACAAACTTTCTCTTGGGTCCCTTGGTGAAGTTGCCTTTGGGTTTCTGTGTAACCTCATACTGGCGTCTGGCTTTCTTAGCAATAACTGGTGCCATTCCAGTGCTTCGTTTATGCAGGGATTCCTTAATCTCTTGCAGCTGTGTGCTGGTCAGAATTTTTTCCAGCTCAGTGATGTCTTGGTTGATTAATCCTTTAACATTGGAGTATTTATCAAACATTTCATCAAGTATTGCCTTGGTGAGTTTTTGTTTGCACTCATCAATGATCCTAATCCAGGCGCTCCTTATTTTTGGATCCCTGTTTCTGTTAACATTAAATTTGAACTCAACAGTCTGTGGGTACCTTTTCTTGAGGAGCTCAGAGTGCATTTGGCTGATTTGACTTGCCAATGTGATCTTCTTTCTGTAGTTGTTTTTCAACCTCAGGTAAATGCTTTTGGACTCTGGTGGATAGTCACTACGCTCAGGTGCATCACTGGGTTTGTTGGATGGGCCTGCACTGGGGCTGGTGTCCCTCCTGGGTCGCTTGTTGCCTTTTTGGCGCTGCTCCTTGGGAGGATCATGGCTCAACTTATCCCTGGCTTGAATAAGCAAATCCAAGGTTTCATCAGAGAAGTTCTCTTGGGGAAATGGAGTGTCTGGTCTTCTGAAATCCAGGTCACTTGACTGTATGTCCATCCTGGACACGGCACTAGTCAGAGTGGTGTGACTGGCATCAGTTGAAATCACACTCATTGTAGAAGATACAAAACACAGGTATAAATGTGTGTCAGTCACTATTACTAGTTCACTTAATCAGGTGTGGTTGGCCTTATACTGTTATGTTTAATATCACAAAACTGTATTTCGACAATCAGGTGAGTTGTCTCATCAGAGGCAAAGCCTAGTATTTACTTTGTTTAAAGGAAAACAAATAGTATATTTTTGCAATAAGTGTTTAGAATGGATAAAACAAAATACATATGTGGCATTTGCGAGAAAGCCTTCACTAGAAATGCAAGCCTTAGGCGCCATAGGCAAAATGTACATTTTAATAATTCATACAATTGCCTGACTTGCCCAAAGAAATTCAAGAGACAGGAAGACTTAGGTAAACATGCAAAAGTCTGCCTAACAGAAAAACTTGATGCTGAAGAGTCAAAAAATCAACCATTCAGCCAGCTTAATCAACCCAATAGGCGCCAGGAAGGCCTAGATAAGGTTAGAGGTGACCTAGAGATTAGTGATTCAGATGATGAGCCAGACCCAGCATTAAACATTATGGCTCAACACCTAAACAGCCAACTGCTGGGACAATACACTAGAAATGTGGAAACAAACACAGATTCAATCAGGGTCCACACATGCGAGAAGGCCACTAATACTGAGCCTTTAATAATTTTAAGCCCAGATGAACTCATCAAGTTTCAAGATGGATTAACCATAGCATCATTTAATGAGTCTCTGAAAATATTTGTGGAAACATTAAATTCCAGAATAGTGATGAGCAAGCCAAATTTGGAGTGTCCACCAGAACCAACCTCGCAGATTGGCTTATTAAAAGTGCAACCAACAAGTAGCAAAGCCAATCAATTCCCAGTCCCTCGCATGGAGACAGCTATTCCAGACAGCGCTGAAATCATCCTATCTGATTCAGACAGTGATGACCGGGAGCAACCCTCCACTAGTGCAGTCAACATACTCCAGAAATTTCCTAAGGAGAACTCACATGTGGACAAACATGAAATAGTCCTGTCAGATTCAGACAGTGACAGGGAAAATCAGGAACTGATTATAATGTGTAGCAGGAAACCTACACGACCCTCTATGTTTGTTCCTAAGGATAAAAGAAGGGAATTGAAAGCCCAAATCCTGCATTTACCAAGTTGTTCAAAGAATTAAGAACAAAATAAAACTAGATGAATATGCCAAATAACAATTTATTTAGTATCCTGAAACACATTGTAGAATTATTATTTATTGACATAACAAATGAACTGTAATAAATAATAACTAGAGCATATTTGTTTTTACATTCTATGCATAATAAGTGCAAGAATAAGACTCATATTAAATAAACTTTTTATGTATGTGCCTGTTTTTTTCAAATGTCTTAATCATATTAAAAAATATAGTAAAAAAGACTACAGTATTTGTCTTTGTGGTTTTAATATGAATAAAAGGACATACCCACTAGGAATACACCTAGAAATGCAGTCCCAACACTTACCTTTGATACATTGTGACACATCATAGTCCCATGTAATCTCACCTGCTAAATACTGACTCAGCATTCTAAGTGTTGGCCTGAACTTCTAAGTCTGATTGACAGTCCATACATCCAGCAAAGAGTGTAAATAACACTATGGATAACACACCTGAATGACTCTCATAAACAAAAAGACTTATGGGTAACCAGAATAAAAAATATTTCCAAGTTTTAAAGGTGACCACTACAATGTTACCACCATTTATTCACGCATTAAAGATGAATAAATGACCAGTAATATTGTATCCCTACCTATCATACTAATACTATATACATTGATTATTATTAAACATCAATAAAATCATTAGATTAACAAATCTAGTATAAAATTACTTTCTATACATAATTTGTTATTTGCACCAAAAATACAAGTGCTGCACTTGCACCTGCACCGGTGCAATGAACCGGTGCAATTGCACCACTAGAAAAGTACTTCAGGGATTGAACTTGGTTAAAACTCCAGCCTCTGATGAGACAACTCACCTGATTGTCGAAATACAGTTTTGTGATATTAAACATAACAGTATAAGGCCAACCACACCTGATTAAGTGAACTAGTAATAGTGACTGACACACATTTATACCTGTGTTTTGTATCTTCTACAATGAGTGTGATTTCAACTGATGCCAGTCACACCACTCTGACTAGTGCCGTGTCCAGGATGGACATACAGTCAAGTGACCTGGATTTCAGAAGACCAGACACTCCATTTCCCCAAGAGAAATTCTCTGATGAAACCTTGGATTTGCTTATTCAAGCCAGGGATAAGTTGAGCCATGATCCTCCCAAGGAGCAGCGCCAAAAAGGCAACAAGCGACCCAGGAGGGACACCAGCCCCAGTGCAGGCCCATCCAACAAACCCAGTGATGCACCTGAGCGTAGTGACTATCCACCAGAGTCCAAAAGCATTTACCTGAGGTTGAAAAACAACTACAGAAAGAAGATCACATTGGCAAGTCAAATCAGCCAAATGCACTCTGAGCTCCTCAAGAAAAGGTACCCACAGACTGTTGAGTTCAAATTTAATGTTAACAGAAACAGGGATCCAAAAATAAGGAGCGCCTGGATTAGGATCATTGATGAGTGCAAACAAAAACTCACCAAGGCAATACTTGATGAAATGTTTGATAAATACTCCAATGTTAAAGGATTAATCAACCAAGACATCACTGAGCTGGAAAAAATTCTGACCAGCACACAGCTGCAAGAGATTAAGGAATCCCTGCATAAACGAAGCACTGGAATGGCACCAGTTATTGCTAAGAAAGCCAGACGCCAGTATGAGGTTACACAGAAACCCAAAGGCAACTTCACCAAGGGACCCAAGAGAAAGTTTGTCCCAGCTAATAGGCGTAATAAGCCAGATAATATGCAGCAGTTTGTTCAACAACTGAAAAAATTGTTAAAGTAATTGACTTACTACCAACCTTAGTTAAGCAAACTGAACATTTTATCTGATTAGTGATTTTCATTAGATACACATGTACAGCACATTAAACTACACAGGTGTATTTGCACTCAATAAAAACTACCTTATACATTCAAAACAGTAGTTTTTTTATCTTTCAAAATGGCTAACCTCAAGGAACAGATTGAACTGGCTTCAATAAATGCCCCACCAGGCATTTTACCTACAGGAACCAAATTCGATAGTTACATTGGTTTAAATGTCATTAACCTTTCTAAAGTGACACTGACTGAACACCAAGTCACGGCCCTGGAAAAAGGCCTAACCTTTTGCCCAACACCAGGTGCACCTGACAAATCACAAATTTGGGATGATTTCAAAGAATTTCATAGAAGGTTGGAGTTGATGCAGTTTTTCAACCCAATCAATGACACAACTGAATATAAGATTAATCAGAGTATCATTGACTTCATGAATGAAAATGCTAGAGAAAATGATAATGATTCTCTAGCAAATGATGTTGACCCCTATGAAGAGATACACAACCCATTCAAGAACAAATCATCTTGGAGACCAAATCCTCCAAACAGAACATTAGACACTTACAAAAGAGCGTTCAAAATAAATTTGCTGCACAGTAAAGTTAAGCAAGGCCACCAACATAACCTCACAAAGGAGCAATGGAAGGGTTTGATGGAATTAAGAAAGAACCCTGAGATTGTCATAAAAAAGGCAGATAAAGGATCAGCAGTTGTTATAATGAATACAACTGACTACCTAAGAGAAGGCTATAGACAACTCAGTGACCGTAATTTCTATGTTAAAATTAAGGAAGACCCCACCACGCAAATTAGTGACAAAATTTGCAGAGTCCTTACTGAGATGAAGAACTGTAAACTCATCACAGAAAAAAACTTTGAGTACCTCAACATCAAGGACCCAAAAGCAGGTAGATTCTACCTGTTACCAAAAATACATAAAAAACAGGTACCAGGTAGACCAATATGTAGTTCAATAGGACACCCTACATGTAATATCAGTAAATTTGTAGATGCCCATATCAAAGGATATGTGCCACAAACTAAATCCTATGTCAGGGATACCCAGCACTTTATCACAAGATTATTAGAGATGGGCAAAATCCCTGAGGGAGCTCTATTAGTTACCTTGGATGTCTCGTCACTCTACACCAATATCCCCAACCAAGAAGGGCTTATTGCAGTGGCGAGCCACCTGAGAAAAGATAGAACTAAAGACCCAATCACCCCATACATCCTTGAATTACTAAAATTAGTATTACAAAGTATGAACTTCACATTTAATGAAGATCATTACTTGCAAGTAGGTGGGACTGCCATGGGAACTGGCGTGGCACCCAATTATGCAAATTTATTTATGGATAGATTTGAAACCAAGGCCTTAGATGGATGGGACATGAAACCACTACTATGGCTGAGGTTTATTGATGACATATTTATGATTTGGACTCATGGCCTGGATGAATTACATAAATTCATCACATACTTAAATAATATCCATCCTAAAATTAAATTCACACATGAACATAGTTTGAATTCAATTGACTTTCTAGACACCACAGTCAGAATAGACAGTGACAGAATGCTCTACACAACACTGTTTGAGAAACCCACAGATACACACCTGTATCTACACCACACTTCTGCCCACAATAAACCTTGCCACACTAAAGGACCCTTTGGGCAATTCCTGAGAATTCGTAGGATTTGCACCAAAAATGACGATTTCATCACTCATGGGCTAGAAACGATTCAACATTATGTAAAAAGAGGTTACCCACTCAAAAGCCTGAAGAAACACATGCTTAGAGCGGCGAGGTATTCACAAAAAGACCTACTCTCAGTTAAAACCAAACAAGAAATTAAAACACCAGTAATGGTAACCCAATACAACCCCATGAACCCCAACATTCGTGGTTTCATACACAATAATTGGAACATCATTGAACACAGTAATGATTGTGTCAATACATTCAGTGACAAA
Organism: Sabellastarte sp. h YS-2021; assembly: GCA_964017235.1. Taxonomy (NCBI): domain Eukaryota; kingdom Metazoa; phylum Annelida; class Polychaeta; order Sabellida; family Sabellidae; genus Sabellastarte; species Sabellastarte sp. h YS-2021. The sequence continues at coordinate 77,322,713 of OZ024929.1, read as the reverse complement.
CCAATAGTGGGTTTCAGAAGATTACCAAATCTCAGAGATATCCTAACAAATGCATCTATTACATACCCAGTTAAGGAGACCCCTATCAAGCAAATCATTGCCAAACACTGCACGAGACTAGGCAGATGCACTTACTGCCCCCTGATCCAAAAAGACACTTCAGTAAAGTGCAATGTGTCCAACAAGATTCATAAACTCACTAAACTACCCAAACATATTAGTTGTGAATTGAGTGACATAGTATATCTAATCACTTGCAGAAAGTGTCAGAAATACTATGTAGGTGAAACAGGGCGTGCATTCAGATCAAGAATGTATGAACACATTCTCTCAGTGAAAAAACCCAAGGAGAATAGAATCACCCCAGTGTCAAAACATTTTACAGACAAGGGACATTCTGCCAAAGATCTGCGATTCTCAATTCTGGAATGGTGTTCTCTAAAATACAACACACCTAATCTTGAGCACAGAAAAAAGTGTGAAAAGTGGTGGATGTGGAATATTGGAGCAATACATCCAGTCGGCATTAACCAATTTATTTAACTGTGTATCATTTTTAGCATTTATTCACACTCAAAATGCTAGTTTTTCTTGCATTTTCTTAATACTTTAGCACTCACCTTTATATCCTTTTCGGGACGCTTTGTTTTTGCTATGCAAAAACATTATCTTTTTTTTGCGAGCGATCCTCTAGTTGAGTTTGCAAGCAGGGCTGCAGTCCCTAAACTGAGGAATTTGCGTATTTGTCTTAGGTCTTAAAGGTTTACACATGTAACAGTAGTGTTGTTAACGGTTTTCCGGTGTGCGGTATTTCGTTTCGTTTTGGTAGAAGAAACAAAATCCGCAAAGAATATTTGGGAACTGGTTTTTGAAAACATTATTTTAGGCTTTCTAATGGCTGACACTTCATCAAAACGACAAAAAACATACATAATTTCTTAAATATGTCACATTTTTTACTTTATATTGAGCAAAAGTCATGTTTACATACATTTTAATATCTCATGAAAGCCATTTCCAGTTGTAAGTTCTGGTTCATGTACGCCCCGTGAGAAATAATCACTGCCAGTAACAAACATACAAAATACCGGATCTCGTTTGTTTCAAATCCCCGGTAACTGGTTTTGATTTCTGTAAACGATGCCACCACTATGTAACAGGGAATATGTGTAATCAGGGAATTTGCGAATTCCCTGAATTTTTTTTAAGGATTTTGGGAATTTCCCTAAACGTGTTCAGGAAATTCATGAATTCCCTGATTACACAAATTCAGTGTAACATACATATTTTTCAAAATGGGACAGAAGCCCACCATTGCTTTAATTGTGCTCCCAACCTTCACAAGTGAAGAAATATGTTGTATGATCATCGCAATTGTACTCAGGAGTGCATTAGCCATATCAGGGTGATGGGAATGTAAAGTAAAAATAGTGGAACAGGAGTATTACATGCTGGAGGTGTGGGGGAATATTCGATGACTTGCTGGAAAGTAAAAATACATGTCGGTTGATGGTTTGGCCTTATAGCCAAACTGGTTATCCCTAGCTAACAACAAGTGACTGTATCTGCTGTATGATTATAATTATGTCTAATAACTTAGAATGTCGCTGAATTGATAGCAACTGTTATGTGATTATCATTTGATGTTAAATCACCAACTTTGTTTTGAACAAATGGTACTATTGAGCTTAACATAAATCATTTTGATGAATGGCCATGTGTGAAAATCATTGTAAAGAGCAATGACAACAGAAGTGGTAAATATTTGCAACAAAATTGTATGCGCTCACTCTTTTGTCTTACTTCAAGTTGAGATAAGGAAAGAAGAAAATTATTTTATATTGAGATTTTGTTTTTCTATGATTCAGCCTTTTTAACTTTTCAGAAATTTTCTGGACATTTGGAGCCAATAAAGAATAATACTGGATTTGCAGGGTCATCTAAGTTCATGTATGCCTCAGACTCTGAGGAAAGTGAAAGTGACAATACAGGTAGTTCTTGTAGAAGAAAGAAATCTATTTAAATCCATTGATAAGTCCAATGTCTGTTAATTAAAACCCACTATCAAAGCTTTGTTATTCTGGTAACACTGTTGTAGATATGATCAACTAGTTTATTTAAATATTTATAAGCAAGAAAAATGTATGATATATTTTCTGTAATCATGACTTGTTTTTCAGAGAAAATTTTATGCAAATGATCATACTTATTCAGAAAACCGGTGTACTATGTCCTTTTTCCAGTTAGAGTTCAGCTGTATATGCAGTTATTTGGTTTATTCAATAGCTATAAAGAGTAAAAAATGGAATGCAATAATGAATTACCTTCTCATACAATTTTTCTTTTAAGAACTTATTGAGTTTTATTTTTAAAACTACTGTAAAAGCAAACTCAAAGTCCAAAATTTTTCTACCTTTATAAATTTTGCAAGTGGAGAATCCTTCCTCCTGCTTCCTTCACTTGTAGGAAAATCAACACACTTCCTCCCTGCCCCCAATCTTTGGTAAATTTCACATGCTGTGGTGAATTTTGCAATCATACTCCAATCAGTAACATTAAGAGCAGTGTTAGGACTCACCTCCAACACTTCCTGTAAAAATGGCGGGAGATATAAAGAAACTCTAATTTCGTGACAAATCTATCCATTTATTAAATAATAATACGTAAAATACTTTAAAAATACGTGGGTATTGAGGTGCATTAGGAAAGGTAAGATTTATGTGGAAAATTCAATTATAAGAAAAAAGACAATGATCGACGGTGATTGTACACTGTCACCAACGATTAATTGAGCACATGTCTAATTGTCCCAACACTAGACAAGAGTTTCTGTGTACTTGGCTGCAGTATTCAATGAATTATGTCCACCCCCCTGGGGGGTGGATATATTATTTTTGCTTTTTTCGCCGTCCGATGTCCGATGTCCGATGTCCGTTGTCCGATGTCCGATGTCCGATGTCCGGCGTCCGATGTCCGGCGTCACGCATGGTTTCCGCTCATTTAAAGGAAAAGTATTAGAGCTATTGTCACCAAATTTGGTATGCAGGCTTATTGGGTCAGTAGCTTGCTTGGGATTGCTTTTGGCTGTTGTACCTCTTTTGCTTACTGAGTAATACTTAAGTACAGCTATTTTCAGTACCCATTGGTTTCCGTGCATTTAAGCCAAAATAATTAAAGATATTTTACTACAATTTTGAATACAAGATTGTTATGTCCATAGCTCGCTTGGTATTGCATTTGGGACTGATAGCTTTGTCAGTACATGAGTAATAGCCATTTAGGTACTTCATTGTGTATTTTCAGTACTACTTTTGAGTAATTTGCTTCTATCTCCTTAACCGTGCGAGATAGAGCGATTTCGGCAAAATTTTCGACCCGCAGGGTATCTGAGGAGTGTACTCTTTGCAATTTTCAAAAAATTTTCCCCTCCCCAAAAATGGCGGCCATTTTGAATTTTCGAATTTTTGCCAAAAATGGCAAAACACAAATTTGCTTCTATCTCCTTAACCGTGCGAGATAGAGCGATTTCGTCGAAATTTTCGACCCACAGGGTATCTAAGGAATGTAATATTTGCAATTTTCCAAAAATTTTCCCCTCCCCAAAAATGGCGGCCATTTTGAATTTTCGAATTTTTGCCAAAAATGGCAAAACACAAATTTGCTTCTATCTCCTTAACCGTGCGAGATAGAGCGATTTCGTCGAAATTTTCGACCCACAGGGTATCTAAGGAATGTAATATTTGCAATTTCGAATTTTTGCCAAAAATGGCAAAACACAAATTTGCTTCTATCTCCTTAACCGTGCGAGATAGAGCGATTTCGGCAAAATTTTCGATCCACAGGGGATCTAAGGAATGCAATCTTTGCAATTTTCCAAAAATTTTCCCCTCCCCAAAAATGGCGGCCATTTTGAATTTTCGAATTTTTGCCAAAAATGGCAAAACACTAATTTGCTTCTATCTCCTTAACCGTGCGAGATAGAGCGATTTCGGCAAAATTTTCGACACACAGGGTATCTAAGCAATGCAATCTTTGCAATTTTCAAAATATTTTCCCCTCCCCAAAAATGGCGGCCATTTTGAATTTTTGCCAAAAATGGCAAAACACAAATTTGCTTCTATCTCCTTAACCGTGCGAGATAGAGCGATTTCGTCGAAATTTTCGACCCACAGGGTATCTAAGGAATGTAATATTTGCAATTTTCAAAAAATTTTCCCCTCCCCAAAAATGGCGGCCATTTTGAATTTTCGAATTTTTGCCAAAAATGGCAAAACACAAATTTGCTTCTATCTCCTTAACCGTGCGAGATAGAGCGATTTCGTCGAAATTTTCGACCCACAGGGTATCTAAGGAATGCAATCTTTGCAATTTTCCAAAAATTTTCCCCTCCCCAAAAATGGCGGCCATTTTGAATTTTCGAATTTTTGCCAAAAATGGCAAAACACAAATTTGCTTCTATCTCCTTAACCGTGCGAGATAGAGCGATTTCGTCGAAATTTTCGACCCACAGGGTATCTAAGGAATGTAATATTTGCAATTTTCAAAAAAATTTCCCCTCCCCAAAAATGGCGGCCATTTTGAATTTTCGAATTTTTGCCAAAAATGGCAAAACACAAATTTGCTTCTATCTCCTTAACCGTGCGAGATAGAGCGATTTCGGCAAAATTTTCGACCCACAGGGGATCTAAGGAATGCAATCTTTGCAATTTTCCAAAAATTTTCCCCTCCCCAAAAATGGCGGCCATTTTGAATTTTCGAATTTTTGCCAAAAATGGCAAAACACTAATTTGCTTCTATCTCCTTAACCGTGCGAGATAGAGCGATTTCGGCAAAATTTTCGACGCACAGGGTATCTAAGCAATGCAATCTTTGCTATTTTCAAAATATTTTCCCCTCCCCAAAAATGGCGGCCATTTTGAATTTTCGAATTTTTGCCAAAAATGGCAAAACACAAATTTGCTTCTATCTCCTTAACCGTGCGAGATAGAGCGATTTCGTCGAAATTTTCGACCCACAGGGTATCTAAGGAATGCAATCTTTGCAATTTTCAAAAAATTTTCCCCTCCCCAAAAATGGCGGCCATTTTGAATTTTCGAATTTTTGCCAAAAATGGGAAAACACAAATTTGCTTCTATCTCCTTAACCGTGCGAGATAGAGCGATTTCGTCGAAATTTTCGACCCACAGGGTATCTAAGGAATGCAATCTTTGCAATTTTCCAAAAATTTTCCCCTCCCCAAAAATGGCGGCCATTTTGAATTTTCGAATTTTTGCCAAAAATGGCAAAACACAAATTTGCTTCTATCTCCTTAACCGTGCGAGATAGAGCGATTTCATCGAAATTTTCGACCCACAGGGTATCTAAGGAATGTAATATTTGCAATTTTCAAAAAAATTTCCCCTCCCCAAAAATGGCGGCCATTTTGAATTTTCGAATTTTTGCCAAAAATGGCAAAACACAAATTTGCTTCTATCTCCTTAACCGTGCGAGATAGAGCGATTTCGGCAAAATTTTCGACACACAGGGTATCTAACCAATGCAATCTTTGCAATTTTCAAAATATTTTCCCCTCCCCAAAAATGGCGGCCATTTTGAATTTTTGAATTTTTGCCAAAAATGGCAAAACACAAATTTGCTTCTATCTCCTTAACCGTGCGAGATAGAGCGATTTCGTCGAAATTTTCGACCCACAGGGTATCTAAGGAATGTAATATTTGCAATTTTCAAAAAATTTTCCCCTCCCCAAAAATGGCGGCCATTTTGAATTTTCGAATTTTTGCCAAAAATGGCAAAACACAAATTTGCTTCTATCTCCTTAACCGTGCGAGATAGAGCGATTTCGGCAAAATTTTCGACCCACAGGGGATCTAAGGAATGCAATCTTTGCAATTTTCCAAAAATTTTCCCCTCCCCAAAAATGGCGGCCATTTTGAATTTTCGAATTTTTGCCAAAAATGGCAAAACACTAATTTGCTTCTATCTCCTTAACCGTGCGAGATAGAGCGATTTCGGCAAAATTTTCGACGCACAGGGTATCTAAGCAATGCAATCTTTGCAATTTTCAAAATATTTTCCCCTCCCCAAAAATGGCGGCCATTTTGAATTTTCGAATTTTTGCCAAAAATGGCAAAACACAAATTTGCTTCTATCTCCTTAACCGTGCGAGATAGAGCGATTTCGTCGAAATTTTCGACCCACAGGGTATCTAAGGAATGTAATCTTTGCAATTTTCAAAAAATTTTCCCCTCCCCAAAAATGGCGGCCATTTTGAATTTTCGAATTTTTGCCAAAAATTGCAAAACACAAATTTGCTTCTATCTCCTTAACCGTGCGAGATAGAGCGATTTCGTCGAAATTTTCGACCCACAGGGTATCTAAGGAATGCAATCTTTGCAATTTTCCAAAAATTTTCCCCTCCCCAAAAATGGCGGCCATTTTGAATTTTCGAATTTTTGCCAAAAATGGCAAAACACAAATTTGCTTCTATCTCCTTAACCGTGCGAGATAGAGCGATTTCGTCGAAATTTTCGACCCACAGGGTATCTAAGGAATGCAATCTTTGCAATTTTCCAAAAATTTTCCCCTCCCCAAAAATGGCGGCCATTTTGAATTTTCGAATTTTTGCCAAAAATGGCAAAACACAAATTTGCTTCTATCTCCTTAACCGTGCCAGATAGAGTGATTTCGTCAAAATTTTCGACCCACAGGGTATCTGAGCATTGTACTCTTGGTAATTTCTAAAAAATTTTCCCCTCCCCTAAAATGGCGGCCATTTTGAATTTTCAAATTTTTGCCAAAAATGGCAAAACACAAATTTGCTTCTATCTCCTTAACCATGCGAGATAGAGCGATTTCGTCGAAATTTTCAACCCACAGGGTATCTAAGGAATGTAATCTTTGCAATTTTCAAAAAATTTTCCCCTCCCCAAAAATGGCAGCCATTTTGAATTTTCGAATTTTTGCCCAAAATGGAAAAACACAAACTGGCCTTAACCGTGCAAAATAGAGTTATTTTGTTGAAATTTTCGACCCATAGGGTATCTAAGAAATGTACTCTTGGCAATTTTCAAAAAAATTTCCTTTTCCCAATAATGGCGGCCATTTTGAATTTTCAAATTTTTGCCAAAAATAGAAAAACAGGAATTGGCTTCTATCTTCTTAACCGTGCAAGATAGAGTGATTTCGTCAAAATTTTCAACCCAACCAATGCAAAAAGGCATGAAGCTGAAATAAATTACATCTACACTATCAAATATTTAAGCATCATTGATATATTTTACAAATGAAACAGGGTCTTGTAAGACTACTGTACAATTTGGGCAAAAGGTTCATGGGTGGACATTACACATGATAATGTGTGTTCTTCTATGCTATCCTGTTTCTATTCGCATCTACTATCAACAGGGCGGCCTATTTCTAGTTCTTGCATGTAAGTGATAAATATTTTTATCTCTGACAGGAAAACCATTTAGCGGGCAAGAAACATTGGTTGCTGAAACCCCAATGGTGTCAAAAGTGAAAGCAGGTTTGTAAATTTGATTTAAAACCCAGTAGTTAAGTATCATGTGGGGAGAATTCTGAGTTGAATCTACCTTTTCAATGTAGTTGAAAACAATGGTGAAATCTTTGTTTTGGACATTTTTCATAAATTCAATATAATATACAGTACCTGACATGTAAAAAAGATTTCTTAAAATCATGTAATCCATACTTTAAAAAATAAGGCTCAGATATTTCAAGCAGAATGGTCAAGCATAATACTCTGTAGAAATTGTCATCATAAATACAGAAAAATAAGTAGGGTGATTGATAGATCAAAATTTAATTTCAAATTAGAATCTTAATTGCATCTGTCTCTGTGAAATGTTTCCCAACTTCCCAATTTATCTTAAGTTGATAAGATGTATGTCCCAGAAGAATCTACAGAGACTGTCATTATGCTATTTAGTATTTAAATTATTTCACACAATAAAATGATAACAAAATTGAATTCCAAACTCAGTTACAGATTGGAATGATATCTGTGTCTTAGATTCACAGGCAGTTTTTACCCAACATACATACAAGCGAATAGCCCACAAAAGATATCATTGTTTATTTATTTAACATCACACAGTAAATGAACCAGTAAAGTGTTAAAAGATGATGCAGATAAGCACAAAGGTAGGGGAAATGTATGCTCAGAATTGAAAAGTTAAACTGCAATTTCTAGTTAGGGGTGTTAATGAGACCTCATTCCCAGGCTGTATACACTTATTTTGCGCAGTAAATGGATATTTATATTTTAAAATTCAGAATTTTTTAAAACTAACTACAGGTGTGAATGAGACCAGTGTTCCTGACTCCCAGGCTGCTGATACAACAGATGCCGGTGAAGAACCCACAGAAACTGTGATCTATGATGAGGCATGTGAGGAGAGTGAGGAGGATGAAAGTGACTCAGAACTTCGGAGGAGGATCGCTTTGGAGCCAACACAGGCTTATGGGAATGTGGTGGAAGATAGTGATGAAACCACAGATGAAGGTAACTACAATCTAGTGTTTACCTTACATCAGTAATGGGTTTTTACATCCCATAATAGTGCTGGTATCAAATAAAAATATTTATATCGATATCAAACCATATTTTGCCTTCCGTATCGATCGATATTGAAATATCGCGACATGGGATGCTTTCCTGGGGGAAACCTTCCAAACTCTTTCGCAAGGTTTAGTAGGTTCCCAAAACGTAAACAAATATGGCGTTTCCTGTTTAGCGGTAAGTGAAAGTTGACAAAAATAAATAATATGAAAACCAATATATTCTTTAAATATTGTCCTTTATTTGAATGAAAAACACCATAGTTGTACCTGTTAAATAGTATGTTTCGATATTGATATTGTACCCCACATTATTGATATCAGTAAACTTAGTGTGAATTGACAAATATTTCAATATCGATAAACAATACCAGCACTATCCCACAGTAATAGGTTGTCCAAGCATCCAGCATATTGCAGTGAGCAGAGCAGCAGAGTTGAAAGCCAAGTAATAAATTACTAAGCTTATTCATGATTCCGCCATCTGTTTACACTATGGTGCTAGTCCAAGTAGGGTACTTTGGTGTCCCAGGGTAAAGTGGCACACTGGATTTACAAATAACAGTGTAAATTCTACTTAAAAAGAGAATTTTTCAGTCAAGTGTTTTTTTCACTGATGTTTCATTATTATTACGTCTTTTACTGTATAAGTAGAAAATTTACCTGGAATTAATTTTTTCACTAATTCTTCTTTAGGAAATAATTTTCACTATCCAATAGCTAAAAGAGCTAAAATTAATCCTCCACCATTCCAGCATCCCATTGAGATGTTACGGGTACAGCCTGTTGAAAGTAAGATAAATCTAAAATGTATAAAAGATATTGCACAAAGAACAGTAGACATTATCTTGATGCTATGTTATAAATTCAAATTGCTTTGACTTTTTTAGAGCAAGGAGATTCTGTTGGATTTACACCTACTGAAACTACAATGTCATCTAAAAAATCATCTCATGTAAGTTTTCAAAATACTATAAGTCTCTAAAATAATTCCCAGGTATCAACTATGCCATATGGTGTAGAACAGATGGATTGCAATCTTTATCACTGTTTCTGATGTTTTGAATCCATATCTGGTTAAAACTAAAGCAAGTCTCCAAATATTGTAAACAATGTTACACTGTGGAACCTTAGAAATTCCTCAAAAATTGTGTAGAGTAAGAAATCTATAATTTTCGCCACATATCTGAAATTCGCCACATGTGAAAATACTAATAAAATAAATAAATTGGGGTGAGATTTGTTGAATGTATAGTAAATTAAGGCTTTTTGAACTGAAAAATACCAATTTTTAGACAGAAACATCATTTTCTTCATAAAATTAACTAAGGCTTTAGAGGTGGCGAATTTTAGATTCCTGGTGAATTTTAGATTTCTTACTCTACCCCATTTGTGCTCTGGCATGCTTGCCTCCTGACTGTCAAAAATAATTTCGTCCCAAATGTAAAGTTATTGGTCATATAAGTTATTTTTTCAGTAGTAAAGGTTGGGAGAGTAATTCAGGTGATCTTAGATGCTGGTCCTATTTTTTAAACATCTTTAAAACGTTTTAAGAGCGAGTATCTCTGTTCCGAGTACTCAGGACTAGTGCTGGAAGATCGGCACGATTTTACCTGTCGATGTTCGAATCGGAATAATGTGAACAAAGATCGATCATTGCCGATCATGGAATCAGTAGTGTGAACCAGACAAAAAAATTCAAATATTAAATAAAAACAAGGAAAGTGTACATAAATTAGCACAAATATAACCAAGATATAAACTAAAAGCCTTTCACAAACGTCTACCTCATTCATGCCATGCTTTATCTATCCTTGCTTGTGATTGGCTGATTTTACTATTGCCTTGACTACAGTGGGAAAACCCCAAGGTGTTTTCTGTTTACTATAAATTTTTGCATTTACGGATAGTTTTGTGATTTTAACCGGTAAACGTTCAAAAATTTTACACTCAGGACCAATCTTTTCTATTGTTTGTCAGTTACTTGTGGACTTTTCTTGCTTGGGCTGTGACTGTTGTGTATGGTGTTGTAACTAATTGTGTATGCTGTGCAATCAAAAGCCATGTGATCTTTTCAGAAGAAAGGATAACACAAGGGTGATTGGAGAGTTTTGTGCAAGTTGTCTTCATCACTTATAGCAGTTGTGGAGCAGGTCAAATGTGCAATATTTTCAGTCATATGACTTATCTTTCAGTGGGGACAAATCATACATTTTGTCAGTTTTCCCACCGTTTTAAAGAGGATTAGTCATAGCCTGTCCTATGTTATAAATCATGGTCATCTTGTTGTAACTTTGAGAGTGGAACTAGGGTTGTGGGGATGTACTGAATAATCACTCAATGACGTCCATTCTTCAATTTAGGAAGAGCAATATAACTGTTAGATTTTCAATATAAACCAAGAGTAATCAGTTAAAAAGTTAAAGTTGGGGTTTACATCCCATTGAAACAGGCAGGGTCATATTGGGACAGGTCCTGAGCTATGTCATTCGTGGGAGTCGAACCCACACACAGCTGACAGCCTGTGATTAGATGCCAAACCTGCTAACTTATTAGGCCACTGAAGACCCAAGTAATCAGTTCAAGTAACATAGATTATGGTATAACTGAAAGAAATTGGTTTGAAACCTTTTCAGGGTGTACAGATTTGTTAACAGTTAATGACAGTGAACAAGTAAATGTTTATTTTTCAGTTCATCTAACCTGTATTCGACCAACCTGTATGCTCTCATTTTTCTTTAACTTTACAGGTATTAAAAGAAGAAAAGGGCAAGGGTAAAGCAACAAAGGGAAAAGGTAATCTCAGTAGCACAGTAAAATACAGCATGGACATTGAATCCACTCAGGTTGCTGATGAAATGACCAGTGGTAAATACACTGATAAACCCGCCAAAACATTAGCATATGACATGGATGTGTCAGCAGAGACACAAACTGGTCCTAATAGTAAGGAAGATTCAGAAGAAACCAAACTTGATGATGACACAGTTGAAACTGATGCGACAGACTCCCAAACCATGCCCACTCAGACATTCAGTTTGGAGAGTGGTAAGAACAATGGTACACAGAAAGAATCTGCAGAAAAGATACCAGAAGTAGGCCAGATAAACTTGGGGTTTGGAGCAACGATGGCTTATGAGCCAGAAGAATCCTCGAGTGATGAAGATTATGTCATCCCACCAGTCAGAAAGAAGTTTAAGGAAGATGGTAGTTCTGAAGAAGCTGGAGAGATGGAAACTCAGGTGTTTGCAGGGGGTGGAGAACAGGGTGAGTTTTAAGGGTGTAATGAAGGATCTAATTTAACAATAGTGCTTAACTCTTCTGTAGTGCTTAATTTGTGTTGCAGTAGATAAAAGCCTCATAAAGCAAATAGGATCATGTCATCCCACTAGTCAGCGGGTTTAAGAAATATATTATCTCTCTTGAGGCAACTTTGGGGATGGACAATCTTTTTGGTTTGAGCCAAAAAACTATAAAAAGCCTGATGACATTCTTGTTTTAGAAACAGTGGACTGATATTAAAATAAAACTTAAAATAATCAGGCGTTACAATATTCAAAGATATTCTTTAATAAAATTAAAATTCAAAGATATGCTTATATAGCGTGAATGATATGTAATACAGCAATGTAGTTTAACATGTGTCACATATTATTCCACATTCCATAAAGACATGGCCACTGTAGCTGCAACTGAAGATGATGCCACACAAAGCTTTGGAGAAAGAAATCCAAATAAGTTGAACAAAACTGCAGATGCAGAGGAAGCAACACAGTGTATTGAAACAGTGGCAGTGGATGCCTTGAACCAGGATGCAAAGTCTTCAGAAGCTCCAACACAAGATATTGGTGGTGATGAAAATGAAGCTCCAACTCAAATAGTAAGTGAAGTGATAAGCCCAGATAGAGGTAACAAGAGAACAAGGCATAGTCATATGGAGAAAAAGGACATGGATGTGCTAGATTCAGATGCTCCAACACAAGCTGTGGATGAAAATGCAGAAACACAGGTATTTGAAACCTTAGAAGTACCAACAGAAAAGGCAGGTCAAAGAAAAAGTGTGTCAACAGTACATGAGAGTATACAAGAGACATTGGTGATACAGAATGACTTACCGGATGGTGGCAAAACCAATAGGGTTGATCGTGGTCGGGGTAGAGGAAAAGGCAGGGGGACAGCAAGGGGAAGGGGTAAAATAGATACCAGATCAAATGTAGTGGTAGGAAGGGGAAACAGTAAGAGACCAAAAGAGGATGAGTCAGCAGAATTTGAAACCCAGCAGTTGCAAGAAACGTCTGATATAGATAAGTTCATGGAGAAGTGTGACGATGCCTCAACAGCCACTCAGATGTTGGATGAGCCTGAAACCCAGGTAATAATATTAAAATAACTTTTGTAGTTATTTAATAGTAATGTAAATACTTGTGGTAGTAATTGTATGAAGATCAAAAGCAATTCTTCTCTGGGGCCAGTTTCACGAAGCCTCCTTTGGAAAGAACATACTTTAGTAAAGGAACGTCATTTTTTTCCTTTGGTAAGGCCACCTTAAATTTCAGTTTCTCAAAGCCTGCTTTAACTCTCCTTAGAAAAGGTCTTCTATGAAACTTAAGGAGAGAGCAAATGTCCTTTAAAATTGTTAAACATTCTTTGAAGGACACTTCCTTAACTTAAAGATAAGTCCTTGGCTTCCTTGAAATTTAAGGGAGTTTTTAAGGTTTCCTTTAAGGAAGGAGCCTTTCTGAAACTGAGATTTTTAAAGGAGGGAGAAATTCAAGGATATCCTTAAATTTAAGGTGACCTTTATCTTAAGGCGGCTTTGTGAAACCGACCCCTGACCATGAATTTTATATTTTCACTTTGAACACTGTGAATGACGCATATATTGTGGAACCTATACTTTCCCCAAGTTGTGGTGTGTAATGATTGCAGCACTCTCAAAGTTACAATTTCCTACTGTTCTACTGAGTTACCATCTTCTCTTTTTTCCTACCCTTTTTGGTTTTTCTGACCACAATGGATAACACAGGTCTCACTTGTTGTTTATTTACTGTCACTAAAGCTATTTAAATAATAACAGGTTTTGAAATGAACAGGAATTTTTAGCATTGTATGTAATACTATAAATTAGTGCTGTGAAACATTATTTAAGTACTCACTAAGGAATCGAGTAAACAGTACAAAAAAATACTCTTTTTCTCGGTAAAATTTAGTAATTTTTTCTGTATATTCTATTTAGGCATATCTCAAATGGTTCTTTTAGCCAATGCCTTGGTCAGCAGCAGATTGGACTACTGCAATTCCCTGTTTCTATCACTCACAGACTTTGAGCTAAGAAGATTGCAACTAGTGCAAAACTCACTCTGCAGGGTTGTCACCCGTTCCTCAAAATTTTCTCACATCACCCCTCAACTGAAAAAACTCCATTGGCTTCCAGTTAGGTACAGGGTACAATTCAAAATAGGCCTCATTACATATAAAATCCTCAACCAAGGTCAGCCTGTTTACCTAAGAGAACTAATCCACCCCTACACTTCCTTTAGAAATACTAGACGAAGTACCCCTAAACTCAAGTTCCTTCATACCCCCACTTTTGACCGTAGAGTTCATAAATCAATTAAACACTTCTCAAATTCTTTTAGTCACTATGCCCCAGTTTTTTGGAACTCTCTCCCCTTCCAAATAAGAAACAGTCCCTCTGTCGCATCTTTCAGGAAACACCTCAAAACGCACCTTTTCAACTCTAGCTTCCCAACTTAGTCTCCTTCCCTTTCGGTCCCACCCACAAACCTGGTACACTGACCTTGAGCGCCCCTCGACTCTCCTTATAAGAAATGATTTTTGTTACTAGCGCACTGAGTTCCCCTTAGTGGGGAAGATATTGCGCCTGCAAAGCAGTAGATTAGATTAGATTAGATTAGAAATGTGAGCCATAATTGTATATTTTATCACTGAATAGGGTACTTAGCAGAAAAGAGAGATATGGTGATGGAGAACTTGAGTGCATGAAGTATCACTCTTCCAAACCCTACTTGAAATCTATGTAATTTCAGAGTTTATACTAAGAAACTCTTGACATTCGCCAGGGTACGTGAAATTTGTCAGTATGGGACCCTGTCCTAGTTGCTTCACTGGTAGCATATTTACACATTTAGAGTTTTGTGACCATACACATGATTATGGCTTACATCTGACACCCAATTTGCAACAGGGAGTTTTTCCTACTTTTCAACATACATCCAATTTTCATTGCAATTTGACTTGTCATCTGATTTTTCCCTCCCAGAGTAAAAAAAAAGATCACTGTCACAACTTGGATGTTGGGGTTTTACGTCGCTTTCAATACTGTACAGGTCATATCACGACGGGTAGTAAGAAGGGCAGAGGAAACCAGTACATACAGTTGGTCAAGGTTCTGTACTGTAAACTGCCGACCAACGGCAAGCAACTACCAGCTTTCCCACTTGAGGTAGAGCCTTGAACCGAACCCCGGCCTCAGAGGTGGGAGGCCAGAGTGTTACATTCTGCCACCATGGCCCCAACTTGGATGTTGGAGGTCTCAAACTGGACTCAGACACATGTAAACAACCCAAATATAAATGAGAAAAAAATTGCTGTCACAAATTGGTTGTCAGATTTCACTAGCCACATACATGTGTACATAGACTTAAACCTCGGCTCTGAGCTGATGAAACAGATTTTCCATTTCTTACTCTGTTGGAATGATTTGCATTGAATGATTTGCAGGAGATAGTTGTGGATAGCAAGAAAATGATCAGAGCAGTGACTGGTAGGTTTTCACCGCACCAAAACGAAAACTTTGAAACCTTGGATGAAACACAAGTTTTTGACCAAGTAAAAGCTAACCAAGAAGTGGTTTTAAATGTTGGTGCGGTAACGTCTGTTGCATCCAAAGTTGCTCGGGAAAGCTTTGACTCAAACATGGCAGCTACTCAGAAATTTGATGAGCCTGCAACTCCCCAGATATTTCTACAAAAGGCTCCACATGTGGTGAAAAAGCCAAAGAACACTGATACCTTGGCCACTCAGTTATTTGATGAAGACGCTGCCACTCAGGTGAAAATACTTTTGTAGTTTTTGGTTCAGATACCTCTGTAAATACCTATTACTTTCTCAGTACTTCTCATTTTGCCTTCTTTCAATGTGTTTGGCAGAGTGACCTGTATAAAGGCCTCCTTATCGATATCAATGGAATATTTTCTTAATGTTGTTCATTAAATCAATGAATACTGTTCATCCATTTGCTTATATAGGTTTACTACACCACTGGTAACAGCTTTTTGTGATTGTTTTCCCACAGCCTGTGAGTAGGCAGGCAGGTGGTAGGAACAGTCTTGACCAGGGTGCTTTTCAGACCGTGACGTATGGGAAGTTCATACATGATGGGGATATTGGTTGAGGAGTGTAGGTGTGCAATATCATGGTGTGACCTTGACTTGACCTTTGACCTTGCCTTAGTGACCCTGAATTTTATAATATTGTCTGGTCTATATCTTGAAAACTGTAAGGTGTAGGAAGTTGATACTTGACAGAGATATCAATTGGGGGTGTAGTTGTGAAACATCATTGTGTGACGCAGGTGTAACCTTTGACCTTGGCTCTTATTAAATTGTCCTTTGCATACATTTTGTTTTTCTTAAGTTTAATTTCTCCTGTACAATTACTTAACTTACATTGTTCGGAAAGACTTATCAGATGTACTTTTTCTCCCCTTCCGTATCTTTTTTCTGTCTGTACAAATATATAAAAGTTTTTGTAGATGCCAGAAGGGTTGCAGAATAGAAAAGATAATTCTGTATAAAACAACAGAAGGGATATTGGAAATGAATTCACACAATTGAATATTTGGATACTAGTGATGGGACGATTAGACCAATGTTCGATTAATCGTCGGCGTTATGGTACAATCGCGTTCGGTCACTGACAACTTCTAGAAATCGATTAAATCTTACCCTTCCTTATGTGTCTCATTATCCACGTGTTTTTTATATTTTAAGCTATTTCCTTAACTTTTCTTTGATAAATAATGAGATTTGTCACGAATTTGGGTTTGTTTATGTCTACCACCATATTTACCGGAAGTGAGTGCTTTTGGTAGGTTCTAAATGTCGGAAACACCGTTATTCTTACGGATTGACAAATACTTCATCCCGGAAAGTGTTTCATGATATATTTTCTTACAGTGGAGTAAAAAAGTCGATTATGGGTCGATCATCGGTCGGAAAATTGGACGAATAATTGACCGCGAAAATTGAGGCGATTCCACTCACTATTGGATTCTAGAAGCTCTTCCAACTTCAACTATTTCTGCATCCTATGTACAGAAATACAGTTTATAAGGCATTTCTTAGATTTGTTTGAATAAATAACATCAAATGTCTTGCAATTTGTATGTTCCAGGTGTTTGTTGAAGGTGATGCATCCACCCAAAGTTCCAGTGGAGATAAATCTGTGGAGATGGATAGCGATGGCTTTGTTAAGCCCAAGTTACCAGCCACGAGTACATCTAAGGTAGGCCTTTTTTGTTGAAATATACTCTTTTCTTTAATTTTCCTGTTTAAACAGAAGTATTGTTCTGGTCTCTTGAAATTTGAATTTACAGATAATACAGTGGAGTCTCTATTATCAACCTTCTATTATCTGAAAATTCAATTTTACGAACTCATTTTTTACTGTCTCAGATTCATTGGTCAATGTGTATTTTAGTCAAAATATCTCTACTCTTTATGAAACTCCTGTTTTCAGTTTTCTGAATGAAGTCCCACTATTGTAACATATTCCACTAACAGAGGTTGTGCAATGTTTGTTTAGTTTCAGACAGCAACAAGAGTGACAGATGATCTCTGTACTCAGGTGTATGAAGCTGAGACTGATGAGGAGACTGACTCTGATGATGATACAGACAAGATGAATAACAATGAGAATGCAGTGTCCACAGGAAACAAGAAAGGTGTCACTGATTCAAGTGAAGGTCAAGGTCAAAGAGAAGAAATGAGAAAGTCAGCAGCCACTATGGAAGTTCAGGTATTGATTTCATATGAACTTCTAAATAGTAAACCTGTACTTATGACAGATGCACAGTCTCAAGTTTTGCTCCAAACTGGTGTTGTTTTGTGTTGAATCTGAGATTTTATTGCGTAAAATAGCCTTACCTTATCCTCACAAATGCTTACTTGGTTTTGTGGAGGCAAAACGTGGCGACCAACAAGAATATTTAAAAATTATTCTTGTTCCAGAGGTGAACCCCGTAGTTAGTGATAGGTGCGCATGCGCACAACACATTGTCGGTTGGACTTGTCGAGAGATCTTCATTCAATTTTTGGTCGTCGAGGAGGCAACACGTGAAGTTTATTTAAATCTGCCCGTTTTTTAGATGGCAGATGCATTCTTTTAGAATTCATAGAGTTCGTGCTAAGAAGAAAGAAGCTTCAGTCTTCCTATTTTACAGAAGTACAATATCACATGCTGAGGGTTCAGTATCCCATAACAGCATTCTTAGATCCCCCTTGGCTGTAAAACAGCTTTTGGTAGAGGATCTGTTACAGAAGATTCTTCAGTTTTTGGTTCAAGCTGCCTACCTCTTCATTTATGAAGGATGTTCATCAGAAGTCTTTGAACTAGCCACATTTTCCTGAAGATGGCGTTAAGAGGTCTCCTGTGATTGAAAAAGAGCTAGCAGTAGAAGATCTACTAGATTTTGCTTTTCCAACACCAGATGACGTTGAGATTTGATAGCTGGGGAGATTAAACTCGTTTTCTGGGGTTAGTTATTAAACCTCCAGAAAGCTAGTAGCCTCTCTACTTGGTAGACACACAGAAGATGACCCTTCATCTCGAATCCAAAAATATACTTCAGATCACCCAATGGCAAATCCCTCTCATGACGTCCTGGTGGATTTTTATGCAGTCCTACAAGATCTACTTCACAAGTTTATCAAGGTTTGCTTTCAACCTACAAACCAGGCATCAAGATGGTTAATTTCCTCCATTGCCTTGTCTTTATTCTACAACTGGCTGGTGGACCATTTATTTCTTCATTATAGAGAAGATAATACATAAGCTTTCCCACCAATATCCTCAATGAAATAGGGGATTCTGGTGTAGTAGAAGAAATACGTATATTTTATTGCGTTAATACATCCTATCCAATGGACAATTGCTTTACCGGTCGGCGCGAACGGTCCCGCCAAACGCCAGAAAAAGACGTCCTGTATATAATACCAGCAGGACCGGTCAGTAGTGTGCATTCGCTAGGTGGCACATCATACTTGCTTCCTGTCTAGTCAGAGTGACGTCAGTTCATCTTCTTTTTCGTTTGGCGCGTGTAGTGTGCAGACGCGTTTTGAAGTTATCTCCAAGTTTGAAGAAAACGCGGTTTATTCTACGAATTTAAAGCTTATTTTCATCTGAAAATATATATATTGTGTTACATACATATCAGGGCCTCTCCAGGACTTTAACAAGGCATTATCCAGCATTTTATAGCCAGTTTTGAAGATTTTCTGTGTACTTGTCGTCGAGAGGAAATCATGGGTGAGAGGTCGTGTGTTGTCCCTGCAGCATTCCTTCTTCTGTTCAGAAATGTATATTTACCACGATTCGCCCTCCATTAATTTCTACATTGTCGAGTAACACTGCGTGTATGTCGACGAGAAGAATTTAGAAGGAAAGAAGAATGCATCGTCTGACGTCATCACTTCCAGCTTATGCTGGTCACGTGACACAGACCTGGTCACGTGATACGCATTCAACTATGGAGGTCACGTGATACACATTTATCAATGGAGGAATCGTATTTTTTCAACAGAAGTTTTCATCAGAAGAAGACGACCATTTATTAATCAACACCCATGTTTAAGTGGCAAGAAGAAATCCAGCAACTCGCCTGTTGGTGTGAAGATATTAGATGACATTTGGTCACTGCAATCTGCGTGTTTTTGAAGTGCCGGTCATGTGACTTCACAGATCTCCATACACGACCGGCAAGGCTAGCAGAAGAAATTGTGGCTCCACAGATCCCCAAGTGTGACCGGTTCAGCTAGCAAGAAGATGACCAGGTCTAGACCCCTTGTGCTGAATTTTACCGGTACCAGTTCTGCTCAGACTACCGGTGGGGTCTCCAGCTAGCCCTCTCCCCCCCCCCCCCCTTTGACCCTACCTTGGTACGGGTACTGGGGCAGGTTGAGAGTAAGAAGATCTACCAACCGGTTACAGAGGATGGGCCTACCGGGAACCGGTTATAATAGTTGCTCCAGCTAGCTGTCCAGGCCACTGATTTTATGCTGCCTACAATACCGTTTACAGAGCCTACCCACTGGGTGCCGGCTACACAGCCCTCATTGACCAGTGTGCTCCCCCTTAGCCGGTTACAGAGCCAACCAGACCGGTTTACAGGCAGAAAATACAGGTGAATTAACCAGACTGACCCTGGCTGTTTGAAGAATCTGGTTACAGAGAGAATTCTGGTTACACAGAGTTCTGCTGCTCCCACCATCCCAGTGCTGACAGCAGGCTAACCAGTTACAGATTTTACCAGTTACAGAGAGAATTTACCGGTTACAGACAGGTCTGCTGCTCCCACCATCCCAGTGCTGACAGCAGGCTCACCGGTTACAGAGGTTACCGGTTACAGAGAAAATTTTCTGACTACATAAATCTGCTGCTCCCACCATCCCAGTGCTGACAGCAGGCTAACCAGTTACAGAGAGATCTGCTGCTCTCACCATTCCAGTGCTGACAACAGGCTCACTGGTTAGAGTTTACCGGTTACAGAGAGAATTTACCGGTTACAGAGAGATCTGCTGCTCCCACCATCCCAGTGCTGACAGCAGGCTCACTGGTTACAGAGAAATCAGTTGTTCCCATGGGCAGAAGGCAACTTAAGGCAACAAGTCCAGTGAGGACAACAGGGTCACCAGTTAGAGATTTGCCGGTGACAGTCAGATAGACAGGAAGTTCTTCAGTAAATTGCCTCAACCAACCGGTTACAGAACCTACCGACGGGTTCTGGCTTACACAACCTCCAGGGACCAGTAGCTTCATACCAAGCCAGTTACAGAGTCTACTGGTCTGGTTTATAGACAGAAATTCCGGTGAAGAAACCTGATTGAAACTGGAACACCAGCTTACCGGATTGCCAGATCCACCAAGTGATCAAATAATGATAGAGCTGTGGCTGTCTGAATGCTTGGTTACAGAGAAGCACCAGTTTACCGGTTCATTACCAGTTAAGTGGCTTACCAGTTACCGAGAAGTGTTGGTTACAGAGAAAACCTTCTGATTCCAACATTACGGACAGGAAGAAGGCAGTTCTGTTAGATAAGCCTACCTCTGCTGAGACGTAGTCGCCCAGTTCTGCCAGCTCAAATGAGTTTTTTGCAGAACTATGGATCCACCAGGAACCGATTACAGAGCATTGCTTAACCTATAACCGGTTAGCCCCTGGTACTGGGCAGGTCCACAGGACTGGCTCACAGACCAGCAAAGTCTTTTAAGGGTCCAAATGGCCATCTTAGACCAACCAGTTACTGTCTGAGGAATCTGGTTACAGAGAAATTCTTAGACCAGTCACTTGTCCTGGTGAGATGACTGTCTCAACCTGCCTGATCAGTCAGCCAGTTACTCTTGCCAGTGAGATGCGGAACTCAACCACATTGGTTAGAATACTGCCAACAAGAAGTCTGCTGTACCAGTTATTCTAGAGATGCCATTGATCCAGCCTCCGAAACTGGCCAACCCAGCTTGCCTTTTTACCCAGCTCATGACCAGTCTCAGCTGACACCAGGGGCATGAGTTTGCAACTCAAGCTTTCCCTCAAGATTACAACCCTTCTCTGGTTTGTCACAACTGAAGCAATGGGAAATTTATCTGTTAATTGGACCAGGGGTCACAGTGTTCATAAATGGCTATTAGTGTTTCTACAGTGGGGTTCTGTGGAAATGACCTTATGTCGCAGATCCCCTTTGGATGGTTTCCTACTGTGTGGATCAGTGAACCTGTCGCCAGTGTTGACACTGGTATTTTTGCACCAACCTGCCGGTTCAAACTTGGGCCACCCGAGGGGCCAGCCTCAAGTTTATATGAACCTCCCAGGAAGGCTACACCCTCCCCTGCCAGAAACGACCAGTTTGACCAGTTCTCCAGGCAGGATTTTGGTTCAGTATCCTAAATGATTCAGCTGGAATTTCAGGAACCACATGAACCTCTCTTCAGCCAGAGGAGTGGCTAACCTCAAGGTTGCATACTCCCTCACCCCTTCCAACCAACAAGGAAATGCCAGCTCCCACCAAACCAGTCTCCAACATACACAATCTCTAGTAGCTCTGTGTCAGGAGTAAGTTTGAATGGTATCATGAAAAATTAGAACTGGACCTCGAGCAAGTCTTTGACTTGAGAGACTACCAGTTCAGCCTGAAAGAGGGCAAGGTGAGACCCACCCTAGAGCATTTGCAGACGTTATCTGCAATCCAGAAACTTCTCTCCGGATCGACATGCCCGATCCGGCGGCTCATGCCCCTGATAGCATTACTGACAGCCATAGCAAAGCCCGTCCACATAGGTGGCCTTCCTCATCAGGCCGATACAGTGGCACTTGATAAATAGCTGGAGAGTACCTGAATCACCAAAAGGTGATCCCAGTTCACTCCACCCTCAGCTAAAATCGTGGCTGCAGGAAGACCATGTGCTTCAAGGTCAACCATTACACCTACTGTATATGCTCTGCAAATCCTTATAGATGCATTTAGAAGGGTGGGGTGCTCACTTAAGGGAACACACTGCAAGGGGAACCTGGCCCCTTCCGAAGCAAGTTACACTTTAATATCTGGAATTTAAGGTGGCCTTTTGGCCCTAAAGAGTTCCAAAACCTCTGCTTGAACAATATTGCTGTTGTAGCTACAGACAACCCCATGGTGGTTTTCTGTATAAAGGGGGGATGGAATCGGACCCCCTTTGGGCCCTCTTGTGGAGAATTCTGACCTGGTGTACCAGACACAGGTGACTCAGAACCGACACATCCACAGCCGGCCGAATGTGATAGCAGACAAGCTATCCAGGCTAGGACAGACCATTCAACAAAATGGTCCCTCCATCCAGAGGTATTCAAGCAATATGCTCCCGGTGGCAGCATCCTCAAGTGGACCTGTTTGCCACCAGGTTCGACAACTACATCTCTGTCTTACCAGTTCCAGATCCTCAAGCCTGGGCAGTAGATGCCTTCAGTCTACCTTGGGAGGACCTGGACCCATATGCCTTCCCACCAGCAGCTATCTTTGGCAAAGTGGTGGGAAAGTTGCAGGACCACCCGTGCAACAACTCATACTGATTGCACCAGGGTGGTCCAACATGCCTTGGTTCTGGGACCTGGTAACCATGTCCAGTCAGATCCCACTGTGTGCACTTTCTGCCTGACTTTTGACTCAGTTACTCAACCAGACCCTTCACAGGAACCTGGTAAATCTGAATCTACATGCCTGGCCCCTAGAGCCCCAGCTACCAAGGAAGCAGGGGTTCCCTGAGGCAGTGGCAGCTCGAATTGAGGCTCCTCCAGAGGATCAAACAGATCAGTCTATGAGGCAAGTGCACCATATGTTTTACACGTGGTACCTCAGTAATCAGATGGACTTCTGGGCACCACCTTTAAAAGCTGTAGCTGACTTCCCTTTGTACCTTTTCAAGACAGGAAGTTACAGCCAGACACCATTGATGGCTATAGACCAGCCATTGTTAACAATTTGGGAATTTGCCCATTAATGTCAGCAACGATGAAAATCTCACTGATCTCCTGGATAGTTTCCACAGAGACAGATCCAAGGGAAGAGGGGCATCCCCTCTTGGAACCTTTCCCTGGTTCTACACCAGCTGACAAGGTTCCTTTTTGAACTCCTTAAGGAGGCCTCCCTGAAGCACTTGACTATCAAGACTGTCTTGCTGTTGGCCTTAGGTTCAGGCAAGCGAAGGGTGAGATCCATGCTTGGCTGCATAACAACCTCAGACACCAGATTGGTCCATGGTGTCTTTCTACCCCTCAGCCAGCCTTCCTTCCAAGAATCAGCTAGCCAAAGAGAGTCCAGACAGTGTGGCCCCTGTGGTTAATGCAGCCCTGGTCCCCACTCTGGATAGGTCACAGGTCCTGGTGTCCAGTCAGAGCCCTGTGTTACCATCTGGGTAGGACCTCCGAGCTTAGGCATAACAAGGAGCTGGTCTTTGTCTCCTTCCAAGAAAGTTTTCGACAAGGACATCTCTGCTGCCACCATCTCCTCATGGATCAAGCTACTGTGATCCTATGCTATGAGCTCTCTGAGCAGTAAGCCCTCGCCTTGCATCAGGTCAAAGCCCATGATGTTAGGGCTTTTGCTGCTTCTAAGGCATTCCAGTCAGGAGTCTCCTTAGAACAGTCCTCACCCTTCCACTGTAAGTCATATATCACCTT
The DNA here is from genome assembly GCA_964017235.1 of Sabellastarte sp. h YS-2021. NCBI lineage: Eukaryota > Metazoa > Annelida > Polychaeta > Sabellida > Sabellidae > Sabellastarte > Sabellastarte sp. h YS-2021. Next base: position 77,298,685 of record OZ024929.1, on the reverse strand, counting down.
CACACAGTTCTGAAGGATGTGGCTGGGGCTGATTTAGAGCCTCTTTACTTGGGCCTAGTAGTGGCTGCTCAGCAGATCCACAAATAGCCCTTATATTGAGATTTGTATACATGTACATAGTGTAAATAGCTCATGAATCTAATTGACATGCTTCCTTCGGGAGGTTTATTGGCCTTCTGGGACTGAACTCATCCCTCTCTTCCCCTACCTCAGAGCAGGTCTGTAAGAAGGGGGGGGGCAATGCTGGTATAGCCCCGGCAACCGGGCTCTGGTAACCACCATGGACCTATAGGTCTCCTGACTAAGTCAGCCTAGACCGTAGGGTAAAAATTTTGTTACCATTTATGAGTTCATTCTAAGTCCCTAGTAACTTACCCGCCGACCAAGCGGTAGTTATTCAGCAATTGTCCATTGGATAGGATGTATTAACGCAATAAAATTGCAAATTTAATAAGTAAATTAAATTTTTATAAGTTAATACCCTATCCAATGGACAGGCAAGGCCCTCCCAACCGACCCCGCTATCAGCTTACTAGGGGTCTAAATCTGTTTAGACAACGAAAAAAGATGAACTGACGTCACTCTGTCTAGACAGGAAGCAAGTATGATGCGCCACCTAGCGAATGCACACTACTGACCGGTCCTGCTGGTATTATATACAGGACGTCTTATTCTGGCGTTTGGCGGGACCGGTCGCGCCGACCGGTAAAGCAATTGTCCATTGGATAGGGTATTAACTTATAAAAATTTAATTTACTTATTAAATTTGCAAAATAGCTGGTTTAAGTGAAAATATTATAGCCAACTCAGAGTTGTGCAGTTTTTGAATGGGTACTATGTAGCCCTCCAATCAAAACTCCCCTTTCATGTAGCTCTACTGCAGGTGCTACAGATAGGAAACAATCCACCATGCTGCTGAAACTATTGTGTTACATTTACTATGTTCATTTACACACAATTTATTCTGTAAATGACTACAAGTTGCTGGATTTTCTCAGTAAAATAGTTACTTCTATCATATCTGACACAATGGTGCTTCTTATGGATGGAAATATTGTTTTGTTTTTTCAAGACATAGATCGTTGATGTGCTATGTGCTTTATAAGTGTACAGTACGGATAGCCTGCACCAAGAGTTCTTCTTAATTCAAGGAAGTTAAACTGCACTGGGCAAGGTTAGTCCGTGGATGGATGACCATTCCTGTCATTTTCTTTGCATTAATCCCACAATATCTTTGGGGTCTCAAAAGGTTTATGGCCAGTTTCCACAGATCTCAATACCAAATACAAGGGTTGTGCAAATCTTGAGACGGCTTGTCGAATAATATTCCAGTCGAATCCGCCCATGTCTGTACATCCCATAATTTAAAGCGGTTACAGACAGGAAAAACATGGCTACTTGTGAGTGTCGCAAATGCTTCAAAAAAGGCACAATTTACCACCTCAAGGATTGCACAACTCCAGGTTTTACAGCAGATTACTTCTTGCACCAGAACCCAGCAATAAATGGCGCCCTGTGATAGATCTCCGTGTCCTGGAGAAATGCCTGCTAGTTCCAACTTTTTAAATGGAGTCAGCAGAGATAATCAGAAACTCGGTCATAAAAGGTGAATGGCTAGTTTCGATAGACCTGAAAGACGCATTCTTTCACGTGCCCATACACCCAGATTCTCAACATTGGCTATGTTTCCATGTAGACAAACAAACGTATCAGTTCAAAGCACTGCCATTGCGGTTGGTGACTGCACCCCTATAGTTCATGCGGATTGTAAAGAGGCTCGTTCTTCAATCTCGCGGAATTCGAGTTCACCAATACCTGGATGACTGGTTGTTAAGAGCAAATACCAGACACCAGTGTCAGCTCCACACAAAAGAACTTCTCCATGTGGTGCAAGAACTCGGCTTTGTGATAAAATTCGAAAAATCAGAGCTCGAACCTACACAAAAAATTAACTTTCTGGGTTAAATTTTGACTTGATACAGGGAAAAGTCTTTCCAACCAAAAATAAGTTGAAAATTCTAGAAAAATCTGTTTAGGACATGGAGATCGCATCACAAACAACCCCAAGGTTGCTTATGTCCCTGATAGGTGTACTAGCATCCCTAGAAAAGACAATACCAATGGGTCGGTTACGTATGCGCCCTTTCCAGTGGTACCTAAAAACAAACTGGCAGTATCCCCAGTCACTAGACCTGAAGATTCCTGTTTCAAGCTTTCTGAAAAGTCATCTTCAGTGGTGGAAAGATCCAAAAAATCTAAAAAATGGGTTATCCTTTTCATCCACAGGAACACAATACCCTTATTTTCACAAATGCATCAAATCAAGGTTGGGGAGCTCATTTAGAAAACATGACAGTCAGTGGCAATTGGACAGATCAAGAAAATTGCTTCATATCAATGTCCTTCAGTTAAAGGCAGTGTTTCTGGCCTCAAAAGAGCTTTCAAAACAAAATTCTAGACAAAAGGGTTCTGATAGCAACACACAATACTACTGTAGTCAGTTATCTGAGCAAACAAGAGGGAACACACTCTTGGGACAGGTGTCTCCTGGTTTGGCGCATCTTGGCCTACTGCAATCCTCGAAACATACTCATAAGAGCCAGACACATTCAGGGTTGCCTCAATGTCATAGCTGACAGGCTCTCCAGAAAGGACAAAATAATTCAAACAGAATGTTCTCTTAATCCTCAAATATTCAGCCTAATTTGGCTTAGTCTGGCACACACCAATGGTGGACATGTTTGCCACCAAATTGATTCACAAACTACCAATCTATGTCTCACCAGTCCCAGATGCAAATGCTATGAACATAGATGCATTGAACATCTCCTGGGAGGGTCTGGACGGCTATGCCTTTTGTCCTGTAGCACTCATACCAAAAGTGTTACAGGAAATGAACACCTACAGGTGCAAGATGATAGTAGTTGCACCAGGGTAGCCCAGAATGCATTGGTTTTGGGATCTAGTGAATCTGTCAACCAAACCTCCATTACAACTATCTCACTGGCCTCATCAGTTAAAGCAACCATTCAGTCAGAAGTTCCATCAGAATCTCATGTATCTGAATCTGCATGTTTTGGCACCTAGACACCTCAGAATCACTTGAATCATTCTCTGAGCAGGTGGCAGATAGAATTAAGGCACCTCAAAGACCCTCATCTAGAAGAATCTGAGTTAAGGTGGTCCATTTTTTGAACTCTGGTGCCAACAGAATCAGGTGGTCAGCTCAGAGCCTACTATCTCAGCAGAATTTTGAATCACTTATTTGCTATTAAAAATCTGAAGCCTGCCACTACTGCTGGCTATAGGGCTGCCATAGCTGATCATTTTGGCCAGGAGGTTAGCAAATGTTTGAATCTGAACAGACTTATTGCGAGCTTTTATTGGGATAAGCCTGGGATCTGTCTTTAGTCCTCATGGCTTTGACTAAGGCCCCTTTTGAGCCTCTAAAGGATGAATCCTGCCACAATTGCTGGCTATAGAACTGCAATAGCTAATCTTTGGGATATTTTGGCCAGGAAGGGAGCAAGAGTTTACACTTGAATAGACTTCTTGTAAGCTTTCACAGGGACAAACCCATTGCAAATAGGGGTATTCCCTCTTGGGACCTATCTTTGGTTCTTTTGTCTTTGACTTTTGACCTTTGAAGGTTGCAAGTCGTAAGATTTTGGCTTTCAAGACTGTTTTCCTGATGACTTTGGCATCTGGCAAAAGGAGGGGGGAGGTGCATGCTTGGACATATTCTTCCCTCAGACACAAAACCTCACTGGAAGGAGATCACTATTTCTCCTTCTCCTGCCTTCTTAGCAAAGGATCAGTTGGCTTCTGATTGCCCAGATTTGCTCAAACCAGTGGTCATTCTAGCTCTTAAACCTTTTTTGGGCTCAGACTTGACTGAGGATATGACTTCATGCCCTGTCAGAGCACTTAGATACTATCTAGACAGAACTAGTGCTTTAAAGAAGGGAAAGAATCTCTTGTTTATATCCTTTAAGGAAGGCTTTGACAGAGATTTCATGAGATCTGCTATCTCTTCTTGGATCAGAGAGACTGTCTTATTGGCTTATCAGTCATCCAATTTTGATACACAGGACCTACAGGTTAAGGCCCATGATGTTAGGTCCATGTCTGCTTCTTTAGTATTCAAGGATGGGTGTCCCTAGAGCAGATTTTAGGCTCCTGCCATTGGAAGAACCACAACACATTTTCTACCTTTTAAGCTATGTGTCTTGGCAGTCCACAGACCAAACAGATTACAATTAGGCCCAGTGGTTTCTGCTCAGCATGTGATTGGCTTTGAGTATGTTCTCGAGTATTTCATATGGCTTACATACTTTACTCTTCCTTCCATACCAGTATCTTGTATGGACATATGTCTTCTTCTGTGGCAGATGGCCTCATGACTGTATTTTGTAAAACACAGAAGCCAGCTTGGGGTGCCTTCTTGCTGGATGACAGCTCCCAGCTCGAGGGACCCAGGAAGCCATTCCCCACCACACAGTTATGGGTGATGGTTTAGATATAGGACAACTTTATGCTACATTGGACAAGTGTCGACTACAACAGTACATCATGAATATTCATGAGGTTACCTATCATTACTTATCTTTACAGATATTTTACAGTAATGGAAAATTCTGTTGTAGCATACTTAAGCTTATCTTATCCTCTCCATCAAATGCTTTCATGGTGAACCCCATAATCTATTAACAGGGAGGTTGCAAAACAAACCCCTCCTCCTGTTATGGTTGGAATCAAGCATTTGTGAGGATAAGGTAAGGCTATTTTACGCAATAAAATGAAACAAATTTTATTGTAATTTAACTTTTTATTGCGTTAATACATCCTATCCAATGGACAATAGCTTATCCGGTCGGCGCGGACCGGCCCGCCAAACGTCAGAAAAAGACGTCCTGTGTCTCCACCGGCTAGGCCGGCCCAGTGCTGTGCACTCGCCAGATGGCGTGTAGTACTTCCTTCCTGTCTAGACAGAGTGAAGTCATAGCATCTTTTTCGTTTGGCGCATGTGTTGTGTACACGAAATTTCTGAGTTGAAATATATTTTGAGATTTATTAAAAGTTATTCTTCAGAGTGTGCTTTTAAATTTTATCATTGTGTTCAAAAGTGTGTATAGATCATTTTGACTTGGTTTTTGGTTACGGTTCGTCATGTCTTCCCCTTCACAGAAGCATGGAAGTTGTGGCCACATCATGGCTAGCTTCGACAGCCATTGTTTCTGCGCACGTTGCAGAGAAAAGGGTAAGGGGTCAGATCCGTGCGTTGCCAAGAAGGATTGTAACTCTTGTAACATTTTGTCTGAGGAACAACGTTTACAGTTGTCCACTCCCTCTTACAGATTAAAGAAGGAGAAAAGAGACCTTAAGAAATCTGCGGATACGCCTAAACAGGACTCTACCAGTTCCTCTCTCATAGACCTGTCCTCTGTGACAGTAGTGGGAGCTGTGGACGACCAGGGGATTTTGCAGTCCCCGGGTGCCAGTTCTGAAAAGAAGAAGAAACCTAATCCTTCTGAAAAGACTAAAGCTCATTCTTCAAAAGATTCCAAGCCGGCTTCTGACAAAGCCTCTAAGTCGCTTCCCAAGTCTCACAGATCCTCACCGGACACAAGGATCGATGAGTTAGACCAGAAATGGTCTGATCGGTTTAACAGACTAGAGGCGCTTTTGTTAGCCAAATCCTTGGATAGAGAACCAACCTTTGCTACAGTGAAAGTCACCCCAACACACTCACCTCCTTCAGGTTCGGCTATATCATCCAAACCTTTTATCAGACCTCAAGATACAGAGTTGTCGGCTACCGACCTCGTCTCTCAGAGACCGGATACCGACCAACCACAACCTTCAGCTGCCCCTCAGCTATCTTCAGATTTGCCTGGTGTTTGTCAGACTGTATCCAAGTCGACCAGCAAATCGTCAAGGGCAAAGGTTCCCACCGACCGGCGTTCAGATGTGGCTGGTACCGACTCCCCATTGTCACAACAGGTACCCAGCAGAGCATCTTCAATACCGGCAAGGAAAACCAGTGTGTCTTCCACAGATACCGACTCCGACCTGTCTGACCGTCCGCCTGTGGACATTTTTGTTGAAGAGGGAGAGCTCTCTGACCAGGATCACGAAGCCTCTGTTAATGACCCAGATCTGACCCTCTCAGAGGAACAGAATTACAGAGAAACGATGAGTGGGATCAGATCGTTCATGGGGTGGAACCACATCCTAGAAATTGACACTGCCGCTTCCAAGTCGGAGGATAATCCGTTTGCTGGCCCTAAAGCCCAGCCCACAGGAAAGGTTTCGGTCACAATGCCCACGGATGAGTGGCTATGCAACAAGATGGGGAAGCTCAACCTCACACTTACAGAGGGATACCCATCATGTAGTTCGGAGGCTGGAGGTCTCCTCAAGGACCAGTTTGTCCGACCCCCAAAGTACCAGGCCAAGTGGTATAACTTTGTTCCTAATCCACAGAAGAGTGATCAGGAAACGGGGAAAACTGTTCAGACCTGGAGCACTGACGCATCCAAAGTTAATAGCTCTTATAGTCGCATCGCAAAGGCAGCTGGCATTGCATCAACCCCACCTGCTTCACGCCAGATCTCCCAGGACAATTTACGAAAGTGGGAGAAGTCAGCCCGCGAGGCCTCTATTATTTGCAACCAAGCGGCTGGCTTCAACCGGTGTCCATACAGGGTACAGGACAACATGCAGTCCGAACTCAAGCTATCAAAGCCGAACTAACCAAGGGGAAATCCTCAGGGAAGCTTTCTCATGCTGCCGACGAATTACAGTTTCTCATGAACTTTAATTCTAGCATAACACAGTCCATGGCGAAAACCCTTGAACATTTGTCAGATTTTGTATTTGTGACGGTGGCCAATATGACACTCATCAGAAGAGATGCCTACCTCTCTCATCTTAAAATGGGTATAAAGCCAGACACCCTGGGTGCCTTACGGACTGGACCTCTCCATATCTCAACCCTGTTCCCAGATGCCGCATTGAAACAGGCCGAGCAAGACATTGCCAATTTTGAGAGTAAAACCCAAGGTCAGTCAGGAAAGAAAGGTCGCTTCCACCCATACGAACGGCCAGAAAAGCGTTCGGACTACAGGAAACCAGACCGTCCTGCATGGAAGAACATTGGCAATAAGGGTCAGGGCAAGAAGCAGAAAGGCAAGGCATCTTACTACTCCTCGCGTCCAGCCAAGGGCCAGCAGTCCTATAAATGACAATTACTTTGTAAACAGTTTACAGGCGGGACTGCTGGCCGGGAGCAAGACTCTAGCACAAGAAAAGACATTAAACTCTGTAAATTGTCATGTTGCAATGGATGTACCTTCTGCACCCGGGCACTCCCAAAAGAGAGAGTTAAGTCCCGGGTGGGCAGAGTGTCAATCAAAAGTGTGTCACAAATTAAAATATGTGAAACCTGTTTCTTGTGTCACTCAATTGTCTTGTGTCCAACCTGTAAAAACTGCCCAAAATGTTGTAAACGATCAACCTGTAGGGGCCAGGCTACAAATCTTTTGGAAAACTTGGCTGGATCTGGGGGCCGGTCCGAAAATAGTTCAAATCCTGAAAGAGGGTTACACCCTCCCCTTTCGGATCCGCCCCCAACTCACACGGTCTCCTTCAGTCATAAGCCGTTATGTCAATCCCCACAGGAACAGCTACCTGCTGGAGGCATTACATCAGCTTATAGACAAAAACGCAGTGGAAAGGGTTCGAAATCAAAAGTCTCTAGGGTTTTTCAACCGACTCTTTCTCGTCCCCAAACCCAACAACAAATGGCGGCCAATCCTGGACCTAAGCAACCTAAATCTCTTCCTCAAGGTGGAGACATTCAAAATGGAAATGCCGGAAACCATCCGAACATCTCTCCAGCAAGGAGAATGGGTTACCTCAGTAGATTTCAAGGACGCCTACTTCCACATACCAATACAGGAACAATCCAGAAAATATCTAAGATTTCATGTTCAGGGCCGGACTTATCAGTTCAGGGCACTGCCCTTTGGTCTGTCCACAGCGCCCATGGAGTTCACTGTGTTAGTGAAGGAAGTCAAACTGATGGCCATGCAAAGGGGTATAAGGATCCACCAATACCTAGACGACTGGTTGATGAGAGCCAGATCCCAGCACATTTGTCTCCGACATACCCAAATCCTGGTGAGGATGTGCCAGACCTTAGGTTGGCTGGTAAATCTGGAGAAATCAGAACTGGAACCCAAACAGGTCTTCGACTTCGTAGGTTACCAGTTCGACCTCCGTTCCGGCCGGGTCAGACCGACTCCGGACCGGTGGAAAAGCCTTCAGGACAAGATACACGTACTCTTGCTGCTACCGGCCTGTCCGGTCCGGCAGTTCATGTCCCTGATAGGTCTGCTAACAGCCACAGAAAAACAGGTTCACCTCGGCCGACTACACATGAGACCCATACAGTGGCGTCTCAAAAACAACTGGAGGGTACCAGAATCTCTAGAGAAGATTATTCCTCTACCACGGGCCCTACATCCTCACTTACAATGGTGGCTAGACGAAGACAATGTGCTTCAAGGTCAACCATTACACCCAGTAAGACATGCTCTGCAAATTTTTACAGACGCATCAAAAGAAGGGTGGGGTGCTCACGTAAACGAATTCACTGCAAGAGGGTCCTGGTCGGTTCCGGAAAGCAACCTGCACATAAACTATCTGGAACTCAAGGCTGTGTTTCTGGCCTTAAAAGAGTTCCAAAATCTCTGCGTAGACAAGATAGTTCTGATAGCAACCGACAATACTACAGTGGTCGCTTACATAAACAAGGAAGGAGGGATGAGGTCGGGCCCGCTTTGTGCCCTACTTTGGAGAATCTTGACCTGGTGTTCCCAGCGACAAGTAACTCTAAAAGCCCGACATATCCCAGGCCGTTTGAATGTGATAGCCGACAAACTATCCAGACTAGGTCAGACCATTCAAACAGAGTGGTCTCTCCTCCCGGAGATTTTCCAACAGATATGCAACCAATGGCACCGGCCTCAGGTGGATCTGTTTGCCACGAGGTTCAACCACAAGTTACCTCAGTTTGTCTCTCCAGTACCGGACTCCCTGGCTATAGCAGTGGATGCACTTACTCTGCCATGGGGGGATCTGGATGCATACGCCTTCCCACCGACCGCCATATTGGGCAAAGTAGTGGAGAAGCTTCTGGACTCCCCTTGCAAGAGACTCATCCTGATTGCCCCGGGGTGGCCCAACATGCCTTGGTTTTGGGACCTGGTGACCATGTCCAGTCAGGTCCCTCTCTGCCTGCCCAACCTGCCAAATTTGCTGACACAGCCCTTCAATCAGATCCCTCACAGAAATCTGACAACTCTGAACCTCCATGCCTGGCTCCTAGAGCCACAAAAATCAAGGAACAGGGCTTCAGGCAGTGGCAGCAAGAATTGAGGCTCCTCAAAGAAAGTCGACTAGATCGGTCTATGAGGCAAAGTGGACCATCTTTACAAAGTGGTGCATCACTAATCAGGTGGACTTCAGGTCACCACCTGTAAAGTCGGTGGCTGACTTCCTAATGTACCTCTTTGAGGACAAGAAGTTGCAGCCCAGCACCATTGATGGATACAGATCTGCCATTGCTGATAAACTAGGTAATACAACAGTCAATATCAGCAAAGATGATAATCTCACTCGTCTCTTGGAAAGTTTCCACAGAGATAGACCCAAGGGGCGGAGGGGAGTACCCTCCTGGAACCTTTCCCTGGTACTACACCAGCTGACAAAGGCTCCTTTCGAACCTCTTAAGGAAGCGTCACTGAAGCATCTGACCTTCAAAACTGTCTTCCTTTTGGCCCTGGGCTCTGGTAAAAGAAGGAGTGAGATCCATGCATGGCAAAACAGGAACATCAGACACCAAGCCGATTGGTCGAAGGTATCCCTGTTCCCATCTCCCAGCTTTCTCTCCAAGAATCAGCTGGCCAAGGAGGGTCCAGAGAGTGTAGCCCCAGTGGTCATACCAGCCCTGGCCCCTACTCTGGATAAGTCCCTCAAAGCTGACAGATCCCTTTGTCCAGTCAGAGCCTTGCGCTACTATTTGGACAGGACTTCAGACCTCAGGCAGCACAAGGAATTAGTCTTTGTCTCCTTCAAGAAAGGCTTCGACAAAGACATTTCTCCTGCCACTATCTCCTCATGGATCAAACAAACTGTGATCCTATGCTATGAGCTCTCTGATCAACAGGCCCACACCCTACATCAAGTTAAAGCTCATGATGTCAGGGCCTTTGCTGCCTCCAAGGCCTTCCAGTCGGGAGTTTCCTTGGAACAGATCTTATCAGCCTGCCACTGGAAGTCTCATAACACCTTCACTCAATTTTACCTGAAGGATGTGGCTTGGGCCGATTCAGAGCTATACCATCTTGGCCCTGTTGTGGCTGCTCAGCAGATCCACCAGCAGCCGAGGACTTAGAGGAGATCTGTGCATTTATAAATAAGTGGATGTATTGTATATATTGCACATATAGTTAAGCAACAATTATAAAAAAAAAAAAAAAAAAAAATCTCTCACGTACTTCCTTCGGGAGAGGTGATTTTATGGGACTGAACTCATCCCTCTCTTCCCCTACCTCAGAGCAGGTCTGTTAAAAAGGGGGGGGGGGCGCAAGGTCGACTCTGACGGTTCCTTCCGGATAACCGGATGATGATACTCGACCACAGCCTTAAGGGTATCTGACTTCAAGGTCTACCCAGGCTGTAAGGAAAGAAGAAATGGTCATTATTTCTAACATGAGTTCAACTTCTTTAGTCCCTAGTAACGCACCCGCCATCCAAGCGGTAGTTATTCAGCTATTGTCCATTGGATAGGATGTATTAACGCAATAAAATTGCAAATTTAATAGGTAAATTAAATTTTTATAAGTTAATACCCTATCCAATGGACACACAAGACCCTCCCACCTGACCCCGCTTTCACTTTACTAGGGGTCTATATATGTTTAGACAACGAAAAAGATGCTATGACGTCACTCTGTCTAGACAGGAAGGACGTACTACACGCCATCTGGCGAGTGCACAGCACTGGGCCGGCCTAGCCGGTGGAGACACAGGACGTCTTTTTCTGACGTTTGGCGGGCCGGTCCGCGCCGACCGGATAAGCTATTGTCCATTGGATAGGGTATTAACTTATAAAAATTTAATTTACCTATTAAATTTGCAATTTTGTAAGTTAAATACTTACCTTATCCTCACAAGGACAGACCCACCCTTCCTCCCCTCACACGTTTGTTTTACAGGGGACCAAAAATTAAATGAAGATCTCTCGACAAGTCCAACCGACAATGTGTTGTGCGCATGCGCACCTATCACTAACTACGGGGTTCACCTCTGGAACAAGAATAATTTTTAAATATTCTTGTTGGTCGCCGCGTTTTGCCTCCACAAAACCAAGTAAGTATTTGTGAGGATAAGGTAAGTATTTAACTTACAAAAAGTTAAATTACAATAAAATTTGTTACATTTTGTTTATCTTCTGTTTGAATTTATGTACTGTTTAATTAAAGTATCAGTTTAGGAATACAGATTACATGTGAGTGCTGCTTGCACATTTTAAATATCAACTGGGTAAATTTAATATCATAAAACCTGAAGCTTGGTCAGTCAAAAGCTTGTACATATTAAATCTGTACCATTTAATTAAAAGTATTAATTGGTCATAAGCCTGTTAGTAACAATATGTACTGATTAATTAAGCAAAATTAGCAAAAGAAAAGCTTCTTCCATACGTGTGGTGGTGATACATTTGAAGCCATTATTGCATGATGATTGATGAACCACAATGAAAATTTGTTGATGCATAGGATGCCAAAACTCTATATCATATGATGTCAAGTTGTTATCTGCCACTTGGGTTTGCAAACAACTGTTCACTGGGTCAATGGAAAAATTTCTATGAACCATTTCTTCTTAATTTATAGAACACAGACATGCTGGCTACCCAAGTATTTGGTGATGAATTGCCAGATAAACGTCACGGTGATGAGATGACAGACAATATGGAGACTCAGGCTTATGTTTTGGAAGAAGAGGAAGAATTACCAGAGTCAGTACAATTATGTATTTATTTATTTAGGGTTTGACGTCGCTTTTAACACTGTACAGGTCATATCACGATGGGTAGTTGGAAGGGCAGAGGAAACCAGTACATACAGTTGGTCAGGGTTCTGTACTGTAAACTGCCGACCAAAGGCAAGCAACTACCAGCTTTCCCACTTGAAGCCGTGCCGGGAACCGAACCCTAACCTCAGAGGTGGGAGGCAAGAGTGTTACCATTCTGCCACCGTGGCCCCCTACAATTATGAAATGCATTCTAACATATTTCACTGAGTGTGCCAGATGTACAGAATATTGAAATGTGAAAATGCACTGCAGTCTACAGTTTTGTGTCACAATGGAGTCCGCAAACTGTTGACTGATGTTTACAGTGCAGGTTACTATGTAAAGAAATAAATCTGTGTACTTTTGCCTCTGCTAAGGAGGATACATTTTTGGCAGTGTAGGTTTGTTGTGTGTCTGTTTGCTAAATAACTTGATTTAGATTTATTTCTTGTTTTACATCGCGTTCAACAGCCAGGGTCATCTTGCAATGGGTAGTTTACGGTTGGAGGAACCAGTGCATACTAGTTGGTCGAGATTCTGCACTGTAAACAACCGGGTATCCGCAAATAACTACCAACTTTCCAACATGAAGTGCCTCTGCCGAGATTCGAACCGGCAACCTCAGAGACTGAAGGCAAGCACTCTAACCTCTATACCAATTGAAGTGGCAACCAATTGAAGGAACAGATAGAGTAAGAAATCTAAAATTCGCCACACGTGTGAAATTCACCACGTGTTGAAATACTAATAAAATAAACTCATTGAGGTGAGATTTGTTGAATGTACAGTAAATTTAGGCTTTTTGAACTGAAAAACTACTAAATTTAAGACAAAACATCATTTTTTTCATAAAATTAACTAAGGTTTTAGAGGTGGCGAATATTAGATTCCTGGCGAATTTTAGATTTCTTACTCTAATTCACTTTTGGCGGTGATCTGGATCACCACCAGGGTTAAATAGGGTTGGAAACAAACTCTTGGTGGAGGTCTGTGGTCTCGGGTGTTTTTCCCGTTTATTCACGTTTTCTGATATTGGAGCATCTCAACTGGTGAATAAATAAAAAGTGTTTAGTGTGACTAATGTCCTAAGTATAAAAGATATGCCTTTCAGAGTTACTTTCAACTAGGCATTAATGGTTCTAAAATACATACAGTATTGTACTATTTGATCCTGTTCAATAGTCTACAGATGGAGCTCAGTGTGGCTGAAGCCAGCTCAAGTAAAGCAGTACAGAAGAAGCCGAGTCCAGCAAGAAGAACAGGCAAGGAAAAGGTCACAGAGGAGGTAAACAATCTCACTTCACACTTGAAAAATATGTTATCTGTTCAGGAAGAATTGAACTTTTTTGTTTCTGTATATTTGGATTGTTTATAAGCAGGATAATAATAACTAAAGAAGCTTAAAGTTATTTGTGGGCTTTATTGTTTTTCTTAATATTTGCATGTGACCACGATAAATATTCTGTTCTATTAAGACAACCTCTATTATATTGATAACCCAGGGAAAACCATATTTTATTCATACAATAAAAGGTCTTAATTTAAAAATATAAAAGGATAATTTGCTGCTAATCAAATCAAATAAAAATGGAATATTTATTTAAACGATGATTAAACTATAAAGGTTCAGTTATATGTACAACAGATTGTTGAGAGTAGTCAGGCAGAACATGATAAGGAACCAGTCTCATGCATCCCAATATTAACAGTTACATCACCAGGAGCCCGAGGGTCCAAGCGAAAACTGGAGGGTTAGTTATAATACAGTGAACATCTTAAATGTAGAGTGTCACTTAAGTAATTTACAACTGAAAGGTCTCGGTCTGCAATATATTATGGTATTGACCACTTTAAAAATTTTACATTCATAAAAAATATTGTGTATGTATTACTGGTAAGAAATGCTTTTATACCATTCATAAATCAAGTTAATATTCTCATAATTTTGAACTGTGCTTGGTTTGCTTGCTGAAGAAAATAACACAGTTTCACAATGAGCATAAAATGTCAAACTTTTTCTTGTTTTGTCACACACCAAAAATAAGATGGGGACAGTATAATTTGGATTTTTCGGAGGCTTTTTGATTTGTAAAACACAAGTTTTACAGACTTTTGAAATAAGAAGTGTGTTAAATATATTGACAGATGAAGCAGAATCCTCTATGAAAAAGCAGAAAAGAGAACCTTCAAAAGAAATAAATGAAACTCTGACAACCAAAGGCAAAAGAGGAAGAAAAAGCAAAAACCTTCCAAAAGATGAAGAGGTTATTGTTACGACAGAGTTGTTAACTGTGGAACCAAATGTGAAAGGTAGGAGTCAGGTCCAAATACAGCATTCGCATATTAGACCTGTGACTTCAATTATCTTTTTACAACTTCGCTTAAAGTCATTTTAAGTGACATTAAATATTTATGGTTAAAAGACCTGGTCAAAATCTGATTTTATGTCATACGAGATTTTTCTTATATAACACTGAAAATTAAACAAAAGATTTGAGTAAATAAACATAATGAAAACAAGGCATAATGAAATAGTAATTAAGCGTCCCTCGCGGGACGCTTTCTTGTATATGGGAGAAGCGACTCCACCGGATCCGCATTTTCTTTTTGCAATAGCTTCACAGCCATAAGGCGCATTTTTTTTTTTTCATATTTGGCAGGTGTATGCAGTAGCTCCTGGGAAATTTTTCTGATATGCTGCCATGACATTTTCACCAATCAGAGAGGTCACATGCCCAAAAATGCTTTTTTTGGAAGGGCGTCCTTGTCCGGATGATAACTTACAAAGCGTTTTATCTATCCACCTGAAATTTAGCAAATACCTTCCGCATATAAAGATCTGGGCGACATTAAATTTTGGCAGGGATAGGTTAAGAAATGACTGAGTTATTGATGATTAATTAAGCAGTAACAATTTTCTTAATGAGTAAAACACAAAACTGCTTGTATCCCCTTAACCGTGTGAGATAGAGCGATTTCGTCGAAATTTTCGACCCACAGGGTATCTAAAGAAACTACTCTCTCCATTTTTCAAAAAATTTTCTGCTCCCCAAAAATGGGGGTCATATTCAATTTTCGAATTTTTGACAAAAAATGC
This sequence comes from Sabellastarte sp. h YS-2021, assembly GCA_964017235.1. NCBI lineage: Eukaryota > Metazoa > Annelida > Polychaeta > Sabellida > Sabellidae > Sabellastarte > Sabellastarte sp. h YS-2021. Next base: position 77,283,441 of record OZ024929.1, on the reverse strand, counting down.
AAAACACAAAATTGGAAATATGGGCTCATAAGGTACACATATAGAACAATACTAAGTGATATGAATACTTTTTCAAACCATTTTCTTCATAAAATAAAAATTTACTGGTGGGATTTCGGCAAAATTTTTGACCTACAGGGTATCTGTGAAGACTAGCCATTTCAAGTTTCAACAGTACTTTGTGAAACCATTTTATTGCGTTAATACATCCTATCCAATGGACAATTGCTTTACCGGTCGGCGCGACCGGTCCCGCCAAATGCCAGAAAAAGATGTCCTGTATATAATACCGGCAGGACCGGTCAGTAGTGTGCATTCGCTAGGTGGCGCATCATACTTGCTTCCTGTCCAGACAGAGTGACGTCAGTTCGTCTTTTTCGTTTGGCGCGTGTAGTGTGCAGACGTGTTTTGAAATTATCTCCAAGTTTGAAGGAAACACGGTTTATTCTACGAATTTAAAGCTTAATGTCATCTGACAATATATATATTGTGTTACTTACATATCATGGCCTCTCCAGGATTAAACGAGGCATTATCCAGCACTTATAACCAGTTTTGAAGAATTTCTGTGTACTTGTCGTCGAGACGAAGTTGTGGGTGAGAGCTCGTGTGTCGTCCCTGCAGCATTCTTCTTCTGATCAGAAGTCTTTATGTCCACGATTCACCCTCCATTTACTTCTTACTTAGTCGAGTAACACTGCGTGTATGTCGACGAGAAGATATTAGAAGGAAAGAAGAATGCATCGTCTGACGTCATCACTTCCAGCTTATGCTTATCACGTGACAGGGACCTGGTCACGTGATACGCATTCAACAATGGAGGAATCGTGTTTTCAACAGAAGTTTTAGAAGAAAAGACGAGCTCTTATTACTCAACACCCACATTTTAACTGTCAAGAAGAAATCCAGCAACTCGTCTGTTGGCCTGAAGAAGTTAGATGACAAATGGTCATTGAACTCTGCGAATTTTTGCCGGTGCCGGTCATGTGACTTCACAGATCTCAACACAACTACCGGCAAGCAAATCCCCAAGCGTGACTGGTTCAGCTGACAAGAAGTGATGAGTTTTACCGGTACCAGTTCTGGTCAGACTACCGGTGGGGAGCACTAGTGATGAGTTTTTACCGGTTCCAGTCTGTACAGACTACCAGAGGCCAGAGGCCTCTCCACTGGTGGGACTGTTGGGGTACCGGTTCCAGTCATGTTCCTGTGAAGCTGTCAAGAAACCCCCTTCAGTGGTTCCAGTGATCAGCCCTGTGTTGATACTGGAACCTTCACCAGAGGCCTTTCCACTGGTGGGACTGTTGGGGGTACCGGTTCCGGTCTGTACAGACTACCGGTGGGTGCTGTTCCTGTGAAGAAACCCCTTCAGTGGTTGCCAGTGATCACCCCTTTTTGATCCTGGAACCTCCACCAGAGGCCTTTCCACTGGTGTGACTGTTGGGGGTACCGGTTCCAGTCTTGTTCAGACCACCGGTGCGGCTGCTCATAGGGTTCACCTATCAGAAGTCGCGGTGACCATTGAGACCCTTATCTTCCCTGTGCAGAATTTTGGACCTGTACCGGTCCTGTTCAGGCTACCGGTAGGGTCACTAGCCAGCCAGTGATGAGGGATACCGGCACCAGTTCTGTTCAGACTGCCGGTTGTGGTCACAGAAATCCAGCAAGGGCTACCGGTTAAACAGGATTACCGGTTACACAGAGTTGCTGGTGACATACAGCAGGGCTACTGGTTCAGAGAACTACCGGCTCCTGAGTGTTGCCAGTTCCGGAGTAGTGCCGGTTCCGGAGTGTTGCCGGTTACAGAGGAATCTGTACCCATCCTTAAAGGCAAGAAACCAGCTTCAAATCCAGTGCTGACAACAGGTTTGCCGGTTACAGAGAATTGCCGGTTCCGGAGTGTTGCTGGTTCCGGAACCGTAGTGCTGCTGGTTACAAGAAATCTGCTGTTCCCATCCTTACTGGCAAGGAACCAGCTTCAAATTCAGGGCTGACAACAGGTTCAACAGCTAGCCTTTTCTCAGAGCCTACCGGTTTGACCGGTTACAGAGCTTGTTGATTGCAGAGAAAAGCTGCTGAACCACCACTGTGGACAGGAAGAAGGCAACTTCATATGAGCCTATCCTTGCTAGGAAGTAGTTTACCCAGTTCTGCCAACTCCGGTGAGTTTATGCAGAACTGTGGAGCCACCAGGAACCGGTTACAGAGCATTGCCTCACGTATAACCGTTTAAGGCCTGGTACTGGGCAGGTCTCCAGGACTGACTGACAGACCGGCAGAAGTTCCTTAAAGGCCCAAACAGCTGTTTAGGCCAACCAGTGGCAGCCTAAGGAACTGGTTACAGAGGAATTCTTTGACCAGTCACAGGTCCCGGTGAAAAGCCTGTCAAGCTACCTGACCAGTCAGCCAGCCTACCCTTTCGGGACCCAGTTGGCCAGACAGTGGCTAGAGATAAGAGGGAGACTGTCAAGCAGGAATTGTCCACTACCAGTCAACCTCCCCTTATCAGACCTCACACCTTGTAGACTGACCATCCAGTTTGTCTTGTACCCAACCTGTGACCAGTGTCAGCTGCCTCAAGGGGTCCTGAGTTGGTAAGCTCAGCCTTCCCCTCAAGATTATACCCATTTTGCCAGTTTTCAAAACTCAAGCAGTGGGTAAAATATCTGTTAATCTGACCAGGGGTCACCGATGTTATAAATGGCTATGGGGATGAGTGAGGTCTAGTCTGTCACCAGTGTTGACACTATTTTTGGCTAACTATGCCTCCTCAAAACTTGGGCCGTCCTAGGGGCTAGCCCAAGTTCGAAGAAATCTCCCAGGAAGGCTACACCCTCACCTTCCAGAGATGACCGGCTTGACCAGATCTCCAGGCTGGAGAAGTGGCCCAGTACCCTGAGTAATTCAGTTTGGGAAACTTTGAGCACTATATTAACCTCTCTTCAGCAGGGGAGTGGAGAACTTCAAGGTTCCCTACTTCCTCACCGCTTTCCACCAACAAGGAAGTACCGGAATGTCCAGGGTCTTCCCCACCAGTTCAGTCACTCCCCTTGGTCTGTTCACAGTACAATGGAGTCTTCTCTCGGTGGTGGCGAAGGAGGTCTAACTATGGCATTACAGAGTACCACAATCCACCGGTACGACTGGTTGGTCAAGCCTGTTTTCCCACCAAGCCTGTCTCCAGCATACACATTCTCTAGGATATCAGTGTCAGGAGTAAACTTGAATGGTAAACATGAATAAATTAGAACTGGACCTCGAGCAAGTCTTCGACTTAGTAGGCTTCCAGTTAGCTCGGAAGAGCCTAAGGTCAGACCCACCCTAGAGCATGGGTAGACCTTGAATGCTTATCCAGAAGCTTCTCCCCGGACCTTTATGCCCGGTCTGGCACCTGATGCCCCTGATAGGGTTACTGACAGCCATAGAGAAGCAAGTGCACCTAGCTCACCTCCATATGAGGCCGATAAAGTGGCACTAGAAGAACAACTGGAGGGTACCAGAATCACTAGAAAAGATGACCCCAGTTCCCTCTACCCCGATCTTAAATGGTGGCTGCAGGAAGACAATGTGCTTCAGGGTCAACCATTACACCCGCTAAATATGCTCTTCAATCCTTACAGATGCATCAAGAAGGGTGGGGTTCTCACTTAGGAGAACACACTGCAAGGGGAACCATGGTCCCTTCCAGAAGCAATTTACACATTGAACTATCTGGAACTAAGGTGGTCATTTGGCCCTTTAAGAATGCCAAGACATCTGGTTGAACAATATTGCTGTCATAACTACAGACAACACAACCGTGGTTGCCTGTATGAAGGAAGAGGGGGGGATGAAGTCAGGCCCTCCTTGTGCCCTTCTATGGGGAACCCTGACCTGGTATTCCAGGAAATAGGTGACTGTAGCCCGACACATTCCAGGCGGCTGAATGACATAGCACACAAGCTATCCAGTCTCACGCAACTAGACAGAGCAGACAGAATGGTCCCTCCCGTCAGAGTTTTTTCAAGCAATATGCTTCTGGTGGCACTAGGCCTAATTGGCATGTTTTTTGCCACCTGGCTCAACAACAAATTGTCTCAACTTGCATCACTGGGGACAGATCCCCCAATATGGACAATGATACAATCAGTCTGCCATGGGAGGATCTGGACCCATATGCCTTCCCACCGGTAGCCATCTTGGGCAAGTGGTGGAGAAGTTGCAGCTCTACCCACGCAGGGGAATCACTCTGATTGCTCCAAGTGGCCCAACATGCCTGGTTCTGGAATCTCTTGGTCATGTCAAGTCAGATTCCTTGGTACCTGTCCAACCTGCTCTCTCAACCATCTAGTCAGACTCCTCACAGGAATCTGTCAAGATTAGATCTGCATGCATGGCTCCTAGAGCCTCAGCAATCAAGGAGCAGGGCTTCTCTAAAGCAGTGGCAGTAGGAATTGAGGCTCAAAGAGGATCAACCAGATCAGTCTTTGCTGACAACTGGGTATGTCACCAATTTCAGCACAATGAGAATCTTGCTCGTCTTTTGGACAGTTTACAGAGACAGACCTAAGGGTCGGAGGGGCATCCCCTCCTGGAACCTCCCCCTGGTGTTGCACCAATTGGCAGGGCTCCATTGGAACCCCTTAAAGAGGCCTCTTTGAAGCATTGACCTTCAAGGCTGTTTTCCTCTTGACCCTGGGTTTTGGCAAACACAGGAGATTCTTTTTTGGTAAAAGAAACACATCAGGCACCAGTTAGACTGGTCAAAGGTGTCTTTGTACCCAGCACCCAGCCTCCTTTTCTAAGAAACAGCTGGCCAAGGAGAGTCCGGACAGTGTGGCCCCAGTGGTTATACCAACCCTGGCCCCAACTCTGGATAAGTCCCTCGAATCTGATAGGTCCTGTGTCCAGAGCACTGTGCTACTTATTGGGACAGGATCTCAAACAGAACAATGAGTTAGTCTGTCTCCCTTTAGAAAGGTTTTGGACAAGACCTCTCTCCTGCCACTATCTCCTCATGGATCAAGCAACTGTGATCCTATGTTATGAGCTCTCTGGTCAGGAGGCCCTCACCCTACATCAGGTTAAACCCCATGTGGTCAGGGCCCCTTGCTGCTTCTAAGGCATTCCAGTTTGCTAGTCTCCTTAGAAAAATTTTTTCAGCCAGCCACTGGAAGTAACACATTGAAGATGTGGCTTGGGCTGGTTCAGAGCCCCTTCAATTGGGCCCAGTAGTGGCTGCTCAGCAGACCCACAATTGGCCCATATATACTGAGATTTGTATATATGTAGTGTTAATAGTTCTTGGAACTAACTACATGCCTTCCTTCGGGTGGTTATTGCCTTCTGGGACCGAACTCATCCCTCTCTTCCCCTACCTCAGAGCAGGTCTGTTAAAAGGGAGGGGGGGGCAACATCGGTATACGCCCCGGCAACCGGGCTCTGGTATCCGACCATAGGCATACAGGTTTCCTGACTTAAAGTTAACCTAGGCCAGAGGGAATTTTCTTATCTTTTATGAGTTCACATAAGTCCCTAGTAACTTACCCTCCCACCAAGCGGTAGTTATTAAGCGTCCCGCAAGGGACGCTTGTTTGTGTATGGGAGACCTTCAGGCTCCGCCGGCTCCGCATTTTGTTTTCCTTATAACTCTGTAACCGTTAGGCGGATTCTTTTCAAATTTGGCAGGTTTAGGCAGTAGCCTTGGGGAATTTTTTTGAATATGCTGCAGTGACATTTCAACCAATCAGAGAGGTCACATGACCAAAAATGTCTTTTTTCGATGGGGAAGCTTGTCCGGATGATAACTTGAAAGGAATTTTATCAATTCACCTGAAACTTGGCAAATACATTCATTCTATTAAAATCTGGAAATCATTAGATTTTGGCATTGATTGGTCAAGAAATGGCCGAGTAATTAATGATTAATTAATCATTACGAATTTTCCAAATAAGGAAAACACAAAAATGCTTATATCTCGAAAACCGTGCTAGATAGAGCGATTTCGACGAAATTTTTGACCCGCAGGGTATCTCTGCGGAGTAGTTTTCCCAATTTTCAAAAAATTTCAAAAAAAAACACTGAAGGCACGGTCACCCATAGAGACAAGTTTTGATCTTTTTTTCTTGTAGCATGTATGATTTTCTTGCCAATCTTGTGGTGCGTTGATGTTGCTGGTAGTTAAGCATTGATGTCAAATATGATGGTGCCTATCGATTCAAACTCTTATATACTAGTAGATTTATTTTAAATTTGATCCGAAACCTAACAGGCAACCAGTGGAGCTGATGCAGGTGAACCGATATAGAATCATGTTTCTTGACATTCAAAACTATCCTGGCAGCCCAATTTTGTACTTTCTGCAACTTCTGGATAAGATATCGTGGGAGTTCAGCTAGGAGAGAGTTGCAATAGTCCAATCTGGAAGATATGAGTGACTGTACTATTGTGTGTGCAGCAGACTTAGTCAGGTAAGGTCTTATTTGAATGATGGACCTAAGGTGACCATAACAGGATCTGCATATGGCATTTACTTGTAGCCTGAGTGATAGGTCTTGGTCAATGATTACACCAAGGTTTCTGACACTTGTGCTTGGCTTTATGTCAATACCAACCACATTTAATGAATCAATAATGACTTTGGAGCGCTGTTTTCCAGTGCCAGCAATTAAGAACTCTGTCTTTTCATCATTTAGCTTGAGCCGGTTATTAGACATCCAGTTGCTTATTTCAGATGTACACAATTGGAGTTGTTCTGCAGTTTGTTTTTGGTTTTCAAAATTACTTGGGTCGATTGATTTGTAAAGCTGTGTGTCATCAGCATACATGTGGAAAAGTATGTGAAACATTCTGATGATGACACCAAGAGGTAATGTATATTTGCAGTAGAGATCAGGCCCAAGACCTGATCCCTGAGGCACATAGCATTCTAGAACCTTTTTGTGAGATTCACAGTCATCAACAACTACTGATTGAGTTCTTCCTGTTAAATACGTTCTAAACCAGTGTAAAGCTTTGTCTTCAATTCCGAACATTTTCTCAAGTCGGTGCAGCAAAATACAATGATCAACAGTGTCAAATGCAGCTGATAAATCTAGAAAACCCATAAGTATTACTTTTTGATTATCTGCTTCCAGTAGAAGGTCGTTCATGATTTTGATCAGAGCAGTCTCAGTGCTGTGGTGGCATCTGTATGCTGACTGTAGTTTTTCAGAGAGATTATGACTTTGTGTGGTCAAGTAATTGGATTGAGACTGCTTTTTCAATAATCTTGTGCAGAAAAGGCAAGTTAGATACTGGCCTAAAATTTTTGAAAGTAGGATCCGCATCTGTTTTTTTTGGCAGAGGGGTAACAACTGCGTGTTTGAACCCCTCTGGCATTTCACCTTGTATGAGTGACATGTTTATTACTTTGCTAATACTGGGTAACAGTATTTCAATACAGTCCTTCAGCAATGGTGTTGGGATTGGATCAAGTCTACATGATTTTGGTGCTGCTGATAAGATTAATTTTCTAATATCTTCATTGCTAAGAGGCTGGAAAGAAGTCAGTGGTGTTACATCAACAGTTTTGTCATACTCATTGAATTTACTGGTTGATGGAAATTTAGCTCTGATTTTCATGATCTTTTCTTCAAAATAATCACTGAATTCATTTGCCAACTGAGTCTTTGATGAGTGTTCAGGATAGATAGTTGGATCATTACTAGATAGAGCGATTTCGACGAAATTTTTGACCCACAGGGTATCTCTGCAGAGTAGCCATGCCAATTTTCAAAAAAATTTTGTCTCGCCAAAAATGGCGGCCATTTTGAATTTTCGAATTTTAACATAAAAATGCTTATATCTCGAAAACCGTGCTAGATAGAGAGATTTCGACGAAATTTTTGGCCCACAGGGTATCTCTGCAGAGTAGCCATGCCAATTTTCAAAAAAATTTTGTCTTGCCAAAAATGGCGGCCATTTTGAATTTTCGAATTTTTGCGCAAAAATTGCAAAACACAAAAATGCTAATATTTCGAAAACCGTGCTACATAGAGCGATTTCGACGAATTTTTTCATCTTCAGGGTATCTCTGCAGAGCAGCTATCCCAAAGAGCTTTCACTTGGTGAAGTTTCAGACCCATAGCTAATTGCTGACCTACTCAAAATGAGTAAATGCGAATTACCTCAAAAAGTATTGCAGATAGCCAATTTTTCTCAAATAACTCATTCACCTACTTTTGGAAGAGCTTTCACTTGGTGAAGTTTCAGACCCGTAGCTAATTACTCACCTACTCAAAATGAGTAAATGCTGATTATCTCAAAAACTATTGCGGATACCCAGTTTTTATCAAATAACTCATTCATCTACTTGTGGGAGAGCTTGTTTGGTACATAAGTCTAGGCGAATATAAGGAGCTTTCAATATATATTGCAAGGAAACTAAATAATATCCACAACATGTGTAATCTGTGTTCCTATTACCAATGCTGTAGCTTGTATTTGCATGTTTATTGATAGTACGGGTATTATCGCCCATTTAGCGGGAATTATCGGCCCAGATTTATTGTGAGTTATTCCTATTTTACTGATATTTTAGTCCATTGTTGTTTTTCACTGTAGTGGCTGTCAATATCACCTGAATATCATAGTCATTCGCCAGTTTCTGGTCATTCCAATTGTTGTTTTTTCACTGTTGTGAAATATCTACTGAATACCATTGACTATTTTGTTAGTCACTCCAATACTTTCCTTAAGCTTAAGGCCATCCCCTCTTTTGATTCACTTTAGGGAAATTGTTTATTCTAGAGGCTCAGTGAGGAGTGTAGGGTGCCCGTGAGTCGCCCACGGGACGGAATTTAGAGTGGACAGACTGTGTTACATAGTAACTAACTTAGAATTAGGGCATACTGGTGTTACTCCTCACGGTCCTGTTCTTAGTTTAGGGAACCGGAGTGCAATGAGTACCATCCGCTGGTTGTTCCTCTTACTGTTGTTTTGAAGAAAGTCAGTAAGCAGTGATCCTAATGTGTTTATTCCGTTGTCTGCTCATGGTCTTACTTCATTACCACGCCCCTACAGACTCCACAGCTATGTCCTGAATACACATCTTTTCCCTTGTGTTGCTAAGCGTCATGGCCTTGCGACCTTATTGTTACTTTGTGGTGACATCTCCCTTAATCCTGGACCAATCTCGTTTGGGGTGGTAAATTGCCGATCTGTAAGAAACAAGGGAACCTGCATCGATGATGCTGTAACAGTACATTCTGTCGACATTCTTGCTGTCACTGAAACACATATTCGCCAGGAGGAAACGGACAGCCTTCTACATTCCATCACCCCAACAGGCTTCAAATTCTGCCACAAACCCCGTATTCATGGCCGTGGTGGTGGTGTCGGATTTTTTATCAACAAAGCTATACAGTTTAGATCTGTGGATACACCTACTTTCAGTTCCTTTGAAAATGTTAGCATTGCAATTGGGTCGGCGGCTCAACAGCTTGTGTTGACTTGTGTTTATCGTCCACCTGGCTCATGCTCTGAAAGTTTCCTGGACCAATTTCTCAATCTTTTGGAATATTTATCCTCTGTTTCTCCCTCTTTCCTAATTTGTGGGGATTTCAATATTCATGTGGATACTTCTTCAAATGATAGTATCAAATTCCAGAACTGTTTAGAATCATGCAATATAACACAAAATGTTCAAACGGCTACCCATCTACATGGTCATATCCTAGACCTTGTTCTCACTCCTACTGATGCCAGTGCCATCTCTAATGTACGAGTTGCTGAATTTATTTCAGATCATGCTCTTGTCCTTGCTCAGCTTGACTCAGTTAATCCTCCTTCACATAAGGCAAAAGTTGTCACCTTCAGGAGGTATCATAAAATTGACATGGACAGTTTCCGTAAGGATTTGGGAAATAGCGCATTCGTAAAATGCCCTGGTGATACAGTCAGTGGGTTGTATGAACAATACTTAGATGATTTGAGCAAATTGCTCGACAAGCATGCACCATTGGTTACTCGCACTTTTACTAAGCAAGCTACTGGTTGGCTATCTGACACCTACAGGCTGGCAAAAACCATCAGGCGACAGCTGGAACGAATCTGGCGTAAAGATAAATCTGCCTATAATCGAGCTAGACTTCGAAGACAGATTGGTCGCTGCAATTCACTGGTCAACAAAGATAAGGCAAATTACTTCAGAAACCTGGTCAGAGAAAATACCAATGACTCCAAGAAGCTATGGCAGGTCTTGCGTTCCGCACTGCACTCTAGTTCTGAAGCAGTACTCCCTTCTCATGAATCTAAGAAAGGTCTTGCTGACCGGTTTGTCACTTTCTTCAGTGACAAAATAGATAAAATCAGAAACTCATTTTCCTCTAGTGACTCATTCACTCTGCCTCCTCCACCTGATGTACCCAATTTCAGCTGCTTTAAACAAGTTTCTCAAGAGGAAATTAGAAAAATTATCATGAAGTCACCCACTAAATCTTGTTTGTTAGACCCATGGCCTACATTTCTTGTTAAGGAATGTATTGATATTTTACTGCCCTCTATCACCAGGCTTGTTAACTGCTCGTTGTCAGAAGGTGTTGTACCTGATGAGTTCAAGAAGGCTATTGTAACCCCATTGATTAAAAAGTCATCACTACCACCCAATGACTTAAAAAACTACAGACCTGTTTCTGGGTTGGGCTTCATATCCAAACTGGTTGAACGTGTTGTTGCTTCTCAGTTGAATGACCATGTTAGTTTGAACGGACTTGAGAATGTCAGGCAATCTGCCTACAAACTAGGTCACTCAACTGAATCTGCATTGCTTTCAATTAAGAATGATGTTCATTTGGCTTTTGCTAAAGGTGAGGCTACTGCTGTCGTTCTCTTGGATCAATCAGCAGCGTTTGATACTATTGATCATGATACGCTACTTAATTCTCTTAGCTCCTGGTTTGGTGTGAGCGGGGTTGTCCTCGATTGGTTTAAGTCTTATCTCTCAGACCGTGTTCAGTGCATTAAGATTGGGTCAATTTTATCTGATGCCAAAAAGTTATTGTATGGTGTGCCTCAAGGCTCTGTCCTGGGGCCAATCCTTTTTTCACTCTATACTACTCCACTGAGTAAAGTCATACAGAATCATCCTGGTATTAGTTTCCAGTTCTATGCTGATGACACACAATTGTATGTACACCTCACACATAAAAATGTTGCCTCTGCCCTTGATAAGCTGTCACACTGCCTTGAAGACGTAAAGAGATGGCTCTCTACAAATAAGCTCAAGCTAAATCCAGATAAGACTGAATTCATTGTGTTTGGCTCAAAGTCTCAGCGCGAAAAACTTAATCAGTCCTTCCCGGTCAATATACTTGGTAATCTCATATCACCAACAGATGCAGTTAGGAACCTTGGTGTCTGGTTTGATTCTGATTTCTCATTCTCTTGCCATGTTAGGAAGGTCTGCAAGGCTTGTTTTGCTCATGTCCGGGATCTTAAGCGACTCCGAGGACATCTGACACATGAAGCTACTCTTATGGCTGCCAATGCTCTGGTCGGAAGTCGACTAGATTACTGTAACTCTCTGTTCAGAGGTCTCTCAGCTCTAGATCTGCGCAAACTTCAATGTGTTCAGAATAGCCTTGCCAGAATTGTTGCCAACACCACCAAGTACTCACACATCACTCCAGTTAGAAAAGCACTACATTGGTTGCCAATTAAGTACCGTACTATCTTTAAGACTGCCATGCTGGTATATAAGTTCCTACACAGTGGTAACCCCAAATACTTTGAACCCTTACTCATTCCCAGACATAGTGCATATAACACTCGTCGAAGTCAATCTGATGGCATATTTCTTGAGGTTCCCCACTTTGGTTCAATTTTCAAGTCTCGAAAACATTTTGGACTCAGTTTTGCGTATGACGCACCTATGATTTGGAATGACCTTCCTGATGAGGTCCGCTCTGCAAACTCACTTGCCTCTTTCAGGTCAAAGTTGAAGTCATACCTCTTTGGAAAAGCATACCCACCCTAAATTTCCAATCTCCTTTCTGCTTTCTCCGCGGTGCTGACCCCTGCAATGTCTCTGGTTTTTGAATATTGAACAATGTTTTTGTGTGATGCGCCTTAGAGTCTGTCTTTTGACGGAGATTAAGCGCTATAAAAGTGCTATTAGAATTAGAATTAGAATTAGCTTTCAAATGGTGAAGTTTCAGACCCATAGCTAATTACTCACCTACTCAAAATGAGTAAATGCGAATTATCTCTAAAAGTATTGCAGATAGCCAATTTTCCTCAAATAAATCATTCACCTACTTTTGGGAGAGCTTTTACTTGGTGAAGTTTCAGACCCATAGCTAATTACTCACCTACTCAAAATGAGTAAATGCGAATTATCTCTAAAAGTATTGCAGATAGCCAATTTTTCTCAAATAACTCATTCACCTACTTTTGGGAGAGCTTTCACTTCATGAAGTTTCAGACCCATAGCTAATTACTCACCTACTGAAAATGAGTAAATGCGAATTATCTCTAAAAGTATTGCAGAGAGCCAATTTTTCTCAAATAACTCATTCACCTACTTTTGGCAGAGCTTTCACTTGGTGAAGTTTCAGACCCATAGCTAATTATTCACCTACTCAAAATGAGTAAATGTGAATTATCTCTAAAAGTATTGCAGAGAGCCAATTTTTCTCAAATAACTCATTCACCTACTTTTGGGAGAGCTTTCACTCTGTGAAGTTTCAGACCCATAGCTAATTACTCACCTACTCAAAATGAGTAAATGCGAATTATCTCTAAAAGTATTGCAGACAGCCAATTTTTCTCAAATAACTCATTCACCTACTTTTGGCAGAGCTTTCACTTGGTGAAGTTTCAGACCCATAGCTAATTATTCACCTACTCAAAATGAGTAAATGTGAATTATCTCTAAAAGTATTGCAGATAGCCAATTTTTCTCAAATAACTCATTTACCTACTTTTGGGAGAGCTTTCACTCTGTGAAGTTTCAGACCCATAGCTATTTATTCACCTACTCAAATGAGTAAATGCTAGTTATCTGTAAAAGTATTGCGGATACCCAATTTTTATCAAATACTCATTCATCTACTTGTGGGAGAGCTTTCACATGGTGAAGTTTCAGACCCATAGCTAATTACTCACCTACTCAAAATGAGTAAAAGCGAATTATCTCCTAATAGTATTGCAGATAGCCAATTTTTCTCAAATAACTCATTCACCTACTTTTGGAAGAGCTTTCACACACGAAAATGAAAAATTGTGAATTTCTCGGAAAAGCTATTTCTTCTGCTTTAATGCTCGGCGGGAGATACACACCACGGCAGTGGTCTTGACAAAAATTTTTGTCTCCCCAAAAATGGTGGCCATTTTGAATTTTCAAAGTGTTTGCAAAACACAAAAATGCTTATATCTCAAAAACCGTGCTATATGGAGCGAACTCAACAAAATTTTTGACCTGCTGGGTATCTCTGCAGAGTAGCCATGCCAATTTTCAAAATATTTTTGTCTCGCCAAATATAGCGGACATTTTTAATTTTTTAATTTTTTGCAAAACACAAAAATGCTTATATCTTGAAAACCGTGCTAGATAGAGCAGACTGCGCTGACTTTGGTTGCTACAACAGTATAAGGCTAGAAATGAAGCATTTTCTTAATACTTTAGCACTCACCTTTATATCCTTTTCGGGACGCTTTGTTTTTGCTATGCAAAAACATTATCTTTTTTTTTTGCGAGCGATCCTCTAGTTCAGCAATTGTCCATTGGATAGGATGTATTAACGCAATAAAATTGCAAATTTAATAAGTAAATTAAATTTTTATAAGTTAATACCCTATCCAATGGACAGGCAAGGCCCTAACAACCGACCCCGCTACCAGCTTACTAGGGGTCTAAATCTGTTTAGACAACGAAAAAGATGAACTGACGTCACTCTGTCTGGACAGGAAGCAAGTATGATGCGCCACCTAGCGAATGCACACTACTGACCGGTCCTGCCGGTATTATATACAGGACGTCTTTTTCTGGCATTTGGAGGCACCGGTCGCGCCGACCGGTAAAGCAATTGTCCATTGGATAGGGAATTAACTACAATTTTCTTCATAAAATAAAACTTTACTAGTGGGATTTTGATAAACTTTTTGACTTGACGGTTGACGGAAAGACGGTGAAGACTTTCCTTTCCAAGTTCCAACAAATATTTCACTTGCAAAAAAAAAAAAAAAAAAAAAAAAAAAAAAAAAAAAAAAAAATGGCGCCCATTTTGAATTTTCGAATTTTTTGCAAAAATTGCAAAACACAAAAATGCTTGTATCTGGAAAACCGTGCCAGATACAGCGAATTCGGCAAAACTTTTGACCCATATGGTATCTATGAAGACTAGCCTTCCCAAGTTTCAACGAATGTTTCACTCGCCAAAAATGGCGGCCATTTTGAATTTGAAATTTTTTTTTCAAAAATGCAAAACACAAAATTGCTTGTAGCTCGATAACCGTGCTAGATAAAGCGATTTTGACAAAATTTTTGGCCCACAGGGTAGCTCTGCTGAGTAGCTGACCCAGTTTTCAAAAATTTTTGGTCCCGCCAAAAATGGCGGCCATTTTGATTTTTCGAATTTTTCGCAAAAATTGCAAAACACAAAAATGCTTGTATCGCGAAAACCGTGCCAGATAGAGTGAATTCAGCAAAATTTTTGACCCATAGGGTATCTGTGAAGACTAGCCTTCCCAAGTTTCAACGAATATTTCACTCACCAAAAATGGCGGCCATTTTGAATTTTCGAATTTTTTTCAAAAATGCTTGTATCTCAAAAACCGTGCTGGATAGAGCGATCTCGACGAAATTTTTAGCCCACAGGGTAACTGCTGGTGAGTAGCTGATCCAATTTTCCCCCAAAAATTTACCCTTCCCAAAAATGGGGGTCATTGTCAATTTTCAAATTTGTGACGAAAAGTGCAAAACACCAAATTGCCTCTGTCTCCTTAACCGTGCAAGATAGAGCAATTTCATCAAAATTTTGAAACACACAATATACAATATACAGTATACAAGATACCTACCCTGCCCAAGACCCACTTTTCCTATATTCTGGCGTTGTTGAGCTATAAGCAGAACTTTCTTACATGATTAAGCTGCCATTGTTTCTCCTTTTCAGGACGCATTGTTTTTGCCATCGCTTTGTTTTGCTAGCGATCCTCTATTTTCTAATGTGCCATATGGTCCTTTGATCATTTATTGAAACTTAGAAGAAAAAAAAAGATGAGGAAAAATAAACTCTTCCATAGTCAAAATAAATGTGAAACATTTATTAATTAATTAATTAATTAATTAGCATTAATTAACAGCTTCCACCACATGCACGGTATAAATTTAAGAGTTAGGATAAGGGTATTACGTAAGAAATTATAATTTATGTGTTCTCATTATCAGGTAAAGTTCAGAGGGGTAGACGGTCAGTTCAAGGTGTAAAACAAAAGGCTGAATCTCCCACTATGTCCAATAAATCTGACACACATGACCAGGCAGAAAATGGAACAGTCAAAAGGCAGTCAAGAAGAAGCAAGGAAGCTTCACCAGCATTATCTGCTACCAGTGAAGGATCTGCAACTTCTGCCTCTAAGAGGAATGCAAGGAAAAGTAGGGAACCGTCTCCGGCTCTGTCTAGTACAAGTGAAGACCTGAGTCAGAATTCAAATAGCCGGAAAAGAAGGAGCAAAGAACCCTCACCTGCCTTGTCTAGCACAAGTGAAGAGCTAAGTCAGACATCAAAGAGGCGGTCTGGAAAAGCTGTTGTTGCTGCGAAGGATGATAGATCTAGTTTGAGCAGTGGAAGACAAAGAAAGAGTGGTAAGGGGGCAAGAAAGGATGAAGATATGGCAGTAGTGGACATCAGTACAGTGAAGAAAGAGGCTGGTACAATTATAGATGAAGGAATTGAAGGTCAAGCTGGTAAAGGAAGAGGGAGAGGGAGAGGTAAATCTACAGAAAATGCAAGGTCTCTGTCAAAAGGAAGAGGGAGAGGCAAGAGAGGAAAGGCCGTTTCACCTTCACCAAGTGAGACTGATAGTGAAACTAGCAGAAGTAAAACTGGTAGAGAAAAAGTTGGAAGAGGAAGAGCACCATTAAATACACCAAGTGAGACTGAAAGTGAAACTAACAGAAATGAAACTGGTGGAGGAAGAGTGCAAAGTGGAAGACCATCATCACATGCACCAAGTGAGACTGGAAGTGAAAATAGTGAAAATGTAAGGTCTCTGTCAACAGGAAGAGTCAGAGGCAAGAGAGGAAAAGCAGCATCATCAGCACAAAGTGAAACTGAATGTGAAACTATTAAAAATCTAACTGGTGAAGTAAGAAATGACGGAGGAAAAGCATCATCACCAGCAACAAGTGCAGTTGAAAATGAAACTGGTAAAGGAAGAGGTAGAAGAGGAAAAACATCTTTTTCTGCACCAAGTGAAACAGAAACAGCATCACCCCTACCAATTGAAACTGGAAAAGGAAAAAGAGGAAGGATTTCACATAACACATTGATTGATAAGGACTGTGAAATTGCTAAAACTGTTGAAAAGAAAGCATCGCTTGTGCCAAGTGAAACTGAAATGGGTAAAGGGAAAGGTAAAAGAAGAAAGGAAACATCTCCTGTACCAATTGAAAATAAAACTAATATAGGAAAAGATGAAAAAGAAAAAGATACAGCAAGTGAAAATGGATTTAAAACTGGTAAAGGAAAAGGAAGGCGAGTTAAAACATCATCCTCTGTACCAAATGAAGCTGCAACAAGTGTTACAGAAAATGAATTGATATCACAGGTGGATAGTTTATCTCAAACGGAAAGTGAGAGCGATAAAACAAAATCACGGAGAGGAAGAAAGAAGCAGAGCGATGTGGTAGATGAAGAACCCGTCTCGAAAAAGTCTCGACAGTCTGTAGTTGAAGAGAAAAGCAAGCCACCAGTGCAACAAAATGATGGTGAATTGACAACTGAAAGAGCTACAAGGGGTTTAGTGAGGAGTATTAAAGAAGAACCAAAAGATGTCGAAAAAGATGATTCAATGCAGGTTGAGAAGGGTACAGAAACCCTGAAGAAGGGTGGCCGAAAAGGACGAACAAAAAAGAGCTTAGAAGTTGATGAGGCAGCAAGTAACACAGAACTGAGAAAGAAAGGCCTGGGCAGGTGAGAATAGAACAAAATTACCTCATGTTTTAAACCTTGTATTGTCCAAATATTGTATGATATGGACTCCGTTCCACTGTCCAAAGTTTATATTTCCTTTTGTTCTCATGTTAAAGTACCTCTTATATTTTGTTATATCACTCGTGGCAACAGGCTATCTATCTCCTCAACCCGCCCTAATAAGCACATAGGAAGGCGTGGCTTTGCAGTAGCTGCACCAGCCGAATGGAACAAGCTGCCACAGACTGTCAGATCTCAGCAAACAATAGATGGTTTCAGAAGCCAGCTAAAGACCTACTTGTTTAGGCTGGCATACCCCCCACCTTAGTTATACCCTGGCGGGCGCTTTTTAGATGTCGACCCATGCCTGTCCCTGGACTCTCCCTTCTTGGACTCAAGCACATTAGAGGATTTGTATCAATTTTGCGCTATATAAATCCTACTATTATTATTATTATTATTATTGTTACCGCTTTATTATCTGCGTATGATCTTACTACCAGAGCAGTATTGGATAACAGGTTTTCTGTGCATAAACCACAGAATTTTGTTTGTATCCCTGTACACAAATCTGAATTTTGTCAGAACAAACCTTGTTGCCTGAATTTATTTGCCTGTATATATATTTCTTGAATTTACAATTGTTGAAACTCATGCATAGTCTGGAAGAATTGTACTTTCCTTATATCTTTGCTGATATATGAATTATGATTGTGAGGATATATGATGATGTATATTCAAATAAGTTCTCCTTAAAACAGGGTATAAAATACTGGGATTATTTCTTTATTTATCATAGTACCATTGAACAATTCCCTCTGTATGGACTCTGAAAATGTCCAAATCAAAAATTAACTGGAGTTTATATTTTCCCTCTTGTTTCTTTTAAGAAACTGTCACCTCAGTGGCCTTTTGATTAGCAAGCTTGTCATCTAATCACAGTCTGTCACTTCTGTGTGGGTTTAACACACACAAGTGGCAAATGCTGGCAGCTTGTCCCAATGTGACCCTGGCCTTAAATGGGATGTGAACCCCTAAATTTAAGTTGCGATATTGATTAAAAATTTTGTGATATTAAATGTTTCCTTGCAATATTTTGTAGTTGATTGTGTGTGCTTTGTCAGTGTGTATTTCTATTATAACATAATTTATACAATAAACCAAAACTGCATATTATTGAAATGTTCTATTCAATAAATGGTGAAATAAGTTTTTGATTGGAGTCTGTGTATTTAAACCGAAATGAACAGTGAAAGCTATTCTCAATGTTGTTGTTTGTCATATTACCGCTCTTACATTTCAATAGATCCAGTGATTCAGAAGCTTTGTCCCCTGGTGCGGAAAAGAAACGTGGGCGTCCATCAAGGGGAAGTGTCCCTGAAAGTAAACCTATAAAGAAAGAGAAGGATGAGCCTTCAGCTGATACCTCTGTGAGTTGAAATCACCTTTGAATATAATGGAAGAGTTTCTTGCTGTTGTTCTAGTGGTGGTGGACCAATTCACGCCTGGGTACCAATTCACGCCCACCCCTAAATTTATCCAAAACAATCACAGTTAAACAATAAATTACAAATCTAAATGATCCATTTGATGATTATCTATGATGTGGTAAACATCTTCTCTATGAAAAATCATAAATCTTCAAGAAAATTGAGGGTGGGCCTGAATTGGTACCCGGGCGTGAATTGGTCCACCACCACTATTGAAAGTAAACGTCACTTAATGGTAGCATTACAGACAAGATTTTATAGAATACTGGTTACTTATTCTAATATGAATTTGATTAAAACTAAATTAGTTGTTTTTTTTTTATCTTTTATCGCAAATTAACAATATCATTATGGGTAGTTTGTGTATAAACCATAATCATCCATACAAGATGTATTGACCCTGTATTGTCTATTTTTTAACAAAATGGCAAGTTATGGTTATCAAATTTATGTGTCAAGTATAGATTTTACATATTTCTGCTTTTTCTATTAACTACTGGTTCAGATAGCTTCTGTTTCATTCAAAATGACAGTGCTTGTGAGCACATCCCTCTTTTACACACCAATGAGGATTCAGTGTAATTATACTTATATATAAATATAAATTATAACCAGTTGTTAACATCAATACATTTTTATGAACCAACATAGTCTGAAGGAGGGAAAGACTCCACACCAAGGGGGAAGTCAACCTCTGCCACCCCAAAGATGCCCAGAAACTCCCAAACTTCAGCCCAATCCCAAACACCTGTCATTCAAACAGCAAGGAGGCGGACCTTAGAGAGAAAGCCAAGGATCATGTTCACTGGGGTGGTGGATGAAGAAGGTCAAAAAGTAGGGCGAAAACTTCGTTTTACTGATTTTTAACGAAAATGCAACTTTCTTAATTGAATGTACTGGGATGATACAAATTACCTCAGATAATAGAATATTCATGAAGTAGAGGAAGCATTAAATTATTAAACAGTTAGAAAATTCTGTGTGAATGATATCCAGGGTATTTTTCTTCAGTAGTGTAAAGGCTAAAATTTCATCATTCACAATGTTTAATTCTACCTGTGATTCCAACTTTTCAGGTTCTGGGTCATTTCATGACCAAACCTAAAATGGGAAACTTGGGGCGTGGTAATGAATCAGTCTACTTGTGAAAGTACTGCACATTGCCATATTCTGGCCATTTATGTTAATGCAAACTCTGTATAACTGAAACCTTCATTGTCTACAGTTTTTGGTTCCCAAATCTATTGTCTTATAGTATAATTATCGTGAATTTGCTAGATTTTCATTATTTCAGATGGTGACGTGTCTGGGTAATGAGTTAGTCAATTCCATCATCATATTGGTGTCTTGTGTATGATACCTTGCCAATATATTGTGACATTGACTGCATTGAGTTTTACTTGTCTTATTACAGATAGTGAAGAGTCTGGGTGGCGAGTTAGTTGACTCTATCAGTGACTGCACTCATCTTGTCACAGATAAGGTGCGGCGTACAGTGAAGTTTCTGTGTGGTGTGGCACGCGGACTCTACATTGTCAACATCACCTGGTTAGAGAGATGTCAGGATGCACAGATGTTCATTGGTAAGGGCTGCAGGCTAAAGTTCAAAGTTTATAGGTCAAAATCACCTGGCTAGAGAGATTAGTTAAAAGATGTTCATTTGTAAGAGTGTCAGGTTAAAGTTCAAAGGTAAATTTGTCAGCATCTGTCAACTTTTTGAGTAAATGACATAAAATCTTTTAATCACCCAACATTTATCTGGGTGGCAACAAGACTTTCCTTACTTGGTTGAGTGTTTCTATATTTCAGATGCCAAACCTTTTTTGGTGAATGACAGGACTGCAGAGAAGACTCATAAATTCAGTCTGACATCATCCCTAGAAAAAGCCTTGAGTAATGGAGGGATGCTGGTTGGCTACAAGGTTCATGTCACCAAAAATGTTAAACCTCCACCTGACATGATGAAAGGTGGGATATGTAATATATTTCATATTCATGTGAAACTCAAGTCTGATTGGATAGCAGACACAGAACCTGTATTCTTGTGAAATGCTTCTGTTGTTTAATTTCAGCAAATTGTATTGAAAATTTGCTAGCATTTGTAAAATACACTTATATTAGCCCACTTTCAGGGATAATTATGTACAGATACTGTAATGATGCGGTATTTGTGTGAAGATATTAAGTCTCAACATGATACTACAATAGATTTACATTCTGCAAGGTAAATAAGTGGATTATTCCAGGAATGATTTCTTATGAAAAGTAAATTCAGGACATGCAAGTATTTAATGTTAAGTAGGTATAACAGGCAATGTCTAATAGTGGTGATCACTTCAATTTTGCAATTTCTTTTAAAATATGCCCAATGTGTATTGGTTATTTTTATTGCATAAAATAGCCTCACCTTATCCTCACAAGTGCTTGCTTTGGTTTTGTGGAGCAAAACACATCGACCGACAAGAACTTTTAAAGGAAATATTCTTGTCATGAGAGGATGTCCACACTTGCGCAGTAATCGTTGTCGACAGACAATTATTGAGAGCTCTTCATTATTTTTTTGGTCGCAGTGGGAGCAACACCTCTTTTTCTTGAGATTGTTGATGCGCAGACAAAAACTATGAAGATTTGAAGTGTGCACCTGGCGGTAGCTACCCATTATTCCACTGGGAGTACCACTAATTCTGCCTCCCTTGTCGTGAAAAGGGTCAGAATAAGATGTTTTTTGTCAGAAGATGTTGGTGTAAAGTCTTCAGTGGAAGAAGCTCATCCACTAACCCTTACAGTTTTTATTTGCTTCCTAGCAGGTAAAGCGAATTTCCTGCTATTCAGACACGGTTTTAAATGTCTTGATAAAATTGGGACATATTGCCTTCCTTTGCTGTAAATTTGGATAAGATCCAACGGACAAACTTTGTTGGCAGTGCGTGCACTGCTAGATTTTTCACCCCTGTTGAAGTATTGCATAACATCCATCGTATAGACAGACATTGGTGGCAGTACATACACTGCTTGACTTTTCAGTACCTGAGCAGTTCTCAGAACAGCCAACAAAGAATTTTGTTTTCAAAATTATTGGACAGTAGAATGTCTCCTTTCCATGACCATGCCTCCAATGGAAGGAGTGCTGGTGGGATTTTTACAAGTTAAATTCCTCTGTAGACTCAACTAATATCAAACAATGCTAAGGAATTGGAGGTCTTGTTTATCAACCCTACAGATGCAGTTCAGTTGCCTGGGTTCGAATGAAAGCCTTTGTAGAGTGTCACAACTATTCTATCACCTCAGCTTATTTCTGGTGCTGGCTTGACGAGATACTGTGTTGAAGTCCTTGGCTACAACCTTCAAGTGTGTGTTTGAATAGGTTACACAGGACTGGTGTTATGTCCAGTAACTTTCTGCCCTTCTGTCTTCTACAAAATACAGAAGTGAATCTATTTTTTTCATTTTAAAGGAATTCAGATGACAGGTCTTCAAACAACAAACTAAGCTTATGACCAGAGGGAATTTTTCATGATCAAAGCAAATTCAACAATCTAAAATCTTCTCACCACTCTTCCCACAATACCAGAAGAGGTGGAAATAGAAGAACGTGGCTACATAAACGAAAGTCACCATGGAGGGTATGCTTTGCAGTGTTCCTGGCAGGTATGGGACATGTTTCATTGCCATCCCAGAGTTGTGCGAATCTTGAGTTGGAATTGTCGAATTACTCCCCAATCAAATTCAACAATGCCTGTACTACCCAGAATTCAAAGCGATTATGTTGGACAGGAAAACATAGCTAACTGAGTGAATACTTCTCACAAATGTTTCAAAAAAGCATGATTTGTCCACTCAAGAAATTAACAACTCGAGGTTTTTACAGCAATTTATTTCTAGTATCAAAACCCGACTGATCGATCTCAGTGTCCTGGATTTACACTAGCTACGACCTCAACTGTCAACGACCACAAGTGAAGTTCATTCATTATGCCAAGTAAATAATACCTGCTTGTCCCATCATTTAAACTGGAGACAGCAGAAATTATTAGAAATTCGGTTACAAGAGGTGTCTTCCTCTATGTACCCATTCACAAGATTCTCAACATCTATTACGGTTTAATGTACACGATCAAACCTATCAGTTCAAAGCACTACAATTCGGGTTAGCGACCATTCTCCTAGAGTTTACAGGAGTTTTAAGAAAGGAAAAGCTCATTCTTCAGTCTTGTGTAATTCAAGTTCACCAATGCTTGGATGACTCGTAAAAAGTTCATAAAAGATACCAGTATCTCGTCCAAACCAAAGAACTCATCCAAACTCTTCAACAACTTGACTTTATGATAAATTTTTGAAAAGATTCAAGCTTGAGTCAACACAAAGATCGACTTTCTAGGTTACCTTTTTTGATTTGGTACAAGGAAAGGTCTTTTTGACACAAAAGAAATTAAAATACTGGAAAATTTGATTCAGGACATGGAGATCTCATCACAAACAACCTCTAGATTGCTTATGTCCCTAATAGGTGTACTAGTATCTCTAGAAAAGACGATACCATTGGGTCGGTTTCACATACGTCTACTAGTATCTCTAGAAAAGACGATACCATTGGGTCGGTTTCACATACGTCTACTTCAATAGTATCTCAACAGACTGGTCATATCCCCAGTCACTAGATCTGAGGATTCTAAAAATGAGAAATAGGTTGCCCTTTCCAGACAGAGGAGCATAATGCCCTTACTTTCACAGATGCATTAAACCAGGGTTGGTGATCCCATCTAAAAAGCGTGACAGTCAGTGGCATTTGGACAGATCAAGAAAGACATTACATTTCAATGTCCTACAACTAAAGGCAGTGTGTTTAGTCCTAAAAACCTCTCAAAGACAAAATTCTGAATCAAAGAATTTAGATAGCATCAGACAATGCCACTGTATTCAGTTATCTGAACAAACAAGGGCTGGGGGACATGTACCTCCTAGTTTGGCACATTTTTGCCTACTGCAATCCTTGAAAAATATACTCATGAGAGACAGACATATTCTGGGATTGCTTAAATGTCATAACCAACATCCTCTCCACAAGGGACAAGTTATCTAGACAGGACAGAATGGTCCTTGAGTCCTCAAATATTCAAGCTAATTGGCGAGTTTAGTATAAATCAGTGATAGGCTTTATATGCAAGTTTGGCGCATCCTGGCCTGCAATCCTGGAAATATACTCATAAGAGACAGACATATTCTAGGATTGCCTAAATGTCATAGCCAACAGCCTCTCCAGAAAGGACAAAATGATCCAGACAGAGTGGTCCCTTCATCCTCAAATGTTCAATTTGATTTGCAAAGTTTGGCAAAAACCAGTGGTAGACATGTTTGCCACCAAAATGAATCACAAACTTCAACTCTATGGATCACCAGTCCCAGATGCAAATGCACTGAACATAGATGCATTGAACATCCCCTGTGAGGGTCTGGATGGCTATGACGTTTGTTGTGTAGCTTTCATTCCAAAAGTCATTCAAAAATGAACACCTACAGGTGCAAAATATTGTAGTGGCCCCTGGTTGGTCCAGTATGCATTGGTTTTGGGATCTAGTGAAAAACCCCATTACAGCTACCTCACTGGCCTCATCTGTTGAAACAGTCATTCAGTCAGAAATACCATCAGAATCTGTTGTATCTGCACCTTCATGTTTGGCACCTAGACACCACTCAGAGTCACTTTAATCATTCTCTGAGCAGGTGGCAGAGAGAATTAAGGCACCTTATGGACCCTCATCTAGAATACTGTACACATCAAGGAGGGCCATTTTCAACCCCAGTAGTATCTGTTGCCATGGCAACTCTTTTAAGATTTTTTGGGGTCTTAAACATTTTGGATGTTCCACAGACTAAACCCCTGCGTGGATTTTCACCAAATTTTCAGGGTATGTTTTCCCCAAGAGGATCTAGAGCTGGTTAGGTTTTGGGGGGTATCCAGTGACAATTGTTGCCACGGCAACACTTTTAAGATTTTTGGGTCACAAAGTTTGTGGGTGTTCCACAGCTTAAACCCCTGCACAGATTTTCACCAAATTTTCAGGGGATGTTTACCCCAAGTGGATCTAGAGCTGTTTAGGTTTTGGAGGGTATCCGGTAATATCTGTTGCCGTGACAACACTTTTGAGATATTCAGGTCTTAAACTTTGTTGGTGTTCCACAGACTAAACCCCTGCATGGATTTTCACCAAATTTGTCAGGATATGTTTATCCCAACCGGATCTACAGCTGATTAGGTTTTGGGGTACCCAGCGGCAACTGTTGCCATGGCAACACTTTTAAAATTTTTAGGTCTGAAAGTTTGTTTTAAAATCTTCATTCATTGTTTTCTGTATCCTAAAATATTGCAGCTAGCTTCATCAGATTTGCACAAAATGCAAATGGATAGGAAAGCTTGCCTGAGAGTAATTGTGTCCTTGTTTTGGAAACAAAATGGCCGCCATATCACAGAACATCTCGTGGGTTCTCTATACTTCTTACAACAAAAGTTGTTACTAAGATTTTCCCAAATCTCAATGTTATTGGCCATTTAGCTGTACCTGCGGGCTGGGGTTCTTGCCTGCCGAGGCTGGCTATTTTTTAACTCTGGTGCCAACAGTATGAGGGGGTCAACTCAGAGCCTTCTATCTCAAACATGCAGCTTTTTTGACCCACTTACTTACTATCAAAAATCTGGAACCTGCCACTATTGCTGGCTATAGAACAGCCATAGCTGATCATTTAAGACATTTTGGCCAGGAGGTTGGAAAACGCCTGGTTCTGAATAGGCTTATTGTAAGTTTTTATAGAGATAAGCCTACTGCTAACAGGGGTATACCCTCATGGGATTTGTCTCTGATTCTGTTGGCTTTGATAAAGGCTCCTTTTGAATCTTTACAGGATACCAGTCTCAAAATTTTAGCATGCAAGACTGTGTTTCTAATGGCATTAGCATTTGGCAAACACGAGGTGAAGTGCATTCTTGGATTTTTAGCTCCTTCAGACACAAGCCTCATTGGAAGGAAGTTACAGTTTCTCCTTCTGTCTGTTTAGCAAAAATCGATTGGCCTTAGATGGTCCAGATTTATTCAGACCAGTTGTCATTCCAGCTCTAAAAATATTCTTGCTCTTTGACTGAAGACATGACTCTTGTCCTCATAGAGCACTTAGATACTTCTTGGACAGGACTAGTGCTTTGTAAAAAGGAAAATATCCTATTCATATCATTTAAGGAAGGCTTTGACAGAGATATCATGAAATCTACTATCTCTGCCTGGATCAAACAGACTTTATTATTAGATAATCAGCCCTTTAATTCTGGTCCTCAGGATCTACACTTTGAGGCACATATTAGATCCATGTCTGCCTGTTTAGTTTTCAAGGCTGGGGTCTCATCCGAGCAGATATTAGGCTCCTGTTACTGGAAGACCCACAATTCTTTACCACATTCTACTTGAAAGTTGTAGCTTGGCTATCCCATGACCAATCCATTTACAAATTGGGTCTTGTGGGTTCAGCTCAGCATGTAGTCAATGTTTTAGTATGTACACATGTTATTAAGCGTCCCGCAAGGGACGCTTGTTTGTGTATGGGAGAGCTTCTGGCTCCGCCGGCTCCGGCGGCTCCGCCGGCTCCGCCGGCTCCGCCGGCTCCGCATTTTGTTTTCCTTATAACTCTGTAACCGTTAGGCGGATTCTTTTCAAATTTGGCAGGTTTAGGCAGTAGCCTTGGGGAATTTTTTTGAATATGCTGCAGTGACATTTCAACCAATCAGAGAGGTCACATGACCAAAAATGTCTTTTTTCGATGGGGAAGCTTGTCCGGATGATAACTTGAAAGGAATTTTATCAATTCACCTGAAACTTGGCAAATACATTCATTCTATTAAAATCTGGAAATCATTAGATTTTGGCATTGATTGGTCAAGAAATGGCCGAGTAATTAATGATTAATTAATCATTACGAATTTTCCAAATAAGGAAAACACAAAAATGCTTATATCTCGAAAACCGTGCTAGATAGAGCGATTTCGACGAAATTTTTGACCCGCAGGGTATCTCTGCGGAGTAGTTTTCCCAATTTTCAAAAAATTTTTGTCTCGCCCAAAATGGCGGCCATTTTGAATTTTCGAAATTTTCGCAAAAATTGCAAAACACAAAAATGCTTATATCTCAAAAACCGTGCTAGATAGAGCAATTTCGACAAAATTTTTGACCCGCAGGATATCTCTGCAGAGTACTTTTCCCAATTTTCAAAAAATTTTTGTCTCGCCAAAAATGGCGGCCATTTTGAATTTTCGAAATTTTCGCAAAAATTGCAAAACATAAAAATGCTTATATCTCGAAAACCCTGCTAGATAGAGCGATTTCGACGAAATTTTTGACCCACAGGGTATCTCTGCAGAGTAGCCATGCCAATTTTCAAAAAAATTTTGTCTCGCCAAAAATGGTGGCCATTTTGAATTTTCGAATTTTTCGCAAAAATTGCAAAACATAAAAATGCTTATATCTCAAAAACCCTGCTAGATAGAGCGATTTCGAGGAAATTTTTGACCCGTAGGGTATCTCTGCAGAGTAGCCATGCCAATTTTCAAACAAAAAATTTCTCGCAAAAAATGGCGGCCATTTTGAATTTTCGAATTTTTCGCAAAATTGCAAAACACAAAAATGCTTATATCTCGAAAACCGTGCTAGATAGAGCGATTTCGACGAAATTTTTGACCCACTGGGTATCTCTGCAGAGTAGCCATGCCAATTTTCAAAAAAAAATTGTCTTGCCAAAAATGGCGGCCGTTTTGAATTTTCGAATTTTTGCGCAAAAATTGCAAAACACAAAAATGCTAATATTTCGAAAACCGTGCTACATAGAGCGATTTCGACGAAATTTTTGATCTTCAGGGTATCTCTGCAGAGCAGCTATCCCAAAGAGCTTTCACTTGGTGAAGTTTCAGACCCATAGCTAATTGCTCACCTACTCAAAAAGAGTAAATGCGAATTACCTCTAAAAGTATTGCAGATGGCCAATTTTTCTCAAATAACTCATTCACCTACTTTTGGAAGAGCTTTCACATGGTGAAGTTTCAGATCCATAGCCAATTACTCACCTACTCAAAATGAGTAAATGCGAATTATCTCTAAAAGTATTGCAGATAGCCAATTTTTCTCAAATAACTCATTCACCTACTTTTGGGAGAGCTTTCACATGGTGAAGTTTCAGACCCATAGCTAATTATTTACCTACTCAAAATGAGTAAATGCTAATTATCTGTAAAAGTATTGCGGATACCCAATTTTTATCAAATAACTCATTCATCTACTTATGGGAGAGCTTTCACATGGTGAAGTTTCAGACC
This sequence comes from Sabellastarte sp. h YS-2021, assembly GCA_964017235.1. NCBI lineage: Eukaryota > Metazoa > Annelida > Polychaeta > Sabellida > Sabellidae > Sabellastarte > Sabellastarte sp. h YS-2021. The sequence continues at coordinate 77,255,445 of OZ024929.1, read as the reverse complement.
CATAGCTAATTACTCACCTACTCAAAATGAGTAAATGCGAATTATCTCTAAAAGTATTGCAGATAGCCAATTTTTCTCAAATAACTCATTCACCTACTTTTGGGAGAGCTTTCACTTGGTGAAGTTTCAGACCCATAGCTAATTACTCACCTACTCAAAATGAGTAAATGCGAATTATCTCTAAAAGTATTGCAGATAGCCAATTTTTGTCAAATTAATCATTCACCTACTTTTGGGAGAGCTTTCACTTGGTGAAGTTTCAGACCCATAGCTAATTACTCACCTACTCAAAATGAGTAAATGCGAATTATCTCTAAAAGTATTGCAGATAGCCAATTTTTCTCAAATAACTCATTCACCTACTTTTGGGAGAGCTTTCACTTGGTGAAGTTTCAGACCCATAGCTAATTACTCACCTACTCAAAATGAGTAAATGCGAATTATCTCTAAAAGTATTGCAGATAGCCAATTTTTCTCAAATAACTCATTCACCTACTTTTGGGAGAGCTTTCACTTGGTGAAGTTTCAGACCCATAGCTAATTACTCACCTACTCAAAATGAGTAAATGCGAATTATCTCTAAAAGTATTGCAGATAGCCAATTTTTGTCAAATTAATCATTCACCTACTTTTGGGAGAGCTTTCACTTGGTGAAGTTTCAGACCCATAGCTAATTACTCACCTACTCAAAATGAGTAAATGCGAATTATCTCTAAAAGTATTGCAGATAGCCAATTTTTCTCAAATAACTCATTCACCTACTTTTGGGAGAGCTTTCACTTGGTGAAGTTTCAGACCCATAGCTAATTACTCACCTACTCAAAATGAGTAAATGCGAATTATCTCTAAAAGTATTGCAGATAGCCAATTTTTCTCAAATAACTCATTCACCTACTTTTGGCAGAGCTTTCACTTGGTGAAGTTTCAGACCCATAGCTAATTACTCACCTACTGAAAATGAGTAAATGTGAATTATCTCTAAAAGTATTGCAGATAGCCAATTTTTCTCAAATAACTCATTCATCTACTTTTGGGAGAGCTTTCACTTGGTGAAGTTTCAGACCCATAGCTAATTACTCACCTACTCAAAATGAGTAAATGCGATTTATCTCTAAAAGTATTGCAGATAGCCAATTTTTCTCAAATAACTCATTCACCTACTTTTGGGAGAGCTTTCACTTGGTGAAGTTTCAGACCCATAGCTAATTACTCACCTACTGAAAATGAGTAAATGCGAATTATCTCTAAAAGTATTGCAGATAGCCAATTTTTCTCAAATAACTCATTCACCTACTTTTGGGAGAGCTTTCACTCTGTGAAGTTTCAGACCCATAGCTAATTACTCACCTACTCAAAATGAGTAAATGCGAATTATCTCTAAAAGTATTGCAGATAGCCAATTTTTCTCAAATAACTCATTCACCTACTTTTGGCAGAGCTTTCACTTGGTGAAGTTTCAGACCCATAGCTAATTACTCACCTACTGAAAATGAGTAAATGTGAATTATCTCTAAAAGTATTGCAGATAGCCAATTTTTCTCAAATAACTCATTCACCTACTTTTGGGAGAGCTTTCACTTGGTGAAGTTTCAGGCCCATAGCTAATTACTCACCTACTCAAAATGAGTAAATGCGAATTATCTCTAAAAGTATTGCAGATAGCCAATTTTTCTCAAATAACTCATTCACCTACTTTTGGGAGAGCTTTCACTCTGTGAAGTTTCAGACCCATAGCTAATTTACTCACCTACTCAAAATGAGTAAATGCGAATTATCTCTAAAAGTATTGCAGATAGCCAGTTTTTCTCAAATTAATCATTCACCTACTTTTGGGAGAGCTTTCACTTGGTGAAGTTTCAGACCCATAGCTAATTACTCACCTACTCAAAATGAGTAAATGCGAATTATCTGTAAAGTATTGCAGATAGCCAATTTTTCTCAAATAACTCATTCACCTACTTTTGGGAGAGCTTTCACTTGGTGAAGTTTCAGACCCATAGCTAATTACTCACCTACTCAAAATGAGTGAATGCGAATTATCTCTAAAAGTATTGCAGATAGCCAATTTTTCTCAAATTAATCATTCACCTACTTTTGGGAGAGCTTTCACTTGGTGAAGTTTCAGACCCATAGCTAATTACTCGTCTACTCAAAATGAGTAAATGCGAATTATCTCTAAAAGTATTGCAGATAGCCAATTTTTCTCAAATAACTCATTCACCTACTTTTAGGAGAGCTTTCACTTGGTGAAGTTTCAGACCCATAGCAAATTACTCACCTACTCAAAATGAGTAAATGCGAATTATCTCTAAAAGTATTGCAGATAGCCAATTTTTCTCAAATAACTCATTCACCTACTTTTGGCAGAGCTTTCACTTGGTGAAGTTTCAGACCCATAGCTAATTATTCACCTACTCAAAATAAGTAAATGTGAATTATCTCTAAAAGTATTGCAGATAGCCAATTTTTCTCAAATAACTCATTCACCTACTTTTGGGAGAGCTTTCACTCTGTGAAGTTTCAGACCCATAGCTATTTATTCACCTACTCAAAATGAGTAAATGCTAATTATCTGTAAAAGTATTGCGGATACCCAATTTTTATCAAATACTCATTCATCTACTTGTGGGAGAGCTTTCACATGGTGAAGTTTCAGACCCATAGCTAATTACTCACCTACTCAAAATGAGTAAATGCGAATTATCTCTAAAAGTATTGCAGATAGCCAATTTTTCTCAAATAACTCATTCACCTACTTTTGGGAGAGCTTTCACTTGGTGAAGTTTCACACCCATAGATAATTATTCACCTACTCAAAATGAGTAAATGTGAATTATCTCTTAATAGTATTGCAGATAGCCAATTTTTCTCAAATAACTCATTCACCTACTTTTGGAAGACCTTTCACACACGAAAATGAAAAATTGTGAATATCTCGGAAAAGCTATTTCTTCTGCTTTAATGCTCGGCGGGAGATACACACCACGGCAGTGGTCTTGACAAAAATTTTTGTCTCCCCAAAAATGGTGGCCATTTTGAATTTTCAAAGTTTTTGCAAAACACAAAAATGCTTATATCTCGAAAACCGTGCTATATGGAGTGAACTCAACAAAATTTTGGACCTGCTGGGTATCTCTGCAGAGTAGCCATGCCAATTTTTAAAATATTTTTGTCTCGCCAAATATAGCGGACATTTTTAATTTTTTTATTTTTTGCAAAACACAAAAATGCTTATATCTTGAAAACCGTGCTAGATAGAGCAGACTGCGCTGACTTTGGTTGCCACAACAGTATAAGGCTAGAAACGAAGCATTTTCTTAATACTTTAGCACTCACCTTTATATCCTTTTTGGGACGCTTTGTTTTTGCTATGCAAAAACATTATCTTTTTTTTTTGCGAGCGATCCTCTAGTTGATATGGTTTACATATTTCTGTTCTCCCCATATATACCAGTATTGTGTTACTGACATATGTCTTTCTTATCTTACAGATGGCCCATATCTGTAGCTACACATTTCAGTATGCCTGCTTGCACATATCTTCATTGTCAGATGATGATATATTGCCTGGGGAGACATGTAGACATCTCAGACTAATCCTGGGTGATGGTTAATACTGCTACATGTTCTGTTTCTGTTGTCACATTTCCTACAACAACAGCAGCAACAACTGCGACCACATCATGCATCTCTTGTTGAGGTTAGCAAATTACTTATCTTTAATGACAAAGAAGTAATGTATAACCAAAGATGTGGTGTATGGAAACTTATCTTATCCTCTTTTCAAGTGCATTATTTGGTGACCCCTTGTCTTAAAACCATCTAACAGTGTGGCCAAAACAAATACCCTCCACCTGTTATGGTTGTATTCAAGCACTTGTGAGGATAAGGTAATTCCAATTCAACTTTTATAGCGCTTAATCTCTGTTGAAGTGACAGACTCTAAGGCGCAACATCATAAGCATAGTTACAAAAATCATTGTGCTTGTCCATAGCTATGGTCGACATCACGGAGAACGCCATATGAGGTGGAAAATACTAAGGAGGATAAGCTTGGCAGAATAGGTATGCCTTAAGTTTTTTCTGAAGGAAGCAATGGAAGTGGCAGATCGTACAGTATCAGGGAGTTCATTCCATATTTTGGGAGCATCATATGCAAAGCTTAGACCAAACTGCTTTGTGGATTTGTAAATAGATTGTTGGTATTGAGGAACATGTAGAATTATACCATCAGATTGACTCAACCGAGTATTATAGGCACATTGTGTAACTTTGAGAAATGGGCTGAAATATTTTGGACAGTTAGTATGTAGGTATTTATATACCAACAAGGCAGTCTTGAAGATGCAACGGTGCCTTATGGGTAGCCAATGAAGGGCTTTTCTTAGTGGAGTGGTGTGAGAAAGACATATGGTTCTGCAAGGTAAGACTATTTTACCCAATAAAATGCAACAAATTTTATTGTAATTTAACTTTTTACAAGTTAAATACTTACCTTATCCTCACAAGGGTAAACCTACGCTACCTCCCCGCATAATTTGTTTTCTGGGGACCAAAATTACAATGAAGAGCTCTTGACAATTGTCTGTCGACAACGATTATTATTGCACCAGCGCGGACATACGCAGACAAGGGGTCACCTCTCGTGACAAGAACTTTTCTTTGAAAAATTCTTGTTGGTCAATGTGTTTTGCTCCACAAAACCAAACCAAGCACTTGTGAGGATAAGGTAAGTATTTAACGTGTAAAAAGTTAAATTACAATAAAATTTGTCACAATTGACTGGTTTACAATTGTTAATCCCAGCCCTCTTCACACTATATCAGCAGTCTGTGATTGTCACTGCCTGATTGTTTTTCCCCATTCAGAACTGTTTACAGTCTTCAAATTTCAATCCAAAAAGGAAATATTTCCTTCAATATTGTAAATGTATTTTAAAAATCCTTGTAAAACTTTACCGTACCATTATGATAACTGAAGTTTTACAGTTGAATTTCACTTGATTTATTTGCAGATATTGTCACTTCTGCAGGTGGAGAGGTATGTATTATATAACTATGACCTTTACAAGTATTTTTCAACAGTAAAGCAATATAGTTTGAAACTTTCAATGAAACTATGCAGGTTACTCTACAAATAAATTCCAAGGTCGAGTCCTTTATGACCTCTATAAGGATGGCACAAGAACGAGGGCAAGGTAATGGACGAGTACAGTAGTGTGAGTCTATTATGCTGGACATGCCGTCCTTTATAGAGATCATTAATGATGAACATGAGGACTTCATTTTTGTTATGTTGACTGGTTTCATTTAGGAGTCCATTACTGTAATTATGAATCCTATTTTTTACATACCTTTTTATGTCAGCTGACTTGTCAGTCAGCTGACATTATGTCGTCACTCTGCGGCGTGGGCGTACGCGTACGCGTACGCGTCCGCGTAGAGACGTGCTGTTTCTTTTAAAAGATACCTTATCTATCGAGGATGAAAAATTGTTCAAGGCATGCAAATCTGTCTGTTCGTCTGTTTGCTAGAGACATTACAAGGGGGGTACCCCCACCAAAAGTGTGAAAATTTCAACACTTAATCACAATTTTCTCAGTGACTATTGCAGGGATTTCTCTCATATCTTGCATATATGTACTAGGCCAGAGGTAGATTCTCTTGTGTGAGTATGAGACCTGGATCTGTCTTACTTTTTTTTTAATAAATTTTTTTAATAATTTTTAATGCATTAAAATTCATGAAATCATGCACAAAATCATTTATAACTTGAAAAGTGTTGCATTTAGAGCATTTTGTTAAAATATGTTATTCAGCTACTTTTTTCATAGCTACAATATGGTGAGTAAGTTGGGTGCCTGTCTCAATAGCTAAGTGAGTAATAGCTACTTTTGGGCTTTTCAGTAACTTCCATCATGAGTAAAATCACTTGTAACTTAAAAACTATTGCATTTAGAGAATTTCGTATAAATATGTTATTCAGCTACTTTTGGGTCAGCTATAACATAGTAAAATTTTAGACCTGTAGCTCATGGCATAGCTGAGTAATAGCTACTTTTAGGTTATCACTGTTGAGTAAATCGCTTATAACTTCAAAACTATTGCATTTAGAGAATTTCGTATAAATATGTTATTCAGCTACTTTTGGGTCAGCTATAACATAGTAAAATTTCAGACCTGTAGCTCATGGCATAGCTGAGTAATAGCTACTTTTAGGTTATCACTATTGAGTAAATTGCTTATAACTTGGAAACTATTGCATTTACAGGATTTTGTTTCAATATGTTATTCACCTATTTTGGGATCAGCTATAACATAGTGAAGTTTCAGATCTGTGGCTCATTGCATAGCTGAGTAATAGCTACTTTGAAGTTCTCACTATTGAGTAAATCACTCGTAACTTAAAACCTATTGCATTTAGAGAATTTCGTATAAATATGTTATTCAGCTACTTTTGGGCCAGCTATAACATAGTGAAATTTCAGATCTGTAGGTCATGGCATAGCTGAGTAATAGCTACTTTAAAGTTCTCACTATTGAGTAAATCAGTTGTAATTGGAAAACTATTGCATTTAGAGTATTTCGTATAAATATGTTATTCAGCTACTTTTGGGTCAGCTATAACATAGTAAAATTTCAGACCTGTAGCTCATGGCATAGCTAAGTAATAGCTACTTTTAGGTCATCACTATTGAGTAAATCAGTTGTAACTTGAAAACTATTGCATTTACAGTATTTTGCTTAAATATGTTGTTCACCTACTTTTGGGTCAGCTATAACATAGTAAAATTTCAGACCTGTAGCTCATTGCATAGCTGAGTAATAACTACTTTGAGGTTCTCACTATTGAGTAAATCAGTTGTAATTGCAAAACTATTGCATTTAGAGAATTTCGTATAAATATGTTATTCAGCTACTTTTGGGCCAGCTATAACATAGTGAAATTTCAGATCTGTAGGTCATGGCACAGCTGAGTAATAGCTACTTTGAAGTTCTCACTATTGAGTAAATCAGTTGTAATTTGAAAACTATTGCATTTACAGAATTTCGTATAAATATGTTATTCAGCTACTTTTGGGTCAGCTATAACATAGTAAAATTTCAGACCTGTAGCTCATGGCATAGCTGAGTAATAGCTACTTTTAGGTCATCACTATTGAGTAAATCAGTTGTAACTTCAAAACTATTGCATTTACAGTATTTTGCTTAAATATGTTGTTCACCTACTTTTGGGTCAGCTATAACATAGTAAAATTTCAGACCTGTAGCTCATTGCATAGCTGAGTAATAACTACTTTGAGGTTCTCACTATTGAGTAAATCAGTTGTAATTGCAAAACTATTGCATTTAGAGAATTTAGTATAAATATGTTATTCAGTTACTTTTGGGTCAGCTATAACATAGTAAAATTTCAGACCTGTAGCTCATGGCATAGCTGAGTAATAGCTACTTTTAGGTCATCACTATTGAGTAAATCAGTTGTAACTTGAAAACTATTGCATGTACAGTATTTTGCTTAAATATGTTGTTCACCTACTTTTGGGTCAGCTATAACATAGTAAAATTTCAGACCTGTAGCTCATGGCATAGCTGAGTAATAGCTACTTTGAGGTTATCACTGTTGAGTAAATTGCTTATAACTTGGAAACTATTGCATTTAGAGTATTTTGTTGCAATATGTTATTCACCTATTTTGGGGTCAGCTATAACATAGTGAAGTTCCAGACCTGTGGCTCATTGCATAGCTGAGTAATAGCTACTTTGAAGTTCTCACTGTTGAGTAAATCAGTTGTAATTGGAAAACTATTGCCTTTACAGAAATTTGTGCAAATATGTTATTCGGCTACTTTTGGGTCAGCTATAACATAGTGAAATTACAGACCTGTAGCTCATGGCACAACTGAGCAATAGCTATTCTCAGGCACTGACTGTTGAGTAAATCGGCTATAACTTGAAAAATATTGCATTTGGAGTATTTTGTTAAAATATATTGTTCACCTACTTTTGGGTCAGCTATAACATAGTGAAATTACAGACCTATAGCTCATGGCATAGCGGAGCAATAGCTATTTTCAGGTTCTCACTATTGAGTAAATCAGTTGTAACTTGAAAACTATTGCATTTACAGTATTTTGCTTAAATATGTTGTTCACCTACTTTTAGGTCAGCTATAACAGAGCAAAAATTCAGACATGTAGCTCATTGCATAGCTGAGTAATAGTTACTTTGAGGTTCTCACTCTTGAGTAAATCAGTTGTAACTTGAAAACTATTACATTTAGAGTATTTTGTTAAATATGTTTTTCACAGACGTTTTGGTCAGCTATAACATAGTGAAATTGCAGACCTCTATGTCATGGCATAGCTGAGCAATAGCTTCTTTCAGGTTCTCACTGTTGAGTAAATCATTGTATCCAACCTGTAGGAAATCATGGGCTGGGAATCTGTTAATATGGTCCGATTTGACCTTGGAACCCTCCTTCAAGGTCAAATGAGGATAGCCAAACATAAAAGTGCTTATAACTCGCTTATTATTGGTCCTAGAGGTTTGGAATGAAAACCAACCTATAGAAAATCATGAGCTGGGAATTTTTTGGTGTGGTCGGATTTCACCTTGGACCCCTCCTTCAAGGTCAAATGAGGATAGCCAAACTTAAAAGTGCTTATAACTCGCTTATTATTGGTCCTAGAGGTTTGGAATGGAAAACCAACCTATAGAAAATCATGGGCTGGGAATCTTTTGGTGTGGTCAGATTTCACCTTAGACCCCTCCTTCCAGGTCAAACGAAGATAGCCAAACTTAAAGTGCTTATAACTCGCGTATTATTGGTCTTGGAGGTTTGAGATGGTAAACCAACATATAGGAAATCATGGGCTGGGATTCTTTTGGTGTGGTCAGATTTGACCTGGGACCCCTCCTTCAAGGTCAATTGAGGATAGCCAAACTTACAATTGCTTAGAACTCACTTATTATTGGTCCTTCAGGTTTGGGATGGTAAACAAGCTACAGGAAATCATGGGCTGGGAATTTTTTTGTGTGGTCGGATTTGACCTTGGACCCCTCCGTCAAGGTCAAACAAGGATAGCCAAACTTAAAAAGTGCCTATGACTCACTTATCATTGGTCCGAGAGGTTTGGGATGGTAAACCATCCTAAATTCTTTGGCTGGGAATCTTTTGGTATGGTCAGATTTGACCTTTGGACCCCTTCTTCATGGTCGAACGAGGATATTGCATTTATAGTATTTCTTTAAATATTTTTAACCTACTTTTTACACTTAAACAATTACCTTGTTACTTTATTTCATAATACCATTTGCAGGGCACAACTTTTTTGTCCTTTTTTTCTGTCAGCTTCGGAATATCTTTCGAACATGCTGTTCAGTTACCATTTACTGTATTTCTGTACAGCCCTTTCCCTGATAATTATGCTTTCCTCTCATTATCACCATCACAAATCAAAAACATTCAGTCAGCTGACACAGTGCCCGTTCACGGGCACTCTCCTCTTGTTGGTAAACTATATTTTGTCTGTATCATTGGGCCCTCTATTATCGATGATCGTCCATTTCTTGCTTCAGATAAATGGATGCAAAAACATGCACACCGCTTTTTTTGGTTAGGCTTCCTTGGCTTTAACTGAACCTCTCAAAGACTAAATATTTTGTCCTAAAATGCTTATGTGGCCTATCCTTGACCCAGGCTCTGTTGAGTAGTTGATTTAGTTCACTTCTGATATATGCCACACAAGTAATGTACATAATATGCTGTGAATATAAGGGTTTATGTTTGCATCAAATAAATGGTATGTAATACCCCAGCAGTTATTTGGGATTGTTTTTTATTGTAGACAATGTCTATAAATGTGCTGAAAATTAAATGTAATAGGATTTTCATTTCTGAACAAAAACATTCTGCTTTTAGCATATATTTATAACTCTCTAGCAGTCTCTGTTTTTTTTTTTTTTTTGGTTTTTTTTCATGCGATCTTCCCATCTCCAAGATCATGGATTTGAGTCTCATCCCTTTGTTAACCCCAGCCCATAAAGGCTGGGGTTATAGTCGTCCCCTGCGCCGTACGGGTGGCGGCGGCGGGCATAAAGTTTATGGGTGTTCCACAGCCTAAACCCCTGCACAGATTTTCACCAAATTTTCAGGGAATGTTTACCCTAAGAGGATCTAGGGTTGATTAGGTTTTGGGGGGTATCTGGTATCAACTGTTGCCATGGCAACACTTTTAAGATTTTCGGGTCTTAAAGTTTGTGGGTGTTGTACAGCCTAAACCCCTGCACGGATTTTCACCAAATTTTCAGGATATGTTTGTCCCAAGAGGATCTAGAGCTGATCAAGTTTTTGGGGGTATCCAGCTACCACTGTTGCTATGGCAACACTTTAAAGATTTACGGGTCTTAAAGTTTGTGAGTGTTCTACAGCCTAAACCCCTACACAGACTTTCACCAGATTTTCAGGATGTGTTTGTCCCAAGAGGATCTAGAGCTGATTAGGTTTTGGGGTTATCCGGTGGCGACTGTTGCCATGGCAACACTTTTAAATTTCGGGTTCTTAAAGTTTCTTCTAAAATCTTTGATATTTTCTGTAACTAAAATATTGAAGCTAGCTTCATCAGATTTGCGCAAAATGTAAATGGATATGAAAGCTTGCCTGAGAGTAATTGTGTCCTTGTTTTGGAAACAAAATGACCGCCATATCACATCTTTAATGCCAAACAGGAGGGTCATCATATCAAAAAAGCCTTAATTTATCTCCCTTATAATTGCTTCTAGGGCTACAAAATATGAAAACTACTTGTAAGAAATCATGGCCTGTGAATCTTTTGTACAACATCTCATGGGTTCTCTGTGCTTCTTACAACAGAAGTTGTCCCTAAGATTTTCCCAAATCTCAATGTTGTTTGCCATTTAGCTGTACCTGCGGGCTGGGGTTCTTGCCTGCCGAGGCTGGCTATTTTTTTACATTTATGGGAATTCTTAGTCCAACAAGACTCTTGTTTTTACAGTTTTTGTCATCAATGCCCAAGAAGGTAGTTGGGGAGGCAGGGAAGACACTGGTGATATCGTGTGATGAAGACCTCAGTCTCTGCAAAGCTGCCCAGAACCAGGGTATTGCAGTGGTAGGGGCTGAATTCATCCTCACAGGCATTCTCAGACAGGAAGCAAGTATAGACGAGTATCCTTTGCACATAAAATAAACACAAAGGCTAGAAAGAGCATTTTACTATTTGACAATTATTGCACAGAAAACTGAAAAAATAAAATTATTGAAAGGACTTAACTCTTTAAGCATTAAAAATAGGCAATTATAGCATAGAAAACTGAAAAACAAAATTATTGAAAGGACTTAACACTTTAAGCATTAAAAAATAAGCATTAAAAATAGGCAATTATAGCACAGAAAACTGAAAAATAAAATTATTGAAAGGACTTAACTCTTTAAGCATTAAAAAAGAAGCATTAAAAATAGGCGATTATAGCATAGAAAACTGAAAAACAAAATTATTGAAAGGACTTAACTCTTTAAGCATTAAAAAATAAGCATTAAAAATAGGCAATTATAGCATAGAAAACTGATAAACAAAATTATTGAAAGGACTTAACTCTTTAAGCATTAAAAAAGAAGCATTAAAAATAGACAATTATAGCACAGAAAACTGAAAAACAAAATTATTGAAAGGACATAACTGTTTGGGAGCAGTATGCGACTGTCAGCTGTAAGTGTAAAATGAGAAATTAACAATAGACTGAACATTTCATTGCAGAAGAGTTTTGCGATGTAAAAGTATCAACCAGTATATTGGGCAGAGTGGGAAAATGCCAGACTTGTTTAGTTACCCAGAATAAAGACTAACAAATTAGTTTTGCATTGTATTGAAAATTCCTTTGAACTGAATATTTAAAAGTCTGAGAATTCTTTGCCATCTCCAATAGCAAACAGAGGTTTTTGGGATCTAAAGTTACCGCATGCAAATTAAAATGAAATGGATAAAGAAGTATTGACACTTTATATGGTATTTAACAGGCCAAGAAACATCATAAAAATGTGGATAAATGTAATGTTACTACAAAGTAAAAGATGTTTGAGAGGGAGTAGTATCAAGACTTAGTATCTGCCACTGTGCCCTAGCAGGTAACACACTTGTCTAGGAACTCAAAGGACGTGGGTTCAATCCCAGGTACAGGCAGATACATAGTGGCTCGGATGACCACTTAAAATGGCGGTCCTCTGTCATTGGGTCCTATCCCCAGTGGCAGGTTAAAGAACCTCAAGGACGTTGATAATGGTCATCCTTGAGCCTCTATCTTCAAGTTAAGGGAATGTCAGTTACTTGTGAGTTGGGGCTGTACCAGTACAGTCGGATTGGTTAAATAGCGCTTTGAGTCCTGTAGTATATGGAGATATTGCGCTGAGTATAAATACATAATAATAATAATAATAATAAGACTTGCTCTCCTGGGGTTGGTTATTACATGACCCATTAAAGTCATGTGATCTGTTTTCAGCCAGTGCCATTCCCAGATTCACATTTGAGATAATAATATTACAGTATATTTTCTAACAAATTTCCTTGATCAATAAAACCAGACACCAGCTCAAGACCAGCCAGCCATCTGGAAAAGCAGCAAGAAGCAGTTCAAAGAAACGCTGAGCACTTATAGTATTTATACAGTGTTTGGTAGTACAGTCTCATTTTAATGCATTTAAACTTTGTAAATTGTGATGTCTTGGATAGTAGAAAAAAAAATGCAAAAATATTGAGAAGTTAACATAAGGGACATAATTATATTTTCACGATCAGATCATACTTTAGGTGTTATAGTAACCACAGCCTGCACCAAAATATGAGAGTAAGTTTTGTAATTGTGAACAACTCTAAATTTGCTTCAGTGATATAGTAAAAAATATTGCAAACAGTATGAAAGTCCAATAATAAGTGAGCATTAATGAGAGAATTTTCAAAGAACAGATGATTATTCAGATTAACCCTGTTACGTTAAATCTCATGTAAACCAGAAAAGTATGTGCACCAAACGAGGACTTGCAGATATAAGTAAACTGACCGTGTCTGTGCAGGAACTGAGGTTTGTTTCTACTTTACATGGACTTCTGTGCGATTGATTTTCTACTAAAAGGGGTTTCAATGTATACAAGACTGTTTTGATAATTCTGTGTCACTGATGACCGAGTGTTATATTAATTCTGGATCTTAAGCCATCTGATATTTTTGTTGTTGTGTCCTGTAAATCTGCATTATTTTAAGTGGTTTATTTTAGTAAAACAATCCCATTTCCTTCTGGTTCTCGCTTGGAATGCATTTTAAAATACTGTATATTTGTCATGTTAGCCTTGCATAAATTCTTTTAAAACACCTGGAGACTATTAAATATCTGACCGGTTATATTGAAATGTAATTATTTCTGCAACTTGTGCTCAAGGTATTTTGCCACTGGCTTTTATTTAAACCTGGGCATATTTCAGCAGCTTACAGTAGTATTCTTGCCATATCATATTTCAGAATTTTGAACTTTGAAAGGTTCCAATTCCTAGGTTGAAAGTTGCATTACGGTATAGCTAAAACCACTTTTGATATGACAATTTCAATAATGATATATTTTTATTGTCGGAAGTGGAAGTCAGCCTTAAATGGAACCAAATCCTGTGGATATTGGAAGTTGTACTTTTACATTATCAATTGTATTAAAACAATTTAATGCTGAGTTTAAGAGACATTCCATTTTCTAATTGCAAAATACTCTGGCTTTGTTGTTATACCTTTTTTTTTCATCATTGAGAAATAACAATCTGGAAAGTTGTTTCTTGTGAAATGTACCAAGCTGATATCAAACAACTTATACAGTGTTACTACCATAGACTGCTATAAGCTAAAATTGTCAAGTCAGATCTTTCAAATTGCATGCTGTAATATCCATTACTTGCGTAACGTGAATACTCATTAAACTTTGCTTTTATGACATTATAAAGTCCCAATTAAAAAAACAAGTTCCATTCAAAATGTCTGAGTCTCTTTTTCGGATGTAATTCTCACATGGTCATAAGTTTAAGTGACATTCATTTCTTTAATCAGAGGCTGGGCTGCATTTACGAAAGATTTGTTGTAATGTTTGTAATACTTTTATATTGTGTGTATTGAATGTAGGCCTGTAAATATATAGCACAAAGCATGTTTTTATGAAAGAGTATCTGGGCCAGCTTACCAAAACTTTCTATTGTCGGCTTTAAAGTGAATCGACTTTCGAATGACGTTGACTTTAAAGCTTAGTTTATCATCACTAAAATAATGAGTATTTCCTAATTATTAAAACAAAAACTGAAGTATTTTTCAAATGATTTACCAAGTTCTTCCATGGCAAACGTTTTTTGGACAAGCTTAAAACAGTTCATACACAATAAATGTATTTGAAGTCATTATTCAACGTAAAACGTCTTCTTGTTCAATGTTAAAATAGCTTAATCAAGTTTCAAAGTTGATTTATTGAGCTATGAAGTCAACATTTCTCCTAAGAAAATTTTGGCAAGTTGGCATGGATACTCTTACGTTATTTTATTATGGAGACTGTACAAGACTGTGTGGTAGAATCAATTTTATTTGTGTTTGTTAGTGACTGACAATGGATAAGATACAAATAAATGTGAATGGATTTATTATTCCTAGATTGCAGAGCTTGGTATCTGGATAATGTTTTGTTAGCAGTTTGTTGTCCTAAATTTGGATTAAAGACTGGATAGTTTGTTCTTGCCCCACAGTCTTTAAAGACTGTGCAATAATTGCCTTCACCCATAGCATTCAGTATGATGGGCAGTGGGAAAAATTTTGTCTGGACTGTATCTCAGAAAGTGTAGGGTGTGGGATGTTGATGTTTGGTGCACATTGGTTGGGGGTTGTAGTTATGCAAGGTCAGTGTGCATTTGTCATAGTCATATTGACCTTATAAACTTTTAAGGACTATATTTTTGAAACCATAAGGTGTAGATGTTAATTATATCCCCAGACGAAAGTCGGGGATATATTGGATTCAGGTCCGTCGCGCCGCCGCCGTAGAAATTTCCTTGTGTACGCGATAACTCAAAAACGGATTAATATTTTTTTTTCAAACTTGGTACACATGTTAAGGATGCCCAAAGGAAGATCCCTATTTTAAGGTGACCTTAAACTCCCAATAATAAAGAACTTATGGCCACCTTAAGGTCAGAAATTGCACTTTTGGCCACGTAGAGCCCTCTAGGTCACAAACTATGAGGCTTATCTGCCTCAAATTTTACCTGAGAACACATTAATATATTCTTAGTACATGTGCCAATAATCAAGACTTTAAGTTGAGGAGAAAATTGTCTTTGAGGCCCATAAAGACCCCACTTAGGACTTTTTTCCTATATTTTTAACTTATTTTGCCCTATAATTTGGAAGTGGTAATTCTGATGAGTCTCAAACTGCACTAGATGTAACTCTTATATGTAATCCTTGTCTGAGAAAAATTTAAAGGCTGTAGGTTTACCTTTTTATAGCGAAATACCCTTACCATTTCCTAACAGTAGCTATTTGTTGGAGCCATCCAACCCAATGGCCAACGCAGAGATGCGATTTTTAAGGTTATATAACAACCTTAATCAAGCCATTGGGTTACAGTAGTCCGTCCTCCCGCCAATTAGGTCACATGACCACATTGTTTACTTCATTATTTTTGTTGGCCATCATCAGTATGGACGTCTTTGGGAATTAGTACAAGTTTGTCAAGGTTTTCTTTATTTTTTTGAGATTTTACTGTTAATCTCTCTTCTTATTTATATGAATATATGATACAGAATTGATTCATTTATTGAATCTTTGAAGGTATGCATTATTATGCAATTAAAGGACTTTTGGATGGCGACATCGAAAGTTCGATCGTCTTCAACCTCAAGGAAATAAGCCTTCATAGAGAAGGTCCTAATGCTACAATATATTATGATACAGCTTGCCAGTCGTTTGGTTCAGTTTGCTGGACGTTGGAAGCTATAATTTTGCAGCATACGAGTATAGAAAGAATGTACTCTTCAATAACAGAAGTGATCTGGACGACGCCATCTTGGAAGAGAATGAGAATTCGAGTGGCCGTTATTGCTGTTCACGTCAGGTTCTATCAGCCAGGCGTTGAAAGCAATTTTTATCACAATATACATTCCAGTCGAATAGATTGTCGACGATACAGTAGAAGGAATCTCCCTTGGGGGCAGCCATTTACGTTGCCGTGGACACTGCATCGTGGAGAAGTTTTGAATGCAGGAAAGACTACCTCTTCAGAAAATTCTTCCGTCGAGGTCCAGTCAAAACATTCAGTAAAGGAAATACCTGCATGACGTCATTCAAGCACAATCGAGTATCTATTCCTCCCAAAAGGTTTAGATTCTGGTTGTCAGATGCCCGGGAGTGTCATTCATATCTACAAGGAAAGGCTTTGGTTTTCAACAGTTTTACATAGAATTGAGTTCAATCGAGTTTCTATACCTCTCAAAAGGTTAGATTCAGGTTGTCAGGTGATGCTGATTATGATTCATCTCAAGAATACAAGGAATCTATTCCTTATTTTACTTTTGGCTGACTGTTATTGAGTGGCTAGGGATTGATTTAACAGGCACAGTTTCTGTGAATGCTCCCTTGTTTGGTCACATTTACATTCCTTGGGTGAACAGCCAGCTTTGAATGTGGCTTTCATGTTGGGTTTCAAGGAGTTTGAAGCCTCTGATGTTTTAAAGAGCAGCTATTCAGGAAGAAGTTTTGCTTGGACTTCCTTACATACATCACTTTCCTGGACAGCTCCTTAGTTGCAGCAGGTCTGCAGGAGGAACATGACCTTTCAGACACTTTGCAAACAAGGTCCCTGGTAGGGGACTGTAAGAGAGAGGAAGCGTGTATTGTCTCACTTCTTCAGTCAGGTCAAATTTAGAGGATCCTAGGGATCACTATGTTATAGACTTCAATATGCTTTAGACTGGGTGTAATGATGTTTGCATTTCCAGTCCAGTCAACCAGTTTGTGTTCAAATCTTCTTGTTGCAGTTTGACCATGTCTAAGAACATGTGACTCAACAGGAGGGATGTAACTTAGAATGCCTTTAGCAAACCTACAATGCTTTTTATGTCAGCTGACTTGTCAGTCAGCTGACATTATGTCATCACTCTGCGGCGTGGGCGTACGCGTCCGCGTGAACAACTTCTTCTCCAAAACTACAAGGCCTAGAGACATGCTGTTTTTTTTAAAAGATACCTTATCTATCGAGGATGAAAAATTGTTCAAGGCATGCAAATCTGTCTGTTCGTCTGTTTGCTAGAGACATTACAAGGGGGGTACCCCCACCAAAAGTGTGAAAATTTCAACTTTTTATCACAATTTTCTCAGTGACTATTGCAGGGATTTCTCTCATATCTTGCATATATGTACTAGGCCACAGGTAGATTCTCTTGTGTGAGTATGAGACCCGGATCTGTCTTACTTTTTTTTTAATAAATTTTTTTAATAATTTTTAATGCATTAAAATTCATGAAATCATTCACTAAATCACTTATAACTTCAAAAGTGTTGCATTTACAGCATTTTGTGAAAATATGTTGTTCAGCTACTTTTTTCATAGCTACAATATGGTGAGTAAGTTGGGTGTCTGTCTCAATAGCTAAGTGAGTAATAGCTACTTTTGGGCTTTTCAGTAACTTCCATTATGAGTGAAATCACTTGTAACTTAAAAACTATTGCATTTAGAGAATTTCGTATAAATATGTTATTCAGCTACTTTTGGGCCAGCTATAACATAGTGAAATTTCAGACCTGTAGCTCATGGCATAGCTGAGTAATAGCTACTTTTAGGTTATCACTGTTGAGTCAATCGCTTATAACTTGAAAACTATTGCATTTCGAGAATTTCGTATAAATATGTTATTCAGCTACTTTTGGGTCAGCTATAACATAGTAAAATTTCAGACCTGTAGCTCATGGCATAGCTGAGTAATAGCTACTTTTAGGTTATCACTGTTGAGTAAATCACTTATAACTTGAAAAGTGTTGCATTTAGAGCATTTTGTTAAAATATGTTATTCAGCTACTTTTTTCATAGCTACAATATGGTGAGTAAGTTGGGTGTCTGTCTCAATAGCTAAGTGAGTAATAGCTACTTTTGGGCTTTTCAGTAACTTCCATCATGAGTAAAATCACTTGTAACTTAAAAACTATTGCATTTAGAGAATTTCGTATAAATATGTTATTCAGCTACTTTTGGGCCAGCTATAACATAGTAAAATTTCAGACCTGTAGCTCATGGCATAGCTGAGTAATAGCTACTTTTAGGTTATCACTGTTGAGTAAATCACTTATAACTTGAAAACTATTGCATTTAGAGTATTTTGTTTCAATATGTTATTCACCTATTTTAGGGTCAGCCATAACATAGTGAAGTTTCAGACCTGTGGCTCATTTCATAGCTGAGTAATAGCTACTTTGAAGTTCTCACTGTTGAGTAAATCAGTTATAATTGGAAAACTATTGCATTTACAGAAATTTGTGCAAATATGTTATTCAGCTACTTTTGGGTCAGCTATAACATAGTGAAATTATAGACCTATAGCTCATGGCACAACTGAGCAATAGCTATTCTCAGGTACTGACTGTTGAGTAAATCAGCTATAACTTGAAAAATATTGCATTTGGAGTATTTTGTTAAAATATATTGTTCACCTACTTTTGGGTCAGCTATAACATAGTGAAATTACAGACCTATAGCTCATGGCATAGCGGAGCAATAGCTATTTTCAGGTTCTCACTATTGAGTAAATCAGTTGTAGCTTGAAAACTATTGCATTTACAGTAGTTTGCTTAAATATGTTGTTCACCTACTTTTGGGTTAGCTATAACATAGTAAAATTTCAGACATGTAGCTCATTGCATAGCTGAGTAATAGTTCCTTCGAGGTTCTCACTGTTGATTAAATCAGTTGTAACTTGAAAACTATTACATTTAGAGTAATTTGTTAAATATGTTATTCACAGAATTTTTGGTCAGCTATAACCTAGTGAAATTGCAGACCTCTATGTCATGGCATAGCTGAGCAATAGCTACTTTCAGGTTCTCACTGTTGAGTAAATCATTGTATCCACTGGATAGCCACAGTGTGTAGAGAGAGATTTCACCATTACTGCTCTGATGAAAAAAAATATTATAGCTAGCTTTCTTAAGTTTGCAGTATATATTAATAACCATAAAATGTTGTCTGGGAATATTTTTGGCCTCATTTTGAGAAACAAGATGGCCGCCACAGGTGTTTTTTGTCAGTCATGAAAAGTGCTTATATCTCCCTTATTATTGATCCTAGAGGTTTGGGATGATAAACCAACCTGTAGGAAATCATGGGGTGGGAATCTTTTGGTGTGGTCAGATTTGACCTTCAATGACCCTCCTTCAAGGTCGAACAAGGATAGCCAAACTTAAAAGTGCTTATAACTCGCTTATTATTGGTCCCAGAGGTTTGGGATGGTAAACAGACAGGAAATCATGGGCTGTGAATCTGTTGATATGGTCCGATTTGACCTTGGAACCCTCCTTCAAGGTCAAATGAGGATAGCGAAAATTGAAAGTGCCTACAACTCGCTTATTATTGGTGACAGAGATTTGGGATGGTAAACCATCCCATAGGAAATCATTGGCTCGGAATCTTTTGGTATGGTCAGATTTGACCTTTGGACCCCTCCTTCAAGGTCAAATGAGGACAGCCAAGCTTAAAAGTGCTTATAACTCATTTATAATTGGTCCTAGAGGTTTGGAATGGTAAACCATAGGAAATCATGGGCTGGGAATGTATTTGTGTGGTTAGATTTGACCTTAGACCCCTTCTTCAAAGTCGAACGAGGATATTGCATTTGTAGTATTTCTTTAAATATGTTTTAACCTATTTTTTACACTTAAACAATTACCTTGTTATTTTCCTTCATAATACCATTTACAGGGCACAACTTTTTTATCCTTTTCTTCTGTCAGCTTCGGAATTTCTTTCGAACTTGCTGTTCAGTTACCATTTACTGTATTTCTGTACAGCCCTTTTCCTGATAATTATTCTGTCCTCTAATCACCTTCACAAATCAAAAACACTCAGTCAGCTGACACAGTGCCCGTTCACGGGGAACTCTCCTCTTGTTTCACCCCTAATGAGGTTCTCTTGCTGGACATATCAGATGTTCAGAGGATTTTCATCTAGTGTTTTTCATAGAAATAAGGATGATTAGTAAGTCTAGAAGTGAGCATGCTCCTAGTCTGGACTAATGAAAGGACACCAGGCCTCAGAGCAGGTCTTTTTGTCCCTATCATGACAGTTACCATGGAAATAGAGTTACAAGTGCCTCCTACTCCTCAGCTAGTTTAAAGTGGAGTGGATCTTACTTATACAGGCCCTATGGAAGCAGGGATGATAGCTGGCTTCCTGTGGTTTCAAGGAACCTTTGCCCAGTTTTGGTACTATACAAGTCTTGGGAAAGGAAAATATTCAGCCATACTTTTTAGAAGTGAGGTTGGCAGAAGTTAAAAAAAAAAAAAAAAAACCGGGAGAAACAGCAATTTTGATAAAAGCTGTTTATGAAATGATCGACAAAAGGGCGATATCACCAGTCACATCGCTGGAAGTTTACAGTTACAGTCTATTTCTTGGGATTAGTAAAAAGAAATGGCTGTCCGTATACTTAAGGTCAGGTAAACAAGCTTTGCATGTACCTTACTCAATATGAACTGTTGCAGTATATTCGGCATTCGTGTATAGAAGGCGACTGGTTGACGTCACTAGAATTTATGGGTGTAGTACACATAATTCACCGATTCATCCATCTAGCAAGGTATCTTCGCTTCATTGGAGGCTGCAGATTCTACCAGTTCACTGCCTTACCCTTCAGTATTGCTACAGTTTTTCTCGAGTTCACCAAGGTAGCAAAAGAGTTGAAGCTGATGGCTCTCGCAGAAGGCATCAGTATTCGCCAGTATATACACGATTGGCTAATGACAACAAATTCAAAACAGCAATGCCAGGGATACACCCACTGGGGGTTCATCTTGTTGAGAGCCTGTGTTGGATCACAAATTTCTAAAAATCAGATTTATTTCCAACTCCATTAATCGGAATTATGGTTTCAATTCGACCTCAGGGTAGGTAGCAATGCCAAGAAAACACCTATTGGTGGGTGCATCTTGTTGAAAGCTTGAGTTGGATCACAGAGTTCTAAAATCAGATTTATTTCCAACTCCAGTAATCGAATTGTTGGTTTACAATTCGACCTCAGGGTAGGGCTAGTCTTCTCAACTCAAAGGAAATCGATTGTCTTCTTGGAAAGACAGTTACCATGTTGAAGCTTCTCACTCTTTTCCAGGGAAGCTCATGTCACTTTGAAAGCATGGCTTCAATGGAGAAGACTACACCATTGGAAGGTCTGCACATGAAGTTTCTCCAATGGTATCTGGAAACACTGCGGATATCTTTAGTCTCTGGATATCCCACTACTCTGGTTCACAGGGATCATCTTCAGTGATGGACCAATTGTTAATTTGTAAGGAGTATACACCACTCCTTCAGAAGGAGCACAGTCTCTTTCCTTTCGCAGATGCTTACCTAAGGGTTGGGGTGCTCACTTGAGGCATCCACAGCCAGTGGTCTATGGAATCAGGAAGAGTAAAGGCTCCACATAATTTTTGACAGCTAAAAGCAATGTTGGTTAGCTTAAAAACAATTCAGAAATTAGCTTCTGAATAGAAACTGTTGTTTTTCACAGATAATTTTTTAGTGGTGGCCTATTTCAACAACCAGGGAGGCATCCACTAACAGGTAA
The DNA here is from genome assembly GCA_964017235.1 of Sabellastarte sp. h YS-2021. Taxonomy (NCBI): domain Eukaryota; kingdom Metazoa; phylum Annelida; class Polychaeta; order Sabellida; family Sabellidae; genus Sabellastarte; species Sabellastarte sp. h YS-2021. The sequence continues at coordinate 77,233,584 of OZ024929.1, read as the reverse complement.
TCTGAAGAATTATGGGTTGGACGTATGCCAGGATGATTCAGATTCAGGGGAAGTGCATCCCAGAGAATCTAATGTTCTAGCACATTCCTTCTCCACAGAGATGTGTTGCAACAAAGAACTTTGTAGGTCTCCTGTCGGGCTTGGGAAACAGGTGTTTTGCCCAGGACCTTGATCCTGCAGGTGATGCAAAAGATGTACGTGTCTCATGTCCCAGACAGTCAGTCTTGGGAAACAGATGCATTGAACATCTCTGGGGAGGGTCTGGTCAGTTATGTCCAGTGGCCCTCATCCCTCAGGTGATTCAACAGATGACCACCTACAGGTGCGGAATCATCATGATTGGGTGGCTAGGGATTTTTTAGTTTTGGGATCTGATGAATCTGTCCACAAAACTTCTTCTAAGACTTCCCTTGGGGGTAAATCTGTTGATTCAACCATTCAGCAACAGACTTCACAACAATCTAGTTTACTTGAATCTTCATGTTTGGCATCTGGAAGTCAGGCATGAATATTATGGAAGATTCCCAGAGGAAGTGGTGAAACAATGAAGGAGCACCCCTCAAGGAGAATCTATGAATCAATTGTTCTTTTTTGGGAAGTGGTGTGAAGAGAGCCAGGTACCATTCCACATGGAGCAAATTTCCTGAAACACTAGTTTAAGGAAACATCCTAATACCATCCATTATTGTGGGCTTTAGAACAGCAATTGCGGATGGTTTGGGGCCAAAAGGGTCCAGAAGTATCTAAAAGTTGAGATGAATAAGACATTAACAACTTTTAGTAAGAGACAAACCAATGTTTGGATTTTGTCATTGGTCCTACATGCTCTTATCAGACAACCTTTGATCTTGTGAGGAAGGCTTTCTTGAACTTATTACCTTTCAAGACAGTCTTTGGTCTTGGCTTCAGGTAAAGTAGTGACATTCATGTTTGGACCCTTCCCTTAATTATAGGGAGAATGGGTCACAAGTAACTTTGGCCCATTGACTGCCTTTTTGGCCATGAACCAGTTGGCTTCAGATGGGCCTACTGCAATTACTGCAACTGAGCCAGTGGTCTTTGTCTCTGTTGATTGCAGAGTCATGGTAAAGGAGTGACATTAATGCTTGGACATATTCTTCCTTTAGTTATAAGGAGAATTGGTCACAAGTAACTCTGGCCCCATCAATTGCCAGATCCAGTTTGCTTTGGATGGGTCTACTGCAATTAAGCCTGTGGTCATGCCAGCTCTTAGCCTCTTTGGACAACAGTTTGACTCAATGTGGGTCTGTCTGTCCTGTTAGGGGTTGGTAATCAAAAGGTTTGGGATAGAACAAAATCTTTTGTTTTTATTGCCATTAAAAAAGTTTCTTAATAAGACTTATCTTTTGGCACCTATTTCATCTTGATTGAGTCAAGATTGAGTCACGGAAACTATTAATGTATGTTTTTTCATCTTTAGTTTTATAGGTGATTTCCTTACACGAGTTTCTTGATACATGTTATTGGAAATTACATCGTATGTATACCAATTTCTGTCTGAAAAACCTCTGTTGTCATAGGGTCAGATTTGAAATTGGGTCCTACAGTTGCAGTTACGGTTTTGTTACTTTATAAGTATGTCTTTCATACTTATATTGGTACATTTGCAGTTTGTGGCTGGTATGTCTGCAATGCTGGATGTATTTGTAGTTAGATATCAATGTTGCCTAAATCCGACTTGAGAAGGATTTGGCATTATGCTGATGACACTTACAGGTTGGTTTGACCTTGTTCTGGGGTCGGATGTTACAATGTAGATGGGCTATCTATTTATGACATCCTTTTGCAACACCAACATTGTCAGCACTTGTGAGAACTACAGCTACAGCCATTTTTTGGAGTTGTATGTTGTGAATGTTTGGAAGTTATATGTTCATTAATGCATGTAATTCCATTATGAAGTTCTCATGATGTTTAGTTGTAGGTTAGGTAGTGGTTTTCTTAAAAAGAATTCCCTCCATCCTACAAGGCTGAATTCAGCTACTGTTAGGAAATGGTAAGGGTATTTCGCTATAAAATTGAAAAATTTAATAGTAATTTAAATTTTTATTAGAAATACTTACCATTTCCTAACACTCAAATTTCCCTCCAATTTATGGACTTTTTGCCATCTTCAAGCACTGTAGCTTTCAAACTATGTCTCTCATCTAAGTGAAATATCGTCTGAGAATATATCAATATGTTTTTCTTGTATGTACTCCAAAATTTAGGCCTTTAATAGACATTCCTTATTTATATATTTGATTTTATTTTAGTAATAAGATTAACTGAGCTTTTTGTATTTGATTACCCCTTGTATATTATAAGTGTTTGTTTACCATTTGTGCTGCAGCACTCCATCTCTTTGTAATCCCACCCCCCATCCCCCACCCACCTCTGGGACCTCCAGCTATTGAGTGACACTAAATAAACAAAGGTATACAGATCTTCTGTAATAGTGAGAGAGGTGTGGAAAAGGGGAGAGAGGTGGGGTGGGGGTGGGAGGTGGTGTTTGCTTCATTATCTAATTATCTAAGACAAAGGGAGTCAGAACTGAGATTGTCACATATTTAGGTTGCATATATATGGACCACATATATAGGAATTGAGGAAATGAATAACTGAAAAACAATGCAAATTCTAAAAATAATATAATAAAATAATAATATAAATAATATATGATTTTTAAATAATATTTTATTTGTGAACAAATATAGAAACAGAGATACGCTTTTGGAATTATGAATTTAGAATGGACATTCAATCATCAATCATTTAAATACTTTGAAAATAGGTTCAGAGTTACCCTTTGCAGGAAGATTGAAAAGTATGATGAGTTGAGTTAAAAATAATATTTTATTTGTCAACAAATATAGAAACAGATATGCTCTTTTGAGATTATTAATTTAGAATGGACATTCAATCATCAATCATTTAAATACTTTGAAAATAGGTTCAGAGTTATCATTGCACGAAGATTGAAAATATGATCTGTTGAGTTATGTATTCGACGTCTGGGGATACACCATTTTCTTTGGGAAGATATAAACTTAGTAGATTGATGTGCTGAAGTTCATATAACTTTTCCCAATATTTATGGCATACAACAAATGGATTAAATAAAAAATTCCCGATCAAAACCTGTGGCGTGAGTGATGACCTGTCTGGGGATATGTTGGCGCCGAGTTGGCCCAATCTAGTCTTAGTAGGGAAATTGGTTGGGAGGTCATAGTGACCTGAACTTGCACAGTCTAAAAGACCTGTTGATCTTTGTACTGTTTCACCTCTTTTATCTCATGGTGTAAAACACCGCTTCCCCCGGTTGTGGGGTATGGGAATCTCTGTTGCTATTTTAATGTCAGCTGATATTGTCATGGGCTTGCAGTAGTGACATATGTGTGAACTCTCCGAACCAAAAATGGTGCTGATAAATTAGTAATTTTGCTTGTAGCATCTTGCAGGGGCCACGGTGGGAGAGTGGTAACACTCTCGCCTCCCACCTCTGAGGCCGGGGTTTGATCCCCGTGACGGCCTTAAGTGGGAAAGCTGGTAGTTGCTTGCCGTTGGTCGGCAGTTTACAGTACACAACCCTAGCGAACTCTATGTACTGGTTTCCTCTGCCCTTCCAACTACCCGTCGTGATATGACCTGTACAGTGTTGAAAGCGACGTAAAACCCCAAAATAAATAAAATGTAGCATCTTGATCTCACCACTATATCTACCAAACATGAAGACAAAGAATTCTGAAGAAAATCAAGGAAATATTACTGTTGTTCAACTCCCATGACTTATCATAAGGCCAAAGCAATTTCAAAGATTGGTCATTCAGTTGCACCTTAAGAGTCTGTCAATGGATGGAGATTAAGTGCTATAAAAGGCCACATTAGATTACATATTACTGAAAAGATGAGTCAGGAATATGCAGGACAGTCTTAAAAATTTTTAAACGTGTTGAACATTTTCAGCATCAAATATCTCTTTGATATTATATTCCCAACCTTCACAAGTCAAGAAAATAAGTTGTGTGACCAAACATTACCCTCAGAATAATCTTATCAGTATTGCTGGAAGGCAAACTCAGGAAGCTTAGAAGAATTAGAAGGTTGTTCGGCATTTGAACTTCCTAAAAGAATAAATACACATACAAAAATTTAAAAAAATGAAAACACTTTTACAACAAAGGATTCCATGAATCATCAAGTTATATCTCTGGTTATAACTAATTTTGTGACCTCAAGATGATATCAATACGAAAAAGAAATCTCAATACTTTATGGTACTATTTCAGTAAATCCTTTGGTTTCTGTTGCAACATGTTTTGCGACTTAAATTAAAACTAGACCTACGCAACGGTGAACCGATGCAAATTTGTATCCACTGGAAAGACAACTCCTCAAAGCCAGTGAACCATCGTTTGACCTTGAAGGAGGGGCCAAAGGTCAAATCTAACATCAGAAGATTCCTAGCCCAAGATGTTGTTTGAGTTGGTTTCACATTGTAAACCTCTAGGATCAGTAATAAGCGAGTTATAAGCACTTTTAAGTTTGGCTATCCTCGCACAAGGTCAAATCTAAGCACACCAAAAGATTCCCAGCCCATAATTTCCTATATGTTGGTTTACCCTCCCAAACCTCTAGGACCAATAATAAGCGAGTTATAAGCACTTTTAACTTTGGTTATCCTCGTTTGACCTTGAAGGAAGGGCCCAAGGTCAAATCCGACCACACCAAAAGATTCCCTGCCCATGATTTCATATAGGTTGGTTTACCATCCCAAACCTCCAGGACCAATAATAAGCAAGTTATAAGCACTTTTAACCTTGTCTATCCTTGTTTGACCTTGAAGGAGTGGTCTGAGGTCAAATCTGAACACCAAAAGATTCCCAGCCCATGATTTCCTATAGGTTGGTTTACCATCCCGAACCTCTAGGACCAATAATAAGCAAGTTATAAGCACTTTTAACCTTGTCTATCCTTGTTTGACCTTGAAGGAGGGCCCAAGGTCAAATACCACCACACCAAAAGATTCCCAGCCCATGATTTCCTATATGTTGGTTTATCATCCCAAACCTCTAGGACAAATAATAAGCGAGTTATAAGCACTTTTAAGTTTGGCTATCCCCGTTTGACCTTGAAGGAGGAGCCCAAGGTCAAATCCGACCACACCAAAAGATTCCCAGCTCATGATTTTCTTTGGGTTGGCTTACCATCCCAAACCTCTAGGACCAATAATAAGTGAGTTATAAGCACTTTTAAATTTGAATATCCTTGTTTGACCTTGAAGGAAGGGCCCAAGGTCAAATCCGTCCACATCAGAAGAATCTCAGCCCATGATTTCCTATATGTTGGTTTACCATCCCAAACCTCTAGGACCAATAATAAGCAAGTTATAAGCACTTTTAAGTTTGGCAATTCTCATTTGACCTTGAACGAGGGGCCCAAGGTCAAATCTGACCACACCAGAAGATTCCCAGCCCATGATTTCCTATATGTTGCTTTACCATCCCAAACCTCTGTGACCAATAATAAGCGAGTTATAAGCACTTTTAAGTTTGGCTATCCTCGTTTGACTTTGAATGAGGGGCCCAAGGTCAAATCTGACAACATCAGAAGATTCACAGCACATGATTTCCTGTAGGTTGGTTTCACATAGCAAACCTGTAGGACCAATAATAAAGGAGATATAGGCACTTTTAAAGTCTGCTATGTGGGTTACTTCGGCACTCCGTGGATGACCTTGAATTAAGACCTTCAAGGTCAAATGTCTGCAAGGCTGTAGAGGACATGTATATATGTTATACATATCACCTATGAAGAGATTCAACCTTCTACCGATGAGAAACAGACAGTAGAAAAATGTAGATTATTTTCAAAGAAATGCCCGCGGTGGCCATCTTGTTTTTCAGAATGAGGCTATTTTCAGTCCCAGAGAAGCTTACCCCCTCTTCAGGGTATCTCTGCAGAGCAGCTATCCCAAAGAGCTTTCACTCTGTGAAGTTTCAGACCCGTAGATAATTATTCACCTACTCAAATTGAGTAGATGCTAATTATCTCTAAAACTATTGCGGATACCCAATTTTTATCAAATAACTCATTCATGTACTTTTGGGAGAGCTTTCACATGGTGATGTTTCAGACCCGTAGATAATTATTCACCTACTCAAAATGAGTAAATGCTAATTATCTCTAAAAGTATTGGGGATACCCAATTTTTATCAAATAACTCATTCATCTACTTGTGGGAGAGCTTTCACATGGTGAAGTTTCAGACCCATAGCTAATTACTCACCTACTCAAAATGAGTAAATGCGAATTATCTCTAAAAGTATTGCAGATAGCCAATTTTTCTCAAATCATTCACCTACTTTTGGGAGAGCTTTCACTCGGTGAAGTTTCAGACCCATAGCTAATTACTCACATACTCAAAATGAGTAAATGCGAGTTATCTGTAAAAGTATTGCAGATAGTCAATTTTTCTCAAATAACTCATTCACCTACTTTTGGGAGAGCTTTCACTTGGTGAAGTTTCAGACCCGTAGCTAATTATTCACCTACTCAAAATGAGTAAATGCTAATTATCTGTAAAAGTATTGCGGATACCCAATTTTTATCAAATAACTCATCTAATTTTTGGAGAACTTTCACTTGGTGAAGTTCCAGACCTGTAGGTAATTACTCACCTACTCAAAAGGAGTAAATGTGAATTATCTCTTAATAGTATTGCAGATAGCCAATTTTTCTCAAATAACTCATTCACCTACTTTTGGAAGAGCTTTCACACACGAAAATGAAAAATTGTGAATATCTCGGAAAAGCTAGTTCTTGTCCTTTAATGCTCGGCGGGAGATACACACCGTGGCAGTGGTCTTGTCAAAAAATTTTCTCTCCCCAAAAATGGTGGCCATTTTGAATTTTCAAAGTTTTTACAAAACACGAAAATGCTTATATCTCAAAAACCGTGCTAGATGGAGCGAACTCAACAAAATTTTTGACCTGCTGGGTATCTCTGCAGAGTAGCCATGCCAATTTTCAAAATATTTTTGTCTTGCCAAATATAGCGGACATTTTGAATTTTCGAATTTTTTGCAAAACACAAAAATGCTTATATCTTGAAAACCGTGCTAGATAGAGCAGACTGCGCTGACTTTGAGTGCCACAACAGTATAAGGCTAGAAACAAAGCATTTTCTTAATACTTTAGCACTCACCTTTATATCCTTTTCGGGATGCTTTGTTTTTGCTATGCAAAAACATTATCTTTTTTTGCGAGCGATCCTCTAGTTATCTCTAAAAGTATTGCGGATACCCAATTGTTATCAAATAACCCATTCATCTACTTTTGGGAGAGCTTTCACATGGTGAAGTTTCAGACCCGTAGGTAATAACTCACTTACTCAAAATGAGTAAATGCGAATTATCTCTTAAAAGTATTGCACGTAGCCAATTTTTCTCAAATAACTCATTCACCTACTTTTGTGAGAGCTTTCACTTGAAGTTTCAGACCCGTAGCTAATTATGTGTGCTACGTTTAGTGAAAATGTGAAAAATCACAAATATCGCACAAACCATAAGAGATAGAGCCATTTAGAGCGAATTTTTGAGCCACAGGGTAGTACAACGGTATCCTATGCTGTTGGGTTTGGTGAACTTTGGACTACTTTTGACTGAGTAATAGCACTTTTACCTAATATAATTATATGGCTTATAACTCTCAAACTATTGCATTGAGAGTATTTTGTTCCAATATGTTGTTCAACTACTTTCTCCACAGCTACAACATGGTCAGTAGTTTGGAAGTGTATCTCCATAGCTAAGTGAGTAATAGCTACTTTGTCAATTTTTAATGATAACCATAATGAGTAAATGGCTTATATCTTCAAAAGTATTGCAGCTACACAATTTCTCTCAAATATGTTGTTCATCTACTTTTTTGTGAACTGTAACATATTGAAGTTTCACAACTGTTGTTCAATGTACAAGTGAGTAATGGCTACTTTATTGCTACTTTTAGTGAAAATATGAAAAATCACAAATATCTCGCAAACACAAATATCTATAAAATCTTGTCCGGGCTATATCTCGGAAACTGTAAGGTGTAGGAAGTTGATACTTGGTAGGAACATTGGTTAGGGGATGTAGGTGTGCAACGTCATGGTCTGACCTTGATTTGACTCTTGACCTGGCCGTAGTGACCTTGACCTATAAAATCTTGTTTGGGCTATTTAATGCTCGGCGGGAGATACCGCGGCAGTGGTCTTGTTATTTACAATATTTATATCCCCAGACGAAAGTCGGGGACATATTGGATTCAGGTCCATTGCGCCGCCGCCATAGAAATATCCTTGTGTACGTGATAACTCCAAAATGGATCAGTATTTTTTTGGTGGGTTGCGTGTAACCAACCCGCCTATTAGATTGATGTGTCCATCCATCTGTCTGTCCGTCCACATTTTCGTTGCCGGACTCTAACTCAAAAACGGTTTGTCCAATCGAATTCAAACTTGACAGGGAGATAGATCACCATGATAGATAGGATCCTTTCAAAATTGGTGTAATTCCGTCAGTTCGTTTGTCCGTTTTTTGTCCATTTGTCTGTCCATCAAAATTTCCGTTTCCGGACTCTTAACTTGAAAACGGTTTGTCCAATCGAATTCAAACTTGACAGGGAGATAGATCACCATCATAGCAAGGTTCCTTTCGAAATTGGTGTAATTCCATCTGTTGGTTTTTCCGTTTCTCCGTTAACATTTCTGTTTCTGGACTCTAACTCGAAATCTGTCAAAATTTCCGTTTCCAGTCTCTAACTCGAAAACGGTTTGTCCAATCGAATTCAAACTTGACAGGGAGATAGGTCACCATCATAGCTAGGTTCCTTTTGAAATTGGTGTAATTTCGTCCTTCTGTTTGTCCGTTTATAGCATAGATACAATTATGTAACCTAGATTACAAGTTTTACATTTCTTAGCACGCCTAACACATTCACCTTAACTGGGTGACCTAACATTTCTTTCCTTGTTTCTAAATTTAATTACAGCAGTCGCTAACCTTATTGCTGCCTGCGTCACCTTGAGGTCAGAAAGTTGACTTTTTGCCACTTAGAGCCCTCTAGGTCACAAACTATGAGGCGTATCTGGCTAAAATTTTACCTGAGAACACATTAATATATTCTTAGTACATGTGCCAAAAATCAAGACTTTAAATTGAGGGTAAAATTGTGTTTGAGGCCCATAAAGACCCCACTTAGGGATTTTTTCCTACATTTTTCACATATTTTGCCCTGTAATTTGGAAGTGATAATTTTGATTAGTTTCAAACTGCATTAGGTATAACTTTTATATGTAATCCTTGTCTGTGAAAAATTTAAAAGCTGTAGCTTTACCTATAAGGTTGACTTAAGGTCTCAAAATTGCCCACAGATACCCAATTTATGGACTTTTTGCCACTTTCATGCACTGTAGCTTTCAAACTATGTCTCTCATCTAAGTGAAATATCATCTTGGTGTATATCAATATGGTTTCTTATATGTGCCCCAAAATTTAGGCCTTTAATAGACATTTAACCTGTGTATGAGGATCATAAACACCTACCCGAGTGACCCTTTTAAGACTTTTTTCACATATTTTGCCATGTAACTTGGAAATGGCAAGTCTGGGAAGTTTCAAACTGTATTAGATATAAATTCTATGTGTAATCTTTGTATGTGACAGATTTTAAGTCTGAAGCTTCAATTTGAAGGTCACATTGAGGTCTCTAAAAGGCCCACAGAGACCCAATATTTGGATTTTTTGCCATTTTTAAGCCCTGTAACTGTTAAACTATGTGACTGATAGAGCTGAAATCCCATCTGGGAATATATTATTATGTTCTTTTTACATGTGCGAAAAATATAGGCTTTCAGTAGACATTTAACCTGTGTATGAGGACCATAAACACCCACTGGAGTGACTCTTTTTAGATATTTTTCACATATTTTGCCCTGTGATTTGGAAATGCTAAGTGTGACAAGTCACAAACTGTATTATATATAATTTTTGTTTGTTATCTATGTCCCCAAAAAGTTTCAGATCTGTCGTTTAATTGTTAACGTCACTTTAATGATTCTAAAATGGACCATTGATGATTTCTTAGTATTTTATTATGGTGTGCGGAAGGGTTCCCACTCAAAAGTGCCCACCCGGAAAAGTTCCCACACTCCAAAGTTGTAGGGGTGGAAAAGTTTCCATTTTTTTTAAAACAAATATTTATTTTTTATACACTTGACTTTTTAATTTAATTTTTTTTACATTTGAAAGTGACATATCCCAATACAGACATGTAGATTAAAGAAAAGGGAAAACCTTAGGCATAAGAGTATGCAATTACTCTTTATCCCACATTATTTTACATACAGAACTCGCCCTATGTTGTATGCAGTCAAGCTGATTGCAGTCTCAGCTATGTGAAGGAATACTCAGGACTGAACAAAGATGGGTGTTATTTGAGAGTGTATAGCTCAACTTACCAGATGATTGCTGTTTGATCTTTATCCAAAAACTTATACAAATGCATCAGACAGAAAATAGGTACTCTGGAATGAGCTGCTGTACCAGGAAAATTTCCACAAATACCTCAGAGAAAGTAGTTAGTCTGGAATCTGGTGTTATTTGAGAGTGTATAGCTTAACTTACCAGACGATTGCTGTTTCATCTTCATCCAAGAACTTATACAAATACATCAGACAGAAAATAGATACTCTGGAATGAGCTGCTGTACCAGGAAAATTTCCACAAATACCTCGGAGAAAGTAGTTAGTCTGGAATCAGCTGCTCTGGTCAAACTATAGTCAAAGAGTACTTACGAGTAAACAAGGATAACTGTTGGTTTTATCATAGGCTTAAATAACAAGATCCTCCCTGGTCCAGTAGGGGACCAATACTATAAACCTTAAAAATGAGGGCATATCAAAATTGATGAGAAAAACATGATTTTTTCAAAAGGTGGGAACTTTTCCACCTCTTCACCTTTGGGGGGGAACCTTTCTGGGTGGGAACTTCTTCGGTGGGAACCTTTCCATGTGGGAAATTTTCCGGGTGGGAATTTTTCAGGGATTCTTTTACTACCACTTTTATATATACCAGAGTGTTTGTTATCTTACCATTTATGCAGTATCAGTCCACCCCTTTGTCATATTAGGTAATGTAGTCTCCCCACCCCCCTCTGCGGACCTCCAGCTATTGAGTGACACCAAATAAACAATGGTATTGAAATGATATCAAATGAGAAACAAAGGACTGGGCTGGTCAGTGGGGTTGCAGATCTTCAGTAATAGTGTTAGATGTTTAATTAGATGTTCATCCATACATCAATCAGATTTATACCATATCTTCTTTTTTTTTTTTTGCTCTACACAGATATATGAAAAAAGCACTCATCCTCTTTGTTTAAGCAGTATGATGGTATAAAAAAGGGCATTATATGTAGTGCTATATAAACTAAAACCTCATTTTGTTTGCAAGGAACTGAGAAGTGATATTGTCAGATTTTACTGTTTCTTATTATTATAAATGAAAATGTGAAACCAGCTTTAATTTACTTTGTAAAAGGCTTGGATGGATACATGTCAAATTATCAAGAAGAAAAAACTAAATCTAATTGCATATTTGTTTTATAATATTTCATCTATCCACTAATATGTTAAAACATAGAAACAGATAAACTTGTGTGTGAACCTTTGCCCACAAGGACTCTTACTAATGGGACCTTTGCCCACAAAGGACTTTGCCCACTACATTTTTACAGGGCTGGAACTTTGCATAAAATAATGATATGAAATAATATCCACATAATTAGCTTTTTAAAGCTTTATTGAAGTATAAGTGTACAATATCTACCATATTAAAGGTCAGCTTCTTATTATGTTATTGAATCATAAGTATGTAATGTTACAATGTAATAATAATCTCAATGACTGTTGGACTTTCTTGAAACCTTTTTTGTATATATGCATTCTTCATTGCAAAGGTTTTGGCCACCTCTGGTATTTTTATTGTTTCCATTTTGCAGTTCTATGTAAATCTATCAACAGTGAATTAATTGCTAATGAAATCAACTTACATACTTTATGTAATGCAACTTTAGTTCAGTTAATGTTTTTCCGTTTCAACACTATATCCTGAGTAGTTATCTAAATGGAGTATTGTCCGATTGATTAATTGATTGATTGATAATGAAAATGTCAATGTAGTTAGAAAAATTTTCACTGTGGCTGAACATCCTACCCTGTCAGATTGTTGTGGGCAAAGTTCCTTATGGGCAAAGTGCCTGTGGATAGAGTTTGCATTAGGCAAAGTTCTTGTGAGCAAAGTTCCTGGATTCACATCCATCGTCTGGGGATACCATTTTGCTTGCAAAATAAAAATATTATAGATTGAATTGCTCAAGTTCTTATATAAGTGGTTGATTATGTTTTTCCTCAAGCTTATATCACACAGAAGGGGTCCCATGGAAAATACCCAGTCAAAACATGTTGCGTGAATCATGACCTGTCCGGGGATATGTTGGCACCGAGTTGGCCCAATATAGTTTATGAATGCCATACAATCTTGCATAGCCTTCATTTTACTGGAATTGATCATATTATATTTCACAAGCTGGTGCCTCTTACAAGATAAACATACATTTCAACCATCATTAATTGATTAGTCAGCTTCAGCAGGCAGGAACCTCAGCCTGCAGGTACAACTAAAACTGAGCAGCATTATTGAGGCTTGGGAAAATTTGAGGAATAACTTCAAATGTAAGACATAAGCAGAACCCACAACATGCTGTGAAATGTAAGAACTTTCATGTAGCTGAAGAAGGAGGAAAATTTACAGATTTTATTCATGATGTATTTCTTTTAATGATAGAAAGGCATCTGTCACTACTTTTTACATGGAAGCCTTTTATGAAGCAAAGTTTTCTCTCAGATTGATGAACATATGAATATGCAACCCAAATAACATGATTTTAATAGTGCCTCCTTTTTAATTAGGAAGTTCAAGACCAAAATGTCTTAAAAGCTGTTGCCAGACAACAGCTATTGCCAGATACACCTCAAAACCTAATCAGCTCAAGATCCTCTTGGGTTAAACATATCCTGAAATTTTGGTGAAAATCCAAGCATGGGTTTATGCTGTAGAACACCCACAAAGACCCAAAAATCTTAAAAGCATTGCCATGGCAACAGCTGTTGCCGGATACTCCCCTAAAATGTCTTAAGCTCTAGATCATCTTGAGGAACCATATCTTGGACGTTTGGGCAAGGGACAACTATTATTGCACCTTGGAGTAGTGCAGCAAATTTCTAACTAGACCTAGTGTATAGAACTGATGCAAATTGTATCCACCAGAAAGAGAATCCACCAAGCCAGTGAACCATCATTTGACCTTGAAAGAGGGGCCCAAGGCAAAATCTGAACACACCAGAAGCTTCCCAGCCCATGATTTCCTATACGTTGGTTTCACACTCCAAACCTCTAGGGGAAATAATAAGCAAGTTACAGGCACTTTTAAGTTGGGCTACCCTCCTTTGACCTTGAAGGAGAGGCCCAAGGTCAAATCTGACAACATCAGAAGACCCCCAGCCCATGATTTCATATAGTTGCCACTTGGTTTCTCATTGCAAACATGTAAGACCAATAATAAGTAAGTTATAAGCACTTTCAAGTTTGGCTATCCTCGTTTGACCTTGAAGGAGGGGCACAAGTTCAAATCTGACCACACCATGATTTCCTACAAGTTGGTTTTACATTGCAAACCTCTAAGACCAATAAAAAGTGAGTTATAAGCACTTTTACGTTAATCACAAGATTCCCAGCCCATGATTTCTTGAGTTGGTTTACACTGCAAACCTCTACGACCAATAATAAATGAGTTATAAGTACTTTTAACTTTGGCTGTCCTTGTTTGACCTTGAAGGAGGGGCCAAAGATCAAATCTGAATGCATCAGAAGATTCCCAGCCCATGATTTCCTATTGGTTGGTTTCACATGCCAAACTAGACTACATGGGCTACTTTGGCACTCAATGGATGACCTTGAATGAAGAGCTTCTAGGTGAAATGTCTGCAAACTTGTAGAGGACATGTATATCTGTTAAACATATCACCTATAATTTAAAGAAATTCAACCTTCTACTTATGAGAACAAGCCAGCAGAAAAAGGTCACATGATTCCTGATGAAGATATCCTGCCAATTTGGTGAAGCTAGCTGGTCTAGTTTCCCGCTGAGAGCATTTACACTGATAATCTGTCTACACGTGGCAGCAGCGGCAGCGTAGTGAATACTAAACCAAAGTATCCACCAGCTTTTATAAATCTCCACACAAAATACAAATTGCAATGAACAAATACAAATTCCAATTTCAAAATACAGAAACAAAATTTCTTCTCGATCAGTCTCTGATAGGGTGGTTTTGTACCCTCTTTAGCATGTCTTATGGAGTACTGTATAGGCTTGTACTGTACTTTGTAGTAAATAAAATTGGTTTGTTTATAAACAATGCTTCACATCTTTGGATATTTTGGAAAGTTGCACAAATAAAATCTACAGGCAAGAATGTCTCAAGTTGTTGCATATAAATACCGGATATAACCTTCCAATGGATCAATAACCCAGTCTCTAAACAGTGTGCTGAATCGTGCTTCCATATAAGGAAAAAAGAGTTCCCGATATTGAAGAGAACTTCCTTTAATTATTGCTACAGCTGTATCAGATGGACTTGCTGCTGAAAGCTTTTCAAGAAAGTTTGTCCCAAAGTTCCTTGCTCCCTCTATGGCATTTTCTGTACCTGAAAGATGATGATTACTATTGTTTGAAAAAGGGTTAAAAAGCCAATTATAACCAGTTACCATGTACATTGGAAAATAATGTTAACTAAGAAATGTAAAATCACGAACAGTTCATGAAATTCCACACTGAAAGCACTCTTCAGAGTTCATAGACCCCAACAAGCACAACTGTGTACATAAATTCCAATAAGTACAAGAAACAGAAATCATAACCAATTCAGCCCTCAGTGTTTGTACTGAGTAAATAAGATGGTGGGGGGGGGGGGGGGGGGGTTGCCCCCAAAATAGGCTTTTAAGTCTGCTTTTAAATCTTTCAATCTTCACATGAGGCAACTCATTCAACATCTTTTTGAGGACAGTTTTCTGAGTGGGAAGTTTTCTGGGCAGGGCAATTTTTTGCACACCATATGGATACCCCCATACACAAGTCATACGTTAACAAAATAAGATTTGTCACTGTGAAAGAATTCAAAGTTCACAAATCCCATCTATACTTCATACATGATATACATCACCAAATTTCTAGGTTTCTATAGTTTCTGTGACATCAGTTATACAAAGGTGTAAAATGCAGATGTTTTAATAACTGGTTTGCAAACACTTTATAACAGTAATTTTCTATAAGAATCAAATGAAAAATGAAAGATCAACATTCTGTTAGCAACGCAACCAAGTACTTCTACTCAGCCAGTGAAGTTTGTCCACGCAGTAAAGTGCATCTCCTGCATTTTATGACAATATTAAAACTTCTTTAGTATGAACTTTCAGGATATAATCATACCTTGTTATCAAAAGCAGCTATTCCATTTATTTAAATATGATTACTACTTCTCTTTGGATATTTTTATGGCAGGTGACAAACTTCACTGGGGTAATGAATTTCATTGACTGATCAGTAGCCACACAAAGTCTTTTACCTATAAATCCAATTACACAGAGTGTAACGGACACATCCGTCCCTCTCAGTTTCAGCTCCTGTCGTAGAGCACTGAAGAAGCCATCCAAAGCAAACTTTGAGGCAGAATATGGAGCGTGATAAGGCATACCAATCTTACCTAGTGAATAGAGTACTAAGTTATTAACAATATACATAAACAGGAACTGGGATTAAAGCTTTTATGAATCTTAAATACTCTCTGTTCTGTAATTTAAAGAAAAAATAAGATAAAAATTGCTTACACTTTATTTCAAAAATTCAAAATACTTGTAGGGGGCCTTGGTGATGTAGTGGGTAAAACACTTGCCTCCCACCTCTGAGGTCTGCAGTTCAAACTCCAAAACCCTATGTGGGAAAGTTGATAGTTGCTTACCAATCCCCGGCAGTTTATGGTGCAGAATCCTAACCAACTAGTATGTACTGATTTCCTCTGCCTTTGAAACTACCCATCGTGATATAACCTATACAATGTGTTGAAAGTGGCATTAAACCCAAATAAAATAAGTAAATCCAAATACATGTACTCCAATTTCCATTTCCTCCTCAGCATATCCACGTTGGTTGAGTTCTGAGGACTTAAAACATATGGGCCTAAGCACCAATACTGCATAAAACTTCAGTGATGGAATGTTCTAAATTCATGCCAGGTTCACATGAACACTCGCTGCAGATTAAATTGAAATTGCCTTGGCCATCTGATAATAACCTCGAACTTCAAAATTGACACTTTGTCAACCAGTCTTAATTACTAATCAGCATATCTGAAAAAATACACTGTAAAACTTTTTTTTCTCTAGAAACTTAGCTCTTTTTTGAAGAATTGATAAATTTTGAAGGATTACAGTACAATGCGTTTGTTATTGTGATATATGCATCGAGCAATTTTTGTTTTATTGCTTCATATTGAGACAATGACGATTGATGTTTTTCCCTCTTTAGCATAAATTTAGCAGCAATATTGCTTTACAAAATCTATATGTAAGCTACAAGTTACCTGCAATTGATGAAACTACAACAATAGATCCCTTGCTCTTTTCAAGGAGTGGTAAAGCATGGGAAGTTAAATGAACATATGCTCTGAAATTTACATCCATTGTTTTCTGGATAAAGGTGAGATTTTCTGGCTTTCCTAACCATAACCCATAAGGTGTGGGGCCTATGTGGTTTAGCACAAGGTAGTCCAATCCACCCAATGTAGATTCAGCAGCCTAAAGGGAAAAACAAAACCTAGAAAACCAAACAACAGAAACCGTGTTTGTCGGACTATTTAATGCACATCTTTTTTGTATTGTATTGTGTATTTATACACAGCGCAATATCTCCATATACTACAGGATTAAAAAGTGCTATTTAACCAATTGACTGCACGGGTACAGCCCCAACTCACAAGTAACTGACATTCCCCTAACTGGAAGACAGAGGCTCAAGGATGAACATTTATCAACGTCCTTGAGGTTCTTTAGCCTGCCACTGGGGATAGGACCCAATGACATAGGACCGCCATTTAAGCGGTCATCCAAGCCACTATGTATCTGCCTGTACCTGGGTTTGAACCCACGTCCTCTGAGTTTCTAGACAAGTGTATTATCTTGTGTACTATTTGATACAATAAAGCAATAATGCTGTACGACTGCTGTAAAAAGAACCAGTGCTTGCACTATTTATATAAACTAGACCAAGGAAGTATCTGTGGCCAGATGCAAGATGTATCCACTGGAAAAGGACAACTAACATGGTTGTGAAGATAAACGGTATTTTTCACGATGAAAGACTTAACTAAGAAAATTCTACATTATTACTCAAAATTAAAAAATAGCATCAGAGATGCCCGTACCCCACAGCCTAGGGAAATATTTTCAACACCATGAGATACAGAAGTACTGTATCAGTACAAACTTCAGGATACTTTCAGAGCACTGTCAGTTATATAAAGGTCCAAACAATGTTTAAATGGAGAAATAATGTTTAAAAGAAAGATCATGCATATAAAGATGAAGTATTAAAACAAGATAATTCAATAACAAGATGACAGCATTAATCAGCAAACTAAAAATTTAACCCTCTTTATCTACATCTGCATGGCCGAATTATGGTTTAGATGGTTTGAATATTACCATGCATACAGAAGTGGTAATACATTTAATGAATGCTTATGTGTGGTGTTGGAGCAAAATCTGTGGCTCACTTGATGAAATTCTATCTCTTACAATGGGAAGTTATGAAAGTAAAATTCTTAATAAATTCTAATATGACTTTAACAGTGCTTAATCTGCATCAAAAGACAGACCCAAAGGTGTAACAAGATTTTATATGTCAAGGTTACTAGGACAAGGTCAAAGGTCAAATTAAGGTGAAACCATGATAATACACACCTATAGCCCCTAACCAATGTCCCTACCAAGTATCAACTTCCTACACCTTACAGTTTCCAAGATATAGCCCGGACAAGATTTTATAGGTCAAGGTCACTACGCCAAGGTCAAAGGTCAAATCAAGATCAGATCATGACGTTGCACAACTACATCCCCTAACCAATATCCCTACCAAGTATCAACTTCCTACACCTTACGGTTTCCGAGATATAGCCCGGACAAGATTTTCAAACTCAAGGTCACTACGGCAAGGTCAAATCCTGGTCAGACCATGACGTTGCACACCTACACACCCTAACCAATGTCACTACCAAGTACCAGCTTCCTACACCTTACGGTTTCCGATATATAGCCCGGACAACATTTTATAGGTCAAGGTCACTACGGCAAGGTCAAAGGTCAAATCAAGGATAGACCATGACATTGCACACCTACACCCTCTAACCAATATCCCTACCAAGTATCAACTTCCTACACCTTACGGTTTCTGAGATATAGCCCGGACAAGATTTTATTGGTCAAGGCCACTATGGCAAGGTCAAAGGTCAAATCAAGGTCAGACCATGATGTTGCACACCTACACCCCCTAACCAATATCCCTACCAAGTATCAACTTCCTACACCTTACGGTTTCTGAGATATAGCCCGGACAAGATTTTAAAGGTCAAGGTCACTACAGCAAGGTCAAAGGTCAAATCAATGTCAGACCATGACGTTGCACACCTACACCCCCTACCCAATATCCCTACCAAGTATCAACTTCCTACACCTTACAGTTTCCGAGATATAGCCCGGACAAGATTTTATAGATCAAGGTCACTACGGCAAGGTCAAAGGTCAAATCAAGGTCAGACCATGACGTTGCACACCTACACCCCCTAACCAATATCCCTACCAAGTATCAACTTCCTACACCTTACGGTTTCCGAGATATAGCCCGGACAAGATTTTATAGGTCAAGGTCACTGCGGCAAGGTCAAAGGTCAAATCAAGGTCACACTATGACGCTGCACAACTACACCCCCTAACCAATGTCCCTACCAAGTATCAACTTCCTACACCTTACAGTTTCAGAGATATAGCCCGGACAAGATTTTCAAACTCAAGGTCACTACAGCAAGGTCAAAGGTCAAATCAAGGTCAGACCATGACGTTGCACAACTACACCCCCTAACCAATGTCCCTACCACGTATCAACTTCCTACACCTTATGGTTTCTGAGATACAGCCCGGACAAACTTTTTCCCGCCCGCCCGGACGCCCGCCCGCCCATCCGGACACCATACGTAGTCCTTATTACCCAGTGGGGCCAACATTTGCCCGAAATTGCTCTATCAGTTACAGTTTTCGAAACAAATAAATTTTCTATTTCCACCAAAATTCAAGATGGCGGCCAAAATTTGGAAAAGTCTAAATTTTTCAGAGATACTATATAGGAGTAGTTGTTAGTACCCTGGGAGTCTAACATTTGCTTGAAAGTGTTCTATCTGTTAAGGTTTTCGAGATAACATTTTCCATTTCTGCCAAAATTAAAGCTGGCAGCCGAAATTTGGAAAAGTCTAAATTTTTCAGAGGTCCAGAGGAGTAGTCCTTAGTACCTTGTGGGTCAAATTTGCCCTAAATATCTATATCTCTTACGGTTTATGAGATAAACAACATTTTCCATTTCCACCAAAATTCAGTACAAGACTAAGTAGACTTTCACAGCAAAGGATGTCAGCTATTTGAAGGTCAAAATCATGTTAGTAGAGAAAACAAGAGAGAGAAAATTGAAAATTTTAATTACTTAAATGTAGCTTTTATAAGCTACAAGCTTACCATGTGGGACTGAATGCTTTACTGGTTGCCATGAGGCACTACGACCAACGTCTAAGAAAAAAAGACATTTATTCTTGGCTGTAGCCTCAGGTTGTCGTCACGTGATCTGCCCCTATGTAAGCACTTTTCTCGTTGAGATTTAAACCCATACCCCTCAGCTGTAATACAGCGGGGAGGCAGGGTGGGACTCTCCTCAGTCCCACATGGTAAGCTTGGAGCTTATAAAAGCTACATTTAAGTAATTAAAATTTTCAATTTTATTGCGCTATAATAGCTTACCATGTGGGACTGAATGCTGAATCCAACCGTCCGGAGGAGAGATTACAGCTGAGACTGGCAGATAAGTTGTCTTTTTCTTAGAATTTTGATAATAATAGTAGAATGAAAGATCGAAAGTACCAGTCTGAGTCCCATCTATAGGGCCCCAATCCCGAAGACCAGGCCTGCAGAAGCCAAAAACCTGAATGAATGACAGTGTTAAAAAACTGTCAGGGTGTTTGACGAGAAGGAGATGTGTACCCTAGATACACAGACGGGGTCAGTCCCAAGGACGATCACGGAAGAACCTGAGCTTAAGGCTCGGGTACTGACTAAAATGACAACCTTAAGGTCCTTACTACAATGTACAATTATAATGATTTAAAGATTTGATAGACCTTACCGGATACACCCTGATGAGGTAGACGTATACCTAGACCCTGGGCTTAGACTCCTGAAGACTTGGTTGTAGCGGATGTGCCCCCCCCCCCCTTCCTTTCTTTCCGAGGATGACTGGACTGAGGAGAAGGGTCTAGGACCTGTTGTGCCGCTACTATTGGTCCCAGATACAGATTGTTGTCATTGTCCGACCAAGTAAGGTCTTTTAGATAAAAATTGGTAAAAGTGTTGTGAGCTTTCCAGTGACAGGCTTGCATGATCTGGTCCACCGATACCGCACCGTAAAACGCCTTAGAGGCTGAGAAGGCCCGAATGTCATGCGCCTTGACTTGGACTAAATCCAAGGCTTGCTGGTCTGCTTGTTTATAACAAAGTAGGATGGTTTGTTTCAACCAAGAAGAGAGAGTAGCAGGTCTGATGACTGATGTATGTCCTTTCTTGAAGGAAATGAAAAGGAGGAACCAGGAACCTCTTAGGTCCTTGGTTCGGTCCAGATAGTACCTCAGGGCCCGCACCGGACACAGGGTTCTGTCTTCTTAAACTGTTTATCCACAATGGTAGTCAAAGCAGGGATAGTCACCGGAGACACACTTTGAGAATCTTCTTTTGCTAGTTGGTTTTTGGCTATGAAGTCAGAAGAAGGGAACAAGGAGACTTTTTCCCAGTGGCCTTGATCAGATACTTTGTTTGCAACCCAGACATGGATTTTGCTGCGGCGCTTGCAGGAGGCCAAAGCTAGCAAGAAAACAGTTTTGAGAGTGAGATGTTTGAGGTCTGTGTCTTTCATAGGCTCAAAGGGTGCTTTTGTGAGCTCATTGAGAACAACAGAAAGGTTCCACTTGGGGAGATTTCTGGAACTTTTGGGGAGATCCGTGTGGAAATTGGAGAGCAACCTATGAAGGTCCTCATTATGAGCAATATGTTGGCCCGATGGGCCCAAGGTGTCAACAATGGCCGTCCTGTAACCATCAATGGTGGAGGGGCGCTTGTTAAGGTCTTGGTACAGATACATGAAGAAATCTGAGATTTGTTTCACAGATGGGGTGGAGAAAGCCACCGAATTTTCGCTGCGCGTGTTAAGGTCTTGGTACAGATACATGAAGAAATCTGAGGTTTGTTTCACAGATGGGTTTTCTCTGCACCATTTTTCAAATAGGGACCACTTGATTGGTAGATGGTCCTTGTTGATGACCGCTGAGGTGCAGCAATTCTCTCTGTCACCTCCACAGAGAAGGCTTGTTCTTGGACTTGTCCACTTCTAGACACCAGGCGGGGTGGTTGAGGTGCTGCAGGTTGCTGTGAAACACGTAGTTGTGGGACTGTTTGAGGAGTGTTGTCGACACAGGGAGCTGCAGTGGGATCTCTGTTGAGAGCTGCACTAGGTCCCAAAACCAGGGCATCCCTGGCCAGCCTGGGGCTATTACTATGATTAGGCAATGGCATTGCCTGATTTGGATCACCTTGTGAAGGAGAGCCATTGGAGGGGAAGCATAGGCAGTGAAACCCGTCCAGTTTATGTTTAGAGTATGTATGTCCCAGGCCTTGGGGTCTGGGATAGGAGACACGTACAGTGGAAGCTTGTGGTTCAGATGAGTGGTAAACAGGTCAACGTGGGGTGTGAGCCACCGTTGGCATATCTGTTTGAACACCTGTGGATGTAGTGACCATTCCGTCGACTGGACCTGATTCGACCTGGACAGCAGGTCGGCCATCACATTCAGGCACCCTGGAATGTGCCTGGCTTTCAATGTTATGTGAAAGTGATGGCACCAGGTCATGATTCTCCACAGGAGTGCGCACATCTCCGCTGAGTGTGTTCCTCCTTGTTTGTTTATGTAAGCTACCACAGTTGAGTTGTCCGTCGCAACTAGCACTGTTTTGGTCCTGACACTGGTCTTTGAAGTGTCTCAGGGTCAGAAAGACAGCTTTCAATTCTAGGACGTTTATGTGTAGCCCTTTTTCCTGGGGTGACCACAGACCTTGAGTAGAATTTTGTTCTAAATGAGAGCCCCAACCTTCGTTTGAGGCGTCTGAAAGAGTTGGATACTGTGGTCTTTGGGATGAAGGTCTGAGCCTTTCATCAAGTTTGCAGGATTCTGCCACCAATCCAGGTGTGCAGAGATGGCTTCTGGCCAAGGAAGGAGGCTGTCCAGTGGTTGAGGAAATTTCCAGTGCTCCTTGATGTGAAACTGAAGGGGCCTCATGTGAAGTCGTCCCTATGGGACCAATTTCTCCATTGAGGCTAGCAACCCAATTGGAGACATCAAACATCTTGCAGTCAAAACATGTTTTGACTTGAGGTATAGGATAAAATCCTGGTTAGAGCCATCTCTCTTGAGTGGGTTTTACAAGGGCTGAATCCCGGTGGTATTCATAACCCATGAACGAAAAACATCTGAGTGGGATTCAGTTCTGATTTTTCCTGATTTATGATCCATCCCAAGGGCTGGGTTAGATCTACCACTGCCTGAGTGTTCAGTAGGGCTTCCTCCCGTGACTGAGACCTAAGCAGCCAGTTGTCCAGGTATTGGTGGAGTCTGAAACCTCTGGAGAGGGCCGTGAGCTTCACCTCCTTTACGACCATGGTAAAGACCTGGGGGACTGTGGACAGTCCGAAAGGTAGGGGGGAGAACTGGAACACCTGAGACCTGTGGCAAAATCTTAGGTATTTGCTTGAGTGGGGATGGAAGGGGATGTGAAGGTAGGCGTCCGATAGACCTATCGACGATACCCATTCCCCTGGAATCAGGGAGGTCCTGATGGACTCTGGAGTTTTCATCTTGAACCTTTCTACATGTAGAAAAGTGTTGAGCCTGCTTAAGTTTATAATTGGCCTCCACCTTGGTGAGGCATGGGTACTAGAAAACAGGCGATTGTAAAACCCGAGAGATTTTACATTTTCCACCCTTTCGATAACGTTCTTTGACAGTAGAGACTGGATGCCATGGGGGAAGGCTTGGTCCTTTGGGAGGGCCTTGTATTCTGATATTATCAGAGAAAACTGACCAAGTTGGGCTTTGGAGGAATGGCAGAACGTAGCCATTGGTGATAAGGTTTAATATGTTGGATGAACAATGTTTGTTTGCCAGTCTCTGCTGAAAGAACGGAGGCGACCTCCTACTGGTGGACTGCTTGAGGCTTTAAAGGAGTCATTGGGAAGAGGGATCCACGCCCCCTTCCCCTGTTGTGGGGTCGAAAAAACGACCCATGGAGCCTCTGAAGTTCTGTTTTCCTCTGTTGGAAGAAAAACAACTGGTTACTGCTTTGTGAGGAATTGCCCCCATAGGGGCGTTTCATGTAGGAGGTTCTTTTCTTGTGGGGAGCATGAAAGGGCTTATTCTGGTAGGGTCCGAAACCCTGAGAATCTTTGAGGTGCCTTTTTAGGAGGGAAGTCCTTGCCTTCCTTCTCCAACTATGATTTAAACAAGGAAGGCGGCCAGAAGGACGCCTTCCGGAGTTCTTAAAGGGTTTATTCTGGTAGGGTCCGAAACCCTGAGAACCTTTTGAGGTGCCTTTTTTAAGAAGGAAGTCCTCGTCTTCCTTCACCAACTAGTTCTTGGCGCCTGGTTTCTGCTAAGTGTGGTTGTAATAGGGTCATTTCGGCTTCAAGCCTAAGCACGCCAGTATTGCCCATTGAGTATACTTTTCTCTGGAGAATATGGGACAAGGGCCATTAAGGCAAGTCAAGGTCCTGTGTTGGATCAGGATGGTCTTATTCCACAGATCCAGAGACTCACAGGCTTCCTCATAACCATGTTTCGCTACTTTATCAGGGTCGGCACCTTTTTTTTTTATCTGAAACTTGACCTGTCTGGAAAGTGTTTCAGGCTATATTGACACTTCTCCAAAATGACATGACAGAAAGAGGAAGTCTTGGCAAAGGTAGTAGCGAAATTGAGAGTGGAAAAATTCTGTCTTGCCTGGTGTCCAATTCTTTAAGAATTGGAGAGGAACCTTGACCATAGGAGCCCAGATGACTTAGGAGAAATACAAAACTTGGCAAAGTCTGTATTCAGCTCTGTATTTTGTCCTAATAACACGACTGGCCTAGCTGGTACCACTTGACAGTGGAAGTAGGTGGTTGGATGTACTTACCCTCAGGTAAATTTGCTGTTTGGAAGTCCTGATCAAATTTATCAAAGGCATTCTTAATGATTGAATTGAGAGGCAACATGGAGGAAGGACCTCTTGGTCTAAGTTTTGCCTGCCTTTCTTATCATCAAGGTACATGACCGCAGTTGAAGATCTAGGTAAGAATTCCCTAGGGTCAGGCAACTTGAGGATGCGTCGAAACGTATCCACCTCCTCAGCATATTGGAAACGGGATGTCAGACAATGCTACTTCCCTATAAAAAGGAGGGTAGGGGTCATGTAGGGGTTTACTTCACCAACTGTGAATTAAATGGTCCTGATCAGGGTATGACTTCCTGGAGGGCTTAGGGAACCTATGCATATGTTCAGGGGACTGATCCTCCTCTGAAGATGAGGGTACGAATCTGGCCCTCGACTTGTGTGGGCTTATCAGAGTGCTTGGGCCTACTAGGGGCTGGTTGAGGGTCATAGAATAGTGTGAATATTGTTTTGGACTGGTCAAGGCAACCTGCGAGGGATCCTCGGCCGAACTACGACCTTGACACGAGTCGTCTACGAGGCAACTAGAATACGAGTCGAGGCGAGAAATTGGGGCGAACTCCACCTCCAGTGACTCAAGCACTACTGGATACGAGGGTTGTCCAGATCTTTGGAGGGTGTGTTCGTTTAGTGAGCAGAAGAAGAGGTCTGATCCACCTCCCTTTGCTTTTGTAAAGATTTCTGAAAATCTTCACAAAAATTATTGAAAACGCCTCCAATATATGCATGTCGACGCGAGAAAACAAACATGACCTCGAGTCAACAACTCGCAGAAGAAAAGCCAGTCGAGGCGAGTTCACAAAATATTAAAATAAGGAAAATTTACAAAAGCGGAAGTGCTGAAAATTGGCCAGAATGGGCTTTATACAGTAATAAATGAAATACATAAACGGGAACGTTTAACAGTAACACTGCACTGAGGTACAGAAAGAAAAAGGCAGTAAATACTTCACAAAGATTGTAAGATGGCGGCGACCAACGAGAAAAGTGCTTACATAGGGGCAAATCACGTGACGACAACCTGAGGCTACGGCCAAGAATAAATGTCTTTTTTTCTTAGACGTTGGTTGTAGTGCCTCGCGGTTACCAGTAAAGCATTCAGTCCCACATGGTAAGCTATTGTAGTGCAATAAAATATAAATTGGCACAATTAAGTAAAAGTGAATATATTAAACAGTTACGGCAATCTATATATCTTTTTCATAAGAGAAATATGATTCAATTATGGCAGGTGAAGGACTATGAAAAATGTGAAGGACTATGGCTAGGAACATTGAGAAACAATCCAAAAAAAAAAAAAAATTTCATCAAATCAAATTCAACACTGAAACAATTAAAATTCTTGGGGTTTATGTAGGAACGGACAGTCAAAAGTGCATATCAAAAAACTGGGATCCAAAACTCAAACTATTTCAGAACTTATTGCTAAAGTGGGAATCAAGAAAAATCACAGTTCTGGGAAAGGCAGTAATAATAAATTCACTGGCCATACCCCTGATAAATTTCCACCTATCTGTCCTAACTGTACCTGAAAGTATACTGAAGCAATTTGAAAACATGATATTTTTTTTTCTATGGGGAAAAATCCATAAGGTTAAAATGAGAACAGTTATTGGAAGCCCAAGGTGCGGTGGCCTTGGTATCACGGATATCTTCTCCAAAGAAAGGGCATTGAAAGCTTCCTGGATCCCAAGGTTAATTGATGGATCAAAAACAGCAAAAATCTTGCAAATGCACCTCCAAAAATGTGAGATACCATTGCATATATTGTTAAAAAATGAACTTCAGAAATATAAATAAAATCGATTGCTTATAAAAACTCCCCTTTTTTTACAAAGATGTAATTAGTGCATATCACTCGTGTAAATATATACAGCCAATTGTGAAACAAAATAATTATGACTTTTTCTCACAAGTTATATGGGGGAATGAACTTTTCAGATTCAAGGACCTTCCTCTGTGTTTCAAAAACTGGATGGATTGTGGCTTTATTTTAGTTAAAGATTTATTCGATGGTGATGGTAAGTGGGTTAGTGAAAATTATGTCTTTAATAGGCTAACACGTAAACAAAACTGGATGAGTGAATACACTATTTTGAGAAAGGTTATTTCTAATATTGCTAAAAATTTTGATCCTAAATGCTGTAAGTATATTAATGTAGCGAAAGCTTATAGTAGAAAAGTGATTTTAGGGAACTCCGTTTTCGACCTTTCCTCAATAAATGCTAAAATTCTTTATGATGTTTTGATTACAAAAAAGTTTATTAAACCCTACACTGAAAATATGTGGCAAAGTGAAACTGAGACAATTATATCCAGGAATGATTGGCATATTGTTTTCAACATGAATTCAAAGCTTCAGTACAAAAAATTTGCTGAATTTAAGTATAAAATACTTCTTAATTTTTTAAGCTGTGGAGAAAGGGTCAATAGATGGGATAAAGATATTTCAAAATTTTGTGAATATTGTAAAGATAGAGAAAATGTTTCCTGTGATAGAGTAAGAAATATTTGGTTTTTAATAGGTAATGAATTAAAAATAACGTTAAGACTGAAACATATTGTGCTAGGTTTTCTGGACAGAACACAAAAAAGTGAAGTTAGAAACCTAGTTATCACCATCATAGCATACTCAATATACAGCTGTTGGAATCTATGTAAGTTTAAAAAACAAAGCTATAAAGATGCAAATATAAATGTGAAGATAAAGAAGAACTTACAGTTTTACAAAGCCGTCTTTGTGTATTTGCTTGACAAAAAAGGTTATAACTATTTACAATTTTGTGTAGATAAAATTTTACATATTTTGTAATATTTCAAGAGTAAAGCTACTAATTTATGAGTACTTAAACAAAATTAATTTTTGATTGCTATTAACTTTGAGCTAAAGTATTTCTTCATTGTACTATTATTAGTGGTGGTATGTTAATGAAATATGCCTGTCAAGTTTACACTCATACTGTGTATGAAACGCACATGGACAAGAATCTGATGGTGGGTTGGCTACCTTTGCCCTCCCAGATTCTGTGCACAATTGTTAAAAAAAGGGTAAATAAAATAGTTATTGGGGAAAAAAAAAAAAAAAAAAAAAATTATGGCAGGTGAACACAATTTGGCAGGGCCAAGGTAAAAGATCACACCATGAATTAGCATACCTACAGTCCCCTACAAAGGACACATCCAAGAATCAACTTCTGCAACTTACAGTTTCTGAGATCTTGTCTAGACAAGATTTTTAAAGGTCAAGGTTACAATGGCAAGGTCAAAGGTTAATCAAGGTCACACCATGGCACTGCACACCTACACCCACCCCATAACCAATGTCCCTAGCAAGTATCAACTTCCTACATGTTACGGGTTCTGAGATAAAGGCTGGACAAGATTTTCAAACTCAATGTCACTACAGCCAAGTCTTACATCAAATCATGGTCACACTATGACATTGCACACCTACCCTCCCCCTCTCCAACCAATGTCCCTACCAAATATCAACTTCCTATATCTTACGTTTCCTGAGATACAGCCGGGACAAACTTTTTGCGGCCGACCAAAAGGATGCCATGGATGAAAACAATACCCCCTTACCAACCAATACCAACCCTTAAAGGCTGTGGGGTAAAACTGTTTCCATGGCAACAGTTTTTCCCCCACATAGTTCTGTGGGGGAATACTGAAAAATACTCAAATACTGACAATTTGGCAAAAAAATCCATTAAGTGGTTTGATCTCCAGAACTGATTAAAAATTTACAGGATGGGCAGACAGACAAAACAGAGTATTCCCATATCCCCCTTTAATTTATGTTGATGGGGAATAATAACATATTGAACCCATATAAGGTCCTCAATGTCAGCAGGTATACCCAATATGTGGCCAAAAGGACGTTTCTTACTAATTGATAATCAATGAGCTCTCAATCAATCAATTAAGGCATGATTAATCTAAAATTTGTCTGGTGTCTAGATATTAGGTGTGTTTCTGCTAAATTTTGTAGTTCCATCTGTTGTACTATCTAAGAAAATCTGGAGAAAAGGAAGTACACGAATTTTTTTGGGATCATGTGACCTTGATAAAGATCAAAGTTCACATGATCCAGCTGTCACATGCCTATAGATTATAACTGCCAAAAACCTTTTTGATGGGTGATATATTATGGGATATATTCAACTTATAAAATGATGAATAGGCTGTCTGAAAGAAAAGGTGAAACCAATATGCGTAATAATTGCAGATTACCATTTGAGATCATTGGGAAGTAAACAAACAATCAGTGCCTGTGAACGAGCTCTGTGTCAGCTGACTGTGTGTTTTGAGTTTCAGAGTAGAAGTGACAGAAGAAAAGGACCCAAAGTCGTACCCTGCATATGGTATTCACAAATAACAAGGTAACAGTTTAGGAGTAAAAAGTAGGTTAAAAACATATTTAAAGAAAATACTGTAAATGCAATAGTTTTCTAGGTACAACTGATTTACTCAATAGTGACAATCTCATAATAGCTTTTACTCAGCTATGCAATCAGTTAAAGGGCTGCAATTTTAATATGGTATAGCTCACACAAAAGTAAGTGAATGACATAGTTAAAGAAATACTGTAAATGCAATAGTTTTCAAGTTACAACTGATTTACTCAACAGTGAGAACCTCAAAGTAGCTTTTACACAGCTAAGCAAGGACCTACAGGTCTGCAATTTTACTATTTTATATCTGACCCAAAAGTAGGTTAATAACATATTTAAACAAAACACTGTAAATGCAATAGTTTTCAAGGTACAACTGATTTACTCAACAGTGAAAAGCTGAAAGTAGCTATGCCATGATCTACAGATCTGCAATTTTATTATGTTATAGCTGACCCAAAAGTAGGTGAACAACATATTCATAGAAAATACTTTAAATGCAATAGTTTTCAAGTTACAACTGATCCCAGATAGCAAGACACTAGTGGGCTACCATTGGCTATGGGTGGCAAAATATAGCTAGTGGGCCACCACTGAGCCACTGCTGGACCACTGACTGCATTTTTTTGAAAATTTTTAAAACATAAACAACTTCAAAAGCAACCTCAATTACTGTTTTCTGACATATTATTTAACAATATTCAATGTTAAAAACATGTTATCTCAAAATATAAAAATTAATATATTGCGTGGCCCACTGTTGGCACACCAACTACCAAAGTCAGTGGCTGTAGCTCAGGGACCAGCCTATGCCCACTGGTGTAAAATTCCGGGAAAAATTAGATAAAATGTGCATTTCCTTTCACTTAACAACATATTTATTAAGTTAATGTCATTTATATAACCAACTTATTCTGTACTCCTTCATTTTGCTCAGTCAGTCTTTCCTCCACTTTATTACTTTACATATTACTTGCTTATATATTTGTCACAGATGGTCCATCAATGGTCCACCCACTACATAAGTAGTACAGAACCCATGATGGGCACCCAGTGGGCCACTGGTGGCAAATATTTTAGTTTTAGTGACAGAAAAATATCTTCATTTTTTCCATGTGATATAATTTTGTGTTTTGATAAAACCTAAAACTATCCCAGAATTTTTTTTTATCTGACACATGCAACTATGATCTGTAAGAGCTATACTTAGTTGGTGGACCATTGGTGGTCCTCTGGTGGCCACACCTCAAGCTCTGCTAAACAGCATTTGTTTTGATAGATCTTGAAAAGAGACTGTCTTGGCTTAAATTCATTTGTTTTAAGTGAATTACTTTCCAAAAGTAGTTGTTCTGAAGTTTATTACACAAAACAATTGTAAGATTTGCCACTGGTGGTTCATCAGTGGTCCACCTTCTGCCTGAATGGTACACATACTGTTGGTCCACCGGTGGCCCACAAATGGCAAAGTAATTGGATACTTTATGTGTGTGTGTATCACTGAGACACTGGCATTTTTAAATGACAGATGTTACATCTCTGCATTACTTTATATTTCTATTTTTCCCACTCTTGTGCCACAAATTTCTTCTAAGGTTTGCCACTGGCAGCCCACAAACTATATGAGTGGTATATAAGGTATGATCGATGGGCCACGGATGGGAATTTTCTAATTTTCACCCGGATTTTAGAGCAAATCAATAAAATCATCTGACAATTATACAGAAAAGTTAACAGAAGTGAATGTTTCCCCTGTACACAAACCATAAAACATGTACAGGTGAAAAATATGTTGTTAAATCAAAACCCTATTAATTGGGGTTGAGGTGTAGCCACCACTGGACTACCCTTGGTCCACTAGCTGCAATATGCATGTGTCGGATAAAATATAAAGTTTCTTAAACTGAATGGAATAATTACACTTGAAACATACTCCAATCAGTGGCTGAATTACCCTTGAAATATATTCCCATCAGTGGCTGAATTACCCATGCCAACGTTGGCCCAACGAAGGCTTGCCAACCAAAACTCAGACTGCCAAGGTTGGGCCAACGGTGGGCCAATGGTGGCATTTTATTCAAGATGGCGGCGAGCAATAATAGGGGATTTTGAGACACAGTAAAAATGATTTATTATGGTAGGTCTAAAAATCAAATTTCAGTGAGCCCACAATTTTTAACTAACTATTTAACAATTTTAGACATAAAAATAACATTCTCATTATAAATTCATAATAAGAAAAGTTGTTTCTGAACATTATCATTTTATTATTTGATTATGGAACATATCATCCTAAGATACTGTTCCACCATTGTTAATGTTTGATCATGTGACTTATCAGGGATTCCCTTAACTAAAATCCACCCACAATCTGTCAATTATTTGCTTTCTGTTAAACAACGGCCACATAACTCCATGCTGCAATCTGATTGGCTGATGCCAATGGTAGTTTGCAAAGATTATATTCCTTAGATACCCTGTGGGTTGAAAATTTCGACGAAATCGCTCTATCTCGCACGGTTAAGGAGATAGAAGCAAATTTATGTTCTGCCATTTTTGGTAAAAATTCGAAAATTCAAAATGGCCGCCATTTTTGGGGAGGGGAAAATTTTTTGAAAATTGCAAAAAGTACATTACTTAGATACCCTGTGGGTCGAAAATTTCGACGAAATCGCTCTATCTCGCACGGTTCAGGAGATATGGGCACATTTGCCTTTTTCAGTACTCAAAATAGCCAATTTCTCATTTATTTAATTAATTACTCACTCATCTATGAAGCAATTCCCCCCAAAAGCAATCCCATACAAGCTATTAACACAATGAACCTCCATACCAAATTTCAGAAAGCTAGGCTTAATAGCATTCCTTAAAATGTCTGGAAAGCAAAGAGATACTCAAAAGTAGCAAAGTAGCTATTACTCAGTTAGCTATAGAGCTATCATCACCAAAAGCAATTCCATACAAGCTATTAACCCAATAAACCTGCATGCCAAATTTGGTAAAGATAGGATAAGAACTGTTGCCTAAAATGTCTGGAAACCAACTGTGACGCCGAACACCGGACGCCGGACGGTGGAAAAAGCAAAAATAATATGTCCACCCCCCAGTGGGGTGGACATAATAATCAAGAGAGATCCAGGTCTTATACTGACAAAAAGGAATCTACCTGTGGCCTAGTACATATATACAAAACAAGGGTGCAGTGGCTGGCTTTCTGCTAACCACAGAGTCGAATCTTAGGACAGCAGTGGGTGTTGAAATCTGTAAACTCGATATTATCGCCCACATTTGCAAACCACTTCCAGATTTGTGTAGCGAGATGGGTATTTGTAGTGACGTGATATGAAAGGTTTACAAATATAAAGGGTCTGTAGATGCGCAGTTTGAAATTTGATTTTGAAGTGAGAAGACATATTTTAATTTTGAAGCGTGGATACCCATATAGTCTAATAAAATAAGATTAGCGAACTGGTTTATTTGTTAAATATAAAACAATTTGGAAGACATAATTAAAGGGTCAGTATATGGATATTTTACAGAAGCAAACTGTAAGTATTTTAACAAAATATTCAACAATTTCATTTAAAATAACAAAATATATTTGCCTTTGTATACGTAATCGCGTGATAACTTCTAGGAAATGGAAACCCATTTACAAAAGCACCTTCAAGTGGTTGAATGTAGAACTACGGAGTTGTGCATATTTTCATTGGCTCTGCCACGATTCAATCTGTAGTAAAATAACATCCATTCATTTTTCTGTCTTTCAATTTTTAAGGCTGATATTACATAGATGACTTAACAACTAACAGGTTCTGAAAATGGAGGGGCACTGTATACGAAATATATTTGCAATTACATGTATTAAGGTCATCTTTGAGAGAAATGGAAATAAATAGCGATAAAGATTGAGAAAGCAAATTAATTCACGAATTCCATTGTCGAATGACTTCAAGTATCACGCAGTGTAAAAATATTGTCTGTGCATCATCCCATATTTTTATTGGCCATTCTAACATGACACGCTTGTGTCCGCGATTCTGATTGGTCAATTGTCGTTGTAAAACAGAGCATAACATAACGGCCAGTTTTTCACGTGTGGACGATAATCCCACTTCACTTTTTAAAAGTCAAATTACAAAGAGTTTACACTACAAATCTCCATAAAACCAGTAAGAAGACAAGGAATAAATACGAAAAATCAAATGTTGCGCTTCGCCTTCGTGTTACTAATATCGCTATTCGTTGTAAAACCCTGCATAACCATCGCTAGTCGTGTTATTTCTACAATATCTAGTACTACAGTGACGTCACTTCATTCATTAATTTCTTTGCGGTTTATTTGTTTGACAAATGAGAAGGCTGTGACACAAATATCTGTCAAGTGATGTGATTGGTTCATAAATACTTTTTAAATTAATTGTCAAGCTTCGACGAATGAAGTCACGTAGATGCGCAGACAACGATTTTACATTAACAGTGACTGCGTGATAAACTAGCAGATGAATAAATTTATGTACCTTAATTGGACTTTCACGTCTAGAAACCAGCAGACGAAACCGTTAAAAAGACTTGTTCGAGTAGGCCATCACAATGGGAAACACAATAGTTTCTAGGACATACGGGACCTTACAGAAAGCCAGACGTAGTGCTAGACAAGCTTCTTACTTCATAAAATATAACTGAATAAAAGCATTAAAAATTTTCAAAATGGCAGAGTGTATACTATACACCTTATTGTACAGATATGTGAACAAATATTAGGCAGAATTTGATATTTAAGGCCTTAAACGGCCGATTTAAAATTGCGGCCACAACCCAGTACATAACTCGAATCAAAGATTCGACTAATAAGAGAGAAATCCTTTCAATAGTCAATGAGAAAATTGTGATAAAGTGTTGAAATGTTCACACTTTTGGTGGGGGTACCTTGCTTCTAACGGCTTTGGGGAACAGAAGAACAGACAGATCTGCATGAATTTTACGATTTACCATCCTCGATAGATAAGGTATCTTTTAAAAGTAACAGCAGGTCTCTGGGCCTTGTGGTTTTGGAGGAGATGTCAATGTGGACGCGGACGCGTATGCAGACGCCGCAGAGTGATCCCATAATGTCAGCTGACATAAACAAGAGGAGAGTGCCCATGAACGGGCACTGTGTCAGCTGACTGAGTATTTTTGATTTGTGAAGGTAATAATGACAGGAAAGCATAATTATCAGGGAAAGTGCTGTACAGAAGTACAGTAAATGGTAATTGAACAGCATGTTCAAAAGAAATTCTGAACCTGACAGAAGAAAAGGACAAAAAAGTTGTGCCCTGCAAATGGTATTATGAAGGAAAGTAACAAGGTAACTGTTTAAGTGTAAAGAGTGGGTTAAAACATATTTAAAGAAATACTGCAAATGCAGTATCCTCGTACGACCTTGAAAAAGGGGCCCAAGGTCAAATCCAACCACACAAAAATATTCCCAGCCCATGATTTCCTATAGGTTGGTTTACCATCCCAAACCTGTAGGACCAATAATAAGCGAGTTATAAGCACTTTTAAGTTTGGCTGTCCTTATTTGACCTTGAAGGAGGGGTCCAAAGGTCAAATCTGACCACACCAAAAGATTCCCTGCCCATGATTTCCTATAGGATGGTTTACCATCCCAAACCTCTAGAACCAATAATAAGCGAGTTATAGGCACTTTTAAGTTTCGCTATATTTGTTTGACCTTGAAGAAGGGGTCCAAGGTCAAATCGGACAACATCAACAGATTCCCAGCCCATGATTTCCTATATGTCTGTTTACCATCCCAAACCTCTAGGACCAATAATAAGCGAGTTATAAGCACTTTTAAGTTTGGCCATCCTCGTTTGACCTTGAAGGAGGGGTCAAAGGTCAAATCTGACCACACCAAAAGATTCCCAGCCCATGATTTCCTACAGGTTGGTTTACCATCCCAAACCTCTAGGACCAATAATAAGGGAGATATAAGCTCTTTTCACGACTGACAAAGAAACACCAGTGGCAGCCATCTTGTTTTTTAAAATGAGCCCAAAAATATTCCAAGTTAAGATTTTATAATGAGGAACACATCCTGCGAATATGAGATCTCTACTTATAATACCCTTTGCTCTAGAGGGCCAACAAAAGTCCTTGTTTAAAGTCGAATAAACGTCCCTAGCGGCCATCTTGTTTTTAAAAACAAGCAATCAGTGCCCGTGAACGGGCTCTGTGTCAGCTGACTGTGTGTTTTGAGTTTCAGAGTAGAAGTGACAGAAAAAAAAAACACAAAAGTTGTGCCCTGGAAATGGTGTTTGGAAGAAAACTAAGAAGGTAACTGTTAAGGTGTAAAAAGTAAGTTAAAAACATATTTAAAGAAAATATTGCAAATGCAATAGTTTTAATTTTACTATGTTATAGCTGACCCCAAAATATGTGAATAACACACTGAAACTAGACCTATAGCATCGGAGAACTGATGCAAATTGTATCCACCAGAAAACTCACAAAAGCCATTAAAACATGCTTAACCTTGGAGCTCAAGGTGAAATCTGACCATGTCAAAAGATTCTTAGCCCATGATTCCTATGGGTTGGTGTGACATTGCAAACCTTTAGGAACACAAATAAGCGAGATATAAGCACTGTTAATTTTGGCTTTCCTCATTTGACCTTCAAAGAGGGGCCAAAGGTCAAATCTGATCACATCAAAAGATTCCTAGCCCATTATTTCCTATAGGTTGGTTTTCCGTTCCAAACCTCTAGAACTAACAAGCAATCAGTGACCGAATGAATCGGTCACATATCTAGGGTTTGGCAGAGTGGAATGGCTTAATGTATGTTTTATGTGTGAAAGGTTTACAGAGAGTGTTGTGCATAAAACCAATGTCCCTACCAAGTATCAACTTCCTACATCTTACAGTTTCCAAGACAAGATTTTATAGGTCAAGGTCACTATAGCAAGGTCAAAGGTCAAATCAAGGTCAGACCATGACGTTGCACACCTACACCCCTGAAGCAATGTCCCTACCAAGTATCAACTTCCTACACCTTATGGTTTCTAAGACATAGCCTGGACAAGATTTTATACGTAAAGGTCACTACAGTAAGGTCAAAGGTCAAATCAAGGTCAGACCATGACATTGCATACCTACAACCCCGAACCAATGTCCCTACCAAGTATCAACTTCCTACACCTTACAGTTTCCGAGATATAGATTTTATAGGTCAAGGTCACTACAGCAAGGTCAAATGAAGATCACATCATGACGTTGCACACCTACATCCCCCAACCAATGTCCCTACCAAGTATCAACTTCCTACACCTTACGCTTTCCAAGTTATAACCCAGACAAGATTTCCAAACTCAAGGTCACTACGGTAAGGTCAAAGGTCAAACGAAGGTCAGGCCATGATGTTGGACACCTAAACATCCAATGTCCCTACCAAGTATCAACTTCCTACACCTTGCAATTTCTGAGATACAGCCCGGATAAACTTTTTCCCGCCTGCCTATCTGGACACCATGGGTTAAAACAATACCCCGACAGCCCTGAAAGTAGCAATTGCTCAGCTATGCCATGAGCTATAGATCTGTAACTTCACTATCTTATAGTTGAACCAAAAGTAGGTGTACAACATATTTAAACAAAATACTGTAAACCAATAAATTTCAAGTTACAACTGATTTACTCAACAATGAGAACCTCAAATTAGCTATTGCTCAGCTATGAAATAAGCTACAGATTTGGTATTTTTCTCTGTTGTAGCTTACTCAAAAGTAGGTGGATAACTTACTTAAACAAAATATTCTAAATGCAATAGTTTTCAAGTTATAATTGATTTACTCGACAGAAATAACATCAAAGTAGCTATTACTCAGCAATGCAATGAGGCACAGGTCAAAGTAGCTTTTGCTCAGCTAAGCAATCACTTATAGGGCTGCAATTTTAATACGATATAGCTAACACAAAAGTAGATGAATAACATATTTAAAGAAATACTGTAAATGAAAGAGTTTTCAAGTGACAACTGATTTAGTCAAGAGTAAGAACCTGAAAGTAGCTATTGCTCAGCTATGCAATGAGCTACAGGTCTGTACATGTAATTATATTTATACTCGGCGCAATATCTCCATATACTACAGAACTCAAAGCACTATTTAACCCATACGACTGCACAGGTACAGTTCCAACTCACAAGGAACTGGCATTCCCCTAACTGGAAGATTGAGGCTCAAGGATGACCTTTAGGTTATTTAGCCTGCCACTGGGGATAGGATCCAATGGCAGAGGACGGCTATTTTAAGTGGTCATACGAGCCACTGTGTATCTGCCTGTACCTGGGTTAGAACACACATCCTCTGAGTTCCTAGACAAGTGTGTTACCTGCTAGGCCGCAGTGGCAGATAAGGTCTGCAATTTCATTATGTTATAGCTGAGCCATAATAAGCGAACAACAGATTTAAATAAAATTTTCCAAATGCAATAGCTTTCAAGGCCCAAGGACATAGTGGTTCACTTGTAACTTGAAAACTATTACATTTAGAAAATGTTGTATAATTAGACCCAGCTACTTTTGGGTCAGCTACAGTATAGCAATTACTGGGGGCTATTGGTTGCATGTTCACCAGTTTCCTACGGTTGGACGAACGGTGGCTTTCCAAGCAATCTTTAGACTCTAGAATTTGCCAACAAAGGGCCAACCTTGGGCCAACAGTGGATTTTTGTTCAAGATGTCAGTGAGCAGTAATAAGGGATTTTGGGAAACATAGTCAAAATTTAATCATCATTATATATCTTTAGTGATTTCAGTGAGCCCACAATTTTTAACTCACTTTTTAACCATTTTAGAAAATATTTTTATTAT
This sequence comes from Sabellastarte sp. h YS-2021, assembly GCA_964017235.1. Taxonomy (NCBI): domain Eukaryota; kingdom Metazoa; phylum Annelida; class Polychaeta; order Sabellida; family Sabellidae; genus Sabellastarte; species Sabellastarte sp. h YS-2021. Next base: position 77,195,607 of record OZ024929.1, on the reverse strand, counting down.
AAATAAGAATTTTAACCAGTGTATTTACAACAGTGGACCAATGTTGAAAATGTTTCGAAGATCAAAGCATATGGATACCGATAAACAAAACTCTTGGCATGAGGTTACAGTACAGTAGTAAACCCCCATCCAAGAAATTCGACTAAGTCATATTTCCTCATTAATATTATGAGGCAGGCCCATGGACAGGAAGTTCGCTGGTATTTAATCATAATCCAGCCTTTTTTTTTCTATTTATCCAAGAAATTCTGTGACCTCATATTTCCTCTTTAATATTAATGAGGCAGGTCCGTGGACAGGAAGTGCACTGGTATTTAATCTTAAACCAGCTTTTCTTTAAAATCTACGAAATACTGCTGGATTGTGATAAACAAAACTCTTGGTGTGAACTTATAGTACAGTAGTAAACCCCCATCCAAGAAAATCAATTAGGTCATAATTCCCATTAATATTAATAAGGCAGGTCCGTGCACTGGTATTTATTCATAAACCAGCCTTTTTTTCTATTTATTCCAGAAATTCTGTGATCTCATATTTCCTCATTAGTGTTAATGTCAGGCAGGTCCATGGACAGGAAGTGGACTGGTATTTAATCTTAAACTAGCTTTTCTTTGAAATTTATAAAATACTTCTGGATACCGATAAACAAAACTCTTGGCGTGAACTTACAGTACAGTAGTAAACCCTCATCCAAGAAATTTGATCAGGTCATATTTCCTCATTAATATTAATGAGACAGGTCCGTGGACAGGAAGGTCACTGGTATTTAATCATAAACCAGCCCTTTTTTTCTATTTATCCAAGAAATTCTGGACCTCATATTTTGTCATTAATATTAATGAGGCAGGTCCGTGGACAGGAAGTTCACTGGTATTTAATCTTAAACCAGTTTCTCTTTGAAATTTATAACATACTAGTACTGCGTATCTGGAATATACGCGGTCAGAAAGATATGCGATCAATATTGGAAGATTCGCAGTAAATATTTGGAAGATTCGCGGTAAATATATTACAGATTCGTAGTTAATAATATTTTATAAATTGATATGCTGCTTTAAGATGAAAACTACCAGTACCTGCCTAATTAATATTAATGAGCAAATATAAGGTCACAGCAGTTCTTTGAGGGGGTTTCCTGACAATCTTTTATAACAGAAAGCTTTTCTTTAAAATCTATGAAATACTGCTGGATTATGATAAACAAAACTCTTGGTGTGAACTCACAGTACAGTAGTAAACCCCCATCCAGGAAATTCGATTAGACCATATTTCCTCATTAATATTAATGAGGCAGCTCGATGCACTGGAAGTTTACTGGTATTTAATCACAAACCAACCTTTTTTTCTATTTATTCGAGAAATTCTGGACCTCATATTTCGTCATTAATATTAATGAGGCACATCCGTGAACAGAAAGGTTCACTGGTATTTAATCTTAAACCATTTTTTTCTTTGAAATTTATAATATCTTGGTACTGGGTATCTGGAATATACGCGGTCAATATTGGGAAATTCGCAGTAGATATTTGGAAGATTCGCAGTAAATATATTATAGATTCGTGGTTAATAATATTTTATAAATTGATATGCTGCTTTGAGATGAAAACTACTAGTAGCTGCCTAATTAATATTAATGAGCAAATATGCACGGTTACGGCAGTTCTTTTAAGGGGTTTCCTGACAATATTTTACAAATAGAAAGGCTGGTTTAAGATGAAAACTACCAGCATATTTCCTGTTCACGCACCTGCCTCATTAATATTAATGAGCAAATATGCGCAGTCACGGCAGTTCTTTAAGGGGGTTTCCTGACGGTATCAAGATGTTTCGACCCACCGGACATTTCGACCCGCTTTTTCCCAGACGTTTTGACCTACTTTTATCACCCAGTTTTCAGTAAGATTTCCTGCAATATTTTATAAAATGAAAGCATAGACGAAGATCAAATACTTCAAACTGTAGAACTCACAGCCATAGTTCCCAAGTCATTAATATTCATGAGAAGATATGAGGTCACAGAATTCCCCTAGCATTTCCTTGCAATATTTTATAAAATAGCATGGACAATAATCAAATACTTTAAACTATAGAACTCACGACCATACCACCCAAGTCTTTAATGTTCATGAGAAGATATGATCGAGGTCATGGATTTAGCCTGGCATTTCCTTAATTGTAATATTTTATAAAGTCCATGAAGACTTGGATGCTATGGCCGTGAGTTCTAAAGTTTGAAGCATTTGATCTTCTAATCTTTCACATTGGGTCGAATTTGCAAAAGTAGGTCGAAACGTCTGGGAAAAAACGGGTCGAAACGTCTGGAGGGTCGAAACATCTGGTAATCTTCCTGACAATATATTACAAATAGAAAGGCTGGTTTAAGATGAAAACTACCAGCATATTTCCTGTACACGGACCTGCCTCATTAATATTAATGAGCAAATATGCGCGGACACGGCAGTTCTTTGACAATATTTTACAAATAGAAAGGCTGGTTTAAGATGAAAACTACTGGTTGGCCAGTGAATTTCGTCACCCCAGTGAAGTTCGTCACCTGCTATAAATGTGTTCAAGGACTAGCAATATCCACATTTAAAAAAGGGGAATAGTTGCCTTGGAGAGCAAGGTATAATTGTTTGCAGGAAGATCACAGTAAAGAAGTTTTAATACTGTCATAAAATACGAGTGACGAACTTCACTGGGGTGACGAAATTCACTGGCTGAGCAGTACCAGCATATTTCTTCTAAATTCATCGCTTCAGCCGTGGGCGATAATAGAAGATTTTAACTAAATATGCAGATTTCGACATTTTTCGTAAATATTTCTTCTTACATATCAATAACAGACATATTTTATATTTATTTCATTAGTTTCTTTCATATTTAACCCTTTTCTTACGTCTTCTGGCAATATTTGAAGTTTTGAAGTGACAGATCTCGAAAATAGAGGAATGCGCATGCGTGGGCTTGAAGAAGCTTTTCAGACTGGTACCCTAAATAATATTTTTCAACGAAAACGACTCCCCGAGAAGTGGGTATGCAACCTGATAATAAAAATCAAAATAAAATTGAAATCTTAACAAGCATTTTGGATTGGTACCCTAAGTTATATTCCCTTAATTTGAAAAAAACTTTGGCAATATATTGGCCAAGATACTACTTTTAAAAGTTAGTATGCACAGCAATGAACAGTAAATGCAAAATATAATGTTCAATTAAAACAATTTTTCCTGTGAATTGTGTATGGAATTTAATGTAATAAAAATGACATCAAACACTAAATATGTGTGATTAACTGAGAGGAAAGGGAGGCCTTATCACTCGTGCTACCTTTAGTGGGGAATATCAGAACGCACTTCTGGATTGACCTGAACAGTTATTCAGCTTTGCAACAATTCTGTGATGGAATCACTTGTTTTCATATCACACATAGAGAACTCAGACCACAGTGACTCAGATATTTCTTATGCTTGACAAAAATAGAAAGGCCTTGTGGGTTAGCAGGGGCCAATTTCACTAAAGGACTTAAACTAAGTCCCTTTTTTGGCTAAGTCAGGGACTTAAATCTAAGACTTTGGTCTTAACTAGGTCTGGGACTTAAAATGGATTTCACAAAGGTGACTTAGCTAAGTCCAAGCTTATCATATAACCACAGTGGTTTTCTGTGTCATGTGACCTTTTATATCCTTCATTTAATACATTTTATCTTAGGATTTGTGCTGTTTTGAAATGAAAAACCTTGTTGCCACACATAAACTTCCCAAAGACTACTTCAGTAAGGTGTTCTGTGTAATTATACTTTTTTTACAGCCCTTTCAAATTTTCAAGTGGAGAAAAGTTTATGGCAGCCATATTTAAGTCCTCTTTACAAAATTTAAGCCCACTACCTCCCAGACTTAAGTCTAAGTCCACTGACTTAGCAAATCCATGGACTTAGCCCCTTTGTGAAATCCACTAAGTCTAAGCCCGCTGACTTAGCACATTTTTGACAGAATTTAAGACCAAAGTCTTAAACTTAAGCCCAAAACTAGGCTTAAGTCCGTTCGTGAAATCGGCCCCAGGTTTGACATCTAATGATAGGCTGTTACCTCTTTGTTGGTATGACTCCCCCAAATGACAATGCAGAGTACCTGTCATAATATGACCCTGGCTGTTGCTGTTGCATCGGACATAAAATCACAACTTTAACCTTTCACAAAATTAAATCCACATAATAAAGAAGCCCATATTTAAATATCCCTAACTCTTATATCATTTTATTGTGTTATAGTATATTAATTATATCATATTTAGAACAATAACTGGTGTGACTGTTTTTAAATATTTGAAGAGCACGAACACCTGTTGCGATCCACAATCTTGCTGGAACTCTATTTAAAATAATTTTTGTGATTGTTTATTGAAGCTAGCAATATAATATCTATACCAATTTAAAGGAATATTTCTAGAGGTTATGTTCCTTTTGATTTGAGGAAAATTGGTCCAATATTGTCCAAGATACTTGTTTTAAAAATTACTATGCACAGCAAATAATAATAAATAATATTCTTCTCTGTGACTTGTGTATGGAATTTAATGCAATAAAAATGACATCAAACACTAAAAATGTGTGATTAACTAAGAGGAAAGGCAGGCTTTATCACTCGTGCTACCTTTATTGGGGGAATATCAGAACGCACTTCTGGATTGACCTGAACAGTTATTCAGCTTTGTCACAATTCTGTGGTGGAATCACTTCTTTTCATATCACACATAGAGAACTTAGACCACAGTGCCTCAGATATGATTTCTTATGCTTTACAAAATAGAACGTCCTTGTGGGTTAGCAGGTTTGACATCTTATGATAGGCTGTCACCTCTGTGTAGGTTTGACTTTCCTAAATGACAATGCAGAGTACCTGTCCTAATATGACCATGGCTGTTGCTGTTGTACAAGACATAAAATCACAAGTTTGACTTTTGACAAAATTAAATCCACATAATAAAGAAGTCCATATTTAAATATCACTAATTCTGTATCATTTTATTGTGTTATAGTACATTAATTATATCATATTTATTACAATAACAGGATTGACTTTTTTTAAATATTTGAAGAACACGAACACCTGTTGAGATACGCAATCTTGCTGGAATTCTGTTTAAAATAATTTTTGTGATTGCTTTGTTGAAACTAGCAATAGAATATCTATACTAATTTAAAGGCAAATTTCTAGAGGTTATGTTCCTTTTGATTTGAGGAAAATTGGTCCAATATTGACGAAGATACTTGTTTTAAAAATTACTATGCACAGCAAATAATAATAAATAATATTCTTCTCTGTGACTTGTGTATGGAATTTAATGCAATAAAAACTAGATTGGGCCAACTCGGCGCCAACATATCCCCAGACAGGTCATCACTCACGCCACAGGTTTTGATCGGGAATTTTTTAAAACATAATTACCCATTATTATATGAACTTCAGCACATCAATCTACTCTGTTTATATCTCCCCAAGGAAGATGGTGTATCCCCAGACGCCGAATACATAACTCAAATTATATTTTCAATCTTCCTGCAATGATAACTCTAAACCTATTTTCAAAGTATTTAAATGATTGATGATTGAATGTCCATTCTAAAATAATAATCCCAAAAGAGCATATCTGTTTCTATATTTGTTGACAAATAAAATATTATTTTTAACTCAACTCATCATATTTTTCAATCTTCCTTCAAAGTATTTAAATGATTGATGATTCAATGTCCATTCTAAAATTCATAATCCCAAAAGCGCATATCTGTTTCTATATTTGTTCACAAATAAAATATTATTTAAAAAAAAATTATTTATATTATTATTTTATTATATTATTTTTAGAATTTGCAAATTGTTTTCAGTTATTCATTTCCTCTATACCTATATATGTGGTCCATATATATGCAACCTAAATATGTGACACAATCTCAGTTCTGACTCCCCTTTGTGTTATATGTAATGAAGCCCACCACCTCCCACCCCCACCCCTCTCCCCTTCTCCACACCTCTCTCACTATTACACAAGATCTGCAACCCCATTGAGTTCTTTGTTTCTCATCTGATATCATTAAATACCTTTGTTTATTTAGTGTCACTCAATATAGCTGGAGGTCCCAGAGGTGGGTGGGGGGAATCCGGGTGGGGGATGTGGGTTGAGCATAAATGGTAAACAAACAATCTATATAAAAGGGGTACTCAAATACAAAAAGAATTGAGAATTTTAAGTATGTGATTATCAACTGAAATGAGTTCATAACTGTAGGAGCTGTGCCAAAATTAACTGAGGCAAGTTGAATAAAACTGGGCTAGTTGAGGGTTAAAAATCCCCTAGTTTTACTACATAAGGATATAATTTCATTAATATTGGGACTTAAAGCTCACTTAAAGTGTCCATTTTGTCTACTTGAATATGTTTAACCAGTTTCATTTTAAAAAGTGAAAAACTCAGCAAGCAGAGGTATAACACACAAAAATAAGTTCTTAAAAGACTAAGATAGCCATAACATTATTAATATTCAAAATTTAAATAGACAGGCATTTCCTTTTAAAAATTCAAAGATTTCAGCTCTATAACCCACATAGTTTGACAGTTACTGGGCTTTAAAGTGGCATAATATCCATAAATTGGGTTTCTGTGGGCATTTTACAATTGTTAAAGAGACCTTAGCAATTAAACTACAGATCTGAAACTTTTTGGGGGACATACATAACAAACAAAAATTATATATAATACAGTTTAAGACTTGTCACACTAAGCATTTCCAAATAACAGGGCAAAATACGGAAAAAATGTCAAAAAAGGCACTTGGGCGAGTGTCTATGGCCCTCATACACAGGTTAAATGTCTACTAAAAACCTTGATTTTCGGCATATGTAAAAAGGACATAATAATGCATTCCCAGATGGGATTTCAGCTCCATCAATCACATAGTTTAACAGTTACAGGGCTTAAAGGTGGTAAAAAGTCCAAATATTGGGTCATTGTGGGCCTTTTAGAGATCTCGATGTGGCTTTCAAATTAAAGCTTCAGACTTAAAATTTGTTACATACTAAGATTACACATAGAATATGTATCTAATAAAGTTTGAAACTTCTCAGACTTACCATTTCCAAGTTACAGAGCAAAATATGTGAAAAATGTCTTAAAAGGGTCACTCAGGTGGGTGTTTAAGGTCCTCATACACAGGTTAAATGTCTACTTGAAGCCTTGATTTTTGGCACATGTAAAAAGAACATAATAATGTATTCCCAGATGAGATTTCAGCTCTATCAGTCACATAGTTTAACAGTCACAGGCCTTAAAATTGGCAAAAAGTCCAAATACTGGGTCTTTATGGGGCCTTCTAGAGACCTAAATGTGGCCTTCAAATTAAAGCTTCAGACTTAAAATTTGTCACATACTAAGATTACACATAGAATATGCATCTAATACAGTTTGAAACTTCTTAGACTTACCATTTCCAAGTTACAGGGAAAAATATGTGAAAAATGTCTAAAAATGGTCACTCGGGTGGGGATTAAATATGGTCCTCATACACAGGTTAAATGTCTTCTTAAAGCCTTAATTTTTGGCACATATAAAAATAACATACTAATATCTTCTCAGATAGGATTTGAGCTCTATCAGTCACATAGTTTGACAGTCACAGGGCTTAAAAGTAGCAAAAAGTCCAAATATTGGGTCTTTGGGAGCCTTTTAGAGACCTCAATTTGACCTTCAAAATTAAAGCTTCAGACTTAAAATCTGTTACATACTAAGATTACACACAGAATATATATCTAATACAGTTTGAAACTTCTCAGACTTACCATTTCCAAGTTACAGGGAAAAAGATGTGAAAAATGTCTTATAAGGGTCACTCGGGTGGGTGTTTATGGTCCTGATACACAGGTTAACTGTCTATTAAAGGCCTAAATGTTGGGGCACATATAAGAAAACACATAGATATATTCCCAGATGATATTTAACTTAGATGAGAGACATAGTTTGAAAGCTACAGTGCTTGAAAGTGACAAAAAGTGCATAAATTGGGTCTCTGTGGGCACTTTTGAGACCTTAAGTCGACCCCTTTGGGTAAACCTACAGCCCTAAAATTTTCTACAGACAAGGATTACATATCAAAGTTATACCTAGCGCAGTTTGAGACTCATCAGAATTTGGAAGGGCAAAATATGTGAAAAGTATAGCAAAAAATCCCTAAGTGGGGGTATTTATGGGCCTCAAACACAATTTTCTCCTCAACTTAAAGTCATGATTTTCGGCACATGTACTAAGAACATATTAATGTGTTGTCAGGTAAAATTTCAGCCAGCTGAGCATCATAGTTTGTGACCTACAGGGCTCTAAGTGGCCAAAAGTGCAATTTCTGACCTTAAGGTGGCCATAAGTTCTTTTTTACTGGGAGTTTAAGGTCACCTTAAAATAGGGATCTTCCTTTGGGCACCCTTAACATGTGTACCAAGTTTGAAAAAAAAATATTAATTTGTTTTTGAGTTATCGCGTCCACAAGGAAATTTCTACGGCGGCGGCGGCGGCGGCGGCGGCGGCGGCGGCGGCGGCGCGACGGACCTGAATCCAATATATCCCCGACTTTCGTCTGGGGATATAATGACATCAAACACTAAATATGTGTGATTAACTGGGAGGAAAAACAGGCCTTATCACTCATGCTACCTTTAGTGGGGAATATCAGAACACACTTCTGGATTGACCTGAACAGTTATTCAGCTTTGCAACAATTCTGTGATGGAACCACTTGTTTTCATATCACACATAGAGAACTTAGACCACAGTGCTTCAGATATTTCTTATGCTTGACAAAATAGAAAGGCCTTGTGGGTTAGCAGGTTTGACATCTTTTGATAGGCTGTTACCTCTTTGTAGGTATGACTCCCCCAAATGACAATGCAGAGTACCTGTCATAATATGACCCTGGCTGTTGCTGTTGCATCGGACATAAAATCACAACTTTAACCTTTCACAAAATTAAATCCACATAATAAAGAAGTCCATATTTAAATATCCCTAACTCTATATCATTTTATTGTGTTATAGTATATTAATTATATCATATTTTGAACAATAACTGGTGTGACTGTTTTTAAATATTTGAAGAACATGAACACCTGTTGAGATACGCAATCTTGCTGGAATTCTGTTTAAAATAATTTTTGTGATTGTTTTATTGAAGCTAGCAATAGAATATCTATACCAATTTAAAGGCAAATTTGTAGAGGTTATGTTCCTTTTGATTTGAGGAAAATTGGTCCAATATTGACGAAGATACTTGTTTTAAAAATTACTATGCACAGCAAATAATAATAAATAATATTCTTCTCTGTGACTTGAGTATGGCATTTAATGCAATAAAAATGACATCAAACACTAAATATGTGTGATTAACTGAGAGGAAAGGCAGGCTTTATCACTCGTGTTACCTTTAGTAGGGAGTATCACTTCTGGATTTTCCTGAACAGTTATTCAGCTTTGCAACAATTCTGTGGTGGAATCACTTGTTTTAACATCACACATAGAGAACTAAGACCACAGTGCTCCAGATATTTCTTATGCTTGACAAAATAGAAAGACCTTGTGGGTTAGCAGGTTTGACATCCAATGATAGGCTATTACCTCTGTGTAGGTTTGACTCCCCCAAATGACAATGCAGAGTACCTGTCATAATATGACACTGGCTGTTGATGTTGCATCAGACATAAAATCACAACTTTGACCTTTGACAAAATTAAATCCACATAATAAACAAGTCCATATTTAAATATCACTAACTCTATATCATTTTATTGCTATAGTATATTAATTATATCATATTTATTAGAATAACTAGTGTCACTTTTTAAATATTTGAAGAACACAATCACCTGTTGCGATCCACAATATTGCTGGAACTCTGTTTAAAATAATTTTTGTGATTGTTTTATTGATTCTAGCAATATAATATCTCATACCAATTTAAAGGCAAAATTTCTAGAGGTTATGTTCCTTTTGATTTGAGGAAAATTGGTCCAATATTGTCCAAGATACTTGTTTTAAAAATTACTATGCACAGCAAATAATAACAAATAATATTCTTCTCTGTGACTTGTGTATGGATTTTAATGCAATAAAAATGACATCAAGCACTAAATATGTGTGATTAACTAAGAGGAAAGGCAGGCTTTATCACTCGTGCTACCTTTATTGGGGGAATATCAGAACGCACTTCTGGATTGACCTGAACAGTTATTCAGCTTTGTCACAATTCTGTGGTGGAATCACTTCTTTTCATATCACACATAGAGAACTTAGACCACAGTGCCTCAGATATGATTTCTTATGCTTTACAAAATAGAACGTCCTTGTGGGTTAGCAGGTTTGACATCTTATGATAGGCTGTCACCTCTGTGTAGGTTTGACTTTCCTAAATGACAATGCAGAGTACCTGTCCTAATATGACCCTGGCTGTTGCTGTTGTACAAGACATAAAATCACAACTTTGACTTTTGACAAAATTAAATCCACATAATAAAGAAGTCCATATTTAAATATCACTAATTCTGTATCATTTTATTGTGTTATAGTACATTAATTATATCATATTTATTACAATAACAGGATTGACTTTTTTTAAATATTTGAAGAACACGAACACCTGTTGAGATACGCAATCTTGCTGGAATTCTGTTTAAAATAATTTTTGTGATTGTTTTGTTGAAACTAGCAATAGAATATCTATACTAATTTAAAGGCAAATTTCTAGAGGTTATGTTCCTTTTGATTTGAGGAAAATTGGTCCAATATTGACGAAGATACTTGTTTTAAAAATTACTATGCACAGCAAATAATAATAAATAATATTCTTCTCTGTGACTTGTGTATGGAATTTAATGCAATAAAAATGACATCAAACACTAAATATGTGTGATTAACTGGGAGGAAAAACAGGCCTTATCACTCATGCTACCTTTAGTGGGGAATATCAGAACGCACTTCTGGATTGACCTGAACAGTTATTCAGCTTTGCAACAATTCTGTGATGGAATCACTTGTTTTCATATCACACATAGAGAACTTAGACCACAGTGACTCAGATATTTCTTATGCTTGACAAAATAGAAAGGCCTTGTGGGTTAGCAGGTTTGACATCTAATGATAGGCTGTTTCCTCTTTGTAGGTATGACTCCCCCAAATGACAATGCAGAGTACCTGTCATAATATGATCCTGGCTGTTGCTGTTGCATCAGACATAAAATCACAACTTTGACAAAATGAAATCCACATAATAAAGAAGCCCATATTTAAATATCCCTATCTATGTCCCTGTCAAGTTTGAATTTGATTGGTCAAACCGTTTTCAAGTTAGAGTCCGGAAATGGAAAATGTGGACGGACAGACGGACGTCGGACACATCAATCTAATAGGCGGGTTGGTTACACGCAACCCGCCTAAAAACGAACAAATGGACAGAAAAACAAGACAAATGAACGGACGGATTTACACCAATTTCGAAAGGAACCTAGCTATGATGGTGATGTATGTCCCTGTGAAGTTTGAATTAGATTGGAGTAACCGTTTTCGAGTTAGAGTCCGGAAACAAAAATGTGGACGGACAGATGGATGGACAGAAAAACGGACAAAAACGAAGAAACGGACGGAAAAACGGACAAACAAACAGACGGAATTTCACCAATTTCGAAAGGAACCTAGCTATGATGGTGATCTATCTCCCTGTGAAGTTTGAATTTGATTGGTCAAACCGTTTTAAAGTTAGAGTCCGGAAACGAAAATGTGGACAAACAGATGGATGGACAGACAAACGGACGAAAAACGGACAAACGAACACACGGAATTTCACCAATTTCGAAAGGAACCTAGCTATGATGGTGATCTATCTCCCTGTGAAGTTTGAATTTGATTGGTCAAACCGTTTTAAAGTTAGAGTCCGGAAACGAAAATGTGGACAAACAGATGGATGGACAGACAAACGGATGAAAAACGGACAAACGAACACACGGAATTTCACCAATTTCGAAAGGAACCTAGCTATGATGATGATCTATCTCCCTGTGAAGTTTGAATTTGATTGGTCAAACCGTTTTAAAGTTAGAGTCCGGAAACGAAAAATGTGGACGGACGGACAGACAGACAGACGGACAGACGGACGTCGGACACATCAATCTAATAGGCGGGTTGGTTACACGCAACCCGCCTAAAAATGACACCAAGCACTAAATATGTGTGATTAACTGAGAGGAAAGGCAGGCTTTATCATTCGTGCTACCTTTAGTGGGGAATATCAGAAGGCACTTCTGGATTGACCTGAACAGTTATTCAGCTTTGCAACAATTCTGTGGTGGAATCAGCTGCTTTCATATCACACATAGAGAACTTATACCACAGTGCTTTGACCATTGACCAAATTAAATCCACAAAATAACACAGTCCATATTTTACTACCCCCCACCTCTATATCAATTTTATTATTATGTTATAATATATTTATATGATATATTAACAAATAAATACATAAATATCAACACAACATAAGGGGCTGTAGTCACAAAATGGATCAAGCTGAAGTTGAGCCAAAAAGTGTGTAGTTGTTTATAATAAGCCTGAGCTGATTTTCGGCTCAACCTGAGCTTGATTCCTTTTCTAAATATAGCCCCAGAACAAAGTCATCAGGTTATCATTGTCTCCTGAAAATATTTTCAGATCACACAACTTACAATTTCTCAGGGGGTCTCAGAAGAAAAATGGACAGGGTACCAGACTAATCAAAAGACGTTTTTCAGAGACAAAAGATTCACGTCATATGTTTTCAAGAGGAAACAGTCCAGATAGATCTTATCAGCACAGTTTAATTAGGCCACTGAGGTCAATAACTAAAATCCCTCCACAAATCTTAAAAACAAAAGATCAAAAACTGTGAAAGTTACAGAACGTTTACTAGTTGAAATTATTCAAAACGATCTGAAAACGGCAATTACTTTCCACTCGAAACGCCCGAAATTCATGAAGAAAGACGCGAAAAATCCCATAACAGTATCTAGGGTTGGCCCGAGATGGCCAACCCTAGATAATAATAAGCGAGCTATAAGCACTTTTAAGTTTAGCTATCCTCGTTTGACCTTGAAGGAGGGTTTCAAGGTGAAATCCGACCACACCAAAAGATTCTCAGCCCATGATTTCCTAGAGGTTGGTTTTCCATCCCAAACCTCTAGGACCAATAATAAGCAAGTTATAAGCACTTTTAAGTTTGGCTATTTTTCTTTGACCTTGAAGGAGGGGTCCAAGGTCAAATCTGACCACACCAAAAGAATCCAGGCCCATGATTTCCTATAGGTTGGTTTACCATCCCAAATCTCTAGGACCAATAATAAGCGAGCTATAAGCACTTTTAAGTTTGGCTACCCTCTTTTGACCTTGAAAGAGGGTTCCACGGTCAAATGCGACTACACCAAAAGAATCCAGGCCCATGATATCCTATAGGTTGGTTTACCATCCCAAATCTCTAGGACCAATAATAAGCAAGTTATAACCACTTTTAAGTTTGGCTATTTTTGTTTGACCTTGAAAGAGAGGTCCAAGGTCAAATCCAACCACACCAAAAGAATCCAGGCCCATGATTTCCTATAGGTTGGTTCACCATCCCAAACCTCTAGAACCAATAATAAGCGACTTAAAAACACTTTTCAGTTTGGCTATCCTTGTTTGACCTTGAAGGAGGGGTCCAAGGTCAAATCCGACAATACCAAAAGATTCCCAGCCCATGATTTCCTTTAGGTTGGTTTACCATCCCAAACCTCTAGGACCAATAATAGGCGTGTTATAAGCACTTTGAAGTTTGGGTATCCCCATTTGACCTTGAAGGAGGGGTCTAAGGTCATATCTGACCACACCAAAAGATACCCAGCCCGTGATTTCCTATAGGTTGTTCTATCATCCCAACCCTCTAGAACCAATAATAAGTGAGCTATAAGCACATTTAAGTGTGGCTATCCTCGTTTGACCTTAAAAGAGGGGTCCAAGGTCAAATCCGACCACACCAAAAGAATCCAGGCCAATGATTTCCTATATGTTGGTTTACCATCCCAAACCTGTAGGACCAATAATAAGCGAGTTATAAGCACTTTTAAGTTTGGCTATCCTCGTTTGACCTTGAAGGAGGGGTCCAAGGTCAAATCCGACCACACCAAAAGATTCCCGGCCCATGATTTCCTATATGTTGGTTTACCATCCCAAACCTCTAGGACCGATAATAAGCGACCTATAACCACTTTTCATGACTGATAAAGAAACACCTGTGGCGGCCATGTTTTTTTTTTTTTCAAAATGAGGACCCAAATATTTGCAGTCAAGATTTTATAATGAGGAACATATCCTGCTGTCTGGTGGATACAACTAAATACTCTAAATGCAATACTTTTGAAGTTATAAGTGATTTACTCAACAGTGATAACCTGAAAGTAGCTATTACTCAGCTATGCCATGAGCTACAGGTCTAAAATTTTACTATGTTATAGCTGGCCCAAAAGTAGCTGAATAACATATACAAACAAATTATTGTAAATGCAATAGTTTTCAAGTTATAAGTGATTTACTCAACAGTGATAACCTAAAAGTAGCTATTACTCAGCTATGCCATGAGCTACATGTCTGAAATTTTACTATGTTATAGCTTACCCAAAAGTAGCTGAATAACATATTTACACAAAATGCTCTAAATACAATACTTTTCAAGTTATAGATGATTTAGTGTTGAGTAAAAACCTCAAAGTAGCTATTACTCAGCTATGCAATGAGCCACTGCTCTGGAATTTTACTATGTTATAGCTGACCCCAAAATAGGTGAATAACATATGAAAGTAAATACTCTAAATGCAATACTTTTCAAGTTATAAGTGATTTACTCAACAGTGATAACCTAAAAGTAGCTATTACTCAGCTATGCCATGAGCTACAGGTCTGAAATTTTACTATGTTATAGCTGACCCAAAAGTAGCTGAATAACATATTTACACAAAATTCTCTAAATGCAATAGTTTTCAAGTTACAAGTGATTTTACTCATGATGTAAGTTACTGAAAGTCCAAAAGTAGCTATTACTCGCTTAGCTATTGAGATAGACACCCAAGTTACTCACCATGTTGTAGCTATGAAAAAAGTAGCTGAATAACATATTTAAATAAAATGCTCTAAATGCAATACTTTTCAAGTTATAAATGATTTAGTGTTGAGTAAGAACCTCAAAGTAGCTATTACTCAGCTAAGCAATGAGCCATTGGTCTGGAATTTTACCATGGTATAGCTTACCCCAAAATAGGTGAATAACATATGAAACTAAATTCTCTAAATACAATACTTTTCAAATTATAAGTGATTTACTCAACAGTGATAACCTAAAAGTAGCTATTACTCAGCTATGCCATGAGCTACAGGTCTGAAATTTTACTATGTTATAGCTGGCCCAAAAGTAGCTGAATAACATATACAAACAAATTACTGTGAATGCAATAGTTTTCAAGTTATAAGTGATTTACTCAACAGTGATAACCTGAAAGTAGCTATTACTCAGCTATGCCATGAGCTACAGGTCTGAAATTTTACTATGTTATAGCTGACCCAAAAGTAGCTGAATAACATATATACAAACAAATTACTGTAAATGCAATAGTTTTCAAGTTATAAGTGATTTACTCAACAGTGATAACCTGAAAGTAGCTATTACTCAGCTATGCCATGAACTACAGGTCTGAAATTTTACTATGTTATAGCTGACCCAAAAGTAGCTGAATAACATATACAAACAAATTACTGTAAATGCAATAGTTTTCAAGTTATAAGTGATTTACTCAACAGTGATAACCTCAAAGTAGCTATTACTCAGCAATGCCATGAGCTACAGGTCTGAAATTTTACTATGTTATAGCTGACCCCAAACTAGGTGAATAACATATGAAACAAAATACTCTAAATGCAATAGTTTTCAAGTTATAAGTGATTTACTCAACAGTGATAACCCAAAAGTAGCTATTACTCAGCTATGCCATGAGCTACAGGTCTGAAATTTTACTATGTTATAGCTGACCTAAAAGTAGGTGAACAACATATTTAAGCAAAATACTCTAAATGCAATATTTTTCAAGTTACAACTGATTTACTCAATAGCGAGAACCTCAAAATAGCTATTGCTCAGCTATGCCATGAGCTATAGGTCTGTAATTTCACTATATTATAGCTGACCCAAAAGTAGGTGAACAACATATTTTACCAAAATACTCCAAATGCGATATTTTTCAAGTTACAACTGATTTACTCAACATACAGTACCTGAAAATAGCTATTGCTCAGTTGTGCCATGAGCTACAGGTCTGTAATTTCACTATGTTATAGCTGACCCAAAAGTAGCTGAATAACATATTTACACAAATTTGTGTAAACGCAATGGTTTTCAAGTTATAAGTGATTTACTCAACAGTGATAACCTCAAAGTAGCTATTACTCAGCTATGCCATGAGCTACAGATCTGAAATTTTACTATGTTATAGCTGACCCCAAAATAGGTGTATAACATATTTATACGAAATTCTCTAAATGCAATAGTTTTCAAGTTACAAGTGATTTTACTCAAGATGGTAGTTACTGAAAAGCCCAAAAGTAGCTATTACTCACTTAGCTATTGACACCCAAGTTACTCACCATGTTGTCGCTATGAAAAAAGTGGCTGAATAACATATTTCAACAAAATGCTCTAAATGCAACACTTTTCAAGTTATAAGTGATTTAGTGCATGATTTCATGAATTTTAATGCATTAAAAATTATTAAAAAAATTTATTAAAAAAAGTAAGACAGATCCAGGTCTCATACTCACACAAGAGAATCTACCTCTGGCCTAGTAGATATATGCAAGATATGAGAGAAATCCCTGCAATAGTCACTGAGAAAATTGTGATAAAGTGTTGAAATTTTCACACTTTTGGTGGGGGTACCTCCCTTGTAACATCTGTAGCAAACAGACAAACAGACAGATTTGCATGCCTTGAACAATTTTTCATCCTCGATAGATAAGGTATCTTTTAAAAAAAACAGCATGTCTCTAGGCCTTGTAGTTGTGGAGAAGAAGTTGTTCACGTGGACGCGGACGCCCACGCCGCAGAGTGACGACATAATGTCAGCTGACTGACAAGTCAGCTGACATAAAAAACAGCATGTCTCTGGGCCTTGTAGTTTTGGAAGAGAAGTTGTTCACACGGATGCAGACACGGACGCGTAAACGGATACCGCAGAGTGATGACAAGTCAGCTGACATAAAAAAGTGTAAAAATCTTAGAACAACATAAAGTTTATCTCTGTCACAAAGAAATCAACTTGAATATTGTCTAAACATAACAATAACAAAAGTATTGTATGAAGCACTGTCTGCCAGTCTTGTTTCGTATACTGTAACTGTAGTATGTATAAACACTTGGTTTACATGAAATATCATGTTAAAGCTAAAACTGCAAATATATACACTGAAGTTGTGACACTGTTCTTGTTTTATACATTTTGACCTACATACCTTGATTACAGCTTCATATGAACTAACATCAGCCATATCTGCTGGAAGATAATGATATTCCCCATTGGCATCACCAATTTCCCGACAGTGGGCAATGACCTTCTGTAGTTTGCTCTCTGTCCGGGCAGTAATAAACACCTTTGCTCCCATATGGGCATAATGGTAAGCCATTTGTTCACCAATTCCTGTTGATGCTCCAGTTACTAGAACTCTTTTTCCTTTAACCATTTCTGGGATAATTATATGGAAAATATCATGTCAAGGTACAAGGCAGGATTATCTTCTGAGATATCTCTAGCCAATGGGTAGTATATGCATTATACATGTTACTGTTCCCAAGTTAGCCAATCTACATAACTGAACCAGATGAAAAACTTTCGCTCTAAAAATGCAAAAAGGGTGCCAACAGCCAAACCACTAGGTCTAAATATTTCTAAAGAATAATTCCGTGAAGTTCTGCACTATTCCAAGCAATATCTGTTTTAATACACTGCAAACTATGTGAAAACAAGCATTCTGACGCATGCATTTATCTCCCGCCGTATAAATTAGATGTCCTAAAGATAGTGGAATATAAATTTTCCTGCGACATGGAGGCACATGTAGAAGTGACAAGTTTAATGTTTGATTGCAATACTTTTAAAGACAAAAGGCATTTACTCATTTTAGTAGCTATTACTTTGCCATCCAAAGAGCTACAGTTCTGCCACTTCATTATGCAGATCAACTCAAAGTAGGGAAGCACGTCTTTAGAAGAAATAGCCTATCTGTACTACTTTTAGAGATACAAGACATTTACTTATTTTAGTGGCTATTACTCTGCCATCTAAAGAGCTACAGTTCTGCAACTTCACTATGTGTTAGATCACCCAAAAGTAGGTGAATGACTTATTTAGAAGAAATTGCCCACCTGTAATACTTTTAGAGACTAGACCAAGGATGCATCTGTGGCCAGATGCAAAATGTATCCACCGGCAAAGGCAAAAGTAGCTATTACTCAGCTATGGCACGAGCTAGAGGTCTGAAATTTTAGTATGTTATAGCTGACCCAAAAGTAGGTGAATAACATATTTGCACAAAATTCTCTAAATGCAATAGTTTTCAAGTTACAAGTGATTTTACTCATGATGGAAGTTAGTGAAAAGCCCAAAAGTAGCTATTACTCACTTAGCTATTCAGATAGACACCCAAGTTACTCACCATGTTGTTGCTATGGAAAAAGTAGGTGAATGACATATTTTAACAAAATGCTCTAAATGTAATACTTTTCAAGTTATAAATGATTTAGTGTTGAGTAAGAACTTCAAAGTAGCTATTACTCCGCTATGCAATGAGCCACAGGTCTGGAATTTTACTATGTTATAGCTGCCTCAAAATAGGTGAATAACATACTGAAACTAAATAATGTAAATGCAAAAGTTTTCAAGTTATAAGTGATTTACCCAACAGTGATAACCTAAAAGTAGTTATTATTCAGCTATGCCATGAGCTACAGGTCTGAAATTTTACTATGTTATAGCTGACCCAAAAGTAGCTGCATAACATATTTGCACAAAGTGCTCTAAATGCAGTACTTTTCAAGTTATAATTGATTTAGTGCATGATTTAATTAATTTTAATGTATTAAAATTTATTTTAAAAATTCATAAAAAAACTTAAGCATGTGAAACTTCTCCAAAATGTAGGTGAATGAGTTATTTGAGAAATACTGGCTATCCGCAATACTTTTAGTGATAATAGGCATTTACTTATTTTGAGTAGGTGAGTAATTAGCTACAGGTCTGAAACTTCACCAAGTGAAAGCTGTCCCAAAAGTAGGTGAATGACTTATTTGAGAAAAATTGGCTATCTGCAATACTTTTAGAGATAATTAGCATTTACTCATTTTGAGTAGGTGAGTAATTACCTACGGGTCTGGAACTTCACCATGTGAAGGCTATCCGCAATACTTCTAGGGATAATTAGCATTTACTCATTTTGAGTAGGTGAATAATTAGCTACGGGTCTGAAACTTCACCAAGTGATGGCTCTCCCAATAGTAGATGAATGAGTTATTTGAGAAAAATTGGCTATCTGCAATACTTTTAGAGATAATTAGCATTTACTCATTTTGAGCAGGTGAGTAATTAGCTATGGGGCTGAAACTTCACCATGTGAAAGCTCTCCCAAAAGTAGGTGAATGAGTTATTTGAGAAAAATTGGCTATCTGCAATACTTTTAGAGATAATTAGCATTTACTCATTTTGAGCAGGTGAGTAATTAGCTATAGGTCTGAAACTTCACCAAGTGAAAGCTCTCCTAAAAGTAGGTGAATGAGTTATTTGACAAAAAATGGCTATCTGCAATCCTTTTAGAGATAATTAGCATTTACTCATTTTGAGTAGGTGAGTAATTAGCTACAGGTGTGAAACTTCACCAAGTGAAAGCTCTCCCAAAAGTAGGTGAATGAGTTATATGAGAAAAATTGGCTATCCGCAATACTTTTAGAGATAATTAGCATTTACTCATTTTGAGTAGGTGAACAATTAGCTACGGGTCTGAAACTTCACCAAGTGAAAGCTCTCCCAATAGTAGGTGAATGAGTTATTTGAGAAAAATTGGCTATCTGCAATACTTTTAGAGATAATTAGCTCATTTTGAGTAGGTGAGTAATTAGCTATGGGTCTGAAATTTCACCATGTGAAAGCTCTCCCAAAAGTAGGTGAATGAGTTATCTGAGAAAATTGGCTATCTGCAATACTTTTAGAGATAATTCGTATTTACTCATTTTGAGTAGGTGAGTAATTAGCTACGGATCTGAAACTTGACCATGTGAAAGCTCTTCCAAAAGTATGTGAAGGAGTTATTTGAGAAAAATTGGCTACCTGCAATACTTTTAGAGATAATTAGCATTTACTCATTTTCAGCAGGTGAATAATTAGCTACAGGTCTGAAACTTTACCAAGTGAAAGCTCTCCCAAAAGTAGATGAACGAGTTATTTGAGAAAAGTTGTCTATCTGCAATAATTTTAGAGATAATTAGCATTTACTCATTTTGAGTAGGTGAGTAATTAGCTACGGATCTGAAACTTCACCATGTGAAAGCTCTTCCAAAAGTACCTGAAGGAGTTATTTGAGAAAAATTGGCTACCTGCAATACTTTTAGAGATAATTAGCATTTACTCATTTTCAGCAGGTGAATAATTAGCTACGGGTCTGAAACTTCACGAAGTGAAAGCTCTCTCAAAAGTAGGTGAATGAGTTATTTGAGAAAAATTGGCTATCTGCAATACTTTTAGAGATAATTAGCATTTACTCATTTTGAGTAGGTGAATAAATAGCTACAGGTCTGAAACTTCACCAAGTGAAAGCTCTCTCAAAAGTAGGTGAATGAGTTATTTGAGAAAAATTGGCTATCTGCAATACTTTTAGAGATGATTCGCATTTACTCATTTTGAGCAGGTGAGTAATTAGCTACGGGTCTGAAACTTCACCAAGTGAAAGCTCTTCCAAAAGTAGGTGAATGAGTTATTTGAGAAAAATTGGCTATCTGCAATACTTTTACAGATAATCTGCATTTACTCATTTTGAGTAGGTGAATAATTAGCTACAGGTCTGAAACTTCACCAAGTGAAAGCTCTCTCAAAAGTAGGTGAATGAGTTATTTGAGAAAAATTGGCTATCTGCAATACTTTTAGAGATAATTCGCATTTACTCATTTTGAGTAGGTGAGTAATTAGCTACGGGTCTGAAACTTGACCAAGTGAAAGCTGTCCCAAAAGTAGGTGAATGAGTTATTTGAGAAAAATTGGCTATCTGCAATACTTTTAGAGATAATTAGCATTTACTCATTTTGAGTAATTAGCTACGGGTCTGAAACTTGACCATGTGAAAGCTCTTCCAAAAGTAGGTGAATGAGTTGAGAAAAATTGGCTATCTGCAATACTGTTAGAGATAATTCGCATTTACTCATTTTGAGTAGGTGAGTAATTAGCTAAGGGTCTGAAACTTCACCAAGTGAAAGCTCTCAATTAGCTACAAATGAGAAAATAGCTATTACTCACTTATGGCATGCAATAGAACCCCAAACTATGTACCATCTTATAGCTAAGGACAAAGTAGCTGAACAACATATTTTAGGCAAACAGTCTAACTGCAATAGTTTTGGAGTTACAATGGCTTTACTCAACAGTCAGAATTTAAAAGTAGCTATTATTCAGCTCTCAAAGATTCAACAGGTCTGAAACTTTACTATGTGATAGCTTACCAAAAAAGTAGATGGACAACATATTTGAAAAGATTTCCCTAACTTTAATACTTTTGAAGATATTTGACATTTACTTCTTTTGTTATTTAGCTACAAATGAGAAAATAGCTATTACTCACTTATGGCACGCAATAGAACCCCAAACTATGTACCATCTTATAGCTAAGGACAAAGTAGCTGAACAACATATTTTAGGAAAACACTGGAACTGCAATAGTTTTGGAGATACAATGGCTTTACTCAACAGTCGGAATTT
Source organism: Sabellastarte sp. h YS-2021 (assembly GCA_964017235.1). Classification (NCBI taxonomy): domain Eukaryota; kingdom Metazoa; phylum Annelida; class Polychaeta; order Sabellida; family Sabellidae; genus Sabellastarte; species Sabellastarte sp. h YS-2021. The sequence goes on along the minus strand of OZ024929.1, from coordinate 77,173,519 downwards.
GAAAGTAGCTATGACTCAGCTATCAAAGGTTCAACAGGTCTGAAACTTTACTATGTAATAGCTTACCAAAAAGTAGATGGACAACATATTTGAAAAGATTTCCCTAACTTTAATACTTTTGAAGATATTTGACATTTACTTCTTTTGTTATTTAGCTACAAATGAGAAAATAGCTATTACTCACTTATGGCATGCAATAAAACCCCAAACTATGTACCATCTTATAGCTAAGGACAAAGTAGCTGAACAACATATTTTAGGAAAACACTCTAACTGCAATAGTTTTGGAGTTACAATGGCTTTACTCAACCGTCGGAATTTGAAAGTAGCTATTACTCAGCTATCAAAGGTTCAACAGGTCTGAAACTTTACTATGTGATAGCTTACCAAAAAGTAGATGGACAACATATTTGAAAAGATTTCACTAACTTTAATACTTTTGAAGATATTTGACATTTACTTCTTTTGTTATTTAGCTACAAATGAGAAAATAGCTATTACTCACTTATGGCATGCAATAGAACCCCAAACTATGTACCATCTTATAGCTAAGGACAAAGTAGCTGAACAACATATTTTAGGAAAACACTCTAACTGCAATAGTTTTGGAGTTACAATGGCTTTACTCAACCGTCGGAATTTGAAAGTAGCTATTACTCAGCTAGCAAAGGTTCAACAGGTCTGAAACTTTACTATGTGATAGCTTACCAAAAAGTAGATGGACAACATATTTGAAAAGATTTCACTAACTTTAATACTTTTGAAGATATTTGACATTTACTTCTTTTGTTATTTAGCTACAAATGAGAAAATAGCTATTACTCACTTATGGCATGCAATAGAACCCCAAACTATGTACCATCTTATAGCTAAGGACAAAGTAGCTGAACAACATATTTTAGGAAAACACTGTAACTGCAATAGTTTTGGAGATACAATGGCTTTACTCAACAGTCGGAATTTGAAAGTAGCTATTACTCAGCTATCCATGGTGCAACAGGTCTGAAACTTAACTATGTGATAGCTTACCCAAAAGTAGATGAATAACATATTTGAAAAGATTTCTGTAACTCTAATACTTTTGAAGATATTTGGCATTTACTTCTTTTGTTATTTAGCTACAAATGAGAAAATAGCTATTACTCACTTATGGCATGCAATAGAACCCCAAACTATGTACCATCTTATAGCTAAGGACAAAGTAGCTGAACAACATATTTTAGGAAAACACTCTAACTGCAATAGTTTTGGAGATACAATGGCTTTACTCAACAGTCGGAATTTGAAAGTAGCTATTACTCAGCTATCCATGGTGCAACAGGTCTGAAACTTTATTATGTGATAGCTTACCCAAAAGTAGATGAATAACATATTTGAAAAGATTTCTGTAACTGTAATACTTTTGAAGATACTTGGCATTTACTTCTTTTGTTATTTAGCTACAAATGAGAAAATAGCTATTACTCACTTATGGCATGCAATAGAACCCCAAACTATGTACCATCTTATTTATAACTAAGGACAAAGTAGCTGAACAACATATTTTAGGAAAACACTCTAACTGCAATAGTTTTGGAGTTACAATGGCTTTACTCAACAGTCAGAATTTCAAAGTAGCTATTACTCAGCTATCCAAGGTGCAACAGGTCTGAAACTTTACTATGTGATAGCTTACCAAAAAGTAGATGAACAACATATTTGAAAAGATTTCTGTAACTCTAATACTTTTGAAGATATTTGACATTTACTCCTTTTGTTATTCAGCTACAAATGAGAAAATAGCTATTACTCACTTATGGCATGCAATGGGACCCCAAACTATGTACCATCTTATAGCTAAGGACAAAGTAGCTGAACAACATATTTGAAGAAAAAGTTGTAACTGCAATAGTTTTTGAGTTATGAGCCCTTTACTCCAAGTAGCTAAGATAGCTATTACTCAGTTATCTTTAGGCCTAAGTCCATAAAACCAAAAAAATTTTCGAGGGCGTGAAAATTCATTGGGACAATTAATTTACAAAAAATCTGTAGCTGTAGTAGTTTTGGAGGAATCTTCGTGACTAACTAACGCACACACACACGCACGCACGCACGCACGCATGCACACACAGGCATCATTTCATAATCTCCCTCCCGGGCTAAAGCCCGGCGGGAGATAATAAACTGCATGACATCAGTTTCACCATGACGGGGGTGCAGGGGGAGGGGGGTTGTTATTAAGGGATTTATGAATTCCAGGCTATGTTTTTCTTTCAATGCACTCCAAAGTTGTAACTAGATGAATGCTTTTGCTAACAAAAGCGAAGCGTCCCTGAGAGTTTAAAATGCCTTGTGGTTTTAATAAGCATGCTGTAAAGCTAAGAATGCACAAAGCTGTACTGTACTGTTACATAAACCAACCCCCTTAGTGATATCATGACAGGGAAAATCCTACAAAGGTCTTCTCTAATTAACATAAACAGGCGTTGTAGACATAGACAAGCTGGAGAAAGTGTTGTACATTGGATGTACAACATTGGATGTAACTTTAGTAAATTTTGTGTAAATGCTACAAAGCATTTCAGTAACGAGTATTGATAACTTCATATATAATCATGTGTGCAAGTATGTATTGTTATTTAGATTGTCCACAGGGTTTTGCAATAGGTTTTAATACATTGTGAAAGCATAAAAGCAACAATAAAGGCAAAAGCTATTTCATGACCCCAGTTTGACCCATGGGGGTCAGGAGGTAAAACTAACCGGCTATTTAGACTGTCCACCGATGGTTTCCCAATACCTCTTAATACATTCCGAAGCTATAATAGCAACAATGGAGGAGATATCAGGTAAAAACTCCAAAACAGCTATTTTTTACCCCAGTTTGACCCATAAGGGGGGGGGTCGGGTGGTAAAACTGACCGGCTACTTAGACTCTCCACATATGCTTTCCCAATACTTCTTAATACATTCTCAATCTATAAAAGCAACATTAAAGGAGATATAAGACAAAAACTCGAAATCAGCTATTTTATTACCCCCAGTTTGACCCATGGGGGGGGGGGGGGGGGGGGGGGGGGGGAGGGATCAGGGGATAAAAGTGACCAGCTATTTAGATTCTCCACATATGCTTTCCCAATACCTCTTAATACATTCTGAAGCTATAAAAGCAATGATAAATGAGATATAAGGCAAAAACTCCAAAGCAGCTATTTATGACCCCAGTTTAGCCTATAAGGGGGGGTTGGGGGGTAAAACTGACTGGCTATTTAGACTCTCCACATATGCTTGCCCAATACCTCTTAATACATTCTGAAGCTATAAAACCAACGATAAAGGAGATATAAGCAAAAACTCCAAAGCATCTATTTATGACCCCAGTTTGACCCATAAGGGGGGGTCGGGGTGTAAAACTGACCGGCTATTTAGACTCTCCACATATGCTTTCCCAATACCTCTTAATACATTCTGAAGCTATAAAAGCAACAATAAAGGAGATATAAGGCAAAAACTCAAAATCAGCTATTTTATGACCCCAGTTTGACCCATAAGGGGGGGGGGGGGCGTGGGGTAAAACTGACCGGCTATTTAGACTCTCCACATATGCTTTCCCAATACCTCTTAATACATTCTGAAGCTATAAAAGCAACAATAAAGGAGATATAAGGCAAAAACTCAAAATCAGCTATTTTATGACCCCAGTTTGACCCATAAGGGGGGCCGTGGGGTAAAACTGACTGGCTATTTAGACTCTCCACATATGGTTTCCTATTACCTCCCAATACATTTTATGGCTCTAATGCAATACTTAAGAAGATAATAGGGGGGTTGACCTAAATTTAAGGCTCTCAGATTGGAAGGTGTGAGGAAATCACCCATAAATGAGACATTTTTCAAGGGATTGCTCCCAAAATCTAATCAGCTCACGTTTTCGATAGCAAGTAGGTTTTCCTGAACTGTGATGACGGGGGGGGGGGGGGGGGGGGGGGGGTGTACTTAAAAAAATTGTTTTTGATCATGTGACCCTTCATAAAGGTCAAAGGTCAAATTTAAGCATGCAGAAAAATTTTCCCACGCCTAAGGTATATAAGTGCCAAATATGGTTTGAAACCTTCTAATAATAAGAGAGATATTCAAGGGAGACCATAATGCGGCGGCGGCAGTGGCGGCGGCGGCGAGGAAACTGAGGCGAAAACAAATAAGCGCCCTTTCAGGGACCAGGGACGCTTAATTACTATAGCAAAAGAGATATTATGCATTACATTAAAATTTGACTCAAACTGTGTCATAGAATTGACACTGAAAGGCAAGAAAGGGCAAAAACCCATATCACTATGTGTGAATTGTCCTGAGACAGATTGTGGTTTTATTGGATTCCAGAGACTATTTTTGTAGATGCACTGCAAAATACATGAAAATCAACTTTACGACACCAACTTGACTTTGACCATGATGAGGGAGGGGCTCGGGAGCCAAATTTGTTGGGGTTATTTGGAATCCCAGACTTTGGTTTCTCACAACTTCCCAATACATTCCAATGTACGAAATTCAACAATAAAAGAATTATTAAGCAACAAGGGAAAATCTGACACATATAGGCGGGTCTGAAAATCTAACACATTTTAATCAATATAACTGTAGTTTTTATTTTCATTAAATAGAGCTTGTAACCAAATATAACTTATTCATAATTTCTCAACCGCCCCATGAAACATATTATTTCATTTTACATACCTGAATTAAATCTGTCAATAAAGCTGTAGCCAATATACAGAGCAATACTTGCCACTAAAGGACCATATATCCAATTCATTCTGAAAATTTTGACACAATTAGAAATCATTTAAAGAGTGCATACATCCACCAGCTGGCTTTTTTTTTTTGTAAAAGTTAAAGAGTTTTTGTATCCAGAACATGGTCTGGAACTTTTCCAAAATATACTCTTTTTTTTTATTGGCAGGCTCTACCCACATAAAATTTTATGAATGATCAGCTCATTAATTTTGGTGTAGTGTCAACCAAAAGGCCAGTCATTGGAAATACAGCAAAAATGGGGCCTTTGAAATTTCAGGATTTACTGAATCTCTCAAGATTTAATCACTTCTCCCTTTAGTTAAAGCCCTACTCGCATAAAAAAATTCAGAAATATCCAATCATTTCTATTGGAGTTATCACAAAAACAAGCAGACAAATGAATGCATTCAAAAATACTTTTTTTAATTTCTCAATAAATGTATATATGTGTCCTTTAAATTTGGAAGAATAATACTACTCCACAAAGTGCATCAATTTGTAATGAAAAGAAAAACATAATTATATCTATTTGTATCATTTATGAAGTGTTTCCACTGGAACCAATCCTGTAACCGACCCTACGACCCTAGGGTTGATTGCAAAAGTCGTTGGGTCGTAGAAAAAAAGGCGCGAAAATGATGAGTCGGTTATGAAATCCCTGACAGGACGGTAAAGTTACAGACAGGTCGTAATGGCCATCCCGACAAGCCATAGGGTTGGGAACCTTTTTTGCACGGCCAGTCGTAGAACTTTTTCGACAAGCCCTAAACCCCTAACAGACAAGCCGGATCACAAACAGACAAGCCATAACGACAAACAGACAAGCCAGGAACATGTTCCGGACCCTTCACGACAGGACTGATTGTTTTTGTGGGTCGGTATCTAGAGTCGGTATCTAGAGTCGGGATCCATATCACACTATATAAACCCCCTTCGCCTGTGATGTGCCATTCATTTCACACTTCAAAGATGAAGGAACACATCAAGAGCAACTGATAGATTACTTGAGGGTCCTTCTGTTTTTTACTGAGTTAAATTTATTTTTATATATTGTGATTACAACACACAGAAGACAGCCAAACCCAGCACCTGCTCAGCCAGTATCACCATCACCCCCACCACCCAGAAGGAGAAGGAAGCCACAGAATTCATGGGTCCTGCCCTGGATACTGCAGAGAGAGGGGAGCGGTTGCTACAGAACACTCTTGGATGAACTGATCACTAGTGACATACCAGGCTACAGAAATTTCACCAGGATGGAGCCAGCACTTTTTTATTCGATTGAAGATAGAATCACCCCCCACCTCAGGGAGTCAATCACCAACTTCAGGCAGCCACTGGAAGTCAGCTTGAAACTGGCAGTTACTTTGAGACATTTATCCATTGGAAAGCTACACCTCACTGCAATACCACTGGAGGGTTGGAAGATTGACCATCTGCAAGTTTATCCCCAGGTCTGCAAAGCCATTTTGAAAGAATTTCAACAAGAGTATCTGGTGTGCCCCACTGATCCTGAAGACTGGAAGAAAATTGAACAAAGATTTAGAAACAGATGGAATGTCCCCCATGCAGTTGGTGCATTAGATGGAAAACACATTGCTACCAAGAAGCCCAAGAAGTCAGGCAGTGAATATTTCAACTACAAGGGCTACTTCTCCCTGCTACTTTTGGTTTAGTCAATGCAGATTACAAGTTCCTGTGGGTCAACGCGGGAGCCAGTGGGTCATCATCTGATGCACAGATTTTCAAACGCAGCAAACTGAAAAGAAGAATTAAAAATGGAACCTTGGGACTACCACCACCTGAACCACTTGGACCTTGGGGGCCAAATCTACACTACTTCCTGCTGGGGGACGATATCTTTGCCCTGATGCCTTGGCTGGTCAAGCCTTACAGTAGACGCCAACTGACCAGAGAAGAGAGAATAGCCAACTATAGGATATCCAGGGGGAGGAGGGTGGCCGAGAACTCATTTGGTATACTTGTCAAGAGATTCAGGGTGCTGTTGTCCACCATGGAACAGAGGCCAAAAGTTGTGAGAGACGTTGTGTTAACATGTGTGGTACTACATAACATGTTGAGAAGCCATCAGGGGGGAGCAGACACACCACCCACTCCAGCTGACGACATACAACCACCACAGGGGGACCAGGGGGAACAAAGACATCAAGAGAACTTCAGAAATCCATCGAGGGAGGCTAAACATCAACGAGAGCTACTGAAAGACTACTTCAATCACGTGGGGGTGCTGGCTGGGCAGGACAGAGTTTAAGAAGACTGAGGGGAGAACATGCTGTCATATATCAGTCCTTTTCAGGACTACCCAAATAATCCAAGAACTTTTATTTAGCAAAGTGTCGCCTCCCAAAAATAACCCCAAGTTTCCAACAATTTAATTCAAATTCAATTTCACCAAAAATATTCCCCATCACAAATACAAATCCATCCCACACTCAGTTTAAAAAAGTAAATTATATCACTTACAGATTCAAACCCAGGTCCTCACTTAACAAAGTTGTCATCCCACCCCAACATGACCTGGCTTTTTTCTCTGAGAAAAGTGGTATTAAAATTAGTATTAAAAAAAAGTTTCAAAATAAATACCTGGAAATATTTCTTGCAAAGAATTCACAAGAATTTTAAAAAAATGCCAGGAAATTTGCACAACAAAATTATACAAGCTTTGCAGTCCCAGGTAAATAATTTTTTTTCAGTTTATCAATCCATTGCCACTCACATTTTTGTAAATTTTGTTAGGCCTCACGTTTTTGGTGTGTCAGTGTGGATGTGGCTTTTTATTTAAAGTGGGGTTTTGGGAGACAGGGACATGGGTTTGAGTCTGGATCTTGGTTTTTGAGGGACGTGGGTTTGAGTCGACATCTTGGTTTATGAGGGACGTGGGTTTGAGTCCACATCTTGGTTTTTGGGGGACGTGGGTTTGAGTCTACAACTTTGTTTTTCTGGGGGTTGTGGGTTTGAGTCCACATCTTTTTTTTTTTTTTTGGGGGGGGGGGGAGGTTGTGGGTTTGAGTCCACATCTTTGGTTTTTGTTTTTTTGTTTTTTTTTTTTTGGGGGGGGGGGGGGGGGAGGGGGGGATTTAAATTTTTTTTTTGGGGGGGGGGGGTGGTGGTTTTACTTTGATTTCTTAGGGGATTATTTTTTTAAGGGGAATTTTTTTTTTTTTTTTGGTTTTTGTTTTGTGGTGGAAGTTTATTTATATTTGTTTAACATTCACACATTCATTCACACAATTTTTTTTGGTACTTTGGGGACGTGTAAGTGTTGGATGGTGTGCTTTTTTGTTTTTGGGCATACATGTGTAGGTTGTTAATTGTTTTTGGAAGATTCGGTTGGCCCTTAAAAGGGCCAGGTTTGGTGCGACTTGTGCGGGCTAATCCGCTGATTTGGGCTGACTCTGCTGGCTGGACTGACTGGGAGGTCTTGAATGTTCATGATGCATGGAAGATGGCACTGGTGACGGTGCTGGTTGAAGTTGAGAGGGTGAAACTGGCTGTGGTGTGTTCATCTGTTGATATGTAAGCACACTGGGAATAGCTGCGAAGAAACCGGATAATCCAGAAGTGTTGTGCTGACTCTCCTCCTGTTGTGAAGGTGCAACTGAAGGTGGGTTGAAAATCATTTGTCTGGAAGTCCCAGGCTGTTGTTCATCCACAACTACAAAAGAAGTAGGCTGTGCTGACGATGATGAAAGCCCCGATGGTTGCTGTACTTTCGCAATCTCTGTAACAGGCTGTCCTGTGGTAGTCTGTTGAGGCTGCACAACTGGAATGGAGACTGGTTGAGTTTCCGGGATGGTATGTATTCCCGTCTTGCTGTGGACTGTGTTGCTTCTGGAAGTTGATATGTGGTGACCTCTTGACTTGTGGTGACCTGTCTCTTGCGGTCTTCGGCCTTGTACTGTTTTTCACTGAGAAGCTTCACTGTCTCGTTCCTGAAGGTTAAAAAGTCCCTTTCTTCAAGATGTTCAATCTCAGAGTGGAGATAGTTGCAGAACGACTGTCAAGGACTTGGAGTGGGGTCCTGACGTGCACCCAGAAATGTGGAAATCATCGACCTCATCTGCTGGAACTGATCTAAGACTGGATCTGCAGATGTGGTGGTAGTCGCGACTGGAGGCTGTCGTCGCTTGGGACTGGTGCTTGAAGGCTGATGAGTAACATCTGATGCAATGCTGATTTCCATCTCAGATTCTGTGTCCCTGGATGTATCTGGAACTGAAGCTGAAGCTGCGGCTGCAGAGGGCCTCTGGCGTGACTTGAATGCAGAAGACTTGGAAACTCCCTTCCTTCTGATGTGACATAGAAAACTGAAACTGTCCTTCAGCGAGGTCTGATGTTCTGTGCTCTTCTCAGCTGCTTGTCCTGACTTTGTCTGAGTGAGCTTGCCATATCTGGTACGTTGAGTGTCGAACCACTTCTTCACAGTCTTGACAGACAAGTTTCTGGTAGCTGCTAGCTGCTCCAAAGTCCCTCCTTCTTCTGCTTGTCTTTGAAACTGTCATTGGTCTTGTCATAAATTTCCTCGTGCTGTTTAACGAACTCCATGATGGCTTCTTCGTCTGAATCACTCAGGAAAATGGACTTCATCTGGCCCTTCTTCTGTCTGGATTGAGTTGATTCTACATCAGTATCCATATCAGTTCGGACTCTCGTCTTTCCTCTTTCCTGGCTCTCTTCCCTCCTCTCTCTGTCCCTCTCCTCCTGTTCTATCCTCTCTCTCTCATCCCTCTCCTCTCTCTCCCTCCTCCTTCTCTCTATATCCTCAGCTGTATCTCCTAACTCAAACTGTGGTTGAGTATCTCTGGGTACTTCAATCTTTCTCCTTCTGCCCCTTGGCATGCTGATCAATCAATCAATTGTACAGCTTGTTTTAAAAAACAAAAACTTAAAAGAAAAGTGAAACCTCACAGAACAGATTTCACTCCCAACCAGTCCAGCCTAGCTCAGTACTAAAATCAAAGCTGCACACCAAGTTGTCTCTCGACAAGTCAAAGCCCAAAATACGCAGATAGTCTACTGACTCGCCTTTTTATACCCACAGATTTTGAAACCAACAGGCCATAAGAACCAAAATATTCCCGGCTTGTCTGTTAGTGTTACAGGCCTGTCGGTTTGCTGTTTACGACTTTTCTGTTTCAGTTTACGGCCTGTCGGTTACAATTTTTCCCGACTCTAGGACCCAGTCTGTAAAAGTTACCGACTGGCCTGTAAACTTTACAGGCCTGTCGGGAACAGTTACAGACAGGCCGGCTAAAGTTACCGACTGTACTGTAACACTTCCTGCACGGTCGGTGAGTCATCACATACAGTCTGGAAGTCCATATTTGCTACAAGTCGGATACTTGTTACAGACAGGCCTGTTTGATTAACCGACAAGCCGGGAAGTGTAACTGACAGGCCGTTAAATTAACCGACAGGCCTGTTGCTAGGGGCCTGAAATTAGGGTCAGATACAAGGGTCGGCAACGGTCGTAGAAATATCAAACATGTTTGATATGTCACCGACTCTCCCCGACAGGCCGGGAACTTGAAACCGACCATTTTAATATTGGTCCCGACTCTCCAAAAATGCATAGTTACTGGCCAGTCGGTTCCAGTGGAAACACTGCATTACATCCATACACAGTAGATCTTTTCAATGGGGGCTGTGCGAAATTAATAGAGATATCTGAAAAGCTGTCTCACAAAAACAGGTCACCTGCAGTAAGTTTGCATAAACCTCAACCTTGCACAAAACAAAAGATGGAATATGCAATAACATCTGTAAAATTGGTGCACTTTCGCATACCAAATAAGGAAGTGTAAGTGACAACAAAAATAAATATCTTCTGGGATTTATGTTTGCAAACTGTGCAAAGTTGGGTGCTGATTTCCAGTATAAATGACATTATTGCCCCTTAAAAACTATTCCAAAAGGCTGTTCTGATTTTATAACAGGAAGACACGTCGTATTCTGGTTGTGATGGACTGCTAAAATAGCATCAGAGATGCCCGTACCCCACAGCCTGGGGAAAAAGTTTTTAACACCATGAGATACAGAAGTAGTGAAACAGTAAAAGATCTGGATACTTTCAGAGCAGTGTCAATTGTAAAAAGCTCCAAATAATGTTTAAGTAAGAAAATAACATCTAAGAGAAAGAAAATATATGTAAAGATAAAGTACTTAAAACCAGGCAATTCAACAGCAAGATGACAGCATTTATCATCAAACTAAAAAATACAAAGGTGTAAAATTTATTAATTGGAGTATAGCTGTCAATGGAAATAGCACAATTATGTAAAAGTGCATATAACAATCAGTTGCAGCAATCCATATATCTTTGTCATAAGAGAAAGATGTCTCAAATATGGCAGGTGCACACACTTTGGCAGAGCAAAAAGGTCAAACCATGATGCACACCTACACCTAATGTCCCTACCAAGTGTCAACCTTCCACACCTTATGGAATCAAAGAAATAACTTAGATAAGATTTCAAAACTCATGGTCACTATGACACGGCCAAAGGTCAAATCAAGGTCACACCATGATGTTGCACACCTACACCCCCTAACCAATGTCCCTACCAAGTATCAACTTCCTACACCTTACGGTTGCCGAGATATAGCCAGGACAAGATTTTGTAGGTCAAGGTCACTACGGCAAGGTCAAAGGTCAAATCAAGGTCACACCATGATGTTGCACACCTACACCCCCTAACCAATGTCCCTACCAAGTATCAACTTCCTACACCTTACGGTTTCTGAGATACAGCCAAGACAAGATTTTATAGGTCAAGGTCACTACGGCAAGATCAAAGGTCAAATCAAGGTCAGACCATGACGTTGCACACCTACACCCCCTAACCAATGTCCCTACCAAGTATCAACCTCCTACACCTTGCGGTTTCTGAGATATAGCCCGGACAAGATTTTCAAACTGAAGGTCACTACGGCAAAGTCAAAGGTCAAATCAAGGTCAGACCATGACGTTGCACGCCTACAAAACCTAACCAATGTCCCTACCAAGTATCAACCTCCTACACCTTGCGGTTTCTGAGATATAGCCTGGACAAGATTTTCAAACTGAAGGTCACTACGGCAAAGTCAAAGGTCAAATCAAGGTCAGACCATGACGTTGCACACCTACAAAACCTAACCAATGTCCCTACCAAGTCAACTGCTTACACCTTACGGTTTCTGAGATACAGCCCGGACAAACTTGTGTGAAAACAATACCCTGACACCCCCTTAAGGGCTGTGGGGTAAAAATTTGGGTTTCATAAACCCCTCAAAATGAATTTTAAGACAAGTGTTTTGTGAAATAAAAGCTTATATAAAACAAAAGCCAAGGGCATTATACCACCCTCTGCCTCAAGAATCATTGCACACAATATATCATGTCACTGAAAATATTAATCCTAATAAGGTTGACACATGACACACCTGAGTTATTGACAGATTATGGAAACAGTGAAATAAAAGATGACAATTTCTGTGTATCCAACTGGAAAATTTGTTAGGTAGCTATTGCTTTTACTATGTCCTATAATTTCAGTCCTTCAGTATCACACCCTTGTCACTTGATGTTTTCAAACTTGCTTTTTAACCTGAATAATTTAAAATATTACAGTAATACTCTCTGTTTTAACTGTTTAAATGATAAACATTGATCATGTATATTTTTTACATTTTTAAAGTAACTTATTTGCTATATGAGACACTTTATGCCCTATTAAATCTCATGAAAGTAAGTTTTTTCCAGTTTTGTCCAGTTTTTTCTGGTTTTATCCGGGAAAAAAGGGGGTTTTATCCAGTTTCATCCAAAAAATAGGTTTTGTCTGGAAAAAACCCAACCTTGCAGGTTTAGGTATTCATTCTTGATCTGAATGCATGCCCAGTTTCACCCACATAGTATTTGTCACATTTCTTACATAAATAAGGTATACTACATCACTCAGTTCACACTTAATATGGGTGAAAACCATCTTGAGATTGAGTTTTCTATATGTGGTTTTACACATTACACTCTCATCCTTGTGTATTAGGGGACAGTATATGCATTTGCCCAATCTTGTACAGTGCTTGGGTCGGATTTGCTCGCTGTTGTTTAATCTTTGGGGGATATGATATGGTTGCATTAGTTAGAATGTCCCTTAGATTATGAAGTCTTTTAAAGAGACTGACTTCGGCAAGTAAATACAAGGTCTCATCAGAAATCCTCTCTTCTTGGTATAAGAGTGTCTGCAGTTTGCATGTTCAGATTGCTAGACTGTAGGTCCAACCTGGAGAAGGCTGTAGACAGAGTGCTATGACTACAACTTCAAGATGCCACACTCAGTGTAAAGATAAACAAAAATAAAATTAATTATGTGTGTAGTCACTGAGGAAAGTTCACTAAATGTGTATTTATGGACTTATACTCTTATGATTTTACATTCAGATGTGTGGTCTCATCAGAGGCTGGAGTTTAGACCAAGTCCCATCCCTGAAGTACCTTTTGGAGAGTGCAATACTGCACCACTAGATAGCACATTGTGCTGGTGCAGGCACTTCTGGGTGCAAAATCACTTCAGTGTTGTTAATGATTTTGCGATGTTGTGCATTTTGTAAAGTTAAGTATTTTTTAATAATTATGTTTATGTGATGATTATTATAAGTGGGATAAATATACATGAGCAATAATGTCACCTGTGAACTTGGATTTGTTAGATAAATGACCTTTGACCTTTTATATAGTTTATTTATTAGGAGCATTTCCATAGTATTTTTTACACTCTTTGCTGGATTTTAAATTAACTGTATGTAACTGAGGTCGACAGTTGTTTACTAACCATATCTAGTAATGGATATGGTAATCAATTACTTGGACCAGATCTTGTGGGTACAGAGTATAGGTCCAGATATGGGTAAACTGGAGTACAGGTAAGGTCATGTCCACGAATAAGAATAGGGAGTAGTATAAAAGGCGTTAAAAAGGTTAAAAAAAGAGCACAGTGGTGAAAATTGACACCTAGACCGAGTTTCTGTCCCGTCGCCGATTGCTATTGGTATACTGATGGACACAATGGCAAGGGACAGCGGTCACATGTACCTGTTTTCTGTGTAAATTTTGAACAGCAGACAATTTTTGCATTTACTTAATAATGCCCTTGCTATGACTATACACATATATCCAGTTTATAATACATATGTTGTTACATTAAGCTGATTTTGCATGCCAGAAATTGTTTTTGAACATAACATACCAGTGGTGAAGTTTTGTTGACGTTTTAAAAATATTTTGAAATATACATATATCAATAAGATATGCATTAAATATTAGTGAATGGCACACATACATACCTCAAAGAATGCAAATAACACTTTAAATTTTGTGGCAATATGTGTAGGAATATACCGTTCAAAATTTACACAGAAAACAAGTACATGTGAGCTCTGTCCCTCGCCATTGTGTCCATCAGTATATCAATAGAAATCGGCGACAGGACAGAAACTCGGTCTAATTGACACCTAGACAGACTAATCTGTCTCTCAGCCAATATTTAAAAGATGGATGTGTTGACGAGAGAGAGATGGCATAAGTATGCCAAAAACATAAACGCCCTGAAGGGCAACAGATGGCACACATCATGGCATTTAACATGTACCAGGCTACCACCTTGAGTATCAAGGATGTGCCCTGCATTAAAAGAAATAAACTTTTTACATAGTTAATTGATATATTTACCAAAATTTATTTCACTTGCAAAATTTCATCAATTTTTATACAAACAGGAAGTGCAGAAAAAAAAGTGTCTATATTACTGCAAACACAGAAAATTGTGTTCCTGCATCTAAATGCTTTATACTGTTAATACATTTAAGTGAATATTTTAAAGTTTAAAGTGACAGTCATTTCAGATATTGAAGTTTTTTGTTTGGCAAGGAACTCTGTCGCAAAATGCCATCCATCAGTTTTAAAAAGGCATATTCTGGGACAGAAAACTCGGTCTATATTGACACCAGGATTTGTGCACCACAGTAAAGATTCTTTAAAAATAATGGTGATATACCCAAAGTACCTTATTAGTTATTTCAAAAACAAAAGCCCAGGAAATGACAAACGGTAACAAGTGTATGTTTTAGAGTTTACTCGGCACACATTTTGGCACTCTGGCACACTGCAGTGTTGTTGATGTTGTTCAGACTAAATACCGAACCGACATTTGAATGCGAAATCTCCAAAAAAAAAATGTTAGCGAAGACAGGGAGCCCCAAAGCTCACTGGATCGATTTTTTTAGTCATTATCAATGTGTAAATATTAAAACTTATAAGTGACATGTGCATGTGTATATAGAAAGAAAATCATTTGGGTTCAATAACCTAAGATCACTTATACAGATCAAACATATATAAAACATTTAACCCTGAATGATACTGCAAACTTTTAGTTAGCTCCTAACATTCATTGTCCATGTGTAACTATTAAAACTTATAAGTGACATGTGAATGAGTATAAAGAAAGAAAATCTTTTGGGTTCTATCTTTTATTGTAAAAATTCGCACATAGACTAGACACAATGTGTTTGCCCCATTAACAATTTATACCCGGTATCACGTATGCCCAAACTTACCCAAACAGTGATGCCAGGGCATTAGGGACTACCGATGCTACTCTATCGTCATGTTTTACGTACTGCCACATGGCATCAGATGCCCATGCTCCATAAGCCCTAATGCTCTCAAATGGTACTTTACTCCCGAACGCCAAAAACACCCCTGTGCGTCGAAACGGATAAAAAGTCAATCCATATCCTCTAAGGCCAAGTTTTTTCCAATCTCGACCCAAGTAAGTGTTCCGTCAACGGGAGACATTTAACCGTCATAAGGGGGGAACGCAGTTTTTTTCCAATCTCGACCCAAGTAAGTGTTCCGTCAACGGGAGACATTTAACCGTCATAAGGGGGGAACGCATAACTCCCGCTAAGAATTAGTTACTGGGCACAGGAGAGGGAAAGTGGAAACCTGTGGGACTCCCACCTCATGGTATTGGTCCGACCTCTGCAAATTCTTTGCCCACAGTCATCACACAAGGCTCGACATCCCTGGTTGACTTGACCCACCATACCACCACTATTTCTTATAGCATGATCAATTCAATCCACTTGACGCACAACACTGGTGGGAAAAGGATCCACTTGATCCAACATATTAACACTTTCACTACTGTTGGCTCTTAAACGGCAACACAAATATTATTATCATTTACCACTTCTTTTAGATTAAGTTGGCCACCTGCACTGGACCTGCATCATTAACACTATTAACTATCACCCTATGAAAGGGCTTAGCATTGATATTCCACCCTCAATTACTCAGAAATTCTTGTCTAAACATGTGACATTTCATATTAGGCACAAAAGATGTTGCATTGCATTCAATGTACTGCCAGTGTTGTGAGTGTTTAACCTATGAAAATCACACTGAAGAGCCCAATCAGCATCTTCTTCAAAAGAGGTTGCGTCATAAGTGCTGCTGTAAACGTCTTGGTCCCAAGAAATGAGTTGACGACAACCCCCAAAATAAGATGAATCACAACGTCCATACTTGACTACATGGCCATCGCCCGACTCGGCATATTTTCTTCTCTGGCTATGATGGTGTGTGTATGTGATACCCGCAACGGGGTCCGTATGTTGGTCCATGCCCTCGCTGCAGTTACCAGAGCGATGAAACTTACACAAGATGTCTTTTGGATGTTGAACTGCTTGTACGTGCTGTTGATGCCCTATTTGTTGGTCTCGCAAAGACAGCTGCATGTGTATGTGTCATTCTACATTGTACTAAAGTCAACCTGTCCATCCATGAGATTTCTCCCTTCTTCAATCTTGTGCATATTACTAATATATGCCCCTCGTGCCACTGCCAGCGAGGTGGAATCTGCTAACTTCAGTAGCTCGTACAACTCTAACATCATGTACTGTCACATTAATGAATTAAGAGTATCATGGACATTCTTAATAAAAACATTACAAACTGAGTGTCTGTCAGATCAAGGTTACATGTTTCTTTGCAGATCCCACCAGAATAGCTTCATTTGCCCATCTTCTGGGGGATATGGATGCCGAACTATCAGTAGTATTATACCTTCCCGAACATTTACTCTTATCCTGTGTGTTATCAAGGCGGGCCTCTGCTTCTAACTGCTGAAGTCGTTCGGTGATCAACGCCTGCACCCTTAGGACTTGTTTCCATTTGTCATCGCCTAGAGGTTTATTGTCAATGGCAACATTTGGCATCCTTGTCTGTTGTTGAGGCCATGGAGCTTTAGGTGCTACCTTTGGTAATTCTTGCAGTTCAGCTTTCAAAAAGTCTAGTAAATCTCAATGACCCTCTGCTTTCTGCTCCTCTTGCGGCTCAACTGTCCAGAGTTGTGTTGCTTGCGGAGTTGTCGTGTTCAAAGCTAGTTTGCCTAATTCATCCATAACTTTCTGCGACAAAAGCCTAGCTTCCATTTAGCTAGCCATTTTACCACCTGAGTCAATAATTTCAACGTCACTTGAGACCAACTTTGTTTTTCTCACCTTCAGTTTTGCCCCAACACCTAGTTGTGTTCCAAATAAGGGTTTGTCACTCTCCACACTGATGACTGGTTCAAGAGACGCATTAGGACGCCTTACTTCACCCTGGCATTCACCTTCTGGCATTGTTTGTGATTCCACTTGCTGTGGGGCCACAGTGCAGATGCTGTCCTGAACACCTACCTGAAGACGTGAGGTGGCCTCATTCTTGCCTAATTCCAGTGGTTTGATTGCCATTTTCTGTTTGTCTTTATCTTTGCCTTTCATTCCATAACATATAAACACAGCCACTGCCAATCAAACACACAACCAAAACAATGGCACACAAATACACATAAGAAAACAACTGAAATATGTTAAAAAATAGTTCCAAATATTTTTTTCCCATGTTACTTGTTCAAGCTCTAAAATGATACTGTGGGAAAATTCCAACCACGCGGTATATAACGCACACTGCGCATGCGCTGATATAAAACATTTAACCCTGAATGATACCGCAAACTTTTAGTTAGCGCCTAACAAAATTTTTATTGGTTTACAAGGAGTCAAATGGACTGGTTTCCAAATAAAGCAGTAAAAATATAACATTTTCAAGTTTTATTAATCAGAATAGGAAGAGACCCAATTAGCCCCATTCAGACAAACTCTGTAAAATAATTTTCCAAAATGTTTAGGACTTTTGGGGTTCAAGTCCTTTATTTTTATTGTACAGCCTCAAAAGGCTATGCAGTTACGTTTTCACTCATTGCATCTGGCTGGACAGGTAGCCAGTTGGCCAGGTGTTTGGGCAGGAATGGTGAAAAAATCTTGTCGGACTGTTTCTCAGAAACTGCAAGGTGTATTAAGTTGATAATTGGTGGGTACATTAGATGTAGGGTGTAGGTGTTCATACCATAGTGTGACATTGATATGGCCTTTCTGTAGTGAAAAAAACAAACATTAGGTTGAAATAGGTCTATTTTTCCTTATTTCTGAGATACATGTGTTTTTGCATTGTATGCAGAAATTCAAGATGGCCATCAAAAATGGTGGGACAACAAATTTTTAAGAAGTATAAATATAACTGCTACAGCCATTTGGGCCAAACCTCAACCTGAACTGACTGCTTAATTGATCATTAATAAGTCCGTCATTTTGTATAAGATCAGTTCTGAAAGTTTTTGATTTCCAGACATCTATATAACGAATATGACCTTGGCTGTTGATGTTAAACTCCAATTTTGATATGTAGAAGTATTGGGATTTTTTGTTTTCATATTTTAGATGCCAAGCTGTCATAATTGCTTTTGAAGGATATGCTACTGATATATATAGCATGCATATGACAGTATATGATATGATACTGGTCACTCTACTGAAACTGCCCTACTGCATATTAAAAATAAGATCCATCTCTCACTGTCATGTGGCGAGTTTACTGCATTTGTCTCACTTGATCTGTCTGCCACCTTCGAAACAACTTACCATGATACTCTTCTGAACCTTCTGAAGTCCTGTTTTGGTGTATGTAGCACGGCCCTGAAGTGGTTGTCCTCCGATCTCAGCCACCGATTCCAAGCAATTAAAATTGGGTCAACCCTCTCATAACTGCACAAGCTGCTGTTTGGAGTTCCACAAGGCTCTGTCCTTGGTCTTCTGCTCTTCTCTCTATACACCATGCACTCTTTTGAGTAAGGTTATTCAAAGGCACTCTGATATCAAATTCCATTTTTATGCCGACCACACTCAGTTGTTTGTTCATTTATCCTACAAAAATGCCACCTCAGCCTTAGATAAATTGACTTCTTGTCTTCAGGGTGATCAGGAATTGATGTCATTAAGTATGCTTAAATTAAACCCTGAAAAAACAGACTTCATCATATTTGGTTCTCATGCTCAGCTAAAGAAATTAGATTCTTAAATTCCTGTTAGGATATTTGGTAAATAGTTGCACCCATCAGCTGTTGTAAAGAACCTGGGTGTCGGGTTTGATGATAATTTTTCCTTTGCTGGTCATGTTCACAAACAGGCCAGACAGTACCTGATGGATGAGGCTGCTATCCTGGCGGTAAATGCCCTGGCGAGCAGTCATCTGGAATACTGCAACTCTCTTTTAAGAAGTCTGTCCAGTTTCAACATGCACAAATTGCAGTGTATTCAAAACACACTTTGTAGGACTGTCACAAATTACAATGGATACTCACAGGCTACTCCTATTCTAAAAAAACTCCATCGGTTGCCAGTTGGATTTTGGTGTATTTTCATAATTGCCACTTTGGTTTATAAGTTTCTTCACTGTGGTCACCCAAGCTATTTCAGCCCCTGTCTTTTCATTGTGGAAGATATAGCACAAGATACAACCACCTAGATAAAAGGTTCCTGGAGGTTCCTCAATACTACCCATCAGCACACAAATCCAAAAAAAACACTTTGGTTACAGTTTTGCTTTTGATTTTCCCACACTTTGGAATGATCTGCCTGATGAGTCCATTCTACTCCAAACCTTGCCTGTTTCAGGTAAAAAGTAAAATCTTATCTCTTTGATAAGTATCTCTTTGATAAGGCTTTCCAACTTAAGATATAAATTCCCCGGTGTCTCTGTGGTGTCCACCTGGCTATGTCTATATTAATGATGATTATTGAATTTACCTGCATGGTGTTGCACCTTAGAGTCTGCCTTGGCACAGATTAAGTGTTATAAAAGTTATAAAAGCTAGGAGGTGGTGGTTGAGGAGGCAGGTAGTAAAGTTGTGCAGAGTAGTATGGTTGAATGATTGATTTGTTTAATATCACATCTAGTACCTTGCTTTGGTTTTGGCCTTATACAATGGCTAACAATGTGCATATTGCTGTTGTGAGGCTGGCCACTGGTGGTCCCATGGCATAAGTGATGCTTGGGTGAGACTGCTGCTGCTTTTGTTAAGACTGCTCTGACATGACTCTTTCTAAAAGTGCAATTGTGTTTTTCCTGAATTCTGTAAGATATGGTTCCTCCATATTTCTGTCTTTGTCTGAATATGGTAAACACAGACTATTGTTGCCTGATTATGGTTTCTGGAGTTGGACACTTACAAAGTAGTTCATAATCTCCTCTATTCTTTCCAATGTGCCATGGAAATGATTGCTATTGTCAAAGCGTTTGGAGCTCTATTGTCTTTTGATGTGGGTGATTGAACTGCTGAGCTGGTATCTGATCCAAATGCCCTGATATTGAGATCTTTGCAATAGTCTCGGAGTTGAGTGTTAGCATGTTTGAGTAACACTGTGACCAACCTCTGCTCGTTGCTTCTTTTTAACTTGAAGCCTGACTTTTGAACCTTTGTCTAGACCCTCTGTGTTGTGCCATCCCCTGAGTCCTTGAGATGAGTTTCCCTCTGATTAACTTTCACCTGAGACACCACATAATGAGCCAATTGCAATTCTGCATGGATCACACTCCACCTGGGACTGCTTGTCCACTGCAAATACCTCCCAAATCTAGAGTCATCCTCCTCAGTTACTGTGACTGTCCACTTCCTCTTTCCCCTGAACACACGTCTGGAGGAAAAAAAACAAAGCCCCAATAATATTCCCCCAGAAAGGGAATAATATATATAATATGTCATATAAAATATGCCAGCATGGATATCTCTTTAAAAATTGAAAATAGATTGAAGAAAAGATGCTCATCACCCCTCTGTTTATACCAAAATAAAATGATCATGTATGCCCACTCCGGGTGGTCCTTTACTCCCCCTTCTACCTGGAAAGTGATTCATGATACCCAGGTGACCACCTGCCTTCCCAGTGGCAGGCTAAAGAACCTCAAGGACGTTGATAAATGGTCATCCTTGAGCCTCAATCTTTCAGTTAGGGGAATGCAAGTCACTTGAGACCTTGAACTGTACTTTGTTCAGTCGGATGGGTCAAATAGCACTTTGAGTCCTGTAGTACATGGAGATATTGCGCTGAGTATAAAAAACTAGTACAATACAATACCTCTGGGTAGCTTCCATAGGAGTAAGAAGAAAGCCAGGGTAGCTTCCAATTGGAGTAAGAAGAAAGCCATTCCAAATTGCCCAGGAGCATAGTATAATCTTGATGGGAGAACTGCAACATGACTGTTCTGATGTCAAGATAGATCAATAGTACCCCTGGTTTTGCCTTCCCGGGCCACCACTGTGGTGGCCACACATCCTTACATCTGGCACCATAATGATGTTCTAGTGGCCACCCATGAAAAAAAATTTGTGTGGAAAAAAATTCTGAACATCTTGAGAATTTTTTGTGATTCTCCAAAAATGCCATTTGCTGCTCTTGGATGACATTACAGCTGAAATTTGTTCACAAGGAATCATCCATGACTATTAGCCAATAAGTGGCTCAGCTTATAAATCAAGTTGGTCTGGTTGGATCTTTTCCATCAAACATTCTAATTCTAATAGCACTTTTATAGCACTTAATCTCTGTCAAAAAGACAGACTCTAAGGCGCATCACACAAAAACATTGTTCAATATTCATAAACCAGAGACATTGCAGGGGTCAGCACCGTGGAGAAAGCAGGAGGAGATTGGAAATTTAGGGTGGATAAGCTTTTCCAAAGAGGTATGACTTCAGCTTTGACCTGAAGGAGGCAACTGAGTTTGCAGAACGGACCTCGTCAGGAAGGTCATTCCAAATCATAGGTGCGTCATACGCAAAACTCTTTCTTTCGAGACTTGAAAACTGAAGCAAAGTGGGGAACCTCAAGAAACATGCCATCAGATTGACTTCGACGTGTGTTATATGCACTATGTCTGGGTATGAGAAAGGGTTCAAAGTATTTGGGGTTACCACTGTGTAGGAACTTATAAACAAGCACTTCAGCCTTAAAGATAGAACCGTACTTAATCGGCAACCAATGTAGTGCTTTTCTAACTGGAGTGATGTGTGAATACTTGGTGGTGTTGGCAACAATTCTGAATGAGAAATCTGAGTCAAACCAGACACCAAGATTCCTAACTGCATCTACTGGTGATATAAGATTACCGAGTATGTTGACTGGGAAGTAGTGATTAAGTTGTTCACGCTGAGACTTAGAGCCAAACACAATGAATTCGGTCTGATCAGGATTTAGCTTAAGCTTATTTGTAGAGAGCCATCTCTTAATGTCTTCTAGGCAGCGTGATGGTTTATCAAGGGCCGAGGCAACATTTTTATGTGTGAGATGCACATACAATTGTGTGTCATCAGCATAGAACTAGAAACTCATACCAGGATGATTCTGTATGACAGCGGAGTAGTATAGAGTGAAAAAAGGATTGGCCCCAAGACAGAGCCTTGAGGCACACCATACAATAACTTTTTGGCATCAGATAAAATTGACCCTATGTTAATGCACTGTACACGGTCTGAGAGATAAGACTTGAACCAATCTAGGACAACCCCACTGACACCGT
Organism: Sabellastarte sp. h YS-2021; assembly: GCA_964017235.1. NCBI lineage: Eukaryota > Metazoa > Annelida > Polychaeta > Sabellida > Sabellidae > Sabellastarte > Sabellastarte sp. h YS-2021. The sequence continues at coordinate 77,150,788 of OZ024929.1, read as the reverse complement.
ACCAGGAACTGAAAGAATCAAGAAGTGTATCATGATCAATAGTATCAAACGCTGCTGATTGATCCAAGAGAATGACAGCAGTAGCCTCACCTTTAGGAAAAGCCAGATGAACAGCATTCTTAATTGAAAGTAATACAGATTCAGTTGAGTGACCTAGTTTATAGGCAGACTGCCTGACATTTTCTAGTCTGTTCAAACTGACATGATCATTCAATTGAGAAGCAAAAACACTTTAAACAAGTTTCGATATGAAGCCCAGACCTGAAACAGGCCTGTAGTTTTTTAAATCATTTGGTGGTAGGGAAGACTTTTTAATCAATGGGGTTACAATAGCCTTCTTAAACTCAACGGGTACAACACTTTCTGACAATGAGCCGTTAACAAGCCTGGTAATAGAGAGCAGTAAGATATCTATACATTCCTTAACAAGAAATGTGGGCCATGGATCTAATAAACAAGATATAGGGGGTGATTTCATGATAATTTCCTCCTGAGAAACTTGTTTAAAGCAGCTGAAATAAGCCACGTCGGGTGGAGGAGGGAGAATGAGTCACTAGAGGAAAATGAATTTCTGTTTTTAGCTATTTTGTCACTGAAGAAAGTGACAAACCTGTCAGCAAGACCTTTCTTAGATTCATGAGAAGGGTGTACTGCTTCAGGACTAGAGTGTAGTGCAGAATGTAAGGCCTGCCATAGCTTCTTGGAGTCATTATCATTTTCTCTGACTAGGTTTCTGAAGTAACTTGCCTTATCTTTGTTGACCAGTGAATTGCACCGAGCAATCTGTTGACGAAGTCTAGATCGATTGTAGGCAGATTTATCTTTATGCCAGATTCGTTCCAGTTGTCGTCTGATATTTTTTGCCAGCCGGTAGGTGTCAGATAGCCAACCAGTAGCCTGTTTGGTAGAAGCACGAGTACCCAATGGCGCATGCTTATTGAGCAATCTGCTCAAGTCGCCTAAGTATTGTTCACACAGAACACTGACTGTATCACCAGGGCGTCTTACAAATGAGCAATTTCCCAAATCCTTACACAAACTGTCCAAGTCAATTTTACGATACCTCCTGTAGGTGACCACTGTTTCCTTATGTGAAGGAAGATTAACTGAATCAAGCTGAGCAATGACAAGAGTATGATCAGAGATAAATTCAGCAACTCGTACATTGGAAAAACCACTGGCATCAGTAGGAGTGAGAACAAGGTCTAAAATATGACCATGAAGATGGGTAGCCGTTTGAACATTTTGTGTGATATTGAATGATTCTAAACAGTTCTGGAATTTAATACTGTCATTTGAAGAAGTATCCACATGAATATTAAAATCACCACAAATTAGGAATGAGGGAGAAACTATTCTAAAAGATTGAGAAATTGGTCCAGGAAACTGTCAGAACATGAGCCAGGTGGACGATAAACACAAGTTAGCACAAGTGGTTGAGCCGCGGACCCAATTGCAATTTATCCACTGATCTAAACTGGATAGCTTTGTTGATAAAAAATCCAACACGATCACCCCGGCCATGAATATGGGGTTTGTGGCAGAATTTGAAACCTGTCGGGGTGATGGAATGTATAGAAGACTGTCCGTATCCTCCAGGCGAATATGTGTTTTAGTGACAGCAAGAATGTTGACAGAATGTGCTGATACAGTATCATTTGATGCACGGTCCCTTGTTTCTTACAGATCGACAATTTACTGCCCCAAAAGAGATTGGTCCAGGATTAAGTGAGATATCACCGCAAAGCAACAATAGGGTTGCAAGACCATGACGCTTAGCCACACAAGGGAAATGATGCATATTCAGGACATAGCTATGGGGTCTGTAGGGGCGTGGTAATGAAGTAAGACCATGAGCAGACAATGGAATAAACACTTTGGAATCACTGTATCCTGACTTTCTCCAAAACAACAGTAAGAGAAACACCCAGCAGATGGTAGACATTGCACTCCAGTTCCCTAAACTAAGAACCTGACCGTGAGGAGTACCACCGGTATGCCTTAATACTAAGTTGCTTGCTATGTGACACAGTTTATAAAAAATATTATGTGTGAATATGGTTTGGTCTCTTCCCTGAAGTCGCTTATGTACTCACGGGGTCAACTTAAAATTTCTAGTAAAGCTTGTTAGATATCTAATTGAGTAGTATTTTATAAAATGGACGTCTCGATGAAGATCAAATACTTTAAACAGAACTCACGGACATATGCAAAAGCAGTCATTTGGTAAAACTATTAGGGTTTTTCTAATACTTTTGTAAGAAATAAATAATGCTTAATAGTGATAAATAATGGGTATAAGAGTGAAGGGTGGTATCTGAACAAGAATACCATTGAGAGGAATTATATTATACATACTGGTTGATGCCAAGAGGTGCAATTGTGGGGATGTCCCAGATGTATTTGAGTTCAAGCTTTCTACGGTTACTCATGCAATCTGGTCCTGTCTTATTGCCCAACCATTGCACTACACTAAATCTCATGTGTTTGTAAGAGTGGTCTTCAGCAGTGAAATGTCTAGATACTGGTGTTGATATTTTATTAGGATTTTTGACACTTGCTATGTGTTCGTAAATCCTTTTTCTAAAGGGTCTTCCTGTTTCCCCTATGTATTGTTTATTGCATTTTGTACAATGAATTAAGTATATTATATTGTAAATTTCACATGTGATTCTGTGTTTTGGTGGTAGGTTTCTACATTGGTGAGTAGAATCAGTGTGTGTACTAATAAAGATGGTTACTTTATGTAATTTTGGGCAGTAGGTGCATTTGGCTAACCTAGTGCATACGGGTGGGAGGGAGGAAATGCTTTGTCTGGCTTTCTTGGGTGGGTAGCTGATTGTGTTTGATGTTAGAATATCCCGTAAGTTTGGGAGTCTTCTGTATCCTATGAGGGGTTTGTCAGGGAAGATTTTTTGTAAATCTTCTGTGTTTTCTATAATATTCCAATTATCTCTAATTATTCTTGAAATATTGGGGTTCCTGGGGTTAAATGTAGTCACTAATACTTCTGGTGATTTTATTTTCTTGTTTTTGGTTTCTAGTAGGTCATTCTGCGAAAACCTGGCTGCCCTTTTGTTATGGTAGACTAGGGTTTTGCGAGGGTAGCCTCTGTCTAAGTAATATTTGATCAATTTTTCACCATTGATTTGGTAATCAGTGTCCAAAGTACAGATTCTTCTAATACATAAGAACTGGCCATATGGTCCATTTGCAGTCACACTGTGGGGGTGTGCTGATTGGTAATGTAGGTATAGATGGGTGTCAGTAGGTTTGTTATACAGGGTAGTGTATAAATGTCTATTGGGTAGGATTTTTACTGTGGTGTCTAAGAAGTTAATTTCCTCTTGGCTTATTTCATGGGTAAACTTGATGGTTTGGTGAATGCCATTGAGATATTCGACAAACTTATTCAGTTGTTCTTCACCATGTGTCCATACCATAAATATATCATCTATGAACCTTTTCCATAGTAAGGGTTTGAGTGGGTAATTATTGAGTGCTCTTGTTTCAAATTTGTCCATGAAAATGTTGGCATAATTTGGCCCTAGAGCAGTAGCCATAGCTGTTCCTCCTGTTTGTAGGAAGTAATCTCCATTGAACTCGAAATACATATTGTGTAGAACCAGTTTAAGTAAGTCAAGTATGTAAGTACTAATACTGGTCTTAGTAGGGTCTTTCCTTAATTGATCGGCTACTGCTGTGATTCCCTCTTGGTTTGGGATATTAGTGTAGAGTGAACTTACATCTAATGTTACTAAGAATGAACCTTCTGGTATTGGTCCAATTTCTTTGATCTTGCTGATGAAATCCTGAGTGTCCCTAATGTAGGATTTGGTTGTGGGTACATATTTTTGTATATGTGCATCCACAAACTTGCTTATATTTGCAGTTGGATGGGTGACAGAGCTGCAGATAGGTCTTCCTGGGATATTCTTTTTGTGAATCTTTGGTAATAGGTAAAAGTGGCCTATTGTGCATTTATTTGGTGAGAGGTAATCTAGATTTTCTTCACTGATCAATCCTCTGCTTCTCATGGTGATTAGTGATTGTGTGATTTTTTCACTCACTGTTTTTGTAGGATCTTCATTGAGAGGTGCATAATAATTAGGATCACTTAATTGTCTGTAACCCTCTCGTAAGTAATCAACAGTGTTCATGACTACTACAGCTGAACCTTTGTCTGCTTTCTTAATAACTATATTCTTATTCTCACATAGTTCAGAAAGGCCTGTTCTTTGTTCTTTTGTGAGGTTATTTTGTTTACTTTTTTTTTTTATTTTTTTACTATTGAGTAGGCAAGTTTTGAATGCTTGTTTAAACACATTCAAGGAGATATGAGTATTTGTAGGCTTCCATGTACTCTTGTTTTTGAAGGGTGCATGGGTTTCTTTAAAAGGATTTTCATTGTCATCAAGGTTTTGAGCCAAGAATTTTATGAGTTCCTGGTCATTGTTGTCCAGTAATTTATTGTCATTATAGAAATGATGTTTCAAGACTAATCTTCTGTGGAAATCTTTGAAGTCTGTCCAGATTGAGGATTTATCTGGGGGGCCAGGGCTTGGACAAAATGGAAGACCCTTTTGGAGTGCTTCAGTTTGTGGTTGTGTTAAATGGGTGTCTGAAATATTGATTACAGTGTGTCCTATTAGGTTTCTCATGGATTTTCCTGGTGGGAGAATCCCAGGTTGGCTATTGATAGCCTCCTGCTTAATTTTATCTAATAGGTTGGTAACCGTGTCAGACATTATCAAAGATTGTGTCAAGATTTACGTAATTTGGTGGTTCTAAGGTAGGTAAAATGACTCCGGCTAACTCCAGTAAATGAGGCGTAAAACCAAGTGTTGGGTACTTTATTGAACATTGGTGGGTCCATTTTTAGGTTAGAGTTTATTTAGCAGAATTAAGCAGAATTAAGGTTGTATTTCATACCATAACCATGTTTGTTTATATTATTCTTATAAAGTCTTGAGTATATTGACTAAGAGAGACTTAATGTTTGTTTTACTCTGGTTCTGTTTGGGTTGTCTCCTTGGGGGTGCTGTTCGTCTCCCCTGAGGTTGGCCTCTCCTTTGGTTGGTGTTAGGTTTCTTTTTGACCAGCTTGCTTGCTGTCTTGTTGAAGGTAGTTGTCATGGCTTGTTTATATTTGCTTTGTAGGAATTCTTTGATTTCTACAAATTGGCTGTTGGTGAGGAGTTCTTGCAGTTGTGCTAAGTGTGAGTCAATTTCAAGTTTAGTTGCTTGGTATTTGCTGCCTAAATCTTGTAGGATTAGATTTCTTAGATCTAATTTGCATTTATTGGTGATTGAAACCCATTGGTTTCTAAATGTCTGGTCCCTGCTCATAGGTATTCTGCTATTAAAGTCAGCTTGTAAGGGAAATTTGTTTTCTGAGACTAATTTCTTGATGTGGTGAATGTTAGTTGCCAGGCTGAGTTTTCCTGTGAAGAGTTTTGGTCTTCAAATAGATGGTTTTGCTGGCCTGAGGATAGTTGCTTCTCTTTTTATCCTCATTGGCTTCCAGCTGTCTTTTCTTGCTTGGTTGGATGATGGTACTGTCTTTGGGTTCCAGTCTTGCAGCTGCATCTTCTAACAGTTGCATAGTTTCAGTGCTGAGTCTGGCTTCTGGATATGGTGTATCATTACCTAAGCGTAGATTGGTGGCTGATTGTATTTCTACTGTGCCCATGGCAGTCACAAGGGTGTCTTCACTAGCACTAGTCAACAGATGGTTGTCCATAATGAAAGTAAAGGAGGGGTTATTGGTGTGCTGAGTGAGTGTGTTGGCCTGATATATAGCTCAAATTAGTGGCTTATATTTCGACTTTCCTTCTAGGAATGGTCTCATCAGAGGCTTGGTAGGTTTTAGTTCTTGACCTCTTGAAGTACTTTTTTCAGCTCCTGCAGGCTCCGTATTATGACCAGTTGCCCCGGATTTGGTAGTAGCTAATTTTGGTATAATTGGTACTAAGACTATTTAAAAGCAGTTTTATATGAGTCTAAAAGGTAAGTACTAGGTATTTCAGGTGAGAACAAGTTGGTTGCCATGGTAATACTTGCTTCAGCTCTAACCCCTTAGCGCCTTAAGGAGGTTAGGTGGTTAACATAGCTATTCCATATTTGGTATTTTGGTCAAGATTGTAGTTATCATTTCATCAATCTCATAGGATTACTATGATAACTACTTATGTTGGTTGATATTATCAACAGAGACAACAAGTGTTTGAACAACCTTTTATTTGTTTTTATATGTTTTAATTAACTGAAGAAATCAACATGTGTATGTGGTTTACAACATGTGGTATTGTTTATGAATAAATAAAGCAATATAATATAGTATGTTGTTTTATTTAATCCTCATCTGAACTGGAAACATCACCGAATAGATCACAGAGTCCATCCTTGAAATGTTCATCTAAGATGATGGCTTTTTCGTCTGTTGATGCTGTTGGTCTGACATTGGTAGGTTCTTCATCAATATGGATGATTTCAGGTTTTGTTGGGTTGTACACGGGGCGACAGCGATTGGGCCGTGACAGCGATTGGGCCGTTTTTACTAAAATACTTTTCACAATATATAAAGTGAAATTTTAAACTTTAAAATCAACTTGTTATGAAAGATCAGTGCATTATACAGTTTTAGTTTATTTTATTTCACTAATAAATGTTTTTGAGAATAAAAACTATTCAATCTAAAAATAGTACATGTAGGGATTTCCCCAAAACTTCCATAATGACATCATCCTGGCAACAGTGGCTATGGTAACTTTTTCATTCATGTTAAAAATACTCAGTGGAGAAACCAACTTTAAATTTTGAATATTTTTTAAATTAAAATATTCCAGCTGCATTAATTACAATAATACTTCATCCACAAATCAGAAGGAAATCACAAACTATTTTGATAATTTTTTTTATTTATTACAATGTCTTTGTTCTATTTTTCAATTGTGTTTTTAATAACTGCAGCTGTATTTGCCAGTCTAGGTGATTTGTGTTAGATGTTAGCTTTAAAATGATAAACTATTTGTAAAAATCAAGCAAGAAATAAGAATTTCATAATTCATTTTACTGATTCTCTTTTTGTACTGCAAAACCTTCTGATGATGGGGTTAGCATAGCCTGGTCTATTTTTAGCTACCCATGTCATTGAAATTTTTAAGTTTTATTTTTATGTAAAACCCCTTTTTTGAGATAAAAAATCGATAGAAATGTATGCTATATATTAAAAATGTAGACAGATTAAAAAAAAATCATTTTTATATTGTGTTATATTAGGGGCCCAATTGCTATCGCATTTTCAATAATTTTCTCATTTTGCATTATTCAAAAAAAAAAATTCTGTTAAAGTGACAAAATATTTATTTTTGTTTTAGTTACTGGTTTATTTTATAAATATATTTGTTAGACAACTTTATATATGTTTTCTTATCCAACACCTTGTAACTACGAATCACGGCTTATAAAACTTGTCTTCAGTGGCCCAATTGCTGTCGCCCCGTGTAGGCTTCGTTGAGAAGGGAGACCCAATCAGTATCTGTGTGTGTTTTGTGTGCATGTGCAGCTGGTGTCCTATGTTGCTCAATTTCGTATGGGTAATATTTCCTTGCTAGTTTAGTGAGTTTCTTGTGTGTGTTCACTGGTTTTGTACTCTTATTTTTGCGAGGTAGTTTAGTAATGGTGATGTCACACTTATCCTTCATCTGTTCCTGTAAGAGCTTGCTGATGGAGCTACTATCCCATTGTACTCTTTTGCGTACTTTCAATTGGTCAGGTTTGTATGTGGGTTTGATGTTGGTTATGTCTGTAGTGATATTGTCATCACTCATGTGTGAGTGTATTTCATCAGTGAAACTAGGGGTGTTTGCAATAGCTGTGGCTGCAATAGGTTGTTTGTGTGTGTTTGTTGTGGCGGTGATTGAGTTGGTCATAGTAGTTGTAGTACGTGTGTTGGTCATAGTACTACTAATTACTGGTGGGATGGCCAGGGTGTTGACTGTGGTATGATTATGTGCAATGTTTCTGATTGGTGTTTGATTGATATCAATTGGTCTGTGTGTGGGTACTATACTAGTGCTGTTGTTAGTGCAGATGAAAATCTGGTGAAAGGGAGTGTAAGTGGCGATATGTAGGCCACTTTAAAGTGTTTTGATATCATCTGGATCTAGTACCACTAAAGGGTTTGTGTTGGTTGATTTATCATGTGTAGTGACATGGTTTGTGTTGGTGTGTTTGTGTTCTTTTTTCACAGCCCATTTAATGTCATGTGCACTTTTGGTTTGGGTGCTAATACTCTTATGCATGAGTAACCGTAGAAAGCTTGAACTCAAATACATCTGGGACATCCCCACAATTGCACCTCTTGGCATCAACCAGTATGTATAATATAATTCCTCTCAATGGTATTCTTGTCCAGATACCACCCTTCACTCTTATATTTTAATATTGGTATTATATTATATACAAGGGTTAAATAACCCATGAAAACCAGTTATGACGTAATACCAACATTATAGCGTCACGCATCGACACAATTACGTCATTACCTCATCATAATGCCCCCAACTTACCTATCTTGGTAACAACTGGTAACCTAACAACCATCAGATACCTTGGTCATTTTGAATTTAAAAATTCAACAAGGTGGACATATACTTAAACAAGTGTATGGTTTAACTAATTCAAGTGATTAACACGTTAAAATCCGGTTAATAATTGGTTAACTCATTAATACAACAATGGAGGATGAACCAAAAAGGTCAGTTATATTACTTTATTTAATTCATATACTATTTAAATAAAGTATTTATTTTAACATAAATTCTTAGTATTATTCCCACACCATTTTAATAAATATCTAATTGTTAAATAATAATTTTATCATAGCTAAACTATTTGTATATATAAAAAAAACATATATATATAATGTCTTTCGTGTACATCAATTAATTTGTATTTTTATGCGCGAATATATACACACATAAAAATACACAATATGGTATGTATTATCCACTATAAATTATTTTTAAATAATAAATAATTTGATATCATTGTTCTTCCCTTATAGAATGATCTTAATTCTATATAAACATCATAAATAATGACATCAACAATTGTCCATTATTTAACGTAATTTTAACTATATCTTTATGTTAAATCTGTACCTATGTCACATTCTTTGTACCAAATTAGCTTAGAATGAATTATTATGGTGTATACTATAAATAAGTATCTGGCCATTATAAATTGTTTGATAGTGAATAAACAAAACATTATAATTAATGTGAAATTAACTAAAATTTCTTGTTAACAAAAATGTGAAACCACACAGTCTTCTTAAAAGCTCATTTATATTAACTAAACTTTTTATACTAATGTTGTAGGCAACCATTTTATTCCTGCACAATATGCCATAAAACATTCAGCAGGAAATACTATAGAGATCGGCACATCCAGACCAAACATCTTAATAAGACCTATGACTGTACCATCTGTACTAACAAATACACAAGACTCCACGATTTAGAGAGGCATGCATCTAGACACCATACCAGGACAAACAATGTCAATCCCACCACCTCTGTGAAGTCACCTCCAAAACAACCAACCATCAGAGACAGTGGTATCCCACCTGACTTCTTTGCATTATTAGAAGAACTGGAGAACACACTGGAGACCCAATCAGTGTCAAGCTACATCCACACTGAATCAGTACAGGCAAACTCACCCAACTGCTTAACTCCAGCAACTCAAACCACTAATGCAATACAAGTGGTTTCAAACAACCCAATCGTTATGCGTAAGAGTATTAGCACCCAAACCAAAAGTGCACATGACATTAAATGGGCTGTGAAAAAAGAACACAAACACACCAACACAAACCATGTCACTACACATGATAAATCAACCAACACAAACCCTTTAGTGGTACTAGATCCAGATAATATCAAAACACTTCAAAGTGGCCTACATATCGCCACTTACACTCCCTTTCACCAGATTTTCATCTGCACTAACAACAGCACTAGTATAGTACCCACACACAGAAAACCAATTGATATCAATCAAACACCAATCAGAAACATTGCACATAATCATACCACAGTCAACACCCTGGCCATCCCACCAGTAATTAGTAGTACTATGACCAACACACGTACTACAACTACTATGACCAACTCAATCACCGCCACAACAAACACACACAAACAACCTATTGCAGCCACAGCTATTGCAAACACCCCTAGTTTCACTGATGAAATACACTCACACATGAGTGATGACAATATCACTACAGACATAACCAACATCAAACCCACATACAAACCTGACCAATTGAAAGTACGCAAAAGAGTACAATGGGATAGTAGCTCCATCAGCAAGCTCTTACAGGAACAGATGAAGGATAAGTGTGACATCACCATTACTAAACTACCTCGCAAAAATAAGAGTACAAAACCAGTGAACACACACAAGAAACTCACTAAACTAGCAAGGAAATATTACCCATACGAAATTGAGCAACATAGGACACCAGCTGCACATGCACACAAAACACACACAGATACTGATTGGGTCTCCCTGCTCAATGAAGCCTACAACCCAACAAAACCTGAAATCATCCATATTGATGAAGAACCTACCAATGTCAGACCAACAGCATCAACAGACGAAAAAGCCATCATCTTAGATGAACATTTCAAGGATGGACTCTGTGATCTATTCGGTGATGTTTCCAGTTCAGATGAGGATTAAATAAAACAACATACTATATTATATTGCTTTATTTATTCATAAACAATACCACATGTTGTAAACCACATACACATGTTGATTTCTTCAGTTAATTAAAACATATAAAAACAAATAAAAGGTTGTTCAAACACTTGTTGTCTCTGTTGATAATATCAACCAACATAAGTAGTTATCATAGTAATCCTATGAGATTGATGAAATGATAACTACAATCTTGACCAAAATACCAAATATGGAATAGCTATGGTAACCACCTAACCTCCTTAAGGCGCTAAGGGGCAATGGGTTAGAGCTGAAGCAAGTATTACCATGGCAACCAACTTGTTCTCACCTGAAATACCTAGTACTTACCTTTTAGACTCATATAAAACTGCTTTTAAATAGTCTTAGTACCAATTATACCAAAATTAGCTACTACCAAATCAACTGGTCATAATCCGGAGCCTGCAGGAGCTGAAAAAAGTACTTCAGGAGGTCAAGAACCAAAACCTACCAAGCCTCTGATGAGACCATTCCTAGAAGGAAAGTCGAAATATAAGCCACTAATTTGAGCTATATATCAGGCCAACACACTCACTCAGCACACCAACAACCCCTCCTTTACTTTGATAAATAATGGGGCTGACTTGGTCTTTCTGTGGGGCTCTTTGAGTCGCACACTGAGGTCCGGGCTCCACTTCACTTCGCTGAACCCCCCTTTTTGGTGGCTATTTCGTTGTTTTATATTTTTTCGGTTGTTTGTAGGTACTTTGACTTTGCTTTTAAAAGAAACAATATTTGAAAATGGCAGCTCTCATAAAGTAAGTTTGCAACATAAAGTTCTATATTTTAATTGGATTTCCTATGACACGTGCTTTTTTATTTTATAAATAACTGACTTCTTTGTCTAAAGGAAAATAATCACATATTATCGCCCAGTATTGGCATTCTACCAGTACGTACGTACCAGCCAGTGAATTTCGTCACCCCAGTGAAGTTCGTCACCTCCTTTTTGTGGCAATATTAAAGAGTTTTTTCTGTAAACTTTCGGCATACATGTATACCTTGTTGCTGAAAGCAGCTATTCCATTTATTTAAATATAAATATTGCCTACCAGTAGCCTTGAGCATTTTTACGGCTGGTGACGAACTTCACTGGGGTGACGAAATTCACTGGCTGAGCAGCGCCCATGCAGAAGTTCATAAATGGAATATAAATTATATTGACAGCTTTATATTTTATTCTTCTACCAACAGATTGTCAAATGACACACACTGTAATAACTGAGGTGCATGTTGTCACATTTGTTTCAAAGCTTTTTATTTGAATAAGTTATCTCTATTATCGGCCGTTTTTATCGCAAACCGGAAATACCAGTGAATGCCCATTTTGTAGATTATATAGAAGAATTTGTCCTTGACCTCTAACAAAGAAATAGAAGGCGGGCGTTCACTGGTAGAAAGCCACTACTGCTCAGCCAGTGAAGTTCGTCAACCCAGTGAAGTTCGTCACCTGCATTTTATGACAATATTAAAGAGTTTTTACTGTCCAGTTATGGCGTATATGTATACCTTGGTGTTAAAAGAAGCTATTCCATTTACCGGTATTTAAATGTGAATATTATCTGTGCTTGAGCGTTTTTACGGCAGGTGACGGACTTCACTTGGGTGACGAAATTCACTGGCCAACCAGTAATAAGCCAAATCACGGTTTCGTCCACCCATGCTCGAGCACATGTCCTTGAAGGGTCAGGTGGGTAAAAGCAAATGTCTGTATTTCAATCAGGAAGGGATTTCAGGAAGGGATTTTTCACTATATGGTGAAAAAGGACAATGTGTTTCTTTGCATAACACATATTAAAGTAAATTTTTCTTTAAAAATATACATATGAATCTATAAAATAGTGTTTTTTCACCAGGAAAAGATATTTTAAAATATTGTTTTAAGCCATCTAAGGTGGGCGAAAATAGGAGGTTTCAACAGCATTACATCTGCATGAAAAGGTGCCAGTTATTCGTTTAATATCCTGGAAACTCTGTAAGCTACACATGTCATATACATCATTAGAAATGTATTTTACAGAGCTTGCGTCTGCCTATTTTTGGGTTTTTGTAAGGTTTTATTGTAAAAGTTTTATTATTGGATTTGTCAGTACATATCAAGTAGTGTTATACTATTAAATCATGAATATGCATGAGTTTGGGTCTAATGCCATGGTTGTGAGGAAATTTCATAGAGTGAAATAATGAATATTAATGAAGTTCGGGTTGATTTTGGCTTGAGTAAGTTAACTTGGGTGCATGGGTGGACATATTATTTTTGCTTTTTCCGTGGTCTGGTGTCCCACTTGGTTTCCAGACATTTTAGGCAACAGTTCTTATCTCTACCAAATTTGGCATGCAGGTTTATTGGGTTAATAGCTTGTATAGGATTGCTTTTGGTGATGATAGCTCTATAGCTAACTGAGTAATAGCTACTTTGCTACTTTTGAGTATCTCTTTGGTTTCCACACATTTTAAGGAATGCTATTAAGCCTAGCTTTCTGAAATTTGGTATGGAGGTTCATTGGGTTAATAGCTTGTATGGGATTGCTTTTGGGGGAAATTGCTTCATAGATGAGTGAGTAATTAATTTAAAAATGAGTAATTGGCTATTTTGAATACTGAAAAAGGCAAATGTGCTCATATCTCCTTAACCGTGTGACACAGAGCAATTTCGTTGAAATTTTCGACCCACAGAGTATCTGAGCAATGTACTCTTGGCAATTTCAAAAAATTTTCCCCTCCCCAAAAATGGCGGCCATTTTGAATTTTCGAATTTTTGCCAAAAATGGCAAAACACAAAATTGCTTCTATCTCCTTAACTGTGCGAGATAGAGGAATTTCGTCGAAATTTTCGACCCACAGGTTATCTCAGAAATGCACTCTTAGCAATTTTCAAAAAAATTTCCCCTGCCCAAAAATGGCGACGATTTTGAATTTTCGAATTTTTGCCAAAAATGGCAAAACATGAATTTGCTTCCATCTCCTTAACCGTGCGAGATAGAGCGATTTCGTTGAAATTATCAAGCAACAGGGTATCTGACCAATGTAAAAATTGCTTCTATCTCCTTAACCGTGTGAGATAGAGGGATTTCGTCGAAATTTACAGCCCACAGGGTATCTGAGCAATGTACTCTTGGCGATTTTCAAAAAATTTTCCTCTTCCCACTTATGGCGGTCATTTCGAATTTTTACCTAAAATGGCAAAACACAAAATTTCTTCTATCTCCTTAACTGTGCGAGATAGAGCGATTTCGTCGAAATTTTCGACCCACAGGATATCTAAGAAATGTACTCTTGGCAATTTTCAAAAAAAATCCCCCTCCCCACATATGGCGGCCATTTTGAATTTTTGGCCAAAATGGAAACACACAAATTTGCCTTAACCCCTTAAAGACCTTATCTGTCGACTAGCAGTCGACAGCAATGTGTATTCTACAGTACCACGTCTGTCGGCTAGCAGTCGACACCCCCATATGATATGTAAGCTTTCCTTTAGCACTGTAGAATTAAACGTCTTGGTATACTGAAATACGGTATATAAAATATTATGTACGAGGCCGTTATGGACAACGAAATCACTTGTGGTGTGTGTTTTAGCAACCTAAACTGTCTATAAGCTCTTCATCCCGGATTTTCCTTCAGTATAGTAGAATGCTGTTCCCTTGGTGGCGAAGAGGTTAACTGTGCAAAATAGTTATTTCGTTGAAATTTTCGACCCATAGGGTATCTAAGAAATGTACTCTTGGCAATTTTCAAAAAATTTTCCTTTTCCCAAAAATGGCGGCCATTTTGAATTTTCAAATTTTTGCCAAAAATAGAAAAACAGGAATTTGCTTCTATCTTCTTACCCGTGCAAGATAGAGCGATTTTGTCAAAATTTTCGACCCACCCAATGCAAAAAGGCATGAAGCTGAAATAATTTACATCTACACTAACAAATATTTAAACATCATTGATATATTTTACAAATAAAACAGGGTCTTGTAAGACTACTGTACAATTTTGGCAAAAGGTTCTTGGGTGGACATTAGTGCTGGTATTGTTTATCGATATTGAAATATTTATCGATCCATGCTAAATATACTGATATCGATAATGTAGGGTACATTATCAATATCGGAATATACTACTAAATAGATGCAATTAAGCTGTTTTCCATGTAAATAAAATATAAAAGTTAAGAACTATATAGGTTTTCCTATCATTTTTTGTCAAATTTCACTTACTGCTAAACCGGAAGCGCCATATTTGTTTACGTTTCGGGAAACTTCTAAAATTCGTGAAAGGGTTTGGAAGCTCTTTCTCGGAAAACACCCATGACCCGATATTTCAATATCGATCGATACAGAAGCAAAAATATGGTTTGATATCGATATAGATATTATTATTCGATACCAACACTAGTGGACATTACACATGATAATGTGTGTTCTTCTATGCTATCGTGTTTCTATTCGCACCTACTATCAACAGGGCATCCTATTTCTAGTTACTTTCAAGGCCATCAAACTCTCCCAACCTACATACTTATCATCCTTGATTAAAACCAGTAGCCTCACTTATGGAAATCGGCTATCTCTTTCCTTAGTTTGTCCTTGAACGGCCATTGGTAGGTGAGGGTTTGCAATGGCTTTCCCCGATTACAGCACACAATAACAGGTTTCCAATGCCAGCTAAAAACCTATTTGTTTAGATTAGCATATCCTCCACTATAGTATATCTCCCTCGATGGGCGCTAATTTGGATCTTGACACGATACATCCCTGGACTTTCCCCTTTTGATCATGATCACATTAGAGGATGTTGTATCAATATTGCGCTGTATAAATGTTTCTATTCTATTCTGTTCAAATCTGGTCCCACTGAAGTAAATGATGAATACTATGATAATTTTACTCACATACAGTAGATGCTGAGGTACACTGTACACCTCAACAGTTGGGACTGTGTATGTTTTCCAAACTGTAAGATATTTTGTGATCACTATGTTGAATTTACGGTTGATGCTTCCTATGAATATGCTGGTATTTAACTGTCATTGCACATCATAAATCCCCTTCCGTTTTCACTTCTCAGTGGCCATGCTACCATTCATGTCTTTGTACATTCACAAAACTCTGTGAATCACAATACCTCAAGAAACTCTGTGAATTACCAAGGGAACACCCATTTTGTTTACATATAGAAGCATGTGTCCTTGACCTGTTACAAAAATATTAGGTGGGCATTCACTGGTGGATGGGCATTCAGTGATAGAAGCCACTATGTTTTCCATTGTTAAAAAGTGGCATGACATGAATTGTATGCATAATAAACTACAAGTTTGGCAAATCTTGCTGTGTCATCAGTCACAAAAATGGATTCAGTTAGATGATCCTTTTATGTGTACACAGCTGATCTTCCATATTTCATGAGAGTTGCAAAGTGTCATCTTGAAAAGTACCATTTATCTTCAAAACCATGTCAGTTTTCCTTACCCATGGATACATCTTGCATCTGGCCACAGTGTAGTTTTAATACTGTTTGTCTTTGACAGGTATACTGCCAAAATTGGTATTGGTATTGGAGCAATATATGTAACTGCGACTCAGGGTGTCTGGAGTAATACTTCAGAAGGAAGTGAAGCTGCAGACAAGATTAAAGGCAGAGTATTACCACAGCAGTCTGCTACTGAACAGGTATTATACATGACATAACAAATTATTGGTCTAAAGTAGTATAATTTTCCCTTAGATTTTTAAAGTACAATGTATACAAATTCAGGAATGGTCTTATGGTGAGTATGTATGTGAAAATTGGGGATATAAAGGCTATTCTCTTTATAATCATGCTTTTTCGAGGTTTAATCACAGGACAGTCAAAGAATGTTGAAGAACATCATAGAAATCTGGAATTCTTTTTATCAGGTGACCACAATTTCCCACCTCATTTATGCAAACTCTGGTGAATTTGAAATTGCTTACATTCTTTCTCCCTATTATTTTTGGTTTTTCCCTGCATGCACCATCCACCATCACACTTCATTTCCACTCATTTTAAGGAAAAGTATTTTAGCATCTTTACCAGATTTAATATGCAGGATTATGGGGTCAGTAGCTTGCTTGGTATTGCTTTTGGTTGTTATAGATATAAAACTAACTGAGAAATAATCAATTAGCTACTTTGATAAGCTATTTGGTTTCCGCCATTTAAAGGAAAAGGAATCAAGATATTCAAACATAATTTGGTATGAAAGATTATTGGGTTAATAGCTTGTTTAGTATTGATTGTAGGAGTCATAGCTTCACAGGTGGGTGAGTAATAGCCATGTTGGTACTTAATTAGCTATTGGGAGTAATACATAGTTTTCTGCTCACTTAAAGGAAAAGGGTAGGAGATATCTTAACCAATTTGATGTGGGGGATTATAGGGTGCATACATTGCTTATAATAGCTTTTGTGTGTCACAGCTTACTAGCTTTGTAATCAATAACTAATTAACTAATCTGAATAAAGTATATTTGACACTTTTGTGTCACACTGGGTTTCTGCTCATTTTAAGGAAAAGAATTTTAGCTATCTTCACCAAAATTGGTATGCAGGATTATTGGGTCAATCAATAGCTTGCTTGATATTGCTTTCGCTTGTTATTGTATATAGCTAACTGAGCAATACCTAATAGGCTATTTGCATTTAAAGGAAAAAGATTTAAGATATGTGAACAAAATTAGGTATGAAAGATTATTGGGTGCATAGCTTGTTTGGTATAGCTGTGGGCTGTTGTAGCCCATTTGGTGTGCTATTAATAGCTAATTATATCCCCAGACGAAAGTCGGGGATATATTGGATTCAGGTCCGTCGCGCCGCCGCCGCCGCCGCCGCCGTAGAAATTTCCTTGTGGACGCGATAACTCAAAAACAAATTAATATTTTTTTTTCAAACTTGGTACACATGTTAAGGGTGCCCAAAGGAAGATCCCTATTTTAAGGTGACCTTAAACTCCCAGTAAAAAAGAACTTATGGCCACCTTAAGGTCAGAAATTGCACTTTTGACCACTTAGAGCCCTGTAGGTCACAAACTATGATGCTCAGCTGGCTGAAATTTTACCTGACAACACATTAATATGTTCTTAGTACATGTGCCGAAAATCATGACTTTAAGTTGAGGAGAAAATTGTGTTTGAGGCCCATAAATACCCCCACTTAGGGATTTTTTGCTATACTTTACACATATTTTGCCCTATAATTTGGAAGTGATAATTCTGATGAGTCTCAAACTGCGCTAGGTATAACTTTGATATGTAATCCTTGTCTGTAGAAAATTTTAGGGCTGTAGGTTTACCCAAAGGGGTCGACTTAAGGTCTCAAAAGTGCCCACAGAGACCCAATTTATGCACTTTTTGCCACTTTCAAGCACTGTAGCTTTCAAACTATGTCTCTCATCTAAGTTAAATATCATCTGGGAATATATCTATGTGTTTTCTTATATGTGCCCCAACATTTAGGCCTTTAATAGACAGTTAACCTGTGTATCAGGACCATAAACACCCACCCGAGTGACCCTTATAAGACATTTTTCACATCTTTTTCCCTGTAACTTGGAAATGGTAAGTCTGAGAAGTTTCAAACTGTATTAGATATATATTCTGTGTGTAATCTTAGTATGTAACAGATTTTAAGTCTGAAGCTTTAATTTTGAAGGTCAAATTGAGGTCTCTAAAAGGCTCCCAAAGACCCAATATTTGGACTTTTTGCTACTTTTAAGCCCTGTGACTGTCAAACTATGTGACTGATAAAGCTCAAATCCTATCTGAGAAGATATTAGTATGTTATTTTTATATGTGCCAAAAATTAAGGCTTTAAGAAGACATTTAAGCTGTGTATGAGGACCATAAATCCCCACCCGAGTGACCATTTTTAGACATTTTTCACATATTTTTCCCTGTAACTTGGAAATGGTAAGTCTAAGAAGTTTCAAACTGTATTAGATGCATATTCTATGTGTAATCTTAGTATGTGACAAATTTTAAGTCTGAAGCTTTAATTTGAAGGCTACATTTAGGTCTCTAGAAGGCCCCATAAAGACCCAGTATTTGGACTTTTTGCCAATTTTAAGGCCTGTGACTGTTAAACTATGTGACTGATAGAGCTGAAATCTCATCTGGGAATACATTATTATGTTCTTTTTACATGTGCCAAAAATCAAGGCTTCAAGTAGACATTTAACCTGTGTATGAGGACCTTAAACACCCACCTGAGTGACCCTTTTAAGACATTTTTCACATATTTTGCTCTGTAACTTGGAAATGGTAAGTCTGAGAAGTTTCAAACTTTATTAGATACATATTCTATGTGTAATCTTAGTATGTAACAAATTTTAAGTCTGAAGCTTTAATTTGAAAGCCACATCGAGATCTCTAAAAGGCCCACAATGACCCAATATTTGGACTTTTTACCACCTTTAAGCCCTGTAACTGTTAAACTATGTGATTGATGGAGCTGAAATCCCATCTGGGAATGCATTATTATGTCCTTTTTACATATGCCGAAAATCAAGGTTTTTAGTAGACATTTAACCTGTGTATGAGGGCCATAGACACTCGCCCAAGTGCCTTTTTTGACATTTTTTCCATATTTTGCCCTGTTATTTGGAAATGCTTAGTGTGACAAGTCTTAAACTGTATTATATATAATTTTTGTTTGTTATGTATGTCCCCCAAAAAGTTTCAGATCTGTAGTTTAATTGCTAAGGTCTCTTTAACAATTGTAAAATGCCCACAGAAACCCAATTTATGGATATTATGCCACTTTAAAGCCCAGTAACTGTCAAACTATGTGGGTTATAGAGCTGAAATCTTTGAATTTTTAAAAGGAAATGCCTGTCTACTTAAATTTTGAATATTAATAATGTTATGGCTATCTTAGTCTTTTAAGAACTTATTTTTGTGTGTTATACCTCTGCTTGCTGAGTTTTTCACTTTTTAAAATGAAACTGGTTAAACATATTGAAGTAGACAAAATGGACACTTTAAGTGAGCTTGAAGTCCCAATATTAATGAAATTATATCCTTATGTAGTAAAACTAGGGGATTTTTAACCCTCAACTAGCCCAGTTTTATTCAACTTGCCTCAGTTAATTTTGGCACAGCTCCTACAGTTATGAACTCATTTCAGTTGATAATCACATACTTAAAATTCTCAATTCTTTTTGTATTTGAGTACCCCTTTTATATAGATTGTTTGTTTACCATTTATGCTCAACCCACATCCCCCACCCGGATTCCCCCCACCCACCTCTGGGACCTCCAGCTATATTGAGTGACACTAAATAAACAAAGGTATTTAATGATATCAGATGAGAAACAAAGAACTCAATGGGGTTGCAGATCTTGTGTAATAGTGAGAGAGGTGTGGAGAAGGGGAGAGGGGTGGGGGTGGGAGGTGGTGGGCTTCATTACATATAACACAAAGGGGAGTCAGAACTGAGATTGTGTCACATATTTAGGTTGCATATATATGGACCACATATATAGGTATAGAGGAAATGAATAACTGAAAACAATTTGCAAATTCTAAAAATAATATAATAAAATAATAATATAAATAATTTTTTTTTAAATAATATTTTATTTGTGAACAAATATAGAAACAGATATGCGCTTTTGGGATTATGAATTTTAGAATGGACATTGAATCATCAATCATTTAAATACTTTGAAGGAAGATTGAAAAATATGATGAGTTGAGTTAAAAATAATATTTTATTTGTCAACAAATATAGAAACAGATATGCTCTTTTGGGATTATTATTTTAGAATGGACATTCAATCATCAATCATTTAAATACTTTGAAAATAGGTTTAGAGTTATCATTGCAGGAAGATTGAAAATATAATTTGAGTTATGTATTCGGCGTCTGGGGATACACCATCTTCCTTGGGGAGATATAAACAGAGTAGATTGATGTGCTGAAGTTCATATAATAATGGGTAATTATGTTTTAAAAAATTCCCGATCAAAACCTGTGGCGTGAGTGATGACCTGTCTGGGGATATGTTGGCGCCGAGTTGGCCCAATCTAGTTAACAAGTGTGAGTTAATATCTTATCACTTTTTTATCACATTCTGTTCCGCTCATTTCAAGGAAAAGTATTTTAGCTATATTTATCAAATTTCCTATGCAGGATTTTTGTTTTTTGGTCGATAATGTGCGTGGTATTGATTTTGGGAGTCATAGCTCTATAGCTAAGTGAGTAAAAGCTACTTAGCTGCTTAATTTGCTATTTTCAGTTGCACTTAGTTTTCTGCTCAGGAAAAGTGCAGGGGAATTTTAACAAAATTTGGTATGGATGGTTATATGGTCCATAGCTTGCTTGTTTGTACTTTGGGATGATATAGCTCTATTCAAATGCTATCAATAGGCTATAATCCCTAATTAAGCGGCCCGTCAGGGGTGCTTATTTGTTTTCACGTAAGTTCGACTGATCGCCACTGCCGCCGCAGGATTATGGTCTCCCTTGAATAACTTCTTGGGCTTTCAAATTTTTCTTTCCTCCTTATCTTCTTTAAAACTATAGGGACGGGAAAAATATTTGGGATACTTTGCAGACCTTAAGCTTTACTTAGGGTAACCTTAAGCATTTTTCAAAAACACCCCGTCATCGTGTTTTGGAAAAAAACACAAAAATGGGTACTTGATCTGTATCTCAAAAACAGTCAGGATTTCGGCGTTTTGTTGGAATAACTTATTCAGCTACTTTTTGATAATCTTTCACATGCCGAAGTTTTAGCCCTCTATCTGCAATCTTAAGGTCACCTTAATGTCAAAAAAGGGGGTTTTAGCCCTCCAGTTCACTTAGTTTTTGACTTTTTTCAACCAAACTTGGCATATATAATAAGATTTACCAAAGGATTATCCTGACTTTATGGTGACCTTAAACTGTTAATATAATTGGAGCTATGGCCCCCCTAAAGTCATAAAATTGGAATAAAGCCAACTGGCCCCTTTCTTTTTCCGTATCTAACGTATATTGATATTGAATGGACATTCTCAGTTGATGGTCACCTTAAAGTTGCAATATGAATGAAGTTATGGTCACCTTACAGTGGAAAAAGGAAGTTTTCAGCCTCCAGCTATCTTATTGTTCAACTGTCCTGAGCTAAACTTTATGCACTTATAAAGGATGACAAAAGGGACATTATTATTTTATGGTCACCTTAAAGTCCCAATATGAATGAAGTTATGGCCACCTTGCAGTGAAATGATGGAGTTTTTAATCTCCAGCTGTTGTATTGTTCAGCTGACCTCAGTTAAATTTGTACACTTATTAAAGAGGAAAATAGGGACATTCTTATTTTCTTTCCACCTTGGAGTTCCAATACAATCACAGTCATGGCCATATTGAAGTAAAAATGAGGGGTTTCAGCTCTCAACTGACTTACTGTTCAATGACATCAGTTCAACTTGACACATTGATTAGGTTTAAGGAAGACTTCTAATGACCTTTTTATTTAAAATTTCTGTATTTAAGAGGCTTTGGCCAACTTAACATAATAAATATATAGTTTTTCCCCCTACCTCATTTATTTTAAGACTTTTTAAAACCACACCTGCCACATGTATACTTAAAACAAAATTTCTGTTTTCTGGCAAAGCTAACCTCCTAGTGTTTTTGAAGTTATGGCATCTTCAAAGAAGAAAAAAAATGACATATTTAGCATGTAGTGATGTGGTTATTAAATTATTAATATATTGCAGCTAATCAGTGTTCATATAATATAAATTCCCAATTTTAGGCACATTGAAAAATCCCACATGTGGATATGACTTTTCCTTTTTGGGAAAAAAAGCTTTAATTAATTCAGTTTTTGTTTAGCAGCAGGGGTTGTTGATCTAGCTACTTATTCACATACACTATGTAAATTGGTCAAATGTATAGACTTGACTTCTTTCAGAAGATAAGATGACTGGAAAAAAACACTTTCTCATAAACAGTTTGTTTTATCTTAAGCATATTTATCTTATAAAAATATCAAATAGCAATGAATTTTCAGAGGCATAAAATGCCTCAAAGATATACAACATATGAATGTCCCTATCTATAGTCAATTATAGTTTACTACAGTGTATCTTTATTGTATCCACCGGAGGCATAGTTTAGTGTTCGCTACGCTGCCGCCACCGCGCTTAGAGAGATTTTCGGCGTTAACACTATAAGAGGAAAACTACACCAGCTAGGTTCACCAAATTTGCAGGATATCTTCATTGGGGGGTAAGCTTCTCTGAGACTGAAAATATCCTCATTCTGAAAAAAAAGTTGGCCGCCGCGGGCATTTCTTGGAAAATAATCTACATTTTTCTACTGGCTGTTTCTCATAGGTAAAAGGTTGAATCTCTTCATAGGTGATATGTATAACAGATATACATGTCCTCTACAACCTTGCACACATTTGACCTTGAAGCTCCTAATTCAAGGTCATCCACAGAGTGCCGAAGTAACCCACATAGCGGACTTTAAAAGTGCCCAATCTCCCTTATTATTGGTCCTAGAGGTTTGTAATGTGAAACCAACCTATAGGAAGTCATGTGCTGCGAATCTTCTGATGTTGTCAGATTTGACCTTAGACCCCTCCTTCAAGGTCAAACGAGGATAGCCAAAATTAAAAGTACTTATAACTCGCTTATTATTGGTCCTAGAGGTTTGGGATGGTAAACCAACATATAGGAAATCATGGGCTGGGAATCTTCTGGTGTGGTTGGATTTGACCTTGGGCCCCTCCTTCAAGGTCAAACGAGGAGAGCCAAACTTATAAGTGCTTATAACTCACTTATTATTGGTCATAGAGGTTTGGAACGGTAAACTAACCCATAGGAAATCATGGGTTGGGAATCTTTTGGTGTGGTCGGATTTGACCTTAGACCCCTCGTTCAAGGCCAAATGAGGATAGCCAAACTTAAAGGTGCTGATAACTCGCTTATTATTGGTCCTAGAGGTTTGGGATGGCAAACCAACATGGAGGAAATCATTGGCTGGGAATCTTCTGGTGTAGATGGATTTGACCTCGGACCCCTCCTTCAAGGTCAAACGAGGATAGCCAAACTTAAAAGTGCTTATAACTCGCTTATTATTGGTCATAGAGGTTTGGGATAGCAAGCCAACTCATGGGAAATCATGAGCTGGGAATCTTTTGGTGTGGTCGCATTTGACTTTGGGCCCCTCCTTCAAAGTCAAACAAGGATAGCCAAGGTTAAAAGTGCTTATAACTTGCTTATTATTGGTCCTAGAGGTTTGGGATGGTAAGCCAACCTATAGGAAATCATGGGCAGGGAATCTTTTAGTGTGGTCGGATTTGACCTTAGGCCCCTCCTTCAATGTCAAATGAGGATAGCCAAACTTAAAAGTGCTTATAACTTGCTTATTATTGGTCGTAGAGGTTTGGGATGGTAAACCAACCTATAGGAAATCATGAGCTGGGAATCTTTTGGTGTGGTCGGATTTGACCTTGGGCCCCTCCTTCAATGTCAAATGAGGATAGCCAAACTTAAAAGTGCTTATAACTTGTTTATTATTGGTCGTAGAGGTTTGGGATGGTAAACCAACCTATAGGAAATCATGAGCTGGGAATCTTTTGGTGTGGTCGGATTTGACCTTGGGCCCCTCCTTCAATGTCAAATGAGGATAGCCAAACTTTAAAGTGCTTATAACTCGCTAATTATTGGTCCTAGAGGTTTACAATGTGAAACCAACTCATACGAAATCTTGGGCTAGGAATCTTGTGATGTTAGATTTGACCTTTGGCCCTTCCTTCAAGGTTAAATGATGGTTCACTGGCTTTGCTGAGTTGTCTTTCTGGTGGATACAAATTTAGTTATTATCTGTTTTTTTCTCCTCCAACTCTGTATTTGCTTTTGTGTGATATCTATCTGGAGGCAGATTGACTCATGATGCCCCACTGTGCTTTGTGTGTTAACATGTGTGGGTGTGGGTGTGTGTGTGTCTGCATACTGAAAGTTGATAAGGGATATCAAGATGTACTTATTTCTTTTCATTAAGGGATATGCCTACAGTAAATCTTTTTGGGGGTAAACAATTTAGACCATTTATCTTTAGTTTCATTGAAGAAGAGCCTTGTGGTAAGAATACCTTGTATGTTTTGAGAGAATGGAAAAAGCCTTAATAATATGTTAAAACTTTGGGCTTCCATGATATTCAGATATAGAGTCATGTCTGAATTAAAAATGTTAACAATAACATCTGACAACATGACCTTGTGTATTTTTTTACAATGGAACAATAAAGGATTTCACAAATATGATTAATATTAAATATAAATTAGATATTAATTAAATAGCAATGAATTTTCAGAGGCATAAAATGCCTCAAAGATATACAACATATTAATGTCCCTATCTATAGCCAATTATAGTTTACTACATTGTATATCATTATAAATCTAGAATTAATTATCTCCTGGGAAAAATTTACAATCCCAGATTTACAGCAAAAATGATATATTCTTTTCATAAAATATACCACTCTACGAAACACAATAAAGCTCACATTCTGCTTACAGTCTAATACTGCAACTGATACAGTTTTTAGATCATCCACTTTCCATTAGATACAAAACACAGAAACTTACCTTCTCCTTACAGTCTCATACCACAACTACTACAGCTTTATTAACTCAAGTCTCCATCCGGGCCGCCCGTTTTTGTTAGCAAAAACCATTTTCTAGTTAGCTATTTTGTCTTAGTATCTTGTTATTTTTTCATCACACTTTGTTTCCACTCCTTTTAAGGAAAAGTAGTTTAACTATCTTCAACAAATATGCTTTGCAGGGTTATTGGGTCAATATCTCGCTTGGTATTGCTTTTAGTTATCTTAGCTATATTAACTTAATAATAGTTAAGTAGCTATTTTGAGTTTTCATGCTTTAAAAGGAAAATAAATAAGGATACTTGAACATAATTTTCTATGTTTTTTTTTGGAATAATAGCTTTCTTGGTATTGCTTTTGCAAGTCATAGCTCTACAGCAAAATGAGTAATAGCCACCTAGCTACTTAATTAGCTATTTTCAGTGACACTTAGTTTTCTGCACTTAATTGAAAAGTGCCGGGGATATATTAACCAAATTTGGCCTGGTTGATTATAGGGTCCATAGCTTGCTTGGTATTACTTTGAGTTGCTATAGCTCTATAGCTATTTTATATATAGCTAATTAGAGATTATATCTCATTATATTTCAAGTGTTCAAGTTATTATAAATTAAAGGTCACAGGCTCAGCTACTTTTTGTGAAGCTACAATGCGTTTACTGTTATACAAATCTATCACTGTAGGTATGTGAATAGTTGCTACTTTGAGTTACATTAGCTATCAACATGAGTAATTGACAAATATCACACAAACCATTAGAGAGAGAGCAATTTTGTGCAAATTTTGGACCTGTTGGGGAACAAGAAACCTTAGGTATATTGTCTCTAAATCAAGGTGAATTTCCCGAATTTTGGCTGCCATCTTGGTGGAAATTGAAAATGGCGAAAACGGTTTGAACTAGAGTGATTTCCAGCAAATTTTGGACCCTTTGGGTGTAAGAGACCTTAGTCATAATGTCTCTGAAAAATGTCGAATTTCCCAAATTTCAGCTGTCATCTTGAATTTTGGTAGAAATTGAAATCTCGGAAAAAATTAGAGATAGAGCGATTTCAAGCAACTTTTGGACCCTTTGGTTATAAGAGACCTTAGTCATAGTGCCTCTGAATAAATGTTGAATTTTATGAATTTTGGCCACCATCTTGAATTTTAGCCGAAATTGAAAAAGATGTTTATCTCAAAAACGTGAGCAATATCGAGCAAATTTTGAACCCTTTCAGTACAAGAGAACTTAGCTATAGTGCCTCTGAAAAATGTCGAATTTCTCGAATTTCAACTGCTATTTTGAGTTTTTGCAGAAATCAAAAATGTCGTTTATCTTGGAAACCAATTTCGAGCAAATTTTGGACAGTTTGGGTATAAAAGTCTTTAGATATAGTGCCTCTGAAAATGTCAAATTTCTTGGATTTCAGCTGCCAGCTTGAATTTTGGTGGAAATCAAAAATATTGTTTATCTCGAAAACCGTCAGGCATAGAGTGATTTCGAGCAAATTTTGGATCCCTTGGAGGACATTTTAGTTCTAGTGCTTCTGAAAATTGTCAAATTTTCCCAGTTTCGGCTGCCATTTTAAATTTGGTCTGAGATTGAAACTGTCGTTTATCTCAAAAACCTTAATAGACAAGGGGATTTCAGGCAAATTTTGGGACACTTGAGTCTTAGAGACCATATGTATAGTGCCTCTATATGGGAAAACTATATTTGATTTTTTTTCCAAGTTTTAACATATTATATGTAAAAAAAGACACTTTTTAAATAAGGAAAATAGTATTGGAGATGCCTGTACCCCACAGCCTGGGGAAATAGTTTTCTACACCATGAGATATAGAAGCAGTGAAACAGTACAAAGAGTGGGATACTTTCAGAGCAGTGTCACTTATATAAAGGTCCAAATAATGTTTAAGTAGAGCAAATAACATCTAAGAGACAGAAAATGTATGTAAAGATAAAGTATTAAAACAAGATACTTCATTATGTTTATGGCTGTGAAAACATTTCTGTAAAAATTATGGTACTCATTTTAAAAAAACATCATGGCTGATTGGCCGTTATGGCTGATTGCTCGAAAATCATTGATATGTTTTAAAATTTTAAATATTGCAGCTAGCTGTGTCAGATTTGCACAAAATGTAAATGGCTAGGAAAGCTTGACTGGGAGTAATTAAGCGTCCCGCAAGGGACGCTTGTTTGTGTATGGGAGAGCTTCCGGCTCCGCCGGCTCCGCCGGTTCCGGCGGCTCCGCCGGCTCCGCCGGCTCCGCCGGCTCCGCATTTTGTTTTCCTTATAACTCTGTAACCGTTAGGCGGATTCTTTTCAAATTTGGCAGGTTTAGGCAGTAGCCTTGGGGAATTTTTTTGAATATGCTGCAGTGACATTTCAACCAATCAGAGAGGTCACATGACCAAAAATGTCTTTTTTCGATGGGGAAGCTTGTCCGGATGATAACTTGAAAGGAATTTTATCAATTCAC
This sequence comes from Sabellastarte sp. h YS-2021, assembly GCA_964017235.1. Lineage (NCBI taxonomy): Eukaryota > Metazoa > Annelida > Polychaeta > Sabellida > Sabellidae > Sabellastarte > Sabellastarte sp. h YS-2021. The sequence goes on along the minus strand of OZ024929.1, from coordinate 77,122,905 downwards.
CTGAAACTTGGCAAATACATTCATTCTATTAAAATCTGGAAATCATTAGATTTTGGCATTGATTGGTCAAGAAATGGCCGAGTAATTAATGATTAATTAATCATTACGAATTTTCCAAATAAGGAAAACACAAAAATGCTTATATCTCGAAAACCGTGCTAAATAGAGCGATTTCGACGAAATTTTTGACCCGCAGGGTATCTCTGCGGAGTAGTTTTCCCAATTTTCAAAAAATTTTTGTCTCGCCCAAAATGGCGGCCATTTTGAATTTTCGAAATTTTCGCAAAAATTGCAAAACACAAAAATGCTTATATCTCTAAAACCGTGCTAGATAGAGCAATTTCGACAAAATTTTTGACCCGCAGGATATCTCTGCGGAGTACTTTTCCCAATTTTCAAAAAAATTTTGTCTCGCCAAAAATGGCGGCCATTTTGAATTTTCGAAATTTTCGCAAAAATTGCAAAACACAAAAATGCTTATATCTCGAAAACCGTGCTAGATAGAGCGATTTCGACGAAATTTTTGACCCACAGGGTATCTCTGCAGAGTAGTTATCCCAATTTTGAAAAAATTTTTGTCTCGCCAAAAATGGCGGCCATTTTGAATTTTCGAATTTTTCGCAAAAATTGCAAAACATAAAAATGCTTATATCTCGAAAACCCTGCTAGATAGAGCGATTTCGACGAAATTTTTGACCCACAGGGTATATCTGCAGAGTAGCCATGCCAATTTTCAAAAAAATTTTGTCTCGCCAAAAATGGCGGCCATTTTGAATTTTCGAATTTTTCGCAAAAATTGCAAAACATAAAAATGCTTATATCTCAAAAACCCTGCTAGATAGAGCGATTTCGACGAAATTTTTGACCCGCAGGGTATCTCTGCAGAGTAGCCATGCCAATTTTCAAACAAAAAATTTCTCGCAAAAAATGGCGCCCATTTTGAATTTTCGAATTTTTCGCAAAATTGCAAAACACAAAAATGCTTGTATCTCAAAAACCGTGCTAGATAGAGCGATTTCGACGAAATTTTTGACCCACTGGGTATCTCTGCAGAGTAACCATGCCAATTTTCAAAAAAATTTTATCTTGCCAAAAATGGCGGCCATTTTGAATTTTCGAATTTTTGCTCAAAAATTGCAAAACACAAAAATGCTAATATTTCGAAAACCGTGCTACATAGAGCGATTTCGACGAAATTTTTTATCTTCAGGGTATCTCTGCAGAGCAGCTATCCCAAAGAGCTTTCACATGGTGAAGTTTCAGACCCATAGCTAATTACTCACCTACTCAAAATGAGTAAATGCGAATTATCTCTAAAAGTATTGCAGATAGCCAATTTTTCTCAAATAACTCATTCACCTACTTTTGGGAGAGCTTTCACTTGGTGAAGTTTCAGACCCATAGCTAATTACTCACCTACTCAAAATGAGTAAATGCGAATTATCTCTAAAAGTATTGCAGATAGCCAATTTTTCTCAAATTAATCATTCACCTACTTTTGGGAGAGCTTTCACTTGGTGAAGTTTCAGACCCATAGCTAATTACTCACCTACTCAAAATGAGTAAATGCGAATTATCTCTAAAAGTATTGCAGATAGCCAATTTTTCTCAAATAACTCATTCACCTACTTTTGGGAGAGCTTTCACTCGGTGAAGTTTCAGACCCATAGCTAATTACTCACCTACTCAAAATGAGTAAATGCGAATTATCTCTAAAAGTATTGCAGATAGCCAATTTTTCTCAAATAACTCATTCACCTACTTTTGGCAGAGCTTTCACTTGGTGAAGTTTCAGACCCATAGCTAATTACTCACCTACTGAAAATGAGTAAATGTGAATTATCTCTAAAAGTATTGCAGATAGCCAATTTTTCTCAAATAACTCATACACCTACTTTTGGGAGAGCTTTCACTTGGTGAAGTTTCAGACCCATAGCTAATTACTCACCTACTCAAAATGAGTAAATGCGAATTATCTCTAAAAGTATTGCAGATAGCCAATTTTTCTCAAATAACTCATTCACCTACTTTTGGGAGAGCTTTCACTTGGTGAAGTTTCAGACCCATAGCTAATTACTCACCTACTCAAAATGAGTAAATGCGAATTATCTCTAAAAGTATTGCAGATAGCCAATTTTTCTCAAATAACTCATTCACCTACTTTTGGCAGAGCTTTCACTTGGTGAAGTTTCAGACCCATAGCTAATTACTGACCTACTGAAAATAAGTAAATACGAATTATCTCTAAAAGTATTGCAGATAGCCAATTTTTCTCAAATAACTCATTCACCTACTTTTGGGAGAGCTTTCACATGGTGAAGTTTCAGACCCATAGCTAATTACTCACCTACTCAAAATGAGTAAATGCGAATTATCTCTAAAAGTATTGCAGATAGCCAATTTTTCTCAAATAACTCATTCACCTACTTTTGGGAGAGCTTTCACTTGGTGAAGTTTCAGACCCATAGCTAATTACTCACCTACTCAAAATGAGTAAATGCGAATTATCTCTAAAAGTATTGCAGATAGCCAATTTTTCTCAAATAACTCATTCACCTACTTTTGGCAGAGCTTTCACTTGGTGAAGTTTCAGACCCATAGCTAATTACTCACCTACTGAAAATGAGTAAATGCGAATTATCTCTAAAAGTATTGCAGATAGCCAATTTTTCTCAAATAACTCATTCACCTACTTTTGGGAGAGCTTTCACTTGGTGAAGTTTCAGACCCATAGCTAATTACTCACCTACTCAAAATGAGTAAATGCGAATTATCTCTAAAAGTATTGCAGATAGCCAATTTTTCTCAAATAACTCATTCACCTACTTTTGGGAGAGCTTTCACTTGGTGAAGTTTCAGACCCATAGCTAATTACTCACCTACTCAAAATGAGTAAATGCGAATTATCTCTAAAAGTATTGCAGATAGCCAATTTTTCTCAAATAACTCATTCACCTACTTTTGGGAGAGCTTTCACTTGGTGAAGTTTCAGACCCATAGCTAATTACTCACCTACTCAAAATGAGTAAATGCGAATTATCTCTAAAAGTATTGCAGATAGCCAATTTTTCTCAAATAACTCATTCACCTACTTTTGGGAGAGCTTTCACTTGGTGAAGTTTCAGACCCATAGCTAATTACTCACCTACTCAAAATGAGTAAATGCGAATTATCTCTAAAAGTATTGCAGATAGCCAGTTTTTCTCAAATTAATCATTCACCTACTTTTGGGAGAGCTTTCACTCGGTGAAGTTTCAGACCCATAGCTAATTACTCACCTACTCAAAATGAGTAAATGCGAATTATCTCTAAAAGTATTGCAGATAGCCAGTTTTTCTCAAATAACTCATTCACCTACTTTTGGGAGAGCTTTCACTCAGTGAAGTTTCAGACCCATAGCTAATTACTCACCTACTCAAAATGAGTAAATGCGAATTATCTCTAAAAGTATTGCAGATAGCCAATTTTTCTCAAATAACTCATTCACCTACTTTTGGGAGAGCTTTCACATGGTGAAGTTTCAGACCCATAGCTAATTACTCACCTACTCAAAATGAGTAAATGCGAATTATCTCTAAAAGTATTGCAGATAGCCAATTTTTCTCAAATAACTCATTCACCTACTTTTGGGAGAGCTTTCACTTGGTGAAGTTTCAGACCCATAGCAAATTACTCACCTACTCAAAATGAGTAAATGCGAATTATCTCTAAAAGTATTGCAGATAGCCAATTTTTCTCAAATAACTCATTCACCTACTTTTGGGAGAGCTTTCACTTGGTGAAGTTTCAGACCCATAGATAATTATTCACCTACTCAAAATGAGTAAATGTGAATTATCTCTTAATAGTATTGTAGATAGCCAATTTTTCTCAAATAACTCATTCACCTACTTTTGGAAGACCTTTCACACACGAAAATGAAAAATTGTGAATATCTCGGAAAAGCTATTTATTCTGCTTTAATCCTCGGCGGGAGATACACACCACGGCAGTGGTCTTGACAAAAATTTTTGTCTCCCCAAAATGGTGGCCATTTTGAATTTTCAAAGTTTTTGCAAAACACAAAAATGCTTATATCTCGAAAACCGTGCTATATGGAGTGAACTCAACAAAATTTTGGACCTGCTGGGTATCTCTGCAGAATAGCCATGCCAATTTTCAAATTATTTTTGTCTCGCCAAATACAGCGGACATTTTTAATTTTTTTATTTTTTGCAAAACACAAAAATGCTTATATCTTGAAAACCGTGCTAGATAGAGCAGACTGTGCTGACTTTGGTTGCCACAACAGTATAAGGCTAGAAACAAAGCATTTTCTTAATACTTTAGCACTCACCTTTATATCCTTTTCGGGACGCTTTGTTTTTGCTATGCAAAAACATTATCTTTTTTTTTGCGAGCGATCCTCTAGTTATGGCCTTGTTTTGAAAACAAAATGGTGCCCATATCACATTTTTTATATCAAATGAATAGGGGAGCATTTCAAAAAGCTCTAACATCTCTCTTATCATTGTTCCTAGGGTTTGGAATGGGAAAACAACTTTTTGGAAATCTTGGTCTGCAAATCTTTTGCAAGTGTTAAATTTGACCTTTCACTCCTCCATCAAGGTCGTGTAGGTCATCATGCTAAAAGGGATTATATCTCCCTTGTAATTGGTTCTAGGGCTTCAAACTATGAAAACAGCTTGTAAGAAATCATGACCTGTGAATTTTACATCAGACTTCATTTCATGGATTCTGTATACTTCTTACAACTGAAATTGTTCCTAAGATTTTTCCAAATCTCAATGTTGTTGCCCATTTAATTGTACCTACGGGCTGGGGTTCTTGCCTGTCGAGGTGCCTGGCTAGTTTTGATATTCTGTATTCTGGTAAATTTTCAGAGGTGTAGCTCCATATAGCTAACCAAATAATAGCTTCTTTGACGTTTTATCATTGAGTAAATTACTTGTAATTTCCATTAACTATTACATTTAGAGGAATTTCTGGTATATCAAATATATGGTTAACCTACTTCTTGATGATCTGTATAATGGCATATTTCCAGAGTTGTAACTCCATATCCAACTGAATATTAGCCACTTTTATTTTAAATTAGTAGTTCAACTTTGAGTAAATTTCTTGTAAAGTAGTGCTGGGACGAGTTGACGGAAACTCGAGTTACAACTCGATGGGCGATAATTGGGGGTAACATCGATCGGCGCAAGTGAAACTCGAGTTTTTTGTAAACGTACATATTTTAACCATCTAAGGCTGATACTTCACCATAACAATAGAAATATCTGAAATTTTCAGAAATATATTGTATTTTTACTTTATTCTGACTTAAATCAATGAAGATTTAACTTAAATTATATCGCGAAAGCCCATTTCCAGTTTAAAGTTTTGCCTCATGTACGGTTATGTAAAATATTTTCGCTAACAAACGAAATACTCTATCCCGAAAATTACTCGAGTTTGACTCGAGTTCAACTCGCTTCTAACAAGCGATGCTCGATCTGTCATTTAAGCTTGCGATCCCACCACTATTGTAAAGCCATTCTGGTGAAAGATTTTGCTCAATTACTTATTCATGTTCTGTGTCATGGTAAATTTTCCAAGCTGCATCTCCACAGGTAATTCAGTAATAGATATTTTGACATTTTGCCAATAAGTGAATTACTTATAACTATATTTTTATCAAATATGTTGTTCACCTACTTCTTGACAATCTGTGTCAAGGCATATTTTCAGACCTGTAAGTCTATAGCTGAGTAATAGCTACTTTGATAGTGCAAATTGAATTAACTGGCGGGAAAGCATACTTCCATGGTTTTATTTTGTGACTTTTTGTGGGATTCAGACAGGATATTTTACAAGAATTGGTTGCTAACATTCAAATTTCTTGGCCTTTCAAAAATTTGTATCTTATTTGAATGCTGAGTCTTATACTGACATGTATTATTCTTTGTTCAGGTACAAGACAGCACATATCGAGACACTTTTGTGAACACATGGAATTCAGGTTAGTACTATAATTGAAGCTAATCTACTGCTTTGGAGGTGGTTTTGGTGGTGCAATATCTTCCCTGCAATGGGGAACTGAGTCCGCTGTCACCTATAACTTGAAAAGTATTGTATTTAGAGCATTTTGTTAAAACATGTTATTTAGCTACTTTTTCCATAGCTACAACATGGTGAGTAACTTGGGTGTCTATTCCAATAGCCAAGTGAGTAATAGCTACTTTCTGATTTTTCAGTACCTTTCATAATGAGTAAAATCACTTGTAATTCAAAAACTATTGCATTTGCAGAATGTTATATAAATATGTTATTCAGCTATTTTTGGATTAGCTATAACATAGTAAAATTGCAGACCTGTAACTCATTGCATAGCTACTACTGTAATAGCTACTTTGAGGTTATCACTGTTGAGTAAATTGCTTGTATCTTCAAAACTGTTGCATTTAGAGTATTTTGTTTTTTATATGTTTTTTATGTATTTTTGGGTCAGCTATAACATTGTAAAATTGCAGACCTATAGGTCATGGCATAGCTGAGCAATAGCTATTTTCAGGTTCTCACTGTTGAGTAAATCAGTTGTAACTTGAAAGCTATTGCAAGTAGAGTATTTTGTTTAAATATGTTGTTCACTTACTTTTGGGTCAGCTATAACATAGTGAAATTGCAGACCTGTATGTCATGGCATAGCTGAGTAATAGCTACTTTCAGGTTCTCACTGTTGAGTAATTAATTTGTAACTTGAAAACTATTGCATTTACAGTATTTTCTTTAAATAGGTCATTCACCTATTTTTGGGTCAGCTATGACATAGTAAAGTTTAAGACCAGTAGCTCATTGCATAGCGGAGCAATAGCTACTTTGAGTTTTCTCTGTTGAGTAAATCAGTTGTTACTTGAAAACCATTGCATTCAGGGAATTTTGTTTCAATATGTTATTCATCTACTTTTGAGTTAGCTATAACATTGTAAAATTGCCGTTGTGTAGCTCATAACATAGCTATGTAATAGCTATTCTCAGGTTCTCACTGTTGGATAAATTAGTTGTAACTTGAAAATTATTGCATTAAAGTATTTTCTACAAATATGTTGTTCATCTACTTTTGGGTCAGCTATAACATAGTTAAATTGCAGACATGTATGTCATGGCATAGCTGAGCAAGAGCTACTTTCAGGTTCTCACTGTAGAGTAAATCAGATTTAACTGGAAAACTATTGCATTTACAGTATTCTGTTTAAATATGTTGTTCACATACTTATGGGTCAGCTATAACAATGAAATTGTAGACCTGTAGCCATGGCATACCTGAGCAATAGCTACTTTTAGATTTTCACTGTTCAGTTAATTGGTTGTAACTTGAAAACTATTGCATTTACAGTATTTTGTTTAAATAAGTTATTAAATAAGTTATTAATCTACTTTTGGGTCAGCTATAAAATAGTAAAATCGTGGACCTGTAGCTCCTTTCATAGCTGAGTAATAGCTACTTTCAGGTTCTCACTGTTGAGTAAATCAGTTATACCTTGAAAACTGTTTCATTTACAGCATTTCTTTGAATAGGTTATTTACCTACTTACAATTGCAGCCCTTTAGCTGATTGCATAGCTGAGCAAAAGCTACTTTGAGATTCTCACTGTTAAGTAAAGCAGTTGTAACTCAAAAACTATTGCATTTGCAGTATTTTGTTAAAATATGTTTTTAACTAACTTTTTACACCTTAACAGCTACCTTCTTACTTTCCTTCTGAACACCATTTCCGGGGCACAACTTTTGTGTCCTTTTCTTCTGTCACTCTGAAACTCAAAACACACAGTCAGCTGACACAGAGCCCGTTCACAGGCACTGATTACTTGTTTCATATGCATTGATTTAACATTAGCCAGTTGATTTTGTCTCACTATTTTCTGCTGTATATTTTTGCCATAATAAAAAGTTGTATTTTACTTTATTGTATCCACTGGGTGGCATCCGGTGAATATTATAGATTTCCCGTTACCCCTCTAGGGGCCAAGGTATTGTAGGTAGAGTTCTTGAAACTGCAGGATATACGTCATTACAAATCTTGCCTGGGAATATTTTTGGCCTCATTTTGAAAAACAAGATGGCTGCCACAGGTGTTTTTTGACTTTCAGCGAGGAGTTTTGTTGGTTCTCTAGAGCGAAGTGTATTATAGGTAGAGATCTCAAATTCGCAGGATATGTTCATCATTACAAAATCTTTAAATTAACTTTTTGGCTTCAGTTTAAAAAACAAGATGGCCACCATAGGTATTTCTTTGTCAGTCATGAAAAGTGCCTATTTCTCCCTTATCATTGGTCCTTGAGGTTTGGTATGTGAAGCCAACCTATAAGAAATCATGGGCAATCTTCTAATGTGGTTGGCTTTGAACTTGGGCCCCACCTTCAAGGTCAAATGAGGATAGCCAAATTTAAAAGTGCTCAGAACTCACTTATTATCGGTCCTAGAGGTTTGTAATGTGAAACCAACCTATATGAAATCATGGGCTAGGAATCTTCCGATGTGGTCAGATTTGGCCTTGGGCCCATCTTTCAAGGTTAAACGAGGAAAGCCAAACTTAAAAGTCCTATAACTCACTTATTCTTTGTCTTAAAAGTTTGCAATGTGAAACCAATCTGTAGGAGGTCATGGGCTAGGTATCTTCTGGTGTGCTCAGAGTTGACCTTGGCTTCCTCCTTCAAGGCCAAACAAGGATATGTAAATTTAAAAGGGCTTATAACTTGCTCTTTCAACCCTTTTAGGTTAGAGTAGGTCTCATCAGAGTCTGAGATATTAAAGTCTCTGACCCCACCCAAGGTGCGAAATTTGGCTCCGGCCAACTCCAGATTTTGCTTGGTGTCGCAGAGTGGTTTTGGTTTTTTTGTGCCATACTTTAGTTTGGCATTCACTATGCTGTCACCACCGCACATAGATATGCAGAAAACTAGACCAGCTGGCTTCACCAAATTTACAGGATATCTTCATTCAGAGATAAGCTTCTCTGCTACTGAAATTAGCCTAGTTTTGAAAAACAAGATGGCCATCCTGGGCATTTCTTTGAATGTAATCTACCTTTTACCACTGGCGTGTTCTCACAACTAGAAGGTTGAATCTCTTCACAGGTGATATGTAAAACCTATTTTTATGTTCCTGTAGGAAATCATGGACTAGGAATCTTCTGATGTGGTCAGATTTGACCTTGGGCCCCTCCTTCAAGATCTAACAAGGGTTTATCCTTAGTAATTGGGGTTAGCACATTCTTAGGTTCATAATTTGAAACAGGTGTGGGTGCAGTTGTTGTACTGCATGGTTTGATGGAGCTGTTTGTATTTGAGAATGTAGTTGTAGTTTGTAGTAAAATGAAGTTAAATGTCAGTGACATAAGTAATTAAGCCTTGAAAAGGGTGTTTTTTGTTTTCTGGCCAAGTTTCCAAACCACTGCCACTGCGTTAACATCTTGTTGAATATCTGTGAATATCTCCTTTATTAGTGGATACTTTTTAGCCATTTTTGCCAGTTATATACCCTAGGCATGGAAAAACGTTCCATATACTTCTATTTGACGTTTGACCATTATCAAGGTCACATGAGCAAAAATAAGTTTTTGTAGTACACCTGCTCTTCATCATGGCTCAGACAAGAATATTACTTTAGAAGGATGTTATTTTACACATATGTCAGTATTATTAAAGATTCGAGCTGATCAGATTTTGGGAGCAATTTGGGAGTGATTTATAAGCTCCTTTGTATCAGGTAGTAAATTTTAATCAAAAAGCTTAAATTCATCACAACCTCCCTATTATCTCCTTTTCTGTTGCATTTCGAGCCTTAATGTTTATTGAGAGGTAGAAATTGTATGCAGGGAGTCTATATAGTCGATGAAATTAATCCCCCCGACCTCTCTTTGAGTAAAACTGCTATCATAAAATCACACATTTATTTTGGTAATACATCTTAACTTATGGACAATTTGCTATACTAGCCGGCGCAGACCGGCCCTGCCAAACATCAGAAAAAGATGTGAATTATCCACCAGCAGGACCGGTCTGGTACTGTGCATTGACTAGGTGCCGCATTGTACTTCCTGTCTATCTAGACAGTGTGATGTCATAGCATCCATTTTTGTTTTGCACATGTACTGTAGAGACGTGTTTTCTGGAAGCTCTTAAAGTGTGAAGAAAAGTTTGAAGTTCTACGGAATTGAATCTTATTTTCATCTGAATTATATATGACCAAAATGTTTCTGCAATATGGCATGCCCTGGACATAAAAGAGAGGGGCATTTGGCCATTTGATGGCAGCCTTTGATCAGCTCACTCGTTGTGCTAGATGTCAAGGGACAAGGGGTGGATCTGTTTGTGCTCAAGGAAGAATGAAAGTTCTGTAGCTCTTTAACTTCAGAATAAAAGGCACAGCTGGCTACTCCATCTTATAAAATAAAGAAAGACAAAAGAAATAAGAAAGCTGATATGAAAGACTCTGGTTCTGAAACCCTTGTAGATCCAGACCTTGTGTCTCTGATACAGGCAGTCAAACCAAAATCTCCTCAAAAAGTTAAAGAGAAGCAGAAGTCCAAGAAGCCAACCCCTCCCCCCTCCAAATCTTCATGTGAGAAAAATTTGAAAGAATTAGATGCCAAGTGGTCAAAATTTGTCAAGAATCAAGGCATTGGTGGTGGCAAGAACTTTTGAGAAGCCGGCTGAACTGACCATCAACAGTAAAAGTCACCCCTACCAAGCAGCCACCGGCCAGAGCAGATGACACTGTTAGGCTGTTTCTATCACCAACCAAAACTACTGACCAGACGGCACCGACCAGTTTGTGTTTATTACTCCACTACCCTTAAGGGCTGTTAGGGTATTGTTTTCACTGGATGGTGTCCGGATAAGCGGGCAGGTGACCCGCAGGAAAGAGTATGTCCGGATTTTGTCTCAGAAACTCTAAGGTGTAGGAATTTGATGCTTGGTAGGAACATTTGTTAGGGGTGTAGGTGTGCAGTGTCATGGTGTGATCTTGATTTGACCTTTAATCTTGCCATAGTGACCTTGACCTATAAAATCTTGTCCGGGATGTATCTTGGAAACCGTAAGGTGTAGGAAGTTGATGCTTGGCATGGACATTGGTTGTAGGTTGTAGGTGTGTGTTATCATTGTGTGACCTTGATTTGACCTTTGACCTTGCTGGAGTGACCTTGTAGGTGCGCACTATCATTGTGTGACCTTGATTTGACCTTTGACCTTGCCAGAGTGACCTTGTAGGTGTGCATTATCATTGTGTGACCTTGATTTGACCTTTGACCTAGCTGGAATGACCTTGACCTATAAAATCTTGTCTGGGCTATATCTCGGAAACCATAAGGTGTGGGAAGTTGATACTTGGTAGGGAGACTTGTTGTGGGTGTGCAATATTATGGTGTGACCTTGATTTGACCTTTGACCTTGCTGTAGTGACCTTGACCTATAAAATCTTGTCTGGGCTATATCTCAGAAACCATAAGCTGTAGGAATATGATTTTTTTGTAGGGACATTGGTTAGGGGTTGTAGGTGTGCAATGTTATAGTGTGACCTTGATTTGACCTTTCACCTTGCCATAGTGACTTTCACCTATAAAATCTTATCCAGGCTATATCTAAGAAACTGTAAGGTTAGGAAGTTGTTACTTGGTGTCTTTAACTGCCATATTTGAGACATGTTTCTCTTATGACAAACTTGACTTGTATGGATTGCTGCAATTGATTATTATATGTACTTTTTACCCAACAGCCCTTAATGGCTGTCAGGGTATTGTTTCACCCATGGGGTCTGGATGGGTGGGTGGGCAGCGGGAAAAAGTTTGTCCAGGGCTGTATCTCAGAAACTGTAAGGTGTAGGGAGTTGATACTTGGTAGGGACATTGGTCAAGGGGTGTAGCTGTGCAACATCATGGTGTGACCTTGATTTGACCTTTGACATTGCCGTAGTGACCTTGACTTTGAAAATCTTGTCCGGCCAATATCTCGGAAACTGTAAGGTGTAGGAAGTTGTTACTTGATAGGGACATTTGCTGGGGGTTGTGGGTGTGCAGCATTATGGTGTGACTTTGATTTGACCTTTGATCTTGCCGAAGTGACCTTGACCTATAATATCTTGTCTGGGCTATATCTCAGCAACAGTAAGGTGTAGGAGGTTGATACTTGGTAGGGACATTGGTTGGTGGTTGTAGGTGTGCAGCGTCATGGTGTGACCTTGATTTGACCTTTGATATTGCTGTAGTGACCTTGAATTTAAATTTTGTCTGGGCCATATCTCAGAAACTGTCAGGTGTGGGAAGTTGCAACTTGGTAGGGACATTGGTTAGGGGTTGTAGGTGTGTATCATGGTATGACTTATAACTTTGGCTCTGCCAAAGTGTGTTCACCTTCCATATTTGAAGCATGTTTCTCTTGTGACAAAGAGAGTTTAATTTACTGATTAATGTTGTCATCTTGCTATTATATATATTGAATTGTTTTTTTTTAATACTTTATCCTTACATACATTTTTTTTCTCTTCGGCATTATTTTCTCTACTTAAACATTATTTGGACCTTTATATAACTGACACTGCTCTGAAAGTATCCTGATTTTTGTACTGTTTCACTACTTCTACATCTCATGGTGTTAAAAACTATTTCCCAGGCTGTGGGATACGGGCATCTCTGATGCTATTATACATAATTGTGCTATTTCCATTGACAGCTATTCTCCAGTTAATAAATTTTACAGCTTCATAAATTTTAGTTTACTGATTAATGCTGTCTGTCATCTTGCAAATGAATTGTCTTTTTTTAATAGTATATCTTTACATACATTTTCTTTCTTTTACATGTTATTTTCTCTACTTAAACATTATTTGGACCTTTATATAACTGACACTGCCCCGAAAGTATCCCAATCTTTGTACTGTTTCACTACTTCTATATCTCATGGTGTTGAAAACTGTTTCCCCAGGCTGTGGGGTACAGGTATCTTTTCAGGCAAACTTTACACTGGCAAGAAGAAACTCTTTATCTCGACCACGTCAGATCCAGCATTATTAAACAGGACACTTTGAACTCTCTAAGGACTGCTGCACTGAACATGGCAACATGTCTTGCTGGACAGTTCACTCAAGAAAGTGGAGGAAGACATAGCACAGTCTTCCAAAGAGAGCAACTGGTCCAACCAACCAGCATGGAAGAGTATTAATCATGGACATAGCAAGAAAAGCCAGAAACTATAAGGACCTTCCTCCAGTCAGGGGAGTGGGTAACGTCCATAGACTTAAAGGACGCCTACTTCCACATTCCAATACACACAATCAAGGAAATACCTACATTTTCATGTTCAAAGTGAATCCAATTTAAGGCACTTCCATTTGGTCTGTCCACAGCACCTATTGAATTCATGGTAGTGTCAAAGGAGGTCAAACTGATGGCTTTACACAAATGTATAAGAATCCACCAGTACTTAGATGACTGGTTGGTCAGTGCCAGATCCCACCAAACCTGTCTCCAGCATACAAACCTTAGTGGCTCTGTGTCAGGAATTAGGTTTGATGGTGAATATGAAAACGCAGAACTGGACCATAAACAAGTCTTCGACCTTCAGGCCTTGCATTCTGAAACTTTAGAAACTGCTTTCCAAACCGACCTGCCCGGTCAGACATCTGTTGTCTCTGATAGGGTTATTAACGGCCACAGAGAAGCAGGTCCACCTAGGTCAGCTCCATATGAGACCGATACAGTGGCACTTGAAAGACGATTGGAGGTTCCCACAATCACTAGAAAAGGTGATCCATATACCCAAGTTACTTCACCCTTGCTTAAAATGGTGGCTTCAGGAAGAAAAAGTTCTTCAAGGCCAGCCATTACCAACACATCAACAGAAGGGTGGGGCGCTCACTTAAGGGAATACACTGCAATCAGCACTTGGTCCCTTCCAGAAAGCAAACTACACATAAACTATAATATAATAACTATACTATATGGAACTAAAGGCGGTCTTTCTGGCCCTAAAAGAGTTCCAAGACCTCTGCTCAAACAAGGTAGTACTTATAGCAACAGTCAAAACCACAGTGGTTGCCTATATAAACAAGGAAGGAGGCATGAAGTGGGGTCCAGTGTGTACCCTTCTGTGGAGAACCCTGACCTGGTGCTCCAGGAAACAGGTAACTCTCAAGGCCAGACACATTCCAGGCCAGCTGAATGTAGTAGCAGACAAGCTATCCAGGCTAGGCCCCGACCACCCAGACAGTGGTCTCTCCTTCCAGAGGTCTTTTATTTGAAATGCACCAGGTGGCACCAACCTCAGATAGACATGTTTGCTAAATTGCTACAAGGTTCAATAACAAACTGCCTGTTCAGTAGATGCACACAGCCTGTCTTGGGAGGATTTACACCCTTATTCTTTCCCTCCAGTAGCCATTTTGGGCAAAGTGGTGGTGAAATTGCAGGCTTACCGCTGCAGGAGAATTGTTCTGTTTGCTCTGTGGGGGGCCAACATGCCCTGGTTTTGGGATCTAGTGGCTATGTCAAGCCAAATCCCTCTGTGCTTGCCCATCCTGCCTAAACTTGTAACTTGACCTTTCAACCAGACCCCTCACTGGAATTTGTCAACCCTAAATCTCGATGCTTGACTCATAGAATCCAGCTATCAAAGGGCCAGGCATCTCTGAGGCAGTGGCAGCACAAATTCAGGCTCCCCAAAGAGGATCAACCAGATCAGTCTATGAGGCAAAGTGGACAATTTTTAGGCGGGTTGCGTGTAACCAACCCGCCTATTAGATTGATGTGTCCGACGTCCGTCTGTCCGTCCACATTTTTCGTTTCCGGACTCTAACTTTAAAACGGTTTGACCAATCAAATTCAAACTTCACAGGGAGATAGATCATCATCATAGCTAGGTTCCTTTCGAAATTGGTGAAATTCCGTGTGTTCGTTTGTCCGTTTTTCGTCCGTTTGTCTGTCCATCCATCTGTTTGTCCACATTTTCGTTTCCGGACTCTAACTTTAAAACGGTTTGACCAATCAAATTCAAACTTCACAGGGAGATAGATCACCATCATAGCTAGGTTCCTTTCGAAATTGGTGAAATTCCGTCTGTTTGTTTGTCCGTTTTTCCGTCCGTTTCTTCGTTTTTGTCCGTTTTTCTGTCCATCCATCTGTCCGTCCACATTTTTGTTTCCGGACTCTAACTCGAAAACGGTTACTCCAATCTAATTCAAACTTCACAGGGACATACATCACCATCATAGCTAGGTTCCTTTCGAAATTGGTGTAAATCCGTCCGTTCATTTGTCTTGTTTTTCTGTCCATTTGTTCGTTTTTAGATTAGAAGTATTACATTTCTTAGCACGTCGAACACATTTACCTTAAGTGGGTAACCTAACATTTCTTTCCTTGTTCCTAAATTTAATGAGAGCAGTTGCTAACCTTGTTTCCTGCGTGCGCAACCCGCCTTTTGGGGCACCTCTGACCCTCTTGTTACTAAGTGGTGCCACAGTAAACTGGTGGATGCCAGGGCACCATCTTTCAAATCCATAGCCAACTTCCTCCTGTATCTGTTCCAGGACAGGAAGTTACAGCCAAGCACTTTTGAAAGCTACAGATCAGCCATTGCAGACAAACTGGAGAATTTACCCATAAGTGTCAGCAAAGAAACTATTGTAGACTCAAGTGTCGGAGGGCATTCCCTCTTGGAACCTTGCCTTGGTACTTCACCAAGGTACAAAGGCTTCTTTTGAGCCTATTTAAGAGGCTTCATTGAAGAATCCGACCTTCAAGACTGTCTTCCTCTTAGCTCTGGGTTCAGGCAAACGCAGGAGTGAAATCCATGGTTGGCTAAATAAGAACATCAAGCACCAGTCAGACTGGTCCAAGGTGTTTATTTACCCCTTACCCAGCTTTCTATCAAAGAACCAGCTTGCCAAAAAGGATCCAGACAGTGTGGCCCCAGTGGTAATCCCTGCCCTGTCCCCAACTCTGAATAAATCACTTAAGGAAGATAGGTCCCTATGTCCAGTCAGAGCCCTGTGCTACTATTTGGATGGGACCTCAGACCTCATTGATCTTTGAACTACCCTCCAGCCTCCCTTATGGGTTAAATTGGGGCCGTGGAGCCATAAAATTACATTTTTTGTATTTCTTGGCTTATGTCTTAGTTTTTATGTCAGCTGACTGACATTATGGGAACCGTCTACGGCGTCTGCGTACGCATACGCGTCCGTGTGAACATCTCCTCCAAAAACACAATCCCAGAGACATGCTGTTACTTTTAAAAGATACCTTATCTATCGAGGATGATAAATCGTAAAATTCATGCAGATCTGCTGTTCGTCTGTTCCCCAGAGCCGTTAGAAGCGAGGTACCCTCACCCAAAGTGTGAAAATTTCAACACTTTATCACAATTTTCTCATTGACTTTTGAAGGGATTTCTCTCTTATTTTGCATATATGTACTATGCCACAGGTAGATTCCTTTGTGTCAGTATAAGACCTGGATCTTTCTTAATTATTTTTTTATTAATTTTTTTAATAACTTTTAATACATTAAAATTCATAAAATCATGCACTAAATCACTTATAACTTGAAAAGTATTGCATTTAGAGCATTTTGGGTAAATATGTTATTCAGCTACTTTTTTCATAGCTACAACATGGTGAGTAACTTGGGCATCTATCCCCATAGCTAAATGAGTAATAGCTACTTTGTGACTTTTTAATAACTTCCAACATGAGTAAAATCACTTATAACTTGAAAACTATTGCATATACAGAATTTTGTATAAATATGTTATTCAGCTACTTTTGGGTCAGCTATAACATAGTAAAGTTGCAGACCTGTAGCTCATGGCATATCTTAGTAATAGCTGCTTTTAGGTTATCACTGTTGAGTAAATCACTTATAACTTGAAAACTATTGCATTTAGAGTATTTAGTTTCATATGTTATTCACCTATTTTGGGGTCAGCTATAACATGGTAAAATTCCAGATTGGTGGCTCATTGCATAGCTGAGCAGGGATGGGGTCAATGTACTTGAATTGTACTTAAGTACATTTTCAATTTGATGTACTTACAAGTACATTTAAGTCCTTTTTAAGTACTTTTAGTTTTAAGCAAATTTTCACTAATTTTTCAAAAGTTTGTGTGATTATAACACTTTATAATATGATTATATAATCATTATAATTGAATTAAGCTTTTTCCACATCTTTATTGACAAACAGTCATGTAGATTAAATTTTCATTAAAGTTTCACTGATATTTCTGATTCAATTTGATAACACTCTTTCTTTTAAAAAGTTTATTGTAATTGATAATAATAATGATTCAAATTATTAAAGTTTCAATTCAATGAGCCAATCATGTCTTAAAAAGAGGGACAATTGTTCCAAGATTGCATATTACTTGACCTCTTTAATCCTCTTATAACTGTCCACTTTGAACTTGCCTGATCTCAGTCAATAATATCTACCCAGTATGAATGCTCTTGGTAAATTGCACCTGGGCATTTAAGATCTTTCAATAGGTCCAAGTTAATCACAAGGACCAGATTAGTCTCTGTGATGTAATTGCTCAGGAATGAGTTTTTTCTTTCACTGGCCATTATCTTGTCTGACCACAATAAATACTGTGACAGGGGGATTAACAAGCCACTCACTTTTATGGTATTCACATTGTGTTACCATAATGGCTGCTGTTTTAAAGCATTTTGAGATTCCAGCTAATACAGAAGGGAGTATCAGATCAAAGTGTAAACATTGTACTCAGGTTATAGCAGACAGCACAAAAGTCACTTCGAATTTTGTCAAACATTTGAAGGTGAGGATTAGTTCATTGTTTACTTGTCACTTTTGTTGAATAGCAATTTTGGGTGATAACACTGTATTCCAAAGAAAGACATATATTTAATAAAGGAGAATGTAATACAAAGCAAGCTTTCTGGTTTCACTCTCATACTTCAATTTACAAGAACTAGTTAACATAAAACTTATTAAAAACATGTAATATTATTGTATCAGGCTAACTGGTTACATGTATTTACTTATTTGTCAGTTAGTAATTATCATGTTCTGTAAAATTTTCCAACATCACAACACTTAATTAATTTCTAACTTACAGTGACTTAAAAGCCTAACAGCAAGCTGTGTAATTGTATCCCCGACGCGAAGCGGGGATACCATGGATTCATCATCGTTGTCGTCCGCGCCCTCATCCGCGTCCGCAGAGATTTCTTGTTAGCGACCTACAGTCCACATTTCTTTCTGGATTTCTTTCATATTTGGCAGGTGGCTTGATATGGTAGAGGACTCGCCACCCTATCTTTTTGGTAGGCTTTATGTCTAAATTAGGCCTGTGGTAGACAAAAATGTCTAAAATGTGGAATATTGCTTGTTAGCGACCTACAGTCCACATTTCTTTCCAGATTTCTTTCATATTTGGCATTCTATTTGGCAGGTGGCTTGGTATGCTAGAGGACTCGCCACCCTATCTTTTTGGTAGGCTTTATGTCTAAATTAGGCCTGTGGTAGACAAAAATGTCTAAAATGCATTAAAAGTCATGAAATCATGCACTAAATCACTTATAACTTGAAAAGTGTTGCATTTAGAGCATTTTGTTAAAATATGTTATTCAGCTACTTTTTTCATAGCTACAACATGGTGAGTAACTTGGGTGTCTGTCTCAATGAATCCAGGAAAAAAACCCTCACAAAATGAGCTCCCAGGAGAAAACCCCTCAGGAGAAGACCCCTCAAATGTCTCCTGTGGAGAAAACCCCTCACCCTATTTTGGGGTTTGTGGAGAAAACCCCTCGTGTTATTTTTAGGCTTGTGGAGAAAACCCCTCAACTTTATAAAAAGCCCTCATTTTGGAAATTTGGAATATTCATTCATTTACACATAGAAAATCATGTATAACAAAGAAGAATTTTATTAAGTCGTACACACCTTTAAAATCACATTAAAATCACATAACACTTTGAAAAGTGAGCAATGCTGGGCAATATTATTTTTTAACCCAAATCTGGGGAAAAACCAATGATGCACTTTATTTAAGATTCATAAAACTCTTTATTCAGCTAAGTATGTGCAAGGTTTTATTATAAGTATATAGCATATAAATGACAGTACATGAATATAATATTTAAATGGAATGAAATATATCAGCACTGAATGAGCACATAAATACAATTGTACATAACAACTTAGGCATTGGGGTAATTTGAGGATTAGAATAGCTTCTACTTATTTCTATCCACTCACTGCCAGTGAAGCCATGCTGTTAATGCAGTGTCTCAAACCTTATTACTGACAAGCCAGAGTTAAGCTGACATGCCAGAGTTTACACTGCCTGATGATAGCCCTAGAATAGTGGGCTAAATAGTTTAATTGCAATTATGAAAGGGAGACATATAAACCCCTCTTTTTTATATTATACTTGAAAGTGACACAATAGGAGACATGTTTGATTGTTTATATATGCTAATGTATACAGTTTTAATTCTGTCCACTGATTTAAGTTTTGAAACAATAGACCAAAACATAACATTCATCTTCAATTCAAAGTGATCAATCACCTGAGTAGTGCAATCCTGAGCACATTTCAGAGAAAAGCATTCTTTGTATATATTTTCAGATTTTACAACAAAGGACAACAGTTTTTTTTAATTAGAATCAAATTTGAATTCAATTTAAAATGTCAAAGTTCCAATCCACAGGCCTGAAAATAGAATATAGGATGGGGTGCTTGAGTACAAGTTAAATAAAAATATAGGGTTAAATAAAAAATGAGGGCTTTTTAAGTTGAGGGGTTTTCTCCACAAGCCTGAAAATAACATGAGGGGTTTTCTCCACAAGCCCCAAAATAGGGTGAGGGGTTTTCTCCACAGGAGACTTTTGAGGGGTTTTCTCCTGAGGGGTTTTCTCCTGAGAGCTCATTTTGTGAGGGGTTTTTTCCGTCTCCCGTCTCAATAGCTAAGTGAGTAATAGCTACTTTTGGGCTTTTCAGTAACTTCCATCATGAGTAAAATCACTTGTAACTTGAAAACTATTGCATTTACACAATTTTGTATAAATATGTTATTCAGCTACTTTTGGGTCAGCTATAACATAGTAAAATTTCAGACCTGTAGCTCATGGCATAGCTGAGTAATAGCTACTTTTAGGTTATCACTATTGAGTAAATTACTTATAACTTCAAAAGTATTACATTTAGAGTATTTTGTTTCAATATATTATTCACCTATTTCGGAGTCAGCTATAACATAGTGAAGTTCCAGACCTGTGGCTCATTGCATAGCTGAGTAATAGCTACTTTGAAGTTCACACTGTTGAGTAAATCAGTTGTAATTGGAAAACTATTGCATTTACAGAAATTTGTGTAAATATGTTATTCAGCTACTTTTGGGTCAGCTATAACATAGTGAAATTACAGACCTGTAGCTCATGGCACAACTGAGCAATAGCTATTTTCAGGTACTGACTGTTGAGTAAATGACTTGTAACTTGAAAAATATTACATTTGGAGTATTTTGTTAAAATATGTTGTTCACCTACTTTTGGGTCAGCTATAACATCGAGAAATTACAGACATATAGCTCATGGCATAGCTGAGCAATAGCTATTTTCAGGTTCTCACTATTGAGTAAATCAGTTGTAACTTGAAAACTATTGCATTTACAGTATTTTGCTTAAATATGTTGTTCACCTAATTTTGGGTCAGCTATAACATAGAAAAAATCCAGACATGTAGCTCATTGTATAGCTGAGTAATAGCTACTTTGAGGTTATCACTGTTGAGTAAATCAGTTATAACGTGAAAACTATTACATTTACAGTATTTTGTTTAAATATGTTATTCACATAATTTTTGGTCAGCTATAACAGAGTGAAATTGCAGACCTCTATGTCATGGCATAGTTTACCAATATCTACTTTCAGGTTCTCACTGTTGAGTAAATCATTGTATCCACTGGATAGCCGCAGTGTGTAGAGAGATTTCACCATTACCGCTCTAACGAAAACAAATATTATAGCTAGCCTTCTCAAGTTTGCAAGGTATATTAGAGGGTGCACCACAGTATTCTATTGGTAGGCCTTATGTCTAAATTAGGCCTGTGGCTAAATTACTTGCCTACTAAAAATGAGTAATTCTGCATTTTCTCTAAAAGTATTGCAGATAGCAAATTTTTCTTAAATAAATCATTCACCTACTTTTGGGAGAGCTTTCACATGCTGAAGTTCCAGACCTGTAGGTAATTACTCACTCAAAATGAGTAAATGCAAATTATCTCTAAAAGTATTCCCGATAGCCAATTTTTCTCAAATAACTCCTTCGCCTACTTTTGGGAGACCTTTCACTTGGTGAAGTTTCAGACCTGTAGCTAATTATTCACCTACTCAAAATGAGTAAATGCTAATTATCTCTAAAAGTATTGCAGATATCCAATTCTTATCAAATAACTCATTCATCTACTTTTGGGAGAGCTTTCACTTGGTGAATTTTCAGACCCGTAGGTAATTACTCACCTACTCAAAATGAGTAAATGCGAATTATCTCTAGAAGTATTGCAGATAGCCAGTATTTCTCAAATAACTCATTAATATGAAAACAACTTATAGGAAGTCATGGGCTGCAAATCTTTTCATGTGGTCAGATTTGACCTTGGGCCCCTCCTGCTTATTATTGGTCCTAGAGGTTTGCAATGTGAAAACGACTTATAGGAAATCATGGGCTGCGAATCTTTCGATGTGGTCAGACTTCACCTTGGGCCCCTGCTACAGGGTCAAATAAGGTTAGCCAAACTTAAAAGTGCTTTCAGCTTGCTTATTAACGAAAAATGCTGTTTATCTTCCAAACTATGTCAGTTGGCCTTTGTCGGAGGATACATCCAGCATCTGGCCACAGATGCGTCCTTGGTCTAGTTTTTTTATTTGTTGTATCTGTTGTTTTGTGAAATATCTGTTGTCACTAAAATAGAATAAACAATAATAATAGTGGGCCTTTTAATGTTATAAAGATAATTATAATGCATAAGAACCAATTAGTGATTAAGTGTAACTTTTTATGAATACATACCCCAATGAAATAACCAGACATTAACTTTAATAGTATTGTTTTCCATCAACCTTTTATTTTATATCTTTTGTAACATGGTGCATTGGGAGAGGTTAATTTATTTAAAACATAATGAATTTGATGGTGTGTTTTATAATTTATTTTGTCATTCACGGATAAAAAGTACTTGTACTTGTACTTAAGTACTTTGGAAAGTACTTGTACTTAAGTACTTTGATGAAAAAAGGACTTGTATTTGTACTTATACTTCAAAATCAACAAAGTACTTGTACTTGTACTTAAGTACATTTCAATGTACTTGACCCCAACCCTGTAGCTGAGTAATAGCTACTTTGAGGTTCTTACTCAACACTAAATCATTTATAACTTGAAAAGTATTGCATTTAGAGCATTTTGTGTAAATATATTATTCAGCTACTTTTGGTCAGCTATAACATAGTACAATTTCAGACCTGTAGCTCATGGTATAGCTGAGTAATACTTACTTTTAGGTTATCACTGTTGAGTAAATCACTTATAACTTGAAAAGTATTGCATTTAGAGTATTTAGTTTCCATATGTTATTCACCTATTTTGGGGTCAGCTATAACATAGTAAAATTCCAGACCTGTGGCTCATTGCATAGCTGAGTAATAGCTACTTTGAGGTTCTTACTCAACACTAAATCATTTATAACTTGAAAAGTATTGCATTTAGAGCATTTTGTGTAAATATGTTATTCAGCTACTTTTGGGTCAGCTATAACATAGTAAAATTTCAGACCTGTAGCTCATGACATAGCTGAGTAATAGCTACTTTTAGGTTATCACTGTTGAGTAAATCACTTATAACTTGAAAAGTATTACATTTAGAGTATTTTGTTAAAATATATTATTCAGCTACTTTTTCCATAGCTACAACATGGTGACTAACTCGGGTGCCTATCTCAATAGCTAAGTGAGTAACAGCTACTTTTGGACCTTTCAGTAACTTCCATCATGAGTAAAATCACTTGTAACTTGAAAACTATTGCATTTAGAGAATTTTGTGTAAATATGTTATTCAGCTACTTTTGGGTCAGCTATAACATAGTAAAATTTCAGACCTGTAGCTCATGGCATAGCTGAGTAAAGGCTACTTTGAGGTTATCACTGTTGAGTAAATTGCTTATAACTTGAAAACGATTGCACTTAGAGAATTTTTTTTAAACACATGTTATTCATGTGTTTTTCAATAAGCTATAACATGGTAAAATTCCAGACCTGTGGCTCATTGCATAGCTGAGTAATAGGTACTTTGAGGTTCTTACTCAACACTAAATCATTTATAACTTGAAAAGTATTGCATTTACAGCATTTTGTTAAAATATGTTATTCACCTACTTTTTCCATAGCTACAACATGGTGAGTAACTTGGGTGTCTATCTCAATAGCTAAGTGAATAATAGCTACCTTTGGACTTTTCAGTAACTTCCTTCATGAGTAAAATCACTTGTAACTTGAAAACTATTGCATTTAGAGAATTTTGTGTAAATATGTTAGTCAGCTACTTTTGGGTCAGCTATAACATAGTAAAATTTCAGACCTGTAGCTCATGGCATATCTGAGTAATAGCTAGTTTGAGGTTATCACTGTTGAGTAAATCACTTATAACTTGAAAACTATTGCATTTAGAGTATTTAGTTTCAATGTTATTCACCTATTTTGGGGTCAGCTATAACATAGTAAAATTCCAGACCTGTGGCTCATTGCATAGCTGAGTAATAGCTACTTTGAGGTTCTTACTCAACACTAAATCATTTATAACTTGAAAAGTATTGCATTTAGAGCATTTTGTTAAAATATGTTATTCACCTACTTTTTCCATAGCTACAACATGGTGAGTAACTTGGGTGTCTATCTCAATAGCTAAGTGAATAATAGCTACTTTTGGACTTTTCATTAACCTTCATCATGAGTAAAATCACTTGTAACTTGAAAACTATTGCATTTAGAGAATTTTGTGTAAATATGTTCTTCACCTACTTTTGGGTCAGCTATAACATAGTAAAATTTCAGACCTGTAGCTCATGGCATAGCTGAGTAATACCTACTTTTAGGTTATCACTGTTGAGTAAATCACTTATAACTTGAAAACTATTGCATTTAGATTATTTAGTTTCAGTATGTTATTCACCTACTTTGGGGTCAGCTATAACATAGTAAAATTAAAAATATTGCATTTGCAATATTTTCTTTAAATATGTTTTTAACTTACTTTTTACACCTTAACAGTTACCTTCTTACTTTCCTTCTGAACACCATTTCCGGGGCACAACTTTTGTGTCCTTTTCTTCTGTCACTTCTACTCTGAAACTCAAAACACACAGTCAGCTGACACAGAGCCCGTTCACGGGCACTGATTGCTTGTTCTGCTATCAGATGTGTTGGGAGTTTATAGGAAACCATTTACAGGGAGGAAAAAAATAGACAGATTTACCCCTATCAAAATCATTTTATTTTTAAATTTTTAAAAAAAAAATATAATTTAAAAAAAAAATGAAAACTGATTTAAATCAAATGACATTGAAAAGTTCATGTGGAAGTATGATATTTCTGGTAGCTGTATTTAAATAGACAAGTGCATAGGCGGGCAAACATCTGATTCTATGCTTATTACATGGCTGGTTGGCTTCTTTGTTTCCTGCTGTTAGGTTATGCCCCTGTTCCACCAAAGGACTAAGCCCCGATTCTGTCCCCGACCCTTAATCGTGGACAGTCGATGAAAAAAAAAGGTTAAATGGGCGGGAATACTGGATCGGTGTAAAAGTCTGGGATTAAGGTCAGATCGACCCCAGGGGGCCTGAGGAGGCCCCAGGCCGCCCTACAGAGTCCCCGACTGGTCTGGGACTAAGAACCGACTAAGTCATTTTTCTGGTCGGTTTGATCCAAGATCTGGTCGTAGACATACCGACTGGGTCCCAGGACGCCTCAGGCCTCCTGGGACTAAGCCCCGACTAACCCACGACTAAGTCCCGGCCTCCTCAGGCGTCCCCAGTCTTCCCCAGACCAATGTGGCCGATTCTTGTTTTGCAATGGGACTAAGGGTCGCAGGAGGCCTGGGACTAAGGCACTAAGGGTCTGGGACTAAGGGTCAGGGACTAAGGGTCGCAGGCGGCCTGGGACAACATAGGACTGTGTAAATGTGGTATGAGGAGGCCTGGGGAAGCCTGGGACTGGACATTTTGTTTATGGTGGGAAAAAATAATCGGTTTGGGTCGGGTGAAATATCAAACATGTTTGATTTTTCACATGGGTCCAACTGACCACAACTGACCCTTACAGGACGCCTGGGACTAAGCAAATTTTTCAAACCGACCCTCAAAAACCCTTAATCGGGAGCCTTAGTTGTGTGGTGGAACACCCACTTAAGAAGGCTTGTGGAAGCTGCTTCAGATGCAAAATCTCAGACACTTTGGAAGTATGTCACACTCGAAACTGCGATACTAATCTGTAACACACTTTTGGGCAGTTGCCTTGACTAATCTTACTCACTGTTTAGAAGTCTGGAGTTTTTGCAGGGCTCAAAGTAGTGTAAAATGTCATTAAGGGTTTTAAAAATGGTTGCTCATTGCAGGTTTGACTGTAATACTGGTGCTACACACTTGTATAATATTGCCATCTTTTAATGTGACATTTTTTTTTTCATTTATATCTTTTGGGAAGTTTTCTTATTATATATTCCAGCTTCATCAATTTTCTTTCACTGTTAGAATTCGGATTTGTTAATAATTGTTTAATTTACCTTTTAGGTGTACAGAAAGCATTTGGTGGAATAGCAGATGCCCCAACAACCATTTCAGACTACAGTAAAAAGACTGCAGTAGAAGTGAAAAACAAGCTGATGTCATCATGAAAAAATAACAGTTTAAAATTCCTTTCACATACAGAGATAACATTAAGATAACTTAAGTACAATGAAGTATTTCCTTTGTTTAGATCTGCTTTATGAAAATAGACATCCCAAGAACCGACATTATTGGTCCGTGTCAAAATTGTACTAATAGTTATTATTTGGAGATAAGTTACATTTATGATGAACATATATTAATAGTTACATATGTGTATTTGTACAAAGTTGTTGAAATTTATATTAAAATTTTCAAAAAAAAAATGCATTGTTCACTTTGAAATGTTTGCACAATGCCATATGATATGTGCAAATACTCTATCTACAAAAATACCATATCCAAAAAAAGAAAAGAAATAAATAGATAGAAATAAAAAGATAAAAAATACATTTGTCCTCAAACACATACAATCCAGGGGTTGTATTCACAAAAGGGATCAAGTCAAGTTGAGGCAAAAATCAGCCCAAGTTTAGTATAAACAGCTGTAAACTTGAACTGACTTTTGGCTTAACTTGAGCCTGATCCATAAAGATTTTTGGTGCTCCACAGCCTAAACCAATGCATGGATTTTCACCATATTGTCAGAATATAATTACCCTAAGAGGGTCTAGAGCCTATTAGGTTTTAGGGAGTATCTGGAAACAACTGTTGCCATGGCAATACTTTTAAAATTTTGGGGTCTTAAAGTTTGTGGAGGTTCTAAACCCATGCACTGATTTTCACCAAACTTTCATGGTATGTTCACCCAAGAGGATCTAGAGCTGATTAGGTTTTGGGGGTATCGGGCAACAACTGTTGTAAGATTTTGGGGGTCTTAAAGTTTGTGGGTATTCCACAGCCTAAACCCCTGCACGGATTTTCGCCAAATTTTCAGGGTATGTTTACCCTAAGTGGATCTAGAGCTGATTAGGTTTTGAGGGGTATCCAGCAACAATTTGCCATGGCAACAATTTTAAGATTTTGGGGTCTTAAAGTTTCTGGGTGTTGTTCAGCCTAAACCCATTCTCGGATTTCCACCGAATTTTCAGGGTATATTAACCCCAAGAGGATCTAGAGTTATTTAGGTTTTGGGGAGTATCCAGTAACAAATGTTGCTATGGCAACTAGTGTTGGTATCAAATGAAAATATGTATATCGATTTTGAAATATCGGGGCATGAGATGGGGGAGACCTTCCAAACTCTTCCTGAGGTTTAGTAGTGTCCTGAAACGTAACAAATATGGTAGTTCCGACCGTTTTCGCAGTTAGTGAAAGACTGAAAGTTACCAAAAAAAGCCTAATCAGCATTTCGATTCGCATCCTGGGAAGGTATCGGGATAAACAAAAAATGCCTGTGACAGAACCAGGAAGTAGTGAATATTTAATTTTTGTGATTTATGCTTATATCTTACAAAAATATAATGGAAATGGTGTAATAAATTATATAAATTTGTTCTGTGAAGAATATAGAATTTGTGTGAGATATTTGTGGCAGTTTTAACACAAATCCTCTATTTTCGCCCAGTTCTAGTTTAACTGGTGTTACAAATTCATTAATAAGGCCCCCCCCCCCCCATTTATTGCATTTTTTATTGATGGACTTATTTTACTTATTATTTAAACAAACTGGTGTAAAATAAATAAAGCACTCATTAAATTTTTTGTATATTTATATACTTATTTCCTAATATTTAATCATCCCTGAATTAAGCGTCCCTCATAAAAGTTTCTTCGACGCTCGCATTATGGTCTCCCTTGAATATCTCCCTTATTATTGGAAGCTTTTTAACCATATATGGCAGTTATATACCCCTTAGGCGCGGGAAAATATTTCCACATGTTTAAATTTGACCTTTCATCTTTATCAAGGTCACATGATCACATGATTGTTTTTTTTTGGTACACCCGCCCGTCATCACCGCTGAGCAAAATCTACTGACCGCAGAGACTTGTACACACATGTTCATACTTATCAAAAACATAAGCTGATTAGATTTTGTGAGTGATCCAATGAAAAATGACTGATTTATGAGCGATTTTCTCACACCTACCAACCATAAAGCTTAAAATTCATGTGAACCCCCTATTATCTTCTTAAGTATTGCATTTAGAGCCATAAAATGTATTGGTAGGTAGTGGGAAACCATATGTGGAGAGTCTAGAAAGCATGTCAAATTTCCCCCGACCCCCTGTAGGGGTCAAACTGAGGTCATAAAATAGCCAATTTTTACGTTTTTCCTTATATCTCCATTATTGGTTTTAGAGCTTTAGAATGTGTTAAGAGGTATTGGGAAATCCTATGTGAAGAGTCGAGATAGCTGGTCAGATTTACCCCCCACCCCCACCCCCCACCCCCCATGGGTAAAACTGGGGTCATAAAATAGCCAATTTTGTGTTTTTACCGTATATCTCCTTTATTCTTGCTTTTAGGGCTTTAGAATACATTAAGCGGTATTGGGAAACCATATACAGCCGGTCAGTTTTACCCCCGACCCCCTTTATGGGTTAAACTGGGGTCATAAAATACATTCCTTATGTTTTCATCATCTAATTTCAAATATTTACAAACTTATTTCAGTGCAGTAGTTCGATAATGGCATATTTATAAATTCCCATTTTCAGCTCAATATCCCTTCTTCTGACGTCCATTCTTCTGCAGTAAACTAATAACTGAACAATGCAAACATATTCTTGTCCCTTATTTATACATAAAATCTACATATCACTGACACTTCAACAGAGCATAGATAAAGATAACATCTTACTCCTTATATGAGCATTTCTTATATAAATGCATATATAGCATTTAACAGTGACAAGCTGTGTCATGTAAAAACATCAAAAAAGGTGCTAGAATCTGAGAAAGGATTTTATTGAGTTGCAGCTTCCTCCTTAGCAAATTTTCCTTTAAATGCCTGATATATTAGTAATATATTGGTGTTCCTACTTGATATTCATGAATTGATCTGGTTTGCAAAACTTGATTAATTTTGCAAATTGATTCAGTTTACAATTTTATGATTCTTTGCACCCCTAGTAGTAAGGACTCTTCTGGAAAAAATTATGAATTTTCAATATTCTGACAGGGGCTTGAATTTTTGTGGAAATGGAAAATGTCATTTATTTAACTGTAAAACATACAGTGATTTTAGCAAACTTTACATCTGCTGCTCAGTAAAGTTGCTTCAAAGTTGAGTTTAACCCATTTTTATGTCACACTACCCCATATATGGAGATTCTATATAGCCAGTCAGGTTTGCCCACTGACCCCTTCTTACGGGTCAAACTAGGGTCATAAAATAGCAGATTTTCTTGTTTTGCCTTCTATCTGCTTTAAAACTACTGTTCTTACAAACTATAGCATTTATTAAATTAACTTTACACAATTTATGACCATAGAAAACAAAATAAAGCTTACATTTTTTTTCATGTTAATGCATAAACTTCCACACTGTCTGATTAACTTTGGCTTCTCTCAGCGCTGCATGTTTTTCTTTTCAAAAACCTTTTTCTACTTTATACTATAAAGCATCTGACCTTTTGGGACGCTTTGTTTTTGTTAGCAAACACATTTTTCTAGTTTTGTATATTTTTGTACTATTTTCCTATAATTCTTTTCTTAGCCTCAGTCATTAGCTTTATTATGCATTAATCTTAAGTGCATTATTTGACCTTTAGTTTCCTTGTTTAAGGTCAGCCAGGGAGTACAAAAGTCCACCACCAATGGGACTATGCTGCTCCATTCAGTTATATTTATCTTACAAAATTGAGATATTTATGTTATAATATTTTGAATAAAAATAAAATTAAGAACAAATTCATTTTTCACAAGCTGTGCTGATAATAAATATCAAAATAAGAGTAATTATTTCACTTTTAAGGAATTGTGATTTCTATTTTTAATATTTAATTTGTGTCCAATTGCTAAGAAAATGGACAATGCCTGTACATAAATACCCATCTTTTGTCCACAATTTTTAAATTTTTATTTACACCCCCAACATTGCTTCTCATATTCATTCCATTAAAATCTACCCATAAATAAAAAATAATAAAATTTATTGACTTCTACTCCGAAACTACAAGGCCCAGAGACATGCTGTTTTTTTCATGCTAGATAGCTTACCTATCTAGCATGAATAATTGTTCAAGGCATACAGATCTGTTTGTCTGTTTGCTACAGCCATTATAAGTGAGGTACCCCCCCACCCAAGTATGAAAATTTTAACACTTAATCACAATTTTCTCATTGACTATTGCAGGGATTTCTCTCATATCTTGCACATATGTACTAGGCCACAAGTAGATTCCCTTGTGTTAGTGTCAGACCTGGATCTTGCTTTCTTTTTTTATGAAGTTTTTAAATAATTTTTAATGTACTAAAATTAATGAAATCATACACTAAATCACTTATAACTTGAAAAGTATTGCATTTAGAGCATTTTGTTAAAATATCTTATTCAGCTACTTTTGCCATATCTACAACATGGTGAGTAACTTGGGTGTCTATCTTAATAGTTGAGTAATAGCTACTTTTGGACTTTCAGTAACTTCCATCATGAGTAAAATCACTTGTAATTTGAAACCTATTACAGTTAGAGAATTTTGTATACATATGTTATTCAGCTACTTTTGGGTCAGCTATAAGATAGTAAAATTTCAGACCTGTAGCTCATTGCATAGCTGAGTTATAGCTAATTTGAGGTTATCACTGTTGAGTAAATCAATTATAACTTCAAAGCTATTGTTTTTACAGTATTTTCTTTAAATATGTTATTCACCTACTTTTCAGTCAGCTATAACATACTGCAGTTGCAGACCTGTAGCTCATAGCTGAACATTAGCTACTTTGAGGTTCTCACTTTTGAGTAAATCAGTTGTAACTTGAAAACTGATACATTTAGAGTATTTTCAAATATGTTGTTCACCCACTCTTGGGTCAGCTATAACTTAGTAAAATTACAGACCTGTAGCTCATTGCATAGCCGAGTCATTATCTATAAAAACACCAGCAAAATCTGTCCCACCAACCCCAGGTACTGCCTTACAGCAGAAGATGGAGTCCAAGCTCGAAAAGTCCCTTGGTAACAAATGGGCGTTTTCCAGGCTTCCATGCTAGAGGCATTTCAGTCTCTCAGTCTTCCGAGACCTCAGCCTACCTCACACTCTCAGTTGAGGCTATGGAAGTGGACTATGGTCCCTCCCTACCACCACGTTTCGTTGCTGATCAATCTCAACATGACAACAAATCAGATCAGCATTCAAGTCTATCCGATGAACCTACTAAGGTGGCATCGGCTAGGCCTAAAAAGTATTCTCACTCATAAAAAGCATGACATTGAACCGAGGTCCGCCTTGGATCAGTATTCAGGTCAATCTGATGAGCCTCGGGTTGCATCATCTAGACCTAAAAAACACATGCAGATAGAATCAAACACAAAGTGTGGTCCAGATTTCTGTCTTCATCTTCAGAGGAGGATCAGTCCTTTGCACCCAGACACAGGTCTTCAAAGCCCCCTGGGGCTCATTCCGATCAACCTCAACACAATCCAGACCCACCTTATTATAGGGAAGTAGCCTTGTCTGACGTTCCCTCTCAATATGCTGAGGAAGTGGACACTTTTAGACGTATTCTTGCCCTCCCTGATCCCAGGGAGTCCCTGCCTAGGTCCTCCACTTCTGTCATGGGGCTGGACAACGAGAAAGGAGCCAAGAGGCCTTCTTCTATGCTCCCCCTCAGCTCGGTTATCAAAGATGCCTTTGATAAATTTGAGCATGACTTTCAGACCGCTAATTTACCTGAGGGTAAATATATCAAACCTCCTCCTTCCACTGCTAAGTGGTACAAGGTGGGACAGCCTTGTTATGAGGACAAAATTCAAGAGTTGAATATGGATTTTGCAAAAATCTGTATTACTCCTAAACCCTTTGGGGCTCCTATGGGCAAGGTTCCCCTACCAGTTTTCAAGGAATTGGAGCATCAAGCTAGGCAGAATATATACACCCTCAATTTTACTGCTGCCTTTGCCAAGACTTCTTTCTGTAATGCCACTCTTGAGAAGTGTCAATACAGCCTGAAGTTAACCTTTAAGAAGGTTAAATCCCAAATTCAGAAAGGTGCCAATCCTGAGAAAGCAGCCAAACGTGGATATGAACAAGCCTGTGAATATTTGGACATCTGGAATCAGGGATGGAGCCGATTTAATAGAAGTAATAGAAAAGTAATAGATTTGCTGAAATTTAAATGTAATAGTAATAGATTGACATTTTTAAAATGTAATAGTAATAGATTGCAAAGTAATAAAAAAATCTATTACTTTTTTCTATTACTTTCTATTACAATAACTAACTGTTGTTTTTGTTCAATATATCTCTATTTATACACATTTCACTACAACTGGATTTCTCAGATGTTTTTCACTATTTTTATCGTTGTGTTTTATTTAATAAAAGTTAGACAAACCTTGTTCCATGAAAAATACATGTATTATAATAATTTATAAATATATAACAATTACATATAAATAAATAGAAACATGTTTATAATCTATATGTGAAAGTGTTTACATACTAAGTATAAATCTCACTCTATTGTTTATTCAATTGAACAACAATAGATACATCTACTGCCACATTCTTTTTATGGTTGTGAGTCAGTTTATGCAAAGGCTAATTGCAGTGATTTCTTTACTCAGGAATGTGACAATTTCAATAGGATTTCATGACACCCTGTTAAATATTTCAATTGAAGTATCATTGTTAGGCTAATAACAAGACTGGGCTCTCTCCCTGCATGCTTTGATAGGATTATGAAATATCTTTGTATTGAAAGCTTTGAACAAATAAACCTACATTATTTTATACATCTACATGTGTAGAATGTGACAACTAGATTTACAAACTGTCTATTTAGTGTTATTTCCACAGAGATTGTAATGAAAGTAAATATATAAACTTGCAACAAGAATGAAAAATTTTATCTTCACAGATTTCCTGCACTGTGAAAGTTATTTCAAATTTGAAAACCCATTTGAAGGTGGTTATAATTGTAAGTCACATTAATTGACTTTATGTTTAAGGACTTTTGGTTTCACTGAATGCCCGTTTATAAATTTTGAAATAAAACTGTGGATATTGTTTCATTCAATGGGTTATGCAGATATCTTGAAGGTTTTCTTATAATTTCTGTGTGGTTTTGTAAATCCATATAGACAATGCATTTGACGGCCAGTGATTTAAAAAAATTATCAACTTCTATCTTTACTTACTAGCCGATACAAAGTAATAGAAAGTAATAAAAGTAATTGATGACAATGTAATAGTAATAGGTTTGAAATGTAATGGTAATAGTAATAGATGGCATTGTAATAGTAATAGACAGCATGTAATAGACCCCATCCCTGTCTGGAATAAGACTGTTTTCATTCAACACAGAGCTCTTACATGCCTCACCAAATCTTTGGCCCATATACTCCAGAGGGAGCTATATACTCTGGGTAACACCGGCTTGCTTAGGCGCGAAGCCAAGATGACCCTTTTACAACCACAACTAGGGGAAACAAGACACCAGGAACTTAGGAACTCGCCCTTTTGGCACTTCTCCTTGTTCAAGTCTTTGCTGTTTAAGGTGGGAGAAGACTTCCTCCTCAAAAAAGGCACCTCTAAAGACTCTCAGGGGTTTCGACCCTATCAAAACAAGTCCTTTTGTGGTCCCCACAACAAGAAAAGAGGCTCGTACAGGAAATGCCCCTATGGGGGCAACTCCTCATAAAGAAGTAACCAATCGTTTTCCTCAGGCAGGGGGAAACCGAACTTCAGAGGCTCCAGGGGTCGTTTTCGACCCCACTCCAGGGGACGAGGGCCTGGAAACCCTTAACCCCAATGACTCCTTAAAAGTCTTCCTCAGTCCAGTCGGAGGTCACCTCCGTTCTTTCAGAAGAGACTGGCAAACAAATGTTCATATAACGTGTTAAACATTATCACCAATGGCTACATTCTGCCATTCATTTCAAAACCAAGTCTAGTCAGATTCCCTCTGATTCAATCAGAAGACAAAGCCCTTCAAAAAGATCAAGCTCTGGCCACTTGTATCCAGTCTCTTCTGTCAAAGAATGCAATCGAAACGGTGGAAAATGTAAAATCTCTCGGGTTTTACAATCGCCTGTTTCTAGTCCCCAAGCCTGACCAAAGGTGGAGGCCAGTAATAGACTTAAGCAGGCTCAACACTTTTCTACACGTAGAAAAGTTCAAAATGGAAACTCCAGAGTCCATCAGGACCTCCCTGATTCCAGGGGAATGGGTATCGTCGATAGACCTATCGGACGCTTACCTTCACATCCCCATCCACCCAAACTCAAGGAAATACCTAAGGTTTTGCCGCAGGTCACAGGTGTTCTAGTTCACCTCCCTCCCTTTCGGACTAGCCACAGCCCCCCCAGGTCTTTACAATTTTACAATGATGGTAAAGGAAGTGAAGCTAATGGCCCTCTCGAGGAGACTCAGACTTCACCAATACCTGGACGACTGGCTGATCAAGTCCCAGGAGGAAGCCCAAGTGAACAGTCAGGCAGTGGTAGACCTAACCCAGTCCTTGGGGTGGATAATAAATCAGGAAAAATCCGAACTAAAGCCAACTCAGGTGTTTTCGTTTGTGGGCTACAAATACCATCTAGATTCAGCCCTTGTAAAACCCACTCAAGAGAGATGGCTCAAACTTCAGGATTTGATCCTACGAACATGTTTTGACTGCAAGATGTTAGATGTCGCTAATTGGTTTGCTTGCCTCAACGGAGAAAATGGGGACGCCTTCACATGAGGCCCTTTCAGTTTCATCTCAAGGAGCACTGGAGATATCGTCAGTCGCTGGACAGCCTCCTTCCTTGAACAGAAACCATTTCTGCACACCTAGACTGGTGGCAAAATCCACAAACGTGATGAGAGGTGCAGACCTTCATCCTAAAGACCACAGCATCCAACTCTTTACAGACACCTCAAACCAAGGTTGGGGTACTCACTTAGAGCAAGTCTCTACAAAGGGTCTGTGGTCAGACAGGAAAAAAAGGCTACACATAAATGTTCTAGAGTTGAAGGCGGTTTCTCTGGCCCTTTGAAGCTTCAAGGACCAGTGTCAGAACCAAACAGTGTTGGTAACAACGGACAATTCAGAAGTGGTAGCCTACATAAACAAACAAGGAGGAACTCACTCAGCAGAGATGTGCGCTCTCCTGTGGAAGATCATGACATGGTGCCATCACTACCAGATAACATTGAAAGCCAGACACATTCCAGGGTGTCTGAATGTGATGGCTGACCATCTGTCCAGGTCAAAACCAAGTGCACTCAACAGAATGGTCACTGCATCCGCAGGTGTTCTATCAGATCTGTCAAAAGTGGTTCACTCCTCATGTAGATATATTTCCCACTTATCTGAACCACAAACTTCCACTCTATGTGTCTCCAGTCCCAGACACAAAAGCTTGGGACATAGATGCTCTGAACATAAACTGGACGGGTTACTCTTACCCCTTGCTTACCCTGCAATGGCTCTCCTTCACAGGGTGATTTAAAAAATCAGGCAGTGCCATTGCCTGATTATCGTAATAGCCCCAGGATGGCCAGGAATGCCCTGGTTTTGGGACCTAGTGCAGCTCTCAACAGAGATCCCACTACAACTTCCAGTGTCAACAACTCTTCTCAAACAGTCCCACATTTATGTGTTTCACAGCAATCCACAACATCTCAACCTCCACACCTGGTGTCTAGGAGTGGAAAAGATCTAAACAGGCGCCCCTCGACCATTGATGGTTACAGAACGGTCATTGTTGACACTTTGGGCCCAGCTGGGCACCATATTTCACAAACCTCAGACCTTCACAGGTTACTCTCCAGTTTTCACAGGGATCATACCCAAAAGTTCCAGGAATCTTCCAAAATGGAGCCTTTCTGTTGTACTCAATGAGCTCACAAAAGCATCCTTTGAGCCTATGAAAGACACAGACCTCAAATATCTTACTCTTAAAACTGCTGTCTTGCTAGATTTTTCCTCCAGCAAGCGCCACAGTGAAATCCTGCCTGGGTTGCAAACAAAGTATCTCATCTAGGCCAATGGGAAAAGGTTGCCTTGTTCCCTTCTGACTTTATAGCCAAAAACCAACTAGCAAGAGAAGGTACCCAAAGTGTGTCCTCCGGTGTCTATCCCTGCTTTGACTACCATTATAGATAGACAATTCAAAGAAGAGAGGACCTTATGTCCAGTGCGGGCCCTGAGATAAGATTTGGATCAAACCAAAGACCTAAGAGGGTCTTGATCCCTCCTTTTCATCTCCTTCAAGAAAGGACACACCTCAGACATCAGACCAGCTACTCTTTCTTCTTGTTTGAAACAAACCATTCTACTTTGTTATAAACAAGCAGACCAAGTTAAAGCGCATGACATTAGGGCCTTTGCGGCCTCTAAGGCCTTTTACGGTGGGGTATCGGTGGACCAAATCATGCAAGCCTGTCGCTGGAAAGCTCACAACACATTTACCAATTTTTACCTAAAAGACCTTACTTGGTCAGACAATGACAACAATATCTATCTGGGTCCAGTAGTGGCAGCACAACAAGTCCTAGACCCTTCCCCTCAGACCAGTTAATCTCGGAAAGAAAAGAAGGGGGGGCACATCCGCTACAACCAAGTCTTCAGGAGTATAATCGCAGGGTCTAGGTATAGGTTTACCTCTCAGGATGTTATGGGTAAAGTCTTTTTTATTATCAGTTTATACAGTGTATTATCTATTAACAACATATCAAGGTTGTCATTAATCTCATGTTTAGGTGGCAAAAATTATGAGAATTCCAAGCCTAGGGCCGGCTTTTCTATTGTGGATTGGCCCTAAAGGCCTTACTTTTTGTAAGTGAGCACAGTTGCACTTCTCTCCTACAATCAAAACATCCAGACAGTTTTTAGCAGTCACTCCTTCAATTCAGGTTTTTGGCTCTTTACAGGCCCGGTCTTCAGGATTGGGGCACTGTAAACGGGACTCAGACTGGTATTTCTCAACTTCTTTCTAATCTATTACTTCAAAATCTAAGAAAAATTGACATATCTTCCAGTCTCAGCTGTAATCCCTCTACTGAACTGTTGGATTCAGCATTCAGTCCCACATGGTAAGCTATTGTAGTGCAATAAAATTGGAAATTTTGATTACTTAAATGTAGTTTTTATAAGCTACAAGCTTACCATGTGGGACTGTGGAGAGTCCCACCCTGCCTCCCCGCTGTATTACAGCTTAGGGATATGGTTAAAATTGCAACATGAAAGTAGGAAAAGATCACATAGAGTACCATGAGAGGACAACCTGAGGCTACGGCCAACTATAAATGTCTACTTTTCTTATGCTGGCCGGGCCTGCGGCCATCAGAGAACAGCATTCAGTTCCACATGGTAAACTTGTAGCTTATAAAAGCTACATTTAAGTAATCAAAATTTTCAAATATAGAGAATTTCCTTGAAATATGCTATTCAGCTACTTTTGGGTCAGCTATTACATAGTAAAGTTACAGAACTGTAGCTCGTAGCATAGCTGAACAATAGCTGCTTTGAGGTTCTCACTGTTGAGTAAATCCGTTGTTATTTGAAAACTATTAGTAGTATAAAGGCGCGCATTATAGCAATCCAAAGTTAACCTGAGGTGCAGTTTTGAGCTCCTAAAATTGGATTCCCAATTAAAATTAACGGGGTGGTTAACCTGAGGTGCAGCGAATTTGGGAGGCTCCTCAGGTTAACCGGAAGTGCGCATGTGCGAGTAAAAGAGGAGGTGAGTGCGCATGCTCGCACAAAAGGGGAGTGGTTGGGCATGCGCGCGTAAAAGAGGAGGGTGAGCATGCGTGTTGAAAAGTTGATATGGATTTTGAGAGAGAGTTTTGAAAGATGGATACGAAAGTGGAGATAGATATTGGTTACAAAGGTTTTGGAGAGCATGTATTAAGTGTGAGAAGATATCGTTACGAAAACGGGAAAAAAATGTGAATATGATAGAATGTCGTCACAAACTTTATGATAGATTGTATGAGAGTGTACGCCAAATTAATCAGTGGATAGAGGAGGGTGTTTTTAAAAAATTGTGGTTAAATGAGAGTGTTTGTGTAGAAGTAGTTCAATATAGAGGAGAGAGTCAAATTCACATGAGGAATACGGATGAGGGTGTGATGTTGACTAAAATACATTGGGAGAATTTGGTGCGTTTAATGAAGAGATATGAGAAAACGTTAGGTTTTGACAGATATTTTGGGGTATGAAAGGGCGCATGCGCGAGTAAAAAAAAAGAGCGCGTGCAAAAGAATTTGTGCGCATGCGTGAGATAATATTTAGTGAGTAAGGGTATAAATTCAAAGTATGTTATAGATATCGAAAGATGAATGTTGAGGTGGAATTTTTCAAGCAGGAGGAGAAGAAATTGGTGGTTTTGCGAAAGTTACAGGGAGAGGGTAGAGTGACTGATTTTGAGGCTTCCATAATATACAAAGACGAATACGACGCTGTGTTTAAAGATTTAGGTAAAGTAAATCGTCAAATAGAAAAGAATTATAAAGAATATTTAGGGGGTAGAAGTCACGTGAAGGTGGAATTGGACAGTGTGGTGTATATCGGAAATTTTAGTTTGACGTTTTCTCAGTGGGAGGAATTTTCTAAGGTGTGGAAATTATTTGAATCATCGAGGGACGTTTACGAGAGGTATACTTTGGAAAAGCCAAAATCGAGAAGAGAATTGAGGAATGGGTTTCACTTTTAATTTGAAAAAATCTAAAGTGGAACTAGAAAAAAGCGGCAAGAAAATAAAGTTTGAAAAGGAGGATTACAGGGATTTGTTAAGACGTGTGAGTAAGATAAACAGACGTTTGAAAAAGAAGGAAGATTTATTCGGCTGCACCTGGTCCGGTTTTACGGTTATTTTAAAGAGGGTGATAAACATTGGTGGGATTATTTTAGAGGCTAACCAGTGGGAGCAAGTTTTTGCAGTTTGGCGAAGTTTAGAAAAGGGTGTGTATTATTTTCTATGAATGAGGTAAAGAGACTGGCCAAAGAATCGATAGAATTAGATGTGGTGGAAGTGATTCGTGAGATACCTTTAAAGAATATTGGGAGGATTTGGGTGGTTATTGGCTATTCTTATTATTCTCTGTATTACGACTTTTCTTTGAAAAAATTAAGTCGTCTAATATTTCATTTCTCGGGTCGTTTTATGACATATTTTTGGGATGAGTTATTTTTCCGATGAAAAGCTTATTTTGGGGATAAATTTTGAAATGTTGGCCAGTGAGGAGGATTTAATATTTTTTAGAGGAAACAGCGAATTACTGTTGATGGGGATGGTGAGGCGTTTAAAGCCCGTATTAAAAGATTTGAGAGAGAGTGTTTCTTTGAAGGAATTTAGAGAAATGACATTATCGGACGGGTGGTCTTGTTGTGTTTCCAAAACGGGATCTCTGCACGTCTTTTGTTATTTGCAGCCAGTTTTGGATTTGAGCAGTAGTAGTGTTTTGCATTTAATAGGTTTGCTTCAGAATCATTATAAAGCGTATGTGATTCAATTTACAGAGGAAAAAACCGACCAAATATGTGATTGTGACTTTTGTGCTTACAATATTTTTATTTGGGAGCACGTGGAGACGTTTGAGAAAAACGGTTTAAAAATAAAAGTGGGAGACAAGGTGACCGGTAAAATGCTTTTGAAAATTTTGGAAATTCAGAAGTGTTTTTTCAACCATGCACGGTTTTTCTCCAAAACGATTGGAAGATTTGTGCATGGAAAAATTGGGGGAAGAAGAGCAGATGTTATTACCGGAAAGTGTGAAATATAGCACTTTGAGAAGTACTTTATCCAGGGACATTCCTTATTTGGTGCACGATGTCAATCACACGGCCTGTTTAGTTTATGGTGTGCGACAAAAGGGCTTGAATTACGACCTTGAGGAAGAAGATGAATTTTGGGAAATTTTTTCCCTCTTTTTAAAGCACAAGGGATTTCTGTTATCCAAACGTTTGGTTTAGAACAAAAAAAATTGACGAAAAGTATTTAAGGCGCATGCGCGTTCTAAGACATGGAAGAGTTTTTTAAATGTCAGAAAAAAAAAAATATGTAGGGTAAATAAAAGATATTTGCGCATGCGCGTTCTAAAACATTGGAAACGAAAGATATTTAAGGCGCATGCGCGTTCTAAGACATGGAAGAGTTTTTTAAATGTCAGAAAAAAAAATATGTAGGGTAAATAAAAGATATTTGCGCATGCGCGTTCTAAAACATTGGAAACGAAAGATATTTAAGGTGCATGCGCGTTTTAAAATAGTTAAACAAAATGCGAATGCGCATGCGCGTGGTAAATTTTAGGAAAAAGTCTTTATAAGGGAGGGGAGCAAAAAGTTTTAGTATAATTCGAAGAGGCGAGAGGGTGTGTACGGAAGAAAAAAATGGAATTGAGTTCAACTCTGAATGTATCCGTAAAGCAGGGTTTCAGCAGCTATTTGAAGTTGCTGAGAGAAAAAAATGGCAAAACATGGTGGATCAATTTGAGTCGCAATTGTTTTGAAAAAATGTTTGAAATGAAAGAAGATATGGTGAAATGGATGCAAAATGGTGAGGCCAAGGAATGTCTTCAGATGGGGACGGTCACTGTGGCGATTAAACTTTTCGAGGGGGAATATTACATGTGCGTTGAGAAAAAAAATGGGGATTACGTAAACAGAATTAATCTGAACGGGACGGAATGGGTTAATTTTCAAAAGCTGTTTGTGAAAATTATGGGGCAGTTGGATCCGAAATTGGAGACCTTTGAAAAAGGGACTCTTTTCCGCTATTTTCCCAAGCACGGGGAAAAGGTGTATTATTTTCACGAAGTGGCAGCAGCTGCAGATTATCCGGATTCGAAAATTTTAAAAAAGAAATTACCCAGTCCCTCTAAATACGAATTTGCTTTAATGGGTCTGAGTTATTTGATTAAAGAAAATCTGAAGCATTATTTGGTTCAAAATTGTGAGGGATGCATTTCTCAATACATGAGTCAGTCGGATCACAATTTATGTCTGTTGGAGTGGCAAGATCAGGTGGACGGTTACTTTCACCGGGTTAAATCCTCTTTGGATGCAAAAGAAGCTGCAGAATTTTTTGTTAAAGTCTTGGTGAATTTGGGGATGGAAAGTGATGGTGTGTACGAAAAGACATTGGATTTGAACGAGAAAGATTTGCTGGATCTGGTGAGACCCGTGAATTTTCCTCGAGAATATGAAATGTTGTTTAAACCTTTCGTCACCTTTGAGTAAAATTGTTTTTAAAACGTGTAGTTAAGCTGTACATATAGTTGTCGTCATAACAGAAAAAAATGTGACGTCGTTGTAAAAGGTCGTCAAGGCGTCTCTAGGGCTGTAGTGTAAGCAAAAGAAATGTTATTGATACCGTCGTCATAACGATTTAAAGTTGCCAAGTGACAGCTTAACTCTTTTGAAGAGAATCATTTGTAAATGAGACGAGATGGGGATAAAAGTGTTTTTTAAGATCTGTGAGAAGGGGGAGGCCCATCCTCGTTTCGAGCAATTGAAACCTTACTTGCAAGGCAAAGAATATTTGGTGGTGAAATTGACAAAAAAAAACCAGACTTTATTAAAAATTTTTTTGAGAGATGGAAATCTCCCTTCCGAAATGATATGTGATTTTAAATCTTTTGAGGTGCTTGATGTAGACTTTGCAAATTTAGAATATAGGGGTTACACAGAAATTGAGCACAGTGGTTTTTGCTGGGTAAAATCCTATTTGAATTTAAAAGAAAGTGTGATCCAACTGCAGAAGTTTTTAGAGGACAACAGTGTGGACATGATGGCGTTTCAAGAAATTATTCATGCCTGCGGACTCGCTTTTCACACCAAAGCCGTTGAAATTTGCCAATGTTCTTCAGTCATGCTGGACTACTACTTTAAACCCCTGAAGCAAAGCTTTCAGACTCAGGTGATAAATGAAAATTTTGTGCCCACATCGAAAGGACTGGGGCAAGCAGAATTTATTTGGGTGAACGGGGCACCCGAAAGAAGCGAAATGCTGATGCCTTTTTACACTGATGATTTGAGTGAAGATTTCAACAGGTCTAGCAGAGTGTTTGTGAAAGCCCGACAAGTGATCTTTATTTTTGTGACCGAAGCTTCCGGACATTTTCCCAGTGTGTCCCTGCCTAAAGAAACGGTGTATTTACCGGAAAGCCCTCTGCACCCTCTGACGTGGCGGAAGATATTTTCTTCTCGAGATCCCAACAATTTTTTACACGACATCGCGGATCCTCTACCCGAGTGGACTTTGCAACAGATATTCCCAGCACCGAAAAATCCTCTCATTTCCGAACTGCTTCTGGAAAGGACCAGCTCGCAGACGAGCTCGCAGACGCTTTTTGAGGAACTGGAACAAATATTGCCAGATCTCTCCAGTGCAGAAAATGAGCAGAATTACTTCGAGGACCTGTGGCAAACCACCAATCAGGACCCCTTCATATTTGAATTAGACGACGTATGCTTGACGTGTTTTCATCCTCGAGGACAAGCCTGCCAGTGTCACGAAACGTCCTGTGAGGCTTGTTTCAGTCTGTGACGTCACAAGCCTTTTGAAGAATTTGCGTGACGTCGAGAAAAGGTATGACGTTTTACGTAACGTTGTCTTTAGAGATGCATCGTTATATAATTTATATTTTAAATTAAAAACGGAGAAATATTTTTGTGTAAAAGTGTCAATCGTGAACGTTAAAAAGGGAATTTCGTTTAAAACTTGTCTTCTGAAACTATTTTGTCTGAAGAATAAAGAGTTTTTAAATTGTTTTGCTTTTGTTTTGAAACTAGGATTTTGTTGTGGTTTCGTCGTCTTGACGACGCAAAGACCTTTAAGCTAAAATGTTCTTTCTGTGTCATTTGATTTCTAGCAGTCAAAGAGGGGGGACGTGTCGCAATCATGTCGAATTTGAAGTGTGGAAAATGCCAGAAATACGTACATCCAGTAAAAAAAAATCTACCAGCGTTTCAACCTTTCTGTCTATGGTGTCTGAACTTTTTAAGCAAAGATGATCCAGAAGGTCTTGTAATGCACGTATTTCACTGTGCAAGTCACCCCTTGAAAGACTCTCAAACTAAAATGTCGGCTTTAAAATGGGGTCAAATGAGGTGTCACTGCTCTGTTTACCAAAAGCTGCAAGATTATCTAGATGGGAAGATAGCTTATCCCTTTTTTGGGTGCGAGGCCTCTGTTCAAACAGAACCTGTCGTGGAACCCAACGTGGAACCCGTCGTGGAACCCAATGTGAGAGCTCCCGAACCAATAGTGATTCGTCCAATGGACTTTGCAGAAGATCTGTCCACGTTAAAAATGAAATTTGAAGAGGGTGAATTCGAGGTCAGAGTGGGGAAGAACGGCAAATGCACCACGTGCTTTAACGGCTTTGAGTGTGAACTGTATTAGACGAGAAGTTTTCCAGTTTTCCAGTTTTCCGAGGGACTTTCCGAGGGACTTTCCGAGGAACTTGTGTGGCTTAGAAAATAACATTCAGAGTGTTTTCAGGTCTGTTTTAAATGATGTTGAGATATTTAAAACTTCATCGTTTACCGAGGTAATTTGTTGTAAGACAGGCAAAAAAATGTTAACGTTAAAACCTATCCAAAAATGACGTATAAATAATGCTTTTACGCGAGGCGTCAAAAAATAATCTAAATTATGGGTACAAAAGTTTGAATATTTGGCATTAAATCTTTATTCGACTTTTATTGTAATTTCGACGTTGTTTCGAGTGACCAAATTCTTATGACTTTTTTTGCCTGCCAAGAATTATTTGTAGTTTACTCAATGTTTTAAAACGTCTTTTTCAAATCCACGTTCTGTAATGGGATAAGTCGACATTTTCAAAATTGTCTTATTCGTTTATAGAAATTAGATTTTAAAAAGTCTTTTTTAAAACCTTTCTAAAAATAACTCTTGTACAATGTTTTATGCGTCCCAGGACGTTTGAAGTTTTCTAATGTGTAATTGATGGTTTTGCACGTTTGCTAAAAACTTTTGAGTTTTTTCAATGTTGAAAATATGTAATGATTTTCGCGTCTTTTAAAAGTTTTTTTTCTTGGAAATCTCTAGTGAGACTTAAGTGAAGTGTAAATTTAACTTTATAGCTCCTATTTGACTTGTTCCGGGCACTGCTCGTGTCCCGCATTGAATTAATGTTGAAATGGCTATTCGAAGCTCTAGTGATGAGTAATCTTCTTAAAGCATTGTTCCCAGTCGGGCAATACTTGTGTCTCGCATTTTTGTCTTTGTAAAAACAAAGGTGTTTGCTTTTCAAATGTAAAATTTATTTTTAAAAACTTTTTAAAATGGGGAAAGTGTAAAAGAATGTCACGTCCCCCCTCTTTGAAAACTTAACGGAATATTGGTGAGATAGCCCGTGTTTAAATATGATGTAAAATGATGTGAAATAATATAAAATATTTGCTTAAAAATAGGTGTTATATTTTATTTCAAATTTCTAAAGATTTTTGTTGACGACAAAGTTTCAAATATATTATTTTTAATGCTGATTATCCATTTTAGTGCGTGAAGATGTAAATACGTCTTTTAGTGCGTAAAGGTGTAAATATACTGTGACTGATA
This sequence comes from Sabellastarte sp. h YS-2021, assembly GCA_964017235.1. NCBI lineage: Eukaryota > Metazoa > Annelida > Polychaeta > Sabellida > Sabellidae > Sabellastarte > Sabellastarte sp. h YS-2021. Next base: position 77,078,338 of record OZ024929.1, on the reverse strand, counting down.
AATTTTAGTGCGTGAAGATGTAAATACGTCTTTTAGTGCCTAAAGATGTAAATATACTGCGACTGATAAATTTTAGTGCTTGAAGATGTAAATATAACGGGGTTCTGTGATGGATAAATTAACCCTAACCGGGTCATTTTTCTGTGATTAACAAAATAATTACTAGTGTTTTTTTGGTTGGTATTTTAAAGTTTAAAAATTTCTGTTAACCTTTTTAAAAAGGGATGTTTAAAAAATGTTATGAAATAGTGTACATTTTCTGTGATGGATTTAGTTGTTACATTTTTTATCGTTGAAATGTATTTGAATAAAACAATTGGTTTCAATCTTTCTTTTTTTTCATGGTAGGGAATAAAAATTCCCCTTGATGTTTTTACTCGAGTACTTCTACTTAGAAGTACTTAGAAGTGCTTTGATGAAGAGCCGTCCTCCAAATGTTGATATGGGATGGGCATTCGATTTCTTTTCAAAACCACCCTCGCAAGGTATTCCAAGGGAAGCACACGATTGTACACCCCCCTTTTCAATTTTAACCTCGTCACTGTGCTGCCTGCCCAGTCGTACAAATAATTTTCATGGTAAAAATCCAAAAGTTCATCTTTGGAGTCAAAACAGGTCAAATTCAACTCCAATCTGTATTGGTTCAGAGGGCTTTCTCGCACTATTTGTCTGGTGAATAACTTATCCGGACCCATTTTTACCACCAAACTTATTTCCTGATTCACCGAATCAAGCAGCACAATGAAAGAGAGTGGCTCCGATAAAAAAATCAAAGCAATCCTTCAACTCTTTGGCGTGAACTAAGTAGCTCGACATCTTGAAAAAAATGATGCGGAACAAACGCCCAAACGCCCGGACGTCATTCCGACGTCGCAGTTTTGGTGACGTAAAGTGAAAACGTGAAAATGTCGTCACAATGAGGAATGACGTCAAAAGATTTTTTTAACTATTTTATTGTTCAAATCACATCTTGACTATGCGTACGTCACTGAGAAAATTAAAACAACGTCTTGACTATTTGTACAGATATATACATTTTACTGAGAATATTTGTACAGATATATACATTTTACTGAGAAAATTTTTACAAAGGCATGACGTTCACTTTTAAATCGTTAAACTTTGAGAAAATTTTTACAAAGTTAGAGTCTATTTATAACTGTTGTAAAATGCAGCCACTTTTAAATCATTAAATTTAAGGCGGGATGAATAAAACTTTTCCATGATCTCTTCCATGCTGTAACCCCTGGCTCGGTAGTAGGCGTAAAACAGGCAATATTCTCCACATTTTACAGAAAAAGACGGCTGCACTTGACACGTATTTCTGTAAAAAGCGAATTTATTAAAACACAAACTTGCCCGCATTTCTGGAGACGGAAAATGAGCCAAAGGATCAAAATATTCGGGTATGTCGTGGTACCAGATTAAAATCCAATGCTGCCCCTCTCTGTGAGAAGGATCCGTATTTACAATGTATAGAGTTTTATTGGGAACTTTTACTTTAGGTATTTCATCCGAAGAAATAACTCCTCCATAACACCGCCTTATCCAAGGATCTTTTAACATGAATTCCTGCAGTTCAAACCCGAACATACTCTGCCTTTTATAACATAAGGCCGCCTCTGCACATGCACTAAAGACAGGGGTACCGAATTGGAGAGCTTTGCGTACCAACTTTCTAAATGTTCAACGGGTTCAATGGGTTTTCCCGGTTGCAAAGTATCTTTTAAAAAATCCGTGATGTGTGAAAAATTTAAAATGTTCCCGTCAATAATGACCCTCCCTTTTTCGTCCCAATCTATGGAAGGTTCAGTTTTTAAAAAATGGAGGAATTGTTTGCCTTTGTCTCTGAGTTTTTCGGGAAGTAAAGACAAAATATCTTGGTCGCTTAATTTATTTTCCTTTTTTGCGTCCGCGGGTTCAGGACGTTCCGAACTCTCCGAACGCTCCGAAGGCTCCAAACGTTCTTCAGAGGGCGAAAATAACCTGGCATACTTTTCATACGGAATTAGTATGAATTTCTTCATTGAGATGCTCTAAAATAAAAGACGAGTGTTCCTGCAAAAATTTCCACAATTGTTCCCAGTATTTTTTCAAAAAGTGATTACTTAAAGGTTTGTGAACTTTTTTGGCGAGCCTTTTATAACGATTGGGATATCGACGGGAGATGTTGTAAATAATTTCTCTGACAGCCGAGTTTTGAGCCGGAGTTAAAGACCCTAACAAAGCTTGGGCTTGTTTTTTTGTTTTGACGTCCACCAAAAATTTAACAAAATTTTCCGATTTTTTTAAGTGAGACATGTTGTTCCATGCTTTACCAAAAAAAAACTAAATCTAATTTTTAAAAAATTTCACCTTTTATAGATTTTTTCTCTCAGCAGCATTGATACACCAGTGTATCTTCATCGGGCCAAATATCGGTTCTGAAACGATACGCCTCATCGCTGTGAGGATTTAAATCCACCACCAAATACCCGTAAGGTTTCGAAGTCGCATCCGCATAAGCTTCTTTTAATAATTCCGTCTTTCCCAGCTGCCTCCCGAAAGAGGCCATCTGTCCCACATCTCTGGGATTTCTAAAACAGATCACGTAATGTGCATTTAGGGCAATATTACGCGCGATTTTACCCTGGCGAAAGAGATTTTGTGTCAGGTAAAATACAGACAAATTTTTGTGATGACTGCCTTGAGTAAACAATTTTTCTACAAATTCGCTGTTCACCGCCTGCTGCTGCAAATCGTCCAAAATGACCATGCAGTGCTCTCCTTCCGAATTCTCAATATCTTGACTCGGAAGACCTTGAAAAAATTCAACGCCGTCTTTCTCCATGTCTTCAAACAGAGGTTGCCAAATACCGTAAAAATACAAGATTCTGGTAGGTGGAGAATCAAACATTTTATTTTTATGTTTAATTAAAGTCTGCAACCACGTGGTCTTTCCAGATCCACTGGCCCCCGATAAAATAAAGGTGGAAGGGACGTGAAATAAAATCATGTTGCCCCGTTAGAGACAAAAATAAAAAATAACTCAATTTTCCAAAGAAACCCTTTATTTATATCGAAAGCAGTTCACTCAAAAGTTCTCCCCACTGATTGGCTCCGGGCATGTGCTTTAACTCTGTCACCTTAAATAAAACTTTGCTTAATCCGCATCCCCAAAATATATCTTCGCTTACCCACACAAAAGTTTTTCTTTTCTGTCCTTTTAAACAGTCTTTAAAACTTTGATCCGATTCCCATCTTTTTTTTAAAATCAACTTAACTAAATAATATCGATCAAAAACAGAGAGACGTTTTAAAGTTTGACAGTACGCATAAATATTTTGAAAATGTTTAGGTCCCACACTGAAACTGAAAGGGTAAACGGGAGATAAAATATCATCCGTAATTTCTGTGCACTGCTGTTCTTCCCAGGGACAAAGAACGATGTCTAAAGGTTTGGTGTGAACGTCGTCTACCAATTCTCTTTTGCAATAAAAATTTCCAATACCGGCTCGCATTTGTTCATAGGTGAATAAGGTGTTGTCTCTCACCCGAAAACCTTTATTTATCCCCACATCGGTTTTACCCGTGAGTAAAACTTCTTTGCACTTTTCCAAAGCGTTCCGAATATCCCCTTTATTTAAACCTTTTAGAGCACTTTTACAAAATCCGTCTTTGTCTTCCAACACGTAAGTTTTGGAACAGAGAGCCACCATTTCTTGTCCGTGGTCCTTTTCAATTTTAAATAAACCGGCTTGGCGTTTGTCGTAAGCCCTGTGTTTTGCACAACATTCCCTGGGGAACCAGTAAGGATTGGGAACCACTTCCTTTAAATGACAAGATTTAAATATCTTTTCCAAAAACTCTTCTTTCAAATGCGGTTTTACAATGTCGACCAGTGTTTTTCCAGACATGGCAAAGTAGGCGCTGTCCGTGTCCATTTCAATATATTCAAAATCACTTCTTTCCACGTAATAGTCTAAACAGTCGTAATACCACTCCAACATTTTAAGTTTTGCGTACTGTAAAATACTGTAACCTATTTGGATGGGTAAGTTCAAAATCTGCTTCGATTTAGACATTTCCACTTCACAAAAGTCTTCCGAAAATTCTGTCAGTTTCTTAAAATGGGGATCATTGACTTTCATCTGGATATCTTTATCCCCTTTCACATAAATAATTTTTTGATGTTTTTCCTGATCCATAATCATAGAACCGAATCCACTGTTTCCAATTAATTTCATCGTATCCACTATAATGCTCTGATCCTCGTGAACATCACCGGATCTCCGAGCTTCACTCACTTTATCGTGAAATTCTTTAAAGCAAGAGACGGGAGAAAATTTGATCACCTGATACACGTGCGTGACTTGCAAACCGTGGTCCAAGTACCATTTTAACAGAGGGGACAGCAGCAAAAGCCTTTTGTCTTTCATACCGCCCACCAGTAATTTGCAAGGATGTTTTCCTAAATTCAGTTCCTCAATTTGCTTCTGAGTATATTCCCCCATCGCGTCGAAAGGAATCAGACCGGTGCAAAATAAAGGTGACATTTCACTGAAATAATCGTATAACTCATCCGGCACTTTCACATCCACTTCCACCATGCCAAACAAAGACCCTGTCTGAATATCTTTCAATATCGTTTTAACACTCAGTGGACCTTTGTGCTTTCCATAATAAGCGGGTAAATATCTGTTGTAATTTAACAGGGGTCTCAAATGCTTCACGTAGTCGCATTCCTTTATCTTTTCCACTCTGTAACCGTTTATTTTTAAATACTGTTCTTTTTCCCTTGTTTTTTTGGCTCGTTTTTCCATTAATTTGGGATTCGTTTTCCAAGCGTTTTCGGTTAAGTGACACCTGTGCCCGTGAAAAAAACATCCGTCCATTTCATACACCACATTGTTCTCGCTGTCAAAACCGTCGCAAAAATATTTGCCGATTCTTTTTTCTTTGCCACTGTTTAACTTGTGTTCAATGTCGAGTTTTCCCACGTCCGCCAAATGATCCATCCAGACGTATATGTCCAAATATTTATGCGACACCTCCGGCTTAAAATCGGGAAAATGCCTTCTCACAAAACAACCTGTGGGCATGGGGCGGGACAAAGCCCACAAATACAGGGCGTTACAGTCGTAGCCGATGATATTTTTGCACACTTTCTTCCCGCGAATCAGAGTTTCACCCACCTTGTGATGTCGACAAAATATAATGGAAGCCCCGCCAATGATATTTCTTTTCACCGTTTTGTACAGATCTTGTTCCTTTTTTCCGCACAGCAGAAACAACGCGTCTTTAGACTGCTGAAACATCATTTTCCTGGCAATCCCGGGTACAGAAATCGTTTCTTTCAAATAATCAATGCCGTTGTCTCTGTAAAACACGTGCATTTTTTCAACGGCCTTGACAAAGGGTCCCACATCCAAATTGTTGTAATACATTAAAAAATCTTGAAAAGTACGCATATTTTCTTCTTTCCATACTTTTTGAAGAAAAGCGTAATTTTTCGTAATGTCCGATTCCGTTTCACCCAAAGTGTTTTGAACTTTCAAACTGGAGTAAAAAGCGTCCGGAGGAGGTAAATGCGTCCAGTCCAGTTTTTCCTCGTCATCGAACCATTCGTAAGGAAAATAAAATTTGCTTTCGCTTATTTGAAAGGCTTTCAGAAACTTGGAATAACTGCACCCGGGAGCTAAAAAGTTAGAAATGTCTAAAAAACGGAAATTTTTGTCGCTCAAACACATGTAACTGTTGTTTTTCTTTATCACAAAATAATTGCTTTTCTGCTCGAGTTCTAAAAGTTGCACAATTTCAGTTTTCATTAAATTCATGTCATATTTTCCCGAATTAAACCCCAAAACTGGAATTTCCTGCAAATAAGTTTCAAATTTTTCCCTGATAGAAACTTCCTTGATCTGATCTAAAATATGCCCCCATTTAAGAAGAGCTAATTCGCAGATGACTCGACCTATCTCAGTCATGTAACTCAACATGTCTTTTAAAAGTTTTTTCAAGTCCCCTCCCACAAAACAGCGAGGTTCCCTAAATCCCTCCACGTTACTACTGACACTGACGGGCACGTGACGGGCTTCCCATTTTAATTTGTCCGATACTCTGCAGGGTTCTTTTTGCAAAATTACCTCAAAGTCGTACACGATAAACCAGGGAAAAAATGCGTCCTGAACCCCAATTCCACAACTTTTTATCTGATCAAACATGGTCTCCGAAGGCGAATAAAATGTCCCCGGATATTCCCATTTGGTTAATCCTTTGCACTGTTTCATGTGCCTGCGCCACTCATAGGCTTTGTAAAACATCTTTTGACAGGCGACACAGGTAAATTTTCTGGCATAACTGTGAAAGTCTTTTATGTAACTCAAATGATTTTTGTATCGGTTCAAATACATGTCATTTTCAAAAGGAAACTTGGATATAAACAGGGGAATCACGGTTTCATCCGGTTGCAATTCGTAAACGTGTATATTCACGCGGAAACACTTTTCCAAATCGGGCATATCCGCCAATTCCACCGTCTTCTTACCCGAAAATTCTTCCCACCTCTGCAACAGGCTCTCTTTTTCCTGAACTCGATTTCGATGATAAGCCAAACAGCGAAAAAAACAATGATCATCTCTGTACGGTTTGTTGTGCGAATCCACTTCCATACTCACAATGCTCCGCTTTTGCTTGACATAATCCGGTAACACGCCTTTTCCCAGAGGGAAATTCGTCGGAGTGACGTCAAATCTCACATTCGTGATCATAAAAGGCCTCCATTTACTGTTGGGCCTCAAATTATTCACGTATTCCAAAGGATCCAAACGACGAATTTTATTCTGAAATATTCTCAGATATTTTCTACTCCCGATCAGAAAAGGCGAGGGAAACAGAGAGTCATTCACGTGGGGTGCAAAATATCTGTACTCTCCGGTTTCCATATTCCTTAAAATAAGACCTAGAGAAAGATTGATTTTAAAAGCACCGTTTTGATCCGTAAAAATCTCATCCAACTTCCACCAAATTTCATCTACACCGTCCCTCAAATTATTGGTGGGTAAATTGTAAACCACCTTTCGCCCTCGGTCGATTTTACCGTCGGCTAATATCACGTTTTGATTTCCCTCATAAATCTGCCTCAGAGGATCGTCTCTCACCGGATCGCCCCAGGGAGGCTCGTCTAAATGAGCCTCTTGACGCCAAGGTCTGTTCTGAAGAGCTCCCCCGTGCTGCATGTTTTGGTGCACGTGCAATTCGTGACGTCCCTCGAATATTCCGTCGCACTGACGACATTGACATTTTCTCTTTTTTTAGGCAATTCTTCATACCCGTTTGACTCGTTTGACCCGTTTGACGCGTTTGACCCGTTTGACCCGTTTGCTCCTTCTGCTGTTTCCTTCGTTTGACCCTTCTGTACGCATACTTTTTCGTGTCTTTTTTTATTAAACAGGGACGAAAATGTCTTTAAACAATCTTTACATTGAATCACCAAGGTGCTCTGCTTGACACTAGTTTGTTTCACTTTACAACGGTGCTGTTCACTCTTTTGTTTTGAAACAAAAGTCTGAAAACATTTTTTGCACTGAAATTTTTTTAAATCTTCCAAAGGGCAACCCCCTACATTTACACAGGTCAGTTCGTGTTTTACACGTTTTTGCACATTCACAAAACCTTTACCACAAATGTAACAATGTAACCTAGCTTTAGCCTGCAATTTAAAACATATTTTTTCGTGTCTGTTTTTACTAAAAGCACACGCAAACGTTTTCAAACAATGTGAACACTGACTCATTTCAAAGCCTTTCTTTCCAGTTTGGGGTTGGGAAGCAAATAACCACTACTGGAAGAAAGAATACTGATCCACAAATCTTTTTCAACACCCCCTCTCGACAAATTATATAGAGAAGTGGCTATTAAAAGAAATAACACCAAAACCTGAACAATGAACAAAATTAATGATTTAAGCGTGAAATGGTCTGCTGGATTCATTTTTCAATTATGCTCTCGTCTTCAAAAAGAACGTCTTTTTATATTAACGTTTTTCTCGCGCATGCGCAGTACCACGCTTTCTAAAATTTACGTCGCGCATGCGCGCTCTATCTTTTATACCCGTCACGGAAAAAACATTCTCGACTTTTCCATTATCCCATCATCTATACGTCACGTTCAAATCCCACACACAACCTCTTTTGCAAGCCCTCTCATCTCACCTTTTACTTGCGCATGCCCACTCACTCCCCTTTTGCGCGAGCATGCGCACTCCCCTCCTCTTTTACGCGCGCATGCCCAACCACTCCCCTTTTGCGCGAGCATGCGCACTCACCTCCTCTTTTACTCGTGCATGCGCACTTCCGGTTAACCTGAGGTGCCTCCCAAATTCGCTGCACCTCAGGTTAACCACCCCGTTAATTTTAATTGGGAATCCAATTTTAGGAGCTCAAAACTGCACCTCAGGTTAACTTTGGATTGCTATAATGCGCGCCTTTATACTACTACTATTGCATTTAGAGTATTTTGTTTAAATATATTTTCACATACTTTTCAGTCAGCTATAACATAGTGGAATTGCAGACCTGTAGCTCATTGCATACCTCAGCAATTGCTATTTTCAGTTATCACTGTTTTGTAAATCACTTGTAACTTGAAAACTATTGCATTTAGAGAATTTTCTTTAAATATGTTATTCATATACTTTTGGGTCAGCTATAACATGGTAAAATTGCAGACATATAGCTAATTGTAAAGCTAAACAATAGCTACTTGGAAGTTCACACTTGAGTAAATCATTTGTAACTTGAAAGCTATTGCATTTAGAAAATTTTGTTTAAATATGTTGTTCATCTACTTATGGGTCAAATATAATATAGGGAAATTGTTGACCTGTAGCAATAGTTACTTCCTAGTTCACACTGTTGAGTAAATCAGTTGTAACTTGAAAACTATTGCATTTACAGTATTTTGTTTAAATGTGATATTCATCTACTTTTCAGTCAGTTATAACATAATGCAATTGTATACCTGTAGCTCATGGCATACCTGAACAATAGCTACTTTCAGGTTATCACAGTTTAGTAAATGAGTTGTAACTTGAAACTGTACAGTATTTTTTAAATGTATTGTTCACGTATTTTTGGGTCAGCTGTAACATAGTAAAGTTACAGACCTGCAGCTCATTGCATACATGAGCAGTAGCTATGTTCAGGTTTTCAGAGTTGAGTAAATTGTAACTTGAAAACTCTTGCACTTAGAGAATTTCGTTTAAATATGTTATTCTGCTAATTTTTTGATCAGCTATAACATATTAAAGTTTCAGACCTGTAGCTCATTGCATTGATGAGCAATAGCTACTTTGAGGTTCTCACCGTTGAGTAAATCAGTTGTTAACTTGAAAACTATTGCATTTACAGTATTTTGTTTAAATATGTGATTCGCCTACTTTGGGGTCAGCTATTACAGTATAAATGCAGACCTATAGCTCAGTACAAAGCTTAGCAAAAGCTAATTGGAGATTATCACTGTTGATTAAATCACTTGTAATTTGAAAACTATTGCATTTACAGTATCTTGTTGAAATATGTTTTCCACCTACTTTTTACACCTTAGCAGCTAACTTTGTCCTTTGCTTCTGAATACCATTTGCAGGGCACAACTTTCGTGACCCTTTCTTCTTTCACTTCTACTCTGAAACTCAAAACATACAGTCAGCTGACACAGAGCCTATTCATGGGCACTGGTTGCTTATTATCTCCTGCCTGGCAATGGCCGGGGTTTGAAGATTATGTGGAATGACTTGCATGTGTGCATATCTGCATACATGTGAGGGAGTGCATGTATGTGTTTGTCACGGATTTACATAAACCTTTATATCTCATTCATTTATGAAGATATCTTCACCAAATATGTGGAGAATATATACAACTATGAAAACATGTAAAAATGTAAAAAATGTAAATATATAAAAAGTTGTCCTCTTTTTATAAAACAAAATGACCGCCATATAGCCAATTCTTTAAAAATCATTAAGAAGTACTAAAACTGAAAATATTGCAGCTAGCGTCATCAGATTTGCACAAAGTGTATGTGGCTAGGAAAGCTTGTCTGAGAGTAATTTTAGCCTTTGGCCCTGCTTCAAGTCAAGTAGGGTGATCATACTAAAAAGGCCCTGTATTTCAATTATAATTGGTCCTAGGGCATCAATATATGAAAACAAGTTGTAAGAAATCATGGCCTGTGAATCTTTAACTTTTGTAAAATTTCATCTTTGACCCCTGCATCAAAGTCAGTTGGGGGTCATCATACTGAAATGGCTATATATCTCTTACATATTTGTCCTTGGGCTTGGAACTCTGTTTCAAAGTAACAATTTTTACTTAATTTTCCACAGGAAGTGGTCTTGTTATATGTGTATCTATGCTAGAGAAACTGTTCCTTCATAATTGACTTCCATCTAAATTGACGGATGCCTTTCTGTTACTAAAAAAATCCTCACGTCATGAACAAAAAATATGTTAACTTTCCCTCTTTTTAAACTACATGACAACATCTTGTGTGTTCTGTATACTTCTTTCAGCTGAAGTTGTTCCTTATATTTTCTAAAATTTGGATGGGGTGGCACATTTAGTTATTCTAGTGGTATGGGGGTCTTGCCTGACGAGGCTGGCTATTTTTATCTTTATTGCCAACTCATAAAGTTGATAGATTCTGAGTTTTGTATTCTCGGTATAGATTTTTCATGTGGGTTACTTGATATTTCTAGAATTAACTAAAACAAAGGTTAAGCTAACAGCAAGGAAATAATAAACTCTTGGAATTACAGCCATTTGACACCGCTACTAAAAATTATGGTCATCAAAACTTTAATGCCATCAAACTTTACACATCTCTTTATGAGTATTCCAATTTCAAACTTAGTCATGTGTGATATAGAAACAATGTTGTATACATTTTTATGGACAGGAAAATCTGATACGGTATCTGGGAGGGATAGATGTAAGACAAATTTAAAAGGTGAAGATGATAAATGTGTGTATTTTGAAAAAAAGGGTTAGAAGCTTAGTTGGCTAAAATTCCTAAGCACTGACTTCAAAAGCTTGGTATAAAATTTCAAAGACTACTCTTAGAGATGTGAATAAATTATATGTATTAAGGACAAAATGGCCAAAAACTGTAATCTCAAAACTTAACCCCTTTTGGATTACAGTTTTTAAATACTCAAATGAATTGAATGAGATATGAAAAATTGAAACAAATCAGAATATTTTAAATCAGTGCATTTGGTCCGATAGTAAAATAGGCACAAAGAGTATATTTTACCCAGGCTGGTTTAATAGCGGCCTCTACTTTGTAGGAGATGTTTTGAATAAAGAGAACAATATGTTACAGCTACAAATATAAATAGCAAATATCATATGTTAAGTTTTTGAACTATTTTACATTTAGAATGATTTTAAGAAAATTCATACTGCAGTATAGAAATGAAACTGACTTCTTGTGAGATAGATTGAACATTCCTTTCCATATGCAAATTTATACAATGCCCTAAACAGGTGGAAGATATTTGTACCATATTCTCAGTGATAGTAACGAGGGCCCCTCAGATTGTAAAATTAAAATGTCTGACTCAGATATTTGTCAATTATGTGGCCAATGTTGTGAAACAATTACACATTTATTTGTAGGCTATAACAGAGTTGGTAGCCTTTGGAATCTACAAACCTGGATTAAGACAAAAACTGGTTCAGCATTTAACTTTAGTGACACAGGCAAATTTTTTGGCTGTGCATCCATTGAACATTCTTTTTGGCCTATAAATTTTGTTGTAACAAGATTCTATATATTTAAGTGTGCAAAACATGACAAAAATTTGAGCCTATCACAATTACAGAAGTTAATTAAATCAGAGTACATTGAACAAGAAATGCTGTCTTATATTAATAATGATATTGACACTTTGACAGGAGATGGTCATTGGGGAGTGACATTTTTACTGAAATTTAAATTAATGTATTGATAGTTTAGCATAGAAGCTAAAAGATGTTTAGTCCTTTAGTTAACTTTATTCAGTAAAATGGCATTACTTTATTATTTTTTGTGAAACAACCATATTCATGTACAGGCTTTGAAAATAATAAAGGAGGGATGAAAAAAAATTGCACAGTTGATGTTCTGGCTTATGGGTCACTATGTAACTGAATCTGGTTTACCATATTTAATGATACGAGATGCCAAGTATTTATCACAACAGTGATCCCCACATAATTTAGCAGCCCTTGAAAAGGGGATGCTTATTTGTTTCAGGACTTTGGATGATTATGAGATTCAGGTCAGTCGCACCATTGCTGCATCCACAGAAATTTCATTCAATACACCTAAACATTTTCTTCCAAACTTGAAACGCATGTTAAGGATGATCAAAGGAAGATTCGTTTTTATGGTGACCTTACACTCACAATAATAAAGAACTTATGGCCACCTTAAGGTCAGTTATTTTCCTCTGGCCACTTTATGGCTTCCTGGTGATAATGGTGGTGCAGTGGTACTTTTTACCTCCCACCTCTGAGATCAGAGGTCAATTTTTATTAGTTAATTTTATTGCTTTAATACATCTTACCTAACAGGCGATAGCTAGAATAACTACCCAACTATGGTGGGCAGCTTACCAGGGACTAAGGAGAACTCTGAATAGCAGTAAACAGGGGTTCAGGTCCGGGTAAGCGTGGAAGAGTTCAGTCCCTAAAAGATTCCACAAAACACCCATGGTGGAGTGGATGGACCTCATAACCCTGTGCTCCTAGCACCTAGGAAAAAGATTCCAAAGGAAAGAATAGGTCATTAACAACCAAACCAGACCTACACTACAGGAACTGGGATCAAGGTCAAACCGTGACAACTATAATACACTATGGACAAAAGATGGAGGAAGGAGGCCTCATTGGTGGATCTGCTGAGCAGCCACCACTGGACCCAAATGAAAGAGCTCGGAGTCAGCATCTTTAAGATAGAACTGGGTAAAGGTATTGTGGGACTTTCAGTGACACACTGTTAAAATCTGCTCCAAGGAGATATCACCTTGAAAACCCATAGAAGCAGCAAAGGCTTGAACATCATGTGCCCTGACCTAAGGCAAAGTTTGAGCCTCATGATCTGCCAACTAAGCAGAGGATAATCGTCTGCTTAATTCACAAAGAGATGGTAGCAGGAGAGATATATTTTGCAAAAATCTTCCTGAAGGTGAGTCTTAAATCCTGAGTCTTGTCCAGATAATAGCATAGAGCTTGCACTGTACAAATGGGCCTATCCTCCTTAAGGGATTTGTCCAGAGTAGTTGCCAAGGCCGGGATTACCATCGGGGCTACACACTCTGGGCCCTCTTTTGCCAAATGGTTCTTAGAAAGAAAACTGCAAGAAGGATATAGAGAAACTTTTGACCAGTCAGCTTGGTACCTAATGTTTTTAATCAGCCAAGCATGGATTTCACTCTTTTGCTTCCCAGAGGAATGAGAAAAACCGTTTTGAAGGTCAAATGCTTCAAAGATGCCTTTCTGAAGGGCTCAAAAGACAGCTTAGTCAACTGATGCAAGACCAAAGAAAGGTTCCATGAGGGAACACCTCAACAACCTTTTGGCCTATCTCTACGAAAACTATCTTAAAGCCTGTTGACATTTTCATCTTTGCTGATGTTCAAGGAAGAATTCCCAAGCTTTTCTGAGATGGCTGGCCTGCTGTCAATGGTACTGGGCTGAAGATTATTCTCCTAAGAAAGGTGTAGGAGAAAATTAACTATCTGCTTGATAGATGGCGGCCTGAAGTCAACCTGACTTGTCTCGCACCATCAAACAAATACGGCCCACTTCGCCTCATAGACTGCTCTAATATGCTACTACTGGGTCAGAGAACCCTTGCTCCTTGATCACAGGGGCTCTAGGAGCCTTGCATGAAGGTTAAGACTCTCCAGATCTCTGTTGTCTCCGTTGAATGGTTGAGTCACCAGATTGGGTTGGGTGGGAAGGCTAATGGGTATCTGGGATGACAGATCCACGAGATCCCAAAACCATGGCATGTTGGGCCAACCTGGAGCAATCAGAATGACCCTTTGCATAGGTGATCTGATAATTTGCTGATCACCTTTTCCAGAAGAGACACAGGAAGGAAGGTATAAAGATCCAGATCCTCCGTGTAGTATTCTAAGGCCCCAAATTGTCTTACCCGGCAAATTGGATTGGACAGAAGAAAGACCACTTTCTGAAGAAGGGACTCCCAGCTATTTTGAATGGGCATGACTAGCCTGTGCAGCAGGTAGTATTGGTAACCCACAAAGTCAAAGACTTGCTTGGGCTCCAACTCTAACTTCTGAAGATTGGCCACCAAACGCAAATCCTGGCAATTTGTGAGGAGGGATTGAGTGCTAGATGCAGGGTCAGGGTAACGATCCATGTGTCTTAAAAATGACAACTTTGAGTACTGTCAAGCCCTGGCACTGGATCAGGTTGCACAGATTGCCACACCAACCTATAAACTTAAAAAGAAAAAAGATAAGAAGGGGCTGGATTAGTCTTCCTCTTCTATTCAACGATCTACTTGCTCCTGCTGTGTATATCCTGCCGCAACCATCGCCAAGAGTAACAAGAAATAGGAAAAAAGTGGTCACTGAGAATGGCTAGGTTGGAGGCACTTATCACGAAGGGTCATTGTCCATCTTCCAAGCCTTTGTCTGTTTTATGCTGCCTGTGATGTTTTACTACCGGACCAGCAGGAAGAGGACAAAGTTTCTGAACTCTGATAAGGCCATTAGTGCGGATCAAAATTACAGGGAAACTTTCCATGGTGTGAGAGGTTTTATGGGTTGGAGTCACATCTTGGACCTGGAATATTCACCTACTTCATGGGCTGACAACCCTTCGGTGGGCCACATGACACAACTAGTGGGTAAGATTTCAATGCTTTTGCCATCAGAAGACAAGAAGACTGTTTATGCAAGACTCTAGAAAACCTGAATTTAGTACTGATTGAAGGATATCCATCCAAGTCCAGTGAGCCAGAAGATCTTCACATGGACCAGTACTTGCATCCACCAAAGTCCCAGAGTTGGTGATATGGTATCCACCCAACTGAGCCAACACTTGGCCGAATGATGCTGCTAAACTTAACAGTATCTTTGGGCGTATTGCAAAGCCCTCTGCTACTTCAACTTCACAACCCCTTTTGCGTCCACTATTTACCTTTCACCTTACACAAGCATGAAAAGACTGTCAAAGAAACCAGCTACAGATGTAACCAGTCTGCTGGTTTCAATTGTTGTATAACTAAAATTAAGGACCGTGTACATGATCAACTGAAGATTTTACAGACTGAACTTGGATAGGGCAAGTCATTAACTAGAGCTCAGGCTGCTTTGGATGAACTGCAACATTTAACCAGCTTCGAGCAAAATGTTAGTTTTACAATGGGCAAAGCTCTTCAACACTTGTCAAACTTTACATTTGTATAAATGGCCGACCTCACCCTTGTTAGGTGAGACTCATACCTGGAGCATCTCAAGCAATGTATCAAGACCGATATTTGTTTAATGGTTATGCTCTCTTCCCCAATGTAGTGATTAGACATAGGGAGGATGAGATTCAACAATTTGAAACCAAAAGGCATACTTCCCAGTCCAATCTGGGCTGTGACAGTGTTTGCTTCTCATCAAAAATGACACCTGCATCGCTATCGACCTTATCACACTAATTGGGAACAAACCCAGGAATCTACTCATCCTGCTCCAACTGCTGGCAAGGACATACCTGTCTGGAAGAAAATTGGTCTACTGGAAAAGTCTTGTGGTAGAGGTTGTGGGGGTAACGTTGGTTGCAGTACTCAACCTGCCAGGGATAACTCGAGTATAAAAAAATCACAGTTTAGTTGGTCCGGTGTTCCAATCAGAGGACAGTTCTGTACAGAGTGTGAGACAAAGACATTTCTGTACTTGTATTGTTGAATGTTGTTTGTCATTTTGCAAGTCTTTTATTTACTGTCTCACAAAGGTAGTAGCAAAAGAAAGACATAAGTCCTCTGTTGAAGTCAAAGAAAAGAATAAAGTTTGTGAAAGATGCTTCTATTTTTGGACTTTGTTGTTCTGTCCAAGCTGTTCCCAATGCCCTCATTGTTGCACACGTTCAACCTGTATGGGAATGTTCTTCCAGGTCAACCTCTACACCCCTTGCATCATGCCTTTCAGGTCTTTACCGACGAGTCTGGGATGCTCACTTAGGAGACTACATGGCAAGTGTTTTTTTTCAGTTCCAGAAAGCTGGTTGCCCATAAACTTTCTGGAAATAAAGGCCGTGTTGCAAACTTCCAGCATCTAGTTTAAGGTCAAATTGTCAAAGGCCTATATAAACAAGGAGGGGGGTATGAGGTCAGGCTCATTATGTGCCCTTCTATGGCGACTCCTTTCATGGTGCAATCTAAGGCAGATTGTGCTGAAGGCCAGACATACTCCAGGTCATCTGAATGTAATTGCAGACAAGCTTTCCCGTCAGGGTCAGGTCGTTCCTCCTGCAGGTGTTCTATCAAATTTCCAGAGGTGGAACTTTTTGCAACCAGGTACGGTGGCAAGCTATCCAGTTCCAGACCCCAAGCCTTGGGCATTGGATGCTCTAACTGTATCTTTGGAGAACCTGGATCTGTATGCTTTTCCTCCAGTGTCTCTTCTGGGAAAGCTAATCAGCAAGTTGTTGGATCACCTGTATGAGAGGGTCGTTCTGATTGTTCCAGGTTGGCCCAACATGCTATGATTTTGAGACCTGTTGGCCCAGGTACCCATTTGTCTGCCAAACCAACCTAAACTGTTGAGTCAACCATTCAACTTAGCCGAACACAGGGATCTGGGAAGTTTCAATCTCCATGCCTGGTTCCTAGAGTCGCTGCAATCAAGGAACAAGCAAATTGAGACTCCTCAAAGAGGCTCAACCAGAGCAGTCTATGAGACGAAGTGGTCCGTATTTGTTAGATGGTGCAAAATAAGTCAGGTGGCCTTCAGGTCACCATCTATCGAGGAAGTAGCTGATTTTCTCCTGCACCTTTTTCAGGAGCAAAATATACAGCCTAGCAATATCGATGGCTACATATCAGCCATCTCAGACAAGCTTGGAAATTCTTCCTTAAACATCAGCAAGGATGAAAACCTTAATTGGTTGTTGGATATACTTTTCACATGGGTAGATCCAAATGTCGTTGGGGTGTTCCGTCTTGGAACCTCTCTTTGGTCTTGCATCAGTTGACCAAACCGCCTTTTGACCCCCTCAGCTTCCTTGAAACATCTGACCTTCAAAACAGTTTTCCTCCTCATCCGAAGTTCTGCGAAGCGGAGGAGTCAAATACATGCTTGGTTGAATAAGAGTATTAGGCACCAAGCTAAGTGGTCTAAAGTTTCTCTGTATCCATCTCCAAGTTTTCTATCTAAGACCCACTTGGCGAAGGATGGTCTGGAATGTATATCCACAGTGGTGATCCTGGCTTTGTCTCCTACTCTAGACAAATCCCTTGAGGACAGCTCCCTTGTCCAGTCAAGGCATTGCTCTACTATTTGCACAAGACCAAGGATCTGAGATATAGCAAGGCACTGGTGTTTGTCTCCTTTAAAAAGACGTTTGATAAGGACATTTCTCCTGCTACTATCTCTTCTTATATCAAGCAAATTGTTAACCTCTGCTATGAGTTGTCGAATCAGGAACCTCAGACTTTACATCAAGTCAGGGCATGTGATGTCCGAGTCTTTGCTGATTCAAGGAGCCTTTCAGGGGTGTCTCTTTGGAGCAGATTTTGTCAGCCTGTCACTGGAAGTCCCACAACACCTTTACTCAGTTTTACCTGATGGGTGTGGCTTGGGCTCCTTTTTAGTCCCTGGTAAGCTGTCCACCATCCACTGGGTAGTTATTCTAGCTATCATCTGTTAGGTTAGATATAGTGTAATAAATAATGAAGGCCAAATTCTGCTATTATCACCCATTAAACTCTCTATTGAGCACAAAATAATGGCAGTACTTACATAATTTTAAGGTGAAAGTGATTTGGTATTAGGTATCCATGTTTTAGCAGTGTAAATTCTTCGTATCACTGTGTAATATTGTCACAATTATTCATTATTTTATGTTGACAGAAGTATTTAGTATGCTGGAATCTAGTTCCCAGTAAAGTTTTTTATTTCATCAAGTTAGTTGGTAATTTTATCTCATAATTCTATTTGTAATGTAGGTAATTTAATTTTGTGCTGGGGATTTAGTTACTGAGTTGATTAATGCAAATTTTGGGAAGGTTTATTGTAGGACTCAGTGAACATGTCAGGAAGTAGGTCAGGCATAGTGATTTTTGCATGTGTCATTCTCAGAGGTCTTGGTAAATTGTATTTCTGTTGTGTATTTTAGGTTATTTTTTATAGGAAAAGTGCTTATTTAGGAAAGGATTATTTATTAACAGTAATTTATTTGTTTACTAACTTAGTTGGGTATTTCATAGTGATAATTTTAAGCTGTGCTCCCCTGAGCATGTCAGCCTTTTCACGGCGTAGATATTTATGAATAATTGTATAAATATACCCTGTTAAAAGTGAACCTGTAAACAGGACTTTAGGAGAAGTACAGTTACACTTTTTGGCACAAAGATCATTGCCAGAAAAGTGATACTGGACAAGTATATATTATTCTTAATACATGGGCAGTAAAAACAGAAATTTAAACATGGTAACCTAACAGGACTATTAAACATTTAACATCCTTTTTTGTCCCTTCACTTCTGTCCCCCTGATTTAGGTTCTCCCCCTTTTTGTCCCCCTTGGGTATGTTTTCCATGTCCCCCTTGAAGCAAAAACCAATCAAAATCTATCTGCTTTATTTTTATTTCGAAGATAAAAGCTTTATCCTGACAAAGATTTGACAGAGGCAAGGTGAAATATTTATTATTTTTGCATAAGGAATTAAATTTGACTGATATTTCTGCATGTCCAAATGTAATTTAACAGTGTTTGTTTTGCCATGCTTTTTTGTTGACAAACACTGGAGGTAAGAAAAGTCAAGGATGATGCACATTTATTGAAGAGAATTATTAAATAGAATTTTACAGATCCAATAGGATAATTTTGATTATGGGTGTGGCTCCCTTGCATGTTTGTCTTAATTTATTGTATTTTGTTGCCCAGCATGTAGGTTTTTCTAGCACTGTGGCTAGCTGTAGTTATTTCTTTTATGTCTACTTTTAGTTGTTTGTATAGAAAATAGTTTTATATCACATTTAATTTACTACTATGTAGTTGTATAGTGTTAGTTTAGCTTGTGGATTTGCCACTCGTTAATGCACCTTTAATATTATTAATAAATTTTGTTTTTACTGATGGCACCAATCTTTTCCCTTTCTTATTAGCTGCTGTCTCTCATGCTGTATTTTTTGTTTCTAGTTAGCAGTATCTAACCTTTAAGATTGATCAACCTAGGAAAAATCTCCCCGACTTGGTATTGTTGAGGCATGCAGTAAGGTCAGCACTGGAAAATGGGTGCTCACCAATTTAAAACTGTCATGCTAAGGTACTGCTTTAAGTAGTTTCTTAATGTGTTTAAGCATATGAGTCAGCTTATACCATTGAGGCATAGTGATGCCTATGCTGTGATAGCATCTCAGGCATGTACATCACTGATAAACATGCCTAGGCATATGGTTTACATTCTCAGTATATGGCACCAATTCAGACACAGTTAGGTCTGCACTAACTACCAGTATTTTGAGTGCACACTGGTTTAACACTGGTATATGATGAGTTGCCTTAAAGAGAATCTTTTGAAATTAATTATATATATAGGTACTTATTTTGCTATGAGATTGCATGACGAAGATCTTAAGTAGTTTTATTAATCATTCAGGGTTTAATTTGATAAACTGGTAAGGTTAATTATCTTAAGTAACTGAATTTCTGCCCTAATTGTATGTTATCCGATCTAGGGTCTTCATCTGGGTCCAGCCTGTTACAGTAAAATTAGTAAATTCAATTTTATTTAAAGTTAATATCTTACCTAACAGATGATAGCTATAGTCCGGTGCCAGCTGGTCCCGCCAAATGCCAGAAAAAGATGTCTCAATTTTCATCTCCAGCAGGACCAGTACAGTGACTCCACTCACCAGGTGGCCTAATTCTTGCCTCAGTCGCTAGAGGGATGTAACACCATAGTATCTTTTTCCTTCCTCCAAAGATTAAGACTGCAGTAAGATGAAAGTGGGGCAGAATGGATGAGCTCAAAACTGTGTTTGAGGCACATGAAGGATTTTTTTATATATTTTCACATCTTTTGCCCTGTAACTTGGAACTGGTAAGTCTGGCCAGCCTCACACCTAATTAGAAATAACTTCTACAAGTGGTTTTTGTGGAAAATTAGAGGTCTGTAGTAATTTTATGGCTAACTCATGGATCTCTAAAACATTTCCACAGAGACCCAGTTTTTATTTATTCTTTCTTCTTTTAAGCCCAGTAGCTGCCAAAGTATGTCTAATCTGTAAAGGTGTAAAGTGTAAAGGTTCAACATGTGACAATGAGAGATGGATTTCATTTTTTGTATGCAGTAAGGCAGTTTCAGTAGAATGACCAGTTTTACATGCAGATTGCTAAGCATTGTCAGGATTGTTGCTGTTGATGTGCTCCATGAATTGTTTGACAGCCACCTGTTACACTGTTTTAGATATAAACATAGCACTGATACCAGATGTCTGGAAATCTCATCTGGAAATATATTAATATGTTTTTATATGTGCCAAAAATCTAGGCTTTAGGTAGACATTCAGGCTGTGTATGAGGCCCACAAACACCCATACCTTTTAATGGTGACCTTATAATATGTTATTTTTGCATGTGCCACAAAATCAAGGCTTTAAATTGCCATTTAATTTATGTATAAGGCCAACACCCCCCCCCCCCCCCCATCCACGGGAACTTTTCTCAAGTTTTCTGTACAGTTTTTACATTATTTTGCTTTTTAAGAACAATGTAATTTCAATTTACCCCCGTAACTTGTCACTGACATTGACATTTTTCAAACGCAGGCCCAGTATAATTAAAATGTAAATAATAATAATGCTATGGCTGTATGTTTTTAAACCTCTGCTCGCTGTGATTTTAACTTTTTAAAATAAAAATTGTTGCACATTAAGCGGATCTTTTTATTTTGTGATGAACTTGATATTTTAATATTATTATATAGTATTGTAGTTTCTGTTGACATTGTGTCAGTGAAAGATCTGATTTGCATATTGAACTTCATTACCTGATAAGACAATGGGAGATGGGGCAAAATTGTGTTACATATTTAATTAGATATGCACACAAAGGTATTGAGTTACTCAAATCTTCCATATTAGAATGACAAAAAAGCAAAATTCTGAAGTTCATCTGTAAAAATTTAATCACAGATTTTTAGAATATTTCATCAATCCACTGATATATTAACATCATGGAAAGGGATAAACTGTTTTGGGATTACTAATTTTGAATGGATAATCAGTCAGTTAAATGCTTAAAAAAGATCAAACCTACCATTACAGGAAGATTGAATATGTAATAAACAATTTTTTATAATAGTTATGTACATGGTCGTGTAGGGATACAATTTTCCTTTAATTAATATATCTTGTATTTTCAATTGTCTATTATAAAGTTTTTAGAAAGTGATTATGTTCTATTTTCCTGATAATTATGGCCTACAGAAGATGGGTATCACAGAAACTACCAAATCAAAGCCTGTGGCATGAGGGATGACTGATCTGGGAGCACCAAGTTTTTATTTGTCCCACATCTATTTCTGTAGTTCATTGCCAGGTTCTTTTTGGCCTGCCTTGCTTCCTCTTTCTTAGTGGTGTCAGTTTTAGAGAAACCCTAGGTATCCCGTTGATGGTCATTCTATAAGCATATGGCCTAACCAATAAAGTCTTCTTTTTATTTTTTATGTATGCTGACTGAGGGGGTACTCCCAGGCAGTTTTTCATTGTAGATGGTGTTGGGTCAGAAGATTTTACATATTTCTCTCCATCATCAATCGTGAAAAGCATCTAGTTTGTCAATTTTACTTTTAAATACTCTCCAAGTTTTTACTACATATAGTAGGACTAATTTTACATTGCTATTATAAATTTTTAGTTTTGGTATTGGTGCAATAATTATTTGATGCAGTTATATTCAAGTGGCAGACTCTAGTTTGCTCATATTAAAGCTGGACTACTGAAGAGAGAATTGCAATGGTCAAGAAACTTCTCACCAAGGCATTTGCAACTAGGTTAAGAGCCTCATCTGTCAGATACATTCTAACCTGCCTCAGATCATGCATTTGATAAAACAAGAAATGGATGGAGGGATGCATGGATGCATGAAACTACCAAATATACTGACATGGAGTTGGGAATTTAATTTCTTGAGCTGAGCATTAGACCAAGAAATGATGATCTCTGTTTCATTTGAGTTTAATTTAAACATACAAGACGACATCCACTCTTGAACACCCTGAAGAAAACAATTCAATTTTCAAAAGCTAAAGCTGCCTTTTCATGATATATATATAAATAAACAAGTGGGTCTTATCATCAAAAAGTTAAAAGTTAAAGTAAACGTTGGGGTCAGATTGCCTTAAAATAGCCTTACTCAAAGGAAAGGTGTATAGAGAGAACAGTAGGAGGCTAAGGATTGAGTCTTGTGGGACAACAAACATGAGCTCATACATTTCAGAGAGGGTTGACCCAATTTTAATTGTTGGGAATCTATGGCTAAGATAAGAAGTGTACCACTTCAAGGCCTAGCTACACATACCAAAGACAATATAAATTATCATGGTCAATTATGTCAAAGTACTCAAAAGATCAAGTAAGACAAGTGTAAAGGTTCAACATGTGACAAGGGGGCCACGGTGGCAGAGTGGTAACACTCTCGCCTCCCACCTCTGCGGCCGGGGTTCGATCCCCGTCATGGCCGTAAGTGGGAAAGCTGGTAGTTGCTTGCCGTTGGTCGGCAGTTTACAGTACAGAACCCTAGCGAACTATATGTACTGGTTTCCTCTGCCCTTCCAACTACCCGTCGTGATATGACCTGTACAGTGTTGAAAGCGACGTAAAACCCCAAATAAACAAATAAATCAACATGTGACAATGAGAGATGGATTTCATTTTTTGTATGCAGTAAGGCAGTTTCAGTAAAATGACCACTTTTACATGCAGATTGCTAAGCATTGTCAGGATTGTTGCTGTTGATGTGCTCCATGAATTGTTTGACAGCTACCTGCTACACTGTTTTAGATATAAACATAGCACTGATACCAGATGATAGTTCTTCATATCTTGACTGGTAGTGATGCTTTCTTTATGGGGGAGGGCAGCTTTCTTGAAAAAAAAACACTCTTTCCCAAAGACAGATTCGGGAGTTTTTAAATGGTGGAGGTGAAATATCTATGGAATCTGTAAGAAGGAAATGAGGCATAGGATCTAATAGACATCATTTTGTTGGGTATTTTTGGTAATCTTAAACAGCTTGTTCTCCTAGATTTCACCAAAATGAGAGAGAATTGGAGATGAACATGTTGGTGACATAACCGTTGAAGATGATACTGCAAACATATTATGGATCCTTCTGGCTTTTACTGAAGAAAACACAAATTGACTGGCTAAAGATTTTAAAAGCTCCTACCCCAGCTTCATTGGGTCATTGTCATTGTCATAGATGGTGCTGTAGTATTCAACCTAGAGTCCTCAGTGGGCTAGAAAACTAGCAAGTTTCGCATCTACCCAGCCAGCACTACATATGAGACCAACAAGGGTCCCAAATGGGTTCTTATATGGGGCCTTTGTAGGCGCCCTATATGGGCCCCAGTCAGTTTTTGCAAACGGTTTTCTGATGGGACCAATATGGTTTATCAATAAGGGTCATATATGGGTCCCACATGGGCCCAACTTGTAATTTGAACATGGGGCCCAGATGGTTTTTGCAAATGGTTTGGTGATGGGACCAGTATGGGCTCTGTATATGGGTTATATGTGGGTCTGACAAGGGCACTATATGGTAAACTGCATCCAGGTTCTTATTGGTCCTAGATATAGGTTCAGATGTATGGACCGGCTCAGTTTTTAAATGTGCACTACCAACACAAGGTCCATTTGTAGTTCAGCTCGCATGTAATAGAAACTCAAAAATAAGTTGATCTGTGTGAACAGTCCACAATTTCCTTCACACTTTGCCCACATATTCTGTCTAATATTTTAATACACTTTCATGAAGCCTTTGTAAATAATGCACAATACAATCTTGATTCATACTATACTATTATCCAATTCCAGAATGTAATTCAAATCATTTCAAGTTCAAAATCTTATGATGTACCACATTTGTGTCTAAGCTTGTCTTATACAGAATACAGAAATGTGTATCAGAAACTCATCACTTAATGATTCACCCAAACCCTTTTTCCAGATGGCCCAAGCTAAAACAACTACATAGCCTTGTCAAGACACAAGTAAAACACATGATGAAATCCTCAGTTAACTGATATAATTAAGCACATGCATTATTTGATTAATAAAGATTTTTTTCATTATGAATCCCCACCAAAAATATCATAGTTTATTATTTTAGCCTTATTTACACAATTTTTACAAATTTCATAGATTTCTCACACATATTTATAATCTTTAAATTGTACTGTAATTTGTATCCTAGTAATGAAAGGCTACCCTGTTTCACACCATGGGGTGTTTTCCCATTTTCCTGGCACTGCCTCAAAATACTATCTGTGTGAAAAGATAAACATATCTGTACTGCATGATATAGGGGGTTGGACCTATTAATTACCCCTTGAGTTAAACTAAGAGAAACTAAAATTTTACAGAATTTCAACAACTGTAGACTTAGGATTTCTGTACTCTTATACATGAAAAAGGTGTTTGTGGTACATTAAGGTAATATAAACCACTAGATTATTAATTAGTGAGATATACAACAAATTTAATTTAATACATTTTTTACAAAAACTTGACAATACATTTACAGAGCTATAAAATGGCTATTGCATGTGATAATAATGAGGGTCCCTTGTGAGAATATTATACCCATTTTTGACCGTCACAGGTCCAACCAATATGCGTGTACACTTTTATTTAAGAAGCTTTTGTGGCGAGTTGTTTTTCTCAAATAGGACCTTTTTTATTTTTGGATTTTTTTCATTCAAAATCAGATGAGAAGTTAATAAAGAACACTTGTTATATATATTTACATTTTTCCTCTAGGATTTATATATGGGACCTATCTGGGACCCTTATACCAGTAAATCATCGATAAAAGTCCATTCTGGGGCCCATATTAAACATTGTGATAATAAATGTTTTGTTTACCACTCTTTACGAAGTCCAAATCAACATGATGCCAAATGAATCTATTATTAAATCTGTTTTATTTTCCTCATTTTGTACTATTTAGGGAACATTAAGTATTTTTATATAAATGGGACCAATATGGGCCCCCTTTGGGCATTCTGTGCCCATATATATCCTTTATAGGACCCATATTGCTATTTGCCCGCCTATAGCCCACATAGGCCCCATATGATCATGCTTGCTGGGTAGTCAAAGCTGTCACCTCGGTGTGTGGGTTTGACTCCTACAAGTGACAATGCTGAGGACCTGCCCAAATATGACCCTGGCTGTTGAATGGGATGTAAATTCCAAAGTTTGAGCTTTTATTGTATTCATCCTTGTTGATGATTGTGTTTGTTGATGACTGTGTTGCGATGAGCAATCTGTCTGCACAGTCGAGTTCTGCTCCTATGAAGCCTATGTTTAGACTACATTCGCTTACACTGACATCTGATAGATTTGGCCATATGATAGGAATTCGACAACCCTAGAGCTGTTTTTTATTAGTTTACAAATCACTTGTGCATGCCTGTTTATCAAACCACCAAGGTAATAAATGTATTGAAAATATAGGTGAACAGCAGTGCTAGCAGCAGACTTGGCAAAGTGACTTTCTTTGGACACAACAATTTTTTCCAAATGAACATTAATGTTACAAATAATGAACGAAGCAGTGAGATGATAGGAAAACATAGAAAAATAAGTAATCATTCATCCAGGCAGAGAAGCATGCAGCCGGTGTTCAATAGACACAAGCAGCAACGAATAGTTTTGACTACGTGACAAATGAGAGAATAATCTTTTGGAAAGTCAAATAGGTTGGTGAATCAAAATTCTTAGCAGGTATGTCGTTCCTAGAAAGAAACATATACTGCTGCCCTGACCGTTTGCCATGAAATGGTTTGGGTTAAATATGCTAAACATTTGTAAGTCCATAAAAATTTGCAGTCCTCTTTTCGATCCTAGCACTTTGAAGTGAGAGGTTTAATGCTGCAGTAGTGTGGAACCAGGATAACATATTTGATTGTAATCTCTTTTCAAAAGCAGGTAGATGACATTGGGAGTTCATGTTTCATTGGACTTCGTGATTCAGGGAAGATTTAACTGTATCTGTAAGTCAAGGCAGTGCCTATCTCTGCTGCAAATGCAACTATCAGCAAAACGCTATATTGTGTTATAATTCTTTCTATCATGGTTTATGAAAGGGCTACATGAGAATATTTACAAAATGCTTTGGTACGAGCTGTCATGTGTAAACACAAGTAGTCCCATGTTACTCTAGTATTGAAATTTCTATACTGGCTCCCTGTCAAACAGAGAACAACTTTCAAAACTGCAACCTTCATCTTTAAATTCCTGGATCTATGACCTGCTTATATGCATTATGTCCATGCACATATAAATTATTACAGTTCATCAGTTAATACCAATATGTAACTTCTAAGATATACCTGGATAAAACCACATTTAATCCACAGATTTAAAAATTTAAAACTTACTTTGATTCATGTTTACCAATGACCCAGACTTTGGAACTGCTTTTCACTGGACACAAAATCTGTTCTCATGCTATTATCATTCTGGTGCAGGCTTAAGGCCCATCTGTTCCATGAAGATCGCCTTTCATAGTGGCTTTTCATTTCATTGTACAAACCCTTTTGGTGTTGACATATTTTCTGTTCATGTTATTTTTTACCCAGGTGTTCTAATGCACCTTAGAATTTGATGTATATTTGAAGTTTAATGCTTCAAAAGTTTTTAAATAGTAATAAAAATAATTCTTACAGAATACTTAGATTACTAGTTATGTCCTTTTCTTTGGCTAAACTGTGCAAGAAATGGAATTCTTAAAGTTTTAACCTACCTGATCCTAGCTGTAGTATAGGAAACAAGTACTCCAGATCTGTGATTAACATTGTTACTGTATTTATCTTTCTATCTCCCTTTTATGTAATTTACCATCATAGTGGTACCGATAATTACATGACCAAAACTCCCCCAAACTAGAAAAGTGGATGAAACCCAAAGCTGCCACTGTGTAATTTGCACTTGGGTGGTGAATTTAGGACCAACAGAGCACAGTAGCAACAAACTTCGAGTTACTAGTTCATAGTTTAAATGCTGGCCAAACCTCAAGCAGGATAGGTGATAGTTGCTTGCTGTTATAGGCAGCAGTTTATAAAGCTCTTGCCACCTGTGTTTGTGTTGGATTCTTCAACCATTCTTCAACTATACATCACGATATAACCAAAACAAAGGTATACTATGGGTGTAAAAAAAGACAAATAAACTAACGAATGTTGAGTTAAGGAGGACCATCCATCAAACCAACACAGCATTTGCTGTTATGTTTTGAAAAACATACAAAATATCATGTCAACAATATCACAATGTAAAATAATGACAGCTATCTATATATAATTTACTAAACAAGTGATTATTTTATTCCATCTCCTCCTGATGCTCACTCGATAAACCAAATAATAACAAGGTAAACTTTGACAGGGTTAAACAAATGTCAAAAATTATAGAAACATTTTCCTAGAAAAGAAAGTCTATTCAATATAGTGGCCATAGGGCACACACAAATTTTATAGAAATTACATGAAAACAGGCCTGACAGAAATTTACAAAGTGAATGGTATAAATCTTTAACTTTTCGTTGTCAAATATGAATTCTAACATGACACAGCTGTGTCCGCAAATCTGATTGGCTAAGACATGAAAAATTCCTTTGTAAAACCCCACATAATTTTTTGGCTGTATATGTATATAATTATATATTATCCCCCAATGACCCCCTTGCATGCATATGATGGAACAGCCACTCATTTTCAGTCATTTAGACATGTTTATTAAAAAAACCTCGCAGAATGTGAGTAATATTAATTTTAAAATATTGTCATGTTAGAATAGAAATAGACAACGACAAGCGAGGGGTTATAGAAGATTTAGCAACAACAAGCGCATTAGAATCACTCAGACTCCACATTCGTGATTCTAATATTGCTCATTGTTGTAAAACCTCTTATAACCCCTCGCTCGTCATTGTCTATTTCTATAACAGTGTTCCTTACCTCATTTGCTGGTAACATTTTTGGGGGGAGAGCAACTGGGGAAAACTGCTTCAAGCTATCATTAGTAGTTTTACTGATAATAATAATATATCTTGTTTTATCTGGATTGAGGTTTGGTTTGGCGTTACACATTATTTTTGTACAGAAACAAGGCATCATGTCATATCTATATAGTTATTGTAAAAAATTTGTCTTCAAATAAACAAAAAAAAAATAAATAAAGTACATGTGCCTGATTATTTATGACAAAAAATGAAAAAAAAAGTAAAAAAAAAAAAACAACAACAAAAAAAAACAAACAAAACAAAACAAAACCCCAAAA
Organism: Sabellastarte sp. h YS-2021; assembly: GCA_964017235.1. NCBI lineage: Eukaryota > Metazoa > Annelida > Polychaeta > Sabellida > Sabellidae > Sabellastarte > Sabellastarte sp. h YS-2021. The sequence continues at coordinate 77,049,556 of OZ024929.1, read as the reverse complement.
CATTTGAATATTTTAGTCCACCTTAATAACAGTGACGATACCAGTCGAATGGTGTTAAAACTAAACACGTGATCTGTGTATGAACGATTTCCTGTTTTGATGTGGGTGTCAAAGTTGTGAAAACGTTGGATTCTCTTTTGAAAATGAATCGTGGATTGAATGATATTTGTCGTTTTGGATAATCGAATACCTGTGAATTATGTCACAGTCAGACTCCAAACGAACTGGTGTATGTTTTGATATTATAGCCCATAGATATCAAAAGTTGCATCCCAATGTCACTGTCAAGTTTGTGTATTTATCCCAAAGTGGGTAAAATCCACGAACTGCCCCCTGACTGTTGCACATTTCCCAATAAACTTCAATGCCAAATTCACCGTTGGTTAAAATGCTAATAGTTTGACCTTTCGTTTGTCCTGTTATTACAGCCTCGCCCATTACTGATTACAGTGCACTATGATCTCAGTGATTTCACCATTCTCATGTCGTCCCAAGACATTTACGCGTTTCTTTTATAAGGAAATGTCAGTATTAAAATTTAAACTCATTGTCAGTCCCTACCAATTCATATTGTAATTATTTGTTTGGCCTTTTACAGTAGAAACATGGCACAACTCCACATGTATGACTGCAGATTTGCATAAAATCCTGTCCTATTGAATAAAATGTTATGAGATCACTTAATTTGGTTGATTTAAAACAACCAAAGAGTCAATAAAATGGGTACCAGTTTGTAAGATGCTAGCTATTTGATCGGGTCCCTGTCATATTTTACAAGTGAGTACTTGTACATAAGTTAAAGGTGTATACTCATATTTTAAAAGTGCTCTAACTTTACTTTCCCAACATTGACAACTATATATAATACCCGCATAAGTAAATTTTTTTGTTTCAAATCTTCTCAAAATTCAGGCCAAGCTAGAAATGTATGTGGTATCAACGATGTTGTCTGTTATTTTTTTGTCAAAGAACACACCAAATAATTACCGGTACTTCACTTTGATTGATTGGTTTAATTCATATGCTAGACGTAGTTACGTCGGCTCTACTTTACTTGCAATGTTGCAATGTAGAGCCATGGCACGACCCCACATAGAACTGGATATTTGCATAAAACACATATTCCTACAAATGTGTACAAACAACTGTTCCCACAATTACTTTGTTATATTTCCTTCAACAATCATTAAACATGCAAACATAGTTAACTAAAAATAAAAGACATTTCCTCATTTTCAATGTTTTTTTTGACCATTTCTCTAAAAATTTGAAAGTGTTCTTTTATTATAAAAGCATGTATTTTATTTTTATACACATTAGTGGGTGGACGATTAGACCAATGTTCGATCAATCGTCGTTGTCATGGTACAATCGTGTTCGGTCACTGACAACTTCTAGAAATCAATTAAATCTTACCCTTCTTTATGTGTCTCAATATCCATGTATTTTTTCATATTTTAAGCAGTTTTCTAAACTTTTCTTTAATATATCAATAGATTTCTCACGAATTTTGTGTTTGTTTATGTCTACCGCCACATTTACCAGAAGTGAGTGTTTTTCGTAGGTTCTAAATGTCGGAACACCGTTATTCTGACCAGATTGACAAATACTTCATCCCGGAAAGTGTTTCATGATACATTGCCTTACAGTGGAGTAAAAAAGTCGATTATGGGTCGATCATCGGTCGGAAAAATGGACGAATAATCGACCACAAAAATTGAGGCGATTCCACTCACTAATACACATGCTGTATTTACTGTGTCCTTAGCTTAATAGCAATTGTTTTTAACGATTTTATACCATTTCCAGTCATTTCATCAAGTTTTATTGAACAGAAAAGGATTTTATGCAAATCTCCAGTTTTATGTGGGGCTGTGCAACGGCTCTACATGCAAGTAAAGTAGAGCCGAGGTAACCATGTCTAGTTGTCTACTCATTTGCAAGCTTTGTATGTCATCGCCTAGACCTAGTTTCTGTCCCTTCAATTGCTATACTCATGGTACACAATGGCAAGGAACAAAGTTCTCAAGTACTTGTTTCTGTGTAAATCTGGAATGGCAGATTTTTTTTTTATCTCTCCAGTTTTACTTGTTCCTTTGAACTAACTGTATGTAAAACACATTATAATGTAAATATATTTTGCAAACATTTCAGACATTACAATATTTTATACACTTATTGGGGCAGGAAAGGGTGGTGAAGTTTGTTTGCACTTTAAAAATATTTTGACATTTATTCATATCAGTTAGATAGGCATTAATATTAGTGAACTCCACATATATGTACCTGAAAGAATGCAAAAAAGACTTTATATTTGTTATAATATGTGTAGAAATATGCCGTTCAAGATTTACACAGAAAACAAGTACATGTGAACTCTGTCCCTCACCATTGCATACCATCAGAAATTTCAAGAGCAATGGGTGATAGACTGATAGGACAGAATCTTGGTCTAGTCATCACCTTTCTTGATGAATTTTTATGCATTATATGAAGGTAGGAGGTCACAAATGTCATGTGATGTCATGATGTTAGCTGAACAACAAAAATAAAATACATGTGCTTTCTGATTTAGTCAAAAAAAAAAAAATTATTTGAACATTTATTGTGGTTATGGGAAGTAAAAATTTTGTGAATATGCTGTTTATAACTTTATACATAGTACCACCATTCAGACTTAACTTTGACATTTGACTTAAAATTATGAATATACACCTTTTATATATTGTGACATGAATTAAAAGAAGTGGGGTGAAACTAACATAGTTGGAGAAGAGTTTGAAAATTTATCCCCATCAGCAATCGTGTCACATTATATTCAAATCTGAATGGATAATTTTCTCCTCGTAAAAATCGCATCGGAATGCAATTTAGTATGACAACTAATTAAACAATTAATGAAATAATTAAGTAAATTAACCAATCAAATTAAAGGGCTAGTTGAAGCATGCCTGCATGTGCATCTGTCTGTAGAATATAATAGGATGATTAGGATCCATTGATTAGCAGCCCCTTCTGGTTACCAAGTCCCTGTTCATTAGGCACTTTGTAAAAACAGTTCACATAAAACCAAGGACACAGAGATATGTGTTGAAATAACAAAACACCTGTACTTGTTATTTCGGAGTACAAAACACCTGTACTTGTTATTTTGGAATAGTTTGGAGAGCTTCCTGGTGTAATTCAGCATAACTACAAATCTTCAACGCAAGTCCATGTGCTTTCTTGTGTGTATAGCCTTGGCTTTGTTATCTTACATTTGATATCCTATTTTGAAACAAACAAAAATAACCTTATGTCATGCAGTCACAGGGATGGCAAGTTTTTTCCCCTTTTTTCCACAGTTGGGAAAAACATGCAGCCAAAAAATGGAAAGGAAAAGATTGGGTTGTAAATAATTGGTAGAATAAAAAGAAAATGGTTCAAAAGTTTTAAACGTAGACAGAATTGTGACGCAGGGTTGTCAGTGGTCAGGGAAAAGTCAGGGAAATTCAAGGTCAGGGAAAAGTCATTGAATTTTGAAAAAAAGTCCGGAAAATTTTGGAAAATTCTTAGAAAATCAGGGAAATTTGACTTTCTTGAGTCTCGCGAATAAGCCATGATACCACAAATTGGAAACGTATGTGTATAGGAATACAACAAATAGTGTAACGCAATTTTGATCTAGAAGATCCTACATTAATAGGCCTATACAAATGATCAATAAATAGTATTAATTGTATTCCATTAAGCAATATAATTGTTGTTTTCATAATTATTATATCCCCAGACGACAGTCGGGTATATATTGGTTTCAGGTCAGTCGCGCCGCCGCCATACATTTTGACTTGTGTGCCGATAACTCAAAAATGCTTTCACAGATTTCGTTCAAACTTGGCAAACACATATATTTGAGTCATGAGAGGAACCCTATTTTAAAGTGCCTTAAATTCCCAATAATAAAGAACTTATAGCCACCTTAAGGTCATAAATTTGACTTTTTGACACTTAATGCCGTCTAGGTCACAAACTATGTGGCTTATCTTGCTCAAATTTTACCTGGGAATACATTACTATATTCTCCTCGGGAGATTATAAAACGCATTCCATGCGTGTGTGCGTGTGTTCGTGTGTTATTGAGTGTGTGTCACGCTTTTATAAAGGGCTGTACATCACACGGGTTGTTTCTCCTTGGCCTTTTCAATGTTTTTTATGACCTTATTGCTTATGTCCTTTCATTTGATGCTGTTATTTCACACCTAGGACCATAGCTAAGTGAGTAATAGCAATGGTGGCTACTTTGAGTAAAGTGCTCATAACTCCAAAACGAGTGCATTTAGAGTGTTTCTGTAAAATACGTTGTTCAGCTACTTTCTCCATGCCTACAAGATGGTGCCATTTTTAGGGTTCTATCTTTATAGCTAAGAGAGTAATAGCTATTTTCTGTTATTAACAATGAGCAAAAAGAGTAAATTGATTTTGTCTTTGTAACTGTTACTTACAATATTGGCCTGAAATATGTTGTTCAACAACTCCTTCATGTACTATATCATGGTGAGGTGTCCAAGGTGTAGCACCATAGCTAACTAGGTAATAGCTATACTAAGTTTAACATTTGACCATTGAGCAAGTCACTTATAACTCAAAAACTATTGAATATAGAGGATTTTTGTCGAATATGTTGTTCACCTATCTTTTGGATATACTGTATTGTGAATTTTCCCAGCTGTAACTCCATAGCTAACTGAGTAATAGCTACTTTGATGATAACCATAATGAGTAAATGGCTTATATCTTCAAAAGTATTGCAGCTACACAATTTTGTTCCAATATGTTGTTCAGCTACTATCTCCACAGCTACAACATGGTCACTAGTTCGGAAGTGTATCTCCATAGCTAAGTGAGTAATAGCTACTTTGTCAATTTTTAATGATAACCATATAGGAGTTTTGTCAAATATGTTGTTCACCTACTTTTTGATGTAGTGCGGCGGGAGATCATACCATGGCAGTGGTCTTGTTTATACCAAAAAGCAAGACTTTATGGTAAGGTTAAAATTGTTTTTGAGGCCCATAGAGACCATACTTAAACATTTTTTTCGATGTTTTTCCTATATTTTTCCCTATAACTTAAAAGTGGTAATTCTGAAAAGTCTGTAACTGTAGTAGATATAGAGTAAGAAATCAAAACCACTGGGGGGTGGACATATTATTTTTGCTTTTTCCGCCGTCCGGCATCCCACTTGGTTTCCAGACATTTTAGGCAATAGTTCTTATCCTATCTTTACCAAATTTGGCATGCAGGTTTATTGGGTTAATAGCTTGTATGGGATTGCTTTTGGTGATGATAGCTCTATAGCTAACTGAGTAATAGCTACTTTGCTACTTTTGAGTAGCTCTTTGGTTTCCAGACATTTTAAGGAATGCTATTAAGCCTAGCTTTCTGAAATTTGGTATGGAGGTTCATTGGGTTAATAGCTTGTATGGGATTGCTTTTGGGGGGGAATTGCTTCATAGATGAGTGAGTAATTAATTAAATAAATGAGTAATTAGCTATTTTGAATACTGAAAAAGGCAAATGTGCTCATATCTCCTAAACCGTGCGAGATAGAGCGATTTCGTCAAAATTTTCGACCCACAGGGTATCTAAGGTATGTACTCTTTGCAATTTTCCAAAAAATTTCCCCTCCCCAAAAATGGCGGCCATTTTGAATTTTCGAATTTTTGCCAAAAATGACAAAACGCAAATTTGCTTCTATCTCCTTAACCGTGCGAGATAGAGCGATTTTGTCGAAATTTTCGACCCAACCAATGCAAAAAGGCATGAAGCTGAAATAATTTACATCTACACTAATAAATATTTAAGCATCATTGATATATTTTACAAATGAAACAGGGTCTTGTAAGATTACTGTACAATTTTGGCAAAAGGTTCATGGGGTGGACATTACACATGATAATGTGTTTTCTTCTATGCTATCCTGTTTCTATTCGCATCTACCAGGGCGTCCTATTTCTAGTTTTATGAAGAAAATGGATGTTTTGTCTGAAAATTGGCATTTTTCAGTCCAAAAAGCCTTAATTTACTGTACATTCAACAAATCTCACCTCAAGTCATTTATTGTATCCACCGGAAGCATCCGGTGGATACTTTGGTTTAGCGTTTGCTACGCCGCTGCTGCTGCCGCCGTCGCGCGTAGAGAGATTAACGCTCTAAGAGGAAAACAACAGCAGCTAGGTTCACCAAATTTGCAGGATATCTTCATTTGGGGGTAAGCTTCTCTGGGAAGGAAAATAGCCTCATTCTGAAAAACAAGATGGCCGCCACGGGCATTTCTTTGAAAATAATCTACATTTTTCTACTGGCTGTTCCTCATGGGTAGAAGGTTGAATCTCTTCATAGGTGATATGTATGACACATATACATGTCCTCTACAACCTTGCACACATTTGACCTTGAAGCTCCTAATTCAAGGTCATCCACAGAGTGCTGAAGTAACCCACATAGCAAACTTAAAAGTGCCTATATCTCCCTTATTATTGGTCCTAGAGGTTTGCAATGTGAAGCCAACCTATAGGAAATCATGTGCTGCGAATCTTCTGATGGGGTCAAATGAGAACAGCCAAACTTAAAAGTGCTTATAACTTGCTTATTATTGGTCCTAGAGGTTTGGGATGGTAAACCAACATATAGGAAATCATGGGCTGGGAATCTTCTGGCGTGGTCGGATTTGACCTTGGGGGGCCCCTCCTTCAAGGTCAAACGAGGATAGCCAAAGGTAAAAGTGCCTATAACAGGAAATCATGGGCGGGGAATCTTCTGGCATGGTCGGATTTGACCTTGGGCCCCTCCTTCAAGGTCAAGTGAGGACAGTCAAACTTAAAAGTGCTTATAACTTGCTTATTATTGGTCCTAGAAGTTTGGGATGGTAAACGAGCATATAGAAAATCATGGGCTGGGAATCTTCTGGTGTGGTCGGATTTGAACTTGGGCCCCTCCTTCAAGGTCAAATGAGGACAGCCAAACTTAAAAGTGCTTATAACTTGCTTATTATTGGTCCCAGAGGTTTGGGATGGCAAACCAACCTATAGGAAATCATGGGCTGGGAATCTTCTGGCGTGGTCGGATTTGACCTTGGGCCCCTCCTTCGAGGTCAAATGAGGATAGCCAAACTTAAAAAGTGCTTATAACTCGCTTATTTTTGATCCTAGTGGTTTGGGATGGCAAACCAACACATAGAAAATCATGCACTGGGAATCTTCTGGCGTGGTCGGATTTGACTTTGGGCCCCTCCTTCAAGGTCAAACGAGGATAGCCAAACTTAAAAGTGCTTATAACTTGCTTATTATTGATCCTAGTGGTTTGGGATGGTAAACCAACATACAGGAAATCATGCGCTGGGAATCTTCTGGCGTGGTCGGATTTGACCTTGGGCCCCTCCTTCAAGGTCAAACGAGGATAGCCAAACTTAAAAGTGCTTATAACTCGCTTATTATTGGTCCTAGAGGTTTGGGATGGTAAACCAACACATAGGAAATCATGGGCTGGGAATCTTCTGGCGTGGTCGGATTTGACCTTGGGCCCCTCCTTCAAGGTCAAACGAGGACAGCCAAACTTAAAAGTGCTTATAACTCGCTTTTTATTGGTCCTAGAGGTTTGGGATGGTAAACCAGTATATAGGAAATCATGGGCAGGGAATCTTCTGGTGTGGTCGGATTTGACCTTGGGCCCCTCCTTCAAGGTCAAATGAGGACAGCCAAACTTTAAAGTGCTTATAACTCGCTTATTATTGGTCCTAGATGTTTTCTGATGGTAAACTAACATATAGGAAATCATGCGCTGGGAATCTTCTGGCGTGGTCGGATTTGACCTTGGGCCCCTCCTTGAAGGTCAAATGAGGACAGCCAAACTTAAAAGTGCTTATAACTCGCTTATTATTGGTCCTAGAGGTTTTGGTGCACTGTCTTTACGGTGGATACAATTTGCATCGGTTCTCATCTAGGTCTAGTTTTATTAGTATTTCCACATGTGGTGAATTTCAGATATGTGGCGATTTTTAGATTTCTTACTCCAACTCCTATATGTACTCCAACTCCTATATGTACTCTAAGTCTGTGAAAAATTTTATGTCTGGAACTTTAATTTTAAGGTCACCTTAAAGTCTCTAAAATGCCCACAGAGACACAATTTATAGACTTTTTGCCAGTTTGAAGCCCTATATCGGTCAAATGATGGAACTGACACAGCTAAAATCTCATCCGGGAATACACGATTATGTTCTGTTTACATGTGAGAAAAATCAAGGCTTTAAATAGACGTTTAACCTGTGGATAAGGACCATAAACACTCACCTGAGTGACCCGTTAAGACATTTTCAACATATTTGGTAATAATGTAACCTGGAAATGGTAATTCTGACAAGTCTGTAACTGTGGTAGATATAAGTTCTACATGTAGTGTTTTTCTGTCAAAAATTTTAAGTCTGTAACTTTAATTTTAAGGTCACCTTAAGGTCTCTAAAATGCCCTCAGACACCCAATTTATTGACTTATTACCACTTTAAAACCCTATAACGGTCATAATATGTGCCTGATACAGCTGAAATCTCATCTGGGAATATAATATGTTCTTTTTTTTACGTGTGTCAAAAACCAAGGCTTATAAGTAGACATTTAACATATATGTGAGGCCCATGAATAATCCACTCAGAGCATTTTTTACCCCACAGCCCTTAAGTGCTGTCAGTGTATTGTTTTCACCCATGGTGTTCCGATAGAGAGGCGGTCGGCGGTAAAAGTTTGTCTGGCCTGTATCTCAGAAACTGTAAGGTGTAGGAAGTTGATACTTGGTAGGGACATTGGTTAGGGATGTAGGTGTGCAACGTCATGGTGTGACCTTGATTTGACCTTTGATCTTGCCGTAGTGACTTTGACCTATAAACTCTTGTCCGGGCTATATCTCTGAAAGCGTAAGGTGTAGGAAGTTGATACTTGGTTGGGACATTGGTTAGGGGGTGTAGGTGTGCAACGTCATGGTGTGACCTTGATTTGACCTTTGACCTTGCCTTTGACCTTTAAAAGCTTGTTGCACCTTTGGGTCTGCCTTTTGATACAGATTAAGCACTGTTAAAGTCATATTAGAATTCATTAAGAATGTTACTTTTACAACTTCCCATTGTAACAGATGGAATTTCATCAAGTGAGCCACAGACTTTGCTCCAACACCACACATAAGCATTCATTGAGTGTATTGCCACTTCTGTATGCTTGGTAATATTCAAAACATCCAAACCATAATTCGGCCATGCCAGATGTAGATAAAGAGTATCGTAATCTTTAGTTTACTGATTAATGCTGTCATCTTGTTATTGAATTGTCTTGTTTTAATACTTCATCTTTACATGCATTATCTTTCTCTTAGACATTATTTTCTCTATTTAAACATTGTTTGGACTTTTATATAACTGACAGCGCTTTGAAAGTATCCTGAACTTTGTGTTGATAGAGTACTTCTATATCTCATGGTGTTAAAAAATATTTCCGTAGGCTGTGGTGTATAACTCTATTATGTACTCTGTACATAATCTCTGATGCTATTTTTTATCTTTGCTTTAGATTTTTAAAAGTTCCATTTGACCGATGTACATCTGAGATACATGTAGTTAACATCACACTAAGTCCTGAAAGAGGAATCATATGTCACCCCTGTAACATGGGGGGGGGGGGGGGGGGGGCTTGGATAAAATTAATATTCGTGACATATCAATCATTAAAACAAGAAAATGAGTTAAAATAATTAAAATAGTAGTGATCATATAGTGCACAACTGGTTAGTATTGTTTTCTGTGTACTCCAGGATGCAACTATATGGTTTTAGTAACATTTTTTCTTGACAATGTTAGATAAAAAATAATTGAACTGTGTTATTAATTTATGGGACAACAGGACCAACTGTTCAGTGCAGGGCCACTAACTAGTTGATTCAAAAACGCAGTTGTCACAGATTATACAAAACAATGCCACTTCAAATGATAATAAAGGAAAATCTGATGAGTAAATGGCCAACTGAAATACACGGAGGCACAACATTATTGAGTTGAAAATAATCAAGGTTAGACCAGAGGAAATATGGAAAGTGTTGAGCTTAATTATTGCGCTTTGATATAATAATCATATAACTTGTATATGCTTTTTGCCCAATAATTTTAGTAATGAAAACAATTTATTACTCAGTTTTGTCCTGAATTAGACCATTGTAATAATTTCATGTGGTAATGGCCATAGTTGTCATATTTCTTCGAATACAAGCAATTAATATGTATCTTTCCTCTTGTAATTTTTCATCAGAAAGAAGGTCATGCCATGGCTTTGCAAGAAGCAATGGTTATTTTTCTGACTTTCTGGAGTATTTGCAGAGTCTTTTTAGTCGAATCTTTGATTCGAGTTATGTACTGAGTTGCGGCCACGATTTTAAATTGGCCGTTTAAGCCCTTAAATACCAAATTCTGCATAATATTTCTTCACATATCTGTACATTAAGGTGTATATTATACACTCTGCCATTTTGAAGATTTTTAATGCCTTTATTAAGTTATATTTTATGAAGTAAAAAGCATGTCTGGCACTTCGTCTGGCTTTCTCCAAGGACCTGTATGTCCTAGAACCTATTGTATTTCCATTGTGATTTTCTACTCGAACGAGTCTTTTTTAACGGTTTCGTCTGCTGGTTTCTAGAGGTGAAACCCCAATTAATTTATTCGTCTGCAGGGTTTACCACGCAGTCACTGTTAATGTAAAATTGCTGTCTGCGCGTCTACGTGTACTCAATTATTTGTCAAACAAATAAACCGCAAAGAAATTAATGAATGAAGTGACGTCACGGTAGTACTACACATTTGTTATTCAGCCAATCAGAATCGAGCGCACGTCTGGCAGAGACAATGAAAATATTCAAACTCCGTAGTTCTACATTCAACCACTAGAAGGCGCTTTTGTATGTCCTAGAAGTTATCACGATGGGGTTTCTAACAACATTTTACAAATATATAATCCAGCAATATTTTACTGTCACCGCCCCTCACTCTGTCTTCTCGCAATATTTAAAACAAAATATCAAATGCTGGTAGTTGTACACCCACAGAGTGATGAAAACGTGAGGCTACGATGGTGTTTCTAACAACATTTTACAAATATATAATCCAGCAATATTTTACTGTCACCGCCCCTCACTCTGTCTTCTCGCAATATATAAAACAAATAAAATATCAAATGCTGGTAGTTGTACACCCACAGAGTGATGAAAACGTGAGGCTACGATGGTGTTTCTAACAACATTTTACAAATATATAATCCAGTAATATTTTACTGTCACCGCACCTCACTCTGTCTTCTCGCAATATTTAAAACAAATGCTGGTAGTTGTACACCCACAGAGTGATGAAAACGTGAGGCTACAATGGTGTTTCTAACAATATTTTACAAATATATATAATCCAGCAATATTTTACTGTCACTGCACCTCACTCTGTCTTGCGGGCGATAATACCAAGTTTACAGATTTCAACACCCACTGCTGTCCTAAGATTCGACGCTGTGGTTGGCAAAAAGCCAACCACTTCGCCCTAGTTTTCTGTTTGTTTTGAAATTGAATTTGATGTGCCAACCATGTTCTTGAACTCTTGTTGCTGAATTATAGCTCTTTGTGGTCATTTTGAGAATTTCACAGGATTTTGTCTTTGCAGAAAGATTTCATTACATCTGTGTTGTGGTTTGTTTGTCCTAGTTATCATGTATGGATATGTGAACATGTATATTGTCTCTCCTGTGATAACACAAAACAATAACTAATGCAGTGCCAATAAATTTTCATTTGAAGAGCTAACCTGAGCTTCTCTCATCTGTTATGATACCTATTTTTTCTGAAAATGAATAAGAAATACCTTTGTCACTTGTTAATAGGTATATCGAATAAATTGGGAGACTGTTAAAACTCAGTTTGTGAGTTAGTACTTAGTAGTTTTAGAAAGGGATCTTGTTGCCTGGATTTATAACTTAGGTAAGGTATCAAGAACAATAATAATATGTCAGTGCACCCTGGCATTTAAATTAGTAGTACCCATATATAAATATAGGTATGATTCATTCTGTGGTATTTGCCCTAATTCTAGTTATGACTCATTCAAAAGTATTTGCCCAGTAACAATTTTTTTTTGATAATTAAATTATTATTGTGTTTACAATACATGAACAACAATCTTACACATTGGGATCTGTGGTCTTTTCAGAGTTTTTATCTTGGTTTGCATGATCAAGGCAATTGTTTTGGTGTGTATATAAAATCAAAACCAAATCTGTTTTTAGTGTCAGTTGAAAATCGGGTTTTAGTTAAAACTAGTAGTTGTCGGGGCGATTTTAGAATGTCAAAACCTGTAATCCTATATCTGTGGATGTAAAGTGAACGAAATCTTTATTTGCGTGTCTCTGATAACACTTATTATATTAATCACAATTTTATATTATGTTTTTTCTGCAATATTTTAAAGCGTGTGACCTCCATTTAAGCACCTCATGAGATTTTTGACAAAATTTATGTTTATTAGTGTTTTCATGAGGTATAATCTAAAACTAAAAAGACAGCCAAAAATAAGGACCTTTTCAAGGAATGGGCCTGATATGTTTTTCGTTTTTTGTTAACAAATTAGCAGAGTATCCATTTTACCATTGACATCCTATAGATTAAAAAATGTGTTTTCATACCCTGCAGGGCTCGGAGCTCTCTGCAGAGGCTGAGAGTTTTGTGCCGAGTCACCTGAAGAATCCCACCACCACTGCACAACAGAGTGGGATGGAAGGTGGTGGCAGTGGAAGCAGACCAGAGACTCCAACTGATCTGCCTCACTATGTCACCAACTGCTATCCATTCGTCAGCCAAGACAACACGGACTCTGCTATACGGTATGGACAAAAGTTAGTTAAGTTACTATACATTGCAAACTATATGGGAGATCTTGAGGTGCTAGCATCGTAGAAAATTTACACAAATTGTTGTTTAACTTCCAATTAAAAAGCTTATTGTATATTTGTATCCCTGAAAAGTGGGGATACTATGGATCATGCACGGTCATCGTCCATGTCTGTATACACATCCACAGGGATTTCTTGTGTTCATCCTAAAAGCCACATTTCTTTCGGGATTTCTTCGCAAGTGGCTTGGTATGGCAGAGATCTGGCCACCCTAGTTGGTAGCCCAGGAGTCAAAATTATACTCTGGGGAGTCAAGAACGTCAAAAATTTTGATTATTGCTTATGTTCAAGCTATACGACACAGTTTCTTTCAGATTTATTTTATATCTAGTGCATGAATTACTGGGTATGACGTCTCACTACTACTCGCTACTTTGAGGTTCTCACTGTTGAGTAAATCAGTTGTAACTTGAAAACTATTGCAAAAGTTCTTACAACTCACTTATTATTGGTCCTAGAGGTTTGCAATGTGACACCAACTTTTAGGAAATCATGGGTTAGGAATTTTCTGATGTGGTCAGATTTGACCTTGGGCCCCTCCTTCAAGGTCAAACGAGGATAGCCAAATTTAAAAGTGCTTGTAACTTGCTATTATTGGTCCGGAGTTTTGCAATGTGAAAACAACCTATAGGAAATCATGGGCTAGGAATCTTTTGATGTGGTCAGATTTGACTTTGGGCCCCTCCTTCAAGGTCAAATGAGGATAGTCAAACTTAAAGCTGCTTATAGCTGGCTTATTATTGGTCCTCGAGGTTTGTAATGTGAAACCAACTTGTAGGAAATCATGGGCTAGGAATCTTATGATGTGGTCAGAAAGTTTATTGTTCTTTTGTATGATTTTGTTTTTTCACCCTTAGTAATTCCCTTAACAAATAAGGGATAAAAATCTGTTGTTCTCTCCCCTTTTGAGTGGTTTACACTATAGAAATTTATTACATAATGAGATAAAGATCAAACACTGTTCGTGGAGAATTTTAATTTTAAAAAGACTTGAAAGTGAAATGCGTTTCTGAGGTGTTAACTTGAATCTGCAAAAGTTGTATCCTGTCCTAACTTCCTAAAGGATTTTACTTTAATTCGAAAGATATTTACTCCATCACTCACAAGTAATTCACAGTTCCACAAGGGTTTGCAGACTTGTAGTTAAAAAACCTAGAAACTGTTCCTAAAGATATTATTTATTCCAGAGCTCAAAGATCATTTTCATTTCCTCAAGGTTTTACTTCAAATCCCAGGGGTAGTAAACAAAGTTTGTTCACAGCTCCTCTTGCCTCTGGGTTTTTACTTTACATCCTGAAGGTCATTCACAGTTCCTCAAGATTTCTGGACAACTACATAGAAGACCACAGCTAATACAATTCTGCCCAGTACAAGCAGTGACAAAAATGTCTGCTGTTGTACTGGTACTGTTAAAGTGTAGTTTTTGGAAACAGGAGCTTTGAACTTTGTTATTGATCAAAGGTGTTGAAGTTTACCAGTTACAAACAATGTAGAGGTGGTGAACATATGCTGCTCACTGTGATAAAAGAGGGGTCTGAAAATCTCAATAAAGTCCTATTTGCTTGTGAGAGCGGTTAATTGTTGGAAATTTATACAAAGAATACACAGATGTGACCCACGATTGATTCCCATTAGAGAGTCTGATTTGGCAAGTGACTTTTTCCATGGTTATTTATTTCCCTGCTATACTTATAAAAGCTTGCAGCTTTCAAATGTCAAACTATATTGACTGTAATTTCTTCCCCTCTTACACTTGATATTTTACGAGAAGTTCACACTTTTCATCAGGGAGTGTTGTAGGTCCCTCCATTATACAAGCCTTGTAAATTCTCATTTCTGATGTCATTCAAATTATCTGAATGATACTTTGCGATTAATTACCTTAGCAGTCACCTGTAAAATATGAGAGGGTCTGTATCTTTTTGTTGCTTTGATATCTAGCTCTTAAGTTCATGTGTCGCAGTATTGTATTTTTTTTGTCTTAATTTTTAAACATTTTTCTTTCTCAGTAAGTCAGATAAATTAACCCCCAATTTGCCATAAATATGAAAAGATATATATATATATATATATATATACCCAGTGTACAAAAAAGATAAGAGACAGTCCAATTTTTTTTAAATGGTAGAAATATAAATTTGTACACGAGTAAATAATGTAAAACATAACTTAATTTTTATGTCAGCTGACTTGTCAGTCAGCTGACATTATGTCGTCACTCTGCGGCGTGGGCGTACGCGTACGCGTCCGCGTGAACAACTTCTCCTCCAAAACTACAAGGCCTAGAGACGTGCTGTTTTTTTTAAAAGATACCTTATCTATCGAGGATGAAAAATTGTTCAAGGCATGCAAATCTGTCTGTTCGTCTGTTTGCTAGAGACATTACAAGGGGGGTACCCCCACCAAAAGTGTGAAAATTTCAACACTTAATCACAATTTTCTCAGTGACTATTGCAGGGATTTCTCTCATATCTTGCATATATGTACTAGGCCAGAGGTAGATTCTCTTGTGTGAGTATGAGACCTGGATCTGTCTTACTTTTTTTTTAATAAATTTTTTTAATAATTTTTAATGCATTAAAATTCATGAAATCATGCACAAAATCATTTATAACTTGAAAAGTGTTGCATTTAGAGCATTTTGTTAAAATATGTTATTCAGCTACTTTTTTCATAGCTACAATATGGTGAGTAAGTTGGGTGCCTGTCTCAATAGCTAAGTGAGTAATAGCTACTTTTGGGCTTTTCAGTAACTTCCATCATGAGTAAAATCACTTGTAACTTAAAAACTATTGCATTTAGAGAATTTCGTATAAATATGTTATTCAGCTACTTTTGGGTCAGCTATAACATAGTAAAATTTTAGACCTGTAGCTCATGGCATAGCTGAGTAATAGCTACTTTTAGGTTATCACTGTTGAGTAAATCGCTTATAACTTGGAAACTATTGCATTTACAGTATTTTGTTTCAATATGTTATTCACCTATTTTGGGATCAGCTATAACATAGTGAAGTTTCAGATCTGTGGCTCATTGCATAGCTGAGTAATAGCTACTTTGAAGTTCTCACTATTGAGTAAATCACTTGTAACTTAAAACCTATTGCATTTAGAGAATTTCGTATAAACATGTTATTCAGCTACTTTTGGGCCAGCTATAACATAGTGAAATTTCAGATCTGTAGGTCATGGCATAGCTGAGTAATAGCTACTTTAAAGTTCTCACTATTGAGTAAATCAGTTGTAATTGGAAAACTATTGCATTTAGAGTATTTCGTATAAATATGTTATTCAGCTACTTTTGGGTCAGCTATAACATAGTAAAATTTCAGACCTGTAGCTCATGGCATAGCTGAGTAATAGCTACTTTTAGGTCATCACTATTGAGTAAATCAGTTGTAACTTGAAAACTATTGCATTTACAGTATTTTGCTTAAATATGTTGTTCACCTACTTTTGGGTCAGCTATAACATAGTAAAATTTCAGACCTGTAGCTCATTGCATAGCTGAGTAATAACCACTTTGAGGTTCTCACTATTGAGTAAATCAGTTGTAATTGCAAAACTATTGCATTTAGAGAATTTCGTATAAATATGTTATTCAGCTACTTTTGGGCCAGCTATAACATAGTGAAATTTCAGATCTGTAGGTCATGGCACAGCTGAGTAATAGCTACTTTGAAGTTCTCACTATTGAGTAAATCAGTTGTAATTGGAAAACTATTGCATGTACAGAATTTCGTATAAATATGTTATTCAGCTACTTTTGGGTCAGCTATAACATAGTAAAATTTCAGACCTGTAGCTCATGGCATAGCTGAGTAATAGCTACTTTTAGGTTATCACTGTTGAGTAAATCGCTTATAACTTGGAAACTATTGCATTTACAGTATTTTGTTTCAATATGTTATTCACCTATTTTGGGATCAGCTATAACATAGTGAAGTTTCAGATCTGTGGCTCATTGCATAGCTGAGTAATAGCTACTTTGAAGTTCTCACTATTGAGTAAATCACTTGTAACTTAAAACCTATTGTATTTAGAGAATTTCGTATAAACATGTTATTCAGCTACTTTTGGGCCAGCTATAACATAGTGAAATTTCAGATCTGTAGGTCATGGCATAGCTGAGTAATAGCTACTTTAAAGTTCTCACTATTGAGTAAATCAGTTGTAATTGGAAAACTATTGCATTTAGAGTATTTCGTATAAATATGTTATTCAGCTACTTTTGGGTCAGCTATAACATAGTAAAATTTCAGACCTGTAGCTCATGGCATAGCTGAGTAATAGCTACTTTTAGGTCATCACTATTGAGTAAATCAGTTGTAACTTGAAAACTATTGCATTTACAGTATTTTGCTTAAATATGTTGTTCACCTACTTTTGGGTCAGCTATAACATAGTAAAATTTCAGACCTGTAGCTCATTGCATAGCTGAGTAATAACTACTTTGAGGTTCTCACTATTGAGTAAATCAGTTGTAATTGCAAAACTATTGCATTTAGAGAATTTCGTATAAATATGTTATTCAGCTACTTTTGGGCCAGCTATAACATAGTGAAATTTCAGATCTGTAGGTCATGGCACAGCTGAGTAATAGCTACTTTGAAGTTCTCACTATTCAGTAAATCAGTTGTAATTGGAAAACTATTGCATTTACAGAATTTCGTATAAATATGTTATTCAGCTACTTTTGGGTCAGCTATAACATAGTAAAATTTCAGACCTGTAGCTCATTGCATAGCTGAGTAATGACTACTTTGAGGTTCTCACTATTGAGTAAATCAGTTGTAATTGCAAAACTATTGCATTTAGAGAATTTAGTATAAATATGTTATTCAGCTACTTTTGGGTCAGCTATAACATAGTAAAATTTCAGACCTGTAGCTCATGGCATAGCTGAGTAATAGCTACTTTTAGGTCATCACTATTGAGTAAATCAGTTGTAACTTGAAAACTATTGCATGTACAGTATTTTGCTTAAATATGTTGTTCACCTACTTTTGGGTCAGCTATAACATAGTAAAATTTCAGACCTGTAGCTCATGGCATAGCTGAGTAATAGCTACTTTGAGGTTATCACTGTTGAGTAAATCGCTTATAACTTGGAAATTATTGCATTTAGAGTATTTTGTTTCAATATGTTATTCACCTATTTTGGGGTTAGCTATAACATAGTGAAGTTCCAGACCTGTGACACATTGCAGAGCTGAGTAATAGCTACTTTGAAGTTCTCAATGTTGAGCAAATCACTTATAATTTGAAAACTATTGCATTTAGAGAATTTAGTATAAATATGTTATTCAGCTACTTTTGGGTCAGCTATAACATAGTAAAATTTTAGACCTGTAGCTCATGGCATAGCTGAGTAATAGCTACTTTTAGGTTATCACTGTTGAGTAAATCGCTTATAACTTGGAAACTATTGCATTTAGAGTATTTTGTTGCAATATGTTATTCACCTATTTTGGAGTCAGCTATAACATAGTGAAGTTCCAGACCTGTGGCTCATTGCATAGCTGAGTAATAGCTACTTTGAAGTTCTCACTGTTGAGTAAATCAGTTGTAATTGGAAAACTATTGCCTTTACAGAAATTTGTGCAAATATGTTATTCAGCTACTTTTGGGTCAGCTATAACATAGTGAAATTACAGACCTGTAGCTCATGGCACAACTGAGCAATAGCTATTCTCAGGCACTGACTGTTGAGTAAATTGGCTATAACTTGAAAAATATTGCATTTGGAGTATTTTGTTAAAATATATTGTTCACCTACTTTTGGGTTAGCTATAACATAGTGAAATTACAGACCTATAGCTCATGGCATAGTGGAGCAATAGCTATTTTCAGGTTCTCACTATTGAGTAAATCAGTTGTAACTTGAAAACTATTGCATTTACAGTATTTTGCTTAAATATGTTGTTCACCTACTTTTAGGTCAGCTATAACAGAGCAAAAATTCAGACATGTAGCTCATGGCATAGCTGAGTAATAGTTACTTTGAGGTTCTCACTCTTGAGTAAATCAGTAGTAACTTGAAAACTATTACATTTAGAGTATTTTGTTAAATATGTTATTCACAGACGTTTTGGTCAGCTATAACATAGTGAAATTGCAGACCTCTATGTCATGGCATAGCTGATCAATAGCTTCTTTCAGGTTCTCACTGTTGAGTAAATCATTGTATCCAACCTGTAGGAAATCATGGGCTGGGAATCTGTTAATATGGTCCGATTTGACCTTGGAACCCTCCTTCAAGGTCAAATGAGGATAGCCAAACATAAAAGTGCTTATAACTCGCTTATTATTGGTCCTAGAGGTTTGGAATGAAAACCAACCTATAGAAAATCATGAGCTGGGAATTTTTTGGTGTGGTCGGATTTGACCTTGGACCCCTCCTTCAAGGTCAAATGAGGATAGCCAAACTTAAAAGTGCTTATAACTCGCTTATTATTGGTCCTAGAGGTTTGGAATGGAAAACCAACCTATAGAAAATCATGGGCTGGGAATCTTTTGGTGTGGTCAGATTTCACCTTAGACCCCTCCTTCCAGGTAAAACGAAGATAGCCAAACTTAAAGTGCTTATAACTCGCGTATTATTGGTCTTGGAGGTTTGGGATGGTAAACCAACATATAGGAAATCATGGGCTGGGATTCTTTTGGTGTGGTCAGATTTGACCTGGGACCCCTCCTTCAAGGTCAATTGAGGATAGCCAAACTTACAATTGCTTAGAACTCGCTTATTATTGGTCCTACAGGTTTGGGATGGTAAACAAGCTACAGGAAATCATGGGCTGGGAATTTTTTTGTGTGGTCGGATTTGACCTTGGACCCCCTCCGTCAAGGTCAAACAAGGATAGCCAAACTTAAAAAGTGCCTATGACTCACTTATTATTGGTCCGAGAGGTTTGGGATGGTAAACCATCCTAAATTCTTTGGCTGGGAATCTTTTGGTATGGTCAGATTTGACCTTTGGACCCCTTCTTCATTTTTTTGTGTGGTCGGATTTGACCTTGGACCCCCTCCGTCAAGGTCAAACAAGGATAGCCAAACTTAAAAAGTGCCTATGACTCACTTATTATTGGTCCGAGAGGTTTGGGATGGTAAACCATCCTAAATTCTTTGGCTGGGAATCTTTTGGTATGGTCAGATTTGACCTTTGGACCCCTTCTTCATGGTCGAACGAGGATATTGCATTTATAGTATTTGTTTAAATATTTTTAACCTACTTTTTACACTTAAACAATTACCTTGTTACTTTATTTCATAATACCATTTGCAGGGCACAACTTTTTGTCCTTTTTTTCTGTCAGCTTCGGAATATCTTTCGAACATGCTGTTCAGTTACCATTTACTGTATTTCTGTACAGCCCTTTCCCTGATAATTATGCTTTCCTCTCATTATCACCATCACAAATCAAAAACATTCAGTCAGCTGACACAGTGCCCGTTCACGGGCACTCTCCTCTTGTTTTGTCATGCACTGCATGTTTGGCACAACCAGCAAAATGTACACTTTATTGAAGGGAGAAATTCTGATTGACTGGATTGTTTTGTGAAAAAAATCTAGCTTTACTTTGGTTAAATAAAGCATAAGCAAATTTCTTCAAGAATTATATCATTTGTCAATTGTGTCAACAGATTTACCAGTAAATGCATTTACCACATATAGAAGATAGTGTTTAATATACTCATGCAGTGGTCGTTCAAGAATAAATATTTACCGTTATATGCCATATTGGGACTAATAAAAGGTAATATAAGAAATCTTTTCAGTACCCCATAAACAAATGCACAAGAAAAAGGCAAATGCATAAAGAAGTACAAATATGAATCCATTCATGCATGCATGTAACTGCTGATCTCTTTTCAATTCAGAATCAACAAAGGTACTTGTACTATTCGTGATTTTAATGTTGTATTCCCTTTCATTAAAAAGTTGGGCCAAGGAATTTTTCACCACTTACACTTATATACATTGCATAAGAGCATTTTGTAAGTAATATTTTGTACAGATACCCAAAGTACACAAATAAACCTGACAGTTACTTGACCCGAACTGTGTCTTATTTATGTAAATGACCCTATGCATGTAATGCCTCAGTTCCCCTTTCACGACCAATCATGAGACCTCTCCAGTTAATAACTGGAACGTAGCTATGACTAGTCCTCTTAAAAGGGTTGGAAAACTTGCAACATGTGTGATTTGTCCCAAGTGATAACTGATAAAATCGTCCTTGCGACCTGAAAGATAAGTCTTTTGAGCTGCTCCCAATTGCAATGATTGATGAAGATAAATCTTTATAATTATCCCCACTAATGTGTAGTGTTTAGATAATTTGTATGATTTGTCTCTGTATTTCTCCTTTTAGAAGAGATCACTTAACTCCTTTTCACAGTAGAATGGACACTAGTACTGGTCAAAACATGCTAAAGATAAGTTGCAGCAGCCTAAAGAAATTTGTAGGCAATTTATGAAGGAAGAGATTGTTGTGTAGCCACTTAAGACACTTACGCTTACTCCTAAATGAAAAAAACTTGTCTGTGCTGTAGTGATGGGACGATTAGACCAACATTCGATTAATCGTCGGCGTTATGGTACAATCGCGTTCGGTCACTGACAACTTCTAGAAATCGATTAAATCTTACCCTTCCTTATGTGTCTCAATATCCACGTGTTTTTTATATTTTAAGCTATTTCCTTAACTTTCCTTTGATAAATAATGAGATTTGTCACGAATTTGGGTTTGTTTATGTCTACCGCCATATTTACCGGAAGTGAGTGCTTTTGGTAGGTTCTAAATGTCGGAAACACCGTTATTCTTACGGATTGACAAATACTTCATCCCGGAAAGTCTTTCATAATATATTTTCCTACAGTGGAGTAAAAAAGTCGATTAAGGGTCGATCATCGGTCGGAAAATTGGACGAATAATCGACTGCGAAAATTGAGGCGATTCCACTCACTACTGTGCTGTAGTGTTACGATCGAATGTAAATATGGAAACCGGGTCCCGAAAACAAAAATTTGGTGGAAACCGGATTCGTTCGAATTAGTATACACCAAGCTGTAGTCAAGCTGTAAAACTTTCTGTGCGTGTACATGAACAATAATTTCAACTAAAATGTGGTTTATTTGATGATAAAACAGACGTTTTGGATATTATTTCAGTGTATATTGGCAAAATATTACAGAAGTTAATATTTTTAAACATTTCTGTGCAATATTTTATATGTTGTGATGTGAAATATGTGACATTTCGGGAACCGGTTCTTGGAATTTGTCACCGGATTTCGTTTACTCTTTTATAAATCAAATAGAAACCAACTATCCGGTTTGCTGTCTTTATCACTACTGTGCTGTATCTCAGAAACCCTGAGGTGTAAGATGTTCTGTAGGGACATTGGTTGGGGGGTGTAGGTGTGCAATGTCATGGTGTAACACACATTTGACCTTGCTGTAGTGACCTTGAAATTTAAAATATTGTCCAGGCCTTTTCTCAGAAAATGTAAGTTATAGGAAGGTTTTACTTGGTAGGGACATTGGTTATGGAGTACAGGTGTGCAATATAATGATGTGGCTTTTATTTGACCTTTGACATTACTGTAGTGACCTTTAAGAACTTATCCAGGGTGTATCTGGGAAACTCTGTAAAGTAAAAGAAATTAATTATTAATGGTACAGACTAGTGAGTGGAATCGCCTCAATTTTCGCGGTCGATTATTCGTCCAATTTTCCGACCGATGATCGACCCTTAATCGACTTTTTTACTCCACTGTAGGAAAATATATTATGAAAGACTTTCCGGGATGAAGTATTTGTCAATCCGTAAGAATAACGGTGTTTCCGACATTTAGAACCTACCAAAAGCACTCACTTCCGGTAAATATGGCGGTAGACATAAACAAACCCAAATTCGTGACAAATCTCATTATTTATCAAAGGAAAGTTAAGGAAATAGCTTAAAATATAAAAAACACGTGGATATTGAGACACATAAGGAAGGGTAAGATTTAATCGATTTCTAGAAGTTGTCAGTGACCGAACGCGATTGTACCATAACGCCGACGATTAATCGAACGTTGGTCTAATCGTCCCATCACTAGTACAGACATTGGTTTGAGAGTGTAGGTGTGTAAGATCATGTTTGCCGTGAAAGTCTCCTGCTCTTTCTTCTTCAATACCTCATGGTGTTGTAAACTAGGGCTGTGACAGGTACAAAAAAAACGACATCGAGTATCACCCTCTGACAACCGGCCCGAATTCGAGTAACCATGAGATTTAGTTCCCACCATTAGAAGTCTTCTGTAAACAAATAGTCGATTCCGGAAATGAAATGTTTGAAGAAAAATGTTTTCTATTTAACCAGATATTATAGATTATGGAGTAAATTATAGGTTTTCAAGTGAAAACAACAGTTGTTGTTGTTCTGTGACGTAAATTCTGAAATGCAGCATATTTTATACAAACGTTTCATTACGTGGGCGATAATACAATACCTCGCGAGTAACCGAGTACTTAAAATGGACTCGAGTACTAGCCAAGATCGACTCGTCTACCGATGCTCGAGTACTCGTTCGCGGCCCTATTGTAAACCATTTCCCCAGGCTGTGGGTTACGTATCTCTGATGCTATTTGAAATATGTTCAAACAGTACAAAGAGTTAGCACATTCCCTCCACATCTGCTCTGAACATTCATGAGTTAAAAGAGAAGTTATATAACTTGCATGAGTTGGCTCCCAAGCAGAAAATCTGGGTTGGTTAAGAGGCAGATTTACCACAGTGGAACTGGGCTATAAGTAGTGTTGTTAACGGTTTTCCGGTATGCGGTATTTCGTTTCATTTTGGTAGAAAAACCGAAATCCGCAAAGAATATTTGGGAACCGGTTTTTGAAAATGTTATTATTTTAGGCTTTCTAATGGCTGACACTTAATCAAAATGACAAAAAACATACATATTTTCTTAAATATGTCACATTTTTACTTTATATTGAGCAAAAGTCATGTTTACGTACGTTTTAATATCTCCAAATCTCATGAAAGTCATTATGTCCACCCCCCTGGGGGGTGGATATATTATTTTTGCTTTTTTCGCCGTCCGATGTCCGATGTCCGATGTCCGATGTCCGGCGTCCGGCGTCCGGCGTCCGATGTCCGGCGTCACGCATGGTTTCCGCTCATTTAAAGGAAAAGTATTAGAGCTATTGTCACCAAATTTGGTATGCAGGCTTATTGGGTCAGTAGCTTGCTTGGGATTGCTTTTGGCTGTTGTACCTCTTTTGCTTACTGAGTAATACTTAAGTACAGCTATTTTCAGTACCCATTGGTTTCCGTGCATTTAAGCCAAAATAATTAAAGATATTTTACTACAATTTTGAATACAAGATTGTTATGTCCATAGCTCGCTTGGTATTGCATTTGGGACTGATAGCTTTGTCAGTACATGAGTAATAGCCATTTAGGTACTTCATTGTGTATTTTCAGTACTACTTTTGAGTAATTTGCTTGTATCTCCTTAACCGTGCAAGATAGAGCGATTTCGGCAAAATTTTCGACCCGCAGGGTATCTGAGGAGTGTACTCTTTGCAATTTTCAAAAAATTTTCCCCTCCCCAAAAATGGCGGCCATTTTGAATTTTCGAATTTTTGCCAAAAATGGCAAAACACTAATTTGCTTCTATCTCCTTAACCGTGCGAGATAGAGCGATTTCGGCAAAATTTTCGACCCACAGGGTATCTGAGGAGTGTACTCTTTGCAATTTTCAAAAAATTTTCCCCTCCCCAAAAATGGCGGCCATTTTGAATTTTCGAATTTTTGCCAAAAATGGCAAAACACAAATTTCCCTCTATCTCTTTAACCGTGTGAGATAGAGCGATTTCGTCGAAATTTTCAACCCACAGGGTATCTAAGGAGTGTACTCTTTGCAATTTTCAAAAAATTTTCCCCTCCCCAAAAATGGCGGCCATTTTGAATTTTCGAATTTTTGCCAAAAATGGCAAAACACAAATTTGCTTCTATCTCCTTAACCGTGCGAGATAGAGCGATTTCGTCGAAATTTTCGACCCACAGGGTATCTAAGGAATGTAATATTTGCAATTTTCAAAAAATTTTCCCCTCCCTAAAAATGGCGGCCATTTTAAATTTTCGAATTTTTGCCAAAAATGGCAAAACACAAATTTGCTTCTATCTCCTTAACCGTGCGAGATAGAGCGATTTCGTCAAAATTTTCGACCCACAGGGTATCTGAGGAGTGTACTCTTTGCAATATTCAAAAAATTTTCCCCTCCCCAAAAATGGCGGCCATTTTGAATTTTCGAATTTTTGCCAAAAATGGCAAAACACAAATTTGCTTCTATCTCCTTAACCGTGCGAGATAGAGCGATTTCGTCAAAATTTTCGACCCACAGGGTATCTGAGGAGTGTACTCTTTGCAATTTTCAAAAAATTTTCCCCTCCCCAAAAATGGCGGCCATTTTGAATTTTCGAATTTTTGCCAAAAATGGCAAAACACTAATTTGCTTCTATCTCCTTAACCGTGCGAGATAGAGCGATTTCGGCAAAATTTTCGACCCACAGGGTATCTGAGGAGTGTACTCTTTGCAATTTTCAAAAAATTTTCCCCTCCCCAAAAATGGCGGCCATTTTGAATTTTCGAATTTTTGCCAAAAATGGCAAAACACAAATTTCCCTCTATCTCCTTAACCGTGCGAGATAGAGCGATTTCGTCGAAATTTTCGACCCACAGGGTATCTGAGGAGTGTACTCTTTGCAATTTTCAAAAAATTTTCCCCTCCCCAAAAATGGCGGCCATTTTGAATTTTCGAATTTTTGCCAAAAATGGCAAAACACAAATTTCCCTCTATCTCCTTAACCGTGCGAGATAGAGCGATTTCGTCGAAATTTTCAACCCACAGGGTATCTAAGGAGTGTACTCTTTGCAATTTTCAAAAAATTTTCCCCTCCCTAAAAATGGCGGCCATTTTGAATTTTCGAATTTTTGCCAAAAATGGCAAAACACAAATTTGCTTCTATCTCCTTAACCGTGCGAGATAGAGCGATTTCGTCGAAATTTTCGACCCACAGGGTATCTAAGGAATGTAATATTTGCAATTTTCAAAAAATTTTCCCCTCCCTAAAAATGGCGGCCATTTTAAATTTTCGAATTTTTGCCAAAAATGGCAAAACACAAATTTGCTTCTATCTCCTTAACCGTGCGAGATAGAGCGATTTCGTCAAAATTTTCGACCCACAGGGTATCTGAGGAGTGTACTCTTTGCAATTTTAAAAAAATTTTCCCCTCCCCATAAATGGCGGCCATTTTGAATTTTCGAATTTTTGCCAAAAATGGCAAAACACTAATTTGCTTCTATCTCCTTAACCGTGCGAGATAGAGCGATTTCGGCAAAATTTTCGACCCACAGGGTATCTAAGGAATGTAATATTTGCAATTTTCCAAAAATTTTCCCCTCCCCAAAAATGGCGGCCATTTTGAATTTTCGAATTTTTGCCAAAAATGGCAAAACACAAATTTCCTTCTATCTCCTTAACCGTGCGAGATAGAGCGATTTCGTCGAAATTTTCAACCCACAGGGTATCTAAGCAATGTAATATTTGCAATCTTCCAAAAATTTTCCCCTCCCCAAAAATGGCGGCCATTTTGAATTTTCGAATTTTTGCCAAAAATGGCAAAACACAAATTTGCTTCTATCTCCTTAACCGTGCGAGATAGAGTGATATCGTCGAAATTTTCGACCTACAGGGTATCTAAGGAATGCAATCTTTGCAATCTTCAAAAAATTTTCCCCTCCCCAAAAATGGCGGCCATTTTGAATTTTCGAATTTTTGCCAAAAATGGCAAAACACAAATTTGCTTCTATCTCCTTAACCGTGCCAGATGGAGCGATTTCGTCGAAATTTTCGACCCACAGGGTATCTGAGCATTGTACTCTTGGTAATTTTTAAAAAATTTTCCCCTCCCCAAAAATGGCGGCCATTTTGAATTTTCGAATTTTTGCCAAAAATGGCAAAACACAAATTTGCTTCTATCTCCTTAAGCGTGCGAGATAGAGCGATTTTGTCGAAATTTTCGACCCACAGGGTATCTAAGGAATGCAATCTTTGCAATTTTCAAAAAATTTTCCCCTCCCCAAAAATGGCGGCCATTTTGAATTTTCGAATTTTTGCCAAAAATGGCAAAACACAAATTTGCTTCTATCTCCTTAACCGTGCGAGATAGAGCGATTTCGTTGAAATTTTCGACCCACAGGGTATCTAAGGAATGTAATATTTGCAATTTTCAAAAAATTTTCCCCTCCCTAAAAATGGCGGCCATTTTAAATTTTCGAATTTTTGCCAAAAATGGCAAAACACAAATTTGCTTCTATCTCCTTAACCGTGCGAGATAGAGCGATTTCGTCAAAATTTTCGACCCACAGGGTGTCTGAGGAGTGTACTCTTTGCAATTTTCAAAAAATTTTCCCCTCCCCAAAAATGGCGGCCATTTTGAATTTTCGAATTTTTGCCAAAAATGGCAAAACACTAATTTGCTTCTATCTCCTTAACCGTGCGAGATAGAGCGATTTCGGCAAAATTTTCGACCCACAGGGTATCTGAGGAGTGTACTCTTGCAATTTTCAAAAAATTTTCCCCTCCCCAAAAATGGCGGCCATTTTGAATTTTCGAATTTTTGCCAAAAATGGCAAAACACAAATTTCCTTCTATCTCCTTAACCGTGTGAGATAGAGCGATTTCGTCGAAATTTTCAACCCACAGGGTATCTAAGGAATGTAATATTTGCAATTTTCCAAAAATTTTCCCCTCCCCAAAAATGGCGGCCATTTTGAATTTTCGAATTTTTGCCAAAAATGGCAAAACACAAATTTGCTTCTATCTCCTTAACCGTGCGAGATAGAGTGATATCGTCGAAATTTTCGACCTACAGGGTATCTAAGGAATGCAATCTTTGCAATCTTCCAAAAATTTTCCCCTCCCCAAAAATGGCGGCCATTTTGAATTTTCAAATTTTTGCCAAAAATGGCAAAACACAAATTTGCTTCTATCTCCTTAACCATGCGAGATAGAGCGATTTCGTCGAAATTTTTCAACCCACAGGGTATCTAAGGAATGTAATCTTTGCAATTTTCAAAAAAATTTCCCCTCCCCAAAAATGGCAGCCATTTTGAATTTTCGAATTTTTGCTTAAAATGGAAAAACACAAACTGGCCTTAACCGTGCAAAATAGAGTTATTTTGTTGAAATTTTCGACCCATAGGGTATCTAAGAAATGTACTCTTGGCAATTTTCAAAAAAATTTCCTTTTCCCAAAAATGGCGGCCATTTTGAATTTTCAAATTTTTGCCAAAAATAGAAAAACAGGAATTTGCTTCTATCTTCTTAACCGTGCAAGATAGAGTGATTTCGTCAAAATTTTCAACCCAACCAATGCAAAAAGGCATGAAGCTGAAATAATTTACATCTACACTAACAAATATTTAAGCATCATTGATATATTTTACAAATGAAACAGGGTCTTGTAAGACTACTGTACAATTTGGGCAAAAGGTTCATGGGTGGACATTACACATGATAATGTGTGTTCTTCTATGCTATCCTGTTTCTATTCGCATCTACTATCAACAGGGCGGCCTATTTCTAGTTTTCAGTTGCAAGTTCTGGTTCATGTACAAGTATACGAAATACCGGATTTCGTTCATTTCAAAGCCCCGGTAACCGGTTTTGATTTCTGTAAACGATGCCACCACTAGTTATAAGTTAAACATTTTCTACTTTATACAGAACTGTTATTGGGTCCTGATTAACTAGTCAGGCAAGTGATTAAGAGCCCAAAATACACAAAGGTGTGTTCTGCTTGGTTTTTATCAATCATTAACAATGAGCTTGTGGATGTAAATGATTGAATAGTTCAAGGTTGGATTTAATATTCTTTTCTACTTGTACCATATAACTCCAAACACGTTGCTTAGTATCTCATATTAATTATAACATGCATCACAGTCATTCACCTCCAAATGATGCTAATTTACAGCTGTTACAAATTAAATCAGAACCATTTTGGCAAAGTCAATTTGTTTCTAACTTTAAGGTGAATGAATGTTCACTTTACTAATGATCCAGATTTGACTAGAGAGTACTTCAGCCATTTTTCAGTAAGCTAAAGACCCATGCATCGACTACACCCCCAGTGTGATGAAATTAACACGTACCCCTCTGACCAAAACTGGTAACAGTTCCCATAGACCTGTATCTTTCTAGAGTTACTGATCTGGATGTTCTGTAACTTAAATAAACTTCATATATTTTTTCTTTCCGAAATTAAGGTAGGGTAACTACAACAGAAATTCTTGCCATTACAGGAAATCACATTAAACCATTTATTCTTTAGCATTTGCCACTTGGTCAAATTTGAAACTCAATATTGATTTAAACTACATTGAAACACAGACTAGCAACTTTTACTATGGATCTGTAACATTTTTGAGTTTTAGGTCCAGTGAAGCTATTAAGATTTCTGCTAAATTTCATACACTGGCCATAGTTTTGGTATTGAATAATAATATATATTGATATCAAACCATATTTTTGCCTTCTGTATATCGATCGATATTGAAATATCGTTGTAATCATGGGCTGGGAATCTTCTGATGTCGTCAGATTTGACCTTGAGCCCCTCCTTCAAGATCACACGAGGATAGCCAAACTTAAAAGTGCTTATAACTCGATTATTATTGGTGGTAGAGGTTTGCAATGTGAAACCAACTTACAGGAAATCATGGGCTGGGAATCTGTTGATGTGCTCAGATTTGACCTTGAACCCCCCCCCCCCCCCCCCCCCATCAAGGTCAAACGAGGATAGCGAACCTAAAATGTGCTTATAACTCGCTTATTATTAGTCCTAGAGGTTCGCAATGACAAACCATCTTTTTGGAAATCATGGGCTGGGAATCTTTTGATTTGATCAAATTTGACCTTGGACCCATCCTTCAAGGTCAAACGAAGATAGCCAAACTTAAAAGTAGGCTGCCACGAGTAGCAATTTTTGCATTCGAGTACTCTCTCTCCATTATTCTAAAACGAGTACTCTTTTTAGCGATAAATGCCACAAAAAGTGCCATTTTCCCCCTAAAAATTAACAAAAATTTACTCAGTTTATGTCACTTTTATTATCTCCCGCCGGGCGGGCGGGAGATTATAAAACGCATTCCGTGCGTGTGTTATTAAGTGTGTGTCACGCTTTTATAAAGGGCTGTACATCACCCTCGTTGTTTCTCCTTGGCCTTTTCAATGTTTTTTATGACCTTATTGCTTAAATATGTCCTTTCATTTGATGCTGTTATTTCACACCTAGGACCATAGCTAAGTGAGTAATAGCCATGGTGGCTACTTTGAGTAAAGTGCTCATAACTCCAAAACGACTGCATTTAGAGTGTTTCTGTAAAATACATTGTTCAGCTACTTTCTCCATTCCTACAAGATGGTACCATTTTTAGGGTTCTATCTTCATAGCTAAGTGAGTAATAGCTATTTTCTGTTATTAACAATGAGCAAAATGAGTAAATTGATTTTGTCTTTGTAACTGTTACTTACAATATTGGCCTGAAATATGTTGTTCAACAACTCCTTCATGTACTATATCATGGTGAGGTGTCCAAGGTGTAGCACCATAGCTAACTGAGTAATAGACTAATAGCTATACTAAGTTTAACATTTGACCATTGAGCAAGTCACTTATAACTCAAAAACTATTGAAGATAGAGGATTTTTGTTGAATATGTTGTTCACCTATCTTTTGGATATACTGTATTGTGAATTTTCCCAGCTGTAACTCCATAGCTAACTGAGTAATAGCTACTTTGATGATAACCATAATGAGTAAATGGCTTATATCTTCAAAAGTATTGCAGCTACACAATTTTGTTCCAATATGTTGTTCAGCTACTATCTCCGCAGCTACAACATGGTCACTAGTTTGGAAGTGTATCTCCATAGCTAAGTGAGTAATAGCTACTTTGTCAATTTTTAATGATAACCATAATGAGTAAATGCTTTATATCTTCAAAAGTATTGCAGCTACACAAGTTCTCTCAAATAAGTTGTTCATCTACTTTTTTGTGAACTGTAACATATTTAAGTTTCACAACTGTTGCTCAATGTACAAGTGAGTAATGGCTACTTTATTGCTACTTTTGGTGAAAATGTGAAAAATGACAAATATCTCGCAAACCGTAATAGCTACTTTGTCAATTTTTAATGATAACCATAATGAGTAAATGCCTTATATCTTCAAAAGTATTGCAGCTACACAATTTCTCTCAAATAAGTTGTTCATTTACTTTTTAAGTCATTCATCTACTTTTGGGAGAGCTTTCACATGGTGAAGTTTCAGACTCGTAGCTAATTACTCACCTGCTGAAAATGAGTAAATGCAAATTATCTCTAAAAGTATTGCAGATAGCCAATTTTTCTCAAATAACTCATTCACCTACTTTTGGGAGGGCTTTCACTTGGTGAAGTTTCAGACCCATAGCTAATTACTCACCTACTGAAAATGAGTAAATGCGAATTTTCGCTAAAAGTATTGCAGATAGCCAATTTTTCTCAAATAACTCATTCACCTACTTTTGGGAGAGCTTTCACTTGGTGAAGTTTCAGACCCATAGCTAATTACTCACCTACTCAAAATGAGTAAATGCGAATTATCTCTAAAAGTATTGCAGATAGCCAATTTTTCTTAAATAACTCATTCACCTACTTTTGGGAGAGCTTTCACTTGGTGAAGTTTCAGACCCATAGCCAATTACTCACCTACTGAAAATGAGTAAATGCGAATTATCGCTAAAAGTATTGCAGATAGCCAATTGTTCTCAAATAACTCATTCACCTACTTTTGGAAGAGCTTTCACATGGTGAAGTTTCAGACCCATAGCTAATTACTCACCTACTGAAAATGAGTAAATGCGAATTATCTCTAAAAGTATTGCAGATAGCCAATTTTTGTCAAATAACTCATTCACCTACTTTTGGGAGAACTTTCACTTGGTGAAGTTTCACACTCATAGCTAATTACTCACCTACTCAAAATGAGTAAATGCGAATTATCGCTAAAAGTATTGCAGATAGCCAATTTTTCTCAAATAACTCATTCACCTACTTTTGGGAGAGCTTTCACTTGGTGAAGTTTCAGACCCATAGCTAATTACTCACCTATTCAAAATGAGTAAATGCGAATTATCTCTGAAAAGTATTGCAGATAGCCAATTTTTCTCAAATAACTCATTCAGCTACTTTTGCGAGGGCCTTCACATAGTGAAGTTTCAGACCCATAGCTAATTACTCGCCTACTGAAAATGAGTATATGCGAATTATCTCTTAGAAGTATTGCAGATGGCCAATTCTTCTCAAATAACTCATTCACCTACTTTTGGGAGAGCTTCAAACCAACCTGTGGAAAAGCACAAGGTAAGGGTAAGACCTTGGGCCCCTTCTTTGAGGTGGAATGAAGATATCCAAACCCTTTTAGTGCATATCTTACATGTACATAACTGTGGAATATGTACATTCAGTGGCTCTAACTCTGGAATGTGGCCATTCGATGGCCAAATCATTGAATGGGTATATGCTATGATTTTCCATTGAATGTGTACATTCAGTTGCCAGAACTATTGAATGTATACAACAGCAAAACTATTCAATTTAAAGGAGTTTTGTCAAATATGTTGTTCACCTACTTTTTGATGTAGTGCGGCGGGAGATCATACCACGGCAGTGGTCTTGTTGATAATGTTTTGAAAAAGGCTACTATTTGAGGTAAAAGAGTACTCTTTTCTTCATTTTGTATGCCACATAATTTAGTAATCTAATCTTTAACGAGTACTCAAGTACTCTTTTAACAGCCCCACTTAAAAGTGGTTATAACTTGCTTATTATTGGTCCTAGAAGTTTGCAATGTGAAACCATATTGTAGGAAATCATGGGCTGGGAATCTTTTGATTTGATCAAATTTGGCCTTGGA
This sequence comes from Sabellastarte sp. h YS-2021, assembly GCA_964017235.1. Lineage (NCBI taxonomy): Eukaryota > Metazoa > Annelida > Polychaeta > Sabellida > Sabellidae > Sabellastarte > Sabellastarte sp. h YS-2021. Next base: position 77,016,522 of record OZ024929.1, on the reverse strand, counting down.
CAACTCCTTCAAGGTCAAATGAGGACAGCCAAACTTAAAAGTGCGTGTACTTCGCTTATTATTGATCCTAGAAGTTTGCAATGTGAAACCAACTTATAGGAAATCATGGCATGGAAATCTTCTGATGTGGTCATATTCTCTTTCAAGGTCAAATGATGGTTCACTGGCTTTGGTGAGTTGTCTTTCCGGTGCATACAAATTTGCATCAGTTCTCCGATGCTTAGGTATAGTTAAAAGTGAAGTGTAAATAGTTGTGTAATGCATGTTAGTTTCATTAGGAAGTAGCTTTTTACCCCACAGCCCTTAAGGGTTCTCTGCGTATTTTTCACCCATGGTGTTCAAATGGGCGGGCGGTTTTCGGGCATGCAGTGGAAAAAAGTTGGTGCAGGCTATATCTCAGAAACAGTAAGGTGTGGAAAGTTGATACTTGGTAGGGGACATTGGTTAGGGGTTGTAGGTGTGCAACGTCATGGTGTTACCTTGATTTTACCTTTGTCCTTGCGGTAGTGACCTTGACCTATAAAATCTTGTCTGGGCTATATCTCGGAAACCATAAGGTGTAGGAAGTTGATACTTGGTAGGAACATTGGTTAGGGGGTGTAGTGTGCAACGTCATGGTGTGACCTTGATTTGACCTTTGATCTTGCCGTAGTGACCTTGACCTATAAAATCTTGTCCAGGATATATCTCGGAAACCGTAGGTATAGGAAGTTGTTACCTGGTAAGGACATTGTATAGGAGGCGTTTGTGTGCAATGTCATGGTGTGACCTTGATTTGACCTTTGACCTTCTGGTAGTGACCTTGACCTTTAAATTCTTGTCCGGGCTATATCTCGAAAATCGTAAGGTGTAAGAAGTTGATACTTGGTAGGGATATTGGTTGGGGGTTATATGTGTGCAACGTCATGGTGTGACCTTGATTTGACCTTTGACCTTGCTGTGGTGACCTTGACCTATAAAATCGTGTCTGGGCTATATCCGGAAACCGTAAGGTGTAGGAAGGTGATACTTGGTAGGGACATTGGTTAGGGGGTGTAGGTGTGCAACCTGGTGTGATCTTGATTTAACCTTTGACCTTGCTGTAGTGACCTTGACCCATAAAATCTTGTCCAGGCTATATCTTGGAAACTGTAAAGTGTAGGAAGTTGAAAATTTGGTAGGGACATTGGTTAGGGGGTGTAGATGTGTAACATCATTGTGTGACCCTGATTTGACCTTTGACCTTATCACAGTGACAGTGAGTTTGAAAATCTTGACTGAGCCATGTTTTGGTTTCCGGAAGGTGTAGAAGGTTGATACTTGGTAAGGACATTGGTTAGGATTTGTAAGCATGCATCAGCATGGTGTGACCTTTAGCTTTGGCTGTGCCAAAGTGTGTTCACCAGCCATATTTGAGACATATGGATTGCAGCAACTGATTATATATGTACTTTTACATAATTGTGCTATTTCCATTGACAACCATACTCCAATGAATAAAATTTACAGTTTCATAATTGTTAGTTTACCGATTAATGCTGTCATGTTGCTATTGAATTGTTTTGTTTTAATACTTTATCTTTACATACATTTTTTTTCTCTTAGACATTATTTTCTCTACATAAACATTATTTGGACGTTGATCTGAAAGTGTCCTAATCTTTGTACTCTTTCACTACTTTTATATCTCATGGTATTGAAAACTATTTCCCTAGGCTGTGGGGTACAGGCATCTCCAATGCTATTTTTTACCCGAAGTCACCCCCCCCCCCCAAACTTTTGCTAACCCCATTGATGACCTCCTCTATGTTGTATCTTGCAGAAATACAGCTGTATGGCAACAGAAGACCTTGCCAATTCATGCATCTACTAGTCAGAATGCACACCTTCACACTCGCCTTCCACCACCAGGTAAAAACATTACTAGTTTGAATGTTTGTTGTGCTATTTGAACATCTTTTGACAACAAATATTTGGTTTATTTCAGTTACCTATAAAATCAATACATACAAAATATTAACTTTAAAAAAAGTCTCTGTACATTAATGTTGTTTTTCATGTTTTTGTATTAAAAAGCAAACTTTGATTCAGAGTTATTTTGGGGGTACCAATATGATTTACTTGTAACTCTCAGATTAGTACATCATTGCAGAAGTGAGGGTAACCTCATCTTCATGTAGATATTAAACTGTATTCCAAATATTGTTTGTGAATATTTTTTAATGTTAAGGCAACTTAAAGTTACATAATTTAAAATATATACCAGATATTGACTATTCCACAACTGATTGGCAGCCAAATTTTCGCAGAGAGATTTTATTTGTTTTAAGTTCATGTATATGTCGTGACAGAACTTAAAATTTGACAGAATTTTAAATTCTGTCGACAGAACTTAAAATTCTAAGTTCTGTCGACAGAACTTGAAATTCTAAGTTCTGTCGACAGGATTTTAAATTCTGTCGACAGAATTTAAAATTCTGTTAAAATATCTTGACAGAACTTAAAATTCTAAGTTCTGTCAACAGAACTTAAAATTCTATATTCTGTATATATGGGTTGTTACAGTACCAAATGTGTCACAATATTCACATTGTGTGTCAAAATTCATTTAACTGATTGTGAGAGATATTCATTTAAGTAAAAGTAACTAAACTAATGCATAATTAATGGTAAATAACAATAAATTACACCCAAATTAATAAAATATAAAATATTGATGGCTCAGTTATTCATGGATAGATTTCCAAACAAAAAGAAAAAAAAAAGAAACAAGCACAGTATTGTGGCAACCCATGTAGTAGACCCTCTTATTAGTAGGCTTCAAATGAAATATAATTTTATGTCATTTAAATTTTAATTAAGCGTCCCTTGCGGGACGCTTGTTTGTGTATGGGAGAGCTTCAGGCTCCGGCGGCTCCGCCGGCTCCGCATTTTGTTTTCCTTATAACTCTGTAACCGTTAGGCGGATTCTTTTCAAATTTGGCAGGTTTAGGCAGTAGCCTTGGGGAATTTTTTTGAATATGCTGCAGTGACATTTCAACCAATCAGAGAGGTCACATGACCAAAAATGTCTTTTTTCGATGGGGAAGCTTGTCCGGATGATAACTTGAAAGGAATTTTATCAATTCACCTGAAACTTGGCAAATACATTCATTCTATTAAAATCTGGAAATCATTAGATTTTGGCATTGATTGGTCAAGAAATGGCCGAGTAATTAATGATTAATTAATCATTACGAATTTTCCAAATAAGGAAAACACAAAAATGCTTATATCTCGAAAACCGTGCTAGATAGAGCGATTTCGACGAAATTTTTGACCCGCAGGGTATCTCTGCGGAGTAGTTATCCCAATTTTCAAAAAAATTTTGTCTCGCCCAAAATGGCGGCCATTTTGAATTTTCGAAATTTTCGCAAAAATTGCAAAACACAAAAATGCTTATATCTCAAAAACCGTGCTAGATAGAGCAATTTCGACGAAATTTTTGACCCACAGGGTATCTCTGCAGAGTAGTTATCCCAATTTTGAAAGAAATTTTCTCTCGCCAAAAATGGCGGCCATTTTGAATTTTCGAATTTTTCGCAAAAATTGCAAAACATAAAAATGCTTATATCTCGAAAACCCTGCTAGATAGAGTGATTTCGACGAAATTTTTGACCCACAGGGTATATCTGCAGAGTAGCCATGCCAATTTTCAAAAAAATTTTGTGTCGCCAAAAATGGCGGCCATTTTGAATTTTCGAATTTTTCGCAAAAATTGCAAAACATAAAAATGCTTATATCTCAAAAACCTGCTAGATAGAGCGATTTCGACGAAATTTTTGACCCGCAGGGTATCTCTGCAGAGTAGCCATGCCAATTTTCAAACAAAAAATTTCTCGCAAAAAATGGCAGCCAGTTTGAATTTTCGAATTTTTCGCAAAATTGCAAAACACAAAAATGCTTATATCTCGAAAACCGTGCTAGATAGAGCGATTTCGACGAAATTTTTGACCCACTGGGTATCTCTGCAGAGTAGCCATGCCAATTTTCAAAAAAAATTTGTCTTACCAAAAATGGCGGCCATTTTGAATTTTCGAATTTTTGCGCAAAAATTGCAAAACACAAAAATGCTAATATTTCGAAAACCGTGCTACATAGAGCGATTTCGACGAAATTTTTTATCTTCAGGGTATCTCTGCAGAGCAGCTATCCCAAAGAGCTTTCACTTGGTGAAGTTTCAGACCCATAGCTAATTACTCACCTATTCAAAATGAGTAAATGCGAATTATCACTAAAAGTATTGCAGATAGCCAATTTTTCTCAAATAACTCATTCACCTACTTTTGGGAGAGCTTTCACTTGGTGAAGTTTCAGATCCATAGCTAATTACTCACCTACTCAAAATGAGTAAATGTGAATTATCTCTTAATAGTATTGCAGATAGCCAATTTTTCTCAAATAACTCATTCACCTACTTTTGGAAGACCTTTCACACACGAAAATGAAAAATTGTGAATATCTCGGAAAAGCTATTTCTTCTGCTTTAATGCTCGGCGGGAGATACACACCACGGCAGTGGTCTTGACAAAAATTTTTGTCTCCCCACAAATGGTGGCCATTTTGAAATTGCAAAGTTTTAGCTAATCTCGAAAACCGTGCTATATGGAGTGAACTCAACAAAATTTTGGACCTGCTGGGTATCTCTGCAGAGTAGCCATGCCAATTTTCAAAATATTTTTGTCTCGCCAAATATAGCGGACATTTTTAATTTTTTTATTTTTTGCAAAACACAAAAATGTTTATATCTTGAAAACCGTGCTAGATAGAGCAGACTGCGCTGACTTTGGTTGCCACAACAGTATAAGGCTAGAAACGAAGCATTTTCTTAATACTTTAGCACTCACCTTTATATCCTTTTCGGGACGCTTTGTTTTTGCTATGCAAAAACATTATCTTTTTTTTTTGCGAGCGATCCTCTAGTTTTTAACTTGCTGAGTGAACACTTTCTTAAGCTGTGCTGCAATTGAAACTAGACATGCCATTATTAGGGTTTTTTTAGCGAAAACATTTTTTCACAGAAGTTTTCTTGAATTTAAAGCTTCAGCGTTGACTTGCCAGCCAAAACGTCAATTAATAATTTCTATTCAGCTGATACTGATCTGTGTTTTTCTCTTATTATAAAGGAATGTTCACCTTCACTGGCTCAAGACCTCCAGGGTTACCAGGACAGCAGTTGCCTAGCAACAACATCCGCCATGTACGACCCCCACATCAGCAACAACCGATCTTCCGCCAACCTCTTCCAACTCGGCCAATGAGCAGCAGTACTTCTAACCCTCTCCAACAACAGGGACTTCTTCCAACACCACCTATTCCTCCCCTGTTACCAAATATGGCACAAAGACCTCCACTACTTAGTCCAGGGGCCACAGCTGCCGTCCCAGGGATGTTGCCCTACAGGATGCCTCTTCAGTCTCTGCAAGGGACAAATCCAGTGCTACACCAGATGGGTTTAGTTGGGCAGACAGCTTTGTTGAATCAGGGACTATTTCCAGGGGGCACAAATGTTTTGGGGAATGTGCTAGCAGGCACTTCATTACTTGGTACACCTCCAGGATCATCTCAAGGTGCTACAAATACTGGCAAGACAGGAGGAAACAAAGGAAAGAATAAGGTTTGTAAAAGTGTTTTTGTGTGTTCTCATGACTGTCCTCCAAATTTTATCTGATCGACCAGGCAGTAATATGAACCAGGCCTTGGATAAATACATTGAACCAAGTACAAGAACTTTACATATATAAGTAAATGGTATGTATACACAAATACTCCTATGTTGTGTATGATTCCAAAATATCATTACTTGATCATCAGAACTTTATATATGTCGTATCAGAAAGTCCAATAGATCAGAATTTGAAATTCTGACAGAACTATCCATCAGAAAGTCCAATTGGACTTTCTGATGTCAGAAAATTACATTACCCTTGCAGAAAATGAATTAACAACACTTAGACTGATCATTTAATGAAAGGTAACTAATTCAGACACCCCCACCCATCCCACAAAAAGATAAAGAAAAATAACAAAACATGTACTTTTCACAAAGTAAACAAAATAAAACATCTTAAAATTAGGATTTGAAGTTCTGATGTCAGAAAGTCCAATTGTAGTTTCTGATGGATATTTTTGAAATTCTGACAGAATTATCCATCAGAAAGTCCAATTGGAGTTTGTGACATCAGAAAGTCCAATTGGACTTTCTGATGGATACATCTGTCAGAATTTCAAATTATGATGAATTGGACTTTCTGATACGACATATATAAAATGGATTATTTATTGAGACATAGATTTTACACGTTTACAGAACACCAATGAGTTAAAAATCTGCTCCATTTTCCTTGTTACATTTAACTAATATGACTTTTCAAAGTTTTTACCCCACAGCCCACAGGGTTGTCAGGGTATTGTTTTCACCCATGGTGTCCGGACGGGCGGCGGGAAAAAGTTTGTCCGGGCTATATCTCGGAAACCGTAAGGTGTAGGAAGTTGGTACTTGGTAGGGACATTGGTTAGGGGCTGTAGGTGTGTAGCGTCATGGTCTGACCTTGATTTGACCTTGCTGTAGTGACCTTGACCTATAAAATCTTGTCCGGGCTATATCTCGGAAACCGTCAGGTGTAGGAAGTTGATATTTGGTAGGAACATTGGTTAGGGTGTGTAGGTGTGCAACGTCATGGTCTGACCTTGATTTGACCTTTGACCTTGCCGTAGTGACCTTGACCTATAAAATTTTGTCTGGGCTATATCTCGGAAACCGTAAGGTGTAGGAAGTTGATACTTGGTAGGGACATTGGTTAGGAGGTGTAGGTGTGCAATGTCATGGTCTGACCTACCTTTGACCTTGCCGTAGTGACCTTGACCTGGAAAATCTTGTCTGGGCTATATCTTGGAAACCGTAAGGTATTGGAAGTTGATAATTGGTAGGGACATTGGTCAGGGGGTGTAGGTGTGCAACGTTATGGTCTGACCTTGATTTGACCTTACTGTAGTGACCTTGACCTATAAAATCTTGTCCGGGCTATATCTCGGAAACCGTAAGGTGTAGGGAGTTGATACTTGGTAGGGACATTAGTTAGGAGGTGTAGGTGTGCAACGTCATAGTCTGACCAGGATTTGACCTTTGACCTTTCCGTAGTGACCTTGACCTATAAAATCTTGTTCGGGCTATATCTCGGAAACCGTGAGGTGTAGGAAGTTGATACTTACTAGGGACATTGCTTAGGGGGTGTAGGTGTGCAGCGTCATGGTGTGACCTTGATTTGACCTTTGACCTTGTCGTAGTGACCTTGACCTATAAAATCTTGTTGCACCTTGGGTTCTGTCTTTTGATGCAAATTAAGCACGGTTAAATCAGTAGAATTTAGTTAGAATTCATTAAGAATTTTACTTTTGCAACTTCCCATTGTAACAGATGGTATTTCATCAAGTGAGCCACAAATTTTGCTCCAACATCACACATAAGCATTAATTGAATGTATTACCACTTCTGTACGCAGGTATGTGCCAGATGTAGATAAAGTACATGCATTATCTTTCTCTTAGACAGTATTTTCTCTATTTAAAGAGTGTTTGGACCTTTATGTAACTGACAGTGCTCTGAAAGTATCCTGAACTTTGTACTGATACAGTACTTCTATATCTCATGGTGTTAAAATATTTCCCTAGGCTGAGGGGTACGGGCATCTCTGATGCTATTTTTTATTTGAGGAACTAGTTATCTAGAATATAGAAAATTTTAGTAAGAAGTAGTAATTAACAATCACAATGTTCTACACTTGGTGTTACTGTGAACCCACAGAGTTGCTTCTAGGGCGCGTTTTAAATTCGCCTACAAACTCGGATTTTCTTGGAGTCTGCGATAACCAAATTATATGAGAATGCGTAGTACACAAGGCGATGCGGGAAATATATTAAGCGAAAAGACGAAAGATCTAGAAAATCGAAACACTGCACGGATCGAGAGTTTGTCGAGCTTTTTATTTTTCCGTTGAAACGTTCTTCGAATAATGCATGTTGACGATGTGGTTTTGTGATCGTTCACATATGTAAAAGAACTCTAATATATTATGTGCTACAGACAGTATTTAGACATATTATACCCCAAAACATGAAATTAAGCTTACAGTGAATGGTTATATGAAAAAATGGCGGCAAGAAAAACGAAACTGACAGTAAACTAGATTGTCAACAGGAGAGTCAAACCAGTGCTGACCCTGAGTATCTGTGGGGTTTCCCAACAATGTGTGTATTGAAAATATTTTACTTGAAGATCAAAATTCATGGACAACTCATTAATATTAATAAGGTCACAGATTTTCATAATGGTTTCTTAACAATATTTTCTGCTTTAAGATCAAATACTAGGTGGACCACAGAGCTCATGAATATTCATATATGCGTAGAAGATATTGACAATTTCATGGGATTTTTAACAATATTTTACTTGAAGAATTTGTGGACTACTCATTAATATTCATAAGGTCATAGTATTCTATGGGGTTTTTTGCAACATATTCGTACGAATTGATGGTATAATGACTGAATTTGTGATGCCGTGACTTTAGATGAAAACTTAAAACCTTGATGTTGTGACAGGAGTCACTTTGATGAAAATAACCATTTTCAATAGTTTTTTTACCCCACAGCCCTTAAGGGCTGTCGGGGTATTGTTTTCACCCATGGTGTCCGGATGGGCGGGCGTCCGGGTGGTTGGGCGGGCGGGCGGGCGGCGGGAAATAGATTGTCCGGGCTGTATCTCAGAAACTGTAAGGTGTAGGAAGTTGATATTTGGTAGGGACATTGGTTAGGGGGTGTAGGTGTGCAACGTCATGGTCTGACCTTGATTTGACCTTGACCTTGCCGTAGTGACCTTGAGTTTGAAAATCTTGTCCGGGCTATATCTCGGAAACTGTAAGGTGTAAGAAGTTGATACTTGGTAAGGACATTGGTTAGGGGGTGTAGTTGTGTAACATCATAGTCTGACCTTGATTTGACCTTTGACCTTGCCGTAGTGACCTTGACCTATAAAATCTTGTCCAGGCTATATCTCAGAAACCGTAAGGTGTAGGAAGTTGATACTTGGTGGGGATATTGGTTAGGGGGTGTAGGTGTGCAACATCATGGTCTGACCTTGATTTGACCTTTGACCTTGCTGTAGTGACCTTGACCTATAAAATGTTGTCAGGGCTATATCTCGGAAAGTGTAAGGTGTGGGAAGTTGATATTTGGTAGGGACATTGGTTAGGGGGTGTAGGTGTGCAACGTCATGGTGTGACCTTGATTTGACCTTTGACCTTGCCGTAGTGACCTTGACCTATAAAATCTTGTCCGGGCTATATCTCGGAAACTGTAAGGTGTAGGAAGTTGATATTTGGTGGGGACATTTGTTAGGGGGTGTAGGTGTGCAACGTCATGGTCTGACCTTGATTTGACCTTTATCCTTGCCATAGTGACCTTGACCTATAAAATCTTGTCCGGGCTATATCTCGGAAACCGTAAGGTGTAGGAAGTTGATATTTGGTGGGGACATTGGTTAGGCTGCGTAGGTGTGCAACGTCATGGTCTGACCTTGATTTGACCTTTGACCTTGCCGTAGTGACCTTGACCTTTAAAATCTTGTCCGGGCTATATCTCGGAAACCGTAAGGTGTAGGAAGTTGATATTTGGTAGGGACATTGGTTAGGCTGCGTAGGTGTGCAACGTCATGGTCTGACCAGGATTTGACCTTTGACCTTGCCGTAGTGACCTTGACCTATAAAATCTTGTCCGGGCTATATCTCGGAAACTGTAAGATGTAGGAAGTTGATATTTGGTAGAGACATTGGTTAGGGGGTGTAGGTGTGCAGCATCATGGTGTGACCTTGATTTGACCTTTGACCTTGCCATAGTGACCTTGACCTATAAAATCTTGTCAGGGCTATATCTCAGAAACCGTAAGGTGTAGGAAGTTGATACTTGGTAGGGACGTTGGTTAGGGGCTATAGGTGTGTATTATCATGGTCTGACCTTAATTTGACCTTTGACCTTGCCGTAGTGACCTTGACCTTTAAAATCTTCATGGACCTTTGGGTCTGTCTTTTGATGCAGATTAAGCAAAAGTCATATTAGAATTTATTAAGAATTTTACTTTCATAACTTCCCATTGTAAGAGATAGAATTTCATCAAGTGAGCCACAGATTTTGCTCCAACACCACAATAAGCATTCATTAAATGTATTACCACTTCTGTATGCATGGTAATATTCAAACCATCTAAACCACAATTCGGCCATGCAGATGTAGGTAAAGAGTGTTGAATTTTAGTTTACTGATTAATGCTGTCATCTTGTTATTGAATGATCTTTTTTTAATACTTCATCTTTATACGCATTATCTTTCTTTCAAACATTATTTCTCCATTTAAACATTGTTTGGATCTTTATATAACTGACAGTGCTCTGAAAGTATCCTGAAGTTTGTACTGGTACAGTACTTCTATATCTCATGGTGTTGAAAATATTTCCCTAGGCTGTGGGGTACGGGCATCTCTGATGCTATTTTTTAAATTCTATCACTAGGCTTGAAGTTTATTTTTATTTGGCAAGACAATCACATAACATTTACTTTTGTACATAACTGCATATAGTGGCATTCTACCAGTGAACGGCCACCTTTATATTTATCTCCCGCAGGGATTTAGCCTGGGAGGGAGATTATGAAATGCATTGTGTGCGTGTGTTAGTGTTTTCTCCAAAACTGCTACAGCTACAGCTTTTTTGTAAATTAATTGTCCTAATGAATTTTCATGCCCTTGAAAATTTTTTTGGTTTTGTGGACTTAGGCCTAAAGATAAGTGAGTAATAGCAATTTTACTACTTTGAGTAAAGGACTCACAACTCAGAAAGTATTGCAGTTAGAGTTTTTTCTTGAAATATGTTGTTCAGCTACTTTGGCCTCAGCTATAAGATGGTACATTGTTTGGGGTTCTATTGCATGCCATAAGTGAGTAATAGCTATTTTCTCATTTGTAGCTAAATAACAGAAGAAGTAAATGTCAAATATCTTCAAAAGTATTAAAGTTAGGGAAATCTTTTCAAATATGTTGTCCATCTACTTTTTGGTAAGCTATCACATAGTAAAATTTCAGACCTGTTGCACGTTGGATAGCTGAGTAATAGCTACTTTGAAATTCTGACTTTTGAGTAAAGCCATTGTAACTCCAAAACTATTGCAGTTAGAGTGTTTTCCTAAAATATGTTGTTCAGCTACTTTGTCCTTAACTATAAGATGACATATAGTTTGGAGTTTCATAGCATGCCATAAGTGAGTAATAGCTATTTTGTTATTTGTAGCAAAATAATGACGGAGGTAAATGTGAAATATGTTGAAAGTATTAAAGTTAGGCCAATCTTTTCAAATATGTTGTTCATATGTCTGAAAAGGTAAAAGGAAGAAATGATTCAATTTTTGGAGTGTTCTGGATCACGATCTGGATCTTCTGGATCAATGAAATGTAATATTTAAAGACAGATAACTCAAAAACTTATGGATGGATTTCAATGAAATTTTCAGGATATGTCTGAAAAGGTAAAAGTAAGAAATTATACAATTTTGGGATTGCTCCGAATCACGATCTGGATCTTCTGGATCCATGAAATGTAATTTTTAAAGACAGATAACTCAAAAACTTATAGATGAATTTTGATGAAATTTTCAGGATATGTCTGAAAAGGTAAAACGAAGAAATGATTCAATTTTTGGAGTGTTCCGGATCACTATCTGGATCTTCTGGATCAATGAAATGTAATATTTAAAGACAGATAACTCAAAAACCTACAGATGAATTTCGATGAAATTTTGAGGATATGTATGAAATGGTAAAAGGAAGAAATGTTTCAATTTTGGGAGTGATCCGGATCACTATCTGGATCTTCTGGATCGATGAAATGTAATTTTTAAGGACATAACTCAAAAACTTATGGACAGATTTCGATGAAATTTTCAGGATATGTCTGAAAAGGTAAAAGGAAGAAATAGTTCAATTTCTGGAGTGATCCGGATCACTATCTGGATCTTCTGGATCCAAGGACGGATTTCGATGAAATTTTCAAGATATGTCTGAAAAGGTAAAAGGAAGAAATGATTCAATTTTTAGAGTGATCTGGATCACTATCTGGATCTTGTGGATCCATGAAATGTAATTTTTAAAGACAGGTAACTCAAAAACTTATGGATGGATTTCAATGAAATTTTCAGGATATGTCTGGAAAGGTGAAAGGAAGAAATGATTCAATTTTGGCATTTTTGAGAGTAATCCGGATCACTATCTGGATCTTCTGGGTCAATGAAATGTAATTTATAAAGACAGATAACTCAAAAACTTATGGACGGGTTTCGATGACATTTTCAGGATATGTCTGAAAAGGTAAAATGAAGAAATGATTCAATTTTTGGAGTGATCCGGATCACTGTCTGGATCTTCTGGATCCATGAAATGTGATTTTTAAAGACAGATAACTCAAAATGTATGGATGGATTTAGATGAAATTTTCAGGATATTTCTGGAAATGTAAAAGGAAGAAATGTTTCAATTTTGGGAGTGATCCAGATCACTATCTGGATCTTCTGGATCCATGAAATATAATTTTTTAAAGACAGATAATTTAAAAACTTATGGACGGATTTTGAGGGAATTTTCAGGATATGCAAGATAGAGCAATTTCAGTGATAAGTAAGTCATTCACCTACTATTGGGTGATGTACCACATGGTGAAGCAGATCAATAGTTTTTTGAATAGCTGAGTCATAGCTACTAAATGGATAAACGTCTTTTATCTCTAAAATGTTGTTGATACGTTATTTCTTCAAAATAAGTCATTCACCTGCCTCTTGCTTGTTGTCACTTCTACATGTGCCTCCATCTCACAAGAAAATTTATATTCCACTATCTTTAGTACATCTAATTAATACAGCGGGAGATAATTGCATGTGTCAGAATGCTTGTTCTTCAATAAAATAGAGGTCAAGGACAAATGCTTCTGTATGTAAACTAATTGACTGTTCCTGGCATAAAATGACCGATAATCGATGTAATTTGTCAAAATACATAGCTTTAAAGCAAATATTATCAGACGTACAACTGCTAATTATACCATGTCTATCAATTAGTCTTCTGGTACTGTTACATTATAATCAAAGCCTGTTAATAGAATTTAAAATATTATTTATTTAATTAATTTGAAAGTATTAGCTAAAAGGTGGGTGTTCAATGGCAGATAACCACTACTTAATAATATTAATAATAATAAATAAGTTTATTCAGCAAATAGTTGCAAAAAAAAAATTGCTGAAAGGCAATATCATAAAGTTAAAAAACTTATATACAAATATTCGCCAATTTTAGCCAAAAAAAAAAAAAAAAAGTTAAATACAATAAAATGACACATCCATGTCAATTAATCGGTTTCATCATACGACATAATACTTAGATTACAATATAGTTATTAGATACAATTACAAAATAATAATTAAAGTTAGAAGAACCATTAAAGAAACATTTTTGAAATTTGACTCATGAACAGAAGCGCTAATGATTATTGATTAAGCATCCCTGAAAGGGCGCTTATTTGTTTTCACCTCAGTTTCCTCGCCGCCGCCACCGCCGCCGCCGCCACATTATGGTCTCCCTTGAATATCTCCCTTATTATTAGAAGGATTCAAACCATATTTGGCACTTATATACCTTAGGCGTGGGAAAATTTCTCTGCATGCTTAAATTTGACCTTTGACCTTTATGAAGGTCACATGATCAAAAACAATTTTTTTAAGTACACCCCCCCGTCATCACAGTTCAGGAAAAACTACTTGCTACACAGCCTTATGCTTTGACACACCTGTTCATACTATAGAAAACGCGAGCTGATTAGATTTTGGGAGCAACCCCTTGAAAAATGTCTATTTATGGGTGATTTCCTCACACCTTCCAATCTGAGAGCCTTAAATTTAGGTCAGCCCCCTAGTTGCAAAAAAAAAATTGCTGAAAGGCAATATCATAAAGTTAAAAAACTTATATACAAATATTCGCCAATTTTAGCCAAAAAAAAAAAAAAAAAGTTAAATACAATAAAATGACACATCCATGTCAATTAATCGGTTTCATCATACGACATAATACTTAGATTACAATATAGTTATTAGATACAATTACAAAATAATAATTAAAGTTAGAAGAACCATTAAAGAAACATTTTTGAAATTTGACTCATGAACAGAAGCGCTAATGATTATTGATTAAGCATCCCTGAAAGGGCGCTTATTTGTTTTCACCTCAGTTTCCTCGCCGCCGCCACCGCCGCCGCCGCCACATTATGGTCTCCCTTGAATATCTCCCTTATTATTAGAAGGATTCAAACCATATTTGGCACTTATATACCTTAGGCGTGGGAAAATTTCTCTGCATGCTTAAATTTGACCTTTGACCTTTATGAAGGTCACATGATCAAAAACAATTTTTTTAAGTACACCCCCCCGTCATCACAGTTCAGGAAAAACTACTTGCTACACAGCCTTATGCTTTGACACACCTGTTCATACTATCGAAAACGCGAGCTGAGTAGATTTTGGGAGCAACCCCTTGAAAAATGTCTATTTATGGGTGATTTCCTCACACCTTCCAATCTGAGAGCCTTAAATTTAGGTCAACCCCCCTATTATCTTCTTAAGTATTGCATTTAGAGCCATAAAATGTATTGGGAGGTAATAGGAAACCATATGTGGAGAGTCTAAATAGCCGGTCAGTTTTACCCCACAGCCCCCCCCTTATGGGTCAAACTGGGGTCATAAAATAGCTGATTTTGAGTTTTTGCCTTATATCTCCTTTATTGTTGCTTTTATAGCTTCAGAATGTATTAAGAGGTATTGGGAAAGCATATGTGGAGAGTCTAAATAGCCGGTCAGTTTTACCCCACGGCCCCCCCCCCTTATGGGTCACACAGGGGTCATAAAATAGCTGATTTTGAGTTTTTGCCTTATATCTCCTTTATTGTTGCTTTTATAGCTTCAGAATGTATTAAGAGGTATTGGGAAAGCATATGTGGAGAGTCTAAATAGCCGGTCAGTTTTACCCCATGGCCCCCCCTTATGGGTCAAACTGGGGTCATAAAATAGCTGATTTTGAGTTTTTGCCTTATATCTCCTTTAGTGTTGCTTTTATAGCTTCAGAATGTATTAAGAGGTATTGGGAAAGCATATGTGGAGAGTCTAAATAGCTGGTCAGTTTTACCCCCCGGCCCCCCCTTATGGGTCAAACTGGGGTCATAAAATAGCTGATTTTGAGTTTTTGCCTTATATCTCCTTTATTGTTGCTTTTATAGCTTCAGAATGTATTAAGAGGTATTGGGAAAGCATATGTGGAGAGTCTAAATAGCCGGTCAGTTTTACCCCCCGACCCCCCCCCCCCCCCCCCCCCCCCCCCTTATGGGCCAAACTGAGGTCATAAATAGCTGCTTTGGAGTTTTTGCCTTATATCTCCTTTATCGTTGCTTTTATAGCTTCAGAATGTATTAAGAGGTATTGGGAAAGCATATGTGGAGAGTCTTAATAGCCGGTCAGTTTTACCCCCCGACCCCCCTTATGGGTCAAACTGGGGTCATAAAATAGCTGATTTTGAGTTTTTGCCTTATATCTCCTTTATTGTTGCTTTTATAGCTTCAGAATGTATTAAGGGGTATTGGGAAAGCATATGTGGAGAGTCTAAATAGCCAGTCAGTCCCCCCCCCCCCCCCCCTTATAGGCTAAACTGGGGTCATAAATAGCTGCTTTGGAGTTTTTGCCTTATATCTCCTTTATCGTTGCTTTTATAGCTTCAGAATGTATTAAGAGGTATTGGGTGGGGCCATAAAATAGCTGATTTCGAGTTTTTGTCTTATATCTCCTTTAATGTTGCTTTTATAGATTGAGAATGTATTAAGAAGTATTGGGAAAGCATATGTGGAGAGTCTTAGTAGCTGGTCAGTTTTACCACCCGACCCCCCCCCCCCCCTTATGGGTCAAACTGGGGTAAAAAAAATAGCTGTTTTGGAGTTTTTAACCTGATATCTCCTTCATTGTTGCTATTATAGCTTCGGAATGTATTAAGAGGTATTGGGAAACCATATGTGGACAGTCTAAATAGCCGGTTAGTTTTACCTCCTGACCCCCATGTATGGGTCAAACTGGGGTCATGAAATAGCTTTTGCCTTTATTGTTGCTTTTATGCTTTCACAATGTATTAAAACCTATTGCAAAACCCTGTGGACAATCTAAATAGCAATACATACTTGCACACATGATTATATGATTAAATTATATGATTATGTGAAGTTATCAATACTCGTTACTGAAATGCTTTGTAGCATTTACACAAAATTTACTAAAGTTACATCCAATGTTGTACATCCAATGTACAACACTTTCTCCAGCTTGTCTATGTCTACAACGCTTGTTTATGTTAATTAAAGAAGACCTTTTAGGATTTTCCCTGTCATGATATCACTAAGGAGGTTGGTTTATGTAACAGTACGGTACAGCTTTGTGCATTCTTAGCTTTACAGCATGCTTATTAAAACCACAAGGCATTTTAAACTCTCAGGGACGCTTCGCTTTTGTTAGCAAAAGCATTCATCTAGTTGAAATTTAAAATTTAAGGGTGTAACATTATCATTTAAGTTTAGTTGTATAAATGCTTACAAAAATAGCTTCTACTTTTTTGAAACATATGTCTCATTTGCAGTATATGTTTATTTGAACCATATATAAAATTGTATCGGTTGTATTGTTTAGGAAATTTATGTCAGTAATAAGATGTTTTTAAAATAGATCATGGCCTCGCAAAGTTACCAGTTCTTGAGAGCACAAGGTTATTTTATTGTTAATTGTTTCCATTTCTGGTTTGGCAGCTGGGATTTTCTGCATCAGTCTCACTGTCATTGCATGTAAACACTGTGATGACAAGGCTAGTGAAGGCATCTGAAGGCTCAAAGATTAATTAACAAATTTAATGATAGATACAACTATTTTTTCTTGCATGAAGCTCTGTTGTATCATCTGAATATTCAGTCCTGTTTCATATAAGTAGGTCACTTATGAAAAGTATTTAAATGCAACAACTCCAATTTTTGTAAATTTTATGATATATGGTTCAATGACTGGATGATTTGATGAATGAGTGAACCCACAGGGATGTATTGGTGGCAATTTTTATCCCACAGGGTTGTGCGGGTATTGTTTTCACCCATGGGGTCCAGATGCATGTCAGTGGCTGGAAAAAGCTTTTCTAGGAAACTATGAGTTGTAGTGTGTTGATACTTGGTAGGGACATTTGGCTGGGTGGTGTAGGTGTGCAATAATGTCATGGTGTGACCTTGATTTGACCTTTGACCTTCCCACAGGAGCCTTGAGTTTATAAATCTTGTGCAAGCTGTATCTCAGAAACCATAATTTATAGGAAGGAGATATTTGGTAAGGACATTGGTTGGGGGATGTAGGTGTGCAATTTCATGGTGTAACCTTGATTGAACCTTTGACCTTGCTGTAATGACCTTGAGTTTGTAAATCTTGTAATCTTTTTGATTAAAAAAGTTTTGATTAAAAATTATTAATACTTTCAAAAGAATCCTACATAAATCCTCGACCATCATTTTACCTGATCACATCAGTCCCACTGATTTAGCCAATACCTTTGGACATTTTTTTTCAGTGACAAAATTATGAAAATCAGAGTTGCCCTACAGTCATCAGTGCCAGTCTCTGCTACTAGACCAAGAAGCAACAACAGCACCCTATCCTCTTTCGAGCCAGTATCTGAGGATGACATCCTCAAAATTCTAAAATCTTCTACCAAGCATGTGATTTGAACCCAATACCAGCTTCACTGGTTAAAGAGTGGGTGGACATCCTAGTCACTCCAGTTACCAATATAAGAAATTACTTGCACAAAGAAGGGAGCTTCCCAAACTGCTTCAAAAATACATATGTCATCCCCTTTCTCAAGAAACCTAGTACAGGCAGAAATCTGATGAAAAATTACAGACTGGTGTTCAATCTGGGTTTCATATCCAAACTGATTGAAAAAGCAGTTGCTAAACAGTTAAATAGTTACATTAATAGGGAGGGATTGTTCAATGCCAACCAGTCTGCTTTATAGGAGATTGCATCCTACAGAAACTGCACTATTTAAAATCCAGAACGACATTACTGCTTCAATGGTCTCGTGTAAAGCTGTTGCACTCACATTGCTGGACCTCTCAGCAGCATTCAATACTATAGACCATAATATTCTGTTGACTGCCTCAGGGATTGGTT
This sequence comes from Sabellastarte sp. h YS-2021, assembly GCA_964017235.1. NCBI lineage: Eukaryota > Metazoa > Annelida > Polychaeta > Sabellida > Sabellidae > Sabellastarte > Sabellastarte sp. h YS-2021. The sequence goes on along the minus strand of OZ024929.1, from coordinate 76,998,180 downwards.
TGTTGTTGATAGCACTGTGTTGAGGTGGATCAAATCCTATCTTACAAACCATAAGCAGAAGGTTAAACTGGGTAATAACTTTTCAGATGCCTTCTCACTCCCCTATGGTGTACCCCAGGTTCTGTCCTGGGGCTCCCTCCTTTTTACCCTTTACACCAGCCCCCTCAGTTACATTATTTGATTTATTTCCAGTTTCTATGTCACCCACCATCTGTAACTGATGTCCCCCAAATAAATCTAGCACTTGACAATAGGACCCAGTTTTGCTGAGTTTACTGAGTTTCTTAGTCATGTTCAAAAGTGGATGGATGGTGTGAAACTGAAACTCAACCCAGAGAAAACAGAATTCATCATCATTGATGATAAACATGTCAGGGAGTCCCTCGCAAAATTTCCCACCCAACTTCTTGGAAATTCTATCTCTCCTACCGATTAAGTTAAGAACCTATTTGTAACTTTTGACTCTGGAAATAATTTCGCCAGTCACATAACCACAGTTCGTTATGCCTGCTACTATCACCTCAAGCATCTGGAAGTTCCTCAGTGTGGAGACTGCAGCTGTGCTTGCAAACTCAATGATTAGCACTCAAATTGACAACTGCAATTCCCTACTCTATGGCATAAATAAATATAATGTGGCTAAACTCCAAAAGATTTAAAATGCTCTTTGTATAATTTTCTTTAGACTTAATAGAACAAACTGTCTTACTCCCTAACTACACTGGCTCCCCATTTCAGACTGTATCTTGGTTAAATATAATCTCAATACATTCAGGGAAATTACATTCTCCCAACCTACATACTTATCATCCTTGATCAAAACCAGTAGCCTCACTCGTGGAAATCGGCTATCTCTTTCCTCAGCTTGTCCTAGAAAGGACATTGGTCGGTGAAGTTTTGTAATGGCTTCCCCCACTAAATGGAACAGACTCCTACAATTGGTCAGCTCAGCACAAATAGGTTTCCGAAGTCGGTTAAAAACTGACTTGTTTAGACTAGCATATCCTCCACCATAGTTTATCTCCTCGGGTGGGTGCTAATTTGGATTGCGACCTGACTTGCCCCTGGACTTTCCCTTTTTGACCCAAAGCGGAATAGAGGATGTTGTATCAGTTTTGCGCTATACAAATGTTTCTATTCTTTTATGACAATAAACACTGCAAAATATCCTGAGTAAATTATTAGAATAAAACCTTCAATATTGTCATTGCATATTTAGAATCTATGTTAAACTGTATTATTCTTTGTTGTAATGAAAGAACGTAAGAACACTAGTTTAACCATCTCAAATGGAATTCAGATCTAAAATAAAACAGAGAATGCACCATTCAGGAGAATATTTGTTTTATTTGGTTTTTAACATCTCTTTCAACTCCCCCCTACCATCTTAAGGCTGGCCTGAGATTCAAATTTATGACCCAAGTGGTGTGACGCAAGTGGTGGTACCATTATACCTTGGTGTTCCTCAAATACTGTATAATGTAAGGCTGTGACCGGGTGGTCGGTATTTGCAAGTGGAGTTGATTTGGGAAGATCTCGAGTGCTTTCTGGTCCACCCGATCGTTGTTAACTACTATAATATATTATATTGTCGCCCACTTTATCACGTTTTTTGGGATGACAAAGAATGATAACACTGCAAAATGGCAGAATTCTTTTTATATTGGGAAATTTTATATAATACTCCTCATTTTATAACAATATAATAAGTTTTGATTACCTTCCACCACTATTTTAATTCTAAGACATCGTTTCCGGAAACCACCGTTTTGTTTATGGAGAGGAAAAAATGTGCATACTAAAACACGCGAATACCGAACTGCGAGACGAATTTGCGTAGCTCGGGTACCGGGATGGATTTTAACCACCCGTCACAGCCTTAGTATAATGTGTTGCAGAAAAAGTCAAAAGAGTGGCAGTCGTCAGTCAGCACGGGAACTCAAAATGAAGGGAATAGACAACAGTTGGATGGAATATCAAAGAAAAAGAATCGACCTAAAACTCTCATGTGCAGAGATGCCACTAGCCAAACAGGTGGGTAGCCAAACTAATGGTCAAAACTTTATAATAATCAAAAGTAGTGATAGTACTGGCTGTGACTCCGACTATTGTGGTTAATGTAAAGAAATCTTTTGTGTGGAAAATTGATGTTAGAGGTAAGCAAATTTGACTGAAAATTAGGCTTCATCCATGTTCTGTATTGAAAGGCACACAATATTTTGATAGCTTTACAATTACCGGGTCAGCCCATTGCTGTATACCTGGTTAGTGAGATGGTTGTTCTGTCGTAGTCCAAGTGATGATATCAAATGAATTCAGGCTGGGTTTCCATTGTGCAGTAAGGGTACTCGTGTTTTTCGTTGCAATCAACTAAAAGTAGTGAAGTGAGTGTGGTGAATAATGGTAATAAACTTATTACAAAGAAATCTACATATCAGAATAACCAGTGAAAATAAGGAAAATTATTGTAAAAACATATATATTTGGTAGAGAATTCTGTTTGATCATTGGGTTTCTCCCTTGTTCATTTCAGAAATACAAAATAATTTCAATAGTTTAATGAGAATCGGGTTTGCTAGTTTTCCCTCAGTTTCTCAAGTTAGATGATTTTAGAGCTTAAGTGCCCAATGACAGTGATAATTCGAAAAGTGCCAAATTGATCAGAACATCTTCAGAAGTCAGTTGAGCTGGATTGAGTAGCAATTTTTGGAGTCAGGTAGTTCTTTACTAGTGCTGGGACAAGTTGACGGTAACTCGAGTTGTAACTCGGTGGGCGATATTTGGGGATGACATCGAGTTACGCAATATAAACTCAAGTTTTCACAAAATAAATAATGATATACTTACCTTGCCTCAAAGGGACATTTTTGGAACTGATCAAACCATCAAAACTTAAAACTCTAAAAAATTAATGGCCGTTTTAATATTAACCTTAGCTGCGTGGCTGTTCCATGACGTGCACATACATACCTGCACACTTTAAATGGCAAAAAAATACTTTTTCTTGCAATAAAAAGGTACTTAACACAACTGGTAATAATATTTGGATTTTTCTTATTTTATTTTTATTTTTGTGTTTTTACTCAAGTCCAACTCGTTTCTAACAAATGATCCTCGATCTGCAAAAATCGCCGAAGATCCCAGCACTATTCTTTACCATTATTTTTTTTTCAATCATAAATATTTGTCCAGTTGGTTCACACTAAAACATAAGTACCAGGATTTGGGACAGTTTTTGCACTGCAAATCCCAGGCAAATTTGGCCTCTGGGGGCAAATACTTGGTAAATATGAACATTGGATAACAACCAGAACAAATTTTGAAGAAACCCATGCAAAATAATTGAAATAGTGACACTACAATTTCTTGGTAGTTAGGGAAAGCTCATATATCTTGTGTATTAGGAAATAAACCACACTTCACAGAGTTATATGTAATAAATAATCCAGTGGATAAGATAACATGATGAGAAAATAAAAAAAAAGGAAATAAATATTCACTCATGTCTGTTGTAACTTGCTTCAAACACCATATATTTCACCAAGTGAGAAAAGTTTTATTGGTTTATTTAGTTAACAATTCTTGATTTGAGATACTTGAGTAATTTTTTTCACTCCATTGCAACATTATCTTGGCATTACATGAGTGGTAATAGTTGATCCTTCATTCTGACAGTGCAAAGCCAATAAGCCACATGTTTGTAAGTCCAGGATATGTAATTCTTGTCAGTTTATTTAGGTCTTGCAGAATTAGAGAAACAGTACTTAAATGCTTCCATGTGTGTTAATCCAGATATCAGTTTTCCAGTGGTAATTTTAGAAGTATATGGAGTCTTATAAAATGTTGGAAGAATAACATGTGTATGGTGAGACAAGTTTTGGCAGATAAAAACTTTATGTGAATGATTATATGACAATACTATTATGCCAGAATAATAAATACCCCAGAATTTATCTAGGACAGGATCCTGATCTTTTACAAAATTTAATCACTTCTCCCTTTTGTTCAGTTCCTACCCATATGAAAAATTTCAGAAAGATCATGTCATTACTTTTGTGGTTATCACCAACACAGACAAACATACCCAAAAACATAACCTCCTAGTAGAGGTCATAAACAGCAGAGCATATTTGGAGGATTATATTTATCCCACATTATACAAAACTTGTAGACTAGACTAGATTTACTTAGTCATTTGATGGATCATTGACCCCAAAGAATGAGAAAGTTTTTTTTATTGCCTTATAATGACACTTCATGTAAATATAAGTGTTTCGATTAAATCTTAGTCTGGTTGATGTCAACAATGGGAGATAAGGTATTAAATATTCGTCTGAAATCTTCAGTGGTGGGTAGTACTGGGTACTGGCAGTAGTACTGCCATTCTTTCTGTTGCCATGGCATTTAGTTTTCAGGTCTGGAAGACTTGTTTCGTCATTTATTTGGACTAGTTCAGGTATTATGGAGAATTTAGTTATGGAAAGAAGAACATTTGAAATTTGTGAATGGCATAAACTTTGATGGAAAATGAGTTCAATTTGGCAGGGATCTGATAGTGACATGAATGGTAAACTTTAGTCCTGTCACTTGCCACACAGTAAATGAATATTCATTGAATATTGCCTGTTTTGACTGACCAGGTACCGTCATTTGTAGGCATCACTTATCCTCCTCAAATAAAGAAAAATATAATGGTTTGAGATAGTATTTTAATGTTGCGTAAATTTTGAGAACCTAAAAAATAAAGGTGCAATTTGGAAACTATATTCGAAAAATGCTTTAATTATAATAGCCATCATAGGTCATTTTTGTTCGTGTATAAAGCGGCATGTCAAATGTGCCAATATATATATATGTCGTGACAGAACTTAAAATATATATATATATGTCGTGACAGAACTTAAAATCTGACAGAATTTTAAATTCTGTCGACAGAACTTAAAATTCTAAGTTCTGTCGACAGAACTTAAAATCCTTGGATTTCATTGGTTTGGAGGGATTTTAAGTTCTGTCGACAGAATTTAAAATCCTGTCAACAGAACTTAAAATTCTGTTGACAGAACTTAAAATTGTGTTTATATAACTGTAATCGGATTAATAAAGTATAATATATTCATTTTAAACTTTATGGGTGATATGCACCATTAAACACGTATATTATTCACTGAATTTAGCACTGCGATTGTGGACAAAAACCCAGAAAACACCTAAGCAGGACCAGGCTGACCCTGGCACCCCCTTATCGATTTTGAACTCCAGCTGCTTTTCTTCTTAGTATTTTAATGTACATGTAAATTGGTTAATTGAACTAGCTATACAGCTTGATCTTGATTTGACTTGGTAGGGATATTGGTTGAGAGTTGTAGGTGTGCAATGTCATGATGTGACCTTGATTTGACTTTTGATCTTACTGTAGTTACCTTGACCTTTAAACTTTTGTGAGATACGGGCATCTCCGATGCTATTTTATACTGGTTTAAATTACACCTGCGAGTTTTTCTTGTGTTAAAGTGTCCAATATCTTTCACAATTAGCCACTTTGTGATTTTGACCATATATAGAAGTCTTTTTCACATTTCCAAAGAAATCCTTTTACATTTATTTCATCTAAAATGATAATAAAAATCGAAAATGTACACACCAGAAATATAAAAATGAAAAGTAATGATGTTAAACATTCAGTACAGTACAAGTACTAAGCCCCCATTAAAATGTAATATACTCACTCATTGTAAGTTAAACTGAATATAGAGAATCATCGTTTTATCAGGATTTTAAGTTCTGTCAACAGAACTTAGAATTTTAAGTTCTGTCAAGATATTTTGACAGAATTTTAAATTCTGTTGACAGAATTTCAAATCCTGTCGACAGAACTTAGAATTTTAAGTTCTGTTGGCAGAACTTAGAATTTTAAGTTCTGTCAACAGAATTTAAAATTCTGTCAAATTTTAAGTTCTGTCACGACATATATATATATATATGTCGTGACAGAACTTAAAATATATATGTCGTGACAGAACTTAAAATTTGACAGAATTTTAAATTCTGTTGACAGAACTTAAGATTCTAAGTTCTGTCGACAGAACTTAAAATCCTTGGATTTCATTGGTTTGGAGGGATTTTAAGTTCTGTCGACAGAATTTAAAATCCTGTGGACACAAATTAAAATCCTGTTGACAGAACTTAAAATCCTTTTTATATAGCTGTAATCAGAGAAATTAAATGTAACATAAGTGTATTTTAAACTTTATTGGTGATATGCAACATTAAACACATATATTATTCACTGAGTTTAGCACTGCAATAATTATTACAGTAAAGAAACAGTAAATAAACATAAAGAGACATATATTGAAAAACAAAACCAGCAAACACCTGTATTATGTACATTTTGTGTACAAACAGTCACCACTGACTTAGCACTGTGATCATAGAAATTTTTAGTGAAATTATTGCATGTTAATGTATTATTATAAATGAAAGTGGATGCTAGTAAAGGATCTATGCCAGTAAAAGATCTATTTAATATCTGTGTTATGCATTGCTTTTATTTTTAAATTGGCACAAGTACTGAGCCTCCTTTAAAATATAAAATGCTAAATCACTGTAAAAGAAGTTAAACAAAATATAGGATATTTATCATGGTTTTAAGTTATGTCAACAGTGTTTTAGAATTTTAAGTTATGTCAAGGTATTTTGACAGAATTTTAAATTCTATTCACAGAATTTCAAATCCTGTTTATAGAATATTGAATTTTAAGTTCTGTCGACAGAACTTAGAATTTTAAGTTCTGTCAAGATATTTTGACAGAATTTTAAATTCTGTCGACAGAATTTCAAATCCTGTCGACAGAACTTGGAATTTTAAGTTCTGTCGACAGAACTTAGAACATATGTCGTGACAGAACTTAAAATTTGACAGAATTTTAAATTCTGTCGACAGAACTTAAAATTCTAAGTTCTGTCGACAGAACTTACAATCCTTGGATTTCATTGGTTTGGAGGGATTTTAAGTTCTGTCGACAGAATTTAAAATCCTGTCGGCAGAACTTAAAATCATGTTTATATAGCTGTAATCAGAGAAGTAAAGTATAACATAATCATTTTTATGTGATTATTGGTGATATGCAACATTAAACACATACATTATTCAATGAGTTTAGCACTGCAATTATAGCAAAGAAACATAAAGAGACATATATTGTAACAACAAAACCAACAAACACCTGTATTATGTACATTTTGTTTACATACAGTGACCACTGACTTTAGCACTGTGAAAAGACATCTACTGAAACCAATCTTCTTTAGTCTAAAATTCTTGTTGCACCTTTGTAAATTTGAAACCAGACCCATATTCACATTTTTGTCCCTTTCCTGTGCCCAAAACTGTCTTGATTTGGAAGAAAATAATTTGAAGAAGATAATCTATTAAATATCTAGCTGATGCATTAGTTTTACTTTTAAATTAGCACAAGTACTGAGCCCCCTTTAAAATGTAAAATACTAACTCACTGTAAAAGAAGTTAAACAAATATAGAGAATAAGGATTTCATCAGGATTTTAAGTTCTGTCAAAATATTTTGAAAGAATTTTAAATTCTGCTGACAGAATTTAAAATCCTGTCGACAGACTATAGAATTATGTCCACCCCCCTGGGGGGTGGATATATTATTTTTGCTTTTTTCGCCGTCCGATGTCCGATGTCCGTTGTCCGATGTCCGATGTCCGATGTCCGGCGTCCGGCGTCCGATGTCCGGCGTCACGCATGGTTTCCGCTCATTTAAAGGAAAAGTATTAGAGCTATTGTCACCAAATTTGGTATGCAGGCTTATTGGGTCAGTAGCTTGCTTGGGATTGCTTTTGGCTGTTGTACCTCTTTTGCTTACTGAGTAATACTTAAGTACAGCTATTTTCAGTACCCATTGGTTTCCGTGCATTTAAGCCAAAATAATTAAAGATATTTTACTACAATTTTGAATACAAGATTGTTATGTCCATAGCTCGCTTGGTATTGCATTTGGGACTGATAGCTTTGTCAGTACATGAGTAATAGCCATTTAGGTACTTCATTGTGTATTTTCAGTACTACTTTTGAGTAATTTGCTTCTATCTCCTTAACCGTGCGAGATAGAGCGATTTCGTCGAAATTTTCGACCCACAGGGTATCTAAGGAATGTAATATTTGCAATTTTCAAAAAATTTTCCCCTCCCCAAAAATGGCGGCCATTTTGAATTTTCGAATTTTTGCCAAAAATGGCAAAACACAAATTTGCTTCTATCTCCTTAACCGTGCGAGATAGAGCGATTTCGTCGAAATTTTCGACCCACAGGGTATCTAAGGAATGTAATATTTGCAATTTTCAAAAAAATTTCCCCTCCCCAAAAATGGCGGCCATTTTGAATTTTCGAATTTTTGCCAAAAATGGCAAAACACAAATTTGCTTCTATCTCCTTAACCGTGCGAGATAGAGCGATTTCGGCAAAATTTTCGACCCACAGGGGATCTAAGGAATGCAATCTTTGCAATTTTCCAAAAATTTTCCCCTCCCCAAAAATGGCGGCCATTTTGAATTTTCGAATTTTTGCCAAAAATGGCAAAACACTAATTTGCTTCTATCTCCTTAACCGTGCGAGATAGAGCGATTTCGGCAAAATTTTCGACACACAGGGTATCTAAGCAATGCAATCTTTGCAATTTTCAAAATATTTTCCCCTCCCCAAAAATGGCGGCCATTTTGAATTTTTGCCAAAAATGGCAAAACACAAATTTGCTTCTATCTCCTTAACCGTGCGAGATAGAGCGATTTCGTCGAAATTTTCGACCCACAGGGTATCTAAGGAATGTAATATTTGCAATTTTCAAAAAATTTTCCCCTCCCCAAAAATGGCGGCCATTTTGAATTTTCGAATTTTTGCCAAAAATGGCAAAACACAAATTTGCTTCTATCTCCTTAACCGTGCGAGATAGAGCGATTTCGTCGAAATTTTCGACCCACAGGGTATCTAAGGAATGCAATCTTTGCAATTTTCCAAAAATTTTCCCCTCCCCAAAAATGGCGGCCATTTTGAATTTTCGAATTTTTGCCAAAAATGGCAAAACACAAATTTGCTTCTATCTCCTTAACCGTGCGAGATAGAGCGATTTCGTCGAAATTTTCGACCCACAGGGTATCTAAGGAATGTAATATTTGCAATTTTCAAAAAAATTTCCCCTCCCCAAAAATGGCGGCCATTTTGAATTTTCGAATTTTTGCCAAAAATGGCAAAACACAAATTTGCTTCTATCTCCTTAACCGTGCGAGATAGAGCGATTTCGGCAAAATTTTCGACCCACAGGGGATCTAAGGAATGCAATCTTTGCAATTTTCCAAAAATTTTCCCCTCCCCAAAAATGGCGGCCATTTTGAATTTTCGAATTTTTGCCAAAAATGGCAAAACACAAATTTGCTTCTATCTCCTTAACCGTGCGAGATAGAGCGATTTCGGCAAAATTTTAGACGCACAGGGTATCTAAGCAATGCAATCTTTGCAATTTTCAAAATATTTTCCCCTCCCCAAAAATGGCGGCCATTTTGAATTTTCGAATTTTTGCCAAAAATGGCAAAACACAAATTTGCTTCTATCTCCTTAACCGTGCGAGATAGAGCGATTTCGTCGAAATTTTCGACCCACAGGGTATCTAAGGAATGCAATCTTTGCAATTTTCCAAAAATTTTCCCCTCCCCAAAAATGGCGGCCATTTTGAATTTTCGAATTTTTGCCAAAAATGGCAAAACACAAATTTGCTTCTATCTCCTTAACCGTGCGAGATAGAGCGATTTCGTCGAAATTTTCGACCCACAGGGTATCTAAGGAATGTAATATTTGCAATTTTCAAAAAAATTTCCCCTCCCCAAAAATGGCGGCCATTTTGAATTTTCGAATTTTTGCCAAAAATGGCAAAACACAAATTTGCTTCTATCTCCTTAACCGTGCGAGATAGAGCGATTTCGGCAAAATTTTCGACACACAGGGTATCTAACCAATGCAATCTTTGCAATTTTCAAAATATTTTCCCCTCCCCAAAAATGGCGGCCATTTTGAATTTTTGAATTTTTGCCAAAAATGGCAAAACACAAATTTGCTTCTATCTCCTTAACCGTGCGAGATAGAGCGATTTCGTCGAAATTTTCGACCCACAGGGTATCTAAGCAATGCAATCTTTGCAATTTTCAAAAAATTTTCCCCTCCCCAAAAATGGCGGCCATTTTGAATTTTCGAATTTTTGCCAAAAATGGCAAAACACAAATTTGCTTCTATCTCCTTAACCGTGCGAGATAGAGCGATTTCGTCGAAATTTTCGACCCACAGGGTATCTAAGGAATGCAATCTTTGCAATTTTCCAAAAATTTTCCCCTCCCCAAAAATGGCGGCCATTTTGAATTTTCGAATTTTTGCCAAAAATGGCAAAACACAAATTTGCTTCTATCTCCTTAACCGTGCGAGATAGAGCGATTTCGTCGAAATTTTCGACCCACAGGGTATCTAAGGAATGTAATATTTGCAATTTTCAAAAAAATTTCCCCTCCCCAAAAATGGCGGCCATTTTGAATTTTCGAATTTTTGCCAAAAATGGCAAAACACAAATTTGCTTCTATCTCCTTAACCGTGCGAGATAGAGCGATTTCGGCAAAATTTTCGACCCACAGGGGATCTAAGGAATGCAATCTTTGCAATTTTCCAAAAATTTTCCCCTCCCCAAAAATGGCGGCCATTTTGAATTTTCGAATTTTTGCCAAAAATGGCAAAACACTAATTTGCTTCTATCTCCTTAACCGTGCGAGATAGAGCGATTTCGGCAAAATTTTCGACGCACAGGGTATCTAAGCAATGCAATCTTTGCAATTTTCAAAATATTTTCCCCTCCCCAAAAATGGCGGCCATTTTGAATTTTCGAATTTTTGCCAAAAATGGCAAAACACAAATTTGCTTCTATCTCCTTAACCGTGCGAGATAGAGCGATTTCATCGAAATTTTCGACCCACAGGGTATCTAAGGAATGTAATATTTGCAATTTTCAAAAAATTTTCCCCTCCCCAAAAATGGCGGCCATTTTGAATTTTCGAATTTTTGCCAAAAATGGCAAAACACAAATTTGCTTCTATCTCCTTAACCGTGCGAGATAGAGCGATTTCGTCGAAATTTTCGACCCACAGGGTATCTAAGGAATGCAATCTTTGCAATTTTCCAAAAATTTTCCCCTCCCCAAAAATGGCGGCCATTTTGAATTTTCGAATTTTTGCCAAAAATGGCAAAACACAAATTTGCTTCTATCTCCTTAACCGTGCCAGATAGAGTGATTTCGTCAAAATTTTCGACCCACAGGGTATCTGAGCATTGTACTCTTGGTAATTTCTAAAAAATTTTCCCCTCCCCTAAAATGGCGGCCATTTTGAATTTTCAAATTTTTGCCAAAAATGGCAAAACACAAATTTGCTTCTATCTCCTTAACCATGCGAGATAGAGCGATTTCGTCGAAATTTTCAACCCACAGGGTATCTAAGGAATGTAATCTTTGCAATTTTCAAAAAATTTTCCCCTCCCCAAAAATGGCAGCCATTTTGAATTTTCGAATTTTTGCCCAAAATGGAAAAACACAAACTGGCCTTAACCGTGCAAAATAGAGTTATTTTGTTGAAATTTTCGACCCATAGGGTATCTAAGAAATGTACTCTTGGCAATTTTCAAAAAAATTTCCTTTTCCCAATAATGGCGGCCATTTTGAATTTTCAAATTTTTGCCAAAAATAGAAAAACAGGAATTGGCTTCTATCTTCTTAACCGTGCAAGATAGAGTGATTTCGTCAAAATTTTCAACCCAACCAATGCAAAAAGGCATGAAGTAAATTACATCTACACTATCAAATATTTAAGCATCATTGATATATTTTACAAATGAAACAGGGTCTTGTAAGACTACTGTACAATTTGGGCAAAAGGTTCATGGGTGGACATTACACATGATAATGTGTGTTCTTCTATGCTATCCTGTTTCTATTCGCATCTACTATCAACAGGGCGGCCTATTTCTAGTTTTAAGTTCTGTTGACAGAACTTAGAATTTTAAGTTCTGTCAAGATATTTTGACAGAATTTTAAATTCTGTCGACAGAATTTAAAATGCTGTCGACAGAACTTAGAATTTCAAGTTCTGTCGACAGAACTTAGAATTTGAAGTTCTGTCGACAGAATTTAAAATTCTGTCAAATTTTAAGTTCTGTCACGACATATATATACATATATAAAATGTTAAAATTTTCACCTTTTAAGGATATTATAGTATTATTCAATTTAGTAATTTCATTGTAACCAGAATTGAAAAATTAAATCCAGTTACTGTCAAAACAGGCAGAGGACCCATACTGTTGGAAATAATGAGTGTCGCGATAGTATTACTTTCTAAATGGGTATTTGTTTTTTTTTGTGTGTTTTTTTTTATGTCATTACTCTGCGGCGTGGACGTACGTGTGAGCGACTTCTCCGAAACTACAAGGCCCAGAGACATGCTGTTTTTTTAAAGGATATCTTATCAATCTAGCATGAAAAATTGTTCAAGGCATGCAGATCTGTTTGTTTGTCTGTTTGCTACAGCCATTATAAGTGAGGTACCCCCCACCCTAAGTATAAAAATTTTAACACTTTATCACAATTTTCTCAGTGACTATTGCAGGGATTTCTCTCATATCTTACACATATGTACTAGACCACAAGTAGATTCCCTTGTGTGAGTCTCAGACCTGGATCTTTCTTAATTATTATTTTTATGAATTTTTAAAATAATTTTTAATCCCAGCCCATAAAGGCTGGGGTTATAGTCGTCCCCTGTGCTGTCTGGGTGGCGGCGGGCATAAAACTTGTTGTTTACCCTAAGAGGATCTAGAGCTGATTAGGTTTTGGGGGGTATCTGCTATCTGGTAACAACTGTTGCCATGGCAACACTTAAGATTTTTGGGTCTTAAACTTTCTGGGTGTTACACAGACTAAACCCTGCATGGATTTTCACCAAATTTTCGGGGGATGTTTACCCCAAGAGGATCTAGAGCTGGACGGATTTTCAGCAAATTTTCAGGGGATGTTTACTCCAAGAGGATCTAGAGCTGATTAGGTTTTGGGGGGTATCCGGTAACAACTGTTGCCATGGCAACACTTTTATCATTTTTGGGTCTTAAATTTTGTGGGTGTTCCACAGACTAAACCCCTGCACGGAGTTTCACCAGATTTTCAGGATATGTTTACCCCAAGTGGATCTAGAGCTGATTAGGTTTTGGTGGGTATCCAGTAATATCTGTTGCCATGGTAACACTTTTGAAATATTCAGGTCTTAAACATTGTAGGTATTCCACAACCTAAACCCATGCATGGATTTTCACCAAATTTTCAGGATATGTTTACCCCAAGAGGATCTACAGCTGGTTTGGTTTTGGTGGGTATCCATGCCATGGCAACACTTTTAAGACTTTCGGGTCTTAAAGTTTGTTCTAAAGTCTTTAATGTCTTCTGTAACCTAAAATATTGCAGCTAGCTTCATGAGATTTGCACAAAATGCAAATGGATAGGAAAGCTTGCCTGAGAGTAATTGAGCCCTTGTTTTTGAAATAAAATTGCCGCCATATCAATCTTTAATGGCAAATAGGAGGGTCATCATATCAAAAAGGCCTTATATCTCCCTTATAACTGTTTCTTTGGCTTCAAAATATGAAAAGTACTTGTAAGAAATCATGGTCTGTGAATCTTTTTTTGAACATCTTGTGGGTTCTCTATACTTCTTACAACAGAAGTTGTTCCAAAGATTTTACCAAATCTCAGTGTTGTTGGCCATTTAGCTGTACCTGCGGGCTGGGGTTCTTGCCTGCCGAGGCTGGCTATTTTTAATACATTAAAATTCATGAAATCATGCACTAAATCACTTATAACTTGAAAACTTTTGTTTCACTATTTTTAATGCATTAAAATTCATGAAATCATGCACTAAATCACTTATAACTTGAAAACTTTTGTTTCACTATGTTATTCACCTATTTTGGGGCCAGCTATAACATAGTGAAATTCCAGACCTGTGGCTCATTGCATAGCCGAGTAATAGCTACTTTGAGGTTCTCACTGTTGAGTAAATCAGTTGTAATTGGAAAACTATTGCATTTTTACCCCACAGCACTTAAGGGCTGTCGGGGTATTGTTTTCACCCATGGTGGCCGGATGGGTGGGCGGCTGGAAATAGTTTGTCCGGGCTGTATCTCAGAAACCGTAAGGTGTAGGAAGTTGATACTTGGTAGGGACATTGGTTAGGATGTGTAGGTGTGCAACGTCATGGTCTGACCTTGATTTGACCTTTGACCTTGCCGTAGTGACCTTGAGTTTGAAAATCTTGTCCGGGCTATATCTCGGAAGCTGTAAGGTGTAGGAAGTTGATACTTGGTAGGGACATTGGTTAGAGGGTGTAGTTGTGCAACGTCATAGTCTGACCTTTATTTGATCTTTGACCTTGCCATAGTGACCTTGACCTATAAAATCTTGTCCGGGCTATATCTCGGAAACCGTAAGGTGTAGGAAGTTGATACTTGGTGGGGATATTGGTTAGGGGGTGTAGGTGTGCAACATCATGGTGTGACCTTGATTTGACCTTTGACCTTGCTGTAGTGATCTTGACCTATAAAATGTTGTCCGGGCTATATCTCGGAAACTGTAAGGTGTGGGAAGTTGATATTTGGTAGGGACATTGGTTAGGGGGTGTAGGTGTGCAACGCCATGGTGTGACCTTGATTTGACCTTTGACCTTGCCGTAGTGACCTTGACCTATAAAATCTTGTCCGGGCTATATCTCAGAAACCATAAGGTGTAGGAAGTTGATACTTGGTAGGGATATTGGTTAGGGGGTGTAGGTGTGCAACGTCATGGTCTGACCTTGATTTGACCTTGCCGTAGTGACCTTGACCTATAAAATCTTGTTCGGGCTATATCTCGGAAACCGTAAGGTGTAGGAAGTTGATATTTGGTAGGGACATTGGTTAGGCTGTGTAGGTGTGCAACGTCGTGGTCTGACCAGGATTTGGCCTTTGACCTTGCCGTAGTGACCTTGACCTATAAAATCTTGTCCGGGCTATATCTCGGAAACCGTAAGGTGTAGGAAATTGATACTTGGTAAGGACATTGGTTAGGGGGTGTAGTTGTGCAACGTCATGATCTGACCTTGATTTGACCTTTGACCTTGCCGTAGTGACCTTGACCTATAAAATCTTGTCCGGGTTATATCTCGGAAACTGTAAGGTGTAGGAAGTTGATATTTGGTAGAGACATTGGTTAGGGGGTGTAGGTGTGCAGCATCATGGTGTGACCTTGATTTGACCTTTGACCTTGCCATAGTGACCTTGACCTATAAAATCTTGTCAGGGCTATATCTCGGAAACCGTAAGGTGTAGGAAGTTGATACTTGGTAGAGACATTGGTTAGGGGCTATAGGTGTGTATTATCATGGTGTGACCTTAATTTGACCTTTTACCTTGTCGTAGTGACCTTGACCTTTAAAATCTTCATGGACCTTTGGGTCTGTCTTTTGATGCAGATTAAGCAAAAGTCATATTAGAATTTATTAAGAATTTTACTTTCATAACTTCCCATTGTAAGAGATAGAATTTCATCAAGTGAGCCACAGATTTTGCTCCAACACCACAATAAGCATTCATTAAATGTATTACTACTTCTGTATGCATGGTAATATTCAAACCATCTAAACCATAATTCGGCCATGCAGATGTAGATAAAGAGTGTTGAATTTTAGTTTACTGATTAATGCTGTCATCTTGTTATTGAATTATCTTGTTTTAATACTTCATCTTTATACGCATTATCTTTCTTTTAAACATTATTTCTCCATTTAAACATTGTTTGGACCTTTATATAACTGACAGTGCTCTGAAAGTATCCTGAAGTTTGTACTGGTACAGTACTTCTATATCTCATGGTGTTGAAAATATTTCCCTAGGCTGTGGGGTACGGGCATCTCTGATGCTATTTTTAGAAAATTATGTAAATGTGTTATTCAGCTATTTTGGGGGCAGCTATAACATAGTAAAATTGCAGACCTGTACCTCTTTCCATAGCTGAGTAATAGCTACTTTGATGTTATCACTGTTGAGTAAATCAGTTGTAACTTCAAAACTATTGCAGTTAGAGTATTTTGTTTTTAATATCTTATTCACCTACTTTTGGATCAGCTATAACATAGTAAAATTGCAGACCTGTAGCTTATTTCATAGCTGAGCAATAGCTATTTTGAGCTTCTCACTCTCAAGTAAATCAGTTGTAACTTGAAAACTATTACATTTACAGTATTTTGTATAAATATGTTATTCAGATACTTTTGGGTCAGCTATAATATAGTAAAATTGTAGACCGGTAGCTCATTGCATATCTGAGTAATAGCTACTTTGATATTATCCCTGTTGAGTAAACCAGTTATAACGTGAAAACTATTGACTTTAGAATATTTTCTTTGAATATGTTATTCACCTACTTTCGATCAGCTGTAACATAGTAAAACTGCTTATTTCAGTGTAGCTTATTTCATAGATGAGCAATAACTATTTTTAGGTTCTCACTGTTGAGTCAATCAGTTGTAACTTGAAAGCCATTGGATTTAGAGTATTTTCTTTAAATTTGTTCACCTACTTTTTGGTCAGCTTTAATGTAGTAAAGTTGCAGACCTGTAGGTCATGGCATAGCTGAACAATATCTACTTTGAGGTTCTCACTGTTGAGTAAATCAGTTGTAACTTGAAAACTATTGCATTTAAGAGAATTTTGTTTAAATATCTTATTCATTTTATTACGCTACAATAGCTTACCATGTGGGACTTAATGCTGTTCTCGGGTTGCCACACCCGGGGCCAACGTCTTAGAAAAAAAGATCGTTCTTGTTAGCCACCGGATATACTGGTAGTTGTCGTCACGTGATAACTTCTGACCAATCGTCCTACTTTCTCGTTGGCCACGATTGACTGGTAGCAGTTTGTAAATATACAGACATTTCTATTTATTTCTCAGTTCTTACTTATTGTTAGAGGCTAATATTTGCATATTTCTTTAATTATATGCTATAGATCATTCTGTAGAATTCTGATTTTCACACCTTAAGTATTTCTTGACTTTCGTGTGTTTTTAGCTTTCCTCGGTTCAGGCAATTCTATTGTACGTCTTTTATTGCGTATAAAATGTCGACACATCAAGCAAATAAAGACAAACCGAGAGCTTAGAAATGCCGCCATTTCTGCTTTAGTTTTGATACACATAATTTTTGCCCTACCTGTAGGGAGGCTGGCAAGGGAGATGACCCCTGTGTCACCTTTGAAACCCCTTGTGAAATTTGCACGTCTTTCACAGATGAGCAATTACAGAAAATTCAAAACCGGAAGCGGTATCTGAAAAAGCAAAAAGCGGCAACTAGTTCCAAAGATGAACTAGATCTTTTGGGTGAAGGCGACGGGGATTCCTTCACTGGATCCAATGCAGACCTCGAGTGTGCTGCTGATAGCCTTTTTACCTCACCCCCCCGTCCACAACCTCTTGCCTTCAGTTCCCTGTCCTTGAAAACGCCAGCCAAGACGATTCCACCCACCCCTGGTACGGCTTTGCAAAATAAAATCCAGAAAAACATAGAGAAATCACTCGGTGATTCCTTAAATATACATTTACAGCAGCAAATGGGTACCTTCCAGGCATCCATGTTGGAAGCTTTTCAGTCACTCCGAGAGGAGTTGGCTGCAAAACAGAAAGTCGAGGTAGAGTCCTCGCTTCTTGCTTCAAAACCTGGCTTGTCCAGTAATTCTGCTGCCCCTCTGGATTTGCCCCCTCCGAGATCTGGTACTAACATTCCAAGCGAGGATATGGATGTGGACTACGGTCCAGCACTACCTCCTCGTCTAGTATCTACTCAACCTTCCTCGGATCAGTACGTTGCCCCTCTGAAGGTCATCCCGAAGAGGTCTCGTACTCTCACAAAAAACAAAGCCATAAGCAGCCAGTTGACCCGAGCTCTGCCTCGGACCAACTAATTGAGGATTCCGATGAACCTCGGATCCCTTCTTCTAGATCCAAAAAACACTCTGACAAGAGCAAACATAAATCAAGATCTAGATACGTGTCATTTACCTCAGAGGAGGATCACTCCCCTGTAGCCAGACACAGGTCTTCTAAGCCCTCTAGGGCTCAGCCCTCAGGAGTAGCTTCTGATCAAGACCTCCCACAACATGATCCAGACCCCCCTTATTATAGGGAAGTAGCTTTGTCTGACATGCCCTCACAATACTCTGAAGAAGTGGACACCTTCAGGCGTATTTTGTCTCTCCCTGACCCCAGGGAATCTATGCCCAAGTCGTCCACCTCAGTGTTGGGTCTGGATGATGAAAAAGGCCGTCAAGAGCTCAGACCTAGAGGTCCCTCCTCTATTCTTCCACTTAGCTCAGTTATCAAGGACGCCTTTGATAAATTCCAACATGACTTTAAGGCTGCCAACTTATCTGAGGGAAAATATGTCAAGCCTCCTCCCTCAACTTCAAAGTGGTACAAGGTGGGACAACCAACTTTTCAGGACAAAATTCAGGAGTTGAATACGGACTTTGCTAAGATCTGTATTACTCCTAGACCTTCTGGGTCCCCAGTAGCCAGAGTTCCCCTGCCAGTTCTCAAGGAGCTGGAACTTCAGGCTAGACAAAACATCTCTACCCTCAACTTCACCGCTGCATTTGCCAAAACCTCCTGTTCTTGCAATGCTTCATTGGAAAAATGCCAACATAGCATCAAGTCTACGGTCAAGAAGATTAAGTCTCAGATTCAGAAAGGTGCCAATCCTGAGAAAGCGGCAAAGCGCGGATATGAGGAAGTAGCTGACTACTTAGATTTTTGGAACAAGACAGTACTTGTTCAACACAGGGCCCTCACTTGTCTCAGCAAATCTCTAGCCCATATTTTGCAGAGGGAATTATACTATATGGCTAATACCGGCTTACTCAGGCGCGAAGCCGAAATGACTCTATTACATCCTCAATTAGGAGAAACGAGACGTCAAGAACTCAGGAACTCGTCCTTTTGGGGCCCTTCCTTGTTCGAGTCTCAATTAGTGAAGGAAGGTGAGGACTTCCTTCTCAAAAAAGGCACCTCAAAAGATTCTCAGGGTTTTGCACCCTACCAGAATAAGCCCTTTCGTGGTCCCCACAAGAAAAGAGGCTCCTACAGGAAACGCCCCTATGGGGGCAATACCTCTCAAAGCAGTAACCAGTCCTTTCCCTCGGGAAGAGGAAAATCCAACTTCAGAGGCTCCAGGGGTCGTTTTCGACCCCACAATAGAGGAAGGGGGCGTGGAAACCCCCCTCCCCAATGACTCCTCCAAAGCCTCACTCAGTCCACCAGTAGGAGGTCGCCTCCGTTCTTTCAGGAGAGACTGGCTCACAAACAAATGTTCTCAAAACGTGTTAAACATTATCACCAATGGCTACGTTCTGCCATTCCGTTCAAAGCCAAACTTGATCAGATTTCCTCTGATTCTGTCAGAGTACAAGGCCCAACAAAAAGACCAAGCCTTGGCTACTTGTATCCAGTCTCTCCTGTCAAAGAACGCTATCGAAAGGGTAGACAATGTAAAATCTCTCGGGTTTTACAGTCGCCTGTTCCTAGTACCCAAGCCTCACCAAAGGTGGAGGCCAGTCATAGACTTAAGCAGGCTCAATACTTTTCTACACGTAGAAAAGTTCAAAATGGAAACTCCAGAGTCCATCAGGACCTCCCTGATTCCAGGGGAGTGGGTATCGTCGATAGACCTGTCGGACGCCTACCTGCATATCCCCATCCACCCAAGCTCAAGGAAATACCTAAGGTTTTGCTACAAGGCTCAGGTGTTCCAATTCACCTCCCTCCCGTTCGGACTAGCCACAGCCCCCCAGGTCTTTACAATGATCGTAAAGGAAGTGAAACTAATGGCCCTCTCAAGAGGACTCAGAATTCACCAATACCTGGACGACTGGCTGATCAGGTCCCAGTCTCAGGAGGAAGCCCAAGTGAACACTCAGGCAGTAGTAGAACTGACTCAGTCCTTGGGATGGATAATAAATCAGGAAAAATCAGAACTGAAACCTACACAGGTGTTTTCGTTCGTGGGCTACGAATACCACCTAGATTCAGCCCTTGTAAAACCCACTCAAGAGAGATGGCTCAAACTTCAGGATTTGATCCTACGACTCAAGTCAAAATGTGTTTTGACTGCAAGATGTTTGATGTCTCTAATTGGGTTGCTAGCCTCAACGGAGAAAATGGTCCCGGAGGGACGCCTTCACATGAGGCCCTTTCAGTTTCATCTCAAGGAGCACTGGAGATATCCTCAGTCGCTGGACAACCTCCTTCCCTGGACAGAAGCCATTGCAGCCCACCTAGATTGGTGGCAAAATCCCTCCAATGTGATGAAAGGTGCAGACCTTCATCCCAAAGACCACAGTATCCAACTCTTTACCGACGCCTCAAACGAAGGTTGGGGCGCTCACTTAGACCAAAATTCTACAAAGGGTCTGTGGTCAGATCGGGAAAAAAGGCTACACATAAATGTCCTAGAATTGAAGGCGGTCTCCCTGGCCCTTCGAGACTTCAAGGACCAGTGCCAGAATCAAACAGTGTTGGTTGCGACGGACAACTCAACAGTGGTAGCCTACATCAACAAACAAGGAGGAACACACTCGGCAGAGATGTGTGCTCTCCTGTGGAAGATCATGACCTGGTGCCATCACTATCACATAACATTGAAAGCCAGGCACATTCCAGGGTGCCTGAATGTGATGGCCGACCTGCTATCCAGGTCCAACCAAGTGCAGTCAACCGAATGGTCTCTGCACCCACAGGTCTTCAAACAGATCTGCCAGAAGTGGTTCACACCTCATGTAGACTTATTTGCCACTCACCTGAACCACAAACTCCCTCTATACGTGTCTCCTATCCCAGACCCAAGGGCCTGGGACATAGATGCTCTGAACATAAACTGGACCAACCTCACGGCATATGCGTACCCTCCTACGGCTCTCCTTCACAAGGTGATCCAAAAGATCAGGCAATGCCAGTGCCTGATCATCGTAATAGCCCCAGGCTGGCCAGGGATGCCCTGGTTTTGGGACCTAGTGCAGCTCTCAACAGAGATCCCACTGCAACTCCCAGTGTCAACAACCCTACTCAAACAGTCCCACAAGCTGGTGTTCCACAACAACCCCCAGCACCTGAACCTTCACGCCTGGTGTCTAGGAGCGGACAACTCCAAGAACAAGGCTTCTCTGTGGAGGTGGCAGAGAGAATTGCTGCCCCTCAGCGGTCATCAACAAGGACCATCTACAAGTCAAAGTGGGCCCTATTTGAAAAATGGTGCAGAGAAAATTCGGTGGATTTCTCCACTCCATCTGTGAAACAAATCTCAGATTTCTTCATGTACCTGTACCAAGACCTAAACAGGCGCCCCTCGACCATTGATGGTTACAGGACTGCAATCGTTGACACTTTGGGCCCAACGGCCCAACATATTGCACACAATGCAGACCTTCATAGGTTACTCTCCAGTTTTCACAGGGATCGTCCTAAAAGTTCCAGAAACTTACCCAAGTGGAACCTTTCTGTTGTCCTTAACGAGCTCACCAAAGCACCTTTTGAGCCCATGAAAGACACAGACCTCAAACATCTCACTTTAAAAACTGCTTTCTTGCTAGCCTTGGCCTCCGGCAAGCGCCGCAGCGAAATCCATGCCTGGGTCGCTAACAAAGTATCTAATCTAGGCCAATGGGAAAAGGTTGCCTTGTTCCCTTCTTCTGATTTCATAGCCAAAAACCAACTAGCAAGAGAAGGTTCTCAAAGTGTGTCTCCGGTGACTATCCCTGCTCTGACTACCATTGTAGATAGACAGTTTAAAGAAGACAGGACCCTGTGTCCCGTGCGGGCCCTGAGGTTTTATTTGGACCGAACTAAAGACCTCAGAGGGTCTCGTTCTCTCCTTTTCATCTCCTTTAAGAAAGGACATACCTCAGACATCAGACCCGCTACACTCTCTTCATGGTTGAAACAAACCATCTTACTTTGTTACAAACAAGCAGATCAACAAGCCTTGGACTTGGTCCAAGTCAAAGCGCATGACATCCGGGCCTTCGCGGCCTCTAAGGCCTTTTACGGTGGGGTATCGGTGGACCAAATCATGCAAGCCTGTCACTGGAAAGCTCACAACACATTTACAAATTTTTACCTAAAAGACCTTACTTGGTCGGACACCGACAACAATTTGTACCTGGGACCCGTAGTGGCTGCACAACAAGTCCTAGATCCTTCCCCTCAGACCAGTTGTCCTCGGAAAGAAAAAAGGGGGGGGCACATCCGCAGCAGCGGATGACAACCAAGTCTTCAGGAGTCTTTCCCAGGATCTAGGTATTCCTTTACCTTCAAGATGTTACGGGTAAGGTCATTTTATCCTTTAATTATCAAGTAATTTCTATTAAGGACTTATTTAGTTGTCATTAATCTCATATTCAGGTTGTAAAAATTTTATGAGATGCCCAACCACTGGGTTGGTCAGTCATACGTGAAGGGCCCTTTTGGACCCTCAGACCTCGGAGTGAGCACTGCTGCACTTCCGTCCTACAATAAAACATCTAGACAGTTTTAGCACTGTCTCTCATTTACTTAGGTTTTGGCTCGTTACAGGCCCGGCCTTCGGGATCGGGGCACTGTAAATGGGACTCAGACTGGTATTTCTGGCACTATTCTATACGTTTAATTCAAAATCTTAGAAAAAAATGACATACCTTCCAGTCTCAGCTGTAATCCTGCCACCGGGCGGTTGAATTCAGCATTAAGTCCCACATGGTAAGCTATTGTAGCGTAATAAAATTGGAAATTTTAATTACTTAAATGTAAGGCTGCAACGATTCTTCGGTTACTCGGAAACGAAACGATTCAGTTCAATACTCGAGGCAAGAAAAGTGAACCGGGTCTTCGAAAACAACTAAACGTAGAAGTAAAATCTACTACAAAATTCAATTTTTTTCTTTAAATATATTAATATATTTATATATTTTACTAATATAAGGCATTTCCATTTCAGTATTTTATTTTTTAACTATTTGCAAACTTTAGTTCTTTGTGTAACAACGTTTTATAAGACGGCATTTTATTCTAACGTATTTCGAAGACGCCTCAAATCTCGCAATATAAAGATGGTTAAAGTTTCTTATATTTTGCATTATAAATACGTCTTTTCCCCAAAATTCAATAAATTATCAAAATTCTTTACTGTTGTGTGGTTTGTAACCATTTAATAAGGCATGATATGTCAAAATATGAAGCAGTTTATTTCGTGGGCGATAATCAAGCGATTAACCGAGTCCGAGTCGATTCTTATAAAACGAGGAATCGAGGCGCATTTTCGGGCTCGCTTGCAGCCCTACTTAAATGTAGCTTTTATAAGCTACAAGCTTACCATGTGGGACTTAGAAGAGTCCCACCCTGCCTCCCCGCTGTTTACAGCTGAGGGGTAGGTTTAAAAAATTTCAACGAGAAAGTAGGACGATTGGTCAGAAGTTATCACGTGACGACAACTACCAGTATATCCGGTGGCTAACAAGAACGATCTTTTTTTCTAAGACGTTGGCCCCGGGTGTGGCAACCCGAGAACAGCATTAAGTCCCACATGGTAAGCTTGTAGCTTATAAAAGCTACATTTAAGTAATTAAAATTTCCAATTTCATCCACCGGATAGCACCCTGTGGATACTATGGATACTACTGCCGCTGCAGTGTTTAGGGAGATTTCACCATTACCGCTCTAACGAAAAAAATATTATAGCTAGCCTTCTCAAAGTTGCAGGATATATTCATTAGGGACGTCACGACTCCAAATATTTCATGTCGACTAATCGGTAAGTACTATTCGTGTCGACACCGAATAACCGTCAAATTAAAATAACATCCAAAAACCTTTAGTTTCATATTGTAAACAGTAGGGCTGTGAACGAGTACTTGAGCCTCGATAGATGAGTCGATCTTTGCTAGTACTCGAGTCCATTTTAAATCCGCGGTTGCTCGTGAGGTATTGTATTATCGCCCATGTAATGAAACGCTTGTGTAAAATATGCTACATTTCAGCATTTCCATCACATAATTTCAATTAAAGTTGTTATTTTCGCTTGAAAACATATATTCCATATTCTATCATATCTGGTGAAATAGAAGACGTTTTTCTTCAAAAGTGTCATTTCCAGAACTATCTGTTTACAGAAGACTTCTAATGGTAGATACTAAATCTCGCGGTTATTCGAATTCAGGCTGCTTGTGAGAGGGCGAGTACTCGGTGCCGTTTTCAGCACCCGTCCCAGCCCTAGTAAAAAGCACTGAAGACGATAAATATGTGAAATAAAATGAAAATATATGTATATAACCTGTAAAAATGAATAAATTTGCTGTTTTCCTGCGACTTTTGCTTCGTTTATTTCAGACAGGAAGTGGGCGATATAAGAGATATATAGTACTTCCGGTTTTACGTGAATGCATAAACAGTACAGAAAACGTGGCTGTTTTCGGATTTTAACTTATTTTATGTGACAATATGGATATATTTTATGGATTCAGACCTTCTGTCATCTTTTACTACATTAAGCAATTATTCTTACTTTAAAATATGAAATCGGTATATATCACTATTCTAACCGTTGTTGATTATTCGGTTAGTCATGACGCCCCTAATATTCATAACCATAAAATCTTGCCTGGGGATATTTTTGGCCTCATTTTGAATAGCAAGATAGCTGCCACGGGCGTTTTTTCGACTTTGAGCAAGGACTTTTATGGGCCCTCTAGGGCAAAGTGTATTATAGGTAGATATCTCAAATTTGCAGGGTATGTTCCTCATTCCAAAGTCTTGACTGGGAATATTTTTGGCCTCATTAGGCGGGTTGCATGTAACTAACCCGCCTATTAGATTGATGTGTCCGACGTCCGTCTGTCAGTCCATCCACATTTTTCGTTTCCGGACTCTAACTTGAAAACAGTTTATCCAATCGAATTCAAACTTGACAGGGAGATAGATCACCATCATAGTTAGGTAGGGACGTCATCGTGTACCGTGATATCATCATATCGCCGATGGTTCAAGTCCGCACACGATATCGAGCCCTGCCTTCATAACCCGATTTCCGGGGTTTAGTTACCATGTTAGTGAAAATCAAACACGCGGGTGTACATGAGCCTGAACTCGTAACTGGAAATGGATCTCAAGTTAAGATTCTTGTATATTGTACCCTTGATAAAGTAAAAAACTATGTTATTTATGAAATTTTACTGGTTTTAAAATGGTTTGAATTAAAAATATGAAGTTGAAATGTAGATATTAACTTAGCGATAATACCGTGATATCGCCCACTGTTTTGCTCACGGTATCGAGACAGCAAACTTCTAGACGATGACGTCCCTATAGTTAGGTTCCTTTTTCGAAAATGGTGTAATTCCGTCCGTTTGTTTGTCCGTCCATCTGTCTGTCCACATTTTTGTTTCCGGTCTCTGACTCGAAAACGCTTTGTCCAATCGAATTCAAACTTGACAGAGAGATAGATCACCATCATAGCTAGGTTCCTTTTGAAATTGGTGTAATTCCGTCCATTCGTTTGTCCATTTGTTTGTCTGTCAACATTTCCGTTTCCGGACTCTAACTCGAAAATGCTTTGTCCAATTGAATTCAAACTTGACAGGGAGATAAATCCCCATCATAGCTAAGTTGCTTTCGAAATTGGTGCAATTCCGTTTGTTCATTTGTCCGTTTATAGCATAGATAGAATTATGTAACCTAGATTACAAGTTTTACATTTCTTAGCATGTCTAACACATTTACCTTAACTGGGTGACCTAACATTTCTTTCCTTGTTTTTAAATTTAATTACAGCAGTCGCTAACGTTATTGCTGCCTGCGCAACCCATCTTTTGGGGCATCTTTGACCCTCTTGTTCATTTATTCCATACAGAAGTAAGTTAAGGGATAAATGTTTTCACCACTGCATGCAGCTATTGGAAATGGCAGAAAAGTGTAATTTTATTAGGATTCTTGAGAATCTTCAGGGAAACCTGATCAGCTCCTTGTAGTTTGATATAGTAAAAAATTGCGCAGTTTTGCAGTAAATGTTTAAAGGGAGTGAAAATTTGTGTGACATTTTCTGAAAGAAGTTCAAAAGACCAGGTATATTTGTATTTAATTGAACCAAGTCAACTTACTTTAGTGTACTATCGAAGTATTGATTAATCTTTGCTTGTGAAGAACTTCATTCAAATGTTACATTATATGTACGTACAAAGTCTTTCAATACATCTCCTTTTCTCTTTCTCCCATCTGCAATTGATTTGTCATATTTAATATTTACCAGCAATAGCTATTATTGACACCCAGATGAGATAAAGGGTCCAAATGATAATTACTTTACAATTGATATTTGTGTACAGTGAATAGTCTATAAACACCAGGTTTGCTAGAGGTACTCACTATAGTCTTCGTTTACTGAGGATCTGATGGATGTTTATGTTATAGAAAACTTTAATAATTCCTCAACATTCATATTCTAACAGGGACCAAGTGGAATGATTTTCGAGGCTTTATTCAAATTTTGTGTTCAAAACCAAAGATAAAAAAGAAGATTCCCTTTTTAAAATTGTTTAATTATCTTTGGTCATTTGGTCATATGTATCAAAAATCCTTTGTCTGGCATTGCTCTAGATTTATTGTTTCAAACCATGATTTGCTTTGAAATTTTAATTTTTGTTGACATTCTGAACATTTTGATAGTAGCGTGAAACTGTGAAGTGAAAAAAAAGAGAGTTAATTTATATTAATATATGCAAAAGTCTGTCTGAAACCACTAGTCAACCAAATCTTCCCATTTGTGGGGTTTTCCTTCCACAGGAGCTTGCATAAAATGCCGCATCGATTGTTGCTTTTAAATCTAATATGAAAGTATTTCTTTCATGTATAGCTTTAAACATTACAAAGGTAGATCATCATAGCCAGTATCTCTACCATCTCGAATACTTGACCATGAATTTCAGTTTCCATTCACCCATGCCCCTCATCTCTGAAGTTTTGAGTTCATTTGCAGTATCAGATAAATGCGAATGACAGACTTGTATGCAGTAGTGCTGGGAATCGACTCCAATTTTCATGGTCGATTATTCGTCCATTTTTCCGAGCGATGATCAACCCATAATCGATTATTTTACTCCCTTATTGTTTATTATTTAAGAAACACTTTCCGGGATAAAGTATAGGTCAATCCGGTAAGAATAACGGTGTTCCAACATTTAGAATCTACCGAAAGCACCCACTTCTTGTAAATATGGCGGTAGACATGAACAAACTCGAAATGCATGACAAATCTGTTGATTTATTAAGTAAAAATTCGTAAAATATATGGAAACTATGTGGATATTGAGATAAATAAGGAAAGGTAAGATTTAAGCTGAATATTCTATCATTAGAAAACGTTAATGACCCACCGCGATTCTACACTGTCACCGACGATTAATCGACAATACGTCTAATCGCCACACCACTAGTATGCAGTGCTCCTTAACTGCATAACAATGTGTTGAAAACATTAAAACTAGAGATGTCACGACTGTCAAAAAATGGACTCAGTTACTCGCTGTCAAGAAATTGGACCGTAAACGATTATTCACGTAAATGACAAAATGTCTCAAAATTAACTGTAAAACCCCTATACACTTATCAAAATCTCTAAAAGCATACTAATTTGGTGAATTTGATGGGAAAATAGCTTCACAGTGATAAAAAGCAGTACATTTATGAAGAAAGTATTACTTGTCAATCGGTTGTTATGGCAGCACACATCAGGTAGTGTAGACTGGTTTCCATTTTTAGAATCTCCAAGAGAATAAATTTTGCTGATACCAATGCAAAAAAAAAAAAAAAAAAAAAAAAAAAAAAACTACAGGGATAAGTTTTGTGAATAAACTTGCACAAGCTTGTATTTAATGTCATTGTGTTTTTAGCTTACTGGCCATCAGGCGTAAGCTATTGGCATGGGTTGGTGTCTTCTTTGGCGTCAACAATTTTTCCAGCCTCTTCTCCTCAGAAACTACTGCACCGATTTTTTTTAAATTTGGTATGGAGCTTCCTCAGGTAGAGGACTATCATGTTTCCTCATTGCATGTTGATAGGATTGTTTTTACGGCGGCCATCTTGGATTTTAACAGGAAATGAAAAAATGCAAATATCTCAGAAACCGTAAGAGTTACAGCTATTTCGAGCAATTTTTCGTTTTCACCCACAGGGCAGTAAAAGATTCAAATTCCTAAATATCAAAATATTAAAATTTTGCAACTTTGGGCGGCCATCTTAGACTTTAGCAGGAAATGGAAAAATGCAAACATCTTGCAAAACACAAAAATGATTATATCTTGAAAACCGTGCGAGATAGAGCGATTTCGGCGAAAATTTTGACCCTAGGGGCATCTCTCCTCAGTAATGAACTCGAATTTCAGAAATTATTTGTTTATCCAAAAATGGCAGCCATTTTGAATTTTCGAATTTTTTGCAAAAATTGCAAAATGCAAAAAGGCTTGTATCTCAAAAACCATGAGAGTGATTTTGACGAAATTTTTGACCCACAGGGTATCCCTGCAGAGTAGTCAAACCAATTTTCAAAAAAATTTTGTCTCGCCAAAATGGCGGCCATTTTGAATTTGAAATTTTTCACAAAAATTGCAAAACACAAAAATGCTTGTATCTTGAAAACTGTGCGAGATGGAGCGATTTTGATGAAATTTTTGACCCATAGGGTATCTCTGCAGAATAGTAATATTGATTTTCAAAAAAGTTTTGTCTCGCCAAAAATTGCGGCCATTTAGAATTTTCGAATTTTTCGCAAAAATTGCAAAACAAAGAAAATGCTTGTATCTTGAAAACCGTGTGAGATAGAGCGATTTCGACGAAATATTTTAGCCATAGGGTATCTCTGCAGAGTAGTTTACCAAAATGTCAAAAAATGTTTGTCTTGCCAAAAATGGTGACCATTTTGAATTTTCGAATTTTTCACAAAAATTGCAAAACACAAAAATGCCTGTATCTTGAAAACAGTGCGAGATAGAGCAATTTTGACGAAATTTTTTATCGATAGGGTATCTCTACAGAGTAGTGAACCCAATTTTCGAAAAATGTTTGTCTCGCCAAAAATGGCGGCCACTTTAACATCACTCATTTTCCAGCAGACAATCAACTGCATGCATACAAAGCTCACATTTAATGACTTCATTAAATAAGATGTATTTTACATTGAAGTTTATAGTATATTCATGATGTATATTGTTTCAAATAAGTTTTCTATCATATCACTTGCGTATTATGGATAAACAGGTTGTGTCATGAAAAAATACAAACATGCATGATAACAAATGCACAAGTATGAAATTTAACCATACAATAGCATAATAAACTGGGTGGCCACATAAATGCTGCTTACTGCCAGTAAGCAGCAGGCCTTAGCCTCTTTTTATCTTTACTCACATGCACTGGTATCTGTAATTGGTGATTAACTGCAAATAAAACTACTTCTTATAGTATTTAATCTACTGAAAAAAATTAGTGTGAGTCTGCAAGTAAAAGTCACTCAGCAAGTTAAAAAATTCAAAGATGGCAGCTTGGGCAATCCTCATTGCAAATTGTGCTGCTTTTGTGAAACTGATTCAGAATTGCTGCACTCAGATTTGACATTTACCCTAAATTCTTCACTGGCATTTTGATTTTCATCAGACATTTGACAGTTTACACCTGTTTTTTGTGAGAGTACAGTTTCTGTGGCTGGTGTTGCTGATGCACTAAATTAGGGGTGCGACCGAGCAGTCGACACTCGACGAGCGAGGCGAATTTCATGAAAATTCGACCCCAATTCTCAGGGTCGAGTGCTCGTGTATATATAACAACCTATAGAACTGGTTACGTTGTTTTTTTAGTTAATAAAACATATATAACACACCTTACTTACATTAAATCGCACAATCCATCATTTTAAAAATAATATTTGTGCTGACAATAGCTAATTCAAGTTATTCAAAGCTTTTATCTTTATATTTTTTCGTTTACGGGAGCCGCCATATTGGATGTCGTTTCCTGTTAAGGTGGATACTAAACTTCGCGAGGGCTTGATGTCGAGTCGAGTTTTTATCTGCGAGCATTTGACCCGAATTATTTGTACTCGTCACACCCCTACACTAAATGGTGACTCAGCTTTAACCTTAATTGATTATTCATGTTTTTGTTGGTGAATATAATTTGATCCAAAGTATCAGGGTCAAGATTTGAATGTAACTTAGTGTAATGCACGAAACATAAAATGTCCTCTCACTTGGAACAGATGTTCCTGGAATACTTAAATAAGTTTTGGCAAGTTTGGCAACATTTGGATAACGGTTTTTAGATGCTTCCCGCCACTTCAAAGGGTTTGCAATTTTAACTGGTTCAGAAATATAATCTTTGAACTCTTTTTCAGCTGAGGTTGGTGTTGTGAGGTCACATATATCCCCAAGTAGGCAATTAAACATAAATTTTGACTTCTTCTCTGGTGGTGCAAATTGCTAGAATCTTCGGGTTCCCCTGGCTCTGTTTTGACTGAAACCACTGAATGACTTTCAGACTCCAATATCTTAATAATCTTTTCATGAACAATTTCCTTCTGCTCTGGTTTTAAAAACTTCAGCTGTTTGTAATGTGGGTCCAGCACAGCTGCTTTTACAAGTGGAGAATCAAGCATAGCATCAAAAGGGAAGCCATCTTCATCAATTTTGAATCTCTTGACTATTCCGTAGTGGTGGCATCGTTTACAGAAATCAAAACCGGTTACCGGGGCTTTGAAACGAACGAAATCCGGTATTTCGTATACTTGTTGTGTGCATTGAAAATATTATTCGCGGGCGTACATGAGTGATAACTTGTAAGTGGAAGTGGCTTTCGCGAGATGTTTTTATGTATGCAAAAATGATTTTTCCTCAATATAAGGTAAAAATGTGACATATTTTACAAAATATGTATATTTTTTGTCATTTTGATGAAGTATCAGCCATTAGAAAGCCTAAAATAATAATGTCTTTAAAAACCGGTTCCCAAATATTCTTTGCGGTTTTCGTTTTTTCTACCAAAACAAAACAATATTCCGGATACCGGTAAACCGTTAACAACACTACTATTCCCTCTTTTATAGCACTTTTCAGGTCGCGTGATATTCCAGTATCTAAGTCTAGATATTCTCAACTAAGATTTGCACTAAAATATATATTGAGCTGGCTGTAGGAAGGTCTTGTTTGGCCAAGATGTCTGTAGCATCAGCAAAAGGTTTTAAAATTGGAACAATATGTTCTATAACCTGCCAGTGGCAGTCTTTTAAGTCCAGACAGCTCCTGTCAGATGATTTGGTCAATTTGTCATCAAAAAGAACAGAATAAATAGGAATCCTGAACTCGGCAATCTTTGCATCATAAAATATGAGGAGTTCCACTTGGTCATGACATCTTGAATAACCTTTTTAGGTTTGCACTTTGGATCTTCAGATAGCTATTTGTCATGTAATGCTTTTGTGGCAAGGACAGATCTATTGAAATATGAAACCAGCTTTCTAGCTGCTCCAAGAGCTTTTGACACCGTGTTTACAGTGATGCTTCTAGAGCGCGGGATACGCGATATCTCGCGAGTTTTAGTACTAGCCCGCAATTCGGTATATTCGGCGCGTTCAGTAGAAGACGCGATCCTGCATGTTTACAAAATGGAGGGGCACCGATCGTTTCGGCAGAATCCTTTAATTTTATCATCATGAAGGCTATATTTCGTCGTTTTTTCAGTGAAAAATGTTATTTCATATGAAAACAAAATGGATACTACAGTTTGGAAGTGGATGATGCAAACGTCAGATACTAACAATAATACTGTTGAACCAGTTCATACAGCATGTGTACTACCTCATATCTTCTCATGAATATTAATGAGTTGGGAGCTATGGCCGTGAGTTCTCAAGTTTAAAGTGTTAGATCTTTGTCGAGGGTTCCATTTTATAAAATATTGCTAGTAAACCCCAATGGAAATCGGAAATCTATGACCTCATATCATCTCATGAATATTAATGACTTGGGTGCTATGGCCATGAGTTCCCCAGTTTAAAGCATTTGGTCTTTCATCTATTTTTAAAAATATTGCTAGAAAAGTATTGTTGTAGAATATGGCCCCAGGTCTTTAATATTTTTTTTATCCAAGCAGTGATCCAGATAATAAAAATTAATGTGATCTAAGTTGGATCAGTTTCCATCTTCAATTTTTTTCACGAAGATCCATACAGTACTGCCTTGCTACCAATTATCGCCGGGTACCAATTATCGCCAGACAGACTTCAAATAGCTATAACTTCACCAAAAGAAGCATCCCAAGTCTAGCATATAAGGTAAAACTATTTCCAAAGTGAATGGAGCCAATACACAACAAACTGCTTTCAAAATATGTGACTATTACTGGAATATGATCGTTTTATTTTCTGGTGGCGATAATTGTTACCCGGCGATAATTGGTAGCGAGGCAGTAGCATTTGTGTATTCCCGCCCATTTTACCATTTTCTTCACCGACTGTCCACGATTAAGGGTCGCAGACAGGATCAGGGCTTAGTCCTTTGGTGGAACAGGGGCGTAACAAACATACGGACAGACAGATGGTTCCGAAATTAACCCCTCTTTGGCGGATGTAAAAGTTCCCATTTTTATTGACCAAGGCCCCACATTTTTCGGACATGGGAGGGAACTGCCCCCACATTTCAAAATTTCTAGAATCAACACTGGTTTAGCTTCAAACCATTTTCCACACACATCTGGAGGGTGTGTACAAAGGCATCCAGTGTGAGCTAAACCAGCTTCATTAGCAGCAACGCTCATATTGGCTGCATTATCCGTCAAAAGGCAAGAAATTAATTCAATCTCAAAATCTGATGTAATTCACAAATTGCTTTACTAGTTTAGCTATATTAACACAAATGTGACATTCATCAATGATCCTTGTAGCAAGTGTTTTGGAGCAAAGAGTCCAGTCCTTGATAAAATTGCCAGTCAGTGAAATGTATCGCGTATTTACTGATTTGGTCAGTAAATACGCACATTCCCTTAAAATTTCAGTAAATATGCATATTTACTGGTTTCACATATTTACTGCAACATATCCATTATTGGCCACACTAGTCCAGAGATCTGATGTTAAAGACACTGGTTGACCTTTCATTTCAAAGATGACCTTTTCCTTTGCATTAGTGTTGGTATTGTTTATCGATATTGAAATATTTATCAATTCTTGATAAATATGCCGATATTGACAATGCAGGGTACAATATCAATATTGGAACATACTATTAAATAGATGCACTTCTGCTGTCTTCCATTAAAATAAGGCATAAGTTTGAAGATTATATTGCTTTTTATATCATTTTCGGTAACTTTTACTACGTCTACGTCTCAGAACACTACTAAACCTTGCGAAAGAGTTTGGAAGGTCTCCCCCAGGAAAGCATCTTTGCCCCGATATGCCAATATCTATTGATACGGAAAGTAAAAATATAGTTTGATATTGATATAAATATTCTTATTTGATACGAACACTACTTTGCATCATCATATATTTTGTGTAAAACTTTTGCTATGGTATTCCTTTTTGGGACAACATATCCAGGGTTAAGACTGTACATTAAATTTTTGCATCCTAGACCTTCCACTAGGCTCATAGGCCGCAAATCAAGAGTGCACATCAAGGCCATATTCTTTGTGATTTCATCTGACTTTGCCTTGGGTTGGTCTTTTTGAGGTGGTCTCCAAGATTTCTTCATAGTTGCTTGTGCCTTAACACTTGAGGCAAGAGAAAGTTGGCGGTTTGATTTTTGACAAGAATCCAAGTTCAGTGACTTATGCTTATGATTCAGTTGAGTCCTCATGGATGATGTTCCACCATGGTAGGCTAAAACTGCTTTGCAAATCTGACACTGGCTTACTTTTTATCATTTTTTTCTAAAAGTTCAAAATATTTCCACACAACTGAGGTGTTTTTCTTTTCAAATGACATGATAAAGTTTATTTGCCAATTATGTTCAATAAAGCCAGTTATAAAGAAAAAATATTCTTTTATTCCAAAAGCTGAAATTTTAAGTATTTTGCATAAACAAACAACATTTTCTAAGAAACAAGGACGCTAGTAACATCACGAATGACGCAACAGGTAGGTGAAGTGTTGTGTTTAACTCTAAAAGATTTTCTGTTTTTGTGTAATAATTTAGTGAAGAGATTTTAAAAAGTTGTTCTGACAGTTAAAAGTATTTTACACCCATTTAAGTGAATAATCAGCCCAAAGTATAGCACTCGGTTTTTTATGTCAGCTGACTTGTCAGTCAGCTGGCATTATGTCGTCACTCTGCGGCGTGGGCGTATGCGTCCGCGTGAACAACTTCTCCTCCAAAACTACAAGGCCTAGAGACGTGCTGTTTTTTTTAAAAGATACCTTATCTATCGAGGATGAAAAATTGTTCAAGGCATGCAAATCTGTCTGTTCGTCTGTTTGCTAGAGACATTACAAGGGGGGTACCCCCACCAAAAGTGTGAAAATTTCAACTTTTTATCACAATTTTCTCAGTGACTATTGCAGGGATTTCTCTCATATCTTGCATATATGTACTAGGCCAGAGGTAGATTCTCTTGTGTGAGTATGAGACCTGGATCTGTCTTACTTTTTTTTTAATAAATTTTTTTAATAATTTTTAATGCATTAACATTCATGAAATCATGCACAAAATCATTTATAACTTGAAAACTGTTGCATCTAGAGCATTTTGTTAAAATATGTTATTCAGCTACTTTTTTCATAGCTACAATATGGTGAGTAAGTTGGGTGCCTGTCTCAATAGCTAAGTGAGCAATAGCTACTTTTAGGCTTTTCAGTAACTTCCATCATGAGTAGAATCACTTGTAACT
Source organism: Sabellastarte sp. h YS-2021 (assembly GCA_964017235.1). Taxonomy (NCBI): domain Eukaryota; kingdom Metazoa; phylum Annelida; class Polychaeta; order Sabellida; family Sabellidae; genus Sabellastarte; species Sabellastarte sp. h YS-2021. Next base: position 76,963,107 of record OZ024929.1, on the reverse strand, counting down.
TAAAAACTATTGCATTTAGAGAATTTCGTATGAATATGTTATTCAGCTACTTTTGGGTCAGCTATAACATAGTAAAATTTTAGACCTGTAGCTCATGGCATAGCTGAGTAATAGCTACTTTTACGTTATCACTGTTGAGTAAATTGCTTATAACTTCAAAACTATTGCATTTAGAGAATTTCGTATAAATATGTTATTCAGCTACTTTTGGGTCAGCTATAACATAGTAAAATTTCAGACCTGTAGCTCATGGCATAGCTGAGTAATAGCTACTTTTAGGTTATCACTGTTGAGTAAATCGCTTATAACTTGGAAACTATTGCATTTACAGTATTTTGTTTCAATATGTTATTCACCTATTTTGGGATCAGCTATAACATAGTGAAGTTTCAGATCTGTGGCTCATTGCATAGCTGAGTAATAGCTACTTTGAAGTTCTCACTATTGAGTAAATCAGTTGTAATTGGAAAACTATTGCATTTAGAGAATTTCGTATAAATATGTTATTCAGCTACTTTTGGGTCAGCTATAACATAGTAAAATTTCAGACCTGTAGCTCATGGCATAGCTGAGTAATAGCTACTTTTAGGTCATCACTATTGAGTAAATCAGTTGTAACTTGAAAACTATTGCATTTACAGTATTTTGCTTTAATATGTTGTTCACCTACTTTTGGGTCAGCTATAACATAGTGAAATTTCAGACCTGTAGCTCATTGCATAGCTGAGTAATAACTACTTTGAGGTTCTCACTATTGAGTAAATCAGTTGTAATTGGAAAACTATTGCATTTAGAGAATTTAGTATAAATATGTTATTCAGCTACTTTTGGGTCAACTATAACATAGTAAAATTTCAGACCTGTAGCTCATGGCATAGCTGAGTAATAGCTACTTTTAGGTCATCACTATTGAGTAAATCAGTTGTAACTTGAAAACTATTGCATTTACAGTATTTTGCTTAAATATGTTGTTCACCTACTTTTGGGTCAGCTATAACATAGTAAAATTTCAGACCTGTAGCTCATGGCATAGCTGAGTAATAGCTACTTTTAGGTCATCACTATTGAGTAAATCAGTTGTAACTTGAAAACTATTGCATTTACAGTATTTTGCTTAAATATGTTGTTCACCTACTTTTGGGTCAGCTATAACATAGTAAAATTTCAGACCTGTAGCTCATGGCATAGCTGAGTAATAGCTACTTTTAGGTTATCACTGTTGAGTAAATCGCTTATAACTTGGAAATTATTGCATTTAGAGTATTTTGTTTCAATATGTTATTCACCTATTTTGGGGTCAGCTATAACATAGTGAAGTTCCAGACCCGTGACTCATTGCATAGCTGAGTAATAGCTACTTTTAGGTTATCACTGTTGAGTAAATCGCTTATAACTTGGAAACTATTGCATTTAGAGTATTTTGTTTCAGTATGTTATTCACCTATTTTGGGATCAGCTATAACATAGTGAAGTTTCAGATCTGTGGCTCATTGCATAGCTGAGTAATAGCTACTTTGAAGTTCTCACTGTTGAGTAAATCAGTTGTAATTGGAAAACTATTGCATTTAGAGAATTTCGTATAAATATGTTATTCAGCTACTTTTGGGTCAGCTATAACATAGTAAAATTTCAGACCTGTAGCTCATGGCATAGCTGAGTAATAGCTACTTTTAGGTCATCACTATTGAGTAAATCAGTTGTAACTTGAAAACTATTGCATTTACAGTATTTTGCTTAAATATCTTGTTCACCTACTTTTGGGTCAGCTATAACATAGTAAAATTTCAGACCTGTAGCTCATGGCATAGCTGAGTAATAGCTACTTTTAGGTCATCACTATTGAGTAAATCAGTTGTAACTTGAAAACTATTGCATTTACAGTATTTTGCTTTAATATGTTGTTCACCTACTTTTGGGTCAGCTATAACACAGTAAAATTTCAGACCTGTAGCTCATGGCATAGCTGAGTTATAGCTACTTTTAGGTCATCACTATTGAGTAAATCAGTTGTAACTTGAAAACTATTGCATTTACAGTATTTTGCTTTAATATGTTGTTCACCTACTTTTGGGTCAGCTATAACATAGTGAAATTTCAGACCTGTAGCTCATTGCATAGCTGAGTAATAACTACTTTGAGGTTCTCACTATTGAGTAAATCAGTTGTAATTGGAAAACTATTGCATTTAGAGAATTTAGTATAAATATGTTATTCAGCTACTTTTGGGTCAACTATAACATAGTAAAATTTCAGACCTGTAGCTCATGGCATAGCTGAGTAATAGCTACTTTTAGGTCATCACTATTGAGTAAATCAGTTGTAACTTGAAAACTATTGCATTTACAGTATTTTGCTTTAATATGTTGTTCACCTACTTTTGGGTCAGCTATAACATAGTAAAATTTCAGACCTGTAGCTCATGGCATAGCTGAGTAATAGCTACTTTTAGGTTATCACTGTTGAGTAAATCGCTTATAACTTGGAAATTATTGCATTTAGAGTATTTTGTTTCAATATGTTATTCACCTATTTTGGGGTCAGCTATAACATAGTGAAGTTCCAGACCCGTGACTCATGGCATAGCTGAGTAATAGCTACTTTTAGGTTATCACTGTTGAGTAAATCGCTTATAACTTGGAAATTATTGCATTTAGAGTATTTTGTTTCAATATGTTATTCACCTATTTTGGGATCAGCTATAACATAATGAAGTTTCAGATCTGTGGCTCATTGCATAGCTGAGTAATAGCTACTTTGAAGTTCTCACTATTGAGTAAATCAGTTGTAATTGGAAAACTATTGCATTTAGAGAATTTCGTATAAATATGTTATTCAGCTACTTTTGGGTCAGCTATAACATAGTAAAATTTCAGACCTGTAGCTCATGGCATAGCTGAGTAATAGCTACTTTTAGGTCATCACTATTGAGTAAATCAGTTGTAACTTGAAAACTATTGCATTTACAGTATTTTGCTTAAATATCTTGTTCACCTACTTTTGGGTCAGCTATAACATAGTAAAATTTCAGACCTGTAGCTCATGGCATAGCTGAGTAATAGCTACTTTTAGGTCATCACTATTGAGTAAATCAGTTGTAACTTGAAAACTATTGCATTTTATTGCGTTAATACATCCTATCCAATGGACAATTGCTAAACCGGTCGGCGCAGACCGGCCCGCCAAACGCCAGAAAAAGACGTCCTGTGTTTCCACCGGCTGGTCGGTCCCAGTACTGTGCATTCGCAAGGTGGCGCATGGTATTTACTTCCTGTCTAGACAACATGACGTCATAGCATCTTTTTCGTTTGGCGCGTGTACTGTGCAGACGCGTTTTCAACATCTCCAGAATTTTGAAGGAAAAGTGTGCTTTATGACGGATTTTAAACCTTATATGTGGAGAGTTTCTTTGTAAAGTGTTACCAGCTGGTCAAGCACGGATATACATTTAGAAATCTGCTGGAAACACTCCCTAGTTGGCTCAATTTATTATTGATGATAGGGCAGTAATCGACGAGATATATGAAGGCAGCCATTTTGCTAGTTTCCTCCCATTCAACCCTTGTGTTGTTAGGGGCAGATCAACAATATTGAGGAATTATGGATATACTTCTAACAGGTATTTTTATCCGTGTCTTTGTTTGAATTTTTCATCTATAACCTTCCAGCTACAATCACCATAGAAACGTCTCTACACGAGATCTTCAATCTACGTAGTTTTGAAATCTGTGAATGGAAGGAATTCCCCATCACAGATGCATTCTTCAGAGCGCACTGGTACCGACTTCTCTGCTGTAAAGCATCAGTCACACCAGCCCAGCTCGAGTATTTGGTGTTTTTTAATCAGAAGCATGAGATGAATTCTTCAGATTTCTTCAGAGCGCACTGGTACCGACTTCTCTGCTGTTAAGCATCAGTCACACCAGCCTAGCTCGAATATTTTTTCATCAGAAACAAGAGGTGAATTCTTCAGATTTCTTCAACCGACCTCTCAAGTATTTTCTACATAGAAGGAACTTTGGTCACTCTCAGTCCCACCCTTATGGATCCGGCACTTGTGTCGGTAGTAAGGGCAGTGGATGGCCAGGAAACTGGTTTGAGTGTACAGCCGGCTGAGAAGAAGAACCGACTTCAGACCGGCCAGGAATTTCATCTACAGAGTGCACTAAACCAGGCTTTTCTGCCTTTAAAGCATCAGCCGACCGGCCAGCTAAAAGAATGCGACCTCTGACGTCATACCCAGTCAGCCAATCGCGTGTCTTCACGAAGCTGGTCACGTGGTTTCACCGACCAGTCACGAAGTTTATCACGTGATTCACCGAACAAGAAGGTCGGAAGTACATTCTTTGCACTCACGTCTACTGTGATTCCAGTTTTTTAGTTCCTGTAATCCACCTCCAGCGTACTGGTACAGGCTTCTCTGCTACAGACATCAGTCGACCAGTAAGCTTACGTTTACTGTGATATAAGGAAAGAACACCTCTAGTGAGGGCGTGTCCCCGAAGTTGGTCACGTGATTTTCCGACCAGTTCACGAAGCTGATCGTCATCTCCAACCAGCCAATCACGTTGTCCCTCCGACCAGCAAGCTGGTCTTGTGACACACCGACCAACATTTGTTTCTATTTATAGCTCACAAGGGCTTCCCCAGCAACTGTCAAATCTACAAATAAGACGTGCGTTCAAAGATAGTTGTAGAATTGTTTTTCAACAACTGGTTATAGAGTGACTCGACCAGTACCGGCTATACAGCCTTGTACACTTGTTTTCAACAACTGGTTACAGAGTGTACCGGCTATACAGCCTTGTACACTTGCTTCAACAACCGGTTACAGAGGAATTAATGGAGGAAACTGAATTCAACACAAGATAGTTGTAAACTTCATTCAGCAACTGGTTAGAGGATGTACCTACGGTCTACACAGCCTTGTACACTTACTTCAACAACTGGTTACAGAGTGTACTGACTGACTACCGGCTAAACAGCCTTGTACAGTTACTTCAATAACTGGTTACAGTATGTACCGACCGGCTACCGGCTTCACAGCCTTATACAGTAGCCTCAACTGGTTACAGTGTACAGGCTACACAGCCTTGTACACTGGCTTCAACAACTGGTTACAGAGTGTACCGGCTGGTACTGGCTACACAGCCTGGTACACTTCAGCAACTAGCTACAGAGTGTACCGACTGGTACTGGCTACACAGCCTTGTACACTTGCTTCATTCTATGGGTTACAAGTCTACTAACAGGGTGTTGGCTACACAGTCCTTACTGTAGTGCTTCAACTCAACTGGTTTAAAAAAAAAAAAAAAAAAAAAAAAAGCTGGCTAATTATAGACCAGTAGCTGTCGTTGGTGACCCCAACCTGCCAGTTTTTGCCGGTTACAAGAATTACTGGTTACAGTACAGTACCGGGTATGGAGTCCGGGTACCGGACAGAGTTGCCTAAGGTTAATTGGGTTACAGAGAATTCTTAAACTGGTCAGTGATCTTGATGATAGGACAGTTTTCCAAGCTACTGCCAGGCAACCTTCCCTTATCACACCTCTCAACAACCTGTTATCGGTGCTGGACTTGACTGCAGAGATAATAATCAATTTTGTCATCAGGTCCGGCCAGGGGACTGACATCTCACATATTACAATTGCTCTGTAAATGCTGCACCTTGCAGGCTGCTGGCCCGGGGCAAAGAGTTTATTAATGTGAAAATAAGACCACAATAAAACAGAGAGACTGTTAACCTGGATCATTGTCACCAGACCGGACCAGTGTCCGGAGGGACAGAAAATATTGTCAGAATACCAAATGTCCCAAATGTGGCACACAATCTGCCTATAAGGTCCAGACTAAGCCCTTTTTTGGGAACTTAGGAAGCCTTGGGGACTGGACTTTAGGTAGTACAACTGTTGAAGGAGGGATACCTACGTCCATACCTATACAAGAACAATCCAGGAAATGCCTGAGATTTCACATCCAAGGTCGGGCATACCAACTCAAGGCCCGGCCATTCGGATTGTCCACAGCACCTTTTGAGTTCACCGTGATACCAAGCAGGTGAAATTGATGGCCATACACAAGGATTTAAGAGGCCACCAGTACCTAGACGGCTAGTTGGCGAGAGCCAGATCCCACCAGGCTTGTCTCCAAATACACAGGAACTAGTAAATAATGTGTCAGCAACTGGGTTGGCTAATGAACTTAGAGAAATCAGAGCTGGAGCCCAATCAAGACTTTGATTTTGTAGGCTACCAGTTTCGACTTCAGGTCTGATCGGTTCCGACCGACCCTGGACTGGGTACAGAACCTTCAAGAGACTGTTAAAACTGCTATCCCTACCGGCTTGCCCGGTCCGGGAATTCATGTCCTTGATAGGTTACTAACATCTACAGAAAAGCATGTTAATCTAGGCAGACTTCATATGAGACCCATACAGTGGCATCTCAAAAACAGCTGGAGGGTACCAGAATCACTGGAAAAGGTGATCCAAGTCCCCAGGTCCCTGCACCCCCATTTACAATGGTGGCTGAAGGAAGACAATGCACTTACAGGCCAACCATTACACCCAATAAAACATGCTCTGCAAATATTTACAGACGCATCAATAGAAGGGTGGGGCGCTCACTTAGATGAGCACTTGGCAGGAGCAACCTGGTCCCCTCCGGGAAGCAAGTTGTATATATAAACTATCTAGAACTTTAAGCAGTTTTTTCTGACTTTAAAGAGTTCTAAGACCTTTGCTTAAACAAGATAGTACTTGTAGCAACTGACAACACCACAGTAGTGTCATACATAAAGGAAGGAGGAATGCGGTCGGGCCCACTTTGTGCCCTACTATGGAGAATCTTGACCTGGGTACCAGGAAACAAGTGACTCTAAGCACGACACATTCCAAGCCGGCCTAATGTGGTAGCAGACAGGCTGTCCAGGCTAGGCCAGACCATCCAAACAGTGGTTTCTCCTTCCAGAGGTCTTCCACTCTATGCAGTAGGTGGCACCTGCCCAAATAAACTTATTTGCCACGAGGTTCAACAACAAGTCGCCTCTGTTTTGTGTCACCGGTACCGGATCCCCTGGCCACAGCAGTGGATGTGCTCAGTCGGCCATGGTAGGATCTAAAAGCATACACCTCACCATCAGCCATATTGGGCAAAGTGGTGAAGTTGCAAGACTCCCCATGTAAGAGAATCATTCTGATTGCTCCGGGGGTGCCCAACATGCCTTGGTTTTGGGATCTAGTGGCCATGTCCAGCCACATCCTGCTGAGCCTGCCCAATCTGTCCAGCCTGTTCACAGCCATTCGATCAGATCCCTCACAGAAATCTGACAAATCTTAATCTCCATGCAGGGCTCCTAGAGCCTCAGCAATCGAGGAGCAGGACTTGTCTGAGGCAGTGGCAGCAAGAATTGAGGCTCCTCAAAGGGGGGTCAATCAGATCAGTCTATGAGGCAAATGGGTCATTTTTACCAAGTGATGTATCTTTCATCAGGTGGACTTCGGGCACCACCTGTAAAGTCAGTTGTTTACTTCCTTAGGTACCTGTTTCAGGACAGGAAGTTGCAGCCCAGTACCATTGATGGTTACAGGTCGGCCATTGCTGATGGTCTAGAAATTTGCCCATCAATTTTAGTAAGGATGAAAATCTCACTCGTCTCCTGGATAGCTTCCACTGAGACAGACCCAAAGGCCGGAGGGTAACCCCTTCCTGGAACCTCTCCCTGGTTTTTGCACCAGCTGACAAGGTTCATTTTGAACCAATTAAAGGCCTCCTTGAAGCATTTGACCTTCAAGTCAGTTTTCCTCTTGGCCCTGGGTTCGGGCAAGCGTAGAAGTGAGATACATGCTTGGCAAACAGCCCAACACCATTGATGGTTATAGGTCACTCATTCTTGATAAACTGGAAATCAATATCAGTAAGGACGAAAATCTCGCTCGTCTCCTGGATAGTTTCCTGAGAGACAGACCCAGAGGCAGGAGTGGCATACCCTCCTGGAACTTCTCACTGACCGTGCACCAGCTGAGACTCCTTTTGATCCAATCAAGGAGGCCCCCTTGAAGCATTTGACCTTCAAGACGGTATTCCTCTTGGCCCTTGGGTCGGGCAAGTGCAAAGTGAGATTCATGCCTGGCAAAACTGATATATTGGACACCAATCCGATTGGTCAAAGGTGTCCCTGTATCCATCACCCAGCTTTCTATCCTAGAATCAGCTGGCCATAGAGTGTCCAGTGTGGCCCCTGGGGTTATAACAGCCCTGGCCTCGACTCTGGATAGATCCCTCAAGTCTGACAGGTCCCTCTGTCCGGTCAGAGCATTATGCTACTATTTGGACAGGACCTCAGACATCGGGCAGAATAAGGAGGTGGCTTTTGTCTCCTTTAAGAAAGGTTTCAACAAAGACATCTCACCTGCCACTATCTCCTCTTGGATCAAGCAGACTGTGATCCTATGTTATGAGCTCTCTGACCAGGAGGCCCACATTTAACATCAGGTTAAAGCCCATGATGTCAGGGCCTTTGCTTCTTCTAAGGCCTTCCAGTCGGGAGTCTCCTTAGATCCAATCTTGTCAGCCTGCCACTGAAGTCACAATACCTTCACACAGTTCTATATGAAGGGCGGGGCTTGGGCTGATTCAGAGCTTTACCAATTGGGCTCGGTAGTGGCTGCTCAGCAGATCCACAAGTGGCCCGTAGATTGAGGAGATTTGTATATATGTATAAACAGTTTCTTCATGTACATAAGAATTAAGTGTGGCGTGCTTCCTTTGGGAGGTTTATTTGCATTCTGGGACTGAACTCATCCCTCTCTTCCCCTACCTCAGAGCAGGTCTGCAAAAGGGGGGGGGGGGGGGGGGGGGGGGGGGGGGCGACGGCGGTATAGCCCCGGGTAACCGGCTGCTGGCAACCGACCATGGCCTTGCAGGGTTTCTTGACCTTAAAGTCAACCCAGACCTGGACCTATAGGTCTCCTGACGAAGTCAGCCTAGACCGTAGGTTAAAATTTGCTATTACTTGTGAGTTCACATAAGTCCCTAGTAACTTACCCGCCGACCAAGCGGTAGTTATTCAGCAATTGTCCATTGGATAGGATGTATTAACGCAATAAAATTGCAAATTTAATAAGTAAATTAAATTTTTATAAGTTAATACCCTATCCAATGGACACACAAGACCCTCCCACCGACCCCGCTATCAGCTTACTAGGGGTCTAATAGTTTTAGACAACGAAAAAGATGCTATGACGTCATGTTGTCTAGACAGGAAGTAAATACCATGCGCCACCTTGCGAATGCACAGTACTGGGACCGGCCAGCCGGTGGAAACACAGGACGTCTTTTTCTGGCGTTTGGCGGGCCGGTCTGCGCCGACCGGTTTAGCAATTGTCCATTGGATAGGGTATTAACTTATAAAAATTTAATTTACTTATTAAATTTGCAATTTACAGTATTTTGCTTTAATATGTTGTTCACCTACTTTTGGGTCAGCTATAACATAGTGAAATTTCAGACCTGTAGCTCATTGCATAGCTGAGTAATAACTACTTTGAGGTTCTCACTATTGAGTAAATCAGTTGTAATTGGAAAACTATTGCATTTAGAGAATTTAGTATAAATATGTTATTCAGCTACTTTTGGGTCAACATAGTAAAATTTCAGACCTGTAGCTCATGGCATAGCCGAGTAATAGCTACTTTTAGGTCATCACTATTGAGTAAATCAGTTGTCACTTGAAAACTATTGCATTTACAGTATTTTGCTTAAATATGTTGTTCACCTACTTTTGGGTCAGCTATAACATAGTAAAATTTCAGACCTGTAGCTCATGGCATAGCTGAGTAATAGCTACTTTTAGGTTATCACTGTTGAGTAAATCGCTTATACCTTGGAAATTATTGCATTTAGAGTATTTTGTTTCAATATGTTATTCACCTATTTTGGGGTCAGCTATAACATAGTGAAGTTCCAGACCCGTGACTCATTGCATAGCTGAGTAATAGCTACTTTGAAGTTCTCAATGTTGAGTAAATCACTTGTAATTTGAAAACTATTGCATTTAAAGAATTTAGTATAAATATGTTATTCAGCTACTTTTGGGTCAGCTATAACATAGTAAAATTTCAGACCTGTAGCTCATGGCATAGCTGAGTAATAGCTACTTTTAGGTTATCACTGTTGAGTAAATCACTTATAACTTGAAAACTATTGCATTTAGAGTATTTTGTTGCAATATGTTATTCACCTATTTTGGGGTCAGCTATAACATAGTGAAGTTCCAGACCTGTGGCTCATTGCATAGCTGAGTAATAGCTACTTTGAAGTTCTCACTGTTGAGTAAATCAGTTGTAATTGGAAAACTATTGCCTTTACAAAAATTTGTGCAAATATGTTATTCAGCTACTTTTTGGTCAGCTATAACATAGTGAAATTACAGACCTGTAGCTCATGGCACAACTGAGCAATAGCTATTCTCAGGCACTGACTGTTGAGTAAATCAGCTATAACTTGAAAAATATTGCATTTGGAGTATTTTGTTAAAATATATTGTTCACCTACTTTTGGGTTAGCTATAACATAGTGAAATTACAGACCTATAGCTCATGGCATAGCGGAGCAATAGCTATTTTCTGGTTCTCACTATTGAGTAAATCAGTTGTAACTTGAAAACTATTGCATTTACAGTATTTTGCTTAAATATGTTGTTCAGCTACTTTTAGGTCAGCTATAACAGAGCAAAAATTCAGACATGTAGCTCATTGCATAGCTGAGTAATAGTTACTTTGAGGTTCTCACTCTTGAGTAAATCAGTTGTAACTTGAAAATTATTACATTTAGAGTATTTTGTTAAATATGTTATTCAGAGACGTTTTGGTCAGCTATAACATAGTGAAATTGCAGACCTCTATGTCATGGGATAGCTGAGCAATAGCTTCTTTCAGGTTCTCACTGTTGAGTAAATCATTGTATCCAACCTGTAGGAAATCATGGGCTGGGAATCTGTTAATATGGTCCGATTTGACCTTGGAACCCTCCTTCAAGGTCAAATGAGGATAGCCAAACATAAAAGTGCTTATAACTCGCTTATTATTGGTCCCAGAGGTTGGAATGAAAACCAACCTATAGAAAATCATGAGCTGGGAATTTTTTGGTGTGGTCGGATTTCACCTTGGACCCCTCCTTCAAGGTCAAATGAGGATAGCCAAACTTAAAAGTGCTTATAACTCATTTATTATTGGTCCTAGAGGTTTCGAATGGAAAACCAACCTATAGAAAATCATGGGCTGGGAATCTTTTGGTGTGGTCGGATTTGACCTGGGACCCCTCCTTCAAGGGCAGTTGAGGATAGCCAAACTTACAATTGCTTAGAACTCGCTTATTATTGGTCCTACAAGTTTGGGATGGTAAACAAGCTACAGGAAATCATGGGCTGGGAATTTTTTTGTGTGGTCGGATTTGACCTTGGACCCCCTCCTTCAAGGTCAAACAAGGATAGCCAAACTTAAAAAGTGCCTATAACTCACTTATTATTGGTCCGAGAGGTTTGGGATGGTAAACCATCCTAAATTCTTTGGCTGGGAATCTTTTGGTATGGTCAGATTTGACCTTTGGACCCCTTCTTCATGGTGGAACGAGGATATTGCATTTATAGTATTTCTTTAAATATTTTAACCTACTTTTTACCCTTAAACAATTACCTTGTTACTTTATTTCATAATACCATTTGCAGGGCACAACTTTTTTGTCGTTTTCTTCTGTCAGCTTCGGAATATCTTTCGAACATGCTGTTCAGTTACCATTTACTGTATTTCTGTACAGCCCTTTCCCTGATAATTATGCTTTCCTCTCATTATCACCATCACAAATCAAAAACATTCAGTCAGCTGACACAGTGCCCGTTCACGGGCACTCTCCTCTTGTCATCATAATTCCCACCGTTGAGTGGTAGTCGGTTACTCGTGATGCCCCTACTGAAAATGATATTTAATCCAAATCAGTCAAGTCATTCTCCCACAGTGTATCTATGGCACAGTTTACCTTTCTCCTTGACAATGCATTCTCAGATTTATCTTGGTATTATAATCAAAAGATTTATTTCATGTTAATGACCCTGTTTCTTGCCAATACAGCTTTGACTCTTAAATGACATTATCCTTGTTGCCCTTTTGCAGTATCGTAAAATGAAGATCAGTTTCAATTTCCAAATCATTAAGAGCATGTAAGAAACTGTAACATCAAAAATCAAGAGTATATTTGTATGTACTGGTGGAAAGAAGTAGCTTTTTAGGTTGTGACACCAAATGTTACAGTTTTTAATGATTGTGTAAAATCCTATGTGAGGTGGTATTAGTGGGTGGACGATTAGATGTGTGCTCGATTAATCGTCGGTGACAGTGTGCAATCGCGGTCGGTCATTAACGTTTTCTAATGATCGACTTCAGCTTAAATCTTACCTTTCCTGATGTATCTCAATATCCACATATTTTTCATATATTTTACAAATTTTTACTTAATAAATCAACAGATTTGTCATGCATTTGGAGTTTGTTTATGTCTATCACCATATTTAGAGGAAGTGTGTCTTCTTGGTAGATTCTAAATGTCAAAACACCATTAATTTTTACCGGATGGGTCTGTACTTTATCTTGGAAAGTGTTTCATGATATAATGGCCAACAATGGAGTAAAAAGTTGATTCTGGTCAATGATTGGACGATTTATCAACCCTGGAAATAGGGGTGATTCCTATCACTAGTGATATATATGTAAGGAAGTAGTTCACCAATTCCACAATACTGGCACCAGTTAGTGCTTTGATAACCTAACATTCAGTAAGTACAATTGTTTCAGTATTTGGAAGTATATTTCAACTTTAAAAAAACATAGAGCAGTGGCAAATTTTAGTGTTCAGGTCAATAAATTAAAAGTTGTTTCTTTATCTTTGTTTTTTAATAGATTTCTGCGATGACATAGCCAATAAAACCCTTGCAGAGCGACCCAGTTCCCTCTTTCAAAAAGAACGAACTCGAAACTGGCCAGAGTTGTACCAAGATTCTAGCACAGATTCAGAAGAAGTAGACTCGGACAGCGGTTATAGTAGTCCGAAGCGAAACCAAGCATCTAGTGGAACACACCCTCTCACAGGAACTCAGCCACAACCCCCAGTAGGATATATTCCTGAAATAGTGCCTTTCTCAAATGTTCAATACAGTTCAGTGTTGACTGAGCCTGGGACTTCAGAAATGCCATCTTTTGGCAGATATGCACAGGCTGTTGCAGGTGTATATAAAAAAGCATTACAGAGTGCAGGGAGTGGAAACAGTGGTCCTGGCTCACTGGCTGGGCTGATAAAAGCATGTACTGGCTCAGTAGACAACCCAGTGAACCCTCACAACTCTTCAGGAACTTTTATCAGTAGTAACAATAATGATACCAGTGCCTCACCTAAATTGTCACAAGCCAGCAATGCGCAACCACCACACACTATCAATAGTGGTAGTAGTATTATAAGTGGTAGATCCAAATCTGCAAAAACTAGGAAAAAGAAAAGCGACAAGCAAAACATATTAGAAAACAGTGGACTAGGTAGCATTAATGACATGACTACTGCTGTTAGTAATAGTTCAACCAGCAGCAATACATTGTTGTTTGTGGATAGTAGCAGCAGGAGTAGTAGTAGTAGTTTATTGACTAGCAGTGTGGTCTCTATGACCGTACCTTCGTCTAGCCTTGGTGGCAGTGGTCAAACCACCACTACACTGAGTTGTGATAGCAACCAGGATGAGTCAGTATTATCAGGACACCAAAGCAGTAATTATTACAAGTCAGACACCAGTATTGCTACAAGCAAGACAGGAGGAGGAGACGGAGAGGATAGTGAAGGTGCTACAGGGTCGAGACGTAAGCGGAAACGTAGTCGAAAACACAAGAAAAAGCACAAGTCTTCAGGTGATGCAAGCCTTGATAGAAAGGGAGGTACTCAAAGCGATGGTGGTACCTCAGGGGTACTAAGTACTGTTTCAAGTGACAAGTCTTCCTCACTGGCAGTGGACAGCACTCACAGTGTAGCATGTGATATCTTACATTTTGAGGATGAGAATGAGTTTCCAGATTTACTGAGTGCCGCTGGGGGATTATCTGACTCTCAAACTCATATAACTCCTTCACTATCATACAGTGATATCCTCAAGGGACAGCAAAGCCATCATGTGAGTACAGAAAATTATCTAATAGTGTTACAGTTTGTGATGGGTCAGTAGTGCTAGTATTTGAGAATCATACAGTATTATAGCCAACACTTTGGTTATCATTGCATAAAATACTGGGATAACTTAAGAAACGTGAAACAGGCAACCAGTCTGAAGAATTGTAACCTTTTCTCAAAATATTTGCATAGTGTTTAAATTTCAACAGTTTTTCAGGAGTGTCTTTTCAGACATTGAAGAAGGGGGTAAATTGTGACTTATATAGGGGTGCTATGAATTTTTAAGCTCTATGGAATTCCAAACCAGCTTGAGGTCCTGTGGCATTCTAAATAGACAAAGTACACATAATTTCATTGAAATAATTGTGTATCTGTTAATGTAAAAAAATATATATATTTATAAAAATGCATATTTGGTTCAATTCTTTATCCAATATAAGTTACTGCCTTTTAATAAGCTGTAAAATTGTTAAACTGTTTAAGTACAATCTCAAGCTTACAGGATTTCAAAGTTATAGGAAAAGTTTCATCAGAAAGGCACACACAGCACCTGGATACACACTTTCCTACACCTAGTGTAGGTGAGGGATGGGGAATTGCTTGTTTATATTCAGGGGAGACATGAAGCAAAGTGGGTCTGCCGGCCCACGCATTTTCTATTCCTAATAGTTCAGAAAAAAGTGGGCGGATTCTCTTCAAATTTAGCACATGTATGCAGTACATATGGGAAAATTTTCTGGATATTATGTCATGACATTTCAACCAATCAGAGAAATCATATGACCAAAAACATGTTTCTCAAAGGGTGTACTTGTCCGGATGATTACTTAAAAAGCGCTTCACCTATTCACATGAAATTTGGCAAGTAGATTTGGCAAGTTAGATGTCTGGAAAACATTAACTTTTTGGAAGTTTGGCAAGTTAGATGTCTGGAAATCATAAACTTTTGGAAGTGATCTGATACAAAATGGCTGACTTATTAACTATTACCTAAATACCCTGATTTTTGTTAACGATGAAAATGAAAAATCTTTAATATCTCAAAAACGGTGCAATAAAGAGTGATTTTGATGAAATTTTTGCCCCAAGGGTATATGCAGAATCATCTGCCAAACTTTTGCCAAAAATTGTTGTCCCACCATTTTTGGTGGCCATCTTGAATTTCTTTGTAAAATTCAAACCGCATGTAACTCGGAAACAGTGCGAAATAGAGTGATTTCAATAAATTTTTTGCCCTCTAGGGTATCTGCAGAATCATCTGGCAATTTTTGCTAAAATCGTTCTCCCATTTTTGGTGGCCATCTTGAATTTCTGTGTAAGCTGCAAAAATGCATATTTCTTGGAAACGGTACAAGATAGAGCGATTGAAATTTTTTTCCAGCATGGTATCTCCGTAGAGTCATCTGGCAGTTTGTTTCAAAAATCATTTTCCTGCCACTTTTGGTCGCCATCTTGAAATTCTGTTTAAAACGCATTTATCTTGGAAATAGTGCAAGATAGATCAATTTCAATGAAATTTTTGACTCCCAGGGAACAGTCAGGTCATCTGCCACTTTTTGCCAAAAATTATTTTCCTGCCATTTTTGGCAGCTATTTACAGGTAGGTTAAATTTTTGCATACCGTAATTATCCGTATAAACGCCCCCTCCCTATCGCCCTCCCCCCCACGAGATAAAAGTTTATAATTTCTTCAGATTTAAGGTTAGTTTCTAATATTTTAAGCTCTCCCACCATAAAACATGCTGGGAAGCGAGATGAAGGCTGTAATTGTCTCTTATCGCCCATTGCCACTGGACTTGAGAGTTGATTTTTTTAATCTGTAATAGTAGCCCCCCCCCCCCCCCCCCCCCCCCTTTGAAAAATGCATCGCCCCCGGGGCGTTTATACGGATAAATACGGTAAATGGGAAAACATTGGGGTGCTTTGTTTTTTTGCTGTGCAACACAAAATATTTTTTCTGTTGAGAAGCAATACTGTAGTTGGGTCTGGTTGTCCACTTGTATAAATTGAAAAGTGGATCAGAGTCATATTTTCACACAAGGCGGGGTCTACTCATAGTTCAGTCCTCTAAGGTGATCTGTGTCTGCATTGGGACACCACAATTTTAATTTCCTGTCAGCATCCAAAGGCCTTGGTCGGAAGATTATAAAACAGATTCCGTCCATGGATCGTTCATCACGTTTTTATATAAACTTTAATATCTCATTTATTTATAAAGATATCTTCCCCAAATTTGCAGTGAATGTTTATGGCTATGAAAACATTTCTGTGCAAAGTTTTAACCTCATTTTCAAACACAAAATTGCCGCCATAGCCAATTGTTTGAAAATCATAAAGGTGCTCTAAATCATGAAATATTGCAGCTAGCTTCATCAAATTTGCACAAAAGTTATATGGCTAGAAAAGCTAGTCTGACAGTAATTTTGGCCTAGTTTGCAAAACAAAATGGCCGCCATATCACATGTTTATTGTCAAATGTGGATATCCTATTAAAAAGGCCTTCTATCTCCCTTACCATTGCTCCTAGGGGTTCGGTATGTGAAAAGAATTTATAGGAAGTCAAGGCTTGGGAATCTTTCCCAGGTGTTTACTTTGACCTTTGACCTGTGCTTCAAGGTCAAATGGGGTCATCACACTAAAACGTCCTTATATCTCCCTTATTATTGGTGCTAGGGTTTTAGAATATAAAAGCAGCCTATGGGAAGTCCTGATCTGCAAATGTTTTGCCTGTGGACAATCTTGGCCTCATTTTGAAAAGCAAAAAATAGCCAATTACTTGAAAATTATTAAGATGCTGAAAACTTGAAATATTGCAGCTAGGTTCATCAAATTTGCACAGAAGATAATATGGCTAGGAAAGTTAGCCTGGTGGTAATTTGGCTTATTTTGGAAAACAAAATGGCCATCATATCACATGTTTAATGTCAAATGGGATTATCCTATTAAAAAGGGCTTATATCCCCCTTATCATTGCTACTAGGGGTTGCAAATGTGAAAAGAACTTACTTATCTTACTACAAAGGCCTTATATCCCCCTTAGTTCTCCATTATTACTGATCCTAAGGTGGGAGATAACCACTGCAGCAGCAGTATTGTTTTAATATAAAAGGAAATTCAAACAATCTGTACTGTTGGCGAATAGATGTGGCCCTGAATAATCTTTGGTGAATCAATGGCAGTTGGTCATGAAATCTGAAATAAAACAATTATTTTGTAAAATTTTAAAAATTATTATCACATTGGTAAGTATCATCAGTATATACTGCAAAAGTTTAGAAATTTTACAGAATTGTGAACTTGAGGTTGTTTGCAACTACACATATTTGGGGAAAAGTTGTATATAAATGTTTGAGTATCAAATAAGCAAAAACAAGACACTGCTACATTGGTTATCTCCTGATGGATATTACCCCAAACTGGAAAAAATGTGACCTCAAAACGGGTTTGGGGCCCAAGGATCTATAATAAGGGCAATGTAAGGCCTTTTTACCCCACAGCCCTTAAGGGCTGTCGGGTATTGTTTTCACCCATGGTGTCCGGATGGGCGGGCGGGCGGGTGGGCGTCCGGGCGGGGGGAAATAGTTTGTCCGGGCTGTATCTCAGAAACCGTAAGGTGTAGGAAGTTGATACTTGGTAGGGACATTGGTTAGGGGGTGTAGGTGTGCAACGTCATGGTGTGACCTTGATTTGACCTTTGACCTTTGACCTTGCCGTAGTGACCTTGAGTTTGAAAATCTTGTCCGGGCTGTATCTCGGAAACCGTAAGGTGTAGGAAGTTGATACTTGGTAGGGACATTGGTTAGGGGGTGTAGGTGTGCAACGTCATGGTCTGACCTTGATTTGACCTTTGACCTTGCCGTAGTGACCTTGAGTTTGAAAATCTTGTCCGGGCTGTATCTCGGAAACCGTAAGGTGTAGGAAGTTGATACTTGGTAGGGACATTGGTTAGGGGGTGTAGTTGTGCAACGTCATGGTCTGACCTTGATTTGACCTTGCCGTAGTGACCTTGACCTATAAATTCTTGTCCAGGCTATATCTCGGAAACTGTAAGGTATAGGAAGTTGATATTTGGTAGGGACATTGGTTAGGGGGTGTAGGTGTGCAGCGTCATGGTGTGACCTTGATTTGACCTTTGACCTTGCCGTAGTGACCTTGACCTATAAAATCTTGTCCAGGCTATATCTCAGAAACCGTAAGGTGTAGGAAGTTAATACTTGGTAGGGATATTGGTTAGGGGGTGTAGGTGTGCAACGTCATGGTCTGACCTTGATTTGACCTTTGACCTTGCCATAGTGGCCTTGACCTATAAAATCTTGTTCGGGCTATATCTCGGAAACCGTAAGGTGTAGGAAGTTGATATTTGGTAGGGGCATTTGCTAGGTGGTGTAGGTGTGCAGTATCATGGTCTGACCTTGATATGACCTTTGTCCTTGCCGTAGTGGCCTTGACCTATAAAATCTTGTCCGGGCTATATCTCAGAAACTGTAAGGTGTAGGAAGTTGATACTTGGTAGGGATATTGGTTAGGGGGTGTAGGTGTGCAACGTCATGGTCTGACCTTGATTTGACCTTTGACCTTGCCATAGTGACCTTGACCTATAAAATGTTTTCCGGGCTATATCTCGGAAACCGTAAGGTGTAGGAAGTTGGTACTTGGTAGGGACATTGGTTAGGGTGTGTAGGTGTGCAATGTCATGGTCTGACCAGGATTTGACCTTTGACCTTGCCATAGTGACCTTGAGTTTAAAAATCTTGTCTGGGCTATATCTCGGAAACCGTAAGGTGTAGGAAGTTGATACTTGGTAGGGACATTGGTTAGGGGATATAGTTGTGCAACGTCATGGTCTGACCTTGATTTGACCTTTGACCTTGGCGTAGTGACCTTGACCTATAAAATCTTGTCCGGGCTATATCTTGGAAACCGTAGGGTTGAGGAAGTTGATGCTTGGTAGGGACATTGGTTAGGGGCTGTAGGTGTGTATTATCATGGTGTCACCTTAATTTGACCTTTGACCTTGTCCTAGTGACCTTGACCTATAAAATCTTGTTTCACCTTTGGGTCTCTCTTTTGATGCAGATTAAGCACTGTTAAAGTCATATTAGAATTTATTAAGAATTTTACTTTCATAACTTCCCATTGTAAGAGATAGAATTTCATCAAGTGAGCCACAGATTTTGCTCCAACACCACACATAAGCATTCATTAAATGTATTACCACTTCTATATGCATGGTAATATTCAAACCATCTAAACCATAATTTGGCCATGCAGATGTAGATAAAGAGGGTTGAATTTTAGTTTGCTGATTAATGCTGTCATCTTGTTATTGAATTATCTTGTTTTAATACTTCATCTTTATATGCATGATCTTTCTTTTAAACATTATTTGGACCTTTATATAACTGACAGTGCTCTGAAAGTATCCTAAAGTTTATACTTATACAGTACTTCTGTATCTCATGGTGTTGAAACTATTTCCCTAGGCTGTGGGGTACGGGCATCTCTGATGCTATTTTTTTGTTTGATGACCCAATTTAACCTTGAAGCAGGGCTCAATGTTAAACTTCAATACTTGAAAAAGATTCACAGGGCATGATTTCCTGTGAGGAGTTTTGAAATGTTTTCACATCAAAACCCCTAGGACTAATGTTAAGGGAAACATAAGCCTTTCTAATATGATCACCCTTTTTGACCTTAAAGGTGTGATATGGTGGCCATTTTGTTTTCACAACGAGGCCAAAATTATTCTCAATCCTGCTTTCGTAGTCGTGTAACTCTTTTATTTTGCAATCTGATGAAGCTTGCTGAAATATTTTAAGAATCTGCTGTCGACCGTAGCTTATGGTGGCCATATCTTTTTCAAAATGAGTCCAAAATTGCGTACAGACATGTTTTCGTAGCCTTGAACATTCTCAGCAAATTTGGTGAGGATATCTTCATAAATGAATAAGATACATATATAAAGGTTCATGTAAAAATGTAACAAATGGGCGTATACACAAACACATGCACAGAAGGCATTTTATAATCTACTGACTGGGCCGTTGGTTGGCGGGAGTTGAAAGTCCTACTCACAACAAATCATTTACAGCTTTATTTACTGGGGCTTTTTTCATTTTCTGAGAGAAAAGCAAATGAAAAAAATAATTCAATTTGTATGAAGAGAACACAGAAACATTGATTATTCCCATTTCACTGAAGTTAATCAATATAAAAATCATGATATTTTTATATTCATTCAGTTGGGTTTCTGTCAAAATATTTTAACAAATGGCCAAACTATCTTGTCTGTACTTTTTTTATCCGTGATTGTAAATGATTGTGCTTAACATGAAAGTAGGATTCAATAATATCATTACAAGTTTATCAGCAATTAGGACACATGTATTAAAAAATTTAAAATATGGAAGGAAAAAAACCCAGGAAACACAAAATGCCTCCCAAGTGGGAGTAAATTGTTCAGATCGGGGATGAGGTTTTAGTTCTTATTTTCTGGTGTTAAGATCATTTTATACAAATACAGAAGGAAAATGTTATTACAGACATCTAGATAGTCGCAATGAAACAGTAGTAATAATGGTGAATAAACTTAAATATTACAGATAATAAATCGGAAGATACCATAACATTCTCTCACATTTTATAGTTTTAGGTTTGATAACGATTGTAATGTGCGTGTTCTCTTTTCATTAACCCCATTTCCTATTGAATTTGTGTGAGACTAAAACATAACTTATTCAGTGTCCTGGAATGGGAATGGTTTTATATTGGTGGGTTACTAATTATGGAAAATGTGGTCCTATCTCATCCCTAATTGTCAACAAATGAAATCGTGTCAACAAAAATTTTTGTAATAGATACTAGGGATGGGTCGGTAGGCCCGGTGTCTCAGTATCGAGAGCATTTTAATGAATACCTTGGCAAGATTTTATAACTGCCACTTTGCTTGACCTCATATAATTTAAGGAAAGCTTAAAATAGTGGAAACATACCCTAAATCTGAAGAAATTATTCACTTTTATCCCATATTTTTGTACATTTGCAGTATTTTATAGCAATTTCATAGTAATTATTAGTGCTGGGACGATGTTTGAAGAAGTTCGATAGTTCGCTTTGTTTACTGCCCCGATTTCAGAGTTCAGTTCAAACGTCTGAAAATTCGGACCTGTTTCTTTTATTGAAAATATGGCGGAATTTATTTAAAATATACATGGATTTTATATTTTTGCTATATTTTCAACAAAGTGACAAGATTTTATGTGAGATGTCTGCGTTTTAACTGGTTTTGAAAATGTTGTTTCGAAGATCAATGTAGACTGAAGTTTGCTAGCTTGTAAAGACACCAAACATCGAACCAAATATTTGAAGCGATTTCATAGCACTAGTAATTATGTGACAAAACTTTATGACCTCCATCTCGCTTGTCAACACATAAAATTGATAGGAAAACTTAAAATAGTGGAAACAGACCAGAAGTCTGAAGAAATGACACTTTGTCCCATAATTTTGTATATTTAGGGATTTTTGTTGTGACTTCGTTGAGAGAAAATGCCCATAATTTGGTTTCACAAGTTTGCTAATATGAGATAAATGTGTGATAAATTTCTTCAGATTTCTGATTTATTTCCAATATTTTAAGTTTTCCTTCAATTTTTTGTGTTGACAAATGAGACTGAGGTTATAAAGTGTCACCAAAAACATGGCTGTTCTGCTCAACATAATCACCACGCAGTATGAAAGTCTGTAAATTAGGGCAGGGTCGGTAACACTGGTATCTTGGTATCGAGACCAATTCACTTCAACACCGTGGTGACATTTTACAGCCGGTATTTCGAAAGTCAGTATATAATATTGTGAGAAAACGTGAAGTATTAGAAACAAACCTCAAATCTGAAGAAATTACAAACTTTCATCCCATATTTTTATATTTTAGCACTTTTATAGTGATTTCTTCCAGAACTGCAATGTTTTCTTTTTGCGAATCATACTTCCGGTTGGTGGGCCTATTCGATTGGGGATATGCTAGAACGCAATTTCTTCTTTGGGTATCCCGGAATCGGTATGGTTTTACACTGGCAGGATACCGACATGGAAAATCTGCTACTGACCCTGCCCTACTGCAAATGAATGAAAATATGTTTTTGTTGCCCTGATAAAGCATTAATCATATAAAGGATTGAAATGTCGAGTTTCTTAATCGTTCTTTAAATACAAATGATTTTCGTTCATTTCTACCACAGCCAAAGGCTAGGGAGAATAGCGGTATTTGTGTTACACTATTACTTAGAGAAGTATCTGCTTTATATAAGAATTCTGCAAAAAGTTTCAACTATTTCTTCACAGTAGTATGACAAAGTAAACTCACATTCGCTGTGCTTATGACAAAATTTTACTGAGAGTCAAAGTATTCGAAAAGTGTGTTTCTTGTTTTTATTGTTTAGTGGAGGTAACCCCAAGGAAAATAAGTGTCTGTTTGAAGTAGTGCTCAGTGGAATTTTACCATCAAACATGTTAAAAGAAATGATAGTTGAGTTACACACATGGTTATGATTTCCTTCCTAGTTATTGCTAGGACTCTTGCCTGTTTGGGCCTAGTATCAATATGTAAACAGGACTGCACAATCCAGAAATATAGCCATAACAGTTCACAGCAAGATTTCTTACAGCTATTATTGATTTTCCAAGTCTAGTCCTGAATACTCCCATAAATACTGTCATTTCTATGTCAACATCCAACAGAAAAGCAGTATTTGAATGCTTCATTTATCCCTAAAATGTGTGTGTAAATGTACTTAAAACACTTATTATTAATAGAAATTTGATCGATTTTCACTGGTCAAATATGACAATTTTCCTAATGTCAAAGTTGGTGTTCTACGTCTTATTTGACAGCCAGGGTCATATTGTGGGAGTCTAACCCACACAGATGATAGGCTGTGATTAGATGCAAATTTCCCAAAAGCTATATTAATTAATGTATTAAAAACAAGACCACTGCCACAGTGGTTATTTGCTGCCAGGTATCAAGCAAAAGTGGATGTAGTGTGATCTTGAAATAGGGTTCAAAGCCCAAGGACCAATAATAAGGGAGACATAAGGCCTTTTTAATTAAGGCCGAAATGATTAGCAAAATTTGCTAGCTGGGTAGTCGCTTGCATTAACCATCAACTAACCGATTAACTGTTTCTGAGGTTTAGCATGTTTGAGAAGATAGAACCAAAACGTCACATGGACATGTATTCCAGATGTAAATAAAAAAATGATGGATCGTGAGATGCTAGAAAGGCCAATACTTTTCCAAATTGTTGGGTAATTAGGTAATAATATAATATTTGATATTTTAAAAATAAAATACAGATTAAATGCTGTAATTTGATACCTTTTATGATCTTTAAGCAGAGAATCCTTTAATGCGCAATGACGTATGCGTAAGCGTATACGTATAACCCATCCGTGATCCGTATGCGTTTTATGTGGTTCCATTAACACGTATATTTACACACGTAAAAAATATTTCCAACCAAAAATGAGGAAAATTTATAAACAACACAGACTAAACACTTATATTTATCTGTTGAAGGAAAAAAAACACATTTTCAGCTCACGACAAAAAAGTGCTGAATCCACAAACATGTAGATCTACACACTAACTTGCAAGCCAGCTTTCAAATTAACCTTCTAAAGACTTGTAATATTTTTCCATAAAGTATTTTTTCCAAGATATAATATTTAAAACAGTTTCATAATATTACACAGCAGTGAATGTGATAAATGAAATGAAAAATTTTGCAAAAAGTAAGATCAACCATTGCACCAAGACCTGTCTATTCTATGAAAAAAAGTTAGAAAATATTTTAATATTTTGTTCAAAGCCTTATATGAGGCTAAACTTTTGTGTGAACCCATGTGTGTGCTGGTGGATTTATTAAACAATCAACTATATATCTACTGTAACCTTAAATTCTCACACATTCACACACGCAAAAGTGAAATGCTATGTTAATAATTCAGGTATAAAGTAAGTGTCAAACAGCCAGTAAATTGTTGCTACCTTAGCAATAGTCGTATGTACATATTTCCAGAAAAAGTTTGCGAGGAAACTTTTACATTCACCTGTGGCTTTCGAATTTCATTTGTTTTTGAAGGCTGGTTGTATATTTTTACCGAAAGTTTTACTTTCTTTTATCTTTCAAAGGTGACAAAAGTTTAATATAATATTGGGAAATCCCTACAAATTCAATGACAAGTGCATGCGTATATGGTCCGTATGCGTAAAAAATCGCTCAGAAAGGGATTGGATCCGTATTTTTGTTTACGCATACGCACCTGGATGTAAGTACACTGATAAATGGAGTCATATAAACTTAAAATAGTAGGAGGGATTTTTTTTATGTATACGCATATGTACACGGATACGCATACGTATCTGCCATTGCGTATAAAAGGACTCTCAGCTTAACTCGAATTATTCATAGTTTTAATGATTGCATAAAATCCGATAAGGTGTGATGTACATAAGAAAACAGTTCAACAGTTTAGCAATATTAGCACCAACTAGAATTTCATAACCTAATAATTGATTAGTACCATTAATCGTTTTAGATTTATTTTTACTTTTTAGTATGATGACTTAACTCAAGCTTGAAGTAAGGGTCAAAGGTCAAATTAGACACTTGGAAAAGATTTGCAGACCATGATTTCTTTTTAGTTGTTTTCACATTTGAAGCCCAAGAACCAATAATAAGGGAGGTATAAGGCCTGTTTAATGTAATGATCCCACCTGATCTTGGAGCTAGGGTCAAAGTCAAATTCAACACTTGTAAAAAAATGAACAGGCCATGATTTCCTGAAAGTGGTATTTATTTTTCAAAGCCCCAGGATCAATAATAAGTCAGATATAAGGACTTTTCAATGTGATTACTCCACTTAACCTTGAAGCAGAGTCAAAGGTCAAATTCAACACGCACAAAAGATTTGCAGGCCGTGATTTCCTATAAATTATTTTCACATTATCAACTCTGTAAACTCTACAATATATAAGGGGGATAAAAGGAATATTTGTATGATGATGACCCCCATTTGACTTGAAGCTTAAAGATGTGATATGCCAGCCATTTTGTTTTCAAAATGTAGACAAAATTACTCTTTGGTAGAGTAAGAAATCTAAAATTCGCCAGGAATCTAAAATTCGCCACCTCTAAAACCTTAGTTAATTTTATGAAGAAAATGATGTTTTTGTCTCAAAATTGGTATTTTTCAGTTCAAAAAGCCTTAATTTACTATACATTCAACAAATCTCACCACAATTCATTTATTTTATTAGTATTTTCACATGTGGCGAATTTCAGATATGTGGCGAATTTTACATTTCTTACTCTAAGCTTTCCAAGATATATATTATTGTATAAATCTGTTAAATGTTGGCTGCAATATTTAAAGTTTTTAATCATCTGAATGATTTTTAAAATGAAGCCAAAACTTTTTATGACATATTTTCATAGCCATAAAAATTCTCTGAAAATTTGGTGAAGATATCTACTTAGGTGAATGAGATAAAATTTGACGTTAGAACTTGATAAACAGACACATACACACACCACGGAAAGTGTTGTGTAATCTTTTGAGTCCTGACCCTTGGCTTCTGCTGGTTGGAGATAAAAATTTTGATAAAAAAAATTGGGGTAAGTATAGTAATGTTAATGCATAAAATATCCATTCTTCAATAAAGTCTTCTACATTTTGAATTTATGACTTGAATGAAAAGAGGTTGAAAATTGCAATATTGTTTAAAAAATACTACATGGTTTTGGCTGCAAGATTGAACTTGTAACTTTTATAACTAAATCAAAACATTGTATTAATTTTTATTGACTCACATGTGTTTGCTCCTCTTTTAGTGTAGCCATAAATTGAGAATCATAGTGTTGCCTGTAAATTTTAGCCATATTGAAGAGAGATTATTCATAGTTCCCAGGGAGAAATATAAATTCAGGTCCTTCCCATAGTGTTTTAACTACATGATTGTGAGTGAAGAAGCCATAAATGTTGTTCATAAATAATATTGAATTGCATTGGAACAACAACTTTTAAAGTAATCTATTAAGTTGTGTTACAGTTTTTGAGTCTTCAATTATTTAAAAGCACTTTTAAAGAATTTTTGTTATAAGTAGTGGAAATGATTCATTGCTATGATTTTAAGTTGGAAGATTTTCATTTTTCCCATTATTAGTCTTATTACATATACTTTTGAGAAGGATTAAAAGTTTTTAAGTTTCTGACTTTACATAATTAATGGAATTTTTTAAAAGCACTTTTAAAGAATTTTTGTTTTAAGTAGTGGAAATGATTTATTGCTTTATTGTTTATTGTGCTCTATTTATTTTTTTAAGTTGAAAGATTTTCATTATTCCCAGTATTAGTCTTATTACATATAATTTTGAGAAGGATAAAAAGTTTTTATGTCTCCATGACTTTACACAATTAATGTAATTTAAGTGTGGTAAGCTGAAGCATGAAGTAACTGTAGTTATATAAATTATTGGAGTGATTCTGCATCTTAAGTTGTTGAACTTTTGTCATATATTTGGTTATCAGTAAGTAATGTGTGCAGATGATCTGATGATAGTCCAAGAATCATCACCAGGAGTATTTATAGATGTTGATCAGAAGTAATAACTTAATAATTAATTATGTCCACAGGCGAAAGTTGGGGATAATATTACTGGTTTCATGTCCGTTGCGCTAGCACCATACCTTTTGACTTTTGTGCGTGATAACTCAAAAATGCTTTCACCGATTTCATTCAAACTTGGCACACACATGTATTTAGGTCTGTAGAGGAACCCTATTGCATTATGATCTTAAACCCCCTATAATAAAGAAGTTATGGCCATCTTAAGGTCCGAAATTTAATACCATCTAGGTCCGGTGGGCTGGAGATAAGCCAAAAACAAAAAAGCACATTTTTTCATTTTCGCCCTCAGCATATTGTCTGTGCAATATCTGTAATTGATGGTCCCTCACATTATGAAATTTACTTGGGTTAATTTCCATTGATGACTTGATAAGGTGAGGAGTGTGAAATCTCAGTTCTGGTAAATGTGATTCATAATATAACAAGGCCACTGCCGCAGCGGTTATCTCCAGCCTTAGAATCAGTAATAATGGAGAACTTTAAGGCCTTTGTTGTAACCCCACTTGACATTGAAAAAGGGGTCAAAGGTTAAAGTCAGCAATTGGAAAAGAGTCTCAGGCCTTGACTTCCTTTAAGTTGTTTTCACATTTGCAACCCCTAGTAGCATTGATAAGGGAGATATAAGGCCTTTTTAATAGGATAATCCCATTTAACATTTAATATGTGTTATGACGACCATTTTGTTTTCGAAACTAGGCCAAATCAGGCTAACTTTCCTAGCCAAAAATATTTTGCGCATATTTGATGAACCTAGCTGCAATATTTCAAGTTTCAGAGCATCTTTATGATTTTAAAATAATTGGCTATGGTGACCATTTTGTTTTTCAAAATAAGGCCAAAATTTTTCTCAGGCAAAACATTTGAATTCTAGGACTTTTGATGGTCTGTCTTTATATTCTGAAGCCATAGCACCAATAATAAGGGAGAAATAAGGACATTTTAGTGTCATGACCCCGTATAACTTTTGTGCAAATTTGATGAAGCTAGATGGATTATTTCAAAATTTAGAGCACTTATATGATTTTCAAACAATTAGCTATGGTAGCCATTAGTGAGTGGAATCGCCTCAATTTTGATGGTCGATTATTCGTCCATTTTTCCGACCGATGATCGACCCATAATCGACTTTTTTACTCTACTGTTGGCCAATATATCCTTAAACACATTCCGGGATGAAGTATATGTCAATCCGGTAAGAATAACGGTGTTTCCGACATTTAGTACCCACCAAAAGCACTCACTTCCGGTAAATATGGCGGTAGTTATAAACAAACACAAAATTCGTGACAAATCTCTTGATTTATTAAAACAAAGTTTAGGAAACTGCCTAAAATATAAAAAATACGTGGATATTGAGACACATAAAGAAGGGTAAGATTTAATCGATTTCCAGAAGTTATCAGTGACTGAACGCGATTGTACCATGACACCGACAATTAATCGAACGTTCGTCTAATCGTCCACCCACTAGTAGCCATTTTGTTTTTCAAAATGAGGCTAAAATTTTGCAGAGACAGGTTTTCATAGCCATAAACATTCCCTGCAAATTTGGTGAAGATATCTTTATAAATGAATGAGATATTAAGGAAGGCGTTTTATAATCTCCTGACCACGGCTTTCAGCACAGACAGGAGATACCGTAAATGACCTAATTAGCGCACCCGCCCTTGGAACCGCACCCTATCTCTTTTCAAGGCAATATACTTGACAACTTCTAGTGGGTGGACGATTAGACAGTGACAGTGCACAATCGCGGTTGGTTACAAAAGGTTTCTAATGATCAATTATTCAGCTTAAATCTTTTCTTTCTTAATTTTTCTCAATGTCCACATATTTTTTGTATAATTAAGCGTCCCTGAAAGGGCGCTTATTTGTCCCCCCCCCGTCATCGCAGTTCAGGAAAAACTACTTGCTACACAGCCTTATAATTTGACACACCTGTTCATACTATCGAAAATGCGAGCTGATTAGATTTTGGGAGCAATCCCTTGAAAAATGTCTCATTTATGAGTGATTTTCTGACACCTTCCAATCTTAAAGCCTTAAATTTAGGTCAATCCCCCTATTATCTTCTTAAGTATTGCATTTAGAGCCATAAAATTTACTGGGAGATAATAGGAAACCATATGTGGAGAGTCTAAGAAGCCGGTCAGTTTTACCCCATGGCCCCCCCTTATGGGTCAAACTGGGGTCATAAAATAGCTGATTTTGAGTTTTTGCCTTATATCTCCTTTATTGTTGCTTTTATAGCTTCAGAATGTATTAAGAGGTATTGGGAAAGCATATCTAGTGGAGAGTCTAAATAGCCGATCAGTTTTACCCCCGACTCCCCCCTTATGGGCCAAACTGGGGTCATAAATAGCTGCTTTGGAGTTTTTGTCTTATATCTCCTTTATCGTTGCTTTCATAGCTTCAGAATGTATTAAGAGGTATTGGGAAAGCATATGTGGAGAATCTAAATAGCCAGTCAGTTTTATCCCCCGACCCCGCCTTATGGGCCAAACTGGGGTCATAAAATAGTTGTTTTGGAGTTTTTGCCTTATATCTCCTTTATCGTTGCTTTTATAGCTTCAGAATGTATTAAGAGGTATTGGGAAAGCATACGGCGCAGCTTTGTGCATTCTTAGCTTTACAGCATGCTTATTAAAAACCACAAAGTATTTTAAACTTTCAGGGATGCTTCACTTTTGTTAGCAAAAGCATTCCTCTAGTTTACATATTTTTACTTAATAAATTGTCATTTTTGCCATGGATTTCGAGTTTGTTTATATCTACTGCCATATTTACAGGAAGTGGGTATTTTTAGGAGATTCTAAATGTCGGGACACCGTTATTCTTACTGGATTGACCTATACTTCATCCCGGAAAGTGCTTCATGATGGGGTGTGCTAAAAGGGGAATTTTCCCACCAAAATACTGACTAAAAATAGTCTTTCCTTAGCGCACTGTGCGCAAAATAGGTCATTTAGGGTAATAAAGGAGGTAGTTTGATTTTTCAATAACTGGTTCTCAAATATTCTTTGCAGATTTCGGTAGCACTTGGGGTAAATTATGCCAGAACAAAGCTGTTTTGGAATTCCGGATTTAGACATTTTTTAGTAGACAATTTACTTTTCCCCTCCCATATGAAAAACGGTATTGAAATTGTTTTACATTCAGTATTGATGTCCACCCAGCCAAACAATTTACCCACCATCCAATGTCTCAGAGTATGTGTTCCGACTCAAGTTTTGTGTATGTTTTTAAAACATGATCAAAATTCGATTGAAAGTCATGCCTAACATTAACTTAAATTTAATACATTGATGCTTGAAGATTTCTTGTTAAATAGAGAAAACTGAGAAATAGATTATTAGTAGTATAGTATTAAGAAACAACTCAAAAGACCACTCTTTTTCCCTTAACATTGGTAGTTTTCAAAGTAGTCGCATATAAATTGAGACAATGTGAGTCAGTTTCTACTTGCTACTAAGAAAAATAAAAGAAACTGGGGGTTTTTGATCAAGATCAGATACAGATTATTGATTTGGATCAAGTTTGAACAAGACCAGCCAAACCCCACATGATATTAAAATATGGTTCAAATCTGGTGTAGTCAAATCTAGTTTTTGAGTTATGCCCACAGACGAAAATACACCCAGTTATAATACTCTTGCCCCTCCAGGGGGTGAGGTTAAAAGTGTTCATGTTGAACAGTAAAGTGTGGGTGAATGACTATGCATTGCGAAGTACAGATAATATAATTTGTGTCAGTATTTAGTTTATAAGATATACAGAAATCATTCGCAGTAGCGCCCATGGCGCTTTACTGGAAAGACAGAAATATTTTGGGATGGGTGATAGTGGTCGGACGGGTTATGAAAATAAAAACCGGTTTTCGGGGCTTTGAAACCGAACGAAATCCGGGATTTCGAAAGTGTGCATAGATATGGTAAAAATTTTTAGGCGAGTGTACATGAGCTGTATTGTCAAGAGGAAATATGCATTCGCGAGATATTTTGAACTTTATAAACTTCATTTACCATGAATATAAAGTCAAAATGTAAGTTGTTTCCTCAAATATATACGTTCTTTATTGTTTTGACGAAGTATTAGCCAGTAGAAAGCCTAATATAATGACGTTTTCAATAACCAGTTCTTAAATATTCTTTGCGGATTTCGTCATTTCTACATAAACGAAACGAAATGCGGCATATCGGTTTACCGTTCACACCACTAATGGGTGATAATGCAAGCATGGGTGCATAGCTGAACGTAATCATGCCCTTAAATGTGATAAACATCACTGTATATGAATCAGTTAAACAGCATAACGCACAATATTACAAGAAATAGTATTTAATTCAACAATCCATGTCTAAAATCCCAGTATTTGTCTATAAAATAAGTGTATTGCTCAGGTGCAGACATCCAGTCAAATGCATTGTACCTGCCACATGTGTAATCAACCAATAAACACCCTTGAAATTTCTCTGTATAAGGTAATTCCAACTTTTATAGTGGTTAAATGTTATATTTATGTTTTTTTTTCAGTGGTTAAAATTATACATTTCTTGAGAAGTTAAGAAGATGAAAATTAAGTAAAATATATGATAAAAGTCCTTGAACAATTTCAATATGTTGTTTTTTTTTCATACATTTTTCTCATTTTGTTTTTAGGCATTAAGTCAAGAAAGTGCGCACTCATTTTCTAGTGGGGGATTCAAATCTAGTCCAGATACAGCCTCTGTCAAAAGTAAGTTTCAACAGACTCCTGCAGACTGCACAGTTGACATGTATAAATATTTATTATCCACTGCAAGCTGTACTTGACCCGTATAGGGGGATATAGGGTGCAAGATGTATTTAAGCGTCCCGCAAGGGACGCTTGTTTGTGTATGGGAGAGCTTCAGGCTCCGGCGGCTCCGCCAGCTCCGCATTTTGTTTTCCTTATAACTCTGTAACCGTTAGGCGGATTCTTTTCAAATTTGGCAGGTTTAGGCAGTAGCCTTGGGGAATTTTTTTGAATATGCTGCAGTGACATTTCAACCAATCAGAGAGGTCACATGACCAAAAATGTCTTTTTTCGACGGGGAAGCTTGTCCGGATGATAACTTGAAAGGAATTTTATCAATTCACCTGAAACTTGGCAAATACATTCATTCTATTAACATCTGGAAATCATTAGATTTTGGCATTGATTGGTCAAGAAATGGCCGAGTAATTAATGATTAATTAATCATTACGAATTTTCCAAATAAGGAAAACACAAAAATGTTTATATCTCGAAAACCGTGCTAGATAGAGCGATTTCGACGAAATTTTTGACCCACAGGGTATCTCTGCGGAGTAGTTTTCCCAATTTTCAAAAAATTTTTATCTCGCCCAAAATGGCGGCCATTTTGAATTTTCGAAATTTTCGCAAAAATTGCAAAACACAAAAATGCTTATATCTCAAAAACCGTGCTAGATAGAGCAATTTCGACAAAATTTTTGACCCGCAAGATATCTCTGCGGAGTACTTTTCCCAATTTTCAAAAATTTTTGTCTCGCCAAAAATGGCGGCCATTTTGAATTTTCGAAATTTTCGCAAAAATTGCAAAACACAAAAATGCTTATATCTCGAAAACCGTGCTAGATAGAGCGATTTCGACGAAATTTTTGACCCAAAGGGTATCTCTGCAGAGTAGTTATCCCAATTTTGAAAAAAATTTTGTCTCGCCAAAAATGGCGGCCATTTTGAATTTTCAAATTTTTCGCAAAAATTGCAAAACACAAAAATGCTTATATCTCGAAAACCGTGCTAGATAGAGCGATTTCGACGAAATTTTTGACCCAAAGGGTATCTCTGCAGAGTAGCCATGCCAATTTTGAAAAAAAATTTGTCTCGCCAAAAATGGCGGCCATTTTGAATTTTCAAATTTTTCGCAAAAATTGCAAAACATAAAAATGCTTATATCTCGAAAACCGTGCTAGATAGAGCGATTTCGACGAAATTTTTGACCCACAGGGTATCTCTGCAGGGTAGCCATGCCAATTTTCAAAAAAATTTTGTCTCGCCAAAAATGGCGGCCATTTTGAATTTTCGAATTTTTCGCAAAATTGCAAAACACAAAAATGCTTATATCTCGAAAACCATGCTAGATAGAGCGATTTCGACAAAATTTTTGACCCACAGGGTATCTCTGCAGAGTAGCCATGCCAATTTTCAAAAAAATTTTGTCTTGCTAATATTTCGAAAACCATGCTACATAGAGCGATTTCCACGAAATTTTTTATCTTCAGGGTATCTCTGCAGAGCAGCTATCCCAAAGAGCTTTCACTTGGTGAAGTTTCAGACCCATAGCTAATTACTCACCTACTCAAAATGAGTAAATGCGAATTATCTCTAAAAGTATTGCAGATAGCCAATTTTTCTCAAATAACTCATTCACCTACTTTTGGGAGAGCTTTCACATGGTGAAGTTTCAGACCCATAGCTAATTATTTACCTACTCAAAATGAGTAAATGCTAATTAACTGTAAAAGTATTGCGGATACCCAATTTTTATCAAATAACTCATTCATCTACTTGTGGGAGAGCTTTCACATGGTGAAGTTTCAGACCCATAGCTAATTAAATGCGTATTATCTCTAAAAGTATTGCAGATAGCCAATTTTCTCAAATAAATCATTCACCTACTTTTGGGAGAGCTTTCACTTGGTGAAGTTTCAGACCCATAGCTAATTACTCACCTACTCAAAATGAGTAAATGCGAATTATTTCTAAAAGTATTGCAGATAGCCAATTTTTCTCAAATAACTCATTCACCTACTTTTGGGAGAGCTTTCACTTGGTGAAGTTTCAGACCCATAGCTAATTACTCACCTACTCAAAATGAGTAAATGCGAATTATCTCTAAAAGTATTGCAGATAGCCAATTTTTGTCAAATTAATCATTCACCTACTTTTGGGAGAGCTTTCACTTGGTGAAGTTTCAGACCCATAGCTAATTACTCACCTACTCAAAATGAGTAAATGCGAATTATCTCTAAAAGTATTGCAGATAGCCAATTTTTGTCAAATTAATCATTCACCTACTTTTGGGAGAGCTTTCACTTGGTGAAGTTTCAGACCCATAGCTAATTACTCACCTACTCAAAATGAGTAAATGCGAATTATCTCTAAAAGTATTGCAGATAGCCAATTTTTCTCAAATAACTCATTCACCTACTTTTGGGAGAGCTTTCACTCTGTGAAGTTTCAGACCCATAGCTAATTACTCACCTACTCAAAATGAGTAAATGCTAATTATCTCTAAAAGTATTGCAGATAGCCAATTTTTCTCAAATTAATCATTCACCTACTTTTGGGAGAGCTTTCACTTGGTGAAGTTTCAGACCCATAGCTAATTACTCACCTACTCAAAATGAGTAAATGCGGATTATCTCTAAAAGTATTGCAGATAGCCAATTTGTCTCAAATAACTCATTCACCTACTTTTGGGAGAGCTTTCACTTGGTGAAGTTTCAGACCCATAGCTAATTACTCACCTACTCAAAATGAGTAAATGCGAATTATCTCTAAAAGTATTGCAGATAGCCAATTTTTCTCAAATTAATCATTCACCTACTTTTGGGAGAGCTTTCACTTGGTGAAGTTTCAGACCCATAGCTAATTACTCACCTACTCAAAATGAGTAAATGCGAATTATCTCTAAAAGTATTGCAGATAGCCAATTTTTCTCAAATAACTCATTCACCTACTTTTGGCAGAGCTTTCACTTGGTGAAGTTTCAGACCCATAGCTAATTACTCACCTACTGAAAATGAGTAAATGTGAATTATCTCTAAAAGTATTGCAGATAGCCAATTTTTCTCAAATAACTCATTCACCTACTTTGGGGAGAGCTTTCACTTGGTGAAGTTTCAGACCCATAGCTAATTACTCACCTACTCAAAATGAGTAAATGCGAATTATCTCTAAAAGTATTGCAGATAGCCAATTTTTCTCAAATAACTCATTCACCTACTTTTGGAAGAGCTTTCACTTGGTGAAGTTTCAGACCCATAGCTAATTACTCACCTACTCAAAATGAGTAAATGCGAATTATCTCTAAAAGTATTGCAGATAGCCAATTTTTCTCAAATTAATCATTCACCTACTTTTGGGAGAGCTTTCACATGGTGAAGTTTCAGACCCATAGCTAATTACTCACCTACTCAAAATGAGTAAATGCGAATTATCTCTAAAAGTATTGCAGATACCCAATTTTTCTCAAATAACTCATTCACCTACTTTTGGGAGAGCTTTCTCTTGGTGAAGTTTCAGACCCATAGCTACTTACTTGCCTACTCAAAATGAGTAAATGTGAATTATCTCTTAATAGTATTGCAGATAGCCAATTTTTCTCAAATAACTCATTCACCTACTTTTGGCAGAGCTTTCACACACGAAAATGAAAAATTGTGAATATCTCGGAAAAGCTATTTCTTTTGCTTTAATGCTCGGCGGGAGATACACACCGCGGCAGTGGTTTTGACAAAAATTTTTGTCTCCCCAAAAATGGTGGCCATTTTGAATTTTCAAAGTTTTTGCAAAACACAAAAATGCTTATATCTCGAGAACCGTGCTATATGGAGCGAACTCAACAAAATTTTAGACCTGCTGGGTATCTCTGCAGAGTAGCCATGCCAATTTTCAAAATATTTTTGTCTCGCCAAATATAGCGGACATTTTTAATTTTTTTATTTTTTGCAAAACACAAAAATGCTTATATCTTGAAAACCGTGCTAGATAGAGCAGACTGCGCTTACTTTGGTTGCCACAACAGTATAAGGCTAGAAACGAAGCATTTTCTTAATACTTTAGCACTCACCTTTATATCCTTTTCGGGACGCTTTGTTTTTGCTATGCAAAAACATTATCTTTTTTTTTTGCGAGCGATCCTCTAGTTTTTTCTTTTTACAGTGGCGCCCCCTTGCCAAGGATAATTAATTAGTGTCAATAACTTCCAGAAATCAACAAATAACAAATCAATACAACTTGTGACTTTTTTTATTTTTCACTTTTTTCTGTCTTAGAAAATATCCAGTTCTAATAAAACTTTCAACTTTTGTCTGGGGCTTCCAACTTTCCAAGGTTACAAGCCCGACAGCCATTAACTTTTTTTGCGCGAGTTTCGAACACTGGCTAGGAATCTGCTGATGTGGTCAGATTTGACCTTTGGCCCTCCTTCAAGGTCAAATGAGGATAGCCAAACTTAAAAGTGCTTACAACTCAAATATTAAGATGCTGTTTATCTTCAAAACCATGTTACTTGTCCTTTTACGGTGGATATAATCTTGTATTTGGCCACAGATGCGTCCTTGGTTTAGTTATATGTACATTTATTTAATTGTGCTATTCCCATTGACAGCTATTCTCCAATTAATTAATTTTCCAACTTCATAATTTTTAGTTTACTGATTAATGCTGTCATCTTTGTAATGTTTCACAACTTCTATATCTCATAGTGTTGACAACTATTTTCGCAGGCTGTGCGGTATAGGCATCTCTGATGTTATTTTTACTGTAGTTATACTCAACTAAGATTATGCAATAAAATACCTTTCAATTTTGATTTTGTCAGCTTTGGTTGTTAACTGGTACACCTACAGAGAGTATACCTATGAAAACACTTAAGAGACAAAATAATTAAGCGTCCCTGAAAGGGCGCTTCTTTGTTTTCACCTCAGTTTCCTCGCCGCCGCATTATGGTCTCCCTTGAATATCTCCCTTATGATTAGAAGGTTTCAAACCATATTTGGCAGCTATATACCTTAGGCGTGGGAAAATTTTTCTGCATGCTTAAATTTGACCTTTGACCTTTATGAAGGTCACATGATCCAAAACAATTTTTTTAAGTACACCCCCCCCCACCCCACCCCCGTCATCGCAGTTCAGGAAAAACTACTTGCTACACAGCCTTATAATTTGACACAACTGTTCATACTATCGAAAACGTGAGCTGATTAGATTTTGGGAGCAATCCCTTGAAAAATGTCTCATTTATGGGTGATTTTCTCACACCTTCCAATCTGAGAGCCTTAAATTTAGGTCAACCCCCCTATTATCTTCTTAAGTATTGCATTTAGAGCCATAAAATGTATTGGGAGGTAATAGGAAACCATATGTGGAGAGTCTAAATAGCCGGTCAGTTTTACCCCCCGACCCCCCCCTTATGGGTCAAACTGGGGTCATAAAATAGCTGATTTTGAGTTTTTGCCTTATATCTCCTTTATTGTTGCTTTTATAGCTTCAGAATGTATTAAGAGGTATTGGGAAAGCATATGTGGAGAGTCTAAATAGCCGGTCAGTTTTACCCCCTGACCCCCCCTTATGGGTCAAACTGGGGTCATAAAATAGCTGATTTTGAGTTTTTGCCTTATATCTCCTTTATTGTTGCTTTTATAGCTTCAGAATGTATTAAGAGGTATTGGGAAAGCATATGTGGAGAGTCTAAATAGCCGATCAGTTTTACCCCTAACCCCCCTTATGGGTCAAACTGGGGTCGTAAAATAGCTGATTTCGAGTTTTTGCCTTATATCTCCTTTAATGTTGCTTTTATAGATTGAGAATGTAATAAGAGGTATTGGGAAAGCATATGTGGAGAGTCTAAGTAGCCGGTCAGTTTTACCGCCTGACCCCCCTTATGGGTCAAACTGGGGTAAAAAAAATAGCTGTTTTGAAGTTTTTACTTGATATCTCCTTCATTGTTGCTTTTATAGCTTCGGAATGTATTAAGAGGTATTGGGAAACCATGTCTGGACAGTCTAAATAGCCGGTTAGTTTTACCTCCTGACCCCAATGTATGGGTCAAACTGGGGTCATGAAATAGCTTTTGCCTTTATTGTTGCTTTTATGCTTTCACAATGTATTAAAACCTATTGCAAAACCCTGTGGACAATCTAAATAGCAATACATACTTGCACACATGATTATATATGAAGTTATCAATACTCGTTACTGAAATGCTTTGTAGCATTTACACAAAATTTACATTTCCAATGTTGTATATCCAATGTACAACACTTTCTCCAGCTTGTCTATGTCTACAATGCTTGTTTATGTTAATTAAAGAAGACCTTTGTAGGATTTTCCCTGTCATGATATTACTAAGGGGGTTGGTTTATGTAACAGTACGGTGCAGCTTTGTGCATTCTTAGCTTTACAGCATGCTTATTAAGACCACAAGGCATTTTAAACTCTCAGGGACGCTTTGCTTTTGTTAGCAAAAGCATTCATCTTATTGAAACTTATTCAGAAGCTCCAGGGCTATTATTGCAGAAATTATGGCATATTATTTATAACATTTTAAAATCAATGCTCTCTACTATGGAATCTTAATGAGGTTGTTGTTTAACTCGTGCACTTAAAAATTACAGCTATGTTATGTGAAATGACAAGTGCTGGAGTGTCTATTTAATGGACACCATCCGTTATTTAAATTTAAAATATTGATGCCCAAGTAACTGAAATTTTAATGTAGTACATCTTCTTTCATATTTAGAAAAATGTGGTACGTGAAGTGAATGTTAGGATTGTGAGTTCAAAGATTGATGTATCATTTGCTGTCAGATATAGATAGGTAGTATATAATGTATATAGGCACCTGAACAATACTTGAAAGTTTATTGAGTTGAAAGTGCATTGGGGAAAACTGATGCCATTGACATTTTCTGATTATCGACTTTTAAGTTGTCAGATTTCAATGTACCCCATTTTACCATATGGTAGTTCAAGTTTTCCTTGTGTGTTGAAAGGCCATATTAATTTTTTTGATGGTAAAGTTAGAGATCTTCACTTGTCTGTCTCCTTGTCTGCAGGCGGTAAGAGTCATTTTGATGACATAATAATGAAAAGTATTGAAGTAAATTAAACTTAACTCTTTTGTAACTGTTTTTCATTTCGAAAACTTTTTGTTTAGCACGTACAACAATTTTTTTTGGGGGGGG
This sequence comes from Sabellastarte sp. h YS-2021, assembly GCA_964017235.1. Classification (NCBI taxonomy): domain Eukaryota; kingdom Metazoa; phylum Annelida; class Polychaeta; order Sabellida; family Sabellidae; genus Sabellastarte; species Sabellastarte sp. h YS-2021. The sequence continues at coordinate 76,924,263 of OZ024929.1, read as the reverse complement.
GGGGGTTGCTAAATAAATGAGAAATACCAAAATTTTAACAAAATAGAGTGAACATTGCGCTGCAGATTTTATCATCCCTTTCAGCTCTATTTAAAATTTTTATGGTTTCGGTGATTTAAACATGTCAGCATTTATTTTATTCATTAAATTGCTACCTCAGGCCTCAGGTGAGAGAATAAAACATTAAGTTAATGTAATTTTAAAGGAAACATTCTGTTAATGTATTTTAGAAAGAAAAAAAGAATTACATTTGTAGTTGCTGCAAGGACCCAATATCATTTGATCATGTTATTCATGGAAATACAATATATTAATACAGGGACTGAATTTTTAAAAGTTTTGGTACAAGCTAACCTTTGCTTGTGACAATTATGTTACATATAATTACTAGGAATAACTAGAAAAACAAGACTGAAAGTCAGGCAACAGAAACAAATTCCAGGTCAGATATATCCAATACCCAGCCCAGAAAAAAAAAATGTAGAGGGGCAATGTAAGCCCTTATATGTTAAATGGTGCTGTATCTTAACTTGCGAAATTGAGTGTATTGAATGAAAAAAATCAAAGAAAAATTCTTGGATGAAAATAAATTTTTAGCATAAGTTAAATTTTGCTTGTGACAAAAGTTTTTACCAGCAAATTTTTAGAAATGATAAGCAAATTTCTACTTGCTTCTGGCAAACTTTGATCCCTGTAATAGTTTTAACTTTAAGGATAACCTGGTTTGTTGGTTTGTATTGGGTTTGTCAGTGTACTGGTACTTGGCCAATTTTTGAATACCCAAGCGTTAGAGCTGAAATTTAAAGGTACAAGTTTTTCAAGGACAAGTTCTCCCATGTCAGACCATTTGAGCAGTACTAGAATAAGATCATGTGCTTTGATCACATTGGATTGAGTTAACAGATGTATTCTAACTCTGTTTTTACCGGGCTGTTTGTCCTTTTCTAACTCTGTTTTTACCGGGCTGTTTGTCCGGGCTGTATCTCAGAAACCGTAAGGTGTAGGAAGTTGATACTTGGTAGGGACATTGGTTGGGGGTGTAGGTGTGCAACGTCATGGTGGGACCTTGATTTGACCTTTGACCTTGCCGTAGTGACCTTGACCTATAAAATGTTGTCCGGGCTATATCTCAGAAACTGTAAGGTGTAGGAAGTTGATACGTGGTACGGATATTGGTTAGGGGGTGTAGGTGTGCAACGTCATGGTGTGACCTTGATTTGACCTTTGACCTTGCCGTAGTGGCCTTGACCTATAAAATCTTGTCCAGGCTATATCTCAGAAACCGTAAGGTGTAGGAAGTTGATACTTGGTAGGGATATTGCTTAGGGGGTGTAGGTGTGCAGCGTCATGGTCTGACCTTGATTTGACCTTTGACCTTGCCGTAGCGACCTTGACCTATAAAATGTTGTCTGGGCTATATCTCAGAAACCGTAAGGTGTAGGAAGTTGATACTTGGTAGGGATATTGATTAGGGGGTGTAGGTGTGCAACGTCATGGTGTGACCTTGATTTGACCTTTGACCTTGCCGTAGTGACCTTGACCTATAAAATATTGTCCGGGCTTTATCTCGGAAACTGTTAGGTGCAGGAAGTTGATATTCGGTAGGGGGTGTAGGTGTGCAGCATCATGGTGTGACCTTGATTTGACCTTTGACCTTGCCATAGTGACCTTGACCTATAAAATCGTCAGGGCTGTATCTCGGAAACCGTAAGGTGTAGGAAGTTGATACTTGGTAGGGACATTGGTTATTGGCTATAGGTGTGTATTATCATGGTGTGACCTTAATTTGACCTTTTACCTTGCCGTAGTGACCTTGACCTTTAAAATCTTGTTGCACCTTTGGGTCTGTCTTTTGATGCAGATTAAGGAAAAGTGATATTAGAATTTATTAAGAATTTTACTTTCATAACTTCCCATTGTAAGAGATAGAATTTCATCAAGTGAGCCGCAGATTTTACTCCAACACCACACATAAGCATTCATTAAATGTATTACCACTTCTGTATGAATGGTAATATTCAAACCATCTAAACCATAATTCGGAAATGCAGATGTATATAAAGAGTGTTGAATTTTAGTTTACTGATTAATGCTGTCATCTTGTCATTGAATTATCTTGTTTTAATACTTCATCTTTATATGCATTATCTTTCTTTTAAACATTATTTCTCCATTTAAACATTGTTTGGACCTTTATATAACTGACAGTGCTCTGAAAGTATCCTGAAGTTTGTACTAGTACAGTACTTCTATATCTCATGGTGTTGAAAATATTTCCCAAGGCTGTGGGGTACGGGCATCTCTGATGCTATTTTTCCTTTTATAATATGCCTTGATACCCTGTGGTTGAGTGGGAGATTTACTCCCATCAGTATATCATATTAATTGATACAGTACCTACTTTAGGTTCAAAAGAAGACAAATATGCTCGGCGGCGGCGAAAACGGCAGGAGAAAGTGGACCTGGAGGTTACTGAAGAGTTGGCAGAAATCTCGTTAGAACAAGAGGTGCTCCGAGAGTTAAGTGTCAAACCTCACCAAGATAATGACAAGAAGAAACCTACAGGCAAGAGGACGAAGCAGCCCATCTCACTCAGTATTGCAGACATGATCACCGCTCTGGAGGTAATAACACTAAAACCTCTGGTACTTGAAAGTCCTGGGTGAAAGTTGGTCAAATAGAAGAGGAGTTTTTAGTGTAAAACATTTTAAAATTACAAAGCTGGGAATGATGAATCTGTAATTTGATTATAAAAGATGGTTACAATAATGGAGGCTCTACTGTACACTGTGAAAACCTGTGTTATCTGATCTTGTTCCTCTTCCTCATCCATAAGGATGAGGTCATCAAGCAGAACGCAAATATTACATACAGATTCGATTGTGAGCAAAGGTGTGACTAGGCCATTTGTATTTCACACTAAAAGTCTGACCTGAACGACGAACCTTTCCTGGAATGAAGAACGCATTCTCCCAACCTATAACATTTTAATCAGTGTTTCTGTTTATTGTTTCTTTTAAAATCTCTTTTTGAGATTATGTCATCAGAACTGATATTGTTCACAGAATGTGTCGGCACTTAATGTTTCTCTATAAAATACTCCCACAGTATGTAGTTTATGCACAGAGACGCATTTTTTAATGGGCACCAACCCACTAAATTTTCAGTTGACATCTTGGTTTGCTAATGGCAACAGGTCAGATAACTGACCCACTGGCACAGTTGTAATTGGAGACTTGGATAATGTATCCTCGCATTAACTCTTTGCTTTACAGGAACAGCAGCAACAGAAAGAGAAAGAAGCCTTATTGAATCCTAATAAGCACACCAATTCAACCAGTGCTGCCTCAAAGGTATGTGTACTTGCATTAGTACTATTCTTATTGTACGCATATTAATCTAAAAGCAAATCAAATGAACCAATAGTGTGGTACTGTTACAACGGTGTGTACAGTTGTTTGTTTGTTGACCATATTTTCAGCCTGTAGAACAATTAATAAAAGTGTGATGTAATTGTTTATCTAGGGATTCCCATGATGTAAGCAGGTGTGCTTCATCAGGTTGCCCAGATTTATTGATGTATGGAAAAATCAACCATTTTAACTCTATTTTAATAGTTATTATAGTCATTATTATGCCAGAAATAGGAGCGAGATCGAAAGATGGTTATTGATTATAAGTTAATTCCATATTGCTACCCAGTTTAACCAGTACTGTCACAAAGGCTTGAACAGACATTATCAAGCTTGCCACAAGTGTTCCATTTCCATTAGAACATTATTCAGTTATATTCAGTAAAAGTGTAATTACATTGTGTAGCAATCATAAGTACATAATGCCTTTTGGGTAAAAGTAATAATTCTGAAGCACTGAAAAAGATGTCAACAGTAAAATTCTTTATTTTGTTGTGACTATTATAAACAAAGTGACCCAAGTGAATGGTGACCGAAATAGCTTGGGAATAGTAAAAAAAGAATGTTTGATGACCTAACTAAAGAGCTCTGCATTGATAGATGTGAACTTTCTGAAAGTCCTTAGGTTATTCGATCATGTTATTGTTTGCTCCCACAAATTGTTGGTTTCAAATAGTTATCAGGAGCAGTGTTCTAATGCTGTCATTCTAGTCAAAATTTTCGACTCACAGGGTATCTAAGAAATGTACTCTTAGCAATTTTCAAAAAAATTTTTCCTCCCCAAAAATGGTGGCCATTTTGAATTTTCGAATTTTTGCCCAAAATGGCAAAACACAAATTTGCTTCTATCTCCTTAACCGTGTGAGATAGAGCGATTTCGTCAAAATTTTCGACCCACAGGGTATCTAAGAAATGTACTCTTGGCAATTTAAAAAAATTTTCCCCTTCCCACATATGGCGGCCATTTTGAATTTTCGAATTTTGGCCCAAAATGGCAAAACATAAAATTGCTTCTATTTCCTTAACTGTGCGAGATAGAGCGATTTCGTCGAAATTTTCGATCCACAGGGTATCTAAGAAATGTACTCTTGGCAATTTAAAAAAAAATTTCCCCTCCCCACATATGGCGGCCATTTTGAATTTTCGAATTTTGGCCAAAAATGGCAAAACACAAAATTGCTTCTATCTCCTTAACCGTGCGAGATAGAGCGATTTCGTCGAAATTTTCGACCTACAGGGTATCTAAGAAATGTACTCTTGGCAATTTTCAAAAAATTTTCCCCTCCCAACATATGGCGGCCATTTTGAATTTTCGAATTTTTGCCAAAAATAGAAAAACAGAAATTTGCTTCTATCTTCTTAACCGTGCAAGATAGAGTGACTTCGTCAAAATTTTCGACCCAACCAATGCAAAAAGCCATGAAGCTGAAATAATTTACATGTACACTAATAAATATTTAAGCATCATTGATATATTTTACAAATGAAACAGGGTCTTGTAAGACTACTGTACAATTTTGTCAAAAGGTTCATGGGGTGGACATTACACATGACAATGTGTGTTCTTCTATGCTATCCTGTTTCAATTCATATGTCGCAGCTACTATCAACAGGGTGTCCTATTTCTAGTTCTTTATTAATTCTGCTGTCTTTTGCTGGTGCTTTGATCCACGATTTCTCCAGATTGTTTATGCAGGTGTTCCACTGGAGCCGACCCTGTAACTGACCCTACGGCTCTAGGGTCAGTTGCAAAAGTGGTAGAGTCGTGGGAAAAAGCGTGTGAAAATGCTGAGTCGGTTATGAAATCCCCGACAGGACGGTATTGTTACAGACAGGCCGTAATGACCTTCCCGACATGACGTAGGGTCGGGGACGTCGTAGAACTACTATGACAAGCCCTAAACCCCTAACAGACAAGCCGGATCACAAACAGACAAGCCATAAAGACAAACAGACAAGCTGGGAGCATGTTCCCGACCCTTCCCGAGAGGACTGATTGTTTTTGTGGGTCGGTATCTATAGTCGGGATCTAGAATCGGGATCCATATCACACTATATAAGCCCCCTCCCCTGTGATGTGCCATTCATTTCACACCTCAAAGATGACAGGAACACATCAAGAGCAACTGATAGATCACTTGAGGGTCCTTTTGTTTTTTATTGAGTTGAATTTATTTTTATATGTTGTGATTTCAACACACAGAAGATTTGTCCCCCAGGTCTGCAAAGCCATTTTGAAAGAATTTCAACAAGAGTGTCTGGTGTGCACCACTGATCCTGAAGATTGGAAGAAAATTGAAGAAAGATTTAGAAACAGACGGAATGTTCTCCATGCAGTTGGTGCACTAGATGGAAAACACATTGCTATCAAGAAGCCCAAGAAGTCAGGCAGTGAATATTTCAACTACAAGGGCTACTTCTCCCTAGTACTTTTGGCTTTAGTCAATGCAGATTATAAGTTCCTGTGGGTCATCATTTGATGCACAGATTTTCAACCGCAGCAAACTGAAAAGAAGAATTGAGAACGGAACCTTGGGACTACCACCACCTGAACCACTTGGACCTGGGGGGCCAGATGTACACTACTTCCTGCTGGGGGGACGATGCCTTTGCCCTGATGCCTTGGCTGGTCAAGCCTTACAGTAGACACCAACTGACCAGAGAAGAGAGAATTGCCAACTATAGGATATCCAGGGGGAGAAAGGTTTTGGAAAACTCATTTGGTATACTTGTCAAGCGATTCAGGGTGCTGTTGACCACCATGGAGCAGAGGCCAAAAGTTGTGAGAGACATTGTGTTCACATGTGTGGTGCTACATAACATGCCGAGAAGCCATCGGGGGAGCAGACAGACCACCCACTCCAGCTGGTGACATACAACCACCACAGGGGGACCAGGGGGAACAGAGACATCATGAGAACTTCAGAAACCCATCGAGGGAGGCCAAACATCAACTAGACCTACTGAAAGACTACTTCAATTCACTTTGAATTCTTAGGGGATTATTTTGTATTAAGAGGATTTTTAGCTTACTGGCTAATGGCCGTAAGCTATTGGCATGGCCTGGCGTAGTCTTCGTTGTCGTTGGCGTCAACAATTTTTCCAGCCTCTTCTCCTCAGAAACTACTTGGCAGATTTCTTTCAAATTTGGTATGGAACTTCTATAGGAAGATGACTATCATTTTTCCTCATTGCATGTTGATCCGATTGCTCTCTTGGCGGCCATCTTGAATTTTAGGGGAAAATGAAAAATTGTGAATATCTCGGAAACCGTAGGAGATAGAGCAATTTCGAGTGAATTTTTGAAGCACAGGGTTGTAAAAGAGTATTTTGTTGTAACACAAAAAATTCAATTTTTTTCAAATTAACAGATAGAGCGATTTTGATCGAATTTTTGACCCACAGGGTACAAGAAGGGTATTATGCTGCAACACAAAAAATTTCAATTTTTACAACTTTTGTTTTTATTAAGTTTTTTTTTCTGTTTTGTGGTGGTTTATTAATATTTGTTTAACATTCACTCATTCATTCATTTTTTCGTGTACTGTTGGGATGTGTAAGTCTTGGACTGTGTGCTTTTTTTGTTTTTGGGCATAAACATTCAGGTTGTTTATTGTTTTTATGTCAGCTGACTTGTCAGTCAGCTGACATTATGTCATCTCTCTGCGGCGTACGCGTCCGCGTACGCGTGAACAACTTCTTCTCCAAAACTACAAGGCCTAGAGACATGCTGTTTTTTTTAAAAGATACCTTATCTATCGAGGATGAAAAATTGTTCAAGGCATGCAAATCTGTCTGTTCGTCTGTTTGCTAGAGACATTACAAGGGGGGTACCCCCACCAAAAGTGTGAAAATTTCAACTTTTTATCACAATTTTCTCAGTGACTATTGCAGGGATTTCTCTCATATCTTGCATATATGTACTAGGCCAGAGGTAGATTCTCTTGTGTGAGTATGAGACCTGGATCTGTCTTACTTTTTTATGTCAGCTGACTTGTCAGTCAGCTGACATTATGGCATCACTCTGCGGCGTCCGCGTCTGTGTACGCGTACGCGTCCGTGTGACAAACTTCTTCTCCAAAACTACAAGACCCAGAGACATGCTGTTTTTTTAAAAGATACCTTAACTATCGAGGATGATAAATCGTAAAATTCATGCAGATCTGTCTGTTCGTCTGTTCGCCAGAGCCATTACAAGTGAGGTACCCCCACCAAAGTGTGAAAATTTCAACACTTGATCACAATTTTCTCAGTGACTATTACAGGGATTTCTCTCATATCTTGCATATATGTACTAGACCACTAGTAGATTCCCTTGTGTGAGTGTCAGACCTGGATCTTTCTTAATTATTTTTTTATGAATTTTTTAAATAATTTTTAATACATTAAAATTCATGAAATCATGCACTAAATCAATTATAACTTGAAAATTATTGCAATTAGAACATTTTGTTAAAATATGTTATTCAGCTACTTTTTTCATAGCTACAACATGGTGAGTAACTTGGGTGTCTATCTCAATAGCTAAGTGAGTAATAGCTACTTTTGGACTTTTCAGTAACTTCCATCATGAGTAAAATCACTTGTAACTTGAAAAGTATTGCATTTAGAGAATTTTGTACAAATATGTTATTCAGCTACTTTTGGGTCAGCTATAACATAGTAAAATTTCAGACCTGTAGCTCATGGCATAGCCGAGTAATAGCTATTTTTAGGTTATCATTGTTGAGTAAATCACTCATAACTTGAAAAGTATTGCATTTAGAGTATTTAGTTTCAATATGTTATTCACCTATTTTGGGGTCAGCTATAACATAGTAAAATTCCAGAGCTGTGGCTCATTGCATAGCTGAGTAATAGCTACTTTGAGGTTCTTACTCAACACTAAATCATTTATAACTTGAAAAGTATTGCATTTAGTGAATTTTGTGTAAATATGTTATTCAGCTACTTTTGGGTCAGCTATAACATAGTAAAATTTCAGACCTGTAGCTCATGGCATAGCTGAGAAATAGCTACTTTTAGGTTATCACTGTTGAGTAAATCACTTATAACTTGAAAAGTATTGCATTTAGAGAATTATGTGTAAATATGTTATCCAGCTACTTTTGGGTCAGCTATAACATAGTAAAATTTCAGACCTGTAGCTCATGGCATAGCTGAGTAATAGCTACTTTTAGGTTATCACTGTTGAGTAAATCACTTATAACTTGAAAAGTATTGCATTTAGAGTATTTAGTTTCAATATGTTATTCACCTATTTTGGGGTCAGCTATAACATAGTAAAATTCCAGAGCTGTGGCTCATTGCATAGCTGAGTAATAGCTACTTTGAGGTTCTTACTCAACACTAAATCATTTATAACTTGAAAAGTATTGCATTTAGAGAATTATGTGTAAATATGTTATTCAGCTACTTTTGGGTCAGCTATAACATAGTAAAATTTCAGACTTGTAGCTCATTGCATAGCTGAGTAATAGCTACTTTTAGGTTATCACTGTTGAGTAAATCACTCATAACTTGAAAAGTATTGCATTTAGAGTATTTAGTTTCATATGTTATTCACCTATTTTGGGGTCAGCTATAACATAGTAAAATTCCAGAGCTGTGGCTCATTGCATAGCTGAGTAATAGCTACTTTGAGGTTCTTACTCAATACTAAATCATTTATAACTTGAAAAGTATTGCATTTAGTGAATTTTGTGTAAATATGTTATTCAGCTACTTTTGGGTCAGCTATAACATAGTAAAATTTCAGACCTGTAGCTCATGGCATAGCTGAGAAATAGCTACTTTTAGGTTATCACTGTTGAGTAAATCACTTATAACTTGAAAAGTATTGCATTTAGAGAATTATGTGTAAATATGTTATCCAGCTACTTTTGGGTCAGCTATAACATAGTAAAATTTCAGACCTGTAGCTCATGGCATAGCTGAGTAATAGCTACTTTTAGGTTATCACTGTTGAGTAAATCACTTATAACTTGAAAAGTATTGCATTTAGAGTATTTAGTTTCAATATGTTATTCACCTATTTTGGGGTCAGCTATAACATAGTAAAATTCCAGAGCTGTGGCTCATTGCATAGCTGAGTAATAGCTACTTTGAGGTTCTTACTCAACACTAAATCATTTATAACTTGAAAAGTATTGCATTTAGAGAATTATGTGTAAATATGTTATTCAGCTACTTTTGGGTCAGCTATAACATAGTAAAATTTCAGACTTGTAGCTCATTGCATAGCTGAGTAATAGCTACTTTTAGGTTATCACTGTTGAGTAAATCACTCATAACTTGAAAAGTATTGCATTTAGAGTATTTAGTTTCATATGTTATTCACCTATTTTGGGGTCAGCTATAACATAGTAAAATTCCAGAGCTGTGGCTCATTCCATAGCTGAGTAATAGCTACTTTGAGGTTCTTACTCAACACTAAATCATTTATAACTTGAAAAGTATTGAATTTAGAGACTTTTGTGTAAATATGTTATTCAGCTACTTTTGGGTCAGATATAACATAGTAAAATCTCAGACCTGTAGCTCATTGCATAGCTGAATAATAGCTACTTTGATGTTCTTACTCAACACTAAATCATTTATAACTTGAAAAGTATTGCATTTACAGTATTTTGTGTAAATATGTTATTCAGCTACTTTTGGGTCAGCTTTAACATGGTAAAATTTCAGACCTGTAGCTCATGGCATAACTGAGTAATAGCTACTTTTAGGTTATCACTGTTGAGTAAATCACTTGTAACTTGAAAAGTATTGAATTTAGAGACTTTTGTGTAAAATGTTATTCAGCTACTTTTGGGTCAGATATAACATAGTAAAATCTCAGACCTGTAGCTCATTGCATAGCTGAATAATAGCTACTTTGATGTTCTTACTCAACACTAAATCATGTATAACTTGAAAAGTATTGCATTTACAGCATTTTGTGTAAATATGTTATTCAGCTACTTTTGGGTCAGCTTTAACATGGTAAAATTTCAGACCTGTAGCTCATGGCATAGCTGAGTAATAGCTACTGTTAGGTTATCACTGTTGAGTAAATCACTTATAACTTGAAAAGTATTGCATTTAGATTATTTAGTTTCATATGTTATTCACCTATTTTGGGGTCAGCTATAACATAGTAAAATTCCAGAGCTGTGGCTCATTGCATAGCTGAGTAATAGCTACTTTGAGGTTCTTACTCAATACTAAATCATTTATAACTTGAAAAGTATTGCATTTAGTGAATTTTGTGTAAATATGTTATTCAGCTACTTTTGGGTCAGCTATAACATAGTAAAATTTCAGACCTGTAGCTCATGGCATAGCTGAGAAATAGCTACTTTTAGGTTATCACTGTTGAGTAAATCACTTATAACTTGAAAAGTATTGCATTTAGAGAATTATGTGTAAATATGTTATCCAGCTACTTTTGGGTCAGCTATAACATAGTAAAATTTCAGACCTGTAGCTCATGGCATAGCTGAGTAATAGCTACTTTTAGGTTATCACTGTTGAGTAAATCACTTATAACTTGAAAAGTATTGCATTTAGAGTATTTAGTTTCAATATGTTATTCACCTATTTTGGGGTCAGCTATAACATAGTAAAATTCCAGAGCTGTGGCTCATTGCATAGCTGAGTAATAGCTACTTTGAGGTTCTTACTCAACACTAAATCATTTATAACTTGAAAAGTATTGCATTTAGAGAATTATGTGTAAATATGTTATTCAGCTACTTTTGGGTCAGCTATAACATAGTAAAATTTCAGACTTGTAGCTCATTGCATAGCTGAGTAATAGCTACTTTTAGGTTATCACTGTTGAGTAAATCACTCATAACTTGAAAAGTATTGCATTTAGAGTATTTAGTTTCATATGTTATTCACCTATTTTGGGGTCAGCTATAACATAGTAAAATTCCAGAGCTGTGGCTCATTCCATAGCTGAGTAATAGCTACTTTGAGGTTCTTACTCAACACTAAATCATTTATAACTTGAAAAGTATTGAATTTAGAGACTTTTGTGTAAATATGTTATTCAGCTACTTTTGGGTCAGATATAACATAGTAAAATCTCAGACCTGTAGCTCATTGCATAGCTGAATAATAGCTACTTTGATGTTCTTACTCAACACTAAATCATTTATAACTTGAAAAGTATTGCATTTACAGTATTTTGTGTAAATATGTTATTCAGCTACTTTTGGGTCAGCTTTAACATGGTAAAATTTCAGACCTGTAGCTCATGGCATAACTGAGTAATAGCTACTTTTAGGTTATCACTGTTGAGTAAATCACTTGTAACTTGAAAAGTATTGAATTTAGAGACTTTTGTGTAAAATGTTATTCAGCTACTTTTGGGTCAGATATAACATAGTAAAATCTCAGACCTGTAGCTCATTGCATAGCTGAATAATAGCTACTTTGATGTTCTTACTCAACACTAAATCATGTATAACTTGAAAAGTATTGCATTTACAGCATTTTGTGTAAATATGTTATTCAGCTACTTTTGGGTCAGCTTTAACATGGTAAAATTTCAGACCTGTAGCTCATGGCATAGCTGAGTAATAGCTACTGTTAGGTTATCACTGTTGAGTAAATCACTTATAACTTGAAAAGTATTGCATTTAGATTATTTAGTTTCATATGTTATTCACCTATTTTGGGGTCAGCTATAACATAGTAAAATTCCAGAGCTGTGGCTCATTGCATAGCTGAGTAATAGCTACTTTGAGGTTCTTACTTAACACTAAATCATGTATAACTTGAAAAGTATTGCAGTTACAGCATTTTGTTAAAATATGTTATTCAGCTACATTTTAAATAGCTACAACATGGTGAGTAACTACTGTATCTATCTCAATAGCTAAGTGAGTAATAGCTATTTTGGACTTTTCAGTAACTTACATCATGAGTAAAATCACTTGTAACTTGAAAAGTATTGCATGTAGAGAAGTTTGTGTAAATATGTTATTCAGCTACTTTTGGGTCAGCTATAACATAGTAAAATTTCAGACCTGTAGCTCATGGTATAGCTGAGTAATAGCTACTTTTAGGTTATCACTGTTGAGTAAATCGCTTATAACTTGAAAACTATTGCATTTAGAGAATTTCGTATAAATATGTTATTCAGCTACTTTTGGGTCAGCTATAACATAGTAAAATTTCAGACCTGTAGCTCATGGCATAGCTGAGTAATAGCTACTTTTAGGTTATCACTGTTGAGTAAATCACTTATAACTTGAAAACTATTGCATTTAGAGTATTTAGTTTCAATATGTTATTCACCTATTTTGGGGTCAGCTATAACATAGTAAAGTTTCAGACCTGTGGCTCATTTCATGGCTGAGTAATAGCTACTTTGAAGTTCTCACTGTTGAGTAAATCAGTTATAATTGGAAAACTATTGCATTTACAGAAATTTGTGCAAATATGTTATTCAGCTACTTTTGGGTCAGCTATAACATAGTGAAATTATAGACCTATAGCTCATGGCACAACTGAGCAATAGCTATTCTCAGGTACTGACTGTTGAGTAAATCAGCTATAACTTGAAAAATATTGCATTTGGAGTATTTTGTTAAAATATATTGTTCACCTACTTTTGGGTCAGCTATAACATAGTGAAATTACAGACCTATAGCTCATGGCATAGTGGAGCAATAGCTATTTTCAGGTTCTCACTATTGAGTAAATCAGTTGTAGCTTGAAAACTATTGCATTTACAGTAGTTTGCTTAAATATGTTGTTCACCTACTTTTGGGTTAGCTATAACATAGTAAAATTTCAGACATGTAGCTCATTGCATAGCTGAGTAATAATTCCTTTGAGGTTCTCACTGTTGAGTAAATCAGTTGTAACTTGAAAACTATTACATTTAGAGTAATTTGTTCAATATGTTATTCACAGAATTTTTGGTCAGCTATAACATAGTGAAATTGCAGACCTCCATGTCATGGCATAGCTGAGCAATAGCTACTTTCAGGTTCTCACTGTTGAGTAAATCATTGTATCCACTGGATAGCTGCAGTGTGTAGAGAGAGATTTCACCATTACTGCTCTGATGAAAAAAAATATTATAGCTAGCTTTCTTAAGTTTGCAGTATATATTAATAACCATAAAATGTTGTCTGGGAATATTTTTGGCCTCATTTTGAGAAACAAGATGGCCGCCACACGTGTTTTTTGTCAGTCATGAAAAGTGCTTATATCTCCCTTATTATTGATCCTAGAGGTTTGGGATGATAAACCAACCTGTAGGAAATCATGGGGTGGGAATCTTTTGGTGTGGTCAGATTTGACCTTCAATGACCCCTCCTTCAAGGTCAAACAAGGATAGCCAAACTTAAAAATGCTTATAACTCGCTTATTATTGGTCCCAGAGGTTTGGGATGGTAAACAGACAGGAAATCATGGGCTGTGAATCTGTTGATATGGTCCGATTTGACCCTGGAACCCTCCTTCAAGGTCAAATGAGGATAGCGAAAATTGAAAGTACCTACAACTCGCTTATTATTGGTGACAGAGATTTGGGATGGTAAACCATCCCATAGGAAATCATTGGCTCGGAATCTTTTGGTATGGTCAGATTTGGCCTTTGGACCCCTCCTTCAAGGTCAAATGAGGACAGCCAAGCTTAAAAGTGCTTATAACTCATTTATAATTGGTCCTAGAGGTTTGAAATGGTAAACCATAGGAAATCATGGGCTGGGAATGTATTTGTGTGGTTAGATTTGACCTTGGACCCCTTCTTCAAGGTCGAACGAGGATATTGCATTTGTAGTATTTTTTTAAATATGTTTTAACCTATTTTTTTACACTTAAACAATTACCTTGTTATTTTCCTTCATAATACCATTTACAGGGCACAACTTTTTTATCCTTTTCTTCTGTCAGCTTCGGAATTTCTTTCAAACTTGCTGTTCAGTTACCATTTACTGTATTTCTGTACAGCCCTTTTCCTGATAATTATTCTGTCCTCTAATCACCTTCACAAATCAAAAACACTCAGTCAGCTGACACAGTGCCCGTTCACGGGCACTCTCCTCTTGTTGGAAGATTCGTGTGGCCCTGAAAAGGGCCTGGTTGGTGCGACTTGTGTGGGCTAATCCGCTGTTTTGGGCTGACTCTGCTGGCTGGACTGGCTGGGAGGTCGTGACTGTTCATGATGAGTGGAAGATGGCACTGGTGACGGTGCTGGTTGAAGTCGAGAGGGTGAAAATGGCTGTGGTGTGTCCATCTGCTGATACTGAAGCACACTGGGAAAAGCTGCAAAGATACTGGATAATCCAGAAGTGTTGTGCTGACTTTCCTCCTGTTGTGAAGCTGCAACTGAAGGTGGGTTGAAAATCATCTGTCTGGAAGTCCCAGGCTGTTGGTCATCCACAACGACATAAAAAGTTGGCTGTGCTGACACTGATGAAGGCCTTGGTGATTGCTTTACTTTGCCAATCACTGTAACAGGCTCTCCTGTGGCTGTCTGTGTAGGCTGCACAACTGGAATGGAGACTGGTTGAGTTTCCGGTATGTTCAGTATGTATTCACGTCCTGCTGTGGCCTGTGATGCTTCTGGAAGTTGATATGTAGTGACCTGTTGACTTGTGGTGAACTATCTTTTGCGTTCTTCGGCCTTGCACTGTATTTCACTGAGAAGCTTCACGGTGTCATTCCTGAAGGTTAAAAGGTGTTCAATCTTAGAGTGGAGACAGTTGCAGAATGACCGTCTTGGACTTGGAGTGGGGTCCTGGGGTCGTGCACCCAGAATTGTGGAAATCATCGACCTCATCTGCTGAAACTGATCTAAGACTGGATCTGCAGAAGTGGTGGTAGTCGCGACTGCTTCAAAAGTCTTTCTTCTGCTTGTCTTTGAAACTGTCGTTGGTCTTGTCATAAAGTTCCTCGTGCTGTTTAACGAACTCCACGATGGCTTATTTGTCTGAATCACTCAGGAAAATGGACTTCATCTGGCTCTTCTCTCTGGATTGAGTTGATTCTACATCAGTATCCGTGTCACTTCGCACTCTCTTCTCTCCCCTTTCCTGACTCTCTTCCCTCCTCTCTCTCCCCATCCTCGCTCTGTCCCTCTGTTCCTGTTCTATCCTCTCTCTCTCCTCCCTCTTCTCTCCCTCCCTCCTCCTCCTCTCTATACCCTCAGCTGTATCTCCTACCTGAAACTGTGATTGAGTATCAGTTGGTACTTCAATCTTTCTCCTTCTTCCCCT
This sequence comes from Sabellastarte sp. h YS-2021, assembly GCA_964017235.1. Classification (NCBI taxonomy): domain Eukaryota; kingdom Metazoa; phylum Annelida; class Polychaeta; order Sabellida; family Sabellidae; genus Sabellastarte; species Sabellastarte sp. h YS-2021. Next base: position 76,908,626 of record OZ024929.1, on the reverse strand, counting down.
TGGCATGCTGATCAATCAGTCAATTGTACAGCTTGTTTAAAAAAACAAAACTTAAAAATGAAAGTGAAACCTCACAGAACAGATTTCACTCCCAACCAGTCCAGCCTAGCTCAAAACTAATTTTACAAAAAATAAAAACCTAAAGAAAAGCTGCACACCAGTTGTCTCTCGACAAGTCAAAGCCCAAATATACCCACAGATTTTGAAGCCGACAGGCCGTAAGACACAAAAATATTGCTGGCCTGTCGGTTACAGTTCCTGGCATGTCTGTTAGTGTTACAGGCCTGTCGGTTGTTCTTTACGGCTTGTCTGGTTCAGTTTAAGGCCTGTCGGTTACAATTTTTCCCGACTCTAGGATCCAGTCTGTTAAAGTTACCGACCGGCCTTGAAACTTTACAGGCCTGTCGGGAACACTTACAGACAGGCTGGCTAAAGTTACCAACTGTACTGTAACACTTTCTGCACGGTTGGTGAGTCATCACGTACAGTCTGGAAGTCCATATTTGAGACAAGCCGTATACTTGTTACAGACAGGCCTGTTTCATTAACCAACAGCCTGGAAGTGTAACCGACAGGCCTGTTGCTAGGTGGCTGAAATTAGGGTTGGATGCAAGAGTCGGTAACGGTCTTAGAAATGTGAAACATGTTTGATATTTCACTGTGAACATTGGTCCCGACTCTCCAAAAGTGCATAGTTACCGGCCTGTCAGCTCCAGTGGAACACCTGCATAAGAATTATTCCTGAAAATCGCAAAATCATTTCAGAAGTAGTTTCTATGTCAATTGTCATCATTGCCGATCTCTTGTGAATTGGATAGGGACATATTTTTTGCCTTCATAAAACATTCTTTAGTCATAGGGATGATGTTAGTAGTTTGCAGGCAGAGAAGAATTTCGACTCATGCTGTTCAAGAATTGCATGGTTTTTGCTCCAGATTGGACAGAAATAGAGGGAAAAATCACCAGACGGGTTCTTGAATAACTTGTTATGTCCACCCACTGGGGGGTGGACATATTATTTTTGCTTTTTCCGCCGTCCTGCATCCGGCGTCCCACTTGGTTTCCAGACATTTTAGGCAACAGTTCTTATCCTATCTTTACCAAATTTGGCATGCAGGTTTATTGGGTTAATAGCTTGTATGGGATTACTTTTGGTGATGATAGCTCTATAGCTAACTGAGTAATAGCTACTTTGCTACTTTTGAGTATCTCTTTGGTTTCCAGACATTTTAAGGAATGCTATTAAGCCTATCTTTCTGAAATTTGGTATGGAGGTTCATTGGGTTAATAGCTTGTATGGGATTGCTTTTGGGGGGAATTGCTTCATAGATGAGTGAGTAATTAATTAAATAAATGAGTAATTGGCTATTTTGAGTACTGAAAAAGGCAAATGTGCTCATATCTCCTAAACCGTGTGAGATAGAGCGATTTCGGCGATATTTTCGACCCACAGGGTATCTAAGGAATGTAATCTTTGCAATTTTAAAAAATTTTCCCCTCCCCAAAAATGGCGGCCATTTCAAATTTTTGCCAAAAATGGCAAACACAAATTTGCTTCTATCTCCTTAACCGTGCGAGATAGAGCGATTTCGTCGAAATTTTCGACCCACAGGGTATCTAAAGAATGTAATATTTGCCATTTTAAAAAAAATTTCCTTTCCCCAAAAATGGCGGTCATTTTGAATTTTCGAATTTTTGCCAAAAATGGCAAAACACAAATTTGCTTCTATCTGCTTAACCGTGTGAGATAGAGTGATTTCGTCAAAATTTTCGACCTACAGGGTATCTAAGGAATGTACTCTTTGCAATTTTCAAAAAAATTTCCCCTTCTCAAAAATGGCGGCCATTTTGAATTTTCGAATTTTTGCCAAAAATGGCAAAACACAAATTTGCTTCTATCTTCTTAACCGTGCGAGATAGAGCGATTTCGTCAAAATTTTCGACCCACAGGGTATCTAAGAAATGTATTCTTGGCAATTTTCAAAAAATTTTCCCCTTCCCAAATATGGCGGCCATTTTGAATTTTCGAATTTTTGCCCAAAATGGCAAAACACAAATTTGCTTCTATCTCCTTAACTGTGCAAAATAGAGTTATTTCGTTGAAATTTTCGACCCAGAGGGTATCTAAGAAATGTACTCTTGCCAATTTTCAAAATATTTTCCTCTTCCCAAAAATGGCGGCCATTTTGAATTTTCGAATTTTTGCCCAAAATAGAAAAACAGAAATTTGCTTCTATCTTCTTAACCATGCAACATAGAGTGACTTCGTCAAAATTTTCGACCCAACCAATGCAAAAAGCCATGAAGCTGAAATAATTTACATGTACACTAATAAATATTTAAGCATCATTGATATATTTTACAAATGAAACAGGGTCTTGTAAGACTACTGTACAATTTTGGCAAAAGGTTCATGGGGTGGACATTACACATGATAATGTGTGTTCTTCTATGCTATCCTGTTTCTTTTCATATGTCGCAGCTACTATCTACAGGGCATCCTATTTCTAGTTGAGGTATAATAGGCCTTTAATGGCCATTTTGTAGTGGTCGGAAATGAATTAAAGGTTTACAAAATGTGTTGTTGGATTCTCGGAAACTGAAGAACCTTATCATTGACATTTATTTTATAGAAATAATAGTGGAAAAGTTACTGTGTTAAGTGTCACTTGTCATTATAGATCAGTGTATTCTTACAAAGAAGTTTTTCTTTTCCTTTTTTTCCTGATGTGAAACATAGTTCCTCATTTTTCAAATTATCAAGTGTAGAAGCAATGACATTTTTCCGAGAAGGTAGATGGAATAATGTCATGGAGAAATTTAAGACATGTGAATCATGAATTACTACTTTTTTGTTCTCAAATTTTAAAGTTAAATACATATTTGTTTAAGCGAATGGACTGTTTAAATGCCATATTAAGTAGCACCGTATTTTAAATAGAGTAATTTAGTGGTGGTAATCTCCCCCAATTTTTTTGGTTGATTGTCACTGTTGGTGATGTAAGAATTTATTATTTACACTATTTTACGATTCAATGTTGTGCAAGACTCATGGCAGGATGAAGTATGTGTCAATTCAGTGAGAATTTCAGATGTTTCCTTACTTTGTTCATGTAGTTCTCATTGACGACAGCTGATGACATTTAGTATGCGGCACTAATTGTTCTTGTGGAAGCTCAATTATCTTTCCATGTTAAAACTTAAAAGGGAGTAAGATTCTGACTGAATAATGGAAGGGTAGGAGAGTAAGGAAGGTGAGGTAGTTTATTGTAAAACAATAAGGTAGTGAAAATGAAGCAGAATGAAAATTAGTTCATAAAATAGAATATTTGGAAGGTAGAGGTTGTTTTGCAGTTGCTAAAGATGTCTCTGAAATTTGGTACACAATCCCTTCATGGGTGGAAAACTATTTGTAAATTGTGTGTGGACCATACATGGGAAGGATGTAATCCCATGTAAGTTACATCAAGGGATGAGTCGTTGGTACTGGTTTCACAGTGTCTGTCATTTTACTAATGACTGTAACAACACTTTACAACTGGCATCTCACTTGTCAAGTTAATACTTAAAATATTAGAAACCAACTAAGGGTCCAGTTGGGGATGTGCTGAAGAACAGAATTGGAACAGTTTTGTATTGTCTGGATTCCAAAATGGGAGATATGCTAGTGACCCATCTTTAGTTATAGGTCTGGATCTTGTAACAGTTCCTTTTTACTGTGTTGCAGAGTACAGTGTCCAACATATTGGATTCCAGTGCTCCAAAGAAAAGGGGAAAAGAAAGAGAAGTGCCAAAAGTAAAGAAACCTAGTCCCATGAAAAAGGTAAGTGTTAGCACCTGTGTACAAAATAGCCAAGCTACATGTATCTGGAAAACTTCAGTTCTATTTAGACAATAATATCTATATTTGTAAATTTGATAGTTATAGGTTTTCCAACAAAAATCAGTGATATTTTGAATATCATTATCTGGTATATTATTCAGTTAGATTGTATAAAAGTAATCAAATAATAGCATTTAGACATTAAGTTTATCAAGGAAACAAACGTAATGTGTTTTCAGCTTGCCCTAATGTTATAAAAACATTTTTCATTTCATCCTGAGATATTGCATCTGAAACTCAATGAATGATCAGAACTCTTAGGTCATCGTATAAGCTTATTAACTAAGTTTTAGATGATCCAAACCTAACTTTCAAATTATCTTAATATTAATCTGTACAACTTTTTACATCGTGAAAATAAATAGGTGCATGCATGTTATACTTCTTGAAAGTTTATAGATGACTCTGAATGCACGTTTTTGTTTTGCGGTTATGTTAGAGAATTCTAATGGTAAAGTTTTAGAGTTTTGCAATTGAGAGACCATCCTTATGACTTGTTTTTAGTGATCCTAGTGATTTTTTTTTTTTATACCTTTCAGATAATTCTAAAAGAGCGAGAGGAAAAGAAGCGTCTGCGACTCCTTGATGAAGGAGTGGATATAGGTTCAAATCCAGGAGATGTAAGCAGCACAGGTCTGGGTGTGATAGAACCCAATAACAACCACGAGCAGCAGCAGGACAGCAGTCATGAGTTTGAGGACCAGGACTATGAGGAGGAGGAGGAGGAGGAGGAAGAGGAAGTGGTGGAATCGGCGGGAGAGGATGAAATACAAGGTTAGATGATTGCAATGACCTTTACCAAGGTGACAGTGTTATGCAAGGCCAATTTAATTAGGGTCTCTCTAGATACCAATGGAAAAATAATTGTTGAAAGTATCACTTTTCAGATTGTCTATATTAAATTCTTAATCGGTTCAGGTTGTCGACTGGAAAAGTCATGGTGGCATGATACCCATGACGGTTAATAAGCCAGTATTTGCAATAGGATCATTTTATGCAGGGCACCCCTGGTACCTGATGAACTTGTACAAAAAATGGGTCAACTTCAACTGGAAGTTTGGAGGAGGATAAAGCTTATGTCATGGTAAAAAGTGTACCTGGTACCTCACTTGGGGGAATTGCCTTTATTGAGCCAAATGTTTCCTGTGGTGATATTCTGCATCCAAATGCTTTAGCTTTTGCATCAGGGTGATGATGTATTGGGCACTCCTTGATTTATATTATTTATAAGGTAACACTATTAAATAAAAGAACTTAGTATTAATGACAAATAATGTAACCACTAATGGCTCTTTGTTATAACCTCTATTTTCAAATAATATTGGTGTAAATAACTAGTATGTACCAAATAATCCATTGAAATAGTCCACAATCATTTTGACTGATTTCCTCATCTACGAGCGAGGTTATGTTTTGATTGTGGCCACACTGTCTGTGGGTAAGTTCTACCCATAAGGCATTACCTTTAGTTCTTTGTTGCCTGTTATTAGTTGACAAAACCTTTCCTCTGTTCTAAAGTTCATATTGTTCCTTTCAGATGCTAACTCAAATCGCTCTAGTCTGGAGATTGGTACGGGTACAACAGCCAGTGCGGACCTGTCTCCCATCAGTCAAACATCCCCGGTTAGTATGAGTCCACCCTCTGGTAGTCCATCTGGCTCCGGCTTCAGCAGTCCAGTGTCTGGAGATCACCCCACAGGCCGCAGACTCTCTTCCAGTGTGGCCACCCGAATCCATAGCCGTAGATTCAGAGAGTAAGTTCAATCTCATTAGTCTTTGCAGTCTCATGCAGTTTTGTAGAAGTAATGAAGTAGACAAGCTTTGTCATGTGAGTTTTGGCTTTGACTTTGATTAAGGTGGAAGTTTATCATAAAATTGAATATTTTTGTGACCCTTTGAGTTGGTGTTTATTATCTTCTGCCAGTCTGCAGGATGAGAGATTAAAAATTACAGACTGTGCATACACAAGTTTGTATGTTTGCTTATTAAAGCAAGTTTTGCAAGACTACATGGTGGATCTCATTTCCATGATATGGTAACATCTATATTTTGCGTCGTGTGTCCTTAGACCCAGGAAGATGGTAACCTTAAAGTATTGTTACGCTCGAAAGTAAATATGGAAACCGGGTCCCGAAAACAAAAATTTGGCGAAAACCAGATTCCTTCGAATTAGTATACACCAAGCCGTAGTCACACTGAAAAATCTTCTGTGTGTACATGAACAATAACTTCAACTAAAATGTGGTTTATTTTTGATAAACTCTGAGTTTTGGATATTATTTCACTGTATATTGGGAAAATATTACTCAAGTAAATATTTAAAGCATTTCTGTGCAATAGTTTATATGTTTGAGTGAAATATGTGACATTACGGGAACCAGTTCTTGGACTTTTGTCACCGGATTTTGTTTACGTTTATATAAATCAAATAGAAACCAACTATCCGGTTCACCGTCTTTACCACTACTTTAAAGTCCCATAGATGACCTAATTGTAGTGATTTTCTGATGTGAACAATAAATGTCACTAGCAGAGTTATTCGTGGGGGTGGGGGGTGGGGGTGGGGGGACCTGATATCTATACACAGTTGATTAGGTTTTGGGCGTATGTGGCAACACTTTTGAGATTTTTGGGTCTTAAATTTTGTGGGTGTACCACACCAGTTGCTCCGTCATCTCCCACGGAGTTTATAAAACATACTTTTTATGTCACAGGGCTATGTGGTGTACTTCAATAATGAGTCACAGACAGCACAAACTCTCAATGCCTTTGTAAGTTTCTTGTGTTGCCAACCAATTACTCAATCATTCAAAGTGGGACTAAGTGATAAACTCATCTTACTAAACTTGCAGTAGTATAGTTGTATCAATGCTATAGAAACTGTTGTTTTGTAATAGACGTCCATCTAAAGTGACAAATGCCTTCCTGTTGATAAAATAAATATCCTCACATGAACAAATAAAAGCTGCAAACTTTCCCCCTTCTTCAACTTCGTGAAAATTATTTACCTTATCCCGTACATTTTGCCAAATCTTAATGTTGCTACACTTCCTTCTGTTTTGTTCACCGACAGTTATAAAAATTACAAATGGTACCACCCTTAACTTCTATCATGTGACCATGTTTGGGGAGCAAGATTGTAATCAGATGGTAGAAAATGTGTCAACATGGGAGAGTGGAAAGTTGGAAATGAGAGGATAATCTGAGATATTCTGATAATAGAAGGTCAGATAGTAGATGCTGCATGCATTTCTACTTCATAACTTCTACTGATTGATTATCCATAGGGCTCAACTGTGGTTTTGTTTATCTGCATGTTTTTGGCCATGTTTTAGTATTTTGACCTTTTTGATAGGTATTGCACTCAGGTGTTGGATAAGGAGATAGACAGCTGCTGTACTGTGTTATTGCAAGAACTGGTTCGCTTTCAAGATAGGATGTACCACAGGGATCCTACAAAGGTAATACTCATTGATAGCATTCCAGTTGGTTTTAGAAGATAGATTAAAATCCCAGTCACAGTTTCACATGTACTACAAAACCTTTGTCCCGTGTTTGCAAATTTTGGGCGTTTTATCATTTTGGTTGTTGGACTCTAACTGGAACGCGCTTCTGCCGATTGATTTAAAACGTAACAGGTTTGTAGGGCACCAACTGTGCAAGAGTGTTTTTCGAAATTGGCGCCATTTGGAAAACCACGATGGCTGCCATGGCCGTCACTTGAAATTCTGTTTCTGGACTCTAACTCAAAGATGCTTTGTCTGATTGGTCTGAAACTTAACTGGATGGTGGGCACCACCTAGGCTAGGTTGCTATCGAAGTTAGCACCACTTGGAAGAACAAGATGGCCACCATCTTGAAATTCCATTTACAGACTGTAACTTGAAGACTCTTCAGCAGATCGATTTGAAACTTAACTGGGTGGTGGGGCACCACCTAGGTTAAGTTACTTTTGAAGTTGGTGCCTTTTGAAAAAAAACACCAAAAAACAAAGAGTGCCGCCATCTTGAAATTCTGTTTCCGGACTCTATCTCAAAGATGCTTTGTCCGATCAATTTGAAACTTGACAGGGTGATAAGGACATCACTGAGGCTTGGTTGCTTTTGAAATTGGAGTCCCTCCATTTGCCCATTTTGGGCTTTATCAATTATTCCGCCCAGAAATTTGTGATTTATTCGCCAGTACAATACTCAAACCTTGTGCTTTTAAATTACTGCTACAACAGGGTGATAAGACACCACCAGGGCTTTGCTGTTTTCAAAATTGGAGTCCCTGTGCGTGCCCGTTTTGGGCATGCGCTCATCTGAAATATTTTGATTTCCAGACTTTTAACTTAAATTTTTAAATTAAATCTGATTATAAAGACTGGAAATGTACAGTGAAAGAAAACTCGTTGTTACACTTCATTGCTAGCGTAAATTATAATGCGGGGGATCTCATTGTAAGTCCGCCAAATGGCTCTAATTCAACAAAGATATAGTTTCTACAACAACTACATTTATTGACTTAATTAATACACGTTTTTGTTGCTTTAAAAGCGTTGCATTAAAAGCGGTACTAAGTGATAAACTCATGTTAATATTGAAATCCTCTGAGCACTCTTGGTTGACATGATCTTTTCTCTACACCTATGAGATATGTCATCTGGAAAGCCACATAAGGAAACTGACAGAATAAACTCTCCATTTCTTACATATTTTAAAAGAATTTGTCTCTATTTCACATTCCACATGATATGAAATTGAATTTATTTTGATAATCCTAAATCATAAAAGCTTTAAAATATTTTTTTTTATTTTTAGTATTCATTTATCATGAAAGACAGTGTTGATGTTGGTTTAGTTGAATGTTTGTATTTTGCAGGAAAATATAACATAACAGTATTCACTTTATTGTAGTGTTGTTTAACAGAGTTTTTACCCCACAGCCCTTATAAGGGCTGTCGGGGTATTGTTTCACCCATGGTGTCCGGATGGCTGGGTGTGCCTGTATCTCAGAAACCGTAAGGTGTAGGAAGTTGATACTTGGTAGGGACATTAGTTAGGGGGTGTAGGTGTGCAACGTCATGGTGTGACCTTGATTTGACCTTTGACCTTGCCGTAGTGGCCTTGACCTATAAAATCTTGTCCGGGGTATATCTCGGAAACTGTAAAGTGTAGGAAGTTGATACTTGGTAGGGACATGGGTTGGGGATTATAGGTGTGCAGTGTCATTGTGTGACCTTGTTTTGACCTTTGATCTTGCTGTAGTAACCTTGGCATTTAAAATTTTGTCCAGGCAATATCTCTGAAACTGTAAATTGTAGGAAGTTGATAGTTGGTAGGGACATTGCTTAGGGGTTGTTGTAGGTGTGTATCATAATTTTTAGTTTACTGATTAATGCTGTCGTCTTCCCATTGAATTGTCTTGTTTTAATATTTAAAGAAATTTCCCCTGCCTGTGGGGTATGGGCATCTTTAATGCTATATGTATCCACCGGAAGCATCCGGTGGATACTTTGGTTTAGCGTTCGCTACGCCGTCGCCGCGCGTAGAGAGATTTTCTGCGTTAACGCTCTAAGAGGAAAACGACAGCAGATAGGTTCACCAAATTTGCAGGATATCTTCATTGGGGGGGTTAGCTTCTCTGGGAAGGAAAATAGCCTCATTCTGAAAAACAAGATGGCCGCCACAGGCATTTCTTTGAAAATAATCTGCATTTTTCTACTGGCTGTTTCTCATTGGTAGAAGGTTGAATCTCTTCATAGGTGATATGTATAACAGATATACATGTCCTCTACAACCTTGCACACATTTGACCTTGAAGCTCTTAATTCAAGGTTATCCACGGAGTGCCGAAGTAACCCACATAACGGACTTTAAAAGTGCCTATATCTCCCTTACTATTGGTCCTAGAGGTTTGCAATGTGAAACAAACCTGTAGGAAATCATGTGCTGCGAATCTTCTGATGTTGTCAGAATTGACCTTGGACCCCTCCTTCAAGGTCAAACGAGGATAGCCAAAGTTAAAAGTGCTTATAACTCGCTTATTATTGGTCCTAGAGGTTTGGGATGGTAAACCAACCTATAGAAACTCATGGGCTGGGAATCTTCTGGTGTGGTCTGATTTGACCTTGGGCCCCTCCTTCAAGGTCAAACAAGGATAGCCAAAGTTAAAAGTGCTTATAACTCGCTTATTATTGCTCCTAGAGGTTTGGGATGGTAAACCAACATATAGAAGCTCATGGGCTGGGAATCTTTTTGTGTGGTCAGATTTGACTTTGGGCCCCTCGTTCAAGGTCAAAAGAGGATAGCCAAAGTTAAAATTGCTTATAACTCGCTTATTATTGCTCCTAGAGGTTTGGGATGGTAAACCAACATATAGGAAATCATGGGCTGGGAATCTTTTGGTGTGGTCGGATTTGACCTTAGACCCCTCGTTCAAGGTCAAACAAGGATAGCCAAAGCTAAAAGTGCTTATAACTCACTTATTATTGGTCCTAAAGGTTTGGGATGGTAAACCAGCATATAGGAAATGATTGGCTGGGAATCTTCTGGTGTGGATGGAATTGACCTTGGGGCCCTCCTTCAAGGTCAAATGAGGATAGCCAAAGTTAAAAGTGCTTATAACTCGCTTATTATTGGTCCTAGAGGTTTGGGATGGTAAACCAACATATAGGAAATCATGGGCTGGGAATCTTCTGGTGTGGTCGGATTTGACCTTGGGCCCCTTCTTCAAGGTCAAATGAGGACAGCCAAAGTTAAAAGAGCTTATAACTCGGTTATTATTGGTCCTAGAGGTTTGGGATGGTAAACCAACCTATAGAAAATCATGGGCTGGGAATCTTCTGGCATGGTCAGATTTGACCTTGGGCCCCTTCTTCAAGGTCAAACGAGGATAGCCAAAGTTAAAAGTGCTTATAACTCGCTTATTATTGATCCTAGAAGTTTACAGTACGAAACCAACTCATACGAAATCTTGGGCTAGGAATTTTCTGATGTTAGATTTGACCTTGGGCCCCTCCTTTGAGGTCAAACAGCGGTTCACTGGCTTTGGTGAGTTGTCTTTTCAGTGGATACAAATTTGTATCGGTCTCCGATGCGTAGGTCTAGTTTTATACTGGAGAAACTTTTTGGATATTTTCAGTGTTATACTACCTTATTTGTGTTCATTAGTGGATATTACATGAGTTTAAGTATCATGGCATCACTGGGCCAAAGGTGAGGACATTGTGGACACAAGGTGGCTGGCTTCGACCAGCATGAAAAATGTGCCCGTTGCAGGGACAAAAAGCTAGGTTCAGATCCCTGTGTGGAAGACAAGCCGTGTGGTATTTGTGATAAGCTGACAGATAAACAGAGAAGTATGCTTTCTACTCCTCAGTACCAAATTAGAAAAGACAAAAAATCTGGCTTGCTTGTCTCCCGTTCCAAGGTTACAGTTGTGGGTGTCGTGGATCAGGACACTGTTGAACTGGAGGAAGATGTACCGGCTCATTCTTGGACCGGTTCCGGTCAACAAGAAGCATTTACAGTTTCTCATCACTCTGCGGAAGAAATTGTATCAAAGCAGGACTTCGATTTACTGAGCAATCAATTGGAGGAAAAGTTTGCTAGTTTGAGGCTCTCCTGACACGTACTAATATTTTTTCCAGGCCTAAGTGCCGGTGTCTACTATTACTGCCCCTGTTTCTGAACAGCCTTTCTTCAACCCGTCTGACCCTAGAGCCACCAGTCCGGTGAGATCTCCGTGTCTAGACGAAGATATACAAGTTGACAAACCAAAGAAGAACAAAGGTTCCGGTAAATCAAAAGGCAACAAAGCCAAGACTGTGCCTTCTGCTACCATCACTGCAGAATTACCAGTACCGGATAAACCTCAGACCGGTGCTTTAAACATTGCAGCACCTCTTAAGCCTACCAAAGTGGACATGCCCGGTCCGGGAGTTTCAATATCTCTTGGTCAGGCCTCTAACTACAACCTCAACTAAGACTTCCACTTCTAAACTTCAACAAACTGCTTCTTCCGGTGATATCGGTACCGGTCAGGATATCTCAATAGCTCAAGAATTCTCTGATGTTGACTCTCTCACTGGTCGGTCTGACAAAGGATCTCTGAGGACGGGGAGATTTCTGATTCTGAGACTCAAGCAAAACAAAGAGATGAATTACCGGAACACGATTAGAGCAGTCAGGGCCTTCTTAGGCTGGTCACATATCGCAGACTTTGAGTTTTCAGTGGGAGATGTAGATAGATCAGACAATCCCTAGAAAGGCAAACATCCATGCAAGACAGGCAAGGTATCAGTAGAGCTCCCTGCAGATGATTGGCTCTGCCACAAAATGGAAAAACTTGATACCAGGTTGGCTGAAGGATACCCTTCATGCTCACAGGAATCTGTGGGACTCAAAGTGGACCAATTTGTGAGAACCCCAAAGAGTCAGGCGAAGTGGTATAGACAATACCGGCAAAGACAGGATACTGATGTGCATCCCGGTAAAACCATCTTCAGCTGGTCGGATTCTGAGGCTCGTTTTAATGCCCAGTTTTAAAGAGTGGCCAAGGTTTCAGCTTACCCCCAGTCCGATCCTGCTTCCCCCAGACCAGTGCCACAGGACATCCTGCGCAGGTGGGAAAAGTGTGCCAGGGAGGGCACTTATGTTTCAAATCATGCCACTGACTTCAACCGTTGTACCAGCAAAATCCAGGACAAATGAACTCTCATATTAACCCGTTGAATGAAACCATTGTCAAAGGGAAAGCTCCAAAAGAAGTAGTTGAAGCCATCAATAACTTGAAAGACTTGTCCGCTTTCTATTCCAGCATATCCGTGGCATCGGGAACAGCTTTGCAGCACTTAGCTGATAGTTTATTTGTTCAACTTGCCAATTTCATACTCTTTAGGCGAGATTCGTACTTGGAATTTGTGAAGCCAGGGTTGAAAGCTGATACCTGGAATAGGTTGAGAAACGCCCCATTGTTCAGCTCGGCCTTATTTCCTGACGATATCCTAGCCACTGCGGAGCAAGACATTATAAAACATGAGAATGCAGCAGGTGCTCAAGATCCCAGTCCGGGCACATTCCAGCACTCTGGCAGAAAACAACAACATTATCAACATTATCATTACAAGCCTTATGACAAGAAGGATAGTAGGGAAGCTGGTTACTCCTCTGAAACTTCGCAGTCTTGGAGGCAATTTTTACACAAAGGTAGAGGACGCAGTCGTGGGCGTGGAGGTGGAAACTCAACATATTTCTCCAAGACACCCCGCTCCCAACAGTATAAATAACAATTATTGGGAAATAGATCCTCCTGTGACAAACATTTTAGAGGGTCAAAAGTCAAGTCAAATAGATCAGACTGTAAACTTAAGTGTTGTTGTTTCCTGTAGCTTATGTAATCGGGCAGTCGCAAAGAAAGACATAAGCCCCAATCTGGTTCAAGAAGAAATAAAGTGTGTCAAGGATCCACCTGTGGGAGGCTGTCTGCAAAAGTTTTGCCAGGTCTGGCTCTCCCTGGGTTCAAATCCATGGTAGTGTCCATACTAAAGGAAGGGTACTCACCACCATTCAAAGTAAGACCCCCGCTGGTAAGGTTGCCCTTGTTAGTCAGTGGATATGCAAAGCCGGTCAAAAACAAACACCTAAAAGAGTCCTTACAGGCACTGATCCAAATACAGGCGGTAGAAAAGGTGAAAAGGTCTCATCATCTTTGGCATTCTACAACCGGTTGTTTCTGGTGCCAAAGCCCAACAAGTGGAGGCCCATTTTGGATCTCAGTCAACTGAGCTTGTACCTAGCACCATCCTCCTTCAAGATGGAAATTCCAGAGACCATCAGACTCTTCCTTCAACAAGGGGAGTGGGTCACCTCGCTGGGTTTCAGCGACGCTTACTTTCATATTCTGATGAGTCAAAGGTCGCAGAAGTACTTAAAATTCCATCTCAACAGTGAAACTTTGAAGTTAAGCTGATGGCACAGGCACGGGGTATTCGAATCCACCAGTACCTAGACGACTGGTTACTCAGAGCCCCTGCCAGGAAACGTGCCGACAATATACCCAGATCCTCTTGGACCTCTGTTGTGACCTGGGCTGGGCGGTCAATCTTTCAAAGTCAGAGCTGGTTCCCCAGCAGGTCTTCAGTTTTGTCGGCTATCGCTTCGACCTCTCTCAAGGTCTGGTCAAACCCACTCAGGAGAGATGGTTATCTGTGTCACAGAAAATTAACCTTCTGTTGAGACAAGAGACCAGCTCAGTCAGACAGTTCATGTCCCCAATAGGGCTTCTGACAGCCACAGAAAAACAGGTGGTGTTGGGACAACTTCATATGAGACTCATTCAATGGAATTTAAAGAAACATTGGCATGTCCCAGAAGTCCCGGAAAAGGTCATTCCCCTGCCCAAATCTCTCCATGTTCATCTGCGTTGGTGGTTGGATCCAAAAATGTTCTGAAAGGTCAACTGCTACACCCCTTATGTCACGCCCTCCAGCTGTTTACAGACGCCTCAAACGAAGGCTGGGGCGCACACTTAGTAGATTACACTGCAAAAGGCCTTTGGTCCCGAGCCAGAAGGCGCCTTGCACACAAACCTTCTAGAGCTCAAAGCAGTTTTGTTGGCCCTAAAACAGTGCAAGCCTTTGTGTTGGGGTCAGACCATCCTGGTTTGCACAGACAACACAACAGTAGTTTCATACATCAGCAAGGAGAGAGGTATGAAATCAGACTCTCTTTGTGCCCTCCTTTGGAGACTCCTGTCCTGGTGCAACTAAAAACAGATAGTTTTACAGGCCTGACATATTCCAGGTCACCTAAATGTCATTGCCGACAAACTGTCCAGATACAAACAGGTGATTCAGACAGAGTGGTCTCTCCTACAAGAGGTATTCGACCTACTCTGCCGGAGGTGGCACACACCAAAGGTGGACTTATTTGCAACCAGATTCAATCACAAACTTCCCAGGTTTGTGTCACCGGTTCCGGACCGTTTGGATTGGAAAGTAGATGCTTTGAGTCTTCAATGGGAGGATCTGGACGCTTATGCCTTTCCTCCGATTGCAATTCTGGGACAAGTGGTCACCAAGCTGTTGGACCAAAGATGTCGCAGAATGATCCTGATTGTGCCAGGATGGCCCAACAAGCCATGGTTTTGGGACCTCGTCAGCATGTCAGTTCAAATCCCCGTCCCTTCCAAAGGTGGAGAATTTGTTAACCGTCCAATCAGTGTCCACGCAGGGATCTCCACAACCTGAATCTACATGCTTCGCTCCATAGAGCCACAGTCATTCAACAAGGCAGGTTTCTCTGACGAAGTGGCAACAAGAATTGAGGCTCCTCAGAGACGTTCAACCAGAGCTGTCTATGACTCAAAGTGGACCGTTTTTGTCAGATGGTGTGAGAAGAATAAGGTGGACTTCAGGTCTCGATCTATAAAACAGATTGCGGATTTCCTTCTCTACTTTTTTCAGAAGCTCCTTCAGCCTAGCACTATTGATGGCTATAGAACTGCTATAGCCGACAAGGTGAGCAATAACAAGATCAATATCCACAAGGATGAAAACTTGACCAGATAGTTTTCATAGGGATAAACCAAAAGGAGCAAGGGGTGTCCCCTCCTGGAACCTGTCCTTGGTTTTTACCCCACAGCTCTTAAGGGCTGTTGGGGTATTGTTTTCACCCATGGTGTCCGGATGGGCGGTTGGGCAGGCGGCGAGAAGACGTTTGTCTGGCCTGTATCTTGGAAACCGTAAGGTGTAGAAAGTTGATACTTAGTAGAGACATTGGTTAGGGAGTGTAGGTGTGCATCATCACAGTGTGACCTTGATTTGACTTTTGACCTTGCTATAGTGACCTTGACCTATAAAATCTTGTCCAGGCTATATCTCGGCAACCGTAAGGTGTAGGATAGGGACATTGGTTAGGGGGTGTAGGTGTGCAACGTTATGGTGTGACCTTGATTTGACCTTTGACCTTGCCGTAGTGACCTTGACCTATAAAATCTTGTCCAGGCTATATCTCGGAAACCGTAAGGTGTAGAAAGTTGACATGTGGTTGGGACATTGGTTAGGAGGTGTAGGTGTGCAACGTCATGGTCTGACCTTGATTTGACCTTTGACCTTGCTATAGTGACCTTGACGTATAAAATCTTGTCCAGGCTATATCTCGGAAACCGTAAGGTGTAGGAAGTTGATACTTAGTAGGGACATTGGTTGGGGGTGTATGTGTGCAACTTCATGGTGTGACCTTGATTTGACCTTTGACCTTGCTATAGTGACCTTGACCTATAAAATCTTGTCCGGGCTATATCTCGGAAACCGTAAGGTGTAGAAAGTTGACATGTGGTTGGGACATTGGTTAGGAGGTGTAGGTGTGCAACGTCATGGTCTGACCTTGATTTGACCTTTGACCTTGCTATAGTGACCTTGACATATAAAATCTTGTCCAGGCTATATCTCGGAAACCGTAAGGTGTAGGAAGTTGATACTTAGTAGGGACATTGGTTGGGGGTGTATGTGTGCAACTTCATGGTGTGACCTTGATTTGACCTTTGACCTTGCTATAGTGACCTTGACCTATAAAATCTTGTCCGGGCTATATCTTGGAAACCGTAAGGTGTAGGAAGTTGATACTTAGTAGAAGATTGGTTGGGGGTGTATGTGTGCAACTTCATGGTGTGATCTTGATTTGACCTTTGACCTTGCTATAGTGACCTTGACCTATAAAATTTTGTCCGGGCTATATCTCGGAAACCGTAAGGTGTAGAAAGTTGATATGTGGTAGGGACATTGGTTAGGAGGTGTAGGTGTGCAGCGTCATGGTCTGACCTTGATTTGACCTTTGACCTTGCTATAGTGACCTTGACCTATAAAAACTTGTCCGGGTTATATCTTGGCAACGGTAAGGTGTAGGAAGTAGATACTGCGTAGGGACATCGGCTAGGGTGTGTAGATGTAAAACATCATGGTGTGACCTTGATTTGACCTTTGACCTTGCCGTAGTGACCTTTACCTATAATGCCTTGTCTGGGCTATATTTCGGAAAGTTGATATTTGGTAGGGACATTGGTCAAGGGTTGTATGTGTGCAACGTCATGGTGTGACCTTGATTTGACCTTTGATCTTGCATATCTGATGCTATTTTATGTCTCTATGAGGATATCTGATACTATTTTATCTCTCTTATATCTCTCTTATATCTTTTTACTTGAATCTTGGTTGTTGCACCTTTGGGTGGCTTTTGATGTAGATTAAGCACTATTAAAGTCATATTAGAAGTCATTAACTGTTTTACTTTTGCAACTTCTCATTGTAACAGATGGTATTGCATCAAATGAGCCACAGGTTTTGCCCCTATTCCACATAAAAGCATGTATTGCTACATCTGTATGTATGGAAAATATTCGAAACATCCAAACCATAATTCGACCATACAAATGAAAATCAAAATGGGAGAAGTCTTAAAGCTTCATAATTTTTAGTTTACTGAGTTGTCTTGTTTTAATACTTACTCTTTACATGCAATTTCTTCCTCTTAGATGTTATTTTCTCTACTTAAACATTATTTGGACACTGACACTGCTCTGAAAGTATCCCAATCTGGGGGGAGTAGCCGAGGTTGTCTGGACATCTGTTCAGGTGTGTATAACCTCTGGGCTTTATAAAATGTTTTTGCAGTTCAGTATTAAGGTCCCTTTTTTGGAGCTACCCTCCAACCAACGGGTAGTTATTCTGCAGGTGTCCACTAGGTAAGATATATTAACGCAATAAAATGGGAAATTTAATAAGTAAATTAAATTTTTATAAGTTAATATCTTACCTAGTGGACAACGGGATTCCCACTCTAACGTCCCCGCTTTATAGCTCAAAAGAGGGACATTCTAAGGTAGGCAACAAAAAGAGGAAGTACGCTTGCGCACACACACGCAGTAGGGAGGCTGGGTGCTGAGAGGACACCTGGCGAATGAATAAGACACTACCGGTCCCGGTCAGAGCCCAGCTCAGGACGTTTTTTTCTAACGTTTGGTGGGACCGGCTGCGTGCCGGACTAATGCAGTTGTCCACTAGGTAAGATATTAACTTAAAAAATTTAATTTACGTATTAAATTTCCCACTTTACATGCAGTGCTCTAAAAGTATCCCAATTTGTGTACTGTTTCACTACTTCTATATCTCATGGTGTTGAAAACTATTTCCCCAGGCTGTGGGGTATGGGCATCTCTGATTATATCACCTAATTATAACACATATTTCATTGCAGTCCAAATCAAAAAGAAGAATTGTGCTAGGGATACGAGAATGTGCCAAACATTTGAAGTTAAAGAAGTTGAAATGTGTTGTCATCTCACCAAATTTGGAAAGAATTCAGTCAAAAGGTTAGTGTCTAGTCAACAATTTGAGGACCATTTAAAATCACCCCTTTCTCTTTAAGTGTGGTACTAAAGTAAACATCAAGACATATCCACGAGAATTGCCACAAAATTAACAAAATTATTATGTGTGCATACATGTGTGTAGCTATTACTGTGTCACACAGATTTCCCTAAAACTACTCCCCCTACAAGTTTTTGGTAAATTACTTGTCCTAATGGATTTTTATGCCCTTCAATTTTTATTTATTTTTTTTAAATGACTTTTAGCTCTAAGACTATTGCAGTTAGAGTATTTTGTTAAAATAATTTGTCAGCTACTTTCTCCTTACCTACAAGATGTTATGTACTTCAGAGTTTTATTGCCCTATGTAAGTAAGAGCTATTGCACAACTGACTATGATACACTTCTAAACTGTCTTAAGTCATGGTTTGGTGTGTGTAGCATAGCATTGAAGTGGTTCACCTTTTATCTTTGCCACCAATTCCAAGCTATTAAAATTGGGTCAACTCTCAGAATTGTGCCAGCTTTTGTTCGGGGTACCACAAGGCTCTGTCCTTGGACCCCTGCTGTTTTCTTTATACACCACTCCTTTGAGTAAGGTTATTGAAAGGCACTCCGACATCAGGTTCAATTTTGTCCAGATGGGCGGGCAGGCGGGAAATAGTTTGTCCGGGCTGTATCTCAGAAACCATAAGGTGTAGGAAGTTCATACTTGGCAGGGACATTGGTTGGGGGGTGTAGGTGTGCAACGTCATGGTCTGACCGTGATTTGACCTTTAACCTTGCCTTAGTGACCTTGACCTATAAAATCTTGTCCGTGCTATATCTCGGAAACCATAAGGTGTAGGAAGTTGATACTTGGTAGGGACATTGGTTAGGGGGTGTAGGTGTGCAATGTCATGGTCTGACCTTGATTTGACCTTTGACCTTGCCGTAGTGACCTTGACCTATAAAATCTTGTCCAGGCTATATCTCGGAAACCGTAAGGTGTAGAAAGTTGATACTTGGTAGGGACATTGGTTAGGGGGTGTAGGTGTGCAATGTCATGGTCTGACCTTGATTTGACCTTGCTGTAGTGACCTTGACCTATAAAATCTTGTCCGGGCTATATCTCAGAAACCGTAAGGTGTAGGAAGTTGATACTTGGTAGGAACATTGGTTAGGAGTTGTAAACATTCTGATTGAACGACCAGTCTGATTGAAACGTTTACCTCCCAAACGCTCAGTACTCAATGACCAGTTTGTTGCATAAAGTTTTCACTCAACTGTCTGTCGACATATCCAGTTACCCTTGCCCAAAAGGGGAGTGGTGAGGCTATTGTACCTGTGTGTCTGTCCATGCACATAATTAAAAAAAACCTTTATATCCTGTATAAAACGAATACTGATGATACATAAAGAGGTTTTTCCAGTAAATTTTTTTTTCTTTCCTAGAAACGGGAAATGGCAATTTATAGTTACGCATTTGATTGAAGATAGAAGAACATAAATTTGATAATGGGCCCTTTGATTTCACATATCTTATATGATGTATATATTTTATTGCGTTAATACATCCTATCCAATGGACAATTGCTTTACATATCAGGGCCTCTCCAAGACTTTAACGAGGCATTATCCAGCATTTTATAGCCAGTTTTGAAGATTTTCTGTGTACTTGTCATCGAGAGGAAATCGTGGGTGAGAGGTCGTGTGTTGTCCATGCAGCATTCCTTCTTCTGCACAGAAGGTTGTATCTACCCTCCATTTATTTCTTCGTCGTCGAGTAACACTGAGTGTATGTCGACGAGAAGAGTTTAGAAGGAAAGAAGAATGCATCGTCTGACGTCATCACTTCCAGCTTATGCTTGTCACGTGACACGGACCTGGTCACGTGATACGCATTCAACAATGGAGGAATCGTGTTTTCAACAGAAGTTTTCAGGGAAGAAGACGACCAATTGTTACTCAACACCCTCTTTAACTGGCAAGAAGAAATCCAACAAACTCGTCTGTTGGCTGAAGAAGTTAGATGACAAATGGTCTTTGAACTCTGCGAATTTTTGCCGGTGCCGGTCATGTGACTTCACAGATCTCAACACAACTACCGGCAAGCAAATCCCCAGGCGTGACTGGTTCAGCTGACAAGAAGTGATGAGTTTTACCGGTACCAGTTCTGGTCAGACTACCGGTGGGGAGCACTAGTGATGAGTTTTACCGGTTCCAGTCTGTACAGACTACCGGTGGGTGCTGTTCCTGTGAAGAAACCCCTTCAGTGGTTGCCAGTGATCAGCCCTGTTGATCCTGGAACCTCCACCAGAGGCCTTTCCACTGGTGGGACTCTTGGGGTACCTGTTCCAGTCATGTTCCTGTTAAGCTGTCAAGAAACCCCCCTCAGTGGTTCCAGTGATCAGCCCTGTGTTGATACTGGAACCTCTACCAGAGGCCTTTCCACTGGTGTGACTGTTGGGGGTACCGGTTCCAGTCTTGTTCAGACCACCGGTGCAGCTGCTCAGAGGGTTCACCTACCAGAAGTCGCGGTGACCATTGAGACCCTTATCTCCCCAGTACAGAATTTTGGACCGGTACCAGTCCTGTCCAGGCTACCGGTAGGGTCACTAGCCAGCCAGTGATGGGGGATACCGGCACCAGTTCTGTTCAGACTGCCGGTTATGGTCACAGAAATCCAGCAAGGGCTACCGGTTAAACAGGATTACCGGTTACACAGAGTTGCTGGTGACATACAGCAGGGCTACTGGTTCAGAGAATTACCGGCTCCTGAGTGTTGCCGGTTCCGGAGTGTTACCGGTTCCTGAGTGTTACCGGTTACAGAGGAATCTGTTGTACCCATCCTTACTGGCAAGGAATTCCTTACTGGCAAGGAACCAGCTTCAAATCCAGTGCTGACAACAGGTTCAACAGTTAGCCTTCTCCCAGAGCCTACCGGTTTGACCGGTTACAGAGCTTGTTGATTGCAGAGAAAAGCTGCTGAACCACCACTGTGGACAGGAAGAAGGCAATTTCATATGAGCCTATCCTTGCTAAGACGTAGTTCACCCAGTTCTGCCAACTCCGGTGAGTTTATGCAGAACTGTGGAGCCACCAGGAACCAGTTACAGAGCATTGCCCCACGTATAACCGTTTAAGGCCTGGTACTGGGCAGGTCTCCAGGACTGACTGACAGACCGGCAGAAGTTCCTTAAAAGCCCAAACAGCTGTTTAGGCAAACCAGTGGCAGCCTAAGGAACTGGTTACAGAGGAATTCTTTGACCAGTCACTGGTCCCGGTGAAATGCCTGTCAAGCTACCTGACCAGTCAGCCAGCCTACCCTTACGGGACCCAGCTGGTCAGACAGTGGCTAGAGATAAGAGGGAGACTGTCAAGCAGGAATTGTCCACTACCAGTCAACCTCCCCTTATCAGACCGCACACCTTGTAGACTGGCCATCCAGTTTGTCTTTTACCCAACCTGTGACCAGTGTCAGCTGCCTCAAGAGTTTGTAAGCTCAGCCTTCCCCTCAAGATTATAACCCGTTTTGCCAGTTTTCAAAACTCAAGCAGTGGGTAAAATATCTGTTAATCTGACCAGGGGTCACCGATGTTATAAATGGCTATGGGGATGAATGAGGTCTAGTTGGTCACCAGTGTTGACACTATTTTTGACTAACTATGCCTCCTCAAAACTTGGGCCGTCCTAGGGGCTAGCCCAAGTTCGAAAGAAATCTCCCAGGAAGGCTACATCCTCACCTTCCGGAGATGACAAGCTTGACCAGATCTCCAGGCTGGAGAAGTGGCCCAGTACCCTGAGTAATTCAGTTTGGGAAACTTTGAGAACTATATTAACCTCTCTTCAGCAGGGGAGTGGATAACTTCCAAGGTTCCCTACTCCCTCACCGCTTTCCACCAACAAGGAAGTACCGGAATTTTTCATGCCCAGGGTCTTCCCCACCAGTTCAGTCACTCCCCTTGGTCTGTTCACAGTACAATGGGAGTCTTCTCTCGGTGGTGACAAAGGAGGTCTAACTATGGCATTACAGAGTACCACAATCCACCAGTACGACTGGTTGGTCAAGCCAGTTTTCCCACCAAGCCTGTCTCCAGCATACACATTCTCTAGGATATCAGTGTCAGGAGCAAGCTTGAATGGTAAACATGAAAAATTAGAACTGGACCTCGAGCAAGTCTTCGACTTAGTAGGCTTCCAGTTAGCTCAGAAGAGCGTAAGGTCAGACCCACCCTAGAGCGTTGGTAGACCTTGAATGCTTATCCAGAAGCTTCTCCCCAGACCTTCATGCCCGGTCTGGCACCTAATGTCCCTGATAGGATTACTAGCAGTCATAGAGAAGCAAGTGCACCTAGCTCACCTCCACATGAGGCTGATAAAGTGGCACTAGAAGTACAGCTGGGGGGGTTCCAGAATCACTAGAAAAGGTGACCCCAGTTTCCTCCACCCTCATCTTAAATGGTGGCTGCAGGAAGACCAGGTGCTTCAGGGTCAACCATTACACCCGCTATATATGCCCTTCAATCCTTACAGATGCTTCAAGAAAGGTGGGGTTCTCACTTAGAAGAACACACTGCAAGGGGAACCATGGTCCCTTCCAGAAGCAAGTTACACATTAACTTTCTGGAACTAAGGTGGTCATTTGGCCCCTTAAGAATTCCAAGACCTCTGGTTGAACAATATTGCTGTTATAGCTACAGACAACACAGCAGTGGTTGCCTGTATGAATGGAGAGGGGGGGATGAAGTCAGGCCCTCTTTGTGCCCTTCTGTGGAAAATCCTGACCTGGTATTCTAAGAAAGACTCTAGCCCGACACATTCCAGGCGGCTGACTGTCATAGCACACCAGCTATCCAGTCTCACGCAACTAAACAGAGCAGACAGAAGGGTCCCTCCTGTCAGAGTTTTTCGAAACAAGATGCCTCTGGTGGCACCAAGGCTAAGTGGGCCTGTTTTTTGCCACCTGGCTCAACAACTGTTTCAACTTTCATCACTGGGGATAGATCCCCCAGTTGGACAATGATACAATCGGTCTCCCATGGGAGGATCTGGACCCATATGCCTTCCCACTGGTAGCCATCTTGGGCAAGGGGTGGAGAAGTTGCACGACTACCCATGCAGGGAAATCATTGATTGCTCCAAGTGGCCCAACATGCCTGGTTCGGGTATCTCTTGTTCATGTCAAGTCTGATTCCTTGGTACCTGTCCAACCTGCTTTCTCAACCATTTAATCAGACTCCTCACAGGAATCTGTCAAAATTAGGTCTGCCTGCATGGCTCCTAGAGCCTCGGTAATCAAGGAGCAGGGTTTCTCTAAGGCAGTGGCAGTAGGAATTGAGGCTCCTCAAGAGGATCAATTAGATCAGTCATTGCTGACAACTGGGTAATTCACCAATCAATTCAGCACAATGAGAATCTTGCTCATCTTTTGGACAGTTTACAGAGACAGACCTAAGGGTCGGAGGGGCATCCCCTCCTGGAACCTCCCCCTGGTGTTGCACCAATTGGCGAGGCTCCATTGGAACCCCTTAAAGAGGCCTCTTTGAAGCATTGAGCTTCAAGACTGTTTTTCCTCTTGACCCTAGATTCTGCCAAACACAGGAGTGAGATTCATGCTTAGTGAAAGAAACACATCAGACACCAGTCAGACTGTTCAAAGGGGTCTTTGTACCCAACACCTATCCCTTTTTTTCCAAGAACCAGCTGACCAAGGAGAATCTGGACAGTGTGGCCCCAGTGGTTATACCAAGCCGGGCCCTAACTCTGGATCACTCCCACAAGTCTGATAGGTCCTGTGTCTGTTCAGAGTACTGTGCTACCTTTTGGGACGGATCTCAAACAGAACAATGAGTTAGTCTTCTCCCTTTAGAAAGGTTTTGACAAGACATCTCACCTGCCTCTGTCTCCTCATGGATCAAGCAGCTGTGATCCTATGTTATGAGCTCTCTGATCGGGAGGCCCTCGCCCTACATCAGGTTAAAGTCCATGTTGTCAGGGCCTCTTGCTGCTTCTAAGGCATTCCAGTTGGGAGTCTCCTTACAACAATTTTTCAGCCGACCACTGAAGTAACAACACCTTCACACAGTTCTATTTGAAGGGTGTTGCTTGGGCTGTTTCAGAGACCCTTCAATTGGGCCCAGTTGTGGCTGCTCAGCAGATCCACAATTAGCCCTTATATTGAGATTTGTATGTAGTGTTGATAGTTCTTGGAGCTAACTACACTCCTGCCTTTGGGAGGTTATTGCCTTCTGGGACTGAACTCTTCCCTCTCTTCCCCTACCTTAGAGCAGGTCTGTTAGCGGGGAAGGGGGGGGGGGGGGGGCAACGTCGGTATACCCCCGGCAACCGGGCACTGGTATCCGACTAAGGGCCTACAGGTTCCTGACTGAAAGTTAACCTAGGCCAGAGGGAATTTTCTTATCATTTATCAGTTCACCTAAGTCCCTAGTAACTTACCCTCCGACCAAGCTGTAGTTATTCAGCAATTGTCCATTGGATAGGATGTATTGACGCAATAAAATTGCAAATTTAATAAGTAAATAAAATTTTTATAAGTTAATACCCTATCCAATGGACAGGCAAGGCCCTCCCAACCAACCCCGCTACCAGCTTACTAGGTGTCTAAATCTGTTTAGACAACGAAAAAGATGAACTGACGTCACTCTGTCTAGACAGGAAGCAAGTATGATGCGCCACCTAGCGAATGCACACTACTGACCGGTCCTGCCGGTATTATATACAGGACGTCTTTTTCTGGCATTTGGCGGGACCGGTCGCGCCGACCGGTAAAGCAATTGTCCATTGGATAGGGTATTAACTTATAAAAATTTAATTTACTTATTAAATTTGCAATTTTAAAGCTGTTTCCTGAATATAGTTTATTGTATAAAACAAGCTGTTTCAATAAGACTGCCTTTAATAGTGAAATATTTTAATTGTATTCACATAACTACCAACAGAGGTATAACATATTATATACAACAGAGACAGAAAAAAAAAACAAAAAGAAAAAAAACATAATTTATTCACCTTTCCTTTTACATTTATCTTTTAAAATAACCTAGTTACAATATTTCTCTTGCAGTATTTGTTTCAATTCTATGAACCGAATATAGAATAAATAGCAAGTGTTTTTAAAGGTTTTTGATTCATTTGTGCATGGAAATTATATATTCATGCATAAGCGTGCCTATTATATGGGCAAACCATAATTGAATAAATTGCAGATTTCACAAATAGGCAGGTCACTTGCCAGTTTCATGGAAGGGGCAAGATAGTTGACTATTTCACAAAATGAGTAGATTAATAGCCGTTTAAAAATTCATGTCAAGAGTGTGACAAAGCTCTGCTTTAAGATTTATATATTCATCATAAGACTTATCCACACAACATGATAGGGCTGTCAACACAATGGCGTATAAATATATATTTATAACACTGCATTAAGCAAAAGGAACAACAGACTGATTTATTTCCTCATTTTTACATAAAAAATCTTTATGCATGAGTGTGTATAGAAAATATTACTCTTCAATACACACAAGGTGCACTTGAAAAAAATTGATTGGAATGTATAAGAAATGATATTTCTGTTGATCCACATGCTTCACACAGTATCTGCTCAAACAAAGATATATATCACTGTGGCCCATAAATTTACACACTGCCTTAAACTTCTGAGAGTCTGATCAGTGTATACAGTTACAACTCTGATCTCTTAAGGTGACAATAACAAGAGATAGATTTGGAAAAGGCACTGACCCAATACTGTTGTTATTTAGAACTGTTTGGAACCTGTATCCAAGTTACCACACAAAGGTTGCAATAGCAAACCATCAACAAGCTTAAAAAGTTCCAGTTTAGCTCAATATGTGTAACATAAATAGAATTGTCTGCATAAGTTAACACTCTATTTACACACCTCTTCCCCAGACATAAACTATACAATCAGTTGTGCATGAACATTATATAATGTGCTTACTTTCATACACTAGTAATCTAATCCAAATGTCAACTGTGCTTTTTCCTTTCCAGCTGATACATGTGTAATGCCCAATTCACAAAAGTACATTTGTATTAAAGATCAAAGTTTAGGGGTGAAAGGGTATTTAAAGAAATGTGGTCAACATTTGGACATTTAAACACTTTGCTCTCACATAATTCATGTGGTCATTTATTCAAATCCAGCCAATGACAGTATTTAGAATTCAGCG
Source organism: Sabellastarte sp. h YS-2021 (assembly GCA_964017235.1). Classification (NCBI taxonomy): domain Eukaryota; kingdom Metazoa; phylum Annelida; class Polychaeta; order Sabellida; family Sabellidae; genus Sabellastarte; species Sabellastarte sp. h YS-2021. The sequence continues at coordinate 76,882,198 of OZ024929.1, read as the reverse complement.
AGGACCTATTTTGATAAGACGTTTGCATAGTTGAATCAGACATAAAACCCAAACTTTTACTTTTTCATTGAAATACTACTAGCTTCTAGGACACATCATGCTAACAAGTTTATTCAGAAAATGATTGTGCTCAAGGAACCAGTTTTATTTAGGGGGCTGTTCCATTCCTGCAATATATTGTAAACTCTGCTCCCGATGTCAATTTTCAGGAATCAGGAACTGAATCTTGTTCATCTTCATGATCTTAAAACCATCGTCAACCTATTGTGTATGGAAAATATGGTACTTCCTGATGGGTTTACGAATATAACACTGTGGAGTCCATCAAGAACAGTTTATGAGAATTTCAAACTACTTTGAAATTACCGCAAACCTCTCCTAATCCTTATCAGATTTATGACATCATAAGCCCATCCTAAGGTCATGTTTTTAATCTTACAGCAATCTTAAACCTATTTTTTTTTTCATTTCATTCCAATCATGAGCCTATCTGTTTCACCTTAAGGGACTCATAAACAAATGGATTGGATGTATTGGAAAACGATCGCAACCTATCAGAAGATTTTCTGAGGCAATGGAAACATCAGTCGGGAAGCTATCAGGAAGATATCTTATACATCGGGAACACATCCTAAACCCCTGTTAAACCTATCATAAAATATACCCTGGATCATGGATTTTTTAGTACTTCAAATCATAAACCATATTCAAAGAAATGAAACAGCCCTCTTAATAACAGTAAAGATCACGTTTGCTTTGTGTGCCAGTTCCCCCTGAAAAAAAAATGTTTGATGTATCAGTAACTTTCAGATACTTCTACCTTTTTTTTGTCCTTTGTTGTTTATGCTTGTGAAAATTTATTGACAATATATAAATGCTGTAAATAACTTGTGTTGGTTAAACAAATATCACACATGCTGTGTTGGATTGGCCACTTATTTACATTTAATTGACTTTACAAATTCCAAAATGGATACTTTTTTTACTTTTGACCATTTAGATATTTTAGAAAAATACAAATCAATACTTCAAACACAGTAGTAGCAATTTGTTTTCAGAGTAAAGTTTCACTTTTTATATCATTCCTTGTTCAAATAAACTGTATTCTCTGTCCAAGCTTGTAAGTGCTTTTTAGTAAGTTTTCCTGAAAACAGAACCACACAACCTACAACAAGTACATACACAGTTGATTTAGGGAGTAGAGAGTCTGTGTGTTTTTTTTACCCAAGTGTATGTTTCCATGTAACTGGCAATATGGAGAAACACTCATTGTTTCTTCCAATAAAATTGTATGATGTGTCTACATACAATAGAAGCTGTATTGTCCGACCTATTTCCAATATACACCGGTTTGCTTTTTGTGGCCTCTGCAGTTTTCAAAATTTGTACTTTCTGTCTGTTATGATGTCGCCTGTCTGCCAGAGGGGTGATTGAAAAAATGCTACTTGCACATGAATTGGTCATGTTTACTATGTTGACAAATGTAATTTTTGAATGCAATTTAACACTACAATATCAAATAAATTTAATAGTAAACATTAAATATTATATAAAACATTAAATGACATTTTATATTAAATATAAATTACTTCTGGTGGGACTTAATCAACGATTTAGTTCGCCTTCATTTTAAAATAAAAATCTATAAACCCAAGTGTAAATCTCTTAGGAATGTTTGTTTATTCTTGCATTTGTACGTTATGTCCTATTTATTTTGCCCTTTAATGAAAAAAAGTTGAAATATAAAATTGTTGGTTGCATTGCTGCATAATAAATTGCAGATCGTTTTTATCTATTGCATGCATGGAAATACATACTTAATCTGTCATGTAAAGCTCAGTTTGTCAATGAAATAACAGTTGCTATTTTTTACCCTTTTTGTTAGGCGGGTTGCGTGTAACCAACCCGCCTATTAGATTGATGTATCTGACGTCCGTCCACATTTTTCGTTTCCGGACTCTAACTCGAAAACAGTGTGTCCAATCGAATTCAAACTGACAGGAAGATAGATCACCATCATAGCTAGGTTCCTTTCGAAATTGGTGTAATTCCGTCTGTTCGTTTGTCCGTTTTTTGTCTGATTGTTTGTCCATCCATCTGTCCGTCCACATTTTCGTTTCCGGACTCTAACTCGGAAACGGTTTGTCGAATTCAAACTTGACAGGAAGATAGATCAGCATCATAGCTAGGTTCCTTTCGAAATTGGTGTAATTGGGTGTGTTTGTTTGTCCGTTTTTTGTCTGATTGTCCATCCATCTGTCCATCCACATTTTTGTTTCCGGACTCTAACTCGAAAACGGTTTGTCCAGTCAAAGTCAAACTTGACAGGGACATAGATCAACATTAGAGCTGTTATCATTAGCGATTTCCATAGATCGACGCTCGCCTATTAAATGCGAGTTGAACTCAAGTAAATGACACAAATATAAATAAAATAACAATGTCCAAATATTGTCATCAAGGGATCCAGATTTCGTCTTTCATACCATTTTCAAGGAAATGTATTTTATAATTTTTATTGTTGGTTAAATTGTGCAGATATGTATGAGAACTTTATGGAACATCCACATAAATAAGGGAAATAAAAAAACAACCATTGCTGATTGATTTCTTATGTCTTTATGGTTAGATAAATTGCAAAAGTGCTGGTTTTATAACAACATTAGTATATCATAATTTATTTCTTAAAACTCGAGTTTAAATTGCGTAAATCGATGTGTTCCCCAAATATCGCCCACCGAGTTACGACTCGAGTTTCGGTCAACTCGTTACAGCACTAATCACCATCATAGCTAGGTTCCTTTCGAAATTGGTGTAATTCCGTCCATCTGTTCGTTTGTCCATTTGTCTGTCCGTCCTTCTGTCCATCCACATTTTCGTTTCTGGACTCTAACTCGAAAATGGTTTGTCTAATCAAATTCAAACTTGACAGGGACATAGATCACCATCATAGCTAGGTTTCTTTCGAAATTGGTGTAATTCCGTCCGTTTTTTGTCTGTTTGTCCGTTCGTCTGTCCGTCCACATTTTCGTTTCCGGACTCTACTCGAAAACGGTTTGTTCAGTCGAATTCAAACTTGGGAGATAGATCACCATCATAGCTAGGTTTCTTTCGAAATTGGTGTAATTCCGTCCGTTTTTTGTCTGTTTGTCCGTTCGTCTGTCCGTCCACATTTTCGTTTCCGGACTCTACTCGAAAACGGTTTGTTCAGTCGAATTCAAACTTGGGAGATAGATCACCATCACAGCTAGGTTCCTTTCGAAATTGGTGTAATTCAGTCCATTTGTTTGTCCGTTTATCTGTCCTCCAACATTTCTGTTTCCGGACTCTAACTCGAAAACGGTTTGTCCTATCAATTCAAACTTGACAGGGAGATAGATCGCCATCATAGCTAGGTTCCTTTCGAAATTGATGTAATTCCGTCTGTTCATTTGTCTGTTTTTTGTCTGTTTGTCCATCAAAATTTCCGTTTCCGAACTCTAACTCGAAAACTGTTTGTCCAATCAAATTCAGACTTGACAGGGAGATAGATCACCATCATAGCTAGGTTCCTCTCGAAATTGGTGTAATTCTGTCCATTCGTTTGTCTGTTTTTTGTCCGTTTGTCTGTTTGTCAACATTTCTGTTTCCGGACTCTAACTCAAAAACGCTCTGTCCAATTAAATTCAAACTTGACAGGGAGATAGATCACCATCATTGCTGGGTTCCTTTCGAAATTGATGTAATTCCATCTGTTCGTTTGTTCGTCAACATTTCCGTTTCCGGACTCTAACTCGAAAACGCTTTGTCCAATCGAATTCAAACTTAACAGGGAGATAGATCACCATCACAGCTAAGTTGCTTTCGAAATTGGTGTAATTCCGTCCTTTCGTTTGTCCGTTTATAGCATAGATACAATTATGTAACCTAGATTACAAGTTTTACGTTTCTTAGCAAGTCTAACACATTCACCTTAACTGGGTGACCTGACATTTCTTCCCTTGTTTCTAAATGTAATTACAGCAGTCGCTAACCTTATTGCTGCCTGCGCAACCCGCCTTTTGAGGCATCTTTGACCCTCTTGTTGAGAATTATATCAAAGCCGGAGGGCTTTTTTTTGGCAGAAAATAAATTCTTCTAGCCAAAGATTTGGTTATGGTGTAGAAATGCCCTCTTACAAAGTTTTGTAATAGTTTTTGTGGATATAGTGACAGTCTAAGAGATGTCGTAATCGGCTTTTTCCTTCTACCAATTATAAACATTTGAGCCCAGTAAAACTGAATCTCACAAGAACAGAAAAATGCTTCCACCTAACCAGGACTTCCAGACAATGGAATATTTTAATTACTTTCAATGAAAACCTGACATTGAATTATGAGGGAGTTTTACTTAATTGAGCCTGCATAAAGATATACTGCTTTTTTGGCAAATGTAAAAACTGCATGCTTTATGGGGCTCAATCTAAATTATTTTTTCCCTTTTATTTTGTAGAAAGTATGGCCCGGAGCCCCAGACTCAGGCATTGATTTGAGTCAGATAAGTCAGTAGTATCTGATTTCTGATTCTAAACAGTTTACAGGAGGTATTTGGTTGTTATAGACCTGATGGTACAATTCAAACACTGTAATTATACTAATCATTCATGTTTCAGACTTCTACCATATAATCAATCTGTGTACAACATCTAGGTTTCCCTTTCTTTGTCAACTACATGCTTCATTGTTTTCCATTGTATTGCTAGGTGGCCTTGATGATGCATTGAATGGCATTATCGCAGAATGTCAACAGCAGTCAGTGCCGTTCGTGTTTGCACTGGGCAGAAGGGCGTTGGGGCGGGCCTGTGCCAAGCTGGTGCCTGTCAGTGTAGTGGGTATCTTCAACTACGAGGGTTGTGAGGTAAGGAGATGGTGCGGTGCTCCACTGTCTTATAAGAATGCCTGGGGACAAGGGACATTTTGTGATACAAATGTGACATCACAATATCACCAGATTTTGGAGGATGATATCCCAATATAATCACAAAAGTTTAAAACACTAGTGTTAGTTTAGTGACACAAAGTATATATGGCTACATGATGCTCACCTAGTACTATTTTAACAATAGATTGAACCAGTAACTTTTTCCACAAAATATGTGTACAGGTTTTAACGAAATAAATTGCGTTGTAGTATTTCTTCAATTGATCAGACTATCAACAAATTGAATTGATCAAAACAAAACAGTTTGCATCAAAAATCAGTACAAAACCTTTAAATACACACACACACGATAAAATGTGAGAATTTTTTCAGATTTATGTATCTTTGTAATATGTCATGTTTTCCAAAGATTATATGCACTGACATTCGACATGTCATAATTAAGCGTCCCACAAGGGACGCTTGTTTGTGTATGGGAGACCTTCAGGCTCCGCCGGCTCCGCATTTTGTTTTCCTTATAACTCTGTAACCGTTAGGCAGATTCTTTTCAAATTTGGCAGGTTTAGGCAGTAGCCTTGGGGAATTTTTTTGAATATGCTGCAGTGACATTTCAACCAATCAGAGAGGTCACATGACCAAAAATGTCTTTTTTCGATGTGGAAGCTTGTCCGGATGATAACTTGAAAGGAATTTTATCAATTCACCTGAAACTTGGCAAATACATTCATTCTATTAAAATCTGGAAATCATTAGATTTTGGCATTGATTGGTTAAGAAATGGCCGAGTAATTAATGATTAATTAATCATTACGAATTTTCCAAATAAGGAAAACACAAAATGCTTATATCTCGAAAACCGTGCTAGATAGAGCGATTTCAACGAAATTTTCGACCCACAGGGTATCTCTGCAGAGTAGTTATCCCAATTTTGAAAAAAATTTTATCCCGCCAAAAATGGCGGCCATTTTGAATTTTCGAATTTTTCGCAAAAATTGCAAAACATAAAAATGCTTATATCTTGAAAACCATACTAGATAGAGCGATTTTGACGAAATTTTTGATCCACAGGGTATCTCTGCAGAGTAGCCATGCCTATTTTCAAAAAAATTTTGTCTCGGCAAAAATGGCGGCCATTTTGAATTTTCGAATTTTTCTCAAAAATTGAAAAACATAAAAATGCTTATATCTCGAAAACCCTGCTAGATAGAGCGATTTTGACAATTTTTTTGACCCGCTGGGTATCTCTGCAGAGTAGCCATGCCTATTTTCAAAAAAATTTTGTCTCGGCAAAAATGGCGGCCATTTTGAATTTTCGAATTTTTCGCAAAAATTGCAAAACATAAAAATGCTTATATCTCGAAAACCCTGCTAGATAGAGCGATTTCGACGAAATTTTTGATCCACAGGGTATCTCTGCAGAGTAGCCATGCCAATTTTAAAAAAAAAAATTTGTCTTACCAACAATGGCGGCCATTTTGAATTTTCGAATTTTTGCGCAAAAATTGAAAAGCACAAAAATGCTAATATTTTGAAAACCGTGCTACATAGAGCGATTTCGACGAAATTTTTTCAGGGTATCTCTGCTCTCCCAAAGAGCTTTCATTTGGTGAAGTTTCAGACCCATAGCTAATTGCTCACCTACTCAAAATGAGTAAATGCGAATTACCTCAAAAACTATTGCGGATACCCAATTTTTATCAAATAACTCATTCATGTACCTTTGGGAGAGCTTTCACATGGTGAAGTTTCAGACCCATAGATAATTACTCACCTACTCAAAATGAGTAAATGCGAATTATCTCTTAAAAGTATTGCAGATAGCCAATTTTTCTCAAATAACTCATTCACCTACTTTTGGAAGAACTTTCACATGGTGAAGTTTCAGACCCATAGCTAATTACTCACCTACTCAAAATGAGTAAATGCGAATTATCTCTAAAAGTATTGCAGATAGCCAATTTTTCTCAACTCATTCACCTAATTTTGGGAGAGCTTTCATTCCGTGAAGTTTCAGACCCATAGCTAATTATTTACCTACTCAAAATGAGTAAATGCTAATTATCTGTAAAAGTATTGCGGATAGCCAATTTTTCTCAAATAACTCATTCACCTACTTTTGGAAGAGCTTTCACATGGTGAAGTTTCAGACCCATAGCTAATTACTCACCTACTCAAAATGAGTAAATGCGAATTATCTCTAAAAGTATTGCAGATAGCAAATTTTTCTAAAATAACTCATTCACCTACTTTTGGGAGAGCTTTCACTGAAGTTTCAGACCCATAGCTAATTATTTACCTACTCAAAATGAGTAAATGTGAATTATCTCTAAAAGTATTGCAGATAGCCCATTTTTCTCAAATAACTCATTCACCTACTTTTGGGAGAGCTTTCACTCCGTGAAGTTTCAGACCCATAGCTAATTAGTCACCTACTCAAAATGAGTAAATGCGAATTATCTCTAAAAGTATTGCAGATAGCCAATTTTTCTCAAATAAATCATTTACCTACTTTTGGGAGAGCTTTCACTTGGTGAAGTTTCAGACCCATAGCTAATTACTCACCTATTCAAAATGAGTAAATGCGAATTATGTCTAAAAGTATTGCAGATAGCCAATTTTTATCTCCCGCCCGGCTCGCCGGAGGGAGATTATAATTTGCACCATGTGCGTGCGTGTGTCACGCAGTTTTCTCTGAAACTACTATAGTTACACATTTTTGGTAAATTACAAGTCCTAATGAATTTTTTTGCTCTTCAATATTTTTGGGGTTTGGTGAACTTTGGCCTACTTTTGAGTGAGTAATAGCACTTTTAGCTAATATAATTATATGGCTTATAACTCTGAAACTATTGCATTTACAGTATTTTGTTCTAATATGTTGTTCAGCTACTTTCTCCACAGCTACAACATGGTCAGTAGTTTGGAAGTGTATCTCCATAGCTAAGTGAGTAATAGCTACTTTGTCAATTTTTAATTATAGCCATAATGAGTAAATGGCTTATATCTTCATAAGTATTGCAGCTACACAATTTTGTTCCAATATGTTGTTCAGCTACTTTCTCCACAGCTACAACATGGTCAGTAGTTTGCAAGTGTATCTCCATAGCTAAGTGAGTAATAGCTACTTTTTCAATTTATAATGATAACCATAACGAGTAAATGGCTTATATCTTCAAAAGTATTGCAGCTGCACAATTTTGTTCCAATATATTGTTCAGCTACTTTCTCCTCTGCTACAACATGATCAGTAGTTTGGAAGTGTATCTCCATAGCTAAGTGAGTAATAGCTACTTTTTCAGTTTTTAATGATAACCATAACCAGTAAATGGCTTATATCTTCAAAGGTATTGCAGCTACACAATTTTGTTCAAATATGTTGTTCAGCTACTTTCTCCACTGCTACAACATGGCCAGTGGTTTGGAACTGTATCTCTATAGCTAAGTGAGTAATAGCTGCTTTTTCAATTTTTAATGGTAACCATAATGAGTAAATGGCTTATATCTTCAAAAGTATTGCAGCTACCCAATATCTCTCAAACATGTTGTTCATGTACTTTTTTGTGAACTGTAACATATTTAAGTTTCACAACTGTTGCTCAATGTACAAGTGAGTAATGGCTACTTTATTGCTACTTTTAGTGAAAATGTGAAAAATCAGAAATATCTCTCAAACCGTAAGAGATAGAGGAATTTTGAGCAATTTTTTGACCCACAGGGTAGTACTAGAGCATCCTATTGCTAAGGGGGAAAAGGTTTGGTGAACTTTGGCCTACTTTTGAGTGAGTAATAGCGCTTTTACCTAATATAATTATATGATTTATAATTGTCAATGAGTAAATGGCTTATATCTTCAAAAGTATTGCAGCTACACAATTTTGTTCCAATATGATGTTCAGCTACTTTCTCCGCAGCTACAACATGGTCAGTAATTATGTCCACCCCCCTGGGGGGTGGATATATTATTTTTGCTTTTTTCGCCGTCCGATGTCCGATGTCCGGCGTCCGGCGTCCGATGTCCGGCGTCACGCATGGTTTCCGCTCATTTAAAGGAAAAGTATTAGAGCTATTGTCACCAAATTTGGTATGCAGGCTTATTGGGTCAGTAGCTTGCTTGGGATTGCTTTTGGCTGTTGTACCTCTTTTGCTTACTGAGTAATACTTAAGTACAGCTATTTTCAGTACCCATTGGTTTCCGTGCATTTAAGCCAAAATAATTAAAGATATTTTACTACAATTTTGAATACAAGATTGTTATGTCCATAGCTCGCTTGGTATTGCATTTGGGACTGATAGCTTTGTCAGTACATGAGTAATAGCCATTTAGGTACTTCATTGTGTATTTTCAGTACTACTTTTGAGTAATTTGCTAATATCTCAGAAACCGTAAGAGATAGAGCGATTTCGTCGAAATTTTCGACCCACAGGGTATCTAAGGAATGTAATATTTGCAATTTTCAAAAAATTTTCCCCTCCCCAAAAATGGCGGCCATTTTGAATTTTCGAATTTTTGCCAAAAATGGCAAAACACAAATTTGCTTCTATCTCCTTAACCGTGTGAGATAGAGCGATTTCGTCGAAATTTTCGACCCACAGGGTATTTAAGGAATGCAATCTACAATTTTCCAAAAATTTTCCCCTCCCCAAAAATGGCGGCCATTTTGAATTTTCGAATTTTTGCCAAAAATGGCAAAACACTAATTTGCTTCTATCTCCTTAACCGTGCGAGATAGAGTGATTTCGTCGAAATTTTCGACCCACAGGGTATCTAAGGAATGCAATCTTTGCAATTTTCCAAAAATTTTCCCCTCCCCAAAAATGGCGGCCATTTTGAATTTTCGCCAAAAATGGCAAAACACAAATTTGCTTCTATCTCCTTAACCGTGCCAGATAGAGCGATTTCGTCAAAATTTTCGACCCACTGGGTATCTGAGCATTGTACTCTTGGTAATTTTTAAAAAATTTTCCCCTCCCCAAAAATGGCGGCCATTTTGAATTTTCGAATTTTTGCCAAAAATGGCAAAACACTAATTTGCTTCTATCTCCTTAACCGTGCGAGATAGAGCGATTTCGTCGAAATTTTCGACCCACAGGGTATCTAAGGAATGTAATATTTGCAATTTTCAAAAAATTTTCCCCTCCCCAAAAATGGCGGCCATTTTGAATTTTCGAATTTTTGCCAAAAATGGCAAAACACAAATTTGCTTCTATCTCCTTAACCGTGCGAGATAGAGCGATTTCGTCGAAATTTTCGACCCACAGGGTATCTAAGGAATGCAATCTTTGCAATTTTCAAAAAATTTTCCCCTCCCCAAAAATGGCGGCCATTTTGAATTTTCGAATTTTTGCCAAAAATGGCAAAACACCAATTTGCTTCTATCTCCTTAACCGTGCCAGATAGAGCGATTTCGTCAAAATTTTCGACCCACAGGGTATCTGAGCATTGTGCTCTTGGTAATTTTTCCAAAAATTTTCCCCTCCCCAAAAATGGCGGCCATTTTGAATTTTCGAATTTTTGCCAAAAATGGCAAAACACTAATTTGCTTCTATCTCCTTAACCGTGCGAGATAGAGCGATTTCGTCGAAATTTTCGACCCACAGGGTATCTAAGGAATGCAATCTTTGCAATTTTCCAAAAATTTTCCACTCCCCCAAAATGGCGGCCATTTTGAATTTTCGAATTTTTGCCAAAAATGGCAAAACACAAATTTCCTTCTATCTCCTTAACCGTGCCAGATAGAGTGATTTCGTCAAAATTTTCGACCCACAGGGTATCTGAGCATTGTACTCTTGGTAATTTTTAAAAAATTTTCCCCTCCCCAAAAATGGCGGCCATTTTGAATTTTCGAATTTTTGCCAAAAATGGCAAAACACTAATTTGCTTCTATCTCCTTAACCGTGCGAGATAGAGTGATTTCGTCGAAATTTTCGACCCACAGGGTATCTAAGGAATGCAATCTTTGCAATTTTCAAAAAATTTTCCCCTCCCCAAAAATGGCGGCCATTTTGAATTTTCGAATTTTTGCCAAAAATGGCAAAACACAAATTTGCTTCTATCTCCTTAACCGTGCCAGATAGAGCGATTTCGTCAAAATTTTCAACCCACAGGGTATCCGAGCATTGTGCTCTTGGTAATTTTAACAAAATTTTCCCCTCCCCAAAAATGGCGGCCATTTTGAATTTTCGAATTTTTGCCAAAAATGGCAAAACACAAATTTGCTTCTATCTCCATAACCGTGCCAGATAGAGCGATTTCGTCAAAATTTTCGACCCACAGGGTATCTGAGCATTGTGCTCTTGGTAATTTTAACAAAATTTTCCCCTCCCCAAAAATGGCGGCCATTTTGAATTTTCGAATTTTTGCCAAAAATGGCAAAACACTAATTTGCTTCTATCTCCTTAACCGTGCGAGATAGAGCGATTTCGTCGAAATTTTCGACCCACAGGGTATCTAAGGAATGTAATATTTGCAATTTTCAAAAAATTTTCCCCTCCCCAAAAATGGCGGCCATTTTGAATTTTCGAATTTTTGCCAAAAATGGCAAAACACAAATTTGCTTCTATCTCCTTAACCGTGCGAGATAGAGCGATTTCGTCGAAATTTTCGACCCACAGGGTATCTAAGGAATGCAATCTTTGCAATTTTCAAAAAATTTTCCCCTCCCCAAAAATGGCGGCCATTTTGAATTTTCGAATTTTTGCCAAAAATGGCAAAACACCAATTTGCTTCTATCTCCTTAACCGTGCCAGATAGAGCGATTTCGTCAAAATTTTCGACCCACTGGGTATCTGAGCATTGTACTCTTGGTAATTTTTAAAAAATTTTCCCCTCCCCAAAAATGGCGGCCATTTTGAATTTTCGAATTTTTGCCAAAAATGGCAAAACACTAATTTGCTTCTATCTCCTTAACCGTGCGAGATAGAGCGATTTCGTCGAAATTTTCGACCCACAGGGTATCTAAGGAATGCAATCTTTGCAATTTTCAAAAAATTTTCCCCTCCCCAAAAATGGCGGCCATTTTGAATTTTCGAATTTTTGCCAAAAATGGCAAAACACCAATTTGCTTCTATCTCCTTAACCGTGCCAGATAGAGCGATTTCGTCAAAATTTTCGACCCACAGGGTATCTGAGCATTGTGCTCTTGGTAATTTTTCCAAAAATTTTCCCCTCCCCAAAAATGGCGGCCATTTTGAATTTTCGAATTTTTGCCAAAAATGGCAAAACACTAATTTGCTTCTATCTCCTTAACCGTGCGAGATAGAGCGATTTCGTCGAAATTTTCGACCCACAGGGTATCTAAGGAATGTAATCTTTGCAATTTTCCAAAAATTTTCCCCTCCCCAAAAATGGCGGCCATTTTGAATTTTCGAATTTTTGCCAAAAATGGCAAAACACAAATTTCCTTCTATCTCCTTAACCGTGCGAGATAGAGCGATTTCGTCGAAATTTTCGACCCACAGGGTATCTAAGGAATGCAATCTTTGCAATTTTCCAAAAATTTTCCCCTCCCCCAAAATGGCGGCCATTTTGAATTTTCGAATTTTTGCCAAAAATGGCAAAACACAAATTTCCTTCTATCTCCTTAACCGTGCCAGATAGAGTGATTTCGTCAAAATTTTCGACCCACAGGGTATCTGAGCATTGTACTCTTGGTAATTTTTAAAAAATTTTCCCCTCCCCAAAAATGGCGGCCATTTTGAATTTTCGAATTTTTGCCAAAAATGGCAAAACACAAATTTGCTTCTATCTCCTTAACCGTGCGAGATAGAGCGATTTCGTCAAAATTTTCGACCCACAGGTATTTCAGCATTGTATTCTTGGCAATTTAAAAAAAAATTTCCCGTCCCCTAAAATGGCGGCCATTTTGAATTTTCAAATTTTTGTCAAAAATGGCAAAACACAAATTTGCTTCTATCTCCTTAACCATGCGAGATAGAGCGATTTCGTCGAAATTTTCAACCCACGGGGTATCTAAGGAATGTAATCTTTGCAATTTTCAAAAAATTTTCCCCTCCCCAAAAATGGCAGCCATTTTGAATTTTCGAATTTTTGCCCAAAATGGAAAAACACAAACTGGCCTTAACCGTGCCAAATAGAGTTATTTCGTTGAAATTTTCGACCCATAGGGTATCTAGAAAATGTACTCTTGGCAATTTTCAAAAAAATTTCCTTTTCCCAAAAATGGCGGCCATTTTGAATTTTCAAATTTTTGCCAAAAATAGAAAAACAGGAATTTGCTTCTATCTTCTTAACCATGCCAGATAGAGTGATTTCGTCAAAATTTTCAACCCAACCAATGCAAAAAGGCATGAAGCTGAAATAATTTACATCTACACTAACAAATATTTAAGCATCATTGATATATTTTACAAATGAAACAGGGTCTTGTAAGACTACTGTACAATTTGGGCAAAAGGTTCATGGGTGGACATTACACATGATAATGTGTGTTCTTCTATGCTATCCTGTTTCTATTCGCATCTACTATCAACAGGGCGGCCGATTTCTAGTTTGGAAGTGTATCTCCATTGCTAAGTGAGTAATAGCTACTTTTTCAATTTTTAATGATAACCATAATGAGTAAATGGCTTATATCTTCAAAAGTATTGCAGCTACACAATTTCTCTCAAATATGTTGTTCATGTACTTTTTTGTGAACTGTAACATATTTAAGTTTCACAACTGTTGCTCAATGTACAAGTGAGTAATGGCTACTGTATTGCTACTTTTAGTGAAAATGTGAAAAATCAGAAATATCTCTCAAACCGTAAGAGATAGAGGAATTTCGAGCAAATTTTTGAACCACAGGGTAGTACTAGAGTATCCTATGCTAAGGGGAAAAAGGTTTGGTGAACTTTGGCCTACTTACTCACCTACTCAAAATGAGTAAATACTAATTATCTCTAAAAGTATAGGAGATAGCCAATTTTTCTCAAATAACTCATTCATCTACTTTTGGAAGAGCTTTCACATGATGAAGTTTCAGACCCATAGTTAATTACTCGCCTACTCAAAATGAGTAAATGTGAATTATTTCTAAAAGTATTGCAGATATTCTTTTCTCAAATAACTCATTCATCTACTTTTGGAAGAGCTTTCACATGGTAAAGTTTCAGACCCATAGCTAATTACTCGCCTACTCAAAATGAGTAAATGCGAATTATCTCTAAAAGTATAGGAGATTGCCAATTTTTTTTTAAATAACTCATTCACCGACTTTTGGGAGAGCATTCAGTTGGTGAAGTTTCAGACCCATAGGTAAGAACTCACCTACTCAAAATGAGTAAATGCGAATTATCTCTAAAAGTATTGCAGATAGCCAATTTTTCTCAATAACTAATTCATCTACTTTTGGGGAGAGCTTTCACTTGGGGAAGTTTCAGACCCATAGCTAATTACTCACCTACTCAAAATGAGTAAATGCGAATTATCTCTAAAAGTATTGCAGATAGCCAATTTTTCTCAAATAACTCATTCATCTACTTTTGGAAGAGCTTTCACATGGTGAAGTTTCAGACCCATAGCTAATTACTCACCTACTCAAAATGAGTAAATGTTAATTATCTCTAAAAGTATTGTGGGTACCCAATTTTTATCAAATAACTCATTCATCTACTTTTGGAAGAGCTTTCACATGGTGAAGTTTCAGCCCTGTAGGTAATTACTCGCCTACTCAAAATGAGTAAATGTTAATTATCTCTAAAAGTATTGTGGGTACCCAATTTTTATCAAATAACTCATTCATGTACTTTTGGAAGAGCTTTCACATGGTGAAGTTCCAGACCTGTAGGTAATTTCTCGCCTACTCAAGATGAGTAAATGCGAATTTTCTCTAAAAGTATTGTGGGTACCCAATTTTTATCAAATAACTCATTCATGTGCTTTGGAAGAGCTTTCACATGGTGAAGTTCCAGACCTGTAGGCAATTTCTCACCTACTCAAGATGAGTAAATGCGAATTATTTCTAAAAGTATTGCAGATAGCCAGTATTTCTCAAATAACTCACTTCACCTATATTTTGGGAGAACTTTCAATTAGTGAATTTTCAGATCCATATCTAATTACTCACCTACTCAAAATGAGTAAATGCCTATTATCACTAAAAGTATTACAGATAGCCAGTATTTCTCAAATAACTCATTCACCTACATTTTGGAGATATTTCACATGCTAAAATTTTTTTTGAATTATTAAAATAATTTTTAATGCATTAAAATTAATGAAATCATGCACTAAATCGATTATAACTTGAAAAGTATTGTATTTAGAGCATTTTGTTAAAATATGTTATTCACCTACTTTTTCTCATAGCAACAACATGGTGAGTAACTTGGGTGTCTATCTCAATAGATAAGTGAGTAATAGCTACTTTTGGATTTCTCACTAACTTCCATCATGAGTAAAATCACTTGTAACTTGAAAACTATTGCATTTACACCTTCAGGGTAGTACAAGAGTGTCCTATGCAAAGGGGTAAGATTTCAATTTTCGCCACTTTCGGCGGCCATCTTGGATTTTAGCGGAAAAAATGAAAAAGTGTCAATATCTCGAAAACCGTAAGAGATCGAGCGATTTCGAGCGAATTTTTGACCCGCAGGGTGATACAAGAGTGTCCTGTGCAAAGGGGAAAAAATTCAATTTTCGCCACTTTCGGCGGCCATCTTGGATTTTTGCGGAAAATGGAAAAGTGTCAATATCTCGAAAAGCGTAACAGATAGAGCGATTTCAAGCGAATTTTTGACCCGCAGGATGGTACAACAGTGTCCTATGCAAAGGGGAAAAATTTCAATTTAGTATTTCTTCCCCTGCGGTACTCGGCGGGAGATACATACCGCAGCAGTGGTCTTGTTCTCAAATAACTCATTCACCTACTTTTGGGAGAGCTTTCACTCCGTGAAGTTTCAGACCCATAGCTATTTATTCACCTACTCAAAATGAGTAAATGCTAATTATCTGTAAAAGTATTGCGGATACCCAATTTTTATCAAATACTCATTCATCTACTTGTGGGAGTGCTTTCACATGGTGAAGTTTCAGACCCATAGCTAATTACTCACCTACTCAAAATGAGTAAATGCGAATTATCTCTAAAAGTATTGCAGATAGCCAATTTTTCTCAAATAACTCATTCACCTACTTTTGGGAGAGCTTTCACTTGGTGAAGTTTCAGACCCATAGCTAATTATTCACCTCAAAATGAGTAAATGTGAATTATCTCTTAATAGTATTGCAGATAGCCAATTTTTCTCAAATAACTCATTCACCTACTTTTGGAAGAGTTTTCACACACGAAAATGAAAAATTGTGAATATCTCGGAAAAGCTATTTCTTCTCCTTTAATGCTCGGCGGGAGATACACACCGCGGCAGTGGTCTTGACAAAAAATTTTTGTCTCCCCAAAAATGGTGGCCATTTTGAATTTTCAAAGTTTTTGCAAAACACAAAAATGCTTATATCTCGAAAACCGTGCTATATGGAGCGAACTCAACAAAATTTTTGACCTGCTGGGTATCTCTGCAGAGTAGCCATGCCAATTTTCAAAATATTTTTGTCTCGCCAAATATAGCGGACATTTTGAATTTTTTAATTTTTTGCAAAACACAAAAATGCTTATATCTTGAAAACCGTGCTAGATAGAGCAGACTGCACTGACGTTGGTTGCCACAACAGTATAAGGCTAGAAACGAAGCATTTTCTTAATACTTTACCACTCACCTTTATATCCTTTTCGGGATGCTTTGTTTTTGCTATGCAAAAACATTATCTTTTTTTTTGCGAGCGATCCTCTAGTTAATATGTTGTTTTGGTATTTCAGTAAAACGGACTCGATACTGTGATTCCATTAATAAAGTCTCATCTCTAGTTTTAGTGAGATGTGCCAAATTTTGGTGAAGTTTTGTGTGGCTGTATACTCACTGGTTATACTTTTGTCTAAAATGGAAAGTAGTTTTTGTATCCATGATGTAAAGCTCTTAAAGAGTACTCAAGTACTGATTAAAGAGTAGATTAAAGGATTGTTTGGAATACAAAATTAAGAAAAGAGTATTCTTAAATTTCTTTTCCACTCAAACATTGGCATTTTATTAAAATATTCACATAAAATGTGTCTGATATTAGAATTTTGTGTATACTTCTGGGATTTTACACTGTGATACATGGTATTTGATATTGAAGGTACATTTATACTAATAAAATTAATTCTCTGGTACTTAGTACTACTTACTATTTATAACAAAGATAAAACAAGATGCACTCAGGCAAAAACGCTCGACTCGATGTGACCAAATTTTTGTGATTACTGCAATTTTTACGGAAACAAAACTTTGCTGATGGAAAAGCTTAAAGGTGTTACATTCTGAATATAATAGTAATAAAAATAGCATCAGAGATGC
Source organism: Sabellastarte sp. h YS-2021 (assembly GCA_964017235.1). Lineage (NCBI taxonomy): Eukaryota > Metazoa > Annelida > Polychaeta > Sabellida > Sabellidae > Sabellastarte > Sabellastarte sp. h YS-2021. The sequence continues at coordinate 76,864,909 of OZ024929.1, read as the reverse complement.
CCGTACCCCACAGCCTAGGGAAATATTTTCAACACCATGAGATATAGAAGTACTATACCAGTACAAACTTCAGGATACTTTCAGAGCACTGTCAGTTATATAGGATACTTTCAGAGCACTGTCAGTTATATAAAGGTCCAAACAATGTTTAAATGGAGAAATAATGTTTAAAAGAAAGATAATGCGTATAAAGATGAAGTATTAAAACAAGATAATTCAATAACAAGATGACAGCATTAATCAGTAAACTAAAATTCAACACTCTTTATATACATCTGCATGGCCGAATTATGGTTTAGATGGTTTGAATATTACCATGCATACAGAAGTGGTAATACATTTAATGAATGCTTATTGTGGTGTTGGAGCAAAATCTGTGGCTCACTTGATGAAATTCTATCTCTTACAATGGGAAGTTATGAAAGTAAAATTCTTAATAAATTCTAATATGACTTTTGCTTAATCTGCATCAAAAGACAGACCCAAAGGTCCATGAAGATTTTAAAGGTCAAGGTCACTACGGCAAGGTAAAAGGTCAAATTAAGGTCACACCATGATAATACACACCTATAGCCCCTAACCAATGTCCCTACCAAGTATCAACTTCCTACACCTTACGGTTTCCGAGATATAGCCCTGACAAGATTTTATAGGTCAAGGTCGCTATGGCAAGGTCAAAGGTCAAATCAAGGTCACACCATGATGCTGCACACCTACACCCCCTAACCAATGTCTACCAAATATCAACTTCCTACACCTTACAGTTTCGGAACTATAGCCCGGACAAGATTTTATAAGTCAAGGTCACTACGGCAAGGTCAAAGGTTAAATCAAGGTCAGACCATGACGTTGCACACCTACACTCCCTAACCAATATCCCTACCAAGTATCAACTACCTACACCTTATGGTTTCTGAGATACAGCTCGGACAAGATTTTATAGGTCAAGGCCACTACGGCAAGGTCAAAGGTCAAATCAAGGTCAGACCATGACGTTGCACACCTACACAGCCTAACTAATGTCCCTACTAAATATCAACTTCCTACACCTTACGGTTTCCGAGATATAGCCCGTACAAGATTTTATAGGTCAATGTCACTACGGCAAGGTCAAAGGTCAAATCAAGGTCAGACTATGACGTTGCACAACTACACCCCCTAACCGATGTCCCTACCAAGTATCAACTTCCTACACCTTACAGTTTCCAAGATATAGCCCGGACAAGATTTTCAAACTCAAGGTCACTACGGCAAGGTCAAAGGTCAAATCAAGGTCAGACCGTGACGTTGCACACCTAAACCCCCTAACCAATGTCCCTACCAAGTATCAACTTCCTACACCTTACGGTTTCTGAGATACAGCCCCAAACTATTTCCCGCCGCCCACCCACCCACCCATCCGGACACCATGGGTGAAAACAATACCCCGACAGCCCTTAAGGGCTGTGGGGTAATAACAACAATAATAACAATCAAACCTCTTGGAAATATGGGTTCAGTAGTGATTCAATCCCAGGACCTCGGGATCACAAGTACAATACTCTACAGACAAGGCTACAGTGGTAGCTTTGTGATGTTTAAATTGTATAATGTCGATTGTGAATATAAAAGCTTTGTTGTTTAACTTGTGATTTCTCTACCTTTCTTCATGGATTTTTACACAATAAAAACTAACATAAGCACTGTAATAATACCTCTCTAATGATATGAATAACATTAATTTTGTAAGTTACATGGTTTCCAAAATATTGACAACAAAAAATCATGAAGAAGAAATCCTGGCATGATATTGATTTACGTATGTGACAAGAAAAGCAGATTTCTCTGTATATACCCAATTGAAAATAAGAAAAACTGTCTCCTGACTTTAATTTTCACTCATTTCGCCAAATTTGAAGGATTCCATGTGTACCCCAAGAAGTATCTCCACACCAAATTTGAGCTCAATTGATATGTAGTTTTTGAGTTGTAAGGACAAAAATGTTTACAGACAGAATGACAGAAAGACAGAAAGAAACTGATTACAATATCCCTCTCTTAATAATATCACTGTTAACTGAGGCTGATGATTTTGAGCTGGGCATCCCAAAGTTTGTTATAATTCAGTGAGAGCAAATAGTTATAGAGTTAATTTTCATAAACATGATACCCTCAGTTAAGCAGCATCTCAACAGTGAAATTTTTTGTTTTATGTTAATGCTTTAAATGGAGCGGATCACATGAATATTAATATAGCACTTACAAAAGTACTTTGTAAGTTTAGTTGATTTAGGCCAGTGATTCTTATGCCGAAATTGAGCCCAGTACAAAATGCTTAACCCATGATGACACTTTTTTTCATTAGACTGGACTACCTTTCTTATGTTCATCTCACTCGCAGTTTTACTGGTAATACTGAAATGACCTATATTGTATGAAGCAAATTTCTCATTTCTTGATTTAAATGTGTTCATGTTTCTTTCAGGAGTATTACCACAAGATGGTGGAGCTGACCAGTAAAGCCAGGGAATCATACAAAGAGATGGTGGACATTATTGAAAAAGAAATCCTGGAACAAAGCCCCTCTTCTATGCCTCCACCCTTAGTGGCTTCCTACTCTGGCTCCTCTGCTGGTGGCTCCATTCCTGGCACCACTGGCCAGATTGGTGATGTACAGAAGTTCTTCCCACACCTTGGCCATTCTCGCACCCCGAGTGCCTGTAGCGCCATCTCGTTCTGCAGTAGTATCCTCTCAGAGCCCATCTCTGAAAACTACCCTCACTCTGAACCAGAAACTGACAGCAGAGGCTACGAGATTGTCAAAGACAAAAGCCAAAATTCTGGAACAGATGCATTGAGGGAAAAACTGGACAAAATAGAGAGGGATGTAGGAGAGGAATTCGACCTTGAAGGAGGGGAAGGTCAACTTCAAATGGTGGAGACCTTGAATGAAATTGATGAAGGTCACGAGGCAGATACAGAGGACAACCCACATGGTCATGTACAGAAAAAATTTGTCCATCCTTGGGCAGAGGACTCGGACTCAAAGAGTAAGTCTGGTGGAGGTGGCAAAGGCGACACAAGCAGTGGTATGGGGTCTTCTGATCCAGATGATACTTGCTATGAAGAAATGGGGTCAAAAGAAGCAGAGGTCGAATCGAAAGGAAGGAGAAATAGTGGGGAGAATGTGCATGGAAAAGAGAATGTGGTGATAAACAATGGTGGCGAGGTATTTTCTGAGGTGAAGCTGTGCAATTCCAATACCAACAGCAGTATTAAAGACAGTGGGCAAGGGATAGAGTCAGACAACGATGAACATTTCAAGGACTTTGATGAAGATACTATAGAAGACTTACCTCATATGGAATCGGTCCATACCAACAATAACTTCAATGTGATAAGTGACTACAGCTCCTCGGATATTCTGTCTCAGCAGTCTTCCTCAAGAACTCTTGATCTCAGTACGGAAGCCACGTCCACGCATTCTTCAAAGACTATAGAGAATACTACGGAAACTAATGCCAGGCGAAACTCTGGTATCCTTGTAGGAATGACCTCTTCTTCATCAGCAGAAACCAGTGCCACACAAAAGGTGAAAACCCTTGACAAAGAAAGGATAGAGTCATGGGTGATAGATGCCCAGAAACAGATTAAACTGATAGGCATTAAGGATGAGGAGGAAACAGTAATAAAGGTTTACAGTGAGGTGAATGGGGTGTTAGAGGACGATGAAGAACTGGATGTAAGAGATGGACAGCGTGAGATCTGTGATAGAGAAAATAATAGAGACCAGAGTTATAATATAAAGGATGAACTCAGTGCGAAAGATTCCAGATCAAACAGTGAACAGTTCACCGACAATGCCTTGTTATGTCAAGGCTCAAAGGTCAGCAGACACGTTCATAATAATTCTTTGTCCTCGAGTGATGAGAATACAATTGTGTCCGTGACTAATGAGTTACAAAATAACCACCACTGCTCTCACAGAGAAAACAGTGCGAGTAGGTTAGAGAATAATAAGCGAACGTTGAGTACTACTGCTCCAGCCAAGTCATAGGAATATATGTGTATATATATACTTATATTAATATAGTGGGATGAAGTAAGGAATCATACATGTACCATGTGTCAGAAATTTTGCCAGGAATTTATCTTATCATGGTCAAAACTATATAATACTTTTAACAGGTTTAAAAAGATGGCCTGTTTATGAGTGCCCAAGGACCCTGCCATAGGTCACTCTTGTATTTAACTTTGAGCAAATTACAGACATTGTATTTCCTCAGAAATGTGGAGTGATTGTTAGTGTTAACTTCAGCAGACCAGGTGTTTTGAAGACCAGGCTGTCAGTTTGATACAGAAACCAAGTGCCAAAATTTGCATAATGAGGCTTCACTGCAGTCATTTACACCAAGACCGTATTTTTTCTTTTGCCAAATTAGAGTTTATCCAGTATTTTAGATTCCTTGCTCCGATTTTATGTTGATTGAATGTGCTCTTGACATTTTATTTTTGTAACCCATGTCTGTGGATGTGTGTGTGTGAGTAGGATTCATTAGTGGTGCAAGGAGGTTTGTTCTGGATTTCAAATTGCTAACTATTCTGTCTGCAGACCATTATAGGAAACTGAGAGCTAAAAGGAAAAAAAAAAAATAAAGGGTAAAACTTTGGGCAAAACTCAAAATAAGTTGGTATGACCTGATCAATGAGAGTTTGTGTAAGTACTGAAAATTAAAGAACTTTTGGAGATGTTGTTGTTTCCCATTAAGTATTAAATTAAGCGCAGTAAATAAAGGTGACTGAGGAAATCGCGATATTAAAGGAGTATGTTATAAACAAGAAAAAAAAAATCATTGATATATATTTAAGATCTCAACAAATTGTTATTGTGTTGTTATAATCTGTTAAAGATCAGTGTTCTTTTTTTAGTTTGATATTTGGTATGGTTGTAAGTATTCTGTCTTGAAGACCCAATTGAAAAAAAAAAGTCATGATAATAATAATGTGTAAAAATCTTGGGTAAAATAAATCGGAAATCTGGTATTAGTTTGTGGCGAGATTTTGTCTTTCAATATAATTGTTATTCAGACTGGATTTTTTAATTGTGACAGTTCTAATATTTACACATTTTAGTCAGCGTGTAACTTTCTAACTGTAACCCCAGTGGCCTAGTGATTTAGGGGTATAGTGTTTAATTACTTGGTGGTTGTGGGTTTGAACCCAGTTCATGGCAATGTGTTACGCACTGAGGAGCTGTCCTAATGTGACATTGAAAGAGACAAAAAATCCAGTGCAAGTACATGTAATATTCTGGTGTCATATTCACAAAAGGGATTAGTGAAAGGCAAGCGTAAGATTAGCTTAAGTTTACTGTGAAAGGCTTCATATTTGATCAAAGTTTTCACTCATCTTTTACTGACCACTTTTGTGAATATGGTCTCAGACTCTCTGCCTTTTAAATGTTGTGTTGGTCAGATTTTCTTTATTGGTTATAGATTAAGAAATCTAAAATTCGCCACCTCTAAAACCTCAGTTAAAGTTACAAAGAAAATGATATTTTGTCTTAAAATTGTTTTTTATTGCGTTAATACATCCTATCCAATGGACAATTGCTAATTCGGTCGGCGCAGACCGGCCTGCCAAACGACAGAAAAAGTCGCCTTATATGAGTGCATAATGCCCCCACAAGCGTTCCGGTCCCTGTGTGTGCTCGCAAGGTGGCGTGTCGTACTTCCTTCCTGTCTAGACAGCGTGACGTCATAGCATCTTTTTTCGTTTGGCGCACGTGTGTGTGGACGTGTTTTTTCATCAGCTCTCGCAAGTTATTATATTGGTGTGTGTTAATTTTAATCAAGGAACTTTATTTTATTTGAAAAGAATTTTGCTTCATTGTGGATATAATGGCATCTCCTGGTCAGCGTAGGGGAGTTTGTGGACACGCCATGGCTGGCTTTGACCAGCACGCGCATTGTGCTCGTTGCAGGGACAAAAAGAAAGGGTCTGACCCTTGTGTTAAAGGAAATATCTGTCCTTCATGCAATATTCTTACTGAAGAACAAAAACTACGCTTAGCCACCCCAGTTTATCAAAATAAAAAGGAAAAGAAGGAAACTAAAGCGGCTATGGAAGAGTGTACGTTAGTCGACCCTGCCCTAGTTTCTGTGTTGGGTGTATCTACAGATACCGGGATTAAGAGCTCAGAAGAGGCGAGTAGCAACATGGAAGTTGTGAAAGCTAAGAAGCACATGCAGAGCTCAGAAGAGGCGAGTAGCGTTTCGTCTAACGTGAAAGCCAAGAAGATTAAATCCCCTACAACCTCCAAAGAAAAACCGGAAAAGGGCAAGAAACGCCAGTCTTCTCCCAAGCCGTCTAAAGCGTCTACAGAGAGTAAACTGGAGGCAATGGATATTAAATGGTTAGACCGGTTTAACAGACTGGAAGCTATGTTGTTATCTAAAAGTCTTTCTCAACCGGAACCGACTTTTCAACCAGTGAAACTCTCACCGGTCAGGCCATCCCCTGCTGGCATCTCTGAAACTGTTAATCCCTTTTTTGCTCCGACTACCAAAGTGCCTTCATCTCATGAGCAAGGGGTAAAATCTCTACCTACTGACCACCCTTCTGATATGCCAGTTCTCAAGCCGGTGGCCGGCTCATCAGGATTGTTAAGTTCTCAAGCCCATTCTGAACCGGAAATGGACGTCGACAGTGTATCAGAATCTGCTTCTATGCCAGATTTGTCGGTTAAAGGTGAAGAAGGTGAACTCTCAGATCTTGATCCGGATAATTCACTCTGATGTTGACCAGGCCCCGTCTGAGGAACAGACATATAGAGAAACAATGCGAGGTATCAGAGCTTATATGAACTGGAATCACATTCCAGATTTGGATACAACTCTAGCCAGTGCTGAAGACAACCCCTTTGCCGCCCCTAAGATCCAACCGGCAGGGAAGATCAGTGTACAACTACCTACGGATGATTGGCTATGCCGTAAGATGGATAGACTAAATCTCACATTAATGCAAGGATACCCTTCTAAAGGGTCTGAACCCGGTGGACTGCAAAGGGACCAATTCATCAAACCTACCAAGTCGCAAGGAAGATGGTATGGTTTACATCCCAGTCAAGACAAACCGGCTGGTTCTGTCTCCTTCTGGCACAGTGACAATGCAAAAATTAACAGTACTTTCAGCAGAATTGCCAGATACTCTGCTCTCTCATCACCAGCTCCTGCTTCACGCTTTATTGCTCAGGACACTCTTCGCAAGTGGGAGAAAAGTGCACGTGAGGCCTCCTACATGTGTAATCAAGCTGCGGGTTTAAGCAGATGCTTAAATAAGGTTCAACAGGAAATGTCCAGCCACTTAAAGGTCCTTCAAAGTGAACATAGTAAAGGCAAGTCTGCCAGTAGAGCCAGTAGTGCCACGGACGAGCTACAGCATCTCATGCATTTTAACTCTTCCATTTTTCAATGTATGGCGAAGACGATGGAACATCTATCAGATTTCGCATTTGTGAGCATGTACAATTTCACCTTGGCCAGACGAGATTCTTACCTCGCACTGGTCAAACCTGGCATCAAACAGGATACACTGGCTTCCCTCCGGCAGGCCCCTATGCAATTGGATACTTTATTCCCTGATCTTGTGTTGAAAAAAGCAGAGGAGGATATTTCCAAATTCGAGGATAGAGGCCGGTCTCACCCTGGTTCCACTCGCCGAAAGGACTCACGTTTCCACCCTTATAAGAAACCTGAACAATCCTATCAAGAAAACAAACAGACTAGGCCTGCCTGGAAGAATATTGGCAGATTTCAAAAGAAAAAGGCTAAATTCCAGGGGCAGAAGTACTCCTCGCGACAGGCCCGGGGATACAATTCATTTAAATGACAATCAAAGTGCAGACCTTCAGTTGAAGGTCCAGGGCAAAAGGCAGGAACTTTGCAGTGGAGTACCGGATCAGCATACCGGACCGGACTCCAAACAGACTTTAATTCATGTGTCAAGAAATTTAAACTCTGTAAATTCATTTGTTGTTTCTCCTGCACCTTTTGCAACCGGGCAGCCGCAAAAGAAAGGCACAAGTCCAGTGTCTGTAAACTTAAACAAAGTTCAGCCATTAAAATATGTGAACAATGCTTTGTTTGTAGATCACTTGTGTTCTGTAAAGCCTGTAGCAAATGTCCCAAATGTTGCTCCCAATCTTCCTGTAGGGACCAGACTTCAAAACTTTTGGACAAAATGGTTGGATCTGGGTGCAAACCCAATAGTAGTTCAAATCCTAAGGGAGGGCTACCACCTTCCCTTTCGGATCCGACCCAGGTTAACAAGAAATCCCACGGTCATAAGCTGTTATGTAAATCCCCACAGGAACAGCTACCTGGTAGAGGCATTGCATCAGCTTATAGCCAAAAATGCAATAGAAATCGTACAAAACCCCAAATCCCTAGGCTTCTTCAACCGACTATTTCTAGTTCCAAAGCCAGACAAAAAGTGGAGACCTATACTGGATCTGAGCAAACTCAATCTTTTTCTCAAGGTGGAGAAATTCAAAATGGAAACCCCGGAAACCATCCGGACTTCCCTCCAACAAGGGGAATGGGTCACCTCAATAGATTTCAAGGACGCCTACTTTCACATACCCATACACCAGAGGTCTCGAAAATATCTCAGATTTCATGTCCAGGGCCAGACCTACCAGTTCAAAGCACTTCCCTTTGGCCTCTCAACAGCTCCTATGGAGTTCACTGTAATAGCCAAGGAAGTGAAGCTGATGGCTATAAGCAAGGGTATAAGAATCCACCAGTACCTAGACGACTGGTTGGTGAGAGCCAGCTCCCACCCCCTTTGCCTTCAACATACCCAAAAGCTGGTCCAGATTTGTCAGGAACTGGGCTGGTTGGTGAATGTAGAAAAATCAGAACTCGAACCCAAGCAGGTCTTCGAATTTGTAGGCTATCAATTCGACCTCCAGTCCGGACGGGTCCGACCTACTCCGGACCGGTGGCGAGCCCTTCAAGGGAAGATACAGACTCTCCTGTCACTTCCGGCCTGTCCGGTCCGGCAGTTCATGTCCTTGATAGGCCTGTTAACAGCCACAGAAAAGCAGGTCCATTTAGGTCAACTGCATATGAGGCCCATACAGTGGCACCTCAAAAACAATTGGAGGGTACCAGAATCTCTGGAGAAAGTTATTCCATTGCCCAGATCACTGCACCCCCACTTAAGGTGGTGGCTGGAGGAAGGCAATGTGCTACAGGGCCAACCATTACACCCCTTAAAGCATGCTCTGCAAATTTTTACAGACGCATCAAAAGAAGGTTGGGGCGCTCATTTAAATGAACGCACTGCAAGAGGTCACTGGTCACTACCGGAAAGCAAGTTACACATGAATTATCTAGAACTAAAAGCAGTGTTCCTAGCCTTAAGAGAGTTCCAGGACCTCTGTGTAAACAATATAGTACTAGTGGCCACCGACAATACAACAGTGGTGGCCTACATAAACAAAGAGGGAGGCATGAGGTCAGGCCCACTCTGTGCCTTACTATGGAGAATCCTGACCTGGTGTACCAGGAAACACGTGACACTGAAAGCCCGACACATTCTGGGTCGGCTGAACGTGGTGGCAGACAAGCTGTCCAGATTAGGACAGACCATTCAAACAGAGTGGTCCCTCCTTCCGCAGGTATTCGAAGCAATATGCTGCAGGTGGCACCGACCTCAAATAGACCGCTTTGCCACCAGATTCAACAACAAGCTACCTCTCTTTGTGTCACCCTTTCCGGATCCCATGGCCTCAGCAGTGGATGCACTCAGCCTACCATGGGAGGATCTGGACCCTTATGCCTTCCCCCCAACAGCCATATTGGGCAAGGTAGTGGAGAAGTTGCAGGACTCCCAGTGCAGCAGAATCATTCTGATCGCCCCAGGGTGGCCAAACATGCCCTGGTTTTGGGACCTGGTAGCCATGTCCAGTCAAATCCCACTGAGTTTGCCCAAGCTGCCCAATCTGTTGACTCAGCCCTTCAGCCAGACCCCTCACAGGAATCTGACAAATCTAAATCTCCATGCTTGGCTCCTAGAGCCTCAGCAATCAAGGAGCACGGTTTCTCTGAGGAGGTGGCAACAAGAATTGAAGCTCCTCAAAGAAAATCAACCAGATCAGTCTATGAAGCAAAATGGGCCATTTTTACAAAGTGGTGCCTCTCTAATAAGGTGGACTTCAGAGCACCCCCTATGAAGGCAGTAGCTGATTTTCTTATGTACCTTTTTCAGGACAAAAAGTTACAGCCCAGTACCATTGATGGTAACAGGTCTGCCATTGCTGATAAATTGGGGAATTTCCCCATCAATATCAGCAAAGATGACAATCTCACTCGTCTTCTGGATAGCTTCCACAGGGACAGACCCAGGGGCAGGAGGGGAATCCCTTCCTGGAACCTCTCCCTGGTTCTACATCAATTGTCAAAACCACCCTTTGAGCCAATTGGGGAAGCCTCTTTGAAGCATTTAACCTTCAAAACAGTCTTTTTGCTAGCCTTAGGGTCAGGCAAACGTAGAAGTGAGATTCATGCTTGGCAAAACAAGAACATCAGACACCAATCTGATTGGTCAAAGGTGTCCCTGTACCCCTCACCCAGCTTTCTCTCAAAGAATCAGCTGGCCAAGGAGGGCCCGGAAAGTGTGGCCCCAGTGGTTATACCAGCCCTGGCCCCTACTCTGGATAAGTCCCTCAAGTCTGACAGGTCCCTCTGTCCAGTCAGAGCTTTGCGCTACTATTTGGACAGGACCTCAGATCTCAGGCAGAATAAGGAGTTGGTTTTCGTCTCCTTTAAGAAAGGGTTTGACAAAGACATCTCCCCTGCCACTATCTCCTCATGGATCAAGCAGACTGTGATCCTATGTTATGAGCTCTCGGACCATGAGTCCCACACTCTACATCAGGTCAAGGCCCATGATGTCAGAGCCTTTGCTGCTTCTAAGGCCTTCCAATCGGGAGTCTCCTTAGAACAAATCCTGTCAGCTTGTCATTGGAAGTCACATAACACCTTTACACAATTTTACTTAAAGGATGTGGCTTGGGCTGACTCAGAGCTTTACCATCTGGGCCCTGTAGTGGCTGCACAGCAGATCCACCAGCAGTCCAACACTTAGAGGAGATCTGTACATATGTAGATATCTGTACGTCTGTATATATTGCACATATAATTAAGAAGTAATTAAAATAAAAAAAAAATAAAAAAAAGTCTTCTCATTTGCTTCCTTGTGGGAGGTTTTTATGTTTTATGGGACTGAACTCAGCCCTCTCTTCCCCTAGATCAGAGCAGGTCTCTAGGCGACAGGGGGGGGGGGGGGGGGCGGTCGGTTCTGACGGTTCAAACCCGAATAACGGTTAACCGAATGATGATATCCGACCAGAGCCTTTAAGGTTCTTGACCCCAAGAACTACTTAGACTTGGAAAGGGATGTTGTTACTTCTGTTTATGAGTTCACTGCTAGTCCCTAGTAGCTTACCCGCCAACCAAGCGGTAGTTATTCAGCAATTGTCCATTGGATAGGATGTATTAACGCAATATAGGTTAATACCCTATCCAATGGACACACAAGACCCTCCCATCCGACCCCGCTATCAGCTTACTAGGGGTCTAATAGGTTTAGACAACGAAAAAGATGCTATGACGTCACGCTGTCTAGACAGGAAGGAAGTACGACACGCCACCTTGCGAGCACACACAGGGACCGGAACGCTTGTGGGGGCATTATGCACTCATATAAGGCGACTTTTTCTGTCGTTTGGCGGGCCGGTCTGCGCCGACCGAATTAGCAATTGTCCATTGGATAGGGTATTAACTTACAAAAATTTAATTTACTTATTAAATTTGCAAATTTTTCAGTTCAATAAGCCTTAATTTACTGTCCATTCAACAAATCTCACAATTCATTTATTTTATTAGTATTTCAACATGTGGCGAATTTCAGATATGTGGCGAATTTTAGATTTCTTACTCTATATGTGCTATGGTCTACTGGAGTTTTTGTCACTGTCCTGGCTCTCCTTAGGATTGCACGAGTATATTCTATGCTACTACTAGTGGCTTAAATCACTTACACCATATTATCAATTATTATTGTATGTATTGTTTGTATATATTGGACTCTATACATGTAGATAAAATTAAAGTATTATTTATTAAATGTAAAAAAAATTTATGTATATATTAAAAAATTATACATATTCCTCAAGGTTGTTAGGATTTGTGGCGTGTTATGGTATGTGATATAGACTCTTGTCATGTGAACTTGTTGTGAACAGTAAAGGCCAGTATGCAGCAAACCAATTAGACACTGTGTCCATATGGTACTCAGATACAAGCCTTCATTATACCAAACTGAACTGTAAAACGTATTTCAGATTTGAACTAGAATTAAGTCCTGATGCCAAAGTCACACCTTTCCAATTGGTCATTTTTACAGCGAAATACTTTTGATGGCCAACAAAAATAATGAGGTAAACACAGGGGTTGTGTGACCTAATTGGCGGGAGAACAGACTACTATAACTCAATGGCTTGATTGAGGTAGTGATATAACCTTAAAAAATTCCATCTCTGCGTTGGCCATTGGGGTGGATGGCTCCAACAAGTAGCTACTGTTAGGAAATAGTAAGTAGTTCTAATAAAAATTTAAATTACTGTTAAATTTTCCAAATTTGTATGTATTTGATTTCTGGAAGACAATCTCATCCTTCATGGCTCTGAAAACGGACCTCATATCTTGGTGGTAGTACATGAGGCACATGCAGGTATAGCCAACCCTCACCCCTTCACAGTGTAGAATTTGATACAGATTGTGATAGGACATGGCAATTTTTTTGTTCCAAGCATTTTAAAGAAGTGGTCCCAAATATAGATGACACTTCCGGTTGTGTCGAACGCATTGTACCAAAATGTGAGTCCCGCCGAATGCGTCCTACCAAGACAGGACGTAGACCATACTACAAGAAACCCTACCGAAAGATTTCAAGTGCATTCGTGTGTAGCTTGAGATGCCAGCGTGGAATGGTGCAACTTAGGTGCAACTATTTTACATGGATCTCCATTGTGTGTGTGTACACCTGTTGATCCAACATTACAGAATTTTCCAAAGTTTTGTGTGAATGGTATGCACTGTGTCGTTTATGGTACATATAGACAAGGTATATGTGTTCCAACTGTATTATAAGATCGGCTTGTATTTTCCCATTGGTGTGTAGAGGCCTGGGGTGGTAATCACTAACTTGGATTAACATCAGACCAAGGTAGGATCAAATTTGACAAAGAAATTTCAAGTGAACCAGTGGATCAAATAGCTAGTCACAAAGCATGGATCACTTGAACTGAAAAAAAATTGATCTGTCTTTTTTTCATTGTTTCTCAAAAAAATATGAAGAGTTCTTCATCACTCAGAAAATCTAAAGGGTTTATCCAGTCATAAAATACCCTCTCCCTCTGTAATGACATTCTCCTTCAAATCTTCTGTCACCTATGTTTTATCTGTCTTGATCCAATAGCTAATCCATAAAAGTGCTTGGATCAAAGTTGCTCCAATTTTGATTAAGAAGTCTGATCAGATGTTGAAAAATATTAATACTAATATGAGCTGATCCAAAAATCAGATCAAAAGTTGATTATTTTGCTCAAATTTTATCTGATCATCACTTATCTGTGATTGTGAATACCACCCCTGAGGAGTTGTGAAATTCACCAGAAAACTAGGATTTTAAATCCAAATAAATTCATTGTCCATTCTGAAATAACGGGGAAATTCCAAATAATTTGATAGTTTTGGACCAATTCTAATTTCATGATTTGCTTGGCAGTTTGTCAGGCACCAGTACATAGTAAGTGCCATCTTTATCAAATCGAGATCAATAATTGACAATAATACAAAATTAGAATTTTATAATCTCTGCATTCATTTAACCTGGGAATAATATGAATACCAAGGCACAACAGGTAGAAAAATCTTTTGCATTTTCTGTCAATGCATATTGGAAAACCATGGCAGTTTACATGCAGAAGCTGTAAATAAGAACTTGCTGCACTAAGGCTGCAACGATTCTTCGGTTACTCGGAAACGAAACGATTCAGTTAAATACTCGAGGCAAGAAAAGTGAACCGGGTCTTCGAAAACAACTAAACATAGACGTAAAATCTACCACAAAATTCTATTTTTTCTTCAAATATATGAATATATTTATATATTTTACTAATATAAGGCATTTCCATTTCAATATTTATATATTTTAAGTATTTGCAAGCTTTAATTCTTTGTGTAACAACGTTTTATAAGACGGCATTTTAATATAACGTATTTCGAAGACGCCTCAAATCTCGCAATATAAAGATGGTTAAAGTTTCTTATATTTTGCAGTATAAATGCGTCTTTTCCCCCAAATTCAATAAATTATCAAAATTCCTTCCTGTTGTGTGGTTTGTAACCATTTTATAAGGCGTGATATGTCAAAATATGAAGCAGTTTATTTCATGGGCGATAATCAAGCAATTAACCGAGTCCGAATCGATTCTTCTAAAACGAGGAATCGAGGCGCATTTTCGGGCTCGCTTGCAGCCCTAGTTTGCAGTTATCCTGGATGAAGCCGTGAAGCACAGACTGTTTAAATTTCTAGAAAATTTATCACTAGGACTTTTTTTTTCACTGACACCAAACAATTTTATATGTTTGACAAGTTTATCTACATTTTCTGGTTTATTTCACTGTTCTTCTTCCTCTGTTGTTATTTTTTGTGTGTGTATGTGTGTCCTAATCACTGTTTACTGTTAGAAATCATTACTGTTTTATTCTATTTATGAGTGATGCTAGAGTAGTGTGTTAGACTGAACTAGTGCAAGCCCTGTGACTTATTGTGGTGTTGAAGCCTGATGTCTGTTGTCATATTTCTTGGGAGTAGTCTGTAATATTTTGAATGTGTGTGGAACTATTTTTGTATGATGCAATTTTTTTTCCATATTAATGTTAAATCTAAAATAACGGTTGGAAAAATGAACCTTTATACAACTTCATTTAAAATAGGGTAAACCAATTCAATTAACAAGTGTAAAAATATGAGTTAGTTTATGAAAACTATTTTGATGTTCACACCATGTACTGGGATAGTAGGGTGTGTAATTTCCTTCAGTGTTGCCATGTTTCATGTATTGGTGGGCATGTTGTTTTTGGTTCAATTTGACTATACCACTCAATTTAGCATCATGGTAAGAACAGGTGAAAAGGCACCTCTAACTAGCTGAAGTTAGTTCCTGGTAAATGTACTATAAATTAATGCTGGGACGATATTTGCTAAACTCAATTCTTTGTAGCCTTTTGGTCACAATAAAACACTAATTGGAATATTATTTTGTAAAATTCTGAAATATTCATTAGTTAAAATCACAAAACTAGCCATGTATGCAATAAAAATAAGGTAAATAGAAACACCTTGGGTTTTCCAACTGTTGTCAAGGTAATCATAAAATCAGCCAATCACAAATGAGGATACATCAAGCATGGTCTGTTAGTGAGGGAGACGTCTGTGAATGGCTTTAAGATTATACTTTGGTCATATTTGTGGTAATTTGTGTGTATTTTACTTATCATTTAATATTTGATTTTTCTGTCTGGTTTACACTTTTGACTCCATAATTGGAAATGTTCGAAGTTTGGTCACAAATGTCCAATACGAACATCGACAGGTAAAATCATGGTGATCTCCCAGCACTACAAAAAATGCTTTATTCACAGTTTTTAACCCACAGCCCTTAAGGGCTGTCGGGGTATTGTTTTCACCCATGGTGTCCAGATCGGTGGGCGGGTGGCGGGAAAAAGTTTGTCCGGGCTGTATCTCGGAAACCGTAAGGTGTAGGAAGGTGATACTTGGTAGGGACATTGGTTAGGGATGTAGATTTGCAACATCATGGTGTGACCATGATTTGACCTTGTGATAGAGATCACGAGTTTTATAATCTTGTATGGGCAATTTCTTGGATTCCATAAGGTGTAGAATGTCTACACTTGGTAGGGACATTGGTTAGGGGGTGTAGGTGTGCATCATGGTGTGACCTTTAACTTTGGCTCTGCAACAGTGTGTTCATCTGCCATATTTGAGACATCTTTCTCTTATGACAAAGATAAATGGATTGCTGCAACTGATTATTATATGCAATTTTACATAATTATGCTATTTCCATTGACAGCTATTCTGCAATTAATAAATTTTACAGTTTCATAATTTTTAGTTGATTAATACTGTCATCTTGATTTTTACCGATTAATGGTTTCATATTGCTATTGAATTGTCTTGTTTTAATAGTTTATCTTTACATACATTTTCTTTCTCTTGGATGTTATTATTTTCTCTGTTTAAACATTATTTGGAGCTTTATATAACAGACACTGCTCTGAAAGTATCCCGATTGTTGTACTTTTTTCACTACTATATCTCGTGGTTTTGAAAACTATTTCCCCAGGCTGTGGGGTGGGGGCATCTCTGATGCTATTTTCCAGTACTATTATTGACCTCAAAACAAATAAACTTTAACCTTGTATTCAGATACATAAAACAAGAGCACTTGGAGAGCACAAACCTCTGTCAAGGCCCAGAACCTTTAAACATTTCTGAAGTGCAAAGATAAAAAAATCCTGAAATATTCCTGGATCCAAGATGGTGGTCCAGATTACCAATAAAATCAAATTTGTGTTCCTTGTGTAGACTTTCTGAAAATTTTATCAAATGCGTCCATAACTTTTCAAAATTATTTGGCAAACAGACTAACAAACGCATGCCATGAAAACATTACCGCTTTGGTGTAGGAAATAATACCTCTGTATATGGTAGTATAGAGACCGTTTATTTTGGCTTGACAGAGCAGACCTATTGTCACATGATTTGATTGGCTGGCCATTACTTGATGTACTTCCTGTTTAACTTTGATAAAGAATAATGTTTCAAAATGGATTTTCAGTGTTTTGAAAGACATTTAGTATTGTAATAGTGATAAAATGTGCCACAGCGGCCAGTTATTAAAGGCATTCATCTCTTATAGCAATTCAACAGTTATGAAATGATGGCATGTTCTTGTAAAACCCTAAAACCCAAGTACTAGGGTTAACCATTTCATCTTTATTGGTACAATATAGGTGTTTATATGTAGTAGGAACAAGCAAGCATACAAATTTGACGGAATATTAGCAATTGAAAAATCAGTTAAGACTCCAGCAGTGTTAAATTGTAGTATTTTCGTATTTTGACGTGGCAATCAAAATATGGTGACTCTCAAACTTACATTTCAAATCCTGTGATTCTTGTAAATTAGTTCATGTGATTTCTCTGAATTATCAGGGAAAAAAGAAGTATTAAATATTTATGTGAGATTATGCAGACAAAATGTGCCATACAAAGTGTTGTACACTCAGCCCCTTCTGTTAGAGCTTTTGTTAGAGTAATTCCTCTTTTTAGCAGAAATAAAATATCAGGGACTAAATGGAGGGCATTTTACACTAAAGTTTACTTTCATCAAGAATCTCAGTAAAGTAGTCTCCATTGGCTTGCCTCTGTTGCTTGTGCTTTGACTAAATGGGTTCATCTGTCTTTTTGAAAGAGTTAAAGCAAAACTAATGTTTCAATATAAAATTCAAGCAGTGGGGTTTGTGATCTCACTCAAATAAATCCTTAGAACTCCGCATAAGTGAAAAACTTGAATGCAAGAGATAAATTTCTGATTTCCTATATTTCAAGGTCTTATAATATTCGAAATTGGAAATCTGCTTCAATTATAAATAATGGAGAATTTCTTTTGCTTCCATAGACAGTTGTGGAGTATTTAAGGTACTCAGATCCTTAATCACGGTCTCTCAGCAATTGAGGATTGAAGTGGTAATTATCTTTTTTTTTTTTTTTTTTGAAAAATTAACTTTTTGCACAAGCCTTGATTCAGTTGTTTTCATCCCTTATGTTTTTAACAAATATTTAGGTCACATTCCCCATTTATATATGACCTGTACATTTATTAATGTGTTTTGGCAAATAGATGTATTTTTCCAATATCTGCATTTTCAGTAGAAATCATTGATGCAGCCGATTATCCAGTGTGTTACGGTCTTTATAATTTGTGTATCTTAGTTGAAGGAATGGAATGTATATTTGAATCCTATCATTGTATTTATAAGTAAATTCCAATAACTGTTCCAACTATAAATCCTGTGGAGAGTGTTATGCACGACATATTAATCATGGACAAATGACTTAATGGACAACTAACTGGTTTACATTTTCCAATCGTAAAAGTTGGTGTTTTGGAGATTTTAAATTATACAAGTTTTAGTGGTTAAGGGGGGCAACTTGCATCTGTCTGTTGCCAGCACATATAATTGTGGGTACACACTTCAAATATTAGAAAAAAATTATCCTTAAATCTCAAAACTTTTATCTCATATTTTTTGTAGATTTTAAGGTGTTCTGGATCAAAAGTGGGAAAATATAGATAAATAAAGTAAATATAAATTTATATACATAAGTTTCAACTATAATCAAGCTGTTTGATGTTCTTCCTAAAAATTTTAAAAATTCTAATTACCTGTTTCATAGGTACATGGTGCTGGGTATATCGAGCATTCTAAATCAGAAACACTAAAGAGCTGTTATTATTTCAGTACTCCATCCAGTCACACAGCATATGGAAGTAAATATGAAATTTTTTCTCTTTTTTTATGGATTTAGAATGTTAAGAATGGATAGTGTATTTCAACTGCTGCAAGGATTTGCACTTTCTTAGAGCTGGTACATTGAACTACCATTAAGTAGAAGTAAAATATCATGTCCATAAAGGGTCTTTTCCATTGAAATTTAACCCATTATCTAAAATTCCTTAAGAGTTAAACTACATGTCCCATTGTGAAGAACTCTTTGTATCACTTAGAAGTTTATCGTTTAAATAATCGACTTCCCATTTTCTTATGGTTTAATTAGAAAACGAGACAACAAAAGACGAGGGAAACATTTATCCATTACTGTGTGGATTATTTTGTTATTCATTTATTAACAGATTACCATTTAGACTGAACATAATTTGGTGTTTTTGCTGGAGGTTTACAAATTTTATTTGATGTGTGGTTGTATTTTCACAGAACAAGCAAAACTCAAAACTAGTGTTATTTTTTGGCAAGTGCCTTAAGCTTAAATGTATTTGCAAATGTTATTAAATAAAATGTATTGATGTTACAGATTTATCATTTCTTTTTAATTTGCACTGTGATATAGAATATGCTGGAAAAACAGGAGAGGCCATGATAGACATACAATCACAGAGTATTTCACAAAAATTCCTTTAACTTTCGAAAAGCGTGTGAATGCATATGCCCCAAATGAACAGGAAGCAAGTAGGGTGCGCCACTTAGCAAATGCAACGCATGGCCAATAAAAACCTGCGGTTTCATGTCCGGGTTCAATCCTTCCAATTCAAGGCTCTACTGTTTTGTCTGTCCACTGCTCCAGTGGAATTCAAAATGGTAATAAAGCAAGTCAAACTGATGGCTCAAAACAAAGGTATAAGAATCCACTAGTATCTAGACAATTGTTTGGTCAGAGCCACAGAGCACCAAACCTGTTACCATCATATACTGACCCTAGTAGCTATGTCTCAGGAATTAGGTTTGATAGTAAACATGGAGAAATCAGAACCTGAACCCAAACAGATGTCAAATTCTCCAATTAATAAATTTTACAGTTTCATGATTTTTAGCTTACTTTATGCTGTCATCTTGCTATTTGATTGTCTTGTTTTAATACTTTATCTTTACATACATTTTCTTTCTATTAGATGTTATTTTCTCTACTTAAACATTTTTTGGAGCGTTACATAACTGACACTGCTTTGAAAGTATCCAGATCTTTGTACTATTTCACTACTTCTGTCTCATTGTGTTGAAAACTACTATACGGGCATCTCCGATGCTATTTTTCTTCTTGAGTTGGTCGCATTGGAAGCACAATAAAAGTTTGTTTTTTTTAAATGCTCAAAAGTCAAGGAAATCATGGGGTATCCTCAAATATGACATACTGTAGTACAGTGATATTTTCACTCCACCAATATACAGCTTAATCCCCTAAGCAGAAACTTTTTAAGGAGAATATAATTTTAGTGGGCCACAAATTATGCCTCAAGTCCTTAAAAGGGGAATTTTCCATTGAAATTTACTGTTATCTAAACAAACTTCACTGCCACTTATTTTTATGATACTCGACAATTTTAAAGCAAGCCAAACTTTTATACATTCCAACTTCAATGTGAAATCATTGTTCGTAATAAGTCTTGGTAAAAATGTGTATAAAGATACCAGTAAATACAATATGTCTTCTGCTATTCATTCATTCAACAAGGGAAGCATATTTTATGCAGCATCTGAAGAAAACTGCCACCCCACAGCTAATTAAAATGGTTTTCTTTGACCGAATCTCAATCACTCAAATCTAAGGGTAAGTCTCGTTGATACTATTTCTTCAAAAACTACTTTTGAAACAACCAACAAATTTATTTATTTTTTAAAACTGTTTGCTTAATGTAAGCCAGTGCTTTTCATTAAGTGATTGAGATTCTGATTGATACATTATTAGAACTCATTACACTGACAAAGAGCTATATATAAGTAAATTTTCTGGTCTACTTTATGAGAACAAATGTAGCTTCGCTTCTCTATGTAAAGATCAAAATCAGAAGCCTAGGGTACAAAGGTACAGAACATGTTTATAAATTCTATAAGATGACTGATATTGTCATTGATTTTCTTTGCTGCTTCCCTGTCAAGCCATCTATCATCTTTAGAAAGCAATTGAACTTCAACAGTGGCAGCTGCTACATGTTTTATTCGGTTTCCTTTCCTTTTCCCTCTTCTGCTTATCTTATTTACAGAATTACAAAAAAAGATACCATACAAAAAATTCCAGCAGTTAATTGTTCACTGATTCAGGCACCTAACTTTAATTTTAAACATGCTCAGTATTTTCAAATTGCATACATTATGTCTGCATTTTTTATCATAAGCAAAAGCTTTTTTTGCATTGAGCCAGTGAAGTACCCAATAAATATAAACTTTGCTACAATATATTTAATTTTAAAAAAAATCTTATTGACTTTCTTGATTAACTACTTTTAAAAAAAACAACTATGTACTTAAAGTGATGATTTATCATTGAACATACACATAAATAATATTAATATTATTATTATAATATTAGCTTTTTAAATTTCTGACCTGTTTTAAAGACACGCGTTAATAAAAGGATACAAACAGCTTTAAATAATGATTGTACATCATAACTTCTCAGTAAATCTATTTCTGGTGAAAAATTGTTTTCACCTCTCTGTTCAGTGTATACTTTATTATGTTTTGTTTTCAAGGTATTGATACATTAAGTCATGGCAATTTAAGAAGTAAAACAGTAATACAGAGATATTTCTTTACAATTTTATTTTGTGATTTTCATTGCAATATTCCAGAATTCTTTTGCTTTACAGGGAATAAGTCAATAAACTTGACAAAGTAATACACCCTTTTTAAAATCTTTCACCAAAACGACTCATTCATTATTACCCATGCAATGCTTTGTACGTCACTTTAAGCCCAAAATAATCACTTATGACAGATCAAAATCATAAAAATAGCCTCCGCAGGCAAGAACCCAGCCCACAGGTACAACTAAATAGGCAACAACATTGAGATTTGGGAAAATCTTAGGAACAATTTCAGTTGAAAGAAGTATACAGAATCCAAGAAATGTCAGATGTAAGATTCACAGACCACAATTTCTTAAAAGTTGTTTTCATATTTTGAAGCCCTAGATCCAATTGTAAGGGAGACATAAAGCAATTTTCACATGATGACCCTAAATGACCTTGAAGCAGGGGTCAAAGGCAAGCTTTCCTAGCCATTTACATTTACGATTTTTGCACAAAATTGCAAATTTAATAAGTAAATTAAATTTTTATAAGTTCATACCCTATCCAATTGACAATTGCTAATCCGGTCGGCGCAGACTGGCCCGCCAAACGTCAGAAAAAGACGTCCTGTGTGTCCACCGGCCGGCCGGTCCCTAGTACTAGTGCACTCGCCAGATGGTGTGTTGTACTTCCTTCCTGTCTAGACAGCGTGACGTCATAACATCTTTTTCGTTGTCTAAACCTATTAGAGCCCTAGTAAATTGATAGCGGGGTCGGTGGGAGGGTCTTGTGTGTCCATTGGATAGGGTATTAACTTATAAAAATTTAATTTACTTATTAAATTTGCAATTTTATTGCATTAATACATCCTATCCAATGGGCAATTGCTGAATAACTACCGCTTGGTTGGCGGATTAGTTAGTATGGACTTAGGTGAACTCATAAACAGAACTAAGAAAAAATTTACTTCCAGACCTGGGTTGACCTTGTGGTCAGGAAACCCTTAAGGCCATAGTCGGTTATCACAGACCGGTTAACTGGTCCGAACCGACTTACAACATCCCCCTTTTTAACAGACCTGCTCTGAGGTAGGAGAAGAGAGGGATGAGTTCAGTCCCATAAGAAGTAAAATAAACCTCCCGAAGGAAGCACATCAGAGTTTTTTTTTTTTTTTTATATACAACTATTTACATATGTACACTATTTACATATGTACAGAACCTTCTCTATTTCTGGGTTATTTGTGGATCTGCTGAGCAGCCACTACGGGTCCCAGATGGTAGAGCTCTGAATCAGCCCAGGCCACATCCTTCAGGTAAAACTGTGTGAAGGTATTACGTGATTTTCAGCGGCAAGCTGATAAAATCTGATCCAAGGAGACTCCCGACTGGAAGGCCTTGGAAGCAGCAAAGGCCCTGACATCATGGGCTTTGATCTGATGCAAAGTGTGAGCCCCTTGATCAGAAAGCTCATAACATAGGATCACAGTCTGATCCATGAGGAGATAGTAGCAGGTGAGATGTCTTTGTCGAAACCTTTCTTGAAGGAGACAAAGACCAACTCCTTATTCTGCCTGAGGTCCGAGGTCCTGTCCAAATAGTAGCGTAATGCTCTGACCAGACAGAGGGACCTGTCAGACTTGAGGGATCTATCCCAAGTTGGGGCCAGGGTTGGAATAACCACTGGGGCCACACTGTCTGGGCCCTCTTTGGCCAGCTGATTCTTAGAAAGAAAGCTGGGTGATGGGTACAGGGACACCTTTGACCAATCAGATTGGTGCCTAATATTTCTGTTCTGCCAAGCATGAATCTCACTTCTACGCTTGCCTGACCCAAAGGCTAAGAGGAAAACTGTCTTGAAGGTTTAAATGCTTCAAGGAGGCCTCTTTAATTGGTTCAAATGGAGCCTTTGTCAGTTGGTGCAAAACCAGGGAGAGGTTCCAGGAGGGGATTCCCCTCCGGCCTTTGGGTCTGTCTCTGTGAAAACTATCCAGGAGACACGTAAGATTTTCATCTTTGCTGATGTTAAAGGGCAAATTGCCTAGTTTATCAGCAATGGCAGACCTGTAACCATCAATGGTGCTGGGCTGCAACTTCCTCTCCTGAAGAAGGCACATAAGGAAGTCAGCTACTGACTTTACAGGGGGTGCCCTGAAGTCCACCTGATTAGTGACGCACCACTTTGTAAAAATGGTCCACTTTGCCCCATAGATTGATCTGGTTGATCCTCTTTGAGGAGCCTCAATTCGTGCTGCCACTGCCTCAGAGAAGCCCTGTTCCTTGATTTCTGAAGCTTTAGGAGCCATGCATGGAGATTTAGGTTTTTCAGATTTCTGTGAGGGATCTGATAGAAAGACTGTGTTAACAGGTTGGGCAATAGAGGCAGGCTCAGTGGAATCTGACTGGACGTTGTCACTAGATCCCAAAACCAAGGCATGTTGGGCCACTCTGGAGCAATCAGAATTATTCTCTTGCATGGGGAGTCCTGCAACTTCTCCACCACTTTGCCCAAGATGGCTGCTGGTGGGAAGGCGTACGCGTCCAGAATCTACACTATTAAAATTTAAAGGAGTTTGAAAAGCAGAAGGATTTTGCCCAAAAACAAAAGGATTTAAATCAATTCCAAATCCAAAATCCTTTTTTGGCAAAAGGATTTCAAATCCTTTCAAATCCTTTATAAAAAGGATTTAAATCCTTCAAATCCAAATCCTCAAAGGATTTGACCCCAACCCTGGTCCAGATCCTCCGATTGCAGACTGAGTGCATCCACTGCTGTGGCCAGGGGATCCGGTACCGGTGACACAAACACAGGTAACTTGTTTTTGAACCTCGTGGCAAACAGGTCTATCTGAGGCCGGTGCCACCTGCTGCATATACCTTGGAAAACCTCTTCAAGGAGGGACCACTCTGTTTGAATGGTCTGGCCTAATCGGGATAGCTTGTCTGCTACCACGTTCAGCCGGCCCTGAATGTGCCAGGCTTTGAGAATTACTTGATGTCTGGTACACCAGGTCAAGATTCTCCATAGTAGGGCATACAGTGGGCCTAACCTCATGCCTCCTTCCTTGTTTATGTAGGAAACTACTGTAGTGTTGTCGGTTGCAACAAGTACTATCTTGTCGGTACAGAGGTCTTGGAACTCTTTCAGTGGTAGAAAGACTGCTTTTAGTTCCAGATAGTTTATATGCAGCTTGCTTTCTGGTAGGGACCAAGACCCTCTTGTAGTGCATTCATTTAAGTGAGCGCCCCACCCTTCTTTTGATGCGTCTGTAAAGATTCGCAGAGCATGCTTTATTGGGTGTAATGGTTGGCCTGTGAGAACGTTGTCTTCCTGTAGCCACCATTGTAAGTGGGGGTGCAGGGACCTGGGAATTGGGATCACCTTTTCTAGTGATTCGGGTACCCTCCAGTTATTTTTGAGATGCCACTGTATGGGTCTCATGTGTAGTCAGCCCAGGTGAACTTACTTCTCTGTGGCTGTTAACAAACCTTTTAGGGACATGAACTGCCAGACTGGACAGGCCGGTAGTGACAGTATTTCTGAAATTTTGCCCTGAAGGTTCTGCCACCGATCCGGTGTCGGTCGGACCCGACCGGCTCTGAGGTCGAACTAGTAGCCTACAAAATCAAAGATCTGTTGTGGTTCCTGTTCTGACTTTTCCAAATTCACCAGCCAACGTAGTTCTTGGCATATTCTCACTAGATCTTGAGTGTGCTGGAGGCAAACCTGGTGGGATGTAGCTCTCACCAACCAGTCGTCTAGGTACTGGTGGACTCTTATACCCTTGTGTATTGCCATCAGTTTCACCTCATTTGCTACTACAGTGAACTCTAAGGGTGCTGTGGACAGACCGAAAGGTAGTTCTTTGAATTGGTATGTCTGACCCTGGACGTGAAATCTCAGGTATTTCCTGGACTGTTCCTGTATGGGGATATGGAAGTAGGCGTCCCTAAAATCTATTGAGGTGACCCGCTCCCCTTGTTGGAGGGACGTCCTGATGATTTCCGGCGTCTCCATTTTGAATTTCTCCACATTTAGGTAAAGATTCAGTTTGCTCAGATCTAATATAGGTCTCCACTTGTTGTTGGGCTTTGGGACTAAAAATAGTCGGTTGAAAAACTCCAGAGATTTTTGATTTTGAACTAGTTCCACTGCATTTTTGTCTATAAGCTGATGTAATGCCTCCAGCAGGTAGCTGTTCCTGTGGGGATTGACAATAGCAGCTTATGACTGTGGGAGACCTTGTGAGTTTTGGCCGGATCCAAAAGGGGAGGGTGTAGCCCTCTTTGAGGATTTTGAATAATTCGGCCCGGCACCCAGTTTTAACCAAGTTTTCCAAAAGTTTTGAAGTCTTGACCCTACAGGCAGATTTTGGGCACATGTTACAGGCTTGACACAAGACAATTGAGGGACATAAGAAACACTTTTCACATATTTTAATTTTTGATCTTTGTACTGACAACCTGCTGCCCTGGGACTTACTTCTTTCTTTTGGGAATGCCCGGGCGCAGAAATGGCAACTTTTACAACAGGAAAGTTTACATTTAAAGTGTTCAATGTCTGTTCTTGTGGAGTGCTCCCAGCCAGCAGTCGTCCCTGTAACTGGGTTATACAGTGATTGTCATTTATATGACTGTTGGCCCTTGGCAGGTCAGGATGAAAAATTTGCAGACCTTCCCTTGCCTCTCTTGAATTGTCGTCTCCCTATGTTCTTCCAGGCAGACCTATCCTGTTTACTCTCCGAGCGACCTTCAGAATTCTTATCCACTCTTTCATAGGGGTGGTTACAACCCTTACTCCGGACATAAGAGGAGGAAGACTGTCCTTTGCTGTATATAATGGGCGATCTCATCCGCCCTCTTGATCACTGCATCCGGAAACAAAGTTGCAATCTGTAATGGAGCCGTCCTAAGGGCAGCTAGCGTATCCGGCTTAATACCATTCTTGAGATGGCTGAGATAAGTGTCACGGCAGGCCAGTGTAGTATTCCCCATGATGATAAAAACCAAGTCCGTCAGATGCTCCATAGCTTTGGCAGCTGCTTGCGTAATACTGCTATTGAAGTTCATCAGGAACTATAGGTTGTCAGACGCTTCAGAGATCTTCTTGGAGACTTTGCCTTTAGATTCACCACGGATAGTCTTTAACTGTGACTGCATTTCCTGCTGAACCTTAAAAAGGCAGCGGTTGAAGCTTGCTGCTTGATTGCAGATCACAGAAGCCTCTCTTGTGCTTTTTCTCCCACTTACGTAGGGTATCTTGGGATATCCGGCGTGAGGCTGGAGGAGTAGATGCCATGCCTGTTTTCCAAAACTGCTGTTGAGTTTGTTCCAATTTGAAGCTGTGTTACTCTGTTGGCCGGGGTAAAGTCCATACCACTTGTTCTGTGATCTGGCCGGTTTCAAAAATTGGTCCATAGGCAGGTGACAGCTTCCGCAGTCCTGGAAGGATATCCCTCTATCAGTCAGGTTTAGTTTACTCAGCTTTTTGCAAAGCCACTCTTCAGTTGGCATTTGCACCGACACCTTGTTTGGAACAGGGGCCTTGGGGCCAGCAAATGGATTATCATCTGAGGGGTTGGAACTATCCACATCAGGTACATGAGTCCACCCCATGAAAGATCGGATGCCACTCATCGTCTCCCTATAGGTCTGTTCCTCTGAAGTCGGTTGTTCTGGTTCACCAAATTCCTGATCATCTGAAAGTTTGCCTTCCTCCACAAAAAGCTAAACTGGGGGTCAGTCTGAAAAGTCACTCTCTGCCTGAGATTCCAAGCTGGAAATACTGTCCCGTCGGCTAGTCTGTTGTAGGGGTGGTGATTCAGATCCAGCAAGGCAAGAGGAGCTTGGTCGGTCAGTTGGAGAGAGGTCGGTCGGTGGATAGTTTGCTAGATGACTGATGCCTGGAAAAGGCAGGGTCGGAGTCTGAAGGCACACTACCTGGTCGGTATCGGTCAGATGTAGGCTTGCCGGTCGACTGGTGCTTTGAAGCAACGTCTGGACCAGTGCGCCCTGATGTAGATGGCTTGGGTCAGTGAGGATCTGACTTGAGCTTACCGGCCGACTGATGCTGTAAAGCATATGCATCTGGGCCAGTGTGATCTGCAGGTACTTGTCTGGTTGTAGCTTACTGGTCGACGGCTGCATGGCAGCATGAGTGTCTGGACCAGTGCGCTTAACAGGTGAAATGTCCACAGGCCAGTGGGTCAGCTGGAAAAAAAGTTCTGAATCCTTAGATACTCTAGCAGGAGGAGAGTGTGTAGGTGTATCACGAACATCTGAAGAGAAGGTCGGATGGAAGGATTTTGACATAATAAGAGCCTCAAGTCTGTTGAAGCGTTCCAACCACTTCTGGTCCAATTCTGAGATCTTGCTATCAGCTGAGGCAGATTCAACAGACTTCTTGGGTTTAGCTGGTATCTTATCCTTCTTTGGTTTCTTTTCTTGGGGGGGGGGGGGGGGTGGTAGACGCATGGGCACTACTAGAATCACCAACAACCCCAATAACTGACACACTAGCAGGGTCCACAAGGGAGCTATCATCCATGGGGTTGGAGCTATCAGTACGTTTTTACGTTTTGCCTCCCGTTTTTCTTTTTTAAGTTTGTATGAGGGCGTGGCCAGCTGAACACATTCTTGGGTTAGGGCGTTGCAGAAGTTAAAGTCTGATGTATCCTTATTGGAGATGCAAGGCTCATCACCCTTCCCTTTATCACGGCAACGTGCACAATATGAATGCCCATCGAAATTGGCCATTGCATGGCTGCAACTTCCCCTCTTCTGTCCTGGGGATGACATTTTGTTCTACACACTCTTAGAAGTAAAACGTGATAGTAAAAGTAATTCTGTCCAAAAAACAATAATCCACAAAATTCTGGCAATCAGAAAAATCTGTGTGCACTACATGTAGTTCGCGCCAAACGAAAAAGATGCTATGATGTCACGCTGTCTAGACAGGAAGGAAGTACGACACGCCATCTGGCGAGTGCACTAGTACTAGGGACAGGCCGGCCGGTGGAAATACAGGACGTCTTTTTCTGACGTTTGGCAGGCCGGTCTATGCTGACCGGATTAGCAATTGTCCATTGGATAGGATGTATTAACGCAACAAAATTTTACGATTTTTCAGCTATCTTGGCCGTGTTTATTACAATTTTTTAGTACAAATTTTTTTACAGACATGTTTTCACAGCCATAAACATTCTCTGGAAATTCGATAAAGAAATCTTCATGAATGAATGACATATAAAGAATGATGTAAAAATGTGACAAATGCACACATGCATGGAAGCACACACACATGGAATGTGTTTTATAATCTCCCAGCCCAGGCCTAGGCCAGCAGAGATAAAATGCAACTGCAGTAACATCAGTTTAATAGCACCCCTTTTTCAATTAAGAAGTTTAAGACCAAAAAGTATTTAAAGCATTGACATGGCAACAGCTGTGACCAAATACTCACAAAAACCTTATGAGCTCTAAATCCTGTTTCAGTTAACATATCCTGAAAATTTGGTGAAAATCCATAAATTGGCTTAGGCTGTGGAACACCCGAAAACCGTAAAACCAAAAAATATTCAAAGTGTGGCCATGGCAACAGCTGCTTTCAGATACCCTCCAAAACCTAACTAGAGGAATGCTTTTGCTAACAAAAGTGAAGCGTCCCTGAGAGTTTAAAATGCCTTGTGGTTTTAATAAGCATGCTGTAAAGCTAAGAATGCACAAAGCTGCACCGTACTGTTACATAAACCAACCTACTTAATGATATAATGAGAGGGAAAATTCTACAAAAGTCTCCTTTTATTAACATAAACAAGTGTTGTAGACATAGACAAGCTGGAGAAAGTGTTGTAGATTGGAAAAAGCATGTATTCTGCTTTTTTGAGGAAATGTCCTATTCTAATTAAAACATTAAGCCAAGCCTACTAAATATGCTTGTAGTAATATTCTGATGTGTATATTTCACACTGTTTAAGTGTTAAGGATAACTTAAGTAAATTTTGTGTAAATGCTACAAAGCATATCAGTAACGAGTATTGATAACTTCATATATAACCATGTGTGCAAGTATGTATTGCTATTTAGATTGTCCACAGGGTTTTGCAATAGCTTTTAATACATTGTAAAGCATAAAAGCAACAATAAAGGCAAAAGCTGTTTTATGCCCCCAGTTTGACCCATACATGGGGGTCAGGAGGTAAAACTAACCGGCTATTTCAACTGTCCAGATATGGTTTCCCAATACCTCTTAATACATTCCGAAGCTATAAAAGCAACAATGAAGGAGATATCAGGTAAAAACTCCAAAACAGCTATTTTTTTACCCCAGTTTGACCCATAAGGGGGGGGGGGGGGGGGGGGTCGGGCGGTAAAACTGACTGGCTATTTAGACTCTCCACATATGCTTTCCCAATACCTCTTAATACATTCTGAAGCTATAAAAGCAACAATAAAGGAGATATAAGGCAAAAACTGAAAATCAGCTATTTTATGACCCCAGTTTGACCCATAGGGGGGGGGGGGGGGGTAAAACTGACCGGCTATTTAGACTCTCCACATATGGTTTCCTATTACCTCCCAATACATTTTGTGGCTCTAAATGCAATACTTAAGAAGATAATAGGGGGGTTGACCTAAATTTAAGGCTTTCAGATTGGAAGGTGTCAGAAAATCACTCATAAATGAGACATTTTTCAAGGGATTGCTCCCAAAATCTAATCAGCTCGCGTTTTCGATAGTATGAACAGGTGTCTCAAATTATAAGGCTGTGTAGCAAGTAGTTTTTCCTGAACTGCGATGACAGGGGGGGGGGTGTACTTAAATAAACTGTTTTTGATCATGTGATCTTCATAAAGGTCAAAGGTCAAATTTAAGCATGCAGAAAACTTTTCCCACGCCTAAGGTATATAACTGCCAAATATGGTTTGAAACCTTCTAATAATAAGGGAGATATTCAAGGGAGACCATAATGCGGCGGCGGCGGCGAGGAAACTGAGGCGAAAACAAAGAAGCGCCCTTTCAGGGACGCTTAATTAGCTAGAGATACTCATGGGGTTAACATATCCTGAAAAGTTGGTAACAATCCATGCATGATTTTAGGCTGTGGAACACCCAAAATTTTTAAGACCTCAAAATCTTAAAAAATTGCCATGGCAACAGTTGTTGCCAGATACCCCCCAAAACCTAATCGGCTCTAGATCCCTTTGGGGTAAACATACTCTGGAAATTTGGTGAAAATTCGTGCATGAGTTTAGGCTATAGAGCACCTACATTCTTCATGCCCATTGCAGCAGCCGCCTGGATGGCGCAGGGGATGACTATAACCCAAGCCTTTGTGGGCTAAGGGTTAAAACACGTACTTTAAGTTAGCGAAAATGTGGAAGGAAAGTTTTGACTAGAAATGGAGTCAATTCAACATAGCATATCCCAAAAATGGAACATGGTACAGTGCAATAAAAATCTAGGAATAAAAAGAAGGGACATAAAAAGCTTCTTTTATTTTCCTGTTACATATAATGACCTTATTTGAAGTATTATTCATATGAATTGGGGAGGGGGTGGTCTCAAGGGTATTTTTTATTAACTAAAGCTTTTTTCAATGTACGTTGATCCTGTCTGCCCTGTTTTCAAGGATTCAGGAATACACTGTCATCTTTCTCATATGCTCTATCACAATTCCACTTCTTCAAAGGAATTTGTAAACCCTGATGTTTAGGCATTGTGAGGTTCCAGTTGAAACCTGACCTTTCATAAAGGTTCACAGCCCATATCCTGTACATTGTTTCAGCATTCCCAAACTTAGAACCAATAACAAGCAAGACAAGAGCGTCAGAAATGCCCCAAAAGGCGGGTTGCACAGGCAGCAATAAGGATAGCGACTGCTGTAATTAAATTTAGAAACAAGGAAAGAAATGTTAGGTCACCCAGTTAAGGTAAATGTGTAAGACGTGCTAAGAAACATAAAACTTGTAATCTAGGTTACATAATTGTATCTATGCTATAAACGGACAAACGAACGGACACAATTACACCAATTTCGAAAGCAACTTAGATATGATGGTGATCTATCTCCCTGTCAAGTTTGAATTTGATTGGACAAAGCGTTTTCAAATTAGAGTCCGGAAACGGAAATGTTGACAGACAGACAAACGAACAGACGGAATTACACCAATTTCAAAAGCAACTTAGCTATGACGGTTATCTATCTCCGTGTTAAGTTTGAATTCGATTGGACAAAGCGTTTTCAAGTTAAGAGTCCAGAAACAGAAATGTTGATGGACAGACAAATGGACAAAAAACGGACAAATGAACAGACGGAATTACACCAATTTCGAAAGGAACCTAGCTATGATGGTGATTTATCTCCCTGTCAAATTTGAATTCGATTGGACAAAGCGTTTTAGAGTTGAAGCCTGGAAACGAAAATGTGGACGGACAGACGGACGTCAGACACATCAATCTAATAGGCGGGTTGGTTACACGCAACCCGCCTAATAAAAGGCATTTTTGTATGTACACTTGAAAGCAAGGGTCAAAGGTCAAGTCTGACCCACCTAAAAGATTTAAAGTCTAAATTTCCTGTAGGTTGTTTTCAGAGTCCAAACATTAGAACCAATAATTAAGGCTTTTTCAATGTGCAGTTCCTGAGATATAGCCTGGACTGGATATTATGTCAAGGTCACTACAGCAAGGTCAAAGGTCAAATCAAGGTTACACCATGAAGTTGTACACCTACAACCCCCTACCATGTATCAACTTCCTATTCCTTATGGTTTCCAAGATATAGCAGATAAAATTTTCAAATTCAAGGTCACTATGACAAGGTTAAAGGTCAAACCAAGGTCACATCATGATGATGCAAACCTACACCCCCTGACCAATGTCCCTACGAAGTATGAACTTCCTACACCTTACAATTTCTAAGATAAAGCCCAGACAAACTTTTGCCCGTCGCCCACCCATCAGGAAACCATGGGTGAACACAATTCCCAGACAGCCCATAAGGGCCGAGGGGTAAAAATGCATCTTTGTGAAATTTTTATTCTTTATGGGGCCAGAGCAAAATTTAGTGGAAAATCCGGATATTATTCTGGATCCAAAAATCCCTAAATTTTCAAAGGCTTCATTCTCAAACAAGAGCACAAAACTGTGTCTATTTGATCTAGTAAATATTCCACATTTTGAGCTCTTGTTGACGTTTTGAAGTCCAGGATTCTATTAAATAGCTGCAATTCACAAAGTTTATTCCTTGGAAAATTCACTATCCAGCTAATTTAAATTTTTGCATTTTGGCTATGCTTTGGCCCCAAGGGTTAGAGGGGGCAACTCGGTAGAATGAGAGGCAGATGTTAGGTTCTTCCTTTATTAACTCCACTTGGTGACCAAGGTAACAAGTCCAATATCTGCCCCCAAGTTACACTAGATTTAGTATTTTTACATCTTGATGGACAGAAGGCCAAAAGTAAAGTCATGAGTGACAGTGTGCTCTGGTCCAGAGGTCTGATCTGTGGAACACCTTTCCTCTTGTTGGCTGCTTAGATTGTCCAATAGTATTTGGACAAAAATGTGGGCTCTGCCTGCTCAACGATTAACAGGAGTAACAGCTCCATCGTGGGGAATCTATTTTTAGAACAGCCACATTTCTTGGGAAAATGTGATATTACAGACCAAGGGGGCGCTGAATTTTATGACATCGTGAATTGTGAAAAAAATGTGATATTACACAATGCATTTTCAATGACTTTGGAATTGTGATTGGTATTACTCCAAAAGTCGTGA
Source organism: Sabellastarte sp. h YS-2021 (assembly GCA_964017235.1). NCBI lineage: Eukaryota > Metazoa > Annelida > Polychaeta > Sabellida > Sabellidae > Sabellastarte > Sabellastarte sp. h YS-2021. The sequence continues at coordinate 76,831,684 of OZ024929.1, read as the reverse complement.
GCTGATCTTCATGAATTGTTTTGCTTTGGATAGGGCCTGGCCAAGGAAGATGTGAATTACATTTTTTTGTCGATATTGGCAACATCATATTCTGGACACACACAAAAAATACTGAATTTTCGGAAACATGACTTGGTGGACTGGTGGATATCTGTACTGTAGAAGTGCTTTTTTTTATGTTATATTTTACATAATTTATAAGAACTTCAAACAAATGATAATGGTCAGATTCATTACTGTTTACACTTTTATTTTACTTGAATTTGAAGTTGCTTTTGAAAGTATGAGTTATAAAATTTTTTTTCTCTTCAAACAGCCAAGGTAACAGGGTTCAAACCAAGCACAACAGATGTGTTTGGCCAACTGATCAAATGCCAGCCTTGTTAATCTCTGGGCCACTGAGATGAAGTGGTGAATGAATACAGTGTACATTGGCCAGTTGGGACACTGCAACTATCAGGCCTGGGAAAGTAACTACCAACTTCCCCACGTATAGCCAATGCTGGAAAATGCATTCCTCAAATCCACAACCTCAGGGACATACACTGTGTTGCTCACTACACTTTTACATCTCAGATGATGCAGTATGGAAGGTTAAAGTTGGCTGTTCATGTCCATTTATATGAATGACATCGAACGGAGATGGGCAAGTAGTATTTCCAACATTGATATTGACTCCAGCCGATGTCTCACAGAGCTGAACCACAAGGTACTGTGGCATGGCAATCATTGGCCAGTGGTTTACACACCATCGAAACAACCTTATTTTGTGGAGTGATATCTTGGCTAATCTTGACACCTGGAGAATTTGTTGTCTTTATTGTGTCAAAAGTAGTGTTAACGTCTCTTCCATAAACTAAGATCATATCAATACACACCTTCCCTAAATATCACATCTTGCAAGACCTATTTATATGAGATGTGGATATTTGGTTCAAACTTTGGTTTCTGATACATTTTGAATTATTAAAGTATACATGATTCCAGTGATTATCGCCCAACACCCAACCCGTCCCACCCCCTACAGCCAAGACGAAGGGAAACCTGCATTGACTATTAAATAAATTGTGTAATTAGCTACCCTATACTGGGTTTGAGAACTGTTATACAATGTATTAACAGATATATCTGATTAATCCTAGCTGCTCAAAGACAGTAGAAAGAGCATCAAAACTTTTTTTTTTTTTTTTTGACTTTTTGGGACTACAAACAGAAATCCAGTAAAGACTGCCACTAAAATTCATAAATTCTAGGCAACATTTATTCTGTGGCTTTGTGGCCTCCTCTAAGGTCAATTAAAAGATTTCACTTTCTCGTAAACTCACAGCACATTTTTCTGTTACCGGAATCTTTATAATTAGGTGGATCCATTTTTATGCAAAACCCACTAATTTTCAGATAGTTCTAACCTCTTTACTGGACAACTTGATTTTATCGACACAAACACAATGAAGTTTGACAATTTTTCTTCAATGTTATACATAGGTTTTATTGCAAATTAATTTCATATATAACTCCACAAAAAAAAACATTTTTTCACATTTGTTTCACTAATACAACCTGCCCATGTTTACAGGTGAAAATTAAGTTTTAAGTCTTTGCTAAATTTATTGTGTGGTAATTTTTGAGAACAGCCAAATCTCAAAAAGCTAAGAAAACACTTCAACTAAACCAGGACTTCCTGATAACAGGGAATATTTCAATGAATATTTATTTCCACCTAAATGGGAATTCTACTTAACAGTGCTCAAACTACACAGGTTTGATAGTAATTAATAAAACAGACATAGATATATTTCACAAAATTTGTACTTAAAACTGCATATGAAGTCCTTTTCAAAAGAAGTCAAACTTTTTGCCAAAATTCCAGCCCAATAGTTAAAGCAACATCCTTATAATTCTGTATGTTCTTACTTTCAATGGGCTGACACATTTAAATCAATAATTGATGACAAGCATTCCATTCACCAGCCATCAGAAGAGTGTGATATAGTATACTTTATCTCCTAACTAGTAAGAGAGAAGCTTTATAAATGCCACAGAAAACTGCCTTATATATTTTCTGTTAAAAATGAACATATTTATTGAGATTTACTTATTTCCGCCTATGCCCGTTAATTAAACTTCTTACAAAATGTCTTTAAACATCATGTTATAGGTCCTGATCAATAGTTAAGACTTGAGGAGCTGGAATTCATAGCTTACCCTTCAGTTAAACTGGTGCATGATGCACTACCAAATAAGAACATAATTGACTGGTTTTTACAATAACTGTTATCTTCACCATCCCACAGCAGATGTAAAATGTGAATAACAGTTCACTTATCAAAAGATTTACATTTTAATAAACAGTCAAAGCCCCTTATGTAGATCCTGGTTAAGTAGAATATCTCTTTAAGAGTCAATAAATACGACGTCCTCAGGGAATCCTTTCCAATGAAAATGAGCCTGTTCTCTAGTATTCCTGGTTAGATAGAATTATTGGTCTGGTCTCTCACGATTTCACTACACAAGGTTCTACTGTAGCCATATTTTTCACAGATACTACACCCAATATCACATTATCTTATATATATTTCTCCCTATCTTTTTTAATTTTTTGGCAACACACGTGCTACAAGAGGTTATGGCTGTATTTGTTCTCATGCAGAATAGAACATTTTACTTTATTTCACAGAATAAAGCAGAAGACTTTGAGCAAGAAAAGCATACTTTTACAACATAACCCAGATAGAATGGCAGTCACAGTGTGATGAACACAAACTATCAGAATACATTTGTCTCACAGTCTCTGTATACAAGGTGCTATATTTGTTTATAAATTTAGCAGTAAGCAGCAAAATTCACCAAAACTGTCTAACGCTTTCAATATACAGCAAAGAATGGCGTCGATAATTTTATGAACAAATAAATACAAAGAAAAGATGGTTGCTAGGCAAGCCACACACACAAATTCATTGCATAGTTACTGATATAAATTTATTATTATTATTTTGTCACAAATATTCAAGGTGGGCTGATCATAATGATACTAGTTGTAGCCAAGCTACAGTCAGGATACATAAAGACTATTCAGTGCAATAATGATTAGGTCTTAATGTTTTCTTGCAAAAACTTACACTGCGTTGAAATTCTAACCGGAAGAAAACCTCACTAAATTTCACATTTTCAAAAATTTACTGGACGTAATTTTCAATTGCGGTTAGTTTGTAATTGAAATGCAAGTAGAAGATATAATGCTGAAATTAATATTTTATATATATAAATTTTTAAAAACACCTGACCCCTTTACAGAACCTTGCTTACACGAACTTTATGCTGCAATGAATTTGAGATCTATCACGGTTACAAAACACACCAAGAAGCATTAGATCAACTAGTCTTTTTTCCATAATCCTAAATACACTAGAATTTTGATGATGTCATAATTTATGAAGACAAACTCTATAGAAACTCTATACCTTCTATTATCCAGATACTTTACTTATGAACTGATTTCCTCTCTCTCCTGAAATTTATATTTACTTATTGTTTTATAATACAATGATTCCTATTTTACAAACCCTGTATAATCAAATACACAACCTCATTCTCTCAGCAGGGTTGGATGACAGGGGTTCAATACAAGAACTGAACATTATGCTGAATAATTGTCCATATCCACAAAAGTTTCTTGTATCATTTAATTAAAATGTTTAACCTTTTAATGAACACCTTTGCATCCGACCACAGTTGTAACATCAACCAGTCGTAAACAAAATTAGACTATTATATTAATAAATACAAGGATAAATACCAGCGCAGCTGCACATAAAGTATCTCAATAAATTTTAACAAACCAATCATTTTATGAACCACTGCTCACACAATAAGGTTTAGGAATTACTAGAATGAAGTTTATAGGCTTAGCAGACTCTGTATAAATAGAACATGTGAAGCTGAGTTTATTCATAAGTAGAACTAGTTTGGAGGTCTAAACACCACAAATCAGGTACATTTCTAAGTCAAAGTGGAAGGTTCCCCCAACTGTAAACCCATGTAGATATTTAAGTTATACTAATACAAAGTCTACTGTATGAATGAAACACTGGCTCCTATGTTACATCAACAATTTGTTTCAGTTTTAAAAGTAATCTTTACACACTTACTGCATGTATACTGCAAGTTGCAAGAGTACACTAAAGCTTCTCTTGCATCCCATCGTATGTGTCACACGCAAGTGTGCTATGAATATTGTTGAAAATACCACTGTAGCCTGGTAGTGGGTAGTAGAGATTTTCATGTGCAAACAAGCCGAATTCTCCCAAAAAGAGTGTCACTTCCTGAATATCCAAGAACAGGCTGGTGACTAGTTCTTCATATGGTGGAGTCATTTTCAAGACATCATAAAGTAAGCATGATTGAGTATAAGATAATGCTACCTAGCATATACAAAATAAGCTGTTTCAAAGTAAACCTTTACATTGTATTTCATCACTTTCAAACTGAAAAAAATATTAGACAAACATCTGCTGTGGACATCCTCTACATTCAGACTTTAACAAAATTTCTTACCGACAGACTCAGTTAATGCATACAACAGCGAGTGACTCTGTATCATGGTATTTTATTTATTCAGTAAATTCTTTACATCTATTTGATTACACTTATTATAAGCCCCTGAAATTTAGTTCCATCAATAATAAACAAAGCTATCATATACAAAGCAAAAAATAAACAAAAATATATTAAATATTATACGTATGGAACATTGCTTTCCAAATGTCCAAAAATTATATCAAATTATATCAAACCCTAATCAGTTTCTTCCCTGGGACCAAGTGGTAATATATATATATATATATATATATATAAGCATGCCATCTTCCTACCCACTCCAGTCATATAGTACAATCTCTATTATCCAACCCTCTGTTTTTTTAATATTTTTTTATAAACTTATTTCTACATTTCCATAATTGATATTCCTTTAGAGTGACATACTGAAGTGCCACTTCTATGAACCTGTTAACCAAACAAAATAGTTCTCTCACTATGGTTAGATAACAGAGGCTGTATATTGTATAACAAGTTTTTATGTCTCTCTCAACACCCCACTTTTGATTGAATTATCGTATTATCACTCTTCTCATGAGCAAATTTTTGCCAAGTTTTCTGGGAATTTTCCATTAATTTCCAAAACATTTCGGAATTTTCCGCTGGCTGTCCTCAGGTCTCCAACATTCTCCTGATCATGTAGTTAAGTATCCCACCATGTCTGAAGTAAGTCAGCTCCACGTCTGTGTCAAAACGCACCACCACTTCAAAACTCACCCCGCTATCCGTCTGAAATATGGTGTAGAGAGAATAAGTAAAACAAAATACTGTTGAGATAATATACTGACTGGCAGATGATCATTAGCCTGCAAACAGTCTACAAAATAACAGATGTAACTATGAAATATGGGATGCACTGTCAACATTAACTGAAACAATGAAATGTAACAAGAGAGCATAGAGAATAACAAAGTGTAATATTCACTGTGTCCTTCCTTTTTTTCAGAGGCACTTTTTTTTATTTTTTAAAAAAAGTTTTTGAATGCTTTAACCCAAATAAATATTTTCTTTTGCACTTGAAAAAAGGGAAATTAGTTACGTGAAGATTTATGTAGGGCAATACCAGAAATGTTTAAATGAGGTTGAAAAGCAATCTAGTGCAAGTTATTGACCTAATAGGCTTCCATGCCAAGTTTGATTGAGATATTTGCATTGCTCTTCCTTTACATAAAAAGAATTGAAGTTTGATGCCAAATACCAGACGGGTGAAAAAAAGGGAGAAAAATATCCACCCCGAAACTTACTGTGACCATCTGCCCAGTCTTGATATCTTATGTGATAGTTTCTTGGTATTGTTTAATCACAATCTCCCGAACAAATACAGCACAAAGAGAAGTGTATGTAACACTACAAAAGGAAATCCTGATATTTATTGAGGAAAGAAACAGTTAACCTACCTGCACTGTGACCAGCTGGCCAGTCTTGACATCCTGAGGCAGTTCAATGGTAAATTTCTCTCTTCCTGTCAGTCCTAGCTTTTCTGCTGACTCTCCCTTCTTGTACTGCAGAGGCACGATACCCATTCCCACCAGGTTACTGCGGTGAATCCTCTCATACGTCTCTGCAATCACTGCTTTAATGCCCTGCACAAGTTAATACACACAGGCGATAAGAGATGCACATAACTAGAAATAGGAAGCCCTGTAAAAAGAGAAAGTGCAACTATACAGAATTGCAAATTTAATAAGTAAATTAAATTTTTATAAGTTAATACCCTATCCAATGGACAATTGCTTTACCGGTCGGCGCGACCGGTCCCGCCAAACGCCAGAAAAAGACGTCCTGTATATAATACTGGCAGGACCGGTCAGTAGTGTGCATTCGCTAGGTGGCGCATCATATTTGCTTTCTGTCTAGACAGAGTGACGTCAGTTCATCTTTTTCGTTGTCTAAACAGATTTAGATCCCTAGTAAGCTGATAGCGGGGCCGGTTGGGTGGGCCTTGCCTGTCCATTGGATAGGGTATTAACTTATAAAAATTTAATTTACTTATTGAATTTGCAATTTTATTGCGTTAATACATCCTATCCAATGGACAATTGCTGAATAACTACCGCTTGGTAGGCGGGTAAGCAGCTAGGGACTTAAGTGAACTCATAAACAAAAAACTGAGAAGGCCCATTTGACCTAGGGTCAGAGAACCCTGAGAGGTCAATGTCGGCTGTCAACTAACCGGTTAACCGGGAGTCTACCGACACTGCCCCCCCCTTTTTCTTTCCCTCCCAGTGATGATCTGGGAAGGGAAGAGAGAGAGGGGCTGAGTTCAGTCCCAGAAGAAATAACAACTTCCCAAAGGAAGCAAGTCAATTATGTACATTTAACATAATTACATTATGTACATATTTAACATATTTACAATATTTCCTCATTTCTGGGTCTGGTGGTGCACCTGTTTGGCAGCCACCACAGGTCCCAGGTGGAAGAGCTCTGAGTCAGCCCATGCAACATCCTTCAAATAGAACTGGGTGAAGGTGTTGTGGGATTTCCAGTGGCCGGCTGACAAGATCTGATCTAAGGAGACCCCTGATTGGAAAGCCTTAGATGCAGCAAAGGCCCTAACATCATGGGCTTTAACCTGATGTAAGGAGAGGGCCTCCTTGTCAGAGCTCATAGCACAGAATCACAGTCTGTTTGATCCATGAGGAGATGGAGGCAGGTGAGATGTCTTTGTCAAACCCTTTCTTGAAGGAGACAAAAACTAACTCCTTATTCTGCCTGAGGTCTGACGTCCTGTCCAAGTAGTAGCGCAGGGCTCTGACTGGACATAAGGACCTGTCACCCTTGAGTGACCTATCCAGAGATGGTGCCAGGGCTGGAATAACAACTGGAGCCACACTATCTTGTCCCTCCTTAGCCAGCTGATTCTTGGATAGGAAGCTGGGTGAGGGGTACAAAGACACCTTAGACCAGTCTGACTGGTGTCTGATGTTGTTATGTTACCAAGCATGGATCTCACTCCTACATTTACCTGAACCCAAGGCCAGCAAGAAAACAGTCTTGAAAGTCAGATGTTTCAAGGAGGCCTCTTTAAGGGGTTCAAAGGGAGCCTTTGTGAGCTGGTGCAGTACCAGGGAAAGGTTCCAGGAGGTGATGTCCCTCCTGCCCTTGGGTCTGTCTCTATGGAAACTATCCAGGAGACGAGTAAGATTCTCTTCTTTGCTGACATTAATGGTTGAATTGCCCAGTTTGTCAGCACTGGCTGATCTGTAGCCATCAATAGTGCCTGGTTGCAACTTCTTGTCCTGAACAAGTGCAGGAGGAAGTCAGCAATGGCTTTCAGAGGTGATGCCCTGAAGTCCACCTGATTACTGAGGCACCACTTTGTAAAAATGGCCCACTTGCCTCATAGACAGATCTGGTTAATCCTCTTTGAGGAGCCTAAATGCCTCAGAAAAGCCTTGCTCCTTGATTGCTGAGGCTCTAGGAGCCAGGCATGTAGGTTCAGATTCGACAGGTTCCTGTGAAGGACCTGGTTGAATGGCTGAGACACTAGGTTGGGTATGCTGGGCAGACACAGTGGGGTCTGGCTTGATATTGCTACCAGGTCCCAAAACCAGGGCATGTTGGGCCACCCTGGTGCAATCAGAATTATTCTGTTGCAGGGGTAGTCCTGGAGCTTCACCACTTGCCCAAGATGGCTGCCGGTGGGAAGGCGTATGGGTCCAGGTCCTCCCAGGATAGGCTGAGTGCATCCACTGCCCAAGCCTGGGGGTCTGGGACCGGCGAGACAAACTGTGGGTTTTTGTTGTAGAATGTGGTGGCAAATAAGTCCACCTGATGATGATGCCACCAGTTGCATATAGCTTGGAACACTTCTGGATGAAGTGACCACTCTGTTTGAATGATCTGGCCAAGTCTGGATAGCTTGTCTGCTACCACGTTCAGCCGGCCGGGGATGTGACGTGCCCTGAGGGTTACTAGCTGCCTGGTACACCAGGACAGTATTCTCCGCAGTAGGGCACACAGGGAGCCAGACTTCATCCCCCCTCTTTGTTGATATAGGCAACCACTGTAGCGTTGTCTGTAGCTATCAGTACTGTTTTGCTACAGTAGAGGTTCGAAACTCTACTGGAGCTAGAAAGACTGCTTAGCACTACATGGTGTGTGTGCAAATTGCTTTCTGGAAGGGACCAAGTTTCCCTTGCAGTGTGCTCGTCTAAGTGGGATCCCCACCCTTCTTTTGATGCATCTGTAAAGATTTGCAGAGCCTGTTTTAGAGGGTGTAATGGTTGACCTAGCAGCACATTGCTTTCCTCCAGCCACCACCTTAGGTGGGGGTGGAGAGACTTGGGGACCGGTATAACCTTTTCCAGTGATTCTGGTCAGGCGAATTCCGGTACTTCCTTGTTGGTGGAAAGCGGAGAGGGAGTAGGGAACCTTGAAGTAATCCACTCCCCTGCTGAAGAGGTTAATATAGTTCTCAAAGTTTCCCAAACTGAATTACTCAGGGTACTGGGCCACTTCTCCAGCCTAGAGATCTGGTCAAGCCGGTCATCTCCGGAAGGTGAGGGTGTAGCCTTCCTGGGAGATTTCTTTCGAACTTGGGCTAGCCCCTAGGACGGCTCAAGTTTGAGGAGGCATAGTTAGCCAAAAGTAGTGTCAACACTGGTGACAGACTAGACCTCACTCATCCCCATAGCCATTTATAACATCGGTGACCCCTGGTCAGATGATAGTTACCCACTGCTTGAGTTTTGAAAACTGGCAAAACAGGTTATAATCTTGAGGGGAAGGCTGAGCTCACAAACTCAGGACCCCTTGAGGCAGCTGACACTGGTCACAGGTTGGGTAAAAGACAAACTGGATGGCCAGTCTACAAGGTGTGAGGTCTGATAAGGGGAGGTAGACTGGTAGTGGACAATGCCTGCTGGACAGTCTCCCTCTTATCTATAGCCACTGTCTGACCAGCTGGGTCCCGAAAGGGTAAGCTGGCTGACTGGTCAGGTAGATTGACAGGCATTTCACAGGGACCAGTGACTGGTCCAAGTATTCCTCTGTAACCTGTAACCAGTTCCTTAGGCTGCCACTGGTTGGCCTAAACAGCTGATTGGGCCTTTAAGGAACCTCTGCTGGTCTGTTAGTCAGTCCTGGAGACCTGCCCAGTACCAGGCGTTAAACGGTTATACGCGAGGCAATGCTCTGTAACCGGTTCCTGGTGGCTCCATAGTTCTGTATAAACTCACCAGAGTTGGCAGAACTGGGTGAACTACTTCTTAGCAGGGAAAGGCTCATATGAGGTTGCCTTCTTCCTGTCCACAGTGATGGTTCAGCAGCTCTGTAACCGGTTCCTGGTGGCTCCACAGTTCTGCATAAACTCAACAGAGTTGGCAGAACTGGGTGAACTACTTTTTAGCAGGGATAGGCTCATATGAGGTTGCCTTCTTCCTGCCCACAGTGGTGGTTCAGCAGTTCTGTAACCGGTTCTTGGTGGCTCCACAGTTCTGCATAAACTCACCAGAGTTGGCAGAACTGGGTGAACTACTTCTTAGCAGGGATAGGCTCATATGAGGTTGCCTTCTTCCTGTCCACAGTGGTGGTTCTGTAGCTCTGTAACCGGTTAAAGTGGTAGGCTCTGGGAGAAGGCTCTGCAACCAAAGAATTGGGGCAGCACCGGGCAGAAACCTCTGTAACTGTTGAACCTGATGTCAGCACTGGATTTGAAGATTTCTTGTAACCAGCAGCACTCCGGTTCCGGAACCGGCAACCCTCCGGAGCCGGCAAACCTGTTGTCAGCACTGGATTAGAAGCGGGTACAACAGATTACTCTGTAACCAGCAATGCTCCGGGACCGGCAACCCTCAGGAACCGGTAACACTCCGGAACCGGCAAACACTCAGGAGCCGGTAATTCTCTGAAACAGAAACCCTGCTGTATGTCACCAGCAACTCTGTGTAACCAGTAATCCTGCTTTAACCGGTAGCCCTTGCTGGATTTCTGACCACAACCGGCAGTCTGAGCAGAACTGGTGCCGGTATCCCTCATCACTGGCTGGTGACCCTACCGGTAGCCTGAACAGGACTGGTACCGGTCCAAAATTCTGCACTGGGGAGATAAGGGTCAATGGTCACTGCGACTTCTGGTAGGTGAAACCTCTGAGCAGCCATACCGGTGGTCTGAACAAGACTGGAACCGGTACCCCACCCCCACAGTCACACCAGTGGAAAGGCCTCTGGTGGGGGTTCCAGTATCAAACAGGGCTGATCACTGGAAACCACTGAGGGGGGGTCCTTGACAGCTTCACAGGAACATGACTGGAACCAGTACCCCCAACAGTCCCACCAGTGGAAAGGCCTCTGGTGGAGGTTCCAGGATCAAACAGGCCTGACCACTGGCAACCACTGAAGGGGTTTTCCACAGGAACAGCACCCACCGGTAGTCTGTACAGACTGGAACCGGTAAAACTCATCACTAGTGCTCCCACACCGGTAGTCTGGCCAGAACTGGTGCCGGCAAAACTCATCACTTCTTGTCAGCTGAACCGGTCACGCTTGGGGATTTGCTTGCCGGTAGTTGTGTTGAGATCTGTGAAGTCACATGACTGGCACCGGCAAAATTTGCAGAGTTCAATGACCACTTGTCATCTAATTCTTCAGGCCAACAGACGAGTTGCTGGATTTCTTCTTGCCAGTTAAAAAGTGGGTGTACAGTAATAAAAACTCGTCTTTTCTTCTAAAACTTCTGTTGAAAACACGATTCCTCCATTGTTAAATGCGTATCATGTGACCTCCATTGTTGAATGCGTATCACGTGATCAGGTCCGTGTCACGTGACAAGCATAAGCTGGAAGTGATGACGTCAGACGATGCATTCTTCTTTCCTTCTAATTTCTTCTCGTCGACATACACGCAGTGTTACTCGACAATGAAGAATTAAATGGAGGGTAAGTAGTGGCAGATACAACATTCAGTTCATACGAAGGAATGCTGCAGGGACGACACACGACCTCTCACCCACGACTTCGTCTCGACGACAAAAACACAGAAGTTCTTCAAAACTGGTTATAAAGTGCTGGATAATGCCTCGTTTGAGTCCTGGAGAGGCACTGATATGTATGTAACCCAATATATATTTATTCAGATGAAAATAAGCTTTAAATTCGTAGAATAAGCCGCGTTTTCTTCAGACTTGGAGATCACTTCAAAAACACGTCCGCACACTACGCGCCAAACGAAAAAGATGAACTGACGTCACTCTGTCTAGACAGGAAGCAAATATGATGCGCCACCTAGCGAATGCACACTACTGACCGGTCCTGCCAGTATTATATACAGGACGTCTTTTTCTGGCGTTTGGCGGGACCGGTCGCGCCGACCGGTAAAGCAATTGTCCATTGGATAGGATGTATTAACGCAATAAAAATAGGTGGATTGCATACAGAAAAACACATCATCATTTGTCATGTCCACCAATGTCTACACATCCTAACCAATGTCCCTACCAAGTATCAACTTCCGACACCTTACAGTTTCTGAGATACAACCCAGACAAACTTTTTCCTGTCCACGCGCCCACCCATCTGGACACCATGGCTGAAAACAATACCCCGACAGCCCTTAAGAGCTGTGGGGTAAAAAGTAGTATTGAAAATAGCCAATAAAGTACCTAAATGGTGATTACTCGCTTACTAACAGAGCCCAATGCTTCAGTCCCAAATGCAATACCAAGCCAGCTATAAACATAACAAGCTTGTATTCCCAATTTTAGTAAAATACCTTGAATCGTTTTTTCTTAAATGCACGGAAACCAATAGATTCCAAAAATAGCTATACTTAGGTATTACTCAGTAAGCAAAAGAGAGCTACAACAGCTGAAAGCAATCCCAAGCAAGACGCTGACCCAATAATCCTGTATACCAAATTCGGTGAAGATAGCTCTAACACTTTTCCTTAAAATGAAGGGAAACGATGTGTGATGCCAGACGGTGGACACTGGATGCCGGACAGCGGAAAAAGCAAAAATAATATATCCACACCCACTGGGGGCGTGGACATAAATAACAGGTGAGAAAGTAGACCCAAGTGAACAGAAACAAACAGAATTCCAGATTTCAAAAGTCTGGTGTAGGTAGTAAAATAGACTTCAAAACAAATGTTCAAAACTTCAGAATAACTGTTTTAATGTCCAGCACAGGTGAAGATATAGGTAAGAATTGTACAGAAAAACTGTTTTAATACCAATGAAAAATGACACTTGAAGACCATCCCACTTAAATTTTACTTAAAAGAAGTTCTTAGCAGAGTTCTATTCTATGGAATTTGATGTGAATAGACTAAGACATTCTGTGGTGATTACTGCACATTTGAGATCATGTTTGATGTAATATCGTGGTTTCTATGGCCTCTACATTTGATATAATTATTATGCAGTACTTATGTTGAATAATTATTTGAAATCGTCACTGATCCCATGTATATCACCCCCATCACTAGCAGTCAGATCATTTTATACTTATGAGATCAGTTACTATGGCTAACTTTACTTAAGGAGGACATTATAAGCAAATAGTGATGTTTCTGTATTATACTGGATGCTGTACATACCAGTAAGTAAGGACCCTTAGCTGCCCAGTCTCTGGAGGAGCCTGAACCATAGTCATTTCCAGCCAGCACAATCACAGGTCTGCCTTCTTCCTTGTAACGCATGGCTGCGTCAAATACATCCATCTGTAGGGCATATGAAGCAAAGTGAGCTTAAACAGGCATGTAAACATGTATTTTTCTTCACTAGAGATGTAACACCGTGTCAAGATACTAAAAACTCGGCAGACTAGGTTGCAAGAATTAGTACAAACTTGCAAACAAAGGTACTCTAAGAACAAAGAAAATATATGTCAATTATATTCAGGTTTTTATGCAACACAGTATTTGCGTTATTTTCACGGATATTTGACATTTTATTAGTGGTGAAATCAACTGTCATATTTACTTTACTGTTAATTCCAGTTCATTGCTACTAAATGAGGGTTCCTGATTGCGTGACAGTTATTGAAATATTGATCCCTGTGTCACATCCCTATTCTTTACTGCAAAATAACGAAAGTTAAATCTGGTTCAAACTAGCACAGCAACTTTATTTCAAGAAGCTTCATTTTTCGATAACTGTGCTTCGATAACGTTCAGTTCAAATGTCTCAAATTAAGATTCCATAAAACATTTAAAAACCGTTAGCATGGTACAAAAATGCCACATTAGCCTAACTATAAAATATACATTTTTCTGAGAATATTGTTAAATCGGTCAAAAAAGTATCTGTGGATGTGTTTTATCACATTTTTAACATAAACACAAGATTTTATCATTGGTTACTATACTTTTATTCATTTTTGACAGTTTTATTTAAATGAATAAACAAGATCAAAGTTTGCTGGTCCCACAGCCCTAGTTAATACACTGCACAAGGTGAACAAAACATGGTCCCGTGATACATAAGAATGATAAGAAAATTTTGTACTCTAGAATCAACACTGTACAAAGGTAAAGTATTGGTGGCACAAAATGAAAGGGTTCTGAACCTTACCACATCATTAGAAGGGATATGTTGTGTCTTTGGTGCTGCTTTTCCAATGAACTTGTTCATCAGGCGAATATTAGCAAAAGTACCACGAGCCATCACACAGTCGTTACCACGACGAGAGCCATACGAGTTGAATTCCCTTGGTTTTAATCTGTGGAGACAATGTTTTACTCAACATAAAAATATATACAGTCCAACCCTTAAAAAAATTACATACGCTGGTTGCATAGTATTTAATTTAGAAGTAAATAACAGGGAAATATACACTTTTAAGCACAAGACCACAATAATGAACTCGGCTACAACTGTATTAATATTACAATTCCATACCATTTAGCTAATCAGCCACACCCTAGTCATCAGAGCTAATATGCCACTGATGCAGTAACTGGATCAAGATTTGCATGATGCTATCTTCACCAACGAAACGACAAAATCCAACAAATAAGTGATTATGGACCAATCATCTATCAGAATAATGGCTGATTAATTAATCCTAACAATAGTGGGTTAGTCCCAAAAACCAAGCATTGCCTTTACATGAAATAGCATATGTAATTAATGTGTATCTCTTCCATACCCTCTATCTGCCAGGTATCTTGCTGCGGCACTGTTTCTGGCTATGCTTCCCGCTGGAGAGATGTGATCAGTAGTCACAGAGTCCCCCAGATGCAGCAAGACCTGAGCATCTTTGATTGGCTCAATCTTAGGCAGTTCTTTGGTCTGGAATAAATGAACTATGTCAGCAAACCGAAATAAGGTAAGCACATTGGGAATGTGAAGAACGACTGAGGGAGTGTCACACAAAAGTGAGTTTTGGAAAGAAATACACTTAAAAACACTTTTCTCTCTAACCAGTACTTCCATGAGACAGGGTTAATTTAATGGAATGGAAGTCCTCTAATGGACTTCCTAAAATGCCTGGTTACAAAGTTTGCCTTAAACATAAATACAAAATTTACTAACCATGGTTTCAAAGAATGGAGGAGACCTGATGTAGGTGGATTTGTCATCCCATGGGTACAACATGCTGTCTGGAGCATCCAGACCATTCCACCTCTCATTGCCATGCTGATAAAAACAAATCATCATCTTAGTTGCCTGTTACAAACCACTTTGTCCTTTTTGTCACCGATTACAAAACACAGTCATCGTAAATTTAGGTCAGGAGTTACAACACAGTCCACAGTTTTGAATAAAGTCATCTTTCAAGTTACAAACAGTCTCCATTTAAGCCACAAGTTGAAAACAAATGTATTACTGTATTTCAATAGTGAAATGGATTTTTTTTTGAAATAAATGCAATTATCGTCCAGAAAGAGGATGATTTAAGAACATGGCAATATGACACAATGCGACAAACTGCTACATACACAGGAATTGGAAAATTTAATAAGTAAATTAAATTGGAAAATTTAATAAGTAAATTAAATTTTTATAAGTTAATATCTTACCTAGTGGACAGATGCATTTGTCCTGCGCGCTGCCGGTCCCGCCAAACGTTAGAAAAAAAACGCCTCGAGCTGGGCTCTGGCCCGGACCGGTAGTGTCCTGTTTACTCGCAAGGTGGCTGTATAGCCTCCCTGCCGGTGCACTGCGCGTGCGCGCGCATGCGGACTTCCTCCTTTTGTTTGCACCCTGTTTGAGTCCCCTGGGAATGTTTGTTGCGGGGAAGGTAGGGTGGGAATCCCTCTGTCCACTAGGTAAGATATTAACTTATAAAAATTTAATTTAATTATTAAATTTTCCATTTTACTGCGTTAATATATCTTACCTAGTGGACAGATGCAGAATAACTACCCAACTACCCATTGGATGGAGGGCAGCCAAACTTAAAAAGGGACTCTTGTCAGAACTCTGGGCCTCCGGCCCATGGGCTAGGGATTCTTCCCATACCCTAAACCATAGTTGGTTCCCCCCCCCCCCCCCCCCCCTTTTTTTTTCCTTGTTGTTTCCCGAGCCACCTGGGCTAGGACTATAGGAGAGAGGAGGTAAGAGTTCAGTCCCCAAGGATTCCGGACGAAGCAGAACAGGATAAAACAGAAAATAACCCATACCCCACACCAGCCCTTCCGGTTGAGAACTGCATGCTGGGGTTTCAAAACATGATAACTAAAAAAGAAGGAGCCAACGAAAACAACAAACTGCTCCTTCTAAACGCTTTATATACAAGTTATCCTTTCAAGGATACCAGTTACTCGCGTATCTGCTGTGCTGCGACCACTGGTCCTAAATGGTACAGGTCAGCATCAGCCCATGCTACATCCTTCAAATAAAATCGGGTGAAGGTATTGTGTGACTTCCAGTGGCAGGCTGAGAGGATCTGGTCCAAGGACACACCTCCTTGAAAAGCCTTAGAAGCTGCAAAGGCCCGCACATCATGGGCTCTGACCTGATGCAATTGCTGTGCATCCTCATTGGACAATTGATAGCACAAGATGGTTTGTTTAATCCAAGAAGAAATCGTAGCAGGAGCGATGTCCTTATTGAAGTTCTTCTTGAAATACACAAAAACCAACTGTTTCCTGAACGGAGGTCTTTGGTCTTGTCCAGGTAATAACGCAAAGCCCGAACTGGACATAAGGTTCTATCCTCCTTGAGAGACTTGTCCAACGTAGGGGCCAAGGCCGGAATAATTACCGGAGCTACTGAAGAAGGCCCTTCTCTAGCCAACTGATTCTTGGACAAGAAACAAGGAGAAGGGAATAAAGAAACATTAGCCCAATCTTCCTGATGTCTAATGTTCCTGTGTACCCAGGCATGAATCTCACTCCTTCTTTTGCCCGAGCCCAAAGCCAGGAGAAACACCGTTTTGAAGGTAAGATGTTTCAGAGAAGCCTTTCGAAGGGGTTCAAAGGGGAACTGGGTTAATTGATGTAAGACCAGAGACAGATTCCAGCTAGGGACTCCTCGAAGACCCTTGGGTTTATCCCTATGGAAACTGTCTAGCAAGCGGTAAGGTTTTCGTCTTTACCGAAATTAACCTTGTCACACCCGATTTTGTCGGCTATAGCAGTTCTATAGCCATCTATGGTGCTAGGTTGAAGATTTTTCTCCTTGAACAGGAATAGGAGAAATTCCGCTACCTGATTTAAAGACGGTGACCTGAAGTCCACCTTGTGTGACCCGCACCATTTGACAAATATGGACCACTTTGATTCATAGACGGCTCTGGTTGATTGTCTCTGAGGAGCCTCAATTATTGTTGCCACTTCATCAGAGAATCCTTGTGCCTGTATGCTAGAGGCTCTAGGAGCCAGGCGTGGAGGTTGAGCCCTAGGAGATCTCTGTGGGGACACTGATTGAACGGTTGGGTCAGCAGGTTCTCCACGTTTGGAAGGGAGAGAGGAATCTGAACAGACATGCTGACCAGATCCCAGAACCAAGGCATGTTGGGCCACCCTGGAGCAATTAGGACCAACCGGTGAACTCCCTGATCTAGGATCTTGGATACCACCTTGCCCAAAAGAGACACAGGAGGGAACGCGTAGGCATCCATATTCTCCCAATTCAGGCTGAGAGCATCTACTCTCCATGCCTGTGGATCGGGTACTGGGGACACAAACTTGGGTAGTTTGTGATTGTACCTTGTCGCAAAGAGATCCACTCGAGGAGTGTGCCACCTGGCACATAAGTGGTCGAAGACTTCCTGCAGGAGGGACCATTCGGTCTGAATAACCTGCGTGCTCCTGGACAATTTGTCTGCTATCACATTCAGCCTTCCCGGAATGTGCCTGGCCCTTAGAACTATCTGTCTGCGATTGCACCAGGAAAGCAGTCTCCAGGGGAGGGCACAAAGTGAGCCTGATCTCATACCCCCCTCCTTGTTGATGTATGAGACAACCGTTGTGTTGTCCGTGGCTATCAAAATGATCTGGCCCCAACACTGTTGCTCAAACTTCTTGAGGGCCAGAAGGACCGCTTTTAGCTCGAGAAAGTTTATGTGCAACTGGCTTTCTGAGTCCGACCAAACTCCTTTTGCCGTGTGGTCTCCTAAGTGCGCGCCCCAACCTTCGTTTGAGGCGTCGGTAAACAACTGCAGAGCATGCTGTAGAGGATGAAGAGGTTGGCCGCTGAGCACATTGTTTTCGTCCAGCCACCACTGCAGATGAGGATATAGAGATCTGGGAAGAGGAATCTCCTTCTCTAGGACCTCTGGCACGTGCCAGTGATTCTTCAAGTGCCACTGAATCGGTCTCATGTGAAGGCGACCCGAAACCACCTGTTTCTCTGTGGCTGTCAACAAACCTATGAGAGACATGAACTCTCGGACCGAACAATGCCCTCTGCTCATTAGCATCTTTATTTTCTGATTTAGGGTTTGCCACCTCTCCTGAGTCGGCTTTACTAGACCCCTGGAGAGGTCGAAATGATAACCGACAAAGTTGAACTCCTGTTGGGGAACAAGTTCCGACTTTTGCAAATTGACTAACCACCCCAACTGCTGGCACAGAGCCATCAGGGTCTGGGTTTGGTTCACACAAGTCTCCCGACAGGAAGCTCGAAGCAACCAGTCATCTAGGTACTGGTGGATCCTTATACCCTTGGACTGGGCCATCAATTTCACCTCCTTCACCACCTTTGTGAATTCCAAAGGAGCCGTCGCTAGGCCGAACGGCAGAGCCTTGAAGTGGAAGGTTTGACCGTGCAGGTGAAACCTGAGATACTTCCTCGACCTTGGGTTGATGGGAATATGGAAATAGCCATCGCTGAAATCCAGCGATGTGACCCATTCGCCTTTTTGAAGGGATAGTCGGATGGTCTCCGGAGTTTCCATTTTGAAGGTTTCCGAGTGGAGGAAAAGATTGAGTTTGCTCAAATCCAAGATTGGACGCCATTTGTTGTTTGGTTTGGGAACTATGAACAGCCGGTTGTAAAAGGCCAGAGAGGCCCGAACCACTACTTTTTCTACGGACTGTTTTGTAATCAGGGACTGCAACGCCTCCTTCAAAAACTTGTTTCTGCGAGGATTGGCGTATCCGCTGACTATCAGAGGAAACCTGGTCAATGGGGGCCTCATCTTGAAAGGGAGGTTGTAACCGTCCTTCAAGATGGAGACTACCCGAGGATTTGAACCCAGGCTGAGCCACGTTTCCCAAAACCTTTGTAACCTGCCTCCCACAGGAGGATTTTCTGCAACACTGTGGACATTTAGTACATGAGGGACAGAACGACAAGGAGAGACAAAAGAATCCCTTTTGACATGTTTTATTTCTGTCTGACAAAGATCGGGACTTAGGCCTTTCTTTTGCGGCTGCCCGGGACCGACAACAATAGGAACAGGAATTACAGCAGTTCTTGAGTATACAGTCCTTGAAATGGTTTGAGAGCTGATGTTTTGACCCACTATTTTTGGATTTATCTGGTTGCGTGGGTTTGTACAATGATTGTTATTTATAATTTTTGCCACCCCGGGCATACTTGGAAAAACGGTGGTTAGTAGAACCACGCCCACGGCCACGACCTCGTGACCCAAACTGTCGCCAAGGTTGTTGAGGAGCAGATGACGGCTGAACCATGGTCTTAGCCTCCTTCTTCTCATACGGTTTATAGCGAAACTTGGCCTTCTGTTGGTGCTGGGGACCAACTCGAGACTGGACCGACACATGTTGTGTCTCAAACTTGTTGATATATTGTTCCGCGACATTCAAGGCCGCATCGGGAAATAACCCATATCCAAAAAGGGCAGCATTTCTCAGATCATTCCGAGTGTCCATCTTCATACCGGGATGAACATGATCTAAATAAGAGTCCCGACGCATCAGAATGAAGTTCCCCAGCTGCACAAAAAGGCTATCAGCCAGGTGCTGTAGAGCTGTCCCAAGAGAGACGGATACATTCTGGTGGAAAGCACATAAATCCCTTAACTCCTTAAGTGCCTCAGACACCTCCTTGGCTGACTTGCCCTTACTGAGATGACTCTGTAGGAAAGTTATGTGATGTGCCATCTGATCTTGAATCTCGCTAGTGCATCTGCTGAAACCAGCCGCATGGTTCACTGTGTAAGTACCCTCTCGGGCGCACCTTTCCCATCTGCGTAATACTTCTTGCGATATGGGACGAGACACGGGACCTGTTGCGAGATATGCAGCTCGTTTGACAATCCTTGAGAATTGGGCATTTAGTTTCGCCTCAGAACCATGCCAGTTGAACAGCTTTCTACCTGGTCGCTGGGGACCATCTGTCTTTAACTTATGCATGGGATACCATTTATCTGGTGGTTTTGGGGTGCGTATGAATTGGTCAGTACGCAAACCACCTGCTTCTTGACTTCGGGAAGGGTAACCCTCAGCTACCGTCAGATTAATCCTCTCTAGCTTCTGACAGAGCCAATCGTCTGCTGGCATGGCTACTGACACTTTTGAACTTGTTTTAGGATTTTTTTCACGCCACGGATTGTTGGACTTATCCGGGATAACTGTACTCTAACTCAAAGTCTGGGATAAAGTTCCAGCCCATAAAGGCTCTGATGGAACGAACCGTTTCCCTGTAACTCATTTCTTCATTTTTGTCTGGTTTATCAGTGTCTGATTCAGAAAGTTCACCATCCTCGCTATCCAAAACATCTGGTGATGTATGAGCCCTATCCAAAACATCTGTTGATGTATGATCCCCAAAGAGTGGTTCATCTGAAGCCACAGGCAATACATCTGTTAAGGGGTGTTCAACATTGGACATATCATCTGAGCCACCAGCAGAAGCAAGGTTTCTCATAAACGGCTCCCCAGCCGGTGCAGCCGGTTGCGGACCGGTAAAAGATCCATCCACAACCGGAACTGGTTCCTTGGGTATAAAAGTGTCAGCTTGGTGTGCCCTGACCGGACCGGTCATCTCCCCAACCGGTACCGGTTTAGGTTGTTGCAGTGCAGTGTCAGAGGGCTTTTTCTGTACCGGACCAGTATTTTCCTCAACCGGAACCGGTTTTATTTTTGAAGATTTATGATGAGAATACTTGTGTTTCTTCTTTGAATCTTTCTTGCCATCTGATCCTGTAGTAGCCTGTACTGCCGGAAACCGCACCGGACCGGTGGTTCGGGCAGAGGCAGGATCTATGAATGGCTGATCAGAAACCGGTGGGTTTGAAACCTGAACCGGTACTTTGGGGGTAGCAAATATATTGCCTCTAGACAAGAGTGCTTCAAAACGAGAGAATTTCTCGTCTAACTGGTCACTTAGTTTGTCAAAATCTTTTTTGGAAACAAAATCTGAAGAACTCACATTATCGCTACCCCCAGGGAGGTCTTGCGCATGCGCACTGTCATCTTCGGAAATCGTCTGCTGAGCATGCGCAGAAATAGCTGGCTGTTGAGAAGAATTAACTGGAGACAGTACAGTTACCTCTCGTGGTGACACTAGCAAACCTGCTTTCTTGTCCTTGCGAATCTGATATTGTGGAGTGGCCAGCATTTCACGTTGAATAGCTGTAAAATTGTCACAAATCTTGCAAATCGCACCTCCCACAATGCAGGGATCTTTACCCAGACCTTTGTCTCGACAACGAGCACACTTCTCATGCATGTCAAATCCAGCCATCTTATGGCCGCACGATCCCCGCCTTTGTCCTGGTGAATCCATAGTTATTAAACAACACTTCTACACAAAGAATTTGTCAAAATATATCCTGTAACAGATATAAAATAAAAGTTTCTCCAAAAAGCAGACGACCTCTCGTCTTCGCGCCAAACAAAAGGAGGAAGTACGCATGCGCGCGCACGCGCAGTGCACCTTGCGAGTAAACAAGACACTACCAGTCCGGGCCAGAGCCCAGCTCGAGGCGTTTTTTTTCTAACGTTTGGCGGGACCGGCAGCGCGCCGGACAAATGCATCTGTCCACTAGGTAAGATATATTAACGCAATAAAAATATGCACTTTTACCTCTATTCTTGCATAGACTTCTTTGAACATTGCTGGAATAACAAACTGCCTCTCAATTTCCTGAAACAGAAAAAAGTACTAGAAGCCCACACGTTCTTATCTTCTAGTTTTCACAAAAGATCGAGCAACAACATTTGAACTGGTATGAAAATATCTCTTCTTTAGACTAATAGCTCATTTGGTGAAAAGATTATACATTTGATAAGAACAGAACATCTTTCACAATATTACAATTACAAGTTGGGGTTTTATGTCACTTTTAAGAGCTAGAACCACACTAGGACACTCAGTCATCACCACAGAAATAAGAGTCATGTGATAATTTGAGAAAATGTGTACCCACGACAACATAAATTCTCTATTAAAATTACTTGTAATATTATTGCATATTTCTGCCAAATACAAGTACTTTTTTCTTTCAGCTCTCAAGTACAAGTACTCAAAAATGAGTAAGTACAAGTAACACGTACAAGTACTTTTACTCACCCAAGGCTTGAATATTATATTATATTTTAAATTGTCTTACACATAAATTACAGAAACATAATATTGCCTGTTAGCTTTAATATTACATTTACTGAAGCTTTTCCATGTGTAATTTCATAAAGCTAATTGTCATGTGCTAATTGAAATATTTTCACTTTTTAAAACATTCTGAGCAGCTCACCTGGATCTCAGTGCGACTTGGCCAGATATCACGCAGGTAGACTGGTTTGCCCTCAGCATTATGGCCTGTTAGAAGAAAAACACAATTTCTGTAACCAGGGGCTGGTTTCACAAAGGGTCTTAGACTTAGCCTGGACTAACATGGTTTAGCCTTGACTAACATGGTTTTCACAAAGGGTGACTAAGACCAAGTTTATGAAATAATCAGTGATTTATTTTGTCATGTGATCAATTAATTCTAGTCAAATAATTTTTCTGGTGATATATATCCTTTATTTACACATTTTATCTTTAGTAAAGTGCTGTTTTTCAGTAGAAAACTTTGTAACTACATGAAAATGTCCAACCACTTATTTAGGGAGGTGTCCCATACATTTATTCTATATTTTTAGGCATTCCAAAATTTGAAGCGAGAAAAATTTACAGCAGCCATATTTAAGTCTTTGTTTAGAAAAGTTAAGCCCTCCCCCAAATAGACTTAACCAAAACTTAAACTTAGCAGCTTGCTGAAACCCTCCAAGACCACAGACTTACACTGAATTAAAGACACAAGTTTAACTTAAAGTCTAAGTCCAGATAGAGTCCTTTTGTGAAACTGGCCCCAGGGCCATTGTTGTATCAACTTAGACAATTTTATAGGTGTAGTACTGCTGACAGAACACCACTGTTTTACTATTTGTTTGAGAGATATAACATAGTTAAACCCTCTGTTCATTGTTCAGAAACATGTTCACTTTTTGTTCTTTTTTCTCTTCATTTTGTAGTCTTGGAAAATCAGTCTTGGTATTTATTGAGGAAGACATACCTCGAAAGGTGTATTTTGATGACGAAATCTAGTTTGTTTTGTCTGTTGTAATAGTGCCACAAAAATTTTACTGGTATATTTAATATAAGTGGCGGTAAGGGAAGGTTATTTTTATATATATATATATATTTATTTTTTTTTGACTGAGGGGGTATTGGTGGGTTGATATCACTCCAGGAGTGAATACAAACAGTACCCGCAACAGGGACCCATTACTTGGCAGGAAAAGATAAGGTATTAAGACCTTATGGTTAGTGATGGGATCGTCGGCGATTTTTGCAGATCGAGGATCATTTGTTAGAAACGAGTTGAACTCGAGTAAATACACAAAAATAAAATAAGAAAAATCCAAATATTATTACCAGTTGTGTTAAGTACCTTTTTATTGCAAGAAAAAATATTTTTTTTGCCATTTAAAGTGTGCAGGTATGTATGTGCACGTTATGGAACAGCCACGCAGCTAACATTAATATTAAAACGGCCATTAATTATTGAGTTTTAAGTCTTGATGGTTTGATCAGTTCCAAAAATGTCCCTTTGAGACAAGGTAAGTATATCGTTATTTATTTTGTAAAAACTCGAGTTTATATTGCGTAACTCCATGTCATCCCCAAATATCGCCCACCGAGTTATGACTCGAGTTACCGTCAACTCGTCCCAGCACTACTTATGGTATTACAGTCTTATGGTCACATAATGTTTTTTCTTGTTGAAATATAGTTCTGCCATGGCAAAAAAGTAGCTTAAATAGGACCAGAAAAATACATTGATTGAACCACGAATTCCAGATAATGGTAACTTTCAAAAGAAACGGTACTTCAGTAGATGATATTATTGTCTACTTAAAAGGGAATCATACTCAAACTCAAAAATATTTTACTTAAAAGAGTTTGGAATATATCTAAGCATGAAACTATAATGCAGGCGATAAATCGGCAAGTTTATCCAACCATTTCGAGAAAGCAAGCAACTTGAGTATAGGACCTCATAGTTTTGGGAGAAATGAGTATTATAACTCACCGTCTATTACATATAGGGTAAATTTGTACAAGGGTATTACATTAAGAGTATATCTAAACAAGCTTCCTACATACAGGGTTAATTTATATAAGGGTATTACAAAGTAAATTTATACAAGGGTATTATTTACAGAGTAAATTTATACAACAGTATTACATACAGATTAAATTTATAGAAGGGTATTACATAGAGGGTAAACTTACGTATGGGTACTATATATGGAGTACTTTCACAAGAAAATGCCACTGGGAAGTTCATATATTTACTTTATCTTAGTGGTCGGACCGGTTCTAAAAAGAAAAACCGGTTTTCAGAGCTTTGAAACTGAACGAAATCCGGGATTTCGAAAGTTTACAGATATGATAAAAAGTTTTATGTGAGCATACATGAGCTACATTTTCACTAGGAAATATGCATTTGCCAGATATTTTGAGGTTTGTAAACTTCATTTACCATGAATATAAAGCGAAAACTTAAGTTATTTCTTCAAATTTATATGTTCTTTATTGTTTTGACGAAGTATTAACCAGTAGAAAGCCTAATTTAAGGACGTTTTCAATAGCCGGTACTTAAAATATTCTTTGACAGATTTCGTAATTTCTACCTAAACGAAACAAAATGCGGTATACCAGTTTACCGTTCACACCACTACTTTATCTTAATATGAACTCTAAATAAATAGGCCTGATTAACTGAAATATGTTTAGTGGAATCTCACTGTTAGGACTTACCAAGGGGGTCTTTTTCAAAGTCAATGCACACAGTGCCAGCCAGTGCATAAGCTATCACAAGGGGAGGGGAGGCCAGGTAGTTAGCTCTGGTCAACGGGTGTATACGACCCTCAAAGTTACGGTTACCAGACAGAACCCCACATGCTACCAGGTCATTCTGAAATATGAAAAGAAAATAATGACCTGTTAATTGGTAATTACTTTTTTTGGTATTATCAGAAATGCATACCTTGTTACAGTGGTTTGATATCCTTATGATTGCATAACTTCAGTGAAATCAGTGATTCTGCTACATGAAAAGTCCGGCCGGACATTCTGTCCTAAGACTAGGAAAATGTTTAGGACATTTTCCAAGAATTTAGGACAGAATTCTTGTCAATCAAATTTACATTCTACAGGTTGCTAAATTTAAGTCATTAAAGTGAATGACCCTATAAGAATGGGAAATAAAGTAAAATTTACTGAATCATAATAAAAATCCCATTTTAGTTAAAATGTCAAAAAGTCTTTATGATGTTCAATGATCATGTATTACTAAAACGAGAACTCACAGCCATAGAACCTAAGTATGGTGATCCATGAGGTTTTCATGCTATTAAAATGTCCACTGGGAGTAAAGATTACAGCAAATAAACTTTCAATCTGATTTTTTTTTTTTTTTCAGTGAATCGAAATTTGTATATAATTGTATCCAACACGATAGAATTTTTTTTTCTTAAATTTTGATTCACATTTTGAAGTCAAAAGTATTTTGAAAGCAAAGGGCAATCAAAAAGATTCCAAGCACCAATCACCTGTAAACTCGATTTTCATTAAGACATCATGGAATTATTAATAAAAAGAAATATAAATCAAAGCAAAAATTCAGAATATTACAGTAAAATTTATGTGGAAACCGATAGAAAACACTGTGCACAAAAACTCCAATTACACGAAAATACCAGACAACCATAATTAATATTCATGAGAAGATATGAGGACACAGATTTTCCCTGGGATTTCCTTGCAATATTTTATAAAATGGAAGTATAGACGAAGATCAAATACTTTGAACTTGAGAACTTACGGCCATAGCATTTCCTTGCAATATTTTATAAAATAGAAGCATAGACGAAGATCAAATACTTTAAACTCGAGAACTCACAGCCATAGCACCCAAGTCAATAATATTCATGAGAAGATATGAGGACACGGATTTCCCATGGGATTTCCTTGCAGATCACATGGCTTGTCACAAGACTTCATAAAAGACGTCTAGACCTTGATACGATAAAAATCATGTAGATCTCACAAGATTTTAGGGTTGTAACATGACTTCATATTTTGTAAATAAAAAGATGGCTAGATCTTCGATTATCGCCCATGGATACGACTTAGACAATATGTCCTAATATTCTATTTAAAATTCGCGGTTTCGTTGCAAAATTTGGTCAATGACCGATGGCCGACGCGAATCTGAAACCCTGAAAATACATAAAAATTCAGTATCATTGAAAGTTGTAGACAGGAGAAATATGAAATCACCAGCAAGGAAACCCCTTTCTGTTTCATAGGCTTGTGGGGAATTTTCTACACATTTTTTAATTTAAACTAGAGATTGCGTCTTGACGCAGTGTATCCCCGGACGGGACATAGTTAAGGCGTGAATATGTCGGTCTTGAGCCTGTTTCCTGGAGCACCAGGTCAGGATTCTCCATAGTACCAGATTACTCCCAAAAGCTAATGACTAGTTCTTTCACTTATATCTGTCTTTAAAAATTACATTTCATGGATCCAGAAGATCCATATAGTGATTCGGATCACTTCCAAAATTCAATCATTGCATCCTTTCACCTTTTCAGACATATTCTAAAAATTTCATCAAAATCCGTCCATAAGTTTTTTAGTTATCTTGTACACAAACACATCTGGCAGCCTGGATCCACATGATCCAGTGATCCAGATTACTCCCAAAAACTAATCACTTGTTCTTTGTCCCATTTAAGACATTTCCTGAAAATTTCATAAAAATCCATCCATGACTTCTTGAGGTATTTGTCTTTAAAAATTACATTTCTTGGATCCAGAAGATCCAGATAGTGGTCCA
Organism: Sabellastarte sp. h YS-2021; assembly: GCA_964017235.1. Lineage (NCBI taxonomy): Eukaryota > Metazoa > Annelida > Polychaeta > Sabellida > Sabellidae > Sabellastarte > Sabellastarte sp. h YS-2021. The sequence goes on along the minus strand of OZ024929.1, from coordinate 76,804,392 downwards.
GATCACTTGCAAAATTGAATCATTTCTTCCTTTTACCACTTCTTCCTTTTACCATTTGTAACATATCCTAAAAATATCAAAGTCCATCCCAAGATTATGTAGCAGCCTGGATCCAGATTATCCAGACAGTGATCCAGATCACTCCAAAAATTTAATCACTTGTTCCTTGTACCATTTAGGCCATTTGCTGAAACAATCCATCCATAACTTTTTGCGGTATCTGTCTTTAAAAATTACATTTCATGGATCCAGAAGATCCACATAGTGATCCGGATCACTTCAAAAATTTAATCATTTCATCCTTTTACCTTTTCAGACATATCCTGAAAATTTCATCAAAATACATCCATAAGTTTTTGATTTATCTTGTACATAAACATATCTGGCAGCCTGGATCCAGATGATCCAGATCACTCCCAAAATCTAATCACTTGTTTCTTGTCCCATTTAGGACATTTCCTGAAAATTTCATCAAAATCCACCCATGACTTTTTGAGCTATTTGTCTTTAAAATTATATTTCATGGATCCAGAAGATCCATATAGTGATCCGGATCACTTCCAAAATTCAATCATTTCATCCTTTTACCTTTTCAGACATATCCTGAAAATTTCATCAAAATCCGTCCATAAGTTTTTGATTTATCTTGTACATAAACACATCCAGATCACTCCCAAAATCTAATCACTTGTTCCGTGTCCCATTTAGGACATTTCCTGAAAATTTCATCAAAATCCACCCATGACTTTTTGAGTTATTTGTCTTTAAAATTATATTTCATGGATCCAGAAGATCTAGATAGTGGTCCAGATCACTCGCAAAATTGAATCATTTCTTCCTTTTACCACTTCTTCCTTTTACCATTTCTAACATATCCTAAAAATATCAAAATTCATCCTAAAATTCTGTTGCAGCCTGGATCCAGATGATCCAGATCACTCCAAAAATGTAATCACTTGTTCCTTGTACCATTTAGGTCATTTGTTGAAAATGTCCTCACAATCCATCCATAACTTTTTGAGGTATCTGTCTTTAAAAATTACATTTCATGGATCCAGAAGATCCATATAGTGATCCGGATCACTTCCAAAATTCAATCATTTCATCCTTTTACCTTTTCAGACATATCCTGAAAATTTCATCAAAATCCGTCCATAAGTTTTTGATTTATCTTGTACACAAACACATCTGGCAGCCTGGATCCAGATGATCCAGATAACTCCCAAAATCTAATCACTTGTTCCTTGTCCCATTTAGGACATTTCCTGAAAATTTCATCAAATCCACCCATGACTTTTTGAGCTATTTGTCTTTAAAAATTATATTTCATGGATCCAGAAGATCCAGATAGTGGTCCAGATCACTCGCAAAATTGAATCATTTCTTCCTTTTACCACTTCTTCCTTTTACCATTTGTAACATATCCTAAAAATATCATCAAAATTCATCCTACAATTATGTTGCAGCCTGGATCCAGATGATCCAAACAGTGATCCAGATCACTCCAAAAATGTAATCACTTGTTCCTTGTACCATTTAGGTCATTTGCTAAAAATGTCATCACAATCCATCCATAACTTTTTGAGGTATCTCTCTTTAAAAATTACATTTCATGGATCCAGAAGATCCATATAGTGATCCGGATCAGTTCAAAAATTCAATCATTTCATCCTTTTACCTTTTCAGACATATCCTGAAAATTTCATCAAAATCCGTCCATAAGTTTTTGATTTATCTTGTACACAAACACATCTGGCAGCCTGGATCCAGATGATCCAGATAGCTCCCAAAATCTAATCACTTGTTCCTTGTCCCATTTAGGACATTTCCTGAAAATTTCATCAAAATCCACCCATGACTTTTTGAGCTATTTGTCTTTAAAAATTATATTTCATGGATCCAGAAGATCCAGATAGTGGTCCAGATCACTCGCAAAATTGAACCATTTCTTCCTTTTACCACTTTTTCCTTTTACCATTTGTAACATATCCTAAAAATATCATCAAAATTCATCCTACAATTATGTTGCAGCCTGGATCCAGATGATCCGGACAGTGATCCAGATCACTCCAAAAATGTAATCACTTGTTCCTTGTACCATTTAGGTCATTTGCTGAAAATGTCATCACAATCCATCCATAACTTTTTGAGGTATCTGTCTTTAAAAATTACATTTCATGGATCCAGAAGATCCATATAGTGATCCGGATCACTTCCAAAACTCAGCCATTTCATCCTTTTACCTTTTCAGACATATTCTGAAAATTTCATCAAAATCCGTCCATAAGTTTTTGAGCTATATTGTACACAAACACATCTGGCAGCCTGGATCCGGATGATCCAGACAGTGATCCAGATCACTCCCAAAATCTAATCACTTGTTCCTCATCCCATTAAGGACATTTCCTGAAAATTTCATCAAAATGCACCCATAAGTTTTTGAGTTATCTGTCTTTAAAAATTACATTTCATGGATCCAGAAGATCCAGACAGTGATCCGGATCACTCCCAAAATTTAATCATATCTTCCTTTTACCATTTTGTACATATCCTGAAAATTTTATCAAAATCCGTCTGTCAGTTTTTGAGTTATCTTGTTCACAAACAAACAAACAAATAGAGGGCCAAAAATGACCCTCGGTCAGGTACTTTGGCGGTCAGTGGATGACCTTAAATGAAGATCTGTAACCGGTAAGCCTGGATGCTGGTACTCCATCATGTACTCAACCTCCAAAGCCATTTTCCATAGTTTCCATGCAATATAGTCAGCATTAAGTGTGAAAATATCTCCAAAAAGGCCAAAAATGACCCTCGGTCAGGTACGTTGGCAGTCAGTGGATGACCTTCAATGAAGAGCTTCAAGGTCAAATTTCTGCATGCTTATAGAGGACATATATATGTATTATATATACCAGCCATAGGATGATCTGACTTTTTGTATAGGAGAACTGGGCCAAAAAGTGAAAAAATGGCCAAAAACTGACCTTTAAGAGGCCACCAGTGACCTTGAGATTGAAGGTCAAGGTCACAAAACAATAGCGTTCGTGGCATTGCCCATATATACCCACATACCAAATTTGAAAGTTCTAACTAAAATATTTTTCAAGTTATCGCGTCCAAAAGGAAATCTCGGCGGCGGCGGCGTGACCGTACTGAATCCTAAGTATCCCCGACTTTCGTCCGGGGATACAACTATGTGTTGCTCCCTGCTGTCACATTTCACCTATGAAAAGTTGATTTACTTTAATCAAAAACTTGGACCTGGCCCAAATTTCTATTATGTCTTTTTTTTTTTATTTTAATGGTACACACCGTTTCTACTTTTTGTCAGTTCTTGGTAATTTTTAAACATTTTTAAAAACAATTGTGCAGATGGTTTACCTGTTCTATAGCATCAGCCACTGGGTCTGACAATGGACCGCTATTGCCAATGCAAGTCATGCATCCATAGCCAACAACACTGAACCTGAAACACATTATAAAGACTGGAAATGCCCAGTGAATAAAAACTTGTCGCTACGCATCGTTGCTAGCGTACATTATAATGTGAGGGATCTGATTGTAAAAGTAGTTCCACAGACTGGTTTCAGTGAAAGTATGAAACACATAATTTTACGGAAAACAGTTTTCGGCAAAGATATAGGTCCTATAACAACTACATTTATTGACTGAAGTAATAGACGTTTTTGTGTTAAAATCATACCAATCTTTATAATAGCAATAAAGGACTTCATTTGAGTACTGTATCGGCAAATAAATCACAAACATCCGGCCATAATGGACTCAGCCCTAGCGTGCTTCGCCCATTATTCCGCCCGCAAGTTTGTGACTTATTTGCTGATACAATACTTAAACTTCGTCCTTTATTGCTACAGCAAATGTTAAACTTATCTGATCAAGTTCCACTGGCAAAACATTTAAACTTTGGATCTCGTATTATGAGTTAATCATTTAAGTCAAAACCATCTCACCCCAGTTTCTCCAAGTACTCAATGACCCCGCTCTCTTTCAGATAGTAAGTGACCACTCCACTGCCTGGCGAAAGGCTGGTCTTTATGAACGGCGACACATTTAGGCCAGCCTCAATTGCCTTCTTTGCAAGGACACCTGTGAAACACAACAGGAAAACTCATCAACGTTTGTTATCTCACCAACTTTGGATAAGCAAGGCTGGGAAAGGTGGTAATTTTCACGCCCAAATACTCTTTTCCCCATTTACTATCCTCCTTAATCATACTCAGTGGTAAAACATATAAAAATAGATAAGTTTAAACTAAAATAAGATAACTGAAATATATAAGAAATATGCATTAGAACATTACAATATCTTCAAAAGTATTAAAATTAGACAAGAAATTGCTAAATTAATAAGTAAATTTAATTTTTATAAGTTAATACCCTACCTAATAGACTATATGCTATACCAGTCGGCGTGACCGGAACCATCAAACATCAGAAAAAGGTGTACTGTGCAAGCCCGGCCATAGTGTGCATTTACTAGGTGGCGCAGCCTGCTTCCTTCTTGTCTAGACATGATGTCATAGTATCTTTTTGATTGCCTAAACCGATATAAGCCCCCACTAAGCTGATAGTGGGTCGGATGGAGGCCTCTCGTGTCCATTACGTATTAAGTTATAAAAATTTAATTTACGCATTAAATTTGTAATGTTATAGCGTTAATACATGGACAATATGCTAGAATAACTACCGCTTAGAGGATGGGTAGCTTATTAGGGACATAAGATTGAACTCAAAAAGACATTAGAAGTCTTCAGGGGACATAATCTGGTCCCATTGGCCTGTTCCCCCCCACCCCCTTTTTTAACAGACCTTCTCTGTGGGGCAAGAGAGTTATGAGTTCAGCCCCTAGACCCACTTGGGAAGGAAGAGGTGAACTGTTGGTAGTCTTGAGCATGCCACTGTCACCTCAAGACCCTTGGGTAAAGTGCCAAGCTGCTTACTTATGTATGGGCTACTGGTGGATCTGCTGGGCAGCCACCACTAGGTCCAGATGAAAGAACTCTGAATCAGTCCAGGCCACATCCTTCAAGATAAACTGTGTGAAGGTGTTGCGGGATTTACAGTGACAGGCTGATAACAGCTGTTCCAAGGAGACTCCTGACTGGGTGAGATTTACAGTGACAGGCTGATAATAGCTATTCTAAGGAGACTCGTGACTAGAATGCCTGAGAGGCAGCAAAGGCTCTAATGTCATGGACTTTAAACTGATGTAAAGTAGGGGCCTCTTGATCAGACAGCTCATAGCATTGACCGTCTTTGGCCTTGTTGATTCTTTCAGAGAAAGCTGGGGGAGGGGTAGCGATACACCTTTGGCCAGTCTACCTGCTGTCTGATGTTTTATGTAGCCAAGCATGGATCTCACTCCCACCTTTACCAGTACCCAGAGCTAAGAGGAAGATGGTTTCAAAAGTCAGGTGCTTCAAGGGATTTAAAAGGAGCCTTTGTCAACTGGTGTAAGACCAAGGAAAGATTCCTAGAGGGAATGTCTTTGCGATCCTCAGGGCAGTCTCTATGGAAACTATCCAGCAGACAAATGAGATTTTTGTCCTTGCAGATATTCATGGGCAAATTTCCCAGCTGGCCTGGAATGTGTCTGGCCATGAACTTCTTCTGTTTCCTGGACCACCAGGTCAGGATTCTCCACCGAACGGCATAACATGGACCTCATCCTCTTTCCTTGTTTATGTATCCAACCACTGTGGTGTTGTCTGTTACTATAAAAATCAGTACACTTTTGTTTGAACAGAGGTCTTGGAACTGTTTTAGGGTCAAGAAGACCACTCTTAGTTCCAGATAGTTTGTATGCAACTTGTTTTCGGGCAGGGACTAGGTCCCCCTTGCCTTGAGATCTGCTAAGAGAACACCCCAGCCTTCTCTTCGGGCATCTGTAAAATCTGATGTGCATAGCCGAGTGGCTGTAGTGGCTGACCCTGAAAGACATTTGCCTCTTGGAGCCACCACTTTAAGTGTGAACTGATAGATCTTGGGGTCGGGATCACTTTTCTTAGTGATTCTGGAATTTTTCTGGTGCCATGGGATTGGCCTCATGTGGAGCTGATCCAGGTGGGCTTGCTTCTCTTTAGCTGTTAACAGGCCTATGAAGTACATGAGTTGCCTGACCCGATAGCAAGGTTCATTGACAAGCTCCTGAATCTTTAAGTTTAAGGTCTGCCAACGTTCCAAGGTGGGTTTGACCTTGCCTTCTCTGAGGTTGTACTGGTAACCTACAAAATCGAAGATCTGTTTGGCTTCCAGTTCTGACTTCTCCATGTTTACAACCCAACCTTAATCCTGGCACACAGCTACTAGGTATGGTGGGATGTAGCTTTGACCACCTAATTAAAAAGGTACTGGTGGATTCTTGTACCCTTCTTTTGAACCCTCAGTTTGACTCCCTTGACTACCATGGTGAATTCTATTGGAACAGCGGAAAGACCAAACGGTAGTGCTTTGAATTGGCAGGATTGATCCTGGATATGAAACTGCAGCTATCTCCTGGACTGTGGGTTTATTGGTACATGAAAGTAAGCGTAAATGAAATCTAAGTCCTTATATTTTCTGGCGTCTCCATTTTGAAAGTTTCTGATTTCAGATATTTGTTCAGCGAGCTCAGCTCTATAATTGGTCTCCATTTGTTGCTGGGTTTTGGAACCAAGCAAAGTCTGTTGAGGAAAGCCAGAGATGTCTGATTGTTGACCTTTTCTACTGGATTCTTTTGAGTAAGTGCATATAAAGCCTCCAGTTCAGCTTAGAAAAAAAAATCTCAAAACTAGAGGATCAATCGCAAAAAAAAAAGATAATGTTTTTGCATAGCAAAAACAAAGCGTCCCGAAAAGGATATAAAGGTGAGTGCTAAAGTATTAAGAAAATGCTTCGTTTCTAGCCTTATACTGTTGTGGCAACCAAAGTCAGCCCAGTCTGCTCTATCTAGCACGGTTTTCAAGATATAAGCATTTTTGTGTTTTGCAAAAAATTCGAAAATTCAAAATGTCCGCTATATTTGGCGAGACAAAAATATTTTGAAAATTGGCATGGCTACTCTGCAGAGATACCCAGCAGGTCAAAAATTTTGTTGAGTTCGCTCCATCTAGAACGGTTTTCGAGATATAAGCATTTTTGTGTTTTGCAAAAACTTTGAAAATTCAAAATGGCCACCATTTTTGGGGAGACAAAATTTTTTGACAAGACCACTGCCGCAGTGTGTATCTCCCGCCGAGCATTAAAGGAGAAGAAATAGCTTTACCGAGATATTCACAATTTTTCATTTTCGTGTGTGAAAGCTCTTCCAAAAGTAGGTGAATGAGTTATTTGAGAAAAATTGGCTATCTGCAATACTATTAAGAGATAATTAACATTTACTCATTTTGAGTAGGTGAATAATTAGCTATGGGTCTGAAACTTCACCAAGTGAAAGCTCTTCCAAAAGTAGGTGAATGATTTATTTGAGAAAAAATTGGCTATCGGCAATACTTTTAAGAGATAATTCGCATTTACTCATTTTGAGTAGGTGAGTAATTATCTACGGGTCTGAAACTTCACCATGTGAAAGCTCTCCCAAAAGTACATGAATGAGTTATTTGAGAAAAATTGGCTATCTGCAATACTATTAAGAGATAATTAACATTTACTCATTTTGAGTAGGTGAGTAATTAGCTATGGGTCTGAAACTTCACCAAGTGAAAGCTCTCCCAAAAGTAGGTGAATGAGTTATTTGAGAAAAATTGGCTATCTGCAATACTTTTAGAGGTAATTCGCATTTACTCATTTTGAGTAGGTGAGTAATTAGCTATGGGTCTGAAACTTCACCATGTGAAAGCTCTTCCAAAAGTAGATGAATGAGTTATTTGAGAAAAATTGGCTATCTGCAATAGTTTTAGAGATAATTCGCATTTACTCATTTTGAGTATGTGAGTAATTATCTACGGGTCTGAAACTTCACCATGTGAAAGCTCTCCTAAAAGTACATCAATGAGTTATTTGATAAAAATTGGCTATCCGCAATAGTTTTAGAGATAATTAGCATTTACTCATTTTGAGTAGGTGAATAATTAGCTATGGGTCTGAAACTTCACCGAGTGAAAGCTCTTTGGGATAGCTGCTCTGCAGAGATACCCTGAAGATCAAAAATTTGGTCGAAATCGTTCTATGTAGCACGGTTTTCGAGATATTAGCATTTTTGTGTTTTGCAATTTTTGCACAAAAATTCGAAAATTCAAAATGGCCGCCATTTTTGGCAAGACAAATTTTTTTTGAAAATTGGCATGGCTACTCTGCAGAGATAGCCTGTGGGTCAAAAATTTCGACGAAATTGCTCTATCTAGCACAGTTTTCGAGATATAAGCATTTTTAGGTTTTGCAATTTTGCGAAAAATTTGAAAATTCAAAATGGCCGCCATTTTTCGCGAGAAATTTTTTTTTTGAAAATTGGCATGGCTACTCTGCAGAGATAGCCTGTGGGTCAAAAATTTCATTGAAATCGCTCTATCTAGCAGGGTTTTCGAGATATAAGCATTTTTATGTTTTGCAATTTTTGTGAAAAATGCGAAAATTCAAAATGGCCGCCATTTTTGGCAAGACAAAATTTTTTTGAAAATAGGCATGGCTACTCTGCAGAGATACCCTGTGGGTCAAAAATTTCATCGAAATTGCTCTATCTAGTACGGTTTTCGAGATATAAGCATTTTTATGTTTTGCAATTTTTGCGAAAAATTCGAAAACTCAAAATGGACGCCATTTTGGCGAGACAAAAATTTTTTCAAAATTGGGATAACTACTCTGCAGAGATACCCTGCGGGTCAAAAGTTTCGTCGAAATCGCTCTATCTAGCACGGTTTTCGAGATATAAGCATTTTTGTGTTTTCCTTATTTGGAAAATTCATAATGATTAATTAATCATTAATTACTCCCGATGGGGACAAGCTTCCCCATCGAAAAAAGACATTTTTGGTCATGTGACCTCTCTGATTGGTTGAAATGTCACTGCAGCATATTCAAGAAAATTCCCCAAGGCTACTGCCTAAACCTGCTAAATTTGAAAAGAATCCGCCTAACGGTTACAGAGTTATAAGGAAAACAAAATGCGGAGCCGGCGGAGCCTGAAGGTCTCCCATACACAAACAAGCGTCCCGCAAGGGACGCTTAACTAAGAATCAATTTCATCTTAGATTTAAGACCTCTGTATGATCTTTATAATAGGTCAAGCCAATAACTTTTTCAATGGGAACCTCAATAATAAGTCAGTCTTAATAAATGCTTTTTTTTGTTTTGTTTTTTGATTCCTCATGTTGATTCAGTAATTTATAGGAAATCATGGTAATAGCTATGGACCTTTGTGCGGGCATACACCCACAGATGTAACATGTGTATTAATCATAAAATTCATTCCCGCCAAATGCAGTGATTATTATAGAATGAGGGTAAGATAATAATGTAAATAAATCAAAATATATGACAACCAGGGATATGCCAAACACAATTTACCGTATACTCTTCTAAGGCTATACAGTATTGTTTTCACCTATGTCTTCTGGATGGGTGGTCAGTCAGTTGGGTGGGCGGCGAGAAAATCTTGTTCAGGCAGTATCTCAGAAACCGTGAATTATAGGACGTTCACAGGACCTTGCTATAGTGACAGACCTTCAAAGTCTTGTTCAGGATATATTTCAGAAATCATATTTCCGCAAATTTAAGGTGTACTTAAGTTGATATTTGGTAGGGACATTATTTGGGAATGTAGGTGTGCAATGTCATGTGTGACTTGTATTTGACCTTTGACCTTGCCATTGTGACAGCTAACTTGATAATCTTGACTGGACTATGTTGTAGGAAGTGGACACTCAGTGGAGGGGGACATTGGTTAGAGGCATAGGTGTATATCATGGTTGTGACCTTGATTTGATCTCTGACTAGTAAAAGGACATATATACAAGTTGGACTTTGATAAATTCTGAATAATAAGTTACAGTATTCCAGACTACAAAGACATTGCTGCAAGAACAGCTGTGTCATGGGGAAGATACTATCAGATATGTCAGAGATATGCCACACATTTGCAGAAAACAGACTTCACCAGTTTTTACAACACATTAAGAAAAAGAGAACTTTGCATCAAATACATGAGCTTATGAAAGTCAGACAGTGTTGAGGTCATCTTGATGGCCTGATAATGATCACCCTAGTAGGAAGCAAACAACTTTAGGGCAATACCAGTCTGACTGCAAACTATGATCTTAGGTAATCAAGGAGGATAATGATCAATGGTTTCAAGAACAGCTAACAAATTAAGCAAAACCATAATGTATATAGACCATTTGAATATTATGTGGATTGAATAAAGATTCTTCATCCTGATAATCAAACATAAAAAATTGGGTATCAATTTGATGGCTTTTCCGTGAAATCAATCTTTTACTCAACACTTGCATGTCATATATTATACACCACACAGCTTAACAATTCATCAGATAAAACGTTATTAGGACTGACATTTTTTAACTATATATAATTTCAATACATTCAATTCATCAAAGGGAACTTTATGATGGTTTAATGTTTGTATTTCACTAGATCACATGTGCTAATTCTCCTCAATCAGAAGCTCATTTCCTTCTACCCACAGTATTGATTACCCTCACCCAATTTTGAAAAAAAATACACACATACAAAATTACAGTTTCAAAAGAAAGAACTATGAAAATGGTCCCCTCCACACTATTATATATATCAATTTGCCAAATTGTATCTGTTGCCTGAATAATAAATAACACACACAAATTACTTGTGTTCTCCCTTATGCAGGAATTACGTGCTCTTAATGACAAAAAATGAATATATTAACATGCATACAGTAAACAACTGAAAACTTTCCACACACCCATCCATGCGGACTGCACCAACATGGCACGTTAACTATATGGCTTTTTAAAGTTATTCAAGTAGTCTGTTTGAAATTATTCAACAAGTCACTTAAGAGTGATGGATCATTTTGAGTATAAAAATGGAGAGTATTCTTTCCAGTTGAACATTGGTATCTTTCCAAAATATGGTTCACATAAAAATGAGTAATTTATATTACTTTTTAAGCTACAATCAGTACAATGTCACCTTTTCCATTGTTATAAGTACTTTTTACTTGTTGAAGAATAATGGTGAATGGGCATTGGAACACAAAAGTTACCACTTGTGAAATATACAGCAGGTAAAAGTGTTCCACTCATCCACAGGTTATGGGATAACCATTTGAAACAGGTAACTAGATACATAAAGTAGAGTGATCACTCCAGCTAGGAAACATATGAACATCTTGTTGGCAAAGAAAAAGCCCAAGAGCTAGAACCTACACTACAACCCCTATTACCTGAAACATGCCGAGAAAAAAGAAATGTGGCTTGTAGGTTGAACCGAAGAAATATCCGTGGACGCATACGATGAGCGTGCATGATCCATAGTATCCCACTTTTCGGGGATACAATAAGATGGTTGGACAATAGAAGGCTTATAAAATTGAAGAGACTTAAAATAAGAACATGTATTTACGGGAGAATGGAAGAGAGGACATTAACAGTAAATGAGTAACAGAAGGTTGGACTAAAGACATTTTACTGCATTTTAAGAAAAGAATTTCAAAATACATCTTTGTCGTCTAAGAATGCACTGAGCATAATGTATATTACACATGTACAGTATTATGTTAAGAGTAAGCGATCAGTGTCTTTGCACGGGGTTCGAGATGTGGTTATGTCGTTATAAAACTTTCAATACTAAAGTCCTCCTACATAATATACTGGCCATACTGATAATTGTTTTCATGCCAGTTGCAATGAAAATGTCTCTTGTGATTTAAGAACCACTGATGATTAAGACATTATTAATTCTGGAAGTTCTTCTGGTGAAGACTTGGGAATATCTTCAGCTTTAGTTTCAACATTATTCTAATAATTTCTGTCACACTTTCACTATATCATTAGCAGACTTGCTAAGAATAGTGGAATACAAATTCAAGAAAATAGAATGCAACAAACTATTCAGATGAAAAACTTGGGAAAAGAATACTTGTTTCTCATATATTAGCAGTGTCACAAATATTTCCACAAGATTGAAATAAACTAATAACTTTATATGGCTGTTAAAAACAAAAATTGTGCAATTTTTTTCCATTTTTAGCCAACAGAGTACTCAACCGAAAAGTTAAATCGTGGTAGAAGAGCTATACCTACCTATACCTTACTCGAGAATTCATTATTAGCTTGGTAATGCATGCAGTATTGGGGGCATTTTTGCCATATTTTACAGCACAGATGACTAACAGAGTGTACAAAAATGGGCAGACTCTTGGCATCTTCCTCTTTTGCCCCTCCGATTCTCTGAGTCAACACACAGAGAAAGAGAGTGAGGCACTGCACATGTGACAGGGAAACCCAAGGGGGAGCATTGAGTATTTGACATTTGACACTTTGGAACATTTTTAAAACTTAATCTACCATCAAAACACTTGGTATTTATTCACTCCATAACACAAACACAGTGAGGAAAAGGTGGGAGAAAAAAGCAACAAAATGAGGTCAGAACTAGTCTTATTTGGCATCATATATATGGCATTCCATCATCATGGTGTCGAGGCAGCACCAAATATTGTACCTATGGATTTAGAACTTGAGTTCGAGACATTATCCAGGTCATCCCGGTATTTAGAGGTGGAGGGATACTGTTCATATTTTGAGGTGTACGAGAAGATGTCTCTCTATGGCTATAACACCAGGAAGATAGAAGACCTGACCCTGGAAGAATGTCTTCAGGCTTGTGTAGATGAAACAACATTTATATGCAGGTGAGAAAAATCAGAGTAGTACAGACTTTATCTTGTTTGTTTATTAAGTGGTAAAATTGTCCATGTGTGAGACATCACACAAAAGTGGCATCAAGATGTCACTAAATTGTCACAATAATACAGTTAGAATACCAGTGTTAGTCTTATGTAGTGTCTTATATGGTGATGACGACAGCACAATGTTCATTTACTTCTATTTCAACCACAGAACAAACCAGTAGTAATAAAATCTTGAAGATTTTGACAAAAAATATGCAATGTGTTTCATTAGGATGTATCACAATCTGCCAAAGGTAAGCGTCAATATAATATTGGTGCCAGATTCATGAATAATACCTAGATAACATCACCTTAGATCCAAGTGAGGAAGAGTTTTTCACTTAAGTTTTTTCTTGGACTCTGCATTCACCAAACAAGTGTTAGGAATGTTAATGAATAGGATTTTCATAATTTCATACATATTTCAGACTCTAAGTTAGCAATGGTTCATGAAGTATTGTTCATGTATCCAGGCCCCTGGGTACAATAGTTGCCTAAATTATCAGAATCAGTGTATGTGTGTATATGTATGTATAGGGGGTTAGAGAAATTTTGTACCAGGATGATTTGTCCCCAGACAAAATGCGTAAAAAAAAATGTAGTAAAAAGTAAGTGGATACTCGTACTCATTCACTGTTTAAACCTAAACTTTAAAGTCTTTATTTTTGGCAAATGTGAAAAGAATATAATAATGTATTCTCAGGTGATATTTGAGCTGGATAAACCACAAAGTTCAAGAGCTCGAGTGGCCATTTCAAACATTAAGGCAGCCATAAGTTATTTAAAAATAAAGGATTAAGGTCACCTTAAAATAGCATTCCTCTTCTGGGCCACATGCATGGATGTGCCAAATTTTGAATGAAATGTGTGAAAATGTTTAGTTATTGTACACACAAATCCAAAAAAATGTGTGGCAGCTAATCTGACTCATCATTACCTCCGCCAAGGATGTTATGTTTTCGCCTGGGTTTGTTTGTGTGTTTGTGAACAAGATAACTCAAAAACTTATGGACGGATTTTGATGAAATTTTCAAGATATGTCTGAAAAGGTAAAAGGAAGAAATGATTAAATTTTGGGAGTGATCCGGATCACCATCTGGATCTGAATCTATGAAATGTAATTTTTAAAGACAGATAACTCAAAGTTATGGACAGATTTTGATGAAATTTTCAGATGCCCTAAATGTGACAAGGAACAAGTGATTAGATTTTGGGAATGATCTGGATCACTGTCTGGATCCATGAAAAATATATTGGTAGTGATTCGGATTGAGCTCCCGTAGTGGAGGTCTGCACTCTCCGAGTGCTCTTGTTATCATTATTCTTTTAGAATATACTACTTAAACAGTGTACACAAGTACAAGCATACAATTATTTTTCTGAATAGGGTGTTTAACTTCAATGTTGTAGTTTTGCATATAAAATACATTGTTTGAGAATCTAACCAATTACTGGTACAAAATGCATCATTATTGTCTCTGTGTTTAATGAAGTAGGGGGTATATGTCTTGTTTGTGTTAGTATACTTGCTGGAAAGTGGACTAACACCTAAATCATTTCCCTCACCCTATAATGACATTCAGATTTTCAAAGACTTAACAATTGCTTACAACTGACTTTTGAATTCAGTCCAATTACCATCTGTAATCAGCAGTTAATTTAAAGTTGTCAAAGCTTCTACTCCCTCAAATAGTCACCTTCATTGAGGAATCCATATTGGAGATGGTTACATCAAATAAAACAAAGCAATCAAACATTTTTAACCAATAATCTAAACGTTTATGATCCTGTTTTCAGACAGAATGTCTAAGTGACATCAGGGTGCCAGGCGGCATGAAAAGTGCCCAATGATCTCAATGTTCAACAACTACTTTGTCATTTTTAATGTATTTTTTTAATGTTAATGTCTCATTATAATTTTTCTGTATGCTTATTATTTTTAAAGGTCTGTGGACTTCAATGCTAACAGTGCCACAAGTGGAGACAGAACTAGCTGTTATCTGTGTTCTGAGGACAAGGACTCGATTTTTGACCCCAGTGACTTTTCATCAAACATCAACACCAACCATTACGAACGTGAATGTGAGCAGCCAGAAGGCAGTGCCTACTACGGTTAATAAAGCAAGATATGATATTGAATGGAATCTTTGTGAAAAACAAAACAAATTTCTTTTAAGTTAAAGGCTTAATATTACTACTGATGCAAATACAAAACATGAATCTATGTGAGAGGAGAAGGGCATAAAAATATACATAGAAAAGTGAAACATCATTTGTAAAGGTGTCATAGAGAAACAAAATAGACGTAGAATATTCAACACAACAGCCTTCAGCATTTGACTGTAGATATTGTCAAAATGAAATTGATCAAACAGATTCAGTGATCCCATACTGATTTTTTCATGGTGGGGTGACCATTTTTTTAGAAATGCAAGAGAATATAGTTACCATCTTCACAGTGGTAGGTTGTTTGTTAAATACCTAACCTGTTGACCATACATTCCATTCAAGTGGCAACTAAATTTGAAACATCTAAAAGTTCAGTAAAAGGTATATATTTACACAAGTGCATCAGTCACCTATCTATCATTGTTAAAATATCATCACAATTGTCTCAGTATTATTTGTATAACAATATTGTTATTATTACTTTTCTCAATGTAACTTTTGTTCTTATACATAGCATATTTGTTTGCACTTTAAGTCTTACATATTGTATGTGTCTGGTATGTGTGTTTTTGTGGACTGAAAGAAAGAAATAAATATACTGCATAAAAGTACTTAGAACGTTTTCCTTCACATTGTAACTCATTTATAAAGCAAAAACTGGATTTTGTGGGTCTTCAAAATCAATTGAATCAATTGGATATGACATGTACAATTAGTTAGTGTATGCTATTTATAATATAAGAATATAGCATCTGAGATGCCC
This sequence comes from Sabellastarte sp. h YS-2021, assembly GCA_964017235.1. Classification (NCBI taxonomy): domain Eukaryota; kingdom Metazoa; phylum Annelida; class Polychaeta; order Sabellida; family Sabellidae; genus Sabellastarte; species Sabellastarte sp. h YS-2021. The sequence goes on along the minus strand of OZ024929.1, from coordinate 76,788,574 downwards.
GGATCCCATAGCTCGGGGAACAGTTTTTGACACCATGAGATATAGAAGGAGTGAAACAGTACAAAGATCTGGAGACTTTCACAGCAAACAATGTTGGTTATTTAAAGGTCCAAATCATGTCAGAAGAACAAAACAACGTTTACGAGAGAAAAAGTCTGTAAACTGTGAAACTGTAAAACTTATTAATTAAATACTTCTACCAATAGAAATAGCATAAATAGGTAAAAATACATACAATTATCAGTTACAGCAATCCACATATTTTTGTCATAAGAGAAATATGCCTCAATCATAACAGATGAACACAATTTGTTAGGGCCAAGGTTAAAGATCACCATGACTAGTAGCATACCTGCACTCCCCAACTAAGAAAACATCCAAGAATGAACATTCTACAGATTACAATTTCTGAGATATATGGCCCAGACAAAATTTTAAAGGTCAAGGTCACTACAACAAGGTCATTGTTCACCTAAACTCTCGAACTAATTTCCCCAACAAATATCAACTTCCTACACTTTACAGTTTTTGAGATATAGCCCGGACAAGATTTTAAAGGTCAAGGTCACTACCGCAAGGTCAAATCAAGATAACAATATGATATTACACACTTACACACACTTATTACACCCCCAACTAGTGTCTCAAGTATTAACTGCCTACACCTTACGGTCTAGCCCAGACAAGATTTTATAGATCAAGGTCAATATGGCAAGGTCAAATGTCAAATCAAGGTCACACCATGATATTGCACACCTACAACCCCTAACCAATGTCTCTACCAATTTCAACTTCATACGACTTACGGTTTACGAGATATAGTCTGGACAAGATTTTATAGGTTAAGGTGATTAGGGCAAGGTCAAAGGTCAAATCAAGGTCACACTGTGACAATGCACACCTACACCCCCTAACCAATGTCCCTACCAAGTATCAACTTCCTACACCTTACAGTTTCTGAGATACAGCCAGGACACACTTTTTCCCGCCGCCTGACAAATTGTCTCTGTTTTTTCCATGCAGGGGAACCCTTTTGCCATTTTCCTACCTGTCCTGACAGTTGGGAGTCCTGACATCACCAGGAAGAAGTATGAAGCCATACTTGTGAAATTTTGTGTTTTACACCCCTTATAACAGCTAAGACTACATCAGGACTGTCCTCAGATGAATCACACATGCTGTATTAAGTACAAACGACATTTGAATTTACAACTTACCTGCCCCTAGCATGACAGATGGGTTGCTGGTGTTGGTACAGCTAGTTATGGCTGCAATCACCACAGAGCCATGCTTCAGCGTGTACTCCTGATTCTCATACACAAATGGAACCGTCACTTCCTGCTTGTCTCCCGGGATTGCAAAACCCTAACCATCATAAACATTTTGTTTTTAAGATTTATTTTTTACAAGGCCAAAAAAGACTGCAAACATATCACTGTAATTTTTTTTTTTTTTTTTTTTGTTTTTTTGTTTTAATAGTTTTTATTTCTGCATATTATAAATGTACATATCATTTAATACAAAGCCGCCTCGAACAGGCAATAAATGATTTGATCTAAATTACATTTATAGTATAAGTACTGGTATCTCTTTTCGCATTGTCAACAGTATAAACTGTGCATGAACATGTTTTTACAGGGTTAACAATTTTTGTCAGACCTAGCGTAAATTACACTGTAATTTTAACACTTTCAAAGAGTCCCAACACTTGCAAACATTACATAGTTACAATTTGTTTTAATCACTTTTTGAAAAACCTTCAACAATAATGAAAATTTCATTGTAAATTTATATTTTTATAAGCCTAACAAAACATTTCATTGCACAACTCCAACCTACAGGGATAAAAAAAATTAATTCGACTTAACTGTCAACACTTATCATATGACCTCCTTATGACTTGCGAAGCTGCTACGACTGATCATAGTGATCAGACTGGTTCTGAAAATCCAATCCAGTTTCCTGGGCTTTGAAACTAACAAAAACTGGGATTGTGTATGCTTGCCACTGATATGGTGAAAATTAACAATGAAACAGGAATTGTCTGCGAGATTTTTTAGAAATTTATAAACTTCATTTGCAATGAACATAAAGTAAAAATGTGAGATATCTCCTTAAATTTATACATTTTTAATTGTCTTGAAGTATTAATAACCAGTAGAAGGCCTAAAATAATGACATTTTCAATAACCGGTACTTGAATATTCTTTGCGGATTTCATCATTTCTACCTTAATGAAACAAAATTGCAACTTTAATAAGTAAATTAAAGTTTTATACGTTAATACCCTATCCAATGGACAATTGCTAATTGGCTCAGACCGGCCCGCCAAACATCCTGTGTCTCCACCGGCCGGCCGGCAGGTTCCAATACTGTGCACTCGCCAGGTGGCGCATGGTACTTCCTTCCTATCTAGACAGTGCGACGTCATAGCATCTTTTTTGTTGTCTAAACCTATTAGACCCCTAGTAAGCTGATAGCGGGGCGTTGGGAGGGTCTTGTGTGTAGATTGGATAGGTTATTAACTTATAAAAATTTAATTTACTTATTAAATTTGCAATTTTATTGCATTAATACATCCTATCCAATGGACCATTGCTGAATAACTACCGTTAGGTCAGCGGGTACGTTACTAGGGACTTAAGTGAACTCATAAACAAAACTAACAAAATTTCCTCCAGGCCTGGGTAGACCTTGAGGTCAGGAAACCCTTTATACGGCCAAAATCGGAAAGCAGCGGCCGGTTACCCGGGGCTATACCGACTTTGCCCCCCCCCCCCCCCCCCCTTTTTTGACAGACCTGCTCTGAGGTAAGGGAGGAGAGGGATGAGTTCAGTCCCATAAGAAGGAAATAAACCTCCCGAAGGAAGCATGTCAGAGTTTTTTTGTTTGTTTTTTTGCATTTAACTATGTACAAGCTATTTACATATATACATATTTCCTCAAAATCAAGGCTACTGGTAGATCTGCTGAGCAGCCACTACAGGACCCAGGTGACAGAGCTCTGAATCAGCCCAAGTCACATCCTTCAAGTAGAATTGTGTGAAGGTGTTATGTGATTTCCAATGGCAGGCTGATAATATCTGTTCCAGTGAGACTTCTGACTGGAAGGCCTTGGAAGCAGCAAAGGCCCTGACATCATGGGCTTTAACCTGATGTAGGGTGAGGGCCTCCTGGTCTGAGAGCTCGTAGCATAGGATCACAGTTTGTTTGATCCATGAGGAGATGGTGGCACGCGAAATGTCCTTGTCAAAAATTTCTTGAAGGAGACAAAGACCAACTCCTTATCTGCTGGAGGTCTGAGGTCCTGTCCAAGTAGTAGCGCAGAGCTCTGACCAGACAGAGGGACCTGTCAGACTTCAGGGACCTATCCATAGTTGGGGCCAGGGGTGGTATAACCACTGGGGCCACACTGTCTGGACCCTCTTTGGCCAGCTGATTCTTGGATAGAAGGGTGAAGGGTACAGGGACACCTTTGACCAGTCAGATTGGTGTCTGATATTTCTGTTCTGCCAAGCATGAATCTCACTTCTATGCTTGCCCAACCCAAGGGCTAAGAGGAAAACTGTCTTGAAGGTCAAATGCTTCAGAGATGCCTCTTTAATTGGTTCAAAAGGAGCCTTTGTCAGCTGGTGCAGGACCAGGGATAGGTTCCAGGAGGGAATTCCCCCCTGACCTTTGGGTCTGTCTTTGTGGAAACTATCCAAGAGATGCGTGAGATTTTCATCCTTGCTGATGTTAATTGGTGAATTTCCCAACTTATCAGCAATGGCTGACCTGTAACCATCAATGGTACTGGGCTATAACTTCCTGTCCTGAGAAAGGTACATAAGGAAGTCAGCTACTGACTTTATAGGGGGTGCCCTGAAGTGCACCTGATGAGTGAGGCACCACTTTGTAAAAATGGCCCACTTTGCCTCATAGACTGATCTGGTTGATCCCCTTTGAGGAGCCTCAATTCTTGCTATCACTGCTGCAGAGAAGCCCTGCTCCTTGATCGCTGAGGCTCTAGTAGCCATGCGTGGAGATTTAGATTTGTCAGATTTCTGTGCGGGATCTGTTTGAAGGGCTGTGTCAACAGGTTAGGCAGGCTCAATGGGATTTGACTGGACATGGCCACTAGGTCCCAAAACCAAGGCATGTTCGGCCACCCCGGTGCAATTAGAATTATTCTTTTGCACAAGGAGTCCTGCAACTTCTCCACCACTTTGCCCAACTGAGGTAACTTGTTGTTGAACCTCGTGGCAAACAAATCTATCTGAGGCCAGTGCCACCTGCTGCATATTGTTTGGAAGACCTCTGGAAGGAGAGGTCTCACCTAGTCTGGATAGCTTGTCTGCTACCACATTCAGTCGGCCTGGAATGTGTCGGGCTTTGAGGGTCACTTGTTTCCTGGTACACCAGGTCAAGATTCTCCACAGTAGGGCACATAGTTGACCCGACCTCATGCCTCCTTCCTTGTTTATGTATGACACTACTGTAGTGTTGTCGGTTGCTACAAGAACTATCTTGTCTGAGCAGAGGTCTTGGAACTATTTTAAGGCTAGAAAGACTGCTTTTAGTTCCAGATAGTTTATATGCAGCTTGCTTTCTGGAAGTGACCAGGTCCCTCTTGTAGTGTGCTCGTTTAAGTGAGCGCCCCACCCTTCTTTTGATGCGTCTGTAAATATTTGCAGAGCATGTTTTATTGGGTGTAATGGTTGACCTTGTAGCACATTGCTTTCCTCCAGCCACCATTGTAGATGTGGGTGCAGGGATCTGGGTATTGCAATGATCTTTTCTAGTGACTCTGGTATTCTCCAATTGTTTTCGAGAAGCCACTGTATAGGTCTCATATGCAGGCGACCTAGGTGAACTTGCTTCTCTTGTGGCTGTTAGCAGACCTATCAAAGACATGAACTGCAGGACCGAGCAAGCCGGTATGGATAGCAGTGTTTGAATTTTTGTTTGAAGACTCTGCATCCGGTCCGGTGTAGGTCGGACTCGACCGGACCAGAGATTGAACTGGTAACCTACAAAGTGGAAAAACTGCTTGGGTTCCAGTTCTGATTTGTCCAAATTTACCAGCCAACCTAGGTCCTGGCACTTTCTTACTAAATCCTGTGTATGCTGGAGACAAACATGATGGGACCTGGCTCTCACCAACCAGTCGTCTAGGTACTGGTGGATTCTTATACCTTTGTGGATGGCCATCAGTTTCACCTCCTTTGCTATAATAGTGAACTCCATGGAAGCTGTGGACAGGCCGAAAGGCAATGCTTTGAATTGGTATGTCTGACCCTGGGCATGAAATCTCAGATATTTCCTGGATTGTTCCTGTATGGGAATATGGAAGTAGGCATCCTTGAAGTCTATTGAGGTGACCCACTCCCCTTGTTGGAGGGATGTCCTGATGGTTTCCGGTGTCTCCATTTTGAATTTTTCCGCTTTGAGGAAAAGATTTAGTTTGCTCAGGTCTAGTATAGGTCTCCATCTGTTGTTGGGTTTTGGGACTAAAAATAGTCGGTTGAAAAATCCCAAAGATGTTTGGTTTGGTACTAGCTCCACTGCGTTTTTGTCTATAAGCTGATGTAATGCCTCCAGCAGGTAGAGGTTCCTGTGGGGATCAACATAACAGCTTATGATTGTGGGAGACCTTGTGAGTTTTGGCCGGATCCGAAAGGGGATCCTCTCTCAGGATTTGAACTACTTTCAGACCGGCACCCAGATCCTGCCAAATTTGCCAATAGTTTTGTAGTCTCGCCCCCTACAGGCTGATTTGAGGCAACATTTTTGACATTTGTTTTACACAAGACAATTGAGTGACACAGAAGGGCTCCCGGCCAGGAGGGCTTCCCTATAACATAGTTATACAATAATTGTTATTTATAAGGCTGCTGGCCCTTGGCAGGTCGGGATGACTACTGGTGCTTCCCTTTACTCCTCTTGTGGTGGCCACGTGAAAGATTCTTCCAAGCCGGTCTGTCCTGTTTTCTGTTATCCGGCTTGCTCTCTGGACGTTCATAGGGGTGGTAGCGACCCTTTTTGTAGACTGATACTGACCGACCTTTATCAAAACTAGAGATGTCTTCCTCTGCTTGTTTGATCACGAAGGTGTAAGGGGGCAGTCCTGAGAGCTGCCAGCGTATCAGCCTTAATTCATGCTTTCAAATAAGCTAGATAAGAATCCCTTCTCAGCAGTGTGACGTTGGCCATATTCACAAAAACAAAGTCAGTCAAATGTTCCATGGACTTGGCCATAGCCTGGCAAATGCTGGAGTTAAAATCCATGAGAAACTGTAGCTCTTCTGTAGCTGCTGACAGTTTAGATGCTTACTTCCCTTTGTGTTCGACCCTGATAGCTTTCAGCTGAGACTGCATATCAGACACCAATTGAACCCTGCAGCCTGATTACAGATAACCAACGACTCCCTGGCGGTTTCTTCCCATTTCCTCAACGTTACGTGAGATAGGGCGCGACTGGGGAAGGCTGGTGGCGATTCCAGCCTGTCTTGCTATCCTCAGGTATGCACTGTTAAGCTTTGAGGAATCGGTATTCCAGAATGTAACAGTCTCTGTAGCATCACTTTTCTGCTGAGAATGACAATCGTACCACTTTGCTTGAGATCAAGGAGGCTTCAAAAATTGATCTCTCTGCAATCCACCAGCCTCAGCACTGCGGGATGGATATCCATCAGTTAGTGTTAAGTTCAATTTAGCAAGTTTCCGGCAGAGCCATTCATCTGTGGGTAATTGAACCGACACCTTGCCTGGGGTTTGCAGCTTGGGTCCAGCAAAGGGGTTGTTGTCTGAGGTACCAGCATTGGAATCAATATCTGGAATATGAGTCCATCCCATATACGACCGGATTACTCTCATGGTTTCCCAGTAAGTAAGTGGGACTGGTCAGGGTCGGTTATGGTGGTATCCAGTTCATCCGACAATTCACCCTCCTCTCTAAAAATTATCCACAGAGGGTCGGTCGGATACAACCCTGTCTGAGTCCGAATCACTGGTGGTGTCCCTTCTGGTCAGCTGGAAGGCACTAGAGACACTAGTGGAAGGCCTATCAGAGGCTGCTGGTCGGTCCATGGCCTAAGGTCGGTCAAACTAAGGCTTAGAGGCCGGTGGGTCAGTAGTTGCAGACACAGAAGGTCAGTCAGTGGGCTGAGTAGCTGACTAGTCGGTTGGCTTGATGTAGGCTTCCGACCTGATCACATTAGCTGGTGCAGAGTGAGCTGGAACAACCCTGACTGTGCTGAAAGTCGGTTCTTGTTGAGGTTGGTCCAAAGTCTTGGCTAATAAGAGTGCCTCTAGCCGGTTGAACCGGTCTGACCATTTCTGGTCCAGTTTTTCAAATCTCTGGTCGGTAGACACTGCAGCCGGTCGGCTAGATGAAGTTGAGGGACTGGACGTCTTCTTTTCCTCCACCTTCTTCTTCTTCTCAGCCGGCTGTGCACTCAAACCAGTGTCCTGGCCATCCACTGCTCTTATTACCGACACACGTGCCGGATCCACAAGGGTGGGACTGAGAGTGACTGAAGACGACGGATCCTTAGATGGTGTAACAGATTTATCTCGCTTCTCCTTCTTTAATTTGTAGGAAGGCAATGGAGAGCTGGGCTAGTTGATCTGCAGTAAGGACTTTACAATGCTGGCATTCAGAATCTGGTTTCTCAACACAAGGGTCCTTACCCTTCTTTTGTCACGACAACGTGCACAGACGCTGTGTAAATCAAAACCAGCCATCATGTGGCCACACCCTCCACGTCGCTGACTAGGAAAAGACATAATAGTGTATAAACTGTCAAGAATCCGTAAATAAGCTTAAAAAAGCAAAGTAGTAACTATTCTCTGAAAACTTTAAACTCAAAAATATTCCGTGTACACTGTACATGCGCCAAACGAAAAAGATCCTATGACGTCACGCTGTCTAGACAGGAAGGAAGTACCATGCGCCACCTGGCGAGTGCACAGTACTGGGACCGGCCAGCCAGTGGAGACACACAACGTCTTTTTCTGACGTTTGGCGGACCGGTCCGCGCTGACTGGATTAGCAATTGTCCATTGGATAGGATGTATTAACATAATAAAATATGGTATACCAGTTTAGCCTTCACACCACTAACTGATCATGTCAAAAATATTTGTACCGAGTGATAAGAGAAGTCTTATGACCTGCTCCTGACTGTTACAATACATGAAGTTAAGTTGCATCAAGTCCTGATCATTCTTGGAAAGCAGAATAGATTTATCAGCTAACTTATATGGCTTGTCCTTTATTTTTATAGAAAGTTAATCAAAGCGGCCAAACAATTAGTTGTAACACCCTAAAAATAAGTCGAAGCAGCTTAGAGATAAGTCACAACTGATACACAACCAAAACGACTGGTTGTGCAACTCATGACAGAAACTCTCATTCTCAAAGGTTTTAAACAGTTGTAATATTCTTCATGGGCAGCCATGCCTGCTGTCATTTGGCTCCTGACTTTCATGGGTGAAAAGTCTTACAACCAATGCAATTGGTGCAGTTGGAAGGTAAGCTCAAAATAGTAAAACTTGGGAACAAATGGGATTTACTGTATTTTTTTTTTTCTGGTAATGACCTAACCAATTGAAAACATGTAAGCATTTTAACAGTTTGCAAAGCCTGCAGAAGATGTTAATATTTCATGAACACTGGACACAAAATGTTATATACCACGACCCCCCCCCCCCCCCCCCCCCCCCCCCCCCCCCCCCCCCCCCCCCCCCCCCCCCCCCCCCCAATCTATTTATTATCAGCCAGCCATAATAAAACCACAAAGTACTTCTATTACAATCTCTTTAAAGACTTAACATTTTAATGTAAATATACAGACACCCCTAAATCTAAAACGAAGGTGACCACTATGTTTGCCAGAATAGAAACTCCAAAATAAATGAATAAAATTTCACTTTACTTCTTACCTTTTGTACATTAGCTACTCAAAGATCTCAAACATATACTCTCCATTAGCTAACCATTACATTAGACAGTACTCGGGTTAGTTGGGTACTATTGTTTTAAGAGTTTCAACACAGCTGTATTTTTAGAATTAGGAATCCAGTACCTACTGAGGCAAAAAGTTACTCGTCATACCTAGTCATACTGATGTTATAATATGATGCTACCTGTACCTTTCTTCGCGCAATACTAAATGTCTAGGATAGATTTTTACCTTGAATCCCACTTTATTGTTCAGGCAAGCTAGGAAGTCTTGTTTCATCTCAGAAACAGCCACTCTGTCATGTGGACGTTTGGGTCCAGAGCAGCATGGCACCACAGTGGACAGATCTAGTTCATACACCTGTAACAAGCGAGAGGGGAAAGATGTAGTTCATGAATTTGCAAAAACAGAAATTTAACAGATGTAATTTGGACATCAGAAGGTGGATAGATAAATTCCAAGCACCTGCAAAAAGTGAAGATGGACTGATCCAATACAAACATCTACAACAACAGAATATGGGTTAATCTAGTTCATATGCTGGTATCAAAACAGCATAAATAAGTAATATACTATTTTTTAATTAGTTTTGATCTAAACAATACAACAACGTATACATACATGATTTACCTTGATTTTTAGAACTGCGTAAATATTTAAGACTTTGTGTTATCATTAGAAATAGAATTATAGTAGATCCTGTACACATAAATGAGTGCAAGTAAAATTTAGGTAAGAGTGGGGCCAGATTTGAGGTGCCAACATCACAAAACTGGAAAATTTAATAGTAATTTAAATATTTATTAGAAATACTTACCATTTCCTAACAGTAGCTATTTATTGGAGCCATCCACCCGAATGGCCAACGCAGAGATGAAAATTTAATGTTATATCACAACCTTAACCAGGCCACTGGGTTCCAGTAGTCCGTCCTCCCGCCAAATAGGTCACATGACCACATTGTTTACTTCATTATTTTTGTTGCAAGTAAAAGAATGACTTGCAGGGAGGCTGGAGGGAAATACATTTGTTTCTTTCAATAAGGGTGCGATACCAGAAACGGTTCAAATTCCTTGTGAATCTGAGTACAATGTAGAGAAGCAAGTAACCGATAAACTATTAAAATGTACAGTAGACCCTCTATTATCCAACCCTCTTGTGGGAGTAACAATTAGGTCAGATAGAACGCCTAAAATAACAGGCTTAAATGGAGTTGGGAGAGTACGTTTTAAGTCAGATACTTGAAAATTTGGATAAAAGAGGGTCGGATAACAGAGATTTTATTGTACCTTAAGTCAATAAACTCCTCAGTATTCTGTCAGATTTATCTACCTTGTATTAATGTTTCAAGTAATTTGCCTTGTTTGTCACAAATTTTATTTTCACACCGTTTGCTTACACCATCCGCCATGTTCACTTCACTGGTACTTGTACAACTAAAACACAGTTACCCGAATTTGGTTTGGCTCTATCCAAACGGACACCCAGTCTCATTTTACTAACTAGGTCACAGTGTTACTTTCCAATTTCAACAGCTCTGATCATATAAGGATGGCTTGTCTGTGCATCGCACCTGTTGACCTGAGCTGGATATGAGACCTACAACCCCGGGGGAGCAAGTCAAGTGGTGAAATGCCAATTTTGTTACCCATTCAGCTACTGATGCTTCTACTGAAACATTCAGGCAGCTGTGGTCTTACCTGTGAGAACACTGGGTCTTGACTGGAATCATTGAAATCTCGGAACATCTGGCTGACTTTGAGGTATTGCTCAACAATTTTCAGCTTCTTCTCATCACGACCTGAAAAATAGTAAATTTTGTAAAGCATATGCGAAGCTGTTAAAGAACAACAATTTCTTAAGAATACCAGACTCTTAGGATCTAGGGCCTGAAATTTCCATATGTTGTGCATAGTGCTGCGACTCGGTCCGTAAAAACTACTCGATTATCGCCCACATGTGATCGATGCATAATTCAATGCATCGGCAGACATTAAAACCATACAAATCTTACAGAGTAAATAACTAATCCAAACTTTCATATAATATTTTAGTACATTTCAACAATTCTAAGGCGATATTTTGGGACAAAAACTGCTCCATATTTATTTTACGGAAAATTACTTCCTCTTTCGTTTGATTCGACAAGAAACATACTAGACCTCAACCCTTTTTCGGCTTTCCGAATTTCGTTTTTTTTATCGATGCATCGAAAGTGATGCTGTAATCGATCAATGCATCGAATGAACCACTAATCGGCGCAGCACTAGTTGTGCATAAATGTGTTTTTGTCCTGTAGGTTATAAAGCTATGACTAAATGTACATACTTATGGAAGATTTGCATCTGTTCTTTCTGTGTATTATTTTGAGCAAAAACCTTGCATACTATTAGGACAATATTTAAGATAGGTTGGCCCCACACAGATTACATTACTTGATCACTAACATTTTTTTTAGTTGATGCGTGATGTATTGATATAATTTTTCTTGTTCTTGTGGATAATACATAACATTCCTCAGCATTGTATAAGTAGTAATGAAATGGTATTTTTTTGGTGTCAACCTCCTTCAACTTGAACTCTTTGAATTTGAATTCCAATTTTGGCAGAGGCAGTACCAAGGGTCTCTATTCACTAACCTGGAAGAAATTTTCTTGGCAAATAGGCATTTTCTTAGAAAAAAAAGAAAAAATTCTAAGAAGAATTTTTAAATTCATGGGACTTGTTTTTTATTTCTAGAGGTAATAATGACAACTTAGATGCAATATTTTTTTTCAAAACAGAAAGAAGTAATATTTTTGTTGTTGATCACCATGAAGGTATTACTTGTAGGTAAAGTGTATTGTAAATATAATTTTTGTAGAAATTTGAAATATTGTTATTCTTGAAACATTTGCTTATTCTCAGAATTTTTTCTTACTAAAATAGCTATATTGTAAGAAAATTGTTATTCGCCTTAGGGGTTTATAAACCTCAAGCCATGGTAAAATTCTGCGTATATCATTGTTTGTCAGGTGTTTTGACTCTATTAAAATTAGCTTGTTATCTGAAATACTTGATAACGTAAATATTTTTCTGACACTTTAAAATTTTTAACTGATCTCACAGGATTCAAACATAGACAAATACATATCAGCAGTGTCTCATCTACATGCAGAAGTGACCATTTATTGTAAAGGCAGTTTCAAATAAACATCACTTCAAATCAACAGCACTTAGAAGTCATTACTTTTTTGCACCTTATATTTTACTGTATATATGATTTATAGAAAAGGCTACTTGTGACACTTTATTTTCAATAAAAAATTTTAAATACAGGTATATTAAATGACAAGAACAATAGGGGACAAAAGTTAATGTTTCTTATCGGCACAATATATGCAAAACAGTATATTAGCAAAGTACAAACACTGTGCCTAAAATGAACCATAGCAGTTAAGAATATGGTACTGTTATGCAGCCTGCGCATCATACACAGACTTTAAAATAACTCGAGAACTGTGTACAAGCACTGGTAAAATAATAAACAATGTTTTGTTTATTTGGGGCTGATAAAGCATATTGCCATATGATTACCTTTTACAGCATACCAGACACTTCTACAAACAACTTTGTGATATTATTGATAATGATGATGAAGTATTTTTCTATTATAGACCTTTGAATGACTTAGTTGCACTTGTTGATATCAGAAAACTAGATAAGAAACTTCAGCAAAAGAAAGAGTGCCTGGTTTTTGATAAAGGATAAATGTGTCTAGACAATAGAGATGTAACCTTTCAGCACTGAACATAGCAAGGTTTAAAAATACATGTGAATTTCTTTACCAACCATGACATCATTGGCTTTTACAATTCACAGCAAACAGTCAACACGACCTGGGCCTATATTTACTAACATTCTTATACTTAAATTATTCTCATTCTTTGAATTTTCTTGAAAACAAGCAATTTCTAAGAAAAATTCCTGGAATAAAAAAAAAACTTCTATCAATATGAATTTTAGATTCATTGTAGGTCTTAGACTTCTTACACTCTGCTAGCATGGGTATTAAGCACTATAAAAGGCATGTTAGATATATTATTTACTATTCGATTTGCAATAACAGTAATTAAATCTGATCCAACATATTACTAACTAATTTGTCCAATGTAGAGTAGACTGGAATAACTGTATCCCGCAAGATTATATAATTAGCAGCATGTGTTTGTTTATTTGCAAAATAACATGAATATTTATGAACGAATTTTGATGAAATTTTCAGCAAATATTGACAATTTCACAAGAAACAGATGACTGGATTCAGGTTTTGATCCAGACCACCATCTGGATCCTTGGGTTTTTAAAGTTTTAAAGAATTTTTTATCATAATGATTGTACTCATAAGCCATTATGGAGGTGTTGGGCCTTGGCAGAGGTATGCGTCCTACAAGTAGTCTTGTTTATTTTTTTATCGTTTTGTTAAGTGCTATAACATTCAGGGCCCAGTTTCACAAAGGCATACTATCTCCTTAGTATGCTGCTAAGACCTAGTAGTCTACTAAGCCTATACTATCTGTTTCACTGAGATGGTTTCTTGCTGCAGTAACTGTTAGGCTTTCCTCACTAAAAGCCCTGCTGTCGCAGGAACTTGATAGGTCCCAAGTATCAGCTCGGTGGAACACTTTTGTATTGGCTACTAAGGGGCTATTAAGATCTAGCTTAAATAGCATACTATCTTCAATATTTAGTAGGCCTTTGTGAAACTGGGCCCTGATTTCATACATCACTGACCAGTTAGTCTAAGGAAGAACAGACTGGATTAGTTGCTATATTTTTGTTCTGTTTTATTTGTTGTTTTGTTTTATGTACATAAAAATGTGGCAGTACTGAAATTATACTCATTCAACATATTTACTGACCAGTTTGCCTGAGGTAGAGCAGGCTAGATTCATCCACTGGGAAGAAGCCCACGGTGGCCCCATACTCTGGACACATGTTGGCAATGGTGGCACGGTCAGCAATTGAAAGCTGGGCAACACCCGGCCCAAAGAACTCCACAAACTTCCCCACCACCCCAATGGAACGTAAATGCTGCAATTTAGGCACATGAAAAAAAGTGATAAAAACAATACAAATAGGAATGTTCAGACTAAACTCTAATTGTCTTTGTACATATACTACTCTATACATATTTGTTTTCCTTTCAAAGACATACCTTCGTGTATGAATAAATACCGTAGATAAATAATAAAGGCAGAATAAAGTGCAAAATATTAATTTACTTCGCAGGAAACAGTTTAGTTTTTTCTTGGTAAAGAAGTATGCTAATGGGTACCAGAGGTTAAATGCTTGCACTTGGAAACCATTTATATTCCTGTACTCACCTTAGTGACTGTGAGGACCACATCAGTAGATGTAGTTAGCTGACCTAGCTGACCGGTGATTTTGTACCCCACCACTTCTGGGAGGACCATACTGATAGACTGGCCCAACATCACAGCTTCTGCCTCTATTCCCCCAACACCTGGAAATCCACAGCAGCCACACTTTCACAAACTATTCATTAATTAAAAGTGTTTTACGTCACGCCCAGTACCTTATTGGTTATATAGTAATGGGGAGTTGGAAGGGCTGTTAGTCAAGGTTCTGTACTGTAAACTGCTGGCCAACAGCAAGCAGCTACCAACTTTCCCGCAAGAGGTCAGGCTGGGATTCAATCTCTGATTCTCAGAGATGGAAATTGTGTACAGGCTAGTAACTACGTCTATGACAAGGTGTTTCTGGAATCATCTATGTTTAGATTGTTTGATTACAATTTACAACTAAAACAATGGTACCTGGATTTGTGTGTCGACTAGTACCTAGCCTTATTCTGCTCACAGTTAGGATTCACTATACCACTGACAAGCATATGAAATACCAGATTTCATTAACTTCCAAGCCCAGGAGACCACTTCTGATTTTTAATAAACGCTCCAACTATAAGACTGTAGGTCATGCTATAATCACTAGATTGTAGTTTCAAAGTTTTGCCTTGGCAGCAAGTAGGGAGGTTATTATTTTAACTGTCACTGCCAACAGTGATTTACAGTGCAGAGCCTTGAGTAGCCATCATACACTTCCTTCCTCCACATGAACAACTAAATTGCTTTCTGTGATTATTGAGATTAAACCCAATCAATTTAATTCAACTGGAAATAGCAAAAAGAATTTGAATCACGGAACATTCAAAATTTGTGACCGTTGGCTTTTTTTGCAAAATCAAAGGACCCTAAGACCATTTGGCTCGACCTTGTATTGTTTATCAATTGTTCATCTCTTTCACTGCATTATAAAAACTTACACGACCAATACTTGGCTAACGAGGCTTAAAGGTTTTTATTATACATTTAAGTGTACAAAGTTTACAGCTGAAATATACACTCATCTATATGACTTTAACAAAGGGAGACAATTACATAGCCATTGTGTTTCCAAAATCACCATTAATTTTTTAAAGAGAGGACCAAGTTTGCAAAATGTCCAAATTGACTACAAAGCCTAGAAAATTCGCAGATTTCAACGCTTAAGTGACTCACCCCATCCCACAATTCCCAGCCCATTGATCATGGTAGTGTGAGAGTCAGTTCCCACCAGACTGTCAGGATAGAGCATCCCGTCAGTGTTGAACACAACGCGGCCTAGGTATTCCAAGTTCACCTGGTGCACGATGCCAGAACCCGGAGGCACAATCAGCATGTTATGAAGTGCCTTGGCTCCCCACTGTATGGAAACAAATGTTTGAAATGTTTGAGATACTTCTAAAAACAAATATCTGAAATGTTTGTGGTAGTCTAAAACAATGAGGTTGTTTAAACAAATCATTAAAATGTCCGAGGTACTTTAAAAACAAATATCTGACATGTCTAAGGTATTTTAAAAGAAATGTTAGAAATGTCTGAAGTACTTTGAAACTTATATTTGAAAGGTTTGACAGATTTCAAAACAAATATTTGAAATACATGTATATGTGTTACTTTAAAGCAAATGTTTGAATTGTTTAAGGGACTTTAACAAATGTATGAAGCATTGAAAAGAAACGCTTAAATGTTTGGGCTGCTTTAAAACAAATGCCCGAGTTCACTTGCAAAATTTCCCCTTACAAACTGGCAGGTAAAGATAGCACAGAAAAATGTACCAAGACTTGTGCATCAACTTTTAGCTATTTCCATAATGTTGCTGCAATAGGAATAAAGTCTACAGGAGACCAGTTGCTATGGGTGATGAATGATGAGTACTGAATTACAAAAGTAGTTAGGAAGTACAGAACTTTATTTCATAAACAATTAATTTCAACATGTCCAATTGGCTCACCTAATCCCTAAAATATACAGCAAAACATAGGCCTAATGTTCACAAAACTTTAGAAAAATTTCAAACCAATTTTTGTTATACTTTCAGTTCTAATGTAGATATCTTTGAGAAAGAAGCATATTTCAAAATATATTGAGAATTTAAATGGCAAATCATTTAAATGCAATACAGAAACTAATACTGCAGTCACGGCGATCCATATCCTCTTTTCAATATTGAACAGTGAAACGCATTTCAACTTGCTTCATATGGGAGGAAGTATTCAATCTTTTAGAGCAATTAAACACCAACTGAATAAACAAGAACAGAGAGCGTATACCTCCACCAAGGCCCAACTCCTTCAATATTGCTAATGAGGGCAATAATAACTCTATCAAAAACTACCTGGATCCAGTTGATGAACTGGACCACCATTAAACTAGACCTACGCATCGGAGAACCGATGCAAATTTGTATCCACCGGAAAGACAACTCACCAAAGCCAGTGAACCATCGTTTGACCTTGAAGGAGGGGCCAAAGGTAAAATGTAACATCAGAAAATTCCTACCCCAAGATTTCGTATGAGTTGGTTTCGTACTGTAAACGTCTAGGATCAATAATAAGCGAGTTATAAGCACTTTTAAGTTTGGCTATCCTCGTTTGACCTTGAAGGAGGGGCCAAAGGTCAAATCCGACCGCACCAAAAGATTCCCAGCTCATGATTTCCTGTAGGTCGGTGTATCCCAGCTCATGATTTCCTGTAGGTCGGTTTACCATCCCAAACCTCTAGGACCAATAATAAGCGAGTTATAAGCACTTTTAACCTTGGCTATCCTCGCTTGACCTTGAAGGAGGGGCCCAAGGTCAAATCCGACCACACCAAAGATTCCCAGACCATGATTTCCTATAGGTTGGTTTACCATCCCAAACCTCTAGGACCAATAATCTAATCTAATCTACTGCTTTGCAAGTGCAATATCTTCCGCACAATGAGGAACTCAGTGCGCTAACTTAAACAAAATCATTATCATATGGAAGTCGAGGGGCGTTCAAGGTCGGTAATCCAGGATTGTGGGTGTGACTGGCAGGGAAGGAAGACGAAGTTGGGAAGCTAGAGCTGAAGAGGTGAGTTTTGAGGTGCTTCCTAAAAGATGCAACAGAGTGACTATTTCTTACATGGAGAGGGAAAGAGTTCCAAAGGGCAGGGGCATAGTGACTGAAGAAATTAGAAAAGCATTTAACTGATTTGTGAACTCTACGATCAAAAGTGGGGGTTTGAAGGAACTTGAGTTTGGGGGTACTTCGCCTTGTATTTCTAAAAGAGGTGTAGGGGTGGATTAAACCTCTTAGGTAAACTGGTTGACCCTGGGTGAGAATTTTGTATGTAATAAGACCAATTTTAAATTGTACCCTGTATCTAACTGGTAGCCAGTGAAGTTTTTTTAGTTGAGGGGTAATGTGAGAAGATTTAGAGGAACGGGTGACAACCCTGCAGAGTGAGTTTTGGACTAGCTGCAATCTCCTTAACTCAAAATCAGTGAGCAATAAGAAGAGTGAATTGCAGTAGTCCAGCCTGCTGCTCACCAAAGCATTCGCTAACAGCACTGATGTATTCAGGTCTAGAAGGGGACGAATTCTGTAGAGGTCTCTCGCTTGTACTCTAGTGGACTTAATGACCTGTGACACGTGGTTTGAGAAAGTGAAATTAGAGTCGAACACCACTCCGAGGTTCCTGACACTTTGTGCTGGTGAGACCTGATTTCCCAGAATATTGATAGGGAAGTGAGGGAGGAGCTGGTTGCGATTTTTTCGGGAGCCTATGAGAATGAACTCGGTTTTGTCTGGGTTAAGTTTTAATTTATTTGCGAACATGAAATTTTGAATGTCATTTAGGCAGTTCTTTAGTTTTTGGATAGAGTGAGAGAAATAATAAGCAAGTTATAAACACTTTTAACTTTGACTATCCTCATTTGACCTTGAAGCAGGAGTCCGAGGTCAAATCTGAACACACCAAAAGATTCCCAGCCCATGATTTCCTATAGGTTGGTTTACCATCCCAAACCTCTAGGACCAATAATAAGCGAGTTATAAGCACTTTTAAGTTTGGCTATCCTTATTTGACCTTGAACAAGGGAGCCAAGGTCAAATCTGAACACACCAAAAGATGCCCAGCCCATGATTTCCTATAGGTTGGTTTACCATCCCAAACCCCTAGGACCAATAATAAGCGAGTTATAAGCACTTTTAACCTTGGCTATCCTCGTTTGACCTTGAAGGAGGGGCCCAAGGTCAAATCCATCCACACCAAAAGATTCCCCGCCCATGATTTCTTATAGGTTGGTTTACCATCCCAAACCTCTAGGACAATAATACGCGAGTTATAAACACTTTTAACTTTGGCTATCCTCGTTTGACCTTGAAGCAGGGGCCCAAGGTCAAATCTGACCACACAAAAAGATTCCCAGCCCATGAGTTTCTATAGGTTGGTTATCATCCCAAACCCCTACGACCAATAATAAGCGAGTTATAAGCAGTTTCAAGTTTGGCTATCCTGGTTTGACCTTGAAGGAGGGGTCTAAGGTCAAATCTGACCACACGAGAAGATTCCCCTATATGTTGCTTTACCATCCCAAACCTCTAGGACCAATAATAAGTGAGTTATAAGCAGTTTTAAGTTTGGCTATCCTCATTTGACCTTGAAGGAGGGGCCCAAGGTCAAATCCGACCACACCAGAAGATTCCTAGCCCATGATTTCCTATAAGTTGGTTTACCATCCCAAACCTCTAGGACCAATAATAAGCAAGTTATAAACACTTTTAAGTTTGGCTATCCTCGTTTGACCTTGAAGGAGGGGTCCAAGGTCAAATCTGACAACATCAGAAGATCGCAGCACATGATTTCCTATAGGTTGGTTTCACGCTGCAAACCTCTAGGACCAATAATAAGGGAGATATAGGCACTTTTAAAGTCCGCTATGTGGGTTACTTCGGCACTCCGTGTTTGACTTTGAATTAAGAGCTTCAAGGTCAAAAGTCTGCAAGGTTGTAGAGGACATGTATATCTGTTATACATATCACCTATGAAGAGATTCAACATTCTACCTATGAGAAACAGCCAGTAGAAAAATGTAGATTATTTTCAAAAATGCCCGCGGCGGCCATCTTGTTTTTCAGAATGAGGCTATTTTTATTCCCAGAGAAGCTTACTCCCCAATGAAGATATCCTGCAAATTTGGTGAACCTACCTGGTGTAGTTTTGCTCTTGGAGCGTTAACGCCGAAAATCTCTCTACACGTGGCAGCGCCGCCGTAGCGAATGCTGAACCAAAGTATCCACCGGATGCTTCCGGTGGATACAATTAAATCGTCTCTTCGTTGTGCTATTGATGACATTTCCTGAAAATTTCCTCAAAATCTATCTATAACTTTTTCTGAAATATTTTGCAAATGATCACAGGCCGCTGATCACATAACCTCCCTGGCAGAGGAAAAAAAAAACACAGTCAACATTACCTTTAAAAACAGAAATCGCTCTTTATTTCTGTCAAATTCCAATTCCTGATTCTTTTGCAAGGCATCAGCACTGGAAAAGAAAATCACATCACACAAAAATGAAAATACTTTCTTAAATAAATGCATTAAAACAGACCAAAATTAAACTAACAATCTTTTTCAATATTTTAGTGAAAGGAATTTGCTTTTACAATAATTTAATTGGAACTTAAATTTTTACCATATAATCAAACACAAAGTTTGATTCTTGTTACAAACTTCAAAGTGAAATTGAAAGGGAAGATTCACAGTTCAGTAAGTGTACAAGCACACAAATAAGGAATTTGCATTCAAGTAATGCTTAGTTATATCAGAAAGCAATACTTTGTTCAAATTACTAAAATTTAAAAACAATGCACACTCAAAAAAAAAACATCGTCACAAAATGCATTAGCAACAGAGAGATACGTGCTAACTTTGACAAGGTGTTAGGAATACAAAACTATATTTATCTGTTTATGTTTACAGAATTAAATATTATATTTTAGATTTATGACCACTATCTTATCACTGTTACTCAAAGGTTGGAACAACACAACATTTAAGTGGGTTAGACTAAAATTTATGAACTGTCACAATTTGGGGTGTGACAAGCACATTTAAATAAGGGTCAATTGTTCAAGGATAAAATTTTGACTCAAAATACAGTCCTCGCAAAGTTTTGTATGCACCTTGACTGGAAAGAAGATCCAATATGGCTGCTAGCCCCGTCCCCTACCCCCCCCCCCCCCCAAAAAAAGGTAAAACTAGAGGATCGCTTGCAAAAAAAAGATAATGTTTTTGCACAGCAAAAACAAAGTGTCCCAAAAAGGATATAAAGCTGAGTGCTAAAGTATTAAGAAAATGCTCTGCTTATTTATACTGTTGTGGCAAACCAAAGTCCACGTAGTTTATTAGGTATTGAGCAATCTCAAAAATGGCATATATTGATATATGGCCGCCTGTATGTCAGACATGTAATACAGATCAATGACCAATGAAACTTGGGGATACAATGGATCATGCACGGTCAGCGTCCGCGTTTGTAGAGATTTTCTTGTGTTCACTCTACCGGCCACATTTCTATCTCACAGGGTCTTCCTGATGTAAGCATTTTTTTTCTTGCAATTTTTGCAAAAAATTCGAAAATTCAAAATGGGAACCATTTTGGCAAGACAAAATTTTTTTTGAAAATTGAGATGGCTACTCCAGGTCAAAAATTTTGTCGCAATCGCTCTATCTAGCAAGGTCTTCGAGATATAAGCATTTTTGTGTTTTGCAAATTGTGTGAAAAATTCGAAAATTCAAATTGGCCGCCATTTTTGGCGAGACAAAATTTTTGGAAAATCCAGATGGCTCCTCTGTAGAGATACCCTGCAGGTGAAACATTCGCTGAAATGGCTCTCTATCTCACGGTTTTGAGATATAAGCATTTTTGTGTTTTGCCATTTTTGGCGAGACAAAATTTTTTGGAAAAATGTGTTAATCTGCAGAGATACCCTGTGGGTCAAAAATTTCATCAAAATCACTCTATCTAAAATTCGAAATGGCCCCATTTTGGGGGAAACAAAAAATTGGTCGAAAAATGTGTTAGTTAATCCTGTGGACCAAAAATTTTGTCGAAATCGCTCTATCACGCACAGTTTTCGAGATACAGGCATTTTTGAGTTTTCCTTATTTGGAAAATTCGTAATGATTAATAATTAATTACTTGGCCATTTCTTAAAAATCAAGGCCAAAATCTAATAATATCCATATTTTAATAGAATAAATGTATTTGCCAAGTTTCAGGTGATTTGATAAAATCCCTTTCAAGTTATTATCCGGACAAGCTTAACCATTAAAAAAAAACATTTTTGATCATGTGACCTCTCTGATTGGTTGAAATGTCACTGCAGTACTACGAGAGGCTTAAAAAATAGAGACTAGACCTAGCATGTCGGAGAACTGATGCAAATTGTATCCACTGGAAAGATAACTAAAAAAAGCCAGTGATCCATCGTTTGACCTTGAAGGAGGGGCCCAAGGTCAAATCTGACCACATCAGAAGATTCCCAGTCCATGATTTTCCACAAGTAGGTTTCACATTGCAAACCTCTAGGACCAATAAAAAGCAAGTTATAAGCACTTTAAGTTTGGCTATCCTCATTTCACCTTGAAGAAGGGGCCCAAGGTCAAATCTAACCACACCACAAGATTCCCAGCCCATGAGTTTCATACTCCAAACCTCTAGGAGCAATAATAAGCAAGGCGTAGGCACTTGTAAGTTTGGCTGACCTCATTTGATCTTGAACAAGAGGCCCAAGGTCAAATCTGACCATATCACAAGATTCCTGGCCCATGATTTCCTAGAAGTTGGTTTCACATTGCAAAACTCTAGACCAATAATAAGCGAGTTATAAACACTTTCAAGTTTGGCTATCCCTGTTTGACCTTGACAGAGGTTCACGGTCAAACAGGGTTCCCCCTGATTTTTGATAATTGGATTCAAGGTCTTTGCAAGGATTTTCAAGGTCAACAACAACAATTCTCAAGGATATATTTTAAGGCACGGCCTCCTTTACCTCCCCTTCTATCCATCTGTTCCTCCCGCAAAATTCTTTATTGTCACAAGATTTTAACAAAAAACCAAGAATGCAGTTGCAGAAGTTGGGCAATAACAAATTCAAGTACTTTTCAAGGATTTTATTCAATTTTGGCCAAATTCAAGGTCTTGAAAGCGAAGCAATTTTTTTCAAGTGTTTTCAATGTGGGAACCCTATCAAATCTGACCACATCAGAAGGTATACTGCAAATTTGGTTAAGCTAGCTGGTATAGTTTCCTGCTGAGAGTGTTAATGTTGAAAATCTCTCTACATGCGGTGGCAATAGTGTAGCGAACGCTAAACCAAAGTATCCAACAGACGCATCCGATAGATACAATTAACCCTAAGTAGGGATGGGTCAGTGTCAAAAATGTGCACATTGGTAGACTGCCAATGCAAAACCTCTTTGGATACCGGGACTCCGCATTTTAGTACATCCCAATCAAACAGGGATGTTTCCTCTCAAACAACATCACAATAAAAATCCTCATACGCGCAACAATATTGCATTAACGTTGGTAATTTCTTCAGACTTCTAGTTTGCTCCCAATACTATAAGTTTTCCTTCCACTATATGTGTGGACACGTGAGGTGAGGTGGAGGTTATCAAGTGTCGTAACTTTTTTTTTTTTTGTATTTATTTTTTATACTCCATATACCTCCATATACTACACAACTATATGACCCATACAACTGTACAAGTACAGTCCAACTCGCAAATTACTGACCCTAACTGAAAGACAGAGGCTCAAGGATGACTATTTACTAAACATGGCAGTTCTGCTCAATAAAGCTGTAATAAAAGGCTGCAAATGTACAGAAATATGGGATAAAAGTGTGCAATTTATTCCGATTTACTGTATATTTCCAATATTTTAAGTTTTCCTTTAATTAGATGTGTTGATTAACGAAGTGGTGGTTGTAAAATCTCATAATGGTACTTCAGTAAAATACTCTCGATACAAGTCAAGACACCAGGATTCCCAACCAGTCCCTAATCCAAAAACACAGATGATATAAAATGGGGCAACAGATGTTTCACACAGACAAAAGTCTTTTTTTTATAGATCACTTAAACTTCTTTTAGTCTTAGTTTTAGGAATTGCAAAAAAAAAGTATTTAAAATGGCCAAAAGAATACATGGGTGTACACATTTGTACGGCATTTTTTAAGCAAATCTCTGACTTACAGTAGGGCTGTACCACACAAACGCCACTAATGTAGAGCTGAACAACATTTTTTTTAAATAGTACCCTTTTTATGCTTGATAGCATCAGTTTTGCACAGTAACCTGATACAGGAGACATTAAAAGTCATTTTCTCTTATAAAAGAAAACCAAGAAATATCCTGGCGATTTTTACACTAAAAGGTAATTAAAAAAGAATCATTAAAAGAGTAGAGGAAGAATGAAAGAGTACTTGAGTACTTCAAGTACTTATTCCAGGCCAAGCAGACACCAAGCCATACACTGACAACAACAAAAAAAGAACAGCAACACAACCATCACAAGCTTATATCTAAAGTGTTGTACCAACCCTTGAGTACGGTGATGGTGAAATGGGCAGATTTCCTCGAGGAGAGGAAAGCTTGAATTTGAACATAATGTACAGGAGTTGGTGGATTGTCTTCCCAGCTTGTCGCCGCTACCACTAGCTGACGTGGCTTTAGTCCCGCTGCAAGATCTGCCAAGACCACCACCGGGGTTTGGGGCATATTGGAACAGACTGCAATGGAGAGAGATAGGCAGTGAGTAGGGGAAAGGATCACTCATATTGAAATACTGATCAAAAGTTTGGGTAAACCTTTGCAACATAATATATTGATAGCTTAAATATTTTCTTGGCTTTCAGTCATTTCCAAACTTTTAACATTAGGTATCTACCAAACACATCCACTTTCTAATCTAAAAAAGTCAGCTGTGATCAATTAATTATTTTTGTCAATGAAAACTGCCTACAATAATTTCAAAGTCTTTACTGATTTGGTCACTAAATGTTCATATTCCCTGGAAATTTCAGTAAATAAATGTATTTATTTCACATGTACCATGTATGTTAGGAAAGTCCAGTCTGGCAGAATTTCAAATTCTACTTTGAAGTCCTACATAACTGTAGTTATAGATCATAAGGCCAATTCTATTAGTGGATAGGTCATTTGGCTGTGTGGACATTAATAATTGAAATGTAAAACTATTTCAATATCGTTTGATATTGGGGGTGTAATACTTTCTACTAAAAAGTCTGAATCCTGGATACCCAAAAGTTTTGTTCTCGCATATCCACAACTGCTAACAGGGAGTGAAGTTATAAAAACAAAACATGGCAGTTTTGATCAAAAGCGCAAAAAAACCTACAAAAGCATTTTATAAAAGTGTATAATTTCTTCAGACTTAGGGCTTATTTCCAATATTTGCAGTTTAAGTTTATAGTTATACATAAAATGGCAATTTTGATAGATGATCAAAATCAGCAGCCCTGTGCCAGTATCAATAAATGATGTACCTACTAATATCTGTGCATCACGTGAAAGTTTTAATTGCTTTGTCAATCTCTATTTTATATTCTCTATTGTACTACACTGTGTTACAATGTTCATAAACAAACACTATTCTTCAGTGCTTGTTTTCTCATAAAGTTCTTTAAACAGGCAATCAGTGTCCGTGAATGGGCTCTGTGACAGTTGACCGTGTGTTTTGAGTTTCAGAGTAGAAGTGAGAGAAGAAAAGGACACAAAAGTTGTGCTCTGCAAATGGTATTCAAGGGTAAAGTATCAAGTTAACTGTTAAGGTGTAAAATGTAGGTAGAAAACATACTTAAACAAAAATACAAAATACTGTAAATGCAATATTTTTCAAGTTACAAGTGATTTACTCAACAGTGAGATTCTCAAAGTAGCTTTTGCTCAGCTATGCAGGTCTAGCATACAGCTATGCAGGTCTACAATTTTACTATGGTATAGCTGACCCAAAAGTAGGTGAATAACATATTTATACAAAATTCTCTAAATGCAATAATTTTCAATTTACAACTGATTTACTCAACAATGAGAACCTGAAAGTAGCTATTGCTCTGCTATGCAATGAGCTACAGGTATGCAATTTCATTATGTTATATGTGACTGACAAGTAAGTGAATAACATATTTAAAGAAATACTGTAAATGCAATACTTTTCAAGTTACAACTGCTTTTCTCAAAAGCAGAAAGAAAGTAGCAACTAGAGGATCGCTCGCAAAAAAAAAAAGATAATGTTTTTGCATAGCAAAAACAAAGCGTCCCGAAAAGGATATAAAGGTGAGTGCTAAAGTATTAAGAAAATGCTTCGTTTCTAGCCTTATACTGTTGTGGCAACCAAAGTCAGCGCAGTCTGCTCTATGTAGCACGGTTTTCAAGATATAAGCATTTTTGTGTTTTGCAAAAAAATAAAAAAATTAAAAATGTCCGCTATATTTGGCGAGACAAAAATATTTTGAAAATTGGTATGGCTACTCTGCAGAGATACCCAGCAGGTCCAAAATTTTGTTGAGTTCACTCCATATAGCACGGTTTTCGAGATATAAGCATTTTTGTGTTTTGCAAAAACTTTGAAAATTCAAAATGGCCACCATTTTGGGGAGACAAAATTTTTTGTCAAGACCACTGCCGTGGTGTGTATCTCCCGCCGAGCATTAAAGCAGAAGAAATAGCTTTTCCGAGATATTCACAATTTTTCATTTTCGTGTGTGAAAGGTCTTCCAAAAGTAGGTGAATGAGTTATTTGAGAAAAATTGGCTATCTGCAATACTATTAAGAGATAATTCACATTTACTCATTTTGAGTAGGTGAATAATTATCTATGGATCTGAAACTTCACCAAGTGAAAGCTCTCCCAAAAGTAGGTGAATGAGTTATTTGAGAAAAATTGGCTATCTGCAATACTTTTAGAGATAATTCGCATTTACTCATTTTGAGTAGGTGAGTAATTAGCTATGGGTCTGAAACTTCACCATGTGAAAGCTCTCCCACAAGTAGATGAATGAGTATTTGATAAAAATTGGGTATCCGCAATACTTTTACAGATAATTAGCATTTACTCATTTTGAGTAGGTGAATAAATAGCTATGGGTCTGAAACTTCACAGAGTGAAAGCTCTCCCAAAAGTAGGTGAATGAGTTATTTGAGAAAAATTGGCTATCTGCAATACTTTTAGAGATAATTCACATTTACTCATTTTGAGTAGGTGAATAATTAGCTATGGGTCTGAAACTTCACCAAGTGAAAGCTCTGCCAAAAGTAGGTGAATGAGTTATTTGAGAAAAATTGGCTATCTGCAATACTTTTAGAGATAATTCGCATTTACTCATTTTGAGTAGGTGAGTAATTTGCTATGGGTCTGAAACTTCACCAAGTGAAAGCTCTCCCAAAAGTAGGTGAATGAGTTATTTGAGAAAAATTGGCTATCTGCAATACTTTTAGAGATAATTCGCATTTACTCATTTTGAGTAGACGAGTAATTAGCTATGGGTCTGAAACTTCACAGAGTGAAAGCTCTCCCAAAAGTAGGTGAATGATTTATTTGAGAAAAATTGGCTATCTGCAATACTTTTAGAGATAATTCGCATTTACTCATTTTGAGTAGGTGAGTAATTAGCTATGGGTCTGAAACTTCACCAAGTGAAAGCTCTCCCAAAAGTAGGTGAATGAGTTATTTGAGAAAAAATGGCTATCTGCAATACTTTTAGAGATAATTCACATTTACTCATTTTCAGTAGGTGAGTAATTAGCTATGGGTCTGAAACTTCACCAAGTGAAAGCTCTGCCAAAAGTAGGTGAATGAGTTATTTGAGAAAAATTGGCTATCTGCAATACTTTTAGAGATAATTCGCATTTACTCATTTTGAGTAGGTGAGTAATTAGCTATGGGTCTGAAACTTCACCAAGTGAAAGCTCTGCCAAAAGTAGGTGAATGATTAATTTGACAAAAATTGGCTATCTGCAATACTTTTAGAGATAATT
Source organism: Sabellastarte sp. h YS-2021 (assembly GCA_964017235.1). NCBI lineage: Eukaryota > Metazoa > Annelida > Polychaeta > Sabellida > Sabellidae > Sabellastarte > Sabellastarte sp. h YS-2021. The sequence continues at coordinate 76,761,203 of OZ024929.1, read as the reverse complement.
CGCATTTACTCATTTTGAGTAGGTGAGTAATTAGCTATGGGTCTGAAACTTCACCAAGTGAAAGCTCTCCCAAAAGTAGATGAATGAGTTATTTGAGAAAAATTGGCTATCTGCAATACTTTTAGAGATAATTCGCATTTACTCATTTTGAGTAGGTGAGTAATTAGCTATGGGTCTGAAACTTCACCAAGTGAAAGCTCTCCCAAAAGTAGGTGAATGAGTTATTTGAGAAAAATTGGCTATCTGCAATACTTTTAGAGATAATTCGCATTTACTCATTTTGAGTAGGTGAGTAATTAGCTATGGGTCTGAAACTTCACCATGTGAAAGCTCTCCCACAAGTAGATGAATGAGTTATTTGATAAAAATTGGGTATCCGCAATACTTTTACAGATAATTAGCATTTACTCATTTTGAGTAGGTGAATAAATAGCTATGGGTCTGAAACTTCACAGAGTGAAAGCTCTCCCAAAAGTAGGTGAATGAGTTATTTGAGAAAAATTGGCTATCTGCAATACTTTTAGAGATAATTCACATTTACTCATTTTGAGTAGGTGAATAATTAGCTATGGGTCTGAAACTTCACCAAGTGAAAGCTCTGCCAAAAGTAGGTGAATGAGTTATTTGAGAAAAATTGGCTATCTGCAATACTTTTAGAGATAATTCGCATTTACTCATTTTGAGTAGGTGAGTAATTTGCTATGGGTCTGAAACTTCACCAAGTGAAAGCTCTCCCAAAAGTAGGTGAATGAGTTATTTGAGAAAAATTGGCTATCTGCAATACTTTTAGAGATAATTCGCATTTACTCATTTTGAGTAGACGAGTAATTAGCTATGGGTCTGAAACTTCACAGAGTGAAAGCTCTCCCAAAAGTAGGTGAATGATTTATTTGAGAAAAATTGGCTATCTGCAATACTTTTAGAGATAATTCGCATTTACTCATTTTGAGTAGGTGAGTAATTAGCTATGGGTCTGAAACTTCACCAAGTGAAAGCTCTCCCAAAAGTAGGTGAATGAGTTATTTGAGAAAAAATGGCTATCTGCAATACTTTTAGAGATAATTCACATTTACTCATTTTCAGTAGGTGAGTAATTAGCTATGGGTCTGAAACTTCACCAAGTGAAAGCTCTGCCAAAAGTAGGTGAATGAGTTATTTGAGAAAAATTGGCTATCTGCAATACTTTTAGAGATAATTCGCATTTACTCATTTTGAGTAGGTGAGTAATTAGCTATGGGTCTGAAACTTCACCAAGTGAAAGCTCTGCCAAAAGTAGGTGAATGATTAATTTGACAAAAATTGGCTATCTGCAATACTTTTAGAGATAATTCGCATTTACTCATTTTGAGTAGGTGAGTAATTAGCTATGGGTCTGAAACTTCACCAAGTGAAAGCTCTCCCAAAAGTAGATGAATGAGTTATTTGAGAAAAATTGGCTATCTGCAATACTTTTAGAGATAATTCGCATTTACTCATTTTGAGTAGGTGAGTAATTAGCTATGGGTCTGAAACTTCACCAAGTGAAAGCTCTCCCAAAAGTAGGTGAATGAGTTATTTGAGAAAAATTGGCTATCTGCAATACTTTTAGAGATAATTCGCATTTACTCATTTTGAGTAGGTGAGTAATTAGCTATGGGTCTGAAACTTCACCATGTGAAAGCTCTCCCACAAGTAGATGAATGAGTTATTTGATAAAAATTGGGTATCCGCAATACTTTTACAGATAATTAGCATTTACTCATTTTGAGTAGGTAAATAATTAGCTATGGGTCTGAAACTTCACCATGTGAAAGCTCTCCCAAAAGTAGGTGAATGAGTTATTTGAGAAAAATTGGCTATCTGCAATACTTTTAGAGATAATTCGCATTTACTCATTTTGAGTAGGTGAGTAATTGGCTATGGGTCTGAAACTTCACCATGTGAAAGCTCTTCCAAAAGTAGGTGAATGAGTTATTTGAGAAAAATTGGCTATCTGCAATACTTTTAGAGGTAATTCGCATTTACTCATTTTGAGTAGGTGAGCAATTAGCTATGGGTCTGAAACTTCACCAAGTGAAAGCTCTTTGGGGTAGGTGCTCTGCAGAGATACCCTGAAGATAAAAAATTTCGTCGAAATCGCTCTATGTAGCACGGTTTTCGAAATATTCGAATTTTTGTGTTTTGCAATTTTTGCGCAAAAATTCGAAAATTCAAAATGGCCGCCATTTTTGGCGAGAGAAAAATTTTTTTCAAAATTGGGATAACTACTCTGCAGAGATACCCTGCGGTATCGTCGAAATCGCTCTATCTAGCACGGTTTTCGAGATATAAGCATTTTTGTGGTTTGCAATTTTTGCGAAAATTTCGAAAATTCAAAATGGCCGCCATTTTTGGCGAGACAAAAATTTTTTGAAAATTGGGAAAAGTACTCCGAAGAAATATCCTGCGGGTCAAAAATTTTGTCGAAATTGCTCTATCTAGCACGGTTTTTGAGATATAAGCATTTTTGTGTTTTTCAATTTTTGCGAAAATTTCGAAAATTCAAAATGGCCGCCATTTTTGGCGAGACAAAAATTTTTTGAAAATTGGGAAAAGTACTCCAAAGAAATATCCTGCGGGTCAAAAATTTTGTCGAAATTGCTCTATCTAGCACGGTTTTTGAGATATAAGCATTTTTGTGTTTTTCAATTTTTGCGAAAATTTCGAAAATTCAAAATGGCCGCCATTTTGGGCGAGACAAAAATTTTTTGAAAATTGGGAAAACTACTCCGCAGAGATACCCTGCGGATCAAAAATTTCGCCGAAATCGCTCTATCTAGCACGGTTTTCGAGATATAAGCATTTTTGTGTTTTCCTTATTTGGAAAATTCATAATGATTAATTAATCATTAATTACTAATGAATGCATTTGCCAAGTTTCAGGTGAATTGATAAAATTCCTTTCAAGTTATCATCCGGACAAGCTTCCCCATCGAAAAAAGACATTTTTGGTCATGTGACCTCTCTGATTGGTTGAAATGTCACTGCAGCATATTCAAAAAAATTCCCCAAGGCTACTGCCTAAACCTGCCAAATTTGAAAAGAATCCGCCTAACGGTTACAGAGTTATAAGGAAAACAAAATGCGGAGCCGGCGGAGCCGCAGGAGCCGGCGGAGCCAGAGCCGGCGGAGCCAGAAGCTCTCCCATACACAAACAAGCGTCCCTTGCGGGACGCTTAATTACTCATTTAGCCATTAGGATAGACACCCAAATTACTCACAATTTTGTAGCTAGGGGAAAAGTGGCTGAGTAACATTTAAACAAAATGCTCTAAATGGTTTGGCCTCATTTGACCTTGAAGGAGGGGCCCAAGGTCAAATCTGACTACATCAGAAGATTCCCAGCCATGATTTCCTATAGGTTGGCTTCACATGCCAAACTTCTAGGACCAATAATAAGGGAGATAGAGGTACTTTTCATGACTGACAAGAAATGCCTGTGGCGGCCATCTTGTTTTTCAAAATGAGGCCAAAATTATTCCCAGCCAAAATTTTGTAATGATGAACATATCCGTGAATTTACGATCTCAACCTATAATACCCTTTGCTCTAGAGGGCCACCAAAACTCCTTGCAGAAAGTAGAAAACGCCCCTGGCGGCCATCTTGTTTTTTCAAAATGAGGCAAGATTTTGTAACGATGAATCTATCCTGCAAATTTAAGAACTCTACCTATAATACCTTGGCCTCCAGAGGGGTAACGGGAAAATCTCTAGTATCCTCTACACACTACTCATGCATAATCCATACAGGCACCGGTGGATGCAATTAAGGATGGGTCGGTATCAAAAATGTGTACATCGGAAGGTTGTCAATGCAAAACTGTACCGATTCCGGGACTCCGTGTTTTAGTACACCCCTCATAGACATTTCCTCTTACCGAAATCACAATAAAAGTCTGAAAATACACAAAATATGAGAGAAACATGTACAGTTTCTTCAAATTTCTTGTTTGTTCCCAATATTTTAAGTTTTCCTTTCATTATATGTGCTGTCAAGTGAGATTTAGGTTATGAAGTGTCGCAACCAAAACATGGCGGTTCTGTCCAACATATCACTAATTTGCTATAATAGGCTGCAAACGGACGATAATATGAAGAAAAAAGCTTATAATTCCTTTGTGTATGTTTCTAATTTTTAACTCTTCCCTCCATTATATATGTTGATAAGAGAAGTGGCGGTTTTAAAATCTCACCAAGGTATTTCAGTAAAATGCTTTCAATACTGAGATACCGGGCCTACTGACCCATCCCTAGTAGCAATATCAGTTTAATAGTGCCCCTTTATTTATTGAGAAGTTTATGACCAAAAAGTGTTTACAGCATTGCTATGGCAACAGGTGTAGCCAGTTCCCCCGAACAAAACCTAATCAGCTCTACATCCTCATGGAGTAAACATATCCTGAAAATTTGGTGAATATCCATGCCTGGACTTAGACTGTGGAATACCCACAAACTTTAAGACCTAAAAATATTAGAAGTGTTGCCATGGCAATAGTTGTTGCCAGATACCCAGATAACCTAAGCAGCTCTACATCCTCCTGGGGTAAACATAACTGGAAATTTCGTTTAAAATCCATGCCTGGGTTTAGGCTGTGGAACATCCTAAAACTTTAAGACCCAAAAATCTTAAAAGTGTTGCCATATACTCCCTAAATCTTAATCAGCTCTAGATCCTCTTGGGGTAAACATATCCTTAAAACTTGGCGAAAATCCATGCACAGATATAGGCTGTGGAACACCAACAACCTTCATGACCACCACCGCCCGAATGGCACAGGGGATGACTATAATCCCAGCCTTTATGGGCTGGGGTTAAAAACCTATAAATCTAGCGTAATATGTCACATTTTCGCTTTATAGAGTTTATTAACTTCTAAACACCTAGTGACGACATTTCCTGCTTCAAATCATGGCTCATGGAGAATCTCTAAACATAGAGTCCATAGGAGGGGGTTGGCGGAGTTGGTTTTCATACTCACAGGGTACATAATATACACACAACAGGTTTCCATGCAGAAGATTCACAATTGGTGAAAGCAATTTATTATTTCTATGTTCCCAAAATAGGAGAATAGATATCATAAGTTCAACAAAATTATACCATAAATTACCCAATATATAAAACAATTTCTCTGCCACTGATGAGATTACCAATTGCTTTTTAACCATCACTCATTTCAGCTCCAACCCAGGAGCCAAAGCATGTTCACCAATTGCAAAATATTTACACGGAAGCAGGGTGCAAACTCGTAATAATGATGTACACATTTCATTATCTACCCTATGCCATTAAAACAGAATCGTTCAATACCCAACCATCACTTTGCAAACATTAGTGAAACTTAATTCTACTGAAAATTTAAAAATCTGTATAAAGCGACCATAAATGAAAATTAATGTAATTTTATTTAATTTCTTAAATTTGAAAATTGGTGACATTTTCTTCTTTTAATATTTCCACTATTATTGTGTACAGACTTCAGAGTAAAATACAAAATTCGCCAAAGCTTGTAAGATTCGCCATGTGGCATGGAAAATTCACTACTGAGGTCTTTGAAATGCAAAGAGTAAAATTTAGTCATTATTTTTACCATATCAGAAATAGGTTGTAACTGTCACAAAATGAATTTTCATAACAATATTTGGTAGTAAACTCAACATTTATTATTTTAATCAAACAAATTTAAGATTTAGAATTTGAAGATTACAAATAAGGCTCAATATTAATGCAGGAATTCAAGTACAATTTCAATGATGATATCAACCTCTAATTGCACTTTGAATATTAATACTGAAATATCATTTCACAATTGAAAATGCATCATTAACAGATACTAGAACCTTCAGTATCAAAAATTACATTATTTAAAATTAAAGGTTTAACACAAAAATGTTTTACAAGTAATCAAATGCCTCAAAGGTTTTGAAGTTATTTTTCCAATATATGAATAGTAATGATCAAAATATAAAGTATTAACAACATTAAATGGAACATACTGCCTCATGAGGCGTTAGAAACAATATTGAAATGAACGTTTTTGGGATCAATATTAAAATCCAAAAAGCTATTGAGATTATTTTTGAAATATTAAAAAATAACTCCTCCACAACTCAATGTACATTTAACATGGACTAAATTATGCATTTACTTTTCAAATGCAGGCTATGGGGCTGACTGGTTCATATTGGAAGAAAACAAAGTTAGGGACACCGATACACAATAAACAGGACTTTGATTTTATTACAGACATTAAGGATTAATTCCTTTCTACAATCAGACAAGAAATATTTGGCTAAAACAATAGGTAATCTGTTAAAGACTACTATACGAAATAAATCTGTTTAATTTTTGTAGTGACAAATTTTGAGTTCATGCTAAATGTATGGTAGCCAAACATTTCTCCAAATTTAAAGTAAAATTTGCACTGAACGGCCTTTCAATATAGATTTAAGAGTTGGTCAGTACAAAATTGTCAGAAATAGGGTCTGTTTAATAAGCAGTGCTCCTAATCTGATTCAAACTAATCTGAGGAAGACAAATGATGGGGAAAAACTTTAGTTTTACAGAAGGCTACACAGGCTATGTAAGAGGGTTTAAACATATAATCAGTAGTGGTGGAACGATTGTCTACAGACATCGAATGGTTGGTCGAAATTCACTGTAATAGCGATGATCGATCCGGAAGAAGTGTACATCGATTCATCATTATCCTTGAAGATTTCGTAATATTTAGTGATGTGTCTACATATCCACGCTTTATTTACAAGTATTTTAGGCTTTTTTCTCAATAATTTAACAGATTTGTCACGAATTTTTGGTTTGTTTATATCTGCCGCCATATTTACAGGAAGTGAGCGTTTTCGGTAGATTCTAAACGTCGAAACAACGTTATTCCTACCGCATCAACATATACTTCATCCCGGAATGTGTTTCCTGCTATAGCCTACATTGGATTTGATTATGGCTCGATCATCGCTCAGAAAAATGGATGATTAATCGACCATGCAACTTGAGGCGATTCCCATCACTAATAATCAGGGTCCTAGTTAATAAACCACATATCTAAGCTTCGCCTTTTCAAAATCATTATAGATCTAACATAGTTTTATTGTTATGTAATCTTTTGATTCAAGATACTTTTTTCGGTAGTGTGCAACATTTAAAAAAAAAAGATTTTTTTTCCATGTAATAACACTGGTACAGGCTACACGTGAAAAACAATTATAAATGTACTTCAGGTTCATATAGAATCAGTTTTGAGGTACAGCCACCACAAAATTCAGTTAATTTGAAGGCTTAAAGGTCATAGGAAACATATTTCACAAAAATTGTGAAGTTAACTTAATTCAGTAGACAAACAACCTATAGAATGAAAATGTGGTTTATTTTAAGAAATATATCGTACAAGATCCATAAATAACATTAGAAAAAACAAGAGGAGAGTGCCCGTGAACGGGCACTGTGTCAGCTGACTGAGTGTTTTTGATTTGTGAAGGTGATTAGAGGACAGAATAATTATCAGGAAAAGGGCTGTACAGAAATACAGTAAATGGTAACTGAACAGCAAGTTCGAAAGAAATTCCGAAGCTGACAGAAGAAAAGGATAAAAAAGTTGTGCCCTGTAAATGGTATTATGAAGGAAAATAACAAGGTAATTGTTTAAGTGTAAAAAATAGGTTAAAACATATTTAAAGAAATACTACAAATGCAATATCCTCGTTCGACCTTGAAGAAGGGGTCCAAGGTCAAATCTAACCACACAAATACATTCCCAGCCCATGATTTCCTATGGTTTACCATTCCAAACCTCTAGGACCAATTATAAATGAGTTATAAGCACTTTTAAGCTTGGCTGTCCTCATTTGACTTTGAAGGAGGGGTCAAAAGGTCAAATCTGACCATACCAAAAGATTCCGAGCCAATGATTTCCTATGGGATGGTTTACCATCCCAAATCTCTGTCACCAATAATAAGCGAGTTGTAGGCACTTTCAATTTTCGCTATCCTCATTTGACCTTGAAGGAGGGTTCCAAGGTCAAATCGGACCATATCAACAGATTCACAGCCCATGATTTCCTGTCTGTTTACCATCCCAAACCTCTGGGACCAATAATAAGCGAGTTATAAGCACTTTTAAGTTTGGCTATCCTTGTTTGACCTTGAAGGAGGGGTCACTGAAGGTCAAATCTGACCACACCAAAAGATTCCCACCCCATGATTTCCTACAGGTTGGTTTATCATCCCAAACCTCTAGGATCAATAATAAGGGAGATATAAGCACTTTTCATGACTGACAAAAAACACCTGTGGCGGCCATCTTGTTTCTCAAAATGAGGCCAAAAATATTCCCAGACAACATTTTATGGTTATTAATATATACTGCAAACTTAAGAAAGCTAGCTAAAATATTTTTTTTCATCAGAGCAGTAATGGTGAAATCTCTCTCTACACACTGCGGCTATCCAGTAGATACAATGATTTACTCAACAGTGAGAACCTGAAAGTAGCTATTGCTCAGCTATGCCATGACATAGAGGTCTGCAATTTCACTATGTTATAGCTGACCAAAAATTCTGTGAATAACATATTTAACAAATTACTCTAAATGTAATAGTTTTCAAGTTACAATTGATTTACTCAACAGTGAGAACCTCAAAGGAACTATTACTCAGCTATGCAATGAGCTACATGTCTGAAATTTTACTATGTTATAGCTAACCCAAAAGTAGGTGAACAACATATTTAAGCAAACTACTGTAAATGCAATAGTTTTCAAGCTACAACTGATTTACTCAACAGGTCTGCAATTTCACTATGTTATAGCTGACCAAAAATTCTGTGAATAACATATTTAACAAATTACTCTAAATGTAATAGTTTTCAAGTTACAACTGATTTACTCAACAGTGAGAACCTCAAAGGAACTATTATTCCGCTATGCCATGAGCTATGGGTCTGTAATTTCACTATGTTATAGCTGACCCAAAAGTAGGTGAACAATACATTTTAACAAAATACTCCAAATGCAATATTTTTCAAGTTATAGCTGATTTACTCAACAGTCAGTACCTGAGAATAGCTATTGCTCAGTTGTGCCATGAGCTATAGGTCTATAATTTCACTATGTTATAGCTGACCCAAAAGTAGCTGAATAACATATTTGCACAAATTTCTGTAAATGCAATAGTTTTCCAATTATAACTGATTTACTCAACAGTGAGAACTTCAAAGTAGCTATTACTCAGCTATGAAATGAGCCACAGGTCTGAAACTTCACTATGTTATAGCTGACCCCAAAACAGGTGAATAACATATTGAAACAAAATACTCTAAATGCAATAGTTTTCAAGTTATAAGTGATTTACTCAACAGTGATAACCTAAAAGTAGCTATTACTCAGCTATGCCATGAGCTACAGGTCTGAAATTTTACTATGTTATAGCTGGCCCAAAAGTAGCTGAATAACATATTTATACGAAATTCTCTAAATGCAATAGTTTTTAAGTTACAAGTGATTTTACTCATGATGGAAGTTACTGAAAAGCCCAAAAGTAGCTATTACTCACTTAGCTATTGAGACAGACACCCAACTTACTCACCATATTGTAGCTATGAAAAAAGTAGCTGAATAACATATTTTAACAAAATGCTCTAAATGCAACACTTTTCAAGTTATAAGTGATTTACTCAACAGTGATAACCTAAAAGTAGCTATTACTCAGCTATGCCATGAGCTACAGGTCTGAAATTTCACTATGTTATAGCTGGCCCAAAAGTAGCCGAACAACATATTTATACGAAATTCTCTAAATGCAATAGTTTTCAAGTTATAAGCGATTTACTCAACAGTGATAACCTAAAAGTAGCTATTACTCAGCTATGCCATGAGCTACAGGTCTGAAATTTCACTATGTTATAGCTGGCCCAAAAGTAGCTGAATAACATATTTATACGAAATTCTCTAAATGCAATAGTTTTCAAGTTATAAGCGATTTACTCAACAGTGATCACCTAAAAGTAGCTATTACTCAGCTATGCCATGAGCTACAGGTCTGAAATTTCACTATGTTATAGCTGGCCCAAAAGTAGCTGAATAACATATTTATACGAAATTCTCTAAATGCAATAGTTTTTAAGTTACAAGTGATTTTACTCATAAGGGAAGTTACTGAAAAGCCCAAAAGTAGCTATTACTCACTTAGCTATTGAGACAGACACCCAACTTACTCACCATATTGTAGCTATGAAAAAAGTAGCTGAACAACATATTTTCACAAAATGCTGTAAATGCAACACTTTTGAAGTTATAAGTGATTTAGTGCATGATTTCATGAATTTTAATGCATTAAAAATTATTAAAAAAATTTATTAAAAAAAAAGTAAGACAGATCCAGGTCTCATACTCACACAAGAGAATCTACCTCTGGCCTAGTACATATATGCAAGATATGAGAGAAATCCCTGCAATAGTCACTGAGAAAATTGTGATAAAAAGTTGAAATTTTCACACTTTTGGTGGGGGTACCCCCCTTGTAATGTCTCTAGCAAACAGACGAACAGACAGATTTGCATGCCTTGAACATTTTTTCATCCTCGATAGATAAGGTATCTTTTAAAAAAAACAGCATGTCTCTAGGCCTTGTAGTTTTGGAGAAGAAGTTGTTCACGCGGACGCGTATGCGGACGCGTACGCCCACGCCGCAGAGTGATGACATAATGTCAGCTGACTGACAAGTCAGCTGACATAATAAATATCACGAAGTGGAGTAAAAAGCCGACATGTTGTTCTTCTTGTAGTAGATGATTGATGACGTCACAGGTTCATAACGAAGTTCTGTTTAGTTGGAGATATAATGTATATATTTACAAACTGAAGGAAGATAACAGGTTTCTTTGCCAGAAAAAGGCTCACTAGCCTTTATTTTTTGCAGACGTTTTTTTCAAGTTTTATCTAATTTTTAACCACTAATAGTTATAACAAATACAGATATACTATAAGTAGACTTGTCTTGGAATGCAGAAAGCGTAAACATCTGTATAAGATATTGCCTCCCATTTTTATAAGGTTTTTAAACTGTGATGGGAAAGTAGCCTTTCACAAGTTAGATATTTACATAAAACTAAAAATCTGTTGACAAATTCAAAAGTTGTCATTAAAATGTAACTGGATACTGTTTTTGCCTTTAATCACCGGTACTTCTAACAAGATAAGGTATGATGTAAAGTGAAATCAAAATATACAATTTGTTTTTATTTGCATAAATCATTTATAAAAGCATGCTGTTGTAGTCAAATTTATTGAATTTATTGAATCCTTAAGTTCTAACTTTTATATTATCAGTTCATGAAATAATTCGGTATATAATGGGTTTTCCTTAAGATATATAGTAGTTCAGTACTTCATGGCCTTAAGCTTGGATAATTTTAAGTTTTGTAAATTAGTTGTAGTGTTGGTATCGAGTAATAATATGTATATCGATATTAAACCACAATTTTCCCTTTCGTATCGATCGATATTGAAATATCGGGTCATAGATGTTTTCCGGGAGATACCTTCCAAACTCTTTCGCAGGTTTTAGTTGTTTCCCAAAACGTAAACAAATATGGCGTTTCCGCTTTAGCGGTAAGTGAAAGTTGACAAAAATAATATGAAAACCTTTATATTTTTCAAATATTGTCCTTTATTTGAATGAAAAACACCATAGTGGTACCTGTTAAGTGGTATGTTTTGATATTGATAATGGACCCTACATTATCGATATCAGCGTATTTAGCATAGATCGATAAATATTTCAATATCGATAAACAATACCAGCACTAATTAGTTGGTAACATTTTCTTCTCAATTTAAGCCTTTGTTGAGACCAAGAAAAAGGAATTGTGTTTGGGGGACTTTAATCAACAGTATACACTGTAGATGGCTAGACGCATTATGTATACTATGAAAGCAGCATTGTTTACAGTTTTGGTGGGAAAGTTCTGAACTAATATGGGGAACATATATGATTATCCTTGCTTGAGGCCCAGTTCTAAAGACATTAATGTTGTATTTGTTTCATCTCCTAGCAATAATTAGTTTTCAAAATTGAAAAAATACCTATCAAAACTCATCTCAGAGTTGAACCTGGTTGCATTGTTTTGTGATTTTTATCCAACTTGCTTAATACCTCTCTAAATAATTTTTTATCTGAAACAAATATGAAAGATGTTCTCAAGGCTATTTCAGAAACTTACTGTGGCAGAATGATGTCTTATAAACAAATAAACTTCATAAAAACAGATAATGCAATTTTTTAAATATATATGTATGTATTAAAAGGCCTATGAAAATGATAGTTTGTTTACATTGTCGTGAACCTGTGACGTCAAGGCTAATACTTTTTACGGGAGTTGTCGAGTGAAAAATATTGGCGACAGTTGTGAAAATCTTGAAAAAACAGCCAGAAAATGACTGAATATACCATGTAACCTTGTCCAGACGCATCTTATTTTTAGAGAAATTGAACTTTCATATGTATATGTAATTATTGATGACTGATCTGAAAATGCTTCCTATGACCTTTAAGTAGAAGTTAGCCCAAACAAGAACCCAGCCTGTGGATCTTATGAGGTTTTAACTCTACTGGATCTACTCTACATCACTAGAGAAGTAACTAACCTTCTTGCAATGTCCACTTGCACTGAATGATCTATCACCAGATCAGCTGGACAACTGGGATTTATCTTTTCGGGATTACCACCTAGTCTTTTCACTGCATCACGCATGGCAGCAAAGTCCACGACTGCTGGAACTCCACTGAAACATTGTATGAATACATTATATCGCGATTTTGAAATTGCCAAAAACCATACCAAAATGTAAAGTGTGTCACGAATAGGGATGGGTCGGTACCAAAAATCTGTACATTGGGAGGTCACCAATACAAAACCATACCGATTAAGGCGTTTCGTGTTTTAGTACACCCCAATCGAACATGGACGTTCCTCTTAATGAAATTGCAATAAAAGTCCATAAATACACAAAATATGAGATAAAAGTGCAGAATTTCTTCAGATTTTTGGTTTCTTCTCAATATTTTAAGTTTTCCTTCCATTATATGTGTTGGCAAAACGAAGTGACGGTTGTAAAATCTCATCACGGTATTTCAGCAAAATGGTCTCGGTACCAATATACTAGGCCTACCGACCCATCCCTAGTCACGAAGATATTGCAATATTTTAAACTGATGAAAATACCACTAATCTTGAGTAATAATCAGGAAGTGGGAGGGGTGAAAATATTGTGGGTGGGCAAGTGGGGTTAAGAGGAGTATACATACGTGAAGTCCTGAAGGATGACTCTGGCTGGTTTGAATGGAATTTCGACACTGGCACTCTGATTCTTTTCCCAGTCCAGAATGTTCTCCACGTCATGCTCACTGATTTCAAAGTTGTCGCAGTTGCGCACAGCCGACTCCAGTAACACGCGTATGGAATAAGGCAGCTTTCCTAAAATGACATAAAGCTACTGTTAGTATCATATACCAATATTTCAGTATCATTTCACGATATCATTTACCATAAAAAAAAATTTTAAAATCCATAAAAAATGAGGTTTGAATCAGACATTAAGTTCAATTTGGCAACAATCTGGTAATGTTATAGCATTACTTTCACAATAACGAAGTTACAGTATTACGCTTCATACTTACACCACATATATGTCTGATTCCTTTTAAACATATTTGAAGAAACTAAAAATTATATGCATTGAAAATTTTAAAAATTTAATGTCACATTTAAATGAGTTACAAGTCCTTTAGTTTTATCTGTTAAACTTACTCTTCGAATAAAACAAGCATTCATGATCAGTTCTAGTTTTCATAAAAATGTAAAATAATATTCTGTAATCTCTAAACCTCTAAAATAGTAAAGTTCTGTACAATATTACCATAAGCTTCGAGAGTAAATACACATAGTTCTATCGTTAATTTATACAATACAATAGGTCTTTAAGTGACACTGGGGAATTTACACAAGGTGACTGTACGCTTCATTGCACAACTAGACATTGCGTCTCGATGTAGTGTATCCCCGGACGGGACATGGTTGAAGCGTGACATACAGAGTGATATACACCATTATAGGTGTGAAAGACCACATTCGGTTTCCGAGATATAGCCCGGACAAGACTTCATAGGTCAAGGTCCCTACGGCAAGGTCAAATCAAGGTCACACCATGAGGTTGCACACCTACACCACCTAAGTAATGTCCCTACCAAGTATCAACTTCCTACACCTTACGGTTTCTGAGATATAGCCCGGACAAGATTTTCAAACTCAAGGTCACTACGGCAAGGTGAAATCAAGGTCACACCATGACGTTGCACAGCTACACCCCCTAACCAATGTCCCTAGACTATGTCTCAGCAGGGGCAGGCTTATATGAAACAACTGCCTTCATCATGTCCTTAATTGCGGAATCAGCAGATTTTCTCTGTAACCAACAATCCTCTGTAATCAGTAAGCCTGGATACTGCTACTCCATCATGTAGTCAAACTCCAAAGCCATTTTCAATAGTTTCCGTGCAACATAGCATTAAATGTGAAAATATCTCCAAAAATCCAAAAACGGCCTCGGTGAAGTACTTTGGTGGTCTGTGGATGACCTTCAATGAAGAGCTTCAACATCAAATTTCTGCATGCTTACAGAGGCGGATATATGTATCACATATACCACCCATAGGATGATCTAACTTTCTATATAATATGAGAACTGGGACAAAATGTGAAAAATGGCCAAAATCTGACCTTTAAGAGGCCACCAGTAACCTTAAAATTGAAGGTCAAGGTCACAAAACAATAGCGTTAGTGGTATTGCCCATATATACCCACAAACCCACAATTTGAAAGGTCTAACTAAATTATTTTTAAGTTATCCAGTCTGAAAGGAAATCTCTGCGGTGGCGGTGTGACCGTACTGAATCCTAAGTATCCCCAACTTTCGTCCAGGGATACAATAATCCCTAATTGCACTTTTCTGTAATTCTTCTTATTTCAACTGGCAGATTATTCCAAACTTTAGGTGCACTGTAAGAAAAGGATTTGTCGCCTGTAGTTAGATCATTTTAACCTCAATGTACAATTGATAGATTTAATTCAGTAGAACTTACCATATCTTGTGTCATTTAGGCCAGGAAGATCATAGTAGCTGAGCTGTTCATCATCCACAGTGGTTGTCTTCAGCAACTTTGAAAATGGATTACCTACATAATAATGATTAAACAAAAATAAAATCTTTATTTAAGTGATCAAATCAAGCGTTAAACAGATGTAGAGTTGAACAATGTGAAACTGTACCGATTCTGGGATTCCCCCAAAAATGCACTTTAGTACAACCAATCAAATAGGCCCACTGAAACTCAAAACAAAATATGGCAGTCCTGCTCAACGAAATCACTAGAAAGGGCACCAAATACACAAAAATATGGCATAAACGTTTGTAATTTTTTTTCATTTTTTAAATTTTGTTTCCAAGAATTTCACAATTGCAAGAAGCAAGCTATGAACTAATTTTTGCATATGGTTGCTGCTATCACTTTCTTCTGTATGTCTGCCAAATATAGTGTTTCTGGCTAATTTCCTTTTTACATAGCACCAAAAAAACCCTGCAACAAATAGCCAGCCTCGACAGGCAAGAAACCCAGCCCGCAGGTACAACTAAATGGGCAACAACATTCCGATTTGGGAAAATCTTGGGAACAACTTCCTTCAGCGTCAGCACCGGTATGACTGGCCAATTGTTGTTACAATCCTGACTGTCAATATAGTTTTCTTGCCTCCATTTTTTGAAGTAACAATCCACTGTATACTTGATTTTATATTTTTGGGTGTAACATACGTAAATAGTGTTTATAGTACACATTATTTTTGAGTTCTTTCACAACTTCATAAACAATCACTTATCCACATTGTCAACAAGCATTATCCGAAACGCATTTGGATGGAAGAAATAAAACCCTCAACAAACTCTTGATCCATGCACGGTTTCGATTTTTTAGAAGATCTCTTGTCTTTTCGCTTTATATATTTCCCACATCGCCTTGTAAAATACTCCAAGAAAATCCACGTTTGTAGGCGAATTAATGCGCGTAATCCCGAGTAAAACGCGGCCTAGAAGCAACACTGTTCTTCTGTCCGGTTTTGTTTTACCTTACTGGTGCAACTTACTTCAAAGTAGGTCAGTTATGATGCGTTACCGGACAGAAGAATAATTGACTACTGTACTCTAGCGAGTTGAAGTGGTTGCCAGTCTGGTCATCCGTGGTATTTTCGTGCCATTGGAGTTTTCGTGGTATTAGGATTGCTTCTATATTTAACCTAGTATTAAACACTGTCAGTTGTGGAACGATGTATTTTTGTGATTTAATATGTTTTTCCCAAGTAATTTTATTTGATATTTCAGTGTAAATTAAAATAAAGTTGATCTACAAATTTTGTAAGAAATTACAATAATGTAAAATGTTACTGCTCAGCCTGTGAATTTCGTCCCCAGTGACGCTTAATTTCCATCGGTGAATTACACATTAATATTGCAAGTTGTGCTTACATGTGTTTAAATACAAGCGTTGTTGGTAATTACAATAGGAATCACACTATAACTCGAAGTGTGACACCATCGATTCTTGTCAGCTCGATCATTTGCAAGGACAGAAAATTAATCATCTGGCAAACTTGTGGAAAACTAGCTGGACGGAAAATACACCGAGTTTCTGTCCCGTCACCAATTGCTATTGATATACTGATGAACACAATGGCGAGGGACAGCTCACATGTACCTCTTTTCTGTGTAAATTTTGAACGGCATATTTGTACACATATTACCACAAGTATAAAGTGTTATTTGGTTACATACATATGCCGTCCACTTATATTTCATGCCAATCAAACTGGCATGTATATATTTCAACCTATTTTCAAACTGTAAACAAAGCTTCAACATTACATAGTTCTCTACAAAAGAAATTCCTGGGTATTTCTAGCCATATTTTACAAATAGGGGGATATATATGGGCGTGGCTGCAGTACGGTAAAAACGTTCCGTAGAAAATAGGCTACAATACGCATTGTCGCACTCCAGCACTTCATCTCTTCGTTTTATTGGTTAATTAATCACATTTGCAGACAAAATTAGACTGGTATTTCCTTAAGTCTGTGTGTGCAAGTATTTGATATTTTATTTATAAATGTTGCTAGAAAACTTCAACAGTAGTTGCGGTAAGAGTAAAATATTTGTATTTGTCTCGAGTGAGGTTTCAGCAACAATTGTTTTCATTGGTTAATTAAATTAATCCTGTTTGCAGTAGTTAGTTTGCAGATGAAAAATAGACTGGTACTAGAATTTGATATTTTATTTCAATTTGTAAAATATTGCCAGATTTTCCGTTTCTAAAATGTAGAAACCCCCACTGTGGCCTCAGATTTTCTTCACTCCATAAGATGTCAGATGCTACCAATTATCGCCGGCTTCCAATTATCGCCAGACAAAATTCAAATAGATATAATTTCACCAAAGTAGCATCCCAAGTCTAGCAAATAAGGTAAAACTATTTCCAAAGTGAATGGAACAAAAACACAACAAAAAACTTTCAAAATATATGACCATTACTGAAATATGAACATTTAATTTTCTGGTGGTGATAATTGGTAGCAAGGCAGTACAGTAGTTAATTTACTGGAATATGGCAAATGAATGCTACCGTACTGTAGAATTTCTTCTCGAGTGCAGTAATTTACCGTACTCCAGCCACTTCGTATATATATATAGCCAACCAATCTATTTTTCGTCTGCAAACGTGATTAATCCATTCAATTAACCAATGAAAACAATTGTTACTGAAACCGCACTCAAGACAAACTTCTGGAGTGCGGCAATCCGTACTGCAGCTTACTTTCTAGGGAACGGTTTTACCGTACCGCAGCCACGCCCTTTAATTTAACAACATGTGTATTGGAAACTGGATACAGCTATTCAATTAGTGCACTAGCTTTTTAAAGTGAATGCAATAATTCTCAACAGTTCAAGGTTTACACATGAAACAGGTACATGTGAGCTCTGTCCCTCGCCATTGCGTACCATCAGAAATATCAACAGAAAAACGCGATGGGACAGAAACTCGGTCTACAGTAGACGGTAAAGTGTCCATCTGGTTTGTCACGTAGGCTCAACGATCCCGGTCTGACCCAAATTTTGGCTTTAAATAAGGGAGGCCGTAAATATCCTAAATATTTCTATGTTTATTATATCAAAGTAAAAAGTCGTAGTTTTTACATGTTGTGCACATCAAAATATTTAGATCAAACATTTGACAACAAACCTGATGCCATCTTTTGATTTTTGAGCAACAATGTTCAAGGCCAAAAACAAACAGCGACTTCATTCGGATATTTTTTTCTATGACAACGAAGCATGAAAATTTGAATTCTTGGTACAACATTGCTGGTATGTACTTGTATATCTGTCACATTATAGATTCAAATGTAGGACAATTTTGCATCTTCTAATTAGAAATTGTAGCAGGGCTGAGTATTTTACTGAAATAAGCACAATTCTAGTGTAGGGTCTAAGACTAAAAATACTTAAGAACCTGAAAACAGTTTGTAAATTATTCCAAATAAATTATAGATCTCTGTTAGTTATCTGCTTAAGCTGATTTACGTTGCATTAACATTCAGATACAAAACTGTAGCCTCAGTCCAGAATGTTTCAGTCCAAGTCTCTTATTCCATAACAAAATAAAAACAAGATGCACTCGAAGAGAGTAAAACACTCCACTCATTGTGACATGACTCACGAGTGGTATAAAATATTCTATTATCTCCCATCCATTGTCATTTATATTTTAAGCTGAAGTATTTTTATAAATATTGAATGATTTACAGTTAACATAAGAAAACATATTACTGCCCAATGTCCTAGATCTGTGTACATTTGGAACTTGATAATTCATTTTTATATACACGTGGCGTTCTGTGCAGTTTTCTTCATTATTTCTTGTGGGCATATTCAATTTAATTTATAAATATTTTATAATCAATAAATTACCTTTTATTTATAAGAAATACAATGCTTTCAAACATTTGTATATCTTTGACGTAGTTATATTTGTTGATGAAAGTAATTGTTTTAAAATCTTTTTCTTTTGTCACATTTTCAAAACCAAATCTCAGAGATGTGCTCATGCATATTAATGAGATGTACAAGCACTGGAATAGATCTTAAACAGTTATATTTACTGAATGGCCCAATTCGTTTTGTGGTCTTTTTATATAAGCTTCCTATCAATAGTAGTTCGAAGTTAAATATGATATATATGGACTTATTAGGATTCATTTTAAAACAACAGATTTTGTTGAAACTTTTGTACTAGACTGTCATCTGTATTGGAACACTAGCGAATTTTATTTTTTAACTTGTGATTTCTTCGCCATTTCTACATATATTTTGATGCATTTAGAATGAGCAGAAAAGCTATAATAATACATTTCTATTGATATAAATAACATGTGCAGATTAAGTGGTTTCTGAAATACATCTATTAAGTCTTAAAAACTTTGACACATATTTCCCCAAAGCTATAATGAATAAAGTGATGTAATTACACATTGATTATGTCAAAAATTTGTAAAGAAATTATGACGGGATATTGATTAACATACATGACAAACAGGAGATTTTCCTGTATATGCCCAATTGAAAACAAGAAAAAACTGTCTCCTGACTTTAATTTTCACTCAAATTTCACCAAATTTGGAGTAATCATTGTGTCACACAGTGTGTTTATAATATTGTAGCGGGCTTAAGTATTTTACTTAAGGAAACTGATTGGTATAGAGTGCATGTGGCCTGAGACTAAAATACTTAAGAGCCCAAAACCAGTTTGTAAATTATTCCAAACTATATGCACCTGATGCATTACCATGCAGATACATAGAAATACCCTCAGTCCAAAATGATTCAGTCCAAGTGTCAGATTTCTATATAAGTATCAAAATAAACTATCAAACATATTAGTCAACAAGTGGGCAATTCAATATAACAAAGTCGCACAGTCCAAAGTCTAAAGGTTCAATCGGCAAGATTAATCATGCTAATTTATACTCTTGTTGTGTGACACAATGAGTTATATTCGACTGTATGTGAGTATATGCATGTTATTCAATCATACTTAATTGAAGTAATAATCAACTAGGCAAAGAGAAAGACCAATAGATTTTATATAACTGAACTTAATTTATTCACATATGATGCCATATACAATTAAGTAGGATTAAAATAATTCTAAGGCACAAACTATAACTTGTACGAGTAAACTTTAAATGTTACTAACAAGGATTACTACAGAACTGTAACTACAGAATTGTAAAGTTCAAGAAACTGGTTTATTCAGTCAGCATAGATTATTCTGTGAAAATTTATACTGTCTAACCATTGTTTCCCTCTATTATAGCATAGTTCTGGCTATATATTGTAACATCAAGCCTGACAAAAGTGTAAAATACTTAATTAAGGTCCTGGAACCTGCATAAATCATAAAATAACAATGTTATGCAACAATTTGTAATTGCAGCTATAGAATTAGTATGTGGTTGCAGTGATTGCACAGAAAGTCTATATTAAGTTCTTGCAAAATGCGGTTGTTTATTGATTTTTGGACTTTCTAAGTTCCTTTTGCTTAACACAAATGTGGCCTTTTCAAACAAAAGCCAAAACCACTGAAAATACTTCCTTATATAGATTACTGGGCTATCCCTATGCCAGCCTACCATAAGTAGTTCCAAAGAGAATCTGTTAGTTTTAACCAAAATTCAACCAAATATCACATAAAAATGCATAAAATATGCAAATTAAATAAATTATAATATTGCAAATATTTTACAACAATTGTTTGTCACCTACATTACCGACGTGATATACTTGTACAACAATGGTTGATAGTTTGACAGTAAAAATGCTTCAAAGGCTACATTCTTTAAAATATGAACAAAATATGGCCATGCCATAGAGTCATAAACCACTGACAGCAGTTATTTACATAGATTTAACAACTACTTTCTTGCATATCCCTACACCAAACTATTACAAATAGTACCAACGCAAATCTGCATGTTTTTAATGTAAATTCAATCAAATATCACTTGAAAATATACAAAACATTTAGGTTTAATAAATTTTAACACTGCAAATATTTAAAAAAATGTTTTGTCACCTACTTTAAAGTCTTCAGACAAGACATACTTGTACAACAATAGCAATTGCTTTTACAGTTGAAAACTTCCCAAAAGCTGTAATTCTTTAAAAAAATAAGCCAAACATGCAGATAATCTATGATTTGTTAGTATGAAAGGTTAGTATGCAATAGATTTCAGCTGTTGTCCACTTTTGGGTGGGATCTCATGAAAAAAAACCACTTTTCTCAGTGAGTGAATTATCATTAAGTTAGCTACATGCAGTCTATGATCCCAAACCAACTGTTACTAGTATCTCTATTGGGAGAGATCCCAGTTGGAACTTGGACTTTACATTTGTCTGGGGCAGTATTCACAAACAATACTTAGACAATTCCCGACTTAGAAACAGTATTCATGAACATTCGAAACTCTAGCTTACTGGATTGGGGAGGTCCTCAGTGGCCTAGTGGTTAGCAAGTTTGGCATCTAATCATAGGCTGTCACCTCTGTGGGTTCGAGTCCCACAAGTGGCAATTCTGAGGACCTGTCCCAATATGACCCTGGCTGTTGAACGGGACGTAAAACCCCAACTTTGACTTTACTGGATTGGGCAAGGTCATCTAAAGGAATGTGGCTTCAGTGTTTCTTAAGATGTATTCAATTGCAAGTTATTATGTGGTTCCAATACTGATACCCATGTAATATTCCACCTTTGGATCGATGTTGTTCGCATGGTCAGCAGATGCTTTTGATGTTGGGCCAATATTGGGCGGATGTTGGCTCTTGGTTGAATGGTCTGTCATCAATGGTTGCCCAAGGGTGGCTTGGCGATTACTACTCAGACTGCATATCTCTGTATTTTGCCAACAGTAGATTTTCATTAAAGATGGTGGTGACTGATAATCGGCGATTTAGAAAAACTTAATAAAAAATTATTTATTATGGTGCATATGTATAATAATCATATTTCAGTGAGCCAACAATTTTTAACTAACTATTTAACATTTTTAGACATAAAAATAATATGTTTATATCTCATTATGAATTCAAAATAAAAACATTGGTACATAATATTATACTTTTATCATTTGATTATTATAGGGACTATAATCTGAAGACACTTTTTCACCATTGTTAATGTTTGGTCATGTGACTTATCCGGGATTCTCTCAAATAACATCCACCCACAATCTGTTAATCATTTTCCTTTTGTTAAAAATCGTCAAATAACCCCATTCTGTAATCTAATAGGCTGATGCTATCGTGGGAGGACAATTCTTACAGGTGGCTTGCCAATGTTGGACTGACAAAGCATTTGCCACCCAAATTGCCATTAGACCAAAGGTGGCTGTCAACATCTGATCAATGGATATACTAACATTAGTCTGATATTTGGCCAATTTCTGCATGATATCTGGGTAATATGTTGTGGATTTATAATTTCTTGTGGATTTATAATTAGCATCTATATTGTACATCTCTTAATTGTAAAATCATGAAACAGTGCATGAATTCACTGGACAAATAACTTGTATAACTGGCATATTATTAATTGTGTGTGCTTTGTAATTTTCCTTGTAACTCTAATAATAAAAAAATTCTGTATCTTTTTCCATTGTAGCAGACACTCATGATTAATCCTCCTACAAGCCACTTAGGTCCCACAAGTGGCAATCCTGAGGACCTATCTCAATATAACACTGCATAATCAGGTAATTTTATGAGGCTTGTTAGTATTTATAACCCTCAACCAAGCTTCCCCAAGAACCAGTCGTGTATCATCTCCCAGCAGCTTATCATAATGGTTAAACATGTTATCCATAAAAATACAGATGGGTGACCCTTCCATTCTCTCAACTCTCCAATATTTTTGCATGATGGAGAGGTAATACTACAATATTTTCTAACAGTGGATTGTGGTTTAGTTCAATGGCCAGACTGCCAAGAACAAAAGGGTATTTCCCAGTCATGCTCAGCACAATGCATTCAATATTGAAATGTTTTCACAACTTCTTTAATATTAATAAGTTCAGTGGGTACATTTACAAAGTCTTTTTAATTCTAAATGACATTCAGAATTCATGGAAAATACCTGAAGGAAAAATGCTACCTTGAAAAAATACCTCCTGACAAATACAAAACAAGCAATTTAATTTATAAAGTTGGATATTTTTTAATTCTTAGCATTTTCTTCACAATCTGACTTTAGAATAATCTTCTGTGAACTTAATCAGAGGATCAGCTACCTTTCAAACAAACTCACTGTTAAAATATAACCCAGCCTACTATATTAAAATGAGTGTTTTTAGTGGCTCAAAATTTACTCAAGTAAAATGAGAAAAAAATGTAGTTCAAAAATGCAATACCGAAATGCATTACTGCTGGCTATAAATTTGATTTAAATTGTCAATATTTTTAAGTTCAAATCAAAGATTTTAATTTACCTTATTACAGTTTGTTTGTACTTCCAAAATGATACACTCTTTGTGGTTGAAATGAATTTTGTTGTTAATGTTGTGGATTAATTTTCATAGGAGGTATTTCTGAAATACAAAATGTGGAGTAGGCATTCTTTCTATGAGGCTTTTTCCAGGAGACAATCTTTCCAGGAGGCATTTTTCCTTGATTCAAAATTAAGAGACAAATAATCACACAAAATAAAAATCTTGAAAAACCCTAAAACTTTAATACAAAATAAAACAAGTAAAATAATTCTCCAGTTTCTAGTACTTTCCTGAAGCACAAAAATAATAGCTCACTGTCTAAAAACAAACACAGATCAATAAAGTAACATGAAACACTCACCACAACAGATTATCCACAGCATTGTTAAATGACCAATCTAATTTTTTTTCTGGAAAGTGCTTTCAAGTCACATATGCATATTTCATTAATTATCATTATCTATGGTTAAACTTTATGGGAGTCGAAAATGTTTAAACTTTTCAAGCTTTATCCAAAATTATATTTTTCCATAAAGGAAAACCAGTGGTATACATGGTGAAACAATGTTAATTGTGTATTGAAATAAAAAAAAACAACCATAGAACTAATTTAGTGAAAGCCCCATATGGTATGTATACAAAAGGAAACATTGCAAACATTGTCTAGATTAATCATTTGGTGCTTCTGTTACGTAAACTTAATGACCCTTAGGCCGAAAGGGCCTCAGGCCATTAAATGTACATAATGGAATGCCACTTGGTAATTATGTATATATTAAATTATGAACACAATATATAAATCATCAAGTATAAGATAAGGTGCACCAGGGATATAGTTGCAAACCCTTGTTTGTATATCCAACCATGCATAGTAATTTGAAAAATACTCCATGGTAAACTGCCTAACCCAATCTTTATAAATGTATCAAAATTAGTGTGTGCATGCAGTTTGTAAAATAACATACACAGGGATTTCATTAAAGCGATTTTAATAGATAATCACGTCCATGGATCAAGTAAAGCAATTCTACTGCATGAATTATGTAGCTTAATTAAATATGTCAGTCTCTGCCAGCAGACATGTCAGAAACACAAAATGTATTGTCTTCTAGGTTTTGAGGTAATTTTATTTTGTTATTACTTAGCAAAAATACAATTACAAGTATAATCTACTCATATCAATAAATTTATACTGAATAACGTGGACTTTTCACAATAAAACTTATTGGCTCTTAAAAGGTCTTTTGTTGCCTTTCATAGAAATATATCAGTTAAATTAAAAGTTATTAAGAACAATAAAAAGCAGAAAAAAGTCAATGATTTAAACATGATGTGGTATATAAACAAGGTTAAAAGTATTGAATGTTGTATTTATACAATTTTACAGTGATAATCCTGTTATCAGAAAAAGATGACAGATTAGGAAATTTCGGTCAAGGAATAAAATTTTCATAAAATATTTCAGGCGGTTTTCTATGAGATAGAAGGGGGGGAAATATATGGAGTTGCATGGTTTGGTAAATTACATAGTTGGACAATGAACGGAACTACACCATAAACTGTACAATAATTAAGTCCAAATATTGACAAGCTTGAAAATACAATTTAAACCTTAATCCTGCCTGTCGATAAAATAAGTCGTTACTCGACTACACAGAAGTTCAAGGTTGTAGAAACCAAAAGTGTAAACACAGCCCAAAAAACTCTGGACTGGAGTCATTTTGGATTCTTAAATAGGTTACTTTAATATGTGGACTAGTGATCCGTCATTTTACCCAAACAACAAGATAATTGTAGATTTGAGGAAACTATAATATCGGGTCCTAATATCGGGATACGTGCATATCGCACCCACTTCAAATCGCTACACGGGTGGTCATGAAGTAGACGTGGTAACCGCGGCGATCGACCCTATCGGGATCTAACGCCGTGGTTCCTCCCCATTTAAAAGTAGAGATTTTAAAATATTTACAACCTAGACATTCATTGGCTTGCTAAGTGCATTAAAATCGAAATATATTCAACAAACAACAATACTTCGTACTTAACTCACATTAAATATCCACTTATTTCAGTATAACACCTTATATTACCTTGTTTTTATTCTCTGTCCGCCATATTGTTTACCATAACTGAAATAATTGATTCATATTTATAGCCGTTAATATGAACCTTTGTAGTCACCCCACACATAAAATCTTACTGCAACTCGGAGAAAATTTGTAAAAAGTTCAGAGGCAAATAGTGTAATGTAAAAATTATTTTCTTTCAAAAGCATAACACACTAACACTAGTGCTGATAAAGAACTTTGTTAGAAACAAAATATTACAGAAATGATTCCTCATCACATTCATATGCTAATGCAGACCATAATATTATTAATTTTTTTTTTTTTGCATTGAAGTAATATTAAACACTAAAAAAATTAGTTTTGAAGCCAAATACAACTCCAAAAATATTTTAAATATTTGCATCAGCAATCCTGACAAGAGGGTTGCATTGGTAACATTGCAGGGAAACTCAAAATATTTTTACAAGCAATTCAAAAATATTTAAACAACTTTAACATATTAAATACAAAAATCTAAATAGATGCAAAAAATCAAATGACACTTAAATCCAATATAAAATCTCCCTGGTCAAGGATGGACTGGTCATTGTTTCCCACAAAATAAACACAATTTCATTAAATTTGAATTAAAATTATTTTTCATTGCATTTTCAGTATCGATACGTCATTTCACATTTTAATTCTTATATCTAAATACTACAGTTATTGTTTGATGAATTACCAAAGCTTCAAATCTTCATATGTATCATATCATATAACTACAAACCTAATACAAAAAAAATATGAAACTTTGCGTTTGTAGTTGAAACAGTGTTGATTGTGTCAAAAATTTATTAAAAAATTCCAACACAAGTAACTCTACCTTCAAACACAAAAACTCTTGAAAGTGGGAATCAGAGAAATCCGAGGTTTAGCAGATACCACATATCAACGGCAATAAATTCAAACCAATCAGAATTTCAACATGGAGGATGAAAACTATAAACATTGTTGTTAAAAGTCATTATGTTATATTATACACGTGAAATAGCATTATTGGATTAATAATTTAAATATTATTACAATATTTTACTTGTGTTATCGTTTCACGTACAGTTCTGATGGTGAGTAAGCTAATATTTTAAAATCTCTACTTTTAAATGGGGAGGAACCACGGCGTTAGATCCCGATAGGGTCGATCGCCGCGGTTACCACGTCTAGTCATGAAGATAAACGGTCTTCAGAATTGTTCAAATCGAAGTGGTGTAAACAACAAAATCACACAAACTAAATAAGAAAATACAATCAAAGAAAGCTTATCAAGACATCTGGTATTTGGTTTGTGTTGTGCTGCTCTTTAGACTACTTATATTTGAAGAATTCTGAAGACCGTTTATCTCTATGACCGTTTATCTTCGTGACCACCCGTGACTCGCACCCACAAATCGCACTCGTTTTTAGATGTGCTTGACAATTGCATAGAATATATATTAGGTCACAGAAATCTGTTTCCCAATAAATGTATGTGTAAAAAAACCAGTCTACTTTTCGTCTGCAAATGTGATTAATTTCATTAACCAGTGAAATAATTTGTTACAAAATGAGTACTTGTACATGTAGATTTAAGCAATTATGAGGCCACAATGGGTTTCTAGCTATATTTTACAAACAGAAGATCCAGGAAACCAGTCTACTTTTCGTCTGCATTAACCAATGAAATAATTTGTTACTGAAATCACTCGAGACAAAGTATAAACCATAGAAATTGATAAAACACTAGCTTTTTTTATACGATTTCTATGGTATAAATGTTCATATATTTTTCTACAAAATATCTTCAAAACTTAAAAAACGGGTGCGATTTGCGGGTGCGAGTTAGTGGTAGCGATTTGAAGTGGGTGCGATATGCATGTAAATCCTAATATCGTACACAGTCGTCAAATGTACACGGGTGGTCATGAAGATAAACGGTCATAGAGATAAACGGTCTTCATAATTCTTCAAATATAAGTAGTCTAAAGAGCAGCACAACACAAACCAAATACCAGATGTATTGATAAGCTTTCTTTGATTGTATTTTCTTATTTAGTTTGTGTGATTTTGTTGTTTGTGTTTTCGATCACTTAAACTATAAGCTCACAGTCTCGTTTTTGGATTACGTTTTTATAATATTTTAGAATGAATATGAAGTCACACTGAATCAGACACTTCATGGATTTAATTTTTTTGTTATATTTCTGATCATTTTGGTTACATACATTTGGATACTCCCCATTCTGTGTTTACGTTGTCATCGAAAACCCGTCCATCGAGGATACTGCTCCCCCGTAACTTGGCACAACATGGCTGGTGATCCATGGGGTTTTGGTGGTAGCAACCATTTTACCTACTTATAGTTTCTGACAATATTGTCAAATCAATTTTACTTTAATTTACACTGAAATATGAACAAATATTACATTGAAACATATTATTTTCTAAAAATGTAACGTTCCGTCTGTGTCAGTGTTAAATCCTTGGTTAAATATACAAGTAATTACTATACCACAAAAATTCCAATGGCACGAAAATACCAGAGCTACCCAGACACAAAAAGGATCAAGTGATCAGAGAGGTGCATTCAGTTGAAATGCCGTTGAACATCACACATATTTCACAACCATATTCCATTGAATCTAGATTCAGATTCGGATTCTTTGGATTAGGTAGATTTGTGAAATACAATTTTCTCTAGACGTGAATCCAAAATAAAAAAAAATTACTTAAACTAACCGTCAAAAATATCATAAAAAATTCCCAAATCTTAAACTTTGCTGCCACAATTGGCAACCATTATTTTGCAAAGCATTATGCGGTAATCCAACAGATCATAATCTGGATTAGGGTTTAGTCACATCACAAATGAATCTGTGAATCCAAGAAATTTAGATTCAACGGATTATGGTCTTGAAATGCACCTGCTATTATATTTGCTTGTTTTGAGTATAGTTGTGTGGATTTCTATTGATTGAAATATAAATTTACACTAGTACAAGTTGTACAAATACTTTCCGGAAATAAAACTACAGCAATAAACCTTTTAGAATTGGTTTTAATGGACGATAATATAATTTCTTCTTCATATCAGCGCCCCAGCTCACAGTTTCATTTTTGGATGACGTTTTTATAATTTTTTACAATGAATATGCAATCACACTGAACCAGATACTTCATGGATTTAGTTTTGTTATATTTCTGATCATTTTGGTTGTTTTGATACTCATCATTGTCTGCTTACATTGTCAATCAAAAACCCATCCATCCAGGATACGGATTGCCATACTCCAGAACTTTGTCTCGAGTGAGACATTCAATAACAATTGTTTTCATTAGTTAATTAAATTAATCACATTTGCAGATTAAAAAGTAGACTGGTTGGCAGTAGTGTGTTAGCCTCACACCAATAAATGGAATTCAATAGTAATAATTACAAAAAACTTTTAAAAAGTAGGTTATTTAAGCCAGAAAGGGGGAATATGTAAGTGAATTACTGCAATTGCAATCGAGTGATACATTCAGGCAATTTTTAGGTCTCAATATTTATGCATGTTTAACTTTGGAAAACTACCTTCCTAGCTGGTGTACCCACCATTATTTTTTCAAATTCTGAACCATTATCTGCTTTTTTTTTTATATGCATTTTAATAAATTTTTTTTAACCATTACTGCACTAAGTTGCTCCAAACAAGAAGTGAAGGAAACTACACTAACTTGCCTTGAAAGTTGGCAGTCTGTCTCTGCCCCTACCCTTCTGGACCTATCCGCCATTTTTGATACCATTGACCACACCATTCTCCTGGACAGACTTAATGTTTATTATTGAATCAATGAGATAGCACTTGGCTGGTTCAAATCATACCTGTTGGGAAGGACTCACTCAGTCAAGGTAGGTAGTACACTCTCGCATCCTGCTGCGCTCCAGTATGGAGTTCCTCAGGGCTCCGTCCTTGGGCATATTCTGTTCTTCTCTCTACACTAACCCAATCAGCTCAATTATTCATTACCACAGTAGCATCACCTATTACTTTTACGCTGATGACACCCAGTTATACATAACACTCTCACAGCAAATTTCTCTCACTCTATGCAGAAACTACAGAACTGCCTAAACAACGTTCAAAATTTCATTTTTACAAATAAATTAAAACTTAACCCAGACAAAACCGAGTTTATTCTCATAGGCTCCCCCAAAAATCGTAAAAAACTCCTCCCTCACTTCCCTATCAATATTCTGGGAAATCAGGTCTCGCCAGCACAAAGTGCCAGGAACCTCGGAGTGGTGTTCAACTCCAATTTCAATTTCTCAGACCATATGTCACAGGTCATAAAGTCCACTAGAGTACATGCGAGAGACCTCTACAGAATTCATCCCATTCTACACCTTAATAGATCAGTGCTGTTAGCGAATACTTTGGTGAGCAGCAGGTTGGATTATTGCAATTCACTCTTTTATCGCTCACTGATTTTGAGTTAAGGAGATTGCAGCTAGTCCAAAACTGACTCTGCAGGGTTGTCACCCGTTCCTCTAAATTCTGTCACATTACCCTCAGCTAAAAAAACTCCATTGGCTACCAGTCAGATACAGGGTACAATTTAAAATTGGCCTTATTACATACAAAATTTTCAACCAAGGTCAACCAGTTTACCTAAGAGAATTAATCCACCCCTACACCTCTTCCAAACTCAAGTTCCTTCAAACCTCCACTTTCGACCGTAGAGTTCATAAATCAATCAAACACTTTTCTAATTCCTTCAGTCGCTATGCCCCAGTCCTTTGGAACTCTTTCCCCTTTCATGTAAGAAACAGTCCCTCTGTTGCATCTTTTAGGAAGAATCTCAAAACCCACCTCTTCAGCTCTAGTTTCCCAACTTAGTTTTCTTCTCTCCTGGTCACACCCACAATCCTGGATTACTGACCTTGAACGCCCCTCGACTCTCCCTATGATAATGATTTTATTTAATTAGCGCATTGAGTTCCCCTTTGTGGGGAAGATATTGCGCTTGCAAAGCAGTATATTACATTAGATTACATTGAAAATGGTATGAATAAATTTAAATTAAACAATACGACCAAGTACAGACTTTACAAGATGAATATGATATTTGTTAGTGAAATAAGCCTGCAAATCAATCAAACTATTTACTCAACATTTGCAAATATACAAGATGTTTAAGATACCAGCTTAATTGACTGGAATATTGCAAATGAGTTGCCAGACTTTAGCATTTCTTCTCGAATGTGGTACATCACTGTACTCCAGCCAGCTGGCAGCCACTTCGTTTAAATATTTTCTTCTTCTATTTTCTTATTTGGAAAAGAATATTGAAAGAGAGAAGTTCAAATAAGAGTTTAGACCTGCACAACAGAAAATGGCATTTGCTATATAATATTGTAGAGAATACTAATACTTCTGACTTGTGAATTTTATCATATTACAACTTCTTTCATAAAATTCCTTTATTGTAGAATTAGGTGAAAGTGTGGTGTTGAGTAGTGCTTCCTATTCCTATTCAGTGTTCTGTGTTCAGGTTTTGTCTTTCCTCTTTACTTCTGTATATGTTTATGACCTACTTATTTAGTTTTTACTATCCTTTCTCCTATTAAAAAAAAACATTTTTGTTTCGCTCATCAAATGAAGTACATGTATATTAATTAAGTGTCCCTGAAAGGGGACTTATTAAGCGTCCCTTGCGGGACGCTTGTTTGTGTATGGGAGACCTTCAGGCTCCGGCGGCTCCGCATTTTGTTTTCCTTATAACTCTGTAACCGTTAGGCGGATTCTTTTCAAATTTGGCAGGTTTAGGCAGTAGCCTTGGGGAATTTTTTTGAATATGCTGCAGTGACATTTCAACCAATCAGAGAGGTCACATGACCAAAAATGTCTTTTTTCGATGGGGAAGCTTGTCCAGATGATAACCTGAAAGGAATTTTATCAATTCACCTGAAACTTGGCAAATACATTCATTCTATTAAAATCTGGAAATCATTAGATTTTGGCATTGATTCGTTAAGAAATGGCCGAGTAATTAATGATTAATTAATCATTATGAATTTTCCAAATAAGGAAAACACAAAAATGCTTATATCTCGAAAACCGTGTTAGATAGAGCGATTTCGACGAAATTTTTGACCCGCAGGGTATCTTTGCGGTGTAGTTATCCCAATTTTCAAAAAAATTTTATCTCGCCAAAAATGGCGGCCATTTTGAATTTTCGAATTTTTCGCAAAAATTGCAAAACACAAAAATGCTTATATCTCGAAAACCGTGCTAGATAGAGCGATTTCGACGAAATTTTTGACCCACAGGGTATCTCTGCAGAGTAGTTATCCCAATTTTGAAAAAAATTTTGTCTCGCCAAAAATGGCGGCCATTTTGAATTTTTCGCAAAAATTGCAAAACACAAAAATGCTAATATTTTGAAAACCGTGCTACATAGAGTGATTGTGACAAAATTTTTGATCTTCAGGTTATCTCTGCAGAGCAGCTATCCCAAAGAGCTTTCACTTGGTGAAGTTTCAGACCCATAGCTAATTGCTCACCTACTCAAAATGAGTAAATGCGAATTACCTCTAAAAGTATTGCAGATAGCCAATTTTTCTGAAATAACTCATTCACCTACTTTTGGGAGAGCTTTCACTTGGTGAAGTTTCAGACCCGTAGCTAATTACTCACCTACTCAAAATGAGTAAATGCGAATTATCTCAAAAACTATTGCGGATACCCAATTTTTGTCAAATAACTCATTCATGTACTTTTGGGAGAGCTTTCACATGGTGAAGTTTCAGACCCGTAGATAATTACTCACCTACTCAAAATGAGTAAATGCGAATTATCTCTAAAAGTATTGCAGATAGCCAATTTTTCTCAACTCATTCGCCTACTTTTGGAAGAGCTTTCACATGGTAAAGTTTCAGACCCATAGCTAATTACTCACCTACTCAAAATGAGTAAATGCGAATTATCTCTAAAAGTATTGCAGATAGCCAATTTTTCTCAAATAACTCATTCACCTACTTTTGGGAGAGCTTTCACTCTGTGAAGTTTCAGACCCATAGCTATTTATTTACCTACTCAAAATGAGTAAATGCTAATTATCTGTAAAAGTATTGCGGATACCCAATTTTTATCAAATACTCATTCATCTACTTGTGGGAGAGCTTTCACATGGTGAAGTTTCAGACCCATAGCTAATTACACACCTACTCAAAATGAGTAAATGCGAATTATCTCTAAAAGTATTGCAGATAGCCAATTTTTCTCAAATAACTCATTCACCTACTTTTGGGAGAGCTTTCACTTGGTGAAGTTTCACACCCATAGCTAATTATTCACCTACTCAAAATGAGTAAATGCTAATTATCTCAAAAACTATTGCGGATACCCAATTTTTGTCAAATAACTCATTCATGTACTTTTGGGAGAGCTTTCACATGGTGAAGTTTCAGACCCGTAGATAATTACTCACCTACTCAAAATGAGTAAATGCGAATTACCTCTAAAAGTATTGCAGATAGCCAATTTTTCTCAACTCATTCGCCTACTTTTGGAAGAGCTTTCACATGGTGAAGTTTCAGACCCATAGCTAATTACTCACCTACTCAAAATGAGTAAATGCGAATTATCTCTAAAAGTATTGCAGATAGCCAATTTTTCTCAAATAACTCATTCACCTACTTTTGGAAGAGCTTTCACTCTGTGAAGTTTCAGACCCATAGCTATTTATTTACCTACTCAAAATGAGTAAATGCTAATTATCTGTAAAAGTATTGCGGATACCCAATTTTTATCAAATACTCATTCATCTACTTGTGGAAGAGCTTTCACATGGTGAAGTTTCAGACCCATAGCTATTTATTTACCTACTCAAAATGAGTAAATGCTAATTATCTCTAAAAGTATTGCGGATACCCAATTTTTATCAAATACTCATTCATCTACTTGTGGGAGAGCTTTCACATGGTGGAGTTTCAGACCCATAGCTAATTACTCACCTACTCAAAATGAGTAAATGCGAATTATCTCTAAAAGTATTGCAGATAGCCAATTTTTCTCAAATAACTCATTCACCTACTTTTGGGAGAGCTTTCACTCGGTGAAGTTTCAGACCCATAGCTATTTATTCACCTACTCAAAATGAGTAAATGCTAATTATCTGTAAAAGTATTGCGGATACCCAATTTTTATCAAATACTCATTCGTCTACTTGTGGGAGAGCTTTCACATGGTGAAGTTTCAGACCCATAGCTAATTACTCACCTACTCAAAATGAATAAATGCGAATTATCTCTAAAAGTATTGCAGATAGCCAATTTTTCTCAAATAACTCATTCACCTACTTTTGGGAGAGCTTTCACTTGGTGAAGTTTCACACCCATAGCTAATTATTCACCTTCTCAAAATGAGTAAATGTGAATTATCTCTTAATAGTATTGCAGATAGCCAACTTTTCTCAAATAACTCATTCACCTACTTTTGGAAGAGCTTTCACACACAAAAATGAAAAATTGTGAATATCTCTGAAAAGCTATTTCTTCTCCTTTAATGCTCGGCGGGAGATACACACTGCGGCAGTGGTCTTGACAAAAATTTTTGTCTCCCCAAAAATGGTGGCCACTTTGAATGTTCAAAGTTTTTGCAAAACACACAAATGCTTATATCTCGAAAACCGTGCTATATAGAGCGAACTCAACAAAATTTTTGACCTGCTGGGTATCTCTGCAGAGTAGCCATGCCAATTTTCAAAATATTTTTGTCTCGCCAAATATAGCGGATATTTTTAATTTTTTAATTTTTTGCAAAACACAAAAATGCTTATATCTTGAAAACCGTGCTAGATAGAGCAGACTGCGCTGACTTTGGTTGCCACAACAGTATAAGGCTAGAAACGAAGCATTTTCTTAATACTTTAGCACTCACCTTTATATCCTTTTCGGGACGCTTTGTTTTTGCTATGCAAAAACATTATCTTTTTTTTTGCGAGCGATCCTCTAGTTTGTTTTTGCTTCAGTTTCCTTGCTGCTGTATTATGGTCTCCCTTGAATATCTCTCTTATTATTAGAAGCTTTCTAACCATACATGGCAGTTATATACCTTAGGTGTGGGAAAATTTTTCCACATGCTTAAATTTGATCTTTGGCCTTTATCAAGTTCACATGATCAAAAAATGTACATGTTTATATTATGAAAAACATAAGCTGATTAGGTTTTGGGAGCCATCTGATGAAAATTGATTGATTTATGAGCGGTTTTCTCACAGCTACTAACCAGAAAGCTTAAAATTCATTTGAACCCCCCCCTATTATCTTGTTATGTATTGCATTTAGAGCCATAAAATATATTGAAAGGTAGTAGGAAACCATATGTGAAGAGTCTTTATGGGTCAAATTGGGGTCATAAAATTGGAAACCTTATGTGAAGAGTTTAGATAGCCTGTCAGATTTTCGCCCTGACCCCCCTTATGGGTCAAACTGGGGTCATAAAATAGCTGATTTCATTGCGTTAATACATCTTACCTAACAGACGATAGCTATTGTCCGGCGCCAGCTGGTCCCGCCAAACGCCAGAAAAAGACGTCCAGAGTTTCACCTCCGGCCGGACCGGTACCCTACAATCCACTCGCCAGGTGGCCTAGCTCCTACTTTATTCGCCAGAGGGACGTGACGTCATAGCATCTTTTTCGTTTGGCGCCAGATTGAAAGTTGTGTTTTATCGGAAGTGCCTTCTTTTTTGTGGATATTCTGTTTATACTTATTATTGTGTGGCTCAGTGAAGTTATTTACTAGTTTCTATCATTATGTCTTCACCGGGGCAAAGGAAAGGTGCATGCGGACACATAATGGCTAATTTTGACAAACATTCAAGATGTGCCCGCTGCCGTGACAAAGGTCATGGGGAAGATCCTTGTATAAAAAATCTGCAATGTGATTTCTGCGATTTACTTACTCCAGAACAGATTGTTCAACTGTTAACCCCTACCTACAAGCTCAGGAAGGAAAAACAGAAAGGAAAGGACGTATTAATAGACCCTAATGCTGTTACCGTCATATCTCATGTGGAACAGGAAGTTGTAGATCGCCCTGCTTCCCACAATTCTTCTGTTGACCTCTCTCTACCAGCTCCCTCTTTTCAAAAGGAATTGCAGGACCTGGACGAAAAATGGTCGTTAAGAATGACCAGACTTGAGGTTCTCATCACCATGGGTCACAAATCGTCTCCCCCTCAACCGGCCTTTTCTCCTGTCAAAGTTCCGGTTTCACATCAGCCACCTCCGGGGTCTATATCTCAAACCCCTTTTATGCAGTCTGCGGCTCTTTCTGGCCAAGCCGGTCTGGCTTCCGGCCCGGATGGAGCCCAGGCATTGCCTGTGTCTACTGTCACTAGATCTTCACCGTTGGATAATTTATACCCGGACAATGACCCGGAGCCGGTCTTTCAACTACTCAGTCCTCCACCGGACAAGTTCTTTTCTCAGCCCGGGATGCTATTCCACCGGATCAAACTGAAGAAGGAGAGCTCTCTGGTCCGGAACAGGAACCGGAGGATCCACAGGACTCTGACTCCGGCGAAAAGGACAAGATTATTAGTGAGGATCAAAACTATCGAGAAACTGTGAGAGGAGTTAGGGCTTTTATGGGATGGACACATATTCCCGATTTAGAATACTCTCCCACTTCTCGCACTGACAATCCGTGGACTGGGCATCGCTCTCAGCCAGTAGGGAAAGTATCAGTCTTACTCCCGCCAGAGGACTGGCTGTGCAAAAAACTGGAAAATATGAACTTGGTATTGCTAGAAGGCTACCCATCAAAATCATCAGAACCAGGGGGACTCCACATGGACCAGTTCCTCCGTCCACCCAAGTCCCAGAGTCGTTGGTACGGGATTCACCCTGCTGAGCCCAAGGACCCTACCAGACCCGGGAAATATGTGAATACCTGGCCCAATGATGCGGCAAAGATTAATAGTGCTTTTCCCCGTATTGCTAAACAAAGTGTGGCCAACTCTCAACCTGCTGTGCGCCCATTATCCCAAGACACCGTCAGGAAATGGGAAAAATCTGCCAAAGAGTCTAATTACATCTGCAACCAGGCAGCTGGATTTAACAGGTGTATTACCAAACTGCAGGATTCTGTTCAGGAACAGGTTATAATTTTACACCATGAAATGGGAAAAGGGAAGTCATCAGCTAAAGCACAAGCAGCCTTGGACGAGCTTCACTACCTAACAACATTTAATCAGAATGTGAGTTTTGCCATGGGCAAATCTTTACAGCATCTGTCAGATTTTACCTTCACACAAATGGCCAACCTGACTTTGGTCCGTAGGGACTCGTACCTGGAACACTTAAAGCCAGGCGTTAAACCTGACACTTTTGCCGCCTTAAGAAATTGCCCGCTAAACAGCTATGCCCTCTTCCCAGATGCCATTATTAGAAAAGCGGAAGATGACATCACCCAACATGAAGCTGCCAAGCGTACCTCCCAGCCTGGTCCGGGCCATGGGGGGTTCGCCGGGGCACAGAAAAGAGGTCAAAATAGATATCAGCCTTACTCCACAGGGTGGAGAAGTCAGGATGCTACTAAACCTTCAGGCAACTCTGGCAAGGACATGCCGGCATGGAAGTCTTTCGGTGGTAGAGGCAGACCACGCGGTAGGAGACGTGGAGGTCCTGCTAATCGCGGTTCCCGAGGATCCAAGGATGTTCATCCTTATAAATGACAATTATTGTGTAACAAAACCGGTCTTAGAGAACCAGTGTTCAGGGACAGTAACAAAAAATCTAAGAACTTTAAAGTCACTTGTAGTTTACAAGTTGTAAACTATTGTGCTGTCAGTCCTGTACCTTTTGCAACAAGAAATGTAAGGCAGCCGCAAAAGAAAGGCTTAAGTCCTCTCTCAGAAATCAAAGAAATAAATTCTGTGAATTGTGTTTCTTTTGTCGATCATTGTGTTTGTGCCCAAAGTGTGACAAATGCCCGCAATGTTGTTCATGCCCCACAGGTAGGAGGGCGCCTTCAGCCCTTTTGGCAGACTTGGGCCCTACTGGGTGCAAATCCGAGAGTAGTGTCCATTTTGAAGGACGGCTACATTCTCCCATTCAAAATCAGACCTCCTCTGGTAAGAGACCCCTTGATAGTCAGTGGTTATGCAAACCCCCTCAGGAACCTCTACCTGAAAGGGGCTTTGCAGGCCTTACTGCAAAAGGAGGCAGTAGAGATGGTGAGGGTTCAAACATCTCTAGCCTTCTTCAACCGACTGTTCATAGTTCCAAAACCAAATCAGAAATGGCACCTCAGTGCTCTAAACAAATTTTTGAGCGTAAAAACATTCAAAATGGAAACTCCAGAAACAATTCGGTTGTCCCTGCAACAAGGGGAATGGGTGACATCGCTGGATTTCAGCGACGCCTACTTCCACATTCCAGTTCATGTAAAGTCCCGGAAATATCTCAGGTTCCATTTTCAAAATCAGTCCTATCAGTTCAGGGCCCTTCCCTTTGGCCTCTCCACAGCTCCAATGGAGTTCACTTGTGTGGTCAAAGAGGTCAAGTTGATGGCTCAATCCCGGGTATAAGGATCCACCAGTACCTAGACGACTGGTTGATTCGAGCCCCTACCAAAGAATCCTGCCACCAGGGCACTCAATCCCTCCTCGCCCTTTGCCAGGAGTTGGGTTGGATAGTCAACCTACAAAAGTCAGAACTAGAACCCAAACAGACTTTCGAGTTCGTGGGTTACAAGTACGATCTCTCCCAAGGACGGGTCTTACTGAGTCAGAACAGGTGGGAGTCGATCCTCCAAAAGTTGGAATCCATTCTATCCAAACCAAGTTGCCGAGTCAGGAAATTTATGTCCCTGATAGGCCTGCTTACAGCGACGGAAAAACAGGTTCCCCTGGGGAGACTCCACATGAGACCCATCCAGTGGCACCTAAAACGACATTGGAGAGTTCCAGAATCCCTGGAAAAGGAGATTCCGGTTCCAAGGTCCCTTCACCCACACCTTCTATGGTCGACCAAGGAGACAAATGTATTGACAGGGCAGCCTTTGCACCCTTTGAGTCATGCCGTGCAAATCTTTACAGATGCCTCAAAAGAAGGCT
The DNA here is from genome assembly GCA_964017235.1 of Sabellastarte sp. h YS-2021. Taxonomy (NCBI): domain Eukaryota; kingdom Metazoa; phylum Annelida; class Polychaeta; order Sabellida; family Sabellidae; genus Sabellastarte; species Sabellastarte sp. h YS-2021. The sequence continues at coordinate 76,722,337 of OZ024929.1, read as the reverse complement.
GGGGTGCTCACTTAGGAGACTTCACAGCAAGAGGCGTTTGGTCAGTTCCAGAAAGCTATCTTCACATAAACTTCCTGGAACTAAAAGTGGTCTTACTGGCCTTGAAGAGGTTCCAGCACTTGGTACAAGGAAAAGTAGTTCTAGTTGCCACAGACAACACCACAGTTGTGGCATACATCAACAAGGAGGGCGGTATGAGGTCAGGCTCACTTTGTGCCCTTCTATGGCGACTCCTGTGTTGGTGCAATCTGAGACAGGTAGTGCTAAAGGCCAGACACATCCCTGGTCGTCTGAATGTGATTGCAGACAAGCTGTCTCGTCAAGGACAAGTCATTCAGTCTTCGACCTCCTGGTTCAGACCTGGCACCGTCCCCAAGTGGACATGTTTGCAACAAAATACAATTGCAAGCTAGCCCAGTACGTGTCTCCAGTTCCGGACCCCAGTGCATGGGCAGTGGACGCCCTATCAGTCTCTTGGGAAAGCCTGGACATGTATGTTTTTCCCCCAGTATCATTACTGGGAAAGGTGGTCAGCAAGCTGTCGGACCATCTTTACAAGAGTGTGATCCTAATAGCTCCGGGTTGGCCCAACATGCCTTGGTTCTGGGACCTGGTGGAACTGTCGTCTCAAATTCCTCTCTGCCTACCATCCATCCCGACCTAGTGACACAGCCATTCAACAAGGCGCGTCACAGGAATCTGACCAATCTAAACCTACACGCCTGGCTCCTAGAGCCGAGGCTATCAAGGAGCAGGGGTTCTCTAGCCCAGTGGCGTCACAAATTGAGGCTCCTCAAAGAAGTTCAACCAGAACAGTCTATGAGGCAAAGTGGTCCGTTTTTGTCAGATGGTGTGAATCAAGTCAGGTGGACTTCAGGTCTCCATCTGTCAAACAGATAGCAGATTTTCTCCTACATTTATTCCAGGAGAAGAATCTCCAACCCAGTACCATTGATGGTTACAGATCAGCCATTGCGAACAAATTAGGAAAGTCGTCCTTGAATGTGAGCAAAGATGAAAACTTAACCTTTTGGACAGTTTTCACAGAGATAGACCGAAGGGTAGGCGGGGAGTTCCTTCCCTGGTTTTGCACCAACTCACCAAACCTCCATTTGAGCCTCTCAGAAAGGCCTCTTTAAAACATCTGACCTTTAAAACGGTTTTTCTCCTCGCTCTGGGTTCTGGAAAGCGTAGGAGTGAAATACATGCTTGGTTAAACAAAAATATTAGACACCAGGCTGACTGGTCAAAGGTGTCCCTTTACCCGTCTCCAAGCTTCTTAGCTAAGAACCACTTGGCAAAAGAGGGCCCAGAGTGCGTGGCTCCAGTGGTTATTCCAGCCCTGGCTCCTACTCTGGACAAGTCCCTGAAGGAGGACAGGTCTCTCTGTCCAGTTAGAGCTTTGCGCTACTATCTGGACAAAACTCAGGATCTCAGACAAGGAAAAGAGCTCGTGTTTGTCTCCTTCAAAAAAGGTTTCACGATGGATATTTCTCCTGCTACCATCTCCTCATGGATTAAGCAGACGGTTATCCTTTGCTATGAAATATCAGATCAGGAAGCGCTAACCCTTCACCAGGTGAAAGCGCACAACGTTAGAGCCTTCGCGGCTTCTAAAGCTTTTCAAAGTGGCATTTCGCTAGAACAGATCTTAGCTGCATGCCACTGGAAGTCCCACAACACCTTTACACAATTCTACCTAAAAGATGTTGCTTGGGCAGATTCGGAGCTTTTTCATTTAGGTCCAGTGGTGGCTGCACAGCAGATCCACCAATGAACCTTCTAGGCTCCTATTTTGTAAATAGTGTACATAATAGTTAAGGTTTTTTACTGAGTTGCTTGAGGCACTGAGTATGGGACCATTATTCCACTGTTACAGGCTAAATGGAATCTCTAGGACTGAACTCTTCTCTCTTCCTCCTCTCAGAGCAGAAAAAAAAAGAGGGGGGGGGGGGGAGTGGCACTGCTTGGTACCTTAAGGAGCAGTTTTGAGCTTCTTATCAACCAGGCCAAAGATTACGTGCCTATTTATAGAGTTCCTTCTAGTCCTGAAGAAGCTGCCCTCCTTCCACTGGGTAGTTATTCTAGCTATCGTCTGTTAGGTAAGATGTATTAACGCAATGAAATTGCAAATTTTAATTAGTAAATTAAATTTTTATTAGTTAATACCTTACCTAACAGACGGAAGATTCCCACCCGGCCTTCCCCGCTTTTCAGCTTCATTTAACCTAGGTTATGACGAAAAAGATGCTATGACGTCACGTCCCTCTGGCGAATAAAGCAGGAGCTAGGCCACCTGGCGAGTGGATTGTAGGGTACCGGTCCGGCCGGAGGTGAAACTCAGGACTTCTTTTTCTGGCGTTTGGCGGGACTGGCTGGCGCCGGACAATAGCTATCGTCTGTTAGGTAAGGTATTAACTAATAAAAATTTAATTTACTAATTAAAATTTGCAATTTTGTGTTTTTGCCTTATATCTCCTTTATTATTGCTTTTAGAGCTTTAGAATGTATTAAGAGGTATTGTGAAACCATATGTGAAGAGTCTAGATAGGTGGTCAGATTTACCTCCTGAACCCTTATGGGTCAAATTGGGGTCATAAAATTGGGAAACCTTATGTGAAGATAGCCTGTCAGATTTTCGCCCTGACCCCCCTTGTGGGTAAAGTAGGGGTCATAAAATAGCCAATTTTGTGTTTTTGCCATTTATCTCCTTATTATTGGTCCTAGAGGTTTGGAACGTGAAACCTCATATAGGAAATCACAGGCTGGTAATCTTCTGATGTTGTCAGATTTACCTTTTACACCTCCTTCATGGTCAAATGAGGATAGCCAAACTTAAAAGTGCTTATAACTCACTCATTATTGGTCCTAGAGGTTTGCAATGTCAACATCAAACTGTGGGAAATCATTGGCTAGTAATCTTCTGATGTGTACAGATTTGACCTTGGGCCCCTCCTTCAAGGTCAGTTGAGGATAGCCAATTTTAAAAGTGCTTATAACTCGCTTATTCTTGGTCCTAGAGGTTTGCAATGTGAAACCTACTTATAGGAAATCATGGGCTGGGAATCATCTGATGTGTTCAGATTTGACCTTGGACCCCTCCTTCAAGGTCAAACGAGGATAACCAAATTTAAAAGTGCATATATCTCACTTATTATTGGTCCTAGAGGTTTGAGATATGAAACAAACCTATAGGAAATCATGGGCTAGGAATCTTCTCATGTGGTCAGATTTGACCTTGAGCCTCTGCTTCAAGGTCAAACAAGGGTAGCCAACCTTAAAATTGCTTACAACTCAGCTATTATTGAAAAATGCTGTTTATCTTCGGAATCATGTTAGTTGTCCTTTCTGGTGGATACATCTTGCATCTGGCCACAGATGCATCCTTGGTCTAGTTGTGATTTTGATGAACAGGTTTTGTTAACGATTGACGATAGGAGAGGGTTATTGATCAGTTTGTTTATGTCTGTCTGTCTGTGCAACATTTCACCCTTATAGCTCAAAAACTATAACACCAATCAAGGTCAAATTTGGTGGGCAGGTATTTCATGGGTACAGACAGATTCTTCCAAATTTAGTGTAATTTGTTTGAAAATTAAAGCCAGGAGAGAGTTTTCTTACTTTTAATTGGGCATGAAATCTGCTTCTCTTTTTCACATACTTAGAAATCAATATCATGACAGAATATCTTCCTCATGAATTTTTATCCAATCAAAATTGGACTCTCTTGTGACACAGGCAATGTGTAGTACATCCTAATTGCATCACTTCATTCATCATTTCTTTACAGGGATATTTTTCAAAGGGATATAGCATAAGTGCTGTTTCAATAAAATTTCTGAAAAGCTGTAACCTACAAACATCCAACAAGCATCCAAAACTGAAGTTTAATGCAAGGACATGCATACATTTACAGTTATTCATTATTTGTGAACAACAAGTGGGTGTGTGTGTTGGGAGGGACTCATCTCGAGATTGTCAATGCACATACATTGTGAATCAGAAACACTGCAATTTACGGCAATTTTGAGGTGCTGTAAATACAAAGAATTTTTATATATTTTTAAAAATAAGTTTGACATAAAATGCTTCCAATTAATATCTTTGTAGGTTAAAAAAAGTAATATTAGGAAAACCTAATGCTCACGTAAATGACCAAGTAGAACAACAAGCAATGGATTATTGATTTTCTTCAGTCTCTGTCTAGAAGAACTTTATAGTGATGACGTTAGTGGTGTTGGTTTGTGGTGTCACATTTCATTTATTTATATTTGGAGGAATTTTTACAAGGATTTTTCTATGCATTTGGTGCTAAAGATAAATGAAAAAAGTTAATAAACATCGGGCAATATCACATGCCCTCAGGCTTCGCAAATAATATAATTGCCCAGGCAGAAGTGTTTTATTCCTTAAATTTAAACTAGATCACAAATTTTATTTGTAACCTTTGGCATCACAGTGCTGGTTACTAGTACGTTAACATCTTCTTCCTTTAAAATCCAAAGTTAAACTGCAGTTACACAGATGACCCCAATATTTATAAACCTTGTTACGTTTCTGCTCAGAAGAGATCTCAAATGAAAATGGCATTTGCAAGCATTTTGCACCAAAGTATTTTGCCTCTCTGCAAAGTCAAAATTTAAATGGCAATAGATGGGCGATAATAGAATATGTTATAACACTTGTGAGTCCGGTCACAGCCAGTCTGGCGTTCTGCTCTCTCCGAGTGCATCTTGTTTTCATTAAATTCATTTCCTGTGACAGGCTGTTTCAGTTACAGGCTGCATTAAATGCAGTGTTTTTCGGTATCCCAAATGGTAATGGTTTTACATTGACGTGATACAAAAAAGGAAAATATGCTACTGTTCTATACGGAGCCCAGGATGGGACATAGAACTGTTTTCCTGGCGTTTTTTTATCTTGTTACCATGAGATAGTAGTCGTTCCCACAAGTTAGGAAGTTGTTCCCACAAGAGAGAAAGTCATTACCACAAGATACTAAGTTGTTTCCACAAGTTAGCAAGTTGTTACCACAAGATGCTAAGTCTTTCCCACAAGTTAGCAAGTCGTTCCCACAAGATAGCAAGTCATTCCCACAAGTTAGCAAGTTGTTCCCACAAGTTAGCAAGTCGTTTCCACAAGTTGATAAGTCGTTCTCACAAGATAGAAAGTCATTACAACAAGATACTAAGTCGTTCCCACAAGTTAGCAAGTCATTACCATATGAAACTAACTCATTCCCACAAGTCAGAAAGTCATTACCACAAGATACTAACTTGTTCCCACAAGTTAGCAAGTCATTATCACAAGATACTATGTTGTTCCCACATGTTAGCAAGTCGTTACCACGAGTTAGCAAGTCGTTCCCACAAGATATAAAGTCATCACAACCAAATACTAAGTCGTTCCCACAAGTTAGAAAGTTGTTACCACAAGATACTAACTTCTTCCCACAAGTTAGCAAGTCATTATCACATGATACTAACTCATTCCCACAACTTAGAAAGTCATTATCACAAGATACTAGCTTGTTCCCACAAATTAGCAAGTCATTATCACAAGATACTATGTTGTTCCCACATGTTAGCAAGTCTTTACCACAAGATATAAAGTCATTCCCACGAGTTTTACTAAGTCATGTTTTGTAGCAACTTTCTAACTGGTGGAAACGACTTAGTATCTTATTGTAGTGACTTTCTGTCTTGTGGGAACAACTTGCTAACTTGTGGGAATGACTTGCTAACTTGTGGGAATGACTTGCTAACTTGTGGGAATGACTTGCTAACTTGTGGGAACGACTTGCTAACTCAAGGGAACAACTTGCTATCATGTGGGAATGACTTGCTATCTTGTGGGAACGACTTGCTAACTTGTGGGAATGACATAGTATCTTGACTAACTTGCTAACTTGTGGGAACGAGCTAGTATCTTGTGGTAACGACTTTCTAACTTGTGGGAACGACTTGCTATCTTGTGGGAATGACTTGCTAACTTGTGGGAACAACTTACTCTCTTGTGGTAATGACTTTCTAACTTGTGGGAATGATTTTCTATCTTGTGGGAACGACTTGCTATCTTGTGGGAACAACTTGCTAACTTTTGGGAACAACTTACTATCTTGTGGTAATGATTTTCTAACTTGTGGGAATGACTTAGTATCTTGTAGTAATGACTTACTAACTTGTGGAAATGACTTTCTATCTTGTTGTAACGAGATACAAAAATGATAGGAAACAGTTCTATGTCCCCTCCTGGGCTCCTTAGTTCTATCCCTAGTTTAAGTAGGAATAAATTGTAGTTACAATATTGTTTAATATTTTAATTTTGTTAGAGCCATTGTTTTAATAACTTTTGTAAATATTGCAGGTGACAGATATAATCCTCAGTGCAGATTAATGACAGGCTCAATATTAGTGCCAAGAAATATTGACACCTTTAGATAGAATTGTGCAAACTCATATTTTAAAAAACCTACCTCATTCAAAATGACTACCGAGTTGGATCAAGAAGGGATACAGGTGATTGAGTTTTCTATGATGAATAAGAAGAAATATTTTCCATTAGCAGTTGTCAGTGGATTTACAATTAGAACTATATTGTACCCAGTCACATTAATCAGGACAAGATTACAAGTGCAGCACAAGAAAGATTTGTACAAAGGCACATTTGATGCCTTCTCAAAGATAACAAGGTATGAAGGCATTCGGGGACTTTATAAAGGTTTTTGGATAACCAATCTTATGGTGGTTCCACAACTCACTTATATCACCACTTATGAAAGTGTGAGACACTATCTTGCTCATCATACACCATTCACAGACAGAAAGATTCGATCTTTTGTTGGAGGAGGCTGTGCTTCATTGGTGGGTCAAACCTTTGCAGTACCTATTGATGTCATTACTCAGCATTTGCAGATGCTTGGTAGCTCAGAACAGATGTCAAAAAAAGGACGATTGCCAATCGTTATACCAGAAAATGCCTCTTCATCCAAATTTGGAACTTATGGTGCTGTTATTCGGGCAGTGTATAATTTGGAAGGAATTCGGGGGTTTTACCGTGGTTATCTGCCATCACTTGGGTTGTACACAACTAACAGTGCAATGTGGTGGCTTTGCTACGATGTTTACTGTGGTAAGTACACACTAACATAAATGTGGAGTAATATTTTTAGTTATAACCAATAATTTTTTATTCGAAGGATATTTTCAAAAGGCATTTGATCAAAGATGGATAATTTTATATTTCTAAATATTATTAACGCAGATGTTATGCCACTGTTGAATTTGTGTAACAAAACTACATTAAAAGAACAAAAACAACATTCAAATATCTCATACCCCTGGAAAACTCCTGTTACTTTGCTGGGTAAACTTAAACCCAGCAAAGAAAATAAATGTGTAGCTTGAGAATTTCGTTAGAAATAACTACAATGTGTAAAATTGTAAATACCTTGTGAAGCCTTCTCTGTTTCAGAAATTCTTACAGATAAAATCAGTTGTGGAACAGAAAGTGTATTTTACACATTGCTTCTATGTTCTATCTACTTTTGCGTCTCTGTGCCAAGTAAGCCATACATAACCAGTTAAAATCATGATACTAATCATGAAAGGTGTGAAAACATATTTTGCTTTTTATGAGTGTGATGATTCATCTTGTTGTTCTCACTTCTTATACTTGTAACGCATCTCCAAAGAAACCTAGATATGTGTCTCAATTTCTGCAATACACTGATTGCTTGTTGTTTTTATGTTTCAGATATTCTGTCCAGCATATCACCAATCTGGGTCCCGCGTCTTATGTTGCAGTGTGTGGCAGCCCCACTAGGGGGCATTACTTGTTCTTTCATCACCAATCCAATGGACGTCATCCGTACTCGAGTACAAGTGAGTATATATTCAAGATTATTCTTTTCTTGGATTGTTCAAGAGAGTATTTTTCCAAAATATTCTTCTCTGAGCAGAAGTCTGTCAAAATAATGACTGACGGTACACTGTTAACCAAAATATTATCAAGTTCATTTAGAAGCAGGCCAAAATATATATTTGAAAAAATTAGATATTAAGTGCAAGCACATTAGAACCTCTATTTTCTGACCATGTGGTTAGAAAATAGAATGTCTTGTCAGAAGAGGCATTGGTACAGAAATTCCATGAGAGTCCATGAATGGAATATACAGTAAAAAGAATGCCAGCCAATAGAGATTCGGCTATGTTTTGATGCATGCAATTAGTGAATCCCAACTGATTGGCTTTGTGGATACCAAGGATATTGGTTTTTACCCCACAGCCCTTAAGGGCTGTCGGGGTATTGTTTTCACCCATGGTGTCCGGATGGGTGGGCGGGCGGGTGGACGGCGGGAAAAAGTTTGTCCGGGCTGTATCTCAGAAACCGTAAGGTGTAGGAAATTGATAGTTGGTAGGGACATTTGTTAGGTGAAGGTGTGTAACCTTGGTCTGACCTTAATTTGACCTTTGACCTTGCTGTAGTGACTTTGAGTTTGAAAATCTTGTCCGGGATGTATCTCAGAAACTGTAAGGTGTAGGAAGTTGATACATGGTAGGGACATTAGTGGGGGGCTGTAGGTGTGCAACATCATGTATGTCCTTGATTTGACCTTTAACATCGCCGTAGTTACCTTGACCTTTAAAATCTTGACCGGGCTATATCTCTGAAACTGTAAGGTTTAGGAAATTAATACTTGGCAGAGACATTGGTTGGGAGTTGTAGTTGTACAATGTCATGATGTTACTGTAGAGACCTTGACCTATAAAATCTTGTCTGGGCTATATCTCCAAAACATGGTAGACAGTCCAAATTCTAAATGTTTTTAAATTTGGGACTCCCAAGCAATACCCAAATCTCCTGAATTGGACTTTCTACCAGTGGAAACTCCAATTGGACTTTATACCAAGTTTATGTTGGTAGAAACTCCAATTGGACTTTTTACTGGTACAATTTGGACTTTCTACCATGACATATATGCCATAAACAAGATAACAGAGGTCTCTATCCATATTAAGGAAGATACAATGGGTTAACATAAATTGGAGTACTCATTAAAGTAGCTTTCGCAAGTTCAAAATCAATATTGAGAAATCTGATGCTGTTTTTGAGAATTAACAAAACCGATAATTGCTGTAATAACCAACATAGTATACATTAATAACAAACATTTTGAAAATTTGAAATTCTACCAGATTGGACTTTCTACCATGACATATACAATACTTTTGTATTTAATACCCTTTGATTCACAGGCTTACAGCCATAAGTTTTTTTATGAATTCTAGAGATTCAGAATGCTGTTCTTCAAATTTCATCAATTTTAGCCATTTCCTACTGACCTATTGAAGAGATTTGTTTGATATCATATGCAAACGTCATAGGCCCCATTTAAATTGTGATCTGGCCAAGACAATAACAAACTTGTGAACTCGCTCAAGTGAATTTACATTTACCTAGACCAAATAAAAATTGAGATTTTTTTGCCTAGACATATTTAACCCCTTAAGGAGCTTATATGTTGATCAATAGTTAACAGCAAAGTTTATTCATCAGTGCCCTGTCTGTCGGCTAGCAGTTAACATGCCTGTATGGTTATGTTACTTTTCTTTAGCACTGTCAAATTAAAACTCTTGGAATACTGAAATATGTAGCTTAGAATATCTTACGAGAACATTATACGCGATGACGAACACTGGTGATGTGTGTTTCAGCAATTTAAAGTGTCCATAGGCTCCTCATCCAAGAATTTCCCTTGGTACAATTGAATATTTCTCCCATTATTGGTGAAGGGGTTAAAATCTGTCTAGATAGACTGAAAGTGCTCTAGATGTGTTTAAAGTCTAACTATACAAATTTAAAATTTTGATTTAGTCAAGACATTAGACAAGCTTGAAATTTTAACCACCTGGATCAAACTTAGACCGCCGGATCCATATTAAATGTTTACTGGATAGACCATATTAAATGTTTACTGGATGGATTTATTAAATTTTTATCTTGGTTAGCAATATAAGGTTTAATTTGGTCCAGGTAGATTTTAAATCTGCCAATGTAATAACACTAATTACAATTTCACCAATTGAAGATGTAAGTTTTAATTTGACTTTGATGGGTCCACCCATGACATATATGTAAATATGCTACTATTAGTTTAACCCATATTTTGATCAGGTGGAGCACACTCCATTACTGAAAACCACCAACCAGCTGTGGAAAGAGGAAGGCATCAATGTGTTATTCAAGGGACTCACAGCCAGGATGATTCAGTCCATTTCATTCTCTTTCTTCATTGTCCTGGGTTACGAGACAATCAAGAGGTTGAGTGTAAGGGAGGAATACAAGGACCAAGTGCGGTGGTAACAAGTTTAGTGTCTTTGTGAGGCAAAAAGTGATGAAAAATTATTTTCAGAAAATGGGAAAAAGAAATAATGGCGAAGAATTAATGCAAAACAACCACCTAAACAAAGGTGGTGATTATTTTGAGTGTGGTGTTTCAGGCATGAAATTATTTAAAATTCTCTGCTGAAACTTGGCAAAAAGTGTGCAATGCCAATTGAGAATCACAACACTTCCTTCAGATATGATGAGGATTATTTCAGTGGAGATCATAAGGTTCAGTTGTTGGTAACTCTTTGGGAAAAATATGAAGTAAAACACAGCCGATTTGTATGGTAAATAAAATGTGTGGCGAAGTTACTTATTCCATGAGTTACATATTTTCAGGATATGTATCTATGCTCCGTTGTGATGCACAATTGAAGGTGTAAAATATCCGGATAATTTTGGTCAATTTTTATTTATTCTAAGAAATAAAGTAGGAGATAAAATTGTTTAAAATAGGTGAGTGGTATAAGTTATCAGATGAGGTTAGATCTTAGACTGTCAATTTTTTAGGAGAAAATTCAAGAGCTATCTGCTCAGACATGCATTTTACCACGTAAGCAACTATTGCCTACTATGGGTGGCCTGATAACAACCCATCTCCACTGAATTTATTTGGACACCTAGTTTTGCAGTGTCTCGGGATATACTAGTATTTCCATGTGGCACTAAACAAATCTTTCTATAATCATCATAATAACATGTTTATCTGTGTTCACCAGCAAAAAGACTAGCAGTAGTGGAAAGTAAGTGCAGCAGAGTTTGTGTTACATAATGAAAATATATAGAGAGAGATTGATTTTGTTTGGCTAAAAAAAGGTTTCTAAATGGCAAAAAAAGTTCATCATAAAACATGAGGAAAGTACATTATTTATTTATTAAATTATTATTATTATTATTTTTATTTTTTTTTGGTGTGTGGGGGGGGGGGGGGGGGGGGGGGAATTTGTAAAGAGTTAGTAAAATTGAATTTTTGGCTGATAAAAGGTTGCGTAATATTTCTGCACTGAAAATTTATGAAACCTTTTTACACATTTTTGCAGTCAGTGAAATTACAGAAACTTAAATAGCCTATTTGTTGGTGATATATATCCAGTAGTATACATTTCTTTATACTAACAAAAATACTTGAAAATCCTATGTGTGATAGTTGTGATAAAGTAATTTTATTTAAATGACTGTGTGTATTAACAAGGTGTGTTCTGGCAATATACCATTCAGATTGGCCCACTAGCAAGAATTTGAGTTAATGAAACAAAACATGCTATCAAAATTGCACTAATTTTCTAACAGTTAAAAAATCCGCAAAAGTATTGGATAAATGGTAATGATTTCTTGAGATTTATTGCCTATTTCTAAAAATTTGAGGGATCACACCATACAAGGTGCTGACAATCCAGATGCCAGCTATAAATAAATGTGTTTCTTGCAGTATTTTTGTAAAATTGTCTCAATTCCAAAATGCTTCCACCTCAAACTATCCTTAGTGTAAATTTTTTTATTCTGTTACGTAGCTCTTGAAAAGGCTAAAAAGCCGTTGCAAGTTGATTTTGATGGCAGTATTCATTAAAGTGTCTGCAAAAGATATGCACTCTTTTATGTTTTCATGTGTGTGTGTCATAAAGAGCAGTGTATGTTTTAAGGTAATGATAGGTTGGCCAACTGTATAAATATATGAAAACCAGGAGTAAAAAAAAAACAAAAATGGAATACCATTGCATACTCATTTATTTTCAATATTAAACTCTTAAAGTGTTGTGCATTCATTTTGGTTTCTCAGTGTTAACTTGTATGTTTTAGTTTTCACAAATGCTTGTGTAATTGTTAGTTTACTGAGAAAAAAAATCAAGGTGTGATCAACTGCATGTTAACATTTGCTTAGAATCTGTGGTATTTTGTGCTTAAAAATACATATGAAAATGTTGGTAAACACAGCTAAAGTCTAGTAGAGAAATTCTTTCAGTACACTTGCTTGTGGTTCATGTGGCCATGTGTACTTAATGCCCCTGTTCCACCGCATCACTAAGGCTCCCTATTAAGGTATTTTGTGAATGGGTTTTCTAAAAATGTTGAGTCCTAGACAGTTGGCTTGAGTCTGTTTGGATCTCTTGAGGTCGGTATAAAAATCAAGAAATCTGCAGTATTGTGGCAGTTATTGTGAAGGATGAGTTTTATACTATATTTCCCGATATATTTACATTTTGCTTTACTGCACAATCACATTTTCATCAAGTATTGTTGTCATTTTAACAAATTGAACAAAACTCAATTCCATGAAATAGTAAGCAGTTAGAATACAATTTTAGAATATAACTTAAGTGTGTCAGTAAATTAATTTCATTAACACTGTACCAGAGCTTTCTTGTTATATCAAGGGTTTTTTTTCAGAAAAGAATTTAACTCAAAGTCTGCCTTTTCTGCCAAGTAATTTTTAAAAAAAATTTAAGGGCAAACATGCTCAAAGTTTTTCCTATCTGAGTGAAAGCGGAAAATTATGGAATTTTTAAAAGATTTATTGTATGAACACTTTGAAAAAAAAATTTTTTCAGTTGGAATAAGGCATCTTGACATCTTAACAGTTTTTCGATTAGAATAAGACAACTTGATAGTTTCTCCATTGGAATAAGTTATCTTGACAGTTTTTCAATTAGAATAAGGTATTTTGAAGTTTGAAATGGTATTTATAATCAATGACAATGTACATGAAAAATGTGCCTTATCAAAAAGAGTTGGCGAGGGTAATAGGAAATTTGCCACACTGTCTGAAATCAGTAATGATCCCTGTATTTTGCCTTCAGTATACTCATCAGTTTTGTCATTATTTTGTGATAATTTTATGGAGCCCATGCCACCTTTTACACACAAACACATAAAATAATAAAATTTAAAAAAAAATGAAAAATTGTTGTTTAATCTTAATGCTTCAGTCTAACGTATGCTGATATTTCCACTACACATAGAAAATGAAATTCAAGTGTGATCACACTCACAATTAAAATCAGGTTCCTTTTGAGCATATAACTTTTTGTTTTTCATTCAGAAAGTCTAGTCCTTTCCTACAATGCTTCAGCAATCTTACACATGTTTTAGCAAAATAGTCAAGAATATATTATTATATCCCCAGATATAATGACATGAAATAAACAAGAGAGATTGTACGTCTTTGTGAATTTTCTAGAAATAAATAGCCCAAGCCATCAAAAAATCTGACAAGTTTCAAATTGGGCCCTCATTTTCATCTTTTAGCTACATGGTTGAATTGGCTCAGGGAATCATTCAGTCAGACATTCACAGTGCATCGTATATCATCAAAACATCAATATTTCTTTTTACTAGCAGGTTTTAGTACTTTGGCAATCATGCATTCATGTTTGTGATTGATTCACAGGAGTACTCAATCAAATATTATTTATATACTAAGGTAATTCATTGAGCAGTTCTTCAGGAAACCTGAAGACAGGTAAGACATAGTACAAATACCTGTGTTATTCAAGCATACCTTCACAAGGAAATATTTTTATCACTTCTGTATTACCTTTTGTCACAGAACTAAACTAACGTGTGTGAGTCTTTGTGAGTTTTTGTGCTGCCATATTACAGTATGTACAGGCAGATTCATACTTGCTGGTGACTAATGATATACATGTATACACTTATAGAATTGTTGTACCAATTTTGAAAGAATGTTAAACTCAGATGGTTGCAGTTTGTTTTAAATGTACTTGCAATCTTTAGCTCCAGCAAGTACCAAAAGTTTTCTTTTGTTGCTTATATGTGTATTCCACTGTTTTAACATACTTGCATCCTTTATTTCCAGCAAGTAACAGAATTATTTTTTGTTTGTTATTTATGTGTGTATTACATTGTTCAATGTATTCCACACTGTTGAAGTATTTAGGCAATTGTTTAGGTAATTATTTGGATGTAAGATGTGCTTGTCATATTTATGGCTGATAATACTGGCCTTTGATGAGGTTTTGTGAAATATATTAATTGACCCGTTTCATTGGTTGATATTGTCTGTTTATGTATTTATCTGTTATTAGATTAAAAATGTACAGTGCGTGTTGATATATTGATTTACTTATTTTATTTTATATGTATCTTAATCCTCACTGCGCACTGTTTTACCTGCACCCATATAAAAAAAAATGTATTTTTTTCATGTTATTCAAATGGTGTGATTACTTCTATGATAAAAATATCAGTAAAATACATCCAGAAGTTTACGGTAAATGTATGCAATTAAGCGTCCCTGAAAGGGCGCTTAGTTGTTTTCACCTCAGTTTCCTCGCCACCACCGCCACATTATGGTCTCCCTTGAATATCTCCCTTATTATTAGAAGGTTTCAAACCATATTTGGCAGTTATATACCTTAGGTGTGGGAAAATTTTTCTGCATGCTTAAATTTGACCTTTGGCCTTTATGAAGGTCACATGATCAAAAACAATTTTTTTGAAGTACACCCCCGTCATCGCAGTTCAGGAAAAACTACTTGCTACACAGCCTTATAATTTGACACACCTGTTCATACTATCGAAAACACGAGCTGATTAGATTTTGGGAGCAATCCCTTGAAAAATGTCTCATTTATGAGTGATTTTCTGTCGCCTTCCAATCTGAAAGCCTTAAATTTAGGTCAACCCCCCTATTATCTTCTTAAGTATTGCATTTAGAGCCATAAAATGTACTGGGAGGTAATAGGAAACCATATGTGGAGAGTCTAAATAGCCAGTCAGTTTTACCCCACGGCCCCCCTTTATGGGTCAAACTGGGGTCATAAAATAGCTGATTTTGAGTCTAAATAGCCAGTCAGTTTTACCCCACGGCCCCCCTTTATGGGTCAAACTGGGGTCATAAAATAGGTGATTTTGAGTTTTTGCTTCAAAATGTATTAAGAGGTATTGGGAAAGCATATGTGGAGAGTCTAAATAGCCGGTCAGTTTTACCCCCCGACCCCTCCTTATGGGCCAAACTGGGGTCATAAATAGCTGCTTTGGAGTTTTTGCCTTATATCTCCTTTATTGTTGCTTTTATAGCTTCAGAATGTATTAAGAGGTATTGGGAAAGCATACGACACAGCTTTGTGCATTCTTAGCTTTACAGCATGCTTATTAAAACCACAAAGCATTTTAAACTTTCAGGGATGCTTCGCTTTTGTTAGCAAAAGCATTCCTCTAGTTATTTCAGTGCTGTATTATCTCTCCAATATCAGCCTCAGTGGTCAAATTATAAACAAGTCCAGCCATGAATCAGTCTCACCTCTGTGGTCTTGTGTTTGAATCAGATTCATGGTAATATGTTGAATACAGTGAGAACCTCTCCTAATTAAGTATCCCTTGGTCTCTCCACTTATGGGACAAACTGGAGTCATAAAATCACAGATTTTGTTTTTTTTTAACCCCACACCCTTTAAGGGCTGTGCAGGTATTGTTTTCACTCATGACATCCGAATGGATGGGTGGACAGTTGGTCAGGCGGGAGGAGGGAAGGGGGGGGGGGGTTGTTGTCTGGGCTGTATCTGAGAAACCATAAGGTATAGGAAGTTGAAACTTGGTAGGGACATTGGTGTTTTGGGGGTGTATGTGTGCAGCGTCATGGTGTGACCTTGATTTGACGTTTCACCTTGCCAAAGTGACTTTTAATATCTTGTTCAGGCTATATCTCAGAAACTGTATGATGCAGGAGGTTGATACTTTATAGGGAAACCTGTTGGGGGTGTTGGTCTGCATCGTCATTGTGTAACCTTGAGTTGACCTTGACCTTGCTGTAGTGACCTTGACCTTTAAAATCTTGTCCAGACCATATTTCGGAAAGTGTAAAGTCTGGGAAGTGTATACTTTGTAGGGACATTGGTAAGGAGTGTAGGTGTGCAATGTCATAGTGTGAAATTAATTTGACCTTTATCTTGCTGTAGTGACCTTGACTGGTATGACCTTGATTTGACCTTTGCCACAGTGACCTTGAACTTAAAAATCTTGTCCGGGCTAAATCTTGGAAACCGTAAGGTGTAGTAGGTTGATCTTTGTAAGGGACATTGGTTAGAAAGTGTAGGTGAGCAACGATCTTGATTTAAGCTTGTTGAAGTGACCTTGACCTTTAAAATCTCTTCTGAGCCATATCTCAGAAACTATAAAAAAGAGAAAGTTATAAACGGTGTAGATAGTTGATTCTTGGATGGGTCATTGGTTGGGGGTGCAGGTATAGCGTCATAAAGTGATCTTTAAAAATGACTCTGCTATAATGTGTTCACCTGTCATAATTGACACATATTTCTCCAATAACAAAGATATATGGGTTGTGGTAACTGATTATTATGTGTACTTTTACTTTATTCTGCTATTTTTATTAGTGGCTATACTTTAATACATTTTCCAGCTTCATAATATACAGATATTTAAACATAACTGACATTGTTTGCTGTAAAAGTCTCCCGATCTTTGTACTGTTTCATTTCTTTTATATCCTATGGTGTCGAAAACTATTTCCCTGGGGTGTGGGATACCGGCATCTCTGATGCTATTTTCTGCTTTTATCCATACTGTTGCCTTTTTACCCTTCGATTATATTGGGAGGTAATAGAAAATCATATATTGGGAGTCTAGACAGCTGGTCAGATTTATTCCTTGCCCCTCCCCACCTCCTATGGGTCAAACTGGGGTCATCATATCACAGATTTTGTGTTTTTGGCTTTTATCGCTTTGCTATAGTTTTTAAAGCTTTTAAATGTATTGAAAGGTTATAGGAAACTATATGTTGGGAGTCTAGAAAGTTCCTCAGATGCTGTGACATTATCAGAGTTGTAGATATAATATGAGCCTGTACCAAAGGTATTTTCCCCTCACAGTAATGAAATGCATCATTTTGCAATATCCGTTCTACAGTGTAGTATTTAACACTAACTTTACAAAAGTGTTTCTGTGATGATTATTTCTGTATGACGATATTTTTGACAGGATACTTTTTTCTTCCTTTTAGACTTTAGCATGTTTTCATTTTTACTTTTGGGACGCTATGTTTTTATTTTCAAAAACTTATTTCCTAGTTTGGTATTAGATTTTGAAAGATACCTTAAAAGCTGCCTTTGGTTGTTTTCTCCATTGACCTTTTCATTCTTACTTTTTTATATATGTAGGAATGTATCACTCAAGTAGGTCACCACATAGTAATAAGTGGTTAGCAAATTTGGCATCTTATCATAGGCCTGTCACCTCTGTGTAGGTCTGACTTGCACAAGTTGTCAATGTCAGTGCTGTGGGTATGTCCCAACATTGACCATTGATGTTGGAAAGGACATAAAACCCTCCCTCTAACCCCTGACACTGTTGTAGTAATGGATCCCAAAAGTGTCAAGAAAATCAAGAAACATGACCCTGACAAAAACAGCCATGTTTTAGTTTGACCCCACAATGGTATTCAATATTTAAGGTGTGACAACTTTTCGTCAGGATCTGAATACAAGCAGGTCACACTATGACAAACATGTGGCATGATCTCACACTTTAAAAACATTTTTCCAAATTTGGTAATCTCAGGGTGACTTTATTTTGGAAATAGTAGAGTGGGTATTAAATATAGAAATAGACAACGACGAGCGAGGGGTTATAGGCAATTTTACAACGATTAGCGATATTAGGATCACGAAGGCGGAGCCTGACATTTTAGAAGATCTTATAAAAATTAGTTTTGAAGCTATTTTATAGAAAAATATATGAATATTCTATAAAGATTTTTTTATCGAGGGTGCCGTTGAATTATTGGAAGAACCACAAATTAAGATAACCCTTTTCTTTGTTAAAGGTCCTTAAACTTCAGCACATTCATATCAGTATATTCTATGTTCAAATGTAAGAATCCCTGAATATCATGTTTACCATTATTTGTCTATTTAATGAAAAAAATCTAGGCTGTTACTTCAAGTTTTCTTTTTGCGGTGCAGCATTGTGAGCGATAAAATAGAACTCATGAGGTTATGCAGGGTTTTACAGAGCAATTTTTCATGTCTTAGCCAATCAGAATCGCGGACACAGCCATGTCAGGTTAGAATCATTAATCAAAATCAGCAGTAGAGTTAGCCTGCCTTTGTATATCTTTCAACAAGCTTTACAAAATTCCAGAGGTGAAATTTAATGTTACACTGTTGTAGATGTCCTGTAATTTTTGTTGTATTAGTTTATCAGGTATGTTAATCAAGAAGAATAGCTTTGAGCTGTATAAGTGGAAATTTTCACTGGATGTTAATTTGGCTAATGAGAGAGGACTGTGAAGTTAATTTCCCAGTGAGAGTTTAAGTCTATATTTTTCTGTTCAATAGAAGCTGGCCATTATTGAAAAATTGTTTTCTGTGAAGTTCTAAAAAATTAGCAAAGTTTTCTTCTGGTTAAATATGTGTTTGTACAGTGCATGTATTCGATGATACTTTTATTATCCAGGTAATAACATATGTTTTGTATGTGACACCGTACACTGATAATGTAGAATTGTTTTTGTGTAACCCAGTTTAATCAGATATCTATTTCCTGATGAATTGATTGATGTAGTTTTTATCGCCATTATGTATGTAGAACAGCATCTCATCTTATTTAAAGATTGGATTTTAACATGAATTATTTTTCCCGGTGCATCTTGGTAAGGGTTTGTAATACTTTTGCGTTCTCCATGTATGATTTTCGTGAATAATATTTCTCCTTTAGTCAATTATTAACAATGTGATATTTAAAACTAGAGTAAATGGCAAAACATTATTATTGAATAAGTAAATACACTTGAGACAAGTCATAACACTATCGATTCAAAGTAAAATTAGACATTATTTAATGGAACAGAAATAATACCAATATAAGGTTAATTTGAAGTTTTTTGCCATATTTGTCACCAAGCCTGTTTAGAAAAATCAATCCAATCACCCAACATGTCCTTTCAACTTATTGGGTGAGTAGGCCTGCAACCGCACATTGGGTAATTTATAATAACTTGTTTTTTGGGTGGATTGTGTGTAACCAACCCGCCTATTAGATTGATGTGTCCGACATCCATCTGTCCGACATCTGTCTGTCCATCAACATTTCGTTTCTGGACTCTTCCTCGAACACACTTTCGTTTATCAAATTAAAACTTAACAGGGTGGACGGGTACCACCTAGGCTAGGTTGCTTTCGAAATTGGCGCTATTTTGTGATTCTGTTTTCAGACTCAAACTCAAAGACATTTTGTCTGATTGATTTAAAAACTTTACAGGGTGGTAGGGTACCACTTAGGCTCAGTTGCAATCTTGAAATTCCATCTCCAGACTCTAATTCAAAGATGCTTCAGTAGATCGATTTGAAAGTTAACAGGGTGGTAGGGCATCACCTAGGCTAGGTTGCTTTTGAGATTGGTGCCACTTTGAAAAACAAGATGGCCACCATGGCTACCATCTTTAAATTCAGTTTATGGACTAACTCAAAGAGGCTTTGTCAAATCGATTTGAAACTTATCAGGGAGGTAGGGCCTCAACTAGGCTAAGTTACTTTCGAAATTGGCACCACTTTGAAAAACAAGATGCCGCCATCTTGAAATTCCGTTTCCAGACATTAACTCAAAGACGCTTCTGCTGATTGATTTGAAACTTATAGTGTGGTAGGTCATCACCCAGACTAGGTTGCTTTCGAAGTTGGTGCCATTTGGAAAAACAAGATGGCCCCCATGGCTACCATCTTGAAATTCTGTTTCTAGACTCTAACTCAAAGACGCTTCTGCTGATTGATTTGAAACTTAATAGGGTAGTAGGACACCACATCGGCTAGGTTGCTATTGAAATTGGTGCCATTTGGAAAAACAAGGTGGCCGCCAACTTTAACTTGAAGGTGCTTCTGCTATACGATTTCTAACTTGACAAAGTGGAAGGACAGAACCCAGCATTTTTCGATATGTCCAGGACCAGTATCACAACTATCATGGTGCATACATCTGGCATACTTCCATTATGTAGAGATGGTAAGTGCAAGTATGTGTTACCATCCCTGATACTGATTGCGCAACCCATCTTTTGGGGTCTACAACCACAGTTTCTTGTTTTGTTTGTTTCCAAAGAACAGTTCATACAGGAATTAGTTTCTCATACACATATGTTTGGTCATAGCGACTAATTTCATGGAGAAATTTTATTGAAGTCTTCTTTATAGTTATGAATTCCGACTATAATTAATATAATTATTTGGTGGAGAACAAAATTTTTTTCTTAAACAGAGCTTCCTCATGCATGTGATTTATGAAAAAAAAATTCCCTGTACAATGAAACTTGTACAGTGTATTAGCCTTTTCTTGTTAAAAGGCAAACATTTTCTTAAGGCAGTTAGTAGCAGCTATCAAATATTCTGCTTCTGTGAAATCAAAATGTACATAGTCAATTTAGATAAATACATGTATTTGAGGGTTTTGGTATTTTGCAAAATTTAATATATGTCTGTTGGTACACATCAAAAGTAAATGAAAATGTACCATAAAAGATATTGACTGATTAAAAAATAGAATAAAGTAATATCATTGACAATTATTTGTTCCCCCCAGGCATCAATTTTTGGCATATTTTATTTTTACTCCATTGTTAGGTTACTAGGTTATGACTTTTGCTTGTTTTTTGGACTGCCCCTTTTTGGATTCCTTGGCATTAGAGGATTCTCATCAATTTGTGCGATATGTTCCAAATACAGAACATGTAAAACCAGTGAAAATGTTTCTGTTATTATTATTTATTATTATAATAAAACATTGTATGGGAGGTGTAATCTATAACCATTCAAAAAATTTTATCAGAGATCTTACATTCAAGGTAATATACAAAGTGCCGAATTACCCTTTTGAAATCTCCCTTTTCTATTGGTCCCAGATTTGTTAATGTGAAACAACTTTCATTAATGGCCGGGATGCCAATAATATAATGTGGTCAGATATTTACTTTAAAGCCCCTCCTTCAAGGTTCAAAAATTCATAATAGACCGTTCCATAGGCCACGCCCACTTCCTGGTTTACAGTATTTTAGTTGTCTCCATGTCAGGCCTTGTCTGACAAACAAATGGCGAAAATGGCGGGAAATGAAACGTAAACATTGAGTATTTTAAGTTATAGGAGATAAAACATGTATCATAAATGATTGGATGGAGCATATAATAAGAAATCATATAATAAAGTATATTTGTTTTATTGTGACAAAAATTAGAAAATAAATAAATAAACAATTTATTGATCAAAACAAATCCTCGTGCATTGCAGTAAAATGTAAACAATGGCAGCTTGGGGACATATATGTACATTTCAGACATTTTAAAGTAGGTAGGATTGATGATATAATTTTTTTTATTAAATTACACTTTGGTTTCATTTTGTTCCATTATCAGAAAGCAATAATATTTACAAATATTGCCCTAAAAATGGCCATGTTTTTGTTATTCAAAATGATGCCGATGAAAATTGGAGGAAATGATTGGTTGTTGCTATTGTAGTAAACAAGATATTTGCCAATTTGTGGTATTTTGATTGACACCGTGAACGGTCTATGGCTGCCAAAACTGTCTAAACCACCTAACTTTTGAAAAATAAATAATTTACCACAGCTATGCAATGTTCCTGTGTACTTTTTATGTCATCACTCTGCGGCGTGGGCGTACGCATCCGCGTACGCGTCCGCGTGAACAACTTCTTCTCCAAAACTACAAGGCCTAGAGACATGCTGTTTTTTTTAAAAGATACCTTATCTATCGAGGATGAAAAATTGTTCAAGGCATGCAAATCTGTCTGTTCGTCTGTTTGCTAGAGACATTACAAGGGGGGTACCCCACCAAAAGTGTGAAAATTTCAACTTTTTATCACAATTTTCTCAGTGACTATTGCAGGGATTTCTCTCATATCTTGCATATATGTACTAGGCCAGAGGTAGATTCTCTTGTGTGAGTATGAGACCTGGATCGGTCTTACTTTTTTTTAATAAATTTTTTTAATAATTTTTAATGCATTAAAATTTTTTTTTTTTTTTTTATTTATTTTTGAACAAATATTAAACAAATACAGAGTCATATAAACAAGACAAACACAGAGTAAACAATCAATTTATCATGCTAACATTTTTTAAAGAAAAATTTTCACCAGAATGAAAACATTAATATAGCTAAGCTTAAACAAGCATGTCATTCATAAGAGCAAACCTGTCACTATAAACCTTGGGCCGACCTGCATTGATGTAGGCCCCTTCTTCAATCTTAAGTTTCCATTTTAATTCTTTTAAAAATATTTTGAAAAGTAAATTTTTATTATTTTTCTTGCAGTTACGTATATATGATTTTGCAACAAGTACAACATAGTTAACAAGGAAGTATAATTTAGGTTGCAAATTTACAAGGCCAAAAAGCACTTCAAGAACCGTTAAGTTTATGTTATGGATTCCATATTTTACAAACCAGGTACAGATTTGATCCCAGAAATGGTATGTATCTGGACAGTAGAAAAAGAAGTGCTCCAGGTTATCAATTTGACCACAAAAGTCACAATTAGGTGTGTTTTTAATTTTCCAAACAAACAGCTTATAATTACATGCAAAAACTCTATG
This sequence comes from Sabellastarte sp. h YS-2021, assembly GCA_964017235.1. NCBI lineage: Eukaryota > Metazoa > Annelida > Polychaeta > Sabellida > Sabellidae > Sabellastarte > Sabellastarte sp. h YS-2021. Next base: position 76,699,371 of record OZ024929.1, on the reverse strand, counting down.
TAAAATTTTATACTGTAATACAATCAGATAGGTATCTAAAACTGATCTAAAAGGCAAGGTATAAATGTGCCTCCAATCAAAACCATCTAGAAATGGATAAAATTCTATCCATTTATTTTGACTTATTGGAGTAGAATACAGTTTTGCACTGAAATAAGCATTAACATGTGAATTCTTAACTTTACCTATATCACTTATACATTGATTGGGTATGTTCATATATTTGAGAGTAAAACAATCATTTTTTATTTTTAAAAACTTCTTTATTTGCAGTGCCAAAGCACTGACAATCTGGTTGTAGGTAATGTCAGAAATAGTAATTTTGTGATCTTTTTCCAAATCCGATTTAGAAATGAATGTGTTTGTATTCTCATTCCACACATCAGAAACCTTAAGGATTCCAGCATCAGTCCAGTTATTGCTTTTAACATTTATCATTTTATTGTCTATAAGAAATAGTGGATTATCAAAAATATTCTCATCCAAAAGGTCTAAGACGGATCTGACATTTGCATTTATAACGCTAAACCAGACAGTCAGTAAATCAGCATAAAAGTTAGTTTTTGTTTTTTTTATGATATCTTTTAACAATTGTTTTCTATTTAGCATGTTTTTTTCAATACCCATCAAATTTAAAGCTAGTGTTTTCCACTTTGCTTCAACACTATTGCAAAACCTTTTAATCCACATAACTTTTGCAGACTCAACAATGCATTTAGTAGATATCATTTTCAAACCACCTAATTCTACTGGTTGAATCAATACATTCTTTGAAATAGTATGCAGTCTATTGCTCCACACAAAATTGAAAAACATTGCATCTAAATCGGCAAGTGTTGAATGATTAAATGGAAGAACTGAAGCTAACTGTAGAATGTGAGGAACAATTAGGGATTTTAAGACTGTTATTTTTCCTTTTAATGTTAAACATCGTGGTTGCCAGGTCTTTAAAGTACTTTGTATTATGTTAATTTTCTCAGTAAAATTTAATTTATATGTTTCATTTGGATCAAGAGAGTACCACATTCCTAAAGTCTTAAAAGGTTTTGTTAGCCATCTAATACCAATGGTATTGTCCCTGTGAATTTTCACATTATCTCCTTCTATAATGAAGGCTTCAGTTTTGGATTTATTCAACTTTAAACCTGAATACCTATAAAATTCTTCAAATAGCTCAATGGCAATTTTTACAGACTCTACACTTGTTAGAAATAAGGTCATGTCATCAGCTAGTTGGCAAAGCTTTATTTCTGTTTGTCCAACTTTTAAGCCTGAGACTGTATTGGTTTTTCTTAAGACTATTGCGTTTATCTCAACAACAAGCAAAAACAATAAAGCGCTAATGGGACAACCTTGTCTAATACTCCTCGATAATTTAAAAAATGAGGATGTGTACCCATTATTAGCAACACAACTTTCAGAATCGTTGTACAAGATAGCTATCCACCTTTTAAAATTATAACCAAAACCATAATAGTTCAAAACTTTTTTTAAGAAATTCCATTTTACCATATCGAAAGCTTTTTCAAAATTTGCAAGAAGAATAACACAAGGTTTTTTTATTTTGGCAAAAGTCTATGACATCAGCAATTAACCTTGTGTTTTCACCACAAAATCGATTTTCCATATATCCTACCTGGTCTGGGTTTATTATTTCTTTCAGCGCTACCTTTAATCTGTTACTCAATATTTTTGCTAAGATTTTATAGTCTGTGTTCAAAATTGAAAGAGGACGCCATGATTTTAAGTCAGTTATATCTTTACCTTTTTTTGGAATTAGGTTTATTATTCCCTGTTTTTGACTTTTTGTAAGCTCACACTTTTCAAATGATTTAATAAAAGTATTAAAAAGCTCATTACCCAGTTCTGTCCAAAAGGTTTTATAGAACTCAGATGGTATACCATCAGGCCCAGGTGTTTTATTATTGGCTAGGCTGTTAATTGCCTTTTGGACTTCTTGCAAAGTAATAACACTATCACATAGGGTCTTACTTTGCTCTGATATTTTTGGTATATCAATGCCATCTAAGTATTTTTCAATGTCCATGTCGTTGTTTTCAGGATTCTTATCAGTATATATATTTGAAAAATAATCATGCTGAACCTGTAAAATATCTGCAGGAGTTGTAAATCGTTTACTACCATGTTGTAACATCCTTATATGCTTTACTTTATGGTTAAACTTCTCGAGATCAAAGAAATATTTAGTAGGTCTTTCAAATTCTTCCAGATGTTTGCACCTGGACCTGATAAAAGAACCATAAGATTTCTCAGCATATGCATCTTCTAACTGTTTTTTTTAATGCATTAAAATTCATGAAATCATGCACTAAATCACTTATAACTTCAAAAGTGTTGCATTTACAGCATTTTGTGAAAATATGTTGTTCAGCTACTTTTTTCATAGCTACAATATGGTGAGTAAGTTGGGTGTCTGTCTCAATAGCTAAGTGAGTAATAGCTACTTTTGGGCTTTTCAGTAACTTCCATTATGAGTAAAATCACTTGTAACTTAAAAACTATTGCATTTAGAGAATTTCGTATAAATATGTTATTCAGCTACTTTTGGGCCAGCTATAACATAATGAAATTTCAGACCTGTAGCTCATGGCATAGCTGAGTAATAGCTACTTTTAGGTTATCACTGTTGAGTAAATCGCTTATAACTTGAAAACTATTGCATTTAGAGAATTTCGTATAAATATGTTATTCAGCTACTTTTGGGTCAGCTATAACATAGTAAAATTTCAGACCTGTAGCTCATGGCATAGCTGAGTAATAGCTACTTTTAGGTTATCACTTGAGTAAATCACTTATAACTTGAAAAGTGTTGCATTTAGAGCATTTTGTTAAAATATGTTATTCAGCTACTTTTTTCATAGCTACAATATGGTGAGTAAGTTGGGTGTCTGTCTCAATAGCTAAGTGAGTAATAGCTACTTTTGGGCTTTTCAGTAACTTCCATCATGAGTAAAATCACTTGTAACTTAAAAACTATTGCATTTAGAGAATTTCGTATAAATATGTTATTCAGCTACTTTTGGGCCAGCTATAACATAGTAAAATTTCAGACCTGTAGCTCATGGCATAGCTGAGTAATAGCTACTTTTAGGTTATCACTGTTGAGTAAATCACTTATAACTTGAAAACTATTGCATTTAGAGTATTTTGTTTGAATATGTTATTCACCTATTTTGGGGTCAGCTATAACATTGTGAAGTTTCAGACCTGTGGCTCATTTCATAGCTGAGTAATAGGTACTTTGAAGTTCTCACTGTTGAGTAAATCAGTTATAATTGGAAAACTATTGCATTTACAGAAATTTGTGCAAATATGTTATTCAGCTACTTTTGGGTCAGCTATAACATAGTGAAATTATAGACCTATAGCTCATGGCACAACTGAGCAATAGCTATTCTCAGGTACTGACTGTTGAGTAAATCAGCTATAACTTGAAAAATATTGCATTTGGAGTATTTTGTTAAAATATATTGTTCACCTACTTTTGGGTCAGCTATAACATAGTGAAATTACAGACCTATAGCTCATGGCATAGCGGAGCAATAGCTATTTTCAGGTTCTCACTATTGAGTAAATCAGTTGTAGCTTGAAAACTATTGCATTTACAGTAGTTTGCTTAAATATGTTGTTCACCTACTTTTGGGTTAGCTATAACGTAGTAAAATTTCAGACATGTAGTTCATTGCATAGCTGAGTAATAGTTCCTTTGAGGTTCTCACTGTTGAGTAAATCAGTTGTAACTTGAAAACTATTACATTTAGAGTAATTTGTTAAATATGTTATTCACAGAATTTTTGGTCAGCTATAACATAGTGAAATTGCAGACCTCTATGTCATGGCATAGCTGAGCAATAGCTACTTTCAGGTTCTCACTGTTGAGTAAATCATTGTATCCACTGGATAGCCGCAGTGTGTAGAGAGAGATTTCACCATTACTGCTCTGATGAAAAAAAATATTATAGCTAGCTTTCTTAAGTTTGCAGTATATATTAATAACCATAAAATGTTGCTGGGAATATTTTTGGCCTCATTTTGAGGAACAAGATGGCCGCCACAGGTGTTTTTTGTCAGTCATGAAAAGTACTTATATCTCCCTTATTATTGATCCTAGAGGTTTGGGATGATAAACCAACCTGTAGGAAATCATGGGGTGGGAATCTTTTGGTGTGGTCAGATTTGACCTTCAATGACCCCTACTTCAAGGTCAAACAAGGATAGCCAAACTTAAAAGTGCTTATAACTCGCTTATTATTGGTCCCAGAGGTTTGGGATGGTAAACAGACAGGAAATCATGGGCTGTGAATCTGTTGATATGGTCCGATTTGACCTTGGAACCCTCCTTCAAGGTCAAATGAGGATAGCGAAAATTGAAAGTGCCTACAACTCGCTTATTATTGGTGTCAGAGATTTGGGATGGTAAACCATCCCATAGGAAATCATTGGCTCGGAATCTTTTGGTATGGTCAGATTTGACCTTTGGACCCCTCCTTCAAGGTCAAATGAGGACAGCCAAGCTTAAAAGTGCTTATAACTCATTTATAATTGGTCCTAGAGGTTTGGAATGGTAAACCATAGGAAATCATGGGCTGGGAATGTATTTGTGTGGTTAGATTTGACCTTGGACCCCTTCTTCAAGGTAGAACGAGGATATTGCATTTGTAGTATTTCTTTAAATATGTTTTAACCTATTTTTTACACTTAAACAATTACCTTGTTATTTTCCTTCATAATACCATTTACAGGGCACAACTTTTTTATCCTTTTCTTCTGTCAGCTTCGGAATTTCTTTCGAACTTGCTGTTCAGTTACCATTTACTGTATTTCTGTACAGCCCTTTTCCTGATAATTATTCTGTCCTCTAATCACCTTCACAAATCAAAAACACTCAGTCAGCTGACACAGTGCCCGTTCACGGGCACTCTCCTCTTGTTTTGCCTCATGAAAACCAAGTTCTCTCACCTCAAATGGGACAAATGCAGTATTTATAAATTTGAATGAAATGTTTTGGTTTACTTTTTTGGCTTTGGAATCTATCTTTTTGTTATGTCAGCTGACTTGTCAGTCAGCTGATATTATGGCATCACTCTGCAGCGTCTGTGTCCGCGTCCACATGAACATCTCCTCCAGAACCAAAAGGCCCAGAGACATAGATACCTTATCTATCGTGGATGATAAATCGTAAATTTCAAGCAGATCTGTCTGTTCCCCAGAGCCATTAGACTTAACACTTTATCACAAGTTTCTCATTGACTATTGAAGGGATTTCTCTTCTTATTTTGCATATATGTACTAGGCCACAGGTAGATTCCTTTGTGTCAGTGTAAGACCTGGATCTTTCTGAATTATTAAGCGGCCCATCAGGGATGCTTATTTGTTTTCACGTAAGTGCGACTGATCGCCACCACAGGATTATGGTCTCCCTTGAATAACTTCTTGGGCTTTCAAATTTTTCTTTCCTTCTTATCTTTCTTTAAAACTATAGGGGCGGGAAAAATTTGTGGGATACTTTGCGGAGACCTTAAGCTTTACTTAAGGTAACCTTAAGCATTTTTCATAAACACCCCGTCATCGCGTTTCGGAAAAAAAAACACACACCAGTGCTATAAAATATATCAGGTACATTCTAGACCAAATTTCCAAGGTCGGAAAGGATTTTCTGATCAATCGGACCATAGATGCCTGAATGAGAGGCGTTTTATTTTCGTAAATTTTTTAAAAATGGGTACTTGGTCTGTATCTCAAAAATGGTCAGGATTTCGGCGTTTTGTTGGAATAACTTATTCAGCTACTTTTTGATAATCTTTCACATGCCGAAGTTTTAGCCCTGTATCTGCAATCTTAAGGTCACCTTAATGTCAAAAACCAAACCAAACTTGGCACATATATTAAGATTTGCTAAAGGAATATCCTGACTTTATGGTGACCTTAAACTCAAAAGTTATTGGACCTATGGCCTGCTTAAAGTCATCAAATTGGAAGAAAATCCTCCGGCTCCTTTCTTTTTCCATTTTTTATATCTAAATTATCACTGGTATTAAAACAGATAAAAATAATACTTATGGTCACCTTAAAATGGATTTGTAGCCACCTTAAAGTGAAATTAGGGGGTTTCCAGCCTCCAACTATCTTATTGTTCAAGTGACCTCAGTTAAACTTTGCACACCTATAAAGGATGGCAAAAGGGACACTGTTATTTTATGGTCAACTTAATGCACCAATATGAATGAAGTTATGGCCACCTGACAGTAACAGAAGGGGGTTTTCAGCCTCCAACTATCTCATTGATCAACTGACGTCAGTTAAATTTGCACACTTATAAAGGATGCCAAAAGGGACATTCTTATTTTATTGCGTTAATACATCCTATCCAATGGACAATAGCTTATCCGGTCGGCGCGGACCGGCCCGCCAAACGTCAGAAAAAGACGTCCTGTGTCTCCACCGGCTAGGCCGGTCCAGTACTGTGCACTCGCCAGATGGCGTGTCGTACTTCCTTCCTGTCTAGACAGAGTGACGTCATAGCATCTTTTTTGTTTGGCGCATGTACATGTTGCACGGATTTTCACAGTGAAGTTTAATTTGAGGTTTTTGTAAGAACTCTTACCTTTTTTCATTTCCTTATTATATATACGGATTCTAGAAGACTTATAGCCTATTATGTCTTCTCCCAGTCAACGTAGGGGAAGTTGTGGCCATATGATGGCTGGGTTTGATTTGCATGGGGTTTGCGCGCTTTGTCGCGATAAGAAGAAAGGGAAGGATCCCTGTGTAGAAAAACCTGGAGCTGACTGCCCTATATGTAATTCTTTCACCCCAGAACAGTTAGCACAACTGTCAACCCCAATGTACAAGAATAAGAAGGAGAAGCGGGATCAAAAGTCTTCAACACCAGCTAAGAATCATTCAGACGTCGCTCTCAATCCCACCCTTATGGACCCGTCCTTAGTGACGGTAATGGGGGTTGTGGATGGTCAGCCGGCCTCCGGGCCATCGGATTTGAGTGAGAAATCAGCTGAGAAGAAAAAGAAGAAAGAGGATAAGAAAGTCTCCAGCTCCAAGCCGGTCAAACCGGACAAGCCGGTCAAGTCATCTCACCGGCCCTCTGCAGACTCTACCGACCAGAAACTTGAGGTCATGGAGCAAAAATGGTCGGACCGGTTTAACCGGTTGGAGGCACTTCTACTGGCCAAAACTCTGGACCGGGAGCCTACTTTCAGTACTGTCAAGGTTACACCGACACATGCTCCACCGGCCACTGCTATCAGCTCTGAGCCCTTCATCAAACCACCTGGCCAATCCTCTTCATCTTCACAGCCATCTCACCCACCGGCTGCTTCTATGTCACCGGCCACTGGCCCTACTATTAATGTGCCTGCTTCTAAGGCCGGATCTGACTCTTCTCAGCCTGCCCACCGACCAGGGACTTCAAAGACAACCGACCAACCTGCTAAGAGGTCGTTTTCTGCTGCCTTTGATACTAGAAGGGATACCTCGTCCAGTGATTCGGACTCTGAAAGTACTAGTTCAGATAGACCTCCTATTGATTTATACCCAGAAGAGGGTGAACTTTCTGACGACCCGGAAGTGTCACTTACCGACCCCGACCAATCCCTCTCTGAAGAGCAATCATATAGGGAAACAATGAGGGGTATACGGTCCTACATGGGGTGGACTCATGTGCCCAACATGGATTCAGGCACCAAGACGTCAGATGATAACCCTTTTGCCGGACCGAAACTTCAGACTCCGGGCAAAGTTTCGGTTAATCTACCCACGGACGAGTGGCTTTCCAACAAATTGTCCAAGCTCAACCTCACCCTAGTACAGGGCTACCCTTCTCGTACCACTGAAGCAGGCTCTCTTCAACGAGATCAGTTTGTCCGGCCAGCCAAGTGCCAAAGCAAATGGTACGGTGTGCACTCAGAAAGCAAGAAGGACACTAGCTCTACAGCTAAAACTTAGAACACTGGCTCTTCCCGCATTAATAGCACCTATCTGAGGATAGCTCGTCAAGCTGGCATTGCATCCAATCCACCTTTGTCCAGACCCATTTCCCAGGAAAACCTAAGAAAATGGGAGAGATCAGCTCGGGAGTCATCTACAATCTGCAATCAAGCAGCCGGTTTCAATCGCTGCCTACTTAAAGTACAGCAGAATATGCACTCCCAACTCCGTACCATCCGGACTGATTCCAAGGGCAAAGCAGCAAGCAAGATTTCTGCAGCAACAGACGAACTCCAGTGCCTGTTAGACTTTAACTCCAGTATTTGCCAGGCCATGGCTAAGGCTATGGAACATCTAACGGACTACGTATTTGTCAACATGGCCAACACCACCCTGTTAAGGCGTGATTCATACTTATCGTACCTCAAGGCTGGAGTAAAGGCGGACACCTTGAACGCTCTCAGATCTGCTCCACTAGAACTGGATACCTTATTCCCAGACTCAGTGATTAAGCAGGCTGAGGAGGACATTTCTAACTTTGATAGAAACCGGTCTGGATCGGCCTACAAGAAGGGCAGATACCACCCCTATGAGAGACAGGACAGAAAATCTGACCCCAAGAAACAGGACCGACCGGCCTGGAAGAACATCTCCTCACACAGCCAATACAGACGAGGGAAGGGAAAACACCAGTATTCCTCACGTCCAGCCAAGGGCCAGCAGCCGTATAAATGACAATTACTGTGTAACAAAGTTACGGGCACGGCTGCTGGCCGGGAGTACTCCCAGAGAGACATTGACTGTTCAATCTTTAGAGACACATGTAAATTTAAATGTTGTAAACCATGTTCATTCTGCAACCGGGCATCCGCAAAGGAAAGGAATAAGTCCTGGCTTGTCAGCTGTAATTTCAAAAGATTGTACATTAAAACATGTCAAAGGTGCTTCTTCTGTCATTCAATTGCCTTGTGTCCAACCTGTGACAAATGTCCCTCTTGTTGTAAAAGATCTGCCTGTAGGGGCCAGACTTCAAAACTTTTGGCAAACTTGGCTGGAAAGAGGTGCCGGACCCAAAATAGTTCAAATCTTGAGAGAGGGCTACACCCTCCCCTTTCGGATCCGGCCAAACCTCACAAGGTCTCCCACTGTCATAAGCCGTTATGCCAATCCCCACAGGAACAGCTACCTGCTGGAAGCATTGCATCAGCTTATAGACAAAAATGCAATAGAACTGGTCCACAATCTCTAGGGTTTTTCAACCGGCTTTTTCTGGTACCCAAACCCAACAACAAGTGGAGACCCATTCTGGACCTAAACAAACTAAACCTCTTCCTCAAGGTGGAGAAGTTCAAAATGGAGACACCGGAAACCATCAGGACATCCCTCCAGCAAGGGGAGTGGGTAACCTCAGTAGACTTCAAGGATGACTACTTCCATATACCGATACAGGAACAGTCGAGGAAGTACCTAAGGTTCCATGTCCAGGGCCGGACTTACCAATTCAGGGCACTGCCCTTCGGTCTGTCCACAGCGCCCATGGAGTTCACTGTGTTAGCAAAGGAGGTGAAACTGATGGCCATACACAAGGGTATAAGAATCCACCAGTACCTAGACGACTGGTTGGTGAGAGCCAGATCCCACCAAGCTTGTCTCCATCACACCCAAATTCTGGTCAAGATGTGCCAGGATCTGGGTTGGCTGGTGAACTTAGAAAAGTCAGAATTGGAGCCCAAACAAGTCTTCAACTTCGTAGGCTACCAGTTCGACCTCAGGTCCGGCCGGGTCAGACCGACACCGGACCGATGGCACAGTCTTCAAGGAAAAATACAAACACTGCTGTTACTACCGGCCTGTCCGGTCCGACAGTTCATGTCCTTGATAGGTCTGTTAACAGCCACAGAGAAACAAGTTCACCTAGGTTGGTTGCACATGAGACCCATACAGTGGCACCTCAAAAACAATTGGAGGGTACCGGAATGTCTGGAAAAGGTCATCCCTCTACCCAGATCCCTGCACCCACACTTACAATGGTGGCTAAACGAAAGCAATGTGCTTCAAGGTCAACCATTACACCCCATAAAGCATGCTCTGCAAATGTTTACAGACGCATCAAAAGAAGGTTGGGGCACTCATTTAAACGAGCTCACTGCAAGAGGGTCCTGGTCAGTGCCGGAAAGCAAGCTGCACATAAATTACCTGGAACTGAAAGCAGTCCTTTTGGCTTTGAAAGAGTTCCAAGACCTATGCACCGACAAAATAGTCCTAGTGGCCACAGACAATACCACGGTGGTGGCTTACATAAACAAAGAAGGAGGCATGAAGTCGGGCCCACTGTGTGCCCTACTGTGGAGAATCTTGACCTGGTGTTCCCAGCGACAAGTGACTCTAAAAGCCCGACATATCCCTGGCCGACTAAATGTGATAGCAGACAAGCTATCCCAGCTCAATCAGACCATCCAAACAGAATGGTCCCTCCTTCCGGACGTTTTTCAAAGCTTATGCAGCAAATGGCACCGGCCTCAGATAGACCTATTTGCCACGAGGTTCAACCACAAGTTACCTCTGTTTGTCTCTCCAGTACCGGATACCCTGGCTGTAGCAGTGGATGCACTCACTCTGCCATGGGAGGATCTGGACGCATATGCCTTCCCACCGACCGCCATATTGGGCAAAGTGGTGAAGAAGCTACTGGACTCCCCGTGCAAGAGACTCATTAAACGTCCCGCAAGGGACGCTTGTTTGTGTATGGGAGACCTTCAGGCTCCGCCGGCTCCGCATTTTGTTTTCCTTATAACTCTGTAACCGTTAGGCAGATTCTTTTCAAAATTGGCAGGTTTAGGCAGTAGCCTTGGGGAATTTTTTTTGAATATGCTGCAGTGACATTTCAACCAATCAGAGAGGTCACATGACCAAAAATGTCTTTTTTTCAATGGGGAAGCTTGTCTGGATGATAACTTGAAAGGAATTTTATCAATTCACCTGAAACTTGGCAAATACATTCATTCTATTAAAATCTGGAAATCATTAGATTTTGGCATTGATTGGTTAAGAAATGGCCGAGTAATTAATGATTAATTAATCATTATGAATTTTCCAAATAAGGAAAACACAAAAATGCTTATATCTCGAAAACCGTGCTAGATAGAGCAATTTCGACGAAATTTTTGACCCACAGGGTATCTGTGCGGAGTAGTTATCCCAATTTTCAAAAAAAAATTTCTCTCGCCAAAAATGGTGGCCATTTTGAATTTTCGAATTTTTCGCAAAAATTGCAAAACATAAAAATGCTTATATCTCGAAAACCGTGCTAGATAGAGCGATTTCGACGAAATTTTTGACCCACAGGGTTTCTCTGCGGAGTAGCCATGCCAATTTCCAAAAAATTTTTATCTTGCCAAAAATGGCGGCCATTTTGAATTTTCGAATTTTTGCGCAAAAATTGCAAAACACAAAAATGCTAATATTTCGAAAACCGTGCTACATAGAGCGATTTCGACGAAATTTTTGATCTTCAGGGTATCTCTACAGAGCAGCTATCCCAAAGAGCTTTCACTTGGTGGATTTTCAGACCCATAGCTAATTGCTCACCTACTCAAAATGAGTAAATGCGAATTACCTCTAAAAGTATTGCAGATAGCCAATTTTTCTCAAATAACTCATTCACCTACTTTTGGGAGAGCTTTCACTTGGTGAAGTTTCAGACCCGTAGCTAATTACTCACCTACTCAAAATGAGTAAATGTTAATTATCTCAAAAACTATTGCGGATACCCAATTTTTATCAAACAACTCATTCATGTACTTTTGGGAGAGCTTTCACATGGTGAAGTTTCAGACCCGTAGATAATTACTCACCTACTCAAAATGAGTAAATGCGAATTATCTCTTAAAAGTATTGCAGATAGCCAATTTTTCTCAAATAACTCATTCACCTACTTTTGGGAGAGCTTTCACTCCGTGAAGTTTCAGACCCATAGCTAATTATTCACGTACTCAAAATGAGTAAATGCTAATTATCTGTAAAAGTATTGCGGATACCCAATTTTTCTCAAATAACTCATTCATCTACTTGTGGGAGAGCTTTCACATGGTGAAGTTTCAGACCCATAGCTAATTACTCACCCACTCAAAATGAGTAAATGCGAATTATCTCTAAAAGTATTGCAGATAGCCAATTTTTCTCAAATAAATCATTCACCTACTTTGGGGAGAGCTTTCACTTGGTGAAGTTTCAGCCCCATAGCTAATTATTCACCTACTCAAAATGAGTAAATGCGAATTATCTCTAAAAGTATTGAAGATAGCCAATTTTTCTCAAATAAATCATTCACCTACTTTTGGGAGAGCTTTCACTTGGTGAAGTTTCAGACCCGTAGCTAATTATTCACCTACTCAAAATGAGTAAATGCGAATTATCTGTAAAAGTATTGCGGATACCCAATTTTTATCAAATACTCATTCATCTACTTGTGGGAAAGATTTCACATGGTGAAGTTTCAGACCCATAGCTAATTACTCACCTACTCAAAATTAGTAAATGCGAATTATCTCTAAAAGTATTGCAGATAGCCAATTTTTCTCAAATAACTCATTCACCTACTTTTGGGAGAACTTTCACTTGGTGAAGTTTCAGACCCATAGCTAATTATTCACCTACTCAAAATGAGTAAATGTGAATTATCTCTTAATAGTATTGCAGATAGCCAATTTTTCTCAAATAACTCATTCACCTACTTTTGGAAGAGCTTTCACACACGAAAATGAAAAATTGTGAATATCTCGGAAAAGCTATTTCTTCTCCTTTAATGCTCGGCGGGAGATACACACCGCGGCAGTGGTCTTGACAAAAATTTTTGTCTCCCCAAAAATGGTGGCCATTTTGAATTTTCAAAGTTTTTGCAAAACACAAAAATGCTTATATCTCGAAAACCGTGCTATATGGAGCGAACTCAACAAAATTTTTGACCTGCTGGGTATCTCTGCAGAGTAGCCATGCCAATTTTCAAAATATTTTTGTCCCGCCAAATATAGCGGACATTTTTTATTTTTTGCAAAACACAAAAATGCTTATATCTTGAAAACCGTGCTAGATAGAGCAGACTGCGCTGACTTTGGTTGCCACAACAGTATAAGGCTAGAAACGAAGCATTTTCTTAATACTTTAGCACTCACCTTTATATCTTTTTCGGGACGCTTTGTTTTTGCTATGCAAAAACATTATCTTTTTTTTGCGAGCGATCCTCTAGTTCTGATTGCCCCGGGGTGGCCCAACATGCCTTGGTTTTGGGACTTGGTGACCATGTCCAGTCAGGTCCCTCTCAGCCTGCCCAACTGGCCCAATCTGCTGACACAGCTCTTCAATCAGATCCCTCACAGAAATCTGACAACTCTAAATCTCCATGCCTGGCTCCTAGAGCCACAAAAATCAGAGAACAGGGCTTCTCTGAGACAGTGGCAGCAAGAATTGAGGCTCCTCAAAGAAGATCTACCAGATCAGTCTATGAGGCAAAGTGGGCCATTTTTACAAAGTGGTGCGTCACTAATCAGGTGGACTTCAGGTCACCACCTGTAAAGTCGGTGGCTGACTTCCTAATGTACCTCTTTGAGGACAAGAAGTTACAGCCCAGCACCATTGATGGATACAGGTCTGCCATTGCTGATAAACTGGGTAATACAACAGTCAATATCAGCAAAGATGATAATCTCACTCGTCTCTTGGAAAGTTTCCACAGAGATAGACCCAAAGGGCGGAGGGGGATTCCCTCCTGGAACCTTTCCCTGGTGCTACACCAGCTGACAAAGGCTCCTTTTGAACCTCTTAGGGAGGCATCTCTGAAGCACCTGACCTTCAAAACTGTCTTCCTTTTGGCCCTAGGCTCTGGCAAAAGAAGAAGTGAGATCCATGCATGGCAGCACAAGAACATCAGACATCAATCCGATTGGTCTAAGGTGTCCTTGTTTCCATCTCCCAGCTTTCTTTCCAAGAACCAGCTGGCCAAAGAGGGTCCGGAGAGTGTAGCCCCAGTGGTCATACCAGCCCTGGCTCCTACTCTAGATAAATCCCTCAAGTCTGACAGATCCCTTTGTCCAGTCAGAGCCTTGCGCTACTATTTGGACAGGACTTCAGACCTCAGGCAGCACAAGGAACTAGTCTTTGTCTCCTTCAAGAAAGGCTTCGACAAAGACATCTCCCCTGCCACTATCTCCTCATGGATCAAGCAAACTGTGATCCTATGGTATGAGCTCTCTGATCATCAAGCCCACACCCTGCATCAAGTTAAAGCTCATGATGTCAGGGCCTTCGCTGCCTCTAAGGCCTTCCAGTCGGGAGTCTCCTTGGAGCAGATCTTATCAGCCTGCCACTGGAAATCTCATAATACCGTCACTCAGTTCTATCTGAAGGATGTGGCTTGGGCTGACTCAGAGCTCTACCATCTTGGTCCTGTTGTGGCTGCTCAGCAGATCCACCAATAGACTGGTACCTAGAGGAGATCTGTACAAATGTAAATAGTTGTACATATTTGTATATATTGCACATATAGTTATAGCAACACAAAAAAAAAAAAAAATCTCACGTACTTCCTCCGGGAGACTTAATTCTATGGGACTGAACTCATCCCTCTCTTCCCCTACCTCAGAGCAGGTCTGTAAAAAAGGGGGGGGGGCAAGGTTGACTCTGACGGTTCCAGTCTGGTTAACCGTATGATGATATTCGACCATAGCCTTAGGGGTGTTTGACTTCAAGGTCTACCCAGGCTTAAAGAAGGAGTTTTCATTATCTCTAACATGAGTTCACACAAGTCCCTAGTAACTTACCCGCCAACCAAGCGGTAGTTATTCAGCTATTGTCCATTGGATAGGATGTATTAACGCAATAAAATTGCAAATTTAATAAGTAAATTAAATTTTTATAAGTTAATACCCTATCCAATGGACACACAAGACCCTCCCTCCGACCCGCTGTCAGTCTACTAGGGGTCTAATTGGTTTAGACAACAAAAAAGATGCTATGACGTCACTCTGTCTAGACAGGAAGGAAGTACGACACGCCATCTGGCGAGTGCACAGTACTGGACCGGCCTAGCCGGTGGAGACACAAGACGTCTTTTTCTGACGTTTGGCGGGCCGGGCCGCGCCGACCGGATAAGCTATTGTCCATTGGATAGGGTATTAACTTATAAAAATTTAATTTACTTATTAAATTTGCAATTTTCTGTCCACCTTGAAGTCCACCTATGGCCATCTTACAGTAATAAAATGGGTTTTCAGCCCCCAGCTGACTTACTGTTCAACTAACATCAGTTAAACTTGACACATTGATTAGGCTTACTCACAGGAAAGTTTCTTTAGAATTAATTTACCATTCATACAATTATAAGCATCAGCAACATTTTATTCTCTATATTGGCCACATTATAACAAAATACCAAAACATAAATTTCACTTACCAGAAGAATGCATACTTTATCCTTAAGCCAAAACAAGCCTTTACCAAAACTTCGCAAGCTTTAATGTACTGTTCATACAAAAGTACAAAAAAATATCACTGTTTAAAACAGATACACACCAGCAGTAGAGAAATAGGAGATTTGTAATCTCCCGCCGGGCTAAAGCCCGGGAGGGAGATTATGAAATGATGTGCGTGTGTGCATGCGTGCATGCGTGCGTGCGTTAGTTAGTCACGCAGATTTCTCCAAAACTACTACAGCTACAGATTTTTTTGTAAATTAATTGTCCCAATGAATTTTCATGCCCTTGAAAATTTTTTTGGTGTTATTGACTTAGGCCTAAAGATAAGTGAGTAATAGCAATCTTAGCTACTTGGAGTAAAGGGCTCATAACTCAAAAACTATTGCAGTAACAACTTTTCTTCAAATATGTTGTTCAGCTACTTTGTCCTTAGCTATAAGATGGTACATAGTTTGGGGTCCCATTGCATGCCATTAGTGAGTAATAGCTATTTTCTCATTTGTATCACCTCTGTGGGTTCGAGTCCCACAAGTGGCAATTCTGAGGACCTGTCCCAATATGACCCTGGCTGTTGAACGGGACGTAAAACCCCAACTTTGACTTTGACTTTCTCATTTGTAGCTAAATAACAGAAGAAGTAAATGTCAGATATCTTCAAAAGTATTGAAGTTAGGGAAATCTTTTCAAATATGTTGTCCATCTTCTTTTTGGTAAGCTATAACATAGTAAAGTTTCAGACCTGTTGCACCTTGGATAGCTGAGTTATAGCTACTTTGAAATTCTGACTGTTGAGTAAAGCCATTGTAACTCCAAAACTATTGCAGTTAGAGTATTTTCCTAAAATATGTTGTTCAGCTACTTTGTCCTTAGCTATAAGATGGTACATAGTTTGGGATTCTATTGCATGCCATAAGTGAGTAATAGCTATTTTGTTATTTGTAGCAAAATCATGACATAAGTTAATGTCAAATATCTTCAAAAGTATTAAAGTTAGGGAATTCTTTTCAAATATGTTGTCGATCTACTTTTTGGTAAGCTATGACATAGTAAAGTTTCAGACCTGTTGCACCTTGGATAGCTGAGTAATAGCTACTTTGAAATTCTGACTGTTGAGTAAAGCCATTGTAACTCCAAAACTATTGCAGTTAGAGTATTTTCCTAAAACATGTTGTTCAGCTACTTTGTTCTTAGCTATAAGATGGTACATAGTTTGGGGTTCTATTGCTTGCCATAAGTGAGTAATAGCTATTTTCTCATTTGTAGCTAAATAACAGAAGAAGTAAATGTCAGATATCTTCAAAAGTATTGAAGTTAGGGAAATCTTTTCAAATATGTTGTCCATCTTCTTTTTGGTAAGCTATAACATAGTAAAGTTTCAGACCTGTTGCACCTTGGATAGCTGAGTTATAGCTACTTTGAAATTCTGACTGTTGAGTAAAGCCATTGTAACTCCAAAACTATTGCAGTTAGAGTATTTTCCTAAAATATGTTGTTCAGCTACTTTGTCCTTAGCTATAAGATGGTACATAGTTTGGGGTTCTATTGCATGCCATAAGTGAGTAATAGCTATTTTGTTATTTGTAGCAAAATCATGACATAAGTTAATGTCAAATATCTTCAAAAGTATTAAAGTTAGGGAATTCTTTTCAAATATGTTATCCATCTACTTTTTTATAAGCTATCGCATAGTAAAGTTTCAGATCTGTTGCACATTGGATAGCTGAGTAATAGCTACTTTGAAATTCTACAGTTGAGTAAATCCATTGTAACTCCAAAACTATTGCAGTTACAATATTTTCGTAAAATATGTTGTTCACCTACTTTGTCCTTAGCTATAAGCTGGCATGTAGTTTGGGGTTCTATTGCATGCCATAAGTGAGTAATAGCTATTGTCTTATTAGTAGCAAAATAATGACATAAGTAAATGTCAAATATCTTCAGAAGTATTAAAGTTACGAAATTCTTTTCAAATATGTCATTCATCTACTTTTTTGTAAGCTATCACATAGTAAAGTTTCAGACCTGTTGCACATTGCATAGCTAAGTAATAGCTACTTTGAAATTGTGACTGTTGAGTAAATCCATTGTAACTCCAAAACTATTGCAGTTACAGCTTTTTCTTCAAATATGTTGTTCAGCTACTTTGTCCTTAACTATAAGATGGTATATATTTTGGGGTTGTATTGCATGCCATAAGTGAGTAATAGCTATTTTCTTATTTGTAGCAAAATAACATAACTAAATGTCAAATATCTTCAAAAGTATTAAAGTTAGGGAAATATTTTCAAATATATTATTCATCTAGTTTTTGATAACCTATCACATAGTAAAGTTTCAGACCTGTTGCACATTGGATAGCTGAGTAATACCTACTTTGAAATTCTGACTGTAGGGTAAATGCATATAGTTTGGGGTTCTATTGCATGCCATAAGTGAGTAATAGCTATTTTCTTATTTGTGGCAAAATAATGACATAATTTTTCTCAAATAACTGCTTCATCTACTTTTGGGAGAGCTTTCACATGGTGAAGTTTCAGACCCGTAGCTAATTATTCACCTACTCAAAATGAGTAAATGCGAATTATCTCTAAAGTATTGCGGATATCCAATTTTTATCAAATAACTCATTCATCTACTTTTGGGAGAGCTTTCACATGGTGAAGTTCCAGACCCGTAGCTAATTACTCACCTACTCAAAATGAGTAAATGTGAATTATCCCTAAAAGTATTGGGGATATCCAATTTTTCTTAAATAACTCATTCACCTACTTTTGGAAGAGCTTTCACTTGGTGAAGTTTCACACCCGTAGCTAATTATTCACCTACTCAAAATGAGTAAATGCTAATTATCTCTAAAAGTATTGTGGATATCCAATTTTTATCAAATTACTCGTTCATCTACTTTTGGGAGAGCTTTCACATGGTGAAGTTCCAGACCTGTAGCTAATTACTCACGTACTCAAAATGAGTAAATGTGAATTATCTGTAAAAGTATTGCAGATATCCAATTTTTCTCAAATAACTCATTCACCTACTTTTGGGAGAGCTTTTACTTGGTGAGGTTTCAGACCCGTAGCTAATTATTGACCTACTCAAAATGAGTAAATGTGAATTATCTCTAAAAGTATATATTTCACTATCTTTAGTACATCTAATTTATATGGCGGGAGATAAATGCATGCGTCAGAATGCTTGTTTTAAATGTTATAGTATCAGTTACTTGCAAAATAACAAACATGTCATAAGATTACGAAAATCAAACTGACACTAATTTTTTGCCCACACTGTTCCCGTCTATGAATCTGCACACCAATAATCCTCTTAACCAATAAGGAAATTGTTAACTAGAAAATAAAAGTATGATATCCCCACTCAGTAAATAATGACTTTATTTAAAAAGCAATATGAAACAGTGGCTATAAAGAGGTCTGAAATTTAGTGACTAAATTCTTCTAAATCCCCTGTGTGGAGATCCTTCAACACAATTTCCAATGAAAGGGGGTATAAAAACAAAACCTTTTCATGATAAGAGCGCTTGGATTGAACACCCTACATATGGTCTTCATTATAAAGAAACTTAATCCCCTGTTTCAAGTAAGTCTAATCAGAGTGGGACCTTTGTCTGCCTTTTAAGGTAATCTTATAGTCACACAGAAGTCATCAAACATACCAAACTATCATAATCGCCTACTAAACATATAAATATTTACTTGTACCATTTGAAAATTATTTACACAAAATGTGAAAGGAACTAGAAACTTCCCAAATACTTTCACCTGTTTTAGATGAATTTTATCTGTGTTCATCAGATGACAAGGCAAGCTAAACCAGCAATTGGTATAAATATCTTGCATATATGTACTACGACACCAGTAGATTCCCTTGTTGGAGTATCAGGCCTGCATCTTTCTTAATTACCTTTTTTATGAATTTTTCATGCATTAAAATTCATGTATTCATGCACTAAATCACTTATAACTTAAAAAGTATTACATAGAGAGGATTTTGTTAAATGTGTTTTTGATGTAGTTTTGTGTCAGTTATAACATAGTAAAATATCACAACTGTAGCCCCTTACATAATTAAGTAATTTCTGTAAAACCTAAGTATTCTACTGCAGTAAATAATCTTTTTCTCACCTGCTTTTTATTTCAGTGAGGGGAGTGACGAAGAGGCAGTCTTTTTCTGCTCAGATCTGCCCCCTCCCCACCCCCCTCACTCAAATAAAAATGTATGTGAGAAAAGATTTGCCTCTATGTATGGGGGATGGGGGGAAGTGAGATGGGGAAGTGAGATTATGTGTGTGTGTTGTAAGTCTCACTTCCCTCCATTCAAACAAAGAGGAGAATATGTGTACAATGTCATAAGGTCTCTAATATTTTGTTTTTTTTATTACATTACATTAATTTACAACATTTACATCAACTGTTGCTTTGTATAATGACCTACCAAATTAATCTGTAACTTGTTTTTTCCTTATAAGCAATAACTCTGAAGCAAAATCATTAACGTTTGAACCAAAAGTCTTAAGCACTTTGGTTCACTGGATTTTATTAGTGTTTTTGTTAAGTTTTTAGTTGAAGCACAATCGGTAATTTTAAACAATAGTTCTTAAGCATCTTAGTCCACCGCATTTAATTAGTGTTTTATACTTAAGTCTGATACTAATGACATTTTGAACAGAAATGTCTGTGGTCAATGTACCCTTACACTTGAGACCTCTTCTCTGAGAATGGTGTGCAGACAATTGGCCGGCGAACAACTGGCCAGTGGACAATTGGCTGGTGGACATTTGGCCAGTGACTTTCTCAGGGGTAGGACAATTGCCCGGTGACTTTTTATATGTTGTTTTAATAATGTGCCAAATGAAATAAAACTCCTTCAAAAAAACTTTTTTTTTCAATTGCAACATATAAGCACTGTCATTAACTTGGATGTATACTGACACTTTTTTTAATTTTATAGACCCAAAAAATAAAATAGCAATACATCAAAACAGTTAAGCAGTTATGAAAGACTAAACGTAGCATGAATTAGAAATTCTGAGTAGCAATCAAAGGGGCTTTAGTTCTTTTATGAACAGGTTAATCCTAAAGCCTTGTGAACTAAGTGTAGCAATCCTGAGCAGTTATCAAAGACTAAACTTAGCATCAATTAGAAATTCTGAGTAGGAATCAAAGGTGCTTTAGTTCTTTTATGAAGATGTTAATCATAAAGCCTTTTGCATTAAATGTAGCAATCCTGAGCAGTTATCGGAGACTAAACTTAGCAGCAATTAGAAATTCTGAGTAGGAATCAAATGACTTTTGGTTCTTTTTTGAACATTACATTTACTACAATATGGGACAATATTAAAAAAACATCTAAAAAGTCACCGGCCAATTGTCCTACCCCTCAAAAAAGTCACTGGCCAAATGTCCACCAACCATTTGTCCACCGGCCAATTGTCCGCTGGCCAATTGTCCCGGATTCTCTGAGAACATTCACAAAGAATGTAAGACATACATTCTTTCGAGAAGGAAATTTCACACCTACAACTCTTCTGCCAAGCTGTGGTCATTCTTTAATTTGTTAAATATAGTAACATACACAATGCAATAAAGTTCACATTTTCTATTCCTTATGATGCATATGTTGACATCTTTTACGGATTACTTCGCACTTTTTCATCAGGGCTGCTTCGTTTTTGTCAGCAAAAACCTTTTTCTAGTTTTTTTATGAATTTTAAAAATAGTTTTAAATGCATTAAAATTCATAAAATCATGCGTTAAATCACGTATAACTTGAAAAGTATTGCATTTAGAGCATTTTGCTAAAACATGTGATTCAGCTACTTTTTTCGTAGTTACAACATGGTGCATAACTTGGGCATCTATCCCCTTAGCTAAATGAGTAATAGCTACTTTGTGACTTCTTAATAACTCCCATTAGGAGTAAAATCAATTATAACTTGAAAGCTATTGCATATACAGAATTTTGTATAAATATGTTATTCACCTACTTTTGGGGTCAGCTGTAACATAGTGAAATTCCAGACCTGTAGCTCATTGCATAGCTGAGTAATAGCTACTTTGAGGATCTCACTGTTGAGTAAATTACTTATAACTTAAAAACTATTACATTTAGAAAATTTTGTTTAAATATCTTATTTGTCTACTTCTTGGTTAGCTATAACATACTAAAATTGCAGACATATAGCTCCGAGCATAGCTGAGCAATAGCTACTTTGAGGTTCTCAGTGTTGAGTAAATCAGTTGTAACTTGAAAACTATTACATTTAGCGTATTTTGTTTAAATATATTATTCAACAACTTTTGGGTCAGTTATAACATAGTAAAATTGCAGACTTGTTGTTCAATACATAGCTGAGCAATAGCTATTTTGAGGTTCTCACTGTTGAGTAAATTGCTTATAGCTTGAAAACTATTGCATTTACAGTAATTTTTTTAAACATGCTATTCACTTACTTTTCAGTCCTCTATAACATAGTGAAATTGCAGACCTGTAACATTATTGCATAGCTGGTAATAGGTACTTTGAGGTTATCATTGTTGAGTCAATCTATTGTAAAGTGAAAACTACTGCATTTAGAGTATTTTGTTTTGGGTCAGCTATAACATAGTAAAATTGCAGGCCTTTAGGTCATTGCATAGCTGAGCAATAGCTACTTGGAGGTTATGACTGTTGAGTAAATCACTTATAACTTGAAAACTATTGCATTTAGAGTATTTTGTTGAACTATGTTATTTACCTACTTTTGGGTCTGCTATAACACAGTGAAATTGCAGACCTGTACCTTATTGCATAGACTAACAATAGCTATTTTCAGGTTCTCGCTGTTGAGTAAATCAGTTGTAACTTGAAAACTATTGCATTTACAGTATTTTGTTTAAATATGTTATTCACCTACTTTTCAGTTAGCTATAACATAGTGAAATTGTACACCAGTACCTCATTGTATTGTTGAGTAATAGCTACTTTGAGGTTATTACTGTTGAATAAATCATTTGTATCTTGAAAACTATTGCATTTAGAGTATTTTGTATAAATATGTTATTCAGCTACTTTTGGGTCAGCTATAACATAATAATGTAAGCCTGTAGGTCATTGTTTAGCTGAGTAATAGCTACTTTGACATTATCACTGTTGAGTAAATCCGTTATTACTTCAAAACTGTTGGATTTTTTTAGAATATTTTGTTTATATATGTTATTTATCTACTTTTGGGTTAACTATAACATAGTAAAATTGCAGACCTGTAACTCATGGCATAACTGAGCAATAGCTACTTTCAAGTTCTCACTGTTGAGTAAATCGGTTGTAACTTGAAAACTATTACATTTACATTATTTTGTTTGAATATGTTTTCTACCTACTTTTTACTCCTTAATAGTTAACTTACTAATAGTTAAGGTACTTTACATCTAAGTATCATTTGCAGAGCACATCTTTTGTGTCCTGTCTTTCTAATGTGAAACTCAAAGCACACAGTCAGCTGACACAGACCCCGTTCACAGGCACTGATTGCTTGTTGCATTAATACATTTTACCTAATATTGTGTTTTCTCATGAAATTTGATCAATTGGATTATTATTTTTGTGCAAGTGTGTGAAATTAAGCTTATACTTCACCATGACGCCTACTTCCACGCAGAAGGGGGGAATTTGTGGCCATATTATGGCATCTTTTGATCTGCACAATTGGTGTGCAAGATGTCGAGAGAAGGTGCTGGGGTAGGACCCTGTGTACTTGGTGAAGAACCATGTTCTGTGTTGTTTTAACCCCAGAACAAAGACTCAAGCTGGCCATTCCGAAATATAAAATTAGAAAGGAAAAGAAGGCGGAAAGTTGTAAAGAGACTGAACTAGTGCCCAGATAGCAAGACGCTAGTGGGCCACCGTTGGCTATGGGTGGCAAAATATAGCTTGTGGGCCACCACTGAGCCACTGGTGGCCCACTGACTGCATTTTTTTTCAAAATTTTAAAGCATTATAAACAACTTCAAAAGCAACCTCAAATACTGTTTTCTGACATATTATTTAACAATATTCAATGTTAAAAACATATTATTTCAAAATATAAATACATTGTGTGGCCCACAGTTGGCCCACCAACTACCAGAGTCAGTGGCTGTAGCTCAGGTACCAGCCTATGCCCACTGGTGTAAAATCCTGGGAAAAATTAGATAAAATGTGTGTTTTCTTTCACTTAACATAAGTTAATGTAATTTTTTAACAAACTTATTCTGTATTCCTTCATTTTGCTCAGTCAGTCTTTTCTCCACTTTATTACTTTATATATTACTTGCTTATATATTTGCCACAGGTGGTCCATCAATGGTCCACCCACTACATAAGTAGTACATGACCCATGATGGGCAGCCAGTGGGCCACTGGTGGCACATATTTATATATTTTTAGTGAAGGTTAAAGAAAGATATTTTCATTTTTTCCTTTTGATATTAATTTTTTTTTTGATGAAACCTAAAACTATCGCAGAATTTGTTTTTGTCTGACACATGCAACTATCATCTGTAAGAGCTATACTTAGTTGGTGGACCAATGGTGGTCCTCTGGTGGCTACACCTCAAGCTCTGCTGAACGGCATTTGTTTTGACAGATCTTGAAGAGAGGCTGTCTTGGCTTAAATTCATTTGTTTCAAGTGAATTACTTTCCAAAAGTAGCTGTTCTGAATTTTATTACATGAAAAAATTGTAAGATTTGCCACTGGTGGTCCATCAGTGGTCCACCTTCTGCCTGCATGGTACACATACTGTTGGCCCACCGGTGGCCCACAGACAGCAAAGTAATTGGATACTTTATGTATGTGTGTGTATATCACCGAGACACCAACATTTTTAAATAACAGATGTCACATCTCTGCCTTAATATATATTTCTTTTCTTCCCATTCTTATCAGTGGTATATAAGCTATAATCGATGGGCCACTGATGGGAATTTTCTAATTTCCACCCGGATTTTAGATCTAATCAATAAAATCATCTGATAATTACACAGAAAAGTTAACAGAAGTGAAAGTTTCCCCTGTAAACAAACCATAAAACATGTACAGGAGAAAAATATGATATTCAATCAAAACCCTATTAATTGGGGTTGAGGTGTAGCCACCACTGGACGACCCTTGGTCCACTGGCTGCAATATGAATGTGTCCTATAAAATATAAAGTTTCTTAAGTTGAAAGGAATAATTACACTTGAAACATATTCCAATTAGTGGCTGAATTACCCTTGAAATATATTCCAATCAGTGGCCGAATTACCCATGCCAACGCTGGCCCAATGAAGGCTTGCCAACCAAAACTCAGGCTGCCAAGGTTGGGCCAACGGTGGGCCAATGGTGGCTTTTTATTCAAGATGGCGGCGAGCAATAATAGGGGATATTGAGACACTTAGTAAAAAATTATTTATTATGGTATGTCTAAAAATCATATTTCAGTGGGCCCACAATTTTTAACTAACTATTTAACAATTTTAGACATAAAAATAACATTCTCATTAGAAATTCACAGTAAGAAAAGTTGTTTCTGAACATTATAATTTTATTATTTGACTATGGAGCATATCATCCTAAGATACTGTTCCACCATTGTTTATGTTTGGTCATGGGACTTATCAGGGATTCCCTTAACTAAAATCCACCCACAATCTGTCAATTATTTGCTTTCTGTTAAACAATGGCCACATAACTTCATGCTGCAATCTGATTGGCTGATGCTATATTATAGTGGTAGTAAAATTTTACCAGTGGCTTGCCAATGTCAGACCGACACATCCACCGGCCAAAAAGCCAGTGGGCCACTGATGGGCCACTAGTAAACCTTATTGTTGGCTGCCAACAGTGGACCACTGTCTATCAGCTGGTCACGCCACCAGAGAACCACCACTGTTGGCACTCAACAGTGGGCCACTGATGGGCCACCAGTAAACCTTATTGTTGGCTGCCAACAGTGGGCCACTGTCTATCAGCTGGTCACGCCACCAGAGAACCACCATTGATGGCACCCAACAGTGGGCCACTGATGGGCCACCAGTAAACCTTATTGTTGGCTGCCAACAGTGGGCCACTGTCTATCAGCTGGTCACGCCACCAGAGAACCACCATTGATGGCACCCAACAGTGGGCCACTGGTGGACCACCAGTCAACCTTGTCGGTTACTGAAGGTGGGCCACTGGTGGGCCAATAGAAAAGTTTATCATTGGCTGCCGACAGTGGGCCACTGAAGGTCCATCAGAAAACCGTATTGTCGGCTACCAACGGTGGACCACTGCCTATCAGCCGGTCACGCCAACGGCTGGCCACCGCCTGCAGCCAACGTCGGACCGACAGCTATGCCACCAGTGGGCCAGCGGTGGCCCTACAGAGTCTTGCTATCTGGGTGGACTCTCAGGACGTTTCCGTCCTTAAAGCTGTCTCACCATTGAAGAATCGCCCCTCTTCTGCCCCGGTGAGTGCTTCTTTTATTTCTGCTACGGTTTCCTCTCCTCCAAATGAACTGTACAAACGTTTAGATTCTTTCAAGATGAGTGGTCTACTCACTTCGCCAGGATGGAAGCTTTGCTCACCATGAAAGCCAGAGCAGATCCCGTCTTCTCTCCAGTTAAACCACTGTTTTAGTAACCAAAACTAAATACCTAGCTGCTTCAACTGTTTCTAAGATGCTCTTTTTTTTATCTGTCTGTTTCTGACTGGTCTGGACCAGGTCCCGGACAATCAAGATGGCCTTAAAATGAAATCTCCCCTTCAGGATTTGTATGGGGACTCTGCCTTGGAACAAGAACCAGTGTTTTCATTTCCTGCCGGTACCCCTACCGGTTCAGCAACCGGACTGGAAGTACATGATAAGAAAGATATCATTGATGGGGAGGTGGCTACCGGTTCCGACACCGGATTAGGAACAGATTCAACCTGAGGACCAGTCTTACAGAGAGACAGTTTGAGGTATTAGATTTTATATAGGGTGTAATTTTATTCTGGACCTTGAGTCTTCTGCTACAAGTTCTTCTGACAACCCCTGGGCTGGAGGTCACCCTCAACCGGTTGGAAAGGTTTCAGTTGGTTTCCCTGCTGAAGAGTGGCTCTGTAGGAAGTTTGAGAAACTAAATCACTCTACTATGTCTGGCTACTACTCCAGATCTATGGAGGCTGGAGGTTTTCAAGCTGACCAGTTCTTAAAACCCCCTAAAAGCCAACTCCGCTGGTATGACATCCATAACTTGCCAGACCCAGCTACTGGCAGGCCAGGACATTCTGTTCACTACTGGTCAAGTGATGCATCCAAGTTAAACAGCCTGTATAGTCGGGTGGCCAAGGCTTCGGCAACTGATTCAGTTCACCCACCTTGTAGACTTCCTCAAAAGATTGTCAGAAAATGGGGAAAATCTGCCAGAGAGACCTCCTATATCTGCAATCAAGTGGCAGAATTCAACCGTTGCATCACCAAATTGCAGGAGTAGATACAGGAGAACGCCAGGATCCTACAAAAGGAGTTGTCCAAAGGAAAAGGCTCCCATGCTGCTAAGAAGGCCGTGGATGACCTGAGGGATCTGTGTGCTTTTAACCAGAATGTTTCAGTGTGTTTGGGCAAATTATGCCTCACATGACTGACTCCTTGTTTATCACCATGTCAAACTTCACCCTTATATACAGGGATGCCTACCTGGACCACCTGAAGCCAGGTGTCAAGCAGGACAATTGGTGTGCATTTAGAAATGCTCCCCTTCAGTCATATGGTCTTTTCCCGGATGATGCCTTGCATAAGGCCAAGGAGGACATCAATAAATTTGAGACAAGCAGGTGAACCACCCAACCTGGATCGGGTTCTGTTTTTTTTCTGAATAAGAAGGCTAATCGTTTCCAAATTTACCCCTCAGCAGCTTCAGGCTCCTGGAAACAAGTCCCGTAATGCACCTGGTGACCAACCGGCTTTGAGGCTAACACAGAACCATCTAGACCTGCTCAAGGCAGAGGCAGGGGTGGCTTCCGAGGCTCAAAGCCTTCCCAGGGTCAAAATAAATGTAAATGGCAATTACTGTTTAGGTATTCCTCCTGCTCTGTATTCAGGGAAGGAGTTCAGTGTGGACAGAGTTTGCAACCAGGACTTTGTGCTTACTGCTGCAAGTGTAAATTTTGTTGCAAACAATTTGATAAGGCCTCCACAAAAGAAAGGAGTAAGTCCTGTAAAGCTGAAAAATGTTTCAATAAAAGATGTAAATCTTGTTCAGTCTCAGTCATTCAGTGTCTGTAACTCATGCTTCTCTTGTGACCAATGTTGCACCAGGTTCGGAAACCTTGGCCCTACATTGTAAAAAGCAGAGTTCAAATCTAACATCAGGTCACATGGGTCCTCTAAGGCGGAAATCCGAACAGACACACAGTTTCAGTCCTCTAAGGGTGCTTGTATCCTCAAGTCATATTGCAACTCCTGTACCTTTTACTCCTACAGGAGACAGGCCTTTCGAGAAAGTGTCACATCTCAAAAACGTCCCTATCCTGCCGAGGCATGTAGGAGAGGTTTCTTTTGCAAGTCCGTCTGCTTCTGTGACAAGTGTAAGCAGTGTACCGGCTGCTGTGCCATATCATCCTGTAGGGGGCAGGCTGCAGAATTTTGGCAGACCTGTTCCTCTATGGGAGCAAGTCATAGGGTGGTGTCCATCTTGAAGAACGGTTACACCCTCCCATTTCAGACAAAACCCCTACTCACCAGGGACCCGTTATTCAGAGCAGATATACAAACCCCTTTCAGACAGGCTGTTTGCAGGAGGCGGTTCAGTCACTCCTAGCAAAACAGGCCATGGAACAGCTTCACAACCCATCCTCCCTAGGTTTTTACTACCACCTCTTTTTGGTTCCAAAACCATACAACAGGTGGCATCCCACTTTGGATCTCAGTGCTCTGAACCGTTTTCTGCAGGTAAAAACATTCAAAATGGAAACTCCAGAGTCCATAAGGTTGTCTCTTCAGCATGGGGGGTGGGTCACATCATCGGACTTCAGCAATGCCTACTTCCACATCCCTATAAATCAAGCTTCCAGAAAGTATCTGGCCTTTCTACCGCTCCTATTGAGTTTACCATTGTGGTAAAAAAGGTAAAACTCATGGCTCAGGCAAAGGGAATCCGGTTACACCAGTACCTTGACGACTGGCTGATCCAGAGTCAGACCAAGGATTCATGCCCCTTCCAGACACAGACCTTTCTGACAGGACCTCGTTTGGGTGGTGAATCTGAACAAGTCTGAGTTGGAACCGAAGCAAGTCTTTGACTTTGTAGGGTACCAGTACGACCTAAATCAAGGAGTGGTCAGACCTACTCCTCAGAGATGGCAGAATCTGAACAACAAGATACATCTGCTCCTCGGGAGTCGAACTTGTTCAGTAAGACAGATCATGTCTCTCATAGGTCTCCTGATGGCAACAGAGAAACAGGTTGGGATGGCTTCACATGAGGCCCTTTCAGTAGCATCTAAAATGGAATTGGCATATCCCAGAATCCCTGGAGAAGTACATTCCAATTCCAACCTCTCTCCATCCTCGCCTAGCGTGGTGGCTACAGGAGGAAAATGTCATCCTGGGACAGCCCTTGCACCCATTACAGCATGCCCTTCAAATATTTACTGATGCCTCAAGAGAAGGCCCTCACTTAATGGACTATACAGCAAGAGGTTTATGGTTGCTTCCCGAAAGCAAGCTACACATAAACATGTTAGAGCTCAATCTGGTTTTATTGGCCCTAAAGGAATTTCAGGGCCTGTGTCAGGTTGTCTTGATAGCCATGGACAATACCAATGTGATCTCATACATCAACAAGGAGGACGGTATGAGGTCAGGATCCCTTTGTGCTCTTTTATGGAGGCTCCTGTCGTGGTGCAACTGCAGGACAATCACTCTTCATCCACGACAGATTCCAGGTTGTCTAAATGTGATTGTTGACAAATCTGGTTGACTTTCCATCCTTGGGTACTCCAGTGCAGAAAGTTGTTACCTTCTGTCAGTATCATGAATTGGATATTGATAAATTCACAAGTGACCTCCTTGCTATCCCATTTGTAAGTTCACCATCTGATAACATTGGTTCATGCTAAGTGCATGAGAAGGTAGTATGAACGTGTGTGACAAAAAATAGATGCAACCATATTCTTAATAAAAACAAGGGGCGTTTCTACCATGATCTAGTTGTGGTGATGGTAAAAAGCCATGGCAGGCACTGAATAGAATATTGAGAGAGTCAAATGCCACTGTCCTTGCATTCTTTGATGATGAAAAACCATTTGCAAATAGATTTGGTTCGTTTTTCATTGACAAAATTAAAAAGATCAGAGACACCTTCAAACACACCCCATCTAAATCTCTTCATCCTGATGAGGAGCCGCCAACTTTCGGCTCCTTTCAATGTGTTGCTGAGAGTGAAGTCTTCAAGTTCATCAAGGAAGCCCCTTCAAAAACTTGCTCTCTCGATCCATGTCCCACACATATGAAAATAATGTGTAGATATCTGTCTTCCTTCATTCACAAAACTGGTTAATTTTGTCCCTCCAAAATGCCATTTTCATAAATCCTTTTAAATAGGCTATTGTCACACCTCTCCTTAAAAAGTCTACCCTTTCAAAAGAGGACTTGAAGAGCTATCGACTCAGTTTTTTGTCAAAGTTGGTTGAGTGTATAGTGGCTGCCCAAATTAGATCCCACATGGATTCTCTTGATCTTGGAAACACTTTTCAGTCAGCCTATAAAGTGGGGCACTCAACAGAAACTGCCTTGTTGAGCATCAAAAATGAGATTCATTTATCTTTGTCCAAGGGCATGCCTACAGCACTGGTGCTGTTCGACCTGTCCGCAGCCTTTGATACTATCGATCATCGCACACTCCTTTCCTGTTTGTCAGTTAGGTTTGGCTTTGCTGGTTCTGTTCTAAAATGGTTTCGACCTTACCTCCAGGATCATTTTCAGTCAGTCAAGATTGGTTCTGCTGTTTCAAATTTGTTCAAATTGAAGTTCGGAAAACCCCAAGGTTCTGTCTTTGGTCCCCTTCTGTTTTCCCCTCTACACAACACCCCTTAGTCAAGTCATCAGAAAATATACTGGAGTTAAATACCACTTTTATGCTGATGACTGTTCATTCACCTATCCCCTGAAGATAGTCTCAAGTCTCTTGACCATCTGCAATCCTGTTTGAATGATATTCAGGTCTGGATGACTGAAAACAAACTTAAGCTAAACCCTAATAAAACAGAATTCATAGTTTTTGGTGCCAAAGACAGATACAAATGGCTCAGTGACTCATTTCCTGTCAATATCTTGGGTAATTGTCTTTCCCCCACAGATGTTGCTCACAATCTGGGTGTTTGATGCAAAGTTTTGTTTCACCAACCACATAAATTCTGTCATCAAATCTTGTTTTATTAGCCTCAGGGACCTTCATCGTATCAGGAGGTTTCTTTCCATTGATACATCAGTGGTGATTACAAATGCTCTGGTCGGCAGTCATTTGGATTATTGCAATTCTGTATATCGTGGTTTGTCATCCCATAATGCTACTAGGCTCCAATACGTTCAAAATCCTCTAGCACGGTTTGTCCCCAGTGCTTCTAAGTTCACTCACCTCACATCCAGCTTGAAGACACTTCGTTGGCTACCTATCAGACAACGAATTATCTTTAAAACCCTAGTTCTTGTGTACAAGTACCTCACTACTGGCCAGCCTATATTTAAGTATTTTGCACCATATCGCTCCTTGTTCAAATCTGCTGTGAACACAAGATGCTCAAACCCAAAAAATATGTTCCTCAAGGTTCCTCATTATTGCTCTTCCATCCATAAATCAAAGGGCCACTTCAACAACAGTTTCTCATATGATGCCCCAAAGTTATGGAATGATCTTCCACATGATAGACGCAGTGCTCCAAATCTCATGTTTCAAAAGTCGACTAAAAACCTACTTGTTTCAGAAATCTTTTCCACCTTAGTTTCTAACTACCGAACACCGGATTGCCTCCCTGGGTGCGACTTGGAATATGTTTAATGTCTTAATAATTTATGTCTAACGAACTGGATGGTGTGCCTTAGAATCTGTAGATACGGAGATTAAGCACTTGGACAACTGATTGATTGATTGATCTGGTTGGTCTGAATCTCCATGCTTGGCTCCTCGGGTCGAGGTGATCAAGCAACAGGGCTCCTCTGACCAAGTGGCAGCAAAAATTGAGGCTCCTCAGAGACCGTGAAGCAGGGCCTTCTATGAAGCAAAGTGGGCCTTTTTTGTTTGTTGGTGCCAGTCAAACCAGGTGGACTTCAGGTCATCTTCTATCAAACAGGTAGCAGATTTCCTCCCTTAGCTGTTCCAAGATAAACAGTTGCAACCTAGTACCATTAAGTGGTACCAGTCTACAGTGGTGGACAAGCTAGGCAATTCGTCATTGAAGGTGATGAAAACCTTAATCGCCTTCTGGACAGTTTTCATAGGGACAGGCCCAAGGGTCGGAGGGATATTCCAGCCTGGAATCCCTCCCTTGTCCTTCACCAACTCATTAAGCCCCCCTTTGAACTGTAAGGTCTCACTCAAACATCTTACCTTTAAGACGGTCTTCCTTCTAGCCTTGGGTTCAAGGCAAGCGTAGGAATGAAATGCATGCCTGGCTCAATAAAAACATTTGGCACCTAGCGGACTGGTCCAAGGTGTCCCTGTATCCGTCTTCCTCCTTCTTTTCCAAAAATCAGCTGGCTCACGAGGGCCCAGTAGTGTCATTCCGGCGTTTAGCCCTTCCTTGGACAAATTCCTTAAGGAGGACGCCTCTCTGCTCAGTTAGAGCTCTTCGGTATTACTTGGACAAACCTATGATCTTAGACAGAATAAGAAGCTGGTGTTTGTTTCTTTCAAGAAGGGTTTCAACAAGGATATTTCTCCTGCTACACGATCCTCTTGAATAAAACAAACTGTCATTCTTTTTTTTTTTGTCAATCATTTTTTTCTTCTCCCCTATGGGTCTCGTTGCTCCTTGGTTAGGAGGTGTCCATGGGGTTCTTTCCGTTCCTTCACATGCCCTTTGGGGACAGCCTGGGGTTTTCTTGGTTTATCCTTTCCTTCCTCCCCCTCCAGAGAAGAGTAAAACAGGGGGGAACCCGGTCTGGTAACATCGGTTCACCGGTTGGTACCTGGAACTCAAAAAGGGGTTAATAAGGATCATTTCTTGTCAGTTGTCATCCCAGTCAGCTACCCTCCATCCTTTGGGTAGTTATTCTTTTGTAGTCTGTTAGGTAAGATGTATTATTGCAATAAAACTGAAATGGCTAAGAAATAAAGACTGTACCTTAAACATTATTACTATTCACCTGTGGATGCAACATCATGGAAAAAAGATATGACATGACGTATACTGTATTATGACATTTGGTTAAGTATTATTTTGCCAATGTTATATATTAGACTGTTTACTGTTTCATGACATTTATGTGCAATACATATTTCCACCAGTATTAAATGTGATGCCATTGAATTTAATATCGTTTGCTTGAACTGTGTGTCTTCAAGCTGTGATATGATATAAGCTACAAGCTATACTGTTTCATGACAGGTTTTTTATAGGCTTGAAATATGTTTTAATATCATTATTAGATATGTTTGCATTGCATTTATATAAAAGTTAAGCTCTGTGCCTTTTAAAAAGAATGTATGTGCTTATTTGTTATAAATTATTTTATTGGTGCTTCCAATTTTTCATTTGTCTTTATTGGTATTGCCATATGTACATATGCAAAGACATTCCAACAGTGATCTATCGTTGGTTGTACAAATTTTATTTATCCAAAGGCCAAACCAAAATCTTAAAAGGTCATGTCTCTGTTTACTGTTGCAGCCATATGCTTTGGTATTTGTTAACAAGTACTCAAGGGCAAGGTGTGCGGCAACCATAAAGTCATTTTCCCTGGTATTTGTTAACAATTACTGAAGGACAAGGTGTGTGTCATATGCTTTGGTATTGCTTATATGAATGAAAAAAACCCAAAGCCAAGGTGTGAAGCAGCTTAAGGTCATATACTTTGGTTGTGTTATATATAACAAACACCCAAAGCCAAGGTGTGAAGCAACGTTAGGTTATATACTTTGGTGGTGTTATATATAACAAACATCCAAAGCCAAGTTGTCAAGCAGCTAAGGTCATATGCTGTGTTTGTGTTATATTTAACTTTTTACACCCATAGACAAGTTGTGAAGCAGCTAAAGGTCATACACTTGGTAAATAATGAGTACACAGATAAACTAAACAATCATATTTAATATCACATTTTCTGGAATATGTTGAAGTAACCATAATAAAGTACATATGTGAATGAGATCAGTAAAATATGCATGACAAAACAATCACAATCCATGGGTAACAGTCTTTCACCTACAGTTCACATACATACTTAACACTACTGTTCTTGTCCGTCCAGGTGACATACTATTAATAAGCACTATTGTCCTTGACCATAAAGGTGACATACTAAGTACTACTCTCCTTGTCTTGGGGTGTCTGTGACTGGTCCTCAGGGTTAACTTGAGCACAGGGTGTGAGCATAGTGGCAGGCACCGACCCTATATATGCCAGTAAAGAAAGCATTGAGATCCGAAAGGTTCAAGTCTGTGAAATTGACGGCCTTTCCATCTGCGTAGGTAAGCAAATACTTGGTAGAAGCATAGGAGCCAGGTGTTGGTGTGGACGAAGAAGGTCCCCGATGTAGTGGCTACTGGGTAAGGTCGGCTGGTACTGTCTCAAAAAGTAGTGTTTGTTGGTCTGAGGATTGGATTGGCTGTTGTACTGTTATGACCTCCTGCATTCTCTGCTGCTGCAACAGCTCCATCTGCCTCTGCTTGTTACACTGTCGCTGGCCCAGCTGCCTCTTCCTCTCATCTGGCTGAAGAAATGCCTTATGCTGCTCCCTGTTAGCCACAGCCTTGGACTCACGCAAAGCAAAATTAACAAGATCCATGCTTAGTTGCTGGAAGCTGGGGCACACTTCCCTGTGGAAGTCATAAGAATAAACATCTGAAGTTTTAATTCAACTTTTGCCAAAGAGGCATTTATTGTTCCCTGCACATTTACTAAAGGACTTTAATAAGGTGATACTGTACATGCAATTTGATTATAAAATATGCATGGTATAATAACATCAAATAAGCCCTCTAAACATCTTTATGATTTGATGGTGTTGCTTGGCTATCCCAAATATCTTGAACAGTGATGAGTCTTAAGCCATTATTGTGTTCATGCTGAAGTGATATTGGTGCATTGCTATTGCTTGTCAAAAATTGGTTCTTGAAAAAAGTATCCATAAGTTTTTCAACAGAAAATGGAACCAAATACCCAGTAAATTGTCTTAGAATCTGGTCTTTATATTTCCCTAATTTATGAAAAAGTTGCTTTTTCAGCAAAGTATTTTAATTCAATCCTATCAGTTCTGAAGCTAGGAGTTTCCAGTTTGCATTAACTTGATTACAATACTTTTTAGCCCCTAAACCCCGACTCCCTCCTCATATCCTACTGTATTAGCTTTAAAGAAGATCTATATAACACATCAACTAAATCTGTCCTCACTAAATGGAAAGTTTAGCATTCACCATGAGGTGACCTTCGGCGAGTGCCTTCGGCCCTTCGGTTACTAGTACACAAGGAAGTGATGGAAATAGCAAAGGAAAAGCATTTTGTGCTCCTAGGAGCTGTGACATTTGCAGGAACTTATCAGTTAGGTACGATTTACAAATTCTGGATCATAAATAATGCTCTGGAAATATTCCCGAAATATTCTCGTAGGCTGTCAATATCTATCTTATCCAGTATGCTGGTTCGTAGTGGGCGATAGTTGCATGAGTTGACCTTTGCTGTAGTTTTTTTTCTACTGTACTGCTTCCCTGCATAAGTTGGCCGCGGGTCGTAAGTTGGCCACCATCATCATATTTTGAAATTTCTATAATTCTAAAGGCCTGTATCATTCTTGAATGGTCTATTATAATAAGATTGATTATAACTACCACTTTTAAAACCTGTGCAACCACACATTTGTCTGTTTGATACATTTAAATGAGTGGTGGCCAACTTACGACCCGCGGCCAACTTATGCAGGGAAGCAGTACTGCTTCCCTGCATAAGTTGGCCGCAGTCATAATCTGGCCGCCCTCACCACAGCTTCACAGGGCTTTAACAGGAGTGGCCTACTACACCCTGAAACCATGTATTATTGTTAAACTTATTATACGCAACAGTTTTCATTTGTGTACAATAACCTTTTTATTGCGTTAATACATCGTATCCAATGGACAATATGCTAAACCGGTCGGCGCAGACCGGCACGCCAAACGTCAGAAAAAGACGCCCTGTGTTTCCACCGGCTGGCCGGTCCTCACACTGCACTCGCTAGGTGGCGTGTCATACTTCCTTCCTGTCTAGACAAGCTGACGTCATAGCATCTTTTTCGTTTGGCGCATGCACTGCCTGCACGGATTTTCTGAGTTGGAAATACATTTTTATATTTTATGAGTTTGTGATTGTACTTTGCTTCGGAACTTTAATATTTTATTCTATAAGTACTAGTGCTGGGACGATGTTTGCAAAGTTCGGTATTATCGCTCGCTGGCTCATTGCCGAGCAATGATCGGTAAAATTTTATAACAACCGATAGCTGCTAAACTCATTTCTTTCAATTCTTTGTAGCCTTTTTGTCACATTTAAAATCTTATTTTATGAAAATATTGTTCATTCACCAGTTAAAATTACAAAACTAGCCGTAACACAAACCCACGAAATAACAGAAAATACCTTGGGATTTTCCCACTGTAGTCAAGGTGATCATAAAATCAGCCAACCACAGGCGAGGATACATAAAGCATGGTAGGGAGTGAGGAAGACGTTTGTATATAGCTTTTTGGTTATATTTGTGGTAATTTGTGTCCATTTGCCTTGTTTTTGTTTAATATTTGATTTTTATGATCTGGTTCACACTTTTGATTCCATGATCGGCGATGATCGATCTCTGTTTACGTTATTCCGATTCGAGCATCGAGAGGTCAAACCTTGGCGATCTCCCAGCACTAATAAGTACAGTAGAACCTCTATTATCCGACCCTCTATTATCCGAATTTTCAATTATCCAACCTCAAACCCACTCTCCCAACTCGATATAAGCCTGTTATTTTAGGCTTTCTATTATCCGGCCTTTCTATTATCCGAACTCATTGTTACTCTCCCTAGAGGGTCGGATAATAGAGGTTCTACTGTACTATAGACCATTATGTCTTCTCCTAGCCAGCGTAGAGGGGGTTGTGGCCATATGATGGCAGGGTTTGACCTGCACTCAGTTTGCGCGCGTTGCCGCGACAAGAAAAAGGGCTCTGACCCTTGTATTGGAACTCCACCTGCCACTTGCTCCCATTGTGACGCCCTAACTGCAGAGCAAAAGGCGCAATTGTCAACCCCTTATGAACTCAAAAAGGAGAAAAAGGAAGCAAAGTCGTCTACACCAGCTAAGGCATCAGACACTCTCAGTCCCACCCTCGTGGACCCGGCACTTGTGTCGGTAGTGGGGGTCGTGGATGGCCAGACAACCTCTGGTTTGAGTGGGCCGACTGAGAAGAAAAAGAAGACTGAGAGCTAGAAATCATCATCTTCCTCAGCCACCGACCAGAGCATGTCTACTGCCTCTTCTGCAGATGCTAAGATCTCAGATCTAGACAGAAAGTGGTCAGACAGGTTTAACAGGCTGGAAGCCCTGTTGATGGCCAAGACCTTAGAAAAATCTCAAGACCCCGTGTTCGGCACGGTGAAGGTCACTCCGGCTCATGCTCCACCAGCCAACGTGGTCCGGCCAGACCCGTTTTTGAAGCCAGTCTCTCAGCCTCTTCAAGTCACCGACCCTGCTGTTGACTCACCGGCCACCGACTCTTCTCAGTCCCGACCTGCTGCAAGAGCTTCAACTTCTGCCCAGCCGGCACCGGCTGCCAGAGAAACTGTTCAGAGACAACTGACCAGTGCCTTTGACACGTCTAGAAGGGGTTCTCCTGCTTCTAGTGCATCTGACACCGACTCTCTATCATCTGACCGACCTCCTATAGACATATTCCCGGAGGAAGGGGAACTTTCAGATGATCCGGAGGCAAACCTCTCAGATCAAGAACAGTCACTCTCCGAAGAGCAATCTTATCGAGAGACAATGAGAGATATCCGCTCGTACATGAACTGGGAACACATCCCCGACATTGACTCCGGTGCTACTACCTCTGAGGATAACCCCTTTGCGGGTCCGAAAGTTCACACACCGGGCAAGGTCTCTGTTAACCTGCCAATCGACGAGTGGTTGTGTCGGAAGATGTCGAGACTAAACATTACACTAGTGCAGGGATATCCCACGTGTACTTCTGAAGCCGGAGGACTGTTAAGGGACCAATTTGTCCGTCCTCCAAAGTCTCAGCAGAAGTGGTACAGGTTCCATTCAAACCCCAAGAAGGACTCTGAACAGACTGTTTCTACATGGCATACCGGATCATCCAGGTTGAATAGCACCTATCTTAGAATAGCCAGACAGGCCGGTATTGCCACTTCTCCTCCCATGTCTCGTCCAATCTCTCAGGAAAACCTAAGGAAATGGGAGAGATCCGCCCGGGAGTCTACAGTGATATGTAATCACGCAGCCGGGTTCAACCGTTGCTTGTTAAAGATTCAAGGGAACATGAACAATCAGTTGAAGGCTTTGAGAGTAGAGTCAAAAGGCAAGACAGCAGCCAAAGTGTCATCGGCAGTAGATGAACTCCATTTCCTGCTAGATTTTAATTCTAGTGTTTGCCAGGCCATGGCGAAATCCATGGAACATTTGACAGAGTTCATTTTTGTTACCATGGCTAACACTACTCTCCTCAGACGGGATTCATATCTGGCATATCTCAAGGCCGGTGTTAAGGCTGATACACTGAACGCTCTCCGTACTGCCCCCCTTCATCTGGACACTCTGTTCCCGGACAGTGTTGTAAAAAAGGCAGAGGAAGACATTACATCATTTGACAAAGGCCGGTCAACTTCAGTGTACAAGGGTCAGAGGTATCATCCGTACGAAAGACAGGAGCCTAGATCCGACAAACAAGAGAGGCCAGCTTGGAAGAATCTCTCCTGTACGCAACGCAGGAAGAATAACAAGGGCAAACAACAGTACTCCTCGCGTCCGGCCAAGGGTCAGCAGCAGTACAAATGACAATCATTGTGTATCACTGTTGAAGCCTCTGCTGCTGACCGGGAGCCCCACAGGAAAGACAATGAACACTTTAAATGCAAAGCTAAATGTTGTACCTTCTGTTCATACTGCGCCCGGGCATTCTCAAAAGAACAAAATAAGTCCCGGGGCAGCAGGTTGTACTTACAAGAAAGATATATTAAAACCTGTGAAAAGTGTTTCTTGTGTCATTCCATTGGCTTATGTAAATCCAGTCGGAAATGCTCCAAATGTTGTCACAAATCTGCCTGTAGGGGCCAGACTTCCAAAGTTTTGGAAAAACTGGTTAGATCTAGGTGCCGGACCGAAAGTGGTTCAAATCTTGAAAGAGGGCTACACCCTCCCGTTTCGGATCCGGCCGAACTTGTCAAGGACTCCCACAGTCATAAGCTGTTATGGCAATCCTCACAGGAACCTCAAACTGTTAGATTTGTTTATTTGTTTGTTTATTTGGGGTTTAACGTCGCTTTCAACACTGTACAGGTCATATCACGACGGGTAGTTGGAAGGGCAGAGGAAACCAGTACATAGAGTTCGCTAGGGTTGTGTACTGTAAACTGCCGACCAACGGCAAGCAACTACCAGCTTTCCCACTTACGGCCATGACGGGGATCGATCCCCGGCCGCAGAGGTGGGAGGCGAGAGTGTTACCACTCTGCCACCGTGGCCCCCCTCAAACTGTTAGAGGCTTTACATCAGCTTATGGACAAAAATGCCATAGAACTGGTCCACAAAAAGGTCTCACTAGGTTTCTTCAACCCACTATTTTTAGTCCCGAAACCCGAAAACAAGTGGAGACCGATCTTAGACTTAAGCAATCTGAATTTTTTCCTCAAGACAGAAAAATTCAAAATGGAGACCCCAGAAACCATCAGAACATCTCTCCAAAAGGGAGAATGGGTAACCTCCGTAGACTTCAAGGATGCTTACTTCCACATTCCAATACAGGAACGGTCCAGGAAGTATCTCAGATTTCATATCCAGGGGCAGACCTACCAGTTCAAAGCACTGCTGTTCGGTCTGTCAACCGCTCCCATGGAGTTCACTATTATAGCAAAGGAGGTGAAGCTGATGGCTATTCACAACGGTATAAGGATCCACCAGTACCTAGACGACTGGTTGGTGAGAGCCACATCCCACCAGGTCTGTCTCCAGCATACGCAGACCGTAATAAAAATGTGCCAACGTCTAGGTTGGCTGGTGAATGTAGAAAAGTCGGAGCTGAAACCCAAGCAGATTTTCAACTTCGTCGGTTACCAATTCGACCTCCAGTCCGGTCGGGTTCGACCGACACCGGACCGATGGCAAAACCTTCAGGACAAAATACTGGCTCTGATCTCCCTACCGGCCTGTTCGGTAAGGGAATTTATATCCCTGATAGGGTTACTGACAGCCACAGAAAAACAAGTTCATCTGGGCAGACTACACATGAGGCCCATTCAGTGGCATCTCAAAAGCAACTGGAGAATACCGGAATCCCTGGAAAAACGGATCCCTCTTCCCAGATCGCTACACCCTCATTTGCAATGGTGGCTGAAAGAAGACAATGTCCTCACCGGCCAGCCATTACACCCTCTACAACATGCTCTACAAATCTTTACAGACGCATCAAAAGAAGGGTGGGGCGCTCACTTAAATGAGTCCATTGCCAGAGGAACCTGGTCACTACCGGAAAGCAAACTACATATAAATTACTTGGAACTAAAAGCAGTCTTTCTGGCTCTAAAAGAGTTCCAAAACCTATGCACTGGCAAAATGGTTCTGATAGCAACCGACAATACCACAGTAGTGGCCTACATCAACAAGGAGGGAGGCATGAGGTCGGGCCCACTTTGTGCCCTGCTTTGGAGAATCTTGACCTGGTGTACCGGAAGACAAGTGACTCTGAAGGCCCGACACATTCCCGGCCACCTAAATGTAGTGGCAGACAAACTGTCCAGATTGGGACAGACTATTCAAACAGAATGGTCCCTCCTTCCAGAGGTTTTTTAAGCCCTGTGCAGCAGGTGGCACCGGCCTCAGATAGATCTCTTTGCTACGAGATTCAACAACAAGGTGCCCCTGTTCGTATCACCAGTTCCGGATCCCATGGCCACTGCAGTGGACGCACTCAGTTTGTCATGGGAAGACCTGGACGCATACGCCTTCCCACCGACAGCCATATTGGGCAAAGTGGTGGAGAAGTTGCAGGACTCCCCATACCGGAGGCTGATCATTATCGCCCCGGGGTGGCCCAACATGACATGGTTTTGGGACCTAGTGGAAATGTCCAGCCAGATCCCATTACTCTTGCCTCAGCTGCCAAACCTACTGACTCAACCCTTCAATCAGACCCCTCACAGAAGTCTGACAAACTTAAATCTCCATGCATGGCTCCTAGAGCCACAGCTATCAAGGAGCAGGGTTTCTCTGAGGCAGTGGCAACAAGAATTGAGGCTCCTCAAAGAGGATCAACCAGATCCGTCTATGAGGCAAAGTGGGCCATTTTTACAAAGTGGTGCATCACAAATCAGGTGGACTTCAGGACACCTCCTGTAAAGTCAGTTGCTGATTTCCTTATGTACCTTTTTGAGGAAAGGAAATTACAGCCCAGCACCATTGATGGCTACAGGTCTGCCATTGCTGATAAACTGGGAAATTCAACTCTCAACATCGGCAAAGATGAAAGTCGCACTCGTCTCTTGGATAGTTTCCATAGAGACAGACCCAAGGGCAGAAGAGGTATCCCCTCCTGGAACCTATCTCTGGTTTTACACCAGTTAACAAAGGCTCCCTTTGAGCCAATTAAGGAGGCCTCTTTGAAGCACTTGACCTTCAAGACAGTTTTCCTCTTAGCCCTGGGTTCAGGCAAACGCAGAAGTGAGATTCATGTTTGGCAAAGTAAGAATATCAGACACCAGTCGGACTGGTCTAAGGTGTCTCTGTACCCATCTCCCAGCTTTCTTTCCAAGAATCAGCTGGCCAAAGAGGGTCCGGACAGCATGGCCCCAGTGGTTATACCAGCCCTGGCCCCGACCCTGGATAGGTCCCTCAAGTCTGACAGGTCCCTCTGTCCGGTCAGAGCATTGCGCTACTACTTGGACAGGACGCCAGACATCAGGCAGAATAAAGAGTTAGTTTTTGTCTCCTTCAAAAAAGGTTTCGACAAAGATATCTCACCTGCCACTATCTCCTCATGGATCAAACAGACTGTGATCCTATGTTATGAGCTCTCAGACCAAGAGGCCCACACCTTACATCAGGTTAAAGCCCATGATGTCAGGGCCTTTGCTGCTTCCAAGGCCTTCCAAGCGGGGGTCTCCTTGGAACAGATCTTGTCGGCCTGCCACTGGAAGTCACATAACACCTTCACACAATTTTATCTGAAGGATGTGGCATGGGCTGATTCTGAGCTTTGGGGTCCTGTAGTGGCTGCTCAGCAGATCCACAAGTAACTCAGGCCAGGGAGGAGATCTGTACATATGTATATAGTGTATATATAGTTAAGAAGCATCAAAAAAAAAAAAAAAAAAAACGTCTGTTAAAAAAGGGCGGGGGGGGGGGAGGCGAGTCGGTTTGGACCGGTTAACCGGTTTCTGTTAACCGACTATAGCCTTAAGGGTCTTGATAACCTTAAATCGACCCCGGCTTAGAGTTGTTATTCTCTGAGGTCGCATGAGTCCCTAGTAACTTACCCGCCGACCAAGCGGTAGTTATTCAGCATATTGTCCATTGGATAGGATGTATTAACGCAATAAAATTGGGACAATATGCTAAACCGGTCGGCGCAGACGGGCCCGCCAAACGTCAGAAAAAGACGTCCTGTGTTTCCACCGGCTGGCCGGTCCTCACACTGCACTCGCCAGGTGGCGTGTCGTACTTCCTTCCTGTCTAGACAAGCTGACGTCATAGCATCTTTTTCGTTGTCTAAACATATTAGACCCCTAGTAAATTGATGGCGGGGTCGGTGGGAGGGTCTTACGTGTCCATTGGATAGGGTATTAACTTATAAAAATTTAATTTACTTATTAAATTTGCAAATTTGTCTTTCTGGAGCCTGTAGATGAGCCTCGGCCAACTTATGACTGCGGCCAACTTGTGCAGGGAAGCAGTAGCGGTGGTGGACCACTTCACGCCCGGGTACCAATTCACGCCCACCCCTAAATTTATCCAAAACAATCACAGTTAAACGATAAATTACAAATGTAAATGATCCATTTGATGATTATCGATGATGTGGTAAACATATTCTCTATGAAAAATTATAGTGGCATTCTACCAGTAAACGCCCACACTGAAGTTAATATATTGAATTTGAATTATATTGCAGCTTTATATTTTATTCTTCTACCACTATATTGTCAAATAATATGCACTACAAATAATAACCGAGGTGCATGTTGTAATATTTGTTTCAAAGCTTTATATTTTCATAATTTATCTGTATTATCGGCCGTTTTTACTGCAAACCGGAAATACCAGTGAACGCCCATTTTGCTAGACTTATAGATAGAAGCATTTGTCCTTGACCTCTAACAAAGATACGGTATATAAGGCAGGCGTTCACTGGTAGGCGGGCGTTTACTGGTAGAAAGCCACTACATCTTCCAAGAAAATTGAGGGTGGGCCTGAATTGGTACCCAGGCGTGAATTGGTCCACCACCACTATATGAGGTGACACACTTTTTTGGGGTATCATGACAATATTTTATGAATACAAATGTGCCGGAGGTAAATTGTCTTGTGTGGAAACATCTGTATTTAATTGAAAATCCATTGCTTGAACTGATAAAATTCTACAGTAGGACTTAATTCAAAACGACATTCAAAATTTCATGTTTGCAAATAAATTAAAACTTAACCCAGACAAAACTGAGTTCATTCTCATAAACTCCCAAAAAAATCGTAACCAACTCCTCCCTCACTTCCCTATCAATATTCTGGGAAATCAGGTCTCGCCAGCACAAAGTGTCAGGAACCTCGGAGTGGTGTTCGACTCTAATTTCAATTTCTCAAACCACGTGTCACAGGTCATTAAGTCCACTAGAGTACAAGCGAGAGACCTCTACAGAATTCGTCCCCTTCTAGACCTGAATACATCAGTGCTGTTAGCAAATGCTTTGGTGAGCAGCAGGCTGGACTACTGCAATTCACTCTTCTTATCGCTCACTGATTTTGAGTTAAGGAGATTGCAGCTAGTCCAGAACTCACTCTACAGGGTTGTCACCCGTTCCTCTAAATTCTCACACATTACTAGGGCCGTCACGGGTAACCGACTAATCGACAACGGTTAGAATAGTGCCATGTACCGGTTACTTATTTTAAAGTAAGAATAATCGCTTAATGCAGTAAGATGGCAGAAAGTCTGAATCTGTAAAATATGTCTATATTGTCACATAAAATAAGTTAAAATCCCAAAACAGCCACGTTTTCTGTACTGTTTATACATTCACATAAAACCGGAAATACCATATACCTCTTATATCGCCCACTTCCTGTCTGAAATAAACTAAGCAGAAGTCGCAGGAAAACAGCAAAGTTATTAAATTTTACAGGTTATAGTTCCCCATTGTGGGGAAGATATTGCGCTTGCAAAGCAGTAGATTAGATTAGATTAGATTAATTGTCCCATTACTGTATATACCATTGTTCA
Source organism: Sabellastarte sp. h YS-2021 (assembly GCA_964017235.1). Classification (NCBI taxonomy): domain Eukaryota; kingdom Metazoa; phylum Annelida; class Polychaeta; order Sabellida; family Sabellidae; genus Sabellastarte; species Sabellastarte sp. h YS-2021. The sequence goes on along the minus strand of OZ024929.1, from coordinate 76,655,054 downwards.
GTCCCATTTGTTGGGCATCTGTGTGCCCTAATTAGTGTTTGCACTTTCAGTGTACAGTAAATATGAAGTTTGCCAAATTCTGTGGGGATATCTAGACTGAGTTTCGGTCCCGTCGCTATTGATATACAGATGTACATAATGGCGAGGCACACAGTACACATGTACTTATTTTCTGTGTAAATCTTGAACAGCATGTTGCTGCTGTCCTATCCAATTTTACTTGTTCCTTTGAAAAAAATGTATGTTAAACAAATTATAATATAAACATACTGAACAGATGTTTCAAACATTACAATAAAATAATTTATAGCAACTGGAAAGGAAGATGAAGTTTTGTTTACATTTCAAAAAGTGGTGCAAATGTGTATATACCAGCTGGACAGGCATTAAATACTAGTGATTGTCACATATACATACCTTAAAGAATGTAAGTATCACTTTATAATTTTAGTTATGAGTGTAGAAATATGCCATTCAGAATTTACACAGGAAATAGGTACATGTGAACTCTCTCCCTCACCATTGCATCCATCAGTATATCAATAGTAATTAGCGATGGGACAGAAACTCAGTCTAGGGGATTTCCATGCATATTTTTGGACGGAAATTCTGTTTTATAACTTTTATCAAGTGTACACAGAATTATATACTTGACATTATCAAGATTATTTTTCATGAGAAATATGAATGAAGATATATTAAATGGTCAGCAAATGTTACTGTAACTCTTTTTATGCATGTCAGTGAATAAAAGTGGATTATAGTGACAGGACCTCAGCCTATTGGCAAATTTCTGATACTGTGGCAAAATTTAAATTTCTTTGTTGATCCCAATTTGTAATCTTTTAATTTTAACAGGAAATACCTTTAGAAAGGTAGGTGCAGCACGAACAAAGTTTGGAGTCCATCCACCAGAAACTGATGGGCCTGATGAATTCCAAAGGATATTCAGAGCACAGTGAGATATTTGGTATTTATATGAGGTGAAACAGACACAAGTGTGAAAATTAGCAATTGTTGCAAAAACCTTAAGTTTTTCAGAGGGTTGTTTTTAATAATTAATGCAGTTAATTTAAATGAATTATAATAAATTAACTGCAAGATCAATGAATCACTGTTATCAAGGGCTGGCATATGTGCAGGTTACAGCCATATTTTGGACCTATGCAGTGATCATAACTGCGTGTATTTAGTGCGCACCGCGGAGACGTCTTTTTTTGTAAATAACAAAAGAAACCCTGTTTGGTACATAAGTCTAGGCGAATATAAGAAGCTTTTAATATATATTGCAAGGAAACTAAATAATATCCACAATATGTGTAATCTGTGTTCCTATTACCAATGCTGTAGCTTGTATTTGCATGTTTATTGATAGTACGGGTATTATCGCCCATTTAGCGGGAATTATCGGCCCAGATTTATTGTGAGTTATTCCTATTTTACTGATATTTTAGTCCATTGTTGTTTTTCACTGTAGTGGCTGTCAATATCACCTGAATATCATAGTCATTCTCCAGTTTCTGGTCATTCCAATTGTTGTTTTTTCACTGTTGTGAAATATCTACTGAATACAATTGACTATTTTGTTAGTCACTCCAATACTTTCCTTAAGCTTAAGGCCATCCCCTCTTCGATTCACTTTAGGGAAATTGTTTATTCTAGAGGCTCAGTGAGGAGTGTAGGGTGCCCGTGAGTCGCCCACGGGACGGAATTTAGAGTGGACAGACTGTGTCACATAGTAACTAACTAATTAGAATTAGGGCATACTGGTGTTACTCCTCACGGTCCTGTTCTTAGTTTAGGGAACTGGAGTGCAATGAGTACCATCCGCTGGTTGTTCCTCTTACTGTTGTTTTGGAGAAAGTCAGTAAGCAGTGATCCTAATGTGTTTATTCCGTTGTCTGCTCATGGTCTTATGTCATTACCACGCCCCTACAGACTCCACAGCTATGTCCTGAATACACATCTTTTCCCTTGTGTGGCTAAGCGTCATGGCCTTGCGACCTTATTGTTGCTTTGTGGTGACATCTCCCTTAATCCTGGACCAATCTTGTTTGGGGTGGTAAATTGCCGATCTGTAAGAAACAAGGGACCCTGCATCGATGATACTGTAACAGTACATTCTGTCGACATTCTTGCTGTCACTGAAACACATATTCGCCAGGAGGAAACGGACAGCCTTCTACATTCCATCACCCCGACAGGCTTCAAATTCTGCCACAAACCCCGTATTCATGGCCGTGGTGGTGGTGTCGGATTTTTTATCAACAAAGCTATACAGTTTAGATCTGTGGACACACCTACTTTCAGTTCCTTTGAAAATGTTAGCATTGCAATTGGGTCGGCGGCTCAACAGCTTGTGTTGACTTGTGTTTATCGTCCACCTGGCTCATGCTCTGAAAGTTTCCTGGACCAATTTCTCAATCTTTTAGAATATTTATCCTCTGTTTCTCCCTCTTTCCTAATTTGTGGGGATTTCAATATTCATGTGGATACTTCTTCAAATGATAGTATCAAATTCCAGAACTGTTTAGAATCATGCAATATAACACAAAATGTTCAAACGGCTACCCATCTACATGGTCATATCCTAGACCTTGTTCTTACTCCTACTGATGCCAGTGTCATCTCTAATGTACGAGTTGCTGAATTTATTTCTGATCATGCTCTTGTCCTTGCTCAGCTTGACTCAGTTAATCCTCCTTCACATAAGGCAAAAGTTGTCACTTTCAGGAGGTATCATAAAATTGACATGGACAGTTTCCGTAAGGATTTGGGAAATAGCGCATTCGTAAAATGCCCTGGTGATACAGTCAGTGGTTTGTGTGAACAATACTTAGATGATTTGAGCAAATTTCTCAACAAGCATGCACCATTGGTTACTCGCACTTTTACTAAGCAAGCTACTGGTTGGCTATCTGACACCTACAGGCTGGCAAAAACCATCAGGCGACAGCTGGAACGAATCTGGCGTAAAGATAAATCTGCCTATAATCGAGCTAGACTTCGAAGACAGATTGGTCGCTGCAATTCACTGGTCAACAAAGATAAGGCAAATTACTTCAGAAACCTGGTCAAAGAAAATACCAATGACTCCAAGAAGCTATGGCAGGTCTTGCGTTCCGCACTGCACTCTAGTCCTGAAGCAGTACTCCCTTCTCATGAATCTAAGAAAGGTCTTGCTGACCGGTTTGTCACTTTCTTCAGTGACAAAATAGATAAAATCAGAAACTCATTTTCCTCTAGTGACTCATTCACTCTGCCTCCTCCACCTGATGTACCCAATTTCAGCTGCTTTAAACAAGTTTCACAAGAGGAAATTAGAAAAATTATCATGAAGTCACCCACTAAATCTTGTTTGTTAGACCCATGGCCTACATTTCTTGTTAAGGAATGTATTGATATTTTACTGCCCTCTATCACCAGGCTTGTTAACTGCTCGTTGTCAGAAGGTGTTGTACCTGATGAATTCAAGAAGGCTATTGTAACCCCATTGATTAAAAAGTCATCACTACCACCCAATGACTTAAAAAACTACAGACCTGTTTCTGGGTTGGGCTTCATATCCAAAATGGTTGAACGTGTTGTTGCTTCTCAGTTGAATGACCATGTTAGTTTGAACGGACTGGAGAATGTCAGGCAATCTGCCTACAAACTAGGTCACTCAACTGAATCTGCATTGCTTTCAATTAAAAATGATGTTCATTTGGCTTTTGCTAAAGGTGAGGCTACTGCTGTCGTTCTCTTGGATCAATCAGCAGCGTTTGATACTATTGATCATGATACGCTACTTAATTCTCTTAGCTCCTGGTTTGGTGTGAGCGGGGTTGTCCTCGTTTGGTTTAAGTCTTATCTCTCAGACCGTGTTCAGTGCATTAAGATTGGGTCAATTTTATCTGATGCCAAAAAGTTATTGTATGGTGTGCCTCAAGGCTCTGTCCTGGGGCCAATCCTTTTTTCACTCTATACTACTCCACTGAGTAAAGTCATACAGAATCATCCTGGTATTAGTTTCCAGTTCTACGCTGATGACACACAATTGTATGTACACCTCACACATAAAAATGTTGCCTCGGCCCTTGATAAGCTGTCACACTGCCTTGAAGACGTAAAGAGATGGCTCTCTACAAATAAGCTCAAGCTAAATCCAGATAAGACCGAATTCATTGTGTTTGGCTCAAAGTCTCAGCGCGAAAAACTTAATCAATCCTTCCCGGTCAACATACTTGGTAATCTCATATCACCAACAGATGCAGTTAGGAACCTTGGTGTCTGGTTTGATTCTGATTTCTCATTCTCTTGCCATGTTAGGAAGGTCTGCAAGGCTTGTTTTGCTCATGTCCGGGATCTTAAGCGACTCCGAGGACATCTGACACATGAAGCTACTCTTATGGCTGCCAATGCTCTGGTCGGAAGTCGACTAGATTACTGTAACTCTCTGTTCAGAGGTCTCTCAGCTCTAGATCTGCGCAAACTTCAATGTGTTCAAAATAGCCTGGCCAGAATTGTTGCCAACACCACCAAGTACTCACACATCACTCCAGTTAGAAAAGCACTACATTGGTTGCCAATTAAGTACCGTTCTATCTTTAAGACTGCCATGTTGGTATATAAGTTCCTACACAGTGGTAACCCCAAATACTTTGAACCCTTCCTCATTCCCAGACATAGTGCATATAACACTCGTCGAAGTCAATCTGATGGCATATTTCTTGAGGTTCCCCACTTTGGTTCAATTTTCAAGTCTCGAAAACATTTTGGACTCAGTTTTGCGTATGACGCACCTATGATTTGGAATGACCTTCCTGATGAGGTCCGCTCTGCAAACTCACTTGCCTCTTTCAGGTCAAAGTTGAAGTCATATCTCTTTGGAAAAGCATACCCACCCTAAATTTCCAATCTCCTTTCTGCTTTCTCCGTGGTGCTGACCCCTGCAATGTCTCTGGTTTTTGAATATTGAACAATGTTTTTGTGTGATGCGCCTTAGAGTCTGTCTTTTGACAGAGATTAAGCGCTATAAAAGTGCTATTAGAATTAGAATTAGAATTAGAATAACTAGGTCTAAAATTACCTAACAAAAATTGCATGCAGTGCTTAGTGTCATTCTGTTGGTTCTTCAAAGAAATAAGTTGTTTTGACACTTCAGCAAGGTGATGAAAGTAGGGTTCTTCAAGAACTGGGGTGGTTGTCACATCTAAGATACACAAACCATGAAATAAAAGATTTGCAGAAGAATCAAAACAATACTTCTGCCGCACAAATGCCTTTTAGCCTCTCCCAACAGAATTACTATAGTTTGATATTATGGCTGGTAATTTTTACCCATACATATGCCTGAAACATGATAAGAATCTCATGCAGAATTTTTACCATTTTTTGTTTAACACTGATTTTTGAACATTTGCTTGTCACCTGGTAAATGTAATGAAATGTGAAGTAAAATAATCATGTATGTAATAAAATAAGTATAGTATAAGATTTAAAGAAACTGACTTGTGTACATAAGTTTAAGTGTTAACCAAATGAAGACCATGGAACATTTAAAAGGTCAATCCTAATTTTTTTAGACTTTCCTTTTTGTATTGATAATATTTTAAACTTTTAACTATTTTTTGGAGAAAACATTTCATCAATGAAGATTTAACTTTAAGAAGTACCATCTAGTATACATATTGACAATTGAATAATATATTTTCACTTTCAGGGTAAACTGCTCTGAATTCTTTGGCATGTTTCTGGGATCCATGTGGACTTCAGGGATTTTCTTTCACCCAGGTTATAATTTATTGAAATATAAATTATATGCAATTTTTACTAATAAAAATATCAAAATTCTTTTATTTAAGTAATTGAAAAAAACATTAATTCTGTTTTAGACAGACTAAACACTGTAGGATTGTTGTTTTAGTTGCGCCAATTAGAAAGAACAGAACTTCAAAACTTCTTCCAAAAAGGCCTATTTTTTTTTTGCATATATTAGAGCCTTTTTTGGCAGGAATTTGAATAAACTGAAAACAGTGAGATTTGCAATAGAATGTCTGTCATGAAAAATGTATGTCTTACTTGTAACAGCAACTGACTTGTTATTAGTCCTATAGGCTTGAAGTATGAAACCAACCTATAGGAAATCATGGGCTAAGAACCTTCTGATGTGGTCGGATTTGACCTTGGGCCCCTCTCCAACGTCAAACAGGGATAGCCGAATTAAAAGTACTTGTAACTCACTTATTATTGGTACTAGAGGTTTGCAATGTGAAACCAATCTATAGGAAATGATGGGCTTGGACTCTTTTGATGTGGTCAGATTTGATCTTGAGCCCCTCCTTTACGGTCAAACAAGGATAGCCAAAGTTTAAAGTACTTGTAACTGAGTAACTCGCTTATTATTAGTCCTAGAGTTTTGCAAAGTGAAACTAACTTATAGCAAACCATGGGTTGGGAATCTTTTGATGTGGTCAGATTTGACCTTAGACCCCTCCAAGGTCAAACAAGGACAGCCAAAATTAAAAATGCTTATAACTTCTGGAATCTTCAGCCTCTATGTCTTTTATTATTGCTTCTACAGTTTTGCTATGTTCGGGGATACACCGTCGGCTCGCAATGAAGCGATCAGCATAAGTCTAGTTATTATTCCATAATTATAAGGCCATACAGTGTGTTAAGTCAAATCCATTAGAATTTTAATCTTAAAAAAAAGAGCTTTGCACCTCAAACGTGCACCTTAAAGAAATGTCTTTTTAAAGGAATTACACAATTGCACTTTCTGTAGGATTTCGTTCCTCAGAGCAATCTCATAATAAAGATAGAACAGAATTGGACTTTCTGATGGATTGGACTTTCTGATACAGGGGAATCAGAAAGTTCAATCTGTCAGATTTTCAAATCTTGATAACAGAACTTCAAATTTCATCCCTCAGAGCAATCTCATTGTAAAGATAGAACAGAATTGGACTTTCTCATGGATTGGACTCTCTGATACAGGGGAATTGGAAAGTCCAATCCATCAGAATTTCAAGTCTTGAAAACAGAACTTCAGATTTCGTACCTCAGAGCAATCTCAGTATAAAGATAGAACAGAATTGGACTTTCTGATGGATTAGACTTTCTGATTAGACTTCTGATACAGGGGAATCAGAAAGTCTAATCCATCAGAATTTGAAATTCTGATTTGAGAACTTCAAATTCATACCTCAGAGGAATTTTCTTATTCAATAGCAGGATTGGACTATCTGTCATTGGACTTTCTGATGACAGGATTTGAAATTCTCATGGATTGTGGTCAGGTGAAGGTGAAACGAGGATAGCCAAAGTTAAAAGCAATTGTAACTCGTTTATTATTGGTCCTACAGGTTTGCAATGTCAAACCAACCTATAGGAAATCATGGGCTAGGAATCTTCAGATTCGATCTCTTTTATTATTGCTTCTACAGGTTTGCTATGTTCGGGGATACACTGCCGGCTCACAATAAAGCGAGCAGCATAAGTCTAGTTTATATCCTGGTTTTACCTCCGTCGTGCCGCCGCCATACGTTTTGACTTGTGTGTGCAATAATTCAAAAACACTTTCACAGATTTCTGTCAAACTTGGCAGTCACATGTATTTGGGTAAGGAGAAGAACCCTGTTTTAGTGTGACCTTATGGCCAACTTAAGGTCAGAAGTTTAACTTTTGGCCACATAATGCCCTTTGGTTCACAAAATATGTGGCTCGTCTGGCTCAAATTTTAGGTGGGAAGAATATATTCTTCTTACATGTGCTAAAAATCAAGACTTTATGTTTTGGTAAAAACCCTATTTAGACATTTGTTTTTTACATTTTTCACATATTTTGCCCCGTAAGGTGAAAGTAATAAGTCTGACAAGTTTCAAACTGTAGTAGATATAACTTCTGTATGTAATCTTTATCTGTGTAAAGTTTTATGTCTGTAACTGTAATTTTAAAGTCACCTTAAGGTCTTGAAAATGCCCATAGAGACGCAATTTATGGATTTTTTTGCCACTTTTAAGCCCTATGGCTGTCACATTATGTGACTGATATAGCTGAAATCTCATCTGGGAATATATTAATATCTTCTTTTTACATGTGAGAAAAATCAAGGCTTTAAATAGACATTCAACTTGTGTATGAGGACCATAAACATCTACCTGAGTGACCTTTTGTTGACATTTTTCACACATTTTGTCCTGTAACTTGAAAATGGTAAGTCTGACGAGTCTCAAATTGAATAAGGTATAACTTCTATATGTAATCTTTGTAAAAAAATTTTATTCTGTAGCTTTAATTTTAAGGTCACCTTAAGGTCTCTGTAACTGCGCATTAAAACTTGTCATTCACTGATCAGCATTTATTCTGACCGTCAACTGTAAATACAATAACCTGGACATGCTAACAAACAAACAAACGAACAAACAAACATGTATACATACATTTTCTTGTTACAACACATACCACATGCAAATGAGATATTCAATAATATTCAACAGATGTACTTTCTGTGACAAATATCATATTTCAATTTCAGTGTAAAATAATTGCTCAATAAAACATTAGTAATAAAGAGTAAAACTAATTATCTGAAATAATAGAGCATCTAAAACCAAACTAATTACTTCTTAGACCTATTTACCAAACTACATGTACAAGCTAAATCTATGCCTTATTACCTAAATCCCATTTCATTTTACTGTGAAATCTACTTCTGCAAAATAGAACTTAAAATACACGAATCTAAAAGCATCTTATCTTTAAATTGTAAAATTAATAATAAAAGGAAAATAGTATTCTTACCGACTTTGCTTTGGCAGTCACTTAAATGCACAATTAAAATCCAAATAATCTTCAATTATCTTCAAACATTTGTCTAAACCTATCTTGGATCCTCTAAATATCTCAAAAGCATACTAGAAGAAAATACACAAAACACCAACTTTTCAAATAAAAATTGTGCTTGTTTTCAGTGAACAAAACAAACTTCAGGTTTAAAGTCCAAACTACACACATAAACATGTCAAGAGTATCTCACCAACTCATACAGCAATGGAGAAGACTGTAGTGGTAACACAAAGCACTCATACAGAATTTTTATCTTTAACAGAAATCAAACTGTCTTCATGCAAGATTTTGCCTTATGGAGCATTGAGAATGAACATCATTTACAGTCCCTCCCAAAATCATTTTGATTTTCCAAAGGGAATTTGACATTATAAAACATAAAACAATCAATGAGTTTATAAACTTTCCACCAGAACAGTCAGTTTGTGTATGGGTCTTTCAAGAACTGAAGGCTCAGAGAGTCGCTTCCCATCTCCAGACGGATGTTTGTCTCCTATCAACGCTTTTACCTTTCTAACTAGTTTGTCTTCATCAACAACAGTTTCAATGACTTTCCCCATTCTCCAGTGGCCACGGAACAAACCATCATCATGTAGTACAACTATGTCTCCAAGTTCCACATTTCTGTGTGTTTTGTTCCATTTCTGTCTTTGTTGTTGTGCTTGAAGATATTCCCTTTTAAACCTATTCCAGAACTGGTTTGCCAGGAACTGAACTCTTTTCCATCGCTTTCTTGAATACAGATCTTCCTTTTCAAAGTTTCCTGGAAGAGGTAGAATCACACTTCACTTCATTGTGATTAAGTGGTTTGGTGTCAATGGCTCAGGCCCATCAGGTACATTTAGATTGTCTGTGGTGAGTGGACGACTGTTCACAATAGCCATTGCTTCATAAAAGAATGTTCTCAAAGATGCCGAGTCTAAACGTGATGCATGTTGCAACATTAGAGAAGACAAGATGCTTCTCACTGTCCTTATTTGCCGTTCCCATACACCTCCCATGTGACTTGCATGAGGCACATTCATGAGAAAATCACATCTGTTTCATCAGGAACTGTTTAACTCTGTCATCAGAAAGTTCATTGAATCTTTGCTTTAATTCATGTGATGCTCCTACAAAGTTTGTTCCTCTATCACATCTGATAGATCTTGCAGGGCCCCTGAGAGAGACAAAGCAGCGGAGGCCATTAATCAATGCATCTGTGGACATGTCATCCAACATCTCTATGTGCACTGCTCTTGATGAGAAACATGTTAATAAAAGTCCATAGCGTTTTACCTCCCTTCTCCCATCTTTCACAATGAAGGGCCCAAAACAATCCATGCCACAGTAAGTAAATGGTGGTGCTGCTTCAGTTCGATCCTCACTTAAATTTGCCATTTTCTGACAATTCAGTCGCCTGCATTGAACACACTTGTGGATAACTAATGACACAGCCCTATTCATTCCTACTATCCAGTAACCGTGTGATCTAATTTCACTTGTAGTGAATCCTCGTCCCTGATGTTGAACTCTTTCATGGAAGTGTCGTATAATCAGTTCAGTAATATGTCCTGACTTGGGCAGTATTGCTGGATGTTTCACTCCAAATGGCATGCTTGAGAGCTTCAGTCTACCACCAACTCGAAGTACACCATTTTCATCAATAAAGGGGTCCAGTTTGAACAGTTTGCTCCCCTTTGGAAGATTGTCCAGTCTCTGTATTTCCTCTGAAAATGCAACCTTTTGTAATTTCTTGATTATTAGCATTTCACTTTCATGCCTGTGTTTCACAGGATCATAACTGTCCCTTCCTTTGTAACAAGTTCTTCGCAAAAGGTTTATGGCTAAAATGGCTGATGACCACCTGGAAAATTTTTCAAGTTTCTTCAGTACAACATCTGTAGCTTCTGAGGTTTTTGTGGCATTCACAATTACCTTTTTCACTTCGGGGTCATCTGATGACAATGATATGTCTGTGGAATCATTTGAGGGCAGTTCTATATCCCAAAGAAACTTTGGTCCTGAAGGCCATGTCGACCTTTCCAGCTCAGATGCAAGTAGTCCTCTGGAGGCAGAGTCTGCTGGATTTTTGCTTGAAGGCACATGTCTCCATTGATTTGCTTTAGTGCTTTCTTTGATTTGTTGCACTCTGTTTGCAACAAACATATGAAACCTCTTTGCGTCATTGTTTATGTAACCCAGAGTTATCTTTGAGTCTGTCCAGAAGACTTCCCTTGTAACTGTATGCTTCAACTCACTGATCAACAGATTTCTTATCTTCACAGAGACCAGTGCAGCTGTGAGTTCTAGTCTGGGAATCGTGATAGTTTTCATTGGAGTTACTCTGGATTTTCCCATTATCAATGTACAAAACACTTCACCTCGTGCATTGACTATACGCAAATATGAGCATTGCCCATATCCAGAAAAGCTAGCATCTGAAAGATGGTGTAGTTCTCTTGAAACTATGTCTCCAAATTCCTTGGGTGCTACACATGTCTGTATTTTGATGTCTGCAAGTGCTGGTAACTCATCTAACCATCGGTTCCATCGTGTGGCTAAATCTTCTGAAAGTGGATCATCCCATCCCACATTTTCTCTGCACATATCCTGCAGAATTTGCTTCCCAATTAGAGTGAATGGAGCAATATATCCCATTGGATCAAATATGGAAGCAACTGTAGACAGGATACCTCTTCTTGTCTTTGGCTTAACAGCGAGGGTGACACGGAAATGAAATTCATCTGACACAATATACCATTGAATTCCTAAGGCTCTTTCAATTGTCACTTCTTCCAGATTGATGTTTACCGTCTCTGTTTCAGACCGTTCACTTTCTGGAATTGACTGAAGAACTTCTGGATGATTGCTAACCAGTTTGTGTAGTCTTATATTTGCCTTTGCACAAATCTGTCTTGTTGTTTCTATCAGCTGTATGGCTTCAGCAACATTTTTGCAACTTGTCAGCCCATCATCCACGTAAAAGTCATTTAGAAGAAAATGTGTTGCTTCTTTTCCAAATTCATTCTGATTATCGATGGCCAGTTTCTTCAAGCCATAATTGGCACAACCAGGTGAAGAGGTTGCACCAAAAAGATGAACTTTCATCCTGTATGACTTTGGCTGTGATTCTAAGTTTCCACTTTCCCACCACAGGAATCTCAGATAGTCTCTGTGCTCTTCATTCACCTTGAATTTGTGAAACATTTTCTCTATATCCCCCATGATGGCAATAGGGTCTTCTCTGAATCTTATGAGGACTCCAACCATAGAATTTAAGAGATCTAGACCCTGGAGAAGGTAATCATTCAATGCAACACCTTTGTATCTTGCACTGCAGTCAAACACAATTCTGATTTTGTTTGGCTTCTTTGAATGATACACACCAAGCATTTGTGGGTTCTTTTTCATTGTTTATCTCTTCTGCATCACCATTCTGAATGATCTGTTCCATAAAGGCCTTGTAGTCTTGGTAGAGTTTTGGGTCACATATCAGTCTTCTCTTTAAATGGGTTAACCGTTTCTCTGCCATTGCTTTGTTGTTGGGTAGAGCTGGCATTTCCCTTTTGAATGGCAAGGGAATCTCATAGTAACCTTCTTCATCTTTGTGAATCCCGTTTTCTACTATCTTCATGAACTGTTTGTCCTCTTGTGACATTGTCTTCTCTTCATTTCTTCTCTCCGGGAAATCTGCTTCTAAAAGTTTCACAACTTGAGGGGTTACCATTTCTTCTTTTATTCTGGCTTTACACATGAAGTGTACTTCCTCAGGTGATTCACCAGAGATTTGGATACTTTCTGGAACTTGTCTTGTGATTATCTTGTGAGAAAGCCCAATACTGTCTACATTTTCACCATCATCTTCAGCACTTATGCGTCCTACTATACTCCACCCTAGCTCAGTCTGCTGTGCAAACTGTTCATTTCCTCTTCCAAGTATGTGGCCAATGCTTGTGGACAGTTGTAGCCAATAAGTAGCCGTACTTCACATTGCAAGTCCGGTGGAATTTCTGACTCTAGTCCTTGAAGGTGAGCCCATTGTTTTGCTGTCTCACAAGTTGGTATGTGTGACCTATAGGCAGGTATGAACTCTCGGGAGTATGTTACAGGAAGAGGAATCTTTGTAAGGGACTTCAAGCCTCTTATTTGAAGATTGTGGAATCGCCTGCACTCAATGGTTTCAGTAGAAGTCATTGTTGAAAGTTTCAGTCTGCTTGGCTCAGACTTTGTGTTTAACTTCAAACTTGTTTCTTCAACTACAAACGTTGTGTCACTCTGGGTGTCAAGCATTGCATAAGTGAGATGCTCTTCATAAGGCTTGTCTGTAGTTGACAAATAGACAGGGACAATCATTGAAGTCTTAAGACTCTTCGTATTTTGTGAAGTTTTGTGGGATACACCCTCAATGTCTACTTGAGCTGAATTATGCCTAGAGTCTTGGTTTGTTATGCTGGATGCTTGGTTGTTCTTCTCTGCATTGTTCGTCTTCAGTGCTTCGTAGTCACCATGGAGACAGGTTGGATGTTTTTTGTTGCACCTTTCACACATATTTCTTTTCTTGCAGTCTTTAGCTTTGTGTCCATGTGAAAGACATCCAAAGCAAATTCCACTTTTCATCAAAAATATTTTTCTTTCCTCTGGAGTATTCTTCTTGAAGACAAAACAGTTATAAAGGTCATGATTTGACTTCTTGCAAAGCAAACAAAAGGGTTTGTCATTTGCTTGACTGATGTTTGCAAGAGTTCTGTTGCCCATGTTTCGTCTTTCCGGGTTATCTTGTCTTCGTTGATTACTTGTCAGAGTGGATGTTACTGGGTGGCAGGCTATATCTGCCTCTCTAGTGATGAAGTCAGCAAACCTCTCAAATGAAGGATATGCAGTGTGATGGTCAGCAACAATCCTTGTCCATCTTTGTAGAAGCCAATCAGGTAGCTTCTCAAGCAGTCGCTTGTTTTCTCTACAATCGTTAAGAATCTCCAATCCTTTTATCTGGTCCATTACCACTAGAGTTTGTTGCAGCAGATCTGAAAACCTTCTTAATGCTTTATTGTCTCTGGATGGTATTTTGGGAAATGCTTGTAGTTTATCTCGAAATGCCTCTGCAACTACAAAACTGTTTCTATATCTTTTTTCTAGAAGAGCCACAGCTCGTTCATATGCTTCCTCTGATTTCAGATAGAAAGTTCCTTCAACCACTGACTTTGCTTCACCTCCTAAATACTTTCTCAAGTAATGTATTCTTTCACTTCCCATGACACCCTTTGTGTTTATCAGTGTGTCGAAAGAGGCTTTCCAGCTTGGGTAATTTAATGGGTCTCCAGTAAATACCCATGGTTCAGGTAAGGGTAAACGGCTCAAACTTATGGACTGAACCAAATCAGTAACAATATCTGCTGAATTGTTTTGAAGAGCTTTGTTTGCATTCATCGAAGTGGCAGCAGGGCCAAGTTGTACTTGGGTATCCTCATCGTGCTAGTGCAGTCTTTGGCTTGTGGGATCTTGCATCTTTTTGTCCTGTGGTTGAATAGGTGAAGAATGGGGCAGTGTTCCAAAATAGTCAACAAATTCTTCTGATGGGTGAAGGGGATTGGAGTGGATTTGGTCTTGTCGGCCATAAAAATATCTATCTTCATCCAATTCTTCAAACCTTGTCCATTCTTTGAGTTCTGCATTTGTTTTCTGCATTTCAGTTTCTAGTCTTCTATTTTCCAACTCTTGGCGTCTATGATCCATTTCCAATTTAATTTTGATCTGTCTTTTCTTCTCTTCTGCTTCTTGCTTTACTTGATTTACAATCCTATCTGCTTCAAGCTGTGCTTGTCGAATAGCCTCTTCTGCCTCCAAGCGATTGAGTTCAGCTTGTAACCTTGCTTCTTCAGATTTAGCATTTTACTCCGCTTGTAACGCAGCTGCTTTTGCTTTGAGCTCAAGCCTTTTGGATGACACTAAGGAGGTTCTACTCTGCAGGTCAGAAGAATCTTTGTTGCTTGGTGTCATTGCCTTGATAATTTGTGACAAAATCCCATCAGTCTCTTCATGGCATCTGTCATAGGCTAATCTAACTTCCTGGGGAATGCTGAATCTCTCGCGTATCTCATCATAACTAGAGGAGAGGTCAGCCTTTGATTTTCTTATTTGCCACGACATCTGTTCCAGTGCCACTGATTCAAATTTGTTTTTCATCAAACTTTGTCTTGCTGTCTTCAATAATCCCTTTATCTCAGTTATTTTTCGCCAGAATTTGTCTAATAATATTTGCTCTAAATTTTCTAAGGCCTTGACAGATGGATTCCTTTCTCTTGAGCTTCTTCTGATTGTCATCTCTGTAGTGTCATCTTCAAAGTATTGACCATTATCATCACTTGGGGAAGACATTTTCTTTTCTTTTGAAGGCCAATAGTCGTTGACTGTAACTGCGCTTTAAAACTTGTCATTCACTGATCAGCATTTATTCTGACCGTCAACTGTAAATACAATAACCTGGACATGCTAACAAACAAACAAATGAACAAACAAACATGTGTACATACATTTTCTTGTTACAACACATACCACATGCAAATGAGATATTCAATAATATTAAACAGATGTACTTTCTGTACAAATATCATATTTCAATTTCAGTGTAAAATAATTACTCAATAAAACATTAGTAATAAAGAGTAAAACTAATTATCTGAAATAATAGAGCATCTAAAACCAAACTAATTACTTCTTTGACCTATTTACCAAACTACATGTACAAGCTAAATCTATGCCTTATTACCTAAATCCCATTTCATTTTACTGTGAAATCTACTTCTGCAAAATAGAACTTAAAATACACGAATCTAAAAGCATGTTATCTTTAAATTGTAAAATTAATAATAAAAGGAAAATAGTATTCTTACCGACTTTGCTTTGGCAGTCACTTAAATGCACAATTAAAATCCAAATAATCTTCAATTATCTTCAAACATTTGTCTAAACCTATCTTGGATCCTCTAAATATCTCAAAAGCATACTAGGAGAAAATACACAAAACACCAACTTTTCAAATAAAAATTGTGCTTGATTTCAGTGAACAAAACAAACTTCAGGTTTAAAGTCCAAACTACACACATAAACATGTCAAGAGTATCTAACCAACTCATACAGCAATGCAGAAGACTGTAGTGGTAACACAAAGCACTCATACAGAATTTTTATCTTTAACAGAAATCAAACTGTCTTCATGCAAGATTTTGCCTTGTGGAGCATTGAGAATGAACATCATTTAATACATCCTATTCAATGGACAATTGCTTATCCGGTCGGCGCAGACCGGCCCGCCAAACGTCAGAAAAAGACGTCCTGTGTTTCCACCGGCCAGGCCGGTCCAGTGCTGTGCACTCGCCAGGTGGCGTGTCGTACTTCCTTCCTGTCTAGACAGCGTGACGTCATAGCATCTTTTTCGTTTGGCGCGTGGCTGTGCACAAGGAATTTTTTACAGCAAAGTTTTTCTTCAGAATTATATCAGACATCTTATTTTTTCAACGTTTATTCTACTTATATCTGCTTCAAGTACATCATGGCTTCTCCTGGCCAACGGAGAGGGAAATGTGGACATGCAATGGCTCTCTTTGACACACACTCACACTGCGCGTGTTGCAGAGAGAAGGGTAAGGGACAGGATTTTTGTGTAGAAAACCCACAGTCTTCCGATCAGTGCCCTATTTGCAAATCTTTTACTTCTGAGCAAATTCTACAGATCTCCACGCCTGCTTATAAAATCAAGAAAGAAAAGCGTGAGGCGAAAACGGCTGATTCTACCCCTTCTAAAGACAATGAAGAACTTGTTGACCCGGCCAGTGTGTCTGTGATTGGAACTGTGGATAGTCAGGGTACTGTTAAATCCCCTGCTTCTGCCCCACCTCCAGAGAAAAAGCCTAAGAAAGATAGCAAAAAGGACGCTAAGAAAGTCAAATCCCCCTCTTCTAAAGCCACTTCATCCCAGTCCACTGCTGATGAGAAATTCACCGAACTTGACAACAAGTGGTCTGAGCGCTTTAGTCGCCTAGAAGCCTTAATTTTATCCAAGAGCTTTGAGCCAGCTTTTTCTGCAGATATTAAAGTGGCACCGACCCACTCACCTCCACAGACTCAGAATGTTACGGAACCTTTCATCCGACCTTCAACCTCTTTGCTTCCTGGATCTGGCTCCTCTGCTGAAAAGCATCAGCCGACCAGTAAAGCAGTGACCAGCTCACAGACGTCTTCAAGTCAGTTTACTGGAACAGGCTTCTCTGCTACTAAGCATCAGCCGGCCAGTCAAACTAAGAGTAGCAGACCGACCTATTCTGTTAAGTTTCCTGGACAAGGCTCCTCTGCAGCTCTGCATCAGCCTTCCAGTAAAACTAAAACTCACCGACCTGCTGCTGGGATAGGTGGTACCGACCCCCAAGATTTGAACCGACCTTCTGCTACTGACTGGTCATTGTCTTCTGAACCCACTGACACCGGCTCACCGACCTTGCATAGAACAAGAAAAGACAGTATCTCTAGTCTTTCATCTGAGGCTGATAGCTTGTCGGATCAACCCCCCCTAGATTTATATGCTGAGGAAGGGGAGCTTTCTGATGACCAGGATCAGTCAGTGACCGAACAGGACCAGCCAGTGTCAGAAGAACAGAAGTACAGGGACACAATGCAAGGCATCCGGTCCTTTATGGGATGGTCGGATATACCGGAATTGGAGAGTACTACAAATACTGCAGATGACAATCCCTTTGCCGGCCCAAAGACTGTTGCTCCCGGAAAGGTGTCAGTAAGAATGCCGACTGAGGATTGGTTATGCCGCAAGATAGCTAAACTGAATCTTCCCCTAGTTGAGGGCTACCCCTCCCGTGGCTCAGAGCCTGGTGGTTTGGGAAAGGACGTTTTCCTCAGGCCGGCTAAGTCCCAGACCAAATGGTATGGGCTTCACATAGATCCTAAAACCGACCCTAAAGCAGACTCATCTCAGCTTAGTCATTGGTCTACCGACTCTTCAAAGCTCAACAACAGCTATAATAGGATAGCAAAGTACTCTGGAATGTCTTCAACCCCACCGGCCTCTCGCAGAATTTCACAAGAGACATTACATAGATGGGAGAGGTCGGCTAGAGAGGCATCAGTTATTTGTAATCAGTCAGCCAGTTTCAACCGATGTCTCTGCAGAGTCCAGCAAAATATGAAGGACCAACTTAAGGCATTGAGATCTGAAAATAAAGGCAAGGCTTCTTCACAGTTCACTGCAGCAGCTGACGAATTGAATTACCTTATGGACTTCAACTCTAGCATATCTCAGGCTGCAGCAAAAGCCATGGAACACCTTTCAGAATTTATCTTTGTTTCTATGGGCAACCTCACACTTGTACGGAGACGCTTATCTCAGTCACCTCAGGACCGGAATCAAACCGGACACTCTGACAGCCTTAAGATCTGCCCCCCTTCATATTGCTACTCTCTTTCCTGATGCTGTAATAAAGAGAGCTGAGGAGGACATAGCACAGTTTGAGTCCAGGGGTCAGTCTGCTTCATCCCACAGCAAGGGTCGGTACCACCCTTACGAAAGGCAGGATAAAAAGCCAAGCTACAAGGACTTTAGGCAGGAGAAACCGGCTTGGAAGACAATTGGCAAGAGACAGCCTAGGCGAGGTAGAGGACGCATCTCCACATACTCATCCCGACTGGCCAAGGGCCAGCAGTCATATAAATGACAGTTATTGTTTAGATCAAGTACACACACGACTGCTGGCCGGGGGCCCACCCTTTTCACAGACTCAAAAGACATTAAATGTAAAGCCTCATGTTGTTTCTCATGTTCCTTCTGCGCCCGGGCACTCACAAAAGCAAGAGATAAGTGCCGGGCGGGCAGAGTGTTATCCAAAGAATTGCTTATTAAAATCTGTGAAAAGTGTTTCTTGTGTCACTCAATTGTCTTGTGTCCAACTTGTAAAGAGTGTAAAAAATGCTGCCTTAAATCTTCCTGTAGGGGCAAGACTTCAAAACTTCTGGACAGTGTGGTCACAAATGGGTGCCGGCCCCAAGGTAGTTCAAATCTTAAAGCAGGGCTACACCCTTCAGTCGTAAGCAGCTATGCCAATCTTCACAGGAACAGCTACCTGTTAGAAGCATTGCAGCAGCTCATAGGCAAAAATGCTGTAGAACGAGTTCACAACCAAACATCCCTAGGGTTTTTCAATCGGCTCTTTTTAGTACCCAAACCAAACAACAAATGGAGGCCTATTCTAGACCTAAGCAAACTGAATCTATTTCTCAAGCCCAATAAATTCAGAATGGAAACACCGGAAACCATCAGAACAAGGGGAGTGGGTAACCTCAGTAGATTTCAAGGATGCCTACTTCCACATACCCATACAGGAACAATCCAGGAAATATCTCAGATTTCATGTCCAAGGTCAGACATACCAATTCAAGGCTCTTCCCTTTGGTCTGTTCACAGCGCCCTTGGAGTTCACTGTGATAGCCAAGGAGGTGAAATTGATGGCCGGACACAAGGGTATAAGAATCCACCAGTACCTAGACAACTGGTTGGTGAGGGCGAAATCCCGTTCAACTTGCTTACAACACACACAAACCCTAGTAAAAATGTGTCAGAAACTAGGTTGGCTAGTGAATGCAGAAAAATCAGAACTGGAGCCAAAACAAGTCTTCAACTTCGTAGGTTACCAATTCGATCTCAGGACCAGCCGGGTCAGACCGACACCGGACCGGTGGCAAAGCCTTCAGGACAAAATAAAATCACTACTGCTTCTACCGACCTGTCCGGTCCGGCAGTTCATGTCCTTGATAGGCCTACTGACAGCCACAGAAAAACAGGTTCACTTAGGCCGCCTACACATGAGACCCATACAGTGGCATCTCAAGAACAATTGGAGAGTGCCGGAATCTCTGGAAAAGATTATTCCTCTCCCCAGGTCACTTCACCCACACTTGCAATGGTGGCTACAGGACGAGAACGTCCTACGAGGCCAACCCTTACATCCCATAAAACATGCTCTGCAGATTTTTACAGACGCATCAAAAGAAGGGTGGGGCGCTCACTTAAACGAGCCCACTGCAAGGGAGTCCTGGTCAGTGCCAGAAAGCAAGCTGCATATAAACTATCTGGAACTGAAAGCAGTCTTCCTAGCCTTAAAAGAGTTCCAAGATCTCTGTATAGGCAAGATAGTTCTTGTAGCAACCGACAATACAACAGTGGTAGCTTACATAAACAAGGAGGGAGGCATGAGGTCAGGCCCGCTGTGTGCATTGCTGTGGAGAATCTTGACCTGGTGTTCCCACAGACAAGTAACGCTAAAAGCCCGACACATCCCAGGCCATCTAAATGTGATAGCGGACAAACTATCCAGGCTGGGTCAGACCATCCAGACGGAGTGGTCCCTCCTTCCCGAAATTTTTCAAAGATTATGCAGCAGGTGGCACCGGCCTCAAATAGACCTGTTTGCCACGAGGTTCAATCACAAATTACCTCAGTTTGTGTCTCCAGTTCCGGACATACTGGCTGTAGCAGTGGATGCCCTCACTCTGCCGTGGGAGGATCTGGATGCGTATGCCTTCCCACCGACCGCCATCTTGGGCAAAGTGGTGGAGAAGTTATTGGACTCCCCGTGCAGGAGGCTCATTCTAATTGCTCCAGGGTGGCCCAACATGCCCTGGTTTTGGGACTTGGTGACCATGTCCAGTCAAGTTCCCCTCAGTTTACCAAATCAACCCAATCTGCTCACACAACCCTTCAACCAGATCCCTCACAGAAATCTGACAAATCTAAACCTTCATGCATGGCTCCTAGAGCCACAGCAATCAAGAAACAAGGCTTCTCTGAGGCAGTGGCAGCAAGAATTGAGGCTCCTCAAAGATCAACCAGATCAGTCTATGAGGCAAAGTGGACCATTTTTACAAAGTGGTGCATCAGTAATCGGGTGGACTTCAGATCACCACATATAAAGTCAGTGGCTGACTTCCTTCTGTACCTCTTTGAGGTCAGGAAATTGCAGCCCAGCACCATTGATGGATACAGGTCTGCCATTGCTGATAAACTGGGCAACCTCACGGTCAATATCAGCAAAGATGATAATCTCACCCGTCTCTTAGAAAATTTCCACAGAGACAGGCCCAAAGGGAGGAGGGGCATACCTTCCTGGAACCTTTCTCTGGTATTACACCAGCTAACAAAGGCTCCTTTTGAACCCCTTAGGGAGGCATCGCTGAAGCATCTGACCTTCAAGACTGTCTTCCTTTTGGCCCTAGGCTCGGGCAAAAGAAGGAGTGAGATACATGCATGGCAGCATAAGAACATCAGACACCAGTCGGACTGGTCTAAGTTGTCCCTCTTTCCATCTCCCAGCTTTCTTTCCAAGAACCAGCTGGCCAAGGAGGGTCCGGAGAGTGTAGCCCCAGTGGTCATACCAGCCCTGGCACCTACTCTAGATAGATCCCTCAAGTCTGACAGATCTCTGTGTCCAGTTAGAGCCTTGCGCTATTATTTGGACAAGACTTCAGACATTAGGCAGGACAAGGAATTAGTTTTTGTCTCCTTCAAGAAAAGCTTCGACAAAGACATCTCACCTGCCACTATCTCCTCATGGATCAAACAGACTGTGATCCTATGCTATGAGCTCTCGGATCAAGAGGCCCACTCCTTACATCAAGTTAAAGCTCATGATGTGAGGGCCTTTGCTGCTTCTAAGGCCTTCCAGTCAGGAGTCTCCTTAGAGCAGATCTTGTCAGCCTGCCACTGGAAATCTCATAACACCTTCACTCAATTTTACCTGAAGGATGTGGCTTGGGCAGATTCAGAGCTCTATCACCTTGGTCCTGTCGTGGCTGCCCAGCAGATCCACCAACAGGCGAGGACTTAGAGGAGACCTGTACATATGTAAATAGTAATACAGATCTGTATATATTGCATCTATAGTCAAGCAAAAAAAAAAAAAAAAAAAAAAAAAAAAAAAAAAACAAAAACAAAAACAAAAAAAAACTCTGGACGTACTTCCACTGGGAGGTTTATTTCTATGGGACTGAACTCATCCCTCTCTTCCCCTACCTCAGAGCAGGTCTGTAAAAAAGGGGGGGGGGGGCAAGGTCGACTGACGGTTCAACTCCTTGTAACCGGATGATGATATTCGACCATAGCCTTAAGGGTTACCGACCTCAGGGTCTTCCCAGGCTTTAAAGGAAATTGTTCATTATTTAACATGAGTTCAACCTAGTCCCCAGTAACTTACCCGCCAACCAAGCGGTAGTTATTCAGCAATTGTCCATTGGATAGGATGTATTAACGCAATAAAATTGCAAATTTAATAAGTAAATTAAATTTTTATAAGTTAATACCCTATCCAATGGACACACAAGACCCTCCCACCGACCCCGCTTACAGTTTACTAGGGGTCTAATAGGTTTAGACAACGAAAAAGATGCTATGACGTCACGCTGTCTAGACTGGAAGGAAGTACGACACGCCACCTGGCGAGTGCACAGCACTGGACCGGCCTGGCTGGTGGAAACACAGGACGTCTTTTTCTGACGTTTGGCGGGCCGGTCTGCGCCGACCGGATAAGCAATTGTCCATTGGATAGGGTATTAACTTATAAAAATTTAATTATATCCCCAGACGAAAGTCGGGGATATATTGGATTCAGGTCCGTCGCGCCGCCGCCGCCGCCGCCGCCGCCGCCGCCGCCGCCGTAGAAATTTCCTTGTGGACGCGATAACTCAAAAACAAATTAATATTTTTTTTTCAAACTTGGTACACATGTTAAGGGTGCGCAAAGGAAGATCCCTATTTTAAGGTGACCTTAAACTCCCAGTAAAAAAGAACTTACGGCCACCTTAAGGTCAGAAATTGGACTTTTGGCCACTTAGAGCCTTGTAGGTCACAAACTATGATGCTCAGCTGGCTGAAATTTTACCTGACAACACATTAATATGTTCTTAGTACATGTGCCGAAAATCACGACTTTAAGTTGAGGAGAAAATTGTGTTTGAGGCCCATAAATACCCCCACTTGGGGATTTTTTGCTATACTTTTCATATATTTTGCCCTATAATTTGGAAGTGGTAATTCTGATGAGTCTCAAACTGCGCTAGGTATAACTTTGATATGTAATCCTTGTCTGTAGAAAATTTTAGGGCTGTAGGTTTACCCAAAGGGGTCGACTTAAGGTCTCAAAAGTGCCCACAGAGACCCAATTTATGCACTTTTTGCCACTTTCAAGCACTGTAGCTTTCAAACTATGTCTCTCATCTAAGTTAAATATCATCTGGGAATATATCTATGTGTTTTCTTATATGTGCCCCAACATTTAGGCCTTTAATAGACAGTTAACCTGTGTATCAGGACCATAAACACCCACCCGAGTGACCCTTATAAGACATTTTTCACATCTTTTTCCCTGTAACTTGGAAATGGTAAGTCTGAGAAGTTTCAAACTGTATTAGATATATATTCTGTGTGTAATCTTAGTATGTAACAGATTTTAAGTCTGAAGCTTTAATTTTGAAGGTCAAATTGAGGTCTCTAAAAGGCTCCCAAAGACCCAATATTTGGACTTTTTGCTACTTTTAAGCCCTGTGACTGTCAAACTATGTGACTGATAGAGCTCAAATCCTATCTGGGAAGATATTAGTATGTTATTTTTATATGTGCCAAAAATTAAGGCTTTAAGAAGACATTTAACCTGTGTATGAGACCATAAATCCCCACCCGAGTGACCATTTTTAGACATTTTTCACATATTTTTCCCTGTAACTTGGAAATGGTAAGTCTAAGAAGTTTCAAACTGTATTAGATGTATATTCTATGTGTAATCTTAGTATGTGACAAATTTTAAGTCTGAAGCTTTAATTTAAAGGCCACATTTAGGTCTCTAGAAGGCCCCATAAAGACCCAGTATTTGGACTTTTTGCCAATTTTAAGGCCTGTGACTGTTAAACTATGTGACTGATAGAGCTGAAATCTCATCTGGGAATACATTATTATGTTCTTTTTACATGTGCCAAAAATCAAGGCTTCAAGTAGACATTTAACCTGTGTATGAGGACCTTAAACACCCACCTGAGTGACACTTTTAAGACATTTTTCACATATTTTGCTCTGTAACTTGGAAATGGTAAGTCTGAGAAGTTTCAAACTTTATTAGATACATATTCTATTTGAAAGCCACATCGACTTTGGACTTTTTACCACCTTTAAGCCCTGTGACTGTTAAACTATGTGATTGATGGAGCTGAAATCCCATCTGGGAATACATTATTATGTCCTTTTTACATGTGCCGAAAATCAAGGTTTTTAGTAGACATTTAACCTGTGTATGAGGGCCATAGACACTCGCCCAAGTGCCTTTTTTGACATTTTTTCCGTATTTTGCCCTGTTATTTGGAAATGCTTAGTGTGACAAGTCTTAAACTGTATTATATATAATTTTTGTTTGTTATGTATGTCCCCCAAAAAGTTTCAGATCTGTAGTTTAATTGCTAAGGTCTCTTTAACAATTGTAAAATGCCCACAGAAACCCAATTTATGGACATTATGCCACTTTAAAGCCCAGTAACTGTCAAACTATGTGGGTTATAGAGCTGAAATCTTTGAATTTTTCAAAGGAAATGCCTGTCTATTTAAATTTTGATTATTAATAATGTTATGGCTATCTTAGTCTTTTAAGAACTTATTTTTGTGTGTTATACCTCTGCTTGCTGAGTTTTTAACTTTTTAAAATGAAACTGGTTAAACATATTCAAGTAGACAAAATGGACACTTTAAGTGAGCTTTAAGTCCCAATATTAATGAAATTATATCCTTATGTAGTAAAACTAGGGGATTTTTAACCCTCAACTAGCCCAGTTTTATTCAACTTGCCTCAGTTAATTTTGACACAGCTCCTACAGTTATGAACTCATTTCAGTTGATAATCACATACTTAAAATTCTCAATTCTTTTTGTATTTGAGTACCCCTTTTATATAGATTGTTTGTTTACCATTTATCCCCACCTCTGGGACCTCCAGCTATATTGAGTGACACTAAATAAACAAAGGTATTTAATGATATCAGATGAGAAACAAAGAACTCAATGGGGTTGCAGATCTTGTGTAATAGTGAGAGAGGTGTGGAGAAGGGGAGAGGGGTGGGGGTGGGCGGTAGTGGGCTTCATTACATATAACACAAAGGGGAGTCAGAACTGAGATTGTGTCACATATTTAGGTTGCATATATATGGACCACATATATAGGTATAGAGGAAATGAATAACTGAAAACAATTTGCAAATTCTAAAAATAATATAATAAAATAATAATATAAATAATTTTTTTTTAAATAATATTTTATTTGTGAACAAATATAGAAACAGATATGCGCTTTTGGGATTATGAATTTTAGAATGGACATTGAATCATCAATCATTTAAATACTTTGAAGGAAGATTGAAAAGTATGATGAGTTGAGTTAAAATAATATTTTATTTGTCAACAAATATAGAAACAGATATGCTCTTTTGGGATTATTATTTTAGAATGGACATTCAATCATCAATCATTTAAATACTTTGAAAATAGGTTTAGAGTTATCATTGCAGGAAGATTGAAAATATAATTTGAGTTATGTATTCGGTGTCTGGGGATACACCATCTTCCTTGGGAAGATATAAACAGAGTAGATTGATGTGCTGAAGTTCATATAATAATGGGTAATTATGTTTTAAAAAATTCCCGATCAAAACCTGTGGCGTGAGTGATGACCTGTCTGGGGATATGTTGGCGCCGAGTTGGCCCAATCTAGTTTACTTATTAAATTTGCAATTTACCTGTATATGAGACACATGAATAATCTGCCCAGAGGATTTTTTTTTTAAATCGACCAAAAAAATTGAAAAAATGGTTTGACAAAAAAAAGACAAATATAATTATTGTGAATCACACAAAATGGATGCCACATAAATACACAGTGAATGCCTGTGGCGTGACAGATGGCCTGCCTGGGAATATGTTGGTGTCGAGTTGGCACAATCTTATTAATTTATTCTGCCTGTAAGGAATGGTGAATCAGTAGTGTATTCCAGTTTTATCCCAGAAGGCTTGGCAGTATCAAAATTTAAACACATTTCCTATTTGGTATGACAAACAATGTGTGAAAAATAGCTTTAACCCACAATTTAAAAAAAATCTATTGTTCATACATGCCTGCCACAAATGGGGTATTATGGTGTAGAGGGGAATACACTTACCTCCAGCCTCTCAGCTTCTGAAATTTGGTAGTTTCTTGCCAATACTTGATTGTTTTAAGTGCAGAATCTTGACAAACTGGTATCTAATCTAATCTAATCTAATGTGGACTTTTATAGCGCTTAATCTCCATCACTGATGGACTCTAAGGCGCATCTAACCATAAGCAAAGGCAATTAGCGTTAATCAAGGGACAATAGCCAGGTCGTACCAAAGAGACACAGATGTGACGGGGGAGGCTATGGTGGGTAGGCTTTTGCAAACAGGTAAGTTTTAAGCTTGCTTCTGAAGGAGGCAACTGATGTTGCACAGCGGACATCTTGAGGGAGTTCATTCCAGGTCTTAGGAGCATCAAAGGCAAAACTCAGGCCAAAATGTTTGGTTGACTTAAAGACTGATGAATGAAAAGGAGGAACTGTAAGGTATTGATGATCTGGGTGACTACGCCTAGTACTATAGGGACAACTACTGAAAGACAGGAACGGTTCAAAATAGGAAGGAGAACCACTATGCAAGAATTTATACACAAGTGTTGCAGTTTTTAAAATACATCGGTACTTAACAGGCAACCAGTGGAGTTTCTTTAAGATGGGTGTGACATGAGCATACTTTCTGTGATTTGTAACAGTACGAGCAAGGGTGTTCTGAATACTTTGCAATTTGTACTGATTGAAACCGGACAAACCTCTGAACAGAGAGTTACAATAGTCCAGACGACTACTGACCAAGGCATTTGCAGCAAGGACTGCAACATCAGGAGTAAGATGCTTTCTAATTCTACAGAGGTCACGCATCTGAAGAAAGCACGCTTTGCAAGTCCTCTTGATATGCTCGGAGAATGAAAAATCTGCATCAAACCACACACCTAGATTTCTGACAGAATCAACCGGATGAAGAAGGCTACCAAGAATGCTAACAGGAAAATGAGAGGAAATCTTCTGACGTTGAGCCTTAGAACCAAAGACAATAAATTCAGTTTTTTCAGGGTTGAGCTTCAATTTGCTGAGAGACATCCACTCTTGGACATCATGAAGGCATGCATTTAGCTTGGCGAGAGCCGAAGGAGCATTCTTATGGGAGAGATGGATGTATAACTGAGTGTCATCGGCATAAAAATGGAATTTAATATGCGGGTGGAGGCTAATAATTTTACTAAGTGGAGTTGTATAGAGTGAAAACAACAATGGACCCAGGACAGAACCTTGTGGAATGCCATAGATGAGACTACTTAATTCAGATAGTGTAGAGCCTATCTTGATGGCCTGGCATCGATTTCTTAAGTAGGAAGCAAACCACCTTAGGACTGTTCCACCAAGACCAAACCAGGATTTAAGGTAGCCAATGAGAATATTATGGTCTATAGTGTTGAATGCGGCTGATAGGTCAAGAAGTACTAGAGCTGTGGGTTCGCCGCGAGCCAGAGAGAGATGAACCTCGTTTTTTATGGACAATAAAGCAGTTTCTGTGGAATGACCTGGCTTGTATGCTGACTGATGAGGATTGTCCAGCTTGTTGCTATTGATGTGTGACGTCAGCTGCCTGGCCACGACTCGCTCCACCAACTTTGACAAGAAACAAAGACCAGACACTGGGCGATAATTCTTAAGGTCGTCTCTGGGAAGGGAAGCCTTTTTTATGAGGGGGGTGACAACCGCCTGTTTGAAAGAATTTGGGAAAGATCCTTCAATGAGAGAGAAATTTACCAACTTGGTAATAGAAGAGAGGAGGATATCAAGACAATCCTTAAGGAGGAATGTTGGTATAGGGTCTAGCGAGCAAGATTTAGTGGGAGATTCACAGATACACTTATGGACCTCGTCTTCAGTGACAGGTGTAAAGGCATTGAAAGCAGGAGGGACTGAGTCAGGTACATCATTGAAAGAGCCAGAAGTAGGAAAGGTGTCCCTGATTTTGCTTATTTTATTGGAGAAAAAAGAAGCAAACATGTCCGCAAGGCTCTTATCTGAGCTATGAGCAGGCAGGACAGTCTCAGAGGTACGATGCAACACCTTCCTTAATGACTGCCATAGCTTCTTGGGGTCACCACTGTTTGCAGTTATGAGATTAGTGTAGTATGAACCCTTTTCTTTGTTAGCCAGTCGATTGCACCAGGCAATTTGCCTGCGGAGCCTTGATCTGTTCAACTCTGACTTATGTTTCCTCCACCTCCGTTCAAATTGCCGCCTAAGAGATCGAGCCAAGCGATACGAATCAGACAACCACTCATCTGACTGCTGTTTTGCCTTACGTGAGATGATAGGAGCATGCTTGTCAAGTACCATTGTTACACCAGTTATGTACTGATCATACAGTTCTGCAGCAGTACCTTTAGGGGACCGTACAAACGGTATATTACTGAGGTCATTGTGGAACTGGTCGATATCAATCCTGTGATACCGACGATAAGAGACCCATTTGTCGATGGTGGTATGCACTACTTTCTCCAGTCATCACAACTACCTGTCATAATGTGATCTATAGAGTGTGTTGGTAGCTTCATTAAAACAAAATCAATCAATCCACAGTCTTAAATACCTGTGATTATTTCAGCTGTAAAATAGTTTCAAAGAGATACTTAATCCAGATTAATTAGGTTTGTTTTATTGTTATCCTATGTATACTCCTGAAGGGTAACAGTTCAAACATATGTAGTATGTCCGAAATTGCAAATTTGGTAGTCGCTTGCCATTGCCAGGGAGTTTACGATTCAGAGATTTGACAAACTACTGCTTTCACCACCCTTACAACTTTCCATGATCATAACATTACTGTTAAAATGCATTAAAATTCACATGCTCTTCTAAGGTTGTGCATTGATTGATGACATTGGCCTCAACTGGGACCAGAAAAGGTGTGGTTGTTGGTGGTGCAGAGTTCATTTTACAGTGCAAAATGGGGACAAACTAGTCTACAACTTTCATATATAATGGGTAACAAGATAAAATATCCACTGCATTGTTACTCTGTATTTGCCTGTTTGTTTCACAGTGCCAGCCGCAGCAGTAGGTGCTCTATATATTGTGGGCAGAGAAAAATATGTGGATGGTTATGCAAGAAATGCTAAGGACAGGTAAGAATTATCTCAAAGTAAAGCTTCCTGTGTTTAGTAGCTATTTACAGACTATAAGCTGTTTGAGATGGAAATACTGACATGGTATAATTGAGGACATAGTTTTAAAGTGTTGGCTCAAGTATTACCACCCTAGTGCCATTGTTGAAAAATGGCTTTTCAAGATGTATACTGATTTCCCGTCAGGGTGCCATAATGTATTTAACTGTCAATTTTGTCGAAAATGTCCTTGGTGGTACCAAAATAATGCATGGTTGACAGGTTTTTTCCACATGCAGAAAATTATGTGAAAAAATTTGGAAAACTGGAAAGGAAAAAATATGGGTGGAAAAACTGGAAAAAACAAAAAAAAACTAATAATGGTCCAAAAGTTAAAAGAAGGCAGAATTGAGAAATAATACATTTAGCTTTGCTTTAGACTAAACAAGATTCCAACTGGCTCATATAGACTTTCATCAAGTCCTTTTGTCTAAGGTATTATATGAGGACTGAATGACTTTTTTACCAGAATGTGGGGCTTGTATTTCTCTAGACAGAAGCTTTTTTTACTCATCAAGTGGGTTCATAATGATTTCATGTATGTCAGATTTGCTGGAATGAGAAATACAAAGACTTGGAGCAAGTCTAACTGGCCCATATACATGCATGTACCTGGTAGTTAACATGAATCATGAAAAGGAAGAGGTTATATGAAAAAAACTAGTATAAACCATCCAAAACTTTAGAAAGTGGAAAAACTATTGAATAAGAACTCTGACATAATTAAAATTTAAACGAAATTTAAGTGATAAAATGTAAGAAAGTGCATCTTGGAGAAAAGTAAAGTTCGACATATTAACCATGAATTCTTTAAAACAAAATGGTTATTTAAAGTGTATTTAATAAAGTTAAAGTACTGATGCTTTTAAATTAGTGTTAATCTTTTGAATACCCCCAGATGTTATAAGCCTTAAGAAAATGATGGCAAATTATACATTGGTTTTCTGACAGGACTTAAGGTCCAACATTGTGAGTCCATAATTCACAAATATGTCTTTTCTCAGACAGTGTCTGATTTGTGATTACTATACTGATTTTCGAAGTTTAAATAAAGTACACAGATAATAGAAATCTTCTGCAATGGTCTCATAAATTTTAAACTTAATGGGAATGTCCTACAATTTTAAGACAATTTAAGGGATTTTCTCCTTGACAAATGTCTTATATTGCCTTATTTTTTCCACAATTTTCAGGATTCCAGGCTTCATGCTGTGTGTCCGTTGTCTTCAGCTGTTTTATGCAATGTCTGCATTGGGTGTAGGTCATCATCTCTTACTGCAGTATGCCAATGTTGACCTGAAGACAGCCATTGTGGATTTCTTCAAAAACATGCTTGGACGTTAAATTAGTCGACGCTGATCTTATTTTGTGATATTTTTTTGTGCCTTGATAAGAAGACATTCGTATTTTGTGGTGTCATGTGTTTTGTTGATAGAATGTGTTTTTGGAGACATAGTTATCAGTAATATTACATCGTCTGTATGTATTGCAATATCTATACCATGTATATATTTTTGTATGTGGAACAAAAATACATAGTTAAACTCTATAAAAGAACATATTTTTTGTTTATTATTAATTGTACAATGCCAGTCTGTCAATAATAAAAAAGATGGAAATATATAGACATTTATTGAACTAGACTTTCCTTCTGTGTATGTGCTGTACAAACCTTTTAACAGTTTTTACCCCTCAGCATTTAAAGCGTTTAAATTCTGTGTGGGTATTGTTTTCCCCCATGGCATCCAGGGTGGTTGGTGGCAGGAAAAAATATCTTGTCTGGGCTGTATCACAGAAGCTGTAAGGTGCAGGAACTTCATACTTAGTGGGGATATTGATTGGGGGTGTAGGTGTGCAGCAGCATGGTGTGACCTTGATTTGCTCTTTGACCTTGCTGTAGTGAGCTTTTGAAATCTTTCCAACCTAATATCGGAAAACGTAATGTATAAAAAGATGATACTTGGTATTAACATTGGTTGGGGGTGTAGTTGTGCAACATCATGGTGTGACTTTGATTTAACACTTGACTTTGCTCCAGCGACCTTAGCTTTTGATGTGGCTGTATTTTGTTGGAAACCGCGATGTGTGGGAGGTTGTTACATTGTAGGGACATTGGTTGGATGGTGTAAGTGTGCAACATGATAGTGTGACCTTGGTTTGACCTTGTGTAGTGTCCTTAACCTTTAAAATCTTGTCCAGCCTATTTCTCAGAAATTGGTAGGTGTTGATATTTGGCAAGGACATTGGTTTGAAGGGGAGGGGTGTGTGTAGATGTGCAAGGTCATAGTGTGACGTTTGACATTGGCTTTGCCAGTATGTCCTACTGCCATATTTGAGACATTTTTCTCCGTCACAAAGATATATGGATTGCTGCAGCTAATCGTTAAATGTACTTTACCTAATTAGCTATCTTGAGAGACAGCTTTATTTCAATAGATAAATTTTACAGCTTTATTACTTTTAGTTTACCAGTTAAATCTGTCATCTTGCTGTCTTAATACCTTGATTTGATCCTTTTTCCTTGCAAATATATTTGCTCTCCTTGTTATTTTCTCTTGCACCTTTACATAACTTACACTGTCTATTCCGAAAGTCTCCTGATCTTTGTACTGTTTCACCTGTTCTATATCTCATGGTGTCCAATGCCATTTCCTCAGTCTGATGGGGTACAGGCATCTTGGATGCTATTTTTAATACCTGGGAATGGAAAAGGCAAGATTAAGAGCCGTAACCCACATGGGATCAAGTACTACTAACCACACAGAAGACGAAACATGCTGTCGGTGACCAGTTTATTGGTGACATATAGCAGTCAGATATCTTACATTAATTTTAAATGCATGCTGTTGATGCACAGTGCTTTTGTGTTGGAAAATGCTGATTCCAGTGGTCATGATTTTAACAAGTACTGGTGAATGTCTAAATCCTTGGGTTTTAGTTCTCATAAATTAAAAGACTTTTCCAGTAATAAACTACAGAGATAAATATAGATTTGGCTGTACAAAATGGAGAGGTCAAAGAGCTAAAATAAACACACAGATGTGCATGGCAAGTGCTGTAAAACTGACTTTGCTTTACATAGAATGCGCTTAGATAAGCGAGTGCACAAATAAAACTCAAACAGTACTTGTGTCCTTTTAGATTGATAAAAAAGTGCATCAGCTGTGTCAGATAGGTGGTAATTTATGCCATTTAAGCAGCAGCATTTGTGGATTTTTTTAGATAAGAGCTCCAAATGACACAATATCATAATTAAGTAAAATGATCCGACCAGAACAAAAGACATTCAACTTTAAAAAATGTAGGGAAAGGCATGACTTGATTTTGAGAAATAAAGACTATCTAAAATTGTAAAAGAGGTAATTTAACATTAAACATCAGGGGCGGAATTCACAAAAGGAATTAGAGAAAAATGAGCTTAAGTTTTACTAATTTTTCGGTCATCTTTCTCTTATCCCTGTTGTGAATACAGTCTCAGGAAAGTTTACTTTTGGCATTATTTGTGGCTCTTATTTTTTGCCAAATATTTTAGTTTTTAAAATCACTAAGATTATTGTAATTTTTCTGGGGCCCATATTCCAATATTTGTATCTTTATCAAAATATTTAATTTTAGTATCTATCTTCCACTCTTACAAATGTGTTATTTGTCACACTTTTATTCTCAAATATGTCTTCTATCGTATGATCATTCTGTTATCCAAACCAAACGTAACTCTCCTACCAAGTCCAGATAACGGAGGTCCTGCTGTACTTTTGCCTTTTTGATGAATTTTTTTATGTGGCCTTAGAGTTGACCTGAGTGCAAAAAAATAAAAACATTCTTCGTGGCATGGTACCATATTGATTGCTGTCAAATACAAAAAGTTCTATAAAACTGAACCAGCTTATGTTGCACATAAAAAATTTAAAAAAAAAAAAAAATTAGTAAAACTTTCTAACAAAACAACTTAATGTCTGACATGATAAACTATCATGTCAATTGCTTTTCAAAAGCTGTTATGAAAACGATTGTTAAATTTTATTGCTAAAGAAAAGCAGAAATATATGTTTCGTCATACTTTTTGATTATTTTTTTTTCAAATATAGGGTGAATATGCAAATAGATGGGATGTTGTTACACCTGTCAGGTTCTGGGTTCAATTCTTTGTCCTAATTGGCCTAAACTAGCCTAAACTGGGGAAGGTCATAGTTGTTTGGCAGTGCTCAGAAGTTGTCTGTGAAGAATCTTGACAAACCACTATGCACTGTTTACTAGTTCTTCTTCCATTTAACCAACTGCCCTTTGTGATACGCCCCATACAGGGTGCTGACAGGACATTAATCTCAATTCGATCAATCATTCATAAAACTGACAGATGGGATAACCATTTTTTTAGGGACTTTTCAAATGAAATTTAAATACATTTTGTGTCCCATGTAAACATGTTATTTTGGCTTAAAATTATGTTAGCTTCTTTTGAAATTGTGGGCTTCAATGACTTTTTCATTTTTGAAAATGATTTCCAAAGAAATAAACACTACATTGATAATATCAAAGATTGATGCCTTAATATTTTCTCTGCAAACAGCCATAGCCTTGACGTGCAAAATAACCATAGAACTACGTATGGATTTTCTCATTTTGTACGTCATTCATTTTCATTAATGTTGACAACTTAATCCACAGATTTCTTCTTTTCAAGCTTTGTAATTTGAAGATTTCGTCATTATGCAAACATCTATAAAACATTGAATTCTGGGTATTAAAGTTTAATTCTTATTTTCAGGTTTGGGCTAGAATGCTCTTGTAATTTACATTAATATTTTGTCTTTTCAGATGGATGATTCATCCTTTTAAAACAGGATACTTGTATGATATATTTATTGTACTCCTTAAGATATGTGCATGTTATATCATTGTTTCTGCATTTTCAGGAATTCTGAAGGGAACTGTAGCAGTTGTTAATTTTATTTTGTTTGGTTATTATTTAAAAATAAACCTGTTTAATAATTATCTTGTCACTTGGCATTTGTTGACGAAATTATCTACTGAAATGTTAAAACTGTTCTGAGTTTGTGCATGGCATTAGCTGTGTATTTTTTTGTGCAACATGTCACCAGAAGCAATATAAAGGTAAGCAAATTCTACACATTATACCTCTAGGATTAAAAGATGATAATATTTTGTGCTGGATATTCATTTTCTTTGAAAGTTTATTTCTTAAAGACGATTTATTATCACTTATCTAAGTCATGAATTGCACAAAATATTCTTTGAAGGCATTTCCCTGAAAGACCATAGTTAATAATCAAGCGTCCCTGAAAGGGCGCTTATTTGTTTTCGCCTCAGTTTCCTTGCCGCTGCCGCCACTGCCGCATTATGGTCTCCCTTAAATATCTCCCTTATTATTAGAAGGTTTCAAATCATATTTGGCAGTTATATACCTTAGGCGTGCGAAAATTTTTCTGCATGCTTAAATTTGACCTTTATCAAGGTCACATGATCAAAAACAATTTTTTGAAATACCCCCCCCCCCCCCGGTAATCGCAGTTCAGGAAAAACTACTTGCTACACAGCCTTATAATTTGAAACACCTGTTAATACTATCGAAACGCGAGCTAATTACATTTTGGGAGCAATCCCTTGAAAAATGTCTCATTTATGAGTGACTTTCTGACACCTTCCAATCTGAAAGCCTTAAATTTAGGTCAACCCCCCTATTATCTTCTTAAGCATTGCATTTAGAGCCATAAAATGTACTGGGAGGTAATAGGAAACCATATGTGGAGAGTCTAAATAACCGGTCACTTTTACCCCACGGTCCCCCCTTATGGGTCAAACTGGGGTCATAAAATAGCTGATTTTGAGTTTTTGCCTTATATCTCCTTTAGTGTTGCTTTTATAGTTTCAGAACGTATTAAGAGGTATTGGGAAAGCATATGTGGAGAGTCTAAATAGCCGGTCAGTTTTACCCCCTGACCCCTCCCCCCCCCCTTATAGGCCAAAGTGGGGTCATAAATAGCTGCTTTGGAGTTTTTGCCTTATATCTCCTTTATCGTTGCTTTTATAGCTTCAGAATGTATTAAGAGGTATTGGGAAAGCATATGGCGCAGCTTTGTGCATTCTTAGCTTTACAGTATGCTTATTAAAACCACAAAGCATTTTAAACTTTCAGGGATGCTTCGCTTTTGTTAGCAAAAGCATTCCTCTAGTTAAGCCTAATTTTGTTTTACTATTATTATATCCCCAGACGAAAGTCGGGGATATATTGGATTCAGGTCCGTCGCGCCGCCGCTGCCGCCGCCGTAGAAATTTCCTTGTGGACGCGATAACTCAAAAACCAATTAATATTTTTTTTTCAAACTTGGTACACATGTTAAGGATGCCCAAAGGAAGATCCCTATTTTAAGGTGACCTTAAACTCCAAATAATAAAGAACTTATGGCCACCTTAAGGTCAGAAATTGCACTTTTGACCACTTAGAGCCCTCTAGGTCACAAACTATGAGGCGTATCTGGCTTAAATTTTACCTGAGAACACATTAATATATTTTTAGTACATGTGCCGAAAATCAAGACTTTAAGTTGATGAGAAAATTGTGTTTGGGGGCCATAAAGACCCCACTTAGGACTTTTTTCCTAGATTTTTAACATATTTTGCCCTATAATTTGGAAGTGGTAATTCTGATGAGTCTCAAACTGCTCTAGGTGTAACTCTTATATGTAATCCTTGTCTGTGAAAAATTTAAAGGCTGTAGGTGTACCTGTTAGGCCGACTTGAGGTCTCAAAATTGCCCACAGAGACCCAATTTATGGACTTTTTGCCACCTTCAAGCACTGTAGCTTTCAAACAATGTCTCTCATCTAAGTGAAATATCATCTGAGAATATATCAATATGTTTTTCTTGTACGTACTCCAAAATTTAGGCCTTTAATAGACATTTAACCCATGTATGAGGACCATAAATCCCCACCCGAGTGACCCTTTTTAGACATTTTTCACATATTTTGCTCTGTAACTTGGAAATGGTAAGTCTGAGAAGTTTGAAACTGTATTAGATACATATTCTATGTGTAATCTTAGTATGTGGCAAATTTTAAGTCTGAAGCTTTAATTTGAAGGCCACATTGAGGTCTCTGACGGGCTCCCAAAGACCCAGTATTTGGACTTTTTGCCACCTTTAAGCCCTGTGACTGTTAAACTATGTGACTGATAGGGCTGAAATCTCATCTGGGAATACATTATTATGTTCTTTTTACATGTGCCAAAAATCATGGCTTCAAGTAGACATTTAAACCGTGTATGAGGACCATAAACACCCACCCGAGTGACCCTTTTAAGACATTTTTCACATATTTTGCTCTGTAACTTGGAAATGGTAAGTCTGAGAAGTTTCAAACTTTATTAGATATATATTCTATGTATAATCTTAGTATGTGACAGATTATAAATCTGAAGCTTTAATTTAAAGGCCACATCGAGATCTCTAAAAGGCCCACAGAGACCCAATATTTGGACTTTTTGCCACCTTTAAGCCCTGTGACTGTTAAACTATGTGATTGATGGAGCTGAAATCCCATCTGGGAATGCATTATTATGTCCTTTCTACATGTGCCGAAAATCAAGGCTTTTAGTAGACATTTAACCTGTGTATGAGGGCCATAAACACTCACCCAAGTGACCTTTTTGACATTTTTTTCCGTATTTTGCCCTGTTATTTGGAAATGCTTAGTGTGACAGGTCTTAAACTGTATTATATATAATTTTTTTTTGTTATGTTTGTCCCCCAAAAAGTTTCAGCTCTGTAGTTTAATTGCTAAGGTCTCTTTAACAATTGTAAAATGCCCACAGAGACCCAGTTTATGGATATTATACCACTTTAAAGCCCTGTAACTGTCGAACTATGTGGGTCATAGAGCTGAAATCTTTGAATTTTTCAAAGGAAGTGCCTGTCTATTTAAATTTTTATTAATAATGTTATGGCTATCTTAGGCTTTTAAGTACTTATTTTTGTGTGTTATCTCTCTGCTTGCTGAGTTTTTAACTTTTTAAAATGAAACTGGTTAAACATATTCAAGTAGGCAAAATGGACACTGTTATTTTCTGGTGAGCTATAAGTCCAATATTAATGAAATTATACCCTTATGTAGTAAAAATAGGGGATTTTTAACCCTCAACTAGCCCAGTTTTATTCAGTTTGCCTCAGTTAATTTTGACACAGTTCTTACAGTTACTAACTCATTTCAGTTGATAATCACATTCTTAAAATTCTCAATTCTGACTTATTATTATAAATCTGTTCTTGTGGTTTGATAATTTATATTTAATTCTGGAGGTATATAATTTTCCTGTTGGACATTCTTTATTTATATATTTGATTTTATTTTAGTGATAAGATCAACTGAGCTTTTTGTATTTGATTACCCCTTTTGTTTGTTTACCATTTGTGCTGTATTTAGTCCCACCCCCAATCCACCTCTGGGACCTCCAGCTATTGAGTGACACTAAATAAACAAAGGTATTGAATGATATCAAATGAGAAACAAAGAACCAGACTTTTCAATGGGGTTGCAGATCTTCTGTAACAGTGAGAGATGTGTGGAGAAGGGGAGAGGGGTGGGGTGGGGTTGGGAGATGGGGTTTGCTTCATTATCTAATAAGACAAAGGGGAGTCAGAACTGAGATTGTGTCACATATTTAGGTTGCATATATATGGACCACATATATAGGAATTGAGGAAATGAATAACTGAAAAACAATGCAAATTCTAAAAATAATATAATAAAATAATAATATAAATAATATATAATTTTTAAATAATATTTTATTTGTGAACAAATATAGAAACAGATATGCGCTTTTGGGATTATTAATCATTTAAATACTTTGAAAATAGGTTCAGAGTCACCCTTTGCAGGAAGATTGAAAAGTATGATGAGTTGAGTTAGAAATAATATTTTATTTGTCAACAAATATAGAAACAGATATGCTCTTTTGGGATTATTAATTTGGAATGGACATTCAATCATCAATCATTTAAATACTTTGAAAATAGGTTCAGAGTTATCATTGCAGGAAGATTGAAAATATGCTCTGTTGAGTTATGTATTCGGCGTCTGGGGATACACCATCTTCCTTGGGAAGATATAAACTTAGTAGATTGATGTGCTGAAGTTCATATAATTTTTCCCAAGATTTATGGCATACAACAAATGGCTTACATAAAAAATTCCCGATCAAAACCTGTGGCATGAGTGATGACCTGTCTGGGGATATGTTGGCGCCAAGTTGGCCCAATCTAGTTTTGTCTAGTTTATTTCATTATTAGTACCTGTGTCATTAAACAGTTTCATGTATTTTTTATGCTACAAATAAAAAAAGTAAAAAAAATAACAGTTATTGTCTGAACCATTCTGCTTTCCCGAATTTTAATTTCATCAATACATTTTCAGTTTGCTAGTTGTACACCATTTCTCTGGTGAAATATTTCCTCAAAATCCACAACTCAGGCTGCAACTTTTTGTGTGTATTTATAAGCCATGGGAACAACCAGTTGACTTTGACAATTTCAAATTATTAAGTTTATATATAATCTCAAACAAGTTACTATTACCACAGTAACGCTTAAGACATTTGTGAAATAACTCCCAACATAAATCTCACAATCTGCAAAAAAAAATTACCTTTAATAGTGAGGAAAAGAAAAGAGTTCTTCATACTAGCTTTTGCCATACCATAGGTAAAGAAAAAGCCAAGCGACCTCAATGTTCACCTGCATGTCACGAACATGCCACATGTGAGCACAATACCTGCTATTGCAACCCTGGATATACTGGTGATGGCATCAAAGTATGCAAAGGTAAGTGGTCATTGTTCTATGAGGAATCCACATTTGTAAATTTGTGACATTTGTGTATATATTTGGTTGAATCTTTGGCATATTTTCAAAAGTTATGAATAACTGGAGATATATTGAAAGAAATATTTTTGTGCAATTCTTACAAACTATCACTTCTCACATGATGTTTTTCAATCCTGCTACAAACATATCACATTCTAGTTTTGCTAATTTTTAGTCATGATATACAGAAACACAATTTTAGAATGGCACCAAAATTATTTTGCTGACTGCCTATGGTAAGTCACATTAAAAAAAAAACAAAGGCGAAAGGTTCTGGCATTCAAACATATACATAATTTTATTAGTTGTCAACCGTGAACTCCAAACATTCTTAAAAAAATGGAATCAGTTGAGTACAGTATCTGATTGATTGTTTTAAAATAAAAAAATTAAAAAATTCCCCATGTTTCAAATTCCAAAACTGAGGACCTATGATAATCCAATGGTCAAAATGATTTTGGGCAATGATGTTTCAGTAAATTGCATTAAACTAGCTGGTAGTATATTCAGGGTTCCCACTGCACAGGGAAAACAGGGAAAATTGTGAAAAGTAATTCCAGACAGGGAAAACACAGGGAATTTGAAAATTTTGGAAAAACACAGGGAAGTTGAAAACTTCAGAATGATTTTGAAGAGTAACAGCCATTTGCATTCACGTGCCACGGGTCGCAACTCGTAGGTCACATTTGATGTTTTGGCGCTAAATTAGAATATTTAATAAGAATCTTTAAGTAATAGCATTCTTATTTTTTACCGATTTTGACATTTTCATCCTTCACCAGTTTGTTCAGGGAAAAATATAAACATCACAGGGAAAACACAGGGAATTTAAATCGGAAAAGAGAGTGGGAACCATGTATATTCATTCATCACAAAAATGATGTAATTAGGTCAGTGTAAAAAGGTGAAAATTATGATGATATGATACTGATATTTAATGTTCTGATACAAAGAATTTAGTTTGTAAGAAAAATCTGTTGACACGTACTGGTTATAAATTCTTAAGAATAATTAATAAAACTGTAACTGTTGAAAATTCAAAAGGTTTCATAAAATTTTGAATTAAATAATTGGAACATGTCGTTATTATTAATTTTGACTAACATTTTTATAACTGCAGTATGTTAAGATTGTTTATTGATTGTTTTCCTTTTACCTGGTTTTGATGTGTGATGTATTCTATTTGATTTATTCCAATATTCTATTGTGTGTTTGCGTTGACCACGTGTTATAACATGTATTTACAATTAGGTTTGCCATTTTGTGGAATTTTTAGTTTAGTGAGACAGGTCCTGGGACACTCCCTTAACAATGCTTATAAATCACTTTTACATGTTTAAGTGATTTGCATTAAGCCAGAGAAACTTAAACTGTCTAAAATTTTACAAATTTTTAGCAAAACAGTAAATGTGAGTGTGGTTGTAATTTTTTACCACAGATAGATGTATCTGCCGGGTGCGAGGAGATCCTATTGTTGAAACGTATGATTCTCAGTGGTTATTACTGCTTGGACACAAGAAATACACACTGACCAAACACCTGGACCCAAATGACACCTGTAGCTTTAATATTGAAATCAAATCCGGCATCTTGGTTCCTAATTCAGAGGGGCTTACATATCCAAGGTTCATGGATGTGGAGATTTACAACCTGAAGTTACGTTTTATGCAGCATGGCAAAGTTTATGTAAGTTTCTATTTTTATAGCGAAAAACATTTTTGTAAAGATTTTGAAATGGTAAAATTGTCAGATTATAATACTATATGTGTTTTTCATGATGTCAAACTCCCCTGTTGTAGGTTTTTACATTGTTGAAAGTTCTAACTGAGGCATTTGCTGATCTAACATTGATTATTGATATTTATGAAGTCTTCTGGACCATCTTTCATCAATGTTTATTAATATAATGAAATGAAGGAAGGCTTCCCAACCATCTGTGAGGTCACAGGTTCATCTGTTGGCCAATTTTATGTTTATAATCAACGTAATATAATGAGGGAAGGCTTCTTGACCCTCTCTGAGGTCATGAGTCACACTACTGGCCATCTTGAGGTTTATAATTAACATAATATAATGAGGGAAGGCTTCTTGACCCTCTCTGAGGTTACATGTTCATCTGTTGACCAAGTTTATGTTTATTATGAACATAATTTAATGAGGGAAAATCTCATGACCATCTCTGAAGCCATGGGTTAGAATATTGGTCAACTTAATGTTTATGATTAATGTAATATAATGACGGAAGGCTGCCTGATGTTGAGGGGTAACACACTTCCTGGCTACCTCTGTGGTCATGGCTTTATCTGTCAGCACAGATAATAAATGAAAAAAAGTTAGGAGTTTTCAACAACTTCCTGTCTGTTTGCAATGAATAAATTTGATCATATTGTGGTAGTTTAGTTGTATGACCTGTACAGCGTGTTGGTAGTGATATAGTAAAATGAAATATTGTATTACAGGAACCTTTTAATGTAAATGTAATGAAATATAACTGTGTTTTAACTATGTTGGATGATATTGCTTTAACTACAAGTTGTTTTACAGTATGGTGATCAGGAAGTCTCTCTCCCAGCCTTTGACCTTGATCGAAGACTGAACATCACTTTAGAAGGAAACCGAATAGTCCTTGCCACGGCTTGTGGCATTTTTGTGGGATTTGATGGTGAAGGTCTGGGAAGTGTTGCAACGGTAATGATAAAACTTCTGTGTAGAAGAAGTAGTTGAAAAGGATGTAAAACTGCAACTTTGAAATTTGACTTTAGGAAACTCATCTGTTGTATATGATGATAATACATGTGTATAGGTGAAAAACTGAGGATATTATTGAAATTAAGTTGAGGGTTACATTGAAGCAAGAATCTAAATGAGATCATAGAAAATAATTTCTGTTGTTGATTATTTAGGGAAAATGCTTACCAAAAGTGATGTGTGTTTGAGAGTTTTTGTGAATTTCTAATATCTCTATTCCACTGTTGTGAGTGTTCTTCCTGACGGCCCGAGATATGTGAAAACAAAATAATGGAGGTCGTGCAAGATATCTCTTCACTTGTGAAGGTCAAAGCTAAATTACCATACAAGTAGTTGTAGTTGCCCATCGGAAATATAAGACATGTTTGCAAAACCTTTATGTGTGAGCATATCTGTCCTGCGTACTGGAGACCAATCTTTTTGGGACATAAGTTCAGATTTTATCATCATGGTGCTACAAAGTAGCTTCATGGTGTTATGACTAATTTTGCACACAGTTATGTAAAACAGGAGCATACTAACCTTGTCTCATAAGATAATTAAATTAATGTTCTCTTGTTGTCAAGCATTTTTAGGGCTTGGTGCAGTAACTTATCTTCATCAATGTTAGCAGTCAGAGAGGTCCTCAGTGACGTAGTGGGTTAGCAGGTTTGGCATCTAGTTACATGCTGTCCCCTTCTGTGGGTTCGATTCCCACAAGTGACAATGTTGTGGACCTGTTCCAATGTGACCCTGGCTGTTGAACGAGATGTAAAACCCCAACTTTGGCCTTGACCTTAGCAGTCAGAAGCAGGACATAAGGTTGATCTTAATGGTCTTAGGACTGATCTTTTCCACTCTTAACATATTTTGTTTGCATTCCTGCCCTTGTTTTACAGGATCAGCAGCCTTCCCAGTGTAATATCGGCAAAGTTTTATGATAAATTGTCAGAGGAGAAATGTGGTATCAGTTGTCATCTCAACATTTTCAGGTGATGGTTCCCCCAAGATTTGGAGGTCATATGATAGGACTTTGTGGAGACTGCGATGGTCGTCCTGATGACCTGAAGGTGCGGGGAGGAGGCAGTGTGAAACATCTGAAGAACAAGTACAAGCTGCTCAGTGACAGCTTTGCTGTGGATGAAACAGATGACAACATGCTAAGAGGGTGAATAGACAACCTAACTGAGGCAGCAGTGGTATAGAGAGTAGTGAAACATGGACAACATAAAATGCCGTAATTTTCTGTAATAAACACTCAGGGGCTATGTATTTTTCAAAAGTGGGGGATTTGTGACTACAACAAGCCCTGGTATAAGATTTTTCTCACAAGTTAAATAACTACCTTAAAATATTCAAATAATGATTCTCCCTCTCTGGTATGTTTGGACTTACTTACTGTCGGTGTGAAAGTTAACAAATTTAAACTTGACAAAATCTATAAGAAAGGTATTTCAATCTCTAAATGGGCTTTTCACAATGGACTGCTGTCCTCTTCAGTTTCTGATC
This sequence comes from Sabellastarte sp. h YS-2021, assembly GCA_964017235.1. Taxonomy (NCBI): domain Eukaryota; kingdom Metazoa; phylum Annelida; class Polychaeta; order Sabellida; family Sabellidae; genus Sabellastarte; species Sabellastarte sp. h YS-2021. The sequence goes on along the minus strand of OZ024929.1, from coordinate 76,611,770 downwards.
TTTACTCATTAGAAATTGTTGCCAAAATATTTGGGGGTGCATATATGAGAGGAGTCATTTATTTCAGAAATTACGGTAGTTTAACTTTCCATAGGTTAAATGTCATAAGAAATATATACACCTTAAACTTTGGATAAGCAGCTTGTGCTAAACTTCAGATAGAATTATAAAAATGGTGTGGGATAAGAGAGAAGTTTTACTTATATACTGTTTCCAAATTCTTACCTGTATATTTTTAGCAATGAATAAACATTTGATTTACCTTTTTTACCTGGGGCTAGTGCCTAAGATCCAAAACTGCTGTGTCACCCTATACAAATTTACCTGCATGAGTGACCAGGCTAAAAACTCTGTAGTGGAAACTGGATGCCCTTGTAACAAGAGTAGGGTCTTACTTATTGGACCTTCTCTTTTCCAAATGTTAAATTTTATGACTTCATTCAAATTCTCCCAAATTTGTTATTTCCCTATTACTTCCCTATTTTATTTTATGACTTTTCTGTTGTCCGACCAATCTCTTGGTATGCACTGATCACAACGGGTATGCTCTGAACGAAATTGGAATGCACTCAGCACAGTTGCTATGCACTGAACACATATTGTATGCACAAATGACATAAAAGTGGTTGTACATTTAAGGATGGGAGAAATGAATAAAGATGATTTATCATACTCTAGAGTTGAATCTTGTTGAGATGAATCGCAAGATATGAGAAAAAAAAATTCCCATGTTTCAAACAGGACTAAAAGATGACAGGATACATGTTAGTGTACAAAAGCTCTCCGTGGACTTGTAATTGAATTGAAATTCCACTTCTGAGGTCTCTACTTATACAGCTTTTGACTGGCATGTCTGACACAGAATAATGAAAGAATATATATCACAAAACAATATACTCTTTCTTAGGGGAAAACAACATAAGCAGAGGTTTATGTAATCAAAGTAAAGTCTCCAAACTTCTCCTAAGGACATTCAAGGATGCCCTTCAGACAGACTCAGGCTACCAATCTGAAATCAGTATCTGATTTAGGAAGACAATTATGATCAATTATGTATGATTGTCCAGGGTAGTTTGCAAGATCAGGACAGGGATCATGTTGCAGTCAGAAAAATACCAACCTGTTAACTGAGTTTATGGGTTCAGTTGCTAGTTCCATGTTGACATCTGATGGTTTACAGTGTAGAATCTGATCTAATAGTATGAATTGCTTTCATTTTTCCCCTCAACTGCCACCTCATAATGTAACCTATACAATGTTTCAAAGCGACAGATTAACTCCAAAATCTAAATCAATGAATTGAATAGAAAATGTAAGATATATAGACAACTATCAAATGATTATGGAAGCTTAACACAGTAGAAGATCATCTCCAATAAAACACAGCACACCGAATGTGGCAGCGAACTATGTGGATGTCTATTTTCACACATTTTATGTCAGCTGACTTGTCAGTCAGCTGACATTATGGCATCACTCTGCGGTGTCTGCTTTTGCATGAACAACTTCTTCTCCAAAACCACAAGACCCAGAGACATGCTGTTTTTTTAAAAGATACCTTAGCTATTGAGGATTAAGAATTGTTCAAGGCATGGAGATCTGTTCATCTGTTCCCCAGGGCCATTACAAGAGAGGTAACCCCACCCAAAGTGTGAAAATTTCAACACTTTATCACAATTTTCTCATTCACTATTGCAGGGATTTTTTTTCTTTTCTTGCATATATGTACTAGACCACTAGTAGATTCCCTTGTGTATCAGGCCTGGATCTTTCTGAAATATTTTTTATGAATTTTTTAAGTAATTTTAATGCTTTAAAATTCATGAAATCATGCACTAAATCACTTATAACTTGAAAAGTATTGCATGTAGAGCATTTTGTTAAAATATGTTATTCAGCTATTTTTTTCATAGCTACAACATGGGTGGCTATGCAGAAAGTAGCTAAGTGAGTAATAGCTATTTTCTGACTTTTCATTACCTTCTATAATGAGTGAAATCACCTGTAACTTGAAAACTAGTGCATATAGAGAATTTTGTATAAATATGTAATTCAGCTACTTTGGGGTCAACTATAACATAGTAAAATTGCAGACCTGCAGCTCTTTGCATAGTTGAGTAAATTGCTTGTAACTTGAAAATGCATTCAGAGAATTTGCTTAATATTTTATTCATGTACTTATGAATCAGCCATAACATAGTGAAATTACAGACAAGTAGTCCATGGCATAGCTGAGCTATAGCTATTTTCAGGTTCTCACTTTTGAGTAAATCAGTTTTAACTTGAAAACTATTGCACTTACAGTATTTTCCTTAAATAGGTTTACCTAATTTTTGATCAGTTATAACATAGGAAAGTTGCAGACCTGTAGCTCATTACATAGCTGAGAAATAGTTATATTCAGGTTCTCAATGTTGAGTAAATCAGTTGTAACTTGAAAACTATTGCATTTACAGATTTTGTTTGAATATGTTATTCACCCACTTTTGGGCCATCTATAACATAGTGAAATTACAGACCTGTAGTTCATGGCATATATGAGCAATAGCTACTTTCAGGTTCTCACTGTTGAGTAAATCAGCTATAACATGGTAAAATTGCAGACCTATAGCTCATTACATAGCAGAGCAATAGCTATTTTTAGGTTTTCACTTTTGAGTAAATCAGTTGTAACTTCACACCTATTGCATTTACAGTATTTTGTTTAAATATGTTATTCACCTACTTTTTGGTCAGCTATAACATAGTGAAGTTTTAGACCTGTAGATGATTGCATAGCTGAGGTATAGCTACTTTCAGAGTATAGCTGTTGAGTAAATCAGTTATAACTTGAAAACTATTGCATTTAGAGTATTTTCTTTAAATATGTTATTAATCTAATTTTTGGTCAGCTATAACATAGTAAGATTGCAGACCAGTAGCTCCTTACATAGCTGAGCAATCGCTATATTCAGGTTCTTACTGTTGAGTAAATCAGTTGTAACTTGAAAACTATTGCATTTACAGTATTTTGTTTAAATATTTGTCGACCTACTTTTTTGTCACCTCTAACATAGTGAAATTCCAGACCTATAGCTCATGGCATATGTGAGCAATAGGTAATTAAGCGGCCCGTCAGGGTCGCTTATTTGTTTTCACCCAAGTTCGACTGATCACCGCCGCCGCCGCCGGATTATGGTCTCCCTTGAATAACTTCTTAGACTTTCAAAATTTTCTTTCCTTCTTATCTTTCTTTAAAACTATAGGGGCGGGAAAAATTTTTGGAATACTTTGCGCAGACCTTAAGCTCTACTTAAGGTAACCTTAAGCATAACTCCAAAACACCCTGTCATCGCGTTTCGGAAAAAAACACACATACCTGTGCTATAAAATTTATCTGGTACATTCTAGACCAAATTTCCAAGGTTGGAAAGGATTTTCTCATCAGTCGCACCATAGATACCTGAATGGGAGGCGTTTTATTTTTGTAAATTTTAAAAAAATGGGTACTTGGTCTGTATCTCAAAAACGGTTAGGATTTCGGCATTTTGTTGGAATAAGTTATCAGCTACTTTTTGATAATCTTTCACATGCCGAAGTTTTAGCTCTGTATCTGCAAACTTAAGGTCACCTTAATGACCAAAACGTGGGTTTTAACCCTCCAGTTCACTTAGTTTTCCACACTTTTCAACCAAACTTGGCATATATATTAAGATTCTCCAAAGGATTATCCTGACTTTATGGTCACCTTAAACTGCTAATATTATTAGGGCTATGGCCCCCCTAAAGTCATCAAATTGGAATAAAATTGTCTGGGCTGTTATTTTTCCATCTTTTTGAAATCTAATTCAAATATTAATAATGTTAGGGCCATCTTAAACTTAAAATGTATAGTTTTTCAGCCCTAAGCTTAGTTAATGTGTACATTTTTCAAATAAAACTTGCGACATTTATAAAGGTTGGCAGAAAGGACATTCTGCTTTTATGGTCACCTTAAAGTCCCAATATGAATGAAGTTATGGTCACTTTTCAGTGAAAAAAGGAAGTTTTCGGCCTCCAGCTATCTTATTGTTCAACTGACCTCAGCTATACTTTGTACACTTATAAAGGATGACAAAAGGTACATTCTCATTTTATGGTCACCTTAAAGTTGCAATATGGATAAAGTTATGGTCACCTTGCAGTGAAATTATGGAGTTTTTAATCTCCAGCTATCGTATTGTTCAGCAGAGCTCAGTTAAATTTTGTACACTTGACATTAGGGACATTCTTATTTTCTTTCCACCTTGGAGTTCCAATACAAGTACAGTCATGGCCATCTTGACGTGAAAATGAGGATTTTCAGCCCCTAACTGATTTACTGTTCAGTAACATCAGTTTAACTTGACATTGATTATACTAAAGTAAGATTTTGTATAACATTTCACTTAAAATTCCTGTACTTAAGAGGCTTTGGCCATCTTAACATGATAAATATATACTTTCATTGCGTTAATACATCTTACCTACCAGACGATAGCTATAGCCCGGCGCCAGCCGGTCCCGCCAAACGAAAGAAAAAGACGTCCCGGGTTTCACCCCCGGCAGGACCGGCACACTACAATCCACTCGCCAGGTGGCCTAGTTCCTGCCTCACTCGCCAGAGGGACGTGACGTCATAGCATCTTTTTCGTTTGGCGCGATATTTAAAGTTGTGGATTTTATCTGTGAACTCTTAGTTTTTATATTTGTGTTATATCTGTTTAATTTGTGTCGGAAGTGTTGCCATTAGTTAACTGTTCTATCATGGCATCTCCAGGACAGAAAAAGGGTGCGTGTGGCCATATTATGGCTTCATTTGACAAACATAGTAGGTGTGCGCGTTGTCGCGAGAAAGGACAGGGTGATGACCCTTGTGTTCAAAATCTGCAGTGTGACTTTTGCAGTGTCCTTACCCCGGAGCAAGTGCTCAAGTTAAGTACTCCTACCTATAAACTCAGAAAGGAAAAGGCTAAAGCAAAGGAAGTGTTAGTCGATCCGTCTTCTGTGGTAGTACTTGATGCCCAGCCAGAACAAGAACCTGCTGTATCTGTTTCTTCTGCTCCGGATTTGTCCCTTCCTGTGCCTCAGTTTAAGAAAGATCTTCAGGAACTGGACGAAAAGTGGGCCACTCGTATGGCCAGGCTTGAGGCGCTTATCACTTTAGGACATCGCTCCTCACCTTCTGTACAAAATCCAACATTTTTTCCGGTCAAAGTACCGGTCTCTCATTCTGCTCCAGCAGGTGCTCTTTCCCAGACACCCTTTTTTGTCTCTACTTCGGCTTCTTCCGGCCCAGCCGGTCCGGCTGTTGGCCCGGATGAGCCTAGAGATCAGGATTTTTCAATTGCTGACAGACAATCTCCACTTCAAAACCTCTACCCGGAAGCAGAACCTATGTTTAAACACCCTGCTCCGGTGGCTACTGTGTCGTCAGCTGCTATGTCTGCTTCCTCTCAAGCTGCATTTCAACAACCTTCTTCCGGCTCCGGGCCGGTCACCTTCCGCGATGTCAATCCTCAGGAAACATTTGAAGAGGGTGAGTTATCTGACGCAGAGGAATCCCCAGACTTAGAAACCTCAGACCCGGACCGGGTCCTCAGTGAAGATCAAAATTACCGCGAGACTGTGAGAGGCGTCCGCGCGTTCATGGGATGGACACACATTCCTGACCTGGAGTTTTCTCCTCAATCCCGCACTGATAATCCTTGGGCAGGTCACCGTTCTCAACCTGTGGGCAAGATTTCTGTGGATCTTCCTCCGGAAGATTGGTTGTGCCGAAAACTAGAGACTCTAAACCTTGTACTGATAGAAGGTTATCCTTCAAAATCTAGTGATCCAGGTGGCCTGCATGTGGACCAATTCCTCAGACCCCCCAAATCCCAGAGCAGATGGTATGGGATACACCCGGCGGAGCCTACAGATCCAACTAGACCGGGTAAATCAGTAAATTCTTGGCCAAATGATGCGGCGAAGATAAATAGTTCATTCCCCAGGATTTCAACCATATCTTCTGCATCTCCTCAACCTCCATCCCGCCCACTATCACAAGACACTATGCGTAAGTGGGAGAAAGCAGCAAAAGAGTCTTCATATATTTGCAACCAGTCAGCGGGGTTTAATCGCTGTATTACCAAAATACAGGATGCCTTCCAAGAACAATTGCATATTTTACAAAGTGAACTTAAGAAAGGCAAGTCTTCTGTCAAAGCTCAAGGTGCATTGGATGAACTTTTGTATTTATCTTCATTTAACCAGAATGTCAGTTTCGCCATGGGTAAATCTCTACAACATTTGGCAGACTTTACATTTGTGCAGATGGCAAATTTGACCCTACTCCGTAGGGATTCATACTTGGAAGCTGTGAAACCGGGGATTAAACCAGATACTTTCAATTCCTTGAGAAATTGCCCCCTGAATGGATATGGGCTATTTCCAGACGCTGCTATTAGAAAAGCTGAGGATGAAATAAACCAATTAGAAGCTTCCCGACGTACTTCCCAGCCCGGCCCGGGCCGCGGGGGGTTCGCCGGTAGAGGCAGAAAACAGAGATATCAACCCTACAGTACTGGTTGGAAACCTCAAGACACTGCTAAAACAACTTCTCAAGCCGGAAAGGAACTACCAGCTTGGAAAGCGTTTGGTTCCCGCAATAGAGGCCGGGGCAGAGGCCGGGGTGGTCAACCCGGACGTGGTACCAAGATGGCTCATGAGAAGACACAGTATAAATGACAATTACTGCAAGTCAAGTCCGGTGCCGGTGGCCCGGCCAGTCAGTTCTGTACAAAGTGTCATAACAAGAAACTCTTTTGTATCTGTTCCAACAAATGTTTCTTATCATGTTGTATGTCGTGTACCTACTGTAACAAGGTGGCAGTCGCAAAAGAAAGACGTAAGGCCAAAATCAAAGATCAAAAGTCAAATAAAGTGTGTGAAAAGTGCTTCTTTTGTCGGTCACTTTGTTTCTGCTCCAAATGTTCCAAATGTCCCCAATGTTGCAAGTGTCCAACCAGTGGGGGGACGTCTTCAGAGTTTTTGGGAAATATGGGCTCACAAGGGTGCAAACCCAAAAGTAGTGTCCATATTAAAGGAGGGTTATGTTCTTCCCTTCAAAGTAAGGCCTCCCTTAGTAAGGGATCCCCTGATAGTAAGTGGCTATGCAAACCCCATCAGAGACTCCCACTTGCAAGCAGCTGTACAAGCTCTGATCGAGAAAAAGGCAGTAGAGAGGGTCAGGGTTCAAACCTCACTAGCCTTTTTCAACAGACTGTTCATTGTCCCAAAGCCGAACCACAAGTGGCGGCCAATCTTGGATCTCAGTACTCTAAATCAGTTTTTATGCGTAAAAACATTCAAAATGGAGACTCCAGAGACAATCCGGACCTCTCTACAACAAGAGGAGTGGGTGACATCGCTAGACTTCAGCGACGCCTACTTCCACATCCCAATTCACTACACATCCCGAAAATTCCTCAGGTTCCACTTTCAGAACCAGTCGTACCAGTTTCGGGCACTTCCCTTTGGCCTGTCAACAGCTCCCATGGAGTTCACTGGTGTGGTCAAAGAGGTCAAGTTAATGGCTCAGTCACAGGGTATAAGAATCCACCAGTACCTAGACGACTGGTTGATTCGAGCCCCTACCAAAGAATCTTGCCACCAGGGAACCCAGTCCCTCCTAGCCCTTTGCCAGGAGTTGGGCTGGATGGTAAACATGCAAAAATCAGAACTGGAACCCCAACAAGTCTTCGACTTCGTAGGCTACCAGTACGACCTACTCAACGGAGTAGTCAGGCCTACTCAAAATCGTTGGGAAGCCCTTCAACAGAAAATAACAGTGCTTTTACAGAACAGATCTTGCCGAGTGAGAACTTTCATGTCTCTTATAGGTCTTCTCACTGCGACAGAAAAACAGGTGACCCTAGGCAGACTGCACATGAGACCTATTCAGTGGCACCTCAAGAAACACTGGAGAGTCCCAGAATCTCTGGAAAAGGAGATCCCAATTCCGAGGTCTCTCCATCGGTACCTGCAGTGGTGGACCCAAGAGGAAAATGTCCTAAAGGGTCAGCCCTTACACCCCCTGCGACACGCAGTTCAAATCTTTACAGACGCCTCAAAAGAAGGCTGGGGTGCTCACTTAGGCGACTTCACAGCAAGCGGTACTTGGTCAGTGCCCGAAAGCAAGTTGCACATAAACTTCTTAGAACTAAAAGCCGTGTTGTTAGCACTAAAAAGATTCCAACATTTAGTGCAAGGAAAGGTCGTCCTGATTGCCACAGACAACACCACGGTTGTGGCATACATCAACAAGGAAGGAGGTATGAGGTCAGGCTCACTCTGTGCCCTTCTTTGGCGGCTCCTATGTTGGTGCAGCCTCAATCAAATAGTACTGAAGGCCAGACACATTCCAGGCTGTCTGAAGGTAATTGCAGACAAATTGTCTCGCCAAAGGCAGGTCATTCAGACGGAGTGGTCCCTCCATCAAGAGACCTTCGACCTCCTTTGTCAAACCTGGCATTATCCCCGAGTGGACATGTTTGCAACAAGGTACAACTGCAAGCTAGTTCAATTTGTGTCCCCAATTCCAGACCCAAAGGCCTGGTCAGTGGATGCTCTGACATTATCCTGGGAGGACCTGGACATGTACCTCTTCCCCCCAGTGTCTCTGATGGGGAAGGTGGTCAGCAAGCTGTCAGATCACTGGTATCGCAGAGCAATCCTGATTGCCCCGGGATGGCCCAACATGCCTTGGTTTTGGGACCTAGTGGAACTATCTGCGAGGGTTCCTCTTTGTCTTCCACACCACCCAGATCTAGTGACCCAACCTTTCAACAAGGCACGTCACAGGGATCTGACAAACCTAAATCTCCATGCCTGGCTCCTAGAGCCCAGACAATCAAGGAGCAGGGGTTCTCTAGCCCAGTGGCGTCAAGAATTGAGGCGCCTCAAAGACGTTCAACCAGAACAGTCTACGAAGCGAAGTGGGCCGTTTTTGTCAGATGGTGTGAAACAAGTCAGGTGGACTTCAGGAACCCATCTATAAAACAAATAGCAGATTTCCTCCTGCACCTTTTCCAGGAGAAGAATCTCCAGCCCAGCACTATTGATGGTTACAGGTCAGCCATTGCAGACAAACTGGGAAATACCTCGGTTAATGTCGGCAAGGATGAAAATTTGACTAGACTGTTAGACAGTTTTCACAGAGATAGACCCAAAGGGCGCCGGGGGGTTCCTGCTTGGAACCTCTCCCTGGTTTTACACCAGCTTACAAAAGCGCCTTTTGAACCACTCAGAAAGGCTTCTCTGAAGCACCTTACTTTCAAAACTGTTTTTCTCCTAGCCCTGGCTTCAGGAAAACGCAGGAGTGAGATTCACGCTTGGTTAAACAAAAATATCAGACACCAAGCTGACTGGTCCAAAGTTTCCCTCTACCCTTCACCAAGCTTCTTGGCGAAAAATCACTTGGCAAAAGAGGGACCAGAGTGCGTGGCCCCTGTGGTCATTCCAGCCTTAGCCCCCACTCTGGATAAGTCTTTAAAGGAAGACAGATCCCTTTGCCCCATTCGGGCTCTTCGCTACTACCTGGACAAAACGCAGGACCTAAGAACGGGAAAGGAGTTAGTTTTTGTTTCATTCAAACAAGGTTTTAACAAGGACATCTCTCCTGCCACTATCTCGTCCTGGATCAAACAAACAGTAGTGTTGTGTTATGATCTCTCTGACCAAGATTCCTTGACCTTACATCAGGTTAAGGCCCACGATGTTAGGGCCTTTGCGGCCTCCAAAGCCTTTCAAGGTGGCATATCTCTGGACCAGATTCTAGCAGCATGCCACTGGAAGTCCCACAACACCTTTACACAGTTTTACCTTAAGGATGTTGCCTGGGCAGATAAGGAGCTTTTTCACTTGGGTCCTGTGGTGGCTGCCCAGCAAATCCACCACTAGTCCCCTAAGCTTCTTTGTATATAATTATATATAGTGTACATACTAGTTAGTTTTAGGTGTAGGCTCACTTTTAGCCTAGGCCTTGGCTTCTCAAAGTCTTTTACTTCAGAGTAATCCTCTGGGTATAGGACTTTCCCTACTCTTCCAGGTTAACTGTGGGAATCATTGACTTGAACTCTTACTCTCTTCCTCCCCTCAGAGCAGTCAAAAAGGGGGGGGGGGGCAGGTGGGTCTAGTTACCCTTGAGACTAACATGTCTCCTCAAAGGACTAGAACCTCACACCTAGGTATAATATAAGAGTTTCTCCAATCCTCAGAAGGCTGCCCTCCTTCCACTGGGTAGTTATTCTAGCTATCGTCTGGTAGGTAAGATGTATTAACGCAATGAAATTGCAAATTTTAATTAGTAAATTAAATTTTTATTAGTTAATACCTTACCTACCAGACGGGAAATTCCCACCCGGCCTTCCCCGCTTCCAGCCTTCATCATTCAATCTTAGGGACGAAAAAGATGCTATGACGTCACGTCCCTCTGGCGAGTGAGGCAGGAACTAGGCCACCTGGCGAGTGGATTGTAGTGTGCCGGTCCTGCCGGGGGTGAAACCCGGGACGTCTTTTTCTTTCGTTTGGCGGGACCGGCTGGCGCCGGGCTATAGCTATCGTCTGGTAGGTAAGGTATTAACTAATAAAAATTTAATTTACTAATTAAAATTTGCAATTCTTGCTCCCTCCTCATTTATTTTAACACTTTTTAAAACCACACCTGGCATATGTATACTTAAAAATATTTATGCTGTCTGGCAAACCTAATCTCTTAGTGTTTATGAAGTTATGACATCTTCAAAGAAAAAAATGAGCTATTTATGATGCACTGATGTGGTTATTAACATATTGCAACTGATCAGTGTTCACATAATATAAATTCCCAATTTTAGGCAGATTAAAAAACCACATTCTTCTGATTCCATTCTTTTGGAATTGTGGGGATATAACTTTTCCTTTTTGGAAAAAAAGCTTCAATTGATTCAACTTTTGTTTTGTAGAAGGAGTTGATGATCTAGCTACTTGTTCACATAGACTACATAAATTGGTCAAATGTATACACCTGACTTCTTTCACAATATAAGATGCTTGAAAAAAAAAACACTTTCTCATAAACAGTTTTTCTTGTACAGCATTTTATGTATCTCCAGCTGAGTGGAAATGAATGACTTGTCCTTTTCTTCTTCCTCCCCAACTCTGTATTTGCTTTTGTGTGATATCTATCAAAAGGCACATTTATGGAAAGTCTTTCTATGCAGAAAGAACCCCCCCAACTCCCCTTTAGTGCACATAAAAAGCAAGTGGAAAAAAGAATGGCCTCAGTGGGGGAAGTGGGGGGGAGGTTGATGGAGGGAGATGATAGATAGAGATATATATATATATATGTGTGTGAAGCAAAAGTGTTTTCTTTTACTTTCTTCCATTTCACTTAGACTTCTACATTTAATTAATTTTAGCTCAAGTGGGAAATGAATTTTTGAAACTTTAATGCATTCAAATTCCTGAAGTGATGCACTAAATCACTTATAACTTGAAAAGTATTGCGTTCACAGCATTTTGTTAAAATATGTTATTAGGCTATTTTTTCCACAGCTACAACAAGTCCAGTAACTTGTTTGGTCTCAGGGTTTCAGATTCGCGTCGGCCATCGGTCATTGACCGAATTTTGCAACAAAACCCCGATTTTAAATAGAATATTAGGACATATTGTCCGAGTCGTATCCGTGGGCGATAATAGAAGATCTAGACGTCTTTTTATTTACAAAATATGAAGTCACATTACAACCCTAAAATCTCGCGAGATCTATGTGATTTTAAAGGTCTAGACGTCTTTTATGAAATCTCGTGACAAGCCACGTGATCTGCAAGGAAATCCCAGGGGAAATCTGTGTCCTCATATCTTCTCATGAATATTAATGACTTGGGTGCTATGGCCGTGAGTTCTCGAGTTTAAATTATTTGATTTTCGTCTATGCTTCCATTTTAAAAAATATTGCAAGGAAATCAAATGAAAAACCTGTGTCCTCATATCTTCTCATGAATATTAATGACTTGGGTGCTATGGCCGTGAGTTCTCGAGTTTAAATTATTTGATTTTCGTCTATGCTTCCATTTTAAAAAATATTGCAAGGAAATCAAATGGAAAATCTGTGTCCTCATATCTTCTCATGAATATTAATGACTTGGCTGCTATGGCCACGAGTTCTCGAGTTTAAAGTAATTGATTTTCGTCTATGCTTCCATTTTATAAAATATTGCAAGGAAATCCCAGGGAAAATCTGTGTCCTCATATCTTCTCATGAATATTAATTATGGTCATCTGGTATTTTCGTGCAATTGTAGATTTTGTTTTCTGTAGGGTTCCACATAAATTTTACTGTAATATTCTGAATTTTTGCTTTGATTAATATTTCTCTTTATTAATAATTGCACTGAAAAAAATCAGATTGAAAGTTTATTTGCTAGCTGTAATGTTTACTGCCAGTGGACATTTTAATAGCATGGATCACCGATTCACCATACTTAGGTTCTGTGGCCGTGAGTTCTCGTTTTAGTAATACATGATCATTGAACATCATAAAGATTTTTTGATATTTTAACTAAAATGAGATTTTTATTATGATTCAGTAAATTTTACTTTATATCCCATTCATATAGGGTCATTGACTTTAATGACTTAATTTTAGCAACCTGTAGAATGAAAATTTGATTGACAAGAATTCTGTCCTAAATTCTCCGAAAATGTCCTAAACGTTTTCCTAGTCTTAGGACAGAATGTCCGACCGGACTTTTCATGTAGCAGAATCACTGGGTCTGTGCATTATTGAAGTGTGGAATGGATCATGATCTCGTACTCTTATTCCTAAGCCTAGATTTTTAATTTCAATTGCTAAATCATTCATAAATATTGCAATATATAAACTCATACTTTTCTTTCCCAATAAATCCAGTAACATTTTTCTAGTGCTATAGCTTGACTTGTTTGTGACTTGATTTTTCTTGTAAGCAATAACTCTGAAGCAAAATCAGTAACTTTTGAACAAAAAGTCTAACGCACTTTGGTTCACTGGATTTTATTAGTGGTTTTGTTAAATTTTTAGTTGAAGCACAATCAGTAATTTTTAACAATAGTTCTTAAGCATCTTAGTCCACTGCATTCATTTAGTGTTTTATACTTAAGTCTGATACTAATGACATTTTGAACAGAAATGTCTGTGGTCAGTGTACCCTTTCACTTGAGACATCTTCTCCGAGAACATTACCAAAGAATGTAGGACATACAGAATCCGGGAAAAAAAATGCCTCCTGGACAAAATGCTTCACAGAAAAAATGCCTCCTGGAAAAAGTGCCTCCTAGAAAGAATGCCTCCTGGATATTTTGTGACTAGGAAAAAATGCCTCCTGAGAAAAAAAAGTTATTTCAACTTGTAAACATGTTACATATGAAACCTATAACGTATAATATCAAAAACATGTTAATTTCAGATATGTACAGTCAAAACCAGAACGTACAATATCATGAAGTACAAATTACAAATATCTTCTTGAAAGGGTATCCCTTCAGCTGTACTCTGGACCAGTTTAAAAGCAGGATTTATGGCTGTGAGGTTTCTTGATGAAATAGTTGTGGCCTTTATGGCTTACAATATGCATTCTTATCAAATTACAACATAGGTTATCCCCTCTGTAAGGAGTTGATCGCAGTTACATGCACTAGGAGGGGCAGAAATGTAATTACAAGAAAAACACAACACCTGTCATAATGGAAACCAGGGATGAGTAGCCAGCCAAAAGAGTGAGAAGCACCAGCAAAACCTTACAAGAGAAACTTGCATACCTTCGTACAGCTAAGCAAAATGGGTAAAAGTCTGTGAATTTTTGACAGGCATTGGTGACTATAAGACTCAAGTGGAAAAACTGAAGATGCCTCTGAAGTTGTAATGTGAACCTGTAGTGTTATAATACTTGAAAGAACTTTTTTTCTTAGGAGGTATTTTTCCTGGTCACAAAATATTCAGGAGGCATTCATTCTAGGAGGTATATTTCCTAGGAGGCATATTTTCTAGGAGGCATTTTTTCCAGGAGGCATTTTTTCCGTGCATCGGACATTCATTCTTTTGAGAAGTAAATTTCACACCTACATTTTCTCATCTGCCAAGCTGTGGTCATTCTTTCATTTGTTAAATATGATAACATACACAATGCAATAAACTTTACATTTTCTATTCCTTGTGATGCATATCTTGACATCTTTTACGGCTTACTTCGCACTTTTTCATTAGGGCCGCTTCGTTTTTGTCAGCAAAAACATTTTTCTAGTTTTAAGTTCTGACTGTTGAGTAAATCAGTTGTAACTTCAAAACTATTGCATTTAACATTATTTTGTTTGAATATGTTGTCTACCTACTTTTAGGTCAGCTATAACACGGTGAAATTGCAGACCTGTAGTTCTTTCCATAGCTGAGTAATAACTATTTTCAGGTTCTGACTATTGAGTAAATCAGTTCTGACATAAAAACTATTGCATTTACAGTATTTTTATCTCCACCCGGCAGTTTTCTCTAAAACTGCTACAGTTACATATTTTTGGTAAATTACTAGTCATAATGAATTTTTATGCCCTTCAATATTTGTTTTTGGTTTTTGTGAAGTTTGGCCTACTTTTGAGTGAGTAATAGCATATTTACCCAATATCATTAAATGGCTTACAACTCTCAAACTATTGCATGTACAGTATATTCTTGAAATATGTTGTTCAGGTACCTTTTCAGCTACTTTGTCACTTTTTAATGGTAACCATAATGAGTAAATGGTTTATATCTTCAAAAGTATTGCAGCTACACAATTTCTCTCAAATATGTTGTTCATCTACTTTTTGTGAACTATAACATATTTAGGTTTCACACTTGTTGCTCAATGTACAAATGAGTAATGGCTACTTTATTGCTATTTTTAGTGAAAATGTGAAAAATCACAAATATCTCGAAAACCGTAAGAGATAGAGCGATTTCAAGCGAATTTTTGACCAGCAGGGTAGTACTAGAGTATTCTAGGTAAAAATTTTGATTTTTGCCACTTTTGGCAGCCATGTTGGATTTTAGCGGAAAATAAAACATTGAAAATATCTCTGAAATGGTAAGAGATGGAGCGATTTCGAGCGAATTTTTGACCCGTAGAATGGTACAGGAGTATCTTGTGTCTAGGGGAAAACTTTTGGCAGCCATCTTGGAATTTGCGGAAAATACAAATTGTAAATATCTCGAAAACCGGAAGAGATAGAGTGATTTCAATTGAATTTTTGAACCACAGGGTAGTACAAGAGTATCCTGTGCAAAGGGGAAAATTTTCAATTTTCGACACTTGGCAGCCATCTTGAATTTTAGCGGAAAACAAAACATTGAAAATATCTTGGAAACTGCAAAAGATAGAGCGATTTCAAGCGAATTTTTGACCCACAGGGTAGTACAAGAGTATCCTCTGGAAAGTCAGTTTTTGCCACTTTTGGCGGCCATCTTGGATTTTAGCGGAAAATAAAAAATTAGGAATATCTCGAAAACAGTAAGAGATATAGCAATTTTGAGCGAATATTTGACCCACAGGGTAGTACAAGAGTATCCTCTGTAAAGAGGACAGGTTTCAATTTTTGCCACTTTTGGCAGCCATCTTGGATTTCAGTGGAAAATAAATTATTGAAAATATCTCGGAAACCGTAAGAGATAGAGCGATTTCAAGTGCATTTTTTACCTGCAGGGCAGTGCAACAGTTTCCTGTACAAAAGGGAAAATTTTCAATTTTTGCCACTTGTAGCGGAATCTTGGATTTTGGCAGAAAATAAAACATTGAAAATATATCAGAAACCATAAGAGATAGAGTGATTTTGAGCGAATTTTTGACCCACAGGGTAGTACAAGAGTATCCTCTGCGAAGGGGAAAAGTTTCAATTTTTGCCACTTTTGGCGGCCATCTTAGATTTTAGCAGAAAACAAAAAATTATCTTGGAAATCGTAACAGATTGAGCGATTTTGAGTGAATTTTTGATCCATAGGATAGTTAGTATAAGAGTATCCTGTACTTAAGGGAAAAAAATTTCAATTTTCGCCACTTTTAACGGCCATTTTGGATTTTAGCAGAAATTAAAACATTGAAAATATCTCAGTTCTTCCCCCTTTAATACTTGGCGGGAGATACACGGCAGTGGTCTTGTCTTTAAATATGTTATGCACCTACTTTTTGGTTTCTACGTAGCAAAATTACAGACCTATAGCTCATTGCATAGCAGAGCTATAGCTACTTTCAGATTATAGCTGTTGAGTAAATCAGTTGTAACTTGAAAACTATTGTATTTAGAGTATTTTGTTATCTCCCGCCGGGCTTTAGCCCGGGAGGGAGATTATGAAATGATGCCTGTGTGTGCGTGCGTGCGTGTGTGCGTGCGTTAGTTAGTCACGCAGATTCCTCCAAAACTACTACAGCTACAGATTTTTTGTAAATTAATTGTCCCAATGAATTTTCACGCCCTCGAAATTTTTTTTGGTTTTATGGACTTAGGCCTAACGATAAGTGAGTAATAGCTATCTTAGCTACTTGGAGTAAAGGGCTCATAACTCAAAAACTATTGCAGAAACAACTTTTTCTTCAAATATGTTGTTCAGCTACTTTGTCCTTAGCTATAAGATGGTACATAGTTTGGGGTCCCATTGCATGCCATAAGTGAGTAATAGCTATTTTCTCATTTGTAGCTAAATAACAAAAGGAGTAAATGTCAAATATCTTCCAAAGTATTAGAGTTACAGAAATCTTTTTAAATATGTTGTTCATCTACTTTTTGGTAAGCTATCACATAGTAAAGTTTCAGACCTGTTGCACCTTGGATAGCTGAGCAATAGCTACTTTGAAATTCTGATTGTTGAGTAAAGCCATTGTAACTCCAAAACCATTGCAGTTAGAGTGTTTCCCTAAAATATGTTGTTCAGCTACTTTTTCCTTAGCTATAAGATGGTACATAGTTTGGGGTTCTATTGCATGCCATTAGTGATTAATAGCTATTTTCTCATTTGTAGCTAAATAACAGAAGAAGTAAATGTCAAATATCTTCAAAAGTATTAAAGTTAGGGAAATCTGTTCAAATATGTTGTTCATCTACTTTTTGGTAAGCTATCACATAGTAAAGTTTCAGACCTGTTGCACCTTGGATAGCTGAGTAATAGCTACTTTGATATTCTGATTGTTGAGTAAAGCCATTGTAACTCCAAAACCATTGCAGTTAGAGTGTTTCCCTAAAATATGTTGTTCAGCTACTTTGTCCTTAGCTATAAGATGGTACATAGTTTGGGGTTCTATTGCATGCCGTAAGTGAGTAATAGCTATTTTCTCATTTGTAGCTAAATAACAGAAGAAGTAAATGTCAAATATCTTCAAAAGTATTAAAGTTAGGGAAATCTTTTCACATATGTTATTCATCTACTTTTTGGTAAGCTATCACATAGTAAAGTTTCAGACCTGTTGCACCTTGGATAGCTGAGTAATAGCTACTTTGAAATTCTGACTGTTGAGTAAAGCCATTGTAACTCCAAAATTATTGCAGTTACAGTGTTTTCCTAAAATATGTTGTTCAGCTACTTTGTCCTTAGCTATAAGATGGTCCATAGTTTGGGGTTCTGGTGCATGCCATAAGTGAGTAATAACTATTTTCTCGTTTGTAGCTTGAGTAAAGCCATTGTAACTCCAAAATTATTGCAGTTAGAGTGTTTTCCTAAAATATGTTGTTCAGCTACTTTGTCCTTAGCTATAAGATGGTCCATAGTTTGGGGTTCTGTTGCATGCCTTAAGTGAGTAATAACTATTTTCTCATTTGTAGCTAAATAACAGAAGAAGTAAATGTCAAATATCTTCAAAAGTATTAAAGTTAGGGAAATCTTTTCAAATATGTTGTCCATCTACTTTTTGGTAAGCTATCACATAGTAAAGTTTCAAATTTCAAAGTTTACAACTTTTGGTGGCCATCTTGAATTTTTGCGGAAAATGAAAAATGGCAAATATCTCTGAAACTGTCAGAGCGATTTCGAGCAAGTTTTGGACCCACAGTGTAGTAGAAGGGTTTCTGTTGAAACATGAAATTTTCAATTTCACATGGTAAAGTTTCAGACCCATAGCTAATTACTCACCTACTTAAAATGAGTAAATGCTAATTATCTCTAAAAGTATTGCAGAGAGCCAATTTTTCTCAAATACCTCATTCACCTACTTTTGGAAGAGCTTTCACTTGGTAAAGTTTCAGACCCATAGCTAATTATTCACCTACTCAAAATGAGTAAATGCTAATTATCTCTAAAAGTATTGCAGATAACCAATTTTTCTCAGATAACTCATTCACCTACTTTTGGAAGAGCTTTCACTTGGTGAAGTTTCAGACCCATAGCTTATTACTCACCTACTCAAAATGAGTAAATGCGAATTATCTCTAAAAGTACTGCAGATAGCCAATTTTTCTCAAATACCTCATTCACCTACTTTTGGGAGAGCTTTCACTTGGTGAAGTTTCAGACCCATAGCTAATTACTCACCTACTCAAAATGAGTAAATGTGAATTATATCTAAAAGTACTGCAGATAGCCAATTTTTCTCAACTAACTGATTCACCAACTTTTGGGAAGAGCTTTCACATGGTGAATTTCAGACCCATAGCTAATTACTCACCTACTCAAAATGAGTAAATGTGAATTATCTCTAAAAGTATTGCAGATAGCCAATTTTTCTCAAAAAACTCATTCACCTACTTTGGGAAGAGCTTTCACTTGGTGAAGTTTTAGACCCATAGCTAATTACTCACCTACTCAAAATGAGTAAATATGAATTATCTCTAAAAGTACTGCAGATAGCCAATTTTTCTCAAATAACTCATTCACCAACTTTTGGAAGAGCTTTCACATGGTGAAGTTTCACACCCATAGCTAATTATTCACCTCAAAATGAGTAAATGCGAATTATCTCTAAAAGTACTGCAGATAGCCAATTTTTCTCAAATAACTCATTCACCAACTTTTGGAAGAGCTTTCACATGGTGAAGTTTCACACCCATAGCTAATTATTCACCTCAAAATGAGTAAATGCGAATTATCTCTAAAAGTACTGCAGATAGCCAGTATTTCTCAAATAACTCATTCACCTACTTTTGGAAGAGCTTTCACTTGGTGAAGTTTCAGACCCATTGCTAATTACTCACCTACTCAAAATGAGTTAATGCGAAATTATCTCTAAAAGTACTGCAGATAGCCAATTTTTCTCAACTAACTCATTCACCTACTTTTGGGAGAGCTTTCACTTGGTGAAGTTTCAGACCTGTAGCTAAGTACTCACCTAATCAAAATGAGTTAATGCTAATTATCTGTAAAAGTATTGCAGATAGCCAATTTTTCTCAAATAACTCATTCACCTACTTTGGGAATAGCTTTCACTTGGTGAAGTTTTAGACCCACAGCTAATTACTCACCTACTCAAAATGAGTAAATATGAATTATCTCTAAAGGTACTGCAGATAGCCAATTTTTCTCAAATAACTCATTCACCAACTTTTGGAAGAGCTTTCACATGGTGAAGTTTCAGACCCATAGCTAATTACTCACCTACTCAAAATGAGTTAATGCGAATTATCTCTAAAAGTACTGCAGATAGCCAATTTTTCTCAACTAACTCATTCACCTTCCTTTGGGAGAGCTTTCGCTTGAAGTTTCAGACCCATAGTTAATTACTCACCTACTCAAAATGAGTACATGCTAATTATGTCTAAAAGTATTGCAGATAGCCAGTATTTCTCAAATAACTCATTCACCTACATTTTGGAGAGCTTTCACATGCTAAAGTTTTTTTATGACTTTTTAAAATAATTTTTTATTCATTAAAAGTAATGAAATCATGCCCTAAATCAATTATAACTTGAAAAGTATTGCATTTAGAGCACTTTGTTAAAATATGTTATTCAGCTACTTTTTCCATAGCTACAGCATGGTGAGTAACTTGGGTGTCTATCTCAATAGCTAAGTGAGTAATAGCTACTTTTGGATTTTTCACTAACTTCCATCATGAGTAAAATCACTTGTAACTTGAAAACTGTTGTATTTACAGAATTTTATGCAAATATGTTATTCATCTACTTTTGGGTCAGCTATAACATAGTAAAATTTCAGACCTGTAGCTCATTGCATAGCTGAGTAATAGCTACTTTTAGGTTATCACTGTTGGGTAAATCACTTATAACTTGAATACTCTTGCATTTACATTATTTAGTTGCAATATGTTATTCACCTATTTTGAAGCAGCTATAACATAGTTAAGTTCCAGACCTGTGGCTCATAGCATAGCTGAGTAATAGCTACTTTGAAGTTCTTACTCAACACTACATCATTTATAACTTGAAAAGTATTGCATTTAGAGCATTTTGTTAAAATATGATATTCACCTACTTTTTCAATAGCAACAACATGGTGAGTAACTTGGGTGTCTATCTCAATAGCTAAGTGAGTAATAGCTACTTTTGGACTTTTTACTAACTTCCATCATGAGTAAAATCAATTGTAACGTGAAAACTATTGGATTTAGAGAATTTTGTGCAAATATATTATTCACCTACTTTTGGGTCAGCTATAACATAATAAAAATTTCAGACTTCTAGCTGATGCTATGGCTGGGTAATAGCTACTTTTGCCTTTGCCGGTGGATACATTTTGCATCTGGCCACAGATGCGTCCTTGGTCTAGTTCTAATAAGTCATTCACATACTTTTGGGTGATCTACCACATACTGAAGTTGCAGAACTGTAGCTCTTTGGATAGCTGAGTAATAGCTACTAAAATGAGTAAATGTCTTTTATCTGTAAAAGTATTACAGGTAGGCAATTCCTTCTAAATAAGTCATTCACCTACTTGTGGGTGATCTACCACATAGTGAAGTTGCAGAACTGTAGCTCTTTGGATAGCTGAGTAATAGCTACTAAAACGAGTACATGTCTTTTATCTCTAAAAGTATTACAGGTAGGCAATTCCTTCTAAATAAGTCATTTACCTACTTTTGGGTGATCTACCACATAGTGAAGTTGCAGAACTGTAGCTCTTTGGATAGCTGAGTAATAGCTACTAAAATGAGTAAATGTCTTTTATCTGTAAAAGTATTACAGGTAGGCAATTTCTTCTAAATAAGTCATTCACCTACTTTTGGGTGATCTACTGCATATTAAAGTTGTAGAACTGTAGCTCTTTGGATGGCAGAGTAATAGCTACTAAAATGAATCAATGCCTTTTGTCTTTAAAAGTATTGCAATCAAACATTAAACTTGTCACTTCTACATGTGCCTCCATCTCACAAGAAAATTTATATTCCACTATCTTTAGTACATCTTATTTATACGGCGGGAGATAAATGCATGCGTCAGAATGCTTGTTTACATATGTTATTCACTTAATTTTTGGTCAGCTATAACATAGTAAAGTTGCAGATCTGTACCTCATTGCATAGCTGAGCTATATCTACTTTCAGAGTATAGCTGTTGAGTAAATCTGTTGTAACTTGAAAACTATTGCATTTACAGTATTTTGTTTAAATGTTATTCACCTACTTTTGGGTCAGCTACAACATAGTGAAATTACAGCTATTTTCAGGTAAATGCAAAACTATTGCATTACAGTATTTGGTTTAAATATTTGTTTACCTACTTTTGGGTCAGCAATAACATAGTAAAATTGCAGACCTGTGGCTCATTGCAAAGCAGAGCAACAGCTACCTTGATGTTCCCACTGTTGAAACAAGAGGAGAGTGCCCGTGAACGGGCACTGTGTCAGCTGACTGAATGTTTTTGATTTGTGATGGTGATAATGAGAGGAAAGCATAATTATCAGGGAAAGGGCTGTACAGAAATACAGTAAATGGTAACTGAACAGCATGTTCGAAAGATATTCCGAAGCTGACAGAAAAAAAGGACAAAAAAGTTGTGCCCTGCAAATGGTATTATGAAATAAAGTAACAAGGTAATTGTTTAAGAGTAAAAAGTAGGTTAAAAATATTTAAAGAAATACTATAAATGCAATATCCTCGTTTGACCATGAAGAAGGGGTCCAAAGGTCAAATCTGACCATACCAAAAGATTCCCAGCCAAAGAATTTAGGATGGTTTACCATCCCAAACCTCTCGGACCAATAATAAGTGAGTCATAGGCACTTTTTAAGTTTGGCTATCCTTGTTTGACCTTGACGGAGGGGTCCAAGGTCAAATCCGACCACACAAAAAAATTCCCAGCCCATGATTTCCTGTAGCTTGTTTACTATCCCAAACCTGTAGGACCAATAATAAGCGAGTTCTAAGCAATTGTAAGTTTGGCTATCCTCAATTGACCTTGAAGGAGGGGTCCCAGGTCAAATCTGACCACACCAAAAGAATCCCAGCCCATGATTTCCTATATGTTGGTTTACCATCCCAAACCTCCAAGACCAATAATACGCGAGTTATAAGCACTTTAAGTTTGGCTATCTTCGTT
Source organism: Sabellastarte sp. h YS-2021 (assembly GCA_964017235.1). Lineage (NCBI taxonomy): Eukaryota > Metazoa > Annelida > Polychaeta > Sabellida > Sabellidae > Sabellastarte > Sabellastarte sp. h YS-2021. Next base: position 76,589,263 of record OZ024929.1, on the reverse strand, counting down.
TGACCTGGAAGGAGGGGTCTAAGGTGAAATCTGACCACACCAAAAGATTCCCAGCCCATGATTTTCTATAGGTTGGTTTTCCATTCCAAACCTCTAGGACCAATAATAAGCGAGTTATAAGCACTTTTAAGTTTGGCTATCCTCATTTGACCTTGAAGGAGGGGTCCAAGGTGAAATCCGACCACACCAAAAAATTCCCAGCTCATGATTTTCTATAGGTTGGTTTTCATTCCAAACCTCTAGGACCAATAATAAGCGAGTTATAAGCACTTTTATGTTTGGCTATCCTCATTTGACCTTGAAGGAGGGTTCCAAGGTCAAATCGGACCATATTAACAGATTCCCAGCCCATGATTTCCTACAGGTTGGATACAATGATTTACTCAACAGTGAGAACCTGAAAGAAGCTATTGCTCAGCTATGCCATGACATAGAGGTCTGCAATTTCACTATGTTATAGCTGACCAAAACGTCTGTGAATAACATATTTAACAAAATACTCTAAATGTAATAGTTTTCAAGTTACTACTGATTTACTCAAGAGTGAGAACCTCAAAGTAACTATTACTCAGCTATGCAATGAGCTACATGTCTGAATTTTTGCTCTGTTATAGCTGACCTAAAAGTAGGTGAACAACATATTTAAGCAAAATACTGTAAATGCAATAGTTTTCAAGTTACAACTGATTTACTCAATAGTGAGAACCTGAAAATAGCTATTGCTCCGCTATGCCATGAGCTATAGGTCTGTAATTTCACTATGTTATAGCTAACCCAAAAGTAGGTGAACAATATATTTTAACAAAATACTCCAAATGCAATATTTTTCAAGTTATAGCCGATTTACTCAACAGTCAGTGCCTGAGAATAGCTATTGCTCAGTTGTGCCATGAGCTACAGGTCTGTAATTTCACTATGTTATAGCTGACCCAAAAGTAGCTAAATAACATATTTGCACAAATTTCTGTAAAGGCAATAGTTTTCCAATTACAACTGATTTACTCAACAGTGAGAACTTCAAAGTAGCTATTACTCAGCTATGCAATGAGCCACAGGTCTGGAACTTCACTATGTTATAGCTGACCCCAAAATAGGTGAATAACATATTGCAACAAAATACTCTAAATGCAATAGTTTCCAAGTTATAAGTGATTTACTCAACAGTGATAACCTAAAAGTAGCTATTACTCAGCTATGCCATGAGCTACAGGTCTGAAATTTTACTATGTTATAGCTGACCCAAAAGTAGCTGAACAACATATTTATACGAAATTCTCTAAATGCAATAGTTTTGAAGTTATAAGCGATTTACTCAACAGTGATAACCTAAAAGTAGCTATTACTCAGCTATGCCATGAGCTACAGGTCTAAAATTTTACTATGTTATAGCTGACCCAAAAGTAGCTGAATAACATATTTATACGAAATTCTCTAAATGCAATAGTTTTTAAGTTACAAGTGATTTTACTCATGATGGAAGTTACTGAAAAGCCCAAAAGTAGCTATTACTCACTTAGCTATTGAGACAGGCACCCAACTCACTCACCATATTGTAGCTATGAAAAAAGTAGCTGAATAACATATTTTAACAAAATGCTCTAAATGCAACACTTTTCAAGTTATAAATGATTTTGTGCATGATTTCATGAATTTTAATGCATTAAAAATTATTAAAAAAATTTATAAAAAAAAAAGTAAGACAGATCCAGGTCTCATACTCACACAAGAGAATCTACCTGTGGCCTAGTACATATATGCAAGATATGAGAGAAATCCCTGCAATAGTCACTGAGAAAATTGTGATAAAAAGTTGAAATTTTCACACTTTTGGTGGGGTACCCCCCTTGTAATGTCTCTAGCAAACAGACGAACAGACAGATTTGCATGCCTTGAACAATTTTTCATCCTCGATAGATAAGGTATCTTTTAAAAAAACAGCACGTCTCTAGGCCTTGTAGTTTTGGAGAAGAAGTTGTTCACGCGGACGCGGATGCGTACGCCCACGCCGCAGAGTGACGACATAATGTCAGCTGACTGACAAGTCAGCTGACATAAAAATTAGTTGTAACTTGAAAACTATTGCATTTAGAGAATTTTGTTTAAATGTGTTATTCACCTACTTTTTTTCAGCTATTACATAGTGAAATTACAGACCTGTAGCTCATGGCATATGTGAGCAATAGCTTCTTTAAGGTTCTCACTGTTGACTAAATCAGTTGTAACTTCAAAGTTATTGCATTTGGAGTAGTTTCTTTAAATATGTTATCCACCTACTTTTTAGTCGCCTATAACATAATGAAATTGCAGACCTGTAGCTCATTGCATAGCAGAGCTATAGCTACTTTCAGTTTCTCACTGTGGAGTTAATCAGTTGTAACTTGATAACTATTGCATTTACTGTATTTTCTTTAAATGTGTTATTCACCTGCTTTTGGGTCATAGTAAACTTGCAGCCCTTTAACTCATTTCATAGCTGAGCTATAGCTACTTTGAGATTTTCACTGTTGAGTAAATCAGTTGTAACTTGAAAACTATTGCATTTACAGTATTTTGCTTAAAGATGTTTTCCACCTACATTTTACCCCTTAACAGTTAACTTAGAACTTTACTTCTGAATACCATTTGCAGAGCACAACTTTTGTGTCCTTTTCTTCTTTCTCTTCTACCCTGAAACTCAAAACACACACTCAGCTGACACAGAGCCCATTCACGGGCACTGATTGCTTGTTTTCATATTTTAGGTTGTGACATCATACTGGAAACATATATTTGTAGTTTTTACATGACAGCATGTGTCACTAGCAAAGGTCAAAAAGAGCATCAGAGATGCCCATACCCCACAGCCTGGAGAAATAGTTTTCAACAACATGAAATATAGAAGTAGTGAAACAGTACAAAGATCTGGATACTTTCAGAGCAGTGTCAGTTATATAAAGCTCCAAATAATGTTTAAGTAGAGAAAAGAACATCTAAAAGAAAGAAAATGTTTGTAAAGATAAAGTATTAAATCAAGACATTTCAATAGCAAGATGACAGCATTAATCAGTAAACTAAAACTTACAAAGCTGTAACTTTTATTAATTGGAGTATAGCTGTCGATGGAAATAGCACAATTATACAAAAGTACATAAACTACTCAGTTGCGGCATTCTATATATCTTTGTCATAAGAGAAACATATCTCAAATCTTGCAGGTGAACACTTTGGCGAGCCAAAGTTAAAGGTCACATCATGATGCACACCTACACCCCCTAACCAATGTCCCCACCAAGTGTCAACCTTCTACATCTTACCGAATCCAATTAATAGCCCAGACAAGATTTTCAAACTCTTGGTCACTATGACTAGGTCATAGGTCAAATCAAGACTACACCTTGATGATGCACATCTACAACCCCTAACCAATGTCCCTACCAAGTATTAACTACCTGCAACTTACGGTTTCCGAGATATAGCCTGGACAAGACTTTATAGGTCATGGTCACTACAGTAAAGTCAAAGGTCAAATCAAGGTCACACCATGACGTTTCACACCTACAACCCCTAACCAATGTCCCTACCAAGTATTAACTTCCTACACCTTACTTTTTCCGAGATATAGCCCGGACAAGATTTTATAGGTCAAGGTGACTACAGCAAGTTCAAAGGTCAAATCAAGGTCAGACCATGACGTTGCACACCTACAACCCCTAACTAATGTCCCTGCCGAGTATTGACTTCCTACACCTTACGGTTTCCGAGATATAGCCCGGACAAGTTTTTCAAACTCAAGGTCACACCATGACGTTGCACACCTACACCCCCTAACCAATGTCCCTACCAAGTATGAACTTCCTACACCTTACAGTTTCTGAGATACAGCCCAGACAAACTTTTTCCCGCCACCCACCCATTCGGACACCATGGGTGAAAACAATACCCCGACAGCCTTTAAGGGCTGTGGGGTACAAATTAACAATGTAGTGATGATGGATCTCCCAAGTAGCAGGACGGTAAAGAGGAATAAAATTACAGCAATAATAATTTTATTATGCCATATTCAGGTATACAATTTTTACAAATATCTTTCATACAAAAATATCAAGCTATAGCACCACTTTATAATAATATTATTAAACAACATTCACACAGAATGACAAAAAAGCTCCTCAGAAATACATTACCTGTACACCAGTTAGTTACAGCACTCCAATAGTTATGTCTTCCCATTTTCAGTTCCACTTTTACCAAGTAGTAAAAATTACTGGTTGAGGTAGAAATGGTTTACGGTTTAGTCACCCCTTTGATGGTATAAGAAAATAAAAACAAACAATGAACAGGACCTATAAATTGAACTTTTTAGTACTGTTTTACAATCTCAAAAGACACCTAGTCCCTTATTACATTATTCTTGGTGACATAATTTTTTTAAACCCAACTTTGACATTAAATTCGGATTTAACTTTGTATAACAATCAACATTGAAATATGGTTTTATACTATAGAATTCATCACTTAATAGCTACTAGTACATCATTTACAAAAAGTACAGAAGTTATTGGAGAAAGATCTTAAATTTACAACAAGCACTGCAAAATTAATCATAATCATATCCCTTTAAAGATCTTGGAATGAATCTTGCAATATATAAATATTGATAAACATGAAGCAGTTCTAAAATACAAGAATATTTGGCAAATGCTGCTTGATAAGGTATTGGTGTTAGAAACACTATTGAAATCAACACTTTTGCTATTGAAATCGAATCTACAGAGCTGTTTGAATCAACACTGAAATATTTGATCACTGACCCCTTCCTGAAACCTATGTGTTATGAACCATGTACCAAGGTTAAAAATTACCCCCGCCAAGAAAGTTATGTTATTGGATGCGTTTGTTTGGGTTCAAATAACTCCAAAACTAATGAATGGACTTTTCTAAAATTTTCTGGTAGGGCCCTAAAAATGAAGAAGTGATTAAAATTTTGCCAAAGATCCAGATCAAATTTTGAATACAAAAAGATCCCAATTCTTCCCAACAGTCCCATTTTCTTGGCATTTTCAGTGCTTTTTGCATTTGTGTTCAACATTACTCTTCATAGTTTTATGGTCATGCTACCCCATTAAGAGGGTTAAAATTATAAAAAAAGCATTATTTGAGCGACACTACAATATGGGGACACTTGGCTGCCTTGGCGGGGGTTTTGCATTCTAGGAGAGCTTTCTAGCTCATACAGCCAGAAAAACATCATGAAGAAAAAATACAAAAAAAAAAAAAAAAAAAAAAAAAAATACAATCACATACACTGACTAGTTTTTATGCACACTAATTGCACAGAGAGAATATGCGAGAAATATGACATTCCCTAGAGTATGTGCACTTCTCTACCAAAGAAACCTTATTGCCTGTTGGATGCATTTATCTGTCTGTGTTTACAATAACTCCAGAAGTAACGAGTGGATCTTTTTGATGCTTTTTTATGTGTTTAGGGCCTTACCAAATAAAGAAATGATGAAAGATTGGGAAAGATCCAAATTCTGGATGGAAGAAAAATCCCAAATTTTCAAAGGTCCTATTTTCAATGGCTTTGGCTCTCTGGTTGATATTACTCCAAAAGTAATTAGTAGTCCTTCATGAAATTTTTCATGTGGATAGGGCCTGGTCAAGTGATTACATTTTGAGAAAGATCCAGATCATAGTCTTGGTACAAAAAATCCCCAATTTTCAGACCTTGTTTGTGGTCTGTGCTCAATAAGTGCTTTCTAGTTCTACTTTGCTTCATTAGTCAAATGTAAGACTTTGTGACATGTTAAACCATATATAAAACCAGTAATAGAATTTCAATAAAGTTTGCTTCTGTTTTTTTGCCTAAGCATCAACATTGCATGATGCTACTGTGTTGAATTTAACATTTCTTAATGTGTGGAAAGACAGGATTTTACAATGACTCTCTTGACATTAGCAATACTTGGGGGCTGAAATAAAAGGAAGAAACATATACTAATTGATATTCAAAATAACCAAAAGAGAACTCTTTTCTTGCATAATATGGATAATTTTTCAAATATTTTCATTAAATTTACCTCAAATGAATCATTTACTGGAATTTTACCTAAAAATCAAGCAATCCTTATTAGATACTCATGGTAATTCAGAATACTTGTGTGCACAAAACTTGCTTCTCATTACACTCCTTTTAACATGACCAAATTACAGCACCTACCAATGGAAGTATATCTACATAATGCTAGGTTCTACTTCACACATTTCAATAAAACAGAAACAATTAAGAGAACATGTTTATAATACTTAGCTGAATGGGACTACATGTATTATCATCTGTGCAAATGGCAAAAGTATGAAACCTGTGACAGGATATCCTGTATTAAGCATGTATTTATTATCCTGTGCACACCAGATGATGTGCTGATTACTACTTATCCGGTGCTCACCACATCATCTGGTGAGTACTAGACCATCTGGTGATCATGACATAATAAGTAGAAATCACCAAATGATGTGGTGCTCCGGACTTATTTTCTTGTGATCACCAGATGATGTGGTGATAAGATCATCAAGTGATCATAATAAAATGTGATCACTACATTATTTGGTGTTCACCACTTAAAATGTGATCACCAGATGAGGTGGCGATCACCATATCATATGGTAATAACCACATGATCTGGTAACCACCACATGATCTAGTCAGCAGTAGGTGATGTAAGGATCACCACTTATTTTATTATCACCAGATGATTTATTATCACCACATCATTTTTCACCAAAGTAAAAATCACAATGTTTTACAGAGTCAATGTTTTTATCAGAATGTTTTTAAACATACAACAATATCCGGACAATAAATAAACAAAATGGATGATGCATACATACATAGAAGTACTTAAATAAATTATGCATTTACATGTAAATTATGTTTTATAGTGATCAAGTAATCTTTGCTTCCAGTTCTTCAAATAAGGACCCTGGATATACAACTGATATACAAAACATTTAGACTTTAATACTGGTTAATTAGTAATTACAGCTTGGCTTCATCATATGCACTACCATGCTTCATATCAGCACAAAATTTAAGTAACAATAACTTCAATCTACAGCTAATCTGGCTCACTGGAATATATACTGTTACCTCTAGGGTGTATGCTGACTAGACTTGCTAAAAATTCTTTATAAATTTTTCTTCTGAGACACTGAATGAGGGCTTTTTATAACGTCTGGCAGGAGAGAAAATGGTCTCAGAGAGTCATAGTGCACTAAGGAAAGACATTGCACTGGGTCCACAGGCTGACTGGTCATGCAACAAATTAGGGTAATGATTTCAAGTAGAAATTGTGTTCTCAATCCTTTTTAAATTACTCTAAAAGGTTAATTAAAATCATATTTTTTGTGTAAAGTACATGTACATTGATATCTTGTGGCTGTGTCAATGAATATATTTATCAATGCAAATGCATGAAAATATATGTATATAAAGCAAACATGACAACTGATGTTTAACTTGGGCCAAATTACTAATTGGGCCAAGCAATAGCACTCCATTTCATTGGACAAAGAAAATTTAACTGGTGAAAGAAATTCAATACCACATTTGTTTTCTGCATATTTGATAAGAAGAAAACCATTATTAAACAACAGATCAACGCTGATAGAAAACAATGCTCATACTTGACACAATCCAGCCACTTAAAACAATATTTTAGGGTTTTTTGTATCTATATTTCATCAATATGATGATTATTACTGGTTTATTACACAAACATATGTGTGATGGTAAAAAGTCCACTCTGGTATAATTTCAAAGTCTATCAATAAAATATTGAATCGAAGTTAAACTTCAAATTCTTCCAGATTGTAGTTTCTACCATAACACATATTTTTCACTTCAGTGATATCTTTGTGAAATGTTTCTTACACTTGCTAAAACACTTGTACATGATGTCATTGTGAAATAATTATTTTTATATAATAAATGCCTTTTAATAATAAATAAATATACTGCATGCAAAATGTAACAGTAATTCTAATACTGAAGAAAGGTACAATGAAAAGTTTCACTATGTTACTTTGTTTTAATAGGTCTATAGTACAACAAAACATGTTATCTTTTCAGGTAATTTATTTTGCCTGTTGAAGTACTTGCTGTCAGAGAGGCATTCACGTCTCATTACCATCTCAATTGTTTTTAAAAAAAAAAAAAAAAAAAAAGAAAAAAAAAAGAAAGAAATATTGGTAGAGAGGGGGAAAACAAATTTTATATTGTGCAAATTTAATTTTCTTGTTCACATATGGGTACATAAGTTGTATTTCCATGTACAATTGGCCGGTTGTGAGACAAAATGGTGTTTGAGACACTCGTTTTTTTTCTTCATTCGTCGATATATTGTAAAACAATAGTAGGACATAACACACACGCATATAATACTCATTAACTCTTTTGCATTCGTGGCCATCAAAACTTGCAAAAGAATATTCAGGCAATATGGAAAATAAATATATGGCACAGGCGAAATTAAAATCCAGGCAGATTTTATATCCGCCTAGGCGAAATCAAAATTGTAATCTTGCCTAGGCAAAATTAAAATTTTGATTTCGCCAAGGCGAGATTACAATTTTACAAGCTGATTTTATCAAATTTTAATCTTGCCTAGGCAAGATCAAAATTTTAAGTTGGTCTAGGCAAAATTAAAATTTTATTTTTATTGTTTATGGTGGATTTCAAAATTTGATTTAGTTGAAATATAAATTAATATACTGAAGTTAGTTAAACAATTATGCTTTATAAATGGGGTATTTGAAATAGACTCTGACTGAATTTTACACATTTAATGAGGCATTGGTGGACTTTAAAAACTTGAATTTGTGTCAAGGTAAGTTTATATCCTATGGTGAGTTAAATAGGTTTTTCACTAGGTTAATGTGAAACTGATTTAGCAATGTCATCATTTACATTTAATCTGGTTAATGTATATTAACCAGTGTTAACAAAGTAATAGAAATGTAATGTTGAATATATGAATTAATTTACAAGTTATCTCTTTAATGTGTAGTTCTAAAAACTAGTTGTTTCTTCTTAAATTTTACCTTTCAAAATGTTAAATATTAAAGTAGTCTTAATTACTAGCTGTTTCTGCTTAAATTTTACCTTTTATAATGTTAAGTGTTATATTCATGATTTCAAAATATACAAACATTAGTAAATTACCTGCATGTACTGACTGTGTGTTTTAAGAAACAACAGATTTATTCAAAGCTTCAATTTTACTGAACTGAGTCAAAATAAAAAATCCGCCTAGGCGAAATCAAAATTTTAATTTGGTCTAGGCGGATTTAAAATCCACCCAGGCGAGATCACAAATTTTAATTTCGCCTAGACGAGATTACAGTTTTGATTTTGCCTAAGCAGTGACATGTATATTAGAATAAGAAATCTAAAATTCGCCACATATCTGAAATTTGTCACATGTAGAAATACTAATAAAATCAATGAATTGAGGTGGGATTTATTGAATGTATAGCAAACAAGACTACTGCAGCAGTAGTTATGTCTCACCTTGGGATCAGTCATATGATCTAAGCGAGATATAAGGCCTTGACATATAAGGCCTTGACAAATTTAACATTTGGAAAAGATTCCCAGGCCATAACTTCCTATTAGTTGTTTTCACATTCCAACCCCCTAGGAGCAATGATAAGGGATATATAATGTGTTTTTAATAGGATAACCCCATTTGACATTAAATATATGATATGGTGGCCATTTTGATTTTCAAAATAAGGCTAAAATTACTATCATGCTAGCTTTCCTAGCCATGTATCTTTTTTGGGAAATTTGATGAAACTAGCTGCAATTTTTAAGATTTTAGAGCATCTTAATGATCTTAATACCATGTCAATTGGCTATGGCGTCCATTTTTTTTTCAAAATGAGGCCAAAATTTTGCACAGATATGTTTTCATAGCCATAAACATTCCCTGCAAATGTAAAAATGTGGCAGATGGATGCATGCACATACATATGGAAGGAGTTTTATAATCTCTGGCCACGGCCTTTGGCCACTGGTGGGAGATAATTAAGACTTTTTCAACTGAAAAATACCAAGATTAAGACAAAACATCATTTTCTTCACAGAATTAACTAAGGTTTTAGAGGTGGCAAATTTGAGGTTCCTGGTGAATCTTAGATTCCTTACTCTATGACTTACAAATACACACTGACTGTATCACAGCAAAGGTGAACACAACCCCAACAACTGCTACAGAAGTTGCTGTAATTTCATAGCTATTACTATCATCTCCTGCAACCACAGTTTTATTGTTATTATTGTTATTAGCACTACTGTTCCTCCCGTTCTTAAGCACTCTATAATCATCGTTTTGGGATACATCAGTAGTGTCCGAAGGCCTCTGTATATTATCCCAGTCTTTGCTTGGGGGAAATTCCCAGTCTTTCTTTGGGGTGAGGGTAGGACGGGTTTCAGACACACTGATGGTTTTATCTCTATCAGAGATCTTGGGGACATGGCCTGTAGGACTAAAGACAGCAACGTATTTCAGTCTGTCCTTGTTGAGCCTCTTCCTAATGGATTCATTACAGTCCTTGGCATCCAACAAATAGAATACATTGGCTTGCCTCCTGGAAAATACCCAGCACTGAACTGCATCAATGTTGGATGTGGAACGAGTCACCACTAATTGGTCCCTCTTCGGGAGCATTCTGGAGCTGTCTACACAGGCATATGAGGTCTCCATGTCAGACACAGGGCAATTAGTCAGCTCTAAGGAGAAGCCGTCCTGGTTTTCATTCAAAACTAGTGATACTGTACACTGGGCCCCTCCATTAAAGTTCACTTTGTAGTTTGCAATATCCTGAGGTATATCACATGTCACGGTGTTAGATGTCCGTAGATATAAAAGATTTAAGTACTTGGTTTTGAAAGGGTTTGCTGAGACACTAGTGTCATCTTCATAGGCAAAGTGTCGGCAGTCTAATGGATCCTCGGGGGTTTGGGTAAAGGGCCATTTATATTCCTCACTAATTTTCATAAATAGTATGGAACTGGTTTGCTGCTTAAATTCCACACAACTAAACCTTGGTCTGCAACCATTATGGAATTCCTTGACCAACATTTTGGTAGTTGTGGATGGATCTTCATTCGGCAGCTCCTGATCCCACTGTGTGCAGTGGTAGTTTTCCACCTTCTGTTCATGATATGTGGTTAGCTGGGTGGCATTAATACTAAGGCCTAAAGTGCCTGGGTTTGATGAGTAGTACCACTGAGACTGTTGCTTCGACTGAAAGTTACATGTAACTGGGCGGGTCTCATTACAGATTCCACAGGTCCTTGGGCACGTGAGTTTCATTTCTGGACTCATGCAGGGGTTGTCGAAGTGAGAACACATCTCGTAATCATCTAAACACAGGGCATGAGCGGGGCGAGCTGTATCTCGTACCACATCAAGACGAAGGTAGTTATTCGTGTCTGTGACCAAGGAACTCATATCCGCTACCAAGTCCATAAGAAGCACTGAGGAAAAGGACTCCCTCTGAGAGGTTGGATACCGTAGCAGCCACATAAATTTGTCCCGATTATGCTTCAGTAGGACAAACGTATATGGCCCAGTCCTCCAATTGGTCAGGCAAATGGTCCTCTGAGATTTATACATGAAAAGGTCCCTTGGAACACACTCACGGTTTCTGAAATAGAAATATAATCCCTCGCCTTTTGAACATTCACTTTCCAGTCTGGTTTGCCCTTTGTAAGCATCGCAGACACCTTCTCGGTTCATTTTATCATAGATCTGGATGCTAAATCCTCCAACCAAGGGACACGGTTGGCTGTCCTCATGCACATTATTCCGGTCGATAACCAGCCATTCTTGGAGCTCCATATTGTTACCTTGGCACAAATTCTTCCCCATCGAATTGCTTAGTTGGGCTTGTCTTATCTGCACCACATTGCTGCTTCTCTGAAGAAACTGTAAGCAAGTATATTTATTTGTGGTTTGACCTGCCTCCTCGTGAGCTACCAAGTACTTGTTTCTTCCAACCATCTGTAGGCAGACGCGGGTATGGGATGTTGCGGTGTTGTCCGTTGATACTGTCTCAAAGACACTTCCATCTATCCGTAATTGCAAGGTAGATTCCGAATTCTGGTCCCTGATACGAGAATGCCAGTTACGTATGATCCTTTTGCCTTCACCATCAGGGGATGAGGTATTAGACTGCATAAAGACAGGGAAAACACAGCCCATAACATTGTGTGTCAGAGATAAGGTAATAAACACTTTGCACACAGTAACGACCACATTCCATGCAACTAGCCACCTCATGATTACTCTTTTATTGGAGAGAGATCAAAGGAAAAAAATGACACAAGAATTGAAAAAAAAAACCCCAGCAATCCTTTTAGTTAGTCTGCTTATTTTGCCTTTTGTACCTTGTGTGAGCAGATCTTCCTATATACTTCTCTGTGAGCTCCTGTTTCTGTGATTTCTTACACCAATGTGTCTCAAATTAATCTCCCAGTAATCATACTAGTTGCTATAGCCTGCAGGGGGCAGGAAAACCATGAGAGTGAGAGAGGAGTAATGCAAGCTATCCAGGTTCAAATGAAATGCTGATTTCTGCCAATATCCAATTTGTTGGAGCTGGAAACAGAGTCTCTATCATCATTTTCCATGACAGTGACAAACCCCACGGGGAGCTGAACCTGTGATGTGATCTCTGGTCAATATCCAGGAAAAGTGTCGGGTCACTTAGCTTTTCAGTTTTTAACCTTTGTTGCTTCCCACCTTTGCTTTACTCTCTCATTGAATTTCACTGGGTATCGGGGAGATGAATCTATAAATACAGATAGAAGATATAATTTAAGAATAAAAAGCCATGACATGATATAAAGAAAATCCAGAAATAACTCTATATCCTAGTGTTTTTGAGGATCTCAATATTTTGTTTTCACCTGTACATAAAAATGTGTTACTTGTCACCGAGTTCTTGTCTGACGGGAACAGAATACCTGTTTCTGATTAAATAGAAGTCAAAGCTTTTCAAATATCAGCAGTGTATGATTATTTATATACAGCCATTTTAATGTTAAAGACATTCTGAAAATGTCAATTCTTTGGTGAAAAAATTGTAGCTGCCATTTGGATTAAGGTATAGATGGAATGGCTGACTTCTTGCACGAGTTCAAGATATCTGGGTCAAGTTTACAAAGTTGCATTTTTTACAAGTCCTGCAATAAAGTAAATATAAACATTGAAATATACAGTTATATATTCAGTCCAAAATGTGCAGTTTTAATAAGATTTGTACATTTAAATATTTATATAATAAAGTACCATAAACTGGACACTTTGTGCGTAAAATTTCCATGTGTTCGAATTCAGAAGTAGGAAAACTTCTACTTTTGTGTCCCATCAAAATAGTTAAGCTGACAATACTAGGCCTTATAATTGCAGAAACTGATTAAATAAACTGAATACTGTGCACCTGTTTTAATAAAAATCTTCAGTAAGATAACCTTAACATAAAAATTTATAGAATAAAAATATATTCAATAAAGGAAGAACTAAACTATATTAAAGAATTGAAAATCTTTTACTTTAGTCACATTTGTCACCCTTATTTTAAACTTTTTAAAAGATTTTTACTACTGTGATAGTAAAATATTTTGTCACCCTTATTTTGAACTTTTTTAAAGGTTTTTACTACTGTGATAGTAAAATATGTTATTAAGGTAAATAGTCTTGTAGCAGTGTAAACCAGTAGCTGTCAACAACATTGATAGAACCCAGGTCCTTAGTTTCAGGAGCCAGTGTGACAAACCGTTGTTAGTAGATCACTACATCAGTTCATAAAGATTCAACATCAATATTTTATCTCTTAAATCTTATGTTTAATATTAAATATTTAAATTTCACAAACAGTCACCTTGGATTGTGTATGCTTCAGACCCAAAGATGTAATATATCCTTTGCTTTTATTCAACACTGCTTTTCATACAAAATATTCAATCAATACTTGTACAGTTTAAACTCATAATCCATGCATGTGTATCAAATTGGGGTTTTACAAAGCACATTTCATGCAAACAAAACTTAAAAGTTTTTTCACAAAATTTCTCAGTAAAACGCCAGAACAAAGTCTGAAGAGTTCAAAATTTATTCAAAGTCCATATAGCTCGTATTTTAGTACATAGAAACACTGAAGTAACCAATGAAATACAGAATTTAAACATGCATGTAATCAATTTACAATTGGACACAACAATAGAAGATGTTACAAAACCAACTAATATTTATATGCAGTTGAGCACATAGGAATATACAGATAGAAAGACAAAAAAGCTTATCAGACTAAAGTGACATGACTCAAGTGAGAACCACACCACACCCTCCAGCTTCTGACATGTTTACTACAAACGTTTTGCTTATCCACAATATGCCACAAAACAAAAGAAATAAAAATAGGCAACAATCTTGAAACTTTAGCTGATAGTTTCAGTGGCTTTAATTCTGGCTAAGCTTATCTTGTACATTTTTCTTAAATGGTGAAGTTTAGTCACTGACAAAACACAAAAAAACCAGGGTTTATAAAACACAGGATGTGGCACCAATGCTTAATCATGTTTCACTACACATGCTTTTTTAGCCCAGTTCTACGGCTCTTTCTGTTCTTGAAAGAAAATATGTAATTTTTTGTTGTACTAAACTGGTAACATTAAAATAAAATTGGTGATGACCTGAGTTATACATGTAGTTATAACCATTAAGCCACAAAAGTGGTCATTTAGTAACAATTCAATATCGATTCATCAATATCTTAATATTCTTATTCTATAAATCTGTACATGCATTTCCTTGTTCAATATAAAATATTTCATTAAAGGGAGACCATGGTCTTACATAAGGCTAGTCTAGCACATATTTTCTGTAATATTTCCACTTAAGTGTGCTTCACTATTTTGCAATGACGTAATACAAAAATTTAGAAAAAAAATTCACAAAATTTTAATCTGTTGATACACATGAACTTTATTTTCACATTTTTTTGTGTGATCTGTAGATATGTAAAAGATGCTACTATAATTACTCTAAGATCCTTTAATGTGAAGCCAAACTAATCAAAAATTTGTGTCAATTTGTATCAGGTCAGATCAGAAGCCTGATGTAGTAACGAAAATCCTAGTTTTCAATAAGTCAAGGAAATAGAAGGGACATTTCTGGTGACCCCTTTTAAACTGGAGAACAATTGCTGGTGCATTTTACATACTGTTGTCAATTATATATTTGTTACTGATTCCATGGAAAATGTACAATATTGTATATGTGTGCATGTCTTATCCATTATCGTAACAAAAATATTAAATAACATATCAGTCCTAAAAATTTTCAAACAAAAGAAAAAATAATAATAACATCATGCTGTGTGGCACATGCACTGTACTTTTTAAAAAAAAATTTATCAGGTCTAATTGCATTTCATTGCAGTGCATGACACAATGCGTTGGCGAGATACAGTTTGCCAGTTGTATTGTTGGTGAAGTCAAGGTTATATCAAATATACCACAGTTTTACAAATCCTATACTTTTCTATACTTCAATGAACAAAACAAACTTACTTTTGCATGTTTCAGAAATTGATATCACATATCCCACATCATCAACTATCCTCAATCAGTAATCCCATAAATGATTACTCTTTGTTTTATCCCTAAATGTTTTACATCAACTAATATTTCAACAAACTTTATGTTCTTCTGTGTGGTTGTGGCCATTTCCATTTGTAACAAGTATAGAAACATTTACCATATTTATAACTGAATGATGCTGCTGCACTTGTCTCTGAACAAACACTAACTACCTCCACAACAAATCACCAACTTTTAAGCCCAGGGAGTAACTGATAAGGTCAAGACAAGCAATGAATTGTGCATATTGTTAACTAGGGTATTATTATCTATGACAATATTTATTTTTACCCCAATGTTAAACCTCCACAGCACTTGTAAAGGAGAGCAGGGGTTATTTTTCCAAGGAATCACTACAGCACAGAAAGGGAAACAGTCACATAATGCATAGCATTGTGCGTGTTTATCAACATGAAAAAGGCTTATTTTTGTTCTGTATGATTTTTCTATTGACTTTAATTTCCTCTGCACAGTCTACTGTTGGCTTTGTATCTAATCAGATGGCAAGTTTGTACACTTAATAACCTCTGTGTCTAATTAAGCATGATACATAGCCTTGCTTACAAGCTCGAGTTTCCTTGTAATGAGGGAACACTTTCAGTTTTTTTAATAATGTTAGGCCAACACTGACTTTTATATTGGCATACTGCTAAGACAGCTTTTCTGGTGAGCTAATATCTCCTAATACATACAAGTCCTTTATATCAAACCTCTTGTGTACATCTTTGACAAGGATTTTGGTAAATCAAGGCCAAAATCTCTTTTGTTCTACATGAACAAGCTGCAAAAGAAATCCAAAATTTTTGCTGTCCTAGAGCAGTGTATAATTCATGAAAGTCCGGGGACAAAAAGACCAAAAATAAAAACCATTCCCCTCAAAAAAAAAAACAACAAAACTGATCTCTAGAATTAGCCTTATGCAAGACTACATGAAAGTGTATTCCTAGACTAAAAAGACAAAAAAGGTGAAAAGTTTTTATTTTTGAATGGGTTGTGTTATTAGAACCTTGCTCCATGTAATAATTTGATGGGGTTTTATCCTTTGTGTTTACAGGATGAAAAAGATACGTAATATGATAAAGTTTGGATTAAAATATGTAAAGGATCAATGCATCATATTACATCTCGAAAGTTAAAATGTTCTATTACTGGCACATGATGAAAATATTTCCAAACAATGGACACATATTTAAAAAAGATTTTCAATGGAATTACTTAGCTTTAACTAAGCTTTCAAGATGAAACAAATTATGGAATATTTAAGGGAGAGGAAAGATGTAAAAGATTAAAACTTGGTAGACTGTACTATAGTTTTTGACTGGTAAAACCATAAATGGTGAAAAAAGGCCAGGGGACAAAAACCCAAATAAATATGGCTTACAGAACAAAACACCAGAGCTATTTTTCAGGTTGAGGGAGAGAGTGCACCACTCTAGAGCTGGTAAATGTCTAAACATAATCTATACCAGACATATGATGATGGGTCTAAAACTCTAGTAGACTTCCTTCATGGCATTGGAAATTGTGTTAGATTGATGTAATTGTTGATTCAGATTGTTTTAGGATTACTGTTTATACATATGTTGGTATTTTTTTGGTGTCAATGCATACTTTGACAAGGAATAAAGAATATATTTCTTCATGATTTGTTTCATATTTTGATGATTTCTCTTAAATTTGCCATAATTATAACTACGTGGTTCTGTTCAACCCCGCTGAAAATCAACTCCGGGTTTTTGTCCCAGTGGCCAGATTTTTCTGGGGTTTTGTCCTCTGGGGATTTGCCCTCCGGGGTTTTTGTCTGGCATTCCTGGAGCTAATTAACCCAGAGAAGTTATAAACAAATGTTTTATTTATGTTTTAGTAATGAATCAATTCGCTAGTAAACATTATGAGTGTACAGAGTGGTGCAAGGAAAAATGCCTTCTTAAAAAAAAGGCTTACCATGAAACTTTAATGTAGGGGTCCTTGTCAACAAAGGTTGTAGTGTGAACAAGGGTTATTGTGCTTCTACAAGTATATTATCTTTACTTTTAAGGTTAATATTGCATCACTGACAGTTTTACACAAAATAAACAAAAGTTTTTAAATGTGTCTTACCATATGATAAGTTATGTGTACTCTCTACAAGAGAACTCCAGAGTTCTGTTCTAGTAACTTTAACGCCCAGTATGTTTTTCTGGAGGCTTTGTCATTTGGGTTACTAAGTCGATCCGTATGAGGGAGAGCAAAGACCTTGGGTTAAAAATCTTTCACTAACACATTTTGCCACATTATTTGTTCATGGTTATTTTTATGACACTCACTGACCAATGGGTAGAGGCAAGGGTATTGCAATTACATTTGTTTGTCTGTCTGCTCATGAACATAATTCGAACACTATATATCAGAATGGGGTGATATTTTTACAGAAGTTGGAGTCTACCTTTGGCTTTGTGTTTCCTCATATATGATCCAGTTGAAAATTACAGAATTTTTTGGGTGTTTTTCAACAATATCTTTATCATAAACTTTAATCACACTCGGCATCTTAATTTCACACAAGGTGGAGTCTAACACTCAGTTCAGTTCTCCCTTAAAGATGATTTGGATCCACTTTTGAACTCCAGAATTTATCTTGGGATTTTGCAACTGGTTCCAGATCCTGAGGCCAGGGTGATAGCATACTCCCTCAGGCACTACTTATTACAGTTGAGTTTCTGCAGAAATGTCCAACCTCTGAGTGATAGGAATCCAGAAAATCACAATTCTTTGAAATCTACTCCCTAATGCTTTTAAAACAAATATTATGAATTTATATTTTACACATTTCACCTAAAAGTAATAAGAAATGGCTTGTTTTCACACTACAGGTAGGCTGTTGGGCTTGTTTACCTTTTCTGTAAAGTCTTTATCAAATGTTAGCAACATTTCTAAAAAGCATGAGCTGAATAGACGTGCTGTTTTTTTTTAGCTTTTAGAAAACTTTTATTGATTCTACACATATCTGCTGGCATCTGTACACCTGAGTGGGATTCTATACATATATATCTTCATTTCTATTTATCACAATATTGTTCCTTTCACGGAAAGATGGTTATTAATCATAAACCACTCATGACTGATTATGTAAGTGTGTAATGCCAGAAGTGTTCATACTGAAGTTTAAAAATGGTCACATAACATCTAACATCTGGTCTTCCATCACATATTTTCACATGGCAACTGTGCAGACTGTTTCACATATACAATGAGTAGTAACCATGCATACACATTCATAGATGAAATTATGAGAAATTATTACTCTGGAATAAAAATTAGTGATATAAAAAGTTTCAAGGTGTAACAAAATCCTTAAACTATTAAGAAGAAAATCTTATGTTCAACTGTCAAAATGCTATGAACTACTATAGCTTCATATTCATTATTTCATTATTATTGTGAAAAAAGACGGTACACCTACCAGTGTACTTGCCCCTTGTTGTGAGTTGTATTTTTTAAACTAGAGACAGTCTGAGAGTCTGTGAAACTGGAACATACAATATCCAAAGGACTTAGTTATAGTTATATCTGATGAATATACATGAATATGCACTTTTCTGATGCTTGGTCAAAGCTGATTCCACTGATATTTGTTTCCTTAATTTGACTTAATAAAGTTCTACGACAACAGAGTCTTATATAGAATAACAAACAAGAAATTTTCCTATTATCTTTGAATTGTAGCCAATTTTTATTTCTCATTTGCAATTTTGTTTCAAATTCGGCTTTTGGTCTTCCCTGATGCAAAATTGATACAAAATTTTGATTGTTTTGTCTTACTTTTACACGCCTTCCCTCTGCCCTAGTGGTACGTTTCACATAATGAGGCAAATTTCATATTTCTTCTTCTAGAGCCTTTCATAAAGGCTAATAAAAATGACCCATACAAAGGAAATAAATACCACCATTTCCCTCAGACATTCAACATAGGTGGCAATATTGTCATTACCATAAGCTCATTGTGTTGTTACGTCCACCAGGAGCCAGGAGGTTGTGTTTTTGGATTCATTCATTTGTCTGTTTGTGATAACAAAAAGGTAACATAAATGGGATATTTCTAAAACAAAATATGGCTAGGGCCAGACTAAAGTGAGGAGTGATTAAATTTTGGGAAAGATCTGAATCATATTGTGGACACCAAAAAAAAATCAAAAAAAATCCAATTTTTAAATGTCCCATTTTCAATGTGTTTTGAAGGACTTTCGTTTCCTGGTTGACATTACTCCAAAAGTAATAAGCCGGTCTTTCAAATGTTTCATGCTGACATGGACATGGACTTGCCAAACGCAAAGGAAGAAGTGATTATATTTTGGGTGGAGAAAAAGCCCTTTTCAGTTTTGAAGAAAAAACCATTTGGTGAAGAGCCCTATTTTCGGATCTATGGAGAAAAATCCAGATAAAATACTCTTTTCAGCCTGTGAGAGAATGTCCTGAATCATACATATAGTAAATGGTAAATTTTCAGAATGGTATTAAAATCCAGGGTTGAGATGGGGTCCCCGGGTACTCAAAAAACAGGCCGTATTTGTTGGAATACTGAATGCAGACTGGATCCCGTAAAACTATAAAAATATTGTATTTTTTCATAAATAACATGAGTGAATGCCAAAATTTAACAGGATTTATCTACTTTATATTTACAGATATTGTGGATGAAGTTGTTTAAAACAGCTGCCATATTTGCTTACTTCTACTTCCAGTTGATTACAACTAAAATCCGGGTATCAGTGGATTTGGGGGTGGTTATGCAACAGATACTCAGCCTTGCTTTTTTCTATGGGAGTCACACCCCTACCCTAATCATTACAGGCAGACTATTGATGTAATTACCAATATATAACATTTGACAATGACGCGAAACCATTTTGACGATGGTAAATATCTTGCTGGAAAAGGGCCCAACATAAATACTGAGCAGACTTTCAACATTTTTGACCTGCATATGAAAATTTAGTAATGATAATATCTACAACAGTTTTCTGAGACATGAATGTTAAATTGTTTTTGATGTTTTTAATTGTTTTTACCATCTTGGTATTTAAAACATGGATAAATTGACACACAAGAAAGTTTTCATAGGAATGAAGGAGTGAAAACTGGCTAGAATACTTTTTACTGACAATACAGAGTGTTAATGAAGAAAGTCTCTTTGTACTTTACAACAGCAGCAGCCAAACAAAATGTAGTCCAAAATATATCAAGTAAAATTAAAACATATCCTCCTTGGTAATGCCAAATATATTTCTCTTCTTAGTCTTAGTTGTATATGCAACTACATGTTTAGCCTAATGTAGCTCTGAAATTACAGTTTATGAATAATTAATTTTTTGTCTATAATACTTTTACAGTACTCAGTGTTCATTCTAGAGTTGGAGCTACTTGAGTCAAATGACTCCTTTGCTAAATTTTGGTGGGACATTTAGTAAATGCGATGAGTCAAATGACAAAAATTAACCTTACAGTTGAGCAAATTGACTTAAATAGGAGAGAGGAGAAAAAAAGTACTATTAGTCTATCTTCAAAGTGAATTTGCAATACTAAATCAAATTCAAGTCTACTCACTGTGAAAAAAACTTTATTTCAATTCAAGACATATTTGTAGTCAGCATGATGTACAAGATTACCTATGATGTACATGATTTGCAATAGTATTTTTTACTGATTTTTTTTTCATTTTTTTTTTTTTTGGTTTCAATAAATATGGTCCAACCCTGCTCTATCTAAAACTGGAAAAAAAAATTAACTCACCTTGACATAGGTTCACTCAGGGAGTTGTTTTTATTTAATACAAAAAAACTCGGACATTTATTTATGTAAATGGATATAAATTCGCCACTTTTTGAAAAAAAACAAAAAACTGGTTTTAAAGCAATAACATACCATGCAAAGTTTAAGTTAAATTATTATTTAACTTTTTTCCAGCCGAAAATTTGTTATTAACATAGATTTGTCCCACAGTAGTTTAAAATGTTTGTTGTTACCTGTTAACAATTAATTGTCTTTGAAGTCACTTGTAAGAGTGCATTATGCAAAAATAAACTTTAAAAAGTGAAAATATTAAAAAGCTGGATAATAAAATCTTGTTGTGCAATAGATATTTATTTCTATATATATTTAACAAAACTATGAAAAAAGTGGAAATTTACAGCTACTGGTGAGTTTAAATCACTTACTATAAACGTGTTTTCTGTTGATAAATACTGAATTTTTGTTAAACGAAGTATGATTGGACAATACCGTTTCTGCTCAACCAATCAAATTAAGGCATTTAGAAGCAAGGCAACATGGAGGAATTGGATTAAAAAGACAATATATGTGTCCTTTTATTTGATTTTAAAACAAAATTCGTCTAATTTTCCCAATATTTACAGTGAAAACGCGGGCGATAATGCAAGATTTATGCGCCACCGCGACTCGGGATCATAACGTGTACGCGTCTTTTCGCCCCAGTATAGCGACAAAAGACGCGGAAACGCGTAGTAAAATGAACACTGCAGTACAATTACATCATATAAACTGATTATCCAATTTCTTAAAATGACACAAGCCTGCAAGTTAGTTAACATGTTTTAGCCACAAAACCATTGCTTTTCTAAAGGAAAAAATATGGTATGTAATTTTCCCCCTGGAAACTCCTTTTAGCACACAGCTTTAAATGATTGCTAAATGCTCTGGCAAAGAAACACCCAATTGCTACAACACCCCCCATCGAAAGTCCGGACAGGATGTAAATCTAAATACAAACATCACATTCAGTGGCAGGCTGGAAATTAAAGGAAATTCACTCATATTGGGCAGAACATGGGTTGAACAGCTAATCTCTGGAAACTAGTAAAAAGAAAAAAAAATAAATCGTTTGCAGATGATGGTGCTGTAATGACCAGGAGAGACTTGTGGACATTTTATTGCCTGTCCGGATATCATTTTCTACATATATATTTTAATTTACATTTATACCTATCACTGTATGGCGTCTGGTGGGTACTTCATTAACACAAAAGTATGTGGGCTGTATATATGTACATAAAAGCTTTGCTAATGGAAGTTTCTGCCTTCTGAAGATGTTTCTGGGGTGAATTCATATGTATTTGGTTCTATTCTCTGAGCATGTTTCCATACATCAGACGATGCATCGATGACTATTGTCTGCAGATACCCATGTGCTGATTTTAGTGTGTCCATGTACTTGATTTTACTAGCATATTTTGTTGTATAAACAGTAAGGTCATCAATGGAAATATGATTTGTCTGATTCAGATTGTTGGTTGGTTTGCTAAAAAAACTAACAGTCCATAAATAACCATCAACAAGCTGTCAAGTTTCACAATTTCAATGACTTATCTTCAATGGATGCATGAAAGGCTAGTTATTTGATGGAATTCCACTCAATTTCACCGTGGCTGGCTATGTTTTAGCCACAGACGGTCACATGGATTCAGCAACTGGTTAAATCCATATGCTTCATTTTAGATTTTGGAGATGTTTAATCAGTTTTCACAAGCAAAATATTACCAGATATTCATTCTTTTTAAAAATCAACTACTGGTTGTGGAAGATTAAAACCATCTCCAACTCCACCAAACAACCACTCAGATTTTATTAATATTCTTACATTTTTAAAAACAAAATTTACAACAGATGGCTGACACCAACAATTTCTAAATTTCCTGCAGCAGTTTTTGGATATGCACTCTTGACCATTGGTGTTTGGTATTTAAAAATATATCCTGAAATATTTATAGAAGAAAAAGAAGTGACAAAATGTGTTGGCATACGACATCATTCAGCAATTAGAATCCATGGAAACTCACATGCTGAAGCTTTGACTGGGTGCTTTGATGGCTTTCTTGTAGCCTTGCTTAAGGCTCAAATTTGCATGATATCTTTTCAAATATGCCCACAGACATTTGGTATTCATAAAGCACTCACACATGTTAAGAGATAGAACTTCATCTGACAGATATCTTTCTCTTAGGCTGTATGCTGCTGTAAAACTCAGTACATGTATGAGTACATTATAGAAACTGAACCTCCATTATCTGAACTGAAAATTTTCCCTAACTGCAAAGAAACTTGAGCCTTCAGCAAGGCTAGCTTTCTTCTCTACTGTAAACTAAAAATATCCCCACATTTTCCAGGGTTTATTGCATAAAAAGCAACACATGTTTTTTGCAAAAGCTAACAGAACCTTTAAAAATGGATGCCCCCAATAAAATAGCTAATATCTTTTACCAGTTTTTGTCATATTGGGTTCCACAATGAGAGCCAGTGATATATGGATGACGTATATTGCCTGAAAGTTTTTTATAATTGTGCCCCAAAGACCAGAGTCCACCCTCAAGTGAACTCACTAAATTTTATTGTGTATATAACGGGGACAGTTCAGTATTCTTCTTTTGTGAAAAAAACACACATAGAAATTGAAAGTTTTAAGGTAATTTATATAAGGAAGCATTTAATACAAAGAACCTCCCACAAGAATTTCCACATGGAATCAAACATTGTTAAAAAACTAAACTTAGATTTTTAGTTTGGAAATAGGTAAAGTATTTTCCTTCATAGAGCCTTTTAGTTGTCTCTCCTGGCTTTAAAATACTTATTTTCTTTGAATTATTTGAACCTGGTGTTCTGATACCAAATTTGTTAAGAATTGGATGGTCAATTTAAAGAAAACCTTTAAGTAAATTAATAATATTTTATAAGATTACAATAAGAACATATTTCTTATGATATTTTCAAAGCATTGCATTACAATCATTCATAGCATGTATTTGGCTGTTTCAGACTTCAATAGTAAATCCATGTACTAAAATATTGAGGAGAAACACCTACATTTAGACTATGGAATTACTTTCAAAGTTTGGGTACTTTTTGTGGAAATATACCGGAAACTATTGTACCAGTACATCAATATTTAGACTTACTTTTATTCCATTTCCAAATTGATAATACAAAACAAATGTGATATAGACATCCATGTAATCAACATATCCCTAAAAATGCATTTTTGTTGTTCCCCTCCTTGCATGAAATTTGCATTGTTCAACTTTGGTTAAAATATTTTTAAATGAATACTGTCTGTAATTGTCTTGTTAACAACAGGAAACAGTATGGATATTTTTTCCAAAGACATAACATCCTATATGTTTTTTAAAGATTATATAGAAATATAAAATGTGAAATACTCTTTTCAATTAAAGGTTGGAAACACACGGATATAATACTTTACTTTGTGGCAAGAGAACTGAGTCATTTTGTTTCGTACATTGATTGATAAATTGTGTTGCAACATAATATGCAAAAAAAATAGCATCAGAGATGCCTGTACCCCACAGCCTGGGGAAATAATTTCAACACCATGAGATATAAAAGTAGTGAAACAGTACAAAGATGGGGATACTTTCAGGGCATTGTCAGTTATATAAAGCTCCAAATAAT
The DNA here is from genome assembly GCA_964017235.1 of Sabellastarte sp. h YS-2021. Taxonomy (NCBI): domain Eukaryota; kingdom Metazoa; phylum Annelida; class Polychaeta; order Sabellida; family Sabellidae; genus Sabellastarte; species Sabellastarte sp. h YS-2021. The sequence goes on along the minus strand of OZ024929.1, from coordinate 76,564,110 downwards.
GTTTAAGTAGAGAAAATAACATCTAAGCGAAAGAAAATATATGTAAAGATAAAGAATTAAAACAAGACAATTCAATAGCTTGATGACAGCATTAATCAGCACACTAAAAATTACGAAGCTGTACAACTTATTAATTGGAGAATAGCTGTCAATGGAAATAGCACAATTATGTAAAAGTGCATATAATAATCAGTTGCAGCAATCCATATATCTTTGTCATAAGAGAAAGATGTCTCAAATATGGCAGGTGAACACACTTTGGCAGAGCCAAAGTTAAAGGTCACACCATGATGCACACCTACACCCCCTAACCAATGTCTTTACCAAGTGTCAACCTTCTACACCTTATGGAATCAAAGAAATAAACCCAGACAATATTTTAAAACTCATGGTCACTATGACAAGGTCAAATCTAGGTCACACCATGATGTTGCACACCTACAACCTACAACCAATGTCCCTACCAAGTATCAACTTCCTACACCTTACGGTTTCAAAGATATAGCCCAGACAAGATTTTATAGGTCAAGGTCACTACAGCAAGGTGTAATCACCAAGTTGGGGAGGCTTCCAAATTTTGCAAGGGGGTTCAAAATATTTCTTCAGACTTTTATATATATATACTTTTATATACAAATTTTGCATGCAGACAGATATCTTGGGTACCGACTTTCTTTACTTGTTCTTGTCAGATTAAATTATCAGTTACATGAAGAAGTGAAGAAGGCCTCTCTTTTACATAGATATTCAAATGTATGTCAAATCTTTTTTATATTTAGGTTTCTTTTGTGTATGATTATAGTAGTTGAAGAAAATATATGGTTTTGTTAACAAGTTTAGTTACATAAACTTTAAAAGTGATACCAAATATTGAACATTTGCCAAACACCACAACAAAAATTGAAATAATGCTTATATTCCAATTTATGCTACTAAGTTTAAACAAAGAGTTTCATTTTCTGACAGATTATGACAATGTGAAAATGTTAATGCAGTATTTGTTCTTGTCACTATTTTGTTGTTTTATCATAAAGGCTGTCACATGTGGATAGTTTATTGCACTTTGAGAGCTTGAATCATGTATTTATGTTTTATACCATAGCTTACAGAAGCAAAGCAAAGCTGATATTGTTTGTCATATTTGACATGTATGACACAATGATATGGGATGGCTCTGAATTTATTATTAAAAATACTTGAGATATATTTGTGTAATCTGATTAACAGAAATTAATCAACATAAATGATGAATAAGAGAAATAAATGTATGTATATCTTGAACCGAAGTTTGAGCTGTTTAAAGGACTTTACACTATGTACAACTAGGCAAGGTCTTCCTGATATAGCTTAAATATTCAGACATTCACACTGACACATGTTGAACAGTTTGTACATTGTACAATACTTGAAAATGTTATTTCCCAACTGAAAAAAAACCAACAGATTTTTGACACCAGACACCTTTATACATATATATAGAATGCATATACATATGATTTACATGATATTTAAGAGGTCCTCAGTGGCCTCTTAAGTTAGCAAGTGTGGCATCTAATCACAGGCTGTCACCTCTGTGTGGGTTCGACTTCCCATAAGTGGCAATGCTGAGTACCTCTACCAATATGACCCTGGTTGTTGAGCGGGACATATTTAAGCCCCAACTTTGATTATATGATATTTGTCTATTAATTACTGGCTGACTGACAATTTTAGCTTGTATTTTTAGTTAAAATGGATGATAAACTATGATCAGTAATCAGTCAGCCTAGACTAGCTCCAAGTGTTTGTATTTCTTATTCCACCATATCTGACATACATGGAATCATTATGAATCCATCATGATGGGTGTGGGTATTGCTTTCTCAAAAAAGTCATTCAGTCCTCATATAATACCGAAGACAAAAGGACTTGAGGAAAGTTCAGTGTCAGCCATAGTTGGCTGTAAGGAAAACACTTCCAACAAGAAAAACACCCAGAGAGATCAGACCTCTTCCAAGGCCCAATACCTCCAATGTGAATTATGAGCGATTAAGTAAAACTCCACCACAATTTCCTGGATCTAGACAGTGAGATGGATCACCATCAACATTTAATTATCTGTTTCTTGTGACATTATCAACATTTCCTAAAAGTTTAATCAAACTCCATCCAATACTTTGAGTTAATTTGCAAAAAGAAACAACAAACAAATGTCACCAATTACATAACATCTTTGTTCGAGGTTAATAATATCTATGAATTGGATGAGATAGGTGGTCATAGTTTAGTGATCAGTGCTTTGGAAACAGCCACACTAATATGAATATCCAGCAAATGAGAAAGGACAGAGGATAATAGTAAAAGTATCTATGAAATACTATGATTTGTCGGTGATAAATGCAAAGTATGGTTCATCTTTCTTTGTATTATTGATGTAGACTAATTGTTTCTTTGCAATAGTCTTGTTAAATTTAAATAGATATTGGTGTTACTTTTTGGCGTGCGTAATCTGCATAAAACTTTGGATTTCTTAATGTACCTAAATAGCATTTGAAAGTTATAATTGCTTCAAGGAGGAATCTGAAATACAATTCTCTCTTAAGTAGAAGTATATTTTAAGTAGTATAAGGTTTATAAGTTATTTTTAGTTTTAAGTATATACTTACCTGTACTTGAGAATAAGAATTATATTTGCATTTGAGTTTAAACTCAAATTTAAGGTTTAAACCTTAAATTGTAGGATTATGTTTGAGTTTGAGATTGATTTTAGGATTTTTTGTGACTACTAAAGAAGCCTTTTCCGTTAAAATCTTTATTTTTGGATTTCATGGCTTAGTAGAGATACTGGTCCATTAAAATCCTCCTTAGTAAGGTTTAACATGCTGGACTAAACTGTATCAATTTATCACATTTGTCATATTTTGTATTTGTTAAATTAGAAATTGATGGCCACTTTTCCTACTTTTCAATTTACCTGATGAGTATTTCTCCTGATGGTTACTTTTCCATACACCAGATATTTTATATGGCTATTGCTTACTAACACTGGCACGGTAAGTTGCTGAGATATAGACCGGACAAGATTTTCAAACTCAAGGTCACTGCGGCAAGGTCAAATCAAGGTCACACCATGACGTTGCACACCTACACCCCCTAACCAATGTCCCTACCAAGTATCAACTTCCTACACCTTACGGTTTCTGAGATACAGCCCAGACAAACTTTTTCCCGTTGTCCGCCCACCCATCCAAACACCATGGGTGGAAACAATACCCCGACATCCCTTAAGGGCTGTGGGGTAAAAATTAAAAGAAATATTATTATGCTAAATTGATATTTAAAGCAGCATAACTGATGATTGAATAATGAATATCTGTATTTGCCTTTTAGCCTTACTTCATCCATGAATTTTTTTACCGCAGTGAACAAAAGGTCATATCAAGGGAATCTTAATTGAAGCCTACAACCTCTGAGGTACTGTACACTGTATTGTATATTGATACCCAGTGCAATATACAGGACTCAAAGCTTTATTTGACCAATCCCAACTGCACAAGTACAGCCTAAGCCCTCTAGTGACTGACATTTCCCTTCACTGAAGACAGAGGCTCAGAGATGACCCTTTATCAATGTCCCAGACAGAGGTTTTTATCCTGCCACTGGGGATAAGACCCAATGAAATAAGATTACAATTTGATGTGGTCATCTGAGGCACTTTCTATCTACCTATGCCTGGATTTGAACTCATGTCCTCTGTGTTTGTAGGTGAGTGTGTTACCCATTTGGTCAGAATAACAGATAAATATAGAGATGGGAGCTAAGTAGATCAAATTAATGACTTTTTTACAGCGGCAAAAACATCCCCAAAGTAAACCTTGCTTGTTCAGATAAGACTCATAAAACAAACTGATACTATGATAATTACTGCAAGCACTCCATTATCCATGAAACTGTCATACAAAAAGTGACACAAACCATTGTAAGCAGCACAATCTATGGATAAAGACAAAACATCACAGCTTTTTAAACAATTTTGTGGACCTTAAGCTAATATCTGTAAGCATTTTCTTCCCATTAAGTAAACTACCTCAATTATTAAAACTCTAAATTTTAAAGTATATTCTACAACTGAAATATCAAAAGTGAAGTCAACCTTCAATAACACCGAACAGGAATAGTCACATTACCATGTCAAAAGTAAATACTAAAATCAGACACAACTTATAATTTTGAGCTTAATCCCAGTAGAATGAGTCTGTGACTAGTTGTTTGAGAACTGAATGAGCTCAAAACTATCTCTGAGCCAATTTTCTTAATAGTGCAGACCCATATCTTCCCTTAGTACTTTTGACAAGTGGTTTACACTGTTCAGTTTGGGCATCTTTTAAATGAGATAACAACAACAAAAAACATGTTAACTGAACAAAAACATAAATTGTGAAAAGACTGTGCAAAAGAGTAGTTAAGTCAGGCTAAATAATTTTTTTTCTCTTAATGATAACTTACTTACTCAATAATTCAATGTAATTATCTTGAATTGTTGACTCATCTTGATACTTCATGATAATTACCTCAATTCACTTCATCTAATCCTGATAATTCTAGATAAATAGAATAATATTAGGGCTATATTTAATACCAAAACATATTTTCTCTCTTGTTGTCAACTCTCTTATAATTCTTTAATTCAAATTAATAAATCAGACCATAATTCTAATTCTACTTTTATGGCACTTTATCTCTGTTTTAAAGAGAGACTTCAAGGCATGGCTTACAGAAAGCTGAGATCCATAGTCTATTGGCCAGAGACATATATTGGGGGTCATCGCCATGGAGAAGCACCAGGGGAAGCCAAAAAAAATACGATAGGCAAGCTTTTGCAAAGAGATACAGTTTCAACTTCTTTCTGAATAAGGAGAGAAGAGTGGCTGAATATACATCATCTGGCAAATCATTCCAAATCACTGGAGCATCATATGCAAAGCTGAGACCAAATGCCCAGTAGCGAAGGAAGTCATGGCCATTTCATTTTTAAAGGATTCTGTTGACCAATCAGACACAAAAACTTGGAAACTTCTACAATATTAAAATCGCTTTCAGTTGTATCTGACTGCATAGTTTCTGGCCAGCCAAAGACTAGGTATGTCATTATCAGATAGGCTCATGGTTCAACATTTTTCTAACTCCTTCAGTTATTATGCCCCAACTCTCTGTAACTCCTTTCCACATAAGAAATAGCTAGCCCCCTGTCATATCCTTCATAGACTTTCTTCAAGTCCTTTTGTCTAAGGTATTATATGCGGACTGTATGACTTTTTTACTAGAGTTTGGGGCTGACAAAAGTATTTGTATTTCTCCAGACAGTAGCTTTTCCCACTCATCAAATGGCTTCATAATGGTTCCATATGTATGTCAGATTTGGTGGAATGAGAAATACAAAGATTTGGAGCAAGTCTACATCCTTCAGGAAACATGTTAAAACTCAACTGTTCAACTCAAGCTTCCCCACTTGTAATTCTTTCATCCGGTCAACCCATAATCTCTGGACTACTGACCTAGATCATCCCTCGACTATCTGTACGAAATATACTCTTTTTAACCCAGCGCACTGAGTTCCATATTGTGGGGAAGATATTGTGCCTGCAAAGCTGTACATTGGATGAAGTCAGGCCACATGGGCTTTCAGAGAATATTTTTCTTAGTTCAGTCCTACTAGTCTTCCTTAGAGAGACACAGAGAAATAAGAAAGAAAAAATGACAACAATCATCCAATCTATTTGTGGGCTAGTATTGTTGAGAAGTCTCCCATGTAATCTTTCTATTGGTCTTTTGTAAACTTCTTAACATTTTCCCTGTTACATCTCTTGGCAGCAGCAAATTGAGCCTGTGTTCTTCTGTGAATTGACATGATACCTTTGATCTCTATACAGCTTCTTTATTTCAGCATATATATTTTTTTCCAGTACTGTGGCTGTTATTTTTTTACTTGACTTTGAAAGGCTTCTATATTTATCCAGGGTGGACCAGATTTCCTTGTGGTAAAATTCTTATTGCAAAATTTGACCAGTTACCTTTTACAGTACAAGAGATAATAAAGCAAGTCCCTATAAATGTATATCAAACCTCCATTATCTGATCTTCTATTATCCAAATACTCCATTTTACGAACCTATTTCCACTCTTCTATGTTTATTTCAAAAACACCTTTTCCGTTTCATGAACCTTCTATTATACAAACAAAATCCCTCTCAGCTTGTTCTTATAATAGGAGTTTGCAAATGGTTTAGTTTATAGTAGATTCATATTTCTCCAGACAATGGGTCTGATCTGACTTGAATATCTGGTAAACTGATTGGGGTTTAACATACTTTTTTCAACATATTGTACTGGTCATAGAACTGTGGACTGTCAAGGGGCTGGATGAAAGGAGTGCACACTAGTTGGTCAAGATCCTGCACTATCATGCACCAGCTAGTAACTACATGTGTTAGTGGTCGCTATTACTGTGTATCACAATATCAATATTTTAAACTGTAAGTTATTGAGTAACATCATCATGCCTAAATTAATTTTAAAAATTAAAATGTTACAGCACGACATTTACATTTGAAAATGTTTTTTTTAAAACTAGAATACAATTTAATTAGCAGTAACAACATAAGCATTGATTAAAACCTAATCAGTAAAAACCTTGGATTAGATGTTGTACTTCACAGAACTACAAAATATAAATTATTTCTTGCTATAAAACAGAATGTTACAGCTACTCTTTACGAAAATCATGAAGTTCGAAGGTTTAATAAGTTAAACGGATACAGATGTGAAAGCACTTACCTCACACAATTAATCCTTTTGATGTAATTCTGTAAAATCCTTGGGTTAGATGTTGTACTTCACAGAACTACAAAATATAAATTATTTCTTGCTATAAAACAGAATGTTTTAAGCTGATCTAAAGGCAATTTACAAAACTAAACAGATATTACCCATCTCAACGTTGTTACACAATGTTTCCAAAGAGTTAGATTGTCTTGAAGTAACAAACATTTTGCACTGGCAAAAACCAATTGCCACATTTCAACAAGAATGAAAGAAAATGAAAACAATGACTTTATTGTTAGCCTTAAAACTGGTATCATCTTCTGGGTTAGATGCTCGGAATGTCAAGCTTCATTTTCCTGATGAACATAAGTTTAAAGTTTTACCTGCAAATTCAACTCCACATTTGCATGAGTTCTTATTTGTTGAACACTGTACACATACATAAATATTACTAAAGAAACTGGCCAAATACATGTATTTATGTGTACAGTCCTGATGAAACAAACAACTATCTACGTAACACAAAACCTAAACCAATTCATTTGCATACAATTCGTCATAAAGTCTTTAATTTCCGGCAGTAAATCTACACCCATAGGGTTAAACAAATCTCTCTGTTTAAACTTAATGTCCATCAAAATAGTAAACCTACACCAAGAAAGACAAAAGTGAAATGTGTATCACATACATATCCTAACTGAAAAAAATTGTTTTATAAACACAACCCTCCTTGTTTTTCTGTGTTCAGTTTAAAAATGATGTACTCCCTCTGTACTCCACACACAATGCAATACACACTATTTCCAACTGTAAGTGAGTGTTTCCACAGAACCAACCAATCCCTTATTTTATCTCTTTCACCAATATATGAATATTTTTTCCAAAAACTTGACTTTCACCTGACCAGGGATGTTGATGCAGAAGACTGATAATCGATTCCAGTTTCCCATTCATGCAGTGAATGCATATTTCATTGTATGTAGTCATATTTGGTACTAAGATCCTCTTCCTCTTTTTGTTCTTAGGATATACTGTTAGAGAACCATCAAAGTCAGTTGGAAAATAAAGTGAATGTTCATTTAAAAAATAATAAGGCTGACCGATTGACTTTTAACATCTAGCTTGCAGAAACAGCATCTACCATCCACGTGTCGATCATGGTGGACGGACGTTTCGGTCTAGGACATTTCGGACAGGCCATTTTTCAGGGGTGGACGTTTCAGAAAGATTAAAATTTTTAATACATTTTTAATGATTTAACCTTTAATTAATACAAATATGATGAAAACATGTATTGTGTCACATTTTCAACATTTATCACTACACTTTACAATATCTTTATCATTTACATGTTTAAACACTTATATTAAATAGTATAGTAATAAATGTGGTGCAGTAAATGTTTTCATCATACTTATATTAATTGAAAGTTTAATCTGTAAAAATCAGTTCAAATATATATGTCTTTATCTTTTTTGGTGTATCTTTATTATTTACATGTAAATACACCTTGAAGAATAGTGTATAGTATTGTGATAAATGTGGAAGATGTGGCACAATAAATGTTTCCATCATACTTGTATTAATTGAATGTTTAATCATTAAAAAATATGCTAAAACTTTTATCTGTCCGAAACGTCCACCCCTGAAAAATGGCCTGGCCGAAACGTTCTAGGCCGAAACGTCCTAGACCGAAACGTTCTAGGCCGAAACGTCCTACATTCATCGATCATAAGGGAACACATCCTAACTGTACTGTGGAGTATGCATGTGGCTATTGTTTATCTTTTACTTTTCTCTCCCCCTCAATCTCCAGTTCATCTCTGTTGCCTGTACACATACTAGACATTTTATATTTCTAGGAGATGCTCCATGCTTTCACCAGAACTTTCATTCATGCACAGTTGGAAATATTTTTGGAAATGTTTCTGGACACAAGCTCAAAGCACAGATGCACCAAACTGCACTGCGTGAATGTAAACAAGGCATAAGTTCAGATACAGTTGATTATTTTCACTACTGGCCTTTCCTTGGACTAACTCTGAACAGTATCATAGGTCTAAGTTTTGTTTTTTTATGTCTATTTCAACAGGTCAGGTCATATCAGGACAGCCTGTAGTGTATTTCATCATAATATGATGTATGGGCATGTTAAATTATGCAAATTATATGTTTATCAGTTGTTTTTGTACATAATATGTTAACATTTTTAATTGATGAGTATAGCCCATGACATGATTTACATTATTCAATTTAAATAATTCAACAGATGTATATTTGTTTTTAGACTAAATAATGTGTGTATTTAAATAAATTTGAAAAAAAAACAACAAAACATATGTATCAATAAAAACACTAGTGCAGCATAGATTAACACAAAAAATGTTATATGCTGTGAAAAACAACCCAACTAAATATTGCAATTGTTCTTCCTTGAACCATGCTCGATGGCAATCGTGCTAAATGTTTCATTTGAACTACTACTAGAGAATATCAGTTGAGTTGCAATGGCTGTGGCTCCATCTCTGTCAGAAATTGCCAATTTATGCCAGAAATATTGCACAAAAAATATATGTACACATTGAAATCTATATGGGGCCTCATAAAACACACATTTTATCTGCTAGTAAAAATTTATCACTCCAGTTGTGAAAAGTGTTGACATGCATGTAGATTTAAGTCCAAACATTAAACATCAATTTTAACACACTGTACATTGTTCCATGACTAAAGGGGTGACAGCCATATGATGAAATATTAAACTTGCTAACCACTGGGCCATTGAGTTCTGCCCAAATGAATCGAATAATCACTGGGCCATTGAGTTCTGCCCACATGAATCGAATAATCACTGGGCCACTGAGATCTTCCCAAATGGATCAAATAACCACTGGGACACTGAATCAAATAGCCACTGGGCCACTGAATCAAATTATGACTGGGCCACTGAGGTCTCCCCAAATGGATCAAATAACCACTGGGCCACTGAATCAAATAAATATTGGGCCACTGAATCAAATAATGAGTGGACCACTGAGGTCTCCCTAAATGAATCAAATAACCACTGGGCCACTAAATCAAATAACAGCTGGGTCTCTGAATCAAATAAAAACTGGGCCACCGAGATCTCCCCAAATAAATTAAATAACATTAACCCAGCTAAACTTTACATCTTTGAAAGGCTATATTATCTCTCATCAGGGTTCAGAAAAGACCCACGCTGACTGGGCTCTTTGGCCCACCCTTTTGCAGTTCACACCCTGGGAGATTGAAACATTCAAGTTATTTATCATCTCCCCCACCAAAAATGAGTGGTCTTGTCAAACCAAGGCAGTTTCTGGTGCTTTTTGTGATCAATCATTGATAATTATGGACAATTATGCCTTTATCTTCTGATTTGCTTGACTAATCAAATGGAAAAGGGGAACAGCACACTACATAGTTTAGGTGATATAAGGTTGTATCTGACACAAATCCTTATTAATGTTGGTTTGTTGGCCATACAACATCTGTTGGGGAGTTGTTTTACTCTGTCTGAACCAAATTAATACTTATGGAGAGGACTTAAATTATTCCATGAGCATCTATGAAAAAAACAAGAATGGAGTTTTACAAGACATATATAAAATACTGCTTAAAACTTCAGTACAAACATGTGCTTTGTACAACAAATAAAAGACTTGTGAAAAGTTCCGTTTTTCAGTTTATGCCAAATTATTTCAAATGTTTTTTTCTCTTGTTTTGATACACAGCTTCACTGAATGAACATATAAATTTTGCTTTTGCACTTTAATGTGCAAGAAAAAGTTTCCTCTGTAAACAGAAAGTTCTACATGGAAATATTTTAACCACTGAATTCAACAGTAATCTTGTCAATGAAGTAAAAGAAAAAAAATTCAAAATTCAAAAATTCATTTCAACCATTGCATCATGTTCCATTTGTAAATATTTCATTCAGCGAAAGGGCTTAGTATAATTGTAACTTTACGATTGTTGTCCAATTGCAAATAAATATGTTTAAATAAAAAAAAAGAAAAAAAAAACCCCGCAAGAATAACAAATAAAAAACACTTTCCCAGTGCAACTGCTGTTGCCAATCTGACCCTAGTCCAAATCCCATATTAAAATCTATTTTTTTTTCTTTCTCAACCTTTTACATTTCTATTCCATCTTAGAGCCACCAAGAATTCTAGACTGTTTTGTATATTTATGTATGTCCATCTCCAACAAGTTCTACCTATCAAGAATTATAGACTCTTTTGTATGTTTATCTATGTACTTCCTGGTTACTGCAGGACTTAAAACACTTTTTGACTCATTTTACTGCACAACCAGTGACTGACATTCTCCTAACCGAAAGACAACCCAGGTTCTCTGTATTTTTATGTGAGTGTGTGACACACTAGGCCACAGTTGCAGATATAACTAGCATGGAAAATTTCAATAGAAAAAGTCATCTAAAATCCAACCATTTACTTCTAGTTAAAATGAAATTCTGCTTTTCAGCATTGTTGTTTGGACAAGAGTTTTTTTTCTAAAAATGGTTATACTGACCTTGTACTAACATTTATTTCTGTTATTTCAATGAAGTGGGTGTAGTTCCAAAACAAACAAATAAACAAAATGGCTCATCCTATATACAGGATGCTCACACCTTCTAGCCTATCACTAGCAGTTTGAGACATCATGTATTTGATTCATGTATTGTTTTTATCTGCTTATAAAGAACATTGGATTCTTGTGCCAGGAAACCTTTGTATCCTTATTACTTTATAACTGGTGGTGCTGTTCAGTTTTTTAGTAAGTAATAATACTTTCATTGTTTGACCCCATATTGTTATTATTTTTATGTTTCACAAAAAAAAAAAAAAAAATGAATACACAACAAGAACGCATAATTTGAGTCACAAAAAGGTAATAAACCGTACATATATTTATTTTAGACACATCCTTGTTTAACATTGTAAGATGACAGCAAAAGTACACATTAACTATAGTTCTAGCTTGTTTTAATTTCACAAAGGCAAGTTAAAGATTAAAAGTTGCACATTGCCATTTGCCAGGTCACACTTTCTCAAGGAGTTTCTCCCCATCACTTACTATTACTGTAACTTGTAGCCCGTCTCCCCCACCCCTCAACACTTAAAAATACTGATAGAAAACTAGAATATCACTTTGGCATGGTCATTTTTCCATGCTACTCAATTAGTACAAATTTGTTGTAAACACCAAATTTAATTCTAACCAATCACAAATACTGATATATAAATTTTCATGTTTTTATGAAAAGAAATCACAGAAAATTTACACAAATATGGCTTTCCTGTTCAAGATTTATCAAATTGCCAAGTTACTCTGTATGTTGTTTTTACTTTTGCTTGCCCTATCAGTTCTCTACAACTACTTTTGAAATCTACAAAAATCAACAGCACCTTCAACTAGGCTAAGCCATTAAATGCGTAATGGATGCACTGATTGGTCTAGTCATTCAACTCAATGACTGGCAGTTGATGGAAATTGTAATTAACACATTTCTGGACAGGCACAGGTAAATTCCTCAGTAATGACAAAGGTAGTAAATATTTGTAAATTAATGGACAGATTTCTTTTTTTATCTCCTGCCTGAGGCTGAAGGCCGTGGTCAGGAGATTATAAAACGCCTTCTGTACATGCCTGTGTCTGTCCATTCGTCACATTTTTACATAAACTTTAATATCTTATTCAGTTATAAAGATATCTTCACCAAATTTGCAGGGAATGTTTATGGCTATGAAAACTGTCTGTGCAAAATTTTGGCCTCACTTTGAATAACCAAATGGCCACCATAACTAATTGTTTGAAAATCATAAAGGTGCTCTAAATCTTGAAATATCGCAGCTAGCTTCATGACATTTGCACAAAAGATATATGGCTAGAAAAGCTAGCCTGACAGTAATTTGGCCTAGCTTCGAAAACAAAATGGCCATAATATGACATGTTTAATGTTAAATGGGATTATCCTATTAAAAGGCCTTATATCTCCCTTATCATTGCTACTAGGGGTTCCACATGTGAAAACAACTTAAAGGAAGTCATGGCCTGAGACTTTTCTAATTGCTGACTTTTACCTTTGACCACTTTTTCAATGTCAAGTGGGGTTATCTTACTACAAAGGCCTTATATCTCCTTTAGTTCTCCATTATTACTGATTCTAAGGCGGGAGATAACTGCTGCGGCAGTGACCTTGTTTTTTAAGAATTTGTACTGGATTTTTGTGATGTTTATAAAATGAACTGAACCAACTCGCAAAATGCATCAAAAAAGTTAAGGAAACTTTGGAGGACCTAGTTGTAAGGTGGATGAATGGCATGCTATAATCATGTAAACCTCAATCTGGGGCAAAACACATTGGCATCCCACAAATGTTTCTGATTCTAGGATAATGAAGATATTGCATTTTAATCCAAAAGGTCCCAAATTACATGTAATCTGCCTGGGTATACATAACTGAATGGGAGGTATATTTTTAGACTTTCCACTAGTAACATGAAAAGGAGACAGTAAAATAAAATGTGCTAATAAAAATAACTCAAAGGTGGAAACATATTAAAGAAAGGGTTGAAAATTGTACAGGTTTATTGTCTTTTCACAATTGCTTTAAGTTTTCCCATCTGTTTTTATGCAGTTAATCTGAATGATGGTTATAAAATTTCACTTTTATATTTTAGAAAACTGGTCTCGATACTATGACAAAATGACATTCCCTCCTAACTTGAGTACTTCTCAGAAATAATTAAGCATTTGATGAAACTTTAGAAGCCTGATGCTTATAATTTAATTAAAATTGTTGTATAATAACTTTCATCACAACATATATGAACAAAAATATTAAACATTAAAGGTATTTGAAGCATAGAAAGACATATCTGCATAGTTTAGTTTATGTATAATCATTATATAAATTAACCTCTTGCACAATAAAAGAAACCTACATCATTTATCAAAAGTATAAAAAATGTAAAACACAAATGCCAGAGATGATATTGATGCAAGTCAAGTTCACTGACATAACTGGAAAAAAGTAAATTTCCTTAACTACAATTTGTTTTTCTGAATTGTGGCTTCTATATCCTGCACCTATTAATCACAAAGAACACCTATACGCCCAATGTACCACTCACAAAGTCTCGGATCATTTCTCAATGTCACTACTACATTCATAACAGTGTTGTCACACTTCCCTGGTTGGTGCTTTTTGGAGGGTACAGGTATTTGATACAGAGACAATTCCTGACTGGAGATTTTATACCCAGGCTAGGGCATTCTGTATCAACTATTGGATCCACATATCCATTTACCGTCATGAACAAAATATTGTGAAATAAAGTGCTAAGTGGCTCGACTGCCGTCTTTAGTTTTACAACTGTCGGTAGCAAAAAACTGATGATGAAAAATCTGTCACAATAAATTTGACCATGAGAGGACAGTTAGTGTACCAGGTCTGTGTCCCCACTAAGTTATCCACATGTTGGTGGTATAGTGACACTTTCTATCAATTTAGAACTACTAAAAATACATTTCATCTGGAAAGATAAAAATAACATTTTTTCAGTACAATATACAATGGCACTGCATCACAATTAAAATGAATGATGATCTTAAGAAGTGTGAACAGCACAATAGCTAGGTTATATAAAATAAACAAATAAAAATGCTTAAAAGAAATTACACAAATTAACATATTTACATAAATAGTTTGTTTTCTTTGTGGAAAACATGACTAGAATACATTATACATGTACATTATACATGTACTTCTTTTGCAGACCATATGTCAATGTTCACACATATGTGTCCAATATTTTTATGAATTAAATTACTTATTCCTATATGCAGCTTTGACGATACCCAGATGTGCTGTAGATATTAGCATAATCCTTTGATCACCCCCCAGTGACATACAAATGCATCTGTGATAACAGAACTAAGGTATATACACAATCCACAAAAACTCATGACATTTGTACAATGAGATCAGCGTATGCAGTGTCTAAAGAAGTCACAGAAGATTGGTTCAGATTTGTTTATCACCTTTGCAAAGTGGTATCTAATGTTTACAAAAAACAATCTTGGTCTGGATGATATCCCAGAAATCTACCCATATAACACTATTTACCATGAATATTTAGTCACAAAAATCATCCAGATTCCCTACAAGTATGGGCATGGTAAAAACTATGGGCAACCCAGTTTTTTATAACTGATACAATATACTAATGGGGCTTTCACTTATCTCCAGATAAATGGATTTTTTCTAGAAGGGCTGTATATACCCTACAGGTACGATATAATCAGGTCAGATGCAAGCCCACTTTAAACTGAAGATATTGGTGAAAAATATTTCAAAATTGGTCAAGAAATATGGAGGTTGAAACTCTGTTGATTAAATGGAATCCTCTGTTGTTTGCTGAAAAAAACCAACAATGAGATATAATTAATTTGAAGAATTTTTCAAAATATAAATTGGCTTATATCATATGCTCATCAGTGTGAAAAACGAAAGTACATCATAAGAGTTCCAACTGTATTACCTCTGCCAAGGATATGTAATTGGCAGTGTTTTTTGTTTCCAAAATAACTCAAAAAGATATGTATAAAATTTTTCAGGAAATGTTCACAATGGCATAATTACAGATGACTAGATCCAGTTATAACATCGCTTTAATTAATTAATTAATTTATTTGGGGTTTTACGTCTCTTTCAACACTGTACAGGTCATATCACAACGGGTAGTTGGAAGGGCAGAGGAAACCAGTACATACAGTTTGTCAGGGTTCTGTACTGTAAACTGCCGACCAACGACAAGCAACTACCAGCTTTCCCACTTGAGGCCGTGCCGGTGTCCCACGAAATCCTCCCCCCTGAAAATCATCCCCCTCAGGGGGAGGATTTTCTAGGAAATCATCCCCCGGGGGAGGATTTCCTAGGAATATTGCCCCCTCGGGGGGTAAGATTTCCTAGGAAATCCTCCCCCCCTGCTTGGAAATTTCCCCCCCCCCACCACCTGGGAAATCTACCCCCGCTTAAGTTTTTTTTATTTTAATGGAATATTACAATTATTTCTAATTGAAAGTTAAGCCAATAATAGAACATATATTTGTCTAGATTCAAACATTTCTAGGAATTTTCCTATACCCCTAATTAAGTTTTGACTTGAAGCAAGCAGAATGTAAAGCAAAAATTAGCTCACATAATCATTTGTACTTTGAAACATTAATAGGTGTTTTGCAAATTTTAGATTGAAAATTAACCAAAATAAAATTCATAAAAACTTTGCCTTAAACATCATTTGATCTAATGGTGTATGTTGACCCAAAAAACATTTAATTTGAAAAAAAAGAGTGCCACTGCAAAAGAAACAGACACAAGAAACATTAAATCCTGTAAAACTTGTGGCATTTTGTGTCACCTCTCTTGTCTGTGGCAAGATATGAAAAGTGGCTCTTGAAATCACAACAATTGTAACATAGTGTTTAAGTTTCATGTGTCTGCATCATGCTTTAGGTTTGGGTAGTACTTATACAAACTTAGTTATCATATGTGTCTGCTAAGTGTATGCATCATACTTTACATGTTTTTTTATATAATAGTGTTTCCTAATTGTTTATGCTTTGTTTCTTGTGTTTATTATTTCAATGTAACAAAACTTTGCAGAATATTTTTTCACTATTGTAAATAAGACTGATAAAACAGAATGGGGGGAAGGATTTCCTGGTGGGGGGGGGGGGGGGGGGAAATTCCTAGGAAATTATCCCCCTCAAGGGGGAGGATTTTCAGGGGGGGAGGAATTCCTGTTACACCGGGAACCGAACCCTGACCTCAGAGGTGGGAGGCGAGAGTGTTACCACTCTGCCACCGTGGTCCCTAACATCGCTTTAAATACATTGTATAGGTTATATCACTACAGGTTTAAGGGCAGAAGAAACCAGAACTATGACAGGTTTAAGGGCAGAAGAAACCAGAACTATGACAGGTTTAAGGGCAGAAGAAACCAGAACTATGACAGGTTTAAGGGCAGAAGAAACCAGAACTATGACAGGTTTAAGGGTAGAAGAAACCAGAACTATGACAGGTTTAAGGGCAGAAGAAACCAGAACTATGACAGGTTTAAGGGTAGAAGAAACCAGAACTATGACAGGTTTAAGGGCAGAAGAAACCAGAACTATGACAGGTTTAAGGGCAGAGGAAACCAGCACTATGACAGGTTTAAGGGTAGAAGAAAGCAGAACAACAACTGCACTGTCAACTGCTGGGCATTGATAAGCAACTACCAACTTCCCTATATAAAGTTTAAACGATACATCTGTTTATACCTCTGTACTGTAAAATTATTATATGGTTTATAAATAGTTTATTGCTGCAAAATACCACCCAAATATATTATATTTTACATAAAATTAATTATTTTCTCTGTGCATAAATATAAATTTTTCACAGTAATTTAAAAACACAGTCGACACTTTTGGAATGGCAATAAAAATGGCCGCCATTAATTGTGGACACACAAGTAATAATTCAAAATGTTTTGTACTTTAATTAGACCCACATATTCACAGATAAACACTCGGTGATAAGTTATTACACATCACAATTGTTATATGTTTATCATATGTACTTCTTATCTTCATCAGAAGGTTATGTTCTTGGGTGAGTTTGTTTGTCTGTTTATTTATCTATGTGATAACTCCAAAAGTAATGAACACATCTTTCTGAAATGTTATATGTGGGTAGAGGGCCTGCCCAAAGGAAGACGTGATATAATTTTTGGAAAGATCTGGACCATCTTTCGGAAATATAAAATCCTGAATTTTTGGATACATGCCCGGTCAGAGGTCTGATTTATATAAGTGCTTTCTATTTTTAATTGTGTGATAAATGTTAAGTGTTATCTCAGATAAGTTCCATTTATAGAAATGAAACTACTTTTTTCTGCCATCTAGTAACTAAACCATCCTTATATCTCAACATAAATGTTTATCTTTCTTAATGTGTTTTTTATTATCTTTCTTATTTATCTGTTTATCTTATTTATCTAAATTTATCTGTCTTAACTACAGTTTTACATCACATGAAGTGGGTATAAGTGTTCAAAACAGTTGGAGTATAATTGCTTTGAATATGACTGGACCAATGGTTGAGTTTCATTGAAGTGATTAGTCTTTAAAGAAAATGCATAGGTCTAAATGTCTTTTACAGGCAAAATGTATAATTACACGGGTACTCAATTTTTTTTTCAGACAGAACAGTCGTAACAGACATGTGAAGAAAAAAAAATCATTATTTCTGTTATTACTGTCCTGTCTGCAAGATTCCCCACCCCCTGGTACATGTTATAGCAATATGAATATTTTCAATAAAAATGTGCAAAAACATTGGAATAAGAGAAATTTTTTTCCTGGGTGAAAAATGACACAGGAGACATTTTCTGTGGGGGGGGGGGGGGGGGGGGGGAGGGAGGGGAAGATTTTAGATAGCATCTTTTCTGGTAGGCATATGTTGGAGGAAGCATATTTTCCTAGGGGCATTTTTTTTCAGTGCACCCATAACTATGTCTTTGTAAGTAACTAGCTTTGCTAAAGGGTTAAGTTTCTTTGCAATTATCGATCAGATCAGATAATGAAGTTTCAGTTTATATAACGTACTCATACATACTGGTTTTTACATCAGCATACAGCGAAGACAGACATGTACAAGTGCTTTATGAATACCAAATATCTGTGTACATGTTTGCAGAAGATATGGTACATTATGAGCCTTACGCAAGGCTAGTAAGTAACATGAGGGATACATGGATGGGCAGTACTCACAGATGAGACACTCGTAGCAGACAAACAGTAAAACTTCTCATTTATGATCATTGTCCACCCGTGTATATCAGGCTTGTCAATTCACTTTGCTATAATCTATTTTGGTACAGTTTTTTCACTTTATGTACATTGGAAACCATGCAATGTATACTACATTGGATTTGAAACCCATAACCTTCGAAATGTGAGACAACTGTATATCTAATTATGTTAATAGGGCACTTATCATTATTTTAAACATATTGAATCAAGTAACTTTAACTACATTAGTAAATTATACAATTAACACAGAATCACAGAATATGCACAAGTATATTCTCTTCCAGTACAATGTGAAAATGACAAATTGTACTTACAAATTTCCTGCTCTTCAATAATCCTAGCACGAAGGGAATCCACTGAGAAACTGACTGTAGCTTTCTAGTCATCAAACAAATGAAAATCCCCTCATAAAAGTACCCGCAGGTACACTATATATATTAATTTGTTTTATACAAATTACTTGGTAACACAAAATAAGACCTGATTTGGCTTTTAATACTTCATTGTTGAAAGATAAATCTCCAATGTTTTCCAACTATTTGACTTGTGCCACATATAACATCTCATCAGGACGATAAAAGGTTCTAAAGACCAAGTTTACAAGATGTATGTGTTTTATACAAACAACACATCTTGAGTTTTTTGTCATAAACAGTCCAACGGCGTGACATTTTTACGTTAAATTGAACTTGAAACACTTTCACTTCATGATTCTTGTAATCCATTTTCTTGGTTTAAAACCACGTTGTACTGCTTAAGAGGCTTTTTTTATCTCCCAATATATATTTATTTTTGGCCTAAAAGAGTAAATCCTATAAATATAATTAGACAGATATATAGTACTTTCATCTGAAGAATATTCTGGGGTATGCTTGTGTGCTTTTATCACCAAACCACAAATATATTTTTGTAAATGGTTTATTCAGTGACAAGAAATAAATATTCATGTCAAACACTCTAAATATCATCTACGTTTGAATAAGAAATGCTAAATATACTTTGACATTAAGGTCCCCTAAACTTGGTACACGAAATATATATTCTCCAATAACAATAGCACTTGAGTTATCAGTAGGTCGACATCATGTACCATACAATCAAATTAATAATATATTACAAAGCTTGAATACATGATCATATTAATATGAACCCCAAATATTAATGTTTTTTTTTTGTCACTTACAATAATAATCTTACGACTGAAGTGTCAGGCCAGCACTACATTAAGGTGACAAAAGGAAACGTATTGCTGACGTCACGAAATCATTTCTGTAGGCCTGTTGACATATCTGTTTCCCAAAGCCCTTATAGCTTCTTCAAAAGAAGTCATCACCTCAGGGGTGATTAGTATTTGAAAGCATTACCATTAAACCCCATCTGGTAGTAATCTTTCTGGTAAATTCCAGGCCGTATTTACAGGATATTTTTTTTGTTTTCTGCATAGTTTCTTGACTAAGTGCAAATGTAAGTAACTGTCACATCTGTTTGGATTCTACTCCCGCAAGTGACAATGCTGAGGGCCTGTCCCAATATGCCCCTGACTATTGAGGGGGATGTAAAACTAACTATCAGCAAAGTGTTAGACTTTTACCAAGGCCTTTTGTGTAATATATGGGCACTGTATGACTTTCGGAGAACCAGCCAGCCTTTGTTTTTTTTTTCAGAGACTACCCCCCCCCCCCCCCTTTACTGCAGAATGCTTGTGGTATAATGAACTCCTGTAAGTTTCCATTTAGGTTACTGATCGATTCAAATATAAAGACTTGGAGCAAGTCTAAGCAAATGTAAATCTGTCAATATTCTTTCATTTGACAGCCTAATTACATATATATATTTTTTAATTAAAAAACAAAACAAAAAAAAACAATGATTTTAATTCCATTTTAGATCACACTTGTTAGAATGAATGTTATGGTTTATGTGTTTTACCACCCAGGTCATGGTGTCGTCTGAGATTGACTGAGATTCTGTTGTGAAATATCCTTAGGTATTCAAATGGACGTAAAAAAACTGGAATTGTTGCCAAATATAACAAATGCAGAACATCGCCTTAGTACAGACTAGGTAATTAGTCTTGCATCAGAACACGTCTTCCATTAATAGAAGTAATATTTTGGGCTTTCTTATGACTGGAATGAATCTATTTTATTCCCCTGGGACACTTTGTATTTCCCTCGCCTCTTTGACTTTATTTGACACACCCTCCACCTTAAAGTTTGGGATTTAATTCCCTTTTAATAGCTTGCGCCTTGCTGTGGTTATACCTTTAATATTTCCTACTTGTTTGCGTGGACTGGATTGGAACCCATGGTCACAAGTAAGAGAGTTTAGGTGACCATTTACCAAACCTATTCACCACAAGGTCACTGGTGCCTCTTACACAGTTACTTTAAGAAACAGACTCAAGATTTGTCTCTTATACAAAGTCTTATGAGCTTAGTCATGGTCTTACCATCATCTGTCCATTCCATGCCAAAACTACACTGTTTCTGAGCATTACAGCTTGTTCCAGGAATATTGCTTGCAGGTTGTTAAGCATTTGACAATCAAAGTTGGGATTTTTACATCCTTTTCAGCAGCTATAAAGTTTTCCTTTTGCATTGAGATAGATTTTCAGCAAATCATACATGCCATAAGCTGGAATTAAAACCATCAGCACATAGGTAACGACCAAACTTGTTAAACCTCGGTCACACCTTTCCATATTGTGGTCACAAGCCAGTAATGAACAGACTCCTGTAGTTTTGCTTGTGGACTGTAGTGGTACTATTTCCCCTTTGTGTCTTGGTAGGTGGTATTCAGTGTGATTCGGTGGGACTCAAATTTGGGTAGGATACTTTTGACACACCACACAACACGATTTACATTTGGATCTGCTTTATAAAAATGTTTGAAAAACCTCCTTTGAACACTCACAAGCTGTGCTACAATATACACGCTATTGGGGTAAAGAGGGGTGGGTGAGACAGATATATATATATATATGGATATATGGGGTGGCTCGTTTTTTCAACGCGTACTACCAAGATGTACAAGGTCTCTTTTCAGAGTCATACAGAGAAAGCTGTTAGCCACATGTCAAATTTGCACAGCTACGACTGCACGGAAATGTGCAACCTAAACTTAAACTGTTGCACCATAGAATTTACTAGCTATGTATTTTAAGTATTGTTATGGTATCAATTTGATCAGATTACTAGTAGATGGTTTTAGCTGTTATCAAGGTTGTTAGACAGACTTCTTCAGAGGTGGCCAGTGACTGTTGGTCCTCAGCTCTTTGGCTGTGGGTTCCAATTCAGGTTATGGCAACATGTGGGAAATATTGACTTTATAGTTTATTAAGTCTTGTAACTATTGTCTGTATCTTGCTCAAGAAATCTATAATTTTTTTCTGTGTGATGATTCAATAAAATGGTTCAATGAACTTATGTATGATATCAATGGTAGTTTTGATAATTGTATGGAGTCTGTAGACAACTGTGCAATCAATGAAAATTATTTTAATGTATTTAAAATAATCATTCAATCGCCTATGTATTTAACTGTATGATAACTACATAATGGCTTATATTTAATTGTTTATTTGGGTTTAACGTCGTTTTCAACACATTGTGTAGGTTATATCACAATGGGTAGTTTTTAAAGGGCATATTCAAACAGTACAAACTAGTTAGTCAAGATTCTGCACTGCAAACTGCAGGGCGTCAGTAAGCAACTACCAACTTTCTCGCATGGGGTCAGGTTTGGGGTTCAAACTACCAACCTCAAAGGTGGAAGGCGAGTGTGTTACCCACTTCATCACCGAGCCCCCCTGTAATAGCTTATATGTTTTCAAATTCCAAATGACCAACAAGATGATGAGATAAAAACTCTCTTTTGGACACCAGATTTAAGTTGTTATAGAATAAACACTGTTAATTTCTAGTGGATACAGTTACAATCTTTACTTTCTGTGCTTATAATTTGGATTATTATAAAACTTTTGTACTCTAACCATGAATATTTCTTTTGTTACTGTACAAATAAACTATTGCTAAACAGAAACATATATTTTCACATTTAATTGGTCGTATTTCTAACAAACTAAATCCCTGGGAAAGACTAGTTTTATATTTATGAGCATGTGACATTTTCACGACTTATTATTCATGAATTTATTATTAAACTGGGCGACAGCAGAGATACAACAAGGAATACACTGGATGCCTTGGAATTTCAAACTGAGATTCAAACGGCTATATATGAGAAGAATTATTGAGGAATTACTAATAAACACACACCAGGATTTCCTCAGGGGGTCATTTGGAGTTTAACTTTTGACATTA
Source organism: Sabellastarte sp. h YS-2021 (assembly GCA_964017235.1). Taxonomy (NCBI): domain Eukaryota; kingdom Metazoa; phylum Annelida; class Polychaeta; order Sabellida; family Sabellidae; genus Sabellastarte; species Sabellastarte sp. h YS-2021. Next base: position 76,541,095 of record OZ024929.1, on the reverse strand, counting down.
TCGCCACCAATGTGTTTACTCTCAAGGGTATTACTACCTAAATAGGGATACAGATAATTACCAGTAATACCTCATATATTACAGACAATGGCTGTGCTTGACAAAGTTGTTGTTGTTTTTGTCTTTCAAGCAGCATTTTTGTAATGTCAAAGTAAGGCCTTTAAGTCCTGTTCAACAGCCAGGGTCATCATATTACGACAGGCCCTCAGCATAGCCACTTATTGGAGTCGAACCTACATAGAGGTGACAGCATGGGATTAGATGCCAAATTTGCTAAAGCACTAGGCCACTGAGGACCTTAGGTTTGTAAGTTCACTACATGGGATGGAACATTAGTTCTTCTGATGTAAACTACCTGTCCCGTCTTTCAACTGCAGAAAGTGGTGGAAACATTTTCAAAGTTCTTGTCATTTAAACTAGAGCTAAACATAATCAGAAATTACTAGAATTAATTTTTACCAATGCCTAGTTTTACTTGAGGTATTAATACAAATTTAAAATTTCACTGGGAAGTATTTTTTTCATTATTAGCTAAAATGGCAAAAATCAAAGCCTTGTGAAAATTTTAGCTTGCACAGCACACCCTAGCATTACCTACAGAACTGCTAAAAGTGGATGGCTTCTTCAAATTAAAAATAAGAATTTTGTTACAGTCTGCAGAGCAAGTGCTGTAGCAATTACCAGTTGTTTTCAAGTTGCAACAGGAAAAGAACAAAAAGAAATACCTATTTAAAATTAAAATAACAATTAAAGTCAACAGAGATACTTTTAATAGTTCATATTTTAATACAAGAATGAAACCAATCTGACCTGACTACAATCGTGTCCATGTAATTAACAGTTTAACAAGTTTGTCCACTGTGCCCAGCAATCTGTCCTAATATCCATTCGGTGTCCACTAACACATATATAATGTCTGTATCCTGTGATCCGTTCAGCCTCCAATTGCACAAAATGTCCATATCCTTTGATCCATTAAGCATCCACTTGCACAAAACATCTAATTCAGAAGTTCAGAGTGTCTGCACATCCATGGTGTTCACTCCAAAATATGAACAATAACCAAAATACAGCAAATCCATTCTCTGGTAGATCCACAAACAATATCCATATATTGACAAAATCCAAAATACAGCAAATCTACTCTCTGGTAGATCCACATGCTATATCCAATTCACTCCATTAAGAGTTCACCACAAAATGTATATAACTGTTCACTGCCGTTTTGACCCCCAAGCCGTTTAAAACGGTGGGTCCCGCCGTTTTAAATGGCAGGCCCTGCAATTTACATTCACCAGGTTTTAATAAGGGTTGTAAATGGCTGAGCCATTTAAAACGGCGGGCTCCAGCTCTCAGCCATTTTAACTCTTTTTCTAGCTATTACTTGGTTAACTATTGAATTATAGTTTGTCTTCTGTGGGATACAACTTTAATGTTTCATGACAATTACTTAATTTCTTTTCTATCCATTGTCATTTAAGCTTAAATTTAAAAAGTGAAATATTAAATAGCAGCAATATAACTGTATCAATATATAGTAATTATGAATTTTCAAAAAGCATTCAAACAGCTTTGACACTATCAAGTCAATCATAGTTTCAATCATAGCTACTTTTGTGATACCCTAACAATAGGGATAAATCTAATTAGGTAATCACTTGAATAATAGTTAACAAATCAATACAATAGGGATAACTTCCACACTGCTATGAAAAGACTAGCTAGTGGAAAGCCATTCTTTTCATGTAGGATTACTTTCTGATGTATTGTCTAATATGTAGGTTGGATTTAACATAAATGATTGAATTTGTGGAAGCCATACCCTTTTCTATTGATTAGTTCACAGGATTAGTTCACAGGGAAAGATAATTAGTTTGTACGATTTACCCCCTTTGATGTACAAATCATATGTCAATTCACAAAAGGATGAATTTCAAAGATTTAGACTGTGTGTACTTCAAACACCACAGCATTTAATGAAATGCAAATTTGTATAAATAAGTAATGTACAAGGAGGGCTGTTAATTGCAATTACGTCAAGGAGTAGGATGGTTGTTCTCTTGAATTGTGGTTGGATGACACACAAAAGTCAGTTGGTACTTATGTCATTATTGCATACTATCATATGAAGCATGTATTTATGTTCTCTATTTGGGTGGGCCATTTAAAATGGCAGCCTGCTGTTTAAAACGGCGGACTGCCATTTAAAACAGTGGATGGGGTCAAAATGGCATGTAACATAACAACTGGTTTACATCAACTTAACACCGAACAGCAACTCAATCCACTCTGCCCTGTGACAAGGTTTGAAACCCTATAAAAACTGGACATATAGAAGGTTCTAGAAAACATGTTAACAATATGGAGGTTCTAGAGTGAATACACAATACATTTCCAGGAAAAACAGGGTGTTTCCCACCATCTATAAATAGATCATTCTAGTTTTGCACAAGAGAGATCAACACTAACTAGACCAATTCTGTGGACTACAGAGAAAATGAACAATGCCATGTCCATATATGGTAAAATATCAAAATAACTCTTACTTAAAAATAACTCCACTTACGCTATCTGTGAATAACTGTGGCATCACTTTTGTTTGTCATTTGAAAACCGGAAAAAAATGAAAAAAAAGGCTACTTTTAATCATCATAAATCACCGCCAAATTAGGCCGCTTTAATATGTCCAAGTGTGAGAGATAATCTCAGCATGAAATTTCAAATATTCTATGTAAATGATTTGCCACTTAACAGAGGTTAAGAATAACCAAACAATTTCAGTTTTGATTTATGAAACCAATTATCTATTCAACAGAAACCAATCCAAAACGTTTGTCCAAACTCATAAAGAAGTGGAGGGAGATATTATATTTCAAAACACAAAGGGGGAAGGTAAATATTGGCATTGATTATGATAGATATTGATGCAATAAACATCAACCTGACTCTTTTGTGTGTTTTGTGCATGCCCAGGGACAAATAACCTAGCCTTTTGTGGGTGCAAATGTCTGAACACTTTCATTAAAATGATTAAAGGTAGGCATGTAACTCGCAGGCAAAACGGGGCCATCTATTTGTTGTACAATAACCAATCCGAATCTGGGTTCTTGGGTTTTAGTTGTCACCAACTCGAAGTCCCAGTAAAGCAAATATGGTGTATGATGTAAACAACATTATGGAAAATAAAAAGTCAAGTATCTGTGAAAATAAGGAAAATTATGTTGGAAATAAATATTAGTTTGAAAAAAATCTGATTGAATGTTGGTTTTCACCCACGTTGTTCATGGATATAAACAATATTTAAATAGTTTTATGGGTCGCTGGCTTTCTGGTTTGCCTCAGTTTTTCAACATAGACAAACTGGTCATGTTGGTTATTGATGGGAGGGTGGGTCATTTTAAATATTTGGTTAAGATTAAGGTTGTTATAAAACTTTAAATACGCCCCGCCCCCTGTCAGCCATTGAATTGGATGGTTCCTACATGTAGCTGTTGTTTGGAAATGTTAAGGTTATTTGGCTATACAAAATCTTTTAGTGAACGTTATGTGTACAGTACTATGGAGGTATAAGGATAGATCTTTCAAATGAGGTCTTAAAATTGTGCTTCAACCACTGGTTTTACCGAAAAATAATAAACCAAAGTTCATGTGGTCACATGATTAAAATTGCCCAAAAATTGAACTTAAAGAAATCCTAAAGTCCTGCAAATTTGACAGGATTTAGATTATGGTGTAAAGACATGAATATTAATTACTTTTAAAAGATCTGTTTCTGAATTTCTTTGATAGAAATACGTCCTACGATCGTCTAAGTGCTGATAAGTTTGTTTATACCACGTTTAAAAAAGGCTTTTAGATTTGTAAAAGCATATTACGCGTAGTGAAAGGCTAGGTCGGACATGTGTTTGACCTAGTTAAAGGTTTTTTATCATGTAAAAATCCCGTGAGTATGTGACAGCTGGTGACTTTGGATTAAGGCCAAGCCGTGCTGAGTGACTCATTTAAACATTGTTCAATTGCTTCTCCACAGTTGAAATTTTACTGAATGGCTTGGCTAATATAATAGTAATAAAGATCGGAAATGACAAAACAGTCAGGGGTTAAGTCATTCAAATGAGGTGTTTTGCCACTCCTGACTCCAGATAGATTCCAGGGATTGTAACCTTTATTTGTGACAATATAGCAAGATTCGGCAATTTTATCAAGCTGAACTATTTAACGAAGAAACCAGCATCTTGTTGAGAATTGCTGTATTGGCCTAAGAATATCATGTGACTGACATATTGTCAGTTGTAAAGACACAAACCAAATCAGTTTGGGCGAGTCCTCCATGTCTGCTCTTTTATGTTGAAGAGAAAATAGAGAAAATAAACTCAACCCTCAGCTTAGTAGTTGGTCTGCAGCATTTTCTTATAAATCATAGCATTTAGTAGCCTTTCATTACCTTCAGATATATCTAGACACAAGATCAAAGTTGGGGTTCTAATAAACAAACAAACAGAAAAACTAGTGAAGCAGCTAAGCTATAACATGATAATAAATGGACCTTAGCTAAGAGTCAAATAATTAAATGCTCATCTTGCTAGCCACAAAGCCACTAGAGCCTCTTATTTTCAGAATCAGACTTGCATCTTTCACAAAATCTTTCAGCTTAGTCACAGTCTTACAAATACTAGCATTAGTCCCTTCTCTGTCAAAACTACATGTACCTTGTTTATGACCACTAAATCTTTCCATTTTTTTTAATTTGTCCAGTTTGTGAAGCATTAGAAGATAAAACTTAGTATTTTACACCCTTTTCAACAGCTAACTTCAGATTTAACTATACCCTCAGTGAACTCTACATTTTGTAACAACAGCACTCAGATAGCACACACCTCTGCCTAGGCATGTATGGCTTTTTAAAAAATGGCTTAATAATAAGTAAATTGGATCTGATCTTTGATATGTTTTGTATCCAGGCGGTGATCCTGACTACACTCAAAATTTAATGAGATCTAATTTGGGCCAAGACCCATCTTCTCATTTTTTTCATGAAGATCCAACTGGTAGTATTTGTGTAATCCTGCTAACAAACAGACGGACAAACAGACAAACCAAAAATGTCATGAATTTAATATCTCCCTATTGAAGGTAATAAGATTGAATTGAATCCACCTGTAGAGAGTTGAGTACCAAGTGATAAAGCATCAAACAGGTGGGTAATTTATGTATAAGCCAGTATGCCCATGCATGCAATTTTGTTTGCAGAATTATTAATGAGATAAAAATACCCCATCCGCTAATGTGTGGTAATTGATCAATCAGAAAATTTGGGGGAGTAGCCCAGTCGGGGGCAGATATGTTCTGTGATGGTACTTTAATGACATTGTGTTTGTCATAATACACATACCCACTGGGCAAAATCTATTATCAGAATTGAAAACTGTCATCCCATTTCTTGTTGAAATTGAACTGTGCCTTTGTGGTTATTTGTTTAAATTAGTGAGATGGAAAGAAAGGTTAAATTCATGGGGTCATCTGGCTGACAATTATACTGGGTTATTGACTCCAATAACCAGAGATTTATTGATGTATCCCATGGAATGCGGTACACTAAACAAGGGGGAAAGTAAGTAAATATGTTCATACTTTTTCACTTTTAAGCTGCGATGACACACTGGAAAGTAGTTACTAACAGCTTTAATGCTACAAAAATATTGATCCATTGGTAACATCTTTATAACATAGCCATAACTCACTAAAATAATTAAGAAATAAAAGATCATCACTACTAAAAACAGTGGCCTAGTGGGTTAGCAGGTTTGGCGTCTAATCACAGGCTGTCACCCTATGTGGGTTCCACTCACACAAGTGACAAAGCTGAGGACCTGTCCCAATATGACCATGGCTGTTGAACAGGACGTCCGACCCCAACTTTGAACTTTCATACCATAATCATTTGCTCATTTCTAAACTATCATACTGACTCTTAAAATTGCAATGAAAACCAAGAGTTTGTGGTAGATTTAGATTTTTTTTTCAAATTCTGTACAACGTTTCCAAACAGGGGCCCATGGCTGAGTCATAAAGAAGAAGTGAGACAGTGCACAAAATAACTACGGTAGTACTGATTGATTACTTTGTGGTTTAATATCTCTTTATAGCTTATATCTTGCCAAGGAGTTGAGGGATGGAGGACAGCAGTGCATACTCATTGGTCAAGAATTTGCACAGAAAACCATTGGAAACCATCAAATAACAACCAACGCTCTCAGTTCATCAGGTTGGGCTGAGATTCCAACCAACGGCTTGAGAAATGGTAGGCATATGGCAGTATTGGAGCATATCCTGTAATTATATTTAAAAAAAATCAAGAGTTTCACTGAAACATACGATTCAGAAATGCTTTGTCAATGGCGTCAATGAACTTGAGTGATTTTAAGCTAGCCTTGCTGAAGGCTCAAGTTTCTTTGCAGATAGGGAAATTTTTTAGTTCAGATAATGGAGTTTCAGTTTATATAATGCACTCATACATGTACTGACTTTTAGAATAGCATACGGCTAAGAGAAAGAGTCTGATAAGCTTCTATCTCATAACATGTATGAGTGCTTTATGAATACCAAATACCTGTGTGCATGTTTGAAAAAGATGTCATGCAAATTTGAGCCTTAAGGAAGGCTAATTTTAAGCATATTATGTTTTCAAATAATTACTTGATGATAACAAGCCTTTCCAAGGCCCTTGTTTGTACATTGCTTTTGGTTATGAGCCACATAGCACTACTGGATCAAAGTTCAAGTTCAAAGTCGGTGTTTTATGTCCCGTTCAACAACCAGGGGCATATTGGGACAGGTCCTCAGCATTTGTCACTTGTGTGAGTCGAATCAACACAGACAAATCAACCTCTAGCACTACTGTAAGAATGTTAGTTGTAGCCATTATGTGTTCTATGAAATTCCAATATAAGGAATAGAAATTACTTCAAATCTTCAAATGACAATAGTTAAACTTGCATTCCACCAGCCAAACTGCAGAATTAGCAAAGATTTGAAAGTTATAAAGGCCCGAGTGAAGTGTGCCATTTAACCGCCATCATTGATAACACAAAGATGGATGTACAAAAATACTTTTATATTAGGCGCAAAGTACAGATAACTTTTATTTTAAAGCAATTTTGCTAAAGCTTTGTCTCTGTAATTGAGGATTTATCTTAAAAACTAAATATGAGAAAGACCCTCAGCATTGTTACTTGAAGGAGTTTAACCCACATATGTGACGGAGTGTAGTTAGATGCCAAACTTCCTAACCGCTTGGTCATATATTGTCTTTAAATCTGAGACCATACTTTGTCTCTTTCCAAGTGTTTCGTCTGCTGATCTTCAAATCCATTAAAAAAGTCGGTCCAGACATTTTAAATTACAAAAAAATATGGTGGCACAAGACATGAAGCATTTTTATGAGAGATTTTTAGTTTCCTGATACTTTAGGGATCCAGTAAAGTTACAGTGTGAACGTCTAAATTGCATTAATGATATATTCTGTTATGTTAGAATTATGATTAGCTCTATTTCCACTAAGAATAAAATCAGAAAAGTATACACGTGTTAAAAGTCTGTATCAAAATCAATTTAGTGGCAATCTATACCAGAAAAGTGTGAATCTAGCCAAACTTAACTAAAGCTACTGGTTAGAGTACAGAAATCAGCCCCAACAAACAAGGCACTTGGTTTTTATCTGACAATAAATTGTCCATTGTTACATGACTCATAAATTATAATGGCTGTGAACACATAGACAATATCATGAACATTTTCTGTTTGGAAAAGTTTCACATTTTTTGCTTCCCAAAATGATTTGAAAATTTTATTTTACTTATTTAGATTTTTATGTCACGCCTAGTAACTTTGTATTGGTTATATTTCGATGGGTAGTTGGAAGGACAGAGGAAACCAGTACATACATATGGTCAAGGTTCTGTATTGTAATAAGACACCAAGCAACGGTAAGCAACTACCAACTTTCCCACTACAGGTCAGGCCAGGATTCAAACTCCTTTCTCAGAGGTAGGAGCAAGTGGGTTAACAATGTGCCACCGTGACCCCTGATTTAAAAATAAAAATTGTATGTTATTATACCTCAGTTATAATGAACATGTTTTAATTGGATAAACTCTTATCACATAACCCTTTCTGAGTATACTTAAATACCCTCCACTCCCCCTTTATGAAATTATGATTTAACATTGTATATACCATTAAAAATATCTGTACATACCTGCTTTGCAATAATCACAGCCGATCCCAAATTTGAGAAATTGAAGAAATTTATATCTACTCTTGTTGTATAAACCTCAATTAAATGTAAAAAGTGTCAACATCCTGCCATATATACAAGTACTTCCAAAGGAAATTTATTCATACACAACATCCTGGAAATCTAGAACTGAGCATAAAAATATGTTGTGTTTTGAGCAAATGTACATTTTCCTCATCTATCCACTTTTCTCGAATACCAAACCGTCTTCACTTTGTTATTTTTCTGACTAATAATTTGCTCAACTATTTGCTCTGTCTCTGATGAGTATTATCATTTGTATCAGTAATTCAGTTTCCCTGGTGTAGTCTTGAGATACTGATGTACATCTTTAGATAATAAACCTATATTCCCTAGTGAATGAAGCAGAACTTCCCTGTATTACCTAGCCTTTCCCGTTGGCTTTAATTTCAACTATAATGGAATGATGCATTTAATTTATTCGTGTTTAAAGGGGGCAGGTTTTTATCCTGGGTTGAAAATTCTCTTTTAAATTATTTCACTTTTTATTTATTGATTGATAGGTGATATGTCTACAATATTTAACAAACCTGTGTGTACATGTGACTATATACACGAGCTGTTTCACTGACAAAATGAAACTATGCAAAGGCAAACATCAGGTTAAAAAATAAAGTAGAAAAAGAAATGACAGGGAAAGAGCTAGTCATGGCTACTATCACTTCTACCACAAATGGTTATGTCAGAGATTTGAACCAGCACCCTGAGAGTTGGGAGATTGTCCTGTTTCCACTCTTCAATCAACAACCTACAGCAGTCTGAAAATATATCGAACCTATTTGTGTGAAATTTTAAACGGCCTGTGTATGTAACAGAGAAAGAATATATAACATGCATTTAATGACAACTGAATGAAGACGTTGCAATAAGAAGCTTTCATTATTTTAACTAGCAAATGATCTCTAAAACGGTTTATGGATAGTGTTGCCCAACTATTTATCTGCATCTTGGTCTGTGTATTCTTGAGTAACTTTCTTTACTGTCAGGTATTAGCATAGATGAAGACGCTTTTTCGAAAATCTAAGCCTAAGAAAAGGTTAGTAGCACTTCACCATAACTAAAAAGAGACAAGTACAATCATTATTTGGTATAAATAGCAAACCATAAATATTGTATAAAGGCTAACTTTCTTGTTAAGATCAGCTGAATCTTGTCTGTGTTTAGGTTAGCAGTGTTTAGATACTATGTTGCTGTAGCAGGGTGATTTCTAAATTAATACTTTTCAGTTTTATGTTTTGATTTTTTTCGGTTTTTGATATTTTGTGCTGTTATTATGACCATATACATAAAATAAACATACACCAAATTTCTATCCAAAGAAATCGAATTTAATTAATAATAATATGATCTCAGTCTGTCCTTGGTTGAGGTTGTAAATCAGACTTTTATTGGTATTTATACATGTGTACATAGTTTATAAATAATATGACTTTGATCCTAATACAAAATGCTACCCAACCACAAAAAGAACAAAGTCAAATATGCCTCGTGTATTGTAATAAATTTCAAAGCTACAATACATTTCTGGGTAGAAAAAATGAAATGCCAGTTTTGGTTGTAAAACTTGGTGAATATTGACTTACAAAACAATTCTGGCTGAACCAGACTGCACTCATTCACTATTTGTTGTAAAAACAATGTCTACATATGAACATATGAAAAATACAACTTTAAGCGTACAACTATAATACGGAATGTAAGTAACATTGATGAACCATAATAGCCAGGATTCTTTGACTGTCTGAAGTAGAATGGCAACTTAAAAACCTTGTGAAGATCATATCTGAGCTGGAAGATTTTTGGGTGGCGAAAACCATTGCATGGTAAATGCAAATTAGATATCAGAAGTGGGGGACTCCAGGACACAGTAGGTTTTAAAACCCTGCAAAACCAATGAAGTATGAATAAGGAATTACAGAGAAATTGCTGCAGTCGAAACAACACGAATTATCTACAATCTGGTAAATAATAATAAATTGTTGCCATGCATACGTTTATGAACATATGATACACATACTGAAGCCTAGACAGGCTATTGCGAGACCATGAAATTCAAGTAAAAATAGCATATTGTATGAAATGCAATATACAATTATGTTCGACTGAAGTGACAACATAAGGGAAGACATTCCAAAAGGGATTCTTTTTCTCAATTTTTGAAAAATAGGAATAATTGTGACTTTACACTGACTAGACATATGATAGCTTCAATTTATTAGCTGAAGGATGCCAAACAAACACTCTGTACATATTATATAACCCATGGCTATTTTAATTATATGAATCTTTCTATGTTATATTACTGACAACAAAATAACCTTCAGTTAAATTGTGATGCCACAATTATAAGGGATTTTAAAGGAGGTTTCCATAATTGTTTTGAGATATGGCAAATGAAACTTAATAGAATTCGGATGCAAAGATCCAACGAAGGACATCATTACCCTGACAAGACAATATATAGAAGATGTTGACATTTGAAAGATTTATGCTTGACATGTCTATTTATATTAAAGCTATCTCAGGGAGACGGAGGAAGCTCGAATTTTTCAGTTTACAATGGAAGTTATCTTCAGTATAATTATGCCACTCTGTCTGGAAAGAAAATGGGGTATTATTTGATTTAGCATATATCATATGAATTTTATAACACAGGAGATGTGATGGGTGGTCTAGTGAAAGGCGCTTCTGTGTATTAAAACAGCCATTTTCACCTGAAAAAAAACCTTAAAATTAATTGAGCTCTAGTCTTGTTTAAGGCTGGAATTTCATTGTAAATAGGAGACTTCCAGTTTGTGTACTGAAGTTTTCAGTTTGCATAATGTTCTCTTACGTGTACTGTCATTGATATCAGTCACCATGTTGCTGAGGCAGAGTCTCTGTCTGGTGAGCTAAAATCTCCTTACATGTAGGGGTGCTTTATGACTACACATCATTTGTGTACATGTTTGACAACAGCTTTTAATACAGATTCGAGCCTTATACAAGGCTACTTTCTGCTTTAGAATACATTCACTGGCATATTGAAATGTAAACAAATTCATGTACATTGACTGAAACATGTGGGGCAATTATATCACATCTTCAATCTTGATATTCTTCATTAATTTGGTATTCAGAAACCTTTTTTCAGCTTCAGAACTTGAAAGAAATTTCAGAACTTTTGAGCTCACCAATGAACATTAAATGGTAGCCTATGGGGCTGATAAATTGTGTGTATAGTCTTTTTACAGCTATAGACATCATATGACCTTGTCTGAGCCAATGTCATTATCGAATTTTCCGTTTTGATTAATTAATCTTTAAAGTGAACTATACAGGCACGTTCAACATGTTCATTAAATTTTAGTTACATTATTTGCTTTGGTCATCTCTATAAATCTCACAGAAAAGTCTGCCCACTTAAGCTGGAAGACATTTTTACAGACGTAATATATATCAAGGGTACTGTTTCACTTAGAAAGTTTTCCCCATAAACTTTTTGAACCAAGAGATATACCACTCCAAACCTTCAATAAAAATCAAGACAAATTTCAAAAGGATTATACAAATATCATTTTATCCTTTGTTAGATTAAGGAAATAAAACAAACTATAATATACTTAGTTTTTGCCTCTCTACAATAAAGGGGAAGTTATTACAGACAAGATTAATGTTAGATCTATTTAGATATTGGTAAACTGGTGTCTCTGTTCCAAGCTCTTATGTAAATGATTGTGGATGGGGTTCACTCTTGGTTTGATAACTCAGTACACTAACTTCTAAAACTTTTGAATTGTTACATTTTCCATAAAAATACTACAATTAACAAAAATCGTTCAATCGTTTCTCTTTTTCAAAGTTCAAACCAACAGATTTTGCAATGTAGAGTCATCCTTAATATGACAAGTACTTTTGCCAGACTGTCAGATATGGAAAGATTTAACATCATTGTAAAAAAGAATATTAAAAAAAACTATTACTGAAATGGCTAATCATTTGTCGTAATAACGTAAGAAAAATCTATAACCTTAACCCCAAGAACAACTGTAATTTATAACTAGCAAACAGTTGTTACTGCAAAAATATAGGTTGTAGATTATATTTAGAGTAAGAAATCTAAAATTCGCCAGGAATCTAAAATTCGCCACCTCTAAAAGCTTAGTTAATTTTATGAAGAAAATGATGTTTTTGTCCAAAAATTGGTATTTTTCAGTTCAAAAAGCCTTAATTTACTATACAGTCAACAAATCTCACCACAATTCATTTATTTTATTAGTATTTTCACATGTGGCGAATTTCAGATATGTGGCGAATTTTAGATTTCTTACTCTAATAGTATTATGAATTATATGAGCATGCTAAAGTCAAATATTGTTACTAAATGATAAAATATATTCTGGATGATAAAAATATTTGATTTGATTGAAGTTTACATACTTTAAAAACATTCATTTGGTATTCTGTATTATAAGTGACTTATAAGAATACAGAAGCTGGGCGATAATTTTTTGTTTATATTTGCATTTGTATTCAAATTGCATGCCACTCTAGTAACAAGTATTTTAAGGTAGAAGTGGGTGTCTGTTGGTGCTACGAAACAAATCGGGAAAGGGGCTTAAATCTACTTTAAATATAATGAAAGGGAATTAATCTATCGAAACCAGACCACACATAAGCAGGACTTTTGTGGGCAAAAATATGTCTGCATTAAAAAGTCAAGATATGTATCATGTTAACTGTATTCGGAAAAACCAGTCACCCAAGAAATCTTTGTGGCCACAAAACACGGGGATATATAATGTGCTGAAGATGTCACACATAGAGTGTGTGGTGTTTTGTTAAATACTATAACTTCAGTTGAGTCATACTGTAAATTCGGCATATCTGTTCGTCAAAAGTGAAACACTTATAAAAAGCAAAAGTATATAGTACATTTATTTAAACATTTCCATTGGAAGACGTTCCCCAGCACAGACCATGGCTGATCACCAACAATGATAGTAGTTTTCCCCCCAAGTAACAAAAACAAAATCAGTGATTAGACAATTATTAATTAAAGGCATATTCATATATAGGCGTGATAAGCATTAAAATCTTTGTCTTTTCACGTGAGGACGTAGCTTATAGAATCATTAAAATCGTTATGTAAGCGAGAAAATTTTCAGTTTAAAAATAAGTTATTAAAGTTATTGTTTAATATGAACATATTAGTTCGGCCTATAAAATATGGATTGTGTTGGTATAGCCTCTGGCATCTGAGATCGGTGGCCGGATGTTGGGAAACACAGCTGAAGAGTTAGCTTAATTTGAATTAAATTTATATTTATTTAAACAGAAATTATTGCTTTTTATAAACAAAGTTTTCATTTACATTCATTTGTGTAGCTTTGGCCTTACCGTGTAATAGTCTGGAGTGACGGTGCATGCAACCAGCGTTGTAAGAGTGTGAAACCAAATATGACATTAGACTAGCCTTACTCAACAAAGACAGTTTGAGATGCAATATAGATCAAGCTAAGCTTTTCTACTTCCAATGGGTGTTTTTATGAGTGATTAGCTTTTCGAATTATGGGAGATTTGTGTTATGGATTTTTTAAATATAAATATATATCATGCACATGCTGTGATACAATGTACAAAACTAATAAATATAAAACAAATGGAAAATCTCCCTTGTACGGGGTACCTCGAATATTTTCTGATGTACAGATATAAAAATATATATACATGTATAAAATAAAAGACAGTCTATTTAAAGATTGTTATCTAATCCTTGCTGAGAAAATACACTCTTGGCAGATAGGGAGGTAGTATGCGACTGAGGGAGAGAAAAAAAAACTCAGTCAAGAATAATATACACGATGTGTCTTAGAAAATACTCTTATTATTTAAAAGTTGTAAATATTTCCTATTTTGCAGAGTTCCAATGCCTTGTAAATACCCTGCTTGTGAATGTTAGAATACATGATATAAAACTAAATCTCAATGGCTACTTTTGTACAAAAAAAGATGATGTGATCTAAATTAACTGTGGGCGTCTTACTGTGTCTCATCAAAGGATGAGCGATAATACCACCACAAGCTCCCCCACCGAGATTTCAATTCCCTGTCAATTGAGCCAGCTGGACCCCAAATAATATGATTAAGAATATCAGTTTTCTTCAGTAGCCATTGGGTTGCCATTATTCTTAAGATAACCATAATTTAAAATTTTAGGTCACACAACTTGTCAAGTTAAGGTTTAATGTATGACAACTAAACCATGATAATTTCAGTTTTTCTTTGGTTAAAAGAATTTGTTTACAGCTAATGTATATGTGATGGCATCAGTGTCACCAGTGCTCAGCATTCTAATTATATGCACCAAGATTTAGCTTAGACTACACTGAAACATTTGGCTAATAGTCTAAGCTCATGATTAGAACATTGAGAGAGGGGCAACTTTTGTTTCTGGCATAAAGAGGACAGCAATAGTATGACATGGAAGGAAAATTACATTTACTCTTATCATCTGCCAGTTGGTCAAATATCTGGTTTCCGAAAATGGCTGTTAATGAGCGATAATAAGGGCTTCCAATACCCCCGAACTGAATTATCCCTGGCGTGTCATTTTGTTCTTATGAGAATTAAAAACGAAAGAAAGCCGAGGCTTCTAGAAAACAAATGACAAAGAAAATGACCCAGTAATTGCTGGATGCGAGATGCATTGATCCAGTCTGATTAACAAAAACTGCATGATTACTGGTATTTCTATTGTGAAAAAATATAAAGAAGAAACCACACATTGCAGGCTTTTAGGCAGATGTTGTGGGTAGGGCAAAAATGGGCGAGTGTTTTTCAAATGGTCCTTAATGAGTATGGACTAACTACCAATAGAAATAAGGTCCGACTGCAAATTTTTTTTATAAAATAGCACCCCCCCCCCATAATAATAATAATAATAATAAAGAATACAGAGTCAAATTCACAAAAAGGATCAGTACAGAATGATCCATAACCAGATCCATAAGTTTTATTTTAAAAGCTATAAATTGGAGCTGAACTTTTGAAGAGCCTGAACCTTTTTGTGATTACCAGCCCTGGTAAAAGCCCCTGTCATACGGTTCTGGTGCCCGTTCTTAGCGTGTCTAATTTACAGTTTCTTAAACTACCATACTAGCATTATTGAGTTATATTAAATAGTAAGTTGAAGAAAATTTTGCTTGCGATGAAAGATTATTTAAAAAAAGAAGCTTTGATATTTAATTGAAATGAAACTAAAAATGGCCGGGCTAATATTCTCTGGAGATCTATGTACTTTGGAAGTTATTTTTATGAAATTGTAACTTACTTGTAAATCAAGCTGCATAAAACTAACATTTAAAAGGGCATATTTCTAATACAAATACTCATGATTCTGTTTTATTCTTTTACTGCAATGAAACCCAGTTTACAAGTTTGTAGTACAAGTACAAATATAAACACAAAGTGATTGCAGAGCCCCAGATGGCTTAACTTTGTAAGTCATTTTTTACCCAGAATACTACATTTATATGGTCAAAAAGTGTGGAGTTTATTTAGCTAATAAAATTCTCAAATAACCTAGAATATCCTACATAACCAAAGTAACCAAAAAAATTCTTTTCCTTTTGCTATAATCACATAATTCACGTTACTATTTTGTATAATTTGACAGGGGCCATGGTGGCCCAGTGGTAATGCACTCAAATCCCACCTCAGGTTGGCGGTTCAAACCCCAGACTCTATGTGGGAAATTTGGTAGTTGCTTAAGGATGGCTGACAGTTAACAGTACAGAACCTTCACCAACTGTATGTACTGGTTTCCTCTGTCCTAAAAACCAGCCATGATATGACATATACAATGTCGAAAATGACTTTAAAACCCAAATAACTATATAAATAAACTAGACCTAGCGCATTGTATCCACCGATGCAAATTGCATCCACCATAAAGACAATGCACCAAAACCTCTAGGACCAATAATAAGCGAGTTATAAGCACTTTTAAGTTTGGCTGTCCTCATTTGACCTTGAATGAGGGGCCCAAGTTCAAATCCGACCACACCAGAAGATTCCCAGCCCATGATTTCCTATATACTGGTTTATCATCTCAAACCTCTAGGACCAATAAAAAGCGAGTCATAAGCACTTTTAAGTTTGGCTGTCCTCGTTTGACCTTGAAGGAGGGGCCCAAGGTCAAATCCGACCACACCAGAAGATTCCCAGCCCATGATTTCCTATAGGTTGGTTTACCATCCCAAACCTCTAGGACCAATAATAAGCGAGTTATAAGCACTTTTATGTTTGGCTGTCCTCGTTTGACCTTGAAGGAGGGGCCCAAGGTCAAATCCGACCACACCAGAAGATTCCCAGCCCATGATTTCCTATATGTTGGTTTACCATCCCAAACCTCTAGGACCAATAATAAGCAAGTTATAAGCACTTTTAAGTTTGGCTGTCCTCATTTGACCTTGAAGGAGGGGCCCAAGGTCAAATCTGACCACACCAAAAGATTCCCAGCCCATGATTTCCTATATGTTGGTTTACCATCCCAAACCTCTAGGATCGATAACAAGCGAGTTATAAGCACTTTTAAGTTTGGCTATCCTTGTTTGGCCTTGAAGGAGGGGTCCAAGGTCAAATCTGACCACATCAGAAGATTCGCAGCACATGATTTCCTATAGGTTGGCTCACATTGCAAACCTCTAGGACCAATAATAAGGGAGATATAGGCACTTTTAAAGTCCACTATGTGGGTTACTTCGGCACTCCATGGATGACCTCGAATTAGGCGCTTCAAGGTCAAATGTGTGCAAGGTTGTAGAGGACATGTATATGTGTCATACATATCACCTATGAAGAGATTCAACCTTCTACCTATGAGAAACAGCCAGTAGAAAAATGTAGATTATTTTCAAAGAAATGCCCATGGCGGCCATCTTGTTTTTCAGAATGAGGCTATTTTCCTTCCCAGAGAAGCTTACCCCCCAATGAAGATATCCTGCAAATTTGGTGAACCTAGCTGCTGTTGTTTTCCTCTTAGAGCGTTAACGCCGAAAATCTCTCTAAGTGCGGCGGCGGCGTAGCGAACGCTAAACCAAATTATCCACCGGATGCTTCCGGTCGATACAATAAATTGGCACCATATATATTTAAAGTAACAAGAATTTACTGTTCCTGGGTTAATATTTTACCATTTTCATCTCTCAAATTGCTTCCAGGAACATTTAGATGATTTTTCTTAACTATAAGAACTTCCCAACTACAATTTGTACTATTAAGAATATTAAGAAAAAATAAAATCTAACAAAAGGATAACTATATTTTAATGTCAAAATGAGTGAGTTACTTAAATCTTTCTCATTCTAAAGTTAAAGACTGCTGTTTTACATTTTTTTATTAAAGCCACTTTGACTGAGCCGCCTTCCTTTGAATAATGACTGTTTTTCTAATCTAATATTTAAGTTAACTCACTGTTATTTGTTTAGCCATTCGAGTGTTATTACAAATAGGACAGCAAACACCTTTCCCCTTTTTGGCAAATAAAGACAGAAAATTTTGTCAAAGTCTAGCCTTAACAAGGCTTAAAACTTTGCAAAATATTTTATCCGAATTAAAAGGCTGCTATGGAAACCTAACCATTACTTTGCTATCTGTCACTTAAATAACATAATATTGAATTTAGTATTTAAATATCTTATCTAAGAAGACATTATGTTAGAAACAAAATATGAAAACAATCTACATGTGCTACTTAGCCCCAAAAGAGTGACACTTGCCCCAACAGAGGTAAATGAGAATTATAGAGAGCCGGGAAAGGCTAGTTACAAAAACCCACTTTCAATCTGCACCCTGCTCCCAAGTAAATAATCCGTTGACACTTTTTTCTTGTGTGATCAATGTGAGGGAAAATTTATCAAGTCAAGTTCACTCTCCCATTGTGTGTGTCTTTCTGCTATTAGCTGTCCCAGTTTTTCTCCACTTGTGTCAATTGAATAAAGTTTTGTCATGACTCAAGATAACAGTGTTCAGAGTGTGTTATGTCAAGGTTTTTTGTTATTAATTTACAGAGTATACAATGATGATTAAAAAATTTCTTTTCGAAGTTATGAATGTTAAAAGCTGGCTAAATACAAATTATAACTGTATAACTAAAGTACAGCTATTTCAAAACTTGATTTAAAATTCACCGTTTATTTTCTAAACAGAATATTTCTTACTTTTTTATGATTTATGCTATTTTGGTCTTTTTCAAAAACTCTGTAAATATGTACCCTAATAATTTAATTACAAAATGAAGAAAATCCTTTCTAATTTTGGACATAACATAGTCCTAAACCATAATTTTAAAGAGAGTCTCTATATAACTGATGACTCATCATCTATCTGCAATTACCACAATGAAGGCACAAATACACTATCTTTTTTGTCGACTGTACACCCATTTCAGATGGAATCTCCTGAGGTCAGTACTTGTACCAAGTTATACAGTGGTAAAAATATTACACTTACTTATAGAATACGATATGCTTGGATCAAACAGTCGGCTGGATAGATAAAACAAGTATGAGTGTAGATATTTGCACCAGGTTTTCAAAACGAAAACTTACTTTAAACCTCGATAAAATATTGCAAGATTTAAAGCAGTCCACAAATTAACAGACAAATTGAAATACTTTTGCTCTTAAAGCCTCATAATAACTGCACCTGTACAAAACCCACCCTGCAAGTGAGTTTAATATAATAATTCTACATTGTCTAACTGTTGATAAATATTTTTAAATCCAAACCACTCAATTAATCAAATTCGTGTTTTTGGCTTATACAACTCTTGCACAGTGTAATTTATCAATTTGCTCAAGGAGGGTCACTTAGATTTGCCAGTTCATAAAATAGAAACAGGAAGAAGTGTGTGTTACCACAGAGTT
This sequence comes from Sabellastarte sp. h YS-2021, assembly GCA_964017235.1. Taxonomy (NCBI): domain Eukaryota; kingdom Metazoa; phylum Annelida; class Polychaeta; order Sabellida; family Sabellidae; genus Sabellastarte; species Sabellastarte sp. h YS-2021. The sequence continues at coordinate 76,521,868 of OZ024929.1, read as the reverse complement.
TTGAAAAACTGAAAACTCTATTATAGTAACACTATTTCGTTTCAGAGTTTTATTTTATCTCAGCATTTAAGCAGATGCCAAGATGCAACGATCATAAGAAGTATTGCAAAATTCATTTAGTTCATGGGCCTAACAATGGCCCTTAGCAAGGGACACTAGCTGAATAACAAACTATCGTGGAAAAACCTTGAATAACAACATGAGATTCTTCCTGAACGAGGTGCCACAGGAAGCTGAAATGACATCACCAGGCAATTCATTCCAGACTGTCAAAGTTGGGGTTTTTATGTCCCGTTCAACAGCCCAGCATCATATTAGGTCTTCAGCATTGTCACTTGTGGGGTTCAAACCCACACAGGTGACTACCTGTGATTAGATGCCAAACTTGCTAACCACAATGCTACCGAGGACTAGCCTGGCCTTCCAGGCTGTCTCAACAATGCAATCGTGAAATATTTTTTGCCATAATGCACACTGTATCAGAGGCCTTTCTAGTCTGGGAGACTCCTCAGCAAGCTAGGCTAAGTAAATGTATGAGAGTATTCTGAAAAATACTTATAATGCAACCAAACAGTTGTGTCTATATTATATATATAAACGCCTGTGGCAAGGCTAACCGAGGACCTCTTGATTCCAGAGTGTAGGAGCATCAAAGGTGAAAACTGTGACCAAATTGCTTCTTTAATTGGTGCAAAGGATGGATTAAAGTGAGGAACCTCCAGGAACCATCTGACCGGTCTTCTGTATTCTGTGTTGTATTAGCTGCTACAGGGGATAAGAAGACATGGTCTGAAGCAGCTAGGATGATCAGAGCTAAGAAAATCGTACACGAGTGAAGTAAACTGCAGTATCTAATGGGCAACTAGTGCAAACGATCTAGGACTGGGATAGCTCTGGTGTACTTAATGTGTTTGGTGACAATCCGGGAAGAGTATAAGAGATTCAAAACACAATGACAATTTGTTTGTGGTAATATTTTTGTTTAGCTTCCACGTCAAGATACTCTTGAGGTAACCTTCATTTTGTGAAAATATTTGTTTATTTACTCTATCACTTGAGTCAATCTCACACTGACGAATCCATAAATATTTACAAACCAATTGTTACATTTTACTCACCTTTAAAAGTTTTCCCAACTTGAATGAATATATCCAAATTTTATTACATATAAAACACACAAAATACAAGGAGTATCTTTTATTGGCTCAAATGTCTACATTCCCTTTCTAGCTAATGTGTCAAATTTACTCAAGAAATCAAAATGACATAAAATGCCTTCTTGTCATTTTCACGATTATTTTATCAGCACACCTCTCACCAAATAGTGAATAATTTTCAGCATGAATAAGATCGTGAAGTCAGCAAAGGAATTTTGATGTGTGTCTTGAAGTTGCCAAATGTCCATGTTTTACTGCGTCACTTCAGAGAGTGAGAGAGAAAGCTAGCTCATTTATATCTAAACAAAGTTACTAGCCTTAGGATAAGGCTCTAATCTGATGTGATAATTATCATAGTTAACACTATAGAGCAGTATATCACAGTCGTCAAATGCACTATAACTGATGTACACATCCGGTAACTCTTTCGAACATGTTTAAGATATACATAACAAAAATCAATTAAATTCTGTAATAATAAAAGTAGGGAATATTTTAGTATGAAAATGCTTAAAATATACAAAAAATTAATGAAGGAATACTTGAAAAACAATAACATTTTGAAATATTTGTTTGAATACGAATTATAGCATTTTCAAAAAGTGTGTATGAATAGGTACTTGTTCAATGTGTGCACCAAACGATTTGAACACCTATCCAATGCGTGATTTTCAGGCTTGTTTTGGGGGATTTAAGTACATATTTTGTCATTGTACAAGACTTTTTTGATGGGAAAAACGCTGGATTTTATTATAAAAATTAATAATTAATGCTAACTTAGCAAAAAGTAACCTCACTGGGTTTTAATTTTTTTTCAAACGGACGAAATAACCACTTTTTGCCAAGTAAGCAATTGTTATCAACTTTAAATTGAGAAATTCAGTCTTTTTTCCTTCAACAAATTACATATGATGACAAAATATGTTATATAACCCTCAAAAAGAAGGCTACAAATCACACGTTGAACAAGTATTCAAAGCATTTTGATCACACATTGAACTGGTATTCTTACAAACTTTTTGAAAATTCAAAATTCGAATACAACAAAATATGTTAAAATATGGTTGCTTGTCAAGTATCACTTCATTAATTTATTTTATATTTCAGGACAAAACATTTCCTTCCCTTAAAATTACAGAATTTAATTGATTTTTTGTTATAAAACTCTTAAAAATGTTCGTGAGAGTTGCCGGAAGCGTACATTTCTACAGTTGTCGATTTACGACTGTGGTATATGAAGCCTTTTTCTGTGGACGGCTAAACTGTTCCTGTGTGAAATCTCCAACAACAACGAGAATATATGTGAATATACACATGTTATTTTTATTGCATAATCTTTAATAATCATATCTTGTGAAAAAGGACACTCTCATTGGCTGCTATGTTGTGGTTATATGCAAATAAGGCATATTTCATTGGTTCATAAGTTGTGGTTATATTTAAACTAGACAACAGGCTATCCGTATAAGAAATGATGTTGTGGTTATACAGGAAGTTGATATCAAACCCCTTGTATTTTGTCCCCAGGAAGTTTTTGGTATTGTTTGAAAAGGAGGAAAAGTTTGAAAACTGTTGTACAAATGAGATTTCTGAGGATGGTATTTATTTGGGTTTTAACTTCGCTTCAACACTCTATAGGTCATATCACGACAGGTAGTTTTATAGTCAGATGAAACCAGTACACACCATTTGTCAAGGTTCTGTACTGTAAACTGCCGACCTTCCCACATAGGGTCTGGGGTTTGAACCACCAACTTCAGAGGTGGGAGGCGAGTGTGTTACCACTGCGCCATTGTGGCCCCTTTTTGGGTATGATAAATTTGTTGTATATTCCATAAATGATTTTAATAACAAAATAGTATTCCTTGGTGTACGGGCTTATACATAAGTTACACTGCTGTATTAAAATTTACAACAAAGTTTGTAACTTGAAAAGGGACGTTATCTGTCAAATTAAACTCACAAACTAACGTTGAGGGTCAAACTGTGAGAGTACTAATCAAGAAAAACGTTGAAAGAAGAAAAATGTATGGAGGGTTATACATGAGCTCTATAATCGACAAGTTCTGGAAAATCAAAGCCTACAAGAAGGCTAATATAGAAGTAATAGATTGTCACATTAGATGACACAGTTACATCAATAAAAAGTATGCTCTTGACAAGTGTACAAGAGTAGCCACATACATACGTACAGACACAAACAAAATACACAAACCCTGGTCATGTGTAAACACACAAAAAACGTATACATTGCTTTGAGGTTTAAAAAATCTAATACATTGACACAATGGTTGTCTCATTGGCCAAAAGTGAAAAAAAGAATATAAGACATCGTGAAGACTTAAATGGAGTTTTCGCGACAGCTACGTGTGTTATTTTCACAATTACGCAGTTTTACCAAAGTACTAAACCATTGAAACAAACTTTCTTTGGAGAAAATACCCCCCCCCCCCCCCAAAAAAAAAAAAGAAAAAAAAAAGAAGACTTTCCTTTAATCTTTTCATTTTCAGAAATACATGTATATATTGTTGCTTAATGGACCATCCTTCTTTTTCGAGTTCCTCAGCTTTGGAAATCTATTTTGCAGTTAAATAGATGTACTTACATCCCCATGGGATTTAATCAAGGCCCTATCCATGATGGTTTAAGAGACATTCATGTAAAATCTTAAGTCAACACATACAACAAAATATTGTCAGCATCATAATAAAAATATCTTGGCATGACCTTTGTTATTGAAAGGACAACAAAACTCAAAGTTTTAAATATGAAATTGAGAATTCTGCAATATAGCACGTGTTAAAGTTACTTTTTGGTAAACTTGTCAATGGCGTTAGCACACTAAAATTATACAAGCATTTGGTCAAGAAGTTGTTTATATTAAGCAGGAAACAATAAGTAATGTGACACAAGTAATCTTGTAAGAACTCACATTGTCCTGAAATTAAGAAGGAAGAAAGACCATCTGATCTTTTGTAAGTTGAGTAATCTCAGAGAGGATTTTACCTTAGATTAGCCTTCACACATGTGAGAAACTTAGCAACTAAATAAGTATGTGGTTAATTAAAAGAGAATGTTTGTTTTCCTTTTGATATAATTCATGCAATAACTTTTTTAGCCACAATATAAAAAATTAAAAACATTGTAAATTTATTTATAATATTCGATATTTAAAAGCCATAACTAACAAATTGGAAAAATAAATAAGCTTCAGTGGCAGTCTTGTTAACAAGTTGGACATTTAATCACTTAACCCTGGCTTCTGGTGAGTGGGTTTGAATCTAGTCCATGTAAACAAGTGGAATTCACAAAGAGTCAGCTCTGATATGAATTTAACTGTTAAAAGCTTTCTGAAGCCACTTTGAGAAAAATTAAATATAAGGCCAGGGAAAGGCTACGTAATCTTATTATCCTCAGCATAATGAAAGAAGTGGAATTGGGGAAGATATATTCTGGTTGTTATTGGATATTTCCCGCCTGTCATGCAAGATATTGTGTACAATTTGTATCTGTATGATAAACTCTTGGTTAAAACTAAGATCTTCCTGATAAGAGATATCATATTAACACACCAGTAAACTTCTGGTTCTGTAATGTAGTTCCTTTTTTTGCACAACGAAAGTCAAGGACATCCTCATAAACTTTTATTACTCAGATGTGTCAAAGGCAAATGCTGTCCTCTGGCAGGACAGTAAATGTCCACCTATTCCCTGCCCTTCTACAACAGCCCAGGGTACAGTTAATCAACAGAAGGCAACATATGAAACTTCTGCTCTTTTATGTTTACCTCAGACTACAAATGTCACAGATAATGCAAGACAAAAAGTCAAAAGTGAGGTCATTGGTGAGGTAGATCAGACTTCCACCTCTGATATCTGAAGTTTTTAGTTCGTTTTTCGCCCCTGGATAATAGGAGACGTTTTTTATTCAGGAATAAATCCTATTTACTTTGACTTTTGATACAATTAAAGATTTTATCCACAAGTAACAACACTCCTAACTGGCTGCTGACTTGTTAAATATCATCTAACAGTTTTAAACCTTCATTTAAAAACCAAATTACACTGAGGTAGGGTAAAAATTGAATTTTTTATTAGGCATTAATTGAAGCTATTTTGATTAATGAGCTTGGGTAGTGAAAATTAATTCCTAGTGAAATTTGAAATCTGTATTAATATCTCATGTACAAACTAGTCATTAGTAAAAATTAATTTCTAGTAAATTTCCAAAAAAATTGAATTAGTGAAATTTTCTTCGAGTTAATAGTTCTACTAATGCAGTATTGTTAATTTAATATGTTTCTTACTTATGGGACACTCCCCATAAGTTTGTCAGAATGTTTATTTTAACGTCACATTTTTACACGACAATATGTTATTCTAATTGCCCTTTAACCCTTCAACATTAACACTATCTGGCTTAATAATTAGAAAAGGATGTGAAGTTTGCCACACTAGGTCAAATACCCAGTGGGGAAACCCCTTAAAGTAAGGCAAAATAATCCAAATTTGTTCCAATTTCACGACAGTGGAGATCTGAGGACTAATGTTATGACACTTATAAATTTATTGAGGATTTTCCACAAGTGAAGGGAAATAGAAGTGGGGGTGGGGGGATGTTGATGGTTACCTATTGGCGAATTGGACATACTTTTGTGAGTTTCACTTTTCTCACCCCATACAATGATAATAATTTTAACCCCAAATACACTGGAATTAAACTATCAAATACACAGAACAGTAAATCGTGATAAAACAGGAAAGCCAACTTACAGAATGGATGGAATTTTGTCCATTATTAGGTATTACAATGTATATGTCATGGGAGAAAGTCCAATCTGGTAGAATTTCAAATTCTACCAGTAGAAAATCTAATATGGGTATTGCCTTGGGATCCGAAATTTGTTCAATACCCAAATCTCCTGGATTGGACTTTCTACCGGTAGAATTTGAAATTCTACCAGATTGGACTTTATACCATGACATATGCATCACTTTGTTAAACCTGTACAGCTAGTGTGATATTGAGTGGTAAGTGTGTGATTTCATGTGATGTAAGTAATCATGTAACTATGTGATAACTGCTTATTGCTACCTTTCTCATCTAGGACTGATTTCTTTTTTTTTTATTATTATTTAGTGTTTTACGTCATGCCTAGTACCTTTGTATCAGTTATATTATGATGGGTACAGTTTGTCAAGGTTCCATACTGTAAATCGGATGACCACTTAAAATGGTGGTCCTCTGTCATTGGTTCCTATCCCCAGTGGCAGGTTAAAGAATCTCAAGGACGTTGATAAATGTCATCCTTGAGCCTCTATCTTCCAGTTAGGGGAATGTCAGTTACTTGCAAGTTGGGGCTGTACCTGTACAGTCAGATTGGTTAAATAGCGCTTTGAGTCCTGTAGTATATAGAGATATTGCGCTGAGTATAAATACATAATAATAATAAATGCAGACCAAGAGCAAGCAACCACATACTTTCCCAGTTTAGGTCCAGCCAGGATTCATGCCCCGATCTAAAAGGTGGGAAGTGAGTAAGTTACCACTGCACCACCCTGGCTCCTATTTACTTTCTGTAAGTCTTATTTCTCTGATAACTGTAAATGCTTCAGTTCCATATATGTGACTTATTCTAGGAGCTAATGGACTTACAACTCAGGATGTGGCTGTGACTAAACCTGCTGAGCAAGGGTGGGAAATTGTCACAACAGGTAACTCGTCTCAACTAAAAAAAATTAAGTTGTACAACCATAATCACTACTCTTGCTACCTGCTCTTTACTGTAAGGACTCATAAAGATTTAGTATAGTAGTAACATAGGACAAAGCCTTTTTTCTATCAGGGATTTTTCCCGCATGCATTATTTCCACACAACTTTTTTCCGTGTACCGAATAAAACATATATTATTGGAGACTGAATAAACAGGTTGATATCTTTACTACTGATATGTGTTTTGTTTGATTGTATTTTAATATAAGTTTTGTATTTGAGATAACGTCAAGTGAATTGTGAAGTGTCGTAATGTTATATAATCATAACAGTTTTTTATATATCGATTTAGGATTAAGTTACTAGAAAACAATTTGATAATAAGATGTGAGATAAGCTCATGGTCCGCCCCCCCCCCCCCAAAAAAAAAAAAAAAAAAAAAAAAAAAAAAAACATTACAAACCTATGTCCTCTGGCGGCCCAGATAACGGAGAAACAATGCACATACATAAACCATTCAAAGGACAAACAAAATTGCAAAATAAATGTACTTTACATACTCACTTTTTAGTTTTATATTCTAAGCAGATTATCCCAAGTTTATTTTTCAGTTTATTCTCCCAAGCAAGGTAAGACAACTGTTGTATCTGACAACTTTTAACTGTATTTCACAGTATGTAATGCAATACGATGCAAGTTATTCATATGTTTTTTTTTCTATTGGAATTTGAAGCACTTATCTGTCAGCCATTAAAATAACTGTATACTTTCAATATTATGTAAATACATAACACATAGATCATGTAGATAACTATCGCAATACACCAACTACAACCATGAAGATGATATTTAGGTATATTCAATACAACTTCCAACACGTGAAAAGTCTAAATTAATTTTGTTTTGGATTTATCACACATATATCGCAGTTACACTGCATTATTCTGGTCGACATAGTGAAATAACTATCCATTTTTTCTGTAAGGTTCTATCAGCCTCAAACAAACACACATGATAAAAATGTTCATGTACTCGTGTATTATAAAACATCAGGACAAATTGACACAGTGACATAAATTAAAGCACTTGTTCTTCTCTAGCCTTATTTTGTCAAATGAATCGATTCTGTACAGTTCATTCTGTACATACACAATCTCAAAACAATGGCAGTCCAAGCTGCCTTCTGTTGTTACTGAAAACCCTGTCTCTTCTTGTGATAACAGCTGTGGAGGATTTGCCAATGTCTTCACCCCCTTGGTTTCAATTTAGTACGCACCAAACAGTCCATTCAAAGCACCCCATTTTCCTTCCACACCCAAGTTTCTGTGTGTATTGTGGTCGTTGTGTGTACATGTGAGTGTCACTGTGTGTAAAGGCAATAATAGGCAGCTTTTCTGTCAAAAGTTCACAGATTTCTCTAGCCTTGGTCCAAGGCTAAGAAATCTTGGTAGTATTGGTTGTACATCTACGGCCAAAAGTGTTGGAGTATACCATATACTTTTTATGAACTACATGTAGTTCCATATTTCTACACGCCCCTTTCCACATGTTGCTATAAGTTGGGTTCCAACCCAAGACCACATGTGACAGGTATGACAGCCACTCGATAGTTGACCAGTTTTTTTTCTTTATTTGAATTTAACTTGAACTGTTTTTTTTTGTACTGAAGCTCTGTCCTGGTATAACCTTAGCTGTTAAAGCAGATGTAAATCCCATTGTAGAATTTGACTCTGATAAAGTAAGAGTCTTAACAAGGCTAGTTGTCAACTCTGTGATGTTAAAAGAATCCCACTGTGTACACATAATGTAACAGGTGGTAATTAATGTAGAAAATGTACACAGCTCAAAGCAATAGGCTCACAATAGGTCTGATGTTCAATATAAACATATCTCAAGGAGGATTAACTTTAATAGCTGAAAACAATGCCTCTTGTCCCTCTGGACAATGTTGAAATGCCAGTAGGATAAGATTTTCTAAATTGCTTACAAGATGAATGATGGTTTCTTATTGAAAAAAGGTCCACCAGAAACCATAATGTACTCATTTTCCCTCTGCAGACTACCTCCTACCTCTCGGATGCTGGGTCGATTTCCTGCCTAACAATGAATGAATGAATGAATGAATGAATGAATCAGTCAATCAGTCAGTCAGTCAGTCAGTTAGCCAGTCAATCAATCAATCAATCAATCAATCATTAGAGTAGCCATATTCATATGAGGTATTAGTAAAAGAAGTTGGGCCACAAATCAGCTTCATTGTAACACAATAAGGTGCGATTTTGAGCGACCCTTTTGTGAATATAATCAAAGGAATTTACTAATGATTTGAAAGACTCTCCATAAACTTGCATGAGTACATCATGTTTATGGCATGAGGACACAATTAAAAGTTGTTTGGCCCAATTGAGTAATCTGATTGTAAGGCTAGGGACAGTACTAAGTAGAGAAGATTTTCTATATTCCAAATTTGAGAACAGTATCACCTAAAACACTCAAACTGAGAGTACAGTCAGAAGCTCTGATATCTCATATACCATTGAAATAATCAATTTGATTAACCCAGTTAGATTCAATTTGAAGAATGAAGAATTGCTAAAGAAGGAAAAGTAGGGGTTATTTCCAAAAGGGCTTTATTCTGCAAGGGCTTTTCTCATGGATACACGATCCCCACCTTAGCATTTTCCACAGTTTTATGTGGAACCACATCGTATTTTAAACCATGTTAAAGAGAATGCTCCACTCTCAAAATATTCTCACAAAAGAGTTCTGTAGTGCAATTCAATTCCCAACGTATAACCTCTGTGTCACCACAAGTAACATATTCCAGATTCCATATCTGCCATCATTCCAAATGGAATAGTCCATCAACACGTTATGAAGCTGTCATTTCTCACAAAGGAAATGTCTGAGGCGTGACGTCACGATTGGACTATTGGCCCATCCATACTATCTCTGGCATTTGTCTGGAAATGGAATAATATACTATGGAAAAAAGATCAGAACAATTAGTTTGAAAACACATGTAAAACAAATTGTGATGTTATACTTGACAGATGCACTGACAGTTACTCACCAAAACATCATCAACAATCAGAATTTATTAAAATGTGACCTTTGAAACCCAATTCAAAATCATCTTTAATTTCTTCATATCATACTTACCATTACTGCAACGGCTTAACATGTCAGAGTCAAAGTGGTTTTATATCTGAACAGCTAATGCCCCAATCACTCATCCAGCAGTATTGACCCACATCAAAATGGGTGTTTCATATAACCCCGTATTCCTCCAAATATTGCCAGAGTTCTGTCTGTAAAATCTGCATACTGTAGCTTTCCCTGCTTTCTGTTGCAACCCACTCGGAAGTTTTGAACTGTTCCAAATTTCTGGCCATCACAGGCAGTATCAAGATCACCTCCCATAACCAACTGTAACTGGAGGGAGCTATACCGTATCTTTAACTACTCTACTACTTTATATCCCAGTTATGTGTCGATGGACAATAATATAGCAAAATGGTTGGAATGAGGCCTCAGTTTAATATATATGCTTTCAAAGATTGTGATACTATGTTGTCTTACCTTGTATGTAACACACTTGTCTAGGAACTCAGAGGACGTGGGTTCAATCCCAGGTACAGGCAGATACATAGTGGCTCGGATGACCACTTAAAATAGCGGTCCTCTGTCATTGGGTCCTATCCCCAGTGGCAGGTTAAAGAACCTCAAGGACATTGATAAATGGTCATCCTTGAGCCTCTATCTTCCAGTTAGGGGAATGTCAGTTACTTGTGAGTTGGGGCTGTACCTGTACAGTCGGATTGGTTAAATAGCGCTTTGAGTCCTGTAGTATATGGATATATTGCGTTCAGTATAAATACATAATAATAATAATAATATGTAATCTGTCTTTTTGTGTGAAACAAAGAAGAGAGACTTTAAATGTAGTTATCATTTTTTATTATCCACAATATTTGGGCACTGTTTCACGTAAGTACCAAGACACACATACCAGTTAACATATTTTTGCTGTATTTCCCAGTGCCTAGTTGCAATGGGTAATTGGTGATACAAATCATAAACAAGTACCATATTTCGTTCCTAAATATTTTACAAATTTCTAAGTCACATACATGTTATATACCTAATTAGGAAGGTATTTTACAGAGCTTCTATTCATTTTTGGCTACACGTGTATTGAAATCTAAACAGAAATGGCGAAAAATCTCAAATTACTTTCAAAGTTTTTACATTGGTGTTTCCAAACTATCTTTTTGTATTCTTGAAAACTAGAGCAAACAGTGCAAAGTGGTAGATAACAACAATAAAATGACCCTCTTGGTGCATGTGCTTAAATTTGATCAATTGAGAAGACAAAACACACAGACGTGATAAACTTTAAACATATGCTCCGCTAGGGTAATTTTCAAAATATAAAATTTTCTGCTTATTTATGGAATCAGCTCTTCTTTTTAAACCTTCAATAGTTTAAAAAGAATCCTCCTCTCTCCAAATATTCTGATAATAGAGTCCTGCTGTACATTTAAATACCCAATGCGTAATGACTGTGACATCCCAGATACAATTGACCAGATTCCATAACTGTGACGCTATTATTTCCCACAAAAAGGAAATGTCTGAGCTGTGACACAATGGCTCAGCTAATTCTTTTTACATTTTAAGAGCAAGCTCTAGCGAGGCATGTGCTTCTAGGAATCACTTTTTTTGTCTCTGGACTTTCATGAATTGTGGCGGTGTGATGAGTATCTGTCTGTTCACAGAAGTTACGTGGCAATGGGCTACATTAGTACTGGGATAGGTGACCACCTAGGTGCACTACTTGTGTCTCTAATGGCTTCACCACTTGCGCCTGTAGACCGAAACCCCTTTCGGCCTTGTTTTTTTATTTTGATTCCAAATAATATATATACTGTCGTCATTGTGGTAGCTTGTGGCAAAATTGGGTCACTGCACCTGCAGGCCATGCACATGGAAACAGATCTTATACAACTACACTGTTTAAAGTTTTGCTGCATCAGCAAATCACATACTGCATCTGCACGCATGGACACGTACACTTACTGATGTATTTTCCCCATTACCCTTTTTCAGACCTAAGGGTGGGGGGCACGGTGGAGCAATGGTAACACACTCGCCTCCCACCTCTGAGGCTGGTGGTTCAAACCCTGGACCTTGGAGGGAAAGCTGGTAGTTATTTGACATTGGTCAACAGTTTATGATACAGAACATTGACCGACTGTATGTACTAGTTTCCTCTGCCCATAAAACTACCCATTGTGATATGACCTGTACAGTGTTGAAAGCGACATTAAAATGAAAGTAAACAAATAAATGTCAAGACCTGGGTGGGTGAGTGGTTGACACTTCCGGAATTTTACAAGTTGTCCGCCACTTCTGTGGTCATGGGTTCGAATCATGGTAAGAAATTGAGATTTTCTCAGCATCTGTCCTGATATGATTTTATCAGATATTAAATAATAGTCTTGCTTAAGGCTATTATTTGTACCATGTATTTTTTGAAAACATGTACACAGGTATTAAGTATTGATAAAACACTTGTACATATTAGTAGGGGCCATAGTGGCAGAGTGGTAACACTCTCGCCTCCCACCTCTGTGATCAGAGTTTGAATCATGGCTTGACCTCAAGTGGAAAAGCTGGTACTTGCTTGCCGTTGGTCGACAGTTTACAGTACAGAACCTTAACCAACTGTATGTACTGGTTTCCTCTGCCAATAAAACTACCCGTCGTAAAATGAAAATGTGTTATAAGCAACGTTAAAACCCAAATAAATAAACTGTACATATTAGTAGAGATAAGAATATCCTTTTCTTAGCAGTACGCACATACGCCGGAATATATAAGAGTACATTATGTAAACTAAACGTTTATTGTCTGAACTGAAAGTTTTCCCAAATTGCAAGAAACTTGAGCCCTTAGCAAGGCTAGTAAAATAACAGATTCAACCTGCTACTCTTTCAGTTGTCAAAAAACAAATTTACAGAAGACACACTTACTTATTATAAAAGGTATGTATATACACATATATTTATATCATTTTTCAACATCCAAAATGCTGAAAATTAAAAGAAAAATATCCTGCAACCTTTAAAGTCTTGGGGTGAATGAAATCATTCGAAAGAGGATTTTTGAAGAGCTAATGATCACAACAAGTCTTCATTGTTGAGAGACTGTGATTATGTTCGGGTGAAATATGAACTATTCTTAATCAGTTCTTATAAAGCAACTCTTAAGGCAATATAACAACACACTCAATCTTCTGTGTTTTCAAATGAATTATTCTTTTTTTCCTATTGTGAAGTGCTGCAAATAGATAATACATGTTTTGTATTCCCATTTTGTTACATTTTTAGCCTTGTGGAAACTCTTTGGGCTGAAACATAATTTTTTAAATCTTTCTTTAGTTTATACAGTCACACATAAAGTACAAATATGGTAAATACATACAAAACCAGTCTGTGTATAAATATACACAGACACTAGTCATTTGTCATCTACCAAACAAAATGTCAATTGTGTAACCATATTGCAACTAAAGTGGCAAAATATGCATCCATGGTTACTTCAAAATAAGTGTCCATATTTACCAAAAGAAAAAAAAAAGTGCAAAAGTAGCTATGAAGCCTATCCATTATTACATGCATCTTTGAACATAAAAATTTCAATTTTTAACTTGAGATTTCTAGACCAGTTTTGTATGGATTTTAATGCAACAAAATGAAGCCCTGTAAAAAGACCTTTCCAATGATGTATTAAACTTATTTGTAGTTTATGCATTATTAAAATAGTTATAATAAATTGGCACTTGTTTTTCCGTTTATAACTCATATTATTCATGGTAAAGGTTGCCAGGGAATTAAAATAAATAATATCCTGTCTGTATGTCCTGGTGTTAAGGTCAAATACATTGTATAGTAGAAAAGAAAAGTTATTATTAGCCCTGACTCTGATATCGTATCAGAGGGGGTTTGGTGGTTTAGTAGTTAACACACTTGTCTCCCACCCCTGAGGTCAATTGTTCAACTCACATACCAGACCTTATGTGGAAAAGTTGGTTGCTGCTTACTAGTGTCTGGTAGTTGACAGTGCAAAATCTTGAACAACCAGTAAGTGCAGGTTTCCTCTGCCGTTGAACCTTCACAGTGTGATGTAACCTATACACTGCGTTGAATGCCATGTTGAACCCAAATAAATCAAAGTTTTATGTCATCTCATTATATCATGTGAGATTTTATTGTTGTTGGTGCATTGGCAGATTAATAATCAAATGAGAATGTATTATTGTTGGTATATTGGCAGATTAAAAATCAAATGATATTGTATTGTAGTTGGTATATTGGCAGATTAAAAATCAAATGAGATTGTATTGTTGGTATATTGGCAGATTAAATATCAAATGAGATTGTATTGTTGGCGTATTGGCAGATTATAAACCATATAAGATTGTAGTGTTGTTGGTGTAATGGCACATTAAAAGTCATATGAGATTGTACGGTTGTTGGTTTATTGCCAAATTAAAAATCAAATGAGATTGTATTGTTGTTATATGGGCAGATTAATCCACTTGTCAGTTTGCCCATGTGCATAACTCATAAACGATACATAAGATGGGAGTCATATTTTCACTAAAGCTGGGGTCTACCCGTCCCTCAAACCTCCTCAAAGTGGTCTGGATCTATGGTCTGATTTATTTTTGGCTATATCTATGTTGGAGACAAACTTTAGCTCCAACATGTGCATGCATAATTCATTGATTGTAGATTTTCCTCAAAGTTGAACTGGATTTTCAGTAATACTCATGGGTAATAAATAGTTTATGCAGTCTCATGAGGCACTACTCTTGAAAAACATCAGTGAGACAATACCACAATTATCAATAGATAGTTCATTATATAACTTTGTTAAGCCTTTTATGGCCAAAGAAAGACTATGTTCTTTTTTCAAGGGGTGCATAAAAATATGCAAGTGAAAGTTTCAAAGAGCTGTTTTTGACATGGCTGGTGGTTTCAAAAGAGTTTTTGAGTTTGTTTGGTATCAAAGAAAATGATAGATTGGCAAGTATGTTTAAGAGTAGTTTTAAGACACCCATCTTTACCACTCAGTATATGAAAGACTTTGTCTATTTAAGTAGTTTACTGAAAACACTGTCTCACTCTACCGTTTTGGCACCCAGATAGCAAATTGTTTATAAATGTTGGGCACTAACCGACTATTCTGTTGTATTCTGATGGATGTTTTAATTGCATTTAAGGATTTCTCAGGCTTTTTTAGGAATTTTTCTGCACTGTATTCTGTATTGGTAAGTGTGATAGAATAACAAGGTGTAGGTGTTTGTAGTGTAGTTTGGCTGCTTACTTATAGCAGAGATATATTACACTTACTGACCTACAGTTTCATATCCTGATGAATGTGTTGTTTATAAGAAAGTATGTCAAATTGTGAAATGATGAAATAGGTGAGTTGCAGTTTTAACAAAAACAGCATTCTTTCCAAGAAATGTTTATCATGAGTAATTAATGTAAGTATAAGTTTTAGGATGTTAATTTCTTAGAAAATATGTATTTTGTAATGGTAAGGTTCCTGATCACTCCTCTATATAAGCTGGACATATCACAGTTACAGATTAGCATTGTTGGGACACGAGTACTATACCCCAGATGATATTGATGATATGACTTTTAACTGAAGAACCAGTGTGGTAAAAAGGACACTATCCAGCAGATTAACTGGGAGTAAAGTCCACCAGAGCAAGGAAGTCGAGCACAGCAATAAAGGGGAAGACTCGTGGAAGACCTCAGGGGCGAGAAATCAATCATAGTACAGAGGAGATTCTAATGTCAGTGACAGTCTAACACATTGTTCTTGAAACTACATCAATCAGAGGCAGTCAACTATTCAGAGCTGTTTGTTACAACTGATTCAAGACCAGGTGACTTCAAACTTTCATGGCTAAGACCAAATCTTTAAATTTAAGTTCCTGACTTAGCCAAAAACTTGGTTAAGTCTTATGCCTTTTGTGAAACCAGCTCCAGACTCAGGCTAAGTGTGTGGTCTCAGACTTAGAGGGTTTAAAAATTTAATTAGTGTTTGGGCATTTATATTTAGTTACAAGGCTTTACATTGAAAAACATTTTAGCAAAGATAAAATGTGTCAAACAAAGGATATGTGTCACCAGTAAAATATTTTGACTAGAAATAAAGGGTTACATGATGTAGAAAACCACTGGTTATTTGATAAGCTTTGGTCTTTGCTAAGTCATCCTTTGTGAAATCAATGTAAGTCCTCAGACTTAGCTAAGACAAAAGGCTCAAATTGAAGTCCCTGACTTAGCCTAAGTCCAAGCTAAGTTCAAGACCCTTTGATATTCACAAAGGGGCTTAGACTTAGCCAGGCCTTAGGCGCAACTGTGGGCTCTGACTTAAGACTTTTTTCTTAGCTAAGTTTTGTCTTAAATCCGTATGTACAAAAGGCGACTTAGCTAATACTCTGAGCTCAAATTTTAAGACCACAACAAAATTAATGATATCAGCCAGCCAATCAAATTACAACATACAATATGGTTATTACCAAAATCTAGTCTATGCAATTGTATGAAACAGACATCTACTAGTTTTTCTATCATGTCTGGGATTATCCATGCAGAATAAAGCTCTCCCCATAAATAAAAATGGGCAGAAATCATCTGCACAAAAATATAACATATAAAGTTGAAATGTTACAATAAATAACACCACCTCTTATAGATACACAAACATAAACATCCACTGTAGTTAATGTTTTCATAATTAAAGACCTATTTTAAAAACTTTAGACTCCTACCTACCAGTCTTAAAGTTATCACCTTGGCTTAGCCTGAAACTGGTTTTAAATTTATTTTTTTTTGTGGACAGCACTTAGACTAAGACAAAAGTTATACAAAGTCTTAAGTTCGAGCCTAAGCCACGGCTAAGATCGTTCTTGAATACCAGTTCAGGTTTTGCATTGAACCTGTTCCCCAACAATACTTAACAAAAAGCAAAGTTCAAAGGTCAAACTTAGGGTTTTCTCATCCAGTTTAACAGCCAGGATCATATGTGGACAGGTCATAAACAATGCTGTTTGTGAGAGCATATTTCACAATCATTTGAATCATGTTCATTGACAGGGATGAGCAACATATTGTTTCAGATTGCTCCTGAAAAAGCACTATCTACTGAAACAATTAAAACATCCATACTGTTTTATATTTAATTATTGACTGATTGTGCTATAAGATTGTCACAAAACGAGCATTTTTAAACAAGAGACATTTTGCCAAAGGTAAAAAAAAACTCTTACAACCAAACTAAGTGTACTTTTGTCAATATTTCACATCTGTTGACAAACAGTTTCCAGTAATCAAGTGAAGAATGAATATTTTATATCATGTGTCAAAGTTTGTTGATCTTTCTTTCTTGAACTTTAAAAAAATAATGATTAACATTTAGTGAATTATTTGAAATGATATTGATATTCATATCAACTATATCAAATTATTCATTACAATACCTTTACACTTTAAGTTTCAGGTCATTTCTTCAGTGAACATAGAATTAAAACCAGTCTGATTCCCTTACATCCCTGACATAATTAAAGACTCACCTTTCCCATTTATGACACATGATGAAGCGATATACTAATGAACAGGAGTTTTGGTGGAAACTCTATTAGAAACACCAGGTTTAAATTGATTTTAATCGACTGGGGGATATGCAAATTACATTGGAGTGGGGTAAAACAGTGTTACACTGCTTATTGAATAATATCTAATAGGACTTGTTAACACCAACCCCAAGATTAAAGATATATATTGACCTTTATTGACTTCTTATTACAAAACCTCACCGAATAACTTCTCACCAGATGGCCCTCACAAAAACAAAAATAAACTATAAACATGTATCCAGTAAAGGCACTCTCTTATTTTCCCCCTCCAGATAGATATATAGTCTGGGCAGAATCTCCTCATGTTGATTACAATATCCACAAGTCATCAGGGGACAAAGTGACATTTATGGATACAAATTGCTGGGCTTTATAACACACTTCATAACCATGAAAAGTCACTGCAGAAGAGATGTCAAAGACACAGTCTATTGATCCCAGACAATATCATATCGCTGGAGAAGCTTTCCCTGGTTTTACTTTTCACTCTGGATGTTCTATACTTTTGTAGCCTTTCATCAGGCCCACATTTCCATATAAAGGGGAAAATTTTTGATCCTGCAAAAAACACAAAGAAAATCTGTTAGACTTCGATTTTGATGTTTTTAGATCTGTTAATGATATAATAATCAACAAATATCATTATATGACTTGATGTATTGACAATAGAATATGACACTAGTGCTTCCTGATCTTTACAATCTGACTTGATGTCATTAAGATAAGTCACACTGAAGATCCCAACATTAGGTTTTGTGAAGCAAAGTCAGTGACTTTTCCCAAAATATCAACCATGTTTGATATTCTCCCGACTTTTGCTGAGCATCATGATTTTGCTTCAAAATGTAGACGATTGCTAAAATTATGGTAACAAATTCAAAATAAGCAAGAGTCAAGTCCAAAGTCAGGTGCAAATATGGAAGCAAAAAACTTTAGAAAGCATGTCTTATGACAACAAAGATGGACAAAGGTCAGCTTATGAAAGTACTGCGATCTTTCTGAACCTTCTCGAAGTGACTATCTAGACCGGTGCATCAAAGTATGTGTAACCAACAATTTTATGCAGGAAATGACACAACCGTCCAAATCCTTCCTGGACCTCCTTAAATGTAAAATTTTGTCATTAAATTAGTCCAACTTTCTGGATAAATTCCAACGTACTGTCATTTCATTATGTCTGATTCACTCATGACCAAAACACGACTAACACTCTATTGATTGTTGATGTTTATCTGCAGATACTTTCCAGAAGCCAGTCTCTATTTCTGAGACCAAGAGAGGTTATTCTGGGATTCTGGGAAATCTTAGAATGTCAGAAGGAATTAAAGAATCCTTCTAATATTTTAAGCCTCTGGCATAAGTAATGGAGACAGGAGAATAAGGTAACTATCAGGCCACAGAAAACCTCTTTAGTTTGTGTCTCTACTTTCCTAATATAGCTATGCAGCTATTTGTAGCTGTACATCATTCAGAGTGTTGAGTTAAAACGAGGGGAATAAACTTTGAGAAGACAAATAAAAGGAATTACAAAGAAGTTAATATGTATTTATATCTGCAAAGAAGAAATAAATTAGATCTTTTGGGGAGATAAATAAATGAACACAAGATTTTCTTTACTAAAAGGGAGGTGTACAATTTGTGTGGTCAACTGAAAAAAATCCAAAATATTGTCCAGAGAATAAGATTTTTGCTTGCTTAATATTGCTTTGTGGTGGAGCCAACTAATGCTACACAAATGTAAATGATAAACTGCTAAACCCCTGTCTAACTGTTTAGTTCTATTTTGGGAATGTAGCCTGAGGTTATCAGTCCACCCCCTAAATAATCTCTAAAGAGTGGTTATGTGCTTTGGAACAAGTTTTAGAAAAAAATAGGATAATTTCGGCATTAGTAAAGCCAGTGTGATGCAAACCCTGGAGACATTTTAACTATGGATTCATACGTCTGCAGAATTGTGAATTCAACATCAATGGTTACCAAAATAGAAAAAGATTATTTGATAAGATATGCATTCTCTACTAAAGCAACAAAGAAACAAACCAAAGCACTGTACAGTTTGGCTGAAGGAAACCTATTCCCCAAGGCAGTAAAGATGAAGGCAGTAAAAATCTTAGCTCACCCTTCTAACAGTCTCATAGTTTCGTGAATATTCATATCTAAACTCCGTCCTTTAGAAATCTTAAAACGGAATCCCAAGTGAGGAAAATGTGAAGAATCCATAAAATGTTAGATTTAAAATCCTCCCTCAAATATGTCACGTGGGACATTTCATGAATCCCGGAACATGGCCACTGGGAAGTGGCGTGACCTTATTGATATTTAATATTTACTTAGATATTGAATCCATGAAATTTCCTTGTGAGGAAAAAAACAGTAAAATTGCCCTCAGATTCCTGGTATAACCATAGTTTTAAAAATTACCTTTAATTTATCTTCAAATAAAGAAGTGACATAGACTACAACTTGCCTTCAACATGATATGAATAAATTAAATAAAAGAACAAAGTGCCTTCCTATCATAAACATGTTAAATCTGATTTGCCCACAGATATATACACATTATTCATCAATGAAAGGTGTAATGGTTTATGCAGGTAAATATATTTATATTGGTTAATTGCCAAGTAAGTGTCCAATGTTTAAAACTAACGGATTGTTTATGAGGTCCCAAAGTGTCTGATTCAATAATAAATTATTTTCAAATATTGGACACCTAAGAGGCTTTTAACCCATTTAAATTACACCACTTCCTTAATTTCAATGTTAAGATGTTGGATCAGATCATTACTTTCCATTTCTGTATTTATGGATATGTTTTTATTAGCAAATTAGTCTAATTAAAGTAAAAGTGTTTCTTTGGAAATGTGCAGGAAGTGGTTCCATATATGGTCATAATCACTGAGCAGAACAAATGACCATTAATGAAAGACATTGGACACTTTTAAGCTCTCAGTTGCAATTATGACAACGTATCTGTTCCTTTGAAAATCAAAGTTTAGGAAACCAAATCGGAACCACACTCCAGTAAACTGACTATAAAATACGGCAGTTATGTGTGCCTGATGGAAGTATTTAATTCTCAAAAATGGTCACCTTACTGAGGCCACTTCATAATATTAAATTAATTTTAATGCTGCTAGGGGGGAATATAGGAAAAGTGAAATAACAAAGGCCTGTCTGCCAGGAGTAATGACATATTAAAAAAATCTGAGAAATTTATTTCAGCAACTTTCATGCCAGAAACCCATTTGTCAAATAAACATTTCACAATCTCTAATAACAAGATTAACTGTTTTTACAATGAAGTCTCTCAAGAGTACTTATTCCTCTGTAATAACATTTGTTCAGGGAATGATTTCCTGCAAGCTTTGTGTTCTGAAAAGGACATTACACTCTTGTCACAACAATTTTGTTTTATCCTTTTGTGGAGAGAATCATACATATATCTTTATATCTCTTTACACTTTCCATAACGTGCCCTTATAATGTAAAACATCAATTACAGATTTAAATTGAAAACAAGTTTATATAATTACCTTTTTAAATATTCGATTAAAATCCTGCAACTGGTCCTCTGTCTCACAAATTTTGCATTCAACATTATATGCATTAGAATTATATACCAATGAATATTGCAATGATGCATCACATAACCCAAGATAACCAATTATAACATATTTATTTTATTTTATCAGTAAAACTCACATTTCAGACAAAATCAATACTGCTGAATTAAATGTAATACCAATCTTAAACTAATGGAAGTTACACAGGTGTACATCAAAATATCATATATATCGTATTATTAACCTCTAATAAGGAGATACATGTAACTGGCGACGTTTGTTTGCTTGCAAAATAACTCAAAAGTTTGTAGACAGATTTTGATGAAATTTTCAGGAAATGTCAATGTTGGGCACCAACTCGCTGTAGGGAACTACTCGAGTTGTTCCTTGTGCCAACTCGCGGGAGTAAGTTGTGACAAACGTCTCGAGTGCTGCGCCAACTTTGCCCTTCAATGTATCCTAATGATGCTTTTATAGAGCTTTATCTCTGTGGAAGCAAATTTTATGTTAGTGATCAAAGGTGCCGACTTTTGCGTGCAACAATAGCACACGGAACAGATGATTAAACTTCGGTGTTCCGGGTCAACATCTGGATACAGGAAGTTTTACAACAATTTTAAAAATCTTGATCTAGAAACATTTTATAAAATCAATTTTATTTTATTTTTATATTTGAAGACTATTTTACTTTATCAGGGCCACAGTGCCAGAGTGGTAACACTCTCGCCTCCCACCTCTGAGAACTCGTAGTTTGTAACCCAGCCTGACCTCAAGTGGGACAGCTGGTAGTTGCTTGCTGTTGGTCAGCAGTTTACAGTAAAGGACCTTGACAACTGCATGTACTGGTTTCCTCTGCCCACAAAACTACTCATTGTGATATGACATAAACCATGTGTTGAAAGCGACATTAAAACCCAAATAAAGAAATTAAAAAAAAATTAAATTTTTTTCAATATGCTCAAGGGTGGCCTATTGGCCAAACGTCAGTGTCAAATTTCAAGATAGCATAAAACAAGCGTATAAATGTGTAGAATAACAAACAATTAAATTAACTCTCCAGACAGAGAGAATTTTAATCCAATTTATTAACCAGTTTTTAGATTCTAATGAGCATATTTTCATTTCTTTAATCCCCCCTCTTTTTGGGGTGGGTGGGGGGTGGGGGGTGGGGGTGGGTTCTGCTATATTTAAAATTCAGCTAAATGATTTATGTTGACACTGCATGTTCAATAACTTTTTGTAATTTGTTGAAATAGTAAACACCCAGTGTCTACTCTGCTGTCACATACATTACTACCACTATACTGCTAAAATTAAACAGCTGTGTAGGGCTGGAATAAATTGCTTAATTAAATATCTTCAAGGTTTTATTTTATCCACATATTTTCCATTTTTATAAACCGAAGACATATTTGTATCATTTATATCAGCTTCTAAGATAATAGAAAACTTGTGACTAAAATTACATAATTTCAACCAAAATTTTAATTTTTTTTTTCATCATTCAGGATTTAGACTGGAGTTGAACATCATATATAAAATGCATCAGCGATACCCATATCTCACAACCTGGGGAAATGACGTTGAACAGCATGATATAAAGAAGAGGTGAAAAGTACAAAGTTAGGAAGTCTTTCAGAACAGGTAGCCTAAGTGATGTAACGGTGCAGGAAAATAATACTTAAGATAGAGGAAATATATGTAAAAACCAAGCACCAAAACAAGACAATTTAATATCAAGATGGCAGCATCAATTTGTAAACTAAAAGTTATAAACCTGTAAAACTTTTAATTGATCTATTTTTGAACTGAATTATAGCTGTCAATGGAGAAACCAGAATTAGGAAAAAGTACATAAAATAATCAGTTGCAGCAATCCATATATATCTCGAATGTGGCAGTGGAAAACATTCGGGCAGAGCAAAGGTCAAACCAAGGTCACTCCATGTCATTACGCACTTATGCTTTCCAACCAACAACCCTGACAAATATTAACTTCCTACACTTTAGAGTTTTCAAGACAATATTTTAAAAGTCAAAGTCATTTGTAAGGTCAAAGGTCAATCAAGGCCACACCAAAATGTTGTACATCTACCAATCAACAAATATCCCTGCCCATTATGAACTTTTTACACCTTACAAAGTACCAACTTTCCCGCACCTTCTTGGATATGGCCTTGGCAAAATTTTAAAGGTCAAGGTCACTATAGCGAGGTCAAAGGTCAAATGAAATTCACACTATAATGTTGCACACCTATAACTCCCAACCAATTTACCACAAAGAAAAATATAAAACAAAAGTATGGAAATATATTACATGTAATAAATGGTAAAGTGTCAGAGTTATATCCATAATGAATGCAGAATTTCCAAATACAGATACTGTGTGATGTTACTTTGCAGTCTGGGGAAGGTTATTTTATTCAAATGCACCTGCTGATGGAAATCAACACCTGTCAACTATGTTATTTGGACTGAAGATTTTTGGATTTTAGTTTAGTTTGATAGCCTTCTACCAGATCAGACAAAATGAGGACATTTGATTGGACCATACAAACCTCCAGCCATTGAGCAGGAACTTTTCAGTTTTATCAGTTGACATTAGAGGGTTCATTGACATGCTAGCTGAATAATTCCATTTTTCCACCACTCTTTCCTAATGTTTAAGCTGTTAATGCAGGGTAGAAATGTGACGCCGCCATATTTATGTTTTGTACCAGAAAATTGAGGGGGCACCAGTTCACTTCAACAAAACAGGGATTGATATTGGTTACATACCCTTAACACATTGCCCTGTGGTCATGAAACAGAAACTTATGCTGTAAAGTTTAAGTAATTCTGTGAGTATTAATGAAAGCTATGAACTTTTAAACTGATGCACATATTTTTCAATTAAGGCAAATTTTTAAAATCGTTATTAAGTAACATTTTTCAAAAAGTGGACATTATGTTAAAGTGTGAACCATAATAGTTGAGTATAAACCTATTTAATAAAAATGTATTAATATTATTTGCAAGTGAAACTACCAATGCAAACATTCTAAAATGGTGACCGATGCCTGCTCCTTTCTTACAGAGAACAAGGCCGAAAGTGGTTTCAGTCTACTAGTGTGAGCTACAAAGCCATCAGATACATTAGTAGTGCATTGAGGTCACACATTCAAGTTCTAACATAGCCCATTGCTGCTTAACTTCAGTGATGAGAAGTTCCTCATCACGCTACGCCACAATTTATGAAAGTCCAGAGACAAAAAAAAAGATCTCTAGAAGGACGAGCCCTGCTAGAGATTGTGCTTAAAAAGGGTCCGAGAACCAGACAATCAGACAAATCAAAGTGAATGTTTTTGATGAGGCCTTAAACTCTAACCATTATATTATTCTCCAATTCCACTGTCGCTAGGCAGACCGGAAGCATTATAACTATGTTCTGAGATGCCTATTCTATTTTCCAAACACATTTGAAAATGCTTGAGAGTGAGTATTCCCATCCCCCCAGTCCGAAGTTGTCAATTAGAACTGCATAACAAGCTTTCCTTTTTGGTTCTATGCATGCTGTATGACCTATTTTGTCATTTCTTCTCGTCATAAAACTAATCTTCCTAAAACAGTGGAGAAAAGAGGTATAACAAATCCCCTGATAAATCTTTCTGGTTTTTTGAAGGTGGTGTTGACTTGGTGTTTCAAGTTATCTTCTGGAATCATGATAGTTAGAAAAAGGTTGTAAAACTGCTCTTTTTAAGCGCAAGCTTTAGTGAGGCTCGCGCTTCTAGAGGTCACTTTTTTTGTCTCTGGTCTTTCATGACTTGTGGTGTAGTATCTTGATGCATACCTGTCTCATCACTGAAGCTAAGCAGCAATGGGCTACATTAGTACTTGGATGGGTGACCACTTCAGTGCACTATTCGTGTCTCTGATGGCTTGCCGGCTCGCGCTAGTAAACTGAAACCCCTGGCCCCGTTTTAATATTACATTCTTCTTTCAATTACAACAATGAGTTCAGTTGGAAACTCAAATTTGTCCTGTTTCTCATTTACTGAACCGACTCATCAATGTCTCTGAGTTTCAGTCGTCTGCCAATATGGCCTAGCGGGTAGCACACACGCCTAGGAACACAGATGACCTGGGTTTGATCTCAGTTACAGGCAGATATGTAGTGGCTTAGATGATCACTCGGAATGGCATTGGGTCTTATCCTCAAAGGCAGGATAAAGAGCCTCAGGGATGTTTGATAAATGGTCAATCATGACACTCAGTCTTCAGTCAGGGGAATCTCAGTCACCAGAGAGCTTGGGGCTGTACTTGTACAGTGTGGATGGGTAATATAAAGCTTTGAACCCTTTGCTAAATGAGATATTGGACTGAACATATAATGCTACATAATATAATCATATATCTAAAATTACAAATCGGCTAGGTCGTATTGGTGTGTAATTTAGTGTCACATAACATTTTGATGCTTGAGGAAATGTTGCTGAAATACCACCATTTTTAGGCTAGTAAAGCATTATTCTTGTTTGAGTATTGTGCAAGATTTATTGGGGAAGATTTAGTTGGCGACATAAAAAGCTAAAACTCTATCATTTCTAGTTTAAGTGTATCAAAGTTCTCTCAGGAAGAAATTGTGAGACATGCAGGAGATAAATGGCTGATAATATCTCAAATATTCAGCTATTAACTCCAGATAAATGTTTTTCAGGAAATGTATCATTTTTGTTGGGTTGATCCAAAAATGAAGAGGCTACAAAAATATTTTTCTTTTGACAAATCAGCTAGAAGTGGCTATAGGCGAAAGTAGATTTTGGAGTATCTATCTTTGCTGTTTTCATGTAAGAAACTCATTTATAAGAATATTGTGATGTCCAAAATCTAATTTCCCATTAATTCTTTTTCACAGTGATTTTCTTTTATATTTTTGCAAGGAAACCAATTTTCCGAAAATATTTTGCTTTAATTTAGATGTATTTAGATTAGTTTTCTTGCTTCACTTTTGCAGCATAATTTCACTGTTTCTCAGTGTAGTGACAACAAAGGATATTATCTCATGTGACACCTCAGTATTTGATCTTTCATACCTGTTGTAAAATTGAGATAAAAATTAACCTGTGTGGAAGACATGTTTTCATCATAATTCTTAGTGCCTCACTAAAATTTTGAACACACTGCTTAAAACGTAACATTTTAACTTTACTTATGGTTCAAATTTCAATGCCTATTATCTATAATATAACAAAGCAATATTCATCCCATAATATTTCTTGTTTTATACAGAACTAAAATTGGAATTATGGGAATTAATCCCTTAATGCTTGTTGCTAACAAAATCACATTCAGGAAATCTATTTAAAATAATATTAATATTGGTACTGAATTAAAATAACTTGTAAAATTACCATAAAAAACTATTATAAACAAGGCCGAAAGTGTTTCAGTCTACTAGTGCGAGTGCAATGTTATCAGAGACATGAGTAGTGCACTGAAGCGGTCAACCATCCCAGTACTAATGTAGCCCATCGCCGCTTAACTTCTGTAAAAGACAGTGATTGTGGCCATGCCACAACTTCTGTAGAAGAGAGAGAGAGTCCTAGTGATTTCTAGAAGTGCAAGTCTCGCTAGAGCTTGGGCATAATAAACAAGGCCATTTCGGTCCCCTAGCATGATGGCAAAGCCATGAGAGACATAAGTAGTGTACTAGAATTTACAAAAGTCTGGTGACAAAAAGAAATTCCAACTCAGACACATCCCACAGCTGGTCTAGAACTCAGATGGTCACCCATCCAAGTACTAATGTAGCCCATTGCTTCAGTCAGCAGACAAATACTCATCACGCTGTGCCACAATTCATGAAAGTATGGAGACAAAAAACAAAACAAAAAAAAGTGATTCCTTGAAGTGCAAGCTCTATCGAGGCTCTCGCTTAAAATAAAATTAAGTTATGTAACAGTGATTGTTTGGTAGGAGTGAGAGGGATATAATTTTATCTAACCTAGAAGCAGCTTATGCACCTCTATATCTATATCTTCGCAAAATATATAGAACACATACAGAAGCTTCCACTCAGTTGTGGCAGCTGAAGACACACAATCCACACTAGATGATAAATAGGAAATCAGAAGTCCTAACATTTGTAAACTGTGACATTTTATTCTTTAGATAAAAAGTCAGTCGCCTCAATTGCTTAAAAGTGATTTGTTTTGATACTGATGACAATAGCCGAACAGAAACCCATCTTGGGAAATTAAATATAATTTCCCAATAGATTATCCACTAGCATATGATATTCAAGAGGGATTCTATCTATATCGGGTGCTTGTTTATACTAGTCTTCAACAATGCCAAAACTCCTTGTTGGCAGTGTGCTCCTGAATTATTGCTATTATATACGTCTGCTCTTCAAATCTTGATGTTGTGAGGGAGACTAAGATTATGAAAGCAAAGGTACAGATATGAAAATTACACTTAGCTTGTGGAAGGCAATTTTGAAAAGTTGGCAAAACAGCAACAACAACAGCTATTTTCTTATTATTATTTATTTATTTACCCATTTATTTATTTATTTATTATTATTATAGCATGTTAAGCTTTTAAACTGGACTGTTCTGATGGACGTCTGTTATTAGCTGTGGTAGTGTTTCTTGGGGGAATTACCTGTCAGAGTCTCCAACCACTTATCCTGTAAGTGACATTGTGTCTTTACTGTTGCTGCTTCAATCAAACAATGCAAACCTCCTCTTTAATTTTCTTTTTCAGATGACAGGGTTTAGATAGCACATAAAGACATAACTCTCTGTACTAGTATACCATGCTCCTTGGTCTCTTTACTGGCTGTATATACTATTGGTGAAAAGTTTTTCCTCTATTTTTACCTCCTCAGGACGGTATGTTTTGGATGTATTCCTTTATCTGTCTGTCTGTTTATTTATTTGTGTTTGTGATAACTTCAAATGTAATGAAAAGATCTTTCTGAATTTTTTATGTGGATAGGGCCTGTCTGAAGGAAGAAGTGATTAAATTTGAGGAAAGATCAAGTGCTAGTAAATTAAAAAAACAACAATTATAATAAGATATAAAATTCACTGGTATATTTTTTAATTTGGGTTTTAACATGGCTTTCAACACATTATATAAGTCATATCATGACAAGTAGTTTTATGGGCAGAGGAAACCAGTACATACAGTTGGTCAAGGTTCTGTACTGTAAACTGCTGACCAATGGTAAGCAACTACCAGCTTTCCCATTTTAGGTCAGGCCCGGGATTCAAACTCTGATCTCAGAGGTGGGAGTCGAGAGTGTTACCACTCTGCCACCGTGGCCCCCTTCACTGGTATGAGATGTCCCTCAAAGCATATGAGTATCAGCTTTCAGGTGGGTATATCAATACAAACCACACATAATACACACAATAATATAGATTTCAGAAAATTACTGTTTACATAGTAATAGTAATGACTCACTCAAAGTATGTCTGACACATCTCAGATAAGAAGTAAATTTTGTCATTATATTAGGGCCAAATTTAAAACGTTTTGGCAAATTATGGACAGGGGACCATAGGACAAATGCTTTACCATTATCTGTGGTTTTAGTTCCAATTATGACAAAAATGTAAAACTTCTATAAATCTGGAGTTTGTGCCTGTGGTCTGTGTTGCAACTTCACTTTATTTTTTTTTCACAATAAATTATACCGTTACTTAATGATGTAACAGTACAAAGATTTATTTTATTTCACAAATAATATTTCCACGAATATCCACATGTTCTTTTTGTTCGGTATTCAACCATCCGCTTTGTTGCAAATATTTATTTTTTCTTTGACTACATTTATCAACTGCTTTACATTAAAATGGTTGGGAGACCAAGAAAGAATATTCAACATCAATGGTATATTTCATTTATTCAATAAAGAAAAACCAACAATAAAAAAAATCGGCTGTAAAATTTTGAAGCCTTCAGTAGAATCTCCATTTTGAATCATCTTTGGGCAATATCTTAGGCAGGAAAAAAGGTAAAATTAATGGGATATTCCACCACAGCAGTTCAATTCTAAGAAATATGTATGCTTCACCCAACCCAAGTCTATGTAATTGATAACTAAGAGATTACAAAATGTCAGTCTTTGCCCTGCTTTACCATCTGTGAAGTGGCTGTCAGACTGATTTGTGGTCCAGCTTTTGGGATATGATGCTTCTTCACTTACATCCAGCAGAGAAATGGTCATATTTTTAGAGAACAAGGTTGATTAATTTGATTTGAAATTTTGTAACATCACTTTTCAGAATATTGCATAGGTTATATCATGATGGGTCGCTTTGGATACAGGAAAATAGTACATCCTAGTTGGTCAAGATTCTACACTGTAAATAATCTGTCACCGGAAAGCAATCACCAGCTTGTACAAATAAATATAAGCAGACAAATTAAAGTCCTTTTATTTATGAAGATTAGTATTCTGAGTGAAAAAAAAAATTGAAAAATTACACTTAAGTGACAGCATGTTTTCTGAATCGATAATTTTGGAATAAACTTGTTTTGGATAAATTGTATTGGCTTAATAGTATACAAAAGTTTTCATAATTTATTTTTGCTAGCAGATAAATGATTTAGTAATTTGATATATCAATATTCTTTTGACACTTTTTGTTATGGAGCCCAAATAAGAATGTTTTGCTCACTAATTACTATGCTGTGGTCACTTCATATTTTGTCATGTACACTGCATACTGTGTCATGCTCATAACTTATTATATCATACTCACTACATATAATGTCACTACTTGTCATGCTAAGCACTTATTATGTCATACTAATTATTTATTATGTCATGCTCACAACATATTATGTTATTGTCATCACTAATTATGTCATACTGACTATTAATTATATCATGCTCATCACTTAGTATGTCATGCTCATCACTTACTTTGTCATACTAAAACCCCATTCACACAACTGGCGATATCACCCGCGGTAACCAGTGTTTGGAGAAATGTCCCTGCCATTGGATCACCATCTGACTTCAATTTGCGACATTGCGAGTCAGTAGCGCACCGTCCATTACCTTGCGAGTCATACCGAAGTTTTAAAATATTTGAATTTTCTGCCTCTGATTTCGTTACCATGAGCATGCTCAAACGATTTTGCCAAAGTGCATATAAATTTATTTCTACAGTAACTGAAAGTTAGGTCCACAGTGTACATAAGGGTATGACTTGGTCGTCTTTTGGAGTAAAATGGCGACATAAGGTGAATTAAGGTATTGGTAGTTTTGTCACATGTTGGTCTGACGGCTACCGAAGGTGAGTTGATCTTAATGGAGGTTCTTTTTGGGGGATCAACGTTTGTAGTACTGTCATCCCTCTGTTATTACTGCTTAAAAACTGTGTCCAATCAGTGACTGTCCGCCTGTAGTGTGAACAACTCATTCAAAATGAGGCAACCTGGGGGCGGTTGCGCTGCCGAGAAAAAGCTTCTAACCTTGGGACCGTACCGCCTGTAGTATGAATGGGGCATAATTACTTATGATGTCATGCTTACCACTCATTATGTCACGCTTACCACTCATTATGTCATGCTCATGACTTATTGTGTCACAAAATAGTGAGGATAAGATAGGAAATTAAGCAGAACACAAAAGATTATGTCTTTTTGAAAATAAAAATCACTGTGTCCTAATACGTGTTCTCGTATGTATTTTGCAAACTATGTTTCAGTACTTTATATTAATATTTCATGCACGTTTTCTTATGAAATATCAATGACAGATAGTCATATTACAAATCTGAAAACATGAATTACATAGTTGTATTTCATGAAACCATTAGTTTCTTTCTGTAATTATCTCTGCTGGCAAATTGCCATTTTAATCTTTCCTGTTGCATCACCCTGTTTTACTACCAAAAAAGAGATCATGCAAATAGTTGTGATGTGAAGAATTATCCTTCTCAACTCCCTATACAGAGGGAAAACCTATTTTATCTCTGGGCTTGAAGGTTCCTCTCGGCAGTTTAAGACCCGAGTAAACATGGTATCAGATGCAATCAATTTCATATTTACATGAGATATACATGGCATGAATTGGGGACAGACAAAACTCCTTTGGTAGTTGTGTGATATGCTTATATTTCTGCAGACTAATGACTGGGAATTAAGATAAGTACTACAGCTAATTGGCAAAAATATCCCAGGGATTGCTTAGCAATGAATATTTTAGGAAATACGCTCATCATAGCCTGTCTTGGCTATGGCCATTTTTAAAATGTATAGAAATAACTAGGAAGTAAAGTTAGAGAAAGAATATTGAAATATATCAACCATATTATGAGAGAGTGCAACATTATAAAAATGAAGGCTTAAGCTGGATTCTAGTTGGGGAAAAAGATGGTTTACCAAACCCTGGAGAAGAATGGTTGAAGACCTGAGACAAATAGGCATCAGTGGGAAGCAGCTAGGAATGACAATGCAAACAAGGAGATTGGGCAGCCCTGGTTACAGCCTTAAGTATAATACATGTAAGGATAGGTCCTAATTAGATGTTGGTTAAATAATAGTATGTGTTGTGGCAATATATACTCACAGGAAGTTTCATGAGCAGTGAAAACCAGGTACAGTAGATGATCCAGAACTGGATATACTCAGACAATTGCAGGTAAAATGCAACTATTCTCTCTTTGGACTGAGTTTTAAATAATTGATGGGAGATGTGCCAGGGAGCCTATTGAATGAAACCTTGTGAATGTACTGTACCTTATTTTTCACCCATTTTTTTACTACAGCCCTTTCTATCAATAACAATTACTCTCCTAGATGCAGATGACCTATGGCTACCATGTTTTTTTAACCACATACCAGATTCTGTGGATTATGTATACTCATATAACAAAACTTTCAAGGTTTGAACCACAACTTTATCCATTCGTAACTGATTCTCATTCCTCCAGTTCTTAAAACCATATCAGAGTTAAAAATATTAGCCTTCTTTTTTGTATTTGCCACTTCTTTCCTTATGGTTGTATCTGTACGTATTTGATTTCTGCTAGACAACCTCATCCTTTTGGCACTAAAGAGAGACCTTCTGTATCTTGGTTGAGCACACTAAAGAACGAGCCTACCCCCTTCAGCGTGCTTATTATAGTACAACAGGAGGTTTTTCAAACCTTTTATAAATAGTTCTGAATACAAATCGAAGAGTCATGTTTAATTGCCCCAAATACTTTGCCCCAAATATCAGCAGTTGGTAGTGTGGAATCAACACCTTTTCAGGGTATATCAGTTTGCCATAAATAAGTACTCTTTTAAAATACTTAGAGTAATGGGCAATCAGGTGTCAGCAGTTAGTTATTGTGGAAACAACTTCTCAATGTGTATCAGTTTGCCATAAGCAATACCCTTTAAGAATTTCAGGCAAAAGGCAATCAGTGCATATACCTCGAGGGAATGTAATTTTACCATAAATACCATTTAAGACGTTTAGACTAATGGGCAATCAGGTTTCAGTAGCTGGTACTGTGGAAACACATTCTCACGGCATGTCAGTTTTCCTGTAAACAATATTAAAACATTTAGATAATGGACATTTAGGTGACAGTTGGTACTGATGGAAGGTCAGTTTAGTGCTATATTGCAATGCCTGTTCTGAGTAAAGTACTAAAAGTACTGAAATACATGCTTGGGTGGAAAATAACCTATGACTGTATTTGATCATTTAAAACATGCCAGTAAAAAACTTATTTTCTAACTTGAAAATATGCCTTACAAAAGTCCCGAATTGTCTTTCCTGATTCAGTAGATGCAAGTAAAATTTGCACCACCCCAAATTGTGTACATTCCAAAAGAACATCCTGATTTTAAAACAGTTTGTATCATACGTATCAAAGCTATTCGGCCATTCAAACCATAATAGTGAATATTATTAAAGTAAAGAAAAAAGGGTCTCATAAAGACTAACAAATCGCTGAAAATTGCTGCTACATTTCTTTTCCACATGGTGAATGTGCAGTGAAAATAAGTTCCTCATTTTGGTGTCAACCACCTTCGGACAGTTTTCTACTACCAACTGAGTGAAGTGGATATACTTATGGAGCGCCAAACCCCCTTCCTGTAAATGTAAAAGGCATCAAATCAAAAGGCATAATAATTTACTAAGATATGTATGTTGTTGAATTGTGTTTTCAAATATTTGCAATGGTGAAGCAAATTTGATTGGACAACTTTTCATTTTGGTCGTCTCATGATTATTGGTGGATGTTTTTTTTTTTTTTTTTTTTTTTTTTGGGGGGGGGGGGGGGGGGATGTTACAAAGATAGGTCAAATACTTGTATAAGAATCTCTTGATTTAATAAAATGTATTGAGACATTAATTAAGAATAAATTTTAAAAACATTTTCTAGTTAAAAATAATGTGATATGATCACTCTTCTTATATATATATATATATATATTGGCGAATCACCTGAATTTTGTATTTCTCTCCAGAACTGTACAGTATTGTAGCTATGGCTCATTGGAAAACAATTTCATTTACATTCCTATGCAAACAAGAATTTTTTTTATAAAACCCTGTTTAGCTAAATTTTGTTATTTTTAAGCTTCAAGTAAAACCAAAAATCTCTATTTACTCTGACAGCTCTCCAAGGTTTCTGTGATGATTTCTTTACATTGAAAAACCATACCCACGTGAAGATGGTTTTTAATGTAATAGCCATTTTAGTTATCTGATGAATGTCACCTCAACGGGTATTGTAATTGCATCAATCTGTTTGTATGCTGTATTGTGATGGGTAGTTGGAAGGGTTGAGGCAATAACTATATACAGTTGGTCAAGGTTATGTCCTGTAAACGCAGGTCAATGGACAGACACTGCCATCTTACCCACTTGATGTTAGGCTGGGATTCGATCTATGATCTTAGTTGGCAGGTAAGCGTCTCATCACTGCTCCACCATGGCCCAGACTTTGTAATAAGAACAAGATAATAAATAATGAGCAAAACATTAGTAAGAAGTGAGCATGACATTATAAGAAGTGACTACAACAAAATAGGTAAGGAGCACCACATAATAAGTAGTAAGCATAACACAACAAGTTGAGATCATGACTTAATAATTACTGAGCAACACTGAATAAGAAGTAAAGTAGGGATTATAATGTAACTAGTAGTATGCACAACGTAGTAATTAGTGAGTATTGCATTATAATTAGTAAATACATATCATAAACAAGTAGAGAGGACAAAATCATTTGTCACTGCCAAGTTGTTTTCTTTAAATAAGAGCTTACTAAAACAGAAAACACTTTTTCAACAAAATACATGTAGATGTGCTTTTGTTGAACTGCCACAAGCAATCAGTAAATGCATCACATATAATATCACTGCTTCAATATCAGATTATATGTAGTTGTTTGGCATTTCTATCAAGCCTAAGGCAAAATTTTTGTGTTTTTTTTGTGTGTTTTGTCCTGAACATTCAGATTATGTTAAATACATTATGAAAATGTGACAAAAACAGACTTTCAGTGAAAGTTGATTGTGTATTGTCAACTGTCATACAGATTATAATGTTTATATATTTTACCAAAATGAAATCAAAGTTAAGTTTGACTATTTGCTTCCTATTGATATCTGTTACTTGTTTACAGTTACTTGAATGGATGTTATATAATGCCACAAAGAACAGCTTTGATAAAACAAAAAGGATAATCCAAGGAAATGACTTTGTCATTTGCAACGAGAATATTTATCCTAAAGAATACTTTGGAAGCAGCCAGTATTGTCCAATTAATACATCTGACATCCAGAGAGCAATGTATGACTTAGTGATTGGTACTACTAAAGAAAGTATGAATCACAGTAATATTGTGTATAATGTTGCTGAATATACAGGTATTTACAAGAAACTTGGGATTGATATGCCACGTGTGCTAATCGTCACAATGACGTCAGAGAAAATGTCGTTGTCAAATGAAAACCAATACAATTTGGTTGATCAAATTAATAAAGAAAAGCTAGGACACTGTGGGATGGATTTGCTAACTATTAATCTTCCGGATACATATATGACAAGACCATCAAATGTCAGCAAAACAAATGCAAAGAGATCAGTCAAATGTATAGAGGAAATATATCTCATGGAATATTCACATACTTTTGGCAAACAGTATCTTCATTTGGCAGGGGTGACTGGACTTGACCTTGGTAAAATCTACAAGGTATGGAGCTATGTAAGTCAACAAGATGGACCATGGTTTATCATTCATTTTGGGCAAGAACTATCTTTATTTGGAGGTCTCTTAAAATCAGAGGATGTCAAGCTATTGATACCGTACTTTTTGGCAAATCCACATGCCTTGGATGCTGTATTGGAGTCTTTTTTGCAGTTACATTTTCCGAGATGCAAGCTCGGTGATTTTACTGAAGCCATTGAGTTGTGTTTTTACCATGCAAACATGGTACAATTGGCTACAGATCATTCGCTGTTCTTTATGGAGAAAAGATATTTGGATACCACAAAGCTACATACTATTAAGCAAACTGCCCTCGTCTTTCAAAATAAAATTTCTGCTTCAAATGAAGGCATTATGAAGTTAAATCCAGTAGCAAATATTATGTCCTCATTTAAGGAAGGGACAAAACAGGAACTGACAAAGACCTACAAATTTCAAGGGCATACTGTCCTCAGTAATGTACAGCAGGGTGATTTTATTGCAGTAGAATTTTTACAGTGGATTCAGTTAGAGTCTTATTTCATCAGAATTATGTCGAAAGATTGTAGAGGCTTAGATATTCAGGTAGATTTACTACCAGTGTCACCATATGGTGTCTATCTTGAAGATAAAAGGAAATACAAATATAACTTTCTTGAAGATGGTTACATATATGTTGGGACAGTCAATGAAAGGTGCATTGCTGAAGGCCCTATTGGGTCAAATGTGGGATGGGTAACTGGAATAAGGATAAGATTTTTAAGGAATGATAATACACAAATTATTGTAAAGGATTTGGTTTTTAAACTACTAACTTGTGTAAATAATTCATAATGGCTTGGTATCTCTTTCACTGACTAGATTATATAAGCTATAAGGACTCGCATTATTATGTTATTCAAATAATTTAATTAATTTATAAGCTACGAAAAACATGTTCTTGTTTTATGCATGGTTGTAATATAAACCAGGGTTTATACTAAATAATATCACACTTGAAAGCATTAGTCACCAGGTGTCAATAACACAACCATTAACTGTGTCAATATTAGAAATATGTAGCATATGCAACAATATTCTAGATTGGTCAAAATGTCTATAATATGGCAGATTTTTTTTGTTACACTTGTAACGCTTATTAGAGCGTGTTTAAATTTTTTCTATGCATTCACAATATTTTAATATATAACCATTAAGGTAATGGCCCTTGGAAGAATCACTTATAATTAGAGAATATAAGATATTTGAGAGGGCCATGTCAGAAAAAACCGCCCAGCGGTAGAATATGAATGTATTGTCCTAACAGGATTTTTTACAATAAAACCTACTCTGCATATCACGCACCTATCTAATTTTTTAAAAAGTGAGAACTGTGATGTCAGGGCCGGTTTCGCAAAGGGTCTCAGGCTAACCCTGAACTTAGGCTAGGTCAGAGAGCCTTTTATCTGTGCTAAGTCCTGGACTCAAATGTTTTTCACAAAGGGTGACTTAGCGAAGTCAGAGCTTATCAAATAACCACAGTGGTTTTTATGTCATGTGACCCTTTATTTCTAGTCCAAATGTTTAGTGGTGACATATACACTTTGTTTAACTCATTTTATCTTTGAAAATACTATTTTTCAATGGAAAGCCTTGTAACCATATAAGTATGTCCAAAGACTGATTTAGGGAGGTGTTCTATATATTTGTTCTTTATTTTCAACTTTTTGAAGTGAGAAAAATATATGGCAGTCATATTTAAGTCTTTGTTTACAAAAGTTAAGCCCACTCCTGGGTAGACTTAGCCAAAGCATAGTCTTAACAGTTTTGTGAAACCCTCTAAGACCAGAAACTTAGCCTCATTTAAAGACAAAAGTTTTAACTTAAGTCTACATCTGGGCTAAGTCTCTTCGTGAAACCGACCCCAGACCTTCACTTGGACACTATCAACCACCTTAAATTACCACAACTTGAACACAATATCCTTAGTTGTGTTTATTTAAAATACAACACTATTAATATACTTATCCACTAGTTGACTGACTCTTATTATGTGTGATGGGTGCTAATATAAGTTCTACCTGAAATCAGTGTCCTATATTGGCATATCTATATTATTCTCTTAATGATCCTAATTGGCTAGTTTTTAAAGCTATTGTTTACATTATTTCTCTGCCCAACTAAGGCATGTACCAATTTACAAAGCTAAGCGATAGAGTTGCTAGACAGGCCACCAGGCCACTTTATCCTAAAAGGGACTGGTATCGCCTATAATGACTTTCAACTAGTCTGGTTGCCATACCACTTTTCTGGCTTTCTGATTGTCACGAATGAGGAACCTTCAGGGTTCTTTTTGAATAGTTTAATTACTTATAGTGAAAAACCTTTCCGGATTTGGATCATCTTTGAGCAGGACTGAGCAACAGGTAGACTCCTCGTTGGGTAAAAATATGACCTAATCTGATATTGAGGTTTTGAGATATGTGCACAGACAAACATATGCAATTACCCTGCCCACTACAAAGAAAGGTTATGCACGTCATTCTTGTCACAGTAGCTCAAGCATGTACTAGCTATTTTGTTATGACTGTTTTTAACGTTGAATAAATAATACTTGAGAAGACTTGTGCTGTTTCTAAACAAATAACAACAGCCATACAATTTAAATATTACACACACACAACATTACATCTTAATGTTTATGCAAGGCTTTAGTGGCTGAGTGGCCAGCAAGTTTAACAAGGCCGAAAGGGGTTTCATTCTAATAGCATAAGCCACAAAGCCATCAGAGACACGAGTAGTGCACTGAGGCGGTCACACATTCAAGTACTAATGTAGCCCATTGTTGCTTAACTTGAGTGATCAGGCAGGCACTCATCACGCTACACAACAATTCGTGAAAGTCTGGAGAAAAAGAATTTAAAAAAAGAACTAAAAGTGATCTCTAGAGCGCGAACCTTGAAAGAGCTTGTGCTTAAAAATGAACCACTTGGTTTTCACCTCTGTTGTGACTGGTTCGAATCTAGCTCAGAGCATAGTAATGATTCAAAGAAAGCTTGTCTGGATAAGACCTTAGACTATTTTTTATGGTAAGAACGTGCTGCTTAAGAATGAAATGCAAAAAAAATAAAAGAAAGATTAAAACATAATAGAAGTTATATTAACAGCAAATCGGAAATCATATATTAAAACCTAGAACTTGTGTAAAAACATCGGTATAAAATGTTGAAAATCACAGTCACATGAACCAGCTAAAACCTCAATAAATACTATTTAAATAACAAAGAACAAAGAAGTGTGCATGGCAAAGTATAAGATACATAAATACACAATAATAACAATAACAATAATAATAAAAAAATAATAATAATGAGAGATTATACAATTCCTTCTTGATATCAGATAAACACTTAGTTTTTAAAATGAGATCACTGCAATACTCAAAGGTACACATGAGAATGTTCCTTATGCTCATAACACATGATTCTACTAATATCATTCGTCTTATGTATATATTCATCATACTGAAAATTTTTTGTGTTTATAATACTGTTTCAAAGTCTGTAACTTGCGATTGGAGATATTTTACTTCACTTGAAACAACAAAAAGTGTTTCTTTATTGATTCTGAATGATTTTTTGCCATAAATTAAACATAATTATTTGTTATTTGTACTAAATTTGTGTAATCCAATAAATTTCTTTTGATAAAAAATGCATTGACACGAGCACTCCTTACAAAGCTAAAATCAAAGTTAGGATTTTTCCAACCAAGTTCAACCAAGCACAACTTACAAATATACAATAGAAGACAACAAATTTACCTTTAGTTGTTTGCCTGCAGGTTATAATGTAATTTCCTACATGGAGTAGGCAAGCTACGATGTCACACAACTGATTACAAAAGCTCTCAGTAATAGCAAAGCTAATGATATTAATATAAAATTCATTTAAACACATATTTAGAAAAATATATTATATAACCAGAAAAAAAGAAACAAAAAAACAAATTAAGGCCATGAAATTGCTGCTTCATTATGATAATAGCATGTAAAACAAGTTATTATGCTTATAACACTGCAGGCTAGTGATTCTGTTCATAACATTGCAAACTAATGATTATGTTTATACCACTGCACACTAGTGATTATGTTTATAACACTGTAAACACTGTATAGCATTACAAACTGTTTAGAACACTGGGCACTAGTAACTATGTTTAAAATACTGCACACTAGTAACTAATGTTTATAACATTGCACACTAGTGATTATATTTATATTTCTGCAGCATATTGATTACGTTTATACCACTACAGAACAGCGATTGTGTTTATAATTCTTCAAACTAATGATTCTGTTTATATATAACATTGCTTTTTACAACATTTTGTTTACTGCACTACAGAAATCTGGTTATTTTTATACCATTGTAGTATTGTGATTATGTTTTTGATACTGTACAATGGTGACTGTGTTTATAACACAACAAAATGATGCTTGTGTTCGTAACACATAGAATGGTGATCATGTTTATAATGCTGTAAAATTTGGATTATGTCATAATATTACAAATATTATATTTTTAAAAATACAAAAACACGACTGTTTATAATACTCCATACTAGTGATTATATATATAATAAAACAAAATCATGATTTTTTTTGTAACATAACATGATGGTTATAATGGCAATTATGCTTCTAACACTACAAACCAATAATTCTATTTTATAGTACTGCAGAAGGTTATTATGTTTAAAACTGCAGAATTGTGGTCGTACTTATACCACTACAGGATGCTTAACTTATAGCACTACATGCTGGTAAACGTATCTATAACACTGTGTAATGGTGATGATGAATCTGTTTATAATAATACAAACTAGTTATCATGTTAATAGCACTGCTAATTATATTGATAAAAGTCATGAGCAATTGTTATATTTTTAACACAGTGAAATGATGTATGTTTATAACCCTGGAGTCGGTTTCACAAAATAACTTAAGCCAGACTTAGACTTCAAGTCAAGACTTTTGGCTTGAAATGAGGCTTAGTCTGTGGTCTTAGACATAGAAGGCTCAGAAGACATAGACTAAGTCTAGGCTTTGGCTAAGCCTACCCGGGAGTGGGCTTAACTTTTGTAAACAAAGACTTAAATATGGCAGCCATATATTTCTCCCCCTAAATTAGTCTTTGGGCATATTTATGTGGTTACAAGGCTTTCCATTAAAACAGAATAAACAGATAAAATGAGTTAAACGAAGGCTATATGTCACCACTAAAATATTTTTACTTGATATAAAGGGTGACATGACATAGAATACTGTAGATATATGATAAGCTTAGCTAAGTCTTAGCTGGACTTAGCTGAGTCACCATTTTTGAAATCCATTGAAGTCTAGGGCTTAACAAAGACAGAAGGCTCAGATTTAAGTCTCTGTAACCCTTTGTGAAACCAGCCACTGTAATATGATGACTGTGTAATATTACTACAGTCCTGTGGTGATATTAAAAAAGCAGTTGACTAATAAGTATGTTTTTAAGATATCAACCCAATACATTAATAACATCAGACTTTGATGCTTGTGTCAATATCACATGTGTCTTTTAGACTACAACATCTCTCTTACTTAAAATAAATAAATAATACATTGCTACAAGGAAATCCACAAAACTTAATGAACTTTAACTACTTATACAATATAAATAATACTTAATAATTGTACAAAATACATAAATGTACTAAGGTAACTTGTATACATATTCAGATCAAGAACGAAATTTTGTACAAAAATTGAAGATAATATGCGAGATGCTATCACAGAGTGATGCAACAATTACATGATATACAGAATCTTTTAGTGCTACCATTAATAGCAATACCTGAATTTTCAACATGCCATATGATCATGTAGCATTTCCGATTAGCTAAAAGTAAAGCAGGTGTTATTTTTTCCCTTTCCTAATTTAACATTGTAAATTTTCGAAGTTTGTTTTCATTTAGCACAATTTCTAATATCACTGTTCCTCTGTTATGCACAATTGAAAGACCTGACCGATTTACAACTAGAAGGGAATGTCCCAACTGATCTTTCAATAAAGGTGAAAAAACTGATAAATCAGGTGATTTATCCTGAGCGAAAAGATTTGCTTTATCACTGCCATGATCCATAAAGGTAAAGGCCTTTTCACACAGTTCTGTTTGGCTGTAACAGACTGTATATGAATTTTGCTTTAGAACATTGTCAATATGACTTGGAAAAGAGACCTCATTCGTTGGCAGTGCATCAATTCCTCCTGTATATGTTATAACACAGCTGATGAAGCCTAACAAATGTTTTAAACATTTTAAAAAGTTGGTCTGTGGAAACAGAGTCTATACTGTGGTGAATGAGTACAACCTAAATACGAATCCTGACTTATGTATTTTTATGAAACTGAATTGATACTGCCAAAAATGAATCACATGTAGCCATAAACAAGCCCAAACAAATATTGTGCACTCGTATTTAGCTTGTGAGACCAATACAAAACTGTGTGAACTAGGTATAACTCATAACACCTATCACCAACAACTCGTGCTGAAATTAGTAGAGTTGTACAAACAATGGTCTCTCCAGACAAGATAACTTGGCTCCCTTTTTCTGAATTATAAGTTATGACTATAGCATCCTGAAGCATGTGTAGCATCCTGAGCATCTTATAGCATGCTGATCAGTGGAGAATACTAAGGACAGATTTACTTACCTGCAAAGGGTTTTAAACATGTTTCATACTGATGATCATCTACGATTATGCATAGAACCTTTACAACTGAATAACAATAACTGTGCAACCAGTAAGATTATTCATGGGTCTGTATTATAGGTAGGTAGGCAAACACCAAATAGTGGAATAGGTTTTGTTAAAGCAGTTAATATTTCCATCAGTAGGGACCTGTCCTTCCAGGGCTAAATATATCCAGGGAAGAAGTACAGATATTTTGTGAGAGTTTGATCTTCTGTTGTAATCTGTACATGTGTCCTCTGCATAGACTGGATCCTCCGTCGTACCTAAAATGTACATATAAAGCAAGTGGTGTTAGGAAAGATAAGCCAGTCAAATATATTACTTTTTTCCAGAGCTCATAAGAGGCCTATTCCATTTCTGTGGGTGTGGTTTGCGATTAGTACAGGATTGAAAATAATAGAAAAGTGCACGGTCCAGGGATGTAGCTAACAATAGGTTTCAGAGATATATACATATATGATACATATATTAAATGATATATACATATATGATAATGATATCTTATCCAGATAGCTTTACGATTAAGGCAGATTGCCACACATTTTCCCTGAAAAGTTTACGATTGATTTACAATAGGTTTATGAGCCTTAAAATAAAAGATCGCTAGAAGATGGATATGATTGCTGCACGGGTGTAGATAAGTTTAGGATCACTGTAAGATTTAAAAGATGACAATTTGATTGCTTTACAATTGCTTTGTGATGTTATAAATCTGATAAGAATCGGGGAAACACTTGCGACAATTCCACACAATTTGAATTTATTGTAAACTTTTCCCAATGGGTTTACTAATGCTATACCTGTAAACCTATACTGAAGTATTGTATTTTCCAAACAGGATCTCAGTGCAATGGCTTTAATACCATTGATGCCCCTGTTCCACCAAAGGATTAATCCCCGATTGTCCTGGGACCCTTAATCTTTGAGAGTTTGTGAAAAAACATGAATTATGGGTGGGGAAATGTAATCTGCATCCAGCTCTGCGATTCTCCGCAGGAAGCCTCAGATGTCCTGAGACAAGTCATGGTCATTCCCTGACTAAGAAGAGATTAAGCCATGTTTGTGATCCGATTTAACACCGATCCTGTCGGGGATTAAGTACTGGGTCTCAGACCGGTCTGAGGCCACCTCAGGCCTACTGGGACTAATAACAGATTTCCTCAGACAGCAATAGCCGATTTCTGTTTTTCTTTTTCCATGGTGGGTCGAGGAAAGATCTGGGACTAAGTCCAGGTCTTTTGGGACAAAGGCTAAGTCGGCCAGGCAATAAGAATCCCAGGATGCCTCAGACAACACAGAATTGTGTAATTTGGGCCTGAGGAGGCCTGAGGAAGCCTGAGACTGGGGAATTCGTAGGTAGGGGCAAAAGTGGATCAGTTACATTCATAGAAAATATCAAACATGTTTGATTTTTATACACACCACAACAGATCCAAACAGACTCAAGCAGACTCCTAGGACTCTGAAACTGATCCCCAAAATCCTTAATCGGGAGCCTTAGTCGTGTGGTGGAACAGGGGCATAAGATATATAACATTTAGTTCCTGATTCCCAAATTTTCACGATTGGGAACAACTTGCAATATCTCTACCATTTCTGCATGGATTTTTATGTAATTAACTTGAGCAGAAGTGCTGTAAGAACACGTTTCTAATGATATATAATACATAATTGTAAGTAAAGACTTTCCGAGATATTATTGAAAAACCGGAAGTTATTCACACTCATTATCCATGGTACAGAGGCGCCGTTGTGTAACAAAAAAAAAAATATATATATATATCCCGCTCTGTATATCCCCTATATGGGTCAAATGTATATATTTTACCATTAGGATTCCATCCAACTTAGACTTTGATTAAGATGTGTAATCTGTTCACATTGCAATGACTATATATCTTATTACCTCCAAGAAGTCATGTTTTAGGGAGTATTTGTTTGTTGTTCTGTTTGTAACTTCAAAAGTAATGAACAAATTTTCCCGAATTTTTTATGTGGACGGGGCTTGACCAAATTAAGTTTTGGGAAAGATCCTGATCGTAATCTGGATACAAAAGAAAAAAAAATTCTAATTCTTCAAAGGCCTTTTCAAAGGAATTTTTCAATGTATTTTTAATGACATTGGCTTTAATGGTTTACAAAACTTCAAAAGTAATCAGCAGATCCTTACAGAATATTTAAGTGAGTACAGCCTAGCCAAAATAAGGATTGATTCTGGATATATAACAAATACAAATTTTCCGAATCCCCTGGGGGAGGTGTGTACTGTACTAGTGCTTTCTAGTTATGATTATAAACAGGAAAGTAAAGTCAAAAGAATATTTACAAAACAACAGTAACAAGCATTGTATGAGAATGCCAAAAAACACCTGTGGCTAGTGCTGACCCCCCCCTACCCCCCCCCCCCCCCCC
Organism: Sabellastarte sp. h YS-2021; assembly: GCA_964017235.1. Classification (NCBI taxonomy): domain Eukaryota; kingdom Metazoa; phylum Annelida; class Polychaeta; order Sabellida; family Sabellidae; genus Sabellastarte; species Sabellastarte sp. h YS-2021. The sequence goes on along the minus strand of OZ024929.1, from coordinate 76,477,326 downwards.
AAAAAAAAGAAAATAAATAAATAAAAAAAATAGATTTTGAATGCAGACCCAGATTGGAATCAATGGTCTGGATACAAATGAATTTAAAGGAGGACAATAACACTAGTAAACCCTCACTTATATGGAAATATAACCCTAATCCAATGAATATTTTTTTGGAATTGTTCCTGTGGATATTGTATAAAAGTGACAAAACCAATTTTCAGTTTGTGATCCGGATTCAGATACAGATCATCTTTGAGGAGGACTGAGCCAAGGGTAAACCTCCACCTTATGTGAGAATATGAAATCCAGAGTCGAGGGTAATAACACAATTCATGGAAATTAAGTTACACCACTTTTTTTTGTTAAAAGTGTCAAATATCTTTTATTAATGGGTGGGTGTTCCACTCACTGGTGGACACCCCTTTTACACATTCCCAAAGAAATCCTTTTATTTCAACTAAAATGAACATAAAATTCCAAGAAGAAAAACATACCAGAAATATAGCAAAGAAACCACATCTTGCAAATTACATTTTAAGTAAGGGGTGTGACTTAAATAGATTAAGAGTCTCGTAAGTGTCCAATATTTGAAAATAGTGGATTGTTGACTCAGTCCCTTTGGGACCTCGTAAACAATCCATTATTTTCAAATATTGAACCCTTACATGGCCATTAACCTGTAAGCAAACTTTAAAATTTCCAAGTGGAGAAAAATATTAAAGCTTAAAGTCTTGTAAAATTTACCTCTTTCAACATTCCTTCTAAGTGATCTTTATAAGCATTTTCAGAAACAACCGTCACAAAATGTTGGATGAACCAGCTTCCAGAATCTTCATCTCTGTAACAAGCACCACCTGGAAGATGAAGATGGTTTAAAGAATTTTCACAGTCATATCATCTCATTTAAAAATACCAAATCCAAATTAGTACTTGTATTGTTTTAAGTACACATAAACATTAAGTTACCTCAAGATTTTTTTGCAACCTTAAAGTTGTTTTAGCTCAGTGCATCATTGATTTTAAACAAAACTGAAACTTAAACTAACTTAAATTCACAACTTTTTTATCAGTATATGTGAAATGTAGAGTAAAAAATGTGAAAATTTCAACAGTGTATTTAATTTTCAGGAGGAAATTATTAGTGAATATGGTCATCAACATTTACATATCCTTAAACAAACTCATACTTAATTAGTGGTTACATATTCACAACTTTGTTCCTGACTCTTGCTGACTTTGAAGTTGGGACCAAAATTTCACAGATTGTGTCTGTGTTTTTGGCAAAATTGTAAATTTGGTTCCCCATTCTTAAAGTCAAGATCTTCTGCTGGACTTATCTTAATGTTATTAAGTGAAATCCCAAAGGCTGGGGCACAATCCAGTGAGATGCTATTGCCATGTGTGTAATTGTATTCGTGATACAACTAACCATATCAAAATGGTATAGGTTAGAACCGAACTGACCCTGACTTTAGCCAAAGTGATGAAATGGAGTGGCTATATGCTTTGGTTGGGTGAAAAGATCTGGGGAGATCAAGTTTGGCAGACATTAGTCTGGATTGGTTCCAAGACAAATGAAATAACTCCCAGTGTAATCACAATGGTTGGGATGTATTTGAATTTTCTCAACTTTTTGGGTACTTTTTTACCGTATCTTTCCAGTCCCGGCAGTCCTTTATGGGGTGTTCCACTGGGGCACAACTTCAGGGTTGAGAAGCCAGGATGTGAGTTTGTAGTACAGGAAAATGAAAGTCTGGTTAGATCTTCATGACAGGACATAGTACATCTTGGCTTGTCTGGATCTGCCTCCCGACATGTCTTGGGGTCAGACTGCTTTACAACATGATCCAACATGAAAGTTTTATGGGGCTGTTCCACTGGAGTGGACCCTACAACCAACCCTACAACTCCAGGTTCAGTTTCACCACCCCGATAGGATGATCTGCATCCCAGTTTGTCTGGAATAAGATCCTGACTTGGGGTGTTTTTTTCTCCTAGACCAGAAATCTGGACAAGCCGTAAATCCCTAACCGACAAGCTGTATCAGGTCACAAGAAGCCGTAGTTACAAAATGGAGCAATATGCCCACCCACCCCAACTGGACTGATTAATTCCTGGAATCAGAATCAAAGCAACACTATATAAACCGGTTCTGACTGCTATAACTCATTATTTATCGCTGAAAAGATGTCAGCTACACATCAGATAGACTTTGTACAGAAGGGCCCTGTTGTTTTTATTGAGTTAATTATTTTCATCCTGATTTGCAGACAAAAAATGATTCATCTGAACAAGGAACAGCACCTGCCACACAACCAGCATCTTCCACACAGCCCCCACCATCACCCAGGAAAAGAAGAAACCCACAAAACCGCTGGGTCATGCCATGGACCCTTCAAAGAGAGGGAAAAGGTTGCTATAACAACCTCCTGGCTGACTTAATACAGACTGATATTGCAGGTTACCTGAATTTTGTCAGGAAGCCACCTACCTTTTTGACTTAGTTGAATAACACATACACCACCAAATCAAGAAGGAAGTCGCCAATTTTAGGAAGCCCTTTCAAGGTTGATTAACACTGGCAATAACACTAAGGCACCGGCCAACAGGAGAAATGTACAACTTCTTACAGTATCACTGGCTGGTTGGTCAAAACACTATATGTAAATTTGTCTGCCAGGCCATCCTTGTTGAATTCCAGAAAGAGTATTTGATCTGTCCTACCACTCCTAAAGACTAGAAACAGATTGCTGCTGCTTAAGCTCGGATGACTGCTGGGGAGGGGCTGAGCTTGCTGCTGAGGATGCTCTTGCTGCTGGGAGGTTAGAAGAGTGACGGTGTGTTGATGCAGGTCAACTTCACGCTTGAGGTGTATCTATCTGCTGGTAGATCATGACTGTTTATTCTCACAAACGTTAGAGAAGCCTGTGTTTTTGTGTGAACTTTTTTCACCTGTGACAGAGGCTACTAACGGTGGGTTGAAGGCCTTGGTTGGGCTGACAGCAAAATGTAGCTGTCTTGAAGTTGTGGGTTGTTGTTCTTCAACAACTAAGTATGAAGTCTGTGCCCCTCCGGACTATTGTTATCCTCTTGGCGACACTTGGCTCTGTTGAGCTGGTTTTATGACCTGGCTTGCTGGCATCCGGTTTCTGGACTAGTCAAGATGTATACCCTGACAGAGGCTAGTTGCTGCTGCTGTTAAGTATGAGGCACATAATGCGAAATTGATACTGGTTGCTTTGGCTGACGATTCCTTTCTTCTACTTTGCTCTGTATCCCACTTAATAGTTTAAATGCCTCGTTAAAAAAATCTGAGAATTTCTTTCCTGCAAGTTTTCAACTGCAGGTGCCAAGTAGATGCAGAAGGCTGTTTTGGTGGTCTCCTTTCTGGGCCCAAGGAAAGGTGTCTTCATGAGGGCAAATTGATCCATGACCTGCTGGTCGACTGATGAAGGCTGGGACACTACACTTGTACTGGCAGTGCTGTAGATGGATGGCTGGCGTGTTGTCTCAGAGCAGATGCTGGTCTCCATGCTGTCAGCATCAGTGAACCCTCCTGAAATGTCGTTGGCTGAGGCTGCAATAGCACTGGCTCTTCTCTGTGGTGACTTAAAACCTGAAGACTCTTCTCCTTCTGATGTGGGTCTTCAAAAATAAAAAATTATCCTGAATTGAGCTCTACCTCTCTGTCATTTTCTTGGGAGCCTGGCCAGACTTGGACTGGGTTAATTTTCCATAGAGAGTCCTTTGGGATTCTAACCAAGTCTTGCACACTTTCACTGAGAGCTTGCGGATGCAAAGTTCCTCATGATCCTTGACAAACTCTACAATAGCCTCCTCATCTGAGTCTGTTAAATAACTGTCCATCATATATCCTTTATTGCACCTGGATTGGCACTCAGTGGATGCGCTGGCCTCTCCTCCACCCTCTGTGTCCATTTCACTTTCACTCCTCTCAGTTCTTGGTCTTTTTTGGCCACATCCTGCTCAATCTGTGACTGTGGAGTTTCCTCCCTCCTGGCTTCCTCCCTCTCCCTCTCTTCCATCTGTTGTTTTCTCTGCCTTCTCTCCCTCCCTTTGTCTCTCTCTCCTCCCTCCTCCTTTGTATGTCAACAGCTTTATCTCTAAACTCAAACTCTGCAGGTATGTCTGTGGGGACTGCTATCTTCCTCATATTCTTTCTTGCCTTTTATGGACCCATCTTATAGATCAGATCATAACAGTGTTTTTTAAAACAAAAGCCTATCAGTTAGCCAGCTAAAACTATATTTGTACACTAAATCCTAAGTTAATTTGCAAAAACGAAAAGCCTTGGTCAATGCTGTCAGTTATAATCTATTGGAGTTGGAAATCTAAATGACACATTCCAACTGACTCTGTGACCAAAGACTTGGAGACTTACCACCAGCCAAATTTCCAGAAGCACTACAAATATCTCTGGTTTCTTTGAATATATGCATTTTCACTCTGATTTGTAGACGGAGAAGGACACATCAGGAACATTTGAACACAATTCACTCTTTTTATTTGCATGGACCCCCCAATGAGAGGAATAAGAAGAAGATCAAGCAATCAATCCTATACACGTCACAGCTTATTTTTTGATATAATGCCTTGTCAGTTTCTTCTAAAATCTTGTCCTACTGTGCTGGGCTTGTGCTGAGGTGAGACAGACTGCATTGACAAATTCTGGGAGTGTTCCCATAATGATGGCCACTCTGGTCATGCTTCATTATTGGCATGCCGGTTTATTTTCAAGTATGGTCGGTTTTGGTTTGGGGACTGTTGTGGGGGTGAGGTCAAGGTACTTAAAAAGTACAGGATGGCAAGTGTTTAACTATAAGACAGTAAGTAATTGGACTGCACTGGAAGTGAGTAGGGTAAGATGTAAAGAGACAAGGACAAAACGGTTTAATTGCAGGACTCTGTGAGAGGAGCTGGGGTTGGGATGAAGAGACTTGGAGGGTTGGTGAAATGTCAAACATGTGGGAAATATTTTTAGTCTGATTGAATTTGTCCGTAACTGTTAAAACAGAAGTAATGTGTACCTACACCTTTTGTTGAAACTATGCAAGTGTTGAAATGATTCATTACAATCCAAATACATGTACTTACTTGATATAGTGGCATGGGCAAAAATAAAATCTGCCAGTTCATGCACTCGATGACCTCTCATAGGTGGAGCATCTACACAGGCATCTGGCACAGTAACACCACGGGTTTTCCCACCTAAAATGAGAAATTACAGATTTGCAAGTAGGGGTGGCCTCATTTTGTTTTTTGAGGAAATTGTTCATTCAACAAAATAACACAATGAACTTAATGATTTTAAAAGTGTTTAATTGCAGCCTTCAATCTATTTCAAATTCAGTTATACACCAGGGCCCGTCTTTACGAAAGGTCTTGCCCAGGGCTTGGGCTTAAAGTTGAGACTTTTGTCTTAACTTTCGCAGAAAAATTGCTAAGACTTTTGTTTTAGTCTTAGCGGTATTCACAAAGAAGTTAAGACCAGTCTTAAGCTTAAATAAGGGCTTAACTTTAAGACTGGTTGGTAGTGGGCTTAAATTTTGTAAAAAGGACTTAATTATGGCCGCCATAAACTTTTCTCCACTTCAAAATTTGAAATGGCTGTAAATAAAGTATAATTATACAGAACACCTCACTAAAGCAGTCTTTGGGAAGTTTATATGTGGTAACAAGGTTTTCCATTTCAAAACAGCACTTTTCCTTAGATAAAATGCATTAAATGAAGGATATATGTCATCAATAGTATAGTTTGAATTGAAAAGAAAGGTCACATGACACAGAAAACCACTGTGGTTATTTGATAATCTTGGACTTAGCTAAGTCACCCTTTGTGAATATGGTTTTACGACAAAACTTAGCTGAGACAAAAATCTTAACTTTAAGACTGGATTTAAAGGTCATAGGAAGCATTTTGAGAACTATTGTCAATAGACACACATACATGTGAAACTTCAATTTTTGTAAAAATAAGATGCGTCTGGACAAGGTTACATGCTATATTCAGCCATTTTCTGTCAGTATTTTCAAGCTTTTTACAACTGTCGCCATTATTTTTCACTCGATAACTTTCGTAGAAAATACTAGCCTTTACGTCACAGGTTCATTAGTTTGTAAACAAACTGCCGTAGTAAGCTATTTCATGTACATATTTATTTTCTGTGTGTTGGAATGTTTTTTTTGTTGATGTAATACATCAGTCTTGCACAGTAAATTACAAAATTAGCCTTGATAAGATTGTTGGTATTTTTCCAAATAAAAATACATACTTGTTTGAAGAGGAAATATAGTCAAATAGTATTTTCATGTATCTATCAACATTTTCAAAAATACCAATTTTTCAGTGTTTTTGAATGCAATTTATTTGTTATGCTATGATATATCAGTGTGCAACAATGAACTACACAATTAGCCTTTGGAGACCTTTATATTACTCTTACGGTACGGTATATTAAAAATTATATGTTTAGGGAAGTAGGAACAAGTTTCATAAATAACACATGTACATGTATAGTACACATATGCTGGACCATTTTTATGATAAATTTGAATAGATTTTTCCTTGTTTTAAAAACTTATCTTACCACAAAATAATCATTAAACACTGAATCAATATATGAGAGATTGGGCCCATGCAAGGATATGTAATGTTTGCACTGTAACTGAAGCCCATTGCAAGTCTTTCAACCACAAAACCTATAAATATATCTGACTGTGTAGATATTGTTCCAACCTAAGGTATTTTTTGAGGCAATGTTTAAACTCTGTAAGTGATTAGCCTTTACACAAGTACAAGCTATATACATAACCAAAATTTACTTAAATATACTTGAAAAGGTGTAATTAAAGCGTACTGTTACTGATTTTTGGCCAACACCAATATATGTCTAAATATGTTGCATTAATTCCAAATAAATTCAATTCAAATCCATTTACAACAATGTTGAGTGCAGTATTGGCCAGACCTTTCAAAATTCTTTAAAAAGTTCAGTTTTTTTTGTTTTTTTTTAAATATTTTATTGCCTCTCTTGTATCATTACATAAAGAAAAACATACAATATCAAAGTAGTCTAAATACAACTTGAATATATTTTCTAGTACTGTAACAAGAAGTTATATGTTTTAATATAAAAGTTTCATTTTATATTTTGTCTACCCATTACATTATATATACACTGCTTTCAGTTGTAGAGAACCATTCTTGTTCTTCTTAAAAGTCATGGAATATCATTTAAGTTTGTTGTTTATAAGATCATAGCATGATACATCATTGTTGTTAAGTCTACATCTGATTATTCATTAATCAAAGTAGCTATACAACTTGCCAAAGAACCTATTAAAGGTCTCTAGATTTTCATTTAGAATATAACTCATTCTCAAAATTTCCAACTTTTCTTTTACTAGATAAGGAAAGTTGGAAAAGATTATTTGCTGATTATTAGATCGACTTTTATTAATGTACCATTTTCCTAACAATATAATGTAGTTAAACACAAACTCTATACTCCCATCAGTAAGGGAAGCTTCACAAAATCCAAAAATTACTTCACACACTGTAAAACAGAGCTTTATCTGATTTATCTTATAAAGCCATGTACTAACCTCCCCCCAGAAACTGATTGTCGCATTGCAGTAGTAAAGGTGATGCTCTATAGTATCAGTCTGAGTGCAATAAATACAGTTAGGGGAGGGAGCTATCTTCCATTTGTAAAGATTATAGTGACAGTTGAGGGTTCTATTCAGAATTTTATACTGGAATGACTGTAGATATGGTTCTTTAGTTATTTTGTATACTAGCATGAACACAGAGTTCCATTCTATTTTTTCTAGAAAGGGAAATAAATTCATCCAGGTTTCTATAGCTGTTGGTGCTTTGACCACATGCCTGATTAATTCTAAGTAAGCTTTCTTGCTTGTAATTTTCCTAATTTCTGTTATTCTGTGGTTTAATGATATACTAAATTTTGGGTTTGGAGAATATCTATATACGTCATTATTTATAATAAATTTCCACTGTTTCGGAATAGCATCTAGCAATGATTATATATTTATAATATTAATACTCCATTCTGGCCATAGCCTTAACTCCTCAGCTGTGGTAAGTTTTTTCTCTTTATTTAAAAGGTCTACAATCTTTAGATCAAGTAAGTCACTATTTAATCCTAAATCTTTCGGGTGAATATATGAATCATTTATAGTTACTTGACTGTTTAAGAAGATATATTCATTCAAAATGTTTTGTAAGCCTTCAGGGGGATTATTTTTAACTTTGAACCATGCCTGTAAAGTTTGGAGATGGAACTTGGAATTAGTGAAATTATTCATAACACTGCTGGATAGCTTACGGTCTAACATGACTTTTTTAATGTTACAGACTTTTAAAAAAAGGTTAAGGCATTTACCATCTTCTACGAGTAAGTTCTTCATGAAAGCTATTTTTTGTGCCTCTTGAAAGGCAAACACTTCGGGCATTTTTAATCCTCCACTTTCCACAGGAGCAATTATAGTTTCTCTCTTGACCCTTACAGATTTTTTGTTCCATAAAAAGTTGAAAATTATTTTGTCTAGCTGCACTAAAAATTCTCTTGGTGTAAAAGTTGTTGCAAATAAGTGTACAACCTGGGATAGTATTAATGTCTTGATTATCATAATGCGTCCTTTCCAGGATAGGTTTCTTTGGCAAGATTTTTTTTATTTTATTAAGACGCTCATCATAATTCAGTTTACTGCTTTCATTCAAATCTGCTGAAAACCACACTCCTAATGTTTTGAAAGGGCCGTTGTTAATTTTAAGATTTGAAAGCTCTTTTGGTAATCCTGCTCTTGTTAACACCATTGGGCCAAGTTGTACAATTTCGCATTTATCAAGATTCAGTTTTAAGCCAGATATTTTTTGAAATTTTAAGAAATCTGTTATAATTAGTTTCAGGGATTCTAGTTCTTTTGCTAAGATAGTGGTATCATCAGCTAATTGAAAAATCTTATGTTCCCAGTTGTCAATGGTAATACCTTTTGCATCTTTGTTGGCTCTTAACTTAATGGATAATATTTCTGCTACTAAAATAAACAACAGAGCTGACAAAGGGCACCCTTGGTGAATTCCTCTACCTAGTGTGAAATTTCTTGAAAAATAGCCATTATTTATTGTGCAAGAACTTATATTAGTATATAGAAGTTTTATCCAAGCTCTGAATGTCTGGCCAAAATTAAATGATTTTAGAGAGTCAAATAAAAAGTCCCATTCAACAGTATCGAATGCTTTTTCAAAATCTATTAAAACCAGTAAGCCACTAATATTGTATTTTTTACTAAGTAGTATAATGTCCTCTATGGACCTAATGTTTAAAAAGTTCAATTTTGATTTTAACATTGCTACAGCTCATACAATATTCAGTAAATGTGTCCTTATATGATAGAATTTTACTGGTTTAGTGCTTTCTGACAAAGCCAACTGTAAGCTTTTGAATTGATAAATGTACATTTGCAATATTTTGTTCTTATAATTTGAGTCTTTATCAAGACTGTGAAAGTTATTTAGCAGAGGAAGAAAGTGAGAACTGCAAGTATATATTCCAAGTTAGACAAGTGAACACATATTCCTTACGCTGGCTGACTTTCATCTAAGTGTTTATATTAACTAAGGTGGTTGTAAAACCAGAGAAAAATTAGGTGACGGCTGATAAAAAGCAGCAACATGTGAATAAATAAGATTGATGGGCTGTTTTTTTCTTCTATGTGAACTAAAACTTTAAAAAAGAAAAAAAATTACATCCACTTAATTCCCTCAGTGTGTATTTATATGTTTATCTCAAAACTAAAGAAACTTCACTATGAACCTGTGACGTCATCAATCATCTTCTACGAGAAAAACAACATGTCGGCTTTTTACTCCACTTCGTGATATTTATTTTTCTAATGCTATTTATGCCTCTTGTACCATATATTTCTTAAAATAAACCACATTTTCATTCTTATAGGGTGTTTGTCTATTGAATTAAGTTAACTTCACAATTTTTGTGAAGAACGTTGCCTATGACCTTTAAGCCTGAGACCTGACTAAGTCTAAGACCCTTCATGAATACCAGCCCTGGCTAGTTTTGTATGTTGGTGGTTGTTGTTTACATGAGATTATATACATTTACCAATATATTCATATGTCCACTAGTGGATGCACACAATGCTGACCCATATGTTGTTTTCAAGTGAAAAGATTTTAGGCAAAATATGAACAATGACATACAATTTTCTTGTAGTTCTGAAAGCCAGAGAGCCTGAGAAACCAAACAGACCAGCAGTTTGGTTAAGCACTGTTAGTGAACAATAGTGAACCAATAGTGGATCTTTTCACATCTTCTTGTTAATTGTGCGAAAGGTAAAACCATTTCTGTCTGATATTTTGTCATATTCTCAGTTAAATCCTGAATAAATCTTGAATTTAGACATCTGTGATGCTAATATAATGCTAGGACATCTTCCTGTATCCACCAGTCGTTTCTGTGAGTGTTATTGATGTAGCAGTCAAAATGTATATTTTCAAAACTGCATGGTTATGTTTAACATTATGTTTTAAACATTTTTGGGAATATAAAAATAAAACATATATGGCACAGGAATATATTGTAAAGCTCGAGTTAAAACATAGTAACTATTCAAAGAAATTGGAGTTTATCAAAGATTTTAATGTCAGAATCTATATTTTTTTCTGTTTGCTTCGATGAAGACAAGTCTATCTCTCCTTGGTCAGGTGTATTTAAAGTGATTTTATGTACCTTCTCTTTTTCCATACTTTATTTAATGTGATACTGGTTTGTGATTCCATTTTTAGTTTTAGTTTGTGACCCGTATATTGAGATATACGGAGCGGGATATATATATGCATATTTTTTTTATACAATGGTGTCATGAATAAGAAGTGTCAGGTACTTCCGGGTTTTCACTACTATCTCAGAAAGATTGAGATAAAGCTAAAGATTGAAGTTTTTATATTAACTGGTACTCTTGCATTTATTACAGCCATTTTAACATTCTCTCTTTACTTACAGATGTATTTAACTCGTTAAAGTGAATGATAATAAAGGTAAAACATCCTTCATTAGACATATACAGTACATATACAGATGCATATAACTCATAAAAGTGGATAATAAAGGTAAAACATCCTTCATTAGACATATACAGTACATATACAGATGTATATAACTCATAAAAGTGGATAATAAAAGTAAAACATCCTTCATTAGACATATACTGAAAATTATATCACTCATAAAGATTGACAATACAATACTCATGCTACGTACTTGTATAATATTGTCATCTTCATTTATGATATATCTTTTCTGAATGTGTCATTAGGGAAGTTTCCCTATTGTAATTGTATTGTATGTTATAGTCAGCACAATATCATCATGTACTACAGGACTCATAGCGGTATTTGGACCATCCTGACTGTACAAGTATAGTCCAAGCTCTCTAGTTACTGATGCTCCCCTAACTGAAAGACAGAGTCTCGAGGATGGCCATTTATCAATGTCCTTGAGGTTCTTTAGCCTGACACTGAGGAAAGGACCCAATGACAGAGAACCGCCATTTCAAGTGGTCATCCAAGCAACTATGTATCTGGCTGTACCTGGGTTTGGGTAAAATACTCAACCTATGAGCCAGTATGTCCAGTTATTTAGGTGTAACTAAATAATTAAAACCTAGTTATCATGTTATATATGTTATTTAGGTGTAAATAATTAAAACCTACCTGTACACCAAAGCATACCCACCTTAGTCTATACCATCCCCTGGTGTTCTCTGTGGTGCTTGACCCCCCTTTCTGTCTCTGGATTCTGAAATTGGTTGACTGCTTTTTTGGTTGTGTTGCGCCTTAGAGTCCTCTTTATTTGAGGAGATTAAGCGCTATAAAAGTCCAATTAGAATTAGAATATACTAGATAAAAAATAAAGGCAATAAATATACTTACCCCCACGACAGCTTTGCAAGATGAAGACCTTAGGCTTCCCTATGAGTTCAGGACAGTTAGAACCATTGAACTTTGAGTAAATCTCCTGCTTGATGTAAACTACTCCCCAATCAGAGCCACAGATAATATCTGTACAATACAAATAATTTGCAAGTGGTATTGGGGGGTCACAATAAGCTATTGGCTATTAAACTGTGTATTTATTCAAGTGGTCACCTGGCTTTCATCTATAATGTCATGCGTTCAATTCCAGCTTGTGGATATATCGGAGAAAAGCTGATGGTCTGTCTGTCCCAGTGTCATTTTTTAAGTAATGAAAAAGCCAATCATTAATTTTGCAAGCCATATTGTTCATATCAGTTTGAAAATTATATTTAGATTTTCTACCCAAGAGGTGGGAAGGTATGTCCATATGTTTTGCTGATAATTTGTGATAGCTGGATTTGAACGTGTGACAACTGAAGAGACATACAGGTAATCAGCGAACTTGATCAACACATGATAAACAGGGTTAATTTGCCTTTGGAAAAAAGGCGAAAAATTAATTTTTGATAATAAAACAAACAAATAAATAAAATAAAATAAATTGGTAATGCATTGCAGATGATTCATTATATCAGTTTAACAACATATCTTGTGCACTTATATTCACATTTCGCCAGCATTGATAAGTTTGAGATTTAATCATTTGAAAGATCAAGTCCCAATACACAAGGTGGAGGAAGTAAATGCAGATTTCAATAAATTACTGACTGTTGTGATGTTATGTGAAGAAACATCAGTGTGAAAACCACTAGTCTAAATCTTAAAGATACCCTGCAGAGCCAAGCTGTACAGTTCACACACGAGTAGGTGAAAGCAGATGGAATGTAGACCAAAAAGGAAAGACAATTTCGCAAAATTCATTTGCAAGAGAAAGCAGTAATTCCTTTGCATTAACAAAACAAAACAAAAAAGAGACGAACTTATATAAAATGAAAGCACTGCTGAACGTCTGTCTTGGATAATAGCAATAACAACACCTTTCACCATTTTTTTAGATTATCGTGCATATATACATGAAACTTGATGGGTCAATACAAGATGGATAGTATGACAAAAAGGACAAAGTTGGGATTTTATGTCCCAGTCAACAGGTCCCCAGCTTTGACACTCATGGGAGTCGAACCCACACAGAAGCGACAGCCTGTGATTAGTCTGACCAAACTATGCCACTGAGGACTTAATGGACAGTCTGAGGTGAAGTAACTGATTAATAAAAGATGACTGGCTTGATATTTCATTTCTTCTCTGTCTTGGAATTCCCTTGAAAATTTACTGGTGAATGTACACCCCTTCGATATTATGATATTACATTTTTTTTTGCAGAGGGGCCTAACCCAAAATATGCGCTATATAATATTCCAAAAGTTAAAAAAAGATATGGTGTCTTTTTCCCAATCGGAAGATTGGATAAGGGAAGTGAAATAGCTTTAGCATTGACTATTCAATGTCACTGTCAGTAATGGCTACCATGTGATTTGGAAGTACAGGAATGAGACATAAACTTTCCCTGAATATTTATGTAAGAAATTGTTAATTAATTATATTTATTTAAAATGAGTAGTAACAGTGTAGTCTATATATGAATTAATTTTTAGGTCAATTTTTAGCACAATAGAATTTACCTTGATTTCTATCTTGATTACCATGGGACAAAATGCACAGAATAAAAGCATCTGCATCTGTTGTCTGTCTTTGACTTTCAGATTCAAGGATGTCCTGAATTTCCTGTAAATCAATAAAAGTTGTTAGTGTGAGCAATGTTATGAATAGAAATGGTAGCAAGCTTTAAAGTAAAGGTTTGGGCCATATTTTTAATTAATTAAAATTTGTGCACAGGTTATATAATGTGAACTAGATATAGCCCACTAAGGAGCTACACTGACGATAAAGAAAAAAAAAAAATTGCTCAGTTGCTTATGAATTTTCAAGCTTTTGTATTGCTATTTGCTGAAAGTTATGATAGCTAGAATTATTTTGGTAAAACATAGTTATTCTCAAAAAGACAATATCCAGTTCTTTAATCTTCCTTAAGAATATTTGTATCTATGGCTCCTAATGAAATTAAGCATCACCAGGAGAGCTCATTCTATTATTAAAGCTTCTAAGACAATGCAGAATAAAGGTTAATTTAGAGCTGGTCAGCTTCCTAAATTATCTGATCTACTCCCTTTACCCAGTGACCGCTCTTCAATTTATTTTATGCAGCTGCAGAATGATTTGTATGGTTATCCTGATTCTGTTACTTTATTCAGAGCACCTAAAGGAATTACTTTTAGGATTCATTTGCAGCTCCATCCATGTTCCTCCCTTTTTGGCTTTCATACATTTCATAGAAGTAGCCCCTCCTGATTTGAATGTTCCTTTTGGAACTATTAGTCTGCATGACTCTTGGAAGAGTGATGCGATCTGGACATCTGGACATATCTAAATACACTGTCTGTATATCTAGTTTTTCTCCCACGATATTGTGTTATGGTGACCAGTTTTTACGCAAGGATAAGTAAGTGGCATCAAATGGATTATTGTTCAGTAATATCAAAACACCTATATTCAACACTAAAACATTGCATGAACTCCAAAGACACACGTAAAACACTGGCTAACAGACAATTTAAACTTAAATGCAATTTTTTAGAAGTTTTCTGGATGGCAATTCGTATAAGTCTCACTGGGTTAAATCTGTGTTAGTGTGGAAGTTCAAAGACAATGCATTTCTGAGACATAAAGGACATCTGTAAATAGTAAAGAGAAACATAGTTGGCTTTCTGGTGTTCATTTATGTAAATTTTCTTAGCTCAGTAATGCATACTTTAATTCTGGACTGGACTGATTTCATCTGAAGTTGTATGGACAACTGTATAGTTCAGTTAATGGACTGGACTGATTTCATCTGAAGTTGTATGTATAACTGTATAGTTCAGTTAATGGACTGGACTGATTTCATCTGAATTTGTATGGATAATTGTATAGTTCTGTTAATGGAGTCTGTATTGCTGATGCACTGGTTAGTTTGTAGAGCTTATAATACATATTTTTAACTAGTTTTACTAATCTATATCAATAAAACAGCCGTACAGGTGAAGTTAATTATGTTGTTTATTCATTTACTTTTCTCTTTTTCCCCCTCATGATGCAGAAACAACAAATATGGTCTATTAAAGAAAATAAGCCAAGTGAATGTATCCCGACATTTTATGTATTTTGAGAATAATTAGCACATTCTTGTAGTTTAATTTATACAATTGAGAAATATATTCAGGTTATTTTGAACCTTCTTTACAAGACAAATAAAGACTACAACAGTAAAAGATATATACCATGTTAAATAAAATTATTATAAGATTAGTTAGTTCAGATCCATTGATATAGTAACATAAGTTGTCAAAATAAGATCCAAACAAAGAATAATAGATTAATTAATTGACTTGGGTTGAATGTTATTTTCAACAAAAGGTACAAAATAAAAGGTAGCAGTTGAGGAGATGGATGATGCCAGTGCATACTCTTGGTCAAGACTGTGCACTGCAAACCATAAAAAAACAACTGTGCTAATTCTATGCAATCTTGGAAATGGGTGGTCAGCTACTAAACCCCTCTAACTTTGACTTTTGTCAATGACTTATCTTTTCTTGATAAAATATGACTGGGCTACATTTCTTTACAGAGGAGTGGACAATATATATCATAAGAGCCGAAAATAAGCCATAAGACTAAATATAAGTTACAGTACCCAAGAGATTAGTCAAGTGAGTAACTTAGGAAAGAAATGCTTGCCCACAAAGGTTTTCAAACATGTTGAAGGTGGGATGAGCAACTTTTGCTCTCAACCTTCACAACTGTATATTTTGATTGAACAATAAGGCTATGCTTGAAACTGTATTATCAGAGCCATTTGGAGGCAAACTTGTGACAGAGGAAAAGGGGTATAACATAATATGCAGGGAGGCAGGGACAACATTTTGGAATTGCAAGCAACATTCAAAGGATTGTGTCACCTGAGCAGTGGGGTTGTCATATCGGCAGATGTCAAAGTGGAGTTGTCTGAACAGATTCACTAACTTAGTTGCATCATATTCACTTCCTCTTCTTTCATGGTCATTATCAAATAACTGGACATTAATAATCACAGCTCTTCCTCTCGATCTGCGGTAAATCTGATAGATTCGCTGCAAATGAAAGAGTTGTTTTCAAAACATAAAAACACCAGGATTGTATTAAGCCAGACACGCATACACTCTGCACACACACACATTAAATATATTGATAATCAGGGAAAAGGAAATGAAAGGCCCACAATAGTAACAAGCTGGGCAATAGTTACAAGCTTTAAACTACATTTTTAGAAATGGCACAATACCTTTGTCGTTGAGACAGTGCATGATCACTTGCCTGTCTAAACCTGGACAACCAAATTATGTATTGACAATTGGCGTCCTCTGTCAGTGCTATGTTTCATTTATAAATTAGCTTCAGGAGCAAAAGTCAATAATAAGCAGAAAAGTTTTATGTCTGGGAGATTCATAGGTGAATCAACCTTGCAGAATATATTATTCTGAAAAGGCCCAAACACCAGGGCTTCTCATACTTTTTGATTTTCAAAAAGCATTTGATTTAATATTTTGGAATTTTATATAGAAGACTATATCTTTCTTACTGGACTTTTCAACTGAATTCTTGGGGAAGATAAAATTATTCAACACTGACATCAAAGCAACGGTATTACAATGTGGTTTTATGTCTGAATTTATTTGTATTGGCCATGGCTGTCGACAAGGGCATCCTACCTAACCCTATTTATTTATCAAAGTAGCTCAAATGTTTAACCTGCTTATACATAAAAATGCAGAAATATCTCAATTCGTAGATGATGCCACATTCATCCTAAATGGCAAATGTGAATCCATGATAGTAGCTTTAAATACTCTTGAACTGCTGGGTAGCATATCAGGGTTGAAAATTAACACAGATAAAAGATAATTTGGATTGGTAAAATATTTTGTCTAGATCAACTAATTCCTAAAAAACTTGAATGAAATTCTACAAAACTTTACTTGGTAGGACTAAAAATCTTCAGTATATCATCTGAAATGCTTGATCTAAATTTATCAGAGGAAATAAGTCAAATAAAAACAGAAATATTTATGTGGAGTAAAAGACACTTACTCCATACTTAGATATACTTAAATTGCCCCATGTGCAATCCCTAAAAGTAAGAATTGAATGCGGGCACAGTTTTTAAGCTATCTCACAATCTTAGACATAAAAATAATATTTTGATTAGTGACCAACCTAAAAAGATGTTGAATTTGACCTCTGACCACAATTAGGGTTCATACTGCTAAAGGAATGCCAAAGTAATATTGTTACATTTTTTTCTAACATTTGTCATTTATCGTTTAATCAATGGTATAAATAAAACATTTTGAAAACCTTTTATTATAAATGGTTATAGTACCCATCATTTTTAACCTTCGCCAAATGTTTCCTTTCAAACGTTTGCAAAACTCAAGAATGTTTACAGAGGTATATTCTAAATTTGTCACTGGTCAATTGGGGACAATACCTACAAATGGTTTCAACTGAAAATTTTGTACTGAATATTGGGAACAATGTCATATTTATCAAAAGTAAGCCTCAGTGAAGATGACACATGCTTTAGACACAGAAACGAAATGGAAAGTATTAGTCATGTGCCTGTCATGTGTTCTAATGTCAAAGAGTTTTGGAACCCTAGTTCTAGAACATATAAAAAGTAAGGTCACCACAACATCAATTACACCTTTTCATGTCATATTTGGTGATATTTCAGCAGAAGTCATCAGCAGCTTATGGATACAAGAAAGCATAAGTGGATACCACTTTTTAGTCATTTGATTTAGGTTAACATTTAATTTTTGCTTTTTTTCCTTTATCTGTCACGCAGAAGACATTTTGGAGTTATGCAGTCACATAAAAACAGTTCCTTTCTTTTTTTCTGTTGAATTTTTTTTTTAATTTACAGAGTGTGGTGTGGTCGTTGGTTCAAACCTCTAACACTTGATATTACGTGGGATTCATTGAGGGTCCATCCTTTAAATGACTTTAGACCTAGGTCACACTTTTCCTTACTGGAGTGGCAAGCTACAGATGAACGACCTTGAGTCCTTTTGGTTTTGAACTGTTGTGGTTCAAGCCTCCTCATATGCCAAGGTGGGGATTTTTATCTGGGTAGGACATCCTCGCTGGCATTCAACACATTTCGAAATACATTTTTACATTTGGGACTGCTTTCTTGAAATGTTTGAAAAACCTCCCACAACCACTCACAAGTTGTACTACAATATACATACTGGAGAGGTGGGGGGGGTGGATATTTGGTGCCATTCCTCCTTCAACTTGTACTATCAAGATACAATTGTCTATTATCAGAGCAATAAAAATGAAGTCATCAGTTACAAAGCAAATATCTACAGAAACAACCTAAAAGAAAGGGTTGACCATAGCATTAGCTACAGAAATGGACTTTTTTCTTCTAGATGGTTATTTAGCTTACCTCTTTCTGAAGCTCAAGAAATTCTGTGATCTCATGATGTGTCTTAGTAACATGACGTACATGTACATTCATCAACTCTGAACCTGTGACACACAAATGTTTCATGTGACACCAAAATGGAATGTGTTTACAAGACTGTTGAAGAAACATAATTCTATGTTTAAAAACAATTTCTTATGTAGATTCACACTTACATCCGATGCATGTTGCACTTCAGACCTTTTTTATCTTAACCGGGTAATACTGTTTATATTATTTTGTATATTATACTTAATTTAAACCATATGTGTACTTGTCCTGTACCGATTAATAGAATGTCTGTAATTTGTGTTTCATTGAGAAAAACAAATGCACCTATTTGTATTTTAATCGTTATAGTTAGGCTTATTCCCCACTTAAACATAATTGATAAAAAATATTCAAGCTAAATTTATAATTCCAAATATCAAAGCCTAACTGGAAAAATGAAAAGTGGCACATCTTTGTACAAGACAAATCAATCCAAAGAAAACTTTAAAGTTCATCCACCACGATGTTTAAAGCCCAACAAATCCATATTTATCAAAGGGATACCAAAATAATCAACTGTTTGAACATTTACCCATAAAAAGGGGGATCGGTAAAAATGTGTACTTGTTTCACACTGTCTTTTTATGTATTTTTATCCACCTGGGAGTAAAAGCAGTTAATACTGTCTATTCCCGGTGCCCCTTACTATGGATACGTCGTGTTCAGAAGCATATTGACAAAAGTAGACATCTATTTACACTTTTAGAACATCTAGTATCCATAGCAAAGGGCTGAAGGAATAAAAAAAGAATTTTGCAGTTCTTTATTCCCCAGACTTATATCAAAGATGACACATTGTGGATAAAAAAGTATAATCAAGACAGGTAAAGCAAGCAGCAAAGGTAAAGTCTTTCGGTTGCTTCTTTAACTTTTGGTATAAATCTAACAGACAAAAATCAAAATAGGTCAAAAGTTGTTAAGTTACATAACACATATTTTTAATTAGACTATATGTCATAAATGTCTCATACAAGTTTTCAGAAGCATTGGTGAATGATATGCACAGTGAATATAGAATGTAACACTTACTTGTGGGAAAATTAGAGGGAGTTGACTGCCTCGTCTGGGTAAAGTGTGGTGCAGGATGTTGGTGTATGCTTCCAACTGCATGAACCTTAACAGTAGCAAATAACGACTAGAAAAGCATTGGGAGAGCATATACCTTCGTCAACCAGCTGAGTTTTACCCTATTTTTCTGCTGTTCTGGATCATAGGTATCTAGACTTTTACTGGGATCCATATCTAACATAGGCATATTATAAAAAAACTATTGTGCAAGTGCCCTGTATTATTTGCTAAGCCATCCAATAATAAATTATGATAATATACACAGATATCTACTGAAAATTACACTCAATTACACAATGCTAAAAGATCCTTAAAAATTCCTGGATCCGGGCAGTGATCTAGATTACCAGAAAATCGTATAATCTGCTCCTTGTACTATTGCCAACATTATCCTGAAACTTTCGTCCAAATTCCTCCATAATTTTTCGAGTTATTTTGCAAACAGACAAAGACAAACAAGTAAACACCACCAAAAACATAACCTTCTTGGTAGGGGTGATTATGAAAAACATTTATCGGGCTGGTTTATGGTTCATTGGTCTATTAAGCTCTTCTTATACAACCGAGTTTTAGCCAGTAAACATCAATGGAATCTCAAAACTAAGATTAAGAACAGGGTAAAGTCATACTACTGGTACATGCTATTGATTTAGCATACAGACATATATATATGTGAACATAAATCATTGTTACCCGTGTACTTTGGTCGTGTTCCCTCAAATATGACTGCATTTCTTCCATAAGATTCTTTGACCCATCTGAAAGAAAGATCAATTTCTAAAATTATTAAACAGAGGAACTTTTACAGTCGTTTTGATAGAGAAATTAAAAATAATAGAAATTAATAAGGTACAAAACAAAAAATGAATACCTGTCTTATGATATGTTTCAGGAGTTTTGATCATTTTTCCTGACCTATAACTAACCTTTAACTCTCATTCATATTTTCAAGCCTTAGTAATACATTATTTATGCACTTAATGAATAGTCATTTAAGACCCTTTATGCATAAATGTTTGAACAACTACAGAAATTGTTTAAAATATCAGTGTCCATATATTAGTACCTCTAGGTATTGGGGCAAGCAAAGCTGGAGGTATATCCCTTTCTGATCTTCTACATCGATATGTTTCAACTGGGTTTGCAGCATTACATAGCAATTCAATGTCAATATCCCATTCATAGGCATATATGTCTTCACGATCTCTGTTCCCAATTGCAAGTCTGCAGTGTGTGCATTTCAACACAAAGTCTAAAGCAAGTCCTGGGTATTTGGAAGACTTCAAACTTTTTGCTGTATTATTGACAAAGTTGATACATTCCCACATATGCAGATGACCACTGACATCCGTCACATCTGCCTGGACAATGAATTCTATTTCTCTGGCATTGTTGTGGTGCATCATAATTTTGGCTCTGTTTTTACCCAAACGTATCCAGACTCCTTCAGACCATGACTGATTTTGCTTGTCAGTTATTTGGTTTCGACCAAATTTGTTGTAGACCCTGACCACCAGTTGATGAAAAAATGAATCAGGAAAGTCACCTTTTAGAACCGTGTGCAAACTGAGTAGCTGGCTGTCACACCGCAATATATCTTCCTTGTACTTTCGCAGTTGGTCTGGTTCAATCGTCTTCTGTATGAAAAAAGGAACCAGCATATATTTCTTACTAGCTATTGAGTCTTCAGTAAAGATGATGCCAACATCAAGCCTTGAGAGCAGCTTTGCCACAACATCAACTTCCAGAGAGCAATGGATTTTAGCAAGCAAAACTTTGAGTAGATCCATAGATAGGACCCCAAACCTATCCAGTTCCTCGAGATCCTTATTGAATAACATTTGCTTATTCTTGTACAATTCCTCTTGAAGATTGTAATCTAAATCATTGAACTGTAACAAATCCTTCAATCTGTGATGAAAAATGCACCTTAGTATGTTCACCAAGGTAGAAATGCGATTGAAGACTATTCTTTGTAAGTCTTCATCACCCATAAAGTAACTTAGCAGACCCTTGTTGCTAAGGTTCATCAAACTGTGCTGTGTTTCTTTTTCCAGGTCTACTACTGTGACTCTATGCTTTCTCAGGATAACTTCAAACACATCCTTCACCTCACCAATTGTAAGATATTTCTGTGACAAGAATTCAGTCTCTTCATCTCTTGTTTCCTGAGGATATATGGGTTCTGGGGTACTTCTTCGCTCCTGTGTGTTTTGAGGATTCAAGCTGGCTTCTAGATTTGATCCTGATAATCTTGCTGCGTCGGTTACACCACTCTCTAAATCTGGGATTCTTGTGTATTTTTCATTCAATGGAGCTTCTGGGTGTTGTATTAAAGGGTCTTTAAGTCCAAGAGTTCCTATTTCAATGAAAAGATCCCTGTCAACAGTTCTCAGTGTCAAGGTAGAGTCTTCTGAATGTTCAACGAAGTCTATAAGCCATTTCCTGAACCTTTCTATCCTGTTTTCATAATTAGGGGCACAAGATAATTGAAAGAATTGTTTGGAAAGAAGCTGCTGCTTTACACTCCTGTAATTTTCAAGATGCTTGTCAAACAGAGGCAGATTTGGTGATTGTGTGTTCTTCTTTTGAAACTCTGTTACTTGCATTTCCCTGTCTATCAATGCTGTAAATGTTTTAACAAATTTCTGTGTCAGACTTTCAAGATTACCCCCAGCACGATCTATCTGGGTTAAAGCGACCAGCACTTTGCTATCTGGGGCATTGGTTTGGGTTGCCTTGAGCCAGAAGAAGGTGGCTTCATAATTTTCTTTCATGATATCATGACATAGGAGACAAACTGTTGAAGGGGAATTCATCTGAAAACAGTGGCATGTAGCCTTATAGGATTCATTCCCTCCAATATCATAAACAAGAAAGATGATGTCTTGTTTATTTTCTGGGATCCACCCGAGTACTTCAGCCACAACTGTGCGTTCATCTGGTAGAGCCAAGTGGGACTTTCTTAATATCAAGCTTCTACAATAAAATCAGGGTCCAATGTCACTATCATTCTTATTATTTGAACTATTTTTATTCTTAGTATCTTTTAATAGAATAACCATTTCCTAAGAAAAATTCTTACAATAAGAAAAATTTCTAAAAATAAGAATGGTTAAGTTCAAGTGAATTGTTTAAGCTTACAAAGGTAATAACAACAAAAGTGGATGTAGTATCTGTATAGACAGCAAGTAGTAGTTTTTTTTTTGCAGGAAATTTTTTCCAAGAAAATGCCTTTATTTTCATAGAATTTTCTATTGTTTTAACATTAATATTGTTAGTGAATATAAACCCAATAAATCAATTCTGTCATCCAATTGGTCTGTACATCCGAGGTGATTTTATTAAAAGGTAAAACTTTATCATGAATCAATAGATAACCATCCATAGCTTTGCTTGGATTTGTTAGATTCCAACTTTCAACACATTTACTCAAAGGAACAAGTAGCAGTATTCTCAATAGAAATGTACACAGAAATTTACAAATATCTTCATCGGAATAGATTGAGTACATATTCAGAAATTCTAAGGTAAAAATAAATATATAAAATACATTATGCTGAAAGAGTTGAAGTACCTGACTACAGAAGTTTTACCAGCCATAGTTTCACCCACTGGGACAAGTGTCAAAATCTTACAGGATGTCAGCTTTTCCTTCTCATCGGTTGAAAAATTTAACCCAGAAATGTCCTTTATGGTGTTCTGAAAGGCTATAGGGGGTTAGAAACAAAAATACATATAAAATTAAAGAAATTGTTTAGTATTTTGATCTATACTTCATTGATAACTAAACAAACTCTTTAGTAGAAGAAAATTTTAGTAGAATTGAACAAAGCCCCAATTTTAGTAGAATTTTTTGGACAAAGCCCCGATTTTTTGTTTATTTAAGAAGCACTAACATCACCATTTAAGTTTAATGTCAGTTATATTTGTCCAATAATTTCCTCATCTGTAATGATGTGCCCCTGCCCATTCGATTGGATAATACAGATGTAATTGGTATGACACATCTTGTCTTACTTATTATGAGCTAATACAAAACAATTTATTTTAAAATCCAGTTAAAATGGTCAAAATGACCTTATGTCTCAGCTGATTGTGAAATTTTTTCACCGTGTCTTCAGTTTAACATGGCCTGTATCTGAGCATTTTGTTTCACATCACATCGGTTTGGTGTGTATGGGCCTTAAGACTTACGTGGAAGCGGCAGAAGGGAGTTATCTATGAGCCACACTATGTCATGATTTCCCCACTCTGTGGCAATGTCCCTGGCTGTTTTTCTGTTGACATTTATTGGTTTAATATCTGCACCAGCTTTCAGTAATAGTTCAGCACAAGTATATCTTCCTCGGAGTGACGCTTCCATCAATGGCGTACTCTCATCTCTATGTGGGAAAAAGGTAACATTTGAGAAAACAATGATTCTGATTGACAATAAAGCTTGATAGTCTTAAAGTCATAAGTTAAAATACTGTATGGAAACCAGCATGCTTAAATCCTGGGCTCTTAGAAATGCCCAGACATCTTTACCAACGAGTCAGTGCAACCTCCTAAATTAGAGAAGAAACTGTCCAATAAAAACTTAAGAAGCCTTTATCAGCCATAAAAATCTAAATTAGCAAGAAATTTGAGGTTTGTAACATAAAGCTTTAAATAACAGTTTCAAAGTATTAATTGTTTTACATCTGCAATGATGTAAAAATAGGAAAAAGAAAAATTTGATGATTTTGAGTGTGAGTTAGGTACTGTCAACAGGATTAATATTTCTAACATTAGATCTCCACCATGATGCATTGCTTACTATTTCAGCATAAAGAATTTCATGTTCATTATAGATGGACCAGTAAAATTGGTCACTGGTGAACAGGTAGATGATGCCAATTCAATTCACAACAGGTTTCTTTTATGCCAGTTAAATACATACATAGAAATGGGAAA
The DNA here is from genome assembly GCA_964017235.1 of Sabellastarte sp. h YS-2021. NCBI lineage: Eukaryota > Metazoa > Annelida > Polychaeta > Sabellida > Sabellidae > Sabellastarte > Sabellastarte sp. h YS-2021. Next base: position 76,452,694 of record OZ024929.1, on the reverse strand, counting down.
CCTAATTCCTATATATCTTGAAATAATGAGATAGGAAAAAAATTAGAAACCATGAACAACATTCGAAATTTTATTTGTAATTTATGTTACTAATGGGTTTCCATAAGAATGCAACGTAACATATTTGTATATTTAGAACAATTATCTGTAAAGGTATAATGGCAATACAAAACAGATATAGAGTACAACCTCGATTATCTGAACCCATTGGGAGACACACAATTGGGTCGGATAATTGATGGGTTTGGATAGATGAAGGAACAAGAAATTCACTGTCTCTGGGTTACCAAGGGGGCAATAATTGAAGAAAGATCATTTCTATGCATTAAAAGTAGACGTGGGTAGTCACTGATGAAATACTTAAATATATTTGTAGTGTAATATAATTGACCCTCATATTGTGACTTATTTGCTCCATATCTACGGATATTATCATTTTTATTTAAAATATTACGCAGACTTGAGCTGGGTGTAAAATCCTGTATTATTGCTCACCCTAGAACATGCATTATATGTAGGGATACAAGATTCAGTTCGGTTGATCCTGAGATTCGGATAATAGAAGGCCGGATAATCGAGGTTCTAGGGTACTTTCCAAAAAGACAAATTAGAACCAAAAAATACAGTAAAATAACTGTACTTAGCCACAATGTTCAGGTTTATATTAGGGCATCTCACGAGTAGCTTCAAAGCATCAACTTGATCGTACGTCACTGCTGAATGTAAAGCTGCCCACCCGTCACTAAAAAAAGGACCAAAATTAAATCACATTAATTGGTAGTCGGAACTGCAAGAAAATTTTAGTTATATTCAAAATTTTAAAAAGTTTATTGAAATTCACAAATTTAACTTTGAATATTACTTTTTTTCATAGTAATCTAGACCTAGTGCAGTATCATTTCTCAGTGCACTATGATTCTCTAAGTAAATTTCGCTCTGGAAGGAATTGACTTCCACTGAGAGCGTAAAATCCAGATTGCTATAAAAATGCACATATAAATTGGCTTAAAAATACCCAAAGTAAAGAATATGTAAGCAAGCCTAATAGTAATATGAAACTAAATTCTATAAGAAAAACCAAGATACTGTTGAGTGAATATTCCGCCCATGAATAACCTATCCCAAAGACAGACATTCAGACAAACACAACACAAAACATAACCTTAGCAGTAAGTAGTAATACTTACTCTGTCCTCACGTTGACATCAGGGTGGGGCAAGTCCAGTAGTAACTCCAGAACATCTAACTTGTTCTTGACCACTGCCACGTGTAAAGCAGTGTGACCGGTGCTAAAATATGTTGGAAACATGTTTGCAAACTTGTGTAAACATCGTGAAAGGGCATGGCTGCAGCTCCTCCAATTATCTCTTCCTATTTTAGTATTCCTCTTGTCACACGAATTTTCTTATAAAAAATGCACATTCTCTAGGAACGATTCTTAACATAAGGAACAAGATAAAACAAATAAAGAATTTCAGTAAGAAATTCCAACTACAAAATGCTTATCTTGGTACAACTTTTTTTAGGGACAAAAGTTGATGCAGGACAATAACAAAATTGGAACTGATACTTACTGCTCATAGAGCTATTTTATCCAATTCATTAGGTATCTCAGTAATCTAGAAAAAAATCACTATTCTTATTTTTTTAAAACAATTTTGGTACACTAGAAATTGCTGTTTTTCATACATATTGAGGTCAAAGAAAAGTCAGGAAGTCATAACCCATCCATTCACCTTGACTATTAACCTTTATACCTTAACACCTTAACCTTGACTATTCTCTGTGAATATCCGTGCAATAAAATTGCTGTTTTGGAGAAAATTCCAAGAGTACTTGCATACTGGGAATAAGAATGTCTACCCATGATCTAATAGCCTCTAATAGTTATTTCCGACCACTGGACTAGCTACCCCCAAGTTACTTCTATCACAGCAGTGTGGGGATAAGATCAAGAAATACATATTTGCCAATATTAGATGGAATCTTATATGCCTGATTGTTACCAAGTTTTAACAAATGATCACCCCACTGTGGATTTCATTTTAGCTCATTTTAACATGTGGCATATATTGACTGTCACAATTTGTCCTCATTGTTCAAATGGAAGTTGATAGCGCATTTTGGTCCACTCATGAAGATACTGGACTTAAAAAGTGACAAAAAAAAAGGATTGCACGCACTGATTTCTTTAACATTTGCTGTCCTTAATACAAATAAAACATAATACTGTGTTGTTGATAATATCATGTTAACCAAAGGGCTCAATTGACTAATTTTACCCGTCTTGAGCCATTCCTAATGAACAGCTTTGCCTGAAGTACAGTCCAAGTTCTAGTGATTGACATTACCCTAACTGAAAGTCTCAAGGGTGACCATTTATCAACATCTCTGAGGTTCTTTAGCTTTCCACTAGCGATAGAACACAATGATAGCGGGCATCCATGTCATCTGAGTCACTGCAACCATTTATCAACATCTCTGAGGTTCTTTAGCTTTCCACTAGTGATAGAACACAATGATAGAGGGCTGCCCTTTGTGTGGTCATCGGAGTCACAATGTATTTTTGCCTGTACTTAGTATCGAGAACAGGTTATTTGTGTTAGTCTGCGCATGCTTAACCAACTAGGCTACAGTGGCAGGTATTTGATCTATGACACTTCATGTTGTGTAATCCACAAATAAAGAACACTATTTCCACATACACAGTTACCTCATGGTTAAAAGGATTTATGAAAGAATAATACTTACTATCCCCGCCATAACACATTTGCTCCTTGTTGGAGTAGCCTCTGCACATCTTCCACTGTACCATCCCGTGTTGTGTTGAATGTTTTACGCCCCAACTCCCAGGATGCATCCATTATGACTGGTGTTGCTTTTTTCTACATAAGTCATATCCACCTAAAATCCAACTTAGTTTTAGTGTTGGTAAAGTTGGCACATAAATAAATGCGAAGTCCTAGATCTCAACAACATACAATTTGGTTACATTCAGTAACCAAATAGATGCATTGTAAATTGTAGTTTTAATTGACCTCAATAGCCGATAAGTTCGGTCTCTTCTTAATACTGGTGCTATTACTTATTTATGCTAAGTAAAACTTTAGATTTGAATGTTGTAAATATTTTTGTTCAATTTAATCACAACTATGAATTTCTATTGTGCTTACAATACCCTATTTCTGCATGGCTGTGATATGTTTTAACATTTGAATTATATGATCATCTCAGAGACGGCTTGATGGAGAGAATATGAAAGTAAAAATTCTTCAGGTTTTGTTCTTTGGGTTCCTTGGTGTTTTCAATATATTAAAGCATTTTAGCGTCCTCCGAGATGAATTATATTGCAACAAAGTTCTTCTTGTTAAAATCGTTACTTGCAATTCCACACCAAGATATGACACTATTTACTAATGGTCTGTCTCAATTTTACCCTATAGCTGTTACAAGGGAAATATAAATCCAACTCAAAGAACCTGGTATCTCCACCATGCCAAAAAAACGTACTGCAATCTTATGAATATTGCCTTATAACAAAACCAATACAAGTGGTTAGAGGTGTACGTAACTAGGTGGTCTATAATCATTTGGCTCCTGTTAGAATCCAGTCCAATCCAGATCTAATTTTTCATAATTGACTTGATCTGAATGACAAAAAAAAAACTAGAAAAAAATAAAGCAGAGCCCTATGGGTGTGTAAAACCAAAGGGGGAGGGGGGATCTATACATTGGTTCTTAATCTTAGATTGCATACGTATATCTGAATTATTTACCATTCCCAAAACCCATGTGTAAAAATCAAAATATTAAAAAAGTTAAATATTTTTGTGTGAATTTGCAAAATACAGAACCAGAACAGTAGCTTAAGTCGGGACCTTAAAGTTACAGACTGGCCAAACTACAAGACACTACAGATTCAGCTGAACTTATTACAATGAATAGCGAGCCTTTCTGTACATGTTTGAAAAAGCCATTGGTACAGACTCGAGTCTTCACCCAGGCTAGTTTGGCACTGGCACTTGTCACACTTATTGCCTGGTTAACTTAAAACTCTGAGTTAGCTTTCAGGCTTAATCAGGTTAACATTGGTACTGGCTCAAAATGTTCCTTTCTATCAGACGTTAGTTTTGCCTAGCTAAATTTTCAAATTTTTTTAAATTATGGAAAACTTTCTGTTTGGATAGTTTTAATTCATTGATAGTACTATTAAATATACGGGCTTTTACATTAGCACACTACCAAGACACCTCTTTGTCTGATGAGCTTCTATATAATAACATGTACGAGTGCCTTTTGTTTACCAAATTTATCTGTGTGTATATGTTGTTAATTAGACTTTCCTCAAGTCATTTTGTCTTAGCTATTATATGAGGACTGAATGACTTTCTGGCCAGAATGTGGGGCTGACAAAAGTTTATATTTCATCCCTCAGTAATTTCCCCACCCATCATGATGGGTTCATAAGGATTCCATGTATGTCAGATTTTGTGGAAATAGAAAAGAAATACAGAGACTTGGAGCAAGTCTAGTTGTTAATAGACATGGTACAAAATTTGAGCCTCCAGCTAACATCAGATTAATGGACCATTCTTAGTGTATTAGACAAGATATCCAAACAAATATACATGCAAATGTCTGATTATCAAATTGATTTTTATCAATGCAAACCACACAGATCGGTAATGCAGATTAAATCAGGATAAACTGTTTAACCTTTGTGATCACCAGAATATAAGACACACGGACTTCTGCAATGACACAGTATTTCTAATATATCAACGTTTTTGTTGACCCATTTTCTAAAGTAAACGTAAGCTAGTGAAAAATCCACTCAAAAGTCTATACACAGCAATACCTGTTTCTGAAATAACAAGAAAATTGAAAATCCTGTTTATAAGGACGTTAATCAAAATCAAAGAGTTAAAAAGGATAGAATACATAGATAGAAAACTAAATTGAATATTTTAAATGTTTTTCTGGACATGTTCCTCATATATACACATGTATAATAAGGGTGCTGTTCCTGTACTTTTCATTCAATTTCAATTTGCTTTACAAGTAGCATCCTGTTAAATGTACTTTTGTGCAGGAATAATTACAAATTAAATTACTGCCATATTCTATCAACAATGTTAAATACTTTAAAAAAGGAATTAGCTCTTTCTCAAATCTTATATTTTTAAGAAGTTACTGTGCCAAAAGCTGTAATGCTTGTAAGATTTTAGAATACATTGTTTTCCACAAATTCTATGTTTTAATTTATCAAATACCTTCACTAACATTATATATTTTTAATATTCCCCCTGATGACTTATCCTAAGAGCTAGACAATTTCTAGCTTTAGATGCTGCATTCACTGGTTCGATTGCAAAGGGAAAGAAAAACTGGTCAAACATGTTGTTTAGCACCCACATGCCCAGTCACGTGACTGTTAAGAAAGGCCTTACAATCTTCTCCTGATTCTGATCGTAAATCTACCTCTTGATTGGACAAAAAAGATAGAAAATTTCATGATCCATGATTATAGTTTAAGACAGGTTCCTGATGTTTCCTGATAATGATTGCTTGTGATTGATTCAAGAAGTCTTCTGTTCCTGAAACTATCGCGATAGTGTCCCCATCCATCTGGTTTACCAACTTTAAGGATCGACTTGAGGTGGAAAAGATTTTTTACAGATGTTAAGATAGGTTTAATATTGCTGCAAGATCAAAGGGATGGCTTTAGGAAGGGTAAGATAAGTTTAAGATGGATTTACGAAGGTTTTCAGATTGCAGGATCTGATAAGGATCAAAGAAAGTTTATGATGAATGTTCAAACAGTTTAATATTTGCATTCAATCAAGAACCACTCTGGAAGTACTGGGACTTGAAAATATGATCTTCCCGATTGTAGTTTGTTATGGCATCAAGATCATTCTTATTGAAAAGAGCGACTTCCCGAAACCAGTAAAATAAGGGATCATATTCCAATCGGGAACACGATTGCCATAGTGGAACAGACCTAATAATAACTGGTTGTGATATCAAGTCATGAGACATTTGTACAGTAATTGGTGACATTTATACAGAAGAATGTACAAGCTTAGTCATATCCCCACAAAGACAAGTTGTAAGTGACAATATACATTAGTCCAGAATCTTTGCGACTCAAAAGACACATTATACATCAATAAAATTGTAACTGCAATTACATTATCGGGCAGGTGTCCATAGGCAAATTCGTGACAGAGGAACATGGGTATTATAAACAAAACAAAACGTACCTGCCTTCTTTTAACTCTTGTCCATTTTGTCAGATTTTCAGCATTTGGAAATATTTTTAGTGCTTTCATATTAATATCCATCTATCAAATGTCTCTTCATAGTGTTTTAGTGAACCCATTGTACAACTTTCTTATATGCAACCCTATAATATATTTTCTTCATCAATACTTGCCAATAACACTTTCGCCAACTCGTCTAGAGTTAATTGTTTCACATTTTACAGTTCACCAAACCATGCTTAACATTTATAAACATAAGTAAAATATACTTATGGATCTACTTAGTGGTCTAAAAAACCCTCACTAATGCCATTTTAGCCAACCGATAGAAGTAACAGGACATGGAAAACTCACTAGCCTTGCATCAGGCTTCTATATTGTTATGTGTCGTCTAACAATAAACATAGTTCATCCCTTTCCTTAATAGAGTCATGAGTTACCACCAAATGGGCTCATCTACCTTGGCTAGTTCAGGTTTGGTTTGCTTCATGTTTTAGCCCTTGAGCGCCCCTCGACTGTCCATATGATAAATGCATTTCGTTAACTAGTGCACCGGGTTCCCCTTTGTGGGGAAGATATTGTGCCTGCGAAGCATTAGATTAGATTATGTGTTTGACATCACGGTTGGCATCACATTTCTTTTTCGTTTCTTCCTGATTCCTATCAGACCTCGTATTCAGGATCCCATCACAAACCCATCTGAAACTTATTTTACCATTTGTTGTCATCTTCTTGATCTGATAGCAATCTTAAACCTATCTTAACATTCGCAAGGCAATATTTTCCATCTTAAGGTGATCCTTAAGGTTTGTAAACTAATTGGATGGATCGGAAAACTATTACAAACTTTTCTGGAGTCTTTTGGTAGACTTCTTGAACCAATCGTTATGTCAGAAAGCTACTAGAAAAATATTGGAAACCTATCCTAATATATATCCATTGATCATGAATGGCTTTATTTTTTCCAGTCGGGAGGTAGCTTTAGATGACTGGATCGCCATAATAGAACAGCCCTATTATAAGGTATTTCATATGGGTTCAACTCTTTACCTTCGACAACGAGGTTATGTAATCGGCAGAGTGCATTTGTCTGTTTGTTTGTAAAATAACTTGATAAGTTATTGATGACTGTTGATTAAAATTTCAGTAAGTACCGACAATGGCACAAGGAATGGATGATTAGACCTCAATTGTGCTCCGGAATGCTCTGTATCTAGGAATTTTATAAGGATTTTTATCATTGTAATCATAAGCAATAAAGGAGCTTTTGGGCGGGGGGGGGGGGGGGGGGGGGGGGGGGTATGAGCTCTCCCACTACTCTTGCTATTGGATGATATTATTTATATCGTAAGAATATATAAATACCTCAATCATTTCACTGGTGTGTCTCCATATTTAAACAGGGGTGTAGAACTTTTATCAATCACACACAACTAGCCATTAAAATAAACTATGTAATACATCAGATATATATCTGTATTGAAACAGGGCTATAGAACTTTCATCAGTCCCTTAACTGACCATTAAAATAAACTATATAATACATCAGATATATATCCGTATTGAAACAGGGCTATAGAACTTTCATCAGTCCCTTAACTGACCATTAAAATAAACTATATAATACATCAGATATATATCCGTATTGAAACAGGGCTATAGAACTTTCATCAGTCCCTTAACTGACCATTAAAATAAACTATATAATACATCAGATATATATCCGTATTGAAAAAGGGCTATAGAACTTTCATCAGTCCCTTAACTGACCATTAAAATAAACTATATAATACATCAGATATATATCCGTATTGAAAAAGGGCTATAGAACTTTCATCAGTCCCTTAACTGACCATTAAAATAAACTATATAATACATCAGATATATATCCGTATTGAAACAGGGCTATAGAACTTTCATCAGTCCCTTAACTGACCATTAAAATAAACTAAATAATACATCAGATATATATCCGTATTGAAACAGGGCTATAGAACTTTCATCAGTCCCTTAACTGACCATTAAAATAAACTAAATAATACATCAGATATATATCCGTATTGAAACAGGGCTATAGAACTTTCATCAGTCCCTTAACTGACCATTAAAATAAACTAAATAATACATCAGATATATATCCGTATTGAAACAGGGCTATAGAACTTTCATCAGTCCCATAACTGACCATTAAAATAAACTATATAATACATCAGATATATATCCGTATTGAAACAGGGCTATAGAATTTTTGTCAATTCCCCCACAACTAGCCATTAAAATAAACTATGTAAATGCATTAAATGTACATCCGTATTGAAACAGGACTACAGAACTTTCATCAATAACCCACAACCAGCCATTAACATAAAACTATAAAATTCATTAAAATCAACGTTAACTGAAAATAAGCAAGAATTATTATAAATATTAAATACTCTGACAAGACAACAAGAGAGCCACAGATGAGACTAACATCACCCACAAAACCCCATGTGCCTTTCATGATGTGTGGAAATTCCAAGTTTGAGTAACCCATGCGAGACTCCAATATGTACGGTGTACAAAACTCGATGAAAGTTGAAGAGACTTAATGAAGGCAGTGTATTTCTTTAAGAGCCTCAAGCTGCACAAACCACCCTTTAAAACTACCAGTATTAAGAGTGAACCAAGGGAAAATTATATTATGAGAGATCTTCGAGATCAATGTTCATGAAAATACCATAACAACGAGAAAAAATATATTGCCAAAACTTTTGAGGTAATGTATAGTTTGATTTCTTACCTTGTTCAAAAAGGTAAATTTATTCCTGCTTTTCAAACCGTTTCTAAAAGGAACTAAAATGTTGTTCTTTTTTACGTTTTTGTCATGTTTACACTATCCCAAAGTATAATGTCTATGCTCCACTTTTTCTAACCATCATGTATCTATTTTAACAAAATGCTTCAGTTCCGTTGTTAAGTGTCTTATTTGTATACTATCTGAAAAACCATTACTCTATATCTATTTATACAGACCCCATAAAGAATACCAAAAATAGAAAATACAAGGTTTCCTTTTCAGGATATTTTATGCCACTGTTCCACTTATACGAGATATCACAAGATAAAGCTGGTTATGAAGTGAGGCCCTGCTACAAGTTATTCTGTTAAGGGAGGAGTTGAACTGAATTACTAATAAAACGAATACTGCATTATTCCTGAGCAAATAAGTCTCATGACTGATATGATAGGTGTTATGACTGAAAACGAGTCTTAAGGCTTACCCCTGACCAAAAAAATCATTCAGTCAAACAAGTGGCAAGGCTAGATCATGAAGCTCAAAAGATAAGTTGTGAAGCAGTTAAGACTGAAAAATGAGAAGGGAGTCGTTGGGATAGACTGGTTCACTCATTAAGATTATCAAAAATGTTTGAAAAATGGAAGAGATGTTCATGACACACTCAACTGTGCTGCAGACCTTCACGAGTAAAATAATAAATTGGAAGTCCGATTCGAATTTTCTGCTGAATGCATTATCCAGCCGGTCTGGAGGCAAACCTGTGCATGTGAAGTATGGGTTTTTAAGCATGAGGTCATTGCTAGATTTAGATGCTACGTTGCAAAACATATTCCTTTGTCCTAATTAACACTGCGCAGATCGTTTGGCTTTAAAAACCCCTGCTTCTACTGAAATTAAGCATTAGGGCAGAAGGTGAAGAAAAGCAAAGGATAAAGATGAAGAAAAAGAGGAAAAAAATATGGATATCTCAGAGCAGAATATTTGGATATACTATGTAGGACTTGGACAAATTGTCAGCTCTGAGAACTTGGGTTATTTTGAGTGAATTTGCTCTTAGCAAATTTATCAGTGTTTGGACTTATAATATTTCACAGCATTTGGACTTACAGTATTTCACAACATTTGGACTTGTATAATTCTACAGTGTTTAACACCCCAGAAATATATTTCAAAATTATTTAGGAAAACAGAATATTATATTTTCATGATATTGATTTACTGTTTAACAATAGATACCAGTAACTGTTCTTTCATTTCCGTAATGGTTATTGAATTGCTATTGGAAGTTGAAAGTGTTCAGAATTTGGTTTTATACTGCATTGCTTTTGTAATGAACTTGTCATCAGTTCTATCTTAAATTAAATTCTGTGGACATTTGGTGAATAAACTGGATGGATATCATTTGTGGTTTTTTGTATTTGTTGAATGTCAACAGTAAGATGTCTAGATCCTAACGCTTACCATCTGAGAATAAAAAGATCCCAAACACCCCCCACACGAAAGTGTGTGTTATGGCCAGATTCCATCTCACTTCTTCAACACCAAAAAAAGGGCCTTAACAGAAAATTAAAAAAAAACATTTTGCATTTACTAAAGCACTTAGTCATAACATGTGTAAAATCTTGTCTTTTCTTGTCTATTATTATTATTATTATAACATACAGCACAGAACCATGATAGTTTATAAAGGCCTTATTTTCGTTGTTTTTTTCAAAGAAAATGCGTAATGAAGAAACAGTTTTAAAATCAGGTTTATAAGCACCAACTGTTTCAATAGATCTTCGTATATTTAATATGTCAAAGCAAGCCTGAACCTGGGTAAACATGGGATCAAATAATTGTATATTTTTATCATCAGACACAGTGCTCTATTTCTTTCCATGGTTGAACATAATGATCTTATTATGTCTTATATACTTTATTTGTGGAATATATTTGGAGTAAAAAGAGTTTGCATAAAGGTTTATAAATCATATGATAACCGACATAGAATACTTTGCCATTATTATACATTCTTCGTTTCAAGCAATATATGTTATTGAGCAAATTAATGCGGCTGTCACACTTCTCTAGTTGGGCATAACATATGGGACAGTTATGTTACTAGACTTGCTCCAAGTCTTTGTATTTCTTATTCCACCAAATCTGACATATATGGTATCATTATGAACCCATCATTACGGGCTGAGGAATTACTGACGGATGACACACAGCCCCAGTCATTCAGTCCTCATATAATACCGAAAACAAAAAGACTTGAGCAAAGTCTAGTATGTGACTGATAATGAGGGTATGTGTTTCGTAATTTTAAGATTTTAAGATCTTTACATAGCCCTACAGGTCCTCACTGGCTTACTCTGTTATCAACTCTGGCATTTAATCAAAGGCTGCCACCTTTGTGTGGATTCTATTCCCACAAGTGGCAAGTTTCTCTCCCAATATGGCCAAGGGTGTCCAATGGGATGTACAACCCTAACTTTGACCATTATGTAGCATAAAACAAGCATAAAAGTGATACAAGTACACACTTCATAAAAGAGGGACTTTGTTGTTGTGTTTTTGGCATGTTTTAGAGATGTTTAAAATACATACCAGCATAGAGATGGTACATAGTGTAAAGGACATTTTATGGAACTCCAAGCACATTTGGAGCTGATATAAACCGAAAAATGACTGGGATAAAGTTACAGTTGAACCAGGTGCTCTATCTGCTTTTATTACACTGGCATGTTGCTGTTTGGCAATAGAGTTTATCAGTATCAAAAAAAAGTTGTTAATTAGTCATAGCATAAAATGGAATGTTCAATAAAATGGTAAGTAAAATAAATAGAGCTATGGAATCTCAATTTAAAATTATTCTTATATTTATATTTTATTCTGTATTTCATAGTAATCATTTGCAAATTAGTTTTAATAAGAAAACATTAGGCTTTTCTCTCATTTGTCTGTCATTTTTCCTCAGTAGCAGGTGACAGGAAATGTACAGACAAAAAATATCGGAAAGAATCCTCTAGCGGTTTGCAACAATATTTTAATGACAGAGATGCCTTGTAAAGGCCTTTATTTTTGTCTACAGTATTTCAATTATACAGATTATCATTTGTGACAAATAGAAATTAATATGGATGAATGTTTTCAAAGCTTTTTAACTAAAGGGTTTTGTTAGAGTGACATCTGATATGACAAAATAGCGCCAAAACTTAGGGAAATAAAATTATTTTAAAAATAGCATAAATGAAAAAAATCCGGATTGGTTATATATTTTGTAGGTGGCCAAAGTATATATGAAAATTTAATGGGATCTAACTGATCTTAACCATCCTAATTAAGATTGGCTGAAACCCCCTGCTTAACCCCTTCAAATCCCATAGAGTTAAGCATATGCTAAGGAGACCTTAAAGTTGGACTACTTTTTGAGTTTACTGTTTGGTGTAAGCGATTTTTAACAGATGAGGTTATCCTAGGTAAATGTATATTATATATGCAATTAAGATGTTATATTGATATATTTATTTAATGATTTATGTCCCGCAATGCGCCTTATTGGTTATATTATGATGGGTAGTTGGAATGGCAGAGGAAATCAGTACATACAGTTGGTCAAGGTTCTGTACTGTAAACTGCTGACCAATGGCAAGCAACAATCAGCTTTCCCTCAGGAGGTCAGGCCGGGATTCGAACTCTGATCTCAGAGGAGCTAGGCAACTGTTTTACTACTCTTCCACTGTGGCCCTCAAGAGGTTATAATGGATTAAAAATATTATTACACACTTGATCATTACATTCCAGACTCAGAATATTATAGACAGATTATTACATTACATGAGACTCAAATTATTACATTACAGTACAATCAAATTATTTATCATACACCAACTAGACTTCCTCTAAGTCTTTGCATTTCTTATTTCACCAAATCTCACTCCCTCATTATGAGGGGGAAACCTATCGTTTGGTAAAATATATAAAAAAATTATCCTCTCCTTATACGATACCTAAGACGCCTTCAATATAGTCTATACACTTACGTACATGTTGCACAACAGTCATGGGATAAAATGAAACCAAAACTAACTTACTTGCAGCATCAGGCAAAGTTTCTGAAAACCGGAAAACTTAGCGCGAATCAAAAGCTAGTCATTTTGGTCTCTATTGAAAATTAATTTCAGAAAGGACGTTTCAAACTGAGATGCACAAGTTGAGCTCCTCTTTTCCTTGTCATTTATTTCAAACACATATATTCAACATTTTGTTTACTAACAAGGCAAAAGGTCATCCTAACATTTCAAGTGTATTATTTATTTTATGCAGTAAAGTTGTGAGATTATGTAAACTGTGTAAGTGAATCAGTGTGGAATCGGTTTTATTCAACAATGTTTAACTTAATAACATGTACCTAAATACATTGAATCCCAGGCAATTAACAACAACACTTTATATAAATATATTTTAAATCTCAAATATCTAGCTACACCAAATGGACTTTTTAAAGTCTTGAGAATAATAAAAATGAATGTGAGGGAATCAACCTAATAGCCTGGGCAATAAGTGACAGCTAACAGTAATGACAGCAACTACAACAATAATAGAAACATTTATATAAGAGATAAAATAACAAAGATCATCTAATGCGGTGGAATCCAAAAAGGAGCAGATCTCAGATAATGAACAACTGTCGTGTACAGAAGGGCCTATGTGGGAATCTGCTGTTGAAATTTAAATAAAGTTTGTGTAGTTTAAAACAGTAAAAAAAACTGCATCAAGTAACAAAAATCCTTGAGAACTTTGTAATTTGAGGAGATTTTCGTGGAAAACTTTCCCCTTTAAACCAGACAGAAGTCACAACCCAGTAAGCGCCTGCCAGGAAGGGACGACTATATGTACTGTGATGGGTTTGCAAATCTCAGCAGGTATATGTTGAGTTGGCTTCTGAAACTGGAGATGTTCTGTTGGGCTTCTGACAATTAATAGAAGCCTGTTCCAATGAACTGGTCCAAACATGCCAAAACCACACCTGCCTATATAAAGATATAAAGGATGTCATTTATTTTGACTGTTTCAAGTGACTCAGGTGTCTGTTAATCCTTTTGCAGCCCCTGTTACCAAGTTGCTGCACAATAAGAAATGTTGGCCTTCAGTGAGGCTAGTTTTTCAGTGGGGAACCCTGTAAAATACCAAATATGAATCAGTAAAATCATATGACTTGTGAATACAGGAAGACATTCATGACCATTGTCATCATTAATTATGATTTACTTAAGTCACTCATTTATTTGTCCTTGCTACATCAGTAACCGTTTTATAATTTCATATATTATGGGGAAAAACAATGTTTAAGAAATAAAATAATATATTTTTACTTTGACAAGGGTGTCAGGCAATATTGTAATTAATGCTTTTCTCCTTGTTATCGGGTTGACTAAACATTGTTAAAAGTACTGAAATTACTTTTTTGCATAAAATTGCCATGAACCAGATTCGAACCTGCAACCCTGATAGCCAAAATATGGTTGCCGAATTGACCAACATTTAACAACCCACAGCTATTAAGGTGTGATTGAAGTAAAACCTTATTTTTTTTTGTTTTCATTGTAAAATGAAAGGACGTTTGCAAATGTCAAACTATTTTTTTCATATAAATTGGTGCCCATAGTTTGTTTCTAATAACTTCTCGGTGCCTTGTTTTTGGCACAAGTTTTATTATAATCAGACAAAAAATATAACCTAATGTTATACTATCTGGCTTTTTTGACATTAACATAATCTCTGTTGAACTACCATCTCCTAACAGGTAAGACCGTTTTATACATAAAGATATTATCACAGTGTAAAATTTAGTATTTTTAGGAGTTAGGTGAATTTTCAGGATACCCCCTAGTTTTCCAGTTAAAATGTCTTATTTGTAAATGTACTTCTTTGCATATATTTGTTTTCTTGTAAATTTATGTCTTTTATAATGTAATGTCTTTTGTCAAACATCTTTTATTATGTACTGTATTTACCTTTGATTTTATATCCTCCTGTTATATGTCATCTGGAATCACAGATATCCAGTTGCTGTAACGTGTCTATTGTAGCTGTAGGAGGTTATTATTAATGTTTTTTTAATTGTGTGATGATGTAATGATGTAATTTATGTTCTTATGGTGTTGTATTGTATATTGTCTTATAAATGGTTATTGTTCTTTTGTGTTATGCCATAGATTACTCATTTTATTATCTAGGGTTTTTGTATTGTCTAATGTTTCTGTAATGTGATTGGCCAATATCTAAATTGTAATATCTTTGCATTGTAAACTCTGTCTATAAATTGTGAGGTGAATCAAAATGAGAATTAAATCAGAGAATGAAATTCAGAACAAATTAAGATTGAGAAATTGAAATGAGAATGAAATTCAGAACAAATTAAGATTGAGAAATTAAAATGAAAATTGTAATCATATTTATAAATTCACCCTCTTCTATTGAGACATTCAACATAATAATCAGTTCAGAACTCTAGAGGATGTGCTTTCATAATTAATTGCAAGATATTAATTGCATTTTTTGTAAATCAGGGTGATTACATGTTCACAAAAGAAAATAGGGGTTCAAGATATTTCACTCAAAAAGTGGAATTTAACATGAAAGCTTTTAAAATCATTTTTGTTTTACTCTCTTACAAACAACAAAACGATAATGTACTGATAATAACAAATGATTGAAAAAGCAAATATTGCAGATTTTTATGCTGATTTCTAATGTAGAAAAGCCCGACTTGATTAATGACTGGCCAAAGTCAAACAATTATACATTTACAAAATAACTGGAAAAGTTTGACATTTTTTCTCACAGAAGAAAACAAAACTTATTGACGTATAGCAACAAACATATAGAAATCACATCCTTTAGTCACACTGTATGCAAGTTTACAATTAACCTCATTAAATTACACACAGATTGTGTAATAATCAGCAATCACGGGTCAAAGGTGCTCTCTGAAGGGACACCTTGAATCTGCTGGATGTCATTTAAATCTGAGGTTGGTGCACTTTCTGACACTGGTTTACTCTGTATGTTGGGCTTTATGGCCTCTTGCGGATGTCTTTCTTCAGCATGCCATCGAGCAGCTAATGCAATGGCCTCTTCAAGTAACTGTTCTCTGTGTTCCATGTCAGCCTTGAATTGAAGAACATCTTTATTTGCATCCAGGGTATGGGCAAAGTCTTGATAATTATCATACTGTTGAATTTGAACTTCAACCATTCCAGCCAACTGTGAAATAGCAGAAAACACACCATTGAAAACTGTATAATGAACTGGAAGAAAAAGTGAAGGCATATGCAAAAAGTCGATGGCACCCAATTCTTCCTTTTCTTGGGCTTCCAGGTATAAATGCATGTATCTATTGATCACTATACCATATATGTGGAAAGCTCTTTTAATTTCATGACAACTGAAAGGAATATTATCTAAGGTATTCAGTGCCACTCCAAATTTTTTCTGTGATTCCATATCTTGAGAACAATGAGTTTGTTTTAAGATAATCATACTCCCAGTTAATTCCACCAATAGCTTTCTCAGCTGTATAGAAAAATCTACTTCCATGACATCAACTAACAGCATCAACATTACACACCATTCTAATAATGACGCTTTCGGAAAGTCAGATGAGATATCTTGCAATCTGTGATAATCTGGAAAGTTTTCTTCTTCCAGAATTGTTTTTAAACAGGTAAATTCGATAGAAAGCAGTATAACCCAATATGGGATGGGTACAAACATTACGGTCATCCAAGGTAATAGTGACATAATGAAGAGCTTTACTTTCAGTGATAATTTTGCATGAAATAAAAGTGAAGAAAAGCATTTGATATAATCAACTACATAGACGATTATATTTTGCTTCTGTTCCTCATCCACATCAATTCCTGTAAGAGTTTTGATGGTATATTGAGACTTATTTTCTGCTATCCATGTTGATGAAAATCTCTGCCGAAAGAGTATTAGCTTTTTAAATTTCATTGGTTTCTTCAGAAATATAAGACACAGGTGTTTATTCATGGCTA
This sequence comes from Sabellastarte sp. h YS-2021, assembly GCA_964017235.1. Classification (NCBI taxonomy): domain Eukaryota; kingdom Metazoa; phylum Annelida; class Polychaeta; order Sabellida; family Sabellidae; genus Sabellastarte; species Sabellastarte sp. h YS-2021. Next base: position 76,435,601 of record OZ024929.1, on the reverse strand, counting down.
TTAGAATAAGTGTCACATTTAGCCACCTTATTGGAATTTGACACTTAGCACATATCCATGCCATTTTACCAAAACTTACATGTAAATATGACACTGCAGATGAGAGGCAGTATATCAAAATCTCACAGAAAACAGACACATTCATGACTTCTAACACTGAAGTTAAAACTAACATCCCTTCCATCAGTGGTACTCTCAAACCACTGACCATGTATCTTGTTTTCACTGATACAATAGGAGACTTGTGGACCCAGTTTAACACCAATACAAGAGTATATGTCATACACAGATTAAAAGAAACCAACACATTCTGTCTGATTACAAATGGCAGATATTTTATAAACTGACTCAAAATTTTGTTTGTCACAAAAGAGACAACTGTTAAAATAATGAAACCTATGACTTGTCTATAATGTACAGGAGACAATTTGTTTCCTAGATATCCAAGACCTTTTCCCAAAAGTTTGACACTTGTCCTCAACTTCAACCATTCAAGGTATTTCTCTGAAACAAAATAAAAACCATAGAAGTAATAATAATGTAGACAAAGTTAAGTAATAGATAAGGACCATGCATTTTCTTATAACATAGAGACCTCATAATCTAAAATGTTAATTGAGTAATATTATTTCACCAGGTTATTTCACTATTAGATTCTTATATCCTTTTCGTGGGGTCTATAATGATACATGTACAATTAGTTCCTTAATTTAAAGTGAAATTTTTTTAAACATGCAAAATGCTGTCAAGAGTTATTTAATCAAAACATATGGGATTTATGACATAGTCGAGGTATTACTGCCAAAACCTAGCATCTGACTCAATGACAGAATGTCTAAAAAGAATCAACTTTCCACTACATATTCCACTACTTAGGGGGAAAAGATAGAATGCATCAGAGATAGATCACCCAGAGCATTCAGTAATGAAACTCCCAATACCTGACTATGATAAAAATTATAGATTGTAACAAATCAAACAAAATGGTCACTTTAGTAATTATCTCATTGTTAGAAAATACCTTTGGCAAAACAAATAAATTGGGTTGTTTGAAATTCTAAGAAAAGCCTGAAGTAACAAGTGCTGTATTGGATATAAAAATTACTTCAAGGTGTTAATCATAGAAGATGTGATGTGAAATCTTCACGAAAGGTAAAAGTATGTATTAAATAAATAAAATATATTAGACGATATATAAAACAGACAATGTAAAAAAAAACTTTTGTGTAATAATTTGGATATTGGATATATGAATTGCAAAACATTGTGAAAATAGTGAAAAGGATGATGAATATTAAAGTATTGAAATATTCCCAAAGACTCCATCAGAATAACCATGATCCCGATTGTTTAGTGCTTGCATTATGTCATACACAACAACTTTGCCATGAACTCACCTGCTTGCAACACCCCAACAAATAATCCAAGTAATCTCTAGACTTTTTAGTTTATAAAGACTTTAGAATGAAGGATTTAAGGATAAAATCAGATAAATAAGTGGCAAATAACAGGTGACATAGACGCAGTGGTAACACACTTGACTCTCATATCTGAGATCGGAGATTGAATCCTGGCCTGACCTTATGTGGGATAGCTGGTGATTGCTTGCCGTTGGTCAGTGGTTTACAGTGCAGACCCTTGAGCAACTGTAATACGACCTATCACAATATAACCATATACAAGGTAATACACTAAATAAATAAAAGTGGTGTCACTGTGTTATCCCTGTTTTATCTTTAGTAATACTGAAAAAGCCTAGAGAAGACAAATATCTGCTCATATTTTATTAAGGTAAGCAAGCCCAACATATTTTTACACCGAAACAATATTATCACAATCATTTAAATGACATCAATTTTGGCTTAATTCTCAGTGCCACGATTGTGGGACGCCAAGAGGCATAATTCAAGAAGTAGCATTTGTCAGTAGTTTACCTTCCAAACTATATTTGGAACTAAGCCAATCAAAAAATGATGAAAGAATAACAATACAATATGCAATTGACAAACACAAAAACAGTATATTTTACCTCACTTTTTAAGATTATACTGAAAATGTACTTACTTGAAACTGATAAGATATAAAGTCCTGGAATGATAGACAATGCACAGAAACACAGTGTACCCATCAAAACCACATAAATTCTATTACATATAGCGCATAGTATGGCAAACTGTAACACAGGTTTTAGAAACCAATTGTTTTCTCCAAGTTTTTGTAGACCCATACTGTACTACATTAAATCAGTAACTACACTGACAAATGTTACATTTACATGTATGTGTTCTGTTTTATAAGTCAACGAAACGGTACTGACAATAATACATCAATATTGAGCATTCAGTGGCAATTGTAACTTAAAGATCAATAATGGCAGTTCCTGCTCCTCCCCATTCCCTCTGCTCCAAAAGGAAACTGTTGACTGTCTAAACAGAATAACTTGTTGCAAGTGCTGCTACAAGTTGGTTCACATTTCCCAGTATGACAGAGACAGGCAATTAAAAGAGACAACGATAACAATAATAGAGAAAATTTGACATGAGAAAGTTTCAAGGGAACAAGGAAGCATCTAATATTTTACAAGAGAGAGCAATGGTTTCAAGAACTGTTGCTTATCATTTGGATTGCAAGTATAAATCTCAACAGGTGCACATTTCTCCAAAGAACATTCAGATATATATTTGTCTTTCAAAGAGCTGATAGATAAAAAGATAATTAATTTATATACGTTGATACTAATTGTTACTGGAATATTGAACACTGAACAGAGTTTTGATAATATTTTCAAACTTTCAGTCTCTGTTTATTTGAACAGAATCTCACCCTCCCAACCTGCTCAGAAAATAAAAGCCCTAACTGTACTAAACCATTGACAGTATCAATACTCACATAAAATATTTTGTCTCCTTATTACACACGAGTGATGCAATATCTATTCTTGGTACATTATGTTACAACACAGAACATATTGAAGTATTCACAATAATTTTTAATTTCAAACTTACACTTCTAAAGGAAAACAAAATTACGACGTTGAAATAATTAAAAGCTCTGAAACATTCTTTCTCATTTTTTGTGCAACAATTTCTGGTTTTTTTTTTTTTACAAGGAAATTTTAAAATTATTCATTGTTTTGACAACTGTATGTTATGTGGGTGTTCCACCACACAACTAAGCTCCCCGATTAAGGGTTTTTGGGAGTTGGTTTCAAATATTTGCTTAGTCCCAGACGTCCTGTAAGGGTCGGTAGTTGTTAGTTGTGGCCGTGAGAGAAATAAAAAATGTTTGATATTTCTCACGACTCAAACCGATTCTTATTTCCCGCCGTCAACAAAATATCCAGTCCCTGGCTTCCTCAGGCCTCCTCAGACCCAAATTTACAAAGTCCTATGTTGTCCCAGGCCGCCTGCGACCCTTAGCCCAGGCGTCCGTAGCTTAGTCCCAGGAGGCCTGTTTGCCAGTCCCCGACTCATAACAGATCTTTCATGCGTGTGAAAAGGGAATCGGTTTCATTAGTCCCAGGAAGCCTCAGACCGTCCCAGGTGTCCTGCAACCCAAAAATCCAGGTCTGGGACTAAGCCCCGACTAAGAGGAGCTGACCCTAGCCAATCCAAGCTGGCGTCCTCATGCCACCTGGGACAACACAAATTTAGTCTGCGACCGTCTGAGGAAGAACCGATTAAGAACCGACTATTTTCCGCGCATTGGAAATTAAAACGAGGCAATGAGGGGGTCTGAGACTATATAAGTGACCGCGCACAGATTCTCATTGTTACTGACTGGTTGGCTACTGAGAGACGTGTGTCACTGTTTTGTAGGGCTTTTCATTTTTTTAAAATATCATATAATACTTGAGCTTAAGGCAAATTTTACAGTTAGGAGACACATTTTAGTTTTTCACTTTTTTTTGCTATTGACTGGAGTAATGAGGAAAGAGAAGGGAGGGAAGAGAGGAAAGAAGAAGATGGATGAGAGGCAAGAGGAGAGGGAGAAGGAAGGTGGAGAGGTGGAGGAAAGGATGGAGGAAAGGACAGAGGAGGGTACAGAGGAGGGTACAGAAGAGACTGAGGAGCATTTGGAACTTACTGAGGAAGCTTGCGAAGAAGAAGAGAGGTGTGAGGAGGATTCAGAGAGTCACTCGGCAGCCAAGAGAGCCAGGGTCTGTGCAACTTTCACTGACAGCCAAGAAACTGCAATTGTGGAGTTTGTGTAGGAGCATCCAGAGCTCTACGACAAGGAGCATGCACATTTCCACAACAGACAGAAGAAGGAGGCTCTCTGGACAGAAATCTCTGCAGAACTGAAGCTCCAGCCCTTTGATGTCAGAAGATGGTTCGAATCCCAGAGAACGTGTTATGGCAAGCTGTCCAAACTACAATCTGGCCAAGCCCCAAGGGAGATGACCAAGAGACAGTCCTGGGTCTACCAGCAGATGGGTTTCCTTAAGACCCACATCAGACGAAAGGGGGCCAGCAGAAGTTCAGGGTTCGAGGCCAGTCCAAACACCAGCAAGCAGGACAAATCTCGTGGATCTACTACTGATACAGAACACCTTGAGTCCAGTGTCCTGAGGGAGAGTAGGAGTCAACCTATGTTCACATCTACACCAGTTTCAACAGGCTCCAAGATACTCGAGCACTTTGACCAGATGAGGACATTGATCTCAGGTTTCCTGCAGCAGAAGTCAGACGGGCAGCCCTTCTTTGACTACGTGGCATCAGAGGCTGAAAAGATGACCCAGGAGGAGTTTGAGGACATCAAAGGCAGAATTTTTAGAGATATTGAAAGCATTAAGAGCAACCGTAGACGTCAACCACTACCCAGAAGATCAGTCACTATTACCACAGAGTCCCAGAGGGTCGGGATACTGCCAACAACCACTCAACGTCCAACAACCAAGGCGTCTACTTCCATGCAAGCAGCAGCTAGCAGCAGTTACGTCTACTACACACCCAGCCCACTTGGCTTTGGCAACCCTACATCAGTTCTAAGAGTACAGGACGAGGGCAGTAGACACCACTTAAGTGGAATACTAAGCCAGCTACCAGATCTAACATCTACACAGATCATTGAGCAGCCTCAGCAGCAGCAGCCGCAACTCTTCACTATCACCACTACAGCACCGCCTCAACAGCAGTAGCCTCCTCAGTAGCCATCCAGTCAGGACGGGTCTTTGACCTGCCAGGCCCTTTTCAGGGCCACCCAAATATTCCAAAAACAATTATTCAGCTGCACGTTATTCCAATTCCCCTCCCAGAACATAACAGTTCAGCACAACACCTACACCACCCCAAACATGAAACAAATAACCCATTGTACCACACATAACAAAAAAAGGCCACATAGAAAAAAATAAAAAAAATAAACTCCCAATATGGCCAATAATCAGCCCATGTTTAGCTTAAAATCCATGGGATTGGTTAAAATCTTTAATAAAAAAGTCCAACACTTACACCATCCCTAGAGTTAAAAGGCATTATCACATACTTACCAACCCACAAACACACAAACCCAATACCAAACCTAACCCCCAACTAACAAACACACAAACCCAATACCAAACCTAACCCCCAACTGACAAACATACAAACCAAATACCAAACATGACCACCAACCAAGAAACAGACAAACCCAATAGCAAACAGAACCCAAACCAAAGAACTGACAAACTATTTTGCAAACATAACCCCCCATCATTGTAAAGAAAACCAGTTTGGTGGTTATATTTCCTAAATATTTGTGAAGTGGAGTAAAAGATTTTAATTTTAAGTTTTCCAGGAAAACATTTCTGTTTCAAATATTTTTCTCCAAAAAAAAACCAAATGTAAGTATAATTAGGATGTAGCTTTCAAAATATATGCAATATTTATTCCATTTAGGAAGTTATGTTTGGGTTTGTGTGTTGTTTTTGAGAATTATGTTTAGCACTGGGTTTGTCTGTTTGTTAGTTGGGTCACTTCTGTAAGTCATTGTGTTTGTCTGTTTGTTGGGTGGGTGACTTATGTTGGGCATTGGTTTTGTCTGTTTGTTGGTTGCGTGACTTCTGTCGGGCATTGGGTTTGTCTCTTTGTCGGGTGGGTGAATTATGTTGGGCATTGGTTTTGTCTGTTTGTTGGTCGCGTGACTTCTGTCGGGCATTGGGTTTGTTTCTTTGTTGGGTGGGTGAATCATGTTGGGAAATGGTTGTGACATTTGGAACAAGCACAGCTGATTAATTGTTTTTGGAATATTTGGTAGTCCTGAAAAGGATTGGTTATTAGTCCTGAAAAGGACTGGTTACTGCAGTAGGAGTTATATTCTGCCATCTTGCCAGGCCACTACTCCCTCATTATTGAAGTAGTCCTTGAGGTAATCCCTCTGTCTTTTGGCTTCTCTAGCAGGTTTTCTGTCTGGACCACCACCAGCAGCACCACCAATCAGTCGACAATCACCAGGCACATCATCATCATCATCATCTCCAGGCTCTTGACCACCATGTTGACCTTGATACTGGCTTCTCAGTATGTTGTGCAGAACCACACAGGTAAAGACCACTTCCCTGACTGTTGCTGGGGGGGAGTTCAATAGTGGTCAACATCACTCTGAATCTTGAGACCAGGATGCCAAAAGCGTTTTCCACAACTCTCCTGCCCCTTGATATTCTGTAGTTGGCAATCCTTTCCTCTCTGGTTAACATCCTTCTGCCATAGGGTTTCATGAGCCAGGTCTTCAGGGCTCGACCACCCCGGGTTATAGGTGCTGGGTCAGGGAAGCCTATCCTGCCATCCTCAATCTTCCTCTTCAGCTGACAGGCATTAAATATCTGGGCATCTGAGCAAGATCCAGCTGTACCAGCATCCACCCATCTGAACTTGTACTGCCCATCTACCAAGGCCAACATTACTATTGAAAAGAACTCCTTGTAGTTGTGGTACAGGGCTCCAGTGTTCTTGGGTTTCTTCAGGGCCACATGCTTTCCATCAAGGGCTCCCAGGGCATGTGGAACATTCCACCTGATCCCGAATTCCCTTTCCAGTTCTTTCCACTCATCTGGAGTAGTAGGACATCTGAGGTACTCTCTGGTGAACTCATCCTGGATGGCCCTGCAGACCTCTGGTAGAAACTTGGAAATGGTGGATCTGCCAACCCTGAATTGACAGGATAATGATGTGTAGGACTCTCCAGTGGCCAGATATCTGATGGTGAGGGCTAACTTCTCCCCAACACTGATTGGAGCTCTGTAGTTGGTGGCCTGCCTGGCTAGACATGGTTCCAGTCTGGTCTTTATCATTTCAAAGAATTCTGGGGTCATCCTCATGTAGTTGGTGAATCCTGGAATGTCTGTGGCATACAGTTCAGCCATAATGTTGTGGTAGGCCCCCCTCTCCTCTCTCTGTAGTAGCCCTGGCCTGACCCACATGTTGTGCCTTCTTCTAGGTCTCTGTTTGGCTGGTGGTGGTGGTGGTGGAGTTGCTGGTGGTGGTTGCTGTGGTCGACGTAGAAATAGCAAATACATCATTATATGTAACTGAATAAAAACTAAAAAAGCCCTAAGTTGTTGTTGAAGCTGTCTACCATTAAAAGGTGGCATCCTGCTGTGTTCCTAGAAAGATAATGATGATTAGATCGCGGAATTTATATATATATACTCAGAAAATCCAGCTATTTTGCAAAACAAGAATCGGCGATCATGGTCTGGGGAAGACTGAGGAGGCCTGAGGAGGCCTGAGGACACCGGGACTTAATCGGGGGTTAGCCTGAGGCGTCCTGGGTACGACAAGATCGTGGTTGAAACCTACCAGAAAACTGGCTTAATCGGTTCTTAGTCCCAGACCAGTCAGGGACTGTCTGGGGCTGCCTGGGGCCTCCTCAGGCTTCCTGAGGCCGATCTGTACTTAATCCCAGACTTCAATACCGATTCAGTATTCCCAACCATTTTACCTTTTTTTTCAACGACTGTCCACGATTAAGGGTCACCGACAGGATCGGGGCTTAGTCCTTTGGTGGAACAGGGACATTAGAGCCATATGATTTTTTCATATGATCTTCTGCACATAACAATATTTGAACAATATCCATGTTATTCTTATGACTGTATTTTAGAGACACATCATTTACTACTTTGCTGCTTATATGAATATTAAAAAATATTTTATTGGATATGTGTTGATGTATACTGTAAAACTTGTTCACTTACTGTTGAAAATGTTATCAGAAAGGAATAAGTTTTGCAGTGGAAAATCTTTTATATACTTAAAACTTTTAAAAATCTAATTAACAGGGCTGTTGTAAGCATTTTGTTTTATTTTTATCCATTGTTAACTTTTAAGTTGAGAAATATATTTCTCGTGGCTCTGTTCAGACCAGTTTTTCTGATGTTTGTGTGACATTCTACAGCTGAAATTACTAGTCTTTACCCATTTTCTCAACAAAAGGAAGGAACAACCTCCCTCCTTAAGTTTTGAGGAAGACCTTTGGTAAGACCCCAGTTACACATGGCTGGATGTACTACCAGATCGCAGCAGGTTACCAAATATGGAAAATTGTGAGTGATTTACGGATCTTATTTTTCGTCCGTGAACATATCTGTAAAGTCCGTAATATAGTTATGGCATCCGCCACATATGTGATGTGTCCATGAGGATGCCACAGAAAAATCAAACTGCTTGAATTTTCCGAAAAGGTTTACAGATCCTAAGTGTAATTAATATCTGTGTTGCATCTGTATGTAATCAGTAAAGCATCTGTAATGTCCTTACAGCATCTGTACATGTCCTTGACTCATCTGTGCCAAATAAGACTGGGAAAATTATATGGATAGTCACGGAGGGTGTTCGAAGGCTGTGAGGACAAACCCAAAATAAGGGCCATTTGGCTTGGCTTTTACTAATATACACTTTTGGCAATTCAATGTGAAAACATCAATTCTTGGAACTTTTACAGTTGATACTATATATGTTTGAGGATATATTTTGCTGGCATACTTATTAACCAAAAATATTTCAGACTTTATTTTTTTTTTAAATAGGGAGTTTGGTGAATATTTCTGTAAAATGCCACCAAAGAAAAGGATCAAGAGGAGAGTTAGTCAGGAGATGGAGAGGATGTCCACACAGGTCCAGGCAAGGAGTCCAGAGATGGATGAGTTGACTTGTGTTCCAGAGACTCAGCAGAGCCAGCAGGCAGCTGGGGTGGAGGAGGTGGTGGTTGAGGATCCTCTGCAGATGTCGGATACAGAACAGGGTGACATTGCGCTTGAGACACAGCAGGAATCAAATTCAAGTGCTGAGGACATTGCTGACACACAGGACACACATGCTGCTGGGGGGACACAGAAAGGCAAGGGTAAAAAGTTTGACAAAAGGGCCAAGAAAACCGCTGTTCTGTTCAGTGATGAGAATGAGCAGAAATTAGTGAACTTTTTGCAGGACAATGAAATTCTCTACAACAAGAGTTTAAAGAACTACTAGGATAGGTCCAAGAGGGAGGCTGTATGGGACAAGTTTTGTGAGGAGCACAACTTGGACAAAGACACCTGCCAAAAGTGGTTCCAGAGCCAGTGCACACTCTTCGATAAGGTCACTCACATCACTAGCGGATCCAGGGGGGGGGGGGGTTCAGGGGGTTCGAACCCCCCCTTGAAAAGGCTCAACCCAAAGTACAAAATTATTTCTTGACAGTGGTGTTAAATTTACAGGAAATGCACTATATTTTTACCAAAAATTAATTTTTTCCCCGGGGGGCATGCCCCCCACCCCCTCAGTTATAATATGTCTGAACCCCCCCAACCCCCTCAGTTATAATATGTCTGAACCCCCACCTTACTCGATGTGAACCCCCACCTTACTTAAAGGCTGGATCCGCCCCTGCACATGAAGTTGGTCCTGGGAGATCACAGCTGCCAGAGAGGCAGAAATGGACCAGAGACAATTTCCACTTCCTGAGGGGTCATATTGTGCGCCATCTTAAAGGAAAAAGTGAATTTGGGGCGCCAAAGGGGTCAGGAGACAGTGGGAGACAGTGCACATGGAACCGTTCTAAGATACTTCTTGTCCATGATGCATCTGGAAACATATACGCCTACTCGTAGATCGTGTGGCGTCAGCGTCACTTCGAGCTTTGCTGATTCTGCTCTCGTGGAATCCCGGAGGGGGATAACTAAGTTGAAAGACATTGTGGCCAAGAAAATGACTGATGACAAGGCTGATAACCCACGACTGGGCTTCTATGACTTTCTAAAGGTGGAGATGGTACAACGAACCAGCGACTCATATCATGAGTTTCAACAAGAGACATTGTTGATGAGACTTCAACAAAGTGACAAGTAGCAAAGGTACCACCCCGGAATGGGCACGAGTATTGCCGCGTACAGCCAGGCCTCAAAGCAGTACCCAGTGTCCCGCCACAGCAGATGCCAAAGACATTTATACAAGTACCACAAGGACATCCACAGCAGCAGCATTTACAACATTCACAGCAGCACTTCCAACAGACATTCACACAGCTACATGCATCTGTGCAACAGCAGATCCAGGGCCAGGGTCCACACCTAAGCTTGCAGTCACAGCAGCACATTCAACAGCAGCAGCAGCAGGCCATACACCATCAACAGCAGCAGCAGCCCATACAACAACAACAGCAGCAGCCCATACAACAGCAACAGCATCATCCACAAACTGTCCCAGGTTCAGAGCAGCAGCAGACGCAAGAAGGCAGCCAACAAACAGCACAACAGCAAGCATCACATAGCGCAAATTCCTCCCAGCAGTGGGGTTATGTCAAATGTACTAGGAGGGAAAGCAACCCAATACCACTTGCCAGCACACCAACTGGATTTAGTTTCTCATCACCACCAAATCCACCTTCAGTTGACAGCCCATACTTCACCAACATACCAAAAACATCACATTTGGCGCCATCCACATGCCTCAGTTCCAGCCGGTTGACGAAACATCCACCAACCCAAGAGACCACCCGGCCGCAGGGGACCAGTAGCCAGCCAACGCCAGGTGATATCTCAGTGAAAGCTGATACTATTAAAAGGCCCTTTTAAGGGCCACCAAATATTCCAAAAACAATTATTTGAGCTATGCTGTTGTTATATACAAAATCCAATAAACCCACCAACAATTGAAAAAAAATTCCCCACGCAACATACCGAAACCCCCTTATAAAATGGAAAAAGCAAGTAACAATAGACAATGATCAAATGAATATTAACAGGACCAGAATTGTAATAACCAGCAAGACAATTAATTATATTTGTATTCAGCCAGAACCCCCTCCAGGTAAAGTCACAGGATAAAAAACTTGAAAAAGCCCCCCCTCAAAAAAATAATAAAAAAAACATACAAAATGACTTAAATCTTTGCAGTAACAGATCTCAAAGACACCTCCCCCAAACCTAAAACCAGGAGGTAAAGGGGTATTTGAACCTACATCCAGGTAGTTTGGGTTGAAGGGGGATCTTTTCAATGTCCCAATGTCTTCAATGTCTCTTTCAGGGGGGAGGTACATTTGCCCACAGTACTGGTGCCTTTGAGGATGGCTTGTATGCTTAATTACTTGATTGTCTATTTTTCCAAGCCAATGTATGTCCTCCCTTTGAACCCTTCCTTTTAATCACCACACATTGGGGGTGGCACATATTTGTGTACATAAGCAGAGGAAAAGAAATGCAATTTTGGCCATTTCCAAAATAGGTGTTTGCTTAGGTGTTTTTCATTGCTTCACCAATATAAAGTTTCTAATGACTGCAGATCAAAGTTTGTATGTTAAGCTATTGAACAATGGCAACATTTATACTTTTTTCAGTGGCCATATTAAAATGAAAATAAAAAGTATAAGAAAATCAGGCATTTTATTACAAAAAGTGTAAAATGCACACATTATAACATAATAAAAAGGACAATAATGTTTGACAAAAATACACAATTAATACTTGAGCTTATCAACAAGACATTAGTGTCCATGTAAAACTGTAGTAAAAACATATAGTCCATGAGGTAGCACATACATTTTAGTGTTCCATTGCAGTATTTAGAATTTACATTGAGAAAGTCACTGTATCACAGTATTTAAATGCACACAATTATTTTTGTTTATTTTAAATTCTGTCCATTTGCCAAGGGACCTGCCCATCGGTCATGAAATAGTCCCTCAGAATATTCCTCTGTATCTTTGCTGCCTCCAGTGTGTTACGGCCCTCATGTGGAATGTCATTGCCCTCCAGCACTATTGGGGGCTGCTGCCCCAAAGTCATCCTGTTGACTTGTGGGGCATCGCATCCTCAGCAGGTTGTGGAGTACTAGGCAGGCCATGACCACCCTGGCCACCACGGGAGGCTCCTGCTGCATCGGCCTCTGGAATATGCGGAAGTGTGACGTCAGTATCCCAAAGGCACTCTCTACCACCCTTCTTCCCAGGCTGAGCCTGTAGTTAAACACTCTCTGGTTAAAGTGCATGCCACACCTTGAGTAGGGATTCATGAGCCAAAGCTTGAGAGGGAAAACATCATCCCTGAGGATGAAATAGTTCACCTTTGGCCCATCATCAACAAGCGATTCACTCTCTGGGAAGTCAATGGTGCTGTCCCTCTATTTTGTGCCTCAAATCTGAGTACTTGAAAATTTGAGCATCAGACCTTGACCTAGCTGCACCCAAGTCCACCCACAGGAACTTATAATCTCCATCCACCAAGGCCAGGAGAACAATTGAATGGAAGCCCTTGTAGTTGTGGTAGAGAATGCCACCCATCGTGGACTTCTGGCTGGAATGTGCTTTCCATCCAGGACACCCAGGGCATGTGGGATGTTCCATCTCCGACAGAAAATGGACTTGACCTCCAACTAGTCTTCTGAGCTTGTGGGGCATGTCATCACCTCATCTCAATCGGCCCTAATGATAGCGTTGCAGACCTCCGGCACAAATTTAATGATGGTCAACCATTCCACCCTGAAAGCATACTGAAGGGTTGGGTAGCTGTCTTCACTGGTCAAGTGTCTCAGGGTGACCACCAACTTCAGTCCTGGACTCAGGGGGTCTATCATCCTCTCCTGTATCTCAGGGCTGAGTCTCAAGCTCAAGCTTTTGAAACAGCTCGGGTGGAATCCGGATGAAGTTTCGGTATGCCATAGGGTCATCTAACTCAAGCATTGGTGTCAGTCTGGTGTACTGACCCTCTTCTTCATGTTCTGCCTGGCTTAACCATGGCCTGACCCAATATCTTCTGGGTCTTCACTGTCCTTGTTGTAGACCCTATCTCCTTCTCAGCCTGTCTATCATAGCTGTAATGATGACTAACTGCCTCTCCATTTGTACTATTAAGAGTTGAATTTGCATAAGATCTCTGTTCCGTCTGCTTCTTAATTCTATCTGGCTAATGGCTTTACCCTTACCCTTTTTATAGGCATTTGGATCCAGGTATCCAGTGGTCACTAATGCTCACCAGGACATCTTAATGTTATCATAAAAATCTCTAAATGATAAGCTGACATCCGCGAGAGAAATAAAGATCCGTAAACCACATCCGCGAATCTCTGCTAGTCTCCGCAAGGTCCGTATACCCATCCGGGGCATCCTGATGCATCCCTATGTTGTCCTGGTGTGTCCTGGGGTGTCCTGGGGTGTTTCCATCGCACTGCGAGTGGTCACAGATGTGTATCTGGAGGTCATTCACAAGCAATGGAAAGTGTCCCTAATGTCCTTGTGGCATCCGTACCATCCGTGGAGTTATCCGTGTCGCGTCTGTAAATCACTCACTTTCAAACATTCCTATCCCCAAACCCTGCCATCCGCACAGGATCCTTGGCAGTTTCCATATATAGAACCGTGGCCTATATCATGGGGGATCCTTGTAACAGGCCTCTTAAGGAGAGTTAAAGGAGGCTTTGTGAAACAGAGATTTTAAGTGGTCTTCCCAAAGGAAAAAAATGACCTTCCTTTGCTAAAGTAGTAATCTGATCAAACAAAATATGTATGGATATGGTGTATCTCCTCATCTAACAAAGAGCCATAACCATAAAATTGGGGGGTGGGAATAACTTTTCGCCCCCCCCCCCAACTTTTTTTGCAACAGAACTAATCTCAAATTTTGAAGTTATATAAATTTTTACAGGTAACTCAATAATATGTGGTCAAATTAAAGTTTTACCCAATTCACTGCTCACATGTACCATTGTGTAAGCTACCATTTGAACTGTAAAATATTTATTTTTATGATTTGTAAAAGGAACAGTTTCAGTTAACCTGTCATGGGATTTGCACAATTCTGTGAAACATTTCACTTATGCAGACCAAAATCATAAATATAGAAATCTTCTACATTTAATTTACCATATTGCTTATTATTTAGAACTTAGACATGTAGTTTCAAATTCACATAGAGGAACGGTTTAGCACAGCAATTTGTCAGCTGATAAGATTTTTCCCTGAAAACTCTTCTTTCTTTAATGTGTGTTTATTGGACCAAGCCAGTCCAATGATTATACATCCCCCTCAGTGTGTGTCGATTAACCTTGCTAAAAATAGATCTTGTATCAGCTCAGCACTTGAAGGAAATGTCACAAGTTCTGGAAACATGTAGTCAAGACATTAGAAATACCTTTCAAATGCAGAGGTGACTATATGTATTTCTATACCCAGACAAGGTCCGGGAAACTTAGGATTAATGTCAGTCACACTGTCATCACAAAGATTTCCTTTGGTTAAGGAACTTAAAAATATTTTAATTGGACCATTTGAATTTGTATGTTACCTACATGCAATATATCCTGTAAAATTAACCAAAATTGCTAGACATCATAACATAACATCCTAACAAAAGATTTTAGTTAATTCTGACAAAATGGGTGCTACAAAAATACCCAGTGAATGCCTGTGGTGGGAGGGATGGGCATGTCTGGGGATATGGGAGTCTAGTCCGTGCAATCTTGTTCCTCATCCCCCCAATCAAAAATTGCTTCCTATGCCCCCGAGAGCCAATTATATATCAACAACATTCTGTGTCATTGGCTTATTTTTCTCATAAAATGAGCTATAACCTGCATACTTCACCAATCACATAGACATGGAGACTGGAATACAGAAATATGAACCAGAGATGTTCTTCATTAATACACCACACAAAACCAAACTACAGCATGTAGGTCAGACAAGAGCAATCAGATATTGAAAAATTAGAATACAGAAGGACTGGCATTCTAGTTGCATTAATTACAGTAGTGAAAGTCAAGGGTGTAAAAGTCAGGAGGGAAAATCAGGAAGTATGCCAATAGGTGGACTTCCTGTCTGTCATATTAATATTTATGTGACATTGCTTGCTGGTGTTTGACACAACTGTTCAGTCTAGATGGAAGTGTAAACCATAATTATTTAACCCTTTAAAACCACTACCTTTTGCACTCTGGGGCTAATGAAACTGGAAGCTTCACTTTTCCAAATCTATCCTCACTTTAATTCTGGAGTTTGTGGTGTGAAAATCTTTTTTTACTTGGATTTTGCAAGTGGTTTTATTTGTCTGGAACTTTAAAGTTGACATACTTATACATATACCTGGTAAGGACAAAACCAGAAAGCAAGCTGCTCAAAATATAGTACTAAGTATACCAGTCCCATAGGCGTTAGATATGAAATGACTCTAAACATTAGTTCCCAGATATCAGGTATAACTGGAGTTCTGACAAAGATTCAGATCCCAATATAGGACATGGTGGAGAGGTCCCTCTGCATATGAACAGAAACACCAGCCCAACATCAGCCACTGGAGTGTCGCATATAACTCCACCTGGATCTCATCCTGAAGAGAATGCTTGAAAAAATTTCATTAAATTTTCATTGAAGAACATGCAATTGTTTAGAGGGCAAAAACCAACAGCCTGAAGAGAAATGTCGAGGCACAGCGGGCGTGGTTTGGTCTAATTAGGTTACGCCCAGCTCTCAAAAGGTTTACAGGTGTTGGCAAGTTCTTGTGCTCTGGCAAATAGTCCCCTGTCCAGGGAAGCAGTGGTGGCATACATTTGTGCTGGCACCTTTGGAACTGGCAACTTTGGTTCATTAATCAGATTGGTATTCCAACTCCTCCGTTTCATTCATTTATTTATTTAGTTTTTCCTGTCACGCCTAGTACCTCATCAATATTGTGATGGGGTAGAGGGGCAGAGGAAACCAGTACATACAATAGGTTACTGTAAACTAACCAACCAACAGCAAGCAACTATCAACTTTCTCACATGAGGTCAGGCCAGGATTTGATTCTGATCTCAGAGGTGGCAAACGAGCGTGTTACTATTGTGCCACCGTGATCCCCAAACGCCTTTGTTTCAGTTCCATTGAATAATACAAACTATCAATTTAAATGATTGGGCTTTCTCAGCACAGCAAAAGTAAGTATCAAATCTAACTACTCAGAGGTCAGAATTAAAGTTTTTACAGAGCTTAGAATAAACAAGTGGAGACCTTTGTGTGGTTATTATGTAGATCAACTTTTGCTTGACTATCTAGAGTATGGCTTCTCTGTGTGGACAGAAATCAGTTTGTTTTCAATATAGATGTGATAATGATAATGTAGGCAGTATTTTAGCCCAAAATGGCTGGTCTTCTCCATGTCTGACCAGTTATATCTTGGCAATGTGCAATTTCTTCAAAGTATATCATTTAAATGACCTGTGCCTAAGTCACGTTTCGTCATTAAGTCAGTCTCAATCAACTCAGCTGATAAACCTATGTACAAAGAGAATTTTATGATCTTTATCCTCATCAGTTAAGTTGAAGCATGTCATCAAATATCCCAGTGTCACAGCTACAAAGATATTTTCATCCTAGCCTACTTTGGCTGTCTTAGGTTATCTTAGGCTATCTTGATTGGATCCGATTCGTCAATTCCTTAGGAGGTCACTTATTACTTACTGGATTGAGGTCTTTTGTGTCTTATGTTGTATTAAACCTACTAAATTATGTATATTTTAGGCACCTTATTATAAAGCAAAAGGCTTCTCCCAACTCGTCTTGATGAATAAACCCTACCTGTATCTTAATAAACCCATAATTTGCTCACCCTAATGGACTATGCTCGTTCATGCTTGACACAACTATTCAGATTCTGAAAGTGTGCTTATGTGTAGCTGTGACCCACTTATCTTTTCTTTAGGGAAGGGAGGTCTCTGACTGGATTAAGGTAAGTGTAATTTGGGACAGGCTGGCCCAGGTTGACCCTGGTGTCTCCTTCTCTTCGCCACCTTTTGACAGAACTATTGCCTTTCGACATGACTATGGCATTCTGGCTCAGATGTAGACTGTTGTATGCAATATTAACAAATGATCTTGGCTATCTGGGAAAATATCCCCATAGTTGGATATTTTTAATTAAAACAAACCCTCACACCAACCATAAGTATTTTGGGACAGGATGTCCCAGGCTGAACCTGGTGTCCCCCTCTCTTCTTCACCTTTTGACATGACAATGGCCATTCGACATGACTGTGATGTTCTGGCTATGTTGTACAATGGTATGTGCAACATTTACAAATAATCTTAGATATCTTCTGGGGGAAAACAATCCCCATGCTGAGGTGGTTTTAATTATACTAAACCCTCTCATCAACCATAAGGAAATATTCTGTTGTTGCAAAAATTCCATCGAGAATATCGATCAACCTCGTGCCTGCATGCAAATGGAGAGAAAAAAAGGAGATATCTCGTCAGAGAATTGGGAAATAAATAAATAGCAAGAATATCTGAAGAGGACTATGGGAGTATATGCAATAAAATATGGTGAGCATTTATGCCTGGTGAGGCAACATATCTGCCTCAATATCCTGGCAAATGAATGCTAAACTCAAAGCTGAGACAGACTGAAACCCCTTGTAAGATATCATGTCTTGCACACAATGAAAATTTCAAGTTAGTTGTGTTTTCAATTCACCGGAAAACCCGTCCCAAACTTGACAACAAGTAGAATTAGCAAAGAAAGAAACCTCTAGGGAGTAAGTATGATACCAACTCGCCTATTCAACTCTTTGCACAGAAAATTATACACAGAAAAAAAAACTTTAGTATTGTGTTAGTGGCCGTCGCACACACATCCATATCTACTTGATTTAATAGCTTACAAAATTTTGTATTCCCTGAAGCAAATGTCAAAGTAATGGTTTTGCTTTCCTTTCAAGATTTTTGAGACAGAGACACATGTCCTCAACGAATCCTAGATTTTGCCAAACACTGGATCCACTCACAGCAGCATTGAGATACAAGTTCTAATACAAATCTTGTTGACCACTGAAAACAATGAGATTATACAAACCCAATTCACAAGGATATTAGATCTGGTTTAAATTGTGTCTGTTTGCACTATGGTGAAAAAAACCATTCAGTCATAAAAATGCAAAAGTAAGGTCAAAATTGCTCTGACCTCAGTTTTACACCCAGCCACAATACATAGCAAATATTATTTATTGAATGCAACTCACCACATTTGTCCAAAACATGGTGTTTTCTGATGTCATGTACATATGATGTCACAAAGTGGCGTTATTCTGTGATGTCACAAGTTTATGTCTTTATACTTATCTATTCTCACATTATTGTTCTTCAAAATAACTACAGATGCATATTTGAGTGTCCAGTTAGGAATCAACAAGATGGTGAGGCTTTATGATATTATAGTCATGTAGGAGAATATTTTAATTTTGGATGGCAACCACACAATTAATATGACAACAAACATTGGGACATAAAGTAAACTTTTGAGATAAATATATACTTTATTTACAAATATGTTTTAACCATCAATCCACAGTGGTGGGACTTGATAAAACATTTCGGTTTAAGAAGCATCAGAAGTATTTATCAAACTTGGCCACTGAAACCTATTGAACAATAACAAACACTTTTATAAACATTGATCCTCTATCACTGAATATGTAAACCTAACCTTAAAGGATTCTTCCAGGACCTTGTATATACTACATAAACATTTATATATCAATAATCATATCCTCCTAAATACATACATGTCTGTATTTACACTCATTTGAGAAGCATGGGATTTAGGGATGCGGAAGCAGTTATTTGTGAGAAATCCTAAAAAAACCATAGTTCCAATGCGGATCCACATCATCATTGAGGAGGATTAGTGTGAATATAAGAACCCAGTGAGATTAAAAGTTTTTGAGTTATGGGGCAGATAATAACAATTCTGGAGTGAAATTAATTTCTGAGAAGGTCATGGTCAGAAGTAAACACCAGCTAGTGTGAAAAGAAGGCCCAAATGTGATTACTAACTTTTGAGTTATAGCGTGGAAATTGTTGAGCTGTGGCTCAACCTTGTGTGACAATATAACCCTGATGCGATGTACAGTATCAGAGTTATGCAGGCAGACAAACTTACAGACAAATGAAAAAGTAGATGTGATTATAATACCCTTGCCCACCCCCTCCCTCCTTTGGAGGGCTGGTTAAATATACATTCATCAAAAACCTGAAAGGTAATAAGATAATGATGCATCTGACAAATGCATAACACACATACATCCAGTTTTAAAATTTGCCTTTATCTAAACAAGACTTTTTTGGTTAAGATAATGCAATGAAACCCAGCTAAATCATCAGACATCCAAACCCTGAATGGATCGAGGGACATAGCCAGTTTGTGTGTACATTTCCATCTCAACAGTCTCATCCATAATGTCTCTGTTTTCCTCAACAAACTTTCTATACTCCATTTCCCTGGTCCTAGCTGCCTTTGATGCCAGCTTCTGCTTGATCTTGAATAGCTTGCTTTTCTTCTTCTTTTTCTTACTGGCCAAGGGGTGTTCCTCTGTGGCAGATACATATCTGTTTTCAACCTCTGAGTTCCCTCCCCAGTTCCGTTGGTACAATTCCGTTTCACTCCACCAAATGGCATCATCAAAGCTCTGTCGACTTTGGCTTCTGGACAGATATGCTGCATGTTCGTAAACTGGGTGGTTCTTTTTAATGGGTTTCTGGATCCATTCTCTTATCACATTTTTCTGCATATTTGTGAAATCTTTGTCTCCAACAGTGGTAACTAGACAGTTTTCTTCTGCGAATTCACGCAGAATGGGTTGTGAAGGGAAAACAATGTCTATCATTCGGGGATGATACACCATGTGTTTCATGACAGGGTAGATGACTGGTGGAAGACCAACGTATATCAACATCACATCCGCTGAAGTTATATAACAAGAAAGTTAATAACTGAACTAATAAATGCAAAAAGTACATGACAACAACAATAACATTTATAATTGAAAAACAGGAAAGTCTTCTTATGCTGCTTTTAGAATTACTGTTTTTTAGCCACTTGAATTTTATGTACACACATATATATGCAGCTCCCAACATGTGACAGCTGACTTGTGTTATTTGTCCTGAGAATTACAATGAGTCAAATAAGAGAAAAAAAAATGATTTAATTTGTTTTTAGATACAAACAACATTTATAGTTTTCCTTTTTAAATCAGCAGAGAAATCCCTGCCCTCATTTACTCCCTCTTATGCCCAAATACACTAAATAGAACTGATGCAAATAAAACAGGGAATATATCAAGACAAAGTATGTAATACTAATTGTCTTGATATATTCCGTCTCTTTAAAATTAAATTTAAACAAGAGCACTCGAACAGCACATACCTTCTCTGATTTCTGCATGATTTTTTTTAAAAAAATGGCTCAATAATGAGTAAAGACCCATCCACCCATTTTTTCACGAAGATTTATCCAGTAGTATTTGTGTAATCCTACTAACAAACAACCAAACAGACAAATAAACGGTTATGAATTTAATACCTCCTTGCCTTGGCAGATGTAATTAATATGAGGATGAGTATTCTATCGCAATATAGGGATTTAAGGACATGTAGTAAATAGAACATATTTGATATGTCTTTTTAAATTTCATCCATTTTTTTCAGTCCTGAAGAAGAGAAATTGACACAAGACATTGGCAGTCGTACATCAAAACTCCCACTCCGACACGTGGCAACACCCAAGCATAAATAAGTCTGTTGGAAAAGAAATTGCAGCGAATCGGGTATGGTATATTAGAAACTGTGTATATCTGTACATACACTAAGCAAGCTATATTTAAACGACTGTATTGAGACACATAAAGTTGCTTTATGGCATTAAATCCAATAAAAAAACTTTAATTTCAGATCATACTTAGATCATTCTTTGTGAGAAGCCATATTGCCATTGCTTGAATTGTCACTTGACTATTGCAATGGATCAAAGATCTCGACAAATTCAAAATGGTGCAAACTCACTGCCAGTTTCAACTAGTTCATCATAAATAAAATCCAGCTGCCCACTATCGCCTTCCTCATCAATCAGCAACTTCCCCACACAATGTTTAGCCACCAGAACCACTTTTGGTACCAGCAGAGCCCCATCTTCTATGTCGGTTGGGTTTTTAACATGGAATGACTCAAGTGGTAGCAGTACAGTAGTCAGTGTAGAAAGTAGGTTCTTGACCCGTAGTATGAGTTCTTGATCTATGCCTGTGATGCATATGGATGGTCTAACTTCCATAGGGACTGTTGAAATAGCCTGAAATAGCAATCGAAGAAGAAGCAACTCTAACTTTTGTTTAGTAGGCTGTAATTTAGGACATCATTCTTAACACGTTTACAATAACATGCTAGAAATACTGAGAGCATGTCCCAATATGACCAAAGCTAGTAAATTGGTTGATGTTGGGCTGAATGTCACTGTCAACACACTATTACAGGTTATATCATGTCAGATAGTTGAAAGGAAAGCCTACTACTAGCGGATTCTGGCCAAAGTTCAAAGTTGGGGTTTATGGCCCATTCAACAGCCAAGGATCACATCGGGACAGCTCCTCAGCTTTTTCACTAATGGAAGTCGAACCCACACAGAGGTGACAGGCTTAGATTAGATTACTAGTGATTCTGGGAAAATAGGAAAATGTGACCATCTAATAGACCATGTTAAAATAAGTATTTTTTTTTTATGAATTTAACCGCCCCTGCCCCGTAAAATCTAAGAAGATAAATCATAACTCCAAGATACGATCAGCCTTGGCAGCAAAGATGATCAGTTGTTAGACAACCTAACATTATCATGTAACAAATACAACTCAGTTTCATTTTCAGATTATTCATATCATTGACAGAGTGGACAAAAGAAGTTTTACTACTGAAAAATATAATTCATGTGACTGAAAACATAAGTCATATAACAAGATAGAACCAAAGTAGTTAAGACAGAGAGGGCCAGTTTTAAACGTATTTCTACATGTTTGGAAAAAATGGGGCATCATCAAGATTATGCTCCTGACCGTCCTGATTCATAAAAAAGTCACATGGTTGACATGAACACACTCCTAACTGATTATTTTTAACTTGTGAAAGTGGAAAATAGGACTGGTATAATACCAAATAACAGGTGAAATACTGTTATACAAACAACCTTTACCGACATTCTACAGCTAACTTAACCACAAGACAAGGCAAGGACCCTGAAACAAAGTAATGTCTTTTACATGGTGACTAGTAGATTTGCCCCGAGTCTTTGTGTATTTCTTATTCCACCAAATCTGACATAAATGGAATCATTATGAATCCACCTAATGGATTGGGATCCAACTGTCTGATGTTAGCACCAAACTCTGGAAAAAAGTCATTCAGTTCTCATGTAACACCTAAGATGAAATGACTTAGGGGAAGTCTAGGTAACTCGGTTAAAAGCTGCATTCCATGCTACCTTCTGTGGAGGACATCCCAAAAATGAGACATGAGTGACAGGACGTTTCAGATGGATAGGCAAACTTTCACATTGATAGAGAAAGATGGTTATATAAAACAGAACTACAAAATTTATTGAATTTTGAGGTTTATATGTGAAAACAATGAGGTTTCCTAGTTTTGGAATATCTCAATATAACCTAAATTATTTTTTTCATTTTTTATTCTTAAGGCGACTGACCACACAACCCACTGTCTGGCCAGATGCAGTCAGTTTCATGTCTGGCATGATTTTTGATTACATTTGTGGTGGGAAAATCATATGTTGATGACCGATCGTAGAAGAACATGTTCAATGAATAGCTAGAAATTTGTAACACATAACATTATTTAAACCGTATGGTTCAACCTAGTTGAAACTCAACATCCAATAACAATGTCAAAATGTACACATATAGGATGCATTTCTAAAAAAAAAAGAAAATCAACTGGGTGCCAAAACATTATACTAATTATCACACAGACCTTTTTTGGGGTTGAGACTCCTGCTGTAAATATTTCTTCTTTTGGGTCTTCGCTGAAAATGTTTTACAAGCAGTAGTATTTTTCAAAAGATTTAACACTACTTACGACACCTTTTAGATGTTATATTATGATGGATATTTGTAAACATTGCTTACAACAGTGTCAACAAAGTGGTCAAAATTCTACACTGTTCTACACTTTTCTGGCATTTAATCTCTGCCAAGGCAGACTCTAAGGTGCACCTGAAAGTCTGAAACCATAGCCAACTTGACAACACAGAGATGCCGGGTAGTTTATGCACTAAGATGGGAAAGCATTTTGCAAGAGATGAGATTTCAGGGTTTTTTTTTTTTTAAACAAGCAGGAGTTGGGGCAAAATGAACATCATCTGGTAAATCATTCCCAGCTGTTGGAGCACCAAAAGCAAAATTGTGGTCAAGGTGCCTTTCGGATTTGTGTCATACCTAAATATAAATGTTGTTCATGAATTTCACAAATGGTACGACTTACTCAACTTCACAGAGGTCAAACAAAAAGGGAGACGATATCAAATAACCAGGGGCCACGGTGACGCAGTGGTAACACCTTCGCCTCCCACCTCTGACGTCGGCAGTTCAAACCCCGGACCTTCTGTGGGAAAGTTGGTAGTTGCTTACCGATTGTGGGCAGTTTACAGTACATACCCTTGACCAACTGTATGTACTGGTTTCCTCTGCCCATAAAACTACCCATCGTGATATGACCTGTACAGTGTCGAAAGCGACATAAAATCCCAAATAAGTAGATAACCTTTATACTTTGATGGCAATCTAATATTTGTAAGATAACAATTTCACAAAACATAATATTACAAAATATTTCAGACTTGGTCTGTATTGCCACCCTTATTATTTAAGATGATATGGCCTTTTTAGCAGCTAAGTTTATATCAAACGTTGACCTAATCACGAAAGTTAAAGTTAGTGTTTCATATCCCGTTTAACAGCCTGGATCAGATTGGGACAGGTCCTCAGCATTACCTCTTGTGGGAGTTTCACCCACACAGAGGTGATGCGGTGAGATACCAAACCCGCTAACCACTAAGTAACAGAGAACCTTCTCGAACTCACAACCATATATAGAGATGAGAGTCGAGCCTTGTGAAGTGAAATTTGTAAACCACTTGTTGATCTTTCCCTACTTTTTGGGGGAAAAAATTGATCTACCAGTAACATTAACCCACTAACTACATTTTGAGCAGTGTTT
This sequence comes from Sabellastarte sp. h YS-2021, assembly GCA_964017235.1. Lineage (NCBI taxonomy): Eukaryota > Metazoa > Annelida > Polychaeta > Sabellida > Sabellidae > Sabellastarte > Sabellastarte sp. h YS-2021. Next base: position 76,411,124 of record OZ024929.1, on the reverse strand, counting down.
CCAAAATATGTTGGAATAAGGAAGACATATATCTATGAATTGATATAACTTTGACAATTTCTAGACAAAGTCTATATAAATGTATCTTTATATTATAATTGAATACAGGTGAAATCTGCTAAATCTATGCTACAGTTTTATCATTTATACCCAATGTAAATTACTGAGAGACAGCAAATGTATTGAAAAACACTTTACATTTGACAGATACTATTTGCACATTAGTACACCAATGATTATACAACAAAACCATTCAGTATCATACCTGTTGATTAATGAGCCTTCCTCGCTATTACTTGTATTCCACATATTCAATAAAGTTTGTATGTTAAACCCTACATCAAAATAGTCTGCCATTTTTATTTTATATTTTCCTTTCAAATAAAATTCCTTTTGAAGTATTTAACTTGCAAATTATTATATGGTACTTTAGGTGCCCCGCATTTTGAGCAAACCAGATCCTATTGATTTATTTCGATTGGAGGTCACATGATTTGTACTGGGTCTTATGGTGTAAAGGATATACATATGTGGACACAATTCACACAAGTATTTCAAAGTTCATGGGTAAAAACGTGTTTATCTCAAGTATAATGATGTTTTGTATACCAAATGATGTAAGCATATACATACAAGCTAGTGCATAGTACTGAACACTTGCCCTAGCCTTGCTTAAGGCCCAAATTTATACCATGTCTTTTTTCAAACACATACAGTTATTTGATATTCCTAAAGCACTCATACATGTTGGGTTATAATCTTATCATAGAAAGACTTAGCCGTATGTTAAAATCGTAAATATGTACGAGTAGACTACATAAACTGAATCTTCATCATCCGAAATGAATGTTTTCCCTTATTGCAAACAAACTTGACACTTTATAGCTACACTTGCCCTCATATTGTATGTCAACTGCTATGTTGCAACTGTAACACAGCATCAGAATGACTAAAAACAAGTGTGTAATCTTGAAAGTAGGATTCACAAATGAAGCCTGCATTTTATATTGAAATGTTATCCCATGTATTTCCTAAGTGACAGACTACTGTGAGGTAGAAACTGTGTCAAGTACCAAAGTGCTATGGTACGTACATTGTCTACATTCAGACAATCATGAAGTCCAGTTGTTGTGGATGCAGTCTGTCCCACTTCAAAACAGGTGACTCACAACAAAAGGACTTGGAGATAAGATCCCTCCGCCAAGGCACGAGTGAACCTTCATAAACTGGTGTTAGTTGTACTATTTCAAAATCGTTCATTTAGTATTTTCTTGAATCATAATGTCAGCAGCAAGAACTTAAAGAAAAGAAAGAATTATATTGGCCTATTTACATTGCCACCAGTAATAATTCTAATTAGATATTCATAGGGCTTAATATCTCAACTTAATTATAAGGCCACAGAAATTATTCTTCCAAAAGCATAAGCACAAGCAAGGGTTTTTAGTTCACTGATAGATCATGTGAATTTAGCTTAAAAGTAGATTTTTACACTTGTGAAGGTGGGGAGTATAATGAAGGTGATCACAGATGCTTTTTGAAAATACACCTTTCAGTTGTAATAGCCAACCACACTATTATTCAGTTGCTTTGACCAATCCTTGCAGTTTAAAACCCTAGCCTAGTCATACTTCTCATTGTGCGATTACTGCCCTTGTTCCTGTGGAGTTAAAGCTTGTCTTACATCCCATCGTACGTGTATATATACACGTAAGTGTGCTGCAAATATTGTTGAAAAATATGAACAAAGCCTGGTAGTGGGATGGCAGAGATTTGCACATGCAAACAAGAGTGTCATTACTTGAACATGAAAGAATAGACTGCGATTAGCTACAGGCCCCCAGTGGGTTAATATGGATGCAAGGTACACTTGAGTGTATTATACGGCACATGAAAACCCTGCAAGTGAATAGGGAGACCTTGCAACACTAGCAAGGGAAATGCACCTGTGCAAGTCTCTCATAAGTTACCCTTGAGAAATGGATGCATTTATGGCCTTACTGAGTGCACGCAGAAAAAATGTGCATGTCAATTTTCATTGCAGGGCCTGTGCGACCTTGATATTCTGTTATAAAATTGCAAGTGTACCTTAAGTGTGCCTTGCAAATCCGCCGATTTTTCTCTGTAACCAGGACGTACGTGTACATACGATGGGATGTAAGAGAGGCTTAAATGATGTTATACCAAGCAAAGATTTCTCACACGAGTCTACCTGGCACTACAATGGTCCTTTATTTGAATCAGGAACATGTTGTTATGTTGAACATGATGAACATGTTATTGGTCAAGCAATGAATATTTTGTGTGATGATCACAGAACTTGAAAAGGGGTGTTATTGAATTGGGTATTTACCCAAATTGGCCTATTGTCCACGATGGTGGATTTATTCCTTCACCCACAGCAGTGAGAGTGAACACTTAGCAAACTTGTTAAGCAAAATATTATTAAAAAAATGTACATTTCTGTCATATTTGAAGTAATTATAAAAGAACAAAGACTAGGGTAATAAATAACTTTATTGATCAGTAATAAAGATACTTTTTTATTCACAACCTTTTTTATTCACAACCTAGAAACAAGCAATACATTTAAGTAAATTAAGTAATTTGAAGGAACATAAACCAATACAAAGGGATAGAAATGGAGCATGTAGTGTATCAGTCATTGCAAAGTAACTGTTTTGTTGAATATGATTTTTTAAGCAGGTCTCTCAACTAAATTATTGTAGTGATGATATGATTTATATGATTATACCGACAAAACACCGAAAACGAAAATGTAATGTGTTTTGTGTCTATTTTTGCCACATCTTATCAAACTTGTCCTGTAACTGGCATGCTTAATGATTATAAAGAAAAATAATAACAAAAAAGAACTATTGTTTCACAGATACAATAAAACAATTATGATGATGTCAATAAACAACATACATTGCCAGTTAATTATTATTATTCATCTTAAAATAACTTACAGTTTTAAATCATATAAAATTGCTGTACAGTTTACAAGGCAAGGCAATTTTTAAAAAAGAGGTAGATGGGTGATGCCATTTAAAACCAGTTTTATTTATCTTCCTTGCCCAGGACACGCTGAAGTTTTATACATTTTTCTTCATTCTAGCATCATTAAGTGACGTCATGAACTATTCTCCCTGACCTGGAAGTACCACAGACTTGATCTGCTTTTTCATGAAATAATCCATGATCCCAAGGATGACCATGACACAGCAGCCACCAACGGCAATGCTCCAACTCATTAGCCAGGCTGACTCCACTTTTTTTCTCATTCACTGACTCACAATGGTAGGTCTTCACTGAAAATTGTATCTTGAAACCCCACTCCACTTGACATCTATACATCGCTGCCGATTTCGGATGGTTTAGTGAATACCAAATACTGTATGCTCTCTGTACAAGCATAGGAACCCGACTAGCTTCCGGGCTTATGAAACTGTCTTCATAATGTCCACATGACATGCCATATACCACGTGGGACAGCCATTCCAACAACTTGCTTTGCAGTGTACGCTGGCACATCATAGAAGCCTCATCTTCACTTCTGTATACATAGGTGATACAGCCAAGAAATGCCAATAAGCAGACGACACTTATTAATTTGTTATAACTGCTTGCCATTTTGACTCCTATTCTTACCGAAACAGTAACGTCCCTCTGGGTATACTTTTTGTGACGATTTTTTCTGTTAAAAACGTCATTTTCAGGATGACACCACAAAGTTTATGTCACAATAAGAAAAACATCCATCTTGCAAAACCCCCCAAAGTTTCTTAAGTTCTAAATTAACTAAAGGAAAGTATTAATACAATGAAAACTTTATATATTTAATAACCTTTTTATGTATAATTGTCCCCTACTTTTTTTATTATGTTTACTGTTCACACATAACCGAACTGAAAATTTTTGACATGACAAAAGGAAAATAAAACAAACTTCACTACTTGTAGGTATAGCAGCCCTTGAAGCGGGTACATTTAGACATAAAATGTTATGTTACACTTTGCATAGATTATTAATCAAGCATCACATTAATATCTTCCTTCGTAAACGAAGTAAATTTATAGCCATTCATCTAAACATGTCATGTGTTAGTTTAAGTAAAGACTAAATTGACTTATTTTGAATATAATCCAGACAAACATTTTAATAAACTCTGCCAAGAAGGTTATGTAATTGGCAGTATGTGTTTGTTTGTTTTATTGTCAAATAACTTGTAAAGTTATTAACAGTTTTGGTGAAAATTTGAACAAATGTTTTGTCAACAATGGTGCAGTGAACTGATAATAACATATTGGTGGTTATTTGGATCATTGTCTGGATCGAGGAATATTTTAAAGGATTTTTTCTCATTGCATAACCAATATTGGAGGTGTTAGGCCTTGGTTGAGGTCTACGTTCTTTGAATGCTCTTCTTTTATATGTGATATCAGTTTCATCAATGCTCTGATGGCATAAAATGAAGAATAGTTAAAAAATAAACACATAAATAAAAATAAAAAAATCATCGACATTTTCACTGATTCTAAACCATCATTAACTTTTTCAGAAAGAATGACTGCACTTTTGTGACTTTAAAGAACACATTCCACAGACTTTATCTACCTTCTGATAACCCTCCATTGTCAAATCATTAAATATTATGATAACTGTTTATAACAAGTCCTGTCCAGAACACTTAAGTTTTATGGAGACATATACTCCAGATAAGTTATACCTGGCAAACATGACCATCAAGTGGGATACAGTATCTTAAATTATGCGCAGGTCCCACCTTGGCGATTTTAAGAGTCAGTCAGCGAGTCCAATGTCCCCATCACTCGTTCTATAATCTCCAAATTTATTCAGAAGTCTTTGTTTCATCTCCTTTTTCTGCCACCTATCCTTACGATGCTGAAAATCTTTGGAACTATTTGAAACATTCTCTGCCAGCTGTCACTATAGGAATAACCCCTGACCAAACCACGGTATACGCTGAATTTTACCATGGTTTGAGGTTATAAGGGTTTATTGCCTGAAACCATGGTAAAATTCTGCGTATACCGTGGTTTGGGAGGGGGTTATTCCTATTCTAACATGACAAATTATTTTAAGATGCATAATTATTGCAAGTTTTACTGTAAAATGTTCACTGTTATGACAGCCATAATGAGCGATAATAGGGAGCTACCTGGTTATGCTGTATTTTACCAGGGAAGGATTTCGTCGTTTAGCCAATCAGAATCGAGGACACATCCGTGTCATGTTAGAATCTGATTTTTGTCTTCATTAATCCTTATATTGTCTCCCTCTTGTGTAGTAAACCCTTCAAGCCTCTAGTACAACCACAGTGATAATGTTTCAGTCTTCATACTCTGCAGGACAATCTCAAAAGGTCTGATATATGTCACTGCGGGTGATGGCGAGTGTACAAGCCCAAGTATTGTCTTCATGAGGGCAGTCTTTATCAGTCTCTGACAGTCTTAGAACTATGATAGTTGATCATATAATTACCTTTACGAATCTTTGTGCTTTCTTCCCTTTCCTTGTTGAAACCGTACAAAGTTTGACTTAAATCGCAGCATTAATGCAACAGAACTGCCGTGTGGCATATCTCCAGAACACCAGAACAAACTACATGACCATTTTTCTACCCAAGTTTGGTGACTGATGAACTTGTTAATCTCGAATACTTTTCTTAACGAAGTGGTTGGAGTACGGTAAATCACCACACTCTGAAGAAATTCAACAGTAGGGGTAGCATTCATCAGTCTACTTTTCATCTGCAAATGTGATTAATTTAATTTACCAATAAAAACAATTGTTACTGAATGCCTCACTTGAGACAAAGTTCTGGAGTGTGGCAATCCATACTGTAGCATATTTTCTGCGGAACGTTTTTTTACCGTACTGCAGCCACACCCTTTTCTTAATGACTGACTAGGACTTAGTATTATATAGTATTGTATATTTTACCTGGCCATTAGCGAGGCTATCCTCAAGAATAGGATTGTAACTCTTTTGAAATTGCTTAGAAGATAAACTCTCATTACAAAGTTGTTGCATATGCCATCAATGTCTTTTGGACCAAATAGAGGCTCAAGATGAGGCTATAAAAGGCTATAAAACCATGGAAATGTTTTTTTAAGTTGTTTAGGTAAGCTTTACCAAAACAAATATATTTTTTCCCTTCTCGATTCATTTAGATCTTTGAACTAAATACCAAAATCTTTTTTTTTTTCATATTTTTCTGTTAAGGCAATAACTCTCATTCTCTCATTGGTGAACTTTATTGGCAACTGGCTCCTTCCACCCAAAGCTTGTTGCCATCCATAAGATGGGGGGGCAAGGGGGTGTACATCTGGCAGTGGTAGTGGGTCGCTAGTTCACAGAAATTTCATACCTCTTTGACAATTTGGAGACTCAGTCAACAACCACCGTTTAACCACTTCAAAAGTTCTGTCATAACTCTGAAAAGACCTTCCAACATGGCTAATCAAGGCTCTTGCATGTAGTTTTGACGAATTATCATAATTTTGTCTATTGTGACAGATCATAGAATTCAAAATACTGCAGTTTGTGAACAATGTAATATTCAGTTTTCCAAACAAATATGTCAGAATGTTGAGATCAATAGAATACTAACACTTTTATTGTATCCCCAGACGAAAGTTGGGCATATATTGGTTTAAAGCCTGTCGTGCTGCCACTGCCGTACGTTTTAATTTGTGTGCACGACAACTCAAAAACCTTTTCACAGATTTCTTTTAAACTTGGCACACTCATGTATTTGGATCAGTAATAAAGAAGTTATGGCCACCTTAAGTTCAGAAATTTGATTTTTAGCCATTTAATACCCTCTAGGTCACACACTATGTTGCTCAGCTGGTTCAAATTTTACGTGCGAACACATTACTATATTCTCCTTACATATGCAAAAAAACAAGACTTTATGGTAAGGTTACAATTGTATTTGAGGCCCATAAAGACCCTACTTAGACCATTTTTTTCGACATTTTTTGCATATTTTGCCCTATCACTTAAAATGGTAAGTATGACAAGTCTCAAACTGTAGCAGATATAACTTCTGCATGTAATCTTTGTCCGTAAAAATTAGTCTGTAACTTTAATTTTAAGGTCACCTTAAGGCCTCTAAATTCACACAGAGACCCAATTTATGGACTTTTTAAAAGCCGTATAGCTGTTAAACAATGTTACTAATACAGCTGAAATATCATCTGGGAATATATGATTATGTTCCGTTTATATGTGAGAAAAATCAAGGCTTTAAATAGATGTTTAACCTGTGTATGAGGGCCATAAACACCCACCTGACTGACCCTTTTTCGACCTGTTCTACATATTACAGGTTCTGACATGTCTCTAACTATAGTAGATATAATTTCTACATGCAATCTTTTTCTGTGCCAAAAAAAAATTAAAGCCCATAACTTTAATGTTAAGGTCATCTTAAGGTTTCAAAAATGCCCACAGACCCCCAATTTATTGAATTTTACCAGTTTTAAGCCCTATAACTGTCACTATGCGATTGATACAGCTGAAATCTCACCTGGGAATATACTAGTATTAATGTGTTCTTTTTTCATGTGCCAGAAACCAAGGCTTTAACACAGGACTTTTTTTTAAATTGACCGGAAAAAAAACAAATGAAGAGAAAAGAAAATAGTTTAAAATGATTTTGATGAAAGATGGCCTGTCTGGGGATATGTTGGTGTCGAGTCGGCGCAAACTAGTTTTTGATTTGAATCTAAACAAACAGAAAGGCTAAAATTTAAAAAAAACCAGTGAATTGAAAGTTATTTATTATTTATGAAGCATACCCTATAATAAATGTTTTATTTTGAAAACACAACGACTTACTTAAAAACACAAGTTGACATGAATAAGATATGGTTTTGAAATGGCTAAAAAGTTTATTTAGCGGTTCAGAAATGGCCATAGCTGTTCCTAAATGGACAATGGTTTCAAAAAAGCAAGTAACAATAACACCATTAAACATTTATTGTATATTAACTAAGCTATAGGGAATTCTATATCTGTTTTTAACAGTGTTAATATCATCTTTATCACACTACAGACTATTACTCAAGGGTTCATAATGTTCACATATAATGCTGCTCACTTTTTTTTCACCAAGTACATTGACCATTTTATAAGGCATTGTACTTTTTGAAAGTTGATTCTTCCTCAAAACTTTGTGCATTTAACAAAGCAAAGGCTGTTTTTTTTTCATTTTTCCATTCAAATTTGTTTTTGATGTCTTAATACATTGGGTAGGTTTCTTTTTTTTCATCATTTCAGCAGAATGGCATTTCTATCTTATCACATAATTTTTTTTGAAAGAATATGGACTTATGCCCATTAAAATAAAACTTGTCCACATGGATATAATAGGTAGATCATATGTTTCAGGATAAGTAGACCAGCAAATAGGTATTATAATTATACTTTTAGTGCTAAAACTATCATGTAAGCCTGGAGTGATCACACAGTTAATGTATCCAGTGTTCACTTTTAGTGCCTAAAAGAACATTACAGTAATATAACTGTCCTTATGAGCAAAAGAATCTATTAATATTATTACAGATGTCACAGAAGAAGCTAATAGTGTCATTGGTGCTATTTACTCCCCAAGTTTTAAGTGTTATTACTTTTATAAGGGACAGTTATGGACACAAGAGAAGCTTCCACTTGAAGTGGCTGTTGCATGGTATGTTTGTTGCCTTAAATAATTTAAGGTTATTTGAGGCTACCAGGGATACTAAACCATTCTGTAAAAAATAACTTCAATAAAAACAAAGAAAAATATTTTTTTGAAGTGTGAAGTATTTTTTAAATGTGTTTTATTTAACAATGGTATCGCAAACTGTAAAATCACTAAGTGGACAAAAGTTGCTTTAATCTTTACTCGAGATAGATAACCATGTTTAGCCTTAAGAAAATAGGTTTAGGAAATGTTATCCTTGGGATATCTTTAACAATATATAAGGCCTTAATGGTATTGGTTTTTATGTAGTTTCAGGTCCAGATACTCTATACCCAAATCAATTATGCATTAAGTGTTATATTCTCTTGACTTTGTTCAGCTGTTACATATAAAATTCCTAGAATATTTAATTGTTTTTTTTTTAAATTTTTTAATCAAAGCTTATCATACTTTTCTATAAAATAAATTCTAACCACCTAGCTTGGTCTTTAACAAAACAGAAAGGCTTTGAACTGATTAAAAGGAACGTGCTAACTTTCAATGAAACCAGACATATGTAATATATCTTATAAAATAACTATTCTCTTGTAAAAATATTAACATTAAAATAATAACATTAAAAATATTAATGGAAGTATAAAATAATAAGAATAATGTATAAATCTTTGATATGTTTTATTGCATGACATTGTTTTCAAAGAGTCTAGTTAGAGTTCCATATTCTTGAAAGAAAATAGACGACATAAGTGAACCTTACAATGATGAAGAGACAACAGAGTTCTGGCACTTTTAGATATAGACTTCTCTATTATTTGCAGTCTCCGTGGGACTTTTTTTTCTTCTTCATGTGGCAAAACAATGAGCTGACTTTAATTCAGGGATAACAAACCATTTCCTGGCCAAAGAAAAGTGCAACACTGTTAAAATTACCGGGGCTTAGACATCAATAAAACACTGAGGGTGCTTTATAGGGCAAAATCCCCTGTTTAATTTATTGGGATTCAGAGGAAAACTTTTATGTCACAAGGGAGATCAAGGAGGGGAGAGTTGAGAGGGATGGTGAGGGGAGAGAGGACTTTGGGACTGGAAGTCTAGATGTGTTAGAAAGAGAGAAAAATGGTTAGAAACAAGTGAAAATAAAATGTAAGTGACCTTAAGGAGAATGGGCAAATATAGGAAGGATCTTGTTGTCACAAGAGGTGGTACTTTTTCTATCATGCTCCAGTTGATATTTCAGTAGGTGATAGATAATTTTTTTGTCTTCATAGCACAGCTGAAATTTAAACAGAAATGAAGAAACCAAATATATCTATGTTTTAAATCACTTGAAAAAAATACTGATGCATAGCCAGTATAAGAAATTATATTCTATGCTTCTTTATGTCTGTAATTTAATTTTAAAAAATATGAAATCTATATAAATTGAATATTCAATTTAAATACAATATATTTCCTTTAATATTAAAAAAACAATTGTATTACAATTGATTAAAATTAGTGATGCTTGGACAGATCATTTTTTAATGTTGTAATTGAACTATCTTGAAATTACACGATAATGCTTTGGTGGAGTTACAACAAAGGGTCGTCTTATAATTATCTCGTAATTAAGAAATATGTATATCTTACAGTTATGAGATACCACTCTCTAGTACTTATGAGATAAACTCATTTAGTCTGACACGCATTGGTTTCTATGAGTAAAATGACATCTTTATGTTGCTAGTTACATTGTTTTATACACAAACATAAATAAGAAGTGACGATACATTTAAACACACACCCACAAAAAGATGGTAAAAAACACCATACAGGCGAATCAGACACACCTGACCTCAATAAATGTAAGTCAACAATGCTGCAGCCTCATTGAGCAAGTAAAGCAAGAAATACTTCAGCCACCCATATGACCAATCTTCACCAACACAACATCATAACATCCCAAGCTGTACAGTCATCAATTGTCTTACGGTCTCAAGAAATACCTCTACTCAATCTGACATTCAGACCAAGTTATCAAGTACTTCTGTGCAGTGACATAAACTGATACTTTAGAAAAAATCCTTTCCAGTGCCACACTAAACACTAAAACACTAACACTAAAGAAAAGGAATTTCTGGGTTGGACCATTGAAATACAAATCCTTGATCAGTAACCTTCAACCTAGAATGGGGGTTTCTTGCTTAAAATGCCTTGCCTGAACCATTCCCTGCCGATGGCAAACTCAGAGACTCTGAGGGAGCATTCTCCCAGTAAAACAAAATATCATGAAATCGACAAAACCTAGAGGGCCAAAAACATAACAGTGGTTCAAGAAACCCCAAAACACCCTGACCACATAGCATGAAACCAAAATTGGCGGACACCCTGGTCAGACACAACAATCCCTGAACACCAAAGATTCTCTTTAAAACCCTCACTAGTAACAATTTGGTACTGTAAATTGATTTCCATTTTGAACATATGCACAGTGATGTCTCTAGGGTGTCTTAATACAACAGGCAAAATATGCAGAAAACATGTTCCTTCTGACTATATAGTGACTATTTGGTTTATTATCTTAAGTCTTAATTGCTACAGGTTTCTGGGTTAATTTAGTCAATTGCTGTATTATTTAAAGCCTGTTTTCTTTTAGTGATCGTACTGTTAAACTTTTAAAGTTGACCAGTTTGATGATTTTGGTCATCAAGGAAACCTCAAAGCATTTTTAAAAATATTATTAACTAATGTAAGTCAAGTAATGTCAGAGAACAACATTGAACAAGTATTGACAGGTATGTAGGTCATAGAGAATTTTACAAGAATTGACGGTAACTTCGGTCATAGAGAACAAGATTTCATAATTATTGTCAGTTATTTTGGTCATAGAGAACAGTGTTTCACAAGGTTGGTCAGTTATGTAGGTCATAGAGAACAGTATTTTACAAGTCTTGACAGTAAGCTAGGTCACAGAGAACAGTGTTTTATAAGTATTTATAGTTATCTATGTCATTGTGAACAATATTATTAATTTATTTATTTGGGGTTTTACGTCGCTTTCAACACTGTACAGGTCATATCACGACGGGTAGTTGGAAGGGCAGAGGAAACCAGTACATACAGTTCGTTAGGGTTCTGTACTGTAAACTGCCGACCCACGGCAAGCAACTACCAGCTTTCTCACTTACAATATTATTAAAATAGTAGTACTAGTTTCTAAGGCATGGTGAACACTGCTTTATTAGATATGACAGTTGCATAGGTCATAGAACAGCATTTTACAACTAGAGTAAATTTCTGGATCACAGACATTTTTTTCTTCAGTTTTGTTGTTTAGCATCGATTAATGGGCAACAAATAAGAGGCAGCAAAGGACTTATCCTACTATCGATGATGAGATGGGATGTAGATTTGATTGTGAAACAGTGGGGAGATTTATTGAATATCATACTATGTCAAGGGATCATCTTTCTATGTTACAATACAAAAAAAATACTCTTATTGAATGGCTTGTTTTTGACTGTTTATCTTTTTTTACATTAGTAGACCATTTTAAGTTTATATCAATCAAGTAAAGCAAAAAAATAAAAATTTCAGAATCCTTTTAAAGCTTCCATTATTACCACTTCTATCTTGTATATATTTTATTCAAGATATTTCCTGTCTCAAAGCAAATCTATAGCATAGGGAAAGTTGTATACAAAAATCAATGATTTATCCAGGCTCCAGAATATCAAACTTAATTTTTTAACCAGGAAGTCATTTCTCAAAATCTGCCTAATTTGTCATGTTCCAGGGGTTGTATTTGCCAAAAAAAGTATTCATGAAAGATGAGGAAAATACCAGCAGAAAGTTGACATGAAAAGTTGCAGTTTTTTTGTCCTTTGGTATTTACCCTGTTAGGATTCAGTCCTAGTATTTTGTAGGACTTCCCCCATGCCTGCTTTATAATTGTAACACTGAAACGCTCTTGGCCACATTGATTCAAGACTTATACATCAAAACTAATGTTTACATTACAATACCTTTATTTCGTATTCTTCTGACCTCCTTAGGCAAGTCGTTATTAAGTTTTAGCAGATAACCAGTTGATTGTTTCACCATTGTCATCTTCAGACCACATTTAGATTAAAATCTAGAAAGGTCATGACAGAATGGCAAATACCATTAGCCTAAATGACACTGTTTATATTTTGAGATAATGTCTATGGAAAGTAGCCATTCCAATATTTGCCCTATTTCATATTTCTGTGACAGTTTAAGTCAAATTACTATTCTTACACAGATAAAAAGTAAGAGAAACATATAAAATCCCACAATTACCTACCAACATTGACTCTACAAAATGAGGCTTCTTTTCTGTAGGCTTCTACATTCCAAGTTTTACTGTACCACAACAAAGGTTTGTTAACTCCACCTGAGTGACTACTACTTATCCTGTCGTCTGGATACAGCCAGTATATTACCCAGGGGTATCGTACCAGCTACAGGAAGTAAGCATTGTTTGTACCGGAAAAGCTGTGTTATAGCCTCAGTTTTTCAAGACTTAATGGACTTGTTGTTCCCCGGGTTTTACCAATGGGGAAATGTGTTTATTCGATTTTTTTTCTGTACATGTGGACAGAGTCCCGCTAGAACATAGGTTTTTTTGCAAAAGTTCCAACATAAATTCCATTGCTAAATTTCCCAGTTTTTAAAGAGAATATTTGAAAAACTCAAAAACTCAGGCCATATAGGTTCTACCACTTTAATTACAAGTCAGCTTCAGAATTACATTTTAAACTATTGTGTCTCAATCAGAAATTCCAGATAACTGCATAAACATTTACTGAGTACCTGATATTCTTTTTTTCTATTCTAACATTATTTGTATACGGTTATAATCTCCATCTAAAGACAGACTATAGGCGCAACATACAGAAAAAAAATCTATAATTCTGTTGTACTTGGGCGGGGGTCTACTGAAGAAGGGTCTCCTTGTAAGCCAACATATCTGTTGTACTTGGACGGGGTCTACTGAAAACGGGTCTCCTTGTAAGCCAACATAAAAAAAATTTTAAAGTTTGAAATACAATTAGAAAATACACGGATTTTTAAGTTCGGTAACATCATGTGATCTTCAAAGCGATATCACCCATCGAATGTTATATTATTAAACACTGTGTGTGTATCAGTTGGCAGACATGCATAAAGCTATATCTGGAGACAATAGATAGAGCTTCATCGAAGTGTAAATCTGTTATTTTTTACCAGCTAGGAAACTCTAATATACTGCTTTACAGGTGCAATATCTTCCCCACACGGAGGAACTCAGTGGGCTATTCTAGGTCAATAATCTAGGGTTGTGGGTGTGAATAGCGCGGGAGGTACTGGGGTGTGGGGCTGCTTGAGTTGATGAGGTTGGTCTTAAGATGCTTCCTAATACCCCATTCACACTACAGGCAGTTTGTTCCATGGTTCTAGGCATTTGGCGAAATGCTCCTGTCCTTCAAGTACCGTCCGAGGTTCATACGCGACCTTGTGATACAGTGGTGAAATGTCCATTACTTGGCATCTTCCATGGAACTTTTACAATGTCTAAAATTTCTGCCTCTGAATTTGGTACAGTAAACATGTGCAGATTAATTTCTTGCTGCAGTAACTGAAGGAGTAGTCCATGGTGTAAGGTTGTGACTCTGTCATCTTTTGAGTGGAGTGGAGCAAGGCAAGTGGAGTTAAATAGATGTTTTTGTCACTGTGTCACAAGGTCACATGCAAACCTCAGACGGTAGTTGAAGGACAGGGACGACTATCGCCCAACGCCTATAACTGGGGGTTATACTGCCTGTACAGGGGCGGATCCAGTTTTTATGTAAGGTGGGGGTTCACATTGAGTAAGGTGGGGGGTTCACATCAGACATATTATAACTAAGGGGGTCGGGGGGGATGCCCCCCTGGAAAAAAAATTAATTTTTGGTACAAATAGAGTGCATTTCCTGTAAATTTAACACCACTGTCAAGAAATAATTTTGTACTTTGGGTTGAACCCCTTTACATTATTTTTCAAGGGGGGGGGGGGGTCGAACCCCCTGACATGACCCCCCCACCCCCCAATGGATCCGCTAGTGCTGTAGAGTTAATGAATGCACCAAATCTTGGAAGGTATGTGGCGTTCTTGGTAGCAGTTCTGCCACCATGTAATACCTCTAACCACAGGACATACCACCTGTAGAATGAATGAAGCATTAAGATATTACTGATGGACTGGTTCTTATATGAAGAAAAAGAAAATTCTAAACTATTGATGTGTAATGACTTAAAGACTTAAAATCCGTAGCCATGGAATGAGAAAATTTAATGTAACCTTTATTATATGCATAGAAGTCTTGTCTACAAATACCACAAAGGCAACTTGCTTATTCTAATTCTATTCTTATTTGACCTTTCTAATGCTTAATCTCCATCAAAAGACAGACTCTGAGGCGAATCAACCAAAAGACCAAAATGCAAAATTCATAGACCAGACCATAACATAACATAAAGTAGAGAAAGAAAAACATGCTGCAGAAACAAAAAAAAATGTTTACACTTTTTATGTAGCTTGTTTTATCACTTTTTTATCATGGCAATAGTTCATTTCCTAAATATTCTGAATATTTTAAAGAAGAGGCATTAAATCCGTAAAGGCAAATTCTCAAAATCAATTTCAATTTGATCTTTTAAATTTGTCTTCTTTTAATATGATTTTTGATGGTTTAAATTTCAATTTTCTTTTTGTCAGCAAAGGGTTCAACGACTGTAACAAACCCATATATAAATAAAATTTTAGGAAAAAATAGCTAAATTTCTTTAGGTAACTAAATGCTGAAAATCTGTCTGATGATTACACAATTTATCATTACACCTCAAACCACACCTCATGTATGGTTCAGGTTAAGTTTTTAAAGTATTTCAAGTATTTAATGAGTAAAGCGATATGTACTTGCGGTATATATCTATGAACATGTTCTTGGTTTCCTTTTTCAGCTACATTTCCAAAACGTGACAATGTATTACCTTGAAAGAAATTGTAATAGGTAACACGTGGAAAGATGTAATTTCTGGCTTGTAACAGCTACTTTGAAAGATTTGAAATATGACTCTTAATTACAGAAAATACCCTATGGGATTTTGAGACACACCGGTAGTTTTTAAAAGAGTGTGAGATTCATGGAAATGTTATAGTTCGATGTAACGCAAGATTTATATATGCAAGGGAAAGCAAGACTCAAGTTGCCCTGTTCTTGAAAAGAAGAAACTTATGTGTATTTGTTCAAGGGAAAGATTTTGTTCCGGTGCAACAGGCCAAAGTAGTGAATTAACCCCTTAAAGTAGGTTAGCCTGACTTAATCCTGGGGTTAAAATATGATAGCTCAAATTAACCCCAAAGAAAAAATGGCCTAGCCCAAATAACACCCAGTAGTATAAAATAGTATACCTGCCTGTCCCAAAATATATACCTGGGGTTACTTTTGCCCAGTATAATCCCATGGTTATTTTCAGCTAGACTATCTTAGCCTAGGCCAGAATAAGCCAGGGTTGTTTGAGGTTACTCCGGAATAACTTCCTGAATGTTAAATGGGCTAGCCCAAAGGATACCAAGTAACAACATATCATCCGTTAGACAAAGAACTTGTAGGGTATGTTTTAAAGACTATTTTGGATGTTTTATTCCCTTTATCATAATGTATGGCATATATGTCCAAACTTCTGACATATTTTCCTGGTTTGTCACATTTACACCCACCAGCTAAAATCCGTCTGAAAACTATTACTTTTAGCAGTATCTGTCTCAGAGAATTTACTGCAAGGAAACTTTTTCTTTTATTATAAAGTTTTGCAATGGTGAGTTGATTACTTAATAACATTTTAAATTAGTGTGAACAGACCATAAAAGACGAAAAATTGACTTGGATTAGAAAGAAATAATATTCACTGCAAAATGACTGATCTTTGAAAGACAACTACATATAAAAATTACACTGGAGGCATTATTGTTTAGAAAAAGAAACATTTCAACTTCATTTCAGAAAAATACTGCCTATTTTCACATTGTGATTCCTATTATTCAGAGAAAATAAGGCTAAGAAGTAAACA
The DNA here is from genome assembly GCA_964017235.1 of Sabellastarte sp. h YS-2021. Taxonomy (NCBI): domain Eukaryota; kingdom Metazoa; phylum Annelida; class Polychaeta; order Sabellida; family Sabellidae; genus Sabellastarte; species Sabellastarte sp. h YS-2021. The sequence continues at coordinate 76,394,308 of OZ024929.1, read as the reverse complement.
AGAATCTGTCACATTTTATTTTCCTTTTTAACTGTATACATTTTTAGTTATTTTGAGGCTAGATAATGTCCAAGAATGGTTGTAACATTTTAACAAGTCTGACAGAAACAGGAAAAAATTCTATCAGGTCATATTTTCCGCATTGCTTGACATTTACTCAAATTAAATTTTAACACCTACTGCACATTTATTATGGTCAAATTTATTGAGAATAGTACAATAGTTAAGACTTCCCGAAGAGCATATATGAAAAAAATATCACGAAAGAAGATGACAGTATTATATGAGTACATGGCATGAGTACTGTATTATTCATTTTTATGAGTTGATTTACACATTATCTTACACATGCTTCATAAAATGCTAAAAAAATCAGAATTTGCCGATGAATCTGTGATATCCTGGTATTTAGGTTAAATACATTATGTGGTGGATAAAAATGCTCATTATCTGGATAAATATTTACAAACGGCAGTTTACTTACTTATATTGTATCCATTTAATTTATTTTGATTGAACAAGTGACTAACTATAATTGCTAAAAATTCATCGTTTTGAAAGTGTCGTAAAATTAAAATTACTCTTCTGGATCGTAACATATTATCTTAGTCCGACAAATGCATAAATGTGTCTAATAATGTTGTATAACCAAGTAGGGTGGCAAATTTATCAAAGAATTTACAACATGTTTTTCACAGATTGCCAGTCATCAACTTGCCATTAAGAAGAGCACCCAGAAGGTATCAAGATGTTTTGACCCACCAGACGTTTCGACCGTGTTTCTTCAGACGTTTCGACCTACTTTTATTTAGGCAGTTCAACCTATGCTATGTTATTTACACAGATTTCCCCCGGGATTTCCTTGCAATATTTTATAAAATGGAAGCACAGACGAAGATCAAATACTTCAAACTCGAGAACTCCTGCCATAGCACCCAAGTTATTAATATTCATGAGTAGATATGAGGTCACGGATATCCCCTGGAATTTCCTTGCAATATTTTACATAGAAGCATGAACGATAATCAAATACCTTTAACTACAGAACTCACGGTCATAGCACCCAAGTTATTAATATTTATGAGAAGATACTAAAACACAGACTTACCCTAGGATTTCCTTGCAATATTATATAAAATAGAAGCATCCACGAAGACTTGGATACTAAGGCCATGAGTTCTCGAGTTTGAAGTATTTGATCTTCGTCTATCCTTCCAAATTAGGTCGAATTGTCCGTCAAAAGTAGGGTGGGGGGAAAGCGGGTCGAAACGTCCGGAGGGTCGGAACATCTGGTAATCACTAAGAGAACACCTACCTCCGCTAAGGCCAACAATTTATTTTAAATTCTGGATCCAGAAGTGTCTGCCTATAATTTAAAAATACATCTGTTCTATGTTAGATCAAAGCTCACCTACTGTACAAATGTGATGTAAATGTGTAGTAGGATATTTTCGTGCTTCTTGCTGACAAACCAAACCCAACGTTCACCTAACCTCATTGGCAGTACTAATTACACAGAGGATGCATGTTATGCTGCTGGTACCTTACACCCTTGTATCTATGATTTGAGTTGAGCAACCAAAATTTAATCTGCCTTCCAAATGAGTAAAAATATATCTTACGTTAGTAAATAGTCTGATACAATTACATATTTCATCCGGTTAGCTATACTTGTCTGTTTGAGCTACTGTGGCGTGTATTCTTGATATATAATTCAGTTTAAGTGAAAAATACATAATGTGTTTATCATTTGCCACTTTGGTTTTAACCGTAAGATTCACAGTTTATACTGCAGCCAATGTAATTAGGAAACAATGCTCACTTAAAGATGAAAGTTATGGAGCCCCAGCATTAGGCTATTGATGTACATATTTTGGTCATTTTAATAAGTCAAAATCATCTGCTTATCACAAGAAAATTAGTTGGGAGCATCTAATCATATGATCACCATTAATTTCCTTGTGATCGCCAGATCATCTGTGAGAATGGGATGATCTGAAAATTTAGTCATGAGCACCAGATCATTTGGTGCTCACCAGATCATCTGGTGAGCTTGAGAAATTTAGTTGTGTTAGTGAGAAAATAAGACACAGCTTGATCTTCTAAAGCTCATGAAAAAATAAGTCAAGCCAAGAAGATCTCAAGAGAAGGACTTTGTGTATGCCAAAGTATAAATCACAATGTCCTAATACAGGCTCCGTACAAAGTTGAAAGGTCAAACAGGATTTAAAATCACTCTTTTAAATATGATGCTAAAATAAAAGCACTCAGATTGAAGAACCGAGTGCAGAACTTTTGTGCATGGCATTAACTGAATGATCCCATTTTGCCCATACTCCAGAATCAAGGATATTGACTCGATCATGCCCAAATTTGAATCAATTCTTCCTTGTAACATTTCCAATGTTCCTGGAAAATTTCATAACCATCCGTGCAGTGGTTTTTGAGTTATGTTGTAAATGAACAAACAAATAAGCAAACAGACTGAGTAACATACTTTGCAAAAATTTTGCACACTAGTAAACATCCAAATATAAGTGCAAGGGCAACATAATAATTGTTCTTATAAAGGACATTACATTCTTGTGAACCTGTGGGTTTCTAGAGGATTTTATTTTGGCATAAGATATAATAGCTTTTTAGCCAATTGGATTTGTCTATTCTTGTAAACAACACCTACGTGAAATTTAATAGGATAGTCACCCAAGAGTGAAAACTTTCTTCCTTAATTTAGTCACATTATCTAAAATATCGCCCAGCTTCTACATATTTTGAAATAATGATCCAAGTTTATCTTTAAGTTAGTTAAGACTGAGCTTTGCTATTTTAAAATAATATGACATATTACTATTTATGGAAGATCACAAAGGGTTGTAGCATATGGTTCAACCTCTTGATAGACCTTGACCAATAAAAACATTTAAATTTATGAATTTAGACTTTTTAATGAAAAATTTTGAGTTGTAACTGCCACATGGTAATCTAGGAATGATTAATGAGTTTGAAAAACGTAAAATACAACATTTAAAGAGCAATTTAGGGTGTTGATTTTGATGGAATGGACATTATAAAGCTTGGAAAAGAAACCAAGTTAAATGTAGCATAGTTACAACTCGAGCTTATTTTCATGCTAAGTATCTTTTTGTATGGTGTGGGTCTCGCATCTTCCATTTAATATAGAACAAAGTGGAAGAGATTGTTTGTCATAAGCAACTTATATTAATCTGTCTAATGTCTTGATGTCTGTCCTACATAGTTTTGTGACTAAAATTTGGGACATTTGCAAATCATATGTTCTCATTTATAGAAGCAGTGGTATTTGCTTTGATCATGGCAAGTGTCAAGTTGCAGAGCTTCGTTATGCTGTACCTCAGACTTTTAACGAATAAGTGACATAACCAAAACGTTAACATTGACAATAATATTAAGATGACTTTTGGTACATTAAGATAGTCATGAAATCTTCCCGAAATTTTGAAGAAAACATTGATTGTCAAGCAATAGTGCTATTCCATTCCTTATCTTCGGACTATGAGGGTATAAATTAAACAATTTTCCTATTTAACAACAAGGAATGCCTGTAAGCTTAGTGAGTAACCTAATTAAGTAGCAAATGCATCTTACAAAATGATATTTGTAAAGTTTCAGACAAGTATAGACAGACTAAGCTGCCCCAAGGGAGTTCCGCAGTGCCTTGGTGGCAAACTGAGCAAAGTGTTTATGGATACGACAAGAAAATCTGACAACAACACTGTGTTTTCTTGTAAACTTGAGAATATATATTGCATGCTGAAACCAAACATAAATATTCATAGCTTGTAATTACTTTTTAAAATAAGAACAAAGAATCTTTTTTGGGATAAAATTACAAAAAAAAATATAATTAGAGATTCCAGTCCATTGCCATCCAGTGCCCAGTTTCGCAAAGGCCTAATATCTCCTTAGTAGGCTGCTAAGTCCTAGTAGTCTACTAAGCCTATACTATCTGTTTCACTGAGATGGTTTTTTACTGCGGTAATTGGTAGGCTGTCCTCACTAGAAGCCCTGCTGTCTCAGGTCCCAAGTATCAGCTCAGTGGAACACTTTTGTAGTGGCTACTAAGGGCCTACTAAGATCTAGCTTCAATAGCATACTATCTTCTATATTAAGTAGGCCTTTGTGAAACTGGGCCCTGGATTACAGACTTTCTCTCAGGTCATGTGTCTGATTTCACGCGAGATCTGAAGTAAGAAGGTGGTTCTTTGCTTCTTTGTGTGCAATTATTGCCAGTACAGAATCTTGACCAACTACTATGCGGAGCTCCCTGTATTTCCTCCATTGCCTGTTTTGACCATCCTACCCCATCCCACCCCACCCCCACCCCCAACCCAAGAAAGTAAAAAAAAAACACCTAGCGCCTGCAAGCATCAGCTTTCCGGCGTGAGGTAAGTTAAGTGTCTTATCAACTTCGTTGCCGTGCCCTCTGTATGGTCTTTGGCAAAGTCAAATAATGTCTGCAGTTATCTAATGCTATTTAGACATGTTAGGCAATATACATGTTTCTTCTTTAACGATAATGCCTGTATCAGTTGTTCATAGATGACTTCTCCAATTATATTTTTTGCATTTTTTTTCTTCATCTGAAATGGGTCTGCCAGGAATTATGAATCTTTATAAATAAGACAAGGGTTGTGTTTGTTATGACCTTGCCCTTGTTTATGTTTATCCCTTGTTTTGTCAATTATGATCTGTCAAATTTAGGATATGTACTGAAATAAGATTAGGCTTTAAATAATTCTGGAGAGTATTCATGGCATTTTGCCACAAAGAATACATCATAACGAGGAACTTGTAACAAGATGTTTGTGAACAGTATGGAATGGTTAGAGGTCGGCTCATTTTTTATACATTATCTATTAATTTCTGTATGTGACTGTTATTTATCGTTTTAAAAATAAATTAGCCTAGTTTGTCATAAGTGCTAAAAACCATCTGTAAAATAGCCCCATTAAGCTTCAAAAAACAAAGTGTGTAAAGAAAACCATTTGTAGCTTTTGACAGCAAAATTTTGTTCTTCTCATTATGTCTTTTTAACATTACTTATTTTTCTCAGAGAAATTGTCATCTGTAATTATTTTCAACCATCTTTCTAGCAATATATTTTCTTCCTCATTTTTTTGCAAAAAAATACAACTACATCATGTAACAATATCTTTCCTTATAATTGTATTTAAAATAGTTCCTTTAATACATTTTCTCAAAGTCATTTTACTGGAAGATATTATTCTCTATTTCTGGAACAAACTTTTATGAAAGCTGATATTTGGTTTAATCTGGGTGGGTGGACACAATGACTTACATCAAATAAATACTATGAAACTGCATCTTTGGTCAGCAACCAACTTTGGGTTTCAGTGAAACTTCTTGTAGAAGAATGTGAAGATAAAGTGTGAGAAGCTTGATTATCTTTGGTGTTAATGCTGTCGGGTCAGGTGGTGTAGCTTGTAATAACAAGAATGATCTCTCTGTAATGGTGAGAGAGCCATTATAATCAGAGATAAAAATGGAAGATATTATTCTCTATTTCTGGAACAAACTTTTATGAAAGCTGATATTTGGTTTAATCTGGGTGGGTGGAAACAATGACTTACATCAAATAAATACTATGAAACTGCATCTTTGGTCAGCAACCAACTTTGGGTTTCAGTGAAACTTCTTGTAGAAGAATGTGAAGATAAAGTGTGAGAAGCTTGATTATCTTTGGTGTTAATGCTGTCAGGGTCAGGTGGTGTAGCTTGTAATAACAAGAATGATCTCTCTGTAATGGTGAGAGAGTCATTATAATTAGAGATAAAAAACTACATTTTGTATAACAAAAAGGACTGTCTTGGAATTATGAAACAGCACTTGTTAACATAAGACAGAATTACTAGATTTTGTAATTCCGTAAAGCAATACCTTGTAATTATTATATAGTCATTGTAATTATGAGATAGCCTCATCTTGTAATTGTGGGAAGGATCTATTCTGCTTTTACCAGAAATCTTACATTTATGAGATTACAAGAGCAAATGATTTAAGTCTCATCTGTAAAGACTTTCATATTTCAACATATATAACCATCTTTATAATTATATTTATGCAAGTAAATGGATTTTTTTTAAATTTACATTTGCCATTATTCTTATCCAGTAAATCCTTTTAAGCTGGTATTCAGTAAAATATAGGCTCCCTTAATAACTTTAACACAAAGGTGTAAATTCTATTTAACAAAAATGCACCAAATCGTTTGTTATTTGGCAAAACTGACTTAAATCTTTATTTGAATATCACATGAAATAAGTAGACAATATTATTATCATTGTTAAAATATGCTTTTGAAAAAAAAAAATATCAACCATATTACTCCGCAGAAACTGTAATTTGCTTCCTATATGGATATGAATATCTTGACTTCTTATTAAAAATGTTGGCAAAACTAACTGCTGCTAGTATTATTGAATGCAGGGAGAGACAATGATGGGCAGATGGGCAATAAACACATTTATTGCCACAATGTGGCTACTACGATTGCATAAATTGAGCCTGAGTTCTTTTTTTCTATAATGAACTTCAGAAGAAATCCAAAATAAAAATAATGCATTCAAAATCAAAAGAGAGACAAACAATGCTGCCAAAATGAATATATGTATTCTTATTGGAATAACATCCAACAAACCGTTTATGCACAGAATTTTGACATGATTAGATGTTTTAAATAATTAAGGTGAATCCTGAGTGGCCTATCCCATTAAGTGATGGTAAAGTTGTATGTATCAAATGGAACCAATAGCGCATTTCTAAAATAACAAAATATTCTCTAATAATTCTCTAAAAATATACTAGTAAATTACAAATTTAATTTTATAGATTATTGTAAATGAACAAAACATAGATACTGTGGGCAATTTGGATTATTTTTAGATGATTTAGATGTGTTTTCACAAAAAAATACCATAAATAAGAAGTTAACTTGATGGAACAGCCTGCTATTTTTTGGTTTCCTGTAAGAGTGATAAATATACCTTTTCCAATCAGTTAAATATATGTTAGTATATTTATCACCATCTCAGCACTAAATATATGTTAGTATATTTGTCACCATCTTGGCACTAAATATATGTTATTATATTTATCACCATCTCGGCACTAAATATATGTTAGTATATTTATCACCATCTTGGCACTAAATATATGTTAGTATATTTATCACCATCTCTGCACTAAATATATGTTAGTATATTTATCACCATCTTGGCACTAAATATATGTTAGTATATTTATCACCATCTCTGCACTAAATATATGTTAGTTTATTTATCACCATCTCGGCACTAAATATATGTTAGTATATTTATCACCATCTCGGCACTAAATATATGTTAGTATATTTTTCACCATCTCGGCACTAATTATATGTTAGTATATTTATCACCATCTCGGCACTAAATATATGTTAGTATATTTATCACCATATTGGCACTAAAGTGCCAATAGGACTACAATTCTGAATAAAGTCCACCTAGCGAGGGATTATTACCATAATAAATAATAATATTCTAACAAGACCAAACTATTCTGATTCATCCACATACTTCACAAGAGATTATTACAGCTATTGACATAGGTACTGAAGTAGTTTTCAGTTAAAAGGTTTGAGTTATAAGTCAAACATGCATTGCCTGAAAAAGCAGAGACCCTTGACCAAAAAATCTTCAATTTTGATTCAGATCAACTTGTGTGAAAATATAACCCCGATCTGATGAATAACTTGAGTAATACATCTGATGAATAACTTCAGTGGTGCATGTGACAAATAACTTGAGTTATGCATTTGATGAATAACTTGAGTTATGCATCTGATGAGTAACTTGAGCTATGCATCTGATGAATATCTTGAGCTATCTCATCAGAGCTATACATCTGATGAATAACTTGAGTTAAGCATCTGATGAGTAACTTGAGTTATGCATCTGATGAATAACTTCAGCCATGCATCTGATGAATAACTTGAGTTATGCATCTGATAAGTAACTTGAGTAAAACATCTGATGAAGAACTTGAGTTATGCATATGGATATTGCCAAAAGCTCTCAAGAAACTTCTCTGGATTCTCGATCTGGATCACCTATGAGGAGGTCTGAGCCCCAGGTTGACCCCACTTTATGTAAACATTTGACCTTAACCTTATTTATAATGTCGAGTTATATGCTTAGATGAATCTAACAGACAAACCAACTGACAAATATATATGTTCAGAATACTTTATATCCCCTCGAGGGGGTTAGGGTAAAAACATCTCCAAAGACACCCCCTAGTATCATTTGGTTGGAATTAGGAATCAAATACAGGGATTATCTTAATAGAAGAAAATTATTGTACAGAGAATCATAACAAAACAGAAATCAACGAATTGTATGAGAATGCTTTAAAACAATGCAAGTCACAATATAATACTTCTGCTAGATACAAAACTGAATAAAAATATCCCCATAACTAATCAGAAAGTGTCTTTAAACTTTGTATTAGTAATGGAGATTTCAATATGCACGACCAACAAATTTGTGTGATGAAAACAAAATTTGAGCAACCAATCCTCATAAGAATATTGAAAAACGGATTTGCAAGGAAAAATAATGACAGGCTCTTGTGTGTCCTCATTAATATTACACTGCAGAAAAGAATATCACATTCTTTTTTTCACTTTTGTTTTTACAGGAATAAATTGCTGAAAAGTTTTCCCTTGATGCTGAGAAAACCTATCTAGGACATTCCATTCCAGGACAAAAACCATGAAGTTAAAAAGATACATCATAGGGAAAACAGAACTCTCTCTTCTTTGCAGAACTGTCAGGTTAATAACATCTGCAAATATATGGTGAAAGGGAACTCACTTTTCTAGGATATATTTAACCTACTATTATAATACACAAATTGAAGCTCTTGAGATAACTTTCATGCAGTAAAAACTGATAGCAATGCATTGTTGTGTTTGAATTCTTTAAGATTTATAGTCCAATGCAGTCCCCTCTTTTGCTGGATATAAGAATAACAAGGATTAAATTACTTGTCTTCGAAATTAAGAAGACAAAAAGTGTAAAATCTCCGCTACAATAACCTATATTGAGTTTCAGAAGGGAGCAAGCTAATTAAGTAGCAAATGCAGCTGACAAAATGATATTTACAGAATTTCCGACAAGATGACACAGCATAAGCTACCCCCAGGGTATTCAAAAGCATCTCAGCACCTCAAAGTGTTGAAAATGTTTTTGAATGTGGCAAGATAAAGAAAAAAAATGCAGTGCCCTTTCGAAAAATACTGCCATTTGAGAATATTAAGTCTAAGGTTCATAAAATCATAAATGGTTTAATATTTCTTCTTTCTCTGTAGAGGCTAAAACAAACATACAATTAATTTCAGATTTGCAGAATATATATTGTATGGTCAACTTGAAAACACACAAAATAATTACAGATACTAAGTTTATTTTAGTATATAGCCTTGCTTAAGGTTCAAATTTGAATGACATATTTTTCAAACATGCACAGAGATATTCGTTATTCATAAAGCACTCATACATGTAAGGAGATATAAGCTTAGCGGAGAGCTCTCTTACATGTATGCTACTGTAAAAGTCAGTACATGTAGGAGTGCTTTATATAAACTAAAACTTCATTATTTGAACTGAAAATTTTCCCTAACTTGCCTAGCCTTAAGTAAGGCTAGTTTTAGTACAATTTTGATATTTTGTGTAAGGAATACTTTTATAGGGCTTAATCTCCATCAAATGACAATGACCATGAAAGAAAACTTCAGAAGCCAGAGACATAGGAGACAAACACCAGAGATCCAGGAAGATTTTTTTGGTTTATCGGATGTCAGGTCAGATATCATCAAGAAGCTCATTCCACACATCCTATCTTATTCTTTTAATACAGGAGTTGCTGTCAGATCCTTGTCAGATGCATACATACATATATACATACCAATTGTGTCTTCTTTTCAGTGTTATTTTACTCTTGATAAATTCCAATTAGATTAGTATGTTTGAAGTATAAATAGTAATGCTTAATGGACAAACATAAATAATAATAAACAGTGTCCAAAACAGCCTGGCTGGAATGATAGCAAATAGTAGTAAATTTGGAGAATTATACCTATACTTAAGGATCTACATTGTTTGCCTTTTGACAAGGCCAAAGTTCAGGTTAATGGGATTTTATCATTTATTGTACACTTTACTTATAATTTTCTCTTCAAAATTACTTATATCCATTTATAAAGAGCACTGTCTCTCAAAATTGGGTTATCAGTTAAGTGTTCTGTTTACTTATTAGTTCATATAAGAGGGTTCTCCTTCTCCTTGCATAGCCAATGTCTCCTTTGGGAGCAACATTATCAATTACCACAAGTTATAATTTAATTTTTAATTATTGAAAATATTATTGTTATTACCTATGCATTATTATGGCAATATATAAACATATACATATATAATGTGGATAACTGTTAATATTATCTGCCATGACATATGGCTAAGTATGTTATTATAACCGGATCATTTCATATTATGATCCTATACTGATGCTTGATTCACTCTTGATGCAAAGAATACATTTACAAAAAACATTTTAGTGAACACTTCTTAGTATTGTGTCATAATAATAAATATATAAAATTCAGCTGGGTTTCTTTGTTGTGTTGTCATCAACGAGTGCCATTGTTATTGTGGACCTTGAACTTGTGACCTTTGGCATTAAATCTCTATCTCTGTGTGGGATTGGGCTGTGCTGTCTTTGGTTGGATTTAGAACCTAAGAATAAATTTAACACTGCATTATTTCTGTTCTGAAGATTACTTTTATGTCACTTGATTTGACCTTTCAGGTCAGGGGGAACCAGTTTCCTGTGGATGTCACTTTAGATGTCAGTTTGGACTTTAGGGTTAGGTTTTGTGGGCCTGATAGAGTTAGGCCCTTGTGGGTCTTTTAGTGGAAGCCATTTTGGACCTTGAGTGCTTATATGTCTGGGCTGGTGGAATGTTGCATACATTTCTTTTTACTACTATTCTTAGAATCATCCTTAGCTAAGAATTGTTTTGTGTATAGGATTTTATTCTAAGAATAAGAAAATCCTTAGCATAGATTTTTTTCTTAGTCTTAAGTGTAATTCCAAGAAAAGTTCTAAGAATCTTTGTGACTACAGACCCAGGTTGCTGTTTTGAAGAACACAGATTATTCAAGATTCTGAATCTGGTTTACAAGTAACTCAATGCTGGTTTTCCAAAGTATATCAACACCGACAATAATGAAGCATCAACACCAGACGAATCATATCTGATAGGAAATATCTAAATTTATCACAGTTCTTGTCTTTAGTATACTAATAAAACACATTTCAGTCACAGCTTTGTGCATGAATCTAATTCTAATTCTAATTGGACTTTTATAGAGCTTAATCTCCCCATACAAGAGGACTCTAAGGCTCAACAAAACCTAAAAGCAGTCGACAAAATTTCAGTATCCAGAGACATGAGCGGGGTGAAGCACCACGGAGAACGCCAGGGGATGATCCAGGCTAAGGTGGGTATGCTTTGGTGTACAGGTAGGTTTTAAGCTGCTTTCTGAAAGAGGTGTGGGAGGGAGAGGCTCGAATCTCATCTGGAAGAGCATTCCACACAGTGGGAGCATCAAAAGCAAATGATGATCCAATTTTATTTAATTGAGTATATGTAACTTGCTCGGATAAAAGGAATGTACTTGTGGGGTGCCTCATAATATGCCTGGGATCATGTATCTGAATAAAGCTGCCTCTAGATACCTTCTTTACATGTATTTGAACCAAACCCTAAGATTTTTAGCACTGTCAGCAGGAAACAAAGGAAATACCCACAATATTCATAGAGAAATACTCTTCAGAAACAGTTTGTGAAGAGTCTGGATCAGTATCTCAAAAATAGCATGCATCTATTACCTGGTCAAAATCATATGTTAGATATGAATATGCATTCTATCTTTTGATTAAAAGCCTAGAGGTATTATTTTTATGGCTGTTTGTCTGTTTGTATGTTTGTTAACAGGATTACGCAATACTACTGGTTGGGTCATCATGAAAAAAAATCAGAAGATGGTTTTTGGTCCAACTTTGATCCCATTTAATTTTGAGAGTGACTTGGATTACCGTCTGGATAAAAAATCCATATTTTCCCATTTATATATTATTATGTGCCTTGGTGGGGGTATGCACTCTTTGAGTACTCTTGTTTCGCTTAATGGCTACAAATAAATAACTTTGTCAAATATGAAAGCTAATTTTGTTTCAAATTGTTCAGTATGTGAAAGATACAAACACACATTAAAACATGAATTTTTTGAATGAAAACTGACAAAAAGCTTTTGATATTGATTGATTTGTGGAATAATGAAAATGACAAAAGAACAGTTTCTCACTTCTAAAGATATTATTTTACATTATAATGTTGTGGATATAAAATTACTTTCGCCGGTCAACACACAAGTACTGTTTGTCTAAAAGTTATTTGTCAAAAGTTTTTTTTATTTGTGTACATGACCTTCATGTTGCTTTCCACCCTAAAATGTGTGGCTTTTCCATATCAACAGAAAACATTTTTCTATATTAATGCATAAAAATAACTTAGTATATTGCAAACTTGAAAACAACATTAAATATGGGTCAAATATGGCTAAGTATGGATGTGATAAAATGCGTCAAAAGGAAAGATAACAGTGAAGATCATTGGAAGTCATCATTGGAAGTCATCATTTGGAAAAAGTGGATGGGCAAGAAGAGGCACTCTTTACCATTATATGTGGCTGCTGTGTAAATGGCACTAGAATTTTTTTTGTTTTAAAGTTAAGTATCAATCTAGATTAATAAAGAGTATGAAACCCTGTACTTAGACTATAGATAAATACATGAAATTTTAACATTCTGCTACATGTATTATATTGTGCAGGAAACATATAGCATCTATGGTTTAAAATTGATTGTTTTTAGTGTAGACAGCTAAATCAATTTAAAGGTACTAGTTTGATAAATATATATGTAGGTTTTTGTTTTGTAATTTGATTTGACAATTAAAGGTAATGTCTATAGCTATCTTGTCAAAAGAAAACAACTCCTTTAGTTACATTCCAAACATCATGTGGATAAAATTTGTATTCAAACACAGAGATTCTCTTAATAGAAATACAAAACAAAATATGGTATAATAAAAGAATTATAAGAAAACCAAGGTTACCCACTAGGGATGGTACACCTTATAAATGTTTAATATGGGTTGAAATTGTCCAAGGAATACTTTGGAAACAGTAAGACACAACGACATATTTCTTTTAGCTAAAACTCTGATATAATATACAATTGATTGTAAAGTGTCAGGGTGGCACTCATAAAGGAATTTGAACATGCAGGATAGTTAAATTAGTGCAATGAACACACAGAAGCTCCAATATCTAAATCTTATGCTCCAACCACACTACAGGTGATATCTTGGGTGGTTGAAATGCTGTACCTCCTATGAAGCCCAGCCATTGACATTTACCCCCAGGTTTGCTGCAGAAAATAATCAGAATTTGGGGGTACAATGGCCCCAGCTGGACACAAGAAGATATTATAAAGGTACTGTAAAGATACAGTAACATTACGTCAAACAACGTAACAGGGGAACTAGAGAATTGATAGGACATACATTCAGTCACACTAAAGGACTTGATACCTCTACTGCTCCAAGCCGTAACTTGGCACAACTTGGACACACCAAAACCTTATTTAAAGCCTCTCTTACACCCCATCGTACGAGTATACAAACGTAAGTGTGCTGCAAATATTGTTGAAAAAATACGAGCATAGCCTGGTAGTGTGATAGTAGAGTTTTGCAAGTGCAAACGAGGTGTATTCATGGAAACATGAATGCATTTGTAGCCACTCTGCATACACGCAGAGAATGATGTGCATGTCAGTTTCATTTCGGGGTCTCTGCAACCTTGAGATTCTATTATAAAATCGCAAGTGTAGCCCAAGTGACCCATGCAAATTAGCCGATTTTTCTCTGTAATCAGGACGTACGTGTACATACGATGGGATGTAAGAGAGGCTTTAAGTGTGTTTGTATGAAATTATTTTGGTCAAAACATGCATTTGACACAAGCGCAAGTAATAGATGTCATTTCTGAACACAAAATAAAATCAGTAAATCCTTTTAGAATTTTTTTTCAGGGGCGATAATACAATTTTATCTGATTTATTTATTATTATGATATTTATTCTGATTTTTTTTTAAATCGGCACCGAATCGTGGCATTCGGAAATTTCCAAAACCAATTGTCAGTTCATCTATTTATATGATATGCGGAAATTCGGAAATAGCAACTGTTAAACATTTCATCTTCCGGCTTGTGCCAAAATGAGGTTTGTGCCATGATATGCCACGAATTATAAAACGGACACTTTTTATTTCTACAGCAGTATTGTAGCAGCAGTTTGAACAATGTAAACTTCTGTTTTGTTGCCACGGGAAACCAATGGAATGCCAAAATAGGCAACTTTTGTGATAGAAGTATGACAATACATGGGGAAATAAAAAGTTAAACAATATGCCATTATAAGTAAACAGTTAGACAAAAAGGGGGAAATTTGAAACCTTTTTCGGGTTGGGAGAGGCGAGGTAAATGGCAAAGGATTGTTTACATCACAGTAAGACTGTAGAGAAGGCTTTACGCATGACTTTTTGCGATTCCTTTTGCAGAAACAAATTGCTGTATATTTGTACTTTTTAATTATAACGCTTGAAACGCTTATCTTGAGCATTCCTCAGTTAAAATTTGACGAAAACTAGACATCAAAACACATTTTTGAAAAAAAGATTTTTGTTACAAAGCTAACAACCGAGATTTTCGACTTTTGCACTAATTCTGGTTTTTTTAAAGTTGTATTTCACATGAAAACATTTTGTCTCAAATTGAATGGTTTTCCAGAGTATGATCTTATGTACGATAGAGCTGGCTAAGACATTACTTGTAATGGTGATACTCTTGACCCTAAAATGTTTTCAGTATGTTTATGACACAATAGCTGATTGTATACAGCTGCACCAACAATGAATTCTCCATTGACATGATTCGAAAGTTCTGTCAGCCAAATAAAACATTGTTTGGACATTTTGTTGTGCAATGCTAATTTTTTAAACATTCGTGAACAAGTGTTGGTTAGTTCAAATGACCCTCATAGTCTTAAAGTCTAAACTAAGAGATGGTAACAACATGCAGAAATACAGAAAAAAAATAATGTCTTCTGTACTACATGATGAAAAACAGAAATCCCCTGGGTGTGCACTATTAGTGACAAAAAATTCTTCAGATTGAGTTACATAACAAAGCATAATTATTTTGCAGATCTGGCAAAATCATGTGATTATAAGTACATGAGCACACACACACACACATACAAAAGAAACAAAAACTTTAACTCCCAAAAGAATAGGACAAAAGTGAGGAAAAAGTTAAAAAAATATGTTTGTTCCTTTCATTTAATTTTGCCCACTGATTTCCAGATGGTGATAGGGGCCACGGTGGCAGAGTGGTAACACTGTCGCCTCCCACCTCTGAGGCCGGGGTTCGGTTCCCAGCACAGCCTCAAGTGGGAAAGCTGGTAGTTGCTTGCCATTGGTTGGCAGTTTACAGTACAGAACCTTGACCAACTGTATGTACTGGTTTCCTCTGAGCTTCCAACTACCCGTCGTGATATGACATGAACAGTGTTGAAAGTGACGTAAAACCTCAAATAAATAAATAAAAACATAAAATCCAGATGGTGATTTATTGAAGTAGTATCGAGTAGTATTGGGTAAAACTAATAGACATTAATATTGTAAAGGAAGGGTTTCACAATCCAAATTATCTACCTTGTTGAGCAACTCAGTCAAGATGGATTGATTTATGAGTTTATTGATTTGCTCCAAATACACTACAAAGCTGTAGGTTACAATAAATAATCATTCCTATTAATACTGAAACTCCATTTCGCGTGTACTACAATAACTCAACCTGATGATTCAAGAACTGAGTAGATGATTTTAAGAGAAATTAAATACAATACCTTACATAAAGTTTGAGCTATATCTCAAAATACAATTTTCTTTAGCTGGTCAAAAATACTAAAAAGCACTACCTAAAATCAATATGCCTAAAATTCATCCAGCTCCCCCCTTCATCCCTCAAGGGTATATATTATAATACAACTTGTGTAGGATGTAACAGCTACTTCCAACATTTAATAAAGTAGTCCCGAATGCAAATCACTTTCCAAGTTATGCCATACTAAAATGTAAATCCCACTGTATCACATTGAATGCATTCTACCCAGGATATGAGAGACCAAACCACAACCAAGGTAAACCAGCCCATTCATTTGTATATCCTGTGACTGCAGCACAGAAAGATGTGACCAAGGTATTATATCAATAAAGTGTTCTCTGCAACTAACTTCCCTGCACTAAACTTGGAGCAACAAAGACTTAGTGCTCTATGAGACTGCCCATTTGTCATTGTCATTATACAACTGGCTTGTCAAACACATTTTCATTTCACTCACCCAAGAGTAACATATCCTTCCTTTTAATGGTAATAGATGGCTGATCCAATTACACCTTTACATCTTTCTGCATCTGGTTGAAGTGCTATTTACAAATGGTAAATTCCATAGGGGGTTAAAAAGCAGAGTGATGTCACCTAAATTGAACATATTGTGTGGCTTGAGTGCTGTCACACTTACCCATTTGTATTTCCACAAGAATATTACATACGCTAAGGAGGGGAAATTTATCCTGTTTACAGATAAACATTCAACAGAATCCAAGGGTTACACATCTTCTTTGGAGGAGGTTAGGCTCAATTGACTCCACTCGGCTCCAGTTTACAAAAGAGTATATACGATAGGTATGACAGTCACAATTCCTTATTACTAATAACTAATAATAATAATAGGAATTCCTTATTACTAATAAGATCGGATGCAAGGTCTTTGGACAGAATTGTTCGCTCACAAAGGTTTTTAAACATGTTTGAAAAACTGGATGATCATCTATGATCACCATGATTATTATCCTAACCTTCGCGACTGAAAAAAAGTTTTGATACCAATAAGATTACCTTGACGAGTACATAAGAAAGGTGGTGAAGATGTAGCAAGACTAGTGAAGATGCAAACTTGCAACAGTGAAACAGAAGTATTAGATTCAACTATGTAAATGTTTTGAGCAAAGAGCTTACTCGTCTTTGTGCTTAAAAGACATCAATAGATCTACTCAGGTGCAATGGCGCTATCAGTCAATGTAATGAAACACCTTGCAACAAAACTGGTTTAAATTTATTTCAGCATGCTTTGGTTACATTCATCTTGGGTTTAAGTGTTGAATGTGCAGGTAGAATCTATTATCTCTCCCACACCATGAAGTACTAATTAGTATGCACTCTGTGTAATGCTGGTGAAGTGTCAACCACTCTGGATAAGGGAAAAACTTCCTGAATGACCTAGACATATATAGATATGTTATGACCCAAATGTGAAATTGTCCATTTCGTGAAATGGACAAGGAAATTGTCCATTTCATGAAATGGACAACCCAACTGTCCATTTCGTGAAATGGACAAAATAAACTACCAAAATAAACTACAAAAAATCTACTGACCATTTCATGAAATGGACAACTAAATGTACGAAATTTTTACTCTCATTCAGTGTGAAAAAAAGTTGTTGCTTTTTTATTGAAACATTGTATTAGAATGCATCAATGGTTGTACTTTAACCTTAAAGTCTACTGTTGATGTTCAGGTTATTATAATTCCTTTAACATTTTCTTATAAAATTTAACATGATCCTACTATGATTAAGCTACAAGATTAGTTAAGTATTTGTTAATATTTGCATTTACATTTATGAAAACTTTAAAAATTTGAGATAGCATCTAGGTGAGACTAAGCTGCAACATATAATTTATAACATTAAGGGCTTTTAACACTAAACCACATCGGTAGTTTATTTACATTAGTAATTGCAAATGTTGACATCACTGTTGTTATTTGCTTGTCCAGATTATCATAAGATTTATGACAGGCACTGAATTAACCCTTAGATCTAATCCTCAAATGTGTGTCTATAATCCTCAGATCTCATTAAAAGAAAGCCTCACCACTAATAAGTTGGATTTAATTGTAATTAGCCCACTTCTTTTTGTAATCTTTGAAATGGCTTCAATCTTTCTAAATTGACAGTTACTTTTAATAACCCTTAGATCTAATCTTCAAAGGGTAGGCTACAATTCCTCAGATCTAATCATTACAGGAAAGCCTTTTAAAGAAGATAAGTGCACAAAAGAGACAAAGCTCTATTATATTTCTTTTAAGCAAACATTATAATATATCAGGTACCAATATGCTTTTTAAAAGTGAAAGTGTAACTTTAAATAATTATCCCCATTAAAAAGTATGCTTTACATAATAGACACTTGTATTTCAAATATATTTCAAATATTTTAACTATTTAACTAACTTAATGTAAGGTATATAATATACACATCATTATTATAGGGGAATAAAGTGATAAATTAAACTAAAAGATTGGCCATGAATGAAAGTTAAACTTTCGTACATGACTTTGTCCATTTCGTGACATGGATAGCAAAATATATATGGATTTGTAAATTTCACGAAATGGACAGTGAGGCTGTCCAATTCATGAAATGGACAATTTCCTTGTCCATTTCACGAAATGGACAATTTCACACCTGGGTCGTAACATATATATCTTATGACCCAGATGTGAAATTGTCCATTAGGTGAAATGGACAAGAAAATTGTCCATTTCATGAAATGGACAACCCAACTGTCCATTTCGTGAAATGGACAAAATATTTGTCCATTTCGTGAAATGGGTAAAAAATCTACTGACCCATCCTGCTTGGCGGAGGTAAAAATAAAACCACTTATATGAATCAATTGAAAAGGAATCATTTTCTTTCTGAGTGTATAACACGTGACCTTGAAAGATTTTAAGCTTTTTAAGCTTAAGATAGAAAGGCCATAGATCTAATATTTTATAAGAGAACAAGTCCTACCAATGCAAACAGGAACTGCAGTTTGATGAGATTCGAACCCAGGAGGTATAAATGATGAGGGATTTTTCAGTTACTTTTGGGATTAAAAAGTTGGGGAGGGGGGCAATGAAAAAAAAACACCATCAGATCCCGTGGTCATGCCGCCAATCACCAACAAAGTCCGATAATAGAACAAAACTATTATTAAGGGTCCAGTTACACTTCCACGGATACCCCATGGATATAGGCCACGGTTCCCTATATGTTAACTGACAGGGATGCACAAGGGATGAGTAAAAGATTTACGGAACTGGCACGGATCTGCTACGGACCGCCACGGTAAAAAAAAACTGCACAAAGGATTGGTCTTATGACTGTTTTTCCGCAAACTCTTTCTGTGTCAGTCCGTAGCAGATCCGGTTAGATCCAGCAATATTTTACGGATATTTATTCTGGTGGAAGCGTCAAGGAGGAAAGGGATGTCACAAGAACATCCAGGATGGGTTTAGGGTCAAAAAGGACACTCACAGATTGGCTGCAGATGAGATGCGAAAGAGCTATGGATACTAACGTCCATACGGACTTCCCGGAAAAAACAAACAAGTTTGATTTTTTCGTAATGCCCTAGGGATCTTATCTGATCTTTGGCATGTCACTACGGATCACAGCATGCCACTACGGATCTCACAAGGACATTATGGATGTTATGGATGACCTTACGGACGGAAAAAAAGATGATCCGTAAATCACTTAACATTTTCTATATTAGGAAACCTGGTGCAATCTGGCGGGCCATCCTTGGATGTGTTACTGGGGTCTAAGGGTCCAGACTACTCTGATGTAGTGTCCAGTATCATGTTCAGTGAAGCTTCGAGTTCAACTTATGATTACAGGCTGAAATAAACAATTTCAGAAGAAAAAGTATTGTACCAAGCAGAGTTAAGGTAGGTTGATACTGTCGTTATAGGCTCCAAAATGAGCTATGGTATTTATTCTCAAATCTACCCCAACATAAAGCAGAAAATAGAATCAATCAATTCAAATTTGTTTCATGACGTCATTTGAGTCAAATAACTAATGGCTCATCTTTCAAGAGGAAAGAAAAGCCTATGTTCCTGGACTGGTTGTTTTTGGTCTTTCTTTTATTTGCCCTTTTGGATGAAAATAGTCCACATTGACAATTTTAGGACTCTTAAATTTCCCACCCACCATGACGCAATTCACTGATAGTTATACGCATGAACAAAATATATCAATCTGATGTATATCGCTTGCGGACAACAAACATATCATTTTTACTCTCTACACAGACAAGCAAATTCTAACTAATATGCAAGTCCTGTTTCTTGTGCAATCTTGAAAAAATCTATTTACATTTGGTGAATGATAGTGTATATTGAGCTAAAATCCATTAAAATAGAAAGATATGGCTTTTCTGTAAGCCTTCCAAGCAATTATTCTTGATAGGTGGATGCATTTCTAGAAGTTATTCTCTCAACACAAACATAAAATACTACATGGATAAGCATATAAAGATAATATAGACATTGCTTGGAATTTGCTGTACTTATGAATGTTTAAATATTTGTTAGAAATTATTAGCTAAGATCTGCCAATAACACTTATAACAAAATAGGACTTCTGTTTTTTTGTAAGCTCTTTTAACAGACACATGTAAAAATTCTCAATAAACAGAGTGGCTAATGTGTATTCTAACATGACACAGTTGTTCAGTGATATTTCACTGTTCGCGAACCATGCTAAAATTCTTTGTATAAACACGTTTGCTGTTCCAATAATAACTCCCCCAGCAAAGTATAATCATGTAATGAATGAAACAACCATATATGTTTTTATTGTCATGTGAAATTGTTTTAAATAATAGTATTTAAGTATTTTGTGGTGTTACAATAGAAATAACGCCCTCCAAACCATGCCATATGAAGAATCTTGCATTGATTCTTTACAATAAACCTTGAATCATTATAAAATTCCGGGTATACCATGGTTACCCTGCTGTTATTGCTGTATTACCACAGATTTAAGATTATGTGTATCCATTTAAACTGAACCAAAGAGGCTATACAGCCTTTTGCATGGTTTATATTGTTGTATTACATTTTGCTACTGCAGTTATTTCTACAGTTGGTTTTCATATCAATAAAACTTATGAAAATATGACTTAGTTAATATTTTGCTCTTGATGTATCTTCTACTTCTACAAAGTATGAAAAGTACATTACTAAAAGCCCAATTCTATTTCTGACATGACATTTTCTATTAATAAAAATAAAATCTTACTGTCTTTATTTCAAACATTGTCAAAAAGTTTTCTGTGGATTTCCCATCTGTATTGTGGGACTGATTGTCATGAAAACTGGTTACACTGTTAACCTAGCTTTAACAGAGGTTAGTGGTCTTCATCTATTTGCTTTTGAGGGCATGGCATTAAGGTGCTATGCATGGCAAGCCAGAAGTTGTTGACCCCTACCTTAAGTTGGGACTTAATGTGCAACTGGGCCACCAGGTGGCCCATGAACTGTCTCTGTTTGAATTAGGCGCCAATCTTTGTTTGTATTTTGTTTTTGGAGTGGATGGACGGAAAATAAACCTTTTGCTTTTAATTTCTTTTCTTGTGAAAATACAATACCTAAAGACTATTTTAGTATTACAGCAATTGTTTTAAAGTGGATATTGTATGGAAGAGCATTGTAGCAAGTGTGACAGTCATCATAAGAGACCCGTGGGAAGAAGGTGTCACAGGTTGAGTATGGCCACTAATATCACCTCCTCGCAAGCACTAATGGCCACCTCTGCAGTGTTGGGCGTCAACGCTAGCGTCAACACCAGCGTCAATCCAGTAGTCACGACCAGTACACGACCCCCACAGCCAAACACTGTCACCCTTAACACAAGCCCGACCCCAGGGCAGTCCAATGGCGCGTCTAGGACTGAAGAACTCATTTTAAATGAATTACAAAAACTGTCAGCAAGAATGTCCAATATGGAACAAGAGATGCAGTCCAACACTTTCACCTCAACCCCAAGAAAAAGGAGGAAGTCCCGACAGGTAAACAAGAGCAGGGATCACTCAGTTGTAGGGGTCAGTGGTCTTGCAGATACACAAACCACCATTGACGATAGCATGATTGACAATAATCAATTAGTGTCAACCAACAATGGATTAGGTAATTATACCCTGGCAGTCACCTCTGCATCTAGCCTATTCACACAATCTAGTGTGGTGACCACGGCAGCAACAGGGTCAGGTAGTGCATACCACAGAACTTCAACACAAGTGACAGTTGCAACATGTCAAGGAGGGCATTACAGACAACATGTGCCACAGTTGTCACAACAGAGCGGAATCTACATGGCAGTAGCACCAACAGCCAGTATGGGGAACCCGGGGGCAGTAGCAGAAGTACCCAGACCCAGTGTCGCGTTCTCAGTGACTCCAGCAAGGAGTTTGCAGCAGGTTAACACCCAAGTAGTAACAGCACAGCAGCAGCAACCCCAGCAGGTACCTCAGGCAACACAGTTTCTGGCAAGTGTTAACTGTCAATCCCAATGTGCATGTGGAAGGACTCAAATGTCAACGCAGGCAACACATCCTCAAGTGGTAACCTCGCAGGCCCAGGGCCATATGGGCGCACAGGAGCAGTGGCCAGGGCAAGTAAACATGGGCAGAAACCCTCAGTTGGCGGGGCCAGGCGCACAGCAGCCAGGAGATCCAGTACTCATCCCCTCTCTGCAAGCCCTACGTTCAATGGCGGTAGATCAGGATATGGTACAGAAACGCCTGGACGAGCTACACCAGCAAGCCGCACCCCAACAGACAGGTAACTACCATTCCTCACTGTTACACCAAGACCCTTGTCATAAGCAAACTGGGAAAGTAAAAGGAAAAAAGGACAAGGTGGAGGTAGTTTGGCCACAGGATGGGGCGTTCGTAGGTCATCAGCGTACTCGCCTTACATATGAGCAGCTTAATCCCTCCCAATTCGTACTGGGCTACCTAAGGGCAGTACAGGAAGAACCCAACACCATGCTACGTAGCAACATGATTGAGTACTTAACAGACCTCTTTCAAGACGTATGTGATATGGGATGGCAGTCAGCGAAAGGGGCCCATCTAGTAGTTATGAGCAAGATGGAGGACGGTATGGTCACATGGTCAGATTTGAAAAAAGTGAACAAAATTCGGAAAACATATGTGCGTTCCAGCATGGGAGTCAGCACAAGCAATCAGCAAGATCAGCAACCTGGAACCAACACCAGGAAGGGTAACAAGAAGCCAAGTACTGTTCCCTGTAAAGAATTTAATGAAGGACGTTGTAGCAAAAACTTTGATCATGATGTGGGGCTTATAACCCACAAGCATATCTGTGCTTACTGTTTATATTCTATCAACAAGCTGTATAACCATTCAGAAAGCAACTGTAACAGGAAAAGATCAAAAAACGGACAGGCAATGGCCCAGCAGTGAGTTATGTAACTAAAGTTGGGGCCATAAGGGAAAACAGTATAGAAACAGTGACCGAAAAGTTTAACCAAAGTGTTGAGAGTAACATTAACGACAATGCTGCAGTTTCTCATGTTCCCCCCATACCAGCCACTGCTAGTCTGGAAGTCCACAATGCACCTGACATGCCAGATTTGGGTCAAAAAATTTGGGCTTCAGTGGCAAAAAATCACTTAGCAAAATTAAATATTAGGGACATTGAACACAAGTGTGGGGATTTGAAGTCATTCATAGCCCAGCAAAAACAACATACAGGTTTTATTCCCCTCTCTCCATTGCAGTTTAGTCACATTAGGGACTGCAGCAGATGTCAAGTAGACAAACAGTGGCTTGAGAAACCCATACAGCTGTATCATTATGTTAAAAGTTTCAAATGTCCCAACTTCCTTGGGGCCAGGGTTCAAATCAACTTCGATATGAACTTAGATTTAGTCGATAAACTAGCAGAATCCTATTGGGACTGGCAGCTTCCCCTGTTCCTGAGGTATGGCTTCCCCATGGACTTCAGGGGCAGTCATCTAGACCTTAGGGATGGGGGCAGCTGCCATGCTTCGGCACGTGAATATCCAGAACATGTGGAAGCGTATATAAATGATGAGCTCGAATATGGGGCCATTTTTGGGCCGTTTAAAGACAAACCCTTTGGGGATGAGACACATGTCTCACCTTTCATTACTCGCCATAAGCCAGATAGCGACAAAAGAAGAGTTATAATCGACCTCTCGTGGCCTCAGGGGGCCAGTGTCAATTATTTTACAAAAAGTAACGAGTACTTAGGTACTGCATTCAAACTAAACTATCCATCTGTGGATACATTTGTTGATCGTCTTACTAGCCTGGGAAAAGGCTGTCACATGCTGAAAGTCGACCTTTCTCGCGCATTTCGCCAATTAAAAGTGGATCCAGCTGACTATCCACTTCTTTGCTTGAAATGGCAAGACTCCTACTATCTGGATCGGGCGTACGCGTTCGGACACAGGACAGGATCCATGGGATGTAGTAGACTAAGTGATTTTATAAGATATCTTCATTCCCAACAGGGATTCTACTTACTGTCCTATATAGATGATTTACTTGGGGCCGAGATACCTAGTAAGGCTCAGGCCAGTTATGATACATTGGTTACCTTACTTCAAGATCTGAGAATCCCTGTTAGTAAATCAAAGCTATGTCCACCCTCCACAAAAATAATTTGTCTGGGTATCCATATTGATTCGGTCGAGGCCACCTTATCAATCCCTGATGAAAAACTACAGCAAATATTAGGAAATTGTGTAGATTTTCTTCAGTTAAAAAAGTTCACTAAGAGACAGTTACAGAGCCTGATAGGCTCTCTTATGTATGCACACAAAGTAGTGAAACCAGCACGGTACTTTGTAAACAGACTACTAGAGAATCTTAGAAACATGAATGAAGTGCAGTTTATGAATGAAGACGTAGTAAGAGATGTCACGTGGTTTTTACAATTCTTGAAAGTTTTCAATGGCAAGTGTTACTATATTTACTCCCCCCTTCATTGTAGTGACCGCATTGAATTAGATGCCTGTTTAACAGGTGTTGGGGGCAGGTACAACAGTCAAGTGTATCAGTATCAATTTATGAACAATGAAGTCCCTGGCACGTTTTCTATTGTCCACTTAGAAATGTGGAATGTGTTAATTGGGGTCAGAATGTGGGCCAGACAATGGGCCAATAGGGCTATTGTTATAAAGTGTGACAATGAAGCGGTAGTTGGTGTAGTAAATAAAGGAGTCACCAGGGACAGGGCTTTGGCTGCAATGGGCCGGAACATATGGTTGGTCACAGCCTCTTACAACATAAGGCTGCAAGTAGTACATATCCCTGGGGCTAATAATGTGTGTGCCGACCTATTGTCTAGGTGGGGCAGTACTGTAAACAGATGGCAAAAGTTACAGGCTCAAATCCCTGAGCCAGTGTGGTTACAAGTAACTCATGAGCACATGTACATTGATACTAATATATGAAAGTAATGTGACTGTACCTTATTGTAGGTTGTAACCCAATGTATGACTTACTAGTCGAAAGAGCTTCGAGACGGTTGGGCCAAGCATACAGACCCAAGACCAGAGCAGCTCATCTCTCTCATCTCAGATTGTTCCTTCAATTTTCACTTTACACCTCGTCCCCCTTTCCCCCCTCTTCCCCCACCCCTGTGCTTGCCTTTATTGAGTTCCTTCAGTTCAATGGTTTGTCCCCTCCTTCCATCTCTGCTTACATTCATTCCCTCCGTTCAAAATTTAAAAGTCTCAACATTCCTTCTGCCCCCTTTTACCATCACTCTGTGTTTCTTTCCCTCAGGAGCCTGTCCCTCAATGTTCCTCACACCAGGCGAGTGAAAGGCATCTTTGACATCACCACCATTCAATCCATTGCCCTCCTCTCATCTCACCTCCCCCTGGGGTACGTCTATACCCCCCTCTTCCTCCTGGCCTTCTTTGCTTTTTTAAGACTTTCAAATTTAGTCCCCCCTTCTGTATCCTCCTTTGATCCCTTGGTCCACCTCTGCAGGGGGGACATTGTCTATCATCCCCACTTCGCCACAGTCATTATTAAATGGTCAAAGACCCTGCAATCCTCATCTCAGTTCGCTACCATTCAAATTCCAGTCTTAGGCTCTTCCCCCCTATGTCCTGTATCTGCTCTCCTTCGCCTTGGGAAAAAATTCCCACTCCCCCCCAATGCTCCCCTCTTTGCCATCCCCCAAGGCCTCTCCTACTCTGTCCTCACACAGAGTCAAGTCAGGAAGACCCTTTCTGCCATCCTCACCTCACTCAGCATTGACCCCTCCACCCATCCCTTCCATACCTTCAGGAGGTCGGGGGCGTCATTAGCCTTCAACAGTGATGTGTCCCTGCAAGCCATTCAACACCAAGGGACATGGTCCTCTGATGCTGTCTGGACCTATATCGTCTCCAACCCCCATCATCAGTCCTCTGTCTCAGCAACTTTTAAAAACTTATTCTACCTACATTAATACTTGGCATTTGGGTGCCTAAAGTTAGTAACATTGTAAATAATACAGTATTAGTTAACTTAGTAACACGGTAGAGCCTCAGTAGTGGGGGCTGCAAGGCCTCGAGTCACAGTATCAGTGCGTTACTACCTCAGTTAACCTTCAGTACCATGTCGTGGTAGCAATGCCCCGACTGCATTCAAATGCATTGTGAGTTGTAAACAGGATATGGTTATTGATTATATACGTGAATAGAAAAAATTATTTTTAACTATATTTGCAAATCTTAGTAACCTATTAGTTGGTGTTTTAACCTTTATTAGTATAGTAGAGTATTAGTAGTAACTTTTAGTTTTTTAATTTGTGTATGTATAGTATTTGTATGTGTGTTATTGTATGGTGTAATAAATAATTTTTTCCCAACTCTGGTCTTTGGTCTTCACTTCTGGCTTGTGAGGGCATGGCATTAAGGTGCTATGCATGGCAAGCCAGAAGTTGTTGACCCCTACCTTAAGTTGGGACTTAATGTGCAACTGGGCCACCAGGTGGCCCATGAACTGTCTCTGTTTGAATTAGGCGCCAATCTTTGTTTGTATTTTGTTTTTGGAGTGGATGGACGGAAAATAAACCTTTTGCTTTTAATTTCCCCACCCTCCCAGTCACCCAATATGTTATGGGCGTCTAGAATCAGTAATGGGTGCCTAAAGTTAGTAACATTGTAAATAATACAGTATTAGTTAACTTAGTAACACGGTAGAGCCTCAGTAGTGGGGGCTGCAAGGCCTCGAGTCACAGTATCAGTGCGTTACTACCTCAGTTAACCTTCAGTACCATGTCGTGGTAGCAATGCCCCGACTGCATTCAAATGCATTGTGAGTTGTAAACAGGATATGGTTATTGATTATATACGTGAATAGAAAAAATTATTTTTAACTATATTTGCAAATCTTAGTAACCTATTAGTTGGTGTTTTAACCTTTATTAGTATAGTAGAGTATTAGTAGTAACTTTTAGTTTTTTAATTTGTGTATGTATAGTATTTGTATGTGTGTTATTGTATGGTGTAATAAATAATTTTTTCCCAACTCTGGTCTTTGGTCTTCACTTCTGGCTTGGCTCAATTGAGAAGACCTTCAGAATATTAATAAGACTTCTCAACTATTTTAAACTAATCTATAAAAAATGAAACAAGTAAACAAGTATTTCGAGTAAATCATTTAGGAAGACATTTCAAACTGAAAGATATAAGAACTGAAAATTTACATGTCGCACAAAATCTCTAATCAAAATGCTGCCATGGAAATAATAATCCTTATTGATATTGGATTGGTGACTTATGTAAAGCTTGGGCTTTAGACAGATTGAACTCATCAGAATAAAACAATTTCTAGAATGATGTCAAAAGCCTTTTCCTTCAATAAAATAGAGGCAGTAAGTGATCTGGGGTTTAACATGTATTTAAGGGGTTTTACATGATAGCTGTTCTGCCTTTTCATTCAAATACATTGTTAGAGACTAAAGTTAAACGTTGTAATGCCTAAATAACATATTTGCTTACAATCAAATGTATATATCATTGATTTCCTCTTGATGACCTTGTAGTTATGGTTCTGTGCAAAGATTTCCCATCTTGGTAGTACACGCTGAAGAACAAGCCACTCCATTTATCCATCCACCCCTTCAGTATGTATTTTGTATAACAGTTTATGCAAGGTCATGGAAGGTCTTTAAGCACGAGCTCTTGCGAGGTTCACCCTTCTAAACACTTTTTTCATTTTTTTTCTCCAGACTTTCATGAATTGTGGCGTAGCATGATGAGTATCTGTCACTTCACTGAAGTTAAGCAGCAATGGGTTACGTTAGTACTGATATGGGTGGCTGCTTCAGTGTACTCCTTGTTTCTCTGAGCTGCTGGTT
The DNA here is from genome assembly GCA_964017235.1 of Sabellastarte sp. h YS-2021. NCBI lineage: Eukaryota > Metazoa > Annelida > Polychaeta > Sabellida > Sabellidae > Sabellastarte > Sabellastarte sp. h YS-2021. Next base: position 76,365,763 of record OZ024929.1, on the reverse strand, counting down.
TTGCAGCTCGTGCTAGTAGACCAAAACCCCAAAAAGTGGTCCTCAGTGTAAATTGATTTCTGAGCTGTATAAAATCACCTCGCTTCTTACTCAAATGCGACTCCCACCAAATTGCACCAAATGCATCCTATCCAAAATATGAGGTGGAGCGAACCATAACCAACGGCAGGCAAGCACATTCAGGTGAACCTCGTGACCCCAGCATAGATAGGTGTGACCTAGGTATAACTAGTTTTTGGTGAGGCGTTTATATTTCATTCTTGACAGAAGTATTGCACATGTATAAAAATCGAATATTTACTCTGAAAGTACACTAAAAATAAAAGAATTGATTTGTGCGGGATGGCATTTGGGTGCCATCTAGATCATTTCTGACGACCCTAAATTTTTGCAACCAGCACTATTTTCATTTGCACTCGGCCAATGGTCAAGCGGTCAAGCGTGGGACCTCTCTGAAATACAGTCTGCAACCTTTCATTTACATGTACAACACACAAGGACACACATCTGAATTTTTACTGCACTGTATATGGACAGCACGTGGAACTTACTGTATGGTTTTCTTTTTATTATATATTAGTATTTTAGTATTTTATGTAACTATTTTACTTGTTATTAGTATTACACTTGTGTGTTTGTAAATGGTAATACTCTGTGCGTTGCAGCTTCTTTGTTCAAACTATGTACAACCTGCGTTCTGCCAAGAACAATACTATTGAATTGCCTGTTGAAATACAACTCGCGGAAGATAAAACCTTTATTGAAACAGTATTGAAAAACAATTCAACTGTGTCGGATATTGAAAATAGAATGTCGGACTCTGACGTTTCTGTGAGTGATTTGGACTGCAGTGGTCTGATCAATGATTCGGATGAAGCATCTAGTCCTGTAACTGTAAACAATTCGGCTGGTCCTTCACACTCTGCTGCAAATTCTCAGTTTGACAATTCTGATCCGGATATGCAACAGTTAATCAATGCCAGAATTCTCGAACAGTTGGATAAAATCGGGCAAAGGTTGGACAAAATTGAAAATAAAGAGTGCAAGAAGACGGCTAATAAAGCAAAAATCAAAAATTCTGCTAGTAAAGCTGTGAAACACAAGAAAACTTCTGTAAAAGTTCAGCAACCTTCTCAAAAATTACAATTCGAGACACCGGTTCAGCATTCTTCAGTGGCAGATGAAATGTTATTGCAACTGAAAGTTGACCAAAGATTACAGGAATTGTCGGATCTGGCGAAATCAGGTACTTTTCAAAAAATTAAATCCCAACGTGGTGGCCCCGTGGATGTTTTGATCAAAAATCGAGTCAAGTGGCCACATGAATACGTTTTATCTGGATTGAACAAAGAACGAGTGTCTTATGACCAGCTAAACGTAACCCAATGGGTTGCTGGTTTTGGTCGGACCATGAGGGACGAATCGGATCCGAATCTTAGACAACACATGTTAGAATACCTCATAGCCCTCATGGATGATGCAAATGACTTTTCCTGGACTTCGGCCAAGGCAAGTCATGCTGTTCTATTATGTCGTATGGAACACGGGGAAGTCAAAGATTTTTCTGATACATTCCCAACAAACGGATCCGGCGAGGCAATGCTCAGAAACATGTACCAGGTTTCCAAACTACGTCTTCAGTTGCTTCAAACTCCTTCAAAAAATCTACCAAAGTGACAAAGTCAATGCCTTGTACATATTTTAATCAGGGTTCTTGTATGCAGGGCAAATCCCATGAGACAAAGGGGGTGTTATACAAACATATTTGTTCTGCATGTTTTGCTAGCAGTGGAAAAACGTTTCCACATTCAGAAATAGATTGTAAAAACAAAAATAGACAAAATTCAAAAAACGTATAGTGATGGATAGGACTGGTCCTATCCACAAAACAAGGGTTGTATATAATTCCAATGTTACTTCTGAACAAACTGATATGCAAATTTCTTGTTCACATCCTACTTGGACTGTGTGGTTGGCTAGAGCTAATGCTTTGCATATTACACGCGACAGTCGTTCCTATGCACAAGTTCTCAAGCAAGGGAAAGCTGTAGTACAAGCTAACCAAGTTAGGGCAAACGTTCAACCAATTGAAAAACAACAATTGACTAAATTTTTCTGCAATACAAAAGCCAGAAAAAATACTCAGAAAATTTCTCATAAGAGTAAGAAGGTTTCACACCATACACACTCTCCACAGAGGATGTCACAAAAACAGTTTCTTTCTACTTTCAACTGGTTTCAGCCATTGCAATTTGATTTGCATAATGACAAACTTGAAAATGATATGTCACTTAACAATGCAGGCCTTACTGTGCCTATGCACTGGGACTATTTGGATAAAGATTTGGTGGGCAATAAAAACAAAACTGGGAAATCATTGGGACAGTCCCATACTCGTGTAAAACAACAAAATGGTTGTCAAAATACTGCATTCACGACACTACCTGAATGTCCTGTGCAAATTCCCCTTAATCGCAAGGGCAGCACAAATGGAAATTACTCCAAATTGGGTCAATTCCACAAAACAAAGGCCATTACACAGGAATTGATGTCGGATAAGCAAAGTCATGACTACCAAGTTACATCTCAGTCGGTGGACAAAAATAAAAGTGCAAAATTATTGGAACAGTCCCCTACTCGTGTTAAACAACATGATTGTTCTGAAAATGCTGGTTCCTGTACATTACCTAAATGTCCTGTGCAACATACTTTCAATTTCAAGGGCAATAAAAACGGAAATGGGTCAAAATTGGGTCACCTGCACACAACAACAGAGGACATTCCATATGACCTAACGTCTGACAGTCATAAGTCTGAACATCAAATTAACGCCAATTCAATAGAAAATATAAATAAAACTAGAATATCAGTGAACCAGTCCACCAGTCATGAGAAACAAATTTCACCTCACAATGTGTCCTCTACTACACCAACTAAATGTCCTGTTCAACTTCCTTTTCATTTCAAGGGCAATAAAAACGGAATTGGGTCCAAATTGGGTCACATGGACAAAACAATAGAGGACACCCCACATAATTTGATGTCTGATAATCACATTTCTGATTACCAACTTACAGTTAATCCTGCCTCCATTCATTTCTTGGGCAATAAAAACGGAAATGGGACTAAATTGGGTTCACAGGCAGACCAACATATAACTGGTGAAACTTACATTCCAAGGTTGATGCAGACTGATGCTACATACTTCTCGGATCCGACAGTTACTGAGGCACAACAGTTACCTTGTAAACGTGCAAGACAAATACACTCAGAAGTATATCAATCTCGCTTTCAATCGATTGATCATAAGAATTGTCTATATCAGAATGACAAAAACTTTGGCTTCATTCCATTCAATGACCTTATGGTATATACAGGACCAGATATCATTTGGAGTACAGTCCCTGATATCATTGAAGCTCATGCGAAAGTTAGAAAATCGGGGCTACCTAACTTTATGAATGTACGCATCCCACTTAAAACACAACTTAAGGTTCATTGTTGGAAAAAATACTTACACAAATACTGGGACCAACAGCTAGTTGACCTCATACAATTCGGCTTTCCTCTTGACTTTGATAGACAGGTTGTTCTACAGTCCACTGAGGTGAATCATTCCTCTGCATTGAAACATCCGGATCATGTTTCAAATTATATACAGGAAGAGCTTCAGTATGGAGCAGTATTGAGACCTTTTAAGCAGTTTCCCTTCCACTGCCATGTCTCTCCATTTCTTACTAGGGAGAAGCCGAATTCTACTAATAGAAGGGTGATACTAGATCTAAGTTTTCCCCCAGGCAATTCTGTTAATGCAGGGGTCTCTAAAGATAAATACTTGGGATCATATTTCGAACTTAAGTACCCTTCAGTAGATCATATTGTTGAGAGCCTAAAGCAGTTAGGCCCCACAGCTTTGCTTTATAAAATAGATATAAGCCGAGCCTTTAGACATATCAGAATAGATCCTGGGGACTTAGACTTATTAGGCCTTAGGCATGATGACTATTTTATCGACGGAACTTTGCCGTTCGGTTTTCGGCATGGTTCGGTTTTCTTTCAACGCTGTACGGATGCAGTACGGTATATCATGAAAGATAGGTTCAATTTTCCCAACTTATACAATTATATAGACGATCTGATCTATACCGGCCTTCCTGCTGATATATATCAGTCTTTTGATACTTTAAAAGCTTTATTGCAGGAATTAGGCCTAGAAATTAGTGTTGCAAAGCTCATACAGCCCACTACAGTGGCAGTTTGTCTAGGCATACAAATCAATACTATTACTAGAACTCTTAGCATCCCTAAAGATAAGTTGAAGGAAATAACAGAGATATGCCTCTCTTATGTTTCAAAAAATAAGGTTACAAAGTCACAATTTCAGTCTCTTCTGGGTTCACTTCTTTATATAACTAAATGTGTGAAACCGGCTCGTTTCTTCTTAAACCGTATGCTGTCGTTGCTTAGGCAACATACATCTACAAACTATGTCATACTTGACCAGGAATTTCAAAAAGATCTCAATTGGTTCAATACGTTCCTGTGCCAATATAATGGAATTACTTTCTATGACAAAGTTCTGCCCCAAGATAAGGTCTTCTTGGATGCTTCTCTACAAGGCCTAGGTGGGGTCTTCAAAAATATGGTTTACAGTTTACAAATTCCGAAAGGTTTTAATAATTATACAATAGTACACTTAGAGATATTAAATATTGTCGTCGCTTTGAAGGTATGGGGGCCGTTTTGGAAGAACCATGCTATTGAAGTCAAATGTGACAATATGACAGTAGTGGAGGTCTTAAATACTGGCAGAGCCAGAGACCTGATGCTGGCCACAAGTGCACAAAATATTTGGTTGCTAACCTCCATGTATAATATAGATCTGGTGGTTACCCATATTCCAGGAGCCAAGAATGTTGTGGCTGACCTGCTATCCAGATGGCACCATACTGACCATGATATCAGTAGATTGAATAGCTTGGTCCCAAATCATCAGTGGTTGCCAGTGCATATAAATCATACAATACTAAATACAAATATCTAATACTTGTTTGTTCTTTTCAAACTGTTCAACCCTATTTCGAATCTACCAATCACACTTAACCTTTCATTGGAAAACAGGTAGCAATCACTTGAGGGATCACTTTGAATTTTGTAAACAAATTAATACCATTGAAAAGGAAAGAAAAGTTTTTTATGACTGGTTTTAGAACTTGGATTATGAGATTTAATATTTTACATATTGATGTTAAACGTTAATTAACATAACAGCTAATGCATTATGAGTAAAAAGAAGACCAGCCGTGGAAAAAAGAAGGCAGCATCTTCTGCGAATTCTAGGACTTCTACCAAGCAGGTGAGCTCTGATCACACTGATCTGAGCTGGTAATTCATTCAATCTGCCATCCCAGTAGAAACTGATCCGATAGTTGCTTCAACTTCTTCCCAGTCCCTACAGGCACAGAACAAGTCAGACTCAATATTGGAATTGTTACAGAGATTGGATGGGTCTAACCAGCCCTTTATCAAACGAGTGAGAGAGTTGGAATTCCAGAAATCAGTTAACTCCACAGCTAGGAATCCCCAGTCACAATCTGACACGCCAACCTTTAGACCCCAGTTACACATTCACGGATGACCCGCTGGATCGTGGTCATCCGTAACATCTGCAATGTCCGTGTGAGATCTGTAGCGGCATGCTGCGGTAGCGTAGTGACATGTCAAGGATCAGATAAGATCCCTAGGCTGTTACAGAAAAATCAAACAGTCTTTACGGACCTTAGTAATTGTAGCTCTTCCGTAACTCATCTGTAGCTCATCTGTGAGTGTCCTTATTGTCTGTAAACCCATCCTGGATGTCCTTGTGGCATCCCTTTCATCCTAGACGCTTCTGCGCCAACAAATATCCCCCCAAAATTGCCGGATCTAACCAGATCTGCTACGGACTGACACGGAAAGGGTTTGCATATTAAAAAGACCGTCAAAATACCAATCATTTGTGCAATCTTTTCATTCACAAACCTGTCCTTGGGGCACCCTGGCGGTCCGTAGGAGATCTGTAGCACATTCGTGGCAGATCCGTCAATCTTTTACTTGACCCACCCTCATTCCTTGCCAGTTACCATATATGGAACCATGGCCTATATCCGTGGCGCATCTGGCTATGTGTAACTGGCCCCTTACTTCACAAAGCAACCTGCATTCGCTCACTTCCACCCAGAATAGCTTCCAATTATCTGCAGCCAGAAGCTGACGCAAGCACATGTCAGGCGACTCCAGCCACCCTGTACTTGCAACCAGCAGATCAACATGCAACACACTTCCCCTGTGACGGCATTCTACCCAATATCAATGTGTTCAGACAGAAACAAAGCATCTTGCAGCCGGCTGGCCAAGTTTTGGCGTCCTATGAGGCCCAAGCAGAACAGGATGCCTCCCAAGGTAAGGTCCCTACAAAGAAATCAGGCCGTTGGTTTCTCTATTAAGTATTCTCATAAAAAGCACAAAGACGCATATTCGTCAAGTGTGCAGGTCGCCGTTTGATAAAATATACTAAATGTTTAAACCAGTAACTACTATGTGTGTTTTAACAGTTTTAACAAAATCCAAATGTTAGTAAGACTCACCACTGTTGTCTGTTTTTATGAATGTTATTCTATTTGGACTTCCTCTCTTACAACTGAAGACCTGTTAGCAGTATTTTAGATTCAATCTGTATAAGAGAGTCTGGCTCAACAAACTTTCATATATTTATATGGCATAAGGACTGTGTGAAATATATTTGTAACTGTACTTACATGTTGTAACATAATTGTAGCTACATGTCTAAATCTTGTCCTTAATACTGTGGGTACATTCAACAAATAAATAAAATTTATACTAATTGTGTATCTAACATAATAAGTACAGAAAAGCTCACACAATTTCTAATGATTGACTGCTACGAGAGGAAGCGATGTGTGTTGCATACACGTTTATTTGCTCAAATAGTGTACTCTTCCTTGTGCTAACAGGACATAAATATTTTACCTGTGGTGGAAAGGTGCTGTTAGTCAAAGTAATGAAACACCACAACCTACCATTAATGTGATATTCACCATGTCTTGTTACATTTATCTGATACACCCCGCAAGTATCACTGTCACACTATTGTTTCTTTTGCCCCATTTACACTAGAGGCGGTATGTCCTGCAGTTAGAGGTTTTCCAAGGTGACAGAACCGCCTCCATAGATGCCATATACCTTGTGAAATTTGCTGTAGCATTCACACTACAGCCAGTATAATCAATTTGGTGAAATGCCCCAGTCCTTCAACTACCGTCTGAGGTTTGTACGCGACCTTATGACACAGTGGTGAAATGTCCATTTACCTCCACTTGCCTTATGTTGCTGTGTTGCACCGAAAGACAACCGAGTCACAACTTTATATACACAATGGACTACACCTTCAGATACCGTAGCAAGAAATTTATCTGTGCATGCTCACTCTCGTTTGCACATGCTTACAGTTCTGAAATCAGAGGTGGAAATGTTAAAGATTTCAATACTTTGTGGGGACACATAAGGATTGGGACAGTGGGCCACTGACTCACAAGTTTGCAGACGGACACCAGGGGCCGGTTTCATGAAAAGTCTCAAACTGAGCCAGACTCAAGGCTGAGTCAGGGTCTCAAATCTGAGACTTTTGTCTCGGCTGAGTTTTTGGCTCAAATGGATTTCACAAAGGGTGGATCAGCTGAGACCAGTCTCAAGTTATGGTCTCAACTTTTTAATCTCATTTCATATATTTAGTGGGCTTATTTTTAGTTTAAAAAGTTATATTTCATGATTATTATCATTTTAAATATCTTTAATACTCATAATAGAAAGAAATTATATGATACTATATTATTCTAAGTGATCCATAAGATTGAGACTCAACTGAGGTTGAGTCTGACTTTGAGTCCACCCTTGAGGCCTGTCACTTGATAATAGCCTATAAAGCATGTCAATTCTATTGACTTTTGTTATTAGTAAATATTGAATATGTGGCTGTAATTACAAAATAAAATGAAAATAGAAGATTTCAAGATTTATCAATTTCATTTTGGAACAAATTGTATTGCTTTATGTGTGTCTTTTTTTGGCATCAAAGCTTGGACTCAAATTTGAGACACCTCCTTCATGGGCCTGTGACTGAGCCAGGTCTCAAGTTGAGCTTGTTTGTGAAATGCATTGAGTCTGAGTTCACAGACTCAGTAAAATATTTCCAAAATTTGAGACAAAGTCTCAACTTTTGAGTCTGACTCAAGGCTTAAGTCTGTTCATGAAACCGGCCCCAGGTGGTTTGCAGACGGATGCCAGGGACATTTCACAAAATGCAGATCACCGCAAGTGATACTACCTGAAATATCAAAGGGGTATTAAGTGCAACAGGTTTGCACACCAGCGCAAAAATTGTGGAGGTTGTTCAATTCATCTTTCCACTTTCGAAGGTAATTGCAGTGAATATCTCTGGGCCATCCTATTTTTGAAAAAAAAAACATGTTTAAAAAACTTTGAAAGTGAGCATTTCAGTCCTGAGGTTTGCAACCAATGAGTTGTCTGTGACTTATCTAATCTTTATGCTGCTATTATCTATTTAAGATCTACCTTCATGATGTTAAGACTAATCTTGCACATTCTTCTGTAAGGCATTCTGTCCTATTCTGTCAAAAGATTAATTTTTATAGTCCCTGAATTTTATGCACAAGAGTAATCGGGGCTTGCTACCATGGCCTATCTTCGGGAGTCAGAACAGTCAACAGCACGGTTTTGAATCATTTATTAGACCTTTCAAGTTATACCATTACCAATTGAATTTATACACCGCTGGTTATATTACAATTATTATGCTTAAATTGGACAGGTCTTCAAAAACCAAAGGACTTTTTCCTTAGAATTCACTGCTTTAATTAAATTAAATGCTTTATTGTAGTAACATTATTTGATTTTGGTAAAACCTTCATCCATTTACCAGATTTCATGTGACAATATGAAAAGGCATGTAAACAGCAGCCTCAGTTTTAAAGTAACTGAGTAAAGCTGATCGAGGAATTGTACCATGCACATATTTTCATGTTGAACATAACCTCATTTATTAAGTGATTGAAATCTACGTGCAATGACATGTCTAAAGCAAAGTGTTAGTCTTATGTGTTCGTTTGTAAGACTTTTTGGTCATAATACTTACCATTTCCATCTGGACAGATCAATAGTTTTTCCCTTTTTTCACTCCTTTTAAACAAGACTAGTCAGTTTAAAAGAGTATTAATGAAGTCTAACCTGTAAGTCATAATATGTCATAGTTTTACTTTAACATTATTAACCACTGTATAAAGAGGGATTGTTTAGCACAAAGTTATCTTCACGTGTATAGTATATAAAGTACTAAATCGATTCCCAAACTCAATCCAAGACAATTTTGGCAATTAATGAGACAAAAAATCTGTGACTGAATTATTTAGAGAGACAGTTTGAAACTGAGGGAGAAAGGGAGTTGGAACAACTTGATGAAAGCCTTAAAAATACATCAAAAGCTAAATCTCCAAGTCGGATAGGGCTTCCAGGGTTATAGCAACAGCTAGTTTTGTATCCTTATTGATATTGATTTGAAAACTTATTTTAAACTTGAGATTTAGACAGCCGGCAAGTTATTCAATTGTAATAAAAATTGCAGAATAAGTTCAAATAGCACAAATATTTTGTGTTGCTATGTGGTGTTAACTTGAAGTAGCATAGTGGGTTTTGTTTGGTGTTTGTATTGCCCATTGCCCTAATATATAGGCAGTACACAGGGGGTTTTGCTACGTTTTCATACTTTTTGTATAATTCCATTTTCTATTGGTATGTCCAGCTTATAATGACTATAGGGCAAATTTATTCAACAGCATTACAGTGTCACATGAAGTTAACACAATGACCATGGAAGAGAAATGTATATTTATTAACAAAATGTGTCAAAAATCTAGCCCAAATATATATGTTTTTCCTGAGAAAGAGTATTTTATATGATTGATAATGTTTACATTGCTAACTAGATTCCAAGTTAATCGAGAAAAAATAGCTAAATCTTATGAGTTTGCATATGATAATGTATTTTAAGATTATGACAACGTATAGGTCTTCATACCTACAGTTGGTACAGGTGACATATAAGCCCATGTAGGGCTGGGTACAACTTCATCTGTTATAATTGACTCTGTATTTATAATTGTATGTACATGTCACTACAATAAATAAACTATCTGTCTATAATACTTCATTCCTCCGTGTACTGCCAGACATATGTCAGTAAGTTTGTATATTGTAACAATTCCAGCTTTCTGTGGCCACAAGCACAGAAGTTTTAAATTGTTCAATATTTCCACCTACCACAGGTAAGAAACAAGGTCACCTCCTACAACCGACCATTGCTACGGGCCGGCCTGTCATTTGTCTCTATCTATTCAGCTGTATTTCCTACTAATTCTGAGTCAATCTGTATTGTTCTGTGTCTGCCATGAAGTTGTATGTTTACCGCAACATAACTGTATCTATAAAGCATCTTTTCTGTATCTTGTCTGTGTCGAATTATGGTCATTGTTCTCCGCAATTCTGATTCCCTTCTGTAGCAAAACTGGAGGTGTTTTTGTTGTAGATTTTTTTTTGCTATCTACATTTTGATTCAGATCTCTCCTAAAATGTAATAACTTCTCACAGTGGCCAGGTCCTACCCCCATAATGTAGTTCAGGAAGTTCAGCTCATTCTGTTGGAGTAATGTTAAATTTTAGATGTTTTTTGTGTCCAGAATATGGTCTAGATCTTTCCCAAAATTGAATCACCCTTTCCTGTGGTCAGGCCCTACACACACAAGAAAATGTCAGAAAGATCCATTCATTACTTTAGAAACTATCATAAACACAGACACAGAAAGATACAGACAAATGCATTCAAACCATAACCTCCTGATGGCGGTAAAAAGTATATTTTAGGCTGCAATCCAATTCATCCTCAAAAACGAATGCTAAGCATTCAGTGGAGGTCTGCAATTCATCATTGTTTTATATTTGCTTGTCAAACACACTTTTAGTTCACTTACTCATGAGTAAACTATCTATCCCATTAATGGTAATAAAAGACTGATTCAATTATGTCTTTGCCTGCTTTGACTGATATTTAGAAATGACTAAGCCCAAGAGACACATGTCCAATATTCCCTAAATTTAAGACTATGCCAACTTAATTAATAATGTTGTGGCATGTTAAAAACAGCAAGAGAGTGGGTAACACACTCTCCTCCCACCTCTGAGGTGGGTGGTTCAAATCCCAGACCAGCTACTATGGGGAAAGGATGGTAGTTACAAAAGCCTGTCAAGGTTTAGTGCAGGATCTAGGTGGTGTTGTGGGTAACACACTCGCCTCCTAGGTATGAAGTCTGTGGTTCAAACCCTGAACCCTGTGTGGTATAGTTGAAAGTTGCTTACTGATGCCCATCAGGTTACAGTACAAAATCTTGATTAACTATTATTTACTGATTTCCTCTGCCCTCAAAACTACCCATCATGATATAACCTATACAATGTGCTGAGAGCAATGTTAAACCCAAATAAATCAATTTAAACTAGACCCCCACCCCTTTGTCGTCAGTAGGGGAGAGGACAGGGGATTGTAATCCGGTCCAGTTCTTTTTTTCTGTCCACTTCCTTTGGATACGGGTTTTATATTTTGGGTATATCTATGGCTGGGTCTTCCTCAAAGATGAGTCGGATACCCATTGGTTCTGGAACATTTGTTTTAAGGATTTTTCCCAGATATCTAGTTCCAGAACCTCTGTGTGAGGGTGCTCACTCAGACATGTCTTGTTGAGTATGTGTATTTCCTCATACACGAGAGTCCCACACATTAACTGGCAAACCTAACTCATCTGTTCCCTTAATGTATAGGTGATCCAAACAACGTTCTATTTATTAATATGTTACTCCAGTAATGAAACCCACGGTATTTCTTCGAATTTTAAGAAATGAAAAAAAAAACTCTTGGAAACTTTCACATAGATATGACCCTAATTCACTGGTAAAAGGAAGATAAAAATCATATTTACAATACAAGTGACAAAATAGCACTCTTGATATGTATGTTGTCTTCTGTACCAATGTATGCTCGTATTAGATATTTGTTTACATTTAAAAAGTGACTAAATTACAGTTATGAGGTGATGAACGAAAGCAGTGCCAACTAGTTTGTCACGATTCTACAGAGAAAACTATTGGGCATTGTAATTTTGGCAGTTACTTGCAGATGGTTGTTTCTAGTTCAGATTCAGATTAATTATTACCCTTGAACCCTGAAGTTGAGAGGCAAGGGTATTGTAATTAGGCTTCTCTGCCTGTGTGTGCAAAACTCAAAAACTATACACCAGATCCAGTAATATTATCACACAAACTGGTGTCAAAAGAGAGTGCACTACATGGTTTCGATTCTGGTAGTGTAATGTGACTCTATATTGAGGTGTTATGGTGCTATCCGTCAACATAAAGTGACATCTTTTTACAAAGGCCCATTTCAGATTCTGTAGTGACTCTGTTTTACATCCTCCTTTTGTAAGAAATCGAAAGTGTGAAGCTAAACAATGGCATCACACCCAGATGCAGAAGGTAATATGATCAAATAATGTAAGGCAAATGTAAATTTCTTTAAACTTACAAATAGCAAAATCCTTTGAAGATACAAAAATACCAGTTGTTCTTTTTAGAAACCATGAATTGAGATGGAACTTAGATCAGAAACATTCAGAAGGTTAGATTTTGAATGCAAGCTTTGATGGGCGATAATACGATATTAAGTCACACACAGGCAATGCTTAAGCTGTGTAAATTGGGCCGGTTACAGCCCCTTTTTCGTTTTATCACCAAAGATTTTCTGTGAGTGGATATCCGGATTAACTGGATGGAAAATTGGATAAAGCTTTTAACACTATCAAGAAGAGTAGTATTAAGTGGTGACACTGATTTTACACAATGTCCTCTTCTTGCAACTTGTTTACACAGACCAACGATGTTTATGTACGAAGATTAATTTTTGTATGATTTATCTGTATGTATATTATTGATACTATTCACATGAATAATCTCTCAAGATGTTTTTAACCGAAAAATATCTCTCTCAGAAACAATAGTGTCATTTGCCCCTTGCGTACCTACTTCAGTTAATACTTTATGTGAATTTATTACGCAGCAAATATACTAAAATATATGTAGCAATATCTGTTGTATATATATTTTTTATATTTATTTTCATAATTATATGACCAACAGAGATATATTAATATATTAACTGTAAAATGCAGAAGTTCCCAGAATTCCTTACTGTTTCTGTGAGGTTTGTGTTCGGTAAAATCCCCTTGTCCAAAATGACATGAAATAAACTGTAAACATTTTTGGCCCCTAAATTTTATATATCATATTTTCGCATGTGCAAAGACAACCAGCACCTTTAAATGTCCAACAAATAACAATATCTCAATTTCAAAAACAAGAAATGTTGTCTAATGTAAATAATTATGATGGTAACTTTTTCTATAAAAAAATAAAGGAATAAAAATTGGTCAGTTTCGAAATCAGTCTATGTCAATATTTAATATTAGTGTGTGTAATAAATTGCTATTATGATATTGCTGCTAAAAGAAAACTAAATATAAAAAAAAAACTGAATATAAAAAACTTTATATTAGGACAGTTTTCTATTTGGTTAATTTGTTAGGATTCAGTCATTATTGCTGATATTAGTGTTTCAAAGTATTCATCACAACATTGTTTTACCTGCTGGGTTTGAGAAGGGATATTAGGGCAATCCAGTTTTACTAATACACTTATTCAAAAAGGGAAACACAAGTTTTATAAAGAAATAAATGACAATATATCCTTTGTTTCTTTTTTTTTGGCTAAGTATATGTCTAATATATTTAAAGGATACCTGAAATGCACTCATTCACTCTAATTTGATAATTTTAGATGACTAGTATGCAAATCAATAACATATCCAAACAAAAGAGTAATCGAAGAGCGCAGCTCTCTGCCGAGAAGCCCATGTCTGACCTGAATGTTTCCTGTTCTAGATCCTTGTATCTTGCATTCAGCTAGGATATGGATCACACTCAGGTATATCAAAGATGCTATTGTGACAGTATCTGGACATTTTGGCTAAGCCATCTCACAATTAATTGTGGAGGTACATATATTCGTATGCTGAAAAAGGACCCTATCTGGAAATGCTAAAAAGATCCTTCAGAAAAAAAACCTCCTGGATCCAGATGGTGATCTAGATAATTACCAAAATCGAGTAATCTGTTCTTTGTGTCACTGTCAATATTTCCTAGAAGTTTCATCAAAATCTGCCCACACCTTGTTGAGTTATTTTGCAAACAGACAAACAAACAAATGCCAGCAAAACCATAACCTCCAAAATAAAGGAGTTTCAAGGAGTAAAGGTGCAACAAGATCTGTGGATTGGTCGAACAAGCCTTGGTAAAGGTTCGAGTTTCTTTATAATTAGGACAAACGTTTAGTTTACATAACAAAGACTCAATTTATATAATGTACTTTTACACACAATGACATAACATTATTATACTGCTAAGACAAAGATCTGCCCAATTAGGTTTTTATCTCCTACCATGTACGAGTGCATTATGAAATACAAATGTATTTGTTTGTATGTTTCAAAAAGGATATGGTACAAATCTGAGCCGCCTGAAGCAAGGCAAGGGTTGAGTACTATTTTAGTACATTTCTGATGCATTTTCTGACCTAATAAGTGAAAATTAAACTGCAGATATCAATTCTGTATATGAAGAAATTTTTCTTCATGTTAGTTTGCAGCATTTCTGAAACGTTTACAAAGGATTCCCCATAGTTATGAATTAAGATATGAAGAAGTTAAACTGTCAATCAAAATCTCAGCTGAGATATTATACTCTATAGATTAACTATTCATTCTGTAGAATTGAAAAGACCCTCAGAAGGTAAACTGCCTACTATTCTAAATCAGGCAATATCAAAATCTCAGTAAAAATCCTGTTTAGATGAAGCAATTAATCACAAAACCTACTTTCAATTGGGTCATTTAGGAAGGAGTTTTTTAACTGAGAAAGAGAACAATATATTCAGGGGCTGAAAAAAAATACATCACACACTAAACCTCTCAATAAAAAGGGTTGCCAGGGAAGTAACAACTAACCGTTCTGTGCCCTTATTGATATTGGACTGTGGACTTATTAAAGCTTTGAGCTTCAGACAGCTTGAACTTCTCTCACAATAAAAAAACTTTCCCAGAATGAGGTCAAAAGCCACATGAATTTCCTTTTCATTTGCTTTGCAGCGTCAAAAAAAAAGTGAGGTAGCATATGGCCCTGTGGGTTTGTTTATATTTTTGTAACAAAAGGGGACACAGATGGTGGGCTGGGCTGTATTCTCATTAAAATAGAAGGTTTCTTAGGCAACTAGTGGTGGTCAAGAGTAATGCAGTTTGATCTTATTATTATAATTGATATATCTTTGACTGGAAAATATTGCAGAGGAAGATGAAATATTTATTTGGTCTAAAATGATAATTTATTGTGCCTGAGCTAAGTCACTAGAACATTTCAGTTTAAAGAAAAACGGCAAATGAGGAATTACTCAAATTTAGGCATTTTTTTGGATATTGAACGAGCATGGGTACTTCATTGTCTTGTTAGTGACAAGAAAAAATGGAAGAATTAATTAAATGAAACATCTGGAAGAGTGAACACATTCATTAAACACCTGCATATTTTTTCATTAAAAGATATACCAGGTCATTTTATTGGCTCTTGTGTAGGCACCCCCACAATGCTCTATTTCAGATTTTTTTTTTAATTTTACAGTTAGACCCCGCTTTCACTTATCTGTTTGAGTACTTCATCATGAGTCCCTAGCATTGTAAACAATAAACTGCATTTTGTTTTGTTTTAGAAGAAATAACAAAATCTACAAATACTATTTAAGTTACTGGTTATTGAACACATCATTATTTTAGGATTTCTGCTGATTATATATCCCACTTTACATTCATTGTCAAATAAAGTTTATATCCTGCAAAGTCAATCCCTGTTTCAAATTATGGCTCATATACACGTTCGGTTAATTTTTTACCATATATGTTGCAAGAATACAAAATCCGGGATTTTGTTCAGTTTCAAATCCCTGGAAGCCTGATTTGATTTTTAAAACCAGTCTGACAACTATGACGCCATTCTGAAAAACCTGGTACAATTTTTTTCCTATCTGCTTCTGGAGAGGATATTCAGTAGCATTCTGGATCCTTATGTTTGAGAGATGAATTGATTTCTATCTGCTTCTGCAGTGATTCCTAAATAGTTGAATTTTCGGGCGTTTTCTATGTTGGAGGCATGGATTAGTCACATCCCAATGAAGATTTGTGCAACATGTAATATCAGAATTCCTGATTAAAGAGCTTGTAGTCAAATTCCAAGAGATTCATTTTGGAGATAAATTTTTAAGCCAAGTCTATCATTATTGTTCCTTGTTATGGTCCATGGAGAAAGCACGGTAGCAATTACCTGGTTGCTTTCAACAGTAAAAGACAAATAAAGTTTTATTTGAAAAATTTATCAGACAATTAAAATGACAATTACAGTCAACTGAGATACTCTTAAAAGTTCATACAATAATACAACAATACAATGAAAAAACAATCTGACCTGACCACCATCCTGTCCATATAACTAACAGTTAAACAAGTTTGTCCAGTGCGTTCAACAATCTGTCCTGGGATCCATTTGGCATCCACTAATATAAACGCCTGTATCCTGTCATCCATTCAGAGTCCAATAACACAAAATATCTAGATCCACACACTATATCCAGTTCACTCCAACAAGAGTTCACCACAAAATGTATGTAACAGCAGTTCCAAAGACCTCTGTCTGCGTAGCACACCAACTTTAAAAACTCATGTGGCCAGGTTTTCCAATCCTTTACACACTGGAGATTACAGGAGGTTCTATAAAGAATGTTAAAAATACAGACTAGAAGGTTCTAGAAAGAAAGGTTAATACATTTCTAGGGAAAACAGGGTGTTTCCCATCATCTAAAGATAGATCATTCCAGTTTTGCACAAGAGAGGTCAGCACTAGCAAGACGAATTCTGTAGACTGTAGAAAAATCAATAATTCAGTGTCCGTATACGGTAAAAGAACTCTGCTCATAACAACATTGTCCTTGTTAAAAGACACACTGGCAGAGTCCCCTTTTTGTAACATTCATTGATGATCAACTGTTGTTCCTTATCATTCCTTAGGACTATGTAGCATTTATTGCTAGGAATTACTGCTAAATATCGTGAGATCACTTTACGACCAGTTCCTAAGTCATTCCTTTACCATGGAAGATCCTTTCAGGGACTCGCTAAATACCTTTAGGAACTATTTGTTTGTTTTTATTGCTCTTGAGGTTGTCCAGAGTAGTTCACAGACAGATTTGCACAATTTTATCATGAAGTTAGAAGTATATTCATCCATGGAGGTTTTCAAATCATTCATGACAATGGAACAGAGCCCCTGGTGAGAGATCCGTTGTACTATCAGAAATCATTTGGGAAACACTCCTTGAATGACCCTTTTTGTTGTTTCTGGTAATTCTGGAGCAAATTCCTTTCTGTCTGCTCAAACACTCCTGTCTGCTAAAAAGTCTTCCTAAACAGGAACAAACACTTCCCAATGTGTTCTAGATTGAATTCTGAGCATTTTTGTTGGTAGGGAATGACATAGGAACTGCTGCTGGCATACGCAGAAAGTGATCCTGTGATGTTCGGCAGTGATCTGCCTGTAAATTGACATTGATGCAGGATTCCAAATGACAACAGAATTAGTAAGGATAACCATTACTATGATTCAGAATTGACTTGCAAACTTCCTGAGACTTGTTAAACAACATTGACAGCCAATAGTAATGCATCTAGGATGGTACCTTTTAGGTAAATGTGAAAAAAACACAATAATATGGGGGAATAATTGTCACAAAAGCTGATTTTCAGCAAAAACCTGTTATTTGAAAATTATTGAAATGCTGTATTTTAAAACTCTGTTTATTCTAAGTCTATTAAATTAAATTTAGCTTGTTTGAAATCCTGTTTATTGGATATTTGGTTATTGGGAATTTCTTTATTGGAATTATTATTTTTGCCACTTAAAAATATTCTGCTATTCCCCCCAGTAAGATTAGAATCATCCTCAACAAATATTCTATTGTTTTATTCTGTTATCTATTATCCCTCAGTCTTAGGTATCATCTGTGGAATATGTATTATCCTTTTAGTACCTGAACCTTCATTGTGGGTATTGAAACATGTCTTTCCTGTACCCAATACCCAGGTTCCATTTGCAGCCTTTGGTGCTAACTGGCCACATGGCCTGTTATTTGTGGCCATTCCTAGATAAATTCATGTCTGCCACGATTTTTTAATGTTTATTTTAAGATTGAAAATTATATCTTCATGACCATCTATAGAGAGCTAAGTTCCTTGAAGATCGTACATTTCTCCAGTCTTTTGGCCATGATACTGTGTTGCACCATTGTACCACCTTATGATATGATTCACCCTTAAGCCTCTCTTATCCCATCGTATGTGCATGTATTTGCTGCACGTACAATTTTATAACAAAATGTTGAGATTGCAGAGAGACCCCGCAATGAAAATTAGCATGTAAATTATTTTCTGTGTGCTCACAACATGGCTGCACATGCATCTACCAGTAATTCTCAAAGGTAATTTACGAGAGAGAGAGAGACATGGGCACATGTGATTCCCGTGCTATTGTTGTAGGTGCTCCCCATTTACTTACGGGATGTGCATGTGCCGTAAGATACACTTATGTGTACCTTGGATGTATATAAACTCACTGTGTGACCCTGTAGCTAGTCGCAGTCTGTTTTTTTTTGGATGTTCAAGTAGTGACACTCTTGTTGGGACAATTCAGCTTGTTTTGTTATGTGCAAATCTCTATTACACCATTACTAGTATATGCTTTATTTTTCCATTTTTAACGATATTCTTAGCACACTTATGTTTGCATGTTCATACAAATAATTGTATTAAACAACGTGAAAGACACATCTATGGACAACCTAAAATCATTAAGAAATTCGTAGTAATTTGTCTTCTGTCATAGCTGCACATGTTGATGGTTAACCGTATTTTGGAACAGGTTAGGCTGCAGCTAATTACCGGGGTTCCACCCCATAGCAGATAAAATCAGATCCCTGCAGGCAATGAACAATGATCTAGACACCACCAAAGCTCAAGAGAAAGTCTTCAAGTCACTGGGACCAGCTTTGATTCAGAAAATGGCACATTAAGAGCTGCTGCAGTAATCTGGTCACAGAGTTGGAGACGTAAACTACACTTGGCTACTAATAAAATATAAATGATCCCCAAGTTCTATGATAAAAAAATCCAGGAAGAATTGAACCATGAGTCCAGAACAAGTTTTCCAATTTTTATGTGCTTTTGAATGCTGGAATAAAGTTGGAAATAATTTTGAAGCTCATGACCACCAGAGATACCTACAGGTCATTGGCCTTTCATTTTCAATTTGGAAGGTCGAGCATCATTTGTACCCAGGTTATGCAGGGGCACCTGTGATTAATTCAACAAGAAGTCCTGACTTACCCCACCAATTTTGAAGATTGGCTTCAACTGGAACAAAGGTTCAGAAACAGATTGAATGTTTCTCATGCAGTCGGCATCATAGATAATAAACCACATCCACCTCAGGAAACCCAACAAGTATATTTTGGATGTACACTGACAGACCAGGGTGCTGTTCAGATGTACAAATATTCTATGACTGTGAATTCAAAACCATACCAGAGGATGGGACAATTGGTCTTCCAGAGGTTCAACGAATTGCAAAAGACAAATTATAAACTATTTTCTGAGAGGTGACACATCATTTTGTCGTGGCAGGAGAGTGGTCGAAAATGCATTTAGAATATTGCTGAAACGATTCAGTCTACTTTTAACTGCCGTATTACATGAACCAGAAAGTGAAACAGAACTGACTCTGATCAGGTGACCCATATAGAAACCTTTCCAGAGCACCCAAACAGAAGAGGGATCATAAAACAAACTACTTTGGCTATGAAGGAGCAGTTGTGTGAAAAGATGACCACATTTAATGAGCACACATTGACACATATGCGCACACCCTGTGAGTCCATTTTGTCCTTTTCAACAGTATCCACATGTATAAATATGGACACTTTTTACACCTTCTGAGACAAATGAGACACATTTATACTGAGCTTTAGACATCGTGATCAAGAAATTTGAACCAAATGCCATGGAAGCACTTATCCACTCTGACCACCTCTTTAAAGGGTTTGAATCTGGGCAACTGAAGTTTTTATCTTTCAGTTTTGGTCATTGTTTATGTTTATTAGTTTTCTGAACCATTGTATAAATTAGCTTAAACTTTTTAAATTTGAATATGGGTGTATTAAAACAGGCATTTTCATATTCCCAACTTTGATCCCAGTTCTTACTAACTTTGTAATTGGGGCCAAATATTTAGTGATTCGTAAATGTCAGGAAGCAAAATATAGGACACTGGTTGAAGTTTGGACAATATAAAACATACTTCATTCATTTTTACAAGTCAGCGATTTTGCTTCCCAAAGGATCTTCAGGATCTTCAGCCTGCTTTGCCATAATGCCACTTTGTTGGATTGAGATGGTTGGTAAATAAAGTAACGCTGTTGAATTCTACGTACATCATCCCTTCGCGTACAAATGTAAACAAACAACTCACGGTAAAATAAAACGTAAATTACATGCAGCAAATATAAAGTTAAATAATTCAGTGGGGATTTTTATCAATATTTCATTTAAAGATCGACTACTCATTAATATGACATTACAGAATTCTGTGGGGGATTTTAACCAAAAGACTGTTTGCACATCCATCACTAAGCATGTTTAGTTAATGGAACAGCCAACATGGCGCTGGATTTGTTTTGAATTTTGCGTAAGATTTACTGCTTATTTTGACCAAAATATTAGTGTAACCATTTTAGAATAGGAATAAAAGACAAAATCTCATGCTTTGTGATGGTTTTAAACTATCGATCTGCTGTATTAAAGCTCTCAGCCCTTCGGGCTTCGTGGCTTTAATACAGCCGCTCGATAGTTTAAAACTGTCACAAAGCACTCGAATATGTCTTTTATTCCTATATTACAGGTATGTCTAATCATGTTGTATTGAAATCATATAGCTTACCTTCAAAAGTCCTGGGCTCTTACTTAGGATTTTTTCCAGATAAATCATATACTTCTGACTGTTATTGCGAGTGGGGATGCATTTACAATTTCCCTCTTTTTTGGCATACTTTGGCACTTTTCAACCCCTAATTCATCCAACTATAATATCTGAATTTTTGTCCAGCCAATCCTTGAATATGGAACCACCCATACATTAGAAGGGTGTGAATGGGTTTATTAAAACATACTGTGCCAATTCGTTATTATTCCACTTATCAAATTGTCAAGTGTATAAAGAGCTTAATGCATGGATTATGAAGCCCCAGAGGGGATATTGTATGAATGTTTTGTCAGTTCTCTCAAAGTTATTGAAAAAGAAATTGTTTGTTCTCACTTTTTTATCTCCTCTAAAATGGGGAGGGAAATCGGGCAAGCTACTGAATCAGTATTTATGTATTTGACACCATTTATTGTGGACAACGGAACTGTCATTATTCTTCAGTTACTGTATTGGCTAATTTGTTATTTATGTATATTTAATATATTATTGGAATCTCAAACGGATATAACCTATCTATAATGTACTATTGTGATACATTAATACTATGTTCATTGATTAAGATATATGGATTAGACATAGGCCAATAACGACACAGTGGTGGGAGTCTTATATTAGCCAGTAGTATTCCTAAGTAATTGGATATTCATATTTCAATAACATTCCAGTCTTTTGTGTAAAATATCTTGTAAGTAAATCTGGAGCCATAAAATATGTGAAGACGCTTGAGTTTACGTTGAGTGTTAACTGAGGTGAGTACTCACAGGTCATAAGCCGAAACTATAAGGGAAAAAAACTTCAGGTTAATATTAAACTTAATGTTTATCATATATAACAAACCCTGCAGAATTCTACATTTCTTTCTGTACATGTAAATACTGAAAAACACCACAATTGAAAATCATAACAGGGCAGTGTGAACAGACAATTCATCTCAAGATACAGAAAGACTTTTTTCCCTAATCATTTCTGATTTTGAAGTCAGATCTGCAACAGCCAAACTTCCAGACTTGTATTAGATATTATTAGCCTTGCTTAAACATGTTTTTCTTTATATTGTTTTGTTTTTAATAGTTTTAAGCTCCTTACAAGTAATCTGGAAAATGTGACTCAATTCCTCGTTTGGGAAGAGCTGATTTGTGGTTAATTGCTTTATTTTCGCCCACAAAATAAACTGCATCATATTTCAACTTATAAAATGGCTAAATGTATAAAACTTTAAAGAATGATAATAGTTAGTTCAGTTATAAGATTAAGACACCCTTATAATGATCAAAATATACACAATTTTAGCCATTCTACCCTAGTGTTGTTATTGTGACAATGGAGTGGTTTTCGAAATTGGGTACATCAGTAAATATATGTATAAGTTAAAAATTGTAAAATAATAAAAGTTGAAAATAGAAACACTTCAGATTACCAAAACATTATCAAATAATCATCAATTTAAACTAGAATCAATTTATTTCTGCTATTCTGTATCCATCTTAAGTTGCTTTCAATGAGTCGGTCATCTTTCTTTAACTAAGGTTAACTGAATCCCTTCATTAGAATGTAATTAATGATTCATTGCAGCCTTAGTTATTATATAAATAAGTAATGCTGGGTTCGCAGTTTTCTGATCTGTGATCTCCAATATAATTCTCATATTGTTTCACTGGACAGACCTCTTGTGTATCTAGACAATGATCTGGATCTTTCCCAAAATTTAATCCCTTCTTTCCTTGGGAAGGCTCAACCGACATAAAAATATTATAAAGTAAAGGTGCGTTCATTAGATTTGGGGTGAACGTAAACAGACAAACAGACAGAAAAAAATCCCAAGACATAACCCCCTTGGTGGAGGTAATGATAGCAAGCAACTGCTGATAATATATAAACCCTTGTCAGTTGGCAAGGTCGAAAAAAAGAAATCTAGAGTTTCTATACTCATCCGGATCAGATTCATTGATCCGGATCCTGATCAACCTTTAGCAGGACCAAGTGATGGTTAGACCCCCGCCTTGTGTGAAAATATATAAGCCCTATCTGATATATAGTGAATTTTCAGGTTATGTGCATGGAGATATTAAAAAAAAACATGATTACAATGCCCTTACCCCTACCCATCATGGGAAGAGGATAATGAATGCAGCGTATGTTATTAATAAGTAGAAAACAGTGCATTTTGAGACTTGTGTAAAGGTTAAGTAATTTTTATACATGTTACACATGAATAGAATATTATTCATTTGAGACTTGCTGAATGGCTAAAATATCCTGAGTAAGTTATACATAAATAGAATACAGTGCTTGTGAGACTTTTATAAAGACTAAGCAATCCTGTATATATTCATATTAATAGAATACACTGTATTTGAGACTTTCAGAAAGGCTAGGAAATCCTGTGTATGTTATTAACGAATAGAATATGGTACATTTTGAGACTTAGTATAAAGTATAAAGGCTAAGTAATCTAGTTTGTATTACAAGTGAATAAGAAACAGTGCATTTTGAGACTGGCAGAAAGGCTAAGAAATCCTGTGTATGTTACTTTAAGGACATAGCTGGGAGTTATTGCATTCTGTATTGAACTGTGTGGAATCTATCCGCTGTGGTGAATTAATGGAGGGAAAACCTTCCCATTCAATTCCACAGAACAGTAAAGACAATAGCTTGGTAGTGAAGAAAAGGGTGCTTGGTAGCTCCCAGAGTGACACTTTGAAAAAATCTCTAAGCTTTAAGCTAAGGAGGAGTTTTAGAAATTTGTCAATGCCATAGATATATAACATATACGTATACTTATATATGATACATTTATAGTTAGATATGATTATTAAAGAAGGAATAACATAAAACTGTGGAATGAATTTTGGATCAGTCAGTTATTTTGCAAGAGTGGATTAAGTATATATATATATGTGTGTGGAATTAGTTTAACTGGTACTGAAGTTATAACTAGTAATAGTTGTTTTAGAATTTTGTAGCTTGTGTAACATATAAGTATAACAGCTGGGTATGTAAGGATTAGTTATAGTTGTATTTTCAATTACTACTGTCTTCATAATTAATGCTACAGCTTGTATATTTTGAAAACAGCTAGGGTTATTGTTATTTCATGGTTTCAGCCAGATTACGTGTGTATCACCTTTGATTGAGTACCATGTTAAGTATAATTCTTCCTACAAGTTATTATATTTTTATCTCTGTTCAAAAGTTCTGTTTATAAGAACATCTAATTTTGTTGTTTGACTACAGAACATCATATTTAAACATGACATATGACGTCATTTTTATGTCACCCTTCTTTCTCTGTTTCTATTTCTGTCTTTCAGATGACTGTCGGTAGAAAGCTCATCAGGTGTCTCACTCTGCGTTCTAACAGTCAGTGTGAAAAAACACCCACCCACAACAAACAGTCGTACATATGTGATATATGTTGATCCAGCATTCTCCCACAGATATATGTAGAGATAGATTAATGGGGCATAAAGAAATCTAAATGACAGTTTATCATATGGATAATTAGAAGTCTAAATATTTCCTCGTGGGAAGAAAATTGGAGGGAAATCACGTGTTTATAAGAGTCGTGCAATAGATAGATGTGTGGGATTTCTATCATCATTTATCCAGTGATCTAAATGTTGTGAAGATGTTTTACATGATCTGCAAGCCTTTACATGGTTTTGGCACCAGCAAAAATCAGCTCAGGACAATGTGTGAAATAGATCTGATTATTTTTGCAATAGGGATCAGTTTTTGAGAAGGGTATACTTGGTTTCTGTGGATACTAATAAAGAGATGTATGTGGACCTTTTTGGGCAAAAGGGAGAGCATATTGATGAAACAATCCACTGGATATATTAAGATAAATTGTGCTTTGGTGAAATAGTGCACTGATGAATACACTGATGTCACTGAAAGGTATGAGATATTCTGAACAAAATAGATGAAATATGGCATACAAAGTGGCAACACTGGAGATTGAATTAATTTTTGAAATAAATACTGTATATGTAAAATATTTATGAATAATAGTTTTAAACAAAAATTTTAGAAACTATAGTTCATTTTTATTGATTCTATAGCAGTAAAATAACGGTAGTAGAAAGATAGGAAGACATCTAGGAAAATATGTGATTTTCCTGAACTTTGCAGGAGAATGTATTAAAAAAAAAGACTTTTTTGACGGATAAAACTAAACTTAAATGTTTGTTACATTATACGGAGTGTAAAGATACTCCATTGAATATGATAGCTCTCTTTGAAATACATTCTGCAATTCAAAGGATATCATGTGTGGGATATTTCAATGGAAACATGCTCATTAATGTGGTCACATAATCTGTAATCTGAAAAGGGGAGATCTCAAGGAATGATATTCTATGTCAGTGTGAAGTATTAATATCCCGCCAAAGAATCTGGGTGATGTTATTTACACTTTAATGTATACTGAAAAGCCTGGCTCTGACTTTAAGAAAGCAAAAAGTTTATAGATGAAACGTGAACAGAAGGGTTTTGAAAGACAGCACCAGTTAAATGAATATAAATGTACACTGAAAAGCAAAACTCTGACTCCAAGAAAGTAGAAAAGTTAAGATGAAATATAAAAAGGGTTTTGAAAGAAAACACCAGAGTTAAAATTTTAATATATACATAATTTTAAATATGTTAATATGTCTACAGATGGAATAGAAGAAGTTTTAGTTTGTGTGAAAAGGAATCAAATTGAATGATTATATTATAAAAATTTATAAATGGGAAATGTCTTGCTGATAGAAATGGATCAAGGAAAATTAATGTGAAACATTTGAGTTTAGTAATCCCCTAAAAGTATATAAATTGCTTACAGTATATGAATTACTTCTTTTTGTATATTTACATGGAGATAAACATATGGAAGCAATCCTGCAAAAATTGAAACTTTGACATGCAATTTATAAATTGGCACCAAATCGAAGTTGAACAGGAAATTTAATTTATAACCAAACTGGGCTACTGACACAATTATAAATCATTGTAAGGTTTATCTTGATCGCTCTGTGTTGATTTTGGAAATAGATTTAACGTAGAAATTATATTATTGCCCATAAAAACACTCTTAAGGGTTAATTAGTTGGTATGTTTTTTGTGGGAAGTCTATTAATGAGATGCCCTTGTGCCAATGCACAGTTTTATCAAAAGGAATCCACTCAGATTAACATAAAACAAGCATTAATAAAGAATTTGTATTCCACCTGTGCTTAATTACAACATGTATCAGTAACAACTTTACCATGGATGAACTCTTTAATACTTTCTACCAAATGGACTTATTTGATACAGAAACATTTGATAGTCTAGCAATGGTGTGTTGAAAGAGTATACATACTTGTTTATAGAATGTTAGAGGAGAAACCCCGAGCACCTCACATATTTCCCAAGGGGGTACGGGGAATTATGACGTGTTTCCTGTTAGTCATAATCCCCATGGCAACTATATTCACGTTTTGCAGTTTGTGGGTATACAAAGCGAAAAAGGTAAGTAATAACAATAATATATATTAATCCATATTAATATTAACAAAGTGGATACAATAAAGTGTAAATATGTTGCTGTATAAAGCTCAAGCATGAAAAACTCATAGATTTATGATTTCATACCAAGATAAAATCAAGTACTGCCACACCTCTGTCGGTAAAATTCGCAAGTTGAATGAGCACAATAACTAATACTTAGGTCATACCTGTGTAGGGATCACAATTAGCTACAACCAAATGGACTCTTCTACCTTTTTACGTGTGGTTTAGTCTGCCTTGTATTTGCATAGGATACATTCAGCCGGGTCTGAGGAATGATCACACTCACTTAAATCATAACCAAAGTGATCGGTCTTCCTCGTAGGATCACCTGGTGTAAGGATTTTAATTATAACTAAAAGCCCCAACCGAATAAAAAAAAGATCACTTCAGTCAATGCCAATCGAATACATGTAGAATGATTTTTTTTGTGGGATTCGCATATGGGCAGGACATGTACTGGGTGATTTGGCACAACTTGAAAAGCAATTTGACTTAGAGACCACTTTTTCAAAAAATGTTTTAAATAATAGCTGTTATGTCCTCTCATCAGTTGTATTTAAATATACATGGTGGAGAGGTGAATTGAGGAAAGGTTGTTGGATATGTGTGGTGGGGCATTCTTCAAAATCCACCTACCAGATACAAGGCCTCTTTCCAGAGCCACAAAGACAAGGTCATCAAGCAGAAACTGATACATACAAATGCAAACCAGATGGAAAGATGTGATCTAGATGTAAGCATTTAATTCTTTGCCATTTCTTCCTACAGGAGGATTTATGCATAAAAAATCTGATATAGTATTGAGGCATTACTTTTATTTATCATCTCTTCCTAATGTAGCATTTTTGAATAAACAGTCTCATATAGTATTATGCAATTATTTAACATATTTTAAGGTAGCATTATCAATGAACACTATTAAGTAGTATTAAACAATTATTTACTTATTGTCTATTACTAAGATAGCATTTATGGATGAACATTCTTGTATAGTATTAAGCAATCACTTATTTACCATTCCTGACATAATATTTAAAAATTAAAAGTCTTACACAATATTGAACAGTTCCTTTTTAATATCTCTCAAGGTAGCGTTTATGGATGAACAGTCTTGTATATTATTAAGCAATTACTTATTTACCTCCTCTTCCGAAGGTGACATTTATGAATGAACAGTCGAATATATAATATTACCTCCCAAATGTTGTTGCATACCTTCCTAGTAGCTTTAAACAGAAAATATGGTCATACAAGGGCAGAAGAAACCTCTTCAAATTTCTCTTTGCTAATTTTGGAACAGCTGGAAGAAGCTAACAAAGGTGGAAGGAAGAATTTAGAAAAACCATTGCTATTAATGTCATTCTTACTTAAGTTGACAAACACTAATAGCCTAGATTGGGGTCACTAAGAAGAAAATCAAATTTAAGGTTAAACGTCTTTTATCCAAAATAACCCCACTTAGTTCTTGTTAAAAATAAAGTTAGTTTCGAATGTCACAATATACTATACACGTAGAAATTTTGGTTAGGAGACTATTTCACCAATTCTTCATTATTAAGATATTCACAAAATTAATTTTCAATAATGGTTAGTTTGTTCATGAGGTATTAATGCCTAGTAAACATTTCAAATTCTACAGTTTCCATGTAGTTAGAATGTGTGATAATAACCATAACATATTATAACAGTAAATAATAGCTAGATTTGAATGCCATTTTTTTTCTGGAATGGCTTTTGTCTATTTCTGCTCAGCACATGAAAATTACCAGTGAGACTTATTGCCAGGTTATGAATATCTCCACCTGCCCAGAGACTCTTCAAACAATCAATTGGAGACAGTTGTGGGCTATTGGTTTGCTAGTTTACATAAGTAATTGCTGTGCATTGCACTGTCTGCAGAATTATATTTGATCTATTTGTTCTCAATTTATTTTTTTGCATGCATTCGTTTGTCTGTTTCTCTGTGTTTGGACTTACTCTAAAACTAATGAAAGCATCTGTAGGATTTTTTTATAAAATATAAAAAAATAGTATTTGAGTGAAATTCTAATATGGGGATATGGCTACCTTTGATAAGGTCTGCTTTGTAATAGAACTTTCTTTTATTTGTATTAAATCAGCATTTGATCCTTTAACTGAATTAAGGTGTACATATTGATTGGATACATAGTCGAGTAGTAACTGACATAATTTTGGAGTATCAATATTCTTGTGAATATTTCGGGCATAGGTTAATTAATATAGGTACATCATTCCCTCTATGATGTTACTTCAATTCAGTCCATGTACAACTTATCTTTTGATCACTGATTCTTTTAATTCCAGACGAATCTCGCCTTTCTATAAATACTGTACAAGTTGAAATTTTCACTAGGCATTAATTTTAGCTATTTTATCTAATGAGCTTGGAGAGTGAAAATTTAAACCTGTATTAATATCTAAAGTAGAAACTGGTCATTAGTAAAACTTAATTCTAGTGAATTTCTTAAAAAGAAAAATGGGTGAAATATTCTTCTAGCTAAAATTTCTATTTTTACAGTATATAATCATAAATGTTTCAAACTTTATTTGTCCAGTTTTCATTTTAAACATGCTAATTTTTTTTTCTTGACTTTCCATTTTGTTATGCCACACCTGAAGAAAGTGGCTACGGACGGTATATACTTACACCTAGTTCACACAGCTTCATGCTGGCCTCGTCAGCTTACAAACAAATGAAAAAATTAGCTCATAAGGCCTTGTTTGTGGTTAAATACATTTTATGTTTTAGTAGTATCTGTTCAGTTTTGTAAGTGTACATAAGTTGGGATCCGTGTTTAGGTAGGACACCTTCGCTATAACAGAGACCCTGCTTTAAGCAGGACGGCAGGATTTTTCTAAGTGATTGAAAAACCTGTAATGAGCTCATATGTGCTAAACTTAAATGTATATGCCGAAAGAATGAAGTGGTGCAGAATTGTGGACTCATATTTAAAACATTAACTTCCAATATTTGAGGTCAATTTACCAGGTAATGAAGTCAAGGTCATGAACTAAAATTCAAATACGAGTTGTTACAACCACACAGATCTGTGTGAAGTGGGCATGATATGCCAAAAGTTTGGGAACAACAATGGTACATAGTCATACATATCTCGTTTTACATACAGCTCCCTCCTCCCCAGGAAAGGTAAAAAATTACAGATGTCGAAATTTAGTTTATGAAATGTCAAAGTGTTGGCAACTTATGTCCTTTTATGACAGCTAATGTCATATCAGGACATACCCTCAATTTCACAAAGGTGACCGGCAAGTAATTAAAATGATAAATGTGTTAATCCTTGGGTGACCTGAGGTTAACATAATTTATACAGTAATCTTTACCCATAACAAACTTCCTTGCACTAAGGCAATCCAAATCGGTTGAGAATAATGAACATAGTTTAAAGAAAATTAAAAACTGAGTATTAAACTGAGACAGAGTTAAATAAGAAAAGTAAATAACCTTTCTGGTCTTATTGCTAAGCCAGGAACTAAAACAGAGATTCTTCTTTCAACGAAAAAACATATGGTCTTTTTCAATATCATAATCTAGTTTTAACAAAGATTAAAAATTAATGCATGATTTGTTCATTTAGCTCATATATCCCCAATGGCATATACAAAATCATTTTAGTCTGTTTACAACAAGATCTTGAGAAATTTGTGAAATTATCAAAAAAAAGACACCATCAATTTGCAAAGGGACAAATACTGGTTTATTTTACCATCACTTACTTTGGGAAGACACTTCACCCTTTTTTCATTGAATGTTTTTCTATCATCAAAATTGGCTCACATTAGTTGGCTGATAGAAACCACTTTGTAAAATGCATGACTTCAAAAACTGCTCCAACTTCCCAGATTCTGTATTGAGAACATGCTTTCATCATTTTGCATCAATTCATCTTTTTGACAGGAAATTCCCATTCCCCTAATGGCTTTATCATTTTATGTTCCAAACTAAAAGTTTCTGTCCTTAGATTTGAATTAAAACACTTTTAATTATTTATTCTTAATGTTAGATTTTACTAAATTGTAACTTGTAAAGGTAAATGGAAATTTCACAGCTATATTGAAAGGTATGCCCTAAATCCTATCTATGAATAATGTGTACTTTCAAAAGTAAGGGGTTAATATTTACATATCTTCTGAAGTTGGGTCTTTTGTGTTATTGCAAACTCCTCTCTGGCTTCTTGCAAATTCCATCAAGACTAATGAATCAAAAATGTAGCAGAAAATGAGGAAAAGACAAAAAAGTATATTAATCATTGATGGTAGCCATGTTTATGTGGGGAAACTTACTGGAATAGCACAAAAAACATTGAATATGTTTGCCACACTTTGGTGAGATGTCAACCCATGTGTATTCCATTCTTGGTCCTCCGTGGCTTAGTGGGTTAGCAGGTTTGGCATCTAATTATTGACTGTTACCTCTGTGGGTTCGACTCCCACAAGTGACAAAGCTGAGGACCTGTCCCAATGTGACCCCAACTTTTCCATTGTATTCCATTCTTATACAGTTTCTTTGTGGCTATAGCCAAGGTATGTTAATATGTTAACTCTTAATAAACTTCTTTGAGGGGATTATTGTGCCTCAAATTCTGTCAAATGATGGTTATTAAGGACTATAGTTCTCTATATGAGACTGGATTAAACTATATTGAAAATTTAAAAGAAAATCAGTATCAAAGAACCAATAAATCCCACAACCAACCAAATAACATCAGTAATTAGACCATCAAAGCTTTTTTTATTGTTTTATTTGACATTATGTCTATGTTGCAATACAAAATGCTACACAAAGCAATTGTCGCAAATCAAATGGGACATTGCTGCAACTGATTCTTGAGGAAAATTTGAATTTTAGATTTTCAGCAAATACTGTGCTCTGACTTCAAACCAAATCTACTATTCCAATAAACCAACTTAATTGCCCCAAAAGGTCAATGCTTGTCTGTCGCGTTCAATTTTTATTTCAATAAAGTGTGGAGGTTCCAAACTGACTTTTAGTCATTTTATCTTCATGGAGTTTTATGAATTACCCACCCAAAATAAATTTTTAATTTCCAATTTAAAGTGCAGTTTTTGTCCTGCTGTTTTTTGCGACAAAAGAACAATATTTATAACAGTGTAAAAGCATGTAAAGACTAAATGGAAGAAGTCAAGTTTATAACAATAAGATGCAACTGTTTATTTATCATGTGACTCCATTGGCTTTCAGCTTGCTCATTTTTACTACCAGAGGGATTAGCATTTAAATTAAATTTGAATACTTAATATAGCACTGGAAAAAACTATCTGTGGTATTTCAGGAGGCCATTATCATATTTGAACCATATTCCAATTGGTTTATAACCAGCTAACAGGATTTAGATGTTTAATTGCATTGTTTGACAATGTTTTATGAATACAAGTCAAATGTCTGAACAAAACAAACCACTCGTGTTAGTTTGTAAAAAATTGCGCAAACCTATATTATTTTGTCATTAAATCCTTTAAGAGCTAGTCAGAACATTTGATGCTTAAGTTCTAAAATTCACAAAAAAATAATAACTGAAGTTTTATATATTCCTAAGTACAGCAATGACTTTAGATTAAATTACAAAAAAAATTTTAGAATATGTTTTATGTCAAAGGCAAAAGTATTGTGTCTTGTGTGATTTCTAGAAGCCAAGGTCATATTAGTATATGCCGGCATTATTCGTCATATATATTGTGAAGTCCCAACAATATATGAAGCTTCCCTTACTTCCCATCCTATGTGTATGTACACATGTAAGTGTGATACAAATATATTTGAAAAATATTACAGTAGCCTGGTAGTGAGGTAGTAGAGATTTGCACATGCAAACAAGGTGAATTCTCCCAACTCCACTACTAGGCCATACTCATGTTTTTCAGCAATATTTACATCACACTTACGTGTGTATACCCGTACGATGAGATGTAAGTGAAGCTTATCCAAGAACAGATTGCAACTTGCTACAGGCCGTACAGTGGTTTTACATACATGAAAGGTACACATGAGTGTATCATACATCTGCAAACCCTCTAAGTAAATGGGGAGCACCTGCAACACTAGCAAGGAAAACGCATGTGCCCAAGCCTCTTGTAAGTTGCCCTTGAGACATGGATGCGTGTTTAGCCATACTGCATGCACGCAGAGAATAATGTGGATGTCAATATTCATTGTGGGGTCTCTTCGACCTTGATATTCTGTTATAAAATCTCATGTGTAGCTTTAGTGTCCCTTGCAAAATAGTTGATTTTTCTCTATAACCAGGACCACGTGAATGTTCGATAGGATGTAAGAGAGGCTTAAGAAAATATATCTGCAGATTGTATAGTTAATAATATTCAATCTAATACACCAAAACGTTATGTCTGACATTGCAAAA
Source organism: Sabellastarte sp. h YS-2021 (assembly GCA_964017235.1). Classification (NCBI taxonomy): domain Eukaryota; kingdom Metazoa; phylum Annelida; class Polychaeta; order Sabellida; family Sabellidae; genus Sabellastarte; species Sabellastarte sp. h YS-2021. The sequence continues at coordinate 76,332,447 of OZ024929.1, read as the reverse complement.
TGGTTTAGCATACCTGCAAACTGTCACAAAACATGCCTTAAAGCCTCTCTTACATCCCATCGTACGTGTATGTACACGTAAGTGTGCTGCAAATATTGTTTTAAAATATGAATGTAGCCTGGTAGTGGGGTAGTAGAGATTTGCACTTAAAAATTGTCACTACTTAAATATCAATGAACACACTGCGTGCACGCAGAGGAAATGTGCATGTCAATTTCCATTGCGGGGTCTGTGCGACCTTGAGATTCTGTTATAAAATCGCAAGTGTGCCTTTAGTGCCCCTTGCAAATCAGCCGATTTTTCTCTGTAACCAGGACGTACGTGCACGTACGATGGGATGTAAGAGAGGCTTTAATGGGATTTACTGAGGGATATCCGTACTAAGGCTCAAGTTTCTTTGCAATAAGAGAAAACTTTCGGTTTAGATAATAAATGTTTGGTTTATATAATGTACTCTTATATATAGTGTACTCTTACCTATGCTGGCATTTTACATCAGCATACTGGCAGGGTTCATTCCGAGGTACAGGCAGATACATAGAGTCTGAGATGACGAATTGAAATGGCCTCTGGACGGGCTAAAGAACATTGATAAGCCCCCCCCCCCCCCCCCCCCCCCCCTCCCCATTTTTCATGTGGGGATATGTCAAATTGTGCTATAAGTCATCCAGTACGGAGATAGTACACTAAGTATGAACAGTATACCATTCAACGAGGATATATAATGTGTAGCAATGTCATGATCTTTGGTGTAAAGCCAAAGCCACTTTTATACATAAATGTTGACAACTCTCTGGTTGGCACTTGTGGTGTATTTCCTACAAGTAAAATGACCCCTCTCTTACCCCCTCCCATCCTGACAATGAAATAACAATGGAATGTAAATGCACTCATTTGTATGTGAATTGGCCAGTAATTGCAGGACACTGTAATGAAATAAGCCAAATGAGGACAATTATTACATTCTTTCCGGTCACATGGGCAACTGAAGTGGTGCTGTAATTGGGGTGCCCTAAATTTACTGACATGGCAGCTTGATACAGGATTACTGCACGTTTCCATCCACACAGTCTGTAAAATGGGTCCACCAAGTGGGTGTAGAATGTCTTTCTGTTTGTTTTAATTTTGTTCCATATATTTCTTCGGCTGTCTTTGCCTTTATTTGGCCATATTTGGAAATATAAGCCAATTACCAATAAAGCTGTAACATTTTAAGTGTGTGTTTACTCGATTATAATATAATATTAATTGATTGCTTATTGGTTGATTGATTAGATGACTGATAGGTTGAAAGATTTATTTGTCGATTGGTTGATCAAATGCTTGGTTGATTTATTGGTTAAACATTTCATAAGTTGATTGATTGGTTAAATACCCCGTTGGTTGATTGATTGATTGATTAATTGAATGAATGATTTGATGAATGAGTGGTTAATTGATTAGTTTAATGATTGGGTAAATAAATTCATTGGTTGATGGATTAATTCATTTTTTGGTTGAGTGGTAGGCTGAATGATGATTCATTATTTGACTGAATGGTTGTATGGGCGATTAAATAAAAGATTGCTGGAGTGGTTGATTAATTAAAGGCCTTACTTATTGATTGATTGATTGATTGATTGATTGTTAGAGATTCATAATAACAAATTACATAATGTAGAATAAATTTAAAATGCCATAATTGTTTGCTGGTTGATGTTGTAGACAGAAATATTAACTTCTAAAAATTAAGCTTCCCTATATGACACTGGCACAAATTAACTGTAATGTTCACCACAATCTAACTACCTCTTCCTTGTACCATACTATACATCACATTAAGTTCACCACTATGTCATTTTGTACCATACTATACATCACATTAAGTTCACCACTATGTCATTTTGTACCATACTATACATCATATTAAGTTCATGGCTATGTCATTTTGTACCATACTTTAAATCACATAAAGTTCACCACTATATTATTTTGTACCATACTATACATCACATTAAGTTCACCACCAAGTCATTTGGCACCATACTATACATCCCTTTAAGTTCACCACTAAGTCATTTTGTACCATACTATATATCCCATTTAGTTCACTACTATTAGTTTATAATTCTGAGAGTAATCTAGTTGCCAAACATTAAGTCAGATAGCAAGACAGACTTACAAACTTGTTTTAACATAACCTTGCTTGATAACAAAATGAAATTTAAAAGAATCTCCAGGAAAACAAACCCTTACGTGGACTTTTATCTGCAGCCTAAGGTAATGGCATATACTTTTTAAATAAAGTGTATTAAAAACAACGAGTCATTTGTTAAGAAAGTTAAAGAGTTAAAACATATAGATATTCAATATAAAAGCAAAAAAAAATTACAAAGCATCTGTGTTTTCCATGGTAAGTGATAAAATCAGATAATGGGTTTCATTTTTGACAAAGTGATTTTCATGTCTGTCTCAAAATAAAACTGACTTATTAAAAGGATCTGAGATATTTCTGAGGCATTTCAATGGCGAAAGAATTTAAAGACATGATCATGGATTCCACTCTGTTCTAAATAGGAAAGCTGTCTTGAAAAATATAGTTTAAATAACATAAATATAAAGATCAGGTTACAAAATTTAATCTTATTCATCAATCAGACTTTAGGATCCAAGGAAAAATCATAGTGTAGATTATTTATGCTGTGTAGATTATTTTTGCCCGTTCACACATATCCGAATAAGTTGATACTCTAGAATATACCCAGTTGAATTGGACCCACCATATAAATCAGATGTGGTATAAATTATATTCTATATAATGTATATTCATACTAATATTACGTTGCTACATAACCATGTGAACTAAGTTTTAATGACTGATATTCCTCTAACTGAAAGACAGAGTCTCAAGGAAATTGTTTATCAACATCTTTGAGGTTCATTACCCTGCCAATTGGGATATGACCCAATGTCAAATGCCCTCCATTTTAAGTGGTCATCTGAGCCGCTATGTATCTGCTTGTACCTAGGATCGAACTCAGCTCTTCTGCATTTCTAGGCAATTACATTATCTAGTAGACAACAGTGGTAAACATGAGGAATACACGATAAAATAGTATCATTATGAATGTGAAGTAGAGATACTACAGTGGTATCAGATCCATGAAGTATCAGGAAAGTTTAGGAACTGACCTCCACTTGACCAAAAAACTGACCGTCTTTGGATTCACACTCAATAATACATCAAAAGCAAGAGACACACTAGTTTAAGTGATAGTTGGTGTTTTACATCCCGTTCAACAGCCAGGGTCATATTGGGACAGTTCCTCACCTTTCGCCACTTGAGAGAGTGGAACCAACACAGAAGTGACAGCCAGTGATTAGATTCCAAATTTGCTAAACAACTCGCCACTGAAGACCTGTGTAAGTTGGTTTAAAGCTTTGAGATTGCATAGTTTTTAGTAGTTATTGTGGTTGGAAATTCATCACCTAAATTTAAGAAACATTGTCTTGGAATGGTCTGGTGTTTACTCAGTTAAACTGAATGACAGAGACTCAAGTATGACCATTTATCAACATTCCTGAGGTTCTGTAGCCTGCCACTGGGCATAGGACCCAGTGACAGAGGACCACCATTTTAAGTGGTCATCCGAGCCACTATGTATCTGATTGTACCTAGGATTAAACAAAGACCCTCTCGGTTTCAAGGCAAGTGTATTAAAAATATCTTCTAAATCACATGTGTTACAACCATTCAGGTATCAATAACCAATAATATATCAGCTAACCAATAATGTAGCAAAAATTGACCAATAATGTATCATCAACCAATAATGTATCAAAATTAACCATTAATGTATCAATTCTCTAACCAACAACGTAAAATTCACTTACTCCAATAACATATCAACAAGTAAGCAGTAATAATGTATCAACCATTAATGTATTAGGCCTCATCATCAGTGGAAAGTTGCAGTGTTGTATGGTATTGGGGCAAAGCTGTAGTTTCTTTAGGTCAGGTAGGTCTGCAGTGGCCAAATGGTTAGCAACTTTGCATCTTATCACATGTTGCCAACTCTGTTTGAGGGGTTTGACTCCCACAAAAAGAAAGTGCCGTGGCCCTCTTTGACTCTTGGTTGTTCAAGGGGATAAATAACCTTCAACTTTGACCTTGGACCTGTCTTTAAAGTCAGTTGTGTAGCAATTATTATACTCACTAAGAAAAAAAATTGGCATAATACTAGTATGAGGTCCATAGATGGATTTTAGAAGGCACTACAGAGACGCTTTTTTTGAAATCTCACTATAACAATGGTCGTTTTATGTATATGTAGCACATTTTAAAGGAATTATCATCTTATATATTGCTTTTTATGTAGTGTCTTTAATTTGTCCTTTTTTATATCTATATGTAGCCCCAGCACACTGTTATATCAACTTGCCAGGAATTATCATTGTTATACTCATTAAATATTTGATAAATGTTTTCCCTACATCAAGTATTGGGTATTATCAACAGTCTAATTTGTGTCTTGTAAGTTTTCTTTTAGTATATTTCCAATCAATATATAGCCATTACTCCTATGGTTAGAGTCTGGTGGTGTTGTCACTTAGCTTAAGGTGAGGCTGTAGTGTGGGGTGTTAGGGTGCCTGTGCGTTGCCCACAGGACAAAAAATTGTGACTGTGTTGAGGTGTAGGGATATATTTCTTGAGGCCTCCCACAGTGGAGCTTAGCCATGGTTAATAGAAGAGGGCTTATGTTGTTACTGCTACTGGAAGGAGATGTGTTCTTCAACCCTGGTCCATTCACACTCGGTGTTTTGAATGCCAGATCCGTAAGGAATAAGGGTCCACTCCTAGCCGATATGGTTGCTTCAAATGACATTGACTTTCTATGCCTCACGGAAACTCATATTCATCCCTTTGATTCAGACAGCTTTTTACAGCCTATAACTTTTTTCCTTACAAGCCTCGTCCCTCAGGTATTGGTGGTGGAGTTGTTTTTTTCATTAGATCCTCCTACAGACCCCATAAAATAGAATCTACTTTTTATCAGTCATTTGAGAACATGGTGGTGTCAATCGAGCTTCATGGCCATTCATTGTTGCTTGCCTGCATCTACCTCCCTCCAGGATCATGAACCTGTACTTTCTGGAAGAATTCATGTCATTTGTTGGTTACCTGTCATCTATTAATACTTCATATTATATCTGTGGCGATTTCAACATTCATTTATTTGTTAGAAATTCATTACCTTTCTTGATTTGTGTGATCTGAAATAGTTATTCTATAAACCTACTCATCTGCATGGTCACATATTGGACCTCATTCTATTCCCCAGTGATCAGGATACTATTGTTGATGTCAAAATTTGCGATTTTGTATCTGATCATGCATTGGTCAAATACACAATTGACTTCCCTCGTCAAGTGGCTCACACTCCAAACATAGTTTAATATAGAAGGTACCACCATATCAACATGTCTGACTTCCGAGCAGATCTCAAAAATACTTCCTTTGTCAAGTCTCCAGCTGATGCTGTAGTTGATCTTTATGAACAATATATATGTGATTTGGGTAATGTTCTTGATAGGCATGCACCTCTCATATCTAGACTGACAAAGATTCTGCAGGTTGGACGTCTGATGATTATCGACGTGCAAAGTCCCTTACAGGCCAATTTGAGAGAACCTGGCATAGGGCTAAAAATCCACTGAACAGAAGTCAGCTTCATCATCAGATTGCTTGGTGCAATGCACTTGTAAAGAAGGACAAGGCAGATTATTACAACAAACTGATTTAAGACACTAGTCATGCTTCTCGAAAAGTATGGTGCGAGCTGCATAAAACTTTGAATAGGGTTTCTGATGCGACACTTCCATCACACGAGTCTGAAAAGTCATTGGCTGACCAGTCTGCCTCCTTTTTTTGAACAAAATTTGAGAAAATTAGAGATACCTTTGCTCCCTCTGGTACTGAATATGAGGTTCAGCCTCATTCAGATCCTCCAAAAATTACTGTCTTTAGGCAAGTTTCTGAAAATGCTGTTGATAAAATAGTTAAAACCTCACCAACAAAATCATGCCTGTTAGATCCTTGGCCGACATTCCTTATCAAGGAATGCATTGACATACTGCTACCATCGCTTACAAAGCTAGATAACTGCTCACTCATGGAGGAATGCGTCCCTGATGCTTTCACATCTGCTGTGGTCACTCCTCTTATTAAAAAGCCAAATCTTCCTTCAGGTGACCTGAAGAACTATTGCCCTGTATCTGGCCTCAGTTTTATGTCAAAACTGGTAAAATGTGAGGTTAAGCAGTTATGAGAACATATTCATGTCCATAACTTAGACAACCCGTACCAGTCGGCATATAAAGCTGGTCACTCAACTTTACTTATGTTCACTTATCATTGTCAAGAGGTGAACCCACTGTCTTAGTATTCCTCGACTTGTCTACCAAGTTTGATACAATAGATCATTCCACTCTTCTCAGTTGCCTCCGTAATTGGTTTGGAGTTGGTTGGAGTTTATCAGTCAATAAAAATTGGTTCTACTTTGTCATATGTTTGTAAACTCCTATTTGACAACCCCTAACGTTCTGTCCTGGGCCTTTTGTTGTTCTCGTACCCATTTTTGGGTTTTGCAAACATTTCATAGGAAAATGTATGAAAACCATTTATAATAGAATGCTTTTAAAACATTTATGTATACTGTTTATTAAACGTTTAATGATAAATGTTAGAAAAATGTTACAAATGAACGTATTAATGTCTGAATAATAATGGGGTCAGAGGTCAAATTCAGTATCTTTTTAAGGTTGCTCACTAATGAAAATATTATTTTATGTCTAAAATTGTAAGATAGTGGATTAAAAATTGTGCCTCCATTCAATTCTTACTTTTAAGGATTACATGTGGGGAAATTTTTGACAAAGTCTTCAAAAATTCCCTATTATTGCTCCCCGCCATCTTTGTTTAAACATGTTTAAAGGTGAAGGTTTAATAAGCATTCTAAAAATATGGGTTAAATTGTTTTTGACAGAATGTTAAAGGTTTTATGTGTACTGTTTATAAAACACTTCATGATGAATGTTTGAAAAACATTTCTGGCATAACTTTCATTTCTTTAGCTATTTTATAAATGTTTAAAAAATGTTTCTAGTCAAACCGAGCTTCTTAAGTTATTTTATTTAATAAACATTTTCAGTAAAACATTTGTAAATAGAATGTTTATAAAACATTTTTTAAACATTACAGCATAAACGTTTGTTTGGAAATGTTTAGAAAACCTTAAGATAGAGTTTGAATAGGTTTTAAAAATGTTTTGTAAATGTTTCATCCATTTTAAAATGTTTCTAATGTTTACTGGGTTGTACACCACCCCCCTCAGTTTGATTATCAGAAAACATAAAGGAATAAAGTTTCATTTCTATGCAAATGACAGCAAGTTTATGTACATTTATCCAAGAAGAATGCATTTGCTGCCTTTGAAAAGTTGAACAGGTGCCTAGATGATGTTAAAGAGTGGATGTCAAGTAGTAAGCTCAAATTGAATCCTGACAAGACTGAGTTTATCATCTTTTGGTTTGAAGAGACAGAGGGACAAGTTGAAAGCATGTTTTCCAATTGATATCTTAGGCAGTCCAATCTGCCCTGTTGACAGTCAAAAATTTGGGTGTGTTGTTTGATTCAGATTTTTCCTTGTCCAAGCATGTTCAGACGGTCTGCAAAAGTTGTTTTGCTGAACTCCATGATTTCAGACATGTCAGCCGGTTTCTTACTCATGATGTTTCTGTGCTTGTGGCTAATGCTCTTGTTAGTATTTGGTTGGATTACTACAACTCACTTTTCAGGAGCCCTTCCAAGTACAATCTATGCAAATTACAGTGTATTCAAAACAGTGCAGCCAGAATACACCAGTATAACTTCTGTTGTTAAGAAATTGCATTGGCTTTCTGTTGAACAGCGCAGTGTTTAAGACAGCCACACTTGTTAATAAGTTTCTTTACACTGGTTTTCCTAGGTATTTTGCTCCATATCTTTCTTCCTACAGCTGTTCTCATAATACCAGGTGCAGTCAAAGTGTTGGCAATTTCCTTGTCATTCCAAAGTTCTACTCTTCTGTTCATAAATCTGTCAAATAGTTTGGTAATAGTTTTGCCTTTGATGCTCCTACTGTGTGGAATGCTCTTCCAGATGGGATTCGTGACTCTCCCTCCCTGGCCTCTTCCAGAAAGCAGCTTAAAACCTACCTGTACACCAAAGCATACCTACCTTAGCCTGGATCATCCCCTGGCGTTCTCTGTGGTGCTTGACCCTCTCTTGTGTTTCTGGATACTGAAATTTTGTTGACTGCTTTTTGTTTTGTTACGCCTGAGAGTCCTATTGTATGGGTAGAATAAGCACTATAAAAGTCCAATTAGAATTAGAATGGTTTATTAAATGATGCAGTAATGTTCCATGGAACATAGTCAAAAAACTATTTAATAGTTAGACTTTAGGTTCATATATCCTGGATGCATGCTGTGCTGTTGCCATAATAACAGTGGTTTGCTACCAAATTTGTTAATACCAGTAATATTGCTGGGAACCAGGGGTCTTATGTGATGCACTTTACATATATTTAAATTCCTGATTGCAGTTATAGTTACTTTGAAACAGATTATGGATGCTCTGAAGTACAGCAACCTGTACTAATAATCATGTGTATCTAATAATGGTTATCTATCAAATTACTTCACTCTTAACAGGGGAATTCGGCAAGGCTGTCCTATTTCAGCCCTTCTATTTATCTTAGTTGCAGAGATTTTAGCAATAAACTTAAGAGCAGATTCTAGGATACATGGAATTGAAGTCTCTGGTCAAGAATTCAAAATAAGTCAGCTAGCTGATGATACCACTATGTTTTTAAAAGATATACAATCTATAAAAAATGCCCTCGCACTATTTAATAAATTTGGTGCATATTCAGGTTTAAAGTTAAATCTGGATAAAACTGAAATTATTCCAGTAGGTATGTCTCAACTCAGTTATCAAAGTCTCCCCAATGACCTAAACTACATTGACATTAATAAAAAAGCCTTTAAAACTCTTGGGGTGTGGTTTTGTGGTGATTCTCATATCAGCAATAATCTAAACTATAAATTTAGAATAGAGAAAGTGGAAAAATTATTATTTATATGGAAAGCAAGAAGTCTCTCACTGAAAGGAAAAATAACTATACTGAAAACCTTAGTAGTTCCTCAGTTTGTTCATTTGTTTAGTACCATATTCACTCCAGCGAGTGTCCTAAAAACTATTGATACAATGTTTTTCAATTTTTTATGGAATAATAACCCCCCAAAATTAAGAAAAGTGTAATCACAAATAGCTTCACAGGAGGAGGGTTGAAGATGCCAGACATCAGTAGCATTCACTGTGTTCAAAAATGTTTATGGATAAAATATTTGACTGATGCCTGCGAAAAAAAATGGAAAGTATTAAGTTATCAACTTCTAGGCTTAAAACCAGAAATGCTAGATTTTAAACCACCTGAAGCATCTTTAAAAGTTGCAAAAACGAACTTTTATCAGCAAGTTTTAGACTGTTGGTCCCTTATAAAAATTAGGGAGCCTATAAGTGTTAATGAAGTACTTAATGAATATATACTATACAATCGATATGTAAAAATTTACAATAAGTGTCTCGATTCTTCAATATTGCTACAAAAGGAAGGGCATCAAAAGATTAAATTGTTTGATATAGTGGATTCAGAAGGGAAGATACTATCTTTTGAGAGATTAGTTAAAAAACTTCCCTTGAGGTTATCTCTTTTGGAATACTTTGGATTAACAGAAGCAATACCAAAGCATTGGTTGAGATCAATAAAACCAAAAAATATACAGGAACAAAGCAAATTTTAAAAAGTGACCAGATTACAATCACCATAAACAGAAGAATTAAGCCCATGTCCATAATCCAAAGTCAAGACTTATACTGGGAATTAATGATTGGAAAGGTTGAACCCCCATCATCACTTAACATTTGGCATGACTTATTCCCATTTCTTGAATCTAGCAATTGGGATGAAATTTTTGAAAGAATCTCTTTAATAACAAAGGAACCAGCCTTACAAACTTTTCAATACAAGGTTATCAACAGAATCATTAATTGTAGATACAACCTTTATAAATGGAAAATAACTGACTCTCCTTTGTGTACTTATTGCTCAACTGTTGACACCATAGAACATCACCTTTTTTCATGTGGGTCAACATTGAAATTCTGGCATGAAGTAACAAAATGGACGAGGAAAAATTTGGAAATTACACTCAATTTCACAATCTGTGAAATATTGTTTGGCATACCTTTTCATGTAGACATAAATTTGTTTATTATTAATAGTCTAATAATGCATGGTAAAAATATTTAAATAACAGGAAATATAACAGTAAACCAATTATATTTAGTGATTTCTTGAATGAATTTAGAATGAAGATGAAAGCTCTTTGTAACCTCTACAAGCAGGAGGGTTTAAAAATATGGCAGTAGAAATGGTACTAAAGTTAAATGAATTAATTTAATTATCTAGCCACTTTGTACTTCTTATTAACTAATTAAAAAGTAATATAACTATGCAGTGTCTTGTCAAGTCACAATTTGGTAAGATAAAGATCAGTAGCTTTTTATGTTTTCTGTTTTGTCCTGTGTCAATACTTGTGACGTCATACTGTAACTTTGCATATTGTTTGTACCATTTTGTAAAACATTGTGTACTGTCTGTACTATTTCGTATTAGTGTATATAGTCTGTACCTTTATATATCCCAAAAAAAACTCATGCTAACTCATTGATGCGTTATTGGAGAAAGTGATTTTTACATTATTGGTTAGAGAATTGTACATTAATGGTTAACGTTGATACATTATTGGTCAATTTTTGCTACATCATTGGGTAGTTGGTACATTATTGGGTATTAATACGTTAATGGTTGTAACACACGTGCTATAACAGCACAAGAGTCTGAGCTGGTTCCTTATCAGAAAGAAGTAGAATGGATAGCATCACTATATGACCTAGTGATCATCTGGTCTGGGTTATTGAGCACTTAGCTCTCGTCTCTGTGGCTGTGGGTTCGTTCGAATCCAGCTCATCTCAACATTTGGGATGTACTTAATGTCCTGTACCAATAAAATTCCAGGCTGTTGAAATAGCCGTAAAAGCTTCAACTTTCTCTGAAAAGCCCCCTGGTCCAAAATGGAAGCAAAGTAGCTAGCATTGCCATCACTGCTTGAGGAGAATTGCATTATTTATTAAGATACAACCCTCTGTATATTATTACTTCCATTATCCAATGTCATCTTATGCAAGGTTATTTGGCTTCATTGTAAAGATGAAGTGACTTGTTAACTTCAGGCAGAGTAGATATGAACTGACCACCTCTTATATTATTTTGTTAAACTTAAAATACAAAGAAAACTTTCTAATTCAATGCTGTAGAATGTTTTGAGTTTCCATAAAGAAACATCACATGTAAATCATCTTAATGTGGTGCAGAGTTGCTAGCAAGATATCCATGTAAACCAAATTTATGACTAATTCTTCATTAGTGGGTAATGGCTAGGATCATGGGGAAGTAATCTTATTTACTGTCTGGCTATAATTGCTCTTCTAACAAGTATTTGAACTAAATCTTTCATAGTCTTTATATAGATTCATCTTAATATCCCCATTCGCACAAACTGGCACCTTGTCACATCATTTTATAAAGTGAATTATCGTTGACAAACATTGAGGCTCACCCTGATATTAAATTTCACTTCTATGCTGATAATATTCAGTGGTTTGTTCATTTCCCCCATAAAAATGCAACCACTGTTCTGGCTAGGCCTAATTCTTGACTTTAAGATGTCCCAAAAATGGATGACATCCAGTAAATGAAAACTGAATCCTAACAAAACAGACTTTATGGTTTTTGGCTCAAAGGCTCAGCATCAATAATGCTTATCTCACTTCCTTCATTCTCTGTCAGTATCCTTGGAAACTTCTTGCATGATGCTGATAGTGTGAAGTGTTAACACTTGGGTGTTTTGGTAAATGAAGATTTTTCCAAAATGTTTTAAACCCTGTTTCTTGCGAACGCATGATTTCTGATATATTAGACAGTATTTAACATTTGAAATAATTGTTCTTACAGTAAATGCACTGAAAAACTTTACTGGTTGTTGAGTACTATAGTGCGTGTGCCTTTGTCTTCAAAACCAAATTGATAGTCTATAAATTTCCTCCTAGTGGCTCTCTGAGCTGATGTAGGGACCATCTTTGTCTCTCAGGTAGATTATGTCAGATGTAGTCACTCTGACTTGAAGTACTTGGCAGTTCTGCATTTTAACTCATCCGTACACAAATTGGTCAAACATTTTGGCTACAGTTTTGCCTTTGCCACACCTATATAATCTGGAATGACCTACCTACATGATTCCATCTCTTTTTCATCCATCAAACACAAGCTTAAATTGTACCTGACTATGTTGATGGATTAACTCTTATTGAATGCTTAAATCGTATCTGACTATGTTATGGACTAACTCTTATGAATGCTTAAATCGTATCTGACTATGTTGATGGATTAACTCTGATTGAATGCTTAAATCGTACCTAGCTATGTGGATGGACTATCTCTTTTTGAATGCTTAAATCAAACCTGGCTATGACTGGACTAACTCTTATTGAATGCTTAAATTGGACTTAACTATGTTGATTGGCTAACTCTTATTCAATGCTTAAATTGTATGTGACTATGTTATGGACTAACTCTTAGTGAATGCTTAAATCGTATGTGACTATGTTATGGACTAACTCTTAGTGAATGCTTAAATCGTATGTGACTATGTTGATGGACTAACTCTTATTGAATGCTTAAATTGTATCTGACTATGTTGATGGACTAACTCTTATTGAATGCTTAAATCGTAACTGACTATGTTGATGGACTAACTCTTATTGAAAGCGTTTTTTCGATTGTTGCACCTTAGATTATGTCAAATGATTGAGACTAAGTACTAAATAATCTAAATTAGATAAGATGTTAAGTTGTTTTCGTATTCATAACAAACATCATCCAGCTACAAAGCTGCCATGATCAAAACCCTAAATAGCTGTGAGTGTTTCATAATCAAAGTCTGTTCTAATATTATATAAATATGTCATCTACAAATCTTATTAAAATGTGAAGGATTTGGACTCTTGACAGAAGTACTTTCTGGAATTAAGTCAAAGTTAGCCCGATGACATTTACTTCTCACCATGGAATCAATGTGACACATGGTAACATAAAGTTCTACACATGTAAAATTCAGCAAACTCAGCAGACAAAAGAACATGGTTGTGAAGATATAGCACCCTCCATATTTGTTCATGTACATTTACTTTAAGACTAAATAAATGCTAAAGTCTCTTGATCCACCCACCTAATAACCCTTGCCAATTAAAAACTCATGTGGGGTGCCCACTGCAGGAGCTAACTTAAATTGCGTGGGCTGTAGGCTTAAATTAGTAAAACAGAACACCCCCCCCCCCCCACCCCCACCCCCCCAAAAAAATAGTATTCCAAATTTCTTCACATATTATAAATTATTTGAGCAATACATCCTGAAATTTCCAAAATATCTAAAAAATGCATGTAGTCACTATGTAGACACATTGGACATAACATTTCTTTCTTACTTAATAATTACTTCATGCCTTACATTGTGAATTTCAGCTGTCTTAACTGATGGGCTTTAGTCAGTGAAAATTAATTCCTGTTGACTTTTGGTCTGGCTACCACATGCAGTGTGGTAGTCTTTATGAAGCTTCTTAGCCTGGCTCCAGGAGCGTATTGTAATCAGCTCTGTTTGTTTGCTTGTTTGTCTGTCTGTGCACATCACTCAAAGCAATACATCGGATCTGGGTCATGGGTCTATCTATGTCTTGATCTCCCTTATGGATAGCTGAATCCTGATCACGATTGCAAATCTGGAATCCTTTTTGTTATTTCTTGGCAATACCATTCTCAAATACTGCTTTTTTGAAGATATTTTGAATTATATTCTCAGTAAATGATTTACTGCCTCATATTCTGTCTAAACAGTATGTTTATCCAGTTAAACTTTACAACCGCGTCAAAGTGGGCGAGTACGCATTTACTTTTCTTATAGTAACTTGTGATGTCACAAAAGAGATCGTTGTAGTTTTTACACATGGAATGTATTACTAACAAAGATCAAATATCAGTGTAGTGCAGGTAATGGATCCCTAAAGTATCAACAAAGAAATTATAAACATGACTCTCACATGATCATAAACAGAAAAAAAATACAGCACTGTTTAAGGCTGGCATCATGCCGTGGTAATTTTGCTGTTTTTACCTGCAACAGTGGGTTATGTTTTGTTTGCTTTTGTTTGAGTGTATGTGTGCAATTACTCCAAAAGCATTGAACCAATGCTTATGATTTTTTAATGTGGTTAGGGCCTGATGAAAGGAAGAAGTAATGAAGTTTTGGGAAAAGATCGAGATCATATTCTGAAGACCAAACACCAGCGAAAAACATCAGCTTCTGATGATTGGAAATCAGTAGGTCGCATATACGGAAACACCTGCAAACTCTAATGCAAAAATAATTTTTAATAATGAGGACTTTTATATTTGAGCCTGGTTGTCGGAAAAAAAACTAGACATCTTCCAATAGAGCTTGGTAAGGCATCAAGCTTTTAGCATTTGTTTACGACTGAAATTACCAAAAAAAAATCTCTTTCATAAGTTAGATTTTCTTTAAGTTTCTTTAAGCGATCTCTAGTTCGTGTATATTATGGACCCTTATTTCATCTCATATCCAAAGCCAGATGTCAACATAAACCAGGTTTATGACAATTCTTCATTACTGTGTAATGGTAGGATGACAAGGCAGAAATCTTATTTGCTGTCCTGCTAATAATACTCAGACTGGATGTTTTTACAGCCAAGATTCTCCATTGCCTGTATAAATTTTCATCAATTTTTCTCATAGTAAATTCTGACAATAAAGAGATGATGAAATTCTTTTTTATTAAAGCACTAATTTTTATGTCCTTATTTAGATACATAGTTTTCCCACACAGCACTGTTATGCTAATTTTATATCTGGAAATCTGAATCAAGAAATATCTTCTGTTACTTGCTAGACCAATGGTATTGGTGCAGGAATATATAGTTTCTAGTATTAGTAACATACCAGAGTATTCAAAAGTAGGATCATTTCAGTTTTATAATCCAGTTCATCTTACAATTATAAGACTGAGACTTTACGAACTTTGCTGTGGTGTGTTAGATAAACCTGTCTAAAAAGGCTGGAGAAACGAACAAATCATGCGCTATGTGCCAAGTATATATCCTATATAGAGTCATGTCCAAGGTTTGAACCACAGACCTCAGAGGTTGGAAGCAAGTGTGTTACACACTACATCGCCGAGCCCACAGATAGGTCATAGAATTGAAAAGGATGGACGGGATAACCAAAATTCAGTTGTAAGGATTCGTTGAGGTTGGGTCTGCTGGGGTGGGTGGGGTGTGGGTGGGTTTTAAGACACAGGATATTTTATTATTTTTTATCCAGACAATGACCCTGAAAATATGTGTACTACTTATTTTGCCAGACCCTACCAACACCGAACACTCCATGAAGAATCGTTCATTACTTGTGGAGTAATAGAAGAAAGCCAAAGTCTCTGAAAGGAGACTCTCTAAAGGATGGAATTTTTGTATCCAGAATATGTATAAATGGTCACTTCCTCCTTTGTTCAGACACCCCCATAAACATTTAAGACAGATCACATTCGTTACTTTGGAGTTATCGCAAACACACAAACTGATGGACAGACAAACAAAGGAACATAACTACCTTGTGGTGGTAAAACTATGGTCATGAAACAAATCTGTTTCATTATACATTGGCCACTCATGTGCAGACAAGTAACTACTTCATTTTGAGTATAATATGCTCAGAGTATATATTTCCTCTTCCTAAGATCCCAGGACAACTCAGAAGACAAGACACATTACATGGATACAATGGCCAAAGGACATTTTTACTTATTAAAGAAGACATTTTTTGAGGAAAATCTCTGACATTTCCAAGCTTCAATTATCTGTTGGAATGGATTACACATTACACTAATGGTTTAAGACATATGGCTTTTGAGAAATATTTGAAATTACATGCAATATCAGTTATTCCTCTGATATCTGATACATACAATTAGAAAAGGAGCATGAAAAGTGATCTTAGCAATAAATTGAGTGTTAATACCACATTCACATTTTACCGATAATATGGTTTTCCATGTAATACCATATTTGGTGTCTTCAAAGCTCCTGACTGTGTCCCATCATTATATGATCTACTTGTTTTAGCATTTTGAGAGAAAAGATGCGCTATTTTTCTAACAGTTGAAAACCAAAATAACATTAAAAAATATGGCCATTTAACCTCACAATCAAAGGAAAGAGGTGATGGTAATGTAACCGCATCCATTTGTTTGTTTGTCATCATGTGTAAATATTAAAAGTCTCTTTACACAAGATGATGGCCTTAACCAGTAGTTTGATCCTCCTCAAAGATTATCTGTATCAGGATTGCAGATCAAGACGATATTTTGTGATTTTTGGCAATGTACGCATGCACCACTCTAAAACTATTTATCAGAGCAGGGTTATATTTTGAAACAAGGGTTATATTTTGAAACAACACTCAACATTAAGCTTATCAGCCCCCTAAAGCTCTCAAGAGATAGAAATAGTAATTTTAATATAGAACTAATATATTTAAGATAAAAATAATCATTTAGCTCTAGTATGATGCTTTAATGGTTGGTTTGAAAAATGGGGTCCCATCTGACTAGGGTATTCTTTCTGGGGTCCAATTGGACTAGGGTATTCTTTCTGGGGGCCAATTGGACTAGGGTATTCTTTCTGGGGGCCAATTGGACTAGGGTATTCTTTCTGGGGGCCAATTTGACTAGGGTATTCTTTCTGGGGGCCAATTGGACTAGGGTATTCTTTCTGGGGGGCCAATTTAACTAGGGTATTCTTTCTGGGGGCCAATTTGACTAGGGTATTCTTTCTGGGGGCCAATTTGACTAGGGTATTCTTTCTGGGGGACCAATTTAACTAGGGTATTCTTTCTGGGGGGGGGGGGGGGGGCAATTTGACTAGAGTATTCTTTCTGGGGGGCCAATTTACCTAGGGTATTCTTTCTGGGGGCCAACTTGACTAGGGTATTCTTTCTGGGGTCCCATTTAACTAGGGTATTCTTTCTGGGGGCCAATTTGGCCAGGGTATTCTTACTGATTTATCTGTGATTCTTCTCGGTCACTTACCCTTTCTGCTGTTTTTGGTCTAGTGACAACTACAGTTTAGCCTTTCTTACTTCTGTATCAAGTGATATACTGGTGATAATTTTTTATATTAAAATTGTAGGCCCTACAATGTAGGGACTTCTGTTTTCATTGCTGCGTCACAACGTAAAGCTTGAAAGAAGTGTAATGACTAGTTTAATACTGTCAGCCAATTGTTCAATGTACCTAGATAAACTGATGCCAATATGACAGAGTCTAGCAAGCAATGGGTTCATTTAGACTGGATGTCAAAACATTTTCACAGTCAGCTTCTCAAATCACTTTAACAAATGCATAAGGGAAATTCTAACTATGAAAATAATAGATCAGGAATTAATATTCACTGACCAAAGCCAATTTGCTAAAATAGCTTTAACTTTTAACGCAATGCTCCTGGTAGTGATTGAGTAAAACCCTTATCTCCAATGTATCTACATGGTGTTTGGGATTTCATCAGTTATTTGTAAATGAATTTCAGAATAAAGGTTTTCAACTGTGACAGAATTACAACAGAACTGAGAAGTGTGAACATTGCATACATAAAAATTTCAGTGGAATTTTAAAATAGAGTTAGTCATTCAATTACACATGTAATTCTATTGGACTTTGGTTATAGACTTTATTATTCTGCTACAATAACATTGTTCTATCAAGCTCCAAAACTTAGTGTTTGTCTTCAGGTGTAAAATCCACAAAATAAACAGTGAACAGGATTTTTCACTTTTTGTTGACACATTTTCACTGTGATTTCAATGATAACAGGCAGTGCTTGGTGGAACACAAACTTTCGCCTGGGGTTCTTGAAGGAGAAATTGGCCAAAAATCCCTAATCACAAGCAATTTTGAAGTCCGAGACAAGAATAAGGAATCAGATAATGGCAAAAAAAAAAACAGAAAAAATTCTGGATGGTAAGGAAAAAAATCAGAAAGCCATATAGCTTCTTATGACATCTTTTTTTTTTTATATGTGTCTTTGATGATGGTGATATTTGCTGATAAATCAGATTGATGACAATTTTCTTATAACTGGATAATGGGCAGTATCAAGGGGCAGTCTGTCGTTAGACTGCCTTGTTAATAGGTCCCTTGTGATTATTCAGATGAAATATTACATCATTATAACCTCCAACAGGAGGTTATGTTTTTGGGCAAGTTCATCTGTCTGTCTGTCCATCAGTCTGTGCGTCTATGTTTTGCGATTACTCCAAAAGTAATGAAGAGATCTATATGACATTTTTTATGCACATACGGGATGACCAAAGGAAGAAGTGAATATATTTTGGGAATGATCCAGATCATATTCTAAATACAAATAAGTCCCAAATCTCCAAAGGTCCCATTTTCAATGACTGTGGCTTTCTGGTTGACATGCCTCTTAAAGTGGTGAGCAGATTTTCATGAATTATTTATCTGGGTTGAGCCTGGCTAAAGGAAGAAGTGATTACATTTTGGAAAAATCCGGATCCTATTCTGGATGCAAAAAACCTCCCAAATTTCCAGAAAAACATCCTGGTGAAAGTCTTACCCTACGAATGATTTCTAGATTATAATATTATTATTACATATTTATATTTAAAATTGTCATCCACAATACTATTTTGTATAGTTGTACTTTATTAAACAAATAATTTTTAAGCACATTCATAAAAATACGAGGGAACATGAGTCCAGTTAAAACATGTTGCTTTCAGTTTAAGGACAGTATTTTATTTTATATTTAAGAGAAGCATCTCCATCTTTCATAATGTTAAGGTAATGCTAAAGGCATCAAGGAAAATTGGAGGGTAATTTCAGTATCACTATTAAGATAATGAAGATAAAGAAGCTGCCCTTCAGTTGCCAAGATGTTACCAGATTAATCACCACCCAAAAATACAGCTTATAGCTAAACTGAAAACATTTTTTTGACTTGAGACAAGATCCAACTTTCTTGAGTTGCAGTTCCTTTTCAGTTCTGTAATTATTTGTGTAGATAGATTACATGAAGATAAATTAGACTTTATAGATTTTAAAGCCCTTTAAAACACGTAGGATGTTTTACAAATAAGCTACTAGCCCAACAGGTGATCATGTAAGTTCATTTATTTTAACAGGAAGAGATACAGGCTAAACAGACACTGGGTTTGTTTAATTATAATTAGCATTTTTTGATACATTAAGACCTTTAGAAAACATTATTAAAATGACTTTGTAATTGTTACTCAACCAACATAATTGTCCCGTTAAAATTATTTGGCAATTTGTTATGTGCAAATGCTCTTTAAACTTTTCTTGTCAACTGTTATCTGTTAAAGAGAGAATTTAATATCTCACCATAACACCAATCAAACTAATTCAAATACTGTCTATTAATCTTCTAAAAGACTGAATTTTTTTTAAAATACCAAACCCGGAAGTGTCCCTTTCCTTGATAACCTGATTTAATGCAAATTTTGAGCATCACCGAATAATTAAATACTTGTATATAATATAACCACGGTATTGGCAGATATTTAACTGCAGGGAAATTTAAGTTTAATAAACTCACTACAATGCAATTTTTACTGATGTCCACTTTCATGCAGAGATCAATGCATATTAAAATCCCGACAGGAATTATTTTAATATCCATAATTATTAGCTTAAATGGGTCAAACAAGCAATACCTGAGATAGCACTAACCCTCACTTAGACATCCAGATCTTGGCAAAAAAAATCCCTAAAATAATGTTTTAAATGTGGATCCTTATCATCTATGAGGAGAACTGAACAAGTAGAGTTAGCCGCCATCTTGCGTGAGAATTTGACCCCAATCAAATGTATAATTTTTGAGTTATGTGCACGGTCAAACAAACAAACAAAGTAACAAACAAACAGACAATACTTACAATACTTTTGCCCCTTCACTTCATTGGGCAAGGGTAATTAGTGCTTTAAAATGATGTCCACTGTTACAGAAGTACTTTTTACACTTAAAAAATATTTCTGAATAACCACTAAAGAAATAATAAAGATAATCACCTTTCTAGCTTTATCTTATTTGGAGCCTTCTTTCAGGAAAAGTTGGTAAGGTGTATTTGTTTTTTACCTTACCCCCATAAAATACACCATGAGTCTAGCACTTATTTGAAATGGATTTGCATTTTGTTTATGGCCAATTTATGATCCCCAAGTGATGTCAATTGATGACAACAAGCCATAGAATATGACATGAGGGACTACATAAGAGGAGTCAAGAGATCTATGTCAGGGAAACAAGAAATGATATGAGAGATACTGGGATTTTTTTCTTATTTGTGTATCAAATTGGTGGCAGCTTTAAAGTTAGCTCCAAAAATTCTGATAAAATAAGCAAAGACAAACACAGAGATCCTCCAAGAAGAGGCAGAATATTAAGGAGTCTATAACTGAAAATCAAAGTCGAAATAAATATTTTCTATATACTGAAGACTGAATGTGAGGTCACCTAAATGTGACATCAGTGGGCAACACATTTGTCTTCCACACCGTGGTTCAAACCTCAGCTATGGATTAAAGTGGGTAACTTAGAAGATTTTGAGTCAACAGTTGCAAGTCAAAAAGGAAACAAAATAAACAAGGCCGAAAGGGGTATCAGTCTACTAGCGTGAGTTGCAAAGCCATTACAGACACAAGCAGTGCACTGAGACAGTCACCCATCCAAGTACTAACGTAGCCCAATGCCGCTTAACTTCAGTGATAACACTGGTAGTCATCCCACTATGCCACAATTCATGAAAGTCTGGAGACAAAAAAGTGATGTCTAGAAGTGCCAGCTTCACTAGAGCTCGCTCTTAAAACAAGAAAGTGTGTGCGGAATGTTTGGTTTTCTTCCTTTTGTGCAGACTGATCGACTTTGAATTTAATATTACTTTATACGTATTACAGATGGCGTAGAATGCAATACATATTAATTGGTCAAAGCATTCCATCGGTAAGCTCTTTACAGAATCATTGGTGAGTTTGAGGTCACCGTAAACTGAAATACAACAACAGTGCCCCAGGGAGCACAAACCCTCGTCAGGGAAACTGGAAGCAGATATTGGTGAAAACCCTTGATTTTCAAAGCAGATCGGGGCCATTCTTGAGAAACACAAAGTTCGGGATAGACCCCACTTTATATGAAAATAAGATCCCAAAGCAAATAATAGGGGTTTTTTAGTTATAGGGAATATATTGTAAACATTCTGGAGTCTCACTCTGGATCAAGATTTTATTTGCAGATTGCCGAAGCACAGCTACACCACACTTTGTGTGGAAATATGACCTCCATCCATTATTATAATTTGTGAGTTATGCATGTGGACAAACAGACAGACAAACATCATCCTTTTGTGGGTCGAGGGAAGTGAGATACTGATCTATCCATCATTCCATCATGATGTTTAGAAATGTATTGCCAAGCGTGAATCCTCAGCAGAACATAGCCTGAAGTCTGTAAACAATTTTTGGTTTTGAATATATTTTGGTGGCCACTTTGCATGTTTATGTCAGAAAATGAACGCATTACAGTTTTTTGGAAGCAATAGTCATTTTCATGAATTGTGGCATAGCGTTATGAGTAGACATGTCATCACTGAAATTAAACAGCAATGGGTAATGTTTGTACTTGGATGGGTGACCCTCTGAGTTCTAGGCCAGGTATGGGGTGTATCTGACTTGGAATTTGCTTTTTAATCACCAGACATTCATACATTATTGTGAACTCCTCGTGTCTCTGATGGCTTTACGGTTCACCCATTTAGCCCAAAACATATTTTGGCCTTGTTTCTATTATTACTTCCGCCAATGAGGCAGTAAATTCTTGAGCATTTCTTTGTCTGTTTCTTTCTTTTTTTGTTAGCAGGAGTACATAAAAACCAATGGTCAGATCTTCATGAAAACATTCAGAAGGTGTGTCATGGTCCAACTTAGATCCCATTAAATTTGGTGAATGATCCATGCCAGCATCTAGACACTAAAAAAAAATCAAAGATACAGATTTTCCCATTTGCTTCTTTAATTTAAAACACTAGTGAAAAAATAATTTTCAACATAAGACCATAAACAAGGAAGCTGTGAGCATATTAGATACGTAGATTAACTGTTCTGGGATATATCATCAAGAGCCCCCCCCCCCCCCCCCCTCCCACCAATTGCCCCATCCTGGTTTCCATTATTTCTATACAACTTAAAATTAGAAAACTTTATGTCGATATATACACCCTGATTGAACAATGTCTCAACGAGAAAGGTAAAACTTTACACAAAACAATACTAGATATTGAAATCACACACAAACTATAAAAAATAAACAAAAAAATTCTTTATCATTCTGTCACCTCACTGGTCAGTGTTCAGGGGAAACAAATGAGGATCCAACTGCCATAAACTGGAATAATATACAACCAACAAAGAAAACACATCTATTTCATACACTCGAAGTTGTAATTTGCAAAAATAAGTTGTGACAAATGACTAAAATCCAATTTTTTGGGCAGATTACATTTCACCATCTTGCCTTAGGTCGCTAATTTGGTTACTTCAACACTGTTGAATTATAAGAAACATATTTATGTTATATTTGTGTTTAAATATAGAAAATCTGCTTTTTTATGCATGTCTACTGTTATACATCAGACAATTTTAAGCCACTTTGTTGTCTCATACACAGAGATGCTATAAATTTTGATAGTTCTTAAAAATTCTAGATTAAAGTACAAGACAAAATTCCGTGGATACTTGCTGCTGATCCCTCATTGTTATGCCAATGGCTCTTTTGGGGGTTTTCCCAAAATATTTTATTGACCATGATGCCGGTCATTATAGGCCCTGAGAAGGTTAGATACTGTAGCTACTTTATTTTGTAACATGCTGTTCAATTTACACTTTTAATGTTTGGTTGCGAGTTGATGGCTTTTGTTTATGACAAAAATGGGACAAATGCTCTCCACTGGCTCGGGTTTTTATACACACCCACACATCAATAGGTCTTCATTGTTGAAATGCATCAAACCAAAAACTGTCCGGAGACCTGTCAGATCTATTTATCAGATGAGTTTGCATACTCTTTACGAGAGATAAAATGTTATTTCTTAGTAATATTCTACTGACTTCTTAATAACATTCTTCTAACTTATAAATTCAAAATGATACCCACGTTGCATATATCGTTGATACATTTTAAAAGGTAAAACAGGGGTTTATGTGTCAAATGAGAACAGTCATGGTAGCACTTTTATTTTAGTGGAGGGCCATTTAAATCCATATAGCCCCATGACCTCTAGTAGCCCTGCTATACCTGTATTTATAAAGGCTTATGTGATAAGATATTATCCAATCATACTGATATGTTTTGCAATAAACTTTAGAAAGGTAGGTTTTCAAATTAGGCCCTTAGTAATGTAAAGAACTCTTATGTGTAATGTAAATACTTTAGTATTATATTTGCTGAGACAAGTAGTCCCTGAAAGCTGACCAATTGCAATTAATACTGTACAGTTTGCATTGGATCTATCTGATATAAATCGAAAGAAGAGGGATAAAGTGACAAATTTGTTCAGTCACCCTGTCAATGAAATCCTCTGTGAGAGTGACACAGTAGAAAATAGTTAATAAGAACTTACTTTTGTAAATTTATAAAAATGGGAGTCTCAAACTGTTTTAAACCATGTGGACTTTAAATCTATGTACACATGTATATATGTAATGTGATTATCATAAGGTAACAGCACAACTGGCAAGCATACATGAAGTGTTAAAGTAAGATCACATTATGAAGCCAAACATTTTTTTTTTAAATGTGGATACACTAAGGTTTGGGATTTATTTAACTTGGCTTTTCCATCACTTCTTGCAGGAGAAGTTAAAAGTAACCATGCTTTTGGAAGTGAAATAGACCTTTTTATTAGGAGAACATGACTTCTGTGAGAAATGTATTAACGTCTGTTTCCATAATTTAATTCTATCTGGCTTAACCCAATATAAGGGATGATATTTTACCCCTGTCATACCCAGGGGATAATGTTAATATACCGTGATATCCTCATAGGTTCAGGTACAATGCTACACAAACCTAAGTTTAAATCTTTTTTTTTCTTTGCAAAAGTCACAACTGAAGGTAACTTTAAACTACCAGCGCCTTTTACTGTGTATATATTTTTATAATCTAAAACTGGTGAATGTTTTAAAATTTATCCAATGTAGTTCACTTATAATTTGTGCTAATAAATCAGCATAAACTTGATACAAACTAGAGTTGCAAACTGTAAAGGTTTCTAAAGGGTGCAATGAAGTCTAAGTTGCCAGTATTCAGCAAACAGTATTCTCTACTTGTTTTTATGAGATGAATTCAAACTCACAACTGCATAGGTTAGGATCAACTGATGGCTTGAAAAAGTTCATGGTAAGCAGGCCATGGGAAAGAGAAACTATAAATTATTTGCTTAACTGAATAACCACACTGATGACATAATAGTGTTTAAAGGGAAGGTTTAGGTATAATTCAACCGAAATCCATTTCTATCTTACTTGAACAACAGCTCAGTACAACTTGTACAACCTATATTGTGTAAGTTGCAACTTGTACAAACTGTCTGTAGGAGCTGAAACTTGTATGTGCTTTTCGTGCAAATTGCAACTAGACGAAAAACACAATTTGTGCATGTCATAAGTACATATATACATATTTGGATGTTCAGTAAAATCAGTTGGTGCCAGGTAAACTTTCTCAAGCCAGCTGAATACTTTGGCAGCTTTAAACATCTCCAGGATCTACTGGTTTTGAGAGGATCACACTATGGTGCTTGAGGCTTGTGAGAGTGGCTGATTTATTGCTGAGTTTTATGTTTTCCAGGACTGGGACTTTGCTGAGAAGAGGGCTGACAGAGTGGAACAGCAACTGCTTCAAATAGCCAGGCTCCTCATTAACCTAAACACAGAAAGAGGTCAGTGGAAATATTAACGGCTGCAGTGGGAAGGCTAAAACTTATTATATCTAATAGTGGCGGCTAGATGCTATGCCTCAATTTTGATGACCTTTATTTCAGATGACTCGTCTCCTTTTCAAAAGAGAAGAGACAAACCTTTTTATATTGATGGTTATAGTTAGTTATTTAGAGAAAAAAAATAATCAAAGACAATTATACCTTGGCTTTTTCAGAGATCTGTCATATTTTGATGGCCAATATATGTCTTGCTGTGTGGTCATGCAATAAAGAAGACCTTGCGGTATCATTTATCATGTATTTACATATTCACCATTACTTCTCCTAATAGAATGTTGGTGTGCTGACATATTTGTTTGGATGTCAGTTTTTAAGAGCGAGCTCTAGTAAGACTCATGCTTCTAGATATTACTTTTTTTGTATATTTATATTTTTTTTTGTTACTGGACTTTCATGAAATTATGGCACAGTGTGATGAGTACCTGTCTCTTCTCACTGAAGTTAAGCAGCAATGGGCTACATTAGTACTTGAATGGGTGGTTGCTTCAGTGCACTACTCGTGTTTCTGATGGCTTTGCAGCTTGCGTTAGTAGACCAAAACCCCTTTCTGTCTTGTTGTTAGTTTTTTTGGCAGGGTGTCATAGTAACCCCTGGTCAGATATTTTAACAGAATATTCTATTTGCATTAGGTGTGAATATTATCTACTGAGTTTGTTGGTGGTGATTCCATGTAATATGCAAAAGTGTTCCTACATTTGGGTTGGCTGGATCCCCTCCATTTTCAAGTTAAAAGGTCAATAAATACTATTTATTAGTCAATACATTTAAGACATCCCTATATACCTTTATGGTGATAGTTTTCAACACCAGCTGATTTACTGTGACTGATTTTTCTTTGTCTTATATTTTTAAAGCAAGATGTAGAAACATGAACTTGTCATCGTGAATGTTTTATGAAACTTTAATAGACATATGTGCATCATGATGTCTCTTCATTCTTTGCAATGGTTGGGGTGTCAATCTTTTGTTTTAAGAGAACATAAACCCCAGTCCGTGCATGGGTGGGAAATCTGATATTGAAATCTGATTTTTAATTGCTGACGACCAATATTTTATGTTTGGAGACTTGAGTAATTAAGTAATGGGGATATAACTATAAGCATTTTATATGGAATATATCATTCTCTTGAGAGAAATCTTTCCCCAAGGAAATTCTTTGTCCCAAAAACTGTAGTGTCTATAGCTGCATGTAGACCTGGGCATTTATTTATTTGGGTTTTACTTCACTTTCAATACTATACAGGTCATATCACTAGGGGTGATAACCATAAGGACAGTTTACAGTACAGAACCTTGACCAACTAGCATGTATTGGTTTCTCCTGCCCATAAAACTGCCTCCTGGGATATAACCTATGCAATATGTTGAAAATGGTGTAAAATCCAAAGAAATCCAATAAAAAAACAACAGATATTACATATGTATTATATTTTTTCATGGATATTTGACTAATATGTATATATTAATATAATCGTTGTGATGTGTAAGTCTTGGTTAATTCCCAGGAAGGCTTGCATATTTGTGTTCAGTCATAAATATAACCACGTGTGGATGGGAAAATGTCAATTAAGTTCCGTTTTGGGTTTCCTATTTGGTACACCCCTCAAATTAACACATAATAAAGCAAACAGTTGAATGAATCTCCAGTCAGTTTGGGAAAAAATACAAAACAATAATTTGTAAGCGTCAAACTAACTGGCCATGTGCTAATTTAGATTGTTGATTTTGAGTAGAAATTTTTTATCACCCCTAAAAGCACCATAAAAGGTTGATTGGCAAAATATTTTTATGCAAAGTCCATTTATATCTTGTGTTTATGTCAATGCTCGTTTTTATAATAAGACACAAACTCTTAATTACGCATAATAAGCGCAATTAAGGATTTTTGAATATTGCCAAGCTAAAACATTCCAAGGGGCAATATGGATCACAAGCTGGATCAGCAACCTTCTTCAGAATCAAATGTAAAGATGCTCCAGCATTTCAGAATCAACAGAAGATAAAAAATGACTTGGTGTTTGTGTGTTTAATGACGTCATAATGAATAGAACACCTACACACTCTTCTTGTTTAATTGTGTTACGCCAATCCACTAAATTGCCCATTTTATGAACTAGGCAAGAACTTTACCCATTTCATGAAATAGGCAACCATCCTGCCCATTTTCGGGAAATGGGCAATTTATTCAATTTTAACTTGCCCATTATACATATAAATATCATTTATGTTTCGTATATATAAATACAGTTAGACAGAAACGTATACCAATAATTTAGTTGACAATATAATACATATATGTTCACATGATAAAATTTACTACACAGCATACTCTTAAACAACTATTATAAATGTGTTTCTTCCTATCTTGTAATGCAGAATTTTAAGAACCTTCATTTTAAAAACCCAGAAACTAATGGTTCAAGTTGTAAGTTATTTTGTTGCAGAGTTACCAGATTTTATTTAATAATTCATGTCACAATAATAAATGATACTACTTAACACAGCCGAGACCATCTACTACTCACTTTGGTTCATATCCTTTTGGGCGGCAGTGTGTATATTTTTTCAGATGATATAATGCAGTGATTGTTGACTTATTGGACTGGCTTTATAGATGGGATGACAGGGACTTTAAAGGTTAAAATACATCAAGCTCTCCCCACCGAAGACCTTTAATTAATCCCAGGTCTTTGTCTTTTTGATTGGTCTGAACATGATGTATCTTTGCAACACCCTTGCTGCCTTGATTTCTATAAGCAATACATCCTGTTTTATTTATGGTGTTGATAAAGTCTTATCTAATGATATAATTTGTGGTTGATTGCCAAAAATTAATGCTACAAGAATGGTATTTCCGCCACAAATAGTGAGGTACAGTGTTGTTAATGAGCCCATAACTCCATTAGTGAGAATTAACAGTGTCCAACAGGAAAACTTCTGACTAATTGCCATTTCAGGCCTTTGGATTATTTGAAAGCAATGTAGGCAATGGACATTTAAGTTTTGCTTCCAAATAGAAAACAAGGAGTAAATAAAGTACTCAGAAGCCTTAATTGCCAGCTCCGCAGGTACTTTTGTGATGCAATACCAAAATGGTCATGATGAACCAAATGAGTTCTCACGGGCCCATCTAGAATTATGTTGCCATTTTGTCTATTGTTTGAAAAAAAAATCTTTAATTTAATGATCTGGTTTAGTGATTGGTGAACCTATTTCTAGTCTATTATATAAGCCTCACACTGTTTTGTTGTAATATTTGAAATATTTAGGAGCACTAAGTATCCTCGTAAGAAAAATTATGTTCACAACAAACACACTTCTTTATTAAGGATAAAAAGGGTTTTGTTAATAATCATAGCTGGGTTCATATACTGTATACTTCAGCTTTAAAGTGCTGTCACACTTATAAGTTGAGTGGATGGAGGTAGATGGGGTGATATTAGGAAATTAAGGATAACGACAAGGTAGGATACTTGTTCATGTAAAGAAGTGTGGAAAGAGGTCGGGGAAAAGCTTTTTGTTTTACATTGCAATTAATTGACACAAGTACTTTAAAATTGGCAATGGTAAAACTAGACGTAAAATGACAGGAAAAGGGCGAGTGTTGATAATTTTACAGAACACACTGTATCAATCTGAGTTAAAAATATTTTAGACCAAAACTTAGAATGAACAGGATGTTGGTACTTGGATGAGGATAGCCTAAATGTTGGGCTCAAGATGAACAACAATCCACCCCAGTCGATTCGGTATTTATTTGATCTTCGGGTAATATTGCCCTAAAGCTCAGATACATCCATGTATGAGTACAATTAAAAATTATAGCTTTCTTAAGCTTTGCGTATACACTGATGTACAGTGATATAAGCACAAAGGAAAGAATACATTATACAATGCTCATAAATAATGCAGAAATGGAGATGCAATTTGCAGAATTTAAATATTTCCTTAGAAACGCCAGACAACAAAGTCCAAAAATTAATAACCCCTTTTTGCAAACAAGCCTTCTTGCAAAAGTGAACAACAAATCTTTTGCTATTAATGTTTGCTACAATTTAATATGTGATTCACAGGCACGTGTATTATTTTGTAGCTAGTGAGATCTAGATGGTACGTCAGCTCTCAACCAAAAACCCTGAGTGGGCATCTGTTTCTGTATTACACCAAAATTATATCTAAAAGAGCTACAGCTCTGCCCTGCATTGATTTTATTTATCATGGTTAAGAGTGTGCTTCCTGTGGACATTTTATTTTTGTACTATGTTATATATCATAATAGCATTAAGTGAGAATCTTTCCATAAATTGACAATACTGAGGACTTGTCCCAATAGAACCCTTGCTGTTGAACTAGATGTAAACCACCAACTTCGAACTTTAGGTGACAATCTTTACTTGATGTATAAAGTGATATGTATAATACCTTGTGTGCTCACCTTTACTTGCTTAAACAATGTTTATATGACATCTCAGTTAAAGTTGTAAATAATCTCTCCCTTTGCACAATTTGAACAACATGTCATATGGGCATCTCAAAATAATTTACTCAAGTGTGAGATTAAAGTTTGGATTTTAGTCCTTTCAGTAGCTTTGGGCCACTGATATAATTGTATGCATAGTAACTGGGCTGTTAGTGTTGATAGTTTTAGTATTGATATATTAAATGAGTAGCCATTTTGTCAGTTACGGTCATATTACCATATATGAAAGGCTGGGCTGATGCTGCATTCTTTATAAGCTATGAGGTGGTGTTTACCACTCGTGAGTTTGTGTCTACCAATGGGAAGTTAGAAAGCATTCTTTGGTATTCACCAACTCCATGTTTACATTTGTATGTAAACAGAGAGAACAAGGACGGCGGCAAAAGGCAATGATTTGTTATCCACCATTTAAACTATATATATTATTTATATATATCATTATTATATGTACACTATACAGCAATGTGTTGAAAGGCTTTATTTCGCAAACGTATTTTGCATCTTTGTTGTCATCATAGAATGTCACAAACTGGAAAGCTTTGTGATACTCTACTCAGGACTGGTAAATACCAGACACAACAATGTTCTTTGCATTTTTTACAGGCCATGAACTGGTATATACCAGTTATGAAAAGCGTAAAGAATGCAGCATAAATGTATGCATAGTAAATAGTTGACTGGATATTTTATATTAATATACTTATTCCGGATCCATTTTGTCAAATATGATGATAAGATTGGTATAAGGGTGTGCAAAGTTACTAGCTGACTTCATATTTCTGGTATTGGTATATTTGCTCAGAAGTACTTTTGTCAGATGTGGCCACAAGACAAGCACACAGCTACTGGTTATCAGTACAATTCCAAACCCAAGATGCAACTTGGTGAAAAGATATATTGCTAATAATATAGAATGAAGTAAAACTCTATCTATACAAAGCATCTATAATTGTTGCTAAAATGTAGTGTGAGTGCATAATTGATACCCCCCCCCCCCCCCCCCCCCCCAAAAAAAAAAAAAAAAGGAATATTTTAATCAGGTATTTTTACATGAATATTGTTTTACAACAACATCAGTTCAAGCTTAATTAGGTGGGCTTACAAAACTCTTGCTGAAAAGTGAGCTAACAATCCATGTTCATTTAATTGCTTTTGGAAAAGGTAGACAGTTGATTGTTGCTGCTTATATTACCCCCAAGGTCTCTCCCCATTTTTGCATGAAAGTTTAAAGAAGTGATGTGATGTACATGTAGTTGTCAACAAGATGATACAAATTCAAGGATATGCGATACAGTTCTGGTTTTTATCTACAATTTTTACCTGTCTATAACACCTTCATTCCACTTACGCAACCTAACATGAGAACTTTCAATTTGTATTGTTATTTCCACTAGGAAGTTATTTGTAGGTGCCTTGGTTTGTCTGTCTCTGTTTCTCTGCTTTTTCATCTGTGTTTGATATAACTCTAACAGTAATAATGTATGTAAAAGTAATCTTGAATGTGGTAAAGGTTTAACTGAAGGTAGAATTCAATTTTTGGGAAGCCCCCCCCCCCCCCTGAATGTGGTAAAGGTTTAACTGAAGGTAGAATTCAATTTTTGGGAAGCCCCCCCCCCCCCCCCCCCCCCACTCCTGGTGGAGGTCTGCGCTGTACAAGAGCTTTCTAGTTACTGATAATTTGCAAAACCAAAGAGAAACGTTTAATGATCTGCTCCAAATTGCATTATTTATTACGTTAATTTGACACTCCAACCCCATCCCCTCACCCGAGAAATTCTTGGCAAGCTTAGTAAAACTGGTCTTTTTAAAGATGTCACTTCACCTATTTGACCTCCATTTTATGGGAAAATTAGTAATATCATGACAGGATTGGACACACAAGCTGGTATCACCGTTATCATAGGTTGTACCACCAAAAACATAGGTAAAGAAATTGTGAAGATTTCCCGCAAGCAGTCAAGAGTTAAAAGGTTCATTGCAAAGGTATAAAACATGCTTTCAAACACATCTTTAACTAAGAGAATTAATCCACCCATACACCTCTTTCAGAAATACAAGGTGAAGCACCCCCAAACTCAAGTTCCTTCAAACCCCCATTTTGACCATAAAGTTCACAAATCAATCAAACACTTCTCTAATTCCTTCAGTCACTATGCCCCAGTTCTTTGGAACTCTTTCCCCTTTCAAGTAAGAAACAGTCCCTCTGTCACATCTTTTAGGAAACACCTCAAAACCCACCTCTTCAACTCTAGTTTTCCAACTTAGTCTTCTTCCCTCCTGGTCACACCCACAATTCTGAATTACTGCCCCTGAACGCCCCGCGTCTCTCCCTATGATAATGACTTTTGTTTAATAAGCGCACTGCGTTCCCCTTTGTGGTGAAGATATTGTGCCTGCAAAGCAGTAGATTGGATTAGATTAGATCCATGATCACTATGATTGCTCACCTTCATTCCCAACTCATGATATAGGTCGTACATCCAGAAACACCACCCTTACAACTGCATTATTTCAGTGATTATTTAACAACCTGAAACAAGCCTTAAAATCTCCATTTTGATCAACTATTTGGCACGTTATTAGTTGAAATATCAACCTTTGAGGACACGATATATAGTTTACTGCATCAGTCATATTTCATGTGACATCTTCTGATTAGACTGATATACTTTCAGGCTACCCCGTGACAGGTATTCTATAGCCCGGTGCAGAATTGCAAGCTTTTGTTGCTGCTGATACTTTGACTTGGGTTCATTTCTGTTATTGCAGTTATCAATATGTGTACAAATAAAAAGAAGTATTTGGGTACAGCAATATATGTAAAACCATTTATTATCCACTGCGCGGTGTATTTGACACGTATAGAGGAATATACGGAGCGAGATATATTTTATTTGTATACAATGTCACCTCCGTACCAATGATGACTAGTGTCAATAACTTCCGGTTTTTCACCAATATCTATGATATGTTACCTACAAAATATGTATTATATATCATTAGAAAGGTCTTCTCATGCCTGTTACCTAAAAATCCATGCAGAAATAAAGGAGCTTTTGCAATTTAATGATTGAAGTTTTTATAGTCACTGTTGCATGTGCTTTTTGACAGCCTTTTCACATTCTCTCATTAAATAATCATGTTATTTAACCCATAAATCGTACAAAATGGTGGATAATAAGAGTAAAACATCCCTCGTTAGTTACATACATAAAAAAAAATGTATCACTCATGAAGATTAACAATGTAATACTCATGCTACGCAATTGTATAATATTGTTATCTTCATTTGTGATATATTTTTTCTGTATATGTCATTCGGGAGGTTTTCCTATTTTACACACAAGGTGAGGTAATCTCTTGGCTCTGCCCTGCCTTAAATATGACCCGGACTGCAGATCCTGATTTGTTTTTGTGAATTT
The DNA here is from genome assembly GCA_964017235.1 of Sabellastarte sp. h YS-2021. Classification (NCBI taxonomy): domain Eukaryota; kingdom Metazoa; phylum Annelida; class Polychaeta; order Sabellida; family Sabellidae; genus Sabellastarte; species Sabellastarte sp. h YS-2021. Next base: position 76,299,189 of record OZ024929.1, on the reverse strand, counting down.
ATTTGGCAATATCCACATGCATAACTCAAAGGATCGGGGTCATATTTTCAGACAAGGTGAGGCTTACCTGCAGGTTGGTTCTCCGAAAAGTTTATTGAAAGTCCAGAATATACTATTTTCATTTGCCATTTAAAAATGTAACTTAAAACTGAAAGATTAAGAAAAACTGATTGTAAAGGGGAACATTAATTGTTGTGCTACTAAAACAACATAAAAGACTCTTTAATGTGGTTGTATCCAATTCAAATATGACAAGTATTATTATCTTATTATAGCAACTTGAATGTAATTTTGAATTATAGAAATTCACATATATTTCTAAAGAATACACCACTTTTGAGACTGAAAAGATTTTTATGGTTGCTTAGCAAAAGAAAAATTGGTATTACATCGATGATGTTTTTATCCATAAACAGAAAGATCTTTTTATGATACAATGACAAAATTGTCACAGTCAATCAAGAAAGCCTTTTAAAGCCCATCAGGAATTGTAGGTTTCTGTTGTCTATTTTTGGAAGAAGGGACAATCTCAGCAAGTGTAATCAGGTTTTAGTTTAAGTGTGCTACTCAGGATGTGTTTTATTGTCTTCAGACAATCAATGTTTTGATGATTTATTTTGCTGAAATATCTTTTAACACATGGATAATATATGTATGTATAACGTACTCATTTCTAAATATGGACATGAGTGTTGATATTGATGTTAGAAAACAATTAAGCTACTTCGACAATATGTAATATTTTGAGCAAGAATAGATATTGAAGAGCTGAAGGTTTTCATAAGCTTACTTTGATATAAATGAAGTACGGCATTAAAATGGAAGATGTTATACTTGTGAAACTCAAGACAACTAACTTGTTTTAAGTTTGCTAACTAAGTTTGATTATTTTGTCAAATAACCAATCAGTGTTACTAGAAAACTTCATGCACAAAATGAAGTATCACATTAAAATAGAAGATTTATCTTTGTGAGTAAAGGACAATAAATTCCTTTTGGTCCTCTGACAAATTATCATTGTTTTATCAAAAACACTATAAATATAATTGGAAAAAATTGGTCATGACTTGTGGATCTGTTCATTCGTCTGTTCTGCAATGGATTTTGTCAAGTATGCTAAGAGTTTTTCATATTTGGATCTCATGCTCAGCTAAGGAAATTAGATTCTTAACCTCTCTGTTAGGATATTTGGTAAACTTTCACATCCATCAGCTGTTGTTAAGAATCTGGGTATCTGGTTTGATGCTTATTTTTCCTTTGGTGATCATGTCCGCAATATTTGTAAGACCTGCTTCATTCAAATGCGTGATCTCAGGCGAGTCAGACAGTACCTTACGAATGAGGCTGCTATCCTGTCGGCTAATGCCCTGGTCAGCAGTTGCCTGGACTACTGCAACTCTCTTTTCAGGAGTCTATCCAGTTTAAACAGTGTATTCAAAACACACTTGGTAGGTTTGTCACAAATTGCAATAGATACTCGCTTTCATAAAAGAATAGAATACAACACTTCAGTTTCTGTATTCTATAAAAATGTCAAGATTTTATGTCACAAAAATATCCAATCCATGTCCTTGATTTATAAACGTAATGACAATTTTACCACAGTAATTTTATGGTTACTAAAGCAAGGTATTTAGCATATCAGTAATTGTTTAAGTGTCTTATTGGGTCTTTATGGATACTAGGATTTTAGATATGCTTATAATGTGGATCTAAATTTTAAGGTTTTTTATAATCTAAAACACAGCATCGCCTGAAAACGAGGGGTCAGATTCTCTCCGAGCCAATAAAATAGGCAAAGAAAGTTTGTACATCAAACGATGGCAGATACATTGACATAAAAAAACAGGACATGACTTAAAATGGAGCACAGCAATTAATTTGAACATAGAACAATGAAAATTTACTAAAAATAAGCACCTGTGTAGGTGTAAAATAACAGCGATAGAAACCTGATATTTCTGTCAGACAAATACAGAATCGTTACAACACATTTTTGCTTGGGTCTATTGTTAAATATTTTATCCTTCATTATCTTTGAAAGAGGTGAAGTTCCACCTGGCCAGTAAACATTTTGGGGTTTTGCAAACATATGATAGGAAATGTTTGGCAAAGGGTAAAACATGATGGGTGCAAAAATCATTTATAATAGAATACTTGTAAAACGTTTTATGTATACCGTTTATTAAACATTTAATGATAAATGTTTGAAAAACATTATATAGATAATAATGTCTCAATAAAAATGGGGTCAGAGGTCAAATTCAATTTCTTTTTAAGGTTGCTCACTAATAAAAATATTATTTTTACGTCTCAAATTGTAAGATTGTGGCTTAGAAATTGTGACCCATTCAAGTCTTACTTTTAGGGATTGCATGTGGGTCAGTTTTTGACAAAGTCCTCTTAAATCCCCTATTATTGCTCACCGCCATCTTTGTTTGGACATGTTTGAAGTTAAAGGCTTAAACGTTTTCATATAGAATGTTTATAAAATGTTTTTTTTTAAATATTACAGCATAAACGTTTACTTGGAAACATTTAGAAAACCATAAGATAGGATTTAAATGTTTTTTAAAATGCTTTGTAAACGTTTAAACCATTTTAAAACATTTCTAACGTTTACTGGGCACAATAAGAATTAAATAATATGTTTCTTTTGATTTGTTTATGACAATGAATGAATGGTAACAATAACAATATGATATTGCTTTGTATAAGCTGGGTAACCTGGAGAAGCAATTGAAAAAGGGAACATTTTACTGCATATCTTTGATGTTACCAAATTTGATTCCTGGTAATTTTTTATCCTTTGTTAAATCTTACTGTATGGTGATTTTGTAATAGTATATTACAAAAGGTATAAGCAAAAACTATCAATGCCCCCGGGTTCTCTAGTTTACCACTGGGATGAGGACCCAGTGACAGGAGACAGCCATTTTAATTGGCTATTCGAGCCACTTTGTAACTACCTGTACCTAGGTTTGAACCCACGTCATCTTTGTTCCCAGGTGTGTCTGTTACCCACTAAGCCACAGTAGAACCTAATCTATGTGACATTTTTCTTTTTATTTATTTGGGGTTTTACGTCACTTTTAACACTGTACAGGTCATATCACGACAGGTAGTTGGAAGGGCAGAGGAAACCAGTACATATAGTTCGCTAGGGTTCTGTACTGTAAACTGCCGACCAACGGCAAGCAACTACCAGCTTTCCCACTTACGGCCATGACAGGGATCGAACCCCGGCCACAGAGGTGGGAGGCGAGAGTGTTACCACTCTGCCACCGTGGCCCCGACATTTTTCTTTTTAAATTTACGTGTGTACAGGTGGTACTGTAATAATTATCTCTACTGGAGATAAAAGAGGCCAAGGTGGCAGAGTGATAACACACTCGCCTCCCACCTCTGACGTCAGCAGTTCAAACCCTGGACCTTATGTGGGAAAGTTGGTAGTTGCTTACTGATGGTTGGCAGTTTACAGTACAGAATTTTGACCAACTAGTTTCCTCTGCCCACAAAACCTGTACAGTGTTAACAGTGACGTAAAACCCCAAATAAATAAATGGAGATAACAAAGTTTTGTTTTTATTATTGTAGTTGAACAAACAAAATAAAGTTATCCATACCATTGTAAAAATGGTTTTCTTGTAATAACGTACATATGCAATTTTGCAGTAACAGAATTTATACCCAGGTTTTCAAATTAATTTTTATATTATAAACATATCTTATATATTCCAGCAGAAGAGTGATATATTTTAAATGTCCTGTATTAAACACATTAAAACTATTTGTTTATCTAAATTTAAAATAGACCCAACACAGGAAATGAGCAAGTATATCTATAGCATTCACCAAGGTCAAGATCCAGTGATTTTCAAACTGCACTAAATCAATGACCCCTTTTTGGGGCAGTAAGTTAATTTATAGCCTTAAATTCCTGCAACTCTTCTTGTCCAATCCAAGGTGACCCTCAAGGCTTTGTGTGGAGAAAACAAGCTGCTGTAACACATTGATAACAAATGTCTTTCTTTGTGGTGAAACACCCCAGATTTCCCATGAAACACACTTCAGTGGCTGCTTTGAATTGGCAAAATGCCGTCTCCAAATTGTTAACATTTTCAAAGGTGTAAGTCTTTTTTGGAATTATCCATTACCCACAGAGTTCAAGGAACTCAGACTAAAAGGAATAGGTTTATAAATAATATGTATTTAAGGTACAAGTTGTAAATATGTGTATATGAACTATGCACCGCTCCACATAGCGAAAAATGTGAGGCTACTTTGGGTATTACCCTGCAAACAAATTTTTAAGCGCAAGCCTGGATAGAGCTCGTGCTTCTAAGAATCACTTTTTTTGTTTTTCATTTTTTTTTGTCTCCGGACTTTCACGAATTGTGGTGCAGAGTGATGAATATTTGTCTGCTCACTGAAGTTAAGCGGCAATGGGCTACATTAGTACTTGGATGGGTGACCATCTGAGTTCTAGACCAGCAGTGGGATGTGTCTGAGCTGAAATTTCTTTGCGTCACCAGACTTTCGTAAATTCTAGTGCACTACTCGTGTCTCTGATGGCTTTGCATTCGTACTAGGGGACCGAAACACCTTTCGGCCATGTTTATTCCTCAGTTGGTTCCAGATCTTATAGGTTCTTGTTTGCTTAAAATTATCACTCCAGCCTTGAGAATCTAGTATGTGGAACCACAAGCAGCAATGGTTGGCATTTGACTGTGGTCATCAGTGTCATGGAAATACAGCATAAAGGTCTGTACAGACTAAACTGATTAAGATGTGCTCATGTACAAGTTCTCTTTAAATCGATCAATTTTTTTTTCTTTTCGGTACATCAACAATGGCTATCATTCCAGTCAGAACTTAATATGAAACTCTATTATGTCATCGGGTATGATCACACAAACAAGAAGCATAAGAAATTTGATATTGAACATTGCTTTGTGTTTAAAATAACCACACCTTTTTCCACACTGGTTTTCTCCATTTTGCTCCATATCTTTCTTCTTATAGTAGTTCCTACAGCACAAAGTTCAGTGTGTTTCCTTGTACCAAAGATTCATCCATCTACTCAAAATTTTGTCAGTTTAATTACAGCTTTGATTTTGATGCCCCCATTGTTTATTAGAATGCTATTTTTGATGAGATTTGTGCATCCCCTTTTTGCCTCTTGTAGAAAGATGCTTAAAACCTGCCTCTACACCTAGACATACCCACCCTAGTCTTAAACTCTTAATATCCAACTAGAGTTTTCCATGCTGATTGACCTCTTTTCTGTCTCTGGAGACTGAATTTGGTTCTGTTGTGCATTAGTCAAGGGCAGATTAAGTGCAATAATTAAGAATAAGAATTAGAATCAGAGATGCATGCAAGCCTTTAAAATCCTTTGCCAGTCATTTAATATATGACGCCTGAATGTATTTCAGTTACTACAATAACCCTTTGAACCCTTTGGGATACTTTAAGTACAGATTACCTAACCTTAGGTTTTTTTAGAGAATAGAATTTTTATTTTTAAATTACATATTGAGGACGTGTGATTTAAGTCGCATTAAACATTGGTTTAAGGTGACACTAAAGCAAAGAGCAATGTGTTTCCATATAAGTTAAATCTGGATATATAATATAGTAATATAACATATACATATAATATAGACATATAATATAACACAAATGACACCCCCAATTCGTTCTTAATTCCTAATTAAAGAAGTTCCCTCGTTAAAAAAATAAATCCTTTTCAAAGAAATTTCTCTGTTGCAATAAAGACATCTTGGTGTAGAAACGTTTCATGTCTTAAATAAAGAGTTGCTCAAAAGCTTAATTTTTCTTTACTTTCTTTACTTTAGTAGAATTACTTCTGTTTTAATCACATTATGACTATTTCTGAGATGTGAAAACAAAAAAAAGTATTCATTAAAATATAAAGAAAGAAAAATCGATAATAAAGCAATCTTCATTGTAAAACTCAAAATCGGCAAAGAACTTGTGTGTTTAGGGTCCTTGGTTTCGGGTGGTTTGGTGGGATAAATAAACTCGATACTATTAATTCATAGAATTCTTTACTGGGTGTTGTTGTTGCAAACGCAAGGGTGTAAGGCAGTAGGAAGCCATTTCAGCAATCATTTCCCACAATTGAATCACTTCTTTCTTTGGATAAGCCCTGCCCACATAAAATTTCATAAAGATATGATTGTTACTTTTGGTTTATCACAAACACAGGATGTTGATACACTGGCTTTTTTTTTAAAAAAAGCAACAACATCAAGGTAAATTGATATACTTGCTACAATGTCACAACAAAATTATGTCTTTATATTAGTATTGATATATATTAAATCAACAATAATGTATTCTTTCATAGTTGTTTATTAATGGTGAAAACACAAAGCTTACAGTACAAGTGGATTCAACTCAACTTCATCTTGGCACGATGACATTATAATTTGGTCAGAGTCCTTGCTGGTATTATGGATGGGAATGTCTATATCTATTCCCAACAAAAGATGTTGCTTTCCCATACAAATACAGCAAAAGAACATTCCTTATCATTCTGCACATCACAGCCAATGATGTGTCTTTCTTGATGAAATGGCTGTCTAAGCTGACAGGAATCAAATGAGACATTAAACAAGGGCTTGTGTCCATAAAACCTTTAGCTTTCGTTCTGCATCTCTCTAGACCAAATGGATTTATAGCCAGTGCGGTCAGACGTAGGAGTATTTAAAGGGCTTTCATACTTTTCTTGGTTAACATAGACATTCTTAGCAAGTACCAAACATGGAAGGAATATCACTTATTGTGTTGAATGTGTCTATATATATATATATATATATATATATATATATAGCAGTAAAAAGGTACAAGAAAAGTGAAAAATGTAACACTCATTGGATCAGAAGGTGGCACTAGATTGATTTATACCTTATTGGTTGCACTTAGCCTTGCTTAAGGCTTAAGTTTTTTTAGATTGCATTATAACGTCACAGTTTGTAAGATATGACCTTGCACATACTAGTTTGTACATTAGCATACTGCTGACACAGAGAATGTCTATCTGGTGAGGTTATATCTACTAACATTTAGGATTGCTTTATTGTTTATTAGGTTACACTCAGTTTCAAACAATACGAAGCTTATAATTTATATTTTGTCTGAGTTTCTTATATGTTTAGGGATGGACTCTTAATTCCATTCTGCATTTTTAAATGGGGCATAAGAACAGAACAGTGAGGCAGGGATTGAAATACTCTTCTGATATTTTTTTTTTGTTTTATTAGTTTGTATGACCATAATTTATTGTTAAATAAATTATGTATCATGTGTTACTTGTTACCCATTGGATATCACAGTATGTTTAAGATTGCTAGACTTTTCTATTAATTTAGTCTCTTAGCGGTGGTCATCCTAGCTACTTCAGGCCATTTTTGATCCCCTGTAGCAGTAAATACAACAGAAGATGAGGAAGATTAGATAGAAGGTAGATAGTAGGTCCCTCAGTTAAGTCCATCCTTGTACAAATCTAAGAAGCAATTTGATCGTAGTTTTGCTTTTGATACTCCAACAATCTGGAATGAATTGCTGATGACATTCATTCTGCTTCCTCTGTTGCTTTCTTTAGGAAGAAACTCATATTTGTTTTTCAAGGCCTTTCCAGACTAGTTTCTGATTCAGTTGGTGTCTCTGTGGTAATACCCATACCCATGGGCTGATCAATTTTAAAATACTCCTCATGGTTATTGCACCTCAGGGTTTGCTTGAATGCAGTGATTGAGTGTTAAAAAATCCAGTATAAAATAGAATAGAATATATTAAATGAAAGGTAAGCTTTTAGATAGATTATTCTTATGTAGTGGACAACATAACTTGTACAGTCTTGCCAATGCGTAACAAACAAAATCACTCAGGCAGGGCATATCTCTGCTAAGGTCCAACACCATTAGCATGCTATGGATCATTTCCCACAATTAGTTCTATGTTAGACTAAGACCAATCTGTTGCGAAATTTTGATGTAAATCTATGTGGGAGTTTTTGTAATCTAGCTAACAAACAAACCAACAGAATCTAATGATTACATAACCTTTTAGATGGAGTTACTAAATTAACAAAAGATACATTAACAATAAAAGCTGTTAATTCGTGTTCTTGTAAGTGTTCTAAATGTTACATGCCTAAGAAAACTATAAAACACAGGACAACCTGACCCAATCTTCTATTCCACAATGTATATTTAAGCTCCTAAAGGCTTTGTCAAACCTGGAGTAGCCAACTCAGTGTGCAAATGATCTGCATCCAATTGACTTACTTTTTTACTTTAAATCACTGACACTTTGCTGTCCTAATTTTCCTGAGCAGTTTCCCTAAGCTGACTTATCCTGTTTCCTACTTAGATGCATCCTTGAAATGAGGTAGTGTCATTTTCTAGCAAAAAAAGTGATGTGTACTTAAACTGCAATTTTGGGTTCATGTCAAGGGATACCTTCCGTGCATCCCACTTTTTGGTATAAGCTGCATTTAAACACAGAGGTACAGAGGTTAAAGCTAAATAGTAATAAATATATTAACCATTTTGCCTACTGATATCTTTGGTGAAGTAAACAAAACTTTTACAATCCACTTTATTGAAGCAAAGCTGTGGAAAATATAAAGTAAAACAACACTCTTGGTGTATATTTTTGAATTTTACCCTTTCAAAAAAAACACAACACACAATCTTTGTCCTTCGGATTTGGGATTGTATTAATTTGTCTTTTCTTTTGATTAAAGTTTTAAATGACCCATACTTTTGTATGGTGAAGTTAATATCGCATTCACACTTCTGGCTTAAGATGAACATATTTGCAAACAGACTTTATGTATTTTACATGTATTCTAAACTAATAAGGAGTTGTAGAGTGCCTTACCTCCATCACCAGACAGACCCTAATGATTTGTTAACAAGTCTACTGACATGGCCAGCACATGCCAAAGAAAACTAGTAGCTTATTTCTGAGTGAGGAAATAGATGTTGCATTTCATACATTGTCTTGTTAGTCATTCAAAGTCTTTGGAAAGGCAAATGTAAAGTATTTTACATTTATTCAGAAATATAGTTTAAGGCATTTCTGCCCTTATCCTTCGTCCCTCCATGATTCTTTATTTTCCCCTTTAACAAATTACGTGTATTTGAATATAAACGTAAAAAAAATATAATTACTTTGATTTCTGTCTTTTTTGTTGTGCTAGAACTATGGAAATGTAAGAACAACTCTCAGATTTATGAATTTTCGTCTTTGGGAGAACTTAGGAGCTTTAAAAAGCTGATCTTGATAAACTGTCATTGTTAATTCTACACAGCCAATATTTAGGGCAAGAGGAAAACTGTTTATACGGAATCCATTTGCAAATATTCTGGTCGAGATTTTTAAGCTTTTCCTGACATTTTTCTTTTCTAATTTTCCTGAACAGTGTCCGTAAGCTGACTGATCCCCTTTGCAAATCAAAACCATTTTTCTAGGAGATGGAGTTTCCTCTTCTACAGAAGACCTTTACCTTCTGTTTCCATGTACTAGATTTACAGTGATTTGACTATCATTCTGGTATCAGTAAAGACAATTGTTTCATCTGATAAAAAGTGTTTTATTGAGCATCTTGTTCTTGTTAGCTAAGATATACATCTATAAACCTCGCCTCACTGTGCTTCAGAAATTTGTCCATAAAAATTAGGAGGAACAACACCTTGTGTAATAAAAAATAGTAGGCTTTTTAGCCACTGTGGTCCAAATAAACCTTTTATCTGCAAAATGTAGCAAATCATTAAACCAAAGCAATATGTATTACAAGCACACAGATTTTAGGCCCACTATTGCCCAGTGGATAACACACTAACCTGCGAACAGAGAAGACCTGGATTCGAGGCCAAGTATAGACAGATACAGTGTCGCTTGGATGACCACTTTGAGCGACAGTCCTCTGTCATTGGGTTATATCAACAGTGGCAAAGAACCTCAGGGACATTGATAAATGGTCATTCTTGAGACTCTGATTTTCAGTTTGGGGAATGTCACTCACTGGAGCTTGGACTACGCTTGTGTAACTGGGATGGGTGAATTAGTACTTGGACTCCTGTAGTAAAGGAGTTAATTGTGTCAAGTATAAATACACAAAAGAATATCACAATAGGCCAAATGTCAAAGTTTGTTACAAGCCCTCAGTGAGTGATACTTATTGTCATTGGCTGGAATAAAATAAATAATCTCAATAAGTGAGAGCAAAATGATTAAACATTCTAATCACCCATTGACTGGAAACTCTTGGAGGGATTTAGGAGTAGGAGGTATCTAATATTAGGTTTACCATTTCAACTTTTCTTGTTTCTCAGTGATAGTATTTTGATGAGTTTTCCTGATTATTCTGCGTTAATTTTCCTGGACAATTTCCCCAAGTTGTCAGGGCTTTTTAATATATCCAAAAGACGTTTTTGTTACTTGTAAACTTAGAATTCAATTCTTACTTTAGAATAAATTTGATGATATTTTAATAATTCATGCAACGCAGATTTCCTTTTTAGATGAATATTAATATTAAGTTTGTGAGAGAAAGTCATTATTTATAATTACTACACACAGGTTCTAAGACCATTTAGAAAAGAATAAAATTACACTGTCTTTTTTTCAAAATTAAAACATCTAAATACTTTGACATAATAAACAAAGTGTATATATGTGAGTATGTAGCTTTCATGCACCAGCTGTCAAGATACATAAAAATATATAGGTCAGTTTACCCCAGGGTGATAAATACTGATATAGCCCTCTCACATAGCAAATATTATGTATATCATTGTGTTTTTGCAGAAGATATATCAAGATTGTTACTGTAAATAAAGGGAGATATGTTTTGATGGCCTAAAATACAACTCTTATGAACTCTATCTTACATCTTAGCAAAGATATCAACTGAGAGAAAAACAATTGCTTCAAATTGCTATCAGATAGCATTATATTGTGTAACTATTGTTATAAGCAGATGCTCACTATATAAATCAAACGTTGTTAATAAGTGCCTTAAAATAGCTCTTTTTGCACACACACACACCCACCTCAGCCAGTCAATACTGTCAACTAACTACTCATAAAGAAAACATATGAGACAATAAGCCTGACTGGTGTCTATGGTAGTCAAACTTTATGGCTCGCTGACATGACAGAACAAGTATGTCATCTCCAGTTTAAAATTGGGGATATAAACCAATCAAAGAAGGTTACCAATTCTTGTGCTTCTCCTGTAAACTACATTCTCACATTTTTTTCCCTCTGTTGAGTTTCACACAACAGTAAAGACAACAGTCCAATAAACTGTAGGTAATTGGTAGTGTAAAAATAGTTTGGTCTTTTTCTTTTCCCTTTGGAATCATACGATGAAAGGACCTAAATGTTAAAGTCTTGATAGTTTTTCTCCTACTATTGTACAACAAATATTCTTGTGTGGTGATGATATAAATACAAACTTCAAATATAAGGCCACAATCTTTTTGGGGTGAAGAATGTGGTACTTCTAACAACTTTGAAACTACTGAAGATTTTTTTTATACTTCCTGGTCTACAACACCAAATATTCCAAATTCAGATTCTTAGATCTGTTCATGTTTTCACATTCGTGAGTCCACGGTGTGTCCAATGAATCAATAAGATATGAAACTAATTTCATGTAATATATATATATATTTTTTTTATGTCACGCCTAGTATATTATCGGTTATTATATTGTGACTGACGGGTAGTTGGAAGTGCAGAGGAAACCACTAAATACATTTGGTAAAGGTTCTGCACTGTAAACTGCAAGCAACTAACAGGCTCCCAAAATGAGGTCAGGCCAGGATTTGAACTCGGATCTCAGAGGTGGGAAGCAAGTTTGTTACCACTGCTTCCCCTATTTTCAGGCCACCGGATATCATACAAGAAATCCTTTCGAAAGGAACCTATCTCTCTCTCAGAAACTGTAGCGTCTCTAGACAATTTTTCAGCCACAGAAAAGTTCAGTTAATACTTTTACTTGCATATATATTTACAACAAATATACTTAAACTTATATAAAACAATATATATTATGGCTATTTTATATATATTTACACAAATATATGGGCAATAAATATAATTCAATATCAAACTGTTAATATAGTTCTCTGCCTATTCCCAGAATTCTTTGCAGTGTCTGGCAGGGTTTGTTTTCGTTTGAGAAACCAACCCCTGGATGATAGGATATTTACATTAATACATATGACAGAGGAACTATGATATCAAACTTACCATGTGCCCATGCCAAAGTAACAGGCAATAGCAAAGGTACAATGTTAAGATATTTACCAACCAAAAGTGCCTAAGAGATGTCTATCTTTGAATAGTTTGACCTGAGAAATGATCAATGGAATCAAAACGTCAATAATAAGATTTACAACCAAAATATGAGGGGAAGATCTTGGCCTCTGATACATTGAGGGAGAGTGACAAGATCTGGTGTCTGTATCAAAGGGTCAGTGAGCGGGGCGCTATGAGATTAAGTTTGGACTTAAATTGGGTAAAGAAGTTACAAAAGATTTTAAACTTAGGTCAAGAATATGACCATTAGATGGCTTCAGAGTCGTAGATACAAAATTGAAGTAATATACTATTGTAGTGTGATAATAAGCAGTAGTAGAAATGGCCAAATATTGAAATGACTTTAGAGATGCATACTTTATTATCCACCAAAGGGTGTATTTGGGCTAAATTGCGTGACATAAAGACCTGGAAATATTTTTTCATATTACCCTGCGTTACTTACTATACATAATTAGCTTTACAAATTCGTGAATAAGCAGCCTTTTTGTTCATATTTCAATAACTATGTAAGCTACAAATCTGTTACAATCATCATTAAATGGGAATCACAGAGTTTCTGCTCGTTTTTGTTGCATTAAAGGTTGTGCAAAAATGGCGGGACAATCTCAAGTTTTTATATTTACTGGTGCCACTAGTTTTGGTTTTCCTGTGTGTGTTTGTGTTTTGTACATGTCATTTGAAAAGTTTTCCTATTAGAAATCACACAAACCAAGAAAATATAGATTCAAGTAACTTTTTATATGTAATTGTGCTCACAGTAATTGGGCTGTTAACCATACACAACTAACTATTATGACATTTTGTTCCCTATTGTACCAATCATATGTATTATGCTGCCATAAAAAGTTCTCTTGACTGTAAGAGCCAAGATTTAAGTGACAAGTGAAAAGGCTACCATAATACAAAGTCCAAGAGCAATAGAACTATTGACAAATTTGCAAAGTACATTATTTGTCTTGATAAAAATACGATTTAGTTTGTTGTGTTTCTTTCAAGCACAGGCAATAAAACCCAAGTTGTTTCATCCACCAATTATTGTCTGTACCCAAGTTTGCAGAATCTAAGATCTAACTGAGGCTTTTAGAAGAATCCTGACAGATAGCTTCCAATTTGATGGCCACATTCCAGCTTCCAGCAAGGATCCAATGCTTATGACATAATTACAAACGGCCTCTCCCTGGGGTGCGATCATAATCTGGAAATAGCAATTGGTAAGTGTTGTTTGAGGTTGGGTTATGATGGATGTGCTTTATTACATGGTGTAGATGGTTTGGATCATATCTCTGCTAAGCAGGATGCACCATGGCATGAGATAATCTCTTACTTAAAGGGGGAGGGCAGCAGAAGGGGGCAGAGACACCAGTGGCAGTGAATTGGTTAGCCTTTAAAAGACTCTCCAGTTACAATGCTGTAGTGATGGGCTTAAGGGGTTACTAGTTGTGATAAAAAGACAATGAATATTTAAGAACCAGCTATTAAAAATCCCAATAAATTAGACTTTTTCTAAGGCTGATATTTTAAAGTAACGGTGAAAATTACTTTAAATGTGATTAAATATCGCCCTGTTTTACTTTGTAAATGATACATGGGGGACATTGATTCACAAAGACATATCCTATTTAAAATAATGGTACATGGGCCACTGAACAGTGAACTAAACATTATCTTTAGCCCACAGCCATGTTAGACTATAAATTGTTGGGAGATTTATTTCATTATAATGCAGGTTTAAAACTTCGTTGTCATTCAATAAATTTCTCAATAGCGGTCTGCAAAGATAATGAGTGATTACCAAGACAAAACTGTGTATAGAACACCTCCTCTTTTCCACATTTTACAAGTTTCTCTGCTAATATATTTTAAAATACTTGTAAAACACATCAGCCCAAAGCAAAAAAAATGTTTCGAGCAATTTGAGTGTAACCCAGGATGTAGCGGACAACAAAGAAGTAAATAAACAAAATTAGTGATTCGGTGTTCCCTATATGAATAAATGCAAAAGTGTGTCCATTCATCTAAAACCATATAACTAATCAAATCTTTGCATTTGTGTAGTGTCCTCTGCAGATACTAGCCTAATATGTCCCAATGAGTGCAGCTTTTAAGCCAGCATTAGATTAATGATTGATCCTTAAGAATCATCAGATCATGTTCCAAAATTTATATGTTAACAAGGCTGAAAGGGAGTTTGGTCTACTAGCTCGAGCTGCAAAGCCATCAGGGACACAAGTAGTGCACAAAAGCGGTCACCCATCCCAGTACTAACATAGCCCATTGCACTAACTTCAGTCAACAGACAGATACTCATCATGCTATGCCACAATTCATGAAAGTTCAGAAACAAAAACAAAAAAAAAACAAAAAAAAAGAGGAAAAAATGGGATGGCTAGAAGCACGAGCCTCACTAAAGATCGGGCTTAGAAATTTATCAGTTAGTATACATCGTAAGGAATGCTCTCGCTTTCTGGATGAATGAATTCAATCTAAGATTGTCTTTGGGTGAACGGTACATACATACCAAATGAGGCAGAAAACTTGGCAAAGGTGAATAAACTTGTCCAGATATTTGTTTCCTATTTCAAGAGAGATATCACAATAGCAATGGATATAGAGCCTGTAGTGTCAATGAGAGAACCTTGGTGACCCAGTGGTTATCACGCTGGGTACCTAATCACAGGCTGTCATCTCTGTGTGGGACATAAAACACCAGCTTTGACTTTGTAGTGGTATCGAGAAGATATCAGTCGCCTAGTGGTTAGCAAGTTTGGCATCTAATCACAGGTTGTCACCTCTGTGTAGATCTGACTGCCACGAATAGCAATGCTGATGGCATTTCTCAAAATGATCCTGGCTGTTGAACGGATGTGAAACTCTGACTTTCTAGTGAGGTGTCATCTCCCAGGACCAAACACAGCACATAAGCACCATTCAGTGTTTGTATCATGAGAGGATCCAAAAGTGAGGAGATATCATACACTTAACGAATCTAAGTGACACAGCTTAACACTTAAGAGACCATTTTGGAAATGGAAGTACCTAGGGCACTGTAGCAAATAAGTGTGGTTGGGGTGTTAAGTTGGTGCTTTAGGGCAGAGAAATTTAAACCCAAATCATTGTAAAGAACAGTCAACAAGCCACAAGCTATGTGACATATATAGCCTCAGACAGGCTAGGATTAAGCAGCCACAATGAAGAGGAATAAAGTTGACTTGATGAGCCCAGAGCATTCCCAGGACATGATATTGTGTGATCAGTAGTCACTTGAAGTCAGCAGGATAGATATTCCTGTACCATCAAACTATTGAACTTAAGGTCACCTCAATCGGGAGACTTTTTCTTCACGTTAATGGAATCAAATAAGGGTTTCAAATCCACAATTGCATCTGTATCGTTAAATTGTGGTCTATATTTGCGAAAAATTACAAAAATGTAATAGATATTAGCTGGACACCAAGGCTAGGTGCACCATTTTATTTTGTGCCCCTGATCTAAGGAGCTAGAGTAAAGATATTTGGCAGAAATCTAGCAGGATGATTACAGTTGAATATCAGTAATGAAGGCTGGTGTGCATGTAATAATATGTTTTCATGAGCTATTTATTTTTTTGCTGTTCCCATTTGTCGTACATCCAACGTAAAACTGTGTTTGGGTTCATTTATACACTTGAATTCTGTGTAGTTCTCATGCCAATTGCTAAAAGGATGCCATTCCACTGAAGCTTCAATCACATGACCTGACCAAATTTTAAACTGGGAGTCTGGTGTAACTGATACTTGGCAACAAGGCAGAAAGACATTAATGTACATTTAAACACATTGCGACAAAAGATTACTTTTACTATCTGCACCGAATTAAAATAGTGGGTCAGAAGATTAGATTGTTTTGCAAATATTAAAGCCAACCACCACACTTCAGGAAGATAACTCCTAACGCCAAAATATGACATGGCATTTAAATTCTACGACTGATAAGATTACAGATAGTTCTGGTGAAATAGAACTTTGAGAGGAAACATATGTCATATGACAGACACAATTTTTTTTCTCCATATAATCTGAGGCGCTGGGGCATTTACTTCGAGAAGTGGATTATAGATCTAATGTATCAATATTTTCCAGATTTAAATATTTACCAAAACATACGCAGGCAAAGAGGAATAAGATATGTTGTGCAACTAATAATTTAAGTCGTCGCATAATTACACAGGGCACAACTAGTCTCCATAAGACAGGCTCACTTACAAAGGTTTTCAAACAGATCTCAAAGCTGGCATGGCCACATTTACACTGCCGACCATCACAAGTGAATATATAGGTTTCATGTTTGGCAACTACCTGTCAGAATGTAAACTCATTAAAATGGAAAAATAGTTTGATAAAGCTTGGAACCATAAAAAACTATTTCAAGATTACTTGGAATTTCCAGTAGGGCTAGTGTGTCATTTATTTCTCACTTGTTTACTTTATCATCCTTCTGAACCATTCCTTGTCACTTTCAAGGCAGCCTCAAGGCTGCTTTTTTGCATTAGCTCTCCAGAAATATTGGCAAAGCAAAATTCCAATATTTAAAAACACCAAGGGAAAGACGAGGGTGAAATCATGTTTATCTTCATCACATATGGTGCAGTGGTAAGGGAGTTTTTTTGTCATGGTTGTCTCTCTGTGTGTTGTTAAGTGACTACTGCCCAGCCTGAGATCAATAAGGATAGAAGATGCTTGAGAAGACTGTATCTAATAGTCTTAAGGAACATTTATATGTTAAATTAAAAGACATCAAACATGTATTCACTGAACTAATGATTTGAACATTTTGTTAAATAGTGTTGTGTAATAGTGACCACTTTCCGTGGCAAAAAAAAGCCTGCAGGTCAATTTTTCTAAGTTAATGCCACTTCAGTAGGTATTGTTACTGTTATGAGTTGGGGCTGTTATAGTTGGTCAGCATTACAAAGGAAGGCTGTAAATTTTATAAGGCCCTTAGATATCTCATTACCCGCCTTCTTGTCAATACTTACAGAATATAAAGTGTCTGAGAGGGCAATATCAGGATTAAGAGCCTCATGCCACGACCCTCAAGCCATACATATGCATGTTTATTGTATACATGTTTATTGTATACAACAAGTGTCTGCCAATTGACTTTAAATCCAACTACTGGTCTTACACACATTTTATTTTCCTAAATATTAATGATTGGATTTAAATAAATTAGAGAAGGTATTACTGAAAAAGAGTATTAAATATCGTAAAGTACTTTTCTAACACTTAATACCTTTAAAATGATACATATGATATATATTTCACACAGATATTTTAAACAGATAAATTTAAAAAATTTTAGCCAATCAAATTTACAACTTTTTTCACTCACTATGGGGTTATGATTACACCATTGCTTACTCATTTCATGGGCACTTGAAAAAAACATCAGCTATTCATCAGTAGAGGCTGGGTTAATCTTAGGTAATCTACAGTTAGCATTACTATATGAGGCAGAATCAAGCTCTCTGAGTAATTGCATAAAGAAAGATTAGGTCTGTGTAGTTGTCTCTCTAAATCTAGTAACAGACTCGTGAGACGAATGGCTTTAACATTTTAATAGCCTGGTTAAGGCCCACAATTTTTATAGAACATACTCTTGAAGAACACCAACACATAGCCTAGGTATTGATAAATCACTCATGCAATTGTGTTGGGATATATATGCAAATACACTGTCTTATGTTGATGCCAAAGTGAGCAAAAATATGGTTTTCTCAATTACAAAGAAAGTTTAGCCTAAAGCAAGGCTACTTTTTTGGTACAGTTTATGGTGCTATTGCAGGGGTGAAAATGATACTATTACATTTAATTTGGAGTTGTTAACACAATTAAATGGTGATAGTGGGACAAGATTTATGTTGGATGTTGCTACTGGAAGATTTTTGTGATATTAGCTTCGGTTTTGTGATAAATATTTCAGCCAAAATAATGTTGAAGCTACGTTGTATTGCATTCTTTGAAGACAGTTACATGTTTATAAATGCCTATATCTGATAGGTATACATTGTACATGCGTTTGAAGAGAAGGATATTTAAAGATTAATTATCATATTTTAAATGAAGTAAGATATACATGTTGTAAAGTCTGGAATATACGGTTAGATATTGTTTTAGTTCTTTTGTAGCTTCTTTATTTGTCACAGATATTGAGAAAACTTTATAGAACAGAAAGGCTGTTTAGTGGTTTTTACAAACGAAAATGTAGAGAGACACCCAAGGGTCCTTTATAACTTAGCGCGGGCTTCCATTAAGACGATCAACAATTGACGAATGGAATATATAATATCTGTGTAATCAAGGAGACGAAAATTGCAAAAAATTGTCTGTTTTGCTTCAAACATAAATAAACCACACATCCCTCTTCCTAATTTTAAATAAGAATTGCCAGTCTAAGAAGGAATCTCACATGTTTTTCCACTAATACTTATTTAGTTATTTATTTTATCTTTCAAGCAGTTTGTGAATTGCATTCTGTGATATGAACACACAAGAAGTAATATTCATAGGTCTTAACACAATAAGTTTAACCTACAGCTGTACACTTTTTAAATCAGTCACTGAAACTCTATATATAAAACCAAAATCACACAAACTGGCAACAAGAAAGAAACAAAAGTGAACCTTCTTCCCAGTTACTAAATACATATAATAGCACGATTATAATATCAAGAATCATAGAATATTTTATTGCCAAAGCTACCCTTTTGTTATTTAAGGTTTTAAATTTCATTCAACTGCCTTTTGGGGTTGTTAAATTGCAACTGACAAGGTAGTGACAATGTTGGAGCCCAACTTAGGAGTCAGCCCATTTTAGGACGGGCTATATCCCAACATATTATTCTAAAATGTGTAGCCTTTCTTAAGATTGGACAGAACATACCAGTCTAACTTAAAATCCTAAGCTGGTCTATATCACATCTTAGGACGTCTGTTGCTAAGTTTTGCTATAGTCCACCTTAAGATGTCTTTTACCAGTATCTGTATCCACAAACTGGTAGCCACAGTTTTGGGTTACAGTGTCAACTAAGTGGAATAAATTACGATCTTTTGTGAGGTCACAAACATAAATATTTTCTTTGAGACACAAACTAAATACTCACCTTTTCAGACTTGTCTTCACCACTTCTCTTGCTGTTGGATGCTATCTTCAGTTATTGACATTATTGTCTTTGTATAACTTCCTCTTGATCAACCAGTGCCCTGCAAAAGGTGTTTTGTATCAATTTTGCTTCCGTATAAATGGTTCATATCATGTCATCACTGACCTGATTAATGCAATTTATGGACCCATCTACCTACCTACTACCTATCCTTTTCCTTTTCTCGTGGAACAGAAGGCGAGGTACAGGCACTTTTGAGGCTCTTTCTACATTTGTCCAATCTCCCACCCACCTCTCCCCCACTCCAGGTTTCTCTTAGTCTTCCCCTGATTCACTACCCTTTTGGTGCCCAGGTAAATGCTATTTTTGTATTATTATACTTCTCAGAATGTGTCAAGTGAAATAAATGGAAAGCTATGCAGAAAATCTTACAGAAACTTTTACAAAGCCTAAGAAAGGCTAATTATTATTTTTCTGCTGGAGTAGGTTGCAGACATTTTGATGAGCATAGAACAGTCCCAGGACACATAATTTTGTGTCCAAGACTCACAGTAATGGGAATACAGAAGAAGAAAACATGATGCCCAAGATAAGGTCCCCTTAATGTCACGTTAAGCTGTTAAATACCTCTGTTGGATGGGAAATACTGTTCAAAATTACTCTGGCTGACAAAGGAGCAAAAAAAACAATCAATTTTGAATTAAAGTGTAGCTTGCATTTTAATTATTCTACTCACAGATTTCTAATTATTTTTATACTAGAGTAAATGTTAGTGTTCAATCACCATTCGAAAAGTTTAGCAAACATTTCATTTAAAGATGGAAATACATCCAGATGTAAATCTCAGTAATCAAACTGATGGTGGTAAATAAAGTCGGGACATATTCGTCCAGATCCAGATATATTTCAAATGGTTTTTTTTTATTATTCTGGATGCATATTCTCAACAGATAGCAAAGTAAGTTTGCAGCAAGCAAAACACATTCTATGAGCATGATCAGGCCGAATTATTTGTGTTTATTGTGCAACACGAATAAATCATATATAGGATTTAAACTGACTGCTAAATCGAGATCCATCTCAATGTGTTTACACCAAAAGGCCTTAATACCCCGTTCACACTACAGGCGGTATGTCCCATGGTACTCAGCAGTGGAACTGCCTCCAAAGACATCCCATACCTTCTGAGATTTGGTGCAGTATGCACACTACAAGCGATATAATTTGCGGTTATACGTATTGGGCCAAAACACCCATGTCCTTCAACTACTTCCAAGGTTCATATGCGACCTTATGACACAATGGTAAAACGTCCATTTTCCTCCACTCGCCTTATGCAACTGTGTTACACAGAAGCACGACTGAGTCACAACCTTATATACACCGTGGACCACACCTTCAGTTACCGTAGCAAAAAATTCATCTGCACATGTTCACTTTTGTCTGGGCATGCTCACGGTTCCGAAATCAGAGAAAACTTTCGTTGGACATGCAAGGTAATGGACGGTTTGCCACTGACTCGGAAGTTTGCAAACGGACGTCAGGCGGTGATCCAAGGACAGGGACGTTTCACCAAACACGGGTGATAAGCAAGATTCGAACATAGGAATTTATTTATGACTCTGTAATGACTCCTGAGAACCCAAAGCTTTTGAAGATTTCAAATATCAAGGCATCTGCCCAAAGAAGTAGTAGTTACAGACAAGCAACTATCAAATTCCCTTTTTAATTTCTGGATCAAACCACTTGATGAATAAATATAAAAATCATCAACTTATGGTATTTTTGTAATTGTTACCCAAGCCCATTAATTTAAACTACTGACACAGTGACTATTTACAGTTATGAGTAAATGACATTTCCAATCTGACATGTAACCATTTCTTCTGAACTGGTTGCGCCATCAGATCCCCTCCTTGTTTTGGTACTATTGGTAGAATGATAGCCCTCCCAGCATTCTTACACTTACAGTGGTTAAGTGGGAACAATCTGTTTCAATGTTAGTAAAGCAAAAGAAATTCCACAGCAAAGGGATAATGTGCCAAGTATGATAAAGAAAAGTGTTACACAACCACACTACAAAACACTCCTAGAACGCAGATCTCTTACAAGGCAACGGAATATTCCCATATTGTAATTTCACCCAACGACTTTGAACTCTAATAATTGAATAATGTGACAATAAAAGTATAGTAAAATTGGGGCTTTTGTACATTGAGTTTTTTTATCTGGAGTATCCTTTTCCAAAATTAAATCACTTGTTTCTTTGGTTAGGCCATACCTACATAAAAAACTTCATAAATATATGCTTTCATTGATTTGAAGTAATGAGGACCACTGACAGACAAACAAATGTACCCAAAAACCTAATCTCCTTGGTGGAGAGTAACAGTTCTTTAACATTGTGGCTGTTTTTCTACACCCCAATCAATGAACACTGGATCACTGATTTCATGGTATGTTCAAACATTTATATATTCAGTCCTTAAACACTTGTCACCACAACATGAAATAGAAATGGTAGTAACTGATAATGTAACCTTTTTTGTTTTTGTTTTGTAGCAAATTTTACATCAGCATGACCAACACCATTTCTAAACCTGATCTGATTAAGAAACAAAAAGAAACATCAATATTAAATCAGAAAAAAAATAATTACAAAGAATGTTTTCACAAACATAAACACACACAAAACATTGAGAAAAAAAATCATTACTATGTTAAAACAAGTTATAAGAACGACTGTTTTCAAAAGATAAGCATTAACACACAAACATAAAAGTAATTCTATCTTCAACATTGCTTTTACACAATCTATATATATCTACCTCCAATTTAGTTCTGTAGCATCTGCCTGACTACTTCAAGAGGGCGAGAAAATGATTCTTAGTTCACAAAATAAAGGATCTCATCAGTTTTGCTATGTTTCATGAGACATTGGCTTCTGGACAAAATTCTGTTTGCAACCAAAATTGAAACAACTTATTTGTTTTGCAGATCACGTTTTCAACATTTGCAAGAACTGGTTTGTTCAGGTGCAAGATCTAAGTCATATTAGAGAGTATATGTCCTATCAGCAAATGCTCTTGTCAGTAGTTGTTTGGACAACTGTGATTCACTGTTCTAAAGTCTGTCTAGTTTCAACCTGAGGAAATCCCAATGTATTTTCAGAACAGTCTTACAAGTAAAGATTGCCACAAACCTCACAAAGAACACTAAAGCCACCCCAGTTCCTAACATCAGTATAACAACGACGGCCTGTGTTTTGTGATGTATATTTTCTTTAAGCGCCTGTACATAAAATATGTTAATATGCCAGCTTAATATGAAATCATTGGCATTGACAGAAACCTAAACTAGCCATTCTAAACTTATACAAAAATATTTCACGCAATCTATTCCTTTTATTCATTTTCTGTTGTAGTGTTTTTGAAAAGAAAATTTTATTTGGGAGACATTATTTGCAGAGTAATGAGGCTTTCTTTCATTATGACAAGTTTGTCAGAATACTTCCACGTTATTAAAAACACTTGTTGGCAAAACAGCAAAGGAAACAGCTGTCATGTGGCCAAAGATCTCCAATTGGGATAGACTCCCTTATTCTATAAAACATAACTTCCTTTTCTTAAAAACATCCAAAATTAGACACATGACAAATGGTACTCTAATCTCACTACTAATTTAGAATTCTGTGCTTTAATTATAGCTTAAAATACCTGATGACATATTATGTGGAAATACGATTACAAGACTTTGGAATGATCAGTCATGCATATGGAGAAAGAGACAAATTATTAATCAGAAATATTTGCTGAGAGTTCTTGTGTAATGAAAGCAGCAAGTGTCCCAACTTCATAGAAATATGAATCCTGACATTACACCTAGTTCATTGCTTTCCATGCTGGAATCACAAGCTACAACCGAATGTGCTCATGTACTTTGGGTTGTGTTCAGTTGTGGTTATGGACCACTTCATATTTTGGTATAGTACACCTATGTTGGCATTAGCATTTGGGTAGGACATTTTCATTGGCAATTTGCATTCTTGACCACTTTTTAGAAATGTTTGAAAAATCTCGCATAGGGCTTCATCAATTGAGCTAAGATATACAAGGTGAAAGGGGGAATTAGCCTTGCTTAAGACCCAAATTTGCATGATATCTTTTCAAACATGCACACATATATTTGGTATTCATAAAGCATCCATACATGTTATGAGATAGAAGCTTATCACTCTTAGCTGTATGCTGCTTTAAAAGTCAGTACATGTGTGAGTACATTATAGAAACTGAAACTCCATTATCTGAACTGTAAATTTTCCCCAACTGCAAAGAAACTTGAGCCTTCAGCAAGACTAGGGGGAATAGATATATGAGAGTATACTATCCAGTGTTTCTTTTGGACCTGTGAGGATGAGTTTGCCAAGTGGCATGCAAATACAGATACGACCATATAAGGAAATGTGTGACTGGGCCATTATAGATAAGTGTAAACTCTAAAAAAATACACTAGTATTGAGATAAATTGTATTTTATGCTATAAAGTTTATATTGCCGGAGCATCGTTTTAGGGTCACCCTAAGTTTAAGACTACCTTAATTTATTTAATGTAGACTTTACGCGAATGCTTACTGCAAGTTTCAGCTTAAGTTAGTAAAACTAGTGACAAGATAAGTCTGCACTACTAATATTAACTTAAGGTAGCCTTAACCTTCATGGATTTCAAATTCACTTCAAACAGCTTTACTGATTCTGAATCTGAAATAACAATAAAAAGATTTATCATTTGTTCTTGTTCCATGAGAGAACATTATTTTCTGTATAATTTTGAAATATAGAAATGAGTTAACAGACAGCGCCTGCTTAAATCCTCGACTGTTAAAGGTCAAGGAGCCTCCCCACACCTCCTAAAATGGGATGCACTAGGTTGAATAGGGTAGATGCAAACACAGTGGAGAATATAAAAATGTATATTACTAATACTTAAATGTGTACATCATGACAAGTATTACTTCACAGGTCAAACACTAAAAGTATTTCAGACGGTATCAAAGTTTATTACTTTGGGCAACATTAAGGGACAGATAATTGCTAGGGTTGATAATTCAGAAAAACTTGGCTTCAAAATTCTTATTTGCACGTGCTTAATGAAAAAATTAGGGTTGATTCAATGATTTCTTCTACCTCAAAACATTCACAACAATTCACTTATAAAGTGTCTTTAAGGGGTTTACCATAATATCTACATGGAATTAGCAATCTTAAATTAACAGTTTGCCAATCAACACACATCTTA
The DNA here is from genome assembly GCA_964017235.1 of Sabellastarte sp. h YS-2021. Taxonomy (NCBI): domain Eukaryota; kingdom Metazoa; phylum Annelida; class Polychaeta; order Sabellida; family Sabellidae; genus Sabellastarte; species Sabellastarte sp. h YS-2021. Next base: position 76,274,381 of record OZ024929.1, on the reverse strand, counting down.
AAAATAATCAACTTTATACCGCTGCTGCTGACTCTGAATTAATTATTTATATCGTTCTTGTACCAAAAGGAGATGTCTGCCAAATTGTCAAGACATGAAGTAGTCTTTGTATGTAAGAAATTTCAAATTTTTGTTACATTATAGCTGTTAAACGGAGAACCATGAAGGTGTGCTTTGACATTGAATACAGACGTGCAGACCTCCACCAGAACATATTTCCACATATTAGGGTTTTTTATATCCAGACTATGATCCAGATTTTTCCTAAAATGACATCACTTCTTCCTTTGACCAGATCCTACTCCCAGAAATAAAATATGAAGATCTGCTCATTCCCTTTTTTTTAGGGGGTAGTATCAAACAGATATATTTTTCATGGATCCAGACAGTGATCCAGATCACTCCCAAAGTCTAATCACTCGTTCCTTGTCACATTTAGGACATATCCTGAAAAGTTCATCAAAATCCGTCCATATCTTTTTTAGTTATCTGTCTTTAAAAATTACATTTCATGGATCCAGATAATAATCCGGATCACTCCCAAAATTTAATCATTTCTTCCTTTTACCTTATCAGACATATCCTGAAATTTCATCAAAACCTGTCCGTAAGTTTTTGAGTTATCTTGTTCACAAACGCACAAACAAACAAACTCACAAACAAAGGCGAAAATATAACCTCCTTGGCGGAGGTAATAAATTACCTATAACTGGGGGTTTTTTTCTATCTGTATAAAACAAGCCTATTGGCGGATTTGAAATCCCACTTATCAAAAAAATAACCGCCTAAGTAATTAATTCATACTGTGGTAAAGACAAAGAGACAGACAAAATAATACACCTGAAGAAAAAAAAACGTCCCAGTGGACGTAATAAACTCTCTGGATAATAACTCTGCTTGTCTGTGTCTCCTTTTCAGTTACTTGTCATCACAAATAGATACAAAGCAAAGACAACAATTGTTCCTCATACCCGAGCAGATGCTATGGCAGAACAATGATTGCTATCCACCCTTTGATTAAACAAAATAAAAAACTTCCACACAAAACTCATTACAATCCCGTTATTCAGTTGGAAGTTAGGAGACATTTATGAAATGTGAAAGACACTAAGAAAACTCCCCGAATGACATCTATGAAAAAAAAGAGATGACAAAAGAAGATGACAATATTATATAAGTGCGTTTATGTTTTTCATAATTTGTTTTTTGTATTTGTCTAATGAGAAATAGTTTACTTCTATTGTCAAGCATTTTGTTTTGAAGAATAGGCAACTAAGTCCATGTTCGAAGAAATAATGCTTTGAAACATATTCATACAAAACTTCAGTTTTCATCGACAACTGGCACTTGTTGGCATTTTTTAAACATTAAAAAAGTGCATAATAAGTGGCGGGTAATAAAACAAGTCATGTTTAAAAGGTTTAATTTATCAAATTCTATTATGAATAAAAATGAAAGTAACAATAATGAATGCTTCATTAGTGACTTATTGGGGATGTTTTACTAGCCACAATTTTGTATGATAAATAACTAAAAAAATTCAATGTTTGAATTTAAAAAAATTTAACGTGAGAATTTTATTAAGAGTAAAATGAGCAGAAGCTAATTAAATATATAGCATAGAACTTCTCCACGAATTTCTGACACCAATTATGCATAATAAGTCCCACTTAGTAGATCAAATGTAGTTTGTGTTGGTTAATAAAAATTTTAATGGCTTGTGAAATTAAGCACTCAATGAAAAAGTTATTGAATCTTCTGTCCATCAGTTTCACAGCCTAGAATCATAATACAAAATAATCTGTTTAGTCCTAGCTTTTGCTTATTCAAATAAAAATTCAGTTATTAATCTGGTTGTTCTTTAAGCACAAGCTCTACCGAGGCTTGCAATTCTTAACATCACTTTTTTCCATTTTGGGTTTTTTTTTCTTGTCTCTGGACTTTCATGAATTGTGGCGCAGCGTGATGGGTATATGTCTGTTCACTGAAATTAAGAAGCAATGGGCTACGTTAGTACTGGGATGAGTGACCATTTTGGTGCACTACTCATGTCTCTGATGGCTTTGCGCTCACCCTAGTAGACCACAACCCTCTTTTCGCCTCTTCACTGAAGTAATGCGGCAATGGGCTACATTAGTACTGGAACGGGTGACCGATTTGGTGCACTACTTGTGTCTCTGATGGCTTTGCGGCTCGCGCTAGTAGACTCAAACCCCTTTCGGCCTTGTTTTTCACTGATATCAGATCAGAGAGGTAGCTTGCAAGTGGAAATTGAATTCAATTGTCTGTCTTACAAGCAACCACTAAGGACATCTTAATACTGCTAAAGCGTGGGAGTTTTCTGTCAGTTCTAACTGAGAGCTGCTAAATTTTGCATACACTGTAGTCTAGGTGTTGACTTTGATTTTTATTGATTGTTGAATCCTGGGAATGGTGCTGTAAAGCAATAATGTGACTTTCAACAAAAAACAGTTGACATTTTATTTAAGTGAAAAAAGAGGCCCAAGTCAGTCTTTAACCCTATTGGTCTATTGAGTCTATTAGCAAACCATTTGTATTCGTGAGTGGGAGGAACAAATGTGTGTAAAGTACTTTGTCTCAAGTTTACAATCTCCTTAAGCTGATCAAAGATTAAACCCCAGACCTTCCAATATGAAATCCAACACTTAACCACAAGACCATTTGAGTGAGGTTGAAATGCCAAGGGCCAGATTCACATAAGGCTCCAAGTCTTATATCTAACTGCTCCCCACCTTCAGTTGACACAAGGTGGATATAAAAACATATTTTTGCTTGTTTTAAGAATAGAATAGAAACATTTATATAGCTCAAAATTGATGCAACTTCCTCTAATGTGCTTGAGACAGAAAAGGGTAAGGTGAGGGACATACTGGGTCAAAATCCAAATTTAGTGCCCGCAAGGGGAGATATACTCTGGTGGAGGATATGCAAGTCTAAACAAGTAGGTTTTTAACCTACTTTTTAACCTACGAAACCTTATTATTGTGTTCTGTGATCGGACCAATTGTGGGAGGTTGAAATACTTAAATACACTTACTTGGATTTTGTTTGATTAAAATATACAAGGACGCGAGTATGAGTTATATATGTACTTTGGCAACATAAAATAAAAAAATAAAAACAATGAATATTTTTCAGTGCTTTTTAAATATTGATATCATCATTTGTATTAGAAATCATGGCCACAGCTTAGCACAATTTACATACAGAGACTCCTGAACATATTTTATTTGTTATCTGTCGGCACTTGGACTTCCTTATTTTGTATGCAGAAGTACAGGAGGTGTACCAATGACAACTAATTGTTAATAAATACCCTGTCTTCTGGCTTGTGCCAGATGAGGATTGCCAGGCCAAACTGTAGCTGAGCTTTGTCTAATATGCTACTCCACTTGTGAGTTATCATAAGACCTAGCTGATTTAAACCCAAGTTGCTGCTTCAGCATCTCCAGTAGAAAATGGGATACTAGGACTAACCCCCCCCCCCCCCCCCCCCCCCCCTCGACCAAACCACAGTATACCCAGAAGTTTACCATGGTGTGAGGTTATAAACCTCAAAGGCTTTGCCTTCGGGGTTTATTGCCTCAAACCATGGTAAAAAAATTCTGGGTATACACGTTTTGGAGGGGGTTATTCCTATTCTAACATGACATATTATTTTAAGATGAATAATTATTTCAAATTTTACAGTAAAATGTTTATTATTATGACAGCCATAAGGAGTGATAATGGATTTTACCCGTGAAGTATTTCATCGTTTAGCCAATCAGAATCGAGGACACATCAGTGCCATGTTAGAATCAGTAATAAGGTGACCTGTCCCAAGTGAAGAGTTAACTTTTACTACCAAAACGTTATAAGCTTTTCAAACTTCTGTTGAATACAAGAGCTTATAAAGATCACTCTGCTCAATTTTGACAAAAGAGTGGAAATGAGTCAGACTAAGTAGTAGCAGGCAAATAGCATCAAATGAAACCAAAACATCATGAATATAAGTCATAGCACCTAATAGATTAATTATAACTGTCTTAGGACTGAAAAGACCTGTTGTGGGTACTAGGGGCAGAAATGTCCACTCATAATAGTTTCAAATATTTTTTTATGAGTGTAGTCTTTATTACTCTCTTAACCTCCAATATTGAAAACATAAGTTATGTAAGCAAATCAGATTACTCTTGGTGGCCTTATTCACTTTAAACTTATTCATCCTATCTGTATGTTTGCAATCGTGGAAGGGTCGAAGACTATATAATGAACATCAAGAACACTCAAAGAGCGCATACCTCCACCAAGATACATAATAAGTAAATGGTAAAATCCAGGTTTTCTTTTGTATCCAGAGAGTGATCCAGATCAGATCCAGATCACTCTCTAAACTTAATGGGATTCAAGTTTTCCCAAGACCCAGATCAAGTTCCAACCAGAAATATAATTACTCAAAAAAACAAACGCAAATTTTACGGCATATCTTGTGTTTCTTTTTTGCCTAAGAATATTTGCGTAATGCTGCTAACAACCAAACAGACAAATAAACGGACATAATAATAATACCTCCTCGGTGGGGGTAAATAACAACAGCTAAAAAAATAATAAGTGTTAATATTCAGAGCAATATCAATTGCTCCCAATGTTTGTCAGATTTATAAAGACACATGCTCCAGTAATTGCCTGTTGAATGCTGAAAGCCAAAGTACCAAGGCATGTCTTGTGAAATTATACATGAGCTGCACACAGAGCTAAAACTGAAATATAATCACAGGAGAATATCAATTGTGGAGTAATAGGGTGAAAAACTAATGAATATTTCAATTATTGATGAGCCTTCATATTAAATAAACAGAAACAAAAAGAGGCCTTTTGTAGAACTCATGTGCAACATTTATTGGTCCATCATTCAATCTGTTTTTGCATCATTTTTACCTAAGGGTATTTTTTTCCTGATTTAAAGGCTTCTTTATTTGATGTTCTGGTGACAACATTCTATGTGTATTAAAATACACTTTGCTGTGTTAATATTTCAGATGATCAAACAATGAAGTTTGTTGTCAAATAGAATAGAACTCTTACCAGCCTCTTCAGCACTGTGTGCCCCCTCATTGCTGTGCTAGTTTAGTTATTTATTTTTTATTTGTATAGTGTTGTACATCATGCTGGTATGTTTCTATCAGTTATAAAGTGAAGACCTCTCATGTTAAGATGGCGCCACCGTATCACAACCTAATAATATAATAGGAAAACTTCCCAAATGACATTCAGCTCCCCACCATACCTTGACATAACTTGGATACCTAACACTTATTATAAGTTTAATTACGCGGATTTCTTTTTTGTTTAAAATAGGCAACCTCGTTAATTTCAGCCTCTTAGACTTAGGCTTGTAGTAAGTTAGGCTCATATGTTTCCATGGATGTATTGTTTGGAAATACTGTAATGAACAAGCCCTGGAGAGGCTACTGTTATTAGTGAAATGCACTGAGGTCAAGCCAGTTGTTTGTGCGAAAACTCACCACATTATAAATGCATTAAAAAGCACTTAAACACAGAGATCCTACAAACCTCCAGATATCTGGAGCAGTTACTTTTGGGCAATGGCTTTGTAAAGATGTATCTCCTGTTCCTTCTGACTGTTTTGCCATCTACGGCAACCTTGTATGACCTTTGTGAAAGCTTCTCTGTGCACACTCCTTCCTTCCATGTTTTGTTGTTAGTTTGAGGAAGTGGTTTCACATACACAGGTTCTCCAATTTCTAGCTGTGGAAGTGGCTTTGCATGTTTGTCATACAGCTTTTTGGCTTGCTGTCTTTTCTGTGTGATCTTGTCATGGACATCCGGAACTACTTCAGGCTGCAGTAAACATTCTGATGTTGGAAGTAACGTTTGAGTTCGTCTTGACATCAGGCGCTGTGCCGGGCTGCTGTTCATGCCAACTGTAGGTGTGTTGCGCCAGTCTAAAATTGCTTTGTGAATGTCTGTTCCATCTTTCTGAGTCTTTCTGATTAATTTCTTCACAATTTTCACGGCAGACTCTGCCTTACCATTTGATGAGCTGTGGTAAGGAGATGATGTTATATGGGCAAATTCCCAGTCAGTACTGAACTTTTGGAATTCATCACTGACCAGCTGTGGTCCATTATCAGTCACTACAACATCAGGTCTTCCATATCGACTGAAATGCCTCTTGAGTTTCTTGACAACGGCATCTGTTGTTGTACTGTACAATCTGTCAACTTCCCAGAAATCTGAGTAAAAGTCGACTGTGACCATATAATCTTTCCCCCTTATACTGAAGAGATCTATCCCAAGTTTGCTCCAGGGACGACTCGGAATCTCATGTGTCAGCAAGGGTTCTTTTTGCTGGTTATCAATTGATTCATTGCAGGTTGCACAGTTGCCTACTTCCTCTTTGATGTCTGCATTCATGTGTGGCCAAAAAACAACGTCACACGCTTTGCGCAAGCATGCTTCTGCTCCTAAATGGCTAGAATGAATGCGACTAAGGAGTTCAGCTCTCATGGCTTTGGGAATTATGACTCGGTGACCCTTATAGATGATGCCATTTTGCATGGTTAGTTCTTCTCGCATGGACCAGAATTCTCTGATGCTTGGATGAATTTCATCTTTGCAGTTGGGCCAACCAGCCAGGATAGTTGTTTTCAGTGTCTGAAGTTGACAGTCTGAGCATGTGAGCTTCTGAATCTGTTGTAGTCGTGTATCAGATATACGGAGAAACTCTGCAAAGTTCATATTTTCTAGCTCCAAGCTAAATATGTCATAGTCATTTGTTTTGTCATGGCTGTGTGGTAGGCTTGCCCTTGACAGGAAATCTGCGATGTACATTTCAGATCCTTTTTTGTAATTTACATCCAGGTTGTAATGCTGTAGTCTCAGCAACATACGTTGCAGGCGCTTTGGTGCTGAGAGCAGAGGTTTTTTGAAGATGACCTCTAAAGGCTTGTGATCTGACTCCACATATATAGTACTGCGACCCAGTAGATATTGCCTGAACCTTTCACAGCCAAATACAATGCTGAGGCACTCTTTTTCTATCTGCGCATAATTATTAAACACAGAGATCCTACAAACCTCCAGATATCTGGAGCAGTTACTTTTGAGCAATGGCTTTGTAAAGATGTATCTCCTGTTTCTAACATATCCACTATTTTGAATGTTAAATATATGTAACTTGAAAACATGGTGTCAGAAGTAAAACTTTAATTTAAAATTAATTAAAGAATATATTCACAAGCAAAAGGATAACCATATACATACAATAGCAAAAGGATATAATTGGGAAACAGTTATGTTAGACAAGCAAATAATTGTGGACAGTTATATTATAATCTGTATGTAATTCAAGTGCTCTGAAAAGGTGATATAAAGCAAGAAAAAAATAAATACAGGAAAATGACTGAGGATCAACCATCTCAAAGCCAGGGAGCAGCCGCAGCAGTAACTCAGCCGGTGTACATCCCAGGAAACTTTCCCTTGCCAGCACCATTAGAATATAAAGGTGATGTATATTCCAACTGGAAATTCTTCAGACTCCAGTGGGAAGATTATGAAGTCGCAACACAACTGAACACCAAATCAGAAGGAATAGGATACATCTTAAGGAGAAAATACAAGACAATACAACCTCAGAGAAGCAAATTGAACATTCGACCCAAGATCAGCCAACAGAAGTCAGAAGAAGCACCAGAAACAAAAAGGCACCTGATGTGTACCAGGCTGGTTTTAGCTAACTGATTAAATGAAATTCTTGTGTAAAGTTTATTCTTTTGTTTAAATTTGGACACACTCACTTAAACTGTGTATGAAAAAGGGATGTTTGGAAATACTGTAATGAACAAGCCCTGGAGAGGCTACTGTTATTAGTGAAATGCACTGAGGTCAAGCCAGTTGTTTGTGCGAAAACTCACCACATTATAAATGCATTAAAAAGCACTTAAACACAGAGATCCTACAAACCTCCAGATATCTGGAGCAGTTACTTTTGGGCAATGGCTTTGTAAAGATGTATCTCCTGTTTCTAACATATCCACTATTTTGAATGTTAAATATGTGTAACTTGAAAACATGTATCATCATTATAATGGCTGATTCATCCTGCAACGTATCCGCCTTTCTCTCCTTAGTCTCAAAATACTGGTGGTCTCCCTGGTTGCAACCCTTATATGGTGCTTCATGAGCTTTGATTTATGCATTATGTTTTTATAGTATGCATTAGAATCCGCTATTTTCGGATACCCGATACATCTGCAGACTTTCTTATAATCTGTACTTGCTGTCATTTCACTAATACGACTAGTCTCCCTTGCCATGCTGTCAGTCGACATTGTGGGTGATGAAGTCTTGAATTAAGACAAAGTCAAAGTTGGGGATTTACGTCCTGTTCAACAGCCAGGGTCATATTGGGACAGGTTCTCAGCATTGCCACTTGTGGGACTCGAACCCACAGAGGTGACAGCCTATGATTAGATGCCAAACTAACCTCTAGGCCACTGAGGACCTCCTGAATTAAAAACACACGCCCATTATATTGGTTGCAAGTCTCTCCTTGATTGAACTTGTTAGTTGATGGTTGGTCGTAATGAATTGATTCTACTGCCTCTAATTAACAAAAAAGTCATGGAAAACTTTATTTTTCAGTGACTGGCCACAAAATCGGGTGGGGTGGGGGGGGTGGGGGGTTAGGGGCAGGGGAGTTATGCTGCCAGTCACCACTAAAGTCTACCAATGGAACATCAGTTTTAAGGTTTTGTCTTAGTTACTTTTAGAAGTTAAATAATTTAATTGAGGAATATTAAAAACACTGATTTTATTATAACCACATAAAAGTCATATTTTTGTTGATAGCGGCCTACATTCACAGCCCCTCAATTTCATGATTCTTTGAATTTTTTTTTAGTTCAGCTGAATTTTTATGTGGACAAAATATTGACCTATGCATCTTCCTTTTCTCAAATCATGTGATAAAAATTGGCCAAATTAAAAAACTTCTTTTTTTTTGCTGATGAGCTGCAATGTACAACTGCGATTTGACAGGCTTCAGAGAGCCTTTGGCCATTCTAATGTGTTCTGGCAAGCTTTCACTCATAAAAATGTCGACATATTTTTTCACATAAGATAGTAAAACTTTTAAGTCACAAGCCCTTGCAAATGGCCCTTGCATGTTTATGTTACTCCGCCTTAATAATTTACTCAAAAAAAAAATGCAGTTTTATGTCACAGTCAAAAAAAAAACAAAATTCAGAACTCTAGTGAACCCTTTATTAAAGGTTAGCATTATGGAGTCATTGCTACAAATATACATCAACAATTACAAGGAACATTGAACATTAAAAGAGAGTTAAGTACATTTTCATGAATCAAAGCAATGAGACCCGATGAGACAGTATGTAATACATCATTCTTTTAGTTATGTCTTTTTTACTCAGTTTCTCTGGAGTAAAACAAATTACCAATAAAATTCTGAAACTAGACATCTTATTACTGTTCTATCAAAAGATTAAACTCACTAAAACCTACTTGCTGCAAACAATAAGGTTTTAAGTTTTCTTCACTTGCTTTGCTAAAAATATGTAATAAGGAAACACTGTTGAAGGTTTTTTGGTCTATAGATTTTCCAAAATTGATTTCTTGCTTTTACTAATTTGGACTATTGCTACCCTTATTTTTTTCAGTGCAAAATAAAAGCCATTAAAACTACTAAAGGCTATTTTTTATTTGTTGTTACAAGTTAGGACCTGCTACTATCTTCATTTCTTTTCAGAATAAAATAAACTCAGTCAAAATGACTGACGGTTATTTGGCCTACATATTCTTGAAAGCTACTTTTCTGTCATTACTATATTTAACCTGCTTCAGTTTCTATTTCTTTCCCTTTTCCAGTACAAAATAAAATCAATTACAACTGCTAAAAGTTAGCTGGTCTGTATATTTTTAAATGTCACTCATCTGTGTTGTGGTATTTCCAGTAGAAAATAAAATCATTCAAAACTGTGAACGGTTATTTGGATTCATTTTTGTAAAGGTACTCTTTGTACTTTTATTAATTTTTCGCCTTCTGCTTGTATAATCGGCTGTAATTAATCACTCTAATGGGGTTGAGGGATTGACTGACCAAATCTATTAGGGACAAGGGTCGGAATGACAATGTGCTCCCACCTCGTTTATACTGACTTCTAGAGATAATTGTCTCACACGTGTGCACAAGTTAAGTGCTTAAACTCAAGTGAATTTCTTCCTTAACTAAAAAGGCTCACTAAATTTCTTCCTGAAGTGATGATAGGTTATTTTTAGCTTAAGCTCATTATTAAAATCTGTGTTAAAGATTATGTTATCACATGATAACTTGATCTATTATTTATGTGTGTAAAACTAATCATATTGGGAGAAGAATACTTAAATTCAGACTAGGCGTAGCTTTCTGTTCAGTGTGAACTTTGGGAGCTCAAATTGAGCCACTTTAACTCAGTTTTAGTCGAGCAATAACTTAAATTTTTCTTTCTAATACCTTCACATATGCACATAGCTTAGAAATAATACATTAGATACAAGATTTTGTGCAAAGAAATGTGTTTTTTTACAACATAGAAACAAATATGTCATGTAACTATCTTTGACTTGAGATTCCTTAATCTTTAAGTTCACTTGAAAAACTTATGAAGCTTAGAGAAGCATTTAGCCCTAAAAAAAACTCTGGGGGATAGATAGTTAAGAACTGCATAGTTTCGTTATAAATCATCTTAGCAAGATAAATGACTGGAGCTTTTAAATGTCTGCTAAACAGGATGGAAAGAGTTGTTAATGCTTCTTTAGGTTGGTAAAATATTCTCTTGGCAGAAAATGTATTTACATTCTCTTATTCTGGCCATTCTAATCCTTGATGTCTTTGGTCTGTTTTCCCTATGATAATTGTTAAAATAGTAAAGTAAGATTTTAAGCATCAGTGGCTGAGTTAGGAAACAAGTTTGACATTAAATCATTTTTACTCTCACCTCTGAAGCCATGGCTGACTTTTCCCTTAGATTTTAAAGTAAAATATTAACTCATTTTACTTAACATTCAAGCACAGTGGTCGATAATAACAGTGAAATAATCCTTGTGGTATATCTTTTAACATTTTAATACCCCAGAACACAAATTTGTATAATTTTCGTTCTAGTCTTACTAAAGGCTCACGTTTCTTTTTAGATATGTGGAAATTTTAGTTAGGATAATGAATTTCCAGTTTCTATCATATACTCTAACAGGCACTGGCTTTTACTTTGGCATATCTCTTTACATGTATGAATTTTTTATAAATGCCAAATATCTTGTGTGCATGTTTGAAAAAGATATGGCACAAATTTGAGGGTTAAGGCTATTTCTCGTCCTACAGAATCAGATTATATAGATTTGTTACAGCTCATGATAAAATCTGTGTATATTTTAGTTCAATGGTTGAGATCCAACACCACTTTGTATAAGACAGGACTTCTTTCTAAGTCGCACCTAGCCCTAACCTAACAGGCGTTAATATGTATAGTATAGACACAACTGTTTGATTACACTAAAATCATTTTTCATAATGTTCTGATTTATTATTTAACTCAGCTAGCTGAGGAGAACTGTCTCCCAGACTAGAAAGGTCCCTGATATAGAGTGCATTCTAGAAAAAATACCCCACGTTTGCTTTGTGATTCAGACAGCCTGGAAGGCCAGGCTAGGTCGCACCATTCTGTATGGTCGTACCTGTACACATTTGATTTCCGGCTGTCAACCTCATCCTTAGAGTTCTCAAAAGAGACCTCCTATCTTGATAATTCATGATCCGCCCAGTATATGTCCATATATAGCCATGTCACCTCCACCCTTACAACATATAGAATTTAATACAGATCGTGAGAGGACAGTCCAGGGTATTTAGACATTTCAAAAAAGCAGTCCCAAATGCAAATCAGACTCAGTGTTGTATCCAACGCATTCTATCCATATATAAGAACGCCACCAAATCATGCCGAATCATTCCTGCCAAGACATGAAGCAGATCATACCACAACAAACCACAGCCAAAGGTCACCAGCCCAATCGTTTGTACCTCATGACCCCAGTATGGGAAGATGTGACCTAGGTATAAGTGGCTGAGTGGTTAGCAGTTTTGGCTTTTGACCATTTGGTTGCCATCTCTGTAGCTATTGGTTGGAAGCTTTTGACCATTTGGTTGCCATCTCTGTAGCTATTGGTTGGAAGCTTTTGACCATTTGGTTGCCATCTCTGTAGCTATTGGTTGGAAGCTTTTGACCATTTGGTTGCCATCTCTGTAGCTATTGGTTGGAAGCTTTTGACCATTTGGTTGCCATCTCTGTAGCTATTGGTTGGAAGCTTTTGACCATTTGGTTGCCATCTCTGTAGCTATTGCTAGGAATACTTTCCTGACAATATGCAGGTTAAACCAAGGATCTGTATTAATATGTGTTCTTGACACTTCTGATAGGAACTTTGGCTGTGAACATGTAAAATGTTTAACTTAAGGGTCTGGTGGACCTGGAAGATTTTCCAGTAACTTTGTACACAGCCTCTGAAGATATTGAGATCTGATTTCAGCCAATCAACTTCATAGTTTTTGTACTGAGCTCCAAATGAGTCTGTGGTAACTTAGCTATGATCTGCAGTTTAGATTCACATGTAATATAATTAAATTCGTACATGCTATATATACTTATATGAGATATAAAGTCCCGAATGGCAAATGTAACAGGATATACTACTGCTGAAATATAAACAGCTCAGAGATTGGGTAACATAAAACTTTACATAAGAGTTCACCAGTTATATCTCATTTTTATCAAGTTGTTCTATTGAGGTTTTTATGACCTTTGAGACTGGCAATAGATATATTTCCCAGGGCAAGATTTATTTACACCCTTCCAAAGAGTTTGTTTTCTTACGTGTACTTGTCACTTTATGCTCTCCAATTACAGAAACTCATTAGCAAGGGTCACACCTCGAGTTAACATAGACCACCTGTACTCAACACAAAGGCTAATACCCAGGTCACATAGTACAGAAACATGGCCAAGGTCACACTAGGTAGAAAAATCACAGCACCACAGTATACTCCATCAAGTTTTAAATCTTAAAGCAACAAGGTCACTTGGGATGGATAAATGACTCAAAAATGATAAGAGACTGCCAAGATATTTTCTGGACAAGTAATTATTCAGCCCAGGCTGCAGGAGTTATGCATAAGAATGCTAACCAAAATATTTTGAATAGCATGCTACCATGTTTATGTCCAACAGCTCCTCCAACTGGTTAGATTAAGTATAAACATTATGTTCAGAAGAGAAAAGAAAAATATTTATATTTTTAACAGGAGACATCATTTGTATAGCTGTTGCCCCTAAGTTGTAACAATAGAAGTAAAAAGTATCAAATAAAACTAAGGAACGTTTCAGTGGAATATTTCATGTAAAATATGTATATTACAATGATGTGTGTCACTGTGGTCTAGTGGGAAATATATCCCCACTCCTTAAAAGCTAATATCTACCAATAATTACTGATACTATTGTTTTCTTTGTTGTCTCTTTCAGAATATACATTAATGTACGTTACAGCCAGAGATGAAGATTCTCAAGGTATTGCTAGAGATTACCTGAACTCAGCCTACATTGGAACCAATATGGCGCTGTATGGATTATCTACTTGGCCTGGTGACATCACACCGGGGTATATGTACAAGTCCAACATTATGTTTTCTGCGGTACTCTCAAAACACAGAGATGATGTGACAACCAGTGTGTATTTCTGGGATGAAATGGAATACTACACTTCTGTGATAGATGTAATTTACACATGGTACATGAAGGAGTTGAGACACATGGAGTATGGTGACCATGACCAACTATGGAAGTATTTGATGTCCTACTCCTATCTCTTAGGAAGCATAAATTATGTGGGTGGGGATCAAGCATTATGCAGTGTGTTTCAGTCTGTGGTGTGCTTTAGTTACATGGAGACATTTTACTATGTGAACTTTTCCATGGGTGGGGAGTCAGTGTTCAGATTATACAGGCACTCGTCGCCTTTGGAACATGAAAGCAGCTGGAAATTCCAAGAACATTCCTATTTCTTTCCAGATCTAGTCGGCTGCCGGAAAGAGATCATGGCGGATATGAATTACAATGGGGTGTCAATAGACCCTTCCGCATGTGACTATGCTTGGAAAAATGAGTCACGGTTTCAAAGTGTGGATATATTAACTATAGAGGAAAACTCTAAACTCATATCAGCTATTAAATCAAACCTTGCAGCTAGTATCAAAGACACACAATTGCAGTTCATCAAAGCATCTGCCATATTAGGAAGTGCAGCAGTGTATTTCCTGTTGGTGCATATAAGCAGGTGCTCCATTCTAAGGTATCTTTATAGGCAGAGGAACAAAAAATGGAAAGAGAAATACTCCATAGACATGGACAATGAACAAGAGAAGTTTGATCATTCTTCATTGGATCAGCATCATTATGTCACTAAGCAACTTAATCCAACTGTCATAGGCTTTGAAGACTACAGCGACTGCAACTGTACTACAAATTACATCAAAGTTGCTACTGTATAGTGGTGTATTTTTGTGTATTGGCTATGTGTATTTATTTGTTTGTATTTATTGTGTAGCAATGTGTTCAGCAGAGATTTAGAAGTACATGCACATGTTTCATATGACCAAATATCTGGAAAGCTAGGAACAACATACTAAATGCCTGTAAATCAAGACTAATAGGCATACAATAGCTCACATCAGTTTTGTTTTGCCCCCCATTCACACTACAGGCAGTATACCACAAAGTTAGACATTTCACTCGGCCGCTGAACAGCCTCCCAGGAATCCTCAAATCTTCTGAGATTTGGTGCACTAATAAGGTATGACACGCATGGCCAATCATTGGACATGGTGTTTAATCATCAATAACAGTAGGATGATAGTAGTACAAATGTTGGTAAACATGAGGCCACCGTGATCCATTAACTTCGGTAGCCGTTGGATGAACATATCCTACCGAATCACAACCTTCTATAATCCATGGCCCACACTATTAGTTACCATTTGAAAAATCTATCTATGGAGTGTCAAGATGAAAAATTCAAAGGTGGAAATAACAAACATTTTAAAATTTCCGTGGGACACTCAAGGAGTTGGACGGTTTGCCACTATGTCCCAAGTTCAGATACAAACATCAGACGGTAGTTGAAGGACAGGGACATTTCACCCAATGGCTAGTATCGTTGGGTATTCTGCCTGTAGTGTGAACGGAGTACTAATAACAAGTTACCTTTGTGCCCTTTTTGTTATTTGGTTTTGCTAACATATTGCCAAAAACAATTTGCTGCATTTTGAGGAACAGATTCTTGAAAATATCATTTTATCCCTTTGTATGGCTGACAATCTATAAGTTCAATCAAATATTTCACAAAGTTTATTATTGATTTGGTGTAAAAATGATGCAGTAGCGTAGGAAGCATTTGAAAAGTCGGGGGTGGGGGGTGGGGGCCAAGTTTAAACTCAGTCGTTGTGTTAACTTATGACACCAGTAGAAGTGATACCATTGTCAAGGAATCAAGGAGTTGTTAGGTGAAAATGTAAATATTTTTGTAATTTTGGGGTGTTTTGTGTTCTAAAAGATATTCTTTCTAAATTTGAGTATCATTTTTGCGGAACAAAGAAAATTGGCGTACACTGCAAAATAATTTGAAGTATTTGCCTTAAATCTTAAATGAATCTTCCATGAATATACAACAAACTTTTACACAAACAGAAGTTACTGTATCATTGAGAAAATACAAAAAAAAATTCAATGGTTAATTTTGCTTAAAAACACTGGTATGATTAAACACAAAATGATCAAATTCCAACTTGCAAGTTAACATTAGTAAAATAGGGGAAGTAGTTGGAGGGTGGGAGCATTCAGAAACTAGGAAATCGCTCAAAGAAGACCTTCATTAGGTGAAAGGGTCCCGAAATTCATATCCATTCTGGATCCACACCAATCTGCAAATAGTTAAACCTAAACTGTATAAAAGTTTGTTATAGTTGTATTCAGCAACTAATCATAGGCAGCCAGCTCTAGGATAATGAATTCGATTTCCACATGTGGTGACACTTAGGGCCTATCCCTGTATGATTCTGGCTAGTGATAAAACAATTGTCTACAGACATTGAATGGTCAGTCAAAATTCACATTATTAGCGATGATTGATCTGGAATAAGTGCCCATCCATTCATCATTATTACTGACACTTTCATAACCTTTAATTACCTTTACTTATGTATCTATACATCCACATGTTTTTAAAATATTTGGACAGTTTTTCCTAACAAATTAACAGATTTGTCACAAAATTTCAGGTTTGTTTACATCTACTGCCACATTTACAGGAAGTGACCGGTTTTTGGTAGATTCTAAATGCTGGAACACCATTATTCCTACCGCATCGTCATACACTTCATCCCGGAATGTGTTTCATGATATAAGCAACAATGGAATTGATTATGGCTCGATCATCGTTTGGAAAAATGGACGATTAGTTGACCATGCAACTTGGAGGTGATTCTCATCACTAATTCTGGCTATTGAATGGGATGTTAAGCCCTATACTTTTAACCTTTGTGTATTACAAACTAACTATATATTTATGGGAAAAAAGTGCTTTAAAAATAAGTTGTCAACCTGGGTTTTACGTCAAGCATTATTAGTGTCAATGGGTTATTGGGTTAAAACATATTAGGAGGCATGAAAAATGAAATGCAATCTATGTGATTGGGCTACAGAATGGCTGGATTTGGCAACCCATGAAAACAACCACTCGGGCCAGGCACAACATACCCAAACTCACTGCGTCAATGACCATTTTCCCCTTGCAAAAATGGACGCACTATGGATTCAGGACTGAATATCAAGCAATACGGTTTTTGTCAACATTTTTAGAAAGAAACAATAATAAAGTTTATATTTTGATATTTCACTATTACTTATGTTACTCACATGCCAAATTTAAAAGTTCTAAAGAAAATATTTTTTTAAGTTATTACATGCTAAAACAAATCTATGTGGCAGCGACGGCGGCATGATTGGACTTTATGAATCATATTCTTGTTTTCATCATTATAATACTCCAAGATCCAATTACAATAATCTCCCAGAAAATGACACTACGTGTAACCAAGATATGCACATCTCAGTTTGGTTATAGATAATCCCCTCAGCCGTCTATAACATCCTGTCAAAAAACTCTTTCATGTAATTAAAAGACCATTAACAACTTTCATTTAATGTATCCCTCTTTGCAAAACAAAATATAGATAGGAAACTGCACAGTGTACAAACCAAAACCACTCTAGTTGAAGTATAGTGCTGTCTGACAGGCCTTTCTGTCAAAACTCAAGGTTTTTAAAAAATATATATATATACTACATTTGTTACACTAACACACTTTGAAGACCACATGTTCTTATGGCTCAGTTACCTACTGCACACTGTAATGACATCATAAGGTCCCTACCAACAGTCAAAGGTTGTGACATCACTCATAAATTTAGCAACATATTTTAAAATATACAATGGCTACCACATCAGTATCTCATTGTACTTTGAATTACATGGACATGGTTCTTAATATTATATATTGGAGGTTATATTTTCATAAATTTAAGTTGTGTTTGATTCATCTGGTTAAAGAGTTTAAATAGTTAATCTCAAAATATATTTAACACTGACAGAGTGTGAATTTCTTGAAAAAAATCCAAAATTCATCAAATATCATCGGTTTCCAATGTAAAAAAATGGGGGGGGGGGGGCAAAAGATAGGATGCCCCCCCCCCCCCCCCCTTGCTTCCTACGCTACTGATGATGTTTATGTACTTCAGAATATCTCATGATGTCATTTCCTACTCAAATTATAGCTCAATGACGTAAATGTCATCAGTGACAAGACAATTAATTACCAGATTTTGTTTGTGTCAAGATTTTTCACCAATGATTCAACAACTACCTTAGGTTATCGGTACAATATGCAGTTATACTAGTGAATTGATTATTATGAGTGAAACATCTCTTTTGAGGTCCTCAGTGGCCTAGTGAGTTAGCAGGTTTGGAATCTTATCACAGACCATCATCTTTGTGTGGGTTCGACTCCCACAAGTGACAATGCTGGGGACCTGTTCCAATATGACCCAGGCAATGGGACATAAAACCCAGACTTTGACATTTGTCAATATCTCTTTCAACGCATTATGTCATATCATGGCATGTAGATGAGGGAATAAAGGGAAGCAGAACATACCAAATTGTGCAAGTTTTTTTTATTACACTGGTAGACGCAGGTAAAAATAATGTGGTTTTTTTTTGCAGTTGACATCATATCAGGACTGTTTCTCAATTCATCTTACATATTGGTATTAGCTGGAGTAGAACCCACGGCCACATAGATAAGAGATAGGTGATGGTATTAATTCTTTTGTAAGCTCAATGTTAAATTCCTGATATTCTTCACAGCTCTTGGGAATTTGGTATTTAGCAATACTTAGGCCTTACTTTGCCATAAAGTACTCTTGTAGAACACTGTGTGATAACCTTTTCTGTATACTAGCATCACTTTGCCACAAAGAACTCTTTTTAAGAACACTTTACTGCTATCAATTATGCATTTAGCTGTACTTAAGTGTTGGTTTGCCACAAAGAACCCTCCTAAAAGCCAATGTAATTTTGGAGGTGCTCTAAGTAGAAACAGTAGAGGCAGAAGCTGGGTGAGTCCCCACTCAGAAATACACTGCTGGGACACTGGGTGATCAGATTGAGATCTGTAACTATTTTCATGAACAATACTTAGATAATGTGACCTTAGATCTAAGTAAGGTTACGTTTTTCCCTTGGAACTGATATTTATGGAACAATACTCAGATAAGATAATCTTATGAGTTTAAGTCAGGAAAACCTTCACCTAATTTACAAGGTATATTTATCTCCCACCAGCAGCAGAAGGCCATGGCCGGGAGATTATAAAATGCCTTGCCTGCATGCATCAGCCCGTCCATCTGTCCGTTCATCACATTTTTACATAAACCTGAATACTTCATTTATAAAGATATCTTCACCACATTTGCAGGCAATGTTTATGGCTATAAAAAAATGTGTGTGCAAAATTTTGACCTCATTTAGAAAACAAAATGGCCGCTATAGCCAATTGTTTGAAAATCATAAAGATGCTCTAAATCTTGAAACATTACAGCTGGCTTCATCAAATTTGCACAAAAGATATATGGCTAGGAAAGCTAGTCTGATAGTAATTTTGACCTAGTTTGCAAAACAAAACAGCCGCCATATCATATGTTTAATGTCAAATGGGGGTATCCTATTAAAAGGCCTTATATCTCCCTTACAAGTGCTCCTAAGGGTTTGGGATGTGAAAACAACTTGTACGAAGTCAAGGCCTGCTTCAAGGTTAAATGGGGTCATCATACTAAAACATCCTAATATCAGCCTTATTATTGGTGCTAGGGCTTCAGAATTTAAAAATAGCCCTTGGAAAGTCTTGGTCTGCAAATGGTTTGCCTGTGAACAATTTTGAAAAACAAAATGGTTACAAAAGCCAACTATTAAAAAAATCATTAAGATGCTTTAAAACTTGAAATATTGCAGCTAGAGTCATCAAATTTTGCATAAAAGATATATTGCTAGAAAAGTTAGCCTGATAGTAATTTTGACCTAGTCTCAAAACCAAAATGGCCGCCATATCACATTTAATGTCAAATGGGATTATCCTATTAAAAAGGCCTTATATCTCCCTTATTGTTGCTATTAGGGGTTTGCAATGTGAAAAGAACTTATAGGAAATCATGGCCTGGGAATCTTTTCCAATTTCTGACTTTGACCTTTAAGCCCCTTCTTCAGTGTCAAGTGGGGTCATCTTACTACAACGGCCTTATATCTCCCTTATTTCTTATATATTACTGATCCTAAGGTAGGAGATAACTGCTGCGGTAGTGGCCTTGTTGTTAATAAAACTTTGAATAGACCAAAACGTGACACACATGAAGGTTTTTGTGTGAATACTAAGTTTGCTTTTTTACTTGCATGGTCTAAGGTCCCATCAGAGAAAGAAACGTTCGTGAGTATGGTTTCACAGTATTTAACTTGAAATCTAAATAACACTTAAAATTTAAGCAGTGGTCTAAGTATTGTTTGTGAATATGGCACCTGCTTTTTCATGAATATTAAGGTATTATTTAGAAAAGATTCGTGGTAATTTTGGTCGATTTGACATATATTTGCAGTGGAACTTAAACTCACCTTTTGTAGAATACCCGTCACGATCATGTACTCCCCCTACTTGCAACTGCTTTCAAAATGCAATATTTTTGAACTAACAATTATCACATATATATAACATAAGTGAAGTGAAAATATATATGCCCATAGATTTAGATAAATTTATTTCTTATACAGATACAGGTAATCTGCTGATTAAGTTATTAGCATATTTATGTAATGCATCCATACAAATTAAAGGACGTACACTACTTTTAGCAAACATAATAAATAATTTATGGGGATGGTTGTGTATGTTAGAGCCCAACTTAGGATTCCTGCCATCTTAAGATGGGCTACAGGCCAACTTAGAATCCTAACATGTGAACATGTGAAAAACACCTCAAAAGAATCCTACAACAACACCTATTTAATCCTGTTAACTAAAAGAATGCTAGCACAAAGGTAAATCCTGAGACCAATCCAGTCACACTCATAGTCAAACAAATCAACTTTAAAAGCATCTTGATACATAGATAAATCACAATTTAACGTCTACACTGTTAATTTCTTTAGCTCATGTACTAATTGGCTCGCTGCATATAAGTAGCTAATATCTGCAGCCAATGAAGTTCATTGGTTGTAATTCATTCAGGGCGCCAAGTTCATGTAGAATGTTATATTATAGCCCAGCTCTGTGAACGGCATGTTCATTGGTTGTAACTCATTTAGAGCGCCAAGTTCATGTATAATGTTATATTATCGCCCATTAATAACATTCTCACTGTATATCAGTTGTATTTTTTTGTTGTAAAATATTTTCATAAGATGGGCTTGTGTCAATGCATATTTTGATTTTAAAAACTGTTGTTAAATTATATGAGCAATGAGAAAAACACTTTTGTGTGTGTGTTCAAGTTGTGTGTTGGTAATTTGGTGATTAATTTCCGGACATGGGGAATAGTCCCCAACAGTAATAACATTAATTATCATCAGAAGTAAAAGCATGTTCACATTTCCCTGTTACCGCCAGGCTATAAGTATAATTGGTGAAAATCTTAGTCATCTTTATATTGTATTGGATAATGTCGTGAATGTGTTGGAAGTTTCTTTTTTAATAAAAATATTTGTTCAGAACAGTAAAACTCATCTGAACAGAATACCCATTAATATTTTTGTTTCAGCTTTTAATGTTTTAAGTATTAATGTGCACTCCACATTACTATATAGTAGGTTATTTATACTCAGCAATCTACTTACTCTCAGTATTCAAAGAGCTATTTGACTTATCTTGACTGCACAAGTACAGCCCAAGCAATTTTAACTAGTATTACCCTGATAGACAGAGTTTCGGGAGTGACCATTTATAAATGTCCTGGAAAGTTCTTTAGGATGCTACCAGGGATAGGACCGAATGTTAGAGGACTGCCCTTATAAGTTGTCAGCTGACCCAGTATGTCTCTGTCTGTGTCAGGAATGGATCCCAACTAGATCCTTCGTGTATCTAGGCAAGTGTGCCACCCACCTAGGCTTTCCTCAAGTCCTTTTGTCTAAAGTATTATATGAGGACTGAATGACTTTTTACTAGAATGTGGGGCTGACAAAAGTATTTCAGACAAGTCTGTGAATTGTATGGATTCATAATGATTCCATGTATGTTAGATTTGGTGGAATAAGAAATACAAAGACTTGGAACAAGTCTACCACCCACCTGACCACAGTTGTAGATAATTCTAAATTTTAATTCAACTTTTATAGCGCCTAATCTGTGTGGATTGCAGATTCAAAGGTGCTACATTTCCATAAGCTACATATCCAGAATCAGATAACGGGGATGTAACAGAAGTCAAGCAACCACAGAGACAATAGAGAGAAAAGCAGACTCCAGGAACAAAAAGGACAATACTGCAAAGTAGGATATTGCATCCCTTTTAACAGAGTCATATTAGAATAAGCCAACAAGTCTTTGCAACATGTTTGAATTCAGGGCCACAGAGTGGTAAGCCAAATGATAAAAGTGCTAAGCTTGATCGTGGAACACTGAGACCCAATGGAAACTACAGCGATGGTGTAACCAGGGACCTGCATCACTCATAATATTTCAGATAAGGTATGCCTCAATGTTTCCTATATCGTGGCAAGGAATTGGGTACAATGACATAATCACAGAAGTGGGAGCCAGAAGTCATATCATATCTAATCTACTGCTTTGCAGGTGCAATGTAGGTCCTCGGTGGCCTAGTGGTTAGCAAGTGTGGCATCTAATCATACGCTGTCACGTCTGTGGGTTCGAGACCCACAAGTGGCAATGCTGAGGACCTGTCCCAATATGACACTGGCTGTTGAACAGGACGTTTGGGAACTCAATGTGCTAAACTAACAAAAGAATTGACAGATGATGATAGTCAAAGGACGCCCAAGGTCAGAAATCCAGAGGTGTTGGTTTGAACATGAGAAAGATACCAAGTAGGGAAGCTTAAGTTGAAGAGGTACATCGTAAAGAATGTTACAGAGGGACTGGTTCTCATATCAAGTGGGAGAGAATTCAAAAACATCGGCGCATAATGACTGAAGGATTTAGAAAAGTATTTGTGAGATTTGTGGACTTTATAGTTGAAAGAGAGGATTTGAAACACTTTGCACTTTGGACAATTGTGCTTGGTATTTCTAGACAAAGTGTATGAATGGGGTTTCTCACTGAGATACCAGATGGCCATTGGTTTGGGGGTATTGAAATGCACACTCTTTTTTACTAAGATGCAAATTTGAAGACCAGCAGGCAACCGTTCGTCCGATTGTACATTATTGCAATGTGATGACACAGAAAAATCTTACAATGAAAGTACTATATTTCCTTAAAAAGTCGTATGATCTGGATATGGTCATAACATTATTGGATTATTTTGTAGTAACTGGTCAAAACTGCAAAAAAGTCGCATTGTATATTATTGCAATGTGATGATGATGACACAGAGCAACTTTTACAATAAAAGTATTTCCTTAAAAAGTCATATGATCTGGATATGGTCAAATCATTATTGGATTATTTGGTGGTAACTGGTCAAAACTGAAAGATATATGCACCTTAAATAAATCACACAGATTTAAGAATTGGACTGGAGCAACCATCAAAAATTTTAAAAATACAGTTAATGAATGTTCACTCCCTGTCTAAATGTAATTTGCAAAATTCTTACATTTTTTTTACAAAAAAAAAACAATGACGTAAATTATTTTATATTTTTAACTAAAGTTGACCGTTTTCAAACAACAAAAAATGTTTCTGACTAAATTTACAGCATCTGCATAAGAATTATCATCCACAAATTGGGTATATTTAGTCTTGCTTAAGGTTTAAATGTTTACCACAGCATTTTTCAAACATGTTCACAGTGATTTGTTTTCATAAAGCACTAGTGTATGTAAGGAGATACAAACTCATCAGATAGTCTCATTCAACCTAGCAGTATGCTGACGCTAAAACCAGTACATGTATATGTAATAGTACATTATATACTTGATTACCTATCTTTTCCCTAACACAAAGAAACGTGAACCTTAAAGCAAGGCTATAAATGAGACATTGAAAGTTACACATGAAAAGAAAACATCAACTCACTAATTTTTCATCGCATCAGTGTCAGTTTATATTCTTTTCAGCTGATCTACAAATTTAAGTCCCCAAAGAGAAAAATCATAATTTGGCTCGCATGCAAGTAAAGAAAACCATATTAATTTCTTTCTCCTTTTTTATCATTATAACTACTTGGTTTGACATTGATTTTGTGTAACAAATTCTGACTAATCATGTATGAATAATATCTGCAAATAGAAAAAAACATACAAGGATATTAAAACCTGTTCGAGAAGAGAACTTGAGAGAGAGAGTTCTTCAGAATGACCTATCTTTAGGTCATGTCAGACTTCACTGAGTGAATGGATTCATTCTTAATAGTGCGCCAGCTGAACAGAGTACATTAAATGGCATTCAGTCAAATGGCCCAACTACCAACTGACCCAAGAACTTACCTTGTCAAATTGGCTAAAGTTAAAATATGCTCTAGTCAATTCAGCCCAACATTTTAAAATAATCCATTCATACTACAAGTGCTATTTTCCGTGGTTGTAGACAGAAGTGGAATGCTGTAACTCCTATGAAACCCAGCTACACACCTCTGGGTACAGTTTTGCTACAGAAGAGAAGCAGATTTGGGAATGACCTTGGTTTGTATTCAGGAACTGGCCACAGATTCTCTGTACAGTAAAGTGTGTTTAAAGTTTTGAGCTTAAAACAATACTATTCCCTACCATCACTTGGTACAATTCTTAAAACTTGGCACAAAACTGAATACAGTATACCAATATACGACTGGTAGTCACTGGCAATATCTATGCATTTCCGGAAAGTAAAAATACCATATAAGGTAAAAAGGATTGTAACTTACATTATCGGAGAGCAGACCAACTTTGTGTAAATTAAACCACACTTTTGGTATCAGACAATAGAAAAAGTGTGAATTCTTTTTCATGAATCCACACTTTTCAGCTCCAGAATCCACACTTTTCAGTTTCAGAATCCACACTTTTAAGCTTCAGAATTCACACTTTTTAGGTAAAGAATCCACACTTTTTAGATTAAAAATTCACACTTTTTAAATTGTTTAATTTATTGGGCCTGTTGATAATGTAATCAGGTAAACATAGTCTGACAATTTGAATGTTGATTTTTTTAAGAATTTTGTTTTATGAGCCATCATTTTAACAATTTACACACATAAACCACAGTAGTAAAAATACATACAAATGAAGCACTTCACTTTGTATCAAAATAAAAAGCAATTCACAAAAGAAAATATTTGAAACTTGACACTGACTTTGAAACAAGCAATCTTAATATTTGGAACAAAAATAGCTTTCAACATTTATGAGCAATTTTACAATTCCTGGTGTATTTGGTGATGTGCTGCAAGAGGCAGTTGTACAAGTCTCTTGTCGGAAAAATATCCAAATGTAAGATGGAGGATTATCAAGCTTCATTAGTGAACAAGCTTCTTAGGGTATCGTATATGACTGAAGCACAATTTCTCTTTATTCAACAATGTAAAACATTTTGTAAAGAAGCACCATGTGTGACCCACATCCATTTAAAATCATTTCCATATTGCTGTAGGTGTATCTGAATTGAGATGATATCATGCAAATTCTCAGCAGGAAAATCCTCCATCCAAAGTGAAGTAGTGAATAAAATCCAGCAAGTCTGAAAATAAGTTTAGATAAAAATCCAATGAAATATTATTTGATGCTAAATCAATTTTGGGAACAGTATTTGATGATGGTGTTTGTCTGAGAAACTAGTACAGAATTTTGTTTTGTCATTTGATAGGGCAGTCATTAGATTCAATGTCAACATTTATATTGACATTTTTGACATTAAATTTAAGATTTAATAAAATATAGAAAGAACACCATAAAATGTAATGAAATCTAGCAAGAGGTGAAATAGCTTACCTTTTGACATCACTGTGCATGGTCTATTTCCTTAATGTATTTTTCCCCAATCCTTTCGACCTATAATCACTGATATTTTTATATATATATTGTATAATAAATATGCTTTGTCATGTACTTTCACTGGACATGGTTGCAAAGATGCAAATTTGACACCATAAATGCTAAAAAGAAATATACCAGCAGAATACAAAAGATTTAATTAAATCAATTGAACATTTTCAGAATTAAGACTTTTTATTGAATGTTCAGGTCACCACATTCAATGTAATTAGACATTTACGCCGAATATATGCAAACTTTGATTTTACATGGCTTTTTGGTGGTTTAAGCCACCACATCCAATGTAATTAGACATTTAGGCCGAATATATGCAAACTTTGATTTTACATGGCTTTTTTAGTGGTTTAAGCCAGATATTCGGCCTCGTATTTTCTGATTCACGAATCCACACTTTCTCGTGATTTCTCCTACACATAATTTAGAACTTGAATTTGAAAGAGTTATCTCTTAGTAATGCCAACTGAGATAATAATAATACTAATTATTATTATTATTATTATTATTATTAGTAGTAGTAGTAGTAGTAGTAGTATACAAGAGCAACAGTAAGCCTCTCTTACATCTCATCATATGTGCATGTACGTCCTGGTTACAGCAAAAATATCGGCTGATTTGCAAAGGACACTAAATCTACACGTGTGATTTTATAACAGAATATCAAGGTCACAGAGACCCCACAATGAAATTGGCATGCACATTATGCTCTGCGTTCACGCAGTATGGCTACAAACGCATCCATGTCTCAAGGGAAATTTATGAGAGGCTTGGGCATGTGCGTTCATTCTCCTTGCTAGTGTTGCAAGTGCTCCCCATTCACTTGCAGGGTTTGCATGTGCCGTATAATACACTCATGTGTACCTTTCATGTATATCAAACCCACTGTATGGCCTTTAGCTGGTTGCAGACTGTTCTATGACATTAAAGTTGTGACACTCTTGGGAGAACACACCTTGTTTGCAGGTGCAAATCTCTACTACCCCACTACCAGGCTATGCTCATCTTTTTCCACAATATTTGTAGCACACACTTTTGAAAAAAAAAACATTTAATAATAAGTAAATGGAAAAATCTGAATCTGATTTTTTTTTGTATCAAGGCAGCGATCCAGATAACTGTCAACATTTATTGGGACCAACTAAGTTGGACCAAAACTCACCTTTTCTGTCATGAAGATCCAACCAGTAATATTTGCATTGTAGTTCTGCTAACAGAAAAAAAAACCCAGACAATTAATTGGTTATGAATTTAATACCTCCTTGATGGAGGTAATAATTATAATACCTTTAACTGTAGCACCAATAGCTTTATGTAACTCTATGGCTTGTCAATTGCTGAAAATTGAGTGTAAAATATTTGATGAGTAGCATCAATATTCCCCAAAGCTAGTTTCTTTCAACTTTCATTGCAAATCATGTTTTATCGTTTAAGTAAACGAAATTCCCTCCTGAGCCATTTCATTTAGGCATTGCATGCAAAAGCACCATGGGTTTGGAACATCATTGCATGTAACATTAAATTTACTGTGTTCTGTCAATTCTCAGACTTTTTTTAACTTTCAAATGAAATGTCAAAATGCAAGCCAGTATGCAGATAGAATGTTCAAATAGGCACTTTTTGTTTACAGACACCAAAAAAAGGTAAATCTCTAGTGAATTGACAGCATTAAAATATGTACTCTCAGATGTGAAAAATTCATCCACTCTTAAATTAAATCTTTTATGCTTAGTCTATGACCAGAATTCTATGTCACTAGTATTTAAGTTGTAAATTTCCTTTCAGTTTCAACTGTTTATACACTGTTCACACTTTCCTGATAAAAAAACCTATATGTATCCACATTAAGTAATTTGTAACTTCATGTTAAACAGTGTTGGACCAGCCGTTCAGATTTTTTTTTCTTAATAGACATAAAATGCAGTATTGTTACAATTACATATTACATTATGTAATTACATTATTACATTGTGCGAGACCAGAAAGTTTTCCAATCAATAAATAAAGGTTGCACCGGAATATTTGAAAATGTTCAAAACCATTTTTGAATCTATGTTTTTTATATATTTATTATTTTTCTTTTGACTATCTTGGGTAACACAAGGATAATGTTTTACAACTTTCTTACTATTGCAGGTTTCTTGCTGTGGTTTCAAATGTTCAGTTATAAAACATATACTTTCTGACATGCTTACAGTACAGCAATTTCCTTGTCCTCTGTGACAAAGCTACAAATATATGAACATATTCATCCACACCATAGATGCTGTTGCCTCTGCGATCCCCAGTAAACCCTGAAACCAAATTCAAAGTTTTGGTCTTGTATCAAATTCGGCTGTCATCGTTAAACTGGGAAAGGTATTTAATATTGCTACTTGTGAAAGTTTAACCCACAGCCTATGACAAGATGCAACGAATTTTTTTTCAGATTCCATTTAGGCTTGTCCATACGTATATTCAACAACGTACTCTTACGCTGTGTGCTGTTATGTTTATTTCTGTATGAGTGCGTTGTTACTCCATAATTTCAATAATGAAACATGATTTTTCATTTAAAAAATTTCGTCATGGTGTGGCCGTCCTATGTCATTTTGTATCAAATTCCGGTAGAGTTAAGATTGAGACCTAGCTGATACCTTTGTTGAATATGACCCTGGGATTTAACATTAATTTGAATATATTTTTGGTTTGTGCTTGGAAATATCAAGAGGGTATCAACAATTCTCAGACCATGTTATGCATTTAGTGTCATTAATAAATTTTATTTTACATAGTTGGAGTTTTACTAGACTTGCTCACAAGCCTTTACTTTGAGTATTTTTTTGAGACAATGAATGGGTGCATTTGATATAACAGTCTGGATTTTACACTCTCTTCTTGAGGAAGGACCTTGCACAAGGTCTAGGGTTTTTATAAACCTTTCAACTATAATTATATATGGCTTTCCCAATTCACAAAAAGGGCATTCTCGAGTGACTTGGAATTGGTAAAATCTAAAGTAGGAAATAAACGTAGAGTTTGCGACGATCATGTTTGATTCTCAGGTCCTGAGATGGCATCAATTGCCCCAAGAACTGTTGGTTGCATATCAATTTTGGCAGCAATTTTCAAACACATCTCTTCTCTTGGACTCTCCAATGTTGCTTGAAAAGCTTATGGAATTTTGATCCTTACTGGCAATCTTGTGTTTCTCGTAGATTTTATTATCTGCCGCCTGCAACCGAACGTGCATCCATCCGAGCACCTGTTCGTCACGTTTTTACATAAACCTTAATATCTCATCCATTTATAAAGTTGTCTTCACCAAATTGGCATGCGAATGTTTATGCCTGTGAAAACCTGTCTCTGCAAAATGTTAACCTAATTTTGAAAAACAAAATGACCACCATAGCTAATTGTCATAAAGGTGTTCTAAATCTTGAAATATTCCAACTAGCTTCATCCAATTTGCACAAAAGCTAGATGGCTAGAAAAGCTGGCCTGAGAGTAATTTTGGCCTAGTTCAAAAAAGAAAATGGCCGACATATCACATGTTTAATGTCAAATGGGGTTATTCTATTAAAAGGCCTTCTATCTCCCCTAGTATTGTTCCTAGAGGTTTGGAATGTGAAAACAACTTGTAGGAAGTCATGGCCTGGAAATCTTTTCCATGTTTTGAATTTGACCTTTGACCCCTGCTTCAAGGTTAAATGGGGTCGTCACACTAAAATATTCTTATTTCTTCCTTATTATTGGTTCTATGGCTTCAGAATGTAAAGGCAGGCCTAATTTTGAAAAACAAAATGGCCTTCATAGCCAATTATTTCAAAATCATTAAGATGCTCTAAAACTTGAAATATTGCAGCTAGGTTCATCAAATTTGCACAAAAGATATAAGGCTAGGAAAGTTAACCTGACAGTAATTTGGTCTATTTTCGAAAACAAAATGGCTGTCATATCACATGTTAAATGGGATTATGCTATTAAAAAGGCTTTATATCTCCGCTATCATTGCTACTAGGGGTTCCAAATGTGAAAACAGCTTAAAGGAAGTCAAGGCCTGAGACTCTTTTCCAAAGGCTGACTTTTACTTTTGACCCCTTTTTCAATGTCAAGTGGGGTTATCTTACTAAAAAGGCCTGATATCTCCTTTAGTTCTCCATTATTACTGATTTTACGGTGGGAGATAACCGCTGTGGCAGTGGCCTTGTTGTCATCTTTTGCAGAGTTTTTGATCCCCCCCAAAATGTTAAATTACTCTGCCGCTTGTTTACCAAAGATCATCGTATATCATGTATGAACATATTCCTATCAGAACAGGGTTTAAAAGGGCTATTCTACTGTGATGATCACGTCCCTGATTGGAATGCAATCCCTCATTTTGACCATTCAGGAACACAATCGTTTAATTCATCAATCTTAAAGCTAACCGGAACTGCAAGTGGGAAAATGATGTTAGAAGTTCTGGTTATTCCCATTTGTAGTCATCATTTTTATCTTACAGCGATATTAAACCTATTTTAAAATTTGCAAAGCAATCTTTTCCATCTTAAGTTGATCCGGATGGTTCCTAAGCCAGTCAGATGGATCTGGAAACTATCGCATGTAAGTGTACCCATTTTTTTTTAAATATGTGTATCCAGTGTGTTACCATGAAATAGATCCAGAAGGGTGGTACAAACTGATTAACGGTCAAACTGTTCCATCAATGAGTCACTTGAACAGTAACATTCCTGGACCAGTAATAACTTTCTACTTTGAGGTACCAACCATTCACTGATATTATTCCTAGGTCAATGGCCATATTATTTTTTGGGTCTAGTTCCAAAGATGGTTGGTGCTTCTTACTGGTTTATAAGGCATGGTACTCATTATAACTCCCCTGTTCAGGAGGATAACATAACATGACATATTTATATAGTGCAATTCTATTTAAGAAAAACAATCATTGCGCTTTTTCTCCACAATATGCTGTTTTAAAATAATGAGTTTTTAGTTTCTTTTTGAAGATGTCCAATGGAAGTTCAATGTTCCTGATATCATCTGGCAGTTCATTCCAATACTTTGGTGCTACAACACTGAAGGCACGGTCACCCATAGAGACGAGTTTTGATCTTTTTTCTTGTAGCATGTATGATTTTCTTGCCAATCTTGTGGTGCGTTGATGCTGCTGGTAGTTAAGCATTGATGTCAAATATGATGGTGCCTGTCGATTCAAACTCTTATATACTAGTAGATTTATTTTAAATTTGATCCGAAACCTAACAGGCAACCAGTGGAGCTGATGCAGGTGAACCGATATAGAATCATGTTTCTTGACATTCAAAACTATCCTGGCAGCCCAATTTTGTACTTTCTGCAACTTATGGATAAGATATTGTGGGAGTTCAGCTAGGAGAGAGTTACAATAGTCGAATCTGGAAGATATGAGTGACTGTACTATTGTGTGTGCAGCAGACTTAGTTAGGTAAGGTCTTATTTGAATGATGGACCTTAGGTGACCATAACAGGATCTGCATATGGCATTTACTTGTTCCTTAAGTGATAGGTCTTGGTCAATGATTACCCCAAGGTACCTGACACTTGTGCTTGGCTTTATGTCAATACCAAGCACATTTAATGAGTCAATAATGACTTTGGAGCGCTGTCTTCCAGTGCCAGCAATTAAGAACTCTGTCTTTTCTTCATTTAGCTTGAACCGGTTATTAGACATCCAGTTGCTTATTTCAGATGTACACAAATGGAGTTGTTCTGCAGTTTGTTTTTGGTTTTCAAAATTACTTGGGTCAATTGATTTGTAAAGCTGTGTGTCATCAGCATACATGTGGTAAAGTATGTGAAACATTCTGATGATGATACCAAGAGGTAACGTATATTTGCAGTAGAGATCAGGCCCAAGACCTGATCCCTGAGGCACACAGCATTCTAGAACCTTTTTATGAGATTCACAGTCACCAACAACTACTGATTGAGTTCTTCCTGTTAAATAAGTTCTAAACCAGTCTAAAGCTTTGTCTTCAATTCGAAACATTTTCTCAAGTCGGTGCAACAAAATACAATGATCAACAGTGTCAAATGCAGCTGATAAATCTAGAAAACCCATAAGTATCACTTTTTGATTATCTGCTTCCAATAGAAGGTCGTTCATGATTTTGATCAGAGCAGTCTCAGTGCTGTGGTGGCATCTGTATGCTGATTGTAGATTTTCGCAGAGATTATGACTGTTTGTGTGGTCAAGTAATTGGATTGAGACTGCTTTTTCAATCATCTTGGACAGAAAAGGCAAGTTAGATACTGGCCTAAAATTTTTGAAAGTAGGATCCACATCTGTCTTTTTTGGCAGAGGGGTAACAACTGCATGTTTGAACCCCTCTGGCATTTCACCTTGTATGAGTGACATGTTTATTACTTTGCTAATACTGGGTAACAGTAATTCAATACAGTCCTTCAGCAATGATGTTGGGATTGGGTCAAGGCTACATGATTTTGGTGCAGCTGATAAGATTAATTTTCTAATATCTTCATTGCTAAGAGGTTGGAAAGAAGTCAGTGGTGTTACATCAACAGTTTCATCATACTCATTAAATTTACTGGTTTATGGAAATTTAGCTCTGATCTTCGTGATCTTTTCTTCAAAATAGTCACTGAATTCATTTGCCAACTGAGTTTTTGATGAGTGTTCAGGGTAGATAGTTGGACCATTGTCCTGCTTCAGCTTTTTAATAATTTGAAACAGTTGTTTCTGATTTGATTTATTTTTTTCAATAATTTCACTATAGTATGCCACTTTTGAACTGTGAAGCACCTTTGAATATGTTTTTCTCAATTCCACCATTACTCTATTACTTTCATCTGTGTGGTCTTTTCTCCATTTCCTTTCTGCTCGACGGAATTTTTGCTTAGCTGTACGAATGTTTTCATTGTACCAAGGATTAATGTTCCTATTGCCAGTCTTTTTCACTCTTAATGGAGCATGCTTATCTAGAAGCTGACATAGGCAGCTGTTGTATTGATTCACCAACTCATTGAGCTCAGTTTTTGGTTTTGTGACAATATCTGAGTTACGAAGGTCCTGCTTGAATCTGGTTAGATCAATCTTATTCAAAGAGGATGTTGGTGTATTGCAGGTCTAATCTCCCCACGTAATATTTGTATCCATTTATATTCCAGGATGAAGATGTTCTTGACTTTTACTGTATCCAAGAGATCCTTGGTGGTATAGTGGTAAGTTTGGCATCTAGACACAGGCTATCACATCTGTGTGGTTTCGACTCCCACAAGTGGCGATGCTGAGTGCATGCCCCGATATTACCCTCCTTTTCCACAAATATAATGCTCTACTTTTGACCTTGATTACATCCATTCATGGCTTTATCTGTACTTCAATTCAAAAAGGCTGTAATCTAGTTCGAGAAATAACACAGTTTTTAGACCGTTTCAAAGAGTCTATAACATTCAGAATGTATCAATGTATGGACTTTTTCTTTCTGTTGGTATGTTTTGACTTATTGTCAAATTATTAAAATCATCTTTAGTTTGTAAAACTATTTCCTATTTCTTGATGACCAAGTCCACAACAAGACTTTTAAAGACAGTTGAATAAGATAACAGTAATAATATTATTCCTGATTTTTATTGTAAAAATACTCGTAGAACTGGTTAAATACAAACAGTAATATACAGTCATCATTATTATTATTATAAATGAGTTGACATTTACGATACATTATTTATCACTACAAAACATATTTTTTGGTATATGGCACCTCTAGAATTCGCAAACAGATATATTCATGGACAAAGCACGCTGAATAACATCAACATTCTTTGTGTAATTAATGGCTACAGAAAAATTATAAGTTATAATTAACGGCTACAAATATATAAATTTCAGCTGGAGTGTCCTTCCCCTACTTACTGCAGTAATTATCAATAGCACTGTCAAACAACCTAGATAGTAAGATTATACATAATTAATATACTGTGCGACATGCACCCTTACACCCTATGGTGTAAAGCTTAATGTACTGGTAATGTAACACACTTTATAAACCTGTACAAATTATTTTTTCACTTGATACTTTACAACTTTATTGGGTCATCAGTGACGAGTTATTTATAGACTTAGATATTGCACAAAGTAAATCAAAAAATTTTAACTGTGTAAAACTATAACTCCCACTACTTTTAACATACACAACAGAAACTATCTTGTAAATAAGGTATTACAAATTCAAGGACATTGAGTATTCTGTCAGTTGAATATATCCTTCATACTCTACTTTTTCCTGCTGAAAATATCAGAATTTTTCAGAGGTTTTATGATAAAATATGCACAAATGGCCCTCTCTTGTAACAAACTTTGCCATAGAGTAAGTGCAGTATATTGGTCATTCAGTTACCCGCAATTCATAATTTTTTTGATTTTACGATAAAATGCTTCACAAACTGTTTTGATAATCCATATTTCAGATATGAAGAAAATTCATAACATTATGTTTTCTCTCTTCTAATTTTGTGTATCAAAAACAGAACCTTTAGACATAACGGTATACTTTCTAACCAATTTGTCAGAAGGATTCTTTTTATTAAGCAAGCAAATTGTTACTTAAGTTTTTCTTCTTAGGTGAATACAACATTATGATTATCCTGTAACCAAAATATACATGTAAAACCTACTGTTGTTTGTGTAAATTACCTTTTTTTTCTTATTCGTAAATTGTGTAAATCTGCTGTTATACATATCATTGTACAATATAGATAGCATTAAACAATGTCGCTTGAACATACTGTATAAACATTGTTAGGTTACATCAACAGATGGGGAACAAGGTTTCAATAGGATCTAAAGATTTCTGGGTTATTACAAGAATAATTGACAAAGAAACAATGGCATCACAAACGTAATAACAACAATAAGTGTTATTTCACCATACAACCTTAGCAGCACATCTAGTATGTAACCCCAAATAAGTCACAGCCCAGATTAAGGACATTCGAAGATTTTTTGTCCAATTGTCATGAAGAAATTAACACAACAGGGTTATGAACTGGAATCAATGGTTTGAAATGTTATACTATCTACTCTTTTCTCTCAGATGATATATATATATATATCAAGTGCCACGAGTTTGAAATCAGACTGTCCTGATAATGTAACTCCTAGCATACTATTTTTGGTCATGTGACTTATATTTATTTATGCTTGTGAAGGTGGGAGCATAATTTCAGAGATAATAGCAGTTTGTCTGAAATATTAAACATGCTTGAGAACCTCAAGCATTTCAGTCCTGAGGACTTCCTTCCAATGTTTTTCAATCATGAGTCAGTTATGACTTTTCTGTACAACATCTTTGCTCTGACTTAAGTTTATGAAGTTATGACTAATCTGGTACACCCTTCTATATATATGGAAATGACGCAAAATGATCTTTACCCGAGAGAAGTTTAGTCAGACAAGGGTTCTGACAAATGTGCAGGAGTTATCATGGTGTTCAAATGATTTCTGTGAATTGTAACTGAGAGGAGCATGTCATAAGTCCAATTTTATTCATCATGCAATAAATCTTTTCATTTAGCACATATGAAGTGTCTTCTCAGTTTTTTCTCCCCATTTAGACAGGAGCAGCTGAAGCAGTCTCCAGAGTTTGATATCTACTAGGCGTTAAAGGTGAAACAGGGGTACAAGAATTTATATCCATTTACATTATTTGGACATTAAAAACCTAAACTAAACCACATGTATTAATTTAGAGATTAAGCTATTACTAACTACAATCATTGAAACATTCCACATACCCCCATAGGTTTGTATTAAAAAGTACAAAAAACATACTTGAATAGTTATTTACATTTTTTTTTAAATTATAACTATTTAATATTACTATTTTAAAACTATTAGCACACAAACCATAACTCATCACTGATTCTGTTTTTATTAATTTCTGTAATATGTGTGATTAAAGGAATACATGAATGCTACTTTAATAAAGAATTCAATAAAGCACTGAAATGTAACTAAAGCAATAGATTAAATGATAAATATCGATAATTTCTGTAAGACCAATGCAATAGAACAAATTTATATTTACAGAATTAATGATTCACAGTAACAAATTTCAACTAAGCACACTCACAACAAAGAAACAATTCATAAATATCACTAATGTTCAAAAATATTAACAACAGTCAAACTAAACATAGTAATAACACCATAACAGCGGATGAATAGAGTTTGAAAAATACTATTATAAAATTTACATATATTTGAGGGTAACAATCAGACAAATACATATTTCCAAATGTATAACTTCTAAGCACTTCTTGCATAATATAGCACTATTAGTATCACTCTGTTAGCCAAAATAATCAGCTTGTAAAAAACACTGGGGGGATATAACATATGTAAACATAGATCACTATCCTCAAATATCCCCCTGACAGAATTGCATTAAGATGCTTCAGACCTTTGTAACAACTGTTTCTTGAGAATCTCAATTGGTGGAGGATGGAACACCCCACCTTTTTCTTCTGTCATCCTTTTGGTTTCCATAAGATCCTTTAAGTTTGACACTTCATTACTGAGCATCTTCAACTCCTTTTTCAACTTGCTGTTTTCTGTTTCTAAATATTCCGACTGAACACGTCTTATATTCATGAGAAACCTTTTCTTCTCACGACATTTCCTGGCAGCTTCATTGTTGCGTTTCCTCTTGTCTTCATAACTACTGCAGCTACTGTTGCTATGTATGTTGTTAGGGTCAGAATCATAGGTCAGTGAATCAGAATATTCCGAATCAGACCAATTCTCCTCATGCTTGATAACTGTGTGTTCCTTGCATTCGTTTGAATTAACACTACTTCTTCCATTGATGCTTTGAGCCATTATGACATCATCCTTGGGTGCTTCAGCAGCTGTTCCTGAGAGCTCACTGAGATGAGCAAATTTATGACGTAGCTTGTGAGGAATCCCCTTCTGTGTATTGGAATGGTCACTAACAGGAGAACCCCCATTTCCTGAAGAGGAGGAGGAACCAGATGATGAGGCAAGAGCATCATCCATGTGCTGGTAAGGTTTAAGGTCATTTGGGGATTCCCTGGTATTTTGCTGTCTTGTGCTTTCTTCTTCATCTGAATGTGACATCTGAGAAAGTTTCCTCTTTCTAGAAGCATTCATTATGCCCTGGACTGTGTGGTCATCTGTGGTTTGGAGGAGTGCAGAGTTTGGAGAGGAACCTGAGCTATGTGACTGTAATGCACTATTTCTTTGTTCAGTATCCTTAACTTTTTCTTTGTGATAATCCATTATTTCCTGAGATAACGGGGACTGTGAGGTAGATGCTAGCAATGGCATAAACATATTGGCCACAGGCAGATGATTTTCTTTTGGAGCAATGACAACAGGGTTTATGCTTCCAAGAGTGCTGGGAAAGGCAGTGAGTAGCTGCCGCTGTTGCTGCAAGAATTGCTTTGCGGCATGGTCTATGTCTTCCTGACTAACAACGGACTTGTTGTTTAAGCTGCCATTTATCCTTGCATAGTCGTTACCACTATTTCTTTGGTACTGCATTTCTTTCCCGCCATAACTTGTCTGAGGTAATCCATTACTGGTATTAGTGGGAGGAGAGAATGGCTGATGTAATGGCAATCCAAAATGTTGTTTAATGGCTTCAAGCTCTTTCTTTAATTCATTGTTCTCCTGAGTAACTTGCTGCACTTTGTCATTTAACACCATGTCATTCAGACGTCTTTTCTCGCGGGATCTTTTGGCTGCTTCGTTGTTTTTTCTTCTTTTCAGCCAGTAGCTCTCGTCTTTTCGCATTTCCGGGACAAACTTTCGCTCTCTCCGACTCATGCTAGATGACCGGCTCCTGACCTCGTTGTCACTGCCATCACTCACTGAGATCACACTGCTTCCTTCTACACCATCGGAAGATGCACTTAAGTGTGAGACAGGGGACATGTATGAAGCACTAAGCTTCAGCATGGCATCTGCAGCCGCAACTGTGGACATAACATCATAGTCTTTGGCAAGTGTCCGAGGTATAATGTTGTCCATTGAAGATGCCATGCTTTTTGGATTGATATCCGCTTCAATCACCATATCCTTTTCGTGGGCTTTAGACTCTTGTTGGTTTATATTTAGTAGTCTCTAGGTTTATAATTTTTTCTGTACTTTCTAAAAATAGAAAACATAAAGTTTATTAGTATTAAATTTCTTATAAATCTGCTCTCTTCAGAGTGTAGACTTGCTAACAAGTCTTCACTTTGTGGATTTTGTATAGACAATGAATGTGTACAATTTCTAACAGTCTGGATTTTACACGCTGACTCCAGAGGGAATAGACTTTCATCAAGTTCTCTTGTCTAAGGTATTACATGAGGACTGAATGACTTTTTTACCAGAATGTAGGGCTGACAAAAATATTTGTATTTCTCTAGAAAGAGGCTTTTTTTACTCATCAGAGAGGGTTCATAATGATTTCATGTATGTCAGATTTGCTGGAATGAGAAATACAAAGACTTGGAGCAAGTCTACAGAGGGAATTGTTCTCAGAGAATCATAATGCACAAAGGAAGGACCTTGAACTTGGTCTAACCGTTATGCTGAAATTGATTTCATCACCAATGAAAATATAATTATATTTCTGATAAAAATGTGGTGACAAAATACATTACTTGAAATAGAATATGAGGTGCAATTTTACAGAACTGTAATCACATGTTAAATCCAAGTGAAAATTAACACGTCCTGGCTTCATAGATGTGTGCTAATTTATTTTTGATATTTGACCTGAATGCAACAGTAACATCTGGCTAGAATTCTATTTCTGCATGCTATCCAATACATCTTTATAACTAGACATCTGAGTAATTGTTTTCTGACAATCCTTTCAATATGATCTTCCTTGTGATAATGATGAGCAGTCAAAATATCCTTTGTTTCATTACACACAGCTCATATAATTACTAAGATTAAAAATAAAATTATAAAAAAAGTATTTTGTCATTTTGGTGAATCTCTTGATATTATTCATATCAGTGATGTCAAATCCACCATAAAGATCAATGCATCATTTTTAATCATCAGTTTCCACAGTAAAGTGACAATATTTTATCACTTAGTTTCACATGAAATGAGTGAAAACGCTGATCTGATATATTTTCCTCCAGGTCTGACATTAACACATGTTACTCAGGGAAAAAATGTTCAAATATTGAAGGTCATTTTATTGTCCTATTGCATTTCAGTTATCGATTCTACACTTTGCCTGTAAGACTTACAGAAGCTGAACTAAAAGTAAAAAATCTATCGTCATTATTTAAGATGCAATGATTCAAAGGGCATTTTTTGAATTATGAACCTTTGCATTTTGCAGTATTGGTTTCTCTGTTTAGATAATTACAACATTAATGCACCTTTAAATAGATACACAGAAATTTCCAAATAAGGTGAATTTAGTTTTGCTTCACTACTTCCCTGTTTATGTACACATGCCTAAAACACTCCAAAGTTCACCAACACACCAGATTACAAACCAGGGGCCGATTTCACCAAAGGGACTTAAGTCCAGATTTAGACTTAAATTTACGACTTTGGTCTTAAATTTTATCGAAAGAATGTTAAGTCTGTGGTCTTAGACTTAGCGGATTTCACAAAGCAGCTAAGTCCATGAAATTGCTAAGTCACACGACACAGTAAACCACTGTGGTTATTTGATAAGCTTGGACTTAGCTAAGTCACCCCTTTGTGAAATCCATTTAAGTCCCAGACCTGGCTAAGACCAAAGTCTTAGATTTAAGTCCAAGACTTAGACAATAATGGGACTTAGTTTAAGTCCTTTAGTGAAATCGGCCCCTGCTAATTAATTGACTTGTGATAGTTAAACATAATTTCATATTTATTAAAACTGTTCCATTTTGCTTATTTTTATAAATCTTTTAATACCCAGTTGAGTTTGCACTTTTCAGATACGTCAGTCAGATCAATATACCAGCATTATCAGGGTACTCCTTATATTTATTTTATTTATTTATTTTTATTTATTTATTTGGGGTTTTATGTTGCTTTCTACACTGTACATGTCATATCACGATGGGTAGATTTGTAGGCAGAGGAAACCAGTACATGTTGTTGGTCAAGGTTCTGTACTGTAAACTGCCAACCATAGGTCAGCAACTACCAACCTTCCCACATAAGGTCCGCAGGTTTGACCTGTAAACCTCAGAGGTGGGAGGCGAGTGTGTTACCACTGTGCCACTGAGTCCCCCGTACTCCTAACAGAATTTTTTCTAGTGCCTGCTTGAGCGATAATGTGATGTATATTTTTTAATTCAGTTGAAATGATATCAATATATTTACAAGAGTATGTATACATCTTTAAAATGTGAAGAATTCAACCATTTTCATACCTTTTTAGCGAATCTTGTGATTTCCCAGTCCACACAAAAATAATCACGTGACTTGTCAAATAAGAACTGTGCATTTTTCAAATTTACTTTCTAAATTACATCTTTTATAATTTTATAATGTTCACATGTTTATAATGATTATATGGTTGTAAAACTTTAAGATGCTGTTTGACACCCTCGTGACATCCCCACCCTTCAAAAAAACTGCAAATCTGCCCATGTGTAGATTTACTCCAAGTCTTTGTATTTCTTATTCCACCAAATCTGACATACATGGAATTATAATGAACT
Organism: Sabellastarte sp. h YS-2021; assembly: GCA_964017235.1. NCBI lineage: Eukaryota > Metazoa > Annelida > Polychaeta > Sabellida > Sabellidae > Sabellastarte > Sabellastarte sp. h YS-2021. The sequence continues at coordinate 76,233,825 of OZ024929.1, read as the reverse complement.
CATCATGATGGGGGGGGGGGAGAAATTTCTGAGGGATGAAATACAGTCAGCACCAAACTGAAAAAAAAATCATTAAGTCCTCATATAATAAGATAAATGGACTTGGGGGAAAGTCTAGCTTATGTGGTGTAGCTTGACCAGTTCCAGTCTGTCTGATGAATTAAGTTAAGCAGCACTGGACTTTTAGAGTACTTGGATGGCTGACTGTCGGAGTTCTGGGCCAGGTATGGGCAGATACATAGTGACTGGGGTGATCACTTAATGGCGGTCTCATAGCAATATAATCAAAATCAGGTGCTGATAAATCATTAAGTAATCGATCAATAAACAAATTGCAAAATTTAAGCTGGAAAGGGGAAATTATACTCTGGTTAACAAACTGGCAATGAAAACTATACTATGGTTAACAAATTTCAATTTAAAGTTTCAATATCAGATAACAAGCATATCCTCTCACTTGTGAAATAAATAGTGTATTTATAGAAAATAGCTCTTCAATTATGTTTCATTTTTTTCAAAAAAAAATTTCCACATAAATTACACTTCCTTGAAAATGGGTTTTTTGCCAAAATTTTGTTCATTGTTCTCCCACATACTTAGCTCATCTAGAAAGATAACCTTCCACACCTAAACAAGTGTACCTGAAGCGACATATATATTTTGATCTAAACTTTAGCCTATTTAGCCTAAATATTAGCCTTGCTTTAGGCTCAAATGTGTACAATATGTTTTTCAAACATGTACACAGACATTTGCCATTTATAAAGCCCCCATAAATGTTAGGAGACTTAACAGAGAGCTGTACACTTGCATAAAATCCACTACATGTACAGGAGTACATGCAAGAGTACATTATGCAAATTGATTATTTTAAGTGAGAGCCTTGAAAGAGCTCGCTCTTCTACAGATCACTTTTTTTCTCTTTTTTGTCTCTGGACTTTCATGAATTGTGGTGCAGTGTGATGAGTATTTGTCTGCTCACTAAAGTTAAGCGGCAATGGGCTACATTAGTACTTGGATGGGTGATCGTCTTGAGTTCTACACCAGCTGTGGGATATGTCTGAGTTAGAATTTCTTTGTGTGCCCAGACTTTCTTAAATTCTAGTGCACTACTCGTGTCTCTGATGGCTTTGCGCTCGGGCTAGGGGACCAAAACACCTTTTAGCCTTGTTCATTTGGGTTTTAACGTCGCTTTTAACACTGTACAGGTCATATCACAACGGGTAGTTTTATGGGCATAGGAAACCAGTGCATACAGTTGGTCAAGGTTCTGTACTGTTAATGCCAACCATTGGTAAGAAACTACCATCTTTCCCACATGGGGTTCAAGGTTTGAACTGCTGATATCAGAAGTGGGAGACAAGTGTTACCACACTGCACCTACGTGGCCTCGATTTCAAATAAACAAGTTCCAATTTTCACATATATTTCAATAACTATGCAACCAGTTTTATTTCTGTTATTTAAAATGTACTGTGTTAGTAGAATTTTCAGCCAGAAAAAAAATGACTAATTCTTCATTTAAAAAAAATTCTCAAGAATTAACTTTCACTAACAGCTAGCTTTTACTTGAGATATTAATAGAGATTTTAAAAATTTCACTAGGAATTAATTTTCACTATCGCAGCTCATTAGCTAAAAAAAATTCAAATTATACAATATATCATTAGAAAGGTATATTAAGAGAGGGCTACTTGAAGTCCACACAGAAACTGGTGGATACACCCAATCGTAACACTTGAATCTTTTAATGTTCATTGTGCCCCATATCATGAATATGTTCAGAGTTGGTTGCCTTTTTTTCGGTGGGAGGTTACACGTGTGCATTCTTAAGGTAGATTCTACATCTGGAATTGTGAATAGAAAAACAAATGTAAAATACCCCTTGTGAAGGCATAAACGTGGATCACCCAGGTGTATTTTCATATTGTACATGCGTACATTGTAAGCACCCTCTATAGGTGTGCGCTATGAGCTCCTGAACTCCTCGATTCATTTTTTAAAGTGTTTGCATGAAAACGTACTATCATTCTGGGCCGGGATTCACAAAAGGTCTTAACTTTAGGCAGTTTTTGCTTAGACAAATCTTAAAGTTATGACTTTTGTCTTAGCTAAGATTTCTCTTAAATTGGGATTCACAAAAAGTGCTTAGCAAAATCTTAGCTGAGACAAAATTTGTGCAAAAAGTCTTAACTATTTTGAATTCAAATTAACAAATTTTAGTAAAACCAAAACATTTTTCATCCATAAATACACCAAACATTCTCCTTAAAATTATAAAACAGATTTGTTACTTTTTTTTGTAAAATTATGCAAAAATAGTAATATTTGTGTTTTATTTTGAGTCAGCCATTTTTATGACAATATTTTTACCACAAGAAGGTAAAATGTGGAAATTTATAGGTAATTAACTGATGTAAATTTCTATTACAATCCACAGAAATTACTTCTACAGGAAGTATAGATCCCCATAGTATATATGTTGTTTTCATAACAAAGGGTAAAATGTAAACACATGCAATGGAATATTTTAAAAATGACTTAAGTCTGCCCTGCAGTGGTCTTAAAGTTATGACAAAATCTAAGACAAATTTTTGTCTAAGACCTTTTGTGAATCCCATTTTGTCTAAGCAAAAAAAAGTCTTAACTTTATGACAAAATTCTTGCACAGTTAAGACTTTTCTCTTAAAGTTATGACAATTTTTTGCTTAAGACCTTTTGTGAATCCCGGCCCAGTATTATATTCATATAAACCCACCTCCCACCTCTGAGGCCCGGGTTCGGTTCCCGGCATGGCCTCAAGTGGGAAAGCTGGTAGTTGCTTGCCGTTGGTCTGCAGTTTACAGTACAGAACCCTGACGAACTGTAGGTACTGGTTTCCTCTGCCCTTCCAACTACCCCTCGTGATATGACCTGTACAGTGTTGAAAGCGACGTAAAACCCCAAATACATATATTCATATAAACTGCATTTACATATTAAATATTATATTAATTATAATGTGATTCACTACACATTTTGCAAAAGATATGGCCCTATAATTAACTAATTATTATGTGCATAACTGTGCCCATAGGTTTTGTGTGGTAGACAGCAATTTGCATATATTTGCATATATTACTCCACATATCTCTTATCCAATACATTGGGTAAGTACTTAAAATCCTTCAAAGTTTCTCTCACTACTTTTGACCTAGACAGTCTAGCTGTCCTCAAGATGATTATTCACATACCCTGACCCCGAAAATGGCTATCTTTTTACGACCCTCAAAACAAGGCACATTGGAAAACAAGAAGTCCTTTGGGTTATCAAAGGGTTAACCTTAGAATTCAATAGCTCTGGCCTTGTTCATGGCATGAAAAATGGCTCGAGGCTGCAATTCCGCACGTGTATGACCCAGGCTTTGGATCAATACAGTAAAGCTCTTGATTTATGCCTTGCTATTTATGACTGCTATTTTACTTTTAATATTCAACATGCTTAGATAAGCTGATACCATTTCAGGTGATCAAGGGCACACTATGGCTAATTATTGGAATTTTCCTATTCACATATCATAAATCTTATCGGCATTTTGCTGTTGAGTTTTAGGAAATATTTCAACAAGGCAAATTTGATGTAGTTTTACTGTAATTCATTCAGAATATCCTTTTTGCTCTGGCAGCCATATTTTTTTCTCTCTCTGTAGTAGATTTTTCAAAGACTCTCAGATAACATTTTTCTATCTCTTGTCCAAATATAACCAGTTATATTTGTACCATGGTTAAAAGCATTTATACGCACGCTATTTCTATATATACTTCAATCTGACTGATCTTTTGGTTTAACATTCAAAATTAAATATCTGAATTTAGTATGGGTATTTATTGACTCAAACCCTGTGTATTGCACAATTTTAACAGTTTATGTCACCAGGTTGTGGTCATCAATAAACGGAAGTAGTCTGCTTTGCAAGTCTTCATTTCATCATTTCTTTGTTGTTATGTTTTCTATCCAATATCCTGGCCAGTAATAAACTGTATAATTTCTCACAAGATCAATTTTGAATGATTTCTTCTTCCGGTGGTATAATATATATATTTACATATACGTTTCATTATCATGGACAATTTTCCAATGGAAAGGGCAGAGTTGCAATTATATGTTCACAAAAATAGTCAAAAACCTGAATTACAGTCATGGTTTGTTTGTTTAAAATGTATGGTCTATTTAGCAATATTTATTATTAAATTCTAGTAATTTTACAATGCATGGTGAATTCCTGTACCAAAATATGTACACAATTTTCAGTAATAATTCGAAAGTTACCATGAATCCTGAAATGCTAAAATAACATGAAATAAGTTTTGTCCCGAATTGACTGATTGATTGATTGGTTCGTTGGGTGGTTGGTTGATTTTAAAATTCGATTGCTAAATATATCGAGATAACTAAATATATAATAATCAAAGTGCATATATAAACAAATAGAACGAACAAAATATTCCATACACTAAACAATACTGAACACAAAGTTTATTTTTCCAAATTCATCTCAAAACAAGGCCAGTTCATTTCTCTTACATAATCAAACTTTGTCTCGCTACAAGAAATTACCCCACGATATTTTTCTATGGTTTAGTCTTACATAACATACACAAATAAAAATCAGTTATTTGGAATTGATCTAAAAACTTAAATCCCTTACTGCAAATAAAAAACAGTTTTTATTAACACTTAGTTGAGGTGATTTTCCACAAAAAAAAAAAAAAAGATATATATACGTCACACTTACATAACACCTTTTGTACTAATGTTACGTAAAAGTTATCTAACACGTGACCTACAGAACTGCACTGCAACAGTTAGAGAACTTATTGTAAGAGAGGCTGACACATAACATATATTTTATGGCTGTATCGAAATCAATACTTTGTGAACTGGTTATGTAACAAATTTTCATGTGATTTAATTGAAACATCTGTGTTTGTGGCCAGTTTTATTTGAAAGGTAATAATTCTTTCCTTTTTTGATGAGCTCTAACGTGACCCACTGACCAAGTTGCTTTTAAAATCAATAATCATTATGGGAGTTATGAGATCATTTTTAAAAGAATATTTGTCAGGTGATAGAACATTGCAGGTAATTTTAAATGTTTTTTCTTTTCTTTTCAACAGCAAAAGAAGTGATATATCTTACAGATAACATGCAAGATAATACAAGTCTATTTTCCAGAATTATCAACACTGAACAGTGTACCTCAGATAATACGGTCTGGATTAAGACTTTATAATCATAATAACATCCTATATGTGATTTTGTAAATTCTTCCACTAAGTTTCAGATTTTTTTTTCACATTTCACACAAGTGACAAGTTTTCTGGTTTCTTAATTACTATGTTGTATCAGATCTGAAGTAGTGAACGCAAGGTAATATTTAATTCACTTATCTCAAAGTCTAGAGAGATTTTCTTCTTACATAAAGATTATTTGATAAATTGTTGTATCTCTTGTCTCTCTTTCCATCAAGATAAAATAGATTATAGTGGTGCATACACCTGAGTGTAATTGATATAAATAAGTCAATGATCTTTCACAACTATCCAGAGTTTAAAGGTCATTTTTTGTACAATTGAAATTTGAAAAATGAACATATAGATTGAAAAATGTTATATATATATATAAAAATTCTACTTCCTCTTTGTTTCAAATTTTGGCCTCTCTCCTAGTCTCTCTATTCTGTAATTTTATTATCACTTACAACATAGTCTGTCATTCAGGAATGTCAGTCACTAGAGAATCTGGTCTGTACTTACGCAGTCGAGATGGGTCACACATATAGTAGTATATAAGTATACAATTCTGTAAACTACTTGTTATATCTTTTTACTATAAATATTACTATTTTACTGTTACAAATAAATGTACAACTATGTCATTTATGAAAAAAAAACTATAATATTTATTGTCACATATTTTCAAGAAGGAGTTTTACGAAAAGTTGGGATAAGCCATAATAGGCAACATGGTTTCTAAGAGAGCGCGTTGTCTTGGTAAATGTCTTGAATTGATTCAGTTAACATGAGTAACTTCAGAGTTAGAAAGTACATGTATATATGTGACATAATATAGCATTGATCCGCCTTTATATTGTCCACTTATGTTGTAATGTTATCAAAATAGGGGGTCAATACAGACCAGGACATTTTCTTCACATCTGGCAGCACCCCCTGTGCTTGTAAAATTGGTTTGTAAATCATTGAATAAAAAAAAACATCCCTCATTAGACATACATCAACTCAGCTTGTATTAAACTGTTATCTTCATTCATGATATATATATTTTTGTCTGAAACTTGACTTTCCAAGCATTGAAAGTAGTTGTAAGAATTATAGACATTCCTTCCTTTCTATCACCAGTCTTTCAGGTTTGAAAAAAAAACAGCCGTAAAAGTTGAACAAAATTAGTAGACCAATTAAGGTAATTGGCAGAATAGAGTTTTAAATTGACACTAATATTCTGTCCTTTAAGATCAAAGAAATAAACTTAAAAATAACTGTGTCGGGTGATTGTAGTTGGTTAACTGACCATCATGCATAAGAAACAGCAGACAACAAATAGATAATAAATGTAACATAATAATATTTATAACTACATATCAATATACATTTATTTATGTAAAGATGTAAATGTAAAATAAATATTTATTGTAAATTTGAATGTTTCAGATAATTGTAGATTCTCTAAATTATTAAACAGATCACGTTCCAATCTGCTTCAAACAATATGTTTAATTATTTTTTAAATTGTTTTGTTATTACATTTATGTAGAGCAAACTACTTACATGTAACAGTTTGTATTGTATATGTGTCCCTTCTTGATGACAAATGTTTCATAATATTAAATCCATTTTCTTTGTTAACTCAGCATTTCTATATCAAAGGTATCTCTTTATCAATGTGAAAAAAGCCTCAACAGAAATAATAAAGATTAACTGTATAATTCTTTTAAAATTTCCAACTTGATGTCCAAAGAGTTTTTCTTTACAAATGAATATCCATTTTAAACTTTCAGTCCATTCAGTTCAACAAACAACAATCCTTTGGACAAGCTAAAACTTTATCTGATAAAGTAGTTTCAATGATATCATCTAGAAATTATAAAAAGACGTTCTTCACACCAAACTGTATAATTTCATAAGTGACCGGTTTGTATTATGCAATCTATAAAAGCTTGCTGCACACAACAACACACACAGCCTTACACACAGCCATCCGTTTGTGAAAGATATTTCATTGAACGAATGAGTCACGTGACTCACATAGTACGCAAATGACCTGCCAAGTGTGTACGTTGTTTTTGTTTCGAACGGACGAGAAGCCAAAAAATAGGAACGAAATCTCGCGACATTGAATCATTTTAAGTGGTACAGAAATATCATTGGAATGTTGTTAATGTAACCACATCTGTCCTTATTGTAACAATTTGAAGGTGTGTATATTATTCATATTTATCAATATTGTTATATTAGAGCATTTCATTAACATGTGCATGTTGAGAACGATTGCTGAAGTGTTTTTGAATATACTTGATTGTTTTTCCTCACCGGAAACACGTAAACTAAAATTCTCTAACCGACTTTTTTTTTCTGCGGAAAGCGTGTAACAACAGATCTATCTTTGCAGTTATGTCATGCCGGCAGCTTGTTGGAATGCAGCCAGATATATTTGAAGGCCACACTCCACTGTAGATATATTCATATGAAAGCATTCATTTCTGGCTTGTTGTGTACTATATCTGGTGGCGCTAACACAGTAACAGCTTCTAACCTATTTCTCTTTCATGCTATTTGCTAGTGTGGCCTGTCAACAAATGTAACAAATATTTGTGAGACTTTTGTACACTTAGTTTCTGGCGCCCATTCATAGACTGTTAGAAGAAATACCACTTTGGTTTTGCCCTGTGTAAGGTAAACGCAAAGCACATGCATATGGGGGGGATTAGAATGGTGACGTAGTATTTGTTGTTATGCAATGAGAAGAAGTCAATATATGATTGTATTTAGTGACTTTGATGGGATGGGCATAACAAAAAGAAATGATTCAAAACTGGACCAATCCCATTCTTCTACACATCTGAAAATAGCCGGAAAGTTGATTATATTGTGCAATAATAAATTGAGTTCTGTGAGAAATATTTCAAGAAGACACATTCTTAATCAGTGAGATGTTAGATATAACTGATTCAAGTGGACCATACCTTATATATTTTATTAGTATTTATTTATTTATTTTTCTTCTTTTTTTTCCTTTTTTTTTTTTTTTTTTTTGGGGGGGGGGGGGGGTACTCTCACTCCCGAAAGGGAAGGATGATAGGTCGGTGCTCATCCAGATTTGGATCACAAATGGGGCATTGTATTATTGTTACACCTATTTATTAGATCAGGGTCATATTCCCACACATAGTGCATCTAGCTGTGGCTGTCTCCTCCTGAAATCAGAGCAAGAACTGAATCTGGTCAGAAAATCCAGATTTATTTTATTTATTTTTTTTATAATTATTATTTTTTTTTTTGTTTGTTTGTTTGGGGGGGTGGGGTGTCTGCCACCACTGCCCATTGGTCGTAAATGAATTGATTAAAGCGATAACAATTAGAAACAGATGAAATGAGTCAGTATTTTTCTGAATGAACTAAAATCTATTGCATTTTCCCTTTTGGTGGAAAGTTTCTTGATAATAATGACACTAATAACAGAGTTTTTATGCAAGTGGGTGTAGCTATAAAACTTTAATTCCTGTTGCATTTCATGCGTCAGATAATATACATTGATTTCCATGACACAACAAATTCATAATGACAATAAATGACAGACTGTGTGGTGCAATAAGGAACATTCTTTTTATCTTGTTTAATCAATCTTACATAATTTCTTATTAAAATAATTGATTGCTAATCTTACATTATAGATAAAAAAAAATGTATTACATCGTTTATCATAAAGATTACTAGATCGCTTACGTCATTTACAAGTGCAAAATAATAGATTACATAAACAAAATTAATACCCCATTGTATATAAATAGTAAATATATGAATCATTATATACATACATTTACAGTGCACTAAATATGTGTCCATAGTAAGACAGAATATTTATATTTCAAGTAATTTATGAAGAGAACTCGTGCAAAACTAAGGTTGTGTGTGTATAACTTGTATTAGATTACACATAGACTTTCTTAAGGCTCAGATATGTACCAAAACCTTTGATAAAGATGAACATACAGCTTTGGTATTCTAAATCACTTGTGTATGTTTGGAAATATTGGCTAACCAGACAGAGAGTATGTTATTGTAAATACCAGTATAAACCTTGTTAAACAAAAGTGCTATAATGCAAAGTGTAAGTTTTTTTTTTTTTTTTGGTTTTTTTTTCCGTGAACAAGGCTAGATCATACAAGTCATTCTTCGAACTCTCCTTTTCATTAATTCAAGCCAGTACAAAACCCTCTTAAACCCAATTGCACCCCTTCATTTATATAAATACAATTGGTTTGCCTAACAAAAGTGAAAATTAGACTATTTTTGAGCCAAGTGTAAATATATATTGCATTATTACAGCACAAGAAAAACATTTCCAGTTTCAGTTGTATTTATAGGGGCCTTCATACTTTCCGGTTGATGTTTCTAGTTGAATGGTTTATAACAAACAAAATACAAAAATGACATGTTTTACTTGCTTATATCCTGGTTACACTACATCCAGTATTTCTGACAGTTATAATTGACAGGCCAAGCAGGTAGTATTCTGTACCTCCTGTTGAACAAAGCTCCAAACTTATAGCTACGGTTTTGCTACAGAAGAGAATATGAATCAGGAAGGACAATGCATTGGTAGAGACAAGTTTGCCTAAAGTTTCACACGGAAAAGATACAGTAAAGATAATATTACGTTTCAACAAACACACCACCTGACAAAGTACACAGAAAGAGACCTATGACACAGAATGGGGAAGAAAAGCAGCAAAAGAGCTACAGAAATGAGAGTGGAACCGGCATGCATACCATGGCTCCACAAGGAGCATACCAATGCCAACAGAATAGTGAAAGAGTGGTTCAACATGTGTCAAAAGCAAGAGTCATGATTTAAAAGTGTGTTGACATAGTAATACAAGCTTCTCACTTAAATGCATGACAAAACATTCCATTTCTTCTTGAAGTAGTTTTGCCCATCAGTCAGCCTTGCGTAGGAATCGCATTTATATCAAAATCCTGGTCAAACACGTACACAATGCTTTCATTTTATTATTATTATTATTTATTTATACTCAGCGCAATATCTCCATATACTACAGGACTCAAAGCGCTATTTAACCAATCCGACTGTACAGGTACAGCCCCAACTCACAAGTAACTGACATTCCCCTAATTTGAAGATGGAGGCTCAAGGATGACCATTTATCAAAGTCCTTGAGGTTCTTTAACCTGCCACTGGGGATAGGGCCCAATGACAGAGGACCGCCATTTTAAGTGGTCATCCGAGCCACTATGTATCTGCCTGTACCTGGGATTGAACCCACGTCCTCTGAGTTCCTAGACAAGTGTGTTACCCGCTAGGCCTAGTGGCAGATTTTCATCAGTTGATCATATATGCTAAGGTCACAAGAAATATACCTGTCTTAGCAATACGCTCATATAAAAGTGAGTATACATATGATAATATGGTCCAAACTTATTAATCACAAAGTAACTCGGACTGATAACAAGAACATCGGGTCTTAGGCAAGGCTACCCAAAAGGGAGAAAGAGAAATATCTGTTAAATGAATGTTTGAAAGTTCACAGAGTTCAAAGGACAAAAAAATAGTAAAATAAAACTCATTAATCCGAGAGATGGAGATGATGAACAGAAATGAAAAATGCCTTTCTTTCAATTAGTTACTGTATAGATTTTGGGGTAATTATTTTTAAAAAGTTATAAATAACATTAATATGAAACGGTTATTGTTAAATTGTGTGCTTATTTTTGTGTTTCACTTCAGTTAATGTACTTATATTTGTTATTGCTTTCTATTGTTAAGATGCCATATCTGGAACCAATACAAATGTACATAATTATATAAATTAACAAAATAAATAAATGATAAGCAGTCATCAAATGACTGATATGTTACATGATTTAAAAATAGTTTGACAAAAATTTTAAATAGGCTGACATTATTCTGGTGGTTTTCATACGACTAAATTTTAATGGAAACACATCACGAGGATCAAGACATTTAAAGATTGCTTTGTTGATATAGATCACATTCTATTTTTTTTTTTATTTTAATGACTAGTGTAAGATATACCCTCCTGGGCTCTGATAGTATTGCTTAAGGCTCGAATTTTTTTATAATTAGGAAAAAAAAACATTCAGTTTGCATTATGTATTCTTAAACATGCTGGCTTTTACAACTATAAACTATTAAGACAGAGACGAAATAGTATTTAATATGTCATATTATGTTGAAAAGTTTTTGGAATAGATAATATTTGCGTTTATATTTGAAAAAGTATTTTAGGATACAAATTTAACCCTCTGGAAAGGCTAGACTTCTTGCAACAACTTGGTAAAAATAGAAAAACATATGAAACAGGTCAAGTTGGGGGTAAAATGACATTTTTTTCTGATTCCACCAGTGTAGCCTTGGAAATGGGGCTCTGAGTGACAAAGATAAAGCTCAATCTACTCAAACATTTGTATATGGCGCTTAATCTCTCAAACAGTTGACTCTAAAGCAACAGACATGCCAGAACGCAAAGGAGATTAAAGTTGTGATGTATCTGAACATATAGTTTTGCGGATTAACATAAATCAACAGGAGGGGGGGGGGGGGGGGGGGGGGGGGGTCATCAAGAAATTTAGTTGAGAAAAAACACACCTATCTTGTATTTCTCATTTTCACCCAGATTTTTTCATGGATCTCATAAAAACACATGCAGAACCCGGTGTTTAGTACAGACTACTTTATATGTAGAAAACAGAGATTTATATCCTTATCTGATTTCACAGGAAATGTAACTCGTCAGATTTTAATGCATGAATGTATTTCCATTTATATACTTATCATCTGTAAAGCAAGTACTTTGTTGCTTATTTCATGCTTTTTTCCCGCAGAGATGTCCCCCAGTAAGTTTAATGTCAAATGAAAAGCTGGACAAAAATATGCATGTATATAGGACGCACAATTCGTTCCAATATGATTTATTTCTTTGGTTTATACGGTGTTTTACATCATGTGTAGTACCTTCTGGGTTATACTGTGACGGGTAGTTGGAAGGGCAGATGAAACCAGTACATACAAGGGGCCATGGCGGTAGAGTGGTAACACCCTCGTCTCCCACCTCTGAGGCCGGGGTTCCCGCACGGCCTCAAGTGGGAAAGCTGGTTGTTGCTTGCCGTTGGTTGGCAGTTTACGGTACAGAACCTTGACCAACTGTATGTACTGGTTTCCTCTGCCCTTCCAACTACCGGTCGTGATATGACCTGTACTGGTTGAAAGCGACGTAGAACTCCAAATAAATAAGAAACCAGTACATACAATTGGTCAAGGTTCAATACTGTAAACTGCCGACCAACGGCAGGCAACTACCAGCTTTCACACATGAGGTCAGGCTGGGATTTGTACTCTGATCTTCAGAGGTGGGAGGCGAGTGAGTTACCACTGCCCCGTCGTGTGTCCCCTTTCATGAATGAATAGAAAATATAAAAACATACATTTATTGGTTATATTCACTCCCACCACAATAGATTTAACAATCAATGCATCACATTATTTGGCCACTGGATCACCAAGACTGCGTTAAAAGTCAAGAGTTATACACACCCTCGTCCTATCAGCTCATGAGTTCGAATCTCAAGCCCAGATTAAGGTGGGAATGTTGGTGGTTGTTTGCAGGTGCTCAGTGAAGAAAATGGACCATTAAGCTGACCCATCCCTCAAAAGACTCTGTCTTTAAGTTAGGGGAATATCAGTCACTAGAGAGCTTGGGCCGCAGTTGTACAATTGGAACTGGTCAAGTGGTCCTTTTGAGTCCAATAGCAAAGGATATATTACACTGAGGGTAAATATACAGTACAATGAACAATGAATTTATCTTTGAATCAATTAGGAACACTGATACAAACATAAAGCTTTGTAAGCTGTATTTTGATTGGTCATATGGCAATATGGGGCGTTGGTTAGTTACATGTAGAAATTATATTATCGCCCATCAGAAATTCAATTGGTCATTAAAATGGTTTTTTTTTGGTTCTTTTTCAATAAATGTATCAAGTGTTTATATTGAAAATGCACTCTGGTTAATTTGATTGCAACTGGAATTGCACACCTTTTGTTTATTCTTTATTTGTAATTTCGGGATTGTGTGGGGTAACTTGGCTGGTGTCTAGACTTCAATTATGTAAAATCAGTTTTCAGAGACAAAATCGCTCTATCCTAATTATAATGTTGGTAATACAATTTATCATGTGCATAAATAATTTTAACTCGCGTATGTATGATTTTCATCTTCTATCTCAAGTCTCATGACTATATTATGATTATTTATATAGATACCAAGAACACACAGAGCAAGCGAGTGAGAGACTCAGCAAGGCTAATGCCCTTAAACTTGACTTGAACCCTGAGTTACGCGTGTGGGTTTGGTTTGTTGGTTTTGAGTTATGCATTTGTATGCATTACACGTTTAAGTACACATTTTAAAACTCAAGCCCTGACAATAAATCTTGTATTTATATACTTCTATGTCGTTGAAATAAAATGTACATTACATTGAGGCAAAAAAGCCAGAGAAAAATGTATGCCAGATGAAATAGTACTTCTACAAGATGCAATAAAATCAAGTACAGACTTGGAAGAAGGATTTTCTTCTGTCTGGTGAATATACACGTAGTCCCAATTCTTCCTGTGTGTAGAGTTTAAGGCCATTCCAAACTTGATAACAATTATGCAAGTAGCCAGTCGACATTGACCAGACATCAACCTCGCGAGTGACACTGAGTATAGCCTTGGATTAAGGCTATTGTTTTAATATTAATGAGCTATAAACATCTTACTAGTCATAGGATTACCTTTGGTTTTATATTGCCTTATAGACCTTATGCAAGAGAAATGTTTCTTTGATTTACCAACTTTCTGTATTTTTAATTTTTAAACTAAAATATTGACCCCCTTATTCATATAAATATTAAAATATTTATCAAATTTCATGTTTCCTGAATTTTCTATTTTTTTTCCAATATTGGGAGGAAATCTGTGTACCGATAACTTATATATAAACTTACAAATTGATGAACATTATTGAAACATAAGTCAGATACCCTCACCAAATATCTTATGGTTATTTTGCTGCACGTTTTCAGTCTCACAACAGATTCTATAGATGGAGGAAATCAATGTATACCAGTTGGTCAACACTCACACAGTCACCAAAGAAGCCACGACTTAGTTTCCTATCTGATATGCAAATTGAATTGGCTATTTAATTTATCGTTTCTGATGACGTGTGTTCAATTGGGATTTTACCTTTTATGAAAATGGTCCTTAGAATGTGCTTATTAACGAAATGTTTGTGGTTTTTGAAATGCCAAACAGGTTGTGTACAACAAACATGTGCAACAACATTCAACTTTATGCTAAGTATAAGTCATGAATCAAAGACAACCAAAACGAAGAAGTAGTTTACCTCACAAATTAAAATACTTGTCAAGTGAAGCAAAATGTTTTCATCATTTGCCAAATCGAGTATGACCTTTGGTAGCAATCATAATTGAAAGTTCTGTATTCCTCTGACTCAAACCTACTAAATACAGATATTACATTCTCTGTTAGTAAAAACTGACCCACTGTTACATTTTAGTTGCAATCAAGAAAACAGCCAGAGTAAAAGAAAAAAATGTCTGTGTTTAGTCCTGTAAACAAGACCAAAACCAATACACATTTTTCATAAATAAATCCTACCTTCAAGTGTGTAGTATATTTCTTACAAATCTCAACCTAACCCATGTTAGACAGGTATAGATATTTGTCATAACTTTGACCTATCCAGAGGACATGTAACCATTCTTTTTTCAATATCTAAGCTACATATGTATTTAAGTTAACGTCACCCTGTACTATATACAAATATCATATAGTAACACATTAATTGCTTTTACTTTAACTAAATAGACTGGTAATAAACTGGAAGACTGTAGGTAAAATCAAGACATTATATAAATTTATAAACGGATTCCCTTGAACGATTCATTATGATATGCTTTATTTATGTAATATATTGAGTTCCACGGTGAAAATGCGGAAATTCCTTTGGTTTAACCAAAGGTCCATTGTTAGAACTTTACGAAAATTTCGACAACTATGCCACCTATCTCCATGGTTTAGTCTCAAAGTTGAGAGATAAAAGTTGATAAAACGGTTGAACTAAAATAGCATATCTTATAGCTACATGGGTTGCATTTTTATGTCAGCTGACTTGTCAGTCAGCTGACATTATGTCATCACTCTGCGACGTGGGCGTCCGCGTACGCGTGAACAACTTCTTCTCCAAAACTACAAGGCCTAGAGACATGCTGTTTTTTTTAAAAGATACCTTATCTATCGAGGATGAAAAATTGTTCAAGGCATGCAAATCTGTCTTTTTGTCTGTTTGCTAGAGACATTACAAGGGGGGTACCCCCACCAAAAGTGTGAAAATTTCAACTTTTTATCACAATTTTCTCCGTGACTATTGCAGGGATTTCTCTCATATCTTGCATATATGTACTAGGCCAGAGGTAGATTCTCTTGTGTGGGTATGAGACCTGGATCTGTCTTACTTTTTTTTTAATAATTTTTAATGCATTAAAATTCATGAAATCATGCACTAAATCACTTATAACTTCAAAAGTGTTGCATTTACAGCATTTTGTGAAAATATGTTGTTCAGCTACTTTTTTCATAGCTACAATATGGTGAGTAAGTTGGGTGTCTGTCTCAATAGCTAAGTGAGTAATAGCTACTTTTGGGCTTTTCAGTAACTTCCATTATGAGTAAAATCACTTGTAACTTAAAAACTATTGCATTTAGAGAATTTCGTATAAATATGTTATTCAGCTACTTTTGGGCCAGCTATAATATAGTGAAATTTCAGACCTGTAGCTCATGGCAAAGCTGAGTAATAGCTACTTTTAGGTTATCACTGTTGAGTAAATCGCTTATAACTTGAAAACTATTGCATTTAGAGAATTTCGTATAAATATGTTATTCAGCTACTTTTGGGTCAGCTATAACATAGTAAAATTTCAGACCTGTAGCTCATGGCATAGCTGAGTAATAGCTACTTTTAGGTTATCACTGTTGAGTAAATCACTTATAACTTGAAAAGTGTTGCATTTAGAGCATTTTGTTAAAATATGTAATTCAGCTACTTTTTTCATAGCTACAATATGGTGAGTAAGTTGGGTGTCTGTCTCAATAGCTAAGTGAGTAATAGCTACTTTTGGGCTTTTCAGTAACTTCCATCATGAGTAAAATCACTTGTAACTTAAAAACTATTGCATTTAGAGAATTTCGTATAAATATGTTATTCAGCTACTTTTGGGCCAGCTATAACATAGTAAAATTTCAGACCTGTAGCTCATGGCATAGCTGAGTAATAGCTAATTTTAGGTTATCACTGTTGAGTAAATCACTTATAACTTGAAAACTATTGCATTTAGAGTATTTTGTTTCAATATGTTATTCACCTATTTTGGGGTCAGCTATAACATAGTGAAGTTTCAGACCTGTGGCTCATTTCATAGCTGAGTAATAGCTACTTTGAAGTTCTCACTGTTGAGTAAATCAGTTATAATTGGAAAACTATTGCATTTACAGAAATTTGTGCAAATATGTTATTCAGCTACTTTTGGGTCAGCTATAACATAGTGAAATTATAGACCTATAGCTCATGGCACAACTGAGCAATAGCTATTCTCAGGTACTGACTGTTGAGTAAATCAGCCATAACTTGAAAAATATTGCATTTGGAGTATTTTGTTAAAATATATTGTTCACCTACTTTTGGGTCAGCTATAACATAGTGAAATTACAGACCTATAGCTCATGGCATAGCGGAGCAATAGCTATTTTCAGGTTCTCACTATTGAGTAAATCAGTTGTAGCTTGAAAACTATTGCATTTACAGTAGTTTGCTTAAATATGTTGTTCACCTACTTTTGGGTTAGCTATAACATAGTAAAATTTCAGACATGTAGCTCATTGCATAGCTGAGTAATATTTCCTTTGAGGTTCTCACTGTTGAGTAAATCAGTTGTAACTTGAAAACTATTACATTTAGAGTAATTTGTTAAATATGTTATTCACAGAATTTTTGGTCAGCTATAACATAGTGAAATTGCAGACCTCTATGTCATGGCATAGCTGAGCAATAGCTACTTTCAGGTTCTCACTGTTGAGTAAATCATTGTATCCACTGGATAGCCGCAGTGTGTAGAGAGAGATTTCACCATTACTGCTCTGATGAAAAAAAATATTATAGCTAGCTTTCTTAAGTTTGCAGTATATATTAATAACCATAAAATGTTGTCTGGGAATATTTTTGGCCTTATTTTGAGAAACAAGATGGCCGCCACAGGTGTTTTTTGTCAGTCATGAAAAGTGCTTATATCTCCCTTATTATTGATCCTAGAGGTTTGGGATGATAAACCAACCTGTAGGAAATCATGGGGTGGGAATCTTTTGGTGTGGTCAGATTTGACCTTCAATGACCCCTCCTTCGAGGTCAAACAAGGATAGCCAAACTTAAAAGTGCTTATAACTCGCTTATTATTGGTCCCAGAGGTTTGGGATGGTAAACAGACAGGAAATCATGGGCTGTGAATCTGTTGATATGGTCCGATTTGACCTTGGAACTCTCCTTCAAGGTCAAATGAGGATAGCGAAAATTGAAAGTGCCTACAACTCGCTTATTATTGGTGACAGAGATTTGGGATGGTAAACCATCCCATAGGAAATCATTGGCTCGGAATCTTTTGGTATGGTCAGATTTGACCTTTGGACTCCTCCTTCAAGGTCAAATGAGGACAGCCAAGCTTAAAAGTGTTTATAACTCATTTATAATTGGTCCTAGAGGTTTGGAATAGTAAACCATAGGAAATCATGGGCTGGGAATGTATTTGTGTGGTTAGATTTGACCTTGGACCCCTTCTTCAAGGTCGAACGAGGATATTGCATTTGTAGTATTTCTTTAAATATGTTTTAACCTATTTTTTACACTTAAACAATTACCTTGTTATTTTCCTTCATAATACCATTTACAGGGCACAACTTTTTTATCCTTTTCTTCTGTCAGCTTCGGAATTTCTTTCGAACTTGCTGTTCAGTTACCATTTACTGTATTTCTGTACAGCCCTTTTCCTGATAATTATTCTGTCCTCTAATCACCTTCACAAATCAAAAACACTCAGTCAGCTGACACAGTGCCCGTTCACGGGCACTCTCCTCTTGTTTAGTGGTTATGGGATTATAAGTTATTTTTCTTAGAAATTTGTAAGCGAGTACAAGCTTTGTATTTTTTCTGACTTAGATTTATCTGACAATGTAAGTGTAGATAAACTATTGCACCTCACATGAGCTCAAGTCATATGGTTATGGCTTCAGACATTTTTTTTTCACATAGTTTGTCAGACAACAAGATACTCTCAACTATGCCATAAGCTATTGAAAAAAGGAACAGAGACCTTTTCATAACTTTGCAGTCTATAATAAATGGTGTAGAGTGCCTAAAGCAAGACTAGTATTGCATGTTATCCTCACATTCAAATAAATTACACTGATGACCTTGCTGCATGGTCCTGGGTGTGTGGGTGTGTGTGGGGTCCCCTCACAATGGACACTCGTTTGATGGTCATATTTTTATAAGGCCAAACAAGGCGAATATTTAGAGTATCACAACATCAACTTGGGATCACATGACATAAGGGCTTTATTTTTAGTGGAGCAATACAACATCTTTTTTTCTAATTCCAATATTTAGAGAATATTAGATGTTTGAGAGTTTAAGTTTATTTGGGTTTTAACGTCACTTTCAACACTGTACAGGTCATACCACGACTGGTAGTTTTATGGGCAGGAAACCAGTACATACAGTTGGTCAATTTTCTGTACTGTAAACTGTCGACCATCTGTAAGAAGTTACCATCTCTCCCACATAGGGTTTCGAGTTTGAACCACCGACCACAAAGGTGGGAGGCGAGTGTATTACCACTGCATGGCCGTGGCCCCTAGATGTTTGAGAGAGTTATATTAAGATTTATAATCCAGTCACAAACCTAGTATATTCTACTTATGATACCGTGATATCTGATTTTTTTAAAAATCAAGAGAGGAGAAACTGAAAATCTTTTGTTTTTGAGTTCCAATGTATTTAAAGAATATCAGATGTTTGAGAAAACTGTATCAAGATTTATAGCCCTGTCACAAACCTATTATATTCTATTTATGATACCATGGTATCTGATTTTTAAAAAATCCATCATTGTTTATGGTGTCTATGTAACATCTTTATAATACCGGCTGACTATATATGGTACAATTTTTTTTTCCAAAGTTTACACTGTGTGAGACTTATATAACATATTTTTGTTTATACAGATTCTGAACTCATTGAGATCTTGAAACTTATATCATGTTGTACATAAGACGTAGAAGGTATTTTTAAAGTTAGGCAGTTTCAAGTGGCCCAAATGATGGTAGATTAGGTAGCACATTTCCTTACAGTTGTATATGTAGATATTTCACGTCCATATACCCCTTTCACACTACAGGCGGGGCCACGGTGGCAGAGTGGTAACACTCTCGCCTCCCACCTCTGCGGCCGGGGATCGATCCCCGTCATGGCCGTAAGTGGGAAAGCTGGTAGTTGCTTGCCGTTGGTCGGCAGTTTACAGTACACAACCCTAGCGAACTCTATGTACTGGTTTCCTCTGCCCTTCCAACTACCCGTCGTGATATGACCTGTACAGTGTTGAAAGCGACGTTAAACCCCAAATAAACAAATCCACACTACAGGCGGTAACACCTGTGGTAAGCCGCATTTCGGGAAAATTCCCTGTCCGTGGATCACCGTCTGACGTCTGTAGCTGACCTTGCAAGTCAGTGGCGAATGGTCCATTACTTCGTGAGTCCTACGGAAGTTTTAAACTGTTTAAAATTTCCGCCTCTGATTTTGGTGCCTTGAGTATGCACAGATGACTTTGCGCATATGAATTTCCTACCACGGTAACCAATGGTGTCCACAGTGTACATAAGGTTGTCATTCAGTCATCTTTTGGTGTAATGCGGTGACATAAGGTTAGTTAAGGTATTGGTCGTTTGGCCGAAGGTGAGTTAAGGCTAATGGAGGTTGTCTCTCGATGACCATCATTTGTAGTGCTGTCATCTGACTGTTATTGACGGTTAAAACACTGTGTCCAATCAATGGCTATTTGCCTGTTGTGAGAACAACTCAGACGACCTGGGGATAGTGGTTCTGCCGCCGAGAAAAGCTTTTAACCATGGGACGACCGTCTGTAGTCCGAAAGGGAAATTACAAACTACTTGGTCCTTACGGTCACTGAACAGGGACACCTCATATACTTGGTAGTGCATGTTGCAGCACTAGGCACCCCGTAAACCCATTCTACCCCCCTCACCCCCTCTAGTATGTCTGTTTCAGTGTGGTTCTTGAAGGCTTGTGAGAGACTTTTCAAACATAAAAAAGCAGTCATAAATGCAAATTGATTTCCGAATTGTGACAAATCACCCCCAAAAATGTGGCCAACCCATTTTTAAGGTGGACTGAACCACTTCAAGCCAGTTTGGTAGTAGCCCGAAACCCAGTGTGATTTTATTTATTTATTTTGGGTTTTACGTCGCTTTTAACACTGCACAGGTCATACCACGACGGGTAGTTGGAAGGGCAGAGGAAACCAGTACATACAGTTGGTCAAGGTTCTGTACTGTAAACTGCCGACCAACGGCAACCAACTACCAGCTTTCCCACTTGAGGCCCGGCCGGGAACCGAACCCCAGCCTCAGAGGTGGGAGCCAAGAGTGTTACCACTCTACCACCATGGCCCCCGAGACCCAGCATGAAGAGGTGTGACATAGACATAATGGAGGGCAGTTGAAAGTCGTATTTCCCTCTGGCCTGATAAGTCCATCATATCTGTACACATACAGGGTCACATGACCATATTTAACCAGTCAAACGACATATTTAGAATTGATGCATTATAACATTGCAATAACACACTCTCAAATTTGTATCATTTGAATACATAAATATACAATGAAACAACCTTGTTCATATTTCACTCATATTTTTACATTCAAGGGATGTGTTCATCATTCTCGAATCCAAGAAATCAAACATTAAAACAATTTCTACTTAAGTGTCTATCTTGTCAAAACTGTATTCAAATTAAGCCTCGTTTTTGTATCACATAATGTCTCCCATTTCTAAAAGTACACCAAATCATACATTCATCTTCTCTTTAAACGTTGTACATTTAAATGGTCACAAAGTCATAAAGTTAAAAATTATGCAAGTCTGACTAACTCAGAAAACTCTGTTGAGAAATTTAATTGATAATGTACATGATGAAGCATTTTAAGACAAAGAGCAGTCAATATACTCGTATTATAAATTTCTTCC
The DNA here is from genome assembly GCA_964017235.1 of Sabellastarte sp. h YS-2021. Classification (NCBI taxonomy): domain Eukaryota; kingdom Metazoa; phylum Annelida; class Polychaeta; order Sabellida; family Sabellidae; genus Sabellastarte; species Sabellastarte sp. h YS-2021. The sequence continues at coordinate 76,212,121 of OZ024929.1, read as the reverse complement.
TTTTGAGTTCAGTTAAAACTGATTTCATTATCGTCTAGTTCTTTCACTTAAGCTAATTGTGTTTGTGTTCCATATTTATTTATATAGTTTTTATATGTTCATCACAGAATACTGTATATTTGGAATAACTAGTAAATCTGTAAGGGGTTGGGTAGTTTTAAAAATAAATTATATATCATTAGATTGTTGCTTTAGTGAATTGCATACCTTTTTTCTAAATAAATAAATTACAAAAAAATACAACTTAAACCTGTGAAGTAGGGCTGACACGGGTGTCCCTATGAACCCCATATTGAAACAGGTCTTAATCTTTTGACACTAGATCCAAAAAAATGACTGCCAGATTTTCACACAAAGCTGGTGCAATTAAAAAATGTAGAAAAAAACACTTTTATATCAGACATCCAATTTGTGGGGGTTTTAAGTGATTCAAAGATTCGGTTCCTGAAGCTTATTGGCAGGATAATGTTCAGATCCTATCTAGAATACTCGTGTATAAAGCTACCCTCTCCCATTGAAGCTTATGGGGTCAGCATGTTGTTATCCCAACCATTTGTTTGCCCGTCTGTCTATTTGTTGGTTTACCCATGCCAATAACTCAAAAAGTATACATCTGATTAAGGCCACATTAGCACACAATGTGGAGTTTACATGTGACACCCACCCCCACCCACTATTGAACGGGACGTAAAACCACAACTTTGATCATTGGTCTGTTGTGCTAGACACAAATATATAAAAATATGTGTCCCAAATGTTAGGACAAATTTTATGAAAACATAAAGTCAAATGATATGTTACATAAACAGTAATTTAGTGACCCACTTTTGAGTGCCAAAAAATCATTGTTGCATAAGCATTAAAAAACTTCTACATAGGGTAAATGAGAAAGGTTTAACCAAAAACCATTAAAAACGAAAATCAAGTTTCAGACTTGTGAAGAATTGACGTGGTGACTTTTCTTATGGATTGAAAAAAACAAGTAGGTTAAACACACTGTAAGGAATAATACCACACAGATTATGCAACATACTTTATCCTGTTATCGATTCTCTAAAACACACATTGGGGATATGACCAAATATTTTCAAAGATTGTAGATGAGTGGTTACAAGAATGAAAAACCAGCCCGGGTATTCTGAAAAAATTCCTTATCTAGTTAGTCACATTTTAGTATGCACCAACTGGAAGCAACGTGTGTTTGACATAAACAAATCTATTTGAAATAAAATGTGGGGAAAAAACTGATAAAAAGGCACAATTATGTTGATAATGAATATAAAGAATCAATTTTGACATGCTATTTGGTTTAGTAGAGATTTTTTTTCAAAATTATTTTGGAACAACACATGATCGATAACATAATGCCTAGGTCTCACACTGGAGAGGGTGCTGCAAAAATCTAGGTGAATAAAGGATTAAGGATACGTGCGATTTCAAATTCGCCAGAATTCGTACAAAAGAGGTGAGAAAGTGTGGTCAAACGATAAAAAGATTTGCAGATTTCTACGATGTTTTTATGACATTCTTCAACTCTCCAGAGATTAAGTTTCCACAAAACAAAATTATAGTGAGAATTCCCTGTGAACTGGTGAAGATATCTACCAATTATCCTACAATTACCCCGCGAATTAGCTGCGTGTAGGAGAGAATGAACAAGATCTGTGAAGAATTTTCTAACACAAAGAAAGAAGGAGTTGCGAATGAAGAAGAATATCTGGACAAGCTAATGAGACCAAGAAACTAGTGCGACTCATAGGTGACTGCCCCACGGTAGAGCTATGTCCTGGGGGAAGTTTACATAATTTCTAAATGAAATCTGTATGGCTGACATAGATGGCCCTACAAAATGATGAAATACCCCAAAATGACGAAAAAATAGAGATATGGGCATCAAAAAATGTTGTTCAAAACTTCTTTATGATATGGAAGAATATGTTGCCTATTGTGGCATATTGCTAATGAAAACTTAAAAATGAAGAATACTGGTGACAATTTTGAACATGAGGTTGTTGCCGCCTTGAAGCAGCAAAACATGGAGAGGACTGAAGACAGTGTAAGAATATCGAAGAGGAACATTGAAGAATTTACTATTTGCAGATATTCGCCATTAAACTTCGCCACTGTATGACCTGGGCATAAGATGGAAGAGGGTGCTTAAGAAGACATGGGCCTTTTAAAAAAGGGGTGACGGTTTCCAGACGTGGGCACACATTGTTGTGTCTTTTCAGATAAGTTTGCATGAGGTGTTTAAGTTAGAAGTGAGTTAGATGAACAAAAAATGATCTCTTGAATTCAATATGACGTTATAAAAAGTGTCCAATGTCAATTAAGTCTGAAAAACAGTATATAAGTGTGACACAATATAAGTTATTGTTTAAATTGGATAAACAAAAAAAAAAATTTTTATATGATTGAAATTATCAGACGCAATTTCTCGCATTTGAACAAGGAATATAGTTTTTATGGACAAAGTCAATGCCTGTTTTGAATTGTGGCTTTGCATGTGATTGTTGAGAACAAATCGACATTTTTAATGTATATTTTTGACACACACACCCCTTTTTGCCCCCGTCCATCTGGTGTTTATGTTCTACTTCGTAAATTTGATTTCATGTTATTTTTTGTTGAAATTTAGTAAATTTAATGAAACACTAACATTTTTATAAATGGTTGTTCCATATAAGGACAAAAACTGTCAGTTTCTTTAAATATTTTCAAAATTTGTTTAATAGAACATAATTGTCGACTATGCAAAGAATTTTAAAAGTAACATTATATTCCTATTGTGTATGAAACTATGGCTAGTAGGATAGATTCTATAGGGGATTACCACTTTTCACACTTCCAGATGAGACTTAAAGCCTGGTCACACCAAACCAGTGTGACATAAAAACTTCAAAATTAGACGATAAATTATGAGGCTATGGTCATTTTAGCTAAATGATACTGTGTGTTGTGCTAGCAACAGTTACCAATCTGAAAAGAAATGAGTATTCTCCCAACTAAGGCTTTTATGTCAGAAAACATTATCTCTGTGTGAAGACAACGTAGATCACAATAGAGACATTGCGAACAGAGTTTCATAGATATCGTAACACAAAAACACAACCTATATTGAAAATAAAATCCTGGGGGAAGTTTATGTAATTTCTAAATAAAATCTGTATATGTGGCATGGATGACCTTAGAAAAAGACGAAATACCCAAAAATTACAGAAAACAGGCATCAAAAATTTTGGTCGAAACATCTCTAATACTTTCAACTTTATCGTCCAGTTGGCTCGGACTGTCATGTAACATATATTTGGAACGTTAACAATACGAGAGAAGGATAGTAGCATTTATCCCACATTATCATGAACTGGGTTCGAACCTTCCACCATACAGGAGAGGATTAAGTGAACAACACCATCCTTGAAGCCCCTCTAAGATTTCTTAAGGGCAAATATTAATTGAATAATGGTTAAATATAATTGTATATGTTTCATTTGCTGCCAATCAAATATATGAAAAGATTTGTCAGTCCAAAATTTTACTTTACATTTTCGTCAGTGGTCTGTGTATCTTTGTCTAAATAAATGTAGAAAAACAAACATATGGAATAATTTGAGTGAATCCTCTGAACCTATTCTGAAGGAAAGTAGAGTTCTTCAGTACAAGGAACCTTTATGCCCTTATTGTAATGGATCACAATAAATCTCTTTATAAATTCATCTGACATAAACATCTGATATCCAATATACAATGAGGAAAAAGGTATATAAAGTTTTTTGTACCCACAAGCGTATATAATACTAAATATTATTATTATTATTATCACTACATGTATTCTGGTTGATACAGGCAAAGCATTTCAAACCAATGATGTCTTCTCTTTCAAGTAAACCTTTTATCATACATAGTGGGCATATACACAATAGAGAATACACAACAGGTACAAAAAAGATTTTGACTAGCTCTTTACAAACTTTACTTATAAACGGACTTCATGTCAAAAATATCCAACTAATCCTTAAGGAGACATTTAGAAATTGTGTGACCAGTCAAATATACAGGTTACAAATCATAATTTACACATCAGGAATCCTGACTGACTCGGGACATATCTCGAGTTATCACAGAATTGGGACCATTATACTGCTTTTAGGTGACGTTGTTGGTTGTTGAGAATATTCCATCTTCATTTACTCCACTTCTCAGTGGGCCCATTAGATTGGGGAAGTATTAGAACAAAGCTTTTATGGAATCCTAGAACCTGAACAGCCGTGCATGCTCAAGATACCAACCAGGAAAGTGAGCTACCGTATGCAATATCTCATCCGGGTAGTTTTGAATTCTAATTTATTTCTATGCCTATTCAACTTTTATAGTGCATTATCTCCACTAAAATAGACTCTAGATCGCAAACAAGAATCATATCATTGAATCAAGGATCAATATCCGATTTCAAAAATCAGGGGACAAGAGAAATGGTCAACACCGCAGAAACACAGTATTTCGGAAGAGGTTATGGTGGATATCCTCTGAGCATCTACTCTCATATGGAATTTTTATAGTGCTTAGTCTTTATCAATTGATAGACCCTAAGGCACAAAGGACTCTAAGGCACAAAAACAATGTGAATAATACTTAGACCAGTAACACAGCCAGGCCATATGAAAGAAGACACAGGGTTGACAGCGAAGCTATATGAAAGAAGCAAGACTTGAGGTTCTTTACCGATGAAACGGGAAAGCGTTATATGGTCTCAACAGGATACTCACAGCGCAAGCTTGGTGCATCACAAGCAAAACTATGACCAAATCACTTGACTGATATATGAATGGAGGAACAAAACTGTCTCTAGCAGATCCAACGGGGGGTAGGGGGTTTAGACCCCCTTAAAATATTACAGGTTCGACAGTGAACCCAAAGCGACAGACACAGATTCAAGAATTGAACATCCTGTTCTGGATGTCACATCCCGTGGGCATGTGAACCCACCCCCACCCCCCTATTTAAAACTGGATCCACCCTGACTGTGGAACCACAAAAAGTTCCCCGTCACCTTGACACTGCCTAGTGTTGTATAGACTACGTGATATCAGGAGTAGATAAAGCTATACATCCAAATATTTGGGGTAACCAGTATGAAGAAACTTGGAGACCAGTGAGACAGTTTTGAACACTCAGCTAGATTTAATAGGCAACCAGCAGGGGATCACAGTGGTGCAGTGCTGACAGACTCGCCTCCCACCTATGAGGTCGGCGGTTCAAACCCAGAACCCCATGTTGGAAAGATGGTAGTTTCTTACAGATATGGTAGGCAGTTTACAGCACAGAACCTTGGCTAACTGTATGTACTGGTTTCCTCTGCCGATAAACCTATCCGTCATGATATGACCTCTTCAATGTTGAAGGCGACCTTAAAGCCAAATAAATAAATTAATTAATAGACAACCAATGCAATTTTTTGAGAATTAAGTAAAATAAGTAATCATATATTTACCTCTACCAGCTCCATCACATATATATATACAGTCTTCACAATTCTGATTGGGGCTTCCTTTATGTAAACATTTACTGATAGTCATCAGATTTGAAACCCTAATCAACTCAATTTGTGTTACTGAAAACTAAAATCTCTCTAAATTGTCACTTATCTATTTGTGCAACTCCTACATTCTAAAAATAGCCCTCATTAATAACTGCAGGAACAACCTCAAGCCGATGACGTCATCGAGTGTTGAGTCATCATTATTGCATCACCCATTGATTGATAAATGTATTTCCCCATTATGGTTTGCATAACCAGTAGTAATGCCATGCCATGAACGAAATCTCTGATTTCTTGAGAATCGATAAGTTTCCAGAAATAAAGTGATTCACTGTCAGAATCACACAATGCTTTTGACGCAGTTCTGTTCATAGAAATTACACCAAAGTTCACTTATTATTCAAGTTGTAGAAACAATAAGATTTTTTATATGAGTGTGGCATATGACATGACAGAACAATAATTAAAAAATAAGTTTTACTGTCAAAATTAATACACTAAACACGTGATCATATGATTGATGGCCCAATGATTTACAGTGTGTCTATTTCATGGGATGTAATTATATTATTTTCTGTAATTCTCTTTATTATTTATCCATTTTAGTAACAAGAAATTCAGAAAGCAAAGAAAAAAGTGAATTTATGCCTACATATGTAAATACACAGGTAAATTAAAGCAAATTGCTCGTCCCTTAATGGATTTGTTTACATGTCAATCTAAATATACATTATGTGTTTTTATGTGCATTTACAAATGTATATTTACATATGTATAATTAAAGTTTTGACACAAAATAAATTGAGTTTAAATTGAATAACAGAAAAAATCTTTTTACGAAAGCCTGGAACCGCCATCCAAATTCAAAATATGAAATATGCTATTTGGAATTCCAAATACGTATTCGGAATTCCGAATAGGGTATTTGGAATTCCAAATACGTATTTGGAATTCCGAATAGGGTATTTGGAATTCCAAATACTGTATTTGGAATTCCGAATAGGGTATTTGGAATTCCGAATATGTATTTGGAATTCCGAATACGTATTTGGAATTCCAAATAGCATATTTCATATTTTGAATTTTGAATTTGGATGGCGGTTCCAGGCTTTCGTAGTATTTCAATAGAAATTATAAAATATATAATGTGAATTTATCTATTGTTTGTGTGTTCACTCACATTCCAGGATGTAACCATTTAACATAGTTTCAAGGTCCCTCATAGTACTATTTAAAATTCTAACCTAGCAGACTAAAATACACAGGAATAAATTTTGTGATTGAAAACAAATGCAAAAGAACACCAGAGTTCAGCCACCACCTACACAATCTGGCATATAATTTAAGATATTTCTGTACAAATCACTAGTTATGATGATTTATTACGTGGATCAAATAAGATTTTTTTAGAATATTTTTTCATCATTTTCGTCATTAAAGTGACCTGTAAATATATACTAGTATAAAAATACAATAAAATATGTCACTTTTGTAAAAAAACAAAATAGTGAAATAATAGGGACTTCAAATAAAACATATATAAACGGACAGTATAAAAGACTTTAAAAAAAAAAATTTCATTATGATATGATCAGTACTTTCTGGATAATTTTATTAATTATTAACATAGAAAGTAAGGTAAAATACAACTTTTCTTTCAAAAGAAAAATTCTAAAGTTTACAAAGAAGTATTAAGTTGATCATCGATATTTTATAAAATTGGGGGAACCTATATATTATGTGTAATATATCAAGCACTTATGAGATGAGTTAATAATTATTCAGAAAATGTTTTATTATAAACAAAACGCCTTTTACAGGTAATAATTCTGTCAAAAACTATAGTCGGGTCACTTTGAAATAGTAATGATTCATTGACCAATTACTTTCAGCTGTGTTGTGAATATTTCATCACAAGAGAAAGTTAATGTTACATAAACTTAGACTTCCGGGACAGACGTGCATAAATTTGATTTTTTTTTATGATTGTAAGTACAAAAAAAATGTACGGTTTTATGCAATATCTGGGTATTTTTGTAAAGGAAAAATAAAATCTTTTTTTTTAATCTTCAGCCACTTCCATTTACATTGTATTCACACCAAAAAAGCTGGGGACTGGTGACAGACAGTAAATTTGCATTTTCAGTTTTCTGTGGTTACATTTTAGGCTGCCAGTAACACATAATTGATTTACAGCAAGTAAACCACAATACCTATCTGTGTATTCACAGAATAAAAACCGTTGGTACTCATCTGGAAAGTTGGGAAACAAGTCTTACATTCTGTTACACTGTAGCCAAGTGGGTAATATACTCACACAATAGCACAGAGAACATGCTTTTGACCCCCGGTATAGGCAGATATATAGTATCCCGTATGGCCACTTACAATGGTGGTCCTCTGTTATTTAGTCTATCTGTATTCAGACTGGCTACCAGGAGCCATGGTGGTGTAATGGTAACACACTCACCTCCTACCTCTGAGGTCGGCGGTTCAAACCCTGCATCCTATGTGGGAAAGATGGCAGTTGCTTACCGATGGTCTGCAGTTTACAGTACAGAACCTTGACCAACTGTATGTACTGGTTTCCTCTGCCCACAAAACTACCCATAGTGATATGATCTGTACAGTGTTGAAAGCGACATAAACCCCCAAATAAATAAATCAGACCAGCTATCCCCACCCTTCTTCCTCAAGGGTATTAGACCTAACATGGAGACAGGCTATTTCTAGTAATTGGACTATCCTTTTTTAGAATTCGACAGCTTGTCAAGGATGTCTAGATCATTTTGGCTATTTTCAAATACTTCTCTATATATTGGGGAATTTCAGGGATGTAGATAAATGGTCAACCATTAGCCTCTGTCTCTCAGTTGTGGGGAGTGTCAGTCAGTTTAGATTGGGCTGCAATTGTGCAGACAGGATGGGTTAAACAGCATTTTGAAAACAGAGATTGTGCTGAGTATCAAATAGCATACCACACCACCAGTATTTCATAAAGTGTGCAGTTATCAGCTAGCTTTCATATGCACAGTGAAAGTTGCTGGTGATATAGAAAAGTGTACCACAAACCCTAAATGCGACAGATTTGGGTCAACCGAAGGGTCACATTACAATACAGTATTGAGACTTGGTCACAGCTGAGACAATACCTTGATCAATAACAGGTCTCGCACTTGAGACCTCTCTTACAATCAAATTAACCTGGCGGATTAGTTCATATTATAGTAGCAAAGAACTTTCTTTCCTGTTTGCATAGAAACAATCCATTCCGGAACAAAACCATTACCCCTTGAAATCTTATTCATACATTTGAAATATTTACCCAATTACATGAATATTTTTTTTCAGATTAGAGCAGTTTTTTTTTAAATTTCCATTGGTGATAAAGTAGATATCATAACTGGAAATCCTACCTATTGTCTAGAAAATCTACGTAGATTGCTTCCGTTACCTATTGCGTCATTATTACGTCACACGTGATGCAATATCCTCTCTGGTAGTTGCAATAACAAGCTTGGTTCGTGGTGAAGTGAAACACAAAATCAATTTGTCGGGTTTGTCCCATGCTACAATTCACTGTATTTCAATTCCCCTTTCGATTACTGGGAATTTTATTTATTTCATCCAGTTCAACTGACAGTTATTCATTAATAATCAGTCATTGTCTGATATTTCATTATATTTAACTAACTCTGAGCATTGTTACTGAAAATAAAATATTTTAAATGCAAATTTCCACCGTCTCTTCCATATTCTTATGCTTTGTGGTTAGTCTTAAAAACTGATGGAGTTTTACACTTTTATAACTATGAATAAACACATACATCACAAGACTCCCTTATCATTTGATTGGCTCTGTTAGATCACCGCTGAGTTGCCATTTTTAGGTATGGTTTTCTATTTCATGATTAAGATAAGTAAGTTGCACAACTATGATATTATCATTGAATTAAAATTAAGAAATTTATGTTGTTTGCAGAACAAGTACTTTCAATATATTTCAACAACCCTATAGCAAAGGTTGTTGCAACAATTATAGTTATAAAATGAGAGTTATGATCAAGTAATTCCAGCTCCAAAAATTATGGGATAATGGGTGTTGATACAATTAATGTCATTGCAAAAGGTATCAGACTTTCTTTCATTTTTAAGTTAATTTTAAAAAAAAAATACAGTTTGGTCCAATTCTGCTTACTTTTTTTGTATGAGGTAATACAAAAGACAAAGAATGGGTGCAAATTTATAGAGTTGTTTACAAATAACATTTCAGTACAAATCTAATCTCCTCATTATACATATGGCAGGTATATTCACTGTCGTCATAAGCACTTGTCCCATATGTTGTCTCATGTTTAATTTCAAAGTATGGCTTTTGTCATAGTTTTCTCACTTTGTTATTCAGATAATTATGACATTGTTTTGACGTTAAAATACATCAACATGCCTTAACCCTCCGGATCTATGGTTCACTAATGGCTTGTTTTAATATACTGGTTCTGTGAAACCCCTATATATTAGTTTTGTATATTGTTTGTTTCATTTTTTGAGTGAAAAAGTTTAATTGCTTTGTTTAGCCAGATGCAAATTTCATCGGTTTCCTGATACTGCAGAACGACTTGACTGCTGTAATGTCTTCATTCTGTCCTTGTCAAGCATCAAATAAGTGTCTTAAAAGTTAGCTTTAATTTTACATTCTTTTCAACAACTGATCTCATATTTAAGCCTGTCATATTTAAGCCCACCCCCACCCCCTAACTGCATCCCACATGTTGCACTCACTAAAAGTTATATGTAGTAAAGTACTGAAATTTCATCAGAATTTTAACCCGTTTGAACAATTTAATATTTCTGTGGCTTTCTTTTATTTTGGGGGAGTATATATTTATCTTGTGCATATAAAAGTCGTCGAGAATTGTCAAACTGTGTATAACAAATCTTACAGACTCAGTGTTTGGCTTGTAAATACTCGTAAATGCCATTAGAACTATGTTGTTCTAAGCAGAAAGCAAATACATATAAATACAACTCTCAAGAAAGGTGTAACTGGGCTTTACTTTATGTTTATGGCTAGAACGAAGTAGAGCTACACTGAGTATTCTATCTATAATGATGTTACAAGTCAGAATGACAGAAAGACAAATTTAGGATTTTACGTCCTGTTCAACAGCCAGGGTCATATTGGGACAAGGTCCTCAGTATTGTCACTCAAAATGACAGAAAGGATTGATCCACTTTCAACCACTTTTCCTGTCTTCCTGGTTTAAAAGAAAACGTTCTAACAACATACCCATGTGAAATACAGAAAAAAAACAGGAAGAAAATTTAATAAGATTGTTGTCTATTAAGCAAGACAGAAAACAGTTGAGAGAAAAAAAGACAAATTCCTGGGAAAGACTGTAGTAGGTAAATTTCATTGCATAAACAGGATGCAATTATTGCGTAAGCCTAGAATAGCATGAGACAGTTAAATTAATAAATAGTATAATTCGAATATGTGAATTGATTACCAACAGTTGCATGTTTAATATCGAGTGTTTGTACAAAGCACACTGTTACAAAAAAAAACACCTAAGGGCCAATATATACATGAGGCCAACCCAACCCAGTCCTATATCATACGCTCAGACATGAGAACTGTTTGAACTAAAAAAAATGGTGTAAATGTTTTTCAATTGAACAAGAAATCAGCAAGTTCTGGTGATTTTAACTAGAGTTCTATGGAATATACTAATGATACCTGTCATCTCCATAGAAGCTGGAGAATTCTTTAGAATTAAACAAGGGCGAAAGGGGTCTCAGTCTACTAGCGTGAGCAGCAAAGCCATCAGAAACACAAGTAGTGCACCAAAATGGTCACCCATCCCAGAACTAATGTAGCCCATTGCTGCTTAACTTCAGTGAACAGACAGATACTCATCACACTGCGCCACAATTCATGAAGGTCCAGAGACAAAAAAAGTGATTCTTAGAAGCGCGAGCCTCGCAAGAGCTCATGCTTAAAAAATCCCATTCTTTGTCGCAAAGTAGGTATAGACATGGTATGTCGTAATATTTTTAACTTTATTATATGATTTTTTTATCCACCACACAATGTGTTTGACCTATAAACCTGGATACTGTTTCTACTTTAGTTATGGTATATTAATGTTTTGACAAGCCAAAAGTGTTGGAGAGTTTAAAATTACACTCTATATGTCCTACCAAATTAAGCCTGAATAAAGACTCTACATTCAAATTCATGCAAATATGGCAAACCAAAATGACAGAATACATATATATTAAGCATACCTTTCCAGTGAGTAACGCTTACATTTAGTGTGCAATATCCTTAATGCGTAACTGGCTGAGTGGTTAAATAACTTGTTATCAACATAGCATGTAAGGATTTTGGGGCTTAATCAGTAACTTGAAAAGTTATGTAACCATTGTTGTACCACTTGATATTATTTGCTCAGCATATTTTGAGAATAAAGTCACAAATGACAGGTATGATGGCCAGATACATACCATTTTAGAGAATTCTAAATAAAAATCAATACCTTCCCAAGGACAATATGATTGTTGCATTCTGTCTTTACATTCGAAAGATTATGAGAAAACTGCTGAAAAGATCTGCATACAATTTCCCCCAATAAGTGGGGTACTGGTATAAATAGAACTGACTTAATCTTGATCCACAACCACTAGTTGATCCAGGATTCCTTATTATCATTGCACTTTATAAGCAATGTTGGAGTGATGGGCCTAGACAAAAATATTTTCTGTCCGAGTACTTTACATCATTGTTTATGCATATTGACAAGGTGTGTCATTGCAGTTCTAAGTTTATCATCGGATCTGATTGTGTCATCAGTGTGAATGTGTTCTGTTCCAAAAACTTTTGCCATTTGCCTTGGTTTGGTTTGGGGTGTCAGATGTCCCACATATAACATAACAACATAACAACATAACATGACATATTTATATAGCGCAATTTTATTTAAGAATAAACAATCATTGTGCTTTTGCTCTACAATATGCTATTTTAAAATAATGAGTTTTTAGTTTCTTTTTGAAGATGTCCAATGGAAGTTCAATGTTCCTGATATCATCTGGCAGTTCATTCCAACACTTTGGTTGCACAACACTGAAGGCAGAGTCACCCCTTGAGACGAGTTTTGATCTTTTTTCTTGTAGCATGTATGATTTTCTTGCCAATCTTGTGGTGCGTTGATGTTGCTGGTAGTTAAGCATTGATGTCAAATATGATGGTGCCTGTCGATTCAAACTCTTATATACTAGTAGATTTATTTTAAATTTGATCCGAAACCTAACAGGCAACCAGTGGAGCTGATGCAGGTGAACCAATATAGAATCATGTTTCTTGACATTCAAAACTATCCTGGCAGCCCAATTTTGTACTTTTGGCAACTTATGGATAATATATCAGCTAGGAGAGAGTTACAATAGTCCAATCTGGAAGATGAGTGACTGTACTATTGTGTGTGCAGCAGACTTAGTCAGGTAAGGTCTTATTTGAATGATGGACCTTAGGTGACCATAACAGGATCTGCATATGGCATTTACTTGTTCCTTATGTGATAGGTCTTGGTCAATGATTATCCCAAGGTTTCTGACACTTGTGATTGGCTTTATGCCAATACCAACCACATTTAATGAGTCAGTAATGACATATGTTATAAACATTTAAATAAAAATTTTCCTAGCCTTATGTCAAACATCGCGGGCAGTTCTAGTCCTTTCCAATTCATTGTTTATTGAATAAGATGTTTTTATATTCCGACATTTCATCAATAATATTTTCATTTTTATAATACCCATTAGAGTGGCTAGGTAACACACTGGTCTCCAACTTCCAAGGTTATGGCTTCAAATTAATTTACTTTAACTTGGGGATAGTTACATAGGGCTTCCTGGGGTGGTATTCATAAAACTTGTCGAGATCAAATTTTGTCTCAAGTCTTAAGTTTTGGTGTCAAATCTGAGACCCTTTTTGGTCTCAAACTTGTTAGGTATTCACAAAATAGCCGAGACCAAATTTAGTCTCAGATTTGGTCTCAAACCTAAGACTGGTACACTGTTGTCTCAAATATTTTGGTAAAGTCTCAAGCATCATTTCTTTTTTACCGAGACACATTTTTTAAAACTTTTTATGGATTGAGGTAAAGTAGAAATAATTTACAAGGTATACAATACTTGGCCAAATCTTTTGTAACAACAGATAGCCCAAGTTTTGGTTTCAAAAGTACCTTACTTTGAGACACTTTTCAACAGTGTTTTCTGACTGCATACCAACAATGAAGTAGAACATGTGACATGCAAAATAAAAAAGGATTGACACAATTTACTTAATTTAAATTGACAGTATAATATTTATTAAGAATTAAAACACACACACACAAACTATTGATCTTTAAAAAATGTTGGATATATTTGCAAGTTTATGGTTAGTTTACATTGGAAAGACTTGAGACTGGTCTCAGCTTGGTCTCAGCTGAGAACCCGTTTGTGAATACAGAGTTGAGACTTGGTCTCAGCTAAGACCAAATCTCAAAGCTGAGGCTATTTTTTTGTCTCAGACTTAAAATCTCTTTATGAATACGGCCCCTGGTGCCCATTATTCTACAGTTGCACTGCTTTCTCAACCCTCAAAACTAACCAATACGATGTCAATGAGATAACTGAACAAATACAAATTCCGATTGTAAGTTGTAATAAGTAAAATACAAACTGGTAAACTACTCATTACTTTTGAGTAAGCACAAATGCAAGTTATAGTTTTGACTTTACACATAAAACCTTTTTTTTTTTTTTTTTTTTTTTTTTGGGGGGGGGGGGGGGGGGGGGGGTAAAGTTTTTTTGTTTTTTTTAAATTGTGGTCCTAAATTTGGTCGAAAGTGATCAACCTGCATCAGCAATCGTGAATGGAATATTTCTGCCAATTTAAGACCTGCGACAAATTTCCAAACATTAGTACATGTACATTAGTGTATGTATTTTACAATTCTTCCATAAATTGTGTATATTGAGAAACTGTACAGAAAATCATTCTCAATTCACTCATTTAAATTACATCAGTGCTATTTGGGATGGTCCTGCATGAAATCATCATGTGTATTTTATGTTCAACAAATTCCAGGATATTTCTTGACAGAGAGACAAAAAAAAAATCAGCCATATTTTTCATTCCTTGTTGTGTTAAGCATTGCACTGATAATTTCCACTTGAAAAATGGAGGGCTTAACATAACAATCTATGACTACACTGCTACTTAATCTTTTACTTTCGTGTACTCAGGATTCTCATTTTGAAATCCTGCGTTTATTGTCACAGAAAATACCTTGCATCATAATTTCATTCACAAGTGATCACCCATAAAGTACAGGTGCAATAGGATAACTACACGTTATGGATTGGATATTACACAATGAAATAAGCTTCAAATCTGCCATAGAGACTAACATATCTGATAGCTAAATTGGGAGTTTTTAACCTAAGTAGACCCATTGATGTTTTTATAAAATTCTGTGTAGGCAGAGTGTTGTCAACTGAAGAAATATATTGAACATGATCTGTGTAAGACAGAATAAATTAAATGATATTAATGCAAATAATACTGGGAAGGTCAGTTATCAAAAATAAGACAAAGTCAATCAAATTGCTCACTAGGGTATGTGATAGCGGTCATTATGAATACTTTTAAACATGACCAATATATAATGTAGATACCTATTTTTATAGTGATTCTATATTTTCTGAATGTCGTATACATGTTTCATTCACGGATTTCATTTAAAATTCAACTTCTATAAAAATGAAACTAATATACTCAGGCTATATGGACCTCTGAATGTGTGAGTAAATCAATAATATAAAAACACTGAAACCAAGAAAAATGAAATAAAATGTAGATTTCAAACCAGGAATTAATGTATCGAACCTTTGCATTCTCCCAAGCAAGAAAGTATTTGTAAGCCTTGTTGGCAGGCTCAGATTTGTACTAAAAGGTTTTTTCAATCATGTACGCAAAAGAAGTCTTCAGATGCTGCATGTTTGGAAATAAATGCTAAGCAGACAGATTATTAGTTTGCTGATGTAAGAGTCAGTTTATGTAACGAGGCTATGGCAGCAATCTGATTGTAAGCCTGCCTCCCCATTTAAAATCATGGATTCAAAATCCATGGGTGTATTTTAGGGATAGGCCTCCAATGTTTTCCTGGTAGCTTTCCAAATGACTTTATAATTGGTTCTAGTACTTTTCTGATAGAACCTGAATTTTTCAAATAGTTATCCGATCCATCCAAATGGTTTATGAATCTTAAGAAGTCCTATACAATAGGATTAATATAAAAGATGGGAAAGATTGCTTTGCGAATGTTAAGGATAGGTTCAGGATAGGTTTGCAATTGGTTCCTGAACACAAGATCTGGTGAGGATTGGGAACAGTTTATCATAACACCAAACCATTTAGCATAATTGGGAATGCCCCAAAACATTCCATTTAATTCCTGATCCAAAAACATCCTAAATAAACCTAAATGGTTAACAATCACTTCAATTTGGTAAATGAACAAATGTTCCCATTGGGTTTCCAATTGCCTCCCCAATGGCAAATATTCAGTATCGCAACCCAATTTGGGAGGTCGACCGCCATAGTGGAACAGCCATATACAAGTACACTATCCAAGCTAAAAGTTTACTGTGTGAACTGAAAGGTTTTCTTAATGAGTATTCTAGTGTTAAGTACAGTGGTTTGTTATGCCTGCCTCCCATCACTGTAATCGGGGTTCAGGCTTTGGCCAATGCAAGAGTATGTACAAATGTAGCACTAACTTGGTAAATGACATTAGAGAGAAAGCCTTGACCAAAAGTTGTGATTTGAATTCCCCAATATAAACGTTATCGGCAAGCCATACAACCTTGACCAAAGACAAAGGTCATGTCGTCACGAGCTTTATTTTTAAGCTGCAGTCATAGAAGTAAGAGACGAGTGTCTCCTACACAAAATGTTTGAACTTAAATGTACTGGTTTCCTACATCTTTTAACGAGGGGTGCCTGAGAGTGAACATACCCTCAATGGATCAATTAAAAAGTATAGAAACTAAGAGGTATGGCAGGTAATCAAAGTGATAAAGAAGTTATTATCATGACAGTGCAAGTTATTATTATATCCTGTGCTGTATATTGTAAGTTACTATTTGAAAAAGAAAACTCCTATACCCTGCTGATGCCGTTTGAAACCTATGTATGTGGGTGGAGAATGATTTCTCCTTCCCTGAACATGTTTGCAAGTGGCTGCTCAGGTGGCAAATGCCTTGGTTAGTTGTCACTTTGAATATTTTAACTCACCTTTCAAAAGCTTGTCAATTTCAAACTATGTACAATGTATTCAGAGCATCCGTGCATGTTTTTATTTACAAATAATAGAAACTTTTCTTATGCAACAGCCATCTTTAAAAAACCTCCACTGGCTCCCTGTGGAGTACCGCTGTGTATTCAAAACTTCTACACTGGTCTACAAATTCCTGCATATGGGCTCCCTGAGCATGTTGGACCTTCCTTGTCTCTGAGCAGCTGCTCCTACAATACAAGACATGGTTACCCTGACTGGCAGTACTTGACATATCAACATATTCACTCTTCAGTTCCCAAATAAAACAAAAATTATGGTTATAGTTTTGCCTTCGATTCACCTAAAATCTGGAATGACCCACCTAATAATATGTGCTATGCAACCTCTATTTCATTCATCAGGAAAAAGCTCAAAACTTGTCTGTTTAGCAAAGCATATCCACCTCTTAGCCACCCCACCCTATGTCTCTTCTCTGGTATAATCCGGTTAGATTAATAAACTAAGTCTTAATTCAATAGGTTTAAAACTCTTAGTTTTAAGCCTCAGAGTCTGTCAAATGAGGAAGACTAAGCACTGTAAAAGTTCTGATTAGATACTATTACTTGATTATTACCATTATTGCACAAAGGAGCAATAAAAGTACTCTTTTATATGAAAAAAGATACCTTGCTAATACTACTTTGTATCATATTCATAGGTAACATATATGCATAACACAGGCACCTGTTTATGCATTCCTAATCTTAACTATCTAAGGGCGACTGATGCATATGATAAAAGTATCACTGGGTCCCTATGTCACTGTATTAAGGTCAAATGCACCAACACATGACAGATAATGTTATAGAAATAATATTTGTTTTTGTATGTAAAATTTACATACAAATTTTTGTCTACCCAGAGTACAAGTAATATATAAAGAAAGTAACTGAAAATAAATTTTAAACTTCGTAGATGTTTGCTGATTAGGAAGAATGGTTTACTGGCAATCTACGAGTAAACGCTCACACTATGGTTAATATTTTGATTTTAAATTCTATTCAGAGACTTAGATAAAAATTTTTTTTAGAATTGGCTGTTTTCGCCCTAACTCCAAAATACCAGATTACACCAATTTTGTTATTATTTATAAACATTTGGCCTTTGTTTCTAATAAGTATAGCATAGCATAGCACAGCATAGTATAGTATAGTATCGTATTTATTGTACTGTATTGCATTGTATTGTATAAGATCTGGAGCTACTGGTATATCGTTGGTAAACACCAAACACTTCTGATCGTGATATGATCCAAATCATGATCTATAGTTCATTCAAAGATGCTGTAACATGATGACCTTTGTCATTCACAAAAATAGTGTTACCCCAAATACACTTTCAACAAACGGCTTGCCCATTCTGCAACTGCCTGTTTACATCCCAGCTACCTTGATCATGCTGTCTAGAGCATGTTCATCATGTGACCTATCATTTCAAATTGTGAAAGTTGGGTACTTCATTGGTTTGATCACGGAAATCTCCCACACTTTCAAGCATGTTTAAAAACTTTTCTGTTGAGCCTTTTCCATTGAGGTATTTGTTTGGACCTTTTGCGAATTCCTGTGTAATAAGTATTCTCTATCATGGCCTGGCTGATTTTCTGGACAAAATATAGCCTTGCTTAAAGGCTCAAATTTGCATGATACCTTTTTTCAAACACGCACAAAGATATCCAGTATTCATAAAGCACACATGCATGCTATGAGATATAAGCTTATCAGCTTACCTGTATGCTAATGTAAGGGTCAGTAGATGTATGAATACATTATGAAACTTTTCCCTAACTGCAAAGAAACTTGAGCCTTCAGCAAGGCTAGACAAAATACACAAATGTGTCTTTTCCTATTATATGATTTTGAGCAAAACCACGGGGAGGTTTTCATCCTGAATTGTGGTGGTCAGATGTAAAATAATAAACCAATATGATGTATCTTCTCAAATATTCATGCTTTAGTCAAGTCAAAATGCATCATTTTTCTCTTTAGTCATAATGCAATGCATGTTTAATTGGAACCTCTTTTCTCTACAGGATCAGCCTTACCTGGGCTTAAACCAAGTTCAAAATCAGCTAGGTTTTGGCTAGCTCACATAAGTGGAACAGGGCCGTAAGGGTAAACTACTAAACAGTTAATGGATGATAAAAGTAACCAATAGTGTTATATAAATGTTGTAAACACCCTGGCCTTCACATGTACCACTAGCATTTGTGTTTCGCCAGTGCATGACATCATTGTAAACAAAATATGAAGAAATGCCATAAGTCGGCCAGACACCATAAAACAAAGACGTCACTGGTGAAAGTAGACCAGAAGGGAGACAAATCTGCACGTCTTACATGCATATGTTCAGTGTCCTGACCAAGGATAGTTTTTCAGGGGACAAATTAAATAATAGTTGTTGGACATAGACTTGGAGTATATCAATTTTATTTTATAATAAAAAAATCTTAACTACCATAACTTTAGTCTACTTTTGTGCCTTTTAATACATTTGTTTTTCTTGCGTTAACAATACATAGCATAGACTGTAGTCACACAGATAACAAAAACGTCTATATTCTTTTAGGTTTTTGTTGTTGTTTTTTTCTATCCAAAGTAATATGCAAATATGATATAGGCCTTACTAGCCTAACCAATATATAAAAATATATCAGACATTTTCCAGCAGATGTGTAACTATGAAAACGTCAATACAACTATGTAGGCTATTTCACTGACAGTTCTACAAATTGCTCGTGGAGCATCAATATATTTGTCATAATTTATTTATTTATTCAAATTACTATCTAGTGTTAATATCTATTAATATATAAGCTGCCCTTATATTAAGGTACTCTGTTACTTTTCGAATATTATCAAAATACCTTCAATCACTGCCTAGTATCGGTAAGCAACTATCAACTTGCCCACATTGGGTCATGTCCAGGGTTGGAACCGCCTGCCTCAAAGGTTGGGACCAAGTGTGTCACTACAATGTAAAATTTGAATAACTTACAACATTGCATATTTGTATTAATATTTCTACGAATCTCCATACAAAGGTTTGACGTAAAACCTGTCGAGTATTTTGGTATTTGGAGTCAGTTAATTCAAGCAGTAAATTCAATTATGCCTTATGTAGAAAAATATGCAGACATTGAAAGACCCTGAATATTCAGTGTTATGCAGAAATCATCAATGTTTATGTATATCACTAAGGGGAGTGGAATGTGTGTTTGGTTTAATGTATAAACAAACTGTAATGGGAACAATCAACAAAGAAATAAATTGCACAAATGGTGTTATATAATAAAACTTCCTTGACAAAATAAAAGAGACAGGGTGAATTATTTTACCATATAGTTATTAGAAATTAAAACAGGAATGGGTAGTAGTTTTTTTTTGGGGGGGGGGTTTTCGGGGGGGGGGGGGGGGGGGGGGGGGAATCCAAGTAATTCCTACACTTTTGCTATATTTGTTCCTGGTTAGAGGTTCAAAAAGATAAAGGTAACTTGTAAAATTTATAATATGTTGCATTATTTATTCCCCTCAGTGACATTGCTTCCAGACCATATATGGATCTGTCCTAAGGCTCTAATCCACCACATGGCCCTCTCAAATCTGTCACATTGTGTAATGAGAATCCCTTTGCCCAGTAATTACATGTGTTTTAATTTTAAATGGCAATAACATAGGTCAAGCATTTGATGTGTACCAATTTTACAATGAAGTTGACAATACCACTCAGAGAGAGCCTACCTCCACCAAGGCTTGTAATAATAAGTAAATCGGACAATCCTGATTATTTTATTGTATCTGGACAGTGATCCAGATACTCTCAAAGTTTAATGGGATCTTAGTTGGACTAGGATCCATCCAATCAGTAGTATTCAGGCAATCCTACAAACAAACAGACTAACAAATGAAAATAATGCCTCCTTAGCAGAAGTACATATTAGTGGTTTCAGTCCACTGGTGACAATTGTTGGACATACGATATGCTGCTCCTAGTTACCCATGGCAACGTATAGAAAATACTGCTGATTAGTTCTTATTTGTATCTAGCAGTTAATCAGGGCATTAAATCATTAAGAATTGATAGGAGGAAAATACTAAAATAACACATCTATGAGAATTTATTTATTATTGTCCATTGTGTTCTAGGTCATACACATTTGTGTGAACTTGTGTATAATTCTCTTGAAATATTTTCACTTGTTAATTAGTCATACTTGGTGGAGCTGCATATTGAGAAATTTCTGTCAAATTAAACTTCTAGAATAATATTATGATTTACAACACATGCAAAACAAGTGTTAGACATTTTAAGGCTCAGTTAGAGAGTCTTGGTAATTCTTGTATTTTATCATTTTTTTCATACAGTATTCACACATCTTCGATGTGGTACTTTAATGTAACCTCTGTTCAAACAAGTGTCTAAAATCCCATTGTTTTATAATGCGTATTTTAACTACTCTTGCCCTCCATAAGGCGACAGGTGAAGATATTGTAATCCGGTCTGTTTGATTGTCTGTTTGTGTGTCTATCCGTGTGCATAATTCAAAAACTATACATCAGATCTGGCTTATATTTTTACACCATTTAGGGGTCTAACCATTATTGCCAGAATTGTTGTTTGTGTGTTTATCATTACTCATTGGTGAGGGTTTTTTGCCATCTCGGGCACTGTTGGTTTGGATCTGTTTTCAGCACCATTGTGGTGCTTGGAAATTGTTCCAGACTGTTGGGACTCAAACCTGAATAAGACACTTTTTAAGTCTAGCGAATGTCACATTTTTATGTATTTCTTGTATGTTGGGGACCCAGTCGCTTTTATGTTATCCATCGTTTATCTACATAGAGATAGTTCTTATATTCTATTCTGTACTTTAAAAGTGTTTAATCTCTGCCAGGCAGACTCTAAAGTGCAGAACTACTGAGTTCTAAAATATACCCATCTTAGACTACAGTTGATGTGAAACATAGGATAGTGTCAAAGTTAATGCGGATCCATTTGTTCCGAGATTGTGTCTAGACTGTAATACTTCTGGCAAATGCCATGGTCAGTAATCGCCTGGACTACTGCAACTCTTTACTTTATGGGGTAAGCAAGTCCAACATAGCTAAACTACAGAGAGTCCAGAATTCTCTTTGCCGCATCATCTTCAGACTTGACAAAATGAGTCATGTTACACCCTTTTTGAAAAAACTCCACTGGCTTCCAATTCAACATCGTATCTTCTTCAAGTATAATCTTCTGGTATTCAAGGCTGGCTATCAATTTTTCACAGGCCCCGTATCTTTCAGCTTTAATAAGATCGAGCAGTCTCACTCATGGCAACAGGCTATCTGTCTCCTCAACCCGCCCTAAAAAACACCTAGGCAGGCGTGGCTTTGCAGTAGCCAGACCAGCTGAATGGAACAAGCTGCCACAGACTGTCAGATCTCAGTAAACAATAGATGGTTTCAGAAGCCAGCTAAAGACTCACTTGTTCAGGCTGGCATGCCCCCCACCTTACTTATACCCTGGCGGGCGCTTTTCAGATGTCTGTCCCTGGACTCTCCCTTCTTGGACTTTAGCACATTAGAGGATTTGTATCAATTTTGCGCCCTATAAATTCTACTATTATTATTATTTACTTTTTGATTTACCTATTTATTTTTTTACCTACTTACTATTTATTTATTTACCTATTTATTTATTCGTGTTTTGGTTGAACACTTCTAATGCAATGAATATAGATTTCTTTAAAGAAAAATATGTAACCATTTGAAAGAACACTATATGAAGAAAATTACAGAAAAAATTATTATGTACAAAAAAATTCTAACACAAGCTGATTTCAGAAGTTACACAATAACCTGTTTCCAGCTTCTTTTATTTGTAACAGTTAAATTCGTGCTACTTACAGCTAATTGGCCCCTAAGATTATAACTCTCAATTTATTTTTGAATATGCCTCCTGATAAAACTTATGAAAGACTGTTACCCTGTAACAAATATGTAAAATCCCTTTGGCAAGGCTTCAACCTCTTCCCTCTTCACAGGGTGACCGAAAATATATTACAAAGGGGAACCAACTTACGAAAAAATTCGCTAAAACATTTCAAGTGAAGTATATTTCAGAATTTTCAGTTTTCATTTATTTGGCTAACGTGATCCCTGTTTAGCATAATACATATTTACAGCTGAATTCTTCAAGAAAGATCTCAAAATGATATCTGTCTAGTTGTGCACAAGGTAGATATTTGCACACATGTTTCGCCATATTTGAGAAAGCCCCCACTGGGTAGACATTAAATATTGTGTCTTTAAAAAAATGCAGCCTCCTTGTGTTGAAAGTCACCCAAATCAGATCAGTTCCATATCTATCTTCATTGATTATAATACCCAACAGTCTTAGCATGGAAAATTACATTTCAGTTCCTTGCTTGGTTTTTGCAGTGCCATTTGGATGGAGCATGCTCCCCCCAAAATAGCCAGGTCACAGGATGCACTGGATGCAATATCTGCTTTCCAAAATCTTTTAATTTTTTAAAATTTATTTATTTATTTGGGGTTTTACGTCACTTTCAACACTGTACAGGTCATATCACTACGGGTAGTTGGAAAGGCAGAGGAAACCAGTACATACAGTTGGTCAAGGTTCTGTACTGTAAACTGCCGACCAACGGCAAGCAACTACAAGCTTTCCCACTTGAGGCTGTGGCGGGAACCGAACCCCGGCCTCAGGGGTGGGAGGCAAGAGTGGTACCACTCTGCCACCATGGCCCCTGCTTTCCAATATCATCTGATACACAGATTTTACATCTTTCCCTGCTGGTGTCACAAGCTACAACCAAACAGGATTATCTTTAATTCATCCACCTTGTATTTGAATAGTATGTTAGGGGTCTTGGTGGCGCAGTGATAACACACTTGCCTCCCACCTCTGAGGTTGGCGATTCAAACAACAGACCTTATGTGGGACAACTGGTCGTTTCTTACCGATGGTCGGCAGTGTACAATTTCAATGAGCTAGCCAAGGATTGAACCCCGGAACCCTCCTTTCCGAGGTCCTGTACCGTAACCACAAGACCACAGAGTTTACTCTTAATTTTGTAAAAGCAAGATATTTTGTTACTTCTTGAAAGTGATGTGTACAACAAAATGATAATAATCTATGAAGTAAATATAGCTAACTAAAAATATAAAACAATGGTGTTGTTATGTAGACCTTTAACAATGTTATTTAAGTACTTATTTATACAGTAAATAATTATATAGACGAAATTTCTTGTATTTTGGCCTAGAAGTGCATGAATTATTCTATATTTTGCACACGTGTTTTTATTCTGGGGTGACCATGGAATACCAGGAAATTATAATGACATTCTGAAAGCTGATTAATCTGTTGTTTTCCCACATTCATGAATATTAATATTTACTGGACTGAAGTTCTTACATTCGAAAAAAATGAATTTTGCTTTATTCAAAATTGTAAGAGAAAAATAAGTAACAAATATATAGCCTTTTGCTGTCAATTTTATGTAACCACAAAATGTGAAAAAAGACAGAAATAGATAAAGGAAATACACAAAAGTCAAATAAAATGTGGGGTTCAGAAAAAAAATTAGTGATTCGGACCTTTTTTCAAATTTTAAAAGTAGAAGATAACAAATAGCATAAAGCATGAACCATCTTATCTTCATGCAATCACCAAATTATTATAACACTAGATTATTTTATACAATTGTGAAGATATATGCAAGCCCAACCTAAATTAAAAGTGAAGCTTGTTGGCAAATTCAGATAACTCTTCTTATTTATAAATGGACATCAGTTTACGTCTAGCATTTTAGTACTGTCATAAAGTAGTATTTAAAAAACCCGGAGGAATATAGACATAAAAATTAACAACAATTTGTCACGTTTTACTTTATATTATTCTGTAACAAAATTAGACAATCAGTAAAGAACTTATTCAATGAACTGTGGTTGACTTAAACCCTAATATTTCACCACATCCTTGGTGGATGGGAAACAGACAAGTGATATTTACTCCTCCTGTTGAATTTACTGTGTTTATTATAGTTCCGTTTATTTTAGTATTTTTTTCCTGGGAGTAAACATCGAATTAACTCCAACGCACTGTTTGAACAGCAGAAGAAGGGAAGGTTAGTTATGACATCATAACCACATACTCGAAACACACTCAGAAACTGGACCAAAGTGCAGGAGAAAGAGAAAACATCCTTGCGATTATTTGTATGTGAAGTTACACACACACTTATTGCAGATAGCCGTCTCCTAGCCTTGGAAAAGACTCTGTCTTTTGTGGTTCTATTTGTTTTTCTGGAGGCTTTGTGTAATGTAGTAATTTGATGGAGAAACCTTTCCCACCATGTCTTTATGTGGAGAGGAATGTTCCCCAGTTTTCTCTGTCAAAATTTCTATGGAGTGACAGTGATTTTCATGACTTTATTTTAATTCTTGGAAACAAGCAACAGTTAAAAAAGAATTCTTGTCTTTTAACACTCGGTTCCACAGCCTCAGAGCCAAAACAGAAAAAAAAAAAGATTTATCACCATATTTAGACATGGTTTTCACTTCTTTAAGCAAAATACCTTCACTATATCTGATCAGGCTGGTATCTTCACTGATAACTAATCAGACAGCCAGTCTGCTGTGAATATATTACTTTCAATAAATTGTAGGGGGCCACGGTTGCCAGAAGCTGGATTCAAACTTATGGTGGCAGCGGTGAGAGTCAACCAGATATACCATTGTAATAGTGATATATTGTTTTTCACCGAAAACAAACATTCAACGAAGCAATTAGGAATCTTAGAAATTACCAAAATCTACTTTTTACAATTTTTATATTAATTAGGTATCTCTTGGTCAGGTATTGTTACATATACTTACGAATATTTGTTGTAAAATACTTAGTTGAGCAGTCCGAAGGTAGACAATAGGTCGTAGATAGGACAGTTTCTGACGGATATTGGGTTTTGATGGAAGCAATTATATCTGGTGAGGGTTTATGCTGGATATTTTATAAATCTCCGAAATGCCAAGTTGAGATTAATTTAGCAAATAAATGCAATGTTCAAAGTTGAAACATTTTGGGAAATGCTGAAAGGCTAGTGATGTGATTACAGTGCAAACGTCCTTGCCACATGTCCAGACGGCAAATCAAATAAATGAAGAGAAATGAAAAACGAACGGCCATGAACGTGGCTAAGCACACGTTTGCGTAAGGAGGCCAAATCGTTTGGATAGAATTACCATTGTTTTCGGGAGGTTTGTATTTGGCAAACTATCCGATCAATGTTGTCTCCGTGCTTGTCAATGCATATTCGTGTTTACTAGACTGTCGATATTCATAACTTTTTTTATGTTTTGCAAGTTTGTTTACTCTCTGTTTTGAGTTAAAAAGCACAGCACCGATTAAAAAATGGAAATTCTGGACCTGTTTACAACAGCTGTGAACTATAAACCTGATGATGTAACAATGTTAAACAGTACATGGAGAAACAACAAAGATTGCTTGTTTTTAATATCCATGTCATAGTAAAGAACACAAAATCAGTAACTAACATTAAAAGGAATTCAATGCAAAACACACTTTTTACAAAATAGCACACTGGTTATAAAATGTGATTACTCTATTTATTTTTATCGTGTTTTTTCTGATTTTCTTTTGTGTGTTTTGCTCCCCAAACTGTTATACCACTTATATATACCATTTGAAAGTAATGAGATGAATTGTGGAGATCTTTAGTTACAATCACAAATTTCATCAAATTTCACAATGATGAATTATCAAATTTGATCCACTTGTTTACAATGGTCCCTGAAGACAAGACGCATATAACACAAAGACGTTGATGAAGCTTACATCAACAATAACATATGTATAGCATCTCTTTGTGTATCAGAAAAATATATAGGGCATGTAAGTTGCATCAGCCCCTTTTTTTGTCTTTAGTAAATTTAGTTTGTTTGGTTTTTTTTTGTTTGTTTGTTTTTACAAACATTATGATGTGTAAATTAAATTCATTTGATTTTGTTCATAAATAAATAAAACTAGACAAAAGGTTTTTGTACACAAAAACAGTTTGCAATTTTATATGAGATGCTAAAGGACTTATGTGAATGAGTAAAAACGGAGGGACACAAGATCAAACCTGTCCACATGAAAAACACTCCCAGTCCATGATTACATTACGTTGTTTTTACCTTGCAAACCTCTAGGACCAATAATAAGCAAGTCATAAGCACTTTTAAGTTTTGTTATTGTCGTTTGACCTTGAAGGAGAGGCCCAAGGACAAATCAGACCACATCAGAAGACTCCCAGTCCATGATTACCTATATATGTCACTTTCACATCCCACAACTCTAGGACCAATAATAAGCGAGTTATAAGCATTTTTAAGTTTGGCTACCCTAGTCTGACCTTGAGGGAGGGGTCCAAGGTCAAATCTGTCCACATCAGAAGATACCCAGCCTATGTTTACCTATAGGTTGGTTGATATTGCAAACCTGTAGGAACAATAATAAGGGAGTTATAAACACTTTTAAGTTTGGTTATCTTCGTTCGACCTTGAAGGAGGGGCCAAGGTCAAATCTGACCACATCAAAAGACTCCCAGTCCATAATTTCCTATAGCTTGGCTTGACATTGCAAACCTCTAGGACCAATAATAAGCAAGTTATAAGCACTTTTAACTATCCTGGTTTGACCTTGAAGGAATAGGTCAAATCTGACCACATCAGAAGACTCCGATCCCATGATCTCCTGTAGGTCAGTTTCACATCCCACAACTCTAGGACCAATAATAAGCGAGTTATAAGTGCTAGTTTAGTATGTTTTTACCAGTTGATAATCAATCACCCCCAACCAGTAAATTATGGCCTAATTGACCTCAAAATCGACTGGTACCTAGATTTTGATGTGAGGAATAGGCTTACCAATTTGGTTGACTTGCAGGCTGTACTTTCAGAGAAAATCTGGTGAAACGGAAGTACAAGGGAAAAAATATATTTTTGATCATGTGATAAAGGTCAAGGTCAAATTTATGCCCGTCAAAAACTTTTCCATGCCTTTAGAAGAGAAGTGCCAAATATAATTTTGATAGGCCTAATATCAATGGAGATATACAAGGCAGATGATAATGTGGTGGCTGTCTGAAAACTGGGAAGAAAATTTATAATTTTTTGAGGAAGTACTGGATATTCGATTGGGGACTCTACCATTGAGCACTTGTTTTTGGCACATGAACAAAGTAACCAAATATTCTTTGTTAAATGCTTCAACAAAAATGTGTAGGGCTTTGTTTAATTGACACAAAGTACATTGCAAGTGTATAAAAATCATGAATCAAATGCGTTAAGAAACTAGCAATCGAATACAGTTAGTATTTGTAATTTATTTTCTTCTTTTCTGTTTTGCAGTTTGAGAAGGCATATCTTCATCTGTGTCATAATGTTCTAATACAGAGCATTAGGCTGCAGGTGTACACATGGTACTTTTCTCTTTGCCAGCCTTGTTTCCAAAGGGGACACATATAACTAATACAAATTCTATGTCCGTTCCATTTAGGAGTTTTCCAGTGCAATAGCTTGACCATAATTTCCAACAATAGTAGGGATTGCGTAAATTGTGTGGCACAAATGGGCATCCCAAAGGTAGTCTAATATATGTGGTGTACAGAATTTTATTTATTTATTTATATGGGGTTTACGTCGCTTTCAACACTGTACAGGTCATATCACGATGGGGAGTTGGAAGAGCAGAGGAAACCAGTACATACAGTTGGTCAGGGTTCTGTACTGTAAACTGCCGACCAAAGGCAAGCAACTACCAGCTTTCCCACTTGAAGCCGTGCCGGGAACCGAACCCCAGCCTCAGAGGTGGGAGGCGAGAGTTGTAGACGGAAGAATGCCGATCAAGAAGAATGTCCATCAGGTACTATGCCCATCAGAACAATGCCCATCAGATGCTTTGCCCATCAATTTTTAGAGGTGGAATTTTGCCGATCAATTGTTTTTACCCATCGATTTTTTTTTATGTAAACCTCACTAAGTTAAATATTACTTGTAAGTAAGTAAAAACGATTTTGTAAGTTATTCCGACTGCTTATATACATTACTGGGGATTAAATTTTGTTTTGTAAATGACCTGAAAGTGAAATATTTACTGCAAAGGCAATAGTCTTACATATTGAATTTTCTGTAATATTAACAGTTCTATGGTCCTGAGTATTTAACAAAGGCCAATTTGAGTAGGAACCATATTAATCACAAAGAAACTGTCTGTGAACGAGATCAATAATAAATAACCCCAAATTCTTTGATGCAACCCCTTTTGATTGTTATTTCAAGCATGTTTGTAAAAAGTGCAATTGGGAATCTATTTTGTCAGTGGGCTATAAACAACATTAATGTAATCCAGGTATGAAAGGAAACGTATAAAGAAGAGGAAACTGTTGATAATGTTTCCAAAGCCACCAAGTAGGTGTTGTTTAGCTAATTAACGTGAAGTAAAAAAATGATGGGTAAATTCCACCCCTGAAAAATTGCTAATGGACAAAATTCCTGATGGACTTTGTTCTGATGGGCATAGTACCTGATCGGCATTCTTCCTGATGGGCATTCTTCATGTGGAGTGTCACATTTGTCACACCATGTAAAATATGACATTAACGGGAACCTTTTAAAAATAGCACAAAAACCAAAAGAGCACTTCCAGAGTGCAGGCCTCTTTTTTCATTTTAGCCCTCATAATCAGATTGGATGACCGCAAAAATCCAGTGTAAATAAAAATTCTGAAAATCAGACATATTATTGTGTCCAAAATATGATCTGGGTGGTTTCCAATATTGAATCACTTCTCCCTTT
This sequence comes from Sabellastarte sp. h YS-2021, assembly GCA_964017235.1. NCBI lineage: Eukaryota > Metazoa > Annelida > Polychaeta > Sabellida > Sabellidae > Sabellastarte > Sabellastarte sp. h YS-2021. Next base: position 76,182,323 of record OZ024929.1, on the reverse strand, counting down.
GGTTAGGTCCTCCCTACATAAAAAAATTCACAAAGATCCATTGACTTTTTTTTAGTAATGTTGAACACAAAGGCACAAGGGGTGAAAAATCATTGAAAATGGTACTATAGCGTGTGGGGTTTTTTTTTGCTGTTGTATGCAGAGTGTTGGCCGGATATATCCTCCCAAAATTATATCACATATTTTCCTTTGGACAGGTCCTACATACATAAAAATCGTAAAGATGGATTCATTGGGTTTAGAGTAATTACAAAAACTGACTGACACATAAACAAACAACCCCAGAAACATAACCTACTTGATGGAGATGATAACCAAACCCTAGACCAATCATTACATCAGTGGAAATCAGAGACCTAAAGAAGTCACAAAAATTCACTAATGTATGCCGAGAGTTTCCTTTTGAAAAAGTCAAGGAAGGGGATTTTCTCACAAGCAAAATTTTACACATCTGACACTGCAATTACTTCCAGTGAATTCCCTGGAAGAGAGCCAATCAAACAACTCACATGTAATGAAATGAAAAAAATAGCAAACTGATTCCCCACTGTTCAGATCACACGTGTGTTTTACACACGAGTTACTGACTATACATGTTGGTGTATATTTGTAATCAATCTCCCCCTCTCACCCAATAAACATGTCTTGGCACAGAGGAAAATAGGTTAAAACCATGTTGGGGTTAAATAAACAAGACTTTTTGTCTGATCAAAGAGGAGAAGTATTTGTTTTGCACAAGTCCTTAGATAATACCTTGGCATAACCAGTACAATTGACAAATATTTCTGTTTTGGCTTGCCCTACAAATAATAATATAGAGCAGATTGGTGTCTTTTAGCCTGGGCAAACATAATCAATCCTGGATATTTGCATTATGCAAGGAAGAACTACCATTAAGGCATTATAACCACCAATGAATTGATTACAATTACCTTTGCTCTTTTTGTTTCTTTTACAAATAACACTTGTAATGTACTAAACAAAAATTTGCAGGAAAATTGAATGTAATCTAAGCATGGTTTTATAGCACTCACTCTTTATACTATAGAAGATTCTAAAGACTATCACTGTTACATAATCATATAGTCAGTGTTTAAGTAGAGGCTGTTGAAATCGTGAGAATGCTAAACCAGATATGCTGAATAAAATGTAAATTTAATCGAATATAATTCATACTTATAGAACGCTTAATCTATGTACGACCAACTTGTAAGGCACAAAACATTATCATAATTTAATTGAGTAAACAAAATAAACATAATTGAAGCAATTGAATGTGCATGGGTCGTAAACGAGAGACCTAGGAACAAAGAAAAAATTTTTCAAAATCTTTGACTCAGCAAGTAGGTAGTAACTTTTGAGAGGCGGACCCAGCTTTAAATAAGGGGGGGGTCACGTGCCCACGGCATTCAGGAACCAGTGCAGGATGTTCAACTTTTAAACCTATGCCTGTTCCTTTGAGTTCACTGTCAAATCCTGAACATTTTAAGGGGGGTGCGGGTGTTCGATCCCCCGAAGCACCCCTCTGGATCCACTTGTGCTTTTCCCGATTTAGTTCTACCCGAGTAACAGTGGAGACTTAGAGGCCAGTGTTTTTTGTGCCTTACAAGTTGGTCGTACATAGGCGGATGAAAAGTCTGCACAAAAGATTGGTCTTGTGACTGTTTTTTAATCCACAAACACTTCCCGTGTCAGTCTGTAGCAGATCTGTAGCAGATCCGGTTAGATCCGGCAATGATTTTACCGATATTTTTGGCACAGAAACGTCAAGGATGCAAGGGATGCCACAAGGACATCCAGGATGGGTTTAGGGACAATAAGGACACTCACAGATGAGCTACGGATGCGATATGGAAGAGCTAAATATACCCTGATCAGATAAGGTCCGAGACTTTACAGAAACATCCAACAGTGTGATTTTTCCGTAGCATCCTAGGGATCTTATCTGATCCTTGGTATGTCACTACGGACCACATTATGCCACTAGAGATCTCACAAGGACATTAGGGATGTTACAGATGACCTTAAGGACACAAAAGATGATCCGTAAATCACTTAACATTTTCCACATTAGGAAACCTGGCACGATCCGGTGGACGGGCCTTGGATGTGTAACTGGGGTCCAAGTTAGTATGATTCTGAGGACAAATTAATGACAATGAAGACCATCCATAAGTCACCACCATTAACGATTGACAGGAGGGAATTAGGAGTCACATGATGAAAAGTCTTTCTTTCAGACAGTTTGCTTGTGGAATGACCTCTATAAAAGTAAGAGAAAGAGACAAAGACGCGAAGCATGATATTTTATGAATTTTCAACCGATATGGGAAAATCCTGAAGACTGTTATACCACAAAGAAGTAGATGAAAAATACAGGGAACAAGGAATAAACTTAATGCACAAAAAGGTATTGACAATTATTTTTTTCTGGATTATTACAAAAAGGATGACTAAGCTTGATATGTTCGGTATCAGTCTGACGAGTCACTTAGACTTCAAAGAATGAATGCTTTACTGTGGTGACTGGTCATGGTAAACATCAAATAGGGCTGTTCCATATTCAAGATACATCTAATCTTATCTAATGTGGAATTTTATTGCTAATTTCCATTCAATGAGTCTCTACGGCACAACTGAACATAAACAAGGTAATTAACGGTAATACAATGACATAGCCAGGTCATACCAAGAAGACACCAAGGTGACAGGGTGTGAGGGATAGGAGTTTACAAATAGGGAAGTTTTGAGCCTTTCCCTGAAGGAGGAAATTGATGTTGCGCTGCGTACATTACCAGGATTAGATGCAGCCTCAATTTTGGCCATCTTGGGACATCTATCTAGGCCCCCACGGGCTATTCTGTACATCCCACCCCATCCAGACCATTTTCAGGCCATCCGGTGCAAAAGGCAGCATCCTTGATGGTTTTGAACAGCTTAGAATTTTACACAAATGGCCACAATGACCATCTACTGTTACTGGTGGTCCGGGAGTATCAGTTACAACCTCATGTTGCCTATTGTGGCCCAGAGTTGTACAATATTTTCACTGAAATTGTGATATTTTTTTCAGTTACTTATACTGTGCGTCTATAAAGCATAGTTTTCTCTGGATTATTCCAAAAAGTTGCTCTTTTATACTGTAATTATCACAAGAAACAAAACAAGCTGATCAGTGTGATTTAGAGGACTACCCAATATTCTACAGGCATCAGCACAGATGGCCTGTGCTTCATCCTAAGTTAGATTAAGTTCCATACAGGGTGATCTTTAGCCCAGGACAGCATGTACAGCCATCCCTTGGCAAACCGTGGGGGCAATCACAGGCATGCAAAAGTATACATGCCGTTGCCCGGAAGGCACCCAGGACCATCTGGATATATATTTTTTTTAATCTGGCATTCTCTCGCATCCCCAGACCACAGTAGGTGGATATCTGAACACATTGGGTGGGGGGAGGGGGTCTTCACAGATGTAGGCTCTGATCTGGACATTAGATAGGAGGCATTCGAGATACCAATATCCAGTGTAGCAGGCCAGATTCACTCCTAGAAAAACCCCAGTTACACTTTGGACTAGGCCAGATTATCTCCCTAGTGTATAGATTTGGCTAGCCCATTTTTCACCATGGGACGTATTCTGGGCTATGCCAAATTATACCCCATTCCCATATTATGACTGGTTATTAGTCGCTATGGTGGCACAGTGATCACACACTCACCTCTTACCTCTGTGATCAGAGTTTGAGTCCCCACCTGACCTCATGTGGGAAAGCTGGTAGTTGCTTGCCATTGGTCGGCAGTTTACAATACAGAACCTTGACCAACTAAATGTATGTATTGCCCTTCCAATTTATTTTCTGATTATTACAAAAAGGATGACTAAGCTTGACATGCTCGGTATCAGTCTGACAAGTCACTTAGACTTCAAAGAATGAATGCTTTACTGTGGTGACTGGTCATGGCAAACATCAAATAAGGCTGTTCCATATTCAAGATACATCTAATCTTATCTAATGTGGAATTTTATAGCACTTAATTTCCATTAACGGACAGTCTCTAAGGCACAACTAAACATAAACATGCGAGAAAGCTGGTAGTCGCTTGCCATTGGTCGGCAGTTTACAATACAGAACCTTGACCAACTAAATGTATGTATTGCCCTTCAAATTACCCGTCACAATATAACCAATTAGGTAATAGGCATGACGTAAAACACTAAATAAATTAATATAACTGGATACATGATAAGGTGAGGACAGATAAACTTCAGCTTTGCCCATTTTAAGCCCTGGGTTTTATTACGACTGGTCAATTTTTAACTGAAGTAAATTTTGGTTGGGAATTTTATCTGCCCTGTTACACTGGGCGGCAGTTCATCATTAACTTGTCCAAACTTAATATTACACCATAACAATGTGATTAAATAACACTATTATAATTGTCAACACCTTATAAAAGGGTTTATAAGATATCTGAGGTGGAATCATCTTATGCAGGTGTTCCACTGGATCCGACCGGCCGGTAATTATGCATTTTTGGAGAGTCGGGACCAATGTTTACAAGGTCGGTTAGGGTCGTTTGTAGTTTCCCGGCCTGTCGGGGAGAGTCAGTGAAATTTCAAACATATGTTTGATATTTCTTTGACCGTTGTCGACCCTTGTAACAGACCCTAAGTTCATCCACCTAGCAACAGGCCTGTCGATTAAATTAACGGCCTGTCGGTTACACTTCCAGGCTTGTTGTTATCACTTACAGGCTTGTCGTAATATGAAGCCGGCTTGTCTTTTGTAACTGTAACATTTCCAGCATTATGTGAGGTAAAACTAGATTGGGCCAACTCGGCGCCAACATATCCCCAGACAGGTCATCACTCACGCCACAGGTTTTGATCGGGAATTTTTTAAAACATAATTACCCATTATTATATGAACTTCAGCACATCAATCTACTCTGTTTATATCTTCCAAGGAAGATGGTGTATCCCCAGACGCCGAATACATAACTCAAATTATATTTTCAATCTTCCTGCAATGATAACTCTAAACCTATTTTCAAAGTATTTAAATGATTGATGATTGAATGTCCATTCTAAAATAATAATCCCAAAAGAGCATATCTGTTTCTATATTTGTTGACAAATAAAATATTATTTTTAACTCAACTCATCATACTTTTCAATCTTCCTTCAAAGTATTTAAATGATTGATGATTCAATGTCCATTCTAAAATTCATAATCCCAAAAGCGCATATCTGTTTCTATATTTGTTCACAAATAAAATATTATTTTAAAAAAAATTATTTATATTATTATTTTATTATATTATTTTTAGAATTTGCAAATTGTTTTCAGTTATTCATTTCCTCTATACCTATATATGTGGTCCATATATATGCAACCTAAATATGTGACACAATCTCAGTTCTGACTCCCCTTTGTGTTATATGTAATGAAGCCCACCACCTCCCACCCCCACCCCTCTCCCCTTCTCCACACCTCTCTCACTATTACACAAGATCTGCAACCCCATTGAGTTCTTTGTTTCTCATCTGATATCATTAAATACCTTTGTTTATTTAGTGTCACTCAATATAGCTGGAGGTCCCAGAGGTGGGTGGGGGGAATCCGGGTGGGGGATGCATAAATGGTAAACAAACAATCTATATAAAAGGGGTACTCAAATACAAAAAGAATTGAGAATTTTAAGTATGTGATTATCAACTGAAATGAGTTCATAACTGTAGGAGCTGTGTCAAAATTAACTGAGGCAAGTTGAATAAAACTGGGCTAGTTGAGGGTTAAAAATCCCCTACTTTTACTACATAAGGATAAAATTTCATTAATATTGGGACTTAAAGCTCACTTAAAGTGTCCATTTTGTCTACTTGAATATGTTTAACCAGTTTCATTTTAAAAAGTTAAAAACTCAGCAAGCAGAGGTATAACACACAAAAATAAGTTCTTAAAAGACTAAGATAGCCATAACATTATTAATATTCAAAATTTAAATAGACAGGCATTTCCTTTTAAAAATTCAAAGATTTCAGCTCTATAACCCACATAGTTTGACAGTTACTGGGCTTTAAAGTGGCATAATGTCCATAAATTGGGTTTCTGTGGGCATTTTACAATTGTTAAAGAGACCTTAGCAATTAAACAACAGATCTGAAACTTTTTGGGGGACATACATAACAAACAAAAATTATATATAATACAGTTTAAGACTTGTCACACTAAGCATTTCCAAATAACAGGGCAAAATACGGAAAAAATGTCCAAAAAGGCACTTGGGCGAGTGTCTATGGCCCTCATACACAGGTTAAATGTCTACTAAAAACCTTGATTTTCGGCATATGTAAAAAGGACATAATAATGCATTCCCAGATGGGATTTCAGCTCCATCAATCACATAGTTTAACAGTCACAGGGCTTAAAGGTGGTTAAAAAGTCCAAATATTGGGTCTCTGTGGGCCTTTTAGAGATCTCGATGTGGCTTTCAAATTAAAGCTTCAGACTTAAAATTTGTTACATACTAAGATTACACATAGAATATGTATCTAATAAAGTTTGAAACTTCTCAGACTTACCATTTCCAAGTTACAGAGCAAAATATGTGAAAAATGTCTTAAAAGGGTCACTCAGGTGGGTGTTTAAGGTCCTCATACACAGGTTAAATGTCTACTTGAAGCCTTGATTTTTGGCACATGTAAAAAGAACATAATAATGTATTCCCAGATGAGATTTCAGCTCTATCAGTCACATAGTTTAACAGTCACAGGCCTTAAAATTGGCAAAAAGTCCAAATACTGGGTCTTTATGGGGCCTTCTAGAGACCTAAATGTGGCCTTCAAATTAAAGCCTCAGACTTAAAATTTGTCACATACTAAGATTACACATAGAATATGCATCTAATACAGTTTGAAACTTCTTAGACTTACCATTTCCAAGTTACAGGGCCAAATATGTGAAAAATGTCTAAAAATAGTCACTCGGGTGGGGATTTATGGTCCTCATACACAGGTTAAATGTCTTCTTAAAGCCTTAATTTTTGGCACATATATAAATAACATACTAATATCTTCCCAGATAGGATTTGAGCTCTATCAGTCACATAGTTTGACAGTCACAGGGCTTAAAAGTAGCAAAAAGTCCAAATATTGGGTCTTTGGGAGCCTTTTAGAGACCTCAATTTGACCTTCAAAATTAAAGCTTCAGACTTAAAATCTGTTACATACTAAGATTACACACAGAATATATATCTAATACAGTTTGAAACTTCTCAGACTTACCATTTCCAAGTTACAGGGAAAAAGATGTGAAAAATGTCTTATAAGGGTCACTCGGGTGGGTGTTTATGGTCCTGATACACAGGTTAACTGTCTATTAAAGGCCTAAATGTTGGGGCACATATAAGAAAACACATAGATATATTCCCAGATGATATTTAACTTAGATGAGAGACATAGTTTGAAAGCTACAGTGCTTGAAAGTGGCAAAAAGTGCATAAATTGGGTCTCTGTGGGCACTTTTGAGACCTTAAGTCGACCCCTTTGGGTAAACCTACAACCCTAAAATTTTCTACAGACAAGGATTACATATCAAAGTTATACCTAGCGCAGTTTGAGACTCATCAGAATTACCACTTCCAAATTATAGGGCAAAATATGTGAAAAGTATAGCAAAAAATCCCCAAGTGGGGGTATTTATGGGCCTCAAACACAATTTTCTCCTCAACTTAAAGTCGTGATTTTCGGCACATGTACTAAGAACATATTAATGTGTTGTCAGGTAAAATTTCAGCCAGCTGAGCATCATAGTTTGTGACCTACAGGGCTCTAAGTGGCCAAAAGTCCAATTTCTGACCTTAAGGTGGCCCTAAGTTCTTTTTTACTGGGAGTTTAAGGTCACCTTAAAATAGGGATCTTCCTTTGGGCACCCTTAACATGTGTACCAAGTTTGAAAAAAAAATATTAATTTGTTTTTGAGTTATCGCGTCCACAAGGAAATTTCTACGGCGGCGGCGGCGGCGGCGGCGGCAGCGGCGCGACGGACCTGAATCCAATATATCCCCGACTTTCGTCTGGGGATATAAATATGATCAAAAATTATGTCAAGAATGACAAAGAAACAATGCTAGTGATCATAGTTTTGAAGTTAACCGATAGTGAAGCTCCTCATGTATGCTTTAAATAATTAAGAAACCTAAAAAGGGGGCTTATTTAGTCACACAATAAACAAATTCTCGGCATATTTCACCAGAGCAATTTTTTTTAAAAGTTAAACTATTTGGATCCAATCACAATATATTTCTGCTCACTGTAAAAAAACAATAAACATATTTTGGGGAAAAAGAGGATCAAGTGTTGACCAATCAACAAATCTAGAACTAGGTCACCAGTAAATATTTGCATCCCATCACGTGACCAGAACTACAGCTCGAAATTGGAGTGTAAAAGGCAGCAACAAGCAGAAGGTTTTCATTGTCACGTGAGAGATTGTCAGAAGCACACCTCCCTGTGCTTGTTTGCACAGGAAGTAACATTTTTAATGAAAATTTCATATTTTAAGTGGCTTTTTCATTCATAATCTAAAACAGACATACATTGACTTATTTCTAATATAATATTTAAGCAAAAACGTGGAAACTATAATTAAAATAACAAAAAAAAAATTTGGACATTTTGGTCACGTGATGGGATCCAAATATTCAGCCTTGACCTAGTTTAAGAATTGTTTATTGGTCGACACTTGATCCTCTTTTTTCCCAAAAATTCATCAAAAACTGTAATACCGACTGAAAGTCTGGTCGTGGGGTTTTATGTTTCTCCAGTCCTGTCTGTTTATCAGTACGGCTTGTCGGGAACTGCTACGGCTTGTCTGTTAGGGGTTTAGGGCTTGTCGTAGCACTTCTACGACTGGCCGTGCAATAAACATCTCCAACCCTATGTCTTGTCGGGGTTGTCACCACGTCCTGTCTGTAAGTGTACCATCCTGTCGGGGATTTCTTAACCGACTCCCCATTTTCGTGCCTTTTTTTCTACGATCCTACAACTTTCAGGACTGACCTTAAAGTTGTAGGGTTGGATACAGGGTCGACTCCAGTGGAACACCTGCATCAGTTTTCTTAGTTCAATTTCCGCAGTCCTCTAAATCATTGGTTATAACATTTAATCTAACATTTTACAAAAATGTAGTATAGTTTTTATATGTCTTAATAGTGTATTTAGCTCATATTTGAAAACAAGAGGGTCAAAGATGCTCCAGAAGGCAGGTTGCACAGGCAGCAATAAGGTTAGTGACTGCTGTAATTAAATTAAGAAACAAAGAAAGAAATGTTAGGTCACCAAGTTAAGGTGAATGTGTTAGGCGTGCTAAGAAATGTAAAACTTGTAATCTAGGTTACGTAACTGTATCTATGCTATAAATGGACAAACAAAAGGATGGAATTACACCAATTTCAAAAGCAACTTAGCTATGATGGTGATCTATATCCCTGTCACGTTTGAATTCGATTGGACAAACCGTTTTCAAGTTAGAGTCCGGAAACGGAAATTTTGACAGACAGACAAATGGACAAAAGCGGACAAACGAATGGACGGAATTACACAAATTTCAAAAGCAACTTAGCTATAATGGAGACCTATATCCTTGTCAAGTTTGAATTCGATTGGACAAACCATTTTCGAGTTAGAGTCCGAAAACGAAAATGTGGACGGACAGACGGACGTTGGACACATCAATCTAATAGGTGGGTTGGTTATACGCAACCTACCTAATTACGGATAAGACAGATGGCAATTTAGACACTATCCATTGTTCTTTACTTCAAGCAATGTACTGGGATTTCTCATCTACATAAATTGATTTCAGGTTCACAGAAAACAAATATAGGCCACATTTCTTGGCGTCTTGTCATATATATATATAATAAGTGCATAACTGAATGGTAAATAACTAAGTTTGTCCCACATAGTTCTGTCTGGTAAATACCATCATCCTATACAGCTGGCATGTCATCCTTAATATAGATCAAATTCATTTTTGAGCAATGTAGGACAATTGATTTTAAGTGAAATCCAAGGGGCCACGGTGACACAGTGGTAGCACACTCGCCTCCCACCTCTGATGTCTGTGGTTCAAACCCTGGACGTTATGTGGGAAAGTTGGTAGTTGCTTACTGATGGTCGGCAGTTTAAAGGACAGAACTTTGACCAACTGTATGTATTGGTTTCCTCTGCCCACAAAACTACCCGCCGTGATAGGTGTTGACAGTGTTGAAATCGACGTAAAACACCCAATAATTAAATTAACTAAAATCTAATACCTAGATCAGATTGTTCTGAACTGGCCCCAGGAGCTACATACAAGTCCAAAATATATAACTTATCCAGGCTAATTTCTGGCTCAATTGCATATCTTCGTTGTGTACATTAGTCAGGATTCGTATTAAGGCAGGACAGTACATTTGACACAACATAGAGTGTTGGCAACATATGGCAACATTTTGTGGCACATTTTTGGAAATAGTTATTACATTCTCTCATAAGCTGTATTAAAATATACAGACAGCATGATTGAGGGGGGAAACAGAATTGTTTTATTATGCAGCTTGTTTGTTAACATCGATTACCTACATACAAGTTCAATTTACGGCATAATAAGGGCAAAAATTAAAATACATGTTGTTATGACTGCATTGTCAACAATCTGAATGGCTAGAACAAAAATTTTTGCAAAATTAATCCACAGTGCAAGGGAGCATAGTCCCCTTATATAAAATTTCAAAGTTAGGATTTTACATCCAGTTCAACAGCCAGGGTCATATTAGGACAGGGCCACATCATTATGTCATTTGTGGGAGTCGAAGCCATACAGAGGTGACAGCCTGGGGTTAGATGTCAAACTTGCTAATCCACTAGGCCACTGAGGACCTATTCCCCTAATACAGACATAGATTCTACCACTCAAATTTCCCTATATTCGTGCTCTTGTTTTCTTGATGCAATCTTTTCAAAGATTATTCATGACTGGATTTAACCGGTCACACATCATAATATTGAGGTCAAGCAACATTAAACCAAATTAATTAATTCCAGGATCGATGAGGCAAGAAAGTCATACATCCAACCAGGAGCCATTCTCAGCCAGCTATGTATTTTAACCAACGATAACCCCCAAGGAAATGTGCAATGAATTCATAGAGAAAAAATATCACACGTGGATACTAAATATTCTGATAAAGAGAATTCTCTTGAGCTAAGAACTGAACTTTCATGAGATAATGACCTAATCACTCATACGCTGAGTCAAAGCTGGTAAAAGAGCATTATTTAAAAATCACCTGCCTGTCATATGACACTGAATTTAATATGCTAAACTTGCAAATGTCATATAATTAATATACATATCAAAGTGGAGTAACACTACTTTGAAAATGCGGGTTTTAAAAAGGATTTCAAGGTCAAATGGGCGATATGCAGGATCTCAGTCATAAGTCGTTAGTTTTGAAGTAATAGCAAACAATTGAACAAACCCAAAAACTAATCCAGATTCCCACTGATATATAATCCTACACCAGTCCATCTATTATAATATTGGGATACTTGAAAAAAATGATAGGCCTTATAACCTAATAACCTGACAATCAAGACTGATGAAGAAAATTAGTGATATAAGCCCAATCACTCCTCTGTGGTCGTAATTGGCAGACTTAAACAACCAGACTGCTCTTGAGACAAGAAAACTCGACTCCATTCTCACTGAAGAATTGTGTAGTTGGTCGTAGCACCCTAAAGATTGGTTGGGACTACTTAAGACAAAAGACAAGTCCTAACACCTAAAGATTGGTTGTAATACCCAAAAGATAAGTCATTTCATCCTGTTAATATTTTGGTAAATATCTTTGATCACTGTTATATTACCCTCCCCACCTTCACAACTGAAAAAAAAAGAATGTGCTTAGGAGGCAAACTCACAAGAGTGAAATAGGGTTAGAAGTTCTGTATGATTCGATTGTAAATCTTTCTCTGTGGCGATCACTTGTTTTTTGTTTAAAACTTAACGGATGAACAAATGGTTTCTGAAAACCTCCTTATTAAATAAAATACTGGATGTAATTGTTTTAGAATGTACATATACTTTATTAATCAAGAAACCAGCTGTTATTTCAGATTAGTTATTACTTCCAACAGGGAGGTTATGTTTTGAATCTATTCACTTGTCTTTTTTTGCCATTTCTGTAACACTAATGAATGCACCTTTCTAAATGATTTTATGTGAATAGAGACTCGCCAAAGGAAGAAGTAATCAAATTTTAGGAAAGATCCGAATCATACTCCCGATACAAAATAATCCAAAACTTTTAGTAGTCCTATTTTAATAATTTAGGATTTGTGGTCGAGATATATTCCTGACATAATAAGAAAGCAGTAGTTGGTGAGGCCTGCACTCTGAGAGTGTTTACAAAGTATGACATTTGATATCTTTTTTTTCTTTAAGTGGCTACGTTAGTTGAAAGTGGGGAAAGTAAATGGCCAAACTTGACTACACATCTTCATTTATCACTCTTATCGCTGTCTTTTTTTTCTTTTTTTGGTGGGTGTTACAACTTATACATAATTATAATAATAAATACAGTATACTTATCTCTGATCAATTAAATAAATCACCATTCTATTCAATTGTATTTACACAGTATTTTTAGCTATAAGGAAATGTCATACTCTATTTCATTTTCAACCAGAAATAACCTTATGGAGTAAAAATGAAACCTAAAAAGCTTTGTATAAAATAAGGACATTACCTCAAACAGAAATTATTCAGACTTTAGCTATAAGGAAATTAGTGGTAGCTGTTATGTTCTTTCTATTTTTGTAATTGGAAGTTTTATAAGGAAAACAACAATAAAACAAGAAATTTACTGTTTTGCTTTTAATATATCTAATATTTACCACATTAAGTCTCTTTTTATGGACCAAGGCCTCCACATTAATTTTCAGTTTCTGTTCGAAGCTACAGTAAGAAAATTATATTTAAAAGAACATATGATAACCAATCTTAAAATTTATAAACCACTTCTTGGGAGATGAACTACAAATGAATAAGGGAAAATTTAGGAATTACCAACAACTGTACACACATACATAGGCATGTCCAATACAAACAATTGAAAGACATTCATTGACATATTAATTAGTGGTACTGAACTCCAGAAATAACGTGCTTTATAAAGCCTGTTTAAATACTGTCTAATAATATAAAAAAGTAATTTTATAATTCTTCTTTAAACTTAAAATATACAATCAGGCTCACCCATAAAATCACCCACTATATTTGGCTTTCCCCCTCATAGGTTTGATACAATTAAGTCTCATTATATTTAGAGATTACTTTGATGTTGATTTGTTTCACTTTATGATTTGGGGTATTCCCTATTGCGTACTTCACCCACCCCAAGTGAAACAAATCAACATCAATAGAATATTGAAACAATAGGCACAAATCCAATTAAGAAATCATTCCAATGAAAGACATAGACACAGACATCAAAGGAATATTTTAATGCTTCTGAGGCTCAGGAAACACATTTCATTTTAGTTTCTGCAATTAAACACTTTTTGTTGAGGTTAGATAAGTTAAACATATTTATATCTGTACAAGGGTCAAGGGGGTTGAGTCCCTTTCAACAGATCATTGGTCATAGACAGGCTCTTAGTGAATCTCACATGTTGGTATAAGCTGGTATCGAACCCACTGATACAAAATTGAGGGACAAGTGATTAATTGCCGACCTTGCCAACCCACCATCACGTTAATTATAATTGAATTCTATCAATGGAAAAGTTTGTGTTATGATAACACTGTTATCCATATGAAACACGTGCAATATTAAATATCAAATAATCTGTCATGCAACATCTGCTTCAACTTTTAACCAAACAAAACAAAATGATCACCAAAAGGGGGGGGGGGGGGGGGGGGGGGGGGCAACTTTGATTCTGATATCTGGTGTCTATATACTTTTTTCAATATTACATCATTCTTATTAGAAAATACTTGAATGGCATGTATCTTACAATCATACCTGTCATATGTCAAGTGTGTGTGTGACCTGATTCTCAAAATATGCTGAGGAAATAATGTCAAGTGGTCCAACAGTGATTACATAACTTTTCATATTACTAAAAATAGTCTCCACTCCTTCTGTCCTATGCTGAGCATAAGTTGTTCAGCTATTCATGTACTGAGCCAATTTTACATTAAGGATGGTGCACACTAAATATAAGTGTTATTCACTGGAAAAGTATTGCTAATATTTATATATGCAGATTGCTGGTTCAATGTCACATCAGCATGAATTGGAATTTATAGTCTTTACTCAGGCTTAATTTGAAGAAGGGTCGACCACTCAGTGTCCTTTTGAACTTTCTAACACTTTTGACTCAATAGTGGTCTGCTTCAGCTAAAATAATGGCCATAGTGGTTTTCAGGTATAGGCCTATAAATGTGTAAGTTGCAACTAATACCAGGTATACTGAGGCTATTAAACTTCAACCTGTCGCAATAGATTCATAAGAATAAAATAATGTTATACTAAACTACTCAAAAATCATCTCATAAAGTTTTCGCAATGCAAATATTTATAATGGCGCATTTTAATGTGGCCATGTTTATAAACAACAAGACCACTGCCGTGGGAGGAATCTCCCGCCGAGCATTAAAGGGGAGGAAATACCTTTTCCAAGATATTCACAATTTTTCATTTTCCGCTATAATCCAAGATGACATTTTTCCCCTAGGCACAGAATACTGTTGTACTACCCTGTGGGTCAAAAATTCGCTCAAAATCGCTCTGTCTGTTACCATTTCGAAGATACCATTTCGTATTTTCAATGTTTATTTTTTGCTAAAATCCAAGATAGCCGCCAAAAGTGGCGAAAATTGAAATTTTTCCCTTTTGCATAGTATACTCATGTACTACCCTGTGGGTCAAAAATTCACTCGAAATCACTCTATCTCTTACAGTTTTCGAGATATTAAGACTTTTCATTTTCCGCAAAAATCAAAGTAGCTATTACTCAGTTAGCTATGGACCTACAGGTCT
Organism: Sabellastarte sp. h YS-2021; assembly: GCA_964017235.1. Lineage (NCBI taxonomy): Eukaryota > Metazoa > Annelida > Polychaeta > Sabellida > Sabellidae > Sabellastarte > Sabellastarte sp. h YS-2021. Next base: position 76,167,219 of record OZ024929.1, on the reverse strand, counting down.
CAACATTTGCCATTACACAATACATGAAAAAGTAGGTAAACAACATATTTGACAAAAATCCTTTAAATTCAACAGTTTTGCTGTGATAAGCGATTTACTCAATGGAAAACCATGAAAGTAGCTATTACTCGGTTAGCTATGGACCTACAGCTCTCAAAATTTGCCATTTCACAGTACATCAAAAAGTAGGTGAAGAACAAAAATCCTCTAAATTCAACAGTTTTGCTGTTAAAGGTGATTTACTCAATGGAAACCCTCAAAGTAGCTATTACTCAGGTAGCTATGGAGATACAGCTGTGAAAATTTCCCATGACACAGTACATGAAATAGTAAGTGAACAACATATTTGACAATAATTCTCTAAATTTAATAGTTTTGGAGTTATAAGTGATTTACTCATTGTTGAAATTCAAAGTAGCCATTACTCAGTTAGCTATGGAGATACAGCTCTGAAACTTTTCCACGACACAGAACATTAAAAAGTAACTGATTAACATATTTGACAATAATTCCCTAAATTCAATAGTTTTGGAGGTATAAGTGATTTATTCAATGTTGAAATTAAGAAATTTCAAAGTAGCTATTACTCAGTTAGCTATGGACTTACAGCTCTGAAAATTCACCACGACACAGTACATCAAAAAGTAGATAAACAACATATTTGACAAAAATCCTCTATATTCAATAGTTTTTGAGTTATAAGTGACTTGCTCAATGGTCATATGTTAAACTTAGTGTAGCTATTACTCAGCTAGCTATGGTGCTACACCTTGGAAACCTCACCATGATATAGTACATGAAGGAGTTGTTCAACAACATATTTGAGACCAATATTGTAAGTAACAGTTACAAAGATAAAAGCAACTTACTCATTTTGGTCATTGTTAAAAACAGAAAATAGCTATTACTCACTTAGCTATCAAGATAGACCCCTAAAAATGCTACCATCTTGTAGGCATGGAGAAAGTAGCTGAACAACATATTTTACAGAAATGCTCTAAATGCAGTCGTTTTGGAGTTATGAGCATTTTGGTGAAAGTAGCCACCATTGCTATTACTCACTTAGCTATGTACCTAGGTCTGAAAAAACAGTATCGGGCCTATCGGCCGGCGAGAGATAAAAAAAATGTACTGGGAAAATCTATGATCACAAAAAATACTGGAATACAGGTTAGACAACTAACATGATAAAAAGCAAGTCAAATGAAAGCCATGGACAGCGGACAGGTTGTCAGGTATAGTGTCTCCATTACCATGGCAATAACAAGGTCCCAACCATTCCACTGGTATATCTGTTTATTTCAAAAAATGTATTCTGTGACAAAAAATAGATATGCAATATATGTAAGTGAAAACTATATCTTATTAAATATCTTATTCATTCAATTATTCATTTATTAAACATCTAATATATACTGATGCAAGCATCTAGCATTCCCTACATGTTCCCATTTATCTCTAGGTTTAAAACTTAAATCTGCTACATTTGACTTATTATGAAGTCCCATAAGTTATTATTTTTTTAAGTTTAAACTATTATGGTTGGCATATAGTTACATCACCTTTCCCCTCTGTGGTAGTGCAATCAAACATAGCTATTGGGAACATGTGGATTAATAAAGGATCAATCTTTATTTAACTTTACCTTTACAGGGGTGTAGAACCCCAACTTTGACCAGCTTAAAACCATCAGGGTACTAGTAGTTTACATCATCTGATAAAGTCTAAGAAAGGCTATTGGACTCACTATTTGTGTGGGTGGTTTGAAGTTATCAATATATGTATATCATCCACAGTGTAATAAATTATTTATCATATATAATACATATATAATGTTGTTTATGAGTTTTAAGAACATAAATGTCTGTAAGCCTAATCATCCTTAATTTACTACCTTTTTAATTTTTTTCTTACCCTCGCCCCTCCCCTTTGGGGGGGGTGGGGGGTGGGGAGGTGAGAGTAATGTAATCACCTTAGTTTTTTTTGTTTGTTTACACGTATAACTCAAGCACTGTTAAATTTGGATCAGGAGTAGTGTATTTTTTACACAAGGTTGAATCTGTGGCTTGCTCTTTGCCAATATCTTGTTCCGGATCCATGTCCATTGCTTCCATTATTTACTGTACAAAAGGCATTTTTATTATCTATATCATTTAGGTAACAAAACAAATAGTTGTATAGGCTATATATTGGTCTATTAGCTTTATCGCCTTTGGCCTTCTAAATTCTGGGCAGGGACAGACATATGTCAGTATCTTTTTCATCAATCATTGATAGTTCATTAACAAAGGGGACAGGAGAGATTGCGCAGTTTTGTGCAAACAAAAAGGATTTTTTTACACTATTAGTACAATTCGGAGAGAATGGTCTTTGTAGCATGAATATGATAAATCACAAGCCAAAAAATGGTTGTTTTTCTAAGGATGTAATGAATACATCATGTAAGAGTTTTGCAAGTGGGCCAAGTATCAATGATAGTTCATAAATATTCCACTGTTCTATTTACTGGATTATTTTGTCAGTCTATCATGCATTGTTTATTTGAATAATACACTATATATTTAGACCTTTAAATACATAAAATTGTATGCCACTGCATCAAGAATCCAAAAATAAATCCCACTTAGTCTGCTTTCTTGTTATCTAATAGTTTTTGAGTAATTCAACATCGATGTGTACTTTCTGGGGCATGTCAATTTGTCAAACGGGGATGTTACATAACAACAGAAGAATAAATTCAATTTCAGTTGACTGCTACACATTAAACAGAAGGGAAAAGGACATTTTAGCAAATCTAAGCTAACATCACCATGAAAATGAGACAGCATATCAGTAAGGAACTGGAGACATATCAAAGTGATAAAACTTGGCACTCACTGGACATAAAGCCGCCTACATGAAGGGTTATGGGGTAGAATCTTAAATAATTATAGTGTATACTACTTTTTTTTATCACTAAAACTGCCGGTCAAAATGTAAACTATACAATGTGCTGGACGAGACATCAAACCAAACATAAACATAATTCAGAAGGCAACATTTCCGGCATTACAGAAGTCCTTTCTGAACACAGAGGCAAAACATAGGAACAACAAAGAACATTCTAATCGCAAGTGCCATTATGTCACCTACGTTCGTAGAATTAGACTGCATTTTACTCAAGAAGTGGCTGTCCTTGATGCAAATGCCTTGGTAAGCAGACGTTTCGACTATTGTAACTCTCTGTTAGAGGTTTGTTATGTTTCAATCAAAACACACTGCAGAGTATTCAGAATACTCTTTTGCACATATTGTCACAAATCATAGAAAGTATGATCATGTTGCACCTATCTTTAAGCGACTCCACTGGTTGCCTTCAAATTACCGCTGTGCGTTCAAACACCCAACATTGGTTTATAAACACTTACACAGTTTTTCTCCTAGCTATTTTGAACCATACTTTTCTTTTTGCATTTGCTCCTACAGTACCAGGTGTAGTAATTCTTTGGCCCAGTTTTGTTTTTGATGTTCCCAAGAATTGGACTGACCGCCCCTTATGATTTACGTAGTGCCACATCTATGCCCTCCTTCAGGAAAAAGCTCAAAACTTGTCCACAAAAGCCTATCTGCCATAGCCTCTCTGTCACCCCTGTCTCCTGGTACGACCCTGTTAAGTTATTGGACTTACAATTATTCACAGTGGTTGTGTTCAGTTGAGACAGTATGTCAATTGATGGAGATTAAGCAGTCCACATTTCATTAAATTAGACAGACAGTCATCGGTGATTCTGGTACATTGACGAGAATGGGATATACCAAATATAATCGAACCTTAAAAGGTTTATTTATGTAAATGTTTATTGTGAAGTGAAACTATAACTTAAGGTTTTGTTAATAAACAATTTAATCAAAAGAAATCCATGTTAATATGCATAACCCCACCCTGGCACATAAGAATAAGTAAATGGGAAAATCCATATTTTGTTTGGTATTCAGCTGTTGCTCCAGAGCAGGCTCAAGATTTAATTGGATCTAAGTTGGACCAAGACCCATTTTTGGAATTTTTTGTCCATGATGTTTCAACCAGTACTAGGTTAATTGTGTAATCCTGCTAACAACCAGACAAACGGTCATGAAAATAACACCTCCTTGGCAGATGTAATAAGGATATTGTGTCCAAGTTCTGACAAAATAATTTACTCCAAATAATTTGTTACTCTGTTCTTTGGCACATACTTTTGTAATCTTTACAATGTTATTGATTACTAGATCTAACCATTCCATGTACTACCAGTATGTCAAGATGTCAACACATCAGCTGCTTAAACATGCATTTAGAAATGTATGTTCATGAGGAAGAAAAAATATTCAAGAGACAATAAATATTCATATATTTCACGAGACAAAGATAATATTAGTGTAAATGGGGTTAATTCTTTCCAGCATGTTAATGCAAATAAAGAATAAAACAATAAATACATGCAGTTTCAGTTTTTGACTCAAGATGACAATACATGACCTCAAATGAATAGTTTTAAATGTCAGTTCTGGGTAGAAACTTTGAAAACAATCCTTGGGCAGACAAACCCAAGTACACAATGTTCTCATACAAGTTGCATAATATTTGACCACAGGATGAAAGAAAAACCTCAAAACATACAATGCTCTCATACAAGGTTATATTCCATCACTAAGTAAAGCACTTTACAACTTGTCAACATATCTATACAATTTATTGCACTCTAATTCCCAAACAAAACATAACAAAAATAAGTAAATGCAAAGTAAGATATACCAAATGTAATACACCAAACTAAAAGGAAAGGTTGAGAGTTATTATGGTGTATATTGGTTCTATGAAATAGCTTTCTAATAGTTTCCAGTCCCTCATGGCAACATTATCAATATAACAGCTTTGTAACAGTTTTTCATGGCTTATAACCACATAAATTCCTGACAAAACCATTACTCTAGCTGCTAGTCCATCTTTTACATGAGTTTTAGGTCCATATGACAACACAATTGCCACATGACAATCTATACTATTGTTCAGTCCCTCATGACCACATAATTCCCAGGTAACACCTGGACATCAGTTTCTTTACTCTCCTGTCTTTTCCCACTGTCCAGGTGGAGTAACTTTGTATCCAGAGTGCCTTTCTTTCCTTTACTATATACAGTCAATTCCTTATTTTCACCTCCCTCACTGTCTAACTCTACAATCTTACACTTCTGCTCTTCTTCCTGTTGCAGCTGTGTTGCTTCCAGTTCAGCTTTTGCTTGCAATTTCTGTTGCCATAATGAGTAAGCCCAATGCAGATCTTCCTCCCAAAGAGTTAGCTCAGAAGGATTGAGATGTATGGCTCTGGAGAAACTCTTGATGGCCTGTAGTCAGGGTTATAAATTAAAAAAAAACTGGCTTATCTGGTAATGAGTTGTTTGGGTAATTAAAAACCAACAGCCTGTTGTAAACTTTTAAGATTGGTTCTTGTATTTCATGTTTAACATGACGTTTCTTGGTAAATATTTCAATAGAATATTCTTTAAGTTTACAAAAGGCCAGCTACTGAAGTACCGTATTAACACTTTTTGGCAAGAAGCCCCTTTTAGTATGAATTATAACATTAATTCACAAAACTACTAAAGAACAAGATCTACCAAGGCACCTAATAATAAATAAATAGGAAAATCCGGATAATTTTTTGTATTCAGACAGTGATCGAGATAACTCCAGGAAGATCTAACCAGTAGTATTTGTGTAATCCTGCTAGCAGACATATAGTCATGAAAATGATACCTCCTTGGCAGAGGTATTTATGCATTGTTCATAGTTTTTGAAGATATTTTAACACATTTTTAAAACTGTTTGTTTTGGAAACCGAAAAATTAAAACCTTGCAATTCTACCTCCACTACATGAAGTCAAAGTTTAATTTTTATATCATTTTTATCAGCTGGGAACACGCAGGCCATCTTATTCAGAAAGACAGTTTCTTCAGATTTAGGGTTTGATTCCAACATGTCAATTGTCTTGCAATTATATGGATTGCCAAGCAAGATAGTGGTTGCAAAATGTCATCACAGTATTTCAGTAAAATGCTCTCCATACCACGACACCAGACCACCTATGCCTAAATAAAGCCCTTGAGATGCATATTTTAAAAATTTTATCACTCTAAAAGACAATAAGATAATATTCTCAATCTACAAGGTCGGATGCAATAATTTTATATTTAGCCAACATAAAATTTTTTTAAAAATGCATCACCCTGGTAATTTTCCTTTTCTGCACCCGTTCATACCATCTAACAGATTTAATGTCCCAAGTAACAATACTAAGCTATTACTCACAAGACACACTTCTCCTACATTCAGGTTGGCTCTGCCTAAAGACTGATGTGCCACCCACCATAGGGGATCCAATTCTACAGCTTTTGTGGCAGCCATAACTGCAGGAAAAACTTCATTCAAACATAGGTATGCCTGTAAACAAAAGCTGTGTTGTGAACAAAGAGGCCATGTTGGATTTTCCAAAGTTTTTCAACACTCTTTAATAGCTGTCTCAATCAAAGAGTATTTTGTACATTAGAATAGAGTAAGAAATCTAAAATTCGCCAGGAATCTAAAATTCACCACCTCTAAAAACTTAGTTAATTTTATGAAGAAAATGATGTTTTTGTCTAAAAATTGGTATTTTTCAGTTCAAAAAGTCTTAATTTACCATACAGTCAACAAATCTCACCACAATTCATTTATTTTATTAGTATTTTCACATGTGGCAAATTTCAGATATGTGGCGAATTTTAGATTTCTTACTCTATACACAAATTAGGTCCTTCAGAGTAAACGGGCAACAACATTGTGACTTGGGAAAATATAAAGAACAACTTCAAAGCTAACAAGAATGCAAAACCCATGAGATGTTGTCAAATATAGGAGCTTTCATTTGGTTTGCAAAAGGGGGGGGGGGGGGGAAACTCACAGACTTTATTGGTTCTAAGGATGAACAATTGTGTAAGTTTTGCCTGTAGAGACCTGACAAACTGAAGACCAAAAAGCATTACCACATACTCCTCAAAACCTAGTCAGCTCTAGATCCTCTTGGTATCTTGAAAATTTGATGAAAGTCCATGCATGAGATTAGGTTGTGGAACAGCCACAAAGTTTATGCCCGGCTGGCACAGGGAATGACTATGAACTTTAAGGGCTCATGTTACAAATGAAGAGGCACAGGAGAATACCGCAAATTTCTGTTATTATTTTTCACAATAAAATAGTTTTAAGTGCAGATATTTGGTATATTATTTTTCACTTTTAAATTAAAGAAATAAGACTTCTGTGGGACCCATTTTAAATATCACATCTTATAGTTAACCCATACATTGAATTGCTGTGGCAATTATCTTTCATCATGCATACCTCATACCGTGAGGTGTAGCATCACAAATATATAAAGAAACTTCCGATGATGGAGGTTTGCACTCTTTCAAGGAATCTCCACATCAATTTTGAATTTTCGTATAACAATCTATCAAAAAACAAGCAATCAGTGCCCGTGAACGGGCTCTGTGTCGGCTGACTGTGTGTTTTGAGTTTCAGAGTAGAAGTGACAGAAGAAAAAAACACAAAAGTTGTGCCCTGGAAATGGTGTTTGGAAGAAAAGTAAGAAGGTACCTGTTAAGGTGTAAAAATTAAGTTAAAAACATATTTAAAGAAAATATTGCAAATGCAATAGTTTTAATTTTACTATGTTCTAGCTGACCCCAAAATAAGTGAATAACACACTGAAACTAGACCTATAGCATCGGAGAACTGATGCAAATTGTATCCACCAGAAAACTCACAAAAGTCATTAAAACATGCTTAACCTTGGAGAAGCTCAAGGTGAAATGTGACCATATCAAAAGATTCTTAGCCCATGATTCCTATAGGTTGGTGTGACATTGCAAACCTCTAGGAACACAAATAAGCGAGATATAAGCACTGTTAATTTTGGCTATCCTCATTTGATCTTGAAAGAGGGGCCAAAGGTCAAATCTGGTCACATCAAAAGATTCCTAGCCCATTATTTCCTATAGGTTGGTTTTCCATTCCACACCTCCAGAACCAATAATAAGCGAGCTATAAGCACTTTTAAGTTTGGCTATCCTCGTTTGACCTTGAAGGAGGGGTCCACGGTCAAACCCGACTACACCAAAAGAATCCAGGCCCATGATTTCCTATAGGTTGGTTTACCATCCCAAATCTCTAGGACCAATAATAAGCAAGTTATAACCACTTTTAAGTTTGGCTATTTTTGTTTGACCTTGAAAGAGGGGTCCAAGGTCAAATCCAACCACACCAAAAGAATCCAGGGCCATGATTTCCTATAGGTTGGTTCACCATCCCAAACCTCTAGAACCAATAATAAGCGACTTAAAAGCACTTTTAAGTTTGGCTATTTTTGTTTGACCTTGAAGGAGGGGTCCAAGGTCAAATCCAACCACACCAAAAGATTCCCAGCCCATGATTTCCTATAGGTTGGTATACCATCCCAAACCTCTAGGACCAATAATAAGCGTGTTACAAGCACTTTTAAGTTAGGGTATCCTTGTTTGACCTTGAAGGAGGGGTCCAAGGTCATATCTGACAACACCAAAAGATTCCCAGCCCGTGATTTCCTATAGGTTGTTCTACCATCCCAACCCTCTAGAACCAATAATAAGCGAGTTATAAGCACTTTTAAGTTTGGCTATCCTCGTTTGACCTTGAAGGAGGGGTCAAAGGTCAAATCTGACAACACCAAAAGATTCCCAGCCCATGATTTCCTATAGGTTGGTTTACCATCCCAAACCTCTAGGACCAACAATAAGCGAGTTATAAGCACGTTTAAGTTTGGCTATCCTCGTTTGACCTTGAAGGAGGCATCCACGGTCAAATCTGACCACACCAAAAGATTCAAGGCCCATGATTTACTATAGGTTGGTTTACCATCCCAGACCTTTAGGTCTGATAATAAGCGACCTATAAGCACTTTTCATGACTGATAAAGAAACGCCTGTGGCGGCCATGTTGTTTTTTTTTCAAAATGAGGACCAAAATATTTTCAGTCAAGATTTTATAATGAGGAACATATCCTGCTGTCCGGTGGATACAACTAAATAATCTAAATGCAATAGTTTTCAAGTTATAAGTGATTTACTCAACAGTGATAACCTAAAAGTAGCTATTACTCAGCTATGCCATGAGCTACAGGTCTGAAATTTTACGATGTTATAGCTGACCCAAAAGTAGCTGAATAACGTATTTACACAAAATTCTCTAAATGCTATAGTTTTCAAGTTACAAGTGAGTTACAGAAAAGTCCAAAAGTAGCTATTACTCGCTTAGCTATTGAGATAGACACCCAAGTTACTCACCATGTTGTAGCTATGGAAAAAGTAGCTGAATAACATATTTTAATAAAATGCTCTAAATGCAATACTTTTCAAGTTATAAATGATTTAGTGTTGAGTAAGAACCTCAAAGTAGCTATTACTCAGCTAAGCAATGAGCCACTGGCCTGGAATTTTACTATGTTATAGCTGACCCCAAAATAGGTAATAACATATGAAACTAAATACTCTAGATACAATACTTTTCAAATTATAAGTGATTTACTCAACAGTGATAACTTAAAATTAGCTATTACTCAGCTATGCCATGAGCAACAGGTCTGAAATTTTACTATGTTATAGCCGGCCCAAAAGTAGCTGAATAACATATACAAACAAATTACTGTAAATGCAATAGTTTTCAAGTTATAAGTGATTTACTCAACAGTGATAACCCAAAAGTAGCTATTACTCAGCTATGCCATGAGCTACAGGTCTGAAATTTTACTATGTTATAGCTGACCTAAAAGTAGCTGAATAACATATTTACACAAAATGCTCTAAATACAATACTTTTCAAGTTATAAATGATTTAGTGTTGAGTAAAAACCTCAAAGTAGCTATTACTCAGCTATGCAATGAGCCAATGGTCTGGAATTTTACTATGTTATAGCTGACCCCAAAATAGGTGAATAACATATGAAACTAAATACTCTGAATGCAATACTTTTCAAGTTATAAGTGATTTACTCAACAGTGATAACCCAAAAGTAGCTATTACTCAGCTATGCCATGAGCTACAGGTCTGAAATTTTACTATGTTATAGCTGACCTAAAAGTAGCTGAATAACATATTTACACAAAATGCTCTAAATACAATACTTTTCAAGTTATAAATGATTTAGTGTTGAGTAAAAACCTCAAAGTAGCTATTACTCAGCTATGCAATGAGCCACTGGTCTGGAATTTTACTATGTTATAGCTGACCCCAAAATAGGTGAATAACATATGAAACTAAATACTCTGAATGCAATACTTTTCAAGTTATAAGTGATTTACTCAACAGTGATAACCTAAAAGTAGCTATTACTCAGCTATGCCATGAGCTACAGGTCTGAAATTTTACTATGTTATAGCTGACCCAAAAGTAGCTGAATAACATATTTACACAAAATTATCTAAATGCAATAGTCTTCAAGTTACAAGTGATTTTACTCATGATGTAAGTTACTGAAAAGTCCAAAAGTAGCTATTACTCGCTTAGCTATTGAGATAGACACCCAAGTTACTCACTATGTTGTAGCTATGGAAAAAGTAGCTGAATAACATATTTTAATAAAATGCTCTAAATGCAATACTTTTCAAGTTATAAATGATTTAGTGTTGAGTAAGAACCTCAAAGTAGCTATTACTCAGCTAAGCAATGAGCCACTGGTCTGGAATTTTACTATGTTATAGCTGACCCTAAAATAGGTAATAACATATGAAACTAAATACTCTAGATACAATACTTTTCAAATTATAAGTGATTTACTCAACAGTGATAACCTAAAAGTAGCTATTACTCAGCTATGCCATGAGCTACAGTTCTGAAATTTTACTATGTTATAGCTGACCCAAAAGTAGGTGAATAACATATACAAACAAATTACTGTAAATGCAATAGTTTTCAAGTTATAAGTGATTTACTCAACAGTGATAACCTAAAAGTAGCTATTACTCAGCTATGCCATGAGCTACAGGTTTGAAATTTTACTATGTTATAGCTGACCCAAAAGTAGCTGAATAACATATACAAACAAATTACTGTAAATGCAATAGTTTTCAAGTTATAAGTGATTTACTCAACAGTGATAACCTAAAAGTAGCTATTACTCAGCTATGCCATGAGCTACAGGTCTGAAATTTTACTATGTTATAGCTGACCCAAAAGTAGCTGAATAACATATTTACACAAAATGCTCTAAATACAATACTTTTCAAGTTATAAATGATTTAGTGTTGAGTAAAACCTCAAAGTAGCTATTATTCAGCTATACAATGAGCCACTGGTCTGGAATTTTACTATGTTATAGCTGACCCCAAAATAGGTGAATAACATATGAAACTAAATACAGTAGAACCTCACTTATCCGGCCCTCTATGATCCGAATCTCCGGATTAACCGATCCGAAACCTTGTCTCCCTACATTCAGTTTAAAAGCACGGTCTACCATGAGCGATAATACAGCATTTTACACATTCTCGGAAACGATTAATTCTAGTGCTTTATAAAACGTACCATTCACAGAAACACCTAACTTCTTTGATCTTTATCACCATTGTTACAATAGGGGAGGGATTAATTCAATTACACGACCCCGCTTAACAAATTCTTTTATAATATACGCCAATCAATGAAAGCGTGTTCGATTGGCTCTCGCAATTTATAATCTCCCAGAGTAGGTTCACAGACTGACAACGTGTATCAAAAGAAAAGACGTCAACAATGCATTACCAACCAAACACACCTATCATTGAAGGCGTGTTCGCTCTGGGTTTTACAATAAATAATCTGCCGGAGTTTTCCAAATGACAAATGCATAACGATGTTTATCTAAAATTAAAACGTCCACAATGCATGTACCAACCGAACACACCCAGTTAAAATTCGCGTAGTACACTAATATTTTAAATAAAAATGGTAATATTCATAGATATGGAGCAAATAAGCGACAATTAGAGGATCAGTTAAATTATATTACACAAATATATTAAACTGTATCATCAATGAATACTGACGTCTATATAACGTGCATAAAAACGTTGTTCTTCAATTATCGCCCACTCGGTAACCCATAGACCGTGAATTTCGGTTTCCTTCATCTATCCGATCCCCTCGTTTATCCGACTGGATTGTATGTCTCCCATAGGGTTCGGATAATTGAGGTTTTACTGTACTCTAAATGCAATACTTTTCAAGTTATAAGTGATTTACTCAACAGTGACAACCTAAAAGTAGCTATTACTCAGCTATGCCATGAGCTACAGGTCTGAAATTTTACTATGTTATAGCTGATCTAAAAGTAGCTGAATAACATATTTACACAAAATTCTCTAAATGCAATAGTTTTCAAGTTACAAGCAATTTTACTCATGATGGAAGTTACTGAAAAGTCCAAAAGTAGCTATTACTCACTTAGCTATTCAGATAGACACCCAAGTTACTCACCATGTTGTAGCTATGAAAAAAGTAGCTGAATAACATATTTTAATAAAATGCTCTAAATGCAATACTTTTCAAGTTATAATTGATTTAGTGCATGAATTCATGAATTTTATTGCATTAAAAATTATTTTAAAAATTAATAAAAAAAAAATTAAGACAGATCCAGGTCTAATATTCACACAAGGTACTCTACTAGTAGCCTATTACATCTATGCAAGATATGAGAAAAATCCCCGCAATAGTGAAAGAGAAAATTGTGATCAAGTGTTGAAATTTTCACACTTTGGGTGGGGGTACCTTACTTGTAATGGCTCTAGCAAACAGACAAACAGACAGATCTGCATGAATTTTACGATTTATCATCCTCGATAGTTAAGGTGTCAGCATGTCTCTGGGTCTTGTAGTTTTGGAGAAGAAGTTTGTCACGCGGACGCGGACACCGCAGAGTGATGCCATAATGTCAGCTGACTGACAAGTCAGCTGACATAAAAAGTTATTGTACAACTTTTTCAGGGAAAAAGTTCATAGCTTTATATTTTCAGAGTTACAACCCAAATATTTATTTTAAGTTATTAAAGAAGTCAAGCACTCAATAAGCACCTTACAGCTTCCAAGATAAAGCACAATGCTACATCAACAACTGTCACTGAAATCAGAAAAAAAAAAATTATAATAGAAATAATTTGTGTGTATACCAAGTTACCAACCCCATCAAACCAATGTTTGTCACAAAAATAACTTTCCAGTGCTTTACATTTACCAAGTCATAGCACAAAAGGGTCATATAATTTCAGAGATATTTGCCTAGCTGAAAGTTTCAGTTAAAGTAAATACTGCAACACGCTATAGATTTAATTCATTTGGGTTTAATGTTGCTTTCAACATGTTATAGAGGTTATATCATGAAGGGTAGTTTTAAGAGCAGAGGAAATCAGCACATATTAGTTGAGTCAAAATTCTGTACTGTAAAATGCGAGGTAAGTAATCAACTACAACTTTCCAACAGGGTCAGGTCCAGGCCCCAAACCCCAACCCTACCCCCACACACAATATAAAGACTATTCAATAAAAGTGAAGTACAAGTCTTAAAGGACTAATTACCTCAGAAATCGCGAATATAGAACGGTAAATAAAGTAACGCTGTTGAATTCTATGTACATCATCCCTTCACGTACAAATGTAAACAAACGACTCACGGTAAAATAAGTGGTTAAAATATTCATAAAACTGTTATTTCTTGCTTGATTTTAATAAATAGCATATCGTTTTAATGTTTACAACAAACTGAAAGCATCTACAGTGACAATCTCTCAACATTTCACAACAAATTCTATGAAAATAGAGTGACAAAAAATACTTACTTTTTTTACCCTAGATATCGCTATGTATGTTTCACTGATAGAACAGCCAACATGGCGTTGGATTTGTTTTGATTTTTGCGTAAGATTTACTGCTAATTTTTACCAAAATATTAATGTAATCATTTTAGAATAGGAATAAAAGACAAATTCTCATGCTTTATGATGGTTTTAAACTATCGATCTGCTGTATTAAAGCACTCAGCTTCGAGCTTCGTGGCTTTAATATTCAGCCAATCGATAGTTTAAAACCATCATAAAGCACTCGAATATGTCTTTTATTCCTATAATGACATTTACCCTGAAATCTGAAGGCTTCATTCTGGTTGCTGGAGATTTGACTTCACAGGGTCCATGGGATTAGACATAGTAATATTTAAATGCATCCTCATTCAGAATGAGTATCTGCCACTGTGGTTAAGTGGGTGACACACTCATCTAGGAACACAGGGGACCTAGGTTCAATCATAGGTAGACAGTACTAGACACAGATACACAGTTAGAATTTCTCCATCAGATGAAGTGAATCTGCGAGGTATTTGTAAATTTCTCAGTATCAATACTACAGGTCTAGTGGCAAACGTTACAATTGGTAGTCAACTTAAACACTTGTTTTTTTTGTAATTTCTCACTATATGGGGTCTACAAAGCCAGGCTCACTAAACTTCAGGAATTTCAAAACACTCTGTCACATTATCTACAGGCCATACTGATTTAGGATTGTCACACTCCAGTGACTTCCTATTCACATCCTATCCAGTTTCAAAATAAAAATTTTTCTAAACTTCCCATTTGTTATCTTTAATCAAGTCTATTACCTATCGGTTTCATAAATCTGTCAAAATAGGCATGATTTTGCGATGGCTGCACCAGTGGAATGGAACAAGTTGCCAATAAATGTCAGATCACAGCAAATCATCTCAGGGTTTAGGTCCTAATGGAAGGCCCACATGTTCAGACTGCATACCCATCATCAGTCACCAGCTTACTGGTGGCCACTGGCTGAGTAATCGACCTCTACTTGGTTCTGGACTTTCCTTTTGGGACTCCAGTGCACAAGATGATTTTCATCAATTTTGAGCCGTATAACTGCTTCTGTTATACATATGCACTTAAAATTGTGGTCCTCTACCATTAGGTCCCATTCAAGGGATGTTGATAAATAGTCTTGAGTTTTAGTTAGAAGAATGTCAGTTAATAGACAGCTTGGGCTATACTTGTGCTGTTCAGGATGTATTAGATAGAACTTCTAGTCCTGTCGTGAAGGATATATTGTGTAGGAGTAAAAATGTACCATACCTGAGCCTTCATCTCATGCAGAGAAGCATCCTCAGGTGTAAAACTGATGGCATCTTCCCATTTCTTTATGGCTTCCCAAAACCTATAATCATAGGTGCATAGCTAATTACCTCTGCTAAGTAGGTACTAAATTTATGACCCTTTGTTTGTTTGTTTCTTTGATGGCAAGATTATGCAAATACCACTGGTTAGATCTTCATCACAAAAATGAAAAGATGGGTTTTGGTACAACTTAGAACCCATTCAATTTTGAGACTGATATGAATTACTGTCTGGATACAAAAAAAATATTTCAAAGATCTGAATTTTCCCATTTCCTTATTATTACGTGCCTTTGCGGAGTTCTGCACTCTAAGAGTGTTCTTGTAAATTTGGCTTGATGTGGTCTCTATACACTACCCTTTCCTGGAACCAAGACACTGTGTATTTATTTATTTGGGGTTTTACGTCGCTTTCAACACTGTACAGGTCATATCACGATGGGTAGTTGGAAGGGCAGAGGAAACCAGTACATATAGTTGGTCAAGGTTCTGTACTGTAAACTGCCAGTCAACGGCAAGCAACTACCAGCTTGCCCACTTGAGGTAGAGCCGTGAACTGAACCCCGGCCTCAGAGGTGGGAGGCGAGAGTGTTACCACTCTGCCGCTGTGGCCCCAAGACACTGTGTAAAAATAATGGCTACCTGGATTTGAAAAATTTAGATTGACAAATAGATAGCTTAGGTGTCTAGGAAAACAGGGGATACTAGGTGATCAAGAATCTAATTTAATCTAATGTGGACTTTTATAGCGCTTAATCTCCACGACTGATGGACTCTAAGGCGCATCTGAACATAAAGAAAAGTAGTTAACGTTAATCGAAGGACATAGCCAGGTGATACCAAGGGGACACAGGGGTGACGGGGAGGCTATGGGGGATAGGCTTTTGCAAACAGCTAAGTTTTGAGCTTCTTTCTGAAGGAGACAACTGATGTTACACTGCGCACATCATGAGGGAGTTCATTCCAGATCTTAGGAGCATTAAATGCAAAACTATGGCCAAAATGTTTGACTGACTTAAAGACTGATGAGTGGAAAGGAGAAATGTGCTGTATTTTATTTATTTGGGGTTTTATGTCGATTTCAACAGTGTATAGGTCATGATGGGTACAGGGTGTATCCACTAAATTTCAATATTTTTTCCATGACTTCTCGATGACTGAAGCCTTAAAATTATGAACCTTTTACATGCTTCGTAGCATGAAAGAGACATGTACTGAGACCACGAGCAGGGGCCGGTTTTGCCTTTGAGAACCACTCATACGGTTCCAGTCACATTCACTGGAAGATGTGGAAGACACCAAAATTTGATCTGATTACATAAACGTATCCTTGTAGTGAAATGCTGGATGAAAGAAAGGAACAACACTATTTCCAAAAAGGATGCTTTTTAATTTCCATGACTTTTTATGAATTTTCCAAAACCTGGAGTAAATTTCCATGGCTTTTCCAGGCATGGAAAAAAATAATGGAATTCCATGACTTTTCCAAGTTTTCCATGACTGGATACACCCTGTGGGTAATTTTGGGGGCAGTGGAAACCAGTACATACAGTTTGTCAAGGTTCTATACTACCAACTACCAACTTTCCCACATAAGATCCGGGGTTTGAACCAGCGACCTCAGAGCTGGGATGAGAGTGTGTTACCACTCCACCACCGTGGCCCCAGTAATGTACTGTAAACAACCATCGACCTAGTGTACCAGAAAATATTGAGCCTGAAAAAGTAGCCAAAGACAGGAAGAAGCTGACTAAACTGTCTTATCAAAATTCAGTAGAACCTTTCTTGGTAATTACTATTCAAACTTTTATCTGAAAATTCAATCTTTCAAATCCATCATTGCTCTCCTAAAAACTTTAGTCTGTATTTACAGATGAAAAATTTAATCATATTCATGCAAAATTAAACTCTTTACAAAAATGTTTAAATTACAGATGTCCTACTTTGAGCACAGACCTTTCTGCATCTGCCAAAACTGTTCCCTCCTGTTTAAGTCGTTTACTTTTACCAATACTGTCTTCAATGTGTAGAACTCTCCGTTTTGGTGCAAGAGTCAGCCAGTCAACTTCTCCAGAACTATAATCACGATATAACAATATTAACAAGAGCACTCGGAGAGGGCAGACCTCCGCCACGGGAGGGTCAAATATATTTTACATGGATCCAGACAGTGATCCAGATCACTCCCAAAATCTAATCTCGTTCCTTGGCACATTTAGGACATATCCTGAAAATTTCATCAAAATTCGTCCATAACTTTTTGAGTTATCCGTCTTTACAAATTACATTTATGGATCCAGATCCAGATAGTGATCCGGACCACTCCCAAAATTTCTTCCTTTTACCTTTTCAGACATATCCTGAAAATATCATCAAAATCCATCCATAAGTTTTTGAGTTATCTTGTTCAGAAATGCACAAACAAACAAACTCACAAACAAACCCAGGCAAAAACATAACCTCCTTGGTGGAGGTACTTAAACATAAATACTTAATTTTGTACTTGCCTGAACCAACACAGGTATGTGCTTTCCAGACTTTATTAGTTTTACTAAAAATTTAATAAAACTTATTTTTAATGAAACTTTTGGATGTAAAAAAGTCGAAGAAAAGACTGAACATGTTCTATTAAGGGTGAAATGATCCAACTAATTTCATAGTTGAAACCGCTAATTAACTACAACCATTTTTAAGCCAAATTATTCTCTTCATAAAAAGAAACATTTCTGTTGAATTCATATATATAAATGACACTTCTATATGGCATAATGTTAAGTCTTTGGACATGGTAATGCATTCCTATCAAACACACACATTTTGTTACATGATCTCTGACTGACTGATGTGGTTCCTGTTTTAAGTTTTAAAAAAGTCTTAATTTGAAAAAAAATGATTTAAAATCATCTCAAAAGATGTGTAACATATTGCAGTGACCTATCAATCATCGAGGCATATATTTCTCATCGCAGTTAATCAGTTATGCAATGTTGGCACAGGTCAGTCTTGGTAAAATAGAAAAACCAAATAGATATATTACAGTTAATCACCCTTACAATCTACATTAAATACAGGTGATAAAGTTTCTAGTGAATTTTATGTGGCAAATAAAAACAAGTTGTCAGTGGTTATATGTATTAAAATGCATTTAACTATATTCCACAATTTCCACAAACCAAACATTTAATATTGCACTGATAATTATATCTATCAAACCGAATTCTAGTTGGAGAAATTCAACTGTATGTATTGATGTATCTCATAGATATAATTCTGCAAAAAAAGTATATGTTGTATTTACACTTACTTTATCTCCTTCACATCATCTTCATCTTTAGCATTACTTTCAAATATCTGCACTGATGCCTTGCAAATGTTTTCACCACTTTTTCTTTTCCAGCCAAATGTTGTCATATTTCTTTCCCCACAAAAACTAACATTTCATATGTCAGTACCATTCAACTGTAAAGAAACAGAAGTATATATAAACACACAGGTCCAGCATCAGTATTTCCACATATTATCATCAGCTGGTTTTGAAGCAAAGACCACAAATGTAAGAGCCAACTGATCATAAGTCAACTTTCATGACTACTAGCTAGGCAAGCAGTTTGTACAAGTTGCAACTCATACAAGATTGGCTGTACCAGTTGTAACTTGTACAGAATTTCATCATCAAATGAACCCAACTTGTACAATGCTGTTATAGAAGTTGGATTTAAAAAGAAGTTTGGTTCAATTAATGAATTTATGAAAATATATCTTATCTTATGAATATAAATATTCAAATTAATGTTAGAGTAGCACGCATATATATAATTTCTCCATAAAAATTGACAATGAACCCACAGAAAAACCTTAAATTTTTGTCAATAATGCTTAAAATACAGAAAAGTTATATATTAATACATCAAGTTAGCAGTTTATCACTTAAGAGTAAAGGTTTTGTTATATTTTCATCATGCAGAAAAAATAAAGTTTTTATGCTTCTTTCACTAAATTCAGCATGCATGTGAGATGTGGCTTATTGATGCTTGTTAGACTTGCTTCGTACTCATCCAACTTGGAATACTGTGACCTGGAGTCTTTTAAAAAATCTTCAAACAAAAAAGTTTAATACTAACAATCAGACTTCAAAGAAGAAAGTTAACAAGTAATAAGTAAGAAACAGAAATCTTCTAAATGCAATCAACTGTCTTGAAGTGGCTTCCTGTAGCATCTGAGATATTTTGTGATTCACTTCAAGGCTACATAACAAGGCATCAAACTAGGATCATAAGTGGGAGAGGGGAACTTCAAAAGACAGACGATAGTATGTGCATAATTGTAACTGACACATGCCTTTCATTAATAAAATCCTAACAAATGACATTTATTACAAGATGTATGTCTTTTACAAATAAAACACTGGCTGATCACATTTGCTCAGCAGCATAGTATTAAAATTTACATGTGGTTCTGTCATCATAAAAGAATCAATTTTATAATAAAATTTTTATTTATCCCTTTGTTGCAGAATAAATAAATTTGTGATTATTTGAAATTATAAGGTTACCAACAAAGTGTGAAGTCAGATAAATGCTACAGTTAGGGAAGTGCGACTCAAATATTTATGAAGATGTTTTAAACTGCAGTAAATTTGCAACAAAATTCATAAAAAATATAGATCAACAGTTTGATCTCTCATCTAAGTAGTATAAATATGTTGATTTTATGAATTTTTAACTATTAATTCATTAAAATACATTGTTCACCTGATAAAATATGGAGCTTTGGAGGTCCAAAATCTGTACATGTTGCAACTTGTACAAGTCAACCTGTACAAGTTGCAACTTGTACAAGCTGTTTGTACAAGCTGTAAATTGTACAAGAAATCTGTTCAAGTTGCAACTTGTACAAAATCTCAACTTGTACATAATATATATAATATCAAAAATAAGAACTCGTATACATCATTTGCTAAATGACCTGACCTGGTATAAGGGTGAATATAAGCAATCAAAATTTAAACCATAAACTACTTTCAAACTACAAATTTCTCCTGTAGCTAACGTACAGTCGTACATGTTTTTAATATATTCACGTATTAAATGATTTTAACCATAGGTTCAAAGCCTTGTCATTGTATGACGTTTTCATGATATTTTAGAATGAATATGCAATCTCGAAGCTTTTGGTAATAATTGTATTTTTTGAAAATTTTGCATTTTTTACATTTTTTTAATCACATCGAAAACCCGTACATCATGGATATATACGATTATATGCTATTAAAATCAATATATTTTGTTGCAGAGTGAAATTAACATTGTTAAGCTGACTTTTACTGAATTACATTTTCAACTGATATTTTCTGACCATTATATTTCATTTGGTATTCAAATAACAATTCATCAAAAAGTTCTCATTTTCATAAAAAAAATTGCGGGCTGCACTTATCGCTCGTGAGTACTGTCTTCAGAAGATTTCCAGTTTGTGAAATTCACCTCTGATGACAACAAGGATGCAGAATAGTGAATACATGTGCTTTCATTATAAAAACATATTAAATAGAGTGTTTTAATACTTTGGAATTTGTAAAAAAAAAAAAACTCAGAAAATGTATTGCAATTGAAATATGCCTCATTTACATGGTGGATAATGAAATATTGTGACAACTTTTATTTCACCATTTTTGTTAATTCTGTTTGTTTACCTACAAATATAAACATACAGGTGGTGAATAACCAAAGAACACAGAAAGCTTCCCACTGATGGATATGAACTCATCACTGGTGCAAACAAGCTCATGACCAACTAAAGAATGCTACATTAGATGCAGATTTTAATGGGCCAATTCAACACCAGTCAATCCGACCCATTTTAGCACCAACGAAATAAATAGTAGTGTTCACATGGCATGGCCAATTCAACACCCAGTTAAGGTAATTATAACAATATTACAGAAAGGTGAAAATAATGCTACATTAGATGCAGATTTTAATGGGCCAATTCAACACCAGTCAATCCGACCCATTTTAGCACCAACGAAATAAATAGTAGTGTTCACATGGCATGGCCAATTCAACACCCAGTTAAGGTAATTATAACAATATTACAGAAAGGTGAAAATACTTGCTTTTAGATAAAGATTGATAATTATTTGCTACAATATGTTTATTTTTTTTTTAAATAAATGTCATTTCTTTGTCTTTTTCAAATTATTTAAAAACTGTACTTCATTGGGATAAATGCATATCTCATGGAAATTTGTGAATAATGCTAACGACAACCATACTGTATTTTAAATAACAAATATGGAGTTTTTACTGACCGATACATTTATAAACTTTATTTTATAAAACCCAAAGCAATGCCTTGTAATATACTTTTAATATTACATTTCATAATCTTCAGGGTGTTTAAAGAATGAACAATAATATGGCCAGGTGTGCCATTTGAAACAGCTACCTGAAGTAGATTCTACTGTGTGGTGCCAATAGAGCACACTTTTATAGTGCCCAAGATCTAAACTGTGCATGGTTCGTAACACAGACTAGGAATCAATTGTAATTACAATTAAAATGCCTAAATTGCAGAATTCCCCTCCCAGAAATAGGTGAAAATAGTTGTGTCAATATATATATATAGTACTAATACAAATAATTCATCATTACGTGTGGTTATTGGGCAGGAAAATTTCAGGTTGGCACTTGACTGATATGCCATCCTGTCAACCTATCTAGATACCTCTCTAATTTAACTTTAATCAGAAACTACCTGCCAACATGTCTGCCTGGCCACCTCTCTGTTTTCCCTTTACTCAAGAACTATATTATAGTACCATTTCAATTCACATATTATTCACACGCCTATCTTCTTCCCGGAGGGGAATGCTGCAACCCTTCCATTGTTCTTGGTATTATAATGTACATTGTTATAGTGTAATCGTATGTACTGCTCAGTTAGGGAAGTTCGTCACCCCAGTGAAGTTTGTCCCCTGCATTTTATGACAATATTAAAGAGTTTTTACTGTCCAGTTATGGCACATATGTATACTTTGCCTTGGAAGAAGCTGTTCCATTTATTTAAATGTGAATATTGCGAGTCCTTGAGCGTTTTTACGGCAAGTGACGAACTTCACTGGGGTGACGAAATAATTCACTGGCCGACCAGTACAGAAACTTATACATACTGTACTGCTTGGTGTCATATAATGGCACATGCCTCAAATTGGCACAAAACGGAAGTTAAAATATTTAATAACAATGGTTCTTTATCGCACACACATTCGCGCATTTCCGCTTCACAAATAAGAAATTGGAAGTGACGACAGAAATAATTTAAATATTTTCGGCAATTTTCGTATGCAAATTATGCCAATTTGAGGCGCTGAATTCAAGTGGAAATTATATTATCGCGGCTATCGCCCCTTAAAAACGATTCTAAAAGATTTATTTTGTGTACTTTATGTCAATAAAGAATTTTTATAACTTGCGCTTGTGTCAATACATATTTTAATAAAAGAACACACGAAACTTCACTTAAAACAAAGGAAAATAAGGATATTGTGTCCAAGGTGTGCCAAGTTATGGCGCCGTTTTCCATGGCGCCAGGCAGTATCTATCAAAATCTGATATTATCGCTCAATCTTTTTGTCAGCTACGCTTTTACACACTTGTATCTTTAAGGGTTGTGAATAAGTATTAAGTATTATTTACAGTAATATTTACAAGCAGACATTTGTATATCACATTGTAACTGTTTCAATTACCGCGAACGCAGCAAAAGTTTGTTGTTTTTAACTGAGGAAGATACTATAGCTAAACTGTTTCTGAGAGAAAAAATTTTTCCCCTGAAAAAATGAAGTATTGTTCGTGAATCCGGGCCCAGGATTGAAATACATTAAAATTCTCAATTAATGTAAATCATAAGTTTAATGACAATTTCATTGTTTTTCTTTGAAAACTATGTTAGTGGTTATTGTGATGTCACAGTATATTAGTACAGTTTAGAGCCCAGAGTATCAAGACTTGTTTACTGCATTTGGAACAATAAACACATGTAGAATAACACTTTTTTATAATATTCATCAAACTTTCACTGAAGTATCAAAATTTTGTCCCATTTGAGCCCCTTGAAAATTTTTGAAATGGTGTTGCATGATTACTAGGGGAAACTTTGTTTCAAAACCTAGACTAATACCAAACATAAAAAATTCCCTTACTTAGATCTAAGGTCACCTTATTTAAGTATTGTTTGTGAATCCAGCCCCAGAGGGACATTATTATAAACAATCAAATGTATACACCAAAATTTTCCATACCTCTTGGCCAATCAGATTCACTGACACAACTATAACTAAAGAGTTAGGAGAGGTTGTTTCCTTACTTAAAATCTAAGGTGACCTTATCTAAGTATTGTTTCGTGAATACCAATTCTAAGAAAAACTTAGTCAAGTGAAAAACGTTCCCTTACTTGGATCTAAGGTCACCTTATCTAAGTATTGTTCGTGAATCCTAGCTTTTAAACTCTCTGCTTGCATATTGACTGTTACAAAATATGTGATTGCAGAGTTTTTTTACCACGCAAGGGCATGGAATTAGTGATTTTCTCTGTATTTTACAGAAGTGGTCTAGTTAGTATTAATCTGTCTCACACTCCGCTGGAGTGATTTTTCTATAGATTTATGGATAATATTGCTAAGCTTCTAAAATCTTCTCTGTGTGTGTTTTTTCTATTATTATTCATTTTCTGTATAGGTTTGTTACAAAAAAGGTATTGAAAACTCTATTACAAAATAATATAACAGATTACTTCGGTACTTCAGTACTGATACAACTACATCTTTACAGCAAGACAGATACATTCATTTTTTGTACAGATGTGTTACAAAGAAGATTTTGAATTCACTTTGACAAAATAAGATGACAACAAATTATTTTAGTACAAATACAACTACATCTTCTACAGCAAGAGATTTAAAAGAAATATATAGTTGTAATCTGACTCACTGCACTGACTAAATATTTACCACCCAAACACATTAATTTATCAAGAATGTGTAATTAAATTTACGATTTTCTACTAGAATACCAAATTTATCATTAAAAACCTTGTCCTGACCTTGACTGATATAAGAAAACTTGTTAATAGATGAAAAAAAATTCAACATTTGTAAAAATAATCCCATGAAAGACTTTTATTATTTAGTTTACATTTATTTATAAAATATTTTCCATACAGTAATATCAAATGTATTGCATAGAAATACATTGTGTCTAGGTTTTGGCAGCCTAAAAGAATATCTTAAGTTACAAAATTAACTGCATTTGGAAACATGTTATTCACCAAGATTTCAATTTTATCCCAGATTTTTTTAACTGTATTGCATGCAGTAGTAGAAATTGTGTTCCATATTGTCTGTTATATTACACTCTATACATGCTGAAGAATCTTTAACAGCCCACAAGAATAATTTATAATTGCAGTTGAAAACCTATGCAGTATTTTGTATTGTAAACTTATCAAATTTGTTGTCTTCACAATTTTAGTTGGAATCAAATAAATATTTTTTCCAGTTAAGCTATTCTGAAAAAGGGGTAATACTCAATCCATTTATTCTGGCTGGTTGGAATTTGATACAATTTTTTAACAAGCTGGCAATACACCTGTTGACTTGTTACTTTTTGTACAGTCTTTAAACATATATTTTATTGTCTTTTTCTATTCACCTCAATATATATATAATTTTTCGAGTTTTTGTTAAGACTGATTTTATGGAACTAACAATTTGGTAGTATTTTAAATATGAAATTCTTATCCTGAATTTATTTTCGATTTCAGTTCTGGAAAAAAAATTCTATCACTGTTCATAATATCATTAACTAACTCTATACCTGCTTGTTTCTAATCAAGGTATTCATTACAATATATGTGACTCTCCAATTTGAAAAGTGTCATTATTAAATAATGGTTCCTGAAGTAGTTCTCTGAGTATCAGTGGTTTGACTGAGATAAAATCAAACAAAACCTGCAAAAACATTTGTAAAAATTACTTTTGGGGTAAGATTCTACAGTAGAAAAATACAAATGATTAAATAACAGCTCCTTTTTTATACCCATCAAGTAGAATGATAAGGTTTTCCATTTTGCATTTATGCTGTTTGTCAGCCTTTTTATGCACATAATCTTTGGTGTTTTAAAAACATCAAGTACTGAAACCATTTTCAAACTACCCAGATCCATTGGTTGAATCAAAGTATCTTTTGCCATTAATGGATGTCCTTTATTCCAAAGAAAATCAAGTATCAGTTTATCAATATCATCAACCACATTTTTATCAATATGCAAAATTGAAGCTACTATATTAATATGTGGCATAACCAAAGATTTAAGGATAGTTATTTTTCCCTTTAAAGTTGATGTTCTAGCCTTCCAGGTATTTAACATACCTTTAATTGTTTTTATTTTTTGCTTTATATTTAAACATTCGGTTTCCTCACAGTCGAGTGAGAAGTGGGCTCCCAAAGTTTTGCAGATATTCTGGGTCCATCTAATACCTAGATGTTCATCTTCATATAGGTTACCATCTTTTTGTACAATAATACCTATATTGACACTGGATTGCAATATGTTGGATATTGTATAATTGTATGAACTATTAAGGGTTTCTCAGGTGACAGTAATTATTGTTTTGATTGATAAATAAATTGAAGCCAAACTTGGTGTTTTCCTGTTACAACTTGAAAGCTATTGATAATTGCGACCATGCTTGTCTCAATTACCGTAACATTGACAGTTTTCCTAGTATGTATAAAGGTGCCTGAGACTAAATTTGGTGCAATTCTTAGATAATCTTTGACCTGAGACTTATGGGCTATACCCATACAATTGTCAAAGTCAAATCAAATTACAACAGCTACTTTAATTTCGATATTCAAATATTAGTATAATTACTTCAAGATATTTCTATTAGTAGCACACAGAAATTAAGAAATAATCTTTTGGACCCCAAGAAATATATTTCCATAGTGAAAAGACGAATATGAAATTTCCTATTTAGCTTGTACCTTTTCTAAATGTATAAAGTAATTTCATTGGATTACCGTTATTGGTGTTTTTTCTGTTAGACGTGTTACCATTGGTTAATCGTTTAAAGGGCCCAAAAGTCTGGTAAATTTAACTGGGAGCTTCATAATTTCAAAAAGGTTGCTATCTTGCCCAAATCATAACAAAGAAAAGAATCTATTTACGAAAAGATTACTGCTCCCTACCGTAACTTTGAACAATTGCGTAGGGCTCAAAAACCTTATTTTCCAGTGCTAATACCAGATCATTCGCCACATTTCCCGTTCGCCACGTACTGTATTTCTGTACTGCTTCCCTGCATAAGTTGGCCGCGGGTCGTAAGTTGGCCACCACTCATTTAAATGTATCAAACAGACAAATGTGTGGTTGCACAGGTTTTAAAAGTGGTAGTTATACTGCCTTGCTACCAATTATCGCCGGCTACCAATTATCGCCACCAGAAAATAAAACGTTCATATTTCAGTTATGGGTATATATTTTGAGAGCTTTTTGTTGTGTATTTGTTCCATTCACTTTGGAAATAGTTTTACCTTATTTGCTAGACTTGGGATGCTACTTTGGTGAAGTTATACTGCCTTGCTACCAATTATCGCCGGCTACCAATTATCGCCACCAGAAAATAAAACGTTCATATTTCAGTTATGGGTATATATTTTGAGAGCTTTTTGTTGTGTATTTGTTCCATTCACTTTGGAAATAGTTTTACCTTATTTGCTAGACTTGGGATGCTACTTTGGTGAAGTTATATCTATTTGAATTCTGTCTGGCGATAATTGGTACCCGGCGATAATTGGTAGCAAGGCAGTATCTATTTGAATTCTGTCTGGCGATAATTGGTACCCGGCGATAATTGGTAGCAAGGCAGTAATCAATCTTATTATAATAGACCATTCAAGAATGATACAGGCCTTTAGAATTATAGAAATTTCAAAATATGATGATGGTGGCCAACTTACGACCCGCGGCCAACTTATGCAGGGAAGCAGTAGTGGTGGTGGACCAATTCACGCCCGGGTACCAATTCACGCCCAGCCCTCAATTTACCCAAAACAATCACAGTTAAACAATAAATTACAAACGTGCATGATCAATTTGATGATTATCTATGATGTGGTAAACATCTTTGTATGAAAAATTATAAAGCTTCAAGAAAATTGAGGGTGGGCCTGAATTGGTACCCGGGCGTGAATTGGTCCACCACCACTAGACGTTTCGCCACACAAGAAATATTGCATCAGTATGGGCCCCCCACTAAACCGAGTTTCTGTCTCGTCGCGTATTGCTGTTGATATTTCTGATGGTACGCAATGGCGAGGGACAGAGCGCACATGTACCTGTTTTCTGTGTAAACCTTGAACTGTGGGGAATTATTGCACTCACTTTAAAAAGTTATTGTTATGTCTATTATAGGGTACTTTATAAAACTCAGAGCCCGACTCGGAACCGGACCAATTTCCAGACCGCCCTTACCACGGGCGTGACCTCTTCTCTTTGATGGGCTTGGGTGGTGACCTCTTCTCCTTGATTGGCTGGGCCAGTGACCTCTTCTCCTTGATGGGCTGGGGCGGTGATCGACCTCTTCTCCTTGATGGGCTGGGGCGGTGACCTCTTCTCCTTCATGGGCTGGGGCGGTGACCTCTTCTCCTTGATGGGCTGGGGCGGTGACCTTTTCTCCTTGAGGGACTTGGGCGGTGACCTCTTCTCCTTGAGTGGCTGGGGCAGTGACCTCTTTATGTGTATTGATTTCCTCCCAACTCACCGCCCAGCCAATCAGAAAACAGATACTGGTCCAAGTACAATTGCTACCGCCTAACTAAATTAAACACCTCAAATTAAAACCAAAATAATGCACATATATTCAGTACCATGGCATTTTTTTTCCAGACAAAGTTGATATATAACAGTTGAAGTAGGATTTACTACCACATTTTTATACCACATTATAAAAATTTTCAGAATTTAATACAGAATTCTATTTACATATTTGGTATCAAAACTTTCAGAATTTAATACAGAATTCAATTATATGCATTATATTAAGCTTTAGCGTGGATGCAGAGCTGCAGTGACTAAATAACAAGAATTTTAATTCATGCATGTTGATAGATAGAATTGAAGTTTTTCTGGTCTGACAAATGATTAGTTCACCACCCTGTCTATGGGTGGTGCCCTGTGTTTTGCAAAATGTCTTCTATTTATAATTTGCTACCAGATACCATACAAAGTGAAGGTTATATAAATAGACACCATCAACCTTGTCAAAAATAATAAGAAATTGGATCATGCACGGTAAAGCTTAGGATATAGATATAAAGATATAGCCACTGCCCAATTCTACCGCCCTGGTCCGACCGCCCTTCCGGAAGTCCGGGTTTTATAAGGCCCCCTATTATAGCTGTATCCAGTTTCCAATACATATGTTGTTAAATTAAACTACTTTCAGAAGCCAGGAATTTCTTTTGTAGTGATGGTGGACCAATTCACGCCTGTGTACCTATTCACGCCCACCCCTTAATTAATTCAAGACAGTTACTGTTAGACAATAAATTACAAATGTATATGATCAATTTTATAATTATCTATGATGTGGTAAACCTATTCAGTATTAAAATGTATAAATCTTCAAGAAAACTGAGGGTGGGCTAGACGTGGTTACCTTGGCTCTACGTTACTTGCGTGTAGAGCCGTGGCACGACCCCACATAAAACTGGAGATTTCCATAAAATCCTTTTCTGTTGAATAAAACTTGATGAAATGACCAGAAATTGTACAATGCAGTTAAAAACAATTGATATTAAGCTAAGGACACCGTAAATACAGCATGTGTATAAAATACATGCTACTTTACACAACTTTTATAATAAAAGAACATTTTTAAATTTTTAGAGAAATGGTCAAAAAATCACTGAAAATGAGAAAATGTCATTTATTTTTAGTTGACTATGTTTGCATGTTAACTGTTTGTTGAAGGAAACGTAACAAAATAGTTGGGGGAACAGTTGTGTGTGCACATTTGTACGGAATATGCGTTTTATGCAAATCTCCAGTTTTATGTGGGGTCGTGCCACGGCTCTACACGCAAGTAAAGTAGAGCCGAGGTAACCATGTCTAAGGGTGGACGTGAATAGGTACACGGGCGTGAATTGGTCCACCACCGCTAGAGAACTGTGTAATGTTGAAGGTTTGTTAACATTTTGAAAATAGGTTGAAATATATACATGCCAGTTTGATTGGCATGAAATATAAGTGAACGGCACATGTACATACCTTAAAGAAACCAAATAACACTTTATACTTGTGGTAATATGTGTACAAATCTGCCATTCAAAATTTACACAGAAAATAGGTACATGTGAACTCTGTCACTCGCTATTGTGTCCATCAGTATATCAATAGCAATTGGCGAACGGACAGAAACTCGGTCTAGACCCCACCTGGTCGGATTCATTCAATTAAAAGTTCAAATTGATATAAAATCCTTATGGATGGATTTTTATAATCTAGGTATCATTGTTTACAGTTTTTAATCGTGTATATAATAGAAACACATAATCTTGAATCAGGTTTACACAATATAAGAGTAATATGTACAAAAATGTTTTAACAAATCCATTGGTACTCCGTACACGGGTGGTCACTGAGATAAACGGTCATAGAGATAACTGGTCTTCAGAAATTATGACATAAAAACCAATAAAGAGTTTTAACAACAACATAATACAAACCAAATGTCATGGTAGCAATTGTTTAAGTATATGTTGTTATTAAGTTTGTGCTATTTTGTTATTTACACCACTTAAATTTAAAAACTTTGAAGACCGTTTATCTGTATGACTGTTTATCTTAGTGACCACCCGAGTAACAGCTTTAATAATATAGCCATCACTTGTAAAATACTACCTTCTATAAACCCTCTCCATGCAAATTTATCTCTTAAAACACATAATACATTATTAATATATGATGCATACATACGTAATATATATTAAAGATAGGATCAATTTAGTAACTTGGTGGGGATGAGTTTTGAAAGAGGCTGAATTTGCATCAAAATGGGTCAAGTTGGCTGGGATCGAGTTGACGAAGGCTGTGTTGTCCATGATTTGTTTTAGCACTAGGTGTAGTTGGGGAATGGTAAACAACTTGGCCCCCGCCAACTCAAGACACATACATTTTGATGCAAACTCGGCCTCTTCTAAAACTCACCCCCCCCCCCCCCCCCCCCCACCAAATTGACCCTTTTCATATCTATTATTAATGTATGCATCATATTAATAATGTATTATGTGTTTTAAGAGACCACTTTTTGTGGAAATGGTTGTTAGAAGGTAGTATTTTACAAAAACTTTTTGCCATTTTTTTTGTACACTAAAAAATGAATAAATGTATATCCTTTTTACAAGATAATCACTTCAAATGGCCCAAATGCACACTGTTCCTTTAATAGTTGGGGATCCGAGACAGCTTATTCATGGCATGTACTAGGAACCTGATACATATCATTCACACTATATATTATAAGGCCCTGATGTATAACATCTTGCTAAACATATGAAGACTTCCCTGTTATCTATTAATCAATAAAACATCATTGCACTTTTTACCCCAGAACCTTTAATGACTGTGGGCATCTGGCTGGGCAGGTGGGTTGCAGGCATGGTGTGACCTTGATTTGACCTTGACCTGGCCATAGTCTCCTTGAGCTTTTAGATCTTGTTTGGGCTATATCTCAGAAATCATAAGGTGGAGAAAGTTGATACTTGTCAGGGATTTTGGTTTGGGGGCGCTGGTGAGTAGTGTCATGCCATGACCTTGATTAGACCTTTCACCTTGCCATAGTGACCTTTTCAGTTTAATTTTTTCCTGGCTATATCTTGGAAACCATAAAGTGTAGGAAATTGTTACGTGGTAGGTATATTGGTTGGAGGTCTGCAACATCATAGTGTGACCTTGGTGTGACCTTTGACCTTGATTCTGTCGGAATGTTTTCTACTGCCATATTTGAGATGTAGTTCTCCTATCACAAAGATATGTATACATTTATATAATTGAATTATCTCCATTGGCAGCTATACTTTAAAAAAAATACATTGCATTGGAATTTTGAGACCTGGAAGCCATTCCATTATATCGGGATAGGCCTTCTTAAAAATCAGTGCAATGGAAGAGGTCTTATTAACTGGCACTTTGTACTTATGTTTGTTATTTAAAACCTATCTTTGCACTATAAGGCATACCCACCTTAGTCTTAATCACCCTCTGGCGTTTTGTGTGGTGCTTGACCTCTTTTCTGTCACAGGATACTGAAATTGGTTGACTGTTTCGGTTCTGTTGCACCTTAGAGTACCATTTGATTAGGGGAGATTTTGCGCTATAAAAGTCCAAATATAATTAGAATTTGTCAAATTTCGTTCTTGTTTCAGCTATCCATAATGGATACAGAAATTGGAGTTTTAAGTTGCACTGTAGCAGTGGAACAGCTTGGAAAATCTGGTGAAGTTCAGAAGAAAACTGTGTACAAAAATGCTGTTATAACACTGGGAAGAAATGAATTCAAAGACATAGTCGTCAAGTTGGCTATAAACAAACGGACATTAAGCAACAGAATTCAGGACTTGACTGTTCATAAGAAGTTTGCCAAAGAAGGCAAAGCTACTTTGAAGTTAGAAAACCAAAAAGTTCAGTACATGCTTTCAAATTGTCCACCTGATAAGCTCATAATGTTCTTGAAAACATTGACCACAAAGTTGGAATGTTCAAAACTGAAAGGAAGTGTTTCTGAAAGACAGCGTCTTTTATCAACCAAACAAAGAACCTTTCAAGAAATCAGCCCGCTCAATATGAAAGAACTACAGACTGTACATAATATTCGAGCTAAAGAGGCTGAAGCCAGCCTGAGTATTTTTACTCCAAAAGGAAAAGATAAAAAGAGAAAGAGACCACTTGACTCATGCAATGACCAGGAAAACCTTGAAACACGTGTAAGTATAGTTTACTTCTCGTTGTGCATTTCTATGGGAATACGTAATTTTCACCAGTGTTGTGCTTTCTGGAATATTAATCTAAATGTAAAGGAACAATTACAGTAAAGAGGAGACATTGCAATTTTTATTTTTTGTGTATTAATGTGTTTGTATCGTTTCTGGATTTTAGGAGAAACTATGGTGTACTATATATATCTCTGTAATTGCCTGGAGTTTGTATACAGAAAGCAATAAGAATGGGAAATAGAAATAAAATAAGAAAAGAGAATTTAGGATCAGCTGCTTCTATACTGGCATTCATATTGGTAATCTATCAGTCATGACAGAGCTTCAAATCTGACAAGCTCATGCAAATTCTGTTGTCTTCGATTTAGCACAGTTTACAAGCAATTATAAACTTTGGCTGAGCCTTGAGGCTTTGAGTTAAGTCTACCTGGGAGTGTGCATAATATTTGTAAACAAAGAGTTAAATATGGCCGCCATAAATTTTTCTCCACTTCTGATTATAAACTGTGTCAATCAAAAGAAATATGTCACCATGACTTGGTTAAGACATTTAAGTCTCTGACTCAGCCTAAGTGTGGCCTAAGTTTAAGACCCTTTGTGAAACCAGCCCCAGGTACTAAAGTCGAGGCCAACTGTATTAAGAAATTAAGTGCAAACTAGAAAACTGGATACCCACAAAACTAGTAAAACATTTTTATCTCCAAAAATAACGTGTGAAACCTTGTTTTCAGCCAGTTTTGTCTCAGCTATTTGTTTTTTTTTACATTGCTTTTATTATTTTACTGCTGGTAAATCTTAACTTTTTAAAAAAAAAATTATCAATCAGTTCGAGATGGTCATTGTAATAGAGATACAGATCCCCCTTTATTCGCTCTGGATCAGATGCCTTATTGATATGCATACTGTATGTGATTTCTATAACCATAAAATATATACTTAATATTGTAGGCAGGAAAGGTTCAGAAAAGACAGAAGGTTTTACAGATGGCAGTGGACAAGCTTGGTACTGTGGGTCTGCAATCTCACAAAATTCTCAACCCTGTCATCTTGTCCAAAGAGCAGCAGAAGGTTCTAGAAGTGGTAAAACAAGGTTCAAATATTTTCTTCACTGGCAGTGCTGGTACTGGCAAGTCATTCTTGCTTAAGAGGATTATTGGTGAGTAAAAAAAATAAAGTTTTGTATCAGAGTTTCTCTGTCAGTGGTAGTACTATTTATTGCATTAAACTTTCTGTAATACAAATTACATTTTACTCTCCCAACATGGGCAGATATAAAAGGTCCCATGATAATTAAACCAGTCAGCAAAGCTTCGGCATTAGCCACACTTGCTCTTGTACAATGAAATCTGTCTGATTTTTGTAGGACAGGAAAAGTTACTTTTCTCTTTAAAAAAAAATTATTATTTTTAGTTCAGTTTCATACTTCTCCCATATGTTTTGTTTCTAGGTGCTCTTCCTCCTCACCACACATTTGCCACAGCCAGCACTGGAGTAGCAGCATGTCATATTGGTGGCACAACACTGCATGCGTTTGCAGGTAAGTTTGTCTTTTCTACAATTATTCTAAATAGGAATTGATAGAAAGGGGCTAGTTTATCCAGAAGATAATGGACCAGAATAAATTATCGCTCATGGTGACACCGACAATAACTGATATAAAGGGGTAAGTTTATCCAGAAGGTAATGGACCAGAATAAATTATCGCTCTTGGTGACACTGATTTTAACTCTTTAAGTGTAAATTTAAGCAGGAAGGAAGTAGAATTTAACTAATTTTTACTGATAGTCAAGATGTGTTAAACATTAAAAGATATGACACATATACAACAGTGTGTACACATTGACAATTCATTGACAATTATAACAAATAGGTATAGGCTCAGGAACAAGCAGCTTAGAAAGATGTTTAGAACTTGCTGCCAGAACTCAAGTGGCTCAGAACTGGAAGAAGTGCAAGCATCTCATCATTGATGAAATTTCCATGGTGGACGGAGACTTGTTTGATAAACTTGATATGGTGGCCAGGTATGACACATGTCAACTTGCTTGAAAAAAAGTTGTGCTTTGTAAATAAACTACCAGTATGTTTATCTCAAGTCACAGGTTTGCTGTCAGATACAAAAGTTCATAGATTTCAGGTGGTGCTTTTAACCAGGTTATGAACAACAATGTGTTGTCATATTTTAACCTCATATAAAACCTTCCCACGTAAGTCAAAGATCTCTTTTATGTAAAGATTTGAACCACAATGATGTGTAAACTTCCTCTCCTTCATGTAGGTAGGTTATTATGACATCACAGTGTTACATACTTTGATTTCATTTTTAATATTTCTTTTGGATGAATTGTATTGGTGTGTTTTTCATCTGACATCACACATAATGTAAATAGCTTTGTTTTGTATGAAGTTTAAATGTACAACTAGAGTAAATAGTAATTAAGTGATAGAAATGAATGTATTTCCATTATCGCTGAACTCCAAACTTAAACAGTGATTCATAATTGTATTTTTAATGAAAGTGAACTCTCATACACTTTAAACACGTGTAAAGTTATTAAATACATACATGTCATAGTTTAATTGTGTTGGACTTAAAAGCTATGCTAAATGTCATTAATTGAACATCAGCAATATTGGCAATTTTCCCATGTGAGTGATATTCATTGATTCACAGTTAAGGGGTTAAATTAGTATGTAGTTAAACATCTAAAATGCCAAGGTGACTGGTGAACCATGAAAAGATTTTCTACTGATTGTAAAAGTATCTTCATAAAACATTGTGTTACGCGCACATATTTAATGATTCTACAAAATCCAACGTGCACATATTTAATGATTCTACAAAATCCAATGAAAAACTTAAAGAATTTCAAACCTAAATCAAAGACACAAACCTACATGACCCAATACTGGATTAGCAATTTATGATGCACTTCATGGCCAGAAATTTAAAGAAAGTTTTATTTTCAGAGTTACAAGACAAAATAATGAACCTTTTGGGGGAATACAGCTGATACTTTGTGGTGATTTTCTACAGTTACCACCAGTTACCAAAGGAAATCAGAAAAGAAAGTTTGCCTTTCAAGTAAGTTACTGTTTCTTTCTGCTTGAGGGGAATGTTTTAAATCCGCCTGTATTGTTTTCAACTTAGATTGTAGACCTAGATTGTATAAAAATAGTAAAATATCAAAAAAAGGATTTACTGTTTTTAATATCAGCCATCTGCAATATGTTGACAGTGCTGTTTCAGAATTTAAAAACAAGAAAGTTGTTCTACTTGATATTGCAGAATCATTAGAGAAAGAAATCTAAAATTCGCCACCTCTAGAACCTTGGTTGATTTTATGAAGAAAATGATGTTTTTGTCCAAAACTTGGTATTTTTCAGTTCAAAAAACCTTAATTTACTATACAGTCAACAAATCTCACCACAATTCATTTATTTTACTAGTATTTTCACATGTGGCGAATTTCAGATATGTGGCGAATTTTAGATTTCTTACTCTATATGATTCCTAGTTTTTTGTACATATGCTACCAGGATTACTCTGCACACAGAACCTTCTTAATGACAAAAGTTCAAAGGTTAAGAACCATTGTTTCATAACACAGTGTCCAGATATGTATAGCTTTCAAGCCTCTGAATTGTATGATTACATTTCAAAAAAAACTAATCACAATGTGGCAAGAAAAGAATTTATGTTTTGCATGTTTTTACAGTTTGTAACATTCTTTAATATATGTAAAGTGTAGTATAACACTTCTCTCTTTTGAGTCATATAGTGCATTTACATTTACTTCCAACATTAATAAAATTGACTATGTTTTTCTAACAGTCAAAATCTTGGAGACGTGCAGTCACGACAAACATGGAGCTAAAAGAAGTAAGAAGACAGTCTGACTCCAAGTTTATCAGAATCCTGCAGAACATTAGACTAGGAAGGTAACAAATCTATTGATTTTGGTCCCTCAGTCTCATAGAATCTTTTAAATATCTTGCAGGGCCTATGTTCATGCATATTGAGGTCTTGGTCTCAAGTGGGAGACCATTTACACATAAAACTTGTTTCGCATTTAAGATGCAATTCAGTCTGAGATTAGGTGTCAAACTAAAGACTGGTACATGGTGTCCTCACTATTTTGGAAAAAAGTTTCAAGCATTATTTCATCTGAACTGAGGAACATATTCTACCTTTTTCATTGTTAGGCGGGTTGGGTGGGTGTAACCAACCCGCCTATCAGATTGTGTCCGATATCTGTCCGTCATTATTTTTGTTTCCGGACTCTAACTCGAAAATGCTCAATGGAATTCAAACTTGACAGGGAGATAGATTACCATCATAGCTAGGTTGCTTTTGAAATTGGTGTAATTCCATCTGTTTGTTTGTCCGTTTGTCCAACATTTTCGTTTCTGGACTCTAACTGAAAAACGCTTTGTCCAATCAAATTCAAACTTGACAGGGAGATAGATCACCATCATAGCTAGGTTCCTTTCGAAATTGATGTAATTCCGTTTGTTCGTTTGTCTGTTTTTGTCCCCTTGTCTGTCCGTCAACATTTCCGTTTCCAGACTCTAACTCGAAAATGCTTTGTCTAATCAAATTCAAACTTGACCGGGAGATAGATCACCATCATAGCTAGGTTGTTTTCGAAATTGGTGTGATTTCGTCTGTTCTTTTGTCCGTCAACATTTCCGTTTCCGGACTCTAACTCGAAAACGCTTTGTCCAATCAAATTCAAACTTGACAGGGAGATAGATCACCATCATAGCTAGTATCCTTTCGAAATTGGTGTAATTCCGTATGTTTGTCCGTTTTTTGTCCGTTTGTCTGTCCAACATTTCCGTTTCCGAACTCTAACTCGAAAATGCTTTGTCCAATCGAATTCAAGCTTGACAGGGAGATAGATCATCATCATAGCTAGATTCCTTTCGAAATTGGTGTAATTCTCTCCGTTCGTTTGTCCATTTCTTGTCCATATGTTTGTCTGTCAACATATCCCTTTCCGGACTCTAACTCGAAAAGACTTTGTCTAATCGAATTCAAACTTGACAGGGAGATGGATCACCATCATAGCTAGGTTGCTTTTTCGAAATTGGTGTAATTTTGTGTGTTTGTTTTTTGTCCGTTTGTCCATCAACATTTCCGTTTCCGGACTCTAACTCAAAAGGCATTGTCCAATCGAATTCAACCTTGACAGGGAGGTAGATCACCATCATAGCTTTCAAAATTGGTGTAATTTCATCCAATCGTTTGTCCGTTTTTGGTCCGTTTGTCTGTCCTTGAACATTTCCGTTTCCGGACTCTAACTCGAAAATGCTTTGTCCAATGGAATTTAAACTTGACAGAGAGATAGAGCACTATCACAGCGAAGTTGCTTTCGAAATTGATGTAATTCTGTCTGTTCGTTTGTCCGTTTATAGCATAGATACAATTATGTAACCTAGATTACAAGTTTTACATTTCTTAGCACATCTAACACATTTACCTTAACTGGGTGACCTAACATTTCTTTCCTTGTTTCTAAATTTAATTACAGCAGTCGCTAACCTTATTGCTGCCTACGCAACCCGCCTTTTGGGGCATCTCTGACCTTCTTGTTTAAAGTAAATTGGAAAAATATTTACAACATGTAGAAACATTTAGCCAAAAATTTTATTGCAATTCATACCCCAAATTTTGACTTCAGAAGTACCTTAGAAACAGAAAAGTTGGTCATGTGAGTTACAATTTATTGATGAAATTTTGTAAAAAGTTTTCATGTAAAAAAGATGTTTTATATTTGTGAATTATAACACAATTGCTTTCTGATCTTTAAAAAGCTTGAACCTTCCGCCTTGTTTACAGTTTGTTCACAGTAGAGCCTGTCTCGGCTTGGTCTCAACTGAATTCCTTTTCCTGAATACTAAGTTGAGGCTTTGTCTCAGATTTAGAACCAGTCTCAAATGTGAGATTAATTCTTGTCTCATAGTTAAAACTTCTTTATGAATTTCTAGTAATCACTCACTTTTTTCTGTTGGGCAAACTCTATTGATGGTTTTTAGCTTACTGGCCAACGGCCGTAAGCTAATGGCCTGGCCTGGCGTCGTCTTCGTTGTTGTTGTTGTGGTTGTTGTCGGCGTCGTCAACAATTTTTTTCCAGCCTCTTCTCCTCAGAAACTACTGCACCGATTTCTTTGAAATTTGGTATGGAGCTTCCTTGGGTAGAGGACTATCATTTTTCCTCATTGCATGTTTTTCAACCAATCAGAGAAGTCACATGACCAAAAACATGTTTTTCAAAAGGGTGTGCTTGTCTGGATGATAACTTAAAAAGCGCTTCACCTATTCACATGAAATTTTGCAAGTACGTTCATTATATACATGTCTGGAAATCAATAACTTTTCGAAGTGATCCAATACAAAATGGCCGACTTATTAATGATTTACTAAATGTCACGATTTTTCTTAACGCTGAAAAAACAAAAACGCGTGTATCTCCTTAACCGTGTGAGATAGAGCGATTTCGACGAGATTTTCGACCCACAGGGTATCTAAAGAATGTCTATTGCCAATTTTCAAAAAATTTTCCCCTCCCCAAAAATGGCGGCCATTTTGAATTTTCGAATTTTTGCCGAAAATGGAAAAACACAAAATTGCTTGTATCTCCTTAACCGTGCGAGATAGAGCGATTTCGACGAAATTTTCGATCCACGGGGTATCTAAAGAATGTCTATTGGCAATTTTCAGAAAAAATTTCCCCTCCCCAAAAATGGCGGCCATTTTGAATTTTCGAATTTTTGCCAAAAATGGCAAAATACAAAATTGCTTGTATCTCCTTAACCGTGTGAGATAGAGCGATTTCGTCGAAATTTTTGACCCACAGGGTATCGAAGGAATGTACTATTGTCACTTATCAAAAAATTTTCCCCTCCCCAAAAATGGCGGCCATTTTGAATTTTCGAATTTTTGCCAAAAATGGCAAAACACAAAATTGCTTGTATCTCCTTAACCATGCGAGATAGAGCGATTTCGTCGAAATTTTTGACCCACAGGGTATCAAAGGAATGTACTCTTGGCAATTTTAAAAAAATTTTCCCCTCCCCAAAAATGGCAAAACACAAAATTGCTTGTATCTCCTTAACAGTGCGAGATAGAGCGATTTCGTCGAAATTTTCGACCCACAGGGTATCTAAGGAATGTACTATTGGCAATTTTCAAAAAAATTTTCCCCTCCCCAAAAATGGCAGCCATTTTGAATTTTCGAATTTTTGCCAAAAATGACAAAACACAAAATTGCTTGTATCTCCTTAACCGTGTGAGATAGAGCGATTTCTTCGAAATTTTTGGCCCACAGGGTATCTAAGGAATATACTATTGCCAATTTTCAAACATGTTCCCCTCCCCAAAAATGGTGGCCATTTTGAATTTTCGAATTTTTGCCGAAAATTCAAGAACACAAAATTGCTTGTATCTCCTTAACCGTGCGAGATAGAGCGATTTTGTCAAAATTTTCGACCCACAGGGTATCCAAGGAATGTACTAATGTCAATTTTCAAAAAATTTTCCCTCCCCAAAAATGGCGGCCATTTTGAATTTTCGAATTTTTGCCAAAAATGGCAAAACACAAAATTGCTTGTATCTCCTTAACTGTGCGAGATAGAGCGATTTCGTCGAAATTTTTGACCCACAAGGTATCTAAGCAATGTATTATGGGCAATTTTCAAAAAATTTTCCCCTCCCCAAAAATGACAGCCATTTTGAATTTTCGAATTTTTGCCAAAAATGACAAAACACAAAATTGCTTGTATCTCCTTAACCATGTGAGATAGAGCGATTTCGTCGAAATTTTCGACCCACAGGGTATCTAAGGAATGTACTATTGGCAATTTTCAAAAAATTTTCCCCTCCCCAAAAATGGCAGCCATTTTGAATTTTCGAATTTTTGCCAAAAATGACAAAACACAAAATTGCTTGTATCTCCTTAACCATGTGAGATAGAGCGATTTCGTCGAAATTTTCGACCCACAGGTTATCTAAGTAATGTACTCTTGGCAATTTTCAAAAAATTTTCCCCTCCCCAAAAATGGCGGCCATTTTGAATTTTCGCCAAAAATGGCAAAACACAAAATTGCTTGTATCTCCTTAACCGTGCGAGATCGAGCGATTTCGTTGAAATTTTCGATCCATAGGGAAAAAATTGATTTTTTTTTTCAAATTTTGGCGGCCATCTTCGATTTATGCGGAAAATAAAAAATGGTAATATCTCAGAAACTGTAAGAGATAGCGCAATTTTGAGTAAATGTTGGACCCTAGAGATAGTAAAGAATATAAACGCTTGGATTATTACTTATGTTAAAGCTGTGGGGTATACTTTCTCCCACATTTATTTCATATTTGATAGATATCTTGTCACACTTTTTGTAGATGCGATGTGAAAATCAAGTGAGTAATACCCTTTTTACATTTTCTGTTGCTGCACAGTTATAGCATGAAAAAAGTATTTGGGTGGCACAACCATAACATACGGGTCGCCAGTAAGCAGCAGGCCTTGGCCTATTTTTACATTCAACATGGAGTAAGTCTACAAAGACAAAAAAATAAGCTGAAATAATTAAGCGGCCTGTCAGGGACGCTTATTTGTTTTCACGTAAGTTCGACTGATCACCGCCGCCGCTGCCGCCGCAGCATTATGGTCTCCCTTGAATAACTTCTTAGGCTTTCAAATTTTTCTTTCCGTCTTATCTTTCTTTAAAACTATTGGGGTGGGATAAAAAATTTTGGGATACCTTGAGGAGACCTTAAACTCTACTTAAGGTAACCTTAACCATTTTTCAGAAACACCTCGTCATCGCGTTTCGGAAAAAAACCACACACACCAGTGATATAAAAATTATCAGGTACATTCTAGACCCTACATTCGAAGGTCGGAAAGGATTTTCTGATCAATCGGACCATAGATGCCTGAATGGGAGGCATTTGATTTTCGAAAATTTTTTTTAAATCCCTACTTTGTCCCAATCTCAAAAATGTGTCTCTCTTCTGTAAATGAAAGTAACTGGGAAGGTTCAATTTGACTGAGCTTTATATCAAGTCTAGTTGTTTATGCTGTTCTTTCGAATGTATACTGTTTTCTTTTACTTTCTTCCATTTCAGTTAGACTTCTAGATTTAATAAATTTTAGCTCAAGTGGGAAATGAATTTTTGAAACTTTAATGCGTTCAAATTCCTGAAATCATGCACTAAATCACTTTTAACTTGAAAAGTATTGCGTTTAGAGCAATTTGTTAAATATGTTATTAGGCTACTTTTTTCATAGCTACAACAAGTTCAGTAACTTGTTTGGTCTTAATTTTGTGCATTATTGAACTGTGGAATGGATCACGATCTCTTACTGTTATTCCTAAGCCTAAATTTTTAAGTTAATTGCTAAATCATTCATAAATATTCCAATATGTAAACTTGTACTTTTCTTTCCCAATAAATAATAAATCCAGTAACATTTTTCTAGCCCTATAGATTGACTTATTTCTTAAGATGCATTTAGGGGCATATATTTAGGTCTACAGAATACAAATATGCAAGATGCACACTTTCTAGGTGGAATTTCTGCAAAAGCATTTTTTTCTAGCGGGTAAATTTTACAGCAAACTTATAGTAAAATTGATATATTCTTTTCATAAAATATACTACTTCACAAAACACAATAAAGCTTACATTCTGCTTACAGTCTCATACCGCAACAACTACAGCTTTAATAGCCCCACATCTCCATCCGGGCCGCTCGTTTTTGTTAACAAAAACCTTTTTCTAGTTCTTTCTTAAAATATGAGAAGAGAATCAGATTAACAGTGTAGATGCAATGTTGAAGCCTGTTGAAATATTGGATTCTAAAATGTTGATACGGTGGCATGAACAAGTTTAGATTTTGCACAAAGTATAAGTTGTACAGCCAAGTTGTACATACATGTACTTGTACAATTTGTATAGTAACATCCTAACAATCTCTACTAGTTTTAATTCTTCAAAGAGAACTGTACTCGCTATTTCTGATATCCATCTGATATTTAAATGATGTTGTTTTCTTCCTGTAATTGTAAAATTTTAATTATTATTAGGCGGGTTGCGTGTAACTAACCCGCCTATTAGATTGATGTGTTCGACGTCTGTCTGTCCATCTATCCGTCCACATTTTTGTTTCCGGACTCTAACTCAAAAACCGTGTGTCCAATTGAATT
The DNA here is from genome assembly GCA_964017235.1 of Sabellastarte sp. h YS-2021. NCBI lineage: Eukaryota > Metazoa > Annelida > Polychaeta > Sabellida > Sabellidae > Sabellastarte > Sabellastarte sp. h YS-2021. The sequence continues at coordinate 76,124,710 of OZ024929.1, read as the reverse complement.
CAAACTTGACAGGGAGATAGATCACCATCATAGCTAGGTTCCTTTCGAAATTGGTGTAATTCCGTCTGTGTGTTTGTCTGTTTTTTGTCCATTTGTCCGTCAACATTCCTGTTTCCAGACTCTAACTCAAAAACACTGTCCAATCGAATTCAAACTTGACAGGGAGATAGACCACCATCATAGCTAGGTTCCTTTCGAAATTGGTGTAATTCTGTCCTTTCGTTGGTCCGTTATTTGTCCGTTTGTCTGTCTGTCAACATTTCTGTTTACGGAGTCTAACTCGAAAACGCTGTGTCCAATCGAATTCAAACTTGACGAGGAGATAGATCACCATCATAGTTAGGTTCCTTTCAAAATTGGTGTAATTCCGCCCATTCATTTGTCCGTCAACATTTCCGTTTCCGGACTCTAACTCGAAAACGGTTAGTCCAATCGAATTCAAGCTTGACAGGGAGATAGATCACCATCACAGCTAGGTTCCTTTCAAAATTGGTGTAGTTCTGTCTGTTCGTTTGTCCGTTTTTTGTCCATTTGTCTGTCCATCAAAAATTTCAGTTTCTGGACTCTAACTCGAAAACTGTTTGTCCAATCGAATTCAAACTTGACAGGGAGATAGATCACCATCATAGCAAGGTTGCTTTCGAAATTGGTGTAATTCTGTGTGTTCGTTTGTCTGTTTTTTGTCCATTTGTCTGTCCATCAACATTTCTGTTTCCGGACTCTAACTCGAAAACACTGTGTCCAATCGAATTCAAACTTGACAGGGAGATAGATCAACATCATAGCTAGGTTCCTTTCGAAATTTGTGTAATTCCATCCATTCGTTTGTGCGTCAATATTTCCGTTTCCGGACTCTAACTCGAAAACGCTTTGTTCAATCGAATTCAGACTTGACAGGGAGATACATCACCATCATAGCTCAGTTGCTTTCGAAATTGATTTAATTCTGTCCTTTCGTTTGTCCGTTTATAGCATACATACAATTATGTAACCTAGATTACAAGTTTTACATTTCTTAGCACGTCTAACACATTTACCTTAACTGGGTGACCTAACATTTCTTTCCTTGTTTCTAAATGTAATTACAGCAGTCGCTAACCTTATTGCTGCCTGCACAACCTGCCTTTTGGGGCATCTTTGATCCTCTTGTTCTCTCTTTATGAATTTTTCAGATGCCCCTCTGATGTGAGTGAGGGTCTTTCTGCCACTTCCAAGCATGTGATTGAGAGGAATGGTATCCAAGCAACACGTCTTTGTACTCACAAAGAAGATGTGGACCACATCAATGACTACCAGATGAAGAGACTCAGGGGTAGATTTTATGATATTTCTTTTCTTTGCTAGCAGATTCTAAGGCCCATGAAACCAGTTGTCCCAAATCATAAGGTTCAAGCTTTTAATACAGTGAAACTGCTTCATGTGGAACTCTAATAAGCAGAATGGCCATTGAAGTAGAAGTAAATTCCAGGTTTTCCCCGAGCACCTTTTCCATTAAAATTATGAGGCTATCAATTAATCCTGGTTAAGTTGGAGGATTTTAGGGTCCCTTAATATTAAAGTTACATAGTTAAACTGTACAGATATATATGTCTTCTGCATGCATGTACACATTTGACCTTCACACCCTTCATTCATGGTCAACAGAGTGCCAAACATACTCCTCTTAGCTGGTTTTGGTCAAACTTAAAGTGCCTATATCTCACTTATTATTAATTCTATAGGTTTGTGATATCAATCCCACTTATATCAAATCATCAGCTGGAATTCTTTTAATGTGGTCACATTTGACCTTGAAACCCTTCTTCAAGGTGAAGTAAGAATAGCCAAAGTTAAAGGTGGTTGTAAATCACTTAACGTTGGCCCTACAGGTTTAAGATGTGTGACTGGTAGGAATTAGTGTGCTGCAATTCTTTATATGTGGTCAGATTTGACCTTACATCCCTCATTCAAGGTAAAAGGGGGTTAGCTAACGTTATAAGTGCTTATAGCTCATTTATTATTGGTCCAAGAGATTTTGGCACATCTAACTAACCTTTCAGTAAATCATTTGTCGTAATTCTCTTATGTGGTGAGATAAGATGTTGGATCCCCTGCATTGATGGCATATGATTGTAACCAAACTTAAAGGTACTTATTATTCACTTAGTATTTAAATATTTGCTCACTTTAAGAATACCCACTGGAAAAAAGTGTGAAAAAAAAAGCATTTTGTCCAGCGATTGTTTTTACCAAACTCTTGGAGTGCCAGGTACCCTGCCTATTATTAATTATCCCAATACATTTATTGCATCCACTAAAGATTGATTTCCACACTAATCAGACACCTTATTGTTTGTCATTGACAAAGGTCTGTCCTCACTGAGAGCGATTTTATGACTCTCTTATTGATTTGTCTTCATTGTGCTACTTTTGTTTATTTTCAGATTCTTCTTGTACTTTCTATTTTATGTCACTCTCGGTTTCCTGCATTGCTTTAATGTTTTCAGGTGAGAGCAGTGTGTTCCATGCCAGTGACAGTGATGAGATCCAAGTGAAGACCATTGACCAGCTGTGTCCAGTGAGGAAGATACTAGAGCTGAAGTTGGGGGCTCAAGTGATGCTGTGTAAAAATCTGGATGTCTCTAAAGGCCTGGTGAATGGAGCCAGAGGGGTTATCACTGGATTTGAAAGTGATGTGAGGGGTAAGTTTTTGAAGGGGTTATCTTATTAGACTGGTTTTCTTTTATACTGAAATAGAATTAAAAACATACAAATTTAGAACAACTATAGAAATCTTCACATTGGTTAATATATTGGTCATCATGGATTGGGTGATTATGCATGAACATGTTCCATGTTCTATTTTCTCAGCCTGTGGTGAATTTAACAATTATTTACCATTATCTGTTTACTACAGGCTATCCTGTCATCAAGTTTCTATGTGGGGAAGAGGTTACTGTGACCCCAGAGAAGTGGGTGTTCAGAATGTCAGGTGGAGTCTTCCTCACCCGCAAACAGTTGCCTCTCAAACTGGCTTGGGCCATCTCCATACACAAAAGTCAGGTAAAGAAGGACATGCACCTTAACAAGTGTGGGTAATCTCAAACTGGCTTGGGCCATCTCCATACACAAAAGTCAGGTAAAGAAGGACATGCACCTTAACAAGTGTGGGTAATCTCAAACTGGCTTGGGCCATCTCCATACACAAAAGTCAGGTAAAGAAAGAAATGCACCTTAACAAGTGTGGGTAATCTCAAACTGGCTTGGGCCATCTCCATACACAAAAGTCAGGTAAAGAAAGACATGCACCTTAACAAGTGTGGGTAATCTCAAACTGGCTTGGGCCATCTCCATAAACAAAAGTCAGGTAAAGAAAGAAATGCACCTTAACAAGTGTGGGTAATCTCAAACTGGCTTGGGCCATCTCCATACACAAAAGTCAGGTAAAGAAAGACATGCACCTTAACAAGTGTGGGTAATCTCAAACTGGCTTGGGCCTTCTCCATACACAAAAGTCAGGTAAAGAAAGACATGCCCCTTAACAAGTGTAGGTAATCTCAAACTGGCTTGGGCCATCTCCATACACAAAAGTCAGGTAAAGAAGGACATCCACCTTAACAAGTGTGGGTAATTTCAAACTGGCTTGGGCCATCATCTCCATACACAAAAGTCAGGTAAAGAAGGACATCCACCTTAACAAGTGTGGGTAATCTCAAACTGGCTTGGGCCATCTCCATACACAAAAGTCAGGTAAGGAAAGAAATGCACCTTAACAAGTGTGGGTAATCTCAAATTGGCATGGGCCCATCATCTCCATACACAAAAGTCAGGTAAAGAAGGACATGCACCTTAACAAGTGTGGGTAATCTCAAATTGGCATGGGCCCATCATCTCCATACACAAAAGTCAGGTAAAGAAGGACATCCACCTTAACAAGTGTGTGTAATCTCAAACTGGCTTGGGCCATCATCTCCATACACAAAAGTCAGGTAAAGAAGGACATGCACCTTAACAAGTGTAGGTAATCTCAAACTGGCTTGGCCCATCACCTCCATACACAAAAGTCAGGTAAAGAAAGACCTGCACCTTAACAAGTGTGGGTAATCTCAAACTGGCTTGGACCATCATCTCCATACACACAAAAGTCAGGTAAAGAAAGAAATCCACCTTAACAAGTGTGGGTAATATTCATTAGACAAGTGACTCTGAAAACTTATCAGACAAAAGTCGGATGAAGTTAGACATCCTTAATAAGTGTGGCTATTACATATATTCAGCAAACAACTGCCTTTCAAATTGGCTTGGGCCATCATCTCCAAACACAAAAGTAAAAGTTTGTAATGGAACTGGATCTTAAACCTTAAGTGGGTCAATTCTGTACACAAAACTCCACTACACAAACACTAAAGGCTATCACTTTTGCTTTACTATTCAGAGCAGCTTGTCTTGATAACACAGCAGTGACTTAATGATGAAACTAAAATTCCAGTCAAATGTTTTGTGAACAGCTGCATCTTAAACTGAACTTGGCCCACTTTATACACTAGAATCTGGTTAGCATAGATGCAAACTTCCACCACTGTTGCTAGCAACTGTTCCCTGATGCTTAAAATTTAGATATAAATTAGCAATTTATTGAAACTCAATCTCAAAACCAAACTCTAGAAAATATATGGAAACCAAATTTCAAAAAAACATTTTTTTTTCATAAGGAGTTGAAAGACAGGTATATTGTATAAGATTGTGTTAACCATACATCTTGTATCTTGACAAATTAATACACCCATAAATTTTTCCCCCGAACCCTCACCCCCGATCTCCAAATTACAGATGTTGGCATAATGTGCAAAATGATCTGAAAGCAATCTTAACCCGAAGCGATGAAAAGTCCTTTACATGCACCACAGGTTTACTGTATGAATTCCCTGTTCTCACTTTCTGGTCTGTTACTTTCAGTATAATTCTGAAACATCTGAAAAAAAAAAACAATCACAATTGCGGATGCATGTTTTTCAAATTTTGTCACCATAGAAACAGATTATTATATGTACTTAGACAACCTTGACAAAATGACATCAAAGTATCAAGGCAGTGAGATAATTATCAAATTGAAAGAAAGATACATCAGATTGTTTATACCTTTTTGGTATGTCTTCATCGTAACAGTGCATACAATGTTGGAGTTAAAAGATTATAAAACAAATGCAGATGAATATTTTTTTTCATTTCTCATAGCTCTGACAGTTTGAAATGTATCATAACATAGGCCAACAAGAGCACTTGGAGAATGCATACCTTCACCAGTTTTGACCCCACAGCCCTTAAGGGCTGTCGGGGTATTGTTTTCACCCATGGTGTCCGGATGGGTGGGCATTCGAGCGGGTGGTGGGCAGTCGGGCGGTGGGAAAAAGTTTGTTCGGGCTGTATCTCAGAAACCGTAAGGTGTAGGAAGTTGATACTTGGTAGGGACATTGGTTAGGGGTTGTAGATGTGCAACGTCATGGTGTGACCTTGGTTTGACCTTTGACCTTGCTGCAGTGACCTTGAGTTTGAAAATCTTGTCCGGGCTATATCTCAGAAACCGTAAGGTGTGGGAAGTTGATACTTGGTAGGGACAGTGATTAGATGGTGTAGGTGTACAACATTATGGTGTGACTTGATTTGACCTTTGACCTTGCTGTAGTGACCTTGACCTATATAATCTTGTCTGGGCTATATCTCGGAAACCGTAAGGTGTAGGAAGTTAATGCTTGGTAGGGACATTGGTTAGGGGTTGTAGGTGTGCATCATGGTGTGATCTTTAACTTTGGCTCTGCCAAAGTGTTTTCACCTGCCATATTTGAGACATGTTTCTCTTATGACAAAGATATATGGATTGCTGCAGCTGATTATTATATGCACTTTTACCTAATTGTGCTTTTTCCATTGATAGCTCCCTTAGATGTTATTTTGAACCTTTATATAACTGACACTGCTCTAAAAGTAACCAGATCTTTGTATTGTTTCACTATTTCTATATCTCATGTTGTTGAAAACTATTTCCCCAGGCTGTGGGGTACGGGCATCTCTGATGCTATTTCTGTATACTATCGGTGATCCAGATCACTCTCAAAATTTAGTGGAATCTAAGTTGGACCAAGACCCACTGTCTTTTTTTCAGGAAGATACAACCAGTAGTATTTGTGTAATCTTGCTAACATATGAAAGGACAGAGAAACAGACAAATGTTCATGAAAATAATACCTCTACCAAACCTCCTTCTTGGAGGCAACTATAAAAATTGCTGTTATAATCAAATACCTAAAGTATTAGGAAAGTTTAAAACAGTACACCAGATATAAGTCCACTGTATGTTTATGTACTTTAGGGTATGTCACTGGACTGTGTTGAAATGTCTCTGTCCAAAGTCTTCGAGTGTGGCCAAGCTTATGTGGCACTATCAAGAGCAAGGAGTCTAGAAGGTAAGCTTTCATATTGAATTAATTCGTATTAGTTACCTTTTCAGATCAGGTGGTGTAATGTAATGTTGTATTATCAGACAACACTCCCTCTGGGTCTGAACCCCATGATTTGACGTCTATGTCATTTAAAAATATTTGTGTCTGGCATCGCACCCAATCTCCAGGTTAATTGTAAATTTGGATAGCCAGCAATGAAGTCTGCATCAATTCACCTTTTTATGCAATTTTATTTGTGATTGTACCACAAAACACTTTCTGGGGCCAGTGTATCTTGGTCTGTTAATAATTTTGATTGTTTACAAACGTATTTAACATTGATTACATTCCCAACATATCCAATCCCTGTAAATATGGCAGCATGCACAAACAAGACAAATCCATCAAGTTTTATTGCCTATAAATGTCTGGATATTTTGCTTGTTACACAAAAATTGTTTTTGAAAAATAATCAGTTAAACTTATCTATGGTGATGCTGACCTATGGTGATGCTTACACTGTATAATAATGATTAATCAAGCACATATCAAATTTTATCACCACAAGCCTAGTCCGGTTTTTTTGTGTTTATTGTAAACTGTTATTAGTGGTATGCTATGTGTAGCATCATACTGTGTTGTCGAAACAGCTTATTTCTCATCCTCTGACAGGGTAGTTTCTCTGTTGCCTAGTAGTAGCAAGTTTTGTCATCTAATCACAGACCGTCATGAGTGGCAATGCTGAGGGACCATCCCAGTATGTCTGTAGCTGTTTAACAGGACACAAAACACCAACTTTCAACTTTTTATGTCAGCTGACTTGTCAGTCAGCTGACATTATGTCGTCACTCTGCGGCGTGGGCGTACGCGTACGCGTACGCGTCCGCGTACGCGTCCGCGTACGCGTCCGCGTGAACAACTTCTCCTCCAAAACTACAAGGCCTAGAGACGTGCTGTTTTTTTTAAAAGATACCTTATCTATCGAGGATGAAAAATTGTTCAAGGCATGCAAATCTGTCTGTTCGTCTGTTTGCTAGAGACATTACAAGGGGGGTACCCCCACCAAAAGTGTGAAAATTTCAACACTTAATCACAATTTTCTCAGTGACTATTGCAGGGATTTCTCTCATATCTTGCATATATGTACTAGGCCAGAGGTAGATTCTCTTGTGTGAGTATGAGACCTGGATCTGTCTTACTTTTTTTTTAATAAATTTTTTTAATAATTTTTAATGCATTAAAATTCATGAAATCATGCACAAAATCATTAAGCGTCCCGCAAGGGACGCTTGTTTGTGTATGGGAGAGCTTCAGGCTCCGCCGGCTCCGCCGGCTCCGGCGGCTCCGCCGGCTCCGCCGGCTCCGCATTTTGTTTTCCTTATAACTCTGTAACCGTTAGGCGGATTGTTTTCAAATTTGGCAGGTTTAGGCAGTAGCCTTGGGGAATTTTTTTGAATATGCTGCAGTGACATTTCAACCAATCAGAGAGGTCACATGACCAAAAATGTCTTTTTTCGATGGGGAAGCTTGTCCGGATGATAACTTGAAAGCAATTTTATCAATTCACCTGAAACTTGGCAAATACATTCATTCTATTAAAATCTGGAAATCATTAGATTTTGGCATTGATTGGTCAAGAAATGGCCGAGTAATTAATGATTAATTAATCATTACGAATTTTCCAAATAAGGAAAACACAAAAATGCTTATATCTCGAAAACCGTGCTAGATAGAGCGATTTCGACGAAATTTTTGACCCGCAGGGTATCTCTGCGGAGTAGTTTTCCCAATTTTCAAAAAATTTTTGTCTCGTCCAAAATGGCGGCCATTTTGAATTTTCGAAATTTTCGCAAAAATTGCAAAACACAAAAATGCTTATATCTCAAAAACCGTGCTAGATAGAGCAATTTCGACAAAATTTTTGACCCGCAGGGTATCTCTGCGGAGTACTTTTCCCAATTTTCAAAAAATTTTTGTCTCGCCAAAAATGGCGGCCATTTTGAATTTTTGAAATTTTCGTAAAAATTGCAAAACACAAAAATGCTTATATCTCGAAAACCGTGCTAGATAGAGCGATTTCGATGAAATTTTTGACCCACAGGGTATCTCTGCGGAGTAGTTTTCCCAATTTTCAAAAAATTTTTGTCTCGTCCAAAATGGCGGCCATTTTGAATTTTCGCAAAAATTGCAAAACACAAAAATGCTTATATCTCAAAAACCGTGCTAGATAGAGCAATTTCGACAAAATTTTTGACCCACAGGGTATCTCTGCAGAGTACTTTTCCCAATTTTCAAAAAATTTTTGTCTCGCCAAAAATGGCGGCCATTTTGAATTTTCGAAATTTTCGTAAAAATTGCAAAACACAAAAATGCTTATATCTCGAAAACCGTGCTAGATAGAGCGATTTCGACGAAATTTTTGACCCACAGGGTATCTCTGCAGAGTAGTTATCCCAATTTTGAAAAAAATTTTGTCTCGCCAAAAATGGCGGCCATTTTGAATTTTCGAATTTTTCGCAAAAATTGCAAAACATAAAAATGCTTATATCTCGAAAACCCTGCAAGATAGAGCGATTTCGACGAAATTTTTGATCCACAGGGTATATCTGCAGAGTAGCCATGCCAATTTTCAAAAAAATTTTATCTTGCCAAAAATGGCGGCCATTTTACTCACCTACTCAAAATGAGTAAATGCGAATTATCTCTAAAAGTATTGCAGACAGCCAATTTTTCTCAAATAACTCATTCACCTACTTTTGGGAGAGCTTTCACTTGGTGAAGTTTCAGACCCATAGCTAATTACTCACCTACTCAAAATGAGTAAATGTGAATTATCTCTAAAAGTATTGCAGATAGCCAATTTTTCTCAAATAACTCATTCACCTACTTTTGGGAGAGCTTTCACTCTGTGAAGTTTCAGACCCATAGCTAATTACTCACCTACTCAAAATGAGTAAATGCGAATTATCTCTAAAAGTATTGCAGATAGCCAATTTTTCTCAAATAACTCATTCACCTACTTTTGTGAGAGCTTTCACTTGGTGAAGTTTCAGACCCATAGCTAATTACTCACCTACTCAAAATGAGTAAATGCGAATTATCTCTAAAAGTATTGCAGATAGCCAATTTTTCTCAAATTAATCATTCACCTACTTTTGGGAGAGCTTTCACTTGGTGAAGTTTCAGACCCATAGCTAATTTCTCACCTACTCAAAATGAGTAAATGCGAATTATCTCTAAAAGTATTGCAGATAGCCAATTTTTCTCAAATAACTCATTCACCTACTTTTGGGAGAGCTTTCACTCTGTGAAGTTTCAGACCCATAGCTAATTACTCACCTACTCAAAATGAGTAAATGCGAATTATCTCTAAAAGTATTGCAGATAGCCAATTTTTCTCAAATAACTCATTCACCTACTTTTGGGAGAGCTTTCACTTGTTGAAGTTTCAGACCCATAGCTAATTACTCACCTACTCAAAATGAGTAAATGTGAATTATCTCTAAAAGTATTGCAGATAGCCAATTTTTCTCAAATAACTCATTCATTTACTTTTGGGAGAGCTTTCACTTGGTGAAGTTTCAGACCCATAGCTAATTACTCACCTACTCAAAATGAGTAAATGCGAATTATCTCTAAAAGTATTGCAGATAGCCAATTTTTCTCAAATAACTCATTCACCTACTTTTGGGAGAGCTTTCACTCTGTGAAGTTTCAGACCCATAGCTAATTACTCACCTACTCAAAATGAGTAAATGCGAATTATCTCTAAAAGTATTGCAGATAGCCAATTTTTCTCAAATAACTCATTCACCTACTTTTGGCAGAGCTTTCACTTGGTGAAGTTTCAGACCCATAGCTAATTACTCACCTACTGAAAATGAGTAAATGCGAATTATCTCTAAAAGTATTGCAGATAGCCAATTTTTCTCAAATAACTCATTCACCTACTTTTGGGAGAGCTTTCACTCTGTGAAGTTTCAGACCCATAGCTAATTACTCACCTACTCAAAATGAGTAAATGCGAATTATCTCTAAAAGTATTGCAGATAGCCAATTTTTGTCAAATTAATCATTCACCTACTTTTGGGAGAGCTTTCACTTGGTGAAGTTTCAGACCCATAGCTAATTACTCACCTACTGAAAATGAGTAAATGCGAATTATCTCTAAAAGTATTGCAGATAGCCAATTTTTCTCAAATAACTCATTCACCTACTTTTGGGAGAGCTTTCACTTGGTGAAGTTTCAGACCCATAGCTAATTACTCACCTACTCAAAATGAGTAAATGCGAATTATCTCTAAAAGTATTGCAGATAGCCAATTTTTCTCAAATTAATCATTCACCTACTTTTGGGAGAGCTTTCACTTGGTGAAGTTTCAGACCCATAGCTAATTACTCACCTACTCAAAATGAGTAAATGCGAATTATCTCTAAAAGTATTGCAGATAGCCAATTTTTCTCAAATAACTCATTCACCTACTTTTGGGAGAGCTTTCACTCTGTGAAGTTTCAGACCCATAGCTAATTACTCACCTACTCAAAATGAGTAAATGCGAATTATCTCTAAAAGTATTGCAGATAGCCAATTTTTCTCAAATAACTCATTCACCTACTTTTGTGAGAGCTTTCACTTGGTGAAGTTTCAGACCCATAGCTAATTACTCACCTACTCAAAATGAGTAAATGCGAATTATCTCTAAAAGTATTGCAGATAGCCAATTTTTCTCAAATTAATCATTCACCTACTTTTGGGAGAGCTTTCACTTGGTGAAGTTTCAGACCCATAGCTAATTACTCACCTACTCAAAATGAGTAAATGCGAATTATCTCTAAAAGTATTGCAGATAGCCAATTTTTCTCAAATAACTCATTCACCTACTTTTGGGAGAGCTTTCACTCTGTGAAGTTTCAGACCCATAGCTAATTACTCACCTACTCAAAATGAGTAAATGCGAATTATCTCTAAAAGTATTGCAGATAGCCAATTTTTCTCAAATAACTCATTCACCTACTTTTGGGAGAGCTTTCACTTGTTGCAGTTTCAGACCCATAGCTAATTACTCACCTACTGAAAATGAGTAAATGTGAATTATCTCTAAAAGTATTGCAGATAGCCAATTTTTCTCAAATAACTCATTCATCTACTTTTGGGAGAGCTTTCACTTGGTGAAGTTTCAGACCCATAGCTAATTACTCACCTACTCAAAATGAGTAAATGCGAATTATCTCTAAAAGTATTGCAGATAGCCAATTTTTCTCAAATAACTCATTCACCTACTTTTGGGAGAGCTTTCACTTGGTGAAGTTTCAGACCCATAGCTAATTACTCACCTGCTCAAAATGAGTAAATGCGAATTATCTCTAAAAGTATTGCAGATAGCCAATTTTTCTCAAATTAATCATTTACCTACTTTTGGGAGAGCTTTCACTTGGTGAAGTTTCAGACCCATAGCTAATTACTCACCTACTGAAAATGAGTAAATGCGAATTATCTCTAAAAGTATTGCAGATAGCCAATTTTTCTCAAATAACTCATTCACCTACTTTTGGGAGAGCTTTCACTTGGTGAAGTTTCAGACCCATAGCTAATTACTCACCTACTCAAAATGAGTAAATGCGAATTATCTCTAAAAGTATTGCAGATACCCAATTTTTCTCAAATAACTCATTCACCTACTTTTGGGAGAGCTTTCACTTGGTGAAGTTTCAGACCCATAGCTAATTATTCACCTCAAAATGAGTAAATGTGAATTATCTCTTAATAGTATTGCAGATAGCCAATTTTTCTTAAATAACTCATTCACCTACTTTTGGCAGAGCTTTCACACACGAAAATGAAAAATTGTGAATATCTCTGAAAAGCTATTTCTTTTGCTTTAATGCTCGGCGGGAGATACATACCGCGGCAGTGGTTTTGACAAAAATTTTTGTCTCCCCAAAATTGGTGGCCATTTTGAATTTTCAAAGTTTTTGCAAAACACAAAAATGCTTATATCTCGAGAACCGTGCTATATGGATCGAACTCAACAAAATTTTAGACCTGCTGGGTATCTCTGCAGAGTAGCCATGCCAATTTTCAAAATATTTTTGTCTCGCCAAATATAGCGGACATTTTTAATTTTTTTATTTTTTGCAAAACACAAAAATGCTTATATCTTGAAAACCGTGCTAGATAGAGCAGACTGCGCTGACTTTGGTTGCCACAACAGTATAAGGCTAGAAACGAAGCATTTTCTTAATACTTTAGCACTCACCTTTATATCCTTTTCGGGACGCTTTGTTTTTGCTATGCAAAAACATTATCTTTTTTTTTTGCGAGCGATCCTCTAGTTTATAACTTGAAAAGTGTTGCATTTAGAGCATTTTGTTAAAATATGTTATTCAGCTACTTTTTTCATAGCTACAATATGGTGAGTAAGTTGGGTGCCTGTCTCAATAGCTAAGTGAGTAATAGCTACTTTTGGGCTTTTCAGTAACTTCCATCATGAGTAAAATCACTTGTAACTTAAAAACTATTGCATTTAGAGAATTTCGTATAAATATGTTATTCAGCTACTTTTGGGTCAGCTATAACATAGTAAAATTTCAGACCTGTAGCTCATGGCATAGCTGAGTAATAGCTACTTTTAGGTTATCACTGTTGAGTAAATCGCTTATAACTTCAAAACTATTGCATTTAGAGAATTTCGTATAAATATGTTATTCAGCTACTTTTGGGTCAGCTATAACATAGTAAAATTTCAGACCTGTAGCTCATGGCATAGCTGAGTAATAGCTACTTTTAGGTTATCACTGTTGAGTAAATCGCTTATAACTTGGAAACTATTGCATTTACAGTATTTTGTTTCAATATGTTATTCACCTATTTTGGGATCAGCTATAACATAGTGAAGTTTCAGATCTGTGGCTCATTGCATAGCTGAGTAATAGCTACTTTGAAGTTCTCACTATTGAGTAAATCACTTGTAACTTAAAACCTATTGCATTTAGAGAATTTCGTATAAACATGTTATTCAGCTACTTTTGGGCCAGCTATAACATAGTGAAATTTCAGATCTGTAGGTCATGGCATAGCTGAGTAATAGCTACTTTAAAGTTCTCACTATTGAGTAAATCAGTTGTAATTGGAAAACTATTGCATTTAGAGTATTTCGTATAAATATGTTATTCAGCTACTTTTGGGTCAGCTATAACATAGTAAAATTTCAGACCTGTAGCTCATGGCATAGCTGAGTAATAGCTACTTTTAGGTCATCACTATTGAGTAAATCAGTTGTAACTTGAAAACTATTGCATTTACAGTATTTTGCTTAAATATGTTGTTCACCTACTTTTGGGTCAGCTATAACATAGTAAAATTTCAGACCTGTAGCTCATTGCATAGCTGAGTAATAACTACTTTGAGGTTCTCACTATTGAGTAAATCAGTTGTAATTGCAAAACTATTGCATTTAGAGAATTTCGTATAAATATGTTATTCAGCTACTTTTGGGCCAGCTATAACATAGTGAAATTTCAGATCTGTAGGTCATGGCACAGCTGAGTAATAGCTACTTTGAAGTTCTCACTATTGAGTAAATCAGTTGTAATTGGAAAACTATTGCATTTACAGAATTTCGTATAAATATGTTATTCAGCTACTTTTGGGTCAGCTATAACATAGTAAAATTTCAGACCTGTAGCTCATAGCATAGCTAAGTAATAGCTACTTTTAGGTTATCACTGTTGAGTAAATCGCTTATAACTTGGAAACTATTGCATTTACAGTATTTTGTTTCAATATGTTATTCACCTATTTTGGGATCAGCTATAACATAGTGAAGTTTCAGATCTGTGGCTCATTGCATAGCTGAGTAATAGCTACTTTGAAGTTCTCACTATTGAGTAAATCACTTGTAACTTAAAACCTATTGCATTTAGAGAATTTCGTATAAACATGTTATTCAGCTACTTTTGGGCCAGCTATAACATAGTGAAATTTCAGATCTGTAGGTCATGGCATAGCTGAGTAATAGCTACTTTAAAGTTCTCACTATTGAGTAAATCAGTTGTAATTGGAAAACTATTGCATTTAGAGTATTTCGTATAAATATGTTATTCAGCTACTTTTGGGTCAGCTATAACATAGTAAAATTTCAGACCTGTAGCTCATGGCATAGCTGAGTAATAGCTACTTTTAGGTCATCACTATTGAGTAAATCAGTTTTAACTTGAAAACTATTGCATTTACAGTATTTTGCTTAAATATGTTGTTCACCTACTTTTGGGTCAGCTATAACATAGTAAAATTTCAGACCTGTAGCTCATTGCATAGCTGAGTAATAACTACTTTGAGGTTCTCACTATTGAGTAAATCAGTTGTAATTGCAAAACTATTGCATTTAGAGAATTTCGTATATAAAAATATGTTATTCAGCTACTTTTGGGCCAGCTATAACATAGTGAAATTTCAGATCTGTAGGTCATGGCACAGCTGAGTAATAGCTACTTTGAAGTTCTCACTATTGAGTAAATCAGTTGTAATTGGAAAACTATTGCATTTACAGAATTTCGTATAAATATGTTATTCAGCTACTTTTGGGTCAGCTATAACATAGTAAAATTTCAGACCTGTAGCTCATAGCATAGCTAAGTAATAGCTACTTTTAGGTTATCACTGTTGAGTAAATCGCTTATAACTTGGAAACTATTGCATTTACAGTATTTTGTTTCAATATGTTATTCACCTATTTTGGGATCAGCTATAACATAGTGAAGTTTCAGATCTGTGGCTCATTGCATAGCTGAGTAATAGCTACTTTGAAGTTCTCACTATTGAGTAAATCACTTGTAACTTAAAACCTATTGCATTTAGAGAATTTCGTATAAACATGTTATTCAGCTACTTTTGGGCCAGCTATAACATAGTGAAATTTCAGATCTGTAGGTCATGGCATAGCTGAGTAATAGCTACTTTAAAGTTCTCACTATTGAGTAAATCAGTTGTAATTGGAAAACTATTGCATTTAGAGTATTTCGTATAAATATGTTATTCAGCTACTTTTGGGTCAGCTATAACATAGTAAAATTTCAGACCTGTAGCTCATGGCATAGCTGAGTAATAGCTACTTTTAGGTCATCACTATTGAGTAAATCAGTTTTAACTTGAAAACTATTGCATTTACAGTATTTTGCTTAAATATGTTGTTCACCTACTTTTGGGTCAGCTATAACATAGTAAAATTTCAGACCTGTAGCTCATTGCATAGCTGAGTAATAACTACTTTGAGGTTCTCACTATTGAGTAAATCAGTTGTAATTGCAAAACTATTGCATTTAGAGAATTTCGTATAAATATGTTATTCAGCTACTTTTGGGCCAGCTATAACATAGTGAAATTTCAGATCTGTAGGTCATGGCACAGCTGAGTAATAGCTACTTTGAAGTTCTCACTATTGAGTAAATCAGTTGTAATTGGAAAACTATTGCATTTACAGAATTTCGTATAAATATGTTATTCAGCTACTTTTGGGTCAGCTATAACATAGTAAAATTTCAGACCTGTAGCTCATAGCATAGCTAAGTAATAGCTACTTTTAGGTTATCACTGTTGAGTAAATCGCTTATAACTTGGAAACTATTGCATTTACAGTATTTTGTTTCAATATGTTATTCACCTATTTTGGGATCAGCTATAACATAGTGAAGTTTCAGATCTGTGGCTCATTGCATAGCTGAGTAATAGCTACTTTGAAGTTCTCACTATTGAGTAAATCACTTGTAACTTAAAACCTATTGCATTTAGAGAATTTCGTATAAACATGTTATTCAGCTACTTTTGGGCCAGCTATAACATAGTGAAATTTCAGATCTGTAGGTCATGGCATAGCTGAGTAATAGCTACTTTAAAGTTCTCACTATTGAGTAAATCAGTTGTAATTGGAAAACTATTGCATTTAGAGTATTTCGTATAAATATGTTATTCAGCTACTTTTGGGTCAGCTATAACATAGTAAAATTTCAGACCTGTAGCTCATGGCATAGCTGAGTAATAGCTACTTTTAGGTCATCACTATTGAGTAAATCAGTTTTAACTTGAAAACTATTGCATTTACAGTATTTTGCTTAAATATGTTGTTCACCTACTTTTGGGTCAGCTATAACATAGTAAAATTTCAGACCTGTAGCTCATTGCATAGCTGAGTAATAACTACTTTGAGGTTCTCACTATTGAGTAAATCAGTTGTAATTGCAAAACTATTGCATTTAGAGAATTTCGTATAAATATGTTATTCAGCTACTTTTGGGCCAGCTATAACATAGTGAAATTTCAGATCTGTAGGTCATGGCACAGCTGAGTAATAGCTACTTTGAAGTTCTCACTATTGAGTAAATCAGTTGTAATTGGAAAACTATTGCATTTACAGAATTTCGTATAAATATGTTATTCAGCTACTTTTGGGTCAGCTATAACATAGTAAAATTTCAGACCTGTAGCTCATAGCATAGCTAAGTAATAGCTACTTTTAGGTTATCACTGTTGAGTAAATCGCTTATAACTTGGAAACTATTGCATTTACAGTATTTTGTTTCAATATGTTATTCACCTATTTTGGGATCAGCTATAACATAGTGAAGTTTCAGATCTGTGGCTCATTGCATAGCTGAGTAATAGCTACTTTGAAGTTCTCACTATTGAGTAAATCACTTGTAACTTAAAACCTATTGCATTTAGAGAATTTAGTATAAACATGTTATTCAGCTACTTTTGGGCCAGCTATAACATAGTGAAATTTCAGATCTGTAGGTCATGGCATAGCTGAGTAATAGCTACTTTAAAGTTCTCACTATTGAGTAAATCAGTTGTAATTGGAAAACTATTGCATTTAGAGTATTTCGTATAAATATGTTATTCAGCTACTTTTGGGTCAGCTATAACATAGTAAAATTTCAGACCTGTAGCTCATGGCATAGCTGAGTAATAGCTACTTTTAGGTCATCACTATTGAGTAAATCAGTTTTAACTTGAAAACTATTGCATTTACAGTATTTTGCTTAAATATGTTGTTCACCTACTTTTGGGTCAGCTATAACATAGTAAAATTTCAGACCTGTAGCTCATTGCATAGCTGAGTAATAACTACTTTGAGGTTCTCACTATTGAGTAAATCAGTTGTAATTGCAAAACTATTGCATTTAGAGAATTTCGTATATAAAAATATGTTATTCAGCTACTTTTGGGCCAGCTATAACATAGTGAAATTTCAGATCTGTAGGTCATGGCACAGCTGAGTAATAGCTACTTTGAAGTTCTCACTATTGAGTAAATCAGTTGTAATTGGAAAACTATTGCATTTACAGAATTTCGTATAAATATGTTATTCAGCTACTTTTGGGTCAGCTATAACATAGTAAAATTTCAGACCTGTAGCTCATAGCATAGCTAAGTAATAGCTACTTTTAGGTTATCACTGTTGAGTAAATCGCTTATAACTTGGAAACTATTGCATTTACAGTATTTTGTTTCAATATGTTATTCACCTATTTTGGGATCAGCTATAACATAGTGAAGTTTCAGATCTGTGGCTCATTGCATAGCTGAGTAATAGCTACTTTGAAGTTCTCACTATTGAGTAAATCACTTGTAACTTAAAACCTATTGCATTTAGAGAATTTCGTATAAACATGTTATTCAGCTACTTTTGGGCCAGCTATAACATAGTGAAATTTCAGATCTGTAGGTCATGGCATAGCTGAGTAATAGCTACTTTAAAGTTCTCACTATTGAGTAAATCAGTTGTAATTGGAAAACTATTGCATTTAGAGTATTTCGTATAAATATGTTATTCAGCTACTTTTGGGTCAGCTATAACATAGTAAAATTTCAGACCTGTAGCTCATGGCATAGCTGAGTAATAGCTACTTTTAGGTCATCACTATTGAGTAAATCAGTTTTAACTTGAAAACTATTGCATTTACAGTATTTTGCTTAAATATGTTGTTCACCTACTTTTGGGTCAGCTATAACATAGTAAAATTTCAGACCTGTAGCTCATTGCATAGCTGAGTAATAACTACTTTGAGGTTCTCACTATTGAGTAAATCAGTTGTAATTGCAAAACTATTGCATTTAGAGAATTTCGTATAAATATGTTATTCAGCTACTTTTGGGCCAGCTATAACATAGTGAAATTTCAGATCTGTAGGTCATGGCACAGCTGAGTAATAGCTACTTTGAAGTTCTCACTATTGAGTAAATCAGTTGTAATTGGAAAACTATTGCATTTACAGAATTTCGTATAAATATGTTATTCAGCTACTTTTGGGTCAGCTATAACATAGTAAAATTTCAGACCTGTAGCTCATAGCATAGCTAAGTAATAGCTACTTTTAGGTTATCACTGTTGAGTAAATCGCTTATAACTTGGAAACTATTGCATTTACAGTATTTTGTTTCAATATGTTATTCACCTATTTTGGGATCAGCTATAACATAGTGAAGTTTCAGATCTGTGGCTCATTGCATAGCTGAGTAATAGCTACTTTGAAGTTCTCACTATTGAGTAAATCACTTGTAACTTAAAACCTATTGCATTTAGAGAATTTCGTATAAACATGTTATTCAGCTACTTTTGGGCCAGCTATAACATAGTGAAATTTCAGATCTGTAGGTCATGGCATAGCTGAGTAATAGCTACTTTAAAGTTCTCACTATTGAGTAAATCAGTTGTAATTGGAAAACTATTGCATTTAGAGTATTTCGTATAAATATGTTATTCAGCTACTTTTGGGTCAGCTATAACATAGTAAAATTTCAGACCTGTAGCTCATGGCATAGCTGAGTAATAGCTACTTTTAGGTCATCACTATTGAGTAAATCAGTTTTAACTTGAAAACTATTGCATTTACAGTATTTTGCTTAAATATGTTGTTCACCTACTTTTGGGTCAGCTATAACATAGTAAAATTTCAGACCTGTAGCTCATTGCATAGCTGAGTAATAACTACTTTGAGGTTCTCACTATTGAGTAAATCAGTTGTAATTGCAAAACTATTGCATTTAGAGAATTTCGTATAAATATGTTATTCAGCTACTTTTGGGCCAGCTATAACATAGTGAAATTTCAGATCTGTAGGTCATGGCACAGCTGAGTAATAGCTACTTTGAAGTTCTCACTATTGAGTAAATCAGTTGTAATTGGAAAACTATTGCATTTACAGAATTTCGTATAAATATGTTATTCAGCTACTTTTGGGTCAGCTATAACATAGTAAAATTTCAGACCTGTAGCTCATAGCATAGCTAAGTAATAGCTACTTTTAGGTTATCACTGTTGAGTAAATCGCTTATAACTTGGAAACTATTGCATTTACAGTATTTTGTTTCAATATGTTATTCACCTATTTTGGGATCAGCTATAACATAGTGAAGTTTCAGATCTGTGGCTCATTGCATAGCTGAGTAATAGCTACTTTGAAGTTCTCACTATTGAGTAAATCACTTGTAACTTAAAACCTATTGCATTTAGAGAATTTAGTATAAACATGTTATTCAGCTACTTTTGGGCCAGCTATAACATAGTGAAATTTCAGATCTGTAGGTCATGGCATAGCTGAGTAATAGCTACTTTAAAGTTCTCACTATTGAGTAAATCAGTTGTAATTGGAAAACTATTGCATTTAGAGTATTTCGTATAAATATGTTATTCAGCTACTTTTGGGTCAGCTATAACATAGTAAAATTTCAGACCTGTAGCTCATGGCATAGCTGAGTAATAGCTACTTTTAGGTCATCACTATTGAGTAAATCAGTTTTAACTTGAAAACTATTGCATTTACAGTATTTTGCTTAAATATGTTGTTCACCTACTTTTGGGTCAGCTATAACATAGTAAAATTTCAGACCTGTAGCTCATTGCATAGCTGAGTAATAACTACTTTGAGGTTCTCACTATTGAGTAAATCAGTTGTAATTGCAAAACTATTGCATTTAGAGAATTTCGTATAAATATGTTATTCAGCTACTTTTGGGCCAGCTATAACATAGTGAAATTTCAGATCTGTAGGTCATGGCACAGCTGAGTAATAGCTACTTTGAAGTTCTCACTATTGAGTAAATCAGTTGTAATTGGAAAACTATTGCATTTAGAGAATTTCGTATAAATATGTTATTCAGCTACTTTTGGGTCAGCTATAACATAGTAAAATTTCAGACCTGTAGCTCATAGCATAGCTAAGTAATAGCTACTTTTAGGTTATCACTGTTGAGTAAATCGCTTATAACTTGGAAACTATTGCATTTACAGTATTTTGTTTCAATATGTTATTCACCTATTTTGGGATCAGCTATAACATAGTGAAGTTTCAGATCTGTGGCTCATTGCATAGCTGAGTAATAGCTACTTTGAAGTTCTCACTATTGAGTAAATCACTTGTAACTTAAAACCTATTGCATTTAGAGAATTTCATATAAACATGTTATTCAGCTACTTTTGGGCCAGCTATAACATAGTGAAATTTCAGATCTGTAGGTCATGGCATAGCTGAGTAATAGCTACTTTAAAGTTCTCACTATTGAGTAAATCAGTTGTAATTGGAAAACTATTGCATTTAGAGTATTTCGTATAAATATGTTATTCAGCTACTTTTGGGTCAGCTATAACATAGTAAAATTTCAGACCTGTAGCTCATGGCATAGCTGAGTAATAGCTACTTTTAGGTCATCACTATTGAGTAAATCAGTTTTAACTTGAAAACTATTGCATTTACAGTATTTTGCTTAAATATGTTGTTCACCTACTTTTGGGTCAGCTATAACATAGTAAAATTTCAGACCTGTAGCTCATTGCATAGCTGAGTAATAACTACTTTGAGGTTCTCACTATTGAGTAAATCAGTTGTAATTGCAAAACTATTGCATTTAGAGAATTTCGTATAAATATGTTATTCAGCTACTTTTGGGCCAGCTATAACATAGTGAAATTTCAGATCTGTAGGTCATGGCACAGCTGAGTAATAGCTACTTTGAAGTTCTCACTATTGAGTAAATCAGTTGTAATTGGAAAACTATTGCATTTAGAGAATTTCGTATAAATATGTTATTCAGCTACTTTTGGGTCAGCTATAACATAGTAAAATTTCAGACCTGTAGCTCATTGCATAGCTGAGTAATGACTACTTTGAGGTTCTCACTATTGATTAAATCAGTTGTAATTGCAAAACTATTGCATTTAGAGAATTTAGTATAAATATGTTATTCAGCTACTTTTGGGTCAGCTATAAAATAGTAAAATTTCAGACCTGTAGCTCATGGCATAGCTGAGTAATAGCTACTTTTAGGTCATCACTATTGAGTAAATCAGTTGTAACTTGAAAACTATTGCATGTACAGTATTTTGCTTAAATATGTTGTTCACCTACTTTTGGGTCAGCTATAACATAGTAAAATTTCAGACCTGTAGCTCATGGCATAGCTGAGTAATAGCTACTTTGAGGTTATCACTGTTGAGTAAATCGCTTATAACTTGGAAATTATTGCATTTAGAGTATTTTGTTTCAATATGTTATTCACCTATTTTGGGGTTAGCTATAACATAGTGAAGTTCCAGACCTGTGACACATTGCATAGCTCAGTAATAGCTACTTTAAAGTTCTCAATGTTGAGCAAATCACTTATAATTTGAAAACTATTGCATTTAGAGAATTTAGTATAAATATGTTATTCAGCTACTTTTGGGTCAGCTATAACATAGTAAAATTTCAGACCTGTAGCTCATGGCATAGCTGAGTAATAGCTACTTTTAGGTTATCACTGTTGAGTAAATCACTTATAACTTGGAAACTATTGCATTTACAGTATTTTGTTGCAATATGTTATTCACCTATTTTGGGGTCAGCTATAACATGGTGAAGTTCCAGACCTGTGGCTCATTGCATAGCTGAGTAATAGCTACTTTGAAGTTCTCACTGTTGAGTAAATCAGTTGTAATTGGAAAACTATTGCCTTTACAGAAATTTGTGCAAATATGTTATTCAGCTACTTTTGGGTCAGCTATAATTACAGACCTGTAGCTCATGGCACAACTGAGCAATAGCTATTCTCAGGCACTGACTGTTGAGTAAATTGGCTATAACTTGAAAAATATTGCATTTGGAGTATTTTGTTAAAATATATTGTTCACCTACTTTTGGGTTAGCTATAACATAGTGAAATTACAGACCTATAGCTCATGGCATAGCAGAGCAATAGCTATTTTCAGGTTCTCACTATTGAGTAAATCAGTTGTAACTTGAAAACTATTGCATTTACAGTATTTTGCTTAAATATGTTGTTCACCTACTTTTAGGTCAGCTATAACAGAGCAAAAATTCAGACATGTAGCTCATTGCATAGCTGAGTAATAGTTACTTTGAGGTTCTCACTCTTGAGTAAATCAGTAGTAACTTGAAAACTATTACATTTAGAGTATTTTGTTAAATATGTTATTCACAGACGTTTTGGTCAGCTATAACATAGTGAAATTGCAGACCTCTATGTCATGGCATAGCTGATCAATAGCTTCTTTCAGGTTCTCACTGTTGAGTAAATCATTGTATCCAACCTGTAGGAAATCATGGGCTGGGAATCTGTTAATATGGTCCGATTTGACCTTGGAACCCTCCTTCAAGGTCAAATGAGGATAGCCAAACATAAAAGTGCTTATAACTCGCTTATTATTGGTCCTAGAGGTTTGGAATGAAAACCAACCTATAGAAAATCATGAGCTGGGAATTTTTTGGTGTGGTCGGATTTGACCTTGGACCCTCCTTCAAGGTCAAATGAGGATAGCCAAACTTAAAAGTGCTTATAACTCGCTTATTATTGGTCCTAGAGGTTTGGAATGGAAAACCAACCTATAGAAAATCATGGGCTGGGAATCTTTTGGTGTGGTCAGATTTCACCTTAGACCCCTCCTTCCAGGTCAAACGAAGATAGCCAAACTTAAAGTGCTTATAACTCGCGTATTATTGGTCTTGGAGGTTTGGGATGGTAAACCAACATATAGGAAATCATGGGCTGGGATTCTTTTGGTGTGGTCAGATTTGACCTGGGACCCCTCCTTCAAGGTCAATTGAGGATAGCCAAACTTACAATTGCTTAGAACTCGCTTATTATTGGTCCTACAGGTTTGGGATGGTAAACAAGCTACAGGAAATCATGGGCTGGGAATTTTTTTGTGTGGTCGGATTTGACCTTGGACCCCTCCATCAAGGTCAAACAAGGATAGCCAAACTTAAAAAGTGCCTATGACTCACTTATTATTGGTCCGAGAGGTTTGGGATGGTAAACCATCCTAAATTCTTTGGCTGGGAATCTTTTGGTATGGTCAGATTTGACCTTTGGACCCCTTCTTCATGGTCGAACGAGGATATTGCATTTATAGTATTTCTTTAAATATTTTTAACCTACTTTTTACACTTAAACAATTACCTTGTTACTTTATTTCATAATACCATTTGCAGGGCACAACTTTTTTGTCCTTTTTTTCTGTCAGCTTCGGAATATCTTTCGAACATGCTGTTCAGTTACCATTTACTGTATTTCTGTACAGCCCTTTCCCTGATAATTATGCTTTCCTCTCATTATCACCATCACAAATCAAAAACATTCAGTCAGCTGACACAGTGCCCGTTCACGGGCACTCTCCTCTTGTTTCAAGTCTTTGATGACATTGTACTGTGTGTATTCTATATATAAATTACTAATGCAGAGCAAATTAAATGCATTTAAATTTGATTCTGGGAATTTTAATGCATACCAGCTCATCTCTGCAAGTGTTCACATTGTTATGGTGGAAGTCCAATATCATTTGGTAAGTTTTGTGTGTAATGATATTTTCCATGTTCAAAATCTTTTGACAGGGAGATTTTGTGTTTGAGTAAAAGTTGGTAGACTTTTATTTTAAGAATCAGATGAATCTGTTTGTTGAAGTGTATCATAACATTTTTTCTGTGTACATTTCAGGTCTGCGTGTTTTGGACTTTGACCGGGACTGTGTACGTGCTGATCAGCAGGTACTGGACTTTTACAGCAATCTGCATATGGTGGAGAAGTCCACAGGTTCTGTGTTAACCTCTCGTGACTTGGCACTCAGTCAGGACCACTGGTGATACAGTAACACAAGCCTGACTTTGGTTATGTAATACACTGACAGCTACATTTAACCTCAGTCTTGACTGCTAGTGATTGTTATATCACAATGATATATCAAAATGCACCAATTTTGGTTCTCAAGTAGAACTACTTGTGATGTAGTATATTGACCTTTGACACTGCCCTACCTTGACCCTCAGTCAGGACTTCTGTTGATATAACACATTGACCAATAGCTGTACACCATGTTAGTCCTCAGTAAGGACTAATTGTTATGCTTTTCACCAACGACGATGTCTGCACAACCAAGTCATTATGTGGAGTGACTGCAGATCAAGCATACATATAATCGCCACTGATAATGAATGATATCTGACTTAATAGTAAATTTTGATTCTTGTTATGGACTATGTAGTAGGTAGTTTATAATAGCATAGTTTATGTAATATCATTTTAGCCACTCAGGAAGACACCTCTTAAAAAAGGTCTGTCATTAACTCTTTAATTTATTTTGCAAACAGACAAACACATGCTACTTTAAACATTATTTCCTGACTTAGCTGGAAGTACTTTTACTTTTATTATCACTATGAGTGTCCCTTCGCAACAAACAGCTAGTCAGACAGAATTCCAGGATGCCATGGCAAACCTAAATGTACAATCTAATGCCACCATTCTCTGTGTTAGAGTGGTATATAACACAGCCAGAATTATCAACCACATCCAGGCATAAATGAATTGAGCTGTCTTGAATAATTCAGACTACACCCAATTGGCATCACCAAATTTGTGTAGTATTCCTGATATTTTTAGTCATCGCACACTCAGTGACTAACCTCCTTTTCTTTTTACTACTTTAACCATAACCATCTTGGCGGAGGGAATTAGATAACATGTTGTTGTGACAGGTCTTTTTATATTCAGGGCTTGTGTAATTACACTTATTCGTCAAAATAAATCCCTGGTTTACATTAAACAAGAATAAACAGTGGTTTTGTGTTTTACAGTAGGGAAGAGTAAGGCTTTGTGTATAAAGATCAGGCTGAGATAGAAATAAGATGTTTAATTGGGGCCATGAAAGAGTGCTTGTAAACAAGTAGAGTAATGGGTTATTTGGAGTACAGAAATAAAGTGCTCTTTTCCACATATGTATAATAATTGTCATAAATGGGGCAATACTTGTAGCAAAAAAAAAAAAAATTATCCAGTTGTTGCTTTTATTGCCACAAACAATACTCATCCAAGACTGGAGTTATGATGACCGAGTCCTTGAGTTAACAGTTGGTATCAATAGCCAATGTAATTTAAAAGCAGTTTTAGCATCACATACGTTTGCAACCAGGTTTTTGCTCAATTGTCTTATTTTAAGTAACCTGGAATTCCTCATTGATATTAAATAACATCAAAGTGGTGACAGAGTTTACAGAAAAGCTTTCAAGTTGGTAAAGTTATTTTAAACTTTTCACTACCAAGTAAACAGGCATCTTTTTGACAAATTTTGAAATCTCAATCATCAGAGAGGGTTGACATGCTTGGTACACAGCACTTAGAATATCCATCAACAGTGGTCACTGAATATGGTAGCAAAAGGGTTAAATACCATTTGTTTTCTCTACTAACATAAATCCAATACCTATGATAGATAAATACTGGTGTATGTCAATGTAGATGAATACTTATACTTGTGTACATGTCGCATTTTGTGCAATAATTTATTTCCAAGGATTCATATATTGTACAAGTTTGTTATACACAAAGAATTTTTTATTATTTCTGATCTTATTTTATTCGTGTATAATTGTAACAATTCACTGAGCTGTTTTATGTGTCATTTGTAATATGCATATAGTTGTCATTAGTAGCAAAACATGTCATAAGTATGGTAGCCGTAGTCTTTACAAAAGACTTTTGGGACAAAGTATCACTAGGAAATTGATAGTCTGTGTATTATTGAAAACTATGTGATCCGAAAGTGCCAAAATATATTTTCATGATTTTAAACATTTATATGTTAATTTTAGAGTATTTATTGTAATAAAACTAAAAATGTAGAACTTCTTTCACTTGAGAACAACTTATTGTCATTCTCAGTAATGGTAAACTGATATCAGAGATCTAATGAAAACCAAAAAAAATCTGTCTTTTCAACAAACAAGATCATCTCAAAAGTTTTAAGACCAAATCGATCTTAAACTCCAACTTCGACTTTTCAGAATTTCTTAAACAACCTAAATTTTTGTATTTGGCCTTGTTTATGCTTCATGGATTCATTTGTCACATGATTTTGTGTGTTGGGCACTGAGAAAGAAACAAATAGACTTTTATACTTTCCATGATATGGCAAGGGCTACCTTAAATCTTAGTGTGTGTTTAGTATTCTGGGCACATCCACTACTGATCTTTGGCTTTATTATTAAGTTTATCAAACAAAAACCAATCGCACACCCTGATAGGCTTTATTGGTTCCATGCGTCTAATTATCTGTCACTTTTGATCTGGCTGGTAAGTTATGCATATGAAAAATGTTTTTAAAATACTCCCCATCTTTACTCTTGTATACCTGTATTTTGCTATCCTGGCCAGACTCTGACTGGCCAGAATGACCTTGGTATATATCTCTACTGGGTATGTTGTAGTTGAAGGCAGGGCGGGCCTTTTCCCTTTAGACCACTTCTGAACTTTGCACTTTCACTACAGACAACTAACTAATTATTTAGACACTAATTATTGTCACCTTGTTAATTGACTGTCGGGGGGGTGACTATTGGATAATGGATATTAATGATGTTTATGGACCAGATCCCAATTCCAAGTTACTGTAGTATTGGCTGATATATACACAAGATCCACCATTAGATCCATGTATTCTAGCTTATCCCTTTGAGATATTCTAAGCCTTTGCTGAAAAGGAAGAAAATATTGGTGCTCATTCTTATCTACTCTCATTGAAAATGTAGTCAAAGTGCAATTTTAAGCAGTGATTCTTTCCTCCAATGAAATGTAAGATAAAATTAGCAGTTGTTCACCCACTTTGGAACTTTACACATACATAGACATGCAATGGCTCGCATAAATATTGATACATGTATGTCATTACATTTTTAGTCGAATCTTTGATTCGAGTTATGTACTGAGTTGCGGCCACGATTTTAAATTGGCCGTTTAAGCCCTTAAATACCAAATTCTGCATAATATTTCTTCACATATCTGTACATTAAGGTGTATATTATACACTCTGCCATTTTGAAGATTTTTAATGCCTTTATTAAGTTATATTTTATGAAGTAAAAAGCATGTCTGGCACTTCGTCTGGCTTTCTCCAAGGACCCGTATGTCCTAGAACCTATTGTATTTCCATTGTGATTTTCTACTCAAACGAGTCTTTTTTAACGGTTTCGTCTGCTGGGCCGGTATTCATAAAACTTGCTGAGACCAAATTTTGTCTCAAGTCTTAAGTTTTGGTCTCAAGTCTGAGACCATTTTTGGTCTCAAACTTGTTGGCTATTCACAAAACAGTTGATACCAAATTTAGTCTCAGATTTGGTCTCAAACTTAAGACTGGTACATAGTTGTCTTAAATATTTTGTTCAAAGTCTCAAGGATTATTTTATCTTAACTGAGTTTCATATTTTTATTTTTTATGTCTTAATGTAAAGTAGAAATAATTTACAACATATATACTACTTGGCCTAAACTTTTGTCACAATTGATAGCACAAATTTTGGCTTCAAAAGTGTCTTACTTTGAGACAATTTTCAACAGAGTTTTCTGACTGCATAGCAACAAAGAAGTAGATCATGTGACATGCAAAATGAAAAACAATTGATACAATTTTCTATTTATTTTTTATTTTAATAGACAGTATAATTTTTGTTAAGAATTAAAACACACAACAACTATTAATCTTTAAAAAATGTTGGATATATTTGCAAGTTAATAATTTGTTTACATTGGGAAGACTTGAGACTGGTCTCAGCTTGGTCTCAGCTGAGAACCTATTTGTGAATACAAAGTTGAGACTTGGTCTCAACTGAGACCAAATCTCAAAGCTGAGACTATTTTTTGTCTCAGACTTAAGATCTCTTTATGAATACGGCCCCTGGTTTCTAGAGGTGAAACCCCAATTAATTTATTCGTCTGCAGGGTTTACCACGCAGTCACTGTTAATGTAAAATTGCTGTCTGCGCATCTACGTGTACTCAATTATTTGTCAAACAAATAAACCGCAAAGAAATTAATGAATGAAGTGACGTCACGGTAGTACTACACATTTGTCATTCAGCCAATCAGAATCGAGAGCACGTCTGGCAGAGACAATGAAAACTCCGTAGTTCTACATTCAACCACTAGAAGGCGCTTTTGTATGTCCTAGAAGTTATCACGATGGGGTTTCTAACAACATTTTACAAATATATAATCCAGCAATATTTTACTCTCACCGCCCCTCACTCTGTCTTCTCGCAATATTTAAAACAAATAAAATATCAAATGCTGGTAGTTGTACACCCACAGAGTGATGAAAACGTGAGGCTACAATGGCGTTTCTAACAACATTTTACAAATATATAATCCAGCAATATTTTACTGTCACCGCCCCTCACTCTGTCTAGGCTTCTCGCAATATATAAAACAAATAAAATATCAAATGCTGGTAGTTGTACACCCACAGAGTGATGAAAACGTGAGGCTACGATGGGGTTTCTAACAACATTTTACAAATATATAATCCAGTAATATTTTACTGTCACCGCACCTCACTCTGTCTTCTCGCAATATATAAAACAAATAAAATATCAAATGCTGGTAGTTGTACACCCACAGAGTGATGAAAACGTGAGGCTACGATGGGGTTTCTAACAACATTTTACAAATATATAATCCAGCAATATTTTACTGTCACCGCACCTCACTCTGTCTTCTCGCAATATTTAAAACAAATGCTGGTAGTTGTACACCCACAGAGTGATGAAAACGTGAGGCTACGATGGTGTTTCTAACAATATTTTACAAATATATATAATCCAGGGGCCGTATTCATAAAGAGATCTTAAGTCTGAGACAAAAAATAGTCTCAGCTTTGAGATTTGGTCTCAGCTGAGACCAAGTCTCAACTTTGTATTCACAAATAGGTTCTCAGCTGAGACCAAGCTGAGACCAGTCTCAAGTCTTCCCAATGTAAACAAGTCATTAACTTGCAAATATATCCAACATTTTTTAAAGATTAATAGTTGTTGTGTGTTTTAATTCTTAACAAAAATTATACTGTCTATTAAAATAAAAAATAAATAGAAAATTGTATCAATTGTTTTTCATTTTGCATGTCACATGATCTACTTCTTTGTTGCTATGCAGTCAGAAAACTCTGTTGAAAATTGTCTCAAAGTAAGACACTTTTGAAGCCAAAATTTGTGCTATCAATTGTGACAAAAGTTTAGGCCAAGTAGTATATATGTTGTAAATTATTTCTACTT
Source organism: Sabellastarte sp. h YS-2021 (assembly GCA_964017235.1). Classification (NCBI taxonomy): domain Eukaryota; kingdom Metazoa; phylum Annelida; class Polychaeta; order Sabellida; family Sabellidae; genus Sabellastarte; species Sabellastarte sp. h YS-2021. Next base: position 76,094,708 of record OZ024929.1, on the reverse strand, counting down.
TACATGAAGACATAAAAAATAAAAATATGAAACTCAGTTAAGATAAAATAATCCTTGAGACTTTGAACAAAATATTTAAGACAACTATGTACCAGTCTTAAGTTTGAGACCAAATCTGAGACTAAATTTGGTATCAACTGTTTTGTGAATAGCCAACAAGTTTGAGACCAAAAATGGTCTCAGACTTGAGACCAAAACTTAAGACTTGAGACAAAATTTGGTCTCAGCAAGTTTTATGAATACCGGCCCAGCAATATTTTACTGTCACCGCACCTCACTCTGTCTTGCGGGCGATAATACCAAGTTTACAGATTTCAACACCCACTGCTGTCCTAAGATTCGACGCTGTGGTTGGCAAAAAGCCAACCACTTCGCCCTAGTTTTTAAATGGGAAGTGTTCATTAATGTAAAAACTTTTTTATCCAACCTAGCTTGTGCAAGAAGATTGTTTCCTTTTGTTTGAAATTCAAATGCTGTGAAACAGAACAGGTAGAAGAGTGCAAACAAAGCAGTGACTGAGAACAGATAAACTCACACACACACACTACTTAAAAACCATTCTGGATTCACAATCCAGATTTAGTCCAACTTTGAGGAGGATGGAGTCACAGTTGGACCCAACCTTGTGTGAAAATGATGATCCAGATCCAATGTATAGTGGCTGAGTTATGCACACAGACAGAAAAATGAACAGACCAAATTACAGTAGATTTGCCCCTCCTCTTCAGGGGGGTAAAGGTAAAAATAAAATTTGTGTACATGTCAGTCCAAAAAAAGCTCCAGCCAAGAGCCCACAAAATCTTAGGTTTTACAGACGTCCTAAAAGAAGACTGGGTAGCTCATTTAGAGCAAGACAATACAGTAGTTCTTGAACCTCTCTGGAATCACACTCCACATCAATGTATTCATGCCAAAGATAACACTCCTTGAACTAAAGAACCAACGATTGTACTAATGTCGTCCAACCACATTGTACTGATATTCACGGTTACACACCATGTCCCATCAGTGGCCATGTGTGTCATACCAGGTCCTTATGAATACACCAAATCTTGGAAGATATGATGCATTCTGGGAGGCAGTTCTGCCATAGAGTAAAACCTCTGACTAAAAAGGGTTTTGCCTCCCACTCAACAGCCAGGGCCATATTAAGACAGGCCCTCAGCATTGACTCCAATGGGAAGGCTTGTAATATAAAGCCTTTTCAATTATAAAGCCTTTTCAATTTTAACTTGTCCTGACACAGGTTTTTATAGATGCTTTAGATCATAAGTAAGTGATAATTGGAGCATCATTTACAAGTACAGGTGATACATAAGGCCATATCAGATAAAAATTGGGACAAAGCAAAGACGGATTCACGGATGTTCTATCGTTTGAAAAATCTTTTTAAAAATCAGATTTTTATTTTAAACTAAGAGTTGATTGTTGGTTTTTATCTTTGTGACTTATGACACATTTGTCCCATGTAAAATTAATAAGTGACTATATTGCAAATGATATTCTATGCATACAATTTTGTCTTTATCTGGATAGATTGTTACTTACACACTAGTGCATTTTCATGTGGCAAAGGTGAAAAATACATTTTCTTTACTGCTGGACATGAAATCTATTGACTCAGAAACTAATTTACCTTCACTATTTGCAACATATCTTATATCACAGAAATGTTAGTATTTGTTTGGCAATATTCATGCTGGGAAAACTCAATTGTTACCTGTATATCCACAACAAAGAAACATTTCCTTTGTATAAAAGTTACACAAGAATTTATTATCAAATGAGATGGTTAAATGAATATATATTCCATTTACGTCAAATGTATAAAATACAGTTTGGTTCATATCACACTCACCTCAAGTAAAACAACTGTAATGGAAGTTGTGATATTGAAGAAAAATAAGAATAATAAGAATATTCAAATAGCATGTATTCAGACAATTTGAAACTCCAGTGTATCGAAATAGTAATTAAAACCACACACATGGAGTTTTATATTGTCCGTGTTTTTTCAACAATTGTAACCAAATATCGCTAGTTTCACTGGTGACTGTAGCCAACAACAGCTGGTATTGAAAACAACACATTAACACACAACTCTGATGTTGAGTTATTTTATTTATTTGTGTGGGTTTAAAATCCCCACCAACACATATTGCGCGGGTAATATGACAACGGCAAGTAGTTTTAAGGGCAGAAGAAACCAGCATATACTAGCTAGTCAAGATTCTGTATTGTACATTGCCTGGCATGCAGTAAGCAACTACCTACTTTCTCACACAGGGTCGGAACTGGGGTTCAAACCAACGACCTTAGTGGTGGCAGGAGAGTATGTTACCAATTACACCATCAAGCTTCCTCTATATGACATTGAGAAAGATTTACTCGAAAATCCAGTTAGCAACAATTATTGTGAAAATCTTCCTCATATTTACTGGATGAATCAGTGCCAAAAACCTGAACGTTGGTGGTTTTATCCCATTCAACAGCCAAGGTCATACAGGGATAGGCCCACAGCATTTGTCACTTGTGGGAGTCGATCACCACACAGAGATGACAGCCAGTGATTAGATGTCAAACTTTCTAACAACAAGGCCACCGTAGACCGGGTTTATCTATTAATTTGGGGTTTATGTCGCTTTCAACACTGTACAGGTCATATTATGACGGGCAGTTTGTGGGCAGAGGAAACCAGTACATACAGTTGGTCAAGGTTCTCTGCTGCAAACTGTCGACCATTGGTACCCAACCGCCAACTTTCCCACATAAGGTCCGGGGTTGAACTGCCGGCCTCAGAGGTGGGAGGTTAGTGTGTATAATTACCACTGCGCCACCGTGACCCTCACCGAAGACCTGGATGACTCACCATTGACCAAGGAGTTCTTTTGAGCAGTAGCTTGGATAAAAAAGAAAGGGTCAAAGTTGGGATTTTACCTCCCTTTCAACAGCTAAGATCATATCAGGGAAGTCCCACAGTAAATCTCAAATGTTGCCGAGAGATAAATTTGAAAACCAGGGTCACATTGTCCCCCTGTCATCTGTAGCCGCCGGAAATACAATTTGTAGGGTGAAAGGGACAGATCATGGCTGGCCAATTGGTCACAAAAAAGTCAAGTCGCTAGCTGATACTTTGTTCACTATTTTGATTCATTAATCAATAAACACACATTCATAGTTGCAGGAGATGTTTGTCATGTGTTGTCAATGAACAAGTGGTTATCAGGTTATTTAACAAACACATTTATTAATTAGGGTTTTAATGTCACTTTCAACACTGTACAGGTCATATTACAGTGGGTAGTTTTATGGGCAGAGGACACCAGTACATACAGTTGGTCAAGGGTCTGTACTTTAAACCTCTGACCATTGGTAAGCAACTACACACTTTCCCAAATAGGGTCCGGGGTTTGAACCATGGACCTCAGAGGTGAGTGTGTTACCACTACACCACTGTGGCCTCCTACAAACAATAACCTGACTGACTCAGTGTTCTTTGGTTCCAATCTGGCACATGCCAACATGTGGTCAGTATATGGATAGCTTGAATATGGGCATTTAACTGTTGAAATGAATACAAAACAGTTGAAATGAAAATAAAACTACGTTGAGTTTCAGTCATGACTGAATAATAATAAGCTATTCGTAATATATCCAGCGTATAATCATTTTTACAGATTGGGAAATTGTCAAACTTACTGGTCTGTAAAACCTACAAGTTTATTCAGGATATTAAGAATATTTACTTTTGCAAAAGGTATACAAATAAATGAAAACAACATTACAAGAAAGCATTCCCGATGTGCAGACGTCCGTCAGTATAAGAGTCATTGGAAATAGGACGTACTGTAATTTGGAATTTTTTTACACCCAGATTATATGATCCCAATTTTGCCTCCAAATCTAATTACTTCTTCCTTTGGCCAGGCCCTGTCCACATTCAAAATACATAAAGGTGTGTTCCTTAAATTTGGAATAGCTGTGAACCCAGACAGACGGATGAAACAGTGTACACTGAGAAAGAAAGAAAACTGAACAAGGAGCACGAAATTAAAACCCTGGTCACACTACAGACGGTATTGCTTACGTTTATGGGCGTGTTGTTGAACACCTCATTCATGTAAATACTGAAACACTTCTGTCTGTGAATTTGAGAAACTCAAGCTTCCCCTGCCTCACCTGTCAATACACACGGAATTTTTAAAATGGCCAAATTTCCGCCTCCACGATTTTCAGGGTTTTTAGACGTCTAGAAACATGGGTACTCCCGCCTGTAGTGAGACTGGGGTATAAAACAAGAGGAAAAGAGAGAGGAATTGCATGACTAACACAATTACAACATATGATTTCAGTTTTGCAAATTAAAAAAATGTCCCAATAAATACCTCAGTTTAAAAATTTGATCAATTGAGAACATTTACGTATATATCACCAAATTTTATTAACATACATTGTAGTGGCCAATCGTACACTTGAATATGCTTGGTGGGGTACATACCAAGTTTCCATGGCAGCTTCTTAGGAAATTACAATACCAGCCAACAATGTCCAATAGATCTACATTGTGTTTTTAGTGGAGATGAAAAAAAAGGGAATTTAAATATTGCCATAAATAATTCTTTCATGTTTTGATGCATGGAGGGAAGGGAAGAACAGAAATAAGTGATTGTGTAGTTTTAAATATTGAACATTTGTGTATCTATAACTCAACCAGAAAGCATTTGTAGAGCAAAGACCTCCGCCGGGGGAGGGGGTTGGGGGGTTGGCGAGAGATTTCCAAAAACATACAGGATTTGTTTTTGTATCCAGAATAGAATCCAGAGCTATCCCATAATTTAATCCTTTATCTAGCCAGGCCCTACCCATGTAATAAATGTCATAAAGATCCGTTCAGTACTTTTGCAACAAGCATAAACAAACACACCTAAAACAATACCTCGTGTATGTAACTAGAAGAAACTCCTAGAGGCTAAGGCAGTTTTCCCGTATTGTAATTTCACCCAATTAGTTTTGTTTTAAAACCTCATAATTGGATAGCACTGCAATGAAAATATAAAGGGTAATCTTAAACACAGAAGAAAAGGCATTAAAATTCGGTGAAAATATTTTCATTTGTACATCACCTTTTTGTGTGTGTGTGTGTGTGGGGAATATAAGTGAACACAGACAAACGCACTCCAAAACATAACATTCCTGGCATGTCATTATGGGGGTGGGGAGTGGTGGTGGGTTACACCCTTTGAAGCTAATGGTGGGTGGGTTACATCATTTGAAGCTATAATGTGACATAAGGAAAGACTCGAACTTTCCCATCTGACCATGCTCGGATGGCCATGTACTGGATTCAGGGTCTGTCCTAATACAAAAGCTCTCTTAGAAAGCTGATCAATCCTCCAACTTTGTCTTCTGATAGCCGGATCCGAACCCATGCACCAACTCACAACCACAGGGCCATTGAGAGTCAACTCTAAGTCAAAGAAAATACCAAGAATCATGTGACCATTCACGTAACCACTGCAAGAAGATTGTATGTTACTTAAATGTCATAGAAGGTCCACAGTGGCCTATAGTGGTTAGCATCTAAGTTTTGCATCTAATCACAGGCTGTCACCTCTGTGTGGGTTCGAATCCCACAAGTGGCAATGCTGAGAATCTGTCCCAAGGTCACCCTGGCTGTTGAACGGGACTTAAAACCCCAACTTTGACCTTTGAAATGTCTGAGACGTAGCTTATGTATAAGCTAGTACGCCAATTCTTAGTAGAATCATTAATGACATATACAATAGCACATCTCCTGACAAATATTGTATATAACCACAACTTTCTGACAAATCAGAGTGTATCAAGTCAAAAATCTTAGCTTCTCCCCTGAATGCTGTTAGCACCACTGGCTACTAGTCTTAAAATATGATTTGATGCTAGACTTACTCCAAGTCTTTGCATTTCTCATTCCACCAAATCTGACATACATGAAATCATTATGCATCCACTTGATGAAAACCTTTTGTCTGCTGAAATACAAACAGCCCCATATTTTGATTTAAAAAGTCATTCAGTTCTCATACAATATCAAATACAAAAGGACGTGAAGAAAGTCAAATCAGATGCAGATGTCCTGCACAAAGATTCCTAATACATTTGCCAGGGGCCATAATTCAACAAAGGTCTTAGCCAAGTCTCCATGGAGCTGACTTGTTGGTAACTAGATATTTTTGGTTGGTCAGGCGCAATGTTTACAGAGTCGGTTAGGATCGGTTGTAGTTTCCCATCTTGTTGCAGTTGATTGGCAAAATATCAAACATGTTTGATATTTCACTGACCTTCCATGACTCTGTATCCGAACCTTGGCTCTGCCCACCTGGAAACCATCCTGTCATGGATCTCTATGGCTAGCCAGGAACTGTGTACGACAAGCTGGCCTCATTTTACCAACCTACAGCTTGTCTGTAATGAAATCTGTGACTATATAAGACGAGTCGGTTTGCTCAATGCATCATTTGGAATCTGGCATCTGACATATTATATCTGGCAGTATTTCAAGATAGGAGTTTTTTTTCACAAATTAATATGGATTTAGTGTTAAAATACAAGTTGGGCTGACTTGTGATTAAGATTTTGATTTTTAACAAAACACTGCTTTTACAAAGAAAAATAGGTCCTAGGGCCGGCAAAGGAGTGAGGAAGACAGTGAGGATGACAGTGTTCCAGAATTTGAGGTGGGGGACTTGGCAGCTAATATACAGTGGGGGGGGGGGGGGGGGGGGGGGGTGGAGGCAAGAGAAAGGGAGGAAGATGAAAAGAAACAGAGGGAGGAAGCCAGGAGGGAGGAAACTACAAACTCGCCAGGGGAAGGAGTGGCAGAAAAGCATGCAAGGACAGACAGAGGTAACACAGAAATGGATACATGCACAGAGTGTGGAGGAGAGGCGGGGACATCTTAGTTACAGTCAAGACAAGAAGGGACACATAACCAACATCTAGTTGACAGAGTCGGATGAGGAGGCTATTTTGGACTTTGCGAAGGACCACGAGGAGTTGTACGAGAAGACTAATGAACATTTTAAGGACAAAGCAAGGAAGGAGTGTTCGCCAACAGTTGCCAACAGTTGCAAGCTGTCTGTCAAGGTGTGAAAGACCTGGTTTGAGTTGCAAAGGACACGTTACAGCAAGCTCTGGCAATCAAAGTCTGGACAGGCCCCAAAAGAGATGACGGAAAGGCAGAACTGGATTCAGGATAAAGTTAACTTCTTGAAGATGCACATTATACACAAGGGACTCAGCAAATCGTCAGGCTTCAAGTCTCAGGCATCAGGAGCCAGTGCATCAGCTGCTTCAGCACATGACATTTCATGAGCTTCAACAAAGACGGATAGTATGGAGCTCAGCATGCGCTCAGACACCACAATACACCCATCAGTTACAAGTGCCAGCACAGTTTACGGGTGTTCCTCGGACCAAAGCAGGAGACAACAAGAACAGCCTTCTGCAACTCCCTGGCATTGGAGGTGGAGATGGAGCCCTTGAGATAAAGACTTTCAAACATTCAGAAACAAGGATCTGAAACTTTTTAGCAGCCTCTTAGAAAGAGGCCGTCAGCCCCAGCAACCACAACAACAGACAGGCTGGACCTTCAAGACCACTTACCTTGTCATTGACCCCGACAAAGCAATTCATCATAAGTTGCCCCTGTACAGGCAAAGAAAGTCAACACAACATATCAGGACTCTCTAGCTTCATCGGAAATCTTCAATCTGTGATGAGCTACCAACAGATCGACACACAGCAGCCGTTTCACCACCTGACCCACAACAACAGGCCACCTCTTCTCCAACCACCACCACACAGCAAGAACATCAGCAGCAACCAGCCCAGCCTCAGCCTTCTCTGCAGTCGACTGATGCCAAACAGTAGCAGCAGTAGAACCACTGCGCTTGCATCCAATTGGTCCTTTTCAGGACCACTGCTGTCAAATGAATGAATGTGTGAGTGAAGAACAATTTGTAGTTAAAAAAACTTTTAATTTTTAAAAACTGAACTTAAAAGATTTTAAACTTAAAGAAAAAACATTAAAATTTTGGATGAATAACTTGTCTGGATGAAAAAAAAATGCATTAAAAACTTCAGGAAAAAGTTTTGCGATAAATAACTTATAAAAAAAAAAATATAATTTGGATTTTATTAAATGAACCTAAAAAAATTTGGCTGAAAAAAAACCCAACAATTATTCTTGGAATAATTAGGTAGTCCTGAAAAACACTGATAGATGCCAGCTTCTTCTGCCCCCAAGGAACAAGGGTTGTTGGTTGACACATCTCAGATCCTGTCATCCTGCCCAGCCAGTGCCTGCATGTGATTGAAGTAGTCTTTCAGTAGCTCTCACTGTTTGGCCTCCCAAAGGATCCCAGTAGTTCTCACTTGGCACATACAGCACCTGTTCATTTTGAATGGCCGCTACATCATTTACTGGGATTGGTGCCCTGTCTGCTTCACCCTGTGTCCTAAGCATGTTGTGCAACACCACACATGTAAAAACAATGTCTGTGACAACCCTCGGCCTTTGCTCCATGGTGCCCAGTAGTACCCTGAATCTGCTCACTAATATCCCAAACACATTCTCCACTACCCTCCTGCCTCTGGAGTTCCTGCAGTTTGCTATCCTTTCTTTTTCTTCCCTTGTACGTTGTCTTCTACTGTATGGTTTCACCATCCATAGCATCACAGCAAATGCACCATCACCCAACAAGAAGTAGTGCAAGTCTGGTACCCCCCCCCCCCCCCCCCCCCGAGTGGTTCAGGTAGGGGAAGGCCCAAGCTGCCAACCTTGATCTTCTCCCTCAAATTGCTTATGTTGAAAATCTGTCCATCTGATGAAGATCCAGTTCACCCCACATTGACCCAGAGGAATCTGTATTCTGCATCAACCAGAGCCAGCAGCACCAGGGAAAAAAAGCCCTTGTAGTTGTAATAGTCACTGCCTAATTTCTTTGACTTCTTCATGGTGATATGTTTCCCGTCTAGTGCCCTACAGTATGGGGGACATCCCATCTAGTTCTGAACTTCTGCACCCTTTTCCACTCATCAGGGCTAGTGGGGCAGTGCAAATATTCGTGCTGGAATTCAGCAAGGACGGCTCGGCAGACCTGGGGGACAAATTTGCAGATGGTGGTTCAGCCAACCAGCCAGTGACACTGCAAGGAGGTGTAGGTCTCTCCTGTTGCCAGGTGTGTCAGTGTTATCCAGTTTCTGTCCAACTTCTAATGGCTTCTTGAAATTGGTGACTGACTTCTTAATTCGATGGTGTATGTGTGCTTGTGTTCTTTGATGAGGTCAAAAGAGGCAGGTGACATCCCGACACATTTCTGGTATCCTGGGATGTCAGTATGTTTTAAGTCGGCTAGGAGGTTGCTGTCACATCCTTTTACTTGTCTTTGAAGTATCCAGGGCATGACCCAGGGGTTTGGTGGCTTTCTTCTTCTCCTGGGACTGGCTGGGGCTGAGGCTTTGATGCTGGATATAGGGCAGATGCTGGTCCTGGGTTCAGATGCGTCCTACTCTGTCTGCAAATAAAAAAGTACCCTAAGCTTCTGTAGAAAGCCTCTCTGATGTAGAGCTGGTAAATTTGCAGAGAAAAATGATGTTTTTCGACAGCCAGAGGAGTTGATATAGTGTGGGTTTGATCCCGACCTTTGATCCTGACTCTAGTAATTAATCAGTCCAGTCGGAATGGGTCAGGAAAATGGTCTAGTCCTGTCTCTTTGATGTCAAGCTAAGTTTTGTCTTAAAACCGTATTCACAAAAGGTGACTTAGCTAAGTCCAAGATTATCAAATAACCACAGTGGTTTTCTGTGTCATGTGACCTTTCTTTTCTATTCAAACTATACTATTGGTGACATATATCCTTCATTTAATGCATTGTATCTAACAAAAAGTGCTGTTTTGAAATGGAAACCTTGTTACCACATATAAACTTCCCAAAGACTGCTTTAGTGAGGTGTTCTGTATAATTATACTTTATATACAGCCATTTCAAATTTTGAAGTGGAGAAAAGTTTATGGCAGCCATATTTAAGTCTTCTTTACAAAATTTAAGCCCACTACCAACCAGTCTTAAAGTTGAGCCCTTGGCTAAGCTTAAGACCGGTCTTAAATTCTTTGTGAATACCACTAAGCCTAAGACAAAAGTCTCAACTTTAAGCCTAAGCCCTGGCTATGACCTTTTGTGAATACGGGCCCTGGATTTATAACAATCAATGCACATTTAGTTATTAAATGTACTAGAAAATGCCTACACAAGAATTAAGCAGCCTTGATCAGTTTGTTTACACAGATACCAGTGAATGTGCAAGTTGAAGAGTTTCCCCCACAGGACCGCTTAAGCATTTACAAATGTAAGATCAATATGGTGTGCAACAGAGTTATTTTACTACAACACTATGTATTAACTATTTTATATATATTATTTTATTGCTTCAAATCACTAGCTTCTCATATGGTGTATTACTGTCAATACTATATGGATGACATAACATTTCAATACAAGTTGCAGTTTGGTATTATTTCCTGACAGCAGCATACATATTGAGCAAACAATTCCGTTTCCCCACATGGGATTTTGTGTTAATGTCTAACAGGTTCATTTTGTGGGGAGAGCCCTGGCTATAATAAACTGTATTATTTCCTGCTTGAAATTCTGCCTGGAGTGAAACATGCAGGGATTTAGATTAACACACATATATATCTGTATTTTAAACTGAAGAAGCAATATATAAATAATAAATGTGTAAAAAGGTGTGAGATTTCGTAACGTCATGGGCTTGAATATGTTTACTGTATTCGATTGTTATTGATTATTGATCTCACTGCATGGATTAGTCATGCACTAGTGTACCAGTTATGCCTTCAGAACAACACAAGCGAGAATAAACACAAAATATGATACATTTGAACTCGATATTGGCAGAAGGATAATAATAAACCAGTATTTTGTTGATATGAAATCAATGGCTACTGAATTTAGGTGGAATGGGTAGCTATTAAGAATTCATTTACCCTGGATACACAAGCCGATGCAATTGCTGCATTTTCTCTTCATGTAAGTACCCAATACAATAAAGTCTATATAGTTTCATAGTTTATGTTGCTCACGTTATTTTTGCATTGTCTTTGCATTTGCATGTGCCTTTGAATTTATGTTAAGATATATATTGATTGGATCTAATTTCTGAAGTGTTGTATCACAAAACTTTCTCAATAAATGTTAAACAAGAACACTTAGAGAGTGCTACCTCCACCGAGGCCTAACATATCCTATGCTATTTTCTTATGAATTACTATGTCGTAATTACGACTTATGAATTTTTTTTAAACAAAAAAACAACAATATTATCTCGTAATTACGACTTACAAAAGTCGTAATTACGAGATACTATGTCGTAATTACGACTTATGATTTTTTTTAAAAACCAAAAACAAGAACTCCTAAGTCGTAATTACGACTTACTATCTCGTAATTACGACTTGCTATCTCGTAATTACGACTTACACAAGTCGTAATTACGAGACTCTAAGTCGTAATTACGACTTGTGAATTTTTTTAAAAACAAAAAACAACAAAATTGAGTGTTGGGCATGATCTCCCTTAGTGGTCAAGTGGGTAACACATTTGCCTGGCACACTGTTAATTAGGGGTCAAGCCTGGGTCAGGGAGATACATAGTGACTCAGATGATCACTATAATGGAGGTCCCGTGTTATTGGGCCCTTTCCCCAGTGACACCTAAAAGAACTTTGGAGACGTTGATAATTAGTCATCTCCAAGCCTCTGTCTCTCTCTATTGTAAATGTGATAGTCCCAGTATGACCCTGAGTGATTGATGTGGATGTTAAACAACTAAATAACTTTAACTAAGTTGGGCATGACTGACAGGACAAGGCAACTGTCTAGCTGACCATAAAATCTTTTGCTACATATACTCAAGGTAGGAAAGTGACTCTAACTGACTTCAACCTAAGTAGCCAGTACTACCAGCCTACAGAACACTCACTAATAACATTCAGTTAGAGCCAATTACATTAAACAACTACCTTACACTTTCAAAATTGTGCACTGACTGTAGCCTGTTATTAACTAGTCATAGAGCCCCATAGACATCCATATTGCCTGACCTAATTTTGCTTGCTTAGGCTAAAGTGGGTGTTCCATTGTACTATCTTTTACAATGGTATGCCCACAACCCTAGAATGTGGTTTATTTTTGGGTGAGGGTCGTGGGTAACTTGTAGAGTGTAGGCAGTTGTCTATGTATCTCCCTGACCCAGGCTTGAACCCGAATTAACAGCGTGCCAGGCAAGTGTGTTACCCACTTGACCACTGAGGGAGATCATGCCCAACTTACAGCTATATAGCACTAAGCAAACACCACACCCTCTACTAGCATAGATTGGTGCTAAAAAGGAATAATGTTTGGTTAACTTAATTCTGCATTAGCTACCTCCATCGTTGTTTTAAAATCGTCCCAATGGGACCCAATCTTAAGTTATAATTGCAAGACTATTTTGTTTTTTGTTTTAAAAAAATTCACAAGTCGTAATTACGACTTACACAAGTCGTAATTATGACTTACTATGTCGTAATTACGACTTATGATTTTTTTTTTAAAACAAAAAACAACAATATTATCTTGTAATTACGACTTACACAAGTCGTAATTACGACTTACTATCTCGTAATTATGACTTACTAACTCGTAATTACGACTTACATAAGTCGTAATTACGACTTACTATCTCGTAATTACGACTTGTGAATTTTTTTTAAAACAAAATTGTCTTGCAATTATAACTTAAGATTGGGTCACATAGGGACCATTTTAAAACAACGATGGAGGTAGCTAATGCAGAATTAAGTTAACCAAACATTATTCCTTTGTAGCACCAATCTATGTTAGTAAAGGGTGTGGTGTTTGCTTAGTGCTACAGCTGTAAGTTGGGCATGATCTCCCTCAGTGGTCAAGTGGGTAACACACTTGCCTGGCACGCTGTTAATTTGGGTTCAAGCCTGGGTCAGGGAGATACATAGACAACTGCCTACACTCCACAAGTTACCCACAACCCTCACCCAAAAATAAACCACATTCTAGGGTTGTGGGCATACCATTGTAAAAGATAGTACAATGGAACACCCACTTTAGCCTAAGCAAGCAAAATTAGGTCAGGCAATATGGATGTCTATGGGGCTCTATGACTAGTTAACAACTGGCTACAGTCAGTGCACAAGTTTGAGAGTGTAAGGTAGTTGTTTAATGTAATTGGCTCTAACTGAATGTTATTAGTGAGTGTTCTGTAGGCTGGTAGTACTGGCTACTTAGGTTGAAGTCGGTTAGAGTCACTTTCCTACCTTGAGTATATGTAGCAAAAGATTTTATGGTCAGCTAGACAGTTGCCTTGTCCTGTCAGTCATACCCAACTTAGTTAAAGTTATTTAGTTGTTTAACATCCACATCAATCACTCAGGGTCACACTGGGACTATCACATTTACAATAGAGAGAGACAGAGGCTTGGAGATGACTAATTATCAATGTCTCCAAAGTTCTTTTAGGTGTCACTGGGGAAAGGGCCCAATAACACGGACCTCCATTATAGTGATCATCTGAGTCACTATGTATCTCCCTGACCCAGGCTTGACCCCTAATTAACAGTGTGCCAGGCAAATGTGTTACCCACTTGACCACTAAGGGAGATCATGCCCAACTTAGAGCTTTAGCTCTGAACAAACACCACACCCTCTATTAGCATAGATTGGTGTTATAAAGGAAAAATGTTTGGTCAACTTTATTCTGCATTAGCTACCTCCATCGCAGTTTTAAATTCATCCCAATGTGACCCAGTCTTAAGTTATAATTGCGAGACAATTTTGTTGTTTTTTATTTTAAAAAAAATTCATAAGTAGTAATTACGACTTAGTATCTCGTAATTACGACTTGTGTAAGTCATAATTACGACTTATGTAAGTCGTAATTACGAGATAGTAAGTCGTAATTACGACTTAGGAGTTCTTGTTTTTGGTTTTAAAAAAAAAAATTCATAAGTCGTAATTACGAGATACTAAGTCGTAATTACGACTTAGGAGTTCTTGTTTTTGGTTTTAAAAAAATTCCATAAGTCGTAATTACGATATTGTATCTCGTAATTACGACTTGTGTAAGTCGTAATTACGACTTAATTTTTTTTTCAACATGACCCTTATAGGCTTCCGTAGTTCACTGATAAAAATTCCTTTAAAAAATCCTTGATCTAGAATTAGTTTGAGGTACAGTAGTACCTTAATCTATCCGACTCTCTATTTTCCGAATTGTCAATTTTCTGACCTCAAACCCACTCTCCGGATTCTGTTTAAACCTGTTATTTTAAGCTTTCTATTATCCTATGCTTCTATTATCGAACCTATAATTGTTACTCCTCCATTAGGGTAGGATATTGAGGTTACACTGTAATTCCCAAAATTACGTTTAATCCATTACACCAAGACCGACCTATTATGAAAATGTGGTGTAAATCTATGCAGTTGATCATCTTTCTAACATACAAACAGAATCCGAGGATCACACAACCTCCTTGGCAGAGAGAAAAATACAATTGAGCTATAATCACAGCCAGTGAGGGTCTCAAGCAGTCATTCCTGGGTCAATTTTATCTGTGCTGTAGTCACAAGCTACAAACAAGGGGGTTCGTCTACTTAATTTGGTTGTGGTTTGGTCCGCCTTGTATTTGGTTACAAACTTACTAGGATGCAATTGGGGCAGTTGGTAGGATTCACTTTTGATTAGGACATGTTTGTTGGTATTAGAAAGCAATTTGCATTCAGGATGGCTGTTGTAAAAAGTTTGCAAAACCTGCCACGACCTCTCATCAGCTGTATTAAAGTGTACACTCTGGAGGGGGTAAAGTGGTGAAGAAGGATGTATTGGACACAACGCTCTTTAGCATGCAGTAGACAACTGTAAAAAGGTCTCCCTTCAGAGCCTAGACTTGCTCCAAGTCTTTGTATTTCTCATTCCACCAAATCTGACACACATGGAATCATTATGAATCCATCTGAGGAGTGGGGAACCTACTGTTTGAAGAAATACAAACTTTGTCAGCCCCAGATTCTGGTAAAAAAGTCATTCACTCGTCATATAATACTTTGGACAAAAGGACATGAAGAAATTCTATTCAGATCCATCAGGATGAGGTCGTAGAGTGGAAATAAAATATGTACAGAAATGAAGAAATGAAAAGATGTGACCTAGGCATTAACAAGTTTCTATTTAATCCCATAACTGGCTCACACTTCTGTGGTCATGGGTTTGTGTATCCTTACAGCTCATGGCCACACACATATAGATGGGATATGCACTTGGCCACTTGGAATTAATAGAGGTCTCCATGTCTTCTGTGGCCTAGTGGGTTAGCAGGTTTGGCATCTAATCAAAGGGTGTCACCTCTGTGTGGGTTCGACTCCCACAAGTGACAATGCTGAGGACCTGTCCCAATATGATCTTGATTATTGAGCATGACATAAAGCCCCCAACTTTGACCTTTAATAGAGGACTTATGCAGTGGCCAGTTTGGCATTTAAAGACTTGCCTCTCAACTATGTGCTTCTGGGTTTGAGTAGAGCTTGTGACAAAATCTATGATTCACTGTATCCTATCCTGATGATAGCTGTTGAAAGAAATATACAAAACCCAACTTTGACATTTTTTGATTAAGGCTTATCATTCGCAACATATACCAGTATATTATATAATCATGTACAAAATGTTGTACAATAAAGGTTACCCTAGAGTAGCTAGCTATGTTAATGACAAAAGATATGGTCTTATTTGTTGCATATTTGGCCACTTTCAACTAATTAATGAGTATTGAGAATAAAGGTAACAAATATTAACCTCTTGAAGGACTTTTTGCTTCATTTTATTTTTAAATTTTGCAAATGAAAGAAGAGTCAGTGTCTAGTAATAGAGAGAATTTTTTTTAATACAAAGTAATCTAAAAGAACTATGAAAAGCATTCTGCATATCAATCCATCAACTGTGAAATGGTAAGAGATTCCAAGCTCATTCTCCATCCCACAGAACACCCGAAAATTATAATTTGTGTCATATTGTGAAGGTGTTTAAAAATGGCCTTATTATTTAACTTTAAGAGATTGCACATATTTTGAGTTTTATTTCAACTACATGTAGCTTTCTTGAGTGTTGGGAATCCTTTATATACTTCATAGTATTTTTGAAAATTGTGAATACCTTGAAAACAGTTAGTCATAGATACTGCAATTTAAAGCTAATTCTTCACCCTCCAGTGTACCCAATAATTTTGAGATTCCTTAATAAAATTTAAATCTTGGGCACACTTTTTAGTTCTTATAAATGTGGGCCAATGGTTCAAGCTGTTTCCTGACAATATCAGCTGAATATGTTTATGTCAATTAATGGTTAGAGATTTATTTAGATTTAATACAGCTTATTGTGATCAAATTGTGCCAGTAATTTGTCCCCATGGGACTAATCAGATCACTTTGGTGGATTGCAGATTGCATATGTGGAAATCGACACTGTGAATTGCACCGGGCGGCTTCTGTGGATTCCCATAAGGTTTAGTTACCTCTGAATCCATTGGCACGTTAAGAAATTATCCTAATCAGCCATGATGTTTATTTATGAATTACTCTCAAGGACAGATTGTAAACCAGAGAATATCAATAAACATGTCAGTTTGAAATATCAGCTCCAGGCTTGGTTTTTTTGTTGATCAACAAATAGACAGTTATGCCCCATTCATTCTCCAGGTGGTATGTCCCGCAGTAAAAGGTTTTCCGAGGTGGTGGAACCACCTTCAGGGACACCTCATATCTTCCAAGATTTGGTGAAGCATTCACACTATAGGCGGTATAGGCGTTGGGCGAAACGCTCCTGTCCTTCAACAACTGTCAGAGGTTCGTATGCGACCTTGTGGCAAAGTGGCGACAGGTCCATGTACTTCCACTCGTCTTAATGTCACCATGTTACACCGAAAGACAACCTGGGGCCGGTTTCACGAAGCCTCCCTATGATAAAAGT
Organism: Sabellastarte sp. h YS-2021; assembly: GCA_964017235.1. Classification (NCBI taxonomy): domain Eukaryota; kingdom Metazoa; phylum Annelida; class Polychaeta; order Sabellida; family Sabellidae; genus Sabellastarte; species Sabellastarte sp. h YS-2021. The sequence goes on along the minus strand of OZ024929.1, from coordinate 76,077,606 downwards.
CACCTTAAATTCAAGGATTTCCTTGAATTTCTCCCTCCTTTAAGAAATCTCAGTTTCACAAAGCCTCCTTCCTTAAAGGAGACCTTAAAAACTCCCTTAAATTTCAAGGAAGTTAAGGACCTGCCTTAAATTTAAGGAAGTGTCCTTCAAAGAATGTTTTATTAACTTTAATGAACATTTGGACCTTCCTTAAGTTTCAAGGAAGGAGAGTTAAAGAAAGCTTTGTGAAACTGAATTTTAAGGTGGCCTTACCAACGGAATAAAAATGACCTTCCTTTTCTAAAGGAGGTCCTTTCCAAAGGAGGCTTCGTGAAACTGGCCCCAGGTCACAACCTCATATACACCGTGTACTACACCTTCAGTTAAAGTAGCAAGAAATTCATCTGTGCATGCCCGCTTTCATCTGCGCACAGTTGCAGTACCAAATTCAGATGCAGAAATTTTAAATACTTTAAAACTGTCATAGCATCCGCAAGGTAATGGACACTTCGCCACTGTGTCACAAGGTCACATACAAACCTCAGATGATAGTTTAAGGACAGGGACGTTTTACCAAACTACCATGGGGGATACCGCCTATGGTGTGAATGGTGTATTAGCTTTAAGCATATTTTGATCAGTTAAGTCCCCAGGATGCCATCTTATTTATGACCTATATTGAACAGTTAATTTATTCATTTGTGATTGGTAAGACCTACTTTAAATGCCCTTAAACTTCCATCAGTAACTATGCCATAATGGCTTTAGGGTTTTCATTTCAAGGGTCAGAAAAATTATTTGATAAAATATTTTTGATATATTTCTTTTATACTTGGTATAATGTTAGTGTACCTAGACCCTGACAAAGGCTTCTTTAAAGTAACCTTAATCTTGAAGCAGTAATTTAATTTACAATAATTATAGGTATTTTTATATAAACTTATTTTTGTCATGAAGATTATCATATACAGGTTTGATGTATCCAGCTTACAAATTAAGAACACTGAATGGAATGAGATCGTTTTGTTAAATAAGTTCAGATCCTTTTTGCAGAATTAATACTAAATACAATAATCCTTCTATTTTGTACTAAGGGCCTGTGCCTACATGACCCTAGTTGGTGAATGGGATGTAAAGCAATGGCCTTTGCCTTTATCTATGTATATATGGCATATATGGTGTTCTCACAGTTCTTGTTGACCTAAGTGTACTAGTCAAACAAAATAAAAAAAATCTCTCAGCAGTAAAAATGTTGCCAGTAATTTACACTGTGTAATAATAATAACCCAGATAGTCCAAAATATGTAAAGCAAACAATTGTAAGAACTGTAAGTTGTTATGCTATTATAATCTTGATTTTACAAGAGCAAAATAAATAATTTAGTTGAAAATGTATGCATTGGCCACTGCCTAACCTACCATGCAAATTGGTGTGCTCACCTGGAAATATGGTCGACCATTTCACTGGAGTGTGTTTGATTCTAACATACATATGAATCTAATACAACAACAAATATTGGCAGAAAATGAAAAAAATAACCTCTTCAATTGTTACCTTGTATGTGGGTGGATGGTTAAAGTTTGTAATAACAAATAAAATTCGCCACATACCGTAAATTTCCAAAATAACGCTCAGGTTCAAATAAACGCCTGGTTCAAATTAACGCCTGGTATCAAGCACACTGTTTACAATTTATAACACTGTTTTTATGTCAGCTGACTTGTCAGTAAGCTGACATTATGTCATCACTCTGCGGCGTCCGCGTCCGCGTGAACAACTTCTTCTCCAAAACTACAAGGCCTAGAGACATGCTGTTTTTTTAAAAAGATACCTTATCTATCGAGGATGAAAAATTGTTCAAGGCATGCAAATCTGTCTGTTCGTCTGTTTGCTAGAGACATTACAAGGGGGGTACCTAGGGCCGTCACGACTAACCGACTAATCGACAATGGTTAGAATAATGCTATTTACCGATTCATATTTTAAAGTTGGAATAATCGTCTAATGTAGTGTAAAAGATGGCAGAAGGTCTGAATCTATGAAATATGTCCATATTGTCACATAAAATAAGCTGAAATCCAGAAACAGCCACGTTTTTTGCACTGTTTATGCATTCACGTAAAACCGGAAGTACCATATACCTCTTATATCGCCCACTTCCTGTCTGTAATAAACGAAGCAAAAGTTGCAGGAAAACGTCAATTTTATTAAACTTTATATATTGTATACATATATTTTCATTTTATTTCACTTATTTATCGTTTTCAATGCTTTTTACAATATGAAACTTAAGATTTTTGGTTATTTTATAAATTCGACGGCTATTCGGTGTCGACACGAATAGTATTTACCGATTAGTCGACATAAAATATTTGGAGTCGTGACGTCCCTAGGGGTACCCCCACCAAAAGTGTGAAAATTTCAACTTTTTATCAGAATTTTCTCAGTGACTATTGCAGGGATTTCTCTCATATCTTGCATATATGTACTAGGCCAGAGGTAGATTCTCTTGTGTGAGTATGAGACCTGGATCTGTCTTACTTTTTTTTAAATAAATTTTTTTAATAATTTTTTATGCATTAAAATTCATGAAATCATGCACTAAATCACTTATAACTTCAAAAGTGTTGCATTTACAGCATTTTGTGAAAATATGTTGTTCAGCTACTTTTTTCATAGCTACAATATGGTGAGTAAGTTGGGTGTCTGTCTCAATAGCTAAGTGAGTAATAGCTACTTTTGGGCTTTTCAGTAACTTCCATTATGAGTAAAATCACTTGTAACTTGAAAACTATTGCATTTAGAGAATTTCGTATAAATATGTTATTCAGCTACTTTTGGGTCAGCTATAACATAGTAAAATTTCAGACCTGTAGCTCATGGCATAGCTGAGTAATAGCTACTTTTAGGTTATCACTGTTGAGTAAATCACTTATAACTTGAAAAGTGTTGCATTTAGAGCATTTTGTTAAAATATGTTATTCAGCTACTTTTTTCATAGCTACAATATGGTGAGTAAGTTGGGTGTCTGTCTCAATAGCTAAGTGAGTAATAGCTACTTTTGGGCTTTTCAGTAACTTCCATCATGAGTAAAATCACTTGTAACTTAAAAACTATTGCATTTAGAGAATTTCGTATAAATATGTTATTCAGCTACTTTTGGGCCAGCTATAACATAGTAAAATTTCAGACCTGTAGCTCATGGCATAGCTGAGTAATAGCTACTTTTAGGTTATCACTGTTGAGTAAATCACTTATAACTTGAAAACTATTGCATTTAGAGTATTTTGTTTCAATATGTTATTCACCTATTTTGGGGTCAGCTATAACATAGTGAAGTTTCAGACCTGTGGCTCATTTCATAGCTGAGTAATAGCTACTTTGAAGTTCTCACTGTTGAGTAAATCAGTTATAATTGGAAAACTATTGCATTTACAGAAATTTGTGCAAATATGTTATTCAGCTACTTTTGGGTCAGCTATAACATAGTGAAATTATAGACCTATAGCTCATGGCACAACTGAGCAATAGCTATTCTCAGGTACTGACTGTTGAGTAAATCAGCTATAACTTGAAAAATATTGCATTTGGAGTATTTTGTTAAAATATATTGTTCACCTACTTTTGGGTCAGCTATAACATAGTGAAATTACAGACCTATAGCTCATGGCATAGCGGAGCAATAGCTATTTTCAGGTTCTCACTATTGAGTAAATCAGTTGTAGCTTGAAAACTATTGCATTTACAGTAGTTTGCTTAAATATGTTGTTCACCTACTTTTGGGTTAGCTATAACATAGTAAAATTTCAGACATGTAGCTCATTGCATAGCTGAGTAATAGTTCCTTTGAGGTTCTCACTGTTGAGTAAATCAGTTGTAACTTGAAAACTATTACATTTAGAGTAATTTGTTAAATATGTTATTCACAGAATTTTTGGTCAGCTATAACATAGTGAAATTGCAGACCTCTATGTCATGGCATAGCTGAGCAATAGCTACTTTCAGGTTCTCACTATTGAGTAAATCATTGTATCCACTGGATAGCCGCAGTGTGTAGAGAGAGATTTCACCATTACTGCTCTGATGAAAAAAAATATTATAGCTAGCTTTCTTAAGTTTGCAGTATATATTAATAACCATAAAATGTTGTCTGGGAATATTTTTGGCCTCATTTTGAGAAACAAGATGGCCGCCACAGGTGTTTTTTGTCAGTCATGAAAAGTGCTTATATCTCCCTTATTATTGATCCTAGAGGTTTGGGATGATAAACCAACCTGTAGGAAATCATGGGGTGGGAATCTTTTGGTGTGGTCAGATTTGACCTTCAATGACCCCTCCTTCAAGGTCAAACAAGGATAGCCAAACTTAAAAGTGCTTATAACTCGCTTATTATTGGTCCCAGAGGTTTGGGATGGTAAACAGACAGGAAATCATGGGCTGTGAATCTGTTGATATGGTCCGATTTGACCTTGGAACCCTCCTTCAAGGTCAAATGAGGATAGCAAAAATTCAAAGTGCCTACAACTCGCTTATTATTGGTGACAGAGATTTGGGATGGTAAACCATCCCATAGGAAATCATTGGCTCGGAATCTTTTGGTATGGTCAGATTTGACCTTTGGACCCCTCCTTCAAGGTCAAATGAGGACAGCCAAGCTTAAAAGTGCTTATAACTCATTTATAATTGGTCCTAGAGGTTTGGAATGGTAAACCATAGGAAATCATGGGCTGGGAATGTATTTGTGTGGTTAGATTTGACCTTGGACCCCTTCTTCAAGGTCGAACGAGGATATTGCATTTGTAGTATTTCTTTAAATATGTTTTAACCTATTTTTTACACTTAAACAATTACCTTGTTATTTTCCTTTATAATACCATTTACAGGCCACAACTTTTTTATCCTTTTCTTCTGTCAGCTTCGGAATTTCTTTCGAACTTGCTGTTCAGTTACCATTTACTGTATTTCTGTACAGCCCTTTTCCTGATAATTATTCTATCCTCTAATCACCTTCACAAATCAAAAACACTCAGTCAGCTGACACAGTGCCCGTTCACGGGCACTCTCCTCTTGTTTGTATTTCGAAAGAACACCTGGTTCAATTTAACGCCTGGTCTGATGCCATTTGAAAATAATTAACGCCCGGGCCATATTTTGAAAAAATACGGTACCTGAAATTCGCCACATGTGGAAATGCTTATAAAAATAATGAACTGGGGTGAGATTTGTTGAATGTATATCAAATCAAGGATTTTTGACCTGAAATATACCAAGTTTAAGACCAAGCATCATTTTCAACATAGAATTAACTAAGGTTTTACAGGTGGCGAATTTTAGATTTCTGGCGAATTTTAGATTTCTTACTCTAACATTTAATTTAATGTAAGAGAGTGGAATTTTATATAAAGAACTTTTCTTCGCAGGTGTGTTTCCAATGCATATAATTTACAATTTTTTGTTGTTGTAATTTACTTAATTGGTTCTATCTGTTGTAAAAGTGTGGTACTTTTTTTCTGAATGTTATTGTAAATCTCTTGATGATGCAGTGGAACTATCTTACAATTTTACCTCTAACAAGGATATGTTTTCGGCAGCATTGGTTTGTTTGTCTGCTTCCAAAATCCAAAATAACTCAGTTACAGAAAGTAATAGAAAGTTACCGAAGGATTTGATGAAATGTTGACAATGGTACAATTAGGAACACATGATTCAGTTTTTGTGTTGATATGAACACCCTCTGCATCTGGAATTTTTCTTCAAGGTTCTTTTTAGTTATTAAATAACTAAAAAGTGATAAATTTTGGCGTGATAGTTTTGATACATGGCATAAAGCTTTAAGAAGCCAGAAAAAGTACCTATAAATGAAAGAGTTTTGTTTGAACACACTGATGATGTTCACCAGGTCCAGGCACTCTACACTTTTTACCCCACAGCCTGTAAGGGGTTGGTTGAAACATTGGTTGGGGGTTGTAGGCGTGCAGCATCATGGTGTGATCTGAATTTGACCTTGACCTATAAAATCTTTTCCAGACTATATATAGGGAATCATAAGGTGTAGGAAGTTGATACTTGGTAGGTTTGCAACATCATAGTGTTATCTTGATTTGACCTTCAACCTTGTCGTAGTGACCATGAGTTTTAAAATCTTGTTCGGGCTATTTCTTGGATTCTGTAAGATGTAGGGGGTTGACACTTGGTAGGAACATGAGACAGAGGGTGTAGGTGTGCATCATGGTGTGACCTTTAACTTTGGCTTTGCCAAAGTGTGTTCACCTGCCATATTTAAGACATGTTTCTCTTGTGACAAAGATATATGGATTGGTGCAACTCATTATGTCCACCCCCCTGGGGGGTGGATATATTATTTTTGCTTTTTCCGCCGTCCGATGTCCGGCGTCCGATGTCCGGCGTCACGCATGGTTTCCGCTCATTTAAAGGAAAAGTATTAGAGCTATTGTCACCAAATTTGGTATGCAGGCTTATTGGGTCAGTAGCTTGCTTGGGATTGCTTTTGGCTGTTGTACCTCTTTTGCTTACTGAGTAATACTTAAGTACAGCTATTTTCAGTACCCATTGGTTTCCGTGCATTTAAGCCAAAATAATTAAAGATATTTTACTACAATTTTGAATACAAGATTGTTATGTCCATAGCTCGCTTGGTATTGCATTTGGGACTGATAGCTTTGTCAGTACATGAGTAATAGCCATTTAGGTACTTCATTGTGTATTTTCAGTACTACTTTTGAGTAATTTGCTAATATCTCAGAAACCGTAAGAGATAGAGCGATTTCGTCGAAATTTTCGACCCACAGGGTATCTAAGGAATGCAATCTTTGCAATTTTCCAAAAATTTTCCCCTCCCCAAAAATGGCGGCCATTTTGAATTTTTGCCAAAAATGGCAAAACACAAATTTGCTTCTATCTCCTTAAACATGCGAGATAGAGCGATTTCGTCGAAATTTTCGACCCACAGGGTATCTAAGCAATGCAGTCTTTGCAATTTTCCAAAAATTTTCCCCTCCCCAAAAATGGCGGCCATTTTGAATTTTCGAATTTTTGCCAAAAATGGCAAAACACAAATTTGCTTCTATCTCCTTAACCGTGCGAGATAGAGCGATTTCGTCGAAATTTTCGACCCACAGGGTATCTGAGCATTGTACTCTTGGTAATTTTTAAAAAATTTCCCCTCCCCAAAAATGGCGGCCATTTTGAATTTTCGAATTTTTGCCAAAAATGGCAAAACACTAATTTGCTTCTATCTCCTTAACTGTGTGAGATAGAGCGATTTCGGCAAAATTTTCGACCCACAGGGTATCTGACAATTCTACTCTTGCCAATTTTTAAAAAGTTTTCCCCTCCCCAAAAATGGCGGCCATTTTGAATTTTAGAATTTTTGCCAAAAAATGGCAAAACACAAATTTGCTTCTATCTCCTTAACTGTGTGAGATAGAGCGATTTCGTCGAAATTTTCGACCCACAGGGTATCTAAGGAATGCAATCTTTGCAATTTTCCAAAAATTTTCCCCTCCCCAAAAATGGCGGCCATTTTGAATTTTCGAATTTTTGCCAAAAATGGCAAAACACCAATTTCCTTCTATCTCCTTAACCGTGCGAGATAGAGCGATTTCGTCGAAATTTTCGACCCACAGGGTATCTAAGGAATGCAATCTTTGCAATTTTCCAAAAATTTTCCCCTCCACAAAAATGGCGGCCATTTTGAATTTTCGAATTTTTGCCAAAAATGGCAAAGCACAAATTTGCTTCTATCTCCTTAACCATGCGAGATAGAGCGATTTCGTCAAAATTTTCGACCCACAGGGTATCTGAGCATTGTACTCTTAGTAATTTTTAAAAAATTTTTCCCCTCCCCAAAAATGGCGGCCATTTTGAATTTTCGAATTTTTGCCAAAAATGGCAAAACACAAATTTGCTTCTATCTCCTTAACCGTGCGAGATAGAGCAATTTCATCGAAATTTTCGACCCACAGGGTATCTAAGGAATGTAATCTTTGCAATTTTCAAAAAATTTCCCCCTCCCCAAAAATGGCGGCCATTTTGAATTTTCGAATTTTTGCCAAAAATGGCAAAACACAAATTTCCTTCTATCTCCTTAACCATGCGAGATAGAGTGATTTCGTCAAAATTTTCGACCCACAGGTATTTGAGCATTGTATTCTTGGCAATTTTAAAAAAAATTTCCCCTCCCCTAAAATGGCGGCCATTTTGAATTTTCAAATTTTTGCCAAAAATGGCAAAACACAAATTTGCTTGTATCTCCTTAACCATGCGAGATAGAGCGATTTCGTCGAAATTTTCAACCCACAGGGTATCTAAGGAATGTAATCTTTGCAATTTTCAAAAAATTTTCCCCTCCCCAAAAATGGCGGCCATTTTGAATTTTCGAATTTTTGCCAACAATGGCAAAACACAAATTTGCTTCTATCTCCTTAACCATGCGAGATAGAGCGATTTCGTCGAAATTTTTGACCCACAGGGTATCTAAGGAATGTACTCTTTGCAATTTTCAAAAATTTTCCCCTCCCCAAAAATGACAGCCATTTTGAATTTTCGAATTTTTACCAACAATGGCAAAACACAAATTTACTTCTATCTCCTTAACCGTGTGAGATAGAGCGATTTCGTCGAAATTTTCGACCCAAGGGGTATCTAAGAAATGTACTCTTTGCAATTTTCAAAAAATTTTCCCCTCCCCACATATGGCGGCCATTTTGAATTTTCGAATTTTTGCCCAAAATGGAAAAACACAAACTGGCCTTAACCGTGCAAAATAGAGTTATTTCGTTGAAATTTTCGACCCACAGGGTACCTAAGGAATGTAATCTTTGCAATTTTCAAAAAATTTCCCCCTCCCCAAAAATGGCGGCCATTTTGAATTTTCGAATTTTTGCCAAAAATGGCAAAACATAAATTTCCTTCTATCTCCTTAACTGTGTGAGATAGAGCGATTTCATCGAAATTTTCGACCCACAGGGTATCTAAGGAATGTAATTTTTGCAATTTTCAAAAAATTTTCCCCTCCCCAAAAATGACAGCCATTTTGAATTTTCGAATTTTTACCAACAATGGCAAAACACAAATTTACTTCTATCTCCTTAACCGTGCGAGATAGAGCGATTTCGTCGAAATTTTCGACCCAAGGGGTATCTAAGAAATGTACTCTTTGCAATTTTCAAAAAATTTTCCCCTCCCCACATATGGCGGCCATTTTGAATTTTCGAATTTTTGCCCAAAATGGAAAAACACAAACTGGCCTTAACCGTGCAAAATAGAGTTATTTCGTTGAAATTTTCGACCCATAGGGTATCTAAGAAATGTACTCTTGGCAATTTTCAAAAAAATTCCCTTTTCCCAAAAATGGCGGCCATTTTGAATTTTCAAATTTTTGCCAAAAATAGAAAAACAGGAATTTGCTTCTATCTTCTTAACCGTGCAAGATAGAGTGATTTCGTCAAAATTTTCAACCCAGCGAATGCAAAAAGGCATGAAGCTGAAATCATTTACATCTACACTAATAAATATTTAAGCATCATTGATATATTTTACAAATGAAACAGGGTCATGTAAGACAACTGTACAATTTGGGCAAGGTTCATGGGGTGGACATTACACATGATAATGTGTGTTCTTCTATGCTATCCTGTTTCTATTCGCATCTACTATCAACAGGGCGTCCTATTTCTAGTTATTATATATACTTTTACATAATTTTGCTATTTCCATTGAGAGCTACTCTCCAGATAATAAAGTTTATAACTTATAATCGAATTAGTAAACTAATTTTTACCCCACAGCCCTTGAGGGCTGTCGGGGTATTGTTTTCACCCATGGTGTCCGGATGGGCAGACATAATTGTGCTATTTCCATTGACAGCTATTCTCCAGTTAATAAATTTTTACAGTTTTAAACTTTTTAGTTTACTGATTAATGCTATCATCTTGCTATTTAATTGTCTTGTTTTAGTACTTTGTCTTTACATACATTTTCTTTCTCTTATATAGATGTTATTTTCTCTACTTAAACATTATTTGGACCTTTATATAAGTGACACTGCTCTTAAAGTATCCCAGTCTTTGTACTGTTTCACTACTTCTTTATGTCATGGTGTTGAAAACTATTTTCCCAGGCTGTGGGGTACGGGCATCTCTGATGCTCTTTTTTAGTTTACTGATTAATACCATCATACTTTAATTGTTTTGTACTGGCTGAAACTGGCATGTGTAGAAATAGATATGGTATGTCATATATCAGTTCCAATTTAATTTCGGATCATCTGATATTCAAATTGATATTGAGGCCCTCAGTGGTTAGTTGGCCTAGTGGTTAGCAAGTTTGGCAAGACTGTCACCACTGTGGGTTTGAGTCCCACAAGTATCAATGCCGAGGACCTGTACCAATATGACCATGGATGTTGAACAGGATGTACAACACCCACTTTGACTTTGAGTTCAAATTGTTATTGGTGTGTACAGGAGTTTAAACCTAATTTTACCAGACAAGGACAAAATGAGTTAAGCCTAAAAGATGAAGGATACTGTTGTGTGAGATTTTGTACAAGTTGTGACTCATACATATTTTTAATATGAATTTGTATTTCTTGTAACTAATTCAAGAATTCATTATTTCATTAGTTTCAATCATGCACCAACGTCTGTGGAGAAATTGATTTCAAGGAAAACTGGACCTTATTTTGATGGGCATGTAACTTTGAACTTCATAACATAACCATCTCAAATAATAGGTGTGTTATCTCCTTCTCTCATAGTACCATATATTATTTATAAAAGCATAAAAATATTACTTCTTCTGTCTCCCATTTGGGAAAGCCTTGTGATCAGTTGATAAATCTATTTTACAAAATTCACAGAATTGTGACTGAATGCTTTTGCATGCTTCTTTACATAATAAGAAATATTATGTACTATAGGGCAATTGGTGCCTACTTTGTTAAAGTCAGAAGTAGAGCAGAATCTAATGTTTCTATGTTTTTATAAATTATGGCAAAATTGAATTGTTATGATTCCAAATGTAGGCAGAGATTTATGCATGAGGTGTTGTGTTATTATGGAAGCTCTGAACTGCCAAGTTTTTTTTTTGTTTTTTTTTTTTAAATTTTACTAACCTAAATATATGAGTTAGCCAACCTGAATATACGGGTAAGTAACTTGAATATACCAGCTACTAACATGACTATACCAGTTACCTATCTTGAGTATACCAGTTAGTAACTAGAATATATCAGTAAGCTTACCTGAGAATACAAGTTATCTAACTGGAATATACAAATAAGTAACTGAAATATATGAGTTAAGCAACTCATATTTTCAAGAGAGTAACTTGTATATTCAAGCTAGTTAACTTGAACATTCAAGTTTGTTAACTCGTATATTGAAGTTAATAAGCTTGTGTATTCCAGTTAGCTAACTTGTATATTCCAGTTAGCTTCAAGTTAGTTAACTGGGTAGATTCTAAGTTGCTTACTGGTATCTTCAAGTTACTAATTTGAATATTGCAGTAAATACTGACTCAGATTTTCCAGTTACTAACTTGTATATTCCCTTTAGTTAAATGATATATTCCAGTTATTTGTTTGTATGTTTCGATAGCTAACTCATTATGCAAAAATAATGGAGAATTGACACAATAGAAGGGTCACCAGTCTGGGTATTATAGTTAGTTAACCTGGTATATTCAAGTTAGCTAACTGGTTTTTCAAGTTAGTTAACTCATATATTCCAGTTACTGGATGTTCAAGCTATTAACTTGTATATTCCAGTTACTAACTCAGTCTGGTATATTCAAGTTATAAACTGGTATTTTCAGTTAGCAAAATAAAAAACTTTGGCTGTCCAGAGCTTCCGTATGTTATCATATTTGTGAACATAAATTATTAACGCCACTATAGCTTGACACAGTATCTAGCCCACACAAAAGAGGCTACCCCCTCCTCTTTAAGCACAAATATAACTTTACCGTAATTGCTATTAATAAATTATCCATTGCTGCAAATGATAGTCTAGTGGCAATACTTTTCATGTGGATATTGTAACCAGGAAATCAAACTCTTGTGTTTGGATCCTGTGGAATTGACGGGTCTGGTTTATTTGACAAACACATTATCTTATTGGATCTTTAAAGAAATAAAGTGTACACTTGGTAATAGGAAAAATAAAAATATAAAAATTCATAAAAATAAACTCTTTCAACGTTAATTATACAGTCTTTTGGGTATAATACATGGATGTATACATGTGTAGGTAAATTATGTTCTGTAATAATTATTGAAAGTATTCAGGTTTACAAATTATTTTTAGATTACACTTCTTTAGGTATTTAGATCTACATTTGTATCAAATTTAATTCTGTTTGATAACATAATGTAGTATTTCATCTCAGATTTACACTTTAAACAGGGAAAGCAAATTACTGTTGTCAGTTCGAGTGGAATCAATGGTGCTTTCTGGTGGGACAAAAAGTTTTGAGCACTTAAAACATTAAATATATGAAGGGAAGGTGTGGTATGTATGTTTGTCTTTATTTTAGCCATGTGATATTTTGAAGTCTTGAGAAATGTCTGCTGTGACCATATGTAGAGCCTTTGTTAAGCCTTTTGCCAAGTGGCCTTAATTTTGAGCCCAGGAATTTGCCATAACTTGGACTGCTGTTATGAAATTTTGTGAGTCTAACACTGAAGATCTAAGATAAATGTTTTATTATTCAAGTCTAAATCAAGGCAAAGTTCTTTATGAATTTAACCCTGGACTTAGAGTTAACTCTAACTCTGACATATTTAGTTTAACTTTTTATGAAAAAAAATCAAAGTCTGTAGAATTTGACTTGATGGTAAGAAATGGAGTCAATTCTATGATTTAGATTATCTAAATGGGATGTGCTACATGTACATACTGCTTAATGCCAGAGTATCAGCTCATAAATATGGTAACATGTCATGAGAAGCATTTAACAGAATTTATCATTTTGGAGGGTTTCAGTTTGTGATAAAAGAAAATCATTTCTAATTCCTATTAAATTAATTTCCAGGGTATGTTAATACTTTTTTTTAAATAGATTGTGAAAGTATGACAGGTTATCAGAGGGAGCTAGGCGCAAGAAGTACAAGTAGAAAATTGATTGATTTTAAAAATAATACTGAATAGTAAGTAGGTATTTAATCAAAAAAAGATGGCTTGGTACTCAGAAAAAATTTAAAAATAAAAGAAGACTGTTTACTGCCATAACTGCCATCATTAAAAGAAATGAGTGGACAAATTGAAAAACAGGTAAAAGTTATATTCTTCAATCACATAAAATCTTGAACTCAGAACATACCCTCAACAGGGTTTGAAGTTTTGTTGACAGTATTTCAAATTCTGTTGATAGAACTTCAAATCCATCCCAAATCTAGGCCTCAGTTTCAGCAATACCCTCACTTTTATCAACTGGATGTGAAGTTCTGTTTACAGAATTTCAAATTTATCCTTTATCCTACATGTGATAAAGGAAATCAGTACACATCAATTCGTCAAGATTCTGTACTGAAAACCATTGGGCTCTGGCAGTAAATTCAATTAGAATGTACATTTATCACTTCATTCAGAAGAATATACTTAAAGCATATTTGAAACTAGACATTGTTTGTCTACCCAACATATCCCCAAATGGGACAAAGCTGAAAACCAACACATTTCAGACCTTTGTCTGGGGATATGATAAACAATCATCCAATTTCTGTATAGAATTATGTCCACCCCTGGTGGGGGTGGGGGTGGGGGTGGACATATTATTTTTGCTTTTTTCAGGCGTCCGTTGTCCGGCGCCACACATTGTTTCCACTCATTTTAAGGAAAAATAGTAGAGCTATCTTCACCAAATTTGGTATGCAGGATTATTGGGTCAATGTCTTGCTTGGGATTGCTTTCAGCTGTTGTAGCTCTTTTGCTTAGTGAGTAATATCCAAGTATAGCTATTTTCAGTACCTATTGGTTTCTGTGCATTAAAGGGAAAATGATTCAAGTTATTTCAGTAAAATTGGGAATATAAGATTGTTGTGTCTATAGCTCGCTTGGTATTGCATTTGGGACTGATAGCTCTGTAAGTACGTGAATAATAGCCATTTAGGTACTTTAATGGCTATTTTCAATACTTCTTTTGAGTAATTTGCTTATATCTCAGAAACGGTTTCAGATAGGGCGATTTTGAGCAAATGTTCGACCCAGAGGGTAATAGAAGATTATTTTTGGAACTTTTGGCGGCCATCTTGGATTTTAGCGGAAAATAAAAAAGTGTAAATATCTCCGAAACTTTAAGAGATAGAGCGATTTCGAGTGAATTTTTGGCCCACTGGGTAGTACAAGGGTGTCTTATTTAAAAGAGAAAAAAATCTATTTTTGCAACTTACGGCAGCCATCTTGGATTTTAGCGGAAAATAAAAAAGTGTAAATATATAAAAAACGGTGCGAGATAGAGCAATTTCGTTAAAATTTTTGAGCGCCAGAGTATTCCCAGAGTCAATTGGCGAGTTTTCCCAAAAATCGTTTTCCTGCCGATTTTTTGGCGGCCATCTTGAATTTCTGCGTAAAATGTAAAAACTCATGTATCTGGGAAAGGTGTGAGATACAGCGATTTGGTCGAAATTTTTGACCCCCAGGCAGGGTATCAACAGTCAACTAGTCACTTTTCCCCAAAATCATTTTGCTGCCATTTTTGGTGGCCATCTTAAATTTCTCCTTAAAATGCAAAAATGCATTTATCTCAGAAACGATGCGTGATAGAGCAATTTCGTTGAAATTTTTGATCACTAGGGTATCCCCAGAGTTGACTGGCAATTTTTTCCAAAAATCGTTTTCCTGCCATTTCCTACATTTCCTATAAATCATTTTCCCGCCATTTTTGGTAGCGTTCAGCTACTTTGTTCTTAGCTATAAGATGGTACAAAGTTTGGGGTTCTGTTGCATGCCATAAGTGAGTAATAGCTATTTTCTCATTTGTAGCTAAATAACAGAAGAAGTAAATGTCAAATATCTTCAAAAGTATTAAAGTTAGGGAAATCTTTTCAAATATGTTGTCCATCTACTTTTTGGTAAGCTATGACACAGTAAAGTTTCAGACCTGTTGCACCTTGGATAGCTGAGTAATAGCTACTTTGAAATTCTGACTGTTGAGTAAAGCTATTGTAACTAAAAAAGTATTGCAGTTAGAGTGTTTTCCTAAAATATGTTGTTCAGCTACTTTGTTCTTAGCTATAAGATGGTACATAGTTTGGGGTTCTATTGCTTGCCATAAGTGAGTAATAGCTATTTCCTCATTTGTAGCTAAATAGCAGAAGACTTAAATGTCAAATATCTTCAAAAGTATTAAAGTTAGGGAAATCTTTTCAAATATGTTGTCCATCTACTTTTTGGTAAGCTATGACATAGTAAAGTTTCAGACCTGTTGCACCTTGGATAGCTGAGTAATAGCTACTTTGAAATTCTGACTGTTGAGTAAAGCCATTGTAACTCCAAAACTATTGCAGTTGGAGTATTTTCCTAAAATATGTTGTTCAGCTACTTTGTTCTTAGCTATAAGATGGTACATAGTTTGGGGTTCTATTGCACGCCATAAGTGAGTAATAGCTATTTTCTCATTTGTAGCTACATAACAGAAGAAGTAAATGTCAAATATCTTCAAAAGAAGTGAAGTTAGGGAAATCTTTTCAAATATGTTGTCCATCTACTTTTTGGTAAGCTATAACATAGTAAAGTTTCAGACCTGTTGCACCTTGGATAGCTGAGTAATAGCTACTTTGAAATTCTGACTGTTGAGTAAAGCCATTGTAACTCCAAAACTATTGCAGTTGGAGTATTTTCCTAAAATATGTTGTTCTGAGCTACTTTGTTCTTAGCTATAAGATGGTACATAGTTTGGGGTTCTATTGCATGCCATAAGTGAGTAATAGCTATTTTCTCATTTGTAGCTAAATAACAGAAGAAGTAAATGTCAAATATCTTCAAAAGTATTGAAGTTAGGGAAATCTTTTCATATATGTTGTCCATCTACTTTTTGGTAAGCTATAACATAGTAAAGTTTCAGACCTGTTGCACCTCGGATAGCTGAGTTATAGCTACTTTGAAATTCTGACTGTTGAGTAAAGCCATTGTAACTCCAAAACTATTGCAGTTAGAGTATTTTCCTAAAATATGTTGTTCAGCTACTTTGTCCTTAGCTATAAGATGGTACATAGTTTGTGGTTCTATTGCATGCCATAAGTGAGTAATAGCTATTTTCTTATTAGTAGCAAAATAATGACATAAGTAAATGTCAAATATCTTCAGAAGTATTAAAGTTACGGAATTCTTTTCAAATATGTCATTCATCTACTTTTTTGTAAGCTATCACATAGTAAAGTTTTAGACCTGTTGCACATTGCATAGCTAAGTAATAGCTACTTTGAAATTCTGACTGTTGAGTAAATCCATTGTAACTCCAAAACTATTGCAGTTACAGCTTTTTCTTCAAATATGTTGTTCAGCTACTTTGTCCTTAGCTATAAGCTGGTATGTAGTTTGGGGTTCTATTGCATGCCATAAGCGAGTAATAGCTATTTTCTTATTAGTAGCAAAATAATGACATAAGTAAATGTCAAATATCTTCAGAAGTATTAAAGTTACGGAATTCTTTTCAAATTTGTCATTCATCTACTTTTTTGTAAGCTATCACATAGTAAAGTTTCAGACCTGTTGTACATTGCATAGCTAAGTAATAGCTACTTTGAAATTGTGACTGTTGAGTAAATCCATTGTAACTCCAAAACTATTGCAGTTACAGCTTTTTCTTCAAATATGTTGTTCAGCTACTTTGTCCTTAACTATAAGATGGTATATATTTTGGGGTTGTATTGCATGCCATAAGTGAGTAATAGCTATTTTCTTATTTGTAGCAAAATAACAACATAAGTAAATGTCAAATATCTTCAAAAGTATTAAAGTTAGAGAAATATTTTCAAATATGTTATTCATCTAGTTTTTGATAACCTATCACATAGTAAAGTTTCAGACCCGTTGCACATTGGATAGCCGAGTAATACCTACTTTGAAATTGTGACTGTAGGGTAAATGCATATAGTTTGGGGTTCTATTGCATGCCATAAGTGAGTAATAGCTATTTTCTTATTTGTGGCAAAATAATGACATAATTTTTCTCAAATAACTGCTTCATCTACTTTTGGGAGACCTTTCACATGGTGAAGTTTCAGACCTGTAGCTAATTATTCACCTACTCAAAATGAGTAAATGATAATTATCTCTAAAAGTATTGCGGATATCCAATTTTTATCAAATAACTCATTCATCTACTTTTGGGAGAGCTTTCACATGGTGAAGTTCCAGACCCATAGCTAATTACTCACCTACTCAAAATGAGTAAATGTGAATTATCCCTAAAAGTATTGGGGATATCCAATTTTTCTTAAATAACTCATTTACCTACTTTTGGAAGAGTTTTCACTTGGTGAAGTTTCAGACCTGTAGCTAATTATTCACCTACTCAAAATGAGTAAATGCTAATTATCTCTAAAAGTATTGTGGATATCTAATTTTTATCAAATTACTCGTTCGTCTGCTTTTGGGAGAGCTTTCACATGGTGAAGTTCCAGACCCGTAGATAATTTCTCACCTACTCAAAATGAGTAAATGTGAATTATCTGTAAAAGTATTGCAGATATCCAATTTTTATCAAATAACTCATTCACCTACTTTTGGGAGACCTTTTACTTGGTGAGGTTTCAGACCCGTAGCTAATTATTCACCTACTCAAAATGAGTAAATGTGATTTATCTCTAAAAGTATTGCGGATATCCAGTTTTTATTAAATAACTCATTCATCTACTTTTGGGAGGGCTTTCACATGGTGAAGTTCCAGACCCGTAGCTAATTACTCACCTACTGAAAATGAGTAAATGTGAATTATCTCTAAAAGTATTGCAGATAGCCAGTTTTTATCAAATAACTCATTCACTTACTTTTGGGAGAGCTTTCACTTGGTGAAGTTTCACACCCGTAGTTAATTATTCACCTACTCAAATTAAATTTAAAATAATTTTTAATGCATTAAAATTCATGAAATCATGCACTAAATCAATTGTAATTTGAAAAGTATTACATTTAGAGCACCTTGTTAAAATATGTTATCTTTAGTACATCTAATTTATATGGCGGGAGATAAATGCATACGTCAGAATGCTTGTTGTCAAATATATTGTTCACCTACTTTTTGATGTACTGTGTCATGGTGAATTTTTGGAGCTGTAAGTCCATAGCTAACTGAGTAATAGCTACTTTGAAATTTCTTAATTTCAACATTACTTATAACTCCAAAACTATTGAATTTAGGGAATTATTGTCAAATATGTTAATCAGTTACTTTTTAATGTTCTGTGTCGTGGCTAAGTTTCAGAGCTGTGTCTCCATAGCTAACTGAGTAATGGCTACTTTGAATTTCAACATTGAGTAATCACTTATAACTCCAAAACTATTGAATTTAGAGAATTATTGTCAAATATGTTGTTCACTTACTTTTGATGTACTGTGTCATGTAAAATTTTCACAGCTGTATCTCGATAGCTACCTGAGTAATAGCTACTTTGAGGGTTTTCTATTGAGTAAATCAGTTAGAACAGCAAAACTTGAATTTAAAGGATTTTTGTCAAATATGTTATTCACCTACTTTTTGATGTACTGTGTAATGGCAAATTTTGAGAGCTGTAGGTCCATAGCTAACTTAGTAATAGCTACTTTGATGGTTATCCATTGAGTAAATCACTTATAACTGCAAAACTATTAAATTTAGAGGATTTTTGTCAAATATGTTGTTCAGCTACTTTTTAATGTTCTGTGTCGTGGCAAAGTTTCAGAGCTGTAAGTCCATAGCTAACTGAGTAATAGCTATTTTGATTGTTTCCCTTTGAGTAAATCACTTTTAACAGCAAAACTGTCGAATTTAGAGGATTTTTGTCAAATATGTTGTTCACCTACTTTTTCATGTACTGTGTAATGGCAAATTTTGAGAGCTGTAGGTCCATAGCTAACTGAGTAACAGCTACTTTGATTTTTGCGGAAAATGAAAGAGTGTGAATATCTCGAAAACCGTAAGATATAGAGCGATTTCGAGCGAATTTTTGACCCGCAGGGTAGTACAAGAGTATCCTATGCAAAGGGAAAAATTTTCAATTTTCACCACTTTTGGCGGCCATCTTGGATTTTAGCAGAAAATGAAAAAGTGTGAATATCATGAAAACCATACGAGATAGAGCGATTTTGATCGAATTTTTGACCCGCACGGTTATAATAAGTATAAGAGTGTCCATAATGCAAAGGGGAAAAATTTCAATTTTCGCCACTTTTGACGGCCATCTTGGATTTTATCGGAAAATGAAAAAGTGTGAATATCTCAAAAACCATACAAGATAGAGCGATTTTGAGCGAATTTTTGACCCGCACGGTAGTACAAGAGTATCCTATACAAAGGGGGGAAATTTCAATTTTCGCCAATTTTGGCGGCCTTCGTGGATTTTGCGGAAAATGAAAAAGTGTGAATATCTCAAAAACCGTAAGAGATAGACCGATTTCGAGCGAAGTTTTGACCCACAGGGTAGTACAAGAGCATCCTATGCAAAGGGGAAAAAATGTCAATTTTCGCCACTTTTGGCAGCCATCTTGGATTTTAGCGGAAAATGAAAAAATGTGAATATCTCGAAAACCGTAAGAGAGAGAGCGATTTCAAGCGATTTTTTTTTACCCACAGGGTAGTACAAGAGTGTCCTATGCAAAAGGGAAAAATTTCAATTTTTGCCACTTTTGGAGGCTATCGTGGAGTTTAGCAGAAAATAAACATTGAAAATATCTTCAAAATGGTAAGAGATAGAGCGATTTCGAGCGAATTTTTGATCCACTGGGTAGTACAATAGTATTCTGTGCCTAGGGGAAAAACGTCATCTTGGATTTTAGCGGAAAATGAAAAATTGTGAATATCTTGGAAAGATATTTCTTCCCCTGTAATGCTCGGCGGGAGATATATGCTGCGGCAGTGGTCTTGTTATCTATATTATTAAGCGTCCCGCAAGGGACGCTTGTTTGTGTATGGGAGAGCTTCCGGCTCCGCCGGCTCCGCACTTTGTTTTCCTTATAACTCTGTAACCGTTAGGCGGATTCTTTTCAAATTTGGCAGGTTTAGGCAGTAGCCTTGGGGAATTTTTTTGAATATGCTGCAGTGACATTTCAACCAATCAGAGAGGTCACATGACCAAAAATGTCTTTTTTCGATGGGGAAGCTTGTCCGGATGATAACTTGAAAGGAATTTTATCAATTCACCTGAAACTTGGCAAATACATTCATTCTATTAAAATCTGGAAATCATTAGATTTTGGCATTGATTGGTCAAGAAATGGCCGAGTAATTAATGATTAATTAATCATTACGAATTTTCCAAATAAGGAAAACACAAAAATGCTTATATCTCGAAAAACGTGCTAGATAGAGCGATTTCGACGAAATTTTTGACCCACAGGGTATCTCTGCGGAGTAGTTATCCCAATTTTCAAAAAAATTTTGTCTCGCCCAAAATGGCGGCCATTTTGAATTTTCGAATTTTTCGCAAAAATTGCAAAACACAAAAATGCTTATATCTCAAAAACCGTGCTAGATAGAGCAATTTCGACAAAATTTTTGACCCGCAGGATATCTCTGAGGAGTACTTTTCCCAATTTTCAAAAAATTTTTCTCTCGCCAAAAATGGCGGCCATTTTGAATTTTCGAATTTTTCGCAAAACATAAAAATGCTTATATCTCGAAAACCCTGCTAGATAGAGCGATTTCGACGAAATTTTTGACCCACAGGGTATATCTGCAGAGTAGCCATGCCAATTTTCAAAAAAATTTTGTCTCGCCAAAAATGGCGGCCATTTTGAATTTTCGAATTTTTCGCAAAAATTGCAAAACATAAAAATGCTTATATTTCAAAAACCCTGCTAGATAGAGCGATTTCGACGAAATTTTGGACCCGCAGGGTATCTCTGCAGTGTAGCCATGCCAACTTTCAAACAAAAAATTTCTCGCAAAAAATGGCGGCCATTTTGAATTTTCGAATTTTTCGCAAAATTGCAAAACACAAAAATGCTTATATCTCAAAAACCGTGCTAGATAGAGCAATTTCGACAAAATTTTTGATCCGCAGGATATCTCTGAGGAGTACTTTTCCCAATTTTCAAAAAAATTTTGTCTCGCCCAAAATGGCGGCCATTTTGAATTTTCGAAATTTTCGCAAAAATTGCAAAACACAAAAATGCTTATATCTCGAAAACTGTGCTAGATAGAGCGATTTCGACGAAATTTTTGACCCACAGGGTATCTCTTCAGAGTAGTTATCCTAATTTTGAAAAAATTTTTCTCTCGCCAAAAATGGCGGCCATTTTGAATTTTCGAATTTTTCGCAAAACATAAAAATGCTTATATCTCGAAAACCCTGCTAGATAGAGCGATTTCGACGAAATTTTTGACCCACAGGGTATATCTGCAGAGTAGCCATGCCAATTTTCAAAAAAATTTTGTCTCGCCAAAAATGGCGGCCATTTTGAATTTTCGAATTTTTCGCAAAAATTGCAAAACATAAAAATGCTTATATTTCAAAAACCCTGCTAGATAGAGCGATTTCGACGAAATTTTGGACCCGCAGGGTATCTCTGCAGTGTAGCCATGCCAACTTTCAAACAAAAAATTTCTCGCAAAAAATGGCGGCCATTTTGAATTTTCGAATTTTTCGCAAAATTGCAAAACACAAAAATGCTTATATCTCGAAAACCGTGCTAGATAGAGCGATTTCGACGAAAGTTTTGACCCACAGGGTATCTCTGCAGAGTAGCCATGCCAATTGTCAAAAAAATTTTGTCTTGCCAAAAATGGCGGCCATTTTGAATTTTCGAATTTTTGCGCAAAAATTGCAAAACACAAAAATGCTTATATTTCGAAAACCGTGCTACATAGAGCGATTTCGACGAAATTTTTTATCTTCAGGGTATCTCTGCAGAGCAGCTATCCCAAAGAGCTTTCACTTGGTGAAGTTTCAGACCCATAGCTAATTGCTCACCTACTCAAAAAGAGTAAATGCGAATTACCTCTAAAAGTATTGCAGATGGCCAATTTTTCTCAAATAACTCATTCACCTACTTTTGGAAGAGCTTTCACATGGTGAAGTTTCAGACCCATAGCCAATTACTCACCTACTCAAAATGAGTAAATGCGAATTATCTCTAAAAGTATTGCAGATAGCCAATTTTTCTCAAATAACTCATTCACCTACTTTTGGGAGAGCTTTCACATGGTGAAGTTTCAGACCCATAGCTAATTATTTACCTACTCAAAATGAGTAAATGCTAATTATCTGTAAAAGTATTGTGGATACCCAATTTTTATCAAATAACTCATTCATCTACTTGTGGGAGAGCTTTCACATGGTGAAGTTTCAGACCCATAGCTAATTACTCACCTACTGAAAATGAGTAAATGTGAATTATCTCTAAAAGTATTGCAGATAGCCAGTTTTTCTCAAATAACTCATTCACCTACTTTTGGGAGAGCTTTCACTTGGTGAAGTTTCAGACCCCTAGCTAATTACTCACCTACTCAAAATGAGTAAATGCGAATTATCTCTAAAATTATTGCAGATAGCCAGTTTTTCTCAAATTAATCATTCACCTACTTTTGGGAGAGCTTTCACTTGGTGAAGTTTCAGACCCATAGCTAATTACTCACCTACTCAAAATGAGTAAATGCGAATTATCTCTAAAAGTATTGCAGATAGCCAGTTTTTCTCAAATTAATCATTCACCTACTTTTGGGAGAGCTTTCACTTGGTGAAGTTTCAGACCCATAGCTAATTACTCACCTACTCAAAATGAGTAAATGCGAATTATCTGTAAAAGTATTGCAGATAGCCAATTTTTCTCAAATAACTCATTCACCTACTTTTGGGAGAGCTTTCACTTGGTGAAGTTTCAGACCCATAGCTAATTACTCACCTACTCAAAATGAGTAAATGCGAATTATCTCTAAAAGTATTGCAGATAGCCAATTTTTCTCAAATTAATCATTCACCTACTTTTGGGAGAGCTTTCACTTGGTGAAGTTTCAGACCCATAGCTAATTACTCACCTACTCAAAATGAGTAAATGCGAATTATCTCTAAAAGTATTGCAGATAGCCAATTTTTCTCAAATAACTCATTCACCTACTTTTGGGAGAGCTTTCACTTGGTGAAGTTTCAGACCCATAGCTAATTACTCACCTACTCAAAATGAGTAAATGCGAATTATCTCTAAAAGTATTGCAGATAGCCAATTTTTCTCAAATAACTCATTCACCTACTTTTGGGAGAGCTTTCACTTGGTGAAGTTTCAGACCCATAGCTAATTACTCACCTACTGAAAATGAGTAAATGTGAATTATCTCTAAAAGTATTGCAGATAGCCAGTTTTTCTCAAATAACTCATTCACCTACTTTTGGGAGAGCTTTCACTTGGTGAAGTTTCAGACCCATAGCTAATTACTCACCTACTCAAAATGAGTAAATGCGAATTATCTCTAAAATTATTGCAGATAGCCAGTTTTTCTCAAATTAATCATTCACCTACTTTTGGGAGAGCTTTCACTTGGTGAAGTTTCAGACCCATAGCTAATTACTCACCTACTCAAAATGAGTAAATGCGAATTATCTCTAAAAGTATTGCAGATAGCCAGTTTTTCTCAAATTAATCATTCACCTACTTTTGGGAGAGCTTTCACTTGGTGAAGTTTCAGACCCATAGCTAATTACTCACCTACTCAAAATGAGTAAATGCGAATTATCTGTAAAAGTATTGCAGATAGCCAATTTTTCTCAAATAACTCATTCACCTACTTTTGGGAGAGCTTTCACTTGGTGAAGTTTCAGACCCATAGCTAATTACTCACCTACTCAAAATGAGTAAATGCGAATTATCTCTAAAAGTATTGCAGATAGCCAATTTTTCTCAAATTAATCATTCACCTACTTTTGGGAGAGCTTTCACTTGGTGAAGTTTCAGACCCATAGCTAATTACTCACCTACTCAAAATGAGTAAATGCGAATTATCTCTAAAAGTATTGCAGATAGCCAATTTTTCTCAAATAACTCATTCACCTACTTTTGGGAGAGCTTTCACTTGGTGAAGTTTCAGACCCATAGCTAATTACTCACCTACTCAAAATGAGTAAATGCGAATTATCTCTAAAAGTATTGCAGATAGCCAATTTTTCTCAAATAACTCATTCACCTACTTTTGGGAGAGCTTTCACTTGGTGAAGTTTCAGACCCATAGCAAATTACTCACCTACTCAAAATGAGTAAATGCGAATTATCTCTAAAAGTATTGCAGATAGCCAATTTTTCTCAAATAACTCATTCACCTACTTTTGGCAGAGCTTTCACTTGGTGAAGTTTCACACCCATAGCTAATTATTCACCTACTCAAAATGAGTAAATGCGAATTATCTCTAAAAGTATTGCAGATAGCCAATTTTTCTCAAATAACTCATTCACCTACTTTTGGGAGAGCTTTCGCTCTGTGAAGTTTCAGACCCATAGCTATTTATTCACCTACTCAAAATGAGTAAATGCTAATTATCTGTAAAAGTATTGCGGATACCCAATTTTTATCAAATACTCATTCATCTACTTATGGGAGAGCTTTCACATGGTGAAGTTTCAGACCCATAGCTAATTACTCACCTACTCAAAATGAGTAAATGCGAATTATCTCTAAAAGTATCGCAGATAGCCAATTTTTCTCAAATAACTCATTCACCTACTTTTGGGAGAGCTTTCACTTGGTGAAGTTTCAGACCCATAGATAATTATTCACCTACTCAAAATGAGTAAATGTGAATTATCTCTTAATAGTATTGCAGATAGCCAATTTTTCTCAAATAACTCATTCACCTACTTTTGGAAGAGCTTTCACACACGAAAATGAAAAATTGTGAATATCTCGGAAAAGCTATTTCTTCTGCTTTAATGCTCGGCGGGAGATACACACCACGGCAGTGGTCTTGACAAAAATTTTTGTCTCCCCACAAATGGTGGCCATTTTGAATTTTCAAAGTTTTTGCAAAACACAAAAATGCTTATATCTCGAAAACCGTGCTATATGGAGTGAACTCAACAAAATTTTGGACCTGCTGGGTATCTCTGCAGAGTAACCATGCCAATTTTCAAAATATTTTTGTCTCGCCAAATATAGCGGACATTTTTTATTTTTTTATTTTTTGCAAAACACAAAAATGCTTATATCTTGAAAACCGTGCTAGATAGAGCAGACTGCGCTGACTTTGGTTGCCACAACAGTATAAGGCTAGAAACGAAGCATTTTCTTAATACTTTAGCACTCACCTTTATATCCTTTTTGGGACGCTTTGGTTTTGCTATGCAAAAACATTATCTTTTTTTTTGCGAGCGATCCTCTAGTTGTTTACTAGTTTTACTTCTTTTGTTACACAGTTGTATATTTACATATGGACCAAGAATCTGCAATAAATAAATAAAGAAAAGCACTCGGAGAGTGCAGACCTCCGCCAAGGAAGCTCAATATGGATCACTCCCAGTATATTTTTCATGGATCCAGACAGTGATCCAGATCACTCCCAAAATCTAATCACTTGTTCTTTGTCCCATTTAGGACATATACTGAAAATTTCATCAAAATCTGTCCATAACTTTTTGAGTTGTCTGTCTCTAAAAATTACATTTCATGGATCCAGAAGATCCAGTTAGTGATCCGGATCACTCCCAGAATTGAATCATTTCTTCCTTTTACCTTTTCAGACATATCCTGAAAATTTCATCAAAATCCATCCATAAAAGTTTTTGAGTTATCTTGTTCACAAACAAACTCACAAACCCACAAACAAACCCATGCAAAAACATAACCTTCTTGGCGGAGGTAATAAATTAATGCAAAATATAAGGATAACTGGAAGTTCGATGTACAGAAATTGGTCATACTAGAACCTAATTTGATGCACAAAGTGTTACTTTTCAATGGGACTAACAAGGTACAAGTTTTATTTATTTGGAGTTTTAGGTTGCTTTCAACACTGTACAGGTCATATCACGACGGAAGGGCAGAGGAAACCAGTACATACAGTTCGCTAGGGTTCTGTACTGTAAACTGCCGACCAACGGCAAGCAACTACCAGCTTTCCCACTTAAGGCCATGACAGGGATCGACCCCCAGCCTCAGAGGTGGGAGACGAGAGTGTTACCACTCTGCCACCGTGGCCCCCAACAAAGTACAAGTAGAACCTATAAATCATGTCTGTACAGAAGTGTCAATATCCAAGAAAGAGATGACGAAAAGTACCATTTTGACACTCTGTACCAGACTCCTCACTTTTGTGTTATTAAGTCTGATCACCAAACAAATAAGTTTCACAGTAGAGTTATCACACAGGTGTTAATTATTGCAAGAGAGTTAAATTACATTGTATCTTTAGAACTTCATATATTTCTCAAAGTGGGTATAAGTAGGAGTTACAATAAGCAGAAGTAAATGGCTGACATTTTGCAACTTCAACAAAGACCAAATCCACTGTATACCTATGTCTGAATTTTTAATCATGAACCAAAATATAGAGATACTACTTTACATGTGACTTGAAAGAAAATAGCTCATAATTAGATCATTGGACTAAAGTAATAGTACATATAGGGTGGTTAAATAAAACAACTAACAGTGGAATGTAGACTGAAGTTAAGACTGCATGTTTGAAGAACTCAGTCACAGTCTGTGATTTTTGCAATAAAAAATACCCACGTACTGTCCACAAGGTCTCCAAAATGAGACACAGAAGAAAAAATTGTTTTGTAAATATTGTGGTGTGATTATATGGTACAATGTTATAGGAATATATGATAGCAGACCTATAATTGTAGCTATTAACATTAAAAATCTATGAAAAACCGGATGTGTTACTGAGGTTCAAAGTGAAAATAAATCACCAAAATTAGATTTCAACTGATTGATTCCATTGACATAGAGGAACTACCATTGGTTTGTACACCTTTTCTCAAATTTATTTTTGTCCTCAATGAAGCAGAAACATGTGCACAAGGCAATGTGTCTAGTGGGCTCTGAAAAAAATGCATTTTAACAAACACTTCAATTTTATTCCCTGTGGCTATTGTATGGAACCCCTGTAAAGACATTCAAATATACATTTTCAGTTATTTTGGCAAGTTGTAATCACAGAATGATGGTGTTATCACCACATATGTAGCTCATGACGTATTTTTGTAATTACCCCAAATGATCAGGACCTGTATTCACAAAAGGGATCAAGATCAAGTTGGGCCAAAAATCAACTCAAATTTATAAACAGTTATAAACTTGAGCTGATTTTTGGCTCCACTTGAGCTTAATCCCTTTTGTGAATACGGTCCCTGGTGCTCACCACATCACCTGGTGAGTAGATGATGAGGGTGAATACCAGTTTATCTGATGATCACCTATCTTGTCGTGAACACACCAGATCATCTCATTGTCACATCACCTGGTGCTCATCATATAATCTGCTGAGCACCAGATGATTTAGTGATCTCCAGATCATATGGATATCATAACATTACAAGTTGTAAGTGCAATATAATACATTGTACTCATGCGATGCTGTTTTTGTCACAAGATCTTCTGGTGATTGCATAATAATCAAGTTGTGGTCATGAGAAATTAGGTGCACTCATGAGATCTTCTTGTGCACAGATTTCATGAGATGTTCTGGTAATCCCCACATAATTAGTCATGTTTGCAAGATGATCGAAAATGAAAATCACAATGTCCTAATAGGGGCTTCGTGTTATTGTGACATTTTAGGGAAGATTGACGTTTGGCTACTGATGCATTTGAGGGAGAGGACATTGAACTAAGTATGACAGCCAACACTGTAATGCTGACCTTTAATCTTCCAGTGGAGTCATTGGAATCTGATGGTAAGTGGGATTGTTACCTTCATCAATAGAAGAGAATCATGTTTTCATTTGGGTTTATTTATCTGTCTGTAGTTTGTCTTGAAGATCCAGGCCATTTTGGATTAAAAATTTCCAAAAGCAAGGAATATGACACAAGAAAGTATTGATTCAAGTTTTAAAAAAAAGGAATTTTGCACAGTATGTGAAAGTCACCACAGTGTCTTCGCTATCTTGACATCACCACAGGATAAAACCTCTTCTGTTTTCTTCGGTTGTGAATATTCTTTTCTAAAAGCTTGTCATTGGTCTTATAGTGGAAGGTGAAGCCATAAAACAATAGGCTCCAAGGTCTTACCTATATATATATCCATACATCAAATTTGAAAGGTCTGTTTTTCATTTATTGCCTTTTTGCCTTTTAATTTATCACCTTGATAGTCTAATAGTGGAATCTCGAAGCCACAATACATGAGGCTCGTAAAGCCTTGACTGTATATACCCACATACCAAATTTGAAAGGAGTACATAAAATATTTGTTAAGCTATTGCTTTTAAAGTTATCACCTTGACCTTTAGAAGGCTTCCAGTTATCTATAATGGATTGCAGAGGCCACCAAACAATTAGGTTCCGAGGCCTTACCTATGCATATCCGCATACCAAATTTGAAAGGACAGTGCAAAATATTTTTAAGGCATTGCACATAGAAGGAAATCTCTATAGGAAAAAAGGCCCAGCATGCTGATGTTTGAAGGCCAGCCATGACCTTGAAGAAAAGGGTTGAAGGTCAGATTTCTGCATGGTGATATTTGCCATATAAACAACAGAAAATTTGTAACCCAATCAACTACAAATCCTGTAATAATCCTGTAATACTCGTATATAATTGATGTATAATGTCCCCCCAACGATGGGTGTTAGTCCAAGTGACAGTTTAGAACCATCAGGCTTTGCCTTCGTGGCACTAGACTGCCAATCAGACTATAATTCTGCATAATGTCTGCCCCAAACTTTTACTTTTGTCTGTCCAACTTGTAGAAACATGGAACAAACTAAAAGGTCTTGGAGGTCAGGTGTACAATCACCAAGATGGAGATAAGAGTGTGATTCATCTTGGAGGGCCTCATGATGTGTTATATGTGTGGACAGGTCCAAATGGCAGGTAGGGTCATCATCTTAAGTTTCCAGCAAGATTAATTACCTCTACCACAGAGGTTATGTGAGCATTTGAATCTCTGTGTGTTAGCAAAATTACAAAAATAAAACTGCGGGACAGATTTGCATCCAATTTTTATAGTAGGTGACAGGGGCCTTGGTCATGTAGCAGTTAGAGTTCTCGCCTTCAACCTCTGAGGTCATCGGTTTGAATCTTGGCCCGGGCACTTCATGTTGAAAAGTTGGTAGTTAATTGCCAATGCCCAGTGGTTTACAGTTACAGAATCTTGACCAACTAGTATGCACTGGTTTCTCCACCCATAAACTACCAGTCGCAATATGACCCTGGCTGTTGAATGGAAATAAAATAAATAAATAAATATAGTAAGTGACTCCTGGTTTAACATAGAAACACAGAACTGATTTAATTTTGGGAATGATCTCCAACCAATTCTCAAACTAGGATTTTTTAAAGGATTTCTTATTGTTGCACTCACAATTGATAGTTGAGGTGGTTGGCCCTGGATGAGGTATGTGCTCTCCCAGGTCTCTTGTTACCTCCACCAAGGAGGTATTATTTTCATCACCATTTATTTGTCTGTTTGTCATTTCTTTTATGGAAAGATTGCACAAATAATACTGCTTGGAACTTTATGAAAAAATTTAGAAGATGGGTCTTGGTACAAAGTAGATTCCATTAAATTTTGAGACTGATCTGGATCACCATCTGGATACAAACAAAAATCTAGATTTTCCTGTTTACTTACTATTACCTGCCTTGGCCAGGGTCTGCGCTCTTTGAGTGCTCTTGTTGCTCTTGTTGTATTAGACAAACTCCTGCAAAAGCATCTGCTAGTTCTGTAATAGTCTTGCTTGTATCAGCATTTCCAAGTATTCTGTACCACATGGCTAGTATTCATTCAAAACCAAGTGGCCGACGATCAGTGAAGAATCAGCTGAAAGCATTTTTAGCTCATCTTATTACCCTGAGCCTTTATGTGAATAGGGCTGTTGGAAATTTCCATTGAGATATATGGTCTGATTTGTAGTGAGCATGCATAGCATTAAGTGTTTAGCCATTTATTTAAACAATTTAATCACATAACTATATACCACCAATCCAGTAAGCGATTTATGTGGTTATTAACGCCTGAAAAACTGCATGTATACCCCAGCCATATCTGAACACTTATTACCAGTCCTTTGTATTCTCAGGAACACAGACTGTAAGTGCATCCATATAATGTATTGAGTTGTATTTGAAACCATATGTACAAAGATAATAATATAATTATACAAGTGTATAGCACAGCCATAAGTATTACATGTATATTGTTAGTCGTCATGAGTGATATATTTTTCTGTATATGTCGGATTAGGGATGTTTTACTTTTATTTTCCAGCATTTTGTAGGATGTATGAGCTAATTAAATAAATATTTAAAGGGAGAATGTGGAAATACTGTCATAAAAATATGGGGACCAGTGAATATAAAAATTCCAATCTTTTTAACTTGCAATTTCTCAGCTATTTATGCATGGATTATTATGCAACAAGGCGAGCAGAAGCACCTCAAAAGACCTTTCCAATGATATATAAATATATATTTGTAGGTTATATAGTTTCTGAGATATTCAGAAAAATTGTTTACACTAATTGTCCATGGTATAGAGGTGCCAGTATATATGATAAAATATATCCCTCTCCGTATATCCCCCTATGCAGGTCATATACAGCTCACAGTGGATATTAATGAAAGTCCATTTCTTTTTATATTCTTTTAAATTTATAAGATTGTTGTGACTACATAAGGCCAGTCAGTGCAAAATTGATATATATATTGTGGTGATTTTGTCCTACTTTGAAAGGATGCCATCTATGGTTTATTTCATATACTGTAGAAAATCTCACATTTCTTGCTCTATTTCCACAGCCACTGCACAGCACGCATTTACAGCCATGGTTTGGTGACTTTGGACATACAGTACTGTTTGATGGAGAAGTACTCTGACCACAGCAAACATCCTTATGATATAGTGGTAGGATAACCATTTTATGTTGCCAGATATATTTTTACGGTCTTGCAACTTATGTGTATGCCATCATCAACTTCTTGTCAGAAAACACACCTGCTGGAAGGATGGTAGAATTTCCCTTCCCTGGGCTGGTATTCACAAAGGGTCTTAGACTTAGCCAGGTCTTAGGCTTAAAACCAGTCTTAAAGTTAAGAATTTTGTCTCAGCTAAGTTTTGTCTTAAAATTGTATTGACAAAGGGTGACTTAGCTAAGTCCAAGATTATCAAATGACCACAGTGGTTTTCTGTGTCATGTGACCTTTCTTTTCTATTCAAACTATACTATTGGTGACATATATCCTTCATTTAATGCATTTTATCTAAGGAAAAGTGCTGTTTTGAACTGGAAAAACCTTGTTACCATTTTTAAACTTCCCAAAGACTGCTTTAGTGAGGTGTTCTGTATAATTATACTTTATTTACAGCCATTTCAAATTTTGAAGTGGAGAAAAGTTTATGGCGGCCACATTTAAGTCCTCTTTACAAAATTTAAGCCCACTACCAACCAGTCTTAAAATTGAGCCCTTGGCTAAGCCTAAGACCGGTTTTAAATTCTTTGTGAATACCACTAAGCCTAATAAAAAGTCTTAGCATGTTTTGGGCAGAAACTTGAGACAAAAGTCTCAACTTCAAACCTAAACCCTGGCTAAGACCTTTCATGAATATGGCCCCTGAAGTAGAAGGGCATAATAATATACAGTAGAATCTCAATGAACTCAATGGGGACATTTTACAATCAGATCAGATAATCGAGGGGTTCGCATGCACTTTATCAAAGAAGTTGTGTAGTGGGGTTATGTAAATGACTTGATTCCTCCCTAATTGAAACAATGGTATTAAAGATCAAAGAAGTTAGGCTGTGGATGGTAGTTTTATAAAGCACTAGAATTAATGGTTTCCGAGAATGTGTAAAATCTTGTATTATCGCTCAGGCTAGACCAGTTAATCCGGAGATTCGGATAATAGAGGGACAGGTAATTGCAGTTTTACTGTATATTGAGTGAATTTTTACAGAAATGTAGGCTGTTTTACATTAAATGAAGTAAAGTTTTAATAAATATAATGGTACATTAACTTGTTTTGAAATTTAGGTTGTTGTATAAGTAGACAGGTTTGCAGGTCAACAAGTTAGCAGAAAACCAGCATAAACTTTTATTGAGAAATATCCTACTAACCTGCCGACCTGTCTACCTGCTAATCTGACTACAAAACTGCCTCCCTGCATATAATAGAATTTTTTGTTCTTCTTGAATCTTTTCCAAGAACATGATTATATTCTTAGAAAATTCATATTTTTAGAATACACTTTTAGTGCATATGAACCCAGGCCTGTATATTCCCAAACATTCTTACTCTTAGAATACTATTATTCTGAGAATTTTCTCAGAAAATATGAGTTTTCTGACAAAAGATGCTTAGAATAAGACAAAAAAATCTTCAACATTTACTTCTACTTAAAAGTAAATTCCATAAATTGATTTACCATACTTTTGCCAAGTTTGTAATGCTGTGTTGATGTAACCATACAAACCTGTACAATTTGTTTAAAACAAAGTGAGATTTGAATCATTTGATGTAGGCTGTACTTTATATTCAAACAAACAGTACTAAATCTTCACACCACTGTATGATTAAGCTCTGCTTCTTCTTAGGTGAATATTAATTGTATATGCCAATTATAAATATGTAATAAATAAAAAATAATAAAGATGTATAAGCTTGAATAATGGGTTTCATGCAAATCTAATTTCTTCCAATGTGTTTCATAAACTTCTGACTCCAATAAGTCTTTATACATTTTCCTGTTTTTGCATAAACAAAAAATAACTGTGACTTGCTATTTCAGTTTATAAAGAGTTTGCAACAAAAGCTCAAAGAATACCTCCACGTTGAGGTAGTGAACAGGTAAAGACAATTTTTTATTGGGGATTCATATCTTCTTCTGTGTCTTGAGTGTAATCCATTTATCATCAAACACTAGATGGTATTTATAAGTATTGCTCACTAAATATGTACAGTAGAACCTCTTTTATCTGACGCTTTTGGGAGAGTAACAAATAGGTCGGATAATAGAATGTTTGAGCTATAAAAGGGCTAAATAACAGGCTTAAGTGGAGTTGGGAGAGTGGGTTTGAGGTCGGATAAGTGAAAATTTGGATAATAGAGTGTCTACTATTTATGTTTTGATTTTTTTATCACAATTCGTATTTAGGAGGGGTTGAAAACTAGATCAGAATTTTCTTCTAAAACCTGCAATACTTTTAATAGAAAATCAAGATGGTTTGATGTATTAGAAATGTTAAATGGAAATGTTATTTCAGCATATAATAAAAATCCAAGTTCATGTGCAGTGTACTTGAAAATAATGAATTATTAAATGTGCAAAATGATAAATTGAGGTATCAATTTCAACACCAAAATGGTTTGCAGTGTTCAAAGTATTTATGACACATATAGTCATAAAACTAACATACAAGACCGCTTCTAGAATTTGCCAATTAAACAAAAAACAACTAGACGATTTAAATTGTTTAATAAAAATAAACCTATGTTAGAAACAATATCCAGTATTTTATAGTATGTGACATAACATTGGAAGTATAGGACAACAAAATTCTGACATAATGACAAATATGGCTGTCATATAGCACACGACTTCACAGATGTCCTTGTGCATGAAAATATTTTTATATATCTTGCACACTTTAACATATTAAGCTTTGTGTTAAAGTATAGCTTATAATCAATGCTGGTACTGTTGTGTAGTGGGTGATACATTTGCCTCTTACCCCACAGGTTCTGGGTTTGATTCCAGCCAGACCAGAAGTGGAAAAGGTGGTAGCCATTTTCTGGTGACTCATCACTTTCAGTGCAGAATCGTCAACAATTAGTATGCACTGCTTTCCTCCATCCTGTCAAGTACCTGTCCAGATATGACTTTTGCAGTGTGTTGAATTGACTTTAAATCAACATCAGTTAACACATGTATAAATGGTTTTACGGTTAAAATGATATTTCAATGTTGAACAGTATTTTGTTATACATTGAGGTTGATCTTGATATTGCAGTACAAACCATCCATATACTTGACTCAAAATGTTGCTATTCCACTTTTACCTCGAATGATGGCCAACCTCTTGAAAAAAAGATCTTCTTTCTTTAAAAGGAAGGCCATTACACATATGATCAGAAACATATCCGACTTTATGGGACCATTATGTAATTGGCACTCATTTAGAGACAATTCCGAAAAGTAAAATGTCTACCATGTTTAAAGTACGTGGTTTCTTTTTATATCAAGGAAAACCATTGCAGGTATTAGTGCCATATTTTATATACAATTCCATTCATCAACAGCCTGCTTAACAGTGATTTAAGGCCCATTATAAAGACCAGAAGTGTGCAGACTACACAAAACAATAGAGTGTGCATGACGATTGCCGATAATAGAGAACCAAATGATACAGACAAAATATAGTGCGACAAATAGATGTGTAAAAATCATATGTACAACAATATTTATGGATTAATAAAAGAAACCGGTCTTTATATTAGAAATAAAGTCCTCAGGTTCGTACTTTATGCACTCGTCCATTATCCACCAGAAGTACCGTCCTTTTATAGAGATCATAAAGTACTAACCCTCAGACTTTATTCCTACATTCTTAAACCCAAGATGGATGCCATCTTGAAAAAGATTCCACTCTTTTTTAAAAGGGCCTCAGTGGCGTAGTTGTTAACAAGTTTGGGACCTAATCACAGGCTGTCACCTATATGTGGGTTTGACTGCCACAAGTGGTAATGCTGAGACCCCGGCTCATTTTAAAGTTAATATTTCAGTCTGTACACCCCAGTGAAGAGAGGCGACTCTCTGTGGAGGTACACTGTGAGTGAGGATGATCGTCTCATGGAGTATGACTTCACAGACATCCTGGTGGACAAAGAATCTCAGTACCAGAGGATCACCATATTCCAGTCCAAACAGTTTGGCAACATGTTGTATTTGGATGAAGATGCCAGTAAGATATAATGTCTTAAGACTTTTTTAAAAAAAGATTTAAGTTCTGTAGAAAAGGCAATGGAATTGTTAAATGATCTTGGATGGCTCTTGTGGTAATGACTAAACATAGACAAAACAGAGATAACCTCCCAAAAACTTTTGAAAATATCAAAATCAAACAAATATCTTTTGAAACTCTTGGTGTATGGTTTTCCAAGACTCAAGCACTAGTGTAGAGTTAAACTACAATGAGAGATAAAAACAGTGGAGAAATTAATCTATTCATGGAGTTCCACAAACCTTTCTTGGAAAGGAAAAATAATTATGCTGAAATCTCTAGTTATCGCTAAATTCATGCATTTATTCAGCAGCAAATAAACACATATTGATATATATATGAAAAAATTAATAAACTATTATTTAATATTCTGTAGCATAAAAAAACCCTGTCGAATTTAAAAGAAATACAAATGATACTGAAAATGGGAGATTCAAAATAGCTGGATATTTGCAGTATTCATACAATGCAAAACAAATTCATGGATCAATCATTTATCTGATAAAACTTGCAGGAGATGGAAGGTTTTGTCATCGTCATTAGTGTAATTGCAAAAAGATTTACTTGACTTCAAATTACCTGAAACTTTAAAAAAATTATCAGATCGCAAAGACAAAATTTTATCAACAGGTGCTCAGCTCATGATTTTCAATCACAACAAAAGGGCTGCATTCTGTGTAGGAAATTTTAAATGAATACTTATTGTATAATAGGTATATTAAGGTAAATCAATCTTGTATGAAAGAATATATTCTAGGAAATAAGAAGTCACATTGTCACACAATAATTATTGACATAGATTTGAATGACCAATTCTTAAAGTTTGGTAAAATACAACCAAATTTGTGGAAGCAGGTAAACTGACTAAAATACTGTGGAATTATTTTCACAGTTCCTAAAGAATGGTGGTTGAAATTAAAATCAGACAAAATATCGCCTGATTATAAAATTGAATGTCCATTTTCCCTATTAATTGACACTCTCCTCTGACCAATTGAATAAATAAAGAATGTACTCCCAGCCAACACATGCTATAATATTAAAATATTGGGCTTAGTTAGCACATATGAATTAAATTCTGGAGCATATAAAGCTTTAATTAAAGTACGTTTTTAATTTACTACAATGTAGTGCTTGCCGAGAAGGACTTTATCTACACACAGACGCTTTGTGGTCTGGATCAGGAAGATTATATGGACAAGGAGGTCCTCATATTGGGTGGAGGGGACGGTGGTGTGCTTCACGAACTGCTGAAATGTAACCCCAAATATGTCACCATGGCAGAGATATCCTTTTTAATGTAAACCTATTCACGCTGATACAGTCAAAACTGTGTTGAGTGGAATCTCAGGGACTACAAAAATACTTTTACTAAACCCAGGGCTGTATTTACCACAAGGGTCAAACCACTTAAGCTTATAGATTAAAGTTTACAAAAAATTGCTCAGCTAATCTTTGGGTTAAATCCCTAAGCCCATAATTTTTGGATTAAGCGCAGAAGGTTCTACCATATTTATTCCAAAATTAAAGATATTTGATGGGTGGATCAAAGTTCATTCAAAAGTTGAACCAAAAATAAGCTAAACATTTTTTTTTGTGAATACCATCCTTGGTCTTAATCTGATTTTTGATTTACTTTAGGTAAGTTTTCACTGCTCTGTCTTTAATCACTTTTGTTAATACAGCCCAGAGATTTTTCATACTTGGGTAAATTTCAGCAGAAAATGTTCTCCAAAGAATAGACTTTGCATTCACTTAATAGGGTGCGCGGACAATTGGCCGGTGGACAATTGGCCGGTGGACAATTGGCCGGTGACTTTTTGGGGGGGTAGGGCAATTGGCCGGTGACTTTTTATGTCAGCTGACTTGTCAGTCAGCTGACATTATGTCATCACTTTGCGGCGTGGGCGTACGCGTCCGCGTACGCGTCCACGTGAACAACTTCTTCTCCAAAACTACAAGGCCTAGAGACATGCTGTTTTTTTTAAAAGATACGTTATCTATCGAGGATGAAAAATTGTTCAAGGCATGCAAATCTGTCTGTTCGTCTGTTTGCTAGAGACATTACAAGGGGGGTACCCCCACCAAAAGTGTGAAAATTTCAACTTTTTATCAGAATTTTCTCAGTGACTATTGCAGGGATTTCTCTCATATCTTGCATATATGTACTAGGCCAGAGGTAGATTCTCTTGTGTGAGTATGAGACCTGGATCTGTCTTACTTTTTTTTTAATAAATTTTTTTTAATAATTTTTAATGCATTAAAATTCATGAAATCATGCACTAAATCACTTATAACTTCAAAAGTGTTGCATTTACAGCATTTTGTGAAAATATGTTGTTCAGCTACTTTTTTCATAGCTACAATATGGTGAGTAAGTTGGGTGTCTGTCTCAATAGCTAAGTGAGTAATAGCTACTTTTGGGCTTTTCAGTAACTTCCATTATGAGTAAAATCACTTGTAACTTAAAAAGTATTGCATTTAGAGAATTTCGTATAAATATGTTATTCAGCTACTTTTGGGCCAGCTATAACATAGTGAAATTTCAGACCTGTAGCTCATGGCATAGCTGAGTAATAGCTACTTTTAGGTTATCACTGTTGAGTAAATCGCTTATAACTTGAAAACTATTGCATTTAGAGAATTTCGTATAAATATGTTATTCAGCTACTTTTGGGTCAGCTATAACATAGTAAAATTTCAGACCTGTAGCTCATGGCATAGCTGAGTAATAGCTACTTTTAGGTTATCACTGTTGAGTAAATCACTTATAACTTGAAAAGTGTTGCATTTAGAGCATTTTGTTAAAATATGTTATTCAGCTACTTTTTTCATAGCTACAATATGGTGAGTAAGTTGGGTGTCTGTCTCAATAGCTAAGTGAGTAATAGCTACTTTTGGGCTTTTCAGTAACTTCCATCATGAGTAAAATCACTTGTAACTTAAAAAGTATTGCATTTAGAGAATTTCGTATAAATATGTTATTCAGCTACTTTTGGGCCAGCTATAACATAGTAAAATTTCAGACCTGTAGCTCATGGCATAGCTGAGTAATAGCTACTTTTAGGTTATCACTGTTGAGTAAATCACTTATAACTTGAAAACTATTGCATTTAGAGTATTTTGTTTCAATATGTTATTCACCTATTTTGGGGTCAGCTATAACATAGTGAAGTTTCAGACCTGTGGCTCATTTCATAGCTGAGTAATAGCTACTTTGAAGTTCTCACTGTTGAGTAAATCAGTTATAATTGGAAAACTATTGCATTTACAGAAATTTGTGCAAATATGTTATTCAGCTACTTTTGGGTCAGCTATAACATAGTGAAATTATAGACCTATAGCTCATGGCACAACTGAGCAATAGCTATTCTCAGGTACTGACTGTTGAGTAAATCAGCTATAACTTGAAAAATATTGCATTTGGAGTATTTTGTTAAAATATATTGTTCACCTACTTTTGGGTCAGCTATAACATAGTGAAATTACAGACCTATAGCTCATGGCATAGCGGAGCAATAGCTATTTTCAGGTTCTCACTATTGAGTAAATCAGTTGTAGCTTGAAAATTATTGCATTTACAGTAGTTTGCTTAAATATGTTGTTCACCTACTTTTGGGTTAGCTATAACATAATAAAATTTCAGACATGTAGCTCATTGCATAGCTGAGTAATAGTTCCTTTGAGGTTCTCACTGTTGAGTAAATCAGTTGTAACTTGAAAACTATTACATTTAGAGTAATTTGTTAAATATGTTATTCACAGAATTTTTGG
This sequence comes from Sabellastarte sp. h YS-2021, assembly GCA_964017235.1. Taxonomy (NCBI): domain Eukaryota; kingdom Metazoa; phylum Annelida; class Polychaeta; order Sabellida; family Sabellidae; genus Sabellastarte; species Sabellastarte sp. h YS-2021. Next base: position 76,038,541 of record OZ024929.1, on the reverse strand, counting down.
TCAGCTATAACATAGTGAAATTGCAGACCTCTATGTCATGGCATAGCTGAGCAATAGCTACTTTCAGGTTCTCACTGTTGAGTAAATCATTGTATCCACTGGATAGCCGCAGTGTGTAGAGAGAGATTTCACCATTACTGCTCTGATGAAAAAAAATATTATAGCTAGCTTTCTTAAGTTTGCAGTATATATTAATAACCATAAAATGTTGTCTGGGAATATTTTTGGCCTCATTTTGAGAAACAAGATGGCCGCCACAGGTGTTTTTTGTCAGTCATGAAAAGTGCTTATATCTCCCTTATTATTGATCCTAGAGGTTTGGGATGATAAACCAACCTGTAGGAAATCATGGGGTGGGAATCTTTTGGTGTGGTCAGATTTGACCTTCAATGACCCCTCCTTCAAGGTCAAACAAGGATAGCCAAACTTAAAAGTGCTTATAACTCGCTTATTATTGGTCCCAGAGGTTTGGGATGGTAAACAGACAGGAAATCATGGGCTGTGAATCTGTTGATATGGTCCGATTTGACCTTGGAACCCTCCTTCAAGGTCAAATGAGGATAGCGAAAATTGAAAGTGCCTACAACTCGCTTATTATTGGTGACAGAGATTTGGGATGGTAAACCATCCCATAGGAAATCATTGGCTCGGAATCTTTTGGTGTGGTCAGATTTGACCTTTGGACCCCTCCTTCAAGGTCAAATGAGGACAGCCAAGCTTAAAAGTGCTTATAACTCATTTATAATTGGTCCTAGAGGTTTGGAATGGTAAACCATAGGAAATCATGGGCTGGGAATGTATTTGTGTGGTTAGATTTGACCTTGGACCCCTTCTTCAAGGTCGAACGAGGATATTGCATTTGTAGTATTTCTTTAAATATGTTTTAACCTATTTTTTACACTTAAACAATTACCTTGTTATTTTCCTTCATACCATTTACAGGGCACAACTTTTTTATCCTTTTCTTCTGTCAGCTTCGGAATTTCTTTCGAACTTGCTGTTCAGTTACCATTTACTGTATTTCTGTACAGCCCTTTGATAATTATTCTGTCCTCTAATCACCTTCACAAATCAAAAACACTCAGTCAGCTGACACAGTGCCCGTTCACGGGCACTCTCCTCTTGTTAAAAGTTGTTTTAGAATTTGGTTTTTGGGGCCACGCTGGCAGAGTGGTAACACTCTCGCCTCCCACCTCTGAGGCCAGGGTTCGATCCCGTGATGGCCTTAAAACAATAATAAAACAACTTTTAAAAAGTCACCGGCCAATTGTCCTACCCCCAAAAAGTCACCGGCCAATTGTCCCACCGGCCAGTTGTCCACCGGCTAGTTGTCCGCCGGCCAATTGTCCACCGGCCAATTGTCCCGGATTCACTTAATAGGAATCCAACTTAGAGTTTAATGTACTACTTTTAAGGGGTTTGCATGTAAAGTTAAATTGCAATTGTCTTGCCTAAAAGATGTTCTACTGTGATTGTGGGCTTGAAGTCAAAATATGTTGCAATCTCTGAGAGGCTGCCCTGGTCTAAACCCAGCTTTCGAAAGAGGTATAAAAGTATAACACTTTACTTTGCCTTGACCTAGAAGTCAGTACATTGATGAAGAGGTGATAAAAGCCTGCAGAGTTCACATGAGAAAAGTCTGTGGTGATGCAATGGACAAATTTGAAGGTGCTAACTACAAGGTAGTATTTTGTTACCAAACTTTTAACAATTGAAAGAACTGGACATTTTTATTTTGAAAATAGAAATCATGATGAAATAGGGAATAATGTTGATGTGTAGAAATAATAAACCTTTTAAATTCAAATACTATACAAAATTGTGTTGACTTCATGGAATCGAAATAAATTGAAGATCGAACAGTGACATAATGTAGCTGGGAGCTGGACGAATCGGCCCTTTGTCAACTCGGCCCTTGGCAAATCGGCCCCCTAAAAAAATCGGCCTCGGCAAATCGGTCCCCTAAAAAGTCGGCCCTCGGCAAATCGGCCCCCAAGTTGATAACAAGCAGGACACAAAGTGTGCAGAGTGTGTTGCCCAACCACTAAAACATGTTTTTATTTTATATGTATAATTGGTTAGGTCACAAGTATAAAAAAAATAAAAATGATTTTAGTGAATGGTATCTGTATTTGTACTAATTGTAATGTATCATTATTTCAATGTCACATCATACTGTGTATGATATGTGTGTTAGCAGTCTACTACCCTAGCCCACCCAGATGAAGAGGTTTTTGTGAAAAAAGGGTAAATAAAATTATTTTGTTAAAAAAATGATATCATGCTATTTTGGAATTCCAAAGTTGAATGATAATTGGAGAAATAAGAGGTCCTTTTATCGAGGAAAAGCATCACTTAATTTTAATGCTCTTATTAAAATAATTGGTTGGTTAAATATGCATGACAATGTTATGACAATAGTGTTGATTGTTTAGGTGTTGTTTTACTAAGTGTAATTAACAAATATGAAAGATGTCAAGATACTGTAATAATCCCTTGTAACCTATATGCAATAAAACTTGTTTATGTTAGAATTATAAAATGCAATTACATTGTCTGCACAGCCTCTGTGGGTGGGATTATAACTTTAGTGATCTTTGGTATTTGTTTAGTATAGGGATTACAATCTAAAGTGTTAAACAAACAGTATTAGATATTAAAAATTGATGGTTCCCTTTGATTTCCCTGCAGAGGATTATATCATCCCCCCTTGTGGGTATCAAAGAGAACAATAGGCATTTACTTTATATCTCTACAATTTAATACAAATAATTAATATTATTGCTATTATTATTATTAATTTTATAATTTAGATCACAGGTAACCCCAATGTATATGTGTTGTTGTGAAAAAACCATAAATCATATGTACACTTATCTATCTACATCCAGGGGGCCGATTTGACCATATATTAATTTAAAAGGGGCCGATTTGACCATAAAATATTTTATAGGGGGCCGATTTGACCAGGTAATTTTATTTTGGGGGCCGATTTGGCAAAGGGCCGATTTGTCTATGATTCATGTAGCTTCTACTATGTTTCCCCTAAAATACATACTTCTACATTAATCATAGAGCATGTGCTGTACGCTGACAGGTCAATTGTTTAGTTTATTTATACCTGGTCCAGTAGTTCTAACAAGAGTAAGGTTAATGTGGGATTATCACATGACCATTGTGTCAAAGAATTTTTTTTCAAATCTCTTCATTATGTTGTGTGTGTACATATTAACTATATTTGGTTGTATTTTGAAAGATCCTCATTGAAGACTGTGTTGAGGTATTGAAAGAATACATACAGAGTGGAAAGAAATTTGATTATGTCATCAATGATCTCACTGAACGAACTATAGGAGAAAGTAGCAGTAAGTTGAATGTACACATTATTGTAGTTATTGCTTACACCTTATTTATAAAATATCGCCCAGATGTTAAATACTTACACTATACTAAGTTTAAAATATGGACATGCCAAGGTGCATTCCATGATATCACCAAGATACTATTAAAACATATAATAATAAAACTGTAGCAGCTTGCATGAAAGAAGAATTAAGTAGCTTAATATGAACTGGAAAGCACTCATAGGGTGCAAACCTCTACCTGGGGAGTATTTCCAAAAATTCATAATTTTTTTATCCAAAGTATGATTCAGATCTTTCCCAAAATGCAATCACTTCCAGCCCCTACCACATAAAAGTTTCACGCTCATTACTTTTGTAGTCATGTCAACTGGAAAGCCGAAGTGATTGAAATACATAGAAAATGAGACCATTCAAAATTTGGGCTTTTTTTTGTATCCAGAATGTGATCTGAATATTTCCAAAAATTTAATCACTTTTTTATTTTGCCATTCCCACCCACATAAAAATTTCATGAAGATGCATTCTTTACTTTTGGACGTTTGCAAACACAGACGAATAGACCGCCAAGAAAATGAACACACCCAACAAACCAGAACCTCTTTGACAAATATTAGGTAATTTAAGGTGGAGTTAATACCATACTGAATTGTGAGACATCTATTTGGGTACATCAGATATTAATCAACATCACCACTATGTTTATGTCATTAGGTACAAACAGACTATTACACAGCAACTCAGAGTGTTTAACAAGGAAGCTTTTTGAATACTGATTGTTTAATCTGAGTAAATATAATTGTCGTGTTTAATTATATGAAATATAGAAGAAATTAAAAGAAGTTGGCTCATGAGCTATGGCTCTTTATTAAATTTAACTGACATGTACAATGATTTTCTTAATATATTAAATTAAGAAAATCATTGTATGAATGGTCCAGTGACATTGGCTAGAAACTGAAACGACGCCACTAGACACAATTTAAACAAGATATTAATGTAGAAAAACATGTTAAATCCTCTATAACAAGGTCACAAAGATTACTTCTGACACAGCTTAGAATGGGAATATTACTCCTACATATTGAAACTGGTCGGTATACAGAAAAAAACATTAAAAGAAAAAATTTGTCTTTATTGTACAGATAGACCCATGGAAGATGAATATTATTTGTCTTTGTTTCTCTGCAGCATATAATAGTGACAGAGACCTTTTTTATAGAAAATTCAAAAATATATACCCAGATTTTGATTGTTTGAATTTAAGCAAGAATTTTATTGCTACTATTGACATTTGAAAACATCATGCTAAATATGTTGAAACTATATGGATCAATATCTACATTTATGATCATAATTGTGTGTTCTTTATATTTGATTTAGTTATAGGATTCGCTAAATGCACCAGTCAAGTTATGTATTGTTTTTATTTATTTCTTATTAGGCCAAAACAGGGCACTCAAATAAATGAATGAATGAATGAAAAATCTATTTCAGTAATGTACTTTGATGTTCTTTATGTCTTTTGTTTTTAATCATAAAATATAGATCCAGTCACTTCTTTTTAATTATTAAATAGTGAGTAATTAATTGCATATGATATCTTTTTAGTGTTCATATTAATTGCTTTTTGGCAGTGTGACATCTCTGTGATCATGCAGCCAACATTTTATTAGCTGTCTGTCCAGTTGACAATTAGCTTATGTTGTTCTGCCACGGTTACTTATTTCAACAAAATGTTAATTGAAAATACAAAACAGATGTTGTGAAATCTTGTTGTAATATTATATAATGGGTGTTAATTTAAACCAGGGCCTATATTAACTAACATTCTTGTTCTTGGATATTCTTATGATTTTCTGAGAAAACAACAGTTTTCTGAGAAGATTTCTCAGAATCAGAAAAATTTCTATTTAAGAGTTTTTTAATTCATGCAGATTTTTAAGTTTCAAAGGTAATAATGCCAAAATCGAAATAATAGCTGTGTTACAAAAACGGGTATCAACAGTGTTTTAGTTGTTGATCAATAAAAAGGCATTATTTGTAGATAAAATGTATCACAAATACACATTTTATGAAAGTTTAGAGAAAATCTAATTCTCAAAAATTATTCTTGTTCTAAGAATTTTTTTTTTCTGAGAAAATGCCTATATTCTAAGAAAATTCTAATAAGAGTGTGGGTCAATGTGAACCCAAGTAGAGTAAGAAATCTAAAATTCACCAGAAATCTAAATTCACCACCTCTAAAACCTTAGTTAATTCTATGAAGAAAATGATGCCTTGTCTTAAACTTGGTATATACTATATTTCAGTTCAAAAAGCCTTCATTTATTCTACATTCAACGAATCTCACCTCAATTCATTATTTTTGTTAGTATTTCCACACGTGGCGAATTTTAGATATGAGGCGAATTTCAGATACGTGGCGAATTTTAGATTTCTTACTCTTAACAAGTGGGATTCACCGAGGCCTTTCATGATATCACCTCAGCTGTTAGAATTTATGAAAAACCCAACTTGGACATCTTTAGAGCAGATGATAAATGGAACTACTTGTTTTTTTATTCTTTTTCAAAAAATCTATAAGGAATATACGTTATTAAAATACCCAGGGTACCTTTATTTTCTACATTTTGAAAGCCATACTAAGTTTTGGAAATTCCTTTTTATAGCCTGAACATGAAACATGTTTGAAAACCCCTTGAGTTAACAATTCTTTCCAAAAAAAGCATGCCTTGAGTTCACAAGTTTAAGTGATGGTTCAATATACCAGCTATTGCCAATTTTGAAGTTGTGACCAATCTTTGGAAGTCAGATATATCAGGAAACAAAATCTGGAAACTGTCAAACATCAGGAGAATATCAAACATGTTTCATATTTTTAGAATAGTCAACAACTTTGCTTCCTGACTTCCAAAGTCGGGATCTTCAGCCCTACTTGTCCTAGTGGCATTTAGTCAAACCATATAAGCACTCCAGACAGATGCTTTCACCTTTATGTCAAATTGTATCACTGATATGTCTAATTGTACTGAATTTGTATAGGATGGTATCCTACTTTGTCAACTTGGACCAAATTGATGAAATGGAGTGGCTGCAAGCTTGCCATCTCCTGACTTTATTTTGTTATTGATATATGGGGAGGGTCAGGGATCTGAAGCTATCAAATCATATTACCAATATGTCTAATCAGTTTAATATTTAATAAGTCTGTGAAAAGTGCAGTTGGGGTAGGCTCTCAGATAAATTTGGTAGTTCCTAGTTTTAATTCTCAGGGTCATGATGCATTTGAATTTTCCTACCTATTTTGGCAAATCTTGGCATTTTTGTACCCCAACTCTTATCGATTTTTAAGTTGGGCACTTGGTCCTAACAGCCCTTGAATACAGAACCAGGCCTTTAAAAGCTACTGTTTTGATATTTCACAGTTTTCTAAAATACCCTACAGAATCATTCAAAGACATTTGTCATTTCTGATTTGCATACTCCCAAAAGAAAGCCATTCAAAAACTTTCTGGATTGGATTTCCACTTTTTCAAAAAGTCACAAATTTAAGAATTAACTCAAGCTTCTCTTCAAAAATATGTTGGGGGGAAAGCCTGAGAGTTTACCAGTATGCCAAAATGTTGTATTAAAATGTACATCCAAATATTTATATTTCTTTTCTTTTTTTTTCATCACAGAGACCTTTGTATTTGATTTTCTCACAACAAGTCAAATAACAGAATTGTCACTACAGGTCCTAAAGCCAGATGCAAAGCTTATGGCCAGGGTAAGTTATATTTTAATACATGTACATGATTAATCTTATGTCACAGGTTCACTATTACTACATGTACCTCACCATTCCACCCTCAAAGAAAATATATTTACAACGGACTCCTTATAACTAGAATTAGGGGTTCTCAGTGGCCGAGAAAATGAACAATTTTGCATCTGATGCTAATGCCTAGTGTTTAATGTCCCAAATTGACCATGACTGTTGAACAGGACATAAAACACTAACTTTGACTTCATATAACTAGAATTACCTTCATTCATTGTATTTGGTTGTAGCTATCCCTTCTCGGACATCCACACCTCAGACATCAGTGGATGTCTTCATCAATTTGGTGCTTCATAAATGCTTCATTCTACTATATTGTACTTCATACTACTACTATGGTTAACTTCCACTTCTGCCTTAAAAAAAATATATATATAGCATTTTTTGACGCTGAAATCTTGGAACAGTTCCTATGTGTGTGTAAATTTCCATCTATTTGCACTTTGTGGTATGACAGAAATTTTTGTGGCTTATGAATTATTCTGCATTTGTCCCATCCAGGGATGATGAGTAATTCAGTACCGGTATGTCAAATCTTGTTTCTATCAGCCCTTTTCAGCAATGAAAAAATTACTATTTGAGTGATCCAGGAATTACATGACCACAATTGCCTGGATAGTGCCAAAGTATATAGCTAAAGTGTATTCCTAAACCTGCTTGATTTAAGGTTATATAAGGAGGGTGTATGTACATACATAATTTACTATTTTGAATTATATTCAGGTATTTTTATGTGTTGTTAGATTTGCTGAATTATTTCTCAAAACTCACTTTGCAGGGCTGTGCTAATTCTTCTGATCAATATAGAGAACACTTCCAAGATGATCTGAAGAAACTTGGTTGTAGTTTTGTTTGCAAAACTGTGTTTGTCCCTTCCTTTTTGGAAGAGTATCCTTTTTGTCTTGTAAGATATAAACTAAATGCATATAACACTTCAATATTACATGTTTTGACAAAATAAAGCATTGTAGGAACCAAAAAGTACATTAATATGTAGATTTGTAGATGAATATCAAGTTTTTGCCATTCAAAATGCAACCCTGACTCATAATATAGCTATTTTTCATTACTCTTTATATTCATTTTAAAGAAAATGCATACCACAACATTTGATATTTTAACCATTTTTCGATGAATTACTGGTTTCACAACTTTAACATATCTAAAAAAGTCAACTGAAATATTTATTCTTGTAGCTATTTGCTATTTGGAATTTCTAAACTATTTTTATTGTTTTTTTTTATACCAATAGTAACTTAATAAATCCTTAACTGCACACAGTTATAATCTCTATGAGATTCAGCTCAAGGCGTGATGCCAAAATGGACATTTATTGCTTGGTGCAGATTGTTGTGATGAAGTCTTTTGTGTTTAAAGAAATATTAAAGATAATAGTATAATTGTATTACTTTTAGTTGTCCTAGACGGATAATCATGTACATTCTTTTTCTTAGAATAAGTACTCTTAAATTTAGAATTTTCAAAGAAAATGGGGATTTTGTGCATATTCTTTTTCATCTTGCTCAATATTTAGATTATAGAAGTTGTATGTAAGTAGTGTCTAACTATTAATTGGATTAACAGATTACTTATAGAATTTAATGTGTTATAATGCTTTTAAGAAATGATGATCATTATGTTATGTGATTTGTCTCCAGTTGTTTTGGTTTTGCCTGAGAAGCGAGAGTGTTCCTGGTTGTTACTGGTTGTAATGCCTTATCTCAGTCAATAAAATGCCATAGATACAAGACATTGTTTGTCAGAAGTGCATTTTGTTTTCGTCATACAATTGATATGACATGTTGTTGGTTTTGTCTGATAAAAGAAAGTGTTACTAGCTTCAGTAGCTTGACAGTTGTTGTAATACTTTTCATATCAATAAACCACCAAAGTTATAGAATAGTCTTTGTTACAAATACACTTTATGTTATATTATCATTACGAAATCTGTTTTGCTTTGTCTAGGGAAACATTTTTACTAATGGACACTAGCTATAGTTATTGTTACTGTAATTATTTTTTCTGAATAGTCACATATCAGCAATAAAATGGGTTTTATTTATTGTTTTCAGTCATTAGAAAAATGATATTTGTGTATAATTCTTTACTGTTGCTGATTTAAGGAAATCCATATTATTATAATTAAGCGTCCCTGAAAAGGGCACTTATTTGGTTTCACGTCAGTTTCCTCGCCGCCGCCACCGCATTATGGTCTCCCTTGAATATCACCCTTATTATTGCAAGCTTTTTAACCATATTTGGCAGTTATATACCTTAGGCGTGGGAAACTTTTTCCACATGCTTAAATTTGACCTTTCGTCTTTATCAAGGTCACATGATCAAAAAATAGTTTTTTCGGGTACACCCACCCGTCATCACAGTTCAGGAAAATCTACTGACCGCAGAGGCTTGTAACTTCATACATGTATTCATACTATCAAAAACGTGAGCTGATTAGATTTTGGGAGCAATGAAAAGTCTAGATAGCTGGTCAGATTTACCTCCGGATCCCCCCTTATGGGTCAAACTGGGGTGATAAAATAGCCGATTTTGTGTTTTTACCTTATATCTCCTTTATTCTTGCTTTTAGAGTTTAGAATGTATTAAGAGGTATTGGAAACCTTATGTCATGAGTCTAGATAGCTGGTCAGATTTACCCCCGGATCACCCCTTATGGGTCAAACTGGGGTCATAAAATAGCCGATTTTGTGTTTTTGCCTTTTACCTCCTTTGTTCTTGCTTTTAGAGCTTTAGAATGTATTAAGAGGTATTGGGAAACCTAATGTGAAGAGTCTAGATAGCCGGTCACATTTATCCCCTGACCCCCCCCCCCCATGGATCAAACTGGGGTCATGAAATAGCCAATTTTTTTTTTTGGCCTTACATTTATTTTATTCTTGCTTTCAGAGATTTACAATGTATTAAGAGGTATTGGGAAACCTTATGTGATGAGTCTAGATAGCCGGTCAGATTTACCGCACACACACACACACACACACACACACCCCATGGGTTGAATTGCAGTCATAAAATAGCCGAATTTGTGTTTTTGCCTTACATCTACTTTAGTCTTGCTTCTACAGCTTTAGAATGTATTAAGAGGTATTGGAAACCTTATGTGAAGAGTCTAGATAGCCGGTCAGATTTACCCTCTGACCCTCCCTTATGGGTCAGACTGGGGTCATAAAATAGCCGATTTTCAATTATATCTAAATAGAAATGAGCATTATTCATAAGATATAAATAGGCTTGTGGGAACATTGACCTTTTATTTACTCATTGGGATAGATGTGGTGACAGCATTGTGTCATAAACTTCTTGCCTTTCTAAAGGCTCAAATTTTACTATACCTTTTTCTAAAATGTAAATAGGTATATGGCATTTATAAAGCACTGTTACTCTTTAATTAAATAGTTTTATGGTGTAATTTTTAACCTATTATATGTATTGATGCTTTATGCTTTCTGAGCCAGAGCATTTATTCAATTAACTTTTCACAATTTATAACCATATAAAACAAAATAAAGCCTAAATTTTTCTTTCATGTTAATGCATAAACTTCCACACTGTCTGCTTAACTTTCACTTCTTCTCTCAGCACTGCATGTTTTTATTTTCAAAAACCTTTTTCTACTGTATATTATATTGCAGTGAACCTTTTTGGGACACTTAGTTTTTGTTAGCAAAAACATTCTTCTAGTTCTTACTTTAACTTGCCAAAGCAGAAGTTCATTGTTTTGTAAAAGATTGTATATTTTGGATATATAGACAAAGTCTGATGTACCGGGAAAAATATGTGGTGTTCTTTGAAAAATAGTCTGTCTTCTCATAGTATTATTCAAATACTTTCTGAATGAGATATGTTCAAACATAATTCATACAAAAAAGCTGTATACTTCCCTTATTTTGGGTCTTAGGGGTTTGGAATGTCTTATGTCTTATAGCTTATAGGAAATCATGGGCTATGAATCATTTTATGGAATCAACTTTCATATTTAACCCCAGCTTCAACATCAAACAGGGTATTCAGACACAAAAAACCTTGTATCTGTCTCTCTTATTGGTCCAAGGGGTTTAGAATGTAAAGACAGCTTAATCATTGTATGAGGTCAAATATCACATGTGACCCCTGCTGCAAGGTCAACCAGGGAATTTATACTCAAAAATCTTATGTCATCCTTGTTACTGGTCAGAGGGTTTGGAAAGTCAACACAGATCACAGGATATCATAGCTGACTCTTACTTTTTACCACTGTTTCAAAGTTGATTGGGACTGACTTACAAAAATGCCTTATTATCTCCCGCCGGGCCGGAGATTATAAAACGCATTCCGTGAGTGTGTGTGTCACGTTTTTAAAAAGAGCTGTACATCACACTGGTTGTTTCTTCTTGGCCTTTTCAATGTTTTATGACCTTATTGCTTATGTCTTTTCATTTGATGCTGTTTTTTCAGACCTAGGTCTATAGTTAAGTGAGTAATAGCAATGGTGGCTACTTCGAGTAAAGTGCTCATAACTCCAAAACGACTGCATTTAGAGCATTTCTGTAAAAATACATTGTTCAGCTACTTTCTCCATGCCTACAAGATTGTACCATTTTTAGGGGTCTATCTTGATAGCTAAGTGAGTAATAGCTATTTTCTGTTTTTAGCAATGAGCAAAATGAGTAAGTTGCTTTTATCTTTGTAACTGTTACTTACAATATTGGTCATAAATATGTTGTCGAACAACTCCTTCATGTACTATATCATGGTGAGGTTTCCAAGGTGTAGCACCATAGCTAGCTGAGTAATAGCTACACTATGTTTAACATTTGACCATTGAGCAAGACACTTGTAACTCAAAAACTATTGAATATAGAGGATTTTTGTCAAATATGTTGTTCACCTACTTTTTGATGTACTGTGTCGTGGTGAATTTTCAGAGCTGTAAGTCCATAGCTAACGGAGTAATAGCTACTTTGAAATTTCTTAATTTCAACATTGAGTAAATCACTTATAACTCCAAAACTATTGAATTTAGGGAATTATTGTCAAATATGTAAATCAGTTACTTTTTAATGTTCTGTGTCGTGGCTAAGTTTCGGGTGTATCTCCATAGCTAACTGAGTAATGGCTACTTTGAATTTCAACATGGAGTAAATCACTTATAACTCCAAAACTATTGAATTTAGAGAATTATTAAGCGTCCCGCAAGGGACGCTTGTTTGTGTACGGGAGAGCTTCAGGCTCCGCCGGCTCCGCATTTTGTTTTCCTTATAACTCTGTAACCATTAGGCGGATTCTTTTCAAATTTGGCAGGTTTAGGCAGTAGCCTTGGGGAATTTTTTTGAATATGCTGCAGTGACATTTCAACCAATCAGAGAGGTCACATGACCAAAAATGTCTTTTTTCGATGGGGAAGCTTGTCCGGATGATAACTTGAAAGGAATTTTATCAATTCACCTGAAACTTGGCAAATACATTCATTCTATTAAAATCTGGAAATCATTAGATTTTGGCATTGATTGGTCAAGAAATGGCCGAGTAATTAATGATTAATTAATCATTACGAATTTTCCAAATAAGGAAAACACAAAAATGCTTATATCTCGAAAACCGTGCTAGATAGAGCGATTTCGACGAAATTTTTGACCCGCAGGGTATCTCTGTGGAGTAGTTTTCCCAATTTTGAAAAAAATTTTGTCTCGTCCAAAATGGCGGCCATTTTGAATTTTCGAAATTTTCGCAAAACTTGCAAAACACAAAAATGCTTATATCTCAAAAACCGTGCTAGATAGAGCAATTTCGACAAAATTTTTGACCCGCAGGATATCTCTGCGGAGTACTTTTCCCAATTTTCAAAAAATTTTTGTCTCGCCAAAAATGGCGGCCATTTTGAATTTTCGCAAAAATTGCAAAACACAAAAATGCTTATATCTCGAAAACCGTGCTAGATAGAGCGATTTCGACGAAATTTTTGACCCGCAGGGTATCTCTGAAGAGTAGTTATCGTAATTTTGAAAAAATTTTTGTCTCGCCAAAAATGGCGGCCATTTTGAATTTTCGAATTTTTCGCAAAAATTACAAAACATAAAAATGCTTATATCTCGAAAACCCTGCAAGATAGAGCGATTTCGACGAAATTTTTGACCCACAGGGTATATCTGCAGAGTAGCCATGCCAATTTTCAAAAAAATTTTGTCTCGCCAAAAATGGCGGCCATTTTGAATTTTTAGTTATCCCAATTTTGAAAAAATTTTTGTCTCGCCAAAAATGGCGGCCATTTTGAATTTTCGAATTTTTCGCAAAAATTGCAAAACCTAAAAATGCTTATATCTCGAAAACCCTGCTAGATAGAGCGATTTCGACAAAATTTTTGACCCAAAGGGTATCTCTGCAGAGTAGCCATGCCAATTTTCAAACAAAAAATTTCTCGCAAAAAATGGCGGCCATTTTGAATTTTCGAATTTTTCGCAAAATTGCAAAACACAAAAATGCTTATATCTCGAAAACCGTGCTAGATAGAGCGATTTTGACGAAATTTTTGACCCACAGGGTATCTCTGCAGAGTAGCCATGCCAATTTTCAAAAAAATTTGTCTTGCCAAAAATGGCGGCCATTTTGAATTTTCGAATTTTTGCGCAAAAATTGCAAAACACGAAAATGCTAATATTTCGAAAACCGTGCTACATAGAGCGATTTCGACGAAATTTTTTATCTTCAGGGTATCTCTGCAGAGCAGCTATCCCAAAGAGCTTTCACTTGGTGAAGTTTCAGACCCATAGCTAATTGCTCACCTACTCAAAAAGAGTAAATGCGAATTACCTCTAAAAGTATTGCAGATGGCCAATTTTTCTCAAATAACTCATTCACCTACTTTTGGAAGAGCTTTCACTTGGTGAAGTTTCAGACCCGTAGCTAATTACTCACCTACTCAAAATGAGTAAATGCTAATTATCTCAAAAACTATTGCGGATACCCAATTTTTATCAAATAACTCATTCATGTACTTTTGGGAGAGCTTTCACATGGTGAAGTTTCAGACCCGTAGATGATTACTCACCTACTCAAAATGAGTAAATGCGAATTATCTCTAAAAGTATTGCAGATAGCCAATTTTCTCAAATTAATCATTCACCTACTTTTGGGAGAGCTTTCACTTGGTGAAGTTTCAGACCCATAGCTAATTACTCACCTACTCAAAATGAGTAAATGCGAATTATCTCTAAAAGTATTGCAGATAGCCAATTTTTCTCAAATAACTCATTCACCTACTTTTGGGAGAGCTTTCACTCTGTGAAGTTTCAGACCCATAGCTAATTACTCACCTACTCAAAATGAGTAAATGCAAATTATCTCTAAAAGTATTGCAGATAGCCAATTTCTCTCAAATAACTCATTCACCTGCTTTTGGCAGAGCTTTCACTTGGTGAAGTTTCAGACCCATAGCTAATTACTCACCTACTCAAAATGAGTAAATGCGAATTATCTCTAAAAGTATTGCAGATAGCCAATTTTTCTCAAATAACTCATTCACCTACTTTTGAGAGAGCTTTCACTCTGTGAAGTTTCAGACCCATAGCTAATTACTCACCTACTCAAAATGAGTAAATGCGAATTATCTCTAAAAGTATTGCAGATAGCCAATTTTTCTCAAATAACTCATTCACCTACTTTTGGCAGAGCTTTCACTTGGTGAAGTTTCAGACCCATAGCTAATTATTCACCTACTCAAAATGAGTAAATGTGAATTATCTCTAAAAGTATTGCAGATAGCCAATTTTTCTCATATAACTCATTCACCTACTTTTGGGAGAGCTTTCACTCTGTGAAGTTTCAGACCCATAGCTATTTATTCACCTACTCAAAATGAGTAAATCCTAATTATCTGTAAAAGTATTGTGGATACCCAATTTTTATCAAATACTCATTCATCTACTTGTGGGAGAGCTTTCACATGGTGAAGTTTCAGACCCATAGCTAATTACTCACCTACTCAAAATGAGTAAATGCGAATTATCTCTAAAAGTATTGCAGATAGCCAATTTTTCTCAAATAACTCATTCACCTACTTTTGGGAGAGCTTTCACTTGGTGAAGTTTCAGACCCATAGATAATTATTCACCTACTCAAAATGAGTAAGTGTGAATTATCTCTTAATAGTATTGCAGATAGCCAATTTTTCTCAAATAACTCATTCACCTACTTTTGGAAGAGCTTTCACACACGAAAATGAAAATTTGTGAATATCTCGGAAAAGCTATTTCTTCTGCTTTAATGCTCGGCGGGAGATACACACCGCAGCAGTGGTCTTGACAAAAATTTTTGTCTCCCCAAAAATGGCGGCCATTTTGAATTTTCAAAGTTTTTGCAAAACACAAAAATGCTTATATCTCGAAAACCGTGCTATATGGAGCGAACTCAACAAAATTTTGGACCTGCTGGGTATCTCTGCAGAGTAGCCATGCCAATTTTCAAAATATTTTTGTCTCCCCAAATATAGCGGACATTTTAAATTTTTTTATTTTTTGCAAAACACAAAAATGCTTATATCTTGAAAACCGTGCTAGATAGAGCAGACTGCGCTGACTTTGGTTGCCACAACAGTATAAGGCTAGAAACGAAGCATTTTCTTAATACTTTAGCACTCACCTTTATATCCTTTTCGGGACGCTTTGTTTTTGCTATGCAAAAACATTATCTTTTTTTTGCGAGCGATCCTCTAGTTGTGAAATATGTTGTTCACTTACTTTTTGATGTACTGTGTAATGGGAAATTTTTACAGCTGTATCTCCATAGCTACCTGAGTAATAGCTACTTTGAGAGTTTTCCATTGAGTAAATCATTTAGAACAGCAAAACTGTCGAATTTAAAGGATTTTTGTCAAATATGTTGTTCACCTACTTTTTGATGTACTGTGTAATGGCAAATTTTGAGAGCTGTAGGTTCATAGCTAACTGAGTAATAGCTACTTTTATGGTTCTCCATTCAGTAAATCACTTATAACTGCAAAACTATTAAATTTAGAGGATTTTTGTCAAATATGTTGTTCACCTACTTTTTAATGTTCTGTGTCGTGGCAAAGTTTCAGAGCTGTAAGTCCATAGCTAACTGGGTAATAGCTACTTTAATGGTTGTCCATTGAGGTAATCACTTATAACAGCAAAACTGTTGAATTTAAAGGATTTTTCTCAAATATGTTGTTTAGCAACTTTTTTATGTACTGTGTAATGGCAAATTTTGAGAGCTTAAGTCCATAGCTAACTGGGTAATAGCTACTTTCACGGTTTTCCATTGAGTAAATCACTTATCACAGCAAAACTGTTGAATTGAAAGGATTTTTGTCAAATATGTTGTTCACCTACTTTTTGATGTACTGTGTAATGGCAAATTTTGAGACCTGTAGGTCCATAGCTAACTGAGTAATAGCTACTTTGATGGTTCTCCTTTGAGTAAATCATTTATAACTGCAAAACTATTAAATTTATAGGATTTTTGTCAAATATGTTGTTCACCTACTTCTTAATGTTCTGTATCGTGGCAAAGTTTCAGAGCTGTAAGTCCATAGCTAACTGAGTAATAGCTACTTTGATTGTTTTACTTTGAGTAAATCACTTTTAACAGCAAAACTTTTGCCTGGGAGATTATAAAACGCAGATATTTAACACATATATATGCCCTCTATAAGCCTGCAGATATTTGACCTTGATTCTCTTCGTTCAAGGTCATCCACAGACTGCCAAAGTACCCTACTTAGCTGATTTTGGCCAAACTTAAAAGTGCCTATATCTCACTTATTATTGGTCCTAGAGGTTTGGGATGTGAAACCAACCTATAGGAAATCATGTTCTGCGAATCTTTAGATGTGGTAAGATTTGACCTTGAGCGCCTTGTTCAAGGTCAAACGAGGATGGCCAAACTCAAAAGTGCCAATATCTTGCTTATTATTGGTCCTAGAGGTTTGGAATGTGTAACCAACCTATAGGAATTCATGTGCTGGGAATCTTTTGCTGTGGTCAGATTTGACCTTGGACCCCTCGTTCAAGGTCAAACTGCTGTGGCCAAACTTTTTTTTTTTTTTTTTTTTTTTTTTTTTTTCAATACTTTTCTTTCATTTTACTTATCCAGATACAACAGTGGAGGGGGGGATGTATTATTGCACTGAGCACCATATTATACAAAATCAAACACTGACTTAAAAGTATAAGCAAAGAACTGTGGCCAAACTTAAAAGTGCCCATATCTCACTTATTATTGGTCCTAGAGGTTTGGGATGTGAAAACAACCTATAGGAAAACATGTGCTGGGAATCTTTTGATGTGGTCAGATTTGACCTTGGGCCCCTTGTTCAAGGTCAAACGACAATGCCCAAACTTGAAAGTGCCTATGTTTCGCTTATTATTGGTCTTACTATTGGTCAAACGAGGATGGCCAAGCTTAAAAGTGCCTATATGTAGCTTATTATTGCTTCCAGAGGTTTGGGATGTAAAACTCACTTTAAACAGCACATTTTTGCTCCCCGGCGGGAGATCATACCACTGCAGTGGTCTTGTATTTTACTCATCTTCAGTCTTTGGGGTTTTGAATCGTAAAAACAACTTTTCAAAATCATTCACTGTGAATCATTTCATGGGTTAAGATTTCACCTTTGACCCCTGCTTCAAGATTAAGGGTCAAATTAACAAAAATTCCTTGTATCTCGCATACTATTGATGCCAGGGGCTTGGGAATTGTAGGAAATCATGATGGAAAACTTTCCATAGTCAAGGATTTAATTTTTGACTCTTGTTAAACAAAATAAACTTAACAAGACAGACTTTGTACCCTTGTAGCCCAGGAATTCTTTGTGCATTGCACCAAATTGATCCCATCCAGGGATATGTTCTGTCGAAACACAATGTCTAGTCTCCATATGCATGTGATATGTTATACTTGATAAATGCACAAATCTTATCCACAAGTTGTAGTGAGTTTTCATTCTCATGCATTTCACTAATAATGATGCTCACTTGTTTTACATTGTTTTATTTTATGTTGTGTAAATAAACTATAGCAGTATTTGGTGTGATTTAATTGATGCAGCTATCTGTATTAGCTGCATTTGTATTCAGTTTTTGCATATAAAGGGCAGTGTATCTACCCCTTAGGAGTAATGCAAAAAACATCTCAACATAGATATTAATAAACAACACTTATACAAATATGAAAGTTAGAATACATGATAAGTTGAAAAATGGAAACTTGCCCTCTGTTGATTGGTGGTACATTGTGAAAACTCCGAAATGAGTATCTCGGTGTGTTAATAATGTGCTCACTTTATGGGAAAAGCAATGTACAGTGACAGAATTAGACAAGCTAAAGAACGTAGAAGAAAAATTTTTTATTGCAAACTAGAATTATCCAACACTTTTTATAATGCATACTCTGTAGCAGCCAAGGATGTGTATTACATGGTTACATTTTCTAACAATACTTGAAACTCTTCCTTGTTGTGTGATGTGCAGCGGTTGAAAAATTCCCCAAAAATCTGGGGAAAATTGAACAGTTGGGAAACTTGTTTTCATAAATGCATACTTTAAGTATCAATATTCCTATACAAATGTAACCCACTTTACTTTTCAATTAAAAAATGACAAGCATGTCCGTTATAAAAGATTAAATGGTAAAGTGTAAGAAAATATTTTTACTTTGGAAATGTTTCCTTGATTCCCAAGGAATTCACATGTGTAATCTTATTCAAAAATGTTTGTATGACAAAACCAACATCATGTCCACATGCTGAAACAAATACCAGGTCAGATGTCCCCAGGAACTTGTAAAACAAGTGATTTATTCAATGTTGAACCAACATCTCTGAAAAGTGGCCATGACACTATACGTCACAAGTTACAAAAAATTCACAAAACTGCTCTAAATCAATAGTTTTGCAAATATAAGTGAATTACCCAATGGTGAACTATCAAAGCACATATTATATATCCCAGTTGGCTATGGAGCTACAATTCTAAAACTACCATGACACTGAACATCAACAGGTAGTTGAACAATTTGTTTCACAAAACACTATCAATCCAACAGTTTTGTATTTAAAGGTGATTTATTTAAATCGGAACAATTAATATAAATAGCTATTACTCGGCTATGGAGCTTTAGCTCTAAAAATATTCCATGAGACAGATCATCAAGGGGTAGTCGAACAACATATTTTGCAAGAATCTTCTTAATTCAATGGTGTTGAAGTAACAAGTGGTTTACTCAACTGCAAAGATTAATCATTTAGCCATGATACTACAGCCCTGAACATTTGTCATGACAAAGAACATCAAAAAACAGTTGTGTGGTGTATTTCTGAAATATGTATTTTCCAAAATGCTCCGTTTAATACTTATGCAGTTACAAGCAATTTCCTCCTTGGTGTACTGTCAAAGTAACTATTATACAGATAGCTCTTGAGCTACAGCTCTTACAATTTGCAATGACACAGAACATCAAAATGTTGTTGAACAATATACATCACAAAAAACACCAATTCAATAGTTGTGTAGTTACAGGTGATTTACTCATCAGAGCTGTGAAATCAAAGTAGCTATGACTCTGTTAACTATGGAGCTATAGCTCTGAAAATATACTATGACACAGATCATCAAGAAGTAGGTGAACAACATATTTGATAAAAATCCTTTAAATGTCAATACATTTGCAGTTACAAGTGATGCCAAAATGTCAAATTAGCTGTTATACTCCGTGAGGGAGTTATAGTTCTGGAAATTTGTCATGGCACTGAATGACAATAGTTTAGCAAGACATTTCATCTAAACACTCTACATTCTATGGTTTTTGTATTTGCAAATGATTTACTCAAAGCTGAACTATTCTAAGTAACTATTACACAGCTATGGAGCTTCTATGAAAATATAACACCACACAGGTTAAGAAGTAGGTAAACAAACTACAATATCTTCAACCAAACACCATAACAGTGACAAAGGAAAAACAATTTATTGATTTTGCTCCGTTGTAAAAAGGGAAAATAGCTAATGCTTAATTATTGAGGTAGACGTCTAAAACAGATATCATCTTGAAGGAGCTGAACATCATATGTAATGCACTAAATGAAGTCATTTTAGAGTTTTGTCAATTCACTTGAAGTAGCTAGTCACTGAGCTATGGACCTATATCTGCAGAAGTAGCAAATACATAGAGGACATAAGGAACTAAGCTAGCTATTGTGAAGTAAAACAGCGCTCATGAATGATCTGAAGTAACTATCTGCATGAAAGTTAACTCAGTAAGCTAGCTTTTCTTACATTGAAAATATATTTTAGGAATAATATGATATTCCAAAGTACATTTTCATGTTTCAAAGTAAATAGGAAATAACTTATAACATATATAAATATTTTGCTAAAACTTTTGTGAACTCAGGACACTTTTTGAACTAATAGTGTAAGTACACAACAAAGAATAATAGAAAATCTGCTTATTGTTATCATATGAGAAGAGCAGTGGCTGGCTAGCAGTCACTGAAAATTATCCTGTATAAAATGCCTTCTTGTCAACTAAACAAGAACAAATATTTATTTCTGGGATTTTCATTCTATTTTTAACTTGGTACACTTTTAAAAGATATGCCATTTCCTTAAATCATAGATAAAGGTGATTTTTATTTTACCCTGTGTTTATTGATGTTTATAACATGTACTTTGCTATATAAAACAAAACATGACCACATATAATAAGGATATAAGTTGTTGTACAATGGACATTGATTTCAGCAATGTCATTGTATATCTGTACTGGCTGACATCTTAAAAGTGTGACTCTTATCATCTCTGGAATAATATGATAAAAATTAATCAAAAAATGTATTATTTTGGCAAGTTTATAACAAATGTACTTTTGTATTATTGATACATGGGTGGTGCCATTATTCTAATTAAGTTTTCAGTGCTTTTGTGTTTGGGTGTCCCGAGTTAAAACCATCCTGAGTTCGCAACACAGGTGTAACTTTTTAGTCTAAACTTGACTTCCAACTAAAGCATCTTATTTTGAGATGATATGATAGTGTTTTCCGACTGCCTTGCAAATGAGAAGATTGTCTGATTTGAAAATAAAAAAAATGCAATGCCGTAATTATATATCAAATAGGCATTTTGTTGTGAATGAAAGGCAAATGCTTCCTACTCTTTCAAAATATCTTAGGCCCATTACAGTTTGGTTACATAAGAAATGCTTGAGACTGGTGTTAGCTTAGTCTCAGCTGATAACATGTTTATGAATCTAAAATTGAGACAAGTACTCAGGCCTACCCAATTGAATATTCCTGCTGTCTCTCCTTTTCAATTCTTAAGTTTTTAATCACTAAGCGGAAGTTCCGAATTTAGGTTGAATGTAGAAACTTTGTTTAGCTCTAACCTTACCGTAAAAATATTGTATTATCGTTAATTTTCGTCAGGTAAAGTATTATAGAAGTACCCGGTGTCTTAGGTCGAATTCGGCAAAGGATATTTCGTTAAAATAAGAGGTAACATGGGGAGTTTTAGTACAGATACATTTATTGTGTTAATATGAAGATTGTTTACGATTTTGTTCACCGAACCTCTAATATCGCCCACATTGAATCCCCCATGTCTCTGAGAACTCTGTAGAAGACTGTGTTTCTGTGGCTATAAAGGAATTTTGGAATAGTCACGTTGACACGTAGCATTTCTCGTTCACCTTACAAATTTAAAACTGAATAAACTATATTCTTCTGTCCGGCAAATCCGGGAACATTTCTTTCGAAGTGAAAACAAACTGTGTTTCTGACATAGAAACCATGAAATTATGAAAATTAATATATGTGAATACTGTATATTAACATATATATATATTGTAAGAATTATTACTGTAAATATTTGGGGATCCAATATTTGGATAAATTTTGGAATCAATTATTTGGTTTTGTTTTACCTTAATGAGAGGGGGCCACGGTGGAAGAGTGGTAACACTCTCATCTCCCACCTCTGAGGCCGGGGTTCGATTCCCGGCATGGCCTCAAGTGGGAAAGCTGGTAGTTGCTTCCTGTTGGTCGGCAGTTTACAGTACAGAACCCTAATGAACTGTATGTACTGGTTTCCTCTGCCCTTCCAACTACCCGTCGTGATATGACCTGTACAGTGTTGAAAGCGACGTAAAACCCCAAGTAAATAAATTTACCTTACTGAGGCACCCTACTTCAAAGTAGGTCACTTATGATGCGTTACCAGACAGAAGAATGGTTGGACAGGACAGTGATTACAGACATGTGGAACCGTGGCACAACCCCACATAATACTGGAGATTTGTTTCAAATACAAATACCAACAAGTGTATTCACCAAAGTATTCTGGCATATAAGTATATAGTTATATATAAGTATATAACTATTTTGTTATATTCCCCTTCAACATGGAAACATAACAGTGAAAATAAATAACATTTACCTATTTCAGCCGGTCCCTCTAAATACCGTTCGGGTCTCCACACGGTAATTTCTGCACGGTAAACGTGTGGAGTTTTTTGGGAGTCATTTGTATAAAGATTGAGTTATATGAACCCCAGAATCCAGTTTTTTTGGGAGTCATTTGTATAAAGTTCTAGTTATATGAACCCCAGAATCCAGTTTTTTGGGAGTCATTTGTATAAAGATAAAGTTATATGAACCCCAGAATCGAATTTTAATATGATGAAGACAACATTGTGGTTATGAGGTGCTATTACAACACCTTGAAAGCCTCAGAAAAATTCAAACGAAGGGTCACATGGCTAGAAAAACTTCCAACCTGCATGAGGGTGAATGATAAATACCTCAATGTGGCCCTTGTAGAATATATTGGTGAGTTTCCAAAGCAGTTACTTCACCATGGTAACAGGAAACTTAATGATGTCCCATACTCAAAGAACTGATGATACAGTTTTCAAAGCAATTGACAGTCTTGAGAAGACAGTGCCACCCAAGCACATATACAACAAATTGGTGCAGCAGTCCAACAAAGTCAATGAAACACCTAGAGATATCAAACAAATTTACAACAGAAAGAACAGCAATAAATTCCAGGGTGGCAATGAGAAAATTCACAGCATGAATTCTGCACACCATATACAGACTGTGCTTAATATGGTTAACACCCATGCAACGGTTAGATTGGTGCACATTGAAAAAGGTGAAGCACCTCCTGTCATCATCTACTCAGATGAAATGATGAAAGACTTGCTTTCCACAATAAAACACCATCCAAAAACTGTAGTGGGTGTTGAGAGGACTTTCAATCTTAGTGAGGTTTTTGTGACGACTACAGTTTTCATGCACCCTGCCTTACTGAGAAAAAGCACAAATGAGGCGCCCATTTTTCTAGGACCAGTGCTAATTCATATAAGAGATACATATGAGTTATATTACCCTTTTCTTCTCCCACCTGGCCCCAAAGATGAGACACATTTCAACCCAATCTTTGGCAGTGATGATGAAAAATCACTGGTAAAGGCAATAACTTATTGCTTTCATGATGCTGTTCTACTTCGATGCACAAAGCATCTCAAAGACAATATGACAGACCACTTAATGAATTAGCCAGACAGGAAATATAATCTGCCATATTCTCCAAGAATGGTTTGTCCTTTTCTGAAAATGAGGTTGCTTTGAAGAGAAAAAAAAATTCTGTTACAGCAATTGGCAAAGCACCCATAGCAAGTAAATTGAAAGAAGGATTCTACTGTCATTATACAACCACTCTTTAAAACCAGCTTGGATCCATGGTCTTCCCTACATGTGGACCAATAACAACACAGAGTCAATGAACCATGTCCTGAAACAAGCAACCCAGTAGAGGTTACAGCAAATGCCAAACCTCATAGAAACAGTAAGTGGTGTAGGGATATTTCAACTGAAGGAGCTTGAAAGAGCTTTATTATCAACAGGTGAGTACATTTTATCAGACCCCTACAAGAAATACCAAGTACATCCACATACATGGGTTGAAAAAACTGCAGAAGACAGGAAAGCATTGTTGGACAAGTTTATTTCCCTGAGAAGGCCCTCCATGAAAGGCATGGTATGCTCGACAGATGGAAGTTTATTTATGCCAACCACGCCATCAGCAGGCAAGAAGCCACACCAGATCCAGCGAAGAAGTGCTGCCAGAACCAGACCTAAAAATATAATACAGTGACATTTATATACCATATATATATATTTGACATTTATACTATTATGTGATGGGCCATATGTGACAGAAAACAATTTTGTATGTATTATTTAGGCTATGGACTATATATGGACTTTATGTTATTATGTGTATTATCGTATTTGTATTATTGTATTAGTATGTGTATTATGTGTTGACCTTGTTAGATAATATAGTTTCGATGAAATACCTCATATTTCTTTTTCTCTTCTGATAAATAAACATAAACTATTTTAATAGGAATAAAGATATAAAAAGTTCTGGACCTCAGAGCAATACCCTCAGAATTTTGGTGTGATATGTCCAATTTTTGTAACAATTTTGTACATATTACTCAATTTGAATACCTTTGGCACTCAATTTATTTCTTTGACAGCAAATAAATGTGTGTACACAGCACTTTTAAGACTGTTTAAAGCTCCGCACGTTTACCGTGTGGAGATACTGTGCGGAGGCTCCGCACGGTGTTTAGAGGACCTATTTCAAAATTAAAAAAAATTTTTTTTTTCCAAAATGTTGAAAAATTTCTTTTAATGTAAAAGTTGTCTGAAATGGCTTATATGTCATAATGTCAGTATCTTCACATTAAAATCAATTTATTTAAACTGCATAAAGTCAAATTTAGCCATTTATCTATTTTAATTCAACAGGGAAGTCTTTCGTGCAAATTTCCTGTTTTATGTGGGGTCGTGCAAGTGAAGTAGAGCCAAGGTAACCACATCTAACAGACGTACTGCTCATCTATCCAAGTTTGTCAACTACTCAATTTCATCACTTGTATTTTTCTCAATATTAAAACCTCTTAGCTATTAACTTTACTAGTAGAGTTGTATATCATCATTATTGGTGTTTGTTCCATTTGTTTTGGTATCAGTATTACATACCCTTAACTATTTTTAAGGCAGGTGACCGGTCACTCTAAATATCAATCAGAACCTCTACATTGTAATCTCTGCACAGTTAGCATGTGGAGTTGTTGTTATATAGATTGAGATGTTTTGTATCGTCTGTAAAAAGGCAAAGCAAACTTATGCCTTCACTAAAGTGTGGAGATTTTCAGGAACTTAGCCCAAACTTTTAATGAAGTACATACTGTAATTAGCAGATCAAAAGGGCTTCATCCAAAATAAAATTTAAAAAAAACAAAAACAAAAAAAAAACAAATAAATAAATACATAAATTAGGTTTTTTTGGTGGCAGAGGTTTCTGATGTCCTAGAATTTTGGTTATATATATTATTCTAATTTTCAGTTTTCAAAGTTTGAGCATTACATTAAACAACCATAAAAAATTATGACATAATTGCAACCACTTTTCACCTCTGAGGTTGGCAGTTTAAACCCCGAACCCTATGTGGGGAAGATGGTAAGTAATTTACAGTACAGAACCTTGACCAATTGTATGTACTTGTTGCCTCTGCCCATAACCTACCAATCGTGATATGATCTATACAGTGTTGAAAGCTACGTTACAACCCTAATAAACTAAATAACTAAACACTAATATTTAGGTTTAGCCAAAATATGAATATGGGAGAACTGTTTTTGACAAAAAATTCAACCCACTTCATGAATGTTTGGTGCAGATATGTTTCAAAGATTTTGTATAATTATACCATTGAAAGACGCAACTTATGAACCAATTTTTACATAATATTGCTACCATCACATTCTTCTCTATGTTTGCCAGATATAGTGTTTCTAGCTAATTTAGTGTTCACACCACACTAAAAAACCTGAAAAATCCGCCCAATTATGTCAAAAACAAGTAATTATAAATGAAGTGACTGACCAGCAGGGACCCTATCAATAGAAAATGTTACTAACAAACGGGTGCCATTTAATTCTATATACAGATCTGTATAAAGTATGCTTTAACTAGTCCTTTAATTTTATTGTGATATTATTGTCAACATAGGCGAGGCGACAATGTAAGGCAACTACAGTTTTCTGGGCTGAATTAATTGATAGTGTATTCTGGTTCTATGGATGTTAAAGACAATGGGTATCAATTCTGCCATGTACTACACAACCACAATAGTTGTTATGTCTTGCTATTTATTCATGAAAATGTCCGTGGTGCTAGCCTTGCTTTGTTAATTATGGATCATAACTGATCCATAATTTTGTGTAAACAAAATAATAACAATTTTTGATAAAATACTGTAACGCCTTTGTCCTTTGTACATGAATATAGCACAGATACTCATCATTTGTTTGTTCAAATAAACATAAAATCTGGACTATAGATTAATATCCTCAATATTTGTCTCCACACTGTAGAAATTCTTGTGACATTGTCCTTACAATATGTTCAATTTTGGCATAGTTTTACATATGTTTGATAATATTGAGTCTTTGGTCATTCATATATTTCTTTTAATCACATTTGATAAATAAAAAATACTTTTAGTTGCCCTTTTAATCTTCGCATGGTTACACATATGGAGGGTCAACACAGTGTTTAGTGGGACCCCGGTTGATGTGTAGGTGACAAACTTGGATACCTGAGCAGTAACAAATTTTACCGTTTGCCTGCTATGACCGTCCTGTCTGTAAGTCTATTCAACTCCATATAACATTTAAATAATACAACAGGTTTTTTTGTAACTCAAGATATTAACTGTTGAAAATGGGAGTTAAATTTTAATGTTAGATTGTAGACCAACTAAACACAGATGCTTAGTAATGGTATGACAACTAACAGACCTTTTGATAAGAGATATTTAAGTGTATTTTTTTTTCAGCTGACAGAGTAATTTGTGGTGTCTTCAATTAAAATTAAGAAGGACTGTTAATTGCTATAAAAATCATCATATGGAGTTTCAAGCTGTAGTCATGGCTGCTGGCCATGGTAGCCGGATGACAGATCTTGTGTCCAGTACACCTAAACCATTGCTTCCAATTGCTAATAGACCAATGATTTGGTACCCTGTAAACATGTTGGAGAGAGCTGGATTTACAGGTAATTTGAAAAATGTTTTATTTTTAATACTTTTTATTGTTATTTTTTTTGTCATAATCTATTTACTATTTATTTTATTTATTTAGTGTCTTACGTCATTCCAAGTACCGTCTCGGTTATATTGTGATGAGAAGTTGGAAGAGCAGAAGAAACCAGTGCATACAGTTGGTCAAGGTTCTGTACTTTTAACTGCCGACCAACGGCAAGCAACTACCAGTTTTCTCACATGAGGTCAGGCCAGGCTACAAACTCTGATCTCAGATTTGGGAGGCTGGTGTGTTTACCACTGAGCCATCGTGGCCCCATAATCTATTTATAAATTTTAAAATATCTTTATTCATTGTAATAATGATATAAAGAGGCATCTTCAAAGGAACTGTGTTTTTTTTCACAAATCAATGATTTATTTTAAAACTTGTAACATGTTAAAACAAGTATTTTGCTAAGCAGTCATTACTTCTACATGGTATTGCAGTACCAGGTCCCAGTCAAGGTCTCATTTGACAGTTTCATTCTTCTTTTGTCCCATTAGAGGCTATAATGGTGGTGCTGGAAAGCCAAAAGTCAGACATACAGAAGACATTACAGGAAATCTGTGATACCAAACTACAGTTAGATTTTGTCACAATGAAAGACAATGAAGATATCGGAACAGCAGATTCCCTCAGACATATTGCTGATAAGATTACAGTAGGTCAAATTATCCTATGGCATCATTTTTAAGTATATCAACCATGTTCAAAGGAATTCCAGGACCCATGTTAATTCTCTAGCATTCTAAGTGTTTTCATTCATGTAATTTTCAGAAAACAAATTCTGAGAATAAAAATAAAAATTCTGAGTATGTGAATTTTCAAAATTGTTATTAAAATACTTTCAAATACACTGTTTCCACAAAAATTACATTTTTTTCTGCTGTGTTAGTGAAATACTCATACTGCCTTTATTTTTACATGGCCAAATGTGCTAACATATACAATTTGTCACTATTGTCTTTGAATTTTTAACCAAAGTACTTTGAAATAAAAATTTTCTTCTTAGAATTTTTTTTTTCGAAAATGATTTTTTTTCTTGGAAAATTCATCGAACAATAATTATACGTATAAGGTATGGGCTCTGGTTCAAAGTATCTAGGTATAAGCATGTCAGTGAACATGGGCTCTGGTTCAAAGTAATACTCAGTATAAACATCAAAGCAAATAGAAGCCTGGTTCAGATCTGTGAGGTCCATTTGTGTTTTGACAATGATCAAACTTGTGATCTCATCTTCAATTGTGACATAATATTATCATGAAGCAAATAAAATGGGAATATCGTGATAGAATTTTTTAATATCATGATATGGATAGTCAATATGCAAGACATTGTGTATTTGAGGGGAAATATCAGACCCAGTGAATATGTAGACACGTGCAACTGTGGCAAAATGTGCAAAATCTTATTGAAATCTATGGTCATGTCTTGTGAACAAGTCTGAAATTTAAGTTCCTTTGGCTTACTCTCCAGTCTAAATGAACATATTGAGCCCATAAATACTTCACATCCGGTTACATCTTCTAACATATAAATATAGAAGATTAAGGTAACACTCTTGGTAGTGATATTACAATCCAGGAAGATATATTTTATTACTATTGAAATGTTGACATATGAACCTTTTCCTAGTTCGAGAAACTGAAAAAGTTGTGTCTCAGTTTTATCACAATGTAATACACCCATTAATGGGATTTTGCTATATATCAACATGTTGAACTCTTTCTAAGTATAAGATACTGAAATATTTGTGTTTCTGTTTTATCCCAATCTAGTAAATCCATTAATGAGAATTGGAGCCAAAAATATCCAGGTTTATAATAAATAAAAAGTTATGCATGTATTTTCTTTTGATTTTGTTGTTGGGTTATAACCTTTTAAATATTCCTACTAGTCTTAGTCTATGTGCCTGCAGTTCAGATGCTGCGTCACTTTGGTATTTCTGCAGTCTTCCAGTTTATATTTTCTATGCATAATTTCACACCCTAGGCTTGTTTGATTTCCAAGACATTGGATTAGACTGAGTCTAATGTGTTTTAGAAAATGTCCCTCAGTAGAGATGTGCTTTGAAACTGGAGGGTGTGTGCTTCTGATCACTTCTTTTGGCTTGGCATGCATCTTAAGGGATCAATTTTTTTGAGTCGGAAGCCTCCCATGAGACCAATTCCAATTAAGAAGGAATGACCTTTAATAGAGCCATGTATTGGGAATTCATCTTCATTCTACATGAAACTAGTGTATTTTTAACTTTTAGTCTCAATCTTTATTGTTATTTCAACAGAAAGACTTGCTGGTGGTGAGCTGTGACCTTGTGACTGACCTGCCGTTGCACTTGTTGGCTGATGTACACAGAACTAATGATGCTACAATCACCTTGCTGTTGGCACCAGGTCCTGAGATGTCTGAGTCTGTGCCTGGTGGAAAAGTTAACAAAAAAATTGGTAAAGTACTAGCCAAATTTTTTTATAGAAACACTACTATAAGTTAATGAAAGGAAGCACAAGTGCTCTTAAAAATATAAATTTGTTCATATCAACTGCCGTATTTCTCTTTCTTGACATTTACGGTTTGTTAATTCTAAAGTAAAAATAAAGGAATATCATTACAGTTTGTAATCCTTCTGTTATTTATAAACATGTAGTGTAAATACAATGAAGTGTATACCTGGTGCGTAAAGGAAACAGAAAGTGTAATCATTTGAAGTTATACAGTTTTATCAAGTGATAATTATTGAAGTAGACTGTGTATTGGTAGAACAGTTGAATTTATATGTGAGTGGAAACCATGTCAATGTTCCAACATAAGAAAAAGCTGTATTTTTCTTGGCATAGGAGCTAGTTAGACATAAATAAAGCAAAAACAAAAACTCTGTTGGGTGTCCTAGTTATACTCTAGAGGCTAATGTGCTATTAAACTCACATCTCCTTTAGTGGTGGAATGATTTTATGTGTTCTCAGTCATTTTTTGGTGACAGTGTATTTTGGTCATTGACAAGTTTAAATAATCTATTATTTGACAGAAGGTTTACTTCCCTGTATACTTCTCATGGAAAAGGGTAATGGATTTGTTTTGATTATACTGGCTGCAATATTTACCAGCAAATCTGTATTTTTGGGGTGGATCTTAAATGAACAAATCCGTTGTTTTTTGTAACTAAACTATATATTTAGAGTACACTGTAGTGTTAATGTTAACCTTATATCATACCATTTGTGAACTAATCTTTTTATATTGCATGTTTTTACTAGAAAATTCTTAAGTTTTACATAGTAAGAACTACAATTATTTCAGAACGAGATTTTGCTGGCCTTGATGAAAAAGGAGACAGAGTTTTGTTTATATCATCAGAAGCAGATTTAGAAGACAACATCGAGTTCAAAAAGTCATTTTTCAAAAGGTACAACAAACATAATGTTTTTAAGTAGTGACAGCAAAGGCGTATATTGTAGAAACTATCAGATATAAGGCAGTTTAAATCTTAAAAATAGTTTGATATCCACTGATGTAAAATTGTCTCAAATTTTGATGATGTTAACTTACTTTTAAAAGTGCCTCCCAACCCCTGGGTCTGATCACTCATATCACTACAATGATACAGTGCTACAGATATAATCAGTATTTTTTTCTAAACAATATTTTTAGTCAAGCAATTAGACAGAAGGTTGCATAAAGCATTTTTGCCTGAAATTGTCATGCACAAAAGAAAGACATGCACAGATTCAGTGTTAGTGTAACTTTGTTATTTTTCAGGCACCCATACATTGACATCAAAACCAAACTTGTGGATAGTCATCTTTACCTGCTGAAAAGAAGCGTGTTAGACTTATTACAGCAACACCAGTAAGCATATTTTTCTATTCACTTGTTAGCCTCATGGTTGATGATTCAACAATTACCAGTAAACTAAATATTAATTTAAAGCAATGTATCTGTGTGGAATATGAAAATAGACCAGGCATCAACTCTATAATACGGCAGCCAAAAAATACAATTTGTATTTGCTGATGTTACAACATTTCTGCAACAAGAACTAGTATTTGGTGTGTCCCCATTTTAAACCTTTGTCTAGTTTGTAACTAAATTTAGTTTCATTTTGAAAAACAAGATGGCTGCCCCAGGTATATTTCCTCTAAATTTATCTAGCTTTCCTTACTGGCTCTCATAAGTAGAAGGTTAAATCTTTCATGAGAGATAGATGTACAAGCATGTAGATGTTTGACCTAAAGTCTCAGGTCATCCAAGAAGTGCCAGAGTATCCCACATAGGTGATTTTAACTAAACTCTGGCTTATAATAGGTCCGAGAGGTTTGGGATGTGACAAAAACTCAACTTATCGAAAATCAGTGGCTGGGATTCTTTTGGTGTTGTCAGATTTGACCTTGGCTCCTTCCCTCAGTGTTTAACAAGCGTAATCAAACATAAAACTGTTGTATAACTCACCAAATTATTTGGTATCGATACTGAAATTCCATTTCAGTAACAACACTGTAATGTCGTGTTGTTTGTGAAAGTTTGGCTTATTCCCAATGATCATAAACTGCACATAAGTTCTAATTAATTATGGGTAAATAATCTATTGATAAAATAATCATATATTGACAAATAATGGAAAATCACGAACAACAAATTCTTAAATATTGTTATTTAATTGCCAGTAATTACTTTCGGGTGTACAGTGGACCAAGAAGTGAGGGACGCTTGTTTGCATATGGGAGGAATTCTCGCGGAAGGGTCTGCCGGCTCCGCCGTATCCGCCGGCTCCGCAAGTTTGCCTGCCTATAGCGTCTTTACTAGTGGATGGAATTTCTTCAAACTTGGAACATATATTTAGTAGCCCTGGGAAAATTTTCTGAATTTGATGCCATGACATTTCAACCAATCAGAGAAGTCACATGACCAAAAACAGGATTTTGCTTTTCCGGATGATAACTTAAGAAGCGTGTAAAATATTCGCCTGAAATTTAATATATGGATACACGGTATAAATATCTGCAAATGATTAGATTTTGGTAGACTTCCATTAAAAAATGGCTAATTAATTAAGCATTAAAATTTTTATTAACATGGAAAATACAAATCCCTTAATAACTTCTAAACCGTGCGAGATAGAGCTATTTCGACAAATTTTTGACCCACAGGGTATCTCTGCTAAGTACTCTGCTCAATTCCAAAAAAATTTCCTCTCTCCAAAAATGGCGGCCATTTTGTGGGACTCTGTGCACTCTGATTTGTGGGAACACAATGCACTCATGTAGTGTTCATCACAAATAATTCACAAATAATTCAGAATTGTCTGATTAATGGGAACACAAATCACTCATGTAGTGTTCATCACAAATAATTCACATATAACTCAGAATTAATTAATTCATAATGTGCGTGTATATTTGTTACAGGTAAGCATTATAAAATTGCACAACACAAAAATGCTTGTATCTCCTAAACCATGCGAGATAGAGCAATTTTAACGAAATTTTTGAGCCACACGGTACCTAAGCGAGATACTCTGCCCAATTTTCAAAAAAATTTTCCTCTTTTCGGCAAAATTTTTGGCCCACAGGGTATATATGCAAGATACTCTGCTCAATTCTCAAAAGATTTTTGCTCTTTCCAAAAGTGGCGTCCATTTTGAATTTTCGAATTTTTGACAAAAATGGTAAAACTTAAAATTGCTTGTATCTCCTAACCCGTGCGAGATAGAGCGATTTCGGCGAAATTTTTGGCCCACAGGGTATCTAGGCAAGATACTTTGCTCAATTTTCAAAAATGTTTCCTCTTTCCAAAAATGGCGGCCATTTTGAATTTTTGACAAAAATGGTAAAACTTAAAATTGCTTGTATCTCCTAAACCGTGCGACATAGCGATTTCGGCAAAATTTTTGGCCCACAGGGTATATAAGCAAGATACTCTGCTCAGTTTTCAAAAAAAAATTCCTCTTTCCAAAAATGGCAGCCATTTTGAATTTTCGAATTTTTGACAAAAATGGTAAAACTTAAAATTGCTTGTATCTCCTAAACCATTTTAAATTTTCCAATTTTTTTTTCGATGTAATTTCAGATTGACAGGGTATCTAGGCAAGATCTTCTTTCTATTATAAGCAGCCAACACCATCTTTCTTTTGGGACGCTTTGTTTTTGCCATGCAAAAACAATCGCTTTGCTTCGCTAGCGATCCTCTAGTTTCCCTTATTTTTTAAAATCCATAGTATCACCTTTCTTTTATTTTGTAAAGTTTAAAATTAGTGTTTGTTACTGGTATTTGTTTTTGGTGATGTAGTACTGACAGTGCTCATGATTAACCAGGTGATTACTAATAGATCCATTACAGTTACTGATCAAGTGGAATACCTATATACACAGAACATTTAACAGTAAAATACAAGATTGATTATATTTCAGTCACCGAAAGTCTTAACAGATGTTATGTGTGTGATAGCAAACTTAAGTAGCAACAGTATAGAAGTCCTTATCTTGATTTTGTGAAACAAAAAGTATGTTGCATACTGAATTTCTGATGGTGTTTACTTCATGATTTGGAGAAAAAAGAATAATTTATGATTTTAAAGAAGAGACTTTAACCTAAAGAAAAGCCAAATCTATGCATATATGTCAGTTGTCAGTGCTGCAGCCCCATATAAATGTTATCGGTTAAATCTGACATACTTTCAGATCTCTAAGTGCTTTCAAGGGAGAAGTTGTACCTTATATGGTGAGAAAACAAAGCAGTTACCAGCCATCAAAAACCAGCACTCAAGAGATCTCAGGTGAGTTACCCAAGTCCCACCTGAGTCATTCTAAGAATGGTAAATTTGTATGATGTTGATAGATAGTAAGGCTGCAAGTGAGGCCGAAATTTCGCCTTGATTCCTCATTTTTGAAGAATTGCCTTGGACTAGGCTTATCGCCTGATTTTCGCACACGAAATAAACTGTATCATATTTTGACATATTACACCTTATAAAACGGTTGAAATACCTACCACAGGAAAGAATGTTCATATTTCATGAAATTTTGGAATAAAGACGCATTTATAATGCAAAATACAGGAAAATTTAATCATTTTTTTACCCCACAGCCCTTAAGGGCTGTCGGGGTATTGTTTTCACCCATGATGTCCGGATGGGCGGGCGGTTGGGTGGGCGGCAGGAAAAAGTTTGTCCGGCCTGTATCTCAGACCTTGAGGTCATAGTGACCTTGATCTATAAAATCTTGTCCAGGCTATATCTGGGCAACCGTAAGGTGTAGGAAGTTGATACTTGGTAGGGACATTGGTTAGGGGGTGTAGGTGTGCAACGTCATGGTGTGACCTTGATTTGACCTTTGACCTTGCCATAGTGACCTTGACTTATAAAATCTTGTCCGGGCTATATCTCGCAAACCGTAAGGTGTAGGAAGTTGATACTTGGTAGGGACATTGGGTAGGGGGTGTAGGTGTGTGCAACATCATGGTGTGACCTTGATTTGACCTTTGACCTTGCCGTTGTGACCTTGACCTATAAATTCTTGTCCAGGCTATATCTCGGAAACTGTAAGGTGTAGGAAGTTGATACTTTGTATGGACATTAGTTAGGGGGTGTAGGTGTGCATCGTCATGGTGTGACCTTGATTTGACCTTGCTGTAGTGACCTTGACCTATAAAATCTTGTCCGGGCTATTTCTCGGAAACCGTAAGGTGTAGGAAGTTGATACTTAGTAGGGACATTGGCTAGGGTGTGTAGATGTAAAACGTCATGGTGTGACCTTGATTTGACCTTTGACCTTGCCGTAGTGACCTTGACCTATAATGCCTTGTCCGGGCTATGTTTCGGAAACCATAAGGTGCAGGAAGTTGATATTTGTTAGGGACATTGGTCGTAGCCTCATAGGTGTGCAACGTCATGGTGTGACCTGGATTTGACCTTTGATCTTGCATATCTGATGCTATTTTATCTCTCTACAGAGATATGCGATACTATTTTATCTCTCTTATATCTGTCATATCTTTTTACTTGAATCTTGGTTGGTGTACCTTTGGGTGTCTTTTGATGTAGATTAAGCACTGTTAAAGTCATATCAGAATTCATTAAGGGTTTTACTTTTGCAACATCCCATTGTAACAGATGGTATTGCATCAAGTGAGTCACAGATTGTTTCCCCAACTCCACATATAAGCATGTATTGCCACATCTGTATGTATGGGTAATATTCAAAACATTCAAACCATAATTCGACCATACATAATTGTGATATTTTCATTGACAGCTATTCTCCAGCTAAGAAATTTTACAGCTTCATAACTTTTAGTCCACTGAATTGTCTTGTTTTAATACTTAATCTTTACATGCAGTTCTCTGAAAGTTTTCCAATCTGCGTACTGTTTCACTACTTCTATATCTCATGGTATTGAAAAATATTTCCCCAGACTGTGGTGTACAGGCATCTCTGATGCAATTTTACATAGCGAGATATGAGGCATCTTCGAAATATGTTCTAATAAAATGCCATCTTATAAAAACATTGTTACACACATATTTAACATTCGCAAATGTGAAAAGTAAAAGTGAAAACGGAAACACCTTATATTAGAAAAACATAAATTAATATTCATATATTTAAAGAAAAATCAAACTTTGTAGTAGATTTTACGTCTATTTTTAGTTGTTTTTGAAGTCCCGGTTCACTTTCCTTGATTCAAGTATTAAACTGAATCATTTCATTTCCGATTAACCGAAGAATTGTTGCAGCCCTGATAGATAGAAGGTCAAAGTTGGGGTTTCATTCCCCTTGAGCATCTGTGGTCATATCGAGACAGGCCCTTAGTACATCTCACATGTTTTTATAAGCTGAATTCGAACCCACAACCACAGGGATAAAAACCAAAAGATCAAATGCCCAACTTGTTACAGTAAGAAATCAAAAATTTGCCACATATCTGAAATTCGCCACAATTGGAAATACTAGTCAAATAAATTAATTAAGGTGAGATTTGTTGAATGTATAGTAGATTAAGGCTTTTTGAACTGAAAAAATACCGAGTTTAGCACAAAATATCATTTTTTTTTCATAGAAGTAAGTAAGGTTCTAGAGGTGGCGAATTTTAGATTTCTGGCGAATTTTTGGCCTTACTCGAATAGGGCAGGGTCAATAGCATATTTTCCTTTTTGGTATCCTGCCAATGCAAATAGTTTCGGTTTTGGGATACCAGAAAAGTTGTGTTCAAGCATATCCCTAACAAATAGTCCCACTAACAGGAAATAAAGTTGATGAAAACAAAAGGTGGCAGGTATGCTCAAAGAAATCACAACAAGTCCATAAAAACTTGAGATAAAAGATTATTATTTCTTAAGATTTAGAGTTTGTTCATAGTATTAAAGTGAAATGGTATCTAGACTGAGATACGGGTGTTACTGACCCTGCCCTACTTGTCAACCACTTGGCCAGAGAGGACTCTATGTTATGGGTAGAAAACCATGGAGGTAAAGGCAGCAGTCTTTTTTTTCAGGAAATTTTTTTTTGCTCTTGAAATGTTAGGCCAGAATGTTCCCTTTCTATTTTTACAAAATTGCCATAAGTTGTAAATTATAGAAAGCCTTGGAACATGGCTGTGCTTAGAGCAAAGTAACTATTCATGTTCATCCATCTGTTATTGTTTTACTTTCTTTACTCTGGTTATCCGAGTAAAAAAATCTGAATATTTAAGAGTTTTAATGCTTGGTACACTGGTGTCTTTCTTTACAGGGGAATATATAAATGTTTGGCAGCAAGTTTGACAACTAACCCATGACAATCCTTTCAAGTTAATAAATGAATTCTGGGTCACTAAATGCCATAAAAATATGCTAGGCTTACATGGGTCATTAAAATCCAAAGTTGAGAGGTCAAATAGGTATATAAAATCGATCGTTCTTCTGTCAAATGGAAATTAAAAATAAACATTTCCACACATATATGGAAGGTGCCACACAGTTAAATTAATATGCATGTCAGTGTGAAACTACATGTCTGTAAAGGATTTCACTGTAAAACAGATAATCTACAATCCCTCACCAGACAGTTTGGGTTGATTCTTCTTGTAGATAACATTACTAAATACACACAAAAAAAAATAAATTTTCATCCTGGAATGAGTGTATCTGGTTTTTTTTTAACCAAGCAGGTGCAGAGGTGAGTCACAGTGGGGGTGATGACAGTATCACTCTACTGATAAGTGAGATGTCCACATTCAGTAACACCAAAGAGAAGGATGTCCTCAAGTGTTGCTGTCATGTAATGGAACAGGGATTCTGCCTTAGAGCCAACTCCATTCTCACCTACTGTGAAGCAAATAGGCAGGTATGTTACCTTTGGTGTTTTACATCCAGTTCAACAGCCAGGGTCATATTGGGACAGGTCCTCAACATTGCCACTTGTGGAACTCGAACCCACAAAGAGGAGACAGGCTGTGGTTAGATGCCAAACCTGCTGACCCACTGAGGACCTCTGTGTGTTACCATATTGTTGTAAACAGATATTAACCTGTATAAAATGCCTCAAAATAAACCCTGATGAATTATATATAAACTTATAAAGTAGTTATAAATTGCAACAGTCTTTCAAAAAACTACTCAGTGAGTAATTGGGGGAAGAAAAATATGGAATAAATATTAAAACAGTGATAATATGCACCCATTTTATTACACTACAATAGCTTACCATGTGGGACTCAATGCTGTACTCGGATGGCCACAAGGCATCATGGTCAACGTCTAAGAAAAATAGACATTTATAGTTGGCCGTAGCCTCTCGTTGTCGTCACGTGATAACTTCTGACCAATCGTCCTACTTTCTCGTTGGCCACGTCGACTGGTAGCAGTTTGTAAACATACAGACATTTTCTTTTATATCTCAGCTTTTCTTGTTTTCACGTGTTTTGAGTTTTCCGCGGTTCAGGCCCTTTATATTCTACGTCTTTTATTGCGTTTAAAATGTCCATCCATCAAACGAATAAAGACAAACCGAGAGCTCTAAAATGCCGCCATTTTTGTTTTAGTTTCGATTTACACAACTATTGCCCTACCTGTAGGGAGGCTGGCAAGGGTGATGACCCGTCACCTTTGAAACGCCCTGTGATATCTGTGCGTCTTTCACAGATGACCAGATGAAGAAAATTCAGCACAGGAAACTCTTATCTTAAAAAAACAAGAGGCAGACACTAATACAAAAGATGATGAACTTGATCTCTTGGGCAAAGGCGACGGGAATTCCTTCACTGGCTCAAATGCAGACCTCGAGAGTGCTGCTGACAATCTTTTTACCTCACCCCCCTGTCCTCAGCCCCTTCCTTTCAGTTCTTTATCACTTAAAACACCAGCCAAATCTGTCCCACCCACCCCAGGTACTGCCTCGCAACACAAAATTGAAACAAATCTTGAAAAATCTCTGGGCAATTCTTTAAATATTCATTTACAGCAACAAATGGGTTCCTTCCAGGCATCCATGTTGGAAGCTTTTCAGTGGCTCCGAGAGGAGTTGACTGCTAAAAAGCAAACAGAGGTGGATCAGACCTCGTTTCTTGCTTCCAAGCCTGGTACATCCAGTACTGCTGTAAATCTGGACCTACCCCCTCCGAGACCTAGAACTAACATACCAACCGAGGATATGGATGTGGACTACGGTCCAGCACTCCCTCCTTGTCTCGTACTTGACCAGCATGATACCTCGGATCAGTACGTTGCTACATCTGAACTACCTCCGAATAGCCACTCTCACAGTAGGCATGAAATTGAATCCAGGTCTGCCTCGGATCAATCTAATGAGGAATCCGATGAACCTTGGATCCCTTCTACCAAACCTAAAAAGCACTCTGATAAGAGTAAACACAAATCAAGGTCTAGATATGTGTCATCTTCTTCAGGGGAGGATCAGTCCCCTGTAGCCAGACACAGGTCTTCTAAGCCCTCTGGGGCTCAGCCCTCAGGGGCTGTTTCTGAGCAAGACCTCCCTCAACATGATCCAGACCCCCCTTATTATAGGGAAGTAGCTCTGTCTGACATTCCCTCACAGTACGCTGAAGAGGTGGACACTTTTAGGCGCATTCTTTCCCTCCCTGACCCCAGGGAGTCTATGCTTAGGTCCTCAACTTCAGTCATGGGTCTGGACGATGAGAAAGGCCATCAAGAGCTCAGACCTAGAGGTCCTTCCTCTATTCTTCCACTTAGCTCAGTTATCAAGGACGCCTTTGATAAATTTCAACATGACTTTAAGGCTGCTAATTTACCCTAGGGTAAATACGTCAAGCCGCCTCCATCCACTTCTAAGTGGTACAGGGTGGGACAGCCCTGTTATCAGAACAAATATCAGGAGTTGAATACAGATTTCGCCAAAATCTGTATTACTCCTAAACCCTCTGGGGCCCCTATGGGCAAGGTCCCCCTATCAATTCTCAAAGAATTGGAGCATCAGGCTAGGCAAAATATCTCAACCCTCAATTTCTCCGCTGCCTTTGCTAAAACTTCTTCTTCTTGCAATGCTTCCCTTGAGAAGTGTCAACATAGCATTAAGTCAACTGTCAAGAAGATTAAGTCACAGATCCAAAAAGGTGCCAATCCTGAAAAAGCAGCAAAGCGGGCATATGAGGAAGTCTGTGAGTACATGTATTTTTGGAATAAGACAGTTCTTATTCAACACAGGGCCCTTACATGCCTCAGCAAATCCCTAGCCCATATTCTCCAGAGGGAATTATATTCTATGGCTAATACCGGCTTGCTTAGGCGCGAAGCCGAAATGACCCTCTTACAACCTCAATTGGGGGAAACGAGACGCCAAGAACTCAGGAACTCGTCCTTTTGGGACCCTTCCTTGTTCCAGTCTCAACTTGTGAAGGAAGGAGAAGACTTTCTCCTCAAAAAAAGGCACCTCTAAAGACTCTCAGGGTTTCGCACCCTATCAGAATAAGCCTTTTCGTGGTCCCCACAACAAGAGAAGAGGCTCCTACAGGAAACGCCCCTATGGGGGCAACTCCTCACAAAGCAGTAACCAATCGTTTTCCTCAGGAAGGGGGAAACCGAACTTCAGAGGCTCCAGGGGTCGTTTTCGACCCCATAATAGGGGAAGAGGGCGTGGAAACCCCTCTTCCCAATGACTCCTCCAAAGCCTCACTCAGTCCACCAGTAGGAGGTCGCCTCCATTCTTTCAGGAGAGACTGGTAAACAAACAAATGTTCTCCAAACGTGTTAAACATTATCACCAATGGCTACGTACTGCCATTCCTTTCAAAGCCAAATTTGGTCAGATTCCCTCTGATCCTGTCAGAGTACAAGGCCCATCAAAAAGACCAACCCCCTGCCACTTGTCTCTTCTGTCAAAGAACGCAATCGAAAGGGTGGAAAATGTAAAATCTCTCGGGTTTTACAGTCGCCTGTTCCTAGTACCCAAGCCTCACCAAAGGTGGAGGTCAGTCATAGACCTAAGCAGGCTCAACACTTTTCTACAGGTAGAAAAGTTCAAAATGGAAACTCCAGAGTCCATCAGGACCTCCCTGATTCCAGGGGAGTGGGTATCGTCGATAGATCTGTCGGACGCTTACCTACACATCCCCATCCATCCAAACTCAAGGAAATACCTAAGGTTTTGCTACAAGTCACAGGTGTTCCAGTTCACCTCCCTCCCATTCGGACTAGCCACAGCCCCCCAGGTCTTTACAATGATTGTAAAGGAAGTGAAACTAATGGCCCTTTCCAGAGGACTCAGAGTTCACCAATACCTGGACGACTGGCTGATCAGGTCCCAGTCTCAGGAGGAAGCCCAAGTGAACACTCAGGCGGTGGTAGACCTAACTCAGTCCTTGGGTTGGATGATAAATCAGGAAAAATCAGAACTGAAACCTACTCAGGTGTTTTCGTTCGTGGGCTACGAATACCATCTAGATTCAGCCCTTGTAAAACCCACTCAAGAGAGAGGGCTCAAACTTCAGGATTTGATCCTAAGACTCAAGTCAAAACATGTTTTGACTGCTAGATGTTTGATGTCTCTAATTGGGTTGCTTGCCTCAATGGAGAAAATGGTCCCGGAGGGACGCCTTCACATGAGACCTTTTCAGTTTCATCTCAAGGAGCACTGGAGATATCCTCAGTCACTGGACAACCTCCTTCCTTGGACAGAAGCCATTGCAGCCCACCTAGACTGGTGGCAAAATCCCTCAAACGTGATGAAAGGTGCAGACCTTCATCCCAAAGACCACAGTATCCAACTCTTTACCGACCCCTCAAATGAAGGTTGGGGCGCTCACTTAGATCAAAATTCTACAAAGGGTCTGTGGTCAGATCGGGAAAAAAGGCTACACATGAAGGCGGTCTCACTGGCCCTTCAAGACTTCAAGGACCAGTGCCAGAACCAAACAGTGCTAGTTGCGACGGACAACTCAACAGTGGTAGCCTACATCAACAAACAAGGAGGAACTCACTCAGCAGAGATGTGTGCTCTCCTGTGGAAGATTATGACCTGGTGCCATCACTATCACATAACATTGAAAGCCAGACACATTCCAGGGTGCCTGAATGTGATGGCCGACCTCCTGTCCAGGTCAAACCAAGTGCAGTCAACAGAATGGTCACTGCATCCGCAGGTGTTCAAACAGATCTGCCAAAGGTGGTTCACACCTCATGTAGACTTATTTGCCACTCATCTGAACCACAAACTTCCACTGTACGTATCTCCTGTCCCAGACCCAAAGTCTTGGGACATAGATGCTCTGAACATAAACTGGACGAGTATCACTGCCTATGCTTACCCTCCTACGGCTCTCCTTCACAAGGTGATCCAAAAGATCAAGCAATGCCATTGCCTGATCATCGTAATAGCCCCAGGCTGGCCAGGGATGCCCTGGTTCTGGGACCTAGTGCAGCTGTCAACAGAGATCCCACTACAACTCCCAGTGCAAACGACCGTACTCAAACAGTCCCACAGGTATGTGTTCCACAACAACCCACAACAGCTGAACCTCCACGCCTGGTGTCTAGGAGCGGACAACTCCAAGAACAAGGCTTCTCTGTGGAGGTGGCAGAGAGAATTGCTGCTCCTCAGCGGTCATCAACAAGGACCATCTACAAGTCAAAGTGGGCCCTATTTGAAAAATGGTGCAGAGAAAATTCGGTGGATTTCTCCACTCCATCTGTGAAACAAATCTCAGATTTTTTCATGTACCTGTACCAAGACCTAAACAGGCGCCCCTTGACCATTGATGGTTACAGGACTGCAATCGTTGACACTTTGGGCCCAACGGCCCACCATATTGCACACAATGCAGACCTTCATAGGTTACTCTCCAGTTTCCACAGGGATCGTCCAAAAAGTTCCAGAAATCTTCCTAAGTGGAACCTTTCTGTTGTTCTCAATGAGCTCACAAAAGCACCCTTTGAGCCTATGAAAGACACAGACCTCAAACATCTTACCCTCAAAACTGCTTTCTTGCTAGCTTTGGCCTCCGGTAAACGCCGCAGCGAAATCCATGCCTGGGTCACAAACAAAGTATCTAATCTAGGCCAATGGGAAAAGGTGGCCTTGTTCCCTTCTTCTGATTTCATAGCCAAAAACCAACTAGCAAGAGAAGGTTCTCAAAGTGTGTCTCCAGTGACTATTCCTGCTTTGACTACCATTGTAGATAGACAATTCAAAGAAGACAGGACCCTGTGTCCGGTGCGGGCCCTGAGGTACTATTTGGACCAAACCAAAGACCTGAGAGGGTCTCGTTCCCTCCTTTTCATCTCCTTCAAGAAAGGACATACCTCAGACATCAGACCCGCTACTCTCTCTTCCTGGTTGAAACAAACCATCCTACTTTGTTATAAACAAGCAGACCAACAAGCCTTGGACTTGGTCCAA
Organism: Sabellastarte sp. h YS-2021; assembly: GCA_964017235.1. NCBI lineage: Eukaryota > Metazoa > Annelida > Polychaeta > Sabellida > Sabellidae > Sabellastarte > Sabellastarte sp. h YS-2021. The sequence goes on along the minus strand of OZ024929.1, from coordinate 75,995,337 downwards.
GTTAAAGCGCATGACATCCGGGCCTTCGCGGCCTCTAAGGCCTTTTACGGTGGGGTATTGGTGGACCAAATCATGCAAGCCTGTCACTGGAAAGCTCACAACACATTTACAAATTTTTACCTAAAAGACCTTACTTGGTCAGACAACGACAACAATATGTATCTGGGACCCGTAGTGGCGGCACAACAAGTCCTAGATCCTTCCCCTCAGACCAGTTGTCCTCGGAAAGAAAAAAAAGGGGGGGGGGGGGGCACATCCGCTACAACCAAGTCTTCAGGAGTCTAATCCCAGGATCTAGGTATTCTTTTATCTTCAAGATGTTACGGGTAAGGTCATTTTTGTTTTTAGTTTGTCAAAGTAATTTGTATTAAAGACTTATTAAGTTGTCATTAATCTCAAATTCAGGTGCAAAAATTTTATGAGAATTCCAACCATTGGGCTGGTATGTCACTCGTGATGGGCCCCTAGGGACCCTTAGACCTCTAAGTGAGCACTGCTGCACTTCCGTCCTACAATCAAAACATCTTGACAGTTTTAGCTTTTAGCACTGTCTTTCATTCTATATAGGTTTTTGGCTCCTTACAGGCCCAGTCTTCGGGATTGGGGCACTGTAAATGGGACTCAGACTGGTATTTCTAACACTATTCTAATATATGCATTACTTCAAATCTAAGAAAAATTGACATTCCTTCCAGTCTCAGCTGTAATCCCGCCACCGGGCGGTTGGATTCAGCATTGAGTCCCACATGGTAAGCTATTGTAGCATAATAAAATTGAAAATTTTAATTATTTAAATGTAGCTTTTATAAGCTACAAGCTTACCTTGTGTGACTCAGAAGAGTCCCACCCTGCCTCCCTGCTGTTTACAGCTGAGGGGTAGGTTTTAAGAAATTTCAACGAGAAAGTAGGGCGATTGGTCAGAAGTTATCACGTGACGACAACGAGAGGCTACGGCCAACTATAAATGTCTATTTTTCTTAGACGTTGGCCATGATGCCTTGTGGCCATCCGAGTACAGCATTGAGTCCCACATGGTAAGCTTGTAGCTTATAAAAGCTACATTTAAGTAATTAAAATTTTCAAGTTAATGTAAATGTGTTAGACGTGCTGATACTAGACTATAAACCATTACATTTACATTTACACTATTGTTTTAGGCCAATGGAACAAAGCAATAGAAATGCGCTTTGAGAGCCCCTTCAGTGATTTTAACATATACCTTCACATTCAAATTGGTGTGTGATAAGTTGATGGTGATCTCAAATAAATTTATTTCTTGATAAAAAATAATTTCAACATTAAAATAAATGTATATATGAGTCTGGCTGAAAAAGAATAATTACCACATATTTGGACCAGCATATCAGTAAGAGAGAAGCTGAGAAGATTGACTCTTCATGAACTTTATCTTAATTTAAACCTAGGTTCCCAGACAGCTGTCCTCCCTCCTTCCTGGCCAAAGTGTCCCATTGGTTCACCCCACTGCAGTCATCTCAAAACAAACTCAGGTAAGAACTGAAGTGAGAAATATGGTATTTGCTACTGTTGACACTAGTGGTGGGGGACTTAGACATGGGTGTCCATTAAGGCTGAAAGAATTAACTGTACTAACTGAATATTAGGTTACTCAAGCACTAGCTTGTACCAATATTCTTGAATTGGTTAACTATTTTCTTGTGTATATCACCTCGTGTGAAAATTTGCACAATCTTTAGAATTCTTAGTACTTGATGCCATTATCAAAAATGTATCAATTTAAAGTATTTTATCTGTATATAATTTGAAAAGTAAAAAAAAAAAAAATGTGATGTTCCAAATTACCCAACAATTGGGTGAATTTTCTATTTTTCTAGCATCTTGCAATCTGCCATATTGTTTGTTTACATCTGGGACACATGCCCATGTGATGTTTCAGTATTCTCTGAAAGATGTCATACAGTAGAAAATGTTAAATGGTTAGTTGATGGTTAGTGCAAGCAATTACCCAGCTACTAAATTATGCTAATAGTTGTGGCCTTAGGGTCCAGTAATTGTTGGTAAAAGTGAACCATTCTGGTCAGTGAGTCAACATTTCAAATAATTGATTATTCCACATAAATCTTATTTTTCTACAATGACTCAGTATCTCTGTATTTTAATCTGTTTTATACAGTTTTGATCCTTGGCCCATAAAGGGTGGGGTAATAGTTGTCTGCAGCACCCTTTCTGTGGCTGCACCCTCACTTTTTGGGATTTTTAATTTTTAGCTTACTGGCCGTTGGCCATAATATATTGGCATGGGTTGGCGTCTTCAGCGGCGGCGGCGTCAACAATTTTTTCAGCCTCTTCTTCTCAGAAACTACAGCACCGATTTTTTTAAAAATTTGATATGGAGCTTCCTCAGGTAGAGGACTATCATGTTTCCTCATTGCATGTTTGTCTTGCCAAAAATGGTGGCCATTTTGAATTTTTTGCAAAAATTGCAAAACACAAAAATGCCTGTATCTTGAAAACCGTGTGAGATAGAGCGATTTCGATGAAATTTTTGACCCACAGGGTATCCGAGGAGTGGTTAACCCAATTTTCAAAAAAAATTTGTCTCGCCAAAAATGGCGGTCATTTAGAATTTTTTAAATTTTTCGCAAAAATTTCAACACAAAAATTGCTTGTATCTTTAAAACCGTGCGAGATAGAGCTTTTTCCAGCCTCTTCTCCTCAGAAATTACTACACCAATTTTTTTTTTAATTTGGTATGGCGCTTCCTTGGGTAGAGGACTATCAAGTTTCCTCATTGCATGTTTGTCTTGCCAAAAATGGCGGCCATTTTGAATTTTCGAATTTTTTGGAAAAATTGCAAAACACAAAAATGCTTGTATCTTGAAAACCGTGTGAGATAGAGCGATTTCAACAAAATTTTTACCTATAGGGTATCTGTACAGAGTAGTTAACCCAATTGTCAAAAAATGTTTGTCTCGCCAAAACTGGCAGCCATTCTGAATTTTCGAATTATTCGCAAAAATTGCAAAACACAAAAAAACACAAAAACCTGTATCTTGAAAACCATGCGAGATAGAGCAATTTCGACGAAATTTTTGACCCAGAGGATATCTTTTTAGAGTAGCCAACCTATTTTTTCACAAATATTTTGCCAAAAATGATGGCCATTTTAAATTTTTGAATGTTTTTCATAAATTGCAAAACACCTTTTTGGGAACTTTTTTGTTGCAAGCAATGTTCCAGTTTAATTGTATCCCCCGATAAAGCCACGATCATGCACCATCGTCATATGCATCCGCATCAGTAGAGATTACTTTGAATTAAGTTATTTTTATGGATGTCAAATTAAGTAATTTGATATGGGAATGGGTGTTAACACTTATTTTATGTATTTTTGATGATGGGCGATAATACAAACTTGTGTTTTCCAAAGTTGACAAACTTCGCGCACACTTTCATATTTTGTAGCTTTGAGATTATGTTGCAACTAAAAACATGTTGACATAGCAATAATTGATGAAACATTGTGAAAATAGTTTAGAATTATTTATTATATTACCATACATTGTCTTTTATCACTTAGAATTTGGCCTTTGTGGTGTTTATGCTTAATGAATTGTAATATGCAGTCCATTTTTATTGGTAGAAATTCTCAGTAGGTATTGATTTTACCTTGCAGTCTGTATTCATCTGCAGGGTTCAAACTGTTGTTAAAATTTAATTCCAGTGAATTTTTTCAAATTTGAAAATTTATAAAAAAATTTCTTCCGGCTATGTTTCAACTTTTCAACTTAAATGTGAACAGTGACATAATGCCGAATCAGTTGTTACTCTTGCAACATGAGTTTGATGTTTACAGTTCAGTAAGTTAGAGGACAAAAAATCTTTGACTACAAAGCTGCAAAGTTGTTATGGTGTATGGTGTTGATAAATGTAAAGGTAAATGAAACTCACAGCAAACATGGCTTAAATACAGATTTGGGTGTCATCGCCTCAGTTTAATATTGTAACATTATAATCTGATGTTTTGTCAAATCTTATTGATCACACAGTATTATTTTATGTCTAAATATTGTCTAAATTGTAGAAATGATAACAGTTGGGGAATCCTTGACCTCATGTCTTTAAATTATTGTGTGTTGCATATATTGTCATATACATTATAACATCAAAGACTAGTGTTTATATTTTCTCTATTACACATTTTATGAATGTTACTTCTGCAGGATATTATTGAAAACCTTAGTCTTAATAACTATTGTTGATTTTAATTATATGTGTGGATTAATCATATCTTAAATACTAATAACTTTATAGATTCCTCGACAGGTAAATGTTTTGGTCTTTTTAAAATCACTATTTTTTGTGATCTTTGTGGTTCATCAGTTATTACCCCACAGCCCTTAAGGGCGGGAAAAGAGAAAAGAGTTTGTCCGGGCTGTATCTCAGAAACCGTAAGGTGTAGGAAGTTGATACTTGGTAGGGACATTGGTTAGGGGGTGTAGGTGTGCAACGTCATGGTCTGACCTTGATTTGACCTTTGACCTTGCCGTAGTGACCTTGAGTTTGAAAATCTTGTCCGGGCTATATCTCGGAAACCATAAGGTGTAGGAAGTTGATACTTGGTAGGGACATTGGTTAGGGGGTGTAGGTGTGCAACATCACGGTCTGACCTTGATTTGACCTTTGACCTTGCTGTAGTGACCTTGACCTATAAAATCTTGTCCGGGCTATATCTCGGAAACCGTAAGGTGTAGAAAGTTGATACTTGGTAGGAATATTGGTTAGGGGGTGTAGGTGTGCAGCGTCATGGTCTGACCTTGATTTGACCTTGCCGTAGTGACCTTGACCTATAAAATCTTGTCCGGGCTATATCTCAGAAACTGTAAGGTGTAGGAAGTTGATACTTGGTAGGGATATTGGTTAGGGGGTATAGGTGTGCAACGTCATGGTCTGACCTTGATTTGTCCTTTGACCTTGCCGTAGTGACCTTGACCTATAAAATCTTGTCTGGGCTATATCTCAGAAACTGTAAGGTGTAGGAAGTTGATACTTGGTAGGGATATTGGTTAGGGGGTGTAGGTGTGCAATGTCATGGTCTGACAAGGATTTGACCTTTGACCTTGCCGTAGTGACCTTGAGTTCGAAAATCTTGTCCGGGCTATATCTCGGAAACCGCAAGGTGTAGGAAGTTGATACTTGGTAGGGACATTGGTTAGGGGGTGTAGTTGTGCAACGTCATGATCTGACCTTGATTTGACCTTGCTGTAGTGACCTTGACCTATAAAATCTTGTTGCACCTTTGAGTCTGTTTTTTTGATGCAGATTTAGCACTGTTAAAGTCATATTAGAATTTATTAAGAATTTTACTTTCATAACTTCCCATTGTAAGAGATAGAATTTCATCAAGTGAGCCACAGATTTTGCTCCAACACCACACATAAGCATTCATTAAATGTATTACCACTTCTGTATGCATGATAATATTCAAACCATCTAAACCATAATTGGGCCATGCAGGTGTAGATAAAGAGTGTTGAATTTTAGTTTGCTGATTAATGCTGTTATCTTGTTATTGAATTATCTTGTTTTAGTACTTCATCTTTATATGCATTATCTTTCTTTTAAACATTATTTCTCCATTTAAACATTGTTTGGACCTTTATATAACTGACAGTGCTCTGAAAGTATCCTGAAGTTTGTACTGGTACAGTACTTCTGTATCTCATGGTGTTGAAAATATTTCCCTAGGCTGTGGGGTACGGGCATCTCTGATGCTATTTTTGTATACATTATATTCTTGGTGGTTTCTTGTTCTTAACAGTTTTATAATTCAGTATATTCTTTTTGACTGAAGTAAATGCAATAATGCAGTCACCTATAAATAATCAGATCTTTTCCCTTTTGTATCTTTCTGGTTTTCTGTGTGTGAGTGAACATGGTGCATTTTACCCAATGATACCGAATGCCTATGAGTAAAAACATAATTACTGTATTCACCGGATGCTATCTGGTGGATACTATGGATTTCACTTTGTTACATTGCTGCTGCTGCCACAGTTTATAGAGAGATTTGACCGTTACTGCTCTAACAAAAAAAATATTATAGCTAGACTTCTTAACTTTGAAGGATATATTAATAACCATAAAACTTTCCTGGGAATATTTTTAGCCTCATTTTTTTTTCAGCTTTCAGCAAAGAGTTTTGTTGGCCCTCTAGAGCAAAGGGTATTATAGGTAGAGATCTCAAATTTGGAGGATATGTTCATTATTACAGAATCTTGACTTGGAATATTTTTGGCCTCATTTTGAAAACAAGATGGCCGTCACGGGTGTTTTTTTGTCATTCATCAAAAGTGTTTATATCTCCCTTATTATTGGTCCTAGAGGTTTGGTATGTGAAGCCTCCCTACAGGAAATCATGGGCTGGGAATCTTCTGATGTGGTCAGATTTGACCATGGGCCCTTCCTTCCAGGTCAAACGAGGATAGCCCAAGTTAAAAGTGCTTATAACTGGCTTATTATTGGTCCTAGAGGTTTGGGATGTGAAACCAACCTATAAGAAATCATGGGCTAGGAATCTTCTGATGTGGTCAGATTTGACCTTGGGGGCCCTCCTTCAAGGTCAAACGAATATAGTTAAACTTAAAAGTGCTTATAACTGGCTTATTATTGGTCCTAGAGGTCTGGGATGTGAAACTAATCTATAAGAAATCATGGGCTAGGAATCTTGATCTCTTTTATTATTGCTTCTTCAGGTTTGCTATGTTCTGGGATACACCGCCGGCTCGCAAAAAAGCGAGCGGCATAATTCTTGTTTTTATACAAACATATATGCATCTATATTTGAGAGATGGCTTTAATTTTTTCAGAATAGAAAAGCTTATTAGAAATTAAATCAAATCATATTGTGTTTGATAAAATAATTAAACTATTTGAAATTGGTGAGTAAACAAAGATTACTTGAATACGTTATAAAGAAAGATTTAAATAAACATAAAGTTAAGTTGACTAGATTTTTTTTAAAAGTGTACAATCCACAATCTGAACTTGAAGCCATTTTGAAGCCTACATAGGTCATCCCTGGAAACATCCCGGTACAAACGGTTCATTGGGGGTGATCTGGAAGCAAGTTCTGGCTCACTACTTGGAAGTCCAGGGTAGCATTAGAACCAGACCTTGAAAGGTTAAAATAATTTTATAGACATCAGGAGCACAGTTTCCAGACCACAAGATATGCCAAAAAACAACTCTACCAGACTACTCCCTGACTGTCTGCCAAAGTGGAACTGCCCGTAAGGGTTAAAACAGAAAACGAGCACAAGAACTTGTCATTTCCCTACAACACACATAATAACATCCAGTTCATCAATCAGCAGATTCAACATATTGAAATGAAACTGTTGATTTAAAAAAGGTCAAGGAGGACTACGGTGGTAGCATACTCACCTGCCACCTCTAAGGTCGGTGGTTCAAACCCCACACCCTATATGGGAAAGTTAGAAGTTGCTTACCGATGGTCGGCAGTTTACGGTATAGAACCTTGACTAACTGTATGTACTGGTTTCCTCTGCCCATAAAACTACCCATTATAATATGACCTGTACAGTGTTGAAAGCAACATTAAAACCCAAATAAAATAAACAGTTCAAGTCTTTTATGCAAATCACCAGTTTTAGTGGAGCTGTGCCATAATTCTACACCCAAGTAGAGCCAATGTAACCACAACTACCCCCTCAGTCATTCTTTTCATAGTTTCTGACAAAATAATTTTATCTTGATAATATATACTGCTCCAAACTTAATCAAAAATTGTTTCTCATAAATTAAAAAGTATGATTAGTACTTGTTTCTAGTGTGAATTTTTTTTCATTGCCTTTCATAATTGTGATTACTAAATCATCACAGAATAATTGTTTGGCAAATTATGAGAGTATCAATGGAAGAGCAAATTGATTTATTATTTTCTTATCATTTCTTTCTTAAAGTTTGCACTTTATGTGGTGGTGTCTGAAAGGCTTTATATTCTATTGCCATTTTTGTATAAATTCAGCATTAAATCTACCGTACATGATGTTAAACAAATGACTGAAAATCAATTCTTGCAGTGTAATGTTACTTGGCAGTTCCAGGAAGATATATTCATTATGTCTAGACCACTTTGGTCTGAACGTATTTATTTTATTAACAGCATGCATGTGTCTCTGTATCAGAAGAATTATGAGAAATCAAGAAAAGCAGTGTGTGAGAACAACACACACACACTCGCACCCCAGGTCCTTGGTTGAAATACTCATTATGTTATGACCTGTAGTATGTGTTGAAAATAACATTAAATGTGAATTAACAAAATTCAGGTCCCTTGTTTTATTGAAACAAAAATGCATTTATCTCGGAAACAGTGCCATATAGAGCGATTTCGACAAAATTTTTGACCCCCAGGGTGTATACAGAGTCATCTGGCACATTTTGAAAAAAATTGTTTTCCTGTCATTTTTTTTTTCAGCTTTCTTGGATTTCTGTATAAAATATAAAAATACATTTATCTCGGAAACAGTGTGTGATAAAGCAATTTCAACCAATTTTTTTGACCCGCAGGTTATACGCAGACTCATCTGCCACTTTTTGCCAAAAATTATTCTCCAGCCATTTTTGGCAGCCATCTTGAATTTCTGCATAAAATGCATTTATCTCTGAAGCGGTACGAGATAGAGCAATTTTGACCAAATTATCGACCCACAGGTTATACGCAGTCATCTGGCACTTTTTCAAGAAAGCATTTTCCTGCCATTGTTCTGCAGGCAGGTTGAATATTTGTAAAAATGGAAAACATATCAAACAGACCAACATAATCATTTCAGCAACATCTTTAATGCTCATTGGGACACTTTGTTTTTGCTGTGCAAAAACAATTTCTTTTTCCATTGCAAAGCAATACTCTTAGTTTTTCCATTATCTTACAGGGGCTAACAGAATGGTAGGAGGTAGTATAACTATTATTATTCTACTTGTTGCTTTATCAAAACTTTCCAGTTTTGTTTATTTGACAGACAGGGACAGACAGTATGATAGGAGAGGGTACAAGTATCGGGGCGCGATGTGGAGTTAAGAGATCAGTCATAGGTAACCATTGTGTTATCAAAGACAAGGTGAAGATAGCCAACTCAGTTATCATGGACCACGTCACTATAGAGGAAGGGTGAGTTTCTTTTACTATGTTGTTATAAGCTCAGGGTTGATTAAAAAAGACAGTATTGTAGTAGAATTTTTAATGCATATAAACTTATTCTAGTATGTAGAGTAAGAAATCTAAAATTCGCCACATATCTGAAATTTGCCACATGTGAAAATACTAATAAAATAAATGAATTGTGGTGAGATTTGTTGAATGTATAGTACATTAAGGCTTTTTGAACTGAAAAATACCAATTTTTAGACAAAAACATCCTTTTCTTCATAAAATTAACTAAGGTTTTAGAGGTGGCGAATTTTAGATTCCTGGCGAATTTTAGATTTCTTACTCTAATGTAATTATATCCCCAGACGAAAGTCGGGGATATATTGGATTCAGGTCCGTCGCGCCGCCGCCGCCGCCGCCGCCGCCGTAGAAATTTCCTTGTGGACGCGATAACTCAAAAACAAATTAATATTTTTTTTTCAAACTTGGTACACATGTTAAGGGTGCCCAAAGGAAGATCCCTATTTTAAGGTGACCTTAAACTCCCAGTAAAAAAGAACTTATGGCCACCTTAAGGTCAGAAATTGCACTTTTGGCCACTTAGAGCCCTGTAGGTCACAAACTATGATGCTCAGCTGGCTGAAATTTTACCTGACAACACATTAATATGTTCTTAGTACATGTGCCGAAAATCATGACTTTAAGTTGAGGAGAAAATTGTGTTTGAGGCCCATAAATACCCCCACTTAGGGATTTTTTGCTATACTTTACACATATTTTGCCCTATAATTTGGAAGTGATAATTCTGATGAGTCTCAAACTGCGCTAGGTATAACTTTGATATGTAATCCTTGTCTGTAGAAAATTTTAGGGCTGTAGGTTTACCCAAAGGGGTCAACTTAAGGTCTCAAAAGTGCCCACAGAGACCCAATTTATGCACTTTTTGCCACTTTCAAGCACTGTAGCTTTCAAACTATGTCTCTCATCTAAGTTAAATATCATCTGGGAATATATCTATGTGTTTTCTTATATGTGCCCCAACATTTAGGCCTTTAATAGACAGTTAACCTGTGTATCAGGACCATAAACACCCACCCGAGTGACCCTTATAAGACATTTTTCACATCTTTTTCCCTGTAACTTGGAAATGGTAAGTCTGAGAAGTTTCAAACTGTATTAGATATATATTCTGTGTGTAATCTTAGTATGTAACAGATTTTAAGTCTGAAGCTTTAATTTTGAAGGTCAAATTGAGGTCTCTAAAAGGCTCCCAAAGACCCAATATTTGGACTTTTTGCTACTTTTAAGCCCTGTGACTGTCAAACTATGTGACTGATAGAGCTCAAATCCTATCTGAGAAGATATTAGTATGTTATTTTTATATGTGCCAAAAATTAAGGCTTTAAGAAGACATTTAACCTGTGTATGAGGACCATAAATCCCCACCCGAGTGACCATTTTTAGACATTTTTCACATATTTTTCCCTGTAACTTGGAAATGGTAAGTCTAAGAAGTTTCAAACTGTATTAGATGCATATTCTATGTGTAATCTTAGTATGTGACAAATTTTAAGTCTGAAGCTTTAATTTGAAGGCCACATTTAGGTCTCTAGAAGGCCCCATAAAGACCCAGTATTTGGACTTTTTGCCAATTTTAAGGCCTGTGACTGTTAAACTATGTGACTGATAGAGCTGAAATCTCATCTGGGAATACATTATTATGTTTTTTTTACATGTGCCAAAAATCAAGGCTTCAAGTAGACATTTAACCTGTGTATGAGGACCTTAAACACCCACCTGAGTGACCCTTTTAAGACATTTTTCACATATTTTGCTCTGTAACTTGGAAATGGTAAGTCTGAGAAGTTTCAAACTTTATTAGATACATATTCTATGTGTAATCTTAGTATGTAACAAATTTTAAGTCTGAAGCTTTAATTTGAAAGCCACATCGAGATCTCTAAAAGGCCCACAATGACCCAATATTTGGACTTTTTACCACCTTTAAGCCCTGTAACTGTTAAACTATGTGATTGATGGAGCTGAAATCCCATCTGGGAATGCATTATTATGTCCTTTTTACATATGCCGAAAATCAAGGTTTTTAGTAGACATTTAACCTGTGTATGAGGGCCATAGACACTCGCCCAAGTGCCTTTTTTGACATTTTTTCCGTATTTTGCCCTGTTATTTGGAAATGCTTAGTGTGACAAGTCTTAAACTGTATTATATATAATTTTTGTTTGTTATGTATGTCCCCCAAAAAGTTTCAGATCTGTAGTTTAATTGCTAAGGTCTCTTTAACAATTGTAAAATGCCCACAGAAACCCAATTTATGGATATTATGCCACTTTAAAGCCCAGTAACTGTCAAACTATGTGGGTTATAGAGCTGAAATCTTTGAATTTTTAAAAGGAAATGCCTGTCTATTTAAATTTTGAATATTAATAATGTTATGGCTATCTTAGTCTTTTAAGAACTTATTTTTGTGTGTTATACCTCTGCTTGCTGAGTTTTTCACTTTTTAAAATGAAACTGGTTAAACATATTCAAGTAGACAAAATGGACACTTTAAGTGAGCTTTAAGTCCCAATATTAATGAAATTATATCCTTATGTAGTAAAACTAGGGGATTTTTAACCCTCAACTAGCCCAGTTTTATTCAACTTGCCTCAGTTAATTTTGGCACAGCTCCTACAGTTATGAACTCATTTCAGTTGATAATCACATACTTAAAATTCTCAATTCTTTTTGTATTTGAGTACCCCTTTTATATAGATTGTTTGTTTACCATTTATGCTCAACCCACATCCCCCACCCGGATTCCCCCCACCCACCTCTGGGACCTCCAGCTATATTGAGTGACACTAAATAAACAAAGGTATTTAGTGATATCAGATGAGAAACAAAGAACTCAATGGGGTTGCAGATCTTGTGTAATAGTGAGAGAGGTGTGGAGAAGGGGAGAGGGGTGGGGGTGGGAGGTGGTGGGCTTCATTACATATAACACAAAGGGGAGTCAGAACTGAGATTGTGTCACATATTTAGGTTGCATATATATGGACCACATATATAGGTATAGAGGAAATGAATAACTGAAAACAATTTGCAAATTCTAAAAATAATATAATAAAATAATAATATAAATAATTTTTTTTTAAATAATATTTTATTTCTGAACAAATATAGAAACAGATATGCGCTTTTGGGATTATGAATTTTAGAATGGACATTGAATCATCAATCATTTAAATACTTTGAAGGAAGATTGAAAAATATGATGAGTTGAGTTAAAAATAATATTTTATTTGTCAACAAATATAGAAACAGATATGCTCTTTTGGGATTATTATTTTAGAATGGACATTCAATCATCAATCATTTAAATACTTTGAAAATAGGTTTAGAGTTATCATTGTAGGAAGATTGAAAATATAATTTGAGGTATGTATTCGGCGTCTGGGGATACACCATCTTCCTTGGGGAGATATAAACAGAGTAGATTGATGTGCTGAAGTTCATATAATAATGGGTAATTATGTTTTAAAAAATTCCCGATCAAAACCTGTGGCGTGAGTGATGACCTGTCTGGGGATATGTTGGCGCCGAGTTGGCCCAATCTAGTTATGTAATATAATTATCCCTGAAAAATAACTCTTATTGCTTTAAGTTGATTTTCCAGCCTCTGCCACTGTATCATGTCTTACTTCATTATCTCTCTATTGCTAGTTGCTTTCCAACCAAATTTGGTACTTATATATTTTAGGTATGGGAAATTTTTCCGCATCCTTACATTTGAACTTTGACCTTTTACAGTGTTATATGAAGTTTTGGGGGGCCCATCTGCTCATCATCAGCCCTCTGAAAAAGTATTTACTACAGTAGGGTGTTGACTTTACACACACTTCAATGCTATCAAAACCCTTGTGCTCCCCAATGATATCCAAAGTGCTGTTTCTCTGTCATCTTTTAGTCATCCCATTTCCCTGGCCTCTCTGATTTTAGAGAGCCTTCTGTGTCTCCGGATGCTGATTTTTTTAAGTGCAAGTTCTAGCAAGGCTCGTGCTTCTAGAGAAATTTTTTTTGTCTCCAGACTTTCATAAACTGTGGCTTAGTGTGATGAGTATCTGTCTGTTCACTGAAGTTAAGCGGCAATGGGCTATGTTAGTAGTTTTATGGGTGACAGACTCAGTGCACTATTCGTGTCTCTGATGGCTTTGTGGCTCGAGCTAGTAGACTGAAACACCTTTTGGCCTTGTGTCTTCTCTCTATTTGGCTGTACTGCCTGTAGAATCTCTCATGTAATGGAGAGTAAGCACTATAAAAGTGCTTCTTACGTATTTTTCTTCCAAATTTAAAGGATACAAATGTACATTTATTTACAAAGAAAGAAATCCCCACTTTGAAAATACAAGTCAAGCTCTGGATATATTTACAGTATTTTATAGTATTATATCTCTCTGCTACTATATTAAATGTATAGAAAACAAATGAATATGTTTTGGGCATTCTATTTCAGAATGTAATCAACCATTTAAATACTCTTGATAACAGGTCACATTTACTGCGGCAGGAAGATTGAAAATGAAATAATGCAATATTTTTTTTTAATTTCCAGTTGAATTTATTCAAATCATTATTCATCCAGTTTATCAAATATCAGATGTTTTGATTATATTTATAAACCAGCTTCATGGATTGGGACCCATGGTTTTTGCCCAAGCAAAAAATCTTTTCTAGTTTGATTATTGAAGTAACATTAAAGTGTTATTGTTTCTATGTGTTTTATCTGGACAAGTGCCTTGTTTCTATTCCTTCCCCAAGGTGTGTTCTCTCAGGTTGCATAGTGTGTAGTAACACAGAGCTGGGTGAAAAATGTGACCTCAAGGACTGCATAGTGGGAGCCTCACGGAATATTATATCTCTCAGTAAGTATAGAATATTATTTCAGAAAGTTACCTATAGAATAATTGATTTCTGCAAAATATTATCTGCCTTAGCACATACAGCTATGTAGTAGTATTTCCTTCTCAGTGAAATCTCTCAGTAGGTACAGAAGTATAATTTTATTTATCAGAAAGTACAATTTCAGAATATTGTCTCTAAATATGCAGCAGACTATTAACTCACCAGGTATAGCCACGAAATATTACCTCCTAGTACAGCTGCAGAATATTGTCTATCTGCATGTACATCTGTCATACGTCTCATAAGGCTCAGTAGCAGAATATTTTATCAGTAACTGTAGCTACAAAATATTATCCCTTTTCTTACTGGGCACAGCTGCCAAATGTTTTCTCCGAATATTCATTTGCAAAATATTATCTCAATACAGCTTTCAAATATATATAGTACATGTATATATGCTGTATAGGAAGTGTATGTTTCTGTCAGTGCTGTTGCGTATAATCCCTCAGTTAAAATCTTTCCTGAAAAAGCAGATCTTGTGTTTCAGTCATTAAATTTGTGTCCTATCTTTTCAGGTAAATACACTAATGAGGTGATTGGAGAAAGAGAGAAAATGATGTCTATTGACTGATCAACCCTTCATCAATCTTTTTCCAAGTTCAAGTTGCTAAAACAAACCATTCCCAAAATAGTTGAACCCATCAAGTATTGATTAGAGTAAGAAATCTAAAATTCGCCACTTATCTGAAATTCACCACATGTTGAAATACTAAGAAAATAAATTAATTGAGGCGAGATTTGTTGAATGTATAGTAAATTAAGGCTTCTTGAACTGAAAAATACCAATTTTAAGACAAAACATCATTTTCTTCATAAAATTAACTAAGGTTTTAGAGGTGGCGAATTTTAGATTCCTGGCGAATTTTAGATTTCTTACTATATACCCTTCCAGATAAGAAAACATAAGGAATTGCAAATTCAATAAGTAAATTAAATTTTTATAAGTTAATACCCTATCCAATGGACAATAGCTTATCCGGTCGGCGCAGACCGGCCCGCCAAACGTCAGAAAAAGACGTCCTGTGTTTCCACCGGCCAGGCCGGTCCAGTGCTGTGCACTCGCCAGGTGGCGTGTAGTACTTCCTTCCTGTCTAGACAGCGTGACGTCATAGCATCTTTTTCGTTGTCTAAACCTATTAGACCCCTAGTAAGCTGATAGCGGGGTCGGAGGGAGGGTCTTGTGTGTCCATTGGATAGGGTATTAACTTATAAAAATTTAATTTTTTGCAATTTTATTGCGTTAATACATCCTATCCAATGGACAATAGCTGAATAACTACCGCTTGGTCGGCGGGTAAGTTACTAGGGATTAACAGTTGAACTTATGTCAGAGATTGTCATAACCTCTCCTTTAGCCTGGGTGGACCTTGAAGTCAAAAACACCTTTAAGGCTATGGTCGAATATCATCATCCGGTTGTCCGGAATGGAACCGTCAGAATCGACCTTGCCCCCCCCCTTTTTCTTACAGACCTGCTCTGAGGTAGGGGAAGAGAGGGATGAGTTCAATCCCATAAAATAACACCTCCTGGAGGAAGTACGTGAGAGATTTTTTTTTTTTTTATTATTATTAACTAAATGTGCAATATATACAAATATGTATCAGTATTTACATATGTACAGATCTCCTCTAGGTACCAGTCTGTTGGTGGATCTGCTGAGCAGCCACAACCGGTCCAAGATGGTAGAGCTCTGAGTCGGCCCAAGCCACATCCTTCAGGTAGAATTGGGTGAAGGTATTGTGAGATTTCCAGTGGCAGGCTGCTAAGATCTGTTCTAAGGAAACTCCCGAGTGGAAGGCCTTAGAGGCCGCAAAGGCCCTGACATCATGAGCTTTAACTTGATGTAGGGTGTGGGCCTGATGGTCAGAGAGCTCATAGCATAGGATCACAGTTTGCTTGATCCATGAGGAGATAGTGGCAGGGGAGATGTCTTTGTCGAAACCCTTCTTGAAGGAGACAAAGACTAACTCCTTTTGTTGCCTGAGGTCTGAAGTCCTGTCCAAATAGTAGCGCAAAGCTCTGACTGGACAGAGGGATCTGTCAGACTTGAGGGATTTATCTAGAGTAGGAGCCAGGGCTGGTATTACCACTGGGGCTACACTCTCTGGACCCTCCTTGGCCAGCTGGTTCTTAGAGAGGAAGCTGGGGATGGAAAAAGAGACACCTTAGACCAGTCCGACTGGTGCCTGATGTTCTTATGCTGCCATGCATGGATTTCACTCCGTCTTTTGCCAGAGCCCAGGGCCAAAAGGAAGACCGTCTTGAAGGTCACATGCTTCAGAGACGCCTCCCTAAGTGGTTCGAAGGGAGCCTTTGTCAGCTGGTGTAGTACCAGGGAAAGGTTCCAGGAGGGTATTCCCCTCCGCCCTTTGGGTCTGTCTCTGTGGAAACTTTCCAAGAGACGAGTGAGGTTATCATTTTTGCTGATATTGATTGGTGTATCACCCAGTTTATCAGCAATGGCAGATCTGTATCCATCAATGGTGCTGGGCTGTAACTTCCTGTCCTCAAAGAGGTACATTAAGAAGTCAGCCACTGCCTTTACAGGTGGTGACCTGAAGTCCACCTAATTAGTGTCGCACCACTTTGTAAAATGGTCCACTTTGCCTCATAGACTGATCTGGTTGACTTTCTTTGAGGAGCCTCAATTCTTGCTGCCACTGCCTCAGAGAAGCCCTGTTCTTTGATTTTTGAGGCTCTAGGAGCCAGGCATGGAGATTTAGATTCGTCAGATTTCTGTGAGGGATCTGATTGAAAGGCTGTGTCAGAAGACTGGGCAGGTTGGGCAGGCTGCGAGGGATCTGACTGGACATGGTCACTAAGTCCCAAAACCAAGGCATGTTGGGCCATCTGGGAGCAATCAGAATGAGTCTCTTGCACGGGGAGTCCAGTAGTTTCTCCACCACTTTGCCCAATATTGCGGTTGGTGGGAAGGCGTATGCATCCAGATCGTCCCATGGAAGGGTGAGTGCATCCACTGCTATAGCCAGGGAGTCCGGTACCGGAGAGACAAACTGAGGTAACTTGCGGTTGAATCTCGTGGCAAATAGGTCTATTTGAGGCCGGTGCCATTGATTGCATAGTTGTTGGAAAACTTCCGGAAGGAGGGACCATTCTGTTTGGATGGTCTGACCCAGCCTGGATAGCTTGTCTGCTATCACATTTAAATGGCCTGGGATGTGTCTGGCTTTTAGAGTCACTTGTCGCTGGGAACACCAGGTCAAGATTCTCCACAGTAGGGCACACAGTGGGCCCGACCTCATGCCTCCTTCCTTGTTTATGTAAGCTACCACTGTAGTATTGTCGGTTGCTACCAGAACCATTTTGTCTACACAAAGGTCTTGAAACTCTTTGAGGGTCAGGAAAACCGCTTTGAGTTCTAGATAATTTATGTGCAGTTTGCTTTCCGGCACCGACCAAGTCCCTCTTGCAGTGAACTCGTTTAAGTGAGCGCCCCACCCTTCTTTTGATGCGTCTGTAAATATCTGCAGAGCATGTCTTACTGGGTGTAGTGGTTGGCCTTGAAGCACATTGTCTTCCTCTAGCCACCATTGTAAGTGGGGATGTAGGGACCTTGGTAGGGGAATAATCTTCTCTAGAGATTCTGGTACCCTCCAGTTGTTCTTGAGATGCCACTGTATGGGTCTCATGTGCAGTCGGCCGAGGTGAACCTGTTTTTCTGTGGCTGTTAGTAGGCCTATCAGGGACATGAACTGTTGGACCGGACAGGCCGGTAACGACAGGAGTAGTTGTATCTTGTCCTGAAGGCTTTGCCACCGGTCCAGGGTTGGTCTGACCCGGCCGGACCGGAGGTCGAACTGGTAACCTACGAAGTCGAAGATCTGTTTGGGTTCCAGCTCTGATTTTTCTAAATTTACCAGCCAACCTAGGTTCTGGCACATTTTGATCAGGACTTGGGTATGGTGGAGACAAGTTTCGCGGGATTTGGCCCTCACCAACCAGTCGTCTAGTTACTGGTGGATTCTTATACCCTTGTGTGTGGCCATCAGTTTCACCTCCTTTGCGACCACAGTAAACTCCAAGGGTGCTGTGGACAGTCCGAACGGCAGGGCCTTGAACTGGTATGTTCGCCCTTGGACGTGAAATCTCAAATATTTCCTGGATTGTTCCTGTATTGGAATATGGAAATAGGCATCCTGAAAGTCTACGGATGTGACCCATTCCCCTTGTTGGAGTGATGACCTGATGGTTTCCGGTGTCTCCATCTTGAATTTCTCCACCTTGAGGAAGAGATTGAGGTTGCTTAGGTCTAGTATGGGTCTCCATTTGTTGTTTGGTTTGGGCACTAGGAATAGCCGATTGAAGAAACCCAGAGATTTTTGGTTTTGTACTATTTCCACAGCATTTTTGTCGGTAAGCTGATGCAATGCCTCCATCAGGTAGCTGTTCCTGTGGGGATTTACATAACAGCTCACGACAGTCGGGAATCTTACTAGTTTGGGGCGGATCCGGAACGGGAGAGTGTAACCCTCTTTCAGGATTTGAACCACTATGGGGCTGGCGCCCAGGTCCTGCCAAACTTGCCAAAAGTTTTGAAGTCTTGCCCCTACAGGTAGATTTAGTGCAGCATTCGAGGCATTTGTTACAGTTTTGACATAAGGTAATTGAGTGACACATGAAACACTTTGCACAGATTTTAATTTGCAAACTGGTTGAACGTAACATTCTGCCAACCCAGGACTTATGCCTTTCCTTTGTGGCAGCCCGGGTGCAGAAACTACAGAATTTACAGCAAGAGGCTTTACATTTGACTGAGTCTTTGTACAAGGAATTAAAGTCCTTTGATTCAACTCTTTCCTGCTTCCGGTCAGTCTGCTTGGAAACAAGAATTTTACAGGGTAATTGTCATTTATAAGCAGACTGACCCTTGGCCTGACGCGAGGAAAATTTTCCGGCCTGCATTCTGCTCTTTTTCTTGAACTGTCGTCCCAGGTTTTTCCAGGCTGGTTTTGAAGACATATTGTCGTAGGCCAGTCGGTCGGTTCTCTTGTAAGGGTGATAACGAGACTCCTTACGATTGGATGAGCCTGCATGAGAGTGTCCTCTTTCTTCAAATTTGGAGATGTCATCCTCTGCTTTCTTCAATATGGTATCTGGAAAGAGAGTTGCAGATTCCATAGGGGCTTGACGAAGGGCAGCCAAGGTATCCGGTTTAAGTCCGGCCTTCATGTGTGCTAAATAAGAATCCCTTCGGGCCAGAGTAAAATTGTACATACAGACGAAGGCAAAGTCAGATAAGTGTTCCATAGTCTTTGTCATGCACTGTGTAATGGAAGAGTTAAAAGTCATGAGATACTGCAACTCCTCCGTAGCCCCACCGACCTTATCTGCAGATTTGCCCTTGCTGTGCTCAGACTGTAAAATCTTCAGTTGAGATGCCATGCTCTGTTGAACTTTGCTTACACACCGACTAAGACCTGCAGCCTGGTTGCATATGTAAGTCGCTTCCCAGGCACTCTTCTCCCATCGTCTCAAGGTGTCTTGTGAGATAGAACGGGATGGGGGAGCCGGTGAGGTTAAACCACTGGGTCTAGAGACCCTACTAAACGAACTGTTCAGTTTTGCAGCTTCTGAATGCCAAAAGGAAACACTACCGGCTGGCTTGTCCTGACCGGGATGTAGGCCGTACCACTTCCCTTGCGATTTCCCATACTTCACAAATTGATCTTTCTGGAGACCTCCAGTCTCCGAACTTCTAGAGGGGTAACCCTGCACCAAAGTTACATTTAGTAAAGTAAAAGTAAAATTGGTGGCACCTGGGTTAGGGGTGCAGTAAGATGACACTACAGCTCACACAAATACATTAATGCCTGCTGGTTGGAGGGTGGGGAATGCCCAAATGTAAAATAATTCTTGGTCTCTGCGACCTACAGTGTCATTTGGGTCACTATCACTCCCCATCCAATGGAGCACTGAGAACTCCATATTCCTAGCAGAATGGCCATGGTTAGAGAAGTGTCTAGCCACTGGGGTAGAACTCTGAAGTTTAATGTTTTGAACACTCCTAGAGTGTTCATACATTCTCTGTCTCAGTGGTCTTTTGGTCTCCCCTATGTATTGGAGGCCACATTTTGAACAGTTGATAAGGTACACCAAATTACTGAGTTCACATGTGATTTGGTGTTTAGGTGGGAGATTCTTGCACTGAAAAGATCTTTTGGTGGAGAAGCTTGTGATAGAGTCCAATCTTTTAATTCTTGGGCAGTATGTGCATTTCCCCAGTCTGGTACAAACTGGTGTAAAGACTCTTTGTCTGATGGGTCTCTCTATGGGAGGGTAACTAATCCTCGCTGATGTAAGTTGGTCCCTTAGGTTTGGGAGCCTTCTGAACCCCATAATTGGTAATTCAGGGAAAATGGTGTGAAGTTCCTCTGTATTTCGGATAATGTTCCAATTGTCACGAATTAATGCAGTGACATTAGGATTTTTAGGGCTGAAGTTGGTAACCATTACAGGTCTTATTGAATCTGTTTTGGTTTTGACTTCTAGTAGTTGGTCTTGACTGAAGGAATGGGCTCATTTAGTCGGTCCATCTTGCGACACAACCAGTCGTCTGTGGGTAAATTTACGCTAGTCTTTCCAGTAGGTTGTTGCTTTGGTGCTGCGAATGGGTTGTCCTCAAAGCTTGATAAAGCGGAGTCGACCTCCGGAATGTGAGTCCATCCCATAAATGATCTAACCCCACTCATGGTCTCTCTATAATTCTGCTCCTCCGACAATAATTGATCAGTTTCTGTAAGTGATAAGTCCTGTTCTACATCTGAAAGTTCCCCTTCCTCAGTTTTGTCTATTTTAACCAGGAGAGATTCGGAGTCAGAATCAGATAAAACGTCCATGTCAGACTCTGAAGCTTGAAGAGTGACCTCAACACCAGATGTAGACGCTGGAGGGTGTTCCACCGGTCCGGCAAGGGACTGGTCGGTGATAGGAGGTCGGTCCGGATGAGGCCGGAGCGAGGCTGGCTGAGCAGTTGAAGAAAGGCCGGTGGATCTGGCCGGTGCAAAGAAAGGCTCAGACGTATCCAAGGCACCCGCCGGTGGGGGTTTCACAGGTGTAACCTTGACCGACTGGAAAGCGGGTGTAGGTTGACTGATGGTTTTGGAGAGCAGCATGGCTTCAAGTCTGCTAAACCTTTCGGACCATTTAAGGTCCATGGCTTCAAGCTTGGTGTCCATTAGACGAGGCTGAAGATCTAGCCGGTGAAGAATGTCTCTTCTTAGACGATTTTCCTTTTGTCACCTTAGTGTCTGGTGTCTGGTCAGATTTCATAGTTTTCGCAGCCTCAGGGGTGCTACTCACTGCTTCAGAACTCTTAACGGCTTTCTTGATTTTCGCACCCGCAGGAGTGGTACTCATCTCTTCTGAGTTCGCTGCTTCAGTTTCACTAGCTAGACCAATGACTGACACAGATGAAGGGTCAATAAGCGTAGTACTGGAATCTTCTAAGGCTTTAGCCTCACGCTTTTCTTTTTTCTTTTGATACTGTGGGGTGGCTAATTTTGCTTTCTGTTCCTCTGTGAGAACGTCACAACTGATACAAGGGAGATCTTTAACACAGTTATCTTCACCCTTTTTCTTATCCCTGCAACGAGCACAGACTTTATGTTTGTCATAACCTGCCATAATATGGCCACACAGCCCCCTTCGCTGTCCTGGTGAAGACATAGTAGATCTCTAATATAAGTACTATGAAATGAAATATGTTAAAACGTTCCAAAACAGAAATAGCCACCATAAAATATAAACTTGAGAATTAAATTCAAAATCCTTGTGCACTCGCACGCGCCAAACGAAAAAGATGCTATGACGTCACGCTGTCTAGACAGGAAGGAAGTACTACACGCCACCTGGCGAGTGCACAGCACTGGACTGGCCTGGACGGTGGAAACACAGGACGTCTTTTTCTGACGTTTGGCGGGCCGGTCTGCGCCGACCGGATAAGCTATTGTCCATTGGATAGGATGTATTAACGCAATAAAAACCTATTTTTATATTTCTTGTGTGTGGATTTTTTAAAGGCTCAGCCTTCTTATAGGGTTAGAGGTGTCTTTGTACTTACGTGTATTTTTTTATCAATGTAAAACTTCGTGTAAGACTCAATTGATCCCTCCCTATCAAAAAAAAAAAAGAAAAAAACATTTCATAAATTGTTAGCAGGGCATTTGTAAAAGATGGTGTTCTTAATATGCTATAGCTTTCAGTTAATTTATGAGTGTAATTAATTTTTAACTATGTAAAAGTAAGTTATATAGAACCAGTTTTGTGTGTTATTCAAGCGATCTGCTATAATGTAAAGATTTTCACAGTAATAATGGGGATTATGCAATAGTCTCAGTTGAAATGTTGAGCTCAAAGATAATGCACCCTCACGACCATATTCTGTGCTTTAGGCAGACGTCTGTAAAACCACAGCATCCTCATTTAACTCTGTACTTCATTTCTGTATGTGTAATTATGAAACACAATTTATAGATTATTCTCACCAGTGCACTTCATAGTACTTTTGCAAGTAAAGTTTAATCTTGTCATCTATATTTTGTTTTTATGTTGTTTCTCATGAAAACTAGGATTTCTGTCAAGTTATTTATCAGCTGTATTTTTTATGTCAGCTGACTTATCAGTACACATTCTAACTTATCAGTCAGCTGACATTATGACATCACTCTGCGACGTCTGCGGACGCTTACACGTGAACAACTTCTCCTCTAAAACTACAAGACCCAGAGACATGCGGTTTTGTTCAAAAGATACCTTAACTATTCAACCTCTAAGGTTATACATGTATTCAGAATGACCACACTTCTTTATAGATGTCCAGAATTCAAGTACACGACATCATATATGAGAGCTATTCACTCTGTGAAGTCAGATTTCAAAACTTACATTCCCTTTAACACCTGAGGTCACATTCAGGTAAGTCATTAGATTTACCACAGGTCATTTCCCAGCTACTGAATTTGAACCCATAACCACTAAAGTAAAGAGTAAGCACTGTTAACTTGCCCTTTGTTGCAAATAGGAAGAAAGCCAGGACTTACTGGAAGAGAGAAATGGAGTCCTCAGTAGCCTTGTGGGTTAGTGGGTTTAGCATCTAATCACAGGCTGTCACCTCTGTGTGGGTTTGACCTCCCAAAAGTGACAAATGCCAAGACACTTTTCCCTATATGACCCAAGCTGTTGAATGGGAACTAGAGCACCAAGTTTGACTTTGAAGGAGAGACATAACAGAAAGCCACACATTCTATTCTTTGTAGCCTTTTATTTATGAATCACTTTATATAACAATGCATGGTTCAGAATCTTTGCTTTATATAGATTTAATATGATGTATATATTTTTTATATATATATATACTGTATAATAAAGTGAAAATCATGACTGCACACAATACATACACACAGAGAAAATATGATATACAACACATGATAAAGTCCAGGGCTTTTGCAATTGAGTCATTATTGATTCCCAGAAACTGTAAAAACTTTATTGCAATTTAACTTTTTGTAAGTTAAACACTTACCTTATCCTCACTATTGCTAAAACTTCAGCCATTTTGAAAAAAATAAACGGCAAATGGTTTCTAGTCAATGTTTACTCTCTGACGACCAAATATGAAGTATAAAGGAACTAGGGACGCGGCGCAGTGTAGGGTACTAACAAGAATATTTCTTTTAAAAACGCATACCAATAGTGAGGATAAGGTAATGGTATTTTATGCAATAAAAAGTATCATTACATCGACCGACTCGAGAAGTTTTTAAATTTTTGTATTTTTCTTTCTTACAGTAATACCTAATTTAAAGATGATGTTTGAACTGAATGAGTATTATGGCTTCTAGTTTGTATAACACAATCAATTAAATATTAACAGATCCCAATATATTTTTAGGTAAAGATGCAAGATAAATGTCATTGAATCATAAATTGTCACAAAACTGTTAACAAAAAATGAGACATTCTAGGATATCATTATATCAACTATATATATACTATATCTCTCTTAAGAAGAAACGATGTATATTTTGATTACAAAATTACAAACTTGTACTAGTAATATATGTTTTGCATCTTAAATAATTGAAGAGAAAGCTTACTGAACATATGACACTTTTGAATTGTTATTTATATCAAAGAACAAAGCCCATAGAAATATAGCAAAATGGCAATTCTGTTTAAATACCTGATGAGGTGCACAACACATCCATAAATTCTGAAAGGTAGAATTATAATACCACAACTGCCACATTCTGAACCTGAGTTTTGTGTTCATTCTTCTACAGCTGCCAAAATTTAAATAAGAGCCTTAAAATTTTCATGCTTCAGAAATATAAAAATTTTCCTTTTTTTTTCATATCAGCAACAACATAAAGGAGGTGGCTCATATTATTCTATTATTAGAATCCCATAAGAAAACAAACCATTTTCTACTAAAAACTAGAAATAGGCCGCCCTGTTGATAGTAGATGCGAATAGAAACAGGATAGCATAGAAGAACACACATTATCATGTGTAATGTCCACCCATGAACCTTTTGCCCAAATTGTACAGTAGTCTTACAAGACCCTGTTTCATTTGTAAAATATATCAATGATGCTTAAATATTTGATAGTGTAGATGTAATTTATTTCAGCTTCATGCCTTTTTGCATTGGTTGGGTTGAAAATTTTGACGAAATCACTCTATCTTGCACGGTTAAGAAGATAGAAGCCAATTCCTGTTTTTCTATTTTTGGCAAAAATTTGAAAATTCAAAATGGCCGCCATTATTGGGAAAAGGAAATTTTTTTGAAAATTGCCAAGAGTACATTTCTTAGATACCCTATGGGTCGAAAATTTCAACAAAATAACTCTATTTTGCACGGTTAAGGCCAGTTTGTGTTTTTCCATTTTGGGCAAAAATTCGAAAATTCAAAATGGCTGCCATTTTTGGGGAGGGGAAAATTTTTTGAAAATTGCAAAGATTACATTCCTTAGATACCCTGTGGGTTGAAAATTTCGACGAAATCGCTCTATCTCGCATGGTTAAGGAGATAGAAGCAAATTTGTGTTTTGCCATTTTTGGCAAAAATTTGAAAATTCAAAATGGCCGCCATTTTAGGGGAGGGGAAAATTTTTTAGAAATTACCAAGAGTACAATGCTCAGATACCCTGTGGGTCGAAAATTTTGACGAAATCACTCTATCTGGCACGGTTAAGGAGATAGAAGCAAATTTGTGTTTTGCCATTTTTGGCAAAAATTCGAAAATTCAAAATGGCCGCCATTTTTGGGGAGGGGAAAATTTTTGGAAAATTGCAAAGATTGCATTCCTTAGATACCCTGTGGGTCGAAAATTTCGACGAAATCGCTCTATCTCGCACGGTTAAGGAGATAGAAGCAAATTTGTGTTTTGCCATTTTTGGCAAAAATTCGAAAATTCAAAATGGCCGCCATTTTTGGGGAGGGGAAAATTTTTTGAAAATTGCAAAGATTACATTCCTTAGATACCCTGTGGGTCGAAAATTTCGATGAAATCGCTCTATCTCGCACGGTTAAGGAGATAGAAGCAAATTTGTGTTTTGCCATTTTTGGCAAAAATTCGAAAATTCAAAATGGCCGCCATTTTTGGGGAGGGGAAAATTTTTGGAAAATTGCAAAGATTGCATTCCTTAGATACCCTGTGGGTCGAAAATTTCGACGAAATCGCTCTATCTCGCACGGTTAAGGAGATAGAAGCAAATTTGTGTTTTGCAATTTTTGGCAAAAATTCGAAAATTCAAAATGGCCGCCATTTTTGGGGAGGGGAAAATTTTTTGAAAATTGCAAAGATTACATTCCTTAGATACCCTGTGGGTCGAAAATTTCGACGAAATCGCTCTATCTCGCACGGTTAAGGAGATAGAAGCAAATTTGTGTTTTGCCATTTTTGGCAAAAATTCGAAAATTCAAAATGGCCGCCATTTTTGGGGAGGGGAAAATATTTTGAAAATTGCAAAGATTGCATTGCTTAGATACCCTGTGCGTCGAAAATTTTGCCGAAATCGCTCTATCTCGCACGGTTAAGGAGATAGAAGCAAATTAGTGTTTTGCCATTTTTGGCAAAAATTCGAAAATTCAAAATGGCCGCCATTTTTGGGGAGGGGAAAATTTTTGGAAAATTGCAAAGATTGCATTCCTTAGATCCCCTGTGGGTCGAAAATTTTGCCGAAATCGCTCTATCTCGCACGGTTAAGGAGATAGAAGCAAATTTGTGTTTTGCCATTTTTGGCAAAAATTCGAAAATTCAAAATGGCCGCCATTTTTGGGGAGGGGAAATTTTTTGAAAATTGCAAATATTACACTCCTTAGATACCCTGTGGGTCGAAAATTTCGACGAAATCGCTCTATCTCGCACGGTTAAGGAGATAGAAGCAAATTTGTGTTTTGCCATTTTTGGCAAAAATTCGAAAATTCAAAATGGCCACCATTTTTGGGGAGGGGAAAATTTTTGGAAAATTGCAAAGATTGCATTCCTTAGATACCCTGTGGGTCGAAAATTTCGACGAAATCGCTCTATCTCGCACGGTTAAGGAGATAGAAGCAAATTTGTGTTTTGCCATTTTTGGCAAAAATTCGAAAATTCAAAATGGCCGCCATTTTTGGGGAGGGGAAAATTTTTTGAAAATTGCAAATATTACATTCCTTAGATACCCTGTGGGTCGAAAATTTCGACGAAATCGCTCTATCTCGCACGGTTAAGGAGATAGAAGCAAATTAGTGTTTTGCCATTTTTGGCAAAAATTGGAAAATTCAAAATGGCCGCCATTTTTGGGGAGGGGAAAATTTTTTGAAAATTACCAAGAGTACAATGCTCAGATACCCTGTGGGTCGAAAATTTCGACGAAATCGCTCTATCTCGCACGGTTAAGGAGATAGAAGCAAATTTGTGTTTTGCCATTTTTGGCAAAAATTCGAAAATTCAAAATGGCCGCCATTTTTGGGGAGGGGAAAATTTTTTTAAAATTACCAAGAGTATAATGCTCAGATACCCTGTGGGTCGAAAATTTTGACGAAATCGCTCTATCTGGCACGGTTAAGGAAATAGAAGCAAATTTGTGTTTTGCCATTTTTGGCAAAAATTCGAAAATTCAAAATGGCCGCCAATTTTGGGGAGGGGAAAATTTTTTGAAAATTGCAAAGATTGCATTCCTTAGATACCCTGAGGGTCGAAAATTTCGATGAAATCACTCTATCTCGCACGGTTAAGGAGATAGAAGCAAATTAGTGTTTTGCCATTTTTGGCAAAAATTCGAAAATTCAAAATGGCCGCCATTTTTGGGGAGGGGAAAATTTTTTTAAAATTACCAAGAGTATAATGCTCAGATACCCTGTGGGTCGAAAATTTTGACGAAATCGCTCTATCTGGCACGGTTAAGGAAATAGAAGCAAATTTGTGTTTTGCCATTTTTGGCAAAAATTCGAAAATTCAAAATGGCCGCCAATTTTGGGGAGGGGAAAATTTTTTGAAAATTGCAAAGATTGCATTCCTTAGATACCCTGAGGGTCGAAAATTTCGATGAAATCACTCTATCTCGCACGGTTAAGGAGATAGAAGCAAATTAGTGTTTTGCCATTTTTGGCAAAAATTCGAAAATTCAAAATGGCCGCCATTTTTGGGGAGGGGAAAATTTTATGAAAATTGCAAATATTACATTCCTTAGATACCCTGTGGGTCGAAAATTTCGACGAAATCGCTCTATCTCGCACGGTTAAGGAGATAGAAGCAAATTTGTGTTTTGCCATTTTTGGCAAAAATTGGAAAATTCAAAATGGCCGCCATTTTTGGGGAGGGGAAAATTTTTTGAAAATTGCAAAGAGTACACTCCTCAGATACCCTGTGGGTCGAAAATTTCGACGAAATCGCTCTATCTCGCACGGTTAAGGAGATAGAAACAAATTTGTGTTTTGCCATTTTTGGCAAAAATTCGAAAATTCAAAATGGCCGCCATTTTTGGGGAGGGGAAAATTTTTTGAAAATTGCAAAGAGTACACTCCTTAGATACCCTGTGGGTTGAAAATTTCGACGAAATCGCTCTATCTCACACGGTTAAGGAGATAGAAGGAAATTTGTGTTTTGCCATTTTTGGCAAAAATTCGAAAATTCAAAATGGCCGCCATTTTTGGGGAGGAGAAAATTTTTTGAAAATTGCAAATATTACATTCCTTAGATACCCTGTGGGTCGAAAATTTCCACGAAATCGCTCTATCTCGCACGGTTAAGGAGATAGAAGCAAATTTGTGTTTTGCCATTTTTGGCAAAAATTCGAAAATTCAAAATGGCCGCCATTTTTGGGGAGGGGAAAATTTTTGGAAAATTGCAAAGATTGCATTCCTTAGATACCCTGTAGGTCGAAAATTTCGACGAAATCACTCTATCTCGCACGGTTAAGGAGATAGAAGCAAATTTGTGTTTTGCCATTTTTGGCAAAAATTCGAAAATTTAAAATGGCCGCCATTTTTGGGGAGGGGAAAATTTTTTGAAAATTGCAAATATTACATTCCTCAGATACCCTGTGGGTCGAAAATTTCGACGAAATCGCTCTATCTCGCACGGTTAAGGAGATAGAAACAAATTTGTGTTTTGCCATTTTTGGCAAAAATTCGAAAATTCAAAATGGCCGCCATTTTTGGGGAGGGGAAAATTTTTTGAAAATTGCAAAGATTGCATTCCTTAGATACCCTGTAGGTCGAAAATTTCGACGAAATCACTCTATCTCGCACGGTTAAGGAGATAGAAGCAAATTTGTGTTTTGCCATTTTTTGGCAAAAATTCGAAAATTTAAAATGGCCGCCATTTTTGGGGAGGGGAAAATTTTTTGAAAATTGCAAATATTACATTCCTTAGATACCCTGTGGGTCGAAAATTTCGACGAAATCGCTCTATCTCGCACGGTTAAGGAGATAGAAGCAAATTTGTGTTTTGCCATTTTTGGCAAAAATTCTAAAATTCAAAATGGCCGCCATTTTTGGGGAGGGGAAAATTTTTTGAAAATTGCAAAGAGTACACTCCTTAGATACCCTGTGGGTCGAAAATTTCGACGAAATCGCTCTATCTCACACGGTTAAGGAGATAGAAGGAAATTTGTGTTTTGCCATTTTTGGCAAAAATTCGAAAATTCAAAATGGTCGCCATTTTTGGGGAGGGGAAAATTTTTTGAAAATTGCAAATATTACATTCCTTAGATACCCTGTGGGTCGAAAATTTCCACGAAATCGCTCTATCTCGCACGGTTAAGGAGATAGAAGCAAATTAGTGTTTTGCCATTTTTGGCAAAAATTCAAAATGGCCGCCATTTTTGGGGAGGGGAAAATTTTTTGAAAATTGCAAAGAGTACACTCCTCAGATACCCTGTGGGTCAAAAATTTTGCCGAAATCGCTCTATCTCGCACGGTTAAGGAGATAGGAGCAAATTACTCAAAAGTAGTACTGAAAATACACAATGAAGTACCTAAATGGCTATTACTCATGTACTGACAAAGCTATCAGTCCCAAATGCAATACCAAGCGAGCTATGGACATAACAATCTTGTATTCAAAATTGTAGTAAAATATCTTTAATTATTTTGGCTTAAATGCACGGAAACCAATGGGTACTGAAAATAGCTGTACTTAAGTATTACTCAGTAAGCAAAAGAGGTACAACAGCCAAAAGCAATCCCAAGCAAGCTACTGACCCAATAAGCCTGCATACCAAATTTGGTGACAATAGCTCTAATACTTTTCCTTTAAATGAGCGGAAACCATGCGTGACGCCGGACATCGGACGCCGGACATCGGACATCGGACAACGGACATCGGACGGCGAAAAAAGCAAAAATAATATATCCACCCCCCAGGGGGGTGGACATAATTATCAGAATAAGAGTTTTAACATTGTGAAATGTTTGGACTTCTATGGGTTATAATGACAAATTGGATACAGTAGCAGTGCAAAAAAAACAGGCAGATTTAGTACTTTGTTAATCAACATGCAAGTCTTACTTTTAGAAGAAAAAGTGCACTGCAAATATAATTTTTGTGGGAATTTTTCAGAAGATTCATGTAAGAAGTTTTTCATATTCTGAGAATTTTTCCCCCAGAAGTGCCTTCATTAATTCTACGATAATTATAAAGTGGGGCAACAAATACAAAACTTGCTATTGTACATCGTATGTATACACCCATGTAAGACGAGGACACTTAAACAGTTTCTTGCATTTGCAATGAGGTAGAATTCATATAAGTTGATTACTATGGAATACATTAATTGCATATCATGTCAAACACACACATGAACAAAAATAAGCCATGTTTGCTGACAAATATCCACAAACAGTAGAACCTTCAGTATCCATAATTCTAGCATCCAGAGGTATTTAATTTTTCTGAGTTCTAGTCTTCTAAATTATTATATCTTTTTTATAGTTTTACACCAAGACACATTTTTTCATTAATTTACTTCTGACCCAGACAAAATTGTAATATCTCGGCACGTCTGGATAATAAAGGTTTACTGTACTGGATTATTGTCTGGTTTCATAGAGTTTACATGTAATACTTGAAAAGAGAGCCATAGATATCATTTTTTCACAAAGGTGACCATCTGTTTGTATTACAAAATTTTACATTTTGCTAATGAGGAGGTTCTAAAATTTTCCAAAATATGGCCCAGTAATATTTTATTACTTTAAAAGACAAGTACACAATACCGTCACTTGACCAAAATAAATATACTCAATGTCATAAGATGCTCTGTACTGTGGTTTTTTTTTATTCAAATCAAAGACATTATTTTAAACCCAGGTGATACTTAAGAATTTTACAATATAAAAATTTCACAGGGATGAAGGTTGGTTGGGTGAAAGTACACTAGGATTTGACCTTGCTGACTGACAACCCTGACCTCACAGGTGAAAAATACACATAACCTCTTGACATCAAGTAGGATATTTCTTTATTGCGGAAGATAAAACCTTGCATCACATTTGATTCAGTGTGGGTGCTCACTGTAATACAACTATTTGTGTTATGTGGTCATCAGACATAATCCTGGATTAAAATGCAACAGAAGATGATGCTCTTCTGGTTGATTTACTAGAGACACAATACACTCCAAACAACAAAACAGAGGAAGCCTGAAAATATTGAAATACCATGAAAAGCATGTCATAAAGGGTAATATTTTATACATCATAATGCATTTTCTTCTAGTGATGATTTCTGTATTGAGGTAAATCACAAGACAATTACTGAGACTAAAAACAACACTTACTTCATTAGACATTTGGTGTACACAAACTAAGCACTAGATATAAATAGCTCATCAAAATAAATAACATGCACTAAGAAAGATTTACTTCATTGTTGTAACTGTTCCTGTATTACCTTCTCAATAGAAAAGCCATGCTTGAGGTATATACTATACACTATGCAATACACATTAGAAAATATACAGGATTCCCTATATTACAATTAGCTGTATGTTTCAATTCACATGTTCGGGAGAGTTATCCATGCTCAAGACATGAGCACAAAGTTAATAATACAACTAAATGTAATCCTGTATTTCCACAACTTCTCTCCCATAAACTAAAATACAGAAGAGCTAGTTAGTGAGAGCTTATCAATGCTAATTGGTTAATTTCATGTCCCCAAATTTCTGTACCATGATATTTAATACTTAATGGTTTAAATGAATTATTCCCTTGTTTTACTGAAGAGCAATGTGTTCTAGACACCTAAAGGTCTTTACGCATGAAGGATGATACAACACAACCCAATTAAATAAATACAGTTGAAACTGGTTTGATCTATCTTGTCTATACATGCCAAACAAAACATACTACGAACTGAAACAAGACAAATTTCAGTTTGACAAATTCTCTAAATTTTATCTGAATTGGAACATTATCAGCATACTGGCACACACATCCACTTAAAATCACAATTTCCTATTTCTGGTTTTACGTTAACATTTTTTCATCATGCCTTGGAATTAAAATTAGCTTGTATCTAAGCTTATCAGATTGTACTGTACGAGTGTTGTGCCTGCAGACCTTTTGTTGGCTGCGATCTTATTTCAGATTTTCTATTTGTCATTTAAATCTCCTATTATGATCACAAATAACTTGATTGGCTCAATAATGCAAAAGCTCTATTGACATAAACTTGTCCTGTGATTCAAACTGGATACACAAATCTATAGCAATAAATGTCACTGCTTTAAATAAAGACAACAATATGTATAGCTTATCTTCAATTGTGTAACAGTCAGTGTAAAATAGTCGAAACAAGTTAATTATACTCAAACATAACATAGGTATTATTGTAATATATTAATCGTCCATAACAAAAAGAAAATGAGATCTCCAGCATAAATATAAACAGTGGTACAATTAACAATGAACTAGGTGCACAAATATATCTTTTGAAGATAACAAGAAAACCAGAAAATTAACAACTGCGTTTTGTTTACATAACGTGCTGCCAAAATTATCTCCGAAATACTCTTGCTGAAAAACATTTACACAATTTTCTTTATAAATTTAAAAATCTTAAACAAAACAAAAGCCGCCTACACTTTGTTCTTTTCTGGGAATTACGGTAATGCACAACTTATAACCACAGTATGACTATGGAATAAGAAATATAATAAAACATTCTTCCAATTATGCTTACCACAAAAAAACATTCACAAGGATAATCTGAACTTAAGAGCTCCTTGGTACTGTCAAATAATCAAATATTCACTCGAGCGCGATAAACTAATGCTTATAATATCACCAATTTTTACCAGTACCATATCTTGCAATATTTTCATCAGAACACTCCTTTTTCCACATTTTTAGTCTTACATGCAATAAAAATATACACAAAACACTCAAAAAATGGTAGTTTAGTGTCTGTTTTTCATCTTTGTATTGTTATGTGTGCAGTTATCAGAAAACCCTGCAGAGGGACCGTAGTTTACTGGGTTTACAGTACAAAAGAGAGTAGGGGGGAGGAGTGAAGGAGGGGTTAAGATCAAACATGAGTGTATTAACTCGGGTTTCCTACAAAATAGAAACAAAGGCTTTTGCTTAGCTGTAGTGACACAAATTACATTTATACACAGATTCATCAACACTGTTTTCCGAGGATTCACATTTACAGAAATGCCAACAGACAACATTCACTTGTACAACATTATTGGTTGGCACTTGTGATTTTATGGTCTCTCATTCAACATTACGAAGAACAATGCGAGATTCCCAAAAGTAAACTAAAAGAATGAGAAAAGCCCATTTATTCTACTTTTAAACATGGAATACTTTTATGAACCTGGCGATTTCTGTGGCAATTTTTTACATTTATCCAATCTGCTACAAAACTTTGGTGAATTACTATTTTGTAGTTGCCTAATTTTGAGGGGTGTCCCAAGTAGTGACTCTTGCATACTGTGGCAAATTTCACAATCCTGATATCTTACTCAGAACCTAAGTGATCATTTGAAAGTACCTTCTACTTACTTGACTTGTGGGGTATCCTTTTTCACATTTGTGACTCTTCTGTGTCCCTGACTTACCCTGATGCTAAATTGCCACAATTTATTTCCTGCATAACTTAAATTGTACTCCCAGTAGCAAATATGCTGTGGTGAATTTCACGGTTTCGAATTTTATGTGCAAATAGTGATCGATGTAATATCTGTACGTATATAAAGTACTGATGCAACACCATTTTGTACTATAGTTGAGGCAGGATGGTAAAATTGGATTTCATTTTTTTTGTAATGTATTTATGTATTTTTTTGTTTGTTATGTATTTAACATGAATAACATCGATTCCATAAAGTGTTTATGTATGAGTATTTATTCACATTCAAGACAGATCAAGTCAAATCATTGATTTACTGACAATGGCTGTGTGGCTTGTTTGGTGTACACAACGAAAAGATTTTCGTGTTTGGCAAGGAAAACTGTAAATAAGGTGTTGTGGATATTACTGTTGAAAATGTGATATATATCCGCTTATCTGTTAATAAAATAAATTTATATCCAGCCAATAAAATATATGTTCATAAATATATATTTTTATATGCTATTTATTTCTACATGTCTCGATATTTTAAATATCTTTTTTTCTTGTTCCTCTGTTACATTATAACATCTTCCATAAAATTATTTGGACAGGTGTTCATGTGTCCTGGTAGTGATTTTATTGGTTGAGTTATTATTTTATGACTATATCATCAATTTAACTTTTTGACAGACACAAAAAAATAGGAACAGGTAAAACACATGGATTTCAAAGGAATACAATTCTAAACTAATATGCAAGTTTTTTGACTTGAAGCAAATTCCTGTGAGGTAGCTGAAACATAATTTTCTTCTTTGTATTATCATGCAGTTTTAGTTATCTTCTCCTGATTCATGAAATTCTCCTTTACAAAGACATACCCAGAAAACTTAAGTATTTCAAAAAAAAAAAAAAATAATAGTACAGTTGAAGTAATACCACCCATGCACACAAAGACATTTGAATGCCCTAGGGTCATGTTAGTGATAACTGAGAAAGCATCTACACTCTTTTAAATGTAATTAAACCTACAGAAAGAAAATTGAAAAACAAAAAACATTTCTATTAAAGAGAAAAAACAAATGCAATTACAAAAATATAGCATATATTGTGATTATTCCATCTATAGCACCTATCTGTGGTGTAAATTATTAGTTCACGTCTTTGGTTGTTTTATTTCTGGTAAATAAAAGAAAGAGAATAGTTTACATCACTGCAACATCGGCACAAGAGATAAGCCTATTGTACATTGTAGCAAGGGAAGGGCACTAGGAAAAAAAACATGAAAAGGATGTACATAGAGCCTCTAACATCTGATCCTCTATTATCCGAATTTTCAATTATCCAACCTCAAACACACTTTCCCACCTACATTTTAACCCTGTTGTTTTAGCCCTTTTATTATCCAACCTTTCTATTATCCGACATAATTGATACTTCTCCCAAGAGGGTAGGATAATAGAGGTTTTACTGTACATTATATCTGAAATGATTTTAAATTGGGAGATTTTTTAGAATTCTCTGACTTTCTCTTGCCTCATGGACTACTTTTTGATATATAAATATATATAGTAACGTACATTAATGGGGTGAAGGGGAGTCTGGATAATTTAGCTGCTTTTTTGTTAATACTGTACAAGGTGAAGTTTTTCACTGAGCATCAGTTTTAGCCAGTTTAGATAATGAGCTCTGATAGTGAAAATTAATTCCCAGTGAAATTTTCAATCTGTAATGATATTTCAAGTAGACACTTGCAGTTAATGAACATTAATTCTAGTGAACCTCTTAAAAATGAACAGTGCGATTTTCTTCCAGCTATAATGTCTACTTATGTGGTATCTTGCTTGTGTGTCGCAACACACACACGCATATCTCGCCTTATTGAAACTTTTATTGGATAAACTTGCCCAGTTATACTGTGTCAAGCCCTTTTATAATCATTCTCTCTTGAGAACGCAATAAAACTTAAAAAAAAACAAACAAAAAAAAAAACATGCAGCATTAACAAACAATGTATGAGAATTGTGGCATACGCGTTTCAGGTGAAAGTTCTTGTGACAGGGCAGACGATAATACATGCAAAGTTGTGAAGGTTATAACTAAGGGAAATCCCTATTTTACTTTGACTCGTGGGATATGGCCATCAAATTTTATGTTAATATATGGCCATTTATTCAATCTGTCACTGAAACTTTGGGTGCATTTTTCTACTCGTCGCCTACTTCAAAGGAACCTTTTATCAGGATGAAAAATAATGATTTCAAAAATTTTCCAAATATGGATGTTCATTATTTTTAAACCTTTACATACTGTAACTTTATTTGAACCAAAAATCTATTTGGAATACATAAAATGGTGATAGCACAAGAAACTCTTCTACGCCAAAGATGTTTGTATGAATCAGACACTAATTTTAACCCTGATGATATATTTCTTTAATTTAGAGGATCAGCGGATATAATTCAATATTCTTTGAGTGCTTTGTCATTTAAAAACTACGTTTCTCTGCATAGGTCAGGAAAAAATATGAGATAAAGAAAAGAAGTGAAGAATATATCCAGAATTAGATCAAATGATAAAATTTTTTACACAGCATTGAACAAAATTCATCTCTTCTATACAGTCTTACAACAGCTTAAATATATAGTCATTTCATTTTTTCATGATACGCAACTCTTTAACAACATAAGTATACATACATAAAACAAGGCAATATATATTCTACATGCAACAAATACTTTATAAAATTACCCTTTACTGAATATATAAATATATAATACAAATAATAAATACATTAGTTTTTACAAAACTATTTTCACCTTTTTTTTGCATTTTATGTCATCCTCAATCTCTCCCACTTTAAAAGATTGGTTGAGCAAAAAGTATGAAAACTAAATTTAAATACTTTCACAAAACTACAAAGGGGAAAAAAGTACAAATATTTGTCTTTCACTAAACATCTTGATATAGCTTGAGTACCTAAAGCTGATTTCTGGTTTTGATTTCTGGCCCCATTGTTATTATCTGCAAAAGTATATCCCCCACCATTTTGATGCTTGAAGCTTCAACATATTAAGTGGAATTATGTCCCACACTTGAAAAAAATGGCATACTTATTGCATTCTTCAAGGACTTAATTCTCTTATGTGCACCCACCCAAATATTGGCAAAACAGTAAGGCAAAAAAAAACAAAACAAAAGTAATCTTCCAATTTACTGAATTTGCAATACAAGTTATAACTAGACAATAAGGGAGATATAGGCACTTTTAAAGTCTGCTATGTGGGGTACTTTGGCACTCCGTGGATGACCTTGAATTAAGAGCTTCAAGATCAAATGTCTGGAAGGTTGTAGAGGACATGTATATCTGTTTTACACAACACATATGAAGAGATTCAACCTTCTACCTATGAGAACCAGCCAGTAGAAAAAGGTAGATAATTTTTTCAAAGAAATGCCTGCAGCGGCCATCTTGTTTTTCAAAATGAGGCTAACTTCAGTCCCAGAGAAGCTTACCACCAATGAAGATATTCTGCAAATATGGTGAATCTAGGTGGTGTAGTTTTCCGCTGAGAGCACCGAAAATCTCTCTTCGCGCGGCGGCATAGCAAACGCTAAACCAAAGTATCCACCGGATTCCTCTGGTGGATAAAACAAGAGCACTCGATGAGTACAAACCTCTGCCAAGGTCCAACCCCTCCAATATTGCTTAAGAGTGCAATGATAAAAATATCTGATAAAAATTCCTGGATCCCAGACACTGATCCAGATCACCTGTTTCTTGTGGCATCATAGGCATTTCTGTAAAATTGAATCAAAATCTGTCCATAACTTTTAGAGTTATCTTGCAAACAACAGACATCGCATCCCACCAATAACATAACCTGCCTTGTGGGGAAAATAATGTACATCAAACACAGATGTAAAACATCCTTCAAGCTATATAAAGTCAACCAGGAAAAGTTACACCCTATAATTGGATAGGACATTGTTAGGGTATTTATAAAACAGGAAAAATGATTCATGATAAATATAAAGAAAAAATGCAGGACAAAATTTCATTTCTTTATTCTTCTATAATTCCTGAGAAAATGAAAATGGGTAAATACATGTACATGTAAGAGGTTTGGAATTCTTTCTGAGGTTGAATGCTATCATTCTTGGTAAATGGGGTATATTTCCATCAGTCTTGCAAGAAATTGCATTTTTATCGCTTTAAAAATCAGAAAACACAATTTCCATCTCTTTTTATCAATCTTCCAAGTTCAAGTCTTGCACCACTTTTTTCAAGAAGTGAAAAAAAAAAAATTTCATAAGTAACATTTATTACAATGTAATCTGTAGGTTTTGCATTGTCTTAAGCTATGTACTGCCAAAGCAATAAAACATGTTATAATATCATTTCACCCTCTGGAACGAATTTCAAATACAGTATCTGGCTGTTGTTGAACAAGAGAACAGACAAAAGGCTTCTGTTTTACACAAAGGAATGATGCAAACTTTTTTCTAAATTTTTAAAACAAGCTACAGTTATAATGGAGTGTTTTACAGTATGAGTCAAATTAGTTCTCTTTAATGTATAATAAATCTTAGGCTATAATTTTATATATTTTCAACCTAACAACGCTGACAAGTGGGAGAAATAAAAACTTCTTACATGGTTTTAACCTACCCTAATACATAGCAATAAATTCTTCAAAAAAACTGTCTTATATTCCTTAAATTAACATTATTTATGAAGCACTTAAAACTAAAAGCATTTGAAACAAAAATATATTACAATATCATATTATGAACACAGAATTTCTGAATAAATATGAAGGATGTGAAATGTATATTCATTATACTGAATATACATTCTATATTATATAGACATTCATTATCAGTACAAAGTCTTGTAAAATATTGAACATAAAGATTGTAACATTTTTATAATAACTTAGCACAATACAAAAGACATTCACACAAAGACAAAACATAGATAAAGAGAATTAATCAACTTAAATAACTTAAAATTACAATTAACCAACATGAAGAGAAAGTACAGAGACAAGAAAAAACACTCACTGGGACAAAATACTACAGTACACAACAATATACACAAACTCTGTATAGGCAGAAGCAGTGCTTGTCAAACTTTACCATAAATGGAAATAGTGTTGAAGAAGATACAAAATGAGAAATACTGCATTTTTAAGTAAAACAGGATATTAGCTACACCCAGAACCCAAATCCTGTGTTTTAGCAACTCAAAGTCAACTGTATACACACACAAGTGTTGATTCTAGAAATTTTGAAACGTGGGGGAAATTCTCCCCATGTCTGAAAAATGTGGGGCTCGGGTGGGAACCTCTCCTGTATCTGGTCAATTTTGTCACAGTTTCCAGACTCAAGTAACTGTTGTGCACTATTGCTGTTAGTGCCTTGGCATCAGAATTACATGCTTTACACAAAATAGCATTTTTCAATCACAACAAAACGGAATATTAGCCTTTTAATACAAAAATAAATGCCTTCCCACAGAACAATTGGTGTCTCATGTAACCGCAACTTCTACTAATTGCATCAAACATACCAAATTGCTGGTGATTACTCATGAAATATTGTATATCCCATACTCTAGAATCAACAATGATACAGAGGAGCCAATTAAAGTAAAGCCAATAGGTAGAACTAGATTGCGCCAACTCGACACCAACATATCCCAAGACAGGCCATCTCTCATGTCACAGACATTCACTGGGTATTTTTGTGTCACCCATTTTGTGTGATTCACAATTATTATGAACCATTTTTCATTTTTTCTTTGGTCAAACCATTTAAAAATTTTTTTTTTTTTGGTCAACTTTAAAAAAAATCCTTTCAATAGATTGTTCCTTGGCCTCATATAGACGTTAAATGTTTACTTAAGGCCTTGGCTTTTGGCACATGTCCGTGAATTGGGTCTCTGTGGGCATGTTAGAGACTTAAGGTGACCTTATAATTAGAGCTACAGACTTCAGATTTTACACAGACCCGGATTACACATAGAACTTATAGGTAATACAGTTTGACACTTGTCAGACATACCATTTCTACGCTTTAGGGCAAAATATGTGAAAAATATGTATATGGTCCTCGTACATGGGTTAAATGTCTATTTTGGTTTTTGACAGATGTAAAAAGAACATATTAATATATTCCCAAATAAGATTTCAGCTGTATCAGTCACAAATAGTTTGACAGCCATGGGGCTTAAAAGTGTCAAAAAGTCCAAATACTGGGTCTCTGGGCATTTTAGTGACCTTAAGGTGACCTTATATTTAAAACTACAGGCTTCAAATTTTCCATAGACAAAGATTACATATAGAAGTTAAATCTAATACAGTTTGAGACTTGTTAGACTTACCCTTTTTAAGTTACAGGACAAAATATGGAAAAAAGTTGCAAAAAATGTCTAAGTAGGGTCTTTGTGGGCCAAACGTATGGCAGCAGCAAGGCGGAGGTGAAACCAATATATCCCCAACCTTCCTCTGGGGATATCATAAGTATAGAGGATATAATGTTAAAAATACTGTAGCTCACTGTACAGATGCACATTCACAACATCCGAAGAATAGTGGGAGTTTCTTATTATACAGAGTCACTGTGTATTAAACCAATACTTATTGTGCATGGCCTAGTCTTACAGTTTCGATCATAGACCAAATCTTTCTTTAATAAGCATCATCAGCTTTTTCTTTCCTTTGTAGACTAGTTTCATGTTCTCTATAAGCTGTGCAAACTGTATATGTCCATCAGGAGCAAGGAGGAATGTTTCTCTAGCTTTCCCAAGAAAGTCAATAAACTCTCCATAGTGCCGTGGACTGATATGGGTGAGACGGGAATGTGTAGTGTTTATATATGCGCAGACAGCTGCGTCTAGCAACTGCCGTAAAGGCGGCTTGTCATAAGATAGCAGCTTTAGGGGCCGGCGTTTGCAGTCAGAGGACGAACCTCCTAAGCCGGGGGCATTCAGGGTAAATCTCCGCAAGATGTCAGATAGCACCATGGCACATTGAACATTCTTCACCAGCAAAGGGACGAGGTTACTAAGTTCATTCTTGCCTAAAGAGTGGCTCAGTGCACACGCCCAGTGGATGTCATTTATAGCAGGGTGGGTCTCCTGATTGTAA
Source organism: Sabellastarte sp. h YS-2021 (assembly GCA_964017235.1). NCBI lineage: Eukaryota > Metazoa > Annelida > Polychaeta > Sabellida > Sabellidae > Sabellastarte > Sabellastarte sp. h YS-2021. The sequence goes on along the minus strand of OZ024929.1, from coordinate 75,954,488 downwards.
CCCAGATGAAGGTTCTTCATGGCGAGTAAAGCTAGCTTATACGCCCGGTGGGGATAACCTCGATGCTCCATGTAGCGGGATATTGTAAACAGCTGTGTGGAATTCATCACATGGGCGGCTGCATCCACCACGATTTGGTACGCAGCCTCAAATGCGAGAGGGTCTTTCTCACACAGAGTGAGGGCGCACAAGGCACAATTGGCGGGGTCTTTGTTTGCACACTGGAGGGCTAAGGAACGTGCACATCTTGCGAGTTCATCTTGACGGGGAAAGTTTAGGCCTAGAGTGATGAGGGTTGGAGGTGCCATTACAGTAGTGGCAACTGTACCTAAAAGAGAGACAAAAAATACTTTGAGTTTTTAAGCTAAACTGCACCTGTTCAGGTAAAGAAATACAAGTTTTTCTACTTTATGTAAACCACTGATTCCCACTAAAGTTGCTGATCTTCCCTCAAAAACTATGCAGAAAAGGTTATACAGGTTTAGAAATTACAATCTACAAGAAGTGTCCAAGTTTTTTACCTGTGGCCTCCAGTGGTGTGAAGAGGGTGTACCAGTTCTGCATTATAGAGATTAGAGCTTCGTATCCCACCTCAGTTGCACAGGTCACCAGCCATCTCACCATCTCCCTCCTACGCCAGCTCATGGATGACAGGGTCATTCTTAATACCTGCATAAAGAAAGCAAGTGGACCAATCAAAACACAGATTACCAAACCGATTTACAACAAAGACAAAATACATGATGGATCCCTGCTCATTGAGGCCAGATTCATTTTTGATTCATGAATAAAGAATACTAGTGAGCCAACTGAACCAATACAGCATGAACATTCCTAATAGCTGAATACTGTAAGCCAACACTTCAGGTTAAAGCAAGAAGGCAGAATACACGTACATCATCATACCAACAGTGAGCTGAAGGAAAAGTCATTCATAATATATAACTAGACCTACGCATCGGAGAACCGATGCAAATCTGTATCCACCAGAAAGACAACTCACCAAAGCCAGTGAACCATCGTTTGACCTTGAAGGAGGTGCCAAAGGTCAAATCCGACCACACCAGAAGATTCCCAGTCCCTGATTTTATATAGGTTGGTTTACCATCCCAAACCTCTTGGACCAATAATAAGCGAGTTATAAGCACTTTTTAAGTTTGGCTATCCTCGTTTGACCTTGAAGGAGGGGCCCAAGGTGAAATCCGACCACACCAGAAGATTCCCAGTCCCTAATTTTACATAGGTTGGTTTACACTCCCAAAGCTAATTTCCTTCCCAGAGAAGCTTACCCCCCCAATGAAGATATCCTGCAAATTTGGTGAACCTAGCTGATGTAGTTTTCCTCTTAGAGCGTTAACGCCAAAAATCTCTCTACGCGCGGCGGCGGCGTAGCAAACGCTAAACCAAAGTATCCACCACAATTAAGAATGCAATTAACTTATTCTATATGCGCAATTGTGCGGAAAAAAAAAATGGGACAATAAGACAAATTGCTGCAAGAGGAATCTACACAACAGTTAACTTAACAAACCTATTACAACCTACTGTTTAATACATATGAAAGCTCAATATTTTTATTCTTGGTCTTATCAGTAATGACTGTCAGTGCATACCTCATGTTGCCATGCACTAAATTTGAGCACATGTCTATAGAGGTTAGGATCAAGTCAATTAATGCCCAAGCTGTTAACTTGGCAAATATTACCATAATACCATAAAGACACTGACTGCCTTTAAATTTATTATCTGTGAAAGCAACAACATTAACCACTAGCCCATATATACATCTAGTAGATTTGCAGTTGTTATCAGTGCCAAAAGCACTTACCTGTAGACCTAGTTCCAGACCAGCATTGAGCAGGGGCAGATGGCGAGGTTCATCTGATGGAATAGCAATCTTAAATGCATCCTGTGCGAGTTTGAACAGTTGTGAGGAACTGTGAATATTTCTTTGTGCTGAATCTAGTACAGTACGTAGTCGCAGCACTTCATCTGAAACAAATCAGTACGTCAACGAAAATGAACTCCCGAGAGGCTTCCAGCAATAGGCTTTTTGTACATATGTAAGAGAAAGTTGTGAAAATTATTGGGGCACATATATTTTGATTTTCAGATAAAAGGCCTTTGATTCATATGAAGTGAATTCTCAAAATTGAAAAAGACACAACCAGTAGACAGAAAACACTAAAAATAAACATAAATACTCTCATGTGTCTAAGTTTGTATAAATTTATGTAAAATTTTGCTGAACAGGTAAAAAAATTATTACTGACCAGGTTACATACACAGTGCCATCACTAGTAAGTATTTTAGTGAAACAATTTACTTTTCACAATTTGATGCCTTTACACAAATATCTTGACAAAAAGATAACCGACCTTAAGCTTTAGTAATATACATGTATTTACATTTTTACCATAGAACTGTGAAAAACTGCACCAAATAAATATCTGGCAACATATCCTGTATAGAGTTTTAGGTGTTTCAAAACATTTAAAAATCTCCATAATTACCACATTAAGCTCATATAAGAGGTAGGTGTACCATAATTGTCTTGCTTCACAAAAATTTAACAGCAGCTAACTTCTTGTATTATAACCCACCTTTAGCAGAACTGAGCATCAAGGCTGCGAGGTCACATTGCTGAGACTCTATGATACCCAATGTAAACCACCGTGGGTATCTGTTTAATACTGCAGTCCCAACATTGTTGTTACCATTGCTTGAATCCTCCACCTCTCTACTGTTTTCTAATACTGGGAGTCTGTACAGAAATGAAGCATTGCAAAATACATGTACAAAAATATCTGATGAATTCTAAAGATTATTAGATGCAAAATAAATTTTGTAACATTAACTGTCTTTACAGAAAGGAATAAAGTGGTTTGTACACTGCATATAAAATACTGTTTCACATGAATTTAATTTAAAGCAAGAGCCACTAACAGTTCCTTTGGTTTGAGTGAACCCTCTTGCTATAATTTATACTGAATACATTTTATAGTTAGTAGTTATATATGGTAATGTAGTCTTGTATGCCATAATTTACAAAGTGTATAATTATTAAACCCATACACTAAAGTCTATTTTTGCAGTTGAAGTACAATGCTTAACTAGTCCTGAATCAAAGTGTAACCTTATGAAAATCCATCTATTTTGTGTTGCAAGACCTCCTAATATAGGATGACGTATGTGAAAGTACACACCTCATGGCTCTTAAGCCAACTCTAAAGGCGAGATCAGGATCATATGGTAGCAGACTAGAAAATAAGTACTTGGCAAAGGTATGCATAGGAACACTCTCAGGATGGATGTCAAGGCCCAGACCTGAACTGGGACCACCTGAAAAATATAACAATGCACAAGTCATCCACAGATGTAGATATATCATCCTTAAAGAGTAAGAACTAACATATGACACAAGCCCTACTGATAATATGCTCATCTGATATGGACAGAACCAAAGATAAAATAAGGTTGGCTTTTTAACCAGTCTATGTTGCCTGCTGGTTAGAGTGTTGGACTTTAGGGTGGAAGGTATGGGTTCAATCATTGGCTGGGTCACGGAGGTTATACCTTTGGACATTGCACTTCACACATGTGTCCCTGTTTACCTAGGTATGTGACTGGATATAATTAGTTGGGCTGGCATCCTGCTCAGGTGCAAGTAATACTCTTGAGTGGATTTGTGCCAAAGAAACCAGAAATAACCACCAACCATACAGGCCACCAGGCCCAAAGAATGACTTTACCTTAAATCGTAACTCTTTAACGGATTGAGGCAAAGTAGAAACCCACAAAGGGAGAGTATACTGCATACATTTTAAATATATTCTCAAGCAAAGAACTGACACATGTAATGTAGTTAATGTTAAACTTACATGTCAGAATAGAAATATGAAAGATATTGTATACCTGTCTCTAAAATATACTGCGTGTCTTGTTAAAGCATTAATCCATTCTCTATGTATCAGTTAAACAGCTTTTTACTGTTTGGACCTTAAAAACTAACAATCATGAAAATAATTCTTAGATGTCCAAACGTTATTAAATACATTGCATTAAACATGTTGAAAAAATCTTTGAATAAAACAGTTTTAGGACAGCCAATTTATTACACAATTTCACAAGGTTATAATAAACTTAAATTTCTAATGAGCCTTTGTTTTTTTTTTACCTTCTAGCAGAAGGATGGCTTGTTTTCTCATGACTGCAGTTAGTGTACAGTCCAGGTCCAAGTCCTCAAGCTTGGAGATAAGATGCTCTTCTTGTTTCAGAGCTTTTTCCTGAGAATAAACACCACTTGGCATCAGACGCTGCTGGCCGAGACCTAAAAATAGCAGGCAAGCCCAAAATGAAACAGGACAAAAGCATAATACTATGTTGCCATAGATTTACAAAGAAATATTAAGTCTGACAATTTCATGACAAATATGATGCCCTAAACCATTTTATGATAGACTGCATATTTCAATTAAGTGGAATCACAAAAAAACAACAGATGAAGAGATAAATTGCTCGATAAGCTTCCATAAATGGGACTCGTAATCTACTGCTTTGATGGTGCAATATCTTCCCTGAAAGTAGTAACACACTAAATTAACAAAAGAAAAGGCAAAAGGTATAGCCAGGAGGCATACTAACTCAATACTCCAGGGTTGTCGGTGTGACAGAAGGGAAGATATTAAGTGGGGAAGATGAAGAGGTGACGATTCCTAAAGGCTATTATTGAGGAACGGTTCTTATACAGAAGGAGGAGAGCTCCAAAATGTGTGTGTGCAATGGCTGAAAGACTTAAGAAAAATGTTGTCAGGATTTGTGACTCTATAGTTGAAAGAAGTGACTTGAAGAAACTTAAATTTGACAGCTATATTTGGTATTTTTAGATGAAGTGTATGGAGTTTTTCACTGATGTATACTAGTTAGCCATGTTTTAGATGTTTTTATGCAATCAACCCTAATTGGAACTGTACTCTGTATTTTCCTGGGAGACAATGGAGTTTCTTTAATGGTGGCGGAGATGTGGGAAGGCCTGGAGGATCAAATAACTATCCTGTTGATGGAGTTTTGAACTTACAGCAGTCTACTAAACTCAAAATCTGTGATTGAGGCTAAAAGGGGCGATGTCGGAATATTGGAATTTCACCATTTCTCTTCAAAGATAATGTTCATATCTTCTTCTTAGCATCTCAAATATTATAGGGCTTGAGTTAATCAATCTCAATACATTTCATTTGTTCCGATTCTTTAGCTTTACACCACCTTGAACAGGCCTCCAAATATAAATTGCAATCAAGGTGTTTTTACAAGTTAACCACTTAAATTAGGGTGTAAATTTGATCTTCAGTGATATTTGGGAAAACAGTAACAAAAACTGTATATCATACCCATCAGAGCTACTTCCATGGCAAGTGTGAGGTAGGATTCATTTCTGTCCCTGCTCGCTGGTACAAGGATATGATGGTAATGTGGCTTGTTATTGCTATTACTACTACTGGATTCTGAAAATAAATACAACAACTTAATAGCATTTTGAAAAGGTCATGGGTATATAATGTTGTGAAGAGATATTGTAAAAATGTTGAACAAGGGGCTGGTTGTATATATCCGTTAGATCTAGTGACATTGTTATCAAACATGATATCATCAGGAGGTAGTTGAAATCACATTCTAACATGACACAGATGTGTCCGTGAATTTGATTAAACGATGAAATACTTCTTGGGTAAAATACAACATAACCCTGTAGCTCCCTATTATCGCTCATCATGGCTGTCTCGACAATTAATCCATTCTTGTTATAAAAATGTAAATAATAAATGATATTTATAAACACATGTAATATTAGAATAGGAATAACCCCGTCCAAAGCCATGGTATACACAAAATTTTACCATGGTTTGGGGCAATAAACCCCTCAGGCTTCACCTTCGGGGTTTATAATCTCAAACCATGGCAAAATGCTGCATATACCATGGTTTGGTCAGGGGTTATTCCTATGATTTATCATGACTGCAATTTCAGTATAGTGATACATGTTCACAAAAGATTCTATATTTTAAACAAATAAAACATCAAATTTTTTAAACCCATTTTATTCTGAAAAAAAAAGTTCTACTTTATTACGTGTAGCAGTACTGGACCTCAAATGATTTGGGATTATTTCGGCATATCTTCCTTAATTCCAACTTTCTATACAATCTTCTGTTTTAAGTGGATTTTAAAACAACTACCCTATTATTACTCTGGTAAATATACCAAATCATCCTGAGCCAAACAAAGCTCTCCTCTTATTTTCAAATCACAGCAACCTGACAAGTGATCTATCAAGAGTGTCTACAAAAACAAACTTCCATGAAAGTGTGTTACCTTGTGAAGATTGTGTCTGACTAGATTCATCTGAGGCTCTGGATGCTGCTAGTAGAGTGTCAAAGAGGCATCCAATCGGGTCCAATGGATGGCCAACCCAGCCATCCCCACTGAAATGTGAGCTTTCTCGGCCCGTGTATCGGTACTGCCGTGAACAACAGCTGTGGTAGTGGCTGCTATAGTGACTACGGTGACTAGTGCTTCTCTCCCTCAACCAATCAGGATGCTTGTCTCGTGATTTAGAGTCACATGATGCTGTGCTGCCTAGAAAGTAAGCATGCATTGACAAATAAAGATCCCATTGCATTATCCATAGTTCAAACTCTAGGTACATTTCCAAAGGTGAATAGATTGTCGATGTATCCACATTTAATGTTTTGTTGAGATTACTTTACAAAATAAGACGTTTAGGCAACTGTAGAACTTCTGTTCTTTGGGCCATTTGAAATGATACAATATAAATGTAATATTAGTATCTGCATCAATAGGTATTATTCATTCTGATATCTACAGAAAGCCTATTGTGATTATTTTGAGTAAAACAATTTTGTGCAATAATTGTGTTTCATACAAAGGCATTTGTAGAAACAGATTATACAGGGTCACTTGAAACACAATACTTTGAAAAAAAAATAATGTATACATGGAGCCCCAATATTTAAAATGGGCTATTCACATGAACCCAAACTCAAGCCAATTCCTAGGACCAATTCTACAGGGTTCCAGATTCGCGTCGGCCATCAGTCATTGCCCAAATTTTGCAACAAAACCCTGAATTTTAAATAGAATATTAGGACATATTGTCCGAGTAGCATCCGTGGGCGATAATAAAAGATCCTACCGTCTTTTTATTTACAAAATATAAAGTCAAGTTACAACCCTAAAATCTCGCGAGATCTACATGATTTTTATTGTAGCAAGGTCTAGACGTCTTTTATGAAATCTCGTGACAAGCCACGTGACCTGCAAGGAAATACCCGGGAAAATTTGTGTCCTCATATCTTCTCATGAAGACAAAGAAAAAAAATAAATTCTGTCATGTTGGATACAATTATACACAAATTTCGATTCACTGAAAAAAAAAAAATCAGATTGAAAGTTTATTTGCTGTAATGTTTACTGCCAGTGGACATTCTAATAGCATGAAAACCTCATGGATCACCATACTTAGGTTCTATGGCCGTGAGCTCTCGTTTCAGTAATACATGATCATTGAATATCATAAAGACATTTTAACTATGAGATTTTTATTATGATTCAGTAATTTTACTTTATTTCCCATTCATATAGGGTCATTGACTTTAATGACTTAATTTTAGCAACCTGTAGAATGAAAATTTATTGACAAGAATTCTGTCCTAAATTCTTCGAAAATGTCCTAAACGTTTTCCTAGTCTTAGGACAGAATGTCCGGCCGGACTTTTCATGTAGCAGAATCACTGTTCTATTGCTGTCAAATGAAATTTGCTCTCAGATAATGTGACCACATCTCACCTGAATGGAGTGACTTTTGATACTTCTCTTGTTGTTTGCACTGTTGGCGTTTCATGTTTCTTACTATGACAACCGCTAATCTCAAGGCCTCACACATGTAGCCATGAGATTTCAGAGCATCCACTCGAGCACAGGATGTGGGAATGTGTTCTGTAAGGTGCCAAGAATAAGCATGTATTTAGTATGTATTAATTCCAAGAAAAAGAATAACATTTCATGAAGGAAATCACTGTATTCATTTAGGGAAGAAATTGTGTATGAATATTTCAATACTGATTGATATCAAATGTTGGACTTCAATATAGTCATATTGAAATGATTAATTTTAATATTGTTTCCAACAACTCACAAAGCAGTACATTTAAAATACGGTTTTAATTTACATTTTCTTTAATGTCTAAATCATTGATGGCCTTGCTTTGAAAGATTTATTTTCAGATATTTTATTAAATCTATAAGCTTTTAAAGCAATCTCATCTTAAATCTATGAGAATTTTGAACAATTTCTGTACACCAGAATTTTTGGCTGTAAATTATGAATATGTAACTGGTACATGACACATTTATATCTACAATTATATAATTTTCTGATTATATTTCATAAAAGACACAATCGTGAAAGAATTATGAACATAAATTTTTCTAATGAATGACTCAATGGACATGAACATCACTGTAATTGTAACATGTAAAAATACTTTGCTAACAACAGCTCTAACATGACTCCTTCTGTTAGACTCCACATCACCAGTGGATCAAGAAAGTGTCAAAGAAGTCCAGCAACAAGATCCTTGTAGAACCAGAAACAACCACCCTTTGGAGTTGCAATCCAAGAGCACGATCACAAACAGCCATCATTTCATGAAATCCAATGTTTTTTATAGATACAAATACCCCAAGGACATTCATAAATGGTTATCCTTGAGATTCTGTCTTTCAGTTATGGGAATATCATTCACTAAAAAGCTTGGGCTTATGCTGGTACTTTTGGTATGGGTCAAATAGAACACTTGAATTCTAAAAAGTAAAATGTCATATTGCACGGAGCATTAATATGCAATAGAGAAACAAGCAGATCCAGCTTTGCAGCATACGATGAGACACAAGGAAAGACTATAAAGACATGTTTCCAAATACACAAACAACAGGGTGTCCTGTCGGGAAAGCAAGAAGGGTGTATTACCGTCCCAGACTTGGTGAACACAGTCTATGAGGTCAGTACACTGACACCGCCATCCTTCTCTCATAATACACTGTAGGTCCAGATTGTCCCACCGGAGTTGACTAGCTTCTATGGCACGTTGGAAAATGGTTCTAGGACCCGAGGAATTGGAGCCTGAAAGTAAAACACAGTTTTAGACTCACCTTTAATGCATTTTGAAACAGGTTTAAAGTTACTCTATAAAGAATAAAAATTAAATATGTTTGCAAATTACAAATGACAAGACCATTATATTTCGGTTCCATATATGACTCGGTAGAATGACTCCATTTATTTTATTCTTTATTATACAACAGCTACAAAGGCCAAAAAAGCAATAATTTATGTAAATTGTCCTGGTGTCTTTGTCAGGAGCCAGTGGGGGCCTGGGTGATGTAGTGGTAACACACTCGCCTCCCACTTCTGAGGTTGGCGGTTCAAACCCTGAACCTCATGTGGGAAAGATGGTAGTTGCTTACCGATGGTCAACAGTTTACAGTACAGAACCTCGACCAACTGTATGTACTGGATTTCTCTGACAAAAAAAGTACCCATTGTGATATGATTCTATACAGTGTTGAAAGCGACATAAAAACCGAAATAAATAAATTGTCCGGAACCAGTAAGCACTCCTTGAGCACAGACCTCTGCCAAGAGAGCCAAGTCTCCCCAAATTGTTATCTCATTCAAATTCTGCTTTTTTCATTTTAACCCTTATAATTGGATAGCATGACCATGGAAATACACTGGGACTTTTTGAAGATTCAGGATTTTTTTTTTATCCATAGTATGATTTAATTTTTCCTCAAATTGAATTACTTCCTCCTTTGGTCAGGCTCTACCAACATAAAAAAATTCATAAACATACATTCTCTAGTCTTAGAGAAATTGTGAACACAGACAGACAACCAAACATAGCCCAAAACATAACCTCCTTGTTGGGAGGTTAAATGGCCAAAGGGTTTTATGTCCTGTTCAACAACCAGGGTCATATATTCGGACAGGCCCTCACCAATGTCACTTGTGGGAGTCAAACCTATACAGAGGTGACAGCCTGTGATTAGATGCTAAAATCTAAATCTACTGCTTTGCAGGCGCAATATCTTCCCCAAGGGGAACTCAGTGCGCTAACTAATCATGTATAATTTCCAAGTCATAGTGGGGGACGAGTCCAGGTCTGTAATTCCGATGGTTGTGGGTGTGAACGTGGGGAAGAATCTAGGTCGGAAAAGCAGATTTAAAAAGGTGAGTTTTCAGGTGCTTCCTGAAGGATGTGACAGATGGACTGGTTCTTACATGGACAGGAAGTGAGTTCCAGAAAGCAGGTGCATGATGGCTGAAAGATTTGGTAAGATACTTATGAGACTTATGTATTTTAGAGTCAAAAGAAGGAACTTGAAGGAATTTGTATTTTGGACTGCTACGTCTGGTGTTCCTTGATGAGGTATATGGATGAAGTTTATCCTTGAGGTACACAGGTTGACCATACTTAAGGACTTTATATGTGATCAACCCAATTTTGAAAAGAACCCTGTATTTGACTGGTAGCAGATGCTACACAAGTACAAGAAAGAAATGAACAGAGAAACAGAATTTTTCAGTTATAGTTTCTGAGAATTTATTTAAACATTTTTAGGCTGCCAACAAGCAAAACACATAATTGATTTCTATTTCATTTACGATTGATGCTGAATGTGTGTTTTCTCATCAAATGTATTGAAAATTTCAAACAAAGGTCTTCCATTTGATTACAAACAAGAAAATCTGCCAGTGTATACCTTGCAAGTACAAAAGAACTAGTTCTCTATTCATGATAAAGCAATGTAATTACAATGGCATACTGCATTATTCATATGTCTCTTTGTGAACAACATAAAAGAGCTTGAACATCCGCAGATTAATTAGCAAGGAATGAATACAACAAACAACAAACTTTTATTTTTCAAACACAATAAGAAAACTCAACAACACTGCCATTAACCAAAAAAGTTTAAAATGTGGAGAGGGTTGTAATAAACATCTGGTTCAAATGTACACCTGAAAAAGGCCCACTGTGGGAACAATACAGTTATTGATATATTTACCTAATGATGTAGAATATCAAATAGTACAGCAAAGAAGTGACACTATGCAATATAAGATTAATGTCTTCATTAAAAACAAGTTCTTTATAAACTATTTGGAGTTAGAAACAGTGATGTCCATAGTTACTTTAAACTGGAAGAATATTCACAGGTCCCATACATTTTATTGCACTTTCTCAAACACTATTCACAAAAAAGTGTTGGTTTTTTTTTCAATTCTCAGAACTGTGTTTTCTACACTGATGAATAGAATTACCAATAAACATAATGACATTGAGACTGCTTTTATGAGAATGTTGCCTTTATAACAGCTCACTTATTAATCTCAAACTCACTATATAAATAAAGTCAAATGTTTGAAGTGAAATCTGTTTAGGAAAATTTCTTTTAAAGGAAATGTAATTATCTATTCCTTGGAAAAGCATTTTTTACTAAAAATTACACAAATATTGGAACTGGTGGTTAAGTAGAAGCTTTCTTTTTTTCCTGATTGAGCACAACAGATGTACATGATCTACAAGTATAACATATAATCATATGTGCTTCTGTGTATTTTGTGGGAGTACTTTTCAGAAAAAAACAAACATTGTACCGTATGTCATTACATTCTGTGAACATAATATTATGGTTTAATCTTTAAAAAAATTGAAGCAAACATCAATTTGAAAAAAAAATTGAATATAATATTGAATGGTGTTTTATAATAGAAATACACTACTTCTAATTGGACGTTATTGGTGATTAAAATTACAATCATTTTATTTGTGGCTATATTGCGACTGAATCACTCACAGTCTGTACAACTGTAGTTTATTATTATTATTATCAGAGGCCAAACACGTTCAATTTAAACAGCAAACAGTCGAGATGTGGGCCTTCACAGGGATGTTATTCATTCTTGAAATTTTAAATCAATAAAACAAACCAGACAGGGGAAATTTGTGTAACCATGGATTTACATGAATAGGTTTATGCTTAGATGAACCACCCATTATATTCATCTGACAGTTGCATATTAAGTGCTAACATACACACTGCAAATATACTCCCTGATAATGGTATATGTACATGACTAACTTGACTCCACTTATTCTAAATTCAGAGTAAAATCTAGTCTATGACTTAAAAAGATTCTTCTGTGTTTATCAACTTTACTTCCTTGTCAGATACTCCGGTCCCATCATTCAGATTTGTTATGTCAGGTCACATAGCTTAAATTTCACTCTAGCAAAGATGGTAGTGGTGTGAACGATAAACCGGTATGCGACAAAAAATACCGTAGCCGCGCTCTGTAACGTTCATGCTTTTGAAAGCGCCCATCCACAATCTTACGTTATCGCTCATATGTCGTTTCGAGGTAAACTGTCTCCATATAAACCCAATAATCGGTGAAATATTTTTAATTTATATCAATTTTCAACAAAAGTTTCCTTATTTTAGCAGTTATGACAACTTTTATTGCATCGAGATTTGTTTACCAACCGCATATTTTACTTCCAGTCGGTGTGTGCTAAAACGCGGTTTCCCTAAATTCGGTCGAAACGCCCGGCTGGTTTTCATTGTCGTAAACGCCCAACCCCACCTTTCACAAATATTTGGTCACATTGCCCATGGGCGTTACAGAGCGCGGCTACGGTATATATATTTTGTGAAATAAGTTACATTTTTACTTTGTACTGAGCAAAAGTCATGTTTATGTTCTTTGTAATATCTTGCGAAAGCCATTTCCAGTTGCCAGTTCTGGTTCATGTACGCCCCACAAGAAATAATCAATGCCAGTAAGAAGCATACAAAATACCGGATTTTGTTCATTTCAAAGCCTCAGTAACCGGTTTTGATTTCTGTAAACGGTCCCACCACTAAAAGATGGTCCTGTAATCCGTGAATGTGTGAAGTGCTGTATTATCATCTGACATTTTTTGTGCAACTTATTCCAAATTTAGGCTAAAGAGGGTTCTGGTATAAGCTGAATATTCACACGGTATTCACCTGTTGTCATATGCAAATAAACCTCCTCTATTTTATGAACCTTCCATTGTTCAAACAGAATCTTGCTTATTCAGCATAGCTGGATAATACAGTTTGCAATGTACAATTTATGTTATTTATTTGAATCAATTTCTCCACAAACTATGTGGAAAAAGCAGAACTTCTTGCATGTCCACTTGCCCTCACCTTGACTATGTGAATTGCTATGTATTGTGAGTCGACTGTCTGCCTCTTCCAATGGACAAACATCCAACACTGACCAACGTCGTAACTGTGCTGTCAGCAACTCTTTTTCACTGTTGGAATAGTTTGGATTTAGCACCACACAAACCCAAAGAGCACCTGTAAACACAGTAAAGCTAGTTGGTTAAAGTGTACAGTTGGATTTTTAACTTATTTGTCACTTTTTTCATTAGCTAAGATCACAGTAAGAAAGGCAATTTGAAATTGTGAATTTTACTTCAACTACAGTAATAATAGCCAAGTCTAATTCCAAATAACTTTTATTAATCTCCACACACACAAAAAAACAAAACAAAACAAACAAACTCAAACTCTCAATAAATTCCTGCCAAGTCTGAACTTTCTGCACCTTACATTTTATGAGATACATCCCTGACAAGCTTTTTTGTAACAGGTCACTTGGTCAAGGTCAATCCCAGGTCAGACCATAACTTTACACAAATACTCCCCAATGAACAACCCTGCCAAGTTTGATGTTCTTCCACCTTACGAGTGCTGAAATCGGGCCCAGACAAGACAGGCATCAGCTGCCGGACACTCCCAAAATTGGGGGAAAAAAGCCACAAATATCAAGGAACAACTACAATTTTCCAACAAACCTAATTCATCCCAGAGTTGGCGACACTTGTCAGTCATTGGTGTTCGTTGTGATCTCCACAAAATAAGTCGCGGGTCAGCCAGGAATTGCTCTGTGATTAGTGTCAACATTCTAGCACCATTTGAGTCACGTGCACGAAGCATTTCACGAACCTGTCAAAGAATAAACAACTTGAATAAGAAATTCTGAGTTCTGGAAATTTAGTCTATATTTCTATGAACATGATTATTTCTTCGCTTTTAATATTGTTTCAATGTCTTGTATATTGTAAATCATTACAGAAAATACATAGAACATCATAACATATTGGCACCATGAATGTTAAACCATATGCACAATTAACAGATTACTAAAAACAAAACACAAATTTTAAAACAGAACACATTCACACACAAGCACAGTGGTCATTTAAAGGGCAGAACCATTTTGGTTGATTATGCATAGTTTCATGTCCTACATTTGAAAACATAGAACTAATATGAATACAGTAGCGGGCCTTGTTCCATATACTCAGAAGACACATGATAACCTATATCAACCTATTTGTCACCAGTCAGACTAAGCCTACTGAATTAACCATGTGTAACACTGTCTGCTTCCTTTGCAAGGATTAAGGTGGTTAGCCTATAAGCCTTTGCATGGAGTTAAGGTGGTTGTATAAACCTACTCGAAATCTTACACAGGACTAATATGGCAAATTTACAGGTGTTGCCTGTTGCCCTGAATGAAAGCTGCAAATATATAGTAAAACTCGACTGTAATCATTTGCTCAGTAAATCAACCAAGATTAGTTGCTTACTTCGGCAAAAATGGGAAATGGGTGGATTGTGGCATTGATGACCAATTATTTATAGCAATATTCACAGAATGTCCAAGATGAACCAGTGCACACTCCACAATGATGACTGTCAAACACTGAAACATAAACTGTGTAACATCTAAATAGATAGCTTTTCACCTCTTAACTTTGCAACTATGGAGTTCAAGTTGGTGCACTCCTTCAATACATGAAATGTCACTTTATTGTCACACTTATTTACCTTAAAATATTGATCCATTTCTTTTATATATAAACTGTATAGAAATTAGGAAAGCACTCCAAGAGCACAGACTTCTGCCAAATCGCTCGATTGTACCCTTAGTGTTTCCTGCTCTGGATCATAGTATCCAGAATTTCGCTAGGACCCAGATCAAATTTAGGTATATTAGACATACTTTTTATTTAAACATATTTATTTGCAATTGGACAACAATCATAAAAGTACAATTATATCAAGTCCTTTTGCTGAATGATATATTTACAAATGGAACGTGATAATGGTTGGAATGAATGAGCACAGAAATGATTGGGTGGTGGTACTAGTCTATGAGAAACGTTTTGTATCTTTAAGAAATAACTGGACTGCATCTATTATGATAAAGTTTTGATTTTTGGTTAACTCTTCACTGCCAAATAGTAATAAATCGGTAGTTACCTCAGCAGTTGTTACTGCCTGGACAGAATGTAATAAATTGTTGCGCATATCGTCATATAATGGACAAGAGAATAAAAAGTGTTGTACATCTTCAGTTGGGTATCCACAACTACATGACTCATCATCAATAACATGGAGATTATTTTTGAGATGCACTTTTAGTTTGCTACATCTCATTCTGAGACAAGAATGAACTCCATTTTCATATCGACTTCCACGACCATACAATTCTTGCCGAAGTTTATGGGATGAATTGATGGGGGAATATAATTTTTGCAGTTCTTTTTTAAATGAGCTTATTGTATTAAGAGACTTCAGACTAGATGGAAGAGCATTCCATAACTTTGTTCCAATTGCAGGAAACAAATGATCAAAAAGCTTTAAGCGTGTTCTTCTAATAGGAATATCACCAATGCTAATCCTGGAATTGATATTCTGCCTTAGTTTATCTACTTGTGGAGGAAGTTCTCTCACAGTTGAAGGAACAATATTTGATAAATAAGCAGGACACAAGTTGTTTGCAATACCAAACATCATTTTTAAAACATGCATTTCTCTTCTTTTATTTAATGGGAGCCATCCAGTTTCCTTATACAATTCAGTGACACTTGATCTAGCAGGTGCACCAGTTACAATCCTCATGGCCTCATTTATAATATAATCTAATTTAGATAAAAGGTGTTGAGGTGCCCCTGACCAAATGATGTCTGCATATTCTAAAATTGGTCTGATGTACAAAGTAAAAATTGTTTCTAATGCTTTCCTATTTAGTTTGAACTTCAAAGATTTTAAAATTCCCAGACGAATTGAACATTTGTCAACTAAGTTTTTTATATGAAAGTCCCACTTGAAATTATTTGAAATCCATAGGCCAATATGTTTATGACATTGCACATTTGCTATTGGAGTATTAGAAAGTAGTAATCTGGGGTACATTTTGTCAGATTTAGTTTTGAGTGAGAGAACCATAGACTCTGTTTTTGTAGGACTGAATTTTACAATCCATTGTCTTGCCCATTCCTCAATATGCTTTAAGTCTTCATTGATATACCATGCTGCTTCAATATGATCCTTAGTAGATACAAACAGACATGTATCATCGGCAAACAGGCGTACATTGCAATACTTAACAACTGACGTTATATCATTTATATAAACTAAAAATAGAAGTGGACCCAACACAGAACCTTGTGGGACTCCAGCAAAAATGGTTTTCCAATCAGAAAACTGGCCATTTATGACAACTCTTTGCATACGGTTTGACAAGTAGTTTGCAAACCATTTCAGTAGACACCCATGAATTCCAAAACGTTGAAGCTTGAAAAGAAGACCCTTGTGCCAAACTTTGTCAAAAGCCTTTGAGATATCTAGAAAAACTATCCGTGTGTCTTTACTTTGATCAGTAGCACTTGAGAACTGCTCAAATAGTTCTAACAGTTGTGTGACTGTTGAAGAACCAGGAATGAATCCTGATTGCCATTGACTGATTAAATTATTATCTAAAAAATGATTATATACGTGTTTGAATACTATACGTTCAAACAATTTGCCCATAATACAGAGCAGTGACACAGGACGGTAATTGTCAGCTAACTGCTTTGACGATTTTTTGTGCAAAGGCAAGACATTTGCTTTTTTCCAATTAGAAGGAAAGATACCCTGACTAAGTGACATATTAAACAGTTTGGTTAAAGGCCGAACTATGGTTTGACCAGCCATCTTGATGAATTTAGGTGAAATGCCATCTGGGCCATAAGATTTGTTACAGTCAAGAAACTTTATTTGGTCAAACACTTCAAAATCTTGGACTTCTATTTCATTAAGTTTATTTACTTTGCAGTCAGCATTGCTAGGCAGGCTACCAGATGATTCATTTATTCTTGATGAAGATGCAAAAAAATTGTTGAAGTGTGATGCCTTATCACAGTCATTCACTATAATGTCACCATCATCAGTAATGATTGGGGGCATTGAATTATCTTTTGACTTTGAAAAACATTCCTTAGCAAAGCCAAAAAATCTCTTGGCCGATATATTATACTCATTTATATCACTAAATCTTTTGTTAGTACATTCTTTTTTGGCCTTTTGAACTTCACGTATGTAAACATTCCTATGATGCCTAAATTGAGACCATAGGTCAGTTGTGTTATGAAGCTTTGCACGCTCGTGTAGCCTGTTTAGTTTACGCTTCATCTGTCTAAGATGCCCATTATAGAAAGATTTATCATGCGGCCTAATAGTAACAACCTTATTGGGGATAAATTCCTTTGCAGCACTTAAAATAGCATTGGATATTTCATCACAAGAGTCATCAACCGATGTGTTTAAGAAGCAGTTGTCCCAATTAAAGTGTTCTAGATATGATACATAACCATCTACATTTGCTTTAGAAAAATCCCACACTAGTCTCTTGTAGCATTTGGCAGATTTTACCTTAAATGATAATTTCAAGTGAATGGTACAGTGGTCATTGTTGGCTAATGGGGGTAAAACACCAATATTTTGAACAAATGTTGAACAATTGGATAAGCACTGGTCTAAGACAGTGCTACTATTACTAGTTATTCTTGTGGGCTGATGTATGTGTAAAGTGAGGCTATTAGCATTTGCAAAGGTATTTAATTTGCAGCCCATGTCAGTATTGGGGTCTGAATTTAAGTCGCCAATTATGACATGATAAGGAGTGTTACTCTGTTGTGCCTTGTCCAATGAATTTTGAAAGTGATCATAGAAGTCTAGATAACTCGGTGGCCGATAAACTGTACATAATAGGAATTTGCTAGAACCACATCTAACTTCCAGCCATAAGGCCTCTACGCCATTTAATTCCAAATCCAATCTACGCTTTGCTGCAATGTTATTTTTCACCCAACACAGTACACCTCCTGCATGACTTGGTCTATTCAAAACAAATGGGGCTTGGAAGCCATCAATGACATAATCATTAATATCATCACTATCAGATAACCAGGTCTCACTAACTGTAATTATGTTAAAATTTTTAGAGAGCTCGTGTCTGATGAGTTCTAGCTTTACGTTTATACCATTAACCTCTGTTCTCAGACTTCTTATATTTAAATGACAACTTGAAATGTTTGTCAAATTGATGTGGCTCACATTCTCATTAGCTGATGGGCCAGGGTTCGATTCAATGTCCCAAGCTATCAGAAGAATGACTCTAAAAAGATAGTAATTAGCAATGTAACAAATCCGGGCTTCCAGATTAGTACAAAAACAGCTTTTGAATTTTATATTATTAACACTATGAATGAAGTCTTTATCAGATGCAGTGCAGTTAGATAATTCTATAACAACCATTTAGACGAGCGACATCTAATGGAGTCAATTCTGTACCACCTAGAGTTCTGTGCACACAGATGAATGAAATGAATGTGAATGATGAAACATTACAAAATACAATGAGGTATAAATTAAAGATATAAACAAGTAATAGATAACCATAAAACATGACATGAAAAGCAAAATGTAAGTTAAACATAGAAGAAAAAATTAAAGCAGTCATATCTGATAATGTTCAATAATGTTCAATAATGTTCAATAAGGAGAGTGAAGAACTTAATCCCAAGAAAAATTACAGGGTAAGAGACACAAACTGGTGTGGATTGAGTGAACAGTGATATTAGTAACAGTAATAATTTAGACTGAGACTTGATTGAACTAAATTGTTTGACTCTAAGCTACGGTAACATATGGTAAAGCACAAGAAATATCTTAAATTAATTATACATAATCAATAAGATAATATAATCAATCAGGTAAACGTTATTGATGAAATGTTAAATGACTGGTTAGAACAATTTAAGAACATAACATCCTGACATCTTCAGATTGGTAGGCAATGGCGTTAGAATGATATCACTTACTGTCCAAAGTGGTAAGTGGTTCTCATCCATGCATTAGAGCAAATTGGTTTGCAACAACAAGATAATGACTGAGGAGAGACATTCAGATAACCCATGCAACCTTAATCCGGCGGGCTCATGGCCTCGGACTGACGGTGCTGGGATTTCCATATATTATGATCAGGAAGTGATATACACTGAACGAATTTGTTAAATGACTGCTCACAGCTAATGAAGGATGCAACATCCTTTCCACTTTAGCCAGGTAGGCAAATATTTTACACTGATAGCACTAACTGTCCAAAGTAGTATGGTTCACATTCACACAGAAAAAGTATATATTGGTTCACAATATTATGGAAGTGAATGAGGAGTGACACTCAGAAAACCCAGGCAACCTTAAATCGGCGGGCTCATGGCCTCGGGACTGTCGGTGGTGGGATTTCCAGTCAGAACATTTGATTGAAAACAGATAAAAGATTACGAAAATCTAAATGCACATATTTGTACACCTTAGCCTGGTGGGTCAGCACTTTGGGCTGTATCCATTAAAGGTACACATACATAGAAAATCACAGAGTTTGTTAAAGAGCTGAACGAACTTCTTCAAGCAGCTTCCCGAGCACATTCTTCCCTTTCCAGTGAGCACTGTTCCAGACATCTTCATCCTGTAGAGACAGTCCCACGCCCCAGTATTTGCCATGAGGATTCGCTTCAACAAGTCTTTGGTCTCCTGTGCGCTTCAAGAAGAATGCAAGGCTGTCATTTGCAAGAAATTTTGCAGACAATCCAGTTCGCATAATAGTGTCACAGACACTTCTCCACTGATCCAGGTCAAAGTTCTTTACAGCTTTACCAAGGCGTTTCGCTTGCTTTGGACAAGTAGATTGGAGAACCTGTTGTGCAGTGCCCATGTCATGAAAATACATGGCCTTCTTGTACATGAAGAACTGCTCCACCGACAGAAATTTCTGGTTTTCAACAGTGAATTGGCATGGGTGATGATTGGACAGGGGTGACTGACTTGTGAAGAAAGCAGTGATGTTGCCCCTGTTCACAGAAGAAGTATTCTCTGGTTGCAGCCCTCTTGGTAGGTCTGGTATTTGCTCTGTTGTATATAGTGAGACATACTTTTGTGAGAGTGTTCTGTATTTTTTGAAAAGCAATCTGACAATGAATTATGCAGGTATGTACACATAAATCGAAAATGACCCTAACTCGGAATGAAAAAAGATCCTGGATACAAAGAGTGCTACTGTCACCATTTCCTGAAAGTTTCATCAAAATCTGTGCAGAACTTTTTGGTCTAATTTATATACACACAGACAAAGAATCCAATGCCACCAAAAAGCATATCCTCATCAACACATCTTTTACGAGACACAAATTTGTCTCCTACCTTTGCAAACATGGAATTCAGGTAGGTGCAGGAGTTGGCATATGCTCCCTGAGTGAGGTAGACCTTCACCTGTTCACACACTTGTTCCTCGTCCAGGTGCCAACTGTGGTCATCATGGATAGAAGCCCCTGCAGTGGGGTCAGGAGCACCTGCCAACCAAAGGAAAGAAAATTATTAGTATAAACTAACTTTATTTACTTTACATTTGGGTCACCACCAACATACAGTTGAACCTGAGCTTAGTGACATGGGAATAAATAGTTTGGCTTAACCAATATTTCTGGATATCAGGGCTTATCCCAAGGCAATAGGTGATTGACCAATGACCTAAGAGATGCATTACCGCTACCCCAACAGGACCTAGCATAATGTACTGTACGGTTTTTTGTAAAGAGCAACTGAAACATGATTGATTTAACCCTGTTAGTAACCATTAATTTTGTAGGGAGAACAGTAACCATACATATAATCTGGATGGCACACTATTTATCTCCCACTTTGGTAGTTTGGGATCAAAAAGAATTTTTCCTAGAAAAGCTTTTTTACCTCAGAAGTTTAATAAAAGGGTTGAAGATACACTTTTATTTATATCTTCAATAAATCTCACTCTTACAAAGTTTTCGTATCCTTTAACTTTTTTCTTACAAAACTTGTATTTTCTCAGCAAATGGTAGAATAAAAATTTTCCCTGAACAACTTACACATTATTATGGACCCAGGATTTATATGTGGGAAGGCAATTAAAACCAAATATTTCTCACCTGTAGCTCAAACTTTTCGCTGTGACATAACCTCCCAAATTATTTTTCAAATGGATAATCACCCCCAGATATTTTAATCAATTTACAACTGGACCACAGACAATATTTTGCATGTCAGAAAAAAATATTTGCAGTGCTAGTAATGTGAAAGATGCAATATCAAGTTTACCGAAAAATGGGTAACTTTACACTAAAATTGTGTCTCATGAAAAGTATTTCCATTAAATTTCCCCTTTAAATTACCTTCCAGGAAAGAAAAAAAATCAGAGAGCATGTTCAACCACCCCAATAGTAATTACACATTCACATCAAACTCCTCATTACATTTTCTCAAGCACACTTTGACTGCATTTTTTTCACTCTGAAATCTTGGGGAAAAATATTCCCTGGAGGTAAATTCTCGGTGGGAACTCTGAATAAAAGTGAAATAATAAATACTCTCTCCATTTAATTAAGCAAGTTTTCTCACCCATTGCAAATTTCTACCTGTGCAACATGTTTGGTGGTTATTAATAGAAATCAACATCACTGCGGAAGCACACACAGGTCATGGTTAAAAAAAATTTAATACAGTAGAACCTTTATTATCTGACCTTCTATAATCCGAATTTTCAATTATCTGACCTCAAACCCACTCTCCCAACTCCATTTAACCCTGTTATTTTAGGCCTTCTATTATCCGAACCAATTGTCCCTCCCCCAAGAGGGTCGGATAACAGAGGTTATACAGTAATTACAAGAAAGCTTCTCTTTTTGGAATTGCAAGATAAAAATTTCTTCTAATTACAAAATAAGAAATGTATATGTTGTATTGAATGTAGATAACTGTTGAATGTATACATTCAACGGGTCAAACCGTTGAATGTATAGATTCAATGGGCAAACTGTTGAATGTATACATTCAATGGCTCAGCTGTGGAATGTATAGATTCAATGGGTGAAACTGTTGAATGTGTACATTCAATGGCTCAGGGCATGGAATGTGGAAATAATTTATAGTTGATAAGTTGATTGGAAGTATGAAGACTTATGTACACTTTAACATACACTGAGTATTTTCTAAAATCAAATCACTATTTATAGTAGTTGTAGGGATGATCAAAAGAAAAAGTCTTCTATTGAAGTGTTAGCAGGGGCTCAAAGAAGAAGAATCTTGTAGGATTAAAGACTTTATAAACATAAAGAGTTCCCTTTAATCTACACTAGTGGGTAAATTGTTTATCGATATTGCCGATATTTATTGTTTTGGAACTGGACTCCCGATATCGAGATCTAAACATGTAAAGCAAAAATAATACTCGAAGTAAAGCAAAAATCTGAAGACATTGTACACTTTTATCTCACATTTTTGAACTTTTCAATGCGTTTTTGATGAAAACTGCATTGTTTTGTTTTGATTCATTTCGCTTCCTGTTAGCGGTTCGGGAAACACTAAAATAAAACGTTTTCCCGAATTCGGACTATTTGGTAGACAATATGAACCCCCCGATATCGCCCGATATTGAAATATTTTTACATTCAATATCGATACCCACAAAGCCAAACGATTTACCCCCTAATCTACACACATTAAAACAATTGCTGTGATAATCAAAGCAAAGAACAAGACAGTTCAAGCCTGAGTAATCTTTTGATCACTGATTACAGAAAAAGTTGTCACCTGAGTACCTCTTTAATGCTCTCCAAATTTGTTACACTATACTAATAAACTCATAACTACATTTAACTTTTATATTAGTAAAAATGCATCATTAATTCATACAATATAATATTAAATTAAATAGGTTTTATAATAGTATTAACATTGCATTATTAATTTATACAATATAAATATTAAACTAAATAAGTTTTACATAAATATTAAACTGTTTAGGGACTACTTATAAAAATCATAATATTTAAAGAACTTATACACATTCAATGATCATAACTGTTGAATGTACACATTCCACAGCCAAACTGTGGAATGTACACATTCAATGGCTATTTGCTGTTGAATGTGTACATTCAACACCTAGGCCATTGAATGTATACATTCAACACTTGGGCCATTGAATCTATACATTCAACAGTTATCTACATTCAATACAGCATATATAAATGAAAGCAAATAATAGTCTATTTCAGTATATAATTTGTGGGTCAAAATGTAAAAATACAGGATCAAGTTTGGCAAATGACTGGTTAGGTCTGGCCTCTATGTTCGTACACTCAAATCCAGTTCAAACCACTTGCAGTACAATTTTACCCACTCAACCCAAGCTGTTAAAATGTCAACATGCATTTGCAAACTAATCACTGATTTTGACTTGTAGAAAGTTGGCTTAACAATAATGGCTTACAAAGTGAGGCCCAGTAAAAGGAGATAAGGGGATAAAACTTGCACATTTCAAATTATATATATATAAAAAAAAAACTATTAGCAATAGATACCAAGCCTATATATTAGGAATAGTCACATTCAGGTGAATAAAGTTTTGACTGACATAAAACTGGAATAGACATGACAAACTGAATTGATAAATTATGCCAATATTAATACACTTTACATCAGCAATTACTTTACTTTTAGCAATTACAGAACTTTTGCATTTATAAGTTGGCACAACTAAACAATGCCTTTTTTTTCTCACATGTAACCGAAAACCTGATAGACATTTTTTGCCATTGTTAATTATGAAAAACTTATCTGATTTATCATCCTGAGAAAAACAGAACTGAATGGCGTCATTAGTTATGTCACAAATAACATTGGCAATTAATGAATTTGCTGTGGTTTAAATGCCAGACTTATCATAAATTTAGCATCTTTTTACCTTATTACAATAATAACACCATCAATATCTTTCTACTGTTAATTCAGATTGTATTTTGAATATGTTCTTTGTTTCTCTTTTATACTTATATCAGATGAAACCGGTGTTAGTTACGTAAAAACTTGCTTTAATTCCTCTCAAACAATATTTTTCAGAGATTACTCTTTCCCTTTCATTGTTTTTAATTTCAGGCTTTAACTTAAAGCTGAATCTATTCAGCTTATGTTTACACTTCCTCAGCAGCAGTTTGCTTATGCAGATTTCCTTCTTCCGGGACATCTCCTACAAGTCTGATTTATGGGTCATTGATTAAGGCTATAAGGCCCTTTCTTTCACTCATACACGGACGTAATTGTCCCCTTTTCCAACTGCACAGTAAACTGTCACTTCTATTCAATAAGATCGAGAAGCTATAAAATCGCCAGACATGCAAGACAAAGTACAGAGGCTGAATAACAATGGTAGCGGCAGAGAGGAGTGCTGGGTTTATTGGTATTATTACTTTTTTTTCAGGCTTTCCCTTCATTGCTGTCATTATTTATGTTCCTTTGTGTGAAGCTTGACTGTGCAGGTAACTTCACTGGCTTCACTTTGTTTTTTTTTCAGAAGTGCATTTGTAATATTTTAAGAAGACAATCAATTCTAAATTTCTAGTGAAAGAAATAGAAACAAAGAGCAAAAAACTTTCAAAGAGATGTCTTATGTGCCCCGCAGATGCTTAGGAGAACCTTATATAAATCCACTGATATTGGTTCTATAGTCATGGCAAATTTTGACTTATTCTGTTGTACATTTTCTCTTACCTTAAGATACAGCGCAGTCATATACCTGCAGTCAATTTGCATATCCGTCATTGGCCAATAAGTTGAAGGGCTCCAACAAATAATTATTTCGAGGAAATGATTATGGTATTTGCAATAAAAATCTATGATCCTTGCACTTGACAACTGTTTCCACTGCAAAACAATATCTGGCCTGTACACTATACACGGACACCTGTATACTATACACTGAGATACTTTCCCATCTGACTGTTACCTAGGTACTCTCATATAAGGAATTTTATGCCATTCCAATTTCAACGAATATCTTGCTAAACAAGTAAACTTTATAACACATACCCAAACATTAAGTAACATCACAAAAATACACAAGACCATTGCCACAGTTGTTATCTCCCGCTGGGTATAAAGCAAACGTGGAAGTAGTGTGACCTTGACATTTGGGACACTTAATCATACTGAACTGTAACATTTACAACAACTTCTCATTCAAACATGATGATGGCCATTTTTAAAATGATGCCAAAAAGTTTTCACATCAAAAATCCCTATGACCAGTAATAAAGTAAATACAAGGCTTTTTTTAGTATGATGATCACACTCTCACACTCGACCTAGAAGCAGGGGTCCAACGTCAAATTACAGGCTTGGAAAAGATTCATGGCCCATAATTTCCTGTGAGATATTTTCACATTTTGAAGCCCAAGGACCAACTAGAGGATCGCTCGCAAAAAAAAAAGATAATGTTTTTGCATAGCAAAAACAAAGCGTCCCGAAAAGGATATAAAGGTGAGTGCTAAAGTATTAAGAAAATGCTTCGTTTCTAGCCTTATACTGTTGTGGCAACCAAAGTCAGCGCAGTCTGCTCTATCTAGCACGGTTTTCAAGATATAAGCATTTTTGTGTTTTGCAAAAAATAAAAAAATTAAAAATGTCCGCTATATTTGGCGAGACAAAAATATTTTGAAAATTGGCATGGCTACTCTGCAGAGATACCCAGCAGGTCCAAAATTTTGTTGAGTTTACTCCATATAGCACGGTTTTCGAGATATAAGCATTTTTGTGTTTTGCAAAAACTTTGAAAATTCAAAATGGCCACCATTTTTGGGGAGACAAAAATTTTTGTCAAGACCACTGCCGTGGTGTGTATCTCCCGCCGAGCATTAAAGCAGAATAAATAGCTTTTCCGAGATATTCACAATTTTTCATTTTTGTGTGTGAAAGCTCTTCCAAAAGTAGGTGAATGAGTTATTTGAGAAAAATTGGCTATCTGCAATACTATTAAGAGATAATTCACATTTACTCATTTTGAGTAGGTGAATAATTATCTATGGGTCTGAAACTTCACCAAGTGAAAGCTCTCCCACAAGTAGGTGAATGAGTTATTTGAGAAAAATTGGCTATCTGCAATACTTTTAGAGATAATTCGCATTTACTCATTTTGAGTAGGTGAGTAATTAGCTATGGGTCTGAAACTTCACCATGTGAAAGCTCTCCCACAAGTAGATGAATGAGTATTTGATAAAAATTGGGTATCCACAATACTTTTACAGATAATTAGCATTTACTCATTTTGAGTAGGTGAATAAATAGCTATGGGTCTGAAACTTCACAGAGTGAAAGCTCTCCCAAAAGTAGGTGAATGAGTTATTTGAGAAAAATTGGCTATCTGCAATACTTTTAGAGATAATTCACATTTACTCATTTTGAGTAGGTGAATAATTAGCTATGGGTCTGAAACTTCACCAAGTGAAAGCTCTCCCAAAAGTAGGTGAAGGATTTATTTGAGAAAAATTGGCTATCTGCAATACTTTTAGAGATAATTCGCATTTACTCATTTTGAGTAGGTGAGTAATTAGCTATGGGTCTGAAACTTCACCAAGTGAAAGCTCTCCCAAAAGTAGGTGAATGAGTTATTTGAGAAAAATTGGCTATCTGCAATACTTTTACAGATAATTCGCATTTACTCATTTTGAGTAGGTGAGTAATTAGCTATGGGTGTGAAACTTCACCAAGTGAAAGCTCTCCCAAAAGTAGGTGAATGATTAATTTGAGAAAAATTGGCTATCTGCAATACTTTTAGAGATAATTCGCATTTACTCATTTTGAGTAGGTGAGTAATTAGCTATGGGTCTGAAACTTCACCAAGTGAAAGCTCTCCCAAAAGTAGGTGAATGAGTTATTTGAGAAAAATTGGCTATCTGCAATACTTTTAGAGATAATTCACATTTACTCATTTTGAGTAGGTGAGTAATTAGCTATGGGTCTGAAACTTCACAGAGTGAAAGCTCTGCCAAAAGTAGGTGAATGAGTTATTTGAGAAAAATTGGCTATCTGCAATACTTTTACAGATAATTCGCATTTACTCATTTTGAGTAGGTGAGTAATTAGCTATGGGTCTGAAACTTCACAGAGTGAAAGCTCTCCCAAAAGTAGGTGAATGAGTTATTTGAGAAAAATTGGCTATCTGCAATACTTTTAGAGATAATTCGCATTTACTCATTTTGAGTAGGTGAGTAATTAGCTATGGGTCTGAAACTTCACCAAGTGAAAGCTCTCCCAAAAGTAGGTGAATGAGTTATTTGAGAAAAATTGGCTATCTGCAATACTATTAAGAGATAATTCGCATTTACTCATTTTGAGTAGGTGAGTAATTAGCTATGGGTCTGAAACTTCACCATGTGAAAGCTCTCCCACAAGTAGATGAATGAGTTATTTGATAAAAATTGGGTATCCGCAATACTTTTACAGATAATTAGCATTTACTCATTTTGAGTAGGTAAATAATTAGCTATGGGTCTGAAACTTCACCATGTGAAAGCTCTCCCAAAAGTAGGTGAAAGAGTTATTTGAGAAAAATTGGCTATCTGCAATACTTTTAGAGATAATTCACATTTACTCATTTTGAGTAGGTGAGTAATTGGCTATGGGTCTGAAACTTCACCATGTGAAAGCTCTTCCAAAAGTAGGTGAATGAGTTATTTGAGAAAAATTGGCCATCTGCAATACTTTTAGAGGTAATTCGCATTTACTCTTTTTGAGTAGGTGAGCAATTAGCTATGGGTCTGAAACTTCACCAAGTGAAAGCTCTTTGGGATAGCTGCTCTGCAGAGATACCCTGAAGATAAAAAATTTTGTTGAAATCGCTCTATGTAGCACGGTTTTCGAAATATTAGCATTTTTGTGTTTTGCAATTTTTGCGCAAAAATTCGAAAATTCAAAATGGCCGCCATTTTTGGCAAGAGAAAATTTTTTTGAAAATTGGCATGGCTACTCTGCATAGATACCCTGTGGGTCAAAAATTTCGTCGAAATCGCTCTATCTAGCACGGTTTTCGAGATATAAGCATTTTTGTGTTTTGCAATTTTGCGAAAAATTTCGAAAATTCAAAATGGCCGCCATTTTTTGCGAGAAATTTTTTGTTTGAAAATTGGCAGCTAATCTGCAGAGATACCCTGCGGGTCAAAAATTTCGTCGAAATCGCTCTATCTAGCAGGGTTTTCGAGATATAAGCATTTTTATGTTTTGCAATTTTTGCGAAAAATTCGAAAATTCAAAATGGCCGCCATTTTTGGCGAGACAAAAATTTTTTCAAAATTGGGATAACTACTCTTCAGAGATACCCTGTGGGTCAAAAATTTCGTCGAAATCGCTCTATCTAGCACGGTTTTCGAGATATAAGCATTTTTGTGTTTTGCAATTTTTGCGAAAATTTCGAAAATTCAAAATGGCCGCCATTTTTGGCGAGACAAAAATTTTTTGAAAATTGGGAAAAGTACTCCGCAGAGATATCCTGCGGGTCAAAAATTTTGTCGAAATTGCTCTATCTAGCACGGTTTTTGAGATATAAGCATTTTTGTGTTTTGCAATTTTTGCGAAAAATTCGAAAATTCAAAATGGCCGCCATTTTTGGCGAGACAAAAATTTTTTCAAAATTGGGATAACTACTCTGCAGAGATACCCTGTGGCTCAAAAATTTCGTCGAAATCGCTCTATCTAGCACGGTTTTCGAGATATAAGCATTTTTGTGTTTTGCAATTTTTGCGAAAATTTCGAAAATTCAAAATGGCCGCCATTTTGGGCGAGACAAAAATTTTTTGAAAATTGGGAAAACTACTCCGCAGAGATACCCTGCGGGTCAAAAATTTCGTCGAAATCGCTCTATCTAGCACGGTTTTCGAGATATAAGCATTTTTGTGTTTTCCTTATTTGGAAAATTCGTAATAATTAATTAATCATTAATTACTCGGCCATTTCTTGACCAATCAATGCCAAAATCTAATGATTTCCAGATTTTAATAGAATGAATGTATTTGCCAAGTTTCAGGTGAATTGATAAAATTCCTTTCAAGTTATCATCCGGACAAGCTTCCCCATCGAAAAAAGACATTTTTGGTCATGTGACCTCTCTGATTGGTTGAAATGTCACTGCAGCATATTCAAAAAAATTCCCCAAGGCTACTGCCTAAACCTGCCAAATTTGAAAAGAATCCGCCTAACGGTTACAGAGTTATAAGGAAAACAAAATGCGGAGCCGGCGGAGCCGGCGGAGCCGCCGGAGCCGGCGGAGCCAGAAGCTCTCCCATACACAAACAAGCGTCCCTTGCGGGACGCTTAATAATAAGGGAGATATAAGGCCTTTTTCAGTATGATGAAACAACTCGACCTTGAAACAGGGGTCATGTGTCAAATTCGACACTTGGTAAAGATTTGCAGATCATGACTTCTTATCAGTTATTTTCACATTTTGTAAAACCCAAGAACCAATAATAATCAAAATATAAGGCCTTTTAGTACAATGACCCTACTTAATCTTAAAGAAGTGGTCAAAGGTCAAAATCGGGCAATTGTAAAAGATTCACCAGCCATTTCATCCTAGAAATTGTTTCTCAATTTGAAGCACAAGGACGCAACCTAAAACTGAAGCAGAGGTCAAAGGTAAAATTCAACTCGTGAAAAAGATTTACAGACCATGATTTCCCTTAAGTTATTTTCACATTCCGAACCCTAAGACCAATGATAAGGGAGGTGTAAGGCCTTTATAATATGATGTATATTAATGATGAACCACCACCCCAATTTGATCTTAAAATCGTGATATAGGGGTCATTTTGCTTTAAAAACAAGTTGAACATTACTCTCAAGCAAACTCTAAGCCATATACATTTTTGTGTAAATCTGAGGAAGCTACCAGTACTAAATTAAGTTTTAGAACCGATCAGCTTTAGTGGCCATTTTCTTAAAAAAAATAGCATCAGAGATGCCCATACCCCACAGCCTAGGGAAATATTTTTAACACCATGAGATATAGAAGTACTGTATCAGTACAAACTTCACGATACTTTCAGAGCACTGTCAGTTATATAAAGGTCCAAAACAGTGTTTAAATAGAGAAAATAATGTCTAAGAGAAAGATAATGCATGTAAAGATGAAGTATTAAAACAAGACAATTCAATAACAAGATGACAGCATTAAACATTATGACACTCTTTATCTACATCTGGCATGCCCGAATTATGGTTTGGATGTTTTGAATATTACCATGCATACAGAAGTGGTAATACATTCAATGAATGCTTATGTGTGGTGTTGGAGCAAAATCAGTGGCTCACTTAATGAAATTCCATCTGTTACAATGGGAAGTTGTAAAAGTAAAATTCTTAATGAATTCCAATATGACTGTAACAATGCTTAATCTGCATCAAAAGACAGACCCAAAGGTGCAACAAGATTTTAAACGTCAAGGTCACTGTGACAAGGTCAAATCAAGGTCACACCATGATGCTGCACACCTACAACCCCTAACCAATGTTCCTACCAAGCAAGGTCAAAGGTTAAATCACGATCAGACCATGACATTGCACACCTACACACCCTAACCAATGTCCTTAGTAAGTATCAACTTCCTACACCTCACGGTTTCCGAGATATAGCCCGGACAAGATTTTATAGGTCACTATGGTAAGGTCAAAGGTTAAATCAAGGTCACACCATGACGTTGCACACCTACACCCCCTAACCAATGTCCCTACCAAGTATCAACTTCCTACACCTTCAACCTTCCTACACCAAATCACGATCAGACCATGACGTTGCACACCTACACACCCTAACCAATGTCCTTAGTAAGTATCAACTTCCTACACCTCACGGTTTCCGAGATATAGCCCGGACAAGATTTTATAGGTCACTATGGCAAGGTCAAAGGTTAAATCAAGGTCACACTATGACGTTGCACACCTACACCCCCTAACCAATGTCCCTACCATGTATCGATTTCATACACCTTTCGGTTTCTGAGATATAGCTCGGACAAGATTTTATAGGTCAAGGTCACTACAGCAAGGTCAAAGGTCACACCATGATGTTGCACACCTGCATCCCCTAACCAATGTCCCTACCAAGTATCAACTTCCTACACCTTACGGTTTCCGAGATATAGCCCGGACAAGATTTTATAGGTCAAGGTCACTACAGCAAGGTCAAAGGTCAAATCAAGGTCACACCATGACATAGCACACCTACACCCCGTAACCAATAACCCTACTAAGTATCAACTTCATACACCTTTCGGTTTCCGAGATATAGCCCAGACAAGATAAAAGGTCAAATCAAGGTCACACCATGATGTTACACACCTATAGCCCCTAACCAATGTCCCTACCAAGTGTCAACTTCGTACACCTTACAGTTTCCAAGATATAGCCCGGACAACATTTTATAGGTCAAGGTCACGACCTACACCCCCTAACCAATGTCCCTACCAAGTATCAACTTCCTACACCTTACGGTTTCCGAGATATAGCCCGGACAAGGTTTTCAAACTCTAGGTCACTACGGCAAGGTCAAAAGTCAAATCAAGGTCAGACCATGACGATGCACACCTACACCTCCTAACCAATGTCCCTACCAAGTATCAACTTCCTGCACCTTACGGTTTCCGAGATATAGCCCGGACAAGATTTTCAAACTCTAGGTCACTACAGCAAGGTCAAATCAAGGTCAGACCATGACGATGCACACCTACACCTCCTAACCAATGTCCCTACAAAATATGAACTTCCTACACCTAACGGTTTCTGAGATATAGCCCGGACAAACTTTTTCCCGCCGCCTGGCCACCCATTTGGATACCATGGTTGACAACAATGGGACTGATGCATTTTATAACTTTACAACCAAGGCCTTAAATTGGCTGGCGGGACATAAAAATGCTGCCTGTACTCTTTATCTTCTGATTCAAGACATGAAAAAAATTCTTAATCTATATGT
This sequence comes from Sabellastarte sp. h YS-2021, assembly GCA_964017235.1. Lineage (NCBI taxonomy): Eukaryota > Metazoa > Annelida > Polychaeta > Sabellida > Sabellidae > Sabellastarte > Sabellastarte sp. h YS-2021. The sequence goes on along the minus strand of OZ024929.1, from coordinate 75,922,138 downwards.
ATAAGCATCAGGGGACACATACCATGCTATGATTAGGCAAGAAATTACCTAGTATTCAAAAATACATGCACATTATAGTGAATGGGCCAAGACACTTCAGTGCTTGTTTTATGTGAATGCCGGCCTGAAACTGATAGGTTTTTTGGTTTAAATTAGTAAATTGATCTTCAAAACATGTTTTCCCCTCAAAGTAAGTTCATTGAAATATTGTAACAAAAGATTGTGTATTTTTTAATCATATTTGTATTATACTTTTGAGGTCAACTTTTAAAAATCTACAGATACATATATATATGTCGTGACAGAACTTAAAATTTGACAGAATTTTAAATTCTGTCGACAGAACTTAAAATTCTAAGTTCTGTCGACAGAACTTAAAATTCTAAGTTCTGTCGACAGAACTTAAAATTCTAAGTTCTGTCGACAGGATTTTAAAAGTTTATATATGCTTCAAAATGTGAAGACAGTGTTAAGCCCATTGCACACTAGAGCGGCGCGGGGCGGCTAAATAAAATAGAAATAATGGCAGTAGTACACTACTTGTACATATGTGCGTCGCAGCAACTAGTGGTGCAGCGCGGATTTTTCCATTTAGAAAATTTTCTATTTTTTTGAAAAACCGCGCGGTTTTTTCTCTGTTTTGCCCAAGTTTTCATATATATTTGGATTTTTCACATATTTAAAATTGTAGTGTATCACAGAACTCTACACAGATATATTAATTGGAAAACAAAATGCAAGCACACAGGCTCATTGTGAAGGGATTAACTACAGGTAGATAGATGACAAAATATGGTGTGTGTCCATATAGTGACATAAAAGGGTCGAACTGAATGAGGATTGCAATTACCAGTTATTCTAAGGGGCACACTGGACAATAGCCAGTATTATAAAAGGGACACTGGTCAAAGGCAAGGCCCTTCATTGTGGAGAGATTAAATGTAATTAAGGGTAGAATAGCTGTTGAAATGGGGATTGTGGAAATGTACTGTGGGGTATTGGATGTTTAATTATATGTGATTATGTGAACTATTCTGGTCAATTTATTTGTACTTTAATAAAATTTTATCATTTTACTGAAAACCGCTTGGGAAAATCGCCCAAATGTGCAAGGTAAAGAAAAATAGCCTACTCAGCATGCAGTAAAAAATCGTATCGCGCCGGACCGCGCCACGTATATGTGCATAGGCCTTTACAGTGTTAATGCGCTTCACTGTGAGAGTTGTTGTTGAGTGTAAAAGCTACAAAAGTGGTTGCTATTTTACGAGCAACACTATAATATTCCCTTCACACAAAAGGCAGTAAAAAATGTGAAACTTGTACCCAATTCCCTGCACATATGATGCAAACAGCTTATTATCTAACCCTCAAGATTTATTGACTGGCTGAACAGAGAACTTAATATCTGTAATACATCATCATCAATTAAAATACCCACCCAATACAGTGGCACCACTACCAAAAGTCGATTACTACCCATTATACAAATGGTGCTATTTCATAAAAATGGACTTTTATGTATGAGAAAGTACATTGAAAATATGTCCTACAATTACTGTAGAAATGTTATGCTGATTTCAGTGCACTGGCTGGAAACAAAAAACGAGACTTGTAAAAACATTGTGGACAATAACTTTTCCATACATTTTTCATTAAAATTTCCTCCCAATTACACACAGGCCATGTGTTTGTTTCAAATAGTATTTTTAGCTGGAATGGAAATTCTGATTTTCGTTATTTTATAACAACTAATTATTAAAATATGGATTATGTTCTGTGTACAAAGGTCATAAAACACTTGCACTTATCGAATGATTGAATTCCAAATTATAAATTAACCAAAATTTAGAATTTTTTTCTTTGAATACAGACCATTTTACACAAAGTTGTTCAAGCTTCTCTTCACCAGTGATGGTCCTTTTTCTGCACTATCATGACTATGGAATCTACAAGCTTCAACTATTTGCTGAGTCAGAATTGCAAGTGTGTAGTGTTAAAACATATATAATTTCACTCAAAACTGCAAGAGTTAACTTGGGAAAAATTTTGCCCCAGGAAATGAATGCAACCATAATAACAGGAAACATTTATCAGGACACATATGTGATACTACTTTTATGATAATTGTTTGTGCAGCTTTCACTTTCATGAATGACCAAATTACAGAAAAACTTAATGATCCATGAGAATAAAACCTGACATCTGTACTCTGTGTACCACGACAGCCTGCATCTAACATAATCCTTATTATTTTTGCCTGTATTGCCATTATATATATTTTTTCACTGTGTTGGAAGCTACTGTCATTGACACATCAAATGACACAGGAAAAGAATTTTCTACTTATCAAAATCAGCAGTAATATCACATAACTGGAGAGGATGTAAAGGATATTTGCATCACAAAGCATATATATACTTGGGTTTTTTATATTTCTATATTTATTTTTTAGTTTTATCATACAATGACATGCATATAAATAATTCTATGAGCAGGTCATACCAATATACATGTAGTACAAAACTTGCATTCATTTACTGTTATAAGTTGTGCTGGCACAACCTAGTTCTCCATGGTTTTGACATTGTGCTAACCTGATTTAAAAGTGTTGCTGCTAAAGCTAGAAAAGACCTGTTCATTTGGAATTACCGTAATTTATAATTTTATATATACCGTAAATTTTTATTTCTTGGTTGGTCTTAAGATGATGATTATCTTTCCATGGACATTATTAATAATATAAATATTTCTATTTCCTCTTTCTTCAGACATACAGAAGACACTAGCTTAATTACATATTCCCCTCATATTATGAGTAACAGGTTTTAATTTTCACATTTTCTGTGTTATATTCTATATCCTGTTCACTGTTCAGAACAAGAAGACACCATTCAAAAGAATATTCACTTCAATTGATGAAGAGACAATCCCCATCCCCACGGCCCCCTTATACCCCAGTCACATTAAAGACGGGTATTGCCTATGTTTATAGGAGTTCAAAAAACCTGAAAATCATGGAGATTTCAATTTTGAACATTTCAAAACTTTTACGTGTAACAACAGGTGAAGGAAGGAAAGCTAGAGTTTCTCAAGTTAAGAGAAAGAGATGTATCAGTAATTAGAGGAATGAAGCATTTACGAAAATGCCTATCAACGTAGACAATACCACCTGTAGTGTGACTGGGGTATAAAAGCCTTACAATTCAATAACTCTTGTCATGTGCCTGTGCTTTCTGGTCTTGTGCATTGGACTAATCCTCTCTGATGTCCTGCTTCCTGGTAGTCTACATGACTACACAGGAATTATTCATGAAAGTAGCTCACTGGATGTGATGACAGGAAAGTTAACATGCATGCTATACTGATCACCACACACTGAAGTGTAGCCTTGACAAAACTCTTTTTTATCAAGTCTCACTCTTAATGCCAATTCCAATCCAAGACCAACAGCATCATAGCCTTTAAGCTGACTTAATAAACAGGATGAAATGTGTAGCTTGTGAAACATAGCCATAAACTTATTTTTATGCAATAAGAGTTGGATTATTACAAGCTTTCTAACAGCTGGGCTCACTCCAGGACAGACTTTCACCAGTCACCTTCCCCATATGCTGTCATAAGTTGGATTGTAACACACAGTAACAGAAATCAGAGCAAAGCAATCCACTGCTTTTCTGAAATGGTCTTTACAGATAATTTCAAATCCAAATTAGACCCATGGCCACTGGGGAGGTAGTTCTGTTAAATTTCATAACCATCAGGTAATTTAGGACCTAAAAAAACTATATTTTCTCCTTTAAACTAGATGAATGCTTTTGCTAACAAAAGCGAAGCGTCCCTGAGAGTTTAAAATGCCTTGTGGTTTTAATAAGCATGCTGTAAAGCTAAGAATGCACAGAGCTGTACAGTACTCTTACATAAACCAACCCCCTTAGTGATATCATGACCGGGAAAATCCTACAAAGGTCTTCTTTAATTAACATAAACAAGTGTTGTAGACATAGACAAGCTGGAGAAAGTGTTGTACATTGGATGTACAACATTGGATGTAACTTTAGTAAATTTTGTGTAAATGCTACAAAGCATTTCAGTAACGAGTATTGATAACTTAATATATAATCATGTGTGCAAGTATGTATTGCTATTTAGATTGTCCATGGGGTTTTGCAATAGGTTTTAATACATTGTGAAAGCATAAAAGCAACAATAAAGGCAAAAGCTATTTCATGACCCCAGTTTGACCCATACAAGGGGGTCAGGAGATAAAACTAACCGGCTATTTAGACTCTCCACATATGGTTTCCCAATACCTCTTAATATATCCCGAAGCTATAATAGCAACAATGAAGGAGATATCAGGTAAAAACTCCAAAACAGCTATTTTTTATCCCAGTTAGGGATGGTAAAAATGACCCGCTACTTAGACTCTCCACATATGCTTTCCCAATACTTCTTAATACATTCTCAATCTATAAAAGCAACATTAAAGGAGATATAAGACAGAAACTCGAAATCAGCTACTTTATGACCCCAGTTTGACCCATGGGAGGGGGGGGGGGGGGGGGGGGGGGGATCAGGGGATAAAAGTGACCAGCTATTTAGATTCTCCACATATGCTTTCCCAATACTTCTTAATACATTCTGAAGCTATAAAAGCAACGATAAAGGAGATATAAGGCAAAAACTCCAAAGCAGCTATTTATGACCCAAGTTTAGCCTATAAGGGGGTTTGGGGGGTAAAACTGACTGGCTATTTAGACTCTCCACATATGCTTTCCCAATACCTCTTAATACATTCTGAAGCTATAAAAGCAACAATAAAGGAGATATAAGGCAAAAACTCCAAAGCAGCTATTTTATGACCCAAGTTTGACCCATAAGGGGGGGCTGTGGGGTAAAACTGACCGGCTATTTAGACTCTCCACATATGCTTTCCCAATACCTCTTAATACATTCTGAAGCTATAAAAGCAACATTAGGGGAGATATAAGGCAAAAACTCAAAATCAGCTATTTTATGACCCCAGTTTGACCCATAAGGGGGGCCAGGGGGTAAAACTGACCGGCTATTTAGACTCTCCACATATGGTTTCCTATTACCTCCCAATACATTTTATGGCTCTAAATGCAATACTTAAGAAGATAATAGGGGGGTTGACCTAAATTTAAGGCTCTCAGATCGGAAGGTATGAGGAAATCACCCATAAATGAGACATTTTTCAAGGGATTGCTCCCAAAATCTAATCAGCTCGCGTTTTCGATAGTATGAACAGGTGTGTCAAATTATAAGGCTGTGTAGCAAGTAGTTTTTCCTGAACTGTGATGATGGGGGGGGGGGTGTACTTAAAAAAATTGTTCTTGATCATGTGACCTTCATAAAGGTCAAAGGTCAAATTTAAGCATGCAGAAAAATTTTCCCACGCCTAAGGTATATAACTGCCAAATATGGTTTGAAACCTTCTAATAATAAGGGAGATATTCAAGGGAGACCATAATGCGGCGGTGGCGGCGAGGAAACTGAGGCGAAAACAAATAAGCACCCTTTCAGGGACGCTTAATTCCACAAATGCATGGATCAGTGAAGTTATTTGTTTCAGCAAAATTGGGGCCTATTGTTTTGTATCCTCCGCCTTCCACTATACAACCAATGGTGGCCTTCCAAAGGTCAAATTTGGGGTATTTCTCCATGTTTTGGCCTGGTACTGACATTCAGAAGGTCAGATCTTCCAGTGGCTGAAATATATAATACATATATAACAAGAGGGTCACAGATGCCCCAAAAGGCGGGTTGCGCAGGCAGAAATAAGATTAGCAACTGCTGTAATTACATTTAGAAAAGAAGGAAAGAAATGTTAGGTTACCTAGTTAAGGTGAATGTGTAAGACGTGCTAAGAAACGTAAAACTTGTAATCTAGGTTACATAATTGTATCTATGCTATAAATGGACAAACGAAAGGGCGGAATTACACCAACTTAGCTATGATGGTGATGCATCTCCCTGTCAAGTTTGAATTTGACTGGATAAAGCGTTTTCGAGTTAGAGTCCAGAAACGAAAATGTGGACAGACAGACGGATGGACAGAAAAATGGACAAAAAACAGACAAACGGACAGGAAAATGGACAAACAAACAGACGGAATTACACCAATTTCGAAAGGAACCTAGCTATGATGGTGATCTGTATCCCTGTCAAGTATGAATTCAATTGGACAAAGTGTTTTCGAGTTTGGAGTCCGGAAACGAAAATGTGGACAAACAGATGGATGGACAGACAAACGGACAAAAATGGACAAACGAACAAACGGAATTTCACCAATTTCGACAGGAACCTAGCTATGATGGTGATGTATGTCCCTGTGAAGTTGAATTTGATTGGACTAACCGTTTTCGAGTTAGAGTCCGGAAAAAAAAATGTGGACGGACAGATGGATGGACAGAAAAACGGAGCAAAAACGAACAAACGGACAAAAAAACGGACAAACGAACAGACGGAGTTACACCAATTTCGAAAGGAACCTAGCTATGATGGTGATCTATGTCCCTGTCAAGTATGAATTCGATTGGACAAACCGTTTTCGAGTTAGAGTCCAGAAACAAAAATGTGGATAAACAGACGGATGGACAGACAAATGGACAAGAAACGGACAGACGAACAGACGGAATTTCACCAATTTCGAAAGGAACCTAGCTATGATGGTGATCTATCTCCCTGTCAAGTTTGAATTCAATTGGTCAAACCGTTTTCGAGTTAGAGTCCGGAAACAAAAATGTGGACAAACAGATGGATGGACAGACAAACGGATGAAAAACGGACAAACGAACATACACAATTTCACCAATTTCGAAAGGAACCTAGCTATGATGGTGATCTATCTCCCTGTCAAGTTTGAATTCGATTGGTCAAACTGTTTTGGAGTTAGAGTCCGGAAACGAAAATGTGGACAAACAGACGGATGGACAAACGGACGAAAAACGGACAAACGAACGGACGGAATTTCACCAATATCGAAAGGAACCTAGCTATGATGTTGATCTATGTCCCTGTCAAGTTTGAATTCGATCGAACAAACCATTTTTGAGTTAGAGTCCGGAAACAAAAAATGTGGACGGACAGACGGACGTCGGACACATCAATCTAATAGGCGGGTTGGTTACACGCAACCCGCCTAAAAATATGCCCCCTATAAGCATGCAGACATTTGACCTTCACGTTCTTTCTTCAAGGTCATGGCTGGCCTTCAAGTATCGGCATGCTGGCCTTTTTTGTTGGGATCACCAGACATTTCCAGAATGGCTGAATTCTCTGTTAGGTTACACCATCTCCCATCCAGGAATTATACACTCCATTGAGACTTGATCTCTAGTTTTATTTGGTTGCATATTTTCGGATGATTTAACAGTAAAACCCAGCAAAGTAAGTACATAATTCATGTATGTATACAGATGACTAGTTTTCTTATGTCAATTGATAAAGTTTTTTTTTCTTTTACATCCTACCCAGGAAAAACATGCTACAAAACAATGTACAATGTTAATGTACAGTATAAGTAAGTAAGTAAGTAAGAAACACTTATATAGCGCCGAATTTGATGTAAACATCCTCTAAGGCGCTGATGTGCAAAAAGGGATAGTCCAGTTCCAGAAAGATGTCCGTTTCCATATTAGCGTCCGGTAGGGGAGATAGGCTATGGTGGAGGATAAGCCAATCTAAAAAGGTATGTTTTCAACTATTTCCTGAAACCAGAAATGCTTTCTATGGTTTTGATGGCTTGAGGAAGCTTGTTCCACTCTGTGGGAGCCCCTGCTATGAAACTGCGTAGCCCTGAGCGTTTATTTGGTTTAGATGAGGAAATTGATAGGCGATTGCCCCGTGTGAGGTCACTCCGCCTAATTAGAGTGGAGAGATATGGAGGTTGGCTCAAATGTATTGCTTTATAAATGAGGAGATTATATTTGAACAGTATACGGTAATGAATGGGGAGCCAGTGTAGTTTGTGCAGGAAGGGTGTAACATGACAGTATTTATTTAGCTTGCACACCGTCCGACATAAGGCATTTTGAACTCTCTGTAGTCTGCTAGTATATGCCTTTTTGTGTTGTAAAGCAGTGAGTTACAGTAATCCAGACGACTGCTTACCAAGGCATTTGCCACCTTTACAGCTGTTTCATGATTTAAGTACCTGCGGACCCTTCGTAGTTCCCGGAGATGGTAGTAACTTATGCGACATAGATTAGCCACGTATAGATTAAGTACTATTAATGTTCTTAATGTTTTCATCTCAAATAATGTTTAATAACATTATCATGTTGTCATTATTTTAATACTAACAGTACTGTTATAGCACTTAATCTCTATCTTAAAGACAGACTCTGGGAACATGATACAGAAAAGCAGAGATCCATATTCATATAACTAGAGACATAGCAGGGGTCAGCACCATTGAGAAAGAGTAGGAGAAGCCATAATCTAGAGTGGGTATGGTTTCGCAAAGAGATATGTTTTAAACTTCTTTTAAATGTACATCATCAGGCAAATCTTTGGAGTATTGCATGCAAAGCTGAGGCCAAAACTAGACCAAGGACTTATCAGTACAAGATGTATCCACCAGAAAAGGACAACTAACATGGTTTTGAAGACAAACATGATTTTTCAATAATAAGCAAGTTGTAAGCACTTTTAAGTTTGGGTATCCTTGTTTGACCTCGAAGGAGGGGCCCAAGGTCAAATCTGACCACATCAGAAGATTCCTAGCCCATGATATCCTATAGGTTGGTTTCACATTGCAAACCTCTAAGACCAATAATAAATGAGTTATAAGCACTTTTAAATTTGACTATCCTCGTATGACCTTGAAGGAGGGGCCCAAGGTCAAATCTGACTACATCAGGAGATTCCTATCCCATGATTTCCAATGGGTTGGCTTCACATGCCAAACCTCTAGGACCAATAATAAGGCCGATATAAGCACATTTCACGACTGAAAAGAAACGCCCATGGTGTCCATCTTGTTTTTCAAAATGAGGCAAAAAAAATTTGTGGTAAATATTTTGTTATGATGAACATTGGCAATAGAACTAGTTTACAGACAAAATATGAGAAAAAATAGATTACTTAGTAAGTTAGAATTATGGATGTGTCTATGATGTGGATAAATTCATGATCTGTATGACCTATCTGCTGATCTAACTGGAGGTAGATTCTGTCCAGAAAATATCTCTATTATCATACTTTATGCTTGAGGCTTCAGCAATCAGATGGTTATGGATTTTTTGCATTCACCCACAAGGATTTAGATTACTCAAGAGTAATCGAAGCTTCTATTCATAAAAAATCTTTTTATAAAATACCACAGAAACATGTATCTCCTAGTTCAGTAACTTGAAGAAAACGCATAATCCAAACATTTAAGTTTTGACTGACTTGTGCAAAGACATGACCTTTGGGAAGCCACTTGCAATATACAAGCTACCACAAAACTCTGCATTTCACACACTTAACCAGCTTCTCTGGATTTCTTCCATTCATGTTTTGTGACAAATACTCAATATCACATATGTTTATAGAGTCAAAGACAAGGCTACACAACAGTAACCATCTATTTGCATGCACTGGCTTCTTGTGACCTCTTTTATCAAAACTTTTGGCAGAAAAGACAGAGGATACAGTAAATCCAGTAATCACGGCTAATACCCACAAGAAACCCTTCCTTGTTCAGGTTCTTTGCTGGATAAAATCCAAACCTAGATTTGGGCTCATGTGATGTAAATTTTACGTGGCAGGCCAACTGGCCTATTCAGCTCAAAAAACTAATAAAGCAACTGAAAGTTTGAACTAGACAGATTTACAGAGTGCCTTTCTCACAACATGTTCTGATGTGATTCATGGTCAGAGATATCTCCAAGTTTTATCTGCGTTAGACACCTACTTTAAATTTCCCCAATGAGGTAAAATTCAGAAAGACAAGCTGAAGATTATAAAATCACTACAGTTTAAAAGTGTATTCTCAAGTAGTGAAATCACCAGTACCAATCCGAACACACTCAGATATGAGCCTGCTCTGAAAGTTTCAAAACTTGACCATAAATATGGAAGTTATGAGCATGGTGAGCATGGTGGGCTGTGGGTTCAAACCTCTGCCCAAACTGTAGAGGAAAAGTTGATATTTTCTAGCTGTATCTTGTTATCTGCAGTGAAGGCCAACTGTTGTTCACTGCTTTACTTCACAATCAGACATGTTGGAAATGCAAGATATTGAAAGTGATGTTTAACCAACTCATATTAATTTGCGAACCTATGTGTAATAGCAGTCTTGTTTAAGGCTAGTTGTTTTTGGAACAAAATCCCCCTCCTTTAATATCCTTACTGGTACTCTGCCTTATTACAATCATTTCTTTATACCCTTCTTTTCTTCCAAAAATAATTCTCTCTGCTTTTCTCCCTTTTACTTCCCTCCAGTCTTTTTTTTCTTTTTGGAGACAAAGACAATATTTTTTATTAATCGACAAGAGAAATAAATCCTAAGCAGCATACTGAGCTGTGCTGCATTAACCTTCAGCGAAAAAAAATCAGCTGCCATCAAGGGAACAATAACTGGGTCTTTTACAAAGAAGAACCATAACAACTAAATTACATTTCACTACAATTAATTATAAATGAAAAGAATCTTTCAATTTTTGTTGAAATGAGTCAAACACAAAAGGAGAGGTGACAAGTCTCCTTTTGGACTAAACTTCATGAGCCTAAAAAGGCTTTCCACTTATTTTGGGGAAAAAAGCAAAAAATTTAACAGAAGAATTTATGGATCAAGAAATTTTATAAACTAAAGACAACACTCCATGTATTCTAAAAATATTAAGATACATCCAAAGATCAGCTACATTCTCATTTATTTCAGTCCAAACGCATAACTTATTATATGAATTTCTATATATTCGACTTCAACACCAAGAGTTAAACGATATTTTGAACAAGACACAATTTTACATTCCAAGCACTCGATGAGGCATAATTACCTCTGCCAAGGAGATTGAATAATGTAGCATGCGTTTGACTGTTTCTTTATTTGCAAAATAATTCCAAAGATTGTGAATGGCTTTTGATGAAATTTTCACAAAATGTTTACAATGACACAAGGAGCAGATAATTCAATTTTAGTTGTGATCCAGATCACTGTCTGGATCCAGGAATTCTTTAATCAGTACACTCATTTAAGCAATGTTGGAGGTCAGTTGGGCCCTTTGCAGAGGTATACGCTCTCCGAGTGCTCCTGTTATATCTAGGAGTAGGTACATGTGCATTTTATACCAATGGCATTTAAAGCAGTGAGTACCAAACCAGATTTACCATAGATTTAGGTGTCATAATTAACTGAAACAGAAGATGCAAATGAATTCTAATAGTTTACATCCAAGGTTATTTTTAAGGGGTTGATGCCGAGTGTGACAAAATTCAATACATCTTCTTATGATACTTGCAAGTTACAGGCTTTCTTGTGAGAGTGACTGCAATAATCCACTGGTATTTGGCACCTTTTGGTTCATAAAAATTCAGGGTCTGTTGAAATGTGCTGGAGGTCTTGATATTGTGAATTGTTGATGCTTCATTTGAACTAAAGAAAATGCTGTTCTACTGTCAGTCTCAGTCATATATTGCACACAATCTTAAATACTTCATCTTTTAGAGATAGGAGTAATCACATACAGGTATCACAACATTACCAAATTTATCCTGATATTATCACAGCATCATGATCCCCATCATCATAGATTAACTATTTTAGTGTTGAGTATTATTTATGATTGCAACATGTTTGCCATACTGACTTCCGTGTCTATATTTTTAATAAACACAATATCAACACAGAATACTTTCTCATGCTATCACAATTTTGACAGTGTTATTAGCATATGTAAATTTAAAATGTGATGACATCATGATGTCATCAATGACAACAACAGCCCTAAAAATGTTTGAGACTGTCATAAGTGCAGAACTTACTCTGACAATTATACCCTACCAGATAATAACTAGGATAAATTGATAACCAGGACAAGCAGATATCACATATGCAAATATCAAGTGTTGACATTGCTTTGGAAACTCACTTTTTCCCTCACTACTTGAATATTCTCTTCACAGAACATCCTGGTACTTTTTAGCAATAAACCACAGAAGTTACAACAGGGCAACAAGGAAAAGAAATTTTATCCACATGAGGCAATTGATGCAGCCCATGTGTCACTGATGATATAACTTCTGGACCAGGATGTAAAGTCACAAGTTACCAGGTAGTAAACAATTGATAAAGCTAGTGAATTCAATTACTGAACAAATAAATTTTCCACAGTACAAAAACAAATTTAACTCAGAGTAACTTGACTCGGAATTAAATTTGAATTATGGTACATCCTCATGAAACTTGATTTTCAGGAGATAATCCCCCTTCCCCTGTCTGTGGATTTCCATCAATTGTGAACTACTCTACAGGACTAATCATGTTTCTTATAGTTTTGCAGCTAGCGCATGTAGACCAAAACTATTTTTAGTCCTGTTTTGTCCCCATTTGTCCATTTACCTAATAATTTCAAGATTTTAGTGAATTTTGTTTCTTGTAGTTCATTTTGAGTTGACAGCTTGCTATCCTTGCTTATGGCTGAAATATGTACCATATCTTTTTCAAACATGTAAACAGATAATAGAAACTCATAAAGCACTCGCACATATTAGGAGACATTAGCTCATCAGATGGAGACTCTGTTTTAGCAGTATGCTGATGTAACAGCCAGTATATGTAATATGATATTATATAAAGAGTACTTAATTATCTTACCTGAAAGTTTTCCCTAATTACAAAGAATCGTGAGCCTTTAGCACGGCTAGTTAGAGTTTTTTTTTTTTTTTTTTTTTTTTTTTTTTTTTTTTTTTTTTTTTTTCACATTTTACTAATTTATTTTAGCAAAAACAGTGACCACTTTTAACACATTAAAGGTCAAAAGAAACCTTTTAATGTCAACTTTACAGTAATATATAATGTAGGTATTAAGTTATGCATGTGCCCTATGCAAACAGCAAAAGTATGAACTTCAAAGGAGTTTGAAAGCACAATGTCATATTTTCACCAGAATTAGCTTACAAGTTACCTTTAATGCAAACGAAACCTACAAAGCACATAATAATGTTACAATCATATATTACAATTTATGATGCTCTGATCTGTTTTCATACCCCTAATACTTGAGAGGGAGGTCCAAGGTCAAATCTGACCACATCAAAAGAATCCCAACCCATGATTTCCTATAAATTGGTTTCATGTTGTAAACCTCTAGGACCAATAATAAGCGAGTTATAAGCACTTTTAGGTTTGGCTATCCTCGTTTGACCTTGAAGGAGGATCCCAAGGTCAAATCTGACCACACCAAAAGATTCCCAGCCCATGATTTCCTATAGGTTGGTTTACCATCCCAAACCTCTAGGACCAATAATAAGCGAGTTATAAGTTGTTATAAGCTAGTTAGAGTTGCTAGTTTCAGATATTGTTGGAAATTTCACATTTATTATTCTCGTAATATCTGGGTTATCAATTTTGAACATTTTAAAAGTTAACTAATGGTTAAAGAAAGCTCTACTCCCTTTTTGTCAATCATCAGTAACAAACAAAGTATTTTGTAATAAATACCATAAAATGAGTACCTCCTTATATATCTTCAACAGAAATGGGGAATTAAATTTAAAGTACCAATTCAAAGAGAACGGAGGAATGGTAAAATATATTTCAATCCAAAGATAGTAAATTTGAACATTCTAGCATTTTCTGGCAATAATTCCAAGAAAGAACTTTTAAGTGTGTTAGTTTTTTTGTGTCAACTCTTTAATATATACATGTTGTTAAGTAATAAATTATTAAGTGTCAATAAAAGTACCAAAAGCCAAACTTGTTAAAACCATTCAACCAATATGTATAATATACAGTTTGCAGAATAATAAGCAGGGTCCCTGGTTTCTCCTGAGTTTTTTTTTCAGAGTATCAGTGGGAAGAATTGGGAATATTTTCAAAGCCAAAGTGTAATATTCTGAGAGTGTGAATATATGAACTCTATACCCCACACAAACACGAGTACCAAAATGGATCTGCAGTCAATTTCATGGCTAAAATAGGGTGGAAGTAGGCTAGGGTGGAAGTTAGGTTTACATCTGTTTTGCTAGCTTGTATCATGATTGTGTCTCATTGAGACAGTCAACCATTAATATTAGTCCAATATCTGCTACTCTGCTGTTATAAGCTTGACCTGAATTTACATCAACAGAGACGAGAACCAAATCGAGTTCTAATCTTTGATCACCCAGGAGCTACTGATGCCTATAAGGCCAAAAGGTAATATTCTAGATAATTGCTATTTGTCTGTGGGTGGTTGGAAGTGATGATGTCCCTTCCACAGAGACATAAAAATATATGCCAAATTTTCTGCTTCGATAAAATTCTGAGTAATGAAGGACAGCATATGGTTGAGTCAAACTTAAGACAAACTGTAAGGTACTGAAAGCGCATATGCAATACAATCAACCTAAAAACTTTAATAGCCATAACATTAACATACTCGCTCATTGTACCTTGTATGATATATAGGAGTACAAATGTAGGTCTAGTCTTAATGCATGGTAAATATGAAGCAGGCCAAAACCCCGGAGACTTACCAGGCAGTTTGTTGATTTCTGACTGTGACTGTAGGATCTGGTCAGCAAGAGTCTGTGCTGTGGGAAGCACATCTGTGTGGTGTTCTGCTATCAGGTACTGTGCAAACTTTTGAAGTTGCTCCCTACTCATTTGAAGGAGAGTTTCTACAAACATGTGCAAAATTTCTATCAACAAATGTACATTAGTATTTTTTTTGTTAAAAATAGACTGTTGTGTTCTGCAGTGCTCTAGTAGCTTCTGGATACCTTCAGTGCAAAGAAATTTTCTGCCTCATCTAGTATTTGTGGTTATGGTTACAATTGTGCTCCAGGCTCCAGCTGACACACCAGAATCTCAAACTAAGTCAAACAAATTTATCCACCAATCATAATATAAAGTAATAAATACTATGTATACTATAGTGTATAAACTATATTATCTATAATGTCTGACTCAGTAAATTTGTCGCTTTTTTCGCTTAGTAGGTTGGTAGGACTGAAAGATATCAAATGTTCCTTATCCTTTCAGTAGCAATGTTATACAATTATCATTTGACAAAATTATTTGAAATGTTTGTGTACCTGTAAAATTGATGTATTTAAGGCACACAAATGATAAACCTTCCCTGTGTAACAGTGTTACTGTTACATCTTTAAAGCTGTTGGAACAACATTAAACTTCTATCATGGAAAAAACAATTCTTGAACATACCAGCTTTTGAACTAACAGATAAGTTGTAGGTATATGATAATGTATAATCTATGTATAATCAAATTTTACTTCATCATTTGTTTTGTAATGAAATTTTTATGCATACATGTAGTGAGAGACAATATACATATTTTTTAATAACTAGTAGTAAGTTATATCTGTAACAGCAACAAAAAGTATTTATGTAACGAAAACTTATGGAAAACAATATATATCCATGTTGGCTGAGTGACCAATTTTCTATAGCCTCCTCATGAAACATTTTAAGATGGAAAAGTAATATAAAGTAAAAGATTAAACAGATAGAATTTAAATTTATTACTATTATTATTTTGAATTTTATTTTTGATCTAATTGCTTTTTCATTCTATTAGTTTATTTACAAATCAGAGTCGATCTTGATGCCATAAATAGAGAGAAGGCCTACCAGAAAGGGAACTGAAGATTTCCGATGTTATATGACACTATAGTTAGGGAGTATATTACTGATATGACACACGACACTGGAAGACAAATTCACTTGGAATATTACAATGTTTTAATTTGATAATATTTGCAATAGAATTGGAAGAAATGTTTTAAAGCAGTCGATATAAAGTTGCTTTTCCTTGTGTTATTGGGATCATTCTATCAAAATATCACACACCGCACAGGAGTGAGAAATTAATTCTAATTGTAAATGAATCCCAACAGCAGTTTTTCTACATAAATAGAATTACCTAAAACAAGTAGTCACAATGTAGAATTTGATGTTAAAAGGATAAACTTTAATGCCCTGCGTAACACTAAGCTTTCAAGTTGTTGTAAAATTGAGTAAGTGTTAGTTTTACTCTGTGACAGAATCACAGATTCACTTCGGCTGTCTAAGTTCTGACATTATTTTATTGATATAGTCTCATATAATTCCCATAACTTTCAACTTTTCAAAGACTTACAGACTACATAGATACATTACATTTTTTGTGTATTTATCCCCTTTTAGAAAAAAACATAGAATCTATACAGATAACAGCATTTATAATGTCATAGAAAAGAACATTTTAACCTGCCTTGTTGAAAAATGCAACACCGCATTAACCACAAAGTAGAAAGGTATCAAACATGAATGACTTTGACGTGGGGCTTACTACAATAAGGACAGTACTTGGTGCACTTATTTTACGCTGCATGTGAATTTTACCTTTGTGTTGCCTTAATACAAATTGTGGTGCTCTTGCCAAACAGGTAAGGCAATCTGCATATCCCTTATTTAAGTTTCAATAAAAAATTGACTTGAACCTTGCTGGGCTTGAATGAACTAACTCCACTCTTGGCCCTTCCAGGCCTATTTCAAGGAGAGCAAATTGAATCATACCACACTTCACTAATAACTGCCCAGACATTCATGTTTATGAGACTAAGTATTTATTTTAATAAGCAATGGATCTGATATAACCAGATGCCACATTGAGGGACTACTTTAGTATTTATTACCATTTGATATCTCGGCTCTCATATCTGTGACAACATGCAGGGTTCTTCACTGAGGGATTGTCTTGATATGGCAATGGCAATTGTAAGTGACATGAGACTCAAGACTTGATGCTGGTTTTGACATCCCCAAAACAGCAATATAACCCCGAGATCAAACATTTCACTGTAAGGGAGCTCCGATTTAAAACCAGACATTAACCTACACATGGGTAATAGTTTAAAGAATTATGGTAACTTGAAAAGAGGTTTTCATTGGAAATTTCATAACTAAACTTTAAAGTATGTTTTTATATAGCCCCTTTAATACAGAGAAAGTCAGATATACATGGACTTGCCCTCAAAATGATCTGAACTCAGTGGAAAATAGAAAGAACGATGTACCAGATTAAAAGAAAAAAATTTGGTTTGGAGAACATGCACTCAATATTATACATAACCTGCTGGCCCATATTTGCAACTCCCCTTTCATTAATTAGAAAGGAAAGAGAAAAAAATAAGAAGTCAGATAGCAGTCCCGTGTGTCATTGTTGAATACACAACCTGTAACTAAACAGTTGGATGTTGACTTCAAAGTGTACAGAATTTTTATCCACATAAAATGCAGGCAAAAAATTTTTTTTTTCTTTGGCAAACTAAGTGCAACTGGTTCACAAACCTAACTAAACATGTTTACTAATTCACACCCAAACAATAAAAATAGGCTTGAACAAAGCCCTTCAATATAATCGTTTTCTCTTTTGTGTTCCTGAAAAAAATAACACTGAACATCTAGTTTTGTCTTTTTATGACGTATATGTGCAGAGGCTTGATGTTATGATGACAAAGTCCCGTAAATATCTAGAAGTTTACAGGTCTCAGATAATTTTTTACAGGTAAAAAATTGTTGACAAACTATTTTCATTTTATTCTGATACATGTGGACCACACACCGGGTAGTTGTGATATATACAACCATCAGGCATACACACACAATGACACAAATATTTTATCTTTCTGTTGTAATGACCAAATATACTTTATATTTGCCCTAATAGAATTCCAATGCAGAAAATAGTGAAGGATGTAGTAGGATGTTGACGGAACAGTGAATGTGACGTGGGGAAAAACAGGCCAAAGAACAGTATTTTTACTCACAAAATGTACATTGTCCTTTGAAAATTAATATGTATGTACACATTACTCCCTCAATACAGTTTCTTCTCATACAGGATGACATATAATCTACATAAAGGACTCTGAGGGGCTATTTTAATGCTGAAATATTAGACAAATACACCGCAAACTATTTTGACAACTTCCACCACAAAATCAGGGTGCACTATTAATTGGATGGCATTGCATTTTGTTTGGCCCCTACAAGGGATGGTGTGTTTATGAGTTTATGGAGCCTTTGAAGACATTTATTACCACAGGGTTCATATAAAACTGTGTAAAGGTATTCCAAAACTGAGACACACTGGGTGCACTGAATCAGATGTATATTGTAACAAAAAATAGCTGAGGGGGAAAAATACAACCGTTTTGGTGTCTAAAACTCTGCAAAAGTGCAACTGGTGCAGACTTCAAAGAGTTGAAAACATGCTCAACCCACTGATCATGGTGCACTCTGGTTATGTGTGTAAGTTGGTATTGCATCCTTGACAGAACATCAATAGTGGTTACTGATTTGACTTTTGATTAGATATTTTTTTCAATTCAGGTTCTTTATACGGAGGCAGAATTTTTCTGTGGCTTGAAAAATGGTGATTTGATGGTGTTTTTAAGGGGATGAGGGCATTCAATGTGTCATATGTTGCTGTATCATGTGTATTTTGTTTAATAAATATCTCAATGCAACAATATTATTTGTACTATAATAACTTGTACATGAAAACTAAAATAAGTAGGATTTACAGGAATCAATGACTCCTATTTGGGAAAAATTTTAATTACATTTTGTAATGCTGTAAAGTGTGACTTATCACCCAAAATAGACAATACAGTGTAACAGTTGCTAAATGCTCATTGGTGTTACAATCATTTTAAGTGCAGAATATGCAGCAACTAGTATGCCCTGCTATCCATCTCCCCAACTATTACCAGTGATATATGGTGTATACAACTTGTAGAAAGCTGTATTAAACTCATATCAATCACTCAAAATGCAATGAAATGAATATTTTATCTTAAATGTTGCTTTCAATACAAATGTGACGTGGATATCCCCAGTGTCAGGCTAAAGAACCTTAAGGATGTTGATAAATGGTTATTCTTGATCTTAGGGGAATGTCAGTAACTTCAGAGTTGGGGCTTTACTTGTGCAGTTAGATAGATCATGTAGCACAAGAGTCCTGTTGCACATAGAGATATTGCGCTGAGTATAAATACAATACAATATTACTTGTTATAATGTTATGAAATCTAATCTAATCTAACCTAATCTACTGCTTTGCAGGCGCAATATCTTCCCCACTAAGGGGAACTCAGTGCGCTAGTTTACAAAAATCATTTTCTTATAAGGAGAGTCGAGGGGCGTTTAAGGTCAGTGTACCAGGTTTGTGGGTGAGACCGAGAGGGAAGGAGACTAAGTTGGGAAGCTAGAGTTGAAAAGGTGGGTTTTGAGGTGTTTCCTGAAAGATGCGACAGAGGGCAGGCATAGTGACTAAAAGAATTTGAGAAGTGTTTAATTGATTTATGAACTCTACAGTCAAAAGTGGGGGTATGAAGGAACTTGAGTTTAGGGGTACTTCGTCTAGTATTTCTAAAGGAAGTGTAGGGGTGGATTAGTTCTCTTAGGTAAACAGGCTGACCTTGGTTGAGGATTTTGTATGTAATGAGGCCTATTTTGAATTGTACCCTATACCTAACTGGAAGCCAATGGAGTTTTTTCAGTTGAGCGGTGATGTGAGAAAAATTTTGAGGAACAGGTGACAAACCTGCAGAGTGAGTTTTGCACTAGTTGCAATCTTCTTAGCTCAAAGTCTGTGAGTGATAGAAACAGGGAATTGCAGTAGTCCAATCTGCTGCTGACCAAGGCATTGGCTAAAAGAACTGATGTTTTAAGGTCTAGAAGAGGGCGTATTCTGTAGAGGTCTCTTACATGAGCTCTAGTGGAGTTTATGACCTGTGACACATGGTCGGAGAAAGTGAAATTGGAGTCAAACACCACTCCGAGGTTCTTGACATTTTGTGCTGGTGAGACCTGATTACCAAGAATATTGATTGGAAAGTGAGGAAGGAGTTGTTTACGGTTGTTTTTCGAACCTATCAAAATGAACTCGGTTTTATCAGGGTTGAGTTTTGAATTTTTTAGTTTTTGTACAGAGTGAGAGAAATTTGCTGGAGAGAGTGAAATGTATAGCCGAGTGTCATCGGCGTAGAAATGCTAATTGATGCTACTGTGAGATTGAATGATGGAGCTGATTGGGTTGGTGTAAAGGGAGAAAAGAATTGGACCAAGGACGGAGCCCTGGGGGACCCCATGCTGAAGGGCAACAGGATTTGAGAGTGTGCTGCCTACCTTGACCGAGTGTGTCCTTCCCGACAGGTATGATTTGAACCAGCCGACTGCCAGTTCACTGATTCCATAGTAACCATTAAGTCTGTCCAGGAGAATGGTGTGACCAATGGTATCGAAAGCGGCGGAGAGATCTAGAAGGGTGAGGGCTGTAACAGACCCTTTGGCCATATTGAGAAGAATATCATTATGAATGTTAAGGAGGGCAAGTCAATACCAATATCAGAAATGTCAATTTCAATATCTTTTCCAGTCACTTGCCAGACAGTAATTTCAAAAGTACTGTTGCAGACTATCAGCAGTTTCATCTATTTCAAGACTTAACTTGGGATATCTTGTGAAAGTTGACTGCATTTTTGCCAACATTACCTTAAATTTATGATCACTTTGAATATCTGATAGATTTACACAACCTATTTATTGGGTGAGGGATCAGTAGCTGTCAAATTATGCATTTTACAACTTGAAGGTGAAATGACATTTCAAAATCCATCAAAAGGCAAAGCCGAAGTAGCATCTGATATGGATCTGAAACGTACTTCAATTTTAACACCAGAAATAGCTGCTCACCAATAGGGTTCTAAAGCTACAAAGACACACCAATCACTGGTACACCAGTGGCTAAATACACATGACAGACTTCCAAACCTTTTTAACATGTGTGTTAAAAAAACAAAGGACCTAATCTACAATGTCTACTTGCCTTGTGTGTTCATTGTAGATACTAGATATATAGTTTAAAGAGACATGGTTACATCTTCAACATTATGCGAACATGGGTAATACTTCAGCATTACAGTATATTTCACACATATTAGTGAATTTATGCATAATACTGTTAACAGACAACAGATAAACTCTAGGAAAGAGATAACATTTCTCCCTGCAGCAAATAAATAGGTCCTCAGTGGCCTAGTGGTTAGCAAGTTTGGCATCTAATCATAGGCTGTCACCTCTGTGGGTTCGAGTCCAACAAGTGGCAATGCTGAGCACCTGTTCCAATATGAACCTAGCTGTTGAACGGGACGGTAAAATCACAACTTTGACTTTGACTTCAGCAATTAAAGAAAGGAACACCTGGGTTTTTAAGTTATTGGGTCTCTTGTCAAGAATTAAAGTCATGCACTGAAATTTTTATGTAGCTAAAATATAACTGGATTACCTTAACAGGAAAACCTATTTTCTATCTTACCTGATATAGGCACTCGTAGTCTGACGTGACAGGCTTTCCGTATCCGATACATTGACAATGCCACCACGTGCTGACACCAGAAAATATCCTTATTGCCACAATCACATTTAACAGAAATGATTTTGCATCTGAAAAAAAATAAAGCATAAGCTTTTTATGTTTAAGTTTTCAACAGTGGAGAGATACAGCATTTTCTTTTTCTCTTAAAATTGGCCAGAACACGGGAAAACCATAGTTGTTCAATAAAAATATTACAAAATTTAAATCATTGACATTAAAATTGAAAAATTGAATAAATAATCTGTCATTTAAGCAAACTCTTTTCAGTTAAAGTTCCTTTTGCACAAAAAATACATATTACTGTTGGTGTGACAATGGTTAAGCTTCAGAAGTTCGAGACATCCATAAATAGCAATTACGCAACACTGGTTTATTGTGCCTAAAATAACTTTCTTATGACATGAAAAATATTGAACAAGCTTCAGAAAAAATCCTTTTTTTTGCAATGTATTACCTGTCAAAGTTAATTGACACCCTGTAGTTCTTGTCAGGTTCTGAATATAATGGATTACCTAGCTCTTTCACTGTGCCACTGAGATGGAAGCCTGAAATATAGGAACAAAATAGATATTTAAAAAATTTTTTTAAAAAGATCTCTATATAATCTACAATACACCAAACAATTTATCTGGACCTTAGCCAGACATATACTCTCTTAACTGTTCGAATCAGTATAATGGAAGGGCAGTGTTGATTTGGTTCCTTTCACTGATACGATCGGAAGGGTTTCCCTGTAACTAGCCAAGACAAATATAGATGATAGAATCATATTCCTAGTTTTCACCTCCAAGAGGGAAAAAGGAAATATTGGCAATAAGTCAGTATATAATTAATAAATATCTTACAAGTTACATGTGTTATAAACTATACATATGGGCAAACTGAAGTCTTTGTCTTTTCATTGGTAAAAGACACTGGTAAAAGAATCACAGGAGCACAGGAGAATTATGATATCAAATTTTATAGAAATTATGGCTTTTCTTTATAAATATCGAAGATCATCAGCCTTTCACATCCGGGATGTGGAAATACAGTGTTGGCCAACAATTTGAAGAAACACAATCTCCTTGTTGAAATCAGGTTTCGGTCCCATTATTTTCTCTCAGATTTTGGAAAACTGCGAAAGAACTGACATAATATTTACAGTGCCCTAGCTTGACGTGACAGAGTTTGAAATGCATCAGAGTACTTCAATCTACTGCTCAGCCAGTGAAGTTCGTCACCCCAGTGAAGTTCGTCACCTGCATTTTATGACAATATTAAAGAGTTTTTACTGTCCAGTTACGGCATTTATGTATACCTTGCCATTGAAAGAAGCTATTCCAGTTATTTAAATGTGAATATTGCCTGTCCCTTGAGCATTTTTACGGCAGGTGACTAACTTCACTGGGGTGACGAAATTCACTGGCCGACCAGTATATATCCTAAAAATGTACGACACTGTACTTCATAAAATATTACCTACAGAAAATTGTTCACTAAATATAATTTCACAATAAACACAATAAAAATACCATGGGAAAATCAGAAAAGGAATAATTTCCACTTTTTGTCTATTTCACAAAGTGAAATTAAAAAACACACATAAAACATGAAATAATTTGGTGATAAATGCCACAAAGTTTAACAAAAACTTTGACAATGCCAGAAAAATGAAACATGCAATTGTTTCATTAAAGGTATTTAATTGTCACATTAGATGATCACTGATGCGTGGTCTATTTAAAACCCAGATGGTTTTCTGTTCAATAACTTGAGCACATGAATCTACAAAATTTATCCTATAATTCTTCAGCTCTCACTTCAAAGAATTATTGTGTTTGCCTGAAACACACAGGGTAATATTGTTATGCATTGTGCGACAATGTGGACGGACATGAAACTTCAATATTTCACATTCTAAAGTTTAAAAGCAGATTCAATAGATTTTCCATGAAAAGGTGGCAACAGATGTAGCCAGTAAGCTATAAATTCAGAAATAGGTACCAGAGAACCAGAAATAAGCTGTGTATTGTGATTGTATGGGGTGGTGGTTGTAGTGGTGCTTATTATAACTGACCCTCCAACCCTATTTTTTGATTGATGCATCTCCAAAAAAGGGAAGAACCCTTTCATTTCCTGTTGTCTATAATAACGATTGATCACAACATTGTAGCACCACTGAGTTATGGTCCATGCACTTGTGGACTGGACAATAACAAAGTAATAACACAACTTGCCCATGTGTCTTGTCCAAAGCCCCTAAATCTGGAGGAAAAACCAATTTACATGATTACATTAAGTAGGTTCATGGGTGGAGAGATTCCCCCCACCCCCTCCTCGTCCTGAATTACCAAACCCCTGGGCCAAGCGCACCTATTCTTTTGTGACTCTCCCAGGAGCCAGATTTTTTGACACCGCCTTCCCACCCTTGGGCAACACCCAATAACAGCAAGACAGAAATATTCAAATAATAGTGTACTGACTCCTTTCTGCCAGACCACTTCATCCCCTATGAATCCTTTCCTTTACCACTTAGTTTTCTACCCCAGGAGAAAATAATGAAGCTTTACATCTCTCAATCCTCCCAAGAGAGAGCATTAAGTAGACCAAATCCTGTTTGTGGAAACCTTAAACAAATTCCCAGCCCATCTGATCAATAATTTGTCTGCTCTCAACGGTTTCATAAATAATTTCCAATATTTGTAACTTATACTCCTGCTCAATATATATTCTTTCATTGGAAACTTTCATTAGTGTTATAAATTCTACTCTGAATAAAACTGTAATAATGTCTGTTAATTATGTCATAGTTTAATTCACTCAATCTACACATGTAAGGAATATATTTCTGAATATCAGAAATGTACACAACACTTAAAACAGTCACCCTCAAGACCAAGGTCATGTTTTCTGTCAAGGTGTCAGAAGTAACACTATAAAGAATACATTCCACTAACTGTAGACATATAGAAAATGTGAAGATGAAACTTTGTGATAACATTAATATATTTCTTTTTAAGTTAAAAGAATCATTCAATTGACAAATTTAAAACTACATTTTAAATATTCTTTTCATGTTGTCCTATTTTGTACAAGGAGGTTTTGTGTTATTTGTTTGGGCATTTTTATATCAATATTCCTATAGTTTTGACACAGCTGTTCAATTCAACGTAGTTCAATGTGTGTAACTATGTTTATAAGGACTTCAACATTGCATGCTTGAAAAAAACAAATATGAAAGACAAAATTGGTTTTAACAAAACTTAATTTTATGTGACTTCCGGTTATATAATATAGAAGCATATTATTTATAAGCAGATACATCTTTTTTTAACAAATATACACATGGTCATATTTACCATAAACAAATATTCAGTTGCAGATATGTGACATTAGTTTTATGTAACCATAACTTAAAAAAATAGACCTGAACTTAAAATAGTCTGCAATATATGACCTTGAAGTAAAGATGGGCTATTTGCATCTCCCAGACACTTGAAACTAGAGCACCCAAACAGAACTATGGCAACTGGCCAAAATGTGAGGGCCATTTGCCAGTGTAATGGAGAAACCACTTGTTGACTGGTAAGTTACTATATTGTATTTACATTGGCATTTTTTGTCAAAGGTTGTACTTTATGCTGTAAGTTCTGTTTAAAAGTTTAACACGTTTATATGTTGTAATCTAGAAATGCAATACACCACGAAACGGTTTCAGTACATGTTTGAACAGTTCTAAGTTTATAGCAGTCTGTTATCAGCCGATTATTATTTCATGGAAGCGAATAAAATGTCAAGTATTTATTAAATTTATGAACTACTTTGTACAGTTAGCAGTAATTTTCAATGCTTATGTCCTATGCATCAGTTCCACATACTTCAAAGTGCAGAAATCTCTCTAAATGTGTATAACACACAAAAATCCTCAATATGGCCGCAAATAAGAAGGTGAAAATGAGTAAATGTATTTTTAACAGGAAAACACAAAACACTGCCACACAAAGACATCTATAAAAATGAATAGGAAAAACAATCTATAACAGTGGTTGCCATTATTTGAGAGAGATTAATGTTGCTTTCAGTTAAATTAGCTGATGACAAACAGCTGTTTGTCCTTCATTCACTAAATTTTAGTCTACAGGCAAATGTGTAGTTTAGTATTCGACAAAAGATGTGACAGCTTGAATTTTTGTATGGATAATTTGATACCAAAGTGACAGAATATGTATGTGACATTTCCACTGCATTGATTATATATTAAGATGTATGGACAATTTATCACGGAATGTGCACAAAGGAGTGTTTGCATTAAGGCACAAAGCTTTTAAAAAAGATTTATGTTTCATGATAATTGTTAATACTGAAAACATTATGAACATGTGACTTCACCCCATGCAGGCTCATCCACTTTTTTAGAATTTTGAACTTCAGATACCCATACTTATCCCCCCCATGTAAACACTGCATTTGAAAGACAATGAGACTGTCACTTATACAGTCTCCAAATAGATGATAAAATGAGTCTGATTAAAGGCTATTGGTAGACAGGAAACAATAGGTCAACAAAGTGGGCACTTCGGGCATAGAAACAATCAACAAACTCCCTTTGCAAAGGGAATTTTTGAGAATATAATCACACAAGATGACTGTTTGGATATTCTCTGGTTGCAAGCTTAGAATAGTTTTCATTGTGATGACAAAAGCCACTACCCCCTCCCCTTGCCTATTACCAGACACACACATCTAAAGGGATAACAGGGTTGGTTGGCAAGTCATAGTACTTCCTGACGCCAGAGATGATGACATATCAAGCCTTACCACAAAAGATGGCAAACACTGAAAAAAATCTCAAGAAACCTGATGAACTTAGAGACTGAATAACACACTTAGAATAGAAGTACAATGTCATTTTCATAAACAAGACCCTAGGCAAAGTTTAACTGTTTTCTGTACCCATTTTTCTGTGCATATTGAACAACTGTACATGGGACATTATTTTCATATCATCAAGATACTCTCTTATGCATATTACAAATAATTTAATGTTGACAAATGGAGAAAAAACGAAACTGCTGTATGTTTAGCCTAAGCTTATAAATGACCAACATAAATTATATGTCTCAATTTTAAATACTTAACCAAAGGAACTTCAAGTCATAGTCTCAAGAGAAAAAAAAATCACTAAGGAGCATCTGTTAAACAATTAACATTATCCCCACAACTCTTCTTTATTCAATGCATAACAATTCAGCAGACTGAAATCAGAAACAAGTGCAGAACTTCAAAGAAAAAGACAATAAGTTACTGTTAACACTAAGTTAGCCTATAGGAGTGAAGTGTTGATTTGTCAGACCTTTATGTTGCCCTTAGGCTTAAATCTTTCATTCCAAAATTCCAAACAACTCTTCAAAAATAATATACTTATTTAACCCCAAAGAATGGTTTCCAATGTCAAACATTTTCCTCGGTTAATATGTCATCCAGCTGCATGCTTTAGGAGCCATTATCGGACCTTACCACATTTATTTCAAATAGACCCTATTATCTTGTATTTGCATACATGTATATTCAATACAAAGAGAAAGAAAACCACAATCAGAAATCCATGTGTAGATAAATTAGTACATGAGAGCATTTCTGTTCATTGAAAAGGACAACTATCACTAAATACAGCCCCTGTGCTAGGTTTCGGAAACCTAGGCACCCACAATTACTAAGATATATTGTTGTATTTGTGTGACAAAATACTGATGTATTCAGACTGTTACATGAATTATTGTTGCAGAATGAACCACAGTGTTATAGTACATACTCTATCTATTTGACATTCCTGATAAATGCTGTATTAAGCTTGAAAGCTCAATGAACAAATTGAACCAGTTGATTTATGGTAAAATATGACCCTTCTTGTGTTTCATTAAGGGTCCTGTAGGTATAGATTACCATTTTTTGTGTGCCACAGTACAATTAACAACCAGTATGCAAGGCTACAGCAAACAAGTCAGACCCTGGTACCAAGTACACACCAACATTTATAAGCTTTGAGTAATACTAGCCTTCCATTAACCCAATAAATAGAAAACGTATAATACTGATGTTAATAAAGTAAAGAAATAAAATCTTCTGGAACAATTTATGAAAAGAAATGGCAATACATTTTTATTTAATGTACAAGCATCAGATTCCTGGCTATACAAATTTTCAGGGTTAACATTTGTCAAAAATAAAGTGAAAATTTAAACTCAAGTGGGAAAGCTGGTAGTTGCTTGCCGTTGGTCGGCAGTTTACAGTACAGAACCCTAACAAACTCTATGTACTGGTTTCCTCTATCCTTCCAACTACCCATCGTGATATGACCTGTACAGTGTTGAAAGCGATGTAAAACCCCAAATAAATAAATAAAATGAAGAGTACATTTACAGTGCCAATATGATCCCATATGATCTGCTCAGATAATAGCCCTTGTTACACTGTACAATATAGTCAAACAATTTTTTTTTAAATTGTTCTTTTACACATTAGGAAGTTTCAGCCACTTGAGTTGAAAGATTCTGTGCTACATGCTGACTGCTGACAATACCTACAATTCTAATAAAATTTTTAGAATTTTTCACACTAAAAGCTGGATTACATTTATCATTTCTGGTGAGTACAGGGAAGATATAGAATCATATCAGTTCTAATATTATTATTTGAGAGGCTCCATGGTATCACCATTTGGCACATACTGGTCTTTACTGTTGACCATACTTTCAATACATCACTTCTATACGGAGTTAAAAATAACTATTCGACATTGAGAGGTCACTGCATCTCTACACCAATTAGCTTAATATAGGTAATGTGATCTTCTATGGAAGCATAAACGATGAAATCTATATATTTGTTGTCTCACAGCCATATTTATATATATATGTACTTTTTTAAAACATAAAACTGTAATATGCCAATCAAGCCAATACAAGGCTACTTTGGAGCAAGTATGTCCTTCGCCTGTCTCTTATATCAAATATTTCTCCTCCAGTTGATGTGAGCTGAGATATTATTTGTTACTGTGTATTAATGTACCAACATATCACAAACATTGATGAGACATATTGTTGATGTATTGGGTCAAACCAATCTAAAAGACATCCAAAATAGCAACAACAAAACAAAAACCACCAGAGGCAATTCTGTTCTCAACAGCTCTGTATTTCTACAGAAGTCCAGCATTACACTTATGTCCTTGAATCTCTAAATTACTTAATTATAGCACATACACACAACTTCAACTGGAATAAGCAGCAGTTTAACTCATTTTTTTTTTTGCATAAAAATAGCCAGAATTTTATTATTTTAAAAGCTGCAGAAAATATCTCATTTTAGAACTGAGTACTTCTTCCTCACTCTGTATTCCACAAATATTGAAAAATAAAATACTCTGTTCTATGATGGGTACACTATACAGCCAGACACACAATACCTACTATGTATTTAATTTTGCGAAAAGCAAATTAAAGAGCAGACAAATAACTGTTCGGAGGTATCTATTTTTTATTTATTTGGGGTTTTACATTGCTTTCAATTTAAGACTGATATCACATGAAACCACTTAGGCCAATTAAGCTATTTCTTCCAATCTGTCTAGTTTTTTAAATTTACAATATTGTAAACTTGCACTTCAAGGGTCTCATATCTTTCATAACACCAACTGGATTTCAGTCGAATGAAAAGTCACAAATGTAGGAACTAACATCACCCTATATATACTAATATGCATGAATAATATAAGGCTGACATTTTATACTTGATGGTGTAAACAATATAACTTAATGGGTTTGAATTTTTGTCAGCAAATCACTGCATGGTTATTTCATAGAAATAAAACACAGCTACCAAAATAACACTGCTGTGGCATTGGCAAATTATTTCAATGTTTTTGTATGGTTAGGCAAGAATTCGTAAAGTTGGTTTGCTAACAACAGCACAACAAAGGGCTAAATAAACAGTTATCTCTGTCATTCCTTATAGCCAGTAAAGGTTGTCACTTGGATTTTTGACAATATTAAGAGCACTTCACAATTAACTTTCATGTAAATTTTTTTACAGTATTATTGAAAGTACTTGTTGTATTTGTTTAGATATAAATATTGCTATCTTTGATACATTTTTGAAGGGGGTGACAATGTTCACTTGGTCACAAACTTTCACAAGCTGAGCTGTCATTTTGTCATTATTTTAGATTTGTCCATCTATTCCGCACAAAATTTGTACTGTCAAAACTATTTAACATTGGACTTTTTCTAGGGTGAGTGGATAGATATAATACTTTTTTAGATCTACACTGAATATGTACAATTAACACAATTATACTGTGGCAGAGTACCTTCTGCACCAGTACTCAGAAGTAGTACATACTGCACAGTGTGTTTATCCACATGTTCAAAATTCTTGGCCAGTAAAAAGTTATCACTGGCGGCTTACCTATTTGTAACACATTGTCAACTGCTCCTGAGTCTAATAACTTAACTCCTTGGTAAAAAGGTAACTTTTCATGTTCGTTGTTTTCTTTTACATTTATAGAAAATGAAGAATACATTTGAATATCCCTCTCATTTCTCGGGAACGACCAGAACACAACTCGACTCTGAACAGGTTCAGGTATCCTATCAAGTCTTTCCTCTATATATTGAAATGGGATGTTTTCGGCAACACATCTAGCACAAATATCCAGCAAACTATCCGGGGTATGTATTGGTATATTGTCTGACATTTTGCTGTGTAAGTTAGAGGAGTATTTTGAGCCGAAAAGGCCTGGTCCTCCAACACAATGTCTCTTCGCTACCGCCATAACCAGATGTTAATGTGATGTGAGTGAATGCGCCTGCGCTGGACATTTAATTGCTCTACTGCGCAGGCGCACTAGGCCAGGGGTGTGCCCTATGCTGCATACCGGGCCGTGGGAATTCCCACTGGAAAATCCTTATAAAACTGTAGGGGATTGACGTGGGCCCCGTAGACTGCATAATTGTTTTTGTTT
Source organism: Sabellastarte sp. h YS-2021 (assembly GCA_964017235.1). Taxonomy (NCBI): domain Eukaryota; kingdom Metazoa; phylum Annelida; class Polychaeta; order Sabellida; family Sabellidae; genus Sabellastarte; species Sabellastarte sp. h YS-2021. Next base: position 75,891,531 of record OZ024929.1, on the reverse strand, counting down.
ACATTCAGTGTCTTATCAAAAGAAGAATCCACATTGTCACCCGCACATCAATCAAATTAATAACTTTTTATGAATAATAAGTCCTCAGTGCAATAAAATACAGCAGTTTTTGAGTAGTATTGATTCACCTGAACATTTTAATATAAATGTTTTATACAAATCTAGTTATTACCCACTGAAGTATGGCTGTAATTAGCATTTTACACATTGTACTAGTCAGTTGAAAAATAGTATTGATCAGGTTGATTCAGAAAGTATTTATCAATGCAACGAGGGTTTTGCAGGCGGATGTTTGAACAAGGTCTCATGAATGTTTGGAAATCAACAATGGTGTTTGTTGTAGGACAAAAGCAGTAAATCAGTAGTGTTTTTAATAACAAACGTGTTCTATTGTTACACTATGTTATGTTTATACAGCTTTTAAAATGGTAAATCAATCCTTCAAATATGCACTGCTACATACGGAAGCCCAGATTTCAGCCAATAGAGCATTTTCCAGAAAAGTTGATTTAGATGCAACACATAAAATTCAATACTGAATTTGCAAAAAGAAATAATTAAACTATTGGTAAAACTGTTGTTGACTGAACGTCACATTGTGTAAATTGAGAAATTTAATGTATTGTCTCATATTTATGATGGTCCATTATGACTCGTCCTCATGAATAAGGGAGACATTGTTACACTTATTGCAGTTGGTCCTTCATAATTATTTCAGCTACAAAACTAGTGAGATAACAAAAACACACATTTTAAGAAACAATAGAAGTCTCAAACATGATACTCGGTCATTAAATAATCACTTGTGTCGACATTTTTTCCAAATATTTTTAGTGTAATTCTCCAAACAAAAGGAAGCTTTAAAGTGTTTTATTGAAATAGATTAAATCTCATTAAAAGACTGCAATGAGTAACAAAAAATGGCCCAGTCTACTTTCACCTGCAGATTTGAATTATCTTCATAATTGTTGCATGGATGTGACCCAAACTATATTTGTATCTCCGATTTTCTGCTTGATCAGCAATTTTAGGGTCAGTTTTTCAATTATTGTCACCCAAATTTGTTTTCCCCAAAAATATATTTACATACTTAAATGAAAGATTTGTAACATTGCCAAGTAATTTTATTTAACTTGTTATGTAACTCAATATACCAATATTAGGAGAGAACTACACATTTTTCATTTTACAAAAATTGTTGATTAAAATATAGGGGTGTCCCTAATTTTTATGACCATAATTGCTAGAGATGCAGTACTACAGTACATATGAAAGTTTCATACACTAAACAAAGTTTGAAGCACAGTGATTATTCTATAACCCCAGGTGACTAATAAGGCAGAATAACTTGCCATTGGCCAAGCTGCACAATTAAGCTAGTTATTTTTAGGTCACTTTAAATGTTTGAACATTTGAACAATTGCTTCCCTACACTGAACATGCAATATCAGAGGCAATTCACTGGTAGAGCAACCTTGGTTAAGAATGTGATGTAACCTAAAAGTCTAATGTCAACCTGAAGAACTTGGAAAACCTTTTGAATCTCAACTTTAAATGTCGAATATGAGAGTTCAGTATACATATAAATGTTTGAACATTTGAACAATTGCTTCCCTACACTGAACATGCAATATCAGAGGCAATTCACTGGTAGAGCAACCTTGGTTAAGAATGTGATGTAACCTAAAAGTCTAATGTCAACCTGAAGAACTTGGAAAACCTTTTGAATCTCAACTTTAAATGTCGAATATGAGAGTTCAGTATACATAGAAAATAGAATCAGAGATGCCTGTATCCCACAGCCTGGGGAAATAGTTTTCAACACCATGGCAAATAGAAGTAGTGAAACAGTACAAAGACCAGAAGACTTTCAGAGCAGTGTCACTTATATAAAGGTCCAAATAATGTTTAAGTAGAGAAAATAACATCTAAGAGAAAGAAAATGTATGTAAAGATAAAGTACTAAAACAAGACAATTCAATAGGAAGATGACAGCATTAATCAGTAAACTAAAAAAAATATGAAGCGGTAAAATTTATTAATTGGAGAATAGCTGTCAATGGAAATAGCATAATTATGTAAAAGTGCATATAATAATCAGTTGCAGCAATCCATATATCTTTGTCATAAGAGAAAGATGTCTCAAATATGGCAGCTGAACACACTTTGGCAGAGAAAAAAGGTCACACCATGATGCACACATATATTTACATACACCCCCTAACCAATGTCCCTACCAAGTGTCAACCTTCTGCACCTTACAGAATCCAATAAATAGCCCAGACAAGATTTTATAGGTCAAGGTCACTACTGCAAGGTGAAAGGTCAAATCAAGGTTAGACCATGACGTTGCACACCTACATCTCCTAACCGATGTCCCTACCAAGTATCAACTTCATACACCTTACCTTTTTCCAATATAGGTCAAGGTCACTACAGCAAGGTCAAATCAAAGTTAGACCATGACGTTGCACACCTACACCTCCTAACCAATGTCCCTACCAAGTATCAACTTCTTACACCTTACCGTTTCCGAGATATAGCCCGGACAACATTTTATAGATCAAGGTCTCAAAGTCACTATGGCAAGGTCAAAGGTCAAATCAAGGTCACACCATGATGCTGCACACCTACACCCCCTAACCAATGTCCCTACCAAGTATCAACTTCCTACACCTTACCGTTTTCCGATATAGGTTAAGGTCACTACAGCAAGGTCAAATCAAGGTTAGACCATGACGTTGCACACCTACACCTCCTAACCAATGTCCCTACCAAGTATCAACTTTTTACACCTTACCGTTTCCGAGATATAGCCCGGACAACATTTTATAGGTCAAGGTCTGAAGGTCACTATGGCAAGGTCAAAGGTCAAATAAAGGTCACACCACGATGCTGGACACCTACACCCCATACCCAATGTCCCCACCAAGTACCAACTTCCTACACCTTACCATTTCTGAGATATAGCCCAGCCAAGATTTTATAGGTCAAGGTCATTATGGCAATGTCGAAGGTCAAATCAACGTCAGACCATGATGCTGCACACCTATACCCCCTACCCAATGTCCGTACCAAGTATCAACTTCCTTCACCTACCATTTCTGTGATATAGCCCGGACAAGATTTTATAGGTCAAGGTCAAATCAACGTCAGACCATGATGCTGCACACCTACACTGCCTAACCAATGTCCCTACCAAGTATCAACTTCCTACACCTTACTGTTTCTGAGATATAGCCCGGACAAGATTTTATAGGTCAAGGTCACTACGGCAAGGTGAAATCAAGGTCACAACATGACGTTGCACACCTACACCACCTAACCAATGTCCCTACCAAGTATCAACTTCCTATACCGTACGGTTTCAAACTCAAGGTCACTCCGGCAAGGTCAAATCAAGGTTAGACAATGACGTTACACACCTACACCTCCTAACCAATGTCCCTACCACGTATCAACTTCCTACACCTTACGGTTTCTGAGATACAGCCCAGACAAACTTTTTCCCGCCACCCACCCACCCATCCGGACACCATGGTTGAAAACAATACCCCGACAGCCCTCAAGTGCTGTGGGGTAAAAACTGTTTGGCTAATGCAAAAATGAAGTGTCCCAGAATTCTGTCATTTGGTGGGGCCGGTCACCAACTGGTAAAGCAATTGTCCATTGGGTAGGATGTATTAACGCAATAAAAATGTATGATGATGAACAGAAATGTAAACATAAATGCTAGTAAAATAGCATCAGAGATGCCCCACAGCCCGGGGAAAAAGTTTTCAACAACATGAGATATAGAAGTGGTGAAACAGTAAAAGATCTAGATACTTTCAGAGCAGTGTCAGTTATAAAAAACTCTAAATAATGTTTAAGTAGAGAAAATAACATCTAAGATAAAGTACTAAAACAAGGCAATTCAATAGCAAGATGACAGCATTAATCAGCAAACTAAAAATTATGAGGCTGTAAAATTTATTAATTGGAGAATAGCTGTCAATGGAAATAGCACAATAATGTAAAAGTGCATATACTAATCAGTTGCAGCAATCCATACACCTTTGTCACAAGAGAAAGATGTCTCAAATATGGCAGGTGCACACACTTTGGCAGAGCAAAAAGGTCAAACCATGATGCACACCTACACCCCCTAATGTCCCTACCAAGTGTCAACCTTCTACACCTTATGGAATCAAAGAAATAACCCAGACAAGATTTTAAAACTCATTTTCACTATGACAAGGTCAAAAGTCAAATCAAGGTCACACCATGACGCTGCACACCTACACCCCTTTTAACCAATGTCCCTACCAAGTAACAAATTCCTACACCTTACAGTTTCCAAGATATAGCCTCAACAAGATTTTATAGGTCAAGGTCACTACGGCAAGGTCAATTCAAGGTCACACCATGGCATTGCACACAGACACCCCCTAACCAATGTCCCTACCAAGTATCAACTTCCTACACCTTACGGTTGCCAAGATATAGCCTGGACAAGATTTTATAGGTCAAGGTCACTATGGCAAGGTCAAAGGTCAAATCAAGGCACACCATGACGTTGCACACCTACACCCCCTAACCAATGTCCCTACCAACTATAAACTTCCTACACCTTACGGTTGTTGAGATATAGCCTGGACAAGATTTTATAGGTCAAGGTCACTGCGGCAAGGTCAAATCGAGGTCAGACCATAACTTTTTTCGGTCGCCCACCCGCCCATCTGGACACCATGGGTGAAAACAATAAAAATGCATAAGCATGGATAGCTATCATTAATGCTGGAGTTTTATGTATAAAGGACAAAAAAAAAACAAAAAAAAACAAAAAAAAAAACAAAAAAACTTTGCAATCCCATTTTGACATTAAGGGGAGGGTCAAAGTAATTTGAGTTTTTTTTTGTTTGTTTTTTGTGAATCCCAGATCAAGAATTGCTATAACCTCCAATGCATTCCAAAGATCTAACAAGATGAATAAAATAAGAGATATTAAGCAATAATTAAAATTTTAACCATTACAAATGATAGAATTGACCTGGAAATGCCATTAAGTTCCAAAATTCTAAATCACTATGTCCGAATAGTCTTAACGTTAAAAATTTTAAAAGATTTCAGACAAAATACATGTATGTGTAAATACACTGAAAATACAAGAAATTCATGTTTATGACCCCAGTTTGACCTTGACAGGGGGCTCAGAGGCAAAAACTGATGGATTGCAATCCCAAGCCTTGGTTTCCCTTACCTCCCAATACATCTGAAATGTCTGAATCCAAAATAGGAGATATTTGATATTTTACAAATCTCTTCTGTCTGTACATGACGTGACATTTGTAGCTATAAAACTAATTTTCTTTCTTCGGTAACATATTAAACCTGTGTACGGTCCTCAATACGATTAGATATACACAATCTGTTGCCAAAAGGTTCGATTTCAGCACATTTTTTGTAACTGAATGATAATTAATCAACCCACAATCGGTCATTTTTGACAGAATTGATCTGAAATTTGACTGGCACCTAGATTTTCATGTGAGGAAATATTATTGTCAAATTGGGTCGATTTATGTGCTATAATTTTCAAAAAAAACCTGGTGAAAAGTAGAAAGAAAAAATTTGTTTTTTTGATCATGTAATCTTGATAAAGGTCAACTATAAAATTACCACTTGTCAAAACATTTTCCCATACCTATGGATGTTAAAGTGAGTGTCAAAAATCATTTTGACTTTTGACAGGCCTCACATAGAGATATCTACAACTTAGAAAATAATGATGTGGCGGCATAGGCTGTCTCAAAACAGGGCCAGTGGATGAAAAACAATAAGCATTGCCTTTTCAAGGGCCACTTAATAAAACATATTCATAAATACTGAGAGATATATGACCCATTAAAAATTCCATTGATAATGATGAATAAAAAGAAAATTAAGTCAATAAAACTCAGTTTTTCATATTTTATTAATAGAAATAGTTAAACACGTGAAGTATTGGCAAATATCTTACTGGTACAAAACAACAAATAAGAATTTATGGAAGTTTTAAGATATTTTGTCGTAACTAAAATTACACTCGAACATTGTGACTGACTTTATTTGAAGCTGCTCAGCTGGAATTGAACAATGTTTCGTAAAGTACCCTTTCAGTAATCATTTATCTTCTTTTTATGCTGCAGGAAGAACTATGAATCTGATGCAGTGGCACATGTAATGAATAAAACCTGCATTTTTATTATTCCTGGGTAATCTTTAGTCCAAAAAGTTTGGACTGAGAGACTCAAGTGTACAGGAATTCAGCTGGTGCTATTGTGCACAAAGCAAGAACTAGAGGATCGCTAGCGACGCAAAGCGATTGTTTTTGCATCGCAAAAACTAAGCGTCCCAAAAGAAAGATGGTGTTGGTTGCTTATAATAGAAAGATCTTGCCTAGATACCCTGTCAATCTAAAATTATATCGAAAAAAAATTGGAAAATTTAAAATGGTTTAGGAGATACAAGCAATTTTAAGTTTTACCATTTTTTGTCAAAAATTCGACAATTCAAAATGACCGCCATTTTTGGAAAGAGGAAAAATTGTTGAGACTTGAGCAGAGTATCTTGCATATATACCCTGTGGACCAAAAATTTCGCCGAAATCACTCTATCTCACACGGTTTAGGAGATACAAGCAATTTTAAGTTTTACCATTTTTGTCAAAAATTTGAAAATTCAAAATGGCTGCCATTTTTGGATAGAGGAAAACTTTTCTTGCTTAGATACCCTGTGGGCCAAAAATTTTGTCAAAATAATTATTTGTGAATTATTTGTGAACACTACATGAGTGCATTGTGTTCCCACAAATCAGAGTGCAGATCTTTAAATTTTTGCCATTTTGGTCAAAAATTACAAAATTCAAAATGGCCGCCATTTTTGGAGAGAGGAAATTTTTTTGGAATTGAGCAGAGTACTTAGCAGAGATACCCTGTGGGTCAAAAATTTCGTCGAAATCGCTCTATCTCGCACGGTTTAGAAGTTATTAAGGGATTTGTATTTTCCTCGTTAATAAAAATTTAAATGCTTAATTAATTAGCCATTTTTAATGGAAGTCTACCAAAATCTAATAATTTGCAGATCTTTATACCTTGCATCCATATATCAAATTTCAGGCGAATATTTTACACGCTTCTTAAGTTATCATCTGGACAAGCCTAATCCTGTTTTTGGTCATGTGACTTCTCTGATTGGTTGAAATGTCATGGCACCAAATTCAGCAAATTTTCCCAGGGCTACTTAATATATGTGCCAAGTTTGAAGAAATTCCATCCACTAGTAAAGACGCTATAGGTAGGCAAACTTGCGGAGCCGGCGGACCCTTCCGCGAGAATTCCTCCCATATGCAAACAAGCGTCCCTCGTGGGACGTTTAATAACATCTTTCTTGAGGGAACAAAAGAATACTATTAGACACAATTAAAACACAAGTGTAATACAGAAATCTTTCAAAATTACTCTGCCTTTAGTTTATATTTGATAAAATATTCAGAGCTTTAGAAAAACTAACAAATTTTCCTCAGCATTTAGCTTCACAAAATCAAACAAATTGACTTTTTATTTGTTAAAAAGTGTGGTAGACAACTAATCCCCAGTCTTTAATATTATAGAAAAATTTTGCATTCCATTAGGATTAGGATGGAGTAACATAAGGTTACAGGTGAAGAAGTTACCTGCAATATCTTCAGATTATGACATCAGCAAAATACTTGTATCAGGGCATCAAACCATAAAGTCTTGCAACTTAAAAGAATTAAAAGAATTCCAACAGGTGTTCAACCGTCAATTTAATGCAAGAAATACAAGTTGCCATAACAACTTAAAACTTGGGGGAGATTTTCTGCAGTTGTGGTTATATAACCATAAACGTATGAAGCAACTAAAAATCACAATCTGCATCCAACACATTGTCTATGCCCAGTTCCTTGTCAATAAGTGTGTCATCATTTCAGATATCCAAACAGGCTCCATTCTCTAGTGACAAATCCATGAACTCGTTTTCATTTATAAACTTTGTTGAGTTATCTGAAAGTAAAAATAGAACAACGCATTACCCTCTTTAGGTAGAATTCTGTTAAGTATTCCACACAGAAGTAAAAGTTCCGTGGGGACTCGCTAAAGACTTTCCATTGAATTTACCACTTATTTGGAAATTCTGCTTAAGTAGAAATATTTTTGTGGTCACTTGAGATTCGACATAAACAGGGTTCAAATGTATTGGTTCATTTGAAAGGTTATACAATTTCATATACATTAGTGTATCGGGGAAAATAGCATCGGAAATGCCTGCACCCCACAGCCTGGGGAAACAATTTTTGACACCATGAGATATAGAAGAAGTGAAACAGATCAGGAGACTTTCACAGAAAACAATGTGAGTTATCTAAGGATCCAAATAATGTTTGAGGAGAGAAAATAATGTCTAACAGAGAGAAATTGTATGTAAAGATAAAGTATTAAAACAAGACAATCGACAATCAAGATGACAGCATGAATCAGTAAACTAAAAATTAAATCAGAGATGCCTGTACTAGAAAAAGGTTTTTGCTGACAAAAACGAGCGGCCCAGATGGAGAGCTGTACTAGTTGCAGTATGAGACTGTAAGCAGAATGTAAGCTTTACTGTGTTTCGTATCTGATCGAACAGTGGATGATTTAAAAATAGCATCAGAGATGCCCGTACCCCACAGCCTAGGGAAATAGTTTTCAACACCATGGGATATAGTAGTGAAACAGTACAAAGATCGAGATACTTTCAGAGCAGTGTCAGCTATACAAAGCTCCAAATAATGTTTAAACAGAGAAAATAACATCTAAGAGAAAGAAAATGTATGTAAAGATAAAGTATTAAAACAAGTCAATTGAATGGGAAGATGACAGCATTAATCAGTAAACTAAAAATTATGAAGCTGTAAAATTTATTAATTGGAGAATAGCTGTCAATGGAAATAGCACAACTATGTAAAAGTGCATATAATAATCAGTTGCAGGAATCCATAAATCTTTTTCAAAAGAGAAAGATGTCTCAAATATGGCAGGTGAACACACTTTGGCAGAGCCACACCATGATGTATACCTACATCCCCTAACCGATGTCCCTACCAAGTGTCAACCTTCTACACCACATGGAATCCAAGAAATAGCCCAGACAAGATTTTAAAACTCATGGTCACTTTGACAAGGTCAAAGGTCAAATCAAGGTTATACCATAACGTTGCACAGCTACAACCCCCTACAAAGTATCAACTTCCTACACCTTATGGTTGCTGAGATATAATCCACACAAGATTTTATAGGTCAAGGTCACTATGGCAAGGTCAAAGGTCAAATCAAAGTAACACCATGATGTTGCACATCTACCACCCCAAACCAATGTCCCTACCAAGTATCAACTTCCTACAATTTTGTAGTTTCCGAGATATAGCCCAGATAAGATTTTATACTGCAAGGTCAAAGGTCAAATCAAGGTCACATCACGATGTTGCACACCTACAATCCTCAACCAATGCCCCTACGAAGTATAAACTTCGTACACCTTATGGTTTCCGGGATAAAGCCTGGACAAGATTTCTAAACTCAAGGTCACTGCAGCAAGGTCAAAGGTCAAATCAAGGTCACACCAGGACACTGCACATCTACTCCCCCAACCAATGCACCTACCCGAAGTATCAACTTCCTACACCTTACGGTTTCTGAGATACAGCCCAGACAAACTTTTTCCCGCCGCCCGCCCGCCAGCCTGAACGCCTGCCTGTCCATCCAGACACCATGGACGAAAACAATACCCCAACAGCCCTTAAGGGATGTGGGGTAAAAATTATGAAGATGTAAGATTTATTAATTGTACAGCTGTCAATGGTAATAACACAATTGAACAAAAGTATATATAACAAGCATTCTGACGCATGCAATTATCTCCCGCCGTATTAATTAGATGAACTAAAGATAGTGGAATATAAATTTTCTTGTGAGACGGAGGCACATGTAGAAGTGACAACAAGCAAGAGGCAGGTGAATGACTTATTTTGAAGAAATAATGTATCAGCAACACTTTAGAGATAAAAGACGTTTATCCATTTAGTAGCTATGACTCAGCTATTCAAAAAACTATAGATCTGCTTCACCATGTGGTACATCACCCAATAGTAGGTGAATGACCTACTTATCACTGAAATTGCTCTATCTTGCATATCCTGAAAATTTCCTCAAAATCTGTCCAGAAGTTTCATGGATCCATGGATTTCATGGATCCAGAAGATCCAGATAGTGATCCGGATCACTCCCAAAATTGAAACATTTCTTCCCTTTACATTTCCAGACATATCCTGAAAATTTCATCGAAATCCATCCATACGTTTTTGAATTATCTGTCTTTAACAATCACAGTTCATGGATCCAGGAGATCCAGACAGTGATCCGAATCACTCCAAAAATTGAATCATTTCTTCCTTTTACCTTTTCAGACATATCCTGAAAATGTCATTGAAATCCGTCCATAAGTTTTTGAGTTACCTGTCTTTAAAAATTACATGTCATGGATCCATAAGATCCAGATAGTGATCCTCATCACTCTAAAAATTGAATTATTTCTTCCTTTTACCTTTTCAGACATATCTTGAAAATTTCATCGAAATGTGTCCTTGGATCCATAAGATCCAGATAGTGATCCTGATCACTCTAAAAATTGAAACATATCTTCCTTTTACCATTTCATACATATCCTCAAAATTTCATCGAAATCCGTCCGTAGGTTTTTGAGTTATCTGTCTTTAAAAATTACATTTTATAGATCCAGAAGATCCAGATAGTGATCTGGATCACTCCCAAAATTAAACCATTTCTTCCTTTCACCTTTCCAGACATATCCTGAAAATTTTATCGAAATTCGTCCATAAGTTTTTGAGTTATCTGTCTTTAAAAATTATATTTCATGGATCCAGAAGATCCAGATCGTGAGGCGGAGCAATCCCAAAATTGTATAATTTCTTACTTTTACCTTTCCAGACATATCCTGAAAATTTCATCGAAATCCATCCGTAAGTTTTTGAGTTATCTGTCTTTAAATATTACATTTTATTCATCCAGAAGATCCAGATAGTGATCCGGAACACTCCAAAAATTGAATCATTTCTTCCTTTTACCTTTTCAGATATACGAACAACACATTTGAAAAGATTAGCCTAACTTTAATACTTTTTAAGATATTTGACATTTACTTCTTCTGTTATTTAGCTACAAATGAGAAAATAGCTATTACTCACTTATGGCATACAGTAGAACCCCAAACTATGTACCATCTTATAGCTAAGGACAAAGTAGCTGAACAACATATTTTAGGAAAATACTCTAACTGCAATAGTTTTGGAGTTACAATGGCTTTACTCAACAGTCAGAATTTCAAAGTAGCTATTACTCAGCTATCCAAGGTGCAACAGATCTGAAACTTTACTATGTGATAGCTTACCAAAAAGTAGAAGGATAACATATTTGAAAAGATTTCCCTAACTTTAATACTTTTGAAGATATCTGACATTTACTTCTTTCATTATTTTGCTACAAATAAGAAAATAGCTATTACTCACTTATGGCATACAGTAGAACCCCAAACCAGAAACTATGTACCATCTTATAGCTAAGGACAAAGTAGCTGAACAACATATTTTAGGAAAATACTCTAACTGCAATAGTTTTGGAGTTACAATGGCTTTACTCAACAGTCAGAATTTCAAAGTAGCTATTACTCAGCTATCCAAGATGCAACAGATCTGAAACTTTACTATGTGATAGCTTACCAAAAAGTAGATGGATAACATATTTGAAAAGATTTCCCTAACTTTAATACTTTTGAAGATATTTGACATTTACTTCTTTCATTATTTTGCTACAAATAAGAAAATAGCTATTACTCACTTATGGCATACAGTAGAACCCCAAACTATGTACCATCTTATAGCTAAGGACAAAGTAGCTGAACAACATATTTTAGGAAAATACACTAACTGCAATAGTTTTGGAGTTACAATGGCTTTACTCAACAGTCAGAATTTCAAAGTAGCTATTACTCAGCTATCCAAGGTGCAACAGGTCTGAAACTTTACTATGTGATAGCTTACCAAAAAGTAGATGAACAACATATTTGAAAAGATTTCCCTAACTTTAATACTTTTGAAGATATTTGACATTTACTTCTTCTGTTATTTAGCTACAAATGAGAAAATAGCTATTACTCACTTATGGCCTGCAATAGAACCCCAAACTATGTACCATCTTATAGCTAAGGACAAAGTAGCTGAACAACATATTTCAAGAAAAAGCTCTAACTGCAATACTTTTTTAGTTATGACTCCTTCACTGAAAGTAGCTAAAATTGCTATTACTCACTTATCTTTAGGCCTAAGCCCACAAAACCAAAAAAATTTTCAAGTGCATGAAAATTCATTAGGCACCAATTTCAAAGCAACCTAGCCTGTGTGATGCCCTACCCTAAGTTTCAAATTGATCGGCAGAAGTGTCTTCCGGTTAGAGTCCCAAAACAGAATTTCAAGATAGCGGCCATGGTGGCCATCTTGTTTTTCCAAATGGCACCAATTTCGAAAGCTACCTAGCCTAGGTGGTGCTCTACTACCCTGTTAAGTTTCAAATCGATCGGCGGAAGCGTGTTCTGCTAAGGGGCCGGAAACCAAAATAATGACGGACAAATGGACGGACCTCGGACACATCTATGTAATAGGTGGGTTGGTTACATACAACCTGCCCAAAACACTGTAATATCTACCCGATGAAGGCATTTAAATAGTATGAATTTTATGTTTAAAATATCAGGGTTTTCCACCTGCACCAGATTAAAAGATGGCTGTAAAATGCAGCTTAGAAAATCAATTTTCTGGTCATGTAACCCCAATCCCCAATATGTCAGAAATTGGAAAATATTTCACAATATTGGGGTTATATTACACCAATGTGGCAAAAGTTGGAAATTTTGACTTTTTAACAAAATGTAAACAGCCCTTAAAAACAATTCATTTGAAACCATTCTATCTCTGTTTTTGAGACATTGTCCATTCTGGGAAAATTTTTGAGTATCATCCAAAACAGCTCATTACTCAAGCATTTTGGTTCAGAGATTACAGAGGTGACTGTGCCCTTAATTTTGACATCTGGTCAAATTTTAATGCAAAGCTAGTGTTCTTTCAATCATAAATTTGTTGTGGCAACATCAAAACATTTAAATCTCCATGAAAAGCAATCACATTCAAGCAATAGACCCAATGAGTCTTCATGCCAATTTTGGCCAAGCTATCTGAAAGTTTTTCCTTTCAATGACTGGAATGAAATGTAACAACAGGTGGCAACAAAAAGTGCCAAAGTTGTCCACCCCCAGGTGAAGGGGACTGGACACAATTATTATGAAAACATTCTGACTAAAGATTATACTTGTGCCGACAGAAAGCATAAAGAAAAGACTTACCCGTGTGTGTAAATGCAGGGACAAAAATAGCACTGGGTTGAGTGTCATACAAGTAGCCGATAGGTAACATAACGCCCAGCTGTTTCACTCGGTCGGATAATTTTCACAACCTAGATTCATATAGAGAGAAGAGGAAGTTTATCCATGGTGAGGATTAATTGTAATAGACATGCTGTCAGTTAAAAGTTCCAAATCTACAAAATGTGATTAATGTTGAGCGAAAATTAAAAATATTTGGGTTTAATTTGGCCTTAAGTGTGCAGGAAAAAGTGAAAAAAATCAGTAGGCTACTAATTCAATATTCTGGCCTGTGGGTGTAAACCAGGACAACAGGATAACCAGGACACAGGCTCAAAAACCCTAATAGCTCAGAGGGTGAGAGATGAATCAGTTACAACTACATCACCCTTTTCCCACATGTTTGCAAATCGCCTGTTGTGTTCCTCAAGAAGTTTCACAAAAAAATGTGTGTTGTCCTTAAACATATTTCGAAGACAGGAGAGATGCTACAGTATACTATGGTAGAGAAATGAAGTGAGTTTCTCAAAATAACAATCCCCACATTGTATGCTCTTAATATATTAATGGAGAGATGCAACATCATAAAATACTGTGAGTAATAAAAATTATATCTTACGAGATCAGAGCAGAAGTTAAATCTAGTACAGTCTGATACTAATTAGTCTTACCATTTTTGAGTTTATAATACAAAATATGTGAAAAATATGAAAAAGTTACTGGGTGGGTTGTTATGTAGCCCATACATAGTTTCAATATCCACTTAAAGCTTTTATGTTTGGGACATGTAAAAACAGCACATTAACATCTTCCCAGGTAAGATATTGGGTGGGCGAGTTGTTTTTTTTTGGCATATAGAGAAAGAACAAACTAATATATGATATTTAAAGACCTTAAGGTGACCTTATAATTTAAAGTCTCAGATGCAAAATTTTCCAGACAAAGATTACATATATAACAGTTATATCTAGTACATTTTAAGATTCATCAGAATTACCATTTCCAAGTTACAGGGCATAATATGTGAAAAATGTAGAAAAAAATGCTGCAGTAGGGTCTTTATGGGCCTCAAACACAATGTTAACATCAACATAAAGTCTTGATCTTTGGCATATATACGAAGAACATATTAATGCATTCCCAAATACAATTTGAGCCAGATAATCCACATAGTTTTTGACCTAGAATGCATTAAGTGGTAAAAGGTAAATTTCTGACCTTAATGTGGCAATAACTTCTTTATTATTGGGAATTTAACATCACCTTTTAATAAAGTTCCTCTCCTTACCTAAATACATGTGTGCCAAGCATGAATGAAATCTGTGCAAAGTGTTTTTCAGTTATCATGCACACAAGCCAAAACAGTGTATGTTGGCAGTGGCGCAACATGAAACAGTATATCTTTGACTTTAAGCTGGAGGTAAAAATATCCCTTTTTAAGATATGACTATTTAAAGAAAATTATATTCAATTTAAACATCAAAAGTAATTTTGAATAATTTAACATTCTTTTTTTTTCAGTCCTCCAATGAAATCATACTCTACTTCTTCAAAATTCATCAAAAATTCCTCATTACATTTTGACCAGTCCTGACTACAAACAGACATGCAGGGGAAATAAAAATTCTTTAACAAAGTAGGAACAAATGAAGATTTGTACGGCTTTGGCACAACCGTTTTTCAAAGTTACAACCATTGTTAAGTTTATACTTTATAACCACACCCAGTTTTGGAATTTACTTGTCTAGCTTATACTTCTCAGGTACAAACAACATGAACAGATATGGTGTGCCACTAAATGCCTCTTGCCAAGGTTATGTGGTTGGCGGTTTCTGTTTGTCAGCAAGATTACAAAAAATAACTAGAAGATCGCTTGCAAAACAAAGCGAAAGCGTCCCGAAAAAGGAGAAATAATGGCAGCTTAATCATATAAATGGGAAATTTTTTGGGTTTTGCAATTTTTGCGAAGAATTCGAAAATTCAAAATGGCCGCCATTTTTGCCAAGTGAATCGGTCTATCTCGCATGGTTTTCGAGATACAAACATTTTTGTGTTTTGCAATTTTTGCAAAAAATTCGAAAATTCAAAATGGCCGCCATTTTATGGCGGAATAAAACATTTTTGAAAACTGGGTCACCTACACAGCAGGGTTACCTTGCGGGTCCAAAATCGCTCTATCTAGCACACTTTTCGAGATACCAGCACTTTTGAAAAAAATTCAAAAATTCAAAATGGCCGCTATTTTGGGCAAGTGAAATATTCGTTGAAACTTGGAAAGGCTCGTCTTCATAGATACCCTGTGGGTCAAAAATTTTGCCGAAATCCCACTAGTAAATTTTTATTTTATGAAGAAAATGGTTTCAAAAAGTACTCGTATATCACTTATTGTTCTATATGTGTACCTTATGAGCCTATATTTCCAATTTTGTGTTTTGCATTTCTGATAAAAAAAAATTCGAAAATTCAAAATGGCCGTCATTTTTGCCAAGTGAAATATTCATTGAAATTTGGAAAGGCTAGTCTTCACAGATACGCTGTGGGTCAAAAATTTTGTCAAAATCACTCTATCTAGGATGGTTTTCGAGATACAAGAATTTTTGTGTTTTGTATTTTTGAAAATTCAAAATGGCCGCCAATTTTGGCAAGTAAAATATTTGTTGAAATTTGGAAAGGCTAGTCTTCACAAATACCCTGTGGGTCAAAAATTTTGCCGAAATCCCACTAGTAAATTTTTATTTTATGAAGAAAATGGTTTCAAAAAGTACTCGTATATCACTTACTGTTCTATATGTGTACCTTATGAGCCTATATTTCCAATTTTGTGTTTTGCATTTTTTTGCAAAAAAATTGGAAAATTCAAAATGACCATCGTTTTTGGCAAGCGAAATATTCGTTGGAACTTGGAAGGCTAGTCTTCACAGATACCCTGTGGGTCAAAAATTTTGCCCAATTTGCTCTATCTGGCACGGTTTTCGAGATACAAGCATTTTTGTGTTTTGAGATTTTTGTGAACTATTCGAAAATTCAAAATGGCCACCATTTTTGGTGGTACAGATAATTTTTGAAAATTGGGTCAGCTACTCAGCACAGTTACCCTGAAGTTCAAAAATTTTGTCAAAATCGCTCTATCTAGCATGGGTTTCAAGATACAAGCATTTTTGTGTTTTGTATTTTTCAAAAAAAAAATTTGAAAATTCAAAATGGCCACCAATTTTGGCAAGAAAATATTTGTTGAAACTTGGAAAGACTAGTCTTCACAGATACCCTGTGGGTCAAAAATTTTACCAATATTTCCAATTGTGTGTCTTGCATTTTTTGTCAAAAATTCGAAAATTGAATATTATTATTTTTGAGGAGAAAAGTTTTGGAAAATTGAGGGTCGAAAATTTCGACAAAATCACTCTATCTCGCACGGTTAAGTTACAAGCAGTTTGGTGTTTTACCCGTTAAGAAAATTGTTAATGCTTAACTAATCATCAATAACTCAGTCATTTCTTAACCTATCCCTGCCAAAATTTAATATCGCCCAGATCTTTATATGAGGAAAGTATTTGCTAAATTTCGGGTGGATAGCTAAAATGCTTCGTACGTTATCATCCGGACAAGGACACCCTTCCAAAAAGCGCATTTTTGGTCATGTGACCTCTCTGATTGGTGAAAATGTCATCGCAGCATATTCAGAAAAAATCCCAGGACTACTGCATACACCTGCCAAATATGAAAAGAATCTGCCTTATGGCTGCGAAATTATTGTGAAAAGAAAATGCGGATCTGGCGGAGTCACTCTCTCATGTACAAACAAGCGTCCCGCGAGGGACGCTTAATTATTGCACAGGTTTTACATCAATCTTTCACAGTAGGTGGATATTAATCTAACATAAAACTGATTTAATTTTGGCTAATATGTGAGAAATGTAGAATGTATAATCTTAGAATCTAATGATCACAAAAATGCTTTTACAAAACCATACATACATTACCAAAAGTACAAGACTGTGGTTGTATAATTTTATTTCAAAAACTATGTGCTTAATCTTTCTAATAACCACCTGTCCCCTCTTGAGTCCGAAGTAACGTGCCACAGGGTCACCCTGCTGTATTCTTGGCAACTGGGATTCTTTGAGTTTGCTGAAAACTGTCAAGGAAAGAACTGTAACTAATAAAGAGGATTGTGTTCACATTTTATTGACTAAGAAATGTGAAGAAAATCATGATACTCAACTGGGCACTAAAATTATTACATAGTTTATACACACGCAATGCCCATTGAATATGTATTCGCTTCAATATAGAGTGTCAATTTTTATTTATATCTGTTTACATCTCACATTTTTTTTAGTTCTTGTTTATACTGTAAAGACACTAAAAGTCACAAATACTTAATAACACTGAAATAACTGCTTTAACAGCGAGAATATTGCAAATTATCTTATACCATTTGGTGATATTTTGAGACCATATTTATATCAGAATGGCATCTCTAACTCTCTCCACCTGAAGTGCCAGGAAGAAGTATGCCCAAAAGGATACTATCTCTCCAGCAGCTCTTTCTTTTCCTCTGGGGTCATTAGCACATGCTCTGGTACCAACTGCAACATAATATACATCAGATAATCTCAATGCCAACTACATATATATAAATATATATTTTTAAACATAAATTCCTTCAAACCATGGTTATCTAAAAGTGGATTTAATTCTCCTATTATTAGGGCGTCTTGGGTTAGCATTAAATAAGGTTCCTCAAAAGTATGAAGTACATCCACACAGAATTCAGCAGTTTTTGACTGAGAAGTATGAAATCATTTAAGACTATTTCTATAGACTGGCAAATTCTAATCTAGTTCATTCATTTAACTACACTTCAAGGCTAGTAAAAGGCTTGTAAAAGTAAAGAAACCTACCATAAAATCTTGTAACTATGTTAAAAATATGCTAAAAACATATCATCCATGGATATCTGGGATAAACTCACCATATTCTTTAATAGAATTTACATTTTATATTTGGTTAATGACGTTTGCAATTTCTTAACATTTTGCCAAGTTCACATTTGAAACATTTAAACCGACCTTCATTTTCAAGGTACTCATCAATTTAAATATTGAGCTTCTACATTGTCACAGTACCAGTCAAAATGCCAATGACAACCTTAAGAGACAATTTTCTTTCATATGTGCAAGAATTCCAATGTTTGTTTAAACATTTTGGCTTGTGATTTATCACACAATAAGCACTACATTTCTTGTAGCATTAGTATCGAATATCAGAAATTTCCAATCGATGGACAATAGGTCATGCATCAATTTTAATATCATTTCTAAGAAAGCAGTACAGCAATTTATTAAACATATTTTAGGTGAGACCTACTATTACTATACATTAAATTCCTTAAATTATATCTTTTATGTTTTGAAATATAATTTGATGTTTTGAAGCTTTTTGCATTGCTGTACAAGAGTTATGACAATTGTAAAATGTGTTAAGATAACAAAAAATTACGGTCAAATAAATTTTGCATTCAGTTGTAAACCAATGTATTTTACGACAAGCAACAATATTTCAATGTGGATCAAGTTCAATTTTTATAATTTTTTACTTTTACAACTAATTATTAGCCAACATGTTAGTATAACATAGTTCGAAAATCCCTAAAATCTCACAGTATGACTCAGTTAGAAGAGTTTCAGCCATTTTATAAGTTATGATATGAAGTACTTATCTGCCAGGTGAAAATAAGGCAATTAATCAACTATGAGCCAGGTCTTGGAAAGTGAGAAATTAAGGCACATTCTCCAGCTCTCTTGCAACCTTTCTTGAACCCAAAATTATTTTGAAATTCACAAATAGTGCAATGAATAGCATTGGAGGTATTTTCACATAGTATTCGGTTGTAATTAGGGCTGGGATGGGTGCTAAAAAACAGCCCTGAGTACCCGCACGCTGACAACTGACCCGAATTCAAGTAACCGCGAGGTTTAGTATCTACCATTAGAAGTCTTCTGTAAACAAATGGTGATGAAACTTTTGAAGAAAAACGTCTTCTATTTAACCAGGAATTATAGAATCTGGAATAAATTATACATTTATAAACCAAATTAACAACTTGAATTGATATTATGTGGTGCAAATGGAGAAATATAGCTTATTTTACACAAACGTTTCATTTCGCGGGCAATAATACAATATGCTGTGAGTAATCGAGTAATCAAAATGGACTCGAGTACTAGCAAAGACCGACTCATCTATCGAGGCTTGAATAACTATTTGCAGCCCTAGTTTTAATGTATGTAAATTAGTGGTGGGAATGGGACCTAAAAAATTGATTAATCGGAAAAGTCCAGAGATGATTAATCGAGTCGAATCGATTTTTGGGTCGATTTTTAAGTTTCATGGATGATAATTAACATGTAAACTTCTAGTGACAAATGTGTCGAAATAACATAAATATCCTCAGTGTGACAGAATACAGTTAATTAAACCGAACCCAATTATCGCCCATGTAAAACAACTTTAGTTACCGCCGACACTTCTAAAACTGTACATTGTAGCTAGTTAGTTCACCTTCATGTTACTAATATTGCTATTCGTTGTAAAACCACGCTAGTCATGTTTTATTCAGTCATTGTAGCTAGTATTTCTATTATCATCCACTCAAAACGTCTTCCGTGGTTTTCGTTTTTTTCATCGCCGACGTTTCCAATAGGGATCGATGTTGATGCTAAAACGCGGACTCGACTTCGGAAATCGAGTTCTTGGCGAATCGTTACACCACTAATGTAAATTAGAAGCTGGACTTTCAGCATCTTGTAACACTGAAAAACCCACTGACCTGGTGTTCTGTGATATTGACAAGTAATTCTGTCTCCAGGAACTGTTCTAGAATATATTTTGGCGCCATGTCAAATAGGGACTGAAATACATAAAAAATACACATGCAGTGAAAAAAGCATAAAACACCAGAATGGACAAAACACCACAATAACTTAACTTGCAACATAACTTGCAATAAAATAGCCTTTACCTCAAGACACTCACAAGTAGCAGTTTTAAAGTCTACATGCACTTCATGCTTGATTCTCCACTATAAATTCAGAAGCACATGATGTTTACTATTGTTTAGGACAATAGTAATCAAGACAGAGCCAGTTTTATATCTGTCCACACTACATGACCTTGACAGGTGGGCCCAAATTCAAATTTGACATTAAAAGATTTCAAGCCCACGATTTCCTGTGGGATTGTTTAACCTCCCAAGCACCTTCAACTATTGATAAGCGACATATAAACATGTTAAGCTTGGCTAATCTCTTTACACTTGAGAGATGGGCCCCAAAGGCATATCTTACCACTTCAAAAAAAATTCTCAGCAACTAATTTCCAACAGGTTGGTTCCATATCCCAAAATTCTGAGACCAAAATTAATCAAATTATCAAATGTCTGCATCCTTGAACAGGATATATACATATATTTTTAGACCTGTTACAGACCCAATAAGAGATTCTACCTTCAACTTAGAAAATGACTTTTTCCCCAAGTCCAAAAAAAACTAATTTAAAACTTAATGACTTTTTTCTGATTTGGATTTAACCTGCTCATTTTCAGATCACCTTAGTGATTCACCTATGCTTGCAGTACACTAATTTGCACAAGATTTTCAGCAATGACAATACAAAACATGTTTTATAAGAATGATTTACCATGTATCAAATCACTATCCTTCAGAAAAAAAAATTGAATGCACAGAAATTGTAATCTTTGCACCAGAATTTATCAATTTAATACTGAAAAATCTTTTGTGACTGACACTATGGACCAGTGTTGGGGTGATTAGACAAATGGTCGATTATTCGTCGGTGACAGTGTACAAAGACGGTCGGTCATTATTGTTTTCTAATAATCGAATTTTCAGCTTAAATCTTACCTTTCATACTGTGCCTCAATATCCAGGTATTTTTAACATATATTAGGTGTTTTTACTTAATAAACTATCAGTTTTGTCTTGAATTTTGAGTTTGTTTATATCTACCGCCATATTTACAGGAAGTGGTTACTTTTGGTAGATTCTAAATGTTGGAAGACAGTTATTCTTACCGGATTGACCTATACTTTATCCCGTAAAGTGTTTCTTAATTACTGATCAACAATGGAGTAAAATAATCGATTGGATGAATAATCGACCCTGAAAGTTGGAGGCGAGTCCCAACATGTACTATGGACACAAGTTTTATTTATTCTCTTTGATGGACTTAGTTAGTTCTTTAATGTATCAACTAATAAACCAAGATTTACAAAGAAAAACTGATACAAACTAGAAATAGGACGCCCTGTTGCTTGTAGCTGTGACATATGAATAGAAACAGGATAGCATAGAAGAACACACATTATCATGTGTAATGTCCACCCTATCAACCTTTTGTTAAGAAGATAGAAGCAAATTCCTGTTTATCTATTTTTGGCAAAAATTCGAAAATTCAAAATGGCCGCCATTTTTGGGAAAAGGAAAATTTTTTGAAAATTGCCAAGAGTACATTTCTTAGATAGCCTATGGGTCGAAAATTTCAACGAAATAACTCTATTTTGCACGGTTAAGGCCAGTTTGTGTTTTTCCATTTTTGGCAAAAATTCGAAAATTCAAAATGGCCGCCATATGTGGGGAGGGGAAAATTTTTTGAAAATTGCAAAGAATACATTTCTTAGATACCCCTTGGGTCGAAAATTTCGCCGAAATCGCTCTATCTCACACGGTTAAGGAGATAGAAGCAAATTTGTGTTTTGCCATTGTTGGTAAAAATTCGAAATTCAAAATGGCCGCCATTTTTGGGGAGGGGAAAATTTTTTGAAAATTGCAAAGATTACATTCCTTAGATACCCTGTGGATCGAAAATTTTGACGCAATCGCTCTATCTCGCATGGTTAAGGAGATAGAAGCAAATTTGTGTTTTACCATTTTTGGCAAAAATTCGAAAATTCAAAATGGCCGCCATTTTTGGGGAGGGGAAAATTTTTTTGAAAATTGTAAAGATTACATTCCTTAAATACCCTGTGGGTCGAAAATTTCGACGAAATCGCTCTATCTCGCACGGTTAAGGAGATAGAAGGAAATTTGTGTTTTGCCATTTTTGGCAAAAATTCAAAATGGCCGCCATTTTTGGGGAGGGGAAAATTTTGGAAAATTGCAAAGAGAACAATGCTCAGATACCCTGTGGGTCGAAATCTTTGACGAAATCGCTCTATCTCACACAGTTAAGGAGATAGAAGCAAATTTGTGTTTTGCCATTTTTGGCAAAAATTCGAAAATTCAAAATGGCCGCCATTTTTGGGGAGGGGAAAATTTTTTGAAAATTGTAAAGATTACATTCCTTAGATACCCTGTGGGTCGAAAATTTCGACGAAATCGCTCTATCTCGCACGGTTAAGGAGATAGAAGCAAATTTGTGTTTTGCCATTTTTGGCAAAAATTCAAAATGGCCGCCATTTTTGGGGAGGGGAAAATTTTTGGAAAATTGCAAAGAGTACACTCCTTAGATACCCTGTGGGTTGAAAATTTCGACGAAATCGCTCTATCTCACACAGTTAAGGAGATAGAAGCAAATTTGTGTTTTGCCATTTTTGGCAAAAATTCTAAAATTCAAAATGGCCGCCATCTTTGGGGAGGGGAAAATTTTTTGAAAATTGCAAAGATTACATTCCTTAGATACCCTGTGGGTCGAAAATTTCGACGAAATCGCTCTATCTCGCACGGTTAAGGAGATAGAAGCAAATTTGTGTTTTGCCTTTTTTGGCAAAAATTCGAAAATTCAAAATGGCCGCCATTTTTGGGGAGGGGAAAATTTTTGGAAAATTGCAAAGAGTACACTCCTTAGATACCCTGTCGGTCGAAAATTTCGACGAAACCGCTCTATCTCGCACAGTTAAGGAGATAGAAGCAAATTTGTGTTTTGCCATTTTTGGCAAAAATTCAAAATGGCCGCCATTTTTGGGGAGGGGAAAATTTTTTGAAAATTGCAAAGAGTACACGCCTTAGATACCCTGTGGGTTGAAAATTCGACGAAATCGCTCTATCTCACACAGTTAAGGAGATAGAAGCAAATTTGTGTTTTGCCATTTTTGGCAAAAATTCTAAAATTCAAAATAGCCGCCATTTTTGGGGAGGGGAAAATTTTTTGAAAATTGCAAAGATTACATTCCTTAGATACCCTGTGGGTCGAAAATTTCGACGAAATCGCTCTATCTCGCACGGTTAAGGAGATAGAAGCAAATTTGTGTTTTGCCATTTTTGGCAAAAATTCGAAAATTCAAAATGGCCGCCATTTTTGGGGAGGGGCAATTTTTTTAAAAATTACCAAGAGTACAATGCTCAGATACCCTGTGGGTCGAAAATTTTGACGAAATCGCTCTATCTCGCATGGTTAAGGAGATAGAAGGAAATTTGTGTTTTACCATTTTTGGCAAAAATTCGAAAATTCAAAATGGCCGCCATTTTTGGGGAGGGGAAAATTTTTGGAAAATTGCAAAGAGTACACTCCTTAGATACCCTGTCGGTCGAAAATTTCGACGAAATCGCTCTATCTCACACAGTTAAGGAGATAGAAGCAAATTTGTGTTTTGCCATTTTTGGCAAAAATTCTAAAATTCAAAATGGCCGCCATTTTTGGGGAGGGGAAAATTTTTTTGAAAATTGTAAAGATTACATTCCTTAAATACCCTGTGGGTCGAAAATTTCGACGAAATCGCTCTAT
Organism: Sabellastarte sp. h YS-2021; assembly: GCA_964017235.1. Lineage (NCBI taxonomy): Eukaryota > Metazoa > Annelida > Polychaeta > Sabellida > Sabellidae > Sabellastarte > Sabellastarte sp. h YS-2021. Next base: position 75,867,279 of record OZ024929.1, on the reverse strand, counting down.
CTCGCACGGTTAAGGAGATAGAAGGAAATTTGTGTTTTGCCATTTTTGGCAAAAATTCAAAATGGCCGCCATTTTTGGGGAGGGGAAAATTTTTGGAAAATTGCAAAGAGAACAATGCTCAGATACCCTGTGGGTCGAAATCTTTGACGAAATCGCTCTATCTCACACAGTTAAGGAGATAGAAGCAAATTTGTGTTTTGCCATTTTTGGCAAAAATTCGAAAATTCAAAATGGCCGCCATTTTTGGGGAGGGGAAAATTTTTTGAAAATTGTAAAGATTACATTCCTTAGATACCCTGTGGGTCGAAAATTTCGACGAAATCGCTCTATCTCGCACGGTTAAGGAGATAGAAGCAAATTTGTGTTTTGCCATTTTTGGCAAAAATTCAAAATGGCCGCCATTTTTGGGGAGGGGAAAATTTTTGGAAAATTGCAAAGAGTACACTCCTTAGATACCCTGTGGGTTGAAAATTTCGACGAAATCGCTCTATCTCACACAGTTAAGGAGATAGAAGCAAATTTGTGTTTTGCCATTTTTGGCAAAAATTCTAAAATTCAAAATGGCCGCCATCTTTGGGGAGGGGAAAATTTTTTGAAAATTGCAAAGATTACATTCCTTAGATACCCTGTGGGTCGAAAATTTCGACGAAATCGCTCTATCTCGCACGGTTAAGGAGATAGAAGCAAATTTGTGTTTTGCCATTTTTGGCAAAAATTCGAAAATTCAAAATGGCCGCCATTTTTGGGGAGGGGAAAATTTTTGGAAAATTGCAAAGAGTACACTCCTTAGATACCCTGTGGGTCGAAAATTTCGACGAAACCGCTCTATCTCGCACGGTTAAGGAGATAGAAGCAAATTTGTGTTTTGCCATTTTTGGCAAAAATTCAAAATGGCCGCCATTTTTGGGGAGGGGAAAATTTTTTGAAAATTGCAAAGAGTACACGCCTTAGATACCCTGTGGGTTGAAAATTCGACGAAATCGCTCTATCTCACACAGTTAAGGAGATAGAAGCAAATTTGTGTTTTGCCATTTTTGGCAAAAATTCTAAAATTCAAAATGGCCGCCATCTTTGGGGAGGGGAAATTTTTTTAAAAATTGGCAAGAGCAGAATTGTCAGATACCCTGTGGGTCGAAAATTTTGCCGAAATCGCTCTATCTCGCACGGTTAAGGAGATAGAAGCAAATTAGTGTTTTGCCATTTTTGGCAAAAATTCTAAAATTCAAAATAGCCGCCATTTTTGGGGAGGGGAAAATTTTTTGAAAATTGCAAAAATTACATTCCTTAGATACCCTGTGGGTCGAAAATTTCGACGAAATCGCTCTATCTCGCACGGTTAAGGAGATAGAAGCAAATTTGTGTTTTGCCATTTTTGGCAAAAATTCGAAAATTCAAAATGGCCGCCATTTTTGGGGAGGGGCAATTTTTTTAAAAATTACCAAGAGTACAATGCTCAGATACCCTGTGGGTCGAAAATTTTGCCGAAATCGCTCTATCTCGCATGGTTAAGGAGATAGAAGCAAATTTGTGTTTTACCATTTTTGGCAAAAATTCGAAAATTCAAAATGGCCGCCATTTTTGGGGAGGGGCAAATTTTTTAAAAATTACCAAGAGTACAATGCTCAGATACCCTGTGGGTCGAAAATTTTGACGAAATCGCTCTATCTTGCACGGATAGGAGATAGAAGCAAATTTGTGTTTTGCCATTTTTGGCAAAAATTCGAAAATTCAAAATGGCCGCCATTTTTGGGGAGGGGAAAATTTTTTGAAAATTGTAAAGATTACATTCCTTAGATACCCTGTGGGTCGAAAATTTCGACGAAATCGCTCTATCTCGCATGGTTAAGGAGATAGAAGCAAATTTGTGTTTTGCCATTTTTAGCAAAAATTCAAAATGGCCGCCATTTTTGGGGAGGGGAAAATTTTTGGAAAATCGCAAAGAGTACACTCCTTAGATACCCTGTGGGTTGAAAATTTCGACGAAATCGCTCTATCTCACACAGTTAAGGAGATAGAAGAAAATTTGTGTTTTGCCATTTTTGGCAAAAATTCTAAAATTCAAAATGGCCGCCATCTTTGGGGAGGGGCAAATTTTTTAAAAATTGCAAAGAGTACAATGCTCAGATACCCTGTGTTTTGAAAATTTCGACGAAATCGCTCTATCTCACACAGTTAAGGAGATAGAAGCAAATTTGTGTTTTGCCATTTTTGGCAAAAATTCTAAAATTCAAAATGGCCGCCATCTTTGGGGAGGGGAAATTTTTTTAAAAATTGGCAAGAGCAGAATTCTTAGATACCCTGTGGGTCGAAAATTTTGCCGAAATCGCTCTATCTCGCACGGTTAAGGAGATAGAAGCAAATTAGTGTTTTGCCATTTTTGGCAAAAATTCTAAAATTCAAAATAGCCGCCATTTTTGGGGAGGGGAAAATTTTTTGAAAATTGCAAAGATTACATTACTTAGTTACCCTGTGGGTCGAAAATTTTGCCGAAATCGCTCTATCTCGCATGGTTAAGGAGATAGAAGCAAATTTGTGTTTTACCATTTTTGGCAAAAATTCTAAAATTCAAAATGGCCGCCATCTTTGGGGAGGGGAAAATTTTTTTAAAATTGGCAAGAGTACAATTTTCAGATACCCTGTGGGTCGAAAATTTCGACGAAATCGCTCTATCTCGCACGGTTAAGGAGATAGAAGCAAATTTGTGTTTTGCCATTTTTGGCAAAAATTCTAAAATTCAAAATGGCCGCCATTTTTGGGGAGGGGCTAATTTTTTAAAAATTACCAAGAGTACAATGCTCAGATACCCTGTGGGTCGAAATTTTTGACGAAATCGCTCTATCTCGCACGGTTAAGGAGATAGAAGCAAATTTGTGTTTTGCCATTTTTGGCAAAAATTCGAAAATTCAAAATGGCCGCCATTTTTGGGGAGGGGCAAATTTTTTAAAAATTACCAAGAGTACAATGCTCAGATACCCTGTGGGTCGAAAATTTTGACGAAATCGCTCTATCTCGCACGGATAGGAGATAGAAGCTAATTTGTGTTTTGCCATTTTTGGCAAAAATTCGAAAATTCAAAATGGCCGCCATTTTTGGGGAGGGGAAAATTTTTTGAAAATTGTAAAGATTACATTCCTTAGATACCCTGTGGGTCGAAAATTTCGACGAAATCGCTCTATCTCGCATGGTTAAGGAGATAGAAGCAAATTTGTGTTTTGCCATTTTTGGCAAAAATTCAAAATGGCCGCCATTTTTGGGGAGGGGAAAATTTTTGGAAAATCGCAAAGAGTACACTCCTTAGATACCCTGTGGGTTGAAAATTTCGACGAAATCGCTCTATCTCACACAGTTAAGGAGATAGAAGCAAATTTGTGTTTTGCCATTTTTGGCAAAAATTCTAAAATTCAAAATGGCCGCCATCTTTGGGGAGGGGCAAATTTTTAAAAAATTACCAACAGTACAATGCTCAGATACCCTGTGGGTCGAAATTTTTGACGAAATCGCTCTATCTCGCACGGTTAAGGAGATAGAAGCAAATTTGTGTTTTGCCATTTTTGGCAAAAATTCGAAAATTCAAAATGGCCGCCATTTTTTGGGAGGGGCAAATTTTTTAAAAATTGCAAAGAGTACAATGCTCAGATACCCTGTGTTTTGAAAATTTCGACGAAATCGCTCTATCTCACACAGTTAAGGAGATAGAAACAAATTTGTGTTTTGCCATTTTTGGCAAAAATTCTAAAATTCAAAATGGCCGCCATCTTTGGGGAGGGGAAATTTTTTTAAAAATTGGCAAGAGCAGAATTCTTAGATACCCTGTGGGTCGAAAATTTTGCCGAAATCGCTCTATCTCGCACGGTTAAGGAGATAGAAGCAAATTAGTGTTTTGCCATTTTTGGCAAAAATTCTAAAATTCAAAATAGCCGCCATTTTTGGGGAGGGGAAAATTTTTTGAAAACTGCAAAGATTACATTCCTTAGTTACCCTGTGGGTCGAAAATTTTGCCGAAATCGCTCTATCTCGCATGGTTAAGGAGATAGAAGCAAATTTGTGTTTTACCATTTTTGGCAAAAATTCTAAAATTCAAAATGGCCGCCATCTTTGGGGAGGGGAAAATTTTTTTAAAATTGGCAAGAGTACAATGCTCAGATACCCTGTGGGTCGAAAATTTCGACGAAATCGCTCTATCTCGCACGGTTAAGGAGATAGAAGCAAATTAGTGTTTTGCCATTTTTGGCAAAAATTCTAAAATTCAAAATGGCCGCCATTTTTGGGGAGGGGCTAATTTTTTAAAAATTACCAAGAGTACAATGCTGAGATACCCTGTGGGTCGAAATTTTTGACGAAATCGCTCTATCTCGCACGGTTAAGGAGATAGAAGCAAATTTGTGTTTTGCCATTTTTGGCAAAAATTCGAAAATTCAAAATGGCCGCCATTTTTGGGGAGGGGCAAATTTTTAAAAATTACCAAGAGTACAATGCTCAGATACTCTGTGGGTCGAAAATTTTGACGAAATCGCTCTATCTCGCACGGTTAAGGAGATAGAAGCAAATTAGTGTTTTGCCATTTTTGGCAAAAATTCGAAAATTCAAAATGGCCGCCATTTTTGGGGAGGGGAAAATTTTTGGAAAATTGCAAAAAATTGCGTTCATTAGATACCCTGTGGGTCGAAAATTTCGACGAAATCGCTCTATCTCGCACGGTTAAGGAGATAGAAGCAAATTTGTGTTTTGCCATTTTTGGCAAAAATTCGAAAATTCAAAATGGCCGCCATTTTTGGGGAGGGGAAAATTTTTTGAAAATTGTAAAGATTACATTCCTTAGATACCCTGTGGGTCGAAAATTTCGACGAAATCGCTCTATCTCGCATGGTTAAGGAGATAGAAGCAAATTTGTGTTTTGCCATTTTTGGCAAAAATTCAAAATGGCCGCCATTTTTGGGGAGGGGAAAATTTTTGGAAAATCGCAAAGAGTACACTCCTTAGATACCCTGTGGGTTGAAAATTTCGACGAAATCGCTCTATCTCACACAGTTAAGGAGATAGAAGCAAATTTGTGTTTTGCCATTTTTGGCAAAAATTCTAAAATTCAAAATGGCCGCCATCTTTGGGGAGGGGCAAATTTTTAAAAAATTACCAACAGTACAATGCTCAGATACCCTGTGGGTCGAAATTTTTGACGAAATCGCTCTATCTCGCACGGTTAAGGAGATAGAAGCAAATTTGTGTTTTGCCATTTTTGGCAAAAATTCGAAAATTCAAAATGGCCGCCATTTTTGGGGAGGGGCAAATTTTTTAAAAATTGCAAAGAGTACAATGCTCAGATACCCTGTGTTTTGAAAATTTCGACGAAATCGCTCTATCTCACACAGTTAAGGAGATAGAAGCAAATTTGTGTTTTGCCATTTTTGGCAAAAATTCTAAAATTCAAAATGGCCGCCATCTTTGGGGAGGGGAAATTTTTTTAAAAATTGGCAAGAGCAGAATTCTTAGATACCCTGTGGGTCGAAAATTTTGCCGAAATCGCTCTATCTCGCACGGTTAAGGAGATAGAAGCAAATTAGTGTTTTGCCATTTTTGGCAAAAATTCTAAAATTCAAAATAGCCGCCATTTTTGGGGAGGGGAAAATTTTTTGAAAATTGCAAAGATTACATTCCTTAGTTACCCTGTGGGTCGAAAATTTTGCCGAAATCGCTCTATCTCGCATGGTTAAGGAGATAGAAGCAAATTTGTGTTTTACCATTTTTGGCAAAAATTCTAAAATTCAAAATGGCCGCCATCTTTGGGGAGGGGAAAATTCTTTTTAAATTGGCAAGAGTACACTTCTCAGATACCCTGTGGGTCGAAAATTTCGACGAAATCGCTCTATCTCGCACGGTTAAGGAGATAGAAGCAAATTAGTGTTTTGCCATTTTTGGCAAAAATTCTAAAATTCAAAATGGCCGCCATTTTTGGGGAGGGGCTAATTTTTTAAAAATTACCAAGAGTACAATGCTCAGATACCCTGTGGGTTGAAATTTTTGACGAAATCGCTCTATCTCGCACGGTTAAGGAGATAGAAGCAAATTTGTGTTTTGCCATTTTTGGCAAAAATTCGAAAATTCAAAATGGCCGCCATTTTTGGGGAGGGGCAAATTTTTAAAAATTACCAAGAGTACAATGCTCACATACCCTGTGGGTCGAAAATTTTGACGAAATCGCTCTATCTCGCACGGTTAAGGAGATAGAAGCAAATTTGTGTTTTGCCATTTTTGGCAAAAATTCGAAAATTCAAAATGGCCGCCATTTTTGGGGAGGGGAAAATTTTTGGAAAATTGCAAAAAATTGCGTTCATTAGATACCCTGTGGGTCGAAAATTTCGACGAAATCGCTCTATCTCGCACGGTTAAGGAGATAGAAGCAAATTTGTGTTTTGCCATTTTTGGCAAAAATTCGAAAATTCAAAATAGCCGCCATTTTTGGGGAGGGGAAATTTTTTTGAAAATTGCAAAGATTACATTCCTTAGATACCCTGTGGGTCGAAAATTTCGACGAAATCGCTCTATCTCGCACGGTTAAGGAGATAGAAGCAAATTTGTGTTTTGCCATTTTTGGCAAAAATTCGAAAATTCAAAATGGCCGCCATTTTTGGGGAGGGGAAAATTTTTGGAAAATTGTAAAGATTACATTCCTTAGATACCCTGTGGGTCGAAAATTTCGACGAAATCGCTCTATCTCGCATGGTTAAGGAGATAGAAGCAAATTTGTGTTTTGCCATTTTTGGCAAAAATTCAAAATGGCCGCCATTTTTGGGGAGGGGAAAATTTTTGGAAAATTGCAAAGAGTACACTCCTTAGATACCCTGTGGGTCGAAAATTTTGCCGAAATCGCTCTATCTCGCACGGTTAAGGAGATAGAAGCAAATTTGTGTTTTGCCATTTTTGGCAAAAATTCTAAAATTCAAAATGGCCGCCATCTTTGGGGAGGGGAAAATTTTTTTAAAATTGGCAAGAGTACAATTCTCAGATACCCTGTGGGTCGAAAATTTCGACGAAATCGCTCTATCTCGCACGGTTAAGGAGATAGAAGCAAATTAGTGTTTTGCCATTTTTGGCAAAAATTCTAAAATTCAAAATGGCCGCCATTTTTGGGGAGGGGCTAATTTTTTAAAAATTACCAAGAGTACAATGCTCAGATACCCTGTGGGTCGAAATTTTTGACGAAATCGCTCTATCTCGCACGGTTAAGGAGATAGAAGCAAATTTGTGTTTTGCCATTTTTGGCAAAAATTCGAAAATTCAAAATGGCCGCCATTTTTGGGGAGGGGCAAATTTTTAAAAATTACCAAGAGTACAATGCTCAGATACCCTGTGGGTCGAAAATTTTGACGAAATCGCTCTATCTCGCACGGTTAAGGAGATAGAAGCAAATTTGTGTTTTGCCATTTTTGGCAAAAATTCGAAAATTCAAAATGGCCGCCATTTTTGGGGAGGGGAAAATTTTTGGAAAATTGCAAAAAATTGCGTTTATTAGATACCCTGTGGGTCGAAAATTTCGACGAAATCGCTCTATCTCGCACGGTTAAGGAGATAGAAGTAAATTTGTGTTTTGCCATTTTTGGCAAAAATTCGAAAATTCAAAATGGCCGCCATTTTTGGGGAGGGGAAAATTTTTTGAAAATTGTAAAGATTACATTCCTTAGATACCCTGTGGGTTGAAAATTTCGACGAAATCGCTCTATCTCACACAGTTAAGGAGATAGAAGCAAATTTGTGTTTTGCCATTTTTGGCAAAAATTCTAAAATTCAAAATGGCCGCCATCTTTGGGGAGGGGCAAATTTTTAAAAAATTACCAACAGTACAATGCTCAGACACCCTGTGGGTCGAAATTTTTGACGAAATCGCTCTATCTCGCACGGTTAAGGAGATAGAAGCAAATTTGTGTTTTGCCATTTTTGGCAAAAATTCGAAAATTCAAAATGGCCGCCATTTTTGGGGAGGGGCAAATTTTTTAAAAATTGCAAAGAGTACAATGCTCAGATACCCTGTGTTTTGAAAATTTCGACGAAATCGCTCTATCTCACACAGTTAAGGAGATAGAAGCAAATTTGTGTTTTGCCATTTTTGGCAAAAATTCTAAAATTCAAAATGGCCGCCATCTTTGGGGAGGGGAAATTTTTTTAAAAATTGGCAAGAGCAGAATTCTTAGATACCCTGTGGGTCGAAAATTTTGCCGAAATCGCTCTATCTCGCACGGTTAAGGAGATAGAAGCAAATTAGTGTTTTGCCATTTTTGGCAAAAATTCTAAAATTCAAAATAGCCGCCATTTTTGGGGAGGGGAAAATTTTTTGAAAATTGCAAAGATTACATTCCTTAGTTACCCTGTGGGTCGAAAATTTTGCCGAAATCGCTCTATCTCGCATGGTTAAGGAGATAGAAGCAAATTTGTGTTTTACCATTTTTGGCAAAAATTCTAAAATTCAAAATGGCCGCCATCTTTGGGGAGGGGAAAATTTTTTTAAAATTGGCAAGAGTACAATGCTCAGATACCCTGTGGGTCGAAAATTTCGACGAAATCGCTCTATCTTGCACGGTTAAGGAGATAGAAGCAAATTAGTGTTTTGCCATTTTTGGCAAAAATTCTAAAATTCAAAATGGCCGCCATTTTTGGGGAGGGGCTAATTTTTTAAAAATTACCAAGAGTACAATGCTGAGATACCCTGTGGGTCGAAATTTTTGACGAAATCGCTCTATCTCGCACGGTTAAGGAGATAGAAGCAAATTTGTGTTTTGCCATTTTTGGCAAAAATTCGAAAATTCAAAATGGCCGCCATTTTTGGGGAGGGGCAAATTTTTAAAAATTACCAAGAGTACAATGCTCAGATACCCTGTGGGTCGAAAATTTTGACGAAATCGCTCTATCTCGCACGGTTAAGGAGATAGAAGCAAATTAGTGTTTTGCCATTTTTGGCAAAAATTCGAAAATTCAAAATGGCCGCCATTTTTGGGGAGGGGAAAATTTTTGGAAAATTGCAAAAAATTGCGTTCATTAGATACCCTGTGGGTCGAAAATTTCGACGAAATCGCTCTATCTCGCACGGTTAAGGAGATAGAAGCAAATTTGTGTTTTGCCATTTTTGGCAAAAATTCGAAAATTCAAAATGGCCGCCATTTTTGGGGAGGGGAAAATTTTTTGAAAATTGTAAAGATTACATTCCTTAGATACCCTGTGGGTCGAAAATTTCGACGAAATCGCTCTATCTCGCATGGTTAAGGAGATAGAAGCAAATTTGTGTTTTGCCATTTTTGGCAAAAATTCAAAATGGCCGCCATTTTTGGGGAGGGGAAAATTTTTGGAAAATCGCAAAGAGTACACTCCTTAGATACCCTGTGGGTTGAAAATTTCGACGAAATCGCTCTATCTCACACAGTTAAGGAGATAGAAGCAAATTTGTGTTTTGCCATTTTTGGCAAAAATTCTAAAATTCAAAATGGCCGCCATCTTTGGGGAGGGGCAAATTTTTAAAAAATTACCAACAGTACAATGCTCAGATACCCTGTGGGTCGAAATTTTTGACGAAATCGCTCTATCTCGCACGGTTAAGGAGATAGAAGCAAATTTGTGTTTTGCCATTTTTGGCAAAAATTCGAAAATTCAAAATGGCCGCCATTTTTGGGGAGGGGCAAATTTTTTAAAAATTGCAAAGAGTACAATGCTCAGATACCCTGTGTTTTGAAAATTTCGACGAAATCGCTCTATCTCACACAGTTAAGGAGATAGAAGCAAATTTGTGTTTTGCCATTTTTGGCAAAAATTCTAAAATTCAAAATGGCCGCCATCTTTGGGGAGGGGAAATTTTTTTAAAAATTGGCAAGAGCAGAATTCTTAGATACCCTGTGGGTCGAAAATTTTGCCGAAATCGCTCTATCTCGCACGGTTAAGGAGATAGAAGCAAATTAGTGTTTTGCCATTTTTGGCAAAAATTCTAAAATTCAAAATAGCCGCCATTTTTGGGGAGGGGAAAATTTTTTGAAAATTGCAAAGATTACATTCCTTAGTTACCCTGTGGGTCGAAAATTTTGCCGAAATCGCTCTATCTCGCATGGTTAAGGAGATAGAAGCAAATTTGTGTTTTACCATTTTTGGCAAAAATTCTAAAATTCAAAATGGCCGCCATCTTTGGGGAGGGGAAAATTTTTTTTAAATTGGCAAGAGTACACTTCTCAGATACCCTGTGGGTCGAAAATTTCGACGAAATCGCTCTATCTCGCACGGTTAAGGAGATAGAAGCAAATTAGTGTTTTGCCATTTTTGGCAAAAATTCTAAAATTCAAAATGGCCGCCATTTTTGGGGAGGGGCTAATTTTTTAAAAATTACCAAGAGTACAATGCTCAGATACCCTGTGGGTCGAAATTTTTGACGAAATCGCTCTATCTCGCACGGTTAAGGAGATAGAAGCAAATTTGTGTTTTGCCATTTTTGGCAAAAATTCGAAAATTCAAAATGGCCGCCATTTTTGGGGAGGGGCAAATTTTTAAAAATTACCAAGAGTACAATGCTCACATACCCTGTGGGTCGAAAATTTTGACGAAATCGCTCTATCTCGCACGGTTAAGGAGATAGAAGCAAATTTGTGTTTTGCCATTTTTGGCAAAAATTCGAAAATTCAAAATGGCCGCCATTTTTGGGGAGGGGAAAATTTTTGGAAAATTGCAAAAAATTGCGTTCATTAGATACCCTGTGGATCGAAAATTTCGACGAAATCGCTCTATCTCGCACGGTTAAGGAGATAGAAGCAAATTTGTGTTTTGCCATTTTTGGCAAAAATTCGAAAATTCAAAATGGCCGCCATTTTTGGGGAGGGGAAAATTTTTGGAAAATTGTAAAGATTACATTCCTTAGATACCCTGTGGGTCGAAAATTTCGACGAAATCGCTCTATCTCGCATGGTTAAGGAGATAGAAGCAAATTTGTGTTTTGCCATTTTTGGCAAAAATTCAAAATGGCCGCCATTTTTGGGGAGGGGCAAATTTTTAAAAATTACCAAGAGTACAATGCTCACATACCCTGTGGGTCGAAAATTTTGACGAAATCGCTCTATCTCGCACGGTTAAGGAGATAGAAGCAAATTTGTGTTTTGCCATTTTTGGCAAAAATTCGAAAATTCAAAATGGCCGCCATTTTTGGGGAGGGGAAAATTTTTGGAAAATTGCAAAAAATTGCGTTCATTAGATACCCTGTGGGTCGAAAATTTCGACGAAATCGCTCTATCTCGCACGGTTAAGGAGATAGAAGCAAATTTGTGTTTTGCCATTTTTGGCAAAAATTCGAAAATTCAAAATGGCCGCCATTTTTGGGGAGGGGAAAATTTTTGGAAAATTGTAAAGATTACATTCCTTAGATACCCTGTGGGTCGAAAATTTCGACGAAATCGCTCTATCTCGCATGGTTAAGGAGATAGAAGCAAATTTGTGTTTTGCCATTTTTGGCAAAAATTCAAAATGGCCGCCATTTTTGGGGAGGGGAAAATTTTTGGAAAATTGCAAAGAGTACACTCCTTAGATACCCTGTGGGTCGAAAATTTTGCCGAAATCGCTCTATCTCGCACGGTTAAGGAGATAGAAGCAAATTTGTGTTTTGCCATTTTTGGCAAAAATTCTAAAATTCAAAATGGCCGCCATCTTTGGGGAGGGGAAAATTTTTTTAAAATTGGCAAGAGTACAATTCTCAGATACCCTGTGGGTCGAAAATTTCGACGAAATCGCTCTATCTCGCACGGTTAAGGAGATAGAAGCAAATTAGTGTTTTGCCATTTTTGGCAAAAATTCTAAAATTCAAAATGGCCGCCATTTTTGGGGAGGGGCTAATTTTTTAAAAATTACCAAGAGTACAATGCTCAGATACCCTGTGGGTCGAAATTTTTGACGAAATCGCTCTATCTCGCACGGTTAAGGAGATAGAAGCAAATTTGTGTTTTGCCATTTTTGGCAAAAATTCGAAAATTCAAAATGGCCGCCATTTTTGGGGAGGGGCAAATTTTTAAAAATTACCAAGAGTACAATGCTCAGATACCCTGTGGGTCGAAAATTTTGACGAAATCGCTCTATCTCGCACGGTTAAGGAGATAGAAGCAAATTTGTGTTTTGCCATTTTTGGCAAAAATTCGAAAATTCAAAATGGCCGCCATTTTTGGGGAGGGGAAAATTTTTGGAAAATTGCAAAAAATTGCGTTCATTAGATACCCTGTGGGTCGAAAATTTCGACGAAATCGCTCTATCTCGCACGGTTAAGGAGATAGAAGCAAATTTGTGTTTTGCCATTTTTGGCAAAAATTCGAAAATTCAAAATGGCCGCCATTTTTGGGGAGGGGAAAATTTTTTGAAAATTGTAAAGATTACATTCTTTAGATACCCTGTGGGTCGAAAATTTCGACGAAATCGCTCTATCTCGCATGGTTAAGGAGATAGAAGCAAATTTGTGTTTTGCCATTTTTGGCAAAAATTCAAAATGGCCGCCATTTTTGGGGAGGGGAAAATTTTTGGAAAATCGCAAAGAGTACACTCCTTAGATACCCTGTGGGTTGAAAATTTCGACGAAATCGCTCTATCTCACACAGTTAAGGAGATAGAAGCAAATTTGTGTTTTGCCATTTTGGGCAAAAATTCTAAAATTCAAAATGGCCGCCATCTTTGGGGAGGGGCAAATTTTTAAAAAATTACCAACAGTACAATGCTCAGATACCCTGTGGGTCGAAATTTTTGACGAAATCGCTCTATCTCGCACGGTTAAGGAGATAGAAGCAAATTTGTGTTTTGCCATTTTTGGCAAAAATTCGAAAATTCAAAATGGCCGCCATTTTTTGGGAGGGGCAAATTTTTTAAAAATTGCAAAGAGTACAATGCTCAGATACCCTGTGTTTTGAAAATTTCGACAAAATCGCTCTATCTCACACAGTTAAGGAGATAGAAACAAATTTGTGTTTTGCCATTTTTGGCAAAAATTCTAAAATTCAAAATGGCCGCCATCTTTGGGGAGGGGAAATTTTTTTAAAAATTGGCAAGAGCAGAATTCTTAGATACCCTGTGGGTCGAAAATTTTGCCGAAATCGCTCTATCTCGCACGGTTAAGGAGATAGAAGCAAATTAGTGTTTTGCCATTTTTGGCAAAAATTCTAAAATTCAAAATAGCCGCCATTTTTGGGGAGGGGAAAATTTTTGAAAATTGCAAAGATTACATTCCTTAGTTACCCTGTGGGTCGAAAATTTTGCCGAAATCGCTCTATCTCGCATGGTTAAGGAGATAGAAGCAAATTTGTGTTTTACCATTTTTGGCAAAAATTCTAAAATTCAAAATGGCCGCCATCTTTGGGGAGGGGAAAATTTTTTTAAAATTGGCAAGAGTACAATGCTCAGATACCCTGTGGGTCGAAAATTTCGACGAAATCGCTCTATCTCGCACGGTTAAGGAGATAGAAGCAAATTAGTGTTTTGCCATTTTTGGCAAAAATTCTAAAATTCAAAATGGCCGCCATTTTTGGGGAGGGGCTAATTTTTTAAAAATTACCAAGAGTACAATGCTGAGATACCCTGTGGGTCGAAATTTTTGACGAAATCGCTCTATCTCGCACGGTTAAGGAGATAGAAGCAAATTTGTGTTTTGCCATTTTTGGCAAAAATTCGAAAATTCAAAATGGCCGCCATTTTTGGGGAGGGGCAAATTTTTAAAAATTACCAAGAGTACAATGCTCAGATACCCTGTGGGTCGAAAATTTTGACGAAATCGCTCTATCTCGCACGGTTAAGGAGATAGAAGCAAATTAGTGTTTTGCCATTTTTGGCAAAAATTCGAAAATTCAAAATGGCCGCCATTTTTGGGGAGGGGAAAATTTTTGGAAAATTGCAAAAAATTGCGTTCATTAGATACCCTGTGGGTCGAAAATTTCGACGAAATCGCTCTATCTCGCACGGTTAAGGAGATAGAAGCAAATTTGTGTTTTGCCATTTTTGGCAGAAATTCGAAAATTCCAAATGGCCGCCATTTTTGGGGAGGGGAAAATTTTTTGAAAATTGTAAAGATTACATTCCTTAGATACCCTGTGGGTCGAAAATTTCGACGAAATCGCTCTATCTCGCATGGTTAAGGAGATAGAAGCAAATTTGTGTTTTGCCATTTTTGGCAAAAATTCAAAATGGCCGCCATTTTTGGGGAGGGGAAAATTTTTGGAAAATCGCAAAGAGTACACTCCTTAGATACCCTGTGGGTTGAAAATTTCGACGAAATCGCTCTATCTCACACAGTTAAGGAGATAGAAGCAAATTTGTGTTTTGCCATTTTGGGCAAAAATTCTAAAATTCAAAATGGCCGCCATCTTTGGGGAGGGGCAAATTTTTAAAAAATTACCAACAGTACAATGCTCAGATACCCTGTGGGTCGAAATTTTTGACGAAATCGCTCTATCTCGCACGGTTAAGGAGATAGAAGCAAATTTGTGTTTTGCCATTTTTGGCAAAAATTCGAAAATTCAAAATGGCCGCCATTTTTGGGGAGGGGCAAATTTTTTAAAAATTGCAAAGAGTACAATGCTCAGATACCCTGTGTTTTGAAAATTTCGACGAAATCGCTCTATCTCACACAGTTAAGGAGATAGAAGCAAATTTGTGTTTTGCCATTTTTGGCAAAAATTCTAAAATTCAAAATGGCCGCCATCTTTGGGGAGGGGAAATTTTTTTAAAAATTGGCAAGAGCAGAATTCTTAGATACCCTGTGGGTCGAAAATTTTGCCGAAATCGCTCTATCTCGCACGGTTAAGGAGATAGAAGCAAATTAGTGTTTTGCCATTTTTGGCAAAAATTCTAAAATTCAAAATAGCCGCCATTTTTGGGGAGGGGAAAATTTTTTGAAAATTGCAAAGATTACATTCCTTAGTTACCCTGTGGGTCGAAAATTTTGCCGAAATCGCTCTATCTCGCATGGTTAAGGAGATAGAAGCAAATTTGTGTTTTACCATTTTTGGCAAAAATTCTAAAATTCAAAATGGCCGCCATCTTTGGGGAGGGGAAAATTTTTTTTAAATTGGCAAGAGTACACTTCTCAGATACCCTGTGGGTCGAAAATTTCGACGAAATCGCTCTATCTCGCACGGTTAAGGAGATAGAAGCAAATTAGTGTTTTGCCATTTTTGGCAAAAATTCTAAAATTCAAAATGGCCGCCATTTTTGGGGAGGGGCTAATTTTTTAAAAATTACCAAGAGTACAATGCTCAGATACCCTGTGGGTCGAAATTTTTGACGAAATCGCTCTATCTCGCACGGTTAAGGAGATAGAAGCAAATTTGTGTTTTGCCATTTTTGGCAAAAATTCGAAAATTCAAAATGGCCGCCATTTTTGGGGAGGGGCAAATTTTTAAAAATTACCAAGAGTACAATGCTCACATACCCTGTGGGTCGAAAATTTTGACGAAATCGCTCTATCTCGCACGGTTAAGGAGATAGAAGCAAATTTGTGTTTTGCCATTTTTGGCAAAAATTCGAAAATTCAAAATGGCCGCCATTTTTGGGGAGGGGAAAATTTTTGGAAAATTGCAAAAAATTGCGTTCATTAGATACCCTGTGGGTCGAAAATTTCGACGAAATCGCTCTATCTCGCACGGTTAAGGAGATAGAAGCAAATTTGTGTTTTGCCATTTTTGGCAAAAATTCGAAAATTCAAAATAGCCGCCATTTTTGGGGAGGGGAAAATTTTTTGAAAATTGCAAAGATTACATTCCTTAGATACCCTGTGGGTCGAAAATTTCGACGAAATCGCTCTATCTCGCACGGTTAAGGAGATAGAAGCAAATTTGTGTTTTGCCATTTTTGGCAAAAATTCGAAAATTCAAAATGGCCGCCATTTTTGGGGAGGGGAAAATTTTTGGAAAATTGTAAAGATTACATTCCTTAGATACCCTGTGGGTCGAAAATTTCGACGAAATCGCTCTATCTCGCATGGTTAAGGAGATAGAAGCAAATTTGTGTTTTGCCATTTTTGGCAAAAATTCAAAATGGCCGCCATTTTTGGGGAGGGGCTAATTTTTTAAAAATTACCAAGAGTACAATGCTGAGATACCCTGTGGGTCGAAATTTTTGACGAAATCGCTCTATCTCGCACGGTTAAGGAGATAGAAGCAAATTTGTGTTTTGCCATTTTTGGCAAAAATTCGAAAATTCAAAATGGCCGCCATTTTTGGGGAGGGGCAAATTTTTAAAAATTACCAAGAGTACAATGCTCAGATACCCTGTGGGTCGAAAATTTTGACGAAATCGCTCTATCTCGCACGGTTAAGGAGATAGAAGCAAAT
This sequence comes from Sabellastarte sp. h YS-2021, assembly GCA_964017235.1. Classification (NCBI taxonomy): domain Eukaryota; kingdom Metazoa; phylum Annelida; class Polychaeta; order Sabellida; family Sabellidae; genus Sabellastarte; species Sabellastarte sp. h YS-2021. The sequence continues at coordinate 75,850,966 of OZ024929.1, read as the reverse complement.
TAGTGTTTTGCCATTTTTGGCAAAAATTCGAAAATTCAAAATGGCCGCCATTTTTGGGGAGGGGAAAATTTTTGGAAAATTGCAAAAAATTGCATTCATTAGATACCCTGTGGGTCGAAAATTTCGACGAAATCGCTCTATCTCGCACGGTTAAGGAGATAGAAGCAAATTTGTGTTTTGCCATTTTTGGCAAAAATTCGAAAATTCAAAATGGCCGCCATTTTTGGGGAGGGGAAAATTTTTTGAAAATTGTAAAGATTACATTCCTTAGATACCCTGTGGGTCGAAAATTTCGACGAAATCGCTCTATCTCGCATGGTTAAGGAGATAGAAGCAAATTTGTGTTTTGCCATTTTTGGCAAAAATTCAAAATGGCCGCCATTTTTGGGGAGGGGAAAATTTTTGGAAAATCGCAAAGAGTACACTCCTTAGATACCCTGTGGGTTGAAAATTTCGACGAAATCGCTCTATCTCACACAGTTAAGGAGATAGAAGCAAATTTGTGTTTTGCCATTTTTGGCAAAAATTCTAAAATTCAAAATGGCCGCCATCTTTGGGGAGGGGCAAATTTTTAAAAAATTACCAACAGTACAATGCTCAGATACCCTGTGGGTCGAAATTTTTGACGAAATCGCTCTATCTCGCACGGTTAAGGAGATAGAAGCAAATTTGTGTTTTGCCATTTTTGGCAAAAATTCGAAAATTCAAAATGGCCGCCATTTTTGGGGAGGGGCAAATTTTTTAAAAATTGCAAAGAGTACAATGCTCAGATACCCTGTGTTTTGAAAATTTCGACGAAATCGCTCTATCTCACACAGTTAAGGAGATAGAAGCAAATTTGTGTTTTGCCATTTTTGGCAAAAATTCTAAAATTCAAAATGGCCGCCATCTTTGGGGAGGGGAAATTTTTTTAAAAATTGGCAAGAGCAGAATTCTTAGATACCCTGTGGGTCGAAAATTTTGCCGAAATCGCTCTATCTCGCACGGTTAAGGAGATAGAAGCAAATTAGTGTTTTGCCATTTTTGGCAAAAATTCTAAAATTCAAAATAGCCGCCATTTTTGGGGAGGGGAAAATTTTTGGAAAATTGCAAAGAGTACACTCCTTAGATACCCTGTGGGTCGAAAATTTTGCCGAAATCGCTCTATCTCGCACGGTTAAGGAGATAGAAGCAAATTTGTGTTTTGCCATTTTTTGCAAAAATTCTAAAATTCAAAATGGCCGCCATCTTTGGGGAGGGGAAAATTTTTTTAAAATTGGCAAGAGTACAATTCTCAGATACCCTGTGGGTCGAAAATTTCGACGAAATCGCTCTATCTCGCACGGTTAAGGAGATAGAAGCAAATTAGTGTTTTGCCATTTTTGGCAAAAATTCTAAAATTCAAAATGGCCGCCATTTTTGGGGAGGGGCTAATTTTTTAAAAATTACCAAGAGTACAATGCTCAGATACCCTGTGGGTCGAAATTTTTGACGAAATCGCTCTATCTCGCACGGTTAAGGAGATAGAAGCAAATTTTTGTTTTGCCATTTTTGGCAAAAATTCGAAAATTCAAAATGGCCGCCATTTTTGGGGAGGGGCAAATTTTTAAAAATTACCAAGAGTACAATGCTCAGATACCCTGTGGGTCGAAAATTTTGACGAAATCGCTCTATCTCGCACGGTTAAGGAGATAGAAGCAAATTTGTGTTTTGCCATTTTTGGCAAAAATTCAAAAATTCAAAATGGCCGCCATTTTTGGGGAGGGGAAAATTTTTGGAAAATTGCAAAAAATTGCGTTTATTAGATACCCTGTGGGTCGAAAATTTCGACGAAATCGCTCTATCTCGCACGGTTAAGGAGATAGAAGCAAATTTGTGTTTTGCCATTTTTGGCAAAAATTCGAAAATTCAAAATGGCCGCCATTTTTGGGGAGGGGAAAATTTTTTGAAAATTGTAAAGATTACATTCCTTAGATACCCTGTGGGTCGAAAATTTCGACGAAATCGCTCTATCTCGCATGGTTAAGGAGATAGAAGCAAATTTGTGTTTTGCCATTTTTGGCAAAAATTCAAAATGGCCGCCATTTTTGGGGAGGGGAAAATTTTTGGAAAATCGCAAAGAGTACACTCCTTAGATACCCTGTGGGTTGAAAATTTCGACGAAATCGCTCTATCTCACACAGTTAAGGAGATAGAAGCAAATTTGTGTTTTGCCATTTTTGGCAAAAATTCTAAAATTCAAAATGGCCGCCATCTTTGGGGAGGGGCAAATTTTTAAAAAATTACCAACAGTACAATGCTCAGATACCCTGTGGGTCGAAATTTTTGACGAAATCGCTCTATCTCGCACGGTTAAGGAGATAGAAGCAAATTTGTGTTTTGCCATTTTTGGCAAAAATTCGAAAATTCAAAATGGCCGCCATTTTTGGGGAGGGGCAAATTTTTTAAAAATTGCAAAGAGTACAATGCTCAGATACCCTGTGTTTTGAAAATTTCGACGAAATCGCTCTATCTCACACGGTTAAGGAGATAGAAGCAAATTTGTGTTTTGCCATTTTTGGCAAAAATTCTAAAATTCAAAATGGCCGCCATCTTTGGGGAGGGGAAAATTTTTTTTAAATTGGCAAGAGTACACTTGTCAGATACCCTGTGGGTCGAAAATTTCGACGAAATCGCTCTATCTCGCACGGTTAAGGAGATAGAAGCAAATTAGTGTTTTGCCATTTTTGGCAAAAATTCTAAAATTCAAAATGGCCGCCATTTTTGGGGAGGGGCTAATTTTTTAAAAATTACCAAGAGTACAATGCTCAGATACCCTGTGGGTTGAAATTTTTGACGAAATCGCTCTATCTCGCACGGTTAAGGAGATAGAAGCAAATTTGTGTTTTGCCATTTTTGGCAAAAATTCGAAAATTCAAAATGGCCGCCATTTTTGGGGAGGGGCAAATTTTTAAAAATTACCAAGAGTACAATGCTCACATACCCTGTGGGTCGAAAATTTTGACGAAATCGCTCTATCTCGCACGGTTAAGGAGATAGAAGCAAATTTGTGTTTTGCCATTTTTGGCAAAAATTCGAAAATTCAAAATGGCCGCCATTTTTGGGGAGGGGAAAATTTTTGGAAAATTGCAAAAAATTGCGTTCATTAGATACCCTGTGGGTCGAAAATTTCGACGAAATCGCTCTATCTCGCACGGTTAAGGAGATAGAAGCAAATTTGTGTTTTGCCATTTTTGGCAAAAATTCGAAAATTCAAAATAGCCGCCATTTTTGGGGAGGGGAAATTTTTTTGAAAATTGCAAAGATTACATTCCTTAGATACCCTGTGGGTCGAAAATTTCGACGAAATCGCTCTATCTCGCACGGTTAAGGAGATAGAAGCAAATTTGTGTTTTGCCATTTTTGGCAAAAATTCGAAAATTCAAAATGGCCGCCATTTTTGGGGAGGGGAAAATTTTTGGAAAATTGTAAAGATTACATTCCTTAGATACCCTGTGGGTCGAAAATTTCGACGAAATCGCTCTATCTCGCATGGTTAAGGAGATAGAAGCAAATTTGTGTTTTGCCATTTTTGGCAAAAATTCAAAATGGCCGCCATTTTTGGGGAGGGGAAAATTTTTGGAAAATTGCAAAGAGTACACTCCTTAGATACCCTGTGGGTCGAAAATTTTGCCGAAATCGCTCTATCTCGCACGGTTAAGGAGATAGAAGCAAATTAGTGTTTTGCCATTTTTGGCAAAAATTCTAAAATTCAAAATGGCCGCCATTTTTGGGGAGGGGCTAATTTTTTAAAAATTACCAAGAGTACAATGCTCAGATACCCTGTGGGTCGAAATTTTTGACGAAATCGCTCTATCTCGCACGGTTAAGGAGATAGAAGCAAATTTGTGTTTTGCCATTTTTGGCAAAAATTCGAAAATTCAAAATGGCCGCCATTTTTGGGGAGGGGCAAATTTTTAAAAATTACCAAGAGTACAATGCTCAGATACCCTGTGGGTCGAAAATTTTGACGAAATCGCTCTATCTCGCACGGTTAAGGAGATAGAAGCAAATTTGTGTTTTGCCATTTTTGGCAAAAATTCGAAAATTCAAAATGGCCGCCATTTTTGGGGAGGGGAAAATTTTTGGAAAATTGCAAAAAATTGCGTTTATTAGATACCCTGTGGGTCGAAAATTTCGACGAAATCGCTCTATCTCGCACGGTTAAGGAGATAGAAGCAAATTTGTGTTTTGCCATTTTTGGCAAAAATTCGAAAATTCAAAATGGCCGCCATTTTTGGGGAGGGGAAAATTTTTTGAAAATTGTAAAGATTACATTCCTTAGATACCCTGTGGGTTGAAAATTTCGACGAAATCGCTCTATCTCACACAGTTAAGGAGATAGAAGCAAATTTGTGTTTTGCCATTTTTGGCAAAAATTCTAAAATTCAAAATGGCCGCCATCTTTGGGGAGGGGAAATTTTTTTAAAAATTGGCAAGAGCAGAATTCTTAGATACCCTGTGGGTCGAAAATTTTGCCGAAATCGCTCTATCTCGCACGGTTAAGGAGATAGAAGCAAATTAGTGTTTTGCCATTTTTGGCAAAAATTCTAAAATTCAAAATAGCCGCCATTTTTGGGGAGGGGAAAATTTTTTGAAAATTGCAAAGATTACATTCCTTAGTTACCCTGTGGGTCGAAAATTTTGCCGAAATCGCTCTATCTCGCATGGTTAAGGAGATAGAAGCAAATTTGTGTTTTGCCATTTTGGGCAAAAATTCTAAAATTCAAAATGGCCGCCATTTTTGGGGAGGGGCTAATTTTTTAAAAATTACCAAGAGTACAATGCTCAGATACCCTGTGGGTCGAAATTTTTGACGAAATCGCTCTATCTCGCACGGTTAAGGAGATAGAAGCAAATTTGTGTTTTGCCATTTTTGGCAAAAATTCTAAAATTCAAAATGGCCGCCATCTTTGGGGAGGGGAAAATTTTTTTAAAATTGGCAAGAGTACAATTCTCAGATACCCTGTGGGTCGAAAATTTTGCCGAAATCGCTCTATCTCGCATGGTTAAGGAGATAGAAGCAAATTAGTGTTTTGCCATTTTGGGCAAAAATTCTAAAATTCAAAATGGCCGCCATTTTTGGGGAGGGGCTAATTTTTTAAAAATTACCAAGAGTACAATGCTCAGATACCCTGTGGGTCGAAATTTTTGACGAAATCGCTCTATCTCGCACGGTTAAGGAGATAGAAGCAAATTTGTGTTTTGCCATTTTTGGCAAAAATTCGAAAATTCAAAATGGCCGCCATTTTTGGGGAGGGGCAAATTTTTAAAAATTACCAAGAGTACAATGCTCAGATACCCTGTGGGTCGAAAATTTTGACGAAATCGCTCTATCTCGCACGGTTAAGGAGATAGAAGCAAATTTGTGTTTTGCCATTTTTGGCAAAAATTCGAAAATTCAAAATGGCCGCCATTTTTGGGGAGGGGAAAATTTTTGGAAAATTGCAAAAAATTGCGTTTATTAGATACCCTGTGGGTCGAAAATTTCGACGAAATCGCTCTATCTCGCACGGTTAAGGAGATAGAAGCAAATTTGTGTTTTGCCATTTTTGGCAAAAATTCGAAAATTCAAAATGGCCGCCATTTTTGGGGAGGGGAAAATTTTTTGAAAATTGTAAAGATTACATTCCTTAGATACCCTGTGGGTCGAAAATTTCGACGAAATCGCTCTATCTCGCACGGTTAAGGAGATAGAAGCAAATTTGTGTTTTGCCATTTTTGGCAAAAATTCAAAATGGCCGCCATTTTTGGGGAGGGGAAAATTTTTGGAAAATCGCAAAGAGTACACTCCTTAGATACCCTGTGGGTTGAAAATTTCGACGAAATCGCTCTATCTCACACAGTTAAGGAGATAGAAGCAAATTTGTGTTTTGCCATTTTTGGCAAAAATTCTAAAATTCAAAATGGCCGCCATCTTTGGGGAGGGGCAAATTTTTAAAAAATTACCAACAGTACAATGCTCAGATACCCTGTGGGTCGAAATTTTTGACGAAATCGCTCTATCTCGCACGGTTAAGGAGATAGAAGCAAATTTGTGTTTTGCCATTTTTGGCAAAAATTCGAAAATTCAAAATGGCCGCCATTTTTGGGGAGGGGCAAATTTTTTAAAAATTGCAAAGAGTACAATGCTCAGATACCCTGTGTTTTGAAAATTTCGACGAAATCGCTCTATCTCACACAGTTAAGGAGATAGAAGCAAATTTGTGTTTTGCCATTTTTGGCAAAAATTCTAAAATTCAAAATGGCCGCCATCTTTGGGGAGGGGCAAATTTTTAAAAAATTACCAAGAGTACAATGCTCAGATACCCTGTGGGTCGAAAATTTTGACGAAATCGCTCTATCTCGCACGGTTAAGGAGATAGAAGCAAATTTGTGTTTTGCCATTTTTGGCAAAAATTCGAAAATTCAAAATGGCCGCCATTTTTGGGGAGGGGAAAATTTTTGGAAAATTGCAAAAAATTGCGTTCATTAGATACCCTGTGGGTCGAAAATTTCGACGAAATCGCTCTATCTCACACGGTTAAGGAGATAGAAGCAAATTTGTGTTTTGCCATTTTTGGCAAAAATTCGAAAATTCAAAATAGCCGCCATTTTTGGGGAGGGGAAAATTTTTTGAAAATTGCAAAGATTACATTCCTTAGATACCCTGTGGGTCGAAAATTTCGACGAAATCGCTCTATCTCGCACGGTTAAGGAGATAGAAGCAAATTTGTGTTTTGCCATTTTTGGCAAAAATTCGAAAATTCAAAATGGCCGCCATTTTTGGGGAGGGGAAAATTTTTGGAAAATTGTAAAGATTACATTCCTTAGATACCCTGTGGGTCGAAAATTTCGACGAAATCGCTCTATCTCGCATGGTTAAGGAGATAGAAGCAAATTTGTGTTTTGCCATTTTTGGCAAAAATTCAAAATGGCCGCCATTTTTGGAGAGGGGAAAATTTTTGGAAAATTGCAAAGAGTACACTCCTTAGATACCCTGTGGGTCGAAAATTTCGACGAAATCGCTCTATCTCGCACGGTTAAGGAGATAGAAGCAAATTTGTGTTTTGCCATTTTTGGCAAAAATTCGAAAATTCAAAATGGCCGCCATTTTTGGGGAGGGGCAAATTTTTTAAAAATTGCAAAGAGTACAATGCTCAGATACCCTGTGTTTTGAAAATTTCAACGAAATCGCTCTATCTCACACAGTTAAGGAGATAGAAGCAAATTTGTGTTTTGCCATTTTTGGCAAAAATTCTAAAATTCAAAATGGCCGCCATCTTTGGGGAGGGGAAATTTTTTTAAAAATTGGCAAGAGCAGAATTCTTAGATACCCTGTGGGTCGAAAATTTTGCCGAAATCGCTCTATCTCGCACAGTTAAGGAGATAGAAGCAAATTAGTGTTTTGCCATTTTTGGCAAAAATTCTAAAATTCAAAATAGCCGCCATTTTTGGGGAGGGGAAAATTTTTTGAAAATTGCAAAGATTACATTACTTAGTTACCCTGTGGGTCGAAAATTTTGCCGAAATCGCTCTATCTCGCATGGTTAAGGAGATAGAAGCAAATTTGTGTTTTACCATTTTTGGCAAAAATTCTAAAATTCAAAATGGCCGCCATCTTTGGGGAGGGGAAAATTTTTTTAAAATTGGCAAGAGTACAATTCTCAGATACCCTGTGGGTCGAAAATTTCGACGAAATCGCTCTATCTCGCACGGTTAAGGAGATAGAAGCAAATTAGTGTTTTGCCATTTTTGGCAAAAATTCTAAAATTCAAAATGGCCGCCATTTTTGGGGAGGGGCTAATTTTTTAAAAATTACCAAGAGTACAATGCTCAGATACCCTGTGGGTCGAAATTTTTGACGAAATCGCTCTATCTCGCACGGTTAAGGAGATAGAAGCAAATTTGTGTTTTGCCATTTTTGGCAAAAATTCGAAAATTCAAAATGGCCGCCATTTTTGGGGAGGGGCAAATTTTTTAAAAATTACCAAGAGTACAATGCTCAGATACCCCTGTGGGTCGAAAATTTTGACGAAATCGCTCTATCTCGCACGGATAGGAGATAGAAGCAAATTTGTGTTTTGCCATTTTTGGCAAAAATTCGAAAATTCAAAATGGCCGCCATTTTTGGGGAGGGGAAAATTTTTTGAAAATTGTAAAGATTACATTCCTTAGATACCCTGTGGGTCGAAAATTTCGACGAAATCGCTCTATCTCACACAGTTAAGGAGATAGAAGCAAATTTGTGTTTTGCCATTTTTGGCAAAAATTCTAAAATTCAAAATGGCCGCCATCTTTGGGGAGGGGCAAATTTTTAAAAAATTACCAACAGTACAATGCTCAGATACCCTGTGGGTCGAAATTTTTGACGAAATCGCTCTATCTCGCACGGTTAAGGAGATAGAAGCAAATTTGTGTTTTGCCATTTTTGGCAAAAATTCGAAAATTCAAAATGGCCGCCATTTTTTGGGAGGGGCAAATTTTTTAAAAATTGCAAAGAGTACAATGCTCAGATACCCTGTGTTTTGAAAATTTCGACGAAATCGCTCTATCTCACACAGTTAAGGAGATAGAAACAAATTTGTGTTTTGCCATTTTTGGCAAAAATTCTAAAATTCAAAATGGCCGCCATCTTTGGGGAGGGGAAATTTTTTTAAAAATTGGCAAGAGCAGAATTATTAGATACCCTGTGGGTCGAAAATTTTGCCGAAATCGCTCTATCTCGCACGGTTAAGGAGATAGAAGCAAATTAGTGTTTTGCCATTTTTGGCAAAAATTCTAAAATTCAAAATAGCTGCCATTTTTGGGGAGGGGAAAATTTTTTGAAAATTGTAAAGATTACATTCCTTAGATACCCTGTGGGTCGAAAATTTCGACGAAATCGCTCTATCTCACACAGTTAAGGAGATAGAAGCAAATTTGTGTTTTGCCATTTTTGGCAAAAATTCTAAAATTCAAAATGGCCGCCATCTTTGGGGAGGGGCAAATTTTTAAAAAATTACCAACAGTACAATGCTCAGATACCCTGTGGGTCGAAATTTTTGACGAAATCGCTCTATCTCGCACGGTTAAGGAGATAGAAGCAAATTTGTGTTTTGCCATTTTTGGCAAAAATTCGAAAATTCAAAATGGCCGCCATTTTTGGGGAGGGGCAAATTTTTAAAAATTACCAAGAGTACAATGCTCAGATACCCTGTGGGTCGAAAATTTTGACGAAATCGCTCTATCTCGCACGGTTAAGGAGATAGAAGCAAATTTGTGTTTTGCCATTTTGGGCAAAAATTCGAAAATTCAAAATGGCCGCCATTTTTGGGGAGGGGAAAATTTTTGGAAAATTGCAAAAAATTGCGTTCATTAGATACCCTGTGGGTCGAAAATTTCGACGAAATCGCTCTATCTCGCACGGTTAAGGAGATAGAAGCAAATTTGTGTTTTGCCATTTTTGGCAAAAATTCGAAAATTCAAAATGGCCGCCATTTTTGGGGAGGGGAAAATTTTTTGAAAATTGTAAAGATTACATTCCTTAGATACCCTGTGGGTCGAAAATTTCGACGAAATCGCTCTATCTCGCATGGTTAAGGAGATAGAAGCAAATTTGTGTTTTGCCATTTTTGGCAAAAATTCAAAATGGCCGCCATTTTTGGGGAGGGGAAAATTTTTGGAAAATCGCAAAGAGTACACTCCTTAGATACCCTGTGGGTTGAAAATTTCGACGAAATCGCTCTATCTCACACAGTTAAGGAGATAGAAGCAAATTTGTGTTTTGCCATTTTTGGCAAAAATTCTAAAATTCAAAATGGCCGCCATCTTTGGGGAGGGGCAAATTTTTAAAAAATTACCAACAGTACAATGCTCAGATACCCTGTGGGTCGAAATTTTTGACGAAATCGCTCTATCTCGCACGGTTAAGGAGATAGAAGCAAATTTGTGTTTTGCCATTTTTGGCAAAAATTCGAAAATTCAAAATGGCCGCCATTTTTGGGGAGGGGCAAATTTTTTAAAAATTGCAAAGAGTACAATGCTCAGATACCCTGTGTTTTGAAAATTTCGACGAAATCGCTCTATCTCACACAGTTAAGGAGATAGAAGCAAATTTGTGTTTTGCCATTTTTGGCAAAAATTCTAAAATTCAAAATGGCCGCCATGTTTGGGGAGGGGAAATTTTTTTAAAAATTGGCAAGAGCAGAATTCTTAGATACCCTGTGGGTCGAAAATTTTGCCGAAATCGCTCTATCTCGCACGGTTAAGGAGATAGAAGCAAATTAGTGTTTTGCCATTTTTGGCAAAAATTCTAAAATTCAAAATAGCCGCCATTTTTGGGGAGGGGAAAATTTTTTGAAAATTGCAAAGGTTACATTCCTTAGTTACCCTGTGGGTCGAAAATTTTGCCGAAATCGCTCTATCTCGCATGGTTAAGGAGATAGAAGCAAATTTGTGTTTTACCATTTTTGGCAAAAATTCTAAAATTCAAAATGGCCGCCATCTTTGGGGAGGGGAAAATTTTTTTTAAATTGGCAAGAGTACAATTCTCAGATACCCTGTGGGTCGAAAATTTCGACGAAATCGCTCTATCTCGCACGGTTAAGGAGATAGAAGCAAATTAGTGTTTTGCCATTTTTGGCAAAAATTCTAAAATTCAAAATGGCCGCCATTTTTGGGGAGGGGCTAATTTTTTAAAAATTACCAAGAGTACAATGCTCAGATACCCTGTGGGTCGAAATTTTTGACGAAATCGCTCTATCTCGCACGGTTAAGGAGATAGAAGCAAATTTGTGTTTTGCCATTTTTGGCAAAAATTCGAAAATTCAAAATGGCCGCCATTTTTGGGGAGGGGCAAATTTTTAAAAATTACCAAGAGTACAATGCTCAGATACCCTGTGGGTCGAAAATTTTGACGAAATCGCTCTATCTCGCACGGTTAAGGAGATAGAAGCAAATTTGTGTTTTGCCATTTTTGGCAAAAATTCGAAAATTCAAAATGGCCGCCATTTTTGGGGAGGGGAAAATTTTTGGAAAATTGCAAAAAATTGCGTTCATTAGATACCCTGTGGGTCGAAAATTTCGACGAAATCGCTCTATCTCGCACGGTTAAGGAGATAGAAGCAAATTTGTGTTTTGCCATTTTTGGCAAAAATTTGAAAATTCAAAATAGCCGCCATTTTTGGGGAGGGGAAAATTTTTTGAAAATTGCAAAGATTACATTCCTTAGATACCCTGTGGGTCGAAAATTTCGACGAAATCGCTCTATCTCGCACGGTTAAGGAGATAGAAGCAAATTTGTGTTTTGCCATTTTTGGCAAAAATTCGAAAATTCAAAATGGCCGCCATTTTTGGGGAGGGGAAAATTTTTGGAAAATTGCAAAGAGTACATTCCTTAGATACCCTGTGAGTCAAAAATTCTGTCCAAATCACTCTATCTCTTACGGTTTCTGAGATATTAAGATTTTTTCGTTTTTCGCAAAAATTCAAGATAGCCGCCAAAAGTGGCGAAAATTGAAAATTTTCAATTTTGTACAGAATACTCTTCTACTACCCTGTGAGTCAAAAATTCTGTCGAAATCGCTCTATCTCTTACGGTTTCTGAGATATTAGCAAATTACTCAAAAGTAGTACTGAAAATACACAATGAAGTACCTAAATGGCTATTACTCATGTACTGACAAAGCTATCAGTCCCAAATGCAATACCAAGCGAGCTATGGACATAACAATCTTGTATTCAAAATTGTAGTAAAATATCTTTAATTATCTTGGCTTAAATGCACGGAAACCAATGGGTACTGAAAATAGCTGTACTTAAGTATTACTCAGTAAGCAAAAGAGGTACAACAGCCAAAAGCAATCCCAAGCAAGCTACTGACCCAATAAGCCTGCATACCAAATTTGGTGACAATAGCTCTAATACTTTTCCTTTAAATGAGCGGAAACCATGCGTGACGCCGGACATCGGACGCCGGACGCCGGACATCGGACATCGGACGCCGGACGGCGAAAAAAGCAAAAATAATATATCCACCCCCCAGGGGGGTGGACATAATGATACTTGCTCAAATTCACTGCAGTGAAATGTACCTGTTTTGCTGAGGGTGTCATTCCAGTTTGAACCACTATGATTGCACGGTGGATGTTTTCCTCCTGCATCCGCTGACAATATGTTTTTATATTCTTGATGCCCACTTTTGGTTCATCCGGGAAAAACACAAACATCTGGTCTGAGAGAAGGAAAAACAAAATACTAAAAGATTCTGGTATTTTTCAAACAAAACAACTCAAAACACATTCCAGAATAGAAGCAGCCTACAGTAGACTTTGTATAACTACAACCCACAGTATCCATCAGACATGGCCAACATCCACTTGCATGTTTAAATATACAATATTTTTTGATGGTGACTATTAAAACTTCCTAGAGTTGTACCTAACTTTAATGTTGGTACTGTTTACAACTCTACATAGTAAACACCCAATAAATGGGTCAGTTAGCTTTAAAATCCTTAGTCCACTTATTGTGTCATGCACTGACACAAAAACACGTTTATGATCTTCTCCTTAATGAAAGGATAAGTAAAACTGACCACAGCCAAAAACTGTCAATCTTCCAACAGAAAATGATAAGATTAAATCATTATTTTGTTAACAAGTCTAAAAAGAATATTGAAAATCAGTTTGGCCTGAAAATCCCCCACACATTATTTTCAATCAGCAGTGAGAGAAAGTGGCAAACCGCTGCTGTGTTCACATTAAGCATTTGGTTTATGAATGACTTGTTTTCATATTACCTGTTGGATCTGCATTGTGGGCAACTAAAACTATCAAATCACTTCTTGCTGGCCTTCTCTCACTGCAATACAAATCACTGAAAGTGTAAAATGACTAAACATCTTTAGACTTATCAAATATTATTTTATCAAACTATTATTTACATCGGATTTAAGCATTTTTTTCACTCCAGAGTACATACCTTGGTTTGTCACCAAACTGATCCTTAAATTGTTCCAAAGTTTGATCCAACTCGTCTTGTGTCACCAAATAACCTCTGTCATGACATAACTGCAAGATGAAAAAAGCACAAGCAAATTATGATATTTCAGTTAACCTAATGTCCCAGCACAACTCAATAGTCGTTTACAGAGGTTTCTCTAAAAAGTGTTTTGTTCGAGTATGAATACCAGTCAATGCTGTGAACTTGTGCATGGGACAGTTGAACTACATGAGTCACAATAGTTTCTGAGAGAAAATGTTTTTATTCTGAAACAATTTCTTGCAAAAGACTGGTCACACAGCAAGCAGAACAGAATTTTAATGCCACAGCATAAATTTTATGTACTCTTTTGTTACGAAATGAAAACTAGTGTATAGCTCTGAAACATTTACATCAAAGAGATCCAAAGGTAATGCAGTATCAAACAAGGCCACTGCCGCAGCAGTTATCTCCCGCCTCAGAATCAGTAAAAATGGAGAACTAAAGGAGATTTAAGGCCTCTGAAGTAAGATGACCCCACTTGACATTGAAGAAGGGGTCAAAGGTAAAAGTCAGCAATTTCAAAATAGTCTCAGGCCATGACTTGGTATAAGTTGTTTTCACATTTGGAACCCCTAGTAGCAATGATAAGGGAGATATAAGGCCTTTTAATAGGATAATCCCATCTAACATGTGATATGACGGCCATTTTGTTTTTGAAACTAGCCTAAATTACTATCAGGCTAACCTTCCTAGCCAATATCTATTTTGCGCATATTTGATGAAGCTAGCTGCAATATTTCAAGTTTTAGAGCATGTTAATGATTTTTAAATAATTGGCTATGGCGGCCATTTTATTTTTCAAAATAAGGCAAAATTTTTCTGAGGCAAAACATTTGAAGGACAGGACTTTTGATGGCCTGTCTTTATATTCTGAAGCCATAGCACCAATAATAAGGGAGAAATAAGGATGTTTTAGTGTGACGACCTCATTTAACCTTGAAGCAGGGGTCAAAGGTCAAATTCAACACCTGGAAAAGATTCCCTGTCCATGTCTTCCTACAAGTTGTTTTCATATTCCAAACCTCTTGGAGCAATATTTGGGCAGATATATGGCCTTTTTAATAGGATAACCTGTCATTAAACATGTGATATGGCGGCCATTTTGTTTTTTGAACTACGCCAAAATTACTATCAGGCTAGCTTTTCTAGCCATATAGCTTTTGTGCAAATTTGAAGAAGCTAGCTGGAATATTTCAAGATTTAGAGGACCTTTATGATTTTCAAACAATTAGCTATGGCGGCCATTTTGTTTTTCAAAATGAGGCTAAAATATTGCAGAGACAGGTCTTCACAGCCGTAAAGATCCCCTGCAAATCTGGTGAAGATTTCTTTATAAATGAATGAAATATTAAGGTTTATGCAAAAACATGACAAACTTTAAACATGTGATATGGCAGCCATTTTGTTTTTGAACTAGTGGCAAAACTACTATCAGGGTAGCTTTTCTAGCCATATAGCTTTTGTGCAAATTTGATGAAGCTAGCTGGAATATTTCAAGATTTAGAGCACCTTTATAATTTTCAAAGAATTAGCTATGGCGGCCATTTTGTTTTTCAAAATGTGGCTAAAATTTTGCAGAGACAAGTTTTCATAGCCCTTATAGTTTTTGTGCAAATTTGATGAAGCTAGCTGGAATATTTCAAGATTTAGAGCACCTTTATGATTTTCAAACAATTAGCTATGGCAACCATTTTGTTTTTCAAAATGAGACTAAAATTTTGCAGAGACAGGTTTCCATAGCCATAAACATCCCCTGCAAATTTGGTGAAGATATCTTTATAAATGAATGAGATATTAAGGTTTATGCAAAAACGTGGCGAATTTTACACATGTGATATGGCGGCCATTTTGTTTTTTGAACTAGTGCCAAAATTACTATCAGACTAGCTTTTCTAGCCATATAGCTTTTGTGCAAATTTGATGAAGCTAGCTGGAATATTTCAAGATTTAGAGCACCTTTATGATTTTCAAACAATTGGCTATGGCGGCTATTTTGTTTTTCAAAATGAGTCTAAAATTTTGCAGAGACAGGTTTTCATAGCCATAAACATTCCCTGCAAATTTGGTGAAGATATCTTTAAGATATCTTCATTATCTTTATAAATGAAGGAGATATTAAGGTTTATGCAAAAACGTGCCGAACTTTAAACATGTGATATGGCAGCCATTTTGTTTTTTGAACCAGTGCCAAAATTACTATCAGGCTAGCTTTTTTAGCCATATAGATTTTGTGCAAATTTGATGAAGCTAGCTGGAATATTTCAAGATTTAGAGCACCTTTATGATTTTCAAACAATTGGCTATGGCGGCCATTTTGTTTTTCAAAATGAGGCTAAAATGTTACAGAGACAGGTTTTCATAGCCATAAACATTCCCTGCAAATTTGGTGGAGATATCTTTATAAATGAATGAGATATTAAGGTTTATGCAAAAACGTGACAAACGGACGGACGGACATACGGAAGGCGTTTTATAATCTCCCAACCTCGGCCTTCGGCCGCAGGCGGGAGATAATAACTGCATGTTTGATCATATCCCACATTCTGATACAGCATGCAGAAATATATGCAGATTATAAAACATTTACACATGTATATCCTCAATGTACAGGTTTTGAATATGACCAAACATAAAGGGACAAAAATGAAGATCACAACAAATGCAAACAAAAATATAACAGAAAAAATTCGTAACAGGCAATAGCTCGCACAAAGACGGATGATGAAAAAACACAGGTAAAGGTCCCGCTAAAAACAAGGCTGTTAATCTATTGAATGCTAGTGGCATTGTACCAGTAAACACAAATGTCTCAGCTCTACTTTACTTGCATGTAGGGCTATGGCAGGAGTTCATGTAGTATAAATGAGTAAAAGTCACAAGATAAACTAAAAAAACTAGACCTACGCATCGGAGAACCGATGCAAATTTGTATCCACCGAAAAGCAACTCACCAAAGCCAGCGAACCATCGTTTCACCTTGAAGGAGGGGCCCAAGGTCAATCTGAAAACATCAGAAGATTCCCAGCCCATGACCTCCTATAAGTTGGTTTCATATTGCAAACCTCTAGGACCAATAATAAGCAAGTTATCAGCACTTTTAGGTTTGGGTATCCTCGTTTGACCTTGAAGGAGGGGTCCAAGGTCAAATTTGACCACATCAAAAGATTCCTAGCCCATGATTTCCTATAGGTTGGTTTCACTTTGCAAACCTCTAGGACCAATAATAAGTGAGTTATAAGCACTTTTAGGTTTGGATATCCTCGTTTGACCTTGAAGGAGGGGCCCAATGTCAAATCCGACCACACTAAAATATTCCCAGCCCATGACTTCCTATAGGTTGGTTACCATCCCAAACCTCTAGGACCAATAATAAGTGAGTTATAAGCGCTTTTAAGTTTGGCTATCCTTATTTGACCTTGAAGGAGGGGTCCAAGGTCAAATCTGACCACATCAAAAGATTCCCAGCCCATGATTTCCTATGGGTTGGTTTACCATCCCAAAACTCTAGGACCAATAATAAGCGAGATATAAGCACTTTTCATGACTGACGAAGAAACGCCTGTGGTTGCCGTCTTGTTTTTCAAAATGAGGCCAAAAATATTACCAGTCAAGATTTTGTAATGAGGAACATTCCCTGCGAATTTGAGATCTCTACCTAAAATACCCTTTGCTCTAGAGGGCCAGCAAAAGTCCTTGCTGAAAGTCGAAAAAAAACTCCTGTAGCAGCCATCTTGTTTTTCAAAATGAGGCCAAAAATAATCCTAGGTAAGATTTTATGGTTATCAATACATCCTGCAAATTTGAGAAGGCTAGCTATAATATTTTTTTCGTTAGAGCGGTAACGGTGAAATCTCTCTACACACTGTGGCGGTGGCATAATGAAGCGAAATCCATAGTATCCATCGGATGCTATCCGGTGGATACAATAAATAAATATCACAGTGCAAAATTTGTTATAATTATCAATTCATTTTCAAAAGCAAGTCCATTTATGAAATATGGTACATGATCAAATTTCCAGGTATTTTCAATACTTTTTTTTATTTCTGAACCACTGACTTACTCCTAAAAAATAGTTGACAGTGAAATAATTGTAAGTAAAATGAACCTGTAAACAAATATTGTTATTCCATTAAAATTCATAAACTGATAAAATTCAAGGCTAGTTTAGGAGAATACAGGAATATACGCGGTAGGAAGTTTCGCGGTCAATCCAGGAATATACCAAGCTGTGGTCGTTCTTTAATTTGTTAAATATAGTACCATACACAATGCAATAAAGTTCACATTTTCTATTCCTTTTCTATTCTATGATGCATATATTGACATCTTTAACGGATTAATTCGCACTTTTTCATCAGGGCCGCTTCGTTTTTGTCAGCAAGAACCTTTTTCTAGTTTAAGTAAATTTTCTTATTTGTTACTTCTGATGCATAAAGCTACATAAAATGTACCATAATGTCAGGCAAAATGTAATAAAACATAATATAATGAATTAGTTGTTAAACTCATCCACAGCCCCTCAGAGGTTTTGGCTGTTTTGTACCCTTGCTGAGGTTTCTGACGGTTTAAACCAGTGTTTGACACTGTCACATCAAAAACCCAACCCTGGTTTGCAATAACTTTGCATGTTAGTTGAAAGGGAATTTCACAAATGAAGTGGCTCGAGTAGAGTAAATCACTGTACTCAAGAAGAATTTCAACAGTACAGCAGCATAAATTTCTGTATTCTAGTCGATTCACTGGAGTACAGATCAACTGTTATGATAAACAGTGTCTGGAATATACACGGTCAGGAAGATACGCGGTCAATATTGGAAGATTCGCGGTAGATATTTGGAAGATTCGTGGTAAATATATTATAGATTCACAGTTAATAATATTTTATAAATTGATATGCTAGTTTAAGATGAAAACTACCAGTACCTGCCTAATAAATATTAATGAGCAAATATGACTTGCAATAGTCACCGAGAAAATTGTGATAAAGTGTTGAAATTTTCACACTTTTGGTGGGGATACCTCCATTATAATGTCTCTAGCAAACAAGACGAACAGACAGATTAACATGCCTTGAACAATTTTTCATCCTCGATAGATAAGGTATCTTTTAAAAAAAAACAGCAGGTCTCTAGGCCTTGTAGTTTTGGAGGAGAAGTTGTTCACGCGGACGCCCACGCCGCAGAGTGACGACATAAAAAGTGTCAGTATACATCCAAGTTAATTACAGTGCTTATATGTTGCAATCGAAAAAAAAAAGTTTTTTGAGGGAGTTTTATTTCATTCGGCACGATATTAAAACAACATATAAAAAGTCACCAGCCAATTGTCCTACCCCTCAGAAAAGTCACCAGCCAAATGTCCACCGGCCAATTGTCCACTGCCCAGTTGTCCGCCAGCCAATTGTCCATGCACCGTTCTCAGAGAAGAGGTCTCAAGTGTAAGGGTACATTGACCACAGACATTTCTGTTCAAAATGTCATTAGTATCAGACTTAAGTATAAAACACTAATTAAATGCAGTGGACTAAGATGCTTAAGAACTATTGTTTAAAATTACTGATTGTGCTTCAACTAAAAACTTAACAAAAATACTAATAAAATCCAGTGAACCAAAGTGCTTAAGACTTTTGGTTGAAAAGTTAATGATTTTGCTTCAGAGTTATTGTTTACAAGGAAAAAACAAGTTACAGATTAATTTGGTAGGTCATTATACTAAGCAAAAGTTGATGTAAATGTTGTAAATGTCCCTTTTGACATCCTTTATAAGTGTGCAAATTTAACCGATGTCAGTTGATCAATCAGATAGTTGGGGGCTGAAAACCCCCTTCTGTTACTGTCAGGTGGCCATAACTTCATTCATATTGGGGCATTAAGTTGACCATAAAATAACAGTGTCCCTTTTGCCATCCTTTATATGTGTGGAAAGTTTAACTGAGGTCAGTTGAACAATAAGATAGTTGGAGGCTGAAAACCCCCATATTTCACTTTAAGGTGACTACAACTCCATTCACATTGAGAGTTTAAGGTGATCATAAGTATTATTTTTATCTATTTTAATACCAGTGATAATTTCGATATAAAAATGGAAAAAGAAAGGAGCCGGAGGATTTTATTCCAATTTGATGACTTTAAGCAGGCCTATCTGATTAACATTTTGAGTTTAAGGTCACCATAAAGTCAGGATATTCTTTTGGCAAATCTTAATATATGTGCCAAGTTTGGTTGAAAAAAGTGAAAAACTAAGTGAACTGGAGGGCTAAAACACCCTTTTTTGACATTAAGGTGACCTTAAGATTGCAGATACAGGGCTAAAACTTCGGCATGTGAAAGATTATCAAAAAGTAGCTGAATAAGTTATTCCAACAAAAAGCCAAAATCCTGACCATTTTTGAGAAACAGACCAAGTACCCATTTTTAACAAATTTACGAAAATAAAACACATGCCATCCAGGCATCTATGGTCCGATTGATCAAAAAATCCTTTCCAACGTTCGAAATTTGGTCTAGAATGTACCTGATAAATTTTATAGCACAGGTGTGTGTGTTTTTTCCGAAACGCGATAACGGGGTGTTTATGAAAAATGCTTAAGGTTACCTTAAGTAAAGCTTAAGGTCTCCGCAAAGTATCCCACAAATTTTTCCCGCCCCTATAGTTTTAAAGAAAGACAAGAAGGAAAGAAAAATATGAAAGCCCAAGAAGTTATTCAAGGGAGACCATAATCCTGCGGCGGTGGTGATCAGTCGAACGTACATGAACACAAATAAACGTCCCTGACGGGCCACTTAATTATAAACATTACCTCAATAGATGTCACAATAATCCCTTATAATGGACTTAGTTTTACTGCCAGTGATTGGTAAGATTGTCCCTGCTTCAGCACTGGTTTGAGGAACTACCTCAATAGAATACAGAAGTATACGTGGTCAAGAATATTCACGGTAGGAAGTTTTGCATACAAATTTTGGAATATATGCAGTCAATCCAGGAATATTCACGGTCAATCTAGGAATATTCGCGGTCAATCTAGGAACATTTCCAAACAATATTTTACAAACTGAAAGGTTGGTTTAAGATCAAATACTAGAGCATTTCCTGTTCACGGACTTGCCTCATCAATATCAATGAACAAATATGTGACGTCACGGAATTTCTTTGGGGTTTCCTAGCAATATTTTATAAATAGAAGGGCTGGTTTAAGATGAAAACTGCCTGCATATTTCCTGTTCACGGACTTGCCTCATTAATATTAAGGTAACTGAATTTCTTTGGGGTTTCCTAGCAATATTTTATAAATAGAAAGGCTGGTTTATGATGAAAACTGCCTGCATATTTTCTGTCCACTGTTGTTTAGTTTTGCCTGTTTCATCTAGTCTTTAATTCTTATTTTTTACCGCGAATTTTCCAAATATCTACCGCGTATCTTCCTGACTGTGTATATTCCAGACACCTCTCAATAAATGTCACAATAATCCCTTTAAATGGCCTGAGTAAAACTGTTACTGATTAGTGTAAGACAATCCCAGTGTCTTTCAATATTTAGCTTACTGACAACAATCCAACATTGTAAAAACCAAAGTCATACCTAAGTTATGCTTGTCAGTGAAGATGATTTCACATAAACATTGTTATAAAATTCTAGGTCTAATTTTGATTTGTTTTTGTTTGATTATGTCAATGTATACATGTATCCTTTTTTCTCAATAAAATTAGATACAAAATAACTGAAGAGATGCACTTTAAGGCAGCTTTAAGATCAGTTATAACATTTGAAGATGCATAGCTGTCTTAAAAACTGAACATAATATTTCAAAATATAAAAATATTTAGAAAACTATGTTTGGGGCCTATTATCCAGTTTTGACAATATTCTTTGGGTTTTTGGTGTGATGGTTTACACTGGTTTAAACTAGGGTTGGGTCGGTACCAAAAATGTGTATATCGGGAGGTCACCAATGCAAAACCGTACCTATACCGGGACTCTGTGTTTTAGTACACTCCAAACAACATGCACATCACAATAAAAGTGGCCAGATGCACAAAATATGAGATAAACGCTTATAATTTCTTCAGAATTTTTATTTGTTCCCAATTTTTTAAGTTTACCTTCAATTATATGGGCTGACAGCGAGATTAAGGTTATAAATTGTCATAATCAAAACATGGCAATTCTGCTCAGCGTTTCGCTATAAAAGTCTGCAAATGGACGAAAATATGGGGATAAAAGCTTATAATTTCTTCAGATTTTGGGTATGTTTCTAATATTTTAACTCTTCATTCCATTATATGAGCTGACAAGCGAAGTGGCGGTTGTAAAATTCCATTAAGGTACTTCAGTAAAATGCTCTCGAAACTGATATATCAGTCCTACCGACCCATCCCTTGTTTAAACCATAGGTTTTAACCATGTCCGTCAAAAACCTACCAACCTTGATGCAAACACACAGCATAATCTCGGTGTCCTTATATCAAAATTGTTTTTTTTTAACTGCATAAAATCAATATTTAGCCATTTTTCTACCTCAGCAGGAATTTCCCAGGAAAATCTTTTCTGCAAATATTTAAGTTTTAATTGGGTTTGTCCCACAACTCTAAACACAAGGAGGGCCGAGGTAACCACATCTAGTGAATATTTGGAGAACTCGTACATCAGCTACTGTACATATAAAGCTTCAGGCTACAATGCTGCTTGTCAGTACCAATCTTTTAACCACTAAGGATTCATTGCAAATTTTTGCACCATAAATATTCCTAGAAAAAGACATATTTCCGTAAAACATGTTTAATGCCTTTGAAATCATTAAAACATGGGGGGAATGAAAGATTACCTTAACAGCAAGGTTATGTCCTGGGATGTCCCGATATGCAACATATTGGCTATATGTTGGGAAGTGCTAAATGCTTCATCTATGGAAGTGCTTTATATCCCGGGATGCCTTGTTTTGGGATAGTACCAATATTTTACAAAATGAAAAGCCCCAAAGAAGATCAAATACTTTAAACTCGAGAACTCACGGCAGTAGCACCAACTCATTAATATTCATGAGAAGATATGATGTCATAGATTTCCCGGGTCTAACAATATTTTATAAAACGAAAAGTGCCTCAAATAAGATCAAATACTTTAAACTCGAGAACTCACGGTAGTAGCACCAACTCATTGATATTCATGAGAAGATATGAGTTCACAGATTTCCTGGGTTTTTTAACAATATTTTATAAAATGAAAAGTCTCATAGTACTAGATGATCAAATACATTAAACTCGAGAATTCATGGCAGTAGTACCAACTCATTGCTGCCTTGCTACCATTTATCGCCAGGTACCAATTATCGCCAGACATAATTAAAACAGACATAAGTTGGAAAATAGTCACATCTGTAACTTGTTCAATAGGTAGAAATATTTCTAAACTGAATGTGACAAATACACACCAAAAGGCCCTGAAGATATGTGGTCATTACAGAAATATGAAGATGTTATTGTCAAGTGGCGGTAATTGGTACCCAGCGATAATTGGTCACAAGGCAGTAATATTCATGAGAAGATCACAGATTTCCCAGATTTTCTGACAACATAGAAAACTAACGATAAAAAATCAACCAATGAAATAATTTCCTGACATTTAGCCTGTAACTTACGTATCAGGGTGTCAAGTGATTTAACCACTGCGTTACCTTACTGCCTTGCTACCAATTATCGCCGGGTACCAATTATCTCCAGACTGAATTCCAACAGACATAACTTGATAAAAAAAGTACATCCCAAGTCAAGCAAGTAAGGTAAAACTATTTCCAGAGTGACTAGAACAAATACACAACAAATAGCTTTCCAAATATGTGGGCATTTCTGAAATATCAACCTTTTATTTATGGGTGGCGATAATTGGTACCAAGGTACACCCGTGTTGCAAACTCTGGACATTTTTTGAACAAATAGTGTAAATAGTACTAAATACACAACAGAAAATAATGGAATATCTGCTTATCCTTATCATATGAGAAGAACAGTGACAGTCTAGCAGTCACAGAAAATTATACTGTATAAAATGCCTCCTTGTCAATTAAACAACAACAAATATGTATTTCTGGGATTTTCATTCTGTTTTTAACTCAGGACACTTTTAAAAGATATACTATTTCCTTAAATCAAAAGTTAAAGTGATTTTTGTTATATCTTGTGTTTATTGATGCATTTTTACATTATACTATGTCATATAAAACAAAACATTACACAAATTAACAAGGATATACGTTGTGCCTAAGGGACATTGAGTTCAGCAACATCACTGTATATCTGCACTGGCTGGCATTTTAAATGTGTCACTCTATCATCTCAGGAATAATATGGTAAATATTATTCAAAAATATATTATTTTGGTGGGGTTATGACAAATACACATGTGTATTATTAATACATTGTTGGTATGATTATTTTGATGAAGTTTTTATCCCTTTTACATTTGGGTGTCCTGAGTTAAAACCGTCCTGAGTTAACAACACAGGTGTAATCATCAAATAAATCAGCGAGTTAAAAAATTTTATCGGCAGTGCCGGCAAATAGCATTTGCGCCGAGCTTCGTATTAGAATAGAAATGATCTATCACTTGATGGACCTAATGCAGTGTTACAGTCAAATCGAAAAAATATTTTTGTAGCTATAAAATGAAGGTTGACCGAGATGGAACGTGTAATCACTATATTATCGCTCAAATTTTATCCCAATATTTATTTTCAACGTGTCAAAAGTAAGGAACAGGAACAGAAGCAACTTACTTGCATAATAGTCTTTCTAATACGCCATAGACGATATGTTTCTTGTTCGTCGTCCATACTAGTAGTGCTTTTTCCTTTTTCCACCCAATTATTAATCCTTCTTCTTCGTGTAGTAGTAGTAGTAGTAGTAGCAGGATCTCGCAGATTAATCTGCCTGTCCAGCAATCAGTTTTCTCCAAGTATCTCTGTCTTGTGCTATCTTTATTGCTTATGAAAAACAATCAATATTTAATTCTTTTAGCTGTTTTTGTAAAACATTTATAAGAATTGTTTGTGATTTTCCTTTTGGTTTCTTTGTTTTTCTCAGTGATTCGTGTAGTGCTAGTTTAGCAGGTGCATTATTTGGTAATCTTGCTACATGTCCAAAAAATCTGAGTCTTCTGTGTGCTATCGTAGTTGACCATTCTTTTTGTTGAGTCTTTTCATATAATTTTTCATTGGATATCCAGTTGTTTTTGTGCCATCTTATTCCAAGGATGTTTCGAAGAAATTTTCTTTGCGTGATGTTTATTCTTTCTTCTTGTTTTTTGTTCAGGCCCCAACATTCACTGTTATATAGAAATATACTTTCTATGAGTGCTTGAAAAATTCTCAATTTCAGTTTTAAATTCAAGGTTTTGTTCTTGAAAATGCTGTGAAGACAGTTGAAAGCTCTGTGAGCAAGACTTGTTCTCCTGTTTATATCTTCATTTGTTCCTAAAAGACTTCCAACATACTTGCATTTTTTCCATTCTGTATCTCCATTTCTGGTTATTCTGTATTTTTCTGTTTTCTCTGGATTGATTTTCAGATTTCTTTTCTCGAGTGCATGTGGAACTTCTTTTTCTATGTTTTCAATAATATGTTGTCCCGTTGATGCCCATCCTATGTCATCAGCATATTGTTGGTCTATTGTAAGGAAGTTGTTGTTGTTGTCAATCTTCTGATATGTGTGGTCTTTCAAGAAGTCTGGAAGGTGACTGTCATTTCCTGTTTCTTTGTATTTCTTTAATGATATTGCTAAATATATAATAAAAAGCAAAGCGCTTGCACCATCACCTTGTGGTGAACCAATGTTTGTCATAAATGATTCTCCAATTTTCCCTTCTAATCTTACTTTGTATTCAACGTCTTTTAGTAATATTTTAATTAGATGTAGTTCATCATTTTCTAGTATTTCTTTTAGATCTTCAATTAATGTACTTCTTTCAATGGTATCAAAGGCTTTGCTCATGTCCAGTAAAAGTAAATTTGTTTCATATCCGCAGGATGTGATTGCCTTTTCTGCTAGTGTTTTGAAAGTAAAGATCAGTTCTGTAGCGCTTCTGCCAGGTAGATAGGCACATTGTGAAATTGGTATTATTTTGTCACATACTTTTCCTCTAATTCGATTTATTATACAAATGGCTAGGATTTTTCTTAGAGTAGAGAGAAGTACTACTGGTCTTAAATTTTGTGGTGGTCCTTTTGATTTGTTTGCTTTCTGTAGAGGTGTTAAAAGGCCTGTTTTTAATTCTTGTGGATATTTCCCAGTTTCTGCTGCTGTATTTAATATTTTTGCAATGTGTTGATGACAAGATGGAGCATATTTGATATTTTCAGCTTTAATAAAATCACATCCTGCACTTTTATTGTTTTTTAAAGATTTAACTGCTTTCCCTATTTCTTCTTCAGTGAATGGTTCTTTCAATTTTTCTGGTCTTATGTTTTCTATTTCTTTTGCATTTTGTGTTTGGAAGCATCTTTTGAAATGTTCGCTTATTTCTTTGATTTTTTCATTTGTACTGTTTATAACTTTGTCATTTCTTTTGATTACAAGATTTTCTTTTTGTAGTTTACCTTGAATGATATTTAAGGCTTTAAACATCCTATGAGAATCTTCTTTTGCATTTTCGATTTCTTCTATTAAATTTTCCAGATGTTTTTCTTTTAGATCTTTATTTAATTTCTGTTTCTTTCTTGTAATTTCATTTTTTTTCTTTTTCAGTCTTTGTCTTTCTTCTCTGTTGTTACATTCATCTATTTCCTTATTTAATTCTCTTTGTCTTTCATTTAATTCCTCCAAGTCACTATTCTTTTGTTTTGTATTTGTTCCATGTTTTTTATCTTCAATTTCCTTGGTTGTCTTTATCAATATATTTGATAGTTTATTCCAATATTCTTGCGGTTCTTCATTTTGTATATTTGCATTTTTCAATTCTTTCTCTACTGTTGCATTGTATATTTCTTTTCTTTCTTTTAGATGTTCTACATTTAATTGGTTTCTTGAAGTTTGTAGATTTTGTGTATAGATTTTTCTTCGGCTACTGTTTACAATTTTAAATTTGCTTAGAATCAGTTTGTGATCAGTGTCAATGGAAAGTCTATTTGTAGCTTTGGAGTCAAAATTTAGGTTTCTTAAATTCTTGCTGGCTATTATGTAGTCAATTTGACATCTGTAGGGATTTCTTCTTCTATATGGGATGAAACTGCTGGTCCAGGTATTTATCTGTTCTAATTTGTGCTTAAAAAAGGTATTGCATGCATAAAGGTTATTTTTAAGTAACAACTCTACTAGAAAATAGCTGTTATTAGACTTCTTTTGATTTGAGTAGAGTCCAATTATGTCCGGATATTCTTCATGATATTTTCCAATTTGAGTATTAAAATCTCCACACAAAATTACTTCTTTCTTGTTTACTTTGTTGATGATACTTTCTAAGGTGGTATAGAAATGTTCAATTTCTGTTATAGATGAATTCGAGGTTGGTGCATAGGCGTTAATGATATACAATGGATGTGTTCTACCATTATTGTATTCAATATAAACGGTTAGAAGTGCAAGCCTGTTTGAAAAGCTTTCAAATTTACAGTCTAAATTGCTCTTGGTAATGAACCCAACACCATGAAATGAATTGTTACATTTACCTTTGAAAAAGGTGTATCTTTTTGTAGATTCACTTCCTAGTATTGTATTCCATGTATTTTCTGCCCAAATTCCATTTTCTGGTTGTATTTGATCTGTTTTTTCTTCTCCTTTTATCTTGGTTTCCTGAACAGCTAAAATGTTTATTTTGAAATGTTCTATATCTTGGCACAGTTGTTGTACTTTTTCTTTTTTTGCAAGCCCACGACAATTCAGGGATCCAATAAACAAATTTCTTGATTCTTTAGATAGCACAGTATGTTGTTGAAGAGATACTTGGGAATTCTGATGCCTGCTGAGCATTTAAAACGAAAATAAAGTTTAAATTTTCGTTGTTGACGAGCCACCGTCAACTTCCGTTTTTCCGTTTTTTTTTCCGTTTTTCGTGTAGTTGTGTTAGTTTGCAGGCTACAGGGTTCTGGTGTGTGCTAAACCAGAACTCACATTTCGGACAATGGAGAAAATTTCGGACGATCAGAAAAAAAACTTTTCTGTCTTGTTTTTAAATTTTATCTTCTGGATATTATAAATGTAACCCAAATTGACCACTTATGAGATTCCAAGTGCATAGGACTGGCGAGTCAGTCACAATTGAGTCACCATTCTATGGATTAATGAAATGTGCAGGCTGAGACACTGGCCCCGTAATATTTGAAAGACGTTAATTTTTCGCATTCTGTGGCTCTGTATCTCCTCAAACTCACCCAAATTGACCACTTATGAGATTCCAAGTGCATAGGACTGACGAGTCAGTCACAATTGAGTCACCATTCTATGGAATAATGAAATGTGCAGGCTGAGACACTGGCCCCGTAATATTTGAAAGACGTTAATTTTTCGCATTCTGTGGCTCTGTATCTCCTCAAACTCACCCAAATTGACCACTTATGAGATTCCAAGTGCATAGGACTGACGAGTCAGTCACAATTGAGTCACCATTCTATGGAATAATGAAATGTGCAGGCTGAGACACTGGCCCCGTAATATTTGAAAGACGTTAATTTTTCGCATTCTGTGGCTCTGTATCTCCTCAAACTCACCCAAATTGACCACTTATGAGATTCCAAGTGCATAGGACTGACGAGTCAGTCACAATTGAGTCACCATTCTATGGAATAATGAAATGTGCAGGCTGAGACACTGGCCCCGTAATATTTGAAAGACGTTAATTTTTCGCATTCTGTGGCTCTATATCTCCTCAAACTCACCCAAATTGACCACTTATAAGATTCCAAGTGCATAGGACTGGCGAGTCAGTCACAATTGAGTCACCATTCTATGGATTAATGAAATGTGCAGGCTGAGACACTGGCCCCGTAATATTTGAAAGACGTTAATTTTTCGCATTCTGTGGCTCTATATCTCCTCAAACTCACCCAAATTGACCACTTATAAGATTCCAAGTGCATAGGACTGGCGAGTCAGTCACAATTGAGTCACCATTCTATGGATTAATGAAATGTGCAGGCTGAGACACTGGCCCCGTAATATTTGAAAGACGTTAATTTTTCGCATTCTGTGGCTCTGTATCTCCTCAAACTCACCCAAATTGACCACTTATGAGATTCCAAGTGCATAGGACTGACGAGTCAGTCACAATTGAGTCACCATTCTATGGAATAATGAAATGTGCAGGCTGAGACACTGGCCCCGTAATATTTGAAAGACGTTAATTTTTCGCATTCTGTGGCTCTGTATCTCCTCAAACTCACCCAAATTGACCACTTATGAGATTCCAAGTGCATAGGACTGGCGAGTCAGTCACAATTGAGTCACCATTCTATGGATTAATGAAATGTGCAGGCTGAGACACTGGCCCCGTAATATTTGAAAGACGTTAATTTTTCGCATTCTGTGGCTCTGTATCTCCTCAAACTCACCCAAATTGACCACTTATGAGATTCCAAGTGCATAGGACTGACGAGTCAGTCACAATTGAGTCACCATTCTATGGAATAATGAAATGTGCAGGCTGAGACACTGGCCCCGTAATATTTGAAAGACGTTAATTTTTCGCATTCTGTGGCTCTGTATCTCCTCAAACTCACCCAAATTGACCACTTATGAGATTCCAAGTGCATAGGACTGGCGAGTCAGTCACAATTGAGTCACCATTCTATGGATTAATGAAATGTGCAGGCTGAGACACTGGCCCCGTAATATTTGAAAGACGTTAATTTTTCGCATTCTGTGGCTCTGTATCTCCTCAAACTCACCCAAATTGACCACTTATGAGATTCCAAGTGCATAGGACTGACGAGTCAGTCACAATTGAGTCACCATTCTATGGAATAATGAAATGTGCAGGCTGAGACACTGGCCCCGTAATATTTGAAAGACGTTAATTTTTCGCATTCTGTGGCTCTGTATCTCCTCAAACTCACCCAAATTGACCACTTATGAGATTCCAAGTGCATAGGACTGGCGAGTCAGTCACAATTGAGTCACCATTCTATGGATTAATGAAATGTGCAGGCTGAGACACTGGCCCCGTAATATTTGAAAGACGTTAATTTTTCGCATTCTGTGGCTCTGTATCTCCTCAAACTCACCCAAATTGACCACTTATGAGATTCCAAGTGCATAGGACTGGCGAGTCAGTCACAATTGAGTCACCATTCTATGGATTAATGAAATGTGCAGGCTGAGACACTGGCCCCGTAATATTTGAAAGACGTTAATTTTTCGCATTCTGTGGCTCTGTATCTCCTCAAACTCACCCAAATTGACCACTTATGAGATTCCAAGTGCATAGGACTGGCGAGTCAGTCACAATTGAGTCACCATTCTATGGATTAATGAAATGTGCAGGCTGAGACACTGGCCCCGTAATATTTGAAAGACGTTAATTTTTCGCATTCTGTGGCTCTATATCTCCTCAAACTCACCCAAATTGACCACTTATGAGATTCCAAGTGCATAGGACTGACGAGTCAGTCACAATTGAGTCACCATTCTATGGATTAATGAAATGTGCAGGCTGAGACACTGGCCCCGTAATATTTGAAAGACGTTAATTTTTCGCATTCTGTGGCTCTGTATCTCCTCAAACTCACCCAAATTGACCACTTATGAGATTCCAAGTGCATAGGACTGACGAGTCAGTCACAATTGAGTCACCATTCTATGGAATAATGAAATGTGCAGGCTGAGACACTGGCCCCGTAATATTTGAAAGACGTTAATTTTTCGCATTCTGTGGCTCTATATCTCCTCAAACTCACCCAAATTGACCACTTATAAGATTCCAAGTGCATAGGACTGGCGAGTCAGTCACAATTGAGTCACCATTCTATGGATTAATGAAATGTGCAGGCTGAGACACTGGCCCCGTAATATTTGAAAGACGTTAATTTTTCGCATTCTGTGGCTCTGTATCTCCTCAAACTCACCCAAATTGACCACTTATGAGATTCCAAGTGCATAGGACTGGCGAGTCAGTCACAATTGAGTCACCATTCTATGGAATAATGAAATGTGCAGGCTGAGACACTGGCCCCGTAATATTTGAAAGACGTTAATTTTTCGCATTCTGTGGCTCTATATCTCCTCAAACTCACCCAAATTGACCACTTATAAGATTCCAAGTGCATAGGACTGGCGAGTCAGTCACAATTGAGTCACCATTCTATGGATTAATGAAATGTGCAGGCTGAGACACTGGCCCCATAATATTTGAAAGACATTAATTTTTCGCATTCTGTGGCTCTGTATCTCCTCAAACTCACCCAAATTGACCACTTATGAGATTCCAAGTGCATAGGACTGACGAGTCAGTCACAATTGAGTCACCATTCTATGGAATAATGAAATGTGCAGGCTGAGACACTGGCCCCGTAATATTTGAAAGACGTTAATTTTTCGCATTCTGTGGCTCTATATCTCCTCAAACTCACCCAAATTGACCACTTATAAGATTCCAAGTGCATAGGACTGGCGAGTCAGTCACAATTGAGTCACCATTCTATGGATTAATGAAATGTGCAGGCTGAGACACTGGCCCCGTAATATTTGAAAGACGTTAATTTTTCGCATTCTGTGGCTCTGTATCTCCTCAAACTCACCCAAATTGACCACTTATGAGATTCCAAGTGCATAGGACTGACGAGTCAGTCACAATTGAGTCACCATTCTATGGAATAATGAAATGTGCAGGCTGAGACACTGGCCCCGTAATATTTGAAAGACGTTAATTTTTCGCATTCTGTGGCTCTATATCTCCTCAAACTCACCCAAATTGACCACTTATAAGATTCCAAGTGCATAGGACTGGCGAGTCAGTCACAATTGAGTCACCATTCTATGGATTAATGAAATGTGCAGGCTGAGACACTGGCCCCGTAATATTTGAAAGACGTTAATTTTTCGCATTCTGTGGCTCTGTATCTCCTCAAACTCACCCAAATTGACCACTTATGAGATTCCAAGTGCATAGGACTGGCGAGTCAGTCACAATTGAGTCACCATTCTATGGAATAATGAAATGTGCAGGCTGAGACACTGGCCCCGTAATATTTGAAAGACGTTAATTTTTCGCATTCTGTGGCTCTGTATCTCCTCAAACTCACCCAAATTGACCACTTATGAGATTCCAAGTGCATAGGACTGACGAGTCAGTCACAATTGAGTCACCATTCTATGGAATAATGAAATGTGCAGGCTGAGACACTGGCCCCGTAATATTTGAAAGACGTTAATTTTTCGCATTCTGTGGCTCTGTATCTCCTCAAACTCACCCAAATTGACCACTTATGAGATTCCAAGTGCATAGGACTGACGAGTCAGTCACAATTGAGTCACCATTCTATGGAATAATGAAATGTGCAGGCTGAGACACTGGCCCCGTAATATTTGAAAGACGTTAATTTTTCGCATTCTGTGGCTCTATATCTCCTCAAACTCACCCAAATTGACCACTTATAAGATTCCAAGTGCATAGGACTGGCGAGTCAGTCACAATTGAGTCACCATTCTATGGATTAATGAAATGTGCAGGCTGAGACACTGGCCCCGTAATATTTGAAAGACGTTAATTTTTCGCATTCTGTGGCTCTATATCTCCTCAAACTCACCCAAATTGACCACTTATAAGATTCCAAGTGCATAGGACTGGCGAGTCAGTCACAATTGAGTCACCATTCTATGGATTAATGAAATGTGCAGGCTGAGACACTGGCCCCGTAATATTTGAAAGACGTTAATTTTTCGCATTCTGTGGCTCTGTATCTCCTCAAACTCACCCAAATTGACCACTTATGAGATTCCAAGTGCATAGGACTGACGAGTCAGTCACAATTGAGTCACCATTCTATGGAATAATGAAATGTGCAGGCTGAGACACTGGCCCCGTAATATTTGAAAGACGTTAATTTTTCGCATTCTGTGGCTCTGTATCTCCTCAAACTCACCCAAATTGACCACTTATGAGATTCCAAGTGCATAGGACTGGCGAGTCAGTCACAATTGAGTCACCATTCTATGGATTAATGAAATGTGCAGGCTGAGACACTGGCCCCGTAATATTTGAAAGACGTTAATTTTTCGCATTCTGTGGCTCTGTATCTCCTCAAACTCACCCAAATTGACCACTTATGAGATTCCAAGTGCATAGGACTGACGAGTCAGTCACAATTGAGTCACCATTCTATGGAATAATGAAATGTGCAGGCTGAGACACTGGCCCCGTAATATTTGAAAGACGTTAATTTTTCGCATTCTGTGGCTCTGTATCTCCTCAAACTCACCCAAATTGACCACTTATGAGATTCCAAGTGCATAGGACTGGCGAGTCAGTCACAATTGAGTCACCATTCTATGGATTAATGAAATGTGCAGGCTGAGACACTGGCCCCGTAATATTTGAAAGACGTTAATTTTTCGCATTCTGTGGCTCTGTATCTCCTCAAACTCACCCAAATTGACCACTTATGAGATTCCAAGTGCATAGGACTGACGAGTCAGTCACAATTGAGTCACCATTCTATGGAATAATGAAATGTGCAGGCTGAGACACTGGCCCCGTAATATTTGAAAGACGTTAATTTTTCGCATTCTGTGGCTCTGTATCTCCTCAAACTCACCCAAATTGACCACTTATGAGATTCCAAGTGCATAGGACTGGCGAGTCAGTCACAATTGAGTCACCATTCTATGGATTAATGAAATGTGCAGGCTGAGACACTGGCCCCGTAATATTTGAAAGACGTTAATTTTTCGCATTCTGTGGCTCTGTATCTCCTCAAACTCACCCAAATTGACCACTTATGAGATTCCAAGTGCATAGGACTGGCGAGTCAGTCACAATTGAGTCACCATTCTATGGATTAATGAAATGTGCAGGCTGAGACACTGGCCCCGTAATATTTGAAAGACGTTAATTTTTCGCATTCTGTGGCTCTGTATCTCCTCAAACTCACCCAAATTGACCACTTATGAGATTCCAAGTGCATAGGACTGGCGAGTCAGTCACAATTGAGTCACCATTCTATGGATTAATGAAATGTGCAGGCTGAGACACTGGCCCCGTAATATTTGAAAGACGTTAATTTTTCGCATTCTGTGGCTCTATATCTCCTCAAACTCACCCAAATTGACCACTTATGAGATTCCAAGTGCATAGGACTGACGAGTCAGTCACAATTGAGTCACCATTCTATGGATTAATGAAATGTGCAGGCTGAGACACTGGCCCCGTAATATTTGAAAGACGTTAATTTTTCGCATTCTGTGGCTCTGTATCTCCTCAAACTCACCCAAATTGACCACTTATGAGATTCCAAGTGCATAGGACTGACGAGTCAGTCACAATTGAGTCACCATTCTATGGAATAATGAAATGTGCAGGCTGAGA
Organism: Sabellastarte sp. h YS-2021; assembly: GCA_964017235.1. NCBI lineage: Eukaryota > Metazoa > Annelida > Polychaeta > Sabellida > Sabellidae > Sabellastarte > Sabellastarte sp. h YS-2021. The sequence continues at coordinate 75,817,434 of OZ024929.1, read as the reverse complement.
CACTGGCCCCGTAATATTTGAAAGACGTTAATTTTTCGCATTCTGTGGCTCTATATCTCCTCAAACTCACCCAAATTGACCACTTATAAGATTCCAAGTGCATAGGACTGGCGAGTCAGTCACAATTGAGTCACCATTCTATGGATTAATGAAATGTGCAGGCTGAGACACTGGCCCCGTAATATTTGAAAGACGTTAATTTTTCGCATTCTGTGGCTCTGTATCTCCTCAAACTCACCCAAATTGACCACTTATGAGATTCCAAGTGCATAGGACTGGCGAGTCAGTCACAATTGAGTCACCATTCTATGGAATAATGAAATGTGCAGGCTGAGACACTGGCCCCGTAATATTTGAAAGACGTTAATTTTTCGCATTCTGTGGCTCTATATCTCCTCAAACTCACCCAAATTGACCACTTATAAGATTCCAAGTGCATAGGACTGGCGAGTCAGTCACAATTGAGTCACCATTCTATGGATTAATGAAATGTGCAGGCTGAGACACTGGCCCCATAATATTTGAAAGACATTAATTTTTCGCATTCTGTGGCTCTGTATCTCCTCAAACTCACCCAAATTGACCACTTATGAGATTCCAAGTGCATAGGACTGACGAGTCAGTCACAATTGAGTCACCATTCTATGGAATAATGAAATGTGCAGGCTGAGACACTGGCCCCGTAATATTTGAAAGACGTTAATTTTTCGCATTCTGTGGCTCTATATCTCCTCAAACTCACCCAAATTGACCACTTATAAGATTCCAAGTGCATAGGACTGGCGAGTCAGTCACAATTGAGTCACCATTCTATGGATTAATGAAATGTGCAGGCTGAGACACTGGCCCCGTAATATTTGAAAGACGTTAATTTTTCGCATTCTGTGGCTCTGTATCTCCTCAAACTCACCCAAATTGACCACTTATGAGATTCCAAGTGCATAGGACTGACGAGTCAGTCACAATTGAGTCACCATTCTATGGAATAATGAAATGTGCAGGCTGAGACACTGGCCCCGTAATATTTGAAAGACGTTAATTTTTCGCATTCTGTGGCTCTATATCTCCTCAAACTCACCCAAATTGACCACTTATAAGATTCCAAGTGCATAGGACTGGCGAGTCAGTCACAATTGAGTCACCATTCTATGGATTAATGAAATGTGCAGGCTGAGACACTGGCCCCGTAATATTTGAAAGACGTTAATTTTTCGCATTCTGTGGCTCTGTATCTCCTCAAACTCACCCAAATTGACCACTTATGAGATTCCAAGTGCATAGGACTGGCGAGTCAGTCACAATTGAGTCACCATTCTATGGAATAATGAAATGTGCAGGCTGAGACACTGGCCCCGTAATATTTGAAAGACGTTAATTTTTCGCATTCTGTGGCTCTATATCTCCTCAAACTCACCCAAATTGACCACTTATAAGATTCCAAGTGCATAGGACTGGCGAGTCAGTCACAATTGAGTCACCATTCTATGGATTAATGAAATGTGCAGGCTGAGACACTGGCCCCATAATATTTGAAAGACATTAATTTTTCGCATTCTGTGGCTCTGTATCTCCTCAAACTCACCCAAATTGACCACTTATGAGATTCCAAGTGCATAGGACTGACGAGTCAGTCACAATTGAGTCACCATTCTATGGAATAATGAAATGTGCAGGCTGAGACACTGGCCCCGTAATATTTGAAAGACGTTAATTTTTCGCATTCTGTGGCTCTATATCTCCTCAAACTCACCCAAATTGACCACTTATAAGATTCCAAGTGCATAGGACTGGCGAGTCAGTCACAATTGAGTCACCATTCTATGGATTAATGAAATGTGCAGGCTGAGACACTGGCCCCGTAATATTTGAAAGACGTTAATTTTTCGCATTCTGTGGCTCTGTATCTCCTCAAACTCACCCAAATTGACCACTTATGAGATTCCAAGTGCATAGGACTGACGAGTCAGTCACAATTGAGTCACCATTCTATGGAATAATGAAATGTGCAGGCTGAGACACTGGCCCCGTAATATTTGAAAGACGTTAATTTTTCGCATTCTGTGGCTCTATATCTCCTCAAACTCACCCAAATTGACCACTTATAAGATTCCAAGTGCATAGGACTGGCGAGTCAGTCACAATTGAGTCACCATTCTATGGATTAATGAAATGTGCAGGCTGAGACACTGGCCCCGTAATATTTGAAAGACGTTAATTTTTCGCATTCTGTGGCTCTGTATCTCCTCAAACTCACCCAAATTGACCACTTATGAGATTCCAAGTGCATAGGACTGGCGAGTCAGTCACAATTGAGTCACCATTCTATGGAATAATGAAATGTGCAGGCTGAGACACTGGCCCCGTAATATTTGAAAGACGTTAATTTTTCGCATTCTGTGGCTCTGTATCTCCTCAAACTCACCCAAATTGACCACTTATGAGATTCCAAGTGCATAGGACTGGCGAGTCAGTCACAATTGAGTCACCATTCTATGGATTAATGAAATGTGCAGGCTGAGACACTGGCCCCGTAATATTTGAAAGACGTTAATTTTTCGCATTCTGTGGCTCTGTATCTCCTCAAACTCACCCAAATTGACCACTTATGAGATTCCAAGTGCATAGGACTGGCGAGTCAGTCACAATTGAGTCACCATTCTATGGAATAATGAAATGTGCAGGCTGAGACACTGGCCCCGTAATATTTGAAAGACGTTAATTTTTCGCATTCTGTGGCTCTATATCTCCTCAAACTCACCCAAATTGACCACTTATAAGATTCCAAGTGCATAGGACTGGCGAGTCAGTCACAATTGAGTCACCATTCTATGGATTAATGAAATGTGCAGGCTGAGACACTGGCCCCGTAATATTTGAAAGACGTTAATTTTTCGCATTCTGTGGCTCTATATCTCCTCAAACTCACCCAAATTGACCACTTATAAGATTCCAAGTGCATAGGACTGGCGAGTCAGTCACAATTGAGTCACCATTCTATGGATTAATGAAATGTGCAGGCTGAGACACTGGCCCCGTAATATTTGAAAGACGTTAATTTTTCGCATTCTGTGGCTCTGTATCTCCTCAAACTCACCCAAATTGACCACTTATGAGATTCCAAGTGCATAGGACTGACGAGTCAGTCACAATTGAGTCACCATTCTATGGAATAATGAAATGTGCAGGCTGAGACACTGGCCCCGTAATATTTGAAAGACGTTAATTTTTCGCATTCTGTGGCTCTGTATCTCCTCAAACTCACCCAAATTGACCACTTATGAGATTCCAAGTGCATAGGACTGGCGAGTCAGTCACAATTGAGTCACCATTCTATGGATTAATGAAATGTGCAGGCTGAGACACTGGCCCCGTAATATTTGAAAGACGTTAATTTTTCGCATTCTGTGGCTCTGTATCTCCTCAAACTCACCCAAATTGACCACTTATGAGATTCCAAGTGCATAGGACTGACGAGTCAGTCACAATTGAGTCACCATTCTATGGAATAATGAAATGTGCAGGCTGAGACACTGGCCCCGTAATATTTGAAAGACGTTAATTTTTCGCATTCTGTGGCTCTGTATCTCCTCAAACTCACCCAAATTGACCACTTATGAGATTCCAAGTGCATAGGACTGGCGAGTCAGTCACAATTGAGTCACCATTCTATGGATTAATGAAATGTGCAGGCTGAGACACTGGCCCCGTAATATTTGAAAGACGTTAATTTTTCGCATTCTGTGGCTCTGTATCTCCTCAAACTCACCCAAATTGACCACTTATGAGATTCCAAGTGCATAGGACTGACGAGTCAGTCACAATTGAGTCACCATTCTATGGAATAATGAAATGTGCAGGCTGAGACACTGGCCCCGTAATATTTGAAAGACGTTAATTTTTCGCATTCTGTGGCTCTGTATCTCCTCAAACTCACCCAAATTGACCACTTATGAGATTCCAAGTGCATAGGACTGGCGAGTCAGTCACAATTGAGTCACCATTCTATGGATTAATGAAATGTGCAGGCTGAGACACTGGCCCCGTAATATTTGAAAGACGTTAATTTTTCGCATTCTGTGGCTCTGTATCTCCTCAAACTCACCCAAATTGACCACTTATGAGATTCCAAGTGCATAGGACTGGCGAGTCAGTCACAATTGAGTCACCATTCTATGGATTAATGAAATGTGCAGGCTGAGACACTGGCCCCGTAATATTTGAAAGACGTTAATTTTTCGCATTCTGTGGCTCTGTATCTCCTCAAACTCACCCAAATTGACCACTTATGAGATTCCAAGTGCATAGGACTGGCGAGTCAGTCACAATTGAGTCACCATTCTATGGATTAATGAAATGTGCAGGCTGAGACACTGGCCCCGTAATATTTGAAAGACGTTAATTTTTCGCATTCTGTGGCTCTATATCTCCTCAAACTCACCCAAATTGACCACTTATGAGATTCCAAGTGCATAGGACTGACGAGTCAGTCACAATTGAGTCACCATTCTATGGATTAATGAAATGTGCAGGCTGAGACACTGGCCCCGTAATATTTGAAAGACGTTAATTTTTCGCATTCTGTGGCTCTGTATCTCCTCAAACTCACCCAAATTGACCACTTATGAGATTCCAAGTGCATAGGACTGACGAGTCAGTCACAATTGAGTCACCATTCTATGGAATAATGAAATGTGCAGGCTGAGACACTGGCCCCGTAATATTTGAAAGACGTTAATTTTTCGCATTCTGTGGCTCTGTATCTCCTCAAACTCACCCAAATTGACCACTTATGAGATTCCAAGTGCATAGGACTGGCGAGTCAGTCACAATTGAGTCACCATTCTATGGATTAATGAAATGTGCAGGCTGAGACACTGGCCCCGTAATATTTGAAAGACGTTAATTTTTCGCATTCTGTGGCTCTGTATCTCCTCAAACTCACCCAAATTGACCACTTATGAGATTCCAAGTGCATAGGACTGGCGAGTCAGTCACAATTGAGTCACCATTCTATGGATTAATGAAATGTGCAGGCTGAGACACTGGCCCCGTAATATTTGAAAGACGTTAATTTTTCGCATTCTGTGGCTCTATATCTCCTCAAACTCACCCAAATTGACCACTTATGAGATTCCAAGTGCATAGGACTGACGAGTCAGTCACAATTGAGTCACCATTCTATGGATTAATGAAATGTGCAGGCTGAGACACTGGCCCCGTAATATTTGAAAGACGTTAATTTTTCGCATTCTGTGGCTCTGTATCTCCTCAAACTCACCCAAATTGACCACTTATGAGATTCCAAGTGCATAGGACTGACGAGTCAGTCACAATTGAGTCACCATTCTATGGAATAATGAAATGTGCAGGCTGAGACACTGGCCCCGTAATATTTGAAAGACGTTAATTTTTCGCATTCTGTGGCTCTGTATCTCCTCAAACTCACCCAAATTGACCACTTATGAGATTCCAAGTGCATAGGACTGGCGAGTCAGTCACAATTGAGTCACCATTCTATGGATTAATGAAATGTGCAGGCTGAGACACTGGCCCCGTAATATTTGAAAGACGTTAATTTTTCGCATTCTGTGGCTCTGTATCTCCTCAAACTCACCCAAATTGACCACTTATGAGATTCCAAGTGCATAGGACTGACGAGTCAGTCACAATTGAGTCACCATTCTATGGAATAATGAAATGTGCAGGCTGAGACACTGGCCCCGTAATATTTGAAAGACGTTAATTTTTCGCATTCTGTGGCTCTGTATCTCCTCAAACTCACCCAAATTGACCACTTATGAGATTCCAAGTGCATAGGACTGGCGAGTCAGTCACAATTGAGTCACCATTCTATGGATTAATGAAATGTGCAGGCTGAGACACTGGCCCCGTAATATTTGAAAGACGTTAATTTTTCGCATTCTGTGGCTCTGTATCTCCTCAAACTCACCCAAATTGACCACTTATGAGATTCCAAGTGCATAGGACTGGCGAGTCAGTCACAATTGAGTCACCATTCTATGGATTAATGAAATGTGCAGGCTGAGACACTGGCCCCGTAATATTTGAAAGACGTTAATTTTTCGCATTCTGTGGCTCTGTATCTCCTCAAACTCACCCAAATTGACCACTTATGAGATTCCAAGTGCATAGGACTGGCGAGTCAGTCACAATTGAGTCACCATTCTATGGATTAATGAAATGTGCAGGCTGAGACACTGGCCCCGTAATATTTGAAAGACGTTAATTTTTCGCATTCTGTGGCTCTATATCTCCTCAAACTCACCCAAATTGACCACTTATGAGATTCCAAGTGCATAGGACTGACGAGTCAGTCACAATTGAGTCACCATTCTATGGATTAATGAAATGTGCAGGCTGAGACACTGGCCCCGTAATATTTGAAAGACGTTAATTTTTCGCATTCTGTGGCTCTGTATCTCCTCAAACTCACCCAAATTGACCACTTATGAGATTCCAAGTGCATAGGACTGACGAGTCAGTCACAATTGAGTCACCATTCTATGGAATAATGAAATGTGCAGGCTGAGACACTGGCCCCGTAATATTTGAAAGACGTTAATTTTTCGCATTCTGTGGCTCTATATCTCCTCAAACTCACCCAAATTGACCACTTATAAGATTCCAAGTGCATAGGACTGGCGAGTCAGTCACAATTGAGTCACCATTCTATGGATTAATGAAATGTGCAGGCTGAGACACTGGCCCCGTAATATTTGAAAGACGTTAATTTTTCGCATTCTGTGGCTCTGTATCTCCTCAAACTCACCCAAATTGACCACTTATGAGATTCCAAGTGCATAGGACTGGCGAGTCAGTCACAATTGAGTCACCATTCTATGGAATAATGAAATGTGCAGGCTGAGACACTGGCCCCGTAATATTTGAAAGACGTTAATTTTTCGCATTCTGTGGCTCTATATCTCCTCAAACTCACCCAAATTGACCACTTATAAGATTCCAAGTGCATAGGACTGGCGAGTCAGTCACAATTGAGTCACCATTCTATGGATTAATGAAATGTGCAGGCTGAGACACTGGCCCCATAATATTTGAAAGACATTAATTTTTCGCATTCTGTGGCTCTGTATCTCCTCAAACTCACCCAAATTGACCACTTATGAGATTCCAAGTGCATAGGACTGACGAGTCAGTCACAATTGAGTCATCATTCTATGGAATAATGAAATGTGCAGGCTGAGACACTGGCCCCGTAATATTTGAAAGACGTTAATTTTTCGCATTCTGTGGCTCTATATCTCCTCAAACTCACCCAAATTGACCACTTATAAGATTCCAAGTGCATAGGACTGGCGAGTCAGTCACAATTGAGTCACCATTCTATGGATTAATGAAATGTGCAGGCTGAGACACTGGCCCCGTAATATTTGAAAGACGTTAATTTTTCGCATTCTGTGGCTCTGTATCTCCTCAAACTCACCCAAATTGACCACTTATGAGATTCCAAGTGCATAGGACTGACGAGTCAGTCACAATTGAGTCACCATTCTATGGAATAATGAAATGTGCAGGCTGAGACACTGGCCCCGTAATATTTGAAAGACGTTAATTTTTCGCATTCTGTGGCTCTATATCTCCTCAAACTCACCCAAATTGACCACTTATAAGATTCCAAGTGCATAGGACTGGCGAGTCAGTCACAATTGAGTCACCATTCTATGGATTAATGAAATGTGCAGGCTGAGACACTGGCCCCGTAATATTTGAAAGACGTTAATTTTTCGCATTCTGTGGCTCTGTATCTCCTCAAACTCACCCAAATTGACCACTTATGAGATTCCAAGTGCATAGGACTGGCGAGTCAGTCACAATTGAGTCACCATTCTATGGAATAATGAAATGTGCAGGCTGAGACACTGGCCCCGTAATATTTGAAAGACGTTAATTTTTCGCATTCTGTGGCTCTGTATCTCCTCAAACTCACCCAAATTGACCACTTATGAGATTCCAAGTGCATAGGACTGGCGAGTCAGTCACAATTGAGTCACCATTCTATGGATTAATGAAATGTGCAGGCTGAGACACTGGCCCCGTAATATTTGAAAGACGTTAATTTTTCGCATTCTGTGGCTCTGTATCTCCTCAAACTCACCCAAATTGACCACTTATGAGATTCCAAGTGCATAGGACTGACGAGTCAGTCACAATTGAGTCACCATTCTATGGAATAATGAAATGTGCAGGCTGAGACACTGGCCCCGTAATATTTGAAAGACGTTAATTTTTCGCATTCTGTGGCTCTGTATCTCCTCAAACTCACCCAAATTGACCACTTATGAGATTCCAAGTGCATAGGACTGACGAGTCAGTCACAATTGAGTCACCATTCTATGGAATAATGAAATGTGCAGGCTGAGACACTGGCCCCGTAATATTTGAAAGACGTTAATTTTTCGCATTCTGTGGCTCTATATCTCCTCAAACTCACCCAAATTGACCACTTATAAGATTCCAAGTGCATAGGACTGGCGAGTCAGTCACAATTGAGTCACCATTCTATGGATTAATGAAATGTGCAGGCTGAGACACTGGCCCCGTAATATTTGAAAGACGTTAATTTTTCGCATTCTGTGGCTCTATATCTCCTCAAACTCACCCAAATTGACCACTTATAAGATTCCAAGTGCATAGGACTGGCGAGTCAGTCACAATTGAGTCACCATTCTATGGATTAATGAAATGTGCAGGCTGAGACACTGGCCCCGTAATATTTGAAAGACGTTAATTTTTCGCATTCTGTGGCTCTGTATCTCCTCAAACTCACCCAAATTGACCACTTATGAGATTCCAAGTGCATAGGACTGACGAGTCAGTCACAATTGAGTCACCATTCTATGGAATAATGAAATGTGCAGGCTGAGACACTGGCCCCGTAATATTTGAAAGACGTTAATTTTTCGCATTCTGTGGCTCTGTATCTCCTCAAACTCACCCAAATTGACCACTTATGAGATTCCAAGTGCATAGGACTGGCGAGTCAGTCACAATTGAGTCACCATTCTATGGATTAATGAAATGTGCAGGCTGAGACACTGGCCCCGTAATATTTGAAAGACGTTAATTTTTCGCATTCTGTGGCTCTGTATCTCCTCAAACTCACCCAAATTGACCACTTATGAGATTCCAAGTGCATAGGACTGACGAGTCAGTCACAATTGAGTCACCATTCTATGGAATAATGAAATGTGCAGGCTGAGACACTGGCCCCGTAATATTTGAAAGACGTTAATTTTTCGCATTCTGTGGCTCTGTATCTCCTCAAACTCACCCAAATTGACCACTTATGAGATTCCAAGTGCATAGGACTGGCGAGTCAGTCACAATTGAGTCACCATTCTATGGATTAATGAAATGTGCAGGCTGAGACACTGGCCCCGTAATATTTGAAAGACGTTAATTTTTCGCATTCTGTGGCTCTGTATCTCCTCAAACTCACCCAAATTGACCACTTATGAGATTCCAAGTGCATAGGACTGACGAGTCAGTCACAATTGAGTCACCATTCTATGGAATAATGAAATGTGCAGGCTGAGACACTGGCCCCGTAATATTTGAAAGACGTTAATTTTTCGCATTCTGTGGCTCTGTATCTCCTCAAACTCACCCAAATTGACCACTTATGAGATTCCAAGTGCATAGGACTGGCGAGTCAGTCACAATTGAGTCACCATTCTATGGATTAATGAAATGTGCAGGCTGAGACACTGGCCCCGTAATATTTGAAAGACGTTAATTTTTCGCATTCTGTGGCTCTGTATCTCCTCAAACTCACCCAAATTGACCACTTATGAGATTCCAAGTGCATAGGACTGGCGAGTCAGTCACAATTGAGTCACCATTCTATGGATTAATGAAATGTGCAGGCTGAGACACTGGCCCCGTAATATTTGAAAGACGTTAATTTTTCGCATTCTGTGGCTCTGTATCTCCTCAAACTCACCCAAATTGACCACTTATGAGATTCCAAGTGCATAGGACTGGCGAGTCAGTCACAATTGAGTCACCATTCTATGGATTAATGAAATGTGCAGGCTGAGACACTGGCCCCGTAATATTTGAAAGACGTTAATTTTTCGCATTCTGTGGCTCTATATCTCCTCAAACTCACCCAAATTGACCACTTATGAGATTCCAAGTGCATAGGACTGACGAGTCAGTCACAATTGAGTCACCATTCTATGGATTAATGAAATGTGCAGGCTGAGACACTGGCCCCGTAATATTTGAAAGACGTTAATTTTTCGCATTCTGTGGCTCTGTATCTCCTCAAACTCACCCAAATTGACCACTTATGAGATTCCAAGTGCATAGGACTGGCGAGTCAGTCACAATTGAGTCACCATTCTATGGATTAATGAAATGTGCAGGCTGAGACACTGGCCCCGTCATATTTGAAAGACGTTAATTTTTCGCATTCTGTGGCTCTGTATCTCCTCAAACTCACCCAAATTGACCACTTATGAGATTCCAAGTGCATAGGACTGGCGAGTCAGTCACAATTGAGTCACCATTCTATGGATTAATGAAATGTGCAGGCTGAGACACTGGCCCCGTAATATTTGAAAGACGTTAATTTTTCGCATTCTGTGGCTCTGTATCTCCTCAAACTCACCCAAATTGACCACTTATGAGATTCCAAGTGCATAGGACTGGCGAGTCAGTCACAATTGAGTCACCATTCTATGGATTAATGAAATGTGCAGGCTGAGACACTGGCCCCGTAATATTTGAAAGACGTTAATTTTTCGCATTCTGTGGCTCTATATCTCCTCAAACTCACCCAAATTGACCACTTATGAGATTCCAAGTGCATAGGACTGACGAGTCAGTCACAATTGAGTCACCATTCTATGGATTAATGAAATGTGCAGGCTGAGACACTGGCCCCGTAATATTTGAAAGACGTTAATTTTTCGCATTCTGTGGCTCTGTATCTCCTCAAACTCACCCAAATTGACCACTTATGAGATTCCAAGTGCATAGGACTGACGAGTCAGTCACAATTGAGTCACCATTCTATGGAATAATGAAATGTGCAGGCTGAGACACTGGCCCCGTAATATTTGAAAGACGTTAATTTTTCGCATTCTGTGGCTCTATATCTCCTCAAACTCACCCAAATTGACCACTTATAAGATTCCAAGTGCATAGGACTGGCGAGTCAGTCACAATTGAGTCACCATTCTATGGATTAATGAAATGTGCAGGCTGAGACACTGGCCCCGTAATATTTGAAAGACGTTAATTTTTCGCATTCTGTGGCTCTGTATCTCCTCAAACTCACCCAAATTGACCACTTATGAGATTCCAAGTGCATAGGACTGACGAGTCAGTCACAATTGAGTCACCATTCTATGGAATAATGAAATGTGCAGGCTGAGACACTGGCCCCGTAATATTTGAAAGACGTTAATTTTTCGCATTCTGTGGCTCTATATCTCCTCAAACTCACCCAAATTGACCACTTATAAGATTCCAAGTGCATAGGACTGGCGAGTCAGTCACAATTGAGTCACCATTCTATGGATTAATGAAATGTGCAGGCTGAGACACTGGCCCCGTAATATTTGAAAGACGTTAATTTTTCGCATTCTGTGGCTCTGTATCTCCTCAAACTCACCCAAATTGACCACTTATGAGATTCCAAGTGCATAGGACTGGCGAGTCAGTCACAATTGAGTCACCATTCTATGGAATAATGAAATGTGCAGGCTGAGACACTGGCCCCGTAATATTTGAAAGACGTTAATTTTTCGCATTCTGTGGCTCTGTATCTCCTCAAACTCACCCAAATTGACCACTTATGAGATTCCAAGTGCATAGGACTGGCGAGTCAGTCACAATTGAGTCACCATTCTATGGATTAATGAAATGTGCAGGCTGAGACACTGGCCCCGTAATATTTGAAAGACGTTAATTTTTCGCATTCTGTGGCTCTGTATCTCCTCAAACTCACCCAAATTGACCACTTATGAGATTCCAAGTGCATAGGACTGACGATCCGAGTCAGTCACAATTGAGTCACCATTCTATGGAATAATGAAATGTGCAGGCTGAGACACTGGCCCCGTAATATTTGAAAGACGTTAATTTTTCGCATTCTGTGGCTCTATATCTCCTCAAACTCACCCAAATTGACCACTTATAAGATTCCAAGTGCATAGGACTGGCGAGTCAGTCACAATTGAGTCACCATTCTATGGATTAATGAAATGTGCAGGCTGAGACACTGGCCCCGTAATATTTGAAAGACGTTAATTTTTCGCATTCTGTGGCTCTGTATCTCCTCAAACTCACCCAAATTGACCACTTATGAGATTCCAAGTGCATAGGACTGGCGAGTCAGTCACAATTGAGTCACCATTCTATGGAATAATGAAATGTGCAGGCTGAGACACTGGCCCCGTAATATTTGAAAGACGTTAATTTTTCGCATTCTGTGGCTCTATATCTCCTCAAACTCACCCAAATTGACCACTTATGAGATTCCAAGTGCATAGGACTGGCGAGTCAGTCACAATTGAGTCACCATTCTATGGATTAATGAAATGTGCAGGCTGAGACACTGGCCCCGTAATATTTGAAAGACGTTAATTTTTCGCATTCTGTGGCTCTGTATCTCCTCAAACTCACCCAAATTGACCACTTATGAGATTCCAAGTGCATAGGACTGACGAGTCAGTCACAATTGAGTCACCATTCTATGGAATAATGAAATGTGCAGGCTGAGACACTGGCCCCGTAATATTTGAAAGACGTTAATTTTTCGCATTCTGTGGCTCTATATCTCCTCAAACTCACCCAAATTGACCACTTATAAGATTCCAAGTGCATAGGACTGGCGAGTCAGTCACAATTGAGTCACCATTCTATGGATTAATGAAATGTGCAGGCTGAGACACTGGCCCCGTAATATTTGAAAGACGTTAATTTTTCGCATTCTGTGGCTCTGTATCTCCTCAAACTCACCCAAATTGACCACTTATGAGATTCCAAGTGCATAGGACTGACGAGTCAGTCACAATTGAGTCACCATTCTATGGAATAATGAAATGTGCAGGCTGAGACACTGGCCCCGTAATATTTGAAAGACGTTAATTTTTCGCATTCTGTGGCTCTATATCTCCTCAAACTCACCCAAATTGACCACTTATAAGATTCCAAGTGCATAGGACTGGCGAGTCAGTCACAATTGAGTCACCATTCTATGGATTAATGAAATGTGCAGGCTGAGACACTGGCCCCGTAATATTTGAAAGACGTTAATTTTTCGCATTCTGTGGCTCTATATCTCCTCAAACTCACCCAAATTGACCACTTATAAGATTCCAAGTGCATAGGACTGGCGAGTCAGTCACAATTGAGTCACCATTCTATGGATTAATGAAATGTGCAGGCTGAGACACTGGCCCCGTAATATTTGAAAGACGTTAATTTTTCGCATTCTGTGGCTCTATATCTCCTCAAACTCACCCAAATTGACCACTTATAAGATTCCAAGTGCATAGGACTGGCGAGTCAGTCACAATTGAGTCACCATTCTATGGATTAATGAAATGTGCAGGCTGAGACACTGGCCCCGTAATATTTGAAAGACGTTAATTTTTCGCATTCTGTGGCTCTGTATCTCCTCAAACTCACCCAAATTGACCACTTATGAGATTCCAAGTGCATAGGACTGACGAGTCAGTCACAATTGAGTCACCATTCTATGGAATAATGAAATGTGCAGGCTGAGACACTGGCCCCGTAATATTTGAAAGACGTTAATTTTTCGCATTCTGTGGCTCTATATCTCCTCAAACTCACCCAAATTGACCACTTATGAGATTCCAAGTGCATAGGACTGGCGAGTCAGTCACAATTGAGTCACCATTCTATGGATTAATGAAATGTGCAGGCTGAGACACTGGCCCCGTAATATTTGAAAGACGTTAATTTTTCGCATTCTGTGGCTCTGTATCTCCTCAAACTCACCCAAATTGACCACTTATGAGATTCCAAGTGCATAGGACTGACGAGTCAGTCACAATTGAGTCACCATTCTATGGAATAATGAAATGTGCAGGCTGAGACACTGGCCCCGTAATATTTGAAAGACGTTAATTTTTCGCATTCTGTGGCTCTGTATCTCCTCAAACTCACCCAAATTGACCACTTATGAGATTCCAAGTGCATAGGACTGACGAGTCAGTCACAATTGAGTCACCATTCTATGGAATAATGAAATGTGCAGGCTGAGACACTGGCCCCGTAATATTTGAAAGACGTTAATTTTTCGCATTCTGTGGCTCTGTATCTCCTCAAACTCACCCAAATTGACCACTTATAAGATTCCAAGTGCATAGGACTGGCGAGTCAGTCACAATTGAGTCACCATTCTATGGATTAATGAAATGTGCAGGCTGAGACACTGGCCCCGTAATATTTGAAAGACGTTAATTTTTCGCATTCTGTGGCTCTGTATCTCCTCAAACTCACCCAAATTGACCACTTATGAGATTCCAAGTGCATAGGACTGGCGAGTCAGTCACAATTGAGTCACCATTCTATGGATTAATGAAATGTGCAGGCTGAGACACTGGCCCCGTAATATTTGAAAGACGTTAATTTTTCGCATTCTGTGGCTCTGTATCTCCTCAAACTCACCCAAATTGACCACTTATGAGATTCCAAGTGCATAGGACTGGCGAGTCAGTCACAATTGAGTCACCATTCTATGGATTAATGAAATGTGCAGGCTGAGACACTGGCCCCGTAATATTTGAAAGACGTTAATTTTTCGCATTCTGTGGCTCTATATCTCCTCAAACTCACCCAAATTGACCACTTATGAGATTCCAAGTGCATAGGACTGACGAGTCAGTCACAATTGAGTCACCATTCTATGGATTAATGAAATGTGCAGGCTGAGACACTGGCCCCGTAATATTTGAAAGACGTTAATTTTTCGCATTCTGTGGCTCTGTATCTCCTCAAACTCACCCAAATTGACCACTTATGAGATTCCAAGTGCATAGGACTGACGAGTCAGTCACAATTGAGTCACCATTCTATGGAATAATGAAATGTGCAGGCTGAGACACTGGCCCCGTAATATTTGAAAGACGTTAATTTTTCGCATTCTGTGGCTCTATATCTCCTCAAACTCACCCAAATTGACCACTTATAAGATTCCAAGTGCATAGGACTGGCGAGTCAGTCACAATTGAGTCACCATTCTATGGATTAATGAAATGTGCAGGCTGAGACACTGGCCCCGTAATATTTGAAAGACGTTAATTTTTCGCATTCTGTGGCTCTGTATCTCCTCAAACTCACCCAAATTGACCACTTATGAGATTCCAAGTGCATAGGACTGGCGAGTCAGTCACAATTGAGTCACCATTCTATGGAATAATGAAATGTGCAGGCTGAGACACTGGCCCCGTAATATTTGAAAGACGTTAATTTTTCGCATTCTGTGGCTCTATATCTCCTCAAACTCACCCAAATTGACCACTTATAAGATTCCAAGTGCATAGGACTGGCGAGTCAGTCACAATTGAGTCACCATTCTATGGATTAATGAAATGTGCAGGCTGAGACACTGGCCCCATAATATTTGAAAGACATTAATTTTTCGCATTCTGTGGCTCTGTATCTCCTCAAACTCACCCAAATTGACCACTTATGAGATTCCAAGTGCATAGGACTGACGAGTCAGTCACAATTGAGTCACCATTCTATGGATTAATGAAATGTGCAGGCTGAGACACTGGCCCCGTAATATTTGAAAGACGTTAATTTTTCGCATTCTGTGGCTCTATATCTCCTCAAACTCACCCAAATTGACCACTTATAAGATTCCAAGTGCATAGGACTGGCGAGTCAGTCACAATTGAGTCACCATTCTATGGATTAATGAAATGTGCAGGCTGAGACACTGGCCCCGTAATATTTGAAAGACGTTAATTTTTCGCATTCTGTGGCTCTGTATCTCCTCAAACTCACCCAAATTGACCACTTATGAGATTCCAAGTGCATAGGACTGGCGAGTCAGTCACAATTGAGTCACCATTCTATGGAATAATGAAATGTGCAGGCTGAGACACTGGCCCCGTAATATTTGAAAGACGTTAATTTTTCGCATTCTGTGGTTCTGTATCTCCTCAAACTCACCCAAATTGACCACTTATGAGATTCCAAGTGCATAGGACTGGCGAGTCAGTCACAATTGAGTCACCATTCTATGGATTAATGAAATGTGCAGGCTGAGACACTGGCCCCGTAATATTTGAAAGACGTTAATTTTTCGCATTCTGTGGCTCTGTATCTCCTCAAACTCACCCAAATTGACCACTTATGAGATTCCAAGTGCATAGGACTGACGATCCGAGTCAGTCACAATTGAGTCACCATTCTATGGAATAATGAAATGTGCAGGCTGAGACACTGGCCCCGTAATATTTGAAAGACGTTAATTTTTCGCATTCTGTGGCTCTATATCTCCTCAAACTCACCCAAATTGACCACTTATAAGATTCCAAGTGCATAGGACTGGCGAGTCAGTCACAATTGAGTCACCATTCTATGGATTAATGAAATGTGCAGGCTGAGACACTGGCCCCGTAATATTTGAAAGACGTTAATTTTTCGCATTCTGTGGCTCTGTATCTCCTCAAACTCACCCAAATTGACCACTTATGAGATTCCAAGTGCATAGGACTGGCGAGTCAGTCACAATTGAGTCACCATTCTATGGAATAATGAAATGTGCAGGCTGAGACACTGGCCCCGTAATATTTGAAAGACGTTAATTTTTCGCATTCTGTGGCTCTATATCTCCTCAAACTCACCCAAATTGACCACTTATGAGATTCCAAGTGCATAGGACTGGCGAGTCAGTCACAATTGAGTCACCATTCTATGGATTAATGAAATGTGCAGGCTGAGACACTGGCCCCGTAATATTTGAAAGACGTTAATTTTTCGCATTCTGTGGCTCTGTATCTCCTCAAACTCACCCAAATTGACCACTTATGAGATTCCAAGTGCATAGGACTGACGAGTCAGTCACAATTGAGTCACCATTCTATGGAATAATGAAATGTGCAGGCTGAGACACTGGCCCCGTAATATTTGAAAGACGTTAATTTTTCGCATTCTGTGGCTCTGTATCTCCTCAAACTCACCCAAATTGACCACTTATGAGATTCCAAGTGCATAGGACTGGCGAGTCAGTCACAATTGAGTCACCATTCTATGGATTAATGAAATGTGCAGGCTGAGACACTGGCCCCGTAATATTTGAAAGACGTTAATTTTTCGCATTCTGTGGCTCTGTATCTCCTCAAACTCACCCAAATTGACCACTTATGAGATTCCAAGTGCATAGGACTGACGAGTCAGTCACAATTGAGTCACCATTCTATGGAATAATGAAATGTGCAGGCTGAGACACTGGCCCCGTAATATTTGAAAGACGTTAATTTTTCGCATTCTGTGGCTCTGTATCTCCTCAAACTCACCCAAATTGACCACTTATAAGATTCCAAGTGCATAGGACTGGCGAGTCAGTCACAATTGAGTCACCATTCTATGGATTAATGAAATGTGCAGGCTGAGACACTGGCCCCGTAATATTTGAAAGACGTTAATTTTTCGCATTCTGTGGCTCTGTATCTCCTCAAACTCACCCAAATTGACCACTTATGAGATTCCAAGTGCATAGGACTGGCGAGTCAGTCACAATTGAGTCACCATTCTATGGATTAATGAAATGTGCAGGCTGAGACACTGGCCCCGTAATATTTGAAAGACGTTAATTTTTCGCATTCTGTGGCTCTGTATCTCCTCAAACTCACCCAAATTGACCACTTATGAGATTCCAAGTGCATAGGACTGGCGAGTCAGTCACAATTGAGTCACCATTCTATGGATTAATGAAATGTGCAGGCTGAGACACTGGCCCCGTAATATTTGAAAGACGTTAATTTTTCGCATTCTGTGGCTCTATATCTCCTCAAACTCACCCAAATTGACCACTTATGAGATTCCAAGTGCATAGGACTGACGAGTCAGTCACAATTGAGTCACCATTCTATGGATTAATGAAATGTGCAGGCTGAGACACTGGCCCCGTAATATTTGAAAGACGTTAATTTTTCGCATTCTGTGGCTCTGTATCTCCTCAAACTCACCCAAATTGACCACTTATGAGATTCCAAGTGCATAGGACTGACGAGTCAGTCACAATTGAGTCACCATTCTATGGAATAATGAAATGTGCAGGCTGAGACACTGGCCCCGTAATATTTGAAAGACGTTAATTTTTCGCATTCTGTGGCTCTATATCTCCTCAAACTCACCCAAATTGACCACTTATAAGATTCCAAGTGCATAGGACTGGCGAGTCAGTCACAATTGAGTCACCATTCTATGGATTAATGAAATGTGCAGGCTGAGACACTGGCCCCGTAATATTTGAAAGACGTTAATTTTTCGCATTCTGTGGCTCTGTATCTCCTCAAACTCACCCAAATTGACCACTTATGAGATTCCAAGTGCATAGGACTGGCGAGTCAGTCACAATTGAGTCACCATTCTATGGAATAATGAAATGTGCAGGCTGAGACACTGGCCCCGTAATATTTGAAAGACGTTAATTTTTCGCATTCTGTGGCTCTATATCTCCTCAAACTCACCCAAATTGACCACTTATAAGATTCCAAGTGCATAGGACTGGCGAGTCAGTCACAATTGAGTCACCATTCTATGGATTAATGAAATGTGCAGGCTGAGACACTGGCCCCATAATATTTGAAAGACATTAATTTTTCGCATTCTGTGGCTCTGTATCTCCTCAAACTCACCCAAATTGACCACTTATGAGATTCCAAGTGCATAGGACTGACGAGTCAGTCACAATTGAGTCACCATTCTATGGATTAATGAAATGTGCAGGCTGAGACACTGGCCCCGTAATATTTGAAAGACGTTAATTTTTCGCATTCTGTGGCTCTATATCTCCTCAAACTCACCCAAATTGACCACTTATAAGATTCCAAGTGCATAGGACTGGCGAGTCAGTCACAATTGAGTCACCATTCTATGGATTAATGAAATGTGCAGGCTGAGACACTGGCCCCGTAATATTTGAAAGACGTTAATTTTTCGCATTCTGTGGCTCTGTATCTCCTCAAACTCACCCAAATTGACCACTTATGAGATTCCAAGTGCATAGGACTGGCGAGTCAGTCACAATTGAGTCACCATTCTATGGAATAATGAAATGTGCAGGCTGAGACACTGGCCCCGTAATATTTGAAAGACGTTAATTTTTCGCATTCTGTGGTTCTGTATCTCCTCAAACTCACCCAAATTGACCACTTATGAGATTCCAAGTGCATAGGACTGGCGAGTCAGTCACAATTGAGTCACCATTCTATGGATTAATGAAATGTGCAGGCTGAGACACTGGCCCCGTA
Organism: Sabellastarte sp. h YS-2021; assembly: GCA_964017235.1. NCBI lineage: Eukaryota > Metazoa > Annelida > Polychaeta > Sabellida > Sabellidae > Sabellastarte > Sabellastarte sp. h YS-2021. Next base: position 75,797,923 of record OZ024929.1, on the reverse strand, counting down.
ATATTTGAAAGACGTTAATTTTTCGCATTCTGTGGCTCTGTATCTCCTCAAACTCACCCAAATTGACCACTTATGAGATTCCAAGTGCATAGGACTGACGATCCGAGTCAGTCACAATTGAGTCACCATTCTATGGAATAATGAAATGTGCAGGCTGAGACACTGGCCCCGTAATATTTGAAAGACGTTAATTTTTCGCATTCTGTGGCTCTATATCTCCTCAAACTCACCCAAATTGACCACTTATAAGATTCCAAGTGCATAGGACTGGCGAGTCAGTCACAATTGAGTCACCATTCTATGGATTAATGAAATGTGCAGGCTGAGACACTGGCCCCGTAATATTTGAAAGACGTTAATTTTTCGCATTCTGTGGCTCTGTATCTCCTCAAACTCACCCAAATTGACCACTTATGAGATTCCAAGTGCATAGGACTGGCGAGTCAGTCACAATTGAGTCACCATTCTATGGAATAATGAAATGTGCAGGCTGAGACACTGGCCCCGTAATATTTGAAAGACGTTAATTTTTCGCATTCTGTGGCTCTATATCTCCTCAAACTCACCCAAATTGACCACTTATGAGATTCCAAGTGCATAGGACTGGCGAGTCAGTCACAATTGAGTCACCATTCTATGGATTAATGAAATGTGCAGGCTGAGACACTGGCCCCGTAATATTTGAAAGACGTTAATTTTTCGCATTCTGTGGCTCTGTATCTCCTCAAACTCACCCAAATTGACCACTTATGAGATTCCAAGTGCATAGGACTGACGAGTCAGTCACAATTGAGTCACCATTCTATGGAATAATGAAATGTGCAGGCTGAGACACTGGCCCCGTAATATTTGAAAGACGTTAATTTTTCGCATTCTGTGGCTCTATATCTCCTCAAACTCACCCAAATTGACCACTTATAAGATTCCAAGTGCATAGGACTGGCGAGTCAGTCACAATTGAGTCACCATTCTATGGATTAATGAAATGTGCAGGCTGAGACACTGGCCCCGTAATATTTGAAAGACGTTAATTTTTCGCATTCTGTGGCTCTGTATCTCCTCAAACTCACCCAAATTGACCACTTATGAGATTCCAAGTGCATAGGACTGACGAGTCAGTCACAATTGAGTCACCATTCTATGGAATAATGAAATGTGCAGGCTGAGACACTGGCCCCGTAATATTTGAAAGACGTCAATTTTTCGCATTCTGTGGCTCTATATCTCCTCAAACTCACCCAAATTGACCACTTATAAGATTCCAAGTGCATAGGACTGGCGAGTCAGTCACAATTGAGTCACCATTCTATGGATTAATGAAATGTGCAGGCTGAGACACTGGCCCCGTAATATTTGAAAGACGTTAATTTTTCGCATTCTGTGGCTCTGTATCTCCTCAAACTCACCCAAATTGACCACTTATGAGATTCCAAGTGCATAGGACTGACGAGTCAGTCACAATTGAGTCACCATTCTATGGAATAATGAAATGTGCAGGCTGAGACACTGGCCCCGTAATATTTGAAAGACGTTAATTTTTCGCATTCTGTGGCTCTATATCTCCTCAAACTCACCCAAATTGACCACTTATAAGATTCCAAGTGCATAGGACTGGCGAGTCAGTCACAATTGAGTCACCATTCTATGGATTAATGAAATGTGCAGGCTGAGACACTGGCCCCGTAATATTTGAAAGACGTTAATTTTTCGCATTCTGTGGCTCTGTATCTCCTCAAACTCACCCAAATTGACCACTTATGAGATTCCAAGTGCATAGGACTGGCGAGTCAGTCACAATTGAGTCACCATTCTATGGAATAATGAAATGTGCAGGCTGAGACACTGGCCCCGTAATATTTGAAAGACGTTAATTTTTCGCATTCTGTGGCTCTATATCTCCTCAAACTCACCCAAATTGACCACTTATGAGATTCCAAGTGCATAGGACTGGCGAGTCAGTCACAATTGAGTCACCATTCTATGGATTAATGAAATGTGCAGGCTGAGACACTGGCCCCGTAATATTTGAAAGACGTTAATTTTTCGCATTCTATGGCTCTGTATCTCCTCAAACTCGCCCAAAGTGACCACTTATGAGATTCCAAGTGCATAGGACTGACGAGTCAGTCACAATTGAGTCACCATTCTATGGATTAATGAAATGCCCGGAGAATCTGCAGATACCCTGTGGGTCGAAATTTTCGTTAAAATTGCTCTATCTTGCTCCGTTTCCGAGATAAATGCATTTTTGCGTTTTCAGCGTTAAGAAAAATTGTGGCTTTTAGTAAATAATAAGTCATATAGTCATTAATAAGTCAGCCATTTTGTATTGGATCACTTTCAAAAGTTAATGATTTCCAGACATCTATATAACAAACCTCCATGCTAAATCTTATGTGAATAGGTGAAGTGCTTATCATCTGGACAAGCACACCCGTTTGAAAAACATGTTTTTTGTCATGTGACTTCTCTGATTGGTTGAAATGTCATGACATCATATTCAGAAACTTTCCCAGGGCTACTGCAAAGACTACTGATACTACTACTACTGATACACCTGCCAAATATGAAGAGAATCCACCTTATGGCTGCAAAGTTATTGCGAAAAGAAAATGTGGATCCGGCGGATCCAGCGGAGTCGCTTCTCCCATATACAAACAAGCAATCCTCATGGGATGCTTAATAAATTAATAGCTTTAACAGTATTACCCGTTACCTTTCATCCTTCGAAACCCATCTGTTATTGCTTTATGAGAAAACCTGACTGACATAATTTAATGATCTTTCAAAGCATTTTTTGGTTTCAATGATCTTTCAAAGCAACATTTCCTGTAACCCTGTAGCACTTTAGCCCATAATTACTCGAAGCACATTTCACTCTGTCTTCGGGTCTACAGCGGAGTAAACAGCTTTAACTGATTCAAATGGTGATAAAACTTCATCCTTTGGCAATTTATCGAAGAAGCTGGCCAAATAAAGACCTCCTGATGCATAAGATGTAAAGCCTTTGCCATTTTATGTTTTAAATCAAATCTCAAATGGTTAAATCTGATTTATAGTCACAACTTAATCTTTGTCAAATAAAAATAATTAAAACTCCAATCTGCAGTTTCTTCAAACATTCGTAAAATCTAAAAAGTTAGAGACTTGTCATCTGTAAGTATTCCTAATTTTGCACTGAACATATTTAAATTTCAGCTTCCTACATAAGATTACACATTTTAATGTTTTCACATACACTTAGAATAATTCTTTTTGGTTCATAATAACTAAGTATCCAAGTTTCAGACTTTAGTGTTGTCGTAGACAGATAAAAAAATTCCCAAGAAACAGCAACTGAATGTGTAAAATATTTTAACTTAAACACACCCAAGCCACTATTTCCAGGGCTGTGCCATTTGCTTCTCCCTGAAAATAGAAAAAATGGAGACTTTCAATGGAGAAATAAACAACAAAAATGTTATCAGAGATGCCCATACACCACAGCCTAAGGAAATAGCTTCCAACACCATGAGATATAGAAGAAGTGAAAAAGTACAAAAATTGAGATACTTTCAGAGCGTGTCAGTACACATTATGGTTTTTGAGATATAGACATGACAAGATTTTTAAGGTGAAGGTCACTATGGCAAAGTCAAAGGTCAAATCAAGGTAATGCCATGATGTTGCAGACCTACTAGTCCATGCAGTATCCTTACCAAATGTCAACTTCCTATGGTCCATCGTCAAATCAAGGTCACACCTTGACGTTGCACACCCAACCAATATCCAAACTAGAGGATCGCTTGCAAAACAAAGCATCCCGAAAAGGAGAAATAATGGTAGCTTATTCATGTCAGAAAGTTCTGCTTATAGCTCAACAAATCCAGAATATAGGAAAAGTGGGTCTTGGGCAGGGTAGTTATATTGGATACAGTGTGTTTCAAAAATTTTGATGAAATTGCTCTATCTTGCACAAACATTTTTGTGTTTTGCACTTTTGAAAAAATAGCAGCAGAGATGCAAGTACCAACACAGCCTAGGGAAATATTTTTAACACCATGATATACAGAAGTACTGTATCAGTACAAATTTCAGGATACTTTCAGAGCACTATCAGTTATACAAAGGTCCAAACAATGTTTAAATAGAGAAAATAATGTCTAAGAGAAAGAAAATGCATGTAAAGATGAAGTATTAAAACAAGATAATTCAATAACAAAATGACAGCATTAATCAGTAAACTAAACATTACAACACTCTTTATCTACATCTGCATGGCTGCATTATGGTTTATATGTTTTGAATATTACCATGCATACAGAAGTGGTAATACATTCAATAAATGCTTATGTGTGGTGTTGGAGCAAAATCTGTGGCTCGCTTGATGAAATTTCATCTATTACAATGGGAAGTTATAAAAGTAAAATTCTTAATAAATTCGAATATGACTTTAACAGTGCTTAATCTGCATCAAAAGACAGACCAAAAGGTGCAACAAGATTTTACAGGTCAAGGTCATTACACCAAGGTAAAAGGTCAAATCAAGGTCACACAATAATGCTGCACACCTATGACCCCTTACCAATGTCCCTACCAAGTATCAACTTGGTACACCTTACGGTTTCCGAGATATAGCCCGGACAAGATTTTATAGGTCAAGGTCACTATGGCAAGGACAAAGGTCAAATCAAGGTCAGACCATGATGTTGCACACCTACACCCCCTAACCAATATCCCTACCAAGTATCAACTTCCTACACCTTACGGTTTCTGAGATATAGCCCAGACAAGATTTTATAGGTCAAGGTCACTACGGCAAGGTCAAAGGTCAAATCAAGGTCACACCATGACGTTGCACACCTACACCCCCTAACCAATGTCCCTACCAAATTGCAAATTTAATAAATAAATTAAATTTTTATAAGTTAATACCCTATCCAATGGACAATAGCTTATCCGGTCGGCGCAGACCGGCCCGCCAAACGTCAGAAAAAGACGTCCTGTGTCTCCACCGGCCAGGCCGGTCCAATGCTGTGCACTCGCCAGATGGCGTGTGGTACTTCCTTCCTGTCTAGACAGCATGACGTCATAGCATCTTTTTTCGTTGTCTAAACCATTAGACCCCTAGTAGACTGAAGGCGGGGTCGGAGGGAGGGTCTTGTGTGTCCATTGGATAGGGTATTAACTTATAAAAATTTAATTTATTTATTAAATTTGCAATTTTATTGCGTTAATACATCCTATCCAATGGACAATAGCTGAATAACTACCGCTTGGTCGGCGGGTAAGTTACTAGGGACTAAAGTTGAACTCATGTTAGGAATAGTGGCGATTCCCATAAAAGCCTGGGTAGACCCTGAAGTCAAAAACCCTTAGGGCTATAGTCGCATATCATCATCCGGTTATCCAGAAGGAACCGTCAGAAACGACCTGGCTCCCCCCCTTTTTTTCTCTAAGCAGACCTGCTCTAAAGGTAGGGGAAGAGAGGGATGAGTTCAGTCCCATAGAAGTAAGCCTCCCGGAGGAAGTACCTAAGATTTTTTTTTTTGCTTCTTAACTAAATGTGCAATATATACAGATATGTGCCACTCTCCCTTAAGTATCAGTCCGCTGGTGGATCTGCTGAGCAGCCACGACAGGACCGAGATGGTAGAGCTCTGAATCGGCCCAGGCCACATCCTTCAGGTAGAATTGGGTGAAGGTGTTGTGAGATTTCCAGTGGCAGGCTGATAAAATCTGCTGCAAGGAGACTCCGGATTGGAAGGCCTTGGAAGCAGCGAAGGCCCTGACATCATGAGCTTTGACTTGATGTAGGGTGTGGGCCTGGTGATCAGAGAGCTCATAGCATAGGATCACAGTCTGTTTGATCCATGAGGAGATAGTGGCAGGTGAAATGTCCTTGTCGAAGCCTTTCTTGAAGGAGACAAAAACCAGTTGTTTGTCCTGCCTTATGTCTGAAGTCCTGTCCAGATAGTAGTGCAAGGCTCTGGCCGGACAAAGAGATCTATCAGACTTGAGGGATCTATCCAGGGTAGGAGCCAGGGCTGGTATGACCACTGGGGCTACACTTCCCGGGCCCTCTTTGGCCAGCTGGTTCTTGGAAAGAAAGCTGGGGGATGGAAAGAGAGACACCTTGGACCAGTCAGACTGGTGTCGGATGTTCTTATGCTGCCATGCATGAATCTCACTCCTTCTTTTGCCCGAGCCCAAGGCTAACAGGAAGACAGTTTTGAAGGTCAAATGCTTCAATGATGCCTCCTTCAGAGGTTCAAAAGGAGCCTTTGTCAGCTGGTGTAGTACCAGGGAGAGGTTCCAGGAGGGTATTCCCCTGCGCCCTTTGGGTCTATCTCTGTGGAAACTTTCCAAGAGACGAGTGAGATTATCATCTTTACTGATATTGACTGTTGTGTCACCTAGCTTATCAGCAATGGCAGACCTGTATCCATCAATGGTACTGGGCTGTAGCTTCTTGTCCTCAAAGAGGTACATAAAGAAGTCAGCCACCGACTTTATAGGTGGTGACCTGAAGTCCACCTGATTAGAGACACACCACTTCTTAAAAATGGTCCACTTTGCCTCATAGACTGATCTGGTTGATCTTCTTTGAGGAGCCTCAATTCTTGCTGCCACTGCCTCAGAGAAGCCCTGCTCCTTGATCTTTGTGGCTCTAGGAGCCAGGCATGGAGATTTAGGTTGGTCAGATTTCTGTGAGGGATCTGATTGAATGGTTGTGTTAGCCGATTGGGCAGGTTGGGCAGGCTGAGAGGGACCTGGCTGGACATGTTCACCAAGTCCCAAAACCAAGGCATGTTGGGCCACCCCGGGGCAATCAGAACGAGTCTCTTGCACGGGGAGTCCAGAAGCTTCTCCACCACTTAGCCCAATATGGCGGTCGGTGGGAAGGCGTATGCATCCAGGTCCTCCCATGGCAGAGTAAGTGCATCTACTGCTACTGCCAGGGAGTCCGGTACCGGAGAGACAAACTGAGGTAATTTGTGGTTGAACCTCGTGGCAAACAGGTCTATTTGAGGCCGGTGCCACTGGCTGCATATCTATTGGAAGACTTCCGGAAGGAGGGACCACTCTGTCTGGATGGTCTGACCCAGTCTGGACAGTTTGTCTGCTATCACATTTAAGTGGCCTGGAATGTGTCGAGCTTTGAGAGTTACTTGTCGCTGGGAACACCAGGTCAAGATTCTCCACAGTAGGGCATACAGTGGGCCCGACCTCATTCCTCCTTCCTTGTTTATGTAAGCTACTACTGTAGTATTGTCGGTTGCTACTAGAACTATTTTTCCTACACAGAGATCTTGGAACTCTTTCAACGCTAGGAAAACTGCTTTTAGTTCTAGAAGGTTTATGTGCAGCTTGCTTTCCGGTATCAACCAGGACCCCCTTGTAGTGAACTCGTTTAAGTGAGCGCCCCACCCTTCTTTTGATGCGTCTGTAAAAATTTGCAGAGCATGTCTTACTGGGTGTAAAGGTTGGCCTTGAAGCACCTTGTCTTCTTCTAGCCACCATTGTAAGTGCGGGTGCAGGGACCTCGGTAGAGGGATAATCTTCTCCAGAGATTCTGGTACCCTCCAATTGTTTTTGAGGTGCCACTGTATGGGTCTCATGTGTAGTCGGCCGAGGTGAACCTGTTTTTCTGTGGCTGTTAGGAGGCCTATCAAGGACATGAGCTGTCGGACCGGACAGGTCGGTAGTGATAGAAGTGCTTGTATCTTGTCTTGAAGGCTTTGCCACCGGTCCGGAGTCGGTCTGACCCGGCCAGACCTGAGGTCGAACTGGTAACCGACAAAGTCGAATACTTGTTTGGGTTCCAGTTCTGATTTCTCTAGATTCACCAGCCAACCGAGGTTCTGGCACATCTTGACCAGGAGTCGGGTGTGTTGGAGACAAAGGTGTTGAGATCTGGCTCTCACCAACCAGTCGTCTAGGTACTGGTGGATTCTTATACCCTTGTGTATGGCCATCAGTTTCACCTCTTTGGCTAATACCGTGAACTCCATGGGCGCTGTGGACAGGCCGAAAGGCAATGCTTTGAACTGGTAAGTCCGGCCCTGGACATGAAAACGTAGAACTTTTCTGGATTGTTCCTGTATCGGTATGTGAAAGTAGGCATCTTTGAAGTCTACTGAGGTGACCCACTCTCCTTGCTGGAGGGATGTTCTGATGGTTTCCGGTGTCTCCATCTTGAACTTTTCCACTTTGAGGAAAACCTTTAAATTGCTTAGGTCCAGTATTGGACTCCATTTGTTGTTGGGTTTTGGGACTAAGAATAGTCGGTTGAAAAACCCTAGGGATCTCGGATTTTGAACCCTTTCTACCGCTTTTTTGTCTATAAGCTGATGTAATGCCTCCAACAGGTAGCTGTTCCTGTGGGGATTGACATACCGGCTTATGACTGTAGGGGATCGTGTGAGTTGGGGGCGGATCCGGAAGGGGAGGGAGTAACCCTCTCGCAGGATTTGAACTACCTTCGGACCGGCCCCTAGATTTAGCCAAGTTTTCCAAAAACTTTGAAGTCTGGCCCCTACAGGTAGATTTTGTGCAACATTGGGGGCATTTACTACAGGTTGGACAACAGACAAATGAGTGACACAAGAAACACTGTTCACATATTTTAATTTGTAATTTCTTGATATCTGACACTCTGACCGCCCGGGACTTAACTCTTTCTTTTGCGAGTGCCGGGCGCAGAAGGTACACTTTTTGCAACATGACAATTTACAAAGTTCAAAGTCTTTTCCTGTAGTACACCCTGGGTCCGGGCCAGCAGTCCTTGGCATAAACTGTGATTGTCATTTACATGACTGCTGGCCCTTGGCTGGTCGTGAGGAGTAATACGAGGCCTTGCCTCTACTCTTCTTTTGTCCTCTGTTGCCTCCTATGTTTTTCCAGGCAGGGCGGTCGGACTTTCTATAATCAGGGCGTTTGTCTTGTCTTTTATATGGGTGGAAGCGTCCTTTCTTACCGGACTGGACTTGCCCTTTACTCTCGAAATTTGCAATGTCCTGTTCGTCCTGTTTCAACACGGCATCAGGGAAGAGAGTGGAGATGTGTAGAGGCCCAGTACGTAAGGCAGCCAGAGTATCCGGTTTGATTCCCATTTTGAGATGAGAAAGGTAGGCATCACGTCTTGTGAGAGTTGTGTTGGCCACTGTGACAAAAACAAAGTCAGTTAAATGTTCAAGGGTCTTGGCCATAGACTGTGTGATGCTTGAATTGAAGTTAAGAAGAAACTGAAGTTCATCTGAAGCCTGTGACACCCTTTCTGAAGACTTGCCCTTACTCAACTCTGACTTCACAACCTTGAGGTGAGTCTGCATGCTATCTTGAACTTTATACAGGCATCTATTGAAGGCGGCCGCTTGATTGCAAATGATGGAGGCTTCGCGGGCCGACTTCTCCCAACGCCTCAGATTGTCCTGAGAGATCTGTCTTGAGGGTGGGGCTGTTGATGCAATACCGGCCGCTTTGGCAATGCGGCTATATGTGCTATTCACTTTTGATGCGTCCGTACTCCAAGTATGAACTGTCTTTGCATCCTGATCCCCTGAGGGTCGGTTAGGAACAAAATTATACCATTTGGCCTGAGACTTAGGAGCGCGGACAAATTGATCTTTCAGCAATCCGCCTGCCTCTGAGCTACGCGACGGGTATCCCTCTGTGAGAGTGAGATTCAATTTACCCATCTTATTACAGAGCCACTCGTCTGTCGGCATGGACACTGAAATTTTTCCTGTTGGCTGAGCCTTGGGGCCGGCAAAGGGGTTGTCTTCTGACTTAGAGGCCATTGTGTCTACTTCAGGGATGTGACCCCACCCCATGAACGATCTGATTCCACTCATGGTTTCCCTATAGTTTTGTTCCTCTGATAGGGTCAGATCTGGATCAACAGTAGAAGCGTCAGGGTCTTGTTCGGACAATTCTCCCTCCTCAACGAACAGTTCCACAGGGGGACGGTCAGAGAGGTCGCTGTCAGATTGGGTGTCCATTGAAGAAGTGCTATGTCTTCTTGCGGGGACAGATGACGACCTGCTGGGTACCTGCTGAGAGATGGGTGAGTCGGTACCTGCCAGATCTGGTTGGTCGGTGGACACCCTTCCGGTGGTCGATTTGCTGGTCGACTTGGAAGCAGTCTGTGTAATACCAGGCAAATCTGAAGATTTGGAGTTGTCCGGTCAGTGTTGGTCGGTAGATGGCTTGATAAAAGGCTTTGAAGAAACAACCGAACTATGAGGTGGTGAGTGTGTAGGAGTGACTTTCAGTGGGTGCGTTGTTCCTCAGTAAGTGAGTTGCATGCATTACAGTCATTATGGGATATACAAGGGTGTGAGCCCTTACCTTTTTCCCTGCACCTTGCACAGAAATTATGGCTGTCAAATCCCGCCATGATGTGCCCACAACTTCCGTGTTTCTGGCTAGGTGAAGACATTGTAACTGATAAAAACTGAGTCCATAAAGGTCTATAAGCACCCCGTAACAAAATAAAATCACTAAATAAACACACTCTGTAAAGTAGGCAGTAAAATATTTAAAAGTTCCAATGGCAGAAAAAAATCCGTGTACACAGCATGTGCGCCAAACGAAAAAGATGCTATGACGTCATGCTGTCTAGACAGAAAGGAAGTACCACACGCCATCTGGCGAGTGTACAGCATTGGACCGGCCTGGCCGGTGGAGACACAGGACGTCTTTTCATGACGTTTGGCGGGCCGGTCTGCGCCGACCAGATAAGCTATTGTCCATTGGATAGGATGTATTAACGCAATAAAATATCAACTTCCCACACCTTACACTTTCCGAGATATAGCCCGGACAACATTTTATAGGTCAAGGTCACTACAGCAAGGTCAAAGGTCAAATCAAGGTCAGACCATGACGTTGCACACCTACACCCCGTAACCAATATCCCCACCAAGTATCAACTTCCTACACCTTACGGTTTCCGAGATATAGCCCGGACAAGATTTTATAGGTCAAGGTCACTACGGCAAGGTCAAAGGTCAAATCAAGGTCAGACTATGACGTTGCACAACTACACCCCCTAACCAATGTCCCTACCAAGTATCAACTTCCTACACCTTACAATTTCCGAGATATAGCCCGGACAAGATTTTCAAACTCAAGGTCACTACGGCAAGGTCAAAGGTCCAATCAAGGTCAGACCATGACGTTGCACACCTACACCCCCTAACCAATGTCCCTACCAAGTATCAACTTTCTACACCTTACGGTTTCTGAGATACAGCCCGGACAAACTATTTCCCGCCGCCCGCCGACCCGCCCGGACGCCCATCCGGACACCATGGGTGAAAACAATACCCCGACAGCCCTTAAGGGCTGTGGGGTAAGAACTCAAAATCAGCTATTTTATGACCCCAGTTTGACCCATCAGGGGGGCCGTGTGGTAAAACTGACCGGCTATTTAGACTCTCCACATATGGTTTCCTATTACCTCCCAGTACATTTTATAGCTCTAAATGCAATACTTAAGAAGATAGTAGGGGGGTTGGCCTAAATTTAAGGCTTTCAGATTGGAAGAAAATCACTCATAAATTTGAAAATTTTAATTACTTAAATGTAGCTTTTATAAGCTACAAGCTTACCATGTGGGACTTAATGCTGTTCTCGGGTTGCCACACCCAGGGCCAACCTCTTAGAAAAAAAGATCGTTCTTGTTAGCCACCGGATATACTGGTAGTTGTCGTCACGTGATAACTTCTGACCAATCGCCCTACTTTCTCGTTGAAATTTTCTAAAAAAGCCATCCCTCAGCTGTAGACAGCGGGGAGGCAGGGTGGGACTCTTCTACGTCCCACATGGTAAGCTTGTAGCTTATAAAAGCTACATTTAAGTAATTAAAATTTTCAATTTTATTACGCTACAATAGCTTACCATGTGGGACTTAATGCTGAATCCAACCGCCCGGTGGCGGGATTACAGCTGAGACTGGAAGATATGTGATTTTTTTCTAAGATTAATAAATATAGAATAGTGCCAGAAATACCAGTCTGAGTCCCATTTACAGTGCCCCGATCCCGAAGACCGGGCCTGTAACGAGCCAAAAACCTAAGTGAAATGAGGGACAGTTCTAGAACTGTCCAGATGTTTGATTGTAGGACGGAAGTGCAGCAGTGCTCACTTCAAGGTCTAAGGGTCCCTGAGGGCCCTTCACGTGTGACTGACCAACCCGATGGTTGGACATCTCAAATTTTTTCCACCTGAATATGAGATTAATGACAACTAATAAGTCCTTAATAGAAATTACTTGATAACTAAAAAACAAAATGACCTTACCCGTAACATCTTGAAGGTAAAGGAATACCTAGATCCTGGGAGAGACTCCTGAAGACTTGGTTGTAGCGGATGTGCCCCCCCCCCCCCCCTTTTTTTTTCTTTCCGAGGACAACTGGTCTGAGGGGAAGGATCTAGAACTTGTTGTGCCGCTACTACGGGTCCCAGATACATATTGTTGTCGGTGTCCGACCAAGTAAGGTCTTTTAGGTAAAAATTTGTAAATGTGTTGTGAGCTTTCCAGTGACAGGCTTGCATGATTTGGTCCACCGATACCCCACCGTAAAAGGCCTTAGAGGCCGCGAAGGCCCGGATGTCATGTGCTTTAACTTGGACCAAGTCCAAAACTTGTTGGTCTGCTTGTTTGTAACAAAGTAGAATGGTTTGTTTCAACCAGGAAGAGAGTGTAGCGGGTCTGATGTCTGAGGTATGTCCTTTCTTGAAGGAGATAAAAAGGAGCGAATGAGACCCTCGCAGGTCTTTTGTTCGGTCCAAATAAAACCTCAGGGCCCGCACCGGACACAGGGTCCTGTCTTCTTTAAATTGTCTATCTACAATGGTAGTCAAAGCAGGAATAGTCACCGGAGACACACTTTGAGAACCTTCTCTTGCTAGTTGGTTTTTGGCTTTGAAATCAGAAGAAGGGAACAAGGCAACCTTTTCCCATTGGCCTAGATTAGATACTTTGTTTGCGACCCAGGCATGGATTTCGCTGCAGCGCTTGCCGGAGGCCAAAGCTAGCAAGAAAGCAGTTTTGAGAGTAAGATGTTTGAGGTCTGTGTCTTTCATGGGCTCAAATGGTCCTTTAGTGAGCTCGTTGAGGACAACAGAAAGGTTCCACTTGGGTAAATTTCTGGAACTTTTTGGACGATCCCTGTGAAAACTGGAGAGTAACCTATGAAGGTCTGCATTATGTGCAATATGGAGGGCCGTTGGGCCCAAAGTGTCAACGATTGCGGTCCTGTAGGCATCAATGGTCGAGGGGCGCCTGTTTAGGTCTTGGTACAGGTACATGAAAAAATCTGAGATTTGTTTCACAGATGGAGTGGAGAAATCCACCGAATTTTCTCTGCACCATTTTTCAAATAGGGCCCACTTTGACTTGTAGATGGTCCTTGTTGAGGACCGCTGAGGAGCAGCAATTCTCTCTGCCACCTCCACAGAGAAGCCTTGTTCTTGGAGTTGTCCGCTCCTAGACACCAGGCGTGGAGGTTCAGCTGTTGTGGGTTGTTGTGGAACACATACTTGTGGGACTGTTTGAGTAGGGTCGTTGACACTGGGAGTTGAAGAGGGATCTCTGTTGAGAGCTGCACTAGGTCCCAAAACCAGGGCATCCCTGGCCAGCCTGGGGCTATCACGATGATCAGGCAATGACATTGCTTGATCTTTTGGATCACCTTGTGAAGGAGAGCCGTAGGAGGGTAAGCATAGGCCGTGAGGTTGGTCCAGTTTATGTTTAGAGCATCTATGTCCCAGGCCCTTGGGTCTGGGACAGGAGACACGTACAGTGGGAGCTTGTGGTTCAGGTGAGTGGCAAATAAGTCTACATGAGGTGTGAACCACTTTTGGCAGATCTGTTTGAACACCTGTGGGTGCAGAGACCACTCTGTTGACTGCACTTGGTTGGACCTGGACAGTAGGTCAGCCATCACATTCAGGCACCCTGGAATGTGCCTGGCTTTCAATGTTATGTGGTAGTGATGGCACCAGGTCATGATTTTCCACAGGACAGCACACATCTCTGCTGAGTGAGTTCCTCCTTGTTTGTTGATGTAGGCTACCACTGTTGAGTTGTCCGTGGCAACTAACACTGTTTGGTTCTGGCACTGGTCCTTGAAATCTCGAAGGGCCAGGGAGACCGCCTTCAATTCTAGGACATTTATGTGTAGCCTTTTTTCCCGATCTGACCACAGACCCTTTGTAGAATTTTGATCTAAGTGAGCGCCCCAACCTTCGTTTTAGGCGTCGGTAAAGAGTTGGATACTGTGGTCTTTGGGATGAAGGTCTGCACCTTTCATCACGTTTGAGGGATTTTGCCACCAATCTAGGTGGGCTGCAATGGCTTCTGTCCAAGGAAGGAGGCTGTCCAGCGACTGAGGATATCTCCAGTGCTCCTTGCGATGAAACTGAAAGGGCCTCATGTGAAGGCGTCCCTCCGGGAACATTTTCTCCGTTGAGGCTAGCAACCCAATTAGAGACATCAAACATCTTGCAGTCAAAACACGTTTTGACTTGAGTCGTAGGATCAAATCCTGAAGTTTGAGCCATCTCTCTTGAGTGGGTTTTACAAGGGCTGAATCTAGGTGGTATTCGAAGCCCATGAACGAAATCACCCGAGTAGGTTTCAGTTCTGATCAGCCAGTCGTCCAGGTATTGGTGAATTCTGAGTCCTCTTGAGAGGGCCATTAGTTTCACTTCCTTTACGATCATTGTAAAGACCTGGGGGGTTGTGGCCAGTCCGAACGGGAGGGAGGTTAACTGGAACACCTGAGCCTTGTAGCAAAACCTTAGGTATTTCCTTGAGTTTGGGTGGATGGGGATGTGCAGGTAAGTGTCCGACAGATCTATCGACGATACCCATTCCCCTGGAATCAGGGAGGTCCTGATGGACTCTGGAGTTTCCATTTTGAACTTTTCTACGTGTAGAAAAGTGTTGAGCCTGCTTAAGTCTATGACTGGCCTCCACCTTTGGTAAGGCTTGGGTACTAGGAACAGGCGACTGTAAAACCCGAGAGATTTTACATTTTCCACCCTTTCGATAGCGTTCTTTGACAGGAGAGACTGGATACAAGTGGCTAAGGCTTGGTCTTTTTGTTGGGCTTTGTACTCTGACAAAATCAGAGGAAATCTGACCAAGTTTGGCTCTGAACGGAATGGCAGAACGTAGCCATTGGTGATAATGTTTAACACGTTTTGAGAACATTTGTTTGTTAGCCAGTCTCTCCTGAAAGAATGGAGGCGACCTCCTACTGGTGGACTGAGTGAGGCTTTTGAGGAGTCATTGGGAAGGGGGTTTCCACGCCCCCTTCCCCTATTGTGGGGTCGCAAACGACCCCTGGAGCCTCTGAAGTTGGGTTTTCCTCTTCCCTAGGGAAAGGATTGGTTACTGCTTTGAGAGGAATTGCCCCCATAGGGGTGTTTCCTGTAGGAGCCTCTTTTCTTGTGGGGACCACTAAAGGGCTTATTCTGGTAGGGTGCGAAACCCTGAGAGTCTTTTGAGGTGCCTTTTTTGAGAAGGAAGTCCTCACCTTCCTTCACGAGTTGAGACTCTAACAAGGACGCGCCCCAAAAGGACGAGTTCCTAAGTTCTTGATGTCTCATTTCCCCTAACTGTGGATGCAAGAGAGTCATCTCGGCTTCGCGCCTAAGCAAGCTGGTATTAGCCATAGAATATAACTCCCTCTGGAGAATATGGGCTAGGGATTTGCTGAGACAGGTGAGTGCCCTGTGTTGGATAAGAACTGTCTTATTCCAGAAACCCATGTACTCAGCGACTTCCTCATATCCGCGCTTTGCTGCTTTCTCAGGATTGGCACCTTTCTGAATCTGAGATTTAATCTTCTTGACAGTTGACTTAATGCTATGTTGGCATTTTTCCAAGGAAGCATTGCAGGAAGAAGAGGTTTTGGCAAAGGCAGCGGTGAAGTTGAGGGTTCAGATATTTTGTCTAGCCTGATGTTCCAGCTCCTTAAGAACTGGCAGGGGAACTTTGGCTACTGGTACCCCAGGAGGCCTAGGAGTAATACAGATCTTGGCAAAGTCTGTATTCAACTCCTGAATTTTGTCCTGAAATGTGGGCTGTCCCACCTTGTACCACTTAGAAGTGGAAGGAGGAGGCTTGACATATTTGCCCTCAGATAAATTGGCAGCTTTAAAGTCATGTTGGAATTTATCAAATGCATCCTTGATAACTGAGCTAAGGGGTAAAATAGAGGAAGGACCTCTAGGCCTGAGCTCTTGACGGCCTTTTTCTAGACCCAACACTGAAGTTGAAAACCTAGGCATGGATTCCCTGGGGTCAGGGAGAGAGAGAATGCGCCTGAAGGTATCTACTTCTTCAGAGTATTGTGAGGGCATGTCAGACAGAGCTACTTCCCTATAATAAGGGGGGTCTGGATCATGTTGTGGGAGGTCTTGATCAGAAGCTGCTCCTGAGGGCTGAGCCCTAGAGGGCTTAGAAGACCTGTGTCTGGCTACAGGGGACTGATCTTCCTCTGAAGAAGATGACACATATCTGGACCTGGATTTGTGCTTACTCTTGTCAGAGTGCTTTTTAGGTCTAGAAGAAGGGATCCGAGGTTCGTCGGAATCCTCATTTAGTTGGTCCGAGACAGAGTCCGGATCAACTGGCTGCCTATGGCTTTGCTTTTTATGAGAGTACGAGACCTCTTTCGGATGAACCTCTGAGGGGGCAACGTACTGATCCGAGGTATCTTGGTTAAGTACTAAACGAGGAGGGAGTGCTGGACCGTAGTCCACATCCATTGCCTCGGTCTGAACATTAGTACTAGATCTCGGAGGGGGTAGGTCCAGATGGGCAGCATTGTCACTGGATGTACCAGGTTTGGAATCCGGAAACGAGGATTCAACCTCGGGTTTCTTTTTAGTGGTCAACTCCTCTCGGAGTGACTAAAACGCTTCCAACATGGATGCCTGGAAGGAACCCATTTGCTGCTGTATATGTATATTTAAGGAATCACCCAGGGATTTTTCAAGATTTTTCTGAATTTTATTTTGCAAAGCTGTACCTGGGGTGGGTGGGACAGACTTGGCTGGGGTCTTTAAAGACAAGGAACTGAAGGCGAGAGGTTGAGGACGGGGGGGTGAGGTAAAAAGATTATCAGCAGCGCTCTCAAGGTCTGCATTAGATCCAGTGAAGGAGTCCCCGTCGCCCTCACCCAAAAGATCTAGTTCATCATCTTTGGAACTACTTTCCGCTTTTTGCTTTTTAAGATACTGTTTCCTGTTCTGGATTTTTTTCAACTGTTCATCTGAAAAAGATGTACAGATTCGACAGGGAGTTTCGAAGGTGACACAGGGGTCATCTCCCTTGCCAGCCTCCCTACAGGTAGGGCAGTAGTTGTGTAGGTCGAAACTAAAGCAAAAGTGGCGGCATTTCTGAGCTCTCGGTTTGTCTTTATTTGCTTGATGGAGAGACATTTTAAACGCAATAAAAGACGTACAATTAAAATTCCTGTACCGAGGAAAACTCAAAACACGCGAAGCAAGAAAAATACTTATCCTGTGAAAATAAGAATTTTACAGAATGATCTATGAAATATAATAAAAGAAATATCCAAATATTAGCCTCCAACAATAAGTAAAGACTGAGAAATAAATAAAAATGTCTGTTTATTTACAAACTGCTACCAGTCAATCGTGGCCAACGAGAAAGTAGGGCGATTGGTCAGAAGTTATCACGTGACGACAACTACCAGTATATCCGGTGGCTAACAAGAACGATCTTTTTTTCTAAGACGTTGGCCCCGGGTGTGGCAACCCGAGAACAGCATTAAGTCCCACATGGTAAGCTATTGTAGCGTAATAAAAGAGACATTTTTCAAGGGATTGCTCCCAAAATCTAATCAGCTCGCGTTTTCGATAGTATGAACAGATGTGTCAAATCATAAGGCTCTGTAGCAAGTAGTTTTTCCTGAACTGTGATAACGGGGGGATAGGAGGAGGGACCCTTCTGTCTGTTCTCTCCGGTTTGGCTAAGACTGGATAGCTTGTCTGCTATGACATTCAGCTGCCTGGAATGTGTTGGGCTAATCACATGTTTCCTGGAACACCAGGTCAGGATTCTCCATAGTAGGGCACAAAGAGGGCCCGACTTCATCCCCCCTTCTCCTTAATACAGGCAACCACCATTGTGTTGTCTGTAGCTATGACAGCAGTATTGTTCAATCAGAGGTCTTGGAATTCTTTAAGGGCCAAACGACCACCTTAATTCCAGATAGTTGTGTAACTTGCTTCTGGAAGGGACCAGGTTCCCCTTGCAGTGTGTTCCCTAAGTGAACACCCCACCCTTTTTTGATGCATCCAAGGACTGAAGAGCAGATTTAGCGGGTGTAATGGTTGACCTTGAAGCACATTGTCTTCCTGCAGCCACCATTTAAGATGGGGATGGAGGGAACCGGGTTCACCTTTTTTAGTGATTCTGGTACCCTCTAGCTGTTCTTCTAGTGCCACCTCATGTGGAGGCAACCTAGGTGCACTTGCATCTCCATGGCTATCAGTAACCTATCAGGGGCATCAGCTGCCAGACTGGGCCTGTAGGTCCAGGGAGAAGTTTCTGGATAAGCATTCAAGGTCTACCAATGCTCTAGGGCGGGTCTGACCTTACCCTCTTCCAAGCTAACTGGAAACCTACTAAGTTGAAGACTTGCTCGAGGTCCAGTTTTAATTTTTCATGTTTACCATTCAGACTTACTCTTGACACTGTTGGAGTATGTTGGAGACAGGCTTGGTGGGAACTGACTTTGGCCAACCAGTATTACTGGTGGATTGTGGTACTTGGTAATGCCATAGTTAGACCTCCTTCATCACCACTGAGAGAAGACTCACATAGTACTGTGAACAGACCAAAGGGGAGTGAATGAACTGGTGGGGAAGACCCTGGACAGGAAAAACTCCTTTACTTCCTTGTTGGTAGAATGGGGTGAGGGAGTAGGCAATCTTGAAGTTATCCACTCCCCTTGCTGAAGAGAGGTTAATATGGTTCCCGATGTTTCCCAATCTGAGTTATTCAGGGTACTGGGCCACTTCTGCCTGGAGACCTGGTCAAGCCAGTCGTTTCTCGAAGGTGAGGGTGTAGCCTTCCTGGGAGATTTCTAGGCCCCTAGGGTGGCCTAAGTTTTGTGCAGGCAGGTTGAGTCAAAAAACAGTATCAACACTGGTGACACGCTAGACCTCACTAATCCACATAGGAAGAAACACTTATAGCCATTATAACATTAGTGACCCCTGGTCTGATTAACAGAAATTTTTCCCCATTGCTTGAGTTTTGAAAACTGGCAAAACGGGTCATAATCTTGAGGGAAAAACTGAGTTTGCAAACTCAGGCCCCCTTGTGTCACCTGACACTGGTCAAAGGCAGGGTAAAATAAAGGCAAACTAGGTGGTCAGTCTAATAGGTATGAGGTCTGATAAAAAGTTGACTGGTAGATGTTGGACAAGTCTTGCTTGACACTCTTCATCTTATCTAAAGCCACTGTCTGACCAGCTAGGTCCTGTAAGGGTAGGCAGGCTGACTGGTCCGGCAGATTGACTGGACAGTCATTTCACCGGGAGCAATGACTGGTCCAAGAATTCCTCTGTAACCAGTTTCCTTAGGCAGCCACTGGTTGGCCTAAACAGCTGCTAGGACTTCTGCTGGTCTGTTAGTCAGTCCTGGAGACCTGGCCAGTACCAGGGCCAAACGGTTATAGGTGAAGCAATGCTCTGTAACCGGTTCCTGGTGGCTGTGGCTCCACAGTTAGGCATAAACTCACTGGAGTTGGCAGAACTGGGTTAGTTGAACTACTTCTTAGAAGGGATAGGCTCATATGAAGCTGCCTTCTTCCTGTCCACAGTGGTGGATTCAGCAGCTTTTCTCTGCAACCAACAATCTGTAACCAGTCAAACCAGTAGGCTGGTGTCTCTCTGTAACCAAAGTTTTTTTTTTTTTTTTTCCCTGGGAGAAAGCTCTGTAACCAAAGAATTGGGACAGCACAGGTCTGTACCATTAGTTAATTCCTTGGTAGATCTGCCAGTCCAGTAACCCGGTGTTCCAGGTTACTTCACCAGTATCTCTCAGTTCTTGTGAAGCAACTAACACTGAAGGTTGTGTAAGCCAGCACCCGGTCGGTACGCTCTGTAACCAGTTGGTTAAAGGAATTTTTCTGAAAAAAAACTTCCTGTCCAAATAACTTGTCACCATCAATTCTCTGTAATCGGTAGCCCTGCCGGCATCACTGGACCTATTCAACTGAAACTACCCTTTTCTTGCCAGAAATATGGGATCAACTGATTTCTGTGTCACCAGTAACTCCCTGTAACCGGTAATCCTGTTTAACCAGTAGCCCTTGCTGGATCATTGTGTGACCACAACCAGTAGTCTGAACAGACTGGTATCAGCAAAACTCACCACTAGGGGTCCCCGTCGGTAGTCTGAACTCATCACTTCTTGTCAGCTGAACCAGTCACACTTGGGGATCTGCTTGCCGGTAGTTGTGTTGAGATCTGTGAAGTCATATGACCAGCACTTCAAAACTCGCAGATTTCTGTGACCAGTTGTCATCTAATCTTCAGGCCAACAGACGAGTTGCTGGATTTCTTCCTGCCAGTTAAAAATGGGTGTTGAGTAATAAATGGTTGTCT
Organism: Sabellastarte sp. h YS-2021; assembly: GCA_964017235.1. Lineage (NCBI taxonomy): Eukaryota > Metazoa > Annelida > Polychaeta > Sabellida > Sabellidae > Sabellastarte > Sabellastarte sp. h YS-2021. The sequence continues at coordinate 75,777,277 of OZ024929.1, read as the reverse complement.
TCTTCTGATTAAAACTTCTGTTGAAAACACGATTCCTCCATTGTTGAAAGCGTATCACGTGACCAGATCTGTGGAAGTGATGACATCTGATGATGCATTGTTCTTTTCTTCTAGTCAACATACACGCAGTATTACTCGGCTATGTAGAATTAAATGGAGGGTGAATCATGGTAAATATACACTTCTGTTCAGAAGAAGGAATGCTGCAGGGACAACACACAAGCTCTCACCCACGGCTTTGTCTCGACGACAAGTACAAAGAAAATCTTCAAAAACTGGTCATAAAATACTGGATACTGCCTCGTTTAAGTCCTGGAGAGGCCATGATATGTAAGAAACACAAAATATATATTTTCAGATGAAAACTAGATATTGCGTCTCGACGCAGTGTATCCCCGGACGGGACATGTTAAGGCGTGAATGTGTGGGGCTTGAGCCTGTTTTCCTGGGGCACCAGGTCAGGATTCTCCATAGTACCAGATTACTCCTAAAAACTAATCACTTGTTCTTTCACTTGTATCTGTCTTTAAAATTACATTTCATGGATCCAGAAGATCCATATAGTGATCCGGATCACTTCCAAAATTTAATCATTTCATCCCTTTACCTTTTCAGACATATTCTAAAAATTTCATAAAATCCGTCCATAAGTTTTTGAGTTATCTTGTACGAAAAACAGATCTGGCAGCCTGGATCCACATAATCCAGACAGTGATCCAGATTACTCCCAAAAGCTAATCACTTGTTCCTCTTCCCATTTAGGACATTTCCTGAAATTTTCATCAAAATCCATGACTTTTTGAGCAATTTGTCTTTAAAAATTACATTTCATGGATCCAGAAGATCCAGATAGTGGTCCAGATCTCTCGCAAAATGGAATTATTTCTTCCTTTTACCACTTCATTTTACCATTTCTAACATATCCTAAAAATATCAAAATTCATCCTAAAATTATGTGTCAGCCTGGATCCAGATGATCAGAACAGTGATCCAGATCACTCCAAAAATCTAATCATTTGTTCCTTGTACCATTTAGGCCATCTGCTGAAAATGTCATCACAATTCATCCATAATTTTTTTAGGTATCTGTCTTAAAAAATTACATTTCATGGATCCAGAAGATCCATATAGTGATCCAGATCACTTCCAAAATTCAATCATTTCATCCTTTCATCTTTTCAGACATATCCTGAAAATTTCATTAAAATCCGTACATAAGTTTTTGAGTTATCTTGTACACAAACACGTCTGGCAGCCTGGATCCACATGATCCAGATCACTCCCAAAACCTAATCACTTGTTCCTTGTCCCATTTAGGACATTTCCTGAAAATTTCATCAAAATCCACCCATGACTTTTTGAGCTATTTGTCTTAACAAATTACATTTCATGGATCCAGAAGATCCAGATAGTGGTCCAGATCACTCGCAAAATCGAATCATTTCTTCCTTTTACCACTTCTTCGTTTTACCATTTCTAACCATTAATAATCCTATCCTAAAAATATCATCAAAATTCATCCTAAAATTATGTGGCAGCCTGGATCCAGAGGACCCAGACAGTGATCCAGATCACTCCAAAAATCGAATAATTTGTTCCTTGGACCATTTAGGTCATTTGCTGAAATTTTAATCCATCCATAACTTTTTGAGGTATCTGTCTTTAAAAATTACATTTCATGGATCCAGAAGATCCATATAGTGATCCGGATCACTTCCAAAATTCAATCATTTCATTCTTTTACCTTTTTAGGCATATCCTGAAAATTTCATCAAAATCCATCCATAAGTTTTTAAACTATCTCGTACACAAACATATCTGGCAGCCTGGATCCAGATGATCCAGACAGTGATCTAGATCACTCCCAAAATCTAATTTCTAAACCTAAATTTCTCATCCCATTTAGGACATTTCCTGAAAATTACATCAAGTTATCTGTCTTTAAAAATTAAATTTCATGAATCCAGAAGATCCAGACAGTGATCCGGATGACCCCCATGAGTTATCTGTCTGTAAAAATTAAATTTCATGAATCCAGAAGATCCAGACAGTGATCCGGATAACTCCTAAAATTTAATCATTTCTTCCTTTTACCAATTTTGACATATCCTGAAAATTTCGTCAAAATCTGTGTGTCAGTTTTTGAGTTATCTCGTTCACAAACAAACAAATAGAGGGCCAAAAATGACCCTCGTTCAGGTACTTTGGCAGTCAGTGGATGACCTTCAATGAAGATCTGTAACTGGTAAGCCTGGATGCTGGTACTCCGTCATGTACTCAACTTCAAAAGCCATTTTCAATAGTTTCCATGCAATGTAGTCAGCATTCAGTGTGAAAATATCTCCAAAAATGACCCTTGGTCAGGTACTTTGGCGGTTAGTGGATGACCTTCAATGAAGATCTGTAATCAGTAAGCCTGGATGCCGGTACACCATCATGTACTGAACGTCCAAAGCCATTTTCAATAGTTTCCATGCAATATAGTCTGCGTTAAGTGTGAAAATATCTCCAAAATGGCCAAAAATGATCCTCGGTCAGGTACATTGGCGGACAGTGGATGATCTTCAATGAAGAGCTTCAAGGTCAAATTTCTGCATGCTTACAGAGGACATATATATGTATTATATATACCAGCCATAGGATGATCTAACTTTCTGTATATAAGAACTGGGCCAAAATGTGAAAGAATGGCCAAAATCTAACCTTTAAGAGGCCACCAGTGATCTTGACATTGAAGGTCAAGGTCACCAAAGAATAGCGTTTATGGAATTGCCAATATATACCCACATCCAAAAGAAATCTCTGCGGCGGCGTGACCGTACTGAATCTGAAGTATCCCTGACTTTCGTCCGGGGATACAATAAGCTTTAAATTCGGAGAATAATCCATCTTTTCTTTCAAACTTCGAGATCACTTCAAAAACATGTCTGCACACTATACGCACCTAAGGAAAAAGATGAACTGATGTCACTCTGTCTAGACAAGAAACAAGTATGATGCGCCACCTAGCGAATGCACACTACTGACCGGTCCTGCCGGTATTATGTACAGGACGTCTTTTTCTAGTGATTGGTGGGACCGGTCGCGCAAAATGGTAAAGCAATTGTCCATTGGATAGGATGTGTCAATGCAATAAAATCTAGTAATTTCTATCTTTGTATTTTAGGTATTTCTGGTAATATTTTAGGTAATATTTCTAGTTTAGGTAATATTTCTAGTTTAATTCATAGACAAAGTCCCACAAAATAGGAAACATTGAGACACAATTGTTTAAAAATGGGCAAGTAAAGCCTACATGTATAAATTATAATTGTAGCCATATAAATATAAATTTTAAAAGGTCAACAGATGTGCAAAGGTCACAGAGTTATGGAAAAACAAACAACCACAAAATTACATCCTTCAAACTTTCATACTATTAGGAATATACCAATAATGGTCCAGCAAGATAATCCATTTAACAAGAGAACTATGAACATATTTTATTGTGCTGATATGGCATTGTGACGTCTATTTACAAACACCCAATGGATACATGGTTACTGTTTTGCTTGGGGCTATCCTCCCCCACACCTTCTTAAAAGGCTATTTATTTTCAGTGATTGCTTTAAAAATCAGACATGTTGGAAAATAGTGGGGGCGGACAGTCCCCAGTCACAATTGGCCTCTGAATGGCTAGACACTGCACAACAGCTAAGGTCCTAAATGTCTGGTGGTTTTGATAATATACCTGGAAAAAGTTTTCTTCACCATTTAATCCCAAAAAGTGGCGAACATACAATCAGACTGTTTCCATTAAGAACTATTACAAGCAATAATTTGCCTTTAAAATGATAAAAATATCACATTTTATAAAATATGTTTCACTCTAATCTTGGCAAAACATTTGACGTCAAAATTGTCAAATACACCAAAGTCACCTCATCACATTACAAACCTTCATGCCCCATTAAATAACCCTAGAAAATATAAACTTTCCACACCTTACAGTTTCCAAGATATAGATATTAAATGTCAAGTTCACTCTGGTAAGGCCAAAGGTCAAATCAAGGTCACATCATAACATTGGACACCCACAACCTCTGACCACTGTCCCTACCAAGTATCATCTTCCCATACTCCCATGCAGTTGCCGAGATACTGCCTCGACAAAATCATTGTTCCTGCTGGCCGGCCACCCTCCTACCTGCCCAGCTTGATGCCATGGGTGGAAACAATACCTGCACAGCCTTTAAAGGCTTTGGTGTAAAAAGGGCTGGAATTTTTTTTTTCATTTAAACAAGCATTCTGACGCATGCAATTATCTCCCGCCGTATTAATTAGATGTACTTAAGATAGTGGAATATAAATTTTCTTGTGAGATAGAGGCACATGTAGAAGTGACAACAAGCAAGAGGCACTTTAATGTTTGATTTCAATATTTTTAAAGATAAAAGGCATTAGCTCATTTTAGTAGCTGTTACCTTGTCATCCAAAGCGCTACAGTTCTGCAACTTTACTATGCGAGTAGATCAACCCAAAGTAGGTGAAGGACAAATTTAGAATAAATTGCCTATCTGTAACACTTTGAGAGATAAAAGACATTTACTTATTTTAGTGGCTCTTACTGTGCCATCCAAAGAGCTACAGTTCTGCAAGTTGCTCAAAATTAGGTGAAGGACTTACTTAGAAGAAATTGCCTATGTGCAATACTTTTAAAGATGAATGGAATTTATTCATGTTTGTAGCTGTTACTCAGCTATGCATACGAGCTACAGTTTTGCAACTTCACTATGCGGTAGATCACCCAAAAGTAGGTGAATGACTTATTTAGAAGAAATTGCCTATCTAAAATACTTTTAAAGATAACTTTAATTTACTCATTAGTAAATTAGTAGATATTACTCAGTTATGCAAAGAGCTACAGTTGTGCAACTTCACTATGTGGAAGATCACCCAAAAGTAGGTGAATGACTTATTTAGAAGAAATTACGTGTATGCTATACTTTTCCAGAAAAACACATCTACTCATTTTAGTAGCTTTGACTGAGTTATGCAAACAGCTATAGATCTGAAACTTCACTATGTGGTAGATTAGCCAAAAGTAGGTGAATGACTTATTTAGAAGAAATTGCCTATCTGTAATACTTTTAGGGATAAAAGAAATTTGCTCATTTTAGTAGCTATTACTCAGCTATCCAAAGAGCTACAGTTCTGCAACTTAACTATGTGGTAGATCAGCCAAAAGTAGGTGAATGGTTTATTTCGAAGAATATCGTGTATGCAATACTTTTACAGATAAAAGACATTTACTCATTTAAGTAGCTATGACTCAGCTATGCAAAGAGCTATAGATCTGCAACTTCACTATGTGGTATATCACCCAATAGTAGGTGAATGACGTATTTAGAAGAAATTGCATATCTGTAATACTTTAAGAGATAAAAGACATTTGCTCATTTTAGTAGATATTACTCAGCTATCCAAAGAGCTACAATTTCTTCCTTTTATCTTTTCAGACATATCTTGAAAATGTCATCGAAACCCGTCCATAAGTTTTTGAGTTATCTGTCTTTAAAAATTACAATTCTTGGATCCAGATAGTGATCCGGATTACTCCCAAAATTGAATCATTTCTTTCTGTTACCATCTCATACATATCCTCAAAATTTCATCGAAATCCATCTGTAAGTTTTTGAGTTATGTCTTTAAAAATTACATTTCATGGATCCAGAAGATCCCGATAGTGATCCGGATCACTTCCAAAATTGAATCATTTCTTCCTTTTACCATTTATTACTAGTACTGCAACGATAGTTCGGTGGTTCGGTATATTCGGTCATTTTCGGTGGAACAGAGATCCGCGAACCGCTTGGTGGCAAACGAAAGTTCGCGAATCTCATCCCGAGTTGCGGTAACGCATATATATTGCATTATCTCCCGCGTTTTCGCTGTAAATATTGGGAAAATTAGACGAATTTTGTTTAAAAATCAAATAAAAGGACACATATATTGTCTTTTTAACCCAATTCCTCCATGTTTCCTTGCTTCTAAATGCCTTAATTTGATTGGTCGAGCAGAAACGGCACTGTCCAATCATACTTCGTTTAACAAAAATTCAGTATTTATCATTAGAAAACATGTTTATAGTAAGTGATGTAAACTCACCAGTGGATGTAAATTTGCCACTTTTTTCATAGTTTTGTTAAATATATATAGAAACTAGATTGGGCCAACTCGGCGCCAACATATCCCCAGACAGGTCATCACTCACGCCACAGGTTTTGATCGGGAATTTTTTAAAACATAATTACCCATTATTATATGAACTTCAGCACATCAATCTACTCTGTTTATATCTTCCAAGGAAGATGGTGTATCCCCAGACGCCGAATACATAACTCAAATTATATTTTCAATCTTCCTGCAATGATAACTCTAAACCTATTTTCAAAGTATTTAAATGATTGATGATTGAATGTCCATTCTAAAATAATAATCCCAAAAGAGCATATCTGTTTCTATATTTGTTGACAAATAAAATATTATTTTTAACTCAACTCATCATACTTTTCAATCTTCCTTCAAAGTATTTAAATGATTGATGATTCAATGTCCATTCTAAAATTCATAATCCCAAAAGCGCATATCTGTTTCTATATTTGTTCACAAATAAAATATTATTTAAAAAAAAATTATTTATATTATTATTTTATTATATTATTTTTAGAATTTGCAAATTGTTTTCAGTTATTCATTTCCTCTATACCTATATATGTGGTCCATATATATGCAACCTAAATATGTGACACAATCTCAGTTCTGACTCCCCTTTGTGTTATATGTAATGAAGCCCACCACCTCCCACCCCCACCCCTCTCCCCTTCTCCACACCTCTCTCACTATTACACAAGATCTGCAACCCCATTGAGTTCTTTGTTTCTCATCTGATATCATTAAATACCTTTGTTTATTTAGTGTCACTCAATATAGCTGGAGGTCCCAGAGGTGGGTGGGGGGAATCCGGGTGGGGGATGCATAAATGGTAAACAAACAATCTATATAAAAGGGGTACTCAAATACAAAAAGAATTGAGAATTTTAAGTATGTGATTATCAACTGAAATGAGTTCATAACTGTAGGAGCTGTGTCAAAATTAACTGAGGCAAGTTGAATAAAACTGGGCTAGTTGAGGGTTAAAAATCCCCTACTTTTACTACATAAGGATATAATTTCATTAATATTGGGACTTAAAGCTCACTTAAAGTGTCCATTTTGTCTACTTGAATATGTTTAACCAGTTTCATTTTAAAAAGTTAAAAACTCAGCAAGCAGAGGTATAACACACAAAAATAAGTTCTTAAAAGACTAAGATAGCCATAACATTATTAATATTCAAAATTTAAATAGACAGGCATTTCCTTTTAAAAATTCAAAGATTTCAGCTCTATAACCCACATAGTTTGACAGTTACTGGGCTTTAAAGTGGCATAATGTCCATAAATTGGGTTTCTGTGGGCATTTTACAATTGTTAAAGAGACCTTAGCAATTAAACAACAGATCTGAAACTTTTTGGGGGACATACATAACAAACAAAAATTATATATAATACAGTTTAAGACTTGTCACACTAAGCATTTCCAAATAACAGGGCAAAATACGGAAAAAATGTCCAAAAAGGCACTTGGGCGAGTGTCTATGGCCCTCATACACAGGTTAAATGTCTACTAAAAACCTTGATTTTCGGCATATGTAAAAAGGACATAATGCATTCCCAGATGGGATTTCAGCTCCATCAATCACATAGTTTAACAGTCACAGGGCTTAAAGGTGGTTAAAAAGTCCAAATATTGGGTCTCTGTGGGCCTTTTAGAGATCTCGATGTGGCTTTCAAATTAAAGCTTCAGACTTAAAATTTGTTACATACTAAGATTACACATAGAATATGTATCTAATAAAGTTTGAAACTTCTCAGACTTACCATTTCCAAGTTACAGAGCAAAATATGTGAAAAATGTCTTAAAAGGGTCACTCAGGTGGGTGTTTAAGGTCCTCATACACAGGTTAAATGTCTACTTGAAGCCTTGATTTTTGGCACATGTAAAAAGAACATAATAATGTATTCCCAGATGAGATTTCAGCTCTATCAGTCACATAGTTTAACAGTCACAGGCCTTAAAATTGGCAAAAAGTCCAAATACTGGGTCTTTATGGGGCCTTCTAGAGACCTAAATGTGGCCTTCAAATTAAAGCCTCAGACTTAAAATTTGTCACATACTAAGATTACACATAGAATATGCATCTAATACAGTTTGAAACTTCTTAGACTTACCATTTCCAAGTTACAGGGAAAAATATGTGAAAAATGTCTAAAAATGGTCACTCGGGTGGGGATTTATGGTCCTCATACACAGGTTAAATGTCTTCTTAAAGCCTTAATTTTTGGCACATATATAAATAACATACTAATATCTTCCCAGATAGGATTTGAGCTCTATCAGTCACATAGTTTGACAGTCACAGGGCTTAAAAGTAGCAAAAAGTCCAAATATTGGGTCTTTGGGAGCCTTTTAGAGACCTCAATTTGACCTTCAAAATTAAAGCTTCAGACTTAAAATCTGTTACATACTAAGATTACACACAGAATATATATCTAATACAGTTTGAAACTTCTCAGACTTACCATTTCCAAGTTACAGGGAAAAAGATGTGAAAAATGTCTTATAAGGGTCACTCGGGTGGGTGTTTATGGTCCTGATACACAGGTTAACTGTCTATTAAAGGCCTAAATGTTGGGGCACATATAAGAAAACACATAGATATATTCCCAGATGATATTTAACTTAGATGAGAGACATAGTTTGAAAGCTACATTGCTTGAAAGTGGCAAAAAGTGCATAAATTGGGTCTCTGTGGGCACTTTTGAGACCTTAAGTCGACCCCTTTGGGTAAACCTACAGCCCTAAAATTTTCTACAGACAAGGATTACATATCAAAGTTATACCTAGCGCAGTTTGAGACTCATCAGAATTACCACTTCCAAATTATAGGGCAAAATATGTGAAAAGTATAGCAAAAAATCCCCAAGTGGGGGTATTTATGGGCCTCAAACACAATTTTCTCCTCAACTTAAAGTCGTGATTTTCGGCACATGTACTAAGAACATATTAATGTGTTGTCAGGTAAAATTTCAGCCAGCTGAGCATCATAGTTTGTGACCTACAGGGCTCTAAGTGGCCAAAAGTCCAATTTCTGACCTTAAGGTGGCCATAAGTTCTTTTTTACTGGGAGTTTAAGGTCACCTTAAAATAGGGATCTTCCTTTGGGCACCCTTAACATGTGTACCAAGTTTGAAAAAAAAATATTAATTTGTTTTTGAGTTATCGCGTCCACAAGGAAATTTCTACGGCGGCGGCGGCGGCGGCGGCGGCGGCGGCGGCGCGACGGACCTGAATCCAATATATCCCCGACTTTCGTCTGGGGATATAATAAATATCTATTGCACAACAAGATTTTATTATCCAGTTTTTAATATTTTCACTTTTTAAGGTATAATTTTGCATAATGCACTCTTACAAGTGACTTCAAAGACAACTGTTAACAAGTAATTGCAAATATGAACACTGCTCATTTGCGCTTATGTTTGCAAATGACCACTGCACAGGCAAGTTAAATTATGTCAAATTGATTCGTGAATCGATTTGGTTTGCAATGATTGATTCGCGGATCGATTCGGTTCGTAATATTCTGATTCGTTGCACCCCTATTTATTACATATCCTCAAAATTTCATCAAAATTTGTCCGTAGGTTTTTGAATTATCTGTCTTTAAAACTTACATTTTATGGATCCAGATAGTGATCCGGATCACTCCCAAAATTGAATCATTTCTTCCTTTTACCTTTTCAGACAAAATTAGTCCATAAGTTTTTGAGTTATCTGTCTTTAAAATTACATTTCATGGATCCAGAAGATCTAGATAGTGATCCAGATGAATCCCAAACATAGAATCATTTCTTCCTTTTACCTTTTCAGACATATCCTGAAAATTTCATCGAAATCTGTCTGTAAGTTTTTGAGTTATCTGTCTTTAAAATTACATTTCACGGATCCAGAAAATCCAGAGAGTGATCCGGATCACTCCAAAAATTGAATCATTTCTTCATTTTACCTTTTCAGACATATGAACAACATACTTTAAAAGATTAGCCAAACTTTAATACTTTTTAAGATATTTCACATTTACCTCTGTCATTATTTTGCTACAAATAAGAAAATAACTATTACTCACTTATGGCATGCTATGGAACTCCGAACTATATGTCATCTTTTAGTTAAGGACAAAGTAGCTGAACAACATATTTTAGGAAAATACTTTAACTGTAATAGTTTGGGAGTTACAATGGATTTACTCAACAGTCAGAATTTTAAAGTAGCTATCACTCAGCTATCCAACACCCAACAGATCTGAAACTTTACTATGTGATAGCTTACCAAAAAGTAGATGGATAACATATTTGAAAAGACTTCCCTAACTTTAATACTTTTGAAGATACTTGACATTTACTTCTTTCATTATTTTGCTACAAATAGCTATTACTCAGCTATCCAAGGTGCAACAGGTCTGAAACTTTACTATGTGATAGCTTAGCAAAAAGTAGATGGACAACACATTTGAAAAGATTTCCCAAAATTTTAATACTTTTGAAGATATTTGACATTGACTTCTTCTGTTATTTAGCTACAAATGAAAAAATAGCTATTACTCACTTATGGCATGCAATAGAATCCCAAACTATGTACCATCTTATAGCTAAGGACAAAGTAGCTGAACAACATATTTCAAGAAAAAAACTCTAACTGCAATACTTTTTGAGTTATGAGTCCTTTACTCAAAGTAGCTAAAATTGCTATTACTCACTTATCTTTAGGCCTAAGTCCACAAACCCAAAAAATTTTCAATGGCATGAAAATTCATTAGGACAATTAATTTACAAAAAATCTGTAGCAGTTTGGGAGAAATCTGCGTGGCACACTAACACACACACCCCCACGCACGCACACACACGCACCCACGCACGCACAGGATGCATTTTATAATCTCCCTCGCGGGCTAAAGCCCGGCGGGAGATAAAAATTACTTCATTTTCCATGTAAGAAGGTATATCATGGGACTAATAAGAAAAGCCTTACAAATTGCACCAAGAGTGGGATATTGTCTTCTTGAATAAGAACATGCATAACTGCACCAAGGTCAAATTCCTATAATATTGCTTATGAGTGGCATGGTAACAAATGCTTAAATTATATTTTTTAATTTAGAAATTTAAGGGCACCCTTAAGATGTATGAATGAGTAAAGTTTAAACCATAATCAAACTTAAAAGCCCAGAATTGAATCCATTCAGCTAATGTATTTGTTATGTTTTGACCAGGAGAGCAAGACCCTACTGGGCTACCGTTGGCTATGGGTGGCAAAATGTAGCTAGGGGCCACCACTGGACTACTACTGGACCATTGACTGCATTTTTTTTAAATTTTAAAGCATTATAAACAACTTCATAAACAACCTCAACTATTGTCACGCCACCAGAGAACCACAATGAAAACTTGCTTTCTCCCATTAGTGAACCCCTTTTGGGCCGTCAGTCAATCTGTTGTTGACTACTGAAGGTGGTCCACTGGTGGACTAATAAAAAAGCTTATCATTGGCTGCAGATGGACCACCAGTAAACCTTATTGTCGGCTGCCAAAGGAGGACCACTGTCTACCAGCAGGTCACGCCAATGGCTAGCCATCAGCTATTTCATAATAGATTTCAATGCAACACGAGCAGAAGCTCTTTAAAATATCTTTCTAATGATATAAGTAATTTAGTTTTAGGTTGGTGGTGGTGGACCAATTCACGTCCGTGTACCTATTCACGCCCACCCCTAAATTTATCCAAAACCATTACAGTTACATAACAAACTAGACTAAGGACGCATCTGTGGCCAGATGCTGGATGTATCCACCGACAAAGGCCAACTAACATAGTTTAGAAGATAAACAGCATTTTTCGTTAATAAGCAAGCTGAAAGCACTTTTAAGTTTGGCTACCCTTATTTGACCCTGTAGCAGGGGCCCAAGGTGAAGTCTGACCACATCAAAAGATTCGCAGCCCATGATTTCCTATAAGTCGTTTTCTCATTGCAAACCTCTAGGACCAATAATAAGCAGGAGGGGTCCAAGGTCAAATCTGACCACATGAAAAGATTTGCAGCCCATGACTTCCTATAAGTTGTTTTCATATTAATGAGTTATTTGAGAAATACTGGCTATCTGCAATACTTCTAGAGATAATTCGCATTTACTCATTTTGAGTAAGTGAATAATTAGCTACGGGTCTGAAACTTCACCAAGTGAAAGCTCTCTCAAAAGTAGGCGAATGAGTTATTTGAGAAAAATTGGCTATCTACAATACTTTTAGAGATAATTAGCATTTACTCATTTTGAGTTGGTGAATAATTAGCTACAGGTCTGAAACTTCACCAAGTGAAAGGTCTCCCCAAAGTAGGTGAAGGAGTTATTTGACAAAAATTGGCTATCAGGAATACTTTTAGAGATAATTTGCATTTACTCATTTTGAGTAGGTGAGTAATTACCTACGGGTCTGAAACTTCACCAAGTGAAAGCTCTCCCAAAAGTAGGTGAATGAGTTATTTGAGAAAAATTGGCTATCTGCAATACTTTTAGAGATAATTCGCATTTACTCATTTAGAGTAGGTGAGTAATTACCTACAGGTCTGGAACTTCAGCATGTGAAAGCTCTCCCAAAAGTAGGTGAATGAGTTATTTAAGAAAATTTTGCTCTCTGAATTACTCATTTTTAGTAGGCAAGTAATTTAGCCACAGGCCTAATTTAGACATAAAGCCTACCAATAGAATACTGTGGTGCACCCTCTAATATACCTTGCAAACCTGAGAAGGCTAGCTATAATATTTTTTTTCGTTAGAGCGGTAATGGTGAAATCTCTCTACACACCGCGGCTATCCAGTGGATACAATGATTTACTCAACAGTGAGAACCTGAAAGTAGATATTGGTAAGCTATGCCATGACATAGAGGTCTGCAATTTCACTCTGTTATAGCTGACCAAAAATTATGTGAATAACATATTTAAACAAAATACAGTAAATGTAATAGTTTTCACGTTATAACTGATTTACTCAACAGTGATAACCTCAAAGTAGCTATTACTCAGCTATGCAATGAGCTACATGTCTGATTTTTTTCTATGTTATAGCTGACCCAAAATTAGGTGAACAACATATTTAAGCAAAATACTGTAAATGCAATAGTTTTCAAGTTACAACTGATTTACTCAATAGTGAGAACCTGAAAATAGCTATTGCTCAGCTATGCCATGAGCTATAAGTCTATAATGTCACGATGTTATAGCTGACCCAAAAGTAGGTGAACAACATATTTTAACAAAATACTCCAACTGCAATATTTTTCAAGTTACAAGTCATTTACTCAACAGTCAGTACCTGAAAATAGCTATTGCTCAGTTGTGCCATGAGCTACAGGTCTGTAATTTCACTATGTTATAGCTGACCCAAAAGTAGCTGAATAACATATTTACACAAATTTCTGTAAATGCAATAGTTTTCCAATTACAACTGATTTACTCAACAGTGTGAACTTCAAAGTAGCTATTACTCAGCTATGCAATGAGCCACAGGTCTGGAACTTCACTATGTTATAGCTGACTCTGAAATAGGTGAATAACATATTGAAACAAAATACTCTAAATGTAATACTTTTGAAGTTGTAAGTAATTTACTCAACAGTGATAACCTAAAAGTAGCTATTACTCAGCTATGCCATGAGCTACAGGTCTGAAATTTTACTATGTTATAGCTGACCCAAAAGTAGCTGAATAACATATTTATACAAAATTGTGTAAATGCAATAGTTTTCAAGTTACAAGTGATTTTACTCATGATGGAAGTTACTGAAAAGCCCAAAAGGAGCTATTACTCACTTAGCTATTGAGACAGACACCCAAGTTACTCACCATGTTGTAACTATGGCAAAAGTATCTGAATAACATATTTTAACCAAATGCTCTAAATGCAATGCTTTTCAAGTTATAAATGATTTAGTGTTGAGTAAGAATCTCAAAGTAGCTATTACTCAGCTATACAATGAGCCACAGGTCTGGAATTTTACTATGTTATAGCTGCCCCAAAATAGGTGAATAACATATTGAAACTAAATACTCTAAATACAACAGTTTTCAAGTTATAAGTGATTTACTCAACAGCGATAACCTAAAAGTAGCTATTACTCAGCTATACCATGAGCTACAGGTCTGAAATTTTACTATGTTATAGCTGACCCAAAAGTAGCTGAATAACATATTTGCACAAAATTCTTTAAATGCAATAGTTTTCAAGTTACAAGTGATTTTACTCATGATGGAAGTTACTGAAAAGTCCAAAAGTAGATATTACTCACTTAGCTATTGAGATAGACACCCAAGTTACTCACCATGTTGTAGCTATGGCAAAAGTACCTGAATAACATATTTTAACACTAGACCTGTCGCATCGGAGAACCGATGCAAATTGTATCCACCAGAAAGAAAACTCACCAAAGCCATTCTAACATCACTTAACCTTGAAGGAGAAGACCAAGGTGAAATCTGACCATATCAAAAGATTCTTAGCCCATGATTACCTATAGGTTGGTGTCACTCTGCAAACCTCTAGGAATACGAATAAGCAAGATATAAACACTGTTAATTTTGGCAATCCTCATTTGACCTTGAAAGAGGGGCCAAAGGTCAAATCTGAGCACACCAAAAGATTCCCAGGCCATGATTTCGTACAGGTTGGTTTACCATCCCAAACCTCTAGGACCAATAATAAGCGAGTATAAGCACTTTTCATTTGGCTATCCTCGTTTGACCTTGAAGGAGGGGTCCAAGGTCAAATCCAACCACACCAAAAGATTCCCAGCCCATGATTTCCTATAGGTTGGTTTACAATCCCAAACCTCTAGGACCAATAATAAGCGAGTTATAAGCACTTTTAAGTTTGGCTATCCTCGTTTGACCTTGAAGGAGGGGTCCAAGGTCAAATCTGACCACACCAAAAGATTCCCAGCCCATGATTTCCTACAAGTAGCTTTACCATCCCAAACCTCTAGGACCAATAATAAGGGAGATATAAGCACTTTTCATGACTGCGAAGAAACGCCTGTGGCAGCCATCTTGTTTTTCAAAATGAGGCCAAAAATAATCCCAGTCAAGATTTTATAATGAAGAACATATCCTGCGAATTTGAGATCTCTACCTATAATACCCTTTGCTCTAGAGGGCCACCAAAAGTCCTTGTTTAAAGTTGAAAAACGCCTGTGGCGGCCATCTTGTTTTTCAAAATGAGGCCAAAAATATTCCCAGGCAAGATTTTATGGTTATGAATATATTCTGCAAATTTGAGAAGGCAAGCTATAATATTTTTTTTCGTTAGAGCGGTAACGGTGAAATCTCTCTACACACTGCGGTGGCGGCGGCGTAGGCGTAACGAAGTCAAATCCATAGTATCCACCGGATACAAAAATGCTCTAAATGCAATACTTTTCAAATTATAAATGATTTAGTGTTGAGTAAGAACCTCAAAGTAGCTATTACTCAGCTATGCAATGAGCCACAGGTCTGGAATTTTACTATGTTATAGCTGACCCTAAAATAGGTGAATAACATAAGAACTAAATACTCTAAATGCAATAGTTTTCAAGTGATAAGTGATTTACTCAACAGTGATAACCTAAAAGTAGCTATTACTCAGCTATCAGTGTTTCCTGAGCCTCGTTTTTCTGGAGGTCAACTGACCCCCGCTTTTGAAAACCAGGGGTCAATGCAAATTTTTGAGGGTCAGTTAGGCTTGACCCCTTCTAGTTCAACTGCATGGTAGAAAAATAATAGAAAAACAATGCTGAAATACCTCGCAAAGCCGATGTTCCGATTAGAGTTATGAAATGTGGGGTACCATGTATCCCATGGGGTACTTAAAATGGGGTACAAATAATATTCTGCCATATTTTCCTCTATAAATAATGTTTAGATCTTTAGATATGCCCAGTTACTAAAAAGCAATAAATTTGTTTTATTTATGATGTTGATAAAAAAAATTACAGTACATTGTACGTGACTGTATATTCATAAAGATATCTGATCAGTTCACCTGTGTACATCAGGGTAAAGAAAATAGTCAAAAAATAAACTTGACTAAAATTTGTTTATTTACCCCACAAATATAATAATTATTCTGGTTGAAAGACAAATTATTGTAGTTTATTTTGCTTTTTATTTGACAACAAGACCACTGCCGCGGTATGTATCTCCCGCCGAGTACCACAGGGGAAGAAATACTAAATTGAAAATTTTCCCCTTTGCATAGGACACTGTTGTACCATCCTGTGGGGTCAAAAATTCGCTCAAAATCGCTCTATCTCTTACGGTTTTCGAGATATTGACACTTCCTCATTTTTTCGCAAAAATCCAAGATGGCCGCCAGAAGTGGCGAAAATTGAAATTTTCCCCCTTTCCACAGGACACTGTTGTACCACCCTGCGGGTCAAAAATTCGCTCGAAATTGCTCTATCTCTTACGGTTTTCGAGATATTGACACTTTTTCATTTTCCGCTAAAATCCAAGATGGCCGCCGAAAGTGGCGAAAATTGAAATTTCACCCCTTTGCATAGGAGACTGTTGTACCACCCTGTGGGTCAAAAATTTGCTCGAAATTGCTGTATCTCTTATGGTTTTCAAGGTATTGACACTTTTTCATTTTCCGCGAAAATCCAAGATGGCCGCCGAAAGTGGCGAAAATAGAAATTTTTCCCCTTTCCACAGGACACTCTTGTACCACCCTATGGGTTAAAAATTCGCTCAGAATCGCTCTATCTCTTGCAGTTTTCGAGATATTGACACTTTTCCATTTTCTGTGAAAATCCAAGATGGCCACCAAAAGTGGCGAAAATTGAACTTTTCCCCCGTTTGACAGGAGACTCTTGTACCACCCTGTGGATCAAAAATTTGCTCGAAATCGCTCTATCTCTTACGGTTTTCGAGATATTTGTGATTTTTCACATTTTCACTAAAAGTAGCAATTACTTACTTGTACATCGAGCAACAGTTGTAAAACTTAAATATGTTACAGTTCACAAAAAAGTACATGAACAAGATATTTAAGAGAAAATGTGTAGCTGCAATACTTTTGAAGATATAAGCCATTTACTCATTATGGTTATCATTCCAAATTGACCAAGTAGCTATTACTCACTTAGCTATGGAGATACACTTCCAAACCGCTGACCATGTTGTAGCTGTGGAGAAAATAGCTGAACAACATATTGGAACAAAATACTGTAAATGCAATAGTTTGACAGATATAAGTCATATAATTATATTAGGTAAAAGTGCTATTACTCACTCAAAAGTAGGCCAAAGTTCACCAAGCCTTTTCCCACTTAGAATAGGATACTCTTGTACTACCCTGTGGGTAAAAAATTTGCTCGAAATTGCTCTATCTCTTACGGTTTGCGAGATATTTTTGATTTTTGACATTTTCAGTAAAAGTAGCAATAAAGTAGCCATTACTCACTTGTACATCGAGCAACAGGTGTGAAACTTAAATATGTTACAGTTCACAAAAAAGTAGATGAACAACATATTTGAGAGAAATCGTGTAGCTGCAATACTTTTGAAGATATAAGCCATTTACTCATTATGGTTACCATAAAAAATTGACAAAGTAGCTATTACTCACTTAGCTATGGAGATACACTTCAAAACTACTGACCATGTTGTAGCTGTGGAGATAGTAGCTGAACAACATATTGGAACAAAATTGTGTAGCTGCAATACTTTTGAAGATATAAGCCATTTACTCATTATGGTTATCATTAAAAATTGAGAAAGTAGTTATTACTCGCTTAGCTATCGAGATACACTTCCTAACTACTGACCATGTTGTAGCTGTGGACAAAGTAGCTGAACAACATATTGCAACAAAATACTGTAAATGCAATAGTTTGAGAGTTATAAGTAGGGCTGTAATCATTGGTGATTTCTGTAGATCGAGGATCGCCTGTTAGATGCGAGTTGAACTCGAGTAAATGTCACAAATATAAATAAAATGACAATGTCCAAATATTACCATCAAGGATCCGCCATTAATCTATTTAGTACCATTTTATTGCAAGGAAATATATTTTGTTGCCGGTTAAATTGTGCAGATATGTATGAGCACTTTATGGAACAGCCACGTAAATAAGGGAAATAAAAAACCCACCATTGCTCATTGATTTTTACGTCTTTATGGTTAAATAAATTGCAAAAGTGCTATTTTGTAACAAGATTAGTATACCATTATTTATTTCTTAAAACTCGAGTTTAAATTGCGTAAACCGATGTCATTACGACTCGAGTTTCGGTCAACTCGTTACAGCACTAGTTATAAGCCATATAAATATATTAGCTAAAAGTGCTATTACTCACTCACAAGTAGGCCAAAGTTCACCAAACCCAAAAAATATTGAAGAGCAAAAAAATTCATTAGGACAACTAATTTACCAAAAATGTGTAACTGTAGTAGTTTCAGAGGAAACTGCGTGACACACTCACACGCACGCACATACGCACGCACGCACACACATGGTGCAAATTATAATCTCCCGCCGGCGAGCCGGGCGGGAGATAAAAATCCATTGAGTGGTTCCAAAGTTATACTGTTTTTGCGAATATTTTTGAATTTCACAGCTAGTATTTTCCGGGGTTAAAAATTCAAGAGTTTCCGAGATTTAGTAGAACGTGTCTCCTAATACACAAGGTATTTGTCATCATTCGGAGACGTTGTTTCCAATTATTTCCTTGCAGAGATCACATTTTCCTTCGTATGACGTTTCGAATAAGATTTGCTAGGGTACATTCTAACACTGGTCATTTAAGATGGATTTCATCTGCGTAGCTCTCGCCTTACAAGAAATTTTAAACTATACAGCTTACTTTCAGTGCTGTTTTATTGCATGTATATCTACGCTTTCAGTAAAAAATCTTGCGTCTAACTGAATAACCCGAATGCGCATGCGTGACCTTGTAACCTCGCGAACTCTTCACCTCTCGACCTTTTGATACCACGCATGCGCAGTGACAAGTAAACAGCAGGAAATCGGCCATTTTTGTTTTGAAATTGGAATAAATAAAGAATTGCTTCATATATAGACGAAATATCAATGTTTCTTTTTACAAATACTTCTGCGTCAGTCTGACTCCCTGGTAAATAATATGTGCGTAAATCCCTTGATTTCGGCGTAAATTTAGGCACGTTTGTGTGTAAACGGAAACACTGGCTATGCCATGAGCTACAGGTCTGAAATTTTAGTATGTTATAGCTGACCCAAAAGTAGCTGAATAACATATTTACACAAAATTCTCTAAATGCAATAGTTTTTAAGCTACAAGTGATTTTACTCATGATGCAAGTTACTGAAAAGTCCAAAAGTAGCTATTACTCAATTAGCTATTGAGATAGACACTCAAGTTACTCACCGTGTTGTAGCTATGGCAAAAGTAGCTGAATAACATATTTTAACAAAATGCTCTAAATGCAATACTTTTCAAGATATAATTGATTTAGTGCATGATTACATTAATTTTAATGCATTAAAAATTATTCTAAAAATTCATAAAAAAATAATTAAGAAAGATCCAGGTCTGACACTCACACAAGGGAATCTACTTATGACCTAGTACATATGTGCAAAATATCAGAGAAATCCGTGCAATAGTCACTGAGAAAATTGTGATAAAGTGTTAACATTTTCATACTTGGGGTGGGGGGCAAACAGACGAACAAACAGATATGCATGCCTTGAACAAATTTTCATGCTAGGTAGATAAGCTATCTTTTAAAAAAAACAGCATGTCTCTGGGCCTTGTAGTTTCGTCGGAGAAGTCGCTCACGCGTACGTGTACATACACGCCGCAGAGTGATGGCGTAATGCCAGCTGACTGACAAGTCAGCTGACATAAAAAGGAATTTGTTATAGAAATAGACAACGACGAGCGAGGTGTTATAGGAGATTTTACAACGATTAGCGATATTAGGATCACGAAGGCGAAGCCTGAGTGATTCTAATGTGCTAATCGTTGTAAAATCTCCTATAACACCGAGCTCGAAGTTGTCTATTTCTATTCTAACATGACATTTTAAAATTATCTCATAAAAATTAGTTTTGAAGCTATTTTGTACAAAAATATACGAATATTCTATAAAGATTATTTATCAAATGGTGCAGTTGAAATATTGGAAGAGCCACAAATAAAATAACCCTTTCTTTGTTAAACCTCCTTAAAATTTTGTACATTCATATCAGTATATTCTATTTTCAAATGTAAGAATCCATAAATGTCGTATTTACCATTATTTGTTTATTTAATAACAAAATCCAAGCTGTTACTTGAAGTTTTCTTTTTGCGGAGCGGCATTGTGAGCGATAAAATAGAACTAGGGATGTTATGCAGGGTTTTACAGAGCAACTTTTCGCGTCTTAGCCAATCAGAATCGCGGACACAGCCGTGTCATGTTAGAATTATACTTTACTGCCTTGCTACCAATTATCGCCGGCTACCAATTATCGCCACCAGAAAGTAAAATGTTTATATTTCAGTAATGGTCACATATTTTGAAAGCTTTTTGTTGTGTATTTATTTCATTCAATTTGGAAATTGTTTCACATTATATGCCAGATTTGGGATGTTGCTTTGGTGTTATATCTATTTGAATTCTGTCTGGCGATAATTAGTACCCGGCGATAATTGGTAGCAAAGCAGTATAGTGCTAATTGGACAAAATGATAGTGGGCGAAAATACGAGATACTTTGTTAAAACTGCTGCAAATATAGTGGTGGTGGACCAATTCATACCCTCAATTTTCTTGAAGATTTATAATTTTTCATAGAGAAGAGGTTTACTGCTCAGCCAGTGAATTTTGTCACCCCAGTGAATTTCGTCACCTGCATTTTATGGCAATATTAAAGAATTTTTCCTGTGAACTTTCGGCATACATGTATACCTTGTTGCTGAAAGCAGCTATTTAATTTATTTAAATATGAATGCTGCCTATCCTTGAGCATTTTTACGGCAGGTGACGAACTTCACTGGGGTGACGAAATTCAATGGCTAAGCAGTACCACATCATAGACTGCATCAGTTACATTTGTAATTTATTGTTTAACTGTGATTGTTTTGGATAAATTTGGGGGTGGGCGTGAATTGGTCCACCACCACTAGCAGATAATTTTTCATGTGTAAACAGAAGTAATGTATATAATTTATTCCTCTATTTCCTGTAATAATTCCCACATATAAATGTGTTAATATAGAGTACTCATGTAAATTAATTTTAGCAACTTCCTGGTTCCTCTGTCACAGGTTAGTTTGTTTACCCTAACAATATGCTCCCGCATGTGATTTACCAAACAGAAGATATTACAGGGCTACTGCGGGGGGGGGGGGGGGGTTGTGTCACTGTACCTCACCTATCTGTCCAATTTACACAGGGTAGTGTGGAGGTTATATTCATGAATTTTGTTTTAAAATCTCATGCCACTCTACTACTGCACTGTAGAGGAAAAAATAATATAGTAACCAGTGAAATAAGTAGAAGATAACTGAAAATTACTGTAACTTTAGGTGTAGTACTCCCCAAATTACTTCCGGTTCCCAGGTGACTCTTTAGAGTCACCTCACCCTACATGATGCAAATGGACGAACGGGCCACTCGAGTACCAACTTCAGCAGTTACTTGCGGCCACTAAACCTTAATTGTGTCCGGAGAGTTTTACGGATGCATTATAAAACCCGGAATCGGAATTTTTTTCCGGAATAGCAGCACTTGCCGCACCTCTATGCTGATTGGCTCTTGAAAAGTATGGGGGCAGGGCTTATGTCCTACACACCTTTGATAAAACCCCTGAGTATAGCAGCCTATTTTAGTCTGATGTAAAGAGGACATTTAGTGTTTTTCATTATTCCATCTCATTTGTGAATATAAAATATATGTTATAAATGAAAAAGTTTTTACAATAACCCCTACTTTCAAATGTGGTCACTCCTTTAAAGGTGAAATATTGTAACAATATCCACTGTAATACATATTGTTTTTTTTCCGGAATAGCACCTCTTACTGCACCTCCATGCTGATTGGCTCATACATACATAGATGTGGGCAGGAATTAACTCCTTGCCAACTTTTCACACCCCTTTAGTAGGTGATAAGATAATTGATAAGGAGTGTACAGAGTATGTAAACTATAAATGAAATAGCTGTTTAAAGTTCAAATATTTTGATGTTTTGCATTGGAACTAGATTAGAACATATCATAAGACCCCTTTGAAGCAACTTATTTATTTTAATAAAAATTTAATGGGGCAGGAATATACATACTTGTATATTACATGGCACTTGAAGATGAACGTAGAAATTTTCTGGAATAAAGAACACTAACAACAAGCCTTTGCAACCAGTCACCTTGTTTATTAAACAAAACATTTCGAACCCTCATAATTCCTTGTTAGTGTCTTATCAATAATTCAAATTTATAAATATAGAAAATCCTTTTGAATAATTGATTATTCAGGCTCTTAAAAGTATGGGGATAGAGCTAAATAGTATCTCACACTTTCTACCCACACTCTGGCTTACAGCAGGGTAAACCATGAGAAAACCTTGGGTGCTATGGCCGTGAATTCTCGAGTTTAAAGTATTTGATCTTCATCGAGACATCCATTTTATAAAATATTGCAAAAAAATACCAGGGGAAATCTGTGTCCGCATATCTTCCATGAATGTTAATGACTTGGGTCCTATGGCCGTGAGTTCTTGAGTTTAAAGTATTTGATCTTCATCGAGACGTCCATTTTATAAAGGATTGAAAGGAAATCCCAGGGGAAATCTGTGTCCTCATATCTTCTCATGAATATTAATGACCGCACCTTATATTTTAACACCGCACTTTACCACACCATTTTACCGCACCTCATATTTCAACACTGCACCTCGACACACTTTTTTTGGAATTCCAGAAAATATAATGCAACATTTTTCAGGTAGATTCCAATGGAATGATTTAAGTTATTCTAATGGTACTTTTATAGTGCTTCATCTCCATCTAAGGTGCATAATGCCATAAATCAGAGATATAATCATTAAATCAGAAACATCGCAGGGGTCGGCAACACAGAGAAAGAGCTAGACTTTCACCAAGTCCTTTTGTCTTTTGTGAAATATATGGGTACTTATGGCTTTTGAAGAAATAGCCAGCCCTGACAAAAGAACTTTTCTCACTCCCATCAGGAAGTGACTGCCTAGTGTTAAAAAAATAACTAAAGAACTCAGGAATTCCTGTGCACTTTTCAAGCCAATAAAGTAGCCCCATTAGCTTTTATATCCATAGCAGAGTTATATTTTAATCCAACAGAAGTTTTTGCCAGAATACTGGTATATGTAAAATATAACCCCCACAAACTCTGTGGGACTTCTCATTCCCATGTACTTAAATACTCTTTCAAGAGAATGTGCTATTTGTCAGTACAGTATCATGTATGTCCAAATAAAAAGGGGAATTGAGGTGTTCAGTATTTTTTATGTTTTGTAGTATAAAATTATAGTCGTGGTTTTTTGAATAATTTCTTGCGCAATTTCACTAATGTCCCCAAGATATACAACTCAAATACTTTTTTACAAATTTTTATGAAACTTTCTTCTATTAATACCTTTATAGGTTAAACAATAATTGTCACAATTTTGAAGTCTTTTTTATAAATGAATTTTTACAGCATATTTCATTACAATTGGGGTTTGAAGGTATATTATCAATTTACCAGATCTAGTTGGTGAGGAAAAAACAAATCAAGGGAAAATACCTACTGGTAAAATATCTCCCAGGAAAAATACCTCCGGAAACAATATCTCCTTGAAAGAATAGCTCCTGCATAATTTGTATTCTGGAAAAAATAAAACAAAATTAATTTTTTTACATACGTATACATGTATACCACAATGAGATGAGGCAAATAAAAACCCATCTTTGGAATTGAAAACACATGCTTTATTTATTTATTTGGGTTTTATGCTGCTTTCAACACTGTACAGGTCATATCACAAGAGGTAGTTTTGTAGGCAGAGGAAACTAGGGGTGCAACAGGGTGCCTGGTTACCCGCAAACAGAGTTCAAAGTGGCGAAGCGAGTAACCCAAAAAATATTAAATATAGCATATATAGATAGATAGATGGATAGATAGAGGGGGAAAGGGGGAGATATAAGTTTATTTCATTTCTGTACATAAAAAAAAACTACAATTTCACTATAACAATGTACATTATAATACCAAGAACATTGACTATGAACAGAAACTAATGAAATGGAAAGAGCTGAAGCCAAGCTTATCGAGGCTGTTCCCAAATGACTCATCCGGAATACATAATATTACTATTACTACAACATAGTTACAAATTAGGAGTTATTTTAGCATGTATGGTTCATATTGAAGATTATATATTTGTGCAAGATAATGTTAATTACACATTAATAAACAATAAATTATGAATACTCAATATATTAGTAATTATCTAAATATGTTGATTGTAGTACTTTTTAAAACTTGACTAACAGGTTACATTCTTTTAGATCATCATCAAGAGCATTCCATAACTTAACACCTAAAATTGATAAACACCTGGATTTTACCCTGCTTTTTGAAAATTGCACTATAAAGTTATTTTGTTTTCTTGTTATATATCTCTTGTCTTTTTTTGGTACAAAACAGTTCCTGTAGATTGATCGGTAACTCCATGTTTTTGGCTTCAAACATTAATAACAAAATTTTTAATTTAACCAGATCTAGAAATATCCATGAGATACTTCGATAAACCTTAGTATTCTGTCAGATTTTATTAACTGATGTTAGTTTTTTGACATACTTTTCCTTATTTATACAGATATTAACATTATTTTTTGCAATGTTTTGTTTACATCATCAACCATCTCATGTTTGCTTCTCCGCTACTTCCACTGGGTGACAAATAAAACACAGTTAACCGAATTCGGATCCGGATCAGTTCTTTCAAGACGAATACCCGGTGTCATGTTTTCTAACAAAATCACAGCCCTAGAGGAAACCAATACATACATTTGCTCAAGGTTCTGTACTGTACACTGCAGATGGTAAGCAACAACCAACTTTCCCAGATAACCAACCACAGCAGTGGGAGTAGAGTGCGCTGCCACTACACCACCATGGCAAAACATACTAAATGTGTACAAATAACATCTAATAACATCAACATGATACAGTTTAGAATTTGTCAGTGGTAGAACTGAAAGGGTAGTTTTTTCTTAAAACTAGTGGAAAATATTATTTATTTACAAAACTGTAATATGTAGAGTGGTTTTAGGCAAATATTGTACTTCCTTAGTACTGAGTACACTACTCCAAATTACACTACTCCAAATTATTGCCACCATCTTGTATTTTGGCGGAAATGGAAAATGTCATTTATCTTGAAAACTATAACAGATACAGTGACTTTGGCCGCACTGCAGAATAAAGACTACTCCTTTAATGTCTGTGAAT
The DNA here is from genome assembly GCA_964017235.1 of Sabellastarte sp. h YS-2021. Lineage (NCBI taxonomy): Eukaryota > Metazoa > Annelida > Polychaeta > Sabellida > Sabellidae > Sabellastarte > Sabellastarte sp. h YS-2021. The sequence goes on along the minus strand of OZ024929.1, from coordinate 75,751,607 downwards.
AATTTAGAATTTTCTTATTTTCGGCTGCTATCTTGAAAAATGCAGTTTATCTTCAAAACCATGCAGTTTTCCAGTAGATACATCTTGCATCTGGCCACAGATGCATCCTTGGTCTAGTTAAATTGCTTGTTTTTATTTCTTGGGAGGCATTTTTTCAGTGATACAAAATATGCAGAAGGCATTTTTCCAGGGGATATTTTTTCCAAGACTCATTTTTCCACACACCACAAAACATTTTAAGCAAACTTGACATTGTATTTTGTTAATAATCTTTCAACTGGAATTTATAGTCTAATAGGGATGTTCCACTAAGCTGATCTCCCTCTCTGATATATTTCAAGTCCTGAAAATAGTCTATTTGGAAGGTTTGGGAAGTCAAACTTTTCATTTCGAAGGTCCATAAACAATAATTATAATGTTGGACAGCCTTCAGGACTGGCCTGGAACCAATGGTTAAACTTTAGGTGGAGATGAACCGTTTGTGTCCCTGATAAATTCATACTGTTTAAATTTGTCAAAAGTTTTCTGTGATCCTCTACAATTATTAGCAATTCTAAAGCTCTCTTTATAAAGTTTTTATATCAATCTTTTTCATCCTAATTTGGTATTGGCAAGGCTTTCATAAGGTGTGAAAGTGATTCGGGAAGATTTGGGAACCAATCAAAAGGTTTTTAGTACCAATCAAAATGTCACTTGGAAAGCTAATGTAAAATTCCACCCTCTTTATCCATGGATCATAACCAATTTAAATTTTTCCAATTAATTAGGGACAAGGTATTCAATACAATTGCAAATATGGAACAGTCCTCTTAGGGACTTTTACCTATTTCTACAATACATTCAAAACCATGGGGATTTATAACCTTAAAACTAAAACAAGGCAATATTCATACAAATACTCTGGGAACTATCACACCTATTTAATTCATTTACATACTAGTAGTAATAGATGAGTTGCTATTACTACTCATACTTTTTACTCTGGTGTTCTCAAACTAAATCTTTTAGCGAGTATATAAATAACCGGCTTCCAAGTGTGGCTGTATACCTGCATTTGAGTTCTACAATAGCAAAAATCCACAGTTAGAAACCCAGCATGATAGCTGTGGCAGCATGCTTTCAAGAGGGAAAATCTCCATCATAAATAACAGTATGTAAATATGATGGGGATTTCTCCATACTTTTGTGCATACAATCTGCATAAATGTATCCCTCATTACAGTTGAGGCTAAATGGGTGGCACAAGTCTTTGTTTTTTCAGTGACTACCCACCTTACTCCAGAATGCTTGTGGTACTCCTGTATGTTTCTAATATTCAGGTTACTGGTTGATACAAATACAAAGACTTGGAGCAAGTCTGAGAAAGAGTGAGACAAAACCAGAAAAAACTAGAGTGATAGATAGATAGATATTGATTTCAACAGAATCTTTACATTGTACAGTTATAAATAGTAGTGATGGGAATCGCCTCAAGTTGCATGGTCGATTAATCGTCCATTTTTCTGAGCGATGATCGAGCCATAATCGAATCCAATGTAGGCTATAGCAGGAAACACATTCCGGGATGAAGTATATGTTGATGCGGTAGGAATAACGTTGTTTCGACGTTTAGAATCTACCGAAAACGCTCACTTCCTGTAAATATGGCGGCAGATATAAACAAACCAAAAATTCGTGACAAATCTGTTAAATTATTGAGAAAAAAGCCTAAAATACTTGTAAATAAAGCGTGGATATGTAGACACATCACTAAATATTATGAAATCTTCAAGGATAATGATGAATCGATGTACACTTCTTCCGGATCGATCATCGCTATTACAGTGAATTTCGACCAACCATTCGATGTCTGTAGACAATCGTTCCACCACTAATAAATAGACAATATACAAAACATTAAGGGTGTGAACGGAAAACCGGACGTACCGGTTGTTATTTGGTCATGAGGTATCTGTAAACAACCGGTAGAACATGAAGATATCCGAATGTCACATAATTATAGAGACCAAGCATCTATAGACTAAGAATATACATTCCAGACTCAAAAAAAGTAAATAACACAACTTCTTAACACTTAAATCACTTCACAAAACTCACGTTTACTTCCATATTGTTTCATGCATTTCTACGTCATGTATTGAATTTCGTCATCATGACGTATAGCGTTTACTAAATGCCGTAACAAATAAAAGCTCACTGTATAATATTGCATTAAATTTTGAGGATTTTTCCCCAAAAGAATGGCTAGTGACAGGAAATTGATTGAATTTTGGGGGAAAAAACGTAGGAATACATCAAGAATATGGGATTATTTTGGATTCTATGAAGATGATGAGAAAAAAATTTTGAAAAATGAAGCAATATGTAAAATATGCAAGGTTGGGCTAAAATATACAGGGAGTACAAGCAACTTGCTGTACCATGTATCCAGCTGTCACCCAGAGAAGAAGTTAACAGGGGAAGATCAGCATGAACCAAGTAAGCAGACGACTCTTTTTGCCTACCAGGTCAAGAAACCTTACAGTTTTGAATCAGCACAGGCTCAAAAACTACACCTTAAGGTGGCAGAATTTATTGTTGAGCAGCTTTTGCCAATGACCATTGTTGAAAAACCAGCATTTAGGGAACTTGTGGAAGCTCTGGATCCTCAATACAAAGTATTGTCAAGAGCAAGTTTGATGAGAAAATTTATTCCAAAGATGTACGAGGAAACAAGAGATAAAATTTTGAGTGATGTCAAAGATTTATCAGGAGCAGGTGTAACAACTGATGGGTGGACATCATTAGCTACACAGGGCTATGTAACTGTCACTTTACATTTTATAGACAAGGAGTGGAACCTGAAATCCGTAGTTCTTGAAACAAAGGAGCTCAAAGGATCTCACACAGCTGACCATTTGAAAGATGCATTACTGTGCACTTTCAATGACTGGAATCTTAGTGATATCCACATTGCAGGTGAATAATTTATTAAATGCAAACAAATATGTTCTTTTCTTTAACTATGCTCCCACAGTTTTTGCCTTCAAACCTCAAAGGTCACTGGTTCAAATCTCAGCACGGGCACTTCATGTTGGTAGTTACTTGCCAATTCCCGCAATATGACCCTGGCTGTTGAAAGCGGTGTAAAATAAAAATAAATCAATCCACGTACTAACCAGGGCAAGTACTGCTTAGTGCTTAACTTAAGTAATTACATAAGAACCGGTTGGTCCACAATGAAATTTACTAGTCATGGTCTCATTGTGACAGGCCCTCATTATTGTCCATGCATAGTCAGATAACCAATACAGTTTCTTTAGTATATACATTATACGTTAAAATAAATTAAACAAATAATGAACAAAATGAAACTTAAGAAGAAAACATTAAAAAATAAAACAACACAAAAAAATATGCAAAACTGCTTACATGATAAATTTAATTATTTTTCTGACAGGAGTTACTGACAATGCAAAAAATGTGGTCAATTGCTGGGAACTCCTACAAAAACCTTGGATACCTTGCCTTGGACATAACCTGAATTTGGCTGCCAAAAAGGTCATGTCAGTTGACACTGTATCTCGAGTTGTGGCAGCAGTAAGGAGGATTGTAACTCATTTTCATACCAGCACCTTGTCAGCAAACAAATTGAAGGACAAACAGGCACTATTGGGAATTCCAGAACACAAGTTGATCCAAGATGTGGAAACCAGATGGAATTCCACACATGATATGCTGGCTCGAATGCTTGAGCAGCAGGTTGCAGTCACAGCTGTAATGTTTGAGGGTTCCAAGTCTCTTAAAGACTTGTCCCTAGATGCTAGGCAGGTCTTCGTCATGGAGGAGTTGGTTACTTTACTCTCGCCATTGAAGGAAATTACTGCAATGATGAGCAGTCAGAGTAGTGTAACAGTATCAATCATTGCCCCAACACTGAACAAAATTGAAAGATTCTTCCAAACTAATGAGTCTGATTCCAAATTTGTAAAAGACTCAAAATCTGCAATTTTGAATGACCTCGGAAAAAGATATAAAGGAGAAAGTCAGTCACTGATCAACATGGCTGCTTTTCTTGACCCCAGATTTCGGGCCCTTCAATTTTTGAACAGTGATCAAAGAGATCAGATTCATACTGATATGTTGTCCACACTTGAGCTGTCAATAATTGCAGAAGGTAACCCAAGTGTCAAGCAAGAAATAGATATCCAAACTCCTCAAGTCCAATCCCAGTCTGAGACTGCTAAAGTCAAACATGAGCCAAATGGTGAGGTCAAACAGGAGCAAGGTACTGTAGCCCCTCCTGCCAAACGTGTCAAAACTGAAGAGCTGACTAGTACATCATTTTTTGATGACATCATTATTACTCAGGTAGAAAGTGGCCGTGTCCTGACTCCCATTGAGATTGCTAGAAAAGAATTAGACAGGTATTTGGCTGAACCCCTTTTCCCTCCAAATATGTCTGACACTGAGAAAAAGGCAAGTATGGCCCAATTCAATCCCCTGATTTGGTGGAAGGCCCATGGTTACTGTGTTCCAACCTTGGCCCTCCTTGCAAAACGAATTCTCTGTGTTCCAGCAACTTCCACACCTTCTGAGAGGGTATTCAGTGTGGCAGGTAACCTTATTACTAAGCAAAGATCCATGTTAAGCCCAGAAAATGCTGATCGCATGATTTTTTTGAATATGAACTATAAACAATATAAGCAATATTGAAGATATTCTGGTACTGCAGTGAACTCTATTCAGCTGGTAGATAAGTTAGTTTTTTCTGTGACATTTTGTAATTTGGACATGTTACAAGAACTCCTACTATCTAGAATGAGGTCAGTTTGTAAAAATTTAGTTAAAAAATATCTGTGGATGCTGAGTAAAATACTGACTGTGTTGGTGGTTTATATGCCAATGAGTGGTGTAACTACTCCAGAAATTCTTAATTTCATTAATTTCTAATGATAAACAGTTGACTGTTTCAATTAAAATATGTTGGGTGAATATTTTTTTGTTTTAATAATGTTTTCACAACCTTAATTTTGTTCCCACACTAAACACCCCTCTGCTTCTCCTGTAAGTTTTACGGTTTTACCTATGCTCACCTGTGATTGGCCAGTTTACAGGTGCCCTTGACCTTGCAGAGAAACATCAAGACTGTACATTATGCTCAAGTTAAAGTTGTTTTTAGTGATGAATTTGACAAACAGTACATGAATATTGGATAATATGTGCTTTAATGCTGAAATAAAGTCTCAGGTAAGTGTTATTGAAGATTTACAATTACCGCGGAACACAACCGGAAATTTCCGTTTTTCGTCTGTTTTTGTAAACAGACATTCGGTGATGTAAACTTCAAACGGTACCACCCTTACAAAACATTTAAATTGGATGAGTATTAATGTCTTCCAAAAATTAGTAATAAAATGAAACAATACTACGAATAAGAAAAAACACTAAGAATAAGCAGAAAGATAATAGCATGCAATTAGTTGTACAACGAATAACTGATGTAAAGGTATTAAAGGAAGTATAACACTTATCTAGTTTAACCCCTTATGCTTAACTAAACATTACTTGATAATATGATTTATAACTTCTAGTACACAATTTAAAAAGTAATAAAGAAATGAATATATACCTCATCAAAACTTGAATCAATCTCTATTAAATTGAATAAATTTAGTCAAATGTTAGAAAATTAATTTTAAAAATCAAGTCATATACTTGCAATTTAGGTTTAGTTACTTTATATCAAACTTGTACTCACTGAAAATAATTTTTTCATACAATTTCTTAAAATGACATAAAGATTTAGCACTTATAATGTTACTTTCAAGCCTATTCCAAATTTTACTCCAATTACTGAGACACTCATTGATTTTGCTTTTATTCTTGCATATTTTGTTAGGAATTTGTTACCTCCCCTGAGATTATAAGTAAGTTTCAATATAATTTTCAAATAATTCTTGTAAATTTGCTGGTAATAATTTGTTTCTATCTTTATACATAACTATAGCAGTTTTAAATTTCACCAGGTCTAAAAATTTTATTATCTTACATTAAAAATACAACACATTTGTATGATCATTAAGGGACCACGGTGGCAGAGTGGTAACACTCTCGCCTCCCATCTCTGAGGCCGGGGTTCAGTTCACGGCTCCACCTCAAGTGGTAAAGCTGGCAGTGGCTTGCCATTGGTCAGCAGTTTACAGTACAGAACCTTGACCAACTGTATGTACTAGTTTCCTCTGCCCTTGCAACTATCCATCGTTATATGACCTGAACAGTGTTGAAAACGATGTAAAACCCCAAATAAATATATAAATAAGTATGATCATTAAATCCTACATTGTTTATTAAATGAATCACCTTCTTTTGCAATATACAGATAGGTTTTACATTTGTTATATATGTATTTCACCAAACTTCTGTACAATAATTGATGTAGGGTAGGAACATGGAACAGTACAGTGTGTATAGTGAGTTTCTAATTAGAAAATTTTACTTCTTGTTCTTACTGAGATTGTTTTACATAATGTATTTCTTAGCATGTATATCTGTTGTTTCCAATTCAACTTTTCATCTATAAGTACTCCGAGAAACATTGTAGCAGACACTCTATCAATTGTGTGATTATGAATAGTAACCTGAAAAAAATTACATGACATTTTACTCTTACTGAAAATCATGTAAATTGATTTAGTTACATTCAGTGATAACTTGTTGATATAAAAACAATAATTTAAGCTTGTTTAAATCCCAACTTACTGTATTAGCCATATCTAAAATATTGTCACCTGAAAAAAAGCATGGGTATCGTCTGCAAAAATAATCAATTTAAGTACTTCAGACACTTAAATTATATCATTTATATATAATATGAACAATTTAGGTCCTAAAATGGATCCTTGTGGCACGTACACCACATAGAACATCTAAAAAAACTTGATTCAGTATTATCTATTTTACACCACACCACATATTATCTATATTACACCACATAGAACATCTAAAAAAACTTGATTCAGTATTATCTATTTTACTTAAATAACTATACAACCAATTATATACCCCAATGCCCCTAATCCCCTAATGCCATGAAATTCCAATTTTTCAACAAACTTTCATGGTCTATACACTCAAAACCCCTGAGAAATATTAATTTGTCAAAACGGTGCCTAAAACAACAAACTTCCCAATTGACAAATATAAACTTGTCATTTTCTTGTTGGTCAAATTAACTGACAAAGTTATGACAAGAAAATAACCCTGGTAGTCCAATTAAATTGTCGTTTTTGGCACCTGTCACTGGCCACATTCTTATAAAATTAATTTTAAGTGCACTTATTTTCTTGTTATAAGTTTCTGGTTAATTTAACCAATAAGATATGAACTTTTGACTATCATTGAACAAGAAAATAGCATTTGAATTTGCCATTTAGGAAACTCGTTGTTTTAGGCATCATTTTGACCAATTAATAATTTTTAGTGTAGTGTCAAACGCTTTTTTCAACTCAATAAATATTCAAATAGTGTTTTTTCTTACTGGTTATGTTTTCTTTTAAATCAATAATAGCCAATGAGGTAGATCTGTTAGACCTGAAGCTATATTGGCCTTCACAGAGTATGTTACATTTACTTATAAATTTGTCTAATCTTAAGCAGAATAACTTTTCTAACAGAGTAGAGAACTTAGGTAATGGTTTAGCAATGTGGCATATTTTTTTGACAATTGACAAATCAGTATTGTCATACCCAGTTGATGTCTTGCTCTGGAAGATATTTACAATGTCAATTACTTCCTTTCCACATACACTTTCTAGAAACATTGACAAGGAATTGTTGTTATTCAAGTAGTTATAAATGTTAGCAATTTTATCACACACTTTTATATGTTTGGCTAGATTTGGGCCTACGTTCACAAAGAAATTCACTGAATTTATCTGTTATTTCAGATTTCTGAGATATAACTATGCCATTATCTTCAAACTCTTTTCGGCAACATGTTTCATTTAATATGCCACGTAGACTTAATGTTTTTAAGTTTTACTAATAACTTATTATAGTACATTTTTTCAGAATATCTAAGTATTGTGGTAAATTTATTCTTATACACTTTGTACTTTACTAATACATTTGCATTTTGTGATTTGATAAACTCTTTATACAATTTATTCTTTTTCTTGCAGGTATTTAATAGCCCCTTGGTTAACTATGGTTTACTATTATGTACCTTAGTAACAGCCTTTTTAAGTGGACAAGACCTATCATACAATTCACAAAACTTCTTTACAAACCCATAATAAGATATATTTACATCATCACATCATCAGAGTGGATATGCTTTTACAAAGAGATAGGTTTTTAACTTCTTCCTGAATGAGGTGAGAGATTTGGCTGGGTGTACATCATCAGGCAAATCATTCAAAATCCTTGGGGCATCGTATGCAAAGCTGAGGCTGAAATGCTTTATAGTCTTATATATTGATGAAAAATGTGGGACCTCATCAACTTTTGTTTCATCAGTTCAAGGCTTGTTTGAATGATATCCATACATCAATCATGGATGTTTGAAGAAAAAAAGCCCAAATAAAATCCTGAAAAGGCAGAGTTCATATAGTCTTTGGTTCAATGGATAAGTACAAGTGGCACAAAGATTCCTTCCCTGTGAACATTTTCGGAAACTTCCTCTCTCCAACTAATGTTGTTCAAAATCTGGGCATATTGTTTGACTGAAAATTTAGTTTCACCAATCATGTAAATTCTGTGATTAAATCCTGTTTTGTCAAGCTATGTGATTTGCATCATATCCAATGCTTTCTCTCATATGATGTCTCAGTCACGGTTGCAATTGCATTGGTCAGCAGTCATTTGCATTATTGCTTCCATGGGTTAGATAGTTTGCCTTCTAAGAATATCACAAGGTTCCAGAATATCCAAAATTGTGTGGCACGCTTTATCTTTAGTGCGTCTACATTTTCTCATGTCACTCCCTATGTAAACTTTATAGTCTCTTCACTGGCTTCAAGTTAAACAACAAATAATCTTCAAAACCCTGGTACTCGTATATAAGTACCTCACCCTGTGAAGTAAGTACTTTACCCCTTATTTATCTTTAAATACATCTGCTGTTAAAACAAGACATGTCAATCCAGAAAAGATGTCTTTTTTACAACTCTTCAGTTCATAAATCCAAACCCAGTAAACATTTGAAATGTTTTTAAATGGTTTAAACATTTATAAAATATTTTTAAAATCTATTTTATCTCTATCTTATGGTTTTTTTAAACGTTTCCAAGAAAACGTTTACACTGTTATGTTTAAAAAACTTTTTCTAAACATTATATATACAAACTCAAAAAAAACTCAAAATAACTCAAGAAGATAGGTTTGACTGGAATGATTTTTAAACATTTACAAAAACGGTAAAAAATGAACATTATGCTGGAAATTTTTTTTTCAAACACTTGTCATGACATGGTTTAAAACAGTACACATAATTTTTTTTTAAAAACATTGTTGATCAAATGTTTTCCCAAAAAGCTTTTGGGATAGGATAAAACAGACCCAATCTTCATGCACTAGCTGATAGTGGTCACAACTTGAAGTATTCTAGAATGACACCTCCAACACCCAACCAGGAACATCAGAAATTCAATGAGCGTAACATAATCAATGGTGTCAAACTGTTGATTAGTCCAGGAGAACAACATTATCAACATCACCTCTAGCAAGAGCAAGATGGACTTCATTCTTAATTGACAGCAGTCAATGACAGTCAATTGGATATGACACGCATGATCATTTAACTGGGAAGCCACTACATGTTCAATAAGTTTAGAGATGAAGTCCAAGACAGAGACAGGTCGGTAGTTTTTAATTCATCAAGTAGTAGTGATGCCTACGATTTTTTGTATTGGGATAGGGCTAATATAAACTAGAAAAAATGTGTTTGCTAACAAAAACAAAGCGTCCCCTAAGGTTAAATGCAATATAATATAAAGTAGAAAAAGGTTTTTGGAAATAAAAACATATAGCGTTGACAGAAGAAGTGAAAGTTAAGCAGACAATGTGGAGGTTTATGCATTAACATGAAAGAAAAATTTAAGCTTTATTTTGTTAATTTAATAAATGACATAGTTTGTAATAAGAGTAGTTTTAAAGGAGATATAAGGCAAAAACACAAAATGGGCTATTTTTTTACCCTAGTTTGACCAATAAGAGGGGTCAGGGGGTAAATCTGACCGGCTATCTAGACTCTTTGCATATGGTTTTCCAAAACCTCTTAACACATTCTAAAGCTCTAAAAGCAATAATAAAGGAGATATAAGGCAAAACCACAAAATCGGCTATTTTTTTTACCCTAGTTTGACCGATAGGGGGCGTCAGGGGGTAAATCTGACCGGCTATCTAGACTCTTCACATATGGTTTTCCAATACCTCCTAACAAATTCTAAAGCTCTAAAACCAATAATAAAGGAGATATAAGGCAAAATGTCAAAATCGGCTATTCTATGACCCCAGTTTGACCCCTACAGGGGAGGGGGGGGGGGGGGTTGGAGAGAAATTTGACTTGCTTTCTAGACTCTCCACATATGGTTTCCTACTACATCCCAATACACTTTATGGCTCTAAATGCAATACTTAAGAAGATAATAGGGGGTTCACATGATTTTTTAAGCTTTCTGGTAGGTACCCATAAATCAGTCAATTTTCATCGGATCACCAACAAAATTTAATCAGCTTGCATTTTGGATAGAGTAAACATGTGTGTAAAATTACCAGGCTCTGCAGTCAGTAGATTTTGCTGAGCAGCGATGATGGGCAGGTGTACCCCCAAAAAAACTATTTTATGATCATGTGACCTTTATAAAGATCAAAGGTCAAATTTAAGCATGTGGATAAAATTTTCCCATGCCTAAGGTATACAGTGTTCACCGCTTAGCAAAATATGTTGTAGCACCGCAGGGCCTTGGGCAAAAAAAAGTTGTAGGCCCGACCAAAAAGTTGCAGGCCTGGCTAAAAACTCGAAAGAAATGCTGATTGCAGATGTAATTTATATATTTCAGCCTACTAAGTTCTCAAAGCTAATACCCACACTAAATAAACTACATATTCACACTGCAACACATGTTTACAAATATAGTTATAAATCTACTCACTAGTAGGCACTAGCTAGTGCATTTACGGGATATCTCGCCCCAAGTGTCAACTCGTGCCAGAAATTTCAGGTAAACTTGCCCCTTTTCTGTGTCCCTTCTGATCACAACTTGCCCCAAATTGTGCATTAAAAAGACAAACACGTTAGGTACTTCCTTCACTTTTTAATATACATAACCTCCCGGTGCTTATAACAATTATTGATTAGATATATTTATCGCACAAGTTCTGTGTTTCTGCAGTTTCCAGCTTCAAAACCCCCTAATATGTCAAGAAACGTAGCAATATACATGGATATATATTATGTTAAAAGTTTCTGGACATCGGGACCGACGCAGTGCACAACGTTTTTGGTCCGGAGATGAAATTTGCGGACTCAGGCTGTAGGGCAACTGCCAATGTTGAACACTGAAGGTATATAACTGCCAAATATGGTTAAAAAGCTTCCAATAATAAGGGAGATATATTCAAGGGAGACCATAATGTGGCGGCAGCGAGGAAGCTGAAGCGAAAACAAATAAGTACCCTTTTCAGGGACTCTTAATTAATACACTAAGTGATCCTACAATAATCACTTATAAGTGATCATGAAATCACCCCATACAAATAGTCCTTTTGAAGTAATAGGATATATATATATCAAAAGTCAAATAAGAGAAAAAACGGAAAACATAGAAAAGTAATATAATTCTATAATGACTACAGAAGTACTTGTAAGAATTGATAAGTTTAGAAATTCAGCTATTCATCTTTTCAAAAAAAAAAGTTCTCATATGTGGGTAGAGATTTATCGTTTATGACTTTCAATGTACAAATATTTATTATATATATACATGCATAGAGAATTGAAATTATTATTATTGTTATTATTAGTAATATCAGTATATGGGGTACAACGATCTAATTAGGGCTATTGGGATTGAGGGGTTTAATGATTTAAAGTAATCTTTTGTGTTCAGATGGCATTTTGGTGTACCATAAATCAATACATGTGTAAAACAATTGATTTTATAACATTACAGGATCAATTGTAAGTGAACTAAGTGAATCCAAATAGCCCTACGGCCATTTGTCATTGATTTATAAATCCCAGAAGTGTTATGACCACAAAAATCACACCAATCACCATAGAAAGTAAATTTTGAAAACACACTTTGGAACAAAAGTGATTCTTTCAAATCTCTTGCACTTGTATAAAGTTGCTAATGTATACAGACAATATTCTATCCATTTAGTATGTATCTGTGACGGTAGAAAATTCAGTCTGGTAGAGTATTAAATTCTAAAAGTAAAAAGTCCAATTAGAAGCTAAACTTAGCATAAAATTCATTTTATATTTGTTGTTAAAATGTTACTATACAACTTGGGCCTTTTTCAAATGAAAGATGGAACTAAGAAGAATCATAAAAGTCCTATCATTTTATGGCGCTGTACTTGAGAGTGTTATAGATGTTTTCCTCTGTATAACTTCTGCATGGGTAAATTGATTTTTTTTATAGTACAGGAAATTTCTACAGCTATTTTTTCCCTTTTGAAGTGTTTGTTACTTTAGTGATCTAAAGATGCACCAGTATCACTTTAATTTGCACCCGTTTCTCAATTCAAATATCAACTGTTTTGTCATACTTTTCTTGTGAGATGCAACAATTTTTCTCTTTTTTTTTCCAATTGCACTTTTCATTACACTAAACTAATGCTGAAATAACTCATTGAACTATGTTTTATGGTCTATATTAAATTCTAAAATAATAGTCCAATTTTAAAACAATGGATACATAAAATTGGCCCACAATACTTAGTTACTTAATCATAGACTAACAAAATGAAATACTTAAAACTTAAACTGATTGTTTAAATTTCCTTTGCATTTTTATCTTCTGTGTATTATTAACTTCCACACTAGATATGTCGGGATATCTCAACACTGTTATGTTTTGCAATATATATTTCTGTACCAGAAATGGTCAATTACACTTGTACCTTGTTCATGTTTTGTTGAACATAAAATTCAACCACATTTAAATTCTTGTTCATGTTTTGTTGAATATAAAATTCAACCACATTTAAAGTTCTAACAGGTTAGCAGAAAGTCCAATTTGGCTGAGTTTGAAATTCTACAGGTAGAAACACCAACTGAACTTTCTATCAAGCTAGACTTGGTAGAAACTCCAATTGAACATTTTACTGGTAGAATCAGAAACTCCATCAGTTTGGACTGTGTACCATAACATATCTATGTAAAAGAATTAAATAGAATTTGCTGATTTATCATATAAGCATTTGCTGATTTATCACATAAGCATTTACTGATTTATCACATAAGCTTGGCAAAACAATATCTGTATTTCCATAATGAAGAACTTGTATTAAATAGCTATATAATTATAAGTAATATTAATAATTCTGACAAGACCTTTCAAAGTGGCTTCTTTGTAAATGGTGTTACACTAAAAGAGAACATCTTATTTCAGTGCAAAGAGTAGAAGTCTTTGCATTTTGTTCCAACCATGCAATAATTAGCCCTGAAAATTAACATACAGATGCATGCTATATCAATCTGTGGTTGTTGTGGTGCAGGCTGTTGTTGAAGTCTTAGTATAGTATAGTTGTTACTGTCATTTGACTTATAGGTAAATGTGTTGCACTGGTTTAATTCAGTTTTTAAATCCAAAATACCTCCAAAATAATAATAAACTAGAAAAAAGTTTTTAAAACAAAAACAGAGCATCCCAATAAGTTAAAAATGAAAACATGCCAAAGTTTTAAGGATGAAAAAAAGGAAAAAGTATGCTGTCAAAAATCTTGTCTTACAGAAATAATCCTAAGAGACATACTATTGTAAAGTTATTGTTAAATACTATAGTGTAGAATAGATATTGCAAAAGGATGCATTTCATTATTATGAGGTGCTTATTGTGAATCAAAAACATAACATCTGTTATTTAATGACCCCAGTTTAACCCATAGGGAGGTACAAGGTAAATCTGACTGGCTTTCTAGACACCTAGACTCTAAAAGCAAAAATAAAGGAGATAAAGGCCAAAAATATACAATCTGTAATTTTATAACCCTAGTTTCACCCATAAAGGGGACCATCCCAGTAAACATTTTTTTGGTTTTCCAAACGTTTGATAGGAAACATTTAGCAAAGGTTAATAACTGATGGGTACAAAAACCATTTATGATAGAATGTTTTTAAAATGTTTTATGTATACTGTTTATTAAGCGTTTAATGATAAATGGCAGAAAATTTTAGATGTCTAAAATTGTAACATAGAGGCTTAAAAATTGTGCCCCCATTTAATTCTTACTTTTAGGGATTGCATGTGGGGCAATATTTGACAAAGTCCTCTAAAATCCCCTATTATTGCTCACCGCCATCTTTGTTTGGACATGTTTGAAGGTTTAATAAGCATTCTGAAAGTGTGGGTTTAAAAAACGCTTTGATAGAATATTTTTAAAACTTTTGATCATCAATGTTTTTAAAACATTTTATTTGTACTATTTATAAACCATATGATGATGAGTGTTTAAAAAATATTTCCAACATAAAGTTCTTTTTTAGCTATTTTATAAATGTTTAAAAAACGTTTCCAGTCAAACCTAGCTTCTTGAGTTATTTATAAACGTTTAATAAATGTTTTCAGTAAAAATATTTGTATATAGAATGTTTATAAAACATTTTTTAAACAATACAGTGTAAATGTTTACTATGAAAAGTTTAGATAACCATAAGATATAGTTTACATAGGTTTTAAAAACGTTTTATAAATGTTTAAACCATTTTAAAATGTTTCAAATGTTTACTAGGATGTAGGGTGCAAATTTGACCATCTTTCTAGACTCCCTGTATATGGTTTGATATCACTTCCCAATACATTTACTAACAAAAAAAGCATCCCCAAAGGTTAGATCCAATATAGTATAAAGTATAAAAAGCTTTTTGAAAATAACATGCACCACAGAGAGAAGTGAAAGTTAAGGAGACAGTGTGGAGGTCTCTGCATTAACATGAAAGAAAAATGTAAGCTTTATTTTGTTTTCTATGGTAATATATTGTGAAAAGTTCATTTAATAAATGTCATAGTTTGTGAGAAGAGTAGTTTTAAAGGAGATATAAAGCCAAAAAGGGCAAATCTGCTATTTTATGAGCCCAGTTTGAACCATAAGGTGGGGTCAGGGCGTAAATCTGACTGGCTATGTAGACTCTCTGTATATGCTTTCCTGTACCGTCTCAATACATTCTAAAGCTGTAAAAGCATCAATAAAGGAGATATAAGGGGAAAAGACAAAATCTGCTATTATATGACCCCAGTTTGACCCCTACAGGGGGGTCGGGGGGAAGTTTGAATTGCTTTCTAAATTCTCCACATATGGTTTTCCACTACCTGTCAATACATTTTGTGGCTTTAAATGCAATACTTAAGAAGATAATAGGGGGTTCACATGAATTTTGTTTTATTTATTTGGGGTTTTATGTCGCTTTCAACACTGTACAGATCATATCACGACGGATAGTTGGAAGGGCAGAGGAAACCAGTACATACAGTTGGTCAAGGTTCTGTACTGTAAACTGACGACCAACGCTAAGCAACTAGCAGCTTTCCCATTTGAGGTCGTGCCAGGAACTGAACCCCGATCTCAGAGGTGGGAATTTTAAGCTTTCTGGTTGGTAACTGTGAGAAAATCGCTCACAAATTGGTCAATTTTCATTGGATCGCATTTTGATAGTATTAACATGTGTATGAATTTTCATAAAATACTGATGGATCCTACACATCATTTACACATGTATTTCCACATACATTTCATCACTGCGATCATGGACTCCCACAAAAACTCCGTGCTGTTTCATTTCCGTACAAGTTCATCATCGGATTCGGTGAAAGGTATATTGAAAAAATGGCCTTGACCTTTGGCCGTAAACTTTGGGCGACTGTTCCAGCTTCTGGGGTTCTGCTCTGGAAGAATTTGACCGTTATGGTATGTAAATTTAACTCTTATTTAAGACTGCCTGGTTTCAGTTTTGGGAGACAATGTCTTAATTACAAAAATGTTCAGAGTGTTAGCTGTCAAGCTTCTTGGGGCCACATAATGTTGACGTGGTTACTGCTTCCCTGCATAAGTTGGCCGCGGGTCGTAAGTTGGCCGCCATCATCATATTTTGAAATTTCTATAAATCTAAAGGCCTGTATCATTCTTGAATGGTCTATTATAATAAGATTTATTATAACTACCACTTTTAAAACCTGTGCAACCACACATTTGTCTGTTTGATACATTTAAATGAGTGGTGGCCAACTTACGACCCGCGGCCAACTTATGCAGGGAAGCAGTAGAGTATCGTCGTCTTATGTAACTTTGGCGCACAGTATGGTCAACCAGTGGATTTTGTCACCCCCGGTGAAGTTCGTCACCTGCCATAAAATGGGTGTACGTGCAACTCGCTGACAAGGGAAGTCGCTGACACTAACTCGCTGACACAACTCGCTGACAATATGCAAATTATATGGCAGGTTATACATACGTTATACTAGTTTCCTAACAATATTTGATAAAATGGAAGCATAGACGAAGACTTTAAACTACAGAACTCACGGCCATAGCACTCAAGTCATTAATATTCATGAGAAGCTATGAGGTCACGGATTTCCCCTGGCATTTCCTAACAATATTTTATAAAATGGACTTCTCGACGAATTTCAAATACTTTAAACGACAGAATTCACGGCCATAGCACTCAAGTCATTAATATTCATGAGAAGATATGAGGTCACGGATTTCCCCTGGCATTTCCTAGCAATATTTTATAAAATGGACTTCTGGACGAATTTCAAATACTTTAAACGACAGAACTCACGGCCATATGCAAATAAGATAACATGTATATATACGCGGTACATATTTCTTGTCAGCGAGTTGTGTCAGCGAGTTTCTGTTAGCGACTTCCTATGACAGCGAGTTGCGCGTAAATCATAAAATGGCTCAAGGACAAGTAATAATTACATTTAAATAAATGAAATAGCTGCTTTTGACAGCAAGGTATCGTGGCTTTCTACCAGTAATCGCCCATGCAGTGATCAATATTTTGAATTTAAATTACATAAACAGCTTTATATTCTCCTATTATTAGATTATCAAATGACTTGCACTACAATTAATTCGACTATACTGTGCAATATTTCCAAGAAAGTGTTATAATTTAACAAATATATGTCTCTATTATCGGCCGATTTTACCGCAAAACAGAAATACCAGTGAACGACCATTTTGTAGACTTATAGAAGCATTTGTCCTTCAACAAATACAAGGTGGGCGTTCACTGGTAGCCGGGCATTAACTGGTAGAAAGCCACTAATTGCATGCTAAAATCCCATAGTAAACCAGTTTTAAGTTTATCACAAAATTCAAACTGACAAACTTCATGGGGTGACAAAATTCACTGGCTGAGCAGTATATAACTTCGACATAATATGTATATTATTGTTTTTGGAAAGTTTCTAAGATGTTTTTTGAAGATTGCAGATATATTTTGAATAATAATTGAATATTTTGTTTATTTTTGACAATTTTCCAAAGAAAACCCATCAAAATGCGGTTCAAACAGGTATGCATTAGTGGGAGTGGTTAATTACCCAACGGTTGTGTATGCTAGTTGTGATATCGGTCTAGCGCACGGCTGTGTATGCAAGATCTATATGACTGCTAGCATACCAAACAGCTACTTACACAAGATCTATATCGCTGCTAGTGTGCCCAATGGCTGTGCACCTAAGATTTATTTCACTGTCAATGTACCCTGTACCCAATGTACAGCTGTGTACATACACTGATGGCACACACAATTATCCTGTATCCAGTTAAGGCAGCAAGCACAATTTTCCCAACGCTTGTACTGTACAAAGGTAGAGGATATTTCCCCAATACCTGTGCTATATCAGTGTCACTGCTAGCACTCTCAATAATTGTGTACGCTAGCAGTACTAGTGGTATCAGTATAGCTTACCCCCCCCCCCCCCCCCCGCCCCATGACTTTTGCACCTAGTACTAAACTTTTGAAACAAAGCTTCTGATTAGAGCTGAAACGATTATTCGTACTAATCGATTAGTAGGTTATCAAAGCACTAGTCGACGCCAATATTATGAAATCGGTTAATTGTTTTCCTGTGTATATCACCACATAGCGGATTTTACGCGATCGTTGGAACTATGAGTATCTCGAGTTAAGACCTTAAAACGTATCAAATTAAAGCATTTTATATGCATTTTATTTTTAAAATATCAAAATATTACATTATTGGCCAATTTACCCAATAATCTGGTGAATTCTTTACTTTTCAGCATCTCGTGATCCGCCATTTTGTTTACATCCGGAACACACGTTTTTCGGTATTTCTCACACATGCTAAACGTCAGAAACAATTAATCGGTTAGTCGACAGTTAATGCAAGTGACTACCCGGCTAGCAAATTTTACTAATCGTTTCAGCATTGCTTCTGATAGGTTGAAGTTATAAAATCCATGTTTACAACATGGCTGGTGGACATGTGATCAGAAATTTACAAGATTTACTACTGTAGTTCTGCATTTCTTTCCTGGCATTTTGCAAGTAATGGTTGAAGACACTTGTAGAGATACATCAGAACATGCTACTAAGTACCTTGGCTCTACTTTATAGAGCTGTGGCACGACCCCCTCATATTTGCTTCAAATACAAAAACCTGCAAATGTGTTCATCCTTGGATTTCCTCAAGTATTTTGTTAATTCCCTGTAACTTGCAAATATAATAGAGTGAAAACAAAACCACTGCCACAGTGGTTATCTCCCCCTAAGGTTCAGTAAAAATGGAGAACTAAAAGAGATATAAAGCCTTTATGGCAAGATGACCCCATTTGACATTGAAGAAGGGGTCAAAGGTCAAAGTCAGCAATTGGAAAAGAGTCTCAGGCCATGACTTCCTAAAAGTTGTTTTCACATTCAGAACCCCATAGAGCAATGAAAAGAGAGATATAAGGCCTTTTTAAAAAGATAACCCATGTACTATGAAACGTCATATGTTGGCCATTTTGTGTTCGAAACTAGATCCAATTACCATCATGCTAGCTTTCCTAGCCATGTATCTTTTGTGCAAATTTGATTATGCTAGTTGCAATGTTTCAAGATTTAGATGATTTTAAAACAGTCAGTTATGGTGGCCATTTTGTTTTTCACAATGAGGGCAAAATTTTTGACATGCAAAGGATTCCCAGGCAATGACTTCCTATAAGTTGTTTTCACATTCCGAACCCCTAGTAGCAATGATAAGGGAGATATAGGGCTTTTTAATGGGATAATCCCATTTGACATTAAACGTGATATGGTGGCCATTTTGTTTTTGAAACTAGGCCAAATTACTATCAGGCTAACTTTCCTAGCCATATAAATTTTGTGCAAATTTGATGAGCGTAGTTAAGTAGCAGCAATATTACAAGTTTTAGAGCATCTTAATGACTTTTAATCATTGGGTATGACGGACGGCCATTTTGTTTTTCAAAATGAGGCCAAAATTGTTCACAGGCAAAAATTTACAGGCCAGGACTTCCCATGGGCTGTTTTTACATTCTGAAGCCCATGACCAATAATAAAGGAGGTATAAGGATGTTTTAGTATGATCACCCCATTTAACCTTAAGTCAGGGGTCAAAGATCAAATTCAACATCTGGAAAAGCTTTCCAGGCCATGACTTCCGATAAGTTGTTTTCACATTCTGAACCCCTAGGAACATTGGTAAAGGAGAGACCCTTATAAGACCTTTTTAATAGAATAACTTTGACATTAAACATATGATATGGCAGCCATTTTGTTTTTAAAACTAGGCCAAAATTGCTATCAGGCTAGTTTTCACCCCAGGGTATTGTTTTCGTCCATGGTGTCCGGATGGGCGAGTGGCGGGAAAAAGTTTGTCCGGGCTATATCTCAGAAACCGTAAAGTGTAGGAAGTTGATACCTGGTAGGGATATTGGTTAGGGGTGTAGGTGTGCAACTTCATGATGTGACCTTGATTTGACCTTGTAGTGACCTTCACCTATAAAACCTTGGCTGGGCTGTATCTTGGAAACCGTAAGGTGTAAGAAGTTGATACTTGGCAGGGACATTGGTAAGGGGGTGTAGGTGTGCAACGTCATGGTGTGACCTTGATTTGAACTTTGCCCTTGCTGTAGTGACCTTGACTTATAAAAAATTGTCCAGGCTATATCTCGGAAACCATACGGTGTAGGAAGTTGATACTTGGTAGGGACATTTGTTAGGGGGTGTAGGTGTGCAATATCATGACGTGACCTTGATTTGACCTTTGACCTTGCTGTAGTGACCTTGACCTATAAAATCTTGTCCGGGGTATATCTAGGAAACCGTAAGGTGTAGGAAGTTGATACTGAGTAGGGACATTGGCTAGGGTGTGTAGATGTAAAACGTCAACCTTGATTTGACCTTTGACCTTGCCATAGTGACCTTGACCTATAAAAGCTTCGCTGGGCTATATTTTAGAAACCATAAGGTGTAGGAAGTTGATATTTGGTAGGGACATTGATCAAGGGTTATATGTGTGCAACGTCCTGGTGTGACCTCGATTTGACCTTTGATCTTGCATATCTGATGCTATTTTATGTCTCTACAAGGATTTCTGATACTATTTATCTCTCTTCTATCTTTTTACTTGAATCTTGGTTGTTGCACCTTTGGGTGTCTTTTGGTGTAGATTAAGCACTGTTAAAGTCATATTAGAAGTCATTAACTGTTTTACTTTTGCAACTTCCCATTGTAACAGATGGTATTGCATCAAGTGAGCCACAGGTTTTGCCTCTATCCCACATAAAAGCATGTTTTTATTGCGTTAATACATCCTATCCAATGGACAATTGCTAATCCGGTCGGCGCAGATCGGCCCGCCAAACAGCAGAAAAAGACGTCCTTTGTTTCCACTGGCTGGCCGGTCCCAGTACTGTGCATTCGCCAGGTGGTGCATGATATTTACTTCCTGTCTAGACAACATGACGTCATATCATCTTTTTCGTTTGGCGCGTGTACTATGCAGCCATGTTTTTCAACATCTCCAGAGTTTTTAAAGGAAAAAGTGTGCATTATGATGGATTTTCAACCTTATTATTTAGTGTGAAAGTGTTATCTACAAATCAAGCACGGATATACATTAAGAAATCTGCTGGAAACGCTCCCTAACTGACTCAATTTAGTGTTGATGATAGGGCAGTAATCGACGAGAAATATGAAGGCAGCCATTTTGCTAGTTTCCTCCCTTCAACAATTGTGTTGTTAGGGGCAGATTGACAATATTAAGAAAAATAATGGAGATACTACTTACAAGGTACTACTTTACAAGTTATTTTTATTTTTTTGGCGGGTCGGTCTGCACCGACCGGATTAGCAATTGTCCATTGGATAGGGTATTCACTTATAAAAATTTAATTTACTTAATATTAAATTTGCAAATTGCTACATCTGTATGTATGGGTAATATTCAAAACATCCAAACCATAATTCGACCATACAAATGAAAATCAAAATGGGAGAAGTTTTAAAGCTTCATAATTTTTAGTTTACTGAATTGTCTTGTTTTAATACTTATTCTTTACATGCAATTTCTTTCTCTTAGATGTTATTTTCTCTACTTAAACATTATTTGGACACTGACACTGCTCTGAAAGTATCCCAATCTGTGTACTGTTTCACTACTTCTATATCTCATGGTGTTGAAAACTATTTTCCCAGGCTGTGGGGTACGGGCATCTGACGCATCTCTGATGCTATTTTTAGTTTACTGAATTGTCCTGTTTTAATACTTAATCTTTACATGCAGTTTCTTTCTCTTAGATGTTATTTTCTCTACTTAAACATCATGTGGACACTGACACTACTCTGAAAGTATCCCAATCTCTGTACTGTTTCACTGCTTCTGTATCTCATGGTGTTGAAAACTATTTCCCCAGGCTGTGGGGTACGGGCATCTCTGATGCTATTTGTATCCCTGGCTCGAAGCCACCCTATCTTTTTGGTAGGGTTTATGTCTAAATTAGGCCTGTGGTAGACAAAAATGTCTAAAATGTGGAATATTGCTTGTTAGCGACCTACAGTCCACATTTCTTTCATATTTGGCAGGTGGCTTATCGCTTAAAAGTATTGCAGATAGCCAATTTTTCTCAAATAACTCATTCATCTACTTTGGGGAGAGCTTTCACATGGTGAAGTTTCAGACCCGTAGATAATTACTCACCTACTCAAAATGAGTAAATGCGAATTATCTCTTAAAAGTATTGCAGATAGCCAATTTTTCTCAAATAACTCATTCACCTACTTTTGGAAGAGCTTTCACATGGTGAAGTTTCAGACCCATAGCTAATTACTCACCTACTCAAAATGAGTAAATGCGTATTATCTCTAAAAGTATTGCAGATAGCCAAATTTTGTCAAATAACTCATTCACCTACTTTTGGGAGAGCTTTTACTTGAAGTTTCAGACCCGTAGCTACTTATTGACCTACTCAAAATGAGTAAATGCGAATTATCTCTAAAAGTATTGCGGATAGCCAAGTATTGTGGATACCTAATTTTTATCAAATAACTCATTCATCTACTTTTGGGAGAGTTTTCACACGGTGAAGTTCCAGACCCGTAGGCAATTACTCACCTACTCAAAATGAGTAAATGCGAATTATCTCTAAAAGTATTGCAGATAGCCAATTTTTCTCAAATAACTCATTCACCTACTTTTGGGAGAGCTTTCACTTGGTGAAGTTTCAGACCCGTAGCTAATTATTCACCTACTCAAAATGAGTAAATGCGAATTATTTCTAAAAGTATTGCAGATAGCCAGTATTTCTCAAATAACTCATTCACCTACATTTTGGAGAGCTTTCAATTTGTGAATTTTCAGATCTGTAGCTAATTACTCACCTACTCAAAATTAGTAAATGCCTATTATCACTAAAAGTAATGCAGATAGCCAGTATTTCTCAAATAACTCATTCACCTACATTTTGGAGGGCTTTCACATGCTAAAGTTTTTTTATGAATTTTTTAAATAATGGTATCCCCGGCGCAAAGCGGGGATACTATGGATTCATCATCGTCCTCGTCCGCAGAGATTTCTTGTTTTTAACGCATTAAAATTAATGAAATCATGCACTAAATCAATTATAACTTGAAAAGTATTGCATTTAGAGCACTTTCTTAAAATATGTTATTCAGCTACTTTTTCCATAGCTACAACATGGTGAGTAACTTGGGTGTCTATTTCAATAGCTAAGTGAGTAATAGCTACTTTTGGATTTTTCACTAACTTCCATCATGAGTAAAATCACTTGTAACTTGAAAACTATTGCATTTAGAGAATTTTGTGCAAATATGTTATTCATCTACTTTTGGGTCAGCTATAACATAATAAAATTTCAGACCTGTAGCTCATGGCATAGCTGAGTAATAGCTACTTTTAGGTTATCACTGTTGAGTAAATCACTTATAACTTGAAAACTGTTGCATTTAGATTATTTAGTTTCAATATGTTAGTCACCTATTTTGAGGCAGCTATAACATAGTAAAATTCCAGACCTGTGACTCATTGCATAGCTGAGTAATAGCTACTTTGAGGTTCTTACTCAACACTAAATCATTTATAACTTGAAAAGTATTGCATTTAGAGCATTTTGTTAAAATATGTTATTCAGCTACTTTTTCCATAGCTACAACATAGTGAGTAACTTGGGTGTCTATCTCAATAGCTAAGTGAGTAATAGCTACTTTTGGACTTTTCACTAACTTCCATCATGAGTAAAATCACTTGTAACTTGAAAACTATTGCATTCAGATAATTTTGTGCAAATATGTTATTCACCTACTTTTGGGTCAGCGATAATATAGTAAAATTTCAGACCTCTAGCTCATGGCACAGCTGAGTAATAGCTACTTTTGCCTTTGCCGGTGGATACATCTTGCATCTGGCCACAGATGCGTCCTTAGTCTATTTTTAAATTTTGTTCTATATATCACCCATTGGAATCCCAACTTCCAGTACAGTAGTCATGTCATGCATTTAAACTTTAATGCCAATTATGTGACTAATTAAGAGGCCCGTCAGGGGCGCTTATTTGTTTTCAGGTAAGTTCGGCTGATCACCGCCACCGGATTATGGTCTCCCTTGAATAATTTCTTGGGCTTTCAAATTTTTCTTTCCTTCTTATCTTTCTTTAAAACTATAGGGGCCGATAAGGGGCGGGAATTATTTTGAGGATACTTTGTGGAGACATGTAAGTACATGTAAGTTTGACTGATCACCGCCGCCACCGCCGGATTATGGTCTCCCTTGAATAACTTCTTGGGCTTTCAAATTTTTCTTTCCTTCTTATCTTTCTTTAAAACTATAGGGGCCGATAAGGGGTGGGAATTATTTTGAGGATACTTTGTGGAGACCTTAAGCTTTACTTAAGATAACCTTAAGCATTTTTCAAAAACACCCCATCATCGCATTTCGAAAAAACACACACACTTGTGCTATAAAATTTATCAGGTACATTCTAGACCTAAATCCGCTGGTCAGAAAGGATTTTCTGATCAATCGGACCATAGATGCCTAAATGGGCGGCGTTTCTTTTTCCGTAAATTTGTTAAAAATGGGTACTGTATCCCAAAAAAGATCAGGATTTCGGCATTTTGTGGGAATTACTTATTCAGCTACTTTTTGATAATCTTTCACATGTCGGATGTTTTGCCCTGTATCTGCAATCTTAAGGTCACCTTAAATGTCGAAAAAAGGGTTTTAGCCCTCCAGTTCACTTAGTTTATGACTTTTTTCAACCAAACTTGGCATGTATATTAAGATTTACCAAAGTATTATCCTGACTGTATGGTGACCTTAAACTGTTAATATAATTGGAGCTATGCCCCCCCCCCCCCCCACCCCCCCAAGTCATAAAATTGGAATAAACCCATCTGGTGCCTTTCTTTTTCCATATCTAACCTATATTGATATTGAAGTAGATCAAAAGAAGACTCTTACTACCTTACGATTTAAATATTAATGATGTTATGGCCATCTTAAACTTAAAATGTTGGGGTTTTCAGCCCTAAGGTCAGTTAATGTTTAATTTTTTAAAAATAGGGACATTCTTATTTTCTTTCAACCTTGGGAGTTCAAAGACAAGCACAGTCATGGCCATCTTGAAGTAAAAATGAGGGTTATCAGCCTTACTGACTTACTGTTCAATGACATCATTTCAAATTTACACATTGATTAAGTTTAAGGAAGACTTCTAATGACCTTTTAATTTAAAATTCCAGTATTTTAGAAACTTTGGGCAACTTAACATAATAAATGTATAGTTTTTCCTCCCACATTTATTATAAGACTTTTTAAAACCACACCTGACACATATATATTTAAAACAAATTTCTGTTATCTGGCAAAGTTACCTCCTAGTGTTTGTGAAGTTATGGCATCTTCAAAGAAAAAAAATGAGGTATTTAGCATGCAGTGATGTGGTTATTATTACATTGCACTGATTGCAGCTGATCAGTGTTCATATAATATAAATTCATAATTTTAAGCACATTAAAAAATCCCACATTCTTCTGATTCCATTCTTATGGAATTGTGTGGATATGACTTTTCCTTTTTGGAAAAAAGATTTAATTAAGCTTTTGTTTCGCAGCAGGAGTTGTTGATCTACCTACTTGTTCACATACACTATGTAAATTGGTCAAATATATAGATTTTACTTCTTTCAGAAGATAAGATGACTGGAAAAATACACTTTCTCATAAACAGTTGTTTTATCTTAAGCATATTTATCTTATAAAAATATTAAAAGGCAATGAATTTTCAGAGGCATAAAATGCCTCAAAGATATACAACATATGAATGTCCTTATCTATAACCAATTATAGTTTACTACAGTGTATCTTTATCATTATAAATCTAGGATTAAATATCTCCTGGAAAAAATTTACGATCCCAAATTTACAGCAAAAATGGTATATTCTTTTCATAAAATATACCACTCGACGAAACACAATAAAGCTCACATTCTGCTTACAGTCTAATACTGCACCTGATACAGTTTTTAGATAATCCACTTTTCCATTAGATACAAAACACAGTAAAGCTTATCTTCTCCTTACAGTCTCATACCACAACTACTACAGCTTTATTAACTCAAGTCTCCATCCGGGCTGCTCATTTTTGTTAGCAAAAACCTTTTTCTAGTTGAAAATGAATGACTATTCTTTCTTCTCTTTCATCCAACTTTGTATTTGCTTTTGTGTGATATCTATCTGGAGGCAGAAAGTCCCACTCACTCCTAAGACAAATATGACCTGCAGTGAGTGCTGTTGTGTAGTATACAATGTGTCTGCACTCTGCACACTGAGTGAAAAGGTAAATAAGGGATATCAAGATGCATTCATTTCTTTTCATTAAGGGATATGCTTTCAGTAAATCTTTTTGGGAGTAAACAATTCCAACAAAGACATTTATCTATAGGTTCATGGAAGTGGATCATTATGGAAGTAATATTTTGTGGAAAGAATGTCTTGACTGTTTTGAGAGAATGGAAAAGCCTTACGTAAAAACGTCAGTGTTTCATGATATTAACATTTAGAGTCATGTGTGAATGAAAAATGTTATCAGTAACATCTGACAACACGGCTCTGTGTATTTTTTTTACAATGGAACAATAAAGGATTTCAAAAGGAGGATTATCTTAATTATATTTATCTTGTAAAAATATGAAATAGCAATGAACTTTCAGAGGCATAAAGTGCCTCCAAGATATACAATATATGAATGTCCCTATCTATAGCCAATTATAGTTTACTACAGTATATCTTTATCATTATAAATCTAGGATTAAATATCTCCTGGAAAAAATTTATGATTCCACATTTACAGCTACAGTTTCTCTTCAGCCAACCTCTAGCAAAAATTATTTGTAAAATATACTACTTTACGAAACATGATAAAGCTTACATTCTGCTTACAGTTTAATACTGCAACTGCTGCAGTTTTTAAATAATCCACTTTTCGATCAGATACAAAACATAGTAAAGCTTACGTTCTGCTTACAGTCTCATACTGCAACTACTACAGCTCTCCATCCGGGCCACTCATTTTTGTTACCAAAAACCTTTTTCTAGTTTTTATATAATTATGGATGGTTGAATAGACTAATAAAACTACCTAGTAATCTTATTTTTGCTTAGTTGTTCAGTCAATTTATATCAGTTTATCTTGATGTAGATAGTAGGTCTTTGCCATTCCTAGATATGCTTTAGCTTCAGTAATGTTTATTTATTTTGTGAAATTGTGGAACTATATTTCAGTAGTTTTCTAAGTTGATGTACCATTTTAATAACTTACAATATTAAAAAAAAAATATAGTGGGGAATTCACTGGCACCAAATTAAGGGGAGAGTTCACTGGCAGATTGTTAGTGTGCAGTGCACTAAAAGTGGTGTAAAACAAGCAGTTTTATTTCATAAAAATGTAAATATACTATACCATATGAAAACACTTGGGTAGGCGTGGCTTGGCGTTCGGTGACCGCCACGTACACCGTACATAGAATTTAAATATATGAGGGGAGACCCTCTTTAAACCTATATACTTGCTACCTTTGACCCCTGGTGACCTAATTCACTCTGCCATGCGCAGTAATACAGAAATAGTTCATTCTTTTTGTGGCGGTTGAACTATCAACAGGCGTTTTGCTACCTTTTAAAAGACCTGCATTTACACGTTTTTGAAGCTCTGTGAGTACTTCTTTGCTGTTTTATTCACTTTTCCTCCATTTTATTTACCTTTTACTTCAATTTCTGGTGAATTTATTGTATACTTTGGGCATTATTTACGTATTTCTTCATAATTCGTATTATCGCTCATCTGGTCACGTGGTGTTAGAATGTCGGATTACCTTTGGAGATATTCATTTCCTTTGTAAATTAATTCTTTTTATGCACTTCTACAGGCATTTTTATTTTAATTTACGGTATTCCTTCATTCTTTTAACGAAATTCTTCGTTTCTCCGCGTATTTTGACCGTATTGACTGTGCATTGTTTTTCACGTAGTTACCTATTTGGTATTTTCGCTCATCGGGTCACGTGGTGTCAGAATGTTGGACTTCCTTTGGAAATAATCATTTCCGCGGTGAATTAATTCATTTATGCACTTATACAGGCATTATAATTCACCTTTTACGGTTTTCCTTCACTCTTTTTACGAAATTCTTCGTTTCACCGCGTATTTTGACCATATTTTTGAGCTTTTTACGAATCATTCACCAGGTCATGTGACGATGACGTCACATCCAAAATGGAGGTCAACCGATCGGTTGTCAGAAAATATTCATTTTCATAGTGATTACAGCATTTCCAGGTTTGTTTATACATTCCTTCTACATATTTCTTTGAATATTATTATGTCAGAGCATAATGTGTAATATTTTCAATTGTTAACGCATTTTTCATAGCGTAACATTACGGTATCTACTGCCTACCATTCACGGTTCTTTACTTGTTTAGGCCCTTTCATTTGACATTTCTGGAATTCGGATCCTGGTTTCAGTGTTTTGGGGTTCAATTCTGAGCCTAGGGTCTCCATTTTAGCCTTTCTCCACCTTCAATTTTGGAGGTTGGGGGTTTACGGCTTCTGGGGAGGACTTTGTCTTCCACCTTTTGGAGATCCATTTCACTGTTGCTGGTTTCCTACATTCCAATTTTATGTCAATTGGTCATTTGGTTTCTCAGTCCATTTTTAGTCCTTTGGCCTCTTTTGTGCCTAGGCTTCAGTCTAATCAGACTGCTTTTTGGACTGGGATTACCTTCTCAAGACCATTCATGTTCAGGGTCCCTTAATTAGAAGAGTTTATCAGTTGAATCCAACTGATTTTGCTACTTCCTAAACTCTACTCCATTCATTTTCTAAATCTAGAAAATTTTTGTTTGGGGTTTGGTGGAAATCTTCTGTTACTCAACAGCTTTCTCTTGTGTTTTCACCATTTTTTAGATCTGACGATCAATGGGCACATCTCCCTTTTGGGTATGTTGGGGGTTCCTCTGTCTACAGTTAACCTTTAGGCAGACTTCAGGAACCCTATTCCAATTTTTTTTTTTGTGCCAGTCTGTTGGACTATATGGGTGCTTAGGACTTCATCCTTTAATCTTCTCCTCAGAAGATTTCCAAGCTTCCTGTCTAACAGAATTAGGGAATAAATTTGACTGCTCTTTTCTTTTGATCAGTCTTATTTTTCTCTAAGTCAACCACTTTTCCAGGCTTAGAAGTTCCTTCATGAGGCCAGATTCTTACTTTCTGTCACTCATTCATTTTGGGATTTTCTTATTCTAAGTTTTGTAGGTTGGGTAATTACCCAATTTTCCTTCTAAAACTTAGTTTTGCCAAGTACAAAATCCTCTTCAGAGGGTTTTTTGGGTTGACTTCTTCAGGTTTCCGGACCTGGGATCTAGCCTGAAGGGGTTCTTAAGACCTTCTCTTCCCTAGGTAGAGTTCCTCTGCTATTAGGGGAGATCTGAGATGGACCTTAGGGTCCTTATTTCTGTGGGATTTTTTCCTTCAGTCCTGTTTTGTTGATCACTTATTCAAGTTGATTGACAAGGCAATACTTTCTCAGTGGTCTTTTTCATCCACCATTCTTTGGACATCTGTTTCAATGGGTCTTCTAGCTACATTTTAGCTGGTTGATCTATGGCCTTTTTTCAGCCATCTTTGCACTTTATTTTGAGAGATTTCTTTATCCATTTCCCTCACTTGTGCTTAGTCACTTGGTAGGGTTAATTGGTCCTTTTTTGGTCTTATGCTGTTTCTTGTGATGTCTCTCTTGGGAGACCATTTCTTCTCACATATAACAGTATAAGCAGAAGGTTTTCATGTGGCCCTTACTCAAGGTGCCTCTTTTAAGCTATCTGCATTAGCCTCTTGAGGCACACCAATTAAGACCTTTTTTTCCTCCCATCCAGGGAGTTTTCTCTCTAACTTAGTGCTTTTAGGATGTGGTTCCTTTCCAGGTTCCAACATTCTGATGGTGGAATGCCTTCCAGAGGTAGAGGCTCAGCCTCAACCTCTATTATGGTGTCCTTCAGGAGATAAGAGTGTTGTTTTACTCAAATTTTCACTCTTACTTCCAGATCCCTCCACTTGCCAGTGGGAGGTCAACTGATTCCAGTGGTCTCTCAGATTCCACTTTCCTGATTCTTTCAGCTCTTCTCCACAGAAGAATGCTGTTCTTTGTCATTCAGTCTCACACTGTCTGTTCACATGAGCAGTTCAAGTATCTTGAGCTCCTGTTTTCCTGATTTTTCAGGGCATTATCCTTGACAAAGATATACTGGAAACCACAATTAGATTTATATCTTTTCCTGGTTTTCCAGACTATCAGGATGCAACTTATCAGTTGATCATTTTCTCAATTGGCCAGTGGACCACTTCTCTTCCTCAATTTGCCTCCTTTCTCTCCTTTGGCTCCTTTGGTTCACTCTTGCTCATAGTTTTGCTTTTGGGCAAGGTGTACCACTTTGTGGCAATGCCTTATGGTCTAGCCACTAGCCTTTCAGGATTTACTTCCTTAGTCAAGGAAGTAAGGAAAGTTGGCTTTGAGGTTGGGCATCTCAGTGCACATGTGACTACAAATTGGCTCATTAGAGCCAATAGTTGTCAGAGGCTCTTTTTTCAACTCTATTAGAGTTGACTTTCATCTTGGAGTGGTTCTTAGCAGGAAGTATTTACATCTGTTTCTTTAACAGGTCTCCTTCCTGGGTCAGGTTCTTAACCTGTTTCTTAATTACCTCTCTAACTGGGCTCCTTATTAAGCGTCCCGCAAGGGACGCTTGTTTGTGTATGGGAGAGCTTCAGGCTCCGCCGGCTCCGCCGGCTCCGCCGGCTCCGCCGGCTCCGCATTTTGCTTTCCTTATAACTCTGTAACCGTTAGGCGGATTCTTTTCAAATTTGGCAGGTTTAGGCAGTAGCCTTGGGGAATTTTTTTGAATATACTGCAGTGACATTTCAACCAATCAGAGAGGTCACATGACCAAAAATGTCTTTTTTCGATGGGGAAGCTTGTCCGGATGATAACTTGAAAGGAATTTTATCAATTCACCTGAAACTTGGCAAATACATTCATTCTATTAAAATCTGGAAATCATTAGATTTTGGCATTGATTGGTCAAGAAATGGCCGAGTAATTAATGATTAATTAATCATTACGAATTTTCCAAATAAGGAAAACACAAAAATGCTTATATCTCGAAAACCGTGCTAGATAGAGCGATTTCGACGAAATTTTTGACCCACAGGGTATCTCTGCAGAGTAGTTTTCCCAATTTTCAAAAAATTTTTCTCTCGCCCAAAATGGCGGCCATTTTGAATTTTCGAAATTTTCGCAAAAATTGCAAAACACAAAAATGCTTATATCTCGAAAACCGTGCTAGATAGAGCGATTTCGACGAAATTTTTGACCCGCAGGGTATCTCTGCAGAGTAGTTATCCCAATTTTGAAAAAATTTTTGTCTCGCCAAAAATGGCGGCCATTTTGAATTTTCGAAATTTTTGCAAAAATTGCAAAACACAAAAATGCTTGTATCTCGAAAACCGTGCTAGATAGAGCGATTTCGACGAAATTTTTGACCCGCAGGGTATCTCTGCAGAGTAGTTATCCCAATTTTGAAAAAAAAATTGTCTCGCCAAAAATGGCGGCCATTTTGAATTTTCGAATTTTTCGCAAAAATTGCAAAACATAAAAATGCTTATATCTCGAAAACCCTGCTAGATAGAGCGATTTCGACGAAATTTTTGACCCACAGGATATATCTGCAGAGTAGCCATGCCAATTTTCAAAAAAAATTTGTCTCGCCAAAAATGGCGGCCATTTTGAATTTTCGAATTTTTCGCAAAAATTGCAAAACATAAAAATGTTTATATCTCGAAAACCCTGCTAGATAGAGCGATTTCGACGAAATTTTTGACCTGCAGGGTATCTCTGCAGAGTAGCCATGCCAATTTTCAAACAAAAAATTTCTCGCAAAAAATGGCGGCCATTTTGAATTTTCGAATTTTCAGACCCATAGCTAATTACTCACCTACTCAAAATGAGTAAATGCGAATTATCTCTAAAAGTATTGCAGATAGCCAATTTTTCTCAAATAAATCATTCACCTACTTTTGGGAGAGCTTTCACTTGGTGAAGTTTCAGACCCATAGCTAATTACTCACCTACTCAAAATGAGTAAATGCGAATTATCTCTAAAAGTATTGCAGATAGCCAATTTTTCTCAAATAACTCATTCACCTACTTTTGGGAGAGCTTTCACTTGGTGAAGTTTCAGACCCATAGCTAATTACTCACCTACTCAAAATGAGTAAATGCGAATTATCTCTAAAAGTATTGCAGATAGCCAATTTTTGTCAAATTAATCATTCACCTACTTTTGGGAGAGCTTTCACTTGGTGAAGTTTCAGACCCATAGCTAATTACTCACCTACTCAAAATGAGTAAATTCGAATTATCTCTAAAAGTATTGCAGATAGCCAATTTTTCTCAAATAACTCATTCACCTACTTTTGGGAGAGCTTTCACTCTGTGAAGTTTCAGACCCATAGCTAATTACTCACCTACTCAAAATGAGTAAATGCGAATTATCTCTAAAAGTATTGCAGATAGCCAATTTTTCTCAAATAACTCATTCACCTACTTTTGGCAGAGCTTTCACTTGGTGAAGTTTCAGACCCATAGCTAATTACTCACCTACTGAAAATGAGTAAATGCGAATTATCTCTAAAAGTATTGCAGATAGCCAATTTTTCTCAAATAACTCATTCACCTACTTTTGGGAGAGCTTTCACTTGGTGAAGTTTCAGACCCATAGCTAATTACTCACCTACTCAAAATGAGTAAATGCGAATTATCTCTAAAAGTATTGCAGATAGCCAATTTTTCTCAAATAACTCATTCACCTACTTTTGGCAGAGCTTTCACTTGGTGAAGTTTCAGACCCATAGCTAATTACTCACCTACTCAAAATGAGTAAATGCCAAATATCTCTAAAAGTATTGCAGATAGCCAATTTTTCTCAAATAACTCATTCACCTACTTTTGGGAGAGCTTTCACTTGGTGAAGTTTCAGACCCATAGCTAATTACTCACCTACTCAAAATGAGTAAATGCGAATTATCTCTAAAAGTATTGCAGATAGCCAATTTTTGTCAAATTAATCATTCACCTACTTTTGGGAGAGCTTTCACTTGGTGAAGTTTCAGACCCATAGCTAATTACTCACCTACTCAAAATGAGTAAATGCGAATTATCTCTAAAAGTATTGCAGATAGCCAATTTTTCTCAAATAACTCATTCACCTACTTTTGGGAGAGCTTTCACTCTGTGAAGTTTCAGACCCATAGCTAATTACTCACCTACTCAAAATGAGTAAATGCGAATTATCTCTAAAAGTATTGCAGATAGCCAATTTTTCTCAAATTAATCATTCACCTACTTTTGGGAGAGCTTTCACTTGGTGAAGTTTCAGACCCATAGCTAATTACTCACCTACTCAAAATGAGTAAATGCGAATTATCTCTAAAAGTATTGCAGATAGCCAATTTTTCTCAAATAACTCATTCACCTACTTTTGGGAGAGCTTTCACTTGGTGAAGTTTCAGACCCATAGCTAATTACTCACCTACTCAAAATGAGTAAATGCGAATTATCTCTAAAAGTATTGCAGATAGCCAATTTTTCTCAAATAACTCATTCACCTACTTTTGGCAGAGCTTTCACTTGGTGAAGTTTCAGACCCATAGCTAATTATTCACCTACTCAAAATGAGTAAATGCGAATTATCTCTAAAAGTATTGCAGATAGCCAATTTTTCTCAAATAACTCATTCACCTACTTTTGGGAGAGCTTTCACTATGTGAAGTTTCAGACCCATAGCTATTTATTCACCTACTCAAAATGAGTAAATGCTAATTATCTGTAAAAGTATTGCGGATACCCAATTTTTATCAAATACTCATTCATCTACTTGTGGGAGAGCTTTCACATGGTGAAGTTTCAGACCCATAGCTAATTACTCACCTACTCAAAATGAGTAAATGCGAATTATCTCTAAAAGTATTGCAGATAGCCAATTTTCTCAAATAACTCATTCACCTACTTTTGGCAGAGCTTTCACTTGGTGAAGTTTCAGACCCATAGATAATTATTCACCTACTCAAAATGAGTAAATGTGAATTATCTCTTAATAGTATTGCAGATAGCCAATTTTTCTCAAATAACTCATTCACCTACTTTTGGAAGAGCTTTCACACACGAAAATGAAAAATTGTGAATATCTCGGAAAAGCTATTTCTTCTGCTTTAATGCTCGGCGGGAGATACACACCGCGGCAGTGGTCTTGACAAAAATTTTTGTCTCCCCAAAAATGGTGGCCATTTTGAATTTTCAAAGTTTTTGCAAAACACAAAAATGCTTATATCTCGAAAACCGTGCTATATGGAGCGAACTCAACAAAAATTTGGACCTGCTGGGTATCTCCAATTTTCAAAATATTTTTGTCTCGCCAAATATAGCGGACATTTTAAATTTTTTTATTTTTTGCAAAACACAAAAATGCTTATATCTTGAAAACCGTGCTAGATAGAGCAGACTGCGCTGACTTTGGTTGCCACAACAGTATAAGGCTAGAAACGAAGCATTTTCTTAATACTTTAGCACTCACCTTTATATCCTTTTCGGGACGCTTTGTTTTTGCTATGCAAAAACATTATCTTTTTTTTTTGCGAGCGATCCTCTAGTTTCTTTTGGCTTCCACTTGGAAGCCGCTTCTTCAAGGTCCCTACACATGACACTTCTTCTGTGTCATCTCAGGACACTTGATTTTCCTTCTCAAAGGTGCTCTGGATTTTCCATTCCTTGATCCTTCTATGAAGGTTCATTCAAGATGGTACTATCCTGGGAACTATGTCTTTGCATACCTCCCTTTAATTCCCTAGTTTTTACATCTACTTTCATGGATGTTTCACTGCGGGGTTTGGGAGTTCTTTGTGCTCTGTGGACCACCTAAGGTCTATTTTTGATGTAGCAGTCCAGTCTGTGCATCAGTTCTAGAGCTCATAGCTGTCCTTTTTGCTCAGACATTTGTTCCTCTTTTATCCTTTCATCAAAGGATCATCCTTTCAGCCTCAAACAACTCAGATGTCTTGTTCTCAAGACATTTGTTCCTCATTTGTAAGGGATTCTTCAGATAGTCCAGGTAACACTGTTGTCTGGGCTTTCTTTTTATCAAGACAGCTTCCACTCTTGGGACATGTGTATTTTGGCATCTTTTGCCATTATTTTTACAAGAACAAGTCTGTTCTTCCACCTCATGTTCCAGGGGCATGAATCTTTGGCAGACCATCTCTGGAGGTCTTTTCTCACCTTTCATATAAGGTGGCCCTTCAATTCTTGGATCTTCAGATGGTAGTCTCAGACTTCTCATCTTATTTAGATCTCTTTTGCCATGTGATTCAATCACAAGCTGCTCTTACATGTGCCTCCTGTGCTAGATCCTTAGGCTCTGGCAACAGATGCCCTGGAGTGTTTTGGTCCGGAGTACTTATTTTACTCCTTCCCTCCTTCAGCTCCTTGTCCTCTATGGCCATGAAGTTAATCAATTTTCAGAGCTGTATCATGCTTCTTGTAGCCTTTCCTGGTAATTGCCAGGTTTGGCCTCAAGATCTCCTTTAAGAAAGCCATTGGCTCTTCCTCTTATTCTTTTATAACAATCTCACCTAGAGTTTTGTTATTTATTTTTATGGAGTTTCTTTCTTCAAGCTTTCTGGCTGAAGTCTCCTTTAACAAGAATTTTCACAGGAGGGGTCTTGGAGGATTTTTATCCTCCATAACTGTCTATGAAGCAATGTGGAACTGCTTCAAAAAACTTGTGAGAAACATGGCCACTCTGCTATGCTTCAACTGTCCCATTTATTGCTGTTTGTTCCTTTTAAGGAATTATTTTTCAGACAATAGGGATACAGGTCAGCTCTCTCCAGGTACTACTTGGAGTTGGGTTCTTATAGGAGCTAGGAAGTCTCATTTAGAGCTTCTTTAAGTCCAGAATTAGGGTAGTCGTCACCTACCTGTTTGGTACTTAATCCTTGGTTCTGCAGGCTCTTACCAAGGCTCCTCTTGAACCCTTTTCATTTGCTGAGCCAAGTTTTTCACATTTTACACAGTCTTTCTTACTCCCTTTCTTTGGGAAGGAGAAGGAGTGATTTTGTTTCCTTTATTTAAAGGTTTTCTCTCACTCTTTAGGGATGGCCTAAGTCATCCTTAAGTCAGATCTTACTTTCCTGGCTTAAGCCAGTTATCTTCAGAAGGCTCTTCCTGCTTTGACTTTTTGTCTTTGGTCAGGATGACTTAGAAGACCTCTCCTTTTTTACAGTCAGATTCCTAAGATACTTTCTATCTAGCTATTCTGACTTAAAAGGATTTCTTCTTGGTCTTTCTTCTGAAGTCCAAGAGGGTGATATTGCTGCTCAGACAATATCTTTTTGGATAGCACTTTATCCTTTATTCCCTCAATCTCTGTTCCACAGAGAATGCATCTCTTCATGGTGTCAGGGCTCATCATGTCAGGGCACAGGGGTCTTCCTGGTCCTTTAGGGGTGGAATCCCACTCCTAGTCAACATGAGATCCTGCACGTGGAAGAGCCATTCCACTTTTACATCCTTCTATTTTAGGAATGTATTTCCTTCAGAGATGTTGTTCTTAAGAATCTCTTATGATTTCTTAAGTGGAGTGGACATCCTTTTCCACTCAGCCATTTCTCTCTCTTCTACTTAAATTCCTCAATTTAAGTCCATCTGAAACTTTTAGTTTCAGAAAAAGGGGGGTGGCATTTCCCTTTTAGGGAATCTATTCTTCATCTCTATTTTCAGAACCGTGCTTCTTAGTGCCTCTGGGCATGTTCCTATTCTGAGCACAGGGCATACTTATGCCTTCTCCTTTGAGCTGACCTAATAGGGTGTAGACAGCAGTGCTGAAGTTAGTGCAGTGGTTAATGCTACTCACTTAGCTCACTCGAGTTATTGCTTCAGCACAGAGGTTTTGGGTTCAATTGCATTGCACTAGGAAGTATCCTTTTGTAGCAATTTAACCTTAGGGTGGTTTTCCTCAGTCTGTCTTTTTCCCACCATCCTTCCATGTGGGCATTCAACCCAAGTGTTTTCATATGGTATAGTATATTTACATTTTTATGAAATAAAATTTCATATTTTTAAATGTAAAATGCATTTTTATGAATAAAAATGTATATACTTACCATATGAAAACAGCAAATCACCCTCCCGCCTGCCCCGCTTTTAAAGACCTTTTTCCAGCATTTATGTTTATTCACAAAAAGAATGAACTATTTCTGTATTACTGCGCATGGCAGAGTGAATTAGGTCACCAGGGGTCAAAGGTAGCAAGTATATAGGTTTAAAGAGGGTCTCCCCTCATATATTTAAATTCTATGTACGGTGTACGTGGCGGTCACCGAACGCCAAGCCACGCCTACCCAAGTGTTTTCATATGGTAAGTATATACATTTTTATTCATAAAAATGCATTTTACATTTAAAAATATGAAATTTTACTTTGTTTGGATGAGAGGCATGATGAGTGTTTAAATAAAATCCATCATAAAATTTTGCCAACTACAAAGAGAAAAGATCAAGAAGTTAAATGTACTCTTTTCATAATGTCCATCAAGCTACTTGCTGTATATAATTTCCAGGCTGAAGCAAAAGATAAGGACTGGTGGAAAAAGGCATCTTCCATATATGACTTTAGTGCAAATGACATTGATGGTCAGGAGGTATCACTAGAGAAATACAAGTATGATTTGTCATTCAGTTTTTGCCAAACTATATTTTCAGTGTTTTGACAAAATAGAAACTCAAATACAAATATGTACCATCCCACCCCTGTTTCTGATTTCTTTGAAATATTAACTAGTCTTAATAATAAAAAGGAAGTCTTAGTAAGTCTAACAAACTCAAGGAAATGAAGTGTAATAAATGCAAAAATTGTCACTTTTGCCTTTATATTTGCAGTTTATACTTGAATTAAGTCCAATATACTTTGATACTTAGTAAGAGGTCTTGGTTAACTGAGAATCTTTGTGTCCCTGTATTAGTTATAATTTTTCCCATGTTACCCTATATTATAATTTTTTTCCATGTTGTGATAAATTATCTTTTTTAGGGGCCATGTGTGTGTCATTGTCAATGTCGCCTCTAAATGAGGCATGACTGACAGTAATTACAAACAACTGCAAGCTCTGCACGACGAGTTTGCAGAAACCAAAGGATTGAGGATCTTGGCTTTCCCTTGTAATGGGTTTGGAAGCCAGGTAATGATGCAGTGATAGAGGTTAAACAATTGTACAAATTTAAATTATAAAGACTGGAAGTGCACAGTAAACGGAAATGCTTCTGTGCACATATAATTAGCGGGCAAAAATAGGAGAAGAAATGCCCGCTCTAAACCGGAAGTGCTGTTTCGAATTTCTCGTTTGCAAATTTGTCTTCTTTTATGAGAGCGATCATGCATTCAAAACAATATGGCGGCTCGCTTGTTTGTGTCGCCTCATAAAAATTTTTTAAAAAAACATTTCTTTAAACCAGGTAGGCCAATCTTTATAATAGTAATAAATACCTCATGTTCAGGCATTTGTTACGCTATTTATGCTCGGCGAAAATTCGGCGCTCATGGATTATTTGAAAATGCCTTCCACTCAATATTTATTTCTACAGTAATGTCTCTTGAGGTAAATGAAATGTTGTTGAACTTTAGCTTTTTAGGTATCATCATATATTATACTATTTTTATGTTGATACTGGTCAAAGTTAATCCAAGCTACAGTATTGTTGATACCTGGCTTTCATGATTCAATTCAAATCTTCATTAGCTTCACAGTAGATGATACAGATCAGTAATAATCCGGACTAAAATATTGTTGATACCTGGCTTTTATTTTTGAATCCAAACTACATTGATTTCACATCCAATAAAATCCAGCCCAACTTGCTTTAGTGATATCATTAGCAATTCTGATATTGTTGAATCTTCACAAGACACCTTATATCAAAGATTCATAATTGTAATTTGAAAATCGTGATATCATAGATCCACAAAATGAATTCATATGTTTTTGCCCAAAGTGAAACCAAGCCATTCAAACTTTGACAGTAAATGCCAAATCTTTCTGAAATCTGGTTTAAAAAAATTACATTTCTTAAATACTGTTTAATTGTATTGTCATAATGGCATGAACTGAACATTTTGTAGTTTTGAATATTACATAACACTAAAATGACATCACTGTTTTAATTGCCACTTTTTTATCAGGAGGAGTTCTTCAGCTGCTTGTGCATGATATGTATGTAGTAATCTATTGTTGAGACAAAATGGTCAAATACCAATGTGATCTCTGTTTTGCTGTTTTATATTAAAGATAATGAACAACATTAAGCATACTTGATGAGCTATTTTTTTCTTTCACAGGAGCCTAAATCCAATGCGGAGATAAAAGCATTTGTAACTGAAAAGTATGGAGTAAAATTTGACATGTTTGCCAAGATTGAGGTCAATGGGAATAATGCTGACCCACTGTACAGTTACTTGAAAATGAAACAAAAAGGAACCATCTTAGAGTAAGTATGGCTTGTGGACATATCTGCTATGAAGTTGTCCATGTCTATGAGTTTCTTCGAAGCTTCTCCTTTGGACCATTTATTGTTAATACTTTTAGTTTTGATGAAATGTAATCTTGTATGTTGCACATCTGAATGACAAATATGAAAATGTGTGTGCATTAACACACAAAGTAGGCTCTCTAAAGGGAGGAATTTTCTGTTGATTGTGTTTGGAGGATGTACATCCAAAAAGTGTCTGCCGGTTCCATGTTTAGAAGTTTTGAATAAATTTCATTTTCACTATTTCATGATGTGTTTGTTAATTATAATTTAGAAGTGTGTCTTTATTGTAAAAATGAACAAGAGGGTCAAGGATGCCCCAAAAGGCGGGTTGCGCAGGCAGCAATAAGGTTAGCAACTGCTGTAATTAAATTTAGAAAAAAGGAAAGAAATGTTAGGTCACCCAGTTAAGGTCAATGTGTTAGGTGTGCTAAGAAATATAAAACTTGTAATTTAGGTTACATAATTGTATCTATGCTTAAAACGGACAAACGAAAGGACGGAATTAGACCAATTTCAAAAGCAATTGGTGATCATCTCCCTGTCAAGTTTGAATTCGATTGGACAAAGTGTTTTTGAGTTAGATTCGGGAAATGGAACTGTTGACGGACAGACAAACAAACAGGCAGAATTACACCAATTTCGAAAGGAACCTAGCTATGATGGTGATCTATCTCCCTGTTAAGTTTGAATTCAATTGGACAAACCGTTTTCAAGTTAGAGTCCGGAAACGGAAATTTTGACGGGACAGACAAACAGACAAAAAACAGACAAACGAACGGACGGAACAAACCGTTTTTGAGTTAGAGTCCGGAAACGAAAATGTGGACTGACAGACAGACAGACATCGGACACATCAATCTAATAGGCGGGTTGTTTATACGCAACCCCCCTAAAGATAATAGCTCTAGTTGCTGCTTCAAAATTCATCAATTTCAGGAAAGACCAGTATGATTAGCAAATAATCATACAACTGCCTCACAAGTGATGTACAATAATAACAATTATATATACCAGAAAAAGGAATGGGCACAACACAACCTCTCTGAACTCTGGGATTAATGTCTGATCATTCTGCAAAGCATTTCTAATTACCAGCAATTCTACATTGTTGTAAGTTGAAAAGTAGACCTTCGTGCCTAACAAAATCAAATACTTTTGAAATATCATCAACAATTCTTAACTCCCCAGCTTCGTTGACAGCATTGTAAAATTGGGGATATCTTTCCATTACTGATAAACTATTAAAAAGCATGGCAAGAACCCAGAGAGTTGTCCCAAAAGTAAATATAAACGCATTTGTTTTTATTTTTAGCACATACTGTTCAAAGAAGAGACATTGGGTGACTGTTGTCATTACTTTTATGCAAATGCAATATGTCTGGTTTTCAGATGGATGGAAATATTTCATCTGTAAAGTGAAGAATGCATGGCGAGTTTGTTAACCAATGTCCGAGGATTTATTTAAAATGTCTCAACACATCATAAACTGCTTCAGGAAATCCAACACTTAATTTCATATTGCTCATAATTCCCATATAGCACACTCGTCTCTTAAGTTTTTCCAAGACTTTACACCATAGGTTAAGTGCTTTAATCTTTGTTTTGAAGCAACTGATATGACTACATTGAAGTTTTAAAGTCTGCCTCTACCAGCTAAAACCTTTTGTAAAATCTTGATTTTTATTCCACTTAAAAATGACCATGATTAGAAATATGTCTGTTCAGCATCTATATCACTGGTCCCCCTACTCAAGTGGAAACAATTCACTTGTAGAGAACAGGTTATAGAAAACCATCAGACATGATTCCTTTCTGATATCTAGACCCTGTGATTATATATTACAGCAGTGAATCATTTACTGGTCATGATATGTGATCTAGAGTGAGCTAACATAAATAAACTGACAAATGCTTATGTATTGAAAGCTTTACACAGGAACAACAACCTTAAGTGGCCAGTCTTCAAGTGATTAATGACATTAAGAAATTACATCACTTAACGGAGGAAAATGGGAACAATTTAAATCTGAGACTGTTACAAATGAAGAAAAAAATATGTAAATAAAATTTCTAAGCAGATCTCCTATTACACGTAACCTTCTGGTCATAATAGAAGGAGCAAGTCATGAAAAACAAGAATTCTCCCTTTAAGTCAAGACATTGTTTTATATTTGCTATACTCCTGTCTATAAAAGGTAGCTGTATTAGCATCATGCCATGCACTTGTGTGGAGTGTGTATCACTGATATGGTAAGCAATCCGTCTCCACATCAAATTACACTTTTAATATTACCATCAATCACTGACCACCTTAACATGGCCAAACATTCAATAAAGACTAAACTTATTTAAAGTCTCATATCTTAACCAGTTAGCGATATGGGATTAGATTAGATTTATTGGTATTAAATATTTCTGTTACCACAATATAACTGGGGCTCAGTACCAACATTTCTGCTGTGACATTGCAATCATAGCTTTAATCTCAGAATTTCTCTGTTGGACAACTGGCAAGATTCATATTTTTAAAAATTTTTTTTTTTAAAGTATGTATATTAAGATATACATTTTATGAAAGAAAAAAAATAACACAGAAAAAGAATAACAAGACAAATGAACGGACGGATTTACACCAATTTCGAAAGGAACCTAGCTATGATGGTGATGTATGTCCCTGTGAAGTTTGAATTAGATTGGAGTAACCGTTTTCGAGTTAGAGTCCGGAAACAAAAATGTGGACGGACAGATGGATGGACAGAAAAACGGACAAAAACGAAGAAACGGACGGAAAAACGGACAAACAAACAGACGGAATTTCACCAATTTCGA
Organism: Sabellastarte sp. h YS-2021; assembly: GCA_964017235.1. Taxonomy (NCBI): domain Eukaryota; kingdom Metazoa; phylum Annelida; class Polychaeta; order Sabellida; family Sabellidae; genus Sabellastarte; species Sabellastarte sp. h YS-2021. The sequence goes on along the minus strand of OZ024929.1, from coordinate 75,708,868 downwards.
AAGGAACCTAGCTATGATGGTGATCTATCTCCCTGTGAAGTTTGAATTTGATTGGTCAAACCGTTTTAAAGTTAGAGTCTGGAAACGAAAATGTGGACAAACAGATGGATGGACAGACAAACGGACGAAAAACGGACAAACGAACACACGGAATTTCACCAATTTCGAAAGGAACCTAGCTATGATGGTGATCTATCTCCCTGTGAAGTTTGAATTTGATTGGTCAAACCGTTTTAAAGTTAGAGTCCGGAAACGAAAATGTGGACAAACAGATGGATGGACAGACAAACGGACGAAAAACGGACAAACGAACACACGGAATTTCACCAATTTCGAAAGGAACCTAGCTATGATGGTGATCTATCTCCCTGTGAAGTTTGAATTTGATTGGTCAAACCGTTTTAAAGTTAGAGTCCGGAAACGAAAAATGTGGACAGACGGACGTCGGACACATCAATCTAATAGGCGGGTTGGTTATACGCAACCCGCTTAAAAATTGGTAAGATGACTTTTCACAGAAAAATAGAAACAATTCTATACCACATTAATCTCAGATACATTGAAAGGAAGATAATGGGAAATCGGGAGCATTAATTATGTTTCAAAAGCCAATTTTCTGTAACAACACATTGGACTTCTAGAGGTTCCATTTTAGTGCATGTTCTTTTGTTTTTGCAGTAGGATAAAGTGGAATTTTACGAAGTTTCTTGTGGACAAGGAAGGTCAGCCAGTAAAGAGATATGGCCCTAACACTGCTCCATTTGTAAGTATGATTGTGCTCAAGTTAAAAGAACTCTGTTATGTCAAACTTAATCAAAGTAATCGTAAGGTCCTTAAAAGGGAAATATACCTCATTTTTGGGAAAACCAAGTACAGTAGATTTTTTATTTGTTCAAGGCATGCAAACCTGTTTGTTCGTCTGTTACCCAGAGCTGTTTCAAGCGAGCTGCCTCCAGCCAAACTATGCAAATTTTCAAGATTTTCAAACTCAAAGTCACTATGGCAAGGTCAAAGGTCTAGTTAAGGTCATTCCATGATGTTGCACACCTACACCCCCTAACTAATGTACCAAGTATCAACTTCTTATACCTTAAAGTTTCTGAGATACAGCCTGTAAAAACTTTTTCCCGTCTGCTGTCCGCCCATCCAGACACCATGGGTGAAAACAATACCCTGACAGCCCTTGAGGGCTATTGTAAAAAAATGTTTTATAAACATTCTCTATGAAACATAAACATTTTTGCTGAAAACATTTATTAAATGTTGAAAAAAAAATCAAGAAACTAGGTTTGACTGGAAACATTTTTTAAACATTTATAAAATAGCTGAAGAAAATGTATCAATGTCAATGGTCTGGGAAAGTTGAAACCAACAACTTTCATTTTTGGTTTGACCTTCAGCAACTTAAACCATTTGTAAGTTCTTCAAGTCAGAGTTGTCCTCTGCTGCATATGTATGGTGCTCACTGGGAGTCAAAGGGGTTTATGTCTTTGTATTTCAATTAGAATGTTGTTCTATTTTCAGAGTATGAAAAAAGACATAGAAGATCTTCTGTGAAGAGGAGATGAAAGAAGGAATGCACTTTTAAGTAATATATAAAGCAAATGTGATACAAGTACTTTATATCGTCATTGGAAACAATCCCACCTTGAATTTATGTGTTAAAATATAATTTCCAGATTTTCCTCCTCAGACTTCTGGTCAGGAAAAAGTGTGTGGCTCAAGCGTTCAGTGAATTGTAACCACAATTATATATCGTATAAGCATGCCAATGGAAACTTAAGAAAGCCTGCAATTTTGTTTGTGTTAGGATAGGGACCCCAGTGGTGATAAAATTTGTGTTTAATTTAGATACTATGGAATGATTCTGTGATATTTTCAATTTTTCAGCGGCCCGTCATTAAGCGGCCCGTCAGGGACGCTTATTTGTTTTCACCGAAGTTCGACTGATCACCGCCGCCGCCGCAGGATTATGGTCTCCCTTGAATAACTTCTTAGCCTTTCAAATTTTTCTTTCCTTCTTATCTTTCTTTAAAACTATAGGGGCGGGAAAAATTTTTGGGATACTTTGCGCAGACCTTAAACTTTACTTAAGGTAACCTTAAGCATAACTCCAAAACACCCTGTCATCGCGTTTCAGAAAAAACCACAAACACCTGTGCTATAAAATTTATCAGGTACATTCTAGACCAAATTTCCAAGGTCGGAAAGGATTTTCTCATCAATTGGACCATAGATGCCTGAATGGGAGGTGTTTTATTTTCGTAAATTTTTTTAAAATGGGTACTTGGTCTGTATCTCAAAAACGGTCAGGATTTCGCCGTTTTGTTGGAATAACTTATTCAGCTACTTTTTGATAATCTTTCACATGCCGAAGTTTTAGCCCTGTATCTGCAATCTTAAGGTCACCTTAATGTCAAAAAAGGGGGTTTTAGCCCTCCAGTTCGCCTAGTTTTTCGCTTTTTTCAACCAAACTTAGCACATATATTAAGATTTGTTAAAGGAATATCCTGACTTTATGGTGACCTTAAACTCAAAATGTTAATGGACATATGGCCTGCTTAAAGTCATCAAATTGGAATAAAATCCTCTGGCTCCTTTCTTTTTCCATTTTTTTATATCGAAATTATCACTGGTATTAAACTAGATAAAAATAATACTTATGGTCACCTTAAACTCTCGGTATGAATGGAGTTGTAGCTACCTTAAAGTGAAATAAGGGGATTTTCAGCCTCCAAGTATCTTATTGTTCGACTGACCTCAGTTAAACTTTGCACACCTATAAAGGATGGCAAACCAAAGGGTTATCCTGACTTTAAGGTGACCTTAAACTGTTAATATAATTTTGGGCCCCCTAAAGTCATAACATTTGAATAAAGCCATCTGGCTCCTTTCTTTTTCCATATCTAACATATATTGATATTGAAGGGACATTCTCATATTATGGTCACCTTAAAGTCGCAATATGAATGAAGTTATGGTCACCTTACAGTGAAAAAGGAAGTTTCAGCCTCCAGCTATCTTATTGTTCAACTGACCTGAGCTAAACTTTATGCACTTATAAAGGATGAGAAAAGGGACATTCTTATTTTATGGTCACCTTAAAGTCCCCATATGAATGAAGTTATGGCCATCTTGCAGCGAAATTATGGAGTTTTTAATCTCCAGCTATTGTATTGTTCAGCGGACCTCACTTTAATTGTGCGCACTCATTAAAGATGAAAATAGGGACAAGTAACATACACAATGCAATAAAATTCACAGTTTCTATTGCTTATGATGCATATGTTGACATCTTTTATGGGTGACTTCTTTTTCATCAGGGCCGCTTCGTTTTTGTCAGCAAAAACATTCTTCTAGTTATATCTTCCATTCCTAGTTGAATGTACACCACATTATCTGAATAGTAAGTCAGTAACTCGTAACTCATCAATAAAGTGTGGCAGGAAACAATTCTTGCTTCCCTGAACATGGTGTAAATTAGCCATATTATCCACATAAAATTGATTTTATGACCTTTAATATTGAGATACAATGATTTGGATGAGACATCAACGTTTTATTATTTTAGCATCAGAACGGGCTACAATGGCTGGAACTAAATGTAATAAATTTGGTATTTGTACCTGGATGGTACATGCATAAATTACTAGTGGCCGTTTGCACAAGGATATACCTTAAACATAGATTAATTTGCCCATGTTGTCAATTATTAAAATTTTGAATTTTTTTTTCTGTATGAAATTTCATGTAGAGTTTTCAGTGAAGTGTATGGTAAAAATCTTCAAAGTTGCAGTTTTCACATTTATAAGTATTCCATATTTTCATCTTTTGTCGATTGTATATTCATTATTATATTTTGTAACAATATCTGCACTGAACCTAGCTAGTTAAGATAGAACCCAAGAGATTGCATTTGAAGGACGTATGATGGTTTGAATTGTAAACTCTGCAAAGAGATAATTCAGCCTGATTTAATTGGTCGTGCAATTTTTTCCCTCAATTGTGACTGCTGTGAGTCTTTCTCAACTAAACTACATTCAGTGTATGATATGTGGATTGTCTAGTGTCATAATGTCTTGTGAGTTAAGTAGATCTCCTTGTTAACTATTCAGGGAATAATAAAAAGTTTGTGTTAAAACTTTTATTTTTATTTTTGGAGTATTAGAACAGGGTCTGAACAACTGCAGTTTGCCAGACAATTAAGTTGAAACTACAAAAAATTCCCAGTTTCAGTAATCAGTTCTGTCCAAGTACCTGGGCACACCAGAACAACTATGGATATACTTGAGACATTTTTAACTACAGATCTGAAATTTTCTTACATTTCACACATTACATGGAAAAAGAGATTGTACAGTTTTGGTATTTATAAACCTGTGACCAACCCCCTACATTATTATGTCCACCCCACTAGGGGGTGGACATATTATTTTTGCTTTTTCCGGCGTCCGGCGTCCCACTTGGTTTCCAGACATTTTAGGCAACAGTTGTTATCCTATCTTTACCAAATTTGGCATGCAGGTTTATTGGGTTAATAGCTTGTATGGGATTGCTTTTGGTGATGATAGCTCTATAGCTAACTGAGTAATAGCTACTTTGCTACTTTTGAGTATCTCTTTGGTTTCCAGACATTTTAAGGAATGCTATTAAGCCTAGCTTTCTGAAATTTGGTATGGAGGTTCATTGGGTTAATAGCTTGTATGGGATTGCTTTTGAGGGGAATTGCTTCATAGATGAGTGAGTAATTAATTAAATAAATGAGTAATTGGCTATTTTGAATATTGAAAAAGGCAAATGTGCTCATATTTCCTAAACCGTGCGAGATAGAGCGATTTCGTCGAAATTTTCGACCCACAGGGTATCTAAGGAATGTACTCTTTGCAATTTTCAAAAAATTTTCCCCTTCTCAAAATTGGCAGCCATTTTGAATTTTCGCCAAAAATGGCAAAACACAAATTTGCTTCTATCTCCTTAACCGTGCGAGATAGAGCGATTTCGTCAAATTTTTCGACCCACAGGGTACTTGAGCATTGTACTCTTGGCAATTTAAAAAAAATTTTCCCCTCCCCAAATCTGGCGGCCATTTTGAATTTTCGAATTTTTGCCAAAAATGGCAAAACACAAAATTGCTTCTATCTCCTTAACCGTGCGAGATAGAGCAATTTCGTCAAAATTTTCGACCCACAGGGTACTGGAGCATTGTACTCTGCAATTTTTAAAAAATTTTTCCCTCCCCAAATATGGCGGCCATTTTGAATTTTCGAAGTTTTGCCAAAAATGGCAAAACACAAAATTGCTTCTATCTCCTTAACAGTGCGAGATAGAGCGATTTCGTCGAAATTTTCGACCCACAGCTTATCTCAGAAATGCACTCTTAGAAATTTTCAAAAAAATTTCCCTTCACCAAAAATGGCAAAACACGAATTTGCTTCTCTCTCCTTAACCATGCGAGATAGAGCGATTTTGTCGAAATTATCAAGCAACAGGGTAATTATCAAGCAATTTTCAAAAAATTTTCCCCTCCCCAAAAATGGCAGCCATTTTGAATTTTGGAATTTTTCCCAAAAATGGCAAAACACAAAATTGCTTCTATCCCCTTAACCGTGCGAGATAGAGCAATTTCGTCGAAATTTTCGACCCACAGGGTATCTAAGAAATGTACTCTTTGCAATTTTCAAAAAATTTTCCCCTCCCCACATATGGCGGCCATTTTAAATTTTCGAATTTTTGCCCAAAATGGAAAAAACACATATTTGCCTTAAGCGTGCAAAATAGAGTTATTTCGTTGAAATTTTCGACCCATAGGGTATCTAAGAAATGTACTCTTGGCAATTTTCAAAAAAATTTCCTTTTCCCAAAAATGGCGGCCATTTTGAATTTTCAAATTTTTGCCAAAAATAGAAAAACAGAAATTTGCTTCTATCTCCTTAACTGTGCAAGATAGAGTGATTTCGTCAAAATTTTCGACCCAACCAATGCAAAAAGGCATGAAGCTGAAATAATTTACATGTACACTAATAAATATTTAAGCATCATTGATATATTTTACAAATGAAACAGGGTCTTGTAAGACTACTGTACAGTTTTGGCAAAAGGTTCATGGGGTGGACATTACACATGATAATGTGTGTTCTTCTATGCTATCTTGTTTCTATTCATATGTCGCAGCTACTATCAACAGGGCATCCTATTTCTAGTTTGATTCATAGTTTTTGGTGCTGAACTAGTTCTTTTCAACTTTGACCACATGAGTAGTTGCAGCAAAATACTCTAAATAGCTACGAATAATGGAACTTCATTGACCACTTACAAACATCTAGTTAAAGTTGCACAGCATAAATTAAGTAGGTCCATGATACGAAAAGTAATAATAATAATAATGATGTTTCGGCATTTAGAATCTACTAAAAAATACCTAATTCCTGTAAATACGGCAGTATACTTAAACCTACTCAAATTTCATGACAAATCTGTCAATTTATTAAATAAAAATAGCATCAGAGATGCCCGTACCCCACAGCCTGGGAAAATAGTTTTCAACACCATGAGATGTAGAAGTAGTGAAACAGTACACAGATTGGGATACTTTTAGAGCAGTGTCAGTGTCCAAATAATGTTTAAGTAGAGAAAATAACATCTAAGACAAAGAAATTGCATGTAAAGAATAAGTATTAAAACAAGACAATTCAGTAAACTAAAAATTATGAAGCTTTAAGACTTCTCCCATTTTGATTTTCATTTGAATGGTCGAATTATGGTTTGGATGTTTTGAATATTACCCATACACACAGATGTAGCAACACTTGCTTTTATGTGGAATTGGGGCAAAACCTGTGGCTCACTTGATGCAATACCATCTGTTACAATTGGAAGTTGCAAAAGTAAAACAGTTAACGACTTCTAATATAACTTTAACAGTGCTTAATCTGCACCAAAAGACACCCTAAGGTGCAACAACCAATATTCAAGTAAAAAGATATAACAGGGTTCCCACTGCACAGGGAAAACAGGGAAAATTGTGAAAAGTAATTCCAGACAGGGAAAACACAGGGAATTTGAAAATTTTGGGAAAACACGGAATTTGAAAACTTCAGAATAATTTTGAAGAGTAACAGCCATTTGCATTCAAGCGCCACGGGTCGCGACTCGTAGGTCATGTTTGATGTTTTGGCACTAAATTAGAATATTTAATAAGAATCTTTAAGTAATCATAGCATTCTTATTTTTTACCGATTTTGACATGTTCATCCTTCACCAGTTTGTTCAGGGAAAAATATAAACATCACAGGGAAAACACCGGGAAAACACAGGGAATTTAAATCGGAAAAGAGAATGGGAACCATGTATAAAAGAGATATAAGAGAGATAAATAGTATCAGATATCCTCATAGAGACATAAAATATCATCAGATATGCAAGATCAAAGGTCAAATCCAGGTCACACCATGACGTTGCACACATATAACCCTTGATCAATGTCCCTACCAAATATCAACTTCCTACACCTTATGGTTTCTAAAATATAGCCCAGACAAGGCATTATAGAACAAGGTCACTACGGCAAGGTCACACCATGACGTTTTACACACCCTAGCCAATGTCCCTACTCGGTATCAACTTCCTACACCTTACGGTTTCCGAGATATACCCTGAACAAGATTTTATAGGTCAAGGTCACGTCATGACATTGCACACCTACACCCCCTAACCAATGTCCCTACCAAGTATCAACTTCCTACGCCTTACAGTTTTCGAGATATAGCCCGGACAAGATTTTATAGGTCAAGGTCACTACAGCAAGGTCAAAGGTCAAATCAAGGTCACACCATGACGTTGCACACCTACACCCCCTAACCAATGTCCCTACCAAGTATCAACTTCCTACACCTTACGGTTTCCGAGATATAGCTGGGACAAGATTTTAGAGGTCAAGGTCACTACGACAAGGTCAAAGGTCAAATCAAGGTCAGACCATGACGTTGCACACCTACACCTCCTAACCAATGTCCCTACCAAATATCAACTTCCTACACCTTACGGTTTCTGAGATAGAGCCTGGACAAACTTTTTCCCGCCACCCGCCTGCCTATCCGGACACCATGGGTGAAAATACCCCAACAGCCCTTAAGGGCTGTGGGGTAAAAATGCCTAAAATATGTAAAGTATGTGGACATTGAGATACATAAGAAAGGTAAAGTTTAATCTGAATAATCGATAATTAGAAAACATCCATGACCAACTGCGATTGTACACTAATGATCAATCAAGCACACTTCTAATCGTTCCAACACCACCAGGATGTCTCCATAAAATCACTCGTGAACTGGATTAAAAAGAAGCAATAACAATGGGTGAACATTTGATTTAATTTCCTATTCAAAAAATATATGCAGCAATATTCCATATTTGTTCAGAATGTGTGAATGACCTGTTATTAAAATAAAATATTCCAACATACACACTTGCATAGAGCTCACTGTGACACCATTGTTAAAGAGTATGTTTAAAAAACATTTCTTATCATTTTTCACAAATACAGTATGGCCTTTTGATCTGTACTCATGCTATTAGATCACCATTTAAAAGACTAGGGGGTTCAAGGCACACAATTATCACAGGTTACCCACTTGACTTATAGAAGTCGGATCAAAAGTTGAAAATTGGTGTTTTACATCTATTGAACAGCTAGGGTCATGAGGACAGGCCCTCGGCATTGACAATTGTGACAGTCATACCACACTGAGGTGACAGCCTGTGATTAGATGCCAGTGTTTCCAAGCACTATTCCACCATGAACCTTTATATTGCCACTGGATGAAATATCATGTGTTAACTTAAACCAGATGAATTATCTTTTGTTTATACACTTGAACATTTACAACCAAATACCTGATTAAATATTGCACTTTGCTTCACTAAAATAATGTTTGTCAGTAAATCCCTTTAGCTTCGGTCACATTGGCACAGGAAGTTCCACTTTCTCACATATCAACAGCTAGATGTGATCCCATGATCAAAGGTGTAAGAGCCTGATTTCCAAACTACTTGTGTCAAACCTGTAGTAATGACACACTGGAAATACAATGCAACTGTTGCAAATGAGAGTGCCTGAAGTCAACATACCACTGTGGATATAGTATATGTTAAATGTATACATTTATGACTCTGTCTCTTTCTTTCATAGGCCAGACTCCATTTGGCTTTACATTGGGTGGGCTTTTTTTCCAATCCCAATTTTTCACAGGCACAAACCAGTTCACTCCATAGTTAGCTTGGACATACGACACAGTCTCACAGGGAATTCTCACCAATATGGAAAAGAACAGGGTCCAGCAAAGTGTGAACTTGGGAAATGCATACCTGTAAACATGAAAATTTAATTCCAGTCAATTTTTCTTCAAAACATTGTATTGGGTGCTATGACATGTACAACCACTTCACTATGGTGCCAGGCATTGGGAGGAATTTAATGCCCAACTTTTATTGGGACATGCACAACTGCACTTAGGTTCTCCCAAGAAGTTTAAAAACACATAAACTGGACCAAGTTTTCTCCTAAAGGAGAAAGTTTCCACAGAGAATAGTAAGCTTCCTGTTATACTTAATTTTATTAATGGCAATTGTGAAAATTAAATTATTTAGCAGGTGAGCCAATAGTTTCAATAACACTATATGAACAGTGAATGAAAGACAAGCTACTGACTTGTATTTATTTCCAGTACTTGCTTGTGTCCCACCATTCCATATGTAGGTATCTTCTTTATAAAAGAAGAATATATCAAGTTTCAAATCATCGGCTTGAAATGATAATTCAAAACTATCTTCAATCTGAAATGGTGCATAAAATATTTGTAAACAAGACCACTGCCGCGGTATGTATCTCCCACCGAGCATTACAGGGGAAGAAATACCTTTTCCGAGATATTCATGATTTTTCATTTTCTGCTAAAATCCAAGATGGCCACCAAAAGTGGCGAAAATTGAAAATTTTCCCCTTTGCATAGGATACTCTTGTACCACCCTGCGGGTCAAAAATTTGCTTAAAATCGCTATATCTCTTACGGTTTTCAAGATATTCACACTTTTTCATTTTCCGCTAAAATCCAAGATGGCCGCCAAAAGTGGCGAAAATTGATATTTTTCCCTTTAGCATACAATACTGTTGTACCACTCTGTGGGTCAAAAATTTGCTTGAAATTACTCTATCTCTTACGGTGTGCAAGATATTTGCGATTTTTCACATTTTCACTAAAAGTAGCAATAAAGTAGCCATTACTCACTTGTACATTGAGCAACAGTTGTGAAACTTAAATATGTTACACTTCACAACAAGACCACTGCCGTGGTATGATCTCCCGCCGCACTACATCAAAAAGTAGGTGAACAACATATTTGACAAAACTCCTTTAAATTGAATAGTTTTGCTGTTATAAATTATTTAAATCAAAAAAGTCAAAGTAGCTATTCCTGAGTTAGCTATGGACCTACAGCTTTCAAAATTTTCAATGAGTTATTTGAGAAAAATTGGCTAAGTACAATACTTTTAAGAGATAATTCGCATTTACTCATTTTGAGTAATTATCTACGGGTCTGAAACTTCACCATGTGAAAGCTCTCCCAAAAGTAGATGAATGAGTTATTTGAGAAAAATTGGCTATCTGCAATACTTTTAGAGATAATTCGCATTTACTCATTTTGAGTAGGTGAGTAATTAGCTATGGGTCTGAAACTTCACCAAGTGAAAGCTCTCCCAAAAGTAGGTGAATGAGTTATTTGAGAAAAATTGGCTATCTGCAATACTTTTAGCGATAATTCGCATTTACTCATTTTGAGTAGGTGAGTAATTAGCTATGGGTGTGAAACTTCACCAGTGAAAGTTCTCCCAAAAGTAGATGAATGAGTTATTTGAGAAAAATTGGCTATCTGCAATACTTTTAGCGATAATTCGCATTTACGCATTTTGAGTAGGGGAGTAATTAGCTATGGGTGTGAAACTTCACCAAGTGAAAGTTCTCCCAAAAGTAGGTGAATGAGTTATTTGAGAAAAATTGGCCATCTGCAATACTTTTAGAGATAATTCGCATTTACTCATTTTGAGTAGGTGAGTAATTAGCTATGGGTCTGAAACTTCACCATGTGAAAGCTCTTCCAAAAGTAGGTGAATGAGTTATTTGAGAAAAATTGGCTATCTGCAATACTTTTAGCGATAATTCGCATTTACTCATTTTCAGTAGGTGAGTAATTAGCTATGGGTCTGAAACTTCACCAAGTAAAAGCTCTCCCAAAAGTAGGTGAATGAGTTATTTGAGAAAAATTGGCTATCTGCAATACTTTTACAGAAAATTCGCATTTACTCATTTTGAGTAGGTGAGTAATTAGCTATGGGTCTGAAACTTCATCAAGTGAAAGCTCTCCCAAAAGTAGGTGAATGAGTTATTTGAGAAAAATTGGCTATCTGCAATAGTTTTAGCGATACTTCGCATTTACTCATTTTGAGTAGGTGAGTAATTAGCTATGGGTCTGAAACTTCACCAAGTGAAAGCTCTCCCAAAAGTAGGTGAATGAGTTATTTGAGAAAAATTGGCTATCTGCAATACTTTTAGAGATAATTCGCATTTACTCATTTTGAGTAGGTGAGTAATTAGCTATGGGTCTGAAACTTCACCAAGTGAAAGCTCTCCCAAAAGTAGGTGAATGAGTTATTTGAGAAAAATTGGCTATCTGCAATACTTTTAGCGATAATTCGCATTTACTCATTTTCAGTAGGTGAGTAATTAGCTATGGGTCTGAAACTTCACCAAGTAAAAGCTCTCCCAAAAGTAGGTGAATGAGTTATTTGAGAAAAATTGGCTATCTGCAATACTTTTAGAGATAATTCACATTTACTCATTTTCAGTAGGTGAGTAATTAGCTACGAGTCTGAAACTTCACCATGTGAAAGCTCTCCCAAAAGTAAATGAATGACTTAAAAAGTAGATGAACAACTTATTTGAGAGAAATTGTCTAGCTGCAATATTTTTGAAGATATAAGGCATTTACTCATTATGGTTCTCATTAAAAATTGACAAAGTAGCTATTACGGTTTGCGAGATATTTGTCATTTTTCACATTTTCACCAAAAGTAGCAATAAAGTAGCCATTACTCACTTGTACATTGAGCAACAGTTGTGAAACTTAAATATGTTACAGTTCACAAAAAAGTAGATGAACAACTTATTTGAGAGAAATTGTGTAGCTGCAATACTTTTGAAGATATAAGGCATTTACTCATTATGGTTATCATTAAAAATTGACAAAGTAGCTATTACTCACTTAGCTATGGAGATACACTTCCAAACTAGTGACCATGTTGTAGCTGTGGAGATAGTAGCTGAACAACACATTGGAACAAAATTGTGTAGCTGCAATACTTTTGAAGATATAAGCCATTTACTCATTATGGTTATCATCAAAGTAGCTATTACTCAGTTAGCTATGGAGTTACAGCTGTGAAAATTCACAATACAGTATATCCAAAAGATAGGTGAACAACATATTCAACAAAAATCCTCTATATTTAATAGCTTTTGAGTTATAAGTGACTTGCTCAATGGTCAAATGTTAAACTTAGTATAGCTATTACTCAGTTAGCTATGGTGCTACACCTTGGACACCTCACCATGATATAGTACATGAAGGAGTTGTTGAACAACATATTTCAGGCCAATATTGTAAGTAACAGTTACAAAGACAAAATCAATTTACTCATTTTGCTCATTGTTAATAACAGAAAATAGCTATTACTCACTTAGCTATGAAGATAGAACCCTAAAAATGGTACCATCTTGTAGGCATGGAGAAAGTAACTGAACAACGTATTTTACAGAAACACTCTAAATGCTGTCGTTTTGGAGTTATGAGCACTTTACTCAAAGTAGCCACCATTGCTATTACTCACTTAGCTATGGTCCTAGGTGTGAAATAACAGCATCAAATGAAAGGACATAAGCAATAAGGTCATAAAAAACATTGAAAAGGCCAAGGAGAAACAACCAGTGTGATGTACAGCCCTTTATAAAAGCGTGACACACACTCAATAACACACGAACACACGCACGGAATGCGTTTTATAATCTCCCGCCCGGCCGGCGGGAGATAAAAAAGTAGATGAACAACATATTTGAGAGAAATTGTGTAGCGGCAATAATTTTGAAGATATAAGCCATTTACTCATTATGGTTATCATTAAAATTGACAAGTAGCTATTACTCACTTAGCTATGGAGATACACTGCCAAACTACTGACCATGTTGTAGCTGTGGAGATAGTAGCTGAACAACATATTGGAACAAAATACTGTAAATGCAATAGTTTGAGAGTTATAAGCCATATAATATATTAGGTAAAAGTGCTATTACTCAAAAGTAGGCCAAAGTTCTCCAAACCCAAAAAATATTGAAGAGCGTAAAAATTCATTTACACACACACATGGTGCAAATTATAATCTGGTATAAAATGGGAAATTTAATAAGTGAATTAAATTTTTATAAGTTAATATCTTACCTAGTGGACAAATGCGTTTGTCCGGTGTGCAACCGGTCCCGCCAAACGTTAGAAAAAAACATCCTGAGCTGGGCTCTGACTGGCCCTGGTAGTGTCGTGTCTATTCGCCAGGTGTCCTCTCAGCACCCAGCCTCCCTACTGCTCATGTGCACGCATGCATACTTCCTCTTTTTGTTGTCTGCCTTAGAATGTCCCCTTTTGAGCTTAGAAAGGCGGGGAAGGTAGGGTGGGAATCCCCTTGTCCACTAGGTAAGATATTAACTTTTCAAATTTAATTCACTTATTAAATTTCCCATTTCATTGCGTTAATATATCTTGCCTAGTGGACAAATGCAGAACAGCTAACCATTGGTTGGAGGGTAGCTCTAAAAAGGGACTTAAATCTGAACTCCAAACTTATTCCATAGGGTCTAGAAGTTATACACACCTGAACAGATGTCCAAAAAACCTCGACTACCCCCCCCCCCCCCCCCCCCTTTTTAATAAAGATCTGAGAACCTCAAAAAGAGAATTGAGAGGGGAGTCAGGACTTGGGAGTTCTGTCCCAAAAGGATTCCTAAGGAAGCAATGTAGGGAAATGACAGACTGCAGGGACTTTTTTTTGTAGAACTATATACAAGGGGTAGGAAGTCCGGGCAGGTTACTCTCTGATCTGTTTCAGCGCCAACAAGACCACTTTGAGCTCTAGAAAATTTATGTGCAAGACGCCCTCTGGTTTGGACCAGAGGCCTTTTGCAGTGTAATCTCCTAAGTGTGCGCCCCAGCCTTCGTTTGAGGCATCTGTAAACAGCTGGAGGGTGTGACGTAATAGGTGTACTGGTTGACCTTTCAGAACACTGGGTCCAACCACCACCTGAGGTGAAAATGGAGAGATTTTGGCAGAGGAATGCACTTCTCCAGGGCTTCCGGGACACGCCAATGTCTCTTTAAGTGCCATTGAATGGGTCTCATATGAAGCCATCCCGAAACCACTTGTTTTTCTGTGGCTGTCAAAAGCCATATCAGGGACATGAACTGCCTGACAGAACAGGTCTCCTGTCAAAAAACAAGGTCGATTTTCTCTGACAGAACTAACCACCTCTCCTGAGTGGGTTTGACCAGACCTAGAGAGGTCGAAACGATAGTCGTCAAAGTTAAACACCTGCTGTGGGGTCAGTTCTGATTTTGAAAGATTGACCACCCAACCCAGGTCGTGACATAGGTCCAAGAGGGTCTGGGTATGTCGTCGGCACGTTTCCTGGCAGGGGGCTCTAAGTAGCCAGTCATCTAGGTACTGGTGGATTCGAATACCCCGTGCCTGTGCCATCAACTTGACTACCTTGTCGACCTTTGTGAACTCTAACGGAGCTGTTGCCAGGCCAAAAGGAAGGGCAGTGAACTGAAAGGTTTGATTGTTGAGATGGAATCTTAGGTACTTCCGTGACCTTTGACTTATCGGAATATGAAAGTAAGTGTCGCCGAAGTCCAGCGAGGTGACCCACTCCCCCTGTTGAAGGGAGAGTCTGATGGTCTCTGCGGTTTCCATTTTGAAGGTGGGTGGTGCTAGATATAAGTTCAGTTGACTGAGATCTAGGATGGGTCTCCACTTGTTGTTGGGCTTTGGAACCAGAGACAACCAGTTGCAGAAGGCCAGAGATGATGGAACTATCACTTTTTCTACCACTTGATATTAGATTAGCGCCTGCAAAGACTCTTTTAGGTGCTTGTTTCTGACCGGGTTTGATTAACCACTGATTACCAACGGTGACCAAGGGTGGTCTCACTTTGAAGAGTAGCTGATACCCTTCCTTGAGTATGGAGACTACCCTCGGATTTGAACCCAGGGAGAGCCAGACCTGCCAAAACTTTTGCAAACAGCCTCCCACAGGTGGATTTCTGACAACATGATGGGCATTGCTGACAACTGGGGCAAAAAGACAATGACTTACACAAGGGGCACCTTTCACAGATTTTATTTCTACCTTTGAGTGCGAGGGGCTTACGTCTTTCTTTTGTGACTGCCCAGTGACAGAAGGTGCAGGAACCACAACAAGAAAATTTACAGTCTCTTGACAGTTTACTGTCTCTAATGTTCTTAACTGAGATTCCCTGAACTTAAACATAACTGAACTGGGGGACCCAGAAAACTTTGATTGTCATTTATACTGCTTTGTACTCTTGGCAGCCTTTCAAAAATAAGGGGAATTTGAGCCACCTCCACCATGACTTCTCCCTATGCCTCTTCCAGAAAACTGACCCCATGTTTGTTGTGTTTGTGAAGAGGAGTAGTGAGACTGTTTGCTATCTTTTCTGTCATATGACTGATATCTATATTGTGATTTCTTGCTGGGGTGCTGGAATGTGCCCGAACCGGGACCAGAAGCACCCCTAACTGTCTCATGTTTCAAGATGTCCTGTTTGGCCACTGCTAACACATCATCTGGGAATAGGCCATAAGTGACAGTGGGGCATTTATTAGTCTATTCCAAGTATCTGGTTCCAAACCTGGTTTAACATGTTCCACATATGAGTCTCTACGTAACAACACAAAATTGGCCAATTGAACAAATAGGCTGTGAGCCAGGTGTTGGAAGGCTGTACCTAGAGCCACTGATACACTTGTCTGGAAAGCCGACTAATCCTTCAGTTCTTTTATGGTTTCCACCACTTCTTTGGGTGCCTTCCCCTTAACTACAGTTTCTTGAAGAAAGGAGATGTGCTGGCTCATTTTTTCTTGAATTTCACTTGTACACCGGTTGAACCCCGCGGCGTGGTTAGTAATGAATGAGCCCTCCTGGGCACATTTTCCCATCTTCTTAAGATTTCCTGTGGCACCAGTCCGGAAGCCGGTCTGGAAGTGGGGTATGCTGACACCTTTGCTATCCTAGAAAATTGTGCGTTCAGTCTAGCCTCTGAACCCGACCATCCAAATATGGTTTTTCCCGGTCTTTGTGCACCCTCCTGTCTGATCCTAGATTGAGTATACCACTTTTACTGACTCTTGGGGGTTCTAATGAATTGATCCACCTTAAGACCCACCGGCTTCCTGGGAGCGTGATGGATATCCCTCCGCTGCTCTGGTGTTGAGCTTTTCCATTTTGTAGCAGAGCCAGTCATCCGCTGGCAGTTCAATAGAAACCTTCGCAGTCATTCTAGGATGTTTTCCATTCCAAGGGTTGTCAGATCTATCCATGTTGCCTGCAGAAGCTTCAAAGTCAGGAATATGCATCCAGCCAAGGAAGGCTCTAACAGCCTGGACCATTTCCCGGTAATTCATTTCTTCATTTTTCTCTGTGATCTCAGAATCTGACAGTTCACCCTCTTCTCCTGAGTCCTTATCAGATTGATCTGGGAACACGTCCGACAGGACAGGCTCTTGTTGAGAAAAACTAGCAGCAGTAGTGTCTGAACTGGTAGTACCGGATCCGGCAACACCCGACATACTTGGGCCAGTATGAGCAGGTAGATCAGACGTACCAGTAGTGAAACCACCGGTGGCAGTATCCAAACTAGAAAAAGGTTTTTGCTAACAAAAACGAGCAGCCCGGATGGAGACTTGAGTTAATAAAGCTGTAGTAGTTGTGGCATGACACTGTAAGGAGAAGGTAAGCTTTACTGTGTTTTGTATCTGATGGGAAAGTGGATTATCTCAATTTTACTGTGGTATAGCTGACTCAAAAGTAGGTTAATAACACATTTAAAGAAAATACTGTAAATGCAATAGTTACAAGTTACAACTGATTTAATCAACAGTGATAACCTCAAATTAGCTATTACACAGCTATGTAATGAGCTACAGGTTTTAAATTTTACTATGTTATAGCTTACCCAAAAGTAGCTGAATAACATATTTACACAAAATTCTGTATATGCATTAGTTTTCAAGTTATAGGTGATTTTACTCATTACGGGAGGTACTGAAAAGTCAGAAAGTAGTTATTACTCACTTAGCTATTGGGATAGACACTCAATTTACTCACCATGTTGTAGCTATGGAAAAAGTAGCTGACATATTTTGACAAAATGCTCTAAATATGATACTTTTCAAGTGATTTAGTGCATGATTTCATGAATTTTAATGCACTAAAAATTATTTTAAAAATTCATAAAAAATAAGAAAGATCCAGGCCTGATACTCACACAAGGTTATCTACTAGTGGACTAGTACATATATGCAATCTAAGAAAAAAAATCCCTGCAATAGTCAATGAGAAAATAAGTGATTTAGTGCATAATTTCATGAATTTTAATGCATTAAAAATTATTTAAAAAATTAATAAAAAAACTAGAAATCGGCCGCCCTGTTGATAGTAGATGCGAATAGAAACAGGATAGCATAGAAGAACACACATTATCATGTGTAATGTCCACCCATGAACCTTTTGCCCAAATTGTACAGTAGTCTTACAAGACCCTGTTTCATTTGTAAAATATATCAATGATGCTTAAATATTTGTTAGTGTAGATGTAAATTATTTCAGCTTCATGCCTTTTTGCATTGGTTGGGTTGAAAATTTTGACGAAATCACTCTATCTGGCACGGTTAAGAAGATAGAAGCAAATTCCTGTTTTTCTATTTTTGGCAAAAATTTGAAAATTCAAAATGGCCGCCATTTTTGGGAAAAGGAAATTTTTTTGAAAATTGCCAAGAGTACATTTTTTAGATACCCTATGGGTCGAAAATTTCAACGAAATAACTCTATCTCGCATGGTTAAGGAGATAGAAGGCCAGTTTGTGTTTTTCCATTTTGGGCAAAAATTCGAAAATTCAAAATGGCTGCCATTTTTGGGGAGGGGAAAATTTTTTGAAAATTGCAAAGATTACATTCCTTAGATACCCTGTGGGTTGAAAATTTCGACGAAATCGCTCTATCTCGCATGGTTAAGGAGATAGAAGCAAATTTGTGTTTTGCCATTTTTGACAAAAATTTGAAAATTCAAAATGGCCGCCATTTTAGGGGACGGGAAATTTTTTTTTAAATTGCCAAGAATACAATGCTGAAATACCTGTGGGTCGAAAATTTTGATGAAATCGATCTATCTCGCACGGTTAAGGAGATAGAAGCAAATTTGTGTTTTGCCATTTTTGGCAAAAATTCGAAAATTCAAAATGGCCGCCATTTTTGGGGAGGGGAAAATTTTTCGGAAAATTGCAAAGATTGCATTTCTTCGATACCCTGTGGGTCGAAAATTTTGACGAAATCGCTCTATCTCGCACGGTTAAGGAGATAGAAGCAAATTTGTGTTTTGCCATTTTTGGCAAAAATTCGAAAATTCAAAATGGCTGCCATTTTTGGGGAGGGGAAAATTTTTTGGAAAATTGCAAAGATTGCATTCCTTAAATACCCTGTGGGTCGAAAATTTCGACGAAATCGCTCTATCTCGCACGGTTAAGGAGATAGAAGCAAATTTGTGTTTTGCCATTTTTGGCAAAAATTCGAAAATTCAAAATGGCTGCCATTTTTGGGGAGGGGAAAATTTGCTGGAAAATTGCAAAGATTGCATTCCTTAGATACCCTGTGGGTCGAAAATTTCGACGAAATCGCTCTATCTCGCACGGTTAAGGAGATAGAAGCAAATTTGTGTTTTACCATTTTTGGCAAAAATTCGAAAATTCAAAATGGCCGCCATTTTTGGGGAGGGGAAAATTTTTTGAAAATTGCAAAGATTGCATTCCTTAGATACCCTGTGGGTCGGAAATTTCGACGAAATCACTCTATCTCGCACGGTTAAGGAGATAGAAGCAAATTAGTGTTTTGCCATTTTTGGCAAAAATTCGAAAATTCAAATGGCCGCCATTTTTGGGGAGGGGAAAATTTTTTAAAAATTACCAAGAGTACAATGCTCAGATACCCTGTGGGTCGAAAATTTTGACGAAATCGCTCTATCTGGCACGGTTAAGGAGATAGGAGGAAATTTGTGTTTTGCCATTTTTGGCAAAAATTCGAAAATTCAAAATGGCCGCCATTTTTGGGGAGGGGAAAATTTTTTTTAAATTACCAAGAGCACAATGCTCAGATACCCTGTGAGTCGAAAATTTTGACGAAATCGCTCTATCTGGCACGGTTAAGGAGATAGAAGCAAATTTGTGTTTTGCCATTTTTGGCAAAAATTCGAAAATTCAAAATGGCCGCCATTTTTGGGGAGGGGAAAATTTTTGGAAAATTGCAAAGATTGCATTCCTTAGATACCCTGTGGGTCGAAAATTTCGACGAAATCGCTCTATCTCGCACGGTTAAGGAGATAGAAGCAAATTAGTGTTTTGCCATTTTTGGCAAAAATTCGAAAATTCAAAATGGCCGCCATTTTTGGGGAGGGGAAAATTTTTTGAAAATTGCAAAGATTGCATTCCTTAGATACCCTGTGGGTCGGAAATTTCGACGAAATCACTCTATCTCGCACGGTTAAGGAGATAGAAGCAAATTAGTGTTTTGCCATTTTTGGCAAAAATTCGAAAATTCAAATGGCCGCCATTTTTGGGGAGGGGAAAATTTTTTAAAAATTACCAAGAGTACAATGCTCAGATACCCTGTGGGTCGAAAATTTTGACGAAATCGCTCTATCTGGCACGGTTAAGGAGATAGGAGGAAATTTGTGTTTTGCCATTTTTGGCAAAAATTCGAAAATTCAAAATGGCCGCCATTTTTGGGGAGGGGAAAATTTTTTTTAAATTACCAAGAGCACAATGCTCAGATACCCTGTGAGTCGAAAATTTTGACGAAATCGCTCTATCTGGCACGGTTAAGGAGATAGAAGCAAATTTGTGTTTTGCCATTTTTGGCAAAAATTCGAAAATTCAAAATGGCCGCCATTTTTGGGGAGGGGAAAATTTTTGGAAAATTGCAAAGATTGCATTCCTTAGATACCCTGTGGGTCGAAAATTTCGACGAAATCGCTCTATCTCGCACGGTTAAGGAGATAGAAGCAAATTAGTGTTTTGCCATTTTTGGCAAAAATTCGAAAATTCAAAATGGCCGCCATTTTTGGGGAGGGGAAAATTTTTTGAAAATTGCAAAGATTGCATTCCTTAGATACCCTGTGGGTCGAAAATTTCGACGAAATCGCTCTATCTCGCACGGTTAAGGAGATAGAAGGAAATTTGTGTTTTGCCATTTTTGGCAAAAATTCGAAAATTCAAAATGGCCGCCATTTTTGGGGAGGGGAAAATTTTTGGAAAATTGCAAAGATTGCATTCCTTAGATACCCTGTGGGTCGAAAATTTCGACGAAATCACTCTATCTCGCACGGTTAAGGAGATAGAAGCAAATTAGTGTTTTGCCATTTTTGGCAAAAATTCGAAAATTCAAAATGGCCGCCATATTTGGGGAGGGGAAATTTTTTAAAAAATTGCCAAGAGTACAATGCTCAGATACCCTGTGGGTCGAAAATTTTGACGAAATCGCTCTATCTCGCACGGTTAAGGAGATAGAAGGAAATTTGTGTTTTGCCATTTTTGGCAAAAATTCGAAAATTCAAAATGGCCGCCATTTTTTGGGGAGGGGAAAATTTTTGGAAAATTGCAAAGATTGCATTCCTTAGTTACCCTGTGGGTCGAAAATTTCGACGAAATCGCTCTATCTCGCACGGTTAAGGAGATAGAAGCAAATTAGTGTTTTGCCATTTTTGGCAAAAATTCGAAAATTCAAAATGGCCGCCATTTTTGGGGAGGGGAAAATTTTTGGAAAATTGCAAAGAGTACAATGCTCAGATACCCTGTGGGTCGAAAATTTTGACGAAATCGCTCTATCTGGCACGGTTAAGGAGATAGGAGGAAATTTGTGTTTTGCCATTTTTGGCAAAAATTCGAAAATTCAAAATGGCCGCCATTTTTGGGGAGGGGAAAATTTTTGGAAAATTGCAAAGATTGCATTCCTTAGATACCCTGTGGGTCGAAAATTTTGACGAAATCGCTCTATCTGGCACGGTTAAGGAGATAGAAGCAAATTTGTGTTTTGCCATTTTTGGCAAAAATTCAAAAATTCAAAATGGCCGCCATTTTTGGGGAGGGGAAAATTTTTTTTAAATTACCAAGAGTACAATGCTCAGATACCCTGTGGGTCGAAAATTTTGACGAAATCGCTCTATCTGGCACGGTTAAGGAGATAGAAGGAAATTTGTGTTTTGCCATTTTTGGCAAAAATTCGAAAATTCAAAATGGCCGCCATTTTTGGGGAGGGGAAAATTTTTGGAAAATTGCAAAGATTGCATTCCTTAGATACCCTGTGGGTCGAAAATTTCGACGAAATCGCTCTATCTCGCACGGTTAAGGAGATAGAAGCAAATTAGTGTTTTGCCATTTTTGGCAAAAATTCGAAAATTCAAAATGGCCGCCATTTTTGGGGAGGGGAAAATTTTTGGAAAATTACCAAGAGCACAATGCTCAGATACCCTGTGGGTCGAAAATTTCGACGAAATCGCTCTATCTCGCACGGTTAAGGAGATAGAAGCAAATTAGTGTTTTGTCATTTTTGGCAAAAATTCGAAAATTCAAAATGGCCGCCATTTTTGGGGAGGGGAAAATTTTGTAAAAATTACCAAGAGCACAATGCTCAGATACCCTGTGGGTCGAAAATTTTGACGAAATCGCTCTATCTGGCACGGTTAAGGAGATAGAAGCAAATTTGTGTTTTGCCATTTTTGGCAAAAATTCGAAAATTCAAAATGGCCGCCATTTTTGGGGAGGGGAAAATTTTTTTTAAATTACCAAGAGTACAATGCTCAGATACCCTGTGGGTCAAAAATTTTGACGAAATCGCTCTATCTCGCACGGTTAAGGAGATAGAAGCAGATTGGTGTTTTGCCATTTTTGGCAAAAATTCGAAAATTCAAAATGGCCGCCATTTTTGGGGAGGGGAAAATTTTTTTGAAAATTGCAAAGATTGCATTCCTTAGATACCCTGTGGGTCGAAAATTTCGACGAAATCGCTCTATCTCGCACGGTTAAGGAGATAGAAGCAAATTTGTGTTTTGCCATTTTTGGCAAAAATTCGAAAATTCAAAATGGCCGCCATTTTTGGGGAGGGGAAAATTTTTTGAAAATTGCAAATATTACATTCCTTAAATACCCTGTGGGTCGAAAATTTCGACGAAATCGCTCTATCTCACACGGTTTCTGAGATATTAGCAAATTACTCAAAAGTAGTACTGAAAATACACAATGAAGTACCTAAATGGCTATTACTCATGTACTGACAAAGCTATCAGTCCCAAATGCAATACCAAGCGAGCTATGGACATAACAATCTTGTATTCAAAATTGTAGTAAAATATCTTTATTTTGGCTTAAATGCACGGAAACCAATGGGTACTGAAAATAGCTGTACTTAAGTATTACTCAGTAAGCAAAAGAGGTACAACAGCCAAAAGCAATCCCAAGCAAGCTACTGACCCAATAAGCCTGCATACCAAATTTGGTGACAATAGCTCTAATACTTTTCCTTTAAATGAGCGGAAACCATGCGTGACGCCGGACATCGGACGCCGGACGCCGGACATCGGACATCGGACGGCGAAAAAAGCAAAAATAATATATCCACCCCCCAGGGGGGTGGACATAATTAATTAAGACAGATCCAGGTCTAATACTCACACAAGGTAATCTACTAGTGGCCTAGTACATATATGCAAGATATGAGAAAAATCCCTGCAATAGTGATTGAGAAAAATGTGATAAAGAGTTGAAATTTTCACACTTTGGGGGTACCTGACTTGTAATGGCTCTGGGGAACAGACGAACGAACGGATCTTTATGCCTTGAACAATTTTTCATCCTCGATAGTCAAGGTATCTTTAAAAAAAACAGCATGTCTCTGGGTCTTGTACTTTAGGAGGAGAAGTTGCGTATGCAGAAGTGTACGCCCATGCCACAGAGTGACAACATAAAAACTAAGTGAGCTGGAGGGCTAAAACCCCCCTTTTGATATTAAGGTGACCTTAAGATTGCAGATACAGGGATAAAACTTCGGCATGTGAAAGATTATCAAAAAGTAGCTGAATGAGTTATTCCAATAAAACGCCGAAATCCTGACCGCTTTTGAGATCCAGATCAAGTACCCATTTTTAAAAAAAATACGAAAATAAAATGCCTCCCATACAGGCACCTATGGTCCGATTGATCAGAAAATCCTTTCCGACCTGCGGATATAGGTCTAGAATGTACCTGATAAATTTTATCGCACAGGTGTGTGTGTTTTTTTCCGAAACGCGATGACGGGGTGTCTTGGAAAAATGCTTAAGGTTACCTTAAGTAAAGCTTAAGGTCTCCGCAAAGTATCCCAAAAAATTTTCCCGCCCCTATAGTTTTAAAGAAAGATAAGAAGGAAAGGAAAATTTGAAAGCCCAAGAAGTTATTCAAGGGAGACCATAATCCGGCAGTGGCGGCAGTGATCAGTCGAACATCCATGAAAACAAATAAGTGCCCCTGACGGGCCACTTACCTAGCACTGGTGACAGTATCCGACCTATCAAGAGATTTGAGACCCAGACCGGGTACATCCATCTTGAGAGTCGAGGTAAAATCAGAAGGTGAGGTGGAAGTCAAACCAGAAGAACCGGCAGCAGCAGGTTTAGAAGACTGCTTAGATTTCCCAACTCCCTTATCCTTTTTGTCTTTGCAAGTTTCTATGTCTTGACCCGGAGGCTGCACCGGACCGGTGGCTCTAGGGTCAGAAGGATTGATAAATGGAGTGTCTGAGACCGGTGGATTTGCCACAGCCACCGGAAGTTTGGGAGTGGAAAAAATGTTAGATCTGGTTAATAACGTTTCAAAGCGTGCAGACTTCTCTTCAAGTTGATTATTCAGTATATCAAAGACCTGGCGAGAAACAAAATCTCTATTTGGTTGTTGAGAAAGGGGTACCGTGGATGAACTTGAACCGGCCTGTTCCTGCCCATGCGCACTGTCCTGAGGCACTGAATCTTCATCCAACATGCCCACCAGACCTATTACAGTAACTATGCTTGGGCACACTAGTACACCAGATTTTTTGTCTTTACAGATCTGGTATTGCGGCGTAGCTAACATACTTCTTTGCATATCTGTAAAATTGTCACAAATAATACAATTGTTTCCTGTAACACAGAGGTCTTTTCCCAACTTTTTGTCCCTGCAACAGGCGCATTTTTCATGACCGTCAAATCCTGCCATAACATGTCCATAACTTCCCCGTCGCTGGCCTGGTGATGCCATGACAATATAACTTGAGAAATATATCCACAAATATGCAAAAACATTGATATAATATTAAATAAATCTGAAAAAGTTTCTCTTGCAAAAATCCACAGCTAACACTTTCGCACCAAACAAAAAGAGGAAGTACGGATGCGCGCACACGCGCAGTAGGGAGGCTGGGTGCTGAGAGGACACCTGGCGAATGGATACGACACTACCGGTCCCAGTCAGAGCCCAGCTCAGGACGTTTTTTTCTAACATTTGGCAGGACCGGCTGCATGCCAGACAAATGCATTTGTGCACTAGGTAAGACGCAATGAAATTTGGGCCACAGTTTGCTTATTGTGAGAACTATTATTTAAATACTGATACAAAGCATCATGTTTTATAAACACCATAGTCAGACACAGTAGTTTATGAGTAAAAGATAAAATTCTGATCTTTACCAATGATTAAAATAAATAGTCATACTCGGTTTGCCAGAAATCTGATATATTTTCCAGTAGCCATTAAAAAGTAGGTAATATGTATAGTTAACAAAACCAAGCAAGAAGCAATGGATTCTGAGTAAGTAATTACTCAGGATTGCCAAAAGGCTTATTACTCAATAAGCCACATTTCCAGATTTTGAAACTGAAAATGAACAAGTGGACAATCAACTTATTTGATAATGGAATAGGGGCAAAGCAAAATGCCTCTCCAAAATGTGATAAATGATTGCATGTAAATGTACACATACCAGAAAAATTCTGTGATGTTTCATTCTAAGTTTTGCTGTCGGATGATAATAAAAAATAACCCCTGTTAAAGGATGCTTCAGTTTACGTGTAAAATGTAGTAATAATCCACAGTATGTACTATGTGGAATTTATGCAGAATTGTACTGTGATTGGCAGTTTAGTACAACAAAGGTGAATAAATATTCTTATACGCTAGATGTTAAATTATGCTTAAATTTACTCTTAAAGAACATTTTTTCTTGTGGGCACGGTGGACTCTACGGGGTTTTTCAATCCGACATTTTTTTCAACACCCGACCAATCAAAATCACTGACGCAAGCATGCTGTACTAAAATCACTCAGTAAAACCACTATAACCAGAAACTCAGATAAAGCCGTTACCTTTCCAAATTTATGTTTTAACTGCAAACCAGCATTCACCATTGATGGTACAACTGAAGCAACATAGTCTTCAATGAATATACCAATATCCACATCTTTACTGTATGGTATAATATCACACTGTCTGAACCATCCTGTAGGAAGAAACAGACAAAATTCATATTATCTATTACTTCCCTTTATTCCTTGGCTAAACCTTTTAAGAATACAAGTGTTTAGTGAACTCAGCTTTTAAATGGATTTTCACTATAATTGGTCTGGATACCTTATATTAGAAAAGTTTTAAATGCTTACAACAGTGGTGAGGTGTTGAGAACTAATCTGTTTTTAAATTTCAACACAAAGTAATGAAAGAGTTAGAAATGTCTAATCACCACAGAAGGTGAAATTTGCCAATTGGAAAAATCTACTTCTTGTCTGAATTTGTGGAAAATTTACAGTTTTAATTTTTGTCACTACAATATACCTCAGCTCTCCCCTGATTGAAAAGTAAACTTATTAATCAGGATTATTTTGTCTTAATTTTATATGTTTCCCCCTCCTCCCCCAAATAGCAAATTTCCCATACTGTTGTGAATTACAGATTTCTTACTCTACGGGTAGCTTCAGTGCAACCACTTGTCCAGTTCGGAATATTTACACAAGCTCACCAAGACATGTTCCACTGCTGAGCCAAAATGGTACTTCTAATTTATCTAAAACATCCTTTGCCTTCTTTATCAATGCCACAGCTTCAGAGTGAAAGGTATTTGCCTGCTCTGTCAGGTCCTTTCCATATTGCATGAAGTACTGATCAGCACGTGCTTCATCACAAGGAATAAATCTTGAGTGTTGTAATTCAATCAGAAAATTTTGTGGATTTTGAGGGATTCTCAGATGAAAACCATCCAATTCTATTTCTTTGGTGGTAATTCTGAAATCGCAAAAATATACAGGTGATTATCTTTCACAAAAAAGTACACAGAGAAGAATCTTTAATTAAACATGCTGACAGGAGTCATTTGGATCACAGGAGGTTGATAAAAGAACAATATCTTAATCAGAAAATGCTTAATAGTATAAATTCTGGGGATTATGAAAGTGTTCTTTTAAGTGTGTCTTATGTTTTAATTATTTGAAGATTGTTTCTTCATACCTAATTATAAGAGTGGACTTTAAAAGTATGACTTTCAATCTTGCAATTTACAGAAATTGTTTTTTTTTTTTTTTTTTTTTTTTTGTTTTTTTTTTGAATACAGAAATAAATCATGATACTTTTCAAAGATATTACTTTATAAAGTTTCATACAACAGCATAATAAGCAAGCACTATTAAACAATGTGAGCAAAACACATAATGCCCATATATATCAGTAAATCTTCTATAGTTTAGATTTAAAAAAAAAACATCTACATTTACCACTAATAACTTGCCTTTTATGTATTCCTTCTGTAGCCCCATATATTTGATTTTTATTTCCTGTGGACCCATGCCACCATATAGTGTCACTTATATTGTAAAATATAACCACATGTATTGTGATATCCGGAGATTGTAACCAGCAATGTACTGGTACCTCTCTAATCCTAATGTCACTTCTTGGCAATTTACTGTAGATACATTGTGACAAGTAGGAATCAATAAAATCAAACATCTGCGGCCTCTGAAAAGTACACACAAACTACTCTGTAAAATATTAATGCCAGTGATGTAGAAATAGTAAACATGGAAAATATTCACCCATTATTTTAGCAAGTGTTGTGGCCAGGTGTATTAAAAATATTTCTAATTGTGTGACCTTCTTCAGGATCATTTTTTTGTGACAAAATTTCTTCATTTTAATACAGGCGTTTACATCCCATTGAACAGCCAATAGTCACAAAAAAGGTATTTTTAAACAAAGAAGCCATTTAAAGCTGTCTAATGCAGTAGTTTATGGTAAACAATCGGACTGAAACCATAAAATTGCAAATTTAATAAGTAAATTAAATTTTTATAAGTTAATACCCTATCCAATGGACAATTGCTAATCCGGTCGGCGCAGACCGGCCCGCCAAACGCCAGAAAAAGACGTCCTGTGTTGCCACCGGCTGGCCGGTCCGTAGTACTGTGCACTCCCCAGATGGCGCCTCGTACTTCCTTCCTGTCTAGACAACCTGACGTCATAGCATCTTTTTCGTTGTCTAAACCTCTTAGACCCCTAGTAAGCTGATAACGGGGTCGGTGGGAGGGTCTTGTGTGTCCATTGGATAGGGTATTAACTTATAAAAATTTAATTTACTTATTAAATTTGCAATTTTATTGCGTTAATACATCCTATCCAATGGACAATTGCTGAATAACTACCGCTTGGTCGGCGGGTAAGTTACTAGGGACTTATGTGAACTCACAAGTAATAGCAAATTTTAACCTACGGTCTAGGCTGACTTCGTCAGGAGACCTATAGGCCCAGGCCTGGGTTGACCCTAAGGTCAGGAAACCCTGTAAGACCTTGGTCGGTTGCCAACAGCCGGTTACCCGGGGGCTATACCGACGCCCCCCCCCTTTTTTTCAACAGACCTGCTCTGAGGTAGGGGAAGAGAGGGATGAGTTCAGTCCCAGAAAGCCAAAAAACCTCCCGAAGGAAGCACATCACATTTTATACTATGTGCTTGAAGAACTGCTACATTATGTACATATATACAAATCTCCTCACTCTAAGGGCCACTTGTGGTTCTGCTGAGCAGCCCAACACCAGGCCCAATTGGTGAAGCTCTGAGTCAGCCCAAACCACACCCTTCAGAAAGAACTGTGTGAATGTATTGTGACTTCAGTGGCAGGCTGACAAGATTGGATCTAAGGAGACTCCCGACTGGAAGACCTTAGAAGCAGCAAAGGTACTGACATCATGGGCTTTAACCTGATGTCAAGTGTGGGTCTCCTGGTCAAAGAGCTCATAACATAGGATCACAGTCAGCTTGATCCAAGAGGAGATAGTGGAAGGTGAGATGTCTTGTTGAAACCTTTCTTAAAGGAGACAAGAACCACCTCTTTATTCTGCCTGATGTCTGAGGTCCTGTCCAAATAGTAGCACAGTGCTCTGACCGGAGAGAGGGACCTGTCAGACTTGAGGGATCTATCCAGAGTTGGGGGCCAGGGCTGTTATAACCCCAGGGGCCACACTGTCTGGACCCTCTATGGCCAGCTGATTCTAAGATAGAAAACTGGGTGATGGATACAGGGACACCTTTGACCAATCGGATTGGTGTCCAATATATCAGTTTTGCAAAGCATGAATCTCACTTCTGCACTTGCCCGACCCAAGGGCCAAGAGGAATACCGTCTTGAA
Source organism: Sabellastarte sp. h YS-2021 (assembly GCA_964017235.1). Taxonomy (NCBI): domain Eukaryota; kingdom Metazoa; phylum Annelida; class Polychaeta; order Sabellida; family Sabellidae; genus Sabellastarte; species Sabellastarte sp. h YS-2021. Next base: position 75,679,745 of record OZ024929.1, on the reverse strand, counting down.
GGTCAAATGCTTCAAGGGGGCCTCCTTGATTGGATCAAATGGAGTCTTAGCTGGTGCACGGCCAGTGAGAAGTTCCAGGAGGGTATGCCACTCCTGCCTTTGGGTCTGTCTCTGAGGAAACTATCCAGGAGACGAGCAAGATTTTCGTCCTTACTGATGTTGAAAAGTGAATTTCCCAATTTATCAACAATGGGTGACCTATAACCATCAATGGTGCTGGGCTGTTTGCCAAGCATGTATCTCACTTCTACGCTTGTCCGAACCCAGGGCCAAGAGGAAAACTGCCTTGAAGGTCAAATGCTTCAAGGAGGCCTTTAATTGGTTCAAAATGAACCTTGTCAGCTGGTGCAAAAACCAGGGAGAGGTTCCAGGAGGGGGTTCCCCTCCGGCCTTTGGGTCTGTCTCAATGGAAGCTATCCAGGAGACGAGTGAGATTTTCATCCTTACTAACATTGATGGGCAAATTTCCAGGCTATCAGCAATGGCTGATCTGTAACCAACAATAGTACTGGGCTGCAACTTACTGTCCTGAAACAGGTACCTAAGGAAGTCAGCAACTGACTTTACATGTGGAGCCCGAAGTACATCTGATGAATGATACATCACTTGGTAAAAATGACCCATTTGCCTCATAGACTGATCTGATTGACCCCCCCTTTGAGGAGCCTCAATTCTTGCTGCCACTGCCTCAGACAAGTCCTGCTCCTCGATTGCTGAGGCTCTAGGAGCCCTGCATGGAGATTAAGATTTGTCAGATTTCTGTGAGGGATCTGATCGAATGGCTGTGAACAGGCTGGACAGATTGGGCAGGCTCAGCGGGGTGTGGCTGGACATGGCCACTAGATCCCAAAACCAAGGCATGTTGGGCCACCCCGGAGCAATCAGAATGATTCTCTTGCATGGGGAGTCTTGCAACTTCTCCACCACTTGCCCAATATGGCTGATGGTGGGAAGGTGTATGCTTTCAGATCCTACCATGGCCGACTGAGTGTATCCACTGCTGTGGCCAGGGGATCCGGTACCGGTGACACAAACAGAGGCAACTTGTTGTTGACCTCATAGCAAATAAGTCTATTTGAGCCGGTGCCACCTGCTGCAGATTGAGTGGAAGACCTCTGGAAGGAGAGACCACTCTGTTTGGATGGTCTGGCCTAGCCTGGATAGCTTGTCCACTACCACATTCAGCCGGCCTGGAATGTATCAGGCTTAGAGTCACTTGTTTCCTGGTACACCAGGTCAAGATTCCCCATAGTAGGGCACATGTGGGCCCGACCTCATGCCTCCTTCCTTGTCTATGTATGACACTACTGTGGTGTTGTCAGTTGCTACAAGTACTATCTTGTTTGAGCAAAGTTCTTGGAACTCTTTTAAAGCCAGGAAGCCTGCTTTAAGTTCTAGATAGTTATGTGCAGCTTGCTTCCCGGTAGGGACCCGGTTCCTCCTGCAGTGTGCTCGTTTAAGTGATGCGTCTGTAAATATTTGCAGAGCATGCTTTATTGGGCGTAATGGTTGGCCTGTAAGTACATCGTCTTCCTTCAGCCACCATTGTAAATGGGGGTGCAGGGACCTGGGGACTTGGATCACCTTTTCCAGTGATTCTGGTACCCTCCAGTTGTTTTGAGATGCCACTGTATGGGTCTCGTATGAAGTCGACCTAGATTAACTTGCTTTTCTGTAGCCGTCAGTAACCTATCGAGGACATGAATTCCCGGACCGGGCAAGCCGGTAGGGATAGTAGTTTTAACATAGTCTCTTGAAGGTTCTGTCACCGGTCCAGAGTCGGTCGGAACCGATCAGACCTGAAGTCGAACTGGTAGCCTACAAAATCAAAGTCATGTTTGGGCTCCCGCTCTGATTTCTGTAAGTTCATCAGCCAACCCAGTGGCTGACACATTATTTACTAGTTCCTGTGAATGTTGGAGACAAGCCTGGGATCTGGCTCTCACCAACCAGTCGTTTAGGTACTGGTGGATTCTAAAGTCCTTGTGTATGGTCACAAGTTTTACCTCCTTTGGTATCACAGTGAACTCCAAAGGTGCTGTGGACAAAACCGAATAGCATTACCTGGATTGTTCTTGTATAGGTATATGGGAGTAGGTATCCCTCCTTGAACATTTGTGATACCTAGGGTCCAACCCCCAAGGCTTCCTTGGACCCTACAGGCCGATTGTGTGCCACATTTGGGACATTTGGTATTTGATAAACATTTTCTGTCCCTCCGGACACTGGTCCGGTCTGGTGACAATGATCCAGGTTAACAGTCTCTCTGTTCTTATTGTGGTCTGGTGGGACTGACACAACTTTTCATATTAATAGACTCTTCGCCCTTGGCCAGCAGCCTGCAAGGTGCAGCATTCACAGAGCAATTGTCATTCGTGAGATGTCTGACCCCTGGCCGGACATGACAAAATTTATTATCTCTCCAGCCAAGTCCAGCACTGATAACAGGTTGTTGAGAGATGTGATGAGGGAAGGTTGCCTGGCAGTAGCTTGGGACACTGGCATGTCACATCACCAAGACCACTGACCGGTCTAAGAATTCTCTGTAACCAAATTAACCTTAGGCAACTCTGTCCGGTACCAGGACTCCATAGCCGGTACTTAACTGTAACCAGCAATTCTCTGTAACCGGCAAAAAACTGGCAGGCTGGGGTCACCAATCAATTTTGACAGCTACTGGTCTATATTTAGCCAGCCTTTTTTTTTTTTTTTTTTTTTTGTAACCAATTGGCTCGCAGCACTAGTCAGTAAGGACTGTGTAGCCAGCACCCTGTTAGTAGATTTGTAACCCGTAGGTTGAAGCAAGTGTACTAGGCTGTGTAGCCAATACCAATCGGTACGCTCTGTAACCATTTGTTGAAGTAAGTGTACTAGGCTGTGTAGCCAGTACCAGCCGGTACACTGTGTAATCAGTTGTTGAAGCAAGTGTACTAGGCTGTGTAGCCAGTACCAGCCGGTACATTCTGTAATCATTTGTTGAGGCAAGTGTACAAGGCTGTGTAGCCGGTACACTCTGTAACCAGTTGTAGGCAGTAATAAAAAAACAGTTGCTAAATCAATTTTACAACTATCTTGTGTGTTGAATTCACTCTGTACCCGGTTGTTGAAGCAAGTGTACAAGGCTGTGTAGCCGGTAGTGGTCGGTACACTCTGTAACCAATTGCTAAAGCAATTTTACAACTATATTTTGTGTTGAATTCAGTTGGCTGTAGGTTTCCTCCATTAATTAAAGTATTTCTCAAATCGCACGTCTTATTTGTAGATTTGACAGTTACTGGGAAACCCCTTGTGAACTATTTTTAGAAACACTTGGTGTTCGGTGTGTCACGTGATTGGCTGATTGGAGCTCGTCAGTTGTGACGTTCTTTTGTGATACTTAAACATGCAAATGCGCAGTATTCTGCTCATCCACAAACCCCACTACCGACAATGAAGCCGGGTCTGCAAGGCAGGGACTGGAATCACAGACGTGAGTTCTGAAGAACGCACTTCCGACCTTCCTGGTCGGTGAAAACACGTGACCTGCTTCGTGATTGGTCGGAACAACACGCGATTGGCTGACTGAGGATGACGTCAGTATTCGCGTTCTTTACCGGCTACTTTACAGTCCACAAAACCCCACTACTTCCGACCTTCCTGGTCGGTGAAAACACGTGACCAGCTTCGTGATTGGTCGGAACGACACGCGATTGGCTGACTGGATATGACGTCAGAGGTCGCGTTCTTTTGTGCTGGCCGGTCGGCTGATGCTTTAAAAGCAGAGAAGCCTGGGCCAGTGCGCTCTGTAGATGAAGTCCTTGCCGGTCTGAAGTCGATTCTTCTTCTCAGCCGGCTGTACACTCAAACCAGTTTCCTGGCCATCCACCTCCCTTACTACCGACACAAGTGCCGGGTCCACAAGGGAGGGACTGAGAGTGATTAAGATGAAGTTCCTTCTATGTAAATACTAGGTGAGGTCGGCTGAACATGAGCTTGCCGGTCGACTAATGCTTTACAGCAAAGATGTCTGGACCAGTGCGCTCTGAAGAAATCTGAAGAATGCATCTCTTGCTGCTGATGTACATATATATAAGCTTACCGGTCGACTAATGCTTTAAGGCAAAGATGTCTGGACCAGTGCGCTCTGAAGAAATCTGAAGACTTCATCTATGCTTCTGATGAAAAAATACTGGAGCTAACTGGTGTGACTGATGCTTTACAGCAGAGAAGTCTGTACCAGTGCGCTCTGATCAAGAATGCACCTTTCATAAGGGGATTCCCTCTATATACAGAGATCAAAACTACGTAGACTGAAGTTTCCCGTGATTTGCATTTGTAGTACTAGATGTTTCTATGGTGACTGTAGCTGGAAGGTTACAGAAGGTACATTCAAAAAGACACGGATAAAAATACCTTGTAAGTAGTATATCCATTATTTCCTTTAATATTGTCGATCTGCCTAACAACAATGGTTAAAGGGAGGAAACTAGCAAATGGCTGCCTTCATAATTCATATTTTTCGTCGCTTACTGCCCTATCATCAACATTAATTGAATCAGCTAGGGAGCGTTTCCAGCAGATTTCTTGATGTATATCCGTGCTTGATATGTAGGTAACACTTTTACAATAAATTATTTGCAAATGAGGTAGTAAATCCGTCATAATGCACACTTTTCTTTGAAATATCTGGAGATTGTTGAAGACACGTCTGCACAGTACACGCGCCAAACGAAAAAGATGCTATGACGTCAGGTTGTCTAGACAGGAAGGAAGAACGAGGCGCCATCTGGGGAGTGCACAGTACTACGGACCGGCCAGCCGGTGGCAACACAGGACGTCTTTTTCTGGCGTTTGGCGGGCCGGTCTGCGCCGACCGGATTAGCAATTGTCCATTGGATAGGATGTATTAACGCAATAAAAGTGCCTGTTTCAAGTATTTGCAGCATCTTAATTACAAAAGAAAACTAGAGGATCGCTCGCAAAAAAAAAAGATAATGTTTTTGCATATCAAAAACAAAGCGTCCCGAAAAGGATATAAAGGCGAGTGCTAAAGTATTAAGAAAATGCTTCGTTTCTAGCCTTATACTGTTGTGGCAACCAAAGTCAGCGCAGTCTGCTCTATCTAGCACGGTTTTCAAGATATAAGCATTTTTGTGTTTTGCAAAAAATAAAAAAATTAAAAATGTCCGCTATATTTGGCGAGACAAAAATATTTTGAAAATTGGCATGGCTACTCTGCAGAGATACCCAGCAGGTCCAAAATTTTGCTGAGTTCGCTCCATATAGCACGGTTCTCGAGATATAAGCATTTTTGTGTTTTGCAAAAAAAATGGCCACCATTTTTGGGGAGACAAAAATTTTTGTCAAGACCACTGCCGCGGTGTGTATCTCCTGCCGAGCATTAAAGCAGAAGAAATAGCTTTTCCAAGATATTCACAATTTTTCATTTTCGTGTGTGAAAGCTCTTCCAAAAGTAGGTGAATGAGTTATTTGAGAAAAATTGGCTATCTGCAATACTATTAAGAGATAATTCATATTTACTCATTTTGAGTAGGTGAATAATTATCTACGGGTCTGAAACTTCACCAAGTGAAAGCTCTCCCAAAAGTAGGTGAATGAGTTATTTGAGAAAAATTGGCTATCTGCAATACTTTTAGAGATAAATCGCATTTACTCATTTTGAGTAGGTGAGTAATTAGCTATGGGTCTGAAACTTCACCAAGTGAAAGCTCTCCCAAAAGTAGGTGAATGATTAATTTGACAAAAATTGGCTATCTGCAATACTTTTAGAGATAATTCGCACTTACTCATTTTGAGTAGGTGAGTAATTAGCTATGGGTCTGAAACTTCACCAAGTGAAAGCTCTCCCAAAAGTAGGTGAATGAGTTATTTGAGAAAAATTGGCTATCTGCAATACTTTTAAGAGATAATTCGCATTTACTCATTTTGAGTAGGTGAGTAATCATCTACGGGTCTGAAACTTCACCATGTGAAAGCTCTCCCAAAAGTACATGAATGAGTTATTTGATAAAAATTGGGTATCCGCAATAGTTTTTGAGATAATTAGCATTTACTCATTTTGAGTAGGTGAGTAATTAGCTACGGGTCTGAAACTTCACCAAGTGAAAGCTCTTCCAAAAGTAGGTGAATGAGTTATTTGAGAAAAATTGGCCATCTGCAATACTTTTAGAGGTAATTCGCATTTACTCTTTTTGAGTAGGTGAGCAATTAGCTATGGGTCTGAAACTTCACCAAGTGAAAGCTCTTTGGGATAGCTGCTCTGCAGAGATACCCTGAAGATAAAAAATTTCGTCGAAATCGCTCTATGTAGCACGGTTTTCGAAATATTAGCATTTTTGTGTTTTGCAATTTTTGCGCAAAAATTCGAAAATTCAAAATGGCCGCCATTTTTGGCAAGACAAATTTTTTTTGAAAATTGGCATGGCTACTCAGTAGAGATACCCTGTGGGTCAAAAATTTCGTCGAAATCGCTCTATCTAGCACGGTTTTCAGGTTATAAGCATTTTTATGTTTTGCAATTTTTGCGAAAATTTCGAAAATTCAAAATGGCCGCCATTTTGGGCGAGACAAAAATTTTTTGAAAATTGGGAAAACTACTCCGCAGAGATACCCTGCGGGTCAAAAATTTCGTCGAAATCGCTCTATCTAGCACGGTTTTCGAGATATAAGCATTTTTGTGTTTTCCTTATTTGGAAAATTCGTAATGATTAATTAATCATTAATTACTTGGCCATTTCTTGACCAATCAATGCCAAAATCTAATGATTTCCAGATTTTAATAGAATGAATGTATTTGCCAAGTTTCAGGTGAATTGATAAAATTCCTTTCAAGTTATCATCCGGACAAGCTTCCCCATCGAAAAAAGACATTTTTGGTCATGTGACCTCTCTGATTGGTTGAAATGTCAATGCAGCATATTCAAAATAATTCCCCAAGGCTACTGCCTAAACCTGCCAAATTTGAAAAGAATCCGCCTAACGGTTACAGAGTTATAAGGAAAACAAAATGCGGAGCCGGCGGAGCCGGAAGCTCTCCCATACACAAACAAGCGTCCCTTGCGGGACGCTTAATTAAAACTTATGTGGGGGTACTTTACATTTCTGTGTTCAAAGAATGCACTGTATTATTGTATCCACCGGATGCCTCCGGTGGATACTCTGGTTAAGCGTTCGCTACACCGCCGCCGCCGCATGTAGAGAGATTTTCGGCGTTAATGCTCTCAGAGGAAAACTACACCAGCTAGGTTCACCAAATTTGCAGGATATCTTCATTGGGGGGTAAGCTTCTCTGGGACTGAAATTAGCCTCATTCTGAAAAACAAGATGGCCGCCACAGGCATTTCTTTGAAAATTATCTACATTTTTCTACTGGCTGTTTCTCATAGGTAGAAGGTTAAATCTCTTCATAGGTGATATGTACAACAGATATACATGTCCTCTACAACCTTGCAGACATTTGACCTTGGAGCTCTTAATTCCAGGTCATCCACAGAGTGCCAAAGTAACCCACATAACGGACTTTAATGGAGATAGGAAAAGAAAATTTATGAAACTAAACTAATATATCCCCACAGCTTGTTTTGTGTACTGAAACACATTTATAAAGTTCTTTCTTGAAGTGAGTACACAATACAGCACATAATTAGCTTTTCATCTCCACTGCAGAGGTGTGTATGTTTCTGTGTGAAATCCCTCCTCAGTTGAACTACGTCACTGTAGATAATGCACAGTGATCCTGTTTATCTCAGTACACAACTCTACATTTACACAAGTGCTGCTTATGTTTAAGCTTTTATGCAAGTTTTATGTGTAAAAGATTTATGAAAAAATGAAAAAAACATTTTTGGGACCAATAAAGCTTATTATTCCTATGGATTTAAAAGTTAGTCTAATGATCTACGGATAAAAGCAAGAGTTCTGATGTGGCATATAGTTAAAAGAATTTTCATTAACTTTTAAAACTCTCTAGTTTTGAACCACAAAAATCTTCTGATACATTCGATGAAAAATATTCAGAAAGAAGTCAAGAAAATAGGCCCTAGCTAATTTATTTATGGTACATTGGTGAAAGACAAAGAAAAATGAAATAAAATTTAGCAAAATTCATACTTCAGTGTTGTAAACTTAACTTACTTTTTGTAAAAGTAGAACCAGGTACAAGGTAACAATTTTATTCTTGACTGGTCTTATCATTTCTAGTTCAATAATAATTATATATAGAACCAAATATGTATAAAAGTATAAAACTCAAGGTGGCTATGCATCCAGTAACCAGTTCCCATCCAGTTTATATCTGAAGTCATCAGAGGTAGATAAATAGGGTTTAAATGGATAATAATTAAGAATTTTAGGAATCACATTTTTTCACTTTGTTTTCATTCATTTTAGCTTACTTTACATAAGCATACCTTTTTCTCATCTGTTCATTTCAATGAGCTGAACTATACCATAGTGTGGTAACTGTGGTTGTTTTATAATCTTGTAATATAGATATAAACTATTTCTCAAAAAATTTTATTGAAATTGACGTGGCAGAATTATTGTCCAATTTTAATGCCAAATGTGACATTTTTGATGTCATAAACATTGCGCCAAAATAGACTTTCAGAATAACAAATATTTGGAAAATTTATATTTCAAGTCAACTGCTTCAACAGAAAACACCTTTGTTCATTGCTACCAGTAACCAAAATATATAGTTGTGAGTCAGTCACTGACGGTAGCCCAGCCACTTCTTAAATAATTACAATTTAGATATTCCAATAAGATTTTTTTCTCATTCTGAAATAAAAGTAATAAACTTGATGCAAAAAAAGTCTAAACTGAAGATGTCTGATCTGAATGTGATAATTTGCGTATTTTTCATATAATAATTTGTTGCTTATTAATGGCTGCAGTCCTTTAAGAGACCTATAACTTAGTAGTTCTGGAATTGTATTGAAAGTATCAGAACTAAAATAGTCATAACAAGCATTCTGACGCATGCATTTATCTCCCGCCGTATAAATTAGATGTCCTAAAGATAGTGGAATATAAATTTTCCTGCGAGATGGAGGCACATGTAGAAGTGACAAGTTTAATGTTTGATTGCAATACTTTTAAAGACAAAAGGCATTTACTCATTTTAGTAGCTATTACTTTGCCATCCAAAGAGCTACAGTTCTGCCACTTCATTATGCAGATCAACTCAAAGTAGGGAAGCACGTCTTTAGAAGAAATAGCCTATCTGTACTACTTTTAGAGATACAAGACATTTACTTATTTTAGTGGCTATTACTCTGCCATCTAAAGAGCTACAGTTCTGCAACTTCACTATGTGGTAGATCACCCAAAAGTAGGTGAATGATTTATTTAGAAGAAATTGTCCACCTGTAATACTTTTAGAGACTAGACCAAGGATGCATCTGTGGCCAGATGCAAAATGTATCCACCGGCAAAGGCAAAAGTAGCTATTACTCAGCTATGGCACGAGCTAGAGGTCTGAAATGTTAGTATGTTATAGCTGACCCAAAAGTAGGTGAATAACATATTTGCACAAAATTCTCTAAATGCAATAGTTTTCAAGTTACAAGTGATTTTACTCATGATGGAAGTTAGTGAAAAGCCCAAAAGTAGCTATTACTCAGCTATGGCACGAGCTAGAGGTCTGAAATTTTAGTATGTTATAGCTGACCCAAAAGTAGGTGAATAACATATTTGCACAAAATTCTCTAATGCAATAGTTTTCAAGTTACAAGTGATTTTACTCATGATGGAAGTTAGTGAAAAGCCCAAAAGTAGCTATTACTCACTTAGCTATTCAGATAGACACCCAAGTTACTCACCATGTTGTTGCTATGAAAAAAGTAGGTGAATGACATATTTTAACAAAATGCTCTAAATGTAATACTTTTCAAGTTATAAATGATTTAGTGTTGAGTAAGAACTTCAAAGTAGCTATTACTCCGCTATGCAATGAGCCACAGGTCTGGAATTTTACTATGTTATAGCTGCCTCAAAATAGGTGAATAACATACTGAAACTAAACAATGTAAATGCAAAAGTTTTCAAGTTATAAGTGATTTACCCAACAGTGATAACCTAAAAGTAGTTATTATTCAGCTATGCCATGAGCTACAGGTCTGAAATTTTACTATGTTATAGCTGACCCAAAAGTAGCTGCATAACATATTTGCACAAAGTGCTCTAAATGCAGTACTTAGCAAGTTATAATTGATTTAGTGCATGATTTAATTAATTTTAATGTATTAAAATTTATTTTAAAAATTCATAAAAAAAAACTTAAGCATGTGAAACTTCTCCAAAATGTAGGTGAATGAGTTATTTGAGAAATACTGGCTATCTGCAATACTTTTAGTCATTTTAAGCATTTACTTATTTTGAGTAGGTGAGTAATTAGCTACAGGTCTGAAACTTCACCAAGTGAAAGCTGTCCAAAAAGTAGGTGAATGACTTATTTGAGAAAAATTGGCTATCTGCAATACTTTTAGAGATAATTAGCATTTACTCATTTTGAGTAGGTGAGTAATTACCTACGGGTCTGGAACTTCACCATGTGAAGGCTATCCGCAATACTTCTAGGGATAATTAGCATTTACTCATTTTGAGTAGGTGAATAATTAGCTACGGGTCTGAAACTTCACCAAGTGATGGCTCTCCCAATAGTAGATGAATGAGTTATTTGAGAAAAATTGGCTATCTGCAATACTTTTAGAGATAATTAGCATTTACTCATTTTGAGCAGGTGAGTAATTAGCTATGGGGCTGAAACTTCACCATGTGAAAGCTCTCCCAAAAGTAGGTGAATGAGTTATTTGAGAAAAATTGGTTATCTGCAATACTTTTAGAGATAATTAGCATTTACTCATTTTGAGTAGGTGAGTAATTACCTACGGGTCTGGAACTTCACCATGTGAAGGCTATCCGCAATACTTCTAGGGATAATTAGCATTTACTCATTTTGAGAAGGTGAATAATTAGCTACGGGTCTGAAACTTCACCAAGTGATAGCTCTCCCAATAGTAGATGAATGAGTTATTTGAGAAAAATTGGCTATCTGCAATACTTTTAGAGATAATTAGCATTTACTCATTTTGAGCAGGTGAGTAATTAGCTATGGGGCTGAAACTTCACCATGTGAAAGCTCTCCCAAAAGTAGGTGAATGAGTTATTTGAGAAAAATTGGTTATCTGCAATACTTTTAGAGATAATTAGCATTTACTCATTTTGAGCAGGTGAGTAATTAGCTATGGGTCTGAAACTTCACCAAGTGAAAGCTCTCCTAAAAGTAGGTGAATGAGTTATTTGACAAAAAATGGCTATCTGCAATCCTTTTAGAGATAATTAGCATTTACTCATTTTGAGTAGGTGAGTAATTAGCTACAGGTCTGAAACTTCACCAAGTGAAAGCTCTCCCAAAAGTAGGTGAATGAGTTATATGAGAAAAATTGGCTATCCGCAATACTTTTAGAGATAATTAGCATTTACTCATTTTGAGTAGGTGAACAATTAGCTACGGGTCTGAAACTTCACCAAGTGAAAGCTCTCCCAATAGTAGGTGAATGAGTTATTTGAGAAAAATTGGCTATCTGCAATACTTTTAGAGATAATTAGCATTTACTCATTTTGAGTAGGTGAGTAATTAGCTATGGGTCTGAAATTTCACCATGTGAAAGCTCTCCCAAAAGTAGGTGAATGAGTTATCTGAGAAAATTGGCTATCTGCAATACTTTTAGAGATAAATCGTATTTACTCATTTTGAGTAGGTGAGTAATTAGCTACGGATCTGAAACTTGACCATGTGAAAGCTCTTCCAAAAGTATGTGAAGGAGTTATTTGAGAAAAATTGGCTACCTGCAATACTTTTAGAGATAATTAGCATTTACTCATTTTCAGCAGGTGAATAATTAGCTACAGGTCTGAAACTTTACCAAGTGAAAGCTCTCCCAAAAGTAGATGAACGAGTTATTTGAGAAAAATTGTCTATCTGCAATAATTTTAGAGATAATTCGCATTTACTCATTTTGAGTAGGTGAGTAATTAGCTACGGATCTGCAACTTCACCATGTGAAAGCTCTTCCAAAAGTACCTGAAGGAGTTATTTGAGAAAAATTGTCTATCTGCAATAATTTTAGAGATAATTAGCATTTACTCATTTTGAGTAGGTGAGTAATTAGCTACGGATCTGAAACTTCACCATGTGAAAGCTCTTCCAAAAGTAGGTGAATGAGTTATTTGAGAAAAATTGGCTATCTGCAATACATTTAGAGATAATTAGCATTTACTCATTTTGAGTAGGTGAATAATTAGCTACAGGTCTGAAACTTCACCAAGTGAAAGCTCTCTCAAAAGTAGGTGAATGAGTTATTTGAGAAAAATTGGCTATCTGCAATACTTTTAGAGATAATTCGCATTTACTCATTTTGAGTAGGTGAGTAATTAGCTACAGGTCTGAAACTTCACCAAGTGAAAGCTCTCCCAAAAGTAGGTGAATGAGTTATATGAGAAAAATTGGCTATCCGCAATACTTTTAGAGATAATTAGCATTTACTCATTTTGAGTAGGTGAACAATTAGCTACGGGTCTGAAACTTCACCAAGTGAAAGCTCTCCCAATAGTAGGTGAATGAGTTATTTGAGAAAAATTGGCTATCTGCAATACTTTTAGAGATAATTAGCATTTACTCATTTTGAGTAGGTGAGTAATTAGCTATGGGTCTGAAATTTCACCATGTGAAAGCTCTCCCAAAAGTAGGTGAATGAGTTATCTGAGAAAATTGGCTATCTGCAATACTTTTAGAGATAAATCGTATTTACTCATTTTGAGTAGGTGAGTAATTAGCTACGGATCTGAAACTTGACCATGTGAAAGCTCTTCCAAAAGTATGTGAAGGAGTTATTTGAGAAAAATTGGCTACCTGCAATACTTTTAGAGATAATTAGCATTTACTCATTTTCAGCAGGTGAATAATTAGCTACAGGTCTGAAACTTTACCAAGTGAAAGCTCTCCCAAAAGTAGATGAACGAGTTATTTGAGAAAAATTGTCTATCTGCAATAATTTTAGAGATAATTAGCATTTACTCATTTTGAGTAGGTGAGTAATTAGCTACGGATCTGAAACTTCACCATGTGAAAGCTCTTCCAAAAGTACCTGAAGGAGTTATTTGAGAAAAATTGGCTACCTGCAATACTTTTAGAGATAATTAGCATTTACTCATTTTCAGCAGGTGAATAATTAGCTACGGGTCTGAAACTTGACCAAGTGAAAGCTCTCCCAAAAGTAGGTGAATGAGTTATTTGAGAAAAATTGGCTATCTGCAATACTTTTAGAGATAATTAGCATTTACTCATTTTGAGTAGGTGAGTAATTAGCTACGGGTCTGAAACTTGACCATGTGAAAGCTCTTCCAAAAGTAGGTGAATGAGTTGAGAAAAATTGGCTATCTGCAATACTTTTAGAGATAATTCGCATTTACTCATTTTGAGTAGGTGAGTAATTAGCTAAGGGTCTGAAACTTCACCAAGTGAAAGCTCTCAATTAGCTACAAATGAGAAAATAGCTATTACTCTCTTATGGCATGCAATAGAACCCCAAACTATGTACCATCTTATAGCTAAGGACAAAGTAGCTGAACAACATATTTTAGAAAAACACTCTAACTGCAATAGTTTTGGAGATACAATGGCTTTACTCAACAGTCGGAATTTGAAAGTAGCTATGACTCAGCTATCAAAGGTTCAACAGGTCTGAAACTTTACTATGTAATAGCTTACCAAAAAGTAGATGGACAACATATTTGAAAAGATTTCCCTAACTTTAATACTTTTGAAGATATTTGACATTTACTTCTTTTGTTATTTAGCTACAAATGAGAAAATAGCTATTACTCACTTATGGCATGCAATAGAACCCCAAACTATGTACCATCTTATAGCTAAGGACAAAGTAGCTGAACAACATATTTTAGGAAAACACTCTAACTGCAATAGTTTTGGAGTTACAATGGCTTTACTCAACCGTCGGAATTTGAAAGTAGCTATTACTCAGCTATCAAAGGTTCAACAGGTCTGAAACTTTACTATGTGATAGCTTGCCAAAAAGTAGATGGACAACATATTTGAAAAGATTTCACTAACTTTAATACTTTTGAAGATATTTGACATTTACTTCTTTTGTTATTTAGCTACAAATGAGAAAATAGCTATTACTCACTTATGGCATGCAATAGAACCCCAAACTATGTACCATCTTATAGCTAAGGACAAAGTAGCTGAACAACATATTTTAGGAAAACACTGTAACTGCAATAGTTTTGGAGATACAATGGCTTTACTCAACAGTCGGAATTTGAAAGTAGCTATTACTCAGCTATCCATGGTGCAACAGGTCTGAAACTTAACTATGTGATAGCTTACCCAAAAGTAGATGAATAACATATTTGAAAAGATTTCTGTAACTCTAATACTTTTGAAGATATTTGGCATTTACTTCTTTTGTTATTTAGCTACAAATGAGAAAATAGCTATTACTCACTTATGGCATGCAACAGAACCCCAAACTATGTACCATCTTATAGCTAAGGACAAAGTAGCTGAACAACATATTTTAGGAAAACACTCTAACTGCAATAGTTTTGGAGATACAATGGCTTTACTCAACAGTCGGAAATTGAAAGTAGCTATTACTCAGCTATCCACGGTGCAACAGGTCTGAAACTTTATTATGTGATAGCTTACCCAAAAGTAGATGAATAACATATTTGAAAAGATTTCTGTAACTGTAATACTTTTGAAGATACTTGGCATTTACTTCTTTTGTTATTTAGCTACAAATGAGAAAATAGCTATTACTCACTTATGGCATGCAATAGAACCCCAAACTATGTACCATCTTATAGCTAAGGACAAAGTAGCTGAACAACATATTTTAGGAAAACACTCTAACTGCAATAGTTTTGGAGTTACAATGGCTTTACTCAACAGTCAGAATTTCAAAGTAGCCATTACTCAGCTATCCAAGGTGCAACAGGTCTGAAACTTTACTATGTGATAGCTTACCAAAAAGTAGATGAACAACATATTTGAAAAGATTTCTGTAACTCTAATACTTTTGAAGATATTTGACATTTACTCCTTTTGTTATTTAGCTACAAATGAGAAAATAGCTATTACTCACTTATGGCATGCAATGGGACCCCAAACTATGTACCATCTTATAGCTAAGGACAAAGTAGCTGAACAACATATTTGAAGAAAAAGTTGTAACTGCAATAGTTTTTGAGTTATGAGCCCTTTACTCCAAGTAGCTAAGATAGCTATTACTCAGTTATCTTTAGGCCTAAGTCCATAAAACCAAAAAAATTTTCGAGGGCGTGAAAATTCATTGGGACAATTAATTTACAAAAAATCTGTAGCTGTAGTAGTTTTGGAGGAATCTGCGTGACTAACTAACGCACGCACACACGCATGCACGCACGCACGCACGCACACACAGGCATCATTTCATAATCTCCCTCCCGGGCTAAAGCCCGGCGGGAGATAACAAAGAGAATGGACTGTATTCTCAATGTCCCTTTTCCTCTAATATTGCACATGCTGTCCATTTATTTCTCAAAACAGTACCTGTTACTTGATGAAGCCTAAATCATTTTAAACACAGATTTATAAACTGCTTTTATAGTTAGAATGTGGAAAAGTTTACAATCTGATTTAAAACATTACAGGTTTTCAAATGAGACATGTAACCTTTTAATGTGAAAGAAATAAAACTATGAAACTATTGCCTCAGAATCTAAGAAACAGTGTATCCATTCACTGCTAGTGTGGGAGACTCTGACAATAGTGATGTCATTTCCCCCTTCTTGCCAGTTGTGTGTGGAGAGAGGGATTGTTTATCAGAGTGGAGATAAAAAGCTGTGTATTACACATAACAGAGCCTGCTGGATGGTGATTTTATGTGCATTCATCACAACTCCCTGTATACTTTCAAATATATTTAAGTAAATTTCTTTGCCTATCTCTTTAAGAGTGCCTATATCTCCCTTATTATTGGTCCTAGAGGTTTGCAATGTGAAACCAACCTATAGAAAATCATGTGTTGCAAATCTTCTGATGTCAGATTTGACCTTGGACCCCTCCTTCAAGGTCAAACGAGGATAGCCAAACTTAAAAGTGCCTATAAATCGCTTATTATTGGTCCTAGACGTTTGAGATGGAAAACCAACACACAGGAAATCATGGGCTGGGAATCATCTGGTGTGGTCGGATTTGACCTTGGGCCCCTCCTTCAAGGTCAAACATGGATTGCCAAACTTAAAAGTGCTTATAACTGGCTTATTATTGGTCATAGAGGATTGGGATGGTAAACCAACCTATAGGAAAAAGCATGGGCTGGGAATCTTTTGGTGTGGTCAGATTTGACCTTGGACCCCTCCTTCAAGGTCAAACGAGGATAGCCAAACTTAAAAGTGCTTTTAACTTGCTTATTATTGGTCCTAGACGTTTGAGATGGAAAACCAACACACAGGAAATCATGGGCTGGGAATCTTCTGGTGTGGTCGGATTTGACCTTGGGCCCCTCCTTAAAGGTCAAACGAGGATAGCCAAAATTAAAAGTGCTTATAACTCACTTATTGGTCACAGAGGTTTGGAATAGTAAACCAACCTGTAAGAAATCATGGCCTAAGAATCTTTTGATGTGTTCAGATTTGACCTTGGGCCCCTCCTTCAAGGTCAAACGTGGATAGCCAAAGTTAAAAGTGCTTATAACTCTCTTATTATTGGTCCTAGAGGTTTGCAGTGTGAAACCAACTTATAGGAAATCATGGGCTGGGAATCTTTTGATGTGTTCAGATTTGACCTTGGACCCCTCCTTCAAGGTCAAACGAGGATAGCCAAATTTAATGGTGCTTATAACTCTCTTATTATTGGTCCTACAGGTTTGCAATGTGAAACCAATTAATAGAAAATCATGGGCTGGGAATCTTTTGATGTGGTCAGATTTGACCTTGGACCTTTCCTTCAAGGTCAAACGAGGATGGCCAAACTTAAAATTGCTTATATCTCGCCTATTATTGGTCCTAGAGGTTTGCAGTGTGAAACCAACTTATAGGAAATCATGGGCTGGGAATCTTTTGATGTGGTCAGATTTGCAACATCAAACCAGGACGGCCAAACCTAAAACTGCTTATAACTTGCTTATCATGATCCTAAAGGTTTGCAATGTGAAACCAACTCATATAAAATCTTGGGACTTGGAATCTTCTGATGTAAGATATGACGGCTCCTCCCTCAAGGTCAAACGATGGTTCACTAGCTTTGGTGAGTTGTCTTTCCGGTGGATAAAAATTTGCATCGGTTCTCCGATGCGTAGGTCTAGTTTACTGTTTTATTCCCTTTTAATTGCATATACCGGTATATTACCATATTTCTCACAAACCTCAGCCACAGTATCCCCTTTCAGTCCAAATGTTACATTGTTGTAGCCTTTGTCACAAAGTATGTAGCACTTCACATTTTCTGTGTGTGCTGATAAGATATGTTCAAGGATGACTGTATCAATTAGAAATAACAGTAGTCCATGTTGTTCACACGTGGTCAAAAAGCTTTGTAAGATTGTCTGCAAAATTTGGAATTACAGTGCAATGGTAATATTTTATATCAACTTACGTATACAATATGAAAGCAATATTGCATCATACAATTCTTCATTCCTAAACGTCTTCTAGTGCAGAGATATACAATTTACAAGTAAGACTGGAATAGATTACTTGTATAATAATTTTAAATTAGAAATCCAATTTAATATCAGTTTATGTCACTATACTTAAAAAAGAACTAAAAAACTACAGGATCGCTCGCAAAAAAAAAAGATGCAAAAACAAAGCGTCCCGAAAAGGATATAAAGGTGAGTGCTAAAGTATTAAGAAAATTCTTCGTTTCTAGCCTTATACTGTTGTGGCAACCAAAGTCAGCGCAGTCTGCTCTATCTAGCACGATTTTCAAGATATAAGCATTTTTGTGTTTTGCCAAAAATTAAAAAATTAAAAATGTCCGCTATATTTGGCGAGACAAAAATATTTTGAAAATTAGCATGGCTACTCTGCAGAGATACCCAGCAGGTGAAAAATTTTGTTGAGTTCGCTCCATATAGCACGGTTTTCGAGATATAAGCATTTTTGTGTTTTGCAAAAACTTTGAAAATTCAAAATGGCCACCATTTTTGGGGAGACAAAAATTTTTGTCAAGACCACTGCCGCGGTGTGTATCTCCCGCCGAGCATTAAAGGAGAAGAAATAGCTTTTCCGAGATATTCACAATTTTTCATTTTCGTGTGTGAAAGCTCTTCCAAAAGTAGGTGAATGAGTTATTTGAGAAAAATTGGCTATCTGCAATACTATTAAGAGATAATTCACATTTACTCATTTTGAGTAGGTGAATAATTAGCTATGGGTCTGAAACTTCACCAAGTGAAAGCTCTCCCGAAAGTAGGTGAATGAGTTATTTGAGAAAAATTGGCTATCTGCAATACTTTTAGAGATAATTCACATTTACTCATTTTGAGTAGGTGAGTAATTAGCTATGGGTCTGAAACTTCACCATGTGAAAGCTCTCCCACAAGTAGATGAATGAGTATTTGATAAAAATTGGGTATCCGCAATACTTTTACAGATAATTCGCATTTACTCATTGTGAGTAGGTGAATAATTAGCTATGGGTCTGAAACTTCACAGAGTGAAAGCTCTCCCAAAAGTAGGTGAATGAGTTATTTGAGAAAAATTGGCTATCTGCAATACTTTTACAGATAATTCACATTTACTCATTTTGAGTAGGTGAGTAATTAGCTATGGGTCTGAAACTTCACCATGTGAAAGCTCTTCCAAAAGTAGGTGAATGAGTTATTTGAGAAAAATTGGCTATCTGCAATACTTTTACAGATAATTAGCATTTACTCATTTTGAGTAGGTGAATAAATAGCTATGGGTCTGAAACTTCACAGAGTGAAAGCTCTCCCAAAAGTAGGTGCATGAGTTATTTGAGAAAAATTGGCTATCTGCAATACTTTTAGAGATAATTCACATTTACTCATTTTGAGTAGGTGAGTAATTAGCTATGGGTCTGAAACTTCACCATGTGAAAGCTCTCCCACAAGTAGATGAATGAGTATTTGATAAAAATTGGGTATCCGCAATACTTTTACAGATAATTCGCATTTACTCATTGTGAGTAGGTGAATAAATAGCTATGGGTCTGAAACTTCACAGAGTGAAAGCTCTCCCAAAAGTAGGTGAATGAATTATTTGAGAAAAATTGGCTATCTGCAATACTTTTAGAGATAATTCGCATTTACTCATTTTGAGTAGGTGAGTAATTAGCTATGGGTCTGAAACTTCACCAAGTGAAAGCTCTCCCAAAAGTAGGTGAATGATTTATTTGAGAAAAATTGGCTATCTGCAATACTTTTAGAGATAATTTGCATTTACTCATTTTGAGTAGGTGAGTAATTAGCTATGGGTCTGAAACTTCACAGAGTGAAAGCTGTCCCAAAAGTAGGTGAATGAGTTATTTGATAAAAATTGGCTATCTGCAATACTTTTAGAGATAATTCGCATTTACTCATTTTGAGTAGGTGAGCAATTAGCTATGGGTCTGAAACTTCACCATGTGAAAGCTCTCCCACAAGTAGATGAATGAGTTATTTGATAAAAATTGGGTATCCGCAATACTTTTACAGATAATTAGCATTTACTCATTTTGAGTAGGTAAATAATTAGCTATGGGTCTGAAACTTCACGGAGTGAAAGCTCTCCCAAAAGTAGGTGAATGAGTTATTTGAGAAAAATTGGCTATCTGCTATACTTTTAGAGATAATTCGCATTTACTCATTTTGAGTAGGTGAGTAATTAGCTATGGGTCTGAAACTCCACCATGTGAAAGCTCTTCCAAAAGTAGGTGAATGAGTTATTTGAGAAAAATTGACTATCTGCAATACTTTTAAGAGATAATTCGCATTTACTCATTTTGAGTAGGTGAGTAATTATCTACGGGTCTGAAACTTCACCATGTGAAAGCTCTCCCAAAAGTACATGAATGAGTTATTTGATAAAAATTGGGTATCCGCAATAGTTTTTGAGGTAATTCGCATTTACTCATTTTGAGTAGGTGAGCAATTAGCTATGGGTCTGAAACGTCACCAAGTGAAAGCTCTTTGGGATAGCTGCTCTGCAGAGATACCCTGAAGATCAAAAATTTTGTCGAAATCGCTCTATGTAGCACGGTTTTCGAAATATTAGCATTTTGTGGTTTGCAATTTTTGCGCAAAAATTCGAAAATTTAAAATGGCCGCCATTTTTGGCAAGAGAAAATTTTTTTGAAAATTGGCATGGCTACTCCGCTGAGATACCCCATGGGTCAAAAATTTCGTCGAAATCGCTCTATCTAGCACGGTTTTCGAGATATAAGTATTTTTATGTTTTGCATTTTTGCGAAAAATACGAAAATTCAAAATGGCCGCCATCTTTTGCGAGAAATATTTTTTTTGAAAATTGGCATGGGTATCTCTACATGGCTACTCTGTAGAGATAACCTGTGGGTCAAAAATTTTGTCGAAATCGCTCTATCTAGCAGGGTTTTCGAGATATAAGCATTTTTATGTCTTGCAATTTTTGCGAAAAATTCGAAAATTCAAAATGGCCGCCATTTTTGGCGAGACAAATTTTTTTTAAAAATTGCCATGGCTACTCTGCAGAGATACCCTGTGGGTCAAAAATTTCGTCGAAATCGCTCTATCTAGTACGGTTTTCGAGATATAAGCATTTTTATGGTTTGCAATTTTTGCGAAAAATTCGAAAATTCAAAATGGCCGCCATTTTTGGCGAGACAAAAATTTTTTCAAAATTGGGATAACTACTCCACAGAGATACCCTGCAGGTCAAAAATTTCGTCGAAATCGCTCTATCTAGCACGATTTTCGAGATATAAGCATTTTTGTGTTTTACAATTTTTGCAAAAAATTCGAAAATTCAAAATGGCCGCCATTTTTGGCGAGACAAAATTTTTTGAAAATTGGGAAAACTACTCCGCAGAGATACCCTGTGGGTCAAAAATTTCGTCGAAATCGCTCTATCTAGCACGGTTTTCGAGATATAAGCATTTTTGTGTTTTCCTTATTTGGAAAATTCGTAATGATTAATTAATCATTAATTACTCAGCCATTTCTTAACCAATCAATGCCAAAATCTAATGATTTCCAGATTTTAATAGAATGAATGTATTTGCCAAGTTTCAGGTGAATTGATAAAATTCCTTTCAAGTTATCATCCGGACAAGCTTCCCCATCGAAAAAAGACATTTTTTGGTCATGTGACCTCTCTGATTGGTTGAAATGTCACTGCAGCATATTCAAAAAAATTCCCCAAGGCTACTGCCTAAACCTGCCAAATTTGAAAAGAATCCGCCTAACGGTTACAGAGTTATAAGGAAAACAAAATGCGGAGCCGGCGGAGCCTGAAGGTCTCCCATACACAAATAAGCGTCCCTTGCGGGACGCTTAATTAAATTGACGAAACAATAACTTTAAAGAAAACCTCACAGATAACTGTGAGGACATACAACCTGACAAATTGTACAACCAGTGTTTTTTTCACTGTCCTATTTTACAGCCAATAGCCAAACACAGACAATACGAACCTTATCAAGAGTATTATTTGAAATGTTACCAACTCCAAGCCACGTGCAAGCCTGTAAAATTATGAACAGCACCGATATACCACTGATCACTCTCCAGATAACTTTCCTTTTCATTTGGTGACTTTTTTCATATAGACTGGAAGGAGCTATCCATATTGCATCTGGAATAGCAAGCAGACTGATTATTTCATGTATCATAGCATCAGTGATTTTTTTCAATTTCAGCTTGATGCATAATTACATTATACTGGTTCAATGTAGGCTTTAAAATTTTAACATTTGGAGCCAACAATATCATTGAATTTGATTGATGTTTTTATATGATTAAGAATTAACATTCATAGCCCCTGTATTTTATTTTTTTCACGTGAATTTTTAATATATGTTTAAAAGACAAAAATTTTAATTTCAACCACACATACTGTACTGGTAATCAAACAATGAATGCCTGATAGTGTATGCTACCTTATATTTCTTAGTTAGAGGTCAGGGAGAAATCCTTCCATAGGTGTACAAAATGAGTACTCACTGGTATTCATTATTTGTTTGGGCCCATTTCTGGTTATTACACTGGTCTAAGAGCATAGAAGAACTGGATTTGTACCCAGGTACAGGCAGATACATACTAACTTAAATGACCACTTACACACTGACAGTCCTCTGACATTGGATCCTATCCTAAGTGGTAGGCCACAAAACATCTGGGCTGTTGATATATGATCATCCCGGAGCATCTGTCTTTCAGTTAGGGTAATATCAGTAACTAGAGACTGAGCTGTATTTGTGTAGTCAGGTCTAGCTGATTAGCAGTTTGAGTCCATCAGTAAAGGAGACACTACGAGTTATAAGTGAGTTATAATCACTTTTAAGTTCGGCTGTCCTCATTTGACCTTGAAGGAGGGGCTCAAGGTCAAATCTGATCACATCAAAAAATTCCCAGCCCATGATTTCCTATAAGTTGGTTTCACATTGCAGGCCTCTTGGACGAATAATAAGTGAGTTACAAGCACTTTTAAGTTTGGCTGTCCTCATTTGACCTTCAAGGAGGGGCTCAAGGTCAAATCTGATCACATCAAAAGATTCCCAGCCTATAAGTTGGTTTCACATTGCAAGCCTTTAGGACCAACAATAAGCGAGTTATAAGTTTGGCTATCCTCGTTTGACCCTGAAGGAGGGGTCCAAGGTCAAATCTGACCACATCAGAAGATTTCCAGCCCATGATATCCTATAGGTTAGTTTCACACTGCAAACCTCTAGGACCAATAATAAGGGAGATATAGACAATTTTAAAGTCTGCTACGTGGGGTACTTTGGCACTCAGTGGATGACCTTGAATTAAGAGCTTCAAGGTCAAATGGCTACAAGGTTGTAGAGGACATGTATATCTGTCTTACATATCACCTATGAAGAGATTCAACCTTCCACCTATGAAAACAAGTCAGTAGATAAAGGCAGATAATTTTCAAAGAAATGCCCGTGGCGGCCATCTTGTTTTTCAGAATGAGGCTAATTTCAGTCCCAGAGAAGCTTAGCCCCCAAGGAGGATATCCTGCAAATTTGTGAACCTAGCTGGTGTAGTTTTCCTCTGAGAGCATTAACTTCGAAAATCGCTCTACACACAGCTGCAAATGCTAAACCAAAGTATCCACCGGATGCCTCCGGTGGATACAATAAGTTGCATTTTAAGTGTACAAGGATTATCAAATTTTATTTTTTAAAGTATTTTATATGCAAACAATCTTTCTATCCACATTGGGGGTGGAGGATGGATGGCAATATGGAAGGAAGCTTAGCCAAAAGTAATTTCTAAGACATGGGACAATGGCCAGGCTGTTGGCCAAGTTACCTTTCTCATCGCAGCTCCCAACACCACCACCCCAAAAGCAATAGCCCCTGCAAATTGACATGGATGGAAAACAGCCTGCCTTTATGCGGGTATAATGTGCTTAATAACAGTATATCAACTTTTAAAAAATATTGTATTAGAAATAACTGGCCCCAATTTTGGGTAGAAGAGTTTTACAAGGACTAGCTCATTAGAATAATCAGGCATTTGGCTCTTCCAACAATAACCCTCTGCAAAGAATCATGGATAAAAGAGTGAACTTTACTGTAAAATTTGAAATAATTAATCAGGCTAAATAGTCTGTCATGTTTGAGGAGGAATTATCCCCTCCAAACCATGACATAAGTAAAATTTTACCAAGGTTAAAAATTTAGATCCCTCAGGGCCTAAACCTCAAACCATAATAAAATTCTGTGTATGCAATGGTTTATTGGGATTATTCCTATATTATTGTGGAGTGCAGTTAGATGTGGTTACCTTTGCTTTACTTAATTGTGTGTAGTATCATGGCACAACTGCATATAAGGGGTTATTTTCCTTGTTATAAGTGTTTTCTGAGGATTTCTTGTGGTTCGAATATAAATTACACAAAAGTAAGTTAAAAATGAACCATACCGACATAAAATAAAATCAATAAACATTATAGAATTGTAAGTGATACTGTAACTTCTACTGGAAATCAGAACCGAAACTCGGGACTATCTATATCTGGAAGTTATTTAATTTATTTCTGTCACATTCGCTTCCTTATTTGGTGTGTGGAACCAAACAAATTTTATCTATCACAAGCAAATGTTAATAAATTTGTTTGTGCCAAACAGCAGCGCTAAGGTAACCATATCTAGAGGGCAGTATGGGTGGGAACTATACACCCAGTTAGTGTAAGTATACATATATATGTGGCTCATGACATCCAACGCCTGATTTGTGGACAGCAATTTTTTACCTTGTTCTCATTTATGTTTGTTTTTTTCACATGTGTCCAAATCTGATTTGCAACATCCGATGCCCGATTTGCAACAGCGATTTCTTCACTCTGGGAGGGAAAATCAGATGACAACAAAACCACAGTGTATTTTATAGGAAATTGGATGGATATTGACCAGAAATCTCATGACAAAGATCACAAATTGGATGTCCAGAGCTGTAAGCCACATACCTGTTTAGTGGCCTTTTACTAGTAATCTTATCTAATCTAATGTGGACTTTTATCAATGACATAGACAGGTCATACCAAGGAGACACAGGGGTGACAAGGGAGGCTATGGTGGATAGGCTTTTGCAAACTGGTAAGTTTGAGCTTTTTCCTGAAGGAGGCAACTGATGTTGTGCAGTGCAGATTCATTAGGGAGTTCATTCCAGATCTTAGGAGCATCAAAGGCAAAACTATGGCCAAAATGTTTGACTGATTTAAAGACTGATGAGTGGAATGGAGGAACTGTAAGGTATTGAGGATCAGGGTGACTATGCCAGGTACTATAGGAACAACTGCTGAGAGACAAGAACGGTTCAAAATAGGAAGGAGAACCACTGTGTAAAAATTGATAAACCTGCATTGCCGTTTTCAAGATACAGTGGTACTTAACAGGCAACCCGTGGAATTGCTTTGGGATTGGTATAACATGAGCATACTTTCTATGATTTGTGACAATGTGAGCAAGGGTATCCTGAATACTCTGCAATTTGTGCTGGTTGAGACATGACAAACCTCCAAACAGAGACTTACAATAGTCAAAACCACTACTACTCAAGGCATCTGCAGCAAGCACTGCCACTTCAGGAGTAAGTTACTGTCTTATTCACGCATCTGGAGAAAGCACACTTTGCAAGTCTTCTTGGCATGTTCAGAGAAGGGAAATTCTGAATCAAACCACACACCTAGGTTTTTGACAAAGTCAACCAGATGAAAAAGGCTTCCAAGAATACTAACAGGAAAGTGAGAGGAAATTCTCTGACGTTCAGCCATAGAACCAAAAACAATACATAAATGCCTTATACTTCTTTGTTTTGCACTCTTATTGAAGCAGTGACTTTCATCCTACACAATAACACACTAACAAACACAGTATTTGTGTCAATCACAACACTTACTTAGAACAGCATCGGAGATGCCCGTACCCCATAGTCTGGGGAAATAGGTTTCAACACCATGAGATATAAAAGTAGTGCAACAGTACAAAGATCTGGATACTTTCAGAGCAGTGTCAGTTATATAAAGCTCCAAGTAAAGATAAAGTATTAAATCAAGATATTTCAACAACAAGATGACAGCATTAATCAGTAAACTAAAAATTACAAAGCTGCAAAATTTTTCATGTTTCAAATATTGCTGGTGAACACACTTTGGCAGGTCACACCATGATGCACACATACAAGTTTTTTAAACTCATCGTCACTACAACTAGGTCATAAACTTGTGTCCTAGGTATTTTGTTCCATATTTTTCTTCCTACAGCAGTTCTTATAGCACCTGGCAGAGCCAAAGTGGTGGCAATTTCTTCATCATTCCAAAGTTCTACCCATCTGTTTATAAATCTGTCAAACAGTTCATTAATGCTCGACGATAGGAGAGGGTTATTGTAATCAGTGTGTTTCTGTCTGTCTGTCTGTCCGTCTGTCTGTGCACCGTTTCGTCCTTATAACTCAAAAACTATAACTTCAATCAATCTCAAATTTGGTGGGAAGGTATTTCATGGGGTACAGACGAATTCTTCCAAATTTGGTCTAATTTGTTTGAAAATTAAAGCCAGGAGAGAGTTTTTCTTATTTTAATTGGGAATACACAGTGAAACTGCTTCTCTTCATCACATATGTAAAAATCAATATTTTGCTTTCTGATGATGTCATTACTAAGTGATGTCACAATGTAACTGCCATTGTGAGGTCACAAACCTAGCTTTTTTAATGACTTTAGCTTTCTACTTGATATTTCTATGAAAATTAATTTACATGTTTGGTTTTATTTTATTGTCTTCCTTATAATATTTTATACAACTTGAGAGACTGATCACATGGAGTCGAGCATTTTGCTCTCTCTGAGTGCATCTTGTTAATAGTTTTGATTATGATGCTCCCACTATTTGGAATGCTCTTCCAGATTAGATTCGTGCCTCTCCATCCTTGGCCTCTTTCAGAAAGCAGCTTAAAACCTACCTGTACACCAAAGCATACCTGCCTTAGCCTGAATCATTCCCTGGCGTTCTTTGTGGTGTTTGACCCCTCTTCTGTCTCTGGATACTGAAATTTGGTCAACTGCTTTTTTTGTTTTGTTGTGTCTTATAGTCCTCTTGTATGGTGAGATTAAGTGTCATAAAAGTCCAATTAGAATTAGAATAATAACTCTCAATAATCACTCATGAATGATCACAAAAGAATTTTCCAGTAGATGATACTACACTGTGTTCCACAAGAAAACTGATGACTTGGTGAAGAAAGTTGGCCCATTTAAAGACATGCCCAGCATTTAATTGCATTCAGTAAAGTTCAGCATCACTCATGCATATGTCAACCTGTGACTCAAAGTATTAACCAATTAATTGGTTAATATATGTTACACTCAAGAACCAATCCATGATTAATGCAGTTAACCAACAAATGCAATAACCCATGAAAGCCTAATCAATTGCGACATATGAGGCCTCCATTGTTGTTATATGGCTGTGGCTAATTCTATTCAACTCAACACTTCAATCAAAACTCAAAAGTCCAATCAAGTGACAGCATGCTTTTGTGTTGTGATAAAATGCAGCATGGGCATTTATTGGTAGAATGCTGCTACTGTACTGTACATTATAAAGACCGGAAGTGCGCAGACAACCAAAAACCATGCACTGCGCATATTTTTGCGTACAATTATATGAGGCAATAATTGGACGATCGCCGATAATAGAGAACCAAACGATACAGACAAAATATAGAGCGACAATTAGGTGTTATTAGAAACAAATTTACAGTAATATTTATGGATTAATAAATGAAACCGGTCTTTATAATAGAAATAAAGTCCTCAGTTTAGTGATTTATAACCCCAGATAATTCACAAATTTCCGGTGAATAACAGACTCGCGCTGCGCGCTCGTCCGTTATTCGCCGGAAATTTGTGAATTATCTGGGGTTATAAATCACAAAACCTCGGACTTTATTTCTACAGCCCTGAGCTTACGGACAGGTTTTGGTGAATGTCATTCTATAAACACAAAATTATAAGAATTATCGAATTAAGGGGACAAGGGAAGATTTACCCAAGGGAAGATTGAGGCACCGTTCAGAAAACTGATGGAAGACCTGCCCCATGTTTAACAGTGTTTCGACTGAATGCATTTCTGTCTTCACTTGATCCAGTTCAATAAACAAGTTCTTTATTGTTACCAATATATATGGTCGATGATCCAGTTTTCATGCTGGCACTTGTTTTCGTGTGTTTGCAACATATTTAACAATATCTCAGCCAAAATAAAACAAAATTTCTTCAAAAGAAAACTGTCAAAATCTGCTATTATTTTTCTCTAAAATGACACATTTGTCATTTCTGTAGTTAAATCAGGCACTTGGATATCACTTATCAAACTGTTATACCCCTTATTTTGGGTTCAAATTGCACTTTGTGTGCCAATAAATATTTTTCCATGCAATGTGAAATTTTGTTTATCTTTAATTGCTTGTAAATTTGTCAATTCATAAACAATTTTTACAATTAAAACACAATTAGAAAGTTTATTGTGTACAGAGTTTAACAATTATGTCTTTTTTTGTATATTACTATGCGAAAATTATTTAAATTTTAAAGTTTCTGAAATAGCTAACAGATGGCATGAAAACTAGATCAGTAACCCTGTAACATATAACCTTTGACATTCATAATTAAATGAATGAGACAAATATTTTTCAGCAGTTTACTGCTTCTAGGCATAACTTGGCCGTGGACATAAGTTGACCGCCACTCATTTGAAAGTGTCAAACAGACAAATGTGTGGTTGCACAGGGTTTAAAAAGTGGTACTTATAAATCTTATTATAATAGACCATTCAAGAATGATACAGGCCTTTAGATTTATGGGGTACGGATTTTTTTCCGGAATAGCACCTCCATCCTGATTGGCTCCTAACAGTATGGGGGTGGGGCTTTAGTCCAACGCACCTTTCATAAAACCCCCGAGTATAGTAGCCTATTTAAGGGTAATGTAATTTGGAAATTTAGAGTTTTGCATTATTCCATCTCATTTGAGAATATCAAATATATGTTATAAATGATAAAGTTTCTGCAATAATGAAGTCGCTTTAAAGAGTGAGTATTGTAATTATATCCACTATAATATTTCAAAATATGATGATGGCGGCCAACTTATGTCCGCGGCCAAGTTACAGTATGCCTAGAAGCACTAGTTGTTATTTTCCTCATAATTTGGCATAAATAATGTCTGAAACATATTTTATAGTAGTGCTAGTACTAGTGCACTAGTTGTGGAGAACTTAATGTAGATATGTTTTATCATATAATTGGTCAATTCAGCCCATTTCAAAGTCGGCCCCCTGCAAACTCAGCCCATACAAACTATAAGCCTTATTAAGGTAGTTGGGTTAAACAAAGTTTCACATAAATTATTTAACTTTTATGCAACATTTCTATTGATAAAATGTTGCAAGGAAACCCGACGGAATTCTGTGACCCTATATTTTTATGTATAAATGATTGTGTAAGTCCACGAAATTGAAATATTAATTCGTCAGCTAAGTACAAGTTTCCAGGTAACATACTTGATCTCCCAGCAGCATTTCTATAACATATTGTTAGAAAATCGTAAAGAATACTGTGATTTCATATTTTATACTGTAAATGTGAATATTATTGAGTTATAAGCCTTGTCGTAGTTCCAGAAACCGCGATGCATTGTGGGATTGAGGTGGATAAACAAAACTCTTGGCGTGAACCAGGAAGTGTTTTTGCTATAAACTAAATTGCATAATTATCACATATTTTGTACAGTAATGTAGGTTTTAAGCATTCCTGTTATTGAAATAGTCATCTAATATTATATCTACTAGATCTTTTTATAATATTTTTGTATCCTACTTGTGTTTTAAAAGAAATATGCTATTATCGCCCACTCTCTGTTGTTTTTGTAGTACATACACTGTGAGGTCCTAAAAATATTTTTACCAAAATTTTTTGAACACCTGAACAATGTTATGTCTTTGGACATAAAAATCGTGCATTTTAGGCATCAAATATGCCAGTCATTTGACTTAAAATATATATAATAGAAGGGTTTATATCTTATTTTATTAATATATAAAATTAAAAATATAATATATATCTAATGGAGTTATCACAACAGTTGTTTATATAAAATTGAGCAAAATATAGCAAATTGACTTATTGGTGATATATTTTTTAAAAATAATTTTTAAAGATATTTAAAAAAAAAAAAAAAAATTAAATAATTTTAAAATTATATGTTTATATTATATTTTTTTACTTATTGTTATTATATTTTTAAAAGAATTTTAAAAATAATGTAAAAAACTTAAATAATTTAAAAATCATCTTTGTATTATATTTTAGAAAAATAATTTTAAAAAAATATTTAAATAATTTTCAAAATTATATCTTGAGGGAATTTTAGTTATAGTGATGTCTGATAATAACCTTTATTTTCTTTTGCGTCAGGACTTTCATATGTCTCTTTGTCTTTTGTTGTTGTATGTTCTCTAGATAGAAAATAAAGAAATATTAATGTACTTATATTTTTTAAGGTTCTTTATTTAACTGGTTCTAAAATTTGAAAATAAGTTTGTTTCTTTTATGAATTTTTGTGTGGGTTGCTACACAATTATTTTGTTGTTAAAAAAAAAATTTTATCTACCCCCCCCCCCCCCCCCTCCAACCCAGACACACACACACACACACACACACACACACACACCCCCCCCACCACAGCCCAGGAGGAGCTGGGTCAATCATTTGACACCAATTAAGGGAGATAATGGGCATTTTTTGGTCAATTTGACCTGTTTGACCTTGAAATATGGGTGAAAGGTCACAAGCCAAAAGACTGGTAAACTGGGCCTTCGGATGGGATATTTTATATTTGGTGGGCATTTCACTGAGGTCAGTCCAGAGCAAGTCCATAGCATTGCACACCCAAATTAATAAAGCTAGAAAATGTCAGCTTTCTAAACATTACAGTTTCCAAGGGTCAAGGACACACTGTTAAGGTCAGAGTTGGGAGGCGATTGTATTACCACTGTGCTACCGTGGCCCCACAGTAGAGGTTAACTGCCATAAAAAGTCTATGAATTAAATTTGGAAATCTGCTAATGTGGTGTATTGTGATGAGTAGCTATCTCACCACTGAAGGTAAGCAGCACTGGACCTGGTTAGTATGCGTAGGTGAGTTCTTGGACATGTAATAATGGATATAATAAAATATAAAACATGATAATAACTTAATTATATAATAATTTATATAATATTTTTATTCTACACAACAGTATTTTTCTTTCATTTTTATTCATATTCTAAAGCCCAAATAATTCGGAAAACAAAGGAAAAATAAATCAGGTTTACATGTCATATGCTAAAATGAATTCGCAGGTGTTCTGGATTAAAATTTTTCAAAATATCTGTCATCAAAATATAATTTACTAAAAATATGCTTATGTATATGACAAGGCTGCATGTGTCACGGGACAATAAAAAAAAATATGTATAATGAATATAATATTCATAAATATTGAAGGAAAATCTGCAATTTTTGGCGAATTTGTAATGCTACTTGGACCACTGACAGTGGGCGAAAATAGGAGATATAAGGTTGAAACTGCTGCAAATAATTTCTGTAAATTTTATATAGTAAAAGGAACTTATCTACAAAATATATTCCTCTATTTCCAGTAATAATTTCCATATTATTTGTACGTTAATATACATAACTCACGAAAATTTATTTTCGCTACTTCCTGGTTCCTTTGTCGTATACGTAGTTTGTTTATCCACTGTCAGCTGACGGAAGTTTCCGTGCAGACATGCGCACTCGGAACTACGACAAGGCTTATAAGCCTAATCAGCATTTCGATTCTCGCAAAGCATCACGGGAAGGTATCGGGATAAACAAAAAACGTCTGTGACAAAGAACCAGGAAGTAGGGAATATTTATTTTATGTGATTTCTGTATATATACGCATTTATCTTATAAAAAATATAATGGAAATAGTGTAATAAATTATATAAATTAGTTCCGTGAAGAATGTTGATTTTTTGAGAGATATTTATGGCAGTTTTAACATAAATCCTTTATTTTCGCCCAGTTGCAGCCAAGATCTAATTGGTGTTACCAATTCGTCTTTTTTCTTTGATATTTTCAAAAAAATTTATGTAACTTAAAAATATATGATATACATCATTGGAAAGGAATTTTAGACAGCTTCTGCTCGATTTATTACATTAAAATCCATGAAGAACTGGAGAAGGAATCATAAGTTAATTTAAAAAAAAAAAAAAAAAATTTCGCAATTTCATTCCAAATTTCTTCCCTTTTTTTTCTTGATGGACTTCTTTTACTTGTTATTTAAACAAACTGGTGGATAATAAATAAAGTACTCATTAAATTGTTTCATATATTTATGTACTTATTTCCTAATATTTTTGTACTATTTTCCTATTATTCTTTTTTCAGCCTCATTTATTAGCTTTATTATATATGCATTAATTTTTAGTTCCTTGTTTTTTTTTAATTTTAAGATTAAGAACATATTCATTTATGACAAGCTGCACTGATAATAAATATCAAAGTAAGAGTAATTATTTCACTTTTAAGGAACTCTAATCCCTGTTTTTAATTTTTTTGTCCAATTTTTAAGAAAATGGACCATGCATGTACACAAATACCCATCTTTTGCCCACATTTTTTTATATTCTTATTTACACACACCCCAACATCGTTTCTCCTCATATTCATTCCATTAAAATCTGCCTATAAATAAAAAATAATAAAATTATTGAAACTGATTTTTTTCAACTGCATATCTCTAGTGAGCACAACATTTAATCAAAAAATTTTTAGCAAATATGTACACAACTATTTTCAACTAATTAATATATGCAACTGCTGGTGTTCTCAACAATTTCCCTAATTTATTAGTTAATACTATACTTCACATAAAAAATGTTTATGTAATACATATGTTTATAATTTAAATAATTAATAAAAATCATCTCCAAAAATAACTGTACAGGTTAAGACACCCCATTTCCCCCACCTTAATTTGCAATAATTAGAAGAATAAAAGCAATATTTTAAAGTACCTTTTCTTGGCAAATCATACTATTCTGTAGATCTATATGTATATTTTTATAAAAAAAAATTAAGCTCAGCGTATGTAGTGTACATATTATTTTATCTAAAATTTTCTGATTTCTTTGGCAAATACACAAGTATTTTCAACTACTTAACATGTACATACCAATTGCTGATGTTCTCAACCATTTTCCAAATTTATGAGCTAATATTTTAACGTTTATTTCAAATAAAGAAAGATATCTGAAACAAAAATAGTTTTTTAACATATAAATTTAATTTAAATAATCTATGAAAAATCATCTTCAGTAATATCTGTACATGTTGATAAGCCGTATTTTCGCCCATCTTAGAAGACTAAAAACTATATTTTAAAATATCTTTTCGTTATGACAAATCTTTGCTTTATAGATCGTTAAGTATATTTTTTATAAAAAATAAGTTTTATGTGTTTTATGCAAGAAATTATGTATTACTTACTCTTTTCTTCATGTAAAAATCACTTCCTGGTTAAGATCTACGTAGATTTGTTTATCCCGAAACGGAAGTCGGGACAATTACTTCACGCATGCGTACTCGAAATGCTGATTAGGCTTATTCTCATGTTCACTTTGCAGGGGGGCGACTTTGAAACGGGCCGAGTTGTCCATAAAACTTTTTGATTAAGTAGCATGATTATTAGTGCAGCCGACATACATATGATAATCTGCCTTTGTTTGTCTGTTTGTTTTGGTGGGGGTGTTTTGTGTTTACATTTCTCTCCGGTCTGTGGGCGATAACTTGTTGTACAGGGAAAACGTTAAATCTTCATTGATCTTGGAAAAAATTCAGTCATCCCGAAATGAAACAATGGTTTAATTGGTTTAATTGATTCCCCCATAATCATGCTTTATGTAGAAACTACAGTTGTGTAGACTGTTTATAAAACCACACAATTACAGGCACTACCTCAGCACCCATTCTAATTTTTTCTCAAGGTTATGAACATGAAGAAACACTGAACAGCAGACAGGTCAGTTGTCAAGTAGCTCCTACACCCTTGAAGATATACCTACAGCCCATATCCCAATGAAGATATAAAAGTGACATAGATAAAGGAAGAAGCAACATAGCACTTTTGAATGAATATCATGAAAATGGTGCAGGAAATTGGCTCAGGTTTGACGCACATATTTTATTTACTCATTATCATTAGGTTCTACCATCTTTCTTGAAGTTATCATCTTTGCAGTATTTATAACATTATTCCATAATGACCTCAATTGTAACAAATCTATACTGGTACATTTTAGACCTGTGTTTGTATTTACTGAATCATCACATATTTAACATAATTAATTTAACTATTTAACATAATGCTGAATATTAATGTAATGACATCAGAGACTGCGAATAAAAGAAAGATCAGTCTCTGTGTTGCAACCAAGCTGATGAGACCTAATAAAAGTAACGAGTTATGAATTAAAGCATTTTCGCTTGTGATTACTTCAAAACACCAAATTTGGCAACGAGGAATGTAATTAAACTTTAATATCAGAAAATTGCTTGTGTGGATAAATTGTGGCTTTTTTCAAAAGTGTATTTTAAAGCAAAACAAAAGAGAAACATTGTTTTTTATAAAGTACTTAGAATCAAGGGAAAAAAATAAAAATGGCAACCACAATCCCAGCAAACTGCACATTTGTCAGAACACTGAAGGGATAAGTGTCAGATGGAATAAGTATCTAGCAAGATACAAGAATCTGATGAAAGGATTTAACATTACCAATCCAAATCAACAGTTGGCACTGATGCTTCATTTTGGAGTTGAGGACCTGTATGATATATTTGAATGGCTTCCTGAGGATGAAAAAGCAAGAATCCCAGCAACTGAGAAAAACCCCGGTCAGAATGTCTTCGTGCGAGGCGGTGCTTCTCTCACAGACTACTTCACTCCAAAACAGAACACAGAGTATCAAAGACATGAATTTCACAGATGCCTACAACTGCCTTCAGAATCATTAGATAAATTTGTAAGTAGACACAAAGCTCTAGCAGCAACCTGTAATTTCACAGAGGTAGACACTGAAGTAAAATCACAAGTAATATGTGGTTGCATTTCTCAGAGGCTCAGACTAAAAGGCTGCAGCGAAGTTACATGGGACCTGTCCAAACTCATAGAGGTAGGCAAAGTCTATGAACTGTCGGACAACACTGCTCTAGAGATTGAACGTACCACTGAGAAAGTGAATGAACTGACACTTGAAGCAGTTCACACCAAGGCACAATCAATCAGGACACGTAGTAGCTGTCCCTGTTGCAAATCATCTCACCCAAGGGGCAAGTGTTCAGCATATGGAAAAGAACGCAATAACTGTGGCTTCAAAAATCATTTTGCGGGTACAAAGAAATGCCCTGCTATGGGTAAAAAGTGCCAATCATGTGGAAAACCAAACCATTTTGCAAGAAAATGTAAGTCAAATGTGCCTCCCCAGGTGAAATCGAAGAAACCTGTGAGGAAACAGATACAAATGCTTGAGGAACAAAGCAAAATAAAAATGCTCTCACATAATGAAGTTGTGCAAAACACAAGTGATAATGACTTTACATGGCCAGTTTCACAAAACCAGAAGAATAAGGATAGGCCAGTATTTACATTAAAAGTGAATGGCATC
Source organism: Sabellastarte sp. h YS-2021 (assembly GCA_964017235.1). NCBI lineage: Eukaryota > Metazoa > Annelida > Polychaeta > Sabellida > Sabellidae > Sabellastarte > Sabellastarte sp. h YS-2021. The sequence continues at coordinate 75,644,262 of OZ024929.1, read as the reverse complement.
AAAGTTGAATTCTTGGCTGATTCAGGAGCAAGCGTGAACATTCTGTCACTGAAAGACTATAATAGATTAGAATCAAAACCAAGCTTGGAGTACCACAACAAGTATATATATGCTTATGGTAGTGATGTGCCATTGGATATAAGAGGTTTATTCATGGCAAAGCTGGCATCAGATAATGTCACATGTTCAAGCTCAGTTATAGTGTCTGGTGAATCTGACAAATCACTGCTCAGTTGGGATATATCTCGCAAGCTAAGATTGATAGATATGGTAAGGAAAGTTGATGATACACTTTCACCAGAGATTTCGAAATTGAAGACAGAATATGAAGACATTTTCACTGGTCTTGGCAAGTTGAAGGGTGTAAAAGTAAAGTAACATGTTGACAAAAATGTTATACCAGTTGTTCAAAACTCCCAGAGAACCCCTTTCCATGTGAGAAAAGACATAGAAAAGCAACTCAAACTTGATGAAGATAGAGGGGTGATAGAAAAACCAGGTGGTTCAACTCCATGGTTTTCCCCAATTGTACTAGTACCTAAGAAAACTCCAGGTCAAATACCCATTTGTGTTGACATGACAGCCGCAAACTGGGCTATCAAGAGAACAAACCACAGCACACCAACCCTCACAGAGATCATTCATGAATTAAATGGTGCAAAGATTTTCAGCAAAATTGACCTTAATCAAGGCTACAATTAGTTGGAGCTTGATGAGGAATCTCGTGAGATAACATTCACATCCCATGTAGGTCTCAGGAGATATGCATGACTCTTCTTTGGAATCAGCACTGCTGCTGAGATATTCCAGGAGGAAATTAGGAAAGCTCTGTGTGGACTGAAAGGTGTTTTAAATGTAAGTGACAACATTCTGTGCTTTAGAAAGGACACAAACAATCACTTAGCCAATCTAAAAGAACTGTTCCAGAGAATCAGGGAAAGAGGTCTAACTCTTGCTGCTGAAAAATGCAAGTTTGAACAAAGTGAAATTCAATTCCTTGGTCACACCTTTTCAGAAAATGGCCCGTCTCCTAGTAAGGACAAGATAGAAGCTCTCTTAAACATGCCAGCTCCTAGAAACCAGTCAGATGTAAGAAGTCTCCTATAGGCATGGCAAACTTCTGTGGGCAAAGATTCATTAAAAATGATGCAACAGTTACCCACAACTTGAGGTTACTGACGAATAAAGAAAGTTCTGGGAATGGAAAGAGAAACATGAGAGTTCACTGGATCAACTCAAAAAGTGCCTCACAAGTGACCCAGCTCTAGCTAATTATAATTCAAAGCTAGAAACAGAAGTATATGTTGATGCTAGCCCAGTGGGGATATCTGCCATTCTGATGCAGAAAGAGGCCAACTCAGAAAAAACGAGTCAATGTCCACTTTGCTAGGCATGTGTTGACAACAACAGAACGATATTCACAAATTGAAAGGGAAAGGACTTCCTGTAGTATGGGCTTGTGAACATCTTCACATTTATCTGTATGGAACACATTTCAAGATATTCACTGATCACAGACCCCTACTATTGTTTTTCACAAGATGGCAATCTAAACCAAGTGCTAGATTGCAAGGATGGTCTCTAAGGTTAAAACCCTTTAAGTTTGACCTGTGTTTTAAACCAGGCAAGAACAATCCAGCTAATTACCCCTCGAGACATGTTAGTGACTCAGTCAAGCAATCATCATGTGAACAGAGGCTCACAGAAAGTATAATCAACTATGTTTCAAGCACATCAACACCAAAACCTGTGCCAATTGATGTAATTTGGCAACACACAACCCAAGATGCTACACTACAAGCAGTCACGAAAGCACTTCACTCTGGTAATTGGTACCTATACAGAAATGAACCCAGTGTTGACAGGCAGATATTTGACCTATGTCACTTGCTAAGACAAGAACTGTCGGCAAGTCTGATTATGGTCTGCTATTGAGAGACACTTGTATTGTAATTCCAAGCTCATTACAGCAAAATGTTGTTGACCTTGCACACACGGGTCACCAAGGTATTGTAAAAACAAAAGCCCTCTTGAGAGAAAAAGTTTGGTTCTGCAATATTGAGAGCCTTGTAGAAGACACTGTGAAAAATTGTCTCGCATGTCAAATTGCCACACCAACATTCAATCAGGAACTGCTAAGAATGTCTCCTTTGCCAAGAGCTCCTTGGACTGAACTAAGCATGGATTTTGGCCAAATCTCTCTGAACCAGTTCCTCTTTGTGGTTATTGATGAGTACAGTAGATTACCATTTGTTGAAATAGTCAACTTTTCTTCTGCACATGCTGTCATACCTAAGCTGGATAGCATTCTCACACTCAGAGGAATACCAGAGGTAATAAAGTCAGACAACGGCCCACCGTTTAATGGAGAAAACTGTCATCAGTATGCAATGTCAATGGGTTTCAAGCATGGGAAAATAACCCCCCCTTATGGCCAAAAGCAAATTCTGAGGTTGAACACTTCATGAGAACTGTCAAGAAAGTAGTGAAAGCAGGAATTGCTCAAAATCTCAACTGGAGACAGGAACTCAGAAACTTTCTTCTGGCATATTGTGCCACACTGCACAGTACAACAAAAGTAGCCCCAGCTACCCTTCTGTTTGGTACACCAATCAGATCAAAGCTCCCAGAAATAGGTAGCTACCACAATGATGAACTAAGAGAACAGGACACTTTTGTCAAAATTAAAATGAAAGATTATCATGATCAAACGTCAAATGTTCAAGCTTCAACCCTTAAGGCTGGTGACAATGCCCTGAAAAAGAAAAGAGGAATGGGACATCTTACTGCTTTTAACAAAGATCCTGTGAAAATTGTTAAAACTAAAGGCTCCATGATCACAACTCAACAAGGTAACCGACAGGTTACTAGAAACAGTTCCTACTTCAAGAAAACTAACGTTAAATCATTATTACAAAGTGATCCAGATGACCAGAATACAGTTAGTGACAATGGTTGTGAATTGGTTAAAGATAGTGCTGATGGAAATAATGCCAACAGTTCACCAAACACATCTATGCCTAGAAAGACTAACAATGACATGTCCAGTACAGGATGTACACCACCACCCATTAGAAAGTCAACAAGAGTGTTCAAAAAACCAACCAGACTTATTAAGACAATGTAATTTCTAGAAAGAAGTTTAAATCAATTACAGTATGAAAGAACAGTTTAATTGTATGTTCTGGAAAGTATCATTGATTGTATCTCATAGACACAATAATGAAGATATTTTTATTCAAATCTGATAAAATGTCTATGTTGCCTTGTATATATGTGCTTTAATAGAAGCCTATGAGATTTTCTTTTCTCTCTCTTTCAGGCATCATTTGTTACATACTCTTAGTGTTATACTTCAGTGTGGTTTAGTAAAACCTTTTTTTCTTCACTTTATTTTATATAAACAAATAACATGGGTAAAGTCATGGAAATTTCATTTGTAAATAAAATTTATTTTATGATAACGTTTTAAAGTCATGCTCTTTAAATGCTTCAAATTCAAACATGTTGAATGGTTGATTTTTAAAAAAAACAACAAAAAAATCTCACTTTTTTAAAAGTGTACAGCAGTTTGTAACCAGTTTTCATTTATATGGAAAAAAAACTCTGTAGTTTAAAACAAGTTAAAAAAGGAGGAAGGAATGTGGAACAATTATGGCAATATGTTCAAATGTAAGAATCCCTGAATATCATGTTTACCATTATGTGTCTATTTAATGAAATCTAGGCTGTTACTTCAAGTTTTCTTTTTGCAGAGCAGCATTGTGAGTGATAAAATAGAACTCATGAAGTTATGCGGGGTTTTACAGAGCAATTTTTCGTGTCTTAGCCAATCAGAATCGCGGACACAGCCGTGTCATGTTAGAATCTCATATAACCCCTCGCTCGTCGTTGTCTATTTCTATAATAACTTCATAGGTTAAGTTATCGCCCAATCTAACTAACATTAGCAATGTAAAATGGATAAAATAGCCTGTTTTTGTTGGTTATAACGTGTTAAATAATTGTATTTATACCATTTAAAAATGTTTTCAACTTACAATAAGAAATGAATCATTCAAATGTCAGTGTTATAATATTTTATAATGAATATTTCATAAGAATCACGCAAGCATTTGGTTGTTCCTGCAATAACCCTCTGCAAAGACAAAAAAAATTCAGCTCAATTTTATTCAAAGATTTGAAATAATTATGTAGCTTAAAACAGTTTGCCATGTTAGAATAACACCCTCCAAACCATGGTAACCGCAGAATTTTACCATTGTTTGAGGTTATAAACCCAAAAGGCAAAATCATGTTAAAATTTGGTGTATAGCATATACAGGGGGGACAGCGATTGGCCCGTAATAACTCCAAAATGCAGTTTCTTGAGAACAAATATGCAGCCTGCTTATATAAAAGTTATCAGAATGAAAAGAGGTTCCTCAAACTGTAAAATGATGGTAGCGTCCTAAAATATATTTTGTGATAAGTACAAATATATCCATAGAACTTGTCATATGGTAATAAAATTAGGGCTGTAGAGAAGTGGACAGTATTTCACCAACTATTTTATACTGTTCCCAAAAAAGTTACAAAGACTGTTAAACACTTTGCATACAATAATTAAAGCTAAAGATCAATTCTTTTCATTGTGTTTTAGCATATGATCAAGTTATAAATATTAGTTGTATTGACCCCAGACACAGTTTAGAGAACATACAGCTCTTTGCATCAGTCAAAGGCAGTTTGTTAATCATATTTTTCACTGCGTATAAACTTTTTTATTAATCTTCATAATCCTGCATAATGTCAGTTCAAAAATCTTAGAAAAGTATCAAGACATATTGCACTCTTTTCTATGCTATACAGTTCCATCAGTATCACAGTAGATATTAGTTTTAAATGAAGTACAATAGAAATTGGCGAAACGCTGTCCACTGCGAAATGCTGTTCCCTCCTGTAGTAAATTTTTTTTTTTCATTATTTTTACTCAAATTGGGCATACACAAACTAAAGGGAGGAACTGTTTTAACTACTGGACGTCTATCACTTCGTACATTTTTAGATTTAGTAATCTTCGAAATGTGCGCATTAATATTTGTAGGTGAAAATAATTTAGTTTTATAGCATTGTATCCTAAATTCACTGAAATTTAAAAAAAAATAGAATTTTGTCTATAAGACCTATTATACAATACACTTAGCCATTCATCATTTTGAATTTTTTTTGTTTGCCGTAACTATGGAGTTATATTATGTCCCCTAATTGTTATTGTTGAATGTGAAAGGTCCACTTCCTATCAAAACATTCATCTGTCTGGGGCTTCAAGTTATCGTTTTTTTTCATACCTCGGATACACATCAAGATGGCAGCAGTTGAAGGAGTTCCAGACTATGTAGAAAGAAAAGGATCCCTGTTCTTGAGATCCAATCATATGAATTATAGTCGTGCGACTCTGAACTCAAACTGGTTTGTAACTTTTGCCAAGCAATTTCATTGTCATAGTTCTGAAATTCTTCACTCCGAGGGCTCTTTATTTCACCGAGGATTTAACACTCACACTGCCGGAATGTTATTTTTTTTTTTTTATAAATAATGTTTTAATGTAATTCTAATTCATATTTGAGTGTAAATTAAAGTAAAATCGATCTAGAAAGTTGTCAGAAATTACAACTACATAAAATATTTACTACTCGTACCACGAAAACCCCATGGATGTCTCATACGTACAGTAAAATTAACATTAAGCTGTTTCATACTTACCCAGGTAAGTTTTCTTGATGTGTCTTATAAATTTTTGCCATTTAAAGGCTGTGCAGGAGTTGTTTTCACCCACAGTGTCTGAGTGGGTGCATGTGCAGTCATTTGGGTGGGCCGTGGGCAGACTTGTAATCTATCACAGCCAATCTATTATTACTATTATATTTGAAAATATTTAATCTAATACTATTACTATTACATTTTAAAATTTTAAATCTGTTACTATTACTTTGCCATCTATTACTTTCTATTACATTCTATTACAATTTGGCGCAAACTTGAGAGGTAATTTTAACACAGAAATAAAACTGACAGGATACTTTATACATGTAATTTTATTGAAAACGCTTCAGATTATGCCATACAAGGATAAAATATCACAAATATATCACTTGGCATATTTACCAATTAAATAAATAGATCCCGTATTTATTCTATTTAAGAATGACCTGACTACTTGAAGAATTTATGAGAATTCTATACGAAGCCACTTAAGTGCTGTAAATTTTGTAATGAGAGGTATATTTCTGTCAAATCCTGTAAAAAGCCTTTTAAATGCTGAAAAATATGTTATTATCAGTAAATATTATCTGGGGAATATACACAGTTATCAAACAATTCTCATATTTATTCACTTTATGATGAGTTGTTAGATTTGAAGAACTCTTATTATTATAAGAAGTACTTGATGAGCAGTGTTTGCAAAAGAAAACACTGCATTCAAAGAACCCCTTTCTTTCAAATTCTTTGCTTGCAGAGCCCACCTCAAAATGATTCAAAAGTGACATTTATGTTTGAAAATAATAACTCCAGTAACATTTAATGTAAATCAGTGAAACATCGAACACATGCCACAATGCTGCCCTTATTATACACAATAGTGACCTTTGTGATTGCCTTTCATGTGTCACAGTTTCTCCTTACTCAGGAACATTTAGTTAATCCTTCCAAAGGTTAAATTGGCCTCTTTAAGCCTTTAATAACACCACCTCGAAGAGTTGTTTTAAAACACTCGATCAAAGAGGGACAATTAAAGGTCCCTTGATATTTCAAAGTTATTTATTACAATACATAATGATTATTTGAAAAGTTTATGTATAAAAGTTTAAAATGAATTTGCCTTATGAGTGCTACAAATTAATTCATTATTGTTTTGAAGTTTATTTAAAGTGATGATTTTATGACAATTAATTCATTATTGTATCAAAGTCCATTTCAAGTATTCATTTATATGAAAAGTAATTCATTACAGAATTAAAGTCAATGTTAAGTGATCATTTTTCTGCAACCTCCTGATGAAAAATAACAAAGGGTAAATTGTAATGGAAAAATAATTCAAAGTAATAGATGTAATAGATAGAATATCAATCTATTACTATTACGATTTGAAAAATTTCAATTTATTACTATTACACTGAAGTTGAATCCAATCTATTACTTTTCTATTACTTCTATTACTTTGTTTACAAGTCTGGCTGTGGGGAAAAACCTTTGAAACAAGTTATAACAGTATTATTTAATGAGCAAAGTTAAATGATTATTTCGTATATTTTTTTTAATTAAGTTTTCATGTGCAAGCATCAATTGATATTTTCCCGTCAAAGTGAACTCTATTAATGTACGAAAATAGATAAATTTGACTGTAGGTATGAATTCAGTCGAATTTATTAGCATACCCCACATGTTTACAGTCAGTAAAATATGTAAATCAGTATTTAAATAAAGTATCATATTGTTCATCAAAATCTTTATGAAATTATCTTTATTATTGCATCAAAGCTCAGGCTTAGAATGGTAAGTTTCGCATACAAATTGTAATGGGGTGTATTTATGTTGTGTGTCACAATTATAGTTCTTTCAACTGCTTATAGTTGTCCTATTTTATTCTTTTATAATACAGTCATATCACTTTAAGTAAAATTCCTTATATAGAATTTTTTATAAAAAAGTTGATATCTGATCCTTTAAAAGCCTGTCCACTCTTATTTTCACTGTTATCCAGACTTTCTGGTTAACTAGAAGTCATTTTGTTCCCTTTCAATTCAACTTAACAGATTTCTAATGTGACGAATAGAAATCTCTAGGTATGGAAAATTGGAAATACCTTTTTATTCTTTTAAAGACATTTTGCTGTGTATTGATTTGTCTGTTATTTTTGTGTTTTTGGGAACTTTTTGCATTGATTCTTTCTTAGATTATAATCAGTTAATTTTGGCTGTATAATTTAGTATTTTAAAATTTTCAAATACTTGGTAAAAAGATTTTTACTTCAGATGAATTCGAAGCTCCAGTAAATTGAAAATAATAGATGCCTTCTAGCTGGTTTACAGCCAGTAATATTCTGCACATTTTGTTTAGATTGATCTGCAAATGAACTTATTACAGGAGAGGAACTTTCATTGCATTTTGTCATTTCAAGTAGGATTCTAAACAATAAATAGTTAACCACTATCTTGTTTGTATCAGCTAATAAATCACACTCAAAAAAAAAAAAAAAAAAGAACTTGATTAAATGATAGACTGTGTTATCTAGTACTCAGATGCAGACCTTGGGATTTACTTTAAATAAATTTCAATGGCTATAGATTGCCTGTTGAATGAATTGAATAGTCTTTCACTATGTAAGATGCTGTGCACACCATTTCTTTATTTTCAAGGCATCAGGCCAGAGAAGCAGAGCCCAGGGACTATGATATGAATAGGAATGATGAAAGAAATTTATGCACGGCTACATACGAAAGAATAGGAAATATCACTGATGGTTCTCTCCCAGAAACAACCTACCAGGAACTGGCGGATCAGTGTCATCTGAAGAAAGATTTCACTGAGAGAGAAGTCACCCAACATATGATCAACCAAGAAACTTACTCAAATGTTGATTTAGACAGGTAAACTGAAGATGTTTTAGGAGGTAAAAGCTAAAATATTTCAATATTTTCTCAGTTTTCTAGTTCAAAATGTGAGTGGGCTGGAATGTGTTGGTATTGTTCTTTGTATGGTTTCAGAAAGTTGGGAAATTTTGCCAAGGTTCAGATTAATGCCACAGATTCAGAAACACCTGCCATAGAACACACCAATACCATGGTTTCATTACAGTAGTTGTACATTTTACAAACACAAATAGTACAAATTAATATTTGGATTATCATTGTATCTCAGAATACTTGATAGTTTTAGTATTTTGTACCATATTTTAATACAGCAGATAAAAGGACCAGATCAGTTTCTTTTTGTACTATTAGATACCTAATGATGATTCAACAGTTGTCTCCCAGCCATCAAATTGGTGCCATGCTGTTATGATATACCACCACAGTTACAACACAGATGTTGTTTTAATTTCTTGATGAATGTATAAAACTACAAATTGTTGATTCACAGCTATTTTGTGAACATAATAAATCATCAGAAGATATAGTTAAAAGTTTTTGACAAAATGTGCGATGTTTTAATCCTTCATATATTTTGGGAGTACCCAATATTTGCCTAAAATATGGAATATTTTGTGTGCTCATGATATCAAGATATAATGATTGATGTTTTTTTCTAAGGCATATTCATTTATGCCATAATATTCTGTAATTGAAGTTATATAATGTGCGACAGAAGTTGACCATTAGTGGCAGAATGAGTGTGAGTGAGTTTGTATTTTGTATGCACCTGTTATATCTTCTCTATATCATGTGCAACTCTCAAAAATTATTTTACCCTAATAGATACATGTATATGAAAGTTTTTGTTCAAATAAGAGCACCTGGAAATGGTCTTTGCTGTTTTCAAATTATTGACAGAAATGAGGATATCTGCAATCCACCATTTGATTTTGATAACAGTATTAAGCAACATCTTCATAAAATAATGTAGAGTAGACTATACTGTTGTTCCCAAGTGCAATATCTAAAAAAAATATAAGCATGTGTGAACCATGGCCAAGCAAGCATGGATTTGCCCTTAAAACATGTAATCAGTGAGCCCACATAAATTTTATGGGTGCATATTTTGTAACTTTGTTTCGTAGAGACACAGGGAGACCAAAGAGAGGCTATGGGGCAGTATTACCACGTCACAACCCAGATTACAACAAGGCACATTATGAGACAACTCATCTAGCTGATTACAAAGCTCCCTTTGAATTCACCCCAGCAGAGGTAATATTTCTATTCCAATGAGATTACTCATGCCTGTTAATTCTGGCACATCATCTTCAAAGTTTAGTGTCAGCAACTTTTAAATATTTAACTGTTTTGTGATATTGTCTAAGTACTTCTTTCAGGGGCCATTTCCAAATGCCACCTTGTTTAGAAAATGTCTATTATTGTTCATAAAATGTTGGCCAAAACAAATATTTCAGATGGCATGTACATAGGTGGTTAATGCAGTTTTGCATTGTAACTGTTTAAAATTCTGGTGTGACAATAAACCCAACATAAAAACGTAGAGCGAATTTGGCCTCGTATGCTGAGTGTGACAGGTATAAATCTTGTACATGTGCAGATCGCGTATTCTGACATTGGAAGGGAATCAGCTTGGAATATCTTCCCATATTAAAGAAACGACAATGGGGGAAAAATTCAGTTTCAGTTTGTAGTTATAACTAGACCTATAGTGGATCAGAAATCTGATATCAGAAGATTCCCAGCCCATGATTTCCTGTAAGTTGGTATCACATGGCAAGCCTCTAGGACCAATAATAAGTGAGTTATAAGCATTTTTACGTTTGGCTGTCCTCATTTGACCTTGAAGAGGGGCCCAAGGTAAAATCTGACCACATCAAAAGATTCCCAGCCCATGATTTCCTCTAAGTTGGTTTCACATTGCAAACCTCTGGGACCAATAATAAGCGAGTTATAATAACTTTCAGGTTTGTCTATCCTTTTTTGACCTTAAATGAGGGGTCCAAGGTCAAATTTGACCACATCAGAAGATTCCCAGCCCATGATTTCCCATTGGTTGCTTTCACATGTCCGCTACATGCGGTACTTTTGCATTCCATGGATGACCTTGAATTAGCAGCTTCAAGGTCAAATGTCTACAAGGTTGTAGAGGACATGTATATCTGTTATACATATCACCTATGAAGAGATTCAACCTTCTACTTTTGAGAACCAGCCAGAAGAAAAATAGTAGATAATTTTCAAAGAAATGCCCATGGCGGCCATCTTGTTTTTGAAAATTAGGCTAATTTCAGTCTCAGAGAAGCTTATCTCCCAATGAAGATATCCTGCAAATTTAGTGAAGCTGGCTGGTGTAGTTTACCCCAGAGACCATTAACATTGAATATCTCCTTATGCACAGCAGCGGCCGGGGAATACTTTAAAAACAATAATGGGTGTTCTTTCCTTTTTGATGTAATTAAGGATAATAAACGTTACTATATAACCAGTATTTACTGGTGTTGCACACTGCTTTATTTACATTGCCATCTTGAAATTCCGAATGCACCCACCAGTAGTGGAGGTTACTCGGCACGGGTAAATTTTGTGTTCCACAGTAGAATTCCGAGTCATTTGGCCTCACTTTTGCATGTGAAGACACACTCAATTTACAAAGCCAAACTTGCTCTTAGTTTTAGACTTTTTCACATCAGACTTTGTGTTAGAATACCATTTTTGGTGTGTTTGAGAATTGACTAATACCAAATTATTACACCAACAAATTGTTCAAAAGTAAGGAAATATTTTATATGATATACAGTAGATATTCAGTAAAGCTTGCATGGCCTTGTTATTATCCAAATATGCAATTTTATGAGAGGGTGGGTAGATAACCAATACTCAATTTACCAATTTAACCAGTGGTTAAAACTGGTTAAAACCTTCTTTTACTTTTCAGTGAAAAGTTAGTGACAAAAATTGCATTTATAGGATTTGTGTTGAAACCCAATCTGGTCAATACTGATCAGTTGAAACAAATGAGATGACGTAAAATCCTTCTGTTCAGCTGACACTTTTTTGCCTATTTATTATTTAGGATTATTGTTGTACCTTAAAGATCCACTATTCAATTCTATTATTGAAGGAGATTGCATTTAAAGGATGTGTTTGTGTTAAACAGAAACAAGTCCCTTAAACCCATCTGCCAGCAATGAAATTGGGTGACTAATTGATTTGCCATCTGAATTGGTAAAGAGAGGCAAGAGTGAGGGAAATGGAGAATTGGCCTCCTAGAAAATTGGCCTCCTGGAAAATTAGTCTCCCTCATATTTGGGTTGGTGGAAAATTGGCCTCCCTGAAACTTTATTTTAAATGATAATGATTCGTCTGGTAGGCATATATAAATAATAAATAGAAAAAGTAGAACACATTTATTACAGAATTAAGTGAGTAAGGGGACATTTTATTTTATTTTTTAATCCTGAGTAGCTATATAAAGGAAGTAAAACTTTGATCCTGCAGTCACGAGTAGGTACTTTAATGGGTGCTCGATATATTTCAGTCACATACTACTCTCTTTGAAATTAAATGCCAAAAGGTACGAACTACAAAAGGGGCATTATTTTTTATTCTTTAATCACGAGTAGTTATACAAATGTGAACCAAATTGTATGTGTATCAGGCATGGTTGATTATGTGACTTTATTGGCTTTCTGTGATTTGATATTTTGTGTAAAAATTAAACACTTTTATTCAGTTGACCAGTATTGGTGATTGGTTTTACCCACCCTTCAATCAACTGGCCAACCCTATTTTGAGATCATATTATCATTGTGAATGTGGACAACAGAGATTTGACTCCACTTTTAATGCTATATAATTTTCACTATCATTTGAAGTTATTTCTGGACTATATAATCTTTTGTTTAATGTACACATTAGGAGAAACCAAAAGATTTTCCCGACAGTGCGTTGGCATACAAGAAATGCCATTCCCAGTTCACAGACACTGCTGATTACAGAAGGCAAGGCCGCAATACATGGCAGGATGAGAGTGGACTATATGCAAACACTCACCATAAACGCGAGTGTGAAACTTATGACAGCAAGGATCCCATAGCTGCAGCATTTAAATAAACTCTGTCAGCTTCAGAATATCAGTGTAAATTGTGGTTTAAATAAGTTATGTCACACAAAATTATGTTTGTAAAGGCTTGTATTTTGCTGAAGTTTTATATTCTTGTATGTCAGTTGAAACCTCCTTGTTACTTAATAGAGTCAGAGGAAATTATACTAGCAATAACAATTATTAAGTAATAATTCTTGAACAAGAAATACATGTAATAATGCAGTTTTACTTTTTCCTCAGAGGTCAGCTGTCCCAGACTTATTGTTTTATAGGATTCATGGGATAATATTTTAAATTTTTTTCATTAGCATTATCATGTTATTGTGAGTTAAGTCTTTGGGCCGTCATATTTTGGTCTGTGTTGTTGCATAAATAGAAGGTATCAGTATTTCTTTGTTGGACTTTTACAGATGCTCAGTATTGTTAGTGAAATGATATTAAGAAGTCTTATACTTTATATCTACATTGTTTATCTAATGAAAAAAAATTAAATTGTGAACACACAATTGACTGGTATTAATTTATGTGTAGAACATAATACTAATAAATTTTCATTTGTGTTAATGTGAAGAATTAGAAATATGAAAAAAATTTTTTTGAAGATCAGATCAACAAATTAGTGACCAATGTTTATATTTAGCAGCAGTGTATGTGCTTTCCTCATATGCAATAAATTTCAATGGATACATTAGAAAGTTTCTTTTGCATATCGTTTACTTCCATAAAAACTAAGTACTTTAGGAAAATCAGAAACAACATGCAAGGGGATATCAAAAACTGTCTTCATATTTGCTCCTCATAATGGAGCAGCTATAGTATAGGTCATATCAAGACAGATGGGGTGGGGTAGAGGACCGTTTGAAGAAGGAAGTGTGTACTAAAGAGTCAAGATTTACCGATGAATAGCACTGGATATTGGCAAAGAACTACAATTTTTCAACTCAAGGATGAGATTAAAACCCACAGTCTTCAAGTTAGGAGAGTACCCCCATCAAGCAAAGGGAATTATTGAAGTAGAATTACTGCACGGATAAACTGAAGAGACTTCCCTTTTTTACGCTACAGCCTTTACAGGTTGTGCAGGTATTTTTACCCATGGCAATCTGGCTGGGTTGGGCAGCAAGAAAAATCTTGTCCAGGATATATTTCACAGACCGGGAGGTATAGGAAGTTCATCCTTTGTGGGGAAATTGGCTGAGGGTGTAGGTGTGAAACATCATGGTATGACCTTGATATAACCTTTGATCTTGCTTTAGTGACCCTGACATTGGTTAATGGTGATGGTGATTGGGGATCAAAATGGGTGTAGCTGTGGAACATCATAATGTGACTATATCTTAGAAACCTTGAAGTGTAGCGAGTTGATACTTGGCTAAGATATTGGTTGGAGGATGGGGGTGTGCAACATAATGAAGTGACCTTGGTATGATCTTGGATCTGGGCTGTGCAGCCTCTGCTAGAATGTTTTTCTACTGCCAAACCAGAAAAATTTCTATCAAAACTATATAAGGTTGCTGAAACTTTGACATCTGTACTTCAATTATTGAATAGATCAATTAATAATTCTTACAGCTTCATAGCTTTTGGTTTACAAATTTATGCGGTTATCTTGCTTTCAAATTGTCTTATTTTAATACTTTGTCCTTAGTAATTCATGCATTTTCTTTCCAGTGCTATTTACCCAGACTATGGGTGCAAGCATCCCTGATGCTATTTTTTGTTATACTTTTAAAAGGCGTTTCTTTTCTTGTATTATTACCTCTACCAACAGGCTATATTTTTGAGTCTATTTGTTTGCTGTGTTTGTGATTACTCCAAAACCAATGAACAGACCTTTATGAATTTTGAATGTGTGTAGCATCTGGCCAAATATAAGAAAGAAGTGATTTAATTTTTGGAAAAAAATTTGAACCATATTCTTGACACACAAAAAATCCTCAGTTTTAAAAATCACATTTTCAGGGTATTTTATTTGGCTTTATGGTTGACTTTTTGGAAACCTCACCTGGCAGAGGTGCTTTCAGGTATTTTATGAAAACTGAGTAGTCAGATAGTGGATATCAAAGAGAAAATTACAGTGGTGATAGTAACAAGAAGTCAAGAGTATAATCTTCTTGGCCTCTGAAAAATAATAGTCTAGTCTTAATGGTTTCCAAGCATAAATGGGATTACAGGTTGGCAGCTTCAGACTTTGAGCCACATTCCTCGAAGATGACCAAGTGAAAACAACTATGAACAAGCATTAAAAAAGAATTTTACAATGCTGGATTTTTCTGCTACTTCATAAAATATCTTGTCAAACTTACCGGTGGAAACATTTCAAAGGAAACTAAAAGGTCTGTACACATTTTATTAACTGCTTGAAAAATGATACCGTACTATTTCAACAGATCTGCAAGAATAATTCTTCCAGTCTGTTCCAAATTTTCTTTACATACTTCAAAATCAGATGACTTGGGTTTTACAAGTAAATCTCTCTACAGTTCATTCAGCACTTGTGCTTACTTTTCAAAGTATCATTTTGCCGACCCAACATTTATTGTGGGCAATATGTTGGATGTTAGGTCAGGCAGGTCATGAATCCCATCTTTGTCGATCACTCTTACTTTGAATGCTTTTAGGTTTACAATGAACCTGGTATGAATCTGAGAAAAAAGAAACAAACAACAATGCAAATTCGGCTGCTCAAAGTACCAACATTATTGTCGTATGTCATTTTCAAAATGAATATTCTGGATTTAAAAAAAAATCTTTATAAGTCATCAAACCAAGAGATTTTCAGACATATTAAAATGATTTTTCTAAAGTTAACTGCTAAAGTTTCAAAATTAAAACTGATGTTTGAAATTCACAGAACATGGGAATTTTATCAGTATATCATTTTGGAAGGTTGAATAAAAAATTTTTTTTTACTAAAAATAAATAGACACTTTTTTTACCCAAGTTCTTATTCTGACAACACAAAATATAAAGACAATTTTATTATTGGGAAATATATTAAATCCTGCTTACTTCATCTAAACACTTCTGAACAAGTTGAACAGCCTCTTCTCTTGTTAAGTCTGCAGGAAAAAGGTAAATGCATCATTTATTACAGTATTTAATAATAAAAAAAACACATTTAAGGGTTATGCAGAATTTTGGAGAAATTTGCTGAGCCAAAGTAATGTGTTTGCTTTTACTATAAAAATGACAAGGGCTGTTGGGTAACAATATATGACTAACATCAATATTTGTGTGTATGTGACATTCATTTTGAAATTTGTAATATGACTGAGAAGGGATAATGAAATATATAAACTTACAGCAACTTGATAATTACTGATATAGCTCCATAAACATGAACTAGAAATAGGATGCATTGGCATGCGTAATGTCCACCCAAAGGGAAGCACGAGTTTTGCTCTAAAACTTGGACAAAATTGGCAAGAGTAGATTGCCGAGATATCCTGTGGGTGGAAAATTTTGATGAAATCGCTCTATCTCGCACGGTTAAGGAGACAGAAGCAAATTTGTGTTTTTCCATTTTTGTCAAAAATTCGAAAATTCCAAATGGCTGTCATTTTTGGGGAGAGGAAAATTTTTTGAAAATTGGCAATTTGCAAATTTAATAAATAAATTAAATTTTTATAAGTTAATACCCTATCCAATGGACAATATGCTAAACCGGTCGGCGCAGACCGGCCCGCCAAACGTCAGAAAAAGACGTCCTGTGTTTCCACCGGCTGGCCGGTCCTCACACTGCATTCGCCAGGTGGCGCATCGTACTTCCTTGCTGTCTAGACAACCTGACGTCATAGCATCTTTTTCGTTGTCTAAACCCATTAGACCCCTAGTAAGCTGATAGCGGGGTCGGCGGGAGGGTCTTGTGTGTCCATTGAATAGGGTATTAACTTATAAAAAATTAATTTATTTATTAAATTTGCAATTTTATTGCGTTAATACATCCTATCCAATGGACAATATGCTGAATAACTACCGCTTGGTCGGCGGGTAAGTTACTAGGGACATATGCGAAAATAACTAACAACTCTAAGCCTGGGTCGATCTAAGATTGTCAAGACCCTTAAGGCTATAGTCGGTCAACAGAAACCGGTTAACCGGTCCAAACCGACTCGCCTCCCCCCCCCCTTTTTTACAGACCTGCTCTGAGGTAGGGGAAGAGAGGGCTGAGTTCAGTCCCAAAGAAATAAACCTCCCGAGGGAAGCACGTCTGATTTTTTTTTTTTTTTTGATGCTTCTTAACTATATATACACTATATACATATGTACAGATCTCCTCTCTGACCTGGGCTACTGGTGGATCTGCTGAGCAGCCACTACAGGTCCCAGGTGATAGCGCTCAGAATCAGCCCATGCCCCATCCTTCAAATAAAATTGTGTGAAGGTGTTATGTGACTTCCAGTGGCAGGCCGATAAGATCTGTTCCAAGGAGACCCCCGACTGGAAGGCCTTTGAAGCAGCAAAGGCCCTGACATCATGGGCTTTAACCTGATGTAAAGTGTGGGCCTCCTGGTCTGAGAGCTCATAACATAGGATCACAGTCTGTTTGATCCATCAGGAGATTGTGGCAGGTGAGATGTCCTTGTCGAAACCTTTCTTGAAGGAGACAAAAACCAACTCCTTATTCTGCCTGAGGTCTGAGGTCCTGTCCAAATAGTAACGCAAAGCTCTAACCGGACAGAGGGACCTGTCAGACTTGAGGGACCTATCCAAAGTTGGGGCCAGGGCTGGAATAACCACTGGGGCCACACTGTCTGGACCCTCTTTAGCCAGCTGATTCTTGGAGAGGAAGCTGGGAGATGGGTACAGGGATACCTTAGACCAGTCAGACTGGTGTCTGATGTTCTTACGTTGCCAAGCATGAATCTCACTTCTGCGCTTGCCTGAACCCAGGGCTAAGAGGAAAACTGTCTTGAAGGTCAAGTGCTTCAAGGAGGCCTCCTTAATTGGCTCAAAAGGAGCTTTTGTTAACTGGTGTAAAACCACAGATAGGTTCCAGGAGGGGATACCTCTTCTGCCCTTGGGTCTGTCCCTGTGGAAACTATCCAAGAGACGGGTGAGATTTTCATCTTCGCTGATGTTGAGAGTTGAATTTCCCAGTTTATCAGCAATGGCAGACCTGTATCCATCAATGGTGCTGGGCTGTAACTTCCTTTCCTCAAAGAGGTACATAAGGAAATCAGCCACTGAATTTACAGGGGGTGCCCTGAAGTCCACCTGATTTGAGATGCACCACTTTGTAAAAATGGTCCACTTGGCCTCATAGACGGATCTAGTTGATCCCCTTTGAGGAGCCTCAATTCTTGTTGCCACTTCCTCAGAGAAACCCTGCTCCTTGATAGCTGTGGCTCTAGGAGCCATGCATGGAGATTTAGGACTGTCAGACTCCTGTGAGGGGTCTGATTGAAGGGTTGGGTCAAAAGGTTTGGCAATTGAGGTAGAAGCAATGGGATCTGGCTGGACATTTCCACTAGGTCCCAAAACCATGTCATGTTGGGCCACCCCGGGGCAATAATGATCAGCCTCCAGTATGGGGAGTCCTGCAACTTCTCCACCACTTTGCCCAATATGGCTGTCGGTGGGAAGGCGTATGCGTCCAGATCTTCCCATGACAAACTGAGTGCATCCACTGTAGTGGCCATGGGGTCCGGAACCGGTGATACAAACAGGGGCAGCTTGTTGTTGAATCTTGTAGCAAAGTGGAAAATTTAATAGTAAATTAAATTTTTATCAGTTAATACCTTACCTAGTGGACAGATGCATTTGTCTGGCGCCTTGCCGGTCTCGCCAAACGTTAGAAAAAACGTCCTGAGCTGGGCTCTGGCCGGGACCGGTAGTGTCCTGTTCATTCGCCAGGTGGCTGTGTAGCCAACCTGCGGTATACTTCCTCTTTTTGTTGTCTACCTTAGAATTCCCCTAGAGCTTAGATTAGTGGGGGAGGTAGGGTGGGAATCCCCTTGTCCACTAGGTAAGGTATTAACTTATAAAAATTTGATTTACTATTAAATTTTCCATTTTATTGCGTTAGTACATCTCACCTAGTGGACTGATGCAGAATCACTACCCAATGGATGGAGGGTAGCTTAGAACAGGGGAATTCCAGAGAGCTCTAAAACATATAGGGTGATTCCGGCAATGGTTAAGTAAACCAGCCCACAGGAAAAAACACCCCCCCCCCCCCCTCCCCCCTCTGTTTTTTTGAAAATTTCCTTGTACCAACTCAAGGCGAGGGTACAGAGGGAAAGAGAGGGATGAGCTTGTCACCTAGTGAGGAAGAAGAACAGGAACTGAAGAAACCTAACTACCCTGGGAACCACTTAGGATCATGGCAATCCCGGAGTAAATGCTTTTTTTTTTAACAACACTATCTACAGCATGTACATAGAATTGGACCTATTTACAATCATCATGGACCTGCTGAGCAGCCACAATGGGTCCCAAATGGTACAGTTCAGAATCTGCCCAAGCTAGGTCCTTCAGATAGAACTGTGTATAAGTATTATGGGCCTTCCAATGACAGGCTGAGAGAATTTGATCCAAGGATACTCCTCCTTGAAACGCCTTGGAAGCCGCAAAGGCCTGACATCATGTGCCTTGACCTGAAGCAAATTCTGCGTATCCTCATCCGACAGTTGATAACACAGGAGAACTGTCTGTTTAATCCACGAAGAGATAGTGGCAGGGACTATGTCTTTCCGGAAACTCTTCCGAAAGGATACAAATACTAGTTCTTTCCCTTTGCGCAGGTCCTTGGTTCTATCCAGATAGTAACGCAAAGCCCTGACTGGGCACAGAGATCGATCCTCTTTAAGGTCTCTGTCCAAAGAAGGGGCCAAGGCAGGGATCACTACCGGAGCCACTGAAGTCGGACCCTCCCTAGCCAACTGGTTTTTGGAAATGAACATGGGAGAGGGGTAGAAGGAAACCTGACTCCAGCTTTCCTGATGACGAAAATTTTTGAACAACCAAGCATGAATCTCACTTCTCCACTTGCCTGATCCCAGGGCTAACAGAAAGACCGTCTTAAAGGTCAGATGTTTAAGTGAAGCCTTTCTCATAGGCTCAAAGGGAGCCTTAGTCAATTGGTGAAGTACCAGGGAGAGATTCCAGGACGGGACACCACGCCTGCCCTTAGGTTTATCTCTATGAAAACTGTCTAACAGACGGGTCAAATTTTCATCCTTACTGATGTTCACCTCCTGGTTTCCTACCATGTCCGCAATAGCTGTCCTATATCCATCAATGGTGCTAGGTTGCAGTTTCCTGTCCTTGAAGAGATAGAGGAGAAAATCGGCAATCTGGTTCACAGAGGGCGACCGGAAGTCCACCTTGTGTGAGTCACACCATTTGACAAAAATGGTCCACTTCGATTTATAAACGGCTCTGGTTGAACTTCTCTGAGGAGCCTCAATTCTTGCTGCCACTTCCTCAGCGAATCCTTGCTCCTGAATGATGGAGGCTCGAGGAGCCATGCATGTAGGTTTAGATTGGTGAGATTCCTGTGTAGGAGGCCATTGACAGGTTGAGTCACCAGATCCTTGAGAAGTGGAAGCTGGAAAGGGATTTGTACGGACAGAGTCACCAGATCCCAAAACCAAGCCATGTTGGGCCAACCCGGTGCAATTAGCACCATTCTGTGGCACCCCTGGTCCATGACTTTTGAAACCACTTGATTGAGCAATGCAACTGGGGGAAAGGCGTACACATCCAGATTTTCCCATGATATGCTGAGTGCGTCAACAGCCCAGGCTGTCGGATCCGGAACCAGTGACACAAACCTGGGAAGTTTGTGATTGAACCGGGTGGCAAAAAGGTCGAGTTGTGGGAGAGCCCAGTTGGAGAACAAGAGACGAAACACCTGCTGAGACAGGGACCATTCTGTCTGGATCACCTGGTTGTGCCTGGACAGTTTGTCCGCTATCACATTTAGGTGACCCGGAATGTGCCTCGCTCGGAGGATTATCCCCTTGGGGTGGCACCACGACAGAAGTCTCCACAGGAGGGCACAAAGAGAGCCTGATCTCATACCTCCTTCCTTGTTGATGTAGGAGACCACAATTGTGTTGTCTGTGGCTACTAGGACAATCTGATCCCTGCAGAGATGCTCGAAACTCTGGAGAGCCAGGCATACTGCTTTTAGTTCCAAAAAGTTTATATGGAGGCGACTTTCTGGTTCTGACCAAACGCCTCTTGCTATGTAGTCCCCTAAGTGAGCACCCCAACCTTCGTTTGATGCGTCTGTAAAAACTTGCAGAGCGTGACGCAGCGGATGTAATGGTTGGCCGCGGAGCACATTCTTTTCCTCCAACCACCAATCCAGGTGGGGGTGGAGGGTAGGGGGGACCGGAATCTCCTTGTCCAAAATCTCCGGTACATGCCAGTGCCTCTTGAGGTGCCATTGGATTGGTCGCATGTGAAGGCGACCTAACCACACCTGTTTCTCTGTTGCTGTCAATAGACCTATGAGAGACATTAACTGTCTGACGGTGCAACTGTCCTTGTTCTTGATAAAGAGCAGTTTTGCCCTCAACGTCTCCCAACGCTCCACGGTGGGTAACACCCGTCCGGTTCGGAGATCGAACTGGTAACCTACAAAATTGAAATTTTGTTGAGGTACCAGCTCGGATTTCTTCATGTTTACCACCCAACCCAACTCGCGGCATAGGGCCAAGAGGGTCTGGGTATTTTGTTGGCAAGTTCCCGGGTCCGGGGCTCTGAGCAACCAGTCGTCTAGGTGCTGGTGGATTCTTATACCCCTGGCCTGAGCCATCAATTTCACCTCTTTGACCACCTTGGTAAATTCCAGTGGAGCAGTGGCCAGTCCGAAAGGAAGGGCTGTGAATTGATATGCCTTGCTGTTCAAAAAAAACCTGAGGTATTTTCTGGATCTGGGATGGATGGGGATGTGAAAGTAGGCGTCGCTGAACTCCAGAGACGTGACCCATTCCCCTTTTTGTAAGGAGACCCTGATGGTCTCCGGTGTTTCCATCTTGAATGTGTTTGTTTTGAGAAAAAGATTGAGTTGACTGAGATCCAAGATTGGACGCCACTTGTTGTCGGGTTTTGGGACCAGGAACAGGCGGTTGTAAAAGGATAGGGAGGTCCGCACCACTACCTTTTCTACCACCAACATTTCTACCAAGGCACCTAGAGCCTGTGAGAGAGCTCGACTTCTTGCCGGATTTGCATAACCACTTGTGATGAGAGGAAATCTGGTGAGTGGGGGTCTCATCTTGAACGGAAGTCTGTAGCCTTCCCGCAAGATGGAGACCACCCTTGGATTCGCTCCCAGTGTTTCCCATTTCGGCCAGAACTTTTGAAGTCTGCCCCCTACACCCAGCTCTGTGACAACATTGGGGACATTTGGAACAGATTTGGCAGAAAGACAATGATTTACAAAGGAAACACCTTTGACATACTTTATTTCTGTTTTTGCTACATCGGGTCTTACACCTTTCTTTTGTGGAAGCCCTTGTGAAATTGCATATTGAACAGGATTTACAACATGACAAAATACAGTCTGGTTTGAATGTTTCTGAGTAAGATTTACACTTGGCAACTTGACTATCTTTTGACAACTTAAACTGTTTTGAACTAGGTGTTGCACAGTTTGATCTGGCTTTTCCTCCACTAACACCTGGCAAAGAGGTGGAGGAGCTATGTGATAATTGTCATTTATAGGACTTATAACCTTTTGAACGAGAGAAATGAGGATTCACCCCTCTACCCTGTCCACGTCCTCTGCCTCCAGACGCCATGGCTGGTGCTCTTGGTCCGTAGCAGTAGATCTGTTATCCTTCCTATCATAAGGGCGATACTTGTTGGCTGTTCTCCAACCGGCCTGCTGTGAAGCACCCGGTCCGGGTCTCAGAGCAGTGCCGGCAGCCTCATGTTTGATGATGTCCTGTTCTGCAGTCGCAATGACTGCGTCCGGGAAGAGGCCGTAGCCAAACATCGGAGCATTCCTGAGGTGTAACCATGTGTCTTGCTTGATGCCTGGCTTAGCATGTTCAAGATAAGCATCACGGCGAATCAGAATGAGGTTTGACAATTGAACAAATAAACTGTCCGCTAAATGTTGCAAAGCAGTTCCCATCGCCACCGAGACGTTTTGATGAAAGGCCATCAAGTCCTTTAAATCGTTCAGGGCACTGGTAACTTCCTTAGGGGCCTTGCCCTTATTGAAGCGCGAGTACAACATGGCCACATTCCCAGACATTTTCTCCTGCAGCTCGCTAGTACACCTGTTGAAGCCAGCTGCGCTGTTGATGATGTAGGAGTTCTCCCTAGCGCACTTTTCCCACCTCCTGAGGTATTCTTGTGATATTGGCCTAGAAGGCGGTCCAGCAGCAGGATAGGCCGAAGCCTTAGTAATCCTGGGAAATTGCGAGTTTAACTTTGCTTCTGTGTTATGCCAACTGAAAAGTTTCTTCCCGGGCCGGTGAGGACCATCCTGTTTGATGGTATACATTTGATACCACCTGGCCTGCGACTTCGGTACTTTAAGGAATTGATCTCTTTTTAGTCCTGCGGAATCTTGTGCTCTGGAAGGGTATCCTTCAGCAACAACAGTGTTCAGTCTCTCCAATTTTTGGCAAAGCCAGTCGTCTGGAGGCATGTCCACGGAGATACGAGCTGGCCTTTTGGGGTTCTTACCCTTCCATGGGTTATTTGATTTATCGGGCTCATTCAAATCACTCTCAAAATCAGGTATGTGTGTCCAGCCCATGAACGACCGGATGGATCTCACAGTTTCCCGATAGTTCATTTCTTCTGTCTGATCAGAGCGTTCCACAGTATCTGAAGATATTTCACCTTCATCATAGTCAGAATGGTCGGTTGAGACATCTGAACCGGCAAGAGGGTCATCAAAGTCTATTTCATCCGGTTCCGGTGGTAGGGTGAAACTACCGGTGAAGGACTCTGCAATAACTGAAGATGAAGGTTTAGTCACCACATTATCATCCGGGGGACCGGCTTGAAGATCTTCCGGTGGAACAGAGACGGAAGAGGCCGGTGGCACAACTTTCCTGTGTACCGGAACCTGCCCTACACCCTCCGGACCGGAGGAGTTCCCAGCAGGGGCCGGTTTATCAACATGAACCGGTTTATCAGACTTGACCGGTTTTTTCTGCTTCTTGTCTTTGGACTTTTTAACAGCTTCCTGCACTGCCGGGGTCTCCACCGGACCGGTGGGCCGGGCAGCCGGAGCGATGAATGGAGAATCAGATACCATCACTTTAGGGTTTACAGGATTCACCGCCGCTTTGGGGGTAGAAAAGACATTGCCTCTGCTCAACAAGGCCTCAAAGCGTGCAAAATGCTCAGTCCATTTATCGTTCATTAATGAGAATTGTTCTGCAGTAACAAAATTAGAAGAAGAAGACTGAGGAGGGGCAGAGAAAGTTGGTTCAGCAGTGGCAGAAGAATCCACTGGAGCAATAACCTCCACTTCTTTTGGGGAAACTAAAATACCTGCTTTCCTTTCCTTTCTGATCCTATAAGAAGGGGTAGAAATCAGTTCCCTCTGTTCATCCGAAAATGAATCACACACACTACACTGTTTGTCTTTAACACAAGAGTCATCCCCAATGCCTTTATCGCGACAGCGCGCGCATTTCTTGTGTAGATCAAAGGCGGCCATTACGTGGCCACATGACCCCCGCCTTTGTCCTTTCTTTTCTCCTGGTGAATCCATGATATAAGAAGATAAACACCACTAAATAATTTCAACTAAATATCCAGTATATCACTAGTAAAAAATCAAAAAGATTCTCTTAAACTTCAAGCGTTTACAAAATGGACGCGCCAAACAAAAAGAGGAAGAGCGCATGCGCGAGCATGCGCAGAATACCGGCAGGTTGGCTACACAGCCACCTGGCGAATGAACAGGACACTACCGGTCCCGGCCAGAGCCCAGCTCAGGACGTTTTTTTCTAACGTTTGGCGAGACCGGCAAGGCACTGGACAAATGCATCTGTCCACTAGGTAAGATGTATTAACGCAATAAAAAGATCTATTTGAGGCTGATGCCACCTGTCGCACAGGGCTTGGAAGATTTCTGGAAGGAGGGACCATTCTGTTTGGATGGTCTGATCCAATCTGGACAGTTTGTCTGCCACTACATTTAAGCGGCCGGGAATGTGTCGGGCCTTCAGAGTCGCTTGTTTCCCGGTGCACCAGGTCAAGATTCTCCAAAGTAGGGCACAAAGTGGGCCCGACCTCATGCCTCCTTCCTTGTTGATATAGGCCACTACGGTGGTATTATCGGTCGCTACCAGAACCATTTGGCCTATGCATAGTTTTTGGAACTCTTTTAGAGCCAGAAAGACTACTTTTAGTTCCAAGTAATTTATGTGCAATTTGCTTTCCGGTAGGGACCAGGTTCCTCTGGCAATGTACTCGTTTAAGTGAGCGCCCCACCCTTCTCTTGATGCGTCTGTAAAGATTTCCAGAGCATGTTGTATAAGGTGTAATGGCTGGCCTGTGAGAACGTTGTCCTCTTTTAGCCACCATTGTAAGTGAGGATGTAGAGATCTGGGTAGGAGAATCCGTTTTTCTAACGATTCCGGTATTCTCCAATTTCTTTTGAGGTGCCACTGAATGGGCCTCATGTGTAGTCTGCCCAGATGAACTTGTTTCTCTGTAGCTGTTAAAAGGCCTATTAAGGACATCAGCTCCCGTACCGAGCAAGCCGGACGGGAGACGAGTTCTAGTATCTTTTCCTGTAGGCTTTGCCACCTGTCCGGTGTCGGTCGGACCCGACCGGACCGGAGGTCGAATTGGTAACCTACGAAGTTGAAAACTTGTTTGGGTTCCAATTCCGACTTTTCTACATTCACCAGCCAACCTAAATGTCGGCACATTTGTACTAGGACCTGTGTATGCTGGAGACAGACCCGGTGGGATGCGGCTCTCGCCAACCAGTCGTCTAGGTATTGGTGGATCCTTATACCCTTCTGAATGGCCATCAGTTTTACCTCCTTTGCTATAATAGTGAACTCCATTGGAGCTGTGGACAGACCGAACGGCAGTGCTTTGAACTGGTAGGTCTGATCCTGGACATGAAATCTCAGGTATTTCCTGGACTGTTCTTGTATGGGGATGTGGAAGTAAGCATCCTTGAAGTCTATGGAGGTTACCCATTCTCCCTTTTGGAGAGAGGTCCTGATGGTTTCCGGCATCTCCATTTTGAATTTTTCGGTCTTGAGGAAAAGATTCAGATTGCTCAGGTCTAAGATGGGCCTCCACTTGTTGTTGGGTTTGGGGACCAAAAATAGTCGGTTGAAGAAACCTAGTGAGGCCTGCTTGTGAACTAGTTCTATGGCATTTTTGTCCATAAGCTGATGTAATGCCTCCAACAGTTTGAGATTTCTGTGAGGATTGCCATAGCAGCTTATGACTGTGGGTTTTCTGGACAAGTTTGGCCGGATCTGAAAGGGGAGGGTGTAGCCCTCTTTCAAGATTTGAACCACTCTCGGTCCGGCATTCAGGTCTAACCACCTTTTCCAAAACTTTTGTAGTCGGGCCCCTACAGGTAGATTTGTGACAACATTTGGAGCATTGGTTACAGTATTTACATGAGACAATGGAATGACATAAGAAACACCTTTCACAGATTTTAATGCATTTTGCTCTGGATAACAAACTGCTGCCCCGGGACTTATTTCGTTCTTTTGAGAATGCCCGGGCGCAGTATGAGCAGAATTTACAACATGTAACTTTACATTTAAAGTGTTTATTGTCTCTTGTACTGGGCTCTTGTATTATCGGTCGCTACCAGAACCATTTTGCCTATGCATAGTTTTTGGAGCTCTTTTAGAGCCAGAAAGACTACTTTTAGTTCCAAGTAATTTATGTGCAATTTGCTTTCCGGTAGGGACCAGGTTCCTCTGGCAATGTACTCGTTTAAGTGAGCGCCCCACCCTTCTTTTGATGCATCTGTAAAGATTTCCAGAGCATGTTGTATAAGGTGTAATGGCTGGCCTGTGAGAACGTTGTCCTCTTTTAGCCACCATTGTAAGTGAGGATGTAGAGATCTGGGTAGGAGAATCCGTTTTTCTAACGATTCCGGTATTCTCCAATTTCTTTTGAGGTGCCACTGAATGGGCCTCATGTGTAGTCTGC
Source organism: Sabellastarte sp. h YS-2021 (assembly GCA_964017235.1). Lineage (NCBI taxonomy): Eukaryota > Metazoa > Annelida > Polychaeta > Sabellida > Sabellidae > Sabellastarte > Sabellastarte sp. h YS-2021. Next base: position 75,617,388 of record OZ024929.1, on the reverse strand, counting down.
CCAGATGAACTTGTTTCTCTGTAGCTGTTAAAAGGCCTATTAAGGACATCAGCTCCCGTACCGAGCAAGCCGGACGGGAGACGAGTTCTAGTATCTTTTCCTGTAGGCTTTGCCACCTGTCCGGTGTCGGTCGGACCCGACCGGACCGGAGGTCGAATTGGTAACCTACGAAGTTGAAAACTTGTTTGGGTTCCAATTCCGACTTTTCTACATTCACCAGCCAACCTAAATGTCGGCACATTTGTACTAGGACCTGTGTATGCTGGAGACAGACCCGGTGGGATGCGGCTCTCGCCAACCAGTCGTCTAGGTATTGGTGGATCCTTATACCCTTCTGAATGGCCATCAGTTTTACCTCCTTTGCTATAATAGTGAACTCCATTGGATCTGTGGACAGACCGAACGGCAGTGCTTTGAACTGGTAGGTCTGATCCTGGACATGAAATCTCAGGTATTTCCTGGACTGTTCTTGTATGGGGATGTGGAAGTAAGCATCCTTGAAGTCTATGGAGGTTACCCATTCTCCCTTTTGGAGAGAGGTCCTGATGGTTTCCGGCGTCTCCATTTTAAATTTTTCGGTCTTGAGGAAAAGATTCAGATTGCTCAGGTCTAAGATGGGCCTCCACTTGTTGTTGGGTTTGGGGACCAAAAATAGTCGGTTGAAGAAACCTAGTGAGGCCTGCTTGTGAACTAGTTCTATGGCATTTTTGTCCATAAGCTGATGTAATGCCTCCAACAGTTTGAGATTTCTGTGAGGATTGCCATAGCAGCTTATGACTGTGGGTTTTCTGGACAAGTTTGGCCGGATCTGAAAGGGGAGGGTGTAGCCCTCTTTCAAGATTTGAACCACTCTCGGTCCGGCATTCAGGTCTAACCACCTTTTCCAAAACTTTTGTAGTCGGGCCCCTACAGGTAGATTTGTGACAACATTTGGAGCATTGGTTACAGTATTTACATGAGACAATGGAATGACATAAGAAACACCTTTCACAGATTTTAATGCATTTTGCTCTGGATAACAAACTGCTGCCCCGGGACTTATTTCGTTCTTTTGAGAATGCCCGGGCGCAGTATGAGCAGAATTTACAACATGTAACTTTACATTTAAAGTGTTTATTGTCTCTTGTACTGGGCTCCCGGTCAGCAGCAGGGGTCTCAACTGAACTAAGCATTGATTGTCATTTGTACTGCTGCTGACCCTTGGCCGGTCGCGAGGAATACTGTTGTTTTCCTTTATTCCTTCCGCGATTGGAACGTGACAAATTTTTCCAGGCCGGCTTGTCCTGTTTCCTGTCCGATCTCTGCTCTTGCCTTTCATACGGATGATATCTGCGGCTCTTATAAACAGAACTAGATCTGTTCCTGTCAAAGTCCGTTATATCCTCTTCAGCCTTCTTCACACAACTGTCCCGAAATAGAGTATCAAGGGGAAGCGGTGATGTGCGCAAAGCATTGAGAGTGTCCGCCTTGACCCCTGCCTTTAAATATGCCAATTATGAGTCCCACCTCAGAAGGGTAGCATTTGCCATGTTAACAAACACAAACTCTGTCAAGTGTTCCATTGCTTTCGCCATGGACTGGCACACACTAGCATTAAAGTCCAGTAAAAACTGAAGCTCATCCACAGCAGTTGAAGATCTGGCCGGTGCTTTCCCTTTGGAGTCCACCCGTATGGCTTTCAACTGAGTGTTCATGCTTTGCTGGATCTTAAGTAGACAGCGGTTGAACCCTGCAGCCTGATTACAGATGACAGTCGACTCACGCGGAGACTTCTCCCACTTACGTAGATTCTCTTGAGAGATAGGACGTGACATGGGGGGTGCACTGGCTATGCCGGCCTGTCTAGCAATTCTGAGGTAACCACTGTTGAGACGTGAGGATCTGGTGTGCCATGATGAAATTGTCTGATCAGAGTCCTTCTTGGGGTTGGCTTGGAAAGCATACCACTTGCTCTGTGATTTGGGCGGCCGGACAAATTGGTCTCTCAAAAGGCCCCATGCCTCAGAAGCTCGCGTGGGATAACCTTGAGTTAAGGTGAGGTTGAGTCTTTACATTTTCTTGCAGAGCCATTCATCGGTTGGTAAAGTTACAGAGACTTTTCCTGGAGTGTGCGTCTTGGGGCCGGAGAAGGGATTATCCTCAGAGGTGGTGGCGCCGGAGTCGATGTCCAGAATGTGAGACCAGTTCATGCAGGATCTAATCCCCCTCATAGTCTCCCAGTAGGATTGTTCTTCCGAGAGGGATTGATCATGGTCAGACAAGTTGGCCTCTAGATCCTCAGATAACTCGCCTTCTTCCGGAAAGATATCAACAGGTGGTCAGTCCGAAGACAGACTGTCCGACTCAGAGTCACTGGAGAGAGAAGTTTCCTTCATAGACGTGTCAAAGGCACTAGCTAGGCGTCTGTGACTTGGCTGTGATGCTGATGCGGTGGTCGGTTCCGGTTGAGTTGATGAAGAGGCTTTGGCAGTGGTAGACCCTTGGTGAACTGGGTCGGTGGTCGGTGAGGCAAGAGCAGGGTCGGTTGGTAGAGAAGGCTGATTGCTAGGATGTATGAAGGGGTCCGGTCGGACCACATCAGCCGGAGGAGCATGAGTAGGGGTCACCTTAACGGTCCCAAAAACTGGCTCCTGTGGTCAGTCCAAAGTCTTCGCCATGAGCAGGGCTTCTAGCCTGTTGAACCGATCCGACCACTTTTTGTCAAGATCTGAGAATCTTGAGTCGGTAGAGGGGGGAATGGACTTCCCCTGGTCAGCAGTTGAAGAAGAAGAGGTTGGTCGGCTGGAAGATGACTTCACCGACTTCTCCGGCTTCACCGGCTTGGAAGATGTAGAGGATTTCTTATCAGATTTCTTGTCAGATTTCTTCTTCTTCTCTTCCGGCCCACTCAAACCAGAGGCACCAGAGGTACCTTGGCCATCCACTACCCCCACTACCGACACAAGTGCCGGGTCCACGAGGGTGGGACTGAGAGTGTCTGAGTCTTTAGCTGGAGTAGATGTCTTAGCCTCTCTCTTCTCCTTCTTGAGCTTATACGAGGGGGTGGAGAGTTGAGCCTTCTGGTCCGCAGTTAAGGCATCACAATGACGGCAGGGAGCTGGAGTTGTCTCTACACAAGGGTCTAAGCCCTTTTTCTTATCGCGGCAACGCGCACAGAAGGAGTGAAAGTCAAAACCTGCCATCATGTGGCCGCAACCCCCTCGACGCTGACTAGGAGAGGACATGTTGGTCTATAAGATGTAAGGAAGTAAAAAGTAAAGTTATAAAAACTCAAAACTTCCTCAACTCACAAAATTCACAAAATTCCACAAACAGAAAATAATCCGTTCAAGCAGTGCATGCGCCAAACGAAAAAGATGCTATGACGTCAGGTTGTCTAGACAGCAAGGAAGTACGATGCGCCACCTGGCGAATGCAGTGTGAGGACCGGCAAGCCGGTGGAAACACAGGACGTCTTTTTCTGACGTTTGGCGGGCCGGTCTGCGCCGACCGGTTTAGCATATTGTCCATTGGATAGGATGTATTAACGCAATAAAAACTACATTTCTCAGATACCCTGTGGATCGAAAATTCCGATGAAATCGCTCTATCTCGCACAGTTAAGGAGATAGAAGCAAATTTGTGTTTTTCCATTTTTGGCAAAAATTCAAAATGGCCGCCATTTTGGGGGAGAGGAAAATTTTTTAAAAATTGCCAATAGTACACGTATTGGATACCCTGTGGGCTGAAAATTTCAACGAAATCGCTCTATCTCGAACGGTTAAGGAGATAGAAGCAAATTTGTGTTTTTCCATTTTTGGCAAAAATTTGAAAATTCAAAATGGCCGCCATTTTTGGGGAGAGGAAAGTTTTTTGAAAATTGCCAATAGTACATTTATTAGATACCCTGTGGATCGAAAATTTCGACGAAATCGCTCTATCTTGCACAGTTAAGGAGATAGAAGCAAATTTTTGTTTTTCCATTTTTGGCAAAAATTCGAAAATTCAAAATGGCCGCCATTTTTGGGGAGAGGAATTTTTTTTGAAAATTGCCAATAGTGCATTTACTAGGTACCCTGTGGGTCGAAAATTTTGACGAAATCACTCTATCTTGCACGGTTACAGAGATAGAAGCAAATTTGTGTTTCGGAAACCAAGTGTTACGGACGCCGGAAAAAGCAAAAATAATATGTCCACCCCCCCATATTATAATAATATTTTTAATAACCCCATAAAGCAGTGATAGAAAACATCATAACAACCTGGAATCACTTCCTATCTCTATCCTCAATACTCCTATTGGTGCATTTCATTTTTTAAGTATTTCAGATCATAACCAGAACGCTTTTGTTCAATGAAGAACATGAAGCTGTTTTTATCAGAGTGAAAATGATTCCAATATTGAGTCATATACAAAACTAAATTGGAGTTTAATACATATACTGAAATGACAATTCAATCCCAACAATATGATTTCAGTTGTGGTTAACTCACCTGGTCTGTAGTACCGATCTAACACACTGAGAGAGAAGAAGGAGCTGTATCCATGTACTGCAAAAGGCAGATCCATTATGGAAGCAAGGTAGTCCATAAAGTAGAGCTCTGGTCCTTTGTCTTTGTCAAACCCCCCAATCAGCATATTCACATGATAAGCAGACTGGAACAGCACCACAGAAATAGATATAGTGTAGGAATAAATACAGAGTGTGAAGGCATTTATTAAATATTTATGACCAGCAAAAACTAGAGGATCGCTAGCGAAGCAAAGCGATTGTTTTTGCATAGCAACCCATAGCAAAAACAAAGCGTCCCAAAAGAAAGATGGTGTTGGCTGCTTATAATAGAAAGAAGATCTTGCCTAGTTACCCTGTCAATCTAAAATTATATCAAAAAAAAATTGGAAAATTTAAAATGGTTTAGGAGATACAAGCAATTTTAAGTTTTCTGGCAAACATTTGAAAATTTCAAGTGGCTGACATTTTTGAAAAGAGGAAAAATTTTTGAAAATTGGGCAGAGTATCTTGCTTAGATACCCTGTGGATCGAAACTTTTGCTGAAATCATTTTATACCACATGATTTAGGAGATACAAGCAATTTGAAGTTTTTCCATTTTTGTCAAAAATTCGAAAATTGAAAATGGCCGCCATCTTTGGAAAGAGGAAAATTTTTTGAAAATTGAGCAGAGTATCTTGCATATATACCCTATGGGACAAAAATTTCGCCGAAATCGCTCTTATCTCGCACGGTTTAGGAGATACAAGCAATTTTAAGTTTTACCATTTTTGTCCAAAATGCGAAAATTCATAATGGCCGCCATTTTTGGAAAGAGAAACTTTTTTTGAGAATTGAGCAGAGTATCTTGTATATATATACAGCCCGAGTATGAGGTATTTATTACTATTTTAAAGATCAGTCTACCTGGTTTAAAGAAATAACCCTTTAATTTTATGAGGTGACATAAACAAGGACGCCGCCATTTTAGATTACTGCTTTGAATGCTTGATCTCACTCTCGTAAAAGTAGACGAATTTCCTATCCACACACAATCGAGAAATTTGAAACAGCACTTCTGGTTTTCAGTGGGCATTTGTTCTTCTATTTAGGTCTGCTGATTGAATGCGCAAAGAATTGTTTTCATTCACTGTGCACTTCCAGTCTTTACAGGGTGTATCCACTAAATTTCAATATTTTTTCCATGACTTTTCCATGACTTCTCCATGACCGAAGCTTTAAAAGAGACATGTACCGAGGCCACAAGCTCCCGCCTGTTTTGTCTTTGAGAACCATGGACAAGGTTCCAGTCACACTACAGAAAGATGTGGAAGACACCAAAATTTGATCTGATTACATAAACATATCCTTGTATTGAAATGCAAGATGAAAGAAAGGAACATTGCTGTTTCGCGAAAAGATGCCCTTTAAATTCCATGACTTTTTATTAATTTTTCAAAACCTGGAGTCAATTTCCATGACTTTTCCAGGCCTGGAAAAAAGTAATGGAATTCCATGACTTTTCCAGGTTTTCCATGACTGGATACACCCTGTCTTTATAATACAACTCTGATTAAACATTTTGTCATTTGAATGTTTTCATTCACATATGTTCCACCTTTACAATTTTAGTTTTAAAGAACATTTTACTGAAATAGGTTATGCTACCTGGCATTTATCTACAACTCCACATGACTAAACATTGGAAGTTTGACAGTGATGGTTACCTGGAGAGGCCTGAGCATATCAGTGATTAACAAGCTCAGTATTTCACCACTTGGCTGACAACTATATGGATCACGGCTTTGAACACAGCTCATGATAACATGTGGGATTCATGCCAAACTTTATCGACAGAAATATGCATCAATACTTAGTTACACATTAACTATGTGCTCGATGTTAGGTACCTGTACATTGTACAAGCTGGCAAACTTTGATTTAGTTCAATCATTGAACCAATGTTTTCAAAATAGCATCGGAGATGCCCAAACCCCACAGCCTGGGGAAATAGTTTTCAACACCATGAGATATAGAAGTACAAAACAATAAAACAGTACAAATATCAGGATCCTTTCAGAGCAGTGTTAGTTATATAAAAGTCCAAACAATGTTTAAATAAAGAAAATAATGTCTACAAGAAAGAAAATGTGTTTATAGGTATTAAAACAAGACAATTCAATGGCAAGTTGACAGCATTAATCACTTAACTAAAAATTATGAAGCTGTAAAATTTATTAATTTGAGAATAGCTGTCGATGGAAATTTAATAGCACAATAATGTAAAAGTACATCTTATAATAAGTTGCAGCAATCCATATCTCTTTGTCAAAAGAGAAAGATGGCTCAAATATGGCAGGTGAACACACTTTGGCACAGCCAAAGTTAAAGGTCACACCTACACCCCCAACCAATGTCCCTACCAAGTATCAACTTCCTACACCTTATGGTCTCCGAGATATAGCCCGGACAAGATTTTATAAGTCAAGGTCACTACAGCAAGGTCAAAGGTCAAATCAAGGTTACACCATGACGTTGCACACCCTAAGCAATGACCCTACCAAGTATCAACTTCCTACACCTAATGGTTTCTGAGATACAGAATGGACAACTTTTTCCCACTGCCCGACCGCCCACCAATCCGGACACCATGGGTAGAAACAATACCCTTATGCGCTGTGGGGTTAAAACCAGTAAAAATATCTGATATTTGATCTTGTGAATTTGTTGAAGCCTGAAACTATGGTAAAAACATAAAATAGGAAAATTTCGCCATGTTTTCAATACAATGCATATTTTATAGATGGGTGAAACAGCAACCTTTGTGATGTTGGTGATTTCTAAACGTTTTGCAGAGTCTGAAATTCAGAGGTTTGAGCCAAATTTTGTTTTTGGGGCAGTCAACGAGCGAGCTATCGAACTTCTACAAATGTCATTGTAGTACAAACTGTCTCAAATTGTCTCATTAAGTTTGGCATTAAAAATAAATCCTTTAAAAACTAAAGTTGAGACGACAAAATTTCATGCTAGAATTAACCTACTAACTTACATGTGGCAAGTGCCACATAGCTGACTTTATATCAAAACAGTAACACTGCTGTGAATGTAAGGGTTTATGGAGGAGTTCATGGCCAAAACGATAATATGCAATACATTTTCATCACAGAATGACAACTTTCCCCTTTAACTGAACACTTTTTGTTGTAGACTAAATATAAAATAAATCATCACTGGAAACAGATACAACTTTATCAGTAATGGTGAAAAACTGATACTCACTCGACTTCTCAAACATTCTGCCAAAAATCTTCGAGTAAAATTGGACGCAGCATGGGGTGACAAGTCATAACCTGTGAATATAAACAAAATATGTGACCATAAGAAATTTATGCAAAATACATTACAGTTTGGAAACTGTCTGGCTCAGATAAAAACAATATAGATGAAAATAGCATCACAGATACCAATATAACAAACAGACCTGAGAGAGAAGTATAACTGAATTAATATTATAATCACATGACATTCACTATCCAGGCTACATAAGCTGTTACCCAGCTTTGTATGTAAAGTTTAAAACAGTAAAAGTCACAATGTTAATGTCAACAGTAACACTGCACTACAGATCTACACCACTTGGTGAATACTTCCAATAAAACACATGCTCCACCCAGCTCCCATGCTCCACCCAGCACACTTTTGCATCTATTACCATTTCTGAGATAGGTACGATGTAAAACATATAAAAAGGTGGATACTGCTAATATTAAAGGAAATAACAAAGGCAGGTGATAGTGTGATGGCAACAAGAAAACCTGATGCAAATTGATGCAAAAATGAATAAATTTCCTTTTCAAGATGTGCTTTATTAATTCTTGCAATGTTAGTTAAAATGGTCTTCAATCTTTCTTTGAACCAGATATCAACATTATTGAAAAAGAAGATATTTTGGACAGACTTGTAATCCATTACAGCCAATCTATTACTATTACTATTACATTTGAAAATATTCAATCTATTACTATTACTATTACTTTTTAAAATTTTAAATCTATTACTATTACTATTACATTGGCATCTATTACTTCTATTACATTCTATTACAATTTGGCGCAAACTTGAGAGGTAATTTTAACACAGAAATAAAACTGACAGGATACTTTATACATCTAATTTTATTGAAAATGCTTCAGATTATGCCACACAAGGATAAAATATCTCAAATATATCACTTGGTACATTTACAATTAAATAAATAGATCCCGTATTTATTCTATTTAAGAATGACTTGACTACTTTGAGAATTTATGAGACTTCTATACAAAGCCACTTAAGTGCTGTAAATTTTGTAATGAGAGGTATATTTCTGTCAAATTCCGTGAAAAGCTTTTTAAATGCTGAAAAATATGTTATTATCAGTAAATATTATCTGGGGAATATACACTGTTATCAAACAATTCTCATATTTATTCACTTTATGATGAGTTGCTAGATTTGAAAAACTCTTATTATTATGAGAAATACTTGATGAGCAGTGTTTGCAAAAGAAAACACTGCATTCAAAGAACCCCTTTCTTTCAAATTCTTTGCATGCAGAGCCCACCTCAAAATGAGTCAAAAATGACATTTATGTTTGAAAATAATAACTCCGGTAATTGTATGTAAATCAGTAAAACAGCTTACACATGCCACAATGCTGCCCTTATTATACACAATAGTGACCTGTGTGATTGCCTTTCATGTGTCACAGTTTCTCCTTACTCAGGAACATTTAGTTAATCCTTCCAAAGGTTAAATTGGCCTCTTTAAGCCTTTAATAATACCACCTCAAAGACAGTTGTTTTAAAGGTCAACGTTGGGGTTTTACATCCCGTTCAACAGCCAGGGTCATATTGGGACAGGTCCTCAGAATTGCCACTTGTGGGACTCGAACCCACAGAGGTGACAGCCTATGATTAGATGCCAAACTTGCTAACCACTAGGCCACTGAGGACCTCTGACAGTTGTTTTAGAACACTCAATCAAAGAGGGACAATTAAAGGTCCCTTGATATTTCAAAGTTATTTATTTTAACATTTGTGTGTTATATTTAGTATTCTTTGAGGAATATCAATACATTACATATTGATTATTTGAAAAGTTTATGTGTGAAAGTTTGAAATGAATTTGACTTATGAGTGCTACAAAATCAATTCATTGTTGTTTTGAAGTTTATTTAAAGTGATGATTTTATGACAATTAATTCATTATTGTATCAAAGTCCATTTAAAGTATTCATTTATATGAAAACTAATTCATTACAGAATTAAAGTCCATGTTAAGTGATCATTTTCCTACAACCTCCTTCTCACAAAAACCAAAGAGTTAATTGTAACAGAAAAATAATAGAAAGTAATAGATGTAATAGATAGAATTTCAATCTATTACTATTACATTTGAAAAATTTCAATCTATTACTATTACTATTACATCGAAGTTGACTCCAATCTATTACTTTTCTATTACTTCTATTACTTTGTTTACAAGTCTGATTTTGGACAAAAGTGGCATGTGCTTGGGGAATAATATGAACACTAGGTCAGTTGACAAACCATTCTTCATCTTGTACAATTGCACGTTTTTGGCAATGTATTCTGAGAACTGCACAGCATCTCCAGCATCCCCAACTACTGCCATGGCAGTGTGGCTGTTTACCTTGAACATTTTGTCATGATCTGCAAGAAAATGATACACAGATATATACAATTATTAAAAGTCTGAGATGAAACTCTTAGCATTTGGTAGATAATCTCAAACTAGAGATTGCATCTAGACACTTAGCCATTTTTTCATTTTGCTTACTGTTAAAAGTTAAAAACCACAAAATTACTCCATCAGCTATTGAGATAGACCTCAAAATCAGGTACCACCTTATAGGTACAGAAAACCTAACTAAACAGCATATTGCAGTGCAATGCTCTAAATGCAGTCATTTTGGAATGATAAGTAATTTACTAAAAGTAGCTACTAGTGCTATTATTCAGCTATGGACCTTGACCTGAAAAAACAGCAAAGAGGAGGACCTTAAAGTAGCAGTCAAAAGCTAGGATAAGCTATCCTGTATGTGTGGACCAGGCAAAAATATAAGAAATGCCTCAAATTTGAACTTTAGAAGGCCACTGTTGGTCATATAGTGCAAGGCCAAGAACACAAAACAATAGACTCCTATGTCTCATCAATATATACCTACATATCACACTTGAAAAGTCTAGTAAATTGTATTTTAAGTTTTCGCACATGAAAAGAATTTCTGTGGTGCTGTGACCATGCTAAAACCCAATTATCCCAAACATTTGTCTGGGGTTTGGAAGAGCAGAAGGGCCAACATGACAATTTTTTTTATCTTGATTTATCATGTTAGTTAGTCGATAAATCGACTTAACTATCTCAATTTATTGAGATACTAACTCACTAAATCGACTTAGCTATCTCGATTTATTGAGTTAGTATCTCGATAAATCGAGTTAGTTATCTTGATTTATCGACTTAATAACTCGATAAATCGACTTCACTATCTTGATTTATCGAATTAGTAACTTAATAAATCAACTTAGGTATTTAAATGTTAATTAGATGTTTCACCTTGAATTACTAGTGAACAGAAGCCATAACTCTGACCTGCAGAGTAATCTAATAGAACCTTTATAGCACCTAATCTCCAAAAAGACAATTGCCTTTTTAAATGTAATCTACCTTGTTGTTAATTATCACTGAAAAAGTAAACTAATATGAACAAGTGTTTAAACAAGTGTCTTTATGACATGGGTTAAAGGAATTCATAACAACATCCAAATTTCTTTGATATGTGTAGGTCACACTTTTGAAACAAACAAAACATGATCATAGAAATCATTCACCATTATTTGCAAATCAGGGGAACATGGTTACAATTGAAGGATGCAAACTTGATGCAGGCATACCCAATGTACTTTTCATAAATAAATCCTAGCCCTAGATTCTGTCATCTGATGGAGATTAAGCAATATAAAAGTATTCTTATTGCATCACTTTTACTTGTCTTTTACTTTGGGTAGTGTTTGCAGGTGCCAAGTTTTAAGTTGGCCATTTTGCTGAGAACTGAAAGGGACAATTTGTCCAGCTCCCTGTTTATACGTTCTTGTAATGTCCTGTATCTCCTTTGGGGTCTGAAAATTTATTGGTAATCATGTGACCTGAATCTTTTGGTGGGTTCACATTTGACCTTGGTCCCCTTCTTCAAGCCCTATTATGGTCCTTGATACATATAATACTTATATTTATAATGCCTATGGCTCCTTAAAATAGGTATTAGAGGTTTGAGATGTGTATGAATCTTTTAGTGGGGTAATGTTTGACCTCGGACCCTATGGTCAAGGTTTAATGTGTTCCTTCACACATTTAATGCACTGTACCTCCTTTGTATTTGGTCCTAGGGGTAAGTCGATTTATCGAGTTAGTAAGTCGATAAATCGAGATAACAAATCAATTTATCGAGATACTAACTCGATAAATCGAGATAACTAAGTCGATTTATTGAGTTAGTAAGTTGATAAATCGAGATAACTAATTTGATTTATAGAGATACTAACTCAATAAATTGATATAACTACCGGGTAAGTTGATTTATCGACTTACTAACTCGATAAATCAAGATAGTTATTTCGATTTATCGACTATGTAAGTCGATAAATTGCGATAGCTAAGTCGATTTATCGAATGACTAAGTCGATAAATCGAGATAAAAAATTTGTAATGTTGGCCCTTCTACTCTTCCATACTGGAGAAACAATAGTGAGGGATATTTTTCTGGTTCTTACTATTCCAGAGATCTTTGTACAATTGAGATTTTTGGGACTTTCAAAATAATACTGTAGTGACAAAAATCTACGAAAACGGAAATGCTTCTGACAATGATTTCATGAAGAAATGAGTACCCTGTTGACTTGTACTTAAGTTCAAAACTAGAAAAAAGGTTTTTGCTAACAAAAACGAAGCGTCCACAATGGAGATGTGGGGTATTAAAACCTGTAGTATTTACAAAATCAGACTGTAAGCAGAATGTAAGCTTCATTGATTTTTGTACCTGATGAAAAAGTGGATTTTTGGAAAAAAAACTGTGATTATTTCAGTTTAAGGTGACCATAACTTCACTCATGTTGGGACTTTAAGGTGACCACAAAATGAGAATGTCCCTTTTGTCATCATTTATAAGTGCACAAAGTTTAACTGAGGTCAGTTGAACAATAAGAGCTAGAGGTTGGAGCTATTTCACTGCAATTTTGATGACTTTAAGGAGGCTGTAACACCATTAATATGTACAGTTTAAGATAACCATAAAGTGACAATATTCCTTTGGTAAATCTTAATATATGTTGAAGTTAGGTTGAAAAAAGTGAAAAAAAAAAGAACTGGAGGGTTAAAAGCCCCCTTTTTGACATTAAGGTGACCCTAAAATTGCAGATACAGGGCTGAAACTTTGTCATGTTAAATTTTATCAAAAAGTAGCTCAATAACTTATTCCAACAAAAGGCTGAAATCCAAAATGTCTGTGAGATACAAAGTACCCAGATTTAGTTCTAGAATGTTCATGAAAAAGCTTATAGGGCTTGTGTAAGTTTTTTTTTCCCGAAATGTGATGATGGGGTGTTTTTGAAATATGCCTATGGTTAATTGAAGTTTAAAGTCTCCTCAAAGTATCCCAAAAAATTCTCCCACCCCTATAGTTTTAAAGAAAGATAGGAAAGAAAACATTCTGAAGACAAAGGAGTTCTTCAAGGGATCGGCAGCGGCGATCAGTTGAACCTCTTGGAAAACAAATAAGCAGGCTGCTTAGTTATCTTCATCTTTTACCATTTCTGTGAATTTTTTTCACAAAATAATACTGCAGGGTGGCACAATCTGCCCAAATATAAATACTTTGGTTTGATTTTTAGATGACGAGACCCCTAATTTTTGGGAACCATGGAGTAGTGAAAATGGGCTCACATTTGCTCTCTCCCAGTAAACATTAGAAATGTATCAAAATGGTTCAAACATTTACAAAATGCTTTTAAACCCTATTTAAATCCCAGCTTATGGTTTTCTGAATGTTTCCAAGTAAACGTTTATACTGTAATGTTTAAAAAAAATGTTTTATCAACATTCTCCATACAAATGTTTTTGTTGAAAACATTTATTTAACGTTTATAAAATAACTCAAGAAGCTAGGTTTGATTGGAAACGTTTTTTAAACATTTATAAAATAGCTAAAGAAATGAAAGTTATGCTGGAAATGTTTTTCAAACATGCTCCATGAAATGTTTGATAAACAGTACACATAAAATGTTTAAACAACATTGTTAATCAAATGTTTTAAAAACATTATGTCAAAAATGTCTTTTAAACCGATATTTTCAGAATGCTTATTAAACCTTCAGACATGTCCAAACAAAGATGGCGCTGAGGAATAATACGAGAGTTTAGAGGACTTTGTCAAAAATTGCCCCACATGTACATCCCTACATGTAAGAACTGAATGGGCGTACAATTTCTAAGCACTGTTTTACAATTTTAGACATAAAATAATATTTTCATTAGTGAGCAACCTTTAAAAGATATTGAATTTGACCTCTGACCCCATTATTATTCAGGCATTATTATGTTTATTTGTTACATTTTTCTAACATTTATTATTAAACGTACATGGTACACAGGAAAAATGTGGAAACAGTTTCCAACACCATATCAGATATAGAAGTAGTGTAACAGTACAGAGATTGGGATACTTTCAGAGCAGTATCAGTTATATAAAAGTCCAAATAATATTTAAGTAGAGAAAATAACATCTTAGAGAAAGAAAATGTATGTAAAGATAAAGTCAACAAGACAATTCAATGGCAAGATGACAGCATTGACAAGTAAACTAAAAATTATGGTACTGAAAAATTTATAAAGTATTAAAACAAAGACAACTAGAGGATCACTCGCAAAAAAAGATAATGTTTTTGCTATGCAAAAACAAAGCGTCCGGAAAAGGATATAAAGGTTTTCAAGATATAAGCATTTTTGTGTTTTGCAAAAAATTCGAAAATTCAAAATGTCCGCTATATTTGGCGAGACAAAAATATTTTGAAAATTGGCATGGCTACTCTGCAGAGATACCCAGCAGGTCCAAAATTTTGTTGAGTTCGCTCCATCTAGCACGGTTTTCGAGATATAAGCATTTTTGTGTTTTGCAAAAACTTTGAAAATTCAAAATGGCCACCATTTTGGGGGAGACAAAAATTTTTGACAAGACCACTGCCGCGGTGTGTATCTCCTGCCGAGCATTAAAGGAGAAGAAATAGCTTTTCCGAGATATTCACAATTTTTCATTATCGTGTGTGAAAGCTCTTTCAAAAGTAGGTGAATGAGTTATTTGAGAAAAATTGGCTATCTGCAATACTATTAAGAGTCTGGAACTTCTCCAAGTGAAAGTTCTCCCAAAAGTAGATGAATGAGTTATTTGATAAAAATTGGGTATCCGCAATACTTTTAGAGATAATTCGCATTTACTCATTTTGAGTAGGTGAATAATTAGCTATGGGTCTGAAACTTCACCGAGTGAAAGCTCTCCCAAAAGTAGGTGAATGATTTACTTGAGAAAAATTGGCTATCTGCAATACTTTTAGAGATAATTCGCATTTACTCATTTTGAGTAGCTGAGTAATTAGCTATGGGTCTGAAACTTCACCATGTGAAAGCTCTCCCACAAGTAGATGAATGAGTTATTTGATAAAAATTGGGTATCCGCAATACTTTTACAGATAATTAGCATTTACTCATTTTGAGTAGGTGAGTAATTATCTACGGGTCTGAAACTTCACCGAGTGAAAGCTCTTCCAAAAGTAGATGAATGAGTTATTTGAGAAAAATTGGCTATCTGCAATACTTTTAAGAGATAATTCGCATTTACTCATTTTGAGTAGGTGAGTAATTATCTAGGGGTCTGAAACTTCACCATCTGAAAGCTCTCCCAAAAGTAGATGAATGAGTTATTTGATAAAAATTGGGTATCCGCAATAGTTTTAGAGATAATTAGCATTTACTCATTTTGAGTAGGTGAATAATTATCTACGGGTCTGAAACTTCACCGAGTGAAAGCTCTTTGGGATAGCTGCTCTGCAGAGATACCCTGAAGATCAAAATTTTCGTCGAAATCGTTCTATGTAGCACGGTTTTCGAGATATTAGCATTTTTGTGTTTTGCAATTTTTGCGAAAAATTCGAAAATTCAAAATGGCCGCCATTTTTGGCAAGACAAAATTTTTTTGAAAATTGGCATGGGTACTCTGCAGAGATAGCCTGTGGGTAAAAAATTTCGTCGAAATCGCTCTATCTAGCACGGTTTTCGATATAAGCATTTTTATGTTTTGCAATTTTGCGAAAAACTCGAAAAGGCCGCCATTTTTTGCGAGAATTTTTTTTTTTGAAAATTGGCATGGCTACGCTGCAGAGATACCCTGTGGGTCAAAAATTTCGTCGAAATCACTCTATCTAGCACGGTTTTCGAGATATAAGCATTTTTATGTTTTGCAATTTTGTGAAAAATTCGAAAATTCAAAATGGCCGCCATTTTTGGCGAGACAAAATTTTTTTGAAAATTAGCATGGTTACTCTGCAGAGATACCCTGCAGGCCAAAAATTTCGTCGAAATCGCTCTATGTAGCACGGTTTTCGAGATATAAGCATTCTTATGTTTTGCAATTTTTGCAAAAATTCGAAAATTCAAAATGGCCGCCATTTTTGGCAAGACAAAATTTTTTTGAAAATTGGCATGGCTACTCGGCAGAGATAGCCTGTGGGTAAAAAATTTCGTCGAAATCGCTCTATCTAGCACGGTTTTCGATATAAGCATTCTTATGTTTTGCAATTTTTGCAAAAATTCGAAAATTCAAAATGGCCGCCATTTTTGGCAAGACAAAATTTTTTTGAAAATTGGCATGGCTACTCGGCAGAGATAGCCTGTGGGTAAAAAATTTCGTCGAAATCGCTCTATCTAGCACGGTTTTCGATATAAGCATTTTTATGTTTTGCAATTTTGCGAAAAATTCGAAAAGGCCGCCATTTTTTGCGAGAAATTTTTTTTTTGAAAATTGGCATGGCTACGCTGCAGAGATACCCTGTGGGTCAAAAATTTCGTCGAAATCACTCTATCTAGCACGGTTTTCGAGATATAAGCATTTTTATGTTTTGCAATTTTGTGAAAAATTCGAAAATTCAAAATGGCCGCCATTTTTGGCGAGACAAAATTTTTTTGAAAATTAGCATGGTTACTCTGCAGAGATACCCTGCAGGTCAAAAATTTCGTCGAAATCGCTCTATCTAGCACGGTTTTCGAGATATAAGCATTTTTATGTTTTGCAATTTTTGCGAAAAATTCGAAAATTCAAAATGGCCACCATTTTTTGCAAGACAATTTTTTTTTTGAAAATTGGCATGGCTACTCCGCAGAGATACCCTGTAGGTAAAAAATGTCGTCGAAATCGCTCTATCTAGCAGGGTTTTCGAGATATAAGCATTTTTATGTTTTGCAATTTTTGCGAAAAATTCGAAAATTCAAAAATGGCCGCCATTTTTGGCGAGACAAAATTTTTGAAAATTGGGATAACTACTCTGAAGAGATACCCTGTGGGTCAAAAATTTCGTCGAAATCGCTCTATCTAGCACGGTTTTCGAGATATAAGCATTTTTGTGTTTTCCTTATTTGGAAAATTCATAATGATTAAATAATCATTAATTACTCGGCCATTTCTTAACCAATCAATGCCAAAATCTAATGATTTCCAGATTTTAATAGAATGAATGTATTTTCCAAGTTTCAGGTGAATTGATAAAATTCCTTTCAAGTTATCATCCGGACAAGCTTCCCTATCGAAAAAAGACATTTTTGGTCATGTGACCTCTCTGATTGGTTGAAATGTCACTGCAGCATATTCAAAACTACTGCCTAAACCTGCCAAATTTGAAAAGAACCCGCCTAACGGTTACAGAGTTATAAGGAAAACAAAATGCGGAGCCGGCGGAGCCTGAAGGTCTCCCATACACAAACAAGCGTCCCTTGCGGGACGCTTAATTCAATAGCAAGATTACAGCATTATGTAGATCTGGGTGTAATTGAGTTTCGGCTTAAGTAGTTATCTCCGGAAGTATGAAGTGTGAATTTACTGTAATTGCTTTATACATTATTGATATGGTATTTGAATAATAACTCAACTGTTTGACTTGTCCTGTGCTCATTAATAATAAATGTAATTGTTTGTGTAAAGCATTTGCAATTGAGTAGCACTTGTACTGAATCAATTTAATTTGCTGTTTCTCAGTTTTATACATATACAGTAGACTCTCGAGTATCAGAACCTCTTGGGAGACATCATTGAAGTTAGGATAATAGCGAGGTTTGGATAGTCGAGAATGAGACTATGGTTGTACATTAGCGGTAACACCAATGGTCAATAACAGAGTATTTTTGTCAATAGTGCTTTTTATCTACATAAAAATGAAATAAAAGATACAAATACCTTTGTTATTCTGTTTTTATAAATAATCCTATAACATTTGGTCACTAAAAGCAGTCAGTATGTGCTGTATAGCACAAGATTTCATGAAGACTGAGGACTGTATGAACAATAAAAACAAGCAATCAGGGCCCGTGAATGGGCTCTGTGTCAGCTGACTGTGTGCTTTGACTTTCAGAGTCGAAGTGAAAGAATAAAAAGTTACAATGAGCTACAGGTCTGCAATTTTACTATGTTACAGCTGACCCATGCGTAGGTAGAGAATTTATTTAAACAAAATACTGTAAATACAATAGTTTTCAAGTTACAACTGACTTACTCAACAGTGAGACCCTGAAAGTAGCTCTTGCTCAGCTATGCCTTGAGCTACATGTCTGCAATCTTACTATATTATAGCTGACCCAAAAGTAGATCAACAACATATTTAAACAAAATACTCTAAATGCAATAGTTTTCAAGTTACAGCTGACTAACTAAATAATGAGAACCTAAAAGGAGCTATTGCTCAGCAATACAATGAGCTACAGGTCTGTAATATCACTATGTTATAGCTGACCCATAAGTAGGTAAATAACATGTTCAAACAATATTCTCTAAAAGCAATAGTCTTGAAGTTATAACTGATTTACTCAACAGTGGAAACTATAAAGGAGCTTTTGCTCAGCTATGCCATGAGCTACATGTCTGCAATCTTACTATGTTGTAGCTGACACAAAAGTAGGTGAACAACATATTCAAACAAAATACTCTAAATACAATAGTTTTCAAGTTCCAACTGATTTATTCAACAGAGATACTCTGAAAGAAGCTGTAGCTCAGATATGCAATGAGCTATAGGTCTGCAATTTTACTATGTTATAGCTGACCCAAAAGTAGGGAACAACATATTTAAACAAAATACTGTTGATGCAATAGTTTACAAGTTACAACTGATTTACGCAACAGTGAGAACCTGAAAGTAGCTATTGCTCAGCTATTCAATGACCTACAGCCTACAGGTCTACAATTTTACTATGTTATAGCTGATTCAAAAGTAGATGAATAACATATTTAAACAAAATTCTCTAAATGCAATAGTTTTCAAGATACAACTGATTTACTCAACAGTGAAAATCTCAAAGTAGCTATTACTCCGCTATGCAGTGAGCTACAGGCCTGCAATTTTACTATGTTATAGCTGACCCAAAAGTAGCTGAATAACATATTAAAACAAAATTCTCTAAATGCAATAGTTTTCAAGTTACAACTTACAAGTCAAGTTTTTTGACTCCCCAAAGCATAATTTTGACTCCTGTGCTTAAAATAGCTATAAGCCTTATTGGAGTTCCGAGTGTGCATGTGCGGCAACCCTGTTTATAATCAAGAAAGCGGAAAAACAATGGCCACGTGCGAACAAGAATATTCACTAATTACCCAGTTAAATTACATGTATATAAAAAAAGACTTTTTCCTTAATTTTAACACACTGTACATCATTTTGAAGCATAAAGTACACAGAATTTAAATTCATGTTGTATTTTTATGGTTTTGTGGTTAATTCGTAATGATTTTGATCCTTTGAGTCACAGAACAAATTATGAATTCTCGTAAATGCCTTTGGATAGTCTAAAATGGAAAATTCTATTTAAAGCCTAGACACATGCATATATTTTTAATATGAAGAGTGAAATAATTAGATCAGATTTGGTTTTAATATATTTTAATCTATATTGGCGAGTAAACTATTTTAAAAATTGAAAAAGATAAAATAATCATTGTAGAGTTGTCATGTTCATATTTTCATATAACAGCTTTAAACTAGAAATAGGCCGCCCTGTTGATAGTAGATGCGAATAGAAACAGGATAGCATAGAAGAACACACATTATCATGTGTAATGTCCACCCATGAACCTTTTGCCCAAATTGTACAGTAGTCTTACAAGACCCTGTTTCATTTGTAAAATATATCAATGATGCTTAAATATTTGTTAGTGTAGATGTAAATTATTTCAGCTTCATGCCTTTTTGCATTGGTTGGGTTGAAAATTTTGACGAAATCACTCTATCTTGCACGGTTAAGAAGATAGAAGCAAATTCCTGTTTTTCTATTTTTGGCAAAAATTTGAAAATTCAAAATGGCCGCCATTTTTGGGAAAAGGAAATTTTTTTGAAAATTGCCAAGAGTACATTTCTTAGATACCCTATGGGTCGAAAATTTCAACGAAATAACTCTATTTTGCACGGTTAAGGCCAGTTTGTGTTTTTCCATTTTGGGCAAAAATTCGAAAATTCAAAATGGCTGCCATTTTTGGGGAGGGGAAATTTTTTGAAAATTGCAAAGATTACATTCCTTAGATACCCTGTGGGTTGAAAATTTCGACAAAATCGCTCTATCTTGCATGGTTAAGGAGATAGAAGCAAATTTGTGTTTTGCCATTTTTGGCAAAAATTCGAAAATTCAAAATGACCGCCATTTTAGGGGAGGGGAAATTTTTTTTTTAATTGCCAAGAATACAATGCTCAAATACCTGTGGGTCGAAAATTTTGACGAAATCGCTCTATCTCGCATGGTTAAGGAGATAGAAGGAAATTTGTGTTTTGCCATTTTTGGCAAAACTTCGAAAATTCAAAATGGCCGCCATTTTGGGGGAGGGGAAAATTTTTTGAAAATTGCAAAGATTGCATTCCTTATATACCCTGTGGGTCGAAAATTTCGACGAAGTCGCTCTATCTCGCATGGTTAAGGAGATAGAAGCAAATTAGTGTTTTGCCATTTTTGGCAAAAATTCGAAAATTCAAAATGGCCGCCATTTTTGGGGAGGGGAAAATTTTTTAAAAATTACCAAGAGTACAATGCTCAGATACCCTGTGGGTCGAAAATTTTGACGAAATCGCTCTATCTCACACGGTTAAGGAGATAGAAGCAAATTTGTGTTTTGCCATTTTTGGCAAAAATTCGAAAATTCAAAATGGCCGCCATTTTTGGGGAGGGGAAAATTTTTTGAAAATTGCAAAGATTGCATTCCTTAGATACCCTGTGGGTCGAAAATTTTGCCGAAATCGCTCTATCTCGCACGGTTAAGGAGATAGAAGCAAATTAGTGTTTTGCCATTTTTGGCAAAAATTCGAAAATTCAAAATGGCCGCCATTTTTGGGGAGGGGAAAATTTTTTAAAAATTACC
Source organism: Sabellastarte sp. h YS-2021 (assembly GCA_964017235.1). Lineage (NCBI taxonomy): Eukaryota > Metazoa > Annelida > Polychaeta > Sabellida > Sabellidae > Sabellastarte > Sabellastarte sp. h YS-2021. The sequence goes on along the minus strand of OZ024929.1, from coordinate 75,596,203 downwards.
AAGAGTACAATGCTCAGATACCCTGTGCGTCGAAAATTTTGCCGAAATCGCTCTATCTCGCACGGTTAAGGAGATAGAAGCAAATTTGTGTTTTGCCATTTTTGGCAAAAATTCGAAAATTCAAAATGGCCGCCATTTTTGGGGAGGGGAAAATTTTTTGAAAATTGCAAAGATTGCATTCCTTAGATACCCTGTGGGTCGAAAATTTCGACGAAATCGCTCTATCTCGCACGGTTAAGGAGATAGAAGCAAATTTGTGTTTTGCCATTTTTGGCAAAAAATTCGAAAATTCAAAATGGCCGCCATTTTTGGGGAGGGGAAAATTTTTTGAAAATTGCAAAGATTGCATTCCTTAGATACCCTGTGGGTCGAAAATTTCGACGAAATCGTTCTATCTCGCACGGTTAAGGAGATAGAAGCAAATTGGTTAATTTTATTGTAATTGGAATTTTTATAAATAAAAATACTTACATAATCCCAACAAATGCTTACGTGACCTACCGTTCGGTCAAGGACACAGACAATGTGTCTCGCCATGTTTTTTCTACTGAAAGTACACACGTAAACCCCAGGGGGCACCTGCTGGAGGTTATATCTCCACTGTAAGTTGCCATTCTTAAAATTTTGACCCTACCCCTCAGAAGATGGTAGAGGGGAGGAGGGTGGGACTCTCCTTGTTGGGATTATGTAAGTATTTTTATTTATAAAAATTCCAATTACAATAAAATTAACCAATTTTATTGCATAAAAACGTACTTACATAATCCCAACAAATGCTTGAATACAGCCCTGAGGTCCATGGTGGGTAGACTTCTGAGGACTGTCAAGTGCTATAGGAGAGTTCTTGAGGTTATACAGATACAAAAAATGCATAGACACCATATGTTATACTACAAACAACTGTAACATAGTACATATAGTTAAAACTGTAATTATATTATTGTTATTACAAGTACTGATAAAGTGAAAAAGTAGTTGTAATAAAGTAACTGCAAAGTACTCACCCACTTTTGAAAGCAGCATGTTGTACTATACATAGTATGATATTTATGAATCCCGTCACCGTATCTGTACAAATGTGCAGGGGTCAAAGGTCAGCTGTGCCCAGTTGAATAAAACTCCAGCAGTCAGAGTGCAGCTGTCCTTCAAGCCAAGCAGTCATAACATGAAATCTTATCCATAGTCGTGTTCAAAAATCAAAGTCCTACTACATTCCAGTCCAATTCCATATATCCTGAAAAAATAAAGACTGGTTAAACTATTAAGTCTCAATTGTTCACTATATGCTGTGCAGACACAATGGGACCTAACTTAAAGATATCATCATTTTCCCAGCAAATATCCTTCAAATAAAAGTTTGTAAAGGTATTGTGGGATTTCCAGTAACAGGAGCTCAAGACCTGCTCTAAAGAGATACCTCCTTTAAATGCAAGTGATGCAGCCATAGCTCTAACATCATGAGCTCTAACCTGAGTGACCTGTTGATCAGCCGTATCTGAAGACTGATAGCAAGTTTGAATGGTGTGTTTGATCCACTGGGAAATGGTTATTCTTGTGATATCCTTAGAATAACCCTCCCTAAGGGATACAAAGAGCAGGGCCTTGCCCTTTCTCATGGATTTGGTCTTCTCTAAATAGACCTTGAGGGCCCTAACTGGACAAAGTGACTTGTCCTCCACCAGTGAACTGTCCAACATGGTAGTAAGAGCTGGTATAACTACTGGTTTAATGGAATCAGGGCCATCCGAAGCCAACTGGTTTTTGGCCAGGAATGCTGGAGAAGGAGAAACAGTAACTTCTGACCAATTTCTCCTTGAAGAGACAGAAGAGTGAGTCCATGCATGGATCTCACTCCTTCTTTTACCTGCGGCTAAAGCCAACAGGAACACTGTCTTGTAAGTTAGCCACTTCAAAGGAGCCTCTGACAAAGGCTCAAAGGGAGGTTTTGTCAAACCTAAGAGGACCAATGAGAGGTCCCATGTAGGTATGGACCTATTTGGTTTAGGTCTATGCCTGGTGAAGCTGGCAATAAGTCTATTCAGTTCTAGACTTTTTGAAATGAATTCACCCTGTGAACCCAAAGCATCAGCAATTGCTGTTCTGTAACCAGTGATTGTAGCTGGTTTGAGATTTTTGACTGTGAACAGGTAGTTTAAAAATTCTGCTACCTGGGGAACAGCTGTTGAGGTGATGTCCACCTTATTCTCTGTGCACCATTGCCCATAAATGGTCCACCTTGATTGATAGACTTTTCTTGAGGATTCCCTCTGAGGTGCCTTAATTCTTTCTGCCACCTCAGATGAGAATCTTCCAGAATTGGATTCCTGGAATCCAGAAGCCACACATGTAGATTCAGGTACTCCACGTTGTTGTGGAACCTGTTGGAATGTGGCTGTTTCAGAAGTGTCTTCCAGTGAGGGAGCTGTAGGGGTACCCTGGTCGAGAGATCCACCAGATCCCAAAACCATGGCATCCCTGGCCACCCTGGAGCCAGTACTATCATCCTGCATGGGTATGTTATTATTTTTTGAATTACTTGTGGCAGGATGGCTACTGGACAGAAGACATAGCCGTCTAGGCCTTCCCAACAGATATTCAATGCATCTATTTTCCAAGCCTTTCTGTCTGGGACAGGAGATACATAAATTGGAAGTTTGTAATTTAGATGAGTTGCAAATAGATCTACCATTGGTGTGTGCCAAACTTTGCAAATTTGGTTGAATATCTGTTGGTGAAGTGACCACTCCGTCTGTATGACCTTGTCCCTTCGTGATAGAGAGTCTGCTATGACATTTAGGGATCCAGGTACGTGTCTTGCCCTTATCTGGATTCTTCTGGAATTTGTGAATGCAAGAATTCTCCAGATAAGAGCACACATTTCTATGGAATGTGTGCCTCCTTCTTTGTTCAGATAAGATACTACTGTACTGTTGTCTGAACAGATGAGCACGCTTTGACCTTGCAAGTGCTCCTGAAACCCCTTTAGGGCCAGAAGAACAGCTTTCAGCTCCAATACGTTGATGTGAAGCTGAGCCTCCTTGTTTGACCAGAGGCCACTGAGGACTATTTCGTTCAAGTGAGCTCCCCAGCCTTTTTGGGAGGCATCTGTGAACACCAAAGTGTTGTGAACATGAGGATGGAGGGGAGAACCTGCCATAAGATTTTGTAGATCCTCCCACCATTTGAGATAATTGAGGAAATTCCTTGTTACTGGAATGTTTTTGTCCAGTGACTGGGGAACCTTCCAGTTTGACCTTAGGTACCACTGAAAAGGTCTCATGTGCAACCTTCCTAGAGGTACTGTTTTTTCTAAGGAAGCTAATGTCCCTATGAGTGACATGAGCTTTCTTGGAGTCAAGACTAATGACTTTCTGATGGAAACAGTCTGAACTTTCAACCGATCGAGTTTCTTTTGGGTTGGAAAAACCAGACCCCTGTGAAGATCGAAGTGATAACCCAGAAAATCTAGATTTTGTGTGGGAACCAATTCCGATTTTTGGAAATTGATGAGCCAGCCTAGTTCTTGGACCAATTTCACTAATTTTTCCGAATCTTTGAGACATTGATCTTTTGTTGGTGACCGAAGAAGCCAGTCGTCCAGATATTGATGGATTCTGAGGTTCCTGGCTTGAGCTATGAGTTTTACCTCTTTCACAATGCGAGTAAACTCTAGGGGAGCTGTTGCGACACCAAAAGGGAGAGCCTGAAATTGGAAAACCCCTTTTTTCGTTTGAAATCTCAGATATTTTTGAGATTGTGGGTGAATTGGAACATGAAAATAAGCGTCTGTGAGGTCTATCGAGGTGACCCACTCCCCCTGTCGAATCGACTTTCTGATAGATTCGGCTGTTTCCATTTTGAATGTCGGTACATGTAAATGGTTGTTTAACATACTTAAATCTATCACTGGTCTCCACCTTTTCATGGGTTTGGGTACCAGAAACAGTCTGCTGTAATATCCCAGAGTAGAAGGTTTCCTGACATGAGTTATTGCCTTTTTTGCAAGCATGGCCTGAACTGCTTCGTGTAGAGCGCCATCTTTGTTTTTGTTGTGATATTTGCTCAAAATGAGCGGAATTTTCGATAATTTGGGTAGAATTTTGAAGTCTAGGCGATAACCATGTTGTAGTAAACTTACTACTCTGGGATGTGCTTGATTTTTTGCCCATACCTGCCAAAAATCCTGCAATCTTGTCCCTGGAAAGTCACTTCCTCTTTCCGCCTCTGCCTCCTCGCGATGCGCGCGCAGAGAAGTGGTTATAGGTGTTTGGCTGCGTTCGTTTGTCACGAAACGATCTGTTACCTTCCTGTGAGGGCTTTGGATGTGAAGACCTCCCGAAATCGAAATTCTTCACAGAGTCTCTGTATGACTTGGAATCAGATTCCTTCATTATTGACAATCTTTTGATCATGTTATCCTCAACCTGGGATAAAATATCCGAGTTGAAGACCTCCTGTTGGTCAAAATGGTCTGTACGCAAGCTTGCCAAATCTTTTGGACCTAATTTTGAGCTGCAGTCCTTCAATAAGCTATCCCTCCTTTGAAGGAGCATATTGCATGCCAGAGTCATGTTTTGTTTGAGGACCGTATCCAGGGCTATCTCCAGAGAGGAGGTAACTGAAGCCTGTAGCTGAGAATATTTTATCATGAGGTCTGCTGACTCCTTGACTGTATCCAGATCTTCAGACCCTCTAATTTCAGTAGCCAACTCCTGGATTCTGTTGTTGAGCTCCTCTATAGCCATTTTAAACCACACTACATGGCCCAAAATTTGAACATTTTCCCTGCAAACTGTCTCTTGAACAATATGTTGTTTGGAAGGTACAGTGATGGAATTTGACAATGATTTCACTCTAGCTATGTTGAAGTAGGAGTCAGGTAGTTTAGGAGCTTTCAAAGGCGTATTTTGTGGAGAGGTAGTGTAGTAGATCATGTCGGGCCTCTCAAAGGCCAAAAACTGTCCCTGGGACAATGATTCAGAGGTGGATTTGTCTTTGACTGAGGTTCCAGAGGCCTTCCTAAACCTGTAGTCCCACATGGACTGAATATCTTGGACAGGAGGTAAAGCCAAATTTTGTTTCCTCACCACCTGCTTGGAGGGTTTCTTGGAAAAAGCAGAAGGGGCCACAAGGCACTCCACTTGTGGTACCTCCAGATCCAGTAGACCTCTGATGGCATTGAGCATCTCAACATAAGAGGGATCTAACTCCTGTGAATGAGAGTCTGCATCCCCTTGAGGAGACTTAGATCTGTGTCTCTTGCTGGCAGGCAAAGAGGAGTCCTCATCAGATAGCTCTCCTTCTGAAGGCTGAGTTCTCGTCTGGGAGACAGGGGCACTCATACCCTGCTCCTGACAGAGAGGAAGACTGTTCTTAGAGGCTGAAGGTTTGTCACTGCGTTTGAACTCTTCAAACTGGGAAGCCAAGGAAGCCAACTGATTATTCATAGCTTTAATCATGTCTTGAAGCGAGGAATCAGGTTTGGAAGTAGAAGGCTGTGAAGATTTTGAAGGTGTTGGTTCATCCAAGAGAGAGTCATCAAACTTCTCAGAACTTTTGGACTTGGAAGCTTTTCTTTTGTGTGGAATTTTTAAGGCCCCAGCACAAATAGAGCAATCAGATTCTTTACTCACAACACACTTGTCTTTTCCCTTCTTGTCGTTTCTGCATTTTAAACAAGCTTGGTGATTATCCCATGGAAGCATATCACCCAAGCAAACTGAACATTTCCTTTGTTTTTCGGACATCTTGAATCGTACCAAAGAACGCGTGTGCACTTCACGGCGGTCAAAATTAGAATGGCAACTTACAGTGGAGATATAACCTCCAGCAGGTGCCCCCTGGGGTTTACGTGTGTACTTTCAGTAGAAAAAACATGGCGAGACACATTGTCTGTGTCCTTGACCGAACGGTAGGTCACGTAAGCATTTGTTGGGATTATGTAAGTACGTTTTTATGCAATAAAATTAGTGTTTTGCCATTTTTGGCAAAAATTCGAAAATTCAAAATGGCCGCCATTTTTGGGGAGGGGAAAATTTTTTAAAAATTACCAAGAGTACAATGCTCAGATACCCTGTGGGTCGAAAATTTTGACGAAATCGCTCTATCTCACACGGTTAAGGAGATAGAAGCAAATTTGTGTTTTGCCATTTTTGGCAAAAATTCGAAAATTCAAAATGGCCGCCATTTTTGGGGAGGGGAAAATTTTTTGAAAATTGCAAAGATTGCATTCCTTAGATACCCTGTGGGTCGAAAATTTCGATGAAATCGCTCTATCTCGCACGGTTAAGGAGTAGAATTTTTAGATACCCTGTGGGTCGAAAATTTTGCCGAAATCGCTCTATCTCGCACGGTTAAGGAGATAGAAGCAAATTAGTGTTTTGCCATTTTTGGCAAAAATTCAAAATGGCCGCCATTTTTGGGGAGGGGAAAATTTTTTGAAAATTGCAAAGATTGCATTCCTTAGATACCCTGTGGGTCGAAAATTTCGATGAAATCGCTCTATCTCGCACGGTTAAGGAGTAGAATTTTTAGATACCCTGTGGGTCGAAAATTTTGCCGAAATCGCTCTATCTCGCACGGTTAAGGAGATAGAAGCAAATTAGTGTTTTGCCATTTTTGGCAAAAATTCAAAATGGCCGCCATTTTTGGGGAGGGGAAAATTTTTGGAAAATTGCATAGATTGCATTCCTTAGATACCCTGTGGGTCAAAAATTCTGTCGAAATCGCTCTATCTCTTACGGTTTCTGAGATATTAGCAAATTACTCAAAAGTAGTACTGAAAATACACAATGAAGTACCTAAATGGCTATTACTCATGTACTGACAAAGCTATCAGTCCCAAATGCAATACCAAGCGAGCTATGGACATAACAATCTTGTATTCAAAATTGTAGTAAAATATCTTTAATTATTTTGGCTTAAATGCACGGAAACCAATGGGTACTGAAAATAGCTGTACTTGAGTATTACTCAGTAAGCAAAAGAGGTACAACAGCCAAAAGCAATCCCAAGCAAGCTACTGACCCAATAAGCCTGCATACCAAATTTGGTGACAATAGCTCTAATACTTTTCCTTTAAATGAGCGGAAACCATGCGTGACGCCGGACATCGGACGCCGGACAACGGACATCGGACGGCGAAAAAAGCAAAAATAATATATCCACCCCCCAGCGGGGTGGACATAAATACCCTGGGGTAATATTAACTGACAAGTCTTAGGCTTAACTTTTGTTTTACAAGCTTGCCTAAGTTAAGCCTGATTGTACAAATTATAATTCTAGACATATATGTATATAAAAATTTTAAAAAGTCAACAGATGTGAAAAGGTCACAGAGTCATGGGAAAACAAAAACAAAATACATCCACCCTACTTTTATAGAATTATACTTGAAATTTGATGATCTGCATTTTTTGACAGCATTATTTCCCATGTAAAATCATTTTTAGTCACATTTTCACCAATACATCAGTTTTTAAAAAAAAAACGAAGATGAATAAAAGCAAATATTCACAATATTTCCAGTCTTATTCATAGACAAATTCACAGAAAATACGAAACATGGAGACACTATTGTTTAAAAATATGTACATGTAACAAATTGTTTCCTCTTATGAGGTATTCTTTAAGAATGTAGATGAATTCACAGTTTAGTACAAAAAGAATAGTATAGAACCATTTTCATCTGAAATTTACTTTAAAATAAAACAAGCATTCTGACGCATGCATTTATCTCCCGCCATATAAATTAGATGTACTAAAGATAACATATTTTAACAAGGTGCTCTAAATGTAATACTTTTCAAGTTATAATTGATTTTGTGCATGATTTCATGAATTTAATCCATTAAAAATTGTTTAAAAAATTCATTAAAAAAATTTAGCATGTGAAAGCTCTCCAAAATGTAGGTGAATGAGTTATTTGAGAAATATTGGCTATCTGCAATACTTTTAGTGATAATAGGCAGTTACTCATTTTGAGTAGGTGAATAATTAGCTACGGGTCTGAAACTTCAAGTGAAAGCTCTTCCAAAAGTAGGTGAATGAGTTATTTAAGAAAAATTGGATATCCCCAATACTTTTAGGGATAATTCACATTAGCTACGGATCTGAAAATTCACTAATTGAAAGCTCTCCAAAATGTATGTGAATGAGTTATTTCAGAAATACTGGCTATCTGCAATACTTGTAGAGATAATTTGCATTTACTCATTTTGAGTAGGTGAATAATTAACTACGGGTGTGAAACTTCACCAAGTGAAAGCTCTCCCAAAAGTAGGTGAATGAGTTATTTGAGAAAAATTGGCTATCTGCAATACTTTTACAGATAATTCACATTTACTCATTTTAATTAGGTGAGTAATTAGCTACGGGTCTGGAACTTCACCATGTGAAAGCTCTCCCAAAAATAGATGAACAAGTAATTTGATAAAAATTGGATACCCGCAATACTTTTAGAGATAATTAGCATTTACTCATTTTGAGGAGGTGAATAATTAGCTACGGCTCTGAAAATTCACCAAGTGAAAGCTCTCCCAGAAGTAGGTGAATGAGTTATTTGAGAAAAATTGGCTATCTGCAATACTTTTAGAGATAATTCACATTTACTCATTTTCAGTAGGCGAGTAATTAGCTACAGGTCTGGAACTTCACCATGTCAAAGCCCTCCCAAAAGTAGATGAATGAGTTATTTGAGAAAAATTGGCTATCTGCAATACTTTTAGAGATAATTCACATTTACTCATTTTCAGTAAGCGAGTAATTAGCTACAGGTCTGGAACTTCACCATGTGAAAGCCCTCCCAAAAGTAGATGAATGAGTTATTTGAGAAAAATTGGATATCTGCAATACTTTTACAGATAATTCACATTTACTCATTTTCAGTAGGTGAGTAATTAGCTACAGGTCTGGAACTTCACCATGTGAAAGCCCTCCCAAAAGTAGATGAATGAGTTATTTGAGAAAAATTGGATATCTGCAATACTTTTACAGATAATTCACATTTTCTCATTTTGAGTAGGTGAGTAATTAGCTACGGGTCTGGAACTTCACCATGTGAAAGCTCTCCCACAAGTAGATGAACGAGTAATTTGATAAAAATTGGATATCCACAATACTATTAGAGATAATTAGCATTTACTCATTTTGAGTACATGAGTAATTAGCTACAGGTCTGAAACTTCACCAAGTGAAAGCTCTTGCAAAAGTAGGTGAATGAGTTATTTAAGAAAAATTGGATATCCCCAATACTTTTAGGGATAATTCACATTTACTCATTTTGAGTAGGTGAGTAATTAGCTACGGGTCTGGAACTTCACCATGTGAAAGCTCTCCCAAAAGTAGATGAACGAGTAATTTGATAAAAATTGGATACCCGCAATACTTTTAGAGATAATTAGCATTTACTCATTTTGAGGAGGTGAATAATTAGCTACGGCTCTGAAAATTCACCAAGTGAAAGCTCTCCCAGAAGTAGGTGAATGAGTTATTTGATAAAAATTGGCTATCTGCAATACTTTTAGAGATAATTCACATTTACTCATTTTCAGTAGGTGAGTAATTAGCTACAGGTCTGGAACTTCACCATGTGAAAGCCCTCTCAAAAGTAGATGAATGAGTTATTTGATAAAAATTGGATATCCGCAATACTTTTAGAGATAATTCACATTTACTCATTTTGAGTAGGTGAATAATTAGCTACGGGTCTGAAACCTCAAGGTAAAAGCTCTCCCCAAAAGTAGGTGAATGAGTCATTTGAGAAAAATTGGATATCTGCAATACTTTTACAGATAATTCACATTTACTCATTTTGAGTACGTGAGTAATTAGCTACGGGTCTGGAACTTCACCATGTGAAAGCTCTCCCAAAAGTAGATGAACGAGTAATTTGATAAAAATTGGATATCCACAATACTTTTAGAGATAATTAGCATTTACTCATTTTGAGTAGGTGAATAATTAGCTACAGGTCTGAAACTTCACCAAGTGAAAGCTCTTCCAAAAGTAGGTGAATGAGTTATTTGAGAAAAATTGGCTATCTGCAATACTTTTAGATGTAATTCGCATTTACTCTTTTTGAGTAGGTGAGCAATTAGCTATGGGTCTGAAACTTCACCAAGTGAAAGCTCTTTGGGATAGCTGCTCTGCAGAGATACCCTGAAGATAAAAAATTTCGTTGAAATCGCTCTATGTAGCACGGTTTTCGAAATATTAGCATTTTTGTGTTTTGCAATTTTTGCGCAAAAATTCGAAAATTCAAAATGGCCGCCATTTTTGGCAAGATAAAATTTTTTTGAAAATTGGCATGGCTACTCCGCAGAGATACCCTGTGGGTCAAAAATTTCGTCGAAATCGCTCTATCTTGCAGGGTTTTCGAGATATAAGCATTTTTATGTTTTGCAATTTTTGCGAAAAATTTGAAAATTCAAAATGGCCGCCATTTTTGGCGAGACAAAATTTTTTTCAAAATTGGGATAACTACTCTGCAGATATACCCTGTGGGTCAAAAATTTCGTCGAAATCGCTCTATCTAGCACAGTTTTCGAGATATAAGCATTTTTGTGTTTTCCTTATTTGGAAAATTATTAATGATTAATTAATCATTAATTACTCGGCCATTTCTTGACCAATCAATGCCAAAATCTAATGATTTCCAGATTTTAATAGAATGAATGTATTTGCCAAGTTTCAGGTGAATTGATAAAATTCCTTTCAAGTTATCATCCGGACAAGCTTCCCCATCGAAAAAAGACATTTTTGGTCATGTGACCTCTCTGATTGGTTGAAATGTCACTGCAGCATATTCAAAAAAATTCCCCAAGGCTACTGCCTAAACCTGCCAAATTTGAAAAGAATCCGCCTAACGGTTACAGAGTTATAAGGAAAACAAAATGCGGAGCCGCCAGAGCCGGCGGAGCCTGAAGGTTTCCCATACACAAACAAGCGTCCCTTGCGGGACGCTTAATTAATAACAGTTAATGTCAAAAGGTTATTTATTTTCAGTGATCACTTTCAAAATCAGACATGGCTAGAAAAGTGTGGGGGTGGATAGTCCCCAGATACAATTGTCCTCTGAATGGCTAGACACTGCAGTGAACAACAGGTAACGTCCTTAATTTCTGGTTGTTTTAAAAATATACCTGGAAAGTTTTCTTCACCATTTAATCCAAAAATTGTCAAATACAGCATCAAACTGCTTCAATTAAGAACTATTACAAGCAAAAATTTTCCTTTAAAATGATAAAAATATCACATTTTACAAAATAGGTTTCAGTATAATCTTGGGAAAACTTGGAACATCAACATGGGATCTTTCCAAAATATTCTAAAAATTGCCATATTATTGGAAAGGAATTTAACAGTGCCTCTATTCATTTTTGCCTATTAACATCCAGCCACAATAAAGAAAATATTACATATATTAACTTTTTTTGTGATATTATAACATTTTACTTTCCTCTGGTGTACACAGCATTTTATGTAATATTTTATAATATCCACAACTAATTTCATTAAACTAAGGGGAAATCTAAAATTGCAATAAAATGTCATCAAAACTGTACACATACCATATTTTTTACTTCAATAATTATGAATGCTTAATGTATGATATTTCCTTGCAAAAATAGTTCCTCAACATCTAATTTCTTGTGTTTTCAACACTTAAAATAATTATTTGCCAACACGTTACAGCTTTATTTAAATAAAAAGCACCAAAAAATAAAATGATTTCCTTTAAAAAGTGTAAATAATTTTTTTTTTGAATGAATGAATAAAAAGGTAGAGTCAAAAATAGATTCACGCAGTTCCAACAATCCCCATTTTCACCCACCTTAAAAGGCTTAAAACAATAGTTAAGAATATATTTTCACATTAAAAATTTATGATTTTGTATATCCATATGTATATTTTTATAAAAATTAAGCATGATGTGTGTTATGCATGAAAATATATATATTTTTGCATTTTTATCATGTTGAAATCACTTCCTGGTTTAGATCTACGTAGATTTGTTTATCCACATACATTTTCCACGAACGGAACTCCAATAAGGCTTATTGCTCACTTGATTTTGACCCCAGGCCTACAAAAAAGATAGGGTGATCATCCCACCAATTCATGCACTAAATAAATAAATAAACCTGAAACAAACTGTGCCCTACAGCTTGAACACAGGCAATAGTCAAAATTAATCAAAATTTTTGACATTTTTGACTCCCCAGAGCACAATTTTGACCCCTGGGCTACCAAAATAATAGCGTGGCCAGATCTCTGCCATAGCAAGCTACCTGTAAAGTTTAAAAGAAATCCCAAAAGAAATGTGGCTTGTAGGTTGAACACAAGAAAATCTCTACGGACACGGATGATGACCCTGTATGATCTATGTGTCCCCACTTTTCGGGGATACTATTAAGTAAATATGAAGGTTTTATTAAAATCACCTATTATCATCTATCGGCCTCTGTAGTCAACGGAACTGAACTATGGGAGACGTAAGAAAGTTCGGTTAAGTCGGATTTTCGGATAATCGAGGTTCGGACAAGCGAGATTCTACTGTACTTTACAAGTGTGTGGTGGTTGAATAAATTTGTTGTATCTAATTTACTTGTTTGGTCTAGTTAGGTTTCATACTAGGTTGTGATTGTCCATTACCAGGACCGACATGAAGAAGTTAAACTATGACAAGTTTGTGGTCTCCACATTACCTGGGCAACTATCCTTCATTCTAGGTTGGTTGCAGGTGCTAGTTGTCCTACTACCTGGGGGCTCATGAGTAGTGTAGGTCAAGGTCCCCAGTGTACTCCCAAGGTGGGCTGTTACATATACTTGCGGAGAACTTAATGTAGACTTGTTTTATCATATACTTTATTGATATTTTAATTAAAAAGCACGATTACTACAGTAGTACAGGTGACATAAATTTAAATCATCATGAGCACTAGTTGGACTTAATACAGAATTATACTCAGATTAGCACATTAGGACCACTCAGGCTTCGTCTCAGTGTTAATAAACAACAATCGAACAATAATTCTGTACAAAGTCCGCCAAGTGATGGACTATATTACCATATGCTAACATGACGGTGATGTGAGAGAGTTTCTGATTGACTTAGCCAGCAAAAATACCATGCTAAATATTATCACAAAGTTGTGGCTGTTACTTACGGTTATTGTTAGCGTCCTAAAAAATCAAATACAACACAAAAAAGTAATAAAAACATTTATTATGGACATATCATGTTAGAATAGGGATACACCTTTGTGATCTAAACCAAGAATTCATGCTCTAAATTTATGTAGAACATGGATTTTTATGGTATATCCCTATATTCTAACATGACACGGCTGTGTTTGTGATTTGGATTGGTCAGGAGCTATGGTAAAACCCCTATCTACATGTTGGCTGTTCTGATAACAACCCTCTGCAAGAATAATGGATGAAACAGCCTTCATAAAAATCGTTTTATCACCAAATTTATAATTATTAATAAGATAAAGATATTTTGTCATATTATAGACCGAGTTTCTGTCCCGTCGCCAATTGCTATTGATATACTGATGGACACAATGGCGAGGGACAGAGCTCACATGTACTTGTTTTCTGTGTAAATTTGAACTATTGGAAATTATTGCATTAACCTTAAAAATTCTTTGATACATCTACATAGCTGTATCTAGGTTACAATACATATGTTGTTACACTAAACTACTTTTACAAGCCAGGAATTTCTTTTTTGCAGATAGCAGTGCACTGTTAAAGGTTTGTTTACATTTTAATAATAGGATGAACTATACACATACCAGTAGGATAGGCATTAAATATTAGTGAACGGCACATATACATAGCTCAAAGAATGTAAATAACAGTTTATATTTCAGAAATTATGTGTACAAATATGCCGTTCAAAATTTACACAGAAAACAAGTACATGTGAGCTACTGCTCAGCCAGTGAATTTCGTCACCCCAGTGAAGTTCGTCACCTGTATTTTATGACAATATTAAAGAGTTTTTACTGTCCAGTTACGGCATTTATATATACCTTGCCATTGAAAGAAGCTATTTCATTTATTTAAATGTGAATATTGCCTGTTCTTGAGTGTTTTTATGGCAGGTGACGAAATTCACTGGCTGAGCACAGATGTGGTAACCGCGGCGATCGACCCTATCGGGATCTAACGCCGTGGTTCCTCCCCATTTAAAAGTAGAGACTTCAAAAATCGTACAACCTAGCCATTCATTGACTTGTTAAATGCATTTAAATGAAATATATATTCAACAAATAAATACTTTGTACTTAACCCTCGGTAAATATTCACATATTTCTGTATAACACCTTATATTTTTATATTCTCTGTCCGCCATTGTTTACCATAACTAAAATAATTATTTTATATTTGTAGCCGTTAATATAAACCTATAACTCACCCCATAATGGCCATATATGAAACCTTACTGCAAATTGGAGAATTTTTTTTTAAAAATTAAGAGGACAAATACTGTTACCTAAATATTATTTTCTTTACAAATATATAGTACAATAATCTATATAAATGACATTTCTATGAGCAAAATTTTTAAAGATACAATAAAGAGCACCTGCAAATTGACTAATTACTTTAATTAGTATGTAACACGAAAACTCCAAAGTAAATATTTTTACTTATCAAGTCTTCTGAAAATATATTTGGCTTCAAAATAGGTTTTGAGATCAATTTGTAAGAGTACATGGGTTAGCATGAAGTGGGTCGATTCATGAAGTGGGTCATTTTTTTCAAGAAATTATACCAAAATAAATCTTTGTTGTATTCCTGTATCATAAACTTTTGGGGAAAGTTTTACAGTACTTATTTACATTACAAAAGATCAGATTTGGATGTTTTGATGTCTGTTCAATTTAATAATTTAAGTTATTAAAAATGAATTTTATTGCCCTTCTCATAGGATGAAAAATCCTGATTGCAATTACATCATGGCACATTCACAAACCAAATCTATTGATCATGCATTTATTGCTATTGTCTTTATTGTGAACATTTTTGTGAACTTTTAAATATAATAAATCCAAGAAACACATTGATATGGTCAAAATATGAATATGGGAGAGATATTTTGACTAAAAAATCGACCCACTTCATGAATGTTTGGTGCAGATATTTTTCAAAGATTTTGTACAATTTTACATTTGAGAGAAGAAAGTTATGAACAATTTTTGCATTATGTAGCTGCTCTCACTTTCTTCTGTATGTCTGCCAAATTTTATGTTTCTAGCCAGTCTACTTTTTACATAGCACTAAAACACTTGAAAAAATCTACCCACTTCATGCTAACCCATGTACTAGAGAAAATAAAATCATACATTTTAATAGCATGAATACCCCATGGATCACCATACAAGAAATAAAGTCATACTTGAATCTAATATAAAATCTTCGGGGTCAAGGATGGACTGCTAATGTTTTCCAGTAAAAGGAAATTATTTCATTAAATTAGAATTAAAATTACTTTTTCATTACATTTTTGGTATTGATACATCATTTCACATTCTAATCCTTCTGTCTAAATATTAAAGTTATTGTTTGATGAACTACTAAAGCTTTGTATGTTCATGTACCATTTGAAAGTCAAAACCTAATACAATAAACATAAAACTTTGCATTTGTAGTACACCCAGTAAAAATTGTGATAAAAATTTAGTGACCAACTCCAAAGTAAAATAACTACACTTTCAAATATCAAAAAAATCCTGGAATTAGGAATTATAGAAATCCAAGATTTAGAAGAAATCACATATGAACGGCAATAAATTCTAACCAATCAGAATTTCAACATGGAGAATGAAAACTGTAAATATTGTTGCTAAAAGTCATTATATTACATTATACATGTAAAACAGCATTATTGGACTGGATATTTAAATATTATTGCAAACTTTTTCTTGTGTCATCGTTTCACATATAGTTCTGATGGTGAGTAAGCCAATATTTGAAATCTCTACTTTTAAATGGGGAGGAACCACGGCGTTAGATCCCGATAGGGTCAATCGCCGTGGTTACCACATCTAGCTGAGCAGTATGTCCCTCGCCATTGTGTCCATCAGTATATCAATAGCAATTGGCGATGGGACAGAAACTCGGTCTAGTCATATTAGAATAACACCCTCCAAACAATGGTATACGCAGAATTTTGAATGGTTTGAGGTTATAAACCACTCAGACTGCGTATACAATGGTTTGTCAGGCGTTATTTCTAGTGCAAAATGTTGTGACGAGCAATACAATCAATTATCGCCCATACTGTTCCTGTGTGTCAGATCACAAATGCTCCAGAAGAATACATACCATGTTTCATCGTAAAAATGCTACGTGCAGATATTGTGTCTGACGCTAAGATTACAAAATCATTGCATCTAATTCCTAAAATACACTCCATCACCGGTTTTGCTTGTCACAGTTTACAAAGTGGTACTATTATTTACCGCACGTGCCAATGGCTCCAAACTCTATGTTGCTAAACCTCGGTACAGTCAACACTTTACCCAAGATGATTGTAACGTTTTTCAATACACTTAAAACTATAAGAATGTCGTATTTAATATATGCTATAAAAATTTTTTCAGAACATCACATTACATTGACATATGTTGTAGTGATTTTTTTTTCCATTTTTAAACATAAATAGTTGAAGTGTACAACATTTGTTTTTTGGCAACTTAGAACGTAAACAATATATAGAAAAAACTATTAAAAAAACTAATTTAACAAATGGTCGTATCATAATGGATCAATATAAAATTCTTGATGAAATTCAAAATGTTTACAGCAACCTATTCAAAAATTGTGATGAAACTTTGAATGACAAAAACATTCCAAATCTATTAAAACCTCTAAATTTCAACAAAATAAATGATCCAGATCTTGGGCAGGCAATATCAGTTGAAGAACTAGCAAATGTATTAAAAAAATGAAGAATGGGAAGTCTCCAGGAATTGATGGTATAAGTGTGGATTTTTAAAAAGTTTTTTGGATTAAGCTGAAATCTTTTTTTACAAATGCCATAAATGCCTGCTACAAAAAAGGTAAACTGTCATATTCACTGAGACAAAGTCTTATTACCTGTCTCCCAAAGGGTAACAAAGATAGACAGTTCTTAAAGAACTGGCGGACAATTGCATTACTCTGCGTAATATATAAAATGGCATCAGCAGCTATTGCTGAAAGAATAAAGCCTTATTTAGAAAATTTGATTTCTAAAAATCAAACGGGATTTCTAAAAGGAAGATACATTGGAGAGAGCACAAGGCTAATTTATGACATAATGCATTACACTGAAACAAACCATTTGCCTGGTTTATTAGTACAAATTGATTTTGCAAAGGCTTTTGATTCTCTGTTTTGGAAGTTTCTTTACAAAGTTATGGACCTTTTTGGTTTCAATGAAGATCTAATCTCCTGGATAAAACTTTTTAATACCGATACAGGCTTTTGTGTTACAATGTGGCAATTTATCCAAACCAATATCAATAATGAGAGGCTGTAGACAAGGAGATCCCATTTCGCCATACCTTTTTATTTTATCAGCTGAAATTTTAAGCCTTTTGATTGAAAATACACCTGAAGTAATTGGAATTAACACTGGGAAATATTCTTTAAAATAACACAGTTTGCAGATGACACTACACTCTTATTGAATGGTACCGTTTGCTCTCTGCAGGGAGCACTAAATTTACTTGAAGTCTTTGGATCAATTTCTGGCTTAAAAACTAATTGTGAGAAAACTAAAATAATATGGATTGGTTCCAAGAAACATTCCAAAGAAAAGCTAGATGTTACCTCACATTTAAAATGGGGAGAGACAGAATTTACTCTTTTAGGAATTAACTTCTCTACAGACATCAATAAGATCCCTGAAATCAATTTTAAAAATGCAATCTTGAGTGCACAAAAACTAATAAGATACTGGCAATATAGAAACCTCACCCCTATTGGAAGAATTGCAGTTATAAAATCACTGATACTGCCAAAATGTAATCATCTTTTCGTATCTTTGCCTATACTCCTGAAAGGTTTCTCAAAGAAATTAATACATTAATTTTTGGTTATCTGTGGGCAGGTAAGCCTGAGAAGATAAGTAGGCAAAATCTATTCAAAAAATACCAAAATGGGGGACTAAAAATGATAGATATATATAAATTTGAAAAATCTCAAAAAATGAGTTGGTTAAAGCGAATTGCCTCACAAAATGATCGTGCCTGGTATAAGCTCTTGACAGAATCTGTAAAAAATATATGCAATGTTACCTCTCTTGGCGGGGAATGGTGCAGCAGTATTTTGAAAAAAGTTAATCCCTTTTGGACTAATGTTCTTCGAAATTGGATGCTAATATGTGAAAGTAACACAGTTACTTGCAACCAAGACATTCTGCACAGTGCTCTTTGGTTTAATAAACATATAAGTGTAAATAAAATCTATTTCCCAGATTGGTCTGCCAAGTCCATCAGCACTGTTGCTGATATAGTGGACTCAACAGGAAAAGTAATGGATTTACACCTATTGAAAAAAAAATACAATATCAGGATAAATATTCTTAACTATTATACAATTAAGAAATCAGTTAACAAGTTTGTAGAATCACATAAAAAAGGAGAAAATTTCGAAATTATAAGACCTTTTATTCCATTCCATTCAGAAACGCTTTATAACTCAGGAAAGGGAAGTAAAACCTTTTACACAAAGTTGATTGATGTAAAAAAAGCCCAACAAAACCATCATGAAATAAAATGGAATTCAAATTTGTCAGGCACCAATCATTGGGAAGATATCTACAAAGCCTGTTTCAGATCTGTTCCTGATAATAACTACATATGGTTGCAGTATAGAATATTGTATAGAATTTTGGGAACAAATGAATATCTTTATAAATTGAAACTATCCGGCTCCAATCTGTGCAGACTCAGCAGCTTAAAACCTGAATCCATTGAACACTTATTTGCTCACTGTAAAGAAACTACTCTTTTGTGGAATAATATGAAAAACTGGTTCTTCTCAAAAATATCATATAACATTGAATGGACTGTAAGAATAAAAATTCTTTGTTACACTAAGCAGGATGAACATTTTTGGCCAATTAATTTCATCCTTATAATATAACCAGGCACTATATATTTAGTTGTGCACACAAAAAAGGAAACTTAACATATTTAGCTTCAGAATATAATAAAGAAAAGATACGAAGAGCACAAAACTCTTTCAAAAATTAATTCAAAAGACAAAATGTTTTCTAAAAGGTGGCAAATGTGGGAAGGTATTTTTCAAAACATATAATTAGCAGTAATTGATATTTCATAATAGTATATTTTATGTTAAAGAAATGCAAATTCTTATACCAGTAAGCCAAGGGTTGGATGTATGAAAAGAGATAGTTCTAAATATATGCCATATCCTTGTTTGTAAAGAAAAAGGTATTTTGATATATTTAGACTAGAGTTTTACATAGTTTTTACAGTTAATTATCAGGAAAATGTCATGTTACACAAGTGTTTATTCCAAATGATGTTATTATGAAGTGTACATTTGTAATGTTTGAGAACCACCTCACTTCCTGTATTGTTATATGTATTTGATGTTTAAAAAGAGAAATAAAAAAAAGCTAAAAAAAAAACTTACTGGACCTGGTAACCCTGGCTTTTGAACAGGACTTAAAACCCCGTCTTTGACCTTTGGACCTAGCTGATTATGGAGATGTCATAATTAAAATCTTCATTGTACATTGTGGATTATATGTAAACAAGGCCGAAAGTGTTTTGGTACCCTAGCGCCAGTGCAAAGCCATCAGAGACACGAGTAGTGCACGAGAATTTACGAAAGTCTGGTGACACAAAGAAATTCCAACTCAGACACATCCCACAGCTGGTCTAGAACTCAGACGGTCATCCATCCAAGTACTAACGTAACCCATTGCCACTCAACTTCAGTGAGCAGACAAATAGTCATCACACTGCGCCACAGCTGATGAAAGTCCAGAGACAAAAAAAAGTGATTCCAAGAAGTGCAAGCTCTACCAACACTCGTGCTTAAAAATATACAGTACAAAATGTTTTCTTGAAAGTTTTTGCACTACATGTTTCATCAGTTGAGATTTATATGAAATAACAAGTTTATGGTTTGTTTACATTGGAAAGGTTGATAATGCTCTCAGCTTGGTCTCAGCAGAGAACCTGTTTGTAAATATAAACTTTAGACTTGGTCTCAGATGAGACTAAATTTCAAATCTCAGACTATTTTCTGTCTCAGATTTAAAGCATCGTTGTGAATATCAGTCCAGGGGTTCCTATAATCATTTTATTATTTTGAGGTATTGTAAGTTTTAAATAGTAAAACATGTCAGCCATGCAGTTTATTTTGTACATCTATGACAAAACATTTGTTAATGTACTTTCAACTCATATCATGAAACTGTATGTAACTACATGTATATGTAGTTTATGTAGTTTAAGCCTCTTGTGTCTAACGTCGGAACACTTTTGCTTGAGAAAGAGTTGCTGGTAACAGGATAAATTTTGATTTAAAAGCTATGAGATGATCACATAATTATTTGTAATGAAAGGGTCTCATCCTAGTTATAAACTGTTGTTACTGAAAGAGTAAAATGCCATTATTGATGCTGGATTAATGAAGCTCCTGGTGTAAAACTTTGCCTTGGTGTTAAAATTGAAATATTTATTTTTATCATATTTTGCTTTATGCAGTATTTGTATTAAGGTTGTAATGCAGTACTAGTTTGTGGCAACCTTATTATATGACAAATACATTAGGGTGCTGGTAAACAGACTTGTTTCCCATGTCTGAGGACCCAACATTAAGTCAAAAAGATGGTAGCTGCTTACTGATGTCTGACAATTTACAGCACAGAATCTGGACCAATTAGTAGACATTTGTTTCTATGCCACTAAAACTCTCTGTTGCGATGTAACCCATATAATCGGTGGGAAGTTGATGTTAAACCCAACTAAGCTAAAATGTACCATATGAATTGTTTGAAAATAATTTCAAGTTAAAGATGTTTCAATAAAGTATTTTGACATATGAGTGATTTGTTTCTGGTTTTATTGTCATACAAAGCATTATTTTAAAAAGGTGTAGTTATAAACTTATTTGCCCATGTAGTCAGTAATATTTAATCAATTTGATTAAGTAAAACTCATCTAATTGGGTTAACAAACCTACTTATAGCTCTTACCAATGAAGTCAGTTTGGGTAAACATTACTAAACAACTTACATTGGCCTTACCAAATTACCAACTTAAGTCAAGTAACTAACCTACTTGGTTAGACAAACAAAGTCATCTGGTAGAACAAACCAATGACTTTAGTTATAGTAACCAGCATGCTTTGTTTGTGGAACCTTCTTAGTTTGTTAAATCTTACAAAGTTTCTTTGTTTGACCTACCAACACACTTGGTTAATATAACCAACTTGATTGGTCAAATTAGATAATGTAGGATCAACCAACTTTTCTTTGTTAGACCAATCAACTTTTGTTTTCAGTGTACCTTCATTGATGTAAGAAACTGTGTTGAATTGGATGTAAAACCCACTAAGACCTTTGTAAGAAACTTTTGACCAACTTTGTAGGTGCTTTGACAATGACAGCATGAATCTGTAAGAACATCAGTCAGGTTGTTGAGAATTGGTGAAAGTTGTGATGACCCCCATATAGTGTTTAGTGCATGTATATGTGAGATTTGATTCTTTAGAACAAAGCATGTGCATGAGGAATATATTTATTAGTTATAGACTTGTATGAGGGATAACAACTCAAATTGTTCCAACTTGAGGGATGAACTTGTTGCTTGTGATTGGTTAATTATTGGTGTCATTGGACACACCTACCACAAAACGTGGCTGCACCAACTTAACATGAATATCCCACAGGAAATCATGTAGGCCATAATATAATTTCTCTAATTCCTAGATGTTTAACTTTTGGGCAGCTGTTGAACTTAATGCGAAAATGTATTAAATTTTACTGATCTTTCAATTTATTTATTTGTGGGACATGATGGCTGATGAAAAAGACCCAGATTTGCACTGGAATATAACTTGTGAAGAACTGTTTTAAACTAGTTATAACATTGCAAATATTTCACCACATGTCCATGTATTATCTGCCAGTCACCTAGTGAGTAACACTCACTTAGAAACAAAAGTCTGTGGGTTCACCCCCAGATGCAGAGAGAGATATAGTGGCTCAGATGACCACTTAAAATTACAGTGTTCTGTTATTGGGTTCTATTCCCAGGGGCAGGCTTTAAAAACCCCACTATGTATGTATGTTGATAAACTGCTCCTGTTAAAGTCAGTTACTGGGGAGCTTGGGCTGTACTTGTGCAATGAGGATCGGTCAAATAGTGCTTTAAGTGTCCTAGTAAAGAATATTTTGCAGTGAGAATAAAATAAAATACTGTATTTGTCAAATTTGCTTTTGGTTGGCCTTCCCATCTGCGTAATTGCATGGGTTTAACTCTTGCATATGTGATCTCAGTATTGAATCAAGAAATAAAACACTAATGACTACTGTCAGTAATTTATCTGCCTTGTTTAGTTTTTATCCAAGCTTGCACAATGGCTGAGATGTGGGAATCACTAGCTCCCTTTTCTTCTCAATTTGTTTTGGTGCTTCACCCATTGTTTTAGTACACTAGTGCTCCCAAAATTTTTGTTTTGCTCTTCCTAGATTCTTGTAATAGTGTCCAAGATAGCATTTTCTATATTATCCTAGGTTTAACTTTTTAGTTCAAGCACCATGTAATCTTGTACACTTTTTCACAAAATCCTTAGACATTCCTCTTGACCTTTTTTGTTTTCATTGCAATGGTACATTCGATTGCCTATAACTCAATTAATGTTATATAGAATGTCTTGTATCATTTACACATGCTCGGTAAATAGAATCAAAACATTACCTCTCTATTGTTTAAGTACTTTCATACAATTGCCCCTGAAAAAAATCATCTCCACATCCAATCTTCTATTGATTACCCTTTGCCCTTTGGGGCAAGGGGTCCTATTCTGGAGTCAAGAGTAAACTGGCATGATGTAGCATAAAGCGTAGAATAAACACCAACATAATATAACTCCAAAAATTATACAAACACTGATTTATAGTCAAAAGTAAGATCAGGTACATCAACTGAATACATATAATTTTCATCAACCATACAATGGTGGAAAATCAATCACAATACTTTTTCAGTCTATTTTTTTTCTTTACCGTATCCTTAAAATGAAGTTGAGAATGAAATTTTCGGAACCATGCATTTTTTGTAAACAAAATTCTCAACCTGGAAAAAGTTATTGTTTTTTTTTCTTCTTCTGTGTTTTTTTTCTTTTTTTGAATTTATGGACTTTACTTTAGCTGTTTACTTTTTACTCGGTATTTTTGATTGGCGGCGTGAAGTCACATGATTTTCGAACGGAAAGTCCGATTTTGACAGGTCTTTACAGTAAATATATGTATTTTTTAATGCTAGTGGGCCAAGTTATTTAATGCATAGCATATAAATTTAGGCTATTGCAATATTAAATGTATTTGACAAGAAATAGGTGTTGTTTTTATCAGTAAAGAAGAGGTTTGCAAAGTTCCCTTGTCCCCGTGCACTGCGTACCGGTGTCCAAAGTGGACATCCGGTATTTTTCATCCTACACCTACCCAAGTTGGGCACCTACCTTAAACACTGAACAGGACAATCGACATTGATACTAAAACAAATAGAACAAGTACTTATACTGCCTTGCTACCAATCATCGCCGGGTACCAATTATCGCCAGACAGAATTCCAACAGACATAACTTGACAAAAAAGTACATCCCAAGTCAAGTAAGTAAGGTAAAACTGTTTCCAAAGAGAATAGAACAAATGCACAACAAGTAGCTTTCCATATATGTTGCAATTTCTGAAATATCAACGTTTTATTTATTGGTGGCGATAATTGGTACTGCCTTGCTAACAATTATCGCCGGGTACCAATTATCGCCACCAATAAATAAAAGGTTGATCTTTCAGAAATGCCCACATATTTGGTAGCGATAATTGGTAGCAAGGCAGTAACAGTAATTTAAAAGTCTACAGTGAAAAGTAGTTGTCAACAGGTTTTAATTTTGTCCAAAAATGCATATGACGAACTTGGGTAGGTGACGAACGTGGGTAGCTGAGCAGTACCTATTCATTTTTTTGTAGTGCAGTGAGATCTTGTTGTATTTCTTGACTTGTAGACATCACATTTAATAATCACATTTGTTGTCGACCTGTCGACTAAAAAGTAAAGTTCATGTAGTTGGTTTTGTAGGCGGGTTGCCTGTAACCAACCCGCCTATTAGATTGATGTGTCCGATGTCCATCTGTCCGTCCACATTTTTCGTTTCCGGACTCTAACTGAAAAACGGTTTGTCCGATCGAATTCAAACTTGACAGGGACATAGATCAACATCATAGCTAGGTTCCTTTCGATATTGGTGAAATTCCGTCCGTTCGTTTGTCCGTTTGTCCATCCGTCCATCCGTCTGTTTGTCCACATTTTCGTTTCCGGACTCTAACTCCAAAATGGTTTGACCAATCAAATTCAAACTTGACAGGGAGATAGATCACCATCATAGCTAGGTTCCTTTCGAAATTGGTGAAATTCCGTCTGTTCGTTTGTCCGTTTTTCGTCCGTTTGTCTTGTCCATCCATCTGTTTGTCCACATTTTTGTTTCCGGACTCTAACTCGAAAACGGTTTGACCAATCGAATCCAAACTTGACAGGGAGATAGATCACCATCATAGCTAGGTTCCTTTCGAAATTGGTGAAATTCCATCCTTTCGTTTGTCCGTTTGTCTGTCCATCCGTCTGTTTATCCACATTTTCGTTTCCGGACTCTAACTCGAAAACGGTTTGTCCAATCGAATTCATACTTGACAGGGACATAGATCACCGTCATAGCTAGGTTCCTTTCGAAATTGGTGTAACTCTGTCTGTTCGTTTGTCTGTTTTTCTGTCCGTTTGTTCGTTTTTGCTCCGTTTTTCTGTCCATCCATCTGTCAGTCCACATTTTTTTTTCCGGGCTCTAACTCAAAAACGGTTAGTCCAATCAAATTCAAACTTCACAGGGACATACATCACCATCATAGCTAGGTTCCTGTCAAAATTGGTGAAATTCTGTTCGTTCGTTTGTCCATTTTTGTCCTTTTGTCTGTCCATCCATCTGTTTGTCCACATTTTCGTTTCCGGACTCCAACTTGAAAACACTTTGTCCAATCGAATTCATACTTGACAGGGATACAGATCACCATTATAGCTAGGTTCCTTTTGAAATTGGTGTAATTCCGTCTGTTTGTTTGTCCGTTTGTCTGTTTTTTGTCCATTTTTCTGTCCATCCGTCTGTCTGTCCACATTTTCGTTTCTGGACTCTAACTCGAAAACGCTTTGTCAATTCAAACTTGACAGGGAGATACATCACCATCATAGCTAAGTTGCTAAGTTGGTATAATTCCGCCCTTTCGTTTGTCCGTTTATAGCATAGATACAATTATGTAACCTAGATTACAAGTTTTACGTTTCTTAGCACGTCTTACACGTTCACCTTAACTGGGTAACCTAACATTTCTTTCCTTCTTTTCTAAATGTAATTACAGCAGTTGCTAATCTTATTTCTGCCTGCGCAACCCGCCTTTTGGGGCATCTGTGACCCTCTTGTTTTATATTGATAAATGATGTCATGTGTGTGTCAATTCATATTGGTTTTCGCAATTTAGTTTTATGCTATTCTAAACTTCATGAAATTATAAACACCAAGCTACCTTCCTTAAAATGACAAGTGTGTTTACCTTTGCCACAATAGGGGATTAACGTAGATGTGTTTGAATACCAGCATCATTTGTCATGTATGAGTAATCCGTAGACAAACTTATGTGACACCTATTGTGACAGGCTGGCAGCAGTACCAATCCCATCATAAAGATTTCCAAAGTAATGGCTATAACAGTTAAATACAAGATGTAAAATACTTTCAGTAGCTCTTGTTTATCAGATTGAATATTCAGATCTTGGATCAAAAGTTAATTGTTGTCAAATATGATGTAAATATGAACCATCATTTACTGCATTGTGCTTTCATGTTTGTATATTTCATTCAGAAAGGTAAAATTATTAAGAATTTAAGAATTGTTAAAAAATGATTATATGAAATATTTTTGGGGATTAGTGAAAAAGTATGAAAAAATGTATTCAAATACTTTTCAAAAAGTTTTTCCAATCTTTTGAAATGTATGGTTTCTTATTTATTTTCGTATTCATGGAAATGAAAGGTATTCATATTCGAATACTTTTGAAAGTATTCGTCCTAGGCCTGTTACATACTCTGATTTCTTTTATCAGTTTGGCCAATGTTTTAATCTGTCGACCTTACATTTGTCTTATTTACATTTTGCTGTTGACCTGAGCTTTTGTCCTTATGTCAACCTCTAGACTGCCCATTACTATTATCAGTATTATGTGTATGGGTGAAATAAAGACATATTTATAAACACTAGGACATGACTTTTCACCTGTTAATTTGCATATTTCTATGTCCGTCAGGGGGATTCTGCAGTTCAGCCCAGAATATTTCTTACCTTCAGCTTTTTACCCCACAGCCCTTAAGGGCTGTCGGGGTATTGTTTTCACCCATGGTGTCCGGATGGGCGGGTGGGCTGGCAGCGGGAAAAAGTTTGTCCCGGCTATATCTCGGAAACCGTAAGGTGTAGGAAGTTGATACTTGGTAGGGACATTGGTTAGGGGGTGTAGGGGTGCAACGTCCTGGTCTGACCAGGATTTGACCTTTGAGTCTTTGACCATGCCATAGTGATCTTGACCTATAAATTCTTGTTCGGGCTATATCTCAGAATCAGTGAGGTGTAGGAAGTTGATACTTGGTAGGGACATTGGTTAGGGGTTGTAGGTGTGCAGCATCATGGTGTAACCTTGATTTGACCTTTGACCTTGTCGTAGTGACCTTGACCTTTAAAATCTTGTTGCACCATTGGGTCTGTCTTTTGATGCAGATTAAGCACTGTTAAAGTCATATTAGAATTCGTTAAGAATTTTACTTTTACAACTTCCCATTGTAACAGATGGAATTTCATCAAGTGGGCCACAGATAATGCTCCAACACCACACATAAGCATTCATTGAATGTATTACCACTTCTGTATGCATGGTAATATTCAAAACATCTAAACCATAATTCGGCCATGCCAGATGTAGATAAAGAGTACATGCATTATCTTTCTCTTAGACATTATTTTCTCTATTTAAACATTGTTTGGACCTTTACATAATTGACAGTGCTCTGAAAGTATCCTAAACTTTGTATTGATACAGTACTTCTATATCTCATGGTGTTAAAAATATTTCCCCAGGCTGTGGGGTACGGGCATCTCTGATGCTATTTTTTTGCTATTGAATTGTCTTGTTTTAATACTTAATCTTTACATACATTTTCTTTCTCTCGGACATTGTTTTCTCTAATTTAACATTATTTAGAAGTTTATAGGACTTACACTGCTCTGAAAGTATCCCAATCTTTGTAATGTTTCACTACTTGTATATCTGATGGTGTTGAAAATATTTCCCCAGTCTGTGGGGCACGGGCATCTCTGCTATTTTTAATGTTACACCGGTTGAAAACAATAACAATACCATAAATTTGAGAAAATATCTTGCATTTTTACTTTAGATTCACTGAGAATTAAGTTTTTCAACTTCAAAATATCTCTTGAATACATATTTCCTGTTTCTGGTATGGCTCATGTACACTCAAGATTAATTTTCATCACATCGGTGCAGGTGTTCGAAATCCTGGATTTTATTGCATGAATACATCTTACCCAATGGACAATTGCTATACCAGTGCAGCCATAAGACAGAAAAAGTCACTCTGTGATATACACCGGCTGGACCGGTCTAGTAGTGTGCATTCGCTAGGTGGCGCATTGTACTTCCTGTCTGGACAGCGTGACATCACAGCATCTTTGTTTGGTGTGTGAAGACATTTTTTTTTGTTAATTTGTACACATTGTGATTTTATTTTTATCTAATATCAACATATTTGTGTTCCTTATATATCATGGCCTCTCCAAGACAAAAGTGCGGGTATATTGGGGCTGTTTCTGATGTACAGGTTAAATGTGAGAGATGTCAAGACAACGGTATTGGGACAGATCCGTGTGTCCTCAATAAAGACTGTGAGATTTGTGATAGCCTTACTGCTGAGCAGAAGATCCATTTTGCAACAGCCACATACAAGTCCCCACAAGGAGCACAAGAAGATTGCTAGCCCTTCTCCCTCCCTGGTGCACCCAATTTTGGTACAAGTGCTAGGGGAGGTTGAGACTGACAAGATTGCCAATGGTATCACCTGTACTAAGAGGAAGGTAGTCTATGTTAAGATGTCATCCAGTAAGGAAGTAAGCAGGAAGAAACCCAGCAAACCTGCCAATGATGACCTGTGAAGACACCAGGCCAAAAGTGGTCCCATAGTTTGCCCAGCTAGAAGCCGTGTTACTAAGCAAGACCTTCTCTGTACCGGTTGAACCAGTGAAGCAGATGTCTTCTATTGTGACTACTGAGAGGCCCTTCATTCCTCCAATTCAGACTGCTACCTGTTTTAGTGCCTCACAGACAACTGGACTGGTCACACAGGTCTCTAGCAGTAAGCCTCAGCCTCCTACCGGCAAGCTCATTGTCAGCTTCTGGACCAGTCAACCAGCCTGCTACTGTTGCCCAGCCTCATGTTCCCAGTGTGATGCCTGTGGTCCAACCTCCTGGTCAGGCCACCAACTTCCACAATGTTACCGATGCCAATATTAGGCTAGATGTTCAGTTCACCGAACCGGGTGGTCAGGCTGTTACAAGCAAAGAAGTCCCTGCCTTCTTTGTCTTTGACTGGTACTTCTCACTCACATGACCCAGACTCAGCCCATGGAGGAAGAGGGAGAGGTATCTGACCTCCATGGAATCTGCTATGCCAGAGCAGGATTTAGACCAACTCAGTGAAGAACAGATTTACTTGGAGACTATCAGAGGAGTTCATGGGGTGGAAACAAGTGCCAGAGTTCGGGTTCTCCTCTTCTTCTCTTGTTGATAACACCTTTGTTGGTACCAGGACTCGGCCAACCGGCAAGGTCTCAGTTTAGCTACCAGCAGATGAATGGTTATGCAGGAAGATGCAGAAACTGAACATTACCTTCACAGCAGGCTACACTTCCTAGAAGGCTACACTTCCCGTAGTTCTGAAACCTCTGGACTGTCCCCGAAAGCAAAGTGATACAATGTGCATGCTGAGGAGTTCTCCAGATCCAGAGTGCACTGTAGACTAATGAGACTCCTTCACAAGAGTTGCTAGACAGTCACTACCCTCAGCACCAACATCCTTGCCTATACCCCAGGATACACTCAGGAAATGTAGTCTTCGACTTTGTAGGCTACCAGTTTGACTTGAAAGATCGCAAGATCAGACCCACCTTAGGGCGCAGGCAGACCTTAAATGCAAAGGTACAGGCATTGTTTTCCAAGCCAACTTGCCTCGTCAGACATCAGATGTCCCTGATAGGGTTGTTGACAGTTACAGAAAAACAGGTCCACCTAGATCATCTTCACATGAGACTTATACATTGGCACCTGAAAGGCAATTAGTGTATCCCAAATCACTAGAAAAGGTGATCTCTATCCCTAAGTCACTCTACCATCACCTAAGTGGTGGCTGCAAGAAGAAAATGTGCTTCCAGTCAACCACTACACCCACTCAAACATGCTCTGCAAATCTTTACAGACGCATCAAAAGAAGGGTGGGCGCTCACTTAGGGGAATATACTGCAAGGGGAACCTGGTCCCTTCCAGAAAGGAAGCTACATATAAATTACCTGGGGATAAAGATGGTCTTTCTAACCCTAAATAAGTTCCAAGACCTCTGCTTTAACATATTAGTTCTCATAGCCACAAACAACACCACATTGGTTGCCTATATAAACACAATGGGGGAATGATATCAGGCCCATTATGTGCCCTGCTATGGAGAATCCTGACCTGGTGTTCCAGGAAGCAGGTGACTCTCAAAGCCTGACACATTCCAGGCAGGCTGAATGTTAATGGTGTAGAAGTTGCAAGACTACTCATGCAGGAGAATTATTCTGATTGCTCCAGGGTGGCCCAACATGCCCTGGTTTTGGGACCTAGTGGCATGTCAAACAAAATGCTGTTGTGCCTGCCATATCTTTTGATTCAACTGTTCAATCAGATTCGTCACAGGGATCTGCAAAACCTGAATCTTCCTGTTTGGCTCCTAGAGCCTTAGCTGTCTAGGGGCAGGGCTTCTCTGAGGCAGTGGCAGCACTAATTGAGGCTCCTCAAAGAG
Organism: Sabellastarte sp. h YS-2021; assembly: GCA_964017235.1. Taxonomy (NCBI): domain Eukaryota; kingdom Metazoa; phylum Annelida; class Polychaeta; order Sabellida; family Sabellidae; genus Sabellastarte; species Sabellastarte sp. h YS-2021. Next base: position 75,565,771 of record OZ024929.1, on the reverse strand, counting down.
TCTCAACCAGATCAGTCTATGATCAAAGTAGACCAATTTTACAAAGTGGGGCCACAGTAGTCAGGTGGACTTCAGGGCGACCCAGATAAAGTCCATAGCCAACTTGCTGCTGTGTCTTTTCCAGGAAGTTACAGCGAAGTACTATTGATGGCTACAGATCATCCATTGCGGACAAACTGGGAAATTCAACCATTAATGTCAGTAAAGATGAAAATCTGTCGTCTCTTTGATAGTTTCCACAGAGACAGGCCTAAGGGAGGCATTCCCTCCTGGAACCTTTTCCTAGTGCTACACCAGCTCATAAAGGCTCCCTTTAAACCCCTTAAAGAAGCGTCTTTGAAGCATTTGACCTTCAAGACTGTCTTTAGGTTCAGAGAAGCACCAGAGTAAGATCCAATTCCATGCTTGCCTTAAGAACATCAGACACCAGTCAGACTGGTCCAAGGTGTCTCGTTACCTTTCCGTAATTCCCCCAGCTTTCTTTCCAAGAACCAGCTGGCCAAAGAAGGTCCGGACAGTGTGGCCCCGGTGGTTATCCTAGCCCTGGGTAAGTTCTTGAAGGCTGAAGGCTGAGCGCTACTTTTTGGATAGGACCTCAGACAGGACAGGGAGTTGGTCTTTGTCTTCTTCAAGAACCTCTTTGACAAAGATATATACCTCCTGCCACTATCTCCTCATGGATCAAGCAGACTCTGATCCTATGCTATGAGCTCTCGGACCAAGAGTCCCTCATCAGACTAATGCCCATGACGTGAGGGACTTTTCAGTCTGGACTCCTTACAGCAGCTGTTATCAGCTTGCCATGGGAAGTCGCATAATACCTTCATACAATTTTATCTGAAGGATGTGGCATGGGCTGATTCAGAGCTTTTTCATCTGGGCCCAGTAGTGGCTGCTCACCAGATCCACCAGTAGCCCATTTGACTGGGGAGATTTGTATATGTTGTATATACATCTAATCTAATCTAATGTGGACTTTTATAGCGCTTAATCTGCATCACTGATGGATTCTAAGGCGCATCTAAACATAAAGCAAGGCAGTTAGCGTTAGTCAAGGGACATAGCCAGGTCGTACCAAGGAGACACAGATGTGACGGGGGAGGCTATGGTGGGTAGGCTTTTGCAAACAGGTATGTTTTAAGCTTCTTTCTGAAGGAGGCAACTGATGTTGCACTGCGAACATCTTGAGGGAGGTCATTCCAGATCTTAGGAGCATCAAAGGCAAAACTATGGCCAAAATGTTTGGCTGACTTAAAGACTGATGAATGGAAAGGAGGAACTGTAAGGTATTGACGATCTGGGTGACTATGCCTAGTACTATAGGGACAACTACTAAAAGACCAGAACGGTTTGAAATAAGAAGGAGAACCACTATGCAAAAGTTTATACACAAGTGTTGCGGTTTTGAAAATACAACGATACTTAACAGGCAACCAGTGGAGTTTCTGTAGAATGGGTGTAACATGAGCATACTTTCTATGATTTGTAACAATACGAGCAAGGGTGTTCTGAATACTTTGCAATTTGTGCTGATTGAAACCGGACAAACCTGAACAGAGAGTTACAATAGTCCAGATGACTACTAAACAAGGCATTTGCAGCAAGGACTGCCACTTCAGAAGTGAGATACTTCCTAATTCTACAGAGGTCACGCATCTGAAGGAAGCACGCTTTGCTAGTCCTCTTGATATGCTCAGAGAATGAAAAATCTGCATCAAACCACACACCTAGATTTCTGACAGAATCAACTGGGTGAAGGAGGCTACCAAGAATGCTAGCAGGAAAGCGAGAGGAAATCTTCAGACATTGAGCCTTGGAACCAAAGACAATAAACTCAGTTTTTACCCCACAGCCCTTAAGGGCTGTTGGGGTATTGTTTTCACCCATGGTGTCCGGATGGGCGGGCGGGCGGCGGGAAAAGAGTTTGTCCGGGCTGTATCTCAGAAACCGTAAGGTGTAGGAAGTTGATACTTGGTAGGGACATTGGTTAGGGGGTGTAGGTGTGCAACGTCATGGTCTGACCTTGATTTGACCTTTGACCTTGCCGTAGTGACCTTGAGTTTGAAAATCTTGTTCAGGCTATATCTCGGAAACCATAAGGTGTAGGAAGTTGATACTTGGTAGGGATATTGGTTAGGGGGTGTAGGTGTGCAACGTCATGGTGTGACCTTGATTTGACCTTTGACCTTGCCGTAGTGACCTTGACCTATAAAATCTTGTCCGGGCTATATCTCAGAAACTGTAAGGTGTAGGAAGTTGATACTTGGTAGGGATATTGGTTAGGGGGTATAGGTGTGCAACGTCATGGTCTGACCTTGATTTGTCCTTTGACCTTGCCGTAGTGACCTTGACCTATAAAATCTTGTCTGGGCTATATCTTAGAAACCGTAAGGTGTAGGAAGTTGATACTTGGTAGGGATATTGGTTAGGGGGTGTAGGTGTGCAATGTCATGGTCTGACAAGGATTTGACCTTTGACCTTGCCGTAGTGACCTTGAGTTCGAAAATCTTGTCCGGGCTATATCTCGGAAACCGCAAGGTGTAGGAAGTTGATACTTGGTAGGGACATTGGTTAGGGGGTGTAGTTGTGCAACGTCATGATCTGACCTTGATTTGACCTTTGACCTTGCTGTAGTGACCTTGACCTATAAAATCTTGTTGCACCTTTGAATCTGTTTTTTTGATGCAGATTTAGCACTGTTAAAGTCATATTAGAATTTATTAAGAATTTTACTTTCATAACTTCCCATTGTAAGAGATAGAATTTCATCAAGTGAGCCACAGATTTTGCTCCAACACCACACATAAGCATTCATTAAATGTATTACCACTTCTGTATGCATGATAATATTCAAACCATCTAAACCATAATTGGGCCATGCAGGTGTAGATAAAGAGTGTTGAATTTTAGTTTGCTGATTAATGCTGTTATCTTGTTATTGAATTATCTTGTTTTAGTACTTCATCTTTATATGCATTATCTTTCTTTTAAACATTATTTCTCCATTTAAACATTGTTTGGACCTTTATATAACTGACAGTGCTCTGAAAGTATCCTGAAGTTTGTACTGGTACAGTACTTCTGTATCTCATGGTGTTGAAAATATTTCCCTAGGCTGTGGGGTACGGGCATCTCTGATGCTATTTTTTCAGGGTTGAGCTTCAATTTGCTGAGAGACATCCACTCTTGGACATCACGAAGGCAGGCATTTAGCTTGGCGAGAGCCGAAGAAGCATTTTTGTGGGAGAGATGGATGTATAACTGAGTATCATCCGCATAAAAATGGAATTTAATATGCGGGTGGAGGCGGATAATTTTACTAAGTGGTGTTGTATAGAGTGAAAACAGTAACGGACCCAGAACAGAACCATGTGGGACTCCATAGATGAGATTGGTTAATTCAGATAGTGTGGAGCCTATCTTAATGGCCTGGCAACGATTTCTTAAGTAGGAAGCAAACCACCTTAGAGCTGTTCCACCAAGACCAAACCAGGATTTAAGGTAACCAAGGAGAATATTATGGTCTATAGTGTCAAATGCGGCTGATAAGAGCTGTGGGTTCACCGCGTGCCAGACAGAGATGAACCTCGTTTTTTATAGACAATAAAGCAGTTTCCGTGGAATGTCCTGGCTTATATACTGACTGATGAGGATTGTCCAGTTTGTTGTTATTAATGTGTGACGTTAGCTGCCTGGCAACGACTTGCTCAACCAACTTTGACAGGAAACAAAGACCAGACACTGGTCGATAATTCTTAAGGTCATCTCTGGGAAGGGAAGCCTTTTTATGAGGGGGGTGACAACCGCCTTTTTGAAAGAATTTGGGAAAGATCCTTCAATGAGAGAATATTTACCAACTTGGTAATGGAAGAGAGGACAAAGTCAAAGTCAAAGTTGGGGTTTAACGTCCCGTTCAACAGCCAGGGTCATATTGGGACAGGTCCTCAGCATTGCCACTTGTGGGACTCGAACCCACAGAGGTGACAGCCTATGATTAGATACCAAACTTGCTAACCACTAGGCCACCGAGGACCTTGGAAGAGAGGAGGATATTAAGACAATCCTTAAGGAGGAATGTTGGTATAGGGTCTAGTGAGCAAGATTTAGTGGGGGATTCACTAATACACTTATAGATCTCGTCTTCAGTGACAGGCATAAAGGCATTGAAAGCAGGAGGCACCGAATCCGGTGCATCATTGAAAGAGCCAGAAGTAGAAAAGGTGTCCCTGATTTTGCTTATTTTATTGGAGAAAAAAGAAGCAAACATGTCCGCGAGGCTTTTGTCTGAGCTATGAGCAGGCAGGACAGTCTCAGAGGTGCGATGCAACACCTTCCTCAATGACTGCCATAGCTTCTTGGGGTCACGACTATTTGCAGTTATGAGATTTGTATAGTATGAACCCTTGTCTTTATTGGCCAGTCGATTACACCAGGCAATTTGCCTGCGGAGTCTTGACCTATTCAACTCTGACTTATGTTTCCTCCACCTTCGTTCAAATTGCCACCTAAGAGATCGAGCCATGCGATACAAATCAGACAACCACTCATCAGACTACTGTTTAGCCTTGCGTGAAATGATAGGAGCATGCTTGTCAAGTACCTGACTGTGTAACACCAGTTATGTACTGATCATAAAGTTCTGCAGCAGTACCTTCAGGGGACCGTACAAACGGTATATTATTAAGATCAATTCTGAACTGGTCGATATCAATCCTGTGGTACCGTCGATAAGAGACCCATTTGTCGAGGCTGGTTGATGGGTGGGAGAAATTCAGTTGGCATCTTATGGCAGCATGGTCAGAAATGAAATCTCCAACACTAACATTGCGGACAAAATCTGAGTCACAAGGAGATTTCAAAACATCCAGAGTGTGACCCAGTAAATGAGTCGGGCCACTGACACTTTGAACCAAACCACAACACTGAAGGATGTCGTTAAACCTGGACCTATCACCACACTCAATATCCAGATGGACATTTATATCGCCACAAATGATGAAACTGGAACCAGGAGGACGGTACACACAAGCCGCAACAAAGCTATTATAATCAGACTTGAACGAAAGTATGATAATTTCAAATGACCTGAAAACTGGTGAAGAGACAATACTGGGAGAAAAGATTTTTCTACACAGAAAACCAACACCACCTCCCCGACCAGTACACCTTGGTTTTTGGATGAAATTGTAATCAGCCGGTGTAAGAGAACTCAGGAGGCCATCAGTATCATTTGGTCTGATATGAGTCTGATATGAGTCTCAACTAGACCCAGGATATCTAGGTCGCCACATGTAGTTATATATAGTTATGAAAAAAATTAAAAAAATATGCTTCCTTCGGGAGGTTTATTTCCTGGGACTGAACTCATACCTCTGTACCTCAGAGCACGTCTGTTTAAAAAAAGGGGGGGGGGGGGGGGGGGGGGGGCGTGATATGCTGCTGGAAGCCCAGACACTGGCAACTGACTAGGAGGACCCTCTAGTGTCCTGGTTAAGGCCAACATTGTCATTTTGAGTTCTATCACAGTCCCTATCACAGTAACTGACTGATCCATCAAGTGGTAGTTATTCTAGCAGTTGTCCTTTGGGTAAGATGTAATAACTTAATGTATGAAATTAGTTAATACCTTACCTAATGAACAGTAAAGCCCTCCCAACCGACCCCGCTATCAGCTGATTAGGCGTCTAAATCGGTTTAGACAACAAAAAAGATACCATGATTTCATGCTGTCTAGACAGGAAGGAAGTACAATGCGCCACCTAGGGAATGAACACTACTAGACCAGCCCTGCCGGTTTATATCACAGAGCGACTTTTTCTGTCATTTGGCTAGACCAGTCACGCCAACTATTATAGCAATTGTCAATTGGCTAAGATATTAACTTACAAAAATATGGAATTTACTTATTAAATTTGAAATTTTGTTTGGTTTTAAAGCCCAGGAAACCAGTTATGATTTTTAAAACCGGTCCGACCACTTCCACTAGTCTCTCTGATGGCTTTGCAGCTCATGCAAGCAGTCTGAAAGACTTTTCACCCTTTGTTTGTAATCTTGTTAACCTTTTTCAGCAACTGAGTTGAGACTGTCTTGGACAAGGTGAAACCTCCCACTATGGCTGCTGTAAATGTACACAGCACAAGTGCTGCCACTGAAAACCTCAGCAGACATGATATGTTACATTGGGTAAATGATTCTTTGCAAAGCAACTTCGTCAAGATAGAAGAATTGTGTTCAGGTTTGATTTAAGTTTTTATTGTATTTATATTTCTTCCAACTGACTAATGCTATAGGTCTGGCGCAAGCTGGTCCACCAAACATCAAAAAATATGTCCTAAATCTTCTCCAGTGGAACCACCCTTCATGTTGCCCCGAGATGCTAGGGGGCAAGTGCTTTCCATACTTGCCGGGTGGCTAGTGACATCACTTCATCTTTTTCATTTGGATCATTGCAGTAAGATGCTTATAAATTTGTGCTTTTCAAAAGTTAGATTTTTTTTGTCAATGTAAGTGTTATATTGCAATATATTAGTTCTCCTGTGCTTTTACACGACATATCATCTTTGGGATAGAAGGAAGGGTCGTGCAGCCACATCATCGCCATTTTCGACACACATCAACGACAAACCAGCTATCTGCTCACTTCACCAGACTAGAAGCTGTTTTAGCCTGGGTGGTGGGTGTTAGTGGGTGCTCTCCATGTTTTTCAACCAAAAAGCCTGTTTTCTCGCCTATCAGGGTTGGAGTATCTCATTCCCCCCTCCCCTGTTAGGGTGGGGTGGTCTGGTCTGTACTGCTCCTTTCATTTTACAGCCTACAGCATTGGCTACCCTGAGGTCTCCTACTATCCCTGTCTAGTTCCCCAATTCAACCGATTTGGTGGACCCAGAACTGAAAGCTTGGGGTTTATGCTACCAGGCGGAGTATGATGCATACTCCAGTGTCAACAACTGGACCGCCAGACCAATCCCTGGAACCTTTTATTGTGGCTTCATTGGGTAGTGCAACCGGTCTGGTTAGCTACCAAAAAGCCTCCTCAACAAACTTTCGTCCCTGGCCCTGTCCCTTATCAACCTCAGATTGCCAGATCTGCTATGCTTTGCACCCTTACAGCAACCTTTCCAACAGCCTTCTTAGGCCTTACCTACTGGCTCTTCCATTACACTAGGGCTAGCAGTTGGGATACCGCTCCTCAGGTCACAGATGATAAGGATAAATCTGATTGATCTCTACCCAGACCAGGACTCAGACCTGCAGGCCTTATATGATACTCCCTCTGACCGGGCACTGGTCTCGCTTGAAGATCTCCAGGAATTGCCTTCTGGAGACAATACCTGCCATCAGATCCTACATGAATAGGTCTTTTATCCCGGATGATGAATATGTCTGCCCCTCATGAAAAGATATCCTCTGGACAGATAGCAGGTCTCAGCCCACCAGGAAAGTCTCTGTTGCCATTCCAGCCAGGCAGACAAAAGTCCACACAAGGTTGAAAAGGCTTGAAAAGAATTGACCTCTTTTCAGCAGAATGTGAATTTGGTGCTAGGGAGGTTCATGCAGCCTATGACAGACACCCTCTTGGTGCAGGTTGCCAAAATGACCCTTTTCTGTTGGGATTCATACCTGGAATACCTGAGTCAAGCCGGATACTTGGTTTTCAATCAGGAACAGCCCTCTTCACCCCTCAACTCTCTTCCCTGATGTAGTCATCGCTAAAGCTGAGGAGGACATCACTAAATCATCAGCTGATGCCCGTCCCCACCCCAGTTTGTGTTCTGGCAGGGGCGGTCACAGCATGCAGCAGACTCTATCAACTCAATCAAACCAAGTGGTCCAGATGCAAGAATGGAAGCATGGCCCAGTTTTTGGCAATAGAACCAACTACACCAGGGGCAGGAACAGGGGATCTGGTGCTCCCAAGCCTGGCTTCTTAGAGGAAGGGGCAAACAAAACAAATGACAATTACAGTGTCAGTTTCATCTCCCCCAAGACTGCGGAGTGTACTGACTTTTTGCATAAGAATGTTGTTGATAAGTGTTTTGAAATGTTAAGATATTAAATTCATTGAATACTGGTGATTTGATCGAGCGTGGCAAACATTGTAAATTCATGTATGTTGTAACTAATTTACTTAATGTGTATTATCGAGGGCATCCACAAAAGAAAGGAGCAAGATTGGCAGTTTTATCCAAGGTGTTTTTTTCCGCCTGTTTTTTTCTGGTTTTTCCCGTCCCGGAAAATATAGGTTTTATCCACTTTTGGACAAAACCGGATAAAACCCCCTTTCTTAGCTAAAAATAAATAGGTTTTATCCACTTTTAGACAAACCTGGAAAAAAAACTTTCTTAACTTTTAATTAGAAAAAAACAATCAGAATTATTTCAAATTTTTTTTAAACTTACCCTGTAACATATTGCAAGAAGAAAGAATTGACAATATAATTATTTTTAATTTCTGGAAAGCTACACTGTTATAAATTTATTTACTTAGTATGTCCATGCAGTGCTTCTCAGTACAAAGCAATGACAGTAAAACATTTGAAATTATACAAGCTTTTCAGTTGTGTTTGCCCAATAAAAATGAGCTTCAAACTTTGTTACTTTATTTATAGGTACAAGAATTGCACCCAGTGTACCATTTTCCATTTTGTTCAAGTCTGACTTCCAAGACATTACAAAAGTATCACAGGACAAGAAAATATATTACAAACCATATTGTAAACTTCAACAGCTATAAGCTATGTTTGAGTGACATATTTGATGGCCAGGAATACTGGACATAATTGCAATTGGGCATTTAGTAGCTGGTGTTTATTACAGCAGGTATCAACTACAATAAACTCTGGGTTTCATAAACCCCTCACGATGAATTTTTATGTCAATTGTTTTGTGAAATAAAGTCTTATATAAAACAAAAGGCAAGGGCATTGTAACACCCTCTGCCTCAAGAATCATTACACACAATATCTCTTGTCACTGGAAATATTAATTCCTAATAAGGTTGACACATGTCACACCTGAGTTATTGACAGATTATGGAAACAGTGAAACAAAAGATGACAGTCTGTACACCCAGCTGGAAAATTTGTTAGGTAGCTATTGCTTTTACTATGTCCTATAATTTCAGTCCCTCAGTATCACTCTCTCGTCACTTTATGTTTTTAATCTGCCTTTTTACACTGAATAATTTAAAATATTACAGTAATAGTCACTGTTTTAACTGTTTAAATGATAAACATTGATCCTGTATACTTTTTACTTTTTTAAAGTAACTTATCTGCTATATAAGGCACTTTATGCCCTATTAAATCTAATGAAGGTAAGTTTTTATGTCAGCTGACTTGTCAGTCAGCTGACATTATGTCATCACTCTGCGGCGTGGGCGTACGCGTCCGCGTCCGCGTGAACAACTTCTTCTCCAAAACTACAAGGCCTAGAGACATGCTGTTTTTTTTAAAAGATACCTTATCTATCGAGGATGAAAAATTGTTCAAGGCATGCAAATCTGTCTGTTCGTCTGTTTGCTAGAGACATTACAAGGGGGGTACCCCCACCAAAAGTGTGAAAATTTCAACTTTTTATCACAATTTTCTCAGTGACTATTGCAGGGATTTCTCTCATATCTTGCATATATGTACTAGGCCAGAGGTAGATTCTCTTGTGTGAGTATGAGACCTGGATCTGTCTTACTTTTTTTTTAATAAATTTTTTTAATAATTTTTAATGCATTAAAATTCATGAAATCATGCACTAAATCACTTATAACTTCAAAAGTGTTGCATTTACAGCATTTTGTGAAAATATGTTGTTCAGCTACTTTTTTCATAGCTACAATATGGTGAGTAAATTGGGTGTCTGTCTCAATAGCTAAGTGAGTAATAGCTACTTTTGGGCTTTTCAGTAACTTCCATTATGAGTAAAATAACTTGTAACTTAAAAACTATTGCATTTAGAGAATTTCGTATATATATGTTATTCAGCTACTTTTGGGCCAGCTATAACATAGTGAAATTTCAGACCTGTAGCTCATGGCATAGCTGAGTAATAGCTACTTTTAGGTTATCACTGTTGAGTAAATCGCTTATAACTTGAAAACTATTGCATTTAGAGAATTTAGTATAAATATGTTATTCAGCTACTTTTGGGTCAGCTATAACATAGTAAAATTTCAGACCTGTAGCTCATGGCATAGCTGAGTAATAGCTACTTTTAGGTTATCACTGTTGAGTAAATCACTTATAACTTGAAAAGTGTTGCATTTACAGCATTTTGTGAAAATATGTTATTCAGCTACTTTTTTCATAGCTACAATATGGTGAGTAAGTTGGGTGTCTGTCTCAATAGCTAAGTGAGTAATAGCTACTTTTGGGCTTTTCAGTAACTTCCATTATGAGTAAAATCACTTGTAACTTAAAAACAATTGCATTTAGAGAATTTCGTATAAATATGTTATTCAGCTACTTTTGGGCCAGCTATAACATAGTGAAATTTCAGACCTGTAGCTCATGGCATAGCTGAGTAATAGCTACTTTTAGGTTATCACTGTTGAGTAAATCGCTTATAACTTGAAAACTATTGCATTTAGAGAATTTCGTATAAATATGTTATTCAGCTACTTTTGGGTCAGCTATAACATAGTAAAATTTCAGACCTGTAGCTCATGGCATAGCTGAGTAATAGCTACTTTTAGGTTATCACTGTTGAGTAAATCACTTATAACTTGAAAAGTGTTGCATTTAGAGCATTTTGTTAAAATATGTTATTCAGCTACTTTTTTCATAGTTACAATATGGTGAGTAAGTTGGGTGTCTGTCTCAATAGCTAAGTGAGTAATAGCTACTTTTGGGCTTTTCAGTAACTTCCATCATGAGTAAAATAACTTGTAACTTAAAAACTATTGCATTTAGAGAATTTCGTATAAATATGTTATTCAGCTACTTTTGGGCCAGCTATAACATAGTAAAATTTCAGACCTGTAGCTCATGGCATAGCTGAGTAATAGCTACTTTTAGGTTATCACTGTTGAGTAAATCACTTATAACTTGAAAACTATTGCATTTAGAGTATTTTGTTTCAATATGTTATTCACCTATTTTGGGGTCAGCTATAACATAGTGAAGTTTCAGACCTGTGGCTCATTTCATAGCTGAGTAATAGCTACTTTGAAGTTCTCACTGTTGAGTAAATCAGTTATAATTGGAAAACTATTGCATTTACAGAAATTTGTGCAAATATGTTATTCAGCTACTTTTGGGTCAGCTATGACATAGTGAAATTATAGACCTATAGCTCATGGCACAACTGAGCAATAGCTATTCTCAGGTACTGACTGTTGAGTAAATCATCTATAACTTGAAAAATATTGCATTTGGAGTATTTTGTTAAAATATATTGTTCACCTACTTTTGGGTCAGCTATAACATAGTGAAATTACAGACCTATAGCTCATGGCATAGCGGAGCAATAGCTATTTTCAGGTTCTCACTATTGAGTAAATCAGTTGTAGCTTGAAAACTATTGCATTTACAGTAGTTTGCTTAAATATGTTGTTCACCTACTTTTGGGTTAGCTATAACATAGTAAAATTTCAGACATGTAGCTCATTGCATAGCTGAGTAATAGTTCCTTTGAGGTTCTCACTGTTGAGTAAATCAGTTGTAACTTGAAAACTATTACATTTAGAGTAATTTGTTAAATATGTTATTCACAGAATTTTTGGTCAGCTATAACATAGTGAAATTGCAGACCTCTATGTCATGGCATAGCTGAGCAATAGCTACTTTCAGGTTCTCACTGTTGAGTAAATCATTGTATCCACTGGATAGCCGCAGTGTGTAGAGAGAGATTTCACCATTACTGCTCTGATGAAAAAAAATATTATAGCTAGCTTTCTTAAGTTTGCAGTATATATTAATAACCATAAAATGTTGTCTGGGAATATTTTTGGCCTCATTTTGAGAAACAAGATGGCCGCCACAGTGTTTTTTGTCAGTCATGAAAAGTGCTTATATCTCCCTTATTATTGATCCTAGAGGTTTGGGATGATAAACCAACCTGTAGGAAATCATGGGGTGGGAATCTTTTGGTGTGGTCAGATTTGACCTTCAATGACCCCTCCTTCAAGGTCAAACAAGGATAGCCAAACTTAAAAGTGCTTATAACTCGCTTATTATTGGTCCCAGAGGTTTGGGATGGTAAACAGACAGGAAATCATGGGCTGTGAATCTGTTGATATGGTCCGATTTGACCTTGGAACCCTCCTTCAAGGTCAAATGAGGATAGCGAAAATTGAAAGTGCCTACAACTCGCTTATTATTGGTGACAGAGATTTGGGATGGTAAACCATCCCATAGGAAATCATTGGCTCGGAATCTTTTGGTATGGTCAGATTTGACCTTTGGACGCCTCCTTCAAGGTCAAATGAGGACAGCTAAGCTTAAAAGTGCTTATAACTCATTTATAATTGGTCCTAGAGGTTTGGAATGGTAAACCATAGGAAATCATGGGCTGGGAATGTATTTGTGTGGTTAGATTTGACCTTGGACCCCTTCTTCAAGGTCGAATGAGGATATTGCATTTGTAGTATTTCTTTAAATATGTTTTAACCTATTTTTTACACTTAAACAATTACCTTGTTATTTTCCTTCATAATACCATTTACAGGGCACAACTTTTTTATCCTTTTCTTCTGTCAGCTTTGGAATTTCTTTCGAACTTGCTGTTCAGTTACCATTTACTGTATTTCTGTACAGCCCTTTTCCTGATAATTATTCTGTCCTCTAATCACCTTCACAAATCAAAAACACTCAGTCAGCTGACACAGTGCCCGTTCACGGGCACTCTCCTCTGGTTTCTACTTTTGTCCAGTTTTTTTCGGTTTTATCTGGAAAAAAGGGGGGTTTTATCCAGTTTTATCTGCTGTCCCGGAAAAAATAGGTTTTGTCCCGGAAAAAAACCAACCTTGGAAAGGAGTAAGCACCACAATGAACAAGATCAGAATAAATCCTGTGGATCATGCTTATTTTGTAAATCACTTGTGTTACGCTCCTGTTGTAGAAAGTTTCCACAATGTTGTCCAAAATGTACCTGTGGGGGGATGTCTGAAAGATTTCTGGCAAATATGGGCCTCCAACAGTGCTAGCCTGATAGTAGTGTGTTACAACCTTCCCTTCAAGGTCAAACCTCCCTTAACCAGAGACCCAATTTCTTGCAAGTATGGGCCTCCAACGGTGGCAATCCATGAGTAGTGTCCCTTCTGAAAAATGGTTACAACCTTCCCTTCAAGGTCAAACTTTCCCTTAACCAGAGGCCCAATCGTCAAAAGTGGATATGCCAGTCCCCTCAGAAACAGCTACCTGCAGGAGGCTTTGCATTCCCTTTTGGATAAACAGGCCATAGAAATGGTCAAGGTGCAATCGTCTCTGGCTTTCTACAGTTTCCTCTTCTTAGTCCCCAAGCCGAATAACAAGTGGCGGCCAATCCTAGACCTCAGTTCTCGACTTCTGTCATAGTGTCCAGACCTTCAAAGTGGAAGCACCAGAATCAATAAGACTGTCGCCAGAAACAGGAGAGTGGGTCTCCTCTCTAGATTTCAGCGATGCCTACTTTAACACCCCTTAAGTCAGAGCGTTAAAAAGTATGAGGTTCCACTGTCAGAATAGACCTTCCAGTTTACAGCTTTACCTTTTGGCCTCTCCATGGCTCCCATGGAGTTCACTGTAGTGGTAAAGGAGGTCAAACTCATGACTTAAGCCCGTCGCATCTGAATTCATCAGTATCTGAACGACTGGCTCATCCAAACAACAAGTCCCTTCTTGTCCTTTGTCAGTAATTAGGCCGGTTAGTGAGCCTACAAAAGGGAAAATAGGTCCCCAGCAGATCAAATTTCCTTAGGGTACCAGTACAACTTGGAAAATGCTTTGGTTAGGCCCACTTCAGAAATGGCACACCCTGAACAATAAGGTATCTATTAAAATGAGGTAGTTCATGTCTGTAATAGGCCTCCTCACTGCCACTGAAAAGAGATCCCTTCAGGCTGCCTGCATCTGAGGCCCATTCATTTGCACTTAAAGGCAAACTGGCATGAGCCAGAGTCCCTAGAAAAACTAATCCCCATTCCTAAGTCTCTCCAAAACATCTACAGTGGTGGCAACAGGAAGAAAATGTGGCAAACCTCTACACCCACTACAACATGCTGAACAAATCTTTACCGACGCATCGCACATAGGTTGCGGTGCTCACTTTGGAGACTTCACAGCCAGGGGTCCGTGGTCTGTATGAGAAAGCAAACTCCACATCAACATCATGCAGAATTGAAAGCGGTTCTCCTGGCCCTGAACCACTTAGAGCATCTTTGTAGGAACCAGACTGTCCTTATAGCACAGACTACATATCAGTTGTTGCTTTCTTAGACAAGGAAGGGGGTATGAAATCAGGCTCACTTTGTGCCCCGCTTTGGAGACTTCTGTCATAGTGCCACCAAAGGAACATCTTCCTACAGTCTTGCCATATCCAAAGTCAGTTGAACATGATTGCAGACAAGCTTTCTTGTCACAATGAGATTATTCAGATATAATGGTCTCTCCACCACAAGATTTTTGACCAGATTTGCCAAAGGTGGCACACACCCCAAGTCGACCTGTTTGCTACCGGGTTCAAAAAGAAATTTGCCCATTTTTGTGTCGCCAGTCCCGCACAAGGAAGTCTGGGCAGTGGATGCTCTGAGCCTATCATGGGAGGACATGAACACTTCCCTCCAACTCCTCTGATAGTCAATGTCAAAAACAAAATTATCAGCTGCGACTATGACAGCATCGGGATGGTCCAACATGTCGTGGTTTTGGGATCTAGTAAGCCTGTCATCCCAGATACCTTTCTTCTGACCCAGCCGTTCAACAGGAACCTTCCCCATCGGAATCTCCATGCTTGGCTCCTTGATCCTCAACCATCCGAGTCCAGGGCTGAGCGAATTGAGGCTCCTGAAAGATGCTCAACCAGAGCAGTCTATGGAGCAAAGTCATTTTTGTTTGATGGTGCAAATAAAATCAGGTGGACTTCAAGGCATCATCTATAAACCAGATAGCTGACTTCCTTCTGTACCTTTTCCAGGAAAGGAAGCTTTAGCCATCCACCATAAATGGTAATAGAAGTTATAGAACTGCCATAGCTGATAAGCTTGGCAATTCCTCAGTTGAAATAAGTAAGAATGAGAACCTTACTCAGCTATTTTACAGTTTACACAGGGATAGGTCCAAAGGTCACAGGGGCATCCCCTCTTGGAACCTATCTCTTGTGCTTCACCAGTTAACCAAGGCCCCCTTCCAACCTCTTAGGAAGGCTTCTTTGAAACATCTAACCTTCAAAACTGCCTTCCTGTTGGCTCTGCCATCAGGAAAACATAGAAGTGAGATCCATGAGTGGGTGAATAGGAACATTCGCCATTGATTGGACTAAGTTTCTCTTTACCCTTCACCCAGTTTTTTTTCTGAGAACCAACTGGCTGGTGAAGGTCCAGACAGTGTGACCCAAGTGGTCATCCCAGCACAGGTTCCCACTCTGGATAAATCCCTCAAAGAAGATAGGTCACTCTGCCCAGTCAGCACTGCGCTACTACTGGGATAGGATTAATACACCAGAGACAATAAACAACTGGTTTTTGTCTGCTTCAAGAAGAATTTTGACAAGGACATCTCACCCTCTACATTCTCTTCTTGGATTAAATAGTTTGTGCTCCTATGTTACAAACTTTTAGACCAGGAGGCACTACAAGTTCATCAAGTAAAAGCCCATGATGTTAGGGCTTTTGCTGCCTTTAAAACTTTTCAAGGAGGAGTCTCCTTAGAGCAGACCCTTTGCCTTGCCATTGGAAGTCCCACAACATCTTCACTCAAAAAGCCCTTTAAAACCTTTCAAGGAGGAGTCTCCTTAGAGCAGATCCTTTTTGCTTGCCATTGGAAGTCCCACAACACGTTCACTCAGTTCTATTTGAAGGATGTTGCCTGGACTGATTCTGAAATTTATCACTTGGGTCTCACAGTGGCAGCACAGCAAATTTGTCATTGCTGACCACCATTGTTTATTCTTAGCTGCTGTTGTATTTGTATCAGACATTTGAGGAGGTATTTTTTTTAGGCCAAGTAGAAAGTCTTTCTTTCCCCCAGGCCTAGTATACTAACAGGAGAACCTCTCCACTTTGCTGGACTGAGAGTCTGGTAACCGGTCAACCAGTCGGACCCAGGACCTGATAAGGGAGACTATTTCTGTCTTATTTCTCCCTAGAGTTCAAAATTTTCAAACAAAAAAGAGAAAGTGACATCACTAGCCACCTGGCAAGTATGGAAGGCACTAGCCCCCAGCACGTGGGTGCAACATGAAGGGCGGTTCCACTGGAGGAGAGTCAGGACGTCCTTTTTACCCCACAGCCCTTAAGGGCTGTCAGGTATTGTTTTCACCCATGGTGTCTGGCTGGGCTGGCAGCGGGAAAAATTTGTGTGGGCTGTATCTCAGAAACTGTGAGGTGTAGGAAGTTGATACTTGTTAGGGACATTGGTTGGGGGTGGGGGTGGGGGGTGGAATTGTGCAACATCATGGTGTGACCTTGATTTGACCTTTGACCTTGCTGTAGTGACCTTGAGTTTGTAAATCTTGTCTGAGCTATATCTGGGAAATCTTAAGGTGTAGGAAGTTGATACTTGGCAGGGACATTGGTTAGGGGCATGGTATGACCTTGATTTGACCTTGCTCTAATGACCTTGACCTATAAAATCTTGTCCGGGCTATGTGTCGGAAACCGTAAGGTGTAGAAGTTTGATACTTGGTAGGGACATTGGTTAGGAGGTGTATCATCATGGTGAGACCTTGATTTGACCTTTGTCCTTGCCTTAGTGACCTTGATGTATAAAATCTTGTCCGGGCTATATCTTGGAAACTGTAAGGTGTAGGAAGTTGATACTGAGTAGGGACATTGGTTAGGTGAGCAGGTGAGCAATGTCATGGTGTGAACTTGATTTGAACTTTGACCTTGCCGTAGTGACCTTGACCTATAAAATCTGGTCCGGGCTATATCTCGGAAACTGTAAGATGTAGGAAGTTGATACTTGGTATTGATATTGGTTGGGGGCTGTAGGTGTGCAACATCATGATGTGACCTTGATTTGACCTCTGGCCTTGCTGTAATGACCTTGACCAAAAAAATCCTTTCAGGGCTATATGTCAGAAACCGTAAGGTGTAGAAAGTTGATACTTGGTAGGGACATTGGTTAGGAGGTGTAGGTGTGCATCATCACGGTGAGACCTTGATTTGACCTTTGTCCTTGCCTTAGTGACCTTGATCTATAAAATCTTGTCCGGGCTATATCATGGAAATCATAAGGTGTAGGAAGTTGATACTTGGTAGGGACATTGGTTACAGGGTTGTAGGTGTGCAGTGTCATTGTGTGACCTTGATTTGACCTTTTACCTTGCTGTAGTGACCTTGACCTATTAAATCTTGACCGGACTATATCTCATAAACTGTAAGGTATAGGAAGTTGATACTTGGTAGGGACATTGGTTAGGGGTTGGAGGTGTGCAGTGTTATGGTGTGACCTTGATTTGACCTTTGACCTTGTCATAGTGACCATGATTTTTAAAATCTTGTCTGGGCTATTTCTTGGATTCCATCAGGTGTAGAAGGTGACACTTGGTAGGGACACTGGTTAGGGGGTGTAGGTGTGCATCATGGTGTGACCTTTTTGCTCTGCCAAAGTGTGTTCACCTGCCATATTTGAGATATCTTTCTCTTATGACAAAGATATATGGATTGCTACAACTGATTATTATATGCACTTCTACATAATTGGGCTATTTCCATTGACAGCTATCCTCCAATTAATGAAATTTTACAGCTTCGTATTTTTTTAATTTACTGATTAATGCTGTCATCTCGCTGTTGAATTGTCTTGTTTTACTACCTTATCTTTACATACATTTTCTTAATCTTAGATGTTATTTCCTCTACCTAAACATTATTTGGACCTTTGTGTAAGTGACACTGTGCTGAAACTATCCCAGCCTTTGTACTGTTTCACTACTTCTATGTGTCATGGTTTTGAAAACTATTTGCCCAGGCTGTGGGGTATGGGCATCTCTGCTATTTTTAGAACTGTTACCGAAAGCGGAAATTCAGCGAAAAACTGGTTATGTTTGATTTATAAAACGTGGAGGAATAAGTTTTCAAACACATACATGTACTTGAATCCCTATGTAAATAAGAGCCGCGAGGGACTTTTTGAAGACTTTCGAGGACAAAATGTGTGACATATCAATAGAATATTATAAAATACTATGAAATATTTGTTGTAGTTCAATATTTTGGTAAACTTAAGTTAAAATAATGAAATTTGTGATGAAACCGGTTTTGATTAGAAGAAGACGAAACATAGCCGGATTACTGTCTTTCGGTCGGCAAAAATGTTTCTGGCATTGTCTTCAACACTACATCTGCCTTAGCCAATTGTTGGAAAATCATTGATATGTTGTAAAATTTGAAATATTGCAGCTAGCTGTCTCATTTGCACAAAATGTGAATGGCTAGGAAAGCTAGTTTTGAAAACCAAATGGCCGCCATATCACATCTTTAATGTCAAATGGGTGGGGGCCATATTGAAAAGGCCTTTATATCTCCCTTTTCAAGGTCATGTGGGGTCATCTTGCTGAAGGGACCTTATATCTCCCTTATAATTAGTAATAGGTTTTCAAAATATGAAAACAACTTGTAGGAAATCATGCCTGTGAATCTACATCTGACAACATGGATTCTGTATACTAATTACAAATGAAGTTGGTCCTAAGATTTTCCCAAATTTCAATGTTGTTGCCCATTTAGTTGTACCTGCAGGCTGCCGAGGCTGGCTATTTTTATTAGTTATTCTAATTTGTCCAGTGCAACATAGTTGTAAAAATTGTATATCTCAACCTGTTTACTATTTTTAGGTGCTGCATACTGCCAGTTTTTGGACATGTTGTTTCCCGGTAAGGCAATATACATGTCTGGTTAAGATTTTATATTTGGTATAAATGTTGGAACAAGACTTCTAGAGTCATGTGATTAGTATGTGACCTTTGACCATGTGGAAAATTTTTTCATTGATGTAAAGTTTACTTAATTTACTTGAAGGGTCTCAAAAATGTTTTAATCGATGTTTACAGTTTGAAAATTTTATTTCATTTTGAAAAGTGACAATTTTGTTTCTTAATTATAAAATATGCATTAAACCAGGGCTGGACATTAACAGTTGCCCGTATTGGCACGACAATTGAATTTGCCATCAGGAAAAGTAGATTTTGTGCTTCACTTGCCCACATGGCAAGTAACTAAAATTGGGTAAACTATTCCTTACTCTTTTTTTATTAATTTTTATTTTAATTTTTTAAAGTCTTATATAAATGTAGATATAAATGTCAGAAAACTGACTTGATTTGATCTCATCATATTGTTAGAGTTAAACTTATAATTATGATATTCATATAATACAAAACATTTTTTAATCCCCTTGTAATTATTAATCTCAAGACATGCCTAATAACCTTATGGAACAACGAAGTACAGCCAAGTCTATTTTAGATTTTAGGTCAGGCCAAGTGAAATATGAATGCTACTTGCCCTACTGGCAAGTTCTCAAAAAAGTAAACGTCCAGCCCTGATTTAAAGTCTTGTTTTTTTCATCCGGTTATATCATTATTCTCGCTAACACTTAACTAGTGACTTTTTGGTTGTTCTGTGTTTTGTGTTGAATGACTTAGACCAGAAAAACTGAACTTTCAGTTTGAATTTGGTTTCAGTATTATATCAGTCATGGTTTAAATTTGAAATTTATTTTAAGTGTCAAGATAGATTTTACTATTTTTTATCTTTGATAGTCCACAAAGTCAAAGTTAGGGTTTTACATCCTGTTCAACAGCCAGGGCCATATTGGAATAAGGTCTTCAGTACTGCCACCTGTAGGGGTCAAACCCACAGAGAGGTGACTGCTTGCCAACCACTAGGCCACCAAGGACCTCTCTTGGATAGTTGAATACTGTAATCTATGATCTTTGTGGTGAAATACATGTATATGGAAAATTAATTCTATTTCTTTGAACAAATCTATGCCTTTCCAAAATAATTATTTTTTTGCTGTATGATAAAAAATGTATTAAATCATAAGTTGACAACTTGACATGTTTTGTTAGCATAGCTGTTTCACTGTGTCCAGATTCTCCAATATACATATAAGTTTCTCTTACAATTATCATCCCACAAAATTCATATTATTTGCACAGTATTTACCAATGCTTTTATTATTTATTGTTTTCTCCCATGGTGTCCGGATGGGTGGGCAGGCGGGTGTCCTGTCGGGTGGGCGGGCGGCGGGAAAAAGTTTGTCTGGGGTGTATCTCAGAAACCGTAAGGTGTAGGAAGTTGATACTTGGTAGGGACATTGGTTAGGGGGTCTAGGTGTGCAACGTCATGGTCTGACCTTGATTTGACCTTTGACCTTGCCGTAGTGACCTTGACCTATAAAATCTTGTCCGGGCTATATCTCAGAAACCGTAAGGTGTAGGAAGTTGATACGTGGTAGGGACATTGGTTAGGGGGTGTAGGTGTGCAACGTCATGGTGTGACCTTGATTTGACCTTTGACCTTGCCGTAGTGACCTTGACCTATAAAATCTTGTCCGGCCTATATCTCGGAAACTGTAAGGTGTAGGAAGTTGATATTTGGCAGGGACATTGGTTAGGGGGTGTAGGTGTGCAACGTCATGGTCTGATCAGGATTTGACCTTGCTGTAGTGACCTTGACCTATAAAATCTTGTCCAGGCTATATCTCAGAAACCGTAAGGTGTAGGAAGTTGATACTTAGTAGAGACATTGGTTAGGGGGTGTAGTTGTGCAATGTCATGATCTGACCTTGATTTGACCTTTGACCTTGCCGTAGTGACCTTGACCTATAAAATCTTGTCCGGGCTATATCTCAGAAACCATAAGGTGTAGGAAGTTGATACTTGGTAGGGACATTGGTCAGGGGCCATAGGTGTGTATTATCATGGTGTGACCTTAATTTGACCTTTGACCTTGTCGTAGTGACCTTGACCTTTAAAATCTTGTTGCACCTTTGGGTCTGTCTTTTGATGCAGATTAAGCACTGTTAATTCATATTATTAGAATTTATTAAGAATTTTACTTTCATAACTTCCCATTGTAAGAGATAGAATTTCATCAAGTGAGCCACAGATTTTGCTCCAACACCACACAACTATAAGCGTTCATTAAATGTATTACCACTTCTGTATGCATGGTAATATTCAAAACATCTAAACCATAATTCGGCCATGCAGATGTAGATAAAGAATGTTGAATTTTAGTTTACTGATTAATGCTGTCATCTTGTTATTGAATTGACTTGTTTTAATACTTCATCTTTACATGCATTATCTTTCTTTTAAACATTATTTTCTGCATTTAAACATTTTTTGGAACTTTATATAACTGACAGTGCTCTGAAAGTATCCTGAACTTTGTACTGGTACAGTGCTTCTGTATCTCATGGTGTTGAAAATATTTCCCTAGGGCGGGACTCGTATAATATTGTTAATCTTCATGAGTGATATATTTTTTCCATATATGTCAGATGAGGGATGTTTTACTTTTATTCTCCACCATTTTGTATGATTTATGGGTTAAATAAGATGAATATTTAATGAGAGAACGTGAAAAAAGCTATCAAAAAGCAGACCTTTTCTAATGAAAAACACCTTTCTAATGATATATAATACATACTTGTAAGTTACATACTTTTCTTCAAGGTATTGTTGAAAAACCGGAAGTTATTCACACTCATTATTTATAGTACCATAGCGCCGATGTGTACAAAAAAATATATCCGGGTCTGTATTTCCCCGTATTTAGGACAAATACGTTGCATGGTGGATAATAAAAGTCTTATAAACTTTTCATCCTACATAATGCATATTATCTGCGTAGTATTTGCCAGTGATTGTATTTCAGGGAGTATTCCATCAAAAAAAGTGAAGTACAATACAAAACTGGAGCACGAGTTTATCCATAACTTCAAGCTGCTGCAGGGTAGTTTCAAGAAAGTTGGTGTTGATAAGGTGAGGGATGAGTACCAGAAATATACTGTGAAGCATTTGTTTTTTTATTTACGTAATTTTTTTTAAAGGTGCACATGGGTGCAAGCTGGTATTTCCTGTTTACATATAACTTGAATAAAAATTAAGCTTTCTGGTTGTAACAGAGGGGTATGTATAGTACTAGTATATTTTATTAATTTGATTCAATAGCAAATAGGTAATTGTAGTTTACATGCTCTTTAATAATAATACAAGATAAAAAGTTTTTATGTCAGCTGACTTGTCAGTCAGCTGACATTATGTCATCACTCTGCGGCGTGGGCGTACGCGTCCGCGTCCGCGTGAACAACTTCTTCTTCAAAACTACAAGGCCTAGAGACATGCTGTTTTTTTTAAAAGATACCTTATCTATCGAAAAATTGTTCAAGGCATGCAAATCTGTCTGTTCGTCTGTTTGCTAGAGACATTACAAGGGGGGTACCCCCACCAAAAGTGTGAAAATTTCAACTTTTTATCACAATTTTCTCAGTGACTATTGCAGGGATTTCTCTCATATCTTGCATATATGTACTAGGCCAGAGGTAGATTCTCTTGTGTGAGTATGAGACCTGGATCTGTCTTACTTTTTTTTTAATAAATTTTTTTAATAATTTTTAATGCATTAAAATTCATGAAATCATGCACTAAATCACTTATAACTTCAAAAGTGTTGCATTTACAGCATTTTGTGAAAATATGTTGTTCAGCTACTTTTTTCATAGCTACAATATGGTGAGTAAGTTGGGTGTCTGTCTCAATAGCTAAGTGAATAATAGCTACTTTTGGGCTTTTCAGTAACTTCCATTATGAGTAAAATCACTTGTAACTTAAAAACTATTGCATTTAGAGAATTTCGTATATATATGTTATTCAGCTACTTTTGGGCCAGCTATAACATAGTGAAATTTCAGACCTGTAGCTCATGGCATAGCCGAGTAATAGCTACTTTTAGGTTATCACTGTTGAGTAAATCGCTTATAACTTGAAAACTATTGCATTTAGAGAATTTCGTATAAATATGTTATTCAGCTACTTTTGGGTCAGCTATAACATAGTAAAATTTCAGACCTGTAGCTCATGGCATAGCTGAGTAATAGCTACTTTTAGGTTATCACTGTTGAGTAAATCACTTATAACTTGAAAAGTGTTGCATTTAGAGCATTTTGTTAAAATATGTTATTCAGCTACTTTTTTCATAGCTACAATATGGTGAGTAAGTTGGGTGTCTGTCTCAATAGCTAAGTGAGTAATAGCTACTTTTGGGCTTTTCAGTAACTTCCATCATGAGTAAAATCACTTGTAACTTAAAAACTATTGCATTTAGAGAATTTCGTATAAATATGTTATTCACCTATTTTGGGGTCAGCTATAACATAGTGAAGTTTCAGACCTGTGGCTCATTTCATAGCTGAGTAATAGCTACTTTTACGTTATCACTGTTGAGTAAATCACTTATAACTTGAAAACTATTGCATTTAGAGTATTTCGTATAAATATGTTATTCAGCTACTTTTGGGCCAGCTATAACATAGTGAAATTTCAGACCTGTGGCTCATTTCATAGCTGAGTAATAGCTACTTTGAAGTTCTCACTGTTGAGTAAATCAGTTATAATTGGAAAACTATTGCATTTACAGAAATTTGTGCAAATATGTTATTCAGCTACTTTTGGGTCAGCTATAACATAGTGAAATTATAGACCTATAGCTCATGGCACAACTGAGCAATAGCTATTCTCAGGTACTGACTGTTGAGTAAATCAGCTATAACTTGAAAAATATTGCATTTGGAGTATTTTGTTAAAATATATTGTTCACCTACTTTTGGGTCAGCTATAACATAGTGAAATTACAGACCTATAGCTCATGGCATAGCGGAGCAATAGCTATTTTCAGGTTCTCACTATTGAGTAAATCAGTTGTAGCTTGAAAACTATTGCATTTACAGTAGTTTGCTTAAATATGTTGTTCACCTACTTTTGGGTTAGCTATAACATAGTAAAATTTCAGACATGTAGCTCATTGCATAGCTGAGTAATAGTTCCTTTGAGGTTCTCACTGTTGAGTAAATCAGTTGTAACTTGAAAACTATTACATTTAGAGTAATTTGTTAAATATGTTATTCACAGAATTTTTGGTCAGCTATAACATAGTGAAATTGCAGACCTCTATGTCATGGCATAGCTGAGCAATAGCTACTTTCAGGTTCTCACTGTTGAGTAAATCATTGTATCCACTGGATAGCCGCAGTGTGTAGAGAGAGATTTCACCATTACTGCTCTGATGAAAAAAAATATTATAGCTAGCTTTCTTAAGTGTGCAGTATATATTAATAACCATAAAATGTTGTCTGGGAATATTTTTGGCCTCATTTTGAGAAACAAGATGGCCGCCACAGGTGTTTTTTGTCAGTCATGAAAAGTGCTTATATCTCCCTTATTATTGATCCTAGAGGTTTGGGATGATAAACCAACCTGTAGGAAATCATGGGGTGGGAATCTTTTGGTGTGGTCAGATTTGACCTTCAATGACCCCTCCTTCAAGGTCAAACAAGGATAGCTAAACTTAAAAGTGCTTATAACTCGCTTATTATTGGTCCCAGAGGTTTGGGATGGTAAACAGACAGGAAATCATGGGCTGTGAATCTGTTGATATGGTCCGATTTGACCTTGGAACCCTCCTTCAAGGTCAAATGAGGATAGCGAAAATTGAAAGTGCCTACAACTCGCTTATTATTGGTGACAGAGATTTGGGATGGTAAACCATCCCATAGGAAATCATTGGCTCGGAATCTTTTGGTATGGTCAGATTTGACCTTTGGACCCCTCCTTCAAGGTCAAATGAGGACAGCCAAGCTTAAAAGTGCTTATAACTCATTTATAATTGGTTTCTAGAGGTTTGGAATGGTAAACCATAGGAAATCATGGGCTGGGAATGTATTTGTGTGGTTAGATTTGACCTTGGACCCCTTCTTCAAGGTCGAACGAGGATATTGCATTTGTAGTATTTCTTTAAATATGTTTTAACCTATTTTTTACACTTAAACAATTACCTTGTTATTTTCCTTCATAATACCATTTACAGGGCACAACTTTTTTATCCTTTTCTTCTGTCAGCTTCGGAATTTCTTTCGAACTTGCTGTTCAGTTACCATTTACTGTATTTCTGTACAGCCCTTTTCCTGATAATTATTCTGTCCTCTAATCACCTTCACAAATCAAAAACACTCAGTCAGCTGACACAGTGCCCGTTCACGGGCACTCTCCTCTTGTTTGTGTTAGTGACGGTTACTTTTCTCTCAAATTGCCTAGATGTAATATAATTCCTAGCGTTTGCCCCTAGTGGATGAATCTGGTTTATTTCATTCTCCTAACCATTGCAAAATGCATGTTTTAACAGTGTTGGTCCTGCATGAAATGTCTAGAGACTGCAATTGATTTTTCAGGATAGAATTTTTGGACACTGCTGTAGTGTTTATACATTCTATTCCTGATTGGTCTTTTGGTTTCCCCAATATATTGGAGATCACATTTGTTGCAATTTATAATGTAAATTACATTACTCAACTCGCATGTAATTTTATGCTTAGGTGGTAGTGTCTGACATTTAAACACTCTTGGTATGGAAGCTGGTGAACTGGTCCAGCTTTTTGTGTCACCAGCATTTAGGGATTGATTTGTCACCTCATTTTGTGGCGTCGGCGTTGTCATCTGTCGTCACACTTTCTATTCTGGACAGTATCTCAAAAATGGCTGGCCAGATAAAATTCAAATTTGGCATGTGGATGTAACTGGTGCTCAGGGTGTGCCCTATTGTTAGGTGACCTTAAACTCCCAGTAGTAACATAATCTAAAGTTTAAGTTTTCCGTTTCCGGACCATATCTCAAAAATGCCTTGACGAATTCATTTTAAATTTGGCATGTGGTTGTAGCTGGTTTTGAAGGTGTGCCCTATTTTAAGGTGGCCTTAAACTCCCACGTTTAAAAGAATTATGGTAAGATTGTTTTTTTTTATTATTCCATAGAGTATACTGAAAATAACTTGATAGATTTCATTCAAATTTTGCATGTATATGTAATTGGCCATAGCTGTGTCATACATTAAGGTGACCTTAAACTCCCAGTAATAAAAGAATTATATTCACTTTTGGGGTTCTTTGCATTCCAAAATCCTGCATGGATTACAGCTGATGAGCTTTTCAGTGAAACCTGGCAATAAGTGTTGCCGTGGCAACACTTTTTTCCTGGTTCTTGGACTTAAAAATATTTTATGGCTTCTTTGCATTCCATACCAATTCCTTTCGAATTTCATCTGCTTCAGTCTTTAACCAAAGCTGGTGACACGGTACAATTCTACTGAATTCTTGTTGAGTTTGGGGGCGATAAGTTCACTTGCCCAATCTTGTACAGACAGGGATAAAGGGATGAGGGTCAAAAGTGGGTGGAGTGGGTGGGAATTTAATACTGTTGCTGGTTAGCAGGTCTTTCAGATTTGGTAGTCTTGTGTAATCTATCAGTGGTTACAATTTGAAGATTTGGGTTAATTCTTCAGTGTTTTGTATAATGTTCCAATTATATCCATTGAGAGAACCAATTGGTAGAATTCTAGGGAACAATGTTAATAATAATACTTTATTTATTGTATCCACTGGAAGCATCCGGTGGATACTTTGGTTTAGCATTCGCTACGCCGCCGCCGTGCGTAGAGAGATTTTCGGCGTTAACGCTCTAAGAGGAAAACAACAGCAGCTAGGTTCACCAAATTTGCAGGATATCTTCATTGGGGGGTAAGCTTCTCTGGGAAGGAAAATAGCCTCATTCTGAAAAACAAGATGGCCGCCACGGGCATTTCTTTGAAAATAATCTATATTTTTCTACTGGCTGTTGCTCATAGGTAGAAGGTTGAATCTCTTCATAGGTGATATGTATGACACATATACATGTCCTCTACAACCTTGCACACATTTGACCTTGAAGCTCGTAACTCAAGGTCATCCACGGAGTGCCGAAGTAACCCACATAGAGGACTTTAAAAGTGCCTATATCTCCCTTATTATTGGTCCTAGAGGTTTGCAATGTGAAGCCAACCTATGGGAAATCATGTGCTGCGAATCTTCTGATGTGGTCAGATTTGACCTTGGACCCCTCCTTCAAGGTCAAACGAGGATAGCCAAACTTAAAAGTGCTTATAACTCGCTTAGTATTGGTCCTAGAGGTTTGGGATGGTAAACCAGCATATAGGAAATCATGGGCTGGGAATCTTCTGGTGTGGTCAGATTTGACCTTGGGCCCCTCCTTCAAGGTCAAATGAGGACAGCCAAACTTAAAAGTGCCTATAACTCGCTTATTATTGGTCCTAGAGGTTTGGGATGGTAAACCAACATATAGGAAATCATGGGCTGGGAATCTTCTGGTGTGGTCGGATTTGACCTTGAGCCGCTCATTCAAGGTCAAACGAGGACAGCCAAACTTAAAAGTGCTTATAACTAGCTTATTATTGGTCCTAGATGTTTGGGATGGTAAACCAACATATAGGAAATCATGCGCTGGGAATCTTCTGGTGTGGTCGGATTTGACCTTGGGCCCCTCCTTCAAGGTCAAATGAGGACAGCCAAACTTAAAAGTGCTTATAACTCACTTATTATTGGTTCTAGAGGTTTGGGATGGTAAACCAACCTATAGGAAATCATGGGCTGGGAATCTTCTGGCGTGGTCGGATTTGACCTTGGGCGCCTCCTTCGAGGTCAAACGAGGATAGCCAAACTTAAAAGTGCTTATAGCTCGCTTATTATTGATCCCAGTGGTTTGGGATGGTAAACCAACATACAGGAAATCATGGGCGGGGAATCTTCTGGCATGGTCGGATTTGACCTTGGGCCCCTCCTTCAAGGTCAAGTGAGGACAGCCAAACTTAAAAGTGCTTATAACTCTCTTATTATTGGTCCTAGAGGTTTGGGATGGTAAACCAACATATAGAAAATCATGGGCTGGGAATCTTCTGGTGTGGTCGGATTTGACCTTGGGCCCCTCCTTCAAGGTCAAATGAGGACAGCCAAACTTAAAAGTGCTTATAACTTGCTTATTATTGGTCCTAGAGGTTTGGGATGGTAAACCAACATATAGGAAATCATGGGCTGGGAATCTTCTGGCGTGGTCAGATTTGACCTTGGGCCCCTCCTTCAAGGTCAAACGAGGATAGCCAAACTTAAAAGTGCTTATAACTCGCTTAGTATTGGTCCTAGAGGTTTGGGATGGTAAACCAACATATAGGAAATCATGCGCTGGGAATCTTCTGGTGTGGTCGGATTTGACCTTGGGCCCCTCCTTCAAGGTCAAACGAGGACAGCCAAACTTAAAAGTGCTTATAACTCGCTTATTATTGGTTCTAGAGGTTTGGGATGGTAAACCAACCTATAGGAAATCATGGGCTGGGAATCTTCTGGCGTGGTCGGATTTGACCTTGGGTGCCTCCTTCGAGGTCAAACGAGGATAGCCAAACTTAAAAGTGCTTATAGCTCGCTTATTATTGATCCCAGGGGTTTGGGATGGTAAACCAACATACAGGAAATCATGGGCGGGGAATCTTCTGGCATGGTCGGATTTGACCTTGGGCCCCTCCTTCAAGGTCAAGTGAGGACAGCCAAACTTAAAAGTGCTTATAACTTGCTTATTATTGGACTTAGAGGTTTGGGATAGTAAACCAACATATAGGAAATCATGGGCTGGGAATCTTCTGGCGTGGTCGGATTTGACCTTGGACCCCTCCTTCAAGGTCAAACGAGGACAGCCAAAGGTAAAAGTGCCTATAACTCGCTTATTATTGGTCCTAGAGGTTTGGGATGTTAAACCAACATATAGAAAATCATGGGCTGGGAATCTTCTGGTGTGGTCGGATTTGACCTTGGGCCCCTCCTTGAAGGTCAAATGAGGACAGCCAAACTTAAAAGTGCTTATAACTCGCTTATTATTGGTCCTAGATGTTTGGGATGGTAAACCAACATATAGGAAATCATGGGCTGGGAATCTTCTGGCGTGGTTGGATTTGACCTTGGGCCCCTCCTTGAAGGTCAAATAAGGACAGCCAAACTTAAAAGTGCTTATAACTTGCTTATTATTGGTCCTAGAGGTTTTGGTGCATTGTCTTTACGGTGGATACAATTTGCATCAGTTTTCCGATGCACTAGGTCTAGTTTTCCTTGATAAGAGATAAACTAAGGTTAAAATTTTCTGATTCCCATTTCTATACAAATGCAGCTTATACAGTTGTCTCTCCACACTCTGGATTAATGTTTTTCTTTGCCTTTCATTCCCAGGTAATTCCAGTGGAAAAATTGGTCAAAGGCAGATTTCAAGACAATTTTGAGTTTATGCAGTGGTTCAAGAAATTCTTTGATGCAAATTATGATGGCCGTGAGTATGATGCCTTGGCAGAACGAAATGGAGAGCCCATGGGTGGGGGAAAGACTGGTGGCTCTATGAGCAAGCCAGGCGCCACTAAAATGGCAACTAAAGCTGCCGCACCTAGAGCAGGTAAGTTTCCAGAAACACATAATGTACAGTGTATTAGAGCTAGGGATGGCTTGGCATCATATATAAGGGAATGAAAACTTAAAATATTGGAAACAAACCACTAGGGGTGTGAATGAGTAGTTGACGCTTGGTAAATGGGTATTCTTATTAAGCGTCCCTTGCGGGACGCTTGTTTGTGTATGGGAGACCTTCATCCGCATTTTGTTTTCCTTATAACTCTGTAACCGTTAGGCGGATTCTTTTCAAATTTGGCAGGTTTAGGCAGTAGCCTTGGGGAATTTTTTTGAATATGCTACAGTGACATTTCAACCAATCAGAGAGGTCACATGACCAAAAATATCTTTTTTCGATGGGGGAAGCTTGTCCGGATGATAACTTGAAAGGAATTTTATCAATTCACCTGAAATTTGGCAAATACATTCATTCTATTAAAATCTGGAAATCATTAGATTTTGGCATTGATTGGTTAAGAAATGGCCGAGTAATTAATGATTAATTAATCATTATGAATTTTCCAAATAAGGAAAACACAAAAATGCTTATATCTCAAAAACCGTGCTAGATAGAGCGATTTCGACGAAATTTTTGAGCCGCAGGGTATCTGTGCAGAGTAGTCATGCCAATTTTCAAAAAAAATTTGTCTCGCAAAAAATGACGGCCATTTTGAATTTTCGAATTTTTCACAAAAATTGCAAAACATAAAAATGCTAATATCTCGAAAACCCTGCTAGATAGAGCGATTTCAACGAAATTTTTGACCCCCAGGGTATCTCTGCAGAGTAGCCATGCCAATTTTCAAAAAAAAAATTTGTCTTGCCAAAAATGGCGGCCATTTTGAATTTTCGAATTTTTCGCAAAATTGCAAAACATAAAAATGCTTATATCTCGAAAACCCTGCTAGATAGAGCGATTTCGACGAAATTTTTGACCCACAGGCTATCTCTCCAGAGTAGCCATGCCAATTTTCAAAAAAAATTTGTTTGGCCAAAAATGGCGGCCATTTTGAATTTTCGAATTTTTGCGCAAAAATTGCAAAACACAAAAATGCTAATATCTCGAAAACCGTGCTACATAGAACGATTTCGACGAAATTTTTGATCTTCAGGGTATCTCTGCAGAGCAGTTATCCCAAAGAGCTTTCACTCGGTGAAGTTTCAGACCCATAGCTAATTATTCACCTACTCAAAATGAGTAAATGCTAATTATCTCTAAAACTATTGCGGATACCCAATTTTTATCAAATAACTCATTCATCTACTTTTGGGAGAACTTTCACTTGGTGAAGTTCCAGACCCGTAGGTAATTACTCACCTACTCAAAATGAGTAAATGTGAATTATCTCTTAATAGTATTGCAGATAGCCAATTTTTCTCAGATAACTCATTCACCTACTTTTGGAAGAGCTTTCACACACGAAAATGAAAAATTGTGAATATCTCGGAAAAGCTATTTCTTCTCCTTTAATGCTCGGCGGGAGATACACACCGCGGCAGTGGTCTTGTCAAAAATCTTTGTCTCCCCCCAAAATGGTGGCCATTTTGAATTTTCAAAGTTTTTGCAAAACACAAAAAATGCTTATATCTCGAAAACCGTGCTGGATGGAGCGAACTCAACAAAATTTTTGACCTGCTGGGTATCTCTGCAGAGTAGCCATGCCAATTTTCAAAATATTTTTGTCTCGCCAAATATAGCGGACATTTTGAATTTTCGATTTTTTTGCAAAACACAAAAATGCTTATATTTTGAAAACCGTGCTAGATAGAGCAGACTGCGCTGACTTTGGTTGCCACAACAGTATAAGGCTAGAAACGAAGCATTTTCTTAATACTTTAGCACTCACCTTTATATCCTTTTCGGGAGGCTTTGTTTTTGTTATGCAAAAACATTATCTTTTTTTTTTTTTGCGAGCGATCCTCTAGTTGTGTTAATACTTCTCACCCAATGGACAATTCCCGATCCCGTCAAACTACAGAAAAAGCCGTCCTGTGTTGGCCCATTGTACTTCCTGCCTGTCTAGATAGCCTGACGTTATAGCATCTTCCCCGCCCCCATCAACCCTGCAGATGTTACTGTTTTGGGCCAGGTTGAGAGCGGAAATGGTGATAAGAGTTGAAGAGGTGAAGCAACGCCTTCTGGGAAGAAAAAGTCCTCACACAAATCACCCAGGAAGAGTACCAAAGCCAGGAAATCTAGCTCAAGACTTCAAAGATGATCTGAAGAACTTAGACGACAAGTGGTCGGAAAGATTTTCCTGGCTGGAAGCTATGTTCCTGGCTTAATTTTATACAGTACCAGTTGAGCTGGTCCAGAAGACTGATGTGGTTGTCACTGAGAGGCCCTTTATCCCCCAGTTCAGAAGAAACCAGTGCTACTGGTCAGATGATTCAAGGCACCCAGCCTGTGCATCTACCGCCACCCAGCCTGTTGAGGCTCTCAGTGCGATTGTGCTGACTCAGCCTACCTGCCAGGCTACCAAGCAACAACATGCTGCTGTCAGACCCCGGGTCCAGCTAGCCAGACCTTCCTTGATGCCAGTGGTCGATCAGAGATCCAGCCCCCGGATCCCACTGGCAAGATTGTTACTGCCATGAACAACTGGTTGAAGTCGTCTCTCACTGGTACCACTCTCTCTGAAGAACCAGACTCTGAAGATGACCATTTTTATTGCGTTAATACATCCTATCCAATGGACAATTGCTTTACCGGTCGGCGCGACCGGTCCCGCCAAACGCCAGAAAAAGACGTCCTGTATATAATACCAGCAGGACCGGTCAGTAGTGTGCATTCGCCAGGTGGCGCATCATACTTGCTTCCTGTCTAGACAGAGTGACGTCAGTTCATCTTTTTCGTTTGGCGCGTGTAGTGTGCAGACGCGTTTTGAAGTTATCTCCAAGTTTGAAGAAAACGCGCTTTATTCTACGAATTTAAAGCTTATTTTCATCTGAAAATATATATTTTGTGTCACTTACATATCATGGCCTCTCCAGGACTTAAACGAGGCAGTATCCAGCATTTTATGGCCAGTTTTGAAGATTTTCTTTGTGCTTGTCGTCGAGACGAAGCCGTGGGTGAGAGGTCGTGTGTTGTGCTTGCAGCATTCCTTCTTCTGTTCAGAAATGTATATTTACCACGATTCGCCCTCCATTAATTTCTACATTGTCGAGTAACACTGCGTGTATGTCCACGAGAAGAAGTTAGAAGGAAAGAAGAATGCATCGTCTGACGTCATCACTTCCAGCTTATGCTGGTCACGTGACACAGACCTGGTCACGTGATACGCATTCAACTATGGAGGTCACGTGATACGCATTTATCAATGGAGGACTCGTATTTTTTCAACAGAAGTTTTCATCAGAAGAAGACGACCATTTATTAATCAACACCCATTTTTAACTGGCAAGAAGAAATCCAGCAACTCGCCTGTTGGTGTGAAGATATTAGATGACATTTGGTCACTGCAATCTGCGTGTTTTTGAAGTGCCGGTCATGTGACTTCACAGATCTCCATACACGACCGGCAAGGCTAGCAGAAGAAATTGTGGCTCCACAGATCCCCAAGTGTGACCGGTTCAGCTAGCAAGAAGATGACCAGGTCTAGACCCCTTGTGCTGAATTTTACCGGTACCAGCTCTGCTCAGACTACCGGTGGGGTCTCCAGCTAGCCCTCTCCCCCCCTTTGACCCTACCTTGGTACGGGTACTGGGGCAGGTTGAGAGTAAGAAGATCTACCAACCGGTTACAGAGGATGGGCCTACCAGGAACTGGTTATAAAAGTTGCTCCAGCTAGCTGTCCAGGCCACTGATTTTATGCTGCCTACAATACCGGTTACAGAGCCTACCCACTGGGTGCCGGCTACACAGCCCTCATTGACCAGTGTGCTTCCCCTTAGCCGGTTACAGAGCCAACCAGACCGGTTTACAGGCAGAAATTACAGAGAGAATTTTCTGGTTACACAGAGTTCTGCTGCTCCCACCATCCCAGTGCTGACAGCAGGCTAACCAGTTACAGATTTTACCGGTTACAGAGAGAGTTTACCGGTTACAGACAGGTCTGCTGCTCCCACCATCCCAGTGCTGACAGCAGGCTCACCAGTTACAGATTTTCCCGGTTACAGAGAAAATTTTCTGATTACACAGATCTGCTGCTCCCACCATCCCAGTGCTGACAGCAGGCTACCCAGTTACAGAGAGATCTGCTGCTCTCACCATTCCAGTGCTGACAGCAGGCTCACTGGTTACAGAGTTTACCGGTTACAGAGAGAATTTACCGGTTAGAGAGATCTGCTGCTCCCACCATCCCAGTGCTGACAGCAGGCTCACTGGTTACAGAGTTTACCGGTTACAGAGAGAATTTACCGGTTAACAGAGGTTATTGGTTACAGAGAGATCTGCTGCCCCCACCATTCCAGTGGTGACAGCAGGCTCACCGGTTACAGAGAAATCAGTTGTTCCCATGGGCAGAAGGCAACTTAAGGCAACAAGTCCAGTGAGGACAACAGGGTCACCAGTTAGAGATTTGCCGGTGACAGTCAGATAGACAGGAAGTTCTTGACCAAATTGACCAACCGGTTACAGAACCTACCGACGGGTTCTGGCTTACACAACCTCCAGGGACCAGTAGCTTCATACCAAGCCAGTTACAGAGTCTACTGGTCTGGCTTATAGACAGAAATTCCGGTGAAGAAACCTGATTGAAACTGGAACACCAGTTTACCGGATTGCCAGATCCACCAAGTGATCAAATAATGATAGAGCTGTGGCTGTCTGAATGCTTGGTTACAGAGAAGCACCAGTTTACCGGTTCATTACCAGTTAAGTGGCTTGCCGGTTACTGAGAAGTGTTGGTTACAGAGAAAACCTTCTGATTCCAACATTACGGACAGGAAGAAGGCAGTTCTGTTAGATAAGCCTACCCCTGCTGAGACGTAGTCGCCCAGTTCTGCCAGCTCAAATGAGTTTTTTTTGCAGAACTATGGATCCACCAGGAACCGGTTACAGAGCATTGCTTAACCTATAACCGGTTAGGCCCTGGTACTGGGCAGGTCCACAGGACTGGCTAACAGACCAGCAAAGTCTTTTAAGGGTCTAAATGGCCATCTTAGACCAACCAGTTGCTGTCTGAGTAATCTGGTTACAGAGAAATTCTTAGACCAGTCACTCGTCCTGGTGAGATGACTGTCTCAACCTGCCTGATCAGTCAGCCAGTTACTCTTGCCAGTGAGATGCGGAACTCAACCACATTGGTTAGAATACTGCCAACAAGAAGTCTGCTGTACCAGTTATTCTAGAGATGCCATTGATCCAGCCTCCGAAACTGGCCAACCCAGCTTGCCTTTTTACCCAGCTCGTGACCAGTGTCAGCTGACACCAGGGGCATGAGTTTGCAAACTCAAGCTTTCCCTCATGATTACAACCCTTTTCTGGTTTGTCACAACTGAAGCAATGGGAAATTTATCTGTTAATTGGACCAGGGGTCACAGTGTTCGTAAATGGCTATTAGTGTTTCCACAGTGGGGTTCTGTGGAAATGACCTTATGTCGCAGATCCCCTTTGGATGGTTTCCTACTGTGTGGATCAGTGAACCTGTCGCCAGTGTTGACACTGGTATTTTTTGCACCAACCTGCCGGTTCAAACTTGGGCCACCCTAGGGGCCAGCCTCAAGTTTATATGAACCTCCCAGGAGGGATACACCCTCCCCTGCCAGAAACGACCAGTTTGACCAGTTCTCCAGGCAGGATTTTGGTTCAGTATCCTAAATGATTCAGCTGGAATTTCAGGAACCACATGAACCTCTCTTCAGCCAGAGGAGTGGCTAACCTCAAGGTTGCATACTCCCTCACCCCTTTCAACCAACAAGGAAATGCCAGCCCCCACCAAACCAGTCTCCAACATACACAATCTCTAGTAGCTCTGTGTCAGGAGTAAGTTTGAATGGTATCATGAAAAATTAGAATTGGACCTCGAGCAAGTCTTTGTCTTGAGAGCCTACCAGTTCAGCCTGAAAGAGGGCAAGGTGAGACCCACCCTAGAGCATTTGCAGACGTTATCTGCAATCCAGGAACTTCTCTCCGGATCGACATGCCCGATCCAGCGGCTCATGCCCCTGATAGCATTACTGACAGCTATAGCAAAGCCCGTCCACATAGGTGGCCTTCCTCATCAGGCCGATACAGTCGCACTTGATAAATAGCTGGAGAGTACCTGAATCACCAAAAGGTGATCCCAGGTCACTCCACCCTCAGCTAAAATCGTGGCTGCAGGAAGACCATGTGCTTCAAGGTCAACCATTACACCTACCTTATATGCTCTGCAAATCCTTATAGATGCATTTAGAAGGGTGGGGTGCTCACTTAAGGGAACACACTGCAAGGGGAACCTGGCCCCTTCCGAAGCAAGTTACACTTTAATATCTGGAATTTAAGGTGGCCTTTTGGCCCTAAAGAGTTCCAAAACCTCTGCTTGAACAATATTGCTTTTGTAGCTACAGACAACCCCATGGTGGTTTTCTGTATAAAGGGGGGATGGAATCGGACCCCCTTTGGGCCCTCTTGTGGAGAATTCTGACCTGGTGTACCAGACACAGGTGACTCAGAACCCGACACATTCACAGCCGGCCGAATGTGATAGCAGACAAGCTATCCAGGCTAGGACAGACCAATCAACAAAATGGTCCCTCCATCCAGAGGTATTCAAGCAATATGCTCCCGGTGGCAGCATCCTCAAGTGGACCTGTTTGCCACCAGGTTCGACAACTACATCTCTGTCTCACCAGTTCCAGATCCCCAAGCCTGGGCAGTAGATGCCTTCAGTCTACCTTGGGAGGACCTGGACCCATATACCTTCCCACCAGCAGCTATCTTGGGCAAAGTGGTGGGAAAGTTGCAGGACCACCCGTGCAACAACTCATACTGATTGCACCAGGGTGGTCCAACATGCCTTGGTTCTGGGACCTGGTAACCATGTCCAGTCAGATCCCACTGTGTGCACTTTCTACCTGACTTTTGACTCAGTTACTCAACCAGACCCTTCACAGGAACCTGGTAAATCTGAATCTACATGCCTGGCCCCTAGAGCCCCAGCTACCAAGGAAGCAGGGCTTCCCTGAGGCAGTGGCAGCTCGAATTGTGGCTCCTCCAGAGGATCAACAGATCAGTCTATGAGGCAAGTGCACCATATGTTTTACACGTGGTACCTCAGTAATCAGATGGACTTCTGGGCACCACCTTTAAAAGCTATAGCTGACTTCCCTTTGTACCTTTTCAAGACAGGAAGTTACAGCCGGGCACCATTGATGACTATAGACCAGCCATTGTTAACAATTTGGGAATTTGCCCATTAATGTCAGCAATGATGAAAATCTCACTGATCTCCTGGATAGTTTCCACAGAGACAGATCCAAGGGAAGAGGGGCATCCCCTCTTGGAACCTTTCCCTGGTTCTACACCAGCTGACAAGGTTCCTTTTTGAACCCCTTAAGGAGGCCTCCCTGAAGCACTTCACTATCAAGACTGTCTTCCTGTTGGCCTTAGGTTCAGGCAAGCGGAGGGTGAGATCCATGCTTGGCTGCATAACAACCTCAGACACCAGATTGGTCCATGGTGTCTTTCTACCCCTCAGCCAGCCTTCCTTCCAAGAATCAGATAGCCAAAGAGAGTCCAGACAGTGTGGCCCCTGTGGTTAATGCAACCCTGGTCCCCACTCTGGATAGGTCACAGGCGCTGGTGTCCAGTCAGAGCCCTGTGTTACCATCTGGGTAGGACCTCAGATCTTAGGCATAACAAGGAGCTGGTCTTTGTCTCCTTCCAAGGAAGTTGTCGATAAGGACATCTCTCCTGCCACCATCTCATGGATCAAGCTACTGTGATCCTATGCTATGAGCTCTCTGACCAGTAAGCCCTCGTCTTGCATCAGGTCAAAGCCCATGATGTTAGGGCTTTTACTGCTTCTAAGGCATTCCAGTCAGGAGTCTCCTTAGAACAGTCCTCAGCCTTCCACTGTAAGTCATATATCACCTTCACACAGTTCTGAAGGATGTGGCTGGGGCTGATTTAGAGCCTCTTTACTTGGGCCTAGTAGTGGCTGCTCAGCAGATCCACAAATAGCCCTTATATTGAGATTTGTATACATGTACATAGTGTAAATAGCTCATGAATCTAATTGACATGCTTCCTTCGGGAGGTTTATTTGCCTTCTGGGACTGAACTCATCCCTCTCTTCCCCTACCTCAGAGCAGGTCTGTAAAGGGGGGGGGGGGGGGGGGGGGCAATGCTGGTATAGCCCCGGCAACCGGGCTCTGGTAACCACCATGGACCTATAGGTCTCCTGACTAAGTCAGCCTAGACCGTAGGGTAAAAATCTTGTTACCATTTATGAGTTCATTCTAAGTCCCTAGTAACTTACCCGCCGACCAAGCGGTAGTTATTCAGCAATTGTCCATTGGATAGGATGTATTAACGCAATAAAATTGCAAATTTAATAAGTAAATTAAATTTTTATAAGTTAATACCCTATCCAATGGACAGGCAAGGCCCTCCCAACCGACCCCGCTATCAGCTTACTAGGGGTCTAAATCTGTTTAGACAACGAAAAAGATGAACTGACGTCACTCTGTCTAGACAGGAAGCAAGTATGATGCGCCACCTGGCGAATGCACACTACTGACCGGTCCTGCTGGTATTATATACAGGACGTCTTTTTCTGGCGTTTGGCGGGACCGGTCGCGCCGACCGGTAAAGCAATTGTCCATTGGATAGGGTATTAACTTATAAAAATTTAATTTACTTATTAAATTTGCAAGTTTGTGACCATGCCTCTCCTAGCTGCATGGAGGAAGAGAATGAGGTCTCTGGCCGAGAGTCTGCTGGTCCAGATAAGGAAGAACTATTGCAAGATGTGGACCAAGAGGTTAGTGAAAAGCAGTTCTACAGAGAAACAATCACGGCAGTGAGTTCGTTTATGGGATGGAAGCAAGTCCCTGAGTTTGACTCGGCATCCTCAACTCTGGATGATAACCCTTTTGCTGGTACCAGGTCACAGCCTACTGTTAAAGTATCAGTGAAGGTCCAGGTGGATGAGTGGCTTACCGGAAAGTGGAACTATATAAATCCTCACAGGAACCTCTACCTGATGGAGGCATTGCATCAACTTGTGACCAAAAATGCAGTAGAACCGGTCACTATTCAGACATCGCTAGGGTTTTAGAACAGCCTATTCCTGGTTCCCAAACCCAACAACTGGTGGAGACTAGTGTTCTCAATATTCCAAGTTATGTGGGACCGGGTGGGTAGTGATTTTAACGGCGGGTACCCGGGTACTCGCACCGATGGGCGATAATAGGTATTATTACAAAAATCTCAACATTTACAGACTTAAAACTCACATAAAGCACCGATCCAACCATTTGCTTTATTTCTTATCTGCCAAGCTTTTT
This sequence comes from Sabellastarte sp. h YS-2021, assembly GCA_964017235.1. Taxonomy (NCBI): domain Eukaryota; kingdom Metazoa; phylum Annelida; class Polychaeta; order Sabellida; family Sabellidae; genus Sabellastarte; species Sabellastarte sp. h YS-2021. The sequence goes on along the minus strand of OZ024929.1, from coordinate 75,526,665 downwards.
ATTTAACAAATGACAATATAATCGTGTATATTAGGGTAATATTGTTTTTTGTTTCACTTGTTGGTACATTCAAAACACCAGGAGACGGAAGAAATGTTATAAAAAGACTTTTGTAGATTCAAAACACGGTTGTTTATTCTATAAAATGGAGTCACATGACCTTTTTTGTCAAATTTACACAAAGCTCGAATGTAGTTTCGGAATTGCAACTTTTGTTTTTTTTCTCAGATCGATTTTAATCAGTTAATTTTAATGATTAAAAGTTATAAAATACTGTGTGAAAACACTGAATTATGTCCACCCCCCTGGGGGGTGGATATATTATTTTTGCTTTTTTCGCCGTCCGATGTCCGATGTCCGATGTCCGGCGTCCGGCGTCCGGCGTCCGATGTCCGGCGTCACGCATGGTTTCCGCTCATTTAAAGGAAAAGTATTAGAGCTATTGTCACCAAATTTGGTATGCAGGCTTATTGGGTCAGTAGCTTGCTTGGGATTGCTTTTGGCTGTTGTACCTCTTTTGCTTACTGAGTAATACTTAAGTACAGCTATTTTCAGTACCCATTGGTTTTCGTGCATTTAAGCCAAAATAATTAAAGATATTTTACTACAATTTTGAATACAAGATTGTTATGTCCATAGCTCGCTTGGTATTGCATTTGGGACTGATAGCTTTGTCAGTACATGAGTAATAGCCATTTAGGTACTTCATTGTGTATTTTCAGTACTACTTTTGAGTAATTTGCTTCTATCTCCTTAACCGTGCGAGATAGAGCGATTTCGGCAAAATTTTCGACCCGCAGGGTATCTGAGGAGTGTACTCTTTGCAATTTTCAAAAAATTTTCCCCTCCCCAAAAATGGCGGCCATTTTGAATTTTCGAATTTTTGCCAAAAATGGCAAAACACAAATTTGCTTCTATCTCCTTAACCGTGCGAGATAGAGCGATTTCGTCGAAATTTTCGACCCACAGGGTATCTAAGGAATGTAATATTTGCAATTTTCAAAAAAATTTCCCCTCCCCAAAAATGGCGGCCATTTTGAATTTTCGAATTTTTGCCAAAAATGGCAAAACACAAATTTGCTTCTATCTCCTTAACCGTGCGAGATAGAGCGATTTCGGCAAAATTTTCGACCCACAGGGGATCTAAGGAATGCAATCTTTGCAATTTTCCAAAAATTTTCCCCTCCCCAAAAATGGCGGCCATTTTGAATTTTCGAATTTTTGCCAAAAATGGCAAAACACTAATTTGCTTCTATCTCCTTAACCGTGCGAGATAGAGCGATTTCGGCAAAATTTTCGACCCACAGGGTATCTAAGCAATGCAATCTTTGCAATTTTCAAAATATTTTCCCCTCCCCAAAAATGGCGGCCATTTTGAATTTTCGAATTTTTGCCAAAAATGGCAAAACACAAATTTGCTTCTATCTCCTTAACCGTGCGAGATAGAGCGATTTCGTCGAAATTTTCGACCCACAGGGTATCTAAGGAATGTAATATTTGCAATTTTCAAAAAATTTTCCCCTCCCCAAAAATGGCGGCCATTTTGAATTTTCGAATTTTTGCCAAAAATGGCAAAACACAAATTTGCTTCTATCTCCTTAACCGTGCGAGATAGAGCGATTTCGTCGAAATTTTCGACCCACAGGGTATCTAAGGAATGCAATCTTTGCAATTTTCCCAAAATTTTCCCCTCCCCAAAAATGGCGGCCATTTTGAATTTTCGAATTTTTGCCAAAAATGGCAAAACACAAATTTGCTTCTATCTCCTTAACCGTGCGAGATAGAGCGATTTCGTCGAAATTTTCGACCCACAGGGTATCTAAGGAATGTAATATTTGCAATTTTCAAAAAAATTTCCCCTCCCCAAAAATGGCGGCCATTTTGAATTTTCGAATTTTTGCCAAAAATGGCAAAACACAAATTTGCTTCTATCTCCTTAACCGTGCGAGATAGAGCGATTTCGGCAAAATTTTCGACCCACAGGGGATCTAAGGAATGCAATCTTTGCAATTTTCAAAAAATTTTCCCCTCCCCAAAAATGGCGGCCATTTTGAATTTTCGAATTTTTGCCAAAAATGGCAAAACACTAATTTGCTTCTATCTCCTTAACTGTGCGAGATAGAGCGATTTCGGCAAAATTTTCGACGCACAGGGTATCTAAGCAATGCAATCTTTGCAATTTTCAAAATATTTTCCCCTCCCCAAAAATGGCGGCCATTTTGAATTTTCGAATTTTTGCCAAAAATGGCAAAACACAAATTTGCTTCTATCTCCTTAACCGTGCGAGATAGAGCGATTTCGGCAAAATTTTCGACCCACAGGGGATCTAAGGAATGCAATCTTTGCAATTTTCCAAAAATTTTCCCCTCCCCAAAAATGGCGGCCATTTTGAATTTTCGAATTTTTGCCAAAAATGGCAAAACACTAATTTGCTTCTATCTCCTTAACCGTGCGAGATAGAGCGATTTCGGCAAAATTTTCGACCCACAGGGTATCTAAGCAATGCAATCTTTGCAATTTTCAAAATATTTTCCCCTCCCCAAAAATGGCGGCCATTTTGAATTTTCGAATTTTTGCCAAAAATGGCAAAACACAAATTTGCTTCTATCTCCTTAACCGTGCGAGATAGAGCGATTTCGTCGAAATTTTCGACCCACAGGGTATCTAAGGAATGTAATATTTGCAATTTTCAAAAAATTTTCCCCTCCCCAAAAATGGCGGCCATTTTGAATTTTCGAATTTTTGCCAAAAATGGCAAAACACAAATTTGCTTCTATCTCCTTAACCGTGCGAGATAGAGCGATTTCGTCGAAATTTTCGACCCACAGGGTATCTAAGGAATGCAATCTTTGCAATTTTCCCAAAATTTTCCCCTCCCCAAAAATGGCGGCCATTTTGAATTTTCGAATTTTTGCCAAAAATGGCAAAACACAAATTTGCTTCTATCTCCTTAACCGTGCGAGATAGAGCGATTTCGTCGAAATTTTCGACCCACAGGGTATCTAAGGAATGTAATATTTGCAATTTTCAAAAAAATTTCCCCTCCCCAAAAATGGCGGCCATTTTGAATTTTCGAATTTTTGCCAAAAATGGCAAAACACAAATTTGCTTCTATCTCCTTAACCGTGCGAGATAGAGCGATTTCGGCAAAATTTTCGACCCACAGGGGATCTAAGGAATGCAATCTTTGCAATTTTCAAAAAATTTTCCCCTCCCCAAAAATGGCGGCCATTTTGAATTTTCGAATTTTTGCCAAAAATGGCAAAACACTAATTTGCTTCTATCTCCTTAACTGTGCGAGATAGAGCGATTTCGGCAAAATTTTCGACGCACAGGGTATCTAAGCAATGCAATCTTTGCAATTTTCAAAATATTTTCCCCTCCCCAAAAATGGCGGCCATTTTGAATTTTCGAATTTTTGCCAAAAATGGCAAAACACAAATTTGCTTCTATCTCCTTAACCGTGCGAGATAGAGCGATTTCGGCAAAATTTTCGACCCACAGGGGATCTAAGGAATGCAATCTTTGCAATTTTCCAAAAATTTTCCCCTCCCCAAAAATGGCGGCCATTTTGAATTTTCGAATTTTTGCCAAAAATGGCAAAACACTAATTTGCTTCTATCTCCTTAACCGTGCGAGATAGAGCGATTTCGGCAAAATTTTCGACCCACAGGGTATCTAAGCAATGCAATCTTTGCAATTTTCAAAATATTTTCCCCTCCCCAAAAATGGCGGCCATTTTGAATTTTCGAATTTTTGCCAAAAATGGCAAAACACAAATTTGCTTCTATCTCCTTAACCGTGCGAGATAGAGCGATTTCGTCGAAATTTTCGACCCACAGGGTATCTAAGGAATGTAATATTTGCAATTTTCAAAAAATTTTCCCCTCCCCAAAAATGGCGGCCATTTTGAATTTTCGAATTTTTGCCAAAAATGGCAAAACACAAATTTGCTTCTATCTCCTTAACCGTGCGAGATAGAGCGATTTCGTCGAAATTTTCGACCCACAGGGTATCTAAGGAATGCAATCTTTGCAATTTTCCCAAAATTTTCCCCTCCCCAAAAATGGCGGCCATTTTGAATTTTCGAATTTTTGCCAAAAATGGCAAAACACAAATTTGCTTCTATCTCCTTAACCGTGCGAGATAGAGCGATTTCGTCGAAATTTTCGACCCACAGGGTATCTAAGGAATGTAATATTTGCAATTTTCAAAAAAATTTCCCCTCCCCAAAAATGGCGGCCATTTTGAATTTTCGAATTTTTGCCAAAAATGGCAAAACACAAATTTGCTTCTATCTCCTTAACCGTGCGAGATAGAGCGATTTCGGCAAAATTTTCGACCCACAGGGGATCTAAGGAATGCAATCTTTGCAATTTTCAAAAAATTTTCCCCTCCCCAAAAATGGCGGCCATTTTGAATTTTCGAATTTTTGCCAAAAATGGCAAAACACTAATTTGCTTCTATCTCCTTAACTGTGCGAGATAGAGCGATTTCGGCAAAATTTTCGACGCACAGGGTATCTAAGCAATGCAATCTTTGCAATTTTCAAAATATTTTCCCCTCCCCAAAAATGGCGGCCATTTTGAATTTTCGAATTTTTGCCAAAAATGGCAAAACACAAATTTGCTTCTATCTCCTTAACCGTGCGAGATAGAGCGATTTCGTCGAAATTTTCGACCCACAGGGTATCTAAGGAATGTAATATTTGCAATTTTCAAAAAATTTTCCCCTCCCCAAAAATGGCGGCCATTTTGAATTTTCGAATTTTTGCCAAAAATGGCAAAACACAAATTTGCTTCTATCTCCTTAACCGTGCGAGATAGAGCGATTTCGTCGAAATTTTCGACCCACAGGGTATCTAAGGAATGTAATATTTGCAATTTTCAAAAAAATTTCCCCTCCCCAAAAATGGCGGCCATTTTGAATTTTCGAATTTTTGCCAAAAATGGCAAAACACAAATTTGCTTCTATCTCCTTAGCCGTGCGAGATAGAGCGATTTCGGCAAAATTTTCGACCCACAGGGGATCTAAGGAATGCAATCTTTGCAATTTTCCAAAAATTTTCCCCTCCCCAAAAATGGCGGCCATTTTGAATTTTCGAATTTTTGCCAAAAATGGCAAAACACTAATTTGCTTCTATCTCCTTAACCGTGCGAGATAGAGCGATTTCGGCAAAATTTTCGACACACAGGGTATCTAAGCAATGCAATCTTTGCAATTTTCAAAATATTTTCCCCTCCCCAAAAATGGCGGCCATTTTGAATTTTCGAATTTTTGCCAAAAATGGCAAAACACAAATTTGCTTCTATCTCCTTAACCGTGCGAGATAGAGCGATTTCGTCGAAATTTTCGACCCACAGGGTATCTAAGGAATGTAATATTTGCAATTTTCAAAAAATTTTCCCCTCCCCAAAAATGGCGGCCATTTTGAATTTTCGAATTTTTGCCAAAAATGGCAAAACACAAATTTGCTTCTATCTCCTTAACCGTGCGAGATAGAGCGATTTCGTCGAAATTTTCGACCCACAGGGTATCTAAGGAATGCAATCTTTGCAATTTTCCAAAAATTTTCCCCTCCCCAAAAATGGCGGCCATTTTGAATTTTCGAATTTTTGCCAAAAATGGCAAAACACAAATTTGCTTCTATCTCCTTAACCGTGCGAGATAGAGCGATTTCGTCGAAATTTTCGACCCACAGGGTATCTAAGGAATGTAATATTTGCAATTTTCAAAAAAATTTTCCCCTCCCCAAAAATGGCGGCCATTTTGAATTTTCGAATTTTTGCCAAAAATGGCAAAACACAAATTTGCTTCTATCTCCTTAACCGTGCGAGATAGAGCGATTTCGTCGAAATTTTCGACCCACAGGGTATCTAAGGAATGTAATATTTGCAATTTTCCAAAAATTTTCCCCTCCCCAAAAATGGCGGCCATTTTGAATTTTCGAATTTTTGCCAAAAATGGCAAAACACAAATTTGCTTCTATCTCCTTAACCGTGCGAGATAGAGCGATTTCGTCGAAATTTTCGACCCACAGGGTATCTAAGGAATGTAATATTTGCAATTTTCAAAAAAATTTCCCCTCCCCAAAAATGGCGGCCATTTTGAATTTTCGAATTTTTGCCAAAAATGGCAAAACACAAATTTGCTTCTATCTCCTTAACCGTGCGAGATAGAGCGATTTCGTCGAAATTTTCGACCCACAGGGTATCTAAGGAATGCAATCTTTGCAATTTTCAAAAAATTTTCCCCTCCCCAAAAATGGCGACCATTTTGAATTTTCGAATTTTTGCCCAAAATGGCAAAACACAAATTTGCTTCTATCTCCTTAACCGTGCGAGATAGAGCGATTTCGTCGAAATTTTCGACCCACAGGGTATCTAAGGAATGTAATATTTGCAATTTTCAAAAAATTTTCCCCTCCCCAAAAATGGCGGCCATTTTGAATTTTCGAATTTTTGCCAAAAATGGCAAAACACAAATTTGCTTCTATCTCCTTAACCGTGCGAGATAGAGCGATTTCGTCGAAATTTTCGACCCACAGGGTATCTAAGGAATGCAATCTTTGCAATTTTCCCAAAATTTTCCCCTCCCCAAAAATGGCGGCCATTTTGAATTTTCGAATTTTTGCCAAAAATGGCAAAACACAAATTTGCTTCTATCTCCTTAACCGTGCGAGATAGAGCGATTTCGTCGAAATTTTCGACCCACAGGGTATCTAAGGAATGTAATATTTGCAATTTTCAAAAAAATTTCCCCTCCCCAAAAATGGCGGCCATTTTGAATTTTCGAATTTTTGCCAAAAATGGCAAAACACAAATTTGCTTCTATCTCCTTAACCGTGCGAGATAGAGCGATTTCGGCAAAATTTTCGACCCACAGGGGATCTAAGGAATGCAATCTTTGCAATTTTCAAAAAATTTTCCCCTCCCCAAAAATGGCGGCCATTTTGAATTTTCGAATTTTTGCCAAAAATGGCAAAACACTAATTTGCTTCTATCTCCTTAACTGTGCGAGATAGAGCGATTTCGGCAAAATTTTCGACGCACAGGGTATCTAAGCAATGCAATCTTTGCAATTTTCAAAATATTTTCCCCTCCCCAAAAATGGCGGCCATTTTGAATTTTCGAATTTTTGCCAAAAATGGCAAAACACAAATTTGCTTCTATCTCCTTAACCGTGCGAGATAGAGCGATTTCGGCAAAATTTTCGACCCACAGGGGATCTAAGGAATGCAATCTTTGCAATTTTCCAAAAATTTTCCCCTCCCCAAAAATGGCGGCCATTTTGAATTTTCGAATTTTTGCCAAAAATGGCAAAACACTAATTTGCTTCTATCTCCTTAACCGTGCGAGATAGAGCGATTTCGGCAAAATTTTCGACCCACAGGGTATCTAAGCAATGCAATCTTTGCAATTTTCAAAATATTTTCCCCTCCCCAAAAATGGCGGCCATTTTGAATTTTCGAATTTTTGCCAAAAATGGCAAAACACAAATTTGCTTCTATCTCCTTAACCGTGCGAGATAGAGCGATTTCGTCGAAATTTTCGACCCACAGGGTATCTAAGGAATGTAATATTTGCAATTTTCAAAAAATTTTCCCCTCCCCAAAAATGGCGGCCATTTTGAATTTTCGAATTTTTGCCAAAAATGGCAAAACACAAATTTGCTTCTATCTCCTTAACCGTGCGAGATAGAGCGATTTCGTCGAAATTTTCGACCCACAGGGTATCTAAGGAATGCAATCTTTGCAATTTTCCAAAAATTTTCCCCTCCCCAAAAATGGCGGCCATTTTGAATTTTCGAATTTTTGCCAAAAATGGCAAAACACAAATTTGCTTCTATCTCCTTAACCGTGCGAGATAGAGCGATTTCGTCGAAATTTTCGACCCACAGGGTATCTAAGGAATGTAATATTTGCAATTTTCAAAAAAATTTCCCCTCCCCAAAAATGGCGGCCATTTTGAATTTTCGAATTTTTGCCAAAAATGGCAAAACACAAATTTGCTTCTATCTCCTTAACCGTGCGAGATAGAGCGATTTCGGCAAAATTTTCGACCCACAGGGGATCTAAGGAATGCAATCTTTGCAATTTTCAAAAAATTTTCCCCTCCCCAAAAATGGCGGCCATTTTGAATTTTCGAATTTTTGCCAAAAATGGCAAAACACTAATTTGCTTCTATCTCCTTAACTGTGCGAGATAGAGCGATTTCGGCAAAATTTTCGACGCACAGGGTATCTAAGCAATGCAATCTTTGCAATTTTCAAAATATTTTCCCCTCCCCAAAAATGGCGGCCATTTTGAATTTTCGAATTTTTGCCAAAAATGGCAAAACACAAATTTGCTTCTATCTCCTTAACCGTGCGAGATAGAGCGATTTCGTCGAAATTTTCGACCCACAGGGTATCTAAGGAATGTAATATTTGCAATTTTCAAAAAATTTTCCCCTCCCCAAAAATGGCGGCCATTTTGAATTTTCGAATTTTTGCCAAAAATGGCAAAACACAAATTTGCTTCTATCTCCTTAACCGTGCGAGATAGAGCGATTTCGTCGAAATTTTCGACCCACAGGGTATCTAAGGAATGTAATATTTGCAATTTTCAAAAAATTTTCCCCTCCCCAAAAATGGCGGCCATTTTGAATTTTCGAATTTTTGCCAAAAATGGCAAAACACAAATTTGCTTCTATCTCCTTAACCGTGCGAGATAGAGCGATTTCGTCGAAATTTTCGACCCACAGGGTATCTAAGGAATGTAATATTTGCAATTTTCAAAAAAATTTCCCCTCCCCAAAAATGGCGGCCATTTTGAATTTTCGAATTTTTGCCAAAAATGGCAAAACACAAATTTGCTTCTATCTCCTTAGCCGTGCGAGATAGAGCGATTTCGGCAAAATTTTCGACCCACAGGGGATCTAAGGAATGCAATCTTTGCAATTTTCCAAAAATTTTCCCCTCCCCAAAAATGGCGGCCATTTTGAATTTTCGAATTTTTGCCAAAAATGGCAAAACACTAATTTGCTTCTATCTCCTTAACCGTGCGAGATAGAGCGATTTCGGCAAAATTTTCGACACACAGGGTATCTAAGCAATGCAATCTTTGCAATTTTCAAAATATTTTCCCCTCCCCAAAAATGGCGGCCATTTTGAATTTTCGAATTTTTGCCAAAAATGGCAAAACACAAATTTGCTTCTATCTCCTTAACCGTGCGAGATAGAGCGATTTCGTCGAAATTTTCGACCCACAGGGTATCTAAGGAATGTAATATTTGCAATTTTCAAAAAATTTTCCCCTCCCCAAAAATGGCGGCCATTTTGAATTTTCGAATTTTTGCCAAAAATGGCAAAACACAAATTTGCTTCTATCTCCTTAACCGTGCGAGATAGAGCGATTTCGTCGAAATTTTCGACCCACAGGGTATCTAAGGAATGCAATCTTTGCAATTTTCCAAAAATTTTCCCCTCCCCAAAAATGGCGGCCATTTTGAATTTTCGAATTTTTGCCAAAAATGGCAAAACACAAATTTGCTTCTATCTCCTTAACCGTGCGAGATAGAGCGATTTCGTCGAAATTTTCGACCCACAGGGTATCTAAGGAATGTAATATTTGCAATTTTCAAAAAAATTTTCCCCTCCCCAAAAATGGCGGCCATTTTGAATTTTCGAATTTTTGCCAAAAATGGCAAAACACAAATTTGCTTCTATCTCCTTAACCGTGCGAGATAGAGCGATTTCGTCGAAATTTTCGACCCACAGGGTATCTAAGGAATGTAATATTTGCAATTTTCCAAAAATTTTCCCCTCCCCAAAAATGGCGGCCATTTTGAATTTTCGAATTTTTGCCAAAAATGGCAAAACACAAATTTGCTTCTATCTCCTTAACCGTGCGAGATAGAGCGATTTCGTCGAAATTTTCGACCCACAGGGTATCTAAGGAATGTAATATTTGCAATTTTCAAAAAAATTTCCCCTCCCCAAAAATGGCGGCCATTTTGAATTTTCGAATTTTTGCCAAAAATGGCAAAACACAAATTTGCTTCTATCTCCTTAACCGTGCGAGATAGAGCGATTTCGTCGAAATTTTCGACCCACAGGGTATCTAAGGAATGCAATCTTTGCAATTTTCAAAAAATTTTCCCCTCCCCAAAAATGGCGACCATTTTGAATTTTCGAATTTTTGCCCAAAATGGCAAAACACAAATTTGCTTCTATCTCCTTAACCGTGCGAGATAGAGCGATTTCGTCGAAATTTTCGACCCACAGGGTATCTAAGGAATGCAATCTTTGCAATTTTCAAAAAATTTTCCCCTCCCCAAAAATGGCGGCCATTTTGAATTTTCGAATTTTTGCCAAAAATGGCAAAACACAAATTTGCTTCTATCTCCTTAACCGTGCGAGATAGAGCGATTTCGTCGAAATTTTCGACCCACAGGGTATCTAAGGAATGCAATCTTTGCAATTTTCCAAAAATTTTCCCCTCCCCAAAAATGGCGGCCATTTTGAATTTTCGAATTTTTGCAAAAAATGGCAAAACACAAATTTGCTTCTATCTCCTTAACCGTGCCAGATAGAGCGATTTCGTCGAAATTTTCGACCCACAGGGTATCTAAGGAATGTAATATTTGCAATTTTCAAAAAATTTTCCCCTCCCCAAAAATGGCAGCCCTTTTGAATTTTCGAATTTTTGCCCAACATGGAAAAACACAAACTGGCCTTAACCGTGCAAAATAGAGTTATTTTGTTGAAATTTTCGACCCATAGGGTATCTAAGAAATGTACTCTTGGCAATTTTCAAAAAAATTTCCTTTTCCCAATAATGGCGGCCATTTTGAATTTTCAAATTTTTGCCAAAAATAGAAAAACAGGAATTGGCTTCTATCTTCTTAACCGTGCAAGATAGAGTGATTTCGTCAAAATTTTCAACCCAACCAATGCAAAAAGGCATGAAGCGGAAATAAATTACATCTACACTATCAAATATTTAAGCATCATTGATATATTTTACAAATGAAACAGGGTCTTGTAAGACTACTGTACAATTTGGGCAAAAGGTTCATGGGTGGACATTACACATGATAATGTGTGTTCTTCTATGCTATCCTGTTTCTATTCGCATCTACTATCAACAGGGCGGCCTATTTCTAGTTTTTATTTATTCAAGTAAGACATGCTACTATATGGACAATATACAGCAATTTATGATGTCAGAATTAGATGATTATTTTAATATGCTGACGAATTTCCTGTATTTGGCAATGTGTAAACAAGTTAAACAACCAAAATGAAAGATAAATATGACACTATAAATGGTGTAAAAAGGTGAGAAAACAATATTATTGTACAAATTAACTGAATAGTTTCCTCTTAAAGTGACTTTATGAAGTCGAGACATGTCGGGACTCGGTCGTCCAACATGGGCGATATTGGAAGCACTTGTGCTTTGATGAGGATACTCGGGTATGTGATTTCGGATTCGGGTAGATATTCAAAGTTCGGGTACCCGGATATTCGGATACCCGTTGAGATCACTAGTGGAGACCTATAGTAGACCTCAGTACCCTGAACAAGTTTTTAAACAGAGTCATTCAATAATAAGGACTTCTAAGATGCATACTTCCACATACTGATTAAAAGTTAGTCCAGGAAGTACATGCATTTTCACGTCCAGGGCATAAATATGGAGAAGTCATAACTGGACCCCAAGCAAGTCATTAATTTTATTGCGTTTATACATCCAATCCAATGGACAATTGCTAAACCGGTTGGGGCAGACCGGCCCGCCAAACGACAGAAAAAGCAATTCTGTACAGCCTAGTACTGTGCACTCGCCAGGTGGCGCATCGTACTTCCTTCCTGTCTAGACAGTGTGACATCATGGCATCTTTTTGGTTTGGCGCGTGTACTGTGCAGACAGATTTTTGTGATTGCAAGTTTTTGTGGAATATTTGTGGAATTACTTCTGTCATTTCAACGGATATTTGATATCCGTCTTCACCTGGCCAGAAGCGAGGAGGATGTGGCCATGTTATGGCGAGTGTTGATTGTCAATCTTTTGTGCAAGGTGTCGAGAAAAGGGGAAAGGGAAGGACCCATGCATGGAGAAACCAGACACTACAGACTGTAAGTTTTGTAACTCACTTACTGCTGAACAGCGTGTCCAACTTGCAATTGGATGTATAAGAAGGAGAAACATGAGGCTAAGAAAATGGAAACTTCATCCACTCCCCGTAAAGACAATCCTCTTGTGGATCCAGCCACTGTTTCTGTCATAGGGGCAGTTAATGAACAAGGCATCTTGCAATCCCCTAGTGATAGTGAGCCGCTGGGAAAGAAACCTAAGAAAGACAAGCCTACCACTTCTAAAGCAAAGGCGGGCTCTGACAAGTCTGTGAAATCTGAGAGCAAGTCAGCCACAGAGACAAAAATTGCAGAACTCGACCAGAAGTGGTCAGACAGATTTAATCGTATGGAAGCTCTCCTCATGGCCAGAACTTTAGAACCGACCTTTTCAACAGTCAAGGTAACACCTACTCACTCACCTCCAGCAGGTGCGGTTAAGACTACAGATCCCTTTATGAAAGTGACTACTGTTTCATCTTCAGAGTTTCCTGGAACTGCCTCCTCTGCTGTAAAGCATCAGTCGACCAGTAAAACTCAGGCGGATCCAGGATCTACTTCTTCAGATCGCTCTGGTGCCGACTTCTCCGCTGCAAAGCATCAGTCAACCAGTAAGCTACAGTCCAGCCGACCTCACACCGACCGACCAAAGTCCTCAGATTTGACCCACTCCCCTGTTGAACAAAAACACAGTAGAACTGGTCAAAAATCAAGAATCCCTGGGTTTTTACAACCGACTTTTCTTGGTCCCAAAGCCAAACAACCAATGGAGACCCATACTAGATCTGAGCAATCTAAACCAATTCCTCAAGGTGAAGAAATTCAAAATGGAAACACCGGAAACCATCAGATTGTCCCTCCAAGAAGGGGAGTGGGTCACCTCAGTAGACTTTAGGGATGCCTACTTCCACATACCAATACAGAAATAGTCCAGGAAATATCTAAGATTTCATGTCCAGGGCAAAACATATCAGTTTAAAGCACTGCCATTCGGACTGTCCACAGCTCCCATGGAGTTTACAGCAATAGCAAAGGAAGTGAAACTGATACACAAGCCATAAGGATCCACCAGTACCTAGACGACTGGTTGGTGAGAGCCAAGTCCCACCGAGTGTGTCTCCAACATACACAAGATCTAGTAAAAATGTGTCAGGAGCTGGTTTGGCAGGTGAATTTAGAAAAATCAGAGCTGGATCCCAAACAAGTCGTCGACTTTGTAGGTTACTGTTTCATCCTCAGGTCCGGTCGGGTTTGACCGACACCGGACTGGTGGCAGAAATTTTCAACAAAAAATACTGGCACTGCTATCCTGACTGACTTGTCCAGTCCGGCAATTCATGTCCTTGATAGGTCTGCTAACAGCTACAGAAAAACAAGTTCACCTAGGCCGACTACATATGAGACCCATACAGTGGCATCTCAAAAACAACTGGAGGGTACCATAATCACTAGAAAAGGTCATTCCAGTTCCCAGGTCCTTGCATCCCCATCTACAATGGTGTCTGGAGGAAAACAATGTGCTTCAAGGTCAACCTTTACACCCACTAAAACATGCTCTGCAGATATTTACAGACGCATCAAAAGAAGGGTGGGGCGCTCACTTAAACGAGCATACTGCAAGAGGAACATGGTCCCTTAAAGAAAGCAAGCTGCATATAAATTATCTGGAACTGAAAGCGGTTTTTCTTGCCTTAAAAGAGTTTCAAGACCTCTGTTTAAACAAGATAGTTCTTATAGCAACAGACAACACCACAGTGGTGTCATACATAAACAAGGAAGGAGGCATGAAGTTGGGCCTGCTGTGTGTGCTACTGTGGAGAATCTTAACCTTGAGTGCCAGGAAACAAGTAACTCTCAAAGCCCGACACATTCCAGGCCGGCTGAATGTGGTAGCAGACAAGCTATCCAGGCTGGGCCAGACCATCCAGACTGAGTGGCCCCTCCTTCCAGAGGTCTTCCAAGCAATATGCAGCAGGTGGCACCACCCAAATAAAGATTTATTTGGCACGAGGTTCAACAACAAGCTACCTCTGTTTGGTTACCAGTACCGGATCCCCTGGCCTCAGCAGTGGATGCACTCAGTCTGCCATGGGAGTATCTGGATGTATATGCGTTCCCACCAGCCGCCATCTAGGGCAAAGTGGTGGAGAAACTGCGCGACTACCCATGCCAAAGGATCATTAAGCGTCCCTTGTGGGACGCTTGTTTGTGTATGGGAGACCTTCAGGCTCCGCCGGCTCCGCATTTTGTTTTCCTTATAACTCTGTAACCGTTAGGCGGATTCTTTTCAAATTTGGCAGGTTTAGGCAGCAGCCTTGGGGAATTTTTTTGAATATGCTGCAGTGACATTTCAACCAATCAGAGAGGTCACATGACCAAAAATGTCTTTTTTTCGATGGGGGAAGCTTGTCCGGATGATAACTTGAAAGGAATTTTATCAATTCACCTGAAACTTGGCAGATACATTCATTCTATTAAAATCTGGAAATCATTAGATTTTGGCATTGATTGGTTAAGAAATGGCCGAGGAATTAATGATTAATTAATCATTATGAATTTTCCAAATAAGGAAAACACAAAAATGCTTATATCTCAAAAACCGTGCTAGATAGAGCGATTTCGACGAAATTTTTGAGCTGCAGGATATCTCTGCAGAGTAGCCATGCCTATTTTCAAAAAAATTTTGTCTCGCCAAAAATGGCGGCCATTTTGAATTTTCGAATTTTTCGCAAAAATTGCAAAACATAAAAATGCTTATATCTCGAAAACCCTGCTAGATAGAGTGATTTCGACAAAATTTTTGACCCACAGGGTATCTCTGCAGAGTAGCCATGCCAATTTTCAAAAAAATTTTGTCTCGCCAAAAATGGCGGCCATTTTGAATTTTCGAGTTTTTCGCAAAAATTGCAAAACATAAAAATGCTTATATCTCGAAAACTGTGCTAGATAGAGTGATTTCGACGAAATTTTTGACCCACAGGGTATCTCTGCAGAATAGCCATGCCAATTTTCAAAAAAAAATTTGTCTCGCCAAAAATGGCGGCCATTTTGAATTTTCGAATTTTTCGCAAAAATTGCAAAACATAAAAATGCTTATATCTCGAAAACCCTGCTAGATAGAGCGATTTCGACGAAATTTTTGACCCACAGGGTATCTCTGCAGAGCAGCTATCCCAAAGAGCTTTCACTCGGTGAAGTTTCAGACCTGTAGCTAATTATTCACCTACTCAATATGAGTAAATGCTAATTATCTCTAAAACTATTGGGGATACCCAATTTTTATCAAATAACTCATTCATCTACTTTTGGGAGAGCTTTCACATGGTGAAGTTTCAGACCCGTAGATAATTACTCACCTACTCAAAATGAGTAAATGCGAATTATCTCCTAAAAGTATTGCAGATAGCCAATTTTTCTCAAATAACTCATTCATCTACTTTTGGAAGAGCTTTCACATGGTGAAGTTTCAGACCCATAGCTAATTACTCACCTACTCAAAATGAGTAAATGCGAATTACCTCTAAAAGTATTGCAGATAGCCAATTTTTCTCAAATAACTCATTCACCTACTTTTGGGAGAACTTTCACTCAGTGAAGTTTCAGACCCGTAGCTAATTACTCACCTACTCAAAATGAGTAAATGCTAATTATCTCAAAAACTATTGCGGATACCCAATTTTTATCGAATAACTCATTCATGTACTTTTGGGAGAGCTTTCACATGGTGAAGTTTCAGACACGTAGATAATTACTCACCTACTCAAAATGAGTAAATGCGAATTATCTCTTGAAAGTATTGCAGATAGCCAATTTTTCTCAGATAACTCATTCACCTACTTTTGGAAGAGCTTTCACATGGTGAAGTTTCAGACCCATAGCTAATTACTCACCTACTCAAAATGAGTAAATGCGAATGATCCCTAAAAGTATTGCAGATAGCCAATTTTTCTCCAATAGCTCATTCACCTACTTTTGGGAGAGCTTTCACTCTGTGAAGTTTCAGACCCATAGCTAATTATTCACCTACTCAAAATGAGTAAATGCTAATTATCTGTAAAAGTATTGTGGATACCCAATTTTTATCAAATAACTCATTCATCTACTTGTGGGAGAGCTTTCACATGGTGAAGTTTCAGACCCATAGCTAATTACTCACCTACTCAAAATGAGTAAATGCGAATTATCTCTAAAAGTATTGCAGATAGCCAATTTTTCTCAAATAACTCATTCACCTAGTTTTGGGAGAGCTTTCACTCCGTGAAGTTTCAGACCTATAGCCAATTATTCACCTACTCAAAATGAGTAAATGCTAATTATCTGTAAAAGTATTGCGAATACCCAATTTTTATCAAATACTCATTCATCTACTTGTGGGAGAGCTTTCACATGGTGAAGTTTCAGACCCATAGCTAATTACTCACCTACTCAAAATGAGTAAATGCGAACTATCTCTAAAAGTATTGCAGATAGCCAATTTTTCTCAAATAACTCATTCACCTAGTTTTGGGAGAGCTTTCAGTCCGTGACGTTTCAGACCTATAGCCAATTATTCACCTACTCAAAATGAGTAAATGCTAATTATCTGTAAAAGTATTGCGGATACCCAATTTTTATCAAATACTCATTCATCTACTTTTGGGAGAACTTTCACTTGGTGAAGTTCCAGACCCGTAGGTAATTACCTACTCAAAAGGAGTAAATGTGAATTATCTCTTAATAGTATTGCAGATAGCCAATTTTTCTCAAATAACTCATTCAGCTACGTTTGGAAGAGCTTTCACACACGAAAATGAAAAATTGTGAATATCTCGGAAAAGCTATTTCTTCTCCTTTAATGCTCGGCAGGAGATACACACCGCGGCAGTGGTCTTGTCAAAAATTTTTGTCTCCCCAAAAATGGTGGCCATTTTGAATTTTCAAAGTTTCTGCAAAGCACAAAAATGCTTATATCTCGAAAACCATGCTAGATGGAGCGAACTCAACAAAATTTTTGACCTGCTGGGTGTCTCTGCAGAGTAGCCATGCCAATTTTCAAAATATTTTTGTCTCGCCAAATATAGCGGACATTTTGAATTTTCCAATTTTTGCAAAACACAAAAATGCTGAAAACCGTGCTAGATACAGCAGATACAACAGTATAAGGCTAGAAACGAAGCATTTTCTTAATACTTTAGCACTCACCTTTATATCCTTTTCGGGAGGCTTTGTTTTTGCTATGCAAAAACATTATCTTTTTTTTGCGAGCGATCCTCTAGTTCTGATTGCTCCAGGGTGGCCCAACATGCCTTGATTCTGGGATCTAGTGGCCATGTCCAGCCAAATCCCACTAAGCCTGCTCAATCTACCCAATCTTCTAATGCAGCCCTTCAATCAGATACCTCCCAGAAATCTGACAAACCTAAATCCCCATGCATGGCTCTTAGAGCCACAGGAATCAAGGAGCAGGGCTTCTCTGAGGCAGTGGCAGCGTGAATTGAGGCTCATCAAAGAGGATTAACCAGATCAGTCTATGAGGCAAAGTGGACCATTTTTACAAAGTGGTGCCTCACTAATCAGGTGGACTTCAGGGCACCCCCTGTAAAGTCAATAGCCGACTTCCTATTATACTTGTTTCAAGTCAGGAAGTTACAGTCAAGTACCATTGATGGCTACAGATTAGCCATTGCTGACAAACTGGGAAATTAAAGATTATAATCTCACCCGTCTCTTGGATAGTTTCCACAGAGACAGACCCAAGGATCGGAGGGGCATCCCCTCCTGGAACCTGTCTCTGGTGCTGCACCAACTGACAAAAGCTCTTTGAAGCATTTGACCCTCAAGACTGTCTTCCTCTTAGCTTTGGGTTCAGGCAAACACAGGAGTGAGATAAATGCTTAGCTAAGTAAGAACATCAGACACCAGTCAGATTGGTCCAAGGTGTCTCTTTACCCCTTAGCCAGCTTTCTTTCCAAGAACCAGCTGGCAAAAGAGTTTCCATACAGTGTGACCCTGGTGGTGATTCCAGCCCTGGCCCTAACTCTGGACAAGTCACTCAAAGGTGATAGGTTCCTATATCTAGTCAGAGCCCTGCGCTACTATTTGGACAGGACCACATACCTCAGGCCGAACAAGGAGCTGGTCTTTGTTTCCTTCAAGAAAGGTTTCAACAAAGATATCTCCCCTGCCACTATTTCCTCATGGATCAACCAGACTGTGATCCTATGCTATGCTCTCTGATCAGGAGGCCCTCACCTTACATCTGCTTAAAGCCCATGATGTGAGGGCCTTTGCTGCTTCCAAGGCCTTCCAATATGGAATTTCATTGTAACGATTTTTTTCAGCCTGCCACTGGAAGTGACACAACACCTTCACACAGTTTTATTTGAAGGATGTGGCTCTGACTGATTCAGAGCTTTTTCATCTGGGCCTAGTGGCTACTCAGCAGATCCAGCAGTAGCCCTCATCACTGAGGTCATTTTTGTATATAATAAAAAAAAATCATCAAAAAAAAACCCCCCAAAACATGCTTCATTCGGGAGGTTTCCTTGGACTGAACTCATACCTCTCTTCCCCTACCTCAGAGCAGGTCTGTTAAAAGGGGGGGGGGGGGGGGGCAGCATCGGTACTCTGCCGCTAACCGAACTTTAGGACCCACTGGAGTCCTGGTTGGGGTCATTTTTTTACGGACAGTAACCTTAATTTTAGAGTTCACTTGAAGTCCCTAGTAATTAACCCGCCTACCAAGCAGTAGTAATTCAGCAATTGTCCATTGGGTAAGAAATATTAGCGCAATAAAATTGCAAATTTAATAAGTAAATTAAATTTTTATCAGTTAATACCTTACCCAATGGACAGGTAATGCCCTCCCAACAAACCCTGCTAGGTTTAGACAACAAAAAGATGCTATGACATCACGCTGTCTAGACAGGAAGGAAGTACAATGCGCCACTTAGTGAATGCACACTACTAGACCAGTCCTGCTGGTGGATAACACAGGACGGCTTTTTCTGTCGTTTGGCGGGACCTTTCACACCGACCGGCATAATGATTGCCCATTGGGTAAGGTATTTACTTATAAAAATTTAATTTACTTATTAAATTTGCAAATATCCTGAAAATTCAGCCCCAGTTTTTTGGGTTCGCACATGAAATACCATATTGAACTGGTTATGTTTTTATTTAGCAAAACATAGGTAGAACACCTTACTTATGTTAAATCACATAATTCCCCATGATGTACAGTTTTTTTACCCCACAGTCCTTAAGGGCTGTCGGGGTATTGTTTCCACCCATGGTGTCCGGATAGGTGGGTGGGTGGGCGGCTGGGAAAAGTTTGTCTGGCCTGTATCTCAGAAACTGTGTAGGAGGTGTAGGAAGTTGATACTTGGTAGGGACATTGGTTAGGGGGTGTAGGTGTGCAACGTCATGGTCTGACCTTGATTTGACCTTTGACCTTGCCGTAATGACCTTGACCTATAAAATCTTGTCCGGACTATATCTCGGAAACTGTAAGGTGTAGGAAGTTGATACTTGGTAGGGACATTGTTTAGGGGTTGTAGGTGTGCAACGTCATGGTCTGACCTTGATTTGACCTTGCCGTAGTGACCTTGACCTATAAAATCTTGTCCAGGCTATATCTCGGAAACTGTAAGATGTAGGAAGTTGATACTTGGTAGGGACATTGGTTAGGGGGTGTAGTTGTGCAACGTCATGGTGTGACCTTGATTTGACCTTTGACCTTGCTGTAATGACCTTGATCTATAAAATCTTGTCTGGGCTATATCTTGGAAACTGTAAGGTGTAGGAAGTTGATACTTGGTAGGACATTGGGTAGGGGATGTAGGTGTGCAACGTCATATGATTTGACCTATAAAATCTTGTCCGGGCTATATCTTGGAAACCGTAAGGTGTAGGAAGTTGATACTTGGTAGGGACATTGGTTAGGGCTTGTAGGTGTGCAGCATCATGGTGTGACCTTGATTTGACCTTTGACCTTGTCATAGTAACCTTGACCTATAAAATCTTGTTGCACCTTTGGGTCTGTCTTTTGATGCAGATTAAGCACTGTTTAAGTCATATTAGAATTCATTAAGAATTTTACTTTTACAACTTCCCATTGTAACAGATGGAATTACAGCAAGTGAGCCACAGATTTTACTCCAACACCACACTTCAGCATTCATTGAATGTATTACCACTTCTGTATGCATGGTAATATTCAAAACATCTAAACCATAATTTGGCCATTCCAGATGTAGATAAAGAGTACATGCATCATCTTTCTCTTAGACATTATTTTCTCTATTTAAACATTGTTTGGACCTTTATATAACTGACAGTGCTCTGAAAGTATCCTAAACTTTATACTGATACAGTACTTCTATATTTCATAGGCTGTGGGGTACGGGCATCTCTGATGCTATTTTTTTCTTGATATCTCATTACTGATTCATTTTCTTGCCCAGACCTGTCACATGTTCTGCCATCTCAAGATATGGTGTTGTTGATATTTCTGTGCCTTCAGATTACATGTTTTTGTCAAATATACATGTAATTACAGAATTAACTTCATGTAATTAACAAATTTAGGGCCACGGCCAAAAACTGAAAGAGGTAGAGGGACTGAGAAACAGTATCATGACAACACGACTGAAGTTAGTGGTGTTCTGCTCCGAGAACAGAGTAGGCAAATCAAGTCCCTTAATATGCAGGTGGAATAGCCTATTTAGCATTTCATGATGTTTGTTTACCTTGTTAAATTTTATTTCTACTGATCTATGAATTATTCTGATGAAAGATCAATGTCAGATGAGAAATAAAATATTGCTTTAAATATTAAATATTGCTTTGTTTATGGTTTGAAATGCATTTGGGAGAGGAAGATTTTTGGTTAGGTAAAAGAAGTCTTTACCATGAAAAAATAGAGAAATACATATTTGGGAGAGTGGCTATACAGTCAGAAAATTGAATAATCGATAAAGTTAATAAAGGTTCTACTGTGTACCTGTACTCAACATTAATTGACTTTGATCATTCATGTGGTTCCAGAGTTATTTGTTATAAATACATGGCAGTAAGATATCTACTGTTTGTCCTGCTGAACAATGTACTTTGATAATACATCTTGGCCTCAAGGGAAGGCACTGTATTGTCAAAACTGTTGAAAATTAAGAAATTTATACTGCATTAGTTTCTGTTCTGTATAAATTGTTGATATGTAAGCTGTATAATTATGTCCACCCACTGGGGGGTGGACATATTATTTTTGCTTTTTTTCCGCCGCCCGGTGTCCCACTTGGTTTCCAGACATTTTAGGCAACAGTTCTTATCCTATCTTTACCAAATTTGGCATGCAGCTTTATTGGGGTAATAGCTTGTGTGGGATTGCTTTTGGTGATGATAGCTCTATAGCTAACTGAGTAATAGCTACTTTGCTACTTTTGAGTATCTCTTTGGTTTCCAGACATTTTAAGGAATGCTATTAAGCCTAGCTTTCTGAAATTTGGTATGGAGGTTCATTGGGTTAATAGCTTGTATGGGATTGCTTTTGGGGGTAATTGCTTCATAGATGAGTGAGTAATTAATTAAATAAATGAGTAATTGGCTATTTTGAATACTGAAAAAGGCAAATGTGCTCATATCTCCTAAACCGTGTGAGATAGAGCGATTTCGTCGAAGTTTTCGACCCACAGGGTATCTAAGGAATGTACTCTTTGCAATTTTCAAAAAAATTTTCCCCTCCCCAAAAATGGCGGCCATTTTGAATTTTTGCCAAAAATGGCAAAACACAAATTTGCTTCTATCTCCTTAACCGTGCGAGATAGAGCGATTTCGTCGAAATTTTCGACCCACAGGGTATCTAAGGAATGTAATCTGTGCAATTTTCAAATAAATTTCCCCTCCCCAAAAATGGTGGCCATTTTGAATTTTCGAATTTTTGCCAAAAATGGCAAAACACAAATTTGCTTCTATCTCCTTAACCGTGCGAGATACAGCGATTTCGTCGAAATTTTCGACCCACAGGGTATCTAAGGAATGTAATCTTTGTAGTTTTCAAAAAATTTTCCCCTCCCCAAAAAAGGCGGCCATTTTGAATTTTCGAATATTTGCCAAAAATGGCAAAACACAAATTTGCTTATATCTCCTTCACCGTGCGAGATAGAGCGATTTCGTCGAAATTTTCAACCCACAGGGTATCTAGGGAATGTAATCTTTGCAATTTTCAAAAAATTTTCCCCTCCCCAAAAATGGCGGCCATTTTGAATTTTTGCCAAAAATGGCAAAACACAAATTTGCTTCTATCTCCTTAACCGTGCGAGATAGAGCGATTTCGTCAAAATTTTCAACCCACAGGGTATCTGAGCATTGTACTCTTGGCAATTTTTAAAAAATTTTCCCCTCCACAAAAATGGCGGCCATTTTGAATTTTCGAATTTTTGCCAAAAATGGCAAAACACAAATTTGCTTCTATCTCCTTAACCGTGTGACACAGAGCGATTTTGTCGAAATTTTCGACCCACAGGGTAGCCGAGCAATGTACTCTTGGCAATTTAAAAAAATTTTCCCCTCCACAAAAATGGCGGCCATTTTGAATTTTCGAATTTTTCCCAAAAATGGCAAAACACAAAATTGCTTCTATCTCCTTAACCGTGCGAGATAGAGCAATTTCGTCGAAATTTTCGACCCACAGGTTATCTCAGAAATGCACTCTCAGCAATTTTCAAAAAAATTTCCCCTCCCCAAAATTGGCGACCATTTTGAATTTTCGAATTTTTCCCAAAAATGGCAAAACACGAATTTGCTTCTATCTCCTTAACCGTGCGAGATAGAGCGATTTCGTCGAAATTATCAAGCAACAGGGTATCTGACCAATGTACTCTTGGCAATTTTCAAAAAAATTCCTCTTCCCACAATTTTCGACCCAAGGGGTATCTAAGGAATGTACTCTTGGCAATTTTTAAAAAAATTTCCCCTCCCCACATATGGCGGCCATTTTGAATTTTCGAATTTTGGCCAAAAATGGAAAAACACAAATTTGCCTTAACCGTGCAAAATAGAGTTATTTTCATAGGGTATCTAAGAAATGTACTCTTGGCAATTTTCAAAAAATTTTCCTCTTCCCAAAAATGGCGGCCATTTTGAATTTTCAAATTTTTGCCAAAACTAGAAAAACAGAAATTTGCTTCTATCTTCTTAATAGTGCAAGATAGAGTGATTTTGTCAAAATTTTCGACCCAGCCAATGCAAAAAGGCATGAAGCTGAAATAATTTACATGTACACTAATAAATATTTAACCATCATTGATATATTTCACAAATGAAACAGGGTCTTGTAAGACTACTGTACAATTTTGGCAAAAGGTTCATGGGGTGGACATTACACATGATAATGTGTGTTCTTCTATGGTATCCTGTTTCTATTCATATGTCGCAGCTACTATCAACAGGGAGTCCTATTTCTAGTTATTTATATATAAGTTTTGTGATAATCTGTTCTCAGTTGTTGGTTTGTTTGTTATTTAAGCGGTCCCCAGAACAAATACAGGTCCAGCCAGAACTGCCAATTCCAGCTTTACTAAGCCTGCAGCGAAAAGGTCTCCTGCAGGAGCAGGTGATGCAAACAGTCAAGTGCTTCAAGGAGAAGTGAACAATCTAAGCATGCAGGTCTGGTCTCAGTTTAAAAGCCTAACAAGATCCAGTATTTCAGTATTAATGTAAACTCTGAATTTGCTTTGTACACTGAAATTGGAAGTAGTGATGTACATATAAAATAACTCAAGGTAAATCTTTTAAGGGATGCATTTTGACCATTTAAATGTGCAGAACTGGAACTTATAACAGACAATGATAATATTGGAAAAGTACTGCTCACTATTGGAAACAAAATCGTAAAGGACATTCGGTATTCAGACTAGCAACTTTTGCTATGGACCTGTAAGTTTTCTCTGTTTCTGTTGGTTTTGAAGAAACGTCAGTTCGATGATCGAACTACTTCGAATTTCGCTAGTTGCCAGAAATACCAACCATCAAATCCAAAATTCTAAATGATTTCAAAGCACAAATATTTACAGGGCATGTGTGTTGTACTACTCCCCCTCCCCTCTTTCAGTGCATGCCAATTTTGTCATGTGTGCTTCTTTATCACTTGGTTCTAATATGACGGTTAACAATTGGTTACACTAGAGCTGTATCAAATTCTTAACCCCGGAAACTACAAGCCATTACAACAGTAAAATATTTACAGTTGGTAAAATTAAAAGAGTAAGTATCTCTACAACTACTCAATTGATATGTTCAAATAAAAAAAAAACATCTAAAACTACAGTAAATTAACTTAATGATAATATCCTATTTCTAACCATTTTTGGCACGATGGCGGGTTTTGCAAATACTTAATGAAGAACTTCACTCACAGGCCTATGTTATATATCACTGGAAAGTTGCTTCAACAGCTCTTGTCCTCATTCTTATTGTATTCTGATTAATTACAAATAAGAGAAAATAAATGATTGAGTATCAAGTTTGGTTTTACAAGTACTTTCCTCAGCTGTGCACAACACTCCTGATATTTTGGGGAATTTATCACCAAACTTCTGTAAAGAAAAAGCAGCAGAATCTACATCAATTCTTCATTGCACAGCTGAACAATAGCTACTTTCAGGTTCTTACTGTTGTGTAAATCACTTGTAACTTGAAAACTATTGCATTTAAAGTATTTTGTTTAACCCTTTCACTACCAAAGCATTTTAATAGCCACTGACCAAGGAAAATAGATGTCAAACAATACAGGAAAAAGTGATCCCACTACCTTATATACTTTATTTTGCGGTAGTTTTAGGTATATTTCGCCTAGAACTGTTGAACTGTCGAATAAAAATAACTTGGGGATTCCCCCATTACAAAAATAACCACGAGAATCAATATTTCCTTATATATTAGATTTGCGGTATTTGCGACTATTTAACTACAAAATAATGATGAAAACGAATAAAAATGTGGTTATTTATCGAAAATAGAGCACATATTACATACATTTTATTTTAAACAATCGTTTTAATACTGATATACCACAGAAAGTGTATAGTAGATGACTGAAGGGAAAAACAAATATATTTAACGGCCGTCGACGCTGCTCGACAGGCATGGTATATTATAATACATATTACTGTCGACTGCAGTCGACACACATGGTAGTGATAGGGTTAAATAGGTTATTCACCTATTTTTCGGTCAGCTATAACATAGTAAAATTGTAGACCTGTAGCTCATTGTATAGCTTGGCAATCGCTATTTGGAGATTCTCACTGTTGAGTAAATCACTTTTATCTCCCTTTTTATGTCAGCTGACTTGTCAGTCAGCTGGCATTATGTCGTCACTCTGCGGCGTGGGCGTACGCGTCCGCGTGAACAACTTCTCCTCCAAAACTACAAGGCCTAGAGACGTGCTGTTTTTTTTAAAAGATACCTTATCTATCGAGGATGAAAAATTGTTCAAGGCATGCAAATCTGTCTGTTCGTCTGTTTGCTAGAGACATTACAAGGGGGGTACCCCCACCAAAAGTGTGAAAATTTCAACTTTTTATCACAATTTTCTCAGTGACTATTGCAGGGATTTCTCTCATATCTTGCATATATGTACTAGACCAGAGGTAGATTCTCTTGTGTGAGTATGAGACTTGGATCTCTCTTACTTTTTTTTTAATAAATTTTTTTAATAATTTTTAATGCATTAACATTCATGAAATCATGCACAAAATCATTTATAACTTGAAAACTGTTGCATCTAGAGCATTTTGTTAAAATATGTTATTCAGCTACTTTTTTCATAGCTACAATATGGTGAGTAAGTTGGGTGCCTGTCTCAATAGCTAAGTGAGTAATAGCTACTTTTGGGCTTTTCAGTAACTTCCATCATGAGTAGAATCACTTGTAACTTAAAAACTATTGCATTTAGAGAATTTCGTATAAATATGTTATTCAGCTACTTTTGGGTCAGCTATAACATAGTAAAATTTCAGACCTGTAGCTCATGGCATAGCTGAGTAATAGCTACTTTTACGTTATCACTGTTGAGTAAATTGCTTATAACTTCAAAACTATTGCATTTAGAGAATTTCGTATAAATATGTTATTCAGCTACTTTTGGGTCAGCTATAACATAGTAAAATTTCAGACCTGTAGCTCATGGCATAGCTGAGTAATAGCTACTTTTAGGTTATCACTGTTGAGTAAATCGCTTATAACTTGGAAACTATTGCATTTAGAGTATTTTGTTTCAGTATGTTATTCACCTATTTTGGGATCAGCTATAACATAATGAAGTTTCAGATCTGTGGCTCATTGCATAGCTGAGTAATAGCTACTTTGAAGTTCTCACTATTGAGTAAATCAGTTGTAATTGGAAAACTATTGCATTTAGAGAATTTCGTATAAATATGTTATTCAGCTACTTTTGGGTCAGCTATAACATAGTAAAATTTCAGACCCGTAGCTCATGGCATAGCTGAGTAATAGCTACTTTTAGGTCATCACTATTGAGTAAATCAGTTGTAACTTGAAAACTATTGCATTTACAGTATTTTGCTTAAATATGTTGTTCACCTACTTTTGGGTCAGCTATAACATAGTAAAATTTCAGACCTGTAGCTCATGGCATAGCTGAGTAATAGCTACTTTTAGGTCATCACTATTGAGTAAATCAGTTGTAACTTGAAAACTATTGCATTTACAGTATTTTGCTTTAATATGTTGTTCACCTACTTTTGGGTCAGCTATAACATAGTGAAATTTCAGACCTGTAGCTCATTGCATAGCTGAGTAATAACTACTTTGAGGTTCTCACTGTTGAGTAAATCAGTTGTAATTGGAAAATTATTGCATTTAGAGAATTTAGTATAAATATGTTATTCAGCTACTTTTGGGTCAACTATAACATAGTAAAATTTCAGACCTGTAGCTCATGGCATAGCTGAGTAATAGCTACTTTTAGGTCATCACTATTGAGTAAATCAGTTGTAACTTGAAAACTATTGCATTTACAGTATTTTGCTTAAATATGTTGTTCACCTACTTTTGGGTCAGCTATAACATAGTAAAATTTCAGACCTGTAGCTCATGGCATAGCTGAGTAACAGCTACTTTTAGGTCATCACTATTGAGTAAATCAGTTGTAATTTGAAAACTATTGCATTTACAGTATTTTGCTTAAATATGTTGTTCACCTACTTTTGGGTCAGCTATAACATAGTAAAATTTCAGACCTGTAGCTCATGGCATAGCTGAGTAATAGCTACTTTTAGGTCATCACTATCGAGTAAATCAGTTGTAACTTGAAAACTATTGCATGTACAGTATTTTGCTTAAATATGTTGTTCACCTACTTTTGGGTCAGCTATAACATAGTAAAATTTCACACCTGTAGCTCATGGCATAGCTGAGTAATAGCTACTTTTAGGTTATCACTGTTGAGTAAATCGCTTATAACTTGGAAATTATTGCATTTAGAGTATTTTGTTTCAATATGTTATTCACCTATTTTGGGGTCAGCTATAACATAGTGAAGTTCCAGACCCGTGACTCATTGCATAGCTGAGTAATAGCTACTTTTAGGTTATCACTGTTGAGTAAATCGCTTATAACTTGGAAACTATTGCATTTAGAGTATTTTGTTTCAATATGTTATTCACCTATTTTGGGATCAGCTATAACATAGTGAAGTTTCAGATCTGTGGCTCATTGCATAGCTGAGTAATAGCTACTTTGAAGTTCTCACTATTGAGTAAATCAGTTGTAATTGGAAAACTATTGCATTTAGAGAATTTCGTATAAATATGTTATTCAGCTACTTTTGGGTCAGCTATAACATAGTGAAATTACAGACCTGTAGCTCATGGCATAGCTGAGTAATAGCTACTTTTGGGTCATCACTATTGAGTAAATCAGTTGTAACTTGAAAACTATTGCATTTACAGTATTTTGCTTAAATATGTTGTTCACCTACTTTTGGGTCAGCTATAACATAGTAAAATTTCAGACCTGTAGCTCATGGCATAGCTGAGTAATAGCTACTTTTAGGTCATCATTATTGAGTAAATCAGTTGTAACTTGAAAACTATTGCATTTACAGTATTTTGCTTTAATATGTTGTTCACCTACTTTTGGGTCAGCTATAACATAGTGAAATTTCAGACCTGTAGCTCATTGCATAGCTGAGTAATAACTACTTTGAGGTTCTCACTATTGAGTAAATCAGTTGTAATTGGAAAACTATTGCATTTAGAGAATTTAGTATAAATATGTTATTCAGCTACTTTTGGGTCAACTATAACATAGTAAAATTTCAGACCTGTAGCTCATGGCATAGCTGAGTAATAGCTACTTTTAGGTCATCACTATTGAGTAAATCAGTTGTAACTTGAAAACTATTGCATTTACAGTATTTTGCTTAAATATGTTGTTCACCTACTTTTGGGTCAGCTATAACATAGTAAAATTTCAGACCTGTAGCTCATGGCATAGCTGAGTAATAGCTACTTTTAGGTTATCACTGTTGAGTAAATCGCTTATAACTTGGAAATTATTGCATTTAGAGTATTTTGTTTCAATATGTTATTCACCTATTTTGGGGTCAGCTATAACATAGTGAAGTTCCAGACCCGTGACTCATTGCATAGCTGAGTAATAGCTACTTTGAAGTTCTCAATGTTGAGTAAATCACTTGTAATTGGAAAACTATTGCATTTAGAGAATTTAGTATAAATATGTTATTCAGCTACTTTTGGGTCAGCTATAACATAGTAAAATTTCAGACCTGTAGCTCATGGCATAGCTGAGTAATAGCTACTTTTAGGTTATCACTGTTGAGTAAATCACTTATAACTTGAAAACTATTGCATTTAGAGTATTTTGTTTCAATATGTTATTCACCTATTTTGGGGTCAGCTATAACATAGTGAAGTTCCAGACCTGTGGCTCATTGCATAGCTGAGTAATAGCTACTTTGAAGTTCTCACTGTTGAGTAAATCAGTTGTAATTGGAAAACTATTGCCTTTACAGAAATTTGTGCAAATATGTTATTCAGCTACTTTTGGGTCAGCTATAACATAGTGAAATTACAGACCTGTAGCTCATGGCACAACTGAGCAATAGCTGTTCTCAGGCACTGACTGTTGAGTAAATCAGCTATAACTTGAAAAATATTGCATTTGGAGTATTTTGGTAAAATATATTGTTCACCTACTTTTGGGTTAGCTATAACATAGTGAAATTACAGACCTATAGCTCATGGCATAGTGGAGCAATAGCTATTTTCTGGTTCTCACTATTGAGTAAATCAGTTGTAACTTGAAAACTATTGCATTTACAGTATTTTGCTTAAATATGTTGTTCAGCTACTTTTAGGTCAGCTATAACAGAGCAAAAATTCAGACATGTAGCTCATTGCATAGCTGAGTAATAGTTACTTTGAGGTTCTCACTCTTGAGTAAATCAGTTGTAACTTGAAAATTATTACATTTAGAGTATTTTGTTAAATATGTTATTCACAGACGTTTTGGTCAGCTATAACATAGTGAAATTGCAGACCTCTATGTCATGGGATAGCTGAGCAATAGCTTCTTTCAGGTTCTCACTGTTGAGTAAATCATTGTATCGAACCTGTAGGAAATCATGGGCTGGGAATCTGTTAATATGGTCCGATTTGACCTTGGAACCCTCCTTCAAGGTCAAATGAGGATAGCCAAAAATAAAAGTGCTTATAACTCGCTTATTATTGGTCCCAGAGGTTGGAATGAAAACCAACCTATAGAAAATCATGAGCTGGGAATTTTTTGGTGTGGTCGGATTTCACCTTGGACCCCTCCTTCAAGGTCAAATGAGGATAGCCAAACTTAAAAGTGCTTGAAATAACTTGAAAAATATTGCATTTGGAGTAATTTGTTAAAATATATTGTTCACCTACTTTTGGGTTAGCTATAACATAGTGAAATTACAGACCTATAGCTCATGGCATAGCGGAGCAATAGCTATTTTCTGGTTCTCACTATTGAGTAAATCAGTTGTAACTTGAAAACTATTGCATTTACAGTATTTTGCTTAAATATGTTGTTGAGCTACTTTTAGGTCAGCTATAACAGAGCAAAAATTCAGACATGTAGCTCATTGCATAGCTGAGTAATAGTTACTTTGAGGTTCTCACTCTTGAGTAAATCAGTTGTAACTTGAAAATTATTACATTTAGAGTATTTTGTTAAATATGTTATTCACAGACGTTTTGGTCAGCTATAACATAGTGAAATTGCAGACCTCTATGTCATGGGATAGCTGAGCAATAGCTTCTTTCAGGTTCTCACTGTTGAGTAAATCATTGTATCCAACCTGTAGGAAATCATGGGCTGGGAATCTGTTAATATGGTCCGATTTGACCTTGGAACCCTCCTTCAAGGTCAAATGAGGATAGCCAAACATAAAAGTGCTTATAACTGGCTTATTATTGGTCCCAGAGGTTGGAATGAAAACCAACCTATAGAAAATCATCAGCTGGGAATTTTTTGGTGTGGTCGGATTTCACCTTGGACCGCTCCTTCAAGGTCAAATGAGGATAGCCAAACTTAAAAGTGCTTATAACTCACTTATTATTGGTCCTAGAGGTTTCGAATGGAAAACCAACCTATAGAAAATCATGGGCTGGGAATCTTTTGGTGTGGTCGGATTTGACCTGGGACCCCTCCTTCAAGGGCAGTTGAGGATAGCCAAACTTACAATTGCTTAGAACTCGCTTATTATTGGTCCTACAAGTTTGGGATGGTAAACAAGCTACAGGAAATCATGGGCTGGGAATTTTTTTGTGTGGTCGGATTTGACCTTGGACCCCCTCCTTCAAGGTCAAACAAGGATAGCCAAACTTAAAAAGTGCCTATAACTCACTTATTATTGGTCCGAGAGGTTTGGGATGGTAAACCATCCTAAATTCTTTGGCTGGG
The DNA here is from genome assembly GCA_964017235.1 of Sabellastarte sp. h YS-2021. Lineage (NCBI taxonomy): Eukaryota > Metazoa > Annelida > Polychaeta > Sabellida > Sabellidae > Sabellastarte > Sabellastarte sp. h YS-2021. The sequence continues at coordinate 75,495,585 of OZ024929.1, read as the reverse complement.
AATCTTTTGGTATGGTCAGATTTGACCTTTGGACCCCTTCTTCATGGTGGAACGAGGATATTGCATTTATAGTATTTCTTTAAATATTTTTAACCTACTTTTTACCCTTAAACAATTACCTTGTTACTTTATTTCATAATACCATTTGCAGGGCACAACTTTTTTGTCGTTTTCTTCTGTCAGCTTCGGAATATTTTTCGAACATGTGTTCAGTTACCATTTACTGTATTTCTGTACAGCCCTTTCCCTGATAATTATGCTTTCCTCTCATTATCACCATCACAAATCAAAAACATTCAGTCAGCTGACACAGTGCCCGTTCACGGGCACTCTCCTCTTGTTATTGATCCTAGAGCTTTGAAATGTGAAAAAGCTACAGGAAATCATGTCATATGAATCTTGCTTCATTTTATTGCGTTAATACATCCTATCCAATGGACAATTGCTAATCTGGTCGGCGCAGACCAGCCCGCCAAACGCCAGAAAACGACGTCCTGTGTCTCCACCGACCGGCCGGTCCCAGTACTGTGCACTCGCAAGGTGGCGCATCGTACTTCCTTCCTGTCTAGACAGAGTGACGTCATAGCATCTTTTTCGTTTGATGCGTGTACTGTGCAGACGTGTTTTCAACAATCTCCAGATTTTTAAAGAAAAGTGTGCATTATGACGGATTTTCAACCTTATTTGCAAATGATTTGTTGTAGAAGTGTTTCCTACATATCAAGCACAGATATACATTAAGAAATCTGCTGGAAACGCTCCCTAGCTGACTCAATTTAGTGTTGATGATAGGTAATATAAGAAATATGAAGGCCGCCATTTTGCTAGTTTCTTCCCATTCAACAATTGTGTTGTTAGGGGCAGATCGACATGAAGGAAAATACTGGATATTCTACTTACAAGCTACTGTTATCCGTGTCTTTGTTGTGATTGTCCCTTCTGTAAGCTTTCAGCGACAAATCATGAAGGAAACATCAGTATTTTATAGTATTTGTAACTAGCAATCACGAAAAACTTCATTCTATGTAGTATTTAACACTGTAAATAGAAGGAATTCCCAACAGAAGAGGTGCATTCTTCAGATTTCTTCAGAGCGCATTGGTACCGACTTCTCTGCTGTATATATCTGCTGATGTTTTTTAATCAGAAGCAAGAGATGCCTTCGCTATAAAGCATTAGTCGACTGGCAAGCTCCAGTTCACATGACCTCACAATAGAAGGTGATTATCCATCCCTCCCTTGCAGACCCGGCTTTGTTGTCGGTAGTGGGGGGTTGTGGATGGCCAGGTCACTGTTTTAAGTTGCCTGGTTTTATATATCACGAAAGGAAGAAATTCATCTATAGAGCTTCCTACCTCTTCAGAGTACTTTAGTACCGACTTCAGACCGGCACCGACCAGGATTTTCACCATCAGAGCGCACTGGTCCAGGCTTTTCTGCTTTTAAAGCATCAACCGACTGGCCAGCTCAAAAGAACGCGGCCTCTGATGTCATCTCCACGAAGCTGGTCACGTGATTCACCGACCAGGTCACAAAGCTGATCACGTGTTTCACCGACCAGGAAAGTCGGAAGTGCGTTCTTCAGAACTCACGTCTACTGTGATTCCAGTCCCTGCCTTGCACACCCGGCCTTGTTGTCGGTAGTGGGGTTTTTGTGGACAGTCAGAATACTGTTAGTGGCTGGTTAAGTGTCAAACAAAGAACGCGACCACTGATGTCATCTCCAATCAAACAATCGCGTGTCTTTCCGACCAGCAAACTGGTCACGTGACAAGCCAAACAACAATAATTATTGCTTCTAAAAATAGCTCAAGGGCTTTCCCAGCAATTGTCAAATCTACAAATAAGACGTGCGTTTTTAAAAGAAATACTTTAATCAATGAAGGAATCCTACAGTAAGCTGGATTCAACACAAAAGATAGTTGTTAAATTGTTTCAACAACTGGTTACAGAGCATACCGACCGGCTACACAGCCTTGTACCGACCGGCTGCCGGCTTCACAGCCCTTAATGTACAGTACTTCAATCAACCAGTTACAGAGTCTCCCTACCTAGTTCCATTCAGCCTGCAGTAAGCTGAGTTTTCAACACAATATAGTTGTTAAATTGCTTCAGCAACTGGTTACAGAGTGTGCCGACCGGATACCGGCTACACAGCCTTGTACAGCTTACTCGACCCAACTGGTTACAGAGCCCTCTGACCTAGCCCATCCAAGTATGTGTTGATTCTCGGCATGCAGACAGCAAGCATTTACAACATATGGCTTCAACCGACCGGTTACAGAGTCTTCCGACCGGCCACACAGCCTGCACTGAATAGTTTGCTTCACATTAGCCGGTCACAGTGCCTTCCTGCCTTTTACCAACCAGCACCAAGAATCAACCAACCCACAGGGTTTTCTACCAGCTGGCCACTCTTCATCAGCAGCCTATTCACCAGCCTAAGACTGATGACAGGCCTAATAATGTGTAGTCCCTGACAGGAAGTTTTTTTCCTACACAGAAACTGCTTCAACCGGTTACAGAGTTCACCAACCGGTTACCGACTATACAGTTTTCACTGAGCAGTTTTGCTTCACACCAGCTGGTTACAGAGACTACCGACCTATCAGGTGCAATTACTGTCTTGCCCCTTTTCAATACTGGTTACAGAGGACCCAAACCGACCAGCAGTCCCTCCTGGGGATCACCTAGTTAGTAGACCAGTAACTAAATTCAAAGGTCAGCCTAACCTACCAGTTTTTACTGGTTACAGAGTATCACAGGCTGCAGAGATTTACTGTGGCCAAAAATTGCTGGTTACAGAGAAAACAAATGAGTCTTTTAAACAGCAAGAGAAAAGGTGGTACACACTCAAACAAACCTTCATCGTGTCCGTTCAGGGGTCAGCCATCATACAAATGACAATGTTTACATGCCCCACCTTCAAGGCGGCTGGCCCGGGGCCAAGAGTCTGTAAAATGTGAAGAGTTGTGTCAGCCCCACCGGACTGGACCACAGCAATAACAGAAGGACTAACTGTTTTCATTGTCACCAGGCCGGACCAATGTTTGGAGGGACAGAAAATGTTTGTCAGACTACCAAATGTCCCAGATGTGGCACACAATCTGCCTGTAGGGTCCAGGCTAAATCCTTTTTGGGAACTTAGGAAGCCTTCTTCTTCAACCGACCTTTTTTGGTTCCAAAACCAGACAGCCGTTGGAGACCTATTCTAGATCTGAGCAAACCAAACCTTTCGGAGACCATCAGGACCTCCCTCCAAGGGGAGTGGGTTACCTCAATTTATTTCAAGGACACCTACTTCCATATACCTATACAAGAAAAATCCAGAAAATGCCTGAGATTTCACATCCAAGGTCAGGCATACCAGTTTAAGGCCCTGCCATTCGGTTTGTCCACAGCACCCTTGGAGTTCACCGTGATCCCAAAGGAGGTGAAACTGATGGCCATACACAAGGATTTAAGAATCCACTAGTACCTAGACGACTGGTTGGTGAGAGCCAGATCCCACCAGGCTTGTCTCCAACATACACAGGAACTAGTAAATAATGTGTCAGCAACTGGGTTAGCTGGTGAACTTCGAGAAATCAGAGCTGGAGCCCAAATAAGACTTCGATTTTGTAGGCTACCAGTTCGACCTCAGGTCTGATCGGGTCCGACTGACTCCGGACCGGTGGCAGAACCTTCAAGAGAAAATGCTGAAACTGCTATCCCTACCGGCTTGCCCGGTCCGGGAATTCATGTCCTTGATAGGTTTCTAACAGCTACAGAAAAGCAAGTTCATCTAGGCCGACTTCATATGAGACTCATTCAGTGGCATCACAAAAACAACTGGATGGTACCAGAATCACTAGAAAAGGTGATCCCAATCCCCAGGTCCCTGCACCCCCATTTACAATGGTGGCTGAAGGAAGACAATGTACTTACAGGCCAACCATTACACAATAAAACATGCTCTGCAAATATTTACAGACGCATCAATAGAAGGGTGGGGCGCTCACTTAGACGAGCACACTGCAAGAGGAACCTGGTCCCTTCCGGGAAGCAAGCTGCATATAAACTATCTAGAACTTAAAGCAGTCTTTCTGGCTTTAAAAGAGTTCCAAGACCCTTGCTCACACAAGATAGTACTTGTAGCAGCCGACAACACCACAGTAGTGTCATACATAAACAAGGAAGGAGGCATGAGGTCGGGCCCACTTTGTGCCCTACTATGGAGAATCTTGACCTGGTGTACCAGGAAACAAGTGACTCTAAGCCCGACACATTCCAGGCCGGCTGAACGTGGTAGCAGACGAGCTATCCAGGCTAGGCCAGACCATCCGAACAGAGTGGTTTCTCCTTCCAGAGGTCTTCCACTCAATATGCAGCAGGTGGTACCGGCCCGAAATAGACTTATTTGCCATGAGGTTCAACAACAAGTTGCCTCTGTTTGTGTCACTGGTACCGGATCCTCTGGCCACAGCAGTGGATGTGCTCAGTCTGCCATGGTAGGATCTGAAAGCATACACCTTCCCACCATCAGCCATATTGGGCAAAGTGGTGAAGTTGCAAGACTCCCCATGCAAGAGAATCATTCTGATTGCTCCGGGGTGGCCCAACATGCCTAGGTTTTGGGATCTAGTGGCCATGTCCAGCCAAATCCCACTGAGCCTGCCCAATCTGCCCAACCTGTTGACAGCCATTCAATCAGATCCCTCACAGAAATCTGACAATCTTAATCTCCATGCAGGGCTCCTAGAGCCTCAGCAATCGAGGAGCAGGACTTGTCTGAGGCAGTGGCAGCAAGAATGGAGGCTCCTCAAAGGGGATCATTCAGATCAGTCTATGAGGCAAGTGGGCCATTTTTACAAAGGTATGTATCACTCATCAGGTGGACTTCAGGGCACCCCCTGTAAAGTCAGTTGCTGACTTCCTTAGGTACCTGTTTCAGGACAGGAAGTTGCAGCCCAGCACCATTGATGGTTACAGGTCAGCCATTGCTGGTAGACTGGGAAATTCGCCCATCAATATCAGTAAGGATGAAAATCTCACTCGTCTCCTGGATAGTTTCCACTGAGACAGACCCAAAGGCCGGAGGGGAATCCCCTCCTGGAACCTCTCCCTGGTTTTTGCACCAGCTGACAAGGTTCATTTTGAACCAATTAAAGAGGCCTCCTTGAAGCATTTGACCTTCAAGACAGTTTTTCTCTTGGCCCTGGGGTCGGGCAAGCGTAGAAGTGAGATACATGCTTGGCAAAACAGAAATATTAGACACCAATCCGACTGGTCAAAGGTGTCCCTGTACCCATCACCCAGCTTTTTCTCCAAGAATCAGCTGGCCAAAGAGGGTCCAGACAGTGTGGCCCCAGGGGTTATAACAGCCCTGGCCCCAACTCTGGATAGATCCCGTAAGTCTGACAGGTTCCTCTGTCTGGTCAGAGCATTGCGCTACTATTTGGACAGGACCTCAGACCTCAGGCAGAATAAGGAGGTGGTTTTTGTCTCCTTTAAGAAAGGTTTCGACAAAGACATCTCACCTGCCACTATCTCCTCTTGGATCAAGCAGACTGTGATCCTATGTTATGAGCTCTCTGACCAGGAGGCCCACACTTTACATCAGGTTAAAGCCCATGATGTCAGGGCCTTTGCTGCTTCTAAGGTCTTCCAGTCAGGAGTCTCCTTAGATCCAATCTTGTCAGCCTGCCACTGAAGTCACATAATACCTTCACACAGTTCTATCTGAAGGGTGTGGCTTGGGCTGTTTCAGAGCTTTACCAATTGGGCTAGGTAGTGGCTGCTCAGCAGATCTACAAGTGGCCCTTAGATTGAGATTTGTATATATGTACATAGTGTAAACAGTTCTCCATGTACATAATAATAAATATAAAAAAAAAAAATTAAGTGTGACGTGCTTCCTTCTGGAGGTTTATTTGCATTCTGGGACTGAACTCATCCCTCTCTTCCCGTACCTCAGAGCAGGTCTGCAAAAAAGGGGGGGAGGGGGGCAACGTCGGTATAACCCCGGGTAACCGGCTGCTGGCAACCGACTATGGCCTTACAGGGTTTCCTGACCTTAAGGTCAACCCAGGCCTGGGCGTATAGGTCTCCTGACGAAGTCAGCTAAGACCATAGGCTAAAATTTGCTGTTACTTGTGAGTTCACATATGTCCTTAGTAACTTACCCGCCGACCAAGCGGTAGTTATTCAGCAATTGTCCATTGGATAGGATGTATTAACGCAATAAAATTGCAAATTTAATAAGTAAATTAAATTTTTATAAGTTAATACCCTATCCAATGGACACACAAGGCCCTCCCACCGACCCCGCTATCAGCTTACTAGGGGTCTAATAGGTTTAGACAACGAAAAAGATGCTATGACGTCACTCTGTCTAAGACAGGAAGGAAGTACGATGCGCCACCTTGCGAGTTCACAATACTGGGCCCGTCTGGCCGGTGGAGACACAGGATGTCTTTTTCTGGCATTTGGCGGGCCGGTCTGCACCGACCGGATTAGCAATTGTCCATTGGATAGGGTATTAACTTATAAAAATTTAATTTACTTATTAAATTTGCAATTTACAAGAGCCGAATTTGACCTTTGACCCCTACTTCAAGGTGAAGTGGGGCCATCGTACTAAAAATGCCTTATATCTCACTTATTATTTGTTCTAGAGCTTCTACATGTGAAAACATCCTACAGGAAATCATGGCCTACGAATCTTTAGCAAGTAGCAAGTGTCAAATTTTATCTTCAACTCGTGTTTCAAGTTTCAGTTGGGTCCTCATATTGAAAAAGCCTTTTATCTGCCTTATTGTTGCACCATGGAATTTAAACCCTTCTTCATGGTCAGACTACCTTCATTTTTTGCTTAATACCTGGAGATAAACATCATGGCAGTGGTCTTGTTTTATGTGTTTTTTTGTTGTTTTTTTATTTTCATTTTTTATTGCAGAGATGTACCAGTATTTCTGGTGCCTAAGTAGTAAGTTTTAATTATTTCTTGGATCAGTATGTGCAGCTTTTAAAAAACCTCTAATATCGCCCACAGCTTGCATTAATGGTTCAGATATTGAAATACCCTTAATTTACCTTCAGCATCATCCCTCCACATGGCAGTCGATCCCTACACTAAACAGTCAGAATCATTTGCCTTCTAAATGACATTGAATATCGTGTTTATCATGTTCATTCTTAGTCATCGGCATAATGCACACATTTGAAATATTTAACAAATTTGTAACACTGAGGCAATATGACTTCATATCAATGAAATTATTGGAGATCTCCTACAGATTTTCTAGGTAATCTTATTTTTTGCAAAATTTCACCCTGTGTATGTCAAATTCATCTTGATGGACTATAGTAGATGACTTTAAAGATTTTTGATTTCAACAGTCCATCCTGTTGGGGATCAATGGTGAAATATATTGCTGATAAGAATCAGCTACAGTGGATAGTTGTACCATGTACTCTTTTCTCAGAAATTATTCTCAGAACTGATTTTATTGCGCTACAATAGCTTACCATGTGGAACTGAATGCTTACTCGGGAGGCCACAGGCATCTCGGGCAATGTCCAAGAAAAATGGACACATAATAGTGGCGAGATGATTAGGAATCGAAGTGACCCCATTAGTGACATAGCCTTCCGCTTCCTCTTTCGAGTTGGCCGCCAATATGGAATCAATGCCTTTTTATTCCAAGGAAAGAGATTTAATTTCATATGGATATTCGTTTTGTTGGATACTGAAACTACATCAGTTTCTTTATTATATATCTTAGAATCTTAATTTTATGTCAATTCACAGTACGGATAAGTACTTTTAACATATTTAACAACTTAAAATCCACTTCCGGGTTCACGTTGTAAAGAAACAGTGGGTGACATCAACTCGTGTATGTGGTTTTTATACAGGAATATATGCCTGTCGAAATAAAATACAATATTTAACCCCTATCTGCTTCATTATTTGACCATTATAAGGGTTTAAAATATATAAATAAACCACAAAACGGGTCCTTGTTGAAAGAAATCATCGGAGACAACTTCCGTTTTTTGTCTAGACGGCAATTGCTTGCAAACTAATGCACGACTCGTACATGTAGCTTATATACAGGAATATATTCCTGCTGAAATCAAATCAAATAAATACTAAGGGTTTATCCCCGTTCTGCTACAGTATTTGTCCATTTTAAGGGTTAATATATGAAATAAAGCACAAATCTAACTTGGGGAATCCTTGGGGAAACCCCTGTGGTGACATCGTTGTCTAGCCAGCATGTGCTGAGAGACGCGTGTATGTAGTTTTTACCCCACACCCCATAAGGGCTGTCGGGGTATTGTTTTCACCCATGGTGTGCAGATGGGCGGGCGGGCGGGGGGAAATAGTTTGTCCAGGCTGTATCTCAGAAACCGTAAGGTGTAGGAAGTTCATACTTGGCAGGGACATTGGTTGGGGGACATTACCGTAGTGACCTTGAGTTTGAAAATCTTGTCCGGGCTATATCTCGGCAACCATAAGGTGTAGGAAGTTGATACTTGGCAGGAACATTAGTTAGGGGTTGTAGGTGTGCAACGTCATGGTCTGACCTTGATTTGACCTTTGACCTTGCCATAGTGACCTTGACCTTTAAAATCTTGTCCGGGCTATATCTCGGAAACCGTAAGGTGTAGGAAGTTGATACTTGGTAGGGACATTGGTTAGGGGGTGTAGGTGTGCAACATCATGGTCTGACCTTGATTTGACCTTTGACCTTGCCGTAGTGACCTTGACCTATAAAACCTTGTCCGGGCTATATCTCAGCAACTGTAAGGTGTAGGAAGTTGATACTTGGTAGGGACATTGGTTCTGGGGTGTAGATGTGCAACGTCATAGTGTGACCTTGGTTTGACCTTTGACCTTTGCCGTAGTGACCTTGACCTATAAAATCTTGTCTGGGCTATATTTCGGAAACTGTAAGGTGTAGAAAGCTGATACTTGGTGAGGACATTGTTTGGGCGTAGTGGGTGTGCAGTGTCATGGTGTGACCTTGATTTGAACTTTGACCTTGCCGTAGTGAACTTGACCTATAAAACCTGGTCCGGGCTATATCTTGGAAACCGTAAGAGGTGTAGGAAGTTGATACTTGGTAGGGACATTGGTTAGGGGGTGTAGGTGTGCTACGTCATAGTGTGACCTTGATTTGACCTTTGACATTGCTGTAGTGACCTTTAAAATCTTGTTGCACCTTTGGGTGTGACTGTTGACTCAGATTAAGCACTGTTAAAGTCATATTAGAATTCATTAAGAATTTCCTTTTGCAAGTTTCCATTGTAACAGATGGAATTTCATCAAATGAGCCACAGGCTTTTCTCCAACACCACACATAAGCATTCATTGAATGTATTGCCACTTCTGTATGCATGGGTAATATTCAAAACATCCAAACCATAATTCGGCCATTTTGGTTTACTGATAAATGCTGTCATTTTATTATTGAATTGTCTTGTTTTAATACTTCATCTTTACATACATTTTCTTTCTCTTAGATATTATTTTCTCTACTTAAGCATTATTTGGACCTTAATATAACTGACACTGCTCTGAAAGTATCTTGAACTTTATACTGTTTCACTACTTCTATATCCCATGGTGTTGAAAAATATTTCCCCAGGCTGTGGGGTACGGGCATCTCTGATGCTATTTTTCATACAGGACCTTTACCTGTCGAAATAAAATAAAATATTTTATCCCTTATTTGCTACTTTATTGACCATTTAAAGGGTTAAAACTTAAAAATAAAGCAGTAAAACAAGTCCTTATTCAAATCGTCTTCATCTAGACAGCAGGTGCTTGCAAACCTTTGGCAATATAGCAAGTCGTCCCCCCTTTTTATGTCAGCTGACTTGTCAGTCAGCTGACATTATGTCATCACTCTGCGGCGTGGGCGTCCGCGTGAACAACTTCTTCTCCAAAACTACAAGGCCTAGAGACATGCTGTTTTTTATGTCAGCTGACTTGTCAGTCAGCTGACATTATGTCGTCACTCTGCGGCGTGGGCGTACGCGTCCGCGTGAACAACTTCTCCTCCAAAACTACAAGGCCTAGAGATGTGCTGTTTTTTTTTAAAGATACCTTATCTATCGAGGATGAAAAATTGTTCAAGGCATGCAAATCTGTCTGTTCGTCTGTTTGCTAGAGACATTACAAGGGGGGTACCCCCACCAAAAGTGTGAAAATTTCAACACTTAATCACAATTTTCTCAGTGACTATTGCAGGGATTTCTCTCATATCTTGCATATATGTACTAGGCCAGAGGTAGATTCTCTTGTGTGAGTATGAGACTTGGATCTGTCTTACTTTTTTTTTAATAAATTTTTTTAATAATTTTTAATGCATTAAAATTCATGAAATCATGCACAAAATCATTTATAACTTGAAAAGTGTTGCATTTAGAGCATTTTGTTAAAATATGTTATTCAGCTACTTTTTTCATAGCTACAATATGGTAAGTTGGGTGCCTGTCTCAATAGCTAAGTGAGTAATAGCTACTTTTGGGCTTTTCAGTAACTTCCATCATGAGTAAAATCACTTGTAACTTAAAAACTATTGCATTTAGAGAATTTCGTATAAATATGTTATTCAGCTACTTTTGGGTCAGCTATAACATAGTAAAATTTTAGACCTGTAGCTCATGGCATAGCTGAGTAATAGCTACTTTTAGGTTATCACTGTTGAGTAAATCGCTTATAACTTCAAAACTATTGCATTTAGAGAATTTCGTATAAATATGTTATTCAGCTACTTTTGGGTCAGCTATAACATAGTAAAATTTCAGACCTGTAGCTCATGGCATAGCTGAGTAATAGCTACTTTTAGGTTATCACTGTTGAGTAAATCGCTTATAACTTGGAAACTATTGCATTTACAGTATTTTGTTTCAATATGTTATTCACCTATTTTGGGATCAGCTATAACATAGTGAAGTTTCAGATCTGTGGCTCATTGCATAGCTGAGTAATAGCTACTTTGAAGTTCTCACTATTGAGTAAATCACTTGTAACTTAAAACCTATTGCATTTAGAGAATTTCGTATAAATATGTTATTCAGCTACTTTTGGGCCAGCTATAACATAGTGAAATTTCAGATCTGTAGGTCATGGCATAGCTGAGTAATAGCTACTTTAAAGTTCTCACTGTTGAGTAAATCAGTTGTAATTGGAAAACTATTGCATTTAGAGAATTTCGTATAAATATGTTATTCAGCTACTTTTGGGTCAGCTATAACATAGTAAAATTTCAGACCTGTAGCTCATGACATAGGTGAGTAATAGCTACTTTTAGGTCATCACTATTGAGTAAATCAGTTGTAACTTCAAAACTATTGCATTTACAGTATTTTGCTTAAATATGTTGTTCACCTACTTTTGGGTCAGCTATAACATAGTGAAATTTCAGACCTGTAGCTCATTGCATAGCTGAGTAATAACTACTTTGAGGTTCTCACTATTGAGTAAATCAGTTGTAATTGCAAAACTATTGCATTTAGAGAATTTAGTATAAATATGTTATTCAGCTACTTTTGGGTCAGCTATAACATAGTAAAATTTCAGACCTGTAGCTCATGGCATAGCTGAGTAATAGCTACTTTGAGGTTATCACTGTTGAGTAAATCGCTTATAACTTGGAAATTATTGCATTTAGAGTATTTTGTTTCAATATGTTATTCACCTATTTTGGGGTCAGCCATAACATAGTGAAGTTCCAGACCTGTGACTCATTGCATAGCTGAGTAATAGCTACTTTGAAGTTCTCACTGTTGAGTAAATCACTTATAATTTGAAAACTATTGCATTTAGAGAATTTAGTATAAATATGTTATTCAGCTACTTTTGGGTCAGCTATAACATAGTAAAATTTCAGACCTGTAGCTCATGGCATAGCTGAGTAATAGCTACTTTTAGGTTATCACTGTTGAGTAAATCACTTATAACTTGGAAACTATTGCATTTAGAGTATTTTGTTGCAATATGTTATTCACCTATTTTGGGGTCAGCTATAACATAGTGAAGTTCCAGACCTGTGGCTCATTGCATAGCTGAGTAATAGCTACTTTGAAGTTCTCACTGTTGAGTAAATCAGTTGTAATTGGAAAACTATTGCCTTTACAGAAATTTGTGCAAATATGTTATTCAGCTACTTTTGGGTCAGCTATAACATAGTGAAATTACAGACCTGTAGCTCATGGCACAACTGAGCAATAGCTATTCTCAGGCACTGACTGTTGAGTAAATCGGCTATAACTTGAAAAATATTGCATTTGGAGTATTTTGTTAAAATATATTGTTCACCTACTTTTGGGTTAGCTATAACATAGTGAAATTACAGACCTATAGCTCATGGCATAGCGGAGCAATAGCTATTTTCAGGTTCTCACTATTGAGTAAATCAGTTGTAACTTGAAAACTATTGCATTTACAGTATTTTGCTTAAATATGTTGTTCACCTACTTTTAGGTCAGCTATAACAGAGCAAAAATTCAGACATGTAGCTCATTGTCCTCAGTGGCCTAGTGGTTAGCAAGTTTGGCATCTAATCATAGGCTGTCACCTCTGTGGGTTCGAGTCCCACAAGTGGCAATTCTGAGGACCTGTCCCAATATGACCCTGGCTGTTGAACGGGACGTAAAACCCCAACTTTGACCTTTGACCTTTGCATAGCTGAGTAATAGTTACTTTGAGGTTCTCACTCTTGAGTAAATCAGTTGTAACTTGAAAACTATTACATTTAGAGTATTTTGTTAAATATGTTATTCACAGACGTTTTGGTCAGCTATAACATAGTGAAATTGCAGACCTCTATGTCATGGCATAGCTGAGCAATAGCTTCTTTCAGGTTCTCACTGTTGAGTAAATCATTGTATCCAACCTGTAGGAAATCATGGGCTGGGAATCTGTTAATATGGTCCGATTTGACCTTGGAACCCTCCTTCAAGGTCAAATGAGGATAGCTAAACATAAAAGTGCTTATAACTCGCTTATTATTGGTCCTACAGGTTTGAAATGAAAACCAACCTATAGAAAATCATGGGCTGGGAATCTTTTGGTGTCGTCGGATTTCACCTTAGACCCCTCCTTCCAGGTCAAACGAAGATAGCCAAACTTAAAGTGCTTATAACTCGCGTATTATTGGTCTTGGAGGTTTGGGATGGTAAACCAACTTATAGGAAATCATGGGCTGGGATTCTTTTGGTGTGGTCAGATTTGACCTGGGACCCCTCCTTCAAGGTCAATTGAGGATAGCCAAACTTACAATTGCTTATAACTCGCTTATTATTGGTCCTACAGGTTTGGGATGGTAAACAAGCTACAGGAAATCATGGGCTGGGAATTTTTTTGTGTGGTTGGATTTGACCTTAGACCCCCTCCGTCAAGGTCAAACAAGGATAGCCAAACTTAAAAAGTGCCTATGACTCACTTATTATTGGTCCGAGAGGTTTGGGATGGTAAACCACCCTAAATTCTTTGGCTGGGAATCTTTTGGTATGGTCAGATTTGACCTTTGGATCCCTTCTTCATGGTCGAACGAGGATATTGCATTTATAGTGTTTCTTTAAATATTTTTAACCTACTTTTTACACTTAAACAACTACCTTGTTACTTGATTTCATAATACCATTTGCAGGGCACAACTTTTTTGTCCTTTTCTTCTGTCAGCTTCGGAATATCTTTCGAACATGCTGTTCAGTTACCATTTACTGTATTTCTGTACAGCCCTTTCCCTGATAATTATGCTTTCCTCTCATTATCACCATCACAAATGAAAAACATTCAGTCAGCTGACACAGTGTCCGTTCACGGGCACTCTCCTCTTGTTTATCCTTTTCTTTTGTCAGCTTCGGAATTTCTTTCGAACTTGCTGTTCAGTTACCATTTACTGTATTTCTGTACAGCCCTTTTCCTGATAATTATTCTGTCCTCTAATCACCTTCACAAATCAAAAACACTCAGTCAGCTGACACAGTGCCCGTTCACGGGCACTCTCCTCTTGTTTTAAAAGATACCTTATCTATCGATGATGAAAAATTGTTCAAGGCATGCAAATCTGTCTGTTCGTCTGTTTGCTAGAGACATTACAAGGGGGGTACCCCCACCAAAAGTGTGAAAATTTCAACTTTTTATCACAATTTTCTCAGTGACTATTGCAGGGATTTCTCTCATATCTTGCATATATGTACTAGGCCAGAGGTAGATTCTCTTGTGTGAGTATGAGACCTGGATCTGTCTTACTTTTTTTTTAATAAATTTTTTTAATAATTTTTAATGCATTAAAATTCATGAAATCATGCACTAAATCACTTATAACTTCAAAAGTGTTGCTTTTATTACGCTACAATAGCTTACCATGTGGGACTTAATGCTGATCTCGGGTTGCCACACCCGGGGCCAACGTCTTAGAAAAAAAGATCGTTCTTGTTAGCCACCGGATATACTGGTAGTTGTCGTCACGTGATAACTTCTGACCAATCGTCCTACTTTCTCGTTGGCCACGATTGACTGGTAGCAGTTTGTAAATATACAGACATTTTCATTTATTTCTCAGACTTTACTTATTGTTGGAGGCTAATATTTGCATATTTCTTGTAATATATATTATAGATCATTCTGTTAAAGTTTCATTTTCACAGGATAAGTATTTTTATTGCTGTCGCGTGTTTTGAGTTTTCCTCGGTTCAGGCTAATACATTCTACGTCTTTTATTGCGTACAAAATGTCTACACATCAAGCAAATAAAGACAAACCGAGAGCGCAGAAATGCCGCCATTTCTGCTTTAATTTTGATACACATAATTTCTGCCCTACCTGTAGGGAGGCTGGCAAGGGAGATGACCCCTGTGTCACCTTTGAAACCCCTTGCGAAATTTGCACGTCTTTTACAGATGAGCAACTACAGAAAATCCAAAACCGGAAACGGTATTTGAAAAAGCAGAAAGCGACAACTAGTTCCAAAGATGAACTAGATCTTTTGGGTGAAGGCGACGGGGACTCTTTCACTGGGTCCAATGCAGACCTCGAGTGTGCTGCTGATAGCCTCTTTACCTCACCCCCCCGTCCACAACCTCTTGCCTTCAGTTCCCTGTCTTTGAAAACGCCAGCAAAAACCGTCCCACCCACCCCTGGTACAGCTTTGCAAAATAAAATCCAGAAAAATTTAGAGAAATCACTCGGTGATTCCTTAAATATACACTTACAGCAGCAAATGGGTTCCTTCCAGGCATCCATGTTGGAAGCTTTTCAGTCACTCCGAGAGGAGTTGGCTGTAAAACAGAAAGTCGAGACACAGTCTTCGACTCTTGCTTCAAAACCTGGCTTGTCCAGTACTTCTGCTGCCCCTCTGGATTTGCCCCATCCGAGATCTGGTACTAACGTTCCAAGCGAGGATATGGATGTGGACTACGGTCCAACTCTTCCTCCTCGTCTAGTATCTACTCAACCTTCCTGGGATCAGTACGTTGCCCCCTCTGAAGGTCATCCCGAAGAGGTTTCGTACTCTCACAAAAAGCAAAGCCATAAGCAGCCAGTTGACCCGAGCTCTGCCTCGGACCAACTAAATGAAGATTCCGATGAACCTCGGATCCCTTCTTCTAGATCCAAAAAGCACTCTGACAAGACCAAACATAAATCAAGATCTAGATATGTGTCATTTTCCTCAGAGGAGGATCACTCCCCAGTAGCCAGACACAGGTCTTCTAAGCCCTCTAGGGCTCAGCCCTCAGGAGTAGCTTCTGACCAAGACCTCCCACAACATGATCCAGACCCCCCTTATTATAGAGCAGTAGCTTTGTCTGACATGCCCTCCCAATACTCTGAGGAAGTGGATACCTTCAGGCGTATTTTGTCTCTCCCTGACCCCAGGGAATCTATGCCCAGGTCTTCCACCTCAGTGTTGGGTCTGGATGATGAAAAAGGCCGTCAAGAGCTCAGACCTAGAGGTCCCTCCTCTATTCTTCCACTTAGCTCAGTTATCAAGGACGCCTTTGATAAATTCCAACATGACTTTAAGGCTGCCAACTTATCTGAGGGAAAATATGTCAAGCCTCCTCCCTCAACTTCCAAGTGGTACAAGGTGGGACAACCAACTTTTCAGGACAAAATTCAGGAGTTGAATACAGACTTTGCTAAGATCTGTATTACTCCTAGACCTTCTGGGCCCCCAGTAGCCAGAGTTCCCCTGCCAGTTCTCAAGGAGCTAGAACTTCAGGCTAGACAAAACATCTCTACCCTCAACTTCACCGCTGCATTTGCCAAAACCTCATCTTCTTGCAATGCTTCATTGGAAAAATGCCAACATAGCATTAAGTCTACCGTCAAGAAGATTAAATCTCAGATTCAGAAAGGTGCCAATCCTGAGAAAGCGGCAAAGCGCGGATATGAGGAAGTAGCTGACTACTTAGATTTTTGGAACAAGACAGTACTTGTTCAACACAGGGCCCTCACTTTTCTCAGCAAATCTCTAGCCCATATTTTGCAGAGGGAATTATACTCTATGGCTAATACCGGCTTACTCAGGCGAGAAGCCGAGATGACTCTATTACATCCTCAATTAGGAGAAACGAGACGTCAAGAACTCAGGAACTCGTCCTTTTGGGACTCTTCCTTGTTCGAGTCTCAATTAGTGAAGGAAGGTGAGGACTTCCTTCTCAAAAAAGGCACCTCAAAAGATTCTCAGGGTTTTGCACCCTACCAGAATAAGCCCTTTCGTGGTCCCCACAGGAAAAGAGGCTCCTACAGGAAACGCCCCTATGGGGGCAATACCTCTCAAAGCAGTAACCAGTCCTTTCCTTCGGGAAGAGGAAAATCCAACTTTAGAGGCTCCAGGGGTCGTTTTCGACCCCACAATAGAGGAAGGGGGCGTGGAAACCCCCCTCCCCAATGACTCCTCCAAAGCCTCACTCAGTCCACCAGTAGGAGGTCGCCTCCGTTCTTTCAGGAGAGACTGGCTCACAAACAAATGTTCTCAAAACGTGTTAAACATTATCACCAATGGCTACGTTCTGCCATTCCGTTCAAAGCCAAACTTGATCAGATTTCCTCTGATTCTGTCAGAGTACAAGGCCCAACCAAAAGACCAAGCCTTGGCTACTTGTATCCAGTCTCTCCTGTCAAAGAACGCTATCGAAAGGGTAGACAATGTAAAATCTCTCGGGTTTTACAGTCGCCTGTTCCTAGTACCCAAGCCTCACCAAAGGTGGAGGCCAGTCATAGACTTAAGCAGGCTCAATACTTTTCTACACGTAGAAAAGTTCAAAATGGAAACTCCAGAGTCCATCAGGACCTCCCTGATTCCAGGGGAGTGGGTATCGTCGATAGATCTGTCGGACGCCTACCTGCATATCCCCATCCACCCAAGCTCAAGGAAATACCTAAGGTTTTGCTACAAGGCTCAGGTGTTCCAATTCACCCCCCTCCCGTTCGGACTAGCTACAGCCCCCCAGGTCTTTACTATGATCGTAAAGGAAGTGAAACTAATGGCCCTCTCAAGAGGACTCAGAATTCACCAATACCTGGACGACTGGCTGATCAGGTCCCAGTCTCAGGAGGAAGCCCAAGTGAACACTCAGGCAGTAGTAGACCTGACTCAGTCCTTGGGATGGATAATAAATCAGGAAAAATCAGAACTGAAACCTACACAGGTGTTTTCGTTCGTGGGCTACGAATACCACCTCGATTCAGCCCTTGTAAAACCCACTCAAGAGAGATGGCTCAAACTTCAGGATTTGATCCTACGACTCAAGTCAAAACGTGTTTTGACTGCAAGATGTTTGATGTCTCTAATTGGGTTGCTAGCCTCAACGGAGAAAATGGTCCCGGAGGGACGCCTTCACATGAGGCCCTTTCAGTTTCATCTCAAGGAGCACTGGAGATATCCTCAGTCGCTGGACAACCTCCTTCCCTGGACAGAAGCCATTGCAGCCCACCTAGATTGGTGGCAAAATCCCTCCAAGGTGATGAAAGGTGCAGACCTTCATCCCAAAGACCACAGTATCCAACTCTTTACCGACGCCTCAAACGAAGGTTGGGGCGCTCACTTAGACCAAAACTTTACCAAGGGTCTGTGGTCAGATCGGGAAAAAAGGCTTCACATAAATGTCCTAGAATTGAAGGCGGTCTCCCTGGCCCTTCGAGACTTCAAGGACCAGTGCCAGAATCAAACAGTGTTGATCGCGACGGACAACTCAACAGTGGTAGCCTACATCAACAAACAAGGAGGAACACACTCGGCAGAGATGTGTGCTCTCCTGTGGAAGATCATGACCTGGTGCCATCACTATCACATAACATTGAAAGCCAGGCACATTCCAGGGTGCCTGAATGTGATGGCCGACCTGCTATCCAGGTCCAACCAAGTGCAGTCAACCGAATGGTCTCTGCACCCACAGGTCTTCAAACAGATCTGCCAGAAGTGGTTCACCCCTCATGTAGACTTGTTTGCCACTCACCTGAACCACAAACTCCCTCTATACGTGTCTCCTATCCCAGACCCAAAGGCCTGGGACATAGATGCTCTGAACATAAACTGGACCAACCTCACAGCATATGCGTACCCTCCTACGGCTCTCCTTCACAAGGTGATCCAAAAGATCAGGCAATGCCAGTGCCTGATCATCGTAATAGCCCCAGGCTGGCCAGGGATGCCCTGGTTTTGGGACCTAGTGCAGCTCTCAACAGAGATCCCACTGCAACTCCCAGTGTCAACAACCCTACTCAAACAGTCCCACAAGCTGGTGTTCCACAACAACCCCCAGCACCTGAACCTCCACGCCTGGTGTCTAGGAGCGGACAACTCCAAGAACAAGGCTTCTCTGTGGAGGTGGCAGAGAGAATTGCTGCCCCTCAGCGGTCATCAACAAGGACCATCTACAAGTCAAAGTGGGCCCTTTTTGAAAAATGGTGCAGAGAAAATTCGGTGGATTTCTCCACTCCATCTGTGAAACAAATCTCAGATTTCTTCATGTACCTGTACCAAGACCTAAACAGGCGCCCCTCGACCATTGATGGTTACAGGACTGCAATCGTTGACACTTTGGGCCCAACGGCCCAACATATTGCACACAATGCAGACCTTCATAGGTTACTCTCCAGTTTTCACAGGGATCGTCCTAAAAGTTCCAGAAACTTACCCAAGTGGAACCTTTCTGTTGTCCTTAACGAGCTCACCAAAGCACCTTTTGAGCCCATGAAAGACTCAGACCTCAAACATCTCACTTTAAAAACTGCTTTCTTGCTAGCCTTGGCCTCCGGCAAGCGCCGCAGCGAAATCCATGCCTGGGTCGCTAACAAAGTAGCTAATTTAGGCCAATGGGAAAAGGTTGCCTTGTTCCCTTCTTCTGATTTCATAGCCAAAAACCAACTAGCAAGAGAAGGTTCTCAAAGTGTGTCTCCGGTGACTATCCCTGCTCTGACTACCATTGTGGATAGACAGTTTAAAGAAGACAGGACCCTGTGTCCCGTACGGGCCCTGAGGTTTTATTTGGATCGAACTAAAGACCTGAGAGGGTCTTGTTCTCTCCTTTTCATCTCCTTTAAGAAAGGACATACCTCAGACATCAGACCCGCTACACTCTCTTCATGGTTGAAACAAACCATTTTACTTTGTTACAAACAAGCAGATCAACAAGCCTTGGACTTGGTCCAAGTCAAAGCGCATGACATCCGGGCCTTCGCGGCCTCTAAGGCCTTTTACGGTGGGGTATCGGTGGACCAAATCATGCAAGCCTGTCACTGGAAAGCTCACAACACATTTACAAATTTTTACCTAAAAGACCTTACTTGGTCGGACACCGACAACAATTTGTACCTGGGACCCGTAGTGGCTGCACAACAAGTCCTAGATCCTTCCCCTCAGACCAGTTGTCCTCGGAAAGAAAAAAGGGGGGGGGGGCACATCCGCTACAACCAAGTCTTCAGGAGTCTTTCCCAGGATCTAGGTATTCCTCTACCTTCAAGATGTTACGGGTAAGGTCATTTTATCCTTTAATTATCAAGTGTTTTCTATTAAGGACTCATTTAGTTGTCATTAATCTCATATTCAGGTTGTAAAAATTTTATGAGATTCCCAACCTCTGGGTTGGTCAGTCACACGTGAAGGGCCCCTTTTGGACCCTTAGACCTCGGAGTGAGCACTGCTGCACTCCCGTCCTTCAATAAAACATCTAGACAGTTTTTAGCACTGTCTCTCATTTACTTAGGTTTTTGGCTCGTTACAGGCCCGGCCTTCGGGATCGGGGCACTGTAAATGGGACTCAGACTGGTATTTCTGGCACTATTCTATACATATTAACTCAAAATCTTAGAAAAAATGACATTCCTTCCAGTCTCAGCTGTAATCCCGCCACCGGGCGGTTGAATTCAGCATTAAGTCCCACATGGTAAGCTATTGTAGCGTAATAAAATTGAAAATTTTAATTACTTAAATGTAGCTTTTATAAGCTACAAGCTTACCATGTGGGACTTAGAAGAGTCCCACCCTGCCTCCCCGCTGTTTACAGCTGAGGGGTAGGTTTAAAAAATTTCAACGAGAAAGTAGGACGATTGGTCAGAAGTTATCACGTGACGACAACTACCAGTATATCCGGTGGCTAACAAGAACGATCTTTTTTTCTAAGACGTTGGCCCCGGGTGTGGCAACCCGAGATCAGCATTAAGTCCCACATGGTAAGCTTGTAGCTTATAAAAGCTACATTTAAGTAATTAAAATTTTCAAATTTACAGCATTTTGTGAAAATATGTTGTTCAGCTACTTTTTCATAGCTACAATATGGTGAGTAAGTTGGGTGTCTGTCTCAATAGCTAAGTGAGTAATAGCTACTTTTGGGCTTTTCAGTAACTTCCATTATGAGTAAAATCACTTGTAACTTAAAAACTATTGCATTTAGAGAATTTCGTATAAATATGTTATTCAGCTACTTTTGGGCCAGCTATAACATAGTGAAATTTCAGACCTGTAGCTCATGGCATAGCTGAGTAATAGCTACTTTTAGGTTATCACTGTTGAGTAAATCGCTTATAACTTGAAAACTATTGCATTTAGAGAATTTCGTATAAATATGTTATTCAGCTACTTTTGGGTCAGCTATAACATAGTAAAATTTCAGACCTGTAGCTCATGGCATAGCTGAGTAATAGCTACTTTTAGGTTATCACTGTTGAGTAAATCACTTATAACTTGAAAAGTGTTGCATTTAGAGCATTTTGTGAAAATATGTTATTCAGCTACTTTTTTCATAGCTACAATATGGTGAGTAAGTTGGGTGTCTGTCTCAATAGCTAAGTGAGTAATGCCTACTTTTGGGCTTTTCAGTAACTTCCATCATGAGTAAAATCACTTGTAACTTAAAAACTATTGCATTTAGAGAATTTCGTATAAATATGTTATTCAGCTACTTTTGGGCCAGCTATAACATAGTAAAATTTCAGACCTGTAGCTCATGGCATAGCTGAGTAATAGCTACTTTTAGGTTATCACTGTTGAGTAAATCACTTATAACTTGAAAACTATTGCATTTAGAGTATTTTGTTTCAATATGTTATTCACCTATTTTGGGGTCAGCTATAACATAGTGAAGTTTCAGACCTGTGGCTCATTTCATAGCTGAGTAATAGCTACTTTGAAGTTCTCACTGTTGAGTAAATCAGTTATAATTGGAAAACTATTGCATTTACAGAAATTTGTGCAAATATGTTATTCAGCTACTTTTGGGTCAGCTATAACATAGTGAAATTATAGACCTATAGCTCATGGCACAACTGAGCAATAGCTATTCTCAGGTACTGACTGTTGAGTAAATCAGCTATAACTTGAAAAATATTGCATTTGGAGTATTTTGTTAAAATATATTGTTCACCTACTTTTGGGTCAGCTATAACATAGTGAAATTACAGACCTATAGCTCATGGCATAGCAGAGCAATAGCTATTTTCAGGTTCTCACTATTGAGTAAATCAGTTGTAGCTTGAAAACTATTGCATTTACAGTAGTTTGCTTAAATATGTTGTTCACCTACTTTTGGGTTAGCTATAACATAGTAAAATTTCAGACATGTAGCTCATTGCATAGCTGAGTAATAGTTCCTTTGAGGTTCTCACTGTTGAGTAAATCAGTTGTAACTTGAAAACTATTACATTCAGAGTAATTTGTTAAATATGTTATTCACAGAATTTTTGGTTATAACATAGTGAAATTGCAGACCTCTATGTCATGGCATAGCTGAGCAATAGCTACTTTCAGGTTCTCACTGTTGAGTAAATCATTGTGTCCACTGGATAGCCGCAGTGTGTAGAGAGAGATTTCACCATTACTGCTCTGATGAAAAAGAATATTATAGCTAGCTTTCTTAAGTTTGCAGTATATATTAATAACCATAAAATGTTGTTTGGGAATATTTTTGGCCTCATTTTGAGAAACAAGATGGCCGCCACAGGTGTTTTTTGTCAGTCATGAAAAGTGCTTATATCTCCCTTATTATTGATCCTAGAGGTTTGGGATGATAAACCAACCTGTAGGAAATCATGGGGTGGGAATCTTTTGGTGTGGTCGGATTTGACCTTCAATGACCCCCTCCTTCAAGGTCAAACAAGGATAGCCAAACTTAAAAGTGCTTATAACTCGCTTATTATTTGTCCCAGAGGTTTGGGATGGTAAACAGACAGGAAATCATGGGCTGTGAATCTGTTGATATGGTCCGATTTGACCTTGGAACCCTCCTTCAAGGTCAAATGAGGATAGCGAAAATTGAAAGTGCCTACAACTCGCTTATTATTGGTGACAGAGATTTGGGATGGTAAACCATCCCATAGGAAATCATTGGCTCGGAATCTTTTGGTATGGTCAGATTTGACCTTTGGACCCCTCCTTCAAGGTCAAATGAGGACAGCCAAGCTTAAAAGTGCTTATAACTCATTTATAATTGGTCCTAGAGGTTTGGAATGGTAAACCATAGGAAATCATGGGCTGGGAATGTATTTGTGTGGTTAGATTTGACCTTGGACCCCTTCTTCAAGGTCGAACGAGGATATTGCATTTGTAGTATTTCTTTAAATATGTTTTAACCTATTTTTTACACTTAAACAATTACCTTGTTATTTTCCTTCATAATACCATTTACAGGGCACAACTTTTTTATCCTTTTCTTCTGTCAGCTTCGGAATTTCTTTCGAACTTGCTGTTCAGTTACCATTTACTGTATTTCTGTACAGCCCTTTTCCTGATAATTATTCTGTCCTCTAATCACCTTCACAAATCAAAAACACTCAGTCAGCTGACACAGTGCCCGTTTACGGGCACTCTCCTCTTGTTCTGTACATTTTATTAAAGATTAAATATATTTTATATGAACATGAAAATATTTTACTTCTAAGGTATTTGTAAAATAGACGAGTATTAATGCTCAATTCAACAACAGAAATGGTTGTTAAACCAATTTGCAATAATGAGGAGGTTCCAGGCTTCTGATAGATTAAATCTGTTAGCCAATTCCAAGCGGGGGTGGATCAGATCTCCACTCGGATCTGAAGCCTGGTCCGACCCTTCAATTGCATATCATCCGAGTTATAACCATCCGAGCCCTTCGGGTGTCTCGGATTTTTGAAGCCTGGTCCCAATCTCAGCTTGACTTATATTTACCCAAGTACTAACCATTTGAACATAGTCGGATGTTTGGATGATTGTTCGGATCCAAATTCCAAGTATTTCAGATGTTCGGATGATTGCTTTAGATCAGAACTCAAACAATCCTAGTTCACACACATACTTGGACATATAAAAACATAAGTGAAAAAGATCCTCAAAGCCCAAAAGGGCTTGTTCTGAACAAGGTACATCTATTCAAACCTTGACCCTGTACTTTATAGGGAAGTAGATTTTTCTGACTTGCTCTCACAACATTCCGAGGACATTGAAACTTAGGCAGATTTTGAATCTTCCTGACCCCAGGGACAATATGCCTTGGTCCTCCACCACAGTCTGGGCTCTGAATGATGTAGCAGGCCAACAGGAGCTTGGGCCAATGGGCCCTTCAGCTATGCTCGCACTCAGTCCTGTCTTTTGATAAATTTAAACAGGACATTCAGGCTGCTAATTTACCTGAAAATTAATCTTTAAACCCCTGGTTCCACCAGGGGATACAATTGGGACATCCTTGTTTTGAGGACAAATAACAAAATCTGTATCTCCCCTAGTCTCTCTGGGGCCTCTGGGGCTAGGTCCCCTACTGGTAGTCTAAGAGTTTGAGCATTTTCAGGCAAGGCGGAATCTCTGTACCCTTATTTTTTTGGCTGCTCTTACCTAGGTCCCTTTTTGAATTCAACCTATTCACGAAAACTGCTGTGACAGTTTCAGGGCTATTTTCAACAGGTCAGCTCATTTTTCAAGGGTGCCTATAAAAATATAAATAAATATAAATAAAAGCAGCAGCCATAGATGATTATGAGAAGACTAGTAACTAGATATCCTGTATAAGAGGATTCTTATCCAACAGAGTTCCGTAGCCTGTCAGATAAGGCCTTAAGCCCTCTCTTCAGAGAGACTTATACCCTATGGGGAAGTCAGGGGAGATACCAGATCTTAAGAACTTAGGAGTTTCACAATTAGTTAAGGAGGGACAAGAGTTCCTCTTCAAGGCACCCGGAGAAACACTTTGGGTTAGACCCTATGAAATCAGCCCTTTCAAGATCCCCACAACCAAGAGGCTTCTACAGGAAACACCCCTATGGGGGTCAATCCATTCCAAGCAGTAACTATCATTTCCCCAGGTAGGGGGAAATCGAGTAGCAGAGGCTCCAGAGGTCATTTTCAACCTCACCCAAGGGGACGAGGTTATGAAAACCCCTCCTCCCAATGACTCCTTACAAGCCTCCCTTAGTCCACCAGTAGGAGGCCTCAGAAGAGACTGGCAAACAAACAAATGCTCAAACAATATGTTAAACATTCTTACCATTCATCACCAATCAAAATTAGCCAGAGTTCCCCTGATTCACTCAGGATACAAGCCATTACAAGGCCCATCAAATATCCAGCTCTGGCCTCTTATCCTGTCTCTTCTGTCAAAGAACGCAATAAAAAGGGTGGAAAATATAAAATCTCTCTGGTTTTTACAGTCGCCTGTTCCTAATCCCCAGGCCTCACCAAGGGTGGAGGCCAATGACAGACATAAGCAGGCTCACCCCCCTTTCTACTTGTAGAAAGGTTCAAATGGAAAATCCAGAGTCCATCAGGGCCTCTCTGATTCCAGGAGAATGGGTGTCGTGTCAGACCTGTCAGACGCATACTTTCTCATTCCCATCATCCAAGCTCAAGGAAGTTCCTGACACAGTCCTTAGGGTCGATAATAAATCAGGAGAAGTCTGACCTCAACCTACTCAGGTGTTTCCATTCGTGGGCTACGAATTTCACCTAGATTTAGCCCTTTTTAACCCACTCAGAGAGATGGCTCAATTTTCAGGATTTGATCTACTCTTAAGTCAAACATGTTATTGACTTCAGGATGTTTGATGTCGCTAATTGGGTTGCTTGCCTCAACGGAGAAAATGGTCCCGGAGGGACGCCTTCACTTGAGGCCCCTTTTCAGTTTCACCTTAAGGAGCACTGGAAATATCCTGTCGTTGCACAGCCTCCTTCCTTGGACAGAGTCTTTTTCACCTCACCTAGAGTGGTGGCAAGTCCCTCAAATGTGATGAAAGGTGCAGACCTTTATCCCAAGACCACAAGATCCAACTCTTTACAGATGCCTCAGACAAAGGCTGGGGCTCTCACTTAGAGCAAGCCTCTACAAGGGTCTGTGGTCAGACAGGAAAAAAACTCCATACATAAATGTTCTAGAGTTGAAGGTGGTTTCTCTGATGTTGGTGTTGGTGTTGGTTGCAATGGACAACTCAACAGTGGTAGCCTACATAAACAAACAAGGAGGAACCCTCTCGGCGGAGATGTGCACTCTCCTGTGGAAGATCATGACCTGTGCCATCATTACCAGATAACCTTAAAAACCAGACACATTCACAGGGTGTCTGAATATGATGTCGGACCTTCTGTCCAGGTCAAACCCAGTTCAATCAACAGAATGGTCACTGCATCCGCAGGTGTTCAAAAGATCTGTCTAAGTGGTTCACCCCTGATGTAGATCTATTTGCCACTCGTCTGAACCACAAACTTCCACTGTATGTGTCTCCAGTCCCAGACCAAATGCGTGGGACATAGATGCTCTGAACATAACTGGTCGGGTCTCTCTGCTTATGCTTAGCCTCCTATGGCTCTCCTTCACAAGGTGATCCAAAATCAGGCAGTTCATTTGCCTGATCTTTGTAATAGCCCCAGGCTGGCCAGGGATGCCCTGGTTTTGGGACGTAGTGCAGCTCTCAACAGAGATCCCACTTCAGCTTCTAGTGTCAACAACTCTTCTCAAACAGTCCCACAATTATGTGCTTCACAGCAAGCCACTACATCTCAACCTCAGCACCTGGTGTCTAGGAGTGGACAGCTCCAAGAACAAGGCTTCTCTGTGGAGGTAGCAGAGAATTGCTGCCCCTCAAAGGTCTTCAACAAAGACCATCTACAAGTCAAAGTGGCTCCTATTTGAGAAATGGTGCAGAGCAAATTTGGTGGACTTCTCCACTCCCTCTGTGAAACAAGTCTCAGATTTTTTCGTGTTCCTATACCAAGTTCTAAACAGGCGCCCTTCGATCATTGACGGTTACAGGACGGCCATTGTTGACACCTTGGGCCCAACTGGGCACCATATTCCCCAAACTCAGACCTTAACAGGGTACTCTCCAGTTTTCTCAGGGATCATCCCTAAGTTCCAGGAATCTTCCAAATGGAACCTTTTCTGTCATGCATAATGAACACACAAAGCACCCTTTGAGCTAGCTTTCTTGCTAGCTTTGGCCTCCGGCAAGCGCTGCAGCGAAATCCACGCCTGGACTGCAAACAAGTATTTAATTTAGGCCAATGGGAAAAGGTTACCTTGTTCCCCTCTTCAGATTTCTTAGCCAAAAACCAACTAGCAAAAGAAGGTTCTCAAAGTGTGTCTCCGGTGACTATTCCTGCTTTGACTACTATTGTAAATACACAATTCAAGAAGTCAGGACCTTGTGTCCGGTACGGGCCCTGAGGTATTATCTGGATCGAACCAAAGACCTGAGAGGATCTCGATCCCAACCATTTAGTTCCTTCAAAAGGACACACCTCAGACATCAGACCTGCTACGCTCTCTTCTTGGTTAAAATAACTATCTTACTTTGTTTTCAAACAGCAGACCATCAGCCTTGGATTAGGTCCAAGTTATAGCGCATGACATTAGGGCCTTCACGGTCTCTATGGCCTTATATGGTGGGGTTTTTGGTGGACCAAATCATGCAAGCCTGTCACTGAAAGCTCACACACATTTACAACTATTTTCCTAAAAGACCTTCCTTGGTCAGATAACAACAATATGTATCTGGGTACATTAACAGCAGCTTAACAAGTCCTAGATCCTTCCCCTCAGTCTAGTCATCCTCGGGAAGAAAAAAAAAGGGGGTTTCAGGAGTCTAAATCCCAGGGTTTAGGTAAATGCTTACCTCCTCGGGTCTTTTAGCTTTTTATTAAGACAGTACTTAATATATATAATGTATTATGTTTTCCCCACATGACCCCATAATCCCCTTTTAGTTTTTCATCTTTTCATAGGTGACAAGATATCAGATTTACAAGCCAGGGCTTGGCGTCATTGGTAGTGTAGCCCTTGGGGCTATTTATGCCTTTTTGATTAAGCGTCCCGCAAGGGACGCTTGTTTATGTATGGGAGACCTTCAGGCTCCGCCGGCTCCGCATTTTGTTTTTCTTATAACTCTGTAACCGTTAGGCGGATTCTTTTCAAATTTTGGGAGAGCTTTCACATGGTGAAGTTTCAGACCTGTAGCTAATTACTCACCTACTCAAAATGAGTAAATGCGACTTATCTCTTAAAAGTATTGCAGATAGCCAATTTTTCTCAAATAACTCATTCACCTACTTTTGGAAGAGCTTTCACATGGTGAAGTTTCAGACCCATAGCTAATTACTCGCCTACTCAAAATGAGTAAATGCGAATTATCTGTAAAAGTATTGCAGATAGCCAATTTTTCTCGAATAACTCATTCACCTACTTTTGGGAGAGCTTTCACTCCGTGAAGTTTCAGACCCATAGCTAATTATTCACCTACTCAAAATGAGTAAATGCTAATTATCTGTAAAAGTATGGCGGATACCCAATTTTTATCAAATAACTCATTCATCTACTTGTGGGAGAGCTTTCACATGGTGAAGTTTCAGACCCATAGCTAATTACTCACCTACTCAAAATGAGTAAATGCGAATTATCTCTAAAAGTATTGCAGATAGCCAATTTTTCTCAAATAACTCATTCACCTACTTTTGGGAGAGCTTTCACTCCGTGAAGTTTCAGACCCATAGCTAATTATTCACCTACTCAAAATGAGTAAATGCTAATTATCTGTAAAAGTATTGCGAATACCCAATTTTTATCAAATACTCATTCATCTACTTGTGGGACAGCTTTCACAGGGTGAAGTTTCAGACCCATAGCTAATTACTCACCTACTCAAAATGAGTAAATGCGAATTATCTCTAAAAGTATTGCAGATAGCCAATTTTTCTCAAATAACTCACTCACCTACTTTTGGGAGAGCTTTCACTTGGTGAAGTTTCAGACCCATAGCTAATTATTCACCTACTCAAAATGAGTAAATGCGAATTATCTCTAAAAGTATTGTGGATACCCAATTTTTATCAAATAACTCATTCATCTACTTTTGGGAGAACTTTCACTTGGTGAAGTTCCAGACCCGTAGGTAATTACTCACCTACTCAAAAGGAGTAAATGTGAATTATCTCTTAATAGTATTGCAGATAGCCAATTTTTCTCAAATAACTCATTCACCTACTTTTGGAAGAGCTTTCACACACGAAAATGAAAAATTGTGAATATCTCGGAAAAGCTATTTCTTCTCCTTTAATGCTCGGCGGGAGATACACCCCGCGGCAGTGGTCTTGTCAAAAATTTTTGTCTCCCCAAAAATGGTGGCCATTTTGGATTTTCAAAGTTTTTGCAAAACACAAAAATGCTTATATCTCTAAAGCCGTGCTAGATGGAGCGAACTCAACAAAATTTTTGACCTGCTGGGTATCTCTGCAGAGTAGCCATGCCAATTTTCAAAATATTTTTGTCTCGCCAAATATAGCGGACATTTTGAATTTTCGAATTTTTTGCAAAACATAAAAATGCTTATATCTTGAAAACCGTGCTAGATAGAGCAGACTGCGCTGACTTTGGTTGCCACAACAGTATAAGGCTAGAAACGAAGCATTTTCTTAATACTTTAGCACTCACCGTTATATCCTTTTCGGGACGCTTTGTTTTTGCTATGCAAAAACATTATCTTTTTTTTTTGCGAGCGATCCTCTAGTTTAGCATGGCTTCACTCCTTCTTCCAAAATCCAGACATCCAGACAGTATCGGTACTGTCATTTCAATTACTTTCTGGTTTTTGGCTTCTTACAGGCCCAGTTTTCCGAAACTGGGGCACTGTAAGTAGGATTCAGACTGGTCATTCTAATTCATCCATTCCAATCTAATTCTTTGAAAATCCAAGAAAAATTGACTAATACTTCCAGTCTCAGCTGTAAACCCTCCACCGGACGGTTGGATTCAGCAGTCAGTTCCACATGGTAAGCTATTGTAGCTCAATAAAATTGAAAATTTTAATTACTTAAATGTAGCTTTTATAAGCTACAAGCTTACCATGTGGAACTGAAGAGAGTCCCACACTGCCTCCCCGCTGAATAACAGTTGAGGGGGTATTGGCAAATTTCTAACTCGAAAGACGAAGCGGAACTCTACGTTACTACTGGGGTCACCTCGATTCCAAGGCATCTCGCCACTATTATGCGTCCATTTTTCTTGGACGTTGGCCGAGATCCCTGCGGCCTCCCCGAGTAAGCATTCAGTTCCACATGGTAAGCTTGTAGCTTATAAAAGATACATTTAAGTAATTAAAGTTTTCAAATTGATATTCTCACCATAGTCAGTTTTCAAATCACTCTGGGAATACTGTGCAGTCTGTCCTGTACAAGACCCAATTTCCACCCAGTACTTGAAGGTTTGTTTGGACAGTATAGATGGGCTTGGGATCATTTATCAAGGTTCTCTTATTACACATTAACTTTAATGTGGAATTTCACACTGGGGTACCTTTTAAAAGTAAGACGCGATGATAAATAATTTGTGCCAATTTTGCATCCGGGTTGATCAGAGGCCAATGGTAGCCAAAAAAAGACAGAAAAATACAGACTAACATGTCAACAATTCTGACTAGTTAAGGAAATAAAAGTTTGGTGTTTTTTTTTTGTTTTTATTTATTTATTTTTTTTTGTTTTTTTGTGAATTTTGCATTGAGTGTTGCATATAGAACTGAGTTTGTCATCTCTGTGCCGTGTTTCGTGTTATTCACTTAAATAAATACTTCTTTATATTGTAGTTGGAGGAGATGAAGTGTACAGTTGATGGGCTTGAAAAAGAGCGTGATTTCTACTTTGGGAAGTTACGGGACATTGAGGTGTTATGTCAAGAAGAGCCTGGGGAAACACCTGTATTAAAAAATATCATGGCCATTCTGTATGCCACAGAGGTGAGTCAGTTGTATCGAGGTATTTTTACAGTAACATGGTGATCTGTGATGCCTTTAGAAATTAGGATTAACAAAAACCTTAACAAATATAGACAACAGTGAATCAACAAGTAGGATGATATCCAACATCAGTTACTATTCAATATGTTGCACACTACAGGTGTTCATAAGTAATAATAATAATAATATAATCATTAAACAGGGTTCCCACATCCTTGAAAATCCTTGAAAAAAAATGCTTCATTTTCAAGGCTTTGAAAGACCTTGAATTTGGCCATAATTGAATAAAATCCTTGAAAAGTTCTTGAATTTGTTATTGCCAAACTTCTGCATCTGCATCTAGTTTTACGGCAATGGCAGACTCAGCAAAGCGAGTACGATCTAAGATGTGTTAACTAGCATTGTTGTAATGAGTTTATAAAATGTTAAAATCATGCGACAAAGAATTTTGTGGGAGGAACGGATGGCTAGAAGGGGAGGTAAATTAGGCCGTGCCTTAAAATATATATTTAAGAATTGTTGTTGCTGAGCTTGAAAATCCTTGAAAAGACCTTGAATCCAGTTATGTCTGTGGGAACCCTGTTAAATTGACCACTAAATACATGCTTAACTCATAAAATAGTGTAATAAGCAATTTATTATCTC
Organism: Sabellastarte sp. h YS-2021; assembly: GCA_964017235.1. NCBI lineage: Eukaryota > Metazoa > Annelida > Polychaeta > Sabellida > Sabellidae > Sabellastarte > Sabellastarte sp. h YS-2021. Next base: position 75,464,255 of record OZ024929.1, on the reverse strand, counting down.
CCGCCCGGTTCGCCGGCCGGAGATTATAATTTGCACCATGTGTGTGCGTGCGTGGGTCACACAGTTTTCTCTGAAACTGCTACAGTTACACATTTTTGGTAAATTACTTGTCCTAATGAATTTTTACGCTCTTCAAATTTTTTTTGGTTTGGTGAACTTTGGCCTACTTTTCATTGAGTAATAGCACTTTTACCTAATATAATTATATGGCTTATAACTCTCAAACTATTGCATTTAGAGTATTTTGTTGCAATATGTTGTTCAGCTACTTTCTCCACAGCTACAACATGGTCAGTAGTTTGGAAGTGTATCTCCATAGCTAAGTGAGTAATAGCTACTTTATCAATTTTTAATGATAAGCATAATGAGTAAATGGCTTATATCTTCAAAAGTTATTGCAGCTACACAATTTCTCTCAAATACGTTGTTCATCTACTTTTTTGTGAACTGTAACATATTGAAGTTTCACAACTGTTGCTCAATGTACAAGTGAGTAATGGCTACTTTATTGCTACTTTTAGTGAAAATGTGAAAAATCACAAATATCTCGCAAACCGTAAGAGATACAGCAATTTCGAGTGAATTTTTGAACCACAGGGTGGTACAACAATTTCCTGTGCTAAGGGGATTGGTGAACTTTGGCCTACTTTTGAGTGAGTAATAGCACTTTACCTAATATAATTATATGGCTTATAACTTCCACACTATTACATTTACAGTATTTTGTTGCAATATGTTGTTCAACTACTTTCTCCACAGCTACAACATGGTCAGTAGTTTGGAAGTGTATCTCCATAGCTAAGTGAGTAATAGCTACTTTTTCAATTTTTAATGTTAACCATAATGAGTAAATGGCTTATATCTTCAAAAGTATTGCAGCTACATAATTTCTCTCAAATATGTTGTTCATCTACTTTTTTGTGAACTGTAACATATTGAAGTTTCACAACTGTTGCTCAATGTACATGTGAGTAATAGCTACTTTATTGCTACTTTTACTGAAAATGTGAAAAATCACAAATATCTCACAAACCGTAAGAGATAGAGGAATTTCGAGCGAATTTTTGACCCACAGGGTGGTACAACAATGTCCTATGCTAAGGGGATTGGTGAACTTTGGCCTACTTTTGAATGAGTAATAGCTCTTTTACCTAATGTAATTATATGGCTTATAACTCTCAAACTATTGCATTTGGAGTATTTTGTTGCAATATGTTGTTCAACTACTTTCTCCACAGCTACAACATGGTCAGTAGTTTGGAAGTGTATCTCCATAGCTAAGTGAGTAATAGCTACTTTTTCAATTTTTAATGTTAACCATAATGAGTAAATGGCTTATATCTTCAAAAGTATTGCAGCTACATAATTATGTCCACCCCCCTGGGGGGTGGATATATTATTTTTGCTTTTTTCGCCGTCCGATGTCCGATGTCCGATGTCCGGCGTCCGGCGTCCGATGTCCGGCGTCACGCATGGTTTCCGCTCATTTAAAGGAAAAGTATTAGAGCTATTGTCACCAAATTTGGTATGCAGGCTTATTGGGTCAGTAGCTTGCTTGGGATTGCTTTTGGCTGTTGTACCTCTTTTGCTTACTGAGTAATACTTAAGTACAGCTATTTTCAGTACCCATTGGTTTCCGTGCATTTAAGCCAAAATAATTAAAGATATTTTACTACAATTTTGAATACAAGATTGTTATGTCCATAGCTCGCTTGGTATTGCATTTGGGACTGATAGCTTTGTCAGTACATGAGTAATAGCCATTTAGGTACTTCATTGTGTATTTTCAGTACTACTTTTGAGTAATTTGCTTCTATCTCCTTAACCGTGCGAGATAGAGCGATTTCGGCAAAATTTTCGACCCGCAGGGTATCTGAGGAGTGTACTCTTTGCAATTTTCAAAAAATTTTCCCCTCCCCAAAAATGGCGGCCATTTTGAATTTTCGAATTTTTGCCAAAAATGGCAAAACACAAATTTGCTTCTATCTCCTTAACCGTGCGAGATAGAGCGATTTCGTCGAAATTTTCGACCCACAGGGTATCTAAGGAATGTAATATTTGCAATTTTCCAAAAATTTTCCCCTCCCCAAAAATGGCGGCCATTTTGAATTTTCGAATTTTTGCCAAAAATGGCAAAACACAAATTTGCTTCTATCTCCTTAACCGTGCGAGATAGAGCGATTTCGTCGAAATTTTCGACCCACAGGGTATCTAAGGAATGTATTATTTGCAATTTTCAAAAAAATTTCCCCTCCCCAAAAATGGCGGCCATTTTGAATTTTCGAATTTTTGCCAAAAATGGCAAAACACAAATTTGCTTCTATCTCCTTAACCGTGCGAGATAGAGCGATTTCGTCGAAATTTTCGACCCACAGGGTATCTAAGGAATGCAATCTTTGCAATTTTCAAAAAATTTTCCCCTCCCCAAAAATGGCGGCCATTTTGAATTTTCGAATTTTTGCCAAAAATGGCAAAACACAAATTTGCTTCTATCTCCTTAACCGTGCGAGATAGAGCGATTTCGGCAAAATTTTCGATCCACAGGGGATCTAAGGAATGCAATCTTTGCAATTTTCCAAAAATTTTCCCCTCCCCAAAAATGGCGGCCATTTTGAATTTTCGAATTTTTGCCAAAAATGGCAAAACACTAATTTGCTTCTATCTCCTTAACCGTGCGAGATAGAGCGATTTCGGCAAAATTTTAGACGCACAGGGTATCTAAGCAATGCAATCTTTGCAATTTTCAAAATATTTTCCCCTCCCCAAAAATGGCGGCCATTTTGAATTTTCGAATTTTTGCCAAAAATGGCAAAACACAAATTTGCTTCTATCTCCTTAACCGTGCGAGATAGAGCGATTTCGTCGAAATTTTCGACCCACAGGGTATCTAAGGAATGCAATCTTTGCAATTTTCAAAAAATTTTCCCCTCCCCAAAAATGGCGGCCATTTTGAATTTTCGAATTTTTGCCAAAAATGGCAAAACACAAATTTGCTTCTATCTCCTTAACCGTGCGAGATAGAGCGATTTCGTCGAAATTTTCGACCCACAGGGTATATAAGGAATGCAATCTTTGCAATTTTCCAAAAATTTTCCCCTCCCCAAAAATGGCGGCCATTTTGAATTTTCGAATTTTTGCCAAAAATGGCAAAACACAAATTTGCTTCTATCTCCTTAACCGTGCGAGATAGAGCGATTTCATCGAAATTTTCGACCCACAGGGTATCTAAGGAATGTAATATTTGCAATTTTCAAAAAAATTTCCCCTCCCCAAAAATGGCGGCCATTTTGAATTTTCGAATTTTTGCCAAAAATGGCAAAACACAAATTTGCTTCTATCTCCTTAACCGTGCGAGATAGAGCGATTTCGGCAAAATTTTCGACACACAGGGTATCTAACCAATGCAATCTTTGCAATTTTCAAAATATTTTCCCCTCCCCAAAAATGGCGGCCATTTTGAATTTTTGAATTTTTGCCAAAAATGGCAAAACACAAATTTGCTTCTATCTCCTTAACCGTGCGAGATAGAGCGATTTCGTCGAAATTTTCGACCCACAGGGTATCTAAGGAATGTAATATTTGCAATTTTCCAAAAATTTTCCCCTCCCCAAAAATGGCGGCCATTTTGAATTTTCGAATTTTTGCCAAAAATGGCAAAACACAAATTTGCTTCTATCTCCTTAACCGTGCGAGATAGAGCGATTTCGTCGAAATTTTCGACCCACAGGGTATCTAAGGAATGCAATCTTTGCAATTTTCCAAAAATTTTCCCCTCCCCAAAAATGGCGGCCATTTTGAATTTTCGAATTTTTGCCAAAAATGGCAAAACACAAATTTGCTTCTATCTCTTAACCGTGCGAGATAGAGCGATTTCGTCGAAATTTTCGACCCACAGGGTATCTAAGGAATGTAATATTTGCAATTTTCAAAAAAATTTCCCCTCCCCAAAAATGGCGGCCATTTTGAATTTTCGAATTTTTGCCAAAAATGGCAAAACACAAATTTGCTTCTATCTCCTTAACCGTGCGAGATAGAGCGATTTCGGCAAAATTTTCGACCCACAGGGGATCTAAGGAATGCAATCTTTGCAATTTTCCAAAAATTTTCCCCTCCCCAAAAATGGCGGCCATTTTGAATTTTCGAATTTTTGCCAAAAATGGCAAAACACTAATTTGCTTCTATCTCCTTAACCGTGCGAGATAGAGCGATTTCGGCAAAATTTTCGACGCACAGGGTATCTAAGTAATGCAATCTTTGCAATTTTCAAAATATTTTCCCCTCCCCAAAAATGGCGGCCATTTTGAATTTTCGAATTTTTGCCAAAAATGGCAAAACACAAATTTGCTTCTATCTCCTTAACCGTGCGAGATAGAGCGATTTCGTCGAAATTTTCGACCCACAGGGTATCTAAGGAATGTAATCTTTGCAATTTTCAAAAAATTTTCCCCTCCCCAAAAATGGCGGCCATTTTGAATTTTCGAATTTTTGCCAAAAATTGCAAAACACAAATTTGCTTCTATCTCCTTAACCGTGCGAGATAGAGCGATTTCGTCGAAATTTTCGACCCACAGGGTATCTAAGGAATGCAATCTTTGCAATTTTCCAAAAATTTTCCCCTCCCCAAAAATGGCGGCCATTTTGAATTTTCGAATTTTTGCCAAAAATGGCAAAACACAAATTTGCTTCTATCTCCTTAACCGTGCGAGATAGAGCGATTTCATCGAAATTTTCGACCCACAGGGTATCTAAGGAATGTAATATTTGCAATTTTCAAAAAATTTTCCCCTCCCCAAAAATGGCGGCCATTTTGAATTTTCGAATTTTTGCCAAAAATGGCAAAACACAAATTTGCTTCTATCTCCTTAACCGTGCGAGATAGAGCGATTTCGTCGAAATTTTCGACCCACAGGGTATCTAAGGAATGCAATCTTTGCAATTTTCCAAAAATTTTCCCCTCCCCAAAAATGGCGGCCATTTTGAATTTTCGAATTTTTGCCAAAAATGGCAAAACACAAATTTGCTTCTATCTCCTTAACCGTGCCAGATAGAGTGATTTCGTCAAAATTTTCGACCCACAGGGTATCTGAGCATTGTACTCTTGGTAATTTCTAAAAAATTTTCCCCTCCCCTAAAATGGCGGCCATTTTGAATTTTCAAATTTTTGCCAAAAATGGCAAAACACAAATTTGCTTCTATCTCCTTAACCATGCGAGATAGAGCGATTTCGTCGAAATTTTCAACCCACAGGGTATCTAAGGAATGTAATCTTTGCAATTTTCAAAAAATTTTCCCCTCCCCAAAAATGGCAGCCATTTTGAATTTTCGAATTTTTGCCCAAAATGGAAAAACACAAACTGGCCTTAACCGTGCAAAATAGAGTTATTTTGTTGAAATTTTCGACCCATAGGGTATCTAAGAAATGTACTCTTGGCAATTTTCAAAAAAATTTCCTTTTCCCAATAATGGCGGCCATTTTGAATTTTCAAATTTTTGCCAAAAATAGAAAAACAGGAATTGACTTCTATCTTCTTAACCGTGCAAGATAGAGTGATTTCGTCAAAATTTTCAACCCAACCAATGCAAAAAGGCATGAAGCTGAAATAAATTACATCTACACTATCAAATATTTAAGCATCATTGATATATTTTACAAATGAAACAGGGTCTTGTAAGACTACTGTACAATTTGGGCAAAAGGTTCATGGGTGGACATTACACATGATAATGTGTGTTCTTCTATGCTATCCTGTTTCTATTCGCATCTACTATCAACAGGGCGGCCTATTTCTAGTTTCTCTCAAATATGTTGTTCATCTACTTTTTTGTGAACTGTAACATATTTAAGTTTCACAACTATTGCTCAATGCACAAGTGAGTAATGGCTACTTTATTGCTACTTTTAGTGAAAATGTGAAAAATCACAAATATCTCGCAAACTGTAAGAGATAGAGCAATTTCGAGCAAATTTTTGACCCACAGGGTGGTACAACAATTTCCTGTGCTAAGGGGATTGGTGAACTTTGGCCTACTTTTGAGTGAGTAATAGCACTTTTACCTAATTTAATTATATGGCTTATAACTCTCAAACTATTGGATTTAGAGTATTTTGTTGCAATATGTTGTTCAGCTACTTTCTCCACAGCTACAACATGGTCAGTAGTTTGGAAGTGTATCTCCATAGCTAAGTAAGTAATAGCTACTTTGTCACTTTTTAATGCTAACCATAATGAGTAAATGGCTTATATCTTCAAAAGTATTGCAGCTACATAATTTCTCTCAAATATGTTGTTCATCTACTTTTTTTGTGAACTGTAACGTATTGAAGTTTCACAACTGTTGCTCAGTGCACAAGTGAGTAGTGGCTACTTTATTGCTACTTTTACTGAAAATGTGAAAAATCACAAATATCTCACAAACCATAAGAGCAAAATGGGTAAATGCTAATTATCTATAAAAGTATTGCAGATACCCAATTTTTATCAAATAACTCATTCATGTACTTTTGGGAGAGCTTTCACATGGTGAAGTTTCAGACCCGTAGATAATTACTCGCCTACTCAAAATGAGTAAATGCGAATTATCTGTTAAAAGTATTGCGGATAGCCAATTTTTCTCAAATAACTCATTAACCTACTTTTGCAAGAGCTTTTACATGGTGAAGTTTCAGACCCATAGGTAATTACTCACCTACTGAAAATGAGTAAATGCTAATTGTCTTGTAAAAGTATTGCGGATAGCCAATTTTTCTCAAATAACTCATTCACCTACTTTTGGGAGAGCTTTCACTTGGTGAAGTTTCAGACCCGTAGCTAATTATTCACCTACTCAAAATGAGTAAATGCTAATTATCTCTAAAACTATTGCAGATACCCAATTTTTATCAAATAACTCATTCATCTACTTTTGGGAGAGCTTTCACATGGTGAAGTTTCAGACCCCTAGATAATTACTCACCTACTCAAAATGAGTAAATGCGAATTATCTCTAAAAGTATTGCCGAGGGCCAATTTTTGTCAAATAACTCATTCACCTACTTTTGGGAGAGCTTTCACTCCGTGAAGTTTCAGACCCATAGCTATTTATTCACCTACTAAAAATGAGTAAATGCTAATTATCTCTAAAACTATTGCCGAGACCCAATTTTTATCAAATAACTCATTCATCTATTTTTGAGAGAGCTTTCGCATGGTGAAGTTTCAGACCCGTAGATAATTACTCACCTACTCAAAATGAGTAAATGCGAATTATCTCTTAAAAGTATTGCACATAGCCAATTTTTCTCAAATAGCTCCTTCACCTACTTTTGGGAGAGCTTTCACTTGAAGTTTCAGACCCGTAGCTAATTATACATGCTACGTTTAGTGAAAATGTGAAAAATCACAAATATCTCACAAACCATTAGAGATAGAACAATTTAGAGCGAATTTTGAGCCACAGGGTAGTACAACGGTATCCTATGCTGTTGGGTTTGGTGAACTTTGGCCTACTTTTGACTGAGTAATAGCACTTTTACCTAATATAACTATATGGCTTATAACTCTCAAACTATTGCATTTAGAGTATTTTGTTCTAATATGTTGTTCAACTACTTTCTCCACAGCTACAACATGGTCAGTAGTTTGGAAGTGTATCTCCATAGCTAAGTGAGTAATAGCTACTTTGTCAATTTTTAATGATAACCATAATGAGTAAATGGCTTATATCTTCAAAAGTATTGCAGCTACACAATTTCTCTCAAATATGTTGTTCGTCTACTTTTTTGTGAACTGTAATATGTTTAAGTTTGAAGTTTCACAACTGTTGCTCAATGTACAAGTGAGTAATAGCTACTTTATTGCTACTTTTAGTGAAAATGTGAAAAATCACAAATATCTCGCAAACTGTAAGAGATAGAGCAATTTCGAGCGAATTTTTGACCCACAGGGCAGTACAAGAGTATCCTATTGTACTGGGTTTGGTGACCTTTGGCCTACATTTGAGTGAGTAATAGCACTTTACCTAATATAATTATATGGCTTATAACTTCCACACTATTACATTTACAGTATTTTGTTCCAATATGTTGTTCAACTACTTTCTCCACAGCTACAACATGGTCAGTAGTTTGGAAGTGTATCTCCATAGCTAAGTGAGTAATAGCTACTTTTTCAATTTTTAATGTTAACCATAATGAGTAAATGGCTTATATCTTCAAAAGTATTGCAGCTACACAATTTCTCTCAAATATGTTGTTCATCTACTTTTTTTGTGAACTGTAACATATTTAAGTTTCACAACTGTTGCCCAGTGTACAAGTGAGTAATGGCTACTTTATTGCTACTTTTAGTGAAAATGTGAAAAATCACAAATATCTCGCAAACTGTAAGAGATAGAGCAATTTCGAGCAAATTTTTGACCCACAGGGCAGTACAAGAGTATCCTATTGTACTGGATTTGGTGACCTTTGGCCTACATTTGAGTGAGTAATAGCACTTTACCTAATATAATTATATGGCTTATAACTTCCACACTATTACATTTACAGTATTTTGTTCCAATATGTTGTTCAACTACTTTCTCCACAGCTACAACATGGTCAGTAGTTTGGAAGTGTATCTCCATAGCTAAGTGAGTAATAGCTACTTTTTCAATTTTTAATGTTAACCATAATGAGTAAATGGCTTATATCTTCAAAAGTATTGCAGCTACACAATTTCTCTCAAATATGTTGTTCATCTACTTTTTTTGTGAACTGTAACATATTTAAGTTTCACAACTGTTGCCCAGTGTACAAGTGAGTAATGGCTACTTTATTGCTACTTTTAGTGAAAATGTGAAAAATCACAAATATCTCGCAAACTGTAAGAGATAGAGCAATTTCGAGCAAATTTTTGACCCACAGGGCAGTACAAGAGTATCCTATTGTACTGGATTTGGTGACCTTTGGCCTACATTTGAGTGAGTAATAGCACTTTACCTAATATAATTATATGGCTTATAACTTCCAGACTATTACATTTAGAGTATTTTGTTCCAATATGTTGTGCCGCTACTTTCTCCACAGCTACAACATGGTCAGTAGTTTGGAAGTGTATCTCCATAGCTGAGTGAGTAATACCTACTTTTTCAATTTTTAATGATAACCGTAATGAGTAAATGGCTTATATCTTCAAAAGTATTGCAGCTACACAATTTCTCTCAAGTATGTTGTTCATCTATTTTTTACCCGGCAAACCGTAAGGTGTAGGGAGTTGGTACTTGGTAGGGACATTCGTTAGGATGTGTAGGTGTGCAACGTCATGGTCTGACCCTGACTTGACCTTGCCGCAGAGACCTTAAGTTTGAAGATCTTGTCCAAGCTATATCTCGGAAACCGTAAGGTGTAGGAACTTGATACTTGGTAGGGACATTGGTTAGTGGGTGTACCGTGTAGGTGTGCAACATCATGATCTGACCTTCATTTGATCTTTGACCTTGCTGTAGCGACCTTGACCTAAAAAATCTTGTCCGGGCTATATCTCGGAAACTGTAAGGTGTCGGAAGTTGATACTTGGTAGGGACATTGGTTAGGGGGTGAAGGTGTGCGACGTCATGGTCTGACCTTGATTTGACCTTTGACCTGGCTGTAGTGACCTTGACCTATAAAATCTTGTCCGGGCTATATCTCGGAAACCGTAAGGTGTAGGAACTTGATACTTGGTAGGGACATACCTCAGTAAGTGACTCAGTTAAGAGAAATACAAGAGATTATACTCAGTCCAGAAATTAGTTACATCTCTTGAAAACATAAGCATATCAAGAACACTGTCAATTGTCCTGCAGTCAGTGATAAAAGTTAATCAGAGCAGAAACTGCTCATCAACTGCAAAAAACTGTAACCCTGTGGATTTTTTGTTCTTTCAGGATGGCTTTGCACCCCCTGAAGATGAGGCTGTGAATGATCAAAATGAAGAAGAGGAATATTAGTGTTCTGTACATATAGCTTCCTATCAAAACCATCTAGATATATCCCTCAGTTCATCCACTGGCTGAAAATGCGCAAGGAGAATTTGATATGTGTACACATCTCTAGCTTCCCTTTGTCAGTTCTATTTTCTCTGTATAATGTCTTGCCTATGTAAAGTTAATGCGTTTAGACTTGACTCTGTTTTCATTATTAATTATCGCCAGAAACGCAGCAGCTTGCAAACTACTTTTGTCAAGCTGGTTTTGTTTGTAAATATTACTTTGTATATGTCTGATATTTTGTTAGTTTTTACATGCATCTGCAGATTAACATAAATACATGAAATACATAATGTATGAATGGAGTTGAGTAAGGTAGTCAAAATATCATTTAAAAACACAGTGTATTTCACTTTTGAATCAAGAAAAACTAGCAAGAGTGTTATTCCATATTTTAACTTGGAAATTCAGAATGAAGTGCAAATCTTTTGACTCAGAAATGGTTCACACACAAATGGCTAAATCCGTTTGTAGTGACAATATTTTTTTGATTGTACTAATGCACGTCTACAGTTGTGCCTTCTTTTGTGTATATTATTAAGAATAACAATATGTCACATAGTTCAGTGATGATTAAAGATTGATCGTCTATTGTTTGGTATCCTTTCTGTATAATTTGTTAAAGTCTGTGTTTGAATCATTTTCAATAAATTGTGAGTGTAAACAATTATTTGTCCCAAGAATATTTACTCTGGTTAACATGTTTGAGGTAAGATATTGATTTTGACTGCTTAATAATTCTGACATGTATTGAATATATTTGACAAGTTTAACATTTTAAAACTGTTTGACCGGTCCAATAGGTGGAAAAGACATCTGTCAGTGGCATGAACGCGTATCATTTGGCTTCCAGAAATAAAATTAAATCTCCTTTCCATAAGAGTAACAATTCACTTGTTTTTACTGTGCAAACCAGATGTGTACATTTAGATTGGAATATAGTTTGCAGTGATATATACTTGTTAATGAGATGACAAAGCAGCCATTCATGAAGTTAAACCAGGGCATGGAAGAGTGGGGATATTGCCATATTGTAATTATATCCCCAGACGAAAGTCGGGGATATATTGGATTCAGGTCCGTCGCGCCGCCGCCGCCGCCGCCGCCGCCGCCGCCGCCGCCGTAGAAATTTCCTTGTGGACGCGATAACTCAAAAACAAATTAATATTTTTTTTTCAAACTTGGTACACATGTTAAGGGTGCCCAAAGGAAGATCCCTATTTTAAGGTGACCTTAAACTCCCAGTAAAAAAGAACTTATGGCCACCTTAAGGTCAAAAATTGGACTTTTGGCCACTTAGAGCCCTGTAGGTCACAAACTATGATGCTCAGCTGGCTGAAATTTTACCTGACAACACATTAATATGTTCTTAGTACATGTGCCGAAAATCACGACTTTAAGTTGAGGAGAAAATTGTCTTTGAGGCCCATAAATACCCCCACTTAGGGATTTTTTGCTATACTTTTCACATATTTTGCCCTATAATTTGGAAGTGGTAATTCTGATGAGTCTCAAACTGTGCTAGGTATAACTTTGATATGTAATCCTTGTCTGTAGAAAATTTTAGGGCTGTAGGTTTACCCAAAGGGGTCGACTTAAGGTCTCAAAAGTGCCCACAGAGACCCAATTTATGCACTTTTTGCCACTTTCAAGCACTGTAGCTTTAAAACTATGTCTCTCATCTAAGTTAAATATCATCTGGGAATATATCTATGTGTTTTCTTATATGTGCCCCAACATTTAGGCCTTTAATAGACAGTTAACCTGTGTATCAGGACCATAAACACCCACCCGAGTGACCCTTATAAGACATTTTTCACATCTTTTTCCCTGTAACTTGGAAATGGTAAGTCTGAGAAGTTTCAAACTGTATTAGATATATATTCTGTGTGTAATCTTAGTATGTAACAGATTTTAAGTCTGAAGCTTTAATTTTGAAGGTCAAATTGAGGTCTCTAAAAGGCTCCCAAAGACCCAATATTTGGACTTTTTGCTACTTTTAAGCCCTGTGACTGTCAAACTATGTGACTGATAGAGCTCAAATCCTATCTGGGAAGATATTAGTATGTTATTTATATATGTGCCAAAAATTAAGGCTTTAAGAAGACATTTAACCTGTGTATGAGGACCATAAATCCCCACCCGAGTGACCATTTTTAGACATTTTTCACATATTTTGCCCTGTAACTTGGAAATGGTAAGTCTAAGAAGTTTCAAACTGTATTAGATGCATATTCTATGTGTAATCTTAGTATGTGACAAATTTTAAGTCTGAAGCTTTAATTTGAAGGCCACATTTAGGTCTCTAGAAGGCCCCATAAAGACCCAGTATTTGGACTTTTTGCCAATTTTAAGGCCTTTGACTGTTAAACTATGTGACTGATACAGCTGAAATCTCATCTGGGAATACATTATTATGTTCTTTTTACATGTGCCAAAAATCAAGGCTTCAAGTAGACATTTAACCTGTGTATGAGGACCTTAAACACCCACCTGAGTGACCCTTTTAAGACATTTTTCACATATTTTGCTCTGTAACTTGGAAATGGTAAGTCTGAGAAGTTTCAAACTTTATTAGATACATATTCTATGTGTAATCTTAGTATGTAACAAATTTTAAGTCTGAAGCTTTAATTTGAAAGCCACATCGAGATCTCTAAAAGGCCCACAGAGACCCAATATTTGGACTTTTTGCCACCTTTAAGCCCTGTGACTGTTAAACTATGTGATTGATGGAGCTGAAATCCCATCTGGGAATGCATTATTATGTCCTTTTTACATATGGCGAAAATCAAGGTTTTTAGTAGACATTTAACCTGTGTATGAGGGCCATAGACACTCGCCCAAGTGCCTTTTTGGACATTTTTTCCGTATTTTGCCCTGTTATTTGGAAATGCTTAGTGTGACAAGTCTTAAACTGTATTATATATAATTTTTGTTTGTTATGTATGTCCCCCAAAAAGTTTCAGATCTGTAGTTTAATTGCTAAGGTCTCTTTAACAATTGTAAAATGCCCACAGAAACCCAATTTATGGACATTATGCCACTTTAAAGCCCAGTAACTGTCAAACTATGTGGGTTATAGAGCTGAAATCTTTGAATTTTTAAAAGGAAATGCCTGTCTATTTAAATTTTGAATATTAATAATGTTATGGCTATCTTAGTCTTTTAAGAACTTATTTTTGTGTGTTATACCTCTGCTTGCTGAGTTTTTAACTTTTTAAAATGAAACTGGTTAAACGCCGGTTAAACATATTCAAGTAGACAAAATGGACACTTTAAGTGAGCTTTAAGTCCCAATATTAATGAAATTATATCCGTATGTAGTAAAACTAGGGGATTTTTAACCCTCAACTAGCCCAGTTTTATTCAACTTGCCTCAGTTAATTTTGACACAGCTCCTACAGTTATGAACTCATTTCAGTTGATAATCACATACTTAAAATTCTCAATTCTTTTTGTATTTGAGTACCCCTTTTATATAGATTGTTTGTTTACCATTTTTGCTGTAGCACTCCATCTCTTTGAGAGAACATGTAAACTGTGTAAAAAAGATGTAGAAGATGAGATACATTTTGTTTGTGTTTGTCCAGCTTTAGAGCTGATTCGTATGAAATATTTCAAAATTTTAAATATAGATAAATCTGAATTATTAATAGATCAATTATCAAGGGTATTAACTCATATGAATGTCAATATGGTTATTAATTTTATTTTTGATTTGTGGCAAGAAAGAAAAAGTAAATTATATTGTTAATTTTTATGTATTGAATTGCTGTCTTTATTTACTGTATCTTACCTCAAAATATGTTTGCTCTGTTTGTTATTAACTCTCTATTTAAAGTGACTTATAAGCCCATATAGGGCTGGGTATTACTTCAATAGTTTTTGTATAATCCTTGTCAACATAATACATGTCACTATAATAAACTAATAAACTAAACTAAGTCCCAACCCACATCCCCCACCCGGATTCCCCCCACCCACCTCTGCTTGCTGAGTTTTTCACTTTTTAAAATGAAACTGGTGAAACATATTGAAGTAGACAAAATGGACACTTTAAGTGAGCTTTAAGTCCCAATATTAATGAAATTATATCCTTATGTAGTAAAACTAGGGGATTTTTAACCCTCAACTAGCCCAGTTTTATTCAACTTGCCTCAGTTAATTTTGGCACAGCTCCTACAGTTATGAACTCATTTCAGTTGATAATCACATACTTAAAATTCTCAATTCTTTTTGTATTTGAGTACCCCTTTTATATAGATTGTTTGTTTACCATTTATGCTCAACCCACATCCCCCACCCGGATTCCCCCCACCCACCTCTGGGACCTCCAGCTATATTGAGTGACACTAAATAAACAAAGGTATTTAATGATATCAGATGAGAAACAAAGAACTCAATGGGGTTGCAGATCTTGTGTAATAGTGAGAGAGGTGTGGAGAAGGGGAGAGGGGTGGGGGTGGGAGGTGGTGGGCTTCATTACATATAACACAAAGGGGAGTCAGAACTGAGATTGTGTCACATATTTAGGTTGCATATATATGGACCACATATATAGGTATAGAGGAAATGAATAACTGAAAACAATTTGCAAATTCTAAAAATAATATAATAAAATAATAATATAAATAATTTTTTTTTAAATAATATTTTATTTGTGAACAAATATAGAAACAGATATGCGCTTTTGGGATTATGAATTTTAGAATGGACATTGAATCATCAATCATTTAAATACTTTGAAGGAAGATTGAAAAGTATGATGAGTTGAGTTAAAAATAATATTTTATTTGTCAACAAATATAGAAACAGATATGCTCTTTTGGGATTATTATTTTAGAATGGACATTCATCAATCATTTAAATACTTTGAAAATAGGTTTAGAGTTATCATTGCAGGAAGATTGAAAATATAATTTGAGTTATGTATTCGGCGTCTGGGGATACACCATCTTCCTTGGAAGATATAAACAGAGTAGATTGATGTGCTGAAGTTCATATAATAATGGGTAATTATGTTTTTAAAAATTCCCGATCAAAACCTGTGGCGTGAGTGATGACCTGTCTGGGGATATGTTGGCGCCGAGTTGGCCCAATCTAGTTGTAATGTGTTATTGTATTCTTTCACTATTTGTCTTGTCTCTTAGGAATTTTTTTTTTTTTTTACATGTGATAAAATACACTTCGCTGGCTTGGTTTACTGTGAAATATGTTTCAAATTGTGTTATCTTACATCATTTGCTGATGAATATCCACAAAAATGTTCAAATTAAATTGGAAAGAGTACTTTTTCTCAATTTTATACTTGAGAATACCAATTGCTCCATTCTTAAATGACTACTGGGGTGGTCTCCTACAGCCCTAATTTACAGTTTTGTAGTTTCAGTGCTTTTTACCCCACAGCCCGGGTATTGTTTTCACCCATGGTGTCCGGATGGGTGGGCGGGGGGAAGAAGTTTGTCCGGGCTGTATCTCAGAAACCGTAAGGTGTAGGAAGTTGATACTTGGTAGGGACATTGGTTAGGGGGTGTAGGTGTGCAGCGTCATGGTGTGACCTTGATTTGACCTTGCTATAGTGACCTTGAGTTTGAAAATCTTGTCCGGGCTATATCTCGGAAACCGTAAGGTGTAGGAAGTTGATACTTGGTAGGGACATTGGCTAGGGTGTGTAGATGTAAAGCGTCATGGTGTGACCCTTGATTTGACGTTTGACCTTGCTGTAGTGACCTTGACCTATAATGCCTTGTCTGGGCTATATTTCGGAAACCATAAGGTGACATTGGTCGGGGGCTATATGTGTGCAACGTCATGGTGTGACCTGGATTTGACCTTTGATCTTGCATATCTGATGCTATTTTATCTCTCTACAGGGATATCTAATACTATTTTATCTCACTTATATCTCTCTTATATATTTTACTTGAATCGTGGTTGTTGCACCTTTGGGTGTCTTTTGGTGTACATTAAGCACTGTTAAAGTCATATTAGAATTCATTAACTGTTTTACTTTTGCAACTTCCCATTGTAACAGATGGTATTGCATCAAGTGAGCCACAGGTTTTGCCACAACTCCACATAAAAGCATGTGTTGCCACATCTGTATGTATGGGTAATATTCAAAACTTGCAAACCATAATTCGACCATACAAATGAATATCAAAATGGGAGAAGTCTTAAAGCTTCATAATTTTTAGTTAACTGAATTGTCCTGTTTTAATACTTAATATTTACATGCAGTTTCTTTCTCTTAGATGTTATTTTCTCTACTTAAACATTATTTGGACACTGACACTGCTCTGAAAGTATCCCAATCTGTGTACTGTTTCACTACTGCTATATCTCATGGTGTTAAAAACTATTTCCCCAGGCTGTGGGGTATGGGCATCTCTAATGCTATTTTTGTTTTATAGTTTTGTTTTTGTATTTTTACAATGGTGTACAAGGGTACATAATGATTTCAAGATAGGAGACACATTTTTCAGTTTGTATTTGTAAATATCTGCAAGAAACTACTGTTTAACTCAAAACTAAACAAGTAAGTATTATTTAATCTTGGTGCTTAGAACAGTAATACAGTGAACTAACTTTGGGTGTAGATGGATGATCCTAAGGCTGTTCACTTAGTGTGTCTACAGTCTTTTCAGGTTGAAAAGACAGCTACTTTTTGGCATTAGTGAATTAATTAAGAGGAGTCATGGAAAAGACTTCATATTGTCGCTATAAATCTTGACATTGAGAGAGAATCTTATGTAAAACCTGTGGTGGTGACCATGATTGAGAAGCAATGTAGAATTATAATCCAACTTTTGGGAACTAACTTACGAATTGTTCCTCGAATGATCTTGTTAAAAATATTAAAACCTTCCTCTGTATTGTATCCTTGCTTTAAGTTTAGCTTGAAATTTTGTAGCCAAAGTTTCTTCATTTGTTTGTGACCACAAGACAGCGTAACTAAAATGTAAATGAGACTTGTTGTGGAGAAGTGTTTTGTGTATGTTGTACTGCTTTCCAACTGAAAAGTATTGGAGGACAAGGCTGAAGCATTTGACTAATCTGACGTGTAACATTTTACAATCAGTATTTGCTTCTTCCTCTTTATAATAATCTCTGTGAAATTTTCCAGCCTGGCTTTATTTGTAGTATGTTGATAAACTGACCCAGTACATTGAAAATAGTTGTATATTGTCCATTCTATTTCTGCTTTTTTCCTGTAGGTTTTCTGGATACCAAAATAATATTTTTGTGGATCAACATGCCCTCCTATTTTCATTAGTTAGTTTTAAGTATTGAGCACCTTGTGAGCTTGTATTGAAAAGAGATCTGATACCTTTGTACTTTGGCAAATGTTATACTGGCAACAATTTAGTGCTTTGAAATAACTATCAGATGCAGCATATCAGTACTTTGGAAGAGGTATGCTTCTTTGCAGTGAAGAGTATATAAAAGTTTGTCATAGGAAAAAAAAAAACGTTTTGACAAACACATGTTTATAACTACTAGTATGACTTTGACGTCAAATTTATTGACAGTGTAATAATTAATAATACTGCTGTTTATTAATTGTATATTAAGCAGTTTCATCTTTGTGGTTTCTTGTGCTTAAATGTTCAATTTGCACGGGTATTGTGTATGGAGGTGTAATGAATCCTGTAAGTGATTTTTTTTTTCGTGTAAAACTACTTGTCACTAACTGGTAGTAATGGATAGTAATTGCAGGTATTAATCCAAATCATTTGTGTTTTGTAACATTCTTGCTATCCCTGTGTAACTAGGGGGAAAAACATATATGTGTAAAAATGTCTCCAGCAAGCAATTGTGGTATAAGTGGAGATTTTCACTAGGCATTAATATTAATTAATTCCCAGTGTTATTTAATATCTCTATTTATCTCTTAATGTAGAAACTGATCACTAGTTAAAATTAATTCCAGTGAACTTGTTCAAATGTTCAAGTTAATAAAAGTTTTTTCTAGCTAAAATTTCCACTTATACAGTACATTGATATTTGAAACATTTCATCAAGAGTAAATTTAATACATTTACCTAATAAATTAAAACATGAAAAGACAATTGGAGCTTGAAATATGTTTTTCAGAAAAGAAAACCGAGTGTGGTTTTGTCCATTTTGGATATTATTGTTTCAAATTGGTCTGCAGTCCTATACTTCAAATACCTTGATATGTTTGCAGTGATTTTTCCGATAGGTCATGTATTCCACAAGACACCATAGCTATGAGATATCCTTTTAACTTGGGTTTTATCGCATAAAATAGCCTTACACATTGCTCAATAATTTGATGCAATATCTGATGAATGTGACCAAATTTTATTCTAGCTTTGAAGATACTGGTTGTATAGAGATTTCATTTTGAATAGAGTCTATCATAACATGTAGAACTTGATACCTTTGTGTGCAATGCTGCTTGAAGAAACTTAGCAGAACTTATCTGAGAAAAAGCTGAATTCTCAAAAGTTTCTACGTTGAGTAATGCGTTAAATAGACAATAAAAAATACAACTAGAGGTATGAAACTCCCATTCTTGTTCAAGAAAAATGAGCTGAATAACCAGTTGGTGAAAAAAGGCTGAATTCTTTATAGTTTCCAGTTACACCTAAATTGGAGTTCTGAATTTACTGTATCCCTGGCCAATTATATTGTGTTCCTCTCAGATTTAAAAATCTGGGATACACGGACACTGTATTATTAATCTTGGCTATACCATTGATCATATTTGAATGCAACTAGTGATCAGTTTCTACATTAATCAAACCCAGTAGCTTTACTCATGGAAATCGGCTTTCTTTTTCTTCAGTTCGTCCCAAGAAGGCCATTGGTAGGCGAGGTTTTGCATTGGCTTCCCCCACTGAATGGAACAAACTCCCTCAATTGGTCCGATCTCAGAACACAATTATAGGGTTTCGAAGCCAGCTAAAGACCTACTTGTTTAGACTTGCTTACCCCCCACCATAGTATTTCTCCCCTTGCGGCGTTAAATCAGTATTTTGACCCGCCATGTCCCTTGAATTTCCCTTTTTGCCTTAAGCGCATTAGAGGATGTTGCATCAATTTTACGCTATATAAATGATTCTATTCTATTCTATTATTTGGGGTTTTACGTCGCTTTCAACACTGTACAGGTCATATCACGACGGGTAGTTGGAAGGGCAGAGGAAACCAGTACATATAGTTCGCTAGGGTTCTGTACTGTAAACTGCCGACCAACGGCAAGCAACTACCAGCTTTCCCACTTACGGCCATGACGGGGATCGAACCCCGGCCGCAGAGGTGGGAGGCGAGAGTGTTACCACTCTGCCACCGTGGCCCCCTCTATTCTATTCTAATGCATGAAGTATGAGATGCCTGAACTATACGTAGTGTGAAACTGATTTTTTTGCTAAACCATCTTAACTTTGTGCAAATTTGTATTAAGTCATATGAAGTAATCCTATTTCCGACTAATGTTCAAAGTATTGTTGTTTGTATGTTAAAGAATATAAGCCTGACCTGCAATAAGCTCATCTTCAATTTTAATGACAGAATTTATTAATTAAAAATTTCTGTCAATGTTAGTCTATTTAACTTCTTTGTCCATTTGCAATTTTCTTGGAGGAGGAAAACAAAATGGTTATTTTTGCAACATTGCCTATTCCTTTCAAGAACAAGGTTTTTTTTTTCTTCTTCAATGTTTTTAAGTAATTTATACACAAAAACAAATGTTGATTTTACACCATTTTATTTTACAAACTGACATATCATCTGAATATATTGTATGATTTTTTAACTTTCTAGTTGCAGTTAATTGTACAGAACGACTCTTGCATTGCATTTTCTTTCCTCTTAATATGGCTCCTGAAGCTCATATTGATCCAGATTACATTCACTCCAGAACAAAACATACAGTTACATGACTTTAATAGTTCGTGAAATTGAGTTAAAGAGGATAGGATATCATATTTTCCAAGATAGAGGCTCTTTTAAATGTGAAAGTTGCATTTTTAAATTTCTTCTTAACGGCTAGTCACATTTGTATCAGCCATCAGTGAAGACCAAATGATCATTGGTCTCTTTAGGTTGACACAGAGAACTTTCAATCTTTAATAATATACACTATAATCAACACTAGCGAACATCCATTATCTTTTTTTTTTACTTGTATACTCAGTTGTATTCATTATTTTATAGTTTATACAGTTAATTATCTGAACACGGTCTTACTGTGCCAGCATGGTTGTATAATAGAAGACATACTAGTGTAATTTTAAACATTTATGGAGCACCAAATTGATGAAAACATCCTGCAAAGCACTTTACTCTCAAACTTAATCAAAGTTCAAAGAAACAATATTGGCAATAGAACTTGTAAGCATCCTCGGCCAATACTGAATACCAGAAGTTTTATTGTTATAGCTTACCATGCGGGACTAATTGTCTGCGGTGGCCACTAGGCCTTCGGCCAATTCAAGCAAAAGAGCATAATAATGATAGAGAGCCCCATTTGGTGCCAGGACTGATAAACTTGACCAGAAATGGTCTGATAGATTTAACAGACTTGAGGTGCTTCTACTGGCTAGGACATTTGACAACCCAGAGCCTACATTTCACACAGTCACACCAATGCATACTCCTCCAGTTGGTTCTGTGAAGGCTACAGAACCCTTAATTAGACCTACTGACTGACCTCGACAGGCTACCGACCGATCAGCACCATCTGGTACCGACCATTCTGCTACACACAGACAGGTTACAAGTAATTTGCCTAGGGATCATCAACAGGACTGACCTACTCCCTCAGATTTGTCTGGTACTGACCACCCTGCTCCACAGAGACAGGCTACCAGCAAATTTTCAAGGAACTGATATCAGAAAGCTGACCGACCTACAGATTTGTCTGGCACCGACTCCATTGCTTCTCAACAACAGGCTACTGGCAAATCATCAACTGCACCGGCCAGATGACACAGCATGGACACTGACTCTTAGAGTGATTTTTTTTCAGATCAACCACCAGTGGATATCTTTGTTGAGGAAGGTGAACTGTCCGACCTGGATCTGGGTGCCACTGTCACAGACCCTGACCAGACCCTCTCAGAAGAACAGAACTACAGAGAGACTATAAGAGGGATCCGGTCTTATATGGGTTGATCGCACATCCCTGATATGGACAATACTACCTCTTCAGCAGAAGACAACTTATTTGCAGGAATGAAATCACAACCAACTTGCAAGGTCTTTGTCTGCATGCCCTCTGATGACTGGCTGTACAATAAACTGAAGAAACTCAACTTAAGTTTGGTAGATGGCTACCCCTCCCACAGCTCTGAGGCTGGTGGACTTCTTAAGGATCAGTTTGTCCGACCATCGCAGTCACAGACTAAGTGGTACGGGCTGTGTTCCTCATGGAAACTCTGATGCCTCAAGATTAAACGGCACGTATACTCAGATAGCCAGGGCAGCCGGTGTTGCCTCCAACCCACCAGCTTCCAGACAGATCTCACAGGAGCACCCGAGAAGGTGGGAGAAGTCGGCCAGGGAGGCTAGCGTTATCTGCAATCAAGTGGCGGGCTTTAACAGGTGCCTGTTTTTAATATGCAGCAGCAACCATCCGATCCGACCAGGGCAAAGGAAAGTCTTCAATTTAAGTCTCTACTGCTACAGATGAACTCCAATATCTCATGGACTTCAATGCCAGTATTTGTCATGCTATGGCTAAAACCATGGAACATCCGAGTGACTTTGTGTTTGTCTCCATGACAAAGCTTAACCTAACCAGAAGGGACTCATACCTATCTCACTTAAAGACTGGGATCAAACCCGACACCCTTGCAGCCTTGAGGACAGCTCCACCTCAGTTGGCTATGATTTTTCAGGATGACGTACATAAACCAGATGAGGAGGACATTGTAAACTTTGATAACAAAGCACACAGCTTGTCTGGATAGGCGCTCAGAGAATAAGAAGTTGGATAAACCAGCCTGGAAAAACATTGGTAGTCATGGCCAGGGCAAGAGACAGAGGAACAGATCTTCTAACTACTCATCACGACCGGCCAAGGGACAGCGGTCCTATAAATGACAACTACTGTTTAAATGTGTTGAAAGCGGGGCTGCTGTCTGGGAGCCAACAGACTGTAAAGGTTTCTCAGTTAACACAGTCTCCCAGTGTAACCAGAAAGACCATGAACATTCAGACACTAAAGAGTCTGATGTGAACTTGCATGTTGTAAATCTTGCACATATTGCAGAAGGGCTTTTGCAAAACAAAGGTGTAAGTTTCATTGTTGTAAATTGTTACCAAAGAAAATTAAAATATGTGAAAGATATTTCCTGTGTCAATCAATTGTCTTTGGTCAAACATGTAACCATTGTCCCAGCTGTTGCCTTAAATCTACCTGTAGGGTCAAGACTACAAAACTTTTGGAAAAATTGGGAAGATCTGGGTGCCGGTCCACAAGTAGAGGGCTACACCCTCCCCTTTTGGATACGGCCAAACTTGGCAGGGTCACCAACCATCATAAGCTGCTGTGCCAATCCTCACAGGAACCTCTGCCTGTTGGAGGCACTACATCAGCTCGTGAACAAAAATAGTTGTGGGGTTTTTCAACTGGCTATTCTTGGTTCCCAAACCCAACAACCAGTGTAGACCTACACTAGATCTGAGCTAACTTAACGAATTCCTTAAGGTGGAGAAATTCAAAATGGAGACACCGGAAACTATCAGAAGCTCCATCCAACAAGGGGAGTGGGTCACCTCAATAGATTTCAGGGATGCCTACTTCCACATACCAATACAGGAACAGTCCAGGAAGTATATGAGATTTCATATCCAGGGCCGGTCATACCAATTCAAAGCACTGCCTTTCTGACTGTCCACAGCTCCCATGGAGTTCACGGTGATAACAAAGGAGGTGAAACTGATGGCTCTACAGAAGGGTATAAGGATCCACTGGTACCTAGATGACTGGTTGGTGAGAGCTAGATCCCACCAAGTTAGTCTCCAGCATACCTCCAAAGTGGCCGGGCCCAGGACAGTTGGCAGACAATGCAGCAAAACATACTAGGACTTATCTCCAGTCCGGCAACTGATATCCCTGGCATTTCAAAAACAACTGGAGAGTACTAGAGTCCATAGAAAAGGTCATGCCCATTCCAAGGTCTCTCAACCTGCATCTTGAAATCGTGGCTGGAGGAAAGCTTCTAGGTAAACCATTATATCCACTAAAACCTTATAGGGTTTTCCTGACTTTAAGGCAACCCTTGCCTGAAAAAGTTGTTCATTTGTTTTATGAGTTCACCTAACTTACTCCGCCTACCAAGCGGTAGTTATTCAGCGATAGTCCATTGGGTAGCATGTATTAACGCAATAAAATTGCAAATTTAACAAGTAAATTAAATTTTTATCAGTTAATATCCAAATTGAAAACAAATTGCAAAGTATTCAGAACACCCTTGCTCGTATTGTTACAAATCATAGAAAGTATGCTCATGTTACACCCATTCTACAGAAACTCCACTGGTCGGCTGTTAAGTACCATTGTATTTTCAAAACCGCAACACTTGTGTATAAATTTTTGCATAGTGGTTCTCCTTATTTCGAACCGTTCTTGTCTTTTAGTAGTTGTCCCTATAGTACTAGGCATAGTCACCCAGATCGTCAATACCTTACAGTTCCTCCTTTCCATTCATCAGTCTTTAAGTCAACCGAAGATCTGGAATGACCTCCCTCAAGATGTTCGCAGTTCGACATCAGTTGCCTCCTTCAGAAAGAA
This sequence comes from Sabellastarte sp. h YS-2021, assembly GCA_964017235.1. Lineage (NCBI taxonomy): Eukaryota > Metazoa > Annelida > Polychaeta > Sabellida > Sabellidae > Sabellastarte > Sabellastarte sp. h YS-2021. Next base: position 75,440,500 of record OZ024929.1, on the reverse strand, counting down.
GCTTAAAACATACCTGTTTGCAAAAGCCTACCCACCATAGCCTCCCCCGTCACATCTGTGTCTCCTTGGTACGACCTGGCTATGTCCCTTGATTAACGCTAACTGCCTTGCTTTATGTTTAGATGCGCCTTAGAGTCCATCAGTGATGGAGATTAAGCGCTATAAAAGTCTGTATTAGATTAGATTAGAATACCCTATCCAGTGGACAGGCAAGGCCCTCACAACCGACCCCGCTATCAGCTTACTAGGGCTCTAAATAGGTTTAGACAATGAAAAAGATGCTATGACGTCACTCTATCTAGACAAGAAGGAAGTACGATGTGCCACCTGACAAATGCACAGTACTGGACTGGCCTGGCTGGTGGAAACACAGGACGGCTTTTTCTGTCGTTTGGCGAGCCGGTCTGCGCCAACTGGATTAGCAATTGTCCATTTGGTAGGATATATTACCCAATGAAAATTCCGTGATGTCACACTTCCTAGACAGGGAGGAAGTACAATGCGCCACCTAGCAAATGCACATAACCAGAGTGGTCCTGCCGGTGGGTAATACAGGACGACTTTTTCTGTCGTTTGGCAGGACCGGTATAGCAATTGTCCATTTGGGAAAGTATTAACTTATAAAAATTTAATTTACTTATTAAATTTGCAAAATTATTGAGTACAAGTTTACCCAAATTTTGTCTGGTGATGCCCTGTTTTTAAAAAATTATTGGATGTTCTGCTTATCACAAGTCTAATATAACAGGGTGTATCCAGTCATGGAAAACCTGGAAAAGTCCTGGAATTGAATTTATTTTTCCATCCCTGGAAAAGTCATGGAAATTGACTCCAGGTTTTGGAAAGTTAATAAAAAGTCATGGGAATTAAAAGGTATCCTCTCGCGAAACAGCGTTGTTCCTTTCTTTGATCCAGCATTTCAATACAATACAGCTACATCTTCCTGTACTGTGACTAGAACCTTTTGCATGGTTCTCAAAGGCAAAACCGGCGGGAGCTACTTGTAGTTCCTGGCATTATCAACAATGCAAGGACTGTTTTGAGTGAGGTATGTCCTGTCACATCTTCCCTCGGTACAGGTCTCTTTCATGCCAAGAACATGCCAAGGTCCTTGATTTTAAAGATTTGGTCATGGAGAAAGTATTGAAATTTAGTGGATATAATCACTGGACCCTTATTAAAATGCCTATTTTTCTCAAAATTTGATATGAAGAAAATTTGTCAAAATGTGTGAGATCTAACATCTATTCAGGAAATCTAAAGCTTGCCTATTTTCAGAATTATGTTAAATAACAATTATGATAAGTTCTGAAGCTCCAATTTGGTATAAGCACTTTATATCCTGGGCAGGTGATGGAGAAAAAATGAAGGCACTACTGTGATTGTACATGCATATGATACATACTAACAACACAGTGAGTGCTTGAGCTGTTGGAGGTTTAAAAAAAAAATTTTTTTTTTCATTTTTAACGTGACAGATTGCGAGCTTTTATTTTAACCCACAGGAAATTCTGCCCAAATTAGAACTCCACATTTAGAAACCCCAACAGGTGTTTAAATTTAAATATTATTGCAAAGAAATATCACTATCCATCATCTTCTCTTAGAATAACTTTTTAGAGGCAAGCATATACTCTTTTTGAGGTAGAGAATGAGTTCATGAAGTAGACACTACTGTCACAGTGACTTTCATGAATGCTTTTACAAACAAACAAAAAGCAATAAGTACAAAATGAAAGACATTGACCTTCCTTGGTTTTCCTGATAGAACTCTTGATGCACATGTTTGGAAGGCTAACCATCTACATGGCATTATATTCACAGTGAGAAATAAAGGATTTACACAAATCCAATAATACATCATTCATGCGTTTCTGATGAGACTTTTCACCATTTTTGAAATCTGTCTTTCAAAATCTGAGACCATGTTGCAACATCATTGGCTTATGGCTAGCCCATGTGTTTCCTGATTTTTTTTTTTCTGATCTGTAGTAGAAGTCACACTTGATGTTTGAAACTATTGAAAACCAGCACGGTGCAAATCTAAAATGTGGCTGTGTTTTGGTCATGTGAAAGTCACACTTCTAGACTTTACACTTTAGGGATCTGGTAATGCTCTATTGTCAATGTTGGACTTGTGTAGTGACATATTCCTACTTTTTAGACGTATGAAAAATCTCCATTTCTCATCTGGGAAAGTTATCACAAAAATATAGAGATGTTTTCCCATGACTGATTTTTTTGCATATTTCATCCCCTCACAATGTTGTCTGCCCAATAAACTGTCTCATGCTAGAAAAGTATGAACCATGCATAAACAATGACTCTTCTTGGCTCTTTGTAAATACATTACGTTTATCCAGATGGGCTGATTTCTCGAGCACTAAAAGGATCACTTGGTGTACTGATTTACCTTTCACTGAAAAGCCATCTGAATAAAAAAGATCACTTTAGATTACTTGGATCACCCCATCCGAATAGCCATTAACCATTGAATTATCACTTGACAGTTTCACAGTTTTAGTAATGAATAAACCCCTAATAATGTTTACAATGCTTTGTAAGTAATAGTATTACCAACATTTTATAATAGCTATATTCAAAACTTATTAGTCTTATGATAATACAGTTTGAAAGTCCATCTGGTTTCCTTAAATTCTCCATACGAATGAAAAGAAACCTTGAGAGTTCACTGAGACGACAATTAACCAAAAGGCCACACAGTATTCAATCTATTTACTAACTCCACACTACATTATTCCAACATTTATTGTTATAAATGTTACACTCAATTAAGAAGAGATACTGATCTATTTGACAAGGAAGTCAATGGTCGTAGCAGTTTGGAAAGGACAGTATCAGGGACTAACCACTCATTATCAAAATGAATTATAGGGCAGTCTATCAATGACAAAATTTAAAAGAAATCTTGTTTTAAGTCAATTTAAAAGTTGCCTGGTCACCTTGGAGGAATATTTATGAAGTAGTAGAACTCTGATAAAACCGAAGGTGAAAAGCATTGGAAAACAGACCTATTAGGTGGTCAAACTGTAAACTAAATGTGCACAATAGAATATTATCTGATTGGAATAGATTTTCTTTGAATAAAAAGGTAAATAAAATTAATACAGACAATAAATAAGTTAAAATTTGTAGAGAAGATGCGAGTTCATAAAATAGGAGTACAGTATTAAATAAGAACTACATCATATCATTCTATTATTCAAAATATCTGATTTTATTACCATGCATACAGTTTTACTCTGTCCAAGTTATGACTTTATACTTTTTAACAAATATTTTTATTAAAAATGTTTTATTATCCAAAAGTCTCTCACTGCCAACATGTTTGGACAGCGGAGATTCAAAATTAGTCCTGTTTTTGACTGATTAGTCCCTGAGTTTAGCACCAATTAGTAAGACAGAAAAAGTCTAATCTACCACAAAGTTAATATCTTGTTGAAACTACAAACCTGTTTCACAAATTACCGGTATTTTATAGTCAAGCACCATTATTTGAAAATATAACTACAGATGGCAACATATCTACAGACTCTTTTCACATGAAGTAACTGAATAAGTAACATGTATTCCAGTATATGCATAGGTTTTACAAATACTACTGAACAAATTTAAAACAATGCATCGAATCTCATTATTTATTAGAATCCAGAAACAATAGAATGATGCACTGGAGAGTTTAGTGAGAAAATTAGTCCTCATTTCAGGGCTTCTACACATGCCAATCTTTGCAATGCAGTACTTTTATCAGACAGTCACAATGAAATGTGTCCCAATAGAAAATGACACATTTTTATGTAAATTTACATAAAAATGTGTGAAAGTAGAAAAAAAATACTCTTTCTTCCCCCCCCCCCCCCCCCCCCCCCCCAATTCTGTGCTCCAGGTTATCCACAACCCTTTTGTGGGTACTTTAGAACCTTTTACCAACTGAAAACCAAAGTGGGTCCTCAGAAAACTATTTTTTAATACCAGTGGGTCATGCAGATAATCTGACATTAATTGCAGTGAGAGTAATATTTAAGATATTTACAGTATTTAGGATTTAACTACTTAAGTATAGGGTAAATGGTTTTTTAAAAATTTTTATCTCCCGCCTGCGGCCGAAGGCTGTGGTCGGGAGATTATAAAATGCCTTCCATGCGTGCGTGTGTCCGTGAGTCCATCTGTTTGTCACATTTCTACATAAACCTTAATATCTCATTCATTTATAAAGATATCTTCACCAAATTTGCAGGGAATGTTTATGGCTATGAAAACCTGTCTGTGCAAAATTTTAGCCTCATTTTGAAAAACAAAATGGCCGCCACAGCTAATTGTTTGAAAATCATAAAGGTGCTCTAAATCTTGAAATATTCCAGTTAGTTTCATCAAATTTGCACAAAAGCTATATCGCTAGAAAAGTTAGCCTGATACTAATTTTGGCCTAATTCAAAAAACAAAATGGCCGTCATATTGCATGTCTAATGGGGTTATCCTATTATTATGGCCTTATATCTCCCCTAAAATTGCTCCTAGAGGTTCGGAATGCGAAACAACTTGTAGGAAGTCATGGCCTTTGGAATCTTTTCCAGGTGTTGTATTTGACCTTTGATCCCTGCTTCAAGGTTAAATTAGGTCATCACACTAAAACATCCTTATTTCTTCCGTTTTATTGGTGCTATGGCTTTAGAATGTAAAGATAGACCATGAAACGTCCTGGCCTGCAAATGTTTGAAGAAAAATTTTGGCCTTATTTTGAAAAACAAAATGGCCACAATAGCAAATTATTTCAAAATCATTAAGATGCTCTAAAACTTGAAATATCGCTGCTAGGTTAATCTAATTTGCACAAAAGGTATAAGGCTAGCAAAGTTAGCCTGATAGTAATTTGGCCTAGTTTCGAAAACAAAATGGCCGTCATATCACGTGTTTAATGTTAAATGGGATTATCCCATTAAAAAGGCCTTATATCTCTCTTATTGCTATTAGGGGTTCCAAATGTGAAAACAACTTAAAAAAAATCATGGCCTGAGAATTTTTCAACTGCTGACTTTTACCTTTGACCCCTTTTTCAATGTCAAGTGGGGTTATCTTACTACAAAGCCCTTATATTTCCATTAGTTCTCTATTATTACTGATTCTAAGGCGGGAGATAACTGCTGCGGTAGTGGCCTTGTTGGTCATATCAAGCTGTTATCGATAATGTTAGTGATTTTTCGTCAATTGCTAGAATACCAACTCCATTCATTTTAAACATCTTTTTATAAAGTACTGTTAAAACTTAACCTTTGTAGTTTAGTGAATGCAAAAAGAAATAAAATTTCAAAAGCATGCAAAATTTGCTAATTAGGGCTGGTGTTCACCAAAAAAAAATGTCAAATTCAAACCTGAACTCAAATATAACTTCTATACTCTAAATTTGAGTTTAAACTCAAACTGAAATTTGAGTTTGAGCATATAGTTGGGTAGGATTTCCCTCGAGAATATAAACTTAAGAGTTTGTACCAATGCAGGAGTTTGAAATTAATTTTGAGACCTATGTTGGTCCCCTTAAAATAAATCAAGAAGAAAAATTCACTGAAATTCATCAATATATTACATATAATTATTTGTGTATTTTGTGATAAATAACTATTTTTTTTCCTATTGGATTTGGATGTTGTTCCTCAGGATCAAGAAGTGTTAGGTTCCCCGATGATGATAGTGTTTGCCCTAAAATTATCACAAACTAAAGAAATTTGGTTGAAATGTGTCTCCTAATTCAAAGAAATTTCACATATCAATTTTCAGAATTTATGCATATTTGTTGTGGATATAAGCCGAAGATCCTCTCAAGACACATGGAAATAACTAAATATATTTTTTCACCATTGGCAACACTTCACAGACTTTTAATATTTGTATACATAACCTACATTTTTCTATGTACACCTACACATTTGTTCCACACGAGACTGAAAGGTCTTCTTTCATACATATCGATCACCCTTAACCTCACCACTTAGAACTAGCAATCGAAACAAGGTTTTAAGAGTTTGCTTAAATTATATTTATTTACACACCATAACAATATTTAAACAGCTATTCAGGATAAGCTGATATTTTATATTATGTCTTGTTATCCACTATTAATAACTTGCATTCAGTCGTAGCTCTGTACCTTATACAAGCCTATAGGTTATTGTGTGGTTTGTGAATCCACCATTACACCGATCTTGTATCAATATTTTTGTACATGAAATGCGAATATTTTATCCAAATATCTGAAGGGCCTGTTGCAATTAGGCAACACCAACAGATCTTAACATACACCGTTAAATAATCTGACAACAAGAGAGTAAAATGAGAGTTTTAACAGAGAGACTCAGAAACCAAAGGAATATTGGAACAAGTTAAATTGTATTAAAACAGACACATGTACATAAAAACAGCACATGTACAGTTGATACCATTCTGTAGAATTCATGTAAAATTTAATTTTAACAAAATAGAACTGTAATTATTGAACCAATTTGTAGGTCATAACATCAGAAAATGCAATATTAAAATTGTAGGGATAAGTGAAATTAGCCATAACTAGAACCAAATCCAGTCGGTATTGGAGGTAGAAGGTATACAGAGTCAACCATATCAGGTCAACAGAAAACCTCCGCTTATAAAACTTGGGCTCTATTTTCTGTAATTCCTGCATAAATAGAAGCATTTTTCTGGTTCTAGGAGTTTTTACTTAACTGTAATATTTAAATATGTAAAAATTGTGGACTTTATAGACAGAATTTAATCTCAACCTTATAATAAAAAGATTACTGTTTGAACAAACAAGTATATTTAACAAAACAATTTTACACAATGTCATGCAAAAACCATACAGCAAACATATTACAGGTCTAAATAACTCTTAGCTTTCACTACATATATACAAGATTTATTTATGTTTTTGACAAAATATAAATATATATATACATATATATATATATACATGTATCTATAAAACAACCTTATACCTGCAGGAAAAAGTAAAATGCCTCGTAACTATAGGAAAAAAAGTAAATATCGAAGAATTCCTGTGAATACTCTCACAGTTATCCTGTGACAATGTATAATATCAAAGGTATAAATTGACCCAGAGTTACCAAACTAAGTGAATAAATTATTTAAAATATTCTTAATAATGCAATTTTATCTGAAACCAGTGTTATACTTTGTGAAATCAGTGTTTTTCTAAGTTTGTAACTAATGAAACAGTTTGACTAAAGAAAATCTTAAGACCAACAGGACTAAGGCTGGGTTTCCATATATGCAATTTCTTGATTTGATGAAAATAATTTTTGTTTTTAATGTTTTCAATGTAACCATGTAGCTGAATGGAGAAATTGTAAAGAATAAACTACTAATACCACATAGGTTGAAAAAAAATTGTGACTTTTTGTGCTTGAGTTTTACAAAAAAAGAAAAAAAACTCAAAGCACATCATGAGCAAGTTCAATTCAACCTTTAACATTTCATTGTCGATTTTTACAACATTACCTTGATCAGACTAATAGCAACTATAGAATATCTCTCAAATAAAATAGAATGTTCAAAGAATTTTCATTCAATATGTTGCTCATTTGAATTATTATGTATTCAATCAAACCTTTTTGAGTAACAGAAAAAATCTGGAATAGTATTCACAAAAGGGATTTGCAAAAGATCAAGTTAACTGAGCACCTATTAACAGAAAATTTTATTTTGTATGTTTTACTTGTTCCAAGATCCTGTATATATGTGTGTAGTTTGATAAAAGAAAGTAATAGAAGTTTTCCCTTTATTTTTTTAAGAGATATTAAAATGGAAAAAGAAGTTGGAAGAAACTGCTATGCAAATAAATGGTGGCCTAAAGTATTTTGTGATAGGTTTGGTTTTACAAATGAATTGCTTTAATAGTGTAACAATTAAGTCAGGGTGGGATTGTTTTATTAAGTTTGTGAATGAAAAAGGTGAAAATGTATGTTTTATCTTAGATGTATTTTGCGGGTTCTTTGATATTTAAATTAACCAGGTTCAACTATCCTTCTTGTATAAATTTCATTTGAAGTTTCACAACAATCAATATACATACAAGTTTTAGTGCCATCCCAGCCCACTTGGCAACAAAACAAACTGGATTATAAGAACAATATAATTAACAGAAAAAAACTATATATATATATATATATATACACACAAAAATAAATTAACACAGCAAACGGATCAGTCTCCCAAATGCCACCTTTTTGTTCTTCAAGTGTTTGTCAGATGACAAAAGTAACCCACATACATTAACCAATATACACACTAGCAGTCCACGACAGTGAAACTTAACTGGGGTTACATAAACACAATGGGTTTTGTTTGGGTATGCAATTCCCATATATACATATACTGTACAAATTTTCTCATGCAAAGTTTAGTTGGTGTAAATTTTTTGCTTTTGTGATTGTTATTTCTAATATCTACGAACAACATGCAATTTGAGTTTTTTTCTCTCACAATTTTTTTCACCTTTTCTATATGAAGTGAATGGGATTTACTAAAGTTAAACAAACCATAATACACAGCTATACAGTATCCTTAGTAACAACAAGCTTTTATAGATAAAAGTATCACTAGTCTGGTGACCACCTGTTAAGAAAATCACCATTTATGTGAAGAAATTAGTTAAAAATTTGTCCTGTATGGAAATAGTACAAAGTCCAGAAGATTTAAATTGATTGGCAGTGGTAATTTAGTTTCTGACAGAAATTATTTCGTAAGTATTTTAGGACAAACTCACTGTGTCCAAATTTCACCATCATATTAGAAAAGATTGTTATTCAAAAATATGAAAACAAATCCTGAAACAAAAAATAAACAAAATTATCATATAGCTTCACCACATATGGAGTAAGAAATTTAAATTCGCCACACTATGTTAAATTTGCCACTCGGGGTAACCATTTGACAGACAGAAAAAAATAATTAAAATTTGCGCCAATTTTCACCAGGTTACACCAGAGGACCAATGTAGTCAGAAAAACCACAGATGTGTGAATAATTTCCCATAAACTCCAGAAAGAGAGTTTTGTGACTTTTGTCACTGGTGAATTGAATTTGACATACTGGGGTGAATTTGACATACTGGGGTGAATTTCACATACAGTGGAGAATTTCACATACTGTGGTGAATTTCACGTACTATGGTGAATTTCACATACTGTGGTGAATTTCACGTACTGTGGTGAATTTGACATACTGTGGTGAATTTCATGTACTGTGGTGAATTTCACATACTGGGGTGAATTTCACATACTGTGGCAAATTCCACACTTCCTGCTCCAAGCGACATAGGCATCAATGCCTCTCCCAGTATTGTCTTTTTAGGATATATTGAGGTAATTATTCAGGGAGAAACAAAGTAAAACCTCATCCTAAATTTAAAAAGTCATATAATGTAAATGCACTAAAGTAGACAAAGAGCCCCAACCTAACAGCATGGGTTAGTTCAACCTCTGTCATCCAAATATCTCTGCACATAATGTTCTTGAGTAATAAAATAAAGATAAACAAAAGAAATTTAGTCCAATTAATTATAAATGGGACTAGTACCTTTGATACTGATGAAAAATTGTTTGAAATTGTGAACTTATGTTTTGGGAATTCCATAAGATTTACTTAATTCAGAATATTATATCTATTTTATTGATATGCATATCCTCGTCATAATAATTTGGTGTTTATCTGAATCCTATATTCATTATTGTAACAATATAAAGTAAAAGGTACACACTTGAGTAAAATTTCCATATTTTTAGAAATATATGACTCTACAGAAACTAATTGTCAAGATGAGGAATTATAAATAAATATTTGCTGCATATAAATAAGCAAAGATGAACAAAATACTATTCAGATTATATTAAACGATCTATCCTGAATTCAATTACTAGTCATTACAATGGTCAAGTTAGAACAGTTAGTTTACCTGGGAGCAAACTAGCTGGCAAGGATATTTACATCTAGTATATCAGCAGAATATATATCACTGACTTTTGGAAAAGATGGCCAATATTATTGCATAGTATATCACCACAGTGTATCGCCACTGCCTGATCAACGATAACAAAAATTTTTCCACAATGAAAACATAGATATAGTATAAGTATGAGAATGGACTCATAGAGGTGGAAAGTAACCTCTATACCAGCATGACATCCAACAGTTATAAATGGATAACAGAGGTTTAGCTGTTTTGAAACTAAGAACCCATAAAGAGGCCACCAAGAGTATGTGTCCAATTATATTTCTTTCTCTTTTTTATTTATTCATACAAGGAAAAATTGGACACCTCCACAAAACTCCGCCGGGCAGCTTCAGCCACATTGATGGTTGGGTCGAAGATGAAAATTTGAGACAACAGCTCATCCCTATGCATGTGGAAATTGTGGAGGTCCTTCTGTTGTGTTTTCAGTTTTTGCATTTCCAGGGCCTGTGCTTTGTAGCCCAGTTGTGTGGGTTTGGTGGTCATTATGTGCTCGCACAACTGGTCAGCAAATTCTCTGGCGGGAGCAATCTTGTTGCTTTTCTTCAGTGTGACCATCACCCCAACACGGGCAAGAGTGCAGCATCCTTCAGCTTTCACTGAAAAATAAGGACAAAGGTCAAACTCTGGGCTACATCAGAACCTCGGTGAAAATAAGAGTTATAGTAAAAATGAAAAAAAAAAATAGTCAAACCCCTTTCAGTAGTGACCTTGCTTTCTAGATTTACTGATCAAGTAGGTCTTTTTAAAAATATGGACTGTATTTATTATCCACCACAAGCCGTATTTGACCCGTATAGGGGGATATACGGAGTGGGATATATATTTCTGGTGTACAACGGCACCTCCATACCATGGATAATTAATGTCAATAACTTCCGTTTTTTACCAATATCTCAGAAACTATGTAACCTACAATTATGTACTATATATCATTAGAAAGGTCTTTTTACAGCACTTTTACTTAATTGTCATACTGAATAAAAATCCATACAGAAGTGGATGAGAAATTGTCAGTTAAATATTGAGGTTTTATATTTACTGGTTCCCCTGTAAATGTGACAGCCTTTTTCAATTTTTTTGTTTAAATATTAGTTATTTTCACTTGTTAATCATACAAAATGGTGGATAATAAAAGTAAAACATCCCCCCATTAAACACATATGGAAAAATATATCACTCATGAAGATTAACAATATATATAATACTCGTGCTCTGCACTCGTATAATATTGTTATCTTCATTTGTGATATATTTTTTCTGTATATGTCATTCGGGAAGTTTTCCTACAATATTACACTCTTTACCAGGATGATTTTTTGCCTCCACCAAGCAGGTTATGTAATTGGTGGTATGCCTTTGTCTGTTGGTTTGCAAAATAAATAAAAAAGTTTAGGATGAATCTTGATGAAAGTTCCAGGAAATCTCAACAATAATGTGAGAGAGAAGGAGAGTTTGGTGGTGATTCAGATCACTGTCTCGACCTAAAAATGTTTTAAAGGATTTTATTTTTATCATTGCACTTACAAGCAACATGCTCTTGGTTATTGTCATAAAAATGTACAAGGAAAGCATACTTCTCTTCAACGAGACTCACAATCAAACCCATGACTGAAAGGACAGAGTAAGTGGGTTAAACACTATGCCACAATATGCCCCGACAATATCTTAGAATCAATGCAAAGATTAAAACTCAAAAAGAGTCAGTCCTCTTTTGACAAGAAATGTAATCTCTGGTACTTTATATACTGCCAATATTTCTTTATAATACAACCCCTTTTTAGTAATTTTTTAAAAGTAAATAAGGGATCCTCTCAGAGAATCTTTTACAGAAAAATATTCCATTTTGTGGAAATCTGTGTAAAGTAGATGGAGTATAGGTATATTTTCTGGGCCACATTCACTATGATATCATACTTATTCTTAAAATGAGAAATTTCTTCAAATATAGGCATATTTTAAGATAAATTTCTAAGAATAAGAATTTTATATATTTTAATAAAAAGTGTATATGAAATAACAAATTTTTTTTTGATGACTGAAACCTTTAAGTTGATCTACTAATATGTTACCAACACACCGCCTATTTTCCACACATGTATTGAATCCAGTTTGTCATTATTGCCATGACAAATCTAAATATTCCCATGAACTTAAACATTGCTCTTGTTGTTAGAAATTTTTTCTTCTGTCAAGACTTTTTCTTAGAAAAAAAAACTATTTGTTTTCTTAGAATTCAAAGAAAAGAATAATTCAAAGCCCAGCAAGTGTTGGTGAATATAAACCCAATTCTCTTCTTTACATTTCTCAACTCTATTGAGTAAACATAGGCCCAAATATACAACTTCTATCAAGCTAAAGAGTTTGGTCCAAGCTGCGTATATACTTACACACATCATGTACAAAAGTGCCGACATATTCTCTACTGTTTGTTCTCCTCCTGAAAACAGCCTCGCACACAGTGATGTTGTTGGCAAGCTCTCTACATAATTCAGAAAGGTGTTCCTTGATGGCTCTCCCGTCAGACAGTTTGGTCTTATTCACTGTGACAGTGCTGAATTCATCTTCCTGTCAGTGCAATATACATAGATCGTTTAACATCAAGTATACACAGCATTTGGCTCTAGTTGTGTCTGAGATCAAGATATAAAAAAATACAGCAATTTTTGACTTGGAGACTTCAGGGCTGTATTCACAGACAACACTTAGACCGTTCCTAACCTAGATTTTAAGTATTACTTCAAGTAAGAAATTATGAGACCATATTCACAAACATTATAATAACTGTTAAATGACCTTAAAATCATGTAACAACAACCACTACAGAAATAATCAGTATTTGTTTACAAAAATGAAAACCTGTAACCTATCAGGTTTTGTTCCACTCAAACTTAATAAACAAGACAGTATGCCTTGCAAGTTAGGAGAGGTGTTTCTCTTACTTAAAAATCTAAGATCACCTCATCTATGTATTTTCTATGAATACTGATATATCTGACAGTATTTTATTGTGAACTTGGCCCCTGCAGTGTATTTTATAAAAGTTTCTTAATATTGTGTGTACCAATGGGAAGCTTAGGTATAATGTGTATAATTATTATAAACATTTGAATATACTGTACATGTAGGTAAATATTATCACTGCTTAAGTTGAAGGGTCATAGGAAACTGGAGTGTTACTTGTTGGTTGGGTTTTTACATTGTAATTAAATCACCTAGAACTAACAACCTTAGGGTATAGACACTAGTTTTAGAACAAGATTTTAGTTTAAAATGGAGAAGACCTTTAAAGCTTCTCACATTTTGAGAAAATATGGACTTGACACTTCAACCTTATATTCAAATGATGATTCCATTACAATATTTTTCTCTGTCTTCTATTTTACATGTTTCTGTATTAGTGGGGTATACATGGGTGATCACTTTTTGTGTCTTTTTTTAAATAAAAACTGCTTTAGCCACAGATGTCATGATATTCAAATTCATCAGTTCTGAGGTATGACTGTATCTGGGCCACCCTTAACTTTACTTGTCCCCATTTTCTGACAAGTGGACAAGTGTTATGAGATGGAACACAATTCATGTTTTAACTTGCGCAAATCAAGTAAAACTTCTACTGAAATACTTTTATAGAAAGTTTTGGCACTCTGTCAAATATTTTCTCTTGAAGTGTTTGCAGTGAACACATATGATACAGTTACGGATCTAGATGTTAAACATTATATTTAATTAATATTGGCTAAGAATGTTTTCCTGTAGTGTTGCACTTCAAAGTACAGAAAATATAAAATAAAACTTTAAAAAAATCAGCATCAAAACACAAACTGAACTCTACAGACACAAAATAAAATATTATTTCACATAAAACTTGGATTAATTTGGAAAAATATTGAATATCACTCCAAAAGTCAATCAGAAGCTCTCTTCTAAATTAACAGAGTTTGACACAATAATTTTAGCTGGGTAGATCTTCATTGTGGTTCTAACTTTAACACCAGTTAGACTACTATAATTCTGAATAAAGTCTGGCCAGTGATTGATTACTACTGTAGTAAATATTGGGTTGTTAAAAGGCATTTTTTTTTGTAAATTTACAGACTGTTAATATATTAGTCCAAGTCCAAGAATTTTCCATAGGGCCCAGTGGTGGATTATCACTGTAGTAAATAATGGGTTCTAAAGGGGTATTTTTGCTTTGCAAATTTACTCTGTTACTACATCCGTCCATAGTCTTTCATGTCCAAAATTTTCCATTGGGAGGATAACAATATATTAAAATATTTAATGCTTCTCGCAACAGTCAGTTTATGGTCAGTCTTGTGTGAAGTTTTTTTTAAAGAACCAAATGCCTGTTTGCTATCCTATTAAATAATGGACAAGGGTGTGTTTTAGCAACCTGTACCTGGTACCTTACAGAGAAGTTGACCTTCTTTGGCTATATCTATTGATATATTACCATTAAAGAAAGGACCATTAACATTGACAGTGCAGTGTAGTCACTTTTCTTCACAAACCTGTTATCACTTCAATTACTGGAGGTCAAGTTTATTTTGGGGCAAAACTAATCCTCAGGAATCTTCTTAAAGGCTTCATAGACTCTCTTTATATGATTGTTTGAGCTATATGATTTATTGTAGTAGGCTTTGATAAATACCGTATAACAAGTACTTCAAAACATTTAAACGAGAAAAAAAAACAAGTTGTAAATTTTGTTGTAGACAAAAAAAAGCAACACTTATGTTTCATACAAAGCAAATAAATATATGCATATATTTTATATACTTTGAGATATCTACTAAAAATGGTGAAAGCCGTAAGCACACAATCTTTATGTCTGTCCTTTTCCTGTTTCATTCTTGTAAAACTTTTATACAATACCTTAATAACAGGGTTGTTTGTAAACTCCCCGATTTGTATGATCCATGGCAATTTGAATGTAGTCATAATGAAAGGAAACAGACCATCAAAAGAAAGTGTGCAAGGCAAAATTCCTCAGTTCAAATAAGTGGCGTGTTTTGTTGCAAAGATTTCCCTTCAAGTTATATTTATTGTTAGTTGTTAATTAATATTTCATTGTGACAGGCAATTTACGGACAGAATATATGAAAAAAGTATTAATGAAATAAACTAGATGAACTCTTCAAATGTGAAAAAAAAAATAATTTCACCAATTGCTGTGCACTTAAGATCATGTACTATTTTTAACAAACACAAATCGTTGAAATGTCAAATTTGCCAGAGTATGTAAATCTCCTGTTGTGGGGGACCTTTTCAAAGTAAGGCAAAATAACCAAAATTTATGCTCATATTTTACATGAAGGGGGAACAGAAGCCTAATAAAGTCACATTCATTACCAAATGTATAAATAATTTCCCCTAGGTCAAGGCAAACAATGGGCGATTCCCTGACCAGCAAGTATTACAAATTGTGATGAATTTTACAGATTATGGATGTATGCAGAACAGTAGAGTATTAGGATACAACTTAAGTGCCTAAACTTTGCATTTTATTATCTCTGCCAAGGAAGTATTAACTTTATGCCTGTTTGTTGGTTTGTTAGCAGGATTACAGAAATACTACTGGCTGGATCTTCATGAAAAAAAAGAGCATCAGAGATGCCCGTACCCCACAGCCTGGGGAAATAGTTTTCAACACCATGAGATATAGAAGTAGTGAAACGGTACAAAGATCTGAATACTTTCAGAACACTGTCAGTTCTATAAAGCTCCAAATAATGTTTAAGTAGAGAAAATAACATCTAAGAGAAAGAAAATGTATGTAAAGATAAAGTATTAAAACAAGACAATTCAATAGCTACATGACAGCATTTATCAGTAACTAAAATTATGAAGCTGTAAAATTTCTTAATTGGAGAACAGCTGCCAATGGAAATAGCACAATTATGTAAAAGTGCATATAATAATTAGTTGCAGCAATAATCCATATATCTTTGTCATAAGAGAAAGAAATCTCTAATATGGAAGGTGAACACACTTTGGCAGAGCCAAAGTTAAAGGTCACAACATGATGCGCACCTACACCACCTAAACAATATGCCTACCAAGTGTCAACCTTCTACACCTTATGGAATCAACAAAATAGCTCAGACAAGATTTTAAAACTCATGGTCACTATGACAAGGTCAAATCAAGGTCACACCATGATGTTGCACACCTACAACCCCCAACCAATGTCCCTACCAAGTCTCAACTTCCTACACCTTTCGATTTGCCAGATATTGCCCGGACAAGATTTTATAGGTCAAGGTCACTACGGCAAGGTCAAAGATCAAATCAAGGTCACACCATGACGTTGCACACCTACACTTCCTAAACAAATGTCCCTACTAAATAACAACTTCCTACATCTTATGATTTCTGAGATATAGCCCAGACAAATTTTAATAGGTCAACGTCACTATGGCATAGTCAAATCAAGGTCGCACCATGACATTGCACATCTACACCCCCTAACCAATGTCCCTACTAAGTAACAACTTCCTACACCTTTTGGTTTCTGAGATATAGCCCGGACAAGATTTTATTCACACCATGACGTTGCACACCTAGAAATTTTGTTTCCACAAACAGTTTACCAAAAAATAACATACTGACCAAATTATATGATAAACAAGTATATTGAAAATTATAGAACTTAACTTTCTCCTGTCAAAATATTAGGGTCTAACTTGACAAGTATCACAAGTGAAGAGATATTGTTTTGAATTATGTATGGAAATATTATGTAGAAATATTATGACAGGTATAATGCTTGTATTTATAAATATTTAGCACTGTACTCTTTCTATGGAGATCATATATTTATTCCATGTCCTGTGTATTTAACATAAAGTTTAAAAAATAATATAACGACTGAGACAATCTGGATATATTCAAAAAATATTGATGGTTGCTTTAAAAATGAATAAATTATGAAAATATTTGTCATGGTGGCTATCTTATTTTTTTCAGCTTCAAGACAACACTCAGATCTTTTCCCATTGAACTCATTTTCTTTTGACAATGTGAGGATATTCAACCAGTTGTCCAACTGTTTATTGTGGAAATCTGTTGAATATGAATTTATAACACTTTTATTAAAACCTCTTCTGACTGCTTATATTTTAACTAACATTTGTATATTTCTGTCCTTTTGATTGTCTTGTGGGAGGATTATACTCAAAATACAGTAGAACCTCAGTTATCCGGCCCTCTATAATCCGAATCTCCAGATTAACTGAACCAAAATTTTGTTTCCCTCCTAGCAGTACATATAACATATACTACACAGTCTAGTGTGAGCGATATTACAGGATTTTACACATTCACGGAAACCATTAATTCTAGTACTATATAAAACATAACATCTACAAAAACACCTAACTTCTTTTATCTTTATCGCATTGTTACAATAGGGAAGGGGGTTAATGCATTTAAACGACCCCACTAAACAACTTCTTTCATAATGCGCCTACCACTGAATGCCTTTTTGATTGGGTTTTGCAATTTACAATCTCCAGGGCTCGTATTCACGAAAGGTCTTAGACTTAGCCAGGTCTTAGACTTAAATCCAGTTTTAAAGTTAAGACTTTTGTCTCAGCTAAGTTTTGTCTTAAAACCGTATTCACAAAGGGTGACTTAGCTAAGTCCAAGATTATCAAATAACCACAGTGGTTTTCTGTGTCATGTGACCTTTCTTTTCTATTCAAACTATACTATTGGTGACATATATCCTTCATTTAATGCATTTTATCTAAGGAAAAGTGCTGTTTTGAAATGGAAAACCTTATTACCACAAATAAACTTCCAGAGACTGCTTTAGTGAGGTGTTCTGTATAATTATACTTTATTTACAGCCATTTCAAATTTTGAAGTGGAGAAAAGTTTATGGCGGCCATATTTAAGTCCTCTTTACAAAATTTAAGCCCACTACTAACCAGTCTTAAAGTTGAGCCCTTGGCTAAGCCTAAGACCAGTCTTAAATTCTTTGTGAATACCACTAAGCCTAAGACAAAAGTCTTAGCAGGTTTTGGGCAGAAACTTGAGACAAAAGTCTCAACTTTAAGCCTAAGCCCTGGCTAAGACCTTTCATGAATACGGGCCCTGGAGTAGGTCAGACTAACATGTGTTTAAAGAAAACGTCAACAATACATTGCCAACCGAACATTCCCATTGAAGACGTGTTCAATGAAGTCTTTGTGATAAATAATCTCCCGGAGTTTTTCGCTTGACACATGCATGGCAACGTTCATCTAAAAATAAAAGTTCAACAATGGATGTACAAAACGAACACACCCAGCTCAGATCTGCGTAATACTTTAATATAAAATGCATGATTATATCCACAGATATAGAGCAAATAAGTTGAAATTAGAGCGTCAATTATATTATATTACACAAATTTATTAAACTACTTCACCAATGACCAACCACGTCTATATTTAATGCACAATTTTTCTTCAATTATCGCCCCCTTGGTAACCCATAGACGGTCAGTTTCGGTTTCCTACATCCATCCGAACCCCTCGATTATCCGACCTAATTGTATGTCTCCCATTAGGTTCGGATAATTGAGGTTCTACTGTATATTGAACCTATCTTGATGTATTATTCACAAGTGTAGCAGGGTCCCCAAAAGAATAAATACATTTTGGTGACAAGATGACTATGATTTGAAAATAACAAGACCACTGCCGTGGTATGATCTCCCGCCGCACTACATCAAAAAGTAGGTGAACAACATATTTGACAAAACTCCTTTAAATTGAATAGTTTTGCTGTTGTATACATTCAATAGTTCTAGCAACTGAATGTACACATTCAATGGCAAATCATAGCATATACCCATTCAATGATTTGGCCATCGAATGGCCACATTTCAGAGTTAGAGCCACTGAATGTACATATTCCGCAGTTATGTACATGTAAGATATGCACTAAAAAGGTTTGGATATCTTCATTCCACCTCAAAGAAGGGGCCCAAGGTCTTACCCTTACCCTGTGCTTTTCCACAGGTTGGTTTGAAGCTCTCCCAAAAGTAGGTGAATGAGTTATTTTAGAAGAATTGGCCATCTGCAATACTTCTAGAGATAATTCGCATATACTCATTTTCAGTAGGCGAGTAATTAGCTATGGGTCTGAAAGTTCACTATGTGAAGGCCCTCGCAAAAGTAGGTGAATGAGTTATTTGAGAAAAAATTGGCTATCTGCAATACTTTTCAGAGATAATTCGCATTTACTCATTTTGAGTAGGTGAGTAATTAGCTATGGGTGTGAAACTTCACCAAGTGAAAGCTCTCCCAAAAGTAGGTGAATGAGTTATTTGAGAGAAATTGGCTATCTGCAATACTTTTAGCGATAATTCGCATTTACTCATTTTCAGTAGGTGAGTAATTAGCTATGGGTCTGAAACTTCACCAAGTGAAAGCCCTCCCAAAAGTAGGTGAATGAGTTATTTGAGAAAAATTGGCTATCTGCAATACTTTTAGAGATAATTCGCATTTACTCATTTTCAGTAGGTGAGTAATTAGCTACGAGTCTGAAACTTCACCATGTGAAAGCTCTCCCAAAAGTAGACGAATGACTTAAAAAGTAGATGAACAACTTATTTGAGAGAAATTGTGTAGCTGCAATACTTTTGAAGATATAAGGCATTTACTCATTATGGTTATCATTAAAAATTGACAAAGTAGCTATTACGGTTTGCGAGATATTTGTCATTTTTCACATTTTCACCAAAAGTAGCAATAAAGTAGCCATTACTCACTTGTACATTGAGCAACAGTTGTGAAACTTAAATATGTTACAGTTCACAAAAAAGTAGATGAACAACTTATTGGAGAGAAATTGTGTAGCTGCAATACTTTTGAAGATATAAGGCATTTACTCATTATGGTTATCATTAAAAATTGACAAAGTAGCTATTACTGACTTAGCTATGGAGATACACTTCCAAACTAGTGATCATGTTGTAGCTGTGGAGATAGTAGCTGAACAACATATTAAAACAAAATTGTGTAGCTGCAATACTTTTGAAGATATAAGCCATTTACTCATTATGGTTATCATCAAAGTAGCTATTACTCAGTTAGCTATGGAGTTACAGCTGTGAAAATTCACAATACAGTATATCCAAAAGATAGGTGAACAACATATTCAACAAAAATCCTCTATATTCAATAGTTTTTGAGTTATAAGTGACTTGCTCAATGGTCAAATGTTAAACTTAGTATAGCTATTACTCAGTTAGCTATGGTGCTACACCTTGGACACCTCACCATGATATACTACATGAAGGAGTTGTTGAACAACATATTTCAGGCCAATATTGTAAGTAACAGTTACAAAGACAAAATCAATTTACTCATTTTGCTCATTGTTAATAACAGAAAATAGCTATTACTCACTTAGCTATGAAGATAGAACCCTAAAAATGGTACCATCTTGTAGGCATGGAGAAAGTAGCTGAACAACGTATTTTACAGAAACACTCTAAATGCAGCCGTTTTGGAGTTATGAGCACTTTACTCAAAGTAGCCACCATTGCTATTACTCACTTAGCTATGGTCCTAGGTGTGAAATAACAGCATCAAATGAAAGGACATAAGCAATAAGGTCATAAAAAACATTGAAAAGGCCAAGGAGAAACAACCAGTGTGATGTACAGCCCTTTATAAAAGCGTGACACACACTCAATAACACACACACACACGCACGGAATGCGTTTTATAATCTCCCGCCCGCCCGGTGGGAGATAAAAAGGCATTTGTGTGATTTATTTTGGTGCCAAAAATACCCATTATTTTACAAACTTTGTACAGTTCAAGCACTATCTGAAACTGGATACAGGAAATACTTTTTGCCTAAAATCAGACTGCCCTGAACAACGGACTATAATAATAAAAAATAAATCATTCTATAAACCCTCCATTTTTAAATAACAATTACTCTGTGTCACATTAATGTCACATGCAAAGCATTTATTATCAGAAATTTATGAGTCTCTCTATGATTTCTCAAAGACAAGGTTCTACTATACTCTCTAGTATGCAGTTTCTTCTATACTTTCTAATGTTTTCTTTATTTTAATGTTTTCTAATGTTTTCTTTAAACGCGTATAAATATGAGAAAAAGACATATATTTAAAAGAAAGGATAATTTAAGGACTGGGTAGCAGATTTATTTTGTTTATTATACCAATTTTTGTTCAATTTCATTGTTGTTATCCTCTCCAAAAACATACAAGCTTTAACACATATTAGACTGAAAAACTTCCTTGTAAGCTATCACTCCTTCTGAATACATGGTGGAAGTCATCAATCTCCTTTCCTCACCATATATTTTCTTTCACACCCACACACAACATATATTTGTCTGGCTGCATATGTTATGGAGTCCTTTGTGGGACATCCATTTTTTATGCTTTTACACAGAATCTTTAGAGTAATGGGTCACTCATCAGATGATCATTTCAATCCCATTTTATAGTATTGTGGATTATTTACTCCACAAGATCACCTGGTATACTAAATTTATTATATTGTGTGCATATCTATCATACTGTTTAGGCAATGTAATTGAACAGACAATGTGTTCATATCTGAAACTAAAACTAGGACATTTGTAATTTGTTAATTTGTATTAGTTGTATAGATAGTTGTATAGATACTTACTGTGAGAACACAGTAATTTTAAGGATTCTTTAGTGCATGGACACAGTAATTCTAAGGACACTTACCAGTGTAGACACAGTAACTCTATAGACACTTAACTCTGTGGAAGTCTTTATTGGAGGCACAATTTACTGTGTAGACATAGTAATTGCATGGACACTTTACATAAATTGTGCCCATAGTAATTATAAGGATACTTTCCTGTCTGGATATAGTTATTGTAAGGACACTTTCATGTGTGGACAAAGTAATTATAAGGACACTTTCATGTGTGGACATAGTAATTGTAAGGACACTTTCATGTATGGGACATAGTAACTGTAAGGACACTTTCATGTGTGGAAATGGTATAAGTGTTAATACACTTTCATGTGTGGCCATAGTAATTGTAAGGACACTTTCATGTGTGGACACAGTAATAGAAAAGACACTGTCATGTGTGAAGATAGTAACTGGTGGGAAATAGTAGGTGTAAGGACACTCACAGTAGTTTCTCT
Source organism: Sabellastarte sp. h YS-2021 (assembly GCA_964017235.1). Taxonomy (NCBI): domain Eukaryota; kingdom Metazoa; phylum Annelida; class Polychaeta; order Sabellida; family Sabellidae; genus Sabellastarte; species Sabellastarte sp. h YS-2021. The sequence continues at coordinate 75,418,289 of OZ024929.1, read as the reverse complement.
TCTTTGGCTCATACCGCAGGCTTTTATGACATCAAGTAGTGTTTTAAGGAAGCTTGGTTCCGTGCAGGTTTCCTCAGACTGACAAAGAACCTTGGGGAAAAGAAAGAAGCAGACATTAACATTTGATTAGTAAATATTGTTGTTTATTTTTTGATATGCATACATGCAATATCAATACGTCACACTTTGCTTAGTTATCTATACTTCATGCTATTGGCATATTAGAATAATGAAAGCAATTCAAAATTGCCAATGGTGTGAATAATTTCCTAAGTGATTTCAATAATAATGCATCGCAAATCCCCCAAATTAATGACAAAAGCAACTGCTTGTTTTACTGTGATTTTGATCATTCCCGAAGAAAAAATCACTATTTCCAATTGCCCATCACCACAATAAAATCTGGCTTATATATCAGGAAACACTTCTTTTTGTGCAGAGGAGACAAAATAACTCATCTTTCCCGATCACAGACCAGCAATTGCAAATTCATGTATAAGGAAACATAGTGTAAAGCAAGTAAAAAGTTATTTTGGTCTGTGTTGGTCATCCATCCCTTCTTAACATGACTGATTCAAATCATCATTTTAGTAAAGGTCTCAATATTGCATGTTAAGTTGAATCTTACAATGCAAACAGAAATAAATTTACTTGTTAAGAAAGTTACCTAATTCTCTTTTTGATGGAATAACACATGCTGAGGACTGTTTTCTTAGATTTAAAGGAAACATCATTAATTATTCCAAAGTTTTGTGCAAAGCTGATATACATTCAATGATAATAATGGATGATGTGAATTGAAAGCAAATATTTCATAAGAAAGTAGCAAAAATAAATTGAAAAACACAGTATCTGAATGCTATTGTCAACAGATAAAGCTTTGTGGGTCAAGGGCGTGGGTTGTAAAACATAGGTCAATGATAAATTACTGAAGACCAATTTATCAGAGTAATTAATACACAAACAAATAGTTCCAATTTCTCCTCACATCAATACATAAGCATGACTAAAAGCCACAATTGTTTTCAATTTGAAATAATGAGAACCATCTTTCAGAAAACAAGCCTCACATTTCTCAGAACAGTTTTGTTTCCACTATTGAATACAGTTATGTGGTAATTCTGACACTCGTGAGAATATGTCTATCTCTTTTACTTTATTTAAATTTTTTACAACAGACTTTCAACAATTGGTTACGTCAACAAATCTAAATGTATTCCCTTTGTGTTTCTTGGAAAAATAAAAGTAATCAAGAGAAAACAATTATCTGTGAAAAAAAATGACAAGTCAATGACTTCATAGGTGATCAAATGCCATACCTGTTGACAACTTTGCCAATGATGCCTGTTAAGAAGAGAGTTCCTATTATTTAAATAATATGGAGAAACACAATTATGTCCAGACAAAGTCAAAGTTGGGGTTTTACATCCCATTCAACAGCCAGGGTCATATTGGGACAGGTCCTCAGCATTGCCACTTGTGGGACTCGAAACCAGAGATGACAGCCTATGATTTGATGCAAAACTTTGCTAAGCACTAGGCCACCAAGGACCTCCAATTATGTCCAGGAAAACAAATGTCAAATGTAAGAGCTGTTATAGCACCAGAAGATGGAAAATTGTACATTTTGAAGGGAAAAATGACATTGTGTAAACTGGATGGTTTGAGGTGTTGATTAGACTCTACTATATTTAAACATTCAATGTTCTTGGTAAAGTAAAAACAAAAGAAATGAGCATTTCAAATAAACTTAAAGAGTTGAATTCTATTTTTGCACCAATGAAGCTTGTAATATTCTCACTGTATATCAGTCATGATAATGGCTTGCACTCCTGGGGACAGGAATGGTGACGAAGTTTGTAACACACTTCCTTTCCACCTAGCAGGTCCTGAGTTTGACTCCTCAGCTGTCCTGAAGTGGGAAAGTTGGTAGTTGTTTTGCCATGTCTGATGGGTTGCCAATACAGAGTCTTCACCAATAAGAATGCAATGCTTTTCTTTATCACCTCAACTACCCATTGTGATTTGATGTTATAAAACAGTTTGTTAAAAGTGATATTAAACCCAAATCATCTACACCCAATCCCTTCATGCTTCACCATTTACTTGCCTATGGTAAATATTATTCCAATTTAAAAACAAAATCCAGTAAAATACCATAATTTCTGTAAAAATAGCTCCGGGGCTATTTTTGTGAAGAGGGGGCCTTTATCAGAACAACATGCAGAAGTATAAAAATTTTCCATTCAGTGATATATCCACCTTTAAATAATTAAATAATATTGTCTCTTCAGCATTTTAAAAGGTTTATTTTCTCTGTAGGTGAATTGGTTTACAAACATGGTATTTTACTGCATATTCTTGGTTGGACACAGTTACTGTACAAACATTAGAGATAATATTTATGTTTGTTTTATTATGATTTCACTACATTAGTATGATATATAAAATTCAGATTGAAAACTGTGAAATTCATTGGGCATTTTAAATTTCAGTAACTTATACTTAAGTTTCTGACCCTTGGTCACTGACATTTCATGTGAAAATTTGTGGGAGGGGGTATTATTAGAGGTGGGGCTTTTATTACAGAAATTATGGTTATGTAAAGAGAGAGAGAGAACAAAAAAAACAATAATATTATTCTTAAACCATAAAACTGCTACACAAAAGTTAACCAGGACCTTATAGCCAAAAGGGGTAAAACAAAGGGTACCATAATTAATGCAAGACTTTCTCCTACCTTAATCATCAAGGCCACCTCTCTGTCCATGTAGATTGCTGCTACACTATGTCCCACCTGTTTTTCCTCATTATCTACTCCAATTCCCATGCTGGAAGTTTCACTATTAAATGACTGGATACTCCTACTGTCTTCCTGTGAAGATCCCATAGCACTATCTGTCTCAAAAGCCTCATCAGCAAGCTTCAGTGACACCTGTGTCTTTAGCGGTGTACTGGGAGGGGATGACCTTGAAGAAGATGCAGACCGACTTGGTGTGGTGGAAGTGCTGGAAGAACGCTGGCTTCCTAAGTCATGGTGGCTCCTGCTGTTGTTGTTGAGGCTTGTTTGATGTGGAGACATTTGAAGAGGGATGCTGATCTGGTGAGGACCAGACTGTGCAGATATACTGCCAGACAGAGGTAAGTGGATGTTGATGGTGGAGGTAGACATTAGTGGAATGCAAGGGATCTTCCTCACATTCAAGTTTGGCTGAAAGTACAATACATTTGGTAAGCAACGTAAACCAGTACATAAACCAGTTGTATTGCTTTATTTTCAATTGGTAATGTTAGCATCAGGAGAAGGAACTGTGAAGCATGGTTTTAGTGGACATAACTTGGCTTTCCTGTGTAGATATTTCAAACATAAACCAGTTGTTTTACTTCATTTTCAATTGGTAATGTTAGCATCAGGAGATGGATCTATGAAGAATGGATTTGTGGAGATTACTTTGCTTTTGCTGTGTAGATATTTCAAACTATTGATGAATTTCTGTAACTTTATTTGATCATAATTTAATATATGGATCAAATATGACCAATTTCTCCCAAGACTTTTTTATTAAAAAGTTTGTTAAAACGAACCAGAATCACACAAATAAAATTTCCCTTGTTTAACATTTTACAAGATGGCTGTTCGATTAGGAATAATGGCTTGCCAAAAATACCAAAAATTGAAGGTGTGGCAATAATTGTAAATTAAATGCCTGCTTATTGGAATGCTGTCTCATGTAATTCCAAAGTGACAGATTACTGTGAGGTAGAATATTAACATAAACCAGTTGTATTGCTTCATTTTTCATTGGTAATGTCAACATCAGGAGATAGAACTATGAAGAACAAAATGTAGGCATAGGCTATCATACTAGTTCATATTAAGAATTCAGATAAATTTGTTGCTCCATTTTGTTATTTAATATAATTATCATAATTAAACTATATGATGACAGAATGAATAGGATTATATTCACATCATCGTGTGAACTTTATATTATATGAACACTTTTTTCATTCTATTGCCATTGCTTATACTGAGATTTTACAAAATCAAACACTTCAGGCCATTCACTAAATGGTAATCACTGTAAATTTTCTGGATGTATAATGCCCATTGTTTATGAGACATTTGATTGGTTTAAGGATAGGCAGCATGAAACATCAACATGTCAAATACATCCAAATATGATTGGTGTTTTGATGAAATCAAAGTATAGAACTTGAGAACTGCCATTTGATCACATTCAGACTGTTTGTATGCAACATGGGTTATGGATGTCGTGATTTATAAATAATATACATGTCAGGCAACATGGGTTGAACACCTTTTCAGTCATTATTTGTGAAGCTTGGCTCTAGTCATAAACACAAACAGCTATGCAGTTTGCATTCAGATCACCAATTATAAGGACATACTTGTGTTTGAATAATACTATGAAGATTCTAAATTAACTGTCGCCATTAATAATACATTTGTTTGGCAGAGTTTGTCTCTGGTTCCTGATACATATATATGACCAAGGTTATGTGAAACTGCGTTCTGTAAGTTTGAGAGTCAGTTTCACCCATGTTTGCTACTTTCAAGGACATTTTATTTCAAGTATTTCATTAATTTTCACTGCACACATGCTGACATCTGATTAGTAGCTACATGCCAGTAAATTGCTGATTATGAATGAAAATAGTCATCACAAAGACAAGTGATTTTTAACCTTATTTTTAAGCAAATATTCAATTCAGGCACATTTGAGGAGATTCAAATATACAGGAATGTGTTCTGTTGGTCAACTACAACAATATATTCTTCTTAAGAGCTGAAACATATTTAAACATTATTTATCTTTTAAAATTACTAAGCTATTAAGCTCTCTCACTTAGTGTATTCAGTTTGAATGGAAATTCAACTGAGGTGACACCAATTCATAATGTGTATGTTGTATTCAGTGTACACAAGCACTTATAGCAGTAACCTTGTCTGTGTGGGTGTTCGACTGTTCGTAGATCAAGTCAGGGTGAAACACTTAATTGCTACATTCACAATCTTCTCTTTACCTTCACATTTGAACCCTAAAACTATTTGGAGGGTGATGACAGAATTATTGTCAATGGATTGTGTTGAAATATTTAACCACAAAGACATATGGAAACACACTGGTATCTCAAAAGTAATCATTAGGTGACTGAATGAGATGCGTGATCATATCTTTGTCCCTGTCCTTTTTCAATGGATTTGAATTTTTTTTCATCACAGTTAAGCAACAAATGACGGATTTCCAGTTGCCAATTGAAAGTAAAAAATGTAAGTCTCATTGCATGATACATGTGAACCCACTGGAGCCTTTGTTTTCTTGTTTTAGTTGGTTGTATTTATGATATGGCTTTTGCCATCATAACTACAATGTATTTTGGAAGAATATAGCTAGTGCATTGAATGATACAATCCAAACTCAAATGATTATTCTCCTTTCTCGCATTGTGCGAGATCTCAATGGACTTCAAATATCAAAATATGGTGTGACAATAAAGTTGGAGCTCATATAATATACCTTGGGTATTTGCTTTAATTCTATTTTACATTATGACTGAATGAATATTTTTACCACAGTTATCACTAAAATTATCTTCCAGCATACTGACTGATGCATCATAGCCATATTCTGAGAACTATTAGTTGTGGAAAACAAATTTGTGTTAAACCATGTGTAGTACATATAAAGTCATGCTCTCTTCTGGTTAATGTTCCATAAATTACAGCAAATCTGGAACACATATGTGTGCCCATAACATTATTTACTTAAATTGTATGTCTCACTTATGTTTCATTTATCTGTAGGCTCTTTGGTGCAGTGCAGTGTAAAACTTAATCTTTACAGAAACGTCTAATTTACTTTGATGCATCTGGATGAAAACTAAGCTTTACAAGTGAAAATAAATATGCTTACTATCAGTCTTCGATATCATCGCTCTCAAGTATCAGATTTCCTTTACCATAGGTATAACCTCTGTTTATGCAGTAACAGAAGAAATGGACATTTTGCTCAGATAACTAAAAATCAAATGCATTTTGTTTGGTTTGGTTAAACAAAGCTCAGCTGTGTCCAAATTTAAACATAAATTTGTTTGGCACACAGTCCTTGGTTCTCGCCTTATACTTGCACAAGCATTAAATAATTTAATTGACTTGTACAAACCTTAACCTGGTTAGAATTCCCAAATACAGACCTTTGATATTTGAGTCAAACCAGGGTGCATTTGTTTTGTTGAATAAACAGGTAAAACATTAATGTTTTTATTTTACAAAACAGTAATGACTGCTTACAATTTTTCAAGATCACTTTCAACAAGAATGTATCAGTACACTTTTTTAAAAACAATTAGATGGCAAAACAAGGTGTATATTTCCCATACTTGTCAGAAACTTATGCTAATATAAGTTTGGTCAAATGTTCCATGAAGGACAGAAGAACATGATGGAAAATTATCTAAGTACTTTAGTAATACTGAAGTGGTATGAAAACAAATAGTTTTATTTCTTACCACTATGTTCAGTGCAATTTTTAAGCTTTTTTATTTTTGACATAAAAGTTTTAATGAGTTTAGTCTCATTTACAAAACACAATTTACAGAAAAAATGCCTCTTTATGTCTCAGAGACACAGTTTGATCCTGAGGTATAATAAATCAATTTTTTTTCAGAACAACCTGTGTGAAATTGAATCTTCTGAAAATATATTAATTTAAAGGTCAAGATAACTTATTACTTATGGAATAGGAGTTTCATTACAAGTGTAAGATTTTTTTAAGCAAAGAAAATTAGAAAGGGCCTTGTCATTTGATCTCCATAAACAGTTCTAAGCAAATGTTGATTTATATGTGTGGTACACACTTGTCCAAATATCATGTACATACTCAATAAGTTTTCTATTCTAGTACATTTAAACATTTTTGTGGAATAACGGAGTCACCTGTTCCAAAAATCAGAAGAAATGACATCTCAATCAGTAGCTTTCAAATTAACCTTGGAAAATACTTTTCCACAAGGATATTGATAACATGAATGTAGTAATGCATAAAGTCATTTAATTTTCTTTAAGTTTTAATAAGCCCTTAACTTAAACAGATGTTGTGAAAGACGTTTTCAGTTGTGATAAGAATAATGTAAAAACAAAATATTGGAAATATTAGAATCTCCACCTTTGTTAGGTTCTAGTTATGGTTTGCTTCCACTTATACCAACAATATTACAGTATTTTCTGAGTCTAAAACATCAAACTTAGTTCCACTTACGCCAACTTTTACTTGCAGTCCCTATACACCGATGGCGACATGATGAGAGGTGATTTAAGATGGTCTGATAACAAAGTTGGGGCTCATATGATATACCTAGGATTTTTACACCAATGACAATGGAACATATTAAGGAAATAAGAAACAAATTTATATTTTGAAGAATTTTCCAACTTTTAGTGTATTGGTAGGTATCATCAGTTTACAACATAAGTCCCAATTTAAAATAAACAGAACTTTTTTTTCTGGAATGACTTCAAAACAACACTTTCACCAGTGTCTTAATTTCAATCATGTTATTGTATCCCATAATATCGTGTATATTTAGTGCACACAACCCTTCAAAACCATTTCGCCATATACAACAGAGTCTACTGGTACTCACTGATAAAAAGAAAACTATTATGGAGAACTTTTGAAACTGCTATTGCTGCTATTTGCCTGTTTAACAAGCCATATTCACAAAAATGGACCTACAAAAGTAGAGCCTAAAATCAGCTCAGGTTGAGCTAAAATTGGATCAGAATGAAAGTTTAAGTGTATATTCCCAAAGAAGTTTTGTTAATTTATTACCCCATCTTTTGGTTTAATGTTGGTTCACATAGTGGTTTCAATGAAGGATCCAAGTATGGTTGAGTCTTTTGTAGTTTATAAAAACACCAGCTTAATTTTGTAAATATGAATTCAAGCCCATGATTTCTGAAGATTTTAATCTGGTTTTTGGCTCAGTTTGAGCCTACCATGTTAATATGGCCCCTGTACTGTTATACACTCATTCAGTTTAACTTCCACAAAGAACATTAATAATTAATTGTTTGACAAGTTAATACATGGATAATACCATTAAATAATGGTTAAGATATAACAAAAAGTATGAAGTATTGTGCAAGTGAATAAAATAATCATATCTTACAAAAATATTATATGATAAAAAAAAATTAAATTATTATATGATACTTAAAAGAAATATAAGGGAGGTTTAATACCTTGAAATATTCTTAAAAGGCATTTCATATACAGTAAGAATCTGCACCACAGCAAATTACTCTGTAAGAGCTTACTCTCAAATATCTTTGAATATTATAATGGTTTGTGAAGTATAAAAATACATTTTTTAATAAAAGTTCAGTGCCTTAGAGTCTGCCATACAACAGAAAAGATTGAGCGCTACAAAAATGCTTGTTACATTATATCCATGTGTAATTTTAGTTAAATTTAAACAAAGAGTTCCAAGGAAGAATATTTACAGACAAATGTGTTTCAACAGCAAGTAAATAGTGTTGTAAAAATGTCCACAAATATGAAAATGCATCTAGACATAACAGACACCCATCCCAATATAAATATTTATACATAGAAAGTAGTTGTTATAATGTTATTTTGCGGCCTTCAGGGTCTTTACTTATTAAAACTAAAATCAGTGAAAAATACGATGTACATAAAATGTAAAAGCATTCCATTTAGTGGATGTTTTGATACTGATCTTAAAAACTATATCAGGTTCTTAAATTTATTTACTGAAGCCACAGAAATAAAGGCAGAATAAATATACAAGTTTCAGTTGAGATTGGGATACTTTGAGAAGTATGGTTGTAAATATACATACTGGGCACTCAAAATAAGTGAAACTTGATGGTAATTTGAGTGTGTGCAAATGACACTTGTGCTTATTTAACTGTGTAACAGAGAGGTAGCAACCCATAACCACAGAATTACATGCTTGTGATAACTGGTGCAACTGACCTTGTAAGTGTGGGGAACACTCAAACTTAAATTCATAAACTCAGATAAGATGAACATAGAATTAGTCAATTTTAAGTATTTATAGTGTGGAATAGTATATGTGGAAAACAAAGATGTGGGTATATTAAATAATTTAGTTAGCAAAATCTACAGTAATTATAATAATAATTATTTAAATATTAAATACTAACAAAGAAGTGTAAAGCTATGAAAACTTTGTCTCATTCATTTTAAGTATCAAGTGAGGCATTCCGAAGATGTGTAAGAAGGGTCACACACATTTTATTTTATGCACAATTATCCACAGAAAAAAACTGCAACAATAAGACTAAACTATAAACTACAATTTTTTCTTGTTATTTTTTATCATTGAAAGAAACGTGTAATTGTGCAATAAGTATACATGGAAAAATGGAAAGCACAAAACTAACTCCCACAAGACCACCCACAATGGTATCTTAAATTAACTTGGAGTAAATTTTGCTTGAATTAAAAACTATTTAGATAGATCTTTGTAATATAAAACTTTTGATTTAATTGATGGTAAATGAACATGTAAATATGTGTGTTGATTTCACCATTTGTTTTCAAATTGAAGAATATTTTTTTGTGATTTTATAAAAAAAACATGAAACTTAAGAACTCCTTTAGGTCTGAGAAATTTTCACCACATGAAAATGTCCTTCAATTATATAATATTATAAATTCTTGTGTTATTATTTTCATTTGAAAGAAATATATTTCTCCCCTCCCTGTATTATATAGAAAGGAGTATAATTTTGAAATGAACTTAACCAACTATAATTAAACTGTCATTATTGTATTAGGTGATTTGAATGCTCCCAAAATTGCTATGAATATACATTTACAGTATGTGGCATGATGTTTAAATACTTTCACTTGAAATATGTTATTTTTAAATCAAATAAAAATATCAAACATTTAGTCTTTTATATTCAAAAAGAGCATATATATACACTGTTTTACAAAACTAAGTAAAAAATTTAATACTACATGTTCCTTGCTGTTTTCATGATATCAAATAAACTATTTATTGTTATATATTCAGATATTACCTTTAGCAACTTTTACAAAGTTTCATAAAATATTAATACTAAGCCAACATCCATTTTATTCGTTATTTACTATCAACATTTTAACTATAATTACAATTTAGATTTAACAGTAAGATATATTTGATGTATTTTTTCTTTTTCTGTTTTTGATTTTACATTGTACACTAGCTTGATTGACAGTGTAATTAACCAGTTTGGTATTCGATCCTGTAAGCCTCTTCTGTCACATATATTGTTAAGCCAGTTCTTCTGACGTTCAAGACATATCTCATACTATATAGTTAAATTGACACCAAATAAGATTTACAGATTTTCTCAATGAAACCATAAATACAGACAAGGTTAAGTTACTGCAGTTATATTAACTTACAATCTTCAGTGGCTGGGTACTTTAACAACTTTGGAATACCATCACTTAAGCCTCTCTTACATCCCATCGTACGTGCAAGTATGTCCTGGTTACAGAGAAAAATCGGCTGATTTGCAAGGGACACAAAAGCGACATGTGTGATTTTATAACAGAAAATCAAGGGCGCAGAGACCTCGTAATGAAAATTGGCATGCAAATTATTCTCTGCATGCTCGTAGAATGACTACAAATGCATCCATATCTCAAGGGGAATTTATGAGAGACTTGGGCATGTGCATTTTCCTTGCTAGTGTTGCACATCCTCCCCAGTTACTTACAGGGTTTGCATGTGCTGGAATATACACTCACATGTACCTTGCATGTAGATAAAAAGCAACTGTGCGGCCCTAAGCCAGTTGCAGTCTGTTCTTAGAAAATTCAAAAAGTATTGTATTGTGTATTTATACTCAGCATAATATCTCCATATACTACAGAACTCAAAGCGCTATTTAACCACTCCGACTGCACAGGTACAGCCCCAACTCACAAGTAACTGACATTCCCCTAACTGCAGATAGAGGCTCAAGGATGACCATTTATCAACGTCCTTGAGGTTCTTTAGCCTGCCACTGGGGATAGGACCCAATGACAGAGGACCGTCATTTAAGTAGTCATCCGAGCCACTATGTATCTGCCTGTACCTGGGTTTGAACCCACGTCCTCTGAGTTCCTAGACAAGTGTGTTACCTGCTAGGCCACAGTAGCAGATGTGACACTGTTGTTGGGAGAATACACCTTGTTTGCATGTGCAAATCTCTACTACCCCACTACCATGCTGTGCTCATATTTTTCCAACAATATTTGTAGCACACTTACGTGTGTACACACATACGATGGGATGTAAGAGAAACTTTAGCTCTCACTTCTGCATTCATAGGTTCAAATGCAACTAAATGGGATTCACAGAGCATTTGCCCAAGTATAATCTCAGCAGTTGAACCTTTTTGCAGATTGTACACCTGCAGATTGTCGGTAAATAACATTAGTAGAATTCTGGATGAAATTATCAAGTTTATTTTGAGAGAAAAGAACTCTAAGTGTGCTCACCCCATTCAGACAAGTTCTTGAATCCATGTTTACTGTTTCACTGAAACCGATGTGGAAATGTCAACCTTTTCAACCTGTCTTTTGTCAGTGTTGTCAATATGCTTCTTTGACACCTTTAATTCTTCCCAGCAAAATTCTCTTTGAAGATTGGTTCAAATATTTCACAGGTCTGTGTGTCTGTTTACCCCTTGACTACAATGAAAGAGGAAAATCCTTTGTCATATTAGACAACAGTGTCATTCAAATAATTAAAAACAAAATTGAAAATAAAAGTGGCAATTAATATATCCCACATGCTGGTTTTACATTTCTGAATTTATGCCATGTACAACTTAATACAACTTTAAAACACTATTATAGCCTTGTAGCCCACATATAAAATATCCATTTCACCCAGACAGTTTATTTGAAGACATAAAACTGTTACATGCATGTGTGCCAATCTTCACATACATTTGGTGACACAAGGTACATGTATCTTTTATAATGGCATACACACACACACACTTGGTTAGTGTGAAATTCACCATTGTGTGTAAAATTTGCTACAGAGGAAATCCCCCCCTCTAATTTTTCTTTAAATTATGGAAAATCCTTAACTGAATTGATAATTGAATGATTGTTATGAACCATTGATTCGATCTGATGCCAAGTTTTTTTTTGTGTGTGTGTGAAATTTTACTTGTTTTCCGTAAATTCCAAGGTTATTTTCAGTGTGGTTAATTTTTGCATACTGTAGTGAGTTTTATATTCCTTACCTCATACATTTGTCAACTGGAAAATTTGATAAGACACTGAAGCCAAATCATAATAATAATAGGAAATAAAATCAATGAAATCTCAGGCTTGAAACTTGCTCCAGAAATGAAAATTACATATAGTTGAAGCCTCGCCAGCCAAGTAGTAAACCAGTTTAAGACTCTATGTCCAGGCTTTCAGCTCGGTGATTCTAGGTCCAAGTCTAGCTTATGTGAGTGTGTGGGATTCATTGAAGGATTGTCCTGATATGACTCTAGCTCTTATAAGAGATGTAAAAAAAATTAAATGCTGAAAGGGACATAAAAAGCCTTAACTTTGACCAACTTTGACTTTTGAGAGAGGCGTGTTTTCAGAAAAATTTCCACCATATTTCACTTTTACAAGTGAATTTTGGAAGATAAATTTACTTTTACAGAAAACACCCATCATGAATGGAAAATTTAGTATTTTTTAAAAATGCTTTAGCAATTAACATAATATGATCAACATAATAACACTTCCGATAAATTTAGGATAACTTGAATTGTATACAAGTCCAACCACGAGTAAGCATGTGTTATTACTCTTAGGAAAACTGTTCATTATCAGACCATATTAATATCTTGTCTATTACATTTTGGTTTGGTTAAAACAGAGTCGTTTGTCATTCCATAACACGCACGGTGACATTTCCCCAATAGATGCAAAACAATTTACTATAGAATTCTAAAACACATCAAACAGTTATGTTTAAGAGTATAGAGACATGGAGATCCAATGAGGACATAATAACATAACAACAGACATTTATATAGCGCTATTCTATTGATTGAACAAACATTAAAAAAAAATTTTCAGTTACCAAGTATAGGGGGGAATGAAGAGGTACCAATGGACGGGTGTACAGGGTATTGCATTTAATAATTTGACTCTCACGTTGGTTTGAATCAGCTCATGACACATACTGAGAACCTGATGTGATGTCCGTTGTTGATTGTGTCATACATTAGCCAGACATTGACCTTTGCATTAATAACTCAGTTGTTTTAAGTGTATCTGATTATTACAACTAGATTGTAACCTTATCAGACATTTGATCTAATTACCGGGTTCTTGCCAGTGCTGAGGACACAGTAGTATTGTGGTAACATGCTTGCCCCCTATCTTTCAAGGCTGTGGGTTCAAATAACCTCTTGACCCGTAGTGAGAAAGCTGGTATTTCCTTGCTGGAGCTCAAAGGTTTTTAGTACAATATCTTCCCCTGCTAGTATGCATTACTTTGATCCACCTCCTTAACTTACCCATTATGATATGATCTGTGTACCCCAACTTGCCAGGGTTACAAAGATTAAAACATTCAAAATCTTATGGGATTAGATGCAAGATTTCTTTAGATACTGATTTCTTCCACTAGATCTAGCCAAAATAATATTGAACCTTTGAAAGTAATGCATATATTTCCGTAAATTTGATGTTTTGATAATATCAACAAAATTAAAATAATAAGTGAATCAATAATTATTTTGCAAAGTTTGTTATTATAAATACATACCCATTTATAAAGATTATGAAACACAATACATTCATCCTTACCTCTCTTTTAATAGGTCTTTACTTCCAATAATTTCTTTATAGATGTCAAGAAACAAATGTCATCATTCTTCATACACTTCTAGAATCTGAAGTACTCTCCCTAAACTGTTTATTAAAGATCCCAAACTTTCATGCTTTCTGATATCTTATTACACATGTATTCGCAATGGATTTAATTCTAAACCAAAGTATTGTGAAACCAAATATCAACACAGCTATCCTCTCACCTAGTTATGAATGAATGTCATTCCCAAAATCCAGAAAAATGCCCGAAAGGAAAGATCGGCAAAAACATAGCTTTCCAAATAGTAAATAATCAGGATCATTTCACTCAGCCCTGGCGGAAGTGTACACAGATTAATGAACAAGAAGTAAAGGTGTAACCAGCCAAATGTAACCCCATGGATTACCACCCCCTCTCCTACTTGTGCAAACTATAAATAATATGTTTCTCCTATACATAGTGTGTCATGTAAGTGTATCTCAATTTGCTTCATATTTACATCTCGAACCCAGGTTTCACTACATTTATTTGGTTTCTGAAAGATCTTGTGAAAGGCTTAAAACCCACATAAAATGTATGGTTTTACAATGTAGCACATGATGGAAAAAGAGTTTGACTGATAGTTTGTGAAAGAGAATGTCTTGTTTGACAGATTTCCTATTATTAAGACCCAAGTTTGAATGTCATGATTTTGCCTCCCAGATAATCTTGTCCTGAGAATTTATTTTTGGTCATATGGCTTATTTTTTCACTAATAGAGATTGGTAGCCTAATTTTGGTGTTATCACCAACACTTGTCTCATAGTTTATAATGTTTGAAAACCATTTTTCCATGAAACATTTTTGTCCTGAGTACATATGACCAAGATTATGACTACTTATGTGAAAAATATACTTGTATCTGCAGAAATGGAAGTTCATTATACAAATAATTTTATTGCATGCTCTTATGGATGTATAACTTAGTGCTGGATGTCTTTTACATGCTTCTTTGTTCTTTTATGTTTTTAAGTACTGTTCTATGCCAAGATAAATAAATAAATTTAAAAATATGAACTGTAGCGGTCAGTAGCGGATCATAAGTGTGATATTTTTGGTTGTACAACTTATCTTTTGCAAATCACATTTTTTGGCAAGTTTCCCTGTCCATTTCCAACAGGTCTACTCAAAGTAGCCTCCTGTGTTTTAAATTGGCTTGCTCTGGTGATAAGTTGTAAGAATGAAACTTAAATTGAAAAAAAGAAAGAGAAAATGTTAGCCATTACATCATCAAATGAGAGTAATTATATATCAGTAAGTATCAGTGCCAAAAATACTACTTCTGCCAAAAAATATGCCTGCGATGATACCATGACCTATTTTTCATGAAAATATAGGGTTTGCCAAAATATAGATAAATATTGGAAGACTAAATTCAGATCTTAGGCATTCTGCTGTACATAAATCTTTTAAGAAAGAACAGATAAATTCATATACAACATGGTGGCATTAAATTTCTCCACACCATTATTTTTTAATAATCAAAACCCAGAGGGATATTGAAACAATTTGTGAAAAGCTATTTGCAAATATATAATTAAACATTTAAATTATCACTCATGTGCTAATGTGAATACTACATGGTACGATACACGCCAAGAGAAGTGGCATTATACATTCATTCCTAAACCAGTGCAGTAGTAGTTGGCCAAATTCTGAATGAGAACAAAGATAAAGTTTTTCTTGTAGAAAGAGAGATATAGATTGTGGTTAGTGAAATAAATAAATATGTCAACAAATACTAAAGAGTAAAATGCGTACAAAAGCTTCATTCAAAATCTTCACATTCCACCTGTGTTGACATTAATTTTGACCTTCTGCCAAAACTGTAGAGTAGTTTTGTAATCTTGGTCTGAAAAAGGTGTCAATCTAAGTGTAAAAATAACTTTATCCACAATTACACTCATTACCTCAGGGGTATTACTGAAATAGCCCCGTTAATGGCTTACATAAATGACTATAACTCATTTGCATATTGCTTAAAAATTCAATGTACAATTCTAAGAATTTAAAACAATTATATTTGTGAGCAATCCTTTGCTTTTTCCTCAGTTATTTTGCATGGGTGTATGGCTGTACAACTCTCATCAAGTAAAACATGCACATCACATTTTGTCATATTCCTAGTGATATATGGCTATGTAATGGCTATAGTGGTCCGATTTGAACTACATTATGACATTGTATATGCATCACAGTAGCACTTTGTTTTCTTTTTCAGTTGTGCCATTAAAGCTGAAGTTGACAATTTCACATACAGCACCAACTTTCTTATTGTTAAGTCTTGTTTGGGGCAATACTCAACAGAAGACATTCTAAGACTAGAGATAGTCAGCTGCAGAATAATGATGCTCCATTACAATGTTACTACAATTTAAAGAAAAAAAATCATTGAATACCTTAAGTTCCATTAACTAGTATACATAAGTTATATTAACTACCACTGTGTCCAAAGGGACACTCGGTTAGATGACCACTTCAAGTGACAGTCCTCTATCAATGGGTCCCAACCCCAGTAGAGGGCCAAAGAACACCACGGGCATTAATGAATAGTCATCCCTCAACCTCTTTCAGTTAGAGGAATGCCAGTCACTTGAGTTTAGGCAGTATTTGTGTAGTTGGAATATGTCAAATAGTGCTTGGAATCCTGTAGTAAACAAGAGTTACAAGTGTGAATACCCACAACACAATATCATAATTAATGAATGTTTTGATAATATGCTGGCTCAGAAATATAGAGTAAAATATTGGTATACTATTTAAAAAAGTATATTGGAACACTGAAGGTGAAAGTTAATCCCATAAACTACTAGGAGTTGGACTGGAACCAATGAACAAAGATATGGCATGCCTAGTGATTAAACATCAAAATTGTTACTCACTGAGAAACTGAGGCCTGTGACAGGCTAAAGAGCATGAACAAGATCACTGCTTGCCCTTGGCTGTATTCATGGTTCCATTGAGACAATCTGTAAATCTTATTTGGTGTCAATTTAACTGTATTGTACAAGGTGTATCTTGGACGCCAGAAGAACTGGTTCAACTATATATAGACAGAAGAAATTTAATAGATCAGAAGTATATGTATCGCAGAAATTTAATTTTAGAATATTGGGAGATATTCTTATGAAAGTTTTCCTATTTTTTCCCAAATGGTAATTTTTAATCACTTTAGAAATATAAATTATGAAACCCAGAATTTAACCCTAAATAAGAAATTAATTCAACTAGTTATGTTATAAATTGATAACCAGCAGAATCACAAAGGATTCAAATTATTGGTAAAATGGAAACTTAAATTGAATGATACAAATAAAGACACTTTATAGACATTTCCAGATAAATGGAGATATTTACAGAATGTCTCCAGCTCAACAGGGCCTACTGAAAAGGGTTCAAGAGAGTGGCTGATTGCAGGTGAATGTTTCCATACTTTTAATTTAAGATGTGACATCATGCTAAAAACTGAGAGCTCAGTTCTATAATGTGACAGTATGTCTCACTATGTTGTTAGCTATCATATATGCAATGTAGTCTTAAAGTCACTAAAAAGTTATTAATTAACATACTCCCTGGATCAATAGCTGCATTGTTTCAGGGTTGCATCCCACCAGTTCCACATAATCTGAAGAGAGTGACCATTATTTGTGGCTCTGTAAAGAGAGCCCACTTTCCCTATTTGTAAAATTGTCTAAGAGAACAACCATTTCCAAGAAAAATTCTGTGAGCAGGAAGGATTCCTGAGTGTAAGAATTTTTAAATTCATGTTAAGTTTTAGACTTCTGAATGTAACAATGACAAACTGGATGCTAGAGTTATGTAAAAAAGGTAACTTTGGTGTTACAATTGTTGATCAACATACCGTAAGCATAATTTTTGTAGAAAAAAAATTTAAATTGCAAAATACATTTCTTACAGAAATAGTCTTACTCTAAATTCTTCTCTGATCATTTTTTTAAGAAACTGCCTATATTCTAAGATGAAGAATATTAATAAATAAGTCCTTATCTACCAAGTCTATTTTTCCCTTTGTTTCATGTTAAACTGCCTCTTTCACTTTACCTTCTATCACCCAAACAAAATCTAACTCTCTCAACAAATTTAGACAAGAGAGTTTCTACAAAAACCTGCAAAAGCAGAACTTTTTCACATATTAGAAGGTCATTCAAATACTATTGTTTAATTTGAAGGTAGGAAATCTCAAATTCAGAGAATGGTGATGAGTTAATAAAACAATGTACTTGTATTGATCCTTTTAGGACCCATATCATACATGAATTAAGCAACTTAATTTACATAATCAACTGTACCAAATGTGGTTTCCAATATATAGGAGAAACCAAAAGACCATTCAGGCATAGAATGTATGGACAATATAGAAGCGTACAGGTTGACCAAACCACAAAATCAACCCCAGTCTCCAGACACTTCACATAGAGAAACCATTCTGTGAAAAACATGAAGTTTTCCATATTGCATGGTATGGGAATTGACACCAACCCAAATTCCACCTAGGATCGCAGAGATCAAGAATTTTATTATATTTGGGTTTTTCCCACCCTCCAACCAACAGGCATCAACATGTTTGTATAGACTTTATGGTCCTCTGAACTGCACCCTTTATCCAGGTGCAACCCTTATCCTTATGTATTGATATTACTCAAATCTTCACCCTCAACCTGCTCGTTTTAAAATTAAAACGCATGTTAGTCAAACATATTTGATAATTTACAATGTTTTTCCGGGTATCTCTGTTTTAAGAAGGTATGCAAATACAAATAAAAGTACGCTTATGACTATTACAGTAAAACTTAAGAGGACAAACGTAAGCCTATGCATGAGTACCTTATGTTACAGTGTAATTTCATTACTAAATGCTCTCAAATAACATTTATGTTCTGTTATTCATAATCAAAGTGTCACTTGAAATTTCCATGAATATTTACTTTACTAACTTTATAGAACACATTGGTCAAAAGTGGAAAAGGGACAATTTCACTTCTTCACAATACTACCAAAGCAAAATCGGTTGGTTTTTAATTAAATGATAAAGTTTATTACTATTTTATATATCTGTATTACCACATATTTTTTTTCCATTTCCTCTGTTAGCCTTATTTATTCTTAGTGTAAAACACCAAAAATGTTTGGCTATTTAATAACTCTTAATTTTCATTGGCAAATTGTAAATATATATCATTGCACAATTCTAGTATAAATGTAGCAAACATACATTAGTCCTGTGTTAATAATTTTTTTGCTAAGGTTGACAAATAAAAGTTTAAGAACCATTAACAGGAGCATAAAACACCTTTAAAAGCTTACCTATTGTTGGTCTGATTTAAGAAACATTATATTTAAATAACATGTGTTTTGATTTTGAATAAATCCAAAATTTTATTGTATCCACTTTTGTCAAAAAATGCGTGAATATAAACAGATGTCACCACATCAAATGCTTTGTTAAAATCTACAAACCTTTAAATGCTTGCATCTTTATATATACATATGACAAAAAAGTGTCATCTTGTTATTTTCTCTTGTGAAGAAAACCCACACTTCTTCATTTTTACTTGAAAGG
Organism: Sabellastarte sp. h YS-2021; assembly: GCA_964017235.1. Taxonomy (NCBI): domain Eukaryota; kingdom Metazoa; phylum Annelida; class Polychaeta; order Sabellida; family Sabellidae; genus Sabellastarte; species Sabellastarte sp. h YS-2021. The sequence continues at coordinate 75,398,776 of OZ024929.1, read as the reverse complement.
AATGTATAATGTGCTACTATTCAAACTTGGGGGTCACATGTAATTTCTTTTCATTTTACAATTATTTTTATCACTTTTACCCATATTTTCTTGTTGTATTTAAAACTAAAACTGTTCAATAATAAAAAAAAAATTATTTTCAAGAATTATTATTTCTGTTTCAATTTTTTTAAATTATAGCGAATCAAAGTAGAAATATTGTATAGTATATATTAAGAATTGGCGAAAATTGAGACACTTTATTTTTGGTGGCAAAAATGTCATTTTCTGAAGTCTCTCATTTCATTTTGCTTACAAAGAGACATGACAAAAAATCACATGCAAAAAGTCAATATTATTTACCTTAGTGAAAGAAAAGTGTGTAAAGAAGGTTTATCATCTTCACAGTTAAAGGTGATATCTTACACAACACATCTACTGTCCTTGTGCAAGAAATAAAAGGAAAAGGCATTTGTTTATTTTTATTTGTTCCCCTTATATTGGCCAAATAATTCACAACTGAATGAACTCCTTTTTGTGTTGTTAGTCTTTTTGCTTTGAACAGGATGTAGCCAGAAATGTGAAGACACTTTGAAGGGTGCAAAGTGGATGACAAAATGATATTTATAGACATAAACCAAACTACTTGGAAATTTGAACAACATAATATCACTGTGATAAGTCAAAATTATGGATCACATTCTTCAGTTACAACTTCAGTATATCCCAGCAGATCAAAACTGCTGAATGAAACAACTACAAGATCCTATCAATATTTTCAGTGAAAATATTGCTATCAATTCATAGATAGTAGATTCTGTATACTTAGAATCTGCAATATTCACTGGAATTGGTTCTAGTTATGGCCAAATTCAACAAATATTTTGTGATGTACAGACCTTAAAATTAGATCCACGTAAACCTAACTACGACTCCACTGTTTCTACTTAAAAAGAGTCATGTGTACTATTTATTACCTCTGCCCGGAAGTTATGTTTTTGGGTGCATTCGTTTAACTGTTCGCTTGTGTTCACTGGTATTCCAAAAATAATGAATGTGTTTTTATAATTAATATTTATGTATGTAGGGTGATTAGGAAGAAGTGACTAAACTTCAGGAAAGGTCTGGATCATATTGAAAATGCAAAAAAAAAAAATCCCAAATTTTTAAAGGTAACATTTTCAATGATTTAATCTGGCTTTCTAGTTGACATTACTCCAAACTTAATGAGCGGATCTTTATGAGTACTTGTATAATTATGGTAACTAAAATTGAATGAAGAGCACACCTATTCAGTATTGTCTAGTATTTTATTACAATTTAATACATTAACAGCAAAATAATTTAACGAAGCATTTATTACCTCCGTTTCCGTTACATAATTGTTCCGAAGTTATGGGTGTGACCAAGAGGGAAGGAGACTAAGTTGGGAAACTGGAGTTGAAGAGGTGGGATTTAAGGTGTGTCCTGAATGATGCAACAACGGGGTTTTTCTTATTTGGAAGGGGAAGGAGTTCCAAAGAACTGGGGCACAGTGACTGAAAGAATTAGAAAAGTGTTTGATTGTTTTATGAACTCTACGGTCAAAAGTGGGGGTATGGAGGAACTTAAGTTTGGGGGTGCTTCCCCTTGTATTTCTGGAAGACTGTAGGGGCAAATTAATTCTCTTAGGTAATCTGGTTGACCTTGGTTGAGAATTCTGTATGTAATGAGGCCTATTTTAAATTGTACCCTGTGCCTGACTGGGAGCCAGTAGAGTTTCTTCAGTTGAGGGGTAATTTGTGAAAATTAGGGGAACGGGTGACAAACCCTGTAGAGTGAGTTTTGAACCCGCTGCAATCTCCTGTGAGTGATACGAATAGAGAATTGCAATAGATCAATCTGCTGCTCATCAAAGCATTTGCTAAGAGAACTGATGTATTAAAGTCTAGGAGGCGACAAATTCTGCAGAGGTCTCTAGCATGAACTGTGGTGGATTTTATGACCTGTGACACATGGTCAGAGAAAGTGAAGTAAGAATCGAACACCACTCCAAGGTTCTTGACACTTTTTGCTGGCGAGACCTGATTACTGAGTATACTGATTGGGTAGTAAGGACAGAGTTGTTCTATCAAAATAAACTTGGTTTTGTCAGGATTGAACTCAGTTTTATCAGGATTAAGTTTAAATTTGCGAGCCGACATCCATTCTTTGACATCTTGAAGGCATCTGTTCAACTTATCAAAAGCAGCTGAGGCATTCATGTGTGACAGATGGACATCAAGTTGTGTGTCATCGGCATAGAAATGGAAGTTCACGCCTTTGCGTTTACCAAACAGTGTACTAAGGGGAGATGTGTACAGGGAGAATAGCTGAGGATCCAAAACATAACCCTGAGGTACGTCGAACAGCAGTTTTTGTCAATCTGACAAAGTAGAACCAATCTTAACAGACTGATCATGTTCTGTTGAATAAGAAGAAAACCATTTGAGAGTGGAGCCACCAACACCGAACCAATCCAGACGACAGCTGAGAAGAGAGGAATGATCAATCATATCAAAGGCTGCAGAGAGATCCAGAAGTACCAAGGCAGTAGCTTCACCCCAACATAGTGACAAATGAATATCATTTTTGATGGAAAGCAGAGTGACCGGACTTATGATGTATGAGTTATCCAAGCCATGTTGATGAATATGATCAACCAGCTGTTTAGCAACTACACGTTCCACCAGTTTAGAAATGAAGCCAAGTCCAGATACTGGGCGGTAGTTTTTCAAAACCTCAACAGGAAGAGAGGCCTTCTTAATAAGTGGAGTGATCACAGCTTTTTTGAAACCAATTGGAACCAGTCCCTCACGTAGTGAACAATTGACCAATCTGGTTATAGATGGTAGAAGGATGTCAATGCATTCCTTAATAATGAATGTGGGCGATGGGACCAACAGGTATGATTTGGTGGGTGATTTGCTGATTATTTTACCGATTTCATCTTGAGTGACTTGAGTAAAGACAATTAATTTAGGAGGGTCAAATGGGGGGGGGGGGGGGGGGGGGGGGAGATGTACTGTGTTACAGGACTCAGATAAGGAAAAACTCTCATGAATTTTCATGATTTTATTTGAGAAAATGTAGCAAAATGATGAGCCAATGACTTTGAGGATTCATAAGTGGGCAGAGTGGTGCCATGGGATATATGTAGGACTTTGTGTAACTCCCGCCAGCTGTTGTCAGATATAAGTTTCCTGTAATAGACAGTCTTGTCCCTGTTCACGAGACGATTACACCAGGAAATTTGATGTCAAAGATGACTCCTGCTGTATTGACTTTTATCTTTATGCCAAACATGTTCAAATTGATGTCTGAGTGACTTTGCAAGGATAGATCAAGGATATGACTGTGCAAGTGAGTGGTATTGTTAACTGACTGTCTTAGATTACATGATTCTAAAAGGGCTTTCAATTTGTGACTATCGGTACAAGGTACATCAACATGTATATTGAAATCACCCCATATGACATAATTGCAATCAACAGAAGACAGAAAATAGACAAAGAACATAAATTCATCTAAAACAAGCGATCAGTGCCCATGAACGGGCTCTGTGTCAGCTGTGTGTTTTGAGTTTCAGACTAGAAGTGACAGAAGGACACAAAAGTTGTGCCCTGGAAATGGTGTTCACAAGGAAAGTAAGAACTTCAAGGTAACTGTTAAGGTGTAAAAAGTAAGTTAAAAACCAATTTAAAGAAAATATTGCAAATGCAATAGTTTTAATTTTACTATGTTATAGCTGACCCCAAAATAGGTGAATAACATGATGAAACTAAATAATCTAAATGCAATACTTTTCAAGTTATAAGTGATTTACTCAACAGTGATAACCTAAAAGTAGCTATTACACAGCTATGCCATGAGCTACAGGTCTGACATTTTACTATATTATAGCTGACCCCAAAGTAGCTGAATAACATATTTACACAAAATTCTCTAAATGCAATACTTTTCAAGTTATACATGATTTAGTGTTGAGTAAGAACCTCAAAGTAGCTATTACTCAGCTATGCAATGAGCCACTCTGGAATTTTACTATGTTATAGCTGACCCCAAAATAGGTGAATAACATACTGAAACTAAATAATCTAAATGCAATACTTTTCAAGTTATAAGTGATTTACTCAACAGTGATAACCTAAAAGTAGCTATTACTCAGCTATGCCATGAGCTACAGGTCTGACATTTTACTATATTATAGCTAACCCAAAAGTAGCTGAATAACATATTTACACAAACTGCTCTAATTGCAATACTTTTCAAGTTATACATGATTTAGTGTTGAGTAAGAACCTCAAAGTAGCTATTACTCAGCTATGCAATGAGCCACTCTGGAATTTTACTATGTTATAGCTGACCATAAAATTGCAAATTTAATAAGTAAATTAAATTTTTATAAGTTAATACCCTATCCAATGGACAATTGCTTTACCGGTCGCCGCGACCGGTCCCGCCAAACGTCAGAAAAAGACGTCCTGTATATAATACCAGCAGGACCAGCCAGGAGAGTGCATTCGCCAGGTGGCGCATCGTACTTCATCTTCCTGTCTAGACATCGTGACGTCATAGCATCTTTTTCGTGTCTAGTCCTAGTAAGACCCCTAGTAAGCTGATAGCGGGGCCGGTTGGGTGGGCCTTGCCTGTCCATTGGATAGGGTATTAACTTATAAAAATTTAATTTACTTATTAAATTTGCAATTTTATTGCGTTAATACATCCTATCCAATGGACAATTGCTGAATAACTACCGCTTGGTAGGCGGGTAAGCAGCTAGGGACTTATGTGAACTCATAATAAAAACAAAATAGTACAGGCCCATTTGACCTAGGGTCAGAGAACCCTGACAGGTCAAGGTCGGCCACCAACTCACCGGTTAACCGGGAGTCTACCGACGTTGCCCCCCCCCTTTTTCTTTCCTTCCAAATTTGGTTTGAGAAGGGAAAGATAGAGAGAGAGGGGCTGAGTTCAGTCCCAGAAGAATAAACTTCCCAAGGAAAGCAAGTCACAGTTTTTTTTGTTTTTTTTTTTTTGAAAATATATGTACAACAAATATTTACATTATGTACATATTTACCATATTTACAATATGTACAAATTTACATATATACAATATCTCCTCACTTCTGGGCCTGGTGGTGCACCTGTTGGGCAGCCACTACAGGTCCCAGGTGGAAAAGCTCTGAGTCAGCCCAGGCAACATCCTTCAAATATAATTGGGTGAAGGTGTTGTGAGACTTCCAGTGACAGGCTGACAAGATCTGATCTAAGGAGATCCCTGATTGGAAAGCCTTAGATGCAGCAAAGGCCCTAACATCATGGGCTTTAACCTGATGTAAGGTGAGGGCCTCCTGGTCAGAGAGCTCATAGCACAGAATCACAGTCTGTTTGATCCATGAGGAGATGGTGGCAGGTGAGATGTCTTTGTCAAAGCCCTTCTTGAAGGAGACAAAGACTAACTCCTTATTCTGCCTGAGATCTGCAGTCCTGTCCAAGTAGTAGCGCAGGGCTCTAACTGGACATAAGGATCTGTCACCCTTGAGAGACCTATCCAGAGATGGTGCCAGGGCTGGAATGACCACTGGAGCCACACTATCCGGACCTTCCTTAGCCAGCTGGTTCTTGGATAGGAAGCTGGGTGAGGGGTACAAAGACACCTTAGACCAGTCTGACTGGTGTCTGATGTTCTTATGTAACCAAGCATGGATCTCACTCCTGCGTTTACCAGAACCTAAGGCCAACAAGAAAACAGTCTTGAAAGTCAGATGTTTCAAGGAGGCCTCTTTTAGGGGTTCAAAGGGAGCCTTTGTCAGCTGGTGAAGCACCAGAGAAAGGTTCCAGGAGGGTATGCCCCTCCTGCCCTTGGGTCTGTCTCTATGGAAACTATCCATGAGACGAGTGAGATTTTCATCCTTACTGACATTAATGGCGGAATTGCCCAGTTTGTCAGCAATGGCTGATCTGTAGCCATCAATAGTGCCTGGTTGCAACTTCTTGTCCTGAAACAAGTGTAGGAGGAAGTCAGCAATGGCTTTCAAAGGTGGTGCCCTGAAGTCCACCTGATTACTGAGGCACCACTTTGTAAAAATGGTCCACTTTGCCTCATAGACAGATCTGGTTGATCTTCTTTGAGGAGCCTCAATTCGTTCTGCCACTGCCTCAGAGAAGCCTTGCTCCTTGATCGCTGAGGCTCTAGGAGCCAGGCATGTAGGTTCAGATTCGACAGGTTCCTGTGAAGGACCTGGTTGAAGGGCTGAGACACTAGGTTTGGTATGCAGGGCAGACACAGTGGGATCTGGCTTGACATTGCCACCAGGTCCCAAAACCAGGATATGTTGGGCCACCCTGGAGCAATCAGAATTATTCTGTTGCAGGGGTAGTCCTGGAGCTTCTCCACCACTTTGCCCAAGATGGCTGCCGGTGGGAAGGCGTATGGGTCCAGGTCCTTCCAGGAGAGGCTGAGTGCATCCACTGCCCAAGCCTGGGGGTCTGGCACCGGTGACACAAACTGTGGCAGTTTGTTGTTGAACCTGGTGGCAAACAGGTCCACTTGTGGCTGGTGCCACCTTGAGCATACAGCTTGGAACACTGCTGGATGAAGTGACCACTCTGTTTGAATGGTCTGGCCAAGTCTGGATAGCTTGTCTGCTATCACGTTCAGCCGGCCGGGGATGTGACGTGCCCTGAGAGTTACCTGTTGTCTGGTGCACCAGGACAGGATTCTCCACAGTAGGGCACACAGTGACCCCGACTTCATCCCCCCCTCTTTGTTGATATAGGCAACCACTGTTGTGTTGTCTGTAGCTATCAACACTGTCTTGTTGCAGACCAGGGTTCGAAACTCTTTTAGAGCTAGAAATACAGCCTTTAGCTCTAAATGGTTTATGTGTAACTTGCTCTCTGAAAGGGACCAAGTTCCTCTTGCAGTATGGTCGTCCAAGTGAGCGCCCCACCCTTCGTTTGATGCGTCTGTAAAGATCTGCAGAGCATGTTGTAGAGGGTGTAATGGTTGACCTAGTAGCACATTGCTTTCCTCCAGCCACCACCTTAGATGGGGGTGGAGGGACTTGGGGACCGGGATCACCTTTTCCAGTGATTCTGGGACCCTCCAGTTGTTTTTCAAGTGCCACTGTATGGGTCTCATGTGTAGTCGCCCTAAGTGGACTTGCTTTTCTGTTGCTGTGAGTAGACCTATGAGGGACATGAATTGTCGGACCGGGCAAACCGGATCCGACAGTATTGATCTGATCTTGTCTGTCAAGGTCTGCCAACGTTCTCCTGTTGGTCTGACCTTGCCCTCTTCCAGGTCGAACTGTAACCTACAAAGTTGAAGACCTGTTTGGGGACCAGTTCTGATTTTTCCTTGTTCACCAGCCAACCTAGTTCCTGACAACGTGTGACCAGGGTTTGAGTATGCTGGAGACAAGTGTCGTGGGTAGAGGCTCTCACCAGCCAGTCGTCTAGGTACTGGTGGGTCCTTATACCCTGCTGAAGTGCCATGAGTTTGACCTCATTGGCCACCACTGTGAACTCCATGGGGGCTGTGGATAGACCAAAGGGTAGGGCTTTGAACTGGTAAGACCGACCCTGGAGATGAAAACGCATGTACTTCCTGGACTGACTGTGAATTGGTATGTGGAAGTATGTGTCTTTGAAGTCTATAGATGTGACCCACTCCCCTGCCTGTAGGGAGGTTCTTATTGTCTCTGGGGTCTCCATCTTGAACGACTCTGTGTTTAAAAAGGTGTTCAAGGTGCTCAGATCCAGGATGGGTCTCCACCGGTTGTTGGGTTTGGGTACCAAAAATAGTCGGTTGTAAAAACCCAGTGAATTTTGGTTTTCCACCGGTTCGACTGCATTCTTGTTTATCAGCTGATACAGTGCCTCCACAAGGAAGGACTGTTTGGTTGGATTGTGGTAGTTGCTTATTACAGTCGGTGACCTTGTCAAGCAGGGTCTGTACCAGAAGGGGAGAGTGTAACCCTCCCTCAGTACGTTTAACATTTTTGGACTTGAATCCAAGGACTCCCATTTTTGCCAATACTGTGTTAACCTCGCCCCTACAGGAGGATCTATAACAGCATGTTGGGCATTGGTGACAAGATCTACAGAACACAAGTGACCTACACAAGAAACATTTTTCACATATTTTATTTCTGTGTACATTTGACAAAAGGTGGGATTTGCGCCTTTCCTTTGTGGCAACCCGGTGACAATATGAGCATTTGCAACATGTGAGTCTACATTGAAATTTAAAGTCACTTTGCTGTTCATGGAAACCACTGGTGCTGGGTTCAAGCCTCCCTGACCGGTGACATGTACAGAGTTCTTCTGACCGGTCACAGAATTTACACAATGATTGTCATTTATGAGGCTTGAACACCTTGACAGGCTTCTGGGAGAACGTTGAGGCCTTGCCACGACCTCTACCGGCTTGTTGCTTGTCTTTAATCTCCTTCCAAGCCGGAAGGGTAGGTTTCCTGTCGTGGTGACTCGTAGATCTATCACTTGCAGGGTAAGGCCGGAAACGATTTTGTTGTCGGTGTGATGTACCCGACGAACGCCTCTCGTCATTTCTACTGATTTCCTCTTCAGCCTTGGTGATAAGCTGATCCGGGAACAGTGCGTTTAGATGTACTGGAGACGCTCTTAGGGCGTTCACAGTGTCTTGCTTCACTCCCGCGTGTAGGTAGTCCAGATAGCTATCCCTGCGAGCTAGAGTGAAGTTGGCCATGTTGATAAAAATACCCTCGGATAGATCCTGCATGGTTCTGGCCATTGCCTGTGATATTGACCGGTTAAACGTGGTCAAATAATCTAGTTCATTGACAGCTTGCTTCATCTTCTCTGATGACTTGCCCTTACTGTCGAGATGAAGAGTTTTGAGTTGAATGGCCATAGAGTCTTGAACTCTAGTCAGGCACCTTGACAAACCAGCAGCCTGGTTACACATTATTGTCTGTTCTCTGGCTGCTCTCTCCCACCTCCTGAGTAGCTCTTGACTGAAGGCCCGGGAGGGTGGGGCAGTAGGTAGATTTCTTCTAGCCACCCTGCTGAAGGAATGGTTGAGTTTTGCAGGATCCGGTGACCAGGTGCGTACTGTTGTGTTGTGCTGAGTCCTTCTCAGCATGCATCCCGTACCACCTTGAAGATCTGGGAGTTTTAACAAACTGATCTCTGAGGAGACCAGTATTGTCTGTATTTCTAGTTGGGTAGCCCTCTGTGAGTGTGAGGACATCTTACGACACAACCAGTCGTCCACAGGAAGATTCACCGCCACTTTACCGGTTGGTCTAACACGTGCACCGGCAAAGGGGTTATCATCAGCAGTGGAGGACACAGTTTCGAACTCGGGAACCTTGTGCCAGTTCATAAAGCTTCTCACACCCCTCATGGTCTCCCTGTAGTTTGCCTCCTCAGTCGGTTCACTGTCAGGATCATCTCTGGAGACCTCCCTGTCTGCTGACCGGTCCCGGTGGATCTCATCATCCAGGGAACCGGTATCACTGAGCTGGTCAGCTTCAATATCAGAAGCTGCACAATAACAATTGTGATAAAGTGTTAAAAATTTTCATACTTAGGGTGGGGGGGTACCTCACTTATAATGGCTCTAGCAAACAGACGAACAAACAGATCTGCATGCCTTGAACAGTTTTTCATGCTAGGTAGATAAGCTATCTTTTAAAAAACAGCATGTCTCTGGGCCTTGTAGTTTCGTTGGAGAAGTCGCGTACGCGTCCATGCCGCAGAGTGATGCCATAATGTCAGCTAAAAATGGAAGAACACGGCCCAGGAGGGTGCTAGATAGAAGCTAGGAGCAAAGTTCGGCAGGAAACTGAGACTGATATGACAATATTTTCAAAGGAGCTATAATTTGGGGTATCCACCTTGCGATATTTGTATGAATCACGAATGAAGAAACCAACACCACCAGCAATACCTGATGAATGTTGCCTATGTATCAAAAAGAACCCATCCGGGGTGAGTGAACAAAGGAAACTATCTGAGTCAGTAGTACCGATATATGTTTCTGTGAGACAGAGGAAATCAAAGGTGTAAGATGCTATTGTGTCAGCGAGGAGAGGGCCCTTATTCCGGACTGACCTTGCACTTACTGAGCTAAGCATAACCGGCCCAGGATTCATGGCAACATCACCACACATAAGAATCAATAGCATAAGCCCACTCTGTTTTATGGTAGGGGGAAACATGGCAGGAGGAGCTATAGGAGTGATTTTTAGCAATCCTTAAAATGGATGGAATGAGGAATCCACTTCCAGTAAAATCTTGTGAGACACTCCTGAGATCAGTAGCAGACATCAACATGTTGCAGAAGAGTAAAATGTGCATGGTAAACATCTTGGTTGGGTTGGTTAAATGAAAAATGCCCTAGGATCAAAAATCACCTGTGGGTGGCCTAAACCTTTAAGGCCTTAAGGACTAACCCTTGAAACTTCATCCCGTGGGCGACTCATGGGCACCCTAGCAACCCACACTAAAGCCAACCTTAAGAAACTCAAAACCAACCACAAACCAAAAGAGGATTTTAATACTGAATACAAGAGAAACTGACAAAAGAAGCAACAAGGCAGTAAAAAAACATCTGGGAGAGTGATGAACCAAATTAAAATTATACACAGTTAGCAAGAATAGACAATGGGCACGACCAGATAGAAAACAGTTACCGGTAATTCCCGGCTAGGTATTGTAAAGTCACAATAAGAGTTATCAGAGAACAAAATCAAATTTACGTCCGGTAAATAATAAAATAAACCAAAAATACTGCAGCATAAAAACACAAATGCACTGTATATTTGCCGTGAGATGTTATTTTTTACAATTATTGAAAGGGATGCATTCTCCATGGTACATACTAAACGGCATAGAGATTATTTTAGAGTGTTATACATAACTGGGTATCATCAGCGTAGAAGTGGTAATTAATACTACTATGAGAGTGAATGACTGAGTTGATTGGGTTTGTATAGAGAGAAAAAAGAATTGGACCAAGGTCGGAGCCCTGGGGCACCCCAAACTATAGCGCAGCAGGATGTGAGAGTGTACTACCTAGCTTGACCCAATCTGTCCTTCCTGACAGATATGATTTGAACCAGCCAAGTGGTAGGTCACCGATTCCATAGTAAACATTACGTCTTTCAAGGAGAATGGTGTGGTCGATGGTATCGAAGGTGGCGGAGAGATTGAATAAGGGAAGTGCTGTGACAGACCCTTTGGCCATGTTGAGAAGATTGTTCTGAATATTAAGGATTGTACTTTCAGTAGAGTGATGTTTTTTATAAGCAGATTGGAAAGCGGTCATGAGGCCCGCTTCATCAAGGATCTGTTTTCAGTTTGTCTTTTTCAATTTTATGGTATTTGCAGAAGGTTTCAGTAGTATTAGTATGGGATCTAGGGGTTGAGAAATTTACGGTGAAGGTAATTGAAAAATGGTTGGAAAAGAAATATTGTCATTGTTGGATTTGGTTAAAACCAGGTCCAGAGTATGTCCATGAATATAAGTCGGGAAATTCCTTTATGATTTGGATCAAATGAGTCAATCAGAGAATGAAGGGTTTTTGAATTCAAATATTTTGTTTCAAGGTGAAAACTGAAGTTGCCGATGATCTCCAGATTTTCAATGATGTGATGAATATCCTGCAAAAGTGACTGCAACTGTTCGAAAAAGATTGGAGTACTGGAGGATGGTGGCCTGTACATATTCAGAAAATGAAAAGATTTTTTGTGTAAGGATATTTTGATGAAAAATTTTTGAAGGTGGTGCAGGTCTTTGTAGGAACAATGGAAGGATCCAATCCATTTTTGAAGAAAAAACCCAGGCCTCCAGTAAGGCGATCCTCCCGTGGCTGTTGGTAAAGATTATAACCTGGTGGGGTTATTTCACACACATTGGCACTTGTGGTGTCGGATCTGATCAAGGTCTCCGACATGGCAAAGAGATCAATGTCATTGTCAGTAATAAATTTTACAGGGTAATTGTTGTTTATTGATCTGATATTTGCATAGGTGACCTTCAGACATTTGGGTGGTCTTGGGTTTGGGTTGATATCTGACCAGCAAGCACGAGTAGGATGAAAAAGGTGACAGAGCTGGTGGAATTCATATTGATGATTTGATGCTGAAATGTAAACAGAAGGTGGTGGTAGGGGTCTGAAGAGGCAGAATGCTTGAGTTAATGTGGTGCTGGTATGCAGCAATGACTGGTTGGATAGCCAGTAAGGTATGGAGGAAAATCATTTTTGAGATTTGGGGGGGGGGGGGGGGGTGTTAAAAGTTTCAAACTGGACATAAAATTTAGGGAATTGCGTGGTTAGTAGATGAGTATTATGATAATGTTGGTCCCCCAAATGGGGAATGTGAGCGATAAAAGGGGATCAAGCCATAAAATGGACAGTTTTGATGTATAATTATCATATAATTTTATAAAAAGGGGAGTGTAAAGAGGAAAATGTTATTTGTGCTATCAACAAGAGTACTGAAGCAGATGTAGAGTGAGTGTAATGAAGATATTGGGTATAACGGTAAAGAATTTAAAAAAAAATGACACTTTCATAATGGACACATGCCACACTACCACTGCACTCTGTATATGTCTCTATTTGTGTTCATGTACTTCAGAACATACTGGTATAAAGATTAAGTATTAAAAAAGCCGAATTAGATTATATTGGATCATTTACCATGCAGAAAGTGATTCAAGTAAATCTTAGGCATGGCAGTAAATATCAAATACTTGAATTTTGACAACAAAACATAATATTTTATTTAAAAATATCATAATAAATTCTTGTCATCATATGACATATTAACATATAAATGTAATGTGTTTCAGAAATATACCTTAACATCCATTGTGACTTGCCATTTGCACTGACAGTCTTGAATAACTTCATGCAGCAAGAATTATCAGCATATGTTTTTATTTAATACTGCATGACAAATACATTCACTTTTAATCAGAATTATCTGTTTAACTCTATATAAGGATGCAGTATGATTATGTTAATTAAATCATATATTAGAAGCCTTTTAATGGTGAAACATTTGTAAATATATTTAAATGAAACAACATTAAACTACAACCCCTCAAACATTTCATATTCCTGGGTAATATGAAATAACCTTTGCACCACATAATATGTTCAATACTGTTATGGTTTTAATACTAACTTGTGATTGTGATAGCACCAATACATTTACAATGAAAAATACATCTGATGCCCCATACCCCACACTCTTGAGAACACCATGAGATATACAAGGGTGAAAAAGTAAAAAGAGAAGGAGTTTCTCAGAACAAGACAGTGTAAGTTATGTAAATGTGCAGGAGAAACAAAACTTATAAAAGAAAAAAAAATGTAATTATCAAAGTAAGACAATTTAATGGCAAGATTACAGCATTCATTTGTACGGTAAGATATATGAAGCTGTAAAATTTACTAATTGATCCATTTATTAATTGAAGAACAGTTGTTAATGGAGATAGTGCATTTAAGTAAAAATAATATAATTATCAGTTGCAGCAATCAATGTAGCTTTGTGATAGGGGAAAAATGTCTCAAAGATGGCAAAAAACATCCTGGCAGAACCAAGGTAAAAGGTCACAAGGTGAATGGCCACACAAAGGTTCCTATACCTTACAGTTTATAAGATATAGCCAGAACAAAATTTTAAAGGTTAAGGTCCCTGTGGCAAGGTCAAATCAAAGCCACACCATGATATTGCACAGCTGCATCCAACCAATACCACTGCAAATTATCAACTTCCCAGACCTTATGGTTTGAGACATAGCCCGGACAAGATTTTAAAGGCCAAGATCACTATGGAAAGGTCATAGGTTAATTTAAGGTTATACCACAACACTGCAAACTTAAACTCCCCAACCAATGGCTTTGTCAAGTATTAACTTCCTATACTTTACAGTTTCTGAGATATTGCCCAACAAGATTTTAAAGGTCAAGCGTCAAATCACTATGACAAGTTGAAGGTCAAATCAAGGTCACACAATGATGTTGCACACCTAGATCCCAACTAATGTCTCTACCAAGCATCAAATTGTAAACCTTATGGTTTCCAAGATATAGATTCCAAAATTCAAAGCCAGTACAGAAACATCAAAAGTCACACCATGATGTTGCACATCTATCCCTAACATATCCCTGCCAAGTATTACTTTCCTATACCTTACGGTTTTGGAGATAGACTCTAGACAAGATTTCCTACACTTTACAGTTTCCTAGATATAGCCTGGATATGATCTTAAAATTTGGGGTCACTATGGCAAGCTTAAAGTTCAAATCAAGGTCACACCATGGCATAGCTCACCTACATCCCTTAACCAATGTTCCCATTAAGTATGAAATACTTATACCTTATGGTTTCTGAGATATAGCCTGGAGATTTTTCTGACTGCTTGTGTGCCCAGCTGGATGTTATGGGTGTAAACAATACCCGCACAGTCTTTAAAGGCTGAGGCATAGCTAGAACATAGTCTTTTTAATAAAACAAAACAAAATGTCCTCTAAACTGAAAAACATCTGAAACTATAAGATATGTGTACAGCTGCAAAAATCCAGTATGACTGCCAAAAATGAAAAATACAAAAAATTAAATATTAGATCATCAAACTCTTGCATATCCCATGGGTTCAAAATTTACTTTATCTCTTGCAGTTTCTTGGAAAGCTCCATTTTAAAGAACAAAAATTCATAAAAAAGTAAGATCCAGGACTATAATTCATAATGGTAGAAGTACTGCAAGGCTATTACATAGATTGTGAGATGTTACATAAATCTGTTTAGTAGATTGGAAGAAAATTCTGTAGTATCATCACTTATCAGGTGTAACAACTATGGCAATAATTTACATACTTACACACTTAGGTTATTTATCTGTTTTACATCAATACATCTTCATTATTTTAGACTTATCCACTCCTGATGAATTTGCATTACAACATTAAATTAACAAAAAGACAAATTAATGTGAGAACCTGAAACTGAATTCAACTAAATTGTCCAGAGGGTGTCAGTTTTTAGAAACACTTTCAATTATCTGTCAATGTATAAGCCTTATATTTGTAATATATATATTATGAAGAGAAACCAGTTAAGAACTGACAAGAAAAAAGGCGTTTGATAATACATGTTAATAGGTGTAAATATTGGGACATTATAACGTTTTAAAGGTCTGTAAAATTCATTAAATCTTTGTTGGTTTGGTAGCATAACCTCTGTTGTTATTCTACAGTGAGATTTGTTTGGATCAATAAAAGCTCACAAAATGGTAATTGATAATTTAGTGCAAAACATATAATAAAATAATAATTTTAGAAAATGTAGAAAATATGGAATATCAGATAAAAAAGTTTTAACAGTATATGCTCTTCAGTATAACATGACTTATATTTACTCTGCCACAGACTTTCCATCCCCATTGCCACCAACCTTCACCTTGAGAAATTTGGTTTTAACATCATCCGTATAACTGGGTGAAGGAATCTTAATTGGCGGTTTTCCTATCTTTCTATTAAATTTGGCATGTTGAAAATCTACATAATGACCGGCAGTAAACATAGCTTCTCCTCCATTTTCTCTACCATATTCCACCATTTTTGTGGACAAATTTGTGTTAATATTCCTAAAGGAAGATGTTTCTTGCAAGAGAGGTTCTGCATCTATATCAGAACTGCCACTTTCATCTGTTTCATCCATTTCTATCAGTTGCATGTCATCCACTTGCTTCCTTCTTGGAACATCTGATTTGCTTTTCAGATGAAGTGCAGCTTCAGGTCTCTTAGTTTGTAACACTTTTTCTGATTCCTGAATCTTCACACTATCTTTTACCATTGGTTCTGGCTGCTCTTTTGCCTTCAGTCGAATGGTTTCAGGATGTATTTCTAGGTCATTCTCCATGCCTTTCAGTGGTGAAAAAATTATATCTCTTCCACCTTTAGAGCCCAAGATTGACAAAGGCTTGGGATTGATTTTTTTCCCACCAATATGGCCTTCTTTTGTAACCTTTGCTGTTTGGCCAGCTTTGCTAAGATCACCCACACTGGACTGTCTTTTGTTGCCAGAGGTTCTGGCATGCTTGGCTTCTTCTTTACTGCCAAAACTACTACTTCGTGACAAACCCTGCTTCCACATAGGATTCTGAAGCATATGGATATCCTTTCCCTTTTTCTTGTAGATGTCCATAATGATTGATTTATACCTTTCTTGTGCCGTTTGATACTTACTAGGTGATTTTTTCCCTTTTGGACTGGTTGAAGACTTTGAATCTTTTGTTAAACTAGAATATTTCGATGTCTCTCTTGTTGTTGGTTTGGATTTAGAAGTTGTTTCTAAAGTTTTAGTGGTCGCAGTAGTTATCCTCTGAGAGTCATTTTTACCTGAAGCTGTATCCTCCCCGAATAAGCTTTCTAGTGCTGCTGACACTTTATTAGTTGCCATTCCAGTATCTTGAATCATGACTATATCTGAGCCTACCATACTTGTCTTACAGGAATTATGAGGAACAGGAGTAGTATCCAAGGCAGATTTTGTGAGCAACAAAGATGAGTTAAGAACACCATATTTATGTTCTACTTTTGTTCCCATAGATTGGGTTGTAGTAAAACTGTTGCTTGGCACCACTATGCCATCCTTCTGTTGTCTTTCATTGGAATAAATACTGAGTTCAGACTGGCGTACCGGGTTTATATCCTCCGATAAAATTACACCTGACAATGCTGTTGTGCTACTAGTTGTTTCCACCCGATTCTTCCGTCTCCCTATCATAAATGAAGTTGACTTCAGTGGTTTACTGGGAAAAGCAGCCACTGGTCTTGGAACGCCATTTAAAGAATTTGAACTTTTTGATGCTTGCCCTGAGAGTTTATTTGATTTGTCAGGAAGGGCAAACACTTCACAGTGAGCCACACTTACAACTTTTCGATCACCAATAGAATTCTCACTGCTATGCAAAGCACCGATCAGGCGATTATCTTTCCTTGGAAAGGCCTGTGACATTTTCTCTGGTTTAAAGTGAACTTCAGCTTGTGTTTTCCTCTTGCTTGGAGACTTTGACCTTGACCTTGGTGGTGGTTTGGCATGTCTGGGTGAAACCCTTTGTTTTGCAGTTTGCTGCTTCATACTGTTGCTTTCTGGTCCTTTGATATTCACATCGCGACGTAATGACACAGTGGTCAAAGGCAAGATGTCTTTCCGCTGAGCAATGTGAAAGAAAACTGCCTTCTTTTCTGGTTTACTCGGAGTGTCTGTGACTTCGGATCCTGTGCTTGTTTCCAATGGCACTTTCTCTTTTGGTGCACTATGGGTCAATCTGACTCCTCCAGCACTTAGAAACTTGGCTGGAGATTGTGTGGTTTTTGGAGATCTTGATGCTGCGTCTTTTTGATGAAGACTACTCTCCTCATGTCCACGCAGTCCTTTACTGGAGTTTGGTTTACTCACTGATGGACTACTTCCAGTGATTGGGCGCAAACCTTTGCCAGAACTTGGCTTACTGCTTGATGGACTGTTTGATATGATCAGGCTTCTTAAAATTTCAGTCTGCGATCTCTTGTTATGTTCCTCCATTTTGCCACACAAAGAAATAGCATTGTGCAACAGGCATATTGATATCTACAAAATAATGATAATGTGTATATTGTATGTTAATATGAAATCTCTCTTATACCATACATATTAATTGGTATGATTTCTTAAGAATCATTTATTTTACAAAACCGGTATAATACATTAAAATTTAATAGTCCTTGAAGAGGCTTTTAATAAAACAACAGGTACCTGAAAAATATAACACTGACATCCTACTTAACTCTTTCGTTAACTTCTTTTATAAAATGAAATTGCATTTTTTTCTCAAATGTTGTCTTCACACAATATTCTTTCATATTTTCAAAGTTGCAAAAGTTTATTAGCCATCACTTTTGTTGCTGTCATTGGTTTGTTGTCTGATATACATAAAAATGAGAATTATGTTATTCGACAGATTCAACAGCATTAATTTCTTTAAGAAACTTAAATGGTGTTTTATTCCAATATTTTTATATTTTATTTTATACTTATGACAACACATAGATTACCTGTCAATTTTATCGCAGTCATAAGTTATTTGTCTAGCATATGTAAAATGAGAAATAAGTTATTCAATCAGTGGCTTTTTGTGTAACTAATACTCTATGATATAGTATTACATATACACTCACCAATAAAACATTTATAAGTGTCGTGGTTAAAAAAATTGTTTCATTCAACAATTTGCCATAATAAGAGATTATCCATGGTACTTATATTTCATACTTCTGGGAATAAAGTGACAAATGTCTGAAGTATATAAAAATAAATTCACTACTGTAAACTGATACTTAATTTTCCATTTCACATTAAAAGGTATTTTAGTATTTGTCAAATAACTTCTAATTTCAGCATAAAAGGTAGGACTCTTCTTAATCTTGTTAGTTTTTGATTTGTTTTAATCTCTAGTTATTGTCATTGATCTAAAGTGCTTATCCCAACAAATCTGGAGACCAATTCATGTTCATGATAAGCCAATCTTACATCAAACATTAACTCATTAAGTATAATCTTAAAATACAGCTAAACAAAGAGTAACTGGGGTTCACAAAATTTTAACCATTAATTTCTAGTCAAGGCCAGTGCAAATATTTATAAGATATGTTATTATTTTAGTAGTTAAGTATTGTGACTGTATTTTGTCAATTTAAGTCTTGTTTAAATTTACAGTATTATACTGGGCAACAAATTCTGTGTAAAACAGACAGTACATTGCAGGAGTGGATTACTCCTTGCTTGGATATCATACCATGTGTATATTATGAAACAAGGTATGCACTGTCAAGTTAATGTCTTCTGTTTGTATTGATGACTGTGCAGTAAAGAATGAAAAATGTGCTCCAACATAAAATTATTACTATTAATAATAATAATAGAAACATTTATACAGTATAAAATTGATAAAGATCCTCTTCTGCTGTGGAATCCAAAAAAGGACAGTCCTAAACCAAGCAGAAGTCATAACTCAGTAGGCACCCACCAGGGAAAGATGAACTATTGAGATATGATATTTAGTGGCATCGTGTCATACATATATCCCCTCTGTCACTTCTGCTTGTCGCCATGAGCTTTTTTCAAACCCAGAACAACGGATTGGAAACTAAGTGACTAACTGCCTAACTAATACTAATACAGGCAGCTTACACATACTAACAAGGTAATGCCAAGTGGGAGCTTAATTATTACTACAGCAACTTTGATACTAACAAACATGTAAAGTGATTTACTGTAGTATGAATTAAAAGCTCTTAGACTAGTTCTTTTAATTTGACAACAATTCACTTCGAAATACACCACCTACACATTTATACTATCAATATAGAAGTTTAGGTATATAATAATTCATTTGTTCTTGCTCTGCCCTCTCTAAATATGTATAAAAAATAAAGTGTTATGAAACCCACATTTCAAACTACTGGTTGTAAAAAGAGTAATACTGAGATATCATCCCTCTGCGGCTGAATGAAGTGGTGTGATGCTATATGATAGACATTTATAATAGCTTTTTACAAATAGAAACTGCTAGGGATTAGCATTGGCTTATTTTCACCAAAAGTTTAAAAATATTAAAGTTACACTGCAACAATATTTACTGTACTGAGCTTAGGGACATCAGCAAATAAGATTGTCTAGTTATTCCAATCAAAATTTACTTAAAGAAAAACGATACAACAAACTTTAGACTGAAAGGAGTGGTACACTTTGAAAATAAGTGGTGAATTTTTATATCTTACTTCGTTCTTTCTCATTGCATATATAAGCTTATTGATGGTTCAATTGATCTTTGGAGAAGAGTCTTTTTGCAGTGTTTATTAAGTGTGAACTGTATTCTTGCTAGCATTTACCAATACATGACAGAATAAAAGTAGGAATATAATCAAATAATTATAGAATAAAACAGGGCAATATTCGCTTCAATGTAATATGCAAGAGATGAGCCAAATGACCCTTTCCATGCTATTACCTGTTAAAATCACTCTCATTATCTGCACACACTCTCTCCATAATATTTAGAAAACTTACTTTTGATTCTTAACATTAAAAACGTTTTCATACTTAACATTAAAAGGTTTTTATGGATAACTATAGTAAGATATATTTTTAATGAATATTTATGGCATGAAGAATCAACATGGTGTCAGAATGTATCTGTCTTATTTGTTGACACAAATGGTATATGGCAGAAAATTGAGGAGATATTTTTGTTGTCTATTTCTTACACTGAAAAGATATGAGACAATGTCTTAGTATATATTTTCCTATGAAAAATGTATCTCCAAGTGCACTAGAGTTACTTGTTACAAAATGTAAGAGGCGTTGGGTCGGAATGGTAACATTGGTCGTACATTAAGATTTCATACTTACATGTTGTATTTGCATGTTTAAACCAATGTTGTATATAGTCTATAATAAACTGTTTTACTCTTTCAAATAATGCTCTGTAAAACTATGGATTGCTCCCACTATTTTAACAACTACTTCTTGTTAAAGTACTAAATATGAACCAAAAGGGTGAAAACTCAATAAGTGTGAAACCCAATTGACTGGAACTTGGTACTTCAGCTGATCATTCTGAAAAAAAAATATGATGTTCAAGAAAACTCCTTGGAAAATTTTATCCAAAAACAATAAGAAATACTGAGCTAAAAAGGGAAACAGGATGAACACCAGTTGCGAATTCCACAAAATTTGATAGATGAAGGTTATAATTAACACATTTTAAGGTGGGATCCATGGGAGATTGTATTGTTTGGTGTATTAAATACTGAGTGAATATCTCCTTTTACTACAGCACTAAAAGCACTATTTGACCCATCCTGACTGCACATGTATATCCCAAGCATTCCAGTGACTGACATTCCCTAAATGCAGGGGGAGGCTTCGGTGATCATTTATAAACATCCCTGAGGGTCTTTAGCCTGTCATTAGGGTATAGGACCCAATGACAGAGAACCACAAATTTAAGTGGTTATCTGAGCCACTATGTGTATGTCTGTGCGTATACCCTGTGGAAAAATTTCATCAAAATTGCTCTTTCTCACGTCATTTTTGAGATTATTAAAAGTGTTTTACAGCAGAAATTCCAGATGGCCACCAAAAATGGCGGGAAAACATTTTTGGGTAAAAAGTGCTGGATGTCTGTGCATATAACCTGCAGGTCCAAAATTTCACTGAAATCACTGCATCGCACACCATTTCTGAGATATTAAAGCTTTTTCATTTTCATTGTCAACAAAAATTATTACATTTAGTTAATCGTTAATAAGTCGCCATTTTTTACTGGATCACCTTCAAAAGTAAATGATTTCAAGACATCTATATAACAAACCTATTTGCAAATGTTATGTAAATAGGTGAAGCGGTTTTAATGTTATCGTCCGGACCATGTTTTTTGTCATGTGACTTCTTTGATTGGTGGAAATGTCATGACACCATATTCCAAAAAAATTTCCCAGGGTTAATGCATACATGTGCCAAATTTGAAAGAATCCACCAAGTGGTTGCTGAGCTATTGCCAACACAAAATGAAGGAACCAGCGGACCCTCTTTCTCCCTTTCTCTTGAATACAAACAAGCATCCCTTAAGACACTTAATAATAGTTCTTTTATAGTGCAATTCAAGTCAGTCTGATTGGCTGATCATCGTGCTACTACAATCAAAGAAAGCAGTTTTAAACAAAAAGCTTTAAAATTGAAATAATTTAAAT
Organism: Sabellastarte sp. h YS-2021; assembly: GCA_964017235.1. Taxonomy (NCBI): domain Eukaryota; kingdom Metazoa; phylum Annelida; class Polychaeta; order Sabellida; family Sabellidae; genus Sabellastarte; species Sabellastarte sp. h YS-2021. Next base: position 75,376,965 of record OZ024929.1, on the reverse strand, counting down.
CAAGTTCAATGTTGTGAACAAGCAGTTTTAAACAAAAAGCTTTAAAATTGAAATAATTTAAATCAAGTTCAATGTTGTGAACATCATCAGGTAGGCTATTCCAATAGTGCAATGATAAAGTACTGTCAATGTCCCATAAAAGGTCCAATTTATTACATCTTGAAGAAAAAAGCCCTTTCACTATAATGTACAGACTACAATGCATATTGGCTTCAAAATATGTTTATTCACAGACATATAGTTTACATAATTATAGGAATGACAAATGTGAAAGAAAGAAATGCTATAAAGAAAGAGACCTTTTACGTCATTCACCTACTTTCACTCCGGCATATCTGGAAACTTATCACCACCCAAAATGAGTCATCGTCATTTTGAGAGAAATGTACATTTGGTTAAAAAAGGAAAAGTAAAAACTACTTCTTCAAATACACTACAGAACATAACATGAATTATATAGTCTTATAATATTAAACTATCACAAACAATAATGCAAATATATCCATCTGAAACTTCCAACAATATTTAAAATTCTTTTGTAAAACACAGCTTAGAACTATAAGCAAAGTTTTTGTAAAAGCCCTGTTCCTCTGTCCTGACATCACCATAAGAAATATAGCATGAATGTTTCAGTCTGTCCCCAACCATAGCCCAAGTTGTGGTCATATGGATCCATTTCGAAGGCAACTATGATATTTGTAAGATTTGCAAATTCAATGGGGCACACAACAGAGCAGAGAAAGTTTTATTACAGATATGGTAACATTGTAACATTTAATCACTTTTCTTTTAATTTAGGTCCACAACCTTGTAGCTGTATCATAGTCTTCTGACTTTTATAACTCTGACCATCCATCAAAAGACAGGCTCTCATGCACAACAACCATGAGATAAGTACAAAATTCATAGTCCAGAGTGTCATAAAAGAGGAGGGGGGGGGGGGGTCCACACCATAGAGATAGTTCTTAAAAATACAATGAACCTAGGTCGGGTAGGCTTTTTATGAAGAGATAAGTTTTCAGTTTCTTCCTAAAAGATAGAAGAGATGTGGGAGAGCAGATGTCATCCAGCAATTCATTCCATACCTTGGGAGCATCATGGGCAAAACTAAAGTCAAATTGCTTTGTTCAGTTATGAACAGATGGAATAAACTGCGGTACCTTAATAACTTCACCCTCCATCTTGCATTATAAAAACTTTTTCTGGCATTCTAGAAAGCTCTGAAATATTTAGGATTAACAATTAGGGGAAACTTATAGACTATTGTAGCTGTTCTGAACACTGACTTTCATTGAACAGGCAACCAGTGCAAGCTCTTATTAGCAAGGCAGTTAGATGCAAATATCTGGTTGTGTTGGAGACAATAATAGCTAAGCTGTTTTGGCCACTTGGAGCTTCCTAAAATTAAATCCTGAAAGACTCCTGAACAAGGAATTACAAGAGTCAAGCTAACTGGTCACAAGATGATTTACAACCTTCACAGCTTCTTGCTGTGTAAGGTACTGTCTGAACCTCCTAAGATCCCTCAGTTGGGCAAAACAGGCCTTAGAGACACTGTGAAATTTCTCAGAATCTGACAATCTTTCCCCGAAAGTAATCATTTCTTCCTTTGGTCAGCTACTACCCAACAAAAAAAATTCACAGAGAACTGTTACTTTTGAAGTTATCATGAACACAGACAAACACACCTAAAAACATGACCCTCTCACCAATCAATCAATCAATCAATCAGTTGTCCAAGTGCTTAATCATGCAGGTATTAGCACTTTTAATTATATGGCTTTAAAACTTGCTTCCATTTTACATGCTCTGATGTGTGAATTAAGGCGATAGTAGCAGTTGCAATAATTTCAGAGTATACAGACTTACAGAAGTTAAGATATATGTTAAGTAACTATGCAAAATGGATATAAATTATGTGACCATCAAAGAGGAATCTGACAAAATAATTTTAACACAGTAAATGCTTGAAAATACTTTAACTTTAAAAGATAAAAGGAAGTTCCAAATATAAGGTGATTTAATGTTTAAACCCTTTTGACTTGTATTTGGAAAGGTGTATTTTTATGACCCCATAAAGTTTGCTAGGTAATTATAATCTAGGCTCTTCAAGGTTGTGCAATCTCCACCTTTGTGTTTAAAGATTTACAGAATTTGTAAAAACGTTAATATGTAACACAGAATAATCTCTTTTCAAAATTTATGTTATTGTACTCAAAGTGATGGGTCCGTCACATTAAGACCATTTCCGGTGGTATTTTTTGACTGTGATTAAGTTTCTTCTGTAAACAGAGATCACACTGATCAGATTATGCTCCCTGGTATACCCACTTTAAAAAAATGGAGTCTCATCCTGTGTCCTTGTGTCAACAGATCCACACAAAAAGCCACCCTAATAAAAAAAACTGTTCAGAATCTTAGGTCAGGCATCCAAAAGGTTGGGTTCTTGGTGATTTGGGCACAAATGAAAAAGACTTGGTTCCTGAAAGTAAGGGGCTGGGGAAGGGTTCAGATCCAAGACATGTCTTTGTGGTGCAGGGCATGGGGATGGTCAAATACACATTTGTAACATATATAAGATTAATACATGGTCGTGGTGTTCCTCATTGACCAACTGTGCTTGTGTCTGGCTATAATGCAGGTACATGTTGTGATATGGACATCACAAATACAACACCTACTTAGAACTCATCAGGAGTGAGATGTTTTTATAGAAACAAAAAGCAAAACAGCCAGGTAGTACCCTTCAGTTAATCTTGATCACTCTTTTAATTCTCGATAGCCTGAAATTAAAGCTCCTCTAAGCCACTGTGAGAAGGCATTTTGGAAAATGATTCATCATCTAGAAAACTGGGGCAAATGAATTATTGCCAATCAGGAAGGTCAACGTGTTTGCCCTTATTTGAAAAAGGCTCAGGAGGAGGAAATCCAAGCTGCCTGTGTGTAACCCATTGTAACACTGATCCATGTATCAAGGTTTTGTAGCTGTCACCTGTCGTCTGAAGCCAGATAGTATTGGCAAATCTGAAACCTGTACCCATTGTGTGCCACGCAAATCAGAGCTTCTTTGTGATTTTTGGTCCAACCCTATTGGGACCTTTGCAAATATTTGTGGTACCATTCTAGCAAAGTTTCTAAATCAGATGAATTCTTTCTTCAGTTCTGCCAACAGATGACCAAAAAGGCTGAAGAAGTTAAGTTTGAACTGAGCTCCGTTTATTTCTATCTCCCCAACTTACTTGTTTTTTTAATGATAGTGTCAGCATGTTTATCTTTAGGTCCACCAAAAGCTCTTTGTATATGAGTATAGTAATTCTGATTCTGTGATCCATACATAACATTAGGCAGTGTCATTTCAAATCATAAATTAAATGAACCTGCAGATTTGGTCTACTTATACAGTGTTCAGACTGGTTTGGGGGTCCAGATTAAAAACATGCATCCACTGTTTCAGACCTGGTTACATATATCTATAAAAATGGGTTGCATGTAGAATGTGTTTCCAATAGTTCAAGATCAAATTTGACTGTGTGTATTTAGAAGCGTATGCATCACATTGGAGATGTTTGTACATTATTACTACCAATATCTCACTTATTCATTGTCATAATTGGTTTGTATCCAAATGGAAATGGTTGAAACCAGGGTTGGGTCTTAGTACAGATAAAAGTATTTATTTGGTTTCCAGACAAAAGTTAGATGGAAATAGTCTATACATGCATATACATGTACTCCAAGTCTGGATCATAATAGATCATATTTGTATTGGAAATGGATCAGATATATTTTAGACATGAAAATTTACCCCAATATCCAGTGGTAGGCCTTTGCCTCACAATTCAATATGTTCCTGTTGGTCAGTCAAAACTGCATTAGTGTGACTTTGTCATTACATTTCCAATTGCATTAATTTGATTTAATTGGGGTTTTACGTCGCTTTCAACACTGTACAGGTCATATCACGACGGGTAGTTGGAAGGGCAGAGGAAACCAGTACATTAAGTTCGCTAGGGTTCTGTACTGTAAACTGCCGACCAACGGCAAGCAACTACCAGCTTTCCCACTTGAGGCCATGACGGGGATCGAACCCCGGCCTCAGAGGTGAGAGGCGAGAGTGTTACCACTCTGCCACCGTGGCCCCTCCAATTGCATTAAAACTGAGGTTATGTTTCCTCAGTGCCAAACACTGATGCTTCATTGCCATTCACCATCCCCAGTTTTTCCACAAGCAAGATATACTATATCAGCACATAAACAAAACCTTCTTTTTCTGGCAATTAATTTTATTGATATTAGGCTCATTGTGAGCTCTAACTTTCTTATTACAACACAACATATTTTGGGGAATTTTTTCATTGATGTCCTCAGTATGAGGCTAAGATTTTGATATCAAACATGCTTAACATGTTTTGGTAAATATGTTTGATATTGCTGTTATTCACTGCCCGACCAATGATTTTAGCAATAGTTTTTGCCATATAGAGGGAAAACCAGGATCATTGTTGGCAATTTACATTGACTAATCTCGGGGATAAACACTTATACTAAAATACAATAACACCTTAAAAATTGGTGTCAGTGATTGTGTATCAGATGTTGGTGTTGTGGAAACACCCAGTAATTGTTTAAATTTTATAATCCACTTTAAAAAAATATTATGTAAGAGTGAGTATTTTCAGAAATACTGAACTTATTTTGGTATTTCAATGTCTATTAAATGATCAAATAAATACAAAACATATACATGCAGAATACTTTCAATTAATAATACCAGTATAAGATAAATCATTGTTTCACATAACGTATGTGGATTTAATGTGATTTATGTAACTTTTTACACACAGATAATAATGCTAGTAACCCCAAAACCACAAGGGTTATGTCACTTTTCAGCAATCAGTTAATCAACATGTGTGTGTGTATGTTGTAAATGTATTAATAAGTCATAGTAAAACTAGATATTGCGTCTTGACGCAGTGTATCCCCAGACAGGACATGATTGAAGCGTGACATACAGAGTATTTCCAGCCATTGTAAGTGTGAAAGACCATATTCAACCCTGAAGGAGGGCCCAAGGGCAAATTTGACACCACTGAAAGATTTGGGGCACATAATTTCTTATAAGTTGTCTTCACATCTCAAATGTCTAAGACCACAAAATTTAATAAGGGAAACATAGGCCATCATAAGTATGAAGGACCACATTCAAGCTTGAATGAGGGGTTCACCATGATAATGACCCCACCAAAAAATTCAAAGCACATAATTTCCTATAAGTTGTCTTCACAACCAAAAAAGCTTCGACCTATTATAAGTGAGACACAGGCCACTATAGATATCAGGGACTAAATGCGACTTCCAAGGAGGGGTCAAAGCTCAAATCTGACCCCACCACAAGAATTGGGGCACATGGTTTCCTGTAAGTTGTCCTGAGATCCCAAACATATATGCCAAATTATAAGGTGCGACCAATAATAAGGGACATATAGGTCATTATAAGTATCAAGGACCACGTTTGACCTTAAAGGAGGGGTCGAAGGTCAAATCTGAACCAACCCAAAAATTTGGGGCATATGATTTCCCATAAGTCGTCTTCACATCCAAACCTCTACGACCAATAATAAGGGGAAATATATACCATTATAGGTATCAAGAACCACATTCGACCTTCAAGGCGGGCTCCAAGGTCAAATCAGACATCACCAAAAGATTCGGGGCACATGATTATACATAAGTTGTCTTCACATCCAAAACCTCCACGAGTTGTAGGATATTATAGGTATCAAGGACCACATTCGACCTTAAAGGAGGGGCCCATGGTCAAATGTGACTCCAACATAAGATTCAGGGCAGATGATTTCCCATAAGTTGTCTTTACCGCCAAAACCTGTATGACCCATAATAAGGGAGATATAGGCCATTGTAAGTATCAAGGCCCACATTCAACCTTGAAGGAGGGATAAGGTCAAATCTGACCCCACCAAAAGATTCGGGGCACATGATTTCCTATAAGTTATCTTCACATCCAAAAGCTCTACGACCAATAATAGGGGAGATATAGTCCATCATAAGTATCAAGGAGGAGGGGCCCAAGGTCAAATCCGACCACACCAAAAGATTCCCAGCCCATGATTTCCTATAGGTTGGTTTACCATCCCAAACCTCTAGGACCAAAAATAAGTGAGTTATAAGCACTTTTAAGTTTGGCTATATTCGTTTGACCTTGAAGGAGGGGTCCAAGGTCAAATCTGACCACATCAGAAGATTCGCAGCACATGATTTCCTATAGGTTGGTTTCATATTGCAAACCTCTAGGACCAATAATAAGGGAGATATAGGTACTTTTAAAGTATGCTATGTGGGGTACTTTGGCACTCCGTGGATGATCTTGAATTAAGAGCTTCAAGGTCAAATGTCTGCAACGTTGTAGAGGACATGTTTACCTGTTACAGTATACATATCACCTATGAAGAGATTCAACCTTCTACCTATGAGAAACAGCCAATAGAAAAATGTAGATAATTTTCAAAGAAATGCCCGGGGTGGCCATCTTGTTTTTCAGAATGAAGCTAATTTCAGTCCCAGAGAAGCTTACCCCCCAATGAAGATATCCTGGAAATTTGGTGGACCTAGCCGGTGTAGTTTACCTCTGAGAGTATTAACGTCAAAAATCTCTCTATGCGCGGCGGTAGTGGCGTAGCGAATGCTAAACCAAAGTATCCACTGGATGCTTCCGGGATACAATAATCAACATGAGCCAGTATGTTATACAGCCAATAATGAAGGAGGTATATGGCCTTACAGTGTTATATAGGGATATATATGCAGAAAAAGGTACCATTTTGAGTCATTTTAGCAGGCCTAAGGTGACCTTGAAAACAATAGCCAAGGTCGACAAATTGGATGCTGGTACTCCATCATGTACTCAACCTCCAAAGCCATTTTCAATAGTTTCCATGCAATATAGTCAGCATTAAGTGTGAAAGTATCTCCACAAAAAAGGCCAAAAATGGCCTCGGTGAGGTACTTTGGCGGTCTGTGGATGACCTTCAATGAAGATCTTCAAGGTAAAATTTCTGCATGCTTACAGAGGACATATATATGTATTATATATACCACCCATAGGATGATCTAACTTTCTGTATATGAGAACTGGGCTAAAATGTAAAAAAATGACCAAAATCTGACCTTTAAGAGGCCACCAGTGGCCTTGAAATTGAAGGTCAAGGTCACAAAACAATAGCGTTCATGGCATTGCCCATATATACTCACATACCAAATTTGAATGGTCTAACTAAAATATTGTTTAAGTTATTGCGTCCAAAAGGAAATCTCTGCGGCGGCGGCGTGACCGTACTGAATCCTAAGTATCCCCGACTTTCGTCCGGGGATACAATACCAAGATGATATACCGAGTTACTGGAAGACAAAGATTCTTATTAAGAAAATTTTTTTTACCTTTGGCTTGGTTGAAATCTCGCTCCATAATGACAAATATGGTTTTCTGCATTACGCAAAAATTCAAGATGGTTGGCAAAAGTGGCAAGCCTTTGGATATACCCTCTGGATCAAAAATTTGGCTAAAATCACTCTATTTCAAACTGTGTTTGATAAAATTGCAAATTTAATAAGTAAATTAAATTTTTATAAGTTAATACCCTATCCAATGGACAATAGCTTATCCGGTCGGCGCGGACCGGCCCGCCAAATGTCAGAAAAAGACGTCCTGTGTCTTCACTGGCCAGGCCGGCCCAGTACTGTGCACTCGCCAGATGGCGTGTCATACTTCCTTCCTGTCTAGACAGCGTGACGTCATAGCATCTTTTTCGTTGTCTAAACCTATTAGACCCCTAGTAAGCTGATAGCGGGGTTGGTGGGAGGGTCTTGTGTGTCCATTGGATAGGGTATTAACTTATAAAAATTTAATTTACTTATTAAATTTGCAATTTTATTGCGTTAATACATCCTATCCAATGGACAATAGCTGAATAACTACCGCTTGGTAGGCGGGTAAGTTACTAGGGACTAAAAAACTTGAACTCATGTTAGAATAATGACAATTCCTTTCTAAAGCCTGAGTAGACCTTGAAGTCAAAACCCTTAAGGCTATGGTCGAATATCATCATCCGGTTATCCAGAATGGAACCGTCAGAGTCGACCTTGCACCCCCCCCTTTTTTAACAGACCTGCTCTGAGGTAGGGGAAGAGAGGGATGAGTTCAATCCCTTAGAATTAAATCTCCCGAAGGAAGCACGTCCAGATTTTTTTTTTTTTTTTGCTCCTTAACTAGATGTGCAATGTATATACAGATATGTACAGCTGTTTACATATGTACAGATCTCCTCTAGGTGCCAGTCTGTTGGTGAATCTGCTGAGCAGCCACAACAGGTCCAAGATGGTAGAGCTCTGAGTCAGCCCAAGCCACATCCTTCAGATAGAATTGGGTGAAGGTATTATGAGATTTCCAGTGGCAGGCTGATAAGATCTGCTCTAAGGAGACTCCCGACTGGAAGGCCTTAGAAGCCGCAAAGGCCCTGACATCATGAGCTTTATTTAACTTGATGTAGGGTGTGGGACTGATGATCAGAGAGCTCATAGCATAGGATCACAGTCTGCTTGATCCATGAGGAGATAGTGGCAGGGGAGATGTCTTTGTCGAAGCCTTTCTTGAAGGAGACAAAGACTAACTCCTTGTGCTGTCTGAGGCCTGAAGTCCTGTCCAAATAGTAGCGCAAAGCTCTGACTGGACACAGGGATCTGTCAGACTCGAGGGATTTATCTAGAGTAGGAGCCAGGGCTGGTATGACCACTGGGGCTACACTCTCTGGACCCTCTTTGGCCAGCTGATTCTTGGAAAGAAAGCTGGGAGATGGAAAAAGGGACACCTTAGACCAATCGGATTGGTGTCTGATGTTTTTGTGCTGCCATGCATGGATCTCACTCCTTCTTTTACCCGAGCCCAGGGCCAAAAGGAAGACAGTTTTGAAGGTCAGATGCTTCAGAGATGCCTTCCTGAGAGGTTCGAAAGGAGCCCTTATCAGCTGGTGTAGCACCAGGGAAAGGTTCCAGGAGGGTATTCCACTCCGCCCTTTGGGTCTATCTCTGTGGAAACTTTCCAAGAGACGAGTGAGATTATCATCTTTGCTGATATTGACTGTTGTATTACCTAGTTTATCAGCAATGGCAGACCTGTATCCATCAATGGTGCTGGGCTGTAACTTCTTGTCCTCAAAGAGGTACATTAGGAAGTCAGCCACCGACTTTACAGGTGGTGATCTGAAGTCCACCTGGTTAGTGACACACCACTTTGTAAAAATGGCCCACTTTGCCTCATAGACTGATCTGGTTGATCTTCTTTGAGGAGCCTCAATTGTTGCTGCCACTGCCTCAGAGAAGCCCTGTTCTTTGATTGTTGTGGCTCTAGGAGCCAGGCATATGGCCAGGGATATGTCGAGCTTTTAGGGTCACTTGTCGCTGGGAACACCAGGTCAAGATTCTCCACAGTAGAGCACACAGCGGGCCCGACTTCATTCCCCCTTCCTTGTTTATATAGGCCACTACTGTAGTATTGTCTGTGGCCACTAGGACAATTTTGTTTGTGCATAGGTTTTGGAACTCTTTTAAGGCCAAAAGGACTGCTTTTAGTTCCAGATAATTTATGTGCAGCTTGCTTTCCGGCACTGACCAGGACTCTCTTGCAGTGAACTTGTTTAAATGAGCGCCCACCCTTCTTTTGATGCGTCTGTAAAAATTTGCAGAGCATGCTTTATGGGGTGTAATGGTTGACCCTGAAGCACATTGCTTTCGTTTAGTCACCACTGTAAGTGTGGGTGCAGGGCTCTGGGTAGAGGGATAACCTTTTCCGGTACCCTCCAATTGTTTTTGAGATGCCACTGTATGGGCCTCATGTGTAACCGGCCTAGGTGAACTTGTTTCTCTGTGGTTGTTAATAGACCTATCAAGGACATGAACTACCGGACCGGACAGGCCGGTAGCAAAAGCAGTGTTTGTATTTTCTCTTGAAGACTTTGCCACCGGTCTGGTGTCGGTCTGACCCGGCCGGACCTGAGGTCGAACTGGTAGCCTACGAAGTTGAATACTTGTTGGGGCTCCAGTTCTGATTTTTCTAGGTTCACCAGCCAGCCTAGATCCTGGCACATCTTGATCAGGATCCGGGTATGATGGAGACAGGTTTGGTGGGATCTGGCTCTGACCAACCAGTCGTCTAGGTACTGGTGGATTCTTATACCCTTTTGTGTGGCCATCAGTTTCACCTCCTTTGCCAATACAGTGAACTCCATGGGCGCTGTGGACAGACCAAAGGGCAGTGCTTTGAACTGGTAAGTCCGACCCTGGACATGAAATCTGAGATATTTCCTGGATTGTTCCTGTATTGGTATATGGAAGTAGGCATCCTTGAAGTCTACTGAGGTTACCCACTCCCCTTGCTGGAGGGATGTCCTGATGGTTTCTGGTGTCTCCATTTTGAACTTCTCCACCTTGAGGAAAAGATTTAGTTTGCTTAGGTCTAGTATAGGCCTCCACTTGTTGTTGGGTTTGGGTACCACAAAAAGTTGGTTGAAAAACCCTAGAGATGTTTGATTGTGGACCAGCTCTATTGCATTTTTGTCCATAAGCTGATGTAATGCCTCCAGCAGGTAGCTGTTCCTGTGGGGATTGACATAACGGCTTATGACAGTGGGAGACCTTGTGAGGTTTGGCCAGATCCGAAAGGGGAGGGTTTAGCCCTCTCTCAAGATTTGAACTATTTTCGGTCCGGCACCTCTTTCCAGCCAAGTTTGCCAAAAGTTTTAAAGTCTGGCCCCTACAGGCAGATTTTTTACAACAAGAGGGACATTTGTCACAGATTGGGCACAAGGCAATTGAATGACAGAAGAAGCACCTTTGACATGTTTTAATGTACAATCTTTTGAATTTACAGCTGACAAGCCAGGACTTATTCCTTTCCTTTGTGGATGCCCGGTTGCAGAATGAACATGGTTGACAACATTTAAATTTACATTTGTTTTCAAAGATTGAACAGTCAATGTCTCTTTGGGAGTGCTCCCGGCCAGCAGCCGTGCCCTTAAACTTGTTACACAGTAATTGTCATTTATACGGCTGCTGGCCCTTGGCTGGTCGTGAGGAATACTGATGTTTTCCTTTCCCTCGTCTGTACTGGCTGTGAGAGGATACGTTTTTCCATGCCGGTCGGTCCTGTTTCTTAGGGTCAGACTTCCTATCTTGACGTTCATAGGGGTGATATCTGCCCTTCTTGTACACCGACCCAGAACGATTTCTGTCAAAATTAGCAATATCCTCCTCTGCTTGCTTGATAACTGAGTCCGGGAACAATGTATCTAACTCCAATGGGGCTGCCCTTAAAGCATTTAACGTGTCCGCCTTCACTCCAGCCTTGAGATAGGACAAATAGGAATCACGTCTTAACAGCGTGGTGTTGGACATATTAACAAACACAAAATCCACAAGTGCTCCATAGCCTTGGCCATGGCTTGACAAACACTGGAGTTAAAGTCTAACAGAAATTGGAGTTCGTCTGTAGCAGCCGACACCTTGCTTGCTGCTTTGCCCTTGGATTCAGTCCGGATGGTACGGAGCTGAGTTTGCATGTTCTGCTGGACTTTGAGTACACAGCGGTTGAAGCCAGCAGCTTGGTTGCATATTATGGATGATTCCTGGGCTGATCTCTCCCACTTTCTTAGATTTTCTTGGGAAATAGGTCTGGAAAGTGGTGGATTTGAAGCTATGCCAGCTTGACGTGCAATCCTAAGATAGGTGCTGTTAATGCGGGAAGAGGAAGTATTCCAAGATTTCGGTGTGGAGCCAGAGTCCTTGGTTTCAGAGTGCACACCGTACCACTTACTCTGGGATTTGGCCGGATGGACAAACTGGTCCCGCTGAAGAGTTTCTGCCTCGGTGGTACGTGAAGGGTAGCCCTGTACAAGAGTAATATTGAGTTTGGAAAGTTTGTTGCAGAGCCACTCGTCCGTGGGGAGGTTGACGGATACCTTGCCAGGATGTTGAAGTTTTGGTCCGGCAAAAGGGTTGTCATCTGACGTCTTGGTGCCGGAATCAAGGTCCGGAATGTGAGTCCACCCCATGTAGGACCGGATCCCCCTCATAGTTTCTCTGTAAGACTGTTCTTCCGAGAGGGATTGGTCGGGGTCGGTGAGAGACACTTCAGGGTCGTCAGACAATTCACCCTCTTCCGGGTAAAGATCAACTGGAGGTCTATCCGAAGTAACACTTTCTGAGTCTGAGTCACTGGACGAGCTTTCCCTTCTGGACAAATCAAAGGCAGTGGAAAGGGACCTCTTAGCGGGCTGGCTAGAAATCCCTGAGGTTTCCGGTCGGTGAGAGGGTTGAGAAGAATCAGAACCGGCCTTAGAAGCAGTGGTGACATCCACATGGTCGGTAGCCGGTGGCACCGAGGTAGCTGGTCGGTCTGAAGGTTGGGAAGATGAAGGCTTCAGGAAAGGCTGAGAGCTGATAGCGTTGGCTGGTGGAGCATGAGTTGGAGTGACCTTGACAACAGTAAATGTCGGTTCCTGGTCTAATGTTTTGGCCAACAACAATGCCTCCAACCGGTTGAACCGATCCGACCACTTTTGCTCCATAAGTTCAAGTTTCTGGTCGGTGGATTCAGTAGAGGGTCGGTGAGCTGACTTGACCGACTTGTCCGGCTTCTTGGAGGTAGTGGCTTTCTTTTCCTTCTTCTTCTCCTCTTTCTTTCTCTTCTCGACCGGCTTATCGCTCAAATCAGAAGGCCCGGCTGGGCTCTGACCATCCACGACCCCCATTACCGTCACCAAAGACGGGTCTACAAGGGTGGGACTGAGAGTGTCATCAGTAACAGGATTATTGGATGGGGTTGAAGACTTCATATCCCGCTTCTCCTTTTTTAGCTTATACGATGGCGTTGATAGCTGGGCTAACTGTTCAGGGGTGAGAGCATTACAGTGACGACAATTTGCCCCTTCCTTCTCTACACAAGGATCCGTCCCTTTCTTTTTATCACGACAGCGTGCACAAACTGTGTGGGGGTCAAACCCCGCCATTATGTGGCCACAACCACCCCTACGTTGACTAGGAGAACACATAATGAGCTATAAGTCTTCTAGAATCCACTGATCAAAAAAGAAATGAAAATTATAAGAATTCAGATATAAAACTTGAAAATACAATTCGCTGAGAAAATCCGTGCACCATGTACATGCGCCAAACGAAAAAGATGCTATGACGTCACGCTGTCTAGACAGGAAGGAAGTACGACACGCCATCTGGCGAGTGCACAGTACTGGGCCGGCCTGGCCGGTGGAGACACAGGACGTCTTTTTCTGACGTTTGGCGGGCCGGTCCGCGCCGACCGGATAAGCTATTGTCCATTGGATAGGATGTATTAACGCAATAAAAATGTGTTTTTAATAAAAGTCATAGTAAAAGATCAAATTCATATATAGAGGTATTGAAAGACAAACAGTCTTAAAAGGATATTTTACATATGCATATACCCTCTGTGCCCAAAGTTTGGTCAAAATCTTGCTCTGTTCATAAAAAATGTGTTTTTCCATTTTTCGCAAAAATGATCAAGATGGCTGCGGAATCCGCAAAAATTCTCAGGAAAATTTTTTAGAAAATGAACTGTAAAAATTTTATTGTAATTTAACTTTTTGTAAGTTAAATACTTACCTTATCCTCACTAGTGCTTACGTGTTGGCGGGAGCAAACAAGTACGACCAAACGAGAATATTTTTTTAAAAATAAATATTCTTGTCGGTATCAGTATGTATACGCATGACCGCGCATGCGCGTGCACCGGAAGAACCCTGTTAAGCCTCACTTTAATTTTGGGAGTCAATATAATATATTGTAAACCCAAAAATTTTGAAAATGTGGGGTTGGATGGGTGGGAATCCGAATCTAGTGAGGATAAGGTAATAGCCTGCCTAAATGTCAGGCAAATTTTGACTTCTGTAGGCATTTTCTGTTAATGCTCAACTTTTGTGTTTTTAATGTTCTTCAAAGTATTTGGAATCAATCTAGGTATGATGTCATAGTGTCAAGGTCATTTCAAGGTCATGTGAAGGTCAAAGGTCAAATGAGTGCACTTGTCAATATTTGCAATGAAAATTGCAATTTTAATTGCAGTTTTTAGCATATATCTTTGCTAAAATTCTGTTCAATCGATAGTATGGATGTTACACTGTTGAATTAAACTGAATAAGCATAGAAAGTTTGCACTTGGGTATCTACAGGGTATCAGAAAAGACCAAATTCATCCCATTTGAGTGTAATTATTATCAAAAATTCAATTTTAAAGTTCAATAGAAGAGAAAAAACATTTCCAAATGTTGTTTCATGTGACAGATTATTAGTAAAATATAGTAAAAAAGTTTAAACCCCTAATGCACTTGTCACAATGTTTCATAACAAAACATGGTTCAAATGTTAAACGTCAGTAAAATGTTTCACACATACAGTGTAATTGACATGGTGATTTACATTCATACAGAGCAAAGTCGTTGTAGTTTAAACTTCAGTTCAGTTTTGATCAACAACCATCATAAACAAAAAGCAATGTTCATAATATAACTAGACTGATATTCATAGTCACTTGTGTTGATTAACCCCGGCTGATACATCCAATGCAAAATAGTGTATTGCCTTATCTAATCTAACTTAATGTGATACATGTAACAATGTAGAGTTTACAATGTTATTCTAACTCTGACATAGTGAAAAGCAATTATTATTCGTATATGCACTGAAATAGAATGGTATTTAAATCATAGCACTCTGGAAGACATCTAATCCAGTGGGATTAGCAGAGTCTCTGGCTTAAAAGCCACTTGGCCTGAACGGAAGCATTTGTAACACAATATACTGCACTTTGTTTTACATCCGCACTAAATCAGTTGTGTACACACAGAGGGAACCGCTTCCAGTTGCATCCACACATAATTCAGGCCATCACCATTGTTTTCTATCCAGCAGACCTTAGGAGATCATGTGTAGTGAATGTTGGATCATCAGCGAATATCCATTCCTTTGCCTGTTCATTACAGTGTGCTAATTGCAGCTGTAATGCATCCCTTGGTGGTGGTAAAAGGTCCAGTGCCTTCCTAGCTTTCATGAAGAGCCAATACCTGCAAACATCAATGTCCGGATCATGAACCTCTTTGGAACAAGTTGTACAACAGTATCTATGCAGAATAGATACTGTTCTATGCCCTCAGAATTCCCATCTCGACCAACAGGAGTTCTAGAAGTTCTGGACATTCAACATACTTTTTCCAACAGGAATTTTTACTGATACCACAAAATGATGAAGTTGTATCACAACCTGTAAATGAATGGAATCCAAGCAGGTTGTAGATAGCATCAGCTCCTAGTACAGGGAAGCATTTTTTAGCTTTTGATGTTCCAGATTTCATCCATGTTTCCACATCCATTGAACCCACATGATAAAGAAGGGTTAATAAAACATCTGTGTCCCTACATTTCAAGACAACCCGACCAAACTGTAAATTTATAGCATGTTTTGCATGTAGCATGAGTCATGTGTCTGGCTCTTCATGGTCAACACACCAATCTTCAGCATCAAAACTGTTTGCTTGGGCACTGTTGGGGTCTGGTAAGCCACCACCAACCACCAAATGACAGTGTGGACTGTGTGAAAGCCTTGATTGATTTCTTCCTCAAGTATCGATCAAAAACAACATCTACTCTTGTTGTCTGGTTGCTAAAGTTGTTGAACACAACATTGGGGCAAAAAAAGTCTTTGTTCTTCTTTTCTAGTCTTTCCTTTGTAAATGATTTTACAATGTCTCCTAGCTTCACAAGACAGAAATCAGACACAATGTCATTATCACATACATCTTTAGTTGTGATGAATAAATGCTTCAGTTCTTCATCTTGACTGTCGCTGTTCCTTTTGGATTCAATTCCAAACACACCCAAAACACTGGCCTCTGATGAGTTTGACAAAACTGTGTACAAGCCATTTTGCATCTATAATGTAGTACATCCATTATGTATTCATAACCTGTGTGAAAAACACTCCAGTCCTTTACACAGAGATGCTACAAACTGTGATGTCATAAATCACTACTATGTGTCATCACAGATAATTACATCACCAATGCCTCTACATGCACTGTGATGTAATAATAGAGAAGCAAAATGTTGTTGCCTATCAACAAATTATATTTAAAACATTTGAGCACAGTCAGGCATACAGTGCAGATGTCACAATGTGCAAGAGGAACAAGAAATGGGTTCTTACCTCATTTACATAATAATGTAATATGCATTATGGTTTTACCTCATTTCTCAAATACACAAACATACTTCTGGAAGAAATATTTATTGTAGTATAATAAAATAGCCAGTCTCAGCAGGGAAGAACCCCCATCCCACAGGTACAACTAAATGGGCAACAACATTGATATCTGGGAAAATCTTAGGAACAATTTCAGTTGTAAGAAGTATACAGAATCCACGAGATGTTGTCAGATATAAGATTCACAGGCCATAATGTTTTACAAGTTGTTTTCATATTTAAACCCTAGAAGTAATTATAAGGAAGATATAAGGCCCTCTTACCATGATGACCCCGCATGACCTTGAAGCAGGGATTAAAGGTCAAATTAAACACTTACAAAAGATTTGCAGACCACAATTTCTAATAAGTTGTTTTCTCATTCCAAACCCCTGGAACCAGTAATAAGGGAGCTATTAGGGCTTTTTGATACCCCCCCCCCCCTATTTAAGATTAAAGGTGTTAAACAGGACAGCCATTTTGTTTTCAAAACAAGGCCAAAATTACTCTCAGGCTAGCTTTTCTAGCCATTTACATTTTGTGGGAATATGACACAGCTAGTTGCAGTATTTTTAATTTTAGAACATATCAATGATTTTTGAACAATCGGCTATGACGGCCATGGTTTTTTTTTCTAAATGAGTACAAGATTTTTTACAGACATGTTTTCACAGCCATAAGCATTCTCTGCAAATTTCGTAAAGAGATACTTGAAGTTGATGAAAAGTTGTGACATATGCATACATGCCCACACATGCATGCACGGAAGGAGTTTTATAATCTCCCAACCCACGACCTTGGCAGGCAGGAGATAAAAATGCAACTGTAGTAAAATCAGCTTTATAGCACCCCTATTTCAATTTAAGTTTCAGACCCAAAAATCTTAAAAGTGTTGCCATGGCAACAGGTGTTGTCACATACCCCAAAAACCTAATAAGCTGTAGATCTTCTTGGGGTAAACGTGTCCTGAAAATTTGTTGAAAATCTGTGCATGGGTTTAGGCTGTGGAACATCCACAAACTTTATGATAAAAAATCTTAAAAGTATTGCCATGGCAATAGTTGTCGTGAGATATCCCCCAAAAGCTAATCAGCTCTAGATCCTCTTGGGGTAAACATATCCTGAAAATTTGGTGAAAATCCATGCATGGGTTTGGGCTGTGGAACACCCACAAGCTTTATGCCTGCAGCGGCTGACGCTCGAACGACACAGGGGACAACAAAAACTATAGCCTTTATAGGCTGGGGTTAAAAATTGCATACTATCATTCATTTGGTATATGTTAGAAACACAATTGAGTTAAAAGAAACACTATTTTACAACTTTTTAGCACCTTAAAATAATGTTACATATGTATAACTATGCATATTTCAGGTTTTTTGCACCTAGTTGACCTTTGACCCTGTAGTGACCTTAAAATGACCTCTATCAAGTGACATCCTACCTAACATTGTTCCATATACATAGAACCTTAACTTAGGCATGGATGTCACGCATTAACAAAAAATGCCTACAGACTTGCTTTCCAGAGCCCTATTCCTATAATTTTAGCAGACTATAAGTATTTAACTTACAAAAAGTTAAATTACAATAAAATTTTTACATTTTATTGCGTAAAATACCCTTACTTTATCCTCACTAGTGCTTGATTACAACCATACTGGTGGTGGGATTTTTAATATTTTTGCCACCAAAAGCAGGTATAACCAAATGAAAAGTCAAAGTACCCATCTCAAGAAACTTGAGAGTACCAGACTATATTATGCAGTAAAAGTAACTTAACAAAATAACATTTAGTAGTTATATATGTAAGCACTACCTGGCAACCTTTCCAAAGGTGCCTTGGCCCTGCATGTATCTTATATCCAATGTACTAATTTCAAACCCACTTGTGGTGATAAGTACAAAAGTATGAAAGGCATACCTAGCAACATAACAACATAACCTATGTAGTTATATTCTGTTATTAAGTAAACTGGAATTGTCCAGCATATGCATTGAAAAATTCCCACACCTTGGAATTTTATCACACAAAATACCAATGTGTTCCCCAACCATGGACAGGTGCATTGGTAATAATAGCAGGAGATTGTGCTCCTTTATATGGATAAGACCACCTATTAACCTACTCCTTGGGCCTTTCCACTAGATCAGATGCTTCCCCAAAAACAGGAACATGATTGGGTATTTCCAATGGGCTTTCAGGTACCACTAACAGTGTGATCTGGCCATTGGAACTGTACATATACATACAATTACTGTAATGTATCATACTATACACCCCTTATGAAGGAACCACATGATGATACTATAGTTCCAACGATTAATCTGACCTTCATCAGACTTCCAAGTCAGAAGTTAAAGTAAAAACTGAGGAGTGTGACTTCCAGCCATATAAGGAAGGAGCAATTTGAGCCTTGGCCAAGGAAACATTCTAAATATTTGATCAGCTAGCAGAACTGTCTGCCTGTTGACATGGTAGCTCTTTGAATGCCTCCTGAAGAGTCCATACATATACACACATGTATAGTATAACATATACTTCCCCTATCTAAGATCTGAAATATATCCATATAAAATCTTAGAGCTCTAAAAGGGGCAAAAGGTCATATCTTCAGTCAAAGAATGATCTAGACTTGCATAAAAGCAGGAATGAAAACCAGCTTGAACAATAATGTGACCCTCTGAGGTCATCTGTTATCTGCTAGGAGTACTGATGAAGGAGAAACTGTGAACTCCTTCCAGTTCTGTGTTCAATGATTGAAAGACCAAACACCCTCACCTCTCTATCTACCCGAGGCTAAGGTCATGGATTCAGATGATTCAAAAGAGACTTTGTCAAGAGTAAGAATAATCAAGACAAGTCCAAAGAGTGTAAAAGGTATAGCACCCTCCTACATCAGTCCATCCTCAGAAAAACCACTATCAATCCATTTAGTCCATTACTATGGATGATTTCAAAAATGAACTCAAATGAATCCCATCTATCAGTCCACTGAGTTCATAAGTATGAATGATTTCCACAGTGAACCCAACTGGAAAACCATGTATCAGTCTATTGAATTCATATCTAAGAATTACTACAATAGTGAACCCAAATGACAAACCATGTATCAGTCTATTGAATTCATACCTATGAGTTACTTCAATAGTGAACCCAAATGAAAAACCCATGTATCAATCTATTGAGTTCATAACCATGAATGATTGCAGCAGTGAACCCAAATGATTAGCATCACTGTATCATGACAGTGTGGTAGAAACCAGATTTTGCCTGTGAATCAAAGGCTCAAAAATCTGCTATTGAGAAGAGAGGAGGCTATTGGAAGCCCAACTGAATCTCTTTGCATCAGATTCAAAAAGAACTACCTTGCCTCTTTTTTTTTAAATATGGCAGGCTTTCATGAATCTCTAGTTGATCGCTGTTCACAGAGATTCCTCTATTCTATAGGGCAAAAGTGGTTTGGAGAATAAGTCAATTAGGTCCCAAACCAACACATCCCTGGTCACCCTGGGGCTCCTGGTAATATGTAAGAAGTTGAATTCGCATTTTTTTTTTTGTACCACCTCTGAAATGAGAAATACTCAACTGTAGGATACTCAATACATCTACAGCCATTGTATTGCATTACATTAGGGTATTAGACTGGTGAAATAAACACAGATAGTTTGTTCTTTATCTTTGAACCAAAGCTATCTAACCTAGCAGTGTGCCAAATTTGGCAAATAATGCGAAACTATGGGATGAAAGACATTCTGTTTGAATGGCTTATCCCTGTATGAAAAGAGGTTGATATCACACCTTGACAGCCCTAACTGTGTCGGGCCCTCAGAAAGTGTTGTGGGCTTCCAAAGGACCATTAGATATCAGACCCTCAGACACATATCTAATGAATGGGTCCCTCTTGTTAAGATAAAACAACACTGTGCCATGCCATTATCTGAAGTAAAACCCTGTACTGTGAAGGTGAATCTGAAACATTATCAGAAATGCAGCCTTGAGTACTTCCTGGTTTCTGGTTTCCAATGGAATTTCCAAGCAACATTTATGTGAAAAATGTCCATTGGGATAACATGCTGTAGGTTATAGATTCCTATAAATGACATTAGAATTATGGGAATGAAATTATGCTAACAAACTTGCATATACCCATCCATAGCCTTCTGAATACCCTCTCCTTTTGGGCACTAAGACCTGGTAAGACCTCTGATTTACATCAAAACAGATATATTTTCAAAGGTATGAACAACATATCTGAATGTGTAAAGATTGTGAATATTTATAGGTTCTAAAAAACTATAAATGACAGTAGAATTCTGGAATGGTTTACAAACTTGTATGTACACCATCCATAAACTTCTGAAATACCCCACTTCCCTTCTATGGGGACACTTCATCTTTGCCATGGTTGAATTAGTAAGTGCTGTGATGGGATGAGTTCTGCCATCAAGGTTATCACCCCATGTACAATGTATCCCTAAACTTCTCAAATACCAGACTTCTTCCTATAGGGACACTTCACCCTTGCCAAGGTTGAATTTGTCACCAAAGAACTGGAAGTGTTTCACTGGGATGAATTATAACCCCATAAGCTTATCACCCACTGTAGTTCTGTACACAGGCCACTAATTGCTTCGATTTCTACAAGCAAATATGCGATGTTGGTGACAGCATATAACCAGTGTTCCCGATACTGATGAATGTGGAGCTACACGGACAAATTCGAATGGATCCGTTGCCGTACCGAAGTGTAGGGCTGTGAACTGAAAAGAATGACTTATGACAGGGTGCATTCTTCCACCAGCAAATAAACAATGAAGCATAGCAGTTTGATGTACCTGGGATTCAGGAAGAACGCGTCCGATACATGTACCGCGACTACCTATCCATCTTCGCAAATGAAGTACTGTTACCTTGCGTCCTCAATGGTGAAACCGTGTGCTGTTTTACGCATACACTACCCTCAAAGGTCACCAATGAACTGTAAAACTGTAGGGTTGTACCCATTTTACTGAGATTATAAACGTACAGAAGCATTTGATGTACACTTTAACCATTAAAGTTGTTGTTTCCTGTCAGAATATATAACCGCTATGAATTGTGGGAATTGTCGACAATTCGATAAGGTACATTCAATATTAAGCGAATTGCGGAATGTGCCCAACTTTGAGATGAGATTCGTTTTTAAAATAGATGTTGCAGTAAAACAACCTACATACATCATTTCTTTAACTTGGTTGTCACTTCCCCTCTGGTGAATTGTGATGCATTCTGTTAATTCTTGTCTCTTGTACCACCCAATACCTTGTGACATACTAGTGTATATGTGATATTAACCAAGTTCATGCTGCAAATTCCTTGCCATTTAATGCCTCTTCTTTAATTTCTAAAACTTTCCAATAAATGAGAAGAAAGAAATTAGATCTGAATGTAGGTGAGCAGTGATTCAACTTCTTAATGAAAAGCTGGTCCACTGGAAGCAAACAAAACCTTGCAGTATTTCTGTGCATGTGAAAACTGCTGGTGTGTTCTCCTTGATCTCAAGTAGTTTCTGTCGAATCTACAGAGTTGTTGCTTGTTTCCTGTTCAAGTTGTCCCCATGAAGCTCTCCCAGTCATGGATAACTTGTCTGAAGTGTGAGAGGACTAAGAATGCCAGATTTGTAGTGACATTCTAGTTCCTAGCAAGAAGAAAACATTAACAGCATGATCGTCTTCTTCTGTTGTTGTAAATAACTGACCAGTGAAATTTAATTTTACCCATTCTGATCAGTTTGAAGGAAATCTGTCTTGACCAAGTGCATTCTCTGCCGAGTTTACTCTACCAGTGGAGGCCCTGCCATTTGTTTGCAGCTGAAGTTCCTGTAAGTTGTAGTTGTGAAACCATCTGATGAGAAGAACCTTATTCTTGAACCCTTCTTCTATTACAGGGTTGCCTGTGCCATATTTACCTCACTAGAGGAGACAGAAGAATTACTCTTTTGTGAGATGAAGATCTTATTCTGGCCACCTTCCACCTCAAAGCACTGTGCAGTCCCTGCTAAGTTGCTTCACCAGAGGCAGAACTGTCATTTGTTTGCAAATGAAAGTCTGTAGCTTGTAGGTGTGACCTATCCGATGAGAAGAACTTCTGTTTATGGTGGATTCTTCTGTTATAGGGGTTGCCTCTGCCACATTCACCTCACTAGAGGAGACAGAGGTACTACCCTTTTGTGAGATGAAGTCTGTATCAAGAATTGCAGATTCTGTCATCTTCCATCTGAATTAAATAAACAATGAAGCAGAGATTCTTCTGTGCATAATAAGAGTGTTGATGGACTGTGCATAGCTTCTAGACTTGCTAGTATAAGCTGCAGAGAGTCAGAAGGTGAATTCTTTTCTCAATGTCGAGGAAAATCTTCTTCTTAAATGGCGAACAGGATCCTACCATGCAGTACCCTGTAAAAGGTCTGCAAGCGCTGCAGATCCAGACATAAGCAGACTTCTTGATCAAGATGGCTGGCAAACAACAAAGAAAGAATAAATCTTCCAATTCTTAAGAAAGAGTAAATTCTTTACAATAAAAACATTCTTCACATCTTCTTCCTCGCCAGCCATGTTGAAATTCTTCGCAAAAGAAGATTGTGTCAAACGATGTTTACTCCCTCACGACCAAAATAAAAGTGAGGCTTAACAGGGTTCTTCCGGTGCACGCGCATGCGCGGTCATGCGTATACATACTGATACCGACAAGAATATTTATTTTTAAAAAAATATTCTCGTTTGGTCGTACTTGTTTGCTCCCGCCAACACGTAAGCACTAGTGAGGATAAGGTAAGGGTATTTTACGCAATAAAAAGATGCCTTTGCATATACCCTCTGCACCCTAAGTTTGGTCAAAATCCTACTCTATTCATGACAAATGTGTTTTTCCGATTTACGCTAAAATTTAAGATGGTTGGCAAATATGGCGCGAAAATAATTTTTTTAAAATAGCATCAGAGATGCCCGTACCCCACAGCCTAGGGAAATAGTTTCAACACCATGAGATATAGAAGTAGTGAAACAGTACAAAGATCGGGATACTTTCAGAGCAGTGTCAGTTATATTAAGGTCTAAATGATATTTAAGTAGAGAAAATAACATCTAAGAGAAACAAAATGTATGCAAAGATAAAGTATTAAAACAAGACAATTCAATAGCAAGATGACAGCATTAATCAGTAAACTAAAAACTATGATGCACACCTACAACCCCTAAGCAATGTCCCACCAACTATCAACTTCCTACACTTTACAGTTTCAGAGATATTGCCTGGACAAAATTTTAAAGGTCAAGGTCACTACGTCAAGGTCATATGTCAAATCAAGATCACACCATGACATTGCACACGTACAACCCCCAACCAATATCCCTACTAAGTATCAACTTCCTATACCTTACGCTTTCTGAGATATAGCCCAGACAAGATTTTATAGGTCAAAGTCACTACGGCAAGCTCAAAGGTCAAATCAAGGTCACACCATAATGTTGCACACCTACACCCCCTAACCAATGTCCCTACAAAGTATCGACTTCCTAGACCTTACACTTTCCGAGATATAGCCCGGACGAGATTTTCAAACTCAAGATCAATGCGGCAAGGTCAAAGGTCAAATCAAGGTCACACTATGATGATGCACACCCCCTAACCAATGTTGCTACCAAGTGTCAACTTCCTACACCTTACAGTTTCTGAGATACAGGCCAGACAAACTTTTCCTGCCTTTGCATATACCCGCTATGCCAAAACTTTTACTGAAATCACTATCTCAAAGTGTTTCCCACATAAATGCATATTTGTGGTTTAAACGGATATTCACAATGACCACCAAAAATGTAAGGAGAATGATTATTTTTAAAAGAATGGGCAAATGGTTCCGCATATACCCTCTGAGCCAAAAATTCAGCCAAAATCACTTTATCTCACACCATTTCCAAGATAAACACATTTTTATATTTAATCAGAAATGCAAGATGGGTACTGGAAATGGTGGGGGGAATGATTTTTTTTTTATTTTGAGGAATGGTAAGGTGCCCAAAAATTTGCCCCAAATTGCTCCATGTTACACTGTTTTCAAATAATTGTATTTTACACAGGAATTCAATTTGGCAGCCAAAAATGGAGGAAGAATGCATTTTGTTTTAGAAAAATGGACAGACATGCTGTTTGGGCCAAAGTTTGGTCAAAAATCACTCTATCTTGCAAGGTGTGTGAGATAAATGTTTTTTTGTGTTTTACAGAGAAATTCAAGATGGCTGCCAAAAACAGCTGGAGAATATATATTTTTTTTTTTGGAAAAACAGGCAGATGTGTTTCAATATACTCTCTGATACCAAAATTTGTCTGAAATCACCCAATCTTGCATTAATTCAGAGAGAAAGGAGTTTTTATATTCATCATTAAGAAAACTTGTTGCAGGCCTGGTTAAAAGTGTGATTTTTCATAGTTAACTATCAATAGCATTTAACCCATGAAGAGCCATAATGATTACAACAGTTAAAACAGATTCACAAAACTTATCAATAAGACTATGTTTCCTTCATGGTTGTGTTTTATATTGATTTACTTAGTACTTCAACTAACTGAAGAACAATTATTGAATTATTTGGTTCAAAGAATGTCTCTTGCACCAATAATAAGTAAGATATGAGCATTTTGGCCAAAGTTGGCTATGCGGGATACTTTGGCATTCAATGGATGGGCTTGAATGAAAATCTCAAAGATTAATGTCTACAGGCTTGTACAGTACATATACATGAGTTTATGATAATGAAGCGATTTATACTTCATATGAGAACCAGCCAGTAGAAAAAAGTAAATAAATTTCAAAGAAATTCATGGGGTGGTCTTTCAAAATGAGGTTAAATTCAGTTGCAGGTATGGGGTAACTGTCAATGAAGATGTCCTGAAAATTTGATGAGGCTAGCTTGTCCAGTTATTCCCCAACAACATGAACAGTGGAAATCACACTGTGTGGCAGTGTATCAACTGCTAATCCACAGTATCCGCTGCATGCCTGTGGTGGATACAATAAATATAGAAACCTTCAGACACAATCTTGCCTTATTTGGTGTATCAGAATCAACTGGAGACATCCTAAAATGATTTAGTGTACAAAATGTGAAATGACTGTTCCACAATTAATAATCTACATCAGACCAAACATGGTTGCACCCATCCTGTGTAAAAGCATATCAATTACAATTGATTTTAAGATGACTTAATGTGTTAATGATGTAAATTAATGCATTCCAGTAATTCAATACCTCCGACAACAACAGGTATCAGCCCTCTGGAGTGATTTGTTTGACCTTTCCAGCACTATAGTTAATAGTTGATAATTAATTACTGGACCAATGATAGAATGGCAAACCCCTTGTCTAATAAACATTTGTTGTTGCTTCCAGTTTTCTCTTCAACAGTAAACATAAAATTACCTTTTCTGCCCTCAAAATAGGTTTGAATGATGCCTACTATACACATTCAAAGTTTGAGCTTCACCATCAATCTACAAGTATATTTTTGGGATTTGATTTTTGGTTTGCATTATAGTAAAATTTTATAAACACACAAGTGAGTTATCCTGAGTCTACTGTGTTATCTTTACTTGTGGAAATTCTCTACATAAATTTTGCCTATTTTATCTTCTTTTTAAAGGGTGCCTCCAGTAACAAAGCTCACATTTCGTACTCTTTAAGATGATGTGAACTAGACAGAACTATCATTGCTAGAGTATGTTCTCTCTGCATTACACTATCAGTGAAGCAGGAAATAAAAGATAGGAAACAAATGGGGCCTTACCCCACACAGTCATGAACATACTTGTTACAGAACATTAACCATCTTAAATAACAAGGATAATATTTGTATAGTTCAGATAGACGTCAATTTCTCCAGAAGAAAATTGCATGACAACTGTGAAGAATTTATTGATGTTTCACCTGATAATCTTCAATGACATCAGATATCTAAATACATCCAAATTTTGTCAACTCTTTTTTGACAGCTTAAGTGGATATAATAACCAACAGTTGCGGATATTATTTTACAGTTCATAAACACAAGTATGTTTTGAAAGATTTTAAAAACAAGATACACCTGTAAGATAACCAAATTCACCACAGTCTCTGTGTGAAATTTATTGTTGTGGCCACCGCTAAAAATTGAGTAATTCAATGCAACTCTGCTACAGTTTAGACGTATGGCCTAAAACAGTCACAAATATCACACATTTTATAAGAATGGTCTTTAATTCAATGTAAAGTAAGATTATTGCTGTGGCAGTTTTCTTTCATGGGGTGTTCCTATGTTCCGCATTCCTGGGTTATAGATATACCCTCATACCACACAAGAATGAAATCAATGTAGTTATTTTTGGATATTAGTCATTACAGCAGTTAGCTTAAAGTTGACACAATCAAGTTTACTGTTATCATTGAGCCTTTAAGGTTAGAAAGATAGTTAAATATATATCTATGGTGCTAATTTCAGAATTGTCCTATTCGTTTGCACACTGGCAATATTTAAAATCAAGTATGTAAATCAATATGTACAATAATGGTATTTAAATTAGATGCAATTATATTCTGTAAGCTTTTTTGAAGAGATATGTCTTCAGCTTTTTCTTCAAAGAGCTAACTGATGTACAGGATTGGAGGTCAAATGGTATAAGTCAATTGTTTCAACAAAGTGGACATCTTTCTGAGGCCTTTTAGCACCAATATACCAAAGAAATCCACTATGTTTTTGGAACATTAGTCACAAGAGTGGCAAACTTGAAGTAGGTACAAATAAGTTATCTTTGGGACTTTAACATTACGATAACATGGAAATCTTCACATAAGTACGTCCAAAAAAAAATATATAAATAAAATCAACCATTAACTTTTGGAGTAACTGTCCAGTATGGAAATATGACAAAAGCACTCACACACAGAAAGGCTGTAATCTCCTGCCCAGCAGGCAATAGTAAGGGGCATAACCAAAGAGGCAAATTTCAAACTCTGGCCAATTTCGCATTTTCATTATAGGTTATGTAAAAATCTTTGAAAACAGGTTTAAAGATGTTATTCTATTCTATTTTGTGCTTTTATAGCAAGGCAGACTCTAAGGCATGATACCAGAATTTGTGTCCCCTAAAGGAATATTACTACTTCTGGAAAATAAATGACTGAACCTTGCAAGATAAATTAGCTATAATAAAAGGATGGATTTACGAAGTGTGGAGCCAGTGTTTATAAATGCAAAAGACATTATAGATTTTAAGACAGTAAAAGAATTTGAAATTTGTGATGCAGTATTATCTATTATACAACCGAAAGATCTGCTA
Source organism: Sabellastarte sp. h YS-2021 (assembly GCA_964017235.1). Classification (NCBI taxonomy): domain Eukaryota; kingdom Metazoa; phylum Annelida; class Polychaeta; order Sabellida; family Sabellidae; genus Sabellastarte; species Sabellastarte sp. h YS-2021. The sequence goes on along the minus strand of OZ024929.1, from coordinate 75,349,272 downwards.
GCAATTCAGAGAATTAGAATGGTGTGGAGAATTTATGTGAAAGACAACCAAGCAAGGGTGAAATTATGTACAACAACACTCAATATCAGAGGTCAATCTGTACAGACCCATTCAAACAATCCTTACAGAGCAGGAATTGGGCAGGGGCAAAGTGACACTGATGTGATTAAAATTACTTTTAAAGACATACCATTGTCGAGAGGGAACAATGATGTAATAGCATATCTTGACAGCAAAAACATTAAGCTAAAGAGACCAATCCAATATGGAAAAGTTAGAAATGAAAGGAATGAACTAACAGATATAATCAATGGTGACAGAATCGCCTTCACAGAGCCTTTCGCGAGCCCTTTACCAAGACGTACAATCATTGGATCATCACACTGTGTCATTTTCCACAGGGGCCAGAAAAGATGGGATAAGCCTTTATGCAACAATTGTTTCCAGGAAGGCCATTTCAGGAACCAGTGCCAGAATCCTAGTGCATGTGTAGTTTGTAAGCAGCCAGGCCATTTACCTGGAGATACAGGATGTCCTGGCACAGCAAGGCAAAAGCACAGGTGTGTGACGCCTTTTCAAGGATATGAAGATCCCTTGAGTAACTTTTACCCCTGTCAAATAAAGGTTTTTGGTGTGAGTACTTCCTCTGCGGAACATGCATACCAATATTCAAAGGCGATGCAGTGTGGACATCCGGATGTTGCAAATGAAATTCTCTCTGCCAAAACAGCTCTACAAGCAAAGCGACTTTCTTCTTCATTACCATACAACCCCAATTGGGAGCTTGTAAAAGAAGACCAAATGGCACAAGTACTTGAAGCTAAAGCCAAGGGATCTCCGGAGTTCTGTGATACCTTGATCCAAAGTGGCTCCAATATACTGGTGGAAGCAGTGCAAGGTGATTTGTTCTGGTCGTCTGGGCTGAATAAGGAGCAAGTGCTTAGAGTGAAAAAGAACAGTTGGCCAGGGAAAAACAGAATGGGAAAGCTTCTGACTGATCTGCGTGCCAAAATAGTGAAAGAGAGCTCATCAAAGGGGAGATCTATGCGGAAGACACAGAATGGAGGCCAAAACCAAAATCAAGATGGAAGTGAATCTGAATCAGAATACAATTTCTCAGATTGATAACAAACATCATATCTATAGTGTTGTATTAAGAATGTTGATATTCCATATTGGACTTGAATTTAAATTATGGAGTTAACTTTTGAATCCAAGCATTTTAACATCATTAACACTGTGATATGAGTAAACTTAATATCCTGACATGCAATGTACGGGGTCTGCATGATCCCAAAAAGCGCCAAAATCTCTTTCTCTGGATACAAGACCAAAATGCAGACATTATATTTCTTCAAGAAACTTTTTGTACAAAAGATTTAGAACCTTATATTAAGTCATGCTGGAAAGGAAGTGTATATAATTCCTGTTCAGATTCCAGTCATAGTAGAGGTGTGTCAGTTTTATTTAAACAAAATTTTGACTGTAAAGTTATCAGCAGTGAAGTTGATCAGTCTGGTAGGTTAATACTGATTAATTTTGAATACCAAAATGAAATTTTCAGTGTACTGTCAGTTTATGCACCGAATATTGAATTACAACGTGTTGAATTTTTTAAAACAGTGTATTTCTGGATTCAAAAGTACGCCCTAAATTTAAATAATGTCATAGTTGCAGGAGACTTTAATGTTTGTTTATTTCCTGAAGATAGATTTCCTTTGTCCAAATCTAATGACAAGAGTGTGACACAATTTAAAGAATTGATAAGTAAATGTAAGCTTACAGACTGTTGGTTATTTAAAAAGAAAAGTTCATTCATAACTGACCAAGGTTTTACATATTATGACAAAAAATGTAAAAGTTACAGTAGATTAGACTATGTATTGATGTCAGAAGATTGTTGTGGTAATATCGAAAATGTCATCATTAGGCAACCAGTCAGAGACAATTATGTAACTGATCATAAAGCTTTGCTTGTTACTTTGAAATTAAATATACAAACTAGAGGACCTGGATATTGGAAATTAAATAATGATATCATTAATGATGAGCCATATCAACAGAACATTAAACAAATTATACAAGAAACAATATCAAAACACTCTACAAGTCTTGATAGTTCAGAACTTTGGGAACTTCTTAAGATTAACATCAAAGAATTCTCAATTTCATACAGTAGTGAAAAATCACTGAAAGAAAAAGCTGAAGTGAAGAGTTTACAAAATGAGTTAGATTCCATAGATAATGAAATAATGAAAAGCAGAAATGACCAAGGGGAAAAGGCTATTCTTGAAATGCAAAGAGACAATATTCAGGCTAAATTGGTACATTATTATGAAAACAAAGCAAAGGGATATTACATTAGGGCTAGAGCAAAATCCATAAATGAAGGAGAAATAAATTCAAAAGTATTTCTAGGACTTGAACAGCAAAGGCAAGGCAGCAATGTTATTCGTAAAATACAGAGAGAAAATGGGTTTACCTGTAATAACAAGGGAATTTTGACACAAATCCAGACATTTTATAAGACATTATATAAAAGTAAAATTCCAAATGAAAATCACATAAAAAGCTACCTTGATAGTTTAACCTTTCCGACGGTATCAAAAAAGCACATGCAATTCTGTGAAAATCACTTTTCTCAAGCAGAGGCTGCAGATGCTGTGAATAAATTAAAATGTAATAAATCACCAGGTTTGGATGGTTTGACCCCAGAATTTTACCAAACCTTTTGGCCAGAATTAAAGTTTCCATATTTAAACATGATCTCAGATTCTTTAAGTAAGGGGATTTTACCAAGCTCAATGAGACAGTCTGTCGTAACTTTAATCTTCAAAAAAGGTGATAAAACTGATCTTAAAAATTATAGACCAATATCTCTCAGCAATTATGATTACAAAATTTTGTCCTTTATGTTAGCAAATCGTTTACAAAAGGTTATGAATTTAATTGTGAGTAAAGATCAATCTGGATATATCAAAAATAGAAATATGAGTGATAATGTGGTACTTATAAATAGTATAATAGAATATTGTCAAAAATTCAACAAACCAGCTGCGCTCATATTCCTAGATTTTGAAAAAGCGTTTGACAGTGTGGAATGGAAATTTATGCAGAGTGCTATAAAAAAATTTGGCTTTGGCAGGTCTTTTTTATCATGGATAAAAACTTTATACAGTTATCCTTCCTTAGTTGTGAAAAACAATGGTTGGTTTTCAGGTGCTGTTAAAATGGAGAGGGGCATCCGTCAAGGTTGCCCTCTGTCAGCATTACTTTTTATATTGTGCGTAGAATGTCTTTCTTTAAAACTTAAAGGTTCCAAAGAAATATCAGGAGTAAAAATAGGTAATGTTGAGTATCGGTTATCTCAGTATGCAGATGACTCAGCTTTGATTTTAAAAGATAAACAATCAATTATCAATGCATTAGCACTAATTGATGAATTTTCTTTAATATCAGGTTTAAGCTTAAATATTTCAAAATGTGAAGGTATGTGGTTGGGAACATTATGCTCAGGTGATAAATTTTTTAATGGTTTATCCTTTGACAATAAAGTTATTAAATATTTAGGAATTTATGTTGGATATGACCAAAATGAATGTAATACTAAAAATTGGAAATCAAAATTACTGAAATTTGAAAACATCCTCTTAAAATGGAAATCAGTCAAATTGTCATTGTTTGGCAAAGTAAAGTTAATAAATTCTTTAGCTATACCACTAATAATTCTGAATATGTCTATTTTACATACTCCACTTTCAATATTAAAAAATTTCGAAAAACTTATTTTTAATTTTCTATGGGGCAAGACTGACAAAATTAAAAGATATGTCACCACAAGCTATCCACGATATGGTGGTTTGGGTGTGGTTGATATATTTGCAAAAGAAAAAGCTCTCAAAGCAGTTTGGATGACAAAATTATATGATTCAAGTTGTATCATAAATAATATATTTGTACATTATTTAAATAATTGTGGCATAACTCTGCCTATTTTACTTCAAATGAATTTCAGAGACATAACTAAGTTTGAAATGTTAACTGGCTTACCCGTTTTCTTTAAGGAAATTATTAGTGCCTACAACACTTGTAAATATATTAAACCCCTGGAAAAACTATCAAATTATGAATTCCTTACACAAATTATTTGGGGAAATGAATTATTCAAAATGAACAATACACCATTATGCTTTAAACATTGGATCAAAAGCGGGTTGATATTTGTAAAAGATTTACTTAATGAGAATGGAGAATTGTTAAATGAAGCCTTTATCCTTAGTGTATTACAAACAAAAAATGATTGGATAAGAGAGATTATGTCTCTTAAGAAAGTATTTCGAAAGTTAGTCAAAAAATTTGATACTAAAAGCTGGAAATATACAAATACTGAAAATATATATATGCACGATGTAGCTATCGGCAATAATATGTATGCTCTTAATTGTCTGAAAGCAAAAACATTTTATTCTGCCCTTTTAATGAAAAATTATTCAAGACCATACACTGAGCATATGTGGGAACAGTTGACAAATACAAAATTCTCCAGAATAGAATGGCAAAATATATATGTTTCAAATGCTAAACTTAAATATCCTAAATTTGCAGAGTTTAAATATAAAATTTTGATGAACATTCTCAGTTGTGGTGAAAAAATAAGTAAATGGAATCCAACCGTCTCTAAAAATTGTCAAATATGTGGTGAAAGTGAAAGTATTTCACATTTGTTATTTTACTGTAAACGCCTGAATAATTTATGGCGTGTTATTGGAGAGAAGCTAAAATTGTCTATACAATTAAAGCATATCATCTTTGGCTTACAAATTATTACAGACATTACTTATGTACACAACTTAATTATTGTTATAACTGCCTTTTCAATATATAAATCATGGATTAATTGTAGTTTTAATAACATTGATTTTAAAATGTGTAACCTTCAAACTGAAATTAAAGTAAACCTTGCCTTCTACAATGAACTTTTCAAGTTTGGTCTTCCAAAAAAATGTCATCATTATCTAAGTAGTGTAATAAATGATATAAAAGAGGTGTTGAAATAAATTGATAGAAAAAAAAAAAAAAAAAAAAAAAAAAAAAAATTCTTCACACGATAAATGAAAGACTAATTTCCTGTTCTTGTATATAAAATTTCTAGTAAATTGCATTTATACATACTTGTTAATAAGTAAAGTTATGTCAAATAAGTTTTGACAAGCACTTGTGAAACACCCGATGGAGGGTTGCAGCCCTCGCCCTCCCGGGTCATGCACGGAAAAGGGCCAATAAAATGATTGTTATGAAAAAAAAAAAAAAAAAAAAAAAAAATGATACCAGAAGCAATTTAATAATCATCATTTCATTGACATAGCCAGGTCAAAACCACGGAGACACTGGGAAAGCCTTATTGAAGGGATAACAGTTTAGCTTTTTCCTGAAATAGGCCAGATTCAGGGCAGAAGTAACATCATCAGGTAAATCACTCCAAACTGTGGGAGCAGAAGTGTTTTTGGAACCTCCAGGAACCTTTCATCTGCCCAGTGGACGGTTGTACCTTGTGCCATATCTTCCACAACAAAGAGACAAAAGAGGGCCAAAAAAAGTTGGGATGACCACTGTGAAGAAACTTATAAACCAAAGTGAAATTACAGTGAAGATACAGTGAAATTCAACTGGCAACAAATGGAGTTGTTGTTGGATAGTAGATGCCCGTGTGTATCTATTACAGTTTGTGACAATCCTAGCAAGTGTGTTTTGAATACACTGCCATTTGTGCATGTTAAAATAAACAGATTTCTTAAGAGCGAGTTATAATAGTCAAGACGAATACACACCAAGGCATTAGCCACCAGGATAACAGCCTCATTTGTCAGGTCTTTTTTTACTTCACTTCCCTACAAAAACTGCACAATTTTGCGACAGCTTTTTAAAAACTTCTATGCATATAAAAAATTATTGTACAAATTAAGTTACACCTTTTTTTTGTTTCAGAACCACTCAGAAGAATCTTTTGAACGCTGAAAATAGCCTAAACTCCCTTTATTTAAATATTAACCTACCTATTCAGTCAGGTCTCTATTTTTAATAATCTTATTTCTATTTTGAAGGTTTATTAAATCCCTTACTTGACATGTTTTCCAGTTCCTAAAAAATGTTCAATATTTCAAATTCTTAACAATTAAAGGCATAACTTTTGAATACTGATACATACTATTAGAAGGCAATCGTCTTTGTGGCCTTGTGGTTAGAGTGTTGAACTTTGGATTCAAAGATCTGGAGTCCAATCCTTGGCCAGGTCATGGAGATTATTCCTTTGAACAAGTTACTTTACACATGTGTCCCTCTTCATCAAGGAGTAAGCACGGGTACCAGCAGCATGTTGGGAAGTGAATCTGCGACAAGGTTGGCATCCTATTGCAAACTAAATAAATTTAGTCATGTCACACCCTTCCTGTAAAAACTACACTGGCTTTCCATTCATTATCGCCTATTGTTCAAATACAACCTCCTTACTTATAAAGCAATAAATGTTAGCCAACCTCGATATCTGTCCTCTCTAATTAAGCGGAGAAATCTTACACGGGGCAATTGCCTCTCAGTTTCCTCATTTAAACCCAATAAACACTCAGGGTTGCGCAGCTTTACAGTAGCTGCTCCCATAGAATAGAACAAGCTCCCTCAAGCCATTAGAACAGTGGAAAATATCTCTGGATTTAGAAAACAGTTGAAAAAGTATCTTTTAAGATTAGTCTATCCTCCACCATAGCCTATCTGCCCTATCGGATGCTAATATGGGATACTGACCTCTTTTTGGAGCTGGACTATTCCTTTTTGGACACCATTGCCCTAGAGGATGTTTACATCAATTTCAGGACTTTATAAATACTTCATACTTACTTACTTACTACTCAGGGGAGTAGTAAATATTCTCGGTCACAGGACAGGGAACAAACATGGCTGACAAAATTAAACAAGCAATCAGTGCCGGGCTCTGAGCCAGCTGATGGTGTGTTTTGAGTTTTAGAGCAAAAGTGAAAAAGAAAAGGGCACAAAATGTGTGCCCTGTAAATGGTGTTCAGAAGCAAAGTACCAAGTTAACTGTTAAGGCATAAAATATAGGTGGAAAACATATAATTATTTAAACAAAATACTTAAGTGCCATTGTTTTCGAGTTACAGCTGATTTACTCAACAGTGAGAACCTCAAAGTAACTTCTGCTCCACTATGTAATGAGTAAAAGGGCTGCAATTTTACTATGGTATAGCTGACCCAAAAGTAGATGAATAACACATGTAAAAAATACTGTAAATGCAATAGTGATCAAGTTACAACTGATTTACCCAACAGTGAGAACCCGAAAGAGGCTATTGCTCAGCCAAGCAATGAGCTACAGGTCTGTAATTTTGATATGTTATCACTGACTGAAAAGTAGGTAAAAAAAATACTCTAAATGTAATAGTTTTGAAATTACAACTGATTTGCACAACATTCAGAACCTTAAAGTACCTATTGCTCGGCTATGACACGAGCTACAGGTCTGCAATGTCAATATATCATAGCTGATTCATAAGTGGGTGAATAACATATTTTAAACAAACTTCTCTAAATGCAATAGTTTTCTAGTTACAAGCGATTTACTCAACAGTGAGAACCCCAGAGTAGCTATTGCTCCACTTTCCCATGAGCTATGTTATAGCCAACCCATAAGTAGGTGAAGAACATATTAAAACAAAATACTGTTAATGCAATAGTTTTTAAGTTACAACTGATTATACTCAACAGTGAGAACCTGAAAGTAGTTCTTACTCAGCTATGCCATTAGCCACAGGTCTGTAATTTGACTATGTTTTAGCTGGGCCATGAATAGGTGAATAACATATTTAAACAAAATACTCTAAATGCAATAATTTACAAGTTACAACTGATTTACTCAACAGTGAGAACCTAAAAGTAGCTATTGCTCAGCTATGCAATGAGCTACAGGTCTCCAATTTTACTATGTTATAGCTGACACAAAAGTACACGAATAACATATTTAAGCAAAATTCTCTAAGTGCAACACTTTTCAAGTTACAAGGAATTTACTCAACAGTGATACCCTCAAAGTAGCTGATACTCAGCTATGCAATGAGTTACAGGTCTGCAATTTTATTATGTTATAGCTGACCCAAAAGTAGCTGAATATCATATTTATACAAAATTCTCTATATGCAATAGTTTTCGAGTTACCAGTGATTTTACTCATTATGGAAGGTATTCAAAAGTCAGAAAGTAGCTATGACTCACTTAGCTATTGGTATAGACACCCAAGTTACTCACCATGTTGTAGCTATGGAAAAAGGTGCTGAATAACATATTTTAACAAAATGCTCTAAATGCAATACTTTTCAAGTTATAAGTGATTTAGTGCATGATTTCATGAATTTTAATACATTAAAAATTATTTAAAAAATTCATAAAAAAAATAATTAAGAGAAGTCTGCAGAAAAAAGGAAAGACATTTTACTCCATATTCTGAATTATAAACAGCTACTTTTGAAAGATGATCTCAATTTTTTTTTTTCACTAATGAGTAGCGTTCGCCTTAATTTTTACTCTTTCTCACTGATACTTGTTATTTAAATGTTGGGTTACCATAATTAGAAGGTCGTTTTCTCAGAGAAATCATGGAAAGTTTGGGGTTGCAATGTTACATTCAAAGATAAACAGCAAGTGCCAATCTTTACTTTTGTAATTACAGAATAAATACATGTATTATTATATATCTTTAGTCACTGTGCAAAATGCATCTGCAAATGAAATTAATGCTCCATTCACACTACAGGTGGTATGTCCCATAGTTAAAAGTTTTTCTCGGCAGGGAAACCGCTCCAGGTCACCCAATTTCGTCCAATTGTTCACACTACAGGCGGAAGGCCACTGATTTGACACGTTTTTTTTTCACTGTCAATAACTGTCAATTGACAGTACTAGAAATGTTGGTCACTGAGAGACAACCTCCATTAACCTCAACTCACCTAAGGTAGCCGTCGAACAAACACGTAGTGAAACGACCAATACCTTAACTCCTCTTATGTCACCGGTTACTTTGAAAGACAACCGGATCACATCCTTATGTACGTGGACCACACCTTCGGTTACCATAGAAAGAAATTCATACGTGCATGCTCACAGTACTGAAATCAGAGGTGGGAATATCAAATATTTTAAAACTTTGGTAGAATTCACAAGGTAATGGACGGTTGGCCACTGACTTGAAAGTCGCATATGGAGATCCGGTGGTGATCCAAGGACATGGACGTTTCACCAAATGAGGGTCACCGCAGGGGGATACCGCCTGTAATGTGAAAGGGGTATAAAGTTTACATTTGAAAATCCTGATTAAGGTTACGTGGGAAATTTGTAATTTTTGTGTCTGTATGGTGACCAGATCAGTCTCTAAATTTAAGGGGATCTTAAAGTTGAACCAAGACCCATCTTCCTATACTTTTTTCAGGAAGATCCAATAAGTAGTATCTGTTTAATCCTGCTAACAAACAAACAGAAAACAGACAAATAGTTATGAGGTCATGAAAATAATGCCTCTTTAGCAGAGGTAAAAGGGTTAAAGCATACTACTACATATATTATTTGGGTCAGTACCAATTACATCTGTAACAAGCACTGGCTGAGAATGGACAAACTATCACATGCAGGTAGTGCTGAAAAAGAAACAAAATGAATATTGCCACAGATGCATCCTTGGTCGTGTTTGAAATCTGAAACAGGGCAAAAAGGGGTTTCGGTCTACTAACACGAGCTGAAAACCATCAGAGATATGAGCAGTGCACTGAGGCGGTCACCCATTCTAAACTTGCGTAGCCCATTGCTGCTTAACTTCAGTGACGAAAAAGATACTCATCATGCTACGCCACAATTAATGAAAGTCTGGAGACAATAAAAAAAAACAACAAAAAGTGATATCTAGCAAAACAGTACTGATTGTGACCATATTCTTGTCTTCTGATTTCGCCCCATTAATTAATTGGCTTTCACTTAATGACCCCACTACAGACTTTCCCTGTCTTTTGTATATAAATCTATGAAATACTTATCAAACATTAGGATAAAAATTCTGGAGTTCCGATCTGGATCCAGATCCAAATCATCTTTGAGGAGAGCTGAGCCACAGATAGAACCCACCTCGTGTGAAAATATGCCCCAGATTGAATATATAGTGTTTTTGACACAAACAGACAGTGGCCAATCCATATAAATAACAAGCTGCACTAATAATCTGATTCCCTATGTGTAAAATGTTTGACTAACAATCTCTAAAAAAATAAGATCTTAGGGTTTCAAGGTTCAAACCCCAAGCCTTCAATTCTGAAGTTCATCACTTTTACCATTTCACCACAAGCATCTGATTCCCTATGTGTAAAATGTTTGACTAACAATCTCTAAAAAAATAAGAGCTTGGGGTTTCAAGGTTCAAACCCCAAGCCTTCAATTCTGAAGTTTAACACTTATACCTTTTCGCCACAAGCATCAATTGTAAGGAAATGTCAAACAGTATTCTGTGATACCATTTAAAAACTACTGTTTGAGTAGAGAATGATATCCCCACCTGACAGAGTGCACTTCTGCACCTCATGTATTTCTTTGGAAATTTACCATCAAAGAACAGAAACAAATACAGTGGAGGTGAGGATGGGTATATAATTACACAGATGTCTCAGCAATCAAGGAACCTTTTCATATAAAATGTGTCAAGGATTGTCTTGTTCTATAATAAATAAAGCCATATATTAAGTTCTTTTGTTATTTTAACTGACACACTTACAAATGAATCCCTTTTAATGTGACGAGCTTGGAACATGTCAAGGGCACTTATTAACGGATTACATAATGCTGTGAAAATAACCCTGTCCCCTGAAAAAATTAATAATGACAAACAACCCTTGTATCTAGCTTTTACAAACACACAAACAACATTGTTACTGAAAAGAAAAATGAACTGTCATTTTCTTTTTTCTTTTGTGAAAAGAAGTCAAGATTCTATTGTAATTTTTGTCAGCCATACAGATGGCTGCCAGAAAGTTTTATCATCAGTCTTTGCAAATACATGGAACACCCTCTGGTCTTTTCTTTATGACAGTGTCCTCTATATAGGAAACTTCATAAATGGCATATGAATCACAAGGTACAATTTTAAAATATGTAGTGATGTATAAATTAACTTTACCAGAGGGTGATAAGGGGTTCTCTCAAAGAAGAGGAATTGGTGGAGATGGATATTTTTATGTGTATTAACTTTAGTTATTTCAAATACTACTCTATTCTCTTCTGTACTTTTATGGCACTTAATCTCTGCCAGGCAGACTCTAAGGAGCAACACCAAAATCCAATTCAAATACACTGTATATATTGTACATAATGGTGAACTAACGCATAGGATGCCCTGTTAGGATTATTAGTTTCCAAAAAAGTAACCCATGTGTACAATCCGTGGTAGTCAGTCATTGGTATTTACAAATGGAATTGATCTGTGTTGGCCTTCTGAAGTAAAAACATATTAAAGGTTTGGAATTTTAAGTATGATTGTTTTCAAATACTTATTATACATTTATTTAATATCACAGCGGATTTGTAGTTATTATTGTCAAAACTGACATTTATCCACAGGGGAAGATACAAACTGCAAATTGTGTTTGTTGATTGCATTCGTGGACATTAACACTAAGGTTTAAAGCAGGCATATAGACTTATGTATTAATTTTTAAACACTACTCTGCAGTCTTGGGTTCAAATTCAGCTCATGACAATATGTGGGATTTGATGAGAGCCTCTCCTGAGATGACCTAATAAATAGGTCACATCTTTCAATGCTAGAATTACGAGCTATAACCGAATGCCCTCCTCTAACTTCAATTACCGATGTAGGTCGACCATGTTCAATCCACCTTATATTGTTATAGAATGCATTTGGTGGGATTCGAACATTTAAGGAGGATGTCTTTGGTGCATTTTGACACAACTCCAAACATGTTTTAAATTTGGGATTGCCTTTTTGAGAATGTTTTAATTACCCCTCATGAGCCACAATAAAATGTAAATGCTGGAGCCAGTGTGGGATGGATATATATGGGGGAGCTCATACTTCAACATCTACTACTCAGATGCGAGGTCTCTTTTCAGAGCTGTAAGGATGAAGCCACCATGTAGAAACCAAATACATACGGATACAACCATAAAAGAAAAGGTGTGGCCTAGCCAATAACGGTTGTAATTGATGTAAATCCCAAATTTAACTTGTAATTAAAGTTGTACTGTAAAATATAATTTTAAATTTGCCTCCCTTTATAAGCCGGAAGAAATAAAAACATTCTGGATAATACCGTTTTTAGCAATTCCATCTTTTTTATTACCTCCGACAAGGAAGTTATGTTTTCGCCTGGGTTTGTTTGTCAGTTTGTGAGTTTGTTTGTGAACAAGATAACTCAAAAACTTATGGACGGATTTTGATAAAATTTTCAGGATAAGTCTGAAAAGGTAAAAGGAAAAAAATTATTAAATTTTCAGAGTGATCCGGATCACCATCTGGATCTACTGGATCCATGAATGTTATTTTTAAAGACAGATAACTCAAGAAGTTACGAATGATTTTTCATAAAATTTTCAAGAAATGTCCTAGATATTGGGAGTGATCTGGATTTCATAAAATTTTCAAGAAATGTCCTAGATTTTGGGAGTGATCTGAATCACTGTCTGGATCATCTGGATCCCGGCTTTTTTTAAAGGAAGTTATAGCCAGATAATTTTAGGGTGGATTTTGATGATAGTCCAGGAATTGAGCTCCCTTGGCGAAGGTCTGCGCTCTCCGAGTGCTCTTGTTTTTATTGTAATACACAGAAATACTATTTATGAGGATTGGGGGCTTGCCCCCATTTTAACCCTGTTGAATGAATTTCATATTTCCTTGAGAATTTCTCGTAATTATCAAATATGGCGGATCCCGTACTGGTAAAGTAAAATTGCCCTCATCTTTAAATAGAAATTTTGGCTAGTTTTTACTTTACCACCGGTACAAGATTTAGGCGATAATATAATTCAACGTTTTTAGCAATTGCATCCTTTTGTTTTTATTGTAATACACAGGAATACCATTCATGGGGGTTGGGGGCTTGTCCCCATTTATAAATTTATTAATTTTATTTCATATTTCCTTGACAATTTCCTGCAATTATCAAATATGGCGGATCCCATACCGGTAAAGTAAAATCGCCCAGAAATTTTAAAATCATTTACAGAAAAGTCAAGGTATAGTGAATCCAATTACAGTGCTCTATGTACAGGAAAGCTTGTGTTCATGCTTGATACTTAGAGTTTGTTCATTCATCTTGTTTATGTCACTGATTTGCCATGTCCATGGATCAACAAAGGTGACACCGTTTGTTCTTTGGACTTTAGACTCTGTGTTGTCAGTGAAATAAGTACTTTACAAGTTTATTTTACAGTACTACTACTACTAATAATAATAATAATAATAGTAATAATAATGATACTACTCATAAAAATTGCCCAGATATAACTAAGTCTTTTCTTGTGGATTCAATTCTCATAATGATGCTGCCAACATTTCAATATGGAAATGCTACGAGTGAGATAAAAAACAATAACCCACCAAAGATCTCACAATACAGATCTTTAATCCAGGTTATATATTTAATGATTTTTTGGCCTTGACATAGGTAAAAAAATTGTTAAAATCAGTTGGGCAATTGGAAAATTATGCTTTTTTTAAAAGACTTAAATAAAATGAAAGATTTGGTTATATATACAGAACTGGCCTTTAATATTGTGGATAGTAGTGTGGATATAGTAGCACAACTGTCATCAACAGTCAATGTTATAAAACACAGCTGTACACTTTCTTAAACTGGTCACTGGGTCAAAGATTAAAGAAGGAGTTTTAGGTCCCTTTTAATAGCTGAGGGTGTATCAAGACAGGCCCTCAATTAATCCCAGATGTTATCATCAGTTAAATTCAAACTCATGACGACAGAGTTGAGAGCCAAGTAACTGACAGACTACTGGGCTACGCATGGATGCCTGTTATATTTTAAAAATACATACAAAATTGAAAATTTTAATTACTTAAATGTAGCTTACCATGTGGGACTTAATGCTGTTCTCGGGTTTCCACACCCGGGGCCAACGTCTTAGAAAAAAAAATCGTTCTTGTTAGCCACCGGATATACTGGTAGTTGTCGTCACGTGATAACTTCTGACCAATCGCCCTACTTTCTCGTTGAAATTTTTTAAAACCTACCCCTCAGCTGTAAACAGCGGGGAGGCAGGGTGGGACTCTCCTAAGTCCCACATGGTAAGCTTGTAGCTTATAAAAGCTACATTTAAGTAATTAAAATTTTCAATTTTATTATGCTACAATAGCTTACCATGTGGGACTTAATGCTGAATTCAACCGCCCGGTGGCAGGATTACAGCTTAGACTGGAAGATATGTCATTTTTTCTAAGATTTGAATTAATATATACAGAATATACAGAAATACCAGTCTGAGTCCCATTTACAGTGCCCCGATCCCGAAGATCGGGCCTGTAACGAGCCAAAAACCTAAGTAAAAGAGAGACAGTGCTAAAACTGTCTAGATGTTTGGTTGTAGGACGGAAGTGCAGCAGTGCTCACTTCGAGGTCTAAGGGTCCCTGAGGGACCTTCACGTGTGACTGACCAACCCAGTGGTTGGGCATCTCATAAAATTTTTAACCCTAAATATGAGATTAATGACAACTAAATAAGTCCTTAATAGAAATTACTTGATAACTAAAAAAATAAAATGACCTTACCTGTAACATCTTGAAGGTAAAGGAATACCTAGATCCTGGGAGAGACTCCTGAAGACTTGGTTGTAGTGAATGTGCCCCCTCCCCCCCCCCCCCCCCCCCCCCACCCCTTTTTTTCTTTCCGAGGACAACTGGTCTGAGGGGAAGGATCTACGACTTGTTGTGCCGCCACTACGGGTCCCAGGTACATATTGTTGTCGGTGTCCGACCAAGTAAGGTCTTTGAGGTAAAAATTTGTAAATGTGTTGTGAGCTTTCCAGTGACAGGCTTGCATGATTTGGTCCACCGACACCCCACCGTAAAAGGCCTTAGAGGCCGCGAAGGCCCGGATGTCGTGCGCTTTAACTTGGACCAAGTCCAAGGCTTGTTGGTCTGCTTGTTTATAACAAAGTACTAGGATGGTTTGTTTCAACCATGAAGAGAGTGTAGCGGGTCTGATGTCTGAGGTATGTCCTTTTTTAAAGGAGATAAAAAGGAGAGAACGAGACCCTCTCAGGTCTTTTGTTCGGTCCAAATAAAACCTCAGGGCCCGCACGGGACACAGGGTCCTGTCTTCTTTAAACTGTCTATCTACAATGGTAGTCAAAGCAGGAATAGTCACCGGAGACACACTTTGAGAACCTTCTCTTGCTAGTTGGTTTTTGGCTATGAAATCAGAAGAAGGGAACAAGGCGACCTTTTCCCATTGGCCTAGATTAGATACTTTGTTTGCGACCCAGGCATGGATTTCGCTGCGGCGTTTGCCCGAGGCCAAAGCTAGCAAGAAAGCAGTTTTGAGGGTAAGATGTTTGAGGTCTGTGTCTTTCATGGGCTCAAATGGTGCTTTTGTGAGCTCGTTGAGGACAACAGAAAGGTTCCACTTGGGTAAATTTCTGGAACTTTTGGGACGACTGGAAAACTAGAGAGTAACCTAGATAGATGAAGGTCTGCATTGTGTGCAATATGTTGGGCCGTTGGGCCCAAAGTGTCAACGATTGCAGTCCTGTAACCATCAATGGTCAAGGGGCGCCTGTTTAGGTCTTGGTACAGGTACATGAAAAAATCTGAGATTTGTTTCACAGATGGAGTGGAGAAATCCACCGAATTTTCTCTGCACCATTTTTCAAATAGGGCCCACTTTGACTTGTAGATGGTCCTTGATGACCGCTGAGGGGCAGCAATTCTCTCTGCCACCTCCACAGAGAAGCCTTGTTCTTGGAGTTGTCCGCTCCTAGACACCAGGCGTAGAGGTTCAGCTGTTGTGGGTTGTTGTGGAACACATACTTGTGGGACTGTTTGAGTAGGGTCGTTGACACTGGGAGTTGTAGTGGGATCTCTGTTGAGAGCTGCACTAGGTCCCAAAACCAGGGCATCCAATGGCATTACTTGATCTTTTGGATCACCTTGTGAAGGAGAGCCGTAGGAGGGTAAGCATAGGCCATGAGGTTGGTCCAGTCTATGTTTAGAGCATCTATGTCCGAGGCCCTTGGGTCTGGGATAGGAGACACGTACAGTGGGAGCTTGTGGTTCAGGTGAGTGGCAAATAAGTCTACATGAGGTGTGAACCACTTCTGGCAGATCTGTTTGAACACCTGTGGGTGCAGAGACCATTCTGTTGACTGCACTTGGTTGGACCTGGACAGTAGGTCGGCCATCACATTCAGGCAACCTGGAATGTGCCTGGCTTTCAATGTTATGTGGTAGTGATGGCACCAGGTCATGATTTTCCACAGGAGAGGGCACATCTCTGCTGAGTGAGTTCCTCCCTGTTTGTTGATGTAGGCTACCACTGTTGAGTTGTCCGTCGCAACTAACACTGTTTGATTCTGGGACTGGTCCTTGAAGTCTCGAAGGGCCAGGGAGACCGCCTTCAATTCCAGGACATTTATGTGTAGCCTTTTTTCCCGATCTGACCACAGACCTTTTGTAGACTTTTGATCTAAGTGAGCGCCCCAACCTTTGTTTGAGGCGTCGGTAAAGAGTTGGATACTGTGGTCTTTGGGATGAAGGTCTGCGCCTTTCATCACGTTTGAGGGATTTTGCCACCAATCTAGGTGGGCTACAATGGCTTCTGTCCAAGGAAGGAGGTTGTCCAGCGACTGAGGATATCTCCAGTGCTCCTTGAGATGAAACTGAAAGGGCCTCATGTGAAGGCGTCCCTCCGGGACCATTTTCTCCGTTGAGGCTAGCAACCCAATTAGAGACATCAAACATCTTGCAGTCAAAACACGTTTTGACTTGAGTTGTAGGATCAAATCCTGAAGTTTGAGCCATCTCTCGTGAGTGGGTCTTACAAGGGCTGAATCTAGGTGGTATTCGTAGCCCACGAACGAAAACACCTGAGTAGGTTTCAGTTCTGATTTTTCCTGGTTGATTATCCAACCCAAGGATTGAGTTAGGTCTACCACTGCCTGTGTGTCCACTTGGGCTTCCTCCTGAGACTGGGACCTGATCAGCCAGTCGTCCAGGTATTGGTGAATTCTGAGTCCTCTTGATAGGGCCATTAGTTTCACTTCCTTTACGATCATCGTAAAGACCTGGGGGGCTGTGGCCAGTCCGAAAGGTAGGGAGGTGAACTGGAACACCTGAGCCTTGTAGCAAAACCTTAGGTATTTCCTTGAGTTTGGATGGATGGGGATGTGTAGGTACGCGTCTGACAGGTCTATCGACGATACCCACTCCCCTGGAACCAGGGAAGTCCTGATGGACTCTGGAGTTTCCATTTTGAACTTTTCTACATGTAGAAAAGTGTTGAGCCTGCTTAAGTCTATGACTGGCCTCCACCTTTGGTGAGGCTTGGGTACTAGGAACAGGCGACTGTAAAACCCGAGAGATTTTACATTTTCCACCCTTTCGATAGCGTTCTTTGACAAGAGAGACTGGATACAAGTGGCCAAGGCTTGATCTTTTTGTTGGGCCTTGTACTCTGACAGGATCAGAGGAAATCTGATCAAGTTTGGCTTTGAACGGAATGGCAGAATGTAGCCATTGGTGATAATGTTTAACACGTTTTGAGAACATTTGTTTGTTAGCCAGTTTCTCTTGAAAGAACGGAGGCGACTTCCTACTGGTGGACTGAGTGAGGCTTTGGAGGAGTCATTGGGAAGGGGGGGTTTCCACACCCCCTTCCCCTATTGTGGGGTCGAAAACGACCCCTAGAGCCTCTGAAGTTGGGTTTTCCCCTTCCCGAGGGAAAGGATTGGTTACTGCTTTGAGAGGTGTTGCCCCCATAGGGGTGTTTCCTGTAGGAGCCTCTTTTCTTGTGGGGGCCACGAAAGGGCTTATTCTGGTAGGGTGCGAAACCCTGAGAATCTTTTGAGGTGCCTTTTTTGAGAAGGAAGTCCTCACCTTCCTTTACGAGTTGAGACTCGAACAAGGAGGAGTCCCAAAAGGACAAGTTCCTAAGTTCTTGACATCTCGTTTCCCCTAGCTGGGGATGTAATAGAGTCATCTCGGCTTCGCGCCTAAGCAAGCCGATATTAGCCATGGAATATAACTCCCTCTGGAGAATATGGGCTAGAGATTTGCTGAGACAGGTGAGGGCCCTGTGTTGAACAAGAACAGTCTTGTTCCAAAAATCCATGTACTCAGCGACTTCCTCATATCTGCGCTTTGCTGCTTTCTCAGGATTGGCACCTTTCTGGATCTGAGATTTAATCTTCTTGACAGTTGACTTAATGCTATGTTGGCACTTTTCCAAGGAAGCATTGCAAGAAGAAGAGGTTTTGGCAAAAGCAGCGGTGAAGTTGAGGGTTGAGATATTTTGTCTAGCCTGATGTTCCAGCTCCTTAAGAACTGGCAGAGGAACTTTGGCTACTGGTGCCCCAGGAGGTCTAGGAGTAATACAGATCTTTGCAAAGTCTGTATTCAACTCCTGAATTTTATCTTGAAAAGTGGGCTGTCCAACCTTGTACCACTTAGAAGTGGATGGAGGAGGCTTTACATATTTGCCCTCAGCTAAATTGGCAGCTTTAAAATCATGGTGAAATTTATCAAAGGCGTCCTTGATAACTGAGCTAAGGGGTAGAATAGAGGAAGGACCTCTAGGTCTGAGCTCTTGACGGCCTTTTTCGTCGTCCAGACCCAACACTGAAGTTGAAGACCTAGGCATAGAGTCCCTGGGGTCAGGGAGAGAGAGAATACGCCTGAAGGTATCTACTTCTTCAGAGTATTGGGAGGGAATGTCAGACAGAGCTACTTCCCTATAATAAGGGGGGTCTGGATCATGTTGTGGGAGGTCTTGATCAGAAGCTGCACCTGAGGGCTGAGCCCTAGAGGGCTTAGAAGACCTGTGTCTGGCAACAGGGGACTGATCTTCCTCTGAAGATGACATATATCTGGACCTGGATTTATGCTTGCTCTTGTCAGAGTGCTTCTTAGGTCTAGTTGAATGGATCCGAGGTTCGTCGGAATCCTCATCCAGTTGGTCCGAGGCAGAGCCCGGCACTACTGTTTGCCTATGGCTTTGTTTTTTTATGAGAGTACGAGGACTCCTTCGGTATAGCCTCAGAAGGGGCAACGTACTGATCCGAGGTAGTTTGGTTAAGTACTAGTCGAGGAGGGAGTGCTGGACCAACGTCAACATCCATTGCCTCGGACTGAGCATTAGTACTGGATCTCGGAGGGGGTAGGTCCAGATGAGCAGCAATGTCACTGGATGGACCAGGTTTTGAAGCATGAGGGTTCAACCTTGGATGTCTTTTTTATTGTCAACTCCTCTCGGAGTGATTGAAATGCTTCCAACATGGATGCCTGGAAGGAACCCATTTGCTGCTGTAAGTGTATATTTAGTGAATCACCCAGGGATTTCTCAATATTTCTTTGAATTTTATTTTGCAAAACTGTACCTGGGGTGGTGGGACAGCCTTGGCTGGGGTCTTTAAAGATAAAGAGCTGAAGGCAAGAGGTTGAGGACGGGGGGTGAGGTAAAGAGGTTATCAGCAGCACTCTCTAGGTCTGCATTGGAACCAGTGAAAGAGTCCCCGTCGCCTTCACCCAAAAGATCTAGTTCATCTTTGGAACTAGTTTCCGCTTTTTGCTTTTTTAAATACCGCTTCCTGTTCTGTATTTTTTGCAATTGTTCATCAGTAAGAGACGTGCAAATTTGGCAGGGGGTTTCAAAGGTGACACAGGGGTCATCTCCCTTGCCAGCCTCCCTACAGGTAGGGCAGTAATTATGATGATCAAAACTGAAGCAAAAATGGCGGCATTTCTGAGCTCTCGGTGTGTCTTTGTTTGCTTGATGGAGAGACATTTTAATGCAATAAAAAGACGTACAATTGGGATTGCCTGAACCGAGAAAAACGCAAAACACGCGAAAGCAAGAAAAATTACTTAACCTGTGAAAATAACAATTTTACAGAATGATCTATGATATATATTAAAGAAAATATCCAAAAATTAGCCTCCTACAATACGTAAAGTCTGAGAAATAAATGAAAATGTCTGTATATTTACAAACTGCTACTAGTCAATCGTGGCCAACAAGAAAGTAGGGCGATTGGTCAGAAGTTATCACGTGACGACAACTACCAGTATATTTTCTAAGACGTTGGCCCCGGGTGTGGCAACCCGAGAACAGCATTAAGTCCCACATGGTAAGCTATTGTAGCGTAATAAAATTGCAAATTTAATAAGTAAATTAAACTTTTATAAGTTAATACCCTATCCAATGGACAATTGCTTTACCGGTCGGCGCGACCAGTCCCGCCAAACATCAGAAAAAGACGTCCTGTATATAATACCGGCAGGACCGGCCAGGAGAATGCATTCGCCAGGTGGCGCATCATACTTCCTCTTCCTGTCTAGACATCGTGACGTCATAGCATTTTTTCGTGTCTAGTCCTAGTAAGACCCCTAGTAAGCTGATAGCGGGGCCGGTTGGGTGGGCCTTGCCTGTCCATTGGATAGGGTATTAACTTATAAAAATTTAATTTACTTATTAGATTTGCAATTTTATTGCGTTAATACATCCTATCCAATGGACAATTGCTGAATAACTACCGCTTGGTAGGCGGGTAAGCAGCTAGGGACTCAAGTGAACTCATAACAAAACAAAATTGTACAGGCTCATTTGACCTAGGGTCAGAGAACCCTGAGAGGTCAAGGTCGGCTACCAACTAACCGGTTAACC
Organism: Sabellastarte sp. h YS-2021; assembly: GCA_964017235.1. Taxonomy (NCBI): domain Eukaryota; kingdom Metazoa; phylum Annelida; class Polychaeta; order Sabellida; family Sabellidae; genus Sabellastarte; species Sabellastarte sp. h YS-2021. The sequence goes on along the minus strand of OZ024929.1, from coordinate 75,328,323 downwards.
GGGAGTCTACCGACGTTGCCCCCCCCCTTTTCTTTCCTTCCCAGGGTTGGTCTGAGGAGGGAAAGAGAGAGAGAGAGAGGGGCTGAGTTCAGTCCCAGAAGAAACTAGATTGGGCCAACTCGGCGCCAACATATCCCCAGACAGGTCATCACTCACGCCACAGGTTTTGATCGGGAATTTTTTAAAACATAATTACCCATTATTATATGAACTTCAGCACATCAATCTACTCTGTTTATATCTTCCAAGGAAGATGGTGTATCCCCAGACGCCGAATACATAACTCAAATTATATTTTCAATCTTCCTGCAATGATAACTCTAAACCTATTTTCAAAGTATTTAAATGATTGATGATTGAATGTCCATTCTAAAATAATAATCCCAAAAGAGCATATCTGTTTCTATATTTGTTGACAAATAAAATATTATTTTTAACTCAACTCATCATACTTTTCAATCTTCCTTCAAAGTATTTAAATGATTGATGATTCAATGTCCATTCTAAAATTCATAATCCCAAAAGCGCATATCTGTTTCTATATTTGTTCACAAATAAAATATTATTTAAAAAAAAATTATTTATATTATTATTTTATTATATTATTTTTAGAATTTGCAAATTGTTTTCAGTTATTCATTTCCTCTATACCTATATATGTGGTCCATATATATGCAACCTAAATATGTGACACAATCTCAGTTCTGACTCCCCTTTGTGTTATATGTAATGAAGCCCACCACCTCCCACCCCCACCCCTCTCCCCTTCTCCACACCTCTCTCACTATTACACAAGATCTGCAACCCCATTGAGTTCTTTGTTTCTCATCTGATATCATTAAATACCTTTGTTTATTTAGTGTCACTCAATATAGCTGGAGGTCCCAGAGGTGGGTGGGGGGAATCCGGGTGGGGGATGCATAAATGGTAAACAAACAATCTATATAAAAGGGGTACTCAAATACAAAAAGAATTGAGAATTTTAAGTATGTGATTATCAACTGAAATGAGTTCATAACTGTAGGAGCTGTGTCAAAATTAACTGAGGCAAGTTGAATAAAACTGGGCTAGTTGAGGGTTAAAAATCCCCTACTTTTACTACATAAGGATATAATTTCATTAATATTGGGACTTAAAGCTCACTTAAAGTGTCCATTTTGTCTACTTGAATATGTTTAACCAGTTTCATTTTAAAAAGTTAAAAACTCAGCAAGCAGAGGTATAACACACAAAAATAAGTTCTTAAAAGACTAAGATAGCCATAACATTATTAATATTCAAAATTTAAATAGACAGGCATTTCCTTTTAAAAATTCAAAGATTTCAGCTCTATAACCCACATAGTTTGACAGTTACTGGGCTTTAAAGTGGCATAATGTCCATAAATTGGGTTTCTGTGGGCATTTTACAATTGTTAAAGAGACCTTAGCAATTAAACAACAGATCTGAAACTTTTTGGGGGACATACATAACAAACAAAAATTATATATAATACAGTTTAAGACTTGTCACACTAAGCATTTCCAAATAACAGGGCAAAATACGGAAAAAATATCCAAAAAGGCACTTGGGCGAGTGTCTATGGCCCTCATACACAGGTTAAATGTCTACTAAAAACCTTGATTTTCGGCATATGTAAAAAGGACATAATAATGCATTCCCAGATGGGATTTCAGCTCCATCAATCACATAGTTTAACAGTCACAGGGCTTAAAGGTGGTTAAAAAGTCCAAATATTGGGTCTCTGTGGGCCTTTTAGAGATCTCGATGTGGCTTTCAAATTAAAGCTTCAGACTTAAAATTTGTTACATACTAAGATTACACATAGAATATGTATCTAATAAAGTTTGAAACTTCTCAGACTTACCATTTCCAAGTTACAGAGCAAAATATGTGAAAAATGTCTTAAAAGGGTCACTCAGGTGGGTGTTTAAGGTCCTCATACACAGGTTAAATGTCTACTTGAAGCCTTGATTTTTGGCACATGTAAAAAGAACATAATAATGTATTCCCAGATGAGATTTCAGCTCTATCAGTCACATAGTTTAACAGTCACAGGCCTTAAAATTGGCAAAAAGTCCAAATACTGGGTCTTTATGGGGCCTTCTAGAGACCTAAATGTGGCCTTCAAATTAAAGCCTCAGACTTAAAATTTGTCACATACTAAGATTACACATAGAATATGCATCTAATACAGTTTGAAACTTCTTAGACTTACCATTTCCAAGTTACAGGGCAAAATATGTGAAAAATGTCTAAAAATGGTCACTCGGGTGGGGATTTATGGTCCTCATACACAGGTTAAATGTCTTCTTAAAGCCTTAATTTTTGGCACATATATAAATAACATACTAATATCTTCCCAGATAGGATTTGAGCTCTATCAGTCACATAGTTTGACAGTCACAGGGCTTAAAAGTAGCAAAAAGTCCAAATATTGGGTCTTTGGGAGCCTTTTAGAGACCTCAATTTGACCTTCAAAATTAAAGCTTCAGACTTAAAATCTGTTACATACTAAGATTACACACAGAATATATATCTAATACAGTTTGAAACTTCTCAGACTTACCATTTCCAAGTTAAGGGAAAAAGATGTGAAAAATGTCTTATAAGGGTCACTCGGGTGGGTGTTTATGGTCCTGATACACAGGTTAACTGTCTATTAAAGGCCTAAATGTTGGGGCACATATAAGAAAACACATAGATATATTCCCAGATGATATTTAACTTAGATGAGAGACATAGTTTGAAAGCTACAGTGCTTGAAAGTGGCAAAAAGTGCATAAATTGGGTCTCTGTGGGCACTTTTGAGACCTTAAGTCGACCCCTTTGGGTAAACCTACAGCCCTAAAATTTTCTACAGACAAGGATTACATATCAAAGTTATACCTAGCGCAGTTTGAGACTCATCAGAATTACCACTTCCAAATTATAGGGCAAAATATGTGAAAAGTATAGCAAAAAATCCCCAAGTGGGGGTATTTATGGGCCTCAAACACAATTTTCTCCTCAACTTAAAGTCGTGATTTTCGGCACATGTACTAAGAACATATTAATGTGTTGTCAGGTAAAATTTCAGCCAGCTGAGCATCATAGTTTGTGACCTACAGGGCTCTAAGTGGCCAAAAGTCCAATTTCTGACCTTAAGGTGGCCATAAGTTCTTTTTTACTGGGAGTTTAAGGTCACCTTAAAATAGGGATCTTCCTTTGGGCACCCTTAACATGTGTACCAAGTTTGAAAAAAAAATATTAATTTGTTTTTGAGTTATCGCGTCCACAAGGAAATTTCTACGGCGGCGGCGGCGGCGGCGGCGGCGGCGGCGGCGGCGGCGGCGGCGGCGGCGGCGCGACGGACCTGAATCCAATATATCCCCGACTTTCGTCTGGGGATATAATAAACTTCCCAAGTCACAGTTTTTCGTTTTTTTTTTTTTAAACATATGTACATTTCACATATTTACACTATGTACATATCTGGCATATTTAAATTATGTACATATTTACATATATATATACAACATCTCCTCACCTCTGGGCCTGGTGGTGCACCTGTTGGGCAGCCACTACAGGTCCCAGGTGGAAAATCTCTGAGTCAGCCCAGGCAACATCCTTCAAATAAAACTGAGTGAAGGTGTTGTGAGATTTCCAGTGGCAGGCTGACAATATCTGCTCTAAGGAGATCCCTGATTGGAAGGCCTTAGAAGCAGCAAAGGCCCTAACATCATGGGCTTTAACCTGATGCAAGGTGAGGGCCTCCTGGTCAGAGAGCTCATAGCACAGAATCACAGTCTGTTTGATCCATGAGGAGATGGTGGCAGGTGAGATGTCTTTGTCAAAACCTTTCTTGAAGGAGACAAAGACCAACTCCTTATTCTGCCTAAGATCTGAGGTCCTGTCCAAGTAGTAGCGCAGGGCTCTAACTGGACATAGGGACCTGTCACCCTTGAGTGACCTATCCAGAGATGGTGCCAGGGCTGAAATGACCACTGGTGCCACACTATCTGGACCCTCTTTAGCCAGCTGATTCTTGGATAGGAAGCTGGGTGAGGGGTACAAGGACACCTTAGACCAGTCTGATTGGTGTCTGATGTTCTTATGTAACCAAGCATGGATCTCACTCCTGCATTTACCAGAACCTAAGGCCAGCAAGAAAACAGTCTTGAAAGTCAGATGTTTCAAGGAGGCCTCTTTTAGGGGTTCAAAGGGGCTTTTGTCAGCTGGTGAAGCACCAGGGAAAGGTTTCAGGAGGGGATGCCCCTCCTGCCCTTGGGTCTGTCTCTATGAAAACTGTCCAGGAGATGAGTGAGATTCTCATCCTTGCTGACATTAATGGTGGAATTGCCCAGTTTGTCAGCAATGGCTGATCTGTAGCCATCAATAGTGCCTGGTTGCAACTTCTTGTCCTGAAACAAGAGCAGGAGGAAGTCAGCAATGGCTTTCAGAGGTGGTGCCCTGAAGTCCACCTGATTACTGAGGCACCACTTTGTAAAAATGGTCCACTTTGCCTCATAGACAGATCTGCTTGATCCTCTTTGAAGAGCCTCAATTCGTGCTGCCACTGCCTCAGAGAAGCCCTGCTGAGGCTCTAGGAGCCAGGCATGTAGATTCAGATTTGACAGGTTCCTGTGAAGACCCTGGTTGAATGGCTGAGACACTAAGTTTGGTATGTTGGGTAGACACAGTGGGATTTGACCGGACATTGCCACTAGATCCCAGAACCAGGGCATGTTGGGCCACCCTGGGGCAATCAGAATTATTCTGTTGGAAGGGTAGTCCTGTAAATTCTCCATCACTTTGCCCAAGATGGCTGCTGGTGGAAAGGCGTATGGGTTGAGGACCTCCCAGGAGAGGCTGAGTGCATCCACTGCCCATGCCTGGGGGTCTGGGACCGGTGACACAAACTGTGGCAGTTTGTTGTAGAACCTGGTGGCAAACAGGTCCACTTGGGGCTGGTGCCACCGGGATCATATAGCTTGGAACACTTCTGGATGATGTGACCACTCTGTTTGAATGGTCTGGCCAAGTCTGGATAGCTTGTCTGCTATCACGTTCAGCCGGCCGGGGATGTGAAGTGCCCTGAGGGTTACCTGCTTTTAGCTCTAACTGATTTATGTGCAACTTGCTTTCTGGTAGGGACCAAGTTCCCCTTGCAGTGTGCTCGTCTAAGTGAGTGCCCCACCCTTCTTTTGATGCGTCTGTAAATATTTGCACAGCATGTTTTAGAGGGTGTAATGGTTGACCTAGTAGCACATTGCTTTCCTCCAGCCACCACCTTAGATCAAGGTGGAGGGAGTTGGGGCCTGGGATCACCTTTTCTACTGACTCTGGTACCCTCCAGTTGTTTTTCAAGTGCCACTGTATGGGCCTCATGTGAAGTCGCCCTAGGTGGACTTGTTTTTCTGTTGCTGTGAGTAGACCTATGAGGGACATGAACTGTCGGACCGGGCATACCGGATCCGACAATATTGATCTGATCTTGTCTGTCAAGGTCTGCCAACATTCTGGTGTTGGTCTGACCTTGCCCTCTTTCAGGTCGAACTGGTAACCTACAAAGTTGAAGACCTGATTGGGAGCCAGGTCTGACTTTTCCTTGTTCACCAGCCAACCTAGTTCCTGACAAAGGGTCACTAAGATTTGTGTATGCTGGACACAAGTGTCGTGGGTAGAGGCTCTCACCAGCCAGTCATCTAGGTACTGGTGGATCCTTATACCCTTCTGAAGTGCCATGAGTTTGACCTCTTTGGCCACCACTGTGAACTCCATGGGAGCTGTGGATAGACCAAAGGGTAGGGCTTTGAACTGGTAGGACCGACCCTAGAGATGAAAACGCATGTATTTCCTGGACTGACTGTGAATTGGTATGTGGAAGTATGCGTCTTTGAAGTCTATGGATGTGACCCACTCCCCTGCCTGTAGGGAGGTTCTTATTGTCTCTGGGGTCTCCATCTTGAACGACTCTTGTGTTCAAAAAGGTGTTCAAGGTGCTCAGGTCCAGGACCAGTCTCCACCGGTTGTTGGGTTTGGGTACCAAAAATAGCGGGTTGTAAAACCCCAGTGAGTTTTGATTTTCTACCAGTTCTACTGCATTCTTGTTTATCAGCTGATACAGTGCCTCTACAAGGAAGGACTGCTTGGCTGAGTTGTGGTAGTTGCTTATTACAGTAGGTGACCTTGTTAAATGGGGTCTGAACAGGAAGGGGAGGGTGTAGCCCTCCCTCAGTGTGGTGACTACCTTTGGACTCGAACCCAGAGCTTCCCATTTCTCCCAACACTGGTGTAAACTTGCCCCTACAGGAGGATCTATAACAGCATGTGGGGCATTGTTGACAAGATTTACAGAACTCAAGTGACCTACACAAGAAACATTTTTCACATATTTTATTTCTGTGTACATTTGACAAAAGGTGGGATTTATGCCTTTCCTTTGTGGCAACCCGGTGACAATATGAGCATTTGCAACATGAGAGTCTACATTCAAATTTAAAGTCACTTTGCTGTTCCCGGCTACCACTGGTCCTGGGTTCAAGTCTCCCTGACCGGTAACATGTACAGAGTTCTTCTGACCGGTCACAGAATTTACACAGTGATTGTCATTTATGAGACTTGAACCCCTTGGCCGGCTTCTGGGAGAATGTTGAGGCTTTGCCACGACCCTTCCTGGCTTGTTGCTTGTCTTTAATCTGTTTCCAAGCCGGGAGGTTAGATTTCCTGTCGTGGTGGCCAGTCAAATTGTCACTTGCAGGGTAGGGTTGAAGCGATTCTGATGTCGGTGTGATGTACCAGACGAACACCTCTCCTCACTCTTACTGATTTCCTCTTCAGCCTTGGAAATAAGCTGATCCGGCAACAGTGTGTTGAGATGTACTGTAGACGTTCTTAAGGCATTTACAGTATCTTGTTTCACCCCAGCGTGTAGGTAGTCCAAATAACTATCTCTGCGAGCCAGAGTGAAGTTAGCCATGTTAATAAAAACGCCCTTGGATAAATCCTGCATGGTTCTGGCCATGGCCTGTGAGATTGACCGGTTGAAAATGGTCAAGTATTCCAGTTCATTAACAGCTTGTTTCATCTTCTCTGATGCCCTTACTGTCCAGACGTAGGGTTTTGAGCTGAGTGGCCATTGAGTCTTGAACCCTAGTCAAACACCTTGATAAACCAGCAGCCTGGTTGCACATTATTGTCTGTTCCCTTGGTGCTCTCTCCCAGCACCTGAGCAGATCTTGACTGAAGGCCCGGGAGGGTGGGGCAGTAGGTAAGTTTCTTCGTGCCACCCTGCTGAAGGAATGGTTGAGTTTGGCAGCGTCCGGTGACCAGGTGCGTACTGTTGAACTCTCACTGTTCTTCTCAGCATGCATCCCGTACCATCTTGAAGGTCTGGGAGTTTTAACAAACTGGTCCCTGAGGAGGCCTGTGTTGTCGGTGTTCCTGGTGGGATACCCTTCTGTGATTGTGAGGTTGAGAGTAGACATTTTCCAGCACAACCAGTCGTCCACAGGGAGTTTTACAGAGACTTTACCGGTAGGCTGTACACGTGCACCGGCAAAGGGGTTGTCATCTGCAGCAGAGGACACAGTTTCAAACTCAGGAATCTTGTGCCAATTCATAAAGCTTCTCACGCCTCTCATAGTCTCTCTATAATTGGCCTCCTCAGTAGGTTCCTGGTCAGTCTCATCCCTGGTGACATCCCTGTCCGGCACGACTGTTTGCCTATGGCTTTGTTTTTTTTATGAGAGTACGAGGACTCCTTCGGTATAGCCTCAGAAGGGGCAACGTACTGATCCGAGGTAGTTTGGTTAAGTACTAGTCGAGGAGGGAGTGCTGGACCAACGTCAACATCCATTGCCTCGGACTGAGCATTAGTACTGGATCTCGGAGGGGGTAGGTCCAGATGAGCAGCAATGTCACTGGATGGACCAGGTTTTGAAGCATGAGACGAGGGTTCAACCTTGGATGTCTTTTTTATTGTCAACTCCTCTCGGAGTGATTGAAATGCTTCCAACATGGATGCCTGGAAGGAACCCATTTGCTGCTGTAAGTGTATATTTAGTGAATCACCCAGGGATTTCTCAATATTTCTTTGAATTTTATTTTGCAAAACTGTACCTGGGGTGGTGGGACAGCCTTGGCTGGGGTCTTTAAAGATAAAGAGCTGAAGGCAAGAGGTTGAGGACGGGGGGTGAGGTAAAGAGGTTATCAGCAGCACTCTCTAGGTCTGCATTGGAACCAGTGAAAGAGTCCCCGTCGCCTTCACCCAAGAGATCTAGTTCATCTTTGGAACTAGTTTCCGCTTTTTGCTTTTTTAAATACCGCTTCCTGTTCTGTATTTTTTGCAATTGTTCATCAGTAAGAGCCGTGCAAATTTGGCAGGGGGTTTCAAAGGTGACACAGGGGTCATCTCCCTTGCCAGCCTCCCTACAGGTAGGGCAGTAATTATGATGATCAAAACTGAAGCAAAAATGGCGGCATTTCTGAGCTCTCGGTGTGTCTTTGTTTGCTTGATGGAGAGACATTTTAACGCAATAAAAAGACGTACAATTGGGATTGCCTGAACCGAGAAAAACGCAAAACACGCGAAAGCAAGAAAAATTACTTAACCTGTGAACATAACAATTTTACAGAATGATCTATGATATATATTAAAGAAAATATCCAAAAATTAGCCTCCTACAATACGTAAAGTCTGAGAAATAAATGAAAATGTCTGTATATTTACAAACTGCTACTAGTCAATCGTGGCCAACAAGAAAGTAGGGCGATTGGTCAGAAGTTATCACGTGACGACAACTACCAGTATATTTTCTAAGACGTTGGCCCCGGGTGTGGCAACCCGAGAACAGCATTAAGTCCCACATGGTAAGCTATTGTAGCGTAATAAAATTGCAAATTTAATAAGTAAATTAAACTTTTATAAGTTAATACCCTATCCAATGGACAATTGCTTTACCGGTCGGCGCGACCAGTCCCGCCAAACATCAGAAAAAGACGTCCTGTATATAATACCGGCAGGACCGGCCAGGAGAATGCATTCGCCAGGTGGCGCATCGTACTTCCTCTTCCTGTCTAGACATCGTGACGTCATAGCATTTTTTCGTGTCTAGTCCTAGTAAGACCCCTAGTAAGCTGATAGCGGGGCCGGTTGGGTGGGCCTTGCCTGTCCATTGGATAGGGTATTAACTTATAAAAATTTAATTTACTTATTAGATTTGCAATTTTATTGCGTTAATACATCCTATCCAATGGACAATTGCTGAATAACTACCGCTTGGTAGGCGGGTAAGCAGCTAGGGACTCAAGTGAACTCATAACAAAACAAAATTGTACAGGCTCATTTGACCTAGGGTCAGAGAACCCTGAGAGGTCAAGGTCGGCTACCAACTAACCGGTTAACCGGGAGTCTACCGACGTTGCCCCCCCCCTTTTCTTTCCTTCCCAGGGTTGGTCTGAGGAGGGAAAGAGAGAGAGAGAGAGGGGCTGAGTTCAGTCCCAGAAGAAATAAACTTCCTAAGTCACAGTTTTTCGTTTTTTTTTTTAAACATATGTACATTTCACATATTTACACTATGTACATATCTGGCATATTTAAATTATGTACATATTTACATATATATATACAACATCTCCTCACCTCTGGGCCTGGTGGTGCACCTGTTGGGCAGCCACTACAGGTCCCAGGTGGAAAATCTCTGAGTCAGCCCAGGCAACATCCTTCAAATAAAACTGAGTGAAGGTGTTGTGAGATTTCCAGTGGCAGGCTGACAATATCTGCTCTAAGGAGATCCCTGATTGGAAGGCCTTAGAAGCAGCAAAGGCCCTAACATCATGGGCTTTAACCTGATGCAAGGTGAGGGCCTCCTGGTCAGAGAGCTCATAGCACAGAATCACAGTCTGTTTGATCCATGAGGAGATGGTGGCAGGTGAGATGTCTTTGTCAAAACCTTTCTTGAAGGAGACAAAGACCAACTCCTTATTCTGCCTAAGATCTGAGGTCCTGTCCAAGTAGTAGCGCAGGGCTCTAACTGGACATAGGGACCTGTCACCCTTGAGTGACCTATCCAGAGATGGTGCCAGGGCTGAAATGACCACTGGTGCCACACTATCTGGATCCTCTTTAGCCAGCTGATTCTTGGATAGGAAGCTGGGTGAGGGGTACAAGGACACCTTAGACCAGTCTGATTGGTGTCTGATGTTCTTATGTAACCAAGCATGGATCTCACTCCTGCATTTACCAGAACCTAAGGCCAGCAAGAAAACAATCTTGAAAGTCAGATGTTTCAAGGAGGCCTCTTTTAGGGGTTCAAAGGGGCTTTTGTCAGCTGGTGAAGCACCAGGGAAAGGTTCCAGGAGGGGATGCCCCTCCTGCCCTTGGGTCTGTCTCTATGAAAACTGTCCAGGAGATGAGTGAGATTCTCATCCTTGCTGACATTAATGGTGGAATTGCCCAGTTTGTCAGCAATGGCTGATCTGTAGCCATCAATAGTGCCTGGTTGCAACTTCTTGTCCTGAAACAAGAGCAGGAGGAAGTCAGCAATGGCTTTCAGAGGTAGTGCCCTGAAGTCCTGAGATTCATCTTTGCTGATATTGACTGTTGTATTACCTAGTTTATCAGCAATGGCAGACCTGTATCCATCAATGGTGCTGGGCTGTAACTTCTTGTCCTCAAAGAGGTACATTAGGAAGTCAGCCACCGACTTTACAGGTGGTGATCTGAAGTCCACCTGATTACTGAGGCACCACTTTGTAAAAATGGTCCACTTTGCCTCATAGACAGATCTGCTTGATCCTCTTTGAAGAGCCTCAATTCGTGCTGCCACTGCCTCAGAGAAGCCCTGCTGAGGCTCTAGGAGCCAGGCATGTAGATTCAGATTTGACAGGTTCCTGTGAAGAACCTGGTTGAATGGCTGAGACACTAAGTTTGGTATGTTGGGTAGACACAGTGGGATTTGACCGGACATTGCCACTAGATCCCAGAACCAGGGCATGTTGGGCCACCCTGGGGCAATCAGAATTATTCTGTTGGAAGGGTAGTCCTGTAAATTCTCCATCACTTTGCCCAAGATGGCTGCTGGTGGAAAGGCGTATGGGTTGAGGACCTCCCAGGAGAGGCTGAGTGCATCCACTGCCCATGCCTGGGGGTCTGGGACCGGTGACACAAACTGTGGCAGTTTGTTGTAGAACCTGGTGGCAAACAGGTCCACTTGGGGCTGGTGCCACCGGGATCATATAGCTTGGAACACTTCTGGATGATGTGACCACTCTGTTTGAATGGTCTGGCCAAGTCTGGATAGCTTGTCTGCTATCACGTTCAGCCGGCCGGGGATGTGAAGTGCCCTGAGGGTTACCTGCTTTTAGCTCTAACTGATTTATGTGCAACTTGCTTTCTGGTAGGGACCAAGTTCCCCTTGCAGTGTGCTCGTCTAAGTGAGTGCCCCACCCTTCTTTTGATGCGTCTGTAAATATTTGCACAGCATGTTTTAGAGGGTGTAATGGTTGACCTAGTAGCACATTGCTTTCCTCCAGCCACCACCTTAGATCAAGGTGGAGGGAGTTGGGGCCTGGGATCACCTTTTCTACTGACTCTGGTACCCTCCAGTTGTTTTTCAAGTGCCACTGTATGGGCCTCATGTGAAGTCGCCCTAGGTGGACTTGTTTTTCTGTTGCTGTGAGTAGACCTATGAGGGACATGAACTGTCGGACCGGGCATACCGGATCCGACAATATTGATCTGATCTTGTCTGTCAAGGTCTGCCAACATTCTGGTGTTGGTCTGACCTTGCCCTCTTTCAGGTCGAACTGGTAACCTACAAAGTTGAAGACCTGATTGGTAGAGTCGTGGGTAGAGGCTCTCACCAGCCAGTCATCTAGGTACTGGTGGATCCTTATACCCTTCTGAAGTGCCATGAGTTTGACCTCTTTGGCCACCACTGTGAACTCCATGGGAGCTGTGGATAGACCAAAGGGTAGGGCTTTGAACTGGTAGGACCGACCCTAGAGATGAAAACGCATGTATTTCCTGGACTGACTGTGAATTGGTATGTGGAAGTATGCGTCTTTGAAGTCTATGGATGTGACCCACTCCCCTGCCTGTAGGGAGGTTCTTATTGTCTCTGGGGTCTCCATCTTGAACGACTCTTGTGTTAAAAAAGGTGTTCAAGGTGCTCAGGTCCAGGACCAGTCTCCACCGGTTGTTGGGTTTGGGTACCAAAAATAGCGGGTTGTAAAACCCCAGTGAGTTTTGATTTTCTACCAGTTCTACTGCATTCTTGTTTATCAGCTGATACAGTGCCTCTACAAGGAAGGACTGCTTGGCTGAGTTGTGGTAGTTGCTTATTACAGTAGGTGACCTTGTTAAATGGGGTCTGAACAGGAAGGGGAGGGTGTAGCCCTCCCTCAGTGTGGTGACTACCTTTGGACTCGAACCCAGAGCTTCCCATTTCTCCCAACACTGGTGTAAACTTGCCCCTACAGGAGGATCTATAACAGCATGTGGGACATTGTTGACAAGATTTACAGAACTCAAGTGACCTACACAAGAAACATTTTTCACATATTTTATTTCTGTGTACATTTGACAAAAGGTGGGATTTATGCCTTTCCTTTGTGGCAACCCGGTGACAATATGAGCATTTGCAACATGAGAGTCTACATTCAAATTTAAAGTCACTTTGCTGTTCCCGGCTACCACTGGTCCTGGGTTCAAGTCTCCCTGACCGGTAACATGTACAGAGTTCTTCTGACCGGTCACAGAATTTACACAGTGATTGTCATTTATGAGACTTGAACCCCTTGGCCGGCTTCTGGGAGAATATTGAGGCTTTGCCACGACCCTTCCTGGCTTGTTGCTTGTCTTTAATCTGTTTCCAAGCCGGGAGGTTAGATTTCCTGTCGTGGTGGCCAGTCAAATTGTCACTTGCAGGGTAGGGTTGAAGCGATTCTGATGTCGGTGTGATGTACCAGACGAACACCTCTCCTCACTCTTACTGATTTCCTCTTCAGCCTTGGAAATAAGCTGATCCGGCAACAGTGTGTTGAGATGTACTGTAGACGTTCTTAAGGCATTTACAGTATCTTGTTTCACCCCAGCGTGTAGGTAGTCCAAATAACTATCTCTGCGAGCCAGAGTGAAGTTAGCCATGTTAATAAAAACGCCCTTGGATAAATCCTGCATGGTTCTGGCCATGGCCTGTGAGATTGACTGGTTGAAAATGGTCAAGTATTCCAGTTCATTAACAGCTTGTTTCATCTTCTCTGATGCCCTTACTGTCCAGACGTAGGGTTTTGAGCTGAGTGGCCATTGAGTCTTGAACCCTAGTCAAACACCTTGATAAACCAGCAGCCTGGTTGCACATTATTGTCTGTTCCCTTGGTGCTCTCTCCCAGCACCTGAGCAGATCTTGACTGAAGGCCCGGGAGGGTGGGGCAGTAGGTAAGTTTCTTCGTGCCACCCTGCTGAAGGAATGGTTGAGTTTGGCAGCGTCCGGTGACCAGGTGCGTACTGTTGAACTCTCACTGTTCTTCTCAGCATGCATCCCGTACCATCTTGAAGGTCTGGGAGTTTTAACAAACTGGTCCCTGAGGAGGCCTGTGTTGTCGGTGTTCCTGGTGGGATACCCTTCTGTGATTGTGAGGTTGAGAGTAGACATTTTCCAGCACAACCAGTCGTCCACAGGGAGTTTTACAGAGACTTTACCGGTAGGCTGTACACGTGCACCGGCAAAGGGGTTGTCATCTGCAGCAGAGGACACAGTTTCAAACTCAGGAATCTTGTGCCAATTCATAAAGCTTCTCACGCCTCTCATAGTCTCTCTATAATTGGCCTCCTCAGTAGGTTCCTGGTCAGTCTCATCCCTGGTGACATCCCTGTCCGGTGACCGGTCCCGGTGGATCTCATCATCCAGGGAACCGGTAACACTGAGCTGGTCAGCTTCACTGTCAGATGCTGCACTCAGATCTACTTCACAGGTGGACTGACCATCAGGGACTGAACCGGGGGCCTGAACAGGCTGGGTTGCTGTCCCAGCACCGGGAGCCTCAAGAGGCTGGGTGGCTGTCTGCATCTCATCTGTACTGCTTCCCCGGTGGCCTGATCAAGGCAGGGACCGGAATTCACTGCAGTTTGACTGCTGGTGGTGGCACCAGGGTCAAAAAATGGCTTCTGGCTGGTAGTCACATCTGAAGCTGGTTTCACAACCGGTACTGTGAAAGTCTTGGCCAACAGCATCGCCTCCAGCCGGGAGAACCTCTCTGCCCATTTATCATCTAGCTGTTTCAAATCATCAGCTGAAAGTCTGCTACTGGAAAACTTCTTTTTGCTGGCAGAGGGCTTGGGAGACTCACTACGTTTCATCTTCTTGGCAGTCGTAGGGGTTGACTGAGGCTGTGAAGCCTTGACCTTCTCTACCTTACCAAGCACACTCGCGTGTGCAGGGTCCGCGCGAGTGGGAGCAGAGGAGGACGCTGTCGCCTTCTTGTCTCTTCGCTCTCTGTAGGTGGGTGTTGATAACTGCTGAATCTGCTGAGGGGTAAACCCCTTACAGACAGCACATTCTTTCTTGAGGACGCAAGGGTCGTCACCCACCCCCTTATCTCGACAACGTGCACACTTGGAGTGGGAGTCAAACCCAGCCATAGCGTGACCGCATGAACCTCGTATTTGTCCTGGAGAAGACATAGTCGTAGATAATACTGTAGAACTTCTTAAACGGTGAAATAAAATGGATGTATTCGGGGTAGAATAAAAAATTCGCTTGTCATAAAAACACGTCTTCACTCTCCACGCGCCAAACAAAAAAGATGCTATGACGTCACGATGTCTAGACAGGAAGAGGAAGTATGATGCGCCACCTGGCGACCCTTCTGGTCGGTCCTGCCGGTATTATATACAGGACGTCTTTTTCTGATGTTTGGCGGGCCGGTCGCGCCGACCGGTAAAGCAATTGTCCATTGGATAGGATGTATTAACGCAATAAAACTTTAGTTTCACTTAAACCATACTTGATTTTTTTTTTTAATGCAAATGATTTCATGTAAAAGAAGGCTTAATTGTCTTTCAGTCTACATGTGTGAGCTGTAAAGTAATCCAAGACAGGAGTAGTGCACTAGAATTAATGAAAGTCTGGTGACAAAAACAAACTCGAGGATCGCTCGCAAAAAAAGAGAGAATGTTTTTGCATAGCAAAAACAAAGCATCCCGAAAAGGATATAAAGGTGAGTGCTAAAGTATTAAGAAAATGCTTCGTTTCTAGCCTT
Source organism: Sabellastarte sp. h YS-2021 (assembly GCA_964017235.1). Lineage (NCBI taxonomy): Eukaryota > Metazoa > Annelida > Polychaeta > Sabellida > Sabellidae > Sabellastarte > Sabellastarte sp. h YS-2021. Next base: position 75,313,077 of record OZ024929.1, on the reverse strand, counting down.
ATACTGTTGTGGCAACCAAAGTCAGCGCAGTCTGCTCTACCTAGCACGGTTTTCAAGATATAAGCATTTTTGTGTTTTGCAAAAAATTCAAAAATTAAAAATGTCCGCTATATTTGGCGAGACAAAGCAGAGATACCCAGCAGGTCAAAAATTTTGTTGAGTTCGCTCCATATAGCACGGTTTTCGAGATACAAGCATTTTTGTGTTTTGCAAAAACTTTGAAAATTCAAAATGGCCACCATTTTTGGGGAGACAAAATTTTTTGTCAAGACCACTGCCACGGTGTGTATCTCCCGCAGTGTGGTAACACTCTCGCCTCCCACCTCTGAGGCCGGGGTTCGATCCCCGTGATAGCCTTAAGTGGGAAAGCTGGTAGTTGCTTGCCGTTGATCTGCAGTTTACAGTACACAACCCTAGCGAACTCTATGTACTGGTTTCCTCTGCCCTTCCAACTACCCGTCGTGATATGACCTGTACAGTGTTGAAACCGACGTAAAACTCCAAATAAATAAATCATTTTCGTGTGTGAAAGCTCTTCCAAAAGTAGGTGAATGAGTTATTTGAGAAAAATTGGCTATCTGCAATACTATTAAGAGATAATTCACATTTACTCATTTTGAGTAGGTGAATAATTAGCTATGGGTCTGAAACTTCACCAAGTGAAAGCTCTCCCAAAAGTAGGTGAATGAATTATTTGAGAAAAATAGGCTATCTGCAATACTTTGAGAGATAATTTGCATTTACTCATTTTGAGTAGGTGAATAATTAGCTATGGGTCTGAAACTTCACCATGTGAAAGCTCTCCCACAAGTAGATGAATGAGTATTTGATAAAAATTGGGTATCCGCAATACTTTTAAGAGATAATTCGACTTTACTCATTTTGAGTAGGTGAGTAATTATCTACGGGTCTGAAACTTCACCATGTGAAAGCTCTCCCAAAAGTACATGAATGAGTTATTTGATAAAAATTGGGTATCTGCAATAGTTTTACAGATAATTAGCATTTACTCATTTTGAGTAGGTGAGTAATTAGCTACGGGTCTGAAACTTCACCAAGTGAAAGCTCTCCCAAAAGTAGGTGAATGATTTATTTGAGAAAAATTGGCTATCTGCAATAGTTTTAGAGATAATTAGCATTTACTCATTTTGAGTAGGTGAATAATTAGCTACGGGTCTGAAACTTCACCAAGTGAAAGCTCTTTGGGATAGCTGCTCTGCAGAGATACCCTGAAGATCAAAAATTTCGTCGAAACTGCTCTATGTAGCACGGTTTTTCGAGATATTAGCATTTTTGTGTTTTGCAATTTTTGCGCAAAAATTCGAAAATTCAAAATGGCCGCCATTTTTGGCAAGATAAATTTTTTTTGAAAATTGGCATTGCTACTCTGCAGAGATAACCTGTGGGTCAAAAATTTCGTCGAAATCACTCTATCTAGCATGGTTTTCGAGATATAGGCATTTTTATGTTTTGCAATTTTGCGAAAAATTCAAAAATTCAAAATGGCCGCCATTTTTTGCGAGAAATTTTTTTTTTGAAAATTGGCATGGCTACTCTGCAGAGATACCCTGTGGGTCAAAAATTTTGTTGAAATCGCTCTATCTAGCAGGGTTTTTGAGATATAAGAATTTTTATGTTTTGCAATTTTTGCGAAAAATTTGAAAATTCAAAATGGCCACCATTTTTGGCAAGACAAAATTTTTTTGAAAATAGGCATGGCTACTCTGCACAGATACCCTGTGGGTCAAAAATTTCGTCGAAATCGCTCTATCTAGTACGGTTTTCGAGATATAAGCATTTTTATGTTTTGCAATTTTTGCGAAAAATTCGAAAATTCAAAATGGCCACCATTTTGGGCGAGACAAAAATTTTTAAAAAATTGGGATAACTACTCCGCAGAGATACCCCGCAGGTCAAAAATTTCGTCGAAATCGCTCTATCTAGCACGGTTTTCGAGATATAAGCATTTTTGTGTTTTCCTTATTTGGAAAATTCATGATGATTAATTAATCATTAATTACTCGGCCATTTCTTTACCAATCAATGCCAAAATCTAATGATTTCCAGATTTTAATAGAATGAATGTATTTGCCAAGTTTCAGGTGAATTAATAAAATTCCTTTCAAGTTATCATCCGGACAAGCTTCCCCATCGAAAAAAGACATTTTTGGTCATGTGACCTCTCTGATTGGTTGAAATGTCAATGCAGCATATTCAAAAAAATTCCCCAAGGCTACTGCCTAAACCTGCCAAATTTGAAAAGAATCCGCCTAATGGTTACAGAGTTATAAGGAAAACAAAATGCGGAGCCGGCGGAGCCTGAAGGTCTCCTATACACAAACAGCAAGGGACGCTTAATTCCGAGTCAGATACATCCCATACCTGCTGTAGAACTCAGTACTCTATGTGTAACATAGCCCACTGCTGTTCAACTTTAGTGATGAGACGGGTACTCATCAAGCTCCACCAGAATTCATGAAAACCTGGTGACAATAAAAAAAAACAAGAGGAGAGTGCCCGTGAACGGGCACTGTGTCAGCTGACTGAATGTTTTTGATTTGTGATGGTGATAATGAGAGGAAAGCATAATTATCAGGCAAAGGGCTGTACAGAAATACAGTAAATGGTAACTGAACACATGTTCGAAAGATATTCCGAAGCTGACAGAAGAAAACGACAAAAAAGTTGTGCCCTGCAAATGGTATTATGAAATAAAGTAACAAGGTAATTGTTTAAGGGTAAAAAGTAGGTTAAAAATATTTAAAGAAATACTATAAATGCAATATCCTCGTTCCACCATGAAGAAGGGGTCCAAAGGTCAAATCTGACCATACCAAAAGATTCCCAGCCAAAGAATTTAGGATGGTTTACCATCCCAAACCTCTCGGACCAATAATAAGTGAGTTATAGGCACTTTTTAAGTTTGGCTATCCTTGTTTGACCTTGAAGGAGGGGGTCCAAGGTCAAATCCGACCACACAAAAAAATTCCCAGCCCATGATTTCCTGTAGCTTGTTTACCATCCCAAACTTGTAGGACCAATAATAAGCGAGTTCTAAGCAATTGTAAGTTTGACTATCCTCAACTGCCCTTGAAGGAGGGGTCCCAGGTCAAATCTGACCACACCAAAAGAATCCCAGCCCATGATTTCCTATATGTTGGTTTACCATCCCAAACCTCCAAGACCAATAATACGCGAGTTATAAGCACTTTAAGTTTGGCTATCTTCGTTTGACCTGGAAGGAGGGGGTCTAAGGTCAAATCCGACCACACAAAAAAATTCCCAGCCCATGATTTCCTGTAGCTTGTTTACCATCCCAAACTTGTAGGACCAATAATAAGCGAGTTTTAAGCAATTGTAAGTTTGGCTATCCTCAACTGCCCTTGAAGGAGGGGTCCCAGGTCAAATCCGACCACACCAAAAGATTCCCAGCCCATGATTTTCTATAGCTTGGTTTTCCATTCGAAACCTCTAGGACCAATAATAAGTGAGTTATAAGCACTTTTAAGTTTGGCTATCCTCATTTGACCTTGAAGGAGGGGTCCAAGGTGAAATCCGACCACACCAAAAAATTCCCAGCTCATGATTTTCTATAGGTTGGTTTTCATTCCAACCTCTGGGACCAATAATAAGCGAGTTATAAGCACTTTTATGTTTGGCTATCCTCATTTGACCTTGAAGGAGGGTTCCAAGGTCAAATCGGACCATATTAACAGATTCCCAGCCCATGATTTCCTACAGGTTGGATACAATGATTTACTCAACAGTGAGAACCTGAAAGAAGCTATTGCTCAGCTATCCCATGACATAGAGGTCTGCAATTTCACTATGTTATAGCTGACCAAAACGTCTGTGAATAACATATTTAACAAAATACTCTAAATGTAATAATTTTCAAGTTACAACTGATTTACTCAAGAGTGAGAACCTCAAAGTAACTATTACTCAGCTATGCAATGAGCTACATGTCTGAATTTTTGCTCTGTTATAGCTGACCTAAAAGTAGCTGAACAACATATTTAAGCAAAATACTGTAAATGCAATAGTTTTCAAGTTACAACTGATTTACTCAATAGTGAGAACCAGAAAATAGCTATTGCTCCGCTATGCCATGAGCTATAGGTCTGTAATTTCACTATGTTATAGCTAACCCAAAAGTAGGTGAACAATATATTTTAACAAAATACTCCAAATGCAATATTTTTCAAGTTATAGCTGATTTACTCAACAGTCAGTGCCTGAGAACAGCTATTGCTCAGTTGTGCCATGAGCTACAGGTCTGTAATTTCACTATGTTATAGCTGACCCAAAAGTAGCTGAATAACATATTTGCACAAATTTCTGTAAAAGCAATAGTTTTCCAATTACAACTGATTTACTCAACAGTGAGAACTTCAAAGTAGCTATTACTCAGCTATGCAATGAGCCACAGGTCTGGAACTTCACTATGTTATAGCTGACCCCAAAATAGGTGAATAAAATATTGAAACAAAATACTCTAAATGCAATAGTTTTCAAGTTATAAGTGATTTACTCAACAGTGATAACCTAAAAGTAGCTATTACTCAGCTATGCCATGAGCTACAGGTCTGAAATTTTACTATGTTATAGCTGACCCAAAAGTAGCTGAATAACATATTTATACTAAATTCTCTAAATGCAATAGTTTTCAAATTACAAGTGATTTACTCAACATTGAGAACTTCAAAGTAGCTATTACTCAGCTATGCAATGAGTCACGGGTCTGGAACTTCACTATGTTATAGCTGACCCCAAAATAGGTGAATAACATATTGAAACAAAATACTGTAAATGCAATAATTTCCAAGTTATAAGCGATTTACTCAATAGTGATGACCTAAAAGTAGCTATTACTCAGCTATGCCATGAGCTACAGGTCTGAAATTTTACTATGTTATAGTTGACCCAAAAGTAGCTGAATAACATATTTATACTAAATTCTCTAAATGCAATAGTTTTCCAATTACAACTGATTTACTCAATAGTGAGAACCTCAAAGTAGTTGTTACTCAGCTATGCAATGAGCTACAGGTCTGAAATTTCACTATGTTATAGCTGACCCAAAAGTAGGTGAACAACATATTAAAGCAAAATACTGTAAATGCAATAGTTTTCAAGTTACAACTGATTTACTCAATAGTGATGACCTAAAAGTAGCTATTACTCAGCTATGCCATGAGCTACAGGTCTGAAATTTTACTATGTTATAGCTGACCCAAAAGTAGGTGAACAACATATTTAAGCAAAATACTGTAAATGCAATAGTTTTCAAGTTACAACTGATTTACTCAATAGTGATGACCTAAAAGTAGCTATTACTCAGCTATGCCATGAGCTACAGGTCTGTAATTTCACTATGTTATAGCTGACCCAAAAGTAGCTGAATAACATATTTATACGAAATTCTCTAAATGCAATAGTTTTCCAATTACAACTGATTTACTCAATAGTGAGAACTTCAAAGTAGCTATTACTCAGCTATGCAATGAGCCACAGATCTGAAACTTCACTATGTTATAGCTGATCCCAAAATAGGTGAATAACATATTGAAACAAAATACTCTAAATGCAATAGTTTCCAAGTTATAAGCGATTTACTCAACAGTGATAACCTAAAAGTAGCTATTACTCAGCTATGCCATGAGCTACAGGTCTGAAATTTTACTATGTTATAGCTGACCCAAAAGTAGGTGAACAACATATTTAAGCAAAATACTGTAAATGCAATAGTTTTCAAGTTACAACTGATTTACTCAATAGTGATGACCTAAAAGTAGCTATTACTCAGCTATGCCATGAGCTACAGGTCTGAAATTTTACTATGTTATAGCTGACCCAAAAGTAGGTGAACAACATATTTAAGCAAAATACTGTAAATGCAATAGTTTTCAAGTTACAACTGATTTACTCAATAGTGATAACCTAAAAGTAGCTATTACTCAGCTATACCATGAGCTACAGGTCTGAAATTTTACTATGTTATAGCTGACCCAAAAGTAGGTGAACAACATATTTAAGCAAAATACTGTAAATGCAATAGTTTTCAAGTTACAACTGATTTACTCAATAGTGATGACCTAAAAGTAGGTATTACTCAGCTATGCCATGAGTTACAGGTCTGAAATTTTACTATGTTATAGTTGACCCAAAAGTAGCTGAATAACATATTTATACTAAATTCTCTAAATGCAATAGTTTTCCAATTACAACTGATTTACTCAACAGTGATAACCTAAAAGTAGCTATTACTCAGCTATGCCATGAGCTACAGGTCTGAAATTTTACTATGTTATAGCTGACCCAAAAGTAGGTGAACAACATATTTAAGCAAAATACTGTAAATGCAATAGTTTTCAAGTTACAACTGATTTACTCAATAGTGATGACCTAAAAGTAGCTATTACTCAGCTATGCCATGAGCTACAGGTCTGAAATTTTACTATGTTATAGCTGACCCAAAAGTAGGTGAACAACATATTTAAGCAAAATACTGTAAATGCAATAGTTTTCAAGTTACAACTGATTTACTCAATAGTGATGACCTAAAAGTAGCTATTACTCAGCTATGCCATGAGCTACAGGTCTGAAATTTTACTATGTTATAGTTGACCCAAAAGTAGCTGAATAACATATTTATACTAAATTCTCTAAATGCAATAATTTTCCAATTACAACTGATTTACTCAATAGTGAGAACCTCAAAGTAGTTATTACTCAGCTATGCAATGAGCTACAGGTCTGAAATTGCACTATGTTATAGCTGACCCAAAAGTAGGTGAACAACATATTAAAGCAAAATACTGTAAATGCAATAGTTTTCAAGTTACAACTGATTTACTCAATAGTGATGACCTAAAAGTAGCTATTACTCAGCTATGCCATGAGCTACAGGTCTGAAATTTTACTATGTTATAGCTGACCCAAAAGTAGGTGAACAACATATTTAAGCAAAATACTGTAAATGCAATAGTTTTCAAGTTACAACTGATTTACTCAATAGTGATGACCTAAAAGTAGCTATTACTCAGCTATGCCATGAGCTACAGGTCTGAAATTTTACTATGTTATAGCTGACCCAAAAGTAGCTGAATAACATATTTATACGAAATTCTCTAAATGCAATAGTTTTCCAATTACAACTGATTTACTCAATAGTGAGAACTTCAAAGTAGCTATTACTCAGCTATGCAATGAGCCACAGATCTGAAACTTCACTATGTTATAGCTGATCCCAAAATAGGTGAATAACATATTGAAACAAAATACTCTAAATGCAATAGTTTCCAAGTTATAAGCGATTTACTCAACAGTGATAACCTAAAAGTAGCTATTACTCAGCTATGCCATGAGCTACAGGTCTGAAATTTTACTATGTTATAGCTGACCCAAAAGTAGCTGAATAACATATTTATACGAAATTCTCTAAATGCAATAGTTTTGAAGTTATAAGCAATTTACTCAACAGTGATAACGTAAAAGTAGCTATTACTCAGCTATGCCATGAGCTACAGGTCTAAAATTTTACTATGTTATAGCTGACCCAAAAGTAGCTGAATAACATATTTATACGAAATTCTCTAAATGCAATAGTTTTTAAGTTACAAGTGATTCTACTCATGATGGAAGTTACTGAAAAGCCCAAAAGTAGCTATTACTCACTTAGCTATTGAGACAGGCACCCAACTTACTCACCATATTGTAGCTATGAAAAAAGTAGCTGAATAACATATTTTAACAAAATGCTCTAGATGCAACAGTTTTCAAGTTATAAATGATTTTGTGCATGATTTCATGAATGTTAATGCATTAAAAATTATTAAAAAAATTTATTAAAAAAAAAGTAAGAGAGATCCAGGTCTCATACTCACACAAGAGAATCTACCTCTGGCCTAGTACATATATGCAAGATATGAGAGAAATCCCTGCAATAGTCACTGAGAAAATTGTGATAAAAAGTTGAAATTTTCACACTTTTGGTGGGGGTACCCCCCTTGTAATGTCTCTAGCAAACAGACGAACAGACAGATTTGCATGCCTTGAACAATTTTTCATCCTCGATAGATAAGGTATCTTTTAAAAAAAACAGCACGTCTCTAGGCCTTGTAGTTTTGGAGGAGAAGTTGTTCACGCGGACGCGTACGTGTACGCCCACGCCGCAGAGTGACGACATAATGCCAGCTGACTGACAAGTCAGCTGACATAACAACAAAAAAGCGATCTCTAGAAGCGTGAGCCTCACTAGACCTCATACTTAAAAATCATTATATAACAAGACACTCAAGATGGTTGACATGCTGAAACTGTAGTTACAATTACTTCAATATTTCAACTCTTTTAACATACTAAATGGTAATATTAGATTTCCTTAAGACTGACATTCAACCAACCACATTCTCTTAGATGCATGTAGGCGTTGATAAGCACTTTTAATAAGTTTTCTAATCTCTAGTCCTCCTGTTACACCTGTTTCAGAAAAATATTGCCTGGTTAAAAAGACTTGCAACTGCTGTCAAAACATCACTGTGTGTGGTCTTTGAAAACAACCAGTTAAGTTCTTTATGAAAGAGTTTATGTTGTAACAAAATTTCATATTAGTCATGAGAAAAAAAATATATTCTCAAGGTAAAGCAATGGAAAAAAGTAGGACCGAAATTGTAAAAAGTTGACTCCATGAAAGAGAAGATTTTGTAACAAAAAAATTCATATTAGTCATAAGATACAAATAAATATTCTCAAGGTAAAGCAACTAGAAAGTAGGACAGATTTAACGTTTGCAAAGGGGCAAACAACTGTTTTGTTTTATCATTATACTTATGAATTCTGAAACTTAAACCATACTTGATTTCTTTTAATGCAAATGATTTCATGTAAAAGAAGGCTGAAACATCTTTCAGTCTACTTGTGTGAGCTGCAAAGCCATCCGAGACAGGAGTAATGCACTAGAATTAATGAAAATCTGGTGACAAAAACAAATTCTGAGTCAGATACATCCCATACACGCTGTAGAACTCAGTATTCTATGTGTAAGATAGCCCATTGCTGTTTAACTTTAGTGATGCCAAATCTTCTTGATTGGACTTTCTACCAGTAGAAACTCCAATGGGACTTTCTACCAAGTTTATGTTGGTAGAAACTCCAATTGGACTTTCTACCAGTAGAATTTGAAATTCTACCAGATTGGACTTTCTACCAAAAAGAAGAGGTCATGGGAAATTAATAAAATTTGACAATTATAAAATGAAACATTGAAAACAATAGGAATTTACAATAGGAAAACGTCCCGAATGACATATACAGAAAAAATATATCACGAATGAAGATAACAATATTATACGAGTGCGTAGCACGAGTATTATATTGTTAATCTTCATGAGTGATATATTTTTTCTGTATATGTCTGATGAGGGATGTTTTACTTTTATTATCCACCATTTTGTGTGATTTATGGGTCAAATAATATGAATATTTAATGAGAAAACGTGAAACAGACTGTCAAAAAGGATGAGCAACACTGAATATAAAACTTCAATCTTTACCTTGCAATATCTCAGTCATTTCTGCATGGATATTTATGCAACATACATGAGCAGAAGCGCTAGAATAACACCTTTTTAATGATATATTATACATATTTTTAAGTTACATACTTTCCGAGATATTGTTGAAAAACCGGAAGTTAATCACACTCAATATCCATAGTACCGGGGCGCCGGTGTATACAAAAAAAATACATCCCGGTCTGTATTTCCCCGTATTTAGGGCAAATACGTCGCGTGGTGGATAATAAAATTACTTTAAGGTATATATAATAACAGTGTGACTGTAACTTGAAAATATCTTTAGTTAAAAGTTTTGACAGCATAGTCTGACACTGCCTGACATATAGCCTCAGTGAGGTTTCACAAGATTTCTCGAAGATTTGTCTGTTAAATACAGAGAAATCTAACTTTACTTTTGCAATACTGGATTCAGTTAACATATATGTTAAAATATGACTTTACTTTTGAACCAATTAATGCTAATGTCATAGTCTTAAAATAGTTTTGACAGGTTAGAACAGTATTCAGTTACTGTTCAATCGGCTGACATTCTCAAATATCATTAAATCAAGAGCAATTCTGTGGTCTCTTTTCATGCAATGAATATTCAGCCACACTAGTGTACTCAAACTTTATTAGGTAGAAGACATTCAGTTTATTGGCCTAATTTTAGTGAAGATTTGACTTAAAACCTCTACAACACATCCATTTTTTCCTGAATGTTTAATGTCAATAGCTTGAATAATAGGTGTTATCACTTTATCATTGCACCAGATAATCTTTTTCTTATGTTCACATAATATTAAATTATTACTTTTTCTGGCTTACTTACTATTTATTGGTCTATTTTGTAAAAGAGACAGACAGTGACTGAATTTCTCAAGCATTTGACAAAGTTGAGGCTTACATCCATTTCAACACTCTACAGCAACATTAGTAGAGACTCTCAGTACATGCCATATGTTGCCAAAAGCTGGACTCAAACTCACAACCACTTAACATACATAAGAGTGAAGTGATTAAATGACAAACATGTTTACCACTTGGCAACCCAGTCCAATTAAAATGTTTGAAAGTTCCAAATGCAAAATACTACTACATTTAATTAGCTAAATAATATTATGTAAAACCTTTGACAACAAATATGATGTTTAATGTTGCAAATAACCGATTGTAAGAGAACTTCTTCCATAAGTAGGTAGGTTAAGGCAGAATATCAACTCGATAAATTGTGGGGACTTCCCTGCTACAAGAACTCGTCTGAGGCTTCTTGATAATCTTTTTCTAGCAATTGGCACAAAGCTGTGGAATGGTCTCCCTCCAAAACTCAAATTACAGAACTCAATAGGCTCATTTAAACAAGAACTATATAAATTGTATTACCCTGACAGTTTAAAACACAAATTTCGTGAGAAGTTATTTGGCCATGGGAATCGGCCAATGAATATTTTTCATTCTTGTTTAAGAATGGGATGTAGAAAACTTAATGCACACCTAAGAAACAACCTCCATGTCATTGACCACGAATCTTGCAGATGTGGGTACGCAACAGAGAATATACAGCATTTCGTTTTTGCTAGCCCATTGTATGACACTATATGCACAAGCTTAATACTGTTCAGGCTACAATTAATGTAGAGGTATCAACTGAATTGTTATTATTTGGTAGTTACAACTTAAGTGTAGAACAAAACCTGATTATTATCTCCCGCCTGCGGCCGAAGTCAGGAGGTTAAAAAACGCCTTCCGTACACGCGTGCGTGTGTGTGCGTCCGTTCATCACGTTTTTACAGAAACCTTAATATATCATTCATTTATAAAAATATCTGTCTGTGCAAAATTTTGGCCTCATTTTGAAAAACAAAATGGCCGCCCTAGCTAATTGTTTGAAAATCATAAAGGTGCTCTAAATCTTGAAATATTCCAGCTAGCTTCATCAAATTTGCACAGAAGCTATATGGTTAGAAAAGCTAGCCTGATAGTAATTTTGGCCTAGTTCAAAAACAAAATGGCTGCTATATCACATGTTTAATGTCAAATGGGGTTATCCTATTAAAAAGGCCTTATATCTCCCCTAATATTGCTCCTAGAGGTTCGGAATGTGAAAACAACTTGTAGGAAGTGATGGCCTGGAAATTTTTTCCAGGTGTTGAATTTGACCTTTGACCCCTGCTTCAAGGTTGAACGTTCTTATTTCTCCCTTATTATTAATGGTGTGGCTTCAGAATTTAAAGACAGACCATGAAAACTGAAGGCTGTGTGGGGAGATTATAAAACACCTTCCATACGTGCGTCTGTTTTTTGCGTCCGTCCGTGTGTCTATTTGTCACGTTTTAACATAAACCTTTAACATCTCATTCATTTATAAAGATATCTTCACCAAATTTGCAGGCAATGTTTAGGGCTATAAAAACCTGTCTGTGCAAAATTTTGGCCTCATTTTGAAAAACAAAATGGCTGCCATAACCAATCATAAAGGTGCTCTAAATCTTGAAATATTCCAGCTAGCTTTATCAAATTTGCACAAAAGATATATGGCTACAAAAGCTAGCCTGATAGTAATTTTGGCCTAGTTCTAAAAACAAAATGGCTGCCATATCACATTTTAAATCTCAAACGGGGCTATCCTATTAAAAAGGCTTTATATCTCCCCTAATATTGCTCCTTGAGGTTCGAAATGTGAAAACAACTTGTAGGAAGTCATTGCCTGGGAATCTTTTCCAGGTGTTGCGTTTGACCTTTGACCCCTGCTTCAACGTCCTTATTTCTCCCTTATTATTGGTGCTATGGCTTCAGAATGTAAAGACAGAGCATGAAAAGGCCTGGCCTGGAAATATTTTGCCTGAGAAATATTTTGGCCTTATTTTGAAAAACAAAATGGCCGCCATAGCCAATTATTTCAAAATCCTTAAGATGCTCTAAAACTTGATACATTGCAGCCAAATTTGCACAAAAAATATATGGCAAGGAAAGTTAGCCTGATGGTAATTTGGCCTAGTTTCAAAAACAAAAGGCTGTCATATCACGTGTTTAATGTTAAATCAGATTATCCTATTAAAAAGGCCTTATATCTCCCTTATCATTGCTACTAGGGGTTCCAAATGTGAAAACAACTAAAAGGAAGTCATGTGCTGAGACTTTTCCAAATGCTGACTTTTACCCTTGACCCCTTCTTCAATGTCAAGTTGGGTTATCTTACTAAAAAGGCCTTATACCTCCTTTAGTTCCCCATTATTACTGATTCTAAGGCGGGAGATAACTGCTGCGGCAGTGGCCTTGTTATAGATGCAGTCCATTTATTTCTCAACAAATCTAGGCGATTCTTGAACGGTAAATGCCACCAGCTAACCAGTTCTGTGCTCATTCATTTCAACCATTTCAACCATCACATCATGTTATACTTGTAATTATTTTATTTAGCAAAAGGACTTAATATAATTGTACCTTTACGATTGTCCAACTGCAAATGAAATATGCTTAAATAAAAAAATAAACAAATATGTTAAAGTTTGAGTTTATTCATACAGTGACATCCCACAGTGGTGTATTTATTGCTGATCATAGTTATTCTGATGTGGGATAAACACAGGCTGTTGCTGTGGGTTGGTTAAACTAGAAAACCTGTTTCTTAATTTAAGGGGGATTTAAAGCTTTGGGGACAGTGAAACAGCAAAGTTTTTGTTATTGTGCAAAAATGCAAATAGAAATCCAAGTCTTTATGAATTTGAAAGTGTTAACTACAAAATCAACACACCACACTGGCTGCAGGAATGCTGCATACCATCTCTGCGGTAGTGAACTCCAATGTAAACCCTCCTAGTAACAGCAGCGTAACTGTATCAATAAGTATAGTCTGTGTGGTACTTGCCAGGTTATTTACTCTCAACTATATTTGACACAAGCATTGAGGATTTTGAATGCTCTTCAATGTTTCACCTTTGGGCTTAGACAGGGAAAAAGAAAGTGTGCTTTAGTTGATATTGTTGACCTAATTTATAATATCAATGCACAATACATAACATTACACAAAACTTTACCTCATGTACACATATTTCTGTAAAAAAAAAAATTTTTAAAAATGGTAGTGATATTTTATACAATGAAAATTTCAAATCAATTTTCCCTGAACTTTGTAAATGGTGAAAAATTACCCTACCTATGAGAAGGATAAGTGAAAATAGACACAATCCTATACAAGATAGAAAAGTGCACTGTCAACATGTTTTCAAAAACAGCCCTTTTCGTTGGGTAAAAACAGACATAAACTCTGTCGACTACTCCTTCAAAATATCTGACACCCCATAGCAAAGATTAAAAAAAATAATACAAAGGGAAAAACAGACCACATGTTGATTAACACCAAGGAAATACTTGTGAAGCTTTTTCTGAAAAGAAATTATCAAAAGCTAGAAGTTGAAATTTGTGCCACCAGTTTTTGGCACGCAACAGAAACACAAAAAGCAAAAGACGTAAGGAAAGAAGCAAATAGAAAAACTGTCTTATGGAAAGTCTGTTTTGCTTAAAATAAAAGCAAACTCAAATGTCAATGTTCTGAAGAGGCACTTAAAGCACTTCATGTGTTTTCATGTGACAGAAAAAAAGGTTACAAAACAAAAACTACATCTCAACCAATGAACCTCCATGTTACCGAAGATTGTTACTAGAAGTATTTTGTAATTTGAATGTTTTCACATTCCATTATACCAATTTTTCATCCATCATTAAATAAAATTATATAAATATTTCCAAAATTATAAATTACAGATCAATCAAGAACACAAAAACATAACAAAATGTGGGCACATTTGGATAATAAGCACAATTCATGTTCGATGTATGTTATTTTTGTCAGATTCTCTAAGACTACTAACAAAATAAAGTCATCCATTTCACTGATAATTAATATAACTAGCTGGCTTATATTACCAGAAAAAATCCAACAAAAGAGGTGCTTAATAGAATAGAAACATTTATATAGTGCAAAATTGATACGGCATCCTCTAATGTGCTCAGATCAAAAAGGGGAAGTCCAGGGACATATAAAGTCGAGATCCAAATTAGCGTCCACCAGGGAGAAGTACTATCATCATGGTGGAGGATATGCTAGCCTAAACAAATAGGTTTTTAGCTGGCTTTGGAAATCTGTTATAGTGTGCTGTGATTGAACTGATTGTGGGAGTCTGTTTCATTCAGTGGGGGAAGCCATTGCAAAACCTCGCCTACCAATGGGCCTTTCTAGGATGAACTGAGGAAAGAGATAGTCGATTTCCACAAGTTAGGCTACTGGTTTCGATCAAGAATGATAAGTATGTAGGTTGGGAGAATTTGATGGCCTTGAAACTAATTAGATTATATCTAAACAAAATTGTATTGTATTTTGTGTATTTATACTCAGCGCAATATCTCCATATACTACAGGACTCAAAGCGCTATTAAACCCATCTGGCTGCACAGGTACAGCCCCAACTCACAAGTAACTAACATTCCCCTAACTGGAAGATAGAGGCTCAAGGATGACCATTTATCAACGGCCTTGAGGTTCTTTAGCCTGCCACTGGGGACAGGACCCAATGACAGAGGACCACCATTTTAAGTGGTCATCTGAGCCACAATGTATCTGCCTGTACCTGGGTTTGAACCCACGTCCTCTTAGTTCCAAGACAATTGTGCTACCTGCTTGGCCACAGTGGCAGATGCTTATGTAATGGGGAGCAAGTTTTTGTTTTTGAAGAAAAGCAGTGACATGGCTAGTTCTATCAAGTCTAAAACAATTCTGCAAAGGGCATCTTGAATCTTTTGGAGTTTAGCCACATTGTATTCACTTACGGCATCGAGTAGGGAGTTTAACAGTAGTCAAGTCGACTGCTGATTACTGAGTTTGCAAACAAGGCTGCAATCTCTACAATAAGGAATTTGTGGATGCGTCTTAGGTCCTTGAGGTGATAGTAACAGGCACAACAAACCTTGGTTATGTGGATGGTAAAGGTGTTGCCAGAGTCAAAAGTAACACCTAGGTTCTTGACTCTATTAGTAGGGGAGATAGAATTTCCAAGGACTTTGGGTTGGAAATTTTGGATGAGGGTCTCTCTGGCTTGTCTATCACCAATGTTAATGAATTCTGTTTTCTCTAGATTGAGTTTCTATTTCACACCATCCATCCACTTTTGAAAAAACAGGTGAGACACTCAGTGAGCTCAGCAAAACTGGAATCAAAGTTCCTAGGGTCAAGTGCTAGATATATTTGGGTGTCATCTGCATATAGATGGTGGGTGACATTGAAATTGGAAATGATATTACTAAGGGGGGTAGTGTAAACGTAAAAAAGGAGGGGACCCAGGACAGAGCCCTGGGGTACCCCACAGGGGAGTGAAAAGGCATCTGAAAAGCTATTACCTATTTTAACCTTCTGTTTGAAAGATAGGATTGGACCACAATTTTACTATATGACAATGCACAAAGCATGAAGGGAACATAGCAATCAAAAACAGCGTCAGAGATGCCCATACCCCACAGCACGGGGAAATATTTTTCAATAGCATTAGTGTTTAAGCAGAAAAAACATTAAAGAGAGAGAAAATGTGTCTAAAGATGAAGTATTACTACAAGACATTCCAATAGCAAGATGACTCGATTAATCAGTATACTAAAAACAAGAGGAGAGTGCCCGTGAACGGGCACTGTGTCAGCTGACTGAATGTTTTTGATTTGTGATGGTGATAATGAGAGGAAAGCATAATTATCAGGGAAAGGGCTGTACAGAAATACAGTTGTTCGAAAGATATTCCGAAGCTGACAGAAGAAAAGGACAAAAAAGCTGTGCCCTGCAAATGGTATTATGAAATAAAGTAACAAGGTAATTGTTTAAGTGTAAAAAGTAGGTTAAAAATATTTAAAGAAATACTATAAATGCAATATCCTCATTCGACCATGAAGAAGGGATCCAAAGGTCAAATCTGACCATACCAAAAGATTCCCAGCCAAAGAATTTAGGATGGTTTACCATCCCAAACCTCTCGGACCAATAATAAGTGAGTCATAGGCACTTTTTAAGTTTGGCTATCCTTGTTTGACCTTGATGGACGGGTCTAAGGTCAAATCCGACCACACAAAAAATTCCCAGCCCATGATTTCCTGTAGCTTGTTTACCATCCCAAACCTGTAGGACCAATAATAAGCGAGTTATAAGCAATTGTAAGTTTGGCTATCCTCAATTGACCTTGAAGGAGGGGTCCCAGGTCAAATCTGACCACACCAAAAGAATCCCAGCCCATGATTTCCTATATGTTGGTTTACCATCCCAAACCTCCAAGACCAATAATACGCGAGTTATAAGCACTTTAAGTTTGACTATCTTCGTTTGACCTGGAAGGAGGGGTCTAAGGTGAAATCCGACCACACCAAAAGATTCCCAGCCCATGATTTTCTATAGGTTGGTTTTCCATTCCAAACCTCTAGCACCAATAATAAGCGAGTTATAAGCACTTTTAAGTTTGGCTATCCTCATTTGACCTTGAAGGAGGGGTCCAAGGTGAAATCCGACCACACCAAAAAATTCCCAGCTCATGATTTTCTATAGGTTGGTTTTCATTCCAAACCTCTAGGACCAATAATAAGCGAGTTATAAGCACTTTTATGTTTGGCTATCCTCATTTGACCTTGAAGGAGGGTTCCAAGGTCAAATCGGACCATATTAACAGATTCCCAGCCCATGATTTCCTACAGGTTGGATACAATGATTTACTCAACAGTGAGAACCTGAAAGAAGCTATTGCTCAGCTATGCCATGACATAGAGGTCTGCAATTTCACTATGTTATAGCTGACCAAAACGTCTGTGAATAACATATTTAACAAAATACTCTAAATGTAATAGTTTTAAAGTTACAACTGATTTACTCAAGAGTGAGAACCTCAAAGTAACTATTACTCAGCTATGCAATGAGCTACATGTCTGAATTTTTGCTCTGTTATAGCTGACCTAAAAGTAGGTGAACAACATATTTAAGCAAAATACTGTAAATGCAATAGTTTTCAAGTTACAACTGATTTACTCAATAGTGAGAACCTGAAAATAGCTATTGCTCCGCTATGCCATGAGCTATAGGTCTGTAATATTATAGCTAACCCAAAAGCTAACCCAAAAGTAGGTGAACAATATATTTTAACAAAATACTCCAAATGCAATATTTTTCAAGTTACAGCCGATTTACTCAACAGTCAGTGCCTGAGAATAGCTATTGCTCAGTTGTGCCATGACCTACAGGTCTGTAATTTCACTATGTTATAGCTGACCCAAAAGTAGCTGAATAACATATTTGCACAAATTTCTGTAAAGGCAATAGTTTTCCAATTACAACTGATTTACTCAACAGTGAGAACTTCAAAGTAGCTATTACTCAGCTATGCAATGAGCCACAGGTCTGGAACTTCACTATGTTATAGCTGACCCCAAAATAGGTGAATAACATATTGCAACAAAATACTCTAAATGCAATAGTTTCCAAGTTATAAGTGATTTACTCAACAGTGATAACCTCAAAGTAGCTATTACTCAGCTATGCCATGAGCTACAGGTCTGAAATTTTACTATGTTATAGCTGACACAAAAGTAGCTGAATAACATATTTATACTAAATTCTCTAAATGCAATAGTTTTCAAATTATAAGTGATTTACTCAACATTGAGAACTTCAAAGTAGCTATTACTCAGCTATGCAATGAGTCACAGGTCTGGAACTTCACTATGTTATAGCTGACCCCAAAATAGGTGAATAACATATTGAAACAAAATACTCTAAATGCAATAATTTCCAAGTTATAAGCGATTTACTCAACAGTGATAACCTCAAAGTAGCTATTACTCAGCTATGCCATGAGCTACAGGTCTGAAATTTTACTATGTTATAGCTGACCCAAAAGTAGGTGAACAACATATTTAAGCAAAATACTGTACATGCAATAGTTTTCAAGTAACAACTGATTTACTCAATAGTGATGACCTAAAAGTAGCTGTTACTCAGCTATGCCATGAGCTACAGGTCTGAAATTTTACTATGTTATAGCTGACCCAAAAGTAGCTGAATAACATATTTAGATTAAATTCTCTAAATGCAATAGTTTTGCAATTACAACTGATTTACTCAATAGTGAGAACCTCAAAGTAGTTATTACTCAGCTATGCAATGAGCTACAGGTCTGAAATTTTACTATGTTATAGCTGACCCAAAAGTAGGTGAACAACATATTTAAGCAAAATACTGTAAATGCAATAGTTTTGAAGTTACAACTGATTTACTCAATAGTGATGACCTAAAAGTAGCTATTACTCAGCTATGCCATGAGCTACAGGTCTGAAATTTTATTATGTTATAGCTGGCCCAAAAGTAGCTGAATAACATATTTATACGAAATTCTCTAAATGCAATAGGTTTTAAGTTACAAGTGATTTACTCAATAGTGAGAACTTCAAAGTAGCTATTACTCAGCTATGCAATGAGCCACAGATCTGAAACTTCACTATGTTATAGCTGATCCCAAAATAGGTGAATAACATATTGAAACAAAATACTGTAAATGCAATAGTTTCCAAGTTATAAGCGATTTACTCAACAGTGATAACCTAAAAGTAGCTATTACTCAGCTATGCCATGAGCTACAGGTCTGAAATTTTACTATGTTATAGCTGACCCAAAAGTAGCTGAATAACATATTTATACGAAATTCTCTAAATGCAATAGTTTTGAAGTTATAAGCGATTTACTCAACAGTGATAACCTAAAAGTAGCTATTACTCAGCTATGCCATGAGCTACAGGTCTGAAATTTTACTATGTTATAGCTGACCCAAAAGTAGCTGAATAACATATTTATACGAAATTCTGTAAATGCAATAGTTTTTAAGTTACAAGTGATTTTACTCATGATGGAAGTTACTGAAAAGCCCAAAAGTAGCTATTACTCACTTAGCTATTGAGACAGGCACCCAACTTACTCACCATATTGTAGCTATGAAAAAAGTAGCTGAATAACATATTTTAACAAAATGCTGTAAATGCAACACTTTTGAAGTTATAAATGATTTTGTGCATGATTTCATGAATTTTAATGCATTAAAAATTATTAAAAAAATTTATTAAAAAAAAAGTAAGACAGATCCAGGTCTCATACTCACACAAGAGAATCTACCTCTGGCCTAGTACATATATGCAAGATATGAGAGAAATCCCTGCAATAGTCACTGAGAAAATTGTGATTAAGTGTTGAAATTTTCACACTTTTGGTGGGGGTACCCCCCTTGTAATGTCTCTAGCAAACAGACGAACAGACAGATTTGCATGCCTTGAACAATTTTTCATCCTCGATAGATAAGGTATCTTTTAAAAAAAACAGCACGTCTCTAGGCCTTGTAGTTTTGGAGAAGAAGTTGTTCACGCGGACGCGTATGCGGACTCGTACGCGGACGCGTACGCCCACGCCGCAGAGTGACGACATAATGTCAGCTGACTGACAAGTCAGCTGACATAATTATGAAGCTGTAAAATTTAATTGAATTATGGCTCTCGCTATAATTAGCACAATTATGTAAAATTACATGTAACAATCAGTTATAGCAATTATGTTTGTGATTTATAAGAGAAATATGTTTCAACTATGTCAGGTGAACAGAGCAGGGCCAAGGTTAAAGGTTACATTATAATTTAGTATACCTACACTCCTCAACCAATGACCCATCCAAGAATAAACTTTCTACACCTTACAGTTTCTCAGATATGACCTAGACAAGATTTTAAAAGGTCAAGGTCACTACAGCAAGGTCAAAGGTCAGATCAAGGCCATTCCACGATGTTGCAACCTACATCCGCTAACCAATGTCCCTACCAAGTATCAACTTCCTACACCTTATTTTCTCAGACATAGCCCAGGCAAGATTTTCAACTCAAGGTCACTACAGCCAGGTCAAAGTTCAAATCAAGGTCACATCAAGATGTTGCACACCTACACCCCCAACAAATGTCCGTACCAAAAATTGACATCTTACATCTCCCTTTTTCCGAGATATAGCCCGGTCAAGCTATTTTCCCTTTGCCCAGTCTGCTGACCCACCCATCCAGATGTCATGGGTAAAAACATTCCTCCCTTAACATTCTGCCCTAAAGTGTGTGGTAAAAAGCATGTGAAATTCACCACTGGATGTTGCAGTTAAATTAAATTTTCAATACTGGTATCAAATCTTTAACCCCTGAGCTACCAATCATGATAGACTTAATCAATGTGTTGAAAGTGATGTAAACCCAAATGAAGTAATCAATCCATACTGATAAGAAAACTTAATATCATTTCTTAGTGTAAAAATTATCATCATGACACAACAACTTTACCAATATGCCAGATTTTCTATAATTGTATAATACATTGAATAGTTATCGTAACTTTCATAAGACATTGCAAGAAAACTTAAAATCATCAATTTTATCTACACATAAGTGTAATACTGCATGTTATAAATAAAGGGTTTTGGTGTTTGACGGTTGCTATTATTAGTTAATTGCAGAATTTTACTGAGTTATTTTCTTGTACATTACACTGAAATTGACACTTTAATATAACTACAGTATTCATAAAAGTGGTTAGCAAAAAGATCAGAGAAAACTAGAAAAAGGACGCATCTGTGGCCAGATGCTGGATGTATCCACCGACAAAGGCCAACTAACATAGTTTAGAAGATAAAAAGCATTTTTCGTTAATAAGCAAGCTGAAAGCACTTTTAAGTTTGGCTACCCTTATTTGACCCTGTACCAGGGTCCAAGGTGAAGTCTGACCACATCAAAAGATTCGCAGCCCATGATTTCCTATAAGTCGTTTTCACATTGCAACCCTCTAGGACCAATAATAAGCAGGAGGGGCCCAAGGTCAAATCTGACCACATGAAAAGATTTGCAGCCCATGACTTCCTATAAGTTGTTTTCATATTAATGAGTTATTTGAGAAATACTGGCTATCTGCAATACTTGTAGAGATAATTCGCATTTACTCATTTGAGTAGGTGAATAATTAGCTACGGGTCTGAAACTTCACCAAGTGAAAGCTCTCTCAAAAGTAGGTGAATGAGTTATTTGAGAAAAATTGGCTACCTACAATACTTTTAGAGATAATTCGAATTTACTCATTTTCAGTAGGTGAGTAATTACCTACGGGTGTGGAACTTCACCATGTGAAAGCTCTCCCAAAAGTAGATGAATGAGTTATTTGATAAAAATTGGATATCTGCAATACTTTTAGAGATAATTAGTATTTACTCATTTTGAGTAGGTGAATAATTAGCTACTGGTCTGAAACTTCACCAAGTGAAAGGTCTCCCAAAAGTAGGTGAAGGAGTTATTTGACAAAAATTGGCTATCTGGAATACTTTTAGAGATAATTTGCATTTACTCATTTTCAGTAGGTGAGTAATTACCTACGGGTCTGAAACTTCACCAAGTGAAAGCTCTCCCAAAAGTAGGTGAATGAGTTATTTGAGAAAAATTGGCTATCTGCAATACTTTTAGAGATAATTCGCATTTACTCATTTTGAGTAGGTGAATAATTAGCTACAGGTCTGAAACTTCACCAAGTGAAAGGTCTCCCCAAAGTAGGTGAAGGAGTTATTTGACAAAAATTGGCTATCTGGAATACTTTTAGAGATAATTTGCATTTACTCATTTTGAGTAGGTGAATAATTAGCTATGGGTCTGAAACTTCACCATGTGAAAGCTCTCCCAAAAGTAGATGAATGAGTTATTTGATAAAAATTGGATATCTGCAATACTTTTAGAGATAATTAGCATTTACTCATTTTGAGTAGGTGAATAATTAGCTAGAGGTCTAAAACTTTAGCAAGTGAAAGCTCTCCCAAAAGTAGGTGAAGGAGTTATTTGACAAAAATTGGCTATCTGGAATACTTTTAGAGATAATTTGCATTTACTCATTTTCAGTAGGTGAGTAATTACCTACGGGTCTGAAACTTCACCAAGTGAAAGCTCTCCCAAAAGTAGGTGAATGAGTTATTTGAGAAAAATTGGCTATCTGCAATACTTTTAGAGATAATTCGCATTTACTCATTTTGAGTAGGTGAGTAATTAGCTACAGGTCTGGAACTTCAGCATGTGAAAGCTCTCCCAAAAGTAGGTGAATGAGTTATTTAAGAAAAATTTGCTATCTGCAATACTTTTAGAGAAAATGCAGAATTACTCATTTTTAGTAGGCAAGTAATTTTGCCACAGGCCTAATTTAGACATAAAGCCTACCAATAGAATACTGTGGTGCACCCTCTAATATACCTTGCAAACTTGAGAAGGCTAGCTATAATATTTTTTTCGTTAGAGCGGTAATGGTGAAATCTCTCTACACACTGCGGCTATCCAGTGGATACAATGATTTACTCAACAGTGAGAACCTGAAAGTAGATATTGGTAAGCTATGCCATGACATAGAGGTCTGCAATTTCACTCTGTTATAGCTGACCAAAAATTATGTGAATAACATATTTAAACAAAATACTGTAAATGTAATAGTTTTCACGTTATAACTGATTTACTCAACAGTGATAACCTCAAAGTAGCTATTACTCAGCTATGCAATGAGCTACATGTCTGAATTTTTTCTATGTTATAGCTGACCCAAAATTAGGTGAACAACATATTTAAGCAAAATACTGTAAATGCAATAGTTTTCAAGTTACAACTGATTTACTCAATAGTGAGAACCTGAAAATAGCTATTGCTCAGCTATGCCATGAGCTATAAGTCTGTAATTTCACGACGTTATAGCTGACCCAAAAGTAGGTGAACAACATATTTTAACAAAATACTCCAAATGCAATATTTTTCAAGTTACAAGTCATTTACTCAACAGTCAGTACCTGAAAATAGCTATTGCTCAGTTGTGCCATGAGCTACAGGTCTGTAATTTCACTATGTTATAGCTGACCCAAAAGTAGCTGAATAACATATTTACACAAATTTCTGTAAATGCAATAGTTTTCCAATTACAACTGATTTACTCAACAGTGTGAACTTCAAAGTAGCTATTACTCAGCTATGCAATGAGCCACAGGTCTGGAACTTCACTATGTTATAGCTGACTCCGAAATAGGTGAATAACATATTGAAACAAAATACTGTAAATGTAATACTTTTGAAGTTATAAGCAATTTACTCAACAGTGATAACTTAAAAGTAGCTATTACTCAGCTATGCCATGAGCTACAGGTCTGAAATTTTACTATGTTATAGCTGACCCAAAAATAGCTGAATAACATATTGAAACAAAATACTCTAAATGCAATAGTTTTCAAGTTACAAGTGATTTTACTCACGATGGAAGTTACTGAAAAGCCCAAAAGTAGCTATTACTCACTTAGCTATTGAGACAGACACCCAAGTTACTCACCATGTTGTAGCTATGAAAAAAGTATCTGAATAACATATTTTAACAAAATGCTCTAAATGCAACACTTTTCAAGTTACAAGCGATTTAGTGCATGATTTCATGAATTTTAATGCATTTTAGACATTTTTATCTACCAGAGGCCTAATTTAGACAAAAAGCCTACCAAAAAGATAGGGTGGCGAGTCCTCTAGCATACCAAGCCACCTGCCAAATATGAAAGAAATCTGGAAAGAAATGTGGACTGTAGGTCGCTAACAAGCAATATTCCACATTTTAGACATTTTTGTCTACCACAGGCCTAATTTAGACATAAAGCCTACCAAAAAGATAGGGTGGCGAGTCCTCTACCATATCAAGCCACCTGCCAAATATGAAAGAAATCCGGAAAGAAATGTGGACTGTAGGTCGCTAACAAGAAATCTCTGCGGACGCGGATGCGGACGAGGGCGCGGACGCGGACGACGACGATGATGAATCCATAGTATCCCCGCTTCGCGTCGGGGATACAATTAAACTTAAGTTAGCCTAAAATTTGGATTAGGATTAAGGTTAGCATTCACACAGAAGCTAATTTTTGGATAAACTTTTGGATTAGTTATTACTACATGCCTGTCCATGTGAAAGACTGCTACTCAGGTGTTGGTGATCAGGTTCAAATTAAAGGAGTCTTCATTATGTAATCATTATGAAAAACTTGAAAAAAGACAAATTTCTGACTTCTGAAACAAAACACATTTTCCCTTATGGAAAGAAATGTCGCCCAAAGTGAACAGTGTTTGGGAAGGACTGATAGCTGTGCACTCAAACCAGGAGTAGTGTGGTATGTTCAAACTTTTCACAAGAGACAACACAATGAAAAACTCTAAATCTTCATATATATTGGATTAAAAATGTGCTACAAATGACACAGGTGCCCAAGAGAAATATAAGTAGAATTGTGAATTTTAGGAACTGTTCCTGATAATTATGTTACCAACCATTTTCAAGTGTGATTAACAATAGTCGAATTGTGCCCCTAACCAACTACATGTAGACGCACATTATTGTCACAAAGATTGTTCAGAACCAAAGTCCCCAACTCTTCATATTTCCCATTGCCTACTGCAGTAGTTGTTGTGGAATGCAATTTGGCAATATGGAACAGGGGTTCAAGGTTTCAGATAAAACAGAATTCTTGAAAGACAGAAATGTTTAAAGGATGATATACATGGGACTAAAATAGTAGTGAAACATTCAAATGTACAGTAAATTGAGGACATGACGATATCAAATTTTCATTCTGATTCCGGTGTATCAGGAAATGCTAGAATCATGTCAATAATTATATTTTTGTCAAGATAAACTTATTTATTTATAACACATAATGTAAGACACCAAACATAATTTAACAATGCTAAAGTAACACTGAGTACAATGTGTAAACACGACACATGTTATTTTGTACACAACTGAAATCTTGAATGTCCATTAATTTATTCTATTGTTAATGTAATTCTTCTTGTATGAAATTTATTACATTATCTTCAAAAAAAAGTTAATTCGACATTCCTGAACAATATGACAATATGAAAAATGTCTTTCAAGAAGAGACACAAGATACTAATATGATACCTTGCAATTTGTACTTGTAATGTACCTATTGTGTCATTATGTAAAGACTTAATTGGATGAAGAAATCTCTCACTTTTAAGTGTATTACAGAGGTAAATGAAATAAAAACCGACAGTTAATAAGCAAATACCTGCAATCTGAATAAATATGTACCCATTCCATATTACTCTTATCAGTGTAAAAAGGGGAACAGTAATATAATCTTCTCTTACTTAAACTACTAAAAGTGTGTCATTCTGATTTATGTCAGTTTGGTAGCTTAAACACCAAAATATATAATTATTTTATTGTGGGAAAAATCACATACTGAAAATGATTATTATTTTATCTTGGGAAAAAATAAGTATTAAAATGGATATTGCAATGAACAATTATCATAATATTACGATAACAAACACTTTACCAAGAGTTTACTGCACTTGAACTGAATATCAAGATGGAATACCTCTGCAAAGGTTATTCTTCTTTTCCAGGACAAAGGTTATTCTTCTTTTCTCCCCTTTACTTTTATCCCTCATACTTCATTTTTATTTGTAAAGGAATATATTGTGCGTAATTTGTGTAATTTGTCCTTCATATTCTTCAATTTATAGTTTAAACAAAGATACTGTAAATTTCTGCTTTGCAATTTTTGCGAAAAATTCGAAAATTCAAAATGTCCGCCATATTTGGTGGGACAAAAAATTTTTGAAAATTGGGTCACCTACTCAGCAGAGTTACACTGTGGGTCAAAATTTTGTCTAAATCACTCTATCTAGCATGGTTTTCAAGATACAAGCATTTTTGTTTTCTGCATTTTTGAAAAAAATTTGAAAATTCAAAATGGCCGCCATTTTTTGGCAAGTGAAATATTTGTTGAAATTTGGAAAGGCTAAGTCTTCACAGATAGCCTGTGGATCAAAAATTTTGCCTAAATCACCCTATGTGGCACGGTTTTCGAGATACATGCATGTTTGTGTTTTGTGATTTTTACAAAAAATTCAAAAATTCCAAATGGCTGCCATTTTTTGGCAAGTGAATTATTTGTTGAAACTTGGAAAGGCTAGCCTTCCAAGATACCCTGTGGGACAAAAATTTTGCCAAAATTGCTCTATCTAACACGGTTTTCGAAATACAAACATTTTTGTGTTTTGTGATTTTTGCGAAAATTCGAAATTTTTTTTGAAAACTGGGTCAGCTACTCAGAAGAAGTACCCTATGGGTCAAACATTTCGTTGAAATCGCTCTATCTAGCATGGTTTTCGAGATACAAGGATTTTTGTGTTTTGCATTTTTGAAAAAAGTTTGAAAATTCATATAATATATGGCAGAAATTTTTGGCAAGTGAAATATTTGTTGAAACTTCGAAAGGCTAGTCTTCACAAATACCCTGTGGGTCAAACATTTTGCCGAAATCCCACTGGTAAATTTTTATTTTATGAAGAAAATGGTTTCAAAAAGTACTCATATATCAGTATTGTTCTATATGTGTACCTTATGAGCCTATATTTCCAATTTTGTGTTTTGCATTTTTTGTCAAAATATCGAAAATTGAATACGACCCCCATTTTTGGGGAGGAAATTTTTTTTTGAAAATTGGAGAGAGTAGTTTGCTTAGACACCCTGTGGGTCGAAAAATTTCAACGAAATCACTCTATCCACACAGTTAAGGAGATACAAGCAGGTTTGTGTTTTAGTCGTTAAGAAAATTATTAATGCTTAATTAATCATCAATAACTCAGTCATTTCTTAACATATCCCTGGCAAAATTTAATGTCGCCCAGATCTTTATATGAGGAAGGTATTTGTTACATTTCAGGTGGATAGATAAAATGCTTCGTAACTTATCATCCAGACAAGGACACCCTTTCAAAAAAATGCATTTTTGCTCATGTGACCTCTCTGATTGGTAAAAATGTCATTGCAGCATATTCAGAAAAATTTCCCAGGGCTACTGCATACACCTGCCAAATATGAAAAAGAATCCACCTTATGGCTGCGAAGCTATTGCGAAAAGAAAATGCAGATCCGGCGGAGTCGCTTCTCCCATATACAAACAAGGGTGCCTTGCGGGACACTTAAATTAATGCCTGAGCCATGTTTTAGACAAACAATTGGTATTGTGTGTATTTTTTATGTCCTCGACATGTAAGTTGTATAGAGATGCACAGTAAAACATCTGCTATTCAACCTTTCATTATGCAAACATTTCACTTCTTGACCACAATTCTATTTTCCGAAATGTGCATTTGTATTTTATGTTGCTTTTTACACCTACACCCAAGGTTTGCACAAAATGGCTCAATGTGTTACCGTTTTCGAGATAAATGGCATTTTCCATTTTTGCCAAAATTCATGATGCCAGCTGAAATTCCGAAATGTCAAAAATTTTCAGGGGTCCTACAGGCGGTCCTTAGTACTCAGTGCTTCAAAAATTTCCCGAAATCGCTCTATCTCTTCTGGTTTTTGAGATAAATGACATTTTCCATTTCTGCCAAAATTCAAGATGGCGGCTAAAATTCAGAAAAGTCTAAATTTTTCAGAGGCCATAGAGGAGTAGTCCTTAGTACCTGGGGGTCCAATATTTGTGGAAAATCACTCTATCTTGTATGGTTCTCGAGATAAACAACATTTTCCATTTCCATCAAAATTAAAGATGGCGGTCAAAACTTAGAAAAGTCTAAATCTTTCAGAGTTGCTGGAAGAGTAGTCCTTAGTGCCCTGGGGTTCCAAAATTTGCCTAAAAATGCTCATCTCTAATGGTTTTTTAAGATAAACAACATTTTCCATTTCGGGCCAAACTTCAGAAAATTCAAAATTTTTCAGAGGTTTTAGAGGAGTAGTCCTTTGCTCCCAGGGGGTCCAATATTTGCCCGAATCACTCTATCTCTCCCAGTTTTCCAGATAAACGGTATTTTACATTTCTGCCAATATACAAGGGCGGCTGAAATTTGGAAAAGTACAGGTTGGTTTGACATCCCAAACCTCTAGCACTTTTAAGTTTGGCTATCCTCATTTGACCTTGAAGGAGGGGCCCAAGGTCAAATATAACACATCAGAAGATTCCTAGTCCATGATTTTCTATAGGTTGGTTTCACAGCACAAACCTTTAGTACCAATTGTAACAAATTTTATTGTAATTTAACTTTTTGTAAGTTAAATACTTACCTTATCCTCACAAATGCTTACTTGGTTTTGTGGAGGCAAAACGCGGCGACCAACAAGAATATTTAAAAATTATTCTTGTTCGAGAGGTGAACCCCGTAGTTAGTGATAGGTGCGCATGCGCACAACACATTGTCGGTTGGACTTTGTCGAGAGATCCTCATTTAATTTTTGGTCCCCTATGAAAACAAACTTGTGAGGGGAGGAAGGGTGGGTCTGTCCTTGTGAGGATAAGGTAAGTATTTAACTTACAAAAAGTTAAATTACAATAAAATTTGTTACATTTTATTGCGTAAAATAGCCTTACCTTATCCTCACAAATGCTTGATTCCAACCCTAACAGGAGGAGGGGTTTGTTTTGAAACCTCCCTGTTAATAGACTATGGGGTTCACCATAAAAGCATTTGAAGGAGAGGATAAGATAAGCTTAAGAACGCTGCACTAAGATTACTCATTACTGTGAAAATCTGTGAAGATAAGTAATGAATGCTAACCTCATGAATATTCATGATGCACTGTTGTTGTTGACACTTGATTCAATTGGTATGTGCTATCTTACAGCTACCCATCACCGATTAACTGAATGGTCGGGGATGGCTTCCTGGGTCCCTCGAGCAAGATGCTGTCATCCACCAGAAAGGCACCCCCAAGCTGACTTCTATGGCTCCTTAAATACAGTCATGGGGCCATCTGAAAAAAGAAGATAAATGTCAGTACAAGCTACTGGTATGGCTGAAGACATGTAAGTATGTAGAACATATGAAAAACATGGAAAACATACTCAAAAATTCACCACATGTTGAGCAGAAACCACTGGGCCTAACTTGAAATCTGATTGGTCGGTGGACTGCCAAGCTACATCCTTCAAATAAAAAGTGGTAAAAGTGTTGTGGCTCTTCCAAAAACATGAGCCTAGAACTTGTTCTAATGAGACCCCACCCTTAAAGGCCAAAGAGGCTGACATGGATCTTATGTCATGAGCCTTTACATGAACATTGTCGGACATAGAATCCGAAGATTGATAGGCTAAAGCAACAGTTTGTTTGATCCAAGATGAAATAGTGGATCTTTGAATATCTTTGTCAAAACCCTCCTTAAAGGAGATAAACAAAAGATTTTTGCCCTTCCTTAGAGTAGAAGTCCTATCTAAATAGTACCGAAGAGCTCTAATAGGACACAGAGTCATATCATCAGACAGATCGGAGCTCAAAAATGGTTTTAGAGCTGGAATGACTATAGGTCTGATCAAATCTGGACCCTCAGAAGCTAACTGGTTCTTAGCCAAGAAGGCAGGAGAAGGAGAGATAGTGACCTCCCTCCAGTGAGGCTTATGTCTGAGGGAAGAGAATGTCCAAGCGTGCACCTCCCCCCTCCTTTTGCCAGATGCCAAAGCCATCAAGAAAACAGTCTTGAAAGTCAAAACCTTAAGACTTGCATCCTTCAAAGGTTCAAAAGGAGCCTTAGTCAAAGCCATAAGAACCAAGGATAGGTCCCAAGAGGGAATACCTCTATTGAGAATAGGTTTGTCCCTATAAAAGCTTGCAAGAAGTCTATTCAAGTGTATGCTCTTGCCCACTTCCAGACCAAAAGGTCCTAAATGGTCAGAAATTGCAGTTCTGTAGCCAGCAATTGTGGCAGGCTTCAAATTTTTGACAGTAAACAGATGGTTCAAAAATTCTGCTATGTCTGAGATAGAAGGCTCTGCGCTGACCACCTTATTCTGTTGGCACCAGAGTTCAAAAATGGACCACCTTGACTCATATAATCTTCTAGATGAGGGTCTTTGAGGTGCCTTAATTCGATCTGCCACCTGCTCAGAGAATGATTCAAGTGATTCTGAGTGGTGTCTAGGTGCCAAACATGCAGATTCAGAAACATGAGATTCTGATGGAACTTCTGACTGAAAGGTTGTTTTAGCAGATGAGGCCAATGAGGAAGTTGTAATGGGGGCTTGGTTGACAGATTGACTAGATCCCAAAACCAATGCATTCTGGGCCACCCTGGTGCTACTACTACCATTCTGCACCTGTAGGTGTTCATTTTCTGTATGACCTTTGGTATGAGAGCTACAGGACAAAAGGCATAGCCGTCCAGACCCTCACAGGAGATGTTCAATGCATCTATGTTCATAGCATTTGCATCTGGGACTGGTGAGACATAGATTGGTAGTTTGTGATTCAATTTGGTGGCAAACATGTCCACCATTGGAGTGTGCCAAACTTTGCAAATAAGACTGAACATTTGAGGATGAAGAGACCATTCTGTCTGAATTATTTTGTCTTTCCTGGAGAGACTGTCGGCTATGACATTGAGGCAACCCTGAATGTGTCTGGCTCTTATGAGTATGTTTCGAGGATTGCAGTAGGCCATGATGCGCCAAACCAGGAGACACATGTCCCACGAGTGTGTTCCCCCTTGTTTGTTCAGATAACTGACTACAGTGGCGTTGTCTGTTGCTATAAGAACCCTCTTGTCTAGAATACTGTTTTGAAAGCTTTTTAAGGCCAGAAACACTGCCTTTAACTCTAGGACATTGATATGAAGCAATTTTTCCTGATCTGTCCAATTGCCACTGACTGTCAGATTTTCTAAATGAGCTCCCCAACCCTGGTTTGACGCATCTGTGAAAATAAGGGTATTGTGTTCCTGAGGATGTAAAGGACAACCCTTTTCTAGATTTTTGGGATTTTTCCACCACTGAAGATAGCTTTTCAGAAGATTTGACACCGGAATCTTCAGGTCTAGAGACTGGGGATAATGCCAATGTGTCTTCAGGTACCACTGAAACGGACGCATGTGGAGCCTGCCCATTGGTATTGTTTTTTCTAGGGATGCTAGTACACCTATCAGGGACATAAGCGACCTTGGGGTTGTTTGTGATACGACCTCCATGTCCTGAACAGCTTTTTCTAGAATTTTCAACTTCTTTTCGGTTGGAAAGACTTTTCCCTGAATCAAATCGAAATTGTAACCCAGAAAGTCGATTTTTTGTGTAGGTTCGAGCTCTGACTTTTCGAAGTTTATCACAAAGCCGAGATCTTGTACCACCTGAATGAGTTCTTTTGTCTGTGAACGACATTGGTGGCTGGTATTTGCTCTTAACAACCAGTCGTCTAGATACTGGTGAACACGAATTCCGCGAGACTGAAGAACAAGTTTTACTTCTTGTACGATTCGCGTGAACTCTAGAGGTGCTGTTGCTAGCCCGAATGGCAGAGCTTTGAACTGGTACGTTCGCTTGTCTACATGGAAGCGAAGCAAATGCTGAGAGGCCGGGTGTATGGGAACATGAAAGTACGCATCTTTGAGATCGATGGAAACCAGCCATTCCCCTTTTGTAAGCGAATTTCGGATGATCTCTGCAGTCTCCATCTTGAAGGTGGGAACCTGCAGAAAGCTGTTCAGTACACTTAAGTCTATTACTGGGCGCCATTTTT
This sequence comes from Sabellastarte sp. h YS-2021, assembly GCA_964017235.1. Lineage (NCBI taxonomy): Eukaryota > Metazoa > Annelida > Polychaeta > Sabellida > Sabellidae > Sabellastarte > Sabellastarte sp. h YS-2021. Next base: position 75,280,900 of record OZ024929.1, on the reverse strand, counting down.
TCCCGGGTTTTGGTACAAGAAACAATCTGCTGCAAAAACCTAGAGTTGTGCATACCTTGAGAGGGTAAATAGCCCCTTTTTTGAGCATATCTTCTACACAATCTGTGAGAAAGCGATGCTTTTCCGGTGTGCTGTAACCACTGCGAATTGTGGGAAGCACTGACTTGGGCGGATTCGATTGAGGAAGAATTTGGTAACCGAATCTCAAGATCTGCACAACTCTTGGATGACAATGAAGGTGTTGCCATACCTGCCAATATCTTTGCAAACGGCCTCCATGTAATAGAAGTGGGTAGTCACTTGCGTCTATTGCCTCCTCGTCTTGAAGACGATTGGTAGGGCTTCTTATTGAATCTATCTGGTTGGCCACGAAAAAATTTTGAACCAGAGGAGTAAGAGGCAGAAGAACGCCTGTCATCAGAGCGACTGTTCGACTGGAAAGTCTGGCGGTTATCAGTCTTCAACCTCTTAGGGGATCTGTCCTGTTTTTTCTGTATTTGATCCAATGTAGTGGGACAAAATAAGTCCCCAGATTTGAATCCTGTTCTTCGCAATTTGTTGAAGTCGTGCTCCTGCAAGTGAGAAGCACAGACTTTCAAGATGGAATCTCTTCTGGCCAACTGTAAGTTACAGGCCAACGCAATAGAGAGATCAGTGACAGACTCCAAAGCCTTATCAAGTGAAGTAAGGCAGGCTGACTGCATTTGTAGGTGAGATAACAGCTTATCAGAGTCTCTGAACACATCTGAACCACTCTGTTGAAGCAACTCCTCCATAGAAGATGAAGTTTTGCCAATAGCCCTCATGAACCAATTGACATAAGATAAAATCTGCACACATTCTCTAGATACGGTCTCCATACTTGTATGCTGCTTGATAGGTACATGAACAGAGGATGGAATCGCCTTTGGAAAGAGAGATCTGAAGGCATCTTGACATTTGGGTGCAGAGTTCGAGAATTCTACCGTGGATGACCTGTAGAACTTCATGGGAGGCCTGTTATATTGTAAAAAATTGTCAGTGTTAACAGGACTGCACTGTAACCTCTCAGGCTCACCTTTCTTTGGGTTACCAGAAGCTTTGGCCTCATAAAAATCCCAACGCTCAACTATGGCTTCCAAAGGTGGCATGACCATGGGAAGAACTTGTTTCCTCTTTGATTCCTTGCTCTTGGAACCAAAAATTTTGGTAGGTTGGTCAGAGGATTCTTCTGGAACTTCAACCTGCAGTAAAGTTCTGACAGCAGCCAGAGTTTCCCTGTACGTGGGATCTTCTTCAACCTCCTCATGAGGAGATGGAGATCTAAGCCTTTTGCGTGAGGAAATGCTCGTAGATTCATGGACCGAGCTGACATCAGAGAACGCATCTTCACCAGATTCCAAAGCTCTAGGGCGAGGCTGATGGGGTGTCGGCAAAGATGATGAGGAAGACGCATTCGTCTTCAAGGAAGTAATTTGTGACTGCATATCTTCTAATCTCTGTAGAATTTTTAGCAAGGAGTCCTCTGCTACAGGCTGAGATTTCTCAGCTGTAGGGGAACGAATAGGGTCAGATTCCTGCCCTAACAGGGAGTCTTCAACCTCTTTGGACACAATAATATCTTTAGATTTCTTTTTGGACTTGGAACGAAGCTTTTTCTTCTGCTCAGAAGTGAACTGTAAACAGTTGAAGCAATCATCTTCTTTTGAAGTGACACAGACGTCCTGACCCTTGCCCTTGTCTCTGCAAGGATAACAGAAAAGGTGTGTGTCCCAATCGTACAGTGGGTGACCACAACCAGCAGCACGTTTCGTAGATTTTAACTGTGACTCCGCCATGATGACCTTCCAAAGAAGAACGCGCAGCCTCCACGACGACCAAAAATTGAATGAGGATCTCTCGACAAAGTCCAACCGACAATGTGTTGTGCGCATGCGCACCTATCACTAACTACGGGGTTCACCTCTCGAACAAGAATAATTTTTAAATATTCTTGTTGGTCGCCGCGTTTTGCCTCCACAAAACCAAGTAAGCATTTGTGAGGATAAGGTAAGGCTATTTTACGCAATAAAAAATAAGTGAGTTATAAGCACTTTTAAGTTTGGCTATCTTGATTGGACCTTGTAGGAGGGGCCCAAGGTCAAATCTGACATCAGAAGATTCCTAGCTCATGTTTCCTATGTGTTGGTTTCACATTGCAAACTTCTAGGATCAATAATATGGGAAATATAGGCACTTAAGTCCGCTACGTGGGGTACTTTGGCACTCTGTGGATGATCTTGGATGAAAAGCTTCAAGGTCAAATATCTGCAAGCTTGTAGAGGATATGTATATTTGTTATACATACCAACTGTCTAGAGATTCAGCCTTCTAGTTACAAGAACCAGCCAGAGCATTAACGTCGAAAATCTCTCTACGCGTGGCGGTGTAGCAAATGCTTAACCAAAGCATTGGATGGATACAATAATATTTACTTGTTTGTGTAATTATTTGTTTTCCAGCAGTCAATGACGAGGAGTAGTACAGTGCCAAATCTGCCGACAAGCAGTTGTTTTGTCAGGGACCTGTTGCACTATCATGAATGGTTTGTGATTATCATCATTATGATAATCTCATAATCATGAGATTATTGAACAGCTGGAGTTCAAATACCTCAATATCTGCAAACTATAAAATTGCCAAGGAACACTGAACAACACAGAGGAATGATAAGGAAAAGCTACAGATCCTAGAACATGACTAGTATAGATCTAGTAATCATCCTAGAATGTCTCGAATGGCTTGAGAATATCATTGGAGTCTGATAACAATCTCTAAAACACTGGACTGCTCTCAAATGCTCATGTGTTGCATGAAACTTTTGGGGACGTGGCTAATTCATGTCTCAAATCCTACAGAATTTTCTCCAATGGAGAAAAAAATTACATTACTCTCACTTAAGACCTCCTTTAAAACTAGTGGTACACGCATATTATGGGGCGAGTACAAGTCTGCCAATTGTCCTGGATTCGAAAATTAAAAGTACTTGTACTTGGCTAAAATATCCAAGTACTTTTCAATTACTTTCAAGTACATTCCAAGTACATATGTATTTTTATAACTTTAATTAAGTGACTTATAAGGGGTAAATTTTTAACTGCAGAGTGTAGATAGATTACAGTTTGTGCTGCTTTGTCAAAGAACAAAAGGCTGTTCAGTTAGCCAGAACTTAGGTTTTCTTAAATTATAAAGAGGCTACATTTAATCAACCCTTTTTCACATTTGAAACAAAAGAGCCACCCATTCAGAATATAGCTGTGTTTTAATCATAAAGGTGCAGCATTTAATTTATCCTTTTTTACTTTTACACAAAAGATCCACTTAGTCACAGCATAGCTTTGCTTTTATCATAAAAGGGTAGCATTAAACCTACTCTTAATTATTTTCACACAAAAGACCCACTCAGCCCGAGTGTTGAGGTCAAGCTTGATAGCGAGGAGGGCCAATTACTTGTTTATGTAAGACAAACAAGCTAATCCCTTACACAAATAAACTGTTAACTCATTCATTTCAATAAACCCCTTTATAAACAAATATCAATGTTTAGTATATCTGGTTTGGCTTTTTATGCTATACAATTGCCTTGAAATATAAAGTTTTATTTCATTTGTTCATTCATTCATTTATTAAAATGTATTCCAAACACAACCCAATCATATATAATATCAGTTTTACATAAAGGACTGGTACAAACCCTTTAAAAACTTTTTATGCGCCCCAAGTAACTAATTCATAACTGTCAATACAAGCATACTAATGTCCAAGAGGATCTTTCAATTCAGACTTTTTAGTATTGCAAGACCATATTTCCAGCCAGATTTCCAGGTATTCAGGTGTTCACTCACAGACAAATTTTTTCAAAGACCCATATTTATTAAGTGCAACGAGAAAAATAATGGAGCAGATTTTAGCTCATCAGTGTTCATTGAGATGTAATTTTATTGATTTGGATTATCTGTGTTCATTGAATGGTTGTTTTAAATTGTATGTCTCAATAAACAATCAATTTTAAATATAAACTGATGATCTAGTTATTATAATTTTTGGGTCGAACGCTATAAAAGTACTTGTACTTGCAATTTTTCAAAGTACTTGTACTTGAGTTTTACTTGGCAAAGTAATGATGGTTACTTTATTTTGCTTCAGCACAGAGTAACTAAAACCTTTTGTGCATTGGCCTTTAATGTTTAAAATGTCATACATTGGGACATTATGGATAGAAATTGTATAAAATGCAGGTTTTTATTGTTTGTAAACACTTCTAGAATTTCCTGTGGTTTACTCTGGTACAGTTTAACACTAGTTTATGGTTGCAAAGGGGTTGGAACTTACCTCCTATCTTTCTAAACAAATAAGTCTTAATTGCACAAAAATCTTTCTAAAGAAGATGCCTCCATCTGGATTGTCAATGAAACAAATATTTCAATACAAGAGACCCCTTCCATTTAACTGGGCTAGATGGTGTTATGTACTAGATGCTGTTATGTACTGTGTATTGCAGACACAACAGTGTTAAACAGAGAGTTTCCGTTCCTTTCAACAGCTAATAGTATATAAGTACAAGCCCTCAGACAATCCTGCATGTTGCCACAAAGCTGATTTCTAATCCATGATCACAGAGTTGAGAGACAATCAATTAAATTGCAAACTTGTTAAATAAGACCACTGGACTGTCTGTATGTTCTATAAGAACAACGTTTTTCACTACAACAGAACTGTAGTCGGGTAAATCAGATGATTCAATGCTATGTGTTGTCTGTGTCAGTTTTCAGTTTTTTCCACACTGGTTTCAGTTCTTCATCTACAGTATTGTGAGCATCCAACTTAGCAGGATCTGCAAACACCTGAGTTGGCTGTGTTCTGAAAAATTTAATACATTATTTAGACTTTTATTTTCAGTAGCCTCTGTGTTACTGGAACCTCTAATATCCACAGGACCTAGTCATAGTTATGGCTAATTATTAAACATTAGTATTAATTGGATTTCAACCTAATTCTACCCTATTCTAACTTCTAATTTTATCTACAAAATAATTGGCTTTTCCTGGTGGTAGGACCACAAACCTGGTTCTACTTATATCTAATTACCACTTACACCCTGGCATAGCTACTGTAGCCAATTCATGTACTCTAACATTAAAAACAGGTTCAAAAATCACTGCATCCTCAGGACTTAAACAGTGACGGTGGAGAGGACAATATACACATTGCTTGTCACAGAGGTATAGCATAATAATGTTATCATAAAAGAAAAGAGTAATAAGCTATTAAGTGTACAGCATTTGTCAAATGTACTATCTTCTTATTTGTTATAAGCATTTTTGTACCTGTCATGAGTTTTTTTCTTTATCTAATGAATTAAGATCATTCAAATTCTGGCTAACTTTAAAGAGTAGATTAGTTCTAAAAGAGTACAGAAGTTACAATTTATCCCATCCTTACTCCTTATAGGCAGGATCTATCCAGTATGGATTGGAGGCTGCATCCTGTGCATGTCTGAGTATGGCTGCCCGTGGGTCTTTGTCTCTCTCATCTGGTAGCCTCTTGGCAATCTGCTGGGATACATACTGAGACAGCGTGGCACCTTTAGCTCCGAGACGCCCACCCTGACCTGAAAAACCAGATATAAAGTTGTCAAGGTTTGTTTGATGTTCCTTTTAATAGCTAGAATGATACTGGAGCAGGCCATCTTAATTCCTCATGAAGTAAGAAATGTAAAATTCACCACATATCTGAAATTTGCCACATGCGGAAACACGAGCTGAGGTGAGATTTGATGAATGTATAGTACATTAAAGTTTTTGAACTTAAAAATACCAAGTTTAAGACAAAAGATCTTTTTTTTTAAATAGAATTGATTAAGGTTTTTAGGTGTTCCAAATGCAGATTCCTTACTCTATATAGTAGGACACATGGAATTTGAAAAAGAATTGACTTTGAGAAATTTTACAACTGCCTTGAACCACAGAAAGAGTTAAGGTTTTACATTAAGATACACGTTTTTCATAACACTCACTCTGATTGATTCTGTGCATTAATATATTCAAGTAAATGAGGACTGTCCTAACATGGGGAAAACTTTAAGAGACCTGACTTTAAGAAATAAATGTTTTACACAAAAACAAAAGATAAGTAAACAGTTTGCATAAAGTCACACAGATGTGCCCTCACCTCTCAGATGTATGCAGTTACCTGCATCACAAATCATGGTTACATCGGGAAATATTGTAGAGCTTTTATCTTACAATGAACTGGAATATTAGTGGTATTACTTGTAAAAACTGTTGCCAAATTGTTTAAGATTATCATAGTATTTATCATAGCTAACAGGCATTCTCTGGAACCTTTGTCGGACAGAATATGTTGCAATGAGCCTTTCCTACAGTTTTAAACATGTTTCTCCTTATTTCTCAAGTAACATTTATACTAGCTCCTGGATTATTTGTCATTTTGAATAAAGTTTAATCAATTGCAAAGTAGTTGGGAGGGAAATACTTTATACTGCAAATACTTTTAAAATTTTATTAATACGTACCCAGCCTGTTAATACAGTAGACTCTGCATAACTAGAAGCTCCAATAACAATAAGACTAAGTTCTGGTTACACCACACATTTCTACAAGAATACCTCAACTTCTGATGTTGGGATTTCCAAACTGGCTCCATTTACATCTAACTTTGACATATACCGTTTGCACTTATACTCCAATGTATTCACCTTTCCTTTTTCATGTTAAAATTCATTTCACAATATAATTTTCAAGTGATGCCAGCACAGTTAAGACAGCCACTCAATGAGTGGCACTCATAGAATGTGACATGTTGCCATGTGCCTTGTCTTATCTGGGTCCAGGCCTTATTTCAGTTAAATGTCTTAAAGTGGGATGAGCATACCTGGTCCACTCTGCGGTATTTCTGGTTTCTTTGATTTGAAGGGGTCTGCTCTGGCCTTTTCTTCCCTCCGTTTGGTTCCTACAGGCTTGGCTTCTCTGTACATAGGGAGAGCATAAGCTGAAAATTAATAACAAACACAATTTTACATTTTCCTGAAATTATGTACATTGTTTATCTGACAATACCTGGCAGCCTATTTTAGTGTTGTAATGTATCAATTTTGCTCTATATAAATCCTACTTAGTACTATTATTATTATAAAATTAAGCTGAGCAATTTTACAACATTTTTGGATCTAACAAATATGGATCCCTGGGATATAGGTATTTTGTGGCGAGAATGATACAAAATATTTACAATCTGACTATCAACACCATTAACATTTTGTTTCTTGATACTGGTAACAAAATATATACGAAGCATTGTCAGCTATCAATGATCAATGTTTTTTATGAGAAAGTAAACAAATACATTGCATAAAATACAACTAGAAAGACCACCGCCAGAGCATGTTTATGAAAATTCAGAATTTTTTTTGTATCCAGAACATGTTCCAGATCTTTCCCAAAATGTATTCACTTCTTTCTTTGGCCAGGCTGTATGCACATAAAAATGCATGAAAGCCATTCATTACTTTTGGAGTAATATCAACCAGAATGTTAAAGTCACTAAAAATACACTGAAAACAGGACTTTTGAAAATCAGAGATTTTTTAATCCGGAGAATGATCGTGATCTTTCTCAAACTTCAATCACCTCTTCCTTTGGTCAGGTCCTATCCATGTGAAAAAAATTCCAGAAAGATAATTCATTACTTGGAAGTTACTGCAAACCAGACAAACAGACAAATGAATGCACCCAAAAACATAACCTCCTAGTGGAGGAAATAGGTGATGGTGTTGGAGGTGTAACCATGAAATCATTTCTTGGACAAAATTCGGCATTTCTTTAATTTGCTTGTCACTGGTTTCGGTGAAATGTAGATACCAAACTTCTGCAGGACCAACAATATTAATTTATAAATAACTTTGTGAGGTACTAATATATTGCAATTAATAAACTCCACTTTACCCCATACAAACTCAAAAGTCAACATACGAGACATTTAACCAACTTTGTAGGTTTTTATTATTTTGCTGTAACATCAGCCATATAAAATGGTAAAATCTAGAACCTTATAAGACTGGTTCTTCACAATATCAAGTTAATGCATCTGCAAGGAAATGAAACATGCATATTTTTCTCATTTTAAATTTTGATGAGGGATCTAACGTTGTTACAGAAAAAACAGGACTGTCCTAGCAACACCAGACAGTATTGGCATCTGATATTGGCCACTTACACAATGAAAACATATGTGCTACAAGTTGAAAATTTAAACATTTTTCCTATAGAGTCGGAATAGATTCCGTATTTCATAATCACCATCCTTCTGTAATATTTTGACTTTGTTTAGGTCTGTGACTACACAGCTGAAATACTCTGTCCATAACAAACTGACTTGCAAATCTGCAGGATTATATTTTGACACCATTTTGGTCTCACACTACTAAAGTTTTAAATACTCAAAAATACTGTATAAGTTGAAATTTTCACTGGACATTAATTTTAGCTATTTTATCTAATGAGCTTGGAGAGTGAAAAATTAAATTCCTCATAAAATTTGATATCTGTTTTAATATCTCAACTAGAAACTAGCCATTAGTGAAAATTAATTCTATTGAATTTCTTAAAATCGCATATTAGTGAAAGTTTCTTCTAGATAAATTTCTACATATACAGTAAACACAATTTTATGGGTACTTTTTTTCACTTATCTTTCACTCATTAAACATACTGCGAAAGCACTAAAAATGCAGTCGTAGCAGGAGAGAGTAGGAGAGTGAATGTGAGGAATGCCACTGACGTGTGATGATGGACTGGTTAATCATGGCTTCAACCTGCTGCTTCTTTCTTTTCTTCTTTACCACACACAGCAGGGCTCCTCTGAAATACAAAAGCAATGGCTCAACAGACATTTGAATACATTGATTCTACAAATCCCAATAACAATGATTTTTAGATCCTTGGAGGGCATTTTCCATTTAAATTTACCTTCATGTCAAAAATATTTTTCATCTTTAAGATTACATTCAACGAGGGGTGTGACTTGGGATCAAAAATGGGGCTAGGTTTTTGTTTTCCAACAGCTGTCAGTTACTGAAATTTTTATTTTTGAAGGAACAATCTGGAAGTATCAGTAATCTTAACATGGTGACTGATAAGTTAAAATAAGTGTCCAACATATATGAAAATACGAGATCCCTATTGCAGCCTTAGACATAACAGGGTTCTAAAATACATTGGGCAGTTTTATTTAATAAGTTGATAGTTTTGCCACAGTATTTACACTTGTCTATGTTTTGTGCCATACTTACAGGAAGTATTTTGGTTTTTCCTAAATGTCTGAAACCTAAAATTTGCAATGGACTAATTCATCATTCGGGAAGGTGTTTTATTGTATAATGGCTAGCCATTGAATAAAATAAATGATTCTGTCTCGACTAATCATCCAAGAGAATTGAAGGCAATTCCCAGCACTACTGGCAGATTCACAGTAAAAAATGCTGACCTGTGGCTCTTCTTTGGACTGTAGTAAAGCTTGGCTGTCCCGTCTCCCGTTCCCACCACAATCTGGTTGAGTTTCGGATGCCACAGACAGCGCACAACACTCTGTAAACACAGTATGAATATGTCACTAAGTCTGTCACTGACATTATAATACATAGGGCTGTGCCACAGATACTGTACAACACTCTGTAAACACAGTATGAACATGTCACTAAGTCTGTCATTGACATTATGATAATACATAGGGCTGTGCCACAGATACTGTACAACACTCTGTAAACACAGTATGAACATGTCACTAAGTCTGTCATTGACATTATGATAATACATAGGGCTGTGCCACAGATACTGTACAATACTCTGTAAACACAGTATGAACATGTCACCTAGTCTGTCATTGGCATTATAATACATAGGGCTGTGCCACAGATACTATACAACACTCTGTAAACACAGTATGAACATGTCACTAAGTCTGTCATTGACATTATAATACATAGGGCTGTGCCACAGATACTACACAACACTCTGTAAACACAGTATGAACAGGTCACTAAGTCTGTCACTGACATTATGATAATACATAGGGCTGTGCCACAGATACTGTACAACACTCTGTAAACACAGTATGAACATGTCACTAGCCTAATTTATCACCCTCTAAGTGGCATAACAAATGAGAATACTATGTAAGTTAATATTTGAGCGGGAAAAAAAAGTTTCACTAACTTTTAGATTTCAAAAAATTCACAAGAACTAAGTTTTACTGATGGTGATTTTCTTCTTAAGAGATTGATACAGTTTTTCATTTTCACCAGGAAATTATCTTTACATAGCAGCTATTTCAAAACAATTCATTTAATTATTATAGGATGTTTATTGTGAGGGGAAATAGCAATTGTAAAGGCTGATATTACATCTACTACTCTGAAAATGTCACAGTATCTGACGGGCTTTGAAAATGTCACAGTATCTGAAGGTTTTCTAGACTCTCTGCATAAATGGTTTCCTATTACCTCCCTATGCCCTTAAAAGCTTTACAAGCAATAATAACGGTGATAAAAGCCAAAAACACAAAATCTGTGATTTTATGATCCCAGTTTGACCCATAAGGGGGTGTAAATCTGACCAGCTTTCTAGACTCCCGGCATAAGGTTTTCTGTTATCCCCCTAAGTTAGTGGTAAAGACAGTAAGCCGGATACAAGTAAATGAAATCCACTTACAGATGTCCAAGAACTGGTTCCAGAAAAGCCGCATATATTACACCAAAAGTCTAAAATATTGCACAGAAATGCTTAACAATATACAGTTGTCCTATATATTGTCAATATACAGTGAATTGATATTCAAAATGTTACCTATAAGACCAAATAAACAGTATTTTAGTTGTGGTTATGTTTCATGTGCACCTGTACAAGATTTTTACAATTATTAATAATTTAAACAAATATGGTATTCATTGAATTTTGGTTTTTGGGACCCGGTTCCGAAATTAACTTTCAATTGTAACACTACCCCTTAGCACATATTTATATAGACTTAATTCTCATTCACTACACTTTTAAAGAAACTTACTTCCCTATGAGTGGCCTATATAAGGACCTACCTCTCCTTCCGTCACATTGATTTCCTGCACAGTGTTCAGACTTTGTCTGTCCATGAACACCAGTTTGCCAACACCACTACCCCGCTTTACTGATACCCCGGTCACCACCAACTGGTCATCTGGACTGAACAGGCAGTCTGTGCTGCGGTGACAAGAATAAGCAGAGAAAAAAATACTAGCTTTGTCGTGGAAGATACCTTTCTAGTCTAGCCATTTTCAAGATTTATACAGAGTGACATTTTATAATTATGTTCATATTCAGTGATGCAGGTAACTATACCAGCCAAAATTTTGCTTTTTTAATTTTTATGTATTCTTATCAAATTGATGACTTTTGGGCACATTTGTTGATTATGTTGCAGAATTTTAGTGAATTTATTCCTGTGACTGTTTCACTTATGTCTCTTATTTTAACATCAGTTTGATGGAAAGTATTGCAACTAGACATCACTGGTAGTCTGGGCTGAACTGATAGTTCATGCTACAATTGCAAATGAAAATGCAGGGTAATGCATGTGATAACTACAACTAGATGTATGAAATTTGTGATAAAGAAAATCCTTTATTTTACGCCAAACTGATATCATAGACCTACACTACAGGGTAAAATGCAATTTATATTTGCTGAATATAATTGGAACATGATAAGAATGGCTATTTTTCATGGTTGTTGATAACAATAAGAAAATGTTTTAAATCATCTTAATGGGCCATTGAAGAAAATACAGGATTTCACAATTACATCCTCAAACATTTCAACAATTCTCTTGCAAACATATGCCGAATAAATCTCCAATTAATATTTTGCAGTCGAGTGTCTGTTGTACTGGACTACACAGTCCACAATGTACATATTTATGATTTATTCCAGTCACCCTGAATCACTACTCACACTGGAAAGAGATTTTCTAAGCCCTTGGCGACAGCAAGTGGCTGTTTGAAACTTCTAATGTCCCAGAGCTTCACGGTGTCATCGCCTGAGTAAAACATAAAATACCAGTCTAATGCTGTTATACTCCCTAATCTCTGTAACACCAGCAGTTTTCACATTAGCATGATCACTTTGGAGTCCCGGAATTCCTTTCATGTTCAAAACCGCCCTTGCCTCTACTGACGCCGCCCGGACGGTGCAGAGGACGAATAAACCCCTGCCTTTATGGCTGGGGTTGAAAACAGAGCCCCCCCTTTGAAAATCCCTCTGACTCCAATATGAATGTTGTAAATCTTCAGCTAAAAAATCCTGTAATGCAATATGATTGTCTTTCTATAATTGATATTACAATTGAGAACAAAATTACACAACTGTAGTGACAAATATTTTTCTTGTAGAAAGGGCTATTCATTGCCTTACCATCAAATTTTAAACAAGAAAAATTTGACAGCCATTCTTTCCTAAATGACAACTTCTTTTTTTTGGTTCTGGAGGGTAATATGCCATTTTGTACCATATTTTACCCTCCAAAAAGTGATTTCCGTGTTATTTTTACTGAAATTCCCAGGTTTGCAAATCTCCGTTTGCTTGCACTGCACAAATGGCGGATAAGTAACTAATCGATATAGAAATGAGGTTATTCTATTTGACAAATACATGATAAGGTCTAATATTTCTGGTGTTATGAGTTATCTTCTTGAACTGTGTCGGTCAGGAGATAGTAAGTATAACTTTTCTTTTTTTGGTCTTACTTCAACAAGAGGTTAATTTTTAACTTATAGTTTTCCTGCATTTTTTGCTAAGATCTGTCATAGCCTTGATTTTATAATCGGCTAGTCCTTGCGATAGGCTGCAAAAATGGAACTGGGGTAAAAACTAATGTTAATGAAACAGATTTTAATGGCAGATTTATTCAGGAAAGTAAAGGTAAGACAAATTGGTACTATTCAATATTATCTAACACTTTGTATAGTACCTCCTCTTGAAGCCAAGGTTTTACCATCATAAGAAAAACACAAACATGAGGTGTCCGTGCCAGGCTGGTGGGCAGTCTTATTTTGCATGGCAACATTCACCTAGAAAGACAAAAAAAAAAATAATTCAAAAGTAACTCCTTTATTTTTTAATTAAGGGGCATAAAATAAAATATATTATGTTTTTGACTATATTATAGCATCGTTTTATTCTGATGCACAAAGTTTGTGGACTTTATTTCCTGCGTCATTATTTCCAGGGTTGACCCTTGTGATAAATTTCACATTTGTTGCTGTACATTTGCATATAATTGGCAAATATTGTGATGTGAAGTTTAAACTTCCATCAATTCTAATACACAATAAATTGGTGATGCAAACACAAATCAGTATTCAAATTTTCCTCTCTGTCATACATTTCAGAAAAATTTAAATCCAAAATTTTTTAACAAAAGAAAGTAACAACTTTTGGAATGAGGCAAAACATTTACAATATTTCTGAAACAAAGACCTAGCATACTTTTGTGTGCTTATTTTTCAATAATTCAGTTAAATCAAAAGCTGTAAGGAATAACCCTCCATACAAAAGTGTGCTTGTTGTGGTCCCAGATTTGGATGGATCCATCCTGACAGGCGGCTGCAATCCATCTGCCGTCTCTGCTGTAACAACAGGAAGTAGGGAAGGTTTTACGCCCGCCCTGACTCTTTGGCTTCATGATGCCCTTGTGATTCTGACCTCGAACATTCACATCCCAGATTCTCACTGAACTGAAATCATACAATGAAAAGTATATTTAGAATTTCATAACTTTATTTTGAAATATAAGTATAACAAGACCACTACCGTGGTGTGTATCTCCTGCCGAGCATTAAAGGGGAAGAAATACCTTTTCCGAGATATTCACAATTTTTCTTTTTCCGCTAAAATCCAAGATGGCCGCCAAAAATGGCGCAAATTTTTCCCCTTTGCATAGGCCACTCTTGTACTACCATGCGGGTCAAAAAGTTTGCTCCAAATCACTCTATCTTGTACGGTTTTCGAGATATTCACACTTTTTCATTTTCCGCTAAAATCCAAGATGGCCGCCAAAAGTGGCGAAAATTGAAGTTTTTCCCTTTTTCATAAGAAACCTGTACTACCCTGTGGGTGTCCCCCAGGCACAGAATACTGTTGCTCTAAATATTTGCTCGAAATCGCTCTATCTCTTACCATTTTGAAGATATTTTCAATGTTTTATTTTCCGCTAAAATCCAAGATGGCCGCCAAAAGTGGCGCAAATTTTTCCCCTTTGCATAGGACACTCTTGTACTACCATGCGGGTCAAAAAGTTTGCTCCAAATCACTCTATCTTGTACGGTTTTCGAGATATTCACACTTTTTCATTTTCCGCTAAAATCCAAGATGGCCGCCAAAAGTGGCGAAAATTGAAGTTTTTCCCTTTTTCATAAGAAACCTGTACTACCCTGTGGGTCAAAAATTCGCTCGATATCACTCTATCTCGTACGGTTTTCGAGATATTCACACTTTTTCATTTTCTGCAAAAATCCAAGATGGCCGGCAAAAGTGGCGAAAATTGCAAATTTAATAAGTAAATTAAATTTTTATAAGTTAATACCCTATCCAATGGACAATTGCTTTACCGGTCGGCGCGACCGGTCCCGCCAAATGTCAGAAAAAGACGTCCTGTAAAACTACCGGCAGGACCGATCACAGAGTGTGCATTCGCTAGGTGGCGCATCGTACTTCCTTTCCTGTCTAGACATCTTGACGTTATAGCATCTTTTTCGTGTCTAGTCCTATTAAGCTGATAGCGGGGCCGGATGGGTGGGCCTTGCCTGTCCATTGGATAGGGTATCAGACCTTGATAGACCAGCAGCCCGGTTACACATCACTGATTGTTCCCGGAACGCTCTCTCCCATTGCCTTAAATTGTCCTGGCTGAAAGTATGGGAGGCTGGGCCAGAAGGCAAACTACGTCTGGTCACTCTACTAAACGTGCTGTTTAATTTGGCCGGTTCCAGAGACCAGTCACACACAGTTGTAGAAACAGAGTCCTTCTTATCTGTATGTATTGCATACCATTTTGATGACCTAGGTGTCTTCACAAACTGGTCTCGCAGCAGTCCACCAGTGTCAGTGATCCTGGAAGGGTATCCTTCAGCAACAGTTACATTCAGTTTCTCAAACTTTCTACACAGCCCCTCATCTACCGGTAACTTGACAGACACTTTACCAGTTGGCTTGGCTCGGGAACCGGCAAATGGATTATCATCCAGGGAGGAAGATGTATTGTCGTAGTCAGGGATCTGATGCCAGCCCATGAACGATCTGACCCCTTTGATAGTCTCCCTGTAGTTGGCATCTTCAGGGAGGTCCTGGTCAGTTGAATCTTCCGGCAGTTCACCCTGGACGTTAACACTAGCTGGTGAAGCCGGTTCCCCATCCATCTCTGCCTCACTCTCAGATTCACCGGCAAACTCATCAGGTCTTACACCGGGAAGTGAATGGTTCAACTGCGTAGAATCAATACCGGTTGGCAGCACTTCAGGACCTGCACTGGGAGCCGGTGTAGGCTGGGTGGCTGTCCCTGCACCGGGAGCCTGTAGAGGCTGGGTGGCTATCTCTGCACCGTGAGCCTGTAAAGGCTGGGTGGCTATATCAGAGGTACCAGGACCCTGAACAGGGCGGGTAGCACTTTTACTCTCATCCCTCAAAGCAACAGTAACGGGAACCCTCAGCGGAGATTGGGTAGCAGTCAACTGGGCAGCCTTGCCGGTGGTCTGAACAAGACTGGAACCAGTGCCCTCAGTGACCAAGCCAGTAGACATCACACTGGAAGATGCACCCGGATCAAAGAAGGGATGTTCTCTGGTCACCACAGCAGAAGGGTTGACAGGTCTCACCGGCACAGCAAACGACTTGTTAAGAAGCAAAGCTTTAAGTTGTGAAAACCTCTCACTGCACTTGTCATCTAAGGACTTGAGATCATCAGAAGTAGGTTTACTGCTGTGTCTTCGTTTGCTGGATTTTGGAGAGCCATCAGAACACTTCTTCTTCTTGGGTGTAGATTCAACTGAAGACGGCTTGTCAGTGCTAACCCGTCCCAACAGAGTTACCTCTGAAGGGTCCACGAGAGTGGGGGTCGCACTACTGTTAACTTCAGATTTCGTCTGCTCTCCACGTTCTTTTCTGGACTTATAAGTCGGGGCGGCCAGTTGTTGTAAACGCCTTACATATCTGGCAATCAAGTTTCTTAACACAGGGATCGTCTCCCACCCCCTTTTCATGACATCTGGCACATTT
Organism: Sabellastarte sp. h YS-2021; assembly: GCA_964017235.1. Lineage (NCBI taxonomy): Eukaryota > Metazoa > Annelida > Polychaeta > Sabellida > Sabellidae > Sabellastarte > Sabellastarte sp. h YS-2021. Next base: position 75,264,563 of record OZ024929.1, on the reverse strand, counting down.
CTTGTGGTTGTCGAACAGAGCCATAACGTGCCCGCAAGAACCTTGTTTCTGTCCAGGAGACGACATGATGATCAGTAAACTAGTCGAATTGGTTTAACTACTTGAAATAAAATAAAATGGTAAAGTTTGTTGTAAAACTTCAAAAACATTTCTCTGTTGAAAACACGTCTGCACACTCTTCGCGCCAAACGAAAAAGATGCTATGACATCACGATGTCTAGACAGGAAAGGAAGTATGATGCGCCACCTAGCAAATGCACACTCTGTGACTGGTTCTGCGGGTAGTTTTACAGGACATCTTTTTATGACATTTGGTCGCCGACCGGTAAAGCAATTGTCCATTGGATAGGATGTATTAACGCAATAAAATTGAAATTTTTCCCCTTGGCATAGGATACTCTTGTACTACCCTGCGGGTCAAAAATTCGCTCGAAATTGCTCTATCTCTTATGGTTTTTCGAGATATTTGTGATTTTTCACATTTTCACTAAAAGTAGCAATAAAATAGCCATTACTCACTTGTACATTGAGCAACAGTTGTGAAACTTAAATATGTTACAGTTCACAAAAAAGTAGATGAACAACATATTTGAGAGAAATTGTGTAGCTGCAATACTTTTGAAGATATAAGCCATTTACTCATTATGGTTATCATTAAAAATTAACAAAGTAGCTATTACTCACTTAGCTCTGGAGATACACTTCCAAACTACTGACCATGTTGTAGCTGTGGAGAAAGTAGCTGAACAACATATTGCAACAAAATACTCTAAATGCAACAGTTTGGGAGTTATAAGTAATATAATTATATTAGGTAAAAGTGCTATTACTCACTCAAAAGTAGGCCAAAGTTCACGAAACCCCAAAAATATTGAAGAGCGTAAAAATTCATTAGGACAAGTAATTTACCAAAAATGTGTACCTGTAGTAGTTTCAGAGAAAACTGCGGGACCCACGCACACACTCACATACGCACGCACACACATGGTGCAAATTATAATCTCCCGCCCTCGAGCCGGGCAGGAGATAATGAACCAATTTCCACTGCTTCTACATTCTGACTTAACTAAAATCAAACAATAGATAGTTAGGATCGTTAGAATTTCACATTAAATAAGTTTGTATAGACAAAAAAATTGCAACTGATCCTAGATTCTCAATGAACTGAAGTAAACTGTTAAATTAGAATTTTATATTTAATAAATTTAGGTACAAGGACCCATACACAATGATTTTCTGCTTCTCACACAGCAAATAGCTTTGTGGACTGTTAAATTTATAAACTGTGTTAAAAATTAGGCTATAAAAATTAAAAATACTACTGTGGTACTACCATTAGGTTCCAGAAAATATGAATAATATAAGTATTTGTAAATAATAAATAACAGCGTAAATAGAATATATAACTCAGACACTGTTAGTATCTAAGCAGTATACTGTATTATGATGTACGCAATTGGATCAGTGATCCATCTAATCTAATCTACTGCTTTGCAGGCACAATATCTCCCCCACACAGTATTCCATGATTGAGTTTTCTGCATCCCTTTTCCTGTTGTAAGAAGTGTTTCATTGTTCTTTGATTTGTTATGCACAAAATGTTTTTGAAAATACGAAAAAAAAAGAAAAAAAGATGAATTTCATTATCAACATTTGTTGAATATTCATTTAAACTTGCTCAAATCTGCAGTTTATTACCTCTGCCAAGGAGGTTATGTTTTTGCCTGGGCTTGTTTGTGAGTTTTTGAGTTTGTTTGTGAACAAGATAACTCAAAAACTTACACACAGATTTTGATGAAATTTTCAGGATATGTCTGAAAAGGTGAAAGGAAGAAATGATTCAACTTTGGCAGTGATCCGGATCACTACCTGGATCTTCTGGATCCATGAAATGTAATTTTTAAAGACAGATAACTCAAAAAGTTATGGATGGATTTTGATGCAATTTTCAGGATATGTGCTCCCTTGGCGGAGGTCTGCGCTCTCCGAGTGCTCTTGTTATTCTTGGAATTGCACTGAAAATCAGCCTACCTTACAAATTCTCAACTACTACTTGCCAATTGAGTACATAAATTAACAAGACTGAAAAATCTTTTGATCTACAACAGGTGTGAACTGATGGCACTACAGTAGCACCCAATTGATGAAACACCAGAGGCAGACAAAAAATTGAAAAAGTTGATCTCTTAAAGCACAAGCTTAATTGAGAGCTCTGGCTTAAAAAATGAATACTTAAGAGTGGTATGTGAACGTGCTCCCTCATTTTTTACTCAAAGATATGATTGATAGCTTACCCATCTATTGAACACGTGAGAAACTCACTTCTTTCTTTGGGATGCCAGCAGCCATCGTTCAGCATACCAATATGTCCCTGAAACAAAAGTTCTTGTTCACAACATCTCGCATGACAGAAAGATTTATAAGGATGAATCTATGCAGTCCAAATGCATGCAGATGAACTGGAACAACAACTGAGCTTAATTTAAAAAAAAAAAAAAACTTTAGTAAAAGTCTGCAGTGGATATTAAATAAATAGTCTAAGATGTAAAAACTAAGACGTGGATTGTTCACCAGGCAATTAGTGTAAACTTTAAGAATGGATGTGATTCTGGAACATCTGCTAACTTCTTATTAAGATTCTAGATAGGCTTTTTTGAACACAATTTGTTTTTTTGATATTGGAATTGCACAAAATTCTGAACAGGGAACCGAGGTTCGGTTCCCGGCACAGCCTCCAGTGGGAAAGCTGGTAGTTGCTTGCTGTTGGTCAGCAGTTTACAGTACAGAACCTTGACCAACTCTATGTACTGGTTTCCTCTGCCCTTCCAACTACCCATCGTGATATGACCTGTACAGTGTTGAAAGCGATGTAAAACCCCAAATAAATAAATGAACAAGGAACTACAGCAATTAAGGAGACGGGCCAGAGGAGTGTAACAAGTTTGTTTTGCAACTTCACATGTGAGCTATTTCTAATATGTCTGAGTCTATGGGATCACCCATCTGAGCGAAGCAGCCTCCACAAGCATTCTTAACATGGACATCAAATGAGAACCCTACATTGAACCAAACCAGATGCCTTCTGACACTGTTCACGGGAAACCAAGGACTACTCAGAATTTTGATTGGAAAACAGGATTTCAGCTTTAGATTTCATTGCTAGATCAAACTGTACATGTAACTCGCTCACCTTCGTGCTCGCTGTATCCACAATGTACTGATACCCTTTGACACATTCAAACTGTACGTGTCCATCTCTGTCAAGCACTTTGGCCTGAGCATTCCCTGCCACTACAAGGATGTTCTCGCCACTAGTACTGTAGTCCAAGGCTTTGATCTGATGCCTACACAACAGGAATAGAGAACTTACAAGAATCCTTAACAAAAATCCATACAATAACAGACACAGGAAATTGATTTCTGTGACAAATTATTCTAATGGCTTCCACAAATACATCTTTACCAGTGGGTGATCATGTTTATGACTTTGAATGGGTTAAAATCAGGTACATATCAGACAGCTTTCCATCTGATGCTAAAAAGCTTGGTCATAGTTTGACTATTCTTGGAATGTGAAGGAATACCTGGATTTTTGTCCATTGAGTAGTTTTTTTAATGATTAATCGACTATCATTTAAATTCCTGATGAGACAACATTAAGAACTTTTGGGATTGCACTACTTTTGGATTCCATGACTTTCCCTGATGAACAAACTAAATTAGATGGCTACACACCAAGAATGCATTATTTGGCCCTTACAATATCCCTCAAACAAGCTAATACAATACTAAATATAGGAGAATGGGTCAAGTTTTTTTTCAAATTTTCAACCGTTGTTGTCAGTTTGTTAATTCAAACAAGGATAATATGCATACATAAAATATTGGGAAATATTTTAAATAAATGAAACACAAACAGTTTGTGAGATACCGTTTGGTAAGGAGTGTGATGATGATACCGAAGATGGGAGACACAGACCACAGTTGATTTCAAGTATTCCTGGCCAGTAACTGCCAGGGAAGATTGGTCATTTGTTTACAATTTTTTCACAGAGAGGTTGTTTGGGGTTATTCTGTATATTTGGGCTTGATTATAAATGCTGCTTGTATTATGTGAGATACTGGAATATAGAATAATTTTCTGGAACATAGGACTGATTCCAGGGGAAAATGAAAGCGCCCCTAAGGATGGTTATCAATTTTTATAATACCACATTATCTGCATATATTATTAACAATAACAATACTGTTTCCATGTACACATTTACAGGTGAACTTTAAATTAGAGATGGGCCAGTATACAAAATGTGTAGATTGGGAGGTTGCCAATCAAAACGGTTCCTATTCCAGGACTCCACATTTTAGTACACTCCAATAAAACAGGATACTGACAGGAAGCAAAACTCATGAAACCAAACATGGTTGTTTTCTCTCAAAGAAATCAAAACAAAAATCCCCAAAAGTACCAAAATTATGAGATAAAGGGTGTAATTTTGTCAAATATTTTTAAGCTTTCCTTTCATTATATGTGTCGACAAGCGAGACAGACGTTATAAAGTGTTGCCACGTATTATCATGAAATTGCAATAAAAGTCAGCAAATATGCAGAAATATAGGAAAAACGTGTGTAATTTCTTCAGATTTATGGTATGTTTCAGATTTATGGTATGTTTCCAATACTGTAAGTCTTCCTTTAATTATATGTGTTGATAAATGAAGTGGCGTTGTACAATCTTGTCAGTATTCCAGTTAAATGCTCTCTGTACCAAGACACTGGGCCTACCGACCCATCCCTACTACACATATAAGAAAACAGGATTTGGGTTCACAACACCAGAAATCTTCTGAAGGTGTAGCTGTAATCAATCACAAGTAGAACCAAAGTATGTGAATATTTGAGGTTTTAGTTGTACAGAGTCTACTTTACAGCAAAACTATATTGATATTATACAAGTAGGATCCCTTCAAGTAACTTTCTTTGTACATTAGCTCTCCACCATGGTTTCTTAGATCTAATGGTGCTGTAAAGTGAATTGCATAATACTCAGCTTAATATCTCCATGAGCAACTACAGCCCAAGGTCTTGTGACTGATATTACAATACCCGAAACAGAGAGCCTCAGGAATTACCATTTAACAATGCCACTGTAAATAGGACCTAGAAAGTCGCCATTCAATGAGGTCATCCGAGGTACTGTGTATCAGCATTTCAATGGTTCTAACCCAGGTTCTCTGTACTCTTAGTAGTGTGTTTTTACAAGGACAAAGTGGCAGGATAAAAGGTCACTCAGTGAAGTGAACAACTGATGCACTGTGAAGCAGCACTACAGCCACAAATTCCCAAGAAAGAAATTAATCTATACACTTACTATAAGTTACAAATAGTATGGCTCTTAAATTCATATGTGATTAATTTCACAAGCACTTACGCTTCGCATGGCCTCATCTGTCTGAAGTGTCTCATGGAGGCATTCATGCCAGCAAAGTCCCAAAACTTGAGGTCATAGTCATATCCACCTGTACAGAGCCGGGCTCCTGATGGATCTAGAGCCAGTGCAGACACCTGTGGAGTTACAAACAGAAGAATAGCATCAGAGATGCCCGTAACCCACAGCCTGGGCAAATAGGTTTCAACACCATGAGATACAGAAGTAGTGAAACAGTACAAAGATAAGGATACTTTGAGATACTTTCACTAATATAAGGTGTTTCCATTTCAGTTTTATACATTTTAAGCATTTGCAAACTTTAATTGTTTGTGTAACAATGTTTTTATAAGAGGGCATTTTAATATAATGTATTTCAAAGACGCCTCAAATCTCGCAATATAAAAGTGGCTAAAGTTTCCTGTATTTTGCATTATAAATGCGTCTTTTTACCGAAATTTAGTGTTGTGGTTGAATGCAAATTTCAGAACCGGTTTCCGAAAGCGGAAATTCGGCGAAAAACCGGATATGTTTGATTTATCAAACGCAAAGAAATAAGTTTTCAAACGCGTACATGAGACGTAACTCATATATAAATAAGAACAACGATTGGCTTTTTGAAGACTTTTGAGTTCAAAATGGGTGATATATTGATAGAATATTATAAAACACTGTGAAATATTTGTTGTAGTTTAATATTTAAGTAAAGTTAAGTTAAAATAATGACTACAAGTGGCGAAACCGGTTTTGGTTACAAGAAAACGAAACGTAACCGGATCAGTGTCTTTCGGTCGGCAAATAGGTTTCCGGTTTACTGTCTTCAACACTACCAAAATTCAATGAATTATCAAAATTCTTTCCTGTTGTGTGCCTTTTAACCATTTTATAAGGTTTAATATGTCAAAATATGATGCAGTTTATTTTGTGGGTGATAATTAAGTGATTAACCAAGTCCGAGTCGGTTCTTCCAAAACGAGGAATCGAGGCACATTTTTGGGCTCGCTTGCAGCCCGAATAAAATGAAGTGTGTCCCTATAGACCGACAGCTATATCTGTAGGAGAATGAACATAAGCCCCCCTTGACGGAAACCCTCAACCAAATCCCCCCCATTTGGTGGTAGGAGGACCAAAGGTATCTGCCTCTCCCAATTGTGCAGTGAGAAGACCAAGGTCAGACAATAACAGTACTAAAATAAAAGAGATATTTTTTGTAAGAAACAAAAGGTGAACACAAATTCAGTGGAGTGGAAATGAGATCACAAAATTAGATACTGGGATAGTAAACAGGCACATTATAGAGTTTCTATTAGCCCCTCTGATGATATCCACATCAATTTGGCACTATATAAAACTATTTATATTAAATCCAAATCAAGTACTGTAACATGGCCTGTCTTACAGTTGATAGTACCTTACCCAATACAAGACTAAATCTGGCTTACTGGTTTATCTCCATGCTGTAACTTCACTTCATGGCTACTTGGAATTTTATTCACTGGATCCTAAGAACAGAAAATATGAAAACTAGTTTCAAACACAACTTTTTTTTACAGTTTGTTATGTTTGAAACATGTTTATACTGCATTGAACTAGAATAATATACTCTGTGCATAAATCAATCTCAGACGAGGAACAATTTATTATTTGATATCAAGGGCCTTATAATCCTCTGAAAAAGTGATGTAAAGCTTATAAACTTGAAAGTTTTAAGTACCCAACAGTTAAAACTATAAACTATGATTAACTTGAATACATTTCCTGCACAATAACAACAGATCTTAACATGTACTTGCACTTGCTGCACAAAAAAAACTGCTCTAATACAGGAATGAAATGGAGTGTAATTTCAACAAACCCATCTGATTTCACTACTTAAGCAAAGGAATAATAATGACATGTACATAGACTGGGTGTTCTTGTACTGCCAACCTCATTAACAATCACATTTGCTAATTTAGTTGTACAATACTTAATACTGGTGTTTTCACATGTCGGACATACTACTTTGTTACACCACAATAAGACAAAAAGAAATAGAAAACTGGAAACCATACGGAAAAGAAATGTAAATTTTATGGTTCTAAGATAAAGCTTTACTGAGATTCTAAACAAATGAAGCTGTTTACACTAAAAGAATGGAATCTCTACATTTACGTTGACAAGAACAAGTGCATTCTTACATCTGAATCATCATCTTCACTATCACTTTCTGCATTTGTACCAGATTTTTTCATCAGGTCATCTGGAATTTGAGGACCTATGTGAACACATATAAAGAATGACAGACATATAGCTGTTACATACACAGACTACTATAAAGTACTGGTTCACAGTTTTGTAGTCAAAGTTGGGGCTTTACATCCTACTCAACCACTAGAATCATATTAGGACAGGCCCTCAGCCTTGCCACTTGGTGGAGTTGAAACCATACAGAGGTGACATCTGGAGATTAGATGCCAAGCTTGCTGACTACTAGGCTACACAGTTTTGTATTTGATTTTGAGCGTATATGCAATTATGCATGGTATATTCAACACTGGTTGATGTTAATACTCACAGCAATAGCCACCCACTGAAAATACACAGTTTAGTTTCATCAACAGTCATACCTGAGGCACATGGGTAACCATGATGCCTATTTATACTTTCTGACTGACATGATTACAATTACCTGCAATTATAACTCAAAGTTTATGTATGTTTTGATACTTGTTTCACACTTTGATTTGAATGCTCATTATCAGTTGTAACAAACTTCATTGGCAGAAAGTCAAATCTTATACATATGTAATGGAGACAAAACCTCCAAGCAAAAGGAGATGAAACCACCTCTGTAATTCAAATAGATGTATGTACCAATTTCATCTTCATCCTCACTATCTCCAGCCTTTGTATCTTTAGTCTGACCTGGTACTGGAGGACCAATAACCATGTCATCATCATTCTCTTCTGAAGGAAAAAAAACCCAGCTGAAGCATGTTAGGTTGAACACTTCTAATTAACCAGGTATTTCAGATTATGGAGATAATTTCAACAAAAAAGGCCTTCCAAAGACCCGATGCGTCAGCAGGAATTCTACTCTGAGTTCTAGTTTATCAGATACAAACAGAGTTGGCACCTTCGCTGAGGAATCAAATATCAAACATTTTTGACAGATTAACGTAGAGGGACAGAATTCTAAAAAATATCACAGTTTTATATGATGGTATGATCTGGACAAACACACCCCTTTTAAAAACAATTTTTTGGTCATGTGACTTCTCTGATTGGTCGAAATGTTATGACACCATATTCAGAAAATGTGCCAAATTTGAAAAAAATACACCCAGTAATAAAAAATAGCATCAGAGATGCCCGTACCCCACAGCCTAGGGAAATTTTCAACACCATGAGATATAGAAGTACTGTACCAGTACAAACTTCAGGATACTTTCAGAGCACTGTCAGTTATATAAAGGTCCAAACAATGTTTAAATGGAGAAATAATGTTTAAAAGAAAGATAATGCGTATAAAGATGAAGTATTAAAACAAGATAATTCAATAACAAGATGACAGCATTAATCAGTAAACTAAAATTCAACACTCTTTATCTACATCTGCAGGGCAGAATTATGGTTTAGATTGTTTGAATATTACCATGCATACAGAAGTGGTAATACATTTAATGAATGCTTATTGTGGTGTTGGAGCAAAATCTGTGGCTCACTTGATGAAATTCTATCTCTTACAATGGGAAGTTATGAAAGTAAAATTCTTAGTAAATTCTAATATGACTTTTGCTTAATCTGCATCAAAAGACAGACCCAAAGGTCCATGAAGATTTTAAAGGTCAAGGTCACTACGACAAGGTAAAAGGTCAAATTAAGGTCACACCATGATAATACACACCTATAGCCCCTAACCAATGTCCCTACCAAGTATCAACTTCCTACACCTTACGGTTTCCGAGATATAGCCCTGACAAGATTTTATAGGTCAAGGTCACTATGGCAAGGTCAAAGGTCAAATCAAGGTCACACCATGATGCTGCACACCTACACCCCCTAACCAATGTCTCTACCAAATATCAACTTCCTACACCTTACAGTTTCCGAGATATAGCCCGGACAAGATTTTATAGGTCAAGGTCACTACGGCAAGGTCAAAGGTCAAATCCTGGTCAGACCATGACGTTGCACACCTACACAGCCTAACCAATGTCCCTACCAAATATCAACTTCCTACACCTTACGGTTTCCGAGATATAGCCCGGACAAGATTTTATAGGTCAAGGTCACTACGGCAAGGTCAAAGGTCAAATCAAGGTCAGACCATGACGTTGCACACCTACACCCCCTAACCAATATCCCCACCAAGTATCAACTTCCTACACCTTACGGTTTCCGAGATATAGCCCGGACAAGATTTTATAGGTCAAGGTCACTACGGCAAGGTCAAAGGTCAAATCAAGGTCAGACTATGACGTTGCACAACTACACCCCCTAACCAATGTCCCTACCAAGTATCAACTTCCTACACCTTACAGTTTCCGAGATATAGCCCGGACAAGATTTTATAGGTCAAGGTCACTACGGCAAGGTCAAAGGTCAAATCAAGGTCAGACTATGACGTTGCACAACTACACCCCCTAACCAATGTCCCTACCAAGTATCAACTTCCTACACCTTACGGTTTCTGAGATACAGCTGGGACAAACTATTTCCCGCCGCCCGCCCACCTGCCCGCCCATCTGGACACCATGGGTGAAAACAATACCCTGACAGCCCTTAAGGGCTGTGGGGTAAAAATACACAACATTGACCTATAAGTAGTGGCATATTCCACATAAATTTCTCCTGTATAAAAACAAGCGTCCCTTGTGGGATGCTTAATTATGTGAATTTTAAATTAAATAAATGTGAATGTGTTTTTTTCTTTTCACAAATTAATTTTATTTCTGGTGAAAATAACAACTTTAACAATTACCTTCCCTATTTTGTGAGTCAGAAGCACCTAACTGTCCAAAAGGCTTGAACTTGTTAGACAAAGGTTTCTGCTGACTTGGAAAATCTTGCTGTGATTTTTGAGGTTTATCAGAGACTGATGGCTCTGGATCCATTGCTCCCTGCGTATATTCATATTCTCGCTCGGCTACATTAAAAGTACAAAGGATTGAATTTTTTGTTTGTATCTATCTTTACTGATGATTTTCAAATTAAAATAAAAATAATTAAAAGAGATATTTAAAGCAACAATAGTCAGTTTTAAAAATACGCTTTGCAAAATTCATTATGCCAAACAAAATTATATTTTTCACTTGCTATATGAGAATAAAAGTAACTGCTATTTACATATGATTATAATGTATTTGTCCATAGTACATACAACCACATTACAAAATGCTATGATATCTTTAATCAATCTTCTACTTGATTCAATGAAATATGACCTCAGCAGTCAAGCAATCAAATTTAGTTAAATCTGTGAATTCTATTCTTACCCAAAGTATCTTGACTTCGTTCTTGTGCAGTTTTCACAGACTCTTGAAAAAGTGACATAAAATCAAACTGCTTGGCTTTTTTCTTTCCTGAACAGACAAATAAAAAATATTAATCTACAGAAATAGCAATAATATCAAAGAGAGTAAAATCTAAATTCATGTTTAAACGAAGTAAACACTGTTCTGTGTAAAAAAAACTGTCAAACATTTGAAAATGAATGAAAATATTTTTTTTTTACTTTTGCCACAGTATTTGCTTTCTATGAGTATATTCTGCTGTTTTACTGTCCATTGAGAACCTATATTAAGTTTGATTTGACAAAGTTGTTTTACCGTATGAGAAAGTTCAAAATTCTAATTGAAATCTTAAATATCTGGGCAAAAAGACCATATAGCAGTAAGTTCCAATGGTGACATAACAAATGTATGCATTTAATAACAGTGAATTTAGATAACCACTGATTCGGTCACTGCACTTGCAACATGTAAAGTATCTTGTAAATTCATTATTTTATGATATACAAAGATTAAATGACAAATAACTAGTCCTTTTTGTGTATACTTAGATTATAAATATCCATTTATAAATGGCTGAAGGTTAAGAATGAGTGTAGAACATTAACAACTTCAAAATAAAAACAACTGGCAAGACAAAGTCGGGTACAAAATGTAATTTCAAACAATGGTAAATAATAGAAACTGTGATAAAAATAAAAAGAGATGATGAACTATTAATTGGCAAGAAATAACAACTGACTATGCTCAGTTATTGCCTCACCACCAAAACTGGAAAACCCCATGATTTTGGCTGGATCGTCTTCTTCTGCCATTTTTGTGCTAAAAGCTGCAAGTCAGCTATCCAAAACAAAACATTTGTATGCAATGACAAATACAATTTAATATTATCAGTATCCATAATTATTACTTGTTGTAACTAAGTAACTGAACGCCCACCTACCCGTGACCACCACCTTATATCTGTTTGTTAGAGGTCAAGAACAAATGCTTTTATATTTCTACAAACTCGGCTTTCACTACATGGGTTAGTATGAATTCCCAGAAAGCATTCTTAAGTTGGGCCAACATTGGAAAAATCTGCTGACAATGTGACCAACAGTCAACGTCAGTCCGACGGCGTAATGCTATATGGAAATGGGTAGATTCATGATCTGAGTTGATTTTTTGAGAATTTGTACAAAAAAGCCCCCCCCCCCCCCCCCCCCCCCCCAACCAAAAAAAAAAAAAAAAAAAATGCACACCAAAAATTACAAAAATTAAGGAAATGAATTGTAACAAATTTTATTGTAATTTAACTTTTTACAAGTTAAATACTTACCTTATCCTCACAAGTGCTTGTTTGGTTTTGTGGAGCAAAAACGTATCGACCGACAAGAATTTTTTAAGGAATATTCTTGTCACAAGAGGTGACCCCTTTGTCTGCGCATGTCCGCGCTTGCGCAGTAGTCGTTGTCGACAAACGAATGTCGAGAGTTCTTCATTGTATTTTTGGTCCCCAGAAAACAAATTATGCGGGGAGGTAGGGTGGGTTTATCCTTGTGAGGATAAGGTAAGTATTTAACTTGTAAAAAGTTAAATTACAATAAAATTTGTTACATTTTATTGCGTAAAATAGCCTTACCTTATCCTCACAAGTGCTTGAATACAACCATAACAGGTGGAGGGTATTTGTTTTGGCCACACTGTTAGATGATTGTCAGACAAGGGGTCACCAAATAAAGCACTTGATAAGAGGATAAGATAAGCTTCCATTCGCCACATCTTAGGTTATATATATTACTTCTTCATCACAGATAAGTAATTTGCTAACCTCAACAAGAGATCCATGATGTGGTCGTCATTGTTGCTGCTGTTGCTGTTGTAGACAATTTTACAACAAATCATATAGCAGTATTAACCATCACCCGGTATTGGCCGGAGATGTCTGCATGACTCCCGAAACAAGATGTCATCATCTGACAATGAGAATATCTCCAAGCAGGCAAACTGAACTGCATGAACTGCAGATATGGGGCCATATGTAAGTCAGGAAAGACATATGTCAGTGACACAACACTTGTGTAACTGGAGAGAACATAACTATGTGAGTCATATCAATAACATGTAAAGATACACAAAAATTGACTACATGCCGAGGTGAATCCACAAGGCCCAATTTGTTCATGGACTGGTCATGGGATTGCCAAGCTACTTCTTCAAGTAGAATGTAGTAAAGAATTGTGGGTCTTCCAATAACAAGAGTTTCATATCTGCTCAGGTAATACCCCACTCTTGAAAACTAAAGAGGCAGCCATGGATGTAATATGTGCCTCAATGTATGGATTCTGAGAATCAGAATTAAAGGACTGGCAATCTAATCATGCAGCCAGATTGATCCAGGAAGAGATAGCAGAATTCAAGATATCTCCATCAAGCCTTCCTTAAAAGATATGAGCAAGATTCTTCCCCTCCTTGAAGTACTTGTACTGTCCTGATAGTAACTAAGTACTGTAAGAGAGCAGAGTGTCACAACATCAGCTCAAGAAAGGTTTGTGAGCTGGAATGACCACTGGTTTGAGCCATCTGGGACATTGTAAGCCAACTGATTCTTGCTAAAAGGCAGGAGAAGGAGACTTTCCCTTTTGTCCAAGCAGTAGACCTGTCCAAGAAGGATGTAAGTGCTGTAGAAGGACAACGAAGCATGTGTCCAGGCAAGTTGAGTTCAGGAATGATCTAGAGCTGAAGTGACCACTGGAGGCAATCTAGACCAACTGAGGCTAATAGTTCCTTGTTGAAAAGGTAGGTAGGAGTGAGAACTGTAAACTCCTTCCTATGAGGCTTGTGTCTGAAGGAGCCAAAGTCCCAGAATACACTTCCAATGTCATTGCAATTTGCAACAGTCTTGCAAGTCAAACTTTTTTAGACTGACCTCCTTTTAAAGGTTAACAAGAAGCCTTTTGTGAAAACCAACAGAAGCAAAGGCAAATCCCTTGATGCTGTACCTCTGTTAGCAGTGGGCTTCTCTCTATAACACTTGCAATAGGCCTATAAAGATGCAGGCTTTGGTTCAACTCCTGCACAAAAAATGTAAATGATCAGCTATGGCTGCTGCAAAGCCAACAATAGTGACAGGTTTCAGATTTTTTGCAAGTAAATGGATCAAAAAATCTGGTATATTTGAGACCGTAGGCTCTGAGATGGCCACCTTATTCTGTGGGTACCAGAGCTCAAAATGGCCCATCATGACTCATACATTCCAAGATGAGGGTCCTTGAGATGCCCTAAATCTCTCTATCCCTTGCCCAGAGAACGATATAAGAGATTCTGAGTGGTGTTAAGGTGCCAAGCATGAAGGTGCCAAACTGCCAATGCAACTGATTCAGATGGTATTTCTGACTGAATGGCTGTTTCTGAGACCAGTGAAGTAGCTGTAATGGAGGTTTGGTTGAATGACTCACCAGACCCCAAAGCCAATGCATCATGGGCCACCAAGGGGCCACTACAATCATTTTGCACCTGGTGTTCACTTGTTCAATGACTTTTTGGAATAAGTGGTATAGGACAAAAGGCCTAGCAGTCCAGGACCTCCAACAAGATGTTTAATGCATCTATGTTCAGAGCATTTGCATCCGGGACTAGCAACATAGAATGGAAGTTTTTGACTCATTGGTGGCAAACATCTCTACCATTGGTATTTGACAAACTATGTAAATCAAATAGAATATTAAAGATGAAGCCTCTCCTGTCTGTATTATTTCGTTCTTTGTGGAGAGGCTGTCATGACATCTAGGCAACCCTGAATATATCTGGCTCATATGAGAATATTTCAAGGATTGCAGTAGGCCAAGATGCAGCATACCTGCATAAAACACCTATTGTTGATTTGTGCCAAACTTGCACGTTGTCTAGAACCATAACGGGAGTAAGAACCATTCTGTACATATTACTTTTGTCCCTTCTGTAGAGATCATTGAGTATGACATTTAAGTAACCCCAGAATATTTCTGTCTCTTAAGAGTATATTTCAAGGATTGTAGTAGGCCAGGATGCGCCAAACCTTTATCCCTTCTGGAGATATGTTGAGTATGACCCTTAAGCAACCAAGACTATGTCTGTTATGAGTATATTTTCAAGGATTGCAGTAGGCCAAGCTGCGCCAAACTAGGAGGTATACGCTCCCCCCCGTTTGTTCAGATAACCGAACAAAGTGGTGTTGTCTGATGCTATCAGAATTCTTTGTGTGGAATTTGTCTTGAAGGCTTTTAAGGGCTGAACACACTGCCTTCAGCTGTATGACATTGAAATGTAATATATACATTTTTAACTGTCCAAAGCCACTAACTGTGATGCTTATAGATGGGATCATCAACCCTGATTTAATGCATCTACGAAAATAAGGGAATTGTGCACCCGTGTATAGAAAAGGCATCCTATTTCCCATTTTTTGGCATTTTCCACCACTGAATATGCCTTTTCAGAAGGATTTGAAACAGGAATTCTCACAACTAGTGACTGGAGAAATTTCCAGTTTTTTTCTAGATACCACTGAAAAGCACACATACATAACTGACCCATTGGTATAGTCTTTTCCAAAGATGCTGGTATCCCTACCTGGGATATAAGCAACCTTGGGGTTGATTGTGATGAGATCGCCATGTGTTGAATAGATTCTCAGGTATTTAATTTATTCGAGGTAGAAAGAAATTTCCTGGTACCAAAATGCAGTGGTAACTTAGGAAATCGATATCACGAAGCCCAGTTGATGAATAATTGGATGAGTTCTGTGGTTTGAACCCAATACTGGTGTCTTTTACGTACACTAAACAACCAGTAGTCTAGGTATAAGGTGAAAGAAATTTCCTGGTACCAAAATGCAGTGGTAACCTAGGAAATCGATATCACGAAGCCCAGTTGATGCATAATTGGATGAGTTCTTTGGTTTGAACCCAATACTGGTGTCTTTAAGTACACTAAACAACCAGTGGTCTAGGTACATGGTGAACTCCTATTCTGTGAAACTGAAGAATGAGATTTGCCTCTTTACTACTCGCATGATACTGTAGAGGTGTCGCTAACCCGAATTTTATAATGCTTTGAACTGATAGGTTTGCCAGTGTACATTAAACTGAAGTAGATGTTGAAAATCTTGGTGAGTCGGTACATAAAAGAATGCATCTTTTGTAACCGAATTTCTAATAATTTCTGCTGTCTCCAGTTTAAATGATGGGACAAGCAGGTATTTATTGTTATAGTAAACGCACTTCACTCGTGGGCCGTGACCGTTGAAGTCGTAGTTAGAAATCAATTCAGGACACTGAGATCTATCACAGGTCGTCATTAGCCGAGTTTCTATACAAGAACTAAACTGCCATAGAAACCTGAAGTTCTGCAATTGTTGAGTGGATAAATCGCTTTCTTTTGAAGCATTTAAGCGGTATATTTATATTTAGTACTGTAGCCATGTTTTCCTGTCTGACGTCATCGCTTTGCATTGTGGGTAGTACAGGCATTGGTGAATTCGATTGGGGAGTAATTCGACAACTCCGTCTCAAGATTCGCACAACTCTGGGATGGCAATGAAAATCTCCCATCACTGCCAGTAACTCTGCAAGAAGAGCCTCCAAGGTGACTTGCATTAATGTAGCCACGTTCTTCTGTATCCCTCTGACCTGGTAAACTAGGCAGAGTGGTACGACGATCTTTTGTGGTTGGTAGGGGAAAATTACTGGACATAGCTCCTGTCCTGAATATACTGTGCAAAATACACTGTAAAAGTTGGAAGCAAGGACTTCAACATATAATATAATATAACATAAAAACTCATCTAGCCAGTTTGATCTTCGTTGAGTTTGCAGAAGAATTAACTCAAAAGTCACAGTATTCTTTCCAATGGAGACATGGCCATAGGAAGGTTTTATTATCTAGTAAATAGTTATTGCAATTCTTCAACAGGGCTGAACAGACAAGCAGTGCACATACTGCCCCAAAAATGTCTGTTGGATCTTCATCCAAATTTACAGCAAATGAAGGTAACCTGTCCTTATTTTCATGTCTGAGAAGCAGGAAGTAAAATAATAACTGCAAGGATCAGTGGATACGCTTCTGTAGTCGTACTTTTGGAGGGGGACCTGTTACTGTACCAGAGTGGCGCTCCAACCACAGTAAAGAATCTACGACCTCCGTTGCAAAGCCAACTGCATTTCTTCTTTGTTTTCCACTGAAAACTTTACAGCAAAATCTTCTTTGCATCCCCTTCATCGACAAGGAGGTAATTCCAGTCGAATAATGGGCGAGTACAGCGGAAGATATACACGTCTTCCACTGAAGACTTTACAGCAACATCTTCTTGCACATCTTATTCTGACCCTTTTCAGGACAAGGGAAGCAGAATTAGTGGTAGTACCAGTCGAATAATGGATAAATACAGGTAGGTGCACCCTTGCACGCTTCAAAACTTCATAGATCTTCGTCTGTAAATGGACGATAATAAAAGAAAATACGTGTTGCTCCCATATCGACCAAAAATATAATGAAGAACTCTCAACATTCGTTTGTCGACAACGACTACTGTGCAAGCGCGGACATGCGCAGACAAAGGGGTCACCTCTTGTGACAAGAATGTTCCTTAAAAAATTCTTGTCGGTCGATACGTTTTTGCTCCACAAAACCAAACAAGCACTTGTGAGGATAAGGTAAGGCTATTTTACGCAATAAAAATAAAGTTATATTGCATAGTGTAATGATTGAAATGCAATTTCAATATCGATATCAAACTCTTTTTTGACCTTGCATAAAATCCCCGTAAAATCCGTTATTTTGCATCTACTGATTCTTCAGTTATCAAGAATCATTTTGCTAACATATAATATATACATAACTGATCATGAATTTAATCAAAGCAGCCCATAAAAGCAATTAAATTTCATGAAAAATCTCACAATAAGTCTTTTGATGCATAAATATTGATGATCAAACTACAGGAAACTGAAAAACTGAAAAACTACTTTGAAAATTCTTCCTGGTGGGTGCTGGAAACGATATTGAAATTCCATCTTTCAGTATCGATATTGAATTAATTGAAATTCAGAAAGACATATCGATCGATATTGAAATATGGATATATGATCCCAACACTAATATTGCTACGTATATTTTTTTAGTATCTGTAAAGTTCAATAATTAGGTTATTTAATTATGAAATATATGTCCTCATTCATTTAAAATAGCTTTGTTACAATTACATCATGATATAATCACGAAACAAGTTTATTTTTACTAATATATTGATATTTGGTTTTTAACTGCCTAAAATGAAATTTAACCATATACATAGCTTAATTCAACAGGAAAGTCTTTGGTGAAAATCTGTACTGTGAGTATTGCTTTGCTAACCAAGTTTGTTGCCTACATCTGTGTTTGTAAAGTTACACATTACCGTTATAAGTACTTGTTCCATTTGTTTCACTATCAATAGTGTTTCTCCTTTTCAGTTTTGGGACAGCGACAAACTTATGTGGGCGACGAACTTGGGTAACTAAAAGCAGTAATGAGAAGTTTTAATTATGATTTTAAATCTTATAAATTAGCCAGAATATTTTAACTTTTAAGAAAAAAACACAAATACGTTGACTTCTAACAGAAACAAAAACTGATCAAAATATATTAGACTGTCTAACACTGGCAACACAACAATACTGCAGTAATACAGAGATATAGTAGATGATCGTAATGTTGATATGCTCATTAAGTCGATCGGTCAGAATTGGCAGCTTTATCACACATAGTAAACTTCATTTGAATTTGCAAATAAACAAAACACCCTTTTCATGAATTTATTCTACAAAAATACTCGTGCAATGTGTTCCAAGCAGATATATTTTTATATTTTCTTAAATAAGCACTAAAATGGTACCTCATCGCAGAAATAAACCATTCAGTTTATCATAATACAACTAATATAAAATCTGTGTACTGCTCAGCCAGTGAATTTCGTCACCCCAGTGAAGTTCGTCATTTTATGACAAAATTAAAGAGGTTTTACTGTGAACTTTCAGCATACAGTCTAACCCACTTATCCCGATCTTGGAAATATCGACTTCCTGTTTATCTCGAGGTTACACCCTCAGTCCCAACTCATTTAGGATAAAATATATAAGAAAATTAAAGGTTATTTTGATATAAAATGCTAGTAATTGCGCTTATTTCGAGGCTATATGCCATTTTACACACCGTGTTTTGGTTGATATTTAATCCGATGGGGAGTATTCATTTGTAAGAAAAACAAACAAACACATCCAGCATGTGTTACAAGAGGCAATTTAACCAGTAAAGCTGAAAGTCAAACAATAATATGGCCATCTCTGAAGATTACATCTACTACCAACACTTTCAATGACCAGCCAAATTGTTTTTGTTTTTATTTCCTCCCATTTCTGTCGGTACTGTACGTAAACTTATTTACACAGAGATTATACGATAGATTATATTTCAAAACTTCTATCACTTGTGATGCATGTTTTGTTGGATATTCATGGAGGGATAAAATAAATTAAAGGTATTTACTAGTTCATTTACAGTATACCCCACGGACATTGCTTGAAACAACATCTTCCAGCTATTTGGTAAATATCATTCATTATCGCCCATACACTCGGTAGTTGTTTTGACAAGTTTAGTCTCTCAAAGGCTTGAATGTATATTTCGACTTTTGGATAAGTCGAGGTGATTATCATGGTCCCATAAAATTCGAGATAATGAGGTTAGACTGTATATGTATACCTTGATGCTGGCAGCAACTACTAAGTATTCCATTTCTTTAAATATGAATATTGCCTGTCCTTGAGCGTTTTTATGGCAGGTGACGAACTTCACTGGGGTGACAAAATTCGCTGGCACAGCAGTACAAATTTTTGTTCGATAGATATATTTGATCATCTAGTAACAAATCTTTCATCTAGTGGTGGTGGACTAATTCACGCCCAGGTACCAATTCAGGCCCACCCTCAATTTTCTTGAAGGCTTATAATTTTTCACAGAGAAGATGTTTACCACATCACAGATAATCATCAAATGGATCATTTACATTTGTAATTTAGTGTTTAACTGTGATGTTTCGGATAAATTTAGGGGTGGGCGTGAACAGGTACACGGGCGTGAACTGGTCCACCACCACAAGTTGATCCCAATGAAAGAAGTGGTACTAGGTGATCGACTTAATGATCAATCTTACAAATGATAGTCTTTTTTCTGCATATTTCATACCAAAGTTTAAACTTTCTGTTGAAAAGAAATCTTACTGTAGAAGTTAGCTTGCAGTAGTTTGTTGGTTTATTTGCTTTATGAAGTCATATTTTTCACGGTATGTTAATATTTGATGTTTATTTTAATTATATTTAGTGAAAACAATTGCTCTTTACCTAGGTCTCCCTTAAGTGATCCACTTTACGATCATCCACTATAATAAGTACAAACACGGGACAAACGTTTGGGCGATAATATGTGATGCATCATTACCTTCCTGAGAATACAGAACATTCATACGATTTACCAAATCATACCAATATGCAGTTTGAATAAGTGAGAAAACTAACTAGAATATAGAGATGTGATCGTCCTGGACATAGAAAAAGATACTTTGGATACTTTTCTCAAGACAGACGAACAAACATGGCTATTTACACTACACTATCCTTGTAGCAAAATTTGCTATGTTCCGGGTGTTCCCGAATTTCACTTTTGCCTACATTTTGTATATTTATTTTATTCATTACACTGACATGTATGCAATGTACGCATGCAAGCAACGAGGTGCAATAAATGGTTACATCATGTCGTTGATTTAGAGTTCAAAACAGGTCCTGACGTTGAAATCCGTATTATCAACTACTAAAGCTAAGTTAGTTTTCTGACATGAAAAAGTAGTGATATTTTGACCAGAAATCATGGTGATTTTTGCTTGAAAAATTGACACTGACAAAATTCAACACTATTTCAAAGCTGAAGAAGGGTGCTCATGAGTGTGAAATGAAGCCAGAATGCACACACAATTAGATAAATTGGTTAAAGCTTATGGGATGGGTTGCTCCAATATTACATGTCTACCACTATCCACGTTTTCTCCTGTGAACCTGTTTGGGAGTGTTGTACTTGGGAAAACACCAACTAGGATTGGGAACTGCATATTCCTAACAGAATGTCCCTTTCCTGTAAGATTTTTGGAAATTGGGTTGATTCTGGAATCCTTAGGTTTAGTGACAGAGAGTTATTGACCATATGTTTGTATTCTAAATGATCTGTCTTTCTCACATACATAATATTTGTTGAAAGTTTTTTAGGGAAGTTTACTGTGTTGTACTTTTTCCAGTGATCTTGCAGGTGACATTATCAATTTTCTTTGAAAGTGGGGCAGTAAATATTTTTGCCCAATCAGGTACAGTGAGTGGGCATTATTTTCTAGTCTCAGTTTCATGGATGGGTATAAAAATGAGGCTTAAGTAAGCATATCTCTAAGATTTGGTAATCTTCTTAAAACTATGATCAGTTTTTCAGGGAATGTTTGGGCACAGTCATTACTGTTTTGAATAATGATTCAGTTCCCTTGATTTTGCTCCTGGCTGTTTTATCAGCTTGGAGTAGGCTTTATTAAGGAGACTTCAGGTTTTTTCGTGTCACATGATAATTAATCAATTTGCAGGTGTTCTGGAATGCATCTTTCAAAAATATTGTTCATCAAAATGTAATTTATATAAATTCATATAATATCCGAATGGCATGGAGTCATGTGACAACAGCAAAAATATAATTTTCTTTTGTAAGTTAAAGCATCATTCAGTCAGATGAAAATGCATGTGTCAAGCCACACTTTTCTGTAAAATCATTTTTCCATGACATTTTTAGCAAAAACACCAATTACCAAAAGTAAAAATATTAATGCAAGCAAAAATTCACAATATTACAGTAAAATTTATTTTCAAACCCCTAGAAAACGGGATGCACGAAGACACCATTGACAGGAAAATACCACAGATGACCAGACTAATTTTTGGTGCAAATGCACCAGTGGTTTGCACCTGTGCAGTTGCACCTGTGCACCGGTGCAATGATATAAAGCCATGGCTTTTTGGTGCACATTATTATATGATTAGTACCAATCATTATTTCACCAATAAGTTAATATGGCATAAAAAGGGGGCCTTTCTAGGCACATTGTTCTATAGTGGTGCCAAGTAATACTAACACATTATATGTGTTAATATTATTAGGCTTGAAGCCAAACATATAAGATGTTACTAAACATGTAATAAAGGCACACCTATTATGGACTACAAATCAAAGATGACCTTTGGCAAAACTTAAAATGTGGACAAAACTTTCTAGGCACTAGCCTAGAATAGTAGCGGTCCTATTAATGACATAAAAATGGATATCTAGTTGGAAAATATGGATTTACATATCTTGAGCAGTTATATTTGAAAGCTGATACAAAATTATGTGTCATTACAATGTCATGAGAAATAGAATATTGAATATATAATGATTCATGAAAACATGTCATCTTGGAAAGAATTAATTACTTTGAAGTTTTATCCAAATTGTGAAATATGCATATGGATAGTTATTGTATAATATTATTAAGAAGCTATAATTATGACACACAAGCTACAATGGATCAAATACATGTGACAGTGTAAAACAACCTGATTTCACCGATTGAATTCAACCCTATTTCATACATTGGATTCAACCAAAAATGGTTTGCAAAATCTACATGTATTTCAACCAGATTTCACCCATTGAATTCAACCTGATTTCAACATTGGTTTCAACATGATTTCACTGGTTGGATCCAACTAAAAACGGTTTGCAAAATCTACAAGTATTTCAACCAGATTTCTACGTTAGATTCAACCAGATTTCAAAGTTGTGTGCCTGCTGGGAAGAAGAAGAAGACTTACAATACAGTATACTTTTCCTGGTATTATTCATCTTATTTACTAACAACTAATATTTATCCAATTAAAGTATATTATAAGACACTTCAAAAACACCCATTTCAAATATCTTAAAATACTTACCAATTTCTTGAAAATATTTCAATCTAATATCTAAATATTTCAGAAACTTGCACACAAAATGAAATTCATCTTCGAATAAGTTCTCATTATAGATTTGACAAGTACTATTTTTCAGAAGGGTACAGTAATAATTTAGGAAACCAGTAAAAATGAAATATGAGGGAGAATACCAATATGAAATTTCACTAAAAGTGATTGTTTAAATTTATTATGAGTAGCAGTAACACCTCATGTTTAAGATCATTTTTGGTGAGCAAATGTGTTGTAAGCTTAGACTTATATGCTATCTTTGCTCACCAAGTGCTATGCATAATCATATTTAATATCCTATTTTTTGCGTAATGTTTACTCTCTATCATTTAAAAATGTGCAATTTTAAATTTAATAAATGGCAGATATTCCATATTTTACCACACCAAAAATCAGGATTAAAATGTTTGAAAATCCCATGCAAGAATTTTTATATTATATGTACTCTCACACTGAACTACTAAGGTAGGCGCATTCTTTTGAACTCCCAAAAAGTATCGACCAGCTCTGTCATGTATTGCACAGCATAATTATGTTTTTCATAACTCCAGATGCTGGAACAAAAATCTTAAATAGGCCAAACAGTTGTGTCATACAACCTTGTGAATGTTGAAAACCATATATTAGGCCCAAGTGAATATTTTTTTTTTCAATTTGGTGAGGTAGTATCTCAGTTTTTGAGATACTAAGTCAATTTTTTTAGATAATTATCTCAATTTTTTTTGGAGATATTATCTCCAATTTTTAGATACTAAGTCAAGTTTTTTGGGATACTATCTCAACTTTTTCAGATATTATCTCTGTTTTTGGGATCCTAAGTTATTTTTTTTGAGATAATTTTCTCAATTTTTGAGATATTCAGTCAATATTTTGAGATACTATCTCATTTTTTTTGAGATATTAAGTCAATTTTGTGATATAATATCTCAATGTTTGAGATGTAAGGTTATTGAAGAAATACATATGCAACATAAGAATTCGAATTTCCCATATATTTAAAAAACAGAGAAATATAAACAATACAAAACCATAACAAATAGACAGGTTCACAAAGCATGGGTCAAATATACCTTAAAAACAGTGGATTAAACCTTGACTATCATATATAAAAACAGGTTTGTTATTTCAAAGAAATTTATCAATTAGACCAGTTTCTTTTGAAGCTCTTTTTAAATGTCATTTGAGGTTTTTAAAGTTGTGCAGAATTAACATTTTTCTAATATTGTCGTTCTAATATATTTAAATTGTTTGAACCATTTGAATATGCATGTTACTATATAATTTTGAAGCTATTCAAATGGTGTTAATTTAGAAGGAATAAACATTCATTTTTTTTTCAGTTCTTTTAAATTATGATAGATGTACTAGCATCTTTTGGTGCATTTGTATTTTTTTAAACCTGCTAATTACTTCCAGCCAAAAGTATTTCACAGATGAACAGTCACAGAACATGTGTCTGAGTGTTTCGACATGTTATTGATTTCCAGATATAGTATACAAGACTCTTCCAAGTTTTCACATCACAATTATGAATGTGGGAGAAACACCAAACAGAGAAAAGCTCTACACCATTTTCAGACCCTGGAGAAAAGCAATATATTAGATTATTATGAATAGGGGTATAAGGGTAGTTTAAAATACTACTTCAAGATTGTTTTTTTTCGCATTTGTTGCTTTATGACTTTATAAAGTATGTCCATAACAAAATATTATAAACTAATAAGGTCTTTGTAGCTCCAGAATACTCTAGATTTTTCTGGTGTGACAGCTTCTTCTATAATTACACTGAAATGCCCTAACTGTTTATTGTAATATAAAGTTGGCGTTAATAACCATTATGGAATGTAAATACTCAGATGTTTTTAATGATAAGTGATGTCTCGTTTGGATATTCACTCGTAAGCTATGTACATTATTAAGCATAATAAAGGTGGTTCAAACTTTGCCTAGATGATGTTATAGCAGGAAGTCTAAAGATACAGTGGGAAAGCTCACAGAGAATGTTCATAATTTTGAAACAGTACATATGCTTCTACTTTGTACCATATCTAGAAATCTAGCGTATGGCTTTTCTGCGCAGTCTGAGAAAAATGGTGTAGGGTGTCCATGGGTGTCAAAAAGTCATAGGGATTTTCTCAGTAGGGCTTTGCTCTGTAGGGCCTTTCTCCACACACCCACAAATAATTTTTTTTGTGCCCAATGTTATAGGATGACACCATATTTGACTATACTCTTTAAAATGCTTTGAAACATTCTTTAATGTTCTCAACCTATTTCGAGTGCTGGGGCCAGTTTCACGAAGCCTCCTTTGGAAAGGACCTCCTTTAGTAAAAGAAGGTCATTTTTATTCCTTTTGCAAGGCCACATTAAATTTTAGTTCACAAAGCCTCCTTTAATTCTCCCTAACAAAGGTCTTCCTTGAAACTTAAGGAGGGAGCAAATGTTTATTAAAGTTATTACACATTCCTTAAATTTAAGCTAGGTAGGTCCTTAGCTTTCTTGAAATTTAAGGGAGTTTTCAAGGTCTCCTTTAAGGAAGGAGGCTTTGTAAAATCCTTGAATTTAAGGTGACCTTTATCTTAAGGAGGCTTCGTGAAACCGACCCCTGGGCTTCGCTTGAATTTAAAGCTATGATCTGTACAATTTTGATTTAGAAACTTATAAATGGTTTAACAACCATGCAGTCTCATTTGACATAAGAGAACAAAGCAAATAAATTTCAGGGTTTTTTTACATTTGTAGACTGGTTAGTTCAAAGTTTAACAACATTGACACCGTTAACAAATTATTATAACAGGCTTCACATATCTTGTTGTCATAAGTCACTTCAGCAAGGTTCAGTACATGACTTTTCATTAATTCTTCTAATTATTGCAGACATAAATGTTAGATTAACCACCCTACACTATAAAATTACATGGTATTTAAAATTTCATATGTAACAACTCAAATACTTAGAGCATCTTTAAGTTAAGACACACCTAGTTGCAATCTACGTGTCAACTATGTAAAAAATATCCAATCAGATTGGTGACAAATATTCAAACCCGTTTTTGACTTTTTGTAATTTTGACTTGGGTGAAGACCATTATCTACCTGTTTTACTTTGCAAAAATTTTATATGGAGATTATGGCGGTCTAATATATTAAACAAAGGATGACTGACAGACTTGTAGAATGCTTTCATTCTTGACGTGGTTCCTTAAATTTAGAAAAAAATATTTATTATGGTATGACTAAAAATCATATTTCAGTGAGCCCACAAATTTTAACTAACCATTTAACAATTTTACACATAAAAATAATATTCTCATTAAAAATTCACACTACAAAAGTTATCAATGAACATCATCTGATTGGCTGATGCTATACATAGAATATAATTTTCACCGGTGGCTTGCCGACGTTGGGCCAACGTTGGCCCGACGGTCAAAAAGCCGTTGGCCCAACATCGGCAGCCAACGTCGGACCGACGGATGTGCCGACGTTGGGCCAACGTCGGTCCGACGGTGGAATGCTATCTGGGAAGAAGCTGTTCAAGAAACATCCAGCCACTCACTGAGTGACTTATTTCACCAAAAGGAAGGCACGACATCCTTTCTCTGATGAAGGAATCTGACATATTAACATTAATATTACCTGAAGCTTTTAGTCAATGAAAGATTGAAAGTATGGCCGTTTGAGCCAATATGTATGTAAACACCTTTCACACTTCCCTGTTCGTGTGCTTTCAATAAAACTCAACACTTGTACAAATCAACTGTAAAGGTGATATCGTTTCTCTAAAAGTCTTTTAACCTAAATTTGGATTATATTTTAAAGCAAGAACACTAGTGCCCCAAACTAGAGCTACTTGATTGCTTTACAATCCCAATTTAAGGTATGTACTATGGACCCAATTTTTATCTAACCAGTTTAACTGTGCACCCACTCAATCCAGTAGATCCATATTGGATAAAATGATATTTTGTTGTTTTTTTTTAAATTAGAAATTATTTAATGCGTTTGTCAAATGCAGATAACATATTTTTAAAAAAAAAAGTAAATCAACATTTTTGGTAATTGCTAGAAAAAAATGTGTTTTGATGACTTTATGATTACACACATTTTGCACTTTTAATGACGCCACGATATTCTGAATAATTACATTGCTGTGTTGGTCTGTGTCTAAATTCGTGGAGATGTATGCTGTTAAATTGTTAAGCCTGGGGACTTAGTTTTCAACACAATGAGATATAGAAGTAGTGAAACAGTACAAAGATCAGGAAACTTTCAGTGTAGTGTCATTTATATAAAGGTCCAAATAATGTTTAAGCAGAGAAATTGTATGTAAAGATAAAGTATTAAAACAAGACAATTCAATAGCAAGATGGTAGCATTAATCAGTAAACTAAAAATTATGAAGCTTTAAAATTTATTAATTGGAGAATAGCTGTCAATGGAAATAACACAATTATGTAAAAGTGCACATAATAATCAGTTGCAGCAAACCATATATCTTTGTCATAAGAGAAATGTGTCTCAAATATGGCAGGTGAACATTCTTTGACAGAGCCAAAGTTAACTGTCACAGTATGATGCACATCTACACCTCCTAACCAATGTTGCGTCAAAGTGTCAATCTTCTACACCTTATGGAATCCAAGAAATAGCCCGGACAAGATTTTAAAACTCATGGTCACTATGACAAGCTCAAAAGGTCAAATCAAGGTCACACCAGGATGTTGTACACCTACAACCTCTAACCAATGTCCAAACCAAGTGTCAACTTCCTACATCTGACGGTTTCCAAGATATAGCCCGGGCAAGATTTTGAAGGTCAAGGTCACTACGGCAAGGTCCAATGTCAAAGATGCTGCACACCTGCAACCCTCAACCAATGTCTCTACCTAGTATTAACTTCCTACACCTTACAGTTGCAGAGATATAGCCCAGACAAGATTATATAAGTCAAGGTCACTACGGCAAGATCAAAAGTCAAATCAAGTTCACACCATAACTTGCACACCTGCAACCCCCAACCAATATCCTTACCAAAGATCAACTTCCTACACCTTACAATTTCTGTGATATAGCCTGCACAAAATTTATAGGTCAACTGTGCCATTACATACTTATCAAATACCCCAAGCTACACACCTACAGCTCTTCCTTTATAACATTGTTAGTTAAAAAGAAAATGCAAGCTGTACAATAATTTGGTACATGTATGTTTATTACCACCACCAAAGAGGTATTATTTTCATGATCGTTTGTTAATCCTTTGTCTGTCTGTTTGTAAACAGGGTTACACAAATACAACTTGTTGGATGATGGGTCTTAGTATTACGTACCTCCACAGAGGAAAGAACTCTCTGAATTATCTTGTTTTTTTCCCGTTATGTTGCTGTTTTACTAAGATTTACAGTAATACCTTATTTAGTACATTAAAGGATGGCCTTGGTTTATATTTGGCCTTTGTATGTGTACGTAAACAGAGCATTAAATATCCTATCGATCGTATATCAAGACCCCATAGAAGGATACAATCTTGAGTGGCTAACATGGTCACCACATTTTACCTAATAAGATTTTGTTTACTTTTTGATAAGGTACATACGTATCTGTGAACCTTATGTAGTAGTTTATGCAATATTAAATACAGATCAAGAAACATATTATCACTTTGTAAAAGGTGATACATTGATAAAATATATATTGATTGACCCATACAAAGCAACCCATCTTTGTGGACTTTACAACTAGAACATATAACTTGAAAAGGGATATAAATGTAATGGTTTTGTAAGTAATAGGTATCTTGAAAATGGATCGTGAAATAGCTGTTAATTACATATGCAATAAACTAAAAGTCCAAGGGATTGAACAAAAGTTTGCTTCACAACCGCTGGAGTTGCTAAATGAAATTACTTACAAACTACATTACAGTCTACCTTTTCAAAACTTGAGGCATGTAGGTGGAAAAGAAGAGGACCGAATTGCTCCCACAGTAGAAGAAAATATAAAGTCATTGTTCAATGGATACGGTGGTATGTGCTGGGAAAATAATTCAGCTGTATGTGTTTTACTGCAAGCAATAGGTTACCAGGCAGAACTGTACTTAGCCAGTGTGGTGCTGGCCATGTCAGGGGAACATGGTAACCATGCTGTGATAGTCATCTCAGACCTTTTGGAGAAAGGTGATCAATTCTTGGTGGATGTTGGATTTGGAGCTCCATTCTTTGAAGCCGTGAACCTGGATTTTAAGGATGAATCAGAAAGCCAGGTCATAACCCAATCATTTAAGACGTACAAGTTTGTAAAGCGTGGGGAACTGTACGTTTGTATGCATGGAAAACACGAACAAGAAGATGACTCTGATGACAAAGCAGAATGGGTCTGGTCAGATGCTTTCAACTTCCGCCTTGTCAAACATACAGTGGAAGATATACGCCGAAGTATCGATAACACAGAATATTCAAATCCTGAGAGTTTCTTCAATAAAGGTTGTGTCTGCTGTAAATGGATAGATGAGAGGTATGTTTGTATTCGAGATCATGTATTCCTCAAAGAAGATGACAGCCACAAGCTTCAGCCTCATACACTAAAAAGCAATGAGGAATTCTTGAAAGTATGCAGGGAATATTTTCCTGAGATTGATCAAGCTGTTATTCAACAAGCACTGACAAAAATACAGCTATTTACTGATAAACAACATCAAAAGGAAATAGCTGAGCAAGATCCTTAAATTTGTGTCATCAATGACAGTAACTTTTAACTTTATCAATACTATAGTATATTAGGACAGAACTAGAACCATGGGGATACGTCTTTAAGCATATAACTGAATATTTCCCATGTGTCTCAGTACAGAACCTCTAGATCACACAAATAAAACTGGTGCTATTCCAAATGTTTATTCCAGCATTAATCAATTCAGTCTGATATAAGAGTAAACCTACCCTTGATTTAATGTAATGTTGTTTTAAACTGTACACTAGCGGATCGGGGGGGGGGGGGGGGGGGGGGTTGAAACCCCCCCCTTGAAAAAGAATGTAAATTGGTTCAACCCAAAGTACAAAATTATTTCTTGAGAGTGGTGTTAAATTTACAGGAAATGCACTCTATTTTAACCAAAAATTAATTTTTTTTCTGGGGGGCATGCCCCCGACCCCCTTAGTTATAATATGTCTGATGTGAACCCCCACCTTGCTCAATGTGAACCCCCACCTTACTCGATGTGAACCCCCACCTTACTTAAAAGCTGGATCCGCCCCTGCTGTATGATCTTGGGAATTCTTTATGAGAAAGATGTAAGCAGCTTCTTATTTGTTTGCTTCATTGTTCAAATTGAATAATAACAATTGTAATTTTCGATGATGGTGTACCCTTTTTTCACTATTCTGCAGAAGGTAGCCAAATGTTTACCATTTTCAAAATATTATAAGATTTATATAAAAGAACATTGCAGAAGCATATAGTCACAGATATATACAATTCATAACTTCACTTTAGAATTATACATTCACAGATATATACAATTCATAACTTCACTTTGGAAGCATATAGTCACAGATATGTACAATTCATAACTTCACTTTAGAAGCAAATACTCACAGATATATACAATTCACAACTTCACATCATGTTTTCCTATGCACTAATAAAATTTGAAGGTTCTAAAGTCTGTAATTATAAAAAAATCTGGTGAAGGTCATGTGTATTCTAAACTATGTTCCGTTAGTGTTTCGTGTAATCTTGTTACAAATAATCTTGTAATCTGTTAATAAATTGGGTTAGGTAAATTATAATAAAAACGTAAATAAACATTGTGCTCAGTGTTTGGAGGACACCAATAATACATGTATATTTATTTGATTTGTGATCACCAACGCAAGATGTAAATAATTTTCAAACTCAGGCGTGAAAGGCCTTATTTATGTTTTGTCTTGAAATTTGACATGTTAAATATATATGTTGCAATGCTTTTTCACAAGTCTGTTAGCAAAAGCAGGGAATCCTCGAAACTTTAGTAAGTCATAAGAGGAGCAACACACTCGATATACAAAATTCCTTTTGTGGAAAGATACAGTAGAGTGCACGGGCAGGGTGTTTGGTGCTATTGCTTGTCATAAAGCTTCCATAAAGCACAGAAGGTTTCCTGAGTTTCCTGAGTAGTTGCTGGAGGGAATTAGAGGTTTAGTTCTTCTGCAATGGTCCGATTAGCGGTCAGATCCTTTTGAAATGATTTAAATCCAGATCCTTTGATGTTTTTCAAATCCAAATCCCTTATTTCATAAAAGGATTTAAATGCAACCCCCTTTTTGAAAAAGGAATAAAACTCTTTTTTTTTTTTTTTTTGTATTTATTACTTTTATCATATAATCGAACATGATTCTAATATACCAGGCTCTCAGTGGCCTATTTGATTGTCAGATTTGGCATCTAATCACAGGCTGTCACCTCTGTGTGGGTTCAACTCTCACAAGTGACAATGCTCAGGAGCTGAACATAAAACCCCAACTTTGACTTTGATACCAGTTCATCAGCACTGTACTTTGTGTGTATCATTCTAAAGTGGGGCAAGAACCTTAGGATGCTTCTCCCGAGAAGAAAAAGTAAAATATAAAAAGTAAAAGCCAATGTATGGGAAGTTAGGTTAGATATATGTGGCAACACCATATGTCTGAGCATTCTCTTTTTTATGTACTGCAAGATTAAAAGCTGCTCCAATTTAGGGTGTTTATCACCACCCCTTATCATCTACATAGTCACAATGGTAATCATCAAAGAATACCACTGACCTGTTACCACAATCTACAGACTTATAGAATGAGTTTATCAAGTACAAGATCACCAGGAGAGCTCATACTTCTTTCAAGACACAACGCCTAGAATTTTGCTTATGAGTGCAATAATAAAAAAACCCAAATCATTCTTGGACCCAGAGGATGATCCGAGTCAACACAAAAATCTAATTGTCTGATCTTTATGATATTTTCAACATTTCCTAAAAATTCATCAATGTGTGTGTCAACTTTTACGCGATGGTATACGATGTAGTGGATATACTTTTTTTAATACTGTTATTTCTTCAAAAATAATAATCAGTACAAAATTTCCCATCTTAAGATGGGCTGGGACAGATCAGCCAGCCTATCGTAAAACTGGTAGCCAAACTAGGATCCTAAGTTGGGCTACTGCACAATCTTAAGATTGTCAAGGCTCCAACATTTTCACCGAAGACATACCATGTTTGGATGCCACACAAGATCAACTGGAATCCATCAATCTATATGTTTGGGATCAGGTCTCTTATGTCAAAAAAGCCCACAGGATAAACATTGAGATAGTCAATCAAAAGGATGCAGGCTGAAATCGATGTTGAAACTGAAAACTGATCTGCACATTTCACTTTGACAATCACTGAACCTTGGTAAGATAAGTTGTTGAAAGACAAACTTTGTGTCATGTTCATTTTATGATTCTTTATATTCTTTTTAACTGGGGTCATTTTTATAAGTACAGAATGCTGGGGATCACTATGTGTTAAGAACATTCCAGACTATCATCACCTATGGAAATTTTCAAAGTCATAACATTTATTACAAAACCTGAAAAATAGTCACCTTAAATTCTAGCAATCAGAACTCAACAACAACAACAGCAACACTTCTCATGTTTTTGCTGTACATTATCCGGAACAATAAGCCACAGTACAAATATAGTGAGGAAAAACAGTGCACAAGAAATCATATTTTATCGCAATGAAATGAATACCTTAATATAATTAATCTTTATAATAGGAATAAAGTCCTCCGATTCATACTTTATGTGTACCATAAACTACGGACCTTCTGCTCACCCTCAGACATTTTTTCTAGATTTTTTATAGTTCAAATACTTCATAATGACACAAGTACTAACACACTTTAAAGCTCTATTTTTTGTTTCATAATGAAACTTGCATTTGTAAATGTGCAAAAAATATACATTCAAATAAAAAAGTGATTTGGCTCATAGATCTGTGTATTAATATTTTGAGATCAGCTAGTAATTACTCAAAGTGTAGAAACTTGCAAATTTAAGTATGAAGTTAAATTTTGAAAGCTAATACATTACATTATGGACAATCAACTATATTGCTGGTGCAAGCCAGCCTTATCAAACACCAGAAGAAGACATCCTGTGTCTCCACCGATGAGGCTGACAAGGTTGTCACCATTCGCTAGGTGGTATGCATTACTTCCTTCCTGTCTAGAGAATGTGACGCCATATAATCATTTTCGGTCTTCTAACCTTAGATGAGCCCCTAGTAAGATGAAGGAGGGGCTGGTTGGGAGGGTCTCTCATTTTCATTAGGTAAGATATTTATATACATTTTACTTAATACTTAAATTTTCAGTTTTAATACATCTCACATGATGGACAATTAGCTAGAATAATGACTTCCTCGATGGTGGGTAGCTTACTAGGGACTTTGGATTGAACTCATATGGCGATTCAATTGTTTGGTTGCCAGTAAATTGGTGACTGGCACCGACCAATGTGGCTCCACTCCCTTTATAGACCTCCTCTGAGGCGGGGGGATAGTTTCAGTCTACCAATCAGGATGATTCTCCTGCAACACTAGTCCTTTAGTTTCGCCACCATTTTGCCCAAAATTTGTGCTGGTGGGATAGCATAGGGATCCTGATCCTCCCAAAACAGATCGAGTACATCCACTGGCCAGGCAGGGGTTTATAACAGATGAAACAAATCAAGGTAACTTGCTGTTGAACCTCGTTGCACGTCTACCTGAGGCAGGTGCACCCTGTTGCACATCATTTGGGAGACTCTGGAAGGAGATACTATTCTGCTTGAATAATCTGGCCTAGGCTGGATAGATTGTCGGTTACCACATTCAACCAGCCTGGAATGTTTACTACTACTTGTCTCCTTCCTACTTGAGATAGGCTTGGTGGGACGTGGCTCTGACCAACCAATCATCTACATACTAGTGGATTATTATACCCTTGTTTTGAGCCACCAGTTTGACTACCGTTGTGAATTCCATGGGAGCAGTGAACAGACCAGTAGTAGTAGATTCAGTGGGATTTACCATGTACATGAAAACGTGGGCATTTCTTGGACTGTGGTTTATTGGGATGTGAAAGTAAGCATCCTTTAAATCTATGGACAATACCCATTCATTTGTTCACAAGGGACTTTTTATACTTTCTGGTGTCTCCATTTTGATTTTATCTTAATTTTATTTATCACTCTTATGCTCACTCCATCAAGTCTCCAAAGGACACTGGCCGTAGGTATGGACAACTAGCCTGGAAGACTATTAGTTCACATGGCCAGAACAGAAGATTACAATAGTGTTATATTCAGTCCCATTTTTACAGATCCATTCATCAGCCAGTAGATCAACAGAGATCTTCATTGTGGTCTGGCAAAGGGGTCTTTGTCTGCTGAAAAAGATGCATTGTCAAACTTGGGGATGTGATGCCAGCCCATGCTACAAGCCACCTAATCAGATTTCTTATCTTTTTCAATCTTGTAGGTTGGGGGGGGGGGGGGGGGGATAGTTGTGCACATTGATCAGTAGTAGGAATAATGCAGAAATGACAATCCTGCATAAAACACAAGGGATTGAGCCCTGTATTTTAAAAAGATGCAACGAGATGTTCTCTATCTAGGATAGAAGTAGCAAATGGTGGCAACCTAGCTGGAATTGCCAGTGTGAACACAGGCTATTTTTATCTGATATTTTGCGAGGCCAGCTCCCACCTTCAATATAAAAAAATTCTTCATTAGAAAACATGTATTAACATAATAAAAAGCATTTTATTTTACAAAGAGCGGTTAGCTAAATAGACACATAATAACTGTGTTTGAATAATTGATATTGTTCATGAAATTAACAGGTATTTCCTTTCCATTGTTCTCTTTGGTAAAAGCATTACTAAGTAAATATCCATTAGGTATATATTGACCTTTCAATTTTGGATGTCAACACACCACAGTAACAACAAAGTCACCACCCAGATCAATTCTGCCGTTGTCTTGTACAGTCATTTTACTTCTATCCTTGTAGGTTTTCAGCAGACCTGAATTGCAGTATCAAACTAGTTGCAACCAGTTACCATTTTTGAAACTGTATATGACTGTCAATAAGCAATGAATCTATGTTATAAAATTAACAGAATTTAATAAATATCATTGGAAATATCATTGCAAACTCCTAGTATTTCTGTTGTTGAAGGTCACATATATGAAATATAATATATAATGTATTGTATCATTGTTGTTCATGGATTATTGACTGTTGATATGGGATTATATGTACTCTCCCCTTTCTTCAGTTGTTTTCTAAAGTTGATCTGAAATGGACCAGTGAACTTATTTTAAGGATTGATAAAAATGGCATCATCACTCAAAGAAAGTCTGACTTTGGTGAAGCTAGAAATGAAGGGTTTCTGTGAAAGTACTTCAATGAAAGGCGTGCCAAGGATAATTAAATCCCAACTTACATTCTTGAGAGTATACTGGTTGCTTATAGTTTTAATTTCTCTCACCCTAGCCACATGGATTGGCTCTGATCTGGTTTATCTGTACCTTTCATATCCTACCAAAAATATTGTGGTGGAATATAACCTCAACAATGATGAAGATTTAAAGCAGGTGTCAGAAAAATATGGCTCTAATTTCCCTGCATTAAGTGCATGCAATTTGAAACCATCTGCAAGCAATGTAGAAATGCCTGAGGATGTACTTACACTGACAGAGTTTTACAGAACAATTGAAGAGATCGGACTCAATACAAGTGTAACAGAACTTGCAGATGAAATATTTGGTGAAGAACAATCACTGAATATTTGGGAATACTTTTACAGCAGTGGTTATCTGATGTCTATACCCTGGGAAGCAGCTGCTCAAGCGATGAATTTGGAGGAGACATTTATTAACACTTGCAACATTCAAGTAACAACAAATGGTATTGTTCGAACAGTGCCATGTAAGCTCGGTGCCTCAATACAAACAATGGTCACAGACAAGTATTTTGTGTGTTACATAATATCTGTAAATTCCAATGTTGAACAATATGGCAAACCCATAGGAATATCTGCAATATTTTACATCGACAACTTTGGTGAGCATGTCCCTTACTATTTCGACAGCAGTAACCTAGGGGATGACACTGGAACAGGTGTGCATGTGATTCCACATTTTTCTGGCTTTTATCCCAATCTGAAAGATGGCATAACTGTAAGGCCAGGTGATCACATGACCCTGAACATGATGGTTGAAGGTGTGACAAGATTAGACCAACCATATGGAGATTGTCAAAATGGTGATGGATTGAACTATTATGATATCTATGGGAATGGATATAACTATCATGAAGACATATGTTACACAGAGTGCATGCATAAGAAGGTTATGGATCAGTGTAACTGTATTCCTAAAATGTCAGTTTTGAGCAGCACAAACCAACTGGACAATGAGACAGATGCTTTTATGTGTGGGCGGATTTATTTTGAGAATATAACACATACCCTGTACATGACAAAGTGCATGGTTGATGTGATCGAAAACATTGGCCACAGTTGCAGCAAGACTTGTAAGAGAAGATGTACAGAGGTTATTTTTACTGCTCGAACAGTGTCACATGCCAAGTGGCCTTCTAGAAACAATGTTATTGCATTTTATGCAACACACGTACATCAACAAGCGTATGCATCATCATTTTCTGATTACAAACACCTTTGGGATTCATGGGTACATGATAATATATCCGATCAAGAATTGCTGAATAGAATAGATATTCTGGATCAAATTGAGAACAACTTTGTGCAAGTGACAGTCATGGATGATTATCCTAAAATGTTGTCCTATGAGAGTGCTCCAAGTTTCAATTTTGTTATGCTCTGGTCTACATTAGGCGGGGGTCTTAACCTGTACACTGGGATTACCTGCATGATTATCTTTGAGATGGTTGAAGCGACTGTCAAAATTATTGTGAGTTTACGAAAAAGTCTTTATGATAAAAACAGAGCAATAAAGGTTCAACCAAAATGATCTTCTGAATATTTTAATCTGAAAATATCATTACATATTTTCTGTTGACTATTGAGCTATGATGCCTCATAGAATAATTGTTTTAATTTACTTGATTATGGCAACACCCTTGCCCAAATATTTACCAGGCAAATACTTTCGACTGGGACACACAATCTAAACAAACAGGCAAATACTGATGTTTTACCCTCTCTACTTATTGCAAGGCCTATGTGACTTTATAAACAGGATGCTATTTTCACTCATCCTGTCACAACAGGTGGGAAAACTAACAAACTATGTGATTTATCCCGAGAAAAGATTGGCCACAGGCTGACATTAAAACCTTCTCCCGACTGCATTCATTCATAAGATCACTCATCATGCATTCCTCTGATCACTCTTGTAGTAGTATGACTTTATTCTCATTTAGGTGAAATCTTCAAGGAGAGTCAAGGGGCGTTCAAGATCAGTGATACGGAGCTGTGGGTATGTCCAAGAGGGAAGGAGACTAAGTTGGGAAATTGGAATTGAAGAGGTGGGTTTTGAGATGTTTCCTGAAAGATGCCGCTGAGGGGCTATTTCTTATTTAGAAGGGGGAAAGAGTTCTAAAGAACTGGTAGTGACTGAAGTGAATTAGTAACTGAAGGAATTAGAAAAGTGTTTGATTGATTTATGAACTCTATGGTCGAAGTGAAGGGGATATGAAGGAACATGAATTAGGGGGAGCTGTGCCTTGTATTTCTGGGGGAGGTGTTGGTTTGAACTATGCCTGAGGCAATTGCTCAGAAAGGTTTTTAACATGTTAAATGTGTTAAATATCATCTAAAACATCCAGGATTTCCATGATTTTATCCAGACTTGCACAAGTGAAAAAGTCATATGATCAAAAAGATTACAATCAGGAAAAACCATATTTTGGCAGCCAAGGACCAAACTGAGGACATTTAATGGATTGGTTACTGTTGCGCTAAAAAGCAATATTTGAGGTGTTGGACATTAGCGGGGGTATACACCCTCTAAGTACTCTAACTATGGGATAGCATGGTGTATTTACATTTTGTTTGTTGTATCTTGTTCAGCTGTGATTAAATGTTATACTTCATTAATTTGCTCTTATTGTATGTTATTTAGTATCAATAAAATCAATAAAAGCTATACTGAATTAATGTCAATTCTATCATTCACTGTCCGAACCGCCAACTACAGCACTTAAATCTAAATCTGAATCAGAATTTGAAGAAACATCCGAATCTTGTTGAGCAACCGGTGTGTTGCCCAACAAGTTCAAAAATTCACTATCATCCGACAATTGAACCTGAATAGGAATTTGAACAATTTCAGCCCTAGAAGAGCGCAAGTTATATTTCTTTTTCTCCATTGAATAAAGTAACTGCTAAACTAATAAAAGTATTTAGTAAAAAACTAAAAACCTAAAACTTCAAGCAGTTTAAACACGTGTTTCAATGCAGAAAAAGAAATTTTTTGTTTCCAGTGCTACCTCTCCCAAGTCTGAAATGCAAATGGAAGAGTGCACGTGGAATTTCCAACATCCAATGCCAGTCAGCCAATGAAATGCTCTGTAACAAAACAAGTACTTCCAATACAAACTGTACATGCAAACTACAGAGACAAATACTATGCTAAGGTGGCCCACCAGGAATGAACTCATAGTTGTAATACAACTGCCCGCACAAGTTTACTGCTGATAAAAAGAACACAAGATGAATGTGCCGTTTATTGTTTGATAAAAAAGACTAAGCATATGCAAATTTATTTGAGTATTTTGGTCAAGATCTAGCAGTGAATTTGTCACTTAGCACTACACAAAGGTAGTTAGTTGAATACAACACTGAGATACCGCCCTGGTGTGATCTGCTGTTTCATAATTTTGAGCTACTCCCAAAGATATACACACTCACATCATCTATTTGAAAATCTAAGTGTGGCATATTAGGGTCTTCATCAACTAATATTTTTTTATTCCTAGA
Source organism: Sabellastarte sp. h YS-2021 (assembly GCA_964017235.1). NCBI lineage: Eukaryota > Metazoa > Annelida > Polychaeta > Sabellida > Sabellidae > Sabellastarte > Sabellastarte sp. h YS-2021. The sequence continues at coordinate 75,225,537 of OZ024929.1, read as the reverse complement.
ACTTATCTTATTCTTAGAATTAACTACAAGAATAAGAACAATTTCTAAGAATAAGATTTTAAAAAATATTATCACAATAAGAATGTTTTAAGTCTAAGGTAATAATGTTAGTAATATTACCCTAAGTTTCACTTTTGAGAAGTGCATGATACAAGATTCCAGAGAAATCAAAATCTACAATCCCTCTACACTTGAAGACCACCTGCTCACCATATTTTATGAGCAATTAAGAGATACATTTGTACTGGCTATGTCAGCCTTTATGCGTTTCAGCACCTTTTTGTGCATTGTGTTATGAGATTATGTACTGGCATTCTCAGACAGGTTTTGGTGAAAACAAATCCGCACAAAAATCACACAGAATATTGGAAATTAACCAAGAACTATGTTTATTTGTTTATTTGGGCTTTATCGATGTATTTCAATAATGTACACTGTACAGATCATGGCGAGTAGTTTTGTGTGTAGAGGGAACTGGTACATACAGTTGGTCAAGATTCTGTACTGTCAACTGCCCACCATCAGTTAGCAACTGCCAAATTTCCCACATAAGGTCCGGCATTGAACCGCTGACCTCAGAGGTGGGAGGTGAGTGTGTTACCACTACACCTCCATGGCCCCTCCAAGAACTATATGTCACAGTCGCTATATTACTATTTATTTATATTGATCATATGTGTCAGTAAATATAGATTATATGTAATATCTATTTTTATATACATTTAAAACATTTGTGGGAGAAGTACATGCAAGATAGAATATAAAGTAAATTTGTACATCTCCACCATGTCCAACTTTAACTGCCCTTCTGTGTTGATCCAGTGCACCACCTAGTAAACAGTTTTTGATTTTGCAAATGTTTAATAGGAAACGATGTTTGGCAAAGGTTAAAAATTATGGGTATAAAAACCTTTTATAATAGAACCATTTATAATAGAATGTTTTTCAAACATTTTATGTACACCGTTTATTAAATGTTTAATGATGAATGTTACAAAAACATTACAAATGGACATATTAATGTCTGAATAATAATGGGATCAGAATTCAAATTTAATATCTTCTGAAGGTTGCTCACTAATGAAAACATTATTTTATGTCTAAAATTGTAAGATAGTGGCTTAAAAATTATACCCCCATTCAACACTTACTTTTAGGGATTACATGTGGGGCAATTTTTGATAAAGTTTTCTAAAATCCCCTGTCATTGCTCACTGCCATCTTTGTTTGGACATGTTTGAAGGTGAAGGTTTAATAAACAGTCTGAAATTATAAGTTTAAACATTTTGATTGTTTTAAAAAATATTTGCTCACTAATGTTTTTTAAACATTTTATGTGTACTGTTTATAAGCCATTTCATGATGAATGTTTGAAAAACACTTCCAGCATAACCTTCATTTCTTTAGTTATTTTATAAATGTTTACAAAACGTTTCCAGTCAAACCTAGCTTATTGAGTTATTTTATCAACGTTTAATTATAGTTTTCAGTAAAAGCGCTTGTAAATAGAATGCTTCAAACATGCTTTTTAAACATTACAGCAAAAATGTTTTCTTGGAAACGTTAGAAAACCATAAGATAGAGTTTAAATAGATATTGAAAACGTTTTGCAAACATTTAAACCATTTAAAAACATTTCAAATGTCTACTGGCCAGTTCATTATGAATTCAATTAAGTGTAAGTTTGAATGTTTCATCTTAGACCTCTTTTATGAGTTCAGAAAAGGTATGACAAGAATCATTTACTAGATTCGGGATTCACACTGCCCCAACACTTTTCAACGGCATTAGGTTTCTTCAAAGGGACCTAGATTAGTCTGGTATCTGGCAAAGCTAGAATCAAGACAAATGTTTTTCTTTTGCTATGAGGTCTAACTTTGAAACCAAATTCACTCTAAATATTTGGATTCTCACATTGTGATTTGAGTGCATATATAGTTCATGAAGTAATGACATATTTGAGGTTCAATTTAGACCTTGTGCAAGGTCCTTCCTTAGTGCACTATGATTCTATGAGAGCATTTCCCTCTACTTCCACTGAGAGTGCAAAATCCAGACTGTTATAAAATGCACTCATTCATTGTATCAAAAGCCACCCCCCCTCCCCCCAAAGTAGAGACGTGTGAGCAAGTCTAGTTTAAATTTTACTTTTCCTCTGATTATTTTTTATCCCAGGGCCAAAAAGTCCCATTGAACATCGGCAATTGCTAACATAAATTGGATCCTGACATGTGCAGACACCTTAATACAAATTTAACATACACGTTTAGACTGATGTCACAAATATGGAGTTGAATGCCAGGGGGCAACATACACCTATGCATATTTATCCAGGACTTGGATTCAAAGCAACCACTAAAAATGAGTACAAAGTGAGGATATATTTTGTTGATATGAGTTTAACACCTGGATTACACTGTTCTCACTGGTCTAAAGAGCTACACGAGTGAAAAAATATTACACTCCCCAGGGCATGTTTCTAGCTCAATGAATTTGATCTTTTGGTAGTATCCATTAAAGCTTTAATAAGACAGGATTCATATTTGAACAGGGCTTGTTCAACACAGCAAACACAGCGATGTCAACAGACGCCACAGGTTTTTTTTAAAATGTTTGAAAACTGTAAGCTCTCATGCACTAAGCTAAAATGTACACACTGGAGGGGTGAAGAGGTTGATATTGCTTAATAGGGCAGCTCAGTTTTTAAGGCCTGTTCACATTTTTTCTGTGCAGTCCTAACAATGGTTGTCTACATATATATATATATATATATATATATATATATATATATATATATATATATATATATATATATATATATATATATATATATATATATATATATATATATATATATATATGCTATGCCTAATCCACGAAATTATCGATGTCATAAAATAGGCAAGAATTTTTCCCATTTCATGAAATAGGCAACTGGCTTGCCTATTTGTGAAATGGGGAATTCATTCAACTGTGGCTTGGGCATTTCATGGAATAGGCAGTGTTATGCATATATATGTAACTCTAATCCATAAGAAGGTCCTCATTGGCTTAGTGTGGGTTAGCAAGTTTGACATCTAATCATATGCAGTCACCGCTGTGTTAGTTCGACTACAACAAGTGGCAATGCTGAGGACCTGTCCCAATGAAACCTTGGCTGGTGACCAGGATGAAAAACACTAATTTTGATTAATCAGACTTTCAAATCCTGACATCACAAACTCCAATTCGAGGTTTACTTTCTGGTGGGTATTTTTGTCACAAGTTGAAATCCTGACAAAATTACTGTATCCATCAGAAACTCCAATCCTAGTATTGCGGTAAAAACTTGGGTAATGTTCAAGAAATAGATTATTTAGCAGATTATATATTACGTTCTTTTGTAGTTTGTATGCCTCCTTTTCCCCCTGTTGCTGTGAGGAGCACCCTGGTGCAAATGGCTGTTGTACATACTGAAATGCTTCTCTGCAACTGTTCTTCTCTGCAACTGTTAGCTTACTTGAATATTATGCACTGAATATTATGCACTATAATATACATGTAAGTGAAATGTACCTATGAAACAGATGACCCCAGTTCCACTCTAATGAGTTTGTTTCCAAACCTTATAAATTAGTCCTGCGTATAGTTGTATTGGTCGTATGACTTATGTGGGTGTTCCACCACACAACTAAGCTCCCCAATTAAGGGTTTTTGGGAGTCGGTTTCAAATATTTGCTTAGTCCCAGACGTCCTGTAAGGGTCGGTAGTTGTCGGTTGTGGCCGTGAGAGAAATCAAACATGTTTGATATTTCTCACGACTCAAACCAATTCTTATTTCCCGCCGTCAACAAAATGTCCAGTCCCAGGCTTCCTCAGGCCTCCTCAGACCCAAATTTACACAGTCCTATGTTGTCCCAGGCCGCCTGTGACCCTTAGCCCCAGGCCTCCGTAGCTTAGTCCCAGGAGGCCTGTTTGCCAGTCCCCGACTCATAACAGATCTTTGAAGTTTCATGCGTGTTAAAGGGAATCGGTTTCATTAGTCCCAGGAAGCCTCAGACTGTCCCAGGTGTCCTGCAACCCAAAAATCCAGGTCTGGGACTAAGCCCCGACTAAGAGAAGCTGACCCTAACCGATCCAAGCCGGCGTCCTCAGGCCACCTGGGAAAACACAAATTTAGTCTGTGACGGTCTGAGGATGCCCCAGGAGGCCTGGGACTAAGAACCGATTAAGAGCCGACTGTTTTCTGTGCGTCGCAAATTAAAACGAGGCAATGAGGGGGTCTGGGACTATATAAGCGACCGCGCACACATTCTCGTTGTTACTGACTGGTTGGCTACTGAGAGACGTGTGTCTCTGTTTTGTAGGCGTTTTCATTTTTTTAAATATCATATAATACTTGAGCTTAAGGCAAATTTTACAGTTAGGAGACACATTTTACTTGTTACTTTATTTTTTTGCTATTGACTGGAGTTATGAGGAAAGAGAAAGGAGGGAAGAGAGGAAAGAAGAAGATGGATGAGAGGCAAGAGGAGAGGGAGAAGGAAAGTGGAGAGGTGGAGGAAATGAGGAGGGTACAGAGGAGGGTACACAAGAGACTGAGGAGCGATTGGAACTTACTGAGGAAGCTTGCGAGGAAGAAGAGAGGTGTGAGGAGGATTTAGAGAGTCATTCGGCAGCCAAGAGAGCCAGGGTCTGTTCAACTTTCACTGACAGCCAAGAAACTGCAATTGTGGAGTTTGTGAAGGAGCATCCAGAGCTCTATGACAAGGAGCATGCATGTTTCCACGACAGACAGAAGAAGGAGGCTATCTGGGCAGAAATCTCTGCAGAACTGAAGCTCCAGCCCTTTGATGTCAGAAGATGGTTCAAATCTCAGTGAACTCGTTATGGCAAGCTGTCAAAACTACAATCTGGCCAAGCCCCAAGGGAGATGACCAAGAGACAGTCCTGGGTCTACCAGCAGATGGGTTTCCTTAAGACCCATATCAGACGAAAGGGGGCCAGCAGAAGTTCAGGGTTTGAGACCAGTCCAAATACCAGCAAGCAGGACGAATCTCGTGGGTGTACTACTGATACAGGACACCTCGAGTCCAGTGTCCTCAGGGAGAGTAGGAGTCAACCTATGTTCACATCTACACCAGTTTCAACAGACTCCAAGATACTCGAGCACTTTGACCAGATGAGGACATTGATCTCAGGTTTCCTGCAGCAGAAGTCAGACAGGCAGCCCTTCTTTGACGATGTCGCATCAGAGGCTGAAAAGATGACCCAAGAGAAATTTGAGGACCTTAAGGGCAGAATTTTTAGAGATATTGAAAGCATCAAGAGCAACCGTAGACGTCAACCACTAGCCAGAAGATCAGCCACTATTACCACGGAGTCCCAGAGGGTCGGCATACTGCCAACAACCACTCAACAGGCGTCTACTTCCACCCAAGCAGCAGCTAGCAGCAGTTACTTCTACTACACACCAAGCCCCCTTGGCTTTGGCAACCCTACATCAGTTCTAACAGTACAGGACGAGGACAGTAGACACAACTTAAGTGGAATACTAAGCCAGCTACCAGATCTGACATCTACACAGATCATTGAGCAGCAGCAGCAGCAGCCGCAACTCTTCACTATCACCACTACGGCACCGCCTCAACAGCAGCAGCCTCCTCAGTAGCTATCCAGTCAGGGCGGGTCTTTGACCTGCCAGGCCCTTTTCAGGGCCACCCAAATGTTCCAAAAACAATTATTTAGCTGCAAGTTATTCCAATTCCCCTCCCAAAACATAACAGTTCAGTACAAATACTTATCGGAAAAAAAAAAGTCCAACACCTACACCACCCCAAACATGAAACAAATAACCCATGGTACCACACATAACCAAAAAAGGCCACATAGAAAAGAAAATTAAAATAAATAAACTCCCAATATGGCCAATAATCAGCCTATTTTTAGCTTAAAATCCATGGGATTGGTTAAAATCTTTAATAAAAAAGTCCAACACTTACACCATCCCTAGAGTTAAAAGGAATTATCACATACTTACCAACCCACAAACACACAAACCCAATACCAAACCTAACCCCCAACTAAACAACACACAAACCAAATACCAAACCTAACCACCAACCCACAAACACACAAACCAAATACCAAACATAACCACCAACCAAGAAACAGACAAACCCAATAGCAAACAGAACCCAAATGAAAGAACTGACAAACTATTTTGCAAACATAACCCCCCAACTGGTAAAGAAAACCAGTTTGGTGGTTATATTTCCTAAATATTTGTGAAGTGGAGTAAAATATTTTAATTTTAAGATTTCCAGGAACACATTTCTGTTTCAAATATTTTCCCCCCAAAAAACTAAATGTAAGTATGTGTTAGGATGTAGCTTTCAAAATATATGCAATATTTCTTCCATTTAGGAAGTTATGTTTGGGTTTGTGTGTTGTTTTTGAGAATTATGGTTAGCACTGGGTTTGTCTGTTTGTTAGTTGGGTGACTTCTGTAAGGCATTGGGTTTGTCTGTTTGTTGGGTGGGTGACTTATGTTGGGCATTGGTTTTGTCTGTTTGTTGGTTGCGTGACTTCTGTCGGGCATTGGGTTTGTCTGTTTGTTGGGTGGGTGAATTATGTTGGGCATTGGTTTTGTCTGTTTGTTGGGTGGGTGAATTATGTTGGGAAATGGTTGTGACATTTGGAACAAGCACAGCTGATTAATTGTTTTTGGAATATTTGGTAGTCCTGAAAAGGACTGGTTATTGGTCCTGAAAAGGACTGGTTACTACAGCAGGAGTTATATCCTGCCATCTTGCCAGGCCACTGCTCCCTCATTATTGAAGTAGTCATTGAGGTAATCCCTCTGTCTTTTGGCTTCTCTAGCAGGGTTTCTGTCTGGACCACCACCAGCAGCACCACCAATCAGTCGACAATCACCAGGCACATCATCATCTTCATCATCTCCAGGCTCTTGACCACCATGTTGACCTTGATACTGGCTTCTCGGTATGTTGTGCAGAACCACACAGGTAAAGACCACTTCCCTGACTGTTGCTGGGGGGAGTTCAATAGTGGTCAACATCACTCTGAATCTTGAGACCAGGATGCCAAAAGCATTTTCAACAACTCTCTGGCCCCTTGATATTCTGTAGTTGGCAATCCTTTCCTCTCTGGTTAACATCCTTCTGCCATAGGGTTTCATGAGCCAGGTCTTCAAGGCAAAGGCATTATCTGCCAGAATGAAGTAGGGGACATCTCTACCACCCTTATAGGAGCTGGGTCAGGGAAGCCTATCCTGCCATCCTCAATCCTCCTCTTCAGCTGACAGGCATTAAATATCTGGGCATCTGAGCAAGATCCAGCTGTACCAGCATCCACCCATCTGAAGTTATACTGTCCATCTACCAGGGCCAACATTACCATGAAAAAGAACCCCTTGTAGTTGTGGTACAGGGCTCCAGTGTTCTTTGGTTTCTTCACGGCCACATGCTTTCCATCAAGGGCTCCCAGGGCATGTGGAACATTTCACCTGATCCTGAATTCCCTCTCCAGTTATTTCCACTCATCTGGAGTACTAGGACATCTGAGGTATTCTCTGGTGAACTCATCCTGGATGGCCCTGCAGACCTCTGGTAGAAACTTGGAAATAGTGGATCTGCCAACCCTGAACTGACAGGATAATGATGTGTAGGACTCTCCAGTGGCCAGATGTCCGATGGTGAGGGCTAACTTCTCCCCAACACTGATTGGAGCTCTGTAGTTGGTGGCCTGCCTGGCTAGACGTGGTTCCAGACTGGTCTTTATCATTTCAAAGAATTCTGGGGTCATCCTCATGTAGTTGGTGAATGCTGGAATGTCTGTGGCATACAGTTCAGCCATAATGTTGTGGTAGGCCCCCCTCTCCTCTCTCTGTAGTAGCCATGGCCTGACCCACATGTTGTGCCTTCTTCTAGGTCTCTGTCTGGCTGGTGGTGGTGGTTGCTGTGGTCAATGTAGAAATAGCAAATACATCATTATATGTAACTGAATAAAAACTAAAAAAGCTCTAAGTTGTTGTTGAAGCTGTCTACCATTAAAAGGTGGCATGCTGCTGTGTTCCTAGAAAGATAATGATGATTAGATCGCGGAATTGATATATATATATATATATATATATATATATATATATATATACACCCAGAAAATCCAGCTATTTTGCAAAACAAGAATTGGCGATCATGGTCTGGGGAAGACTGAGGAGGCCTGAGGACGCCTGAGAATGCTGGGACTTAATCGGGGGTTAGTCGTGGCTCCTGGGACCCAGTCGGTATGTGTACGACAAGATCGTGGTTGAAACTGACCAGAAAACTGGCTTAATTTGTTCTTAGTCCCAGACCAGTCGGGGACTGCCTGGGGCCGCCTGGGGCCTCCTCAGGCTTCCTGAGGCCGATCTGACCTTAATCCCAGACTTCAATACCGATTCAGTATTCCCGCCCATTTTACCTTTTTTTTTCACCGACTGTCCACAATTAAGGGTCGCCGACAGGATCGGGGCTTAGTCCTTTGGTGGAACAGGGGCATTATGTTTCATGTGTAAAGGTCTGTGAAGGGTTCTAACACAGGGATTTAGACTTAGTCTTAACTTAGGCTTGGTCAGGGCTTTAAATCTAAGCCTTTTGTCTTGGCTAGCTTTGCGGACAAAATGGGTTTCACAAAATGCTATCTTTGGTAAAACACTTTTTTCAGTGGAAAACCTTGTAACCAAATAAAAATATCCAAAAACCTAATTTAGAGATACGTCCTATATATATAGTTTTTACTTTCAGGCATTTAAAATTTTGAAGTGTAAAAAAAATTATGGAGGCCATAAAAAGTTGATCCCACTCCAAGATAGACTTAGCCAAAACTTAAACTTTTATGAAAACCTAAAGTCGAAGACCACAGACTTAACATGCCTTTAAGACAAAGGTCTTAACTTTAAGTCTAAGTTTAAGTCTAAGATAGGCTTTGAGCCAAGTTTTAGCTCCTTTGACTAATCTTGTACACTTTTTTGACAACTGTAGCCAAGAAATCTTGTCCGGTGAAAAGATAAGCTGTACAAGTGAGCCAATTAATCTTCTTTTCTTTTAAAGAGTTATCAGGGCTTGATTCTATGACCAATCTTTATGAACCATAACAGCTGGAAGTGGGTTGTAAGACTTATCTTTTTTTAATCAGGAAAAATGACATAAATCGCATTACACAAAAACTTGTTATTGTTTGCCTATCAATCATCAGTCTATTTTCAAGACAGCCCTACCGATGTACAAGTTCCTGCAAAGTGGTTATCCTAAATAGTTTGAACCTTAAACCCAGACAGAGTGTGTACAAAACTCGTAGAACTCAATCTGATGGTGTGCTGCTTGAGGTCCCACACTTTGTATCAATATATGTCTAAAAAAAAATTTTGTCTCAGCTTTGTACATGATGCCCCAAGGATTTTAAATGATCTGCCTGATGATGTACTCTGAGCTAAATCTATCTCTTCATTCAGAAAGAAGTTGAAAATCTATCTCCTTGCAAAAGCATACCCACCCTAGTTTTCTGACCTTGTCTTAGTCTTTCTCTGTGGTAATGACCCCTGTGCAGTTCTGACTTAATGATTATGGATCTCTGTTTTTAGTATTATGCACCTAAGAGTCTGTCAGTGGATGCAGATTAAGTGCTATAAAATTATTATCTTTATCTATTTTTATTTGTTTGGGGTTTTACATTGCTTTCAACACTGTACGGGTCATATCACGACGGGTACTTTTGGAAGGGCAGAGGAAACAAGTACACACAGTTTGTCAGGGTTCTGTACTGTAAACTGCCGACCAACAGCAAGCAACTACCAGCTTTTCCACTTGAGGCCATGCCGGGAACCGAACCCTGGCCCCAGAGGTGGGAGGCGAGGGTGTTACCACTCTGTCACCGTGGCCCCTATAAAATTATTATCAGAATAAGAATGACTTGTCAGTTTTTCCCACGTTTTTTGACACGATTAGACATGGGATTCCTCCTGAGTTTTAAATCCATGAGGACTTACAATAAATCCTGTAAGTGAAACTGGAGTATAATCTCATTGTGATGTTGCAATATCAGTGGCACTGGCTGTGTAGGAAGGGAAAAACGAAAGTTAACCAACAGCAGCAGTTATGTTTGGGAAAGTTTATGTTCACATGTAATCCCTAGTTCAAAGTGTTCCTAGTTCTTAGTTCATATAAATGTAAAATATGTAACTGTTCACGGCTCACTTCTGACTCAATGCATTTTGGGTTTTGATAGTATTCATTGGCTTTCATAGGTGAAAATAATTCCATAGTGGTATTTAGATAGGGCACGTTCACCACCACATGGACCGGGTTTCCATCACTAAACAAAATTTTTTAAGTGTTTGAAATAGTTGTTATGTCCTCTCATGAGGTGTATTAAAGTATACAGGCAGGAGGGTTGGAGGGAGGTGCTGTGTCATTTTACGGTGTTCTCTGGAAGTGCAACTAAAAATGTGTTGTTATGACAATACAGAACAGTGTGAACAGACTTTATAAAGAGTTTCAGGCTATAAATTATATAGTAACATAGCATTCAAAATCATAAAACCGTAAACATCATTCATTCAACCAGTGAGCCAAACAATCTGAACTACAAGTAAACTTGTGTCTCGTGCAATTCAAAAGAAATGATATATAATCTGCTATTATGAGTAATGTCACATTACATTGCAACTGTACATTAATGATAAAGGAAGGGGAGGGTGGCAGTTAAATTGTTCTAGTAGATTGATGTCTGATTTCAAAGTGACCCTACATTAACTTGTGGGACAAGTCAATATTGCATGAATATTAAACAGAGCAGTAACAATTTCTACTCTGGTAAATGTAAGCAAGTAAAATTAATGTAGAGAAACAGAGTGATACTTTATCATAGTGACGAGTACATTAATATATACAAAGTATAATACATTAAGATATATAATATGTACCAGCCCAATCAGGCTCATAGTGCCCAGTGTGGTGCATGTTCAGGGGGTAAAGGAAACACAAAAACTAAGGAAAAACAATATTACACAGCACAAGTAACTTTCAATGAACAAAGAATATAGCATTTTATGTGACTACTGTGATAAGCAAAAAAAAAAACCCATCAAAGGTCATCTTACAGGATCGCTGAACAAGGTTTAAATTATTTCTGTGTGCAGGCTTACAAATTTCACAATCACGCCAACTTCAAATAAACTTTTTTTTCTTTTAAATGAGACCTAGGTTTCAGCAGATATAAACTGCACGTAGCTACTTGAATGAATCATAAAATGAAAAAAAACACACCAATTTTAAGGCTGTTTGTTCCTTTTATAAAGTAGGAGCCTTTCACCTATTGATCAATGTTTCTGAAAAATCCAAGAAAAAACTTCCGGATTGCTGGATGTATGCCTCCATTTATTTCATACCCTGTTTAAGTGGTATATTTGGCAGTTTTCTGTTGTCAGTATTTAACACACTGACAAGAACTTTATTGCTGGTTCATATAATGTGCACGAATCTAGTGAAAAGAAAAACACCAAGCAAATACACTTTATGCCAATTGAACTGGTGCTTGAGAAAAGGTTTCTGTTCATAGGTTCTGTTCTGGATAATAAATTAAAGTATACACATTGCATATCATAAATATTAAGTAATATTCACCCAAACTAATTGTTGGCGTACATTCATGATTTAACAGGTAGGTAAAATAAAGTTATATAATTTTGTACCTTTAGAAAAAATTATATGGTTCACTCTTTCCCAGATTTGTCTAATATTTGAAGCACTGAACAATGGTGACAATGAAACATATAAATAAACCCAAACCAATACACAACAGATGAAAATGTGTCATGATTTTCTCACTATTGATGCCTATTTTTTTTCTTTAGTAAAAAGATAATGGGGCATTTTATTAGAACAGTATGGATGAACATTAACTGTCATTTATATTAATTATTTATCTGGGATTTTACGTTGCTTTCAACACTGTACAGGTCATATCACGACTGGTAGTTTTGTGGGCAGAAGAAACCAGTACATACAGTTGGTCAAGGTTCTGTATTGTAAACTGCTGACCATCATTCAGCAACTACCAACTTTCCCACATAAGGTCCAGGCTTTGAACTGCTGACCTCAGAGATGGGAGGCGAGTGCGTTACCACTGCGCCACCGTGGCCCCTTAACTAGCTTTTAATATATATTGAGCATAATTGGGTTACAGTAATTGCTTATACCCCATTCACACTGCAGGTGGTATATCCCGCGGTAACAGTTTTTACTGGGCAGCTAAACTTGCTACGAGTCTCAACTTCTGTATGTTTTTAAGCACTGAATAAGAAATCACAGCTGGAACAGAAATCATGCATGTGTACATAACCACAACTTTTCCTTACAATCCACAGATGGCAGCACTAGTTTTATTTAGTCACTTTTATCCCTGATCTCCTCTAGAAGTTGGAGCCAGACAATCCACCCCCCCCCCCCCTTCAAAATCATAATATACTGATACAGAAATGTGGAATGAAAGGATGTAGACAGCATGGCCTCTGAGGGGCCTGCTTTTTCGGTTGGGAGGTACCTTAATTTCACATCCTGCTTATTGCTCTACTTATTGTGGTAACTATTGTTTACTTCTACTGACCAATCACTGTTAGGGTCACACTCCAGTAACCACAATTGAATTTCCCTCCAGCATTCTTACTTCAGATTTCGAAGTGTAAACAAGTATTTACAAGTTGTATTTAAGTTTTAGGGTTTAGTTTTTTAACTTGAGTAACATTCAGTGGATGTTTCAACATGCCTTCCACAAAGAAAGCACCATCTATGACCAGGAAGAAAGTCACGGCCTCTGCAAGGGCTAGAAGTTCAACCAGAAAAATTCAAAAAGACACTCACAAGGACTGAAATGAATCATACATACAGTCGACCACACAACCTCAAGTGAGTACCATGTCCAGCAGTTCATCTCTGAATCCCCACCCTACTAGGACTGATTCCTCCAATGCCATTATTTCCATGCTCCATGCTTTTCCATTCTGAGTCAAACCGGGCACTACTGAGCAGAATAGAAAAGGTAGAGCAAAGGCAGTCCAAGGTCGGTTACAGACACCAAATGCCACCACGTCTTCAGGGTACTGAGAGGCCTTCACAAATTCTGCCACATACCGCGGGGGTGGATGACAGGTACAGACATGTCCAGCTTCCTTCATATAGCATTACTTCACAGTTTGCCAGTAATAATTTGAACCAAGGTGCTCGTCTTGGTGTCCCTGAGGGGCTGGCCTCTTCACAGCCGGCAGTTTCAACCACCACACAATTTAACATACAGAATGATGTGGTTCTGCCTCGACTGGAGACCTTGAGACAACTTCCTTCCGTGTAAGGTAGGCAACCCAGAAAGTTGGGAAGATACAATTCCGTAGATGTAGTCCAAACAGCCCCTGAGTTTCGCTGGCCCAATGAGGGCTACCACCCCCCTGCAGGGAGAAAGAGGGTGATCTATGATGATCTGACGTTGCCCCAGTGGGTGGTGGGGCAGCTATCCAACATTTACCACATGAAGGATCAAAACACGGCCAGGCATGCCCTCCTCCAAGTCATTCTGGCCATGAAGCATGCCACATCATTACCCTGGACCGCAGTAAGAGGTGCATGGGCCACATCGATGCATGACTTGGAGGAGGGCACATTAGGTTGGAAAGACACCACACAATGGTCCATCAATCGTCTGAGCGCATCCCAAATTTCCATGTCAGGCACTCAGGCAAGTCAGGCAAAGAAAGTGTGCAGATTTTTTACATTGTTTTGTGAGATGAGGGAGTTTGCTCTCACGAGTCCAACCATGGGAACTACAAATATGTGTGTAATTTTTGTGACAAACAAGGAAAAACAGCTGCACATCCTGAATTAAAGTGTTTTCAGAAATTGAAATCTAAGGACAAGCAAGCGTCAACTAGCTAGGGTTGTGCTGGGCCACTTGCTCAGCTGTCACTGGAGCTGAACAACTGCAAAGAACTCTATAATGTAAAGGGGGGAGGGCTGTTAACTGTGATCTTCAGCTGAAAATCTGTAATTCTTATGTTGACAATGACTCTAAATTTGCACAACCATGGGTTGAATACCGGAAACAGCTCTGGGTTTTATTTGGAGCAGACTGTAATTCTGTAAATAATATTATTAATGGACATTCTATGGGTTGTAGTAATACATCTGAAGTAATGCATGTTTGTGACCATGTATTGGGTAACCAGTTTCATGGTATAGTTTATAATGATTCTAGTGATGATTGTTCTCTTCACGGTAATCACAAATCACATGGTAATCAAAATGATAGAAAAAGTGCTATGAATTTGCTGAACCATGAGTATCATAACATTGATTATGCTAACATTGAGTCTCAGCAGAAGGAACCCCAGCCAATGCGACAGCCTCATAACTGCTTTCCCCAAGGCCATAAACAATACTGTTCACGCCTCTAGAAACACTTCTGATTGTCTAACACGATTGTGTACTGTTCAATTCACTAACAAGTACTGGGTGGGTACTGACATTAACACACATTTGGTATTTCTTTCTGACGGTAACACAGTCAAAAGATTTTGTTATTGTAATCATAATTTACAGTCAAATCAAATCATTATCACAGAATGCAAGGATGAGGCTATGGGTTTCCTTCAGCTAAGTCATACTTTGCAAGTTTTGGTAAATTTTTGGGGGAGACAAGAATCTCATCGCACAGTAGTTTATGACGACTATGTGAAAGACCTGTATAATAAAGAAAAAGGCTTCCAATCGTACTCAGATTACATAAGCCATCTGATTGACAAAACGATTGATCAGATTGACAAGAACATTGCAAATCAGGCTATTAAGGGCCAAACTGTTATGTGTAATGCGGAGTTCACAGCCGTCCGTCATCATAATACGTCTATCAATATTGCCAGCAACTTGATGCGCCTTCTGACGTCGTCGTTCGAGATTTTCATGATCCAGATAAGGTTAGGGGTTTTGTTCCTCATGAATCCATGGACTTTAAGTTTATTGGCCCGGATAGGCAACCCTCCACTAGTACTACCCTAAGGGATTACACTCACATGGCCAACATCATTGAAGCCACTGGTTTGCCCAACTATAAGTTGGCCAGGTTCCCTATTCAATCAGGCTTGAATTTAGATGCATGGCGTCACTATTTGAAGGATTACCACAACAAGAATCTAATTGAATATCTTACCTATGGTTTTCCTTTGTCATTATGAAATGGTACTCAGCTTGGTAACACTGTTGTCAACAACCATTATTCAGCCAAACAATTCCCAGCTGATGTACATCTCTATTTAGATAAGGAAATATCCCTGGTCGCCATATTAGGGCCTTTCAGCAAAGTTCCTTCTGAGAAATTTCATTGTTCTCCTCTCCTCACTAGGCCGAAAGACAATGGTAAAATGAGGGTCATTTTGGACCTTTCTTTCCAAAAGGGGCGTCAGTAAATGACACGGTTGTTAGAGAATCTTTTGATGGCACCTCATTTACGCTTAAATTCCCAACAGTGGATGATAAATTGACAAAGTCAGAGCAATTGGTGGCAGGGTGATGCTTTCAAAAATTGATGTGGCAAGGGCCTTCAGGAACCTTTGGGTGGATCCAGTTGACGCCTTCAGATTTGGTATCTAATGGAGGGATCAGTACTTTCTGGACATAGTGGCCACGTTTGGCTGGATCCATGGGACGGCTTCTTTTCAGATGGCCTCTGACGCCATCTTGTACATGATGAAACAGGAGAACTGTGCAATTTTTGCCTACATTGATGATTTCATCATGGTCTCGCCAGAGCATGACGCAGAGCGTCACTTCCAAAAGGTATTCAGCCTCTTCTCTGAACTGCGTCTGCCCATGAACAGTGACAAGGTCACCCCCCCCCTACTAGGGTTCTTACATGCTTAGGTATCACCATCAACTTAAATGACAATTCTCTGAGTATTGAGCATAGCAAATTGCAGGAGATTTTTGAAGAATGCATCATTGTTAACAAAAAATCCACCCTTACTAGGAAGCAGTTTCAGTCATTTCTAGGCAAGTTATTAAACCTACATAAATGCATACGGTCTGCACAAATTTTTATTAACAGAAACTTGGCTCTTTTCAGGGATAATCCTCACAAAAACAGGATCAAACTTACAAAGGACTTCCACAAGGATGTGGAGTGGGTCATCAAATTTCTTCCAATTTTTCCTGGTTCCACAAAAATTTTCAAGAATGATATCTTACGGGTCAATTCCTTGCACATTGATGCTTGCCTGACTGGGGTAGGCGGTGTTTGGAATAACAGGGTTTATGCTGCCCCAATCCCTGCTTTTGTGGATTTGAATCTCAACATCACACAGCTTGAAATGATTAATGTGCTCATAGCTCTGAGAGTCTGGGCTCCTTTGTGGGCTCATTTCACATTTAGATTTAGTTGTGATAACTTGGCAGTTGTGCAAGTGGTTACCACTAGCAAAACTAAAGACAGTTTCCTCAATGCTTGTTTGTGAAACATATGGTTGGTTACGGCAAGTTACGATATTGACCTATCAATTGATCACATACAGGGCACCAAAAATATCATTGCAGATGCTCAGTCTAGGATTTTGTTCTCGAAAAAGTGTTTCTGACAATATGTTATACCATTTGACACATGACTACATATGGGACAGGGTTCCTATTCAGATTTTTTACCTAAGCCACTCTATTTGATTTCAGATTCTTCTCATGATCCACAAGGACTCCCTTCATTGGCATGGCAGAGAGTCTTGGTAGCTTACAGACCAGGCACCATCCAGGCACAAAAGACTCACTTTAAGACTTTTCTATCAGTGTTAGTTTTCTATGATCTTCCCACTGAAATTTCTGACAGGAATCTACTTATATTCCTGGAATTTTTGGCCAGAAACGCCATTTCTCGTAGGATGGTCAGGAATTATTTTTCCTCAATTTCATCACTTTCAAAGTTTTTCAACCTTGACACTAGGGACCTTTCTCATCCAGATTTTTGAGAGGTCTCTCCATCAATTCCCTCTTTCATCCCACTCCCAGGGGCGTATTTGACATAAGAACCATGTATCCCATCTCCAAAGCTTGTGACTCTCTCAGGGACCCCCCATTGTTTAGAGCAATTTTTCTAGTGGCTTTTTATGCATTCTTTAGGCTTTCCAACATTGCCCCTCACTCAGCCCACCAATTTTACAAAGACAATCATTTTCTCAGACAAGATCTCATATTTCAACCCCCTGGGGCCCACCTTTTGGTGAAATGGGCCAAGAATCTGCAAGATTGTAATTCTTCCCACATAATTCAGATCCCCACGGTGGATAATTTCTTTTTGTCCCCAGTCAGAGCTTCGCAGACTCTCTTGCAGTCACGCCCCCTACCCCCTCAAGCTCCACTGTTTGCCCAAGCTGTTCCCCCTTACCGGCAAGTCATAGACACACAGGTCAGGGATGCCTTGAGGTCAATTTTGGACATTCTAAATATCTCACCCTCTGGACATGGTTTTCACACCTTCAGGCGTTCTGGAGCCACATTTGCCTTTGACAATAACATTCCCCTCCAAAATAATAATGGCACATGGCCTTTGGCGTAGTTCATCAGTGTGGACCTACCTCCAGAACACTCTCAGGCTCCTTCCATTATTCCCTCCACCTTTGCCTCAGTCATCCCTTCTTTCTTTTAGTTTGCCTTGGTGGTTTTAAAAATTTTCTATGTTTGCTTATAAAATGTTTTAAATACCTTGTATCTAGTCATCCATTCTATACTAACATGTAAAATAAAGTCCAAATGGAAATTCTGTCTATCAATTCTCCTCTTGAAAGTGACCTTCATCTGACCTTCCTCTGACCTCCAACTGTAGACAGCACGGCTACTTATTGTGGTAACTATTGTTTACTTTTACTGACCAATCACTGTTAGGGTCACACTCCAGTAACCACAATTGAATTTCCCTCCAGCATTCTTACTTCAGATTTCGAAGTGTAAACAAGTATTTACCCACCACCACATCCCTGGCACATTGGCTGCTTGCTAATTCGAGCCCAGTGGGCTCCTCTGTTCTACCCTCCTCACGCCTGAGGAGTTTTTCACTAATCTCTGTAGCCCTGACCCATCATGGTTATCCCACATGAGGGAGTTCTCCAATGGGATTGATGTAGGCTCAGGGTTTTCTTGTGGGATTACAGGTTGGACCAGGCTGACCCTGGATCCCCCTCTAGAAATTGACATTTCGCCTTAAATTTGACCTTTCGTTGTCTAAACTTGATCAACTTAGAGAGAATGCTTAGATCCTGTGCTTCTGATGTTCTCCTCAGATTGGTACCCTGAGGTCGCTTAGGCATAATCCAGTTTCACAGCACCCTCCTTGGCCTTGACCCCTTGTGCTGGTCCTGGCACAAGGGAGGTCTCCTTTCAGATTGATGTGGGCTTAGGTGTACATGGGATAGGTTGGACCAGGCTGACCCTGGTTGCCCCCTCTCAATCATTACTTTTCGACATGATCATGACATTTCGTGCTCTGTAAGCTTTCTGAGGAAGGACCAACTCGGGAGTATATATATCTTTCAATGTTTTCTGTTATAATTTTATTGTATGCTATGTACTATCTTTTATTGGGGTCTGTGACCCTCAGGGTGGTTTTAAAAATTTTCTATGTTTACATATAAGTGTTTTAAATACCTTGTATCTAGTCATCCATTCTATACTAACATGTAAGATAAAGTCCAAATGGAAATTCTGTCTATCAATTCTCCTCTTGAAAGTGACCTTCATCTGACCTTCCTCTGACCTCCAACTGTTGCACAAGGTCTACTTGGCAGCAGAATCGCCTCCAAAAGCACAACACACCTTCTAAGATTTTATGTATCATACACACTTAAAAGCATTAGGTGAAACCCCCCTGTCCTTTGACTACCGTCTGAGGTTTCCATAGTTGACTACTGCAAAAGACAAGGGAGGCGTGTAGCACAGTCATTAAGTCTAAATAAATTAAAGGGGAAGAAATTAGAACACAAGATGATGATCACAGTGAGAGCCTTTTTTAAAATTTTCTTTAAATTTTTTCTTTTGTATGTTCTTATACTTTGCTTAGCTAACCTTAGGTTAATCTGGGTGTGTGGTTGACTGATTTTCCTTTCTCTAAACACATCCAGAATGTTTGTAAAAGCTGCTTTATTCAACTGACGGATTTTAGAAATATTAGGCAGTTCTTCACTCAGGATGCAGCTGTGTCGGTTGCCAATGCTTTTGTTAGTAGTTGGTTGGACTACTGTAACTCACTTTTCAGGACTCTCTCTAAATTCAATCTTCACAGATTACAGTCTATCCAAAATAGTGCAGCCAGAATTGTTACAAATTCAAGTAAATATACTAGGATAACTCCGGTACTCAGGAAACTCCATTGGCTCCCTGTTAAGTTTTGCTCAGAGTTCAAACTGGCTACCCTGGTGTACAAGTTTATTCGTACTGGTTTCCCAAAATATTTCACTCGATATCTATCCACATACCACAATACCCACAATACTAGACCTAGTCAGAGTGTCGCCAATTTCCTTAATGTACCAAAATTTCAACCTACAATTCACAAGTCCACTAAGCAGTTTGATGCTCCCACTGTTTGGAATTCACTTCCTGAAGACATTCGTGCATCACCCACTATTGCCTCTTTTAGAAAGAAGCTCAAAACCTATCTCTACGCAAAGACATATCCTCCTTAGCTCATTTTCTCTTATGGCTTCTCCGTGGTGCCCATTTCTGTCCCTGGACTTTGAATTGGCATATTACTATTGTCTTGTTGTGCCTTTGAGTCCACTACTTAGTGGAGATTACGCGCTATAAAAGTCAAATTAGAATTAGAACTCCTTTTAAAGTCGAAGACTAGTATATTAATGCAGAATCACACTTTTCCAGTGGACTGTTTATGTTTTTATATTTTGACCCGGTCAACTGGAGAAGAATGTTGGGCAATTAGCAGCAACAAGATATATCAGGTTTTTTTTTACAATTTCTAGTGAGATTACAGTCGATTACTAAGATACATTAACTAAAAGTTTCAAAGGGTTTTCTTTCTAATTTGTACATAAATATATTTCCGGAACATAATACCCTAATTTCTATGAATTTCTGCCACAAGAGACACTAATCTTAGACCTAATTATTATGAGTCTAAAAAAGATCTATAAATTTAACAAATATTTAAAAACAGATATAAAAAGACAAGTGTAAATATCATTTCACAGAAAAAAACAAAAACCAGCCAACGGCAATTTAGAGGTATAACTTGCAAGTGTATACATGACCATAGCATCTTACCATCCTATAATCCTAAATCCGAACCAGTCTGTAAGTTTTGGACATTTTATTATAATCTGTGCATAACCGATGTCTGGGACATGGATAATAGAATAACAAGACCTATTTTTAAATTGGGTTACGTCAGACAGCCAAAATGGAAAAGTATGAATCCTCCTACTACACGCATGTGCAATGGCCCGTAAATATGGAAAACGTTTTAAAATGGTTCAAACATTTACAAAACTTTTTAAAAACCTATTTAATCCTATATCTTTTGGGTTACTAAATGTTTCGAAGTAAAAATTTATGCTGTAAAGCTTAGAGTTTTTTATAAACATACTCTTTACAAACGTTTTTGCTTTAAGCATTTATCAAACTGTTATAAAATAACTCAAGTAACTAAGTTTGACTGGAAACGTTTTTAAAACATTTACAAAATAGCTGAAGAAATGAAGGATATACTGAAAATGTTTTTCCAAACATTCATCATGAAAAGTTTGATAAATAGTATACATGAAACATTTGTTCACAATGTTTTGAAATGTTTGCTCTAAAATGTTTATAAATATTTGATGCCAACTGGCTTTACCTATCATTTTAAATGTTTTGAAATGTTTTCTATCAAATGATTTGAAAACATTCTATCAAAAAGATTTTTTAAAACCCCACATTTTCGGAATGCTTATTAACCGTTTACTTGCAAACATTTTCAAAACTAGATGCTTGTGAGAAATAATATAAGATTTTAGAAGACTTTGTCAAAAATTGTCCCACATACAATTCCTAAAAGTAAGAATTGAGTGGAGGCACAATTTATAAGCCACGATCTTACAATTTTAGATATAAAAATAATATTTTCATCATTTGTTAGCAACCTAAGAAGATACTGAATATGGCCTAAGACTCCAACTAAGGTAAATATTGCTAAACAATACCAAATAAATATTTTTGAGACATCAGTATGTTCATTTGTAACATCTTCCTAGCACTTGTAATTAAACATCAAATAAACGGTATGCATAAAACGTTTGAAAAAAAATTCTATTATAAATGGGTTTCCTTTCAAATATTTACAACACTCAAAATGTTTACTAGGCACCCATTCCAGGGTAGTAATTTATGGACAGTTTATGATTTCAAACAGATAGATTAAATTTCACAAGAAATTCAATAGCACAGAAATGTTGAATGGTTAGAAGTGCATATTTGTCACACAACAATATTTGAAAGAACTTACAACATACGGTGAGTAATGTATGGTATTTTGATCAACAGCACGTTAACTTTTGCACTTCTATATTTAGTGCAAAATTCCCACAAATTTGGATGTGAACGTTCAATTCGAAAACCTCAATTTTCAAGTCATGTTATTTGTCATACATATTCTACTGGAGGTTGTTGCAATGAATTATTAACATCTCTGTATGATAAAATATGATTTTTTTTACCTTTAATTCTAATCATATGTAATCCTTACCACATTTTAATACTGTGTGCCCATCTATGTGCACAAAGTCATAAAACTCCTGATCCACATTCAAGCCCCCCTCCCCCCTGCTTTGCTTGGGTTTCTACCTGCTGTAGTCTGCTGATGAGAGGAATGCTATAGATTAAAAAATGTTCTCACTGGGCCTATGCTGGTCAATGAGTTGCATACACTGGGTGCCTATGATTATCAACACAGTTTCCCAATGGGTGTAAGTCACTCATATGGAGCTTAATCTCAGTTGGGATAAAGCACAGGCTACCCGGGTGATGCCTTTGGGGCATCAGGGAGCCCATCAAATCACACTATCCACTTATTTTGTTTCAGACAGAATATGGATGAATCACTATTGCAGTAAAATATTGTTATGGACAATTCAAGTGAACAAAGATCACTTTAGCAATGGGTGACAGGAAATATACCCTATTTAAAATGTGAAGTAGTGTCTCTGCATGTTTCTAAGTATTTTGCACCATATCTCCCCTTGTACAAATCTGCCATGAATACAAGACGTTCCAATCCCCCAAATTTGTTCCTTCAGGTTCCCTCTTACTGTGCTTCCATCCATAAATCAAAGGTCCATTTTAACAATAGTTTCTCATATGATGCCCCTAAGTTATGGAATGATCTTCCATATGATATACGCAGTGCTCTAAATCTCTCCAGTTTCAAAAGTCGACTCAAAACCTACCTATTTCAGAAATCATTCCCACCATAGCTTCTTACTACTGAACACCGGACCGCCTCTCTGGGAACGACTCGGAACATGTCTAATGTCTTATGACTTATGCCTTACGAATTGGATGGTGTGCCGTTGATACGGCGATTAAGCACTTGGACAACTGATTGATTGATTGATTCTAGTTACAGAAAACGAAGTGTGGTTCGGAGAAAGTAATGATCAGTTACGTTTGGTGAATTTATGAATTTGAACCTTGATAACACATCCAGTATTTAATTTATTTTAATATCCACAGATCAGATGTCACCCCTTTATCCTTGTGTTAGATATCATTTATCAAGTATTTGTAGAAATATTAAAACATTGCTTTCTTTGTCTCTCATTGCTGAAAACATTAAAACAATGAGATCAGTTTATGGGTCTATTTTGAAAACAAAGTGTCACACTTGACTGGTTAATTCAAAGATTTATGTATGTACTTGTGGTCAACCTGTGGTAAAAAATATGATTCTACATGGTTCAAATGTACATTATTGTTTTCAGACAGACAGGGTAAATATCAGGGTAAATATCAGCGTAAATATCTTGTCTGGAAAGTATCTGTAAGGTTTTGGATGTTGAAACTTGGTAGAAATATGAGTAAGGGGTTATACAGTTGAAATGTCATTGTGTGACCTTAGTCTGACTTTTAACATTGACTCTGCCAAAATGTTTTCTACAGTCATATTTAAGACATATTTCTCTTATTACAAAGACATGTGGGTTGCTGCCATTGATTATTACCTCCACTAAGGGATTATTATTTTCATGATCATTTTTTGCTTGCAAAATTTTTACAAAGTATGTTACTCAGTCTGTTTGCTCATTTGTTTATTTACAACATAACTCAAAAAATACTGCCCAGATTGTTATGAAATTGGAGTCAAATTGGGAATGATCGGGTCAATATCTTTGATTCACGAGTGATTTTTTTTACTAAAGTTTTTTTTTTATTGTTTCCCATAACAACAGTGTATATACAAAAATGATAATTTTTACAGAAGTATTTAAAGTTACACATTAAATACATGAAAAAATTGAGATAATTCATTAAACTCCTAGCACTTATGCCATTCTTTCAGTTTTCACATGTTGCACTTTTTAACATTATGAAAAAGTGTTGAAAAAGTATCGGGTGATAGTGCTTGGATAGAGGGAATTATGTTTCAACCAGAGGAAGCCATTTTTGCCAAGTTTTCTTAAATTTTGCCCCTTGTTCGCTAAATTTTGAAACAAATGATTGTTCAGTGTATATATCTGAGAATTTGTGCCTGAAAGCCATTATATGCAATCGACTTTTAGATGTAACAGAATCAAATATATACTTTTTTGCAGTAATTATTAATGTATTCAACGGAATATTATTTTGATCTATAGATAGATAGCCATGTATTATGTTGGAATCATTGAATTTAATTCTAAATTTTATCTTTTCATAAATAAGGTTTTCCAATGAAATCCAAAAATTCCTTGATTCATTACACTGAGACAATAGATGTAAAATACTTTCGGATGTAGTATTACATCTAGAACAAAGTGGGCTATCTGACAACCCTATTTTATGCAAATATTGATTAGTGCCCAAGATTCTATAAAGGATTTTTAGCTGAAACCATATCAAAGAATTGTTTTGCAGTGTTTTAAAACACACCCTGAAAATAAGATTCCATTGTCCTTCATTTATAAATGTATTAAGATCTTTATTCCAGCTTTGCTTCATAATATGATTATTTTTCTGGTCAGCTTGTAGTGATTCATAAAAGTCACGAGCCCCTTTCTTGGATTTAAAGATTACATTAATATGATGAGGGATAAAAGGGCGAGCTAAAGTTTCAGTATCATCTATTTTACATTCCTTGAGAAATTTCTGGACACTTTGTTTGACTCTTAGATAAGACAGAAAGTCTATATTGTCAAAATTATACTTAATTCGAAGCTGTTCACGGCTCATAAAGGAGCCAGTGTCATCTAATAAGTCAGAAATTATAGTGATTGCTTCCGCATACCAACTTGGAAGATATAGTACTTCACTTGAAATTTTGCTATTATACCATAACGGTGTTCTGTGCAAGTGTTCAGAAGTTACAATTTTTTGGACACTCAGAACATGATGCCAAGCATCAAAGGTACGTAGCCAAAATTTATTGCCAGTCTTTCGCTTTAAGGATAGGATATATTCAGGTCCAAGACTACAAATTTTTTCAATTTCAAAATTTATTGTACACTGAAATAATGTTCTCCAAGGAGTGTTTTCTTCTTGGACTATTTTCCGAAGCCAGTTTGTTTTGAGGGACCTTTGAAATAGTTCCAGATTAATCATATTCAGCCCTCCTGAACGATTCTTCAGAGTTATAGTTTTCCTATTTATTTTGTCTGGCTTATTAGACCAGATAAATTTATGAAAAAGGTCATTCAGTTCACCAATGAATGCTTTACCTGGGTTTGGTAAAGTGAGGAACAGATGGTTCAATTTAGCCAATAAAAAGGTTTTGATAACAGTTATTTTCCCCAATGGTGTCAGATATCTCTTATTCCATATTTTTATAAGCTCTTTGATTTCAAGTATTTTTGCTTTGAAGTTTAAATCTATCATTTCAGAAAGGTTCACTGAAAAGGTTAATCCTAAAAGATCAAATTGTGTACAGCCCCACTGGAACCCACTTTTCTTCAATTTATCTTTACAATGTTTCTTCTTCCCTATCCACACCAACTTAGTTTTATCTTTATTGACATTTAACCAGAAATAGAGCCGAAAATTTCCAATATATTAAATGCAGCGTCAAAGGAAGAACATGAACCATCTAAGAATAGAGTGGTGTCATTAGCGTATTGGATAATTTTAAATTCTTGTCCTTTTATATTGATTCCTTTTATCTCATCACATTGTGAAATTAAGATTGATTGTACCTGACCTGCTAGAATATACAAATAAGGAGAAATGGGGTCACCCTGTCTACAACCTCGTTCTATGTTAATTGCATCAGACATGAAACCACATTGGAGTACTCTGGCTGTTATGTCCTGATTAAATAGTTGAACCCACCTCACCAGATTGTTTCCAAATCCCAAAAAATTTAGGGTTTTGTAGATGAAGTTCCAAGAAATCGAATCGAAAGCTTTCTCAAAGTCGCTTAACATGAGTTGTCCTGAGATATCATGTCTTTCCGCAAAGTCCATGATGTCATAGACTAATCTTGTACTCTCCCCAATATATCTCCCTGATACAAAGCCAGTTTGTGTTTCACTTATCAGTTTAGTCAAATATGGTTTAATCCTATTTGCAATAGCAGCTGCAGCTATCTTATACAAGACTGAAAGCATTGATAAAGGGTGCCAGTTTTTTATAAATTGTCTTTGTTTTCCTTTCTTTGGAAGGCATACTATTAAACATTGTCGTAAAGATGTTGACAAAGTTCCCTTTTCAAAACTATTATTTAATGCTTTTAAGATCAGCATACCAAGCTGTTTCCAAAAGACTTTAAAAAATTCTGCAGGGAACCCATCAATGCCTGGTGTTTTATTATTTTTCATTTGTTTTAATGCCATATGTATCTCTGTATAAGTTAATGGTCCATCAATGCTTTCAGATTGTAAATTATCTAACTTGTTAACATGATAGGCATAGAGTAATTCATTTAAGTCAAAATTCTCTAACTGAAGATCCTGTGACTTGAACAAGTTTGAATAATAACTTTTTAACTCATTTAAAATATGCTTTTGGTCTGACACCTCTGTTCTGTCCTTTTTAATAACTTTCTTAACAGTTTTTTCTGTATAATTATGATGTTCTAATGAACAGAAATATTTTGTTGGTTTCTCACCTTGGCTTAGCCACTGAGTACGTGACCTTA
Source organism: Sabellastarte sp. h YS-2021 (assembly GCA_964017235.1). NCBI lineage: Eukaryota > Metazoa > Annelida > Polychaeta > Sabellida > Sabellidae > Sabellastarte > Sabellastarte sp. h YS-2021. The sequence goes on along the minus strand of OZ024929.1, from coordinate 75,199,161 downwards.
TAAGATGACCTTTCATAGATTTTTCCCTTAGTTTTTCTAATTCACTTTTTGTAATAGTCAAAAGCTCCATATTTGGTGGATTGGCCTGTTCTAATGTATGAATTTTCGATATCAAGATTTTTTCGTTCTCAGACATTTTCTTTTTTATATAACTAGCATATTTTATAGTTTCTCCTCGAATTCGAAGTAGTAACATTTCCATAAAAATATCAAAGTCTACAGTTAAATGAATTTCAGAATCATCAATAGTTTCTAAGTTGTGAAGGTCATAGACAGGGACTGCATATTTCCTTTTTTCATCCATTATACATTCCTTAACAAGTTTCAAGTAAGATTCATCTTTCAGAAGCTCTGTGTTAAATTTCCACACACCCTTTCCTCTTTCAAAATTATTTATAAGAATTGACATGTATAGAATTGAGTGGTCAGATTTATAGCCTGCTCTTATCTCAATGTTTGAGATTAAATCTGTGAGAGGAGATGAAATCAGAAAATAGTCAAGTCTGGACTGTTTTAAGGGATTATGTCTACGCCAGGTAAAGCGTTTACTGATGGGGTGAAAATATCGGTAGGCATCAGCCAGATTAAGTCTGTTTATAATATCTAACAGAATAGTTCGTGATCTAGGGTTATTAATTGTTACATAATTATAAGAATCAAGTTTAGGATTTAGTGTCAGGTTGAAGTCTCCACACCAGATAATGTAGCTCTGGTCATGTTTGCTTAAATATTTTTCCATCTCTACAAAAAAATTGGGATCATCAGTATTTGGACCATAAATATTTAGAAGTCTAATCTTTATATTGCACACAGTTATATCTAATAACAGCATGTTACCAACAGCATCCATTTCAGTATGCGTTATTTTATATTCAAGCGAATTACTAATGAGAATTGCCACACCTCTGGCATTTGTTTTTGATCCATTTAAGTAAATATTACCATTCCAGTCATTTTTGAGGGTAGCCATGTCTGTCTGAATAAGATGTGTATCTTGTAAACAGATAATTTTTGCACCAGTATTTTGTAAATAGTTGATAACATCGTATCTTTTACCCTTATTGCATATTCCTTGACAGTTAAATGAAATTATTGATATTGATTCCCCAATATTTAAACTCATATTTGTTTTAATATCTCAAATATTACACAAAGGTGGTGGCTTCTTCCTGTGTGCATCAAAGAAAATGATGCTTTAATTGTTGTTTTCATTTTAATGAACTTGATTTAATTTTCCCTCCATCCCAAGCAGTATCACCATGACAGAATTATAGTTATAGTGACAAAATACTTCTGAATATGTAGTTTTCAAAATAAACAGTATACAGTCAATGGGAAAAATAACAAGAAATATAAGAGTGTACATATTGGGTAATAAAAAGAAAAGAAAGAGTGAAAACGTGAAACAAAAAAACAAAAAGATTGAGAATATGATCTCAAAAGAAAAATAAAAAATTTCAAGATAGGGACAATTAAAACTAATAAAAAAAATTTTTTTTTACTAAAGTTGTCTGTGTTAGCACCCATGGGTCCTAATGTGAGCATGGGCAAAGTGAGATAATTCAGTTAATGTCTTGCACAAAAATTTTGAAGTCTGCACTCGGCTCCCCCCCCCCCGCTCCGAGTGCTCTTGTTTGTTTGTTCACTTGTTTCTTAGCAAGATTATGCAAATACTATTAGTTGGATCTCCTAAAAAAATCAGAAGATTGGTCCTGGTCCAACTTAGATCCCATTAAATTTTGAGAGATTATCATCTGAATACAAAGAAATAATCCACATTTTCCCATTCACTTATTATTACATTCCTTAGCAGAGGTATGTGCTCTCTGAAAGCTCTTGTTATATATACTTTTACCCAATTATGCAATTTCCATTGAGAGATGTACTTTATTTAATAAATTTTACAGCTTCATAGCTTTGTGTTTACTAATATTTTAATCTTGCTATTGAATGGTTTCTTGCATACTCTGCATGTATTTTCTCTCTCTTAAGTGTTATTTGTCCTGCACCTTTGTATACATTACACTGTAAGTTCAATATCTAATAGTGTGCAATGCTGTTTCCCTAAGTTTTGGGGTGTGGGTATCTCTGATGCTTTTCTGTCACTTGTTAAGTTGGATTAAGAGTTATGAAAAGAAAAGAAAAATATTGTGAAAGAACACCCCATACATGACTTTATGTTTACATTTGTAATCATACATCAAACACACCACTATACAACTATAAAAATAGGCTCACAATTTGACCACTGACCATGGGTTACAGTCCGTGTTTGGTGAACATGAAACAGCTGTGCGGTTCAGTCAAGTGTAACATTTTTGTCAAATTAGACCCATAAACTGATTCTAGTGTTTTCATCAATTAGAGACTGAACAAGTAATATCTTTAATATTTGCATAAATACTAGGTGTATAATATTTGGTACAGTGATAAAGGGATAACACATCTATTATTTGGGGTATTAACATTAATAAATACGAAATACTCTTTGTGTTATTGAGGTTCAAAGTAAAAAATTCACCAAAATTAGACCCATAAACTGATTAACGCTTCTAGTGCCTTTTTCAAATGTTTGAAAAAACTTCCCAAATGCAAATTGCTTTCAAAGCTTGTCAAAGGCATCCTACCCAAATGTCAATCATACCAAATCAACCTGAAGATGTTGTTTCAATTCACATTTTCCTTACAAAGTGTCTGAAAATGTGAGTCCATGCTGCACAGGGAGAGCCATAATTATAAATGTTCTGTTACAAATACCAATAGAATAAAATACATTGTTAACATTATTCCGTGAGATATAACCAAGAGATTATTTTTCTGCAAATTGCAAGTATAGATTCCAATTTTTTAGTATTTTGTTATTATTTTATTTTTATAGAACCCAGACCAATGACCCCCCCCCCCCCCCCCCCCCCCCCCCCATTGTGTCAACATTCCGTTATCTATGCAAAATGAAGAGTTAACACTACATTATTTTCTAAAAGTGAAAATGTGTAGTCTGTCAACAACAAAAGGGTAGTTGCCAGTCATCCTCAGCACAATGCATTCAGTATTGAAAACATCCTCGGGATCAGGTCTCAATTAAAATCATGTGTTAATATGAGTAGTGAATGATAAAAAGGGTGGTTTTGGTAGCTTACAGTGTGCATTGTAAAAAATTAACGAAGCATACTATATTAAAAGGAATGTTTTGTGGTTTATTTATTTATTTGGGGTTTTACATTGCTTTCAACACTGTACAGGTCATATCATGATGGGTAGTAGGAAGGGCAGAGGAAACCAGTACATACAGTTGGTCAAGGCTCTGTACTGTAAACTGCAGACCAACGGCAAGCAACTACCAGGTTCCCACTTGAGGAAGTGCCGGGAACTGAACCCCACCTCAGAGGTGGGAGATAAGAGTGTTACCACTCTGCCACCATGGCCCCTGGAATGTTTTTTGAGTCATCATGCACATTGTTATTGATTTACAATCCAAATTATGCCACATGAAAGAAGTAAAATGACAAAAACAACATAGTGCTATAATATATTGCTGAAATACATTAAAATTGGACTTACATTTGATTTATATTTTAAATATATATTTTTTTAATTCAAAACATGGATTTTAATTTACCTTATTACATTTAATTATATATTTCAGACATAATACTCTATTTGTGGTGGAAATGAATTTTGTTTTGTAAATGTTGCGGATTTGTTTTTAAGAGGCATTTCCGGAATGCAATATAAGGAGTATGCATTCTTTCTATGAGGCTTTTTTCCAGGAGACAATCATTCCAGGAAACATTTTTCCTTGATTCAAAATTTAGAGACAAAGAAAGATAATAAATGCAAATCTTATGAAACCTGAAAACTTCAACACACACAAAAAAGTAAATTTACTACAGTTTTACTTTAATTTACTTTAGTACTTCTAACGCATTAAACACAAAATAGTCACTTGTATGAAAATGAGCACAAATCAGTATAGTAACATGAAAAACTCAGCACAATAAATTATCCACAGCATGAACGTTATCATATGAACAAACTAAATTTTCTGGAAAGTGCCTTCTATAATTCACAGATCCCTATTCTGTCCATTATCATTCTCCACAGTTAAAGTTTATAGTTCAGATTATAATCAAGTTCTCTCCAAAATCAAACTTATTTTCCCCAAATAAATATTGATTGTGTATTAAAATTAAAAACACCATAGAACTAATTTAGTGGAACCCAGATCATATTCACAGCAAGCCTTCATTAATGGTGCTTCCCTGGTACTTCCCTTATGTGAACTTAATGTCTCTTTGGCCCTTTAGGCCTCATAGGCCATTAAGTTTACATAATGGAGCGCCACTTGGCCATTTGTATCTAATAATCAGCATACTTATTTATTTCAGATTTGAAAAGAGAAGGATGGGGAATTCACTTCAACAGGTTATAACTGTGCCATTGTGTATTGGCCATCATGACACAGACACCAATGGAAACATCAAATACCAAGATGGTTACATATCTAGCATCATGATATTTGTGGTTTTGTTTACACTGGGTATTTGCCTTGGGATTGGACAATATATCACAACAGAACAGACAAAACCAATAGACAAGTACATGGTGGAAATAACCATGACCATTTACATGATGTTGTGTATTGTGTTCATAGTTGTTGTGACCTGCACTAAAATACAGAAAAAGATCACCAAAACCAAGGAGGAAGACCAGACATCAGAATTACAGTTATCCACTGGCCTGAAAGAGAATGACGACAATGAAAGCAGAAAAAAGAAGATGTTTGAAATTTTTATAAAGGTGTTACCTCTCATTGGAATTGTTTTCTTTCTGTTGGGAGTAATTGCTCTTGATTTGTTCAGGATAATTGCATATGCATCTTGCATTGGGGAACTTGAATATTATGTTACAGAAGCTATAACATCCATCATCTACCATATTGTCAGAATATGCTTTGCCACATTCATTACCTACTTCTGTTGTACTTTCTTGTACAGTGATATCATCTTCCGGAACATATGGCCAGTGAGGTATGGTTTGATGCTGCTTCAGGCATGTCTGTTGTGCATTTGGGCTGAGAGTCAGTTGTTTGAATCAAAAGAAATATTTGAGTCAAACACCACAGGTACCTCTACCAAAGTATTTGAAAATCAGTGTAAAAACAGATCCAATGACAATTTTGCTTTTTCTGAGGATGCTGGAGTATACCTCTTTCCGCTGAATGTTGAGTTTTCACTCCTTGTTTCAGAATGTGTACTGCATATCTTCTTGACTATGGGGAAACAACGAGAGGAAGGTGTTGCAAATGGTAGGCAAAAAATTAAGAACAGGTATACTTAATGATTTGAGGCTAAAACACAGAATTCCACTCCCGAAAATAGGTGAAAGTAGTTCTGTTTATGGACATGTAAAGGTACTATAATTATTTTTAATGTTTTATTTAGGAGACAGTCATGTTTGTAGGTAGGCAGGTAGACAGTTTGGGGAGATAGGTTGACAGCTTATTAGAAGTGAAATTTTGTTAACCTGTCCAACTGCGCCTATCTATCAGTTTATCTTCCTACTGACCTGCCTACCTAACTGATATACATTTAAGTTCGTTATAATTAATTTATTTAATTTAACCCAATAGGAACTAGATTACTATATTACACTTACCTTCTTACCTGAGTTGAATTCTGAAACTTTTCCCAAAAATTATCCATAATATGTGTACGTGTAGATACCATCAGAGCAAAGATGGAAAGACAAGTATCTGGAGGTGAGGATGACAGGAAGCCGCCAAATGGTTTGTTGGACAATAATATAAAATCGACTATAATGGGTTGTTTTCATAATGAAGTACCATTTCCCAATTCCCTTTTTATTATTGTAGCTATATCCTTTCTGATTATTACTTTCTATATCCTCTTTCATACAGTTTGATATGTTTCTGACAATTTTGTGATGTATTACATGTCAAAAATGTTGTACACAGAAATTGTTGGATACAACTAAGAAGTCAGCATACCAAACATGTTCTTCTATTCAAACTTTCCTTTCCCATTTGCAAAGCAGAAATAACATCTGTATATAATTAGATATATTAGTTGGAGATTTGTTGGCATGAATTTCTATGGTCCAGACTTGGACCATGCCTACATTGTATTTTCAGCTCCCTCAATCTTAAATTTTACAATATTTAAAATCCCTGTACAAACAATTGCATGACTTTGTTTTGCCACAGGTGCAACTAATGGTAACTATGGTATTTCAAAATTATTTATAGATTTTTATAAATTAAGTATTATAAGATGTAATACATCATGATAACTCTGTGGACTGTGGTCAACTCATTCAGTTGATTATCATTCTCATATGATAAGTCCAGGTTATGTTAGAACGTAGTGTAAAGCCTCATACAGCCTAGCAAACCAGTGTACAGGTGTGTATTAAAAAGCTCTTGTGTTTTACTTTTTATGATAGATCCTGGAAGGATTTTAAGTACCACCAAGGTTGAGGACTCTACGAGAGATATACAAGTGGAAGTTCACACTGACCTTTCAGGACATGGAGTTTCAGGTATTAATTGTCTTCAATTATTTTTATCATAACAGCAGAAAATGTGTACATATGTTATGTACAAGTGAGATTTTGCACAAGTTACAACTGGTACAAAAGACCATGCAAGTTGCAACTTTTACAAGCAGGTTGTACGAGTTGCAATACCATTAGATATAGAACAAACTATGTAAAGGTGCGGGAGAAAATTAATAACGCTCAAGAGAGAGAAAATGTATGCAAAGACAAAGTATAAAAACAAAATAATTCAATATTAACAGCATTAATGGGTAACTAAAAGTTATAAAATAGTCAATTATTACTTTAACTGTGGCTTTTAATGAAGATAGCACAGTAAGGTAAAAGTACCTTTACTAATCAATTGCAGTAATCCATATATCTTTGTGATAGTAGAAATATGTCTCGAATGCTGCAATATTAAACACTCTGGCAGAGCCAAAGTCAAATGTCACACAAAAAGGACACTTCAATTCCTGTAACCAAGTATTTTGTAAGTGCAGTGCTATAGTGTCTCTGTGTTGATTGCAAATATAATACTGACCAGCATTTTGTCCACCCTGCCCCAAAACTGAGAGGCATTTTGTATTTTGACTAGCATTTTTCCACTAGCATTTTGTACACATGGTCTTTTGAATACAGAGTCATCTAACTAAAACAGTCAAATATTGGAAGAGGCAGAATAGCTAACCAGCCTGATGGACAAGATATTGAAATATTACAGAATACTGTGTGGCGAGAGTTAATTATCTCTGAACAATATGTCAATAAATTATTATTAGAATAAACAGAACAGGTAACATTAAAAGTCAAGGCTTTTGCAATTAAGGGTTACATAAATATTGCTGATCAATAATCAATGTATAATATCAAATGTATATTGCTGATCAATGTATATATCAAAGAGTTTTATGAAAATATATAGAATAAGTCCATCTGAAACAGTTTTTCAATTTGGTCATTTTCTTAATGTCCCTGAAAATCATTAAATAAACAATAAGATTTTTTGTACCAAAGTCAGTTTTCTGTATAGAATGTTCTCACATTTAAAAAAAAATATTTCTAAGGTATACATAATGTTGGATCATATTTTAAGTAGTTTATAGCTTATTGGTAGCTTAATTTCCATAAGTAGTTATAAGCTCATTGTATTGTAAACAGTAAATGTTAAGTGTAAAGGGTATTAACTTATTATATGTTTAGAATATAGCATATAAATACTAAATAATATAAACATACACATTGAAAATGCAATAGTGTTATAGCAAAACCATGAAAATATACAAATCAGCAATTTATGTTTTATCACAGATTTTATTTACATTAAATTGCCATATATGAAAATCAGACACGTTGATTTTATGAATTCGAAATTATTAGATTAGATTCCTACATTGTTCAACCAATGAAATATGGAACTTTTACAAATTGCAACTTGTACAGATGCAAAATTTGTACATGTTGCAACTTATACAAGCCAAACCTGCCAAACTTTTAAGGGTTTTCTGTAAATTCATTAATTTAGTGTTTATTTTTTATGATGGTGAAATTCTGTACAAGTTACAATTTGTACAGCCAACCTTGTACTAACTTCTACAAGTTGGGACTTGCAAAGTCTCTTTGTACAAAATCTTAAATTGTGCATAACATACATATATATTCGACCTTTAGATTTCATGAAATGTCTTTATTACATTTTTGTAACAGCATATAATGGTATTATCACAGAAATTTTGCTTAATTTCATTTACAATTTTACAACTAAATTGTTATTATTATTATTATCATTTGTCATTTGGTATCTACAGACACAGTGTCTATGCAACAAAGAGAGACTTCAGATGAGATAGAAATGATTCCCGATGGTGCTAGCATAAATCAAGGTAAAATGATAGCACATTTCCCATTACTTACGAGATAATACATTATGACTAGTTTTTAAAATGAACAGGTTTTACCTCAAGACATTCCAGGAAGGCAAGGTCTAACAATATCCTTTTAAAGAGTATACCCTCAGTGTTATTTTTTTGCATAAAGAAATATATGGTAACAGATACTGACAAAAAAGTTAAATTCAGACCAGGAAAAAAAATATTGTAATCTTGGTGAGCAACAAACTGACCAGGGAATGCACAAGGTTTTCTTGATTTTGTCTATATATTTTTGGGATTTGTGTCAGAAGTTCTATAATTTTCTGTAAAAATAGAGGTAAAACTCATTTGGCAGCTATATACTTTGGTTTTAAAATAGTGTTCAATAGTGTTCTTAAACTCATCAGGTACAACACCTTCTGACAATGAGCAGTTAACAAGCCTGGTAATAGAGGGCAGTAGAATATCTATACATTCCTTAACAAGAAATGTAGGCCATGGATCTAGTAAACAGGATTTAGAAGGTGACCTTATGATAATTTTTCTAATTTCCTCCCGAGAAACTTGTCCAAAGCAGCTGAAATTAGGCACATCAGGTGGAGGAGTGAATGAATCACTAGAGGAAAATGAGTTTCTGATTTTAGCTATTTTGTCACTGAAGAAAGTGACAAACCTGTCAGCAAGACTTTTCTTAGATTCATGAGAAGGGAGTACTGCTTCAGGACTAGAGTGTGGTGTAGAATGTAGAACCTGCCATAGTTTCTTGGAGTCATTAACATTTTCTCTGACCAGGTTTCTGAAGTAATTTGCCTTATCTTTGTTGACCAGAGAATTGCACCGAGCAATCTGTTTGCAAAGTCTAGCTCAATTGTAGGCAGATTTATCTTTACGCCAGATTCGTTCTAGTTGTCACCTAATGTTTTTTGCCAGCCAGCAGGAGTCAGATAGCCAACCAATAGATTGTTTAGTAAAAGTACAAGTTACCAATGGTGCATGCTTATCAAGCAATTTGCTCAAGTCGCCTAAGTATTGTTCACACAGAACACTGACTGTATCACCAGGACGTCTTACAAATGAGCAATTTCCCAAATCCTTACACAAACTGTCCAAGTCAATTTTATGATACCTCCTATAGGTGACCACTTTTTCCTCATGTGAAGGAGGATTAACTGAATCAAGCTGAGCAAGGACAAGAGCATGATCAGAAATAAATTCAGCAACTTGTTCATTGGAAAAGCCACTGGCATCAGTAGGAGTGAGAACAAGGTCTAGAATATGACCATGAAGATGGGTAGCCATTTGAACATTTTGTGTAATATTGCATGATTCTAAACAATTCTGGAATTTAATACTATCATTTGAAGAAGTATCCACATGAATATTAAAATCACCACAAATTAGGAATGTGGGAGAAGTATTCTAAAAGATTGAGAAATTGGTCCAGGAAGCCATCAGAGCATGAGCCAGGTGGACAATAAACACAAGTTAACACAAGCGGTTGAGCTGTGGACCCAATTGCAATGCTGATATTTTCAAAGGAACTGAATGTAGGAGTATCCACAGATCTAAACTGTATAGCTTTGTTGATAAAAAAACAACACCACCACCCCAGCCATGAATACGGGGTTTGTGGCAGAATTTGAAACCTGTCGGGGTGATGGAATGTAGAAGGCTGTCTGTATCCTCCCGGCAAATATGTGTTTCAGTGACAGCAAGAATGTCGACAAAATTTGCTGATACAGTATCATTGATGCACGGTCCCTTGTTTCTTACAGATTGACAATTTACTGCCCCAAAAGAGATTGGTCCAGGATTCAGTGAGATATCACCGCAAAGCAACAATAGGGTCGCAAGACCATGACGCTTAGTCACACAAGGGAAATGATGTGTATTCAGGACATAGCTCTGGAGTCTGTAGGGGTGTGGTAATGAAGTAAGACCATGAGCAGATGATGGAATAAACACTTTGGAATCACTGTATCCTGACTTCCTCCAAAACAACAGTAAGAGGAACAACCAGCATATGGTAGACATTGCACTCCAGTCCCCTAAACTAAGAACATGACCATGAGGAGTAACACCAGTATGATACCGAGTATCTGTGCTTAATCTGCACTTTATTTCTATTATAACTACTAACTGTTGTAATAATGCACAAGTAAAAGTGACTTTTTTCTATCTACACACACAGGGTCTGTGCGGCCAAGAATGATGTCACATGGGATAGAAATGATTGACGAAGGTGATAGCACAAGTCGAGGTAAAATTCTAGCACATTTTCCATTTCTCTTGAAAATACATATGGTTTTTCATATATACAGGTTTTTGTATCAAAACAATTAAGAACATAGGTTAAAGGGTTAAGCCTTAACCCTTATTTGTGTTATTTGTTTTTTTTTCAGAGAGAGCTGAGTCAGGGGAAAATACCAGTACTTCAACAGATGGTGACAAAGTATTTTTACTTCAGACCAGAAAAACCAGAAAAAACAGTAAGCTTTGTCCGCAACAATTTGACCGATCAATCCACAGGGTTCCATTGATGTTTGTCTCCATACTATTAGGGCTTGTGTTTATAGTTCTGTCATTGTCAGTGAAAAACACTGGAAAAGACTCTCATTTGGCACTTGCCTACTTCGGTTTCAAGACTGTTTATTGGCTGATACTAATTGTTATAACTATAGTTGGGTTTTATGTGACCAACCATTTTCCATCAAAGCAAAAGCCATTTACAGGATTCCAAATGTTGTTAATTTTCTCTTCTTTTGGTTTTTACATCTTCTACTTTTTCTCTATGCCTGCAGCAATTGCTGTTCTCTTGGGATCACACAAACATGGCGTAACTGATAGCCCAAACACAACTAAAGCCATTCTCTTGATTTTAGATTCAACATTGAATGCAGTACAAATCTATTATCAGGTTCCCCTTTTGTTCCATGCAATAAGCATTGATCCAGGATCTGTTAGAGAAACTCATTGCAAAAACTATCGAGCATTCAAGCAAGTTTTATTGTTCTTAGGTACAGCAAACTTGTTTATTTGGTGTGTGGACAGTTTCTTTGAAGTAAGTTACCTGGACAAGACGAGTCCAGTTCAAGTAGCTTACTATACTAAACCAACATGGGAAGTTATCACCCATATATCTTATCCCATTACTTTGTTTTTCAGGTTTAATTCATTCATCAGCATTCTGATGACGTATTTTACCATATAGTCAACACATGTCAGACTTACTTGAAATTGAGATATTGTTCTGTTGCCCCCATCTCTTGGTCTTATAGTGAACTTTTTTTTATTTTACTATAAATACACAAACTGTGTATCTTGGTTGACATATCCTGCACATATATTAATTTTGGTGGCTGTTCTAAGTTAAGACATCAACATTACTTTTGTCGCAAACAATTCCATTCAAAAGTTTTTGTTGAGATAAAATACTCAAAGTAGTACTTGATATGGCCTTGCATGATCTATGTACTTTGCAATCAGAGGATTTCCACCTGTTGATTAATTGTGAACAATGGAACTTGAATTACATAATAAATGTAAAAACTGAAACCATAATTCATTTTCATGTGGAACTGTTTATTTTTTTTCATTTTTAATAGAGTGGCCTAGTGCCTTAACAAGTTTGGCATCGAGGAGAATAGCTTATGTATAAACCAGTATTTCCAGCCATACCATTTTATTAGTAGGATCATTTACTGAGATGTAAAATACCCCACCCTCTTACAAATATTGCACCTAACCACAACTTCCTGAACAAAATCAGGGCGCACCAAATAAAAAACCCTAGCTTCTTCTCTGGCATCTAATCACAGGCTGTCTCCTCTGTGAGTTTGACTCCCACATGTTGCAAATATTGTGGAGCTGTCCCATTATGACCCTGGCTATGGACGGAACATAAAGCACAAACTTTGACCTTTTATTTATGAATACCAGATAAACAGATCTATTGCAGTTATGGTTTATCCATCTTGTCAAGACTTAATTAAGTTAGTCAGAGACTGTTTAGTATATGTGTGAATCATAGGTCACTTTAGACTTAATTAAGTTAATCAGAGACTGTTTGGTATGTGTGAATCATAAGTCACAGGTGCTCAAAGAAGTTTTGGCAAGAGGTATAAAGCATATAAACTGTTATATATATTTTTATTACCTATTCATATGAATGTGAGAATGATTTTATAAAAAATGTTTTGGTATATATTTCAATTTTTGTACTTTGCAATTCTTTCTTGCCTTTATTTAACTCTCTTTCACGCCAGCCTAACTTCTGTATAATGTATGAAAATTGTTCCACATTTTGTAATGTGTCAACAGAGGTTGCCAAGAAAATTGCTGTATGCTATCTGTGACTGGTTTCTTGTGAATATTAGGCAACATCAAACATTTATTTGGTGTGTTAGTTTCTGAAACATTGTCTAGCACTGAATCTTTTATATTAGTATTATACAGGAAATTTTGATATGTTTATTATGCATTGTATATTATAATTCTTCAATGCCAGATCTGTAAATTATAATTTTCTGAAATCAGATCATATTATCTTTTATAAATACACACATTAAGGAAAATGTGGGCCATCACAGGTCAAAGGGCTGCATGACATTTTTCATCATCCCTTCTATTGAATATTCAGCATAAATATTCTAATTTAAAACAGAAAAAAGTTTGTCTAACATTTACAGTATATGTATTACTCATACATCAGGACTCATTATTCACTAAACACTGTAAAACACAAGATATAAAAATAGCATCAGAGATGCCCATACCCCACAGCCTGGGGAAATAGTTTTCTACACCTTGAAGAAGTAGTGAAACAGTATAAAGATCAGGATACTTTCAGAGCCGTATCAGTTATATAAAGGTCCAAATAATAGTTAAGTAGAGAAAACTGCATCTAAGCGAAAGAAAATGTATGTAAAGATAAAGATTAAAACAAGACAATTCATAGTAAGATGACAGCATTAATCAGATGGCAAAAAATAAATGATGCACACCTACAGGGATGTCATTACCAACTATCAACTCACAACAATTTACGGTTTCAGAGATATTGCCCAGACAAAATTTTAAAAGCCAAGGTCACTATAGCAAGATAGAAGGTCAAATCAAGGTCACACCATGACGTTGTACACCTACACCCCCTAACCAATGTCCGTACCAAGTATCAACTTCCTACACCTTACGGTTGCCGAGATATAGCACGAACAAGACATTATAGGTCAAGGTCACTACGGCAAGGTCAAAGGTCAAATCATGTCATTACCAACTATCAACTCACAACAATTTACGGTTTCAGAGATATTGCCCAGACAAAATTTTAAAAGCCAAGGTCACTATAGCAAGATAGAAGGTCAAATCAAGGTCACAACATGACGCTGCACACCTACACCCCCTAACCAATGTCCTTACCAAGCATCAACTTCCTACACCTTACAAGGTCAAAGATCAAATCAAGGTCACACCATGACATTGCACACGTACACCCCCAACCAATGTCCCTACTAAGTATCAACTTCCTACACGTTACAGTTTCTGAGGTAAGGCCTGGACAAAATTTACAAAGCCACCCTCCAATCCGCACACCAAGGGATGATAACGATACCCCGACAATCCTTAAATGCTGTGGGGTAAAAACCAAGTAGTAATTTTTTTGTTCCCCTTAAATTCTTACTTTGCATGCTTCTGCTGATTTCGTGTAAATAAGTGCCAATATTTCTAAACCAATATAATTTATAAATATGTTGTATATATCATTAGGAAGGTACTTTCACGGAGCTTCTTTCTTTGTAGTTGCATGAAATTCCATGAAATGGAAGGAAAATCTAGTTAAACAATTATGATTTTATATTCATTTGCTTTTTCTTCTGCAACCTGTAGAAATTCCACAACTACAACACTGTTTTGTGGTATTTCCACAAAACAAGACACTGATAGCATACATTTTATGAAACCACATCTCATTTTGTAACATGAAATGGCAAGGTTTGAATCTAATTGACTGAAAATTAGGGTCACACTGTGACTGTTGAAACCCCTTTGGTCTAACACCTTTTTTGGTTTTTACCAAAGTGACTATTAAAACATCATTAAAGTGGGTATAACTTTGATTCACATTTTCATAAATGTCAGTATTTGTTGAAAATATATTGAAATTTATGGAGGATGGTTATAAATCATTGTGGACCAAACTGCACTGACAATCCAATCAGATCCGTTCAAAAATTGCATTCGCGTGTTCCAGGTTTACAAAACCTAACCACCTTTGTCATAGATGCAAGATATTAGTCATTTATTATTAGTGGGTATATTGCAGTTTCCAAAAACAGGATTGGAACTTTTTAGTGGGGAAATTTCACAAATAGTTTGTGAGTAATAGAAGGAAGAGTGGGGAATTTCAATGTGTGGTATATCAGTAAAACTTTTGTCAATCATCATTGTTGTACTCAAGAGTTTGTTAAAATATACACTAATTTGGAATGCTCAGGTGCATTTCATTTGAGTTAAGTGCAGCCACTAGGTAAAATTGTTTTTCCATTGCCTAAAATTTCAACAAAAGATTCTGATCTGGTAGTATTTTAGCTGTTAAAAGGGACTTTGCAAGTTGCATGTCAAAGTCTGCCAATCTGTTACTAGAAACACCTTTAAATGTTTTATCCTAGGTTTTATATTCATAAAAGTATACACTGATGACATGTACGCAGTCTTAGGTTAAATACAGATTTAAATATTTTATTCTAGTTTGTTTATTGATAAAATAATGCCCCGATGGACGTGTACACAATTCTAGTTTGCCAAATACAGCTTTAAATATTTTATCCTAGTTTGCACATTCATAAATGTATACACTGATGGGAATATACACAGTCCCAGGAATGCACTCAATAACAAAATGTGGGATTTCCCGAGGGTCTGCCTGGAAATGACTTTAGTTATGGAAAGGGACATCAAATCACACTTTTTGATACTGGTCAGAAAATCAGATAATAATGTGTGACAATATTCACACAGCCTACTACCTTTTTGGCTGCATAAACTTTACAGAGGAAACTTCTTTTAGAATCTAGTTTATCATATCATTAAAATGGTATTAATGACTCTTTGCACACCAACATAATGTTTATTCTGTTCAAATGCTTGTGAGTTTGTAAAATAGGGTGTATTTATTCAGTTTATTAGAGATATAACTTGGTGTCATTGAAATTTTTGTCATCATTATAAGTTTGTATTTTTTGAAAAATGTATGTTGTTATACCTACAATTCACCAACACAAGTACACATATAGGGTCTTTGGTGATCTGGTGGTTAGCAAGTTTAGCATCTAATCATAAGATGTCACCTCTGTGGGTTTGAGTCCCACAAGTGGCAATGCTGAAGACCTGACCCTGGCTGTTGGACGGGATGTAAACATATGTTGGAGATGTTGTTTGCTAATTTCTGATCAGACATGTGGAAACAGAGTCTTAAGGACTATGATCACCCCCCAGCAATTATACAATAATTCTGATTACAAAGTTAGAACTGGTATGACTTATCTTTTGAATATCCACCGAGCACAATATTTGTCCTAAATATGGGACATATAGAGCATATTCGACAATATAGGTCAGTGTATATAGTGCACAAGGAAATTTAATAGAACACCTTGGATTTAATCCTGGAAATGTGAAAGATATTGTTGGTAATTTGTTTGTGTGCAAGTCTATTTGAAAGGTATGCTTGTGTCAATGCTGAATTTTCTCAAATGGAATAAATATTGATAAAACACTAAACAAACACAATTAAACAATCTGTGCCAATTGAAGACTGGGAGCAGTCAAAACTATATTGTATCATGGTTCAGAATTATATCAATTTATGGGCCTAATTGTGGTTAACTGTTGACTCTGAAACCCAACAATATGTCCAGTATTTTACTTTATTGATACGTCTGTCAACCCAAACTATATATCGGCCTATTGTTAACTGACCCGTAACATGTGAAAGCTGATGTACAATATGGGTAAATGTCTGGTGTCTGTATTTACAAAACGGATTATAAAAATGGACCAAAAAATCAGATTAAGTTTGTTAAAAGTTTAGCTACTTTTTCTGATCTTTTATTGAATCATTTAGTGAACACAGTTCCAGATAAACATCATCGGCAAATTATGCCTTCATGGAATATTAGGGGTGTGTTATCAGCACTCGTGTCTTATAATTGATGTCATTTTACTGAAATAATGTAACAAAATATTAAAGCCGAAGGGTTAACTTCAAGTGGGAACTTTTTGGTTACTTTCCACTGGCCAGTAGTTTACAGTACAGAACCTCGACCAACTGTATGTTCTAATTTCTCCTTGCCGTCTAACCATCCATCACAAAATAAACAGTACAAAGTTACTAGGCATAACATGAAACACAAAATGAATAAATCATCTTCTATTAATACTAGACCTGTATCTGTGTTCTTTTCAAAATATATTATACTTACTGGTTGAAGAGAGGGCAGATCAACAAGAATGCAAAATGAACCACCAATCTACTGCTCAGCGAGTGAATTTAGTCACCTGAACCAACTTTGTAAAATACAGTCAATATTTACATTTAAACAAGTATGCATAATTCTACAATGAAAGTTCATTCTGAGGGACCTTTTCAAACAATACTATTAGTGACAAGTTTCACTCGTACTACTTGGTGTTTGGGTGTCCTTTATTGCTTTATAACCGTCATATGACCTTGAACTGTGTATTTGGCCTTACAAGGGTCATGAGGAGGTTTGTTGAACTGTATTTGTTTCACACACTGACCTTTGCTCATGATGGGGGGGACCGGCCTGCCTGATGTGCTGTTTCTAATGTTGTGATTCTTCATAGGGCCATAACTTTGTATATGGCTGTTTATAGGAACGTAGGTGTTTTAAGTACTCATTAACTGTTTGCTAATGGAACTGTGTTTACAACCTTCTCGCTGGTGCTTCATCTATTATTAGCTGGAACTGTGTATAACTGGAACTTTGTGGAATTTCATTTGTCTAGGAATGTCTATGGAACTTTTGTTCACCTGCAATTTTTAGTGATAACTTGGAACTGTGTCAGTGACTGTCAGTTACTCTGTGATGTTAACATTCTTCGGCTTGCTTTACTGTGTCACTGACTGTACATATTAACTGTGACATTGTGGTTATAATATATATGTGCTATTTTCATAACAGTTTCTACATATAATACTTTACAAATGATTTTAGATGAATAAATATAATGTATAATCCCAATGTGGGGTTTTTCATTGTCTTGGGGGGGACCTGGGAATGCTATAATCTTTTCAAACAATACAATTAGTGACAAGTTTCACTCGCTGGCAAATCTCGGCTGAGCTGCAGACCATTAGACTTTTTGAAAGGTAAACAATATCAACAAACTGACCAGAATAGTCACATGGAAAAGCACTCGAAAAATAACAGGAAAAAACATTACAAAAACTGCACATATTTACATTAGTCTGGTTCCCATACCACTTTTTTTTCTCTGTAGAAAATAGTATGATGTCGGCAGCCATTACATTTGATTATGTATAATCAGTGTTGGTTGGTAGTGTTGGTAGTTATTTTAGTACAAAAACACAACAGTGCTTTTAGAACAGCACAGAAAAATCAAAATGTAATGTGTTTTGCTCAACTTGATGCACATTTTGTAAATTTGTCATATTTTTTTTATATAAAATAATGTTATAAGATGATAATTTAATAAAAGTAGTCTTAAACAGAAAATGTTAAATCCTCCATTATCGCTCACACAAAAAAATGTTTCCTTTTAATTAGATCACCAATCTAAATATTATTTAATTTCATTAATTATATTTGATATTATAATTGTAATTGTTTATTAACCTATATAAAAATACCTATTTAATTTCTTTTGAAAAATCACCCAAGTTACTGATTCACTACCACAATGTATTGCAGTTCATATGGACTAAGTGAAGGTCACCATAGTTGATAACCAATCTCGTTTTTTGTAAAGTGGACTGGTTCCTTTTCTACTGAATCTTTAGTGTACTTTCTTGTATGTGTGATCTGACGAATGGTGGTGAGTGATTTTAATTGTGATATGCTTCATACTTGCTCTGTACAGACAAAGTCTGCGGGACTTTTTATCTAATAGTGAATATCTCGTATTTTAAATGAACTTAACAGCTGTAATAGATAACAGTAGTACACAGTAAATTTTACATATTATGGCAGACAACATCCACAGAAAATACTGCAAACCATATAGCAGTAAATATTGATACAATTTGACTGTAAGACATTACCTCTTGCTCCATTATTATATATTGTGCCTGTAATGAAATCTCTGTCTATTTCACAACAAACATTCCTACAACTCAAGTTCTAACTCGTAAAAGTGGGACAGTATCATCACGTTTACGTTTTTGAACCACACAGATCATCCATAAAAAGCATCAATGGCATTTTCAGCTTGTGGGCTTTCATATAAATGTGGCGAGGACTGTGTGTAGTCAATGACTTTATTGTCAGACACCACCAGAACTTTCTTATTATTGTTGCCAGAGGTCAGTTTTACAGTTGAGTCTTGTTGGGGTGCACTATGACGTGTATATTCTGTTGGCACACTGTGTCCTGCTTGAGGCCATTGTTTACGTGTGGGGGCTGTTCCAGTGTATGCACTTTCACCCAAGGCTTTGTTCTCGCTGTTCCTTCTTATGGTCCCTGCATCATAATTCCAACAGGCGTCAGGCGGCTTCTCATATCGGTGGCTGTTTCTGTAAAATAAAAATACATTTTCTCACTGCAAACATTTGATTATTTAATTCAGTGCAAAGTTTATCACAAAACCTTCAGAATATAAGCTGTATAATTCGAATAATAAGACCCACTTGTATTCACAATTCTCATTGGATGAGCTGCACTGAACTCATTATAAATATCTGTAAAAGTCCACCCAGTAAACAAGCACCTATATTTGTAAAGCACATGCATTTTGGTAAAACATATATACTATATTAGAATAGTAATAATCCATCAATGGTTAGACTTCATGTCCACAGATGTCTAATTTATGTCTTATGCTTTTGATTATGGGCCTTATCGGGTCTGTCTTTGAGACAGTGATTAAGGGCTATAAAATTTAATTACAAATAGAGTATATGTAATATTGACAGTTTAGAACCACAAACCAATCAGACTATAATTCTAGAAAATGGCCGCCTAGTGAGGGATTATACTTAGACATCTATATGGGCTGTTTAAGGGGTGATAATATAGTGTATGCCTGATTTGGAACACACAACCAGTCAACATACAATTAAATAAAAATGCATTATTTTTCGATCAGGGATCTTGAAACTGAATTGATTGCCTACTTCTCTGTGTGTTCTGATCTTAAGGCCTGTGTGATCATATTCACATGTACTTGAACTTTGGTTCACAACCCCATCTTTATTGGTCCGTAAATGGACTTCTTGTGTTGGTAATACCCATTTTAAAACAAAATGTCTCATATAACCATTCTACCCCTCCCTTCACCTCTCCAGCTTGTACATTTTAGTTCAGCATGTGACAGCTCTTAACACTAAAAGAGCTCTTAACACTCTAAAGCATCATCTGCAACTTTGAATCATGACTTATTGTACAGTTACAAGATAGTACAAAAACACAAAGATTGTTAACCCAAAGTAAGCTTGGGATGAGTTAAATATTTCACATTCGTCTGTAGCTTGTGAGACCAGCAAGGGGCTATGTGACCTAGGTATAAGGTGTACACTAATTACCACAACTAGGCCAAGCAGTCAACCTTACAATAGAGATTGAGTAAGTATTTTACATTTATTTTACATTATTTGTGATAAGGTTTGTGACAAGTTTCACAAAAGATCTCAAGTCTCAGGCAATAAACTAGCTGATTTTAACTCTAACATTGAAAGTTATTTTCTTCTCAATTGACTTTTTGCTTACGTTGGAATGATATTTACCAAAGAATATCTGGCATGGCACTAAAATAGTCAGCTGACATTGTACATATTTATAAAATTCTTGCTTTGTTGTGGGAAATCTGTGTTTTCAAGATGTAAAGGTCTTTTAACAACTTTATGAACTTTTTTTTCACCGATTCTGATATATCAGATTAAAACACAGCACTGCAGCTAGTACAAGAACTGGTAGTGTAAAT
This sequence comes from Sabellastarte sp. h YS-2021, assembly GCA_964017235.1. Classification (NCBI taxonomy): domain Eukaryota; kingdom Metazoa; phylum Annelida; class Polychaeta; order Sabellida; family Sabellidae; genus Sabellastarte; species Sabellastarte sp. h YS-2021. The sequence continues at coordinate 75,178,552 of OZ024929.1, read as the reverse complement.
GATAATGCTCACTGCTATAACCTGGCACAAAACAGAATAAAGAAAATTAATCAATGGTTAATTGTCATTAGTAACCTTTCGGGAGGGCCAAAAAATATAAGGTGGCAACTATAGAAGCAAAGTCACAATGGACATAAGTTCAAAGTTGTCAGGAATATTCTGTCTGCAGGTTTTGACTTTTGTGCAATGTTGAGGAACTGATTACTAATAGACAAAATATAATATCGCCCATTAAAAAATAATTAGGTTAAACAGCTAACTGGTGTGTTTTAGTGGTAAAGTACATTTATAGCTTGTGTTTGTGTAAATGCATATTTAATCAATAGAAATCTATCTCAGTACACTTAAAGCAATCACAAACAAGGATATTCAGCAATATTTATTGTTTTGTTGAAGGTATAGCATGCTTTGTCAGCTATTTCCTAAATGATATATCCCTATTGCAGGTTATTTGACGCATGCAAGTTCCATAAGTACAGCCAATTGAAAAGCTGTGGTAACTGATATTCCCCTAACAGAAAGACAGAGGCTCAACGTTGGCTGTTTAGACCTATAAGATTCAAACAGCTTCAACAACTACATTTAGTAAACAAGATGCACTCAGAGAGAGCAAAACGCTCGACTCCATGTGACCAGTCTCTCAAGTGATATAAAGTATTGTAAGGAAGACAATAAAATAAAACTAAACATGTAAATTAATCTTCATAGAAATATCAAGTAGAAAGCTAAAGTCAATAAAAATACATTGAAATGGGACCTCTGAAAATTCATGATTTTTTTGTGTCAGTAATAAGATTCAGATCTTTCACACACACATACACACCCACAAAAAAAAAAAAAACAAAAAAAAAACAATAAAAAAACAACAACAGACAAATAGACAAACAATTAGCACACGAAAACATAAACTGCTGGTGGAGGTAAAAATATTGCTTAAAGGTCACTTCTTGGTGAAAATCATGCATGGTATTTTTTTGTGATGGACTGTCAAGGAATTGAAAGAAAAAAGAGATAATAACAAGCAGAAATAAAAATGATGAATATACCACCCCCTCTTTATTATCTTTATGTGAATTTCAAGACATAAAATGAGAAGAAATAATTTTACTTAAAGACAGCTGGTATCACAAGCTAGGTTTGTGACCTCACAATGACAATTACATTGTAACATCACTGAGTAATGACATCATCAAAAAGCAAAAAAAAAATATAGGAACAACGCCTGACAAACCATGGTATATGCAGAATTTTACCATGGTTTGAAATTATAAACCCCGAAGGCGAAGCCTGAGGGGTTTATTGCCTCAAACCATGGTAAAATTCTGCATATACCATGGTTTGGAGGGCGTTATTCCTATTCTAACATGACAAAACAATTAAAATACTTGCAATTTCCTTATATTTTGCAAAAAATCATGCCCATTTCACAAATGTTCGAAACAAATCAGGCTGCTCTACCAATTGTACATTGTGGCAGTAGCATTTTCTCACTAAATACGCCCAAAATAAAGAGTTTTTAAAAAAATTTTTAGGTTCTATATATTTTCTTTTCATTATCAGAATTATATTCAATTAAAAGTGCTTTTATGAATAATAATAAGTTCTGTTCCTTAACTGTCAAAAACCGGAAGCATGTACTTGGTTGTTGTTACTTGCGATGGGATGACAATGGAACAGCCAACCTGTATATCGAGGTTTTACCATAGCTCTCGACCAATCAGAATCGCGGCCACAGCCGTGTCATGTTAGAATATTGATTTTTTTACGTATATGATGAAGAGAAGCAGTTTCACTGTCTGTTTTCCCAATTAAAAATAAGAAAAACTCTCTCCTGACTTTAATTTTCAAACAAATTACACCAAATTTGGAAGAATCCATCTGTACCCCATGAAATATCTGCCTACCAAATTTGAGATTGATTGATGGTATAGTTTTTGAGTTATAAGGGCAAAACGGTGCACAGACAGACAGACAGACAGAAACAAACTGATCACAATAACCCTCTCCTATCGTCGAGCGTTAAATATGTGTCTCTATGTCTTTTCATAACACTAGCATAGACCGGACCTTAGTGGGCTATTAGCACTTTGGCATTCAATTACTTTTGTCTCAACCTTGTGGGTGCAGGTTTGAATCTGGTCCATGGCAACAGATTGAATTCACTGAGTCTATGACCTGGTATGACCTCAACTATGAAAAGGGATGTAAAATCCCAACTTTTGTTTTGAGTTAACAAGGACAAATCAATATGGAATATACTTAGCTTCAAAGAATGTAGATTCAATTGAAAAAAAAAATTGAACTGATGAAAACAGAGAGATAATCACCAATTTACTTTTATGACCATCTGCTGGTAGAAAATATGTTATATTTTAATCATCTCTACATCAGCTACGCAATAGAAGCACTTGGCTACATGGCTTCCATTCATTTAGCTTCCCAAGTCAGATATGTTGATCATATTGGAAGCTTGAAATTGCACATTCCAGCAATTGTCTTAAAAAGCCAATAGAACTAGGTGAGCGAGGTGATCTAGTATGCTTGCTAAATCAAGCCTTTACGGGAAGCAAACAAAAAATCACAGAAACACTTAAGTGGAGGTAACATATGAAAAATAATGTTGCATTGGCGTATGTCACAAACAAAAATCTGCGTAATCTGTGCAATCCAGATTCAGATTTGGATTCTTTGGATTAGCTAAAATCGAGAAATGCAATTTTCTCTAGATCTGAATCCAAAATAAAAAAAATAACATCAACCAACCTAAATATCATATATTAATATATATTAATACATATTAATATAATATTATTATATAACAGTGCAATAAACATTTCACAAATGTTAAAATTTCCTTCCACATTTGGCTGCCATTATTTTACAAAGATTTATGAGTAATCTAATGAATCTGAATCAGATGATCTACCTCAAGAGGTAGATCAACGGATTCATAATCTGGATTAGGATTCAAGTCACATCACAAGCGAATCTGTTGATCTGAAGAATCTAGATTCGACGGATTATGGTTGTGAAATACGCCTACTCCTGGAGTTCTGTGAGGTTTGCTAGATGGTACTTACTGTCCAAGACATATAAAAATTCAGCGTCTAATAATTTTTAGTTGACTAATCATACAAAATACTAGCTTTTACTTATATCGCTAACCTCTATAATCCAGGGTTCGAACCCAGCTTATGACAACATATAGGATCCACTGAAGGCTTGTCCTTGTATGACCTTTGCTTATCCAAGATCCGTAAAACTCCCAACTTTGTCATCATGTATCAACAGTTTCAATTTTTTTATCAACATTTTATTAGATTCACATGAATTTATTTGCATAATTTGTATAACAGAAACCTCTGACTAGGATTATGGCACAGCAGTTGCTTCACAATCGTAAATCTCTTTGTTCTTGGAATATTAGTAGTTGCCAGGTTAAGTTTGGTGAGTTTCAGTGCAGAATCTTTCAATGTTTATGATGCACCCTAGACCTTGTGCAACATCCTTTCATTTCACATTTCTGTGTCAATACATTTTGATTTTGAAGGGAGGATTGTCTGGCTGAATGATCAAAGTGACTAAATAAAACTAGTGCTACAATCTGTGGATTGTAAGGAAAAATTGTTGTGGTTATGTACACATGCATGATTTTCTGTTCCACCTGTGATTTCTTATTCAGTGCTTAAAACATGCAGAAGTTGAGACTTGTAGCAAGTCTAGATGTACCCCAGCTATCTTACAATTAAACTACCTGGTGTAACATGTGAAAGGGTTAAAAGTAACTATAAATTGAATTATAAAGACTGGAAATATGCAGCGAATGTGATATCTCCTTTAAAATCTGAAGTGTTGTTTTCTAATCTTGTGTCTGCTATAGCTTCTCATTTAAGAAAGTGAAAACAGGTAGGTTGGCCTTTATTACAGGAATAAATAGCTCACACTTGTGCAGTTATTGTCCTTTTTATGCACTGAAAGATTTCTTACATACTAGTGAAGCTACTGTGTACCCCTTGACACAGATATGTACTCTTTGAGTTGTCACATATTTTACTTTTGTAGTGTTTTAACTGAATTACCTTTTCATCCTGTAAGATATGAAGAGCAACGTTGTTCCTCCAAACAATATCCCTAAGGCCACTCCAACAGCCACAACTATCACAATACCTGAAACAAATGCAAATGATAACAACAACAAACAGTAACTAATCCAGCAAAAATTCTTGTTTCTGCTTGTCCAATGCTTAACTACAAAGTGACATGGAAGATTGGCCAAAAACATGAGGGATCAGAGACATTATGTCATTTTCAACGTTAAAAAATGTATTAGCATAAGGTCGGGCCAAAGAAATAAAAATCCTGCAGAGCTAAATATGCAAGTTCACAAAGCCCTCTGTTTATACTATATTTTTGCACCATTCAAGACCAAGCGTATTTTGAGAATAAATCCATTTAACAGGACCTATTTTTAACTCATTTAGAGAGCTGAGTCAATGAATGAGTGATAAACTGTATGTTCACAATATAGACAGTTAGCAACTGCTGAACATATTCTATTTTCAGTAAGATGGCTGATATATGCCTTAATTATTTAGACAAATGTCCAAAAAATATATATATTTCAGAGTTTCCTTTGAACTTTCTTTTAGTAGACACTTCGTTTTAAGCTTAACAATCAGAGAACTTGAATTTACCATAAGGAAACTCTCCACCATCGAAGAACACCCATCCTTGAGCTGTAATGACTGTACAGTTTTCCAGTACTCCCTTCCATTTGGTATCAATACAAGTTAGAAATGAGATCTCTCCTGTTGCATTGCACTTCACAGTCAGAGAGTTACCAGACCTGAAATTTAATGAAGTGTCGATGATATGCTTTTACATCCGTTAATATAGCTTGGGTCAATTGAGGACAGGCCCTCACACATTGGGTACTCACATACACAGAGGTGAAAACAAAATAAACAAGAGCAATCGGAGAGTGCATACATCTGACAAGGCATGTATGTTTTTTTTACGAACTGCTCAATAAAAGGTAAATGGAACAATCCAGATCTTTGATTTTTCAACTTTTCATCCAGGTGGTGATCTGGATCAGTTTCAGTATTTATTGGGATCTAAGTTGGACCATTTTCTAGATTCGTTTTTTTTAAAAGAATGTTTGCATAAGTTGAGAACAACATCGAAAACCTCCACTCAATTTACTACTTGATTATTTACCGATCCATATTTCAAATGAGTAAATCTATGTGGCATCATATACATTCCAAAGTGTTTGGATTTCATTTTTGCAATTGTGTTAAGTTAACGTTTTACAGCCAGAGTCGAACCCACCCCGAGGTGACAGCCTGAGATTAGATGCCAAACTTGCCAAGAATAGGCCATTGGAGACCTTTTCTATTATTGCCAGTGATTTCTTCAGTTTTTGGTTTATTGTCTATATTTATTTTAGTGTTAGCTGCAAACGGTACATGTAGCCTCCAACTAAAACCAATATATTTGTACCTTTTAATATTCTACAGTATGACGTCATGGCTTTATATTTGATGATAAACTATTGGACAAATAGAATTATACACCACCTAAGTAATCTTATTTTGCATGTGTTACTTGGCTGAAGTCACACACTATTACAGATCACAATTCTTACTTTAAACTCAAGTTGCTGTCATGACAATCTTCGCTTCTGAAGTTAACTAGAGGGAAAGGCTACAAATTTATCACAACTGAAGCCCGTGGCTTCAAATAGGCGATTCATGTCATGTTTCATTGTTTCATTGTTTGTACATTAAAATGTGTTGTTTACACATTATTGTGGCAGCGTCATGGCCTAATATGGCAGGATGCATCAATAAAGACCTCCTAGATAATCTTCTTTAACTTAGTTAATGTCAAATTCATCTTAATGTCACGGCCTGTTTTGGACATCAGTGCCTGGGGGACTAGTTACATTTAAAAAGTTTTTTTTGTGTGTGAGCACCATTTGTCATCCCTGGATGCAATAACTTCAACCACGGCTTATTGCTTCTTCTAATATAGTGAAATAGTTCTAATGAGATAACAAAATGTTACTGTGTATGTAAAAGACAACAGGCTTTGAATGATAAGTATCTTTACAACTAAGCACAGGTTAAATACACTTTATTATAATACTGACCTTTCAGCATGTGAACCAGCTGGTATAGAAGGAACATCAGGACACCCTATGGCTAAAAGATGTACAGATGAAACTAGTTAATAAGTTACATCTTCAAATTGACACTTTTTCACTAGAATTAATTATTCAAGACACAATTTTAATTGCAACAATGGAGTAGGTGGTTTAATAGTAACAAGAGTCAAAATTATTAACATTGATTAGGAAATGGGATCAAAGTAACAGTCTTTTTACTCTCTTCGTTTGTTATTATAAGTGATGCTGATATATTTGGGTGGCCATATTAATATAAACTTCAAAATAAATAGAGTTTTTATTAATACTAAAAATGTTGATAATCTAAAGTCAATTAAGAGACAAGTATTTTATCTTGAAACTGTATCATTTTAGTTGAAACTGTAAATACATTTTGACATTGACAGTGATATATAGTATTTATACTGTACCCTAATGTACTCTAATATGACATGATTTAATTGGCCAGGAGTTTTGGAAGGGTGGACAAGCAGAATTATGCAGTTACTAATACAGCCATATGAACAATGTTTCCCATTCAAGTAATTTATCTTTGGGGTCATTACAGTGGTAATGTTATGTAATGAGTACCTGCATAGCACTTAATCTCCCCCATACTGCAGATTCTAAAGTGCTAGAGCCACAAAGAGAAAAGGGAAAAATCAGAATCCAGAGACAGGACTATGGAGAGTAAGTTTTGCTGAGGAGTTATGTCTTTAATTTGAGCCTGAAAGATGATAGAGTAACCACTTACGTCTCTTATTGAAACAGAAACTTTGTATTTGTTCTCAAAAAGGCAAATAAATAGTCACCACCCACTAGAATGAATGCAGTATTATTACCAACCTTTAAACATCAAGAGATAGTCTACAGCCGGCTTGGAGTGCAGGTTGATGAAGTAGATATCTATGATACTTCCTGTTGATGTATATGCTGGGGTTTTTGGATGACACAGTTTGATGGTTAAACTCTGTGATTTCTCCATGACCTTTGCATCCATGCCGTGACAGTTTTTCACAAGAGAAAAGCTAATCACGGAAAGTTGAATCTTTTGACCAGATTGAACCCGTATTCTCCAAGGACACTTTTCAGTTCCAGTACCATATTTGGACGTTCTAGCCACGTGACTGCTGAGGTAGCCTGTTTCGTCATCAATGATGTCATAATTTTCAGTGAGGCATGGCAAATCGTTTGAAACATAAACTGGAAACAAGATGATACTTTTTAAATGATATCATTAATGTATTACAGCATGCTAGAGGATGTATGAATATGTAAAATTCATCATAGTATACAAAACTTTCAAGAGAGGAAAACTTGATTTGCTGGAAAATTATTTACATTAGATCTGTGTTTTGTGATTACTGAAGTTTTACTTTTTAAATGCACAAACTGTAGTGGATTTCACATTTATTTACTCTATAAGTACAGTAAATCCATAGATTTTTTATAAATATATTAAACAATGTGTTTACTGATAAAGCTGCTCCTCCAAACATCAAAATATATTTTAAGATTCTCGGTCTTATTAAGTAGGACTTTAGTAGTCCCCGTATGCTATCATAAACTGTATTAAAACCAAGGACCCTCGAGGTGTCCGCTACAGAAGTCAGTATTTGCCAAAGTCAATAATCAGCTTTTGACCTGTGCTAAGGATATGTATTATAAAGTACTAATTTTGAAATTTTCTGTTTCTACTGTGATAAGTTTGTGATTTTTTCACTCAGTTCCATGTGCCCTGTTACACTGTTTTAGAACCATCTTGAAGATGATAGTTTGGAGAATTGAGCACCCAGAAAATTCACACACCTTGAATTAGCTTGTAGGGAGCAAAAATGTAATGAGTCTCAAATCACAACACCTCTTATACACATGTAGGAGTACAGACAGAGGAAGAATATGGAAATGACACACATGGTATACACTTGTAGGATTCATATACATGTAATGGTTATGAAATAAACACATGTTAGAGGCATAATGCCACCTGGTATACACATGTAGGAAGTACAGATAAAGAGTATGCCACATATGGTATACACTTGTAGGATGCATATTCATGTAATGGGTATGAAATAAACACATGTTAGAGGCATAATGCCACCTGGTATACACATGCAGGAAGTACAGACAGATAAAGAGTATGGAATTGACACACATGATATACACTTGTAGGATGCATGTATATGTAATGGGTATGAAATCAACACATGACAGAGGCATACTGATGCAACGAATATCAGATCAACATACCTGGCTTACATTTGTAGGAAACATACAGATGCCAGGAGTAGTCACTGGGACACGGCTGCTTATCTTTGAAGTATTCATTGGATCTAGTCACTAGAACCTCACAGCTTTGCTTTCCAGAACATCTGAAATAATATATAAATTTAGTTTGAAACATTTTAAAAAGTAGGGACACTTAAGATGTATCTGCGAAAAGAATAAGTGAGAAGGACCTTTAAAAAGACATTTCTTTCAAGAACAGAATCTTACAGCTTTACTTTATGGGGCATCTCTGAATAATGCATACATTTCCAAACATTTTGAAGTGCCAGTGATCACTGAAACTTGATAGTAATGAGTAATTGAGTAATTTTATACATTCAAACTAGGTCTAAAAGGCTTTACTGCAAGTAATAATAATGCCAAAATAGTTGACATACTTTACTTTTAGAATACGTGTCCTTGGTTCGTCAGATCACATGACATGGTATTATAATTAAGGAATCCTTAATGTTATCATGTATTTTTGGAATATGATTTTTTCCTTCAGAAGAATGTTCACATCAGTTTATAGAAGTTTCTATTATTATTATTATTATTATTATCTGTCTTACTTGCTGTCTAGGTAATCTTTCACATTACTTGAACAGCCCAGCCCTGCGTTTTCTTGAGCACAAGCACCTATTCTGACTCTCCCATACAGAGCAGACTCTATCAGGATGACCTCTCCGTGCTTACAGGTGGGCTTGAATTCATTATCTCTGCATACCTCCGCTGTTTGCAGGCCTTGTGAGGACTCCAGAGCATCTGTGTAAATAATAAATGCTATAATTTTCATTTATTTATTTATTTGGGGTTTTACGTCACTTTCGACACTGCACAGGTCATATCACAACGGGTAGTTTGAAGGGCAGAGGAAACCAGTACATACAGTTTGTCAGGGTTCTGTACTGTAAACTGCTGACCAAAGGCAAGCAACTACCAGCTTTCCCACTTGAGGCCGTGCCGGGAGCTATAATTTTCAAATCTATGCAATATTGGCTTATTACTTTGCAAAATTTTGCCAAGTATGTTTGTTACTCATTCTGTTTGTTTGTGAGTTTGTTTATTTACAACAGAACTCCAAAACTACTGCTCGGATGGTTATGAAATATTTAGGGAGCATCAGAACTGTTGCAAGAAAGAACTGATTCAAATTTGGACATAACCGGGTCAATATCCTTGACTCGTCTCTGAGTGCTCTTGTTTTTCCATGGTTGTCCACACTCTATATGGCTGTTGTCACAATGGATAGTTGTCTGGCTGCACACTAGCTGGTCAGATCCTTTCAACCAAGAAGCCTCACTGGACCACAACAAATATTGTCACAAAATAAACCAAAAAAATCTTTGGTCAGTAAGTTCTCAGTAGCTTAGTTGTTTGACTGTTAATACCTTGTCTTTCACGTCTGCTGTCATGGGTTCAAATACTCCTATTACATCTTATTGCCTGTGGTGCTAGGGTTTTTTTACTGTTGAAGGGAAGGTAATAACTCTGTTCCCACTGTCAGTCTCTGGACATTGACAACACTAACCACTAACAGGGCCAAGTCTCTCACAATCTCATCTGGGAGGTGAGTTTGTTATCACCATGTCACTGTAACACCCTGGAGTGATTTTAATTGGAATGCAAATAGTTCAATTGTGAATGTTTTTCTTTCATTTAAAATATATATAGTGTCTGGTGTCGTAACTTTCTCATGAAACTTGGCACAACATGGGAGTTTAATAACATATTTCAGTATTTATCAATTATACAGTCCGTTGTCATTGTCAACACTCATACATTTCCACATACCTTATAAGGTAGTCAAAGTACCAACATAGATCAATTAATTATTTACAGAAATTTCCAACGACAAATTATGACAAGTGTGGAAGCTAATTAAAGGAAATTAGTGCCCGTGTGCAAGTTGAGTCAAGCTTTGGGAGAAAGCAGTATACTTATTAAAATATACAGAGGTACTCAGTGGCCTAATGGTTAGCAAATTTGGCATCACTAGAACTGGCTGCCAGCTCTGCGTTGGTTCAGCCCCCACAAGTAGCAAATGCCAAGGGCTTAAAATTACTCTGGTAGTTATATGGAATGTAGACCCTACATTTGGCCTTTGATACAGTTAGTATCGTTTAGATGACTTAGATGACCCTAAGATTAAGTATTCATTAAGTTAGAAACTTGGCACTTTGGTAGTGATAGAAATTTTAAATAAACTAAGAGCACTAGGGGAGTGTATACCTCTGCCAAGGCACGTAATACTAAGTAAATGGGAAAAGGTGAATTGTTTTCTGTATCCAGTGATATAGATCATTCTCATTCTTTAATGGGACCTTATCTTCTAATTTCTTTTCTGGAAGATCCAACCAGTAATATTTGCTTGCTCCTAACAAACGGACAAACATGGTGGCGGTAATTATTTATAACTTAAAAGTATTTGGACTGGCAGGATCCACTGGCCTCATTATTCATTCATAATAAAGATAAACACGATTTTAACATAAACAAGAGCACTTGGACAGTGCATATCTCCGCCAAGACCCATAATAATAAGTAAATGGAAAATCCAGATTTATTTTAATCCAGAAGGTGATCCAGATCACTCTTAAACTTTATTGAGATCTAAGTTGGACCAATACCCATCTTCTGATTTTTTTCAGGAAAATTAATGCAATAGCATTTGCGTAATCCCGATACCAAACAGACAGAAAAAACGTCATGCAAATAATACATCCTTAGGAGAGGTAAATATTGCACCATCTAAAGCTAAGCATGTTTTAACATAATAACAAACTTACATTTATGTATATCAATAGTTTCTAGTTAAAAGTTTCTCAGTATAGGCGATATTATATAAATAAAAATAAAAAAACCCTAAATGTTTTACTGGACCTCTGTGTAAAGTTATCATCTGAAATTTTTTTTTTTTGAAGAACCATCGCATTCACCTTAAAGGTATAATAACTCAGGCCCAACTCGATCTTGATGCAAGAAGGGTAGAACTGGTACTTCATAACAAGTTTATATACCTTGTAATTACTATAGTGTTTTAAGTTTAATATAATATAAACATGTCAAACGCTTATACAACGCTTTAACTACTTAGCTTCCTTGATATTTAAAGGCCCTTAGCTTCCTTGATATTTAAAGGAGTTTCAAATGTCTTCCTTAAGAATGGAGGCTTTGTGAAACTGAAAATTTTTAAAGGAGGGGGAATTTCAAGGAAATCATTGAATTTAAGGTGACCTTTATCTTATGGAGGCTTCTTGAAACCGGCCCCTAGTTGAGAAAAGGAGAACAGGAGGCTCACTGTTTTAGGTACATTAATTCAGTGGGATATAAGTCCCACCTTTCATTACGGTCTTTTATGTACCCATTTGCCTTCTGGTTGACTTCCTTGTCTTTATGCCTCTAATAACACACCCTGTATCTCGGTAGTCCACGTTGAATAAGCTGCCCCATGTATCCATCCCTTCCTTCACCTGTCCAGTTTTTAAATATAGTTAGTGAGTGGAAATATAAAGGATCCTAACCAAATCCAAACCCCACCATATGCATCCCACCAAATGCATCCTAACCAAATGCAAATCCCACCAAATGCATCCTAACCAAATGCAAATCCCACCAAATGTATCCTAACCAAATGGAAATCCCACCAAATTCATCCTAACCAAATGCAAATCCCACCAAATGCATCCTAACCAAATGTTAATCACACCATTTGCATCCTAACCAAATGCAAATCCCACCAAATGCATCCTAACCAAATGCAAATCCCACCAAATTCATCCAAACCAAATGGAAATCCCACCAAAGGCATCCTACCAAAATGCAAATCCCACTAAATGCATCCTAACCAAATGCACCAAATGCATTCTAACCAAATGGAAATTCCACCAAATGCATCCTAACCAAATGCAAATCCCACCAAATGCATCCTAACCAAGTACAAATCCCACACACTGTGTTCCACTCAAATATGAATTGGACCAAAACAAAACCAATGGTAGAAAAGCCCACTTGTGTGTATCTCATGATCCCAGCATGGAAAGACGGACCTAGATTTTTTTTTATTTATTTGGGGTTTTACATCGCTTTCAACACTGTACAGGTCATATCACGATGGGTAGTTGGAAGGGCAGAGGAATCCAGTACATACAGTTCGTCAGGGTTCTGTACTGTAAACTGCCAACAACACATGAATTCCTGTTAGGTATGGGTGGGGGGAAGCTGCGATAAAACTGGTCAAGACTCTGCATTGAAAACTATTGGTGACTAGCAAGCAGCTATACCATTTGGTCTACTTTAAGTCAGGCTGGGAAGAAAACCCAGGACCGGACAGGTGAGAGGTGAGGTTAAGTTTATTTGGGTTTAATATCGTTTCCATCATAGTATAGGTCATATTACGACAAGTAATTTTGTGGGTAGAGGAAACCAGTACATACAGTGGTTCTAGGTTCTCTACTGTGAACTGCGGACCAACTGTAAGCAACTACAAACTTTCCCACATGGGGTTTGGGATCTGAACCACCGACTTCAAAGGTCGGAGGCGAGTGCATTACCACTACACCAGCATACCACTTTAAAGGTGACCTTTTAGCTCAATGGAAGGCTAAACACTCGTTTCAGCTTTTTAACATGCTACTGTCGGAAGTTGTAAATGTTATTTCCAGGCAGTTTTACATAAAAAGAACCCATAAATATCATTAGAGGTGACGTCACTGGTGTTCTGTGAATGGAAGCAGAGATATAAAAGTGACTCCATGAGAATATCAATCATGTTTGTTTTGGTTTATACAACAGCCAAAATGTTAAGGAACTCATATGGCATCTATAATTGTGAATGAAACTTTGTGCGTCCTACAAAATGTTTTAAACAGGTATAATATGACTTTCGTCAAACTTGGTGGTTGTAAAAATAGTGTACACTTCCGCCATTCATATTTATGTTGTAGAATTTGTGAGGGACATTTTTACTTTGAGAATTCTTTTACAGTAATCATATATTTTGAAAGTAAAACTGGTTGAACACTGAGGAAAATAGATGAAAACTTCAGACTTTCTATGTTCTGTTAAGATTATTAATTTAATATTTGAGCTATTTTCATATAACGCGGTTTATCCTAAAGCTAACAACCCATATATAAATCTTTAGTAACATTTCTAAGGTTTTATGAATCCTTAAAGAGGTTTATTAATGTTAAAGACCCATTTCAAGTGTTTTTGATGCAGTCAAATACATTTCTACAAAATTACGTAGTTATTCAGTGTATTACCTTATAGCAAAATCTTTCTGTGAAAAGCCTCTTTTTCTATTAAACATACTGTGTGTCCGTGGAATTGACCATTGCTATCTACATGGACTGATGAGTTTTGAATAGGTTCCATGAGTCTGGAGTCTGCCTGAATACAGAGATTAAGCACTATAAAACTTCAGAATAAAATATAAAATATTTATAATTCATAATTAAACTAATGACAGAATAATTTCTAGTAAAAAGAGTACAAATTTAGTACATCTTTTCGAAAAACCATCATTATAGTTTGGCTTAAAGTAGTTTTACAGTAATTATTTTATTACAAATAGAACATCTCTCTATAGTTACAAAAATATTTCCTGTTATGCATGCATCTAAATCCTGAGTAAACCCTCTGTTAAATGTGCATTACTTTCATATTTAACCTTAACCTTAAGAGTCTGGTTAGGCCTTACACCATGGAAAAATATACTGTAAATAAAGTCAAGACCTGTAATCCCAAGCTCTGTCACACAAACCCTGGCTAATGGGTAGTACTGAAAAATCATTAAAAAATAATTGTAGATTTGCAGTCCGTATCCAGACCATCTTTGAGGAACATGGAGCCACGGTTAGACATTGTGTGACAGCATGATGCTAATCCAATGTATAGTTTTCGAGTTAGGCACACAGAAAGACAGACAAACTGACCGAATTACAGTACCCTTGTCTCTCCCTTTATTGGGGAGAGGAGGGGGGGAAGGGAGTAATAAAACTGTTGTTGAATTCTAGTTTCATATACAGGTCCTCGGTGACCTTGTGGTTAGCAAGTTTGGCATCTACTCATAGGCTGTCACCTCTGTGGGTTCGAGACCCACAAGTGGCAATGCTCAGGACCTGACCCAATATGACCCTGGCTGTTGAACGGGACATAAAACCCCAACTTTGACTTTGTATCATAAGCTATTAACATTCATCTTGGGCTGCCAATATTCTCCAAAGAGATAGAGTGAAGAATTAAAGGTAACAAGTTCACCCCATTTGTTAAGGTCAAAGATATTAACCCTTAAGTAAAACAACCCTGATACTTTAATGAGAGTAGCCTCAAATACAGAAGCCTATTAATGGGTGCTTTCATCTCGACTATGGCTTCTTTGGCAGATTCAGTCACATTAAATGAATATTTAACCATTTGTCATCTCTTGTTCTCCAGATAAACTTTGCCAGGAGCTGTATTATGTCTCGGTGACAACATTTTGAAATGCCCAATTAACTGACATTTTCAATGGAAAGCTCATCGGAAATTTAATAACATTTATGTGTTGACTAATTGATAATAGGGTGGAGAGAGTTGATTTTAAGGACCATTGTTTATCTTCAGACTACTGTAGGCATGAACACATTTAAATAAACAGTATATTTTGTAACAAAATAGGAACCATGTTCCTTTCTATTAAGACAGTATATTATATGAGTTTGATACATTCAGGTTCACAATAATGTTGGTCACAGTCATCGCAGTCCACAGGTATATACTTCTCCATTGACATATTTCTGGATGAGCAGATCCATTATGGGAATATCTTCGGTTGAATGGGGCACATAAAATGAGGCAAGAAGGGAGTGAAGGTGATCATGTTCTGTCTGATTCTTGTGACATCACAACGGCTAAGAAATTTACATAGTTCCTCAACAAGCATTACCTGGCAATGCAAAAACCCAAGCCCGCCATATGGTGTATTTTCTATTCAGATTATCTGGATTAACTTTAAGGAGGAACAACCCATGGGAAGATCTCACCCTGTGTGAAAATAGCTATGCATGGGGGATATTGTCGAAAAAAAAACAACACAGAAAAACTATTCTTGATCTGTGATCTGGATAGGGATCCTCTTGAAGGAAGACCAATGCTGAAAACACAGTTTCGCCACTATGATCTTTGTTTCAGAATGTCAAGAATATTGTTATAGCTTATATTGGGTTCTTGGGGAAAACACTGAGCCAACCCTTATGAATCAGACTACAAGTACGAGAGCTTGTGCTTTGTCGCCGATTGAAGTATAGTACTTCCGGTGGAACTATAATGCTGGAAGCAAGTCAAATTAAGTATTTGCTGGGTGACTTTATTGCTATTGTGAACAGCAATCATTGTATTATATTTACCTAACTTTTAAATCTAAATATATATACTTAATATTCCATTTTAAAAACTACTTCACAATCACGCTATGTAGGTAAACTTAAACCTTATTGCCCCGTCCTTTGTCATTAGATCCAGTACAGTCACAAACTACTTTTCTGTGTCATGTGTACTTCCTGTCTTTATAATATTTATTTTCAAACCAACATAACAAAAAAAAACACTAACTGTCTAGCCCTTAAAGAAGGTCTCTTGGAATTTTTTTTTCTCTTTTTAGATAAATGGGTGGAAAAGGTAACAACAGGAAAAATACAAGCTTCAATCAAAGTGGAAGTCAATGTCTTTTTCTCTGGGGAAAAAGGACCAGAGCTGCCTCTCACTTTGATGACAGTCGTTAAGCAGATGGCTTCTGTTATCCAATTAGGATGTTTGGAATTAGAAAGAAAAAAAGTAGACAGGGCCGTGCCTGGAAATATTCATAGCAAATATACAATAGATAAAGACAAGAAGCAGCTCTTTATTTTTGCTGATGTATATTAACATGTAGGGTATATGTCCGGATAAACATCCCCAGTTTAATAGGGTACACAACACAGGAATGAAAACTGGGTGAACATGTGTATGTTTACTTCTGCTAAGGAGGTATTAAATTCATGACTGTTTGTCTGTTTTTCTGTTTGTTAGCAGGATTACGCAAATACTATTGGTTAGATCTTCATAAAAAAAACAGAATATGGATCTTGGTCCAACTTAGATCCCATTAAATTTTGAGAATGATCTGGATCACCGTCCGGATACAAAAATATCAAAGATCTGGCTTTCCCATGTATTTATTACTACATATTTTGGCAGTGGTATGTGAACTCTGAGAACTTTTTTTGTCAATTTGAAGCTGGGACCATATAACTGAAGCTAAACTTCAGGCCCGGTTTCACAAAAGGACTTAGCCCAAACTTATATATGTATATTTTTAGTAAGGGATGTTTTACTTTTATTATCCACCTTCTTCACTTATGCAGATTAACAATATAATACTCATACTAGTCACTGCTATGATATTTTGAATTTATTAGCAATATACTTTTTGTATTTGTGATTCGTGAAGTTTTTGTCTTACATACTATATTTTATATTGTATGATGAGATCCCATGTTAAGGATTCACTCAGGAAAATGGAACGTGAGGGGAGGGGGAGTAGAGGAGTGCCAGGGCAGCCCAGGAACAGACAAGTGAAACAGGGGTTTAAGTTTATAATTTAGATGAAAAGCGTATCAATTAGATGTTATCTTACTTATGATTATGTGTCTTTTGATGTTTTTAATTTTTCTTTTCTGCAGTTTTAATTTAAATGCAAAATAATGAAATTAATGAAATCCGGTGTGAATGTTTTATTATGGGTTAATTAGATTTATTTTGTCTACTTCAACAAATGTAGAAACTTTTGCAGAAAAACATTGCAGCCCGAATTTGTTCATCTTAACAGTCACATTACTATTGGGTTGTGAATGTATATGATTTAAAAGTTGAAATTTCAGCTAGAAAAAAAATCTTCACTAGAATAAATTTCCTCAAATAGTTTCTAGTTAAGAGATTAATACAGATTTACAATTTTATTTGGAATTGATTTTCTTTAGCCCATTAGCTGAAATGGCTAAGATTAAAAAAATTATTAGTGAAAACTACTTGTAACATTACTTCATTATTAACTCAAGCAGTAGGTTATGTTTTCTGATGTTTTAGTTTATCTGTTTGTTTATTTCTCTTTTTATCTGTGTTAACGGCAATTATAAAACTAAGGAATGGAAATTTAATAAATTTTTATGTTGGTATTACCTGACCAAAAGAAGAAGTGAATAAATTTGGTGAAAGATCCAGGTAACATTCTGCATGCAAAAACTTTCCATTTTCAATATATTTTCAATGACTTTGGCTTCAACATTATTCTAAAAGTAATAAGCAGATGTTCATGAAATGTTTAATGTTAGTAAGACATTGCAAAAAGAAGAATTGATAACATTTTGGGAAGGATCCAGATCCTATTTTGGATGCCAAAATCCTGAATTTTCATAAATGCACCCTGTTGGTGGTTTATATTCTGTGAATGCTTTCTAGCTTCATTTATAATTTTTGTGAGTATAGGTATATGATATTGCATACATTATTAGACTTTCAACAGGATCCAGGAAAAAATCCCTCACTTAAAAAGCTCTGTGGAGATAAGCCCTCAGGAGAAAACCCCTCAAATTTTTCCGGTGGAGAAAACCCCTTAGCCAGTTTTGCAACCTGTGGAGAAAAGTTGTCACTCGTTTTGGGGCATGTGGAGAAAAGCCCTCAATTTTCTAAAAAGCCCCCAATTTTCTTCAACAGTATATAAAATATATAAATGTATTCAATTTTCTAAAAAGCCCCCAATTTTCTACAAAAGTATGTAAGATATATAAATGTAATAATTTATACCAAATGTATTAATGTAAATGAATCATAGTGCTTATTTAGTTTTTGCATGTGTAACATGCAGATGTAATAAGTAGATAACCAATAAGTGTAATAATGTGTGTTTAAATAAAAGCCATGTTATAAGTGCTAGAAGTGCTACTATATGTGTAATATGTAAATGCAATGCTACAAGTGTTACATTTACTGATGTGAATTAAATAAATCCTGAATGTGTAACGGAATAAGTGCTATAATGTGTGTATAAATAAAAGTCATCTTACAAGTGTTAGAAGTGCTATAATTTGTGTAATATATAAATGTAATCTCACCATTGTTAGACTTACTGATATGAATTAAATAAAAAAACCGGAATGTTAATCTCTATTTATTTGAGGGCTTTTTAGAAAATTAAGGGCTTTTCTCCACAGGCTGCAAAACTGGGTGAGGGGTTTTCTCCACAGGAGAAATTTGAGGGGTTTTCTCCTGAGGGCTTTTCTCCACAGAGCAATTCTGGTGAGGGCTTTTCTCCGTCTCCCTTTCAACATTCTAATGTTTTGATCCGAAATATCATCTCATCTGTTGCATCAATTTCTGGTTGATAGTTAGCAGTACACATTTTCTCTACCACACTCTGTGAGCCATTCTAAATTAGATCTTGCTGAGGGCAAGGCTCCAAGCAATGATATAATTGGCTATGGATACCAATTAGACAAACAAACTCACTCATCTATATTCAATAATGGGATTTATTTATTATAGTAAGCAACATTAAAATTAAAAGTTTACTTGAACTATGTAAATGCTTATGCATGAAACTACAAACTGTTACCTAAGTACATAATGAAAGTTTGTTCAGGATATGAGAAAGAAAGCTCCATAGATCTGCGTCTTAATTTGTGGTAAATGCATATTATTTAACGTTGTTGAATAAATATTGATTAGCAGAGATAAACCTGTCTACCTGAATCATTTATGTTTTGTGTCCACATGTAAGGTAAGTAAGAGTTTTTCTAAACTAGATAATACTCAGAGAGCGCAGATCTACGCCAAGCAGCTTGTTTCCAATCCACTTTTTTCTGCTCTGAATCTTAGTTTCTGGAATTTTGCTAGGATCCAGAACAAACTTATATTATAGACACTATTGTGGGGGCAATACAGAAAATGCTAAGCATTAGAACAGTGCACAATTCCAGAGACAAAGAAGGTGATCTGTAGAAGCGAGAGCCTTGAAGAACGCCTGTGCTTAAAACGATTAAATGTCAGATCATATACTTATTTACTGATGAGAGTGTGAACTGTACAGTTTGTATGGAAATAATATGTCTAGAATCAAATTGGCTTACATTTGTTATAGTATTGTTTAACTTGGCTTCTGGTTGGTTTTTGGCACATGTCTCAAATATGGAAGGAAACAATTACTCAATTTTAGCCAATGGGATCACTGACAATATAGCATTGCAAGCTGACGTGATTGCTTTGTGCTGATTCAGGCTGTCAAAGTAATTGCCACTTATAAACCAGGCCGAAAGGTGTTTCAGTCTACTAGTGCAAGCCACAAAGCCATCAAAGACTAGAGTAGTGCACTGAAGCAGTCACTCATCCCAGTACTAATGTAGCCCATTGCCACTTAACTTTAGTGAAGAGACAGATACTCATCACTCTGCACCACAATTCATGAAAGTCCAGAGACAAAAAAGTGATCTCTAGAAGCGCGAGCCTTGCTACAGCTCACAATTAAAAACACTCTAAAAATAATTAGTTAGTATTTCTGGTTTAAAATGTTAATATATATCATATGTTTGTGTTAATTTGTGCTATGGTTTTGCCAAGTTAAGATTAGAAAATGTCTAATCTAAACTGGTGTTTAATAATGCTTAATCTCCATCATTGATAGACTCTAAGGCGAAACAATACATAAACGGATTGAAACGTTGTAGATCCATTGACATAACCAGGTCATACCAAGAAGTCACAGGGGGTGGTGGGGTGGCTATGGGGGTCAGGCTTTTGCAAACATATAGTTTTTAACTTTTCCTGAAGGAGGCAAAAGATGTTGCATTGTATGCATTGTTGGGAAGGTTATTCTAAATCTTGGGGGCAGCAAAGACAAAACTCTTTGCAAAGTGTTTTACTGACCTGTAGGGAGAAGAGTCAAAAATGGGAACTGCCAGGTTCTGATGGTGAGTCCGACTACGTCTAGTTACGTAGGAGCAACTGCTCAGTGACAATGATTGTCCAAAAAGGCAAGAGAACTTCTACAGAGAAATTTATAGACTAGTGTTGCTACTTTGGGCATGTCCACTTATAAATGACAAAAGTACTAATTTTGGCATTTCCAAGTACTAAGAATGGTCGTTCAAAGTACTTGAGCATTCAAATAAAAAGAAAAAAAAACAGATTTTACTGGGATTTGTTACTTGAACACTCTCCTCCATTTAGCATTTGGTTAATAGTTTCAATATTTCAGTTCAAATACCCACTCCATAAAAAAACTTACAAAGGGATAAATTTAGAGTAAGAGCAATTTCGCTTTTTCTCCTCGCTTGAATAAAAATAATCTGTAAACCCAGCTCAAAAGCCTCTGAGTTTTAAATAATTGAACTGCGCATGCGTGGGATGCAATTTTCAAGCTTAAGTTTGGGCATAACCACGAATTTTAGTCTAGGCCTTAAATTAATAGTATTTAGCCCATAGCTTATTTGGGTTTGAATCCTTTTTGTAACCTTAATGTCAAGAAAGCTGTATTACAAATATTATAGAGCACAGCTAAATTAAAAGAAATATATATATACTGTACACTTAATCCAGGCTTGTACATCTACAACCTCAAAATTGCAGTAAAAAGTGGAGAATTAGATTAAACAAAGGAACCCTATAATAGAACAATAAATTTCCATTGTCCTTGATTTATTGTAACTGCAGTTTTATCTTGTGTGTTGTCAAGTGAAGAAAACGTGAATGGTTCTACTCAAAACAAATGGTCTCTGAGGGACTGGATTTTGTCACTGAAGCCGAATTTATGGGTGACAAAAAGTAGACAAGAAGATTCTGCATGTATCCTGTTTTGATATAGGCTTTTCATAGCTTTAGAAAAGGGGAAAATAAAGATGCAATTCCCCAAGATAAAATATGTACTTGTTCAAAAAAAAGGTTAGGCTAGATTATTGTTAGATAATTGCTTGTTATTTATACTTGAAGACTTAATTTTCATGAGTTTTATGAAAAAAAGAAAATTATAATGGCTGTCAGATATATAACTAACTACATTATGTACAAGGGCACTTGTAACAAAGATCTATAAGCAGTTCCTTAAAGGTGGAAACAGGAAAGGAAGCTGAGATGTAAACCAAGTAAATTATCAATTAAAAGAGGTGTTCAAAATTAGAAGGGGACTTAAATCACAAACAACGAGTAAATCAAGAATCTAAGGTGGAGGAGTTTTGTGTAGGAAACAAGTGAATCAAGAAACCAAATTTTGGGTGATTTAACTTAATGAAAAGAATCACCAAGTGATACTGAAATATTGATCAAAAGTCGAGGAGCCATTTTCATCAAAAGTCTCAGATTCAGACTCAGGCTCAAATCTGAGAGGTTTTTTCTTGTCTGAGTTATCGGCTCAAATCCTTTTCACAAAAGCAGACTCAACTGAAACTGGTCTGAGCAAAATGTCTCGACTACAAATTATATAAATTCCGTTAGTTTAGGTTTATTTATATAACAAATACTTTGGAATATAGATGGTTATATAAATTATAAATATAATTATGAGTGAATCACCAGCAGAGACAGATACAGGATTTTCCGAAAGGTTGCGTGGGTTGTCGTGCTTATTGATATTTTATATTTGGACATTTCACAGCAGAACAAATCCTGTGGTACAAGGACAAAACCCCAGCAGACAAAATGCCAGTAGACAAAAAACGCCAGTGAAAATTACAGGAGAGGACAAGATACTGGCCATTTTATGGGACAGGGGGACATACAAAAAATGCCAACCTTATCAAAACTTGTCCAGCTTGTCCAGCTTTGGTAACCTCATAACTCAGCCAAATCGCAAGTTGAGTCGCTTTTAAATCACTTGAAGCTGAGTCTGAGGACAGTGTTAGATACTTGAGCCAAAAGTCTCAAATTTGTGTCTTAGATCAGACTTTAAAACCCATTCATGAAATTGGTCCTTGTTACCTAAGCATAGCCACTTCCCACAAGTATGGCCACAAGCATGACTAGACTATATTTATGACAAATTCTTCATTTGTAATCCAAGGAGACTGCAATAAAATATGTATTTCTTTATTTGGGTTTTAACGTCGCTTTCAACACATTGTATAGGTCATATCACGATGGGCAGTTTTATGGGCAGAGGAAACTAGTACATACAGTTGGTCAACGTTCTGCACTGTAAACTGGTGACCAATGGCAAGCAACTACCAGTTTTCCCACTTGAGGTAGGGCCAGGATTTGAACTCCGATCTCAGAGGTGGGAGGTGAGAGTGTTACCACTCTGTGGCCCCACAATAAAGTATGTAAAACATATAGATATTTATTTATAAATGCAATCGTGATGCTTTTGTGGAATCTGTGTTTGCTTAAAATTACCAATGAAAATCCGATGCCTAACCCACCCACTGATATATGCAAAGGTTTTATTTTGCAGTTGGGGTTGGGGTTTTATGTTCCATTCGACAGCCAGGGTCATATTGGGACAGATCCTCAGCACTATCACTTGTGAGAATTCAAGCCATACATAGGTGACAGTCTGTAATTAGATGCCAAACTTGCTCACCCACTAGGCCACTAGGCCACTAGGACATCCCACTAGTATAGTATTGAGTTGAAATAAAATTATATACAAGGAACAGTTTTATGACATAATCTGATTTTTAAACTGGCATTTGAAACAATTCAAGAATTGAGTATGATATCCTACTGTACTTGTTGGGTATCTGAACCAGTCATATGGCATAGCCAATGAATCTATTCGTGTTGAAATTGTAGAGGTCAGGGTGAAAAGTCCTCGGGACTCTAAGCTAGGATGAGATTGCTTGGCTCAGGTTTCCAGATAAATTTGCTAGTTGTTGGTCTAACCAGAAAAGTTTGGAAACATTTGCATTTTCCTGTCTTGTCTGGAAATTTTAGCAATTTTCGACACTGGTTTACTTGACTTTAAAATCAGGATTTTTGCCCTGATAAATCTTCAGTATTAACCCCATCCTTTAATGGGAATTCCATGAAAGCTTCTAAAAATGCTAAAAAAACACAAAAGCATACACCGATACATTAAAATCAGTTATATTTACTTGCAAATGATTAATAATGGTGAAAGCAACTAGACTTAGTCTTAACTTAATATTATACATCCATAGCATCAGATCAAGGATTCCTGCAGGTTGAATGCTTTCAAAAAGTAGTTTATTATTTCATTCTTTTGAACCAGTCAATAGATTTCATCCCTATCTCTAAACCAAATACACCTCTTTAACTGTTCCCATCTTTCTGTCTCTCTCTCTCGGTCTCTCTCCGTTTTTAATAATACAAACTGCTAGAATTTTCCTTCTTAAATGGGAAATGGGAATGCAAGTCTATTTCTTACAAACACACACGAGATAGGTTTTTAACTTCTCTTCTCTATTACTGGGACATTTTGTGGGGGAGGGGGGTTATGCAGGGATGCCAAACCCTCTTGAGGGCAATCTGAGAGAATTAGTACTCTGCAAAGCAGGCGAACTTTTCTAATAGAATTGTAACTCAAGTTACTGTCTAAATGATAAAAAAACACATTTACCATTGTGAAAGTTATTAGTAAAAGGGAGAAGGCTCTTTCAATTTTCTCAGTATGAAATATCTTTACAATTTTGCCTGGGGAGAATCGGCTTTCTCGTGTAATTACTTTTTGTGTGTTCATATAGTGACATTGTTGTTATTCTGTTTCATTTTTTTTGCATTTACTTAATAGAAAATAAGTTACTCTTCAAACATCCATGGATATATTAAAATTTCTGCAATTATATCTTCACCAACTAATTTTACATTGGCTTGATGTAATCAACATCCCGATCAAACACACTTTGATGCATCTAAGATTGCTTGAACATCAATCAATAAAGGGGCTTTCATATTTGTCCGAACAAATAGTATGCTCTAAAAATATTTCCATTTGAATGATGTCTCAGTCACAGTACGGGCGGTGTTGGTTACATTTTATGAGTTTTCAATAATGTGTCATTCCCCCATGTACTGCCAGCTTCTGTCAGTAAAGTTTGTATATTGCGGCATTCCCTGCTTTATGTGGCCATCAGATTAAATTTTTTGAACTGATCAAAATTTCTGCCTACCATTGGGGGTATCAAGATTACTGTCAATGATATCCCTATAACTGTAGGGTGTTGTATGATTTATATAGCTGTTCTGCTGCATTTCCTGCTAATTTGGTGTTATTCTGTATCTTCCTGTGTCTCTAATCAAGCTGTATATTTAACGGAAGATTACTGTTTTTTTCTGGTTTCTTTACCATATCCTCTCCCCATTCTCTTCTGCAGCAAAACTGTATGCCAACATGAGATGTCTGAATTCTGATTGGCTAATGTTGGAAATAAAATCCCGCATAACCTCACAGGTTTGAATTATCACTCATTCACGGCTGTGTTGGTGAATCTGATTGGCTAATGGAAGAAATATGGCTGTTACGACAATAACCTCTTGCAAAGTGAAATACATCAAATAACCTATTTATTCTGGTTTACATTTGAATAATGTTAGTATTTATAATATTTAAAAATGCTGTCATGTAAGAATAGAAATAATAAGAGGTGCATACATTGGTTTCAAAGGAGATACAGCATTCTACCTCTGCATTTCCTACCATCTTTGAACACCGAAAATACTGTCTGTCTTGTGGCGGAACCACAAGATATACCAAATCTAACAAGAAAGTGGGTGAATACGGGAATATATTTTTATATGTCAGGGACATGATATTGTTGACCATTTTTGGTAGGGATGGGTCGGTATGAAAAATATGTACATCAGGAGGTTGCCAATGCAAAACCGTAGCAAATTCGGGACTCCGCATTTTAGTACACCCCAAACAAACATGGACATTTCCTCATAATGACATCACAGTAAAAGCTCCTAAATGCACAAAATATGCCATAAAACGTATAATATCTTTATGTATCTGTTTTCTTTAAAATATTTTACGTTTTCCTTCATTTATATAAGTTGACAAGCGAGATTGAGGTTTTAAAGTGTCGTAACCAAAACATGGCAGTTCTGCTCAATGTATCGCTATAAAAGTCTGCAAATGGACGAAAATATGGGATAAAAGCTTATAATTTCTTCAGATTTGGGGTATGTTTCTAATATTTTAACTCTTCCTTCCATTATATGTGTTGGCAAGCAAAGTTGTGGTTTTAAAAATCTCGTCAAGGTATTTCACTAAAATGCTCTCGATTTCGAGATACCGGGCCTACCGACCCATCCCTAGTTTTTGGTGATGTCCCCCCCTGTAAAAGGGAGATTAGGAGCTATAAAAGTCCAATTAGAATTAGATCATTTTTCAATATTCAGCATAGCTTAAAATAATAATGTAATAAAGCAACCATCTTGTAATTTGCATCACTGACAGACTCTTTATAGACATTTCAGCATGTTGTTTTAATAGCCAGAACCCAAAAGAGCCCCAATAGTATGGTCATTTCCATAAACAAATTCATTGTTACAGCTTACAGTTACCCAATGAAAACAGTCTTTATATTGAAGCATATCTTGGATATTATTCCCAAGTGGGTCGGGTCCCGACAGCTTTTTCTGGCATAACCTTTGCCCTCAAACCATTACTAACATACATTTACAGTCACTAAAGTGTTACATGAAGTTGCCGAGTGCTGTGTTAAAGCTACAAGTTACCCAGTGCAAATCTGTGATGCATTATATTCACACCAGCTGATACCACTTCAAACCAGGATGATAATTACAGCTGGGAAATCTAGGGTTTTCATAGGAAAACAAAAACAGTCAAAAAAGAAGTAGCTTTATGGTAGGAATATGGGTAAAACTTAGACATTGTATGTCAACGAGAACTTGCATTGATCTTTTCCTTATCTCATGATGAAAGAGTGGAAGTTACATTTGGTAGTTTTATCTGATCTGTTTTCATGTGTTTTATGATGTTACTTACACATGAATCATGTCTGTCATCTTCGTATATTTTTGCAACAGCTTAAAGAATTATAATATTTGGGGACAAATGTTTAAATAAAACCTTATAAAAAACTGATGCATTAAAAATGGTATTAATCTGGCAATCAATGACATTGATTCTCATGTATGTGAAAATACAAGTATAACAGCTCAAACTCAAAGTTTGAGCTGCAATATTTAGCTTGATTTATATCCAATCTAGTTTGTTAAAAAGTATGATTGAAATATTATCAAATATTATAAACTTTATTATGCTGGTCATTAAAAAAAGAATCTACTTTGTATCAGGGCTAAAAACTGTCCTCAATTGTGTCAGAAGTTTATTGGAACATTTTTCAGGTTCATACATATGTCATTTCTTCTATCATTTGTTTTTTCCTCTTATATTGTGATATGCATGCTTTGTCACTTTTTTATTGCATGTATATTTGTTTTAAGTCATTTATATAACTCTGTATGGAAACATATATTTATTGACAAATGTAAAAGTCTGTCTGTCCAGCCAACCGTTTATCCATTTTAAACCCCTACACTGCTTCCCACCCTAACTTGGCACAACTTTAGTCCCAAAGCCTTGTATGTGCTTCTTTTTGTCTGTAATAACTTGAATTTCTTTTCATTAAATATAGATTAACTTTCATTTAAATTATTTGGGTTTAATATTCAACACATTATATAGGTTATATCATTAGTAGTAGTTGTAAGGGCAGAGAAAACCAGGGCCGGGATTCACAAAGATTCTTAAGTAAGGTAATTGGTAACACTCCTACATTTCCACTCATGTATCATCAATGAGGTGAAACTTGTACCAGACATAAACAACATGTTTTTTGAGGAATTTTCTTATGTTAATTACCAGATTTGTGAAAAAAAAATTGGTAAGTAGAAATTTTATTATTGTTGCTTAAAAAGCACATTTGTGGTTATATTTATGTTGTACTTAAGTAAGAATTCTAACTTAAGAATCTTTGTGAATCCCGGTCCAGGGCTTACTAGTTGGTAAAAAGTTTGCACTGGCATTGGTGGGATGCTACCAACTTTCCCACATGGGGTTCGGCGTTTGAGTCTCAGGCCAAAAAGATGGGAGGTGAGTGCGTTACCCTCTATATCACTGAGTCCCCAAAATATGTATTGACACAAGTGCAAGTTATAAATCAAATCAATTAACCTTTCATGGCGCTTTTAAGGGGCGATAATATAAGTTCTACCTGAATTTAGCGTCAAAACTTTGTACAAATTGCGTACGAAAATTCCAGAAGACGATTAATTTTGGTTACCTTATATGGTATTGATGCATCACTGGAAACACCAACAGTCAATAAATAGCCAAACACCTTTTTCGTGTTCACAAAATGACAATAATAAACTATAAAAATTAGTAATTGTAGAAGTGAATTATGCTCTTGGTCAACAAGAACTTCAATTTCCAAATTAACATAACATTTGTATCAGATGACAAGTTTTCTAACCACTACCACTGGCTCTCCAGTGTTTGGTTAATCCAACCACACTAGCAGTCCTACATTGGGTGCCAAATGTCACAGGACTACATTTACAAGGGACTGGAACCCACAACCTCTCACTCCAGAGTCCCACACTCTGCCTGGCGAGCTACAAGGAAAATCTCTACTATTCAGGGCTGTAGTAGTGGTTTTACCTCGTTCTGTAACATACTGGTTAGATCAAGCTACTGCTCAGCATCGTAACTTGGTAAACTTCTCAACTTGGCACAAAACGGAAGACAGAATGTGTCCCAACAATTGATTGTCATTGGTAACACTCCTACATTTCCACTCATGTATCATCAATGAGGTGGAACTTGTACCAGACATAAACAACATGTTTTTTGAGGAATTTTCTTATGTTAATTGCCAGATTTGAGAAAAGAAATTTGGCAAGTAGAAATTTTATTATTATTGCTTAAAAAGCACTGTTTAAAGGTTAACTGGCCTGAGTTTTTGTGGTAAAAGTCTGTTTATAGCATCACCTTTTGCCACTCACTCTACGTAGACAACCAAACCAGTGATTTACAGACAGCAATTATTTTCAGAAGAAAGCTAAAAAGGGAAGCAACATAGGCCACTGGCCATTAGTAGTCAAGGAGGAGTCTTATCAAATCAAACATCAACAGTTTTCATTCCCCTAAAGAATTTCTAATTTGTTCTTTAACATGCTTTGTAGCTTTCATTAGCCAGTCAATTCTTTACATGAGATAAAGTGCTTGGGGAGACTGGCATTATGTACCCACTGCTTGGATTCTTATGGATATATGCATTTGAACTTTTGCCATTTTATCTTTTGTACTTTTCTTATGGCTGATGTCTTTCACTGATATCTCTATAATAGATTGACCGTGAATCAATGATATTTCTACAGAGATTGGGATTTATTCTCAAACAAATATTCGTCCCTGACATCTATCACTGTATTGTCTTAACTTTGGTGTGCAAGATTCACAATTTTACTTGAGTTTGGTGACTTTCAGGGGTATACATGGTCTATAGCTTACCTCTTACCAACATACTTTAAGATGTTATTTTTTCTGGTTTTACGTGGTAAGGTAAATAAAGCCGGTTAGTTGCAAATTGAAGTCTTATTTCATTATGTCCTAAAAAATGAGAAATCATACAACCACAAAGATCATTTTTTTCAACTGAAAAAATAAGTCTTACGACCGGCCCTCAATTACTGTGATTCAAAAGATTACACTAAGTTGTGATCACTTTATAACAAAGCAGAAAAGTTTTATGGCAGACTGACAAGACTTGTCTTTTCACTTCATATAATCAGTCATTTTTACAGGAAGATTTGTAGTGTCAAAAAAGAGTGGATAATATAAACCACTTTACCAAAAGCATTCCCATTAAGCAGTAAAAAAAGTTTTAAAATGGTTCAAACGTTTACAAAACATTTTAAAAACCTATTTAAAAACCCTATATTTTGGGGTACTAAACGTTTCTAAGTAAACAATTACACTGTAATGTTTAAAAAGGACTTTATAAACATTCTCCGTAAAAACGTTTTTATGAAAATATTTATTAAATGTTTGTAAAATAATTCAGGAAACTAGGTTTGAGTAGAAACGTTTTTTTTTAAACATTTATCAAATAGCTCAAGAAATGAAAGTTATGCTGGAAATGTTTTTCAAGCATTCACCAGGGGGCTCGGTGGTGTAGCGGTTAGAGTTCTCGCCTCCAACGTCTGAGGCCACCGGTTCGAATCTTGGGCCGGGCGCTTCATGTTGGAAAGTTGGTGGTTACTTGCCAATGACCAGTGGTTTATAGTGCAGTATGCACTGGTTTCCTCCACCTGTAAACTACCCATCGCAAAATGACCCTGGCTGTTGAATGTGACGTGAAACAACAAATAAATCTATATAAATAAATATATCAACCATTCACCATGAAATATGTTTCAAAACAGAAAACATAAAACATTTGTTGACAATGTTTTGTAAATGTTTGCTCTGGAAATGTTTTACAAATGTTTAATAGCAACTGGTTTTCATTCCCATCATTTTAAGGCATATTTGAAATAGTTTTTATCAAATGTTTTAAAACCATTCATCACAAACATTTTGGTGACCCATATTTTCAGAATACTTATTAAACTTTAACCTTGAAACATTTGCAAAGATGGCGGTGAGCAATAATAGGGGATTTTAGAGCACTTTGTCAAAAATTGCTCTAGATGCAATCCCTAAAAGTGAGAATTGAATGGGGGATTACAATTATAGACATTAAATAATATTTTCATTAGTGCGCAACCTAAAAGGATATTGAATTTGACCTCTGACCCCAATTAAGGTTAATATTGCTAAGTAATGCCGAAGTAGTATGTTTGAGACATTATTATGTTCATCTGTAATGTTTTACTAACATTTGTTTTTGAGTATTTAATCAACGGTATACATAAAACGTTTTGAAAACATTCTTTTTAAATGGGTTTCATACCCATCATTTTTGATGTTTGCTTAATATTTCCTTTCAAACGTTTGCAAACTCAAAAATAGCATCAGAGATGTCCGTACCCTACAGCCTTGGGAATAGTTTTCACCATTAGATATAGAAGAAGTAAAACAGAACAAAGACTGGGATACTTTCAGAGCAGTGTCAGTTATATGAAGGTCCAATAATTTTTAAGTAGAGAAAATAACATCTAAGAGAAAGAAAATATAAGTAAATATAAAGTATTAAAACAAGACAAATCAACAGCAAGATGACAGCATTAATCAGTAAACTAAAAATTATGAAGCTGTAAAATTTATTAACGGGAGAATAGCCGTCAATCGAAATAGCACAATTATGTAAAAGTACATATAATAATTAGCTGCAGCAATCCATATATCTTTGTCATAAGAGAAACCTGTCTCAAATATGGCAGGTGAACACACTTTGGCAGAGCCAAAGTTAAAGGTCACACCATGATACACACCTACACCCCCAAGCAATGACCCTACCAAGTGTCAACCTTCTACACCTTACAGAATCCATCTATGAGGAGGTCAAAGGTCATATCAAGATCACACCATGATGTCGAACACCTACAACCCCCAACTAACATCCCTAACAGGAACAAGAACTTCCTACACCTTACGGTTTTCGAAATATAGCCCGGACAAGATATTATAGGTCAAGGTCACTACGGCAAGGTCATCAAAGGTCAAATCAAGGTCACACCATGACGATGCACATCTACAATCCCTGACAAATGTTCCTACCAAGTATCAATTTCCTACACCTTACAGTTTCCCAGATAGAGTCCAGACAGTATTTCAGAGGTCAAGGTCACTACGGCAAGGTCAAAGGTCAAATCAAGGTCACACCATGACGTTGCACACCTACACCCCTAACCAATGTGCCTATCAAGTATGAACTTCATACACCTTACAGTTTCCGAGATATAGCCCAGACAAATTTCATAGATCAAGGTCACTACAGCAAGGTCAAAGATCAAATCAAAGTCAAACCATGATATTGCACAACTACACTCCCAACCAATGTCCCTACCAAGTAACAACCACATGATAAATGCAAGCACAGTTATAATTATCTGTCAAAAACAACACATATTCCATGACTTTTATTCTTATTTTATCTCTATTTTATTTCAATGCAAGTACAGTTTTACATTATGTCATTTTTGTTACTTTTATTTGTATTTTTATTTCTGTTTTTAGGTTTTCTATTTTTTATGCTGATGCAATTTAACACCCTTATTTTGCCTTAACTACAGCCTTTCCTATATAGTCTTTTTTATTGTTGCAATGTATAATTCTTCAGCCAAAAAAAAAGGAAAATAAGAAATAAGTTTCTAAATGTTTACCTTTCCCTACCCGAATCAGAGAGAAAATGCTCATTTTATGTCATGTTTAGTTTATATCTTTTTAACACCATAATCCATTTATCGACCTGTTTTACATTTTCTAAAGATGTCATTCCCCAAATTGTCTTCCTTTGTCTTGTTTATTTATAGTGCAACATTACACCATTCAGCTTTTGACAAGGCCAGCGTTGCATTACCTTTGTTGGGTGGTGTAGTTTCCTTAATGTAATCAATTGTGGCTATCTTACATTACCCACATTGTTTACAATAATACCTGAATATCACTGATGAATGCCTTTAATATCCTTTCCCTTAGATTCTCCTGGCTTTTAGCAGTGGGAGGGGGGATTTAAAACATCCTCCATTGTCATAAATTTATTGAATAACTGTATGCCCTACAGAACTTTAATGGCATGTCAACATTAAACCCTTTTAATAGAACCATTACATGCATGGAATGTTTCAATGGAGTTAAGCCACGAGTAATATTTTCTGTCTAAAAGCAAGGAAGTAGTTTTATCGAGGAAAAAAATTTCCCTTGTGATGCACAGGTAAGCTTTAAATATTTGCTGCAAATATGGTCTGCACCTTTTTTGTCA
The DNA here is from genome assembly GCA_964017235.1 of Sabellastarte sp. h YS-2021. NCBI lineage: Eukaryota > Metazoa > Annelida > Polychaeta > Sabellida > Sabellidae > Sabellastarte > Sabellastarte sp. h YS-2021. Next base: position 75,146,182 of record OZ024929.1, on the reverse strand, counting down.
GTGTCAATTCTTTGTCTGACCTGGTAAATATTGCAAAAGTATAGCTAATAATAATAATGTCACTCTTATCTTGCGTGGACATTGGTTCGAAACCAGCTCAGTGAGATGTAGTAAATCCTGTGCTATCCCAATATGACCCAACATTTTATTTACATTGTATGAAATCTGGTATTGTGTCTCCTGCTCTGGAAACACTTGGGCAAACGCAGAGACAATCAGGGATACAAACTTTACCTCATGGTAATTAAGACATAACCACCCTCTAGTGAGACTTTCATCCGGATAGACAGAGAACTATATATCCACAATTGTAGCTTTATATATAAGGTATTATATATCATATATGTTAATTGTGTGTGTGGCTTCTTATTGATATGGTTAATATCCAAGTTTGACCATTTTCGATGGTTTGCGACGTGTACTCTTTTAACTAATTAACAACTATTACTGGCCAATCCAGAAAACCTAATAATCTGCAGGTCATGTAATGAGAGTAATCTGGTTTAATTTTTAAAATTTTATTGGTAAAGGGGGCTTGTGCCAGACAATTATCCAGCGAATTGAATGTACAAGTACTAAACAGTTTTGCAGATTGGTGCCAGTCAAACATGGGAAAGATTTATTAATCCAAACAAACTATTTCTAACTTTCAGGATTGTTTTAATGATGTTTCATATCGTTCTACGTTTTAAGACTTGATTTTTGATATTTCATTTATGTATGATCTAATTTCAGTTTCATATAAACGACTGTGTTGCAATCATTTCCCAATACAACCATTTTGTGTGTCACACTTAGTAATTCTGAATCTGGCAACATATCTAAGCTGCAAAATACAATTTAAAGTTTTCCAAAGCTTTAGAAATACAGCACTGAGCTATATTAAGATTAATGGAATGTCTTACAGCTGTTATGCACAAAGAAATATAGCAACCGTTCTGTTCAATGAAAAAAATATCAGATACAGTTGGACAATAAAGAAAACTTTAAAGTATTTGAATAGTTACAATAGATACAGCAATAAAGTCTGCTGTCACAAACAATGAAGCTATTCTTCTAAAAGCTATTGTTTAAAGAATATGACAATTGACAATACAAAGGAATTACTATCAAGTATCTGTTCACTGTCCTTCTGTTTATACTGGGTTAATATTTGTTCAGTTGAGCTGTGCAGTTTTTGTTAAGATAATTTAAGGTGCATGTGACTTTCCCCGAATGCCTTATATGAAATAATCAACGACAATGTATTGTGACTTTAAGTCAAAATTCCCTTGTTGAGCATGTAAATAAGAGGTCTCTAATCTCACAAAGACAAATGTACTTAACATACACTTTAAAATGAAAAAAAAAACAGTAAAAAGTTCTGACGAGAGTAAACTCTGAAAACCTTGGAAATGATTTGTATTTATGTTTATAACAGCCATCATCAACATCGATTTTTCTTTGACAAACACTAAGTAATTAAGTAACAAAACATTAAGTAAACATTTGTCTAATTATTATTCAGTAAATGGTGGCTAGTTTGTACTTATATGGCAAATCAATTATATCGGATTTTTAATCCTGATTTAGTATTAACTAAACAGTTAAAATTCCTTTGATTACTTTAGTCATCACTGGCCTCTTTTTGAGGAACCCGCCTGTAGAAAGAGGACAATGATCATTTGGACCAAGCCCTAATGAGACTATATCATCATAGTGGATTATAAAAATTGGAAATCAAAATTAACCTTAGCCAATTTTATCAAAATTCTACACCATTACAAAGCTGACAGAAATGATTGGCCATCAAATATCTTAATACCTAGGTCACACCTTTCTATTCTGAGGTCAAGAGATACAACCAAACAGGCTAATCTAGCTTCAGTTATGTTGAGGGTGATTTGACACAACTGGGAAAGTGTTTTACATTTGGGGTCACTTTTTAAAATGTTTGAAATAGCCGTTGCATCTTCTCATCAGCTTAACTGAAACAAACATACTGGAGAGGGGGCGGGACCGATATATGGAGTGGACAGTTCTTCAATGTGTACTCTCCAGAGAGTAGAACTAGTCTCTTTTCTGAGCCATAAAAACCCCTTCTCACTATAGACGGTATAACCCGTGGTTATAGGTGTTGAACAATATGCCCCTGTCCTTCAACTACCATACAAGGTTTGTATGTGACCTTGTGACACAATGGCAAAACGTCCATTACCTTGGGTGTCCTGTGAAAGTTTTAACATGTTTAAAATTCCTGCCTTTGAATTTGGTACCGTGAACATATGCAGACGAATGCAAGCATGTGCAGTTGATTTCCTTGCTACGGTAACTGAGGGTCTAGTCCACAGTGTATATAAAATTGTGACTTCATTGTCTTTCACTGTAACATGTGGACATAAGGTGATGAGAGGTAAATGGACATTTCAACACTGTGTCACGACATCACATACAAACCTCGAATGATAATTGAAGGACAGGGGCATTTCGCCCAATGCCTATAACTGCAGGTTATATCCCCTGTAGTGTGATGGAAACACCAAATCTTTGAAGGTATGAGCTGTCCTTCTGCCACCGAGTAAAATCTCTAGCCATGGGACTTACTGCCTGCAGTGTGACTGCGGCCTAAGGAGGAGGTCATCGAGTAGAAATCAAATCATACAGGTATGACCATAAGGTGTGATCTAGGCATTATATTTGTAGCAAGTATACAAATACGTGTCTCCTAGATCAAATCAATCATTAAAATGAGACCTTTATTAATTAAAAAAAATACTATTAAAATAAAAATATGAATTGCATATATTTACTTTTATTACAGCTTGGATATAGTTGTATGTATACATCGTACATAATTCTCTTGAATGACTTTGATATAAAATAAAAAATTAAACAGAGAAATGCTGCATATATTCGGTTTTAAAATGTTTAATAACAATAACAAAAATACATGGTTAATTTTAAATACTATAAACACTGAACTCGTAATTACAATTTGATTTTGTGAGGTTATAATACTTGGCACTTTATCATTAAAAAAATAATAAAAATTAAACAAAGAATTAAAAATATAAATTCTATAAATTGATCTTAGTTTTTCGAAATATGGAAAGATAGTTTAAGATTTTAAAAACAAAAATTTAATGTCTTATAAACACACTTATCCACAGTAAACATAATCAATACATTCTACCAACAAATTATTGAGTGGTACATATATCTCAGCTAGTGCAATCCCATAACCTCGATAATTTTGTTAACAAATATGCCATAGCAATAATTTGCAGAACAAGGATTTTGAGAATGACAAATATGGCATTGCACTAATCTCCAGAACATGGTATATACTATATATAAAGCTTTAGTTGACAAAAATGCATGGGTAAAGAATAACAAATGTGTTAGCAGTTGCTCAAATGATTCTATTCAGTGAAATATTCAATCACGAATACCGTGGTATCAGAGTGCAGGATCAGTGAGCATATATTAAATGAATACAACTCTGAAAACTTCAAGGTTACAGATAGTTAAAAAAGATACAGGGTTAAAATAATACACGCCCAGGGAACCAGAAACAGATTTTGACAAATATCCCTCAAAAAATCAGGATCCCAATTAATATGGATGATTTTAAGGAGGATTGGACTAGGGATAGATCAGACCTTAAACGAAAACAAGGGTTTAAAAGTTTTGACCTTTGGAGCAGATATTTTTGAATTGTTTTTTTTTCAAATTCTCGATCCAGATCAGCAAATAATCTTGACGGATGACCAAGCCATGCGTAGACCATACCATTTGTGAAATTATGACCCTTATTCAATGTATAGTTTAGTTTTTTTCAATGTATAGTTTAGTTTTTGTGCAAGGACAGACAAATAGACGAACAGACACTAAACAAATGAACACAATTACAATACCCCTGGCTCTCCTTTTTGGGAAGCAAGGGCTATCAGAAAGCTCACCTGTAAATGTTCCAAAGAGGGTAACCATTGCCACAAGATATATCCGGACCATATCTGCTATTCCTTTAAGATCCATAGTAACGTGTATGTAGCCACTTCAATGTATCTGTCTTCACTGAATGATTGCCACTATAATCCCCTCCCCAGACTTTGAAGAATAATTGGTTTTCTTCGACATAAAAATATGTGAAAGCTTATGCAGTGTATACAAACTTTGTGCGTTCTTTGAAATTGTATATTTTTAATTTCACAGACTTTTATTACCAGCCACACTTTTCCACACATATGTCATATTCAGAGTTCATTTCATGTGCATGGTTATATTTAATTTAATCCACATCACATGAGTTTTGCTCATTTATATTTTCTGAATATCCAAGATGTTTTTTTATAATCCTTCACGTGCACTGCAAAATCCATCACATTCTGACAAAGAAATACACAAAAGAAATGCTAATTAATTAACTACATTTAAAATTAGATATCACATGAGTATTAATTAAAGCATTATTTTATTTCTGTCTGACTACCTGATATCTCTTTTAGAAATATTAATACAAAACAAAATATTTTGCAATTCAAAACTAAAATGAACTAAAACTTCCATTCGAGGTTCCCTTGAGGTCACTTTCCGACAATTTATATTTCTCTGACGAAGCTCTGTATCCTGAATTTTATACTTTTATAAACAAATTTAGTTGATCTTGTTGCCTTACAATGCCAATCTGTTTTCTGTGAAAGTCGTGTTTAGCAAAATATTTGTCGAGAATACAGCACATGCGCACTTGCATGACTTCAAGATAATTTTGGCTCCTCTGGTAATCTCCTTAGGCTAATTGCAGTTTCAGCGAAAATAATTGCTTTTCAGAATGCATCCTGGTAATATGGTAGCTAGTTTTTTTTTATCTGAATCAAAAGTCCTTTGCATGAGAAAAAGCTCAACTAATGAGCACTAAGTTTGTTTAAAATCTACTATATTAAGAAAATGGCTTTATAAGTGGTTGAAAAGTCTGATTGCTATATTAATGATATGGAATTGACTATAAGCACAGAAACATGATATATCACTGATAGGAGCCTTTATGTTGAAATGGGTAGGACAATCTCTTTCCACTTCAGAGGTCATAGGTCTGAGTCTGGGCGTTGCTCTTAGGTAGATAAATGGTTTCAAGTTATTTGCTAGTGTCTCACTGTTTACAGTCTAGGATTTGACCAACTATATATGCACAACATTTTACCATTTTCCCACTACAAAGCCTAAGTTTCACATTAATATTTACATTAAGAAACTAATTCAGTTATGTAGTTATCCTGAGAAAATAGAAAACACTCACAGATAGCAGGAATTCGCCAGGGCAGTTGAGTATCCCCACATTGTAATTTCTACTAAATACTACTATTATTATTCTATTATTTTTTTAAGGAATCCAAACCACAAACTCCAAAGAATTGAAAATGAGACTGTTGAAATTCGGTATTGTTTATTGTATTCAAAGTAAGATCTAGATATCTCCAAAACATTAGTCACTACTTTCTTTGGTCAGCTCCTACTCACATAAAACTATGCCATAGGCAAACACAGACGGAAAAACAGACAAACACCTCAAAACATAATCTCCTTATTAAAGATAATAAATATAAATGAATTAATCAAAAAGACGTAATGCTTAAGTAATTGTATCTGGCATAAATATGTCTTCATAATCTCTGTAGTTTTGACATGTGTTGTCCTTTGCGTTTTTGTTAAGTCAAATATCAATTGTGATATTCTCTTACATAAGTGGATTGTTTTAATGGTATATAAGTCTATATTTTCTTTCTTAATTTCTTTTTGCTTTATCACCCACCAATTAAAAGACTCTTTCAATAGAAAATTGGACAAAGTGTCCTGGAATGTCTGAATACCATATGCCACATGACATTTCAGTTTATCTAAGCTATATTTATTTGACTAATTACAAAGAGCTATTTCTGACCTGTCAAAAACATATTTCCTTTGTACATTTTATCCTGCGCATTTTACTGATCTCATAAGCATAAATTTGCTTATATTTGAGTTATTAGACATGATTTAAAAATTGTCATTTACACTAAAGAAAAAGAAATGAAACGAAAGCAAATCACCAACTTACCTTTTACAAGCAGAATATGCTCGATATTTTTTTTTACTTTCTAAGAAACTAATTTTCCCTTTCTAATCCCCCAAGTTTCAAATTACAGTCATTGCTTATTAAAACTGAAATTGATCACACTTTTTCACAACGGACACATTATTTTTTTCTGTCTCTCTAATCTTACATTTTCAAACAATTTCATCAGTTTCTTTACAGGAGTCCATCTACAATAACCTGCCAATCTAATTAAGCTAGAATCTTCTTTTTAAAACTCCATTTTGCTATGAATCATTGCACAACATCCTTGTGGATTGTAGCTTTGACATTTTCAAGCCTCCTGAACATACTGTTTTGAAACAACCCTGTTCGACAGCCATATATGCCTGCAAATTACACAATATGAATCTGCATCAAATTGCCCTTTAATGCTCAACAAATCATTCACTCCAAAAAAAAAACTTTATAAATAGACCAACTGATCTTCAACAAGAAAATGCGACATTGGCTTTAACAGTAGACTACACCATAAACTACTAACACAAGATGTCCTTTTTCTCTTCCCCGCCCCCCTTCCACCCAAGATACATTCAACTAGCAACAAGATTTTCCTTTTAAAATGCCAATCTTCCTCAGAGCACACAACTGTTGTGCATTATCAAGTTAAGACCTCGGTGACTCTTAATCAAATCGACGAGTCACATTCTCCCTCCACCCAGTCCGTTCGACATAAGGTCTCCGCAGGAAATTTGGAGCGTAACTTTTGAGCCGTTCCGGAAACCAAGTGATATTTACCATTGAAAGGCAAAATCCAATGTGGACAGTTAAAGCCCCCCAAAATTTCCATATTTCATTAATTCCTCTCTGGCTTGCCATCTTTTTGCATGCCAGTTTCTTGGTGTAAGATTAACCATTAAAAGTATGAGTTATGTTTGCTCATGTAAATATTTTCTATCTGTGTTGCTAAATCAAGAGCATAAAAAATGGAGAGATTTCATGATGATGGATTTAAATAATTGACGGACACAATATAGTAAAATTTTACATTAAAACCAACAGGGCAAAATAGAATTATAGTAAAATTTATGCACTACCTTAACCGACCTTAAATTCAGCTGCAATTTCTAGAAAGAGAGAGAGAGAGAGAGAATGAAAGCAAAGAGTTATAACTTCTAAGGATGCAAAAGAGGGGTGGAGTAAAATAAAACAGTGCATGTCATGAGAGGCTATCTTTAAGGTAAAAAGAGGCTCCACCACAAAGAACCTAAAAAACGACAGGGAGCATAGAATCAATTGCCAAGTTTCAGGCATGGAATTGAGGGTTAACCTCCACTTAAACAGAAGTCATCGATTTGGAAAGCTGTAGAATGAGATACTCGCAGAGGATTTACTGCAGCTAGTCTTTCTAAGGCTGAGCATATATATCCAGGGGTTGAATGTACTATATTTCTATTTTATTGATTCCAATTCTAATTAGACTATTAAAGGGCTTTATCTTCCTTTTACTAAGGGGTAAGGAGTGGTCTTAGGCACATTACAACCAGGACTGTCAACCAATTTCAGTATCTAGTGACAGAAAAGGGGTCAAGTACCATTGAAAACACCATGGGGATAAGACCAAAGTGGATATACCGTGGTGTAGAGGTAGGATTTAAGCTCTTTTCTGAAAGAGGCAATAAAAAGGGGGATGTATGAATCTCATCAGGAAGAGTATTCCTAACAATAGGAGCATCAAAAGCAAAGCTATAACCAACTGTTTGACAGACTTTTGAGTAGATGGATGGATTTCTGGCAGCAACAAGGAATCTACCAACAATCTTACTGTGCCTGGTACTATAAGAACTACTAATGCTACTATACAAACTACTACAAGAAGAAAGACATGGATTTGCATTAAACTTTGCATTCATTTTGAGGCCAGTACAATTGTGGGAACCAGTAACTGACCACTTATGAAGTCCTTGTGGTCTTTGACATAGGAGAATGGTAATATTTTTGAAGAATGAGATAAACTGGTATTTTCCCTGGTTTAAGTAACTACATTTAAAATGAGAAGTCAGATGAGTATTCATTGAAGTATTGTTAATTTTTTTTCTGACTACCTAACATCTCTTTCAGAAATGTTATTACAAAAAAAATTGCAATTCAAAACTAAGTGCACTTAATTAAAAATACCATTCAAGGTCCCTTGTGACATGGATAAAAATATAACCTTCTTTGTTGCAAATGAAACCTTTGTAGTGGTTCCTGTTATGTCCACTGAATGTATAACTCAATGGATAGATATCAGTTGATAAATTGAGTCAACACGAATCAGCTTAATATTGTTTATTACAGTTAGTAGCAAAAGATTGTTCTTAATTTCTGCATCAATTGGTTTGTCATTCAGTCGGTCACATCACGTGATAGACAACCCAGTCGGATAGTTGAAAGCAGTGGCTATTGTAGAGATTATATTTTTAATAACAAAATAAGCTAGATTAAAGGAAGACTACACTTTGAATTTCCATTATAGTCCTAATAGAAGTACATTAAGTTCATTTCTATATTGTAAAACTTGATTCAATGTTTTATTCACTAATTTCCCTTTTTTTTGTTCGTTTAAACTTTAGTTTCTAATTTATAACCAAAATTCAAGTTTTGAGAATATTTGATAGTACTTCATCAAAATTCAGCACTGATAACTACTAGCCATTGACAAGCCAGATTTCCAACATAAACTTAAGGGCTACAAAACACAACATCAGATCTGTAATGTTACCACTACCCCACCACTACTTCGTGGGTCACACATACAGTTATTCAGCTACAGAACTCAAACTATCTCATTGTACATCATCTTCCAAAGAGGATTGGCGAAGGGAGTGTAATCATGTCCATTCGTCTGTTTGTTTTCCATAATTCAGTAATTATAAATCAGACCTCAGAATCAATTTTTTACATAAGTTGGGATTTACAAATGGCTCAGTCCTTCTCAAAGATAATTCGGGTTGAAACTTTAGCTTTTCTTTAGGGATTTTTAAACAATATGTGCTCCATTACTCAAAAATTATAATTGCCTTGGGAGTCCTTTTTTACACACAAAGTAGAATCTATGCCTGGCTTGGTCCTAGTGTTTGGCATTGGAACTGCAGGTTCTTTTGGGAATATTTGATAATATCTGATTTGGGCTTGCCAGATGAATGTTTGCTCTCTCTCAGTTACTGCTTGTTTAAACTTAAATTAAGCAACAAATTGACACAAGCACTGTAATTTCAATAAAATATATATTTATTCTTTTTTTGAAAGTATATTCTTTGTAAAAATACTGTATAGGTTGAAATTTTCACAAGACATTAATTCTAACAATTTTAGGAAAGGAACTTGTACAGCGAAAATTAATCCTAAGTAAAAATTTAAATCGGTATTAATCTCATTATTAACTAACAATTTATGAAAATTAAATTCCAGTAAATATCTTAAAAATGGAAATAAGTGGAATTTTCTTCTAGCTAAAATGTCTACATATAAAGTATAATCTTAATACTATTTGGATGTCATGGTCTATTAGTTCGCAGATGGCAAAATTCTTAATTTGTATGAGCGATAGTAATTGCTTAAAGTGTGAATTCTCATTCTTTACATACTATGTGTGCTGATGTAGTTCAATATCTGACATCGAACTGTCCTTGAAACAATGCGGTTGCCTATGACCTCAAGGTCAATTATATAGAAGTTTCACATCCATACCTTGTAAATTGATTTATATAAACCAAACTAGGGAGGTTTATATATTGATATTTAGAGTAATAAATATATACACCATGCAATCTGACTCTACCTTTATTCAATCATATGAAAATGTAAACCTTGTTATATCATATGAACTTTTTTTGCATGATAATAACTCATGTTAAAAAGTCCATACAAAAATCACCACTGGTTTAGCATACAAGATTGCTGTGTCTGTACCATCTAATTAAAATCTAAGGCACAACAATAAAAATCAAAATTTGAAAAAAAAACGTATGCTGGAGACTGATAAGGGTATTTACCAACTTGCGGAACCGGAGTATCAATGAAATCCTACCTCCCTCCCAGCATTCTAAGATTTAACCTTACTTAACCATTTATGTTATAATCACCAAATTCCTGGTGATTTGGTAACTGCCAGTTGTGCTTGGGTCATATTTTTTTAATTATCATCTCTGGTAATTTTTGAAAAAGATTTATGGGACAGATGACATTGAATGACAGCATTTGTAGAAAACACTGTTGTGGCTAAATCTATCCACAATTTGATTAACTTGTCAAAAAAGAAACAAATATTGTCGCAATTGCATTCTGAAAGAAGTATCACAATCATATGTCGGGCATCGATATGCATCAGCAGGGGTGGATCCAGCCTTTAAGTAAGGTGGGGGTTCACATCAGAGTAAGGTGGGGGTTCACATCAGACATACCATAACTAAGGGGGTCAGGGGGCATGACCCGTCTGGGAAAAAAAATTAATTTTTGGTAAAAATATAGTGCATTTCCTGTAAATTTAACACCACTCTTAAGAAATAATTTTGTAATTTGGGTTGAACCCCTTTACATTATTTTTCAAGGGGGGGGGGGGGGGGGGTATCGATCCCCCTGAACCCCCCCCCCCCCCCCCCCCGATCAGCTAGTGCCATCAGCAATAGATCCCCACAGTACCCAAAAAGAATCATTGGTATGGATATAGTAGTATTTGACCCTTATTGGATGAAAAGCAGCCACATTTTGGATTTGCACCTCACAACATTTAAAAACGACCTGAACAGAATCCTCAACCTTGTCTGCCTTATTAAGCTGCACCAAAATTGCATGAGAGATTTTATACTAGAAAATAGCATCCGTTCACCTTCAGACATGGTACTTATTGAGATTAATAATGCTTACAAGATATCCTGTAAATCATATAATGATGGCCAGTTATAGTGATAGGGAAGTAGTGCAAAGTAGCTGGTTGGGATTTTATACTAGAGAATAGCATCCGTTCACCTTCAGATGTGGTACTTATTAAAATTAATAATGTTTACAAGATATCATGTGGATCATATAATGAATGGTAGTTAAAGTGATGGAGGATAGCAGTGAAACTAGTTGGTTAAGATTTTGAACTGGAAACCACCAGGCGATGACAAGCAAACACCAACTTTCCCACTACCAGTCGAGTTGGGAATCAACCCAAGACCTGAATTGTGAGGAACTGGGTGGGCTACCCACTACTCCCATTTGGCCATGCCCACCCCATCGAGACATAGCAATAACTACAATAAAAGCTTCGCTGAAAAACAGTGGCAAGATTTATTATTATTATTATTAGTATGTGGTTCAAACTCTGGACTTTATGTGGGAAAGTTGGTTGTTGCTTATCGATGGTTGGCAGTTAACAGTACAGAAGCTTGGCCAACTGTATATGTATTGGTTTCCTCTACCCACAAAAATACCCGTCGTGACATAACCTGTACAGTGTTGAAAGTGATGTAAAACCCTAAATAAACAAATATTATTATTATTATTATTATTATTATTACAGAGTCTTGGGAAAGACTAGAGCTAATCAAAACACAGCATTGCCATCTGCTGAAAAGCACCGAGTCCTTCCACCCTGTTGCATTGAATCTATTGTCTTTGATGAAGCATGCTCTTTATTTTGTTCTCCTTTCAACTTTTGTATTCTGTTATTGTTTGACATCGTTACACTCACCTGACGTTGTATAGTAGTATTTAATTTGTTGCTCCTAAAGGGCAAAAATACACCTAATTAACTACATTCTGGCCCTTTAGAACAATTATTCATTTTTTCCCCTACTTGTTTGTAGTGGCAACAGAAATGTCATAAGCATCAGAAAATCCGAAAAAGTCAGCTATGTTTTGTTAATTTTGTGTGTTTTTGTGTTTGATTTTCTGAGTAGAAATGGGTTTTTGTTATTGCATGTTTAGTTTTAGTTACTTTACAGCATTTTTCTTTGAGCTTTGTTTCAGGTTAGTTCTTTGCTGTGGCATTTCACTATCAATCTTGTGTAATGAATAGAAATATAATGGAATGTTTTGGCACATGACTTTGAAGCCAGAAATTGAACAAATCAGATAACCAGTTTCAGGCAGATTTATAACTGATTTCATGACATCAACTTTCAGTCTCCAGTTGTATTTTACATTTATTGCAATTATCGCCCGTCAACCTTGTGCAAAGCGAAATGACCTGAGATCAGCCTTTAGGTAAACACTTTTTGGATTGTTTAATCCGTATACTCTGTCGAATAAAGTATATTCAGTAGTTTTCCCCATTTTTTTAAATTTTTAAATGTGATAGCAAAATTAAATGAGGTAGGTGAGTCAGCTATAATTAAATGAATTATACGTTAGCTCTGGTTCCTGTACCACTACTGTATTCTCATGCAAAAAGGGTCCAGTTGGCGACTATTTTTCGCAGCCGGTGTTTTATTTGCATAAAGAAACAAAATCGAAAACTTAAATATACTATACTCTTGGTCACGTGAAATAATACACACTTTGCTATTATACTCCCTTTTACTGTTGCATAATAATTCAATAAAATTTATCTGAAAAAAAAATTACGTAAACTAAAATAGATATAAAAACTTTTAGGGTCCAGTCGGCCACTATTTTTCACAGCAAGTGTTTTTAGTTGCATAAAGTAACAAAACAGCATCAGAGATGCCCGTACCCCACAGCCTTGGGGAATAGCTTTCAACACCATGAGATATAGAAGTAGAGAAACAGTACAAAGATCAGGATACTTTTAGAGCGCTGTCAGTTATATAAAGCTCCAAATCATGTTTAAGTAGATAAAATAACATCTGTGAGAAAGAAAATGTATGTAAATATAAGGTATTAAAACAATACAATCCAATAACAAGATGACAACATTAATCAGTAAACTAAAAATATGAAGCTGTAAAATTTATTAATTGGAGAATAGCTGTCAATGGAAATAGCACAATTATGTGAAAGTGGATATAATAATCAGTTACAGCAATCCACATCATTGTCATAAGAAAAAGATGTCTCAAATATGGCAGGTGAACACATATCAGCAGAGCAAAAAGGCCACATCATGATGCACACCTACACCCCCTAACCAATATCCCTTCCAAGTGCCAACCTTCTACACCTTATGGGATCCAAGAAATAGCCCAGACAAGATTTTAAAACTCATGGTCACTATGACAAGGTCAAAGGTCAAATTAAGGTCAGACCATGATGTTGTACACCTACAACCCCTAACCAATATACCAAGTATCCACTTCCTACACCTTACGGTTTCCAAAATATAGCACAGAGAAGTTTTCATAGATTAAAGTCACAACATGACGTTGCACACCTACACCCCCTAACCAATGTCCCTACCAAGTAACAACTTCTTACACCTTATGGTTTCCAAGATATAGCCCAGAAAAAAATTATTGGTCAAGGTCACTACTGCAAGGTCAAAGGTCAAATCAAGGTCACACCATGATGCTGCACACCTACACCCCCTAACTAATGTCCCAACCAAGTATCAACTTCCTACACCTTATATTTTCCGAGATATAGCCCAGACAAGGTTTTATAGGTCAAGGTCACTGCGGCAAGGTCAAAGGTCAAATCAAGGTCAGACCATGACGTTGCACACCTCCACCCCCTTACCAATGTCCTTACCAAGTGTCAGCTTCCTACACCTTATGGTTTCTGAGATATAGCCCAGACAAAATTTTATAGGTCAAGGTTACTACAGCAAAGTCAAAGGTCAAATCAAGGTCAGACCATGATGTTGCACACCTACACCCCCTAACCAATGTCCCTACGAAGTATCAACTTCCTACACCTTACGGTTTTCAAGATATAGCCTGGACAAGATTTTATAGGTCAAGGTCTCTACGGCAAGGTAAAAGGTCAAATCAAGGTAAGACCATAACGTTGCACACCTACACCCCTAGCCAATGTCCCTACCAAGTATCAATTCCTATATCTTACATTTTCCGAGATATAGCCCGGACAAGATTTTATATGTCAAGGTCACTACGGCAAGGTCAAAGGTCAGATCCAGGTCAGACCATGACGCTGCACACCTACACCTCCTACCCAATGTCCCTACCAAGTATCAACTCTTACACCTTACGGTTTCTGAGATACAGCCCAGATAAACTTTTTCCCGCCACCCGCCCACCTGCCCATCCAGACACCATGGGTGAAAACAATACCCCGACAGGCCTATACTCTTGGTCACATTATATGATACACACTTTGATATTATGCTCCCTTTTACTTTATAAAGTTATTGCATAATAATTTAATAAAATTTATCTGAAAAAGAGAGTGTTACAACATTTACGTAAACTTATATAACGACAGTCAGATATGCAATTCATTTAAGGAGAGGGGGTCAGCAAATAAAAGAGGATACCAATAGGGATATCCTTGCTTCAGTGGGTGTGACCTTACATACCCAACAGAAGAACCCAGTGGGTCCAGCGAGCATTAAGTGTTCTTTTAATTTTAAAGCTGAAATCCTAATGTCTCTACTGTTTAACTGCCTCAGAAGTTACATATCATTTTAAACAATCCCAAACAATTAGACCCAACCAATTCCACTAGATTTTTGGGTTGACCAAATGAGCACATAAAATATATCACGGAGGAGGCTTAACCAACCCTACTTGATTAATAACATGACTAGTTGAGCACATGCTTTATTTCAGAGAATAGACCTAATCCAACCTCACTCTATAAGATGACCTAGTGAGTAGTGGGCAGATAATCTATTTTAGGGGAGAGCCCCAACCAGCTCCACCCCAGTTATAAGACGAACCAGTTAGCACATTCGGGAGCAGTGTTCAGGCATTGCTCCAGTCAGTCCTTCTCCAACAAAAATTTTTAACTTCAATCTTGGGATACCAGTCTACTTACATAACAAAATTTTTGGGTCACCAAGGGTCTCATTCTTCTAAAGCAGGGAGACTTTCAAACCTATTGGCTAAGAGGTTTGTTTCCTGGCATTTCCCACCAAAATTCGGGGAACACATCATTATTGAATTAGAATCTGAGGACTCTAGATGGACTTTTTGCTATTCTGAGGGCCTTCAGATTCGATCAGATTTACAAGCAGATTTTATACTTTACATTTTAGTTTATTTTAATGTGATTACGTGATGGAACTGGACTATATATACTGAATGAAGATTATTTGTGACATTGACTGCTGCTGAGGAAGTGATTTGCTGAGCGCCATCACTTTGCTCTCGTTTGACAACCTCAGGCTTGATTTCCATTGCCCCTGGGGGGCGGTTAAGGGACGGTCTAACCTATTTACTTTGTGTTTTGGTCATTTTACCAATTGGTTGAGAATTGCTATCGAATATATGAAATCAAGCTTTGAAACCGTCATTCAAGAGCACTGAGAAGGGTGTGCTTCTTGTGTATTTTCAGTAATTATCGAACAGTGACTTATAAATATTAAATCATGGGAAAACAGGGAAAAAATTGTTGGAAATGTGCAGAAAAACATTATCCACCAATCGGAAGGAACTGTGTCAGAACTGAAATTTTGAACAGTACAGCAACAAGTGGTAGTGGTGTGGGGTCGGGGGTAGCTGGACCTGAGGCAGAGAAGGACTCTAACGTTATTTCCAGTGCCCCCAAGACACTACAAGCTAGCAGTGTGTCTGGACCGTCAGATGAGATCCAGAAGCAGATTTTAGAGCAACTGCAGTGTGTCAACCAGCGCCTAGACGTCGTGGAAGGAAGGATCGAGACAAGGACTCATCACCCCAAAAGCCAGCACTCTGGATTCAACACCAGGAAGTTAAGTAGTCCTTTGCATAGAACTGTTAAAAATGTTTTGTCTGATACTGAATCGTCAGAGGACGAATCTATACCAAGTTTAAGGTGTATGAGGAAATCAGAGAAAATGCAAAGAGATATAGACACTAGAATCAGGGAACTTGAACGACAAAGTAAAGCTACAGGTACTGGAACAAAAATTAAGTCCAAACGTGGGGGAAATATTGATGTCTTGGTAAAAAATAAGGTGGCGTGGCCACATGAGGCGATCTTAGGTGGGGTAAACAGGACTAGGCTTTCGTATGATCAATTAAGCATGTCACAATGGGTTCAGGGCTTTTGCAAGAACATGTTGGATGAACCTGATAAAAAAATTAGGGAAAATATGATTCAGTACATGGGGGAGCTTTTTGAAGATGCGACTGATTTTTCGTGGCAAGGGGCCAAGGCTGCGTATGCCGTCTTACTGTGTGAATTTGAGAGGGGAACTGTAAATTGGGAAAACACAGCAAGAATCGACAGGATTCGCAGGGCACATGCCCAAAAACATGTAAATGTATCCAGAACATGGGGAAAAATGAAAAAAATGTAAAGCCATGGTATTGTAAACAGTTTCAGGTGGGGACGTGTTCTTTTGCGAAAGATCACGAGGTTAATGGCAAAACTCACAAACACATATGTTCTTTTTGTATAGGCCAGGGAAGATTTTTAGGACATGCAGAGAAAGACTGCATTTTTAGCAAACGTCATAATCAAAAAAACGAATAAGTGGCTGTCCTTCTATCTACAAAAAGGGGGGCAGCATGTGTGTTCAGAAGCAAAACTTTGCTGTAAAGTGTAATAATGAAAGTAATAACATGTCAAGAAATGTCAATGATGCAAGTCATGTCGTAGCAGAGGTCATATCGGGTCAAGGTCAAAGTCGACCGACTAAACGTATTAACAATGCTGCAAGCATACCAAATGAATCTAGCTATGGCAAGCAAAATCTCCACCAGATTGAGGTTACCTCGGGACAAGGGCGTTTTTATAATAAAAAACAAACCCCTACCCAAATTGAAAGCCTTTTGGTTCGTCCCCTAAGCCATAGCATAAAGATTTTCAGGGCCAATGCACAAAGTCGTATTGCTAGGTCATATGCAGGTGTGGTTAAAGGCGTAGCTAAAAATCACACCAAATAACACCAAATATTGCAAAGGGGGAGTTTTCTGGTCATCAAATAATGGTGTGGCAGTCCCATCAATGGAACCCGTCACCAGATCTAGGGTCACCTCAATACAATGCAATACTATCACAGAAGATAGCAAACAGTCCTCTATACATGAACAAAACAGTAGCAGAGTCAGTGAAGTCAAACAAGCGAATGCAAAACTCTCACTCGATGAACAGGTGTCAAGTGTGGGGGGTAATGGAAATATTGGCAAAAATAATGGTCGTATTCACAAGAAAATCGACACTGATAAATCTCCATTGACTGGCCAGGCATTGTTGTTTGATATTCGTAATACTGAAGGTGACAAATTTGTCAACTCCAAATTTGTGGCCCCTGTGGAGTGCAAAGCTTATGATCATTGGAGAACACAATCTGATGTTAACTTCGGATTCATTCCACTTACGGATCCGGTTTTACCGACCACTGACATGGTATCTGATGTCAGATTCTCAGACCCCATTAAATTGCATGAGGAAGTTAAGAAATATAACCTGCCTAATTACTTGGGGGCACGTATTCCGGTGAACTCACAGATGAATATTCAGGCGTGGAAGGCTCTGTTGGGGACATACTGGGATCAGCAATTGCTCCAGTGCTTAGAGTTTGGTTTTCCTCTGGGTTTTAACAGGCTCTGCCCATTAAAACATGACAAAGTTAACCATAAATCGGCAGTAGACTTTCCTCAGGATGTAGAAAAATATATTCAGGAAGAAAGATCATACGGGGCCATTATTGGGCCGTTTCAAGAAGCCCCCATTCAGAGTTTGCACTATTCCCCTTTCATGACTCGCCATAAACCAAATTCGGATACAAGAAGAGTAATTTTGGACCTTAGCTGGCCCAGGGGGGAGTCTGTAAATGCTGGGGTGGAGAAAGATGGCTATCTTGGCTCTGATTTTAAACTCACGTTCCCAGGGGCCACGGTGGCAGAGTGGTAACACTCTCGCCTCCCACCTCTGAGGCCGGGGTTCGATCCCCGCACAGGCTCAAGTGGGAAAGCTGGTAGTTGCTTGCCGTTGGTCGGCAGTTTACAGTACACAACCCTAGCGAACTCTATGTACTGGTTTCCTCTGCCCTTCCAACTATCCGTCATGATATGACCTGTACAGTGTTGAAAGCGACGTAAAACCCCAAATAAATAAACTCACGTTCCCAAGTATTGATGATCTGAACAAAGAATTGGTAAAAATTGGGAAAGGGGCTCATATTTTTAAAGTCGACGTTAGTAGAGCCTTTAGGCACCTGAATGTGGACCCTGGGGACTTTGATCTCTTGGGTTTGAACTGGGAAGGAACGTATATAGACACAAGAATTCCGTTTGGAAGTCGCCATGGCAGCCAATTTATGCAGCGAACCAGCGACGCCGTGCGTCACATCATGCGTCAACGTGACGTAAACGTCATTAATTACATAGATGATTTCCTTGGATACGGCACGCCTGACGTTGCGCGGCGCTCTTATGACGCATTACTTGACGTTATGGCACAATTAGGTATCACTATCAGTAGCAAAAAGTTGGTGGCCCCTACAACTCAAGCAATTTGCTTAGGCATACTTATAGACACAGTCCAAGGTACTGTAGCAATCCCATCTGAAAAATTGCAGGACATAAAAATCATGGTCAAGGACTGGATTGGCAGAAAATTTTGCACAAAACGTCAGCTACAGTCGTTGTTGGGCACATTGCTCTACATTCACAAATATGTGAAGCCAGCAAGGTGTTTTCTCAATAGGATGCTGGAAACGTTATGCAACGCAAGCAACCCAGTAAAAATTTTCCTGTCAGATGATTTTCACAGGGATTTGGGTTGGTTTGATCAATTTTTGCAAAAATACAATGGCATTTCTATGTATGCCCATCAGGTCCCTAAGTACACATTGGAACTTGACGCTTGTCTCACAGGTTTGGGGGGCAGGTGGGGAAATTTTGTGTACCATCTCCCCCTAGTAAGGGGCTTCAGAAACCTAGATATTGTACACCTAGAAATGGTCAACATTGTCTTAGCTTTGCGACTCTTTGCCCAATATTGGGCAGGCAAGGGCATTCTGGTCAAATGCGACAATGACGCCGTCGTCAAAGTTTTATCTGCAGGGAAAGCCAGAGACCCCTACCTAGGGGCATGTGCACGTAATGTGTGGTACATGGCTGCATTAGCAGACATTGATTTGCAATATGTCCATGTCTTGGGTAAAAATAATGTAGTTGCTGATCTGTTGTCAAGATGGCAGTACAGCCTAGAAAATGTGTCTCAGCTACAAGCTTTGATTGGAAATCCTGTGTGGTTGCCTGCATCAGTAGAAATGTTAGAAATAGATAACACATTGTAAATTTTTTCAGTAAATGTATGCTTATAGGGTATAAAGTAGCACTGGCTACAGATACTATGCTTTGTATTTCCAGATAATGGGGTTCTGGCAGAATATTCGAGAAGGGCTGCTCAGAGGACAAAGTTGGCCTTCAGACCAAGAACTGTCAAATGTTATAGCATGTTGTTCAGATCTTTTGTAGCTTTTGCTATATGTGCAAAAATAAAGCTTTATTCATTGTCACTGTCAGAAGCTCTGTCGTATTTGGAATTTTTGGTAGATAACGGCGTATCTACTCATATGATTAGTAATCACATCTCTGCCATTAGGGCCATGTATGTCTTGTATGACCTCCCATATGAAATGTGGGATCATCCAAAAATCAAATATTTTGTGAGATCTGCAAAGTTGTCTCGGCCTATAGCATTGCCTAAAAGAAACATAATTGACCTCAACACTCTTAAAACCATCATAGCAATCACTCAAAAATTCGCAAATCCAAAGGTTTACAAAGCAGTATTCCTCACGGCATTTTTTGGGTTTTTTCGCTTGTCCAACATTGCCCCCCATGCTATTTCAGAATTCGATAGTACCAGGCATTTCACTGGGGGGATATATTTTTCAAGAGCAAGGAAGTTCAGCTAAAATGGTCCAAAACAATTCAGTACAGAAATGAGTACAGACTGATCTCGCTGCCTAAGTTGGGAGCTTCCACTATCTGCCCCTACAGGGCGTTGAAAGAGCTTATAGCCCTATACAACCCGGGAAATAATTCTCCATTATTCCAAATTAGGGCGGCAAAGGGCTGGCAGGTACTTACAGATTCTAGGGTCAGGAAAATGATAAAGAAAATTAACCAGGAAATGCAATTGCCATCAAATTTTTATACTTTCCACTCTTTCAGGTGCTCAGGTGCCTCACTGGCATATGAAATAGATATTCCACTCAAAGAAATCAAAGATCATGGCACCTGGGCGTCTGATTGTGTTTGGAAGTATATACATCCGGAGGTGACTGCTGGTCGGCAGGTTTCATGTCACTTTAGAAAATGTTTTTATAATGCTTGATATGTTGTCCCTACCCCTACTGTGGTTTGGGTTTGGGGTGTTTTTTGTATATGATGCATAATGATTCAAATATCATTTTTAACAGTACAGTTTAGATTTAGGTATTGTCATGACAATGCCAATTATAACTTGCAGAGATAGTAAATGTTAAAAGTACAGTTGTAGGTGACTTCTCAAGGTCAGTAAATCATTTTCAAAGTTAAGCAGTCATATGACCTCTCAAGGTCAACATTCATCGTATCTCAGCTGACCACAAGGTCACGTGCATGGCCTCTGAACTGGGTCATGCATGAGGTTAACTCTTAATTTGACCCTAGGGGTCGAGTCATGACCTTTGCAAGGTCAATTCAGTTTTAACTATATTCTAGTCAGTAACTTTTTACTCTAAGTCAGGTTTTAAACAGCATTAATGTTAAATCTGGTGCAATAGATGTTATGTGTATTCAGAGTTGTATATATTTATTAGTTAGATTGTGTACTGCATTTATATGAAATTAATGAATGTGTATAAATAAAATTTTTAATCCTCTGTGTTTCTTGGTTGGAGTTGGGGACTGAAGCTATTTCAGGGTAGAGACCAAACTAGACCCACCAGAGTTATAAGTAGAATCTGAGTGTACAAAAATCAATATCAGGGAAAAACCCAGCCAACGCCCATTCGATAAGAAGACCCAAAGAGCACATCATCTGATTGGTTGTGTGTACTTAATCATCTTCTTACTAGGGTGGGGGTAGTTGGGTCTCTTCCGTGAAAGACAGTTTGTACACACAGAATTATTGTATGAACCAGTTAATTTGGTTATATATACCTTCTAAGACAGGTGTTTTAATGACTTAGATCTTGTAAACTGGGGAGCAGTAATGATTGATAAAGGTCAAAGTATTTTCATTTTTTACTGCCTTAGACGTTTATTTCTTAACCAATCCATTTCACATTTTACAAATCAATCAAAATTTTGATGATAAAATAATGAATGAAGAAACCGACTCAGTGGGCTCATAATGTCTTGATTTTCTTTTCTTTTATATGTTGAACACACTTTTAGAGTGTATTGTAGTTCAGATAAATTAGTAGACTTGTCACCTGTCCACAAAACATACTATCGAATCTTGTCACAATACTGGACACTGTTTCTTGACTCTTGGATCTTGACCAACTAGTAGGTCCTCAGTGGCCTAGTGGTTAGCAAGTTTGGTATCTAATCATAGGCTGTCACCTCTGTGGGTTCGAGTCCCACAAGTGGCAATTCTGAGGACCTGTCCCAATATGACCCTGGCTGTTGAACGGGACGTAAAACCCCAACTTTGACCTTTGATCTTGACCAACTAGTATGCACTGGTTCCTTCACCTGTAAACTGTTGCAACATGACCTTGACTGTTCAACGCGACATCAAACAACAAATCTAAATCAAGCCAGCAAAGTTCTGGTTTTAGAGGGCTTCATAATAGTTTTTGAATGGTTTACGTCAGGATTCAGAAAGGTCTAATATTGTGCATTTTACAACCATTTTGCATATTACAGTGCAAAATTCTAAAACATTTGAGACTTTCTCTTTTCAATATTATTTTAACGGTTTCATCACATTTTTCATCGCATTTGCTAAGTGCATGTATATGCTATTAAATTGTCCGGATTTTTGCCACGTTGTTTCAATGCTGTTTCAAGACGACACAAGGCAAGAATATGATCTGTTTATTGGGTTTAACACTCACTGTGCTGTGTGTTAGTATCTGGATTTCATATATTGATGTGCACTCACAGAATACTAGCATCTGGGTCTCAGACTGTTGAACGTGACAAATAAAGGATAATACTTATTATTAATTCATCAACAAATAACTAATTACCATAAATATAATAATTCCAGGTACCCTCTTAATCTGTCATACGACATACAATCTTGAGGAAAAGAGAAAGTACCCAAAGAAAATGAGAATTTATTAATTTATTTGGGGTTTAACATCGCTTTCAACACATTGTATAGGTAATATCACAATGGGTAAGTTTATGGCAGAGGAAACCAGTACATACAGTTGGTATCGCAGAGGTGAGAGGGGATAGTTACCACTCTGCCACCATGGCCCCCAAGAAAATGAGAAAGTATCTTGAAATATTTACTTTTTGTTTAAGGTAACCCAAAGTTATACTAGCTGTACTTTGAAGAGTAGTTTAAAGGGTAGATTCTAGTACATACAGCTGGTCAGGATATTGTACTGTAAACTGACCGCATACAACAAGCAACTACCAGCTTTGGGGTCAGGCTGGGAATTCCAGCCCTGACCTCATAGCTGAGAGGCGAGTGTGCTGAAAAAATGACACTATGGCTCCTAGATTGATATTTTCTACAGGAAATGAGAAAGTATCCTGAGAGAATGAGACAGCATATTGAGGAAAATGGGAAAGGAGACAGTATCTTTAGATAATGAGATCGTATATTGACAGAACAAGATAATTTCTTATTGTGGTGTTGACTTATTATCTTAAGACACAATATATTATTTGGTGATAAGATGTGTAAAAGTATAGCCCTTCCTCCATCACTTCTTGAACGCATTAGTGCTGAAGTAAAAAATAATAATAAAATTTGGTTTATATTCGAAATTTCTAGCAACTTTAAATCACGATTTGCATTAATTTGATTCATACCAAGGCAAAACTTTGATGCATATTCATGATTATAAATAGATTACCACCTTTTAAATCTTACAAACCATTAAAATTTGCTTTAGTTATTTGAATAAGAATAACAGTGTTAGAGTGATATTGTAATTGCAAATAAAAAAAACCCCAAATAAACAAACATATAACTTAATATTTATTCAATTTGAAAACACACCTTATCACATCAAAATATCCTGTGCACATAAATTGGGCAACATCACTTTACAGCTGGCAATCTGTAACACAATCTCATCAGAAGTTCAACTTTTTTTTTTCTTTTAAGGGTAGTCACTGATGTAGCTGCTTTTTACAGCCCAATGGCTTTACATCACCTGCAGCTGAAAGTACACCAAGTGACAGCATGTCACCTTTTATAAGCCCTCATATGTATAGAGTAATGAAGTTACTGCTACGTTCAGGCAGCAAAGCTGCACTAACGTGATACTTCTGCAGAAGACTTGTGTGATAAGCTGTCTCCACCCATACATAAGAGCAATCCCTATATATGATACAGTGTCATCTGCATACAGTAATATATTACAATTTACTTCTAGAGTGTTTATTGGTTCTCTTTATTGAACATAAAAAAATGTGTGGTTTCTGACAGAGTGGGCATTTTATGTCCCTTTCAACAGCAAGTGTCATATTAGAACAGGTCCTCAACATCAGCCACTTGTGGGAGTAGAGCTCGGAGGCAACTGCCTGTGATCAGATGTTAAACTTGCTAACCAACCACTAGGCCACCGAGGATCTGGCTTCTGTCTGAATCAATCACGTCATACCAATATGTATTTTTTGAGATAATTTACTTAAGATTTGTTACCATTTCTTTTGGTTTCGCTGAATCTTAGAAGTGCGGAGTTTAAATGCCACTAATGAATCGATCATATTAGATGACTTATCCATGAAGTTATGAGCATGTTTACGTTTTCCATAACAAATCTTTTTTTTGTTTTTAACTTAAATCATTTTAAAAATATAACATTTAAAGGCTAGGTGTATTTATTTATTTATTTGAGTTTTAACGTCGCTTTCAACACATTGTATAGGTCATATCACAATGGGTAGTTTTATGGGCAGAGGAAACCAGTACATACAGTTGGTCAAGGTTCTGTACTATAAACTGCCGACCAATGGCAAGCAACTACCAGCTTTCCCACTTGAGATCGGGCCAGGAATCAAATTCCGATCTCACAGGTGGGAGGCGAGAGTGTTATCACTTTGCTACCGTTAAAGGACAGGTGTAAATTTCAGACATAAAACAATGACTCTGCTACAGATAGATAGCAAGATCACACTATTTTTTTTTTTAATTATTTTATTGTAACAAGAAAACATATACAGTACACAACCCACAGGTACAATAGAACTTGTATATACAAACACAATACTAGACATACACATCACATTAGACATACACAAAGTGGTGGGGGAAAAAAAATCATACTATTCATATCAGACAACAATTCAGTAGTTGTGTGCCAGCCCTGAGTAAACCATCAAATATTTTTTGGAAGGATTGTTATTCATAAGCTCATAAAAATTTAATTTTTCATTATTTTTTTCAATTCTGTGCAAGATTTTTAAATTTTCTTTTAATATATACATAAATTCAATGAATATAAGTTCTTTGTTTTGGTTTCTCTTATTATTTATGAATTTTTTTGCCAAGATAATGACATAGTTCAAGACTTCTAGCAGAGGGTCCCCAATTAAGGGTAATCCAAATAGAATTTCACAAACAGTAAAATGGAATTTAACCTTTACTTGCTTGTATAGCCACTCTTCCAGATTTTTCCAGAAAAATTTGCAAGCATTACATTCATATAAGTGGTGACCTACTGTATCCACACTTGTGCAATAAATACACTGTGATGACTCTTTAATACCCCATTTATGAAGATTATAATTGCAATTAATTATTCTGTTCAAAATTTTGTATTGAAAACTTTGCAGATGTGCTTCTCTGAGGACTTTATAGGGAAGAATAAATGTATCAGTCCAATTAAATTTTTCAAGAAATGGGTAAATTTCAATCCATGTATTGATTGATGTTGGTGGCTTAATAATTTTTTTAAGCAAACTTTCATATATTAACTTTGAATTAGTTTTACTAAGGGGAGTCCATTTACTGTCCACTTTAATGTTAATTTCATCTGTACCATGTCCTTCTTTAGGGATTTGGACTGGTCTCAATTTCTTCTTCCATACTTGTGGTATAGAGCTTACAACAGAATTATAAAACATTTCACTTAAATGTGTTTCAAGTTTCTGATTTAACTGAGATCTTTTCAAAATATTTCCCTCACTGTCCAGTATATCTACTATTTTAATGTCATAGGAATATTTATTTGGAAGCTGATATAATGCAATAATCTTTTTACCTATTATAATTTCTCTGTTGTACAGAATGTATTCATTTAAGATCTCTGTAGTAGTTTCAGGTTTAACACAAAATACCTTTATCCAGCTTTCCAGGACTTGTCTATGAAAAGGAGAGAGACAGTTTTTTGCATATTCCAGATTAATTTTCTTGTTTAACATATTTCGATTTATCGACAACATTTTGTAAAATAATTTTTTCCAACTACCATTTTCATTTGAAACTAACCGTCTTATCCAACTACATTTAGCTGCTACATGCATACACATCTATCATTTTTAGTCCACCATCTTCTAGCTGTCCAATAATAGTTTCCTTCTTTATTTTTGGAGGTTTATTTCTCCAGAGAAAGTTAAAAAATTCCTTATTTATTTGATCAAGTATCTCGTTTGGTACATAAATAAGATTGAACAAAAATAAAATTTGAGGCAATACCAGCGCTTTTATAATTGTTATTCTCCCTTTTAGTGACAACGTCCTCGAGTTCCAAGTGAAAAGTATTTTTTTTATATTCTCTATTCTTTTATTAAAGTTAAGAGTTACCATTTCTTTTGGATTTTTTGAAAACCATATACCTAAGGTTTTAAATGGACCAATTTTAATATTAATCTTTGATAAAGAGCTTGGAACTACAATGTGTTTGGAACTATTGCTACCAATGGGGATTATTTCTGTTTTGTCAAGATTAATTTGTAACCCGGAGTATTTTCCAAAGTATTCAAATTCCCTAATAGCTAGTTCAACTGATTTCATATCCTTTAGTATGAGACTTGTGTCATCTGCTAACAATTTAATTTTAAATATACTTCCATTGACAGTAAGCCCTTTAATATTGTTATTATCTCTTAAACTTATTGCAATTATTTCAGCTACTATAAGAAATAGAAGGGCTGAAATTGGGCAGCCTTGTCTAATACCTCTT
The DNA here is from genome assembly GCA_964017235.1 of Sabellastarte sp. h YS-2021. NCBI lineage: Eukaryota > Metazoa > Annelida > Polychaeta > Sabellida > Sabellidae > Sabellastarte > Sabellastarte sp. h YS-2021. Next base: position 75,119,780 of record OZ024929.1, on the reverse strand, counting down.
GTCAGGTTAAAATAACCAGAATAAAAACCATTGTTTCCTACACATGAAGATATGTCAGTGTATAGTATTTTGATCCATCTCATAAACATGTTACCAAAATTAAATTTTTCTAAGGTTTTAAAGAGAAACTCCCACTCTATTGAGTCAAAGGCTTTTCTAAAGTCGACTAGCACAATATATCCTGGAATTTTATTTTTACTGGTATAGGTCATAATGTCCTCCAGTGTTCTTGTATTCTCACCTATATATCTACCAGGTATGTACCCAACTTGGTCAGAGTTAATGATGTTAGGTAACACTTTTTGTAACCGTATTGCTAAGCATTTAGTCAAAATTTTATAATCCGTTTGCAAGAGACTAACTGATATCGAAGGTCTTTCCCAACCTTTGGAATAAGGTTGAGAACCCCTCTTCTCTGTTCTTGGCTTAGTATTCTGTTTTCAAAAGAATACTTAAAGCTTTGAAATGGTAGGTCTTTAAGATCAGTCCAGAAAAATTTGTACTAAAACCATCAGATCCAGGTGACTTATTATTTTTTAGAATTTTTAGTGCTTTAGTGCATTCTTCTATTGTTAATGGTTTATCACATAATGCCTTATCTAACTCATTAAGCTGTGGAATATCTAATTTATTAAGCAAGTTTTCTATACCTTTTTTTTTGAGTTCCTAGTGCTACTTGTGTATAGGGTTTTGTAAAATAGCTTTTCCTCTTCAATTATATCTTTTAAGTTTGTGAGTTCTCTATTGTCCCCTGATATCAATTTCTTTATATATTTATTATTGTAATTTCTTTTTTCTAGATTTAAGAAAAACTTAGAATTTTTTTTCACCCTCTTCAACCCACTTTGCTTTCGATCTTAATATTATTGCCTCAGTTTTCTTTTTAATTAAGGATTCCCATTCTTGCTTACACTGAAGGTAGTTTACATATGTATTGTCATCCGGGTTGTTTGACAAGTTTTTCTCCAGAAGGTTTAATCTATTGGACAATTCTATTTCTTGTTTTCTCATTTGCTTTGCTTTTTTTGTAGAATAAATTATGGTTTGACTTCTAATTTTACATTTTACATAGTCCCAAAGTGTATTTTTGTTTTCAAAATTCACGTTATCCTTTATGTTACCAATTGTGTCTTTTATTAACTGTACATAAATTGGGTCAGTTAGAAGATCATTATTGAATTTCCACAGCCCTTTTCCCCTTTTGTGGCTTTCCATTAGTTCAAGTTCCAGAGATATAATACTGTGGTCAGAGCTTTTGCCCGGTGCAATTTTAACACATTTTACATGGTATTCAAGCTGAACAGAAATTAGCCAAAGATCGAGCCTAGACTGCACAAGTCCAAGCTTTGTTCTTTGTCTTCTTGTAAATCCGGGAATATTTTCATGCCTTATCCTCCAAATGTCTGTGAGCAACATTTCCTGGCAAAAGCCTTGTAATAATTGACTGTATTCCGATTGTTGCTCTGATGTACCTCCTTTTTTGTCAATAGAAACATTCAGATATGTGTTAAAGTCACCCCCAATTATTATTGCGTTACCAGAGTATGTGTCTAGTAGGTTTTGAAGATTCTTCAGAAATAGTAACTGTTCCTGGGGCTTATCTTTGGTAGGAGCATAGACATTAACTATTATAAAACATTGACTTTCTATTTTACACTCAATCATTAATATATGTCCATGCAAGTCTCTTTGAATTGATGTTATTTCGAAGTTAGTATCGATATCTTTAGGCAGAAGGATTGCTACCCCTCGACTGTTAGCTGGACCATGCGAATAGAGTATGTCCCCATCCCAGTCTTTCTTCCAAATTTGTTCATCATTAGTTGAAGAGTGAGTTTCTTGCAAAAGTATAATGCCACGATGGGAAGACTTTAGCCATGCAAAAATTTGACTTCGTTTATTCTTTTCACGTAGGCCTCTGCAATTAAAGGATTTAAAATTTAATATTTGAAAATTTTTTTCCATGATCTGGTGATAAAGTGAATATTGTATTTAATACACTATGTGGTGTCCTTCCAAAAATGTTAACAGAATAAGTATAGGTGTATAACTGAGCTGATTTTCCCCTGGACTGACACAAGCCTTTGAGTCTATTAAAATTATTAAACATCCTTGACACATGAACATATAACACATTAATTTTGTATATCACATGTACACATAAACATATACCATTTAAGTATATAGACATTTTGTGTAATATACGCAGGTTAAGCAGTAGTACAATTTTAGCTTGTATTATATTCAACTTATATATACCTAGATGACTCATGTTCAAGAGATTCTTACCCATATGCAAGGATAAAAGTTTCTATTGTACAAAAAAAAGTGACAATAATATCTATTTGATAAAAATTGAACAGATGAACAATATCTAATGTTTCTTTACAGCTTACAGAAATTGTCTCCATAATCTTCCAAGTACAAATGCCTTTCAAAATACAAATTCCAACTAATTTTATATTTTGACAAAAGTTTTTCATCATTGAAATTCCAGTGAAATATTCAACTTTGACATGTAAATTTCAATTTATTTTTCAATGTTGACAAAAGTTTTACATATAAAAATTTCAGTGAAATATTCAACTTTGACAATTGATTAGTGACGTATAAGTTATTCTTACTGTCTTGGGGCCACTTGTTGATAATGTAAAACTGACAATAGCTTATGTGGTATTACCAGTCTAATACTATATATTGATTCCAGCAAATTCCATGAGATTGGAGCAACTTCTATGAAATTCTAGTTAATTCCATGAGATTGGAGCAAATTCAGTGACTTATATACAGATGTCTGTAGTATTCTAGGCATTAATATTTTGGAATGCAAATTTCAAATAAATTTTCGATTTTTGACCAAAACTTTTTGGTATTCAATTTTGAAAGGTGCATATTTTAATTTATTTCCTAAGATCAGATTTCTACAAATTTCAGTGAAATATTCATTCATAACACTCCCTAGTGACCCATGCGTTGTTCCTCAGTGTTATCTAACCTGTCATTTTTATTAAAAATATAATATGGAATTACTACATCCACCCAGTTTCCTGCCTTTTCTAGTTTGCAAGAAGTTTACAAACTGTAATAGCATTAATTACCACATTTTTAAAAATATTTTTAAGATACATCTTACTATGTGTGCATGCATGCTTTCCAGTATTATGTAGTTATTAATAGTTTTTATTATAAATATTGCTTCTAAACAAGGAAGTATATACAAATGTAGTGTTGAATTTCAGAATTTAGAGATACAACATCAGTATCTTGAGTGATCCTGTTAGACTTCACACAGACTGACACAGCATCAGTTCACTTGTATTACAATGTGACTTCAACCGCTACTAGAAATATGTTTATAGCCAATGATATACAATGATATTTGCTGATAATTGCAATTTCAGGATTGCCTATTACAGTCATTAATAAACGAAATTAATTACAAAATTATTTGAAAAATTGTACCTGGCAGAGAGTTACAAAAATAACAATTTTTACACTTTCGATAATACCAGTTAAATATATATATATATTTTTTTATTTATCACAGAAATAAACATGGGCTGTCTTCACTGCACAGAATTTGTTATCCACATAACACACTATTTCTTCTTTTTATGACATGGCCAACTTACCGATTCCCTCAATCAAGATAACTCAAAATACTTTATGGATTTTTTTTGTATATTTCTACTCAGAGTAATAGTAATATCTCCTAGCACTACAAAACTATTGCTCCATCCCGACTACAAAAGTACAGAGTTTCTATTAAACATCTGCTTCCATAAGAAAAGTTTTAAAATGTGGGTATTGTGAGAACAGTACTGATGAATGTGGGCCCCCGTTACTTTTTATGGAAGATGTTAAAGTTGGCTTTTGATGTATCATTCAATGGATATGTAGTAGATCTGGCAGCTGGAATACTGTAAATTATATGCACCTCTGCAATAATTACAAATGATAACTTGGCTCTGACCTCTGTGGGTGCAGGTTCAGTTCCAGCTTATGGTAGCAAATGGGATTTACTAATAGCCTGTATTGGGATATGACCTTAGTTATTACAGCCTGTATTGGGATATAACCTTAGTTATTACAGCCTGTGTTGGGATATGACCTTAGTTATTACAGCCTGTGTTGGGATATGACCTTAGTTATTACAGCCTGTATTGGGATATAACCTTAGTTATTACAGCCTGTGTTGGGATATGACCTTAGTTATTACAGCCTGTGTTGGGATATGACCTTAGTTATTACAGCCTGTATTGGGATATAACCTTAGTTATTACAGCCTGTATTGGGATATAACCTTAGTTATTACAGCCTGTATTGGGATATAACCTTAGTTATTACAGCCTGTATTGGGATATAACCTTAGTTATTACAGCCTGTATTGGGATATAACCTTAGTTATTACAGCCTGTATTGGGATATAACCTTAGTTAATATAAGGGGAAAAAACACAACGTTAAACTTATCTTTAAACATGGAATCTCTGAAAGTGTACAGTAATGCAACTAATACAAGTCATAAAATATATAACAATCTTACTGGCAATACATTGCGAGGATGTCCTGGATTAAAATTAACATGAAAAAGTTTACAAGAAGAACTTTTCACTTGGCATTAATTTTGGACAGTGAAAATATATTTCTGATACAAATTTCATCTGTATTAATTTCTTTAGTGGAGCATGGCCGTTAGTGAAATTTAATGTAATGAGGAAAAAAATTCAAAATTTCCAGTTGCACATGACAATCTTATTCTCAAAAACTCCAACATGCAAATGGTCTTTGTAATACAGCTGTGAAACATTAAGAAGGCAGAAAGGTGAAAAAACAGGACTGCAATTGGCTGAGAACAAATTATATGTGGTCTTTCCAGATGAATGACATCTCATTTTTATAAAAAAACTCACTAGTAGTCATCACAATGATTTCCTGATGAAGAAGTATTCAAACCATATTTTCATTTCATTATATAACTGGAGGATTACTCGTTATGCGGGCATTGTTATTGGTGGAGTTACTAGCTGACAATACATGTATTTCATATCCCACTTGTAAAATACACCAACTTTCCTCTATATTGTGTGTAGGTGCGTATGCACGTGCGTGATCATGTGTTGGGGTGTTCTTGCACGTGTGTATGGGGTATGGGGTGGGAGTGTGGGGCAGGTAACATGGAGGCATAACAAGTTCACCTTACACCTCTCCAGCCATTGGTTTAATTCCCAATCTGAAATAAAAACTATTGGTGTTTTTTTGTTTGGTGTTGTGGCATGGTTTTCAGTGCAGGACCACAGCTTCCCCCATCTCGTCAACTATCTACAATGACATGACCTATACAATATTTCTAAAAGATATGTTACACTCAAAAACGATCAAAAATCTTCATTTCTTATTGGGAAGGCTCACGTATTTCCATGTGCCACACATACCTAATTTCGAACCCAAAAGCCAAAGAAATTTCCTATTCGCAGCCACACGACCGTAATTATGTAATTCATGTTAAGCAGAGGTAAAACTCGTGGGACATATTCACAAAAGGGTTTTGTGAAACATGACCAAAAGCACAGTTCAAGTTTGGCATCTAAAGCTGTTTACCTGAGCTTATTTTTCAATTACCTTTGGCTTATCCCTTATGTAAATATCATGGAAATATCTTTAAATAATGCAATAAAAATAATATCCCAATGCTTTATTGCAGTTATTTATAAATTATCACAACGGTTATTTTAAAAAAAATAGTCCCATAGATACAGAAGAACCCATATTATCCGATCATATTGGGAGACAAAAGATTTTGGATAGATTACAGAACAGTTATAAAATAGAAGAGGTAGCTTAGCACAAAAACAGACAAATACGAGTTTGAGACAGTAGAAATGATAACCCAAAATTTCAACATGTTGAAAAAAAGAGGTTTTATTGTGTAACAGAAATATTCAAAGCACACAAATTCTTCATAATAATTAACAAGATATTGCACAGTCCCAGCACCAATGCATGCATCCCTTCGTACAGTAACTTTGGTGAAAACACGGTCCAGACAAAGAGATGGTATCTCTGTGTGGTGACGAGTACCACATACAGGGACATGGGGAGAGACCTAGTGAGTGATACAGTCAGTATGGCTTGAGATAACTGCCTCAGAAATCTGAAATATACAGAAGAGAATATTACTCTATTTTTGTAAACAGGGGCATTCATTAATCAGTTTTCAAAGTCTCTATAATTAAGTGAAATAAAATTCACTGATAAATAAGTGGATTAAATAAGCTTACCGAAAGTGTATTAGAAGTATAAATTGATTAAATTCTCTTCCAGCTAATATTTCCATTTATGTACATTTATATACTATACACATGCACATAAATGGAAATTTATGCATATAAATGAAAATATACTATATACCCATTCATACTTTAAAGATAAGGTACCCAATGTACCCACATTTCTATCCAAGTCTCCAACATCTAACACTGCACTATGCCATTATATAAACAGTAGGAACAGCTCACTTTCATGTCTGTGGTTAAACAAAAGTCAGCTTGGATATTTCAACTGTTTGTATCTCATAAGATGTTGTTCAGTTTTGTCCTACATAGTGGCCCATTCGATTTTGAATGAACAATGTTATTCTCTGTTGCCATTGTGATGTCACAATGTAAGAAAAATACGGAAAAATTCACCCACTTTCTTTCCTCATTTGGTATGTCCATTCAACTGGAGACATTCTAAAAACAGATTTGTCCAAGACATTCTAAAACAGAGCTGTTTTTCTGGAGATACTCTGAACAGATTTGTGAACAGAGCACCATATAGTGAATTTCCCCTTACCTTGAATTAATTTTCTTTACATCCACATCAGAATGGCCCCACTCCTCTATCATTTTATGACCAAGCACTGAGATCAGACTTATATACCACATGAGAGGACCGGCAAATGTAGCAAAGGCCAACAGTATTCCTATAACTGTGGGGTTGTAAGATTCTATTCCTACATAGCCTGCGGAGACATCAACTGAGGTGAGACTGTTGGAGTTTCCCTGCCAAAAGATAATGTTGTTCCTTTTAAATTCAGTTTTAAATAACAGGCTGAATTGCGGTATTCCCCTGCTAGAAATAAATTAAAGTAGTTCTGTCAATAATCAAAATACATATATGTAGACAGATGATATGTCAGTGCCTATTTTATATATGTAATTTATTTGCCTACCTTACAATGACCTTAGTTAATTTAATATATTTCTTTCTTTGTATGTACTATATATACATATGTTTTGAAAGATAATAACCTAAAATATTTTGTTGCATTGTAGAAATAAACTATAACTCAGATATCACCTGTTAAAATATTATACAGAGCAATTATATTAAGTACTTGTACAATGGCTGAAGGAGTTTGTACAATACTTATGCTTTTACAATTAGAGAGGAACTAAAGCAGTAAATTTAATTCCACAATTTACTAAAAACCTTTGAACTTGGCAATTGTAACAAATTTTATTGTAATTTAACTTTTTACAAGTTAAATACTTACCTTATCCTCACAAGTGCTTGTTTGGTTTTGTGGAGCAAAACGTATCGACCGACAAGAATTTTTTTAAGGAATATTCTTGTCACAAGAGGTGACCCCTTTGTCTGCGCATGTCCGCGCTTGCGCAGTAGTCGTTGTCGACAGACGAATGTCGAGAGTTCTTCATTGTATTTTTGGTCCCCAGAAAACAAATTATGCGGGGAGGTAGGGTGGGTTTATCCTTGTGAGGATAAGGTAAGTATTTAACTTGTAAAAAGTTAAATTACAATAAAATTTGTTACATTTTATTGCGTAAAATAGCCTTACCTTATCCTCACAAGTGCTTGAATACAACCATAACAGGTGGAGGGAATTTGTTTTGGCCACACTGTTAGATGATTGTCAGACAAGGGGTCACCAAATAAAGCACTTGATAAGAGGATAAGATAAGCTTCCATTCGCCACCTCTTAGGTTATATATATTACTTCTTCATCACAGATAAGTAATTTGCTAACCTCAACAAGAGATCCATGATGTGGTCGTCATTGTTGCTGCTGTTGCTGTTGTAGACAATTTTACAACAAATCATATAGCAGTATTAACCATCACCCGGTATTGGCCGGAGATGTCTGCATGACTCCCGAAACAAGATGTCATCATCTGACAATGAGAATATCTCCAAGCAGGCAAACTGAACTGCATGAACTGCAGATATGGGGCCATATGTAAGTCAGGAAAGACATATGTCAGTGACACAACACTTGTGTAACTGGAGAGAACATAACTATGTGAGTCATATCAATAACATGTAAAAATACACAAAAATTGACTACATGCCGAGGTGAATCCACAAGGCCCAATTTGTTCATGGACTGGTCATGGGATTGCCAAGCTACTTCTTCAAGTAGAATGTAGTAAAGAATTGTGGGTCTTCCAATAACAAGAGTTCCATATCTGCTCAGGTAAGACCCCACTCTTGAAAACTAAAGAGGCAGCCAAGTATGTAATATGTGCCTCAATGTATAGATTCTGGGAATCAGAATTAAAGGACTGGCAATCTAATCATGCATCCAGATTGATCCAGGAAGAGATACCAGAACTCAAGATATCTCCATCAAGCCTTCCTTAAAAGATATGAGCAAGAGATGCTTCACCTCCTTGAAGTACTTGTACTGTCTTGATAGTAACTAAGTACTGTAAGAGGGCAGAGTGTCACAACATCAGTCCAACGTCAGCTCAGGAAAGGTTTGTGAGCTGGAATGACCACTGGTTTGAGCCATCTGGAGCATCAGAAGCCAACTGGTTCTTGCTAAAAGGCAGGAGAAGGAGACTTTCCCTTTTCTCCAAGCAGTAGTCCTGTCCATGAAGGATGTAAGTGCTGTAGGAGGACAACGAAACATGTATCCAGGCAATTTGAGTTCAGGAATGATCTAGAGCTGAAGTGACCACTGGAGCCAATCTAGACCAATTGAGGCTAATGGCTCCTTGTTGAAAAGGTAGGTAGGAGGGAGAAACTGTAACCTCCTTCCTATGAGGCTTGTGTCTGAAGGAGCCAAAGTCCCAAAATACACTTCCAATGCCATTGCAACAGTCTTGCAAGTCAAACTTTTTTAGACTGACCTCCTTTTAAAGGTTAATAAGGAGCCTTTTGTGAAAACCAACAGAAGCAAAGGCAAATCCCTTGATGCTGCACCTCTGTTAGCAGTGGGCTTCTCTCTATAACACTTGCAATAGGCCTATAAAGATGCAGGCTTTGGCTCAACTCCAGCACAAAAAGGTAAATGATCAGCTATGGCTGCTGCAAAGCCAACAATAGTGACAGGTTTCAGATTTTTGCAAGTAAATGGATCAAAAATCTGGTATATTTGAGACCGTAGGCTCTGAGATGGCCACCTTATTCTGTGGGTACCAGAGCTTCAAAACGGCCCATCATGACTCATACATTCCAAGATGAGGGTCCTTGAGATGCCCTAAATCTCTCTATCCCTTGCCCAGAGAATGATATAGGAGATTCTGAGTGGAGTTAAGGTGCCAAGCATGAAGGTGCCAATGCAAACAGATTTCGATGGTATTTCTGACTGAATGGCTGTTTTTGAGACCAGTGAAGTAGCTGTAATGGAGGTTTGGTTGAATGACTCACCAGACAACAAAGCCAATGCATCATGGGCCACCAAGGGGCCACTACAATCATTTTGCACCTGGTGCTCACTTGTTCAATGACTTTTTGGAATAAGTGGTATAGGACAAAAGGCCTAGCAGTCCAGAACCTCCAACAAGATGTTTAATTCATCTATGTTCAGAGCATTTGCATCCGGGACTGGCAACATAGAAAGGAAGCTTGTAACTCATATTGGTGGCAAACATCTGTACCATTGGTATTTGACAAACTATGTAAATCAAATAAAATATTAAAGATGAAGACTCTCCTGTCTGAATTATTTCGTTCTTTGTGGAGAGGCTGTCATGACATCTAGGCAACCCTGAATATATCTGGCTCATATGAGAATATTTCAGGGATTGCAGTAGGCCAAGATGCAGCATACCTGCATAAAACACCTATTGTTGATTTGTGCCAAACTTGCACGTTGTCTAGAACCATAAAGGGAGTAAGAATCATTCTGTACATATTACTTTTGTCCCTTCTGTAGGGATCATTGAGTATGACATTTAAGTAACCCCAGAATATTTCTGTCTCTTAAAGAGTATATTTCAAGGATTGTAGTAGGGCAGGATGCGCCAAACCTTTATCCCTTGTGGAGTTATGTTGAGTATGACCTTTAAGCAACCAAGAATATGTCTGTTATGAGTATATTTCAAGGATTGCAGTAGGCCAAGCTGCGCCAAACTAGGAGGTATACGCTCCCCCCCCCCCCCCCTGTTTGTTCAGATAACCGAACACAGTGGTGTTGTCTGATGCTATAAGAATTCTTTTGTGTGGAATTTGTCTTGAAGGCTTATAAGGGCTGAACACACTGCCTTCAGCTGTATGACATTGAAATGTAATATATACATTTTTAACTGTCCAAAGCCGCTAACTGTGATGCTTATAGATGGGATCATCAACCCTGGTTTAATGCATCTACGAAAATAAGGGAATTGTGCACCCGTGTATAGAAAAGGCATCCTATTTCCCATTTTTTGGCATTTTCCACCACTGAATATGCCTTTTCAGAAGGATTTGAAACAGGAATTCTCACAACTAGTGACTGGAGAATTTGCCAGTTTTTTCTAGATACCACTGAAAGGCACACATACATAACTGACCCATTGGTATAGTCTTTTCCAAAGATGCTGGTATCCCTACCTGGGATATAAGCAACCTTGGGGTTGATTATGATGAGATCGCCATGTCTTGAATAGATTCTCAGGTATTTAATTTATTCGAGGTATAAAGAAATTTCCTGGTACCAAAATGAAGTGGTAACCTAGGAAATCGATATCACGAAGCCCAGTTGATGAATAATTGGATGAGTGCTTAGGTTTGAACCCAATACTGGTGTCTTTTACGTACACTAAACAACCAGTAGTCTAGGTATAAGGTGAAAGAAATTTCCTGGTACCAAAATGCAGTGGTAACCTAGGAAATCGATATCACGAAGCCAGTTGTTGAATAATTGGATGAGTTCTTTGATCTGAACCCAATACTGGTGTCTTCTACATACACTTAACAACCAGTGGTCCAGGTATATGGTGAACTCCTATTCCGTGAGACTGAAGAATGAGATTTGCCTCTTTATTACGCGCATGATACTGTAGAGGGGTCGCTAACCCGAATTTCATAATGCTTTAAACTGATAGGTTTGACCGTGTACATTAAACTGAAGTAGATGTTGAGAGACCTGTGAATCGGTACATAGAAGAACGCATCTTTTGTAACCGAATTTTTAATAATTTCTGCTGTCTCCAGTTTAAATGATGCGACAAGCAGGTATTTATTGACATAGTAAACGAACTTCACTCGTGGGCCGTGACCGTTGAAGACGTAGCTAGATCAATTCAGGACACTGAGATGTATCAGAGGTCGTCATTAGTCGAGTTTCTATACAAGAAATAAACTGCCATAGGAACCTGTAGTTCTGCAATTGTTGAGTGGATGAATCGCTTTCTTTTGAAGCATTTAAGCGGTATATTTAGTACTGCAGCCATGTTTTCCTGTCTGACGTCATCGCTTTGCATTGTGGGTAGTACAGGCATTGGTGAATTCGATTGGGGAGTAATTCGCCAACTCCGTCTCAAGATTCGCACAACTCTGGGATGGCAATGAAAATCTCCCATCACTGCCAGTAACTTCTGCAAGAAGAGCCTCCATGGTGACTTGCATTAATGTAGCCACGTTCTTCTGAATCCCTCTCTCCTGGTAAACTAGGAAGAGTGTTACGATGATATGTTGTAGTTAGTAGGACAAAAATTACTGGACATAGCCCCTGTCCTGTATAAACCATGCAAAATACACTCGTGAAGGTTGGAAGCAAGGACTTCAACACCATATCTCAGCCAGCTACAGTTCTTAGGCATTGATTGATCTTCGTTGAGTTTGCAGAAGAATTAACTCAAAAGTCACAGTATTCCTTCCATTGGAGACATGGTCATAGGAAGGTTCAATTCTTCAACAGGGCTGAAAAGACAAGCAGTGCACATACTGCCCCAAAGATGTCTGTTGGAACTTCATCTAAATCTACAGCAAATGAAGGTAACCTGTCCTTAATAACTACAAGGATCAGTGGATATGCTTCTGTAGTCGTTCTTTTGGAGGGAGACCTGTTACTGTACCAGAGTGGCGCTCCACCCACAGTAAAGAATCTACGACCTCCGTTGCCAAGACAACTGCATTCTTTCTTCTTTGTTTTCGAGCATACGCTAATACTCATGTTATGCCATCAATTAAGGGACAATAAAGCAGTTTTCCACTGAAAACTACGGGAGATCTTCTCTGCATACCTTTCATCGACACGGAGGTAGTTCCAGTCGAATAATGGGTGAGTACAACCGAAGATATACACGTCTTCCACTGAAGACTTTACAGCAACATCAATCTTGCACATCTTATTCTGACCCTTTTCAGGACAAGGGAGGCAGAATAGTGGTAGTACCAGTCGAATAATGGACAACTACAGGTAGGTGCACGCTTGCACGCTTCAAAACTTCATAGATTTTCATCCGTGAATGGACGATAATAAGGAAAAGTACGTGTTGCTCCCATATCGACCAAAAATATAATGAAGAACTCTCGACATTCGTCTGTCGACAACGACTACTGCGCAAGCGCGGACATGCGCAGACAAAGGGGTCACCTCTTGTGACAAGAATATTCCTTAAAAAAATTCTTGTCGGTCGATACGTTTTGCTCCACAAAACCAAACAAGCACTTGTGAGGATAAGGTAAGGCTATTTTACGCAATAAAATAGTAATTTTTACAGCCTACTGCCATACAGAAAGACAGATGAATAAACACTTGTGTAGAACCTTGACCTAACAACTAGCCTAACAACTATTTACGCTGAAAATGAACAGTAAAATCAATTTTTGAGTCTCTGGTCATCAGGATTGGGGGTGGGCAAATATTCCGATTTTAATGGTATCTGTTTTAAAGTTTATATAACTTAACTGGTGTCTTTTAGAAAACCATTATTTTCTTTTACTACTCACATAAATTGTAAAGTTTATCATAAAGCATAAAATTTTCGGAGTGGTTATTTACTCAACGGCTGTGTACGCTAGTTGTCATATCGGTCTAGCGTACCCAACGGCTGTGTAAGCAAGATCTATTTTATCGCTTGCATACCCAATGGCTATGTACACAAGACCACTGCTAGTGTACCCAAATTTTAATCCCTTCTTCCTTAGCTCATTTCTGACATGTCCTTTAACTTTGTCAAAATGTAACAAAAACAAAGTTTTTCTGCTGTTTCACAGTGCAAACCCATGTTAAGCTGAATAATTTTTCTTGGATAGAGACCTATTGAGTACACTGTAAAAGGTACTGATATCGAGTGCACAACCATTGAGTGCATACTACCTTGGGTAATGAGAAATTGGGCAGGCTGTAAAAAATTTGGAGTTGTTGGCTACACTAGCAGCGATATAGATCTTGTGTGCACAACCACTGGGTAAACTAGACCAATATCACAACTGCTGGGTACGCTAGTAGTGATATGGATCTTGTGTACACAGCCACTGGGTACACTAGACCAATATCACTGCCACAACTGCTGGGTACGCTAGTAGTGATATGGATTTTGTGTACACAGCCACTGGGTATGCCAGCAATGATAGCAGTAAAAGAGATCTTGCATACACAACCGTTGGGTACGCTAAGAATGCTATTGATCTAGGGTGCACAACCATTGGGAACATAGGGTTCACTGCCTTGAGTGCAGGTTAGCTGGGTATGCCAGTAGTGTACGACAGTCGTTTGGTATGCTAGCAGTGATATAGATCTTGCGTACACAACCATTGGGTATGCTAGATCAGTATCACTGCTAGCGTACCCAACCGCTGGGTAGGCTAGCAGTAAAATAGTTCTTGCGTACACAACTGTTGGATACGCTAGCAGTGAAACTGATCTAGCGTACACAGCTGTTGGGTAAATATCCTTTACCTAAAATTTTACATAAATTTAATATTTCTACAAAAATGAGAGCTCACTTTCACTTGTACCTGCAATGGATGGTTTAGTCTTAGAATAGAAGTAGGGGAAGTTGAAAACAAAGAAATTTATACAAATACAAACTTCAGATTTTAATTGAAACACCTGGAATGTATGAACTTTACAGGTAATAAAAACTTAACAATATTTCTTGCGGTCAAATGATATTTGAATAGTACTACCAGTGAATAACAAATATCTGGTATTTGTACTTCAGCCTTAAGAACTATCCACTGTGATATAAACCATACAATATGTTGAAAGAGATGATGAGAGGTTCTCAGTGGCCCAGTGAAATAGCAGGTATGGCATCACAGGCTGTTGGCTGTTGGGTTCGACTCCCACAAGTGACAAAGCTGAGGACCCGTCTCAAAATGACCCTGGCTGTTGAACGGGACATATAACCCCAACTTTGACTTGAAAGAGATTATGAATCTATACAAAAGAAGTAAAACATACCTGATAAAAGAAAGCTGCCTGACCCATCCACATGTACAGTAAACTGGTTCCCAAAACACTGAGATTCATGAGTAGAGAGATTTTATGCACCAGTAAAATCTGCACAAATTCCATTGCAACCAAGGAAATATTATGTGGTCTGACCAATAATAACATTAATAATAAGAAGCCAAGTTGTATGTGATCAAAAATTACAGTCAATAATTGTGGTGTGAAAGGCTGTTGGCTGTTGGTTTGCGAACTTTGTGTTGCCTTGGAGAGCTTTTGTTTTAACTGATATAAACTGTGTAAAAATAAGAGAAGAATGACTATGTAGACACATCTGGCTTCTATAACTCCTCTAAAAATAAAACACAAAAATTAAAGAAATTCTAGTGACATAAATGGCATATTATTTCTACTTAAATTATTTGTAATAATGGTGCTTTTCATATTCTTAGTTAGCTAGATTGATCAGAACAATTATTATGATTTTTAAAGAATAATTTATTTTGATTGCAACAGGCTTATTACTCTTGGAGAAAAGTAAAACTAAAGATTTAATTTTCAAGTAGAGCAAATAATTCCATTGCAATCAAAGTTACAGTAAAACATGTAACACAAATAGCTAGCCTTGGCAGGCAAGAACCCCACCCCGCAGGTACAACTAAATGGGTAACTACATTGAGATTTGGGAATATCTAAGGAATAACTTTAGTTATAAAAAGTATACACAACCCACGACATGTTGCCAGATATAAGAACTTTCATCAGTTAAAGAAGGGGGAAAACTTACACATGTTTTTCATTCATGATAGGAGTTAAAAACCCAAGGGCCAATATATAAGAGATACATGGCCATCTTAGTATGACCTTGACCTTGAAGCAAGGATCAAAAGTCAAGCTTGCCATTTGCAAAAGATTGGTAGGCCATGATTTCCTGTAAGTTGTTCTCACATTTGGAAGCCGAATAATCAATAATAAAGATATAAGAACTTTTTAGTATGATGACCCAAATTGACCTTGAAGCAGTGGTCAAAAGCCAAATTCGGCTCTTGCTAAAGATTTGCAGGCCATCACTTCCTGTAGATGAGTTTCATATTTCATAGTTCAAGCCATGGGACTAATAAGGGAGATATAAGGCCTTTTTTGTATGATGACCCCATTTGACCTTAAAGCAGGTGTCAAAGGTCGAATCTGACACTTGCAAAAAATTTACAGGCCATGATTTCCTATGAGTTGGTTTCTCAATCCGAAAACCTAGGATCAATGATAAGGGAGATATTAGGCCTTTTTGATGTGATGAACCTCTATTTGACATGAAAGATGTGACATGGTGGCCATTTTGTTTTCAAAACAAATCCAAAACTAGATTGGGCCAACTCGGCGCCAACATATCTCCAGACAGGTCATCACTCACGCCACAGGTTTTGATCGGGAATCTTTTATTTAATCCATTTGTTGTATGCCATAAATATTGGGAAAAGTTATATGAACTTCAGCACATCAATCTACTAAGTTTATATCTTCCCAAGGAAGATGGTGTATCCCCAGACATCGAATACATAACTCAACAGATCATATTTTCAATCTTCCTGCAATGATAACTCTGAACCTATTTTCAAAGTATTTAAATGATTGATGAATGTCCATTCTAAATTAATAATCTCAAAAGAACATATCTGTTTCTATATTTGTTGACAAATAAAATATTATTTTTAACTCAACTCATCATACTTTTCAATCTTCCTGCAAAGGGTAACTCTGAACCTATTTTCAAAGTATTTAAATGATTGATGATTGAATGTCCATTCTAAATTCATAATTCCAAAAGCGTATCTCTGTTTCTATATTTGTTCACAAATAAAATATTATTTTAAAATCATATATTATTTATATTATTATTTTATTATATTATTTTTAGAATTTGCATTGTTTTTCAGTTATTCATTTCCTCAATTCCTATATATGTGGTCCATATATATGCAACCTAAATATGTGACACAATCTCAGTTCTGACTCCCTTTGTCTTAGATAATTAGATAATGAAGCAAGCACCACCTCCCACCCCCACCCCACCTCTCTCCCCTTCTCCACACCTCTCTCACTATCACAGAAGATCTGTATACCTTTGTTTATTTAGTGTCACTCAATAGCTGGAGGTCCCAGAGGTGGGTGGGGGATGGGGGGTGGGACTACAAAGAGATGGAGTGCTGCAGCACAAATGGTAAACAAACACTTATAATATAAAAGGGGTAATCAAATACAAAAAGCTCAGTTAATCTTATCACTAAAATAAAATCAAATATATAAATAAGGAATGTCCAACAGGAAGATTATATACCTCCAGAATTAAATATAAATTATCAAATGACAAGAACAGATTTATAATAATAATTCAGAATTGAGAATTTTAAGTATGTGATTATCAATTGAAATGAGTTCGTAACTGTAGGAGCTGTGTCAAAATTAAGGCAAGTTGAATAAAACTGGGCTAGTTGAGGGTTAAAAATCCCCCATTTTTACTACATAAGGCTATAATTTCATTAATATTTGGGACTTAAAGCTCACCAGAAAATAACAGTGTCCATTTTGCCTACTTGAATATGTTTAACCAGTTTCATATTAAAAAGTTAAAAACTCAGCAAGCAGAGAGATAACACACAAAAATAAGTTCTTAAAAGCCTAAGATAGCCATAACATTATTAATATTCAAAATTTAAATAGACAGGCACTTCCTTTGAAAAATTCAAAGATTTCAGCTCTATGAGCCACATAGTTTGACAGTTACAGGGCTTTAAAGTGGCATAATATCCATAAATTGGGTCTCTGTGGGCATTTTACAAGTGTTAAAGAGACCTTAGCAATTAAACTACAGAACTGAAACTTTTTGGGGGACATACACAACAAACAAAAATTATATATAATACAGTTTAAGACTTGTCACACTAAGCATTTCCAAATAACAGGGCAAAATACAGAAAAAAAATGTCAAAAAAGGTCACTTGGGCAAGTGTCTATGGCCCTCATACACATGTTAAATGTCTCCTAAAAGCCTTGATTTTCGGCACATGTGAAAAGGACATAATAATGCATTCCCAGATGGGATTTCAGCTCAATCAATCACATAGTTTAACAGTCACAGGGCTTAAAGGTGGCAAAAAGTCCAAATATTGGGTCTCTGTGGGCCTTTTAGAGATCTCGATGTGGTTTTCAAATTAAAGCATCAGACTTAAAATCTGCTACATACTAAGACTACACATAGAATATGTATCTAATAATAAAGTTTGAAACTTCTCAGACTCACCATTTCCAAGTTACAGAGCAAAATATGTGAAAAATGTCTTAAAACGGTCACTCGGGTGGGTGTTAATGGTCCTCATACACAGTTTAAATGTCTACTTGAAGCCTTGATTTTTGGCACATGTAAAAAGAACATAATAATGTATTCCCAGATGAGATTTCAGCTCTATCAGTCACATAGTTTAACAGTCATGGGCCTTAAAACTGGCAAAAAGTCCAAATAGTGGGTCTCTATGGGGCCTTTTAGAGACCTCAATGTGGCCTTCAAATTAAAGCTTCAGACTTAAAATTTGTCACATACTAAGATTACACATAGAATATGTATCTGATACAGTTTGAAACTTCTCAGACTTACCATTTCCAAGTTACAGGGCAAAATATGTGAAAAATGTCTAAAAAGGGTCACTCGGGTGGGGATTTATGGTCCTCAAACACAGGTTAAATGTCTACTTAAAGCCTTGATTTTCGGCACATGTAAAAAGGACATAATAATGCATTCCCAGATGGGATTTCAGCTCCATCAATAACATAGTTTAACAGTCACAGGGCTTAAAGGTGGCAAAAAGTCCATATATTGGGTCTTTGGGAGCCCGTCAGAGACCTCAATTTGACCTTCAAATTAAAGCTTCAGACTTAAAATCTGTTACATACTAACATTACACATAGAATATATATCTAATACAGTTTGAAACTTCTCAGACTTACCATTTCCAAGTTACAGAGCAAAATATGTGAAAAATGTCTTAAAAGGGTCACTCGGGTGGGTGTTTATGGTCCTCATACATGGGTTAAATGTCTATTAAAGGCCTAAATTTTGGAGTACATACAAGAAAAACATATTGATATATTCTCAGATGATATTTCACTTAGATGAGACACATAGTTTGAAAGCTACAGTGCTTGAAGATGGCAAAAAGTCCATAAATTGGGTCTCTGTGGGCAATTTTGAGATCTTAAGTCGGCCTAACAGGTAAACCTACAGCCTTTAAATTTTTCACAGACAAGGATTACATATATGAGTTATATCTAGTGCAGTTTGACACTCATCAGAATTACCACTTCCAAATTATAGGGCAAAATAAGTTAAAAATATAGGAAAAAAGTCCTAAGTGGGGTCTTTATGGGCCTCAAAGACAATTTTCTCCTCAACTTAAAGTCTTGATTTTCGGCACATGTACTAAGAATATATTAATGTGTTCTCAGGTAAAATTTGAGGCAGATAAGCCTCATAGTTTGTGACCTAGAGGGCTCTAAGTGGCCAAAAGTGCAATTTCTGACCTTAAGGTGGCCATAAGTTCTTTATTATTGGGAGTTTAAGGTCACCTTAAAATAGGGATCTTCCTTTGGGCATCCTTAACATGTGTACCAAGTTTGAAAAAAAAATATTAATTGGTTTTTGAGTTATCGCGTCCACAAGGAAATTTCTGCGGCGGCGGCGCGACGGACCTGAATCCAATATATCCCCGACTTTCGTCTGGGGATATATTTACTGTCAGGGAAGCTTCCATGCAAATTTTGTGCAAATCTGATGAAGCTAGCTGTAGTAGTTTTAGAACATATCAATGATTTTTGAAGAATCAGTTATGGCAGCCATTTGGTGATTAAAATGAGGACAAATTTTTGCAAACATGTTTTCATAGCCATAAACATTCTCTTCAAAATTTGATGAAGATATCTTCATATATAATGAGATCTAAAGGTTTATGTAAAAGCGTGACAAACGCACACCCCCACACACAAACGTATGGAAGGCATTTCATTATCTCCCAACCGCAGCCTTTGGCAAGCTTCAGATAAAGTACAGTTGTAGTAATATCAGTTTAATAGTGCCCCTTTTTAATTAAGAAGTTTAAGACCAAAAAGTATTGAAAGCATTACCATGGCAACAGCTGTTGCCAGATACCCTCCACAACCTAATCAGGTCTAGGTCCTCTTGGGGTAAATATATCCTGAAAATTTGGTGAAAATCCATGCGTGCATTTATGATGTGGAACACCCAAAAGTTTAAGACCCAAAAACCATGGCAACAGTTGTTCCCAGAAACCTACCAAAACCCAAGTGGCTCTGGATCCTCTTGGGGTAAACGTATCCTGAAACTTTGGTGAAAATCCATGCATTTGTTTAGGCTGTGAAACATCCACAAACTTTAAGACCCAAAAATGTTTAAAGTGTTGCCATGGCAAGTTGGCAACTATGGTTGCCAGATACCCCCAAAAAACCTAATCCGCTAGAGATCTTCTTAAGGTAAACATATCTTAAATATTTGGTAAATATCCATAAATGGGTTTAGGCTGTGGAACATCCACAATCTTTGTGCTCCCCACCACCGCCCAGATGATACAGGGGACGACTTTAAACCTAGCCCATAATGGCTGGGGTTAAAAACTACTGGGCTAAAAGAGTCTAAGTCAAAAAAGAAATGCAATTTACTTATATATCCACAAATTAATCTGCAATTTAAAGTGAATGAAAATTCCAGATATATTGAAAACTAGATTGGGCCAACTCGGCGCCAACATATCCCCAGACAGGTCATCACTCACGCCACAGGTTTTGATCGGGAATTTTTTAAAACATAATTACCCATTATTATATGAACTTCAGCACATCAATCTACTCTGTTTATATCTCCCCAAGGAAGATGGTGTATCCCCAGACGCCGAATACATAACTCAAATTATATTTTCAATCTTCCTGCAATGATAACTCTAAACCTATTTTCAAAGTATTTAAATGATTGATGATTGAATGTCCATTCTAAAATAATAATCCCAAAAGAGCATATCTGTTTCTATATTTGTTGACAAATAAAATATTATTTTTAACTCAACTCATCATATTTTTCAATCTTCCTTCAAAGTATTTAAATGATTGATGATTCAATGTCCATTCTAAAATTCATAATCCCAAAAGCGCATATCTGTTTCTATATTTGTTCACAAATAAAATATTATTTAAAAAAAAATTATTTATATTATTATTTTATTATATTATTTTTAGAATTTGCAAATTGTTTTCAGTTATTCATTTCCTCTATACCTATATATGTGGTCCATATATATGCAACCTAAATATGTGACACAATCTCAGTTCTGACTCCCCTTTGTGTTATATGTAATGAAAGCCACCACCTCCCACCCCCACCCCTCTCCCCTTCTCCACACCTCTCTCACTATTACACAAGATCTGCAACCCCATTGAGTTCTTTGTTTCTCATCTGATATCATTAAATACCTTTGTTTATTTAGTGTCACTCAATATAGCTGGAGGTCCCAGAGGTGGGTGGGGGGAATCCGGGTGGGGGATGTGGGTTGAGCATAAATGGTAAACAAACAATCTATATAAAAGGGGTACTCAAATACAAAAAGAATTGAGAATTTTAAGTATGTGATTATCAACTGAAATGAGTTCATAACTGTAGGAGCTGTGCCAAAATTAACTGAGGCAAGTTGAATAAAACTGGGCTAGTTGAGGGTTAAAAATCCCCTAGTTTTACTACATAAGGATATAATTTCATTAATATTGGGACTTAAAGCTCACTTAAAGTGTCCATTTTGTCTACTTCAATATGTTTCACCAGTTTCATTTTAAAAAGTGAAAAACTCAGCAAGCAGAGGTATAACACACAAAAATAAGTTCTTAAAAGACTAAGATAGCCATAACATTATTAATATTCAAAATTTAAATAGACAGGCATTTCCTTTTAAAAATTCAAAGATTTCAGCTCTATAACCCACATAGTTTGACAGTTACTGGGCTTTAAAGTGGCATAATATCCATAAATTGGGTTTCTGTGGGCATTTTACAATTGTTAAAGAGACCTTAGCAATTAAACTACAGATCTGAAACTTTTTGGGGGGACATACATAACAAACAAAAATCATATATAATACAGTTTAAGACTTGTCACACTAAGCATTTCCAAATAACAGGGCAAAATACGGAAAAAATGTCAAAAAAGGCACTTGGGCGAGTGTCTATGGCCCTCATACACAGGTTAAATGTCTACTAAAAACCTTGATTTTCGGCATATGTAAAAAGGACATAATAATGCATTCCCAGATGGGATTTCAGCTCCATCAATCACATAGTTTAACAGTTACAGGGCTTAAAGGTGGTAAAAAGTCCAAATATTGGGTCATTGTGGGCCTTTTAGAGATCTCGATGTGGCTTTCAAATTAAAGCTTCAGACTTAAAATTTGTTACATACTAAGATTAAACATAGAATATGTATCTAATAAAGTTTGAAACTTCTCAGACTTACCATTTCCAAGTTACAGAGCAAAATATGTGAAAAATGTCTTAAAAGGGTCACTCAGGTGGGTGTTAAAGGTCCTCATACACAGGTTAAATGTCTACTTGAAGCCTTGATTTTTGGCACATGTAAAAAGAACATAATAATGTATTCCCAGATGAGATTTCAGCTCTATCAGTCACATAGTTTAACAGTCACAGGCCTTAAAATTGGCAAAAAGTCCAAATACTGGGTCTTTATGGGGCCTTCTAGAGACCTAAATGTGGCCTTCAAATTAAAGCGTCAGACTTAAAATTTCTCACATACTAAGATTACACATAGAATATGCATCTAATACAGTTTGAAACTTCTTAGACTTACCATTTCCAAGTTACAGGGAAAAATATGTGAAAAATGTCTAAAAATGGTCACTCGGGTGGGGATTTATGGTCCTCATACACAGGTTAAATGTCTTCTTAAAGCCTTAATTTTTGGCACATATAAAAATAACATACTAATATCTTCTCAGATAGGATTTGAGCTCTATCAGTCACATAGTTTGACAGTCACAGGGCTTAAAAGTAGCAAAAAGTCCAAATATTGGGTCTTTGGGAGCCTTTTAGAGACCTCAATTTGACCTTCAAAATTAAAGCTTCAGACTTAAAATCTGTTACATACTAAGATTACACACAGAATATATATCTAATACAGTTTGAAACTTCTCAGACTTACCATTTCCAAGTTACAGGGAAAAAGATGTGAAAAATGTCTTATAAGGGTCACTCGGGTGGGTGTTTATGGTCCTGATACACAGGTTAACTGTCTATTAAAGGCCTAAATGTTGGGGCACATATAAGAAAACACATAGATATATTCCCAGATGATATTTAACTTAGATGAGAGACATAGTTTGAAAGCTACAGTGCTTGAAAGTGGCAAAAAGTGCATAAATTGGGTCTCTGTGGGCACTTTTGAGACCTTAAGTCGACCCCTTTGGGTAAACCTACAGCCCTAAAATTTTCTACAGACAAGGATTACATATCAAAGTTATACCTAGCGCAGTTTGAGACTCATCAGAATTATCACTTCCAAATTATAGGGCAAAATATGTGTAAAGTATAGCAAAAAATCCCTAAGTGGGTGTATTTATGGGCCTCAAACACAATTTTCTCCTCAACTTAAAGTCATGATTTTCGGCACATGTACTAAGAACATGTTAATGTGTTGTCAGGTAAAATTTCAGCCAGCTGAGCATCATAGTTTGTGACCTACAGGGCTCTAAGTGGCCAAAAGTGCAATTTCTGACCTTAAGGTGGCCATAAGTTCTTTTTTACTGGGAGTTTAAGGTCACCTTAAAATAGGGATCTTCCTTTGGGCACCCTTAACATGTGTACCAAGTTTGAAAAAAAAATATTAATTTGTTTTTGAGTTATCGCGTCCACAAGGAAATTTCTACGGCGGCGGCGGCGGCGGCGCGACGGACCTGAATCCAATATATCCCCGACTTTCGTCTGGGGATATAATAAATGCTTCAACAGTATGTTACAATCAGATATATTTACTTAGATTTAGTTTGTGAATCATAGATCCCTGGACAAATTAGATCACCATTGGCTGCCCTAAACATATACACACATAGGGCACCACCACAGAACAGCAACCTGTAAATACAATGGGAAAACAGAACAACAACCTGTAAATACAATGGAAAAACAGAACAAAAACCTGTAAATACAATGGAAAAACAGAACAAAAACCTGTAAATACAATGGGAAATGGGATCGAACCCAGGTTATATGACAGTCTTAATTTAAATACATGTATTTATAATTACAGAATCTGTGAAATAATCAAAAAGTATATCAACCTTATTCCAAAAATAAAACAATTAAATGTAATACTGTTTTATCACCAGTTTGTAAACTGAACTTCCTCTTCAGATTACATACAATCTTTTTTTTTCAAAATGAAAATAAATGGAAAATGTTTTATTACCAATTCATAAAGTTGAATTTCTTCTTTATTATAGCAGCTAAAATGAGAAGACTTAATGCAGAGACTGAAGACAGCACCATCTTATTTTCTGGTCTGAAATAAAATCACGCAGAAGTTAATCATACTGCAAACATTTAATGCTAAATATATGTTTAGAATTTAAACAGATAACAAAATAATTTACAGCAACAGCATTTGTCAATGAAGAAATCAATGATAGCATTTTCAGTCAAAATTTTTTAAAGACAATTTTAAGTTTTAATACATCAGCAAACTGAAGACAAAATTGTGACAAGAGGACAAATTTAGAAATTAAATTGAGTTCAAAATGCTTCTTGAAGGTAGACATGTATTCTCAGTACATATAGGAGGTGAAACGACTTACATTGATATAATACCAACAAGAAATTATGATATGCCCAATATTATGAATAGAAAATCTGACATACATCTGCATGAAACAATTCAAACTATTTCAAAAACTATTTGACAAATTTTGAATAAATGATACAGGAAACAAAGTACTAAATCAGTACAATAGCTAGAAAAATTAAGTTGGAACCACAAAATCACTGTTGTTTACCAAATTAAAAAAATAAAATCATAGGACAAGAAACGTGAAACCACCACAATAGTTTCAATTTGCCATCATTGAAACCCCTTTAAAAAAGAATGAAGCAAAATTCCCAAAAATTCTGCAAGAAAAATATGATAAAGGGCCTATAAATGTCCCAATAATCACAAAAGTGATGATAATTTTCCATAATTTAAACTAAATAATAAGGGGTTAGGGTTAGGCTTTCTCTGCGGTGAATTTCACATACTGTGACCAATTTCTTAGTGTAACCTAAGTAATCGGTCTTCCCGCACCTTATAAGCCAATCTCCAATGTCCGGTAGATGAGCCCATTTGTCTCCTGTCCTGTTCCAAGTTCTGCAGACTCTACACAGAACCAACACAACTACACCACCTGCCAAGTGTTGCAGGAACTTGACTCCATCCTTCTTGTTCAGCTGATGCTTACTGTTATCATCCATCAGGTGATCGTCCAACCTATCCTTAGATATCAGCTGGCACACACTTTTCTCTGTTACATTTCTCACACCTTCCACGCCATCCTTCACAGACGGCTGATGCTTACTTTCATCAGCTCTCTCCCTCACTGAGCTATTATCACTAAAAACTTTACTTTGAAATCCATCTTCTTTCATCAAATTGCCTCCTTGATTTTTCAAAATTTCCTTTTGACTACTATTCAGGTTCTTTTTTTTACTAAAAGAAAAGTTTTGCAATTCCAAACCTTGTTTCTCCAAGACACAAGGACATTCATCTGTCTGGCTCTGAGAGGTCAGGTTTTCAGATGCCTCGTCATGTAAAGTATATGCAGCATCAGTTAAGACATAATTCCTAAAGTTTACGAAGCAGATACCTATATGAAGTGTGACCGTCAAGAAATACCTGGTCTGGTGTTCTTCTTCAATGAAACTGCTGGAAAGCATGGACAGAGTGTGAACCACAGTCCCCAGCAATAAGAACAGAACAAGGAACCTCTGAAATAATATGGGCAAGGATTGGTCATTTTTATATTTATAGTCCCAGTAGTAAGAACAGAATAAGGAACCTCTGAAATAATACAGGCAAGGATTGAGCATTTGATAACTATAGTCCCAGTACTAAAAGCAGAATCTCTGAAATAACATGGACAAGGATTGGGCATTTGATATTTGTAGTCCCAGTAGTACGAACAGAACAAGAAACCTCTGAAATAACATGGGCAAGGATTGAGCATTTGATATTTATAGTCCCAGTAGTAAAAACAGAACAAGGAACCTCTGAAATAACATGAGCAGGGCTTGGGCATTTGATATTCATAGTCCCAGTAGGCAGAATTGGCAAACCTGTGAAATGACATAAGCAATGACAGGATATTTAAAGACATAGTCCAGAGTAGGAAGAACACTTATAAACAGTCCCCAGTTGTAATCACAGGGACAGCAAAACTTGGGTAACAATAATGATTTGGGATTTCTTGGAAAAGTTGGTAGTTGCTTGACAGTATTTGGGGATTTAAAGTGAAAAATCCCACGAAAGTTTGTGTATGACTTTCCCTCCAATAATTCAACTCTCATTTACAATATTATCAACACAATATCTTGAAAGTAACTTTAAATGTGAGCTAAACAAATGCAAAAAATATAAACGTTACCTGACTAGTTATATTTTGGTCACTTCTGTTTTTGTCCTGGTCTTCCTGCATAGTCCAAGACCTCCAGCTCAAAATGCACTTCCACAACTCAAGTACAAATACCCATAAAATCACAGTGGGAACAAGATTTACCACCCATGTATGTGAACCAGTAGTGCAAAGCAAACCACTCTTGTACACACTAGTACAGAGAGTAGTGTGCAGACCTATATACACAGCCTCTGCTAAAGAGGCCACTGTTACTGCTGAGTAGGAGAGATTAACTCCACTGGAATCTGAACAGAAAGAGTGGTGAAGTCTTATCTGTAAAAAGAGGATCTGAAAAAAATAATATACATATAACAGGAAAATTATCCGAGTTGTGTATAATTTAAAATTTTATAACAAGAAATGAAAGATCAATACGATATAAGTCTGAGGGCCATGGATTGTTTGTTTTCTCTTTCTGAGTGATAAAACTTAAGAATGCACCACAAGCATTGGTTTACTTTAATATCCACCACATTACTTGAAAAATAAGCTAAACAAATCAATGTTTAAAACAGTGTACTTTCATTGTACTGGTTTATGGAAAAATTAACCATAAACCTCTCCTTAGTAATGTACACCAGTGAATATAAAAACTGCAATTTTTAACTTTACATTTTTCTGTTAAATAACAGGAAAAACAAGCAACTGTTAAATAACAGGAAAATGTAAAGTTAAAAGATTTTTATCCAAACAAATAAGCAGATGTATTTGTCATAATGGACTTCTTTTGTGATAAAAAACCCCACATATTTTACCCTATGCATTAACCTACTGTTTTGTATTAGTGTAACAGCACTTTCAATGTAAATTACAGGTCCTATGAGTCATATATACCATCCAAATCACTGCTATTCCCACACCCATAGCATGCAAATCATACTCTGCCAATGAGGATGCTATAGCTGTCCTCATCCCAGTCATGGAGTCCTTATACAGTAGTAGAACTTTCTCTGATAGCTCTTCAAGCTGCAGTTTTGTCTGTCGTGAATTCTGATTCGCTGAAAAGAGCTCTAACCAGCTTTCGTGCTGTTTTAAAGCTCGTTGGTATGTCAAGTAACTGTTATCTAAAATTTATGTAAACACGAAGTGATTGTTAACTCAGAAACAAGTAAAGATCAAGTAACAGTAAACAAAAAATCAAATAAAGACTCAGTCATTGTATTATGTATTTGTTGACAAAAATATATTTGGAAACTTACATCGTTATCTGAACCAAAAGTAAATCTTACATGTGAAAAGCATTGAAATAAATCTTATTCAAATTATTATAGGCAGCAAATATTTGAGACATTTTACCATTTCTGAGATCACTATTTGGTAAATAGGAGAGACAGCTACTTGTAGTTTGAATTATGAGATGATTATTCTCAAATTTGGGATTATTTTGATGCCTATTTTCTAATCTCTCCTTAAATTTCTGAGAATTAATGATGTTTGACCAGTTTAATTTTAATGGGGTGATCCCAATGGCTAACTTTCCATGCTGTGATGAATGTCACATTTTCTACTCAGACATATGTTTACACAAAAGGTACTCATGAAGATTTACATTTAATTGATGAAGATTGGGCTGCAAACGGTTACTAGAGCCTCGATAGACGAGTCAGCCTTTGCTAGGACTCGGTTCCATTTTAACTTCTTGGTTACTCGCAAGGTATTGTATTATCGCCCACGTAATGAAACGTTTGTGTAAAACATGCTACATTTAAGCATTTCCATTACATAATATCAATTAAAGTTGTGATTTTTGCTTAAAAATGTATAATTTACTCCATATTCTATAATATCTGGTGAAATAGAAGATGTTTTTCTCCAAAAGTTTTGTTTCCGGAATCGACTATTTGTTTACAGAAGACTTCTAATGGTAGGTACTAAATCTCGCGGTTACTCGAATTTGGGTAGGTTGTCAGAGGGCGAGTACTCGGCGCTATTTTTTTTAGCACCCATCCCAGCATCACAAAAACTTAAGTAAGCAATAGAAAAATCCCATACAAAAGACACATATTACCAAAACACACAGTATGTTACCTCTTTCATATTGCGGAGTATTTTGCTTGAAAACTTTCACAATTTGTTTGGCATTTATATGAGACATTTGTAACTTTTCCTTCGGTTGCAGCTTGTTAAACAGATCCACTATCAAGGTTCCAAGGCTATTCTGTGGCACTGGTAATCCAAGTAAGAGAGACAATGTGGGAGCCAAGTCAATTTGATATATATCTCTGTCCTTTTGAAAGGACTGTCCTGAAATATATAACAATGGCTTTCTTCAAAACCAAAATCTTCTTAAAGTTCAAATACACTACCAAGTAAAATTAACTCTGGAATTAATACTGGACTACACTAGTCTTTTGAAAAATGCCTTAAAGTATTTTCAATCATTATCCCACATTTTGACCTCTTTTTTCAATTGAAAATTTTAAGGTTTATTTATAAGTACTAAACATTAACAGCCCTTAATTTATAGCTTGCATTAGTTGTTTTGATATGTAATTTGATGTGTTTCAAGCGCTGTGACCATTCTTTATGACAGTTATATATGTCACAAATAAAGTAAAATACCCTAGACTTGCAAAAATAAGAAAACATATGTCACAAACAAAAGCAAGATACCACATATTTGCAAAAATAAGAAACCCTACTCTACAAAACCTAAGATAGACAAATCTTGCTGTATACTGGGTTTCACGAATGATATTTTTGTAAATAAATAATGTTTTAATAGATTCTCTTGTGTTCCATAATCAAGCTGTGATTTGATAGATGGTAATGAGAGGTCCACCACAGCCAACTCTTTTTTAAAGTACTCAGTGATATTAGTACATTAAGCATGAATTTAGTTGTAAACCAATGAATTTTATGGTGAGAAATTATATTTCAATAAAAATCGATATGTATAGGAAAATTACAGTTTAATGGCCATATGTTAATTTAAATTGTGAACTCAATACCAACACTGCCACAGAATGTGATAAAATACAAAAGTTTAGCAGACATTTAAAACATAATTTTTCTTGATGAAATTGCACTTGACAGAGTCTTGAGAGAGTACTACCTTGTTGCTTTTCATACAGAGGACTAAGGAAGACAAAAGGAGTGAGAGTTTCACTGGGGGAGGAGCCACCATGACTTCCCTGATCACTCATACCATGGTCTCCACAGATAAACACCACAGACCTCTCATCCTGCAAAGTCATAAACAAGAATGGCTTTTTAAAAAAAAGTAATTCCCAGATGAGAGTAAATTTGTTATTATTTTAACTCACTACTGTTTACACTATCTGCAACTGTGGCCCGAGTGGTAACACACTCACCTAGGAACATAGAGGACGTGGGTTCAATCCCAGGTATAGGCAGATACAAAGTGGCTTGGATGACAACTTAAAATGGTGGCCCTCTGTCATTGGGTCTTATCCCCAGTGGTAGGTTAAAGAACCTCAAGGACGTTGATAAATGGTCATCCTTGAGCCTCTGTCTTTCAGTTAGGGGACTGTCAGTAACTTGAGAGTTGGACTGTACTTGTATAGTTGGATAGGTCATATATCACTTTGAGTCCTGTAGTACATGGAGATATTGCGCTGAGTATAAATACGAATACATTACAGATACACACCAGAGTGAAAAACTGACTTACGTATCTTAGGAATTAACAAGAACAGCTTTCAAAAAGTATTTAACAGAACACGCCATGGTTTCCATGGCTAAATACTAGAGAACTCACATCCTGTTGAAGCAGACTTAGATATCATATGAAGAAACACAAATAGCTTTTTAAAAATCCTTTTTAACTTGATATTTTTATATCATGACATCAAACATTAGAGATAAACACAATTGATTCTCAATGTGATAAAATGTATGTGTAAGATAGGAATAAACAAGAATAGATTTTTAAAAGAACAATGCAATGATTGTAACATTATCCATGTAGTACCTCTCTGTGAGAACATAAAAGAAATAGGAAAAATTTCTAAAAAGACAACACGATAACATGTAATATGACACCACTTGAATTTTTAGCATGACAGTGCATAAATCGTTTGTGTGGATATTGATATTAAATGTAAAAGTATTTCAATATTGGCCAGTATCGGGATGGTAATATTGTCTACCAAATATACCGAATGTATGATACTGAAAACATCTTATTTTAGCATATCTCCAGCTGCTAACGGGAAGCAAAATTTACCAAAACAAAACACAATAGTTTTTATCTTGTCAGATACAAGACAAAGTATTGTGAAACACTAGAATACAAAAAATTATGAAATAGTTTAATAGAACAGTTTAAAACACTGATCTAAATTCAACAGGCATTTTTAAACAGGAGAACAGTGAGTGAATATTGAGTTTGGTGACCATCCTACCAAGACTGAACACATTATCTGCATGGATACACACATAAGAACTCTCAACCTGTTATTTAGAACATTATGTGGTCTGTATAAATAAGTATAAAGTCATAGAATCAGAACATGTTGGATTTTTGTGAATGTAAGTTAAACTTAGCCATAACCAAAATTAACCATCATGTTTATTTTGGAATTTTCAGTTATATACAGTCCACTGGTATTAAACGAAATGAAATTAGCAAAAAAAAATATTTATGCCATAAA
The DNA here is from genome assembly GCA_964017235.1 of Sabellastarte sp. h YS-2021. NCBI lineage: Eukaryota > Metazoa > Annelida > Polychaeta > Sabellida > Sabellidae > Sabellastarte > Sabellastarte sp. h YS-2021. The sequence goes on along the minus strand of OZ024929.1, from coordinate 75,088,795 downwards.
ACCTGAAGGAATTAGTGCAATGTATTTTAAGGCACCTTCGCATTAAAGTTCAATAAAGTAATAACTTAATGGAAAGAATAACCGTGCTAAAAAAATCTACCAACAACTGAGCTATATTTACCATATTTTTGACAGACTCATAAATTTGTTTCACAATGTCATCCATTTCTTTCAGCTTTGGCTTCACAAGGGGACTCTTTGGGCCTGCCAGGTGGCCTATATGATCCAGTCCCAGGTAGTGAAGAATTAAGACATCCCAGTCTGGGTTTTCAGAGAACTCACTTGCAAGGTGCCTTGTGACATTATTGTCAACCTAATATAATAAACAAATACATAAGCAAATATACTCTCAGCCATCAAAGAATGACTTCCAGTGCTTCATCTATTTCAGGAACCATGCTTTGGATCAAGACAGAAAAGAATTATATTTAAGCAGTGATTTTAAAAGTGATAGGGATAACAATTAAGATTTCGAGTATCTGGTGAGTCTTGTGCAGACCTCTAGCATATTTTCATTTTACTAAATTGTAAACTGCACGCATACATGAGCATAGCTGAGGTTGGAAATAATTATCAAATGTAGCAAAATTATTTACATAAAAGTACATTACAATAAATACCAAAGCTGAGTAACAGTAAAATTACATAACATTTTTTTTTTTTTTTTTTGGGGGGGGGGGGGGGGGGGGGGGGGGATTAAGAAATACTTCTTATTACATTTTTCAAGAACCTCAAAAAGAGCTTGTACTTTTACATGATTTTGAACATTTAATAGAATATTCTAGAAAAATAAAAATTAATTAAAAATTTGGTGAAACTTTGTTACATGAAACAGTCGTAAAGAGAATCTGATTATTTTCTAACTATAATAGTGCTAAATAAATGTCACCTGACAGTTTTTACTTGTACTAGTTAATCTGAACTGGAAACTTTCCTTTGAAGGTTAAACCAGAGAATATTACACTTATAAAGTAATTAAGAATGCCTTTTGTTCACTTTCAAAATAATATAAACCTGGGTTTCGATACAACCTTACAACTTGTTTAAAATTTTGTTTATTTAAACTTTTGTATGATTTTTTAAAAAAAACTGGAAAACCTTTGTATTGCTATCAGTGTACCACCACACTGGCTATTAATCTGTCAATTGCTCACAAATTTACCTCTGTGTAGTCTGTAACAAAAAATGAAGTAGTGCCATCAGTTCTGATAAAATGACCTGGAAACAACCTCATCCATGTGTCATCCCCATAGAACACCACCTTCTGTCCTGCAAACATTAATAAATGGATATTACTAATTGCAAGCATGCACTACTAAACTATAGAAGCTTTCACATTTTGAGTAAAAGTCATAATTTAAATACAAAATTAACAGGAACTATGCTTCTTATCTGTAGTCAATGCACATATACTATGTACATAACAACGTAATAACCTTATACCTGCAGTACTTAATATGCATAAGGCTGAAGAGAAGCCTCCTTTTTTTTGCACTTATGTGAAACATAATATGCTTAAGCCTTTTATTTTGCACTTATGTGCAACATAAACGTATCACATACTTACAAGATAAAGTCAGTAAGCAATATGCAGTTATGATTATCATATATTAACCTAAGGTCTACTAATACTTGATATAGGTACTGTGGCACCATATTAAACCATAAAGGCTGGCTTACCAATTACTATTCTGTTGTATTCTTTTCCAACTAAACATACCTGAAGAAACTCACCTGCTCGTTCTAACTGAGTGATTATATTGTCCTCTGCCAGTGACTTTGAATCAAAATTCAGAACAACATCAATAAATCCTGGGATACCTCCAGTTGTCAATGCCTGAAAAACAAGATAAAAATACATAGGTTACTTACCAAATAAAATATAGAGACTTTGCTTAAAGCTAGGAATTTGGTATATTTCCCCAATTCTACATAGCATGAGGGAAAAAAGTCTCACACTTTGTTAAAATTATTACACTTCTTTGTGAAATTCAACTCTGATCTGTGTAAATAATAATAAATATGTGTCAGGTATACAGAAAATTTGAGAAACAGTTATGTGAACATCTGCAAAGATTGTATATTTTTGGAATATTGTTATTTGAAAGTAGAAACCTTACCTTTATCCTGGGTAAGGTCACTGTAGGTGGGTGTGCTTTTGCAATAAAACTGTATGTTTCATTGGCTACTATTTTACCACTTAAAAAATCCATCTTTGGCAAATGACTGCCTGCTTCTGGCAGACCAAAATCAGCTCTTAAAGCATCTATCAGTATGAACACCATTCTAGAGAAAGTTTTCTTTGGAGGGACATCACCTAAAAAAATATACACTTATTCTACTGACTTAGTCATGGAACACACATACCAAAACACGAACATGAAAAATTTAATTCAATGACAATTTATACTGAATATGGTCAAAAATATTAAGCTCCTAAGTAAGTATATGTACCTCCAGTTCTAGATGTACATTTCACGTGAATAATCATATCACTGGGTAAGGTCTTCACACAATTATTGTACAAACCAGGAACTAATCAACTAAAGACAACAAGAAATATTACATTTCTCAAGGTACAAAACTGCCGCTTATGCATGATAAATCTTACAAGATACACTGGAAAATAAATATGAAATAAAGCTTTGTGCTTTGTAGCTGTTGTTTTGTTAAGTTAGAATGTATTAGCAGAAACCTGTCAAATTATCGCCTGTATTGTCCCAAGTAGCATATCCTTGAACAGCTTCTTTTACTGGGAAAAAACCTTTAAGAAATATGACAAAGCCCAGTATTTGACCTGTGATACACAAGGTCAAAAGAACTTCAGACCATTTCATCTTGCAGATACCCAGATACAGACATCAAATTCTAAAATATAAAAATATAAACTGGTGCAAAGGTAGCTGGCTTAATGGTTAAAGTACAATTTCTGTCAGATTGTGGTAATTCTCATCACATTTACAACATTTCTTCACCATAATATATTGGAAACATGCCTATATTCTAGTTCTTTTACAACAAATATTTCATTTGGGATCCCGGAAAACTCCAACTATTTGAGATATATATATCTAAATACTAAAGAGTTTCTTTTGTCTTTTCTGAATGAAAAGTGTTTTCAAGACTCTGAATAGCCAGATGAGTGGTAAAGTTCTTGTGGTGCCATAGTTTATTCCATTGGTATATAAGTCCACAAAACAATTTGGTTTCAGTTTTGCCTATGATGCTCCAAAGGTATGGAATGAGTTGCCTGATGACATGCGCTCTGCCACATCTCTGCCATCATTCAGAAAGAAACTGAAGGCCTATTTGTTGCAAAAACCTACCCAGGATACATTTACTGTATTCTTCCAATTGTCTCTGTGGCAAAGACGCTGGTTTTACTTGTCTTGACTTTATATTTCTGGAATTTCATCTTTGGGTTGATGCACCTGTATTTTGATGTAGATGAAGCACTATAAAAGTCAATTGGAATCAGAATTTAGAATCAGACTGAGTATTTTTGTAGTACATAAGCATTAAAGCAGTTTTGGTAGTAAAAGGCAGTCATGTAGTGTTTTGCTTTGGTTGTGCTAAGTCACTGTCAGGTACCTTTTGAGGAAATAAAGTATAATTGTATATGACAAAGTCAAACTTCAATTGGACTTTCTACCGGTAGAAACTCCAATCAAGGAGATTTAGGTATTGCTCTGGGGTCCGAAATCTGATAAACTTGGTACAACTGGTAGAAGATTGAAAAGAACAATAAAACCATATACAGATTGGTCTTCACAGCAGGAATAATAAACATTCTTTATAGTGGTCAAGACTTGGCTGAAAAAAGAAATGTGCATTTTCCTAGCTGTTTCACCATACATGTTGAAACTCTGGATGAGGGGACAGTACTACTAGCTTTATATAATGAGACCAACTGGGTGGTTGTGACAAATAAATGCTGCTGTAGAAGCATAGGTATTAAGTGCTCAACTAAATGCCAAGTAGGCAGTGACTGCTGTCAAAATTTAATTTGCTAAAACTGTATTTTGTGTAACATTTGTTAGAGGACACTTAACTCTTACATCAGTTAGTAATGTCCATGTTATAGATTTCCCTTAAAAATGGTGGTATTTGATGTTGATTGTAAAATTATTTTAATAGACTGAAAATTTCAGTTTTGAACCGTCATCTTCTACCAATTGTACCAAGTTTATTAGATTTCGGACCCCAGAGCAGTACCTAAGAATTTGAAATTCTACCAGATTGGACTTTCTACCATGACATATGTCATATATATAGTGGTGGTGGACCAATTCACGCCAGGGTACCAATTCAGGCCCACCCCCAATTTTCTTGAAGATTTATAATTTTTCATAGACAAGATCTTTACCACATCATAGATAATCATCAAATTGATCATATACATTTGTAATATATATTGTTTAACTGTGATTGTTATGGATAAATTCAGGGGTGGGCGGGAATTGGTACACAGGCGTGAATTGGTCCACAACCACTAAATAATCAATGTAAATTTGCCACTTTTTGGTTTTTGTTAAGTTTTACAGCACAAACATGGAAATCATGTCATAATTTTGTTAAATATAAATAAAAAAAAATAAATATCTAATGCACTAGAAGATTTCACTAGAAGATGTTTAATTTCATTTAAATAATTGTCTGAATTAATCTATTAATACTGTCAAACAGCATATATGATGTTCATGTTTTTGATACATTTACATGTACCAGCACTAGCTTTAACTCTAGGTTTACAGTCTCATTTTCAGATAGAACGTTTGTGTAACAAACAAGATAATAAATCAGAACTTATGAAAATTAAATGATTCAAGGCTAATTACATTTCCATGCACCTTTTATACCACTCCAATATGTTTTTTTCACTCCCATACACCTCCAAATGCTCCCATACGCCTGCATAAATTAGTGCAGCCCCCAAAACATTCACACCCAATAGAGTGGTCATGAGGTTTTGCTGTTTTGGTGTTAACTAAGAGAAAATTACGATAAAACGAGAGGTTAATTTAGAGAGACAGAGAGAGAGAGAGAGAGACAGAGAGAGAGTATAATAGCCTCCAACGGGTCGGGCTAAACACAGCCTTGCCGCCACCAACTGGGGTGACATGTTTGCCGGGCCAAAAGACCTTTGAATATCGCCCACGAAAAAACCAACCACTTAAACTACAGCATTTTACAGGATTTACAGAACTGTAATAAGTGAAAAAGTATTTCCTCTATCATCAAAAACACTAAACAGAACTAGCACTAACATTTGTATCATTTCACCAGACCAACTCGCTCTCCTTTTTTTTTTTTTTTTTTTGTTTACCTAATGACAACTGTGGACAGCAAATATGATAGAATGCGTTTGTGTCGTCTTTGACATAGGTGCAGTTAGCGTATTTCACAAACATATATTTATAGTTGGAGACAGTTACGGTTGCAATCTATTTCCATTTTTTTGTATCAGTCAAAATACTGCAGTGATCTACATTTCAAAAAATAAACATCTTATTAAGTTTTTAAGGCAGGTGGCATGAGTATATGCGTACTTTTATGATATAATTTGATAACAAGGCTCTTTTATAGAAATTATGTTTAATAAATGAAAAAATTGCATTGATCACATTTACCAAAATATGAGGTAGGTGGAACAACACTTGAAGGTAAATGAGCCTGTTAAACTGTAGCACATGTACAGAAAGGTGTGACATAGGTAGAAATCAGAAATATGTTATGTGTTGTATACTTAACTTTGCAGTACTTGTCTAAATGTGTTATGTACCATTTAGTTTGAGGGCTTTTATACTGAGGCATTTTCCACTGCAGGTTTTTACAGAGGATTTTTTTCTGCTAGAGGCTTTTTCAGTTCATCTGACCATCAGTATGATATAATAAGTGTTTTCATAAGATCGGCATTTTCTCCTTCCTGTCCCATAAAATGGCTAGCGTTTTGTGACCCTGCAATTTTGACTAGTGTTTTGTCAACTGGCATTTTGCCACTGGGGTTTTGTCTGTGTACCATATGATTTGTCCCACTACGAAATGTCCTAGTATAAAATATCCATACCCGCGACAACCCACACACACCCCCTTCTGGAAAATCCTGTATCTGCCTCTGCCAGTAACCCATAGCCTGGGGAAATGGTGTTGAACACCATGAGATGTAAAAGAGGTGAAAAAGTGTAAAGATAAGAAGTCTTTCAGAAGAGTATAAGTTTAAATGTGCAGCACACATAATGCTTGACAAAGAGAAATGTGTGCACATACAGAGTATTAAAACAAGATATTTTAATAGAAAGATGATAGCATTAATTTGCAATCTAAAACCTTTAAAAACTTTCAAAAAATTTAAATGAAATTTAAGTGATCTATTTTTTAATGATTTTTATCTGTCAATGGACAGAGCACAATAAGGTGAAAGTATATACAATATCAGTGGCAGCAGTTCATATATCTCTGTGATAGGAGAAAAAGTTCTCAAATATTGCAGTATAGAAAACATTCTGGCAGAGCTTAGGTTAAAAGTCACACCAAATTCATTCTTTGGCATTGCATATAAGCAGCCCCAACCAATATCCCTATCAAATATCCTCTACCTACATCTTACAGTTTTCAAAATATACCCCAGACAAGATGTTAAAAGTCAAGGTCACTACAGCAAGATCAAAGCTCAAATCAAGGTCTCACCATGATGTTCCACACCTACACCCCAAGTTAAATGTTCCCACAATGTATGAAAATCCTACACCTCAAGATTTAAAATTTCTGAGATACAGCCTTGATAAGATTTTTCGAATTGCCCACCCAACCAGATGTAATGGGTGACAACAATATCCACACAGCCTTTAAATGCTGTCGGATAAAAGTAAGATCAGAAACCTGCCAAAATAAGATTTTTTTGTTACTTACTGTCATTTTAACTTCAGTTGCATGCATAGCACTAGTGTTACAACTTTAAGTCAATATGAAAATATAAATGAATGATTGATTAAAGAATTTATCATAAACGTACCTTTAATAGAGATCTACACATCCTCAACAAATGTAATCTATACAGTGGACATAATCTAGGTACGTTTAATATATGATGCATACATATTTTGAATTATAAATCTTTTAACTCTTTGTCCATCTGTTTCTCTTTCATATCATGTGACCAATGTTGAAAAAATGAGCTAACAACACCTTATTATTTAATAGGGTCTGATTTTAGCATGGCCAACATGTGGTCATTGGTTCAGTTTCTTTGGTTTCACCGGAGTACGTACAAACTGTAGGTTTTCACCTATCATCTGCATGACACCAAATACTTTGGACCATCCGTAAACAAGCAACATGAGCGATGAAGATGAAAATGCGGAGTTTAGGATAAATAAAGATTATGCCGAGAAGTACAACAAATGGAGACGTGGCGAAGAGCTGCAAAAATGTTTGTGCGACTAGTGTTTGTAATGAGACCCTTCAGATTTTTCGGAATTTTATGATCGAATGGGCGATAATTGCAGGGTGTGAGATTCTACCCCCATACTGCTTCTACTGTACTGTAGGCATAAGTTGGCCGCGGTCATAAGTTGGCCGCCACTAATTTAATTGGGCCAAACAGACAAATAAGTCTTTGTACAGTGTTTAAAACAAATAAAAAGCATAAACGTAATAATAATGGACCATTTACGATTGCAATCAGCTTTTAAATTTGTAGCAATTTCAAGATTTGGTGATGGCGGCCAACTTATGACCGCGGCCAACTTATGCCTAGAAGCAGTAGACCTTTCCACAGTGTCAATCAAAATACCGCAAAACGACAAATATCCTGTCTACGAGTCGTTTACTACAATGACGACAACCAGTCAAATAACAGCATTCCTTAGGTCAAGGACAGGCGCCATTTTGAAACAGAAAAATGTGACAATTTTTGGTTAAATATTTGTAAATAACTTTAGTGGCTTCCTACCAGTAAACGCCCATGCTGTAGTTAATATTTGGAATTTAACTTAGATTTACAGCTTTATATTTTATTCTTCGACCACCAGATTATCAAATGATGTACACTAGCTACAATTAATAACTGAGATACATTTTGTTACATTTGTTTCAAAGCTTTATATTTTAACATTTTATCTCTATTATCGGCCGTTTTTACCACAAACCGGAAATACCAGTGAACGCCCATTTTGTAGATATATAGAAGCATTTGTCCTTGACCTCTAACAAAGAAATATAAGGCGGGCGTTCACTGGTAGGCGGGCGTTCAGTGGTAGAAAGCCACTACTAACTACATATATTATTTAAAATAGTGTTGATCAATTTTTCATTACTCAAAATTATGTTTTGCATTATCCTTTTTACTGTGAATATAATGTATTTTAATAATAAGTTTTATTTTCTTCTTATAGGCTAATGGTTCTTTGATTGGTGTAAATCAAATGACAGGCTAGTCATATTTTCTTTGATTTTGTGAAAATGTTAAAGGAGAAATTGGAAAATATCAGCAATAAAACTATATCATACACAAAATAAAAACTGAAATATTCAGTCAAACCCTAAATACACTGCAGATAGCAGCTCACCTGGTAAATCAAAGAACTTAACATCATTTTCATATCTACCTTTTCATTGTCTTAACAAGCTGTACAGGTCTGTTCTGGAATATGTTCTATATACTGTTCACTCAATGCATAAGTTACAGTCACATAATAGCCTTTACTGTGCCTGTAAACATCAAATCCATTATTAATACAGTCAGTAAATAGCCTGAACCTAATTTTGTTGACCGTCAGTAAAATAAGCCATACTTTATTATACCGACGACTGTCGGCAGAATAGTCACTGTGAATATTATTGTACTCATACTAAAGAGAAACGAGTAGACACAACATTATTGGGTATAAAAATTCAATAATCAATCCTCACTATTTTAAAATACTGGGTGTAAATGTAAATCTCTTAAATTGGTCAATATTTCCCATATTTTCCCAAATCGGGAAGTGTTTCTCAATAAAGAAAATGATTTAAACATATTTTATAATATTTGTCACATTTATACGTGTACGTTTCTATAATAATATATGATTTCTGCAACATATCCCACCATTTATAACAATTATTAACTGTATAGAATGTCTTTTTTCTCAAATTTTATTTCCCGCCATTTTTTCCGTTTGTTTGTCAGACTATGCCGACTCAACCAGGAAGTGGTCGTGGCCTATGGAATGGTCTATAGTGGCTTCCTACCAGTAAACACCCGCATTCTATTTCTTTGTTAGAGGTGAAGGACAAATGCTTCTATTGTTGCGTTTGTTTTCCGGTGAGACCGTTCTTGACAAATTTACAGGCTGTGAGGTCGTGTTTACGGCCAGTGAGAACGCTGCATATTTATCTACAAAATGGGAGTTCACTGGTATTTCTGGTTTGCGCTAAAAACGTCCGATAATAGAGTTAAATTATTAAAATATAAAGCTTTGAAACAAATGTAGCAACATGCACCTGGATTATTAATTGCTGTGTACATCATTTGACAATCTGGTGGAAGAAGAATAAAATATAAATCTGTTTATATAGTTTAAATTCAATATATTTGCGTTTGCTGGTAGAATGCCACTATAGCCTTACGTCTTGATGATTCGCGAGTTTTAACGTTTTAGTTAAGAGCTTATTTCATGTCTAAATATTTTATTTTGCAGCAATTTGGATGTATTTTAAACAACTATAAATACCAAAGCACCATTTTATGTTATAAAAAGTGAAAATAGATACTCTTATATCCAATAAAAACGGCCATACTCGAATCAACAAGACCCTCGAATCAATGATACATGACTATACTTGGCGTGATTATCTGTAACTAATGCTGCGTTTTTACCAGTTGTAAATACGAGTTCACAACCTGTAAATTTGTCAAGAACAATGTCACGGGTCGTATTTACCAATGGTGAGTAGGGTAGCTCAGAAATTTTGCAATTTGTGACCTTTACCTCTACACAGGTGGCGCTAATTCCGCCATACCTTCAATTCCGTCTGCTTGGGTGCATATGCATTCAGTCACAAATTATTAATGTCATATACCTATTTATTTCGAAGTGGCTGGAGTACGGTAAATCACCGCACCCGAGAAGAAATTCTACAGTACGGTAGCTTTCATTTGCTGTATTCCAGCAAATTGACTAGAGTGCGGTTCAAGCTGGTAACCTGAACGTCTCATGGAGTGAAGGAAATATGAGGCCACGATGGGGTTTATAAATTGAAAATGTGGCACTATTTTACAAATAAGACCTCAAATTGTTGTACTTGTACACATTAAATATGAGGCCACGATGGGGATTCAGAATTGAACATGTAGCAATATTTTACAAATAAAAACACCAAATTGTTGTACTTGTACATGTGAAGACTTAAGAAAATATGAGGCCACGATGGATTTTCTACCATTTTACAAACAAAAGTCTAGCAATATTTTACTCTTGCAGCACCTTCTGTTTTCTAACAATATTTGACAAATAGAATATCAAGTGCTAGTACATTGTACTTGCACACACAGATTTAAGGAAATATGAGGCCATGATGGGCTTTCTAGCCATATTTTACAAACAAAAGATCCAGGCAACCAGTCTGCAAACATGATTAATTTAATTAACCAATGAAATCAATTGTTACTGAAACCTCACTCGAGACCAAGTTCTAGAGTGCGGCACTCCGTACTGAAGCATACTTTCTACAAAACGGTTTACCGTACCGCAGCCACGCCCTATTTATTATCTCCCGCCGGCCGATAGGCCCGGTACGGGAGATTATAAAATGCCCTCCGTCCGTGTGTGCGTCCGTTCGTCACGTTTTTACAAAAGCCTTTCTATCTCTTAAAATATTATAGCTGGAGCTACCACATTTGCAGGCTAAATTCATCATTGGAAAAACTTGCCTGGGAATCTTTTTCGGCTGATTCTGAAAAACAAGATGGCCGCCACGGGTGTTAACAAGATGGCTGCCATGGTTTTTTTTTCGGGTGTTCTGCCATGGGTATTTGCACGTATCATCACCAAATTGTATATGTAGCTTTACTATTTCAATACCTTGCTTGGTATTGATTTTTGCTTATGTCTTTTCATTTGATGCTGTTTTTTCAGACCTATTTCCATAGCTAAGTAATAGCAATGGTGGCTACTTTCAGTAAAGTGCTCATAACTCCAAAACGACTGCATTTAGAGCATTTCTGTAAAATACGCTGTTCAGCTACTTTCTCCATGCCTACAAGATGGTACCATTTTTAGGGGTCTATCTTGATAGCTAAGTGAGTAATAGCTATTTTCTGTTTTTAACAATGACCAAAATGAGTAAGTTGCTTTTATCTTTGTAACTGTTACAATATTGGTCTCAAATATGTTGTTGAACAACTCCTTCATGTACTATATCATGGTGAGGTTTCCAAGGCGTAGCACCATAGCTAGCTGAGTAATAGCTACACTAAGTTTAACATTTGACCATTGAGAAAGTCACTTATAACTCAAAAACTATTGAATATAGAGGATTTTTGTCAAATATATTGTTCACCTACTTTTTGATGTACTGTGTCGTGGTGAATTTTCGGAGCTGTAAGTCCATAGCTAACTGAGTAATAGCTACTTTGAAATTTCTTAATTTCAACACTGAGTAAATCACTTATAACTCCAAAACTATTGAATTTAGGGAATTATTGTCAAATATGTTAATCAGTTACTTTTTAATGTTCTGTGTCATGGCTAAGTTTCAGAGCTGTATCTCCATAGCTAACTGAGTAATGGCTGCTTTGAATTTCAACATTGAGTAATCACTTATAACTCCAAAACTATTGAATTTAGAGAATTACTGTGAAATATGTTGTTCACTTACTTTTTGATGTACTGTGTCATGTAAAATTTTCACAGCTGTATCTCCATAGCTACCTGAGTAATAGCTACTTTGAGGGTTTTCCATTGAGTAAATAACTCAGAACATCAAAACTGTTCAATTTAAAGGATTTTTGTCAAATATGTTATTCACCTACTTTTTGATGTATTGTGTAATGGCAAATTTTGAGAGCTGTAGGTCCATAGCTAACTTAGTAATAGCTACTGTGATGGTTCTCCATTGAGTAAATCACTTATAACTGCAAAACTATTAAATTTAGAGGATTTTTGTCAAATGTGTTGTTCAGCTACTTTTTAATGTTCTGTGTCGTGGCAAAGTTTCAGAGCTGTAAGTCCATAGCTAACTGAGTAATAGCTACTTTGATTGTTTTCCTTTGAGTAAATCACTTTTAACAGCAAAACTGTCGAATTTAGAGGATTTTTGTCAAATATGTTGTTCACCTACTTTTTGATGTACTGTGTAATGGCAAATGTTGAGAGCTGTAGGTCCATAGCTAACCGAGTAATAGCTACTTTGATTTTTGCGGAAAATGAAAAAGTGTGAATATCTCGAAAACCGTAAGAGATAGAGCGATTTCGAGCGAATTTTTGACCCACAGGGTAGTACAAGAGCATCCTATCCAAAGGGGAAAAATTTCAATTTTCGCCACTTTTGGCGGCCATCTTGGATTTTAGCGGAAAATGAAAAAGTGTGAATATCTCGAAAACCGTAAGAGAGAGAGCGATTTCGAGCGTGTTTTTTACCCACAGGGTAGTACAAGAGTGTCCTATGCAAAAGGGAAAAATTTCAATTTGTGCCACTTTTGGAGGCTATCTTAGATTTTAGCAGAAAATAAAAATTGAAAATATCTTCAAAATGGTAAGAGATAGAGCTATTTCGAGCGAATTTTTGATCCATAGGGTATTACAACAGTATTCTGTGCCTAGGGGAAAAACGTCATCTTGGATTTTAGCGGAAAATGAAAAATTGTGAATATCTTGGAAAGGTATTTCTTCCCCTGTAATGCTCGGCGGGAGATATATACCGCGGCAGTGGTCTTGTTTCACATAATACATGAAATAAAAGGACTTTAAGTACATATCAACATCTATGACTGTGTTGTTATATGTAAAGCTCACGCATATTTTGAAACAATTTCTGCCTCAAAAACATTATGTAAACAGGAAGTTGCTGACATCATGCTTAATACATTAATAATAAATAATACTAAAATATCATTAAACATTAAATTCACATTTTCTTTTGTCATAGTAAACTGTAAATGTGCATGTAAATTGTTGATTAACTTAATGAAATTAGCGCCACTCGTGTAATGGCAACAAAGAGAATATATTTGCTTTTGGTGTAAAAATATATCAGGCAAGGTGTTTTAATATTCTGATTTTGTTTATAACCTTGGGAAAGGTATAACAAATGAAATATATATGGATACATCCTTTACATGATGGATAGCGAAATTTTGTGATTATTTTTTATTTCTTTGTCATTTTTGTTTGTTCTAAGACGTCCTCTAAGGGGCTGATGTCCAATAAGGGATGGTTCAGATCCAAAAAGGAGGTCAGTACCCATATTAGCATCCGATAGGCGAGATTGGCTATGGTGGATGATAGGCTAATCTGAAAAGATAGGTATTCAACTATTTTCTAAAACCAGAGATACTTTCCACAGTTCTAATGGCTTGATGGGGCTTTTTTCCACTCTGTGGGAGCAGCTACTGCACAACCCTGAGCGTTTATTTGTTTTAGATGAGGAAATTGATAGATGATTGCCCCGTGTGAGATAACTCTGCTTAACTAGAGAGGAGAGATATAGAGGTTGGATAAAATTTACGGCTTTGCTATTCCTGCACCAGCAACCGTCCACTCATGCAGAAAATGTAAGGTCACTGAATTTAGTGGGTTCTTATCTTCCTGATTTCCCAAAATCTAACTGCTGCACTGCAGGATGTCAGATTTCGCGATAATTATATCCCCAGACGAAAGTCGGGGATATATTGGTGTCACGTCGCCACCGCCATATGCTTTCACGGATTTGATTCAAACTTGGCACACACATGTATTTGGGTCAGGAGAGGAACCCTATTTTAAAGTGACCTTAAACTCCCAATAATGAACTTATGGCCGCCTTAATGTCAGAAATTTGACTTTTTGCCACTTAATGCCCTGTAGGTCACAGACTATGTGGCTTATCTGGCTGAAATTGTACCTGGGAACACACTACTATATTCTCCTTACATATACCAAAAATCAAGACTTTATGTTAAGGTTAAAATTGTTTTTGACGCCCATAAAGACTATACTTAGACATTTTTTTCGACCTTTTTCCCATTTTTCCCCTATAACTTAAAAGTGGTAGGTCTGACAAGTCTGTAACTGTAGTAGATATAACTTCTACATGTACTTTAAGTCTGTGAACAATTTTAAGGCTGTAACTTTAATTTTAAGGTCACCTTAGAGTCTCTAAATTGCCCACAGAGACCTAATTTATAGACTTTTTGCCACTTTGAAAGCCTATAGCTGTCAAACGATGTGACTGATACAGCTGAAATCTCATCTGGGAATATATGATTATGTTCTGTTTATATGTGAGAAAAATCAATACTTTAAATAGACGTTTAACCTGTGTATGAGGACCATGAACACCCACCCAAGTGACCCTTTTACAACATTTTCAACATATTTGGTCCTGTAACCTGGAAATGGTAAGTCTGAAAAGTCTCTAACTATAGTAGATATAACTTCTACATGAAATCTTTGTCAAACAATTTCAAGTCTGTAACTTTAATTTTAAGGTCACCTTAAGGTCTCTTAACTGCCCACAGACCCCAATTTATTAACTTTTTACCACTTTTAAGCCCTATAACTGTCATAATATGTGCCTGATACAGCTGAAATCTCATCTGGGAATATATTAATGTGTTCTTTTTTTAAAATAAAAGCCAAGGCTTTAAGTAGATATTTAACATGTATGTGATACCCATGATTGATCCACTCAGAGGACTTTTTTATGTCAGCTGACTCGTCAGTCAGCTGACATTATGTCATCACTCTGCGGCGTGGGCGTCCGCGTCCGCGTGAACAACTTCTTCTCCAAAACTACAAGGCCTAGAGACATGCTGTTTTTTTTAAAAGATACCTTATCTATCGAGGATGAAAAATTGTTCAAGGCATGCAAATCTGTCTGTTCGTCTGTTTGCTAGAGACATTACAAGGGAGGTACCCCCACCAAAAGTGTGAAAATTTCTTTTTTTTATCACAATTTTCTCAGTGACTATTGCAGGGATTTCTCTCATATCTTGCATATATGTACTAGGCCAGAGGTAGATTCTCTTGTGTGAGTATGAGACCTGGATCTGTCTTACTTTTTTTTTAATAAATTTTTTTAATAATTTTTAATGCATTAAAATTCATGAAATCATGCACTAAATCACTTATAACTTCAAAAGTGTTGCATTTACAGCATTTTGTGAAAATATGTTGTTCAGCTACTTTTTTCATAGCTACAATATGGTGAGTAAGTTGGGTGTCTGTCTCAATAGCTAAGTGAGTAATAGCTACTTTTGGGCTCTTCAGTAACTTCCATTATGAGTAAAATCACTTGTAACTTAAAAACTATTGCATTTAGAGAATTTCGTATAAATATGTTATTCAGCTACTTTTGGGTCAGCTATAACATAGTAAAATTTCACACCTGTAGCTCATGGCGTAGCTGAGTAATAGCTACTTTAAGGTTATCACTGTTGAGTAAATCACTTATAACTTGAAAAGTGTTGCATTTAGAGCATTTTGTTAAAATATGTTATTCAGTTACTTTTTTCATAGCTACAATATGGTGAGTAAGTTGGGTGTCTGTCTCAATAGCTAAGTGAGTAATAGCTACTTTTGGGCTTTTCAGTAACTTCCATCATGAGTAAAATCTCTTGTAACTTAAAAACTATTGCATTTAGAGAATTTCGTATAAATATGTTATTCAGCTACTTTTGGGCCAGCTATAACATAGTAAAATTTCAGACCTGTAGCTCATGGCATAGCTGAGTAATAGCTACTTTTAGGTTATCACTGTTGAGTAAATCACTTATAACTTGAAAACTATTGCATTTAGAGTATTTTGTTTCAATATGTTATTCACCTATTTTGGGGTCAGCTATAACATAGTGAAGTTTCAGACCTGTGGCTCATTTCATAGCTGAGTAATAGCTACTTTGAAGTTCTCACTGTTGAGTAAATCAGTTATAATTGGAAAACTATTGCATTTACAGAAATTTGTGCAAATATGTTATTCAGCTACTTTTGGGTCA
This sequence comes from Sabellastarte sp. h YS-2021, assembly GCA_964017235.1. Taxonomy (NCBI): domain Eukaryota; kingdom Metazoa; phylum Annelida; class Polychaeta; order Sabellida; family Sabellidae; genus Sabellastarte; species Sabellastarte sp. h YS-2021. The sequence goes on along the minus strand of OZ024929.1, from coordinate 75,072,621 downwards.
GCTATAACATAGTGAAATTATAGACCTATAGCTCATGGCACAACTTAGCAATAGCTATTCTCAGGTACTGACTGTTGAGTAAATCAGCTATAACTTGAAAAATATTGTATTTGGAGTATTTTGTTAAAATATATTGTTCACCTACTTTTGGGTCAGCTATAACATAGTGAAATTACAGACCTATAGCTCATGACATAGCGGAGCAATAGCTATTTTCAGGTTCTCACTATTGAGTAAATCAGTTGTAGCTTGAAAACTATTGCATTTACAGTAGTTTGCTTAAATATGTTGTTCACCTACTTTTGGGTTAGCTATAACATAGTAAAATTTCAGACATGTAGCTCATTGCATAGCTGAGTAATAGTTCCTTTGAGGTTCTCACTGTTGAGTAAATCAGTTGTAACTTGAAAACTATTACATTTAGAGTAATTTGTTAAATATGTTATTCACAGAATTTTTGGTCAGCTATAACAGAGTGAAATTGGAGACCTCTATGTCATGGCATAGCTGAGCAATAACTACTTTCAGGTTCTCACTGTTGAGTAAATCATTGTATCCACTGGATAGCCGCAGTGTGTAGAGAGAGATTTCACCATTACTGCTCTGATGAAAAAAAATATTATAGCTAGCTTTCTTAAGTTTGCAGTATATATTAATAACCATAAAATGTTGTCTGGGAATATTTTTGGCTTCATTTTGAGAAACAAGATGGCCGCCACAGGTGTTTTTTGTCAGTCATGAAAAGTACTTATATCTTCCTTATTATTGATCCTAGAGGTTTGGGATGATAAACCAACCTGTAGGAAATCATGGGGTGGGAATCTTTTGGTGTGGTCAGATTTGACCTTCAATGACCCCTCCTTCAAGGTCAAACAAGGATAGCCAAACTTAAAAGTGCTTATAACTCGCTTATTATTGGTCCCAGAGGTTTGGGATGGTAAAAAGACAGGAAATCATGGGCTGTGAATCTGTTGATATGGTCCGATTTGACCTTGGAACCCTCCTTCAAGGTCAAATGAGGATAGCGAAAATTGAAAGTGCCTACAACTCGCTTATTATTGGTGACAGAGATTTGGGATGGTAAACCATCCCATAGGAAATCATTGGCTCGGAATCTTTTGGTATGGTCAGATTTGACCTTTGGACCCCTCCTTCAAGGTCAAATGAGGACAGCCAAGCTTAAAAAGTGCTTATAACTCATTTATAATTTGTCCTAGAGGTTTGGAATGGTAAACCATAGGAAATCATGGGCTGGGAATGTATTTGTGTGGTTAGATTTGACCTTGGACCCCTTCTTCAAGGTCGAACGAGGATATTGCATTTGTAGTATTTCTTTAAATATGTTTTAACCTATTTTTTACACTTAAACAATTACCTTGTTATTTTCCTTCATAATACCATTTACAGGGCACAACTTTTTTATCCTTTTCTTCTGTCAGCTTCGGAATTTCTTTCGAACTTGCTGTTCAGTTACCATTTACTGTATTTCTGTACAGCCCTTTTCCTGATAATTAATGTGTCCTCTAATCACCTTCACAAATCAAAAACACTCAGTCAGCTGACACAGTGCTCGTTCACGGGCACTCTCCACTTGTTTAAAATTGATCCCCCAAAAATGAAAAAAAAAAAAAAATGGTGTGACCAAAAAAAAATAAATGAAAAATAGTTTATAATAATTGTGAATCACACAAAATGGGTGCTGCAAAAAATACCCAGTGAATGCTTGTGGTGTGAGAGATGGCCTGTCTGGGAGATATGTTGGTGTCGAGTTGGCGCAATCTAGTTATATATATAAGCATTACATAATTGGTTTTAGGCATTTCCATTGGCAAATTTTGCCAAGTCTGGGAACTGATTTTAAAAGAAATTATATTTTTATTGTGTTAATACAATTTACCTAGTTAGAGATGCATTTGTCCAGCCCCTGCAGGTCTCTCCAAACTTTAGAAAAAAATCCCCTCAGCTGGGCTCTGCCAAGTGTACTGTCTGGTAGTGTACTGTTCACTCACTATTTGGCCATAAAGCACCAAGCTCTCACTAGATGGAGGCTGGAGCATCATATTTTATCTTCAAGGCATGGTTAAGTGCTTGGAATTTAAGGGAAATTTGTATTATTAAGTTTCCAGCTAGGGACACTTATTTCAAGTTATTTGTTTTCACGTTCAGGTTCGACTGATCACTGCCACTGCTGGGTTATGGTCTCCCTTGAATAACTTCTTTGGCTTTGGAATTTTTTTTGTCCTATCTTTCTTTTAAACTATAGGGGTGAGAAATATTTTTGGGATACTTAAAAGTCACCTTAAACTTCACTTAAGATAACCTTAAGCATTTTTAAAAAACATCTGTCATTGTGTGTCAGACAAAACCAGTTACCACAGGCACCAGCGCAGTAAAATTTTGCAGGTAAATTCTAGAACTAAATCCACATGCCAGAAAGATCAATGGGACCAGAGACGCATGAGTTGGAGGTGTTTGATTTTCATAAATTTTTATAGAATGGGAACTTTGTATGTCAAAAGCGGTCAGGATTTCGGCTTTTTGTTGGAATAAGTCATTCAGTTACTTTATGATAACCTTTCACATGTTGAAGTTTCAGCCATGTATCTCCAACCCAAAGGTCACCTTAAAGGCAAAAAAAGGGCCTTTAACTCTCAAGTTCACTTAGTTACCCCACAGCCCTTAAGTGCTGTCGGGGTATTGTTTTCACCCATGGTGTCCAGATGGGCGGGCAGTCGATCGGGCTTGGGGGGGGGGGGGGGGGGGGGGAGTTTGTCCGGGCTGTATCTCAGAAACTGTAAGGTGTAGGAAGTTGATACGTGGTAGGGACATTGGTTAGGATGTGTAGGTGTGCAACATCATGGTCTGACCTTGATTTGACCTTTGACCTTGCCGTAGTGCCCTTGACCTATAAAATCTTGTCTGGGCTATATCTCGGAAACCGTAAGGTGTGGGAAGTTGATACTTGGTAGGGACATTGGTTAGAGGGTGTAGGTGTGCAATGTCATGGTGTGACCTTGATTTGACCTTTGACCTTGCCATAGTGACCTTGACCTATAAAATCTTGTCCAGGCTATATCTCGAAACCGTATGGTATAGGAAGTTGATACTTGGTAGGGAGATTGGTTGGGGGGTGTAGGTGTGCAACATCATAGTGTGACCTTGATTTGACCTTTGACCTTGCCGTAGTGACCTTGACCTATAAAATCTTGTCTGGGATATATCTCTGAAATGGCAAAGTGTAGGAAGTTGATACTTGGTAGGGGCATTGGTTAGGGGGTGTAGGTGTGCCTCGTCATGGTGTGACCTTGATTTGACTTTTAACCTTGCCATAGTGACCTTGACCTATAAAATCTTGTCCTGACAATATCTCAGAAACTGTAAGATGCACAAAGTAGATACTTGACAGGGACATTGGTGGGGGATTGTAGGTGTGCAACGTCATGGTGTGACCTTGATTTGACCTTTGACCTTGCCATAGTGACCATGAACTTTAAAATCTTGTCCAGGCTATATTTTGGAAACTGTAAGGTGTAGCAAGTTGATACTTGGTAGGGACATTGGTTAGGAGGTGTAGGTGTGCATCGTCATGGTGTGACCTTGATTTGACCTTTGACCTTGCCATAGTGACCTTGACCTATAAAATCTTGTCTGGGCTATTTCTTGGATTCCATAAGGTGTGGAAGGTTGACACTTGGTAGGGACATTGGTTAGGGGGTGTATGCAAGTGTATGTGTGCATCTTGGTGTGACCTTTTTGCTCTGCCAAAGTGTGTTCATGTGCCATATTTGAAACAACTTTCTCTTATGACAAGGATATATGGATTGCTGCAACTGATTGCTATATGCACTTTTACATTATTACACTTACAATTTTCCATTGACAGCTATTATCCAATTAATAAATTTTACAGCTTCATATTTTTTAGTTTACTGATTAATGCTGTCATCTTGGTATTGAATTGTCTTGTTGTAGTCATTTATCTTTACATGCATTTTCTTTCTCTTAGATGTTATTTTCTCTACTTAAACATTATTTGGACCTTTATATAAGTGACACTGCGCTGAAAGTATTCCGGTCTTTGAAATGCTTCACTGCTTCTATATGTCTTGGTGTTGAAAACTATTTCCCCAGGCTGTGGGGTACGGGCATCTCTGATGCTATTTTAAGAAATTCTCCCAAACTGATATTCAGTTATTACCATTAATGTAATTAAATGCGCCAACAACATATTATTCTATACTTCGGTGGCATTGGCCACAATATACAAAATACTAAAACTTGTATTTCACTTACCAGAAATGTATGCGTGCCTTATCCTTTAGCCACAAATGTTGATCTTGAAAAAAATTACACTATGACTATTTTGTGACAGTCATCGGTAAAATAGAGCATGCATGTTTTACCGACAGAGAACAGAATAAGGCTGGGTCCATTTTAATGACCAACTTATCCCAAGCTATAGTGGGAAGCACTAGCAAGCATGCTTTTAGTGAAAAAGCTTTTATTTGATGGATCTAATAATTAGAACAATTAGAACTTTCTGCAAAACTGTTGTCATTACAAGCCTCTAAAAACACACTGTTTCTGTTGAATGGGTATGAATAATATCCTCAATGAATTAAGAAAATACAGAAAAACCTACAAATTTAAATATAAATAATTGTCAGCAGACATAGTTTGACTTTATGTTGCTTATTTAATTCCTTTAATTTGAATATGGATAAAATTATTGTAATTTGCATTATAAACCATGTATTTACATGTAACGTATACCACCTGTGCAATGTTTAATATGCATTCGTCAATTGATGAATGCTTGTCTACAATGAAAATGCCCATCTTGCACAGGAATTATGAGGTCACAGAATCTACTGCTAAACCCAAGCTATCACAAGCACCACAATGCCACTTTCTACCTGATTTTCATGTAAATGTGAGATAAAATTACTCATTTGGGGTAATTTTTTATGAGAATATTCCCAAATTGTTGATACTAAAGAAGAAAAGTATACTCTTTTTTTGTCTGAGTTTGTCCTTTGCATGATTTAATTCTTTTCCAGCCCTTATATTTTATAGATATTCAAACTAAAAGTATTGATAAATGTTCCAATTGGATCCATGTTTCAGTAAAAGACAAGTATGGGGATGTTGGAGAAGGAGATGAAACAAGTGACAGCAGCAGCAGTTCAGAATCAGAAGATGAAGACGCAAATGTAAGTAAAAGCAAGGAGCACATGTTTTTCATAGCTTCACTTAAGAACAAAATGTTAACAGTAATGATGTTTTGATCTATAATATGGATGAAATCTAATACTAGTGTGCAATATCAAGACCATTTTATTAAAACAAACGCACATCTCATTACCCAGTATAACTTATATGTTGATTATCAGCATATAAAATGGTGGGAAAGCGTAAAAATATTACAGACATGCACTACGTAATGGTGGGAAAGCGTAAAAATATTACAGACATGCACTACGTAATGGTGGGAAAGCGTAAAAATATTACAGACATGCACTAAGTATAAAGAAATTTTAATGTTTTCTCTGATATTTTTTGTATATGGTAACCTTTGGTGATTTTGGTGACTGGTGAAATTGTCTTTTTTTCTATTGACTCCACTTCTTATTCACTGGAAAATGGTATTGCCATTTCACTGAGAAAACTATTTTGATATCCTGAGATTGAAATGGTTTTTTGTTGGTGGGGCATTGATAAGAAAAACATGGTACCATCTTATCCCATTACATTGATTTAAATTATGCAAGGAGCTAGATTCCTGTATAATATATAATATAATGGGTCCTGTGGTAACACCATATACTGTGAGCTCATGAAGTAGTTTCCATTATTTGTATGAGAAGAGTCACAGAGGCCAGTCAGGCTACTGTTTGGGTTATAAAGATATAATTTGGCTGTAAATTGTTCAGAATATCAATTGGAAATCTCAGAAAAGTTTTTATTTATTTTTTTTATTTTATTTTATTTTATTTTTAGTATTGACTTGATGGACATCTATTTATATAGATTTGTTGTATTTTTAGGCGTTGACTCCAGAGTTAGAGAAAGATTGGTTCAAAGCATTTGCTGCAGTGAAAACAAGAAATCCCAAGATTTATGATGGACAAACAACCTTCTTTCATGACAAGCCAGGTTAATTATATTGATCATGTTTCACATAGTTGTATCCACCGGATGCCTCCGGTGGATACTTTGGTTTAGCTCCGCCGCCGCGCGTAGAGAGATTTTCGGCTTTAACGCTGAAAGAGGAAAACTACACCAGCTAGGTTCACCAAATTTGCAGGATATCTTCATTGGGGGGTAAGCTTCTCTGGAACTGAAATTAGCCTCATTCTGAAAAACAAGATGGCTGCCATGGGCATTTCTTTGAAAATTATCTACATTTTTACCCCATAGCCCTTAAGGGCTGTCGAGTATTGTTTTCACCGATGGTGTCCGGATGGGTGGGCGACGGGAAAAGATTGTCCGGCCTGTATCTCAGAAACTGTAAGGTGTAGGAAGTTGATACTTGGTAGGGACATTGGTTAGGGGGTGTAGGTGTGTAACGTCATGGTGTGACCTTGATTTGACCTTTGACCTTGCTGTAGTGACCTTGACCTATAACATCTTGTCTGGGCTATATCTCGGAAACCGTAAGGTGTATGAAGTTGATACTTGGTAGGGACATTGGTTAGGGGTTGTAGGTGTGCAACGTCATGGTGTGACCTTGATTTGACATTTGACCTTGCCGTAGTGACCTTGACCTTTAAAATTTTGTCCAGGCAATATCTCTAAAGTGTAGGAAGTTGATACTTGGTAGGGACATTGCTTAGGGGTTGTAGGTGTGCATCATAGTTTTTAGTTTACTGATTAATGCTGTCATCTTGCTATTGAATTGTCTTGTTTTACTACTTTATCTTTGCATACATTTTGTTTCTCTTAGATGTTATTTTCTCTATTTAAACATCATTTAGACCTTAATATAACTGACACTGCTCTGAAAGTATCCCGATCTTTGTACTGTTTCACTACTTCTATATCTCATAGTTTTGAAAACTATTTCCCCAGGCTGTGGGGTACAGGCATCTCTGCTATTTTTCTACTAGCTCTTTCTCATAGGTAGAAGGTTGAATCTCTTCATAGGTGATATGTATGACAGATATATATGTCCTCTACAACCTTGCAGACATTTGAAGCTCTTAATTCAAGGTCATCCACGGAGTGCTGAAATAACCCACACAGCGGACTTTAAAAGTGCCCATATCTCCCTTATTATTGGTACTATTGGTTCTGTGAAACCAACCTATAGGAAATCATGGGCTGGGAATCTTTTGGTGTGGTCAGATTTGACCTTGGGCCCCTCTTTCAAGGTCAAACGAGGATAGCCCAACTTAAAACTGCTTATAACTTGCATATTATCGGTCCTAGAGGTTTGGGATGGCAAACCAACCTATAGAAAATCATGGGCTGGGAATCTTGTGGTGTGGTCGGATTTGTCCTTGGGCCCCTCCTTCAAGGTCAAGTGAGGATAGCCAAACTTAAAAGTGCTTATAACTCGCTTATTATTGGTCCTAGAGGTTTGGGATGGTAAACCAACCTATAGGTAATCATGGGTTGGGAATCTTTTTGTGTGGTCAGATTTGACCTTGGGCCCCTCCTTCAGGGTCAAATGAGGATAGCCAAACTTAAAAGTGCTTATAACTTGCTTATTATTCGTCCTAGAGGTTTGAGATGGCAAACCAACCCATAGGAAATCATGGGCTGGGAATCTTTTGGTGGTGGTCGGATTTGACCTTGGGCCCCTCATTCAAGGTCAAATGAGGATAGCCAAACTTAAAAGTGCTTATAACTCACTTATTATTAGTCCTAGAGGTTTGGGATGGTAAACCAACCTATAGGAAATCATGGGCTGGGAATCTTTTAATGTGTTCAGATTTGACCTTGGGCCCCTCCTTCAAGGTCAAACGAGGATAACCAAACTTAAACGTGCTTATATCTTGCTTATTATTGGTCCTAGAGGTTTGGGATGGTAAATCAACCTATAGGAAATCATGGGCTGGGAATCTTTTGATGTGGTCAGATTTGACCTTGGGCCCCTCCTTCAAGGTCAAACAAGGATAGCCAAACTTAAAAGTGCTTTTAACTCACTTATTATTGGTCCTAGAGGTTTTTGATGGTAAACCAACATATAGGAAATCATGGGCTGGGAATCTTTGGTGTGGTCAGCTTTGACCTTGGGCCCCTCGTTCAAGGTCAAACGAGGATAGCCAAACTTAAAAGTGCTTATAACTTGCATATTATTGGTCCTAGAGGTTTGGGTGGCAAACCAACATATAGGAAATCATGTGCTGGGAATCTTTTGGTGTGGTCGGATTTGACCTTGGGCCTCTCATTCAAGGTCAAACGAGGATAGCCAAATTTAAAAGTGCTTATAAGTCGCTTATTATTGGTCCTAGAGGTTTGCAATGGGAAACCGACTCATAGGAAGTCATGGGCAGGGAATCTTCTGATGTTGTTAGATTTGACCTTTGGCTCCTCCTTCAAGGTCAAACTGGTTCACTGGCTTTGGTTAGTTGTCTTTCCGGTGGATACAAATTTGCATCGGTTCTCCGATGCGTAGGTCTAGTTGTGATTATTATAATTATAGGGAACCACAATTTAACAGTTTGACAGCAGTTCATGCTTCGTGGATAACATTTAGTTCTGCGCACTTGTTATGGCAAGTATGTGACTTGCAGTGTCCATTACCAATGTATAACTATTTGTTGCCTGTCTCGTTTATGTAGACCATAGGTTTTTTCTGCTTATAAATTTGAAGCAATAAGAAGTTGCAGGTCTGCTTGTAATTTACTATCGTAAGTAATGTGAGATTGCTGTCTAATGTTAGTATATTTTCAGGATCAAGGAATAAAACTGAGAAGAAATCCTCCTCTAAAGAAGACAAGCAGCCAATGTTTTTGAAAGATTATGAAAGAAAAGTGATCTTAGAAAGAGATGGGTGTGTAGCTGTCTGTTAGATGTCGAAATAAGATTAATGTTGTTACGCATACATACCCGTTAATACATTAATTTTTGACAGATTTCTGGGGATTTTATTTTATTGAAAAAGGAAAAATGATAATATATAATTATAACTGTGTTCATATAATTATGAGATTGCAGAACTCAATTAAATTGTTATTGCAAATAACTGAAAATAAGTTATATAAATAATATGGGTTTTGTAATTTCAGCAACTTTTAGTAGCTCCTGGAGGCCATGTTATTACAAGACAGCAACAGATATCGAACAATAAGCAGGATTTATGGTGCCACAAATCATCAAGTGTCTCACAAATAACACAAGTGCTAACTAACAGTTAAATAATTTTGTATTATGTTCAGAATTCTGAGTGATGATGAAAGCAGTGAAGATGACAATGTTGACACAAAGCCAGGGTATTATGAGGAACAGCAGGAAATTCTAAAGAGGTACAGATTAAGTTTACGTATGATCTGTGTGGTCAAACTTGTATGACATGTAACAGTTTGTGTTAGTAGTTTCTAATGGCACTGAGAAAAATCGGAAGATATTGTGCCATAGAAACTCAGATAGGAAGGAAGTGTTAAGTTGATGTCACAATATAAGCTCTGTACAAAGTACATGTAGTGTGACATAATGAGAACACTGGCCTGTCATCTTTGAGGTTGTGGAATTAAATCTTGTTTTGAACCTCAAGTAGGAAAGTTTCCTGATTATTTGCCAATGCCCCCTTGTTTACAGTTTAGAAACCCGACTTACTCTTATGGACTGCCTTTATTCACTCCTTACTATTGTTACATATATTGATATTTCAGTATTGTTTAAAAGGGGTTCATAGTTTCAATATGGATATCAACTGTGTCCGTTCCAATATCATTTCCAAGAATTAATGAACAATTCTCTCAACAAAGTTCTGTTATTCATAACCCCAAGCATTAAAATCCTTGTTTTATTGCGAAAAATACACTTACCATTTCCTGACCATTGCTATATGTTGGTGCCATCCAACTCACTGGCCAACGTTGAGAAACGTTTTAAGAAACCTTAAGAGGCCAGTGAGTGAGTGTGAACTAGCATGTCCCCCTAGTGGTCATGTGACCACGCTAGTAAACAACCTTCATTATTTTTGTTGGCCATCCTAGAGTGTGGATGTGTTATTTTCAATTCGGATTTTTGTTAAGTTTTATGGACTTCGTGTGTTTTTTTTTTTGAGTTCTGTGGTTAGACATCTGTGTTGACAATGTCTTCTCAGGACAAAATTTTAAAAAGCACACAGGAAAAGTGCTTTTGTGGCCATTTTATGGCGGATTGAGGAAGACTATTTAAGATGGCGGCATTGTTTCTTCAATTCAGAATACAATTTATTCTTCTAAAGGCACGTGTTACACGAGAATGGGACAAGTTCTTTTATTTTTATGCATTTTTTCCACTAGATTGAAGATCTACAATTGCTACAATAAAACACTGAAACTGTCGGCAGTCTTACTAGCTCCGACAGGGACAGTTTACAGGTTGCTAGGCAACCAAGGAAGTCGCCATGAAAAACAGAATATTCGACTGTCATTAAACCTGATCATACGTCGGGTTCTAATAGATAGTCGTTTGGAAGCTTTTCTTCAGTACGTACGTCTCAGTCGAATAGAACGACAAGAAGGAATTCCCCATGGAGGCAGACATCTTAATTTTCCGTTGGATGCATCATCGTGGAGAAGTTCCGAGTACAGGTCTGGGCTTTCTCTGCGATAAATTTTTCCGGTGAAGTTCAGTCGGAACTTTCACGGAGGAAAATACCTGCATGACGTCATCCGAAGACAATCGAGTTTCTATACCTCCCAAAAGGTCTGAAATCGGGTTGTCAGATGACCGGAGTTGTATTTCATCTCAGAAGTTAGCTTTCATTCTGTGGTGTAATGCAGGGTTTCTGCTGGAAACCGGCACCGGTACATAGAACTTGCAGCATAATCATGTCAACATAATAATTTGGAGTTATCTAGCAGGAGGTCTTCAAGAATTTAAGGTGGCCTAGTGGTTAGCAAGTTTGGCATATAATCATAGGCTGTCACCTCTGTGGGTTCCAGTCCTACAAGTGACAATGCTGAGGACCTGTCCCAATATGACCCTGGCTGTTGAACGGGACGTTAAACCCTAACTTTGACTTTGAAGGATTAACAGGATCTCATAGAATGTCTAGTAATGCTTTGGACTGTGTGTACAGTAATTGCAATTACAGTCCTCAATGATCCTGTATGTTTTTTGTGCAGTGTTACAAATCTTACTTTTCTTCATGTTATCTCTTAGATAATTTTGGTAGAATAAGAAGTGCTTTTTTCACTCTTAATGACTTTTTCCTGTTGGACACATGGTCAAGATGCCCAGGAAAACTTCATTTTGTGATCTTGGGTGTATAGTGATTCTTATGTCTAGGAAGGAGCAAACTCCTACACATGGCTAGTATTGGGATAAGTGCCCCAGGGCAGTTATTTTGTCCCTATTATGATAATTAATCCTCTTATACTGTTTCAAAACTCTCCTCTGTAGGACTTAGAGGTGTTAGGACTAATCTTTAGGTGGTATGTTTGTCCAGTATTGGAAGATATTCTGCACCTTACATCTTAAGATAGTAAGAGGATAATTTTTTCAAGCATACTTTACTTTCACAGAAGCGAGAGTAGCAGGAAGGAGTACTTAGCCATTTTCCTAAAACAGTTGTGGACATGTCTTTCAAAAATATATATATAAAATGCGAGAGACAACAGTGTTCATAAAAGCTGTTTATGAAATGATCGACAAAAGGGCGATAACACCAGTAAGATGGTGATATCGCTGCAATTTTACAGTTTATCGGTTGTGATAAGCTGGGAGGAGATGGCTACCACTAATAGTTGAGGTCAGGTAAATAAGCTTTTACATGTACCTTAATTTCACAATGTTACAATATTCGCCTTTGTTTCTAGTAAGTGAATGGAGGTAGGTTCATGTTTCCTTGCAGTTGCATTCTTTCGTAGCCGGATTCACGCGAATTTTATCTTCACTTCAGTGTTGATGACAATTCACACCGGTTCACAGCCTGTTTGCTGTGTTAGTACATGGTGAGTCTGTGGGATCTATAAGAACGCATCTTGATTTACCACTATATAGACCATTTCATTGCCTTGCTCTTGGAAATGGTTTATTTTCGACTTTACTATTACATCAACGGATAGTGAACCTGATGGCTGCAGTAGAAGGCATTGGGTGTCGCCAGCTTATAAAAAAAAAAAAAAAAAAAAAACATCTTGTCTAAAGTACCAGGATTTTTAGTTTGGATTGCAGATTCCACCTTAGGGTACATCTTTACTCATAGCAAAGCTTCTTCTCCGGCTAATGGTTTCTAAGGAAGCCATTTCTTTGGTGGCGGTTTTCAGGGATCCTCTTCAGTGGTGGAACGACTTTTCAAATTTGCAGGAGCTCCCTTTACTTCATCAGAAGGAGCACAATCTCCTTCTGTTATTAGATGCTTTCTTTAAGGGTTGGGATGCACAATTATGGCATCAAACAGCCAGTGGTCTGTTGTATCATGAGGGGTCAAGACTCCACATTAACAGGGCTACTACCTTTAGAATCATTTGGAGGTCTGATTCGGATTCTGAATCTGTTGATTTCCCCAGATATTTCTTCAGTGGTTTCCTATCTGAACAGGTAGGGAGGTACCCACTTTCAGGAATGTGTTTCCTTATCTGAAGAATCATTCCTTGCACGAATGCCATGGGTTCAGATTCAGGCATATCACTTCCCAGGGTATACAAATATTCCAACAAATTCTTTGTTCATGAGAGTCAAGTTGATTCAAAGTGAATGTGTTTTGGATGACTTTTGAATCTTCTATTCTGATTCAGGTGTTCAATCAAATCTGTCTTTGATTACAATCACCAATGATGGATTTGTTTTGCAACTAGTTTGAACCACAAGCTTGTCTTTTTCAACTTTTCTTGGGATGGACTGGACAGTTTGTTTGGTCCTGTGACCTTGATTCAGGTGATACAGGTGAATCATTTGGCTTCTAAGGCTCCTTTGATTTTCAACCTGTAGTCATTCCTGCTTTGAAACCTTCTTTAGATTATGCTTTGGTGCCAGATAAGTTTCTTTGTTCAGTGAGAGCCTTGAGAGGTTATCTTGATAAGTCAAAGATCTCAGGAAAGGCAAGAAAATTCTTTTGGTAGCTATTAAGAAGGGCTACTCCAAGATTTAGGTGCAGAATCATCTGGATTGCAGCAGAGTGGCTAGGGATGTCTTATTTTTGGGATCTGGTGTATCTGTTCCACAAAGGTTCCTTTTAGGGCTTCCCTTGCAGGTGGGTTCAATCATTCTGCCATTAGTATCCAACATCCTGAATCTTAAGCTTCCTTTCTTAGACTGTGGGGCTTGGGGAACAGGTGCTTTAATCATTTCTTGGGAGGATCTGGACAGCTTTGTGTTTGTTCCAGTGGCTCTCATTCCTCAGGTGATTCAATATGATCACCTACAGGTGCACAATCATCATGGTTGCACCAGGATAGCCAAGGATTCTTCAGGTGATTTGGAAGATGCCCACCTTCAGGTGCAGATTCATCATGATTGAATCATGATGGTCATGGTGGATGTTCTTGGTTGTGGGACCTGGTAGATCTATGCACATCTGAGGCTTCTTTGTGGTGAACTTCTCAGATTCTACTTTTCTAGATGTAGCAAATTTCCTTAATTATTTCTTTAAGGAAAAGAATCTTAAGCCATCTACTATTGCTGGTTACAGAATAACAATGGTAGATTGCTTTCCTTGAAGGGAAATGAGTCTCTAGAACTCTTCAGCTGTATAGATTGTTGACATATTTCTATAGAGACAATCCAGTAGCCAATAGGTTAAGCCTTCTTTACCTTTTGTCTCTGGTCTTGTTTGGTCTCACCAGACAGTCTTTTGAGCCTTTGGGGAAGATTTCTTGGAGGTTATTAACTTTCAAGACGGTCTTTCTTTTGACTTTGGCATTAGGCAAAGGAAGAAGGGTATTCTCGTTAGCATTGTCTTCCCTTACTTTAAATGAGTATTGCTCACAAGTGGCTCTGACCATTTGTTAGCCAAGAATCAGTTGGCTTCGGATGGGCCTACTTCAGTCAAGCCGGTCGATATGCCAGCTCTCAATCACTGGGACAGCAGTTTTACTCAAGATAGACCTCTTTGTCTTGTGAGGTTTTGAAATACTTTTACTTGGGACAAAGGATTCAATGAGGAATTTTTATGTCTTGTCTGTGCCTAGTTGGGAAGGCTTTACAGCAGATATTTTCAGGTCAACTATCTTATCTTGCTGTAGGCAGACTATCTTTTTGAATGAGGAGAAGTCAAATTCTGACTCTCAACAGCAGCGAGTCAAAGCAAGAATCTTTAGGTTTTAGGATAGTGTTTCTGTATATGAATTTTTAGATGCATGTTACTGGAAACCATAACTTTTTTACCAATTTTCAGTCCCACCTGCTTGGTTTGCTTGTGGTCAGACTTTGCTATTGTGTCCTACAGTTTGTTATCTTATAAGTATATGCGTGATACTTATATTGATACTTTAGTGTGCATTTGCAGCTGTATGTCTGTCATACTATCTGTTTTTATATTAGGCAGATTTGTTGACTTCATTCAGACTTGGAATTACACAATATGCTGATGACACTTCTAATATTTGTGTCACCTGTGTGGGTGTTGGATGTTTGTCTAGATACAGCATTCAACTGTGGCAATAACTGTCAATTTGTGAGAACTTCAACTACATACTATGATTTAGGGGATCTGTATGGTATGTGGTGACTGTTGGAAGTTTATATGTTGTTGTATGCATGTAAATTTCAATGTAAACTTCTCATAATGTTTTAGTTGTAGGCTAGGTAGTGAATCTCTGTAATGATTACTTCCTACAACAACAACAACAACAACAAGGCTGTTTGTTTTGTAGTGCTCAACAGTTCCACTGCCTCATCTGGGAGGTGAGTTTGGATCTGAATGCCTATAGGCTTGTGCTGTGTATGATAGCTGTGCAGAGTGGTGTACTGGGTCTTTATATTCTAGTACTGCCCTCCTTCCATGAAGGCTGCATTCAGCAATGGTCAGGAAATGGTAAGTGTATTTTTCGCAATAAAATTGAAAAATTTTGTTGTAATTTTAATTTTTATTAGATAAATACTTACCATTTCCTGACCAGGATAGTCCCCCCCTACCTCCCCGCAGATTCAGTACTAGGGGAGTATTTTCTGCAACAAAAATAATGAAGGTTGTTTACTAGCGTGGTCACATGACCACTAGGGGGACATGCTAGTTCACACTCACTCACTGGCCTCTTAAGGTTTCTTAAAACGTTTCTCAACGTTGGCCAGTGAGTTGGATGGCACCAACATATAGCAATGGTTAGGAAATGGTAAGTATTTATCTAATAAAAATTAAAATTACAACAAAATTTTTCAATTTTATAACTTAGATGATTATTTCTTGAGTATTATTTAATGTTTTTAAAACTTTTTTTTTTGTGATGGTTTTAAATTTTGTGAAGATTTGTCTGTTGTACAAAATAATGTAAGGTGGAATTGTGAGTTGAGCAATTTTGTTTGAAAAATGAAGCATTTTGGAATGAGAACATTATTTCAGGATTGCAAAATCAAAATTCCGAATTCAAGTGTCATTACGGAGTCGGAAGTCTTGCCACAGGAACACACTGTTGTTCCAGTGTAAAGTCCTGCAACTAAGGCTTTCAGCTTTGGGTGCATTCTAGGTGAAAGAGATCAAAGAACCAATATTTATTGACAATTTTGATGCATAATATGAGAAGTTATTGTTTAATTTTCTATTTGTGTGATGAATGCGGTGTAGAGTAAGAAATCTAAAATTCGCCACATATCTGAAATTCGCCACATGTTGAAATACTAATATAATAAATTAATTGTGGTGAGATTTGTGGAACGTACAGTAAATTAAGGCTTTTTGAACTGAAAAACACCAATTTTAAGACAAAGCATCATTTTCTTCATAAAATTAACTAAGGTATTAGAGGTGGCAAATTTTTGATTCCTGGCGAATTTTAGATGTCTTACTCTAATATGAACGTAAACACAGAAAAAGTTTCTTCCAAAATATCTCTGCTGGTAATACTGGTATTGTGATAGTGAGCATTTGTGTGAGCAAACAGGTTGTTATGTACTGGTAGAGTTTACAGGCTGATATGACTGCTTTACCAGGAAGCCTTTTAGGTATATCAGTATTTCTTATTTCCTGTTAACCCCTTGACAGAAAGTTTTATGCTGATCTTCCAAGTAACCTTTGTTCATACAACATTGTTGTAAATACTGTATTTTTCCAAAATGTGGCCCTGGCGTTAATTATTTTCAAATGTCATCAGACCAGGCGTTAAATTGAACCAGGCATTCTTTTGAAATACAAAAAACAGTGTCATAAATTGTAAACGGTGTGCTTGGTACCAGGCGTTAATTTGAACCAGGCGTTTATTTGAACCTGGGCGTTATTTTGGAAATTTATGGTACTGTAAAGACAGAGACGTTTGAAATTCTCTATTTTATTGCGTTAATACATCCTATCCAATGGACAATTGCTAATCCGGTCGGCGCAGACCGGCCCGCCAAACGACAGAAAAAGTCATCTTATATGAGCGCATATTGCCCTCACAAGCTGGCCGGTCCCAGTGTGCACTCGCCAGGTGGCGCGTAGTACTTCCTTGCTGCCTAGACAACGTGACGTCATAGCATCTTTTTCGTTTGGCGTGTGCACAGTTCAGACGAATTTTATTTGGCGAGATATAATTTCAATTTTAAAGGTTAATATTGCTGTTTTTTATTGTGTGTCACCTTCATTGTACTGTATAGAACTCTTAGATCCTATTATGTCTTCCCCGGGACAAAAACATGGTGGTTGTGGCCATTTAATGGCCGGGTTTGACACTCACAGTTTTTGTGCTAGATGCAGGGAGAAGTGTAAGGGACCTGATCCCTGTGTTTCTAAGAATGATTGTCATGCCTGTAATATTCTGACAGAGGATCAACGTCTTCAGTTATCCACCTCCAGTTATAGAATTAAAAAAGAAAAGCGTGAGTCAAAAAAGCAAGGTGACACTCCACAGAAAAGCTCAGACAGTTCCTCCCTCATTGACCCGTCCACTGTGACGGTAGTGGGGGCTGTGGACGACCAGGGGACGCTACAGTCTCCTGGTTCGAGCTCAGGGGCAGATAAGAAGAAAAAAGACAAGAAACCAGCTCCAGAGAAGCCTAAATCGGGTAAATCCAAGTCTACCGATCCCAAGCCCTCTAAATCTTCCTCTGATGACAGGATAGATGAACTGGATAAAAAGTGGGCTGATCGCTTTAACAGACTGGAGGCTTTGCTTCTCGCCAAGTCTATTGAACAACCGGAGCCGACTTTCCAGGCTCCCAAAGTTGCACCGACCCACCCCCCACCAGTGGGTGCTGTTAAGTCGTCTGCCCCCTTCATCAGACCTCCAACCGACCAACCGACCAAGTCAGATTTGCCTGGTACCGGCTATTCAACCCCTCAGGGACAGGTTACCAGCAAATCGCCTCACCCCAGCAAACAGAAACGTTCTTCCAGCACAGACTTGTCTGGTACTGACACCAAGAAGCAGTCTACTAGCAAGTCGACCCACACTCAGATCAACACCGGCCGACCTTCAGATTTGTCTGGCACCGGCTCTCCTGTAGCTTATCAGGTTACCAGCAAATCGACTGCTACAACCAGAGGCCAGAGTATCTCTTCAATGGACACAGATAGTGACAGTGATCTCTCCGACCGACCACCGGTCGATCTGTTTGTTGACGAAGGGGAGCTCTCTGATCCAGACCAGGATCCCTCTACCGACCCCGACCAAATATTGTCTGAAGAACAGACCTACAGAGAAACCCTCAGAGGTATTCGTTCGTATATGGGGTGGAACCAGATTCCAGATGTAGAATCGACCACTGCAACAGGGGATGATAATCCCTTTGCTGGACCCAGATCACAACCAGCCGGCAAAGTATCAGTCCGCCTTCCTACTGATGACTGGCTGTGCAACAAAATGGCTAAGTTAAATATCACCCTGGTGGAGGGGTACCCCTCTCGCAGTTCTGAGGCCGGGGGTTTGTTAAGAGATCAGTTCGTACGTCCACCTAAGTCCCAGACCAAATGGTATGGGTTGTTCAGTGACCAGAAATCTTCTACTGCCAGCAGAGATTCGGTTACGTCATGGAATACGGACGCATCAAAACTAAATAGTTTATACAGCAGGATAGCTAGGGCTGCCGGCATTGCTGCAACCCCACCTCCATCCAGGCAGATTACACACGACAACTTGAGGAGATGGGAAAAGTCGGCCCGTGAGGCCTCTACCTACTGTAACCAGGCGGCTGGGTTTAATAGATGCCTCCTAAAGGTGCAAGAAAATACATAGCCAGTTGAAAATTCTCAAGTCTGAGCTCAGCAAGGGTAAAGGCTCGTCTAAAGTCTCAAGTGCTGTAGAAGAACTTCAGTTCCTCACTGATTTTAACTCAAATATTTCACAAGCCATGGCCAAGACTATGGAACATTTGAGTGATTTTGTTTTTGTTACTGTAGCCAACTCAACACTGGCCAGACGGGACGCCTATCTGTCACACTTGAAGGCTGGCATCAAACCAGATACCCTGGCTTCACTTCGTACAGCACCTCTACAGATGAACACCCTGTTCCCAGATGAAATACTTAAACAGGCAGAACAGGACATCGCTAATTTTGAGGCCAAGAACCAGCCACCCTCTTCTTCAAAGAAGGGTCGTTTCCACCCGTATGATAGATCTGACAAGCGTGCGGACAACAAGAAACAGGATAGGCCTGCATGGAAGAATCTGGGATACCGTGGTCAGAGCAAGAGAGGCAGAGGCAAGACCTCCCACTACTCTTCGCGACCGGCCAAGGGGCAGCAGTCCTACAAATGACAATCAATTTGTAGTTCTATCAGCACAGGGACTGCTGCCCGGGAGCTTCAAGACAAGGAAACAGTCTCCCAAGTGTACCAACAAGACAATGAACAGTTTATGTGTAAATTCAAGTGTTGTAGAACATGTACTTTTTGTAAAAGGGCAATCGCAAAAGAAAGATATAAGTCCCGTTATTGTACCAATTTGCAAAGAGAAATTAAAGTTTGTGAAAAATGCTTCTTTTGTCACTCACTTGTCTTGTGCTCAACCTGCAAAAAAATGTCAAAAATGTTGTTCAAACTCAAACTGTAGGGGCCAGGCTTCAAAACTTTTGGCAAACTTGGTTGGATCTGGGTACGGGTCCGAAGGTGGTTCAGACCCTAAGAGAGGGTTACATTCTTCCCTTTCGGATCCGACCAAAACTAGCAAGATACCCCACAGTCATAAGCCGTTATGTAGATCCTCGCAGGAACAGCTACCTGTTAGAGGCATTGCATCAGCTTATGGACAAAAAGGCAGTGGAACTAGTACAAAACCAGGACTCCCTAGGGTTTTGCAACCGACTATTTTTAGTCCCAAAACCAAACAACAAGTGGAGGCCCATCCTGGACTTGAGCAAACTAAATCTTTTTCTCAAGGTGGAGAAATTCAAGATGGAAACACCGGAAACCATCAGGACCTCCCTTCAGACAGGGGAGTGGGTCACCTCTATAGACTTCAAGGACGCCTACTTCCACATTCCCATACAGGAACAGTCCAGGAAATACCTAAGATTTCATGTCCAGGGTCAAACATACCAATTCAGGGCTCTGCCCTTTGGTCTGTCCACAGCACCCTTGGAATTTACAGTAGTAGCAAAAGAAGTGAAACTGATGGCCCTATACAAGGGTATAAGGATCCACCAGTACCTAGACGACTGGTTGGTGAGAGCCACATCCCGCCAGGTTTGTCTCCAGCATACCCAGTTGTTAGTCCAGATCTGTCAGGACCTAGGTTGGCTGGTAAATTTAGAGAAATCAGAACTGGAACCCAAACAGGTCTTCGACTTTGTAGGTTATCAGTTCGACCTTCAGTCAGGTCGGGTCCGACCCACATCAGAACGCTGGCAGAACCTCCAGCAGAAAGTACTGGGACTGTTAACCCTACCGACCTGTCCGGTCCGGGAGTTCATGTCCCTAATAGGGTTGCTAACAGCCACAGAAAAGCAAGTTCATCTGGGACGTCTCCACATGAGACCAATTCAGTGGCACTTGAAAAACCATTGGAGAGTACCAGAATCTCTGGAGAAAATTATTCCAGTTCCCAGGTCCCTGCACCCTCATCTACAATGGTGGTTGGAAGACGTAAACGTACTCACAGGTCAACCACTACACCCTCTGAAACATGCTCTGCAAATTTTTACAGACGCATCAAAAGAAGGGTGGGGCGCTCACTTAGACGAGCACACTGCAAGAGGAACCTGGTCCTTGCCAGAAAGCAAACTGCATATAAATTACCTAGAACTGAAGGCAGTTTTTCTAGCCTTAAAAGAGTTCCAAAAGCTTTGCTTCAGCAATATTGTTCTGATAGCTACAGACAACACCACAGTGGTGTCATACATAAACAAGGAAGGAGGCATGAGATCGGGCACACTTTGTGCCCTACTGTGGAGGATCCTGACCTGGTGTACCAAAAATCAAGTCACCCTCAAGGCCCGACACATTCCAGGCCGGCTGAATGTGGTAGCGGACAAGCTATCCAGGCTAGGTCAGATCATTCAGACGGAATGGTCCCTCCTTCCAGAGGTATTTCAAACAATTTGCTGCAGGTGGCACCGGCCTCAGATAGACCTTTTTGCCACAAGGTTCAACAACAAACTACCTCAGTTTGTGTCTCCAGTACCGGACTCCATGGCCATTGCAGTGGATTCCCTCAGTTTGCCATGGGAGGATCTGGATGCCTATGCCTTCCCACCAATAGCTCTGTTGAGCAAAGTGGTGGAGAAGTTGCAGGACTCCCCTTGCAAGAGCATCATCCTGATCGCTCCGGGGTGGCCCAACATGCCTTGGTTCTGGGATCTGGTGTCCATGTCCAGCCAGATACCCTTAAGTCTGCCATTTCTGCCCAAACTCTTGACTCAGCCCTTCAATCAGACTCCACACAGAAACCTGTCACACCTCAATCTTCATGTTTGGCTCCTAGAGCCACAACAATCAAAGAACAGGGCTTCTCTGAGGCAGTGGCGGCAAGAATTGAGGCTCCTCAAAGGCAATCAACCAGATCAGTCTATGAAGCAAAGTGGACCATTTTTACAAAATGGTGTATCACTAATCAGGTGGACTTCAGGGCACCCCCTGTGAAGTCGGTTGCTGACTTCCTTATGTACCTTTTCCAGGACAGGAAGTTACAGCCCAGTACCATTGATGGGTACAGGTCTGCCATCGCTGATAAGTTAGGAAATTCGTCCAGTAACATCAGCAAAGATGAAAACCTCACTCGTCTCCTGGATAGCTTCCACAGAGACAGGCCAAAGGGGCGGAGGGGTATCCCCTCTTGGAACCTCTCTTTGGTCTTACATCAGCTGACCAAGGCCCCTTTTGAACCCCTTAAAGAGGCCTCCTTGAAACATCTAACTTTCAAGACAGTGTTCCTATTAGCTTTGGGTTCAGGTAAACGCAGAAGTGAGATTCATGCTTGGCAGAACAAAAACATCAGACACCAGGCTGACTGGTCAAAAGTGTCCCTGTACCCTTCACCCAGCTTTCTCTCAAAGAATCAGCTGGCCAAGGAGGGTCCAGAGAGTGTGGCCCCAGTGGTTATCCCAGCCCTGGCCCCAACTCTGGACAGATCCCTCAAGTCTGACAGGTCCCTTTGTCCGGTCAGAGCCTTGCGCTACTACCTGGATAGGACCTCAGACCTCAGGCAGAACAAGGAGTTAGTCTTTATCTCCTTTAAGAAAGGTTTCGATAAGGACATATCTCCTGCCACCATCTCCTCATGGATCAAGCAGACAGTGATCCTATGTTATGAGCTCTCTGACCAGGAGTCGCACACTCTCCATCAGGTCAAGGCTCATGATGTCAGAGCCTTTGCAGCTTCTAAGGCCTTCCAATCGGGAGTCTCCTTGGAACAAATTTTATCAGCCTGCCACTGGAAATCACATAACACCTTCACACAGTTCTACTGAAGGACGTGGCTTGGGCTGATTCAGTGATTCAGAGCTCTTTCATCTAGGCCCGGTAGTGGCTGCTCAGCAGATCCACCAACAGGCCAGTACCTAGAGGAGATCTGTACATATGTAAATAGTTGTACATATTGGTATACGTAGTACAGATAGTTAAGAAGTATCAAAAAAAAAAAAAAAAAAAAAAAAAAAAGAACTTCTGGCGTGTATTCCTTCGGGAGGTTTATTTTATGGGACTGAATTCATCCCGCTCTTCCCCTACCTCAGAGCAGGTCTGTTCAAAAAAAAAAGGGGGGGGGGAGCAAGGTCGATTCTGACGGTTCAACCCCGGATAACCGGATGATGATATTCGACCATAGCCTTAGGGTCATTGACCACAAGGTCTACCCAGGCTTGAAGGGAATGTTATTATTTCTGAGTATGAGTTCAATTTTTAGTCCCTAGTAACTTACCCGCCAACCAAGCGGTAGTTATTCAGCAATTGTCCATTGGATAGGATGTATTAACGCAATAAAATTGCAAATTTAATAAGTAAATTAAATTTTTATAAGTTAATACCCTATCCAATGGACACACAAGACCCTCCCACCGACCCCGCTATCAGCTTACTAGGGGTCTAATACGTTTAGACAACGAAAAAGATGCTATGACGTCACGTTGTCTAGGCAGCAAGGAAGTACTACGCGCCACCTGGCGAGTGCACACTGGGACCGGCCAGCTTGTGAGGGCAATATGCGCTCATATAAGATGACTTTTTCTGTCGTTTGGCGGGCCGGTCTGCGCCGACCGGATTAGCAATTGTCCATTGGATAGGGTATTAACTTATAAAAATTTAATTTACTTATTAAATTTGCAATTTTATGTGAAATTTGTCGCTGGGGTCCCCATTAAAATTGTAACAAAAGAAGTAAAATCCATAGAAATTCTGTTTCTGGTAATATAAATGGTCTTTACATGGCACTAAAATCACAGAATTCATAAATATAATTTTTGCTTCATCAGCAGTGAATTTCATATAATGTTTGTAAATTTCACATTGCTGTCAAAGGTAAAAGTTGGGATTTTACTTCCTGTTCAACAGCCAGGGTCATATTGGGACAGATCCTCAGTATTGTCACTTGTTGGTGTTAAACCCACAGAGGTGACTGTCTGTGGTTGGATGCCAAACTTGCTAACCACTAGGCCACTAAGAACCTCACATTGTTGTCAAAACAAAACAAGTTGATATAATGTTCATGTCACCACATTTTTCTAGTCTGAAAGAAGCAGTCGGGAGCTCAGATGAAGATGAGGGGAACTTTTTAACCCAGCGAAAAAAATCAAAGGAAGAACTGGTGAGTCTTACTGCGGCTGTACCGTGTCTAGTGGAATGTTGG
Organism: Sabellastarte sp. h YS-2021; assembly: GCA_964017235.1. Taxonomy (NCBI): domain Eukaryota; kingdom Metazoa; phylum Annelida; class Polychaeta; order Sabellida; family Sabellidae; genus Sabellastarte; species Sabellastarte sp. h YS-2021. The sequence continues at coordinate 75,049,110 of OZ024929.1, read as the reverse complement.
AAATTTGCACTGGTTTTATGAAGTACTTGTTGCCTGTTGTGGGAGAGCCCAATGGTTTTATGAAGTACTTGTTGCCTGTTGTGGGAGAGCCCAATGGTTGTATGAACTACTTGTTACCTGTTGTGGGAGAGCCCAATGGTTGTATGAACTACTTGTTACCTGTTGTGGGAGAGCCCAATGGTTGTATGAACTACTTGTTACCTGTTGTGGGAGAGCCCAATGGTTGTATGAACTACTTGTTAGTTCTTTTGAGAGTGAGGATTTCTTGTATGTTGAGTATGGGGCTTGACTGGCTAAGTGATAGTGGTGGGAACATTGAACAGGTATATCACATTTTGTTTCATTTAGGTGGAAATGATGAAATCCACACGGAATATTAAAAAACCATTTAATGAAAATGTCATTATTTTAGACTTCCTTCTGGTTATACTTCACCAAAGCAATAAAAATATATATGAATTAGAGGAAATATATCACATTTTTACTTTGTATTAATTGTATCCCCGACGCGAAGCGGGGATACTATGGATTCATCATCGTCGTCGTCCGCGCCCTCGTCCGCATCCGCAGAGATTTCTTGTTAGCGACCTACAGTCCACATTTCTTTCCGGATTTCTTTCATATTTGGCAGGTGGCTTGATATGGTAGAGGACTCGCCACCCTATCTTTTTGGTAGGCTTTATGTCTAAATTAGGCCTGTGGTAGACAAAAATGTCTAAAATGTGGAATATTGCTTGTTAGCGACCTACAGTCCACATTTCTTTCCAGATTTCTTTCATATTTGGCAGGTGGCTTGGTATGCTAGAGGACTCGCCACCCTATCTTTTTGGTAGGTTTTATGTCTAAATTAGGCCTCTGGTAGACAAAAATGTCTAAAATGCATTAAAATTCATGAAATCATGCACTAAATCACTTGTAACTTGAAAAGTGTTGCATTTAGAGCATTTTCTTAAAATATGTTATTCAGATATTTTTTTCATAGCTACAACATGGTGAGTAACTTGGGTGTCTGTCTCAATAGCTAAAGGAGTAATAGCTACTTTTGGGCTTTTCAGTAACTTCCATCGTGAGTAAAATCACTTGTAACTTGAAAACTATTGCATTTAGAGTCTTTTGTTTCAATATGTTATTCAGCTATTTTTGGGTCAGCTATAACATAGTAAAATTTCAGACCTGTAGCTCATGGCATAGCTGAGTAATAGCTACTTTTAGGTTATCACTGTTGAGTAAATTGCTTATAACTTCAAAAGTATTACATTTAGAGTATTTTGTTTCAATATGTTATTCACCTATTTCGGAGTCAGCTATAACATAGTGAAGTTCCAGACCTGTGGCTCATTGCATAGCTGAGTAATAGCTACTTTGAAGTTCACACTGTTGAGTAAATCAGTTGTAATTGGAAAACTATTGCATTTACAGAAATTTGTGTAAATATGTTATTCAGCTACTTTTGGGTCAGCTATAACATAGTAAAATTTCAGACCTGTAGCTCATGGCATAGCTGAGTAATAGCTACTTTTAGGTTATCACTGTTGAGTAAATTGCTTACAACTTCAAAAGTATTACATTTAGAGTATTTTGTGAAAATATGTTATTCACCTATTTCGGAGTCAGCTATAACATAGTGAAGTTCCAGACCTGTGGCTCATTGCATAGCTGAGTAATAGCTACTTTGAAGTTCACACTGTTGAGTAAATCAGTTGTAATTGGAAAACTATTGCATTTACAGAAATTTGTGTAAATATGTTATTCAGCTACTTTTGGGTCAGCTATAACATAGTGAAATTACAGACCTGTAGCTCATGGCACAACTGAGTAATAGCTACTTTGAGGTTATCACTGTTGAGTAAATCAGTTATAACGTGAAAACTATTACATTTACAGTATTTTGTTTAAATATGTTATTCACATAATTTTTGGTCAGCTATAACAGAGTGAAATTGCAGACCTCTATGTAATGGCATAGCTTACCAATATCTACTTTCAGGTTCTCACTGTTGAGTAAATCATTGTATCCACTGGATAGCTGCAGTGTGTAGAGAGATTTCACCATTACCGCTCTAACGAAAAAAATATTATAGCTAGCCTTCTCAAGTTTGCAAGGTATATTAGAGGGTGCACCACAGTATTCTATTGGTAGGCTTTATGTCTAAATTAGGCCTGTGGCTAAATTACTTGCCTACTAAAAATGAGTAATTCTGCATTTTCTCTAAAAGTATTGCAGATAGCAAATTTTTCTTAAATAACTCATTCACCTACTTTTGGGAGAGCTTTCACATGCTGAAGTTCCAGACCTGTAGGTAATTACTCACCTACTCAAAATGAGTAAATGCGAATTATCTCTAAAAGTATTGCAGATAGCCAATTTTTCTCAAATAACTCATTCACCTACTTTTGGGAGAGCTTTCACTTGGTGAAGTTTCAGACCCGTAGGTAATTACTCGCCTACTGAAAATTAGTAAATGCAAATTATCTCTAAAAGTATTCCAGATAGCCAATTTTTGTCAAATAACTCCTTCACCTACTTTTGGGAGACCTTTCACTTGGTGAAGTTTCAGACCTGTAGCTAATTATTCACCTACTCAAAATGAGTAAATGCTAATTATCTCTAAAAGTATTGCAGATATCCAATTTTTATCAAATAACTCATTCATCTACTTTTGGGAGAGCTTTCACATGGTGAAGTTTCAGACCCATAGCTAATTATTCACCTACTCAAAATGAGTAAATGCAAATTATCTCTAAAAGTATTGCAGATAGCCAATTTTTCTCAAATAACTCATTCACCTACTTTTGGGAGAGCTTTCACTTGGTGAAGTTTCAGACCCGTAGGTAATTACTCACCTACTGAAAATGAGTAAATGCAAATTATCTCTAAAAGTATTCCAGATAGCCAATTTTTGTCAAATAACTCCTTCACCTACTTTTGGGAGACCTTTCACTTGGTGAAGTTTCAGACCTGTAGCTAATTATTCACCTACTCAAAATGAGTAAATACTAATTATCTCTAAAAGTATTGCAGATATCCAATTTTTATCAAATAACTCGTTCATCTACTTTTGGGACAGCTTTCACATGGTGAAGTTCCAGACCCGTAGGTAATTACTCACCTACTGAAAATGAGTAAATTCGAATTATCTCTAAAAGTATTGTAGGTAGCCAATTTTTCTCAAATAACTCATTCGCCTACTTTTGAGAGAGCTTTCACTTGGTGAAGTTTCAGACCCGTAGCTAATTAAGCGTCCCGCAAGGGACGCTTGTTTGTGTATGGGAGAGCTTCTGGCTCCGCCGGCTCCGGCGGCTCCGCCGGCTCCGCCGGCTCCGCCGGCTCCGCATTTTGTTTTCCTTATAACTCTGTAACCGTTAGGCGGATTCTTTTCAAATTTGGCAGGTTTAGGCAGTAGCCCTGGGGATTTTTTTTGAATATGCTGCAGTGACATTTCAACCAATCAGAGAGGTCACATGACCAAAAATGTCTTTTTTCGATGGGGAAGCTTGTCCGGATGATAACTTGAAAGGAATTTTATCAATTCACCTGAAACTTGGCAAATACATTCATTCTATTAAAATCTGGAAATCATTAGATTTTGGCATTGATTGGTCAAGAAATGGCCGAGTAATTAATGATTAATTAATCATTACGAATTTTCCAAATAAGGAAAACACAAAAATGCTTATATCTCGAAAACCGTGCTAGATAGAGCGATTTCGACGAAATTTTTGACCCGCAGGGTATCTCTGCGGAGTAGTTTTCCCAATTTTCAAAAAATTTTTGTCTCGCCCAAAATGGCGGCCATTTTGAATTTTCGAAATTTTCGCAAAAATTGCAAAACACAAAAATGCTTATATCTCAAAAACCGTGCTAGATAGAGCAATTTCGACAAAATTTTTGACCCGCAGGATATCTCTGCGGAGTACTTTTCCCAATTTTCAAAATATTTTTGTCTCACCAAAAATGGCGGCCATTTTGAATTTTCGAAATTTTCGCAAAAATTGCAAAACACAAAAATGCTTATATCTCGAAAACCGTGCTAGATAGAGCGATTTCGACGAAATTTTTGACCCTCAGGGTATCTCTGCAGAGTAGTTATCCCAATTTTGAAAAAAATTTTATCTCGCCAAAAATGGCGGCCATTTTGAATTTTCGAATTTTTCGCAAAAATTGCAAAACATAAAAATGGTTGTATCTCGAAAACCGTGCTAGATAGAGCGATTTCGACGAAATTTTTGACCCTCAGGGTATCTCTGCAGAGTAGTTATCCCAATTTTGAAAAAATTTTTGTCTCGCCAAAAATGGCGGCCATTTTGAATTTTCGAATTTTTCGCAAAAATTGCAAAACATAAAAATGCTTATATCTCAAAAACCCTGCTAGATAGAGCGATTTCGACGAAATTTTTGACCCGCAGGGTATCTCTGCAGAGTAGCCATGCCAATTTTCAAACAAAAAATTTCTCGCAAAAAATGGCGGCCATTTTGAATTTTCAAATTTTTCGCAAAATTGCAAAACACAAAAATGCTTATATCTCGAAAACCGTGCTAGATAGAGCGATTTCGACGAAATTTTTGACCCACAGGGTATCTCTGCAGAGTAGCCATGCCAATTTTCAAAAAAATTTTATCTTGCCAAAAATGGCGGCCATTTTGAATTTTCGAATTTTTGCGTAAAAATTGCAAAACACAAAAATGCTTATATTTCGAAAACCGTGCTACATAGAGCGATTTCGACGAAATTTTTTATCTTCAGGGTATCTCTGCAGAGCAGCTATCCCAAAGAGCTTTCACTTGGTGAAGTTTCAGACCCATAGCTAATTGCTCACCTACTCAAAAAGAGTAAATGCGAATTACCTCTAAAAGTATTGCAGATGGCCAATTTTTCTCAAATAACTCATTCACCTACTTTTGGAAGAGCTTTCACATGGTGAAGTTTCAGACCCATAGCCAATTATTCACCTACTCAAAATGAGTAAATGTGAATTATTTCTAAAAGTATTGCAGATAGCCAATTTTTCTCAAATAACTCATTCACCTACTTTTGGGAGAGCTTTCACATGGTGAAGTTTCAGACCCATAGCTAATTATTTACCTACTCAAAATGAGTAAATGCTAATTATCTGTAAAAGTATTGTGGATACCCAATTTTTATCAAATAACTCATTCATCTACTTGTGGGAGAGCTTTCACATGGTGAAGTTTCAGACCCATAGCTAATTACTCACCTACTCAAAATGAGTAAATGCGAATTATCTCTAAAAGTATTGCAGATAGCCAATTTTTCTCAAATAACTCATTCACCTACTTTTGGGAGAGCTTTCACTTGGTGAAGTTTCAGACCCATAGCTAATTACTCACCTACTCAAAATGAGTAAATGCGAATTATCTCTAAAAGTATTGCAGATAGCCAATTTTTCTCAAATAACTCATTCACCTACTTTTGGGAGAGCTTTCACTTGGTGAAGTTTCAGACCCATAGCTAATTACTCACCTACTCAAAATGAGTAAATGCGAATTATCTCATAAAGTATTGCAGATAGCCAATTTTTGTCAAATTAATCATTCACCTACTTTTGGGAGAGCTTTCACTTGGTGAAGTTTCAGACCCATAGCTAATTACTGACCTACTCAAAATGAGTAAATGCGAATTATCTCTAAAAGTATTGCAGATAGCCAATTTTTCTCAAATAACTCCATCACCTACTTTTGGGAGAGCTTTCACTCTGTGAAGTTTCAGACCCATAGCTAATTACTCACCTACTCAAAATGAGTAAATGCGAATTATCTCTAAAAGTATTGCAGATAGCCAATTTTTCTCAAATAACTCATTCACCTACTTTTGGAAGAGCTTTCACATGGTGAAGTTTCAGACCCATAGCCAATTATTCACCTACTCAAAATGAGTAAATTTGAATTATTTCTAAAAGTATTGCAGATAGCCAATTTTTCTCAAATAACTCATTCACCTACTTTTGGGAGAGCTTTCACATGGTGAAGTTTCAGACCCATAGCTAATTATTTACCTACTCAAAATGAGTAAATGCTAATTATCTGTAAAAGTATTGTGGATACCCAATTTTTCTCAAATAACTCATTCATCTACTTGTGGGAGAGCTTTCACTTGGTGAAGTTTCAGACCCATAGCTAATTATTCACCTACTCAAAATGAGTAAATGTGAATTATCTCTAAAAGTATTGCAGATAGCCAATTTTTCTCAAATAACTCATTCACCTACTTTTGGGAGAGCTTTCACTTGGTGAAGTTTCAGACCCATAGCTAATTACTCACCTACTCAAAATGAGTAAATGCGAATTATCTCATAAAGTATTGCAGATAGCCAATTTTTGTCAAATTAATCATTCACCTACTTTTGGGAGAGCTTTCACTTGGTGAAGTTTCAGACCCATAGCTAATTACTCACCTACTCAAAATGAGTAAATGCGAATTATCTGTAAAAGTATTGCAGATAGCCAATTTTTCTAAAATAACTCATTCACCTACTTTTGGGAGAGCTTTCACTTGGTGAAGTTTCAGACCCATAGCTAATTATTCACCTACTCAAAATGAGTAAATGTGAATTATCTCTAAAAGTATTGCAGATAGCCAATTTTTCTCAAATAACTCATTCACCTACTTTTGGGAGAGCTTTCACTTGGTGAAGTTTCAGACCCATAGCTAATTACTCACCTACTCAAAATGAGTAAATGCGAATTATCTCATAAAGTATTGCAGATAGCCAATTTTTGTCAAATTAATCATTCACCTACTTTTGGGAGAGCTTTCACTTGGTGAAGTTTCAGACCCATAGCTAATTACTCACCTACTCAAAATGAGTAAATGCGAATTATCTGTAAAAGTATTGCAGATAGCCAATTTTTCTCAAATAACTCATTCACCTACTTTTGGGAGAGCTTTCACTTCGTGAAGTTTCAGACCCATAGCTAATTACTCACCTACTCAAAATGAGTAAATGCGAATTATCTCTAAAAGTATTGCAGATAGCCAATTTTTCTCAAATTAATCATTCACCTACTTTTGGGAGAGCTTTCACTTGGTGAAGTTTCAGACCCATAGCTAATTACTCGTCTACTCAAAATGAGTAAATGCGAATTATCTCTAAAAGTATTGCAGATAGCCAATTTTTCTCAAATAACTCATTCACCTACTTTTGGGAGAGCTTTCACTTGGTGAAGTTTCAGACCCATAGCTAATTACTCGCCTACTCAAAATGAGTAAATGCGAATTATCTCTAAAAGTATTGCAGATAGCCAATTTTTCTCAAATAACTCATTCACCTACTTTTGGCAGAGCTTTCACTCTGTGAAGTTTCAGACCCATAGCTATTTATTCACCTACTCAAAATGAGTAAATGCTAATTATCTGTAAAAGTATTGCGGATACCCAATTTTTATCAAATACTCATTCATCTACTTGTGGGAGAGCTTTCACATGGTGAAGTTTCAGACCCATATCTAATTACTCACCTACTCAAAATGAGTAAATGCGAATTATCTCTAAAAGTATTGCAGATAGCCAATTTTTCTCAAATAACTCATTCACCTACTTTTAGGAGAGCTTTCACTTGGTGAAGTTTCAGACCCATAGATAATTACTCACCTACTCAAAATGAGTAAATGTGAATTATCTCTTAATAGTATTGCAGATAGCCAATTTTTCTCAAATAACTCATTCACCTACTTTTGGAAGACCTTTCACACACGAAAATGAAAAATTGTGAATATCTCGGAAAAGCTATTTCTTCTGCTTTAATGCTCGGCGGGAGATACACACCACGGCAGTGGTCTTGACAAAAATTTTTGTCTCCCCAAAAATGGTGGCCATTTTGAATTTTCAAAGTTTTTGCAAAACACAAAAATGCTATTATCTCGAAAACTGTGCTATATGGAGCGAACTCAACAAAATTTTGGACCTGCTGGGTATCTGTGCAGAGTAGCCATGCCAATTTTCAAAATATTTTTGTCTCGCCAAATATAGTGGACATTTTTAATTTTTTTATTTTTTGCAAAACACAAAAATGCTTATATCGTGAAAACCGTGCTAGATAGAGCAGACTGCGCTGACTTTGGTTGCCACAACAGTATAAGGCTAGAAACGAAGCAGTTTCTTAATACTTTAGCACTCACCTTTATATCCTTTTCGGGACGCTTTGTTTTTGCATAGCAAAAACATTATCTTTTTTTTTTGCGAGCGATCCTCTAGTTATTCACCTACTCAAAATGAGTAAATGCGAATTATCTCTAGAAGTATTGCAGATAGCCAGTATTTCTCAAATAACTCATTAATATAAAAACAACTTATAGGAAGTCATGGGCTGCAAATCTTTTCATGTGGTCAGATTTGACCTTGGGCCCCTCCTGCTTATTATTGGTCCTAGAGGTTTGCAATGTGAAAACGACAGGAAATCATGGGCTGCGAATCTTTTGATCAGGTCAGACTTCACCTTGGGCCCCTGCTACAGGGTCAAATAAGGGTAACCAAACTTAAAAGTGCTTTCAGCTTGCTTATTAACGAAAAATGCTGTTTATGTTCTAAACTATGTTAGTTGGCCTTTGTCGGTGGATACATCCAGCATCTGGCCACAGATGCGTCCTTAGTCTAGTTTTAAATTGAGTTTATTAACTTCAAAATATCTCGCGCAAATACAATTCCTATTTTAAATTAATAGTTTTATTGCGCTACAATAGCTTACCATGTGGGACTGAATGCTTTACTGGTTGCCGCGAGGCACAGACGACCAACGCTCGAGAAAAACAAGCATGCAGTTGGTTCGGCCTCATAGGTTGTCGTGACGTCATCACTTCCTGTGTATCAGCCTCCTTTTCGTTGGTCGCCGCCATATTGGATGCTCTGCTAAGTTTTCAAAGCTGTTTTCTATTATATCTCTGGATATATTGTTTGTCATTCGTCCATAATTCGGCTTTTCCTTTATTTAGCAGTATAGAATCTTATACCCAATTTTCAGCACTTCCGGTGCTGTATTTTGTCAGTTTTTTAACGTCTTCTTATTTCGCGTGTTGTGTGCTCGCCACTACACTAGTACTGCTCGAATCTACGGTTCGGAGTATTTTCATATTTTATTGCATTAAAACATGGCCACCGCCCACCAGTCTTCTAAAGATAAACCCAGATCCAGCAAATGCAATCATTTCTGTCAGCCATTCGACAGTCATGGCTATTGCCCTTCCTGCAGAGATGCAAGGAAGGGCGATGATCTGTGTGTTACAAAAGCTGGTACTTGTCAAATCTGTGCGTCTTTCACAGACGAACAGTCCACTAAAATTGCTAATAGAAGACGATACAAGAAAAAACATCCCACTTCACAGGCATCGGACAAAGATCGGGACGAGGTACTTGGCGATTCTTTTGAATCGTTTTCTGGATCGCAAGCCGAACTTGAGGCTGCGGCCGATCATTTGTTTACTTCACCTCCACGTCCCAGACCCTTATCTTTCGATCCTTTGCCTCTTACTACACCAGGGCGTACTGTTCCTCCCACTCCCAGTACAGCCTTACACCATAAAGTCCATTCTTCTGTAGAAAAGTCTTTGGACCACAAATTTGATCAGAAATTTGGTGTTTTTCAAGCCAACATCTATGATGCCCTTAAATCTATGCGTGAAGATTTCCTAAAATCTCAACAAGGGCTGGCTGATAAGATCGCCTCTTCGGCTGTTCGCACCGAACCTCAGACCTCTGTCAGTGCTTCAGAACCCATGGATATTGAATATGGCCCTTCTCTTCCTCCTCGCCTTCAGGCCGAGCAAGGTTCGGACGTTCGTCTTAGCTCTTCCGAACAGACACAGTCTGTTCGCCCCAAGACGTCCACTCACAAGGTTAGCCATGCTCCAATCTCAGGTTCGGGATCTGATTCCGATCATGATCGCCCTTCATATTCTAGACCTAAAAAGCACTCTGACAAGTCTAAACATAAGTCAAGGTCCGCATATTTGCCCTCACCGTCAGGGGAGGATCAGTCCCCTAGACGTAAACACAGGTCTCCCAAGCCCCAGAGAATGGCCTCTGATGATCAGGAACATCCTCAAATTGACCTTGATCCGCCCTACTATAGGGATGTGGCTCTGGCTGACATCCCAAATCAATATGCGGAGGAGGTAGATACTTTTCGACGTATCCTCAAATTACCTGATCCGAGGGATTCAGTCCCCAGACCTGCTACTGCTATCATAGGTATCGATGACGAGGTGGCCGTCCAAGAGCTGAGACCTACGGGTCCATCAGCTATGTTGCCCCTCAACTCTGGTATAAGAGATGCCTTTGACAAATTCAACAATGACCTTATGGCTGCAAACCTGGCAGAGGGCAAATACCCAAAGCCCCCCCCCTTCCACTTCTAAGTGGTACAAGGTTGGACAACCTTGTTTTTCGGAGAAACTCCAAGATTTAAATGCAGACTTTGCCAAGATCTGTATATCTCCTAAACCTTCGGGGGCCCCTTTAGTCAAGGTCCCACTCTCTGTCCTCAAGGACTTAGAACAACAGGCAAGGTACAATCTAACCACATTGAATTTCACGACCACTTTTGCCAAGACATCCTCCTCCTGCAACTCTGCCATGAGGAGGTGTCGTTATGGACTAAAAGAAACCTTCAAGAAGGTCAAGTCCCAGGTCAGGAAAGGTGCCGACCCTGAAAAAGCAGTAAAACGTGGTTATGATGAGGCCTATGACTACTTTGATCTCTGGGAGAAGACCCTCACTATTCAACATAAGGCCATAACCTGCCTGAGCAAATCCCTTGCCCATATTTTACAAAGGGAACTTTACACAATGGCAACTTCCGGCTTGCTTAGACGCGAAGCCGAAATGTCCCACCTGCAGCCACAATTAGGGGAAACCAGACGTCAAGAGCTCAGGAATTCCTCTCTCTGGACTCGTTCCCTGTTCAACTCCCAGTCAGTGAAGGAAGGCGAGGACTTCCTTCTCAAAAAAGGCACCTCAAAAGATGCTCAGGGTTTCGGACCCTACCAAAATAAGCCCTTTCGTGGTTCCCACCACAATAAGAGAAGAGGCTCCTACAGGAAACGCCCCTTTGGGGGCAATTCCTCCCAAAGCAGCAACTATTCGTTTCCCTCTTCTAGAGGAAAACCAAACTTCAGAGGCTCCAGGGGTCGTTTTCGACCCCACAACAAAGGAAAAGGGCGTGGAAACCCCTCTTCCCAATGACTCCTATCAAGCCTCAATCAATCCACCAGTAGGAGGTCGCCTCCGTTCTTTCAGGGGAGACTGGCACGCAAACAATTGCTCAGCCAACGTGTTAAATATCATCACCAATGGCTACGTTCTGCCATTCCTCTCAAGGCCAAACTTGATAAGATTTCCTCTGATTGTGTCAGAGTACAAGGCCCCTCAAAAAGACCAAGCCTTGGCCGATTGCATCCAGTCTCTCCTGTTAAAGAACGCTATCGAAAGGGTGGAAAATGTAAAATCTCTCGGGTTTTACAGTCGCCTCTTTCTTGTACCCAAGCCTCACCAAAGGTGGAGGCCAGTAATAGACCTAAGCAGGCTCAACACTTTTCTACACGTAGAAAAGTTCAAAATGGAAACGCCAGAGTCCATCAGGACTTCTCTGATTCCGGGGGAATGAGTAGCGTCAATAGACCTGTCGGACGCTTACCTCCACATCCCCATCCATCCAAACTCAAGGAAGTATCTAAGATTTTGCCACAGGTCACAGGTGTTCCAGTTCACCTCGCTCCCATTCGGACTAGCCACAGCCCCCCAGGTATTCACCATGGTCGTCAAAGAAGTGAAGCTCATGGCCCTCAGCAGAGGACTCAGACTTCATCAATACCTGGACGACTGGCTGATCAGGTCTCAGTCCCAGGAGGAAGCATTAGTGAACACTCGGACAGTGGTAGATCTCACCCAGTCCTTGGGATGGATCTTAAACCAAGAGAAATCAGAACTGAAACCAACTCAGGTGTTCTCGTTCGTGGGCTACGAATACCACCTAGATTCAGCCCTTGTAAAACCCACTCAAGAGAGATGGCTCAAACTTCAGGATTTGATCCTACGACTCAAGTCGAAACATGTTTTGACTGCAAGATGTTTGATGTCTCTAATTGGGTTGCTAGCCTCAACGGAGAAGATGGTCCCGGAGGGACGCCTTCACATGAGACCGTTTCAGTTTCACCTGAAAGAGCACTGGAAATTTCCTCAGTCGCTGGACAGCCTCCTTCCCTGGACAGAAGTCATTTCTGCTCATCTGGACTGGTGGCAGAATCCTGCAAAGGTGATGATAGGCGCCGACCTTCATCCCAAAGACCACAGTATCCAACTCTTTACAGACGCCTCAAACGAAGGCTGGGGCGCTCACTTAGAACAAAGTTCTACAAAAGGTCTGTGGTCACCTCAGGAAAAAGGACTTCACATAAACGTCCTAGAATTGAAAGCTGTCTTTCTGGCTTTGAGACACTTCAAAGACCAGTGTCAGGACCAAACAGTGCTAGTTGCCACGGACAACTCAACTGTGGTAGCTTACATAAACAAACAAGGGGGAACACACTCGGCGGAGATGTGCGCACTCCTGTGGAGACTCATGACCTGGTGCCACCACTATCACATAATCTTGAAAGCCAGACACATTCCAGGGTGCCTGAATGTGATGGCCGACCTACTTTCCAGGTCAAACCAGGTTCAGTCGACCGAATGGTCACTCCATCCACAGGTGTTCAAACAGATCTGCCGAAAGTGGTTCACTCCCCACGTGGACCTTTTTGCCACTCATCTGAACCACAAGCTCCCTCTGTACGTGTCTCCTATCCCAGACCCCCAGGCCTGGGACATAGATGCTCTAAACATAGACTGGACGGGTCTCACTGCTTATGCTTACCCTCCAACGGCTCTCCTTTACAGGGTGATCCAAAAAATCAGGCAATGCACCTGCCTGATCATACTAATAGCCCCAGGCTGGCCAGGGATGCCCTGGTTCTGGGACCTAGTGCAGCTCTCAACAGAGATCCCTCTACAACTCCCGGTGTCGACAACACTCCTCAAGCAGTCCCACAACTTTGTGTTCCACAGCTCCCCGCAGCACCTCAACCTCCACGCCTGGTCTCTAGGAGTGGACAACTCCAAGAACAAGGCTTCTCTGTGGAAGTGGCAGAGAGAATTGCTGCACCTCAGCGGTCTTCAACAAGGAACATCTACAAATCAAAGTGGGCCCTATTTGAAAAATGGTGCAGAGATAATTCGGTGGATTTCTCCTCACCATCTGTGAAGCAAATCTCAGATTTCTTTATGTATCTGTACCAAGACCTAAACAGGCGCCCCTCTACCATTGATGGTTACAGGACAGCTATTGTTGACACTCTGGGCCCTACGGCCCAGCATATTGCCCATAATGAGGACCTTCACAGGTTGCTCTCCAGTTTTCACAGGGATCGCCCCAAGAGTTCCAGAAACCTTCCTCAGTGGAACCTATCTGTTGTCCTCAATGAGCTCACAAAAGCGCCCTTTGAGCCTATGAAAGACACAGACCTCAAACATCTCACTCTCAAGACTGCTTTCTTGCTAGCTCTGGCCTCCGGCAAGCGCCGCAGTGAAATCCACGCCTGGGTCGCCAACAAAGTATCTAATCTAGGCCAATGGGAAAAGGTAGCCTTGTTCCCTTCATCAGATTTTATAGCCAAAAACCAGCTAGCAAGAGAAGGTTCTCAAAGTGTGTCTCCGGTGACTATTCCTGCCTTGACTACCATTGTAGATAGACAATTCAAAGAAGACAGGACCTTGTGTCCTGTACGGGCTTTGAGGTACTATCTGGACCGAACCAAGGACCTGAGAGGGTCCCGGTCCCTTCTTTTCATCTCCTTCAAGAAAGGACATACCTCAGATATCAGACCCGCTACTCTCTCTTCATGGTTGAAACGAACCATTCTACTTTGTTATAAGCAAGCAGACCAGCAAGCCTTGGACTTAGTCCAAGTTAAAGCGCATGACATTAGGGCCTTCGCAGCCTCTAAGGCTTTTTACGGTGGGGTATCGGTGGACCAGATCATGCAAGCGTGTCACTGGAAAGCTCACAACACGTTTACCAATTTTTATCTAAAAGACCTTACTTGGTCGGACAACGACAACAACATGTATCTGGGACCAGTAGTAGCGGCTCAACAGGTCCTAGACCCTTCTCCTCAGTGATGTCTTCTTCGGAAACAAAAGGGGGGGGGCACGTCCGCTACAGCTAAGCCTTCAGGAGTCTCCCCAGGTCTAGGTATAAGCTACCTCATCAGGGTGTTACAGGTAAGGTCACACATATTAAATTTACATTAACTTTAAATTCTTGGGACCATAAGGTTGTCTTATAAATAAGGTTGCAAATAGCAATTCTCGAACCTTGACCTCATTTCTGACGTCATAGCCCTTAGGGGTTCTTCCTATCTGTGTACTCCGGGTACACAATCCTCCTTCCAAACACCCTACAGTGTACGACACTGTGTATTCTCATCAGGTTTTTGGCTCTTTACAAGTCCGACCTTCAGGATTGGGACTCTGTAAATGGGACTCAGACTGGAAATTTTTTGGAACTATTTTTTATTACTCTCAATTCGAGAAAAACAACATTCAGACCTTCCAGTCTCAGCTGTAATCCCGCCACCGGGCGGTTGAATTCAGCATTCAGTCCCACATGGTAAGCTATTGTAGCGCAATAAAATTGAAAATTTTAATTACTTAAATATAGCTTTTATAAGCTACAAGCTTACCATGTGGGACTGAGAAGAGTCCCACCCTACCTCCCCGCTGTATTACAGCTGAGGGGACATGGGTTTAATCTCAACGAAAAGGAGGCTGATACACAGGAAGTGATGACGTCACGACAACCTATGAGGCCGAACCAACTGCATGCTTGTTTTTCTCGAGCGTTGGTCGTCTGTGCCTCGCGGCAACCAGTAAAGCATTCAGTCCCACATACCATTACCAACTGGTTGACAAGTTTGGCGTTTTATCATTTATCACCTCTCTTGTTGTAGGTTCAAATCTGGCACATTACAAAGTGTAAGATTTGATCAGAGCCTGTCCTGGTATGATCTGAAGTTTGTCTCTTTATAAATTTATATTCTGTTTATTAGACTTGTGCCAGGCTTCAGGTTATTTTGAAGCTGAAAGTTTCTAGTTCTGTTCACTCTCACTTTCACATGAAAAAGCATTGCCCAGGTTACTGTTCCATGCATGAAGGTACTAACCGTGTGTGACCAAAATGTCACAGAGACTTAGTTAGAATAGCAGTATTATTATGTGTCAAGTTAAATTGATCAGGTTTCATGTGGGTATGAAGTATACTTTTTCAGGACAATGTGAAAATCAATATTTTTTTATGTCAAAAAATAATGTTCAAATTGTGTGACAGCAAAAGGAAGAAGAGGAATATGTTGAATGGCTGAAAGGTCAAAAGGATGATCTTGAAACAGATGAGCAAGTGGGTGAGGATCTAGTAAGTACTGAAATATTATTAGAAATTAGAGAATAAAACTTGAAAATTGTGGAAATGGCAAAAAGGGTATCCCGTTATATTCTGCAACAAATTCTTCTTGAAGCAAAACAATACCGTGTGGATATTGTTTTCACCCATGTCATCTAGCTTGGTTGGCAGGCAGTGGCATGGCAGGAAAAAGGTTGTCCTGGCTACATCTCAGAAACCATGAGGTATATATGGTTCATACTTGGTGAGTACATTGATTGGAGTGTAGGTGTGCAAGATCATGGTGTGACTTTGGTTTGACCTTGCTATATTAACCTTGACCTTTCAAATCTTTTTTGGGCAGTATCTTTGAATCCAAAAGCTGTAGCAAGTTAATAATTTGTAGGAACATGGGTTGGGTGATGTAAATGTACAATATCATGGCATGACTTTGAATTGACCTTTGACTTTGGTGTAGTCACTTTGAATTGATAATGTTGTCTAGGCTATATCTCGGAAACTATAAGTTGCAGAGAGTTGACACTTAGCAGGGAAATTGGTCGGGATATGGATGTATGCAGGGTTATGGTGTGATCTTGATATAATCATTCATCTTGCCAAAGTGACTCTGACTTTTAAAAATTTTCCTGGCTATGACTCAGAAACTCTTAGGAATGGGAAGTTGATATCCGGCAGGGACATTGGTTGGGGAGTGTAGGTATGATTTGCAGAATGGTGATCTTGATATAACCTTTGACCTTCTGCTATATCTCAAATATTGTAAGGTGTAAGGAAGTTATTACTTGGTATGTATATTGGTTAGGTGGTGTTGGTGTGCAACATCATTGTTTAATATTGGTGTGAACTTTGGCTTTGCCAGAATGTTTTCTCATGCCATATTTTTCCTATGACAAAGCTGTTTTGATTTCTGCAACTGATTATTACATGTACTTTTACCTAATTTTGCTAGTCTTCATGACAGCTATGCTTCAAATATTACTTAATAATAAATTTTGCAACTTCAAAACATTTACTAAGTAAAAAGTACAAATTAATGCTGTTATCTTTCTATTAAATTGTCTTGTTTTCATACTTTTCTGTGCATGCATTTGTTTTTTTTTCCCCACAGCCTTTAAGGGCTCTCGGGGTATTGTTTTCACCCATGGTGTCCGGATGGGCGTTCGGGCGATGGGAAAAAGTTTGTCCGGGCTGTATCTCAGAAACCGTAAGGTGTAGGAAGTTGATATTTGGTAGGGACATTGGTTAGGGGGTGTAGGTGTGCACCATCATGGTCTGACCTTGATTTGACCTTGCCGTAGTGACCTTGACCTATAAAATCTTGTCCGGGCTATATCTCGGAAACCGTAAGGTGTAGGAAGTTGATACTTGGACGGGACATTGGTTAGGGGGTCTAGGTGTGCAATGTCATGGTCTGACCTTGATTTGACCTTTGACCTCGCTGTAGTGACCTTGACCTATAAAATCTTGTCCGGGCTATATCTCGGAAACTGCAAGTTTTAGGAAGTTGATACTTGGTAGGGACATTAATTAGGAGGTGTAGGTGTGCAACGTCACAGTCTGACCTTGATTTGACCTTTGACCTTGCTGTAGTGACCTTGACCTATAAAATCTTGTCCGGGCTATATCTCGGAAACTGTAAGTTGTAGGAAGTTGATACTTGGTAGGGACATTGGTTAGGGGTTGTAGGTGTGCAACGTCATGGTCTGACCAGGATGTGACCTTTGACCTTGCCATAGTGACCTTGACCTATAAAATCTTGTCCAGGCTATATCTTGGAAACCGTGAGGTGTAGGAAGTTCATGCTTACTAGGGACATTGGTTAGGGGGTGTAAGTGTGCACCGTCATGGTCTGACCTTGATTTGACCTTTGACCTTGCCATAGTGACCTTGACCCATAAAATCTTGTCTGGGCTATATCTCGGAAACCGTAAGGTGTAGGAAGTTGATGCTTGGTAGGGACATTGATTATGGGTTGTAGGTGTGCAGCATCATGGTGTGACCTTGATTTGACCTTTGACCTTGTTGTAGTGACCTTGACCTTTAAATCTTGTTGTACCTTTGGGTCTGTCTTTTCATGCAGATTAAGCACTGTCAAAGTCATATTAGAATTCATTAAGAATTTTACTTTTACAACTTCCCATTGTAACAGATGGAATTTCATCAAGTGAGCCACAGATTTTGCTCCAACACCACACATAAGCATTCATTGAATGTATTACCACTTCTGTATGCATGGTAATATTCAAAACATCTAAACCATAATTCGGCCATGCCAGATGTAGATACATGCATGATCTTTCTCTTGGACAATATATTCTCTATTTAAACATTGTTTGGACCTTTATATAGCTGACAGTGCTCTGAAAGTATCCTGAACTTTGTACTGATACAGTACTTCTATATCTCATGGTGTAAAAAATATTTCCCTAGGCTGTGGAGTATGGGCATCTCTGATGCTATTTTCTATTTTTATTTTTTCCTACACATTTACAAAACTCCCACTGCCTGTTCTGAAACACTCCTTAATGTTGTATTTTGTCATCTTTTTCTTACCTCATGGTGTCCAATGCTGTTTCCCCAATGCTGTGTGGGGGATTACTGATGCTATTTTATGAGATTAAGGCTGTTTTTGACAAGTCAGCTGACATTATGTTGTCATTGTGCAGCGTTGGCGTCTACGTGAACAACTTCTCCAATACCCAGGGACATGCTGTTTTTTTAAAAGATACCTTAACTATCAAGGATGAAAAACTGTTAAAGCCATGCAGATCTGTTCATTCGTCTGTTCCCCAGAGCCATTACAAGTCAGGTACCCCCACCCAATGTGTGAAAATTTCAACACTTTATCACAATTTTCTCATTCACTATTGCAGGGATTTTTCTCATATCTTGCATATATGTACTAGGCCACTAGTAGATTACCTTGTGTGAGTATTAGACCTGGATCTGTCTTGATTTTTTTTATTAGTTTATAAATAAATTTAATGCAATAAAATTCATGAAATCATGCACTAAATCACTTTTCACTTGAAAAGTATTGCATTTTGAGAATTTGTTGAAATATCATTATATGTTGTTCAGCTACTTTTTCCATAGCTACAACATGGTGAGTAACTTGAGTGTCTATCCCAATAGCTAAGTGAGTAATAGCTACTTTCTGATTTTTTGTACCTCCTGTCATAAGTAGAATCACCTATAACTTGAAAACTATTGCATATACAGAATTTTGTATAAATATGTTATTCAGCTACTTTTGGGTCAGCTACAACATAGTAAAATTTCAGACCTGTAGTTAGGTGCATACCTGAGTAATAGCTACTTTGAGGTTATCTTTGTTGAGTAAATCAGTTGTAACTTAAAAAACTATTGCATTTAGAGTATTTGTTTAAATTTGTTATTCACCTAATTTTTGTTCAGCTATAACATAGTGAAATTGCAGACCTGTAGCTCATTACATAGCTGAGCAATAGCAATTTTCAGGTTCTTACTGTTGAGTAAATCAGTTGTAACTTGAAAAATATTACATTTAGAGTATTTTCTATAAACATATTGTTCACCTACCTTTGGATAAGCTATAACAGTCAAATTGCAGACCTGTATTGCAGACCTGTATTTCATGCCATAGCTGAGTAATAGCTACTTTCAGACTCTCACTGTTGAGTGAATCAGCTATAAATTGAGAACTATTGCATTTAAAGTATTCTGTTTAAATATGTTGGTCACCAACTTTTGGGTCGGCTATAACATAGTAAAATTGCAGACGTGTATGTCATGCCATAGCTCAGTAATACCTACTTTGAGACTCCCACTGTTAAGTAAATCAGTTGTAACTGGAAAAGTATTGTATTTAGAGTACTTTGTTTAAATATTATTATAATGTTCACCTACTTTTGGGTTAGCTATAACATAGTGAAATTGCAGACCTGTAGCTAATAGCTACTCTCAGATTCTCACTGTTGAGTAAATCAGTTGTAACTTGAAAAATATTGCATTTAGAGTATTTTCTTTAAATATGTCATTCACGTGCTTTTGGGTCAGGTATAACATATGATAGTAAAGTTGCAGACCTGTAGCTCATTGCATATCTAGGCA
The DNA here is from genome assembly GCA_964017235.1 of Sabellastarte sp. h YS-2021. Lineage (NCBI taxonomy): Eukaryota > Metazoa > Annelida > Polychaeta > Sabellida > Sabellidae > Sabellastarte > Sabellastarte sp. h YS-2021. Next base: position 75,029,571 of record OZ024929.1, on the reverse strand, counting down.
ATAGCTACTTTGTGGTTTTCTCGGTTGAGTAAATCAGTTGTTACTTGAAAACCGTTGCATTCAGAGAATTTTGTTTAAATATCTTGTTCATCTACTTTTCAATTAGCTATAACATTGTAAAATTGCAGACGTGTAGCTCATGGCATTGCTGTGTAATAGCTATTCTCAGGTTCTCACTGTTGGGAAAATCTTGAAAACTGATTCATTTAAAGTATTTTCTATAAATATGTTGTTCATCTACTTTTGGGTCAGCTATACCATAGTAAAATTGCAGACCTGTATGTCATGGCATAGCCGAGCAAGAGCTACTTTCAGGTTCTTATGTTGAGTAAATCAGATGTAACTGGAAAACTATTGCAATTAGAGTATTCTGTTTAAATGTGCTGTTCGTATACTTATGGGTCAGCTATAACATAGTGAATTTGTAGACCTGTAGCTCATGGCATAGCTGAGCAATAACTACTTTTACATTTTCACTGTTCAGTTAGTCGGTTGCAACTTGAAAACTATTGCATGTACAGTGTTTTGTGTAAGTAAGTTATTAACCTACTTTTGGGTCAGCTATAATATAGTAAAATTGCAGACCATTAGCTCCTTGCATAGCTGAGTAATAGCTACTTTGAGGTTCTCACTGTGGAGTAAATCAGTTCTAACTTGAAAACTATTTCATTTACAGTATTTCTTTAAATATGTTATTCATCTACTTTTGTGTGAGTTATACCATACTAAAATTGCAGCCCTTTAACTGATTGAATAGCTGAGCAAAAGCTAGTTTGAGATTCTCACTGTTGAGCAATCAGTTGTAACTCAAAAACTTGCATTTGCAGTACATGTAGTTTCTTTAAATATATTTTAACATACCTTTAACACCTAAACAGTTACCTTGTTACTTTCCTTCTGAATACCATTTGCAGGGCACAACTCTTGTGTCCTTTTCTTCTGTCACTTCTACTCTGAAACTCAAAACACACAGTCAGCTGACACAGAGCCCGTTCATGGGCACTGATTGCTTGTTTTGGAACAAAATTACATGCAGTGAATTAATTCATGTTGATACCAAAATTAAAAGACTGAAATTATTTTGTTTTTATTTCAAAGGTTTCCTTGAAGGAATATTGGAGTGATCCTAAGCTGTCATCAGATGAGAAGTTTTTACGTGATTTCATACTGAATAAACGTTATCTTGAAGAAGATGAAGGGTATGATTACCCATTTATAAGCTATTTATGATACACTTTAATATATTTTGCAATATTGAACTGTTTCAAGACCTTGATTTTAACGTTATTCTGATTTTGGTAAAGTCTCTCGACATTTGTTTTTATAAATACAGTAGATTTATTTTGTACAGTAGAAACTCGATTATCTGGCCTTCTATTATCCGAATCTCCGGATTAACCGAACCAAAATCGTGTCTCCCTGCATATAATGCACTATCTACCGTGAGCGATAATACAGGATTTTACACAGTCTCGGAAAGTATTCTAGTGCTTTATAAAACGTACCATTCACAGAAACGCCTAACTTCTTTGATCTTTATCACCATTGTTACAATAGGGGAGGGATTAATTCAATTACACGACCCCGCTACACAACTTCTTTCATAATGCACCAATCAATGAAAGCTTGTTCGATTGGCTTTCACAATTTATAATCTCCCAGAGTAGGTTCACAGACTGACAACGTGTATAAAAAAGAAAAGACGTCAACAATGCATTACCAACCAGACACATCTATTACTGAAGGCGTGTTCACTTGGGATTTTACAATAAATAATCTCCCGGAGTTTTTCAGTTGACAAAATGCATAATGATGTTTATCTAAAATTAAAACGTCAACATGCATGTACCAAACCGAACACGCCCATCTCAAGTCCGCGTAATATTTTAAATAAAAATATTAATATCCATGGATATGGAGCAAATAAGTGACAATTGAAGGGTCACTTATATTATATGACACAAATATGTTAAATTATTTTATCAATAATTTTATCTATGTTCATTGCATTAAAATGACAATTCTTCAATTATCGCCCACTCCGTAGCCCATAGACCGTGAATTTCGGCTTCCTTCATCTATCTGAACCCCTCGATTATCCGGCCGGATTGTATGTCTCCCATGGGGTTCGGATAATCAAGGTTCTACTGTATTTCCACTTGAAATCCAAAGTTTGAGTGTTAAAAACCATTTACAATCACACTCTCCACAGTCAAATATCCTACTCAAATAAAGAAGTTAACTTTTACACTTCAAACCTTAAAACCATTTTACACACCAAATATATATTACTGATGTGAGCATATAGGTTCATAGAAGATTTCACCTTAAAATAAATTATGTACAGTACCTCAACAAGTATACTGCCTCCAAACAGAAACATCTCAACATACATCAAAAGTGAAATAATTGTCTTACGATAGAGTGCTTACTCATGACTAGTAGTTTCAGGTAACAGCATTTATTGTAATAGAAAAGACTCGACTTGCATCTGATATGTATTTCTAGCTAAAGTGAGGTCTGCTTCTTGGACTTCTATAAAATGAGGTCTCACAATAGCAACAGTGGTATTAGCTCATGTGTAAGTTTACCTCGCTACTGCATCAGTTAGGTAGTCCCATGTTTATTCTTACTGTTTGTATCACTTAGCGTTTCACTAGTAGATTAAAATCGCATTGATCTTAGTTGTTTATTGAACATTTTCAATATATTTAAAAATCTTTGTGAGTGAGTGTTGTGTCTTTAAGTACTCACAGTATTTTTGGTCATACAACACTTACAACTAATGTTTTAAGTCCTGTGACTCTTCTTTAATGTATCATGACTTATTCTAAAAAAGAACCTCTGGGATGTTGATAAATGGTCATCCTTCAGCCGCTGTGTTTCAGTTGGGGGAAATGTCAGTCCCTTAAGAACTTGGGCTGTAATTGTGCAGTTGGACAGGTCAGATTGAGCTGATTACATTTCTGTTATGAGTGCAAGGCTGCCTGTGATTACACAACAGTTTTTGTGTGTAAGACTGCCTATAGAGTAAGAAATCTGAAATTCGCCTGGAATCTAAAATTCACCACCTCTAAAACCTTAGTTAATTTTATGAAGAAAATGATGTTTTTGTCTAAAAATTGGTATTTTTCAGTTCAAAAAGCCTTAATTTACTATACAGTCAACATATCTCACCACAATTAATTTATTTCATTAGTATTTTCACATGTGGCGAATTTCAGATATGTGGCGAATTTTAGATTTCTTACTCTAATTACACTCCTATTTTGGGTTTAAGGCTACCCACATATGACCAGATTGTGGAAGATTTGTCTGAAGAAGAGGAACAACTACAGAAAGAAGAAAACTTTGAGCACAAGTACAACTTCAGGTTTGAGGACCCTGACCAAGATTTTGTGAGTCTTTTTAAAATCATCTTTTTACTGCCAAAGCTTAGTTGATTAATGCAACTAGTGATATGCACTAATTATAAAAAAATAATTCTTGTGACTTGTGTCAATATATATTCATTTGATTGTAACTCTTGTCTATTTTTTTCATATTCATGATTTCACTGCTGACACAGAAACGAGTAATTGTATAAATATGAAGTGGATCTCTGATAAACTTAGTAAAGCACTTAGAAGTACTTAAAAGTACTTCTCCACACACATTTATGAATTTATGGTTGAGTAAACTAGATTCTTATGGCCTGTAGGAAAATCTGTGTCAGATAAGTTTTATGTCAGAAAACTGTTTACATCCCCAGATCAAGAGCTATCCCAGAACTACAGATGAATCTGTCAGGAAGAAGGACACAAAAAGGGCAGAAAAAAGACGCTTACAGAAAGAAAAGAAAGAAAAGGTTTGTCTTAATTTTAAGTACTAGTGCATCTCTTGTGAATGTTCCGAGATTCTATATAAGTGAGCTAGTCTGATAGTAAGAATCCTGGTGGCTCTGACATTATATATATATCTTACACCAATCTACTCTCAATAAATGTTTACCGTAATGTATTCTGAATATGGTTCTTGTGTTTATACTATTTTTCCAGGAAAAAGCCAAAGTAAAAGAAGAAATCAAACAGCTGAAGAATTTGAAGAAGCGGGAGATTGCAGACAAAATAGAAGCTCTGAAGGAGGTCACTGGTAACCCGGAACTAGGTCTATCTGTGAATGACTTGGAGGGAGACTTTGATCCCGAGGCATATGACAAGATGATGAAAGTATGCCTTACAGTGCTCGATTTAAAATTCATTCTTTTACTAAAAGAATAAAATAATGATAAAAAGTATGACTTGCAAGTTGCAATGCTGATTTTAGTTCTTTGTTTGATAAAAGAAAAAATATAATAATGAAAATATGTCATACTGTGGTTTATAGTTCTTTGATAAAGGCAAAAAAATAAAGATGAATGTTTGGCTTACAGTGCTGGGTTTATAGTTATTGGTTAAAGGAAAAAGTCAAAGTTGGGGTTTTACGTCCCGTTCAACAGCCAGGGTCATATTGGGACAGGTCCTCAGTATTGCCACTTGCGGGACTCGAACCCACAGAGGTGACAGCCTATGATTAGATGCCAAACTTGCTAACCACAAGGCCACTGAGGACCTAATAAAGGAAAAAAATTATGATGAAAGTATGGGTTACTGTACTGGAATTGCAGTTGTTTGTTTTACCAAGAATAAAATAATGATGACAATATGACTTTGAGTGCTGAATTTATAGTGTTTTTTTATCAATAAGAATAAAGGATGATCAAAATATGGCATACATTGTCGGGTCTATAGTCCTTTATTTTGCAAAAAGTAAACTAATAATGAAAATATGATTTACAGACTACAGTACTGAATAAATCATGGTTTTGCAAGCTCTTGCCTATAGCAAAACTAAATGTTTTGTTAAATCCAATCAAATATATACAGAATATCACTGTAAATTTCCTTTCAAAGTATTATTTCATGCAAGCCAACCCATCCTGAGCTGACATTGAAACTATAGAACATATATTTTTAATTTGAAATTTTCATGTCAAGTTATAAGAATAGGATGATTAAGATTAGGCTGCAGTGGCAAACCTTTGAAATTTTAAAATGTATATGGTATAATACCTTTCTCAACTGAGGAAACCTGGGTCTATTTCATCCCGAAGTCTTTCCCTCCTTAGGTTTTCTCACTACCGAACACCGATGATCCCCTGGTGACGACCCTATTATGGTTTACGACTTCTGACTTATGTAATATGATTTGGATTGCGTCCCTTAGAATCCGTGAGTTCGGAGATTAAGCACATGGATACCTGATACCTGACGAGTCTGAAAAAAAAAACATTCAAAACCGAGTGAACATGACATGGATAGCTGTTATAATCCCTTGTGGTTGTTTTCAGAAAGCATTCAACAAGCAGTACTATGATGCTGACATGGATGATGAGAAGCCAACCTGGTCTGATGATGAAGAACTAGGATTACAAGGTACCATGACAATTTCCAGTGTTATTGTAAATTAAGGACTTTTAATTTCCACCATAACCTCCTTCCTCACACTCCTCCAAGTGGTTTTAGCAATTTCCTGTCACAACCAAATGAAATCAAATGTGAAAAATTGCATATTAATAAGACTAGTTTATGTTTATAGCCGAGGACTGGGACAACTGGACAGGGGAGGCTGACACTGCTGAGGCAGGGGAAGATTATGAGGAGGAAGAATACACCAACTACTTACCCAGCTGTGAAGAACCCCAGGTCAGTGTACAGTAAAAAATGTGAAAAGCATCACAGTATGTGAAATTCACCACGTAGGGACACCTTTTAAAACTATCACAAAATAATCACAATATGTGCAAGTTTGGCATCAGGATAGATCAGAGGCCTAATATATTAAAAAAAGTCACAAATGTGTCAAGAATTTCCCACAAGTCGATGAAATTGAAGAGCTTTCCTTCTTGGCAAACTTCACTTGCTGTGGAGAATTTCACATTTTTTTTTTGCTCCGTAGATTATAGGAATAACCCCAATAAACCATGGTATACACAAAATTTTACCACGGTTTGAGATTTTAAATGCCTTTGGGGTTTATAACCTCAAACCATGGTAAATTTCTGCGTATACCATGGTTTGGAGGGGTTATTCCTATTTTAACATGACAAATTATTTTACGTTGAATAATTATTGCAAATGAGCGATAATTCAAACCTACAAGCAGGTTATACTATTTTACCCATGAAATATTTCCTCGATTAACCAATCAGAATCGAGGAGACAGCCGTGTCGTGTTAGAATCAGTTATAGTTGAGTTATTGCAGGCAATGTGTTCGGAAAATAAAAGTGAGTGTTACAATCTAAGGTTATGAGGAAGAACCAAACAACTACTTGATTACTTGTGTAGAACTGTTTGTCAGTCTCTCTGTTAAGTATTGTCCAGGTATTTCACTTAATTTTAAATTAAGAAAATAAACGTTGTGCAATGTGAGATGATTGTTTAATGTTTATCCGAGTTGAAAACTAATTAAGTTTTAAAAAAAGTTGTGGTATGCAAAATTAAGAAAGAGTACCTGCTGATATCAGCAGGTTTGTGAATAAGCAATCGAATAATTAATCAAATGAAACATTTTCCCCCAAAAATTTTTGTTTGTTTTAATTGTCCCATTTTATGGTAAAGAGAGTTGGTAAGAGAGTTACTCGAGCACAAAATTTAAAACCATATAAATATCTTTTTCAAGCTATGTTTTGACTTCAGCTGGATACAGGACAGGAGTACCCAACTGGTGGAGAAATGGTTTCGAGCAAAAAGAAGAAAAAGAGAGGACCGTTTCAAAAAGTGGTAGAAACTAAGAAGCCAGTCTTTGAACCTGGTTAGTATAAATACATTGTAGTGTCTCAATTTGCCTCTTAATTTGTCATGTAATGTCTTGAATATTGAATTACCCGAGGTTACACCTATATAAACTGAAAACTTAATGTTCTTAGTTGTGAAAAAGCCATCCCTTGTGTGCACTTATTGAACAAAATGATTAAATTTCCAGACATTTAAAAAAATGAGGTTTTCACTAGGGATGGGTCGGTAGGCCCGGTGTGTGGATATCGAGAGCATTTTACTGAAATACCGTGACCAGATTTTAAAACAGCTTCTTTCACTTGTCAATTAGGATTGAAGGAAAACTTTAAAAAGTGGACAGAAACAATTAATCTGAAGAAATTTTAAGCTTTTATCCCATATATTTGTTCAGTTGCAGACTTTTAAAGTGATTTTTGCACGACAAAACTGCCATGTATTAATAAATAAGTTTGACACTTTATAGCCTTTATCTTGCTTCTCAACACATATAATTCAAGGAAAACTTAGAATATTGGAAACAAATCAGAAATTTAAAGAAATTGCACACTTTTTAACCCATATTTGCGTGTACTTTGGGATTTTTATTGTGCTTTTGTTTTCATGAGATATCGCTTTCTGTCAGTGGTCTGTTTGATTAGGGTATACTAAAATGCAGAGTCCCGACTTTGCATTGGCGACCTCCCAGTCTACACATTTTTACCCCACAGCCCTTAAGGGCTGTTGGGGTATTGTTTTCACCCATGGTGTCCGGATGGGCGGGCGGGCGGCAGGAAAAAGTTTATCCGGGCTGTATCTCAGAAACCATAAGGTTTAGGAAGTTGATACCTCGTAGGGACATTGATTAGGTGGTGTAGGTATGCAATGTCATGGTTTGATCTTGATTTGACCTTTGACCTTGCCGTAGTGACCTTGACCTATAAAATCTTGTCCGGGCTATATCTCTGAAACTGTAAGGTGTAGGAAGTTGATACTTGGTAGGGACATTGGTTAGGGGGTGTAGGTGTGCAACATCGTGGTGTGACCTTGATTTGACCTTTGACCTTGCCGTAGTGACCTTGAGCTATAAAATCTTGTCCGGGCTATATCTCTGAAACTGTAAGGTGTAGGAAGTTGATACTTGGTAGGGACATTGGTTAGGGGGTATAGGTGTGCAATGTCATGGTGTGGCCTTGATTTGACCTTTGACCTTGCTGTAGTGACCTTGACCTATAAAATCTTGTCTGGACTATATCTCAGAAACCGTAAGGTGTAAGAAGTTGATACTTAGTAGGGACGTTGGTTAGGAGGTGTAGGTGTGCAATGTTATGGTGTGACCGTGATTTGACCTTTGACCTTGCCGTAGTGACCTTGACCTATAAAATCTTGTCCAGCCATATCTCAGAAACTGTAAGGTGTAGGAAGTTGATACTTGGTAGGGATATTGGTGAGATGTTGTAGGTGTGTAGCATCATGGTGTGACCTTGATTTGACCTTCGACCTCTCAATAGTGACCTTGACCTTTAAAATCATGTCTGGGCTATATCTTGGACATTGTAAGGTGTGGGAAGTTGATAGGGAAATTGGTTAGGGGGTGTAGGTGTGCATGGTGTGACCTTGATTTGACCTTTGACCTTGCTGTAGTGACCTTGACCTATAAAATCTTGTCCGGGCTATATCTTAGAGACCGTAAGTTGTAGAAAATTGATACTTGGTAGGGACATTGGTTAGGGGGTGTAGGTGTGCAACGTCATGGTGTGACCTTGATTTGACCTTTGACCTTGTCAAAGGTTGACACTTGGTAGTGACATTGATTTGGGGGTGTAGGTGTGCATCATGGTGCGACCTTTTTGCTCTACCAAAGTGTGTTGACCTGCCATATTTGAGACATATTTCTCCTATGACAAAGATATATGGATTGCTGATTATTATATGCACTTTTACGTAATTATGCTATTTCTGTTGACAGCTATTCTCCAATTAATAAATTTTACAGCTTCATGTTTTTTAGTTTGCTGGTTAATGCTGTCATATTGCTATTGCATTGTTTTGTTTTAGTACTTTATCTTTACACACATTTTCTTTCTCTTACACATTATTTTCTCTACTTAAACATTATTTGGACCTTTATATAAGTGACACTGCGCTGAAAGTATCCAGATCTTTGTACTCTTTCACTACTTCTATATTTCATGGTGTTGAAAACTATTTCCCCAGGCTGTGGGGTATGGGCATCTCTGATGCTATTTTTTATACTGACCCATCCGTAGTTTTCACTAATGACACATTGTTCCTATCATATAATTGTATTATTTCCACAGTTTTGAACAATATGCATTCTTTTCAAAAATACTTTAAAAATCCTCTTAATATGCAACCAGTTCCAAATGATGAAACAACACTTGGTATTTGTGAAAGCCACTTTACCAGTCTATAAAATTAATATAAAAGGTTTCTTCATCAGCATGTCTCCATATAGTACGGCATATACTGCTCTTTTCAGGTGAGAAGACATTTGAAGAATACCTTGATGAGTACTACAAGCTTGACTATGAGGACATCATAGGAGACATGCCTTGTAGATTTAAATACAGACAGGTAACTCTTATTTTGTTGTTACAATAGATGTTTTCAAGTTACAAAATACATATAATTATGAAGAATAAAGAATCAAATTTTGTCCAAAAAAATTAGCTTATGGAACAATTCCATTCAAGTTAAAAACAAGTTATCACAATAAAATACTAACATGTTTCTTTAGTAGATTGACTGTATCATGTATAAAATTTTCTTACCTTGAAAAATAAGTTACCTCTTCTCTAAGGCTTAGCCGCCTTAGTTTCTTCTTTCTTGGTGTCCCTGTGGTTGCTGACCACTTCCATATTCCCTGATACATGATTCTTGAACTTGGCTAATGGATATTGTGCACCTTAGAAATTAATCACTGTAAAACTTGGAATCAGAATTAAGTAAGAATCTGTTTTGAAAATCTTTAGGTTCAGGTTTTGTGTAAGAAGAGTAGGAATCCAAAACAAATCTCATCATCAATGTCAGTTCAAACTGTAGGGCACATTTCAACAAATGGCATGTGCTGTAATACATTGTTGGCTGTACAAATTCACTTCAACCCTGTGGGTTAGCGATTCGTTGGGTGGTCATTAATTCTTTCAAATGAGCAATTACTAGTTCATAATAAATCCTATCTTTGTATAAATACATAAATATATCCATATGTGTTTGAAATGTTTGATGTTTTTATCATTAAAAGAATTTGCCGTAATTTTCCATTCTATTTTTATTTGCTGCTATATTTAAGGAAATTGACTGTTTCTTTTTTGGTAGAAACTGTATATCAAAAGTTATTAAGCAACCAAAATTCAGCTGAGAAGCCACATGGCATGATGCGAATTCAATCGATATTTAGATGAGAACTAAAATTTTGATAAAACTTCAGTGAGTCATTCCTTCCCTTTGGTTATATCAGAAAAGGTGGCTTGCTTACTTTATAGTTTTTCGCAAACCTTTTTGTGAAACCCACCAAGTGGAATGTCTGTCCTTCTAATTAAGTATACTGAATGCATTAGTGTTTTTATTGCGTAAAATAGCCTTACCTTATCCTCACAAGTGCCTGTTTGGTTTTGTGGAGCAAAACGTATCGACCGACAAGAATTTTTTTAAGGAATATTCTTGTCACAAGAGGTGACCCCTTGTCTGCGCATGTCCGCGCTTGCGCAGTAGTCGTTGTCGACAGACGAATGTCGAGAGCTCTTCATTATATTTTTGGTCGATTTGGGAGCAACACGTATTTTTCCTTATTATCGTCCATTCACGGATGAAGATCTATGAAGTTTTGAAGCGTGCAAGCGTGCACCTACCTGTAGTAGTCCATTATTCGACTGGTACTACCACTAATTCTGCCTCCCTTGTCCTGAAAAGGGTCAGAATGAGAAGTTTATAGTCTTCAGTGGAAGACGGTGATAGATTTGTTACCGGCTGTGTTCGATTGGAACTACTTCCTTGTTGAAGAAAGGTATGCAGAGAAGAGCTGCCGTAAGTTTTCAGTGGAAAACTGCTTCTAAAAGGTCAGAAGAAGATGTGCAGGAAGATTTTGCTGTAAAGTTTTCAGTGGAAAACTGCTTTATTGTCCCTTTATTGATGGCAGAACATGAGTATTAGCGTATGCTCGAAAACAAAGAAGAAAGAATGCAGTTGTCTTTGCAACGGAGGTCGTAGATTCTTTACTGTGGGTGGAGCGCCACTCTGGTACAGTAACAGGTCTCCCTCCAAAAGAACGACTACAGAAGCCTATCCACTGATCTTTGCAGTTACTATATTGCTTCCCAGCAGGTACAGTGAACTTCCTGCTGCTCAGACATGAAAATATGGCCAGATTACCTTCCTTTGCTGTATATTTGGATGAAGATCCAACAGACATCTTTGGGGCAGTATGTGCACTGCTTGTCTGTTCAGCCCTGTTGAAGAGTTGCAATAACTATTTACTAGATAATAAAACCTTCCTATGGCCATGTCTCCATTGGAAAGAATACTGTGACTTTTGAGTTAATTCTTCTGCAAACTCAACGAAGATCAAACTGGCTAGATGAGATTTTATGTTATATTAGATTATATGTTGAAGTCCTTGCTTCCAACTTTTACAGTGTATTTTGCACAATATATTCAGGACAGGAGCTATGTCCAGTAATTTTCCCCTACTAACCACAAAAGATCGTCGTACCACTCTGCCTAGTTTACCAGGTCAGAGGGATACAGAAGAACGTGGCTACATTAATGCAAGTCACCATGGAGGCTCTTCTTGCAGTGTTACTGGCAGTGATGGGATATTTTTTCATTGCCATCCCAGAGTTGTGCGAATCTTCAGTTGGGATTGTCGAGTTACTCTCCAATCGAATTCTCCAGTACCTGTACTACCCACAATGCAAAGCGATGACGTCAGACAGGAAAACATGGCTACAGTAAATACCGCTGAAATATTGCTGGAAATGCTTCAAAAGACAGCAAGTTATCCACTCAAGAATTGCAGAACTCCAGGTTTCTATGGCAGTTTATTTCTTGTATAGACACTCGGCTAATGGCGACCTCTGATACATCTCAGTGTTCTGAATTGATTTCTAACTACGACTTCAACGGTCATTGCCCACGAGTGAAGTTCATTTACTACGTCAATAAATACCTGCTTGTCGCATCATTTAAACTGGAGACAGCAGAAATTATTAGAATTTCGGTTACAAAAGATGCGTTCTTCTATGTACCGACTCACCAAGATTTTCAACATCTACTTCAGTTTAATGTACACGGTCAGACCTATCAGTTCAAAGCACTGAACTTCAGATTAGCGACCACCCCTCTTGTATTCACACCAGTAGTAAAAGAGGCAAAACTCATTCTTCAGTCTCGCAGAATATGAGTTCACCAATACCTGGACCACTGTTGTTAAGAGTACATAAAAGACACCAGTTTTTGCTTCAAACCAAGAATTCATCTAAATTCTTCCACGTCTCAGCTTTGTGATTATTTTCTGATAAAAATCCAAGCTCGAGTCCACACAAGGATCGATTTCCTAGGTTACCACTGCATATTGGTACAAGGAAATATCTTTCTAACACAAATAAATTTTAAAAACTTGAGAAATCTTTTCAGGAAATGGAGATCTCATCACAAATGACCCCAAGGTTGCTTATATCCCAGGTAGAGGTACGACCGTCTTTGGAAAAGACTATACCAATGGGTCAGTTATGTAGGTGTGCCTTTCACTGGTATCTACTACAACTGGCAATACTTCCAGTCACTAGTTGTGAGAATTCCTGTTTCAAATCCTTCTGAAAAAGCATATTCAGTGGTGGAAATGCCAAAAACTTGCAAATAGGATGCCCTTTCTATACACAGGGGCACAATTCCCTTATTTTCGTAGATGCATTAAACCAGGGTTGATGATCCCATCTAAAAGCAGAACAGTCAGTGGCTTTTGGACAGTTAAAATGTATATATTACATTTCAAGGTCATACAGCTGAAGGCAGTGTGTTCAGCCCTTAAAAGCCTTCAAGACAAATTCCACACAAAAGAATTCTGATAGCATCAGACAACACCACTGTGTTCGGTTATCTGAACAAACAGGGGGGGGGAGCATATACCTCCTAGTTTGGCGCAGCTTGGCCTACTGCAATCCTTGAAATATACTCATAACAGACAGACTTATTCTTGGTTGCTAAAAGGTCATACCCAACATCATCTCCAGAAGGGATAAAGGTTTGGCGCATCCTGGCCTACTGCAATCCTTGAAATATACTCATAAGGGACAAAAATCTTCTGGGGTTGCTTAAATGTCATACTCAATGATCTCTACAGAAGGGACAAAAGTAATCTATACAGAATGGTTCTTATTCCCTTTATGGTTCTAGACAACGTGCAAGTTTGGCACAAGTCAACAATAGGTGTTTTATGCAGGTATGCTGCATCTTGGCCTACTGCAATCCTTGAAATATTCTCATATGAGCCAGATATATTCAGGGTTGCCTACATATCACGACAACCTCTCCACAAAGAACGAAATGATACAGACAGGATAGTCTCTTCATCTTTAAATATTCTATTTGATTTACATAGTTTGTCAAATACCAATGGTAGAGATTTTTGCCACCAATAGGAGTCACAAACTTCCATTCTATGTTGACAGTCCCGGATGCAAATGCTCTGAACATAGATGCATTGAACATCTTTTTGGAGGTTCTGGACTGCTAGGCCTTTTGTCCTATACCACTTATTCCAAAAAGTCATTGAACAAGTGAACACCAGGTGCAAAATGATGGTAGTGGCCCCTTGGTGGCCCATGATGCATTGGCTTTGGGGTCTGGTGAGTCATTCAACCAAACCTCCATTACAGCTACTTCACTGGTCTCAGAAACAGCCATTCAGTCAGAAATACCATCTGAATCTGTTGCATTGGCACCTTCATGCTTGGCACCTTAACACCACTCAGAATCTCTTATATCATTCTCTGAGCAAGGGGTAGAGAGATTTAGGGCATCTATAGGACCCTCAGCTTGGAATGTATGAGTCATGATGGGCCATTTTGAGCTCTGGTACCCACAGAATAAGGTGGCCATCTCAGAGCCTACTGCCTCAAATATACCAGATTTTTTGATCCATTTACTTGCAAAAATCTGAAACCTGTCATTATTGTTGGCTTTGCAGCAGCCAAAGCGAAATTTTTCGTGCAGGAGTTGAGCAAAAGCCTGGATCTTTAAAGGCCTATTGCAAGTGTTTATAGAGAGAAGCCCACTGCTAACAGAGGTGTAGCATCAAGGGATTTGCCTTTGCTTCTGTTGGTTTTCACAAAAGGCTCCTTATTAACCTTTAAAGGAGGTCAGTCTAAAAAAGTTTGACTTGCAAGACTGTTGCAATGGCATTGGAAGTGTATTCTGGGACTTTGGCTCCTTCAGACACAAGCCTCATAGGAAGGAGGTTACAGTTTCTCCCTCCTACCTACCTTTTCAGCAAGGACCTATTAGCCTCAATTGGTCTACATTGGCTCCAGTGGTCTCTTTAGCTCTACATCATTCCTGAACTCAAATTGCCTAGACACATGATTCGTTGTCCTCCTACAGCACTTACATCCTTCTTGGACAGGACTACTGCTTGGAGAAAAGGGAAAGTCTCCTTCTCCTGATTTTAGCAAGAACCAGTTGGCTTCTGATGCCCCAGATGGCTCAAACCAGTGGTCATTCCAGCTCACAAACCTTTCTTGAGCTGACGTTAGACTGATGTGACACTTTGCCCTCTTACAGTACTTAGTTACTATCAAGACAGACGGAGATATCTTGAGTTCTGCTATCTCTTCCTGGATCAATCTGGATGCATGATTAGATTGCCAGTCCTTTAATTCTGATTCTCAGAATCCATACATTGAGACACATATTACATCCATGGCTGCCTCTTTAGTTTTCAAGAGTGGGGTCTTACCTGAGCAGATATCAAATTCTTGTTATTGGAAGACCCACAATTCTTTACTACATTTCACTCGAAGATGTAGCTTGGCAATCCCATGACCAGTCCATGAATAAATTGGGTCTTGTGGATTCACCTCAGCATGTAGTCAATTTTCTGTGTATTTATACATGTTATTCATATGACTCGCATATTTATGTTCTCTCCAGTTATACAAGTGTTGTGTCACTGACATATGTCTTTCTTAACTTACATATGGCCCCATATCTGCAGTTTATGCAGTTCAGTTTGCCTGCTTGGAGATATTCCCATTGTCAGATGATGACATCTTGTTTGGGGAGTCATACAGACATCTCCGGCCAATACTGGGTGATGGTTAATACTGCTATATGATTTGTTGTAAAATTGTCCACAACAGCAACAGCAGCAACAATGACGACCACATCATGGATCTCTTGTTGAGGTTAGCAAATTACTTATCTGTGACGAAGAAGTAATATATAACCTAAGATGTGGCGTATGGAAGCTTATCTTATCCTCTTATCAGTGCTTTATTTGGTGACCCCTTGTCTGACAATCATCTAACAGTGTGGCCAAAACAAATACCCTCCACCTGTTATGGTTGTATTCAAGCACTTGTGAGGATAAGGTAAGGCTATTTTACGCAATAAAATGTAACAAATTTTATTGTAATTTAACTTTTTACAAGTTAAATACTTACCTTATCCTCACAAGGATAAACCCACCCTACCTCCCCGCATAATTTGTTTTCTGGGGACCAAAAATACAATGAAGAGCTCTCGACATTCGTCTGTCGACAACGACTACTGCGCAAGCGCGGACATGCGCAGACAAGGGGTCACCTCTTGTGACAAGAATATTCCTTAAAAAAATTCTTGTCGGTCGATACGTTTTGCTCCACAAAACCAAACAGGCACTTGTGAGGATAAGGTAAGTATTTAACTTGTAAAAAGTTAAATTACAATAAAATTTGTTACAATTCATGTGTAATATGTAGGCAAGCTGAGGCCAGACTTTGTGTTCTATTGACAAGCAAACATTTTCCAAGATGGAAGATTGTAAGGTATGCTGTAAAAGCCACAGTGTGATAACATGTTGTTAAGGTGTTACAGTTGAATAAAGATTTTAAGCCCACCCTTCAGTTGCAGTTGAATGAAGGCATTCAGGCATAAGTACAATGTATTTATAGACTGTCGCAAATGACTTTGGCCTCACAACAGATGAAGTGTTGAGTGCCCGAGAAAAAGAACTGAACCAGTGGGTCTCTGTGAAGAGAATGAGTCAGTACAGGTCTGTATCTTTTGCTGGAGTTATGTGTAAGGCTGAAAATAAACAGCAAATTTACTATTCAAATGTTTGTTATATGGTGGATATTTGGTATCTTTCTAATGTGGTTTATATAAAAGGAAAACTTCCTGAATGACATATACAGAAAATATACATATGAATGAAGATGACAATATTATACAAGTTCGCAGCATAAGTACTGTATTGTTAATCTTCATGAGTGATTTATTTTTTTCTGTATATGTCTAATGAGGGATGTTTTACTTTTATCATCCACCATTTTGTACTATGTACCAGTTAAAAATATCCATATTTAAAGAGAGAATGTGAAAACGGCTGTAATACATAGAGGAGCACCAGTGAATGTAAAAGTCTCATTTGTAAACACGCGATTTCTCAGCCATTTCTGCGTGGATTTTTATGCAACAAAAACTTACAGAAGTGCTGTAAATAGACCTTTCTAATGATAATTAATACATATTTGTAGATTACATAGTTCCTGAGATATTAGTGAAAAACCGAAAATTATCGACACTAATTATCCATGGTACGGAGGCACCATTGTAAACAAAAAATATATCTCCCCTATTCGGGTCAAATACACCTTGTGGTGGATAATAAATGTGGGTTTATGTTTTTAACTTAATAGCATATTTCCTATACAAAACCATATATTGTATCCTGCTGCTCATTAAAAAAAAGAAAATTCATGAAGAGACATAAAATTTGACATGCGCTACATAAACAAGAGTGCATGGTAATTTTGTCAAACAGTTTAACATGGTTATTGTAAGGAAGGAAAAGTAAGTTAAGTTGTGTAAAATTTCCATCAGTAAACTAAACCAGTTCTTTGTTGTATGTTGTGATCTGTATCTAGGACACAAGAAGAGGAGAAGTTTGATGTGAAGAAGTTTAGTAAGAAAGGCAGAGACATACAGAAGAAGCTCAATGTCTTAACCAGTTTAAAGTATGTTTTGTAATAAATTACGCTTCACTAGTTTTGAATTGACTCTTCAAGGGAACTAAGCTGTGGAATAATGTGTTTTGATATTGTATTGGAATGATCCTTTAGCACATGCAGCATCTCGCATTAACCACCTTAACCGTGAACCCTTCATTGAATGTTGCTCGCATGGGTAAATTACTGATATTACTAACTTTTAATTAACATGTAGCATAGGTTTTAAGCCCTTATACAGTTCAAATATAAAGCTTGTTTTTATAGCAAAAAAAATAGCCTTACCTTATCCTCACAAGTGCTTGTTTTGTTTTGTGGAGCAAAATGCATCGACCGACAAGAATTTTTTAAGGAATATTCTTGTCACGAGAGGTGACCCCTTGTCTGCACATGTCCGCGCTTGCGCAGTAGTCGTTGTCGACAGACGAATATCGAGAGCTCTTCATTATATTTTTGGTCGATGTGGGAGCAATACGTATTTTTTCTTATTATCGCCCATATTCAGATGAAATTCTATGAAGTTTTGAAGCGTGCAAGCGTACACCTAGCTGTAGTTATCCATTATTCGACTGGTACTACCACTAATTCTGCCTCCCTTGTCCTGAAAAGGGTCAGAATAAGATGTGCAAGAAGATGTTGCTGTAAAGTCTTTAGTGGCAGACTGGCATATTTTTGGCTGTACTCGCCCATTATTCGACTGGAACTACCTCCTTGTCAAGGAAGGGATGCAGAAGATTTTGCTGTAAAGTTTTCAGCGGAAAATTGCTTTATTGTCCCTTAATTGATGGCACAACATGAGTATTAGCTTGTGCTCGAAAACAAAGAATGCAGTTGTCTTTGCAACGGAGGTCGTAGATTCGTTACTGGGGGTGGAGCGCCACTCTGGTACAGTAATAGGTCTCCCTCCACAAGAACGACTATGAAAAACATCCACTGATCCTTGCAGTTACTAGTTTGCTTCCCAGCAGGTACAGTGAACTTCCTGCTTCTCAGACATGAAAATAGGGACAGATTACCTTTTTATGCTGTTAATTTGGATGAAGGTCTAACAGACATCTTTGGGGCAGTATGTGCACTGCTTGTCTTTTCAGCCCTGTTGAAGAATAAAACCTTCCTATAGCCATGTCTCCAATGGAAGGAATACTGTGACTTTTGAGTTAATTCTTCTGCAAACTCAACTAAGATCAAACAATGCCTAAAAACTGGCTAGATGAGATATGGTGTTGAAGTCCTTGCTTCCAACCTTTATGAGTGTGTTTTGCACAGTATATACAGGACAGGAGCTATGTCCAGTAATTATTTGTCCTACTAACTACAAAAGATCGTCGTACCACTCTTCCTAGTTTACCAGGACAGAGGGATACAGAAGAACATGGCTACATTAATGCAAGTCACCATGGAGGCTCTTCTTGCAGTGTTACTGGCAGTGATGGGAGACTTTCACTGCCATCCCAGAGTTGTGCGAATCTTCAGTTGGGATTGTCGAATTACTCTCCAATCGAATTCACCAATACCTGTACTACCCACAATGCAAAGCGATGACGTCAGACGGGAAAACATGGCTACAGTAAATACCGCTTAAATACTTCTGGCAAATGCTTCAAAAGAAAGCGATTTATCCATTCAAGAATTGCAGAACTCCAGGTTTCTATGGCAGTTTATTTCTTGTTTAGAAACTCGGCTAATGACGACCTCTGATAGATCTCAGTGTCCTGAATTGCTTTCTAACTACGACTTCAACGGTCGCTTTCCACGAGTGAAGTTCGTCTACTATGTCAATAAATACCTGCTTGTCCCATCATTTAAACTGGAGACAGCATAAATTATTAGAAATTCGATTACAGAAG
The DNA here is from genome assembly GCA_964017235.1 of Sabellastarte sp. h YS-2021. Classification (NCBI taxonomy): domain Eukaryota; kingdom Metazoa; phylum Annelida; class Polychaeta; order Sabellida; family Sabellidae; genus Sabellastarte; species Sabellastarte sp. h YS-2021. Next base: position 75,010,703 of record OZ024929.1, on the reverse strand, counting down.
ATGCGTTCTTCTATGTACCGATTCACAAGTTTTTCAACATCTACTTCAGGTTAATGTACACGGTCAAGCCAATCAGTTCAAAGCAATATGAAATTCGGGTTAGCGACCCCTCTACAGTATCATGCGAGTAGTAAAGAGGCAAAACTCTTTCTTCAGTCTCACGGATTAGGAGTTCACCATATACCTGGACCACTGGTTGTTAAGTGTACGTAAAAGACACCAGTATTGGGTTCAAATCAAAGAACTCATCCAATTATTCAACAACTGGGCTTCGTGCTATCGATTTCCTAGGTTACCACTGCATTTTGGTACAAGGAAATTTCTTTCTACCACAAATAAATTAAACACCTGAGAATCTATTCAAGACATGGAGATCTCATCACAAACAACCCCAAGGTTGCTTATATCCCAGGTAGGGGTACTAGCATCTTTGGAAAAGACTATACCAATGGGCCAGTTATGTGTGTGTGCCTTTCAGTGGTAGTTACAACAAACTGGCAATATCTCCAGTCACTAGTTATGAGAGTTCCTGTTTCAAATCCTTCTGAAAAACCATATTCAGAGGTGGAAATGCCAAAAAAATGGGAAATAGGATGCCCTTTCTATTCACAGGGGCACAATTTCCTTATTTCCGTAGATGCATTAAACCAGGGTTGATGATCCCATCTAAAAGCATCACAGTCAGTGGCTTTTGGACAGTTCAAAAGTATATATTACATTTCAATGTTTCAAGACAATTCTACTCAAAAGAATTCTGATAGCTTCAGACAACGCCACTGTGTTCGGTTATCTGAACAAACAAAGAAGGGGGGGGGGGGGGGGGGGGGCACATGTACCTCCTAGTTTGGCGCATCTTTGCCTACTGCAATCCTTGAAATATACTCAAAAGAGACAGTCATATTGTGGGTTGCTTAAATATTACAGCCAACATCCTCTTCAGAAGGGACAAAGGCTTGGCGCATCTTGGCCTACTGCAATCCTTGAAATATACTCATAAGAGATAGACATATTCTGAGTTGCTTAGATGTCATAGTCAATAACCTCTACAGAAGGGACAAAAGTAATCCGTACACAATGGTTCTTACTTCCTTTATGGTTCAAGACAATGTGCAAGTTTGGCACAAATCAACAATAGATTTTGATGCAGGTAGGCTGCATTTTGGCCTACTGCAATCCTTGTAATATTCTCATATGAACCAGATATATTCAGGTTTGTCTAAATGTCATGACAGTCAGCCTCTCCAGAAAGGACAAATAATACAGACAGGGTGGTCTCTTCATCTTAAAATATTCCATTTGGTTTGCGTAGTTTGGCAAATACCAATGGTAGAGATGTTTGCCACCAATATGCATCACAAACTTCTACTCTATGTTTTGCCAGTCCCAGATGCAAATGCTCTGATCATAGATGCATTAAACTTCTTGTTGGAGGGTCTCGAATGCTATGCCTTTTGCCCTGTACCACTCATTCCAAAAAGTCATTGAACTAGTGAACACCAGGTGCAAAATGATTGTCAGTAGTGGCTCCACGGTGGCCCATGATGCATTGGTTTTGGGATCTGGTGAATCTATCAACCAAATCTCCATTGCAGCTACTTCTCTGATCTCAGGAACAGTCATTCAGTCAGAAATACCATCAGAATCTGTTGCATTGGTACCTTCATGCTTGGCACCTTAACACCACTCAGAATCACTTAAATCATTTTCTGAGCAGGTGGTACAAAGATTTAGGGCATCTCAAGGACCCTCATCTTGGAAATGTATGAGTCAAGATGGGCCATTTGAGCTCTGGTACCAACAGAATGAGGTGGTCATCTCAGAGCCTACTATCTCAAATATACCAGGTTTTTTGATCCACTTATTTTCAAAAATCTGAAACCTGCCGATCATTTATATCTTTTTGGGCAGGAGTTGAGCAAAGCCTGGGTCTTTATAGGCCTTTTGCAAGTGTTTACAGAGAGAAGCCCACTGCTAACAGAGATGTAGCATCAAGGGATTTGCCTTTGCTTCTGTTGGTTTTCACAAAGCCTCCGTATTAACTTTAAAGGAGGTTAGTCTTGACTTGCAAGACTCTTGCAATGGCATTGGGATCTGGCAAAAACAAGGTGAAGTGTGTTCTGGGACTTTGGCTCCTTCAGACACAACCCTCATTGGAAGGAGGTTATAGTTTCTCCCTCCTCCTATCTTTTCAGCAAAGACCTATTAGCCTAAATTGGTACAGATTGGCTCTAGTGGTCACTTTAGCTCTAGATCATTCCTAAACTCAAATTGCCGGGACACATGATTCGTTGTCCTCTTACAGCACTTAGATCTTTAGTGGACAGGACTACTGCTTGGAGAAAAAGGAGAGTCTCCTCCTGCCTTTTAGCAAGAATCACTTGGCTTCTGATGGCCCAGATGACTCAAACCAGTGGTCATTCAAGCTCACAACTATTCTTGAGCTCACATTTTACTGATGATGTGACACTCTGCCCTTTACAGTACTTAGTTACTACCAAGACAGTACTAGTACTTCAGGGGGGGGGGGGGGGGGGGGGGGGGAATCTATTGCTCATATCTATTGAGGAAGGCTTGATGGAGATATCTTGAGTTCTGCTATCTCTTCCTGGATCAAACTGGCTGTATGATTAGATTGCCAGTCCTTTAATTCTGATTTTCAGAATCTATACATTGAGGCACATATTAGATCCTTGGCTGCCTCTTCAGTTTTCAAGAGTGGGTCTTACCTGAGTAGATATCAGACTCTTGCCACTGGAAGACCCACAATTCTTTACTACATTCTACTTGAAGATGTAGCTTGCCAATCCCATGACTACTTCATGAACAAATTGGGTCTTGTGGATTCACCTCAGCATGTAGTCAATTTTTGTGTATTCATACAGGTTATTGATATGACTCGCATATTTATGTTCTCTCCAGTTATACAAGTGTTGTGTCACTGACATATGTCTTTCTTAACTTACATATGGCCCCATATCTGCAGTTTATGCAGTTCAGTTTGCCTGCTTGGAGATATTCTCATTGTGAGATGATGACATCTTGTTTAGGGAGTCAGGCAGACATCTCCGGCCAATACTGGGTGATGGTTAATACTGCTATATGATTTGTTGTAAAATTGTCTACAACAGCAACAGCAGCAACAATGACGACCACATCATGGATCTCTTGCTGAGGTTAGCAAATTACTTATCTGTCTTGCAGAAGTAATATATAACTTAAGATGTGGTGTATGGAAGCGTATCTTATCCTCTTATCAAGTGCTTTATTTGGTGACCACTTGTCTGACAATCATCTAACAGTGTGGCCAAAATAAAATGTAACAAATTTTATTGTAATTTAACTTTTTACAAGTTAAATACTTACCTTATCCTCACAAGGATAAACCCACCCTACCTCCCCGCACAATTTATTTTCTGGGGACCAAAAATACAATGAAGAGCTCTCGTCATTCATCTGTCGACAACGACTACTGCGCAAACGCGGACATGCGCAGACAAGGGGTCATCTCTCGTGACAAGAATATTCCTTAAAAAATTCTTGTCGGTCGATGTCTTTTGCTCCACAAAACAAGCACTTGTGAGGATAAGGTAAGTATTTAACTTGTAAAAAGTTAAATTACAATAAAATTTGTTACAATTTATTCACTGACTTTGCTTTGAATTTACATATGTTTAAACTTTATGAGAGAGAAATTTGATATAAAATATATAATTATGAATCACCTTAAAAAATTTTTACAGGTACAATGGAAATACATTCATGTCTGTCATTAAAATACTATTTATTATAATTGTACATGTACATTTCATCAAAACAGAGTTATTTAAATTTGCATTTTGTGTGATAAGTCATGAAAAAGTCTCCACTAGAATTCATGAAAAGAGAAATATTAAAAATAAAGTCAAAGTATGTCTCGACCATGTGAAAAAAGCTCCGTAAAAAGACTGTCAACTAGATACACTGCTTTGTGATGTAATGTACTGTCACACCAACACTGTGACATCATAATAACCTTCCCGTGTCAAGCAGAGGAAATATGAACATCAGTATGGTTGCTAATCTATGCATAAAAACAACTTATCACTTGTATGGCTAGATCTTAGTTGATGTTCAAATACAACAATATATTGTCGTCACATACGCATATGAAATCATTTGTATTACGACGACACATTGTCGTCCGTAACATTGCTAACTGGTTGAAATACTGAAAATGTAAATTGGCAATTAAAATAGGTTATAAATCATAAATATGTGGGTGTAATGTGATGATTAGTATGTACTTAAAGGAAACATAATTGTAGTAAAATTGAGAAACTTGTTTGAATAAAAGATACAGTAGAGTCTCTATTATGTGACCCTCTTTTATCTGAATTTTCGATTCTCTGACCTCAAATCTACTATCCCAACTCCATGTAAACCTGTGATTTTAGCCTTTCTATTATCCAACGTTTCTATAATCAAATGCCCCTACTTGTTACACCCCAAAAGTGTCAGATAATAGAGGTTCTACTGTTAATTTTTTTTCTGTAACCCAGGGAAAAGGAGACACCTGGTGGCCATGGCAACAATCCTCTGAATGATGGAGAATCGAATAAGGTGAAAAAGAAGCGTAAAAAGCGGAAATTTGAAGGAGACAGTGCAAAGATTGTGAGTGCATTGCTTAGTTTCAATTTGTCCTACTTTCTTGTTTGTACATACTGAATGTTGGTGCAACTTACTGACTTCAGTGGTCATAGTTGAGGAAATTAAGGAAATGATGGGATGTATCAAAAGTGATCTCTTTCACCTTGACAACCTAAACATTGTTTAATTACAATACTTTGAAAGTGGTGATGACACATTTAAATATGTCTGTACACTGTTACATAACATATTGGTAAATAGAGCAGAAATTTAGATGTAGAGTGAGAAATTCTGCAGGAAGAAATGATAGTTCAATATTGATCACTGTAGAAAACCAAATTGAAGTTTGATTGTGGGGTCAAAATGTAATTTGGAGTGTCATCTTCACCAACTTGTGCTGACTGCTGTCCTTTAAATATTTGCGAAAAAGCAAGATTAAAGGAGCCATTTTATGTACTTATAAACATAAATCATTGAATTATGCTTATTGTTATGCTAAAAAATCACTCGTTTAAGAGAAATATACTAAAAGTGTGCTTGAATACAAAATTTACTGCATGTTCCAGCCTTAGTTGAAAGTAATTATAACCCAGATCATTTAATCTATTCATACAGTAAATATAACCACAGCAATATCCTCTTTGAATCCAATCTAATATCCCAGCATAATCTGAGTGTTATTACAAGCAGTTTCACCATTACTTTCAGGGAAACTTGCAATCCCAAACAGAGAAAACTGATGACGAAGTGATGGAGATTGAATCCAGTGCCAAGAGACGGAAAGTAGATTCCAATAAAAGCAAACCAGGTTCAGAAAGTACTAGAGAAAAGAAGAAATTCAAAGAAAAACCAGAGGAAACTGGTAATATTAAAGACAAAGGTTTTCAGGCAAAGATTCAGAACTTGGATGGTATGGCAGTCACTTCAAAGGAAGACAAGAGAAAGTTGAAGTCTAAGAAGAAAAAGCAGAAACTCAAAATGAAGAAACTGAAAGGACACCAGCCTAAAGTTGGAACAATGTCTGACGAGAGGTTGAAGGCTTATGGAATAAATCCAAAGAAGTTTAAATACAGATTTATGTCAAAAAGAAAATCTTGACATGGTCGCAATTAGTTTTTGGTTACAAATACACAGGTATATTCTATCTCTGTTAAATAGGGATGCAAATACCTGGTGCTCACTCAACGACATGAATTTTTATCTCCCGCCCGGCTCGCCGGAGGGAGATTATAATTTGCACCATGTGCGTGTGTACGTGCGTGCGTGGGTGCGTGCGTGCGTGCGTCACGCAGTTTTCTCTGAAACTACTACAGCTACACATTTTTGGTAAATCACAAGTCCTAATGAATTTTTTTGCTCTTCAATATTTTTGGGGTTTGGTGAACTTTGGCCTACTTTTGAGTGAGTAATAGCTATTTTAGCTAACATAATTATATGGCTTATAACTCTGAAACTATTGCATTTACAGTATTTTGTTCTAATATGTTGTTCAGCTACTTTCTCCACAGCTACAACATGGTCAGTAGTTTGGAAGTGTATCTCCATAGCTAAGTGAGTAATAGCTACTTTGTCAATTTTTAATTATAACCATAATGAGTAAATGGCTTATATCTTCATAAGTATTACAGCTACACAATTTTGTTCCAATATGTTGTTCAGCTACTTTCTCCACAGCTACAACATGGTCAGTAGTTTGCAAGTGTATCTCCATAGCTAAGTGAGTAATAGCTACTTTTTCAATTTTTAATGATAACCATAATGAGTAAATGGCTTATATCTTCAAAAGTATTGCAGCTACACAATTTTGTTCCAATATGTTGTTCAGCTACTTTCTCCACTGCTACAACATGGCCAGTGGTTTGGAAGTGTATCTCTATAGCTAAGTGAGTAATAGCTACTTTTTCAATTTTTAATGATAACCATAATGAGTAAATTGCTTATATCTTCAAAAGTATTGCAGCTACACAATTTCTCTCAAATATGTTGTTCATGTACTTTTTTGTGAACTGTAACATATTTAAGTTTCACAACTGTTGCTCAATGTACAAGTGAGTAATGGCTACTTTATTGCTACTTTTAGTGAAAATGTGAAAAATCAGAAATATCTCTCAAACTGTAAGATATAGAGCAATTTCGAGCAAATTTTTGACCCACAGGGTAGTACTAGAGTATCCTATTGCTAAGGGGGAAAAAGTTTGGTGAACTTTGGCCTACTTTTGAGTGAGTAATAGCGCTTTTACCTAATATAATTATATGACTTATAACTGTCAATGAGTAAATGGCTTATATCTTCAAAAGTATTGCGTCTACACAATTTTGTTCCAATATGATGTTCAGCTACTTTCTCCACAGCTACAACATGGTCAGTAATTTGGAAGTGTATCTCCATAGCTAAGTGAGTAATAGCTACTTTTTCAATTTTTAATGATAACCATAATGAGTAAATGGCTTGTATCTTCAAAAGTATTGCAGCTACACAATTTCTCTCAAATATGTTGTTCATGTACTTTTTTGTGAACTGTAACATATTTAAGTTTCACAACTGTTGCTCGATGTACAAGTGAGTAATGGCTACTTTATTGCTACTTTTAGTGAAAATGTGAAAAATCAGAAATATCTCTCAAACTGTAAGAGATAGAGAAATTTCGAGCAAACTTTTTGAACCACAGGGTAGTACTAGAGTATCCTATGCTAAGGGGAAAATGGTTTGGTGAACTTTGGCCTACTTACTCACCTCCTCAAAATGAGTAAATGCGAATTATCTCTAAAAGTATTGCAGGTAGCCAATTTTTCTCAAATAACTCATTCACCTACTTTTGGGAGAGCTTTCATTTGGTTAAGTTTCAGACGCGTAGCTAGTTACTCACCTACTCAAAATGAGTAAATGCTAATCATGTCTAAAAGTATTGCAGATAGCCAATTTTTCTCAAATAACTCATTCATATACTTTTGGAAGACCTTTCACTTAGTGAGGTTTCAGACCCCTAGCTAATTTCTCACCTACTCAAAATGAGTAAATGCGAATTATCTCTAAAATTATAGAAGATAGCCAATTTTTCTCAAATAACTCATTCACCTACTTTTGGGAGAGCTTTCACTTGGTGAAGTGTCAGACCTGTAGCTAATTTCTCACCTACTCAAAATGAGTAAATGCTAAATATCTCGAAAAGTATTGCAGATAGCCAATTTTTCTCAAATAACTCATTCATGTACTTTTGGGAGAGCTTTCACTTGGTGAAGTGTCAGACCTGTAGCTAATTTCTCACCTACTCAAAATGAGTAAATGCTAAATATCTCGAAAAGTATTGCAGATAGCCAATTTTTCTCAAATAACTCATTCATTTACTTTTGGAAGAGCTTTCACATGGTGAAGTTTCAGACCCATAGCTAATTACTCGCCTACTCAAAATGAGTAAATGCGAATTATCTCTAAAAGTATTGCAGATAGCCAATTTTTCTCAAATAACTCATTCATCTACTTTTGGAAGAGCTTTCACTTGGTGAAGTTTCAGACCCATAGCTAATTACTCACCTACTCAAAATGAGTAAATGCGAATTCTCTCTAAAAGTATTGCAGATAGCCAATTTTTCTCAAATAACTCATTCACCTACTTTTGGAAGAGCTTTCACTTGGTGAAGTTTCAGACCCGTAGCTAATTACTCACCTACTCAAAATGAGTAAATGCTAATTATCTGTAAAAGTATTGCCGATAGCCAATTTTTCTCAAATAACTCATTCATCTACTTTTGGGAGAGCTTTCACTTGGTGAAGTGTCAGACCTGTAGCTAATTTCTCACCTACTCAAAATGAGTAAATGCTAAATATCTCTAAAAGTATTGCAGATAGCCAATTTTTCTCAAATAACTCATTCATGTACTTTTGGGAGAGCTTTCACTTGGTGAAGTGTCAGACCTGTAGCTAATTTCTCACCTACTCAAAATGAGTAAATGCTAAATATCTCGAAAAGTATTGCAGATAGCCAATTTTTCTCAAATAACTCATTCATTTACTTTTGGAAGAGCTTTCACATGGTGAAGTTTCAGACCCATAGCTAATTACTCGCCTACTCAAAATGAGTAAATGCGAATTATCTCTAAAAGTATTGCAGATAGCCAATTTTTCTCAAATAACTCATTCATCTACTTTTGGAAGAGCTTTCACATGGTGAAGTTTCAAACCCATAGCTAATTACTCACCTACTCAAAATGAGTAAATGCGAATTCTCTCTAAAAGTATTGCAGATAGCCAATTTTTCTCAAATAACTCATTCACCTACTTTTGGAAGAGCTTTCACTTGGTGAAGTTTCAGACCCGTAGCTAATTACTCACCTACTCAAAATGAGTAAATGCTAATTATCTGTAAAAGTATTGCAGATAGCCAATTTTTCTCAAATAACTCATTCATCTACTTTTGGGAGAGCTTTCACTTGGTGAAGTGTCAGACCTGTAGCTAATTTCTCACCTACTCAAAATGAGTAAATGCTAAATATCTCTAAAAGTATTGCAGATAGCCAATTTTTCTCAAATAACTCATTCATTTACTTTTGGAAGAGCTTTCACATGGTGAAGTTTCAGACCCATAGCTAATTACTCGCCTACTCAAAATGAGTAAATGCGAATTATCTCTAAAAGTATTGCAGATAGCCAATTTTTCTCAAATAACTCATTCATCTACTTTTGGAAGAGCTTTCACATGGTGAAGTTTCAGACCCATAGCTAATTACTCACCTACTCAAAATGAGTAAATGCGAATTCTCTCTAAAAGTATTGCAGATAGCCAATTTTTCTCAAATAACTCATTCATCTACTTTTGGGAGAGCTTTCACTTGGTGAAGTTTCAGACCCGTAGCTAATTACTCACCTACTCAAAATGAGTAAATGCTAATTATCTCTAAAAGTATTGCAGATAGCCAATTTTTCTCAAATAACTCATTCATTTACTTTTGGAAGAGCTTTCACTTGGTGAAGTTTCAGACCTATAGCTAATTACTCACCTACTCAAAATGAGTAAATGCGAATTCTCTCTAAAAATATTGCAGATAGCCAATTTTTCTCAAATAACTCATTCATCTACTTTTGGGAGAGCTTTCACTTGGTGAAGTGTCAGACCTGTAGCTAATTTCTCACCTACTCAAAATGAGTAAATGCTAAATATCTCTAAAAGTATTGCAGATAGCCAATTTTTCTCAAATAACTCATTCATTTACTTTTGGAAGAGCTTTCACATGGTGAAGCTTCAGACCCATAGCTAATTACTCGCCTACTCAAAATGAGTAAATGCGAATTATCTCTAAAAGTATTGCAGATAGCCAATTTTTCTCAAATAACTCATTCATCTACTTTTGGAAGAGCTTTCACATGGTGAAGTTTCAGACCCATAGCTAATTACTCACCTACTCAAAATGAGTAAATGCGAATTCTCTCTAAAAGTATTGCAGATAGCCAATTTTTCTCAAATAACTCATTCATCTACTTTTGGGAGAGCTTTCACTTGGTGAAGTTTCAGACCCATAGCTAATTTCTCACCTACTCAAAATGAGTAAATGCGAATTATCTCTAAAAGTATAGGAGATAGCCAATTTTTCTCAAGTAACTCATTCATCTACTTTTGGGAAAGCTTTCACTTGGTGAAGTTTCAGACCTGTAGCTAATTTCTCACCTGCTCAAATTGAGTAAATACTAATTATCTCTAAAAATATTGCAGATAGCCAATTTTTCTCAAATAACTCATTCACCTACTTTTGGAAGAGCTTTCACTTGGTGAAGTTTCAGACCCGTAGCTAATTACTCACCTACTCAAAATGAGTAAATGCTAATTATCTGTAAAAGTATTGCCGATAGCCAATTTTTCTCAAATAACTCATTCATCTACTTTTGGGAGAGCTTTCACTTGGTGAAGTGTCAGACCTGTAGCTAATTTCTCACCTACTCAAAATGAGTAAATGCTAAATATCTCTAAAAGTATTGCAGATAGCCAATTTTTCTCAAATAACTCATTCATGTACTTTTGGGAGAGCTTTCACTTGGTGAAGTGTCAGACCTGTAGCTAATTTCTCACCTACTCAAAATGAGTAAATGCTAAATATCTCGAAAAGTATTGCAGATAGCCAATTTTTCTCAAATAACTCATTCATTTACTTTTGGAAGAGCTTTCACATGGTGAAGTTTCAGACCCATAGCTAATTACTCGCCTACTCAAAATGAGTAAATGCGAATTATCTCTAAAAGTATTGCAGATAGCCAATTTTTCTCAAATAACTCATTCATCTACTTTTGGAAGAGCTTTCACATGGTGAAGTTTCAAACCCATAGCTAATTACTCACCTACTCAAAATGAGTAAATGCGAATTCTCTCTAAAAGTATTGCAGATAGCCAATTTTTCTCAAATAACTCATTCACCTACTTTTGGAAGAGCTTTCACTTGGTGAAGTTTCAGACCCGTAGCTAATTACTCACCTACTCAAAATGAGTAAATGCTAATTATCTGTAAAAGTATTGCAGATAGCCAATTTTTCTCAAATAACTCATTCATCTACTTTTGGGAGAGCTTTCACTTGGTGAAGTGTCAGACCTGTAGCTAATTTCTCACCTACTCAAAATGAGTAAATGCTAAATATCTCTAAAAGTATTGCAGATAGCCAATTTTTCTCAAATAACTCATTCATTTACTTTTGGAAGAGCTTTCACATGGTGAAGTTTCAGACCCATAGCTAATTACTCGCCTACTCAAAATGAGTAAATGCGAATTATCTCTAAAAGTATTGCAGATAGCCAATTTTTCTCAAATAACTCATTCATCTACTTTTGGAAGAGCTTTCACATGGTGAAGTTTCAAACCCATAGCTAATTACTCACCTACTCAAAATGAGTAAATGCGAATTCTCTCTAAAAGTATTGCAGATAGCCAATTTTTCTCAAATAACTCATTCACCTACTTTTGGAAGAGCTTTCACTTGGTGAAGTTTCAGACCCGTAGCTAATTACTCACCTACTCAAAATGAGTAAATGCTAATTATCTGTAAAAGTATTGCAGATAGCCAATTTTTCTCAAATAACTCATTCATCTACTTTTGGGAGAGCTTTCACTTGGTGAAGTGTCAGACCTGTAGCTAATTTCTCACCTACTCAAAATGAGTAAATGCTAAATATCTCTAAAAGTATTGCAGATAGCCAATTTTTCTCAAATAACTCATTCATTTACTTTTGGAAGAGCTTTCACATGGTGAAGTTTCAGACCCATAGCTAATTACTCGCCTACTCAAAATGAGTAAATGCGAATTATCTCTAAAAGTATTGCAGATAGCCAATTTTTCTCAAATAACTCATTCATCTACTTTTGGAAGAGCTTTCACATGGTGAAGTTTCAGACCCATAGCTAATTACTCACCTACTCAAAATGAGTAAATGCGAATTCTCTCTAAAAGTATTGCAGATAGCCAATTTTTCTCAAATAACTCATTCATCTACTTTTGGGAGAGCTTTCACTTGGTGAAGTTTCAGACCCGTAGCTAATTACTCACCTACTCAAAATGAGTAAATGCTAATTATCTCTAAAAGTATTGCAGATAGCCAATTTTTCTCAAATAACTCATTCATTTACTTTTGGAAGAGCTTTCACATGGTGAAGTTTCAGACCTATAGCTAATTACTCACCTACTCAAAATCAGTAAATGCGAATTCTCTCTAAAAATATTGCAGATAGCCAATTTTTCTCAAATAACTCATTCACCTACTTTTGGAAGAGCTTTCACTTGGTGAAGTTTCAGACCCGTAGCTAATTACTCACCTACTCAAAATGAGTAAATGCTAATTATCTGTAAAAGTATTGCAGATAGCCAATTTTTCTCAAATAACTCATTCATCTACTTTTGGGAGAGCTTTCACTTGGTGAAGTGTCAGACCTGTAGCTAATTTCTCACCTACTCAAAATGAGTAAATGCTAAATATCTCTAAAAGTATTGCAGATAGCCAATTTTTCTCAAATAACTCATTCATTTACTTTTGGAAGAGCTTTCACATGGTGAAGCTTCAGACCCATAGCTAATTACTCGCCTACTCAAAATGAGTAAATGCGAATTATCTCTAAAAGTATTGCAGATAGCCAATTTTTCTCAAATAACTCATTCATCTACTTTTGGAAGAGCTTTCACATGGTGAAGTTTCAGACCCATAGCTAATTACTCACCTACTCAAAATGAGTAAATGCGAATTCTCTCTAAAAGTATTGCAGATAGCCAATTTTTCTCAAATAACTCATTCATCTACTTTTGGGAGAGCTTTCACTTGGTGAAGTTTCAGACCCATAGCTAATTTCTCACCTACTCAAAATGAGTAAATGCGAATTATCTCTAAAAGTATAGGAGATAGCCAATTTTTCTCAAGTAACTCATTCATCTACTTTTGGGAAAGCTTTCACTTGGTGAAGTGTCAGACCTGTAGCTAATTTCTCACCTACTCAAAATGAGTAAATGCTAAATATCTCTAAAAGTATTGCAGATAGCCAATTTTTCTCAAATAACTCATTCATCTACTTTTGGAAGAGCTTTCACATGGTGAAGTTTCAGACCCATAGCTAATTACTCACCTACTCAAAATGAGTAAATGCGAATTCTCTCTAAAAGTATTGCAGATAGCCAATTTTTCTCAAATAACTCATTCATCTACTTTTGGGAGAGCTTTCACTTGGTGAAGTTTCAGACCCATAGCTAATTTCTCACCTACTCAAAATGAGTAAATGCGAATTATCTCTAAAAGTATAGGAGATAGCCAATTTTTCTCAAGTAACTCATTCATCTACTTTTGGGAAAGCTTTCACTTGGTGAAGTTTCAGACCTGTAGCTAATTTCTCACCTGCTCAAATTGAGTAAATACTAATTATCTCTAAAAATATTGCAGATAGCCAATTTTTCTCAAATAACTCATTCACCTACTTTTGGAAGAGCTTTCACTTGGTGAAGTTTCAGACCCGTAGCTAATTACTCACCTACTCAAAATGAGTAAATGCTAATTATCTGTAAAAGTATTGCCGATAGCCAATTTTTCTCAAATAACTCATTCATCTACTTTTGGGAGAGCTTTCACTTGGTGAAGTGTCAGACCTGTAGCTAATTTCTCACCTACTCAAAATGAGTAAATGCTAAATATCTCTAAAAGTATTGCAGATAGCCAATTTTTCTCAAATAACTCATTCATGTACTTTTGGGAGAGCTTTCACTTGGTGAAGTGTCAGACCTGTAGCTAATTTCTCACCTACTCAAAATGAGTAAATGCTAAATATCTCGAAAAGTATTGCAGATAGCCAATTTTTCTCAAATAACTCATTCATTTACTTTTGGAAGAGCTTTCACATGGTGAAGTTTCAGACCCATAGCTAATTACTCGCCTACTCAAAATGAGTAAATGCGAATTATCTCTAAAAGTATTGCAGATAGCCAATTTTTCTCAAATAACTCATTCATCTACTTTTGGAAGAGCTTTCACATGGTGAAGTTTCAAACCCATAGCTAATTACTCACCTACTCAAAATGAGTAAATGCGAATTCTCTCTAAAAGTATTGCAGATAGCCAATTTTTCTCAAATAACTCATTCACCTACTTTTGGAAGAGCTTTCACTTGGTGAAGTTTCAGACCCGTAGCTAATTACTCACCTACTCAAAATGAGTAAATGCTAATTATCTGTAAAAGTATTGCAGATAGCCAATTTTTCTCAAATAACTCATTCATCTACTTTTGGAAGAGCTTTCACATGGTGAAGTTTCAGACCCATAGCTAATTACTCACCTACTCAAAATGAGTAAATGCGAATTCTCTCTAAAAGTATTGCAGATAGCCAATTTTTCTCAAATAACTCATTCATCTACTTTTGGGAGAGCTTTCACTTGGTGAAGTTTCAGACCCGTAGCTAATTACTCACCTACTCAAAATGAGTAAATGCTAATTATCTCTAAAAGTATTGCAGATAGCCAATTTTTCTCAAATAACTCATTCATTTACTTTTGGAAGAGCTTTCACATGGTGAAGTTTCAGACCCATAGCTAATTACTCACCTACTCAAAATCAGTAAATGCGAATTCTCTCTAAAAATATTGCAGATAGCCAATTTTTCTCAAATAACTCATTCACCTACTTTTGGAAGAGCTTTCACTTGGTGAAGTTTCAGACCCGTAGCTAATTACTCACCTACTCAAAATGAGTAAATGCTAATTATCTGTAAAAGTATTGCAGATAGCCAATTTTTCTCAAATAACTCATTCATCTACTTTTGGGAGAGCTTTCACTTGGTGAAGTGTCAGACCTGTAGCTAATTTCTCACCTACTCAAAATGAGTAAATGCTAAATATCTCTAAAAGTATTGCAGATAGCCAATTTTTCTCAAATAACTCATTCATTTACTTTTGGAAGAGCTTTCACATGGTGAAGCTTCAGACCCATAGCTAATTACTCGCCTACTCAAAATGAGTAAATGCGAATTATCTCTAAAAGTATTGCAGATAGCCAATTTTTCTCAAATAACTCATTCATCTACTTTTGGAAGAGCTTTCACATGGTGAAGTTTCAGACCCATAGCTAATTACTCACCTACTCAAAATGAGTAAATGCGAATTCTCTCTAAAAGTATTGCAGATAGCCAATTTTTCTCAAATAACTCATTCATCTACTTTTGGGAGAGCTTTCACTTGGTGAAGTTTCAGACCCATAGCTAATTTCTCACCTACTCAAAATGAGTAAATGCGAATTATCTCTAAAAGTATAGGAGATAGCCAATTTTTCTCAAGTAACTCATTCATCTACTTTTGGGAAAGCTTTCACTTGGTGAAGTTTCAGACCTGTAGCTAATTTCTCACCTGCTCAAATTGAGTAAATACTAATTATCTCTAAAAATATTGCAGATAGCCAATTTTTCTCAAATAACTCATTCATCTTCTTTTGGAAGAGCTTTCACATTGTGAAGTTTCAGACCCGTAGCTACTTACTCGCCTACTCAAAATGAGTAAATGCGAATTCTCTCTAAAAGTATCGCAGATAGCCAATTTTTCTCAAATAACTCATTCATCTACTTTTGGAAGAGCTTTCACATGGCAAAGTTTCAGACCCATAGGTAATAACTCACCTACTCAAAATGAGTAAATGCGAATTAGCTCTAAGAGTATTGCATATAGCCTATTTTTCTCAAATAACTCATTCACCTACTTTTGGGAGAGCTTTCACATGGTGAAGTTTCAGACCCATAGCTAATTACTCACCTACTCAAAATGAGTAAATGAGAATTATCTCTAAAAGTATTGCAGATAGCCAATTTTTCTCAAATAACTCATTCATCTACTTTTGAAAGAGCTTTCACATGGTGAAGTTTCAGACCCGTAGGTAATTACTCACCTACTCAAAATGAGTAAATGCGAATTATCTCTAAAAGTATTGCAGATAACCAATTTTTCTCAAATAACTCATTCATCTACTTTTGGAAGAGCTTTCACATGGTGAAGTTTCAGACCCATAGCTAATTACTCACCTACTCAAAATGAGTAAATGCGAATTCTCTCTAAAAGTATTGCAGATAGCCAATTTTTCTCAAATAACTCATTCATCTACTTTTGGGAGAGCTTTCACTTGGTGAAGTTTCAGACCCGTAGGTAATTACTCACCTACTCAAAATGAGTAAATGCGAATTATCTCTAAAAGAATTGCAGATACCCAATTTTTCTCAAATAAGTCATTCATCTACTTTTGGGAGAGCTTTCACTTGGTGAAGTTTCAGACCCGTAGCTAATTACTCACCTACTCAAAATGAGTAAATGCTAATTATCTCTAAAAGTATTGCAGATAGCCAATTTTTCTCAAATAACTCATTCATCTACTTTTGGAAGAGCTTTCACATGGTGAAGTTTCAGACCCATAGCTAATTACTCACCTACTCAAAATCAGTAAATGCGAATTCTCTCTAAAAATATTGCAGATAGCCAATTTTTCTCAAATAACTCATTCACCTACTTTTGGAAGAGCTTTCACTTGGTGAAGTTTCAGACCCGTAGCTAATTACTCACCTACTCAAAATGAGTAAATGCTAATTATCTGTAAAAGTATTGCAGATAGCCAATTTTTCTCAAATAACTCATTCATCTACTTTTGGGAGAGCTTTCACTTGGTGAAGTGTCAGACCTGTAGCTAATTTCTCACCTACTCAAAATGAGTAAATGCTAAATATCTCTAAAAGTATTGCAGATAGCCAATTTTTCTCAAATAACTCATTCATTTACTTTTGGAAGAGCTTTCACATGGTGAAGCTTCAGACCCATAGCTAATTACTCGCCTACTCAAAATGAGTAAATGCGAATTATCTCTAAAAGTATTGCAGATAGCCAATTTTTCTCAAATAACTCATTCATCTACTTTTGGAAGAGCTTTCACATGGTGAAGTTTCAGACCCATAGCTAATTACTCACCTACTCAAAATGAGTAAATGCGAATTCTCTCTAAAAGTATTGCAGATAGCCAATTTTTCTCAAATAACTCATTCATCTACTTTTGGGAGAGCTTTCACTTGGTGAAGTTTCAGACCCATAGCTAATTTCTCACCTACTCAAAATGAGTAAATGCGAATTATCTCTAAAAGTATAGGAGATAGCCAATTTTTCTCAAGTAACTCATTCATCTACTTTTGGGAAAGCTTTCACTTGGTGAAGTTTCAGACCTGTAGCTAATTTCTCACCTGCTCAAATTGAGTAAATACTAATTATCTCTAAAAATATTGCAGATAGCCAATTTTTCTCAAATAACTCATTCATCTTCTTTTGGAAGAGCTTTCACATTGTGAAGTTTCAGACCCGTAGCTACTTACTCGCCTACTCAAAATGAGTAAATGCGAATTCTCTCTAAAAGTATCGCAGATAGCCAATTTTTCTCAAATAACTCATTCATCTACTTTTGGAAGAGCTTTCACATGGCAAAGTTTCAGACCCATAGGTAATAACTCACCTACTCAAAATGAGTAAATGCGAATTAGCTCTAAGAGTATTGCATATAGCCTATTTTTCTCAAATAACTCATTCACCTACTTTTGGGAGAGCTTTCACATGGTGAAGTTTCAGACCCATAGCTAATTACTCACCTACTCAAAATGAGTAAATGAGAATTATCTCTAAAAGTATTGCAGATAGCCAATTTTTCTCAAATAACTCATTCATCTACTTTTGAAAGAGCTTTCACATGGTGAAGTTTCAGACCCGTAGGTAATTACTCACCTACTCAAAATGAGTAAATGCGAATTATCTCTAAAAGTATTGCAGATAACCAATTTTTCTCAAATAACTCATTCATCTACTTTTGGAAGAGCTTTCACATGGTGAAGTTTCAGACCCATAGCTAATTACTCACCTACTCAAAATGAGTAAATGCGAATTCTCTCTAAAAGTATTGCAGATAGCCAATTTTTCTCAAATAACTCATTCATCTACTTTTGGGAGAGCTTTCACTTGGTGAAGTTTCAGACCCGTAGGTAATTACTCACCTACTCAAAATGAGTAAATGCGAATTATCTCTAAAAGAATTGCAGATACCCAATTTTTCTCAAATAAGTCATTCATCTACTTTTGGGAGAGCTTTCACTTGGTGAAGTTTCACGCCCGTAGCTAATTACTCACCTACTCAAAATGAGTAAATGCAAATTATCTCTAAAAGTATTGCAGATAGCCAATTTTTCTCAAATAACTCATTCATCTACTTTTGGAAGAGCTTTCACATGGTGAAGTTTCAGACCCATAGCTAATTTCTCACCTACTCAAAATGAGTAAATGCGAATTATCTCTAAAAGTATAGGAGATAGCCAATTTTTCTCAAGTAACTCATTCATCTACTTTTGGGAAAGCTTTCACTTGGTGAAGTTTCAGACCTGTAGCTAATTTCTCACCTGCTCAAAATGAGTAAATACTAATTATCTCTAAAAATATTGCAGATAGCCAATTTTTCTCAAATAACTCATTCATCTTCTTTTGGAAGAGCTTTCACATTGTGAAGTTTCAGACCCGTAGCTACTTACTCGCCTACTCAAAATGAGTAAATGCGAATTCTCTCTAAAAGTATCGCAGATAGCCAATTTTTCTCAAATAACTCATTCATCTACTTTTGGAAGAGCTTTCACATGGCAAAGTTTCAGACCCATAGGTAATAACTCACCTACTCAAAATGAGTAAATGCGAATTATCTCTAAGAGTATTGCATATAGCCTATTTTTCTCAAATAACTCATTCACCTACTTTTGGGAGAGCTTTCACATGGTGAAGTTTCAGACCCATAGCTAATTACTCACCTACTCAAAATGAGTAAATGAGAATTATCTCTAAAAGTATTGCAGATAGCCAATTTTTCTCAAATAACTCATTCATCTACTTTTGAAAGAGCTTTCACATGGTGAAGTTTCAGACCCGTAGGTAATTACTCACCTACTCAAAATGAGTAAATGCTAATTATCTCTAAAAGTATTGTGGGTACCCAATTTTTATCAAATAACTCATTCATCTACTTTTGGAAGAGCTTTCACATGGTGAAGTTCCAAACCTGTAGGTAATTACTCACCTACTCAAATGAGTAAATGCGAATTATCTCTAAAAGTATTGCAGATAGCCAGTATTTTTCAAATAACTCACTTCACCTATATTTTGGGAAAACTTTCAATTAGTGAATTTTCAGATCCATATCTAATTACTCACCTACTCAAAATGAGTAATTGCCTATTATCACTAAAAGTATTGCAGATAGCCAGTATTTCTCAAATAACTCATTCACCTACATTTTGGAGATATTTCACATGCTAAAGTTTTTTTATGAATTATTAAAATAATTTTTAATGCATTAAAATTAATGAAATCATGCAGTAAATCGATTATAACTTGAAAAGTATTGTATTTAGAGCATTTTGTTAAAATATGTTATTCACCTACTTTTTCCCACAGCAACAACATGGTGAGTAACTTGGGTGTCTATCTCAATAGATAAGTGAGTAATAGCTACTTTTGGATTTTTCACTAACTACCATCATGAGTGAAATCACTTGTAACTTGAAAACTATTGCATTTAGACCTTCAGGGTAGTACAAAAGTGTCCTATGCAAAGGGGAAAGATTTCAATTTTCGCCACTTTTGGCGGCCATCTTGGATTTTAGTGGAAAAAAATGAAAAAGTGTGAATATCTCGAAAACCATAAGAGATAGAGCGATTTCGAGCGAATTTTTGACCTGCAAGGTAGTACAAGAATGTCCTGTGCAAAGGGGTAAAATTTCAATTTTCACCACTTTTGGCAGCCATCTTGGATTTTTGCGAAAAATGGAAAAGTGTGAATATCTCTAAAACCGTAAGAGATAGAGCGATTTCAAGCGAATTTTTGACCAGAAGGGTAGCACAAGAGTGTCCTGTGCAAAGGGGAAAAATATCGATTTTCGCCACTTTTGGCGGCCATTTTGGATTTTTGCGGAAAATAGAAAAGTGTCAATATCTCGAAAACCATAAGAGATAGAGCGATTTCGAGCAAATTTTTGACCTGCAGGGTGGTACAAGAGTCTCCTGTGCAAAGGGAGAAAATTTCAATTTTCGCCACTTTTGGCGGCCATCTTAGATTTTTGCGGAAAATGAAAAAGTGTCAATATCTCAAAAACCGTAAGAGATCGAGCGATTTCGAGCGAATTTTTGACCCGCAGGGTGATACAAGAGTGTTCTGTCCAAAGGGGAAAAATTTCATTTTTCGCCACTTTCGGCGACCATCTTGGATTTTTGCTGAAAATGAAAAAGTGTCAATATCTCAAAAACCGTAAGAGATCGAGCGATTTCGAGCGAATTTTTGACCCGCAGGGTGATACAAGAGTGTCCTGTCCAAAGGGGAAAAATTTCATTTTTCGCCACTTTTGGCGGCCATCTTGGATTTTTGCTGAAAATGGAAAAGTGTCAATATCTCAAAAAGCGTAACAGATAGAGCGATTTCGAGCGAATTTTCGACCTGCAGGATGGTACAACAGTGTCCTATGCAAAGGGGAAAAATTTCAATGTAGTATTTCTTCCCCTGCGGTACTCGGCGGGAGATACATACCGCGGCAGTGGTCTTGTTTTCCAAAATTTGATCCCAATTCTAAGGTTTGAGTTTCCGAGTATGTATCAAAAATACCATATTGAATCGGTTATGATTTTACATGAAGAACGTTAATAACAGTGGGATAAGCACTATGGGGAGCTAATATTTAGTTCTACTAAAACAGAGAATTCTACTTATCAGAGGTTGACTTAAGGCATTTAACTGTATATTGTAATTGTTTATTGAGCTATTGTTACAGATTCATTGTTCTGAGTCAATACTGCTAATAGTTATGTTTCAGTTGAAAGTATATTTGTCAGAAGTAGGATTTGTTTTATTTATAAAGATCTCTAGAAGTATATATTAAAACTATGATTAAACAGTGTTACACTGCCTATCAGTGAAAAGTCAGTTGTGTGCGAGACTTTTCTTATACACCTTTTTCATGGAGAACTATAAATCTTTTACAAAACCCATTGATTTCTTTCAGGTTTCTAGTAAGGTTGCATTAAAACTTAACAAGATTGGTATGATTTTCTGTACAAATGTGCCTTATATTTCTATAACTACAAATTAGTCGTAACAACACCTAAGACAAGATAAGGTGGAAGATATTTGAAGATAAAAGAAACAAAACGGAATCTCACACACTTAATTTATACAGCTAATTGAATCTTGATGCATGTAAAGAGAAGTCACAATGCAGTCTGTTGCATAGTTTTAACATGATCTTTGCATTTCAGCTTGTCGTAGGAGTTTGATTTTTATTACAACCCTTTGCGCAATTCTAAAGTGGTCCATTGTGTAGGTATTCATAAACTCTATTATAAGGACTGGGAGAATATGAGGCAACAACCACAGTCTAGAGTAGAAATGTATTTTCATCTGAACGAGTACTAGCATATCAACAAAATGTTTCTGTAAATATGTAACTGATGGCCTCTGTTATAAGAAGTAAATAGAGTCTGGTTGGTGCAATAAAAATACATTTTAATAAATATTTCAGTACAACTATTTTGTGTGTTTTGGACTTTTTGGCTGTGATAGGATACTGTGTGCAGTATTTCAAGTTTTAGTGAAATCTCATAGGTATGGAGGCAGTGTGGCCACAAAGGCTTGAATCCAGCTTACAACTTATCCTTGACTATAAAAGGAAGTTCAACATGGTGAAATACTTACTTATGGCAAATGATCAATCAGTTGTTACTTTGTCATCGTGTGTTGATGACATGTGGTAAATATTCATGGTCTGTCCCAGTATGACCGCTGCTGTTTCATTGTCCTGCTATATGTTTGTAAAGTTCCACAGTTCGCTTGCTGAGTGTCTCAAAAACAAAGTTCAGTTTAAATGTTAAAATTCGGACTCCACAAAAACTTTTAGAAATCGCCCAACACCAGCTATCTAGTAGGATTATGAAACAGAAGCTTGACTGTGGTACAGTGCTTGAAACCAGAATAACATTGTAAAGTTTGTGGTTATTTTAAAATATATGCTCTAACATTACCACTGTTTCTTGATGTTTCTTGTTTTGCGATAGTCCCAAATTATATGCACTCGAGCAGGAGTGATAAAATAGGGGAACCAAAAAAAAAACAAAAAACACATGATCTGCATATTACCATCCTTTATTTTGATATTTTGCTCTGTAAGCGAATGTTGCATACAAATAAGAAATCCTCCATCCAATACAGAATTGATATCCTGATATTTAACAATAACTGAATCTTCTTAACCACAATGGTAGCAAAACATTTGTAACTGATTTTCTCAACGCCTGTATTATAGTTCTGGAGTGTTTAGCAAGACCTACAATCTCAGGCCTGTCACGATACTCTCCACAATTATAATAAAACCTGTATGATGTACAAAATTTATCTTTCTCGCCACTTATTCTGAACTTATTTTTAGCTATTTTTTGTAGTTTTCACAAATATTACACACGGCAGCATGTGTCTGCAGTGCATACAGGTACTTTTGTATTATCAGAATAAGTTCAACGTCAGTTTGTTGAGTGCATAAAGCTGACTGCAAGTAACATAAACTTTTTATTGCGTAAAATAGCCTTACCTTATCCTCACAAGAGCCTGTTTGGTTTTGTGGAGCAAAACGTATCGACCGACAAGAATTTTTTAAGGAATATTCTTGTCACAAGAGGTGACCCCTTGTCTGCGCATGTCCGCGCTTGCGCAGTAGTCGTTGTCGACAGACGAATGTCGAGAGCTCTTCATTATATTTTTGGTCGATATGGGAGCAGCACGTATTTTTCCTTATTATCGTCCATTCACGGATGAAGATCTATGAAGTTTTGAAGCGTGCAAGCGTACACCTACCTGTATTTATCCATTATTCGACTAGTACTACCTCTAATTCTGCCTCCCTTGTCCTGAAAAGGGTCAGAATAAGATGTCCAAGAAGATGTTGCTGTAAAGTCTTCAGTGGAAGACGGTGTATATCTTCGGCTGTACTCGCCCATTATTCGACTGGAACTACCTCCTTGTCGATGAAAGGGATGCAGAGAAGATTTTGCTGTAAAGTTTTCAGTGGAAAACTGCTTTATGGTCCCTTATTTGATGGCAAACCATGAATATTACCTTGTGCAAAGAAGAAAGAATGCAGTTGTCTTGGCAGCGGAGGTCGTAGATTCTTTACTGTGGGTGGAGCGCCACCCTGGTACAGTAACAGGTCTCCCTCCAAAAGAACGACTACAGAAGCGTATCCACGGATCCTTGCTGTTATTATTTTGCTTCCCAGCAGGTACAGTGGACTTCCTGCTTATCAAGACATGAAAATATGGACAGATTACCTTCCTTTGCTGTAAATTTGGATGAAGATCCAACAGACATCTTTGGGGCAGTATGTGCACTGCTTGTCTGTTCAGCCCTGTTGAAGAATTGCAATAACTATTTACTAGATAATAAACCTTCCTATGGCCATGTCTCCATTGGAAAGAATACTGTGACTTTTGAGTTAATTCTTCTGCAAACTCAACGAAGATCAAACTGGCTAGATGAGATTTTATGCTATATTATATTATATGTTGAAGTCCTTGCTTCCAACTTTTACAGTGTATTTTGCACAGTATATTCAGGACAGGAGCTATGTCCAGTAATTTTCCCCTACTAACCACAAAAGATCGTCGTACCACTCTGCCTAGTTTACCAGGTCAGAGGGATACAGAAGAACGTGGCTACATTAATGCAAGTCACCATGGAGGCTCTTCTTGCAGTGTTACTGGCAGTGATGGGATATTTTTTCATTGCCATCCCAGAGTTGTGCGAATCTTCAGTTGGGATTGTCGAGTTACTCACCAATCGAATTCTCCAATACCTGTACTACCCACAATGCAAAGCGATGACGTCAGACAGGAAAACATGGCTACAGTAAATACCGCTGAAATATTGCTGGAAATGCTTCAAAAGACAGCAAGTTATCCACTCAAGAATTGCAGAACTCCAGGTTTCTATGGCAGTTTATTTCTTGTATAGAAACTCGGCTAATGGCGACCTCTGATACATCTCAGCATCCTGAATTGATTTCTAACTACGACTTCAACGGTCATTGCCCACGAGTGAAGTTCGTTTACTATGTCAATAAATACCTGCTTGTCGCATCATTTAAACTGGAGACAGCAGAAATTATTAGAATTTCGGTTATAAAAGATGCGTTCTTCTATGTACCGACTCACCAAGATTTTCAACATCTACTTCAGTTTAATGTACACGGTCAAACCTATCAGTTCAAAGCACTGAACTTCAGATTAGCGACCACCCCTCTTGTATTCACACCAGTAGTAAAAGAGGCAAAACTCATTCTTCAGTCTCGCAGAATATGAGTTCACCAATACCTGGACCACTGTTGTTAAGAGTACATAAAAGACACCAGTTTTTGCTTCAAACCAAGAATTCATCTAAATTCTTCAACATCTCAGCTTTGTGATTAGTTTCTGATAAAAATCCAAGCTCGAGTCCACACAAGGATCGATTTCCTAGGTTACCACTGCATATTGGTACAAGGAAATATCTTTCTAACACAAATAAATTTTAAAAACTTGAGAAATCTTTTCAGGAAATGGAGATCTCATCACAAATGACCCCAAGGTTGCTTATATCCCAGGTAGGGGTACGACCATCTTTGGAAAAGACTATACCAATGGGTCAGTTATGTAGGTGTGCCTTTCACTGGTATCTACTACAACTGGCAATATCTCCAGTCACTAGTTGTGAGAATTCCTGTTTCAAATCCTTCTGAAAAAGCATATTCAGTGGTGGAAATGCCAAAAACTTGGAAATAGGATGCCCTTTCTATACACAGGGGCACAATTCCCTTATTTTCGTAGATGCATTAAACCAGGGTTGATGATCCCATTTAGAAGCAGAACAGTCAGTGGCTTTTGGACAGTTAAAATGTATATATATTACATTTCAAGGTCATACAGCTGAAGGCAGTGTGTTCAGCCCTTAAAAGCCTTCAAGACAAATTCCACACAAAAGAATTCTGATAGCATCAGACAACACCTCTGTATTCGGTTATCTGAACAAACAGGGGGGGGGGGGGGGGGGGGGGGAGCGTATACCTCCTAGTTTGGCGCAGCTTGGCCTACTGCAATCCTTGAAATATACTCATAACAGACATATTCTTGGTTGCTTAAAGGTCATACTCAACATATCTCCAGAAGGGATAAAGGTTTGGCGCATCCTGGCCTACTACAATCCTTGAAATATACTCTTAAGAGACAGAAATATTCTGGGGTTACTTAAATGTCATACTCAATGTTCCCTACAGAAGGGACAAAAGTAATATGTACAGAATGGTTCTTACTCCCTTTATGGTTCTAGACAATGTGCAAGTTTGGCACAAATCAACTGTAGGTGTTTTATGCAGGTATGCTGCATCTTGGCCTACTGCAATCCTTGAAAGATTCTCATATGAGCCAGATATATTCAGGGTTGCCTAGATGTCATGACAGCCTCTCCATAAAGAACGAAATTATACAGACAGGAGAGTCTTCATCTTTAATATTCTATTTGATTTACATAGTTTGTCAAATACCAATGGTAGAGATGTTTGCCACCAATATGAGTCACAAACTTCCATTCTATGGTGCCAGTCCCGGATGCAAATGCTCTGAACATAGATGAATTAAACATCTTGTTGGAGGTTCTGGACTGCTAGGCCTTTTGTCCTATACCACTTATTCCAAAAAGTCATTGAACAAGTGAACACCAGGTGCAAAATGATTGTAGTGGCCCCTTGGTGGCCCATGATGCATTGGCTTTGGGGTCTGGTGAGTCATTCAACCAAACCTCCATTACAGCTACTTCACTGGTCTCAAAAACAGCCATTCAGTCAGAAATACCATCTAAATCTGTTACATTGGCACCTTCATGCTTGGCACCTTAACACCACTCAGAATCTCTTATATCATTCTCTGGGCAAGGGATAGAGAGATTTAGGGCATCTCAAGGACCCTCATCTTGGAATGTATGAGTCATGATGGGCCATTTTGAGCTCTGGTACCCACAGAATAAGGTGGCCATCTCAGAGCCTACGGTCTCAAATATACCAGATTTTTTGAGCCATTTACTTGCAAAAATCTGAAACCTGTCACTATTGTTGGCTTTGCAGCAGCCATAGCTGATCATTTACATTTTTTGTGCAGGAATTGAACCAAAGCCTGCATTTTTATAGGCCTATTGCAAGTGTTATAGAGAGAAGCCCACTGCTAACAGAGGTGCAGCATCAAGGGATTTGCCTTTGCTTCTGTTGGTTTTCACAAAAGGCTCCTTATTAACCTTTAAAAGGAGGTCAGTCTAAAAAAGTTTGACTTGCAAGACTGTTGCAATGACATTGGAAGTGTATTCTGGGACTTTGGCTCCTTCAGACACAAGCCTCATAGGAAGGAGGTTACAGTTTCTCCCTCCTACCTACCTTTTCAGCAAGGACCTATTAGCCTCAATTGGTCTAGATTGGCTCCAGTGGTCTCTTCAGCTCTACATCATTCCTGAACTCAAATTGCCTAGACACATGATTCGTTGTCCTCCTACAGCACTTACATCCTTCTTGGACAGGACTACTGCTTGGAGAAAAGGGAAAGTCTCCTTCTCCTGATTTTAGCAACAATCAGTTGGCTTCTGATGCCCCAGATGGCTCAAACCGGTGGTCATTCCAGCTCACAAACCTTTCTTGAGCTGACGTTGGACTGATGTGACACTCTGCCCTCTTACAGTACTTAGTTACTATCAAGACAGTACAAGTACTTCAAGGAGGTGAAGAATCTCTTGCTCATATCTTTTAAGGAAGGCTTGACGGAGATATCTTGAGTTCTGCTATCTCTTCCTGGATCAATCTGGATGCATGATTAGATTGCCAGTCCTTTAATTCTGATTCTCAGAATCCATACATTGAGACACATATTACATCCATGGCTGCCTCTTTAGTTTTCAAGAGTGGGGTCTTACCTGAGCAGATATCAAACTCTTGTTATTGGAAGACCCACAATTCTTTGCTACATTCCACTCGAAGATGTAGCTTGGCAATCCCATGACCAGTCCATGAACAATTTGGGCCTTGTGAATTCACCTCAGCATGTAATCAGATTTTGTGTATTTATACATGTTATTGATATGACTCCCATATTTATGTTCTCTCCAGTTATACAAGTGTTGTGTCACTGACATATGTCTTTCTTGACTTACATATGGCCCCATATCTGCAGTTTATGCAGTTCAGTTTGCCTGCTTGGAGATATTCTCATTGTCAGATGATGACATCTTGTTTGGGGAGTCATGCAGACATCTCCGGCCAATACTGGGTGATGGTTAATACTGCTATATGATTTGTTGTAAAATTATCTACAACAGCAACAGCAACAACAATGACGACCACATCATGGATCTCTTGTTGAGGTTAGCAAATTACTTATCTGTGTTGAAGAAGTAATATATAACCTAAGATGTGGATTATGGAAGCTTATCTTATCCTCTTATCAGTGCTTTATTTGGTGACCCCTTGTCTGACAATCATCTAACAGTGTGGCCAAAACAAATACCCTCCACCTGTTATGGTTGTATTCAAGCACTTGTGAGGATAAGGTAAGGCTATTTTACGCAATAAAATGTAACAAATTTTATTGTAATTTAACTTTTTACAAGTTAAATACTTACCTTATCCTCACAAGGATAAACCCACCCTACCTCCCCGCATAATTTGTTTTCTGGGGACCAAAAATACAATGAAGAGCTCTCGACATTCGTCTGTCGACAACGACTACTGCGCAAGCGCAGACATGCGCAGACAAGGGGTCACCTCTTGTGACAAGAATATTCCTTAAAAAATTCTTGTCGGTCGATACGTTTTGCTCCACAAAACCAAACAGGCTCTTGTGAGGATAAGGTAAGTATTTAACTTGTAAAAAGTTAAATTACAATAAAATTTGTTACAATTTAAAGACTGGTGTAACATCAACATCACTATGACATACAAGCATGGTAGATAACTTTACAAGTTACAAAACTTTTTTAAATACCACACATTTTATTTATGGTAGCTAAAGAATTAAATCACATAATGCTGAATCCAACACCAACAGCTTAACCAAAAACATAAATCAATTTGCAATTCAGTAAATTCCACTGTAATTACACACTTAATATGGTTTAATGTCAATTTCATAAAATTGTGCAAGCTATAATATGAAGCCACTTTTACTGCTGATGGGAAAAATTACAGTAAATCTAAACTCTGACTGCAAACAACCAAGCTCACTTAAAGAGAGAGCCAAGACTTGAACCCACAATTTTCATTAGAAAAGTATAAAGAATGAACCATAGATCCATAAAGCAATAATGTTCTTATCTAGATCCATCAGGTCATACATTTTTATTTTTAGAATTTTCTGAGGAAAATAACCATTTTCCAAGAAGTAAAAAATCTTTCAATTAAGTAAAACTTATCAGAATAAGAATTATTAAACTTCTGAGAAAAATGTTCTCTAAAACTAATAATGATAAAATTGGATACGATAACTTGTAATAAAAAAGAGCACATTGATATTTTAGTTGTATACCATGTCATCTTATATATGATGTACACATAAATGATCATGTAGATGTTAATTATTGTTGATAAGCCAGAAGGCAATATTTATGGGAAAACTGCCAAAATACACAGTTTTAAGGGAATTTTGGGGGAAAAAGTATTCTCAGAAAAATCCCTAAATTTTAGTCTCCGAGAATCTACAACAAATAATAAATTTGGTTGAATCTAAGACCAGAATACAAATGAGAAGCAACAACACATAGAAACAGACCACATTTCCATTAAATACAGACCTGGTATAAATAACTGCATAGTAACATTCGTTTACATTTCTATAAAAGGATATACACCAAATATATAAATACTACCAATGTACACAACACAAAAAAACACCCCTGTATACAAATGGACGGTTGTATGTGATAGGGCTTGAAGTTCTATGTACACAAAATATACATTAGAACATATAATAATACTCTGTATACCATAGTTTGTTCTACATCTACACTTCCAACCACATCAGAGCCCATGGGCCAAAGCTCAAACTTGGGGGTCTAGATCCATTTCAACAGCTAAAGTGGTGTCAAGAAAGGATCTCCGCTTTCCCTGAATGTCACCATAAATTTGGACTGAAGCCACAACAAAGGTCAGAGCTCTGTGGCTAAATGAAAAGCCTATGGGCATGTCTATTATTCTATAATTATTAAGAACAAACCATTCATCTGAAGTATCAGAGGGTGTAATGAAGTCCAATGTGCCATAGAAAATCTAATGTATAGGTTGTAGTGTTGTGGTTGAATGCGAATTTCAGAACCGGTTTCCGAAAGTGGAAATTCTGCGAAAAACCGGGTACGTTTGAAATACGCAAAGAAATAGGTTTTCAAACGCGTACATGAGACGTAACTCGTATATAAATAAGAACAACGATGGGCTTTTTGAAGACTTTCGAGGACAAAATGGGTGATATATTGATAGAATATTATAAAATACTGTGAAATATTTGTTGTAGTTTAATATTTTAGTAAAGATAAGTTAAAATAATGACTACATGTGGCGAAACCGGTTTTGCTTACAAGAAAACGAAACGTAACCGGATCAGTGTCTTTCGGTCGGCAAATAGGTTTCCGGTTTACCATCTTCAACACTAATAGGTTGTAGCCAAAAAAGGGGAACAAAATATTTACCAACTGTAAATATATCTTGTTTGAAAACTTGATTACAAAAAGCGCAAGTTCAAACTGTTTTCTATGTTGCAGGATTTTTCTGCACAAAGAGAGTGTAACTGCAATCATGAATACTGTTGGACTTTTGAAAAATGTGTGATTTCAGAAGCTGGGCAGTAGGTTATTTTGCACAAATGGGCTCTAATTAGGCTGCAAATGGTAAACATAGTTAAACAAATGAATACACATTGCATACACTCATTATATTTACATATGTACACTTCTTATAACTAACAATAAATTTATTAAAAAAACAACAAAATTGACTATCTGTACAATTATATAATATGTGTAAAATAACAATGCTATGTTTGCCATCCGATTTATATACTTTATAAAATACTTACACACATGATATATTCAACTAGATCAACCCTTTTACAACAGAAATGGACGGTGTCTGATTTAAAATATTTTTTGTGGTATACCTTTGCTATTATCTTTTCAATCTCTCCTGAATTACCTCAATGAAATAAAGTAATAACTATTAATTTACTGTAGTTCTCGCACTGAAGACCCAAAAATTGTCTGTTAAAATTTTGAAAATTCATTATCAATTTTCACCACAAAAAGAGAAATACCTGTTGTAATCATATCAAACCTTGTCATTTAATGAGTAGAAAGAGAAAACAAAAAAACAAAAAAAAAAAAACTGGTAAAAACAAGCTACAATAGTATAATTATATAGCAATCAAAGAATTATCACTTCTATTGATTATCGCATTAACATATATACTTACATAGTTTTTAAATAATTATCACAAAATCAATTGAGAAACATGGGTAGAGATCTCCAATCATTGGGAGTTACAGTAAATCACATAGATAACTACTCTTACAAAATTAACCAACAATGAAATATCACACAGCTATAGACATAAACTCATATTTCTGACAGTAAAGCACTCTCAAACTTTTAGTTAATACTTCAAGTAAAAAGTTAGGTACGGTATCAAGGCTGCCTCAAGACATAAGCCCACAATGTTTTTAAACTATCAAACTAAAATCCCTACCTCCGCCCCCCCCCCCCCCCCTCCCCCCCTCAAACTCTATTGGAGAAAATATGATGAACTAGATATTATGGTTTAATCGTCAATTCTTCAGACCTGTATTTGTAACCAGAACGAAGTTTCAGCTTCATAGAGTATGTAATCACTTCTATTAGACATGCTTGCACACAAAACCAATATATTACATAATATCTGTTAACACATGCCGTAATTTTCCGTAAACAAAAACTCATGCAACTGGTGTATCATTTGCTTCTTTTTTTTCAAACACAATAATATAAAACATACACGTGTTGCTTCAGTTTTGCATCATGAAAGAGAATAACAAATAGGATTAGCTTGATAAGTGTGAAAAAGAAGCAATTATTCATTCAATAACTGGCGAGTGAAGTCCTTATCTGAATGGTATTTACAAATTATTCAAACAAGGATATATTTAAATCTATTTATAACTGTTTTCAGTTTGTTTTAATTCCCATGCTATGTCAAACAAATAAAAGGGTGCATTAATCAATCAAGTAATCCTTTTTTCCCTTGTAATCAGTGTATTTAGAAATTGCTTTGCTGAAAAGAACTGTGTAGTTTTTTTGGGTTGTAGAATATAATGGTGAATTTACACACTGTAACTACCAAAGCCTTCTATATTGTTGCAGCCATAGAAGGCAATACATTAAGCTCTATGGCAAATTCATGCTGTTTTAACTAGCAAAAAGGTGATAAATCACAAAAAAACCTTTCCCAATGAATAACTGACACACAGATCAAAGTCATAAAACCTTTTAGGCATAAAGTCACATAAAAACAACAACAATTGATTTCTTTATGCTATGAATGTGTTTCCTGTAAAAAAAAATCATAAAAGTAGTTTCCATAATTCATTAACCATGCCTAATTGCAAAAGGTTTTGTGCTAGGAAATGCAAAATGTTTGCCTTTACTAATGATCGTAGCTCACTTTCCTTGTGTAATTATTCAACCACTTGGTTCTTTTTCACATTTAACTTGCAAATTTTCTTTTACAAACATTTTTATATTTCTAATCTTACAAATTCAAATGTAAAATCTTATTTGATCTGAACAGTTAGTAAACAAAAAACTCGATCTTGTTATTATACTTAAATATTTTTTCAGAACTTAAGAACCAGGTGTTATATAATCTTCAAACACCAATTTCACAAAGGTTCATTAAACTCTGAACTATTCTTTTTTAAAGTTACTCAACATTCATAGCTCAAGTCGAGCAAGCACTAATATAAACAACAAAAAACAAAACAAGAATTATGCATTAACAAGGGACAAGAATGGTGATGCAATGGTATTTTTATGTATTAAGATTTCAGAAAATGGACACATTTTTCTGTAAAAAATGAATAAATATCCAAGGATTTGGGTTTTGATAAGATACACTAAAAATTACGCATTTTGGTCAAGGTCAAAATACCGGTAAACAATACAGAATATACAATATTTAAATTGCCCACTTTGATTTGTTCTAAATTCAAATATGCATCAAAACAGCATGAAACAACCTCTCGTCAAGTTATACCTGACAACAAAACATTATTTATACCTCTCAATAAAAGTATATTTAATACAGGGCTTTAACAGTTTTATGCAGTATCCTAATCTTCTCTACTGCAGAAAACTCCTATTTATATTCAGATACAACATTACCGATTAGGAAACCCCTTAAAAAAGAAACATAATACTAAAACTCAATCAAATCAGTTATGTCAACTTCTGTTTTTTTTTAATTGAATTGTCCCTGAAAGCAATCCCACAACACAGTAACACAAAGATAACACAAATTTACAATTGTTTGTGGTATAACAACAATGCTATGTCTGCCATCCACTTATAACCTAGCTACTTTAAATTACTAATATATCTGATAAATACAATTAAAATGCAACTTTCTACAAATAAAACTACTTGGACGGTATACTATGACTGATACAATAAATAACAGAAAATGAACAGAAATATTAAAAGGATTGACTAATTATGATTAGGAATGGTATCCTACCAATACAAACTGTTACATTTTTTTGATGCTGCAGAAGTTGACATCTTTTTGGTTTAATCTTTTGTTGGGTTATTAAATATTCATGAGGGCCTTTTAGCAGAAGAGAGTTTCTAGTCCAATAACTAAGTTCAAAATAATTCTGGTTAGCTTTCTTGTCACAGGAGTTCAATAGCAGTTCAACAGCACTTTTTTTCCTTTTGTGGTCAGATGAATAGCTAGGTGGTTCAACAGAATTTCTTGCAGACAAATTATAGAATAAGTCACACAGCTGTAATCAACTTTGTTCGCCTATTTGATCACCAGTTACAAAGTTAGATATGAATTTTCATTTTAGCCAAAGTAGTGGTGAATCAATTTATACTTCAGGGATGTAAAACAAAAGAATACCTAACACTAGTGACATTTGAGAAATTTAATGCATTTAGTATGCACAACATGAGATCTGAAATGTGATTGATCATCTTTGAACACACAATGTTATGGATTACAAAGACATGAACAAGTTGTAACACATAACAAAAACAAGATTGCAAGGTGTAACTTATTTACATGAATTAGACTTGCTTATTTGAGTTGCTTTAATTTATAAGCTAATTAAAGCTATACACAAAACAAAACAATGTGAAAACTCACTGGTTTTACAACTTATATTATCACAGATATGAAATATAAACAACAAAATGTACACATTATTAAACAACAGCAAGAAAAAACCTACATCATTTAATCTAAATTGATAGTAGGTGTAGGTTTGTGAAATTTTTATAAATAGTGAAACGTTGTTAAGTAGAACTCGGTTTAGTTGAATACTGTTATGTAGATTAATTTTAAAATTAGAACCAAACTGACAGACTATGAAGGACTCTTGCAAAAACCTTTTGTGGTGCTCATGCATTTAGAAATATAGAGTATACAGTAAGAACTGTAAATTTGGCCCACAATGGGTGAAATTGGCTACAGAGGAAATGAATATTAGTTTCTGTCCAATATCTCAAATACTATAAATCGCAGGGTCTGAAAAAACTTTTCCTTTGTGTGCAACTTTTTTCATATTGATGAAATTATTGATACACTTTACACTTCTGCTTCTTATGGCCGGAACAATTACATGTAT
Organism: Sabellastarte sp. h YS-2021; assembly: GCA_964017235.1. Classification (NCBI taxonomy): domain Eukaryota; kingdom Metazoa; phylum Annelida; class Polychaeta; order Sabellida; family Sabellidae; genus Sabellastarte; species Sabellastarte sp. h YS-2021. The sequence goes on along the minus strand of OZ024929.1, from coordinate 74,976,611 downwards.
CTCAGTAAACTCAGCATAATTTTTCCCACGCTAAATCTGGAAACATCAATTCCCAGAACTACCTCCAGTCATAGAACACGGACTAAACCCTTAATGGTCTGCAGAAAATAGTGGGCACACCATTTCACATAAATTTCTTGAAAATGTCACTGCACAGCTATCCCAGTATGCTCTCTTCATTTAAACCCCTTTTGATAAAACTCTGTTGTACAGACGTCTCTTTTAAGTAGAAGATGACATCACATTTGCAGGAGAATCTTTTCCCATTGAATTTTCCCCGGCTACCTGGGTTATTCTTGCATAAGTAGACAAATTCTGGTCCCAGTGAAGTGTTAGCATTTAATTTTTAACACTTGTCATGTGACACCCAGAATCATAAGCTGACCATATTAAATCCACATATTCAAATTTAAACCTGCAAGAATGTAAATTATGTATCCATAGGTATTATATTTTCCAAATATCATAGATGAAAATGCTAAAACAGATATTGATGATTATGTTATGATGATAGGGCACCTGGTACTCCATGAATCTGTCATAAGCAAGCAACTCTGGGCTGAATGGAATAAAATTACAGCTAATATTTTCAATGTGAAGCTCTTGAAATTGCCATTCAGAGAGTGGTTGGATGTGTACCCAATTCCCCCAATGCAAAGGTACATACTAACACAGGTTCTGCAGAGGACAGTTGTGTTAAATAATGGGTAAATTCAGACACTGGTTAATGGTTATCACAGTGATCGCTCTATCTCCTGCTCACACCACCGAATCTCGCACCCTAAGTCCCCAGATACTGGTGCGTCTGATGCCCGTGGTAGGTCTGGCAATACTGGAGAAGGGGAACTTGTTAATTTCAATGCTGGGCATTACCTCGCGCAGCTGAAACAGTGCCGAGTCTTTTAACATTCCGAACACATCGAGGGCGAGCAGAGTGAGGATGTTCATCAGCAGTCTGAAAAACAAAAACCGAGTATAGCGATAACACAATATCGGTATTCTGCTTTTCAATTGGTTTTTGGTAGAAAAAAACAACAACACTGGAAATTATCTACAATTTAACACTTCATACGACTGCTATTTCATCAAAACAATGGCAACAATGTATAATTTTTTTTTTATCAAATATCTCAAAAAAGATGAACTTACTTGCCAAGTAGACACTTCCGGTCCCATTTATCATTTCAATTATTGTTCATTATACACTACTTTCATGTTTTTTAATGTTAAACCAAACAAAAACACCAGATTTCTTTCTGTCAAACCAGTGATATCAAGAACAGGCTGAAACAGGATTTGATTTATTTAGGTTTAAAATATAAATCTCTACAATAGTGATTCAAGCAATTAAAATCCAACTTTATTAAACTTTGGGACTTGACATGTAAAGTAGAACATGTATCATGTTGAGAGATCAAGAATTTTGTTGGACATTAAAAAATCGTCACATTAAAATGGGAAATAAACAAGGCCGAAAGGTGTTTCGGTCCCCTTGCGCGAGCGCAAAGCCATCAGAGACACGAGTAGTGCACTAGAATTTACGAAAGTCTGGTGACACAAAGAAATTCAAACTCAGACACAACCCACAGTTGGTCTAGAACTCAGACGGTCACCCATCCAAGTACCAACATAGCCCATTGCCGCTTAACTTCAGTGAGCAGACAAATAGTCACCATGCTGCGCCACAGCTGATGAAAGTCCAGAGACAAAAAAAAAATTCCTAGAAGCGTGAGCTCTACCGAGGCTCGCGCTTAAAAAAAATTGGAAGATTGGAAATGAGATCAAATCAATATTGGTTAACAGAAGTTTGGATCACAGGGTTCTGCTTTATGTACATCTATATATGAGTAAATAGTGGACTCTATGGTAAAAAAACCCACCAAATTGCAATATCAACGACAGACAAAACAAGGCTAAAAGGGGTGTCTGCCTACTAGTGCGAGTCACAGAGCCATCAGAGAAACAAGTAGTGCACTGAAGCAGTCACCCATCCCAGTACAAGCATGGCCCATTGCTGCTTAACTTCAGTGATGAGACAGATACTCATTATGCTGTGCCATAATTCATGAAAGTCCAAAGACAATAAAAAAAAAAAAGAAAGAAAAAGTGATCTCAAGAAGCATGAGCCTCGCTGGAGCTCATGCTTCACAAGGGTCAAGCACCACAGAGAACATCAAGGAGATATTGAAAACCTGAGGTGGGTATGCCTCAGTGTGGAGATAGGATTTTAAGCTTCTTTCTGAAGCAGACCAGAGTAGGCGATGTAACACCTGAATTAAGGAAAGACTCTAGCCAGGTCAAAGTCTCTAAGGAATACCATAAAACTATCAATTACAACATAGCCTGGATGGAGGCTCAGTTAATTGAACTACACCACATTAAGGCGCAGCGATGCACAGATCCTCACAGCAATGCACAAATCTCATCCGAAAGAGCGTTTTACACAGTGGGAGCATCAAAAGCAAAGCTACAATTAAACTGACAAAAATGGGGTATAGGGGCACCATCAATACAATAAGAGGAATTATATTACACAATCTGATTGATGCCAATCGGGATAATAGCTGGCACATCCCAAATATATTCCAATTCTTTTGCTCTGCGCTTAACCTGGGTTTTGGGGTTTGTTTGGTGCCTAACAATTGTATCACACTGAATCTCCTATTTATGTATGAGTGATCTTCTAAGTCAAAATGTTTAGATACTGGTGTCTCTAAGTTTTTTTTGGGTTTTTGACACTTACAATGTGCTCATGCATTCTTTATCTGAATGCTGTCCTCTGTATGGCCTCAGTTGTCAGCTACAATGTCTTAAAATTTAAGTGTCTCATTACTTAGGGCTGATCTCTGTATTGGTGTGCCTAAGGCTGGTGTGGTGGCTGTATTAGACTCTATGCCTATTTTATCCATAGGTGTTACTAAGTTAACTTGACTGGCATATTCAGACATATTGGTGCCCATAAGTAATGACTTAGAGTTATTCTAAGTATCTACAATTAAACTGTTTGGTTTTAAAATGCCATACAGAGGGGCATAACAGTAAAAATACATAGCCATCTTGATATGGAGTAGAGTTCTTGAGTTTGAATTTTCTGACAATAAGAACACATGTCTTAAACTTACGGTAATGAAGAAGGCATGACATGATAGCAGCGACTCAGTGCTATGTACTCCAGACCTCTCAGGTAGGTTGCTATGAACTGGACAGACTGCGAGGTCAGCTGTGTGGCATCACTTAGATCTAGTTCTTTAAGATTGGGACAGCTTTGACACAGCTGTTCTATGTCTGAAAAGAAGAATACAACAATCTATTAATCGTTTGTGCATATTTTACTTCAGTCATCAATACTAGAGGCAAATATATTTTTTATGGATTTTTCACTTCTTTTAAGGGCGGCTTTGACAAGTGTTGCAATTGTCTGCTTATACAAAATCCGGTTTATGGGTTCTGAAAATGAAACAATAAATGGTATTTCTTACACTATCAACGTACGTGAGCTGTGCATAAAAAAATAGACTTTACGATTCTATTTAGGATACAGGTTATCATCATTTGACAGCAGTTATCACTATTTTAGTCTCAAGCAAAACAAAATGTGTTGTATCGGTATTAATATTAACAACACTAGCTTTGTCACAGCTCTTCTATGTCTGAAAGGAAAATACACATTTGGAAATGCTCTAATCATCTGCTTTAATATTGTTCACAAGTCAATGTAAAAAGCCCACATGATTATCTTTTTGTAGGTGTTAATCATGGTGGAATTAATATTATTAGAAAAAAGAAGATATATTTCAGAAATGATTTCTCTGTAGTTTTAGACTGGAACAGCTCTTGTAACAATCTGTTCTATGTTTGACAACATCTTGACCAATTCAAATTTATTTTAGCGAACAATCTGTTCTATGTTTGACAACATCTTGACCAATTCAAATTTATTTTAGCGAAACTATTCTTGTTCCAAGAAACAATATTCACGCTCAAGATCTTTGAGATTGGGACAGCTCTGACAACAAAATACTATGTTTGAAAACTGGATATCAGTTGAATCGTTTTAGCTTTAATAAAATTTGTGTTCTCACAGGTAAGCATTATTTTTTTGTGAATAACTTCACTGTGCACTTCTTTCAGATGAATTTATACAGCCTTGCCATAGTTGTTGTATGTTTAAAATACCACAACAGCATGCGTTTCATTTCCAAGATTTGACCTGACCCCGGATTTATCTATATAAAATCCTGGGTTTATCAAGAAACCAGACAAAAATCATTCTTATGCTTATAATTCACATCACTGACAATTTTATCGATTGTCATTGAAGAGCAACTTGTAAATCTACAAAAAAAATCTGTTTATTCACATTTAGGTTTCCTCTGCCATCACCACAGATTAAGGAATGGGTTAGAACTGTGGAAAAGTGCATTTTGTGGATCTAAAGTGCTATGTCTGCCATATCTGATACTAAATTCTGTGATAATTCGAGTTTCTAGGATTCATCAGTGGTCGAATTTATAATGTTGAGGCCAAGTTCACATTTCTTATTTCATTCCTGTATTACTGTGAGCCGTTGTTTAAAATCTTTTTTTTTGTCCCAACCATGCTTGGAGATTAAGATGGTGTTTGGAGAGCAAAAGGACCATAAAATAGAAGAGGTATTTTAGCATAAACATTAAAGAAATACACATTTGGAAGAGTGGAAAGCAGTTCATAAAATTGAATATTTGGATAAAACACGACTGAAAGGGGTTTTGGTCTACTAGCGTGAGTCCCAAAGCCATCAGAGACAGGAATAGTGCACTGAGGCGGTCACCCATCCAGGTACTAACGAAGCCCATTGCTGCTTAACTTCGGTGATGAGAGAGGTAGTCATCCCACTATGCCACAATTCATGAAAGTCCGGAGACAAAAAAAAATGATATCTAGAAGTGCGATCCTCACTAGAACTCATGCTTAAAAAGCTTGCAGAACAGGTTCTGTTGTCTTACCTTCATCAAGTAGTGTCTCTCTGCACCCGCTGAGGTTGAGTTTGGTTAGACTTTGTGGCAAACAGGTAACTGCGTAGACAACTGCACCTCTGCTCATGTTGGTCCATGCCATGTTCAGAGCATCTAATCTACGAGTATCAAAGCAATGTTTTTACGAAGAATCTCAAACTATTATTACATCATTAATGTCTGTCACAAATTGCAAGTCATAGTAAATTAGTTGATTTTCTGGGTTTATATACCTGGGTGAAGAGGGACAAATATGTTTGAAGCCCTTTGTCAAACAGTACAAATCTTCATGACCCGACCTACATCAAAATCCAGATATTTTGCTCAGATGTCAAATATCATGACAAGAAGGCCACAGAGAAACCTTAATTTATATTCCTTAACAAATTCCCTGTATTTTCCATGTGGGGAATGAGTATTACCCATTTTCCTATTTTTTCCATGGACCACAGAAGATCTGAGAATAACTCGATGATTTGTTATAATTACTGAAATAATACTTAGTCTTGCAAGTAATCAATGCTCATGCAATTTAAAAATAATTAAAATATATGTTACTCACAATAATTATTATAAAACACAAAGATAGAAAGAAGGATATAAACCTTTGCAGATTGTTACAAATGGGAACCAGGCCATTCTCTGTAATGCCGCTGCACATTGACAAATTTAGAACCTCTATGTTTCTGTTCTGTCCAATATACCTACAAGTTTAAATAAAAATAAGTAAATTGCCAAATTGGCCACTCTAAATAAAATGTAACTTTTAAATTGGCTAAAACATATGTTTATTCTTAGTTTAAAAATATTGAAAGATGTTAGATATGTCTTTCTACAATATATTTGGTTTACATTTATGACACAATTATGCTCTTAGATTTTTTTATTTTATAATGAAAAAAGAATCCTGACTTTCCCGAAATATGATGAATATATGAATATACTCGGAGTCACTAAACCCTTCTGGTAAATTCTCCATTATTTTCAAAATCAGTGATTAAAATATATATCCATTATAAATTTTTCTCTGTCAAGTTCTCAACACATTACAATTTGTTTTATGACAATAAATCACATGTTTTGCTAAGATGTGAATATATCACTGCAACCTACTTATGGTGAAGAAAATAGTTTCCCTCTGATAGAGTCAGGGTATACTAAAACTTATCCATTTTTTTCAAAAGTTAATGTGGAAGTAGTTCATTCTGGGCACAACAGGTGTAATTAACATATCTACTTTAGAAATATTCTTTAAGAATAACTATTGAATCAAAAATATATAGTAATAACTAGAACTTTATTGAAAGATAGAGCCTCGATTCTTAAATAAACCTCTTTTCAAAGTGTATTCAGAGAATTAATGTTATATACCTTCAATTTGCTTTAGAAAAAAAATTATACTTCTAAAACAGTCAAACAAGAAGGCATTTTGAAAAATTGACTATTCTAAAACTAAAAAAAATTCAGGAATCCAATTGTATAACTGTAAAATGTTCCAACATAAAATTTTAAGAATTTATGGAAAAGTTCTGCTCTTGTGGAACATCTAACGACTACTTTAATGAGTAAGACATTAGTTAACTCAGTGTGTCTGAGGTCATGTAATTAACTGAGTACCTGCACACATTGTCTGTAAGCTCACAATTTTCTAGACTGAGTTTGCGTAACATGTGGCATGTCTGAATCAGTTGTTCTAAACCCCCTGTGCTAACTGTTGCCATGGATACATCTAAGTACTGCAACTTTGAGTATCTGCAAAAGAAACACAAACTTTTGAGAGAAAGAAAAAACAGAATTATAATGGATCAATAAAAGTTTAAAGCACAGTTATTCCAAACAAAATGACCAATATGGTTGATTTAAACAAATGTATTATAAATAAAATGTGAAATACCAAAAATTACATTAAAGATGGCGGCCATTTAGTTTTCCAAATATAGCTAGATGCAATATTTTAAGTTTTAGAGCATATCAATGATTTTTGAATAATGGCCTATGGCGGTCATGTTGTTGCTTAAAATGAGGACAAAAATTTTCATAGACAAGTTTTCACAGTCATTAACATTCTCTGCAAGTTTGGTGAAGACGTCTTGATAAATGAATCAGATATAAAAGTTAATGTAAAAATGTGACAAATGCATGCACGCACACAGAAAGCGTTTCATAATCTCCGGGATACAACTGTAGTAACATTGGTATAACAGCACCCCTTTTTCAATTAAGAAGTTTAAGACTGAAAAGTATTTAAAGTGTTGCCATGACAACAGATGTTGCCAGATACCTCACAAAACTTAATCACCTCTAGATCCTCTTTGGGTAAACATATCTTGTAAATTTAGTGAAAATCCATGCAGTGGTTTAGGTTGCATGTTGGTCTGCATGTTGGTACATGGAACACCCACAAACTTTAGGCCCCAAAAATCTTGCCAGATACCCCCCCCCCCCCCCCCCCCTCTCCAACTTATCAGCTCTAGATCCTCTTGGGGTTAATATATCCTGAAAATTTGGTGAAAATCTGTGAACGGGTTTAGGCTGTAGAACACCTACAAACTGTATGACCCAAAAATCTTAAGTGTTGCTATGGCAACAGTTGCTGCCAGATACCCCCGTAAACCTAATCAGCTCCAGATTTTCTTAGGGTAAATATACCCTGAAAATTTGGTGAAAATCTGTGCACGTGTTTAGGCTGTACAGCACCCACAAGCTTTATGCCCCAATGCCGCTGCCGCCACCACCACTCGGATGGCGCAGGGAATGACTAAATACCGCCTTTCAGAGAGTGGGGGCAGTAATCCTATACTGGCATAAGTAACACTGATAAATTTATTCAATATAGAAGATTTTTGTCTTCAAAAATAATATATCATAATTTATACTCTTCCTCGCAGATATCAAAAGGCTTCATGAATTATTAAAATCTACATTACAAAATTGATTATTCATAGACCAACATGCATCAAACATCATACAAATTAACTAAAATTCTAAACACATAAACAGTGACAGCATTAGTCCTTTGTTATGGATTTAATTCCACTTCATGACATATTTCTCATAAAAAATAAAATTACAAAGTCCATTTATTTCTGAAATATTTCCCTTGTTAAAATAAATGCCTGATCTAGTATGCAATTTTTTTATATTTCACAGAGACAACTCATACACTGGTATTTTAAATATATGATGTCTCGACTACATTTTGATAAAAATTTACAACACAATCAGACTCTGTTTAGAAGTGGTGCAAATAGTAAAACAGTATTTTTTGTTTATTTTATTGTGGTTGAACTAATGAAAATCCGGAGAAAAGTTAGGAACTCACCATTGAAAATGTCAAAATTTTAGGCTTTCTCATCACTGATATTTCACATATATATTTATAAAAACCAAAATCTAAACTTAAGTTTAATATCTCACATTTTCACTTTAAATGGGGTAAAAATGGATTTATTACGTTTTGAACATCTTTTCAATGAAATGTCCGGTCATAAAATATGGCTCATGTCTTCTCGCACTGAAGTTTCAACATACTTCTGAGAAAGCTTAAGAAAATACCAATTTTTGTTTGCTTCAAAGTCCCAAAAACTGGTTTTCATTACCATCAATGGTCTGCTTTGTGATTTTAAGTTTCAAAAGAGACCAAATGGCTAAAATGATTTGAAATTTTACAGTGTACACCCACCATGGCCCAAAACCTCAATTATTGCTAATAAATGCAATGACAAAAATCCTTTAGAAAGAAACCAGGATTAAGAATTGGTTTACAGATTATTATTAAAATTTAGATTAATTCTATGTTTGTGCCTTCTGTAAAAATTTGATATGAATCTATACTGTAATTACTTCTTAATTTTGCTAACACTCAAACAAACAGAACAAACTTTTTAAAATCTAATGTAATCTATCTAATCTACTGCTTTTCAGGCGCAATATCTTCCCCACTAAGGGGAACTCAGTGCACTAGTTAACACAAATCATTTTTGATAAGGAGAGTCGAGGGGCGTTCAAGGTCAGTATTCCAGAGTTGTGGGGGAGACCGAGAGGGAAGGAGATTAAGTTGGGAAACTAGAATTGAAAAGTGGGTTTTGAGGACCTTAGTTGAGGATTTTGTATGTAATGAGGCCTATTTTGAATTGTACCCTGTACCTGACTGGATGCCAATGGAGTTTTTTCAGTTGAGAGGTGATGTGAGAAAATTTTGAGGAATGGGTGACAACCCTGCAGAGTGAGTTTTGCACTAGCTGCAATCTCCTTAACTCAAAAATAGTGAGTGATAAGAACAGGGAATTGCAGTAGTCCAATCTGCTGCTCACCAAAGCATTTGCTAGAAGAACTGATGTTTTAAGGTCTAGAAGGAGGAGAATTCTGTAGAGGTTTCTCGCATGAACTCTTGTGGACTTTATGACCTGTGACACATGGTCAGAGAAGGTGAAATTGGAATCAAACACGACTCCGAGGTTCTTGACACTTTGTGCTGGTGAGACCTGATTAGCAAGAATATTGATTGGAAAGTCAGGAAGGAGTTGTTTACGGTTGTTTTTCGAACCTATCAAAATGAACTCGGTTTTGTCAGGGTTGAGTTTTAATTTATTGTGAACATGAAATTTTGAATGTCGTTTAGGCAATTCTTTAGTTTTTGTATAGAGTGAGAGAAATTTGCTGAAGAGAGTGCAATGTATAACTGGGTGTCATCGGTGTAAAAATGGTGCCTTCAAATTTCAAAGGTAACATAACCTCCTCGGCAGAGGAAATTACATGAAATAAACTAGATTGGGCCAACTCGGCGCCAACATATCCCCAGACAGGTCATCACTCACGCCACAGGTTTTGATCGGGAATTTTTTAAAACATAATTACCCATTATTATATGAACTTCAGCACATCAATCTACTCTGTTTATATCTCCCCAAGGAAGATGGTGTATCCCCAGACGCCGAATACATACCTCAAATTATATTTTGATTGATGATTGAATGTCCATTCTAAATTAATAATCCCAAAAGAGCATATCTGTTTCTATATTTGTTGACAAATAAAATATTATTTTTAACTCAACTCATCATATTTTTCAATCTTCCTTCAAAGTATTTAAATGATTGATGATTCAATGTCCATTCTAAAATTCATAATCCCAAAAGCGCATATCTGTTTCTATATTTGTTCAGAAATAAAATATTATTTTAAAAAAAATTATTTATATTATTATTTTATTATATTATTTTTAGAATTTGCAAATTGTTTTCAGTTATTCATTTCCTCTATACCTATATATGTGGTCCATATATATGCAACCTAAATATGTGACACAATCTCAGTTCTGACTCCCCTTTGTGTTATATGTAATGAAGCCCACCACCTCCCACCCCCACCCCTCTCCCCTTCTCCACACCTCTCTCACTATTACACAAGATCTGCAACCCCATTGAGTTCTTTGTTTCTCATCTGATATCACTAAATACCTTTGTTTATTTAGTGTCACTCAATATAGCTGGAGGTCCCAGAGGTGGGTGGGGGGAATCCGGGTGGGGGGTGTGGGTTGAGCATAAATGGTAAACAAACAATCTATATAAAAGGGGTACTCAAATACAAAAAGAATTGAGAATTTTAAGTATGTGATTATCAACTGAAATGAGTTCATAACTGTAGGAGCTGTGCCAAAATTAACTGAGGCAAGTTGAATAAAACTGGGCTAGTTGAGGGTTAAAAATCCCCTAGTTTTACTACATAAGGATATAATTTCATTAATATTGGGACTTAAAGCTCACTTAAAGTGTCCATTTTGTCTACTTGAATATGTTTAACCAGTTTCATTTTAAAAAGTGAAAAACTCAGCAAGCAGAGGTATAACACACAAAAATAAGTTCTTAAAAGACTAAGATAGCCATAACATTATTAATATTCAAAATTTAAATAGACAGGCATTTCCTTTTAAAAATTCAAAGATTTCAGCTCTATAACCCACATAGTTTGACAGTTACTGGGCTTTAAAGTGGCATAATATCCATAAATTGGGTTTCTGTGGGCATTTTACAATTGTTAAAGAGACCTTAGCAATTAAACTACAGATCTGAAACTTTTTGGGGGACATACATAACAAACAAAAATTATATATAATACAGTTTAAGACTTGTCACACTAAGCATTTCCAAATAACAGGGCAAAATACAGAAAAAATGTCAAAAAAGGCACTTGGGCGAGTGTCTATGGCCCTCATACACAGGTTAAATGTCTACTAAAAACCTTGATTTTCGGCATATGTAAAAAGGACATAATAATGCATTCCCAGATGGGATTTCAGCTCCATCAATCACATAGTTTAACAGTTACAGGGCTTAAAGGTGGTAAAAAGTCCAAATATTGGGTCATTGTGGGCCTTTTAGAGATCTCGATGTGGCTTTCAAATTAAAGCTGCAGACTTAAAATTTGTTACATACTAAGATTACACATAGAATATGTATCTAATAAAGTTTGAAACTTGTCAGACTTACCATTTCCAAGTTACAGAGCAAAATATGTGAAAAATGTCTTAAAAGGGTCACTCAGGTGGGTGTTTAAGGTCCTCATACACAGGTTAAATGTCTACTTGAAGCCTTGATTTTTGGCACATGTAAAAAAAACATAATAATGTATTCCCAGATGAGATTTCAGCTCTATCAGTCACATAGTTTAACAGTCACAGGCCTTAAAATTGGCAAAAAGTCCAAATACTGGGTCTTTATGGGGCCTTCTAGAGACCTAAATGTGGCTTTCAAATTAAAGCTTCAGACTTAAAATTTGTCACATACTAAGATTACACATAGAATATGCATCTAATACAGTTTGAAACTTCTTAGACTTACCATTTCCAAGTTACAGGGAAAAATATGTGAAAAATGTCTAAAAATGCTCACTCGGGTGGGGATTTATGGTCCTCATACACATTTTAAATGTCTTCTTAAAGCCTTAATTTTTGGCACATATAAAGATAACATACTAATATCTTCTCAGATAGGATTTGAGCTCTATCAGTCACATAGTTTGACAGTCACAGGGCTTAAAAGTAGCAAAAAGTCCAAATATTGGGTCTTTGGGAGCCTTTTAGAGACCTCAATTTGACCTTCAAAATTAAAGCTTCAGACTTAAAATCTGTTACATACTAAGATTACACACAGAATATATATCTAATACAGTTTGAAACTTCTCAGACTTACCATTTCCAAGTTACAGGGAAAAAGATGTGAAAAATGTCTTATAAGGGTCACTCGGGTGGGTGTTTATGGTCCTGATACACAGGTTAACTGTCTATTAAAGGCCTAAATGTTGGGGCACATATAAGAAAACACATAGATATATTCCCAGATGATATTTAACTTAGATGAGAGACATAGTTTGAAAGCTACAGTGCTTGAAAGTGGCAAAAAGTGCATAAATTGGGTCTCTGTGGGCACTTTTGAGACCTTAAGTCGACCCCTTTGGGTAAACCTACAGCCCTAAAATTTTCTACAGACAAGGATTACATATCAAAGTTATACCTAGCGCAGTTTGAGACTCATCAGAATTATCACTTCCAAATTATAGGGCAAAATATGTGTAAAGTATAGCAAAAAATCCCTAAGTGGAGGTATTTATGGGCCTCAAACACAATTTTCTCCTCAACTTAAAGTCATGATTTTCGGCACATGTACTAAGAACATATTAATGTGTTGTCAGGTAAAATTTCAGCCAGCTGAGCATCATAGTTTGTGACTTACAGGGCTCTAAGTGGCCAAAAGTGCAATTTCTGACCTTAAGGTGGCCATAAGTTCTTTTTTACTGGGAGTTTAAGGTCACCTTAAAATAGGGATCTTCCTTTGGGCACCCTTAACATGTGTACCAAGTTTGAAAAAAAAATATTAATTTGTTTTTGAGTTATCGCGTCCACAAGGAAATTTCTACGGCGGCGGCGGCGGCGCGACGGACCTGAATCCAATATATCCCCGACTTTCGTCTGGGGATATAATAAGTTTTGGGCATCATATGGCCTTACAGTATAAATTATGGATTTAATTTTACCTCAGTTCATTTTGAGAGTCACAGTTTGTATATAAAGGTGTCTTGATGTCTGATCTAGTGAGTCTAAGTATACTAGTTCCTCTGTCTAAGACTCGACCTATCACACCTGGTTTCAAGGTTTTGCTTGCTAAATCCAAACGGCGCCACAATGTTTCATCTAATCTGTAAAGACAGGATAAAAATGGATGAATGATTGACACATAGTGAATCCCATTTTAGTGGAACTCTGTTGAAAAGAATTCCTACTTTATCAGAAACAAATATCTGGAGCTATATTCGCAAACAATACTTCGATAAGGTCACGGTGGTCATCTTACATCTGAGTAAGGAAAGGTTTTTCACAAACCTTTTTCTTAGAATCACTATTCATGAAACAATACTTAGATAAGGTGATCTCAGATTTTAAGCAAGGAAAAAAACTTCTCTAAACCTGTAAGGTAAATTTTGTTTATAAAAATTTGAATGGAACAACACCTGACACACACACAATAAATATTAATTGTTGTTGTCATTTGCTCATGTTATGACTCTAAGGTCACCTTAGAGTTAGGAATCTTTGTGATTTCACAATTTCTTACTTTAAATTTAAATAATGTTAAAACCTAATTTGGTAATGGTCGAAGTATTGTTTGTGAATACAGCTCTCAAGTCTCGAGAGTGCCTTATTCACAGAAATTTATCCTGTTGGATGGAATATTTCCTGGATAATCAGAAGTATTACTGCATGCAGTCACTTAAGAATCAAATTAAGAGGTGTTTAACTGACATGTTGGCAACTATATCAAAAGTATTTTTATTATATTTGTCCGAAAAAAAAGACAGCTAAAGCTTAAGCAAAATAAAATTTTAATATTATTTGCATATGTAACCTTGCTTGAAAAATAAAAACAGAAGTAATCAGTGATTTTGAACCAATAATGAATTTCATTGCATACTTTTTAAACAGGGGAATGGGAAGTAAATTTAATCCAAAAAAATGACAACTTGGTGACATCAAAATTAAAAGAATATACTAAACTTTCCCCCAGGTACCCCTCAGTTTAATCAAGGCTTGATATATCAACAAAATATTTGTTATGTATCGTAAAATGATTTGAAAAAAGAGAAAAGAAAAACTTACACTAAGTTATGCCACCGTTTACAAACTTGCAAGCACTTGGAAAGGACTGTTTTTGGAAGCCATCTAAATATTTGAAGTACTATTTCATCTGATAGCTTACTAGTGTGATCTGGATAAATAGAATAAATGTAAAAAAATGGTTAAGTGCCAGATTGAAAATGAACTTTTTAATGCTAAAAGTTTATTACAAAGTAGCTTTATTAGACTCTTAAAAATAATTATAAAGTAACTTTATTAGTTTGTTACATCAGTAAATGGTCTGTTACAATGATTTTATCAAATGTGATATCATCACAGCAAACTTTAAAATTAGATCTTGAGATTTCAACTTCAAAATCTTGAATCGCCAAATTATAATCTATATATTAGATTATGCAGATGCTTTAATCTTCGATAAAATGTTTAAAATTTTTCATTAGAATCTATCGACATATCTTGTCAAACATTTTACTGCTTGACTCTGTAATCAAAATGTCACTCAATGATATCAAATAATGTCAGTGAATTGTTTATGATGCTATCATGACATTTTTGGAATGATATTTTGAAACAACCTTTTGTATCTTGATGGCTCTTTTAGTTTCTAAAATAAACCTGAAACAAGTCACAGTTATTCACCCTACATTTCTTTTTCTTACTTTGATAAATTATCTCATATCCTTCTGCTTTACAAACACAGAACTAGATAAAAAGTACAATGCTGAGGCAAAAAAAAAACAGCAAAAAAACTCATTTAAATGGTTGTAAATGTTTACACAGTCTTTTACTTAAAGAGCCATTGACTTACCAATGCCGTCATTAGTTTTATATCCTGGCTTTCTAAAGATCCACTTTCCATCCTGAATACCCAGGGGCTCAATGTATGTGAAAGGTGCAGTCAGTGTTGTTGCATAAGCTTCCTTTGTACCTTGTGATTGAATGGGCATAACAGTTACCCTTGGGGCCTGCAAAAGAGGAAGTATCACACCATGACTAATTGCTTGTTAATTGATATTTGCAAACACACACACCAAGTGCATTAATTGTTTACTGTGTGTAATTAGGTATCAGATTATTCCATGAGTGGCATAGTCCAATATATTTACCACATGATACATTACATACAGATAATTTAATGACACATTGAATTAATTTTCTACTTTTTTTTTACTTTTTATTATCTGTACTATAAAATCCAACTACTAAATTTGTTTTCAGTAAACTAAACTTAACAGATAGTCCATGACATAACAAATTATATAATAACTATAGTACTACATTTAGTAGGGTTTAACACAGTACTTTCCCCAACAATTATTTTACATCAGAGATAAAAAGAATAACAATGTTTCATTGTCAATTTAGCACTTGTATACTTTATAAAATTTATTACAAGAATAAAGTTCAAAAATAAAGTTTAAGTCAAACATAAAGTCTCTCACCCCAGGTGGCATAAGCGGTGGAATATGTACTGGAGGTGTGGGAATATATTCCTCATCATCTGTGTCATCCAGTTTTGATACACCTAAATCATCCAGCAGCTCTTCAGTAGATGTTGGGGCCACATCCCATGTCATTTTCACAATACGGGGCTTTCGAGCTACCATATTATCTGGTTTTCGTTTCCTGTGAAAAGGTACAAATTCTTTTAACGAAAAATAATATGAATCAATTATTTTAAGTTTTTCATCTGTTTGTAAAGCAGAGGGATATGAGATAATTTATCGAAGTAAGAAAAAGAAATGTAGGGTGAATAACTGACTTGTTTCAGGTTTATTTTAGAAACTACAGAAGCACTCGGAAAGTGCAAAACCTCCTTCCAGGTCCTAAACCTCAAATATCGCTTATGTGTGAAATGATACAAAATCCTTTAATTAAAAGTTCCTGGATCCAGACAGTAATCCAGATCACCACCGAAATTTAATAATCTATAGTCCTGGTGCTATTGTCAACATTTTCTGCAAATTTCATTAAAATCCATCCACAACTTTCTGTGTTATTTTGCAAACAAACGCACACTGCAGATTACATATACCTCCTTCTTATAAGTTAATAACTAGGGTTCCATCAAGAATCTGAAAACAAATTTCCATGACTTTTCCAGTACAATATATCCACTTTCCAGATTCAACTACTGCTATAAAAACCTTTTGACACTGCTCAATATGTATGTATTATATTGTGTATTTATACTCAGAGCAATATCTCCATGTACCACAGGACTCAAAGCACTATTTGACCCATCCAGCTGTACAAGTACAGCCCAACTCTTAAGTTACTGGTTGACATTCCCCTAACTGAAAGACAGAGACTCAAGGATGACCATTTATCAACGTCCTTGAGGTTCTTTTAGTTGCTGCTGGGGATAGGACCCAATGACAGAGCACTGCCATTTTTTTAAGTGGTCATCTGAGCCAGTATGCATCTTCCTGTACCTTGGTTTGAACCCACATCCTCCATGTTATTAGGTGAGTGTTGTACCCACTAGGCCCCAGTAACCTATCTAGCATGTAATTATTAATGTTATTGAGTTAAGGTCTCAAATCACTTTCCTGTCACTTTCAATCAGATGACAAGAATATTTTCATAAAAACTGAAATTCACGTTTTCTAAGCCCTGTGGGAAGCCCAATATAAATCAGAAGTAGGTTGTGAATTACTAAAATTTAAAAAATATTACATACGTTACGTAATTCCCAAAGCTGTTGAAAACTTCTTGAAACATGAAGAAATTCATTTCTTAACCATTCAAACCAAACATCAAACTTGATTTACTATATCCAGTTTATCCACAAACTTGCACAAAATTCTAATGTACAGCGACTTTTAAACAAGCTCTATATGTATGTGTTGTAAAATCCTCATTTAATGTACTTTCCTTTAACATTGTCACTAAAAGGCATTCATAAAAGAAAGTGAATTTTAGAATAACATGTTACTCAAAGTAAGTCCTTTTCAACAATACTCCTGCAAAATTAGTACATATTGTTTCAATGGCTAACAAATTAATCCCACACCAAATATCAATGGAGGGCCAGTTGCAATTCAGACTCAGCTGATTATAGCCTTTTAACAAGCTCAGACAGGAAATATCAAAAAAGCTATTTATACTCATTCCAATAGGATTAGCTGGCATGCAGCTTTGGCTTTATTTTTATTCCATCTATTGTTTTACCACAGACCTGCTCAAACCCATGAGAACATGTGAAGATGTCCACACAACTGGAAGACTCAATTACTCAATTAGTCGATATGTTACACATGCAAGTTCACGGCTAATTAAGCAGTGTCGGTGACAGAGGGATGTTAAATACACCTTGCACAATTTCTGTAGCTAACTGTGATTCTGAGTAAAATACACACTACCCTGTAGATACCAACTCTTTGAGACAACAGTTTCATTGCATAAATTGTATAGGTCAATTAAAACGAGTTATTTTAGTCATATTAAATAACTCACAGTGGTTTTTAACTGCGGACATACACTGGTTGCTGATGTAAACAACTGGAAGTTTAAACATAAATCAGGAAGTTTGACCCCTAAACATAAATAACAACAACAAGCAACTGTAACTTTGAAAAACAAACTGAATTTATACTAACCTGGATGGTGCCCGTAACAAATCAGTCTGGTGCGCCATAGTTTTTCTCTATTTTTCCTGAAGGAGGTAAAGTTTTTCAGCCACCTCCTTCTTTTCGCACCAAAGCACACATGCCAAAACAAGCAGACACCCGCCCGAAATCGGCATAAAACGAGCCTTTTGATTGGTTGCTTCTAGTTTAACGTAGGTCGTGAACTCTTAACTAGGTCGGTGTCAAAAGCAAATGAAACCGTAAAAGTTAAGTGTGTACCGAGTTTTAACAAGTTTGCACGTTAATTTTATCTGTCGAAACAGTACGCTTATTTATTGAAAGTTTTGTTGAAATCATCATAACACACTCGTGTGTGATTTAAAATTCTCGTTTTAATAGTTTAACTTAATCTTAAACGTGGTTTTATTAAATTTTCAGAGAAACTAAGTACCTCACTTATCTCCACCAAGGTGGTTTAAATTGTTTTTGGGTGTTTTTCTGTTTGGGTTTGTGGTTACACCAAATTTAACTGACGCACTGATTTCATGAAATAATGTTAATGTGGGTAGGGCTTGACCAAAGCAAAAGGCGATAAAATTTTGGGAAAGATCTGGATCATACTGTGGTTGAACAAAAATCTGATTTTTAAGTCCCCTTTTCAATGATTTGGGATTTAAGGTTGACATTACTCCAAAAACAATGAACAAATCTTTCATTTTCTTTTATGTAAAGGAAGAATTCATGTATTTATTACATATTTCAGGACAGATCTGGATCATATTATGCTTATAAAAAAATACCCAAAACACAGAATGTACAGAAGTCCTATTTTCCTCGATTAGGCTCCTAGTAATTTGACCTCAAATGAGATGTCACAGGTTAATTCCAACATCCCCAAAGTGTCGCAGCCATGATTTATTGTAAGTGTTGTTCCAAACCTTTGGGATGAATTATAAGGGAATTACAACACCTTTAAAACAGGAAACATAGGTTGAAACTGAAAACTGACCCATAGAAAGATTAATTTCCTACAATTTCCAATATGTTCTTTTGAATTTCCAAACCCCTATGACCACTAACAAGGAGTGAAAGTTAAGCAGTGTGGAGGTTTATGCATTAACATGAAAAAATGTAAGCTTTATTATTATTTTTTTTTATGATCATAAATTGTGAAAAGTTAATTTAATAAACGTTATATTTTGTAAGTGTCAGACTATGGGATTTTTATGCAAACACTACGATACAAAACAGGTGTTATCTCAAGTACGACAACTGTTTATTTTTTTTATCCATTCTCCAGTACATCGATACATTTTTATATCCCGACATCTTCCCCCCAGATATAACTTTTCTCATTATTGTACAAGAATTAAAGTCTTTGTTAGTCTAGACCATTTTGTAGTTATTCTTTATATATTTTTTTTAAACACTTTTAACTAGTACATGTCAAATATAAAATAAAATGTAAACAAACGTCTATCAATGTCCATGTCTGTGAAATAAAATGTCTTTTAATGCAGACGTACTGCCAAATGATGACTACAATAAAATTACTATTAATTAGTACCATGTCATTCATAAACACATACAGAATGTTTAGACAGTAAACCACTTTCATAAATTTACAGATCAAGTTTTCTCAAAGGTTTGAGAACCCTTCCAAACCGAGAAACCCTTTCGGATAGTTGGGACCCTGTTACACTTTCTGGGATTACGCAGTGGGTTGGTTGATTCGCTACTGGTGAATCAGGGATGTTGGTTTGACTATTGTCTTGAGTTTCATCGGGACTGGTTTGGGGAACTTTTTGCGGATGTTTTCTGTTCCGACATAGCTCAGACCCACTACAATTGACAATATATGACCTTTCTCCCTGCTTTTGGCTAACTGATTGTTTTTCCCCCCAGCGCTTTTCACCCGGAAGCTTCACCCTTACCGTGTCACCTTTGTTTAGTGGAGTTAGCAATTTGGCCCCATGGCGGTTGTCATAATATTGCTTCGTCTTCATTTTCTTTGAAGCATCATTTGCTTTAACCAGATTAGGGTCTATGGTTTTGGGAACTAAGTTTTCACTAAGTACTGGTAGGGTTGTCCTTAGTTTTCTACCTAGACATAATTCTGAAGGAGAGAATCCAGTAATAGAATGTGGTGAGGACCTGTATGCCAGGAGGGCTAGATAGGGATCAGGGGTAGCTAGTATCCTTTTAGCTGTCTGAACAGCCCTTTCTGCTTCACCATTGCTAATGGGATAAAATGGTGAGCTAAATCTATGTGTAAAATCGTAACTCTTTGCAAAATCAGCAAATTCTTGACTATTGAAAGGGGGACCATTGTCAGA
Source organism: Sabellastarte sp. h YS-2021 (assembly GCA_964017235.1). Taxonomy (NCBI): domain Eukaryota; kingdom Metazoa; phylum Annelida; class Polychaeta; order Sabellida; family Sabellidae; genus Sabellastarte; species Sabellastarte sp. h YS-2021. The sequence continues at coordinate 74,956,579 of OZ024929.1, read as the reverse complement.
TACCAACTCAGAGCAAATCCCAAACCTGGCCATAACACCTTTTAATTTGCCAATGACTAACGGGGAAGTTGTCCTGGACAACTCACAAATCTCTATGTACCTGGAATAGTAGTCAACAATAACTAAATACTTCTTTCCATTGTATTCAAACAAGTCAGTCCCTAATTTTTCAAATGGACCGCTAGGTAATTCAGTTGGTTTCAGAGGTTCACAATGTTGATTTGGCCTCAAGGTTTGACATAGCTCACACAAAGCAACCATGGATTTTATATCAGAAATTATCTTGGGCCACCATACTGAATCCTGAGCTCTTTGCAGGCACTTGTTTACACCTTGATGTCCATCATGTACTTTTCTCAAAATTTCACCTTGCAAAGCAGTTGGAATGACAATTCTAGAACCATACAACAATAAACCCCTACTGTATGACAGACAATTCCTTGCATGAAAGAAACACTTTACAGACTCTGAGCAATTTCGCTCATGAGTGGGCCAACCTTGTAAAACGTAATTTATAACTGAGGGTAATTGACAATCTTTCTTAGTGTGTTCTACAATATCATTTAATCTCTGTTCAGAAGCAGGCAAGGTTTGAAGAACACAGTCTGCATGAGCTTGAATTTCTTCCACTAGCTCATCATATGATGTTGTTGCGGGCAGAGGATTCCTGGATAAAGCATCAGCGACAGCGAGGTACTTGCCCGGTGTGTACTCAGCAATAGCATTGTATTTCATCATGCGTATCAGGAGTCTTTGGATACGCAGTGGAGCACTGTCCAACGGCTTGTTGTTCAGCAATGGGACCAGAGGTTTATGATCAGTTTGTAGTTTGAAACTTTCAAGCCCAACGAGATATCTGGAGAACTTCTCACATGCAAATACAGCGGCATAACACTCTTTTTCGATTTGGGCATAGTTCCTCTCGCTTCCACTGAGAGTTTTTGAGCAGAAGGCTATTGGACGGCCCTCTTGTAGTAGTACACCACCCAGACCATAGCTAGAAGCATCGGCTGACACCACAGTCTCCTTCTTTGGATCAAAGTATTGTAACGTTGGGGCTGTCGAAATCAGCTCTTTAACCTTTTGAAATGCCGCTTTCTGAGGGCTATCCCAGCTCCATGATTTGTTACCTTGAAGTAATTCAGTAATTGGGTGCATGAAGTCCTGAAGCTTCTCTATGTACCGTCCAAGGTAATTCACCATACCAGTGAATTGACGAACTTCTGTGACATTTCCTGGTGGAGGCAATCCCTTGATGGCTTCAACCTTTTCTTGTGCAGCAGACATACCCTTGGAGCTAAATTCATGCCCCAGATAGGTTACTTTGGACTGTCGAAACTTGCACTTAGATTTGTTTAGTTTCAGGCCAGCATCGTTGATTTGGTGCAGGACTGCCTTCAAAGTCTGGTCGTGCTGACTTTTGTCTTTACCAAAGACAAGGACATCATCGACATCCACAAAGCAATTTGGAATGTCTTTCAGTAGATCTTCCAGTTTCTTTTGGAAAATCTCTGTCGCAGAGGACAGACCATACGGCATGCGTTTGAAGAAGTACCTCCCGAACGGGGTAATAAATGTGGTTAGTTTTGCAGAGGCACTGTCTAATGGTAACTGCCAGAAAGAACTGGAGCAATCCAGAGTGGAAAAGATGATCGCTCCTTTGAGACGATGTCCAATGTCGTCAACTGTTGGCAAAATATGGACCTCCCTCTGCACTGATTGGTTCAGCTGTTTCAGGTCAACACACAAACGGATTTTGTTTGTCTTTTTGATAACTGGAACCATTGGCGCACACCACTCAGTTGGTTCTTCTATCTTTTGGATCACGTCTAATTTCTCCATCCTCAAGATCTCGGCTTTGACCTTGTCCAAGAGGGGAATTGCTATCCTCCTCGGCGCATTTATACTATATGGAACAGCGCCATCCTTCAGGCAAATTTTTACTGGATCAGTTTTCATGATTCCCAAATCTCCAAACACTTGTGAGTCACTGACGTCATTTATGAGTTTCACCAGACCCATAGTTGTAGCCACTGATCGCGAGAGAAGATTGTTGCAATTGGCATCTACCACAAAGATTCGAAAGTAGTATCTCTGACTTTTAAAGACAGTGTCTGTATTGAATTGTCCAATAATCTTCAGCTTACCGCCTGGACTGTGCAATTGGACCTTTTGTGCAGTATGGAGTGCAGGTTTCTCTTTAAGGCTGAGGAATGTGTTCTTAGAAATAATTGATGCATCAGCACCAGTGTCTATTTTGAACCTTACATCACGTCCGTGAATAGGCAAACATACAGACCACGTTTCGCCTGTTGCTTTGTCTGGACAGTCAATGGCGCCGAGGAATAACTCTTCCAAGTTGCAGTTAACTTCTTGAAGTCTTTGACCAGTGTGTATTTTAGATTTACAACAGGTCTTGAAATGTCCCATCTTGTTGCACTTTCTGCACCTTTTACCTTTGGCAGGACACTTGTCAAAGTCATGTGCATCTTTGCCACACCGTGAACAATTCTGAGTGGGTGTAGTGGTATTTCTCTTCCACGGTTTCTTCCTGTAAGGCTTCTTTGGCCTTCCATATGCTGCAAAATCAATAGCGCCTTGCTTGGCTACCTGGTCATCCAGTTGTACCTTAATCATCTCAGATTGCCGGGCAATCTCGATTGCTTTGTTTAGTGTGAGGTCGGCAGTCAGTTGAAGCTTTTCGGATACTCTCCGGTCGGCTATCCCGATAACTATTCGGTCACGAATCTGCTGGTCTTTATCTGCAAAGTCGCAATGTTCAGCCAGTTCGTATAATGTTCTTATAAACTCTTCTACAGATTCTGTGGTATCTTGATTCCTTCTATGGAAAATAGCTCTTTCGTGTATGATATTTCTTTTAGGGATGAAATGGGAAGTGAACTTTTGTGAGACAGTTTCATATTTATTTTCATCCCCTTCGGTTTCAAAATCAAATGTTTTGAAAATGTTTTCAGCTTCTGGGCCCATGGCATAAATAAGGCTAGCAACTTGCACTTTTTGATTTTCATTAAACAGTTTTGTAGCAATTCTGTATCTCTCAAATCTTGTCAGCCATTCATTCCACTGCCCTGGCTTTGTGAAATTGAAAGAGTCAGGAGGATTGAATTTTGCCATTGTAGTCTAATGATGAGAGTGGAACAGGCCAGTTCAATTTTATGCACAGAAATACCAGAGCCTTTGTTTTTTTTTTTGACGTAGTGTTCATATACTGCAGTAGTATTCACTTCCTGGTTGAACTGCACATGTACTGTACTCCACTTGTGTGTGTGTGTGTGTATTCCCTTCAGTCCCAAGGCCTGTGTGAGGTTACAGCTATGTTCTGACAACTAGCAGTTTTTAATATGTTTCACTCACTACAGGTAACTTTGTCTTCTGACACCATGTCAGGCTATGGGATTTTTATGCAAACACTACGATACAAAACAGGTGTTATCTCAAGTACGACAACTGTTTATTTTTTTTATCCATTCTCCAGTACATCGATACATTTTTATATCCCGACAGTAAGAAGAGTAGTTTTAAAGAAGATATAAGGCAAAACAGAAAATCTGCTATTTTGTGACCACAGTTTGACCCAGAAGAGGGGTCAGGCGGTAAACATGACTGGCTATATAGACTCTCCATATATGGAATCTATTCTAAAGCTGTAAAAACAATAACAAAGGAGATATAAGGCCAAAAGAAAAAATCTAATTTTTTATGAGCCCAGTTTGACCCATAATGTGGGGTGGGGCGGGGGGTCAGAGGGACAAGGAGTAAATCTGACTGGCTATGTAGACTGTCTGTATATGCTTTGCTATTCCCTCTAAACACATTCTAAAGCTGTAAGAGCAATAATAATGAAATAAAAGGACCAAATCTGCTATTTTTATGACCCCAGATTGACCCATAAGGGGGGTCAGGGGGTAAATCTGACGGGCTAAATAGACTCTCCTCATATAGTTTGCCAATACCTCTTAATACACTCTAAAGCTTTAAAAGCAAAAATAAAGAAGGTAAAAAGCAAAAACACAAAATCGGCTATTTTATTACCCCAGTTTGATCCATCAAAGGGGGTTGGGGGGTGGGGGTGGGGGTGGGGGTGGGCTAAATCTGCCTAGATAAAATAACTCTACACATATGGTTTCCAAATACCTCTTTAATACATTCTATAGCTCTAAAAGAAATAATAAAGGAGATTTAAGGCCAAATGTCAAAATGGGCTATTTTATGATCCCCATTTGACTTGCTTTCTAGACTCTCCACATATGGTTTCCTACTACCTCCCAATACATTTTATGGCTTTAAATGCAATGCTTAAGAACATAATAGGGGGTTCACATGAATTTGAAGCTTGCTGGTTGCTAGCTGTGATAAAATCGCTAATAAATCGGTCAATTTCTTCGGATCACTTCCAAAATCTAATCAGCTCGCGTTTTTGATAGTATAAACATGTGAACGAAATTACAAGTTTCTGCGGTCAGTAGATTTTGCTGAGTGGCGATGATGGGCGGGTGTACCCGAAAAACTATTTTTTTGATCATGTGACCTTGATAAATATCAAGGGTCGAATTTAAGAATGTGGAAAAATTTTCCCACACCTAAGGTATATAACTGCCAAATATGGTTTAACTTAGAAAGCTTTCAGTTATAAGGGAGATATTCAAGGGACCATAATGCGGTGGCAGCAGTGGCAGTGAGGAAACTGAAGCAAAAACAAATAAGTGCCCTTTCAGGGATGCTTAATAATTAGTGAGATAAAACACATTTTTTGGTAAGAAAACCCTGTTTGACCTTGATAGAGGTCAACGGGTGATACAAACAAAGTGGCTCATTTTCACCTCTGAGCCTGAAATTGAAAGTCAGTATCAGAAAAATAGTCTTCTTTTCATCCATACCAACAGTGTATGAAGCTCAAACTCATATACATTTTAAGTTTTATTTCAACATCAGAAAGAAAATCTCTTCCTGTTTCCAATGAAGAACTATAATTTGTAGAAAAGTAATATTTTATTGTCAACACAAAGTGGCAAAAGATACACTTGTAAAGTATATACAAGAACAAATTAGTACTCAAGAACAATCAATGCAAAAATCTGTACTTTCTTGACATTTCTAAATGCTCTTAAAAAAGGAAGAAAACATTATAATACACCACTTTTACATCTACCACTAGCCTTTGATAACATGTCTTACCAATTTGTCAATCTCTTTCTAGAATTGCTCCAAGTCTTTGTATCTGCATCCATCAGTAACCTGAACAGTTAAATTTAAACTGGAAACTTACAGGCGTTCATTATACCACATGGATTCAGGAGTAAGGGGGGGGGGGATAGTCTCTGAAAAAAAAATGGGCTGTTTCTTCAAAGGTCATACAGTACCCATATATTACACAAAAGATAAAAGGACTAAGTGAAAGTCTAATCTCCTTAAAATTACTATCTTTCTTCTACTGTCACAACTTTGTAAGTTTGAAAATATTTGATCTAATAATTAGGACTGTGTAACCTTGATGTAATTAGGCAGAAAAATTGCTGTGGTACAGAAAAATAATTTCTTTCAAATTAAGAAACACAATATGTTAAATTAATTCTGAATTTACTACTTTACACCAGGGATGATAAAACTCTGAATTCAAATGATGACATGTTGACATCATCTTGGGGGATGTTCAGGGGAGAGGCTCTGTCATAATGTGAATTTAAAATGTTTGCACTTATGTAAATCCTGTTGATTACTAAACTGAACATATGTAAAGTGGGTTTACAATTCAAAACAAGGTATGTTAAGACTAGTTCTTATAATTATAACATTTTTTGGTTAGCCTGGCAACTTTATAAAGTCAAATGTGTCAAATGAAAAAAAACTTTAAGAGCTTATAAAAATTCGAAAATCCAAAAACCATTTCATTACCTATCACTGTGTGATTCTATGTATAATATCACAAGGCAACTGCAAATACTTTCCAAAAACTAAAAGGTTCAATGAAATTTCTTGAGCTCTTGTAAAAGATTCTATTAATTGACTCTTTAGTTTATATCTTCACTGAAGAACACACCCAGATTCCAAATTACTATTTTAAGAATATTACCAAAATATCAACATCTAACTTTCTCTGTTGAAAAAAAACCCAATGAAAACATATGTCTGTAGTTTTGTTATGCATTGCTATAGAACAATTAGTGAAGTTTTATTCCTCTCTCAAGGTTTACAAATTAAAAGATATAACTGGTTTTGAGAAACACAAGAATATATTTATATATATTGAAATGCAATATTCTGGACACTACTATGTACACTCTATAGCTGTTCCCAATCAAACAATTTTAAAAATGTTAGACCTTATCATTTCAACAGGAACGAAAGTTCAAGCCTGTTCAAAGTATTAACTTCATATCTCTGGTAAAATTACAATGTGAGAGGCTATGCAATCACTTTAAAAAATTGGAAATATATATTATTTACACAAACTACTTTTGGAAGTTTAAGAAACAGCAAATACTTGATTTAAACACGAGTACAGGCCAATATATTGTCAAGTAAGTACTGAAGTTTGAATCTCAAAATGACAACTAAGGAATGTGTCAATTGAAATCTACATCTAAGAGTCTAGTTAGAAGATGGCTATCACATTCTGATAAAACTAGGTACTTCATTTTTCTGTCTTTTATCTTTCAGTGAAAAGTGAATATTTTTACATTTACATTACTGGTCTTGGTCTATACTCAACTGCCAATTTTATTCATAGAATTGCTCATAGTCTCAGGTCTTTTAACAGGGAATGCAGATATCCTACTAAATCTATTCCAAGAAACAATGCAGCAATCCTAAATGAAATTCTAACAGTAAGATAAACAATGACACAACCTGTCAGTACTGACTTTACAAATCTCAAACTTTAGAAATCACTGTTTTTATATTTCTATTCTTATAATTTTATCAATCCCTAACACTGTAAGATGTACGTGAATATGAGGCTCATGACTTTTTATGGTGGAGGAAACCATTATGACAGCAGTGTGAACCATCTGGCTCCAAATGGATAATGAAATATGGCAGAATGAATGAAATTTAACAATTCAGAATGAGTGGTGCTATTTATATAGCAACATCCTGTAAAAGAGGTCATCTAAGACACAGGATTCACTGAGTAAAAAAACGAAATAAAATTAAATAAACTCATTCTTGCCCTCAACTGACCTCATCTTCAGCCACCCCAAACTCCTGGACAATTACATACTCATTCGCTTCTTCAGTGACAAATTCACTACTAGAGTCCTCATTTACATATTCGTTGGGATTCTCAGTTACATATTCATGAGGGTCTTCATTAACATATTCATTGACTTCTTCCCCTACATATTCAATGGGAACCTGTTCCCCTCCTACTATGTCTTCCTCTGTGGGTTGCTCTAGTTTGATGTTCATTTCAGAAGTTAGAGGTACTTCCACCTGTTCCGGATCTTCTTCTTCTAAATCGACATCTTTCTCTAGTTTGATACGTTTTAGAGAGGGCTCATAGTCCACTGAAAAAAAGAAAGAAACGAGTATTACATTAAAATCTCTGTTATCTGATAGACTGATAGTATCCAAATATTCATTTTATGAACTCCCTTACACTCTACCTAATTTGTATTTTCCTACAAAATAAACTAACACTGCTGCCTTAAAAACCTTCCACAACAAAAAGCTAATTTTCATTTCAGACATAAAATATACTACATAAAATTCAAAATAATACACTGGGTCATATACATTTGGTCATATACAGTAGATGACATTTCTTTAATACATGAGTGGTGCTTGATAAACAAATGACCAAATAAAGAATACTGAATTATTAATACACTCTTAGGAATTTATGGAGAGCCAACACTTCTTGCAGTTTGATTGGATTCGTAGAAATACAGAAAACTAGTACATTGGGCAGAGTCTTACAAGGATAACTTATGACATTTGCAATGAAAACTTTGAATATTGTGCAGAACCAATGCATATTTGTAGCCAATGGAAAGTTAAAGCGCCATAGTTATCAAGAAATTTACCTAGTACCCATGCTAGGAGCAACAATAAGTGCTATAACTTTGGTTACTCTCATTTGACCTCAAATGGGCTTCCAATGTCAAATATGACAATATCAAACAAATCCTGGCCCATGAATTCCTATCGGAATGTTTAAAATCCCAAACCTTGAAGACTATTAACAATATGCAAGATATAGGCATTTTAAAACTGACTTGACTAGATTACATTCTGTAAATTTGGCACTCTACAGATAAACTTTAATGATCTATGTCTACATGCATAGAAAACCAGTCAGTTTGTCAGAAAAAATAGCCAGCCTCGGCAGGGAAGAACCCCAGCCCGCAGGTACAGCTAAATGACCAACAACATTGAGATTTGGGAAAATCTTGGGAACAACTTCTGTTGTAATAAGTATAGAGAACCCACAAGATGTTCTACAAAAGATTCACAGGCCATGATTTCTTACAAGTAGTTTTCATATTTTGAAGCCAAAGAAACAATTATAAGAGAGATATAAGGCCTTTTTGATATGATGACCCTCCTATTTGGCATTAAAGATGTGATATGGTGGCCATTTTGTTTCCAAAACAAGGACACAATTACTCTTGGGCAAGCTTTCCTTTCCATTTTCTGATGAAGCTAGCTGCAATATTTTAGGTTACAGAAAACCAAACACCTCTTGCCTTGGAGTCCCCAAAGTGAGCGCCCCAGCCTTCGTTTGAGGCGTCTGTAAACACTTGCAGAGCGTGTTGCAAGGGGTGCAACGGCTGGCCCCGAAATACATTGCTCTCTGTCAACCACCAATCTAGGTGAGGATGAAGAGAATGGGGCAAGGGAATGACGTTTTCCAGAACCTCCGGAACATGCCAGTGTCACTTCAAGTGCCACTGGATGGGCCTCATGTGAAGGTGGTCTGACCAAACTTGTTTTTCCGTCGCTGTGAGGAGACCTATCAGAGACAAGAACTGTCTGACTGTGCAATAGTTCTGGTCCTTGATGAATTTTAACTTCTGCTTCAGGGTAGACCACCAGTCCTGAGTGGGCAAGACCCGACCGATCAACGGGTCGAACCGGTAACTGACGATATTGAAAACCTGTTGAGAAGTCAGTTCCGATTTCTTCATGTTTACTACCCAACCCAAGTCTTGGCAAAGGGCCAAGAGGGTCTGGGTATGTTGTAGGCAAGTTGCCTGGCACGGGCCTGATATCCCTTGCTTGAGCCATCAGCTTGACCTCCTTGACCACTTTGGTAAATTCCAACGGGGCCGTTGCCAAACCAAAGGGAAGGGATGTGAACTGGTAATTGACCTTGTTCATGTGAAACCTTAGGAATTTTCATGACCTCTGGGCTATAGGAATGTGGCAGTACGCATCGCTGAAGTCCAACGACGTGACCCATTCCCCTTTTTGAAGAGACAACCGGATGGTCTCTGGGGTCTCCATTTTGAAGGTGCTTGTAGCCAGGAAAAGATTGAGCTCGCTCAGATCCAAGATTGGACGCCATTTTCTGTTTTGGGCTTTGGAACCAGAAAAAGACGGTTGTAAAAAGCCAGGGATGACCTGACAACCACCTTTTCTACGGCTTGTTTTTGTATTAGAGAGGCTAGAGCTTCCAAGAGGGCTTTGTTCTTCGGGGGACTTGCATATTTGCTCACAATCAAGGGAAAGCGGCTGAGTAGTGGCCTTTCCCTAAAAGGAAGATTGTAACCGTCTCTCAAAACTGAAACTACTCTGGGATTTGAGCCCAACCTTTGCCAAACTTGCCAGAAGCTCTGAAGCCTTCCCCCAACACTGATCTCTGTGGCAACATGTGGGACATTTGGAACAGATGGGGCAGAAAAAGAGACAAGAGACACTTTTGACAATTTTTATTTTGCTCAGTGACAGATCGGGACCTAAGCCTTTCCTTTGTGGCTGCCCGTGTAAAGTTACAGAATGAGCATGACCAAAAACATTTTGATAAAATACAGCCTTTTTGAACATTGAGTCGCTTAACCTCTGTGCTGGTCTTTGTTTCACTACTAAAAAATTTATTGTCTGGTCCCACTGACTTAACTTGTTATCCAACCTGCTCAATGGAGGATTCAACTGGGTTGGAACTGAACAATAATTGTCATTAAAAGACTTGTTTCCTCTGGCCTTAGAAAAACGAGGGTTGGACCCCCTGCGACGACCCCTGTTCCTGTTCCTTGAAAACTGACGCCAAGGCTGCTGCCCTTGATCAGAGTGGTCGGAACTTTGGTGAGATTCTCTCTTTTCATACAGCTTGAATCTATAATTTCCCCTCCAACTGGAGCACTGCGAGGCGCCCGGACCGGGCCCTGGAGCAGCTCCAGCAAACTGATACTTGGTGATATCTTGCTCGGCTGTAGCCAAGACAGAGTCAGGGAAAAGGCCATGTCCAAACATGGGGGCGTTCCTCAGCATATTCCAGGTGTCAGGCTTAATGCTTGACATGTTCCAGATAAGAGTCACGTCTTAACAATATCAGGTTGGCCAAGTTAACCAACAAGCTGTCTGCCAGATGTAATTGTTGTAACGCAGTACCCATTGCTACTGACACGTTTTGGTGGAAAGCCACATAGTCTTTAATGTCTCTAAGTGCTTCCGTAACCTCCTTTCGAGCCTTGCCTATGGTTATCTTGGAGCCTAGGAAACCAACATTGGTAGCAATTCTCTCCTGTAGCTTGGATGAGCACCTGTTGAATCCGGCCGCACTATTAACTACATAGCTACCCTCTCTGGCACACCGTTCCCATCTTCGTAAATAATCCTGTGCGATTGGCCTAGATGTAGGACCTGAAGGAGGATAAGAGGAAGCCTTTAAAATCCTAGGGAACTGAGAGTTCAATTTAGCTTCAGTGTCACTCCAGCTGAACAAATTTTTGCCAGGTCGATGCGGGCCGTCTGGTTTAAGGGTATGCATCTGATACCACCGGCTTTGACTTTTCGGAATCTTGATGAACTGGTCTCACTTTTAACTTATAAAAATTTAATTTACTTATTAAATTTGCAATTTTATTGCGTTAATACATCCTATCCAATGGACAATTTGCTGAATAACTACCGCTTGGTCGGCGGGTAAGTTACTAGGGACTTATGTGAACTCACAAGTAATAGCAAATTTTAACCTACGGTCTAGGCTGACTTCGTCAGGAGACCTATAGGCCCAGGCCTGGGTTGACCTTAAGGTCAGGAAACCCTGTAAGGCCATGATCGGCTGCCAGCAGCCGGTTACCCGGGGCTCTACCGCCGTCACCCCCCCCTTTTTTGCAGACCTGCTCTGAGGTAGGGGAAGAGAGGGATGAGTTCAGTCCCAGAATGCAAGTAAACCTCCCGAAGGAAGCACGCCACACCTAATTCATATGTACATGAAGAACTTTTTATACATATAATATTATACAAATCTCAATCTAAGGGCCACTTGTAGCCACTGCCAAGCCCAATTGGTAAAGCTCTGAATCAGCCCAAGCCCCGCCCTTCAGATAGAACTGTGTGAAGGTATTATGTGACTTCAGTGGCAGGCTGACAAGATTGGATCTAAGGAGACTCCCAACTGGAAGGCCTTAGAAGCAGCAAAGGCCCTGACATCATGGGCTTTAACCTGATGTAAAGTGTGGGCCTCCTGGTCAGAGAGCTCATAACATGGGATCATAGTCTGCTTGATCGTGGCAGGTGAGATGTCTTCGTCGAAACCTTTCTTAAAGGAGACAAAAACCACCTCCTTATTCTGCCTGAGGTCTGAGGTCCTGTCCAAATAGTAGCGCAATGCTCTGACCAGACAGAGGGACCTGTCAGACTTGAGGGATCTATCCAGAGTTGGGGCCAGGGCTGTTATAACCCCTGGGGCCACACTGTCTGGACCCTCTTGGGCCAGCTGATTCTTGGAGAGAAAGCTGGGTGATGGGTACAGGGACACCTTTGACCAGTCGGATTGGTGTCTAATATTTCTGTTTTGCCAAGCATGTATCTCACTTCTACGCTTGCCCGACCCCAGGGCCAAGAGGAAAACTGTCTTGAGGTCAAATACTTCAAGGAGGCCTTTAATTGGTTCAAAATGAACCTTGTCAGCTGGTCCAAAAACCAGGAAGAGGTCGAAACTATCCAGGAGACGAGTGAGATTTTCATCCTTACTGACATTGATGGGCAAGTTTCCCAGACTATCAGCAATGGATGACCTATAACCATCAATGGTGCTGGGCTGCAACTTCCTGTCCTGAAACAGGTACATAAGGAAGTCAGCAACTGACTGTACAGGGGGTGCCCCGAAGTCCACCTGATGAATGATACATCACTTGTAAAAAATGGCCCACTTGCCTCATAGACTGATCTGATTGATCCACTTTGAGGAGCCTCAATTCTTGCTGCCCCTGCCTCAGACAAGTCCTGCTCCTCGATTGCTGTGGCTCTAGGAGCCCTGCATGGATATTAAGATTTGTCAGATTTCTGTGAGGGATCTGATTGAATGGCTGTCAACAGGTTGGGCAGATTGGGCAGGCTCAGTGGGATTTGGCTGGACATGGCCACTAGATCCCAAAGCCAAGGCATGTTGGGCCACCCCGGAGCAATCAGAATGATTCTCTTGCATGGGGAGTCCTGCAACCCCTCCACCACTTTGCCCAATATGGTTGATGGTGGGAAGGTGTATGCTTCCAGATCCTACCATGGCCGACTGAGCACATCCACTGCTGTGGCCAGGGGATCCGGTACTGGTGACACAAACAGAGGCAACTTGTTGAACCTCATGGCAAATAAGTCTATTTTGGGCCGGTGCCACCTGCTGCATATTGAGTGGAAGACCTCTGGAAGGAGAAACCACTCTGGATGGTCTGGCCTAGCCTGGATAGCTAGTCTGCTACCACGTTCAGCCGGCCTGGAATGTGTCGGGCTTAGAGTCACTTGTTTCCTGGTACACCAGGTCAAGATTCTCAATAGTAGGGCACAAGTGGGCCCGACCCCATGCCTCCTTCCTTGTTTATGTATGACACTACTGTGGTGTTGTCGGTTGCTACAAGTACTATCTTGTTTGAGCAAAGGTCTTGGAACTCTTTTAAAGCCAGAAAGACTGCTTTAAGTGCTAGATAGTTTATATGCAGCTTGCTTCCCGGAAGGGACCCGGTTCCTCCTGCAGTGTGCTCGTTTAAGTGAGCACCCCACCCTTCTATTGATGCGTCTGTAAATATTTGCAGAGCATGTTTTATTGGGTGTAATGGTTGGTCTGTAAGAACATTGTCTTCCTTCAGCCACCATTGTAAATGGGGGTGCAGGGACCTGGGGACTTGGACCACCTTTTCTAGTGATGCTGGTACCCTCCAGTTGTTTTTGAGATGCCACTGTATGGGTCTCATATGAAGTCGGCCTAGATGAACTTGCTTTTCTGTAGCTGTTAGTAACCTATCAAGGACATGAATTCCCGGACCGGGCAAGCCAGTAGGGATAGCAGTTTTAGCATAGTCTCCTGAAGGTTCTGCCACCGGTCCAAAGTCAGTCGGAACCGGTAGCCTACAAAATCGAAGTCTTGTTTGGGCTCCAGCTGTGATTTCTCTAAGTTCATCAGCCAACCCAGTTGCTGACACATTATTTACTAGTTCCTGTGTATGTTGGAGACAAACCTGGTGGGATCTGGCTCTCACCAACCAGTCGTCTAGGTACTGGTGGATTCTTAAGTCCTTGTATATGGCCATCAGTTTCACCTCCTTTGGGATCACGGTGAACTCCAAGGGTGCTGTGGACAAACCGAATGGCAGGGCCTTGAACTGGTATGCCCGACCTTGGATGTGAAATCTCAGGTATTTCCTGGATTGTTCCTGTATAGGTATATGGAAGTAGGCGTCCTTGAAATCTACTGAGGTAACCCACTCCCCTTGTTGGAGGGAGGTCCTGATGGTCTCCGAAAGGCTTGGTTTGTCCAGACCTAGAATAGGTCTCCAACAGCTGTGTAGTTTTGGAACCAAGAAAGGTCAGCTGAAGAAGCCCAGAGATTTTGAACTGGCTCGACTGCATCTTGTCCATAAGCTGATGGATTTTTGGTGACCTTGTCAAGTTGGTCTTGGGTACAGCCCCCAAGGCTTCCAAGGTTCCCAAAAAGGATTTAGTATAGATCCTACAGGCAGACTGTGGTCCACATTTGGGACATTTGGAAGTCTGACAAACATTTCCGGTCCCTCCGGACACCAGTCCGGTCTGGTGACAATGATCCAAGTTAACAGGCTCTCTATTCTTGTTGTGGTCCGGTCAACTTTTCACATTTTACACTCTTTGCCCCAGACCAGCTGCCTGCAAGGTGCAGCATTCACACAGTAATTGTTATTTGAAAAAAGGCTGACTCCTGGCCAGACATGTTGATTGTAGACTACCTTTCCTCTTGCTGCTGAAAAGACCTATTTTTCCAGTCAAGTCCAGAACCGATTACAGGGTGGTAAGAGGTGTGATAAGGCAAGGTTGCCTGGTAGTAGCTTTGGAAATTGCCATATCAAGACCACTGATTGGTCTAAGAATTTTCTGTAACCAAAATGACCTTGGGCAACTCTGTCAGGTACCAGGTCTCTGTAACCGGTAATTTCCTGTAACCAGTAATTCTCTGTAACCGGCAAAACTGGTAGGCTGGAGTCACCCATGAATTGACGGCTACTGGTCTATATTTAGCTAGTCGGTTGATTGTTTATTTGGGGTTTTACGTCGCTTTCAACACTGTACAGGTCATATCATGACGGGTAGTTGGAAGGGCAGAGGAAACCAGTACATAGAGTTCGCTAGGGTTGTGTACTGTAAACTGCCGACCAACGGCAAGCAACTACCAGCTTTCCCACTTACGGCCATGACGGGGATCGATCCCCGGCCGCAGAGGTGGGAGGCGAGAGTGTTACCACTCTGCCACCGTGGCCCCAGCTAGTCGGTTGAAGTAATTCTTGTAAATGCTTCCACATCTACCTGAAGAGTTGAATGGACTAGGTGGGTAGACTCTGTAACCGGTTTTGATGAAGCAAGGTTGTATAGCCGGTACCTTGTCGGCAGGCTCTGTAACCAGTGGTTGAGGTGATCACTCTGCAACCAGTTTTGGTGAAAATAAGGCTGTATAGCCGGTAAACTGGTCTGTGATTTGAAGACTCTGTAACCAGTCAGTTGAAGCCATATTTGTAGATACTTGCTGTCTACCCATCCCAGAATCAACACAGAGTTGAATGGGCTGGGTCGGATGACTCTGTAACCAGTTGGGGGGGGGGGGGGGGGGGGGGGTCTGTAACCAGTTGGGGTCGGATAAGCTGTACCAAGGCTGTGTAGCCGGTACCTGGTCGGTACACTCTGTAACTAGTTGCTGAAGCAACTGTACAAAGCTGTGTAGCCGGTACTTTTTTGTTGAAAACTCAGCTTACTGAATGGAACTAGGTAGGGAGACTTGAAGTTGGTACAAGGCTGTGTATACTCTGTAACCAGTTGTTGAAAACAATTTAACAACCATCTTTTGTGTTGAATCCAGCTTACTGTAGAATTCCTTCATTGATTTAAAGTATTTCTTTTGAAAACGCACGTCTATTTGTAGATTTGACAGTTGCTGGGAAAGCCCTTGAGCTATTTTTAGAAGCAATTTTTATTCGGCTTTTCATGTGACCAGTTTGCTCTTCGGAAAGACACGCGATTGGCTGATTGGAGCTCGTCAGTTGTCGCGTTCTTTTGTGATACTTAAACATGCAAATGCGCAGTATTATGCTCATCCACAAATCCCACTACCGACAATGAAGGCCGGTCCATGAGAGAGGGACTGGTATCACAGTAGACGTAAGTTGTGAAGAACGCAGTTCCGACCTTTCTGGTCGGTGAAAACACGTGACCAGCTTCGTGTTTTGGTCGGAAGGACACGCAATTGGCTAACTGGAGATGGCGTCAGTATTCGCGTTCTTCGTGTGATGCTTTACCGGCAACTTTACAGTCCACAAAACCCCACTACCGACAACAAGGCCGGGTCTGCAAAGCAGGGACTGTAATCACAGTAGACGTGAGTTCTGAAGAACGCATTTCTGACCTGCCTGGTCGGTGACAACACGTGACCAGCTTCGTGATTAGGTAGGAAGGACATGCGATTGGCTGACTGGATATGACGTCAGAGGTCGCGTTCTTTTGATCTGGCCGGTCGGCTGATGCTTTAAAAGCAGAGAAGCCAGGACCAGTGCGCTCTGAAGATGAAAGTCCTGGTCGATGCCGGTCTGAAGTCGGTTGCTCAGCCGGCTGTGCACTCAAACCAGTGTCCTGGCCATCCACTGCCCTTATTACCAACACAAGTGCCGGGTCCACAAGGGTGGGACTGAGAGTGACTAAAGATGAAGTTCCTTCTATGAAAATACTAGGTGAGGTCGGCTGAATATGAGCTTGCCGGTCGACTAATGCTTTACAGCAAAGATGTCTGGACCAGTGCGCTCTGAAGAAATCTGAAGAATTCATCTCTTGCTTCTGATGAAAAAACACTAAATACTCGAGCTGGCTGGTGTGACTGATGCTTTACAGCAGAGAAGTCTGTACCAGTGCACTCTGATGAAGAATGCACCTTTCATGTGGGGAATTCCTTCTATTTACAGTGTTCAAAACTATGTAGACTGAAGTTTTCCGTGATTTCTAATTGTAGTACTAGAAAAGACGTTTCTATGGTGACTGTACTAGCTGGAAGGGTACAGAAGGTACATTCAAACAAACACACGGATAAAAATACCTGTAAGTATATATATATATGGGAGGAAACTAGCAAAATGGCTGCCTTCATATTTCTCGTCGATCAATACCCTATCATCAACACTAAATTGAGTCTACTAGGGAGCATTTCCAGCATATTTCTAAATGTATATCCGTGCTTAATCAGTAGATAACACTTCTACACTGAAACTATCCACATAGAAGATGGAAAATCCGTCATAATGCACACTTTTCCTTAAATTATCTGGAGATGTTGAAAACACGTCTGCACAGTACACGTGCCAAACGAAAAAGATGCTATGACGTCATGTTGTCTTGACAGGAAGTAAATACCATGCGCCACCTGGGGAATGCACAGTACTGGGACCGGCCAGCCGGTGGAAACACAGGATGTCTTTTTCTGGCGTTTGGCGGGCCGGTCTGCGCCGACCGGTTTAGCAAATTGTCCATTGGATAGGATGTATTAACGCAATAAAATAACAATATTGTTCTCTTAAATCTCCAGCATTTTCTTTCACACGCACCAAACAAAAAGAGGAAGAGCGCATGCGCGAGCATACCGGCAGGGAGGCTACACAGCCACTTGGCGAGTGAACAAGACACTACCGGTCCTGGCCAGAGCCCAGCTCAGGACGTTTTTTTTCTAACGTATGGCGAGACCGGCAGGGCACCGGACAAATGCATCTGTCCACTAGGTAAGATGTATTAACGCAATAAAAAAGTGGTATAATTGTTTGTGAAAATCAAAACTGGTTTTCTGTGTCCTCCAACTGATCAAAGTTGGTTCAAAGTGAGATTTACTTCCCATTAAATGGCCAGGCTCATATTGGGACAGGTGGGCCTTGTCACTTGTGGGAGTCCAACTCACATAGAAGTGAGAGCCTATGATTTGATGCCAAAACTGCTAACCCACTAGGCCATTGTGCACCTCTGGCCTTCAACCAAGCAATAACCAAACAACATCTGGTAATTTGTCAACTTATTATCTGTTTGGTCAAAACAAAGATGTTTAAATATATGAGCCATAAACTCAAATCCAGAAATGACACTGTGAGATATTTAAAGTTTGTAAACTCCATTTTACTCCAAATCAATAAATTTGATAAAAAATCTAATTAAATTTAAAGGTTGTCTAGCTTCTTTTGATGATAGTATAAACTATTGTACAGGGTAAAATGTTTTAACAAGAATGGTTTCTTAAGAATGCATTGGCATTTTTCGCGTATTTTTGCTACAAACACGCACAAAGCAGAAAACTGGTGTTCTATTACAACAACAGAAGCCAATATACTACAAGTCTGTGATTTTTAACTTATTAGTTTCACTTTTCAAAAATGAAAACCACCAGATGTTGCTTCTATATAATATTTTCTTAATCTAAAAATTTCTTATATAATAACATTAAATGAAAAATACCCACCACCAATTATTTTAAAAAAAAACCTCAACAATTCCGATACTTAAAATGGAATACACTACCCAGCCATCAAATCTCAAGGACAACTGCCACAAAATCTATTCAAATATATGGTACTTTGTATGCTACTAAAACATAATATAATAATAGGAATATAAGGTGAGCTCTAACACTTGTGAATTATGTTAGGCTAAGTGTTTCTCCACTCTGAAAACCTGAAGATGATGGTTTCAATGCCAGTATGTACTGCCATCATCCCGTCATCTTAACTAGCTGTCACGATACGACTAAATCTGTGTTTCACTGGAATAAAAATGATGTTTTGGTTTTAAAATCTTCAGCAGACATCTGGCTGTAAATGAAACCATTAATAACTTCAATATTAAACCCGTCCACAGTAATTCCTATGCAAGTGTATAAATTTTGTTTATCTCAGAACACTGCCACAGGGAAACAATGCATCCTCGTGATCTTATTTGTAGTTTTTTTAACTCGAATTATCAATTCTGAGAACTACCGTATTTTTCCAAAATATGGCCCGGGCGTTAATTATTTTCAAATGGTATCAGACCAGGCGTTAAATTGAACCAGGCGTTCTTTTGAAGTATAAAAACAGTGTCATAAATTGTAAACAGTGTGCTTGGTACCCAGGCGTTAATTTCAACCAGGCGTTTATTTGAACCTGGGCGTTATTTTGGAAATTTACGGTATGTACTAGAAAAGCAGTGCCATTCATGTAGTTATTAGCTCATGTAAACTGCATATTTGCCTTGTCTCGACACTTCAGGATCTTAAATTCCAGGATTACTTCAGTATCACTTGCCCTGTTAACTCACCTCACTTACTTGTATACAGGCTGATACTTTCTCAGGTGATTCATTAGGGATCAATATAATACTTTGAATTAAATTTTTCCAAGATCATTTCTTTTCTGGAATTCAATGTTGATATTAGAACAATCAACTTCAAAATTGTTTACAATTAAGTCCCAAACAGCACTTTTGATAATAATATAATTTAAAACCATACTTTTGAAAAATTTATTTTTTGAACTTTGATTTAAAATTATGTGATTTTTAAAAACAATTTTTGGATTAAAGAAAAGTTTTCAGAAGTTGAATAGGGGCTGCGAACGTATACTACTCGATTACTCGGAGCGTATTGTATTATCGCCAACGAAATGAAACATCTGTGTAAAATATGCTACATTTCTGCATTTCCGCCACATAATATGAATTAAAGTTGTGGTTTTGCCTTAAAAACGTATAATTTATTCCATATTTTATAATACCTGGTTAAATAGAATTGCTTTTCTTCAAAAGTTTTGTTACCACTTGTTTACAGAAGACTTCTAATGGTAGATACTAAATCTTGCGATTACTCGAGTGTGGGCACTCGAGGATGTTTTTGAGCACCCATCCCAGCCCTAAATATGATAGTAAATATCAACCGAGAACCTTTTCGGTATAAAATGTCATGTTAATATTCATTGGTATGAAACGCCAATGTGAGTTTGATGTAATATTACTGAAAGTGCATTTCAGCCTCCAGAGAGTGATTTGTCTTTACTTTTCAAGAACAGGTACATTTCAAGATGGTCAGTAAAGAAAAATCCTTAGAGTTAGGTTAAAAAGTCAGGTTAAAATGAATCACCTGTGTCAATCTCTGAGGTAACTGCTGTGACAATATCCTGACTGATAGAAGAGCTGATTCCATCGGATGACACAATTACAACCCCCTAAACAGACACACATAGAATTGTTAAGAAAAACAACTGTAATGGACAGAAGTTCAATGAATAAATGTCTTTTTATATTAATCACCAGAAAAAAATATGACTTCTTACAAATATGATGTTATTGGTGAAACTTTGGGTGAAATATTTCTAAATTTGAATAATGATACTAAAGGCATCCATTTTAATAATTAAATCATCATCTCCAGCAACTTCCTAGGAAGAATATTTAGAGTATTGTTACATTTTTTTTTTTTTTTTATAATTTCAACAATATTCATATACTGGAAACTTTTTCTCGGAATATATCTGGAAACGATTTTTTGGGGGAAATGTTATTCATTTTATAGCCCAGCTTGTTTTAAATTTATATATGGACATTTTTTGTCTCATACTGCACCTGTTTTAATAACTGAGAGAGTAACAGTGATAAGAGAATGTGTTTTACAGCACGACTAATTTATATCTATCTTTCAATATGCAAAGATAAACTAAAGTACAATATGTAAATTGAAAATGCATTTCAATCCTGCATTACTAAATACCACTGCGTCTTTTGTTAACATGCATTTCTGGCAAAGTATTCAGAAATTTCTGCCTGCTGTCAATTTTCTTTTCTGTGTTTTCAAAAAATTCTCACCAAAAGTACAAGACAGGAGCAGCTACCTGAATCTGCAGCACGAGGAGCTGTGTAGCAACTACTTTAGCCAATACAAATGTTTATGTAACAGATAAGAGTTTCTGGGTCAGGTCTCATTTGAAATTGAGAAATCGTTGTGAAATAAGGCTTTAATCTGTTAAAACAAATCAAGATGACACATTTTATCGGTTTGTGTGAATGTGTTTGAATGATCTGGATTTGATTATTAATCCTAGTAACTTTGGTAAAATTTCCTAAAATCAACGCTTTTCTTTCCTAAAGCCAAGTTTTTTTACTGGCAAAAGTGAAACTGGAGATGACAGTTATGTCAGTGGATTTTTTAAAAGTAAGTTAGGGTGACCTTATGTTTTGAATTGTTAAGTAGTAAGATTCACAAACCTGATCATTTGAGATTCCTGTTTTGTCTTTCACAATCTGGTTGAGTGCCAGCTTCCCAGCTTCTGTTAATTTAAGGTTTAATGTTAAAATATAAAGTAATGATACTGCTTTTATCACCTTAAAACTTGCTTTTATTTAGAAGTATTTTTAAAAGAAAATCATACAGGAATATTGTTCACTTCTTCATTTTTACATTTTGCATGGCAATTTTTACTGACTTTAACCAACATTTTATATACCTATGATATCACAATTTGGAAAAGACAATCTTGATTTTAAGTTTCTAACAATAATACTATACTTAACCCAAAGTGAAGCAGAAGTTTTATATAAAGAAGAAATTATAATATTTTTTTGTGTTTCCTATTTTGCTAAGTATATTAAGATATCATTATTGATGATGTTGTCACTAATGGTAACCACTGAAATATTACTATGACTACCTGTCAGTGTAAGCTGTTGTCCATTTTCGATAGTGTTGGCCACGATGGTCGAGTTGTCTGCTGAAAGCATAGTAATGCCCTGACTCTCTAGCCACTTGATTGTGTCTGCATCAGATGAACTCACTGCAAGATATAAGCATACAGGAGAAAGGAGAGACCTTTTCAACAGTAAAGTCACACAGGGTAACATGTACATTGTACTAGGTGTTATTATTGCTTTATTCAAAAACTACACTGGCTGCCTATTACATACCACATCTTGTTTAAATATAATCTAATTATTTTCAAGGCCATCAAATTCTCCCAACCAACATACTTATCATGCTTGATCAAAAACAGTAGCCTATCTCGTGGAAATCGGCTATCTCTTTCCTTAGTTTGTCTTAGAAAAGCCATTGGTAGGCGAGGTTTTGCAATGGCTTCCCCCACTGAATGGAACAGACTCCCACAATCAGTCCGATCACTGCACACAATAACAGGTTTCTGAAGTCAGCTAAAAACCTATTTGTTTAGACTAGCATATCCTCCACCAAAGTACATCTCCCCGGTGGGCGCTAATTTGGATCTCGATCTGATACATCCCTAGACTTTCCACTTTTCCCAGGAGCATAAAATACTTATTTATCCAAGAAAACCAGGCAAAAAGGGTACATATGAAGCACCAAAAAGCTCTTTGATATCCATTTCTTTTATCAATGAAATTTTACTTCTAAAAGTTATACCTAGATGGCTTCTAATGCAATAATTACTTCTGCCAAAGCAGTTATGTTTTGGGGTGTGTTTGTTTGCTTGTCTACTCCTTTATGTTCACAATTACACCAAAACTAATAACACATCTTTGCGAAAATATTTTATGTGAATATATCGTTTAATGTTTTTTTCCCTAACCAAAGGAAGAACTGATTTCAGGAAGGATCTGAATAATACTCTGGATACAAATAATGCCGAATTTTTAGAACCATCACCAATGAGTATTGTGGTGAATTGACAGTATGGGGATACTGCCTTGGTAGGAGACTGTACTTAAGGAGTACTTTCTAGCTCCTACTGTCTTAACATTTCAGCTCACCTCGTTTTGAGTCTGCCAGGGCACCGCTGATGAATGCAACGGGTGTGGTTACCTCCTCTCCAGTCAGTGCCACAGATTCTGTGGCTGCTATTGTTTCCGCCTCGGCTTCCCCAACCTCCGTGACTTCACCCACATAGGGGTGGTCCTCACCCGATGTGCTCACTTCCACCACATTTTGCTGCAGATGTGCAGATTAAGCAACATGAAATGATCCACAATGTGTGAAATTCAACCGAGTGGACACCACTTAAACCATGTAGAGTAAACCTATTATCCAACCTTCTATCAACCAAATTTTCTATTTTATGAACTCATTTTCACTTTCTAAAATTTTCTATGGGCCTGTTGTTTATAGCGAATACTTCTACATAATGAACCTTCTATTATTCAACCCAAATATTACTATCCCAGCATAATCAGATAACAGAGTTTGTACTTAAGGAGACATAACTTGTATAAACCTTTGTACTACAGAAGATAAAGAGCTTAAAACACTGGCCAAAAGTTCAAATTTGATAAGAATGTTTCATACTGCTATAGAAAAGATTACAACATCTACTTATAAACTAACCAAGTAATTAATTGTTCAGTACTGTGAAATTGTTAAAAAGAGAACTCAATTTTTGCTTCGTTTTGTGACAATATTACAAACATTTCAAGTGATTGACCTCAAATTATGTCACTTTTACAACAAAATCAGAAAAGGGTACTCACTTAGGAGTTCAAACTACTAGCGAGAGGTAAGTGTGTCCTCACAATACTACCAAGCACCCTCACACATGTTAAATTACTTCACATACCAACCACAGTAACAAGTTGATTTAATATTTATATGTTGTGATACAGTGGCAATACACTCTAAAACAAGACCACTGCTGCGGTGTATACCCCTGCCAGGTACTAAGCAAAAATGGAAGTAGTGCGACCTTGAAGTAGAGTTCCGAGTCCACTTATAAAAGGAAATATAAGACCTTTTTAGTGTGATAACCTCACTTGAACTGAATCAGTGGTCAAAGGTCAAATTTAATAATTTGCAAAACAATTTGCAGGTCATAATTTCCTATAAGTTGTTTTCACATTTCCAAGCCCTAAAACCAATAATAAAGGAGATATAAGGTATTTTTATTATGATGACCACACTTGACCTTGAATCAGGGGTAGAAGGTCAAATTTGATACGTGCAAAATATTTGCAGGCCATGATTTCCTATAAGCTATTCCCACATTCAGAACCCCTTGGACCAATGATAAGGGAGATATTACGCTTTCTTTTTCTAATGTATTGATCCCTATTGGACCTTAAAGATGTGACATGATGGCCATTTTATTTTCAAAATGAGGCCATAAGTATTGTATATATTTTCTGTGCAAATCTGATGAAGCTGGCTGAAATATTTTAAGTTTTAGAACATTTTCATGATTTTCATTTGTTTCCAAAATGAGGCCAAAAGTTTTACAGACATGTTTTCATAGCCTTAAACATTCCGTGCAAATTTGGCAAATATATTTTGATAAATGAAAGAGATATAAAGGTTTTTATAAAAACGTGACAAACAGACGCATGCAAGGCCTTTTATAATCTCCTGACCCTGGCCTTCGGATATAAAAACTTTCAATATATCTCTACAAGCATCCTACCTGTAGTAAATTGGCAATATCACCCCTTCTGTTGCTAATGGCTATATCAAGTGGACTTTTCTCAAACTGAAAAAAAAATATAAGAATATATGAAATAAACTTTATATAACATTTT
This sequence comes from Sabellastarte sp. h YS-2021, assembly GCA_964017235.1. Classification (NCBI taxonomy): domain Eukaryota; kingdom Metazoa; phylum Annelida; class Polychaeta; order Sabellida; family Sabellidae; genus Sabellastarte; species Sabellastarte sp. h YS-2021. Next base: position 74,932,417 of record OZ024929.1, on the reverse strand, counting down.
TGCATTCATTAAATAATAAATTACAAGAGGGTCAGAAATGCCCCAAAAGGCGGGTTGTGCAGGCAGCAATAAGGTTAGCAACTGCTGATATTAAATTTAGAAACGAGGAAAGAAATGTTAGGTCACCTAGTTAAGGTAAATGTGTTAGACGTGCCAAGAAATGTAAAAATTGTAATCTAGGTTACAAAATTGTATCTATGCTATAAACGGACAAACGAACGGACAGAATTACACCAATTTCGAAAGCAACTTAGCTATGATGGTGATATTTCTCCCTGTAAAGTTTGACTTTGATTGGACAAAGCCTTTTTGAGTTAGAATCTGGAAATGTTGATGGACAGACAAACGGACAAACGAACAGACAGAATTACACCAATTTCGAAAGCAACTTAGCTATGATGGTTATCTATCTCCCTGTCAAGTTTGAATTCGATTGGACAAAGCATTTTCGAGTTAGAGTCCGGAAACGGAAATGTTGACGGACAAACAGACAAAAAATGGACAAATGAACAGACGGAATTACACCAATTTCGAAAGGAACCTAGCTATGATGGTGATCTATCTCTTTGTCAAGTTTGAATTCGAATTCGATTGGACAAAGCGTTGTCGAGTTAGAGTCGGGAAACGAAAATGTGGATGGACGTTGGACACATCAACCTAATAGGCGGGTTGGTTACACACAACCCGCCTAATAAAACCTGGAATTAATTAAAAATCTGGCTTTTTATATAAATTATATAAATAAAACAACAACAAAAAAAACAAAAACAAAAAAAAAAAACAACTTTGTTTACTAATTCTTTACACTGAATTTAAATTTATTTTATTACTTCAATTTTATAAACTGTTCCTATAGTGATGTCTTGCCACAGTTTATAGTTCAATTTTCTAATTTCGAACTTTATTATCTGCACAAATTCTTCATCTCCAGTTATTCTACTATAATTTGAAATACACTAAATATTCTACTCCAATTTATAGGAATTATAAAGCATCTAGATTACTTTGCACAGCTCACGTTTTAAATGAATAATTCAATAAATGTTTGTGTAGAGTAAGAAATCTAAAATTCGCCAGGCATCTAAAATTCGCCACCTCTAAAAGCTCAGTTAATTTTACAAAGAAAATGATATTTTGTCTTAAAATTGGTATTTTTCAGTTCAAAAAGCCTTAATTTACTGTATATTCAACAAATCTCACCTCAATTAATGAATTTTATTAGTATTTCAACATGTGGCGAATTTCAGATATGTGGCGAATTTTAGATTTCTTACTCTATTTGTTCATAGGGTAAAACACTTTATTTACCTTATTTTGAGCATTAACTTCTGCCCCATGTTGTAGTAAGTACTGAATGACCTCTGTGTTACCCATTTCAACTGCCCAATGAAGAGGGGTCATTTTTAGCTGCAATAATTTAAAATACAACGTAGCAGTTCTACTCAACAAAATTGCTGTAAAAGTATTACAATCTATAAAAATACTTGAAAGTTTATAAGTTCTCCTGATTTAGAGTCTTTTTTTAAACTGTTTCTTATATTCTCTGTTTTCCCACAATTATATATGCTGACTATCTAGATGCCAGTGGGTGAACTATTAGACGTGTGCTTATTTAATCGTCAGTGTCAGGGTACAATTGCGGTCAGCTACTGACAAGTTCTAACAATCGGTTACTTAGCTTTAATCTCACCTTTCTTCATATATCTCAATATCCACAAATTTTTAAATATATTTTAGGTAGTTTCCTTTAACAAAACAGATTTGTCATGAATTTTGGGTTTGTTTATATCTACTACGGTAACCTTATTTACAGGAAGTGGGTACTTTCAGTATATCCTAAATATCAGAAAAGTAGGTAACACCATTATTCTTACCAGATTGGTACACACTTCATCTTGGAGAGTGTTCAAGAATATACTGACTAACAGTGGAGTAAAAAAGTTGCACATGGCTTGTTTACTGGTTAGAAAAATGGATGAATAATTGACCAAGAAAAGTGAAGGCAATTCCCAGATCCACTAGATGCTGGTTGAAAAGCATGCTCATGGTAACTAAGCAAAATGTGTTTGACAACAAGATAACAGTGCTTCCAACCCTACCCTGGTCATTCACTTACCATATCTTTTGCATCTACATCAGCACCATTTCTGATCAGGAGCTCCACTATGTCAAAATGCCCTTCCTGAGATGCTACATGTAAAGGTGTTCTGTCCACCTTGGTCCTGGCATCTCTGCTGATTCCTGCCCTCAGCAGCACTTCAGAAGTAGCCAGATGACCGTTCATACATGCAAAATGAAGTGGAGATGTGCCCAACTGAGTTAAAATGAGAGGAAAATATACAACACATTTTAGATTAGAGTTTAAATTTGTAGTCAAAAGATGCTGAAATAGTGTCTGCTTTAACACATGTTAAAAGTGCACAACACTAATGATTGATTTTCGGTCATATTTGCAGAAATCAAAAGAAAACAAAAAGCAAACAAAAAAATGTATAATACACATCAAAAAGATAACCTCTCATTAATGGCTAATGTAAATGTATTTCAAAAATTCATTTCCAATTATATCCGGCTTGAGAGGAATAGTCGTGATAAACAAGGTATCTCACAGGCAAAATTAAAATATATGTTGATGCATTTCACATTTCTGAGTCTGAAAGGAAATGCATGTACCAATACCCCCCCCCCCCCCCCCCACACACACACACACACACACACTCTAAACACACACCCCTAAACTTACATTCAACTATAGGGATGGGAGATGAAAAATAATACATTGTATTTCAAGAAATGGAAAGTCTTGACAGTGTACTCAGAAACTTATTTTAGAGGAACAGCTGTCAATGCATTCAACTGGTCTGTTTGCTTAACCTCTGACATTTTTTACACAAAGATTAAGCACTACAGAAGACGGATGTAAATGTACACATTGCCCACCAAGCCTTTGACAAAACTCTCAAATATCATTCAATCTATTATGACTTCCTCTCACACATGTGTAACATCCTGGCTTCTTTCAAACCATGCAATTTGGATTATTTTGACACTGACTGTGGAAATGTTCCTCACTGAAAGTTGAAATTCACACAGGTGTGTGTTTTATGTGGCACTACAGTGGGAATTCCATTGAAACAAGTCTTTTTTTTTCATATTTTTTTATTAAGCCTCAAAGTACATACACTCATTTATGAAATACAATAACTCTACAAAATGAATTTTAGTTTTGAAGTGATACATCTGAAAGTTCCCATTAAAATTACACATACAAAATCATACAATCATATAAAATACTGATACAATTGCTTTCAAGAACAAACTTTAACTTTACAGTTACACAAATTAAAGTTCATTTATAAATTCTGTAACACTTGATAAAGGAATCCAAAAGACTGTGAAAAAGATGTCTCCTTATCGTTTAAGGTGCAAGTCAACTTAATACACTCCAATTTTTCTTTGAGCATATTTATGAAGTCACATAAAAATATCTTTTTTTTATTAATTTTTGAGGAGTTAATTTGGTTAATTTTATTGTAATTGGAATTTTTATAAATAAAAATACTTACATAATCCCAACAAATGCTTACGTGACCTACCGTTCGGTCAAGGACACAGACAATGTGTCTCGCCATGTTTTTTCTACTGAAAGTACACACGTAAACCCCAGGGGGCACCTGCTGGAGGTTATATCTCCACTGTAAGTTGCCATTCTTAAAATGTTGACCCTACCCCTCAGAAGATGGTAGAGGGGAGGAGGGTGGGACTCTCCTTGTTGGGATTATGTAAGTAATTTTATTTATAAAAATTCCAATTACAATAAAATTAACCAATTTTATTGCATAAAAACGTACTTACATAATCCCAACAAATGCTTGAATACAGCCCTGAGGTCCATGGTGGGTAGACTTCTGAGGACTGTCAAGTGCTATAGGAGAGTTCTTGAGGTTATACAGATACAAAAAATGCATAGACACCATATGTTATACTACAAACAACTGTAACATAGTACATATAGTTAAAACTGTAATTATATTATTGTTATTACAAGTACTGATAAAGTGAAAAAGTAGTTGTAATAAAGTAACTGCAAAGTACTCACCCACTTTTGAAAGCAGCATGTTGTACTATACATAGTATGATATTTATGAATCCCGTCACCGTATCTGTACAGATGTGCAGCGGTCAAAGGTCAGCTGTGCCCAGTTGAATAAAACTCCAGCAGTCAGAGTGCAGCTGTCCTTCAAGCCAAGCAGTCATAACATGAAATCTTATCCATAGTCGTGTTCAAAAATCAAAGTCCTACTACATTCCAGTCCAATTCCATATATCCTGAAAAAATAAAGACTGATTAAACTATTAAGTCTCAATTGTTCACTATATGCTGTGCAGACACAATGGGACCTAACTTAAAGATATCATCATTTTCCCAGCAAATATCCTTCAAATAAAAGTTTGTGAAGGCATTATGGGACTTCCAGTAACAGGAGCTCAAGACCTGCTCTAAAGAGATACCTCCTTTAAATGCAAGTGATGCAGCCATAGCTCTAACATCATGAGCTCTAACCTGCGTGACCTGTTGATCAGCCGTATCTGAAGACTGATAGCAAGTTTGAATGGTGTGTTTGATCCACTGGGAAATGGTTATTCTTGTGATATCCTTAGAATAACCCTCCCTAAGGGATACAAAGAGTAGGGCCTTGCCCTTTCTCATGGATTTGGTCTTCTGTAAATAGACCTTGAGGGCCCTAACTGGACAAAGTGACTTGTCCTCCACCAGTGAGCTGTCCAACATGGTAGTAAGGGCTGGTATCACTACTGGTTTAATGGAATCAGGGCCATCCGAAGCCAATTGGTTTTTAGCCAGGAAGGCCGGAGAAGGAGAGACAGTAACTTCTGACCAATTTCTCCTTGAAGAGACAGAAGAGTGAGTCCATGCATGTATCTCACTCCTTCTTTTACCTGAGGCTAAAGCCAACAGGAACACTGTTAGCCACTTCAAAGGAGCCTCTGACAAAGGCTCAAAGGGAGGTTTTGTCAAACCTAAGAGGACCAATGAGAGGTCCCATGTAGGTATGGACCTATTTGGTTTAGGTCCATCCCTGGTGAAGCTGGCAATAAGTCTATTCAGTTCTAGACTTTTTGAAATGAATTCACCCTGTGAACCCAAAGCATCAGCAATTGCTGTTCTGTAACCAGTGATTGTAGCTGGTTTGAGATTTTTGACTGTGAACAGGTAGTTTAAAAATTCTGCTACCTGGGGAACAGCTGTTGAGGTGATGTCCACCTTATTCTCTGTGCACCATTGCCCATAAATGGTCCACCTTGATTGATAGACTTTTCTTGAGGATTCCCTCTGAGGTGCCTTAATTCTTTCTGCCACCTCAGATGAGAATCTTCCAGAATTGGATTCCTGGAATCCAGAAGCCACACATGTAGATTCAGGTACTCCACGTTGTTGTGGAACCTGTTGGAATGTGGCTGTTTCAGAAGTGTCTTCCAGTGAGGGAGCTGTAGGGGTACCCTGGTCGAGAGATCCACCAGATCCCAAAACCATGGCATCCCCGGCCACCCTGGAGCCAGTACTATCATCCTGCATGGGTATGTTATTATTTTTTGAATTACTTGTGGCAGGATGGCTACTGGACAGAAGACATAGCCGTCTAGGCCTTCCCAACAGATATTCAATGCATCTATTTTCCAAGCCTTTTTGTCTGGGACAGGAGATACATAAATTGGAAGTTTGTAATTTAGATGAGTTGCAAATAGATCTACCATTGGTGTGTGCCAAACTTTGCAAATTTGGTTGAATATCTGTTGGTGAAGTGACCACTCCGTCTGTATGACCTTGTCCCTTCGTGATAGAGAGTCTGCTATGACATTTAGGGATCCAGGTACGTGTCTTGCCCTTATCTGGATTCTTCTGGAATTTGTGAATGCAAGAATTCTCCAGATAAGAGCACACATTTCTATGGAATGTGTGCCTCCGTCTTTGTTCAGATAAGATACTACTGTACTGTTGTCTGAACAGATGAGCACGCTTTGACCTTGCAAGTGCTCCTGAAACCCCTTTAGGGCCAGAAGAACAGCTTTCAGCTCCAATACATTGATGTGAAGCTGAGCCTCCTTGTTTGACCAGAGGCCACTGAGGACTATTTCGTTCAAGTGAGCTCCCCAGCCTTTTTGGGAGGCATCTGTGAACACCAAAGTGTTGTGAACATGAGGATGGAGGGGAGAACCTGCCATAAGATTTTGTAGATCCTCCCACCATTTGAGATAATTGAGGAAATTCCTTGTTACTGGAATGTTTTTGTCCAGTGACTGGGGAAACTTCCAGTTTGACCTTAGGTACCACTGAAAAGGTCTCATGTGCAACCTTCCTAGAGGTACTGTTTTTTCTAAGGAAGCTAATGTCCCTATGAGTGACATGAGCTTTCTTGGAGTCAAGACTAATGACTTTCTGATGGAAACAGTCTGAACTTTCAACCGATCGAGTTTCTTTTGGGTTGGAAAAACCAGACCCCTGTGAAGATCGAAGTGATAACCCAGAAAATCTAGATTTTGTGTGGGAACCAATTCCGATTTTTGGAAATTGATGAGCCAGCCTAGTTCTTGGACCAATTTCACTAATTTTTCCGAATCTTTGAGACATTGATCTTTTGTTGGTGACCGAATAAGCCAGTCGTCCAGATATTGATGGATTCTGAGGTTCCTGGCTTGAGCTATGAGTTTTACCTCTTTCACAATGCGAGTAAACTCTAGGGGAGCTGTTGCGACACCAAAAGGGAGAGCCTGAAATTGGAAAACCCCTTTTTTCGTTTGAAATCTCAGATATTTTTGAGATTGTGGGTGAATTGGAACATGAAAATAAGCGTCTGTGAGGTCTATCGAGGTGACCCACTCCCCCTGTCGAATCGACTTCCTGATAGATTCGGCTGTTTCCATTTTGAATGTCGGTACATGTAAATGGTTGTTTAACATACTTAAATCTATCACTGGTCTCCACCTTTTCATGGGTTTGGGTACCAGAAACAGTCTGCTGTAATATCCCAGAGTAGAAGGTTTCCTGACATGAGTTATTGCCTTTTTTGCAAGCATGGCCTGAACTGCTTCGTGTAGAGCGCCATCTTTGTTTTTGTTGTGATATTTGCTCAAAATGAGCTGAATTTTCGATAATTTGGGTAGAATTTTGAAGTCTAGGCGATAACCATGTTGTAGTAAACTTACTACTCTGGGATGTGCTTGATTTTTTGCCCATACCTGCCAAAAATCCTGCAATCTTGTCCCTGGAAAGTCACTTCCTCTTTCCGCCTCTGCCTCCTCGCGATGCGCGCGTAGAGAAGTGGTTATAGGTGTTTGGCTGCGTTCGTTTGTCACGAAACGATCTGTTACCTTCCTGTGAGGGCTTTGGATGTGAAGACCTCCCGAAATCGAAATTCTTCACAGAGTCTCTGTATGACTTGGAATCAGATTCCTTCATTATTGACAATCTTTTGATCATGTTATCCTCAACCTGGGATAAAATATCCGAGTTGAAGACCTCCTGTTGGTCAAAATGGTCTGTACGCAAGCTTGCCAAGTCTTTTGGACCTAATTTTGAGCTGCAGTCCTTCAATAAGCTATCCCTCCTTTGAAGGAGCATATTGCATGCCAGAGTCATGTTTTGTTTGAGGACCGTATCCAGGGCTATCTCCAGAGAGGAGGTAACTGAAGCCTGTAGCTGAGAATATTTTATCATGAGGTCTGCTGACTCCTTGACTGTATCCAGATCTTCAGACCCTCTAATTTCAGTAGCCAACTCCTGGATTCTGTTGTTGAGCTCCTCTATAGCCATTTTAAACCACACTACATGGCCCAAAATTTGAACATTTTCCCTGCAAACTGTCTCTTGAACAATATGTTGTTTGGAAGGTACAGTGATGGAATTTGACAATGATTTCACTCTAGCTATGTTGAAGTAGGAGTCAGGTAGTTTAGGAGCTTTCAAAGGCGTATTTTGTGGAGAGGTAGTGTAGTAGATCATGTCGGGCCTCTCAAAGGCCAAAAACTGTCCCTGGGACAATGATTCAGAGCTGGATTTGTCTTTGACTGAGGTTCCAGAGGCCTTCCTAAACCTGTAGTCCCACATGGACTGAATATCTTGGACAGGAGGTAAAGCCAAATTTTGTTTCCTCACCACCTGCTTGGAGGGTTTCTTGGAAAAAGCAGAAGGGGCCACAAGGCACTCCACTTGTGGTACCTCCAGATCCAGTAGACCTCTGATGGCATTGAGCATCTCAACATAAGAGGGATCTAACTCCTGTGAATGAGAGTCTGCATCCCCTTGAGGAGACTTAGATCTGTGTCTCTTGCTGGCAGGCAAAGAGGAGTCCTCATCAGATAGCTCTCCTTCTGAAGGCTGAGTTCTCGTCTGGGAGACAGGGGCACTCATACCCTGCTCCTGACAGAGAGGAAGACTGTTCTTAGAGGCTGAAGGTTTGTCACTGCGTTTGAACTCTTCAAACTGGGAAGCCAAGGAAGCCAACTGATTATTCATAGCTTTAATCATGTCTTGAAGCGAGGAATCAGGTTTGGAAGTAGAAGGCTGTGAAGATTTTGAAGGTGTTGGTTCATCCAAGAGAGAGTCATCAAACTTCTCAGAACTTTTGGACTTGGAAGCTTTTCTTTTGTGTGGAATTTTTAAGGCCCCAGCACAAATAGAGCAATCAGATTCTTTACTCACAACACACTTGTCTTTTCCCTTCTTGTCGTTTCTGCATTTTAAACAAGCTTGGTGATTATCCCATGGAAGCATATCACCCAAGCAAACTGAACATTTCCTTTGTTTTTCGGACATCTTGAATCGTACAAAAGAACGCGTGTGCACTTCACGGCGGTCAAAATTAGAATGGCAACTTACAGTGGAGATATAACCTCCAGCAGGTGCCCCCTGGGGTTTACGTGTGTACTTTCAGTAGAAAAAACATGGCGAGACACATTGTCTGTGTCCTTGACCGAACGGTAGGTCACGTAAGCATTTGTTGGGATTATGTAAGTACGTTTTTATGCAATAAAAATACCATTTTCCTAAAAGCAATATGTAATTTACTGAGTGGCTAACTTTTACATCCAGATCTAACATTCCAAAGATAACTTCACAAATGGTGAAAGAAAATTTAATTTTAAATGTGGATTTTAGCCATTTTTTCGATATTTATCCAAAAAGTTTTGCTCTCAGTACAATAGTATAAATGGTGTTCAATGGTATCTATCACTACAGGGCAGTATTCACAAGTGCTGTGGTCTAATATATTCCATTTGAATAAATTATAATTACAATTGAGTGTTCTATTTGTTATTTTATATTGAAAAGACTGTAAATATGGCTCTGAAGTTATTTTGTTCACATAAGTGAACAAATGTGCCCAGTTTACTTGTTCTGAAAAGGGGAAAAGATCTATCCAGGTACTTACTGCTGTTGGTAGCATTGTAGTCTTTCTTAAAAGTTCCCAGTATAAATCATGGCTCTTTACCTCTGAAATCTGTTTTGGACAGTTTTTTATAATTACTGCAGACTGTGGAATTTCATTATAACCAGAATCACTTTTTTCAATTTTTGATATCCAAGTTCTAGGAATCGCTGATAATAAAGAATTTACATGCAAAATACTTATTTTCCAATTTTTCTTTTCCCTTAAATCAATGGGTAACATAAATTTCCCATTGGCATTCAGAAGGTCATTAATTTTTAGATCCATTAGAGATTCTGAGATTTGGAGCCCCAAGTTGCTTGGTAGTATTGAATTGTGATCTATTTGTATAAATTTATTAAGAAAAACATATTCACTTAGAATTTCATTTGTGCTGTTTGGGGGGTTTGATTTAAGTTTGAACCAACAATCAAGTACCTGGTGATTGAATTTATTTTCACATTTTAGATCATTTTTTGACAATTTGTGGTCTAATTGATAGTTGTTAAAATGTCCGAGTTGTTGAAAAAGCTCTTTCCATTTCCCACTGGTAGTAAGATAGCGTTTAATCCACATTGCTTTTTGTGCGCTGTGAAAAGCGAAGACATCTGGCATTTTCAAACCTCCATTACATGTTTCTGCAATAATTGTTTGTCTTTTAACCCTTGCAGGCTTATCACGCCACAGAAATTTAAACAATATTTTGTCCAATTTTTCGAGTATGTAGCATGGTGAAAAAACCATTGATAGCAAATGTGTTACTTGGGAAAGTATAAGAGTTTTAATTATCATTATTCTTCCCTTCCAAGATAATGACCTTTGTTTCCAAATTTGTAGCAGAGTTTCTACTTTGATGAGACGTTCATCATTTTTAAGTTTCAATGATTCATCAAAGTTTTGAGAAAACCAAACGCCTAGAGTCTTGAATGTACCATAATTAATTGACTGTTTGTCAACCTTATTTGGTAGGTCAATTGGAGATAGTCTATGAGGCCCAAGTGGAATATCTCAGTTTTTTCCACATTTAATTTTAGACCTGAACATTTTTGAAAGTTTTGGAAAAGATCTATTGCACTTTGCAAAGATTTCAGATTTTTTATAAATATAGTAGTATCGTCTGCCAATTGGCATATCTTGTATTCTATATTATTCACAGAAATTCCTGTAACATTTTTTTGTCAGATCTTAATTTTCCTGATAAAATTTCTACAACTAATATGAGAAGCAATGCTGAAATGGGACAGCCCTGTCTAATTCCCCTACTCAGTTTAATGTTACGTGGCAGATAGCCATTATTTATGGTGCATGAGGAAATGCTATTATATAGTAGCTTAATCCATTTTATGAAGTTCAAACCAAAGTTAAAGGTAGTTAGTGTTCTAAGTAAAATGTCCCACTCTACCATATCAAATGCTTTTTCATAATCGATCAGTACCATAAACCCTGGTATATTATTCTTGGAGATGTAAAACATCTGTTGCCAATAGTGTAACAGGTCTCCAAGATTTGAGATAACTAAGATCTTTGCCACTTTTTGGAATTAGTGTCAAAAGTCCTCTTCTTTGGCTGTCAGATAACTCACCATGTTGGATAGAGTATATATAGCTATCATATAAGAAGGACCTTAAGTCCACCCAAAAGAATTTATAAAAATTGGTGGTAAATCTGTCCAAACCTGGTGACTTGTCATTTGCCATATCCTTTAATGCCAGAGATATCTCACCCAAGGTAAGTGGATTTTCTAGAAACTGTTTTTGTTCATTGTTTAGCTGTGGTATATCACATACTTCAAAGAAAGTATCACCTTGAGACCTATCCATTCTACATGAAGTATATAGACCTTCATAAAATTTTGCTTGTTCATTGAAAATTTCTGATGGCTCTGTTATCAATAAACCTTGAGAATTTATCAGAGATTTCATATATCTTTCGTTGTAATTTCGTTTTTCTAAATTCAAGAAGTATTTGGAATTTTTCTTGCCATCTTCAACAAATTTTGCCTTTGAACGTAAAATTGATCCTTGGGTTTTGAAAGTTGTCCCATTTTCTTTTTAAGTGAGTATATTTCTCTATTTGTTCTTTATTATAGATGTCCAGGTCTTTTTCTAAATTAGATATCTCTCTTATTATTTCAGTTTGCTCTTTTTTAACATTTTCTGCTAAAAAAAAAGTTTGTAATTGAATAGCTTATAGTGTTCGATCGTATCTGGCATTTCAGGTATTCCCACAAAATATTTTTATTAGAAAAAAATACATTATGTTTTACATTTTGTATCGAATCTCTTATGAGATTTACATATTCTTTGTCCCGGAGAAGATTGTTGTTAAACTTCCACATACCTTTACCTCGCTTCACAGCTCTTTTTAGGCTCAGATTTAACCTTACTAAGCTATGATCCGATGAAAGCCCAGGTTTAATTTGACAATCAGATATGTCATATTCAAGGGACCTTGTGACCAAAAAGTAATCTAACCTAGATTGAACAAAACCTCTTCTACACCTTTCATGTCGGGTATATTGCAATTTATTTGGATTCCTTAGTCTCCATATGTCAGTTAAAGCATATTCCTCCATGAATTGAACCAAATTTGTTTGATAAGAGGGGGTTGTTTCAATTTTTCCTTTTTTTTAATCTAATTTGAAGTTCAAGCACATATTGAAGTCTCCCCCAAGTAAGATGTCCCTATCCCCACAGTCTTCTATGAAATTCCTCAAATAATGCAGAAACATGTTTTGTTCATGTGGAAGGTCTTCAGTTGGTGCATAAATATTGACAATTACCAACTCTGTCCCAGCTATATCACAATGCACAATCAGTACTCTGCCACTATTATCTTTTTTAATTTTGGTGATTTTAATCAAAGATTTCAGATAACTAGGAATTAGTAGAGCCACTACCGTTCAGTGTTCGGTAGGACCGTAACGGACGCGTAATTTTAACAACATTTAAAATTGATGTAAAATACCAAATAATCTGGGCTTTTAGTCGTACTTTTTCTATCATTACTGCTTTCCATGATATACCTTTAGTTATTTATCCTTTTAATATTGTTTTGAATGCTTTTAACTGTACAACAGTTGTCCTAGTTCATATTGCAGGTATTATCGCCCACTACCGGGAGTTACTCGGTGCTGCTTGGTTGTGTTTTACATTTTTTTAATATTCTGCTAGTGGATATTACGGGCATTACTGTCCTTTACCGGGATCTACTCAGTCATTTTTGGTTGTGGTTTGTACTTTTTTGTCCTTAATGTTTTTGCTGTCAATTTTTGCATGTTTCCATTTCGTCTGTGGTTTGTAATTCCTTATGATGCGGACTGTTACACTCCTTCTTTGTATTGTTGGCCTCTTTGTACATTACCATAAGAGTCAAAACAGAATTCAGACTAGGTGCGATGTCGGCCTGCATGGACGTAAATATGATAGACCCACTACCAAATCCATTTTGTTCATTTATGTCAGGACACATAGAGTCACTTTTTGTGAAAAGGCATCTTTCAGGCAGCTTGCTCTGGTTCTATTGTCGGGTGATGTCGCTCTAAATCCTGGGCCATTGAAGTTTGGGTTTGCTAACTGCCGGTCCATGAGGAATAAAGGTCCAATTCTCTGTGATGAAATCCAAACTGGAAATTTTGATGTTTTTGGTCTCACCGAGACCCATATCAAAGCTCTAGACACACCCTCATTTTTAAATGAGTTAACGCCTGAAGATTTTTCCCTTGTTCACACCAATAGAGAAAACAAACGTGGTGGCGGTGTTGGCTTTTTTATTAAATCTGCTCTTGATTTTAAAACCATTCATTCCCCCGAGTTCTCCTCCTTTGAAAATCACACTGTCTGTCTCACTCTTGATGGGCGTCGCTTGTTTCTTGGGGTCATTTACCGGCCCCCTGCCTCATCTGTAGTAAAATTTTTTGAAGATTTTCTGTCATATGTGGGTTTTTTGTCTTCCTTATCCCCCTCCTTTGTCATTTGTGGTGATTTTAATCTTCATGTCGACATTATGTCTCCAACAGTCTCTGAATTTAAATCAGTCATGGATTCTTGCTGTCTGTCCCAATACATCGATTTTCCAACTCACCTTCATGGTCATACCTTAGATTTGTTGATGGCTCCATCTGAGTTCTCTGCAATTTCTGATGTGAAAGGTTCAGGCTTCATTAGTGATCACAAAATTATCTCTTGTGTGGTTAACTTTCCATCTTTGGATACACCAATTCAGTCAGTACCATAAATTGAATATTGATAAATTCAGAAGTGACCTCCTGACTATTCCGTTTGTTAACTCACCATCTGATGACATAGATTTATTGCATGAACAGTACATGTCTGGTTTGTCTGGCCTTCTAGATATTCATGCACCAGTGAAGACTAAACAGCTCATCAAACCAGCCCCAAGCTGGATAACTGATGAGTATAGAACTGCCAAGTACATGAGAAGGCAGTTTGAGCGTGCCTGGAGAAGAGACAAATCCCCTGAAAATCGTTCCCGTCTTCGACGGCAGATAAACAGATGTAACCACATCCTAAATAGAAACAAGGGGTGCTTCTATCGTGATCTAGTCAGTGAAAATTGCGGCGATAGCAAGAGGTTATGGCATGCACTAAACAGAACATTGAGTCGGTCAAATTCTACTGTCCTCCCATCCTTTGATGATGAAAAATCTTTAGCAAACAGATTTGGTTCGTTTTTCATTGATAAAATTAAAAAGATTCGAGACACCTTTAAATACACCCGATCTCAGGTTCTTCATCCAGACAAGGAGCCGCCGACTTTCTGTTCCTTTCAAGCTGTCACTAAGACTGAAGTCCTTAAGTTTATCAAGGAATCCCCTTCTAAAACTTGCTCCCTTGATCCATGCCCCACTCACATTGTGAAACAATGTATTGACATTCTTCTCCCTTCATTGACTAAACTAGTTAACTTGTCCCTCAAAAACGGCATTTTCCCTAATCCTTTCAAACAGGCTATTGTCACTCCCCTCCTCAAAAAGTCCACCCTTTCAAAAGAGGATTTGAAGAACTACCGACCAGTGTCCGGTCTCAGCTTCTTGTCAAAACTGGTCGAGCGAATTGTGGCTGCCCAAATTAGATCTCATGTGGATTCTCATGATCTTGGTAATACTTTCCAGTCAGCCTACAAGGTGGGGCACTCGACAGAAACTGCCTTGTTGTGCATCAAAAATGAGATTCACCTATCTCTGTCCAAGGGCATGCCTACAGCACTAGTGCTACTCGACCTGTCTGCGGCATTTGATACTATCGATCATGACACACTCCTATCCTGTCTGTCGTCTAGATTTGGTTTTGCTGGATCGGCATTAAAATGGTTTAGATCCTATCTCCAGGATCGTTTTCAGTCAGTCAAGATTGGTTCTAGTCTTTCGAATTTGTTCAAATTAAAGTTTGGAGTCCCCCAAGGTTCTGTCTTAGGTCCCCTTCTGTTTTCCCTCTACACAACACCTCTTGGTCAAGTCATCAGAAAATATACCGGAGTCCGTTACCACTTCTATGCGGACGACACTCAGTTGTTCATTCACTTATCCCCTGATGATAGTCTCAAGTCTTTTGACCGTCTTAAATCATGTTTGAATGATATTCAGGTCTGGATGTCTGAAAACAAACTCAAGCTAAATCCTGATAAAACAGAATTCATAGTCTTCGGTGCCAAAGACAGACACAAATGGCTCAGTGACTCACTACCTGTCAATATCCTGGGTAACTGCCTCTCTCCCGCAGATGTTGTACGCAATCTGGGTGTTCTGTTTGATGCAAAGTTTTGTTTCACCAATCACGTAAATTCTGTTATCAAATCCTGCTTTATCAGCCTCAGGGACCTTCATCGTATCAGGAGGTTTCTTTCTGTGGATACATCAGTGGTGATTGCAAATGCTCTGGTCAGTAGTCGTTTGGATTATTGCAACTCTCTTTTTCGCAGTTTGTCATCCCGAAATGCTACAAGGCTCCAATATGTTCAAAATGCGCTTGCACGGTTTGTCACTGGTGCTTCAAAGTACACTCACATTACATCCACCCTTAGGACACTCCATTGGCTACCCGTTAGACAACGTATTATCTTCAAAACCCTAGTTTTGGTCTATAAGTACCTCACCACTGGCCAGCCTAAGTATTTTGCACCATATCTCCCCTTGTACAAATCTGCCGTGAATACAAGACGTTCCAATCCCAAAAATTTGTTCCTTCTGGTTCCCTCTTACTGTCCTTCCATCCATAAATCAAAGGTCCATTTTAACAATAGTTTCTCATATGATGCCCCTAAGTTATGGAATCATCTTCCATATGATATACGCAGTGCTCCAAATCTCTCCAGTTTCAAAAGTCGACTCAAAACCTACCTATTTCAGAAATCATTCCCACCATAGCTTCTTACTACCGAACCGCCTCCCTGGCAACGACTCAGAACATGTCTAATGTCTCATGATTTATGCCTTACGGATTGGATGGTGTGCCTTAGAATCCGTTGATACGGAGATTAAGCACCTGGACAACTGATTGATCCTTTACTATTAGATGTCCCTTGTGAAAAGAATATTGAACCCTCAAACTCTTGTTCCCATTGTTTTTCAATAGTACTATCACTATGAGTTTCCTGTAATAAAGTTACTCCTTTTTCAGTTGTGTTAAGCCAATTAAATATGGAGAGTCTTTTTGACCAGCACCTCAACCCTCTGCAGTTAAATGAATTTATACTGATATTACATCTACTTGAATTGTTTTCACCTACCATAAATTACAAAATCTAATAAGTACACCAAATCTTACAACCGAAACAAGTCTTTTTGATGTAAAACTAACCAAAACCTTTTCTGTCATATGTCTCAAACACTCTCTGCCTATTTAGGAGTGTTTGAAAAATTTTAAATCAATTAAGCGTCCTAGATTTCAACATTGATACCAAAAGTGTTAATTTCAATATCCTTCCAAACACCTCATGAAGCCAGTACCAACACGAGGCAGTATTTTCCAAAAATTATTATATGTTAGGACTACGTTGTATTTTGATCATCAATATTAATATGTTGAAAGAGATGTATTCTAAGATCTTCAATAAATTTGATTACTTGCTTTGTATTTTAACTGTGTTCTTTATTTAAATATCTTTTATGTATTTCTTGGCAGGCTGGGCACCAGTGGCTATTACATGATGTCATTTGACAGCGTGAAAACTCAAACTCAATTTTCAAACTTCACTACTATCTCTACATTACTACCTAAAGATGCCAATATGAGATTTAGATGGTGCCTTGACACAGTGGTTGCCGACTTACCCAGTCAGTTGTAAATGGTGCTCCATTGGACATTAACGTTCTCACTTCCTCGGTGTAACCTCCTTTAGCTGCATCTAACAATCTTTTTCCAAGATCAACCAATGACATATTTACTGGCTAGGCCCTTTACAAATAAAGCAGAATTGAAACAGCATTACGATATATTTTAGGGTTCCCACAGACTTTTGATAATTAGATTCAAGGTCTTTTCAAGGATTTTCAAGGTCAACGACAACAATTCTCAAGGATATATTTTACAGCACGGCCTCCTTTACCTCCCCTTGTAGCCGTCCGTTCCCCCCACAAAATTGTTTAGTGTCACATGATTTTAACATTTTATAAAATCATTACAACAATGCTAGTTGAGCAATAACAAATTCAAGGACGTTTCAAGGATTTTATTCAATTTTGGCCAAATTCAAGGACTTTCAAGATCTTTAAAATGAAGCAATTTTTTCCACAGATTTCAAGGGTTTTCAAGGATGTGGGAAACCTGTATTTTCATTAGCAATGCCAATCTGTTGACATTGGCATAAAAATAAATATTATAGTAGGTATTCTACAACTTGACAAGTCCTTTTCTAAACTACAACATACCTATGGAGAACGAATGCCATATATTCCTTGATATTCAAGCCTTCTGGTCTAATCATCAAACTGAAGTTTCTTTCAGTTTGCTCTTGTCAAGTCAAAATTAACTAGAGGATCGCTCGCAAAAACAAAGGATAATGTTTTTGCATAGCAAAAACAAAGCGTCCCGAAAAGGATATAAAGGTGAGTGCTAAAGTATTAAGAAAATGCTTCGTTTCTAGCCTTATACTGTTGTGGCAACCCAAGTCAGCGCAGTCTGCTCTATCTAGCATGGTTTTCAAGATATAAGCATTTTTGTGTTTTGCAAAAAATTCGAAAATTCAAAATGTCCGCTATATTTGGCGAGACAAAAATATTTTGAAAATTGGCATGGCTACTCTACAGAGATACCCAGCAGGTCAAAAATTTTGTTGAGTTCGCTCCATCTAGCACGGTTTTCGAGATATAAGCATTTTTGTGTTTTGCAAAAACTTTGAAAATTCAAAATGGCCACCATTTTTGGGGAGACAAAAATTTTTGACAAGACCACTGCCGCGGTGTGTATCTCCCGCCGAGCATTAAAGGACAAGAAATAGCTTTTCCGAGATATTCACAATTTTTCATTTTCGTGTGTGAAAACTCTTCCAAAAGTAGGTGAATGAGTTATTTGAGAAAAATTGGCTATATACAATACTATTAAGAGATAATTCACATTTACTCCTTTTGAGTAGGTAAGTAATTACCTACAGGTGTGGAACTTCACCAAGTGAAAGTTCTCCCAAAAGTAGATGAATGAGTTATTTGATAAAAATTGGGTATCCGCAATACTTTTAGAGATAATTTGCATTTACTCATTTTGAGTAGGTGAATAATTAGCTATGGGTCTGAAACTTCACCAAGTGAAAGCTCTCCCAAAAGTAGGTGAATGAGTTATTTGAGAAAAATTGGCTATCTGCAATACTTTTAGAGATAATTCGCATTTACTCATTTTGAGTAGGTGAGTAATTAGCTATGGGTCTGAAACTTCACCATGTGAAAGCTCTCCCACAAGTAGATGAATGAGTATTTGATAAAAATTGGGTATCCGCAATACTTTTACAGATAATTAGCATTTACTCATTTTGAGTAGGTGAATAATTAGCTACGGGTCTGAAACTTCACCGAGTGAAAGCTCTTTGGGATAGCAGCTCTGCAGAGATACCCTGGAGATAAAAAATTTCGTCGAAATTGTTCTATGTAGCACGGTTTTCAAGATATTTGCATTTTTGTGTTTTGCAATTTTTGCGCAAAAATTCGAAAATTCAAAATGGCCGCCATTTCTGGCAAGACAAATTTTTTTGAAAATTGGCATGACTACTCTGCAGATATACCCTGTGGGTCAAAAAATTCGTTGAAATCGCTCTATCTAGCACGGTTTTCGAGATATAAGCATTTTTATGTTTTGCAATTTTGCGAAAAATTCTAAAATTCAAAATGGCCGCCATTTTTTGCGAGAAATTTTTTTTTCGAAAATTGGCATGGCTACTCTGCAGATATACCCTGGAGGTCAAAAATTTCGTCGAAATCGCTCTATCTAGCCCGGTTTTCGAGATATAAGCATTTTTATGTTTTGCAATTTTTGCAAAAAATTCGAAAATTCAAAATGGCCGCCATTTTTTGCGAGACAAAATTTTTTTGAAAATTGGCATGGCTACTCTGCAGTGATACCCTGTGGGTAAAAAATTTCGTCGAAAATGCTATATATAGCACGGTTTTCGAGATATAAACATTTTTATGTTTTGCAATTTTTGCGAAAAATTCGAAAATTCAAAATGGCTGCCATTTTTGGTGAGACAAAATTTTTTTTTGAAAATTGGGATAACTAATCTGCAGAGATGCCCTGTGGGTCAAAAAGTTCGTCGAAATCGCTCTATCTAGCACGGTTTTCGAGATATAAGCATTTTTGTGTTTTCCTTATTTGGAAAATTCATAATGATTAATTAATCATTAATTTCTCGGCCATTTCTTAACCAATCAATGCCAAAATCTAATAATTTCCAGATTTTAATAGAATGAATATATATGCCAAGTTTCAGGTGAATTGATAAAATTCCTTTCAAGTTATCATCTGGACAAGCTTCCCCATCGAAAAAAGACATTTTTGGTCATGTGACCTCTCTGATTGGTTGAAATGTCACTGAAAAAAAATTCCCCAAGGCTACTACCTAAACCTGCCAAATTTGAAAAGAATCCGCCCAACGGTTACAGAGTTATAAGGAAAACAAAATGCGGAGCTGGCGGAGCCGGCGGAGTCTGAAGGTCTCCCATACACAAACAAGCGTCCCTTGCGGGACGCTTAATTACATATTTTTCTTGTTATTTTGCAGTGTAAATAAAAATACTTAAAAAGAAGTTATATTTAGTATAGTTTGTGGATGGTCAAACTTGCCATTTTCATGTTACAAAGCAGAATTTGTGAAAAAAAGCACAAAATAGTCCTCTGGGTGGGTCTTCATGAGTATCATACACAGTTTAAATATTGACTTAAACCTTGATTTTTGGGATGTATGAAAAGAACATATTAATATATTATCAGATAAGGTATTGGTTGGATGAGGGGCATAGTGTGAAAGCAAAAGGGCTTGAACTTGTTCTGAAATGGGAAAAAAAGGTAACAAAACTTGTTCTGAGGGCCATTTTTAGAAACCCTCAGGTGACCTTTACACTAAAACTACAGACCTCATATTTTTGCAAAGATCACATGTAAGGGTTATATCTACTACAGTTTGAGTCAGGTTAGTCTTGCCATTTTTAAGCTACATGGCAAAATATGGCAAAATGAAGAAAAAGGTCCTCCAGGTGGGATTTTATGGGCCTCTGACATTTGGAACATGTAAAAAGAACATACTAATATACTCCCAGATGAGATTTTAGGTGAATGAACCCCATTATTTTGAGCTATGGGGCTAAAAAGTGGCATAAACTCCATAAATTGGGCCTTTGTGGGCATTTTAGAGACCTTAAGGTGAGCTCAAAATTAAAGCTACAGACCTCAAACTTACCACAGATGAAGATCACATATAGAAGTTATATCTAATACAGTTTGGGGATCACTGTTTCCAAGTTATAGGTCAAAATGTATCAACAAGAGGAGAGTGCCCGTGAACGGGCACTATGTCAGCTGACTGAGTATTTTTGATTTGTGAAGGTGATAATGAGAGGAAAGCATAATTATCAGGGAAAGTGCTGTACAGAAGTACAGTAAATGGTAACTGAACAGCATGTTTGAAAGAAATTCCGAAGCTGACAGAAGGATAAAAAAGTTGTGCCCTGCAAATGTTATTATGAAGGAAAGTAACAAGGTAACTGTTTAAGTGTAAAAAGTAGGTTAAAACATATTTAAAGAAATACTGCAAATGCAATATCCTCGTTCCACCTTGAAGAAGGGGTCCAAGGTCAAATCAAACCACACAAAAACATTCCCAGCCCATGATTTCCTATAGGTTGGTTTACCATCCCAAACCTCTAGGACCAATAATAAGCGAGTTATAAGCACTTTTAAGTTTGGCTGTCCTCATTTGACCTAGAAGGAGGGGTCCAAAGGTCAAATCTGACCACACCAAAAGAATCTCAGCCCATGATTTCCTATATGTTGGTTTACCATCCCAAACTTCTAGGACCATTAATAAACGAGTTATAAGCACTTTTAAGTTTGGCTATCCTCAATTGACCTTGAAGGAGGAGTCCAAGGTCATATCTGACCACACCAAAATAATCCCAGCCCATGATTTCCTAGATGTTGGTTTACCATCCCAAACTTCTAGGACCATTAATAAGCGAGTTATAGGCACTTTTAAGTTTGGGTATCCTCGTTTGACCTTGAAGGAGGGGTCCAAGGTCAAATCGGACGACATCAACAGATTCCCAGCCCATGATTTCCTATATGACTGTTTACCATCCCAAACCTGTAGGACCAATAATAAGAGAGTTATAAGCACTTTCAAGTTTGGCTATCCTTGTTTGACCTTGAAGGAGGGGTCAAAGGTCAAATCTGACCACACCAAAAGATTCACAGACCATGATTTCCTACAGGTGGGTTTACCATCCCAAACCTCTAGGACCAATAATAAGCGAGTTATAAGCACTTTTAAGTTTGGCTGTCCTCATTTGACCTAGAAGGAGGGGTCCAAAGGTCAAATCTGACCACACCAAAAGAATCTCAGCCCATGATTTCCTATATGTTGGTTTACCATCCCAAGCTTCTAGGACCATTAATAAACGAGTTATAAGCACTTTTAAGTTTGGCTATCCTCAATTGACCTTGAAGGAGGAGTCCAAGGTCATATCTGACCACACCAAAATAATCCCAGCCCATGATTTCCTAGATGTTGGTTTACCATCCCAAACTTCTAGGACCATTAATAAGCGAGTTATAGGCACTTTTAAGTTTGGGTATCCTCGTTTGACCTTGAAGGAGGGGTCCAAGGTCAAATCGGACGACATCAACAGATTCCCAGCCCATGATTTCCTATATGACTGTTTACCATCCCAAACCTGTAGGACCAATAATAAGAGAGTTATAAGCACTTTCAAGTTTGGCTATCCTTGTTTGACCTTGAAGGAGGGGTCAAAGGTCAAATCTGACCACACCAAAAGATTCACAGACCATGATTTCCTACAGGTTGGTTTACCATCCCAAACCTCTAGGACCAATAATAAGAGAGATATAAGCACTTTTCATGACTGACAAAGAAATACCTGTGGTGGCCATCTTGTTTTTCAAAATGAGGCAAAAATATTCCCAGGCAACATTTTATGGTTGTTAATATATCCTGCAAACTTGAGAAGGGTAGCTATAATATTTTTTTTTTTCGTTAGAGCAGTAATGGTGAAATCTCTCTACACACTGCGGCTATCCCGTGGATACAATGATTTACTCAACAGTGAGAACCTGAAAGTAGCTATTGCTCAGCTATGCCATGACATACAGGTCTGCAATTTCACTATGTTATAGCTGACCAAAAATTACGTGAATAACATATTTAAACAAAATACTCTAAATGCAATAGTTTTCAAGTTACAACTGATTTACTCAATAGTGATAACCTCAAAGTAGCTATTACTCAGCTATGCAATGAGCTACATGTCTGAATTTTTACTATGTTATAGCTGACCCAAAAGTAGGTGAACAACATATTTAAGCAAAATACTGTAAATGCAATAGTTTTCAAGTTACAACTGATTTACTCAATAGTGAGAACCTGAAAATAGCTACTGCTCAGCTATGCCATGAGTTATGGGTCTGTAATTTCACTATGTTATAGCTGACCCAAAAGTAGGTGAACAACATATTTTAACAAAATACTCCAAATGCAATGTTTTTCAAGTTACAATTGATTTACTCAACAGTCAATACCTGAAAATAGCTATTGCTCAGTTGTGTCATGAGCTACAGGTCTGTAATTTCACTATGTTATAGCTGACCCAAAAGTTGGTGAACAACATATTTTAACAAAATACTCCAAATGCAATATTTTTCAAGTTACAACTGATTTACTCAACAGGCAGTGCCTGAAAATAGCTATTGCTCAGTTGTGCCATGAGCTACAGGTCTGTAATTTCACTATGTTATAGCTGACCCAAAAGTAGCTGAATAACATATTTACACAAATTTCTGTAAATGCAATAGTTTTCCAATTGCAACTGATTTACTCAACAGTGAGAACTTCAAAGTAGCTATTACTCAGCTATGCAATGATCCACAGGTGTGGAACTTCACTATGTTATAGCTGACCCCAAAATAGGTGAATAACATATTAAAACAAAATACTCTAAATGCAATAGTTTTCAAGTTATAAGTGATTTACTCAACAGTGATAACCTAAAAGTAGCTATTACTCAGCTATGCCATGAGCTACAGGTCTGAAATTTTACTATGTTATAGCTGACCCAAAAGTAACTGAATAACATATTTATACAAAATTCTCTAAATGCAATAGTTTTCAAGTTACAAGTGATTTTACTCGTGATGGAAGTTACTGAAAAGCCCAAAAGTAGCTATTACTCACTTAGCTATTGAGACAGACACCCAAGTTACTCACCATGTTGTAGCTCTAAAAAAAGTAGCTGAATAACATATTTTAACAAAATGCTCTAAATGCAACACTTTTCAAGCTATAAGTGATTTAGTGCATGATTTCATGAATTTTAATGCATTAAAAATTATTAAAAAAATTTATTAAAAAAAAACTAACACAGATCCAGGTCTCACACTCACACAAGAGAATCTACATCTGGCCTAGTACATATATGCAAGATATGAGAGAAATCCCTGCAATAGTCACTGAGACAATTGTGATAAAGTGTTGAAATTTTCACACTTTTGGTGGGGGTACCTCCTTTATAATGTCTCTAGCAAACAGACGAATAGACAGATTTGCATGCCTTGAACAATTTTTCATCCTCGATAGATAAGGTATCTTTTAAAACAAACAGCATGTCTCTAGGCCTGGTAGTTTTGGAGGAGAAGATGTTCACGCGAACGCGGACACGTACGCCCACGCCGCAGAGTGACGACATAAAAATGTACAACAAAGTCCCCAGGTGGTGCCTTTATGTGCCTTAAATCCAGTTGTTACCCCAACTTACAGTCTTGATTTTTGGCAAATGTAAAAAGAACATAGTATTGTGCTTTCAGATAAAGATTTAGCTTGATGAGCCTTATAATTTGTGACCTAGATTGGTTTAAGTTGCTCAGATACCCTATGGGTTGAAAATTTCGACGAAATCGCTCTATCTCACACGGTTAAGGAGATAGAAGCAAATTTGTGTTTTGCCATTTTTGGAAGAAATTCGAAAATTCAAAATGGCCGCCATTTTTGGGGAGGAGAAAATTTTTTGAAAATTGCCAAGTGTACATTGGTCAGGTACCCTGTTGCTTGATAATTTTGACGAAATCGCTCTATCTCGCACGGTTAAGGAGATAGAAGCAAATTTGTGTTTTGCCATTTTTGGCAAAAATTCGAAAATTCAAAATGGTAGTCATTTTTGGGGAGGGGAAATTTTTTTGAAAATTGCTGAGAGTGCATTTCTGAGATAATCTGTGGGTCGAAAATTTCGACGAAATCGCTCTATCTCGCACGGTTAAGGAGATAGAAGCAAATTTGTGTTTTGCCATTTTTGGGAAAAATTTGAAAATTCAAAATGGCCGCCATTTTTGGGGAGGGGAAAATTTTTTGAAAATTGCAAAGAGTACATTCCTTAGATACCCTGTGAGTCGAAAATTTCGACGAAATCGCTCTCTCTCGCACGGTTTAGGAGATATGAGCACATTTGCCTTTTTCAGTATTCAAAATAGCCAATTACTCATTTATTTAATAAATTACTCATCTATGAAGCAATTCCCCCCAAAAGCAATCCCATACAAGCTATTAACCCAATGAACCTCCATACCAAATTTCAGAAAGCTAGGCTTAATAGCATTCCTTAAAATGTCTGCAAACCAAAGAGATACTCAAAAGTAGCAAAGTAGCTATTACTCAGTTAGCTTTAGAGCTATCATCACCAAAAGCAATCCCATACAAGCTATTAACCCAATAAAGCTGCATGCCAAATTTGCTAAAGATAGGATAAGAACTGTTGCTTAAAATGTCTGGAAACCAAGTGGGACGGCGGACGGCGGAAAAAGCAAAAAATTATATGTCCACCCCCCAGTGGGTGGACATAAATATGGGAAACAAACTATAAATTTGAAGAAATTGCACATGTTTATGCCATATTTTGTGCATTTGTGGACTTTTTTGCGATTTCCAGGAGGAACGGACGGCTTGACCGGGGTTTACTAAAACAGTGAGTAACAGATCAAGACCAGTTTTGCATTGGCGGCCTCCTTATGTACACATTTTTGATACCGACCCTTCCCTAGGTGGAATTGGATGTCACCATATAAACTAGAAGAATGTTTTTGCTAACAAAAACTAAGCGTCCCAAAAAGTTCATCATAATATAATATATAGTAGAAAAAGGTTTTTGAAAATAAAAACATGCAGTGCTGAGAGAAGAAGTGAAAGTTAAGCAGACAGTATGGAAGTTTATACATTAACATGAAAGAAAAATTTAAGCTTTATTTTGTTTTCTATGGTTATAAAATGTGAAAAGTTAACTGAATAAATGCTCTCGCTCAGAAAGCATAAAGCATCAATACTTATAATAGGTTGATTTATTTATTTGGGGTTTACGTCGCTTTCAACACTGTACAGGTCATATCACGATGGGTAGTTGGAAGGGCAGAGGAAACCAGTACATACAGTTCGTTAGGGTTCTGTACTGTAAACTGCCGACCAACGGCAAGCAACTACCAGCTTTCCCACTTGAGGCCGTGCTGGGGATCGAACCCCGGCCTCAGAGGTGGGAGGCGAGAGTGTTACCACTCTGCCACCGTGGCCCCTATAATAGGTTGAAAATTACACCATAAAACTACTTAATTAAAGAGTAACAGTGCTTTATAAATGCCATATACCTATTTACATTTTAGAAAAAGGCATAGTAAAATTTGAGCTTTTGGAAAGGCAAAAAGTTTATGACACAATGCTGTGACCACATCTATCCCAATGAGTAAATAAAAGGTCAATGTTCCCACAAGCCTATTTATATCTTATGAATAAAGCTCATTTCTATTTAGATATAATTGAAAATCGGCTATTTTATGACCCCAGTTTGACCCATAAGGGAGGGTCAGGGTAAATCTGACCGGCTATCTAGACTCTTCACATAAGGTTTCCCAATACCTCTTAATACATTCTAAAGC
The DNA here is from genome assembly GCA_964017235.1 of Sabellastarte sp. h YS-2021. NCBI lineage: Eukaryota > Metazoa > Annelida > Polychaeta > Sabellida > Sabellidae > Sabellastarte > Sabellastarte sp. h YS-2021. Next base: position 74,906,325 of record OZ024929.1, on the reverse strand, counting down.
TGTAGAAGCAAGACTAAAGTAGATGTAAGGCAAAAACACAAATTCGCATCCTAGAAGCAACTCTGGACCAACCACTCGTACCCAAGATAATATTTTACAAAGACAGTTCAACCCCCTAGTTTGACCCTACAGGTCCACATTTTTATTTTAAAATATTTCTAGGAAATCCCAGACAGTTCTGTGTCCTCGTTTTCTAATTTGAATCATTTATTAAATAATTGTTCTAGGAAACCCCACAGAATTCCATGACCTCTCGTTTTCTAATTTGCATATTTTTATTTTAAGATATTGCTAGGAAACCCCACAGAAGTACAAGAATTTGAAGTATTTGATCTCTAACTAAACAGATGTTCTTATATAAAATATTCGCTCTTCAAGCAGCATTTCTATTTATTAAATATAGTGCACTAAAATATTGTCATTTCTTCATTAATATTATGAGCTGCGTATAGTCACTATAGTGGCATTCTACCAGTCAACGCCCATGTTGTGATTAGCATTTTGAAATTAAATTATATAAACCCCATTTTATTATATTCTTCTACAACCAAATTATCAAATGATATGCATTTCAATTAACTATTGGAGTATATTTTGCCAGTTTTATTTCAAAGCTTTATATTTTAATGAAACGTTTCTATTATTGGCGGTTTTACGGCAAACCCGAAATACCAGTGAATGCCCATTTTGTAGACTTATAGAAGCATTTGTCCTGGACCTCTAACAAAGAAATATAAGGCAGGTGTTCACTGGTAGGCGGGTGTTTACTTGTACTGCTCTGCCAGTGAATTTTGTCACCCAGTGAATTTCGTCACCTGCCTTTTAAACCCTCAAAAAACCAGCAATAATTGTGTTTAAACACATGTAACCACAACTTGCACTATTTATATGTAATTCGGAAATTAAGTGTAACAATGATTAAATACACTCATGAAATGCGGGTGACGAAATTCACTGGGCGACGTTATTCACTGGCTGAGCAGTAGAAAGCCAATACAAGCATTTGACATTCAAGCAAAAATAATATTTATTCTTATAAAATGCTTGTGTATGAGCTGTGGGTAAGACTTGATCACGAGATGCTGTGGTAAGGAGTTGTATGTAAATCTTTATCTCTAGGCTTATTCGATTCACAATTATTTAAGTGATTTAAAGTGTTCTTTTCTATTCAATTGGGACCTCTCGTGTAACTAAAATCATTAGTGGCTTTCTACCAGTAAACGCCCACCTACCAGTGAACATGCCCGCCTTATATATCTTTGTTAGAGGTCAAGGACAAATGCTTCTATAAGTCTACAAAATGGGCGTTCACTGGTATTTCCGGTTTGCAGTAAAAACAGCCGATAATACAGATAAATTAGGAAAATATGAAGCTTTGAAACAAATATTACAACATGCACCTCGGTTATTAATTGTAGTGCATATTATTTGACAATATAGTGGTAGAAGAATAAAATATAAAGCTGTAATATAATTCAAATTCAATATATTAACTTCAGTGTGGGCATTTACTGGTAGAATGCCACTACACCAAGTGATCCTATGAGGAAGACTGATCACTTAGATCATGATTCAAGCGAACGAAGTGATCCCAATCGAATATGCGTTCTATGACCGTTTATCTTAGTGACCACCCGTGTACTGCTGTTCACTTTTCCAAAGCGGAAGGAAGTTGCATGCTTTAATGTCGCGTTCAGAAGTAGGTGGTGAGCCCGTGCGCACGACCTGTGAGTACCGGTGGGAAGTTTTGACCGTTCTTAACAATCCAATGTGTGGATGTAAACAAACACAAATCACAAAGAGAAAGAAATCACAATATTTCGCTATCCACCATGCAAAACATATATATTTCATGAATTTGTTATATCGGATACATTTTCTGAGGTTATTTATCAAACGGCAAGGTTATGTCCCGGGATGTCCCGATATATAACATGTTTGCTATATGTTGGGAAGTGGTAAATTGTAAGAACCGGGAAGTGATTCATCTAGGAAAGTGCTTTATATCACAGGAAGCATTGTTTTAGGATTTCCCAGTTTTTTCTAACAGTATTTTATAAAATGGAAGATATCAAATACCTTAAACTCGAGAATTCACGGCCATAGCACCAACTCATTAATATTCGTGAATGAATTTTCCTTGGGGTATTGTAGCAATATTTTATAAAATGGAAGCCTCAAAAAAGATCAAAAACTTTAAACTTGAGAACTCACGGCAGTAGTACCAACTCATTAATATTCATGAGACAATATGAGGTCACAGATTTCCCTTGAAGTTTTGTAGAAATATTTTACACAGGTGGTCACAATTGTGTCCGGGTCATAATTGCTTCCTTTATTTTTTTACTAAACTTGAAGATACTCAGTTTGGGTGTTTGCTTAAATCATTAAGATTTTCATGAAATAAAATCGGCCTCAAAGGGAATAATTTGAAAAAAAAAATTCAAAATTCTAGTTGTAACATTTGAAAAATAAACTCAGATAAAAATCGGAAATTATTATGAACCGGACACAATTGTGACCACCTGTGTATAAGATGGAAACTTCAATGAAGATCTAAAACTTTGAACTCGAGAACTCACGGCAGAAGAAAAAACTCATTAATATTCATGAGAAGACATGAGGTCACAGATTACATGGGTTTTCTAACAATATAGAAAATTAACGATAAAAAATCAACAAATGAAATTATTTCCCGACATTTAACCAGTAAGTTACATATCGGGATGTCCGTGATTTAGTGGTAGTGGACCAATTCACGTCCGTGTACCTATTCACGCCCACCCCTAAATTTATCCAAAACAATCACAGTTAAACAATAAATTACAAATGTATATGATCCATTTGATGATTATCTATGATGTGGTAAACATCTTCTCTATGAAAACTTACAAATCTTCCAAGAAAATTGAGGGCGGGCCTGAATTGGTACCCGGGCGTGAATTGGTCCAGCACCACTACTGCTTCCCTGCATAAGTTGGCCGCAGTCATAAGTTGGCCGCGGCTCATCTACAGGCTCCAGAAAGACAAATAGGTTATTGTACACCAATGAAAACTGTTGCATATAATAAGTTTAACAATAATGCATGGTTTCAGAGTGTAGTAGGCCACTCATGTTAAAGCCCTGTGAAGCTGTGGTGAGGGCGGCCAACTTATGACTGCGGCCAACTTATGCAGGGAAGCAGTAACCACGGCGTTTATCAAAATCCTGAGTACCGAAACACTTCATTTATGGTCGATGGTCCAGTTTTCGTGCTAGCACTAGTTTTTGTGTGTTTGCAGCATATTTAACAATATCTCAGCGAATATAAAACGAAATTTCTTCAAATAAAAACTGACAAAATCTACTGGTATTTTTCTTTAAAATGATACTTTTATCATTTCTGTAGTTGAATCAGGTACTTAGATATCACTTGTTAAACTCCTTTAGTCCTTATTTTGGGTTCATGCAATAGTTTATTTGCCAATAAATTTTTATGAATGCAATGTGAAATTTTGTTAATCTTCAATTGCTTGTAAATCTGCCAATACATAACCAATTTTTACAATTAAAACACCATTGGAAAGTTTATTGTGTAGAATTCAACAGTTATGTCTTTGTGTATAATATTGTGCAAAAATTGTTTAATTTTAAAGTTTATGAAATAGCCAACAGATAGCATAAAAACTGGATCAGTAACCCTGTGACATATAACCTTTGACATTCAAAATTAAATAAATGGCAAGGTTATGTCCCGGGACGTCCCGATATGTAACATATTGGCTATATGTCGGGAAGTGCTAAGGTGTGAGAACTGGGAAGTGCTATGTATCACAGGATGCCTTGTTTTAGGATTGTAGCAATATTTTACAAAATGAAAGCCTAAAAAAGATCAAATACTTTAAACTCTGAACTCATGGCAGTAGCACCAACTCATTAATATTCATGAGAAGATATGAGGTCATGGATTTCCCGTGTCTTTCTAACAACATTTTATAAAATGGAAGCTTCAATGAAGATCAAATACCTTAAACTTGGGAATTCACGGTAGTAGCATCAATACATTAATATTCATGAGAAGATATGAGGTCATGGATTTCCCGTGTCTTTCTAACAACATTTTATAAAATGGAAGCTTCAATGAAGATCAAATACCTTAAACTTGGGAATTCACGGTAGTAGCATCAATACATTAATATTCATGAGAAGATATGAGGTCGCAGATTTCCCGGGTTTTTTCTAACAATATTTTATACAATGGCAGCTTTAATGAAGATCAAATATCTTAAACTCGAGAATTCACGGCAGAAGCATCAATTTATTAATATTCATGAGAAGATATGAGCTCACAGATTTCCCGGAAAACTAACGATAAAAAATCAACCAATGAAATTATTTCCCGACATTTAGCCAGTAATTTACATATCGGGATGTCCCGTGATTTAACCACTGCGTTAAATAAATGTAACAAATATTTTTCAGCATTTTAGTGGATATTTTCTTCATAATTCAGCATAAATAATGCCTGAAGTATTTTATAGTTGTGGAGAACTTAGTGTAAACTTGTTTTATCACATACTTTATTCAGTACTTTATTGATATTTTTTACGGCCCTATTTTTTATTAAGTAGCACGATTACTGGTGCAACTGACATAACACGTTTTTTTTTATAACGAAAGCACGTGTATTCTGCATCTTTGTTGTCATTAGAGGTGAAGGTCAAAGCTTAGAGTCTCTGGATGCACCCAACTCACGAGTGGTAAATACCACCTGTGAGACCGTTCTTGACAAATTTACAGGCTGTGAGGTCTTGTTTACGGCCGGTATGAACGCTGCATTAGGTTCACTTTGAAATCTGGAAGTGGAAGGGAAAAGCATGGTTAACGTTCAAACTTTATAATAATTATTTGAAACCCCGATATACAAATTATAGGTGATATATATATCTCACCAAAATATCATAAAATTTGTTCAAAACAGCAAACGGAAGTTTTTCCCGGATGTAGAAACTTACTAAACGGGTATTAGTTGTAATATCGAAAAAGTTGATACAGAACAGTTTGGGTAGTCGCTTTTGTAAGAAGCTAACTATTCAATTTGTTCTGTTCACTTTGATTCAGGTCAAATCTTCACCAAATCCAGATTTAATCCACGTGACCATGGTAGCTTTATCTGGATAGGTATTCCTATCCTTTATATATGTGTTTTAGTTAATTTTGAAATCCAAAGATATTTAGAATTATGTTATTCCTTGAACACTTACAAATATTTCTACGCCATTGAATTGGAAATAGGGACCAGTTATTATTCCTCACTTCCAAACAGTAGTTTAATTGGATCTAAATCTATACTTGATTTTCTTTCCAGCCATATTTAAACACTGTTCCAAAAAGTATGGCTCCTCATAGTCAACAAAAAGGTGTATTAATTATAGTTTCATTACTATATGATAAAAATACGAAGCTGTTGGTCAGTTTTATTCTATGCAAATATGGCTTTATTTCAAGTAGGCTATGAATAACACAATAAGTGTATTCAGGTGGCATTCAGCATAAGTAAAATCAATACACCAAGTGATCATATGGGCAAGGACGATCACTTTGGTCATGATTTAAATGATCTAAGTGATCACAATCCTTCCCACCTGAATAGCCTTAACATTGAGCCCATTTGGGTGTATTGTCACAAAGACTGTGTTACAAAATTTTATGTATTGTGACTCAGGGCTTTTTGTTTGAAGGTATTGCTACCAGCATTATCCACTTTTCAGAACTTTAATAGGCATGATTATTATTTTTACCCTCTGAAATATTATAAAATTCCTTGCTTCCTCTATTTGAATTTGTCAAAACTCTTATTTGAAGTAACACAAATGTTATCAATATGTTGTGTAGTATAGTTTATTCTCTCCAAATATTTTTAGTTCCCAGCAGGAACTTTGAAATCAGGTTGAATCCAACGGTGAAATCTGGTTGAAATATGTGTAGATTTTGCAAACCGTTTTTAGTTGGATCCAACCGGTGAAATCATGTTGAAACCAACTGTTGAAATCTGGTTGAATTCAATGGGTGAAATCAGGTTGAAATACGTGTAGATTTTCAAACCGTTTTTGGTTGGATCCAGCTAGTGAAATCATGTTGAAACCAACTGTTGAAATCTGGTTGTATTTATGTGTGAAATCTGGTTGAAATATATGTAGATATTGCAAACAGGTTTTGGTTGGATCCAATATATCATATAGGGTTGAATTCAATGGATAAAATCAGGTTATTTACATTGTCTTCTTTATTTGAATCATTGTAGCTTGTGCACTGAAAACCTCTGACAAATATTAATTTGTCATTTATTTGTCAAATGGTGCCTAAAACAACAAACTTCCTAATTGACAAATCTAAATTAGTCATTTTCTTGTAATACAAATTAACTGACAAACTTATGACAAGAAAATAACCCTGATATTCCAATTAATTTGTCGTTTTAGGCATCTGTTATTGGTGACATTCTTATGAAATTAATTTTAAGTGCACTAATGTTCTTGTCATAAGTTTTCAATTAATATGACCTATAAATTATCAACATTTGACTGTCATTCAACAAGAAAATGGCATTTAAATTTGTCATTTAGGAAACTTGTTGATTTAGGCACCATTTTGACAAATTAATAATTTTCAGTGTGTGTCATAATTATAGCTTCTTAATAATATTATACAATAACTATCCATATGCATATTTTACACTTTGGATACAACTCAAAGTAATTAATTCTTTCCAAGATGACATGTATTCATGAATCATTGTATATTCAATATTCTATTTCTGATGACATTGTAATGATACATAATTTTGCATCAAATATAATTATAATTGCTCAAGATATGTAAATCCATATTATCCAACTAGATATCCATTTTTATGCTTTTAATAGGACCAGTATTATTCAATGTCTTCAATTAAAATTCTTTTTGATGAAATTTTAAAATAATTTTTTTTTCTTTGTAAAAAACAAACAATTGTGACATTATTTATATCTTCAGCATTTTATCCAATCAGTTTCTGTTAAATGTTTTATTAAGTTGGCTATAATTATATTGTAATTATAAAGAAGCTATAATCATGTAGCAAAGCCACAATGCTCAGTTCAGATGCTTGTGTCTCATACAACTTTGGCATATAAACTGAGAAAAAACACAAGAATAGCCACATTATTAGAACTCCACCCATTACTCCCCACCTTAATTAGTTGTCAGTGCTGACCACAAAAACAGACTTAAAGAAGTAACACCATGCATGCAATTGAGCAAGGGTAAACCCCCACCTCCACCCCTGCTGTGTTATCTAATTACTTTAGTCACAGGTCCTGTGTTCTGTGTAGCAGGGTACAGATAAGAAAAACCAGGAACCCCCCAACCTCACTGTTGTGTGATAAAATGTTATAGCTTAGGTTCTCTGTATAGAGAAGTTTTCAGTGTAAACTTGCAAACTGAAAACTAGTTCTTTGTGTATGGGAGAATTTTGAGAAACAAATTCTAATTACTAATTATGATGAATAAGTTTGAATTTATCTTTCTTTTATTTAAGATAAGTTTGACTTCAAAATGGTTTTTTTTAATTATCGGGAATTGTATTAATCAAAATATAATTATAAATTATAAAAATTATATTTGGATGCATCAGTTAATTAATAAGGAGAATGGATAAAAATGTACAAGTACATGCACACATAATCTTTATCATCTTTATAATCTTTAAAAATTAGTCTTTGTTTTACAAATACCTACAAATTCAAAAACAATTGCAATAATAGTTCTTTCAAAAAGTTAGACTTAATCACTATATCACCCTCTAGAAAATGAATTTTCAATCACCCAGTCATTCATTTCCCAATATTCAACCTGTTTTTCGTTCAATAACATGACTAAGATTTCATGTCGAAAAACCTAACTTGATTTAATGGTGATTTTTTATGAAGTATCGCTACTTTTTCCAGTCAGAAATCCAGCTTTGAAATAGTGTTGAAATTATGTCAGTGTCAGTTTTTCAACCAAAAATCACCATGATTTCTGGTCAAAATGTCATTACTTTTTCATGTCAGAAAACTAACTTAGATTTAGTAGTTGGTAATGTCCATTTCAACGTCAGGACCTGTTTTCAACTCTAAATCAACGACATTTCAAGGCGTGTGCCTGCTAGGTTAAAGCTGAGTAAATTCTGTGATAAGTTAATAATTAATTGATACATTGAATAGTATTTCAATTTCCAGCGTTAAGACATTCCATCCCTTTTTAGCAAGTCAAATGGGGAAATGCTACAGTTTCACATTTTTCTAGGCTCTAAAGGAGGAACCTGTGAAAGTATTTTGTTATATACCAAAGAGGTCCACATATTTTCTCATACACTGAAAACCGCGGTCAAATTATCGTTTGTAATTTATTTGTCTCTCGAATTGTCACCGATTAATGTTTGTCACTATTTCGTTATTAATATTACCCACGTGGCATGGTTGAAAAAGTTTACAGAAGGGAGTTTATGAAGTAGGTATGTTTTAAACAAAATATCTGCATATACAGTAAAGTAATAGCTAATATTAATTGCTACTTGATGTATAGGTTGAATTGAAATGAATATTCGAAGCTGAAATTGAGAAATAGGCAATTTACAGACAGTTGTAAATGTGAGTTAGATAGAATCCTCTATTGTCACCCATCATAATAAAGTGACTTGCTGCTGATTGTTTTCCAAAAATTTGGAAAGAAATAGATGCATAGACTTATTTGGAATGGGTAGCATATCAATTTATATCTTCTTTATGCTATATGTTTCAACTGTTAGTTTAATTTAGTGTTACTTTTGTAGTTGACCATGTATGTATTTTAGTTGTCACAAATTAGTCGCAAAAAAGAGCAAAGTTTGTCAATTGACTAACTTCCTGTGTCATTGTCATTCTACAGTCAAATCAATGTTCAGTTGACAAATTTCAATGAACTTATTGCTTTAAAATTATAATCAGCCATAAGCCAATTCACGGTCTCGCGAGAAAACTGCCTCTGTGAGAAATTCAGGATGAAAAGAAACAATATTTCCATTCGCAGAAACGTAAATTTTATTGTGCTACAATAGCTTACCATGTGGAACTGAATGCTTACACAGGGGACCGCAGGCATTCGGCCAACGTCCAAGAAAAATGGACCAATAATAGTGGCGAGATGCCTTGGAATCCAGGTGACCCCAGTAGTGACAGCCATCCACTTCCTCTTTTTGAGTTGGCTGCAAATAATGGAATATGTGCCTTTTATTGCAAGGAAAGAAAATTATTATTTCTGTGGATATACTTGTCGTTGGATACTAAAACTACATCACTACATCACTACAAAACTAGTTTCTTTATTTTATAGCACAGAATCTTATTTTGTGACAATTCACAGATCAGACGAGTATTTTTATTATATTTTACAACTTTAAGTCCACTTCTGGGTTCACGTTGTAAAGAATTAAGGACTCGTGCTGTAGGTTATATACCATACAGGACATTGGGCTGTCGAAATAAAATATTTAACCCCTATCTGCTTCCATATTTGACCATTTTAAGGGTTAAAAATATAAATTAAAGCACAAAATGAGTCCTTGTTGAAAGAAGTCATCGGAAACAACTTCTGTCCTTGTCTGCACAGCAATTGCTTGCAAACTAATGCACGATTCGTGCATGCAGCTTATATACAGGAATATATGCCTGTTGGAATCAAATAAAACTAAACCTACGCATCGGAGAACCGATGTAAATTTGTATCCACCAGAAAGACAACTCACCAAAGCCAGTGAACCATTGTTTGACCTTGAGGGAGGTGCCCAAGGTCAAAGCTGAACACAGCAAAAGATTCCCAGCCCATGATTTCCTATAGCTTGGTTTACCATCCCAAACCTCTTGGACCAGTAATAAGCAAGTTATAAGCACTTTTAAGCTTGGCTATCCTTGTTTGACCTTGACTAAGGGGCCCAAGGTCAAATCAGACCACACCAGAAGATTCCTAGCCCATGATTTCCTATATGTTGGTTTACCATCCCAAACCTCTAGGACCAATGATAAGTGAGTTATTAGCACTTTTAAGTTTGGCTATCCTCATTTGACCTTGACTAAGGGGCCCAAGGTCAAATCTGACCACACCAGAAGATTCCCAGCCCATGATTTCCTATATGTTGGTTTACCATCCCAAACCTCTAGGACCAATAATAAGCGAGTTATAAGCATTTTTAAGTTAAGTTTTATGTTAAAGAAAAGATGGGGAGCATGCAGTATTTCACTATGGGGTTTCACCTACAGTACTAAGGCACCCAGTCATTATTATTTTGTCCATTTTTCTTAGACGTTAGCCGGATACCTGCGGTCTCCTGAGATCAGCATTCAGTTCCACAGGGAAAGCTATTGTAGTGCAATAAAAGCAATACTTTTCAAGTAAAAAGTGATTCAGTGCTTTTTATAAACAATATTTTATTGAAACAATCAGTGCTTGATTTTATGAGTTTTAAAACATCAAAAATTATTTTAAAAATTCATCAAAAAACTAGACCCACGCATCGGAGAACCGATACACAACTGTATCCACCGGAAAGACAACTCACCAAAGTCAGTGAACCATGTTTGACCTTGAAGGAGAGGCCAAAGGTTAAATCTGACCATAACAGAAAATTTGAAGCCCATGATTTCCTATAAGTTGGTTTCACATTGCAAACCTCTAGGATCAATAATAAGCAAGTTATAAGCACTTTTAAGTATGACTGTCCTCATTTGACCTTGAAGGAGGGGCTAAAGGTCAAATATGACCACATCAGAAGATTCCCTGCTCATGGTTTCCCGTTACTTGGTTTCACATTGCAAGTCTCTAGGACCAATAATAAGCGAGTTACAAGCACTTTTAAGTTTGGCTATCCTCGTTTGACCATGAAGGAGGGGCCCAAGGTCAAATCCGTCCAAACCAGAAGATTGTCAGGGTGTGATTTCCTATATGTTGGTTTACCATCCCAAACTTCTAGGCCAATAATAAGTGAGTTATAAGCACTTTTAAGTTTGGCCATCCTCATTTGACCTTGACGGAGGGGCCCAAGGTAAAATCTGAGCACACCAGAAGATTTCCAGCGCATGATTTCCTGTATGTTGGTTTACCATCCCAAACATCTGGGACCAATAATAAGCAAGTTATAAGCACTTTTAAGTTTGGCTATCCTTGTTTGACCTTGAAGGAGGGGTCCAAGGTCAAATCCGATCACACCAGAAGATTCCCAGCCCATGATTTCCTATATGTTGGTTTACCATCCCAAACCTCTAGGACCAATAATAAGCGAGTAATAAATAGTTTCAGGTTTGGCTATCCTTGTTTGACCTTGAAGGAGGGGCCCAAGGTCAAATCTGACCACACCAAAAGAATCCCAGCCCATGATTTTCAATATGTTGGTTTACCATCCCAAACCTCTAGGACCAATAATAAGCGAGTAATAAACAGTTTCAGGTTTGGCTATCCTTGTTTGACCTTGAAGGAGGGGCCCAAGGTCAAATCTGACCACACCAAAAGAATCCCAGCCCATGATTTCCAATATGTTGGTTTACCATCCCAAACCTATAGGACCAAGAATAAGCGAGTTATAAGCACTTGTAAGTTTGGCTATCCTCATTTTACTTTGAAGGAGAGCCCAAGGTCAAATCTGTCCACACCGAAAGATTCCCAGCTCATGATTTCCTATTGGTGTTTTTACCATCCCAAACCTTTAGGACCAATAATAAGCGAGTTATAAGCACTTTTAAGTTTGGCTGTCCTCATTTGACCTTGAAGGAGGGGTCCAAGGTCAAATCCAACCACATCAGAAGATTCCCAGCCCATGATTTCCTATATGTTGGTTTACCATCCAAAACCTCTAGGACCAATAATAAGTGAGATATAAGCACTTTTTAGGTTGGCTATCCTCGTTTGACCTTGAAGGAGGGGTCCAAGGTCAATTCTGACCATATCAGAAGATTCACAGCACATGATTTCCGATAGGTTGGTTTCACATTGCAAACCTCTGCAACCAATAATGTGGGAAATATAGACATTTTTAAAGTCCACTATGTGGGGTACTTTGGCACTCTGTGGATGGCCTTGAACTTAGAACTCCAAGGTCAAATGTCTGCAAGGTTGTAGAGGACATGTATATATGTTATAAATATCACCTATGAAGAGATTCAACCTTCTACCTATGAGAACCAGCCAGTAGAAAAATGTAGATAATTTTCAGAGGAATGCCTACGGCGGCCATCTTGTTTTTCAGAATGAGGCTAATTTCAGTCCCAGAGAAGTTTACCCGCAATGAAGATATCCTGCAAATTTGGTGAACCTAGCTGGTGTAGTTTTTCTCTGAGAGCGTTAACGCCGAAAATCTCTACATGCTGCGGCGGCGGCGTAGCGAAGGCTAAACCAAAGTATCCACTGGATGCCTCCTGTGGATACAATTATCCATTATTTGAGACATATTGCTCAGAGACAAGTTTTTTTTAAAAGTCATGTCTGAATATTTTTTTGCCATTCTTGTAACAAAAAATTGGACTGGGAGGCCTGGGTTTGATTGCCAGTGTTGTGGAACGAGACATCATACCTCAGTGATAGAGCACTCAGTCTATTATTTTGTTGTTGCAATACTACAACATAAAAAATTATATATATTTTAAAGAAAATTTGCTTCAATTGTTTAATATGTTGGGTGTTAAATTGTATCGGTACATATCTCTTACTGAGGATCAAATATGAGTTTAAAATACCCATTTTTAACCTCAGGTACCCGTATTCTATTTTGAGTGTACTTAGCTTGTTACCTGGACTATAATCAGGGTTTCCAACAATTATTAAGCAGGTTTTGGGAGCGCTTATTTGTTTTCATGTTGGTTTGATTGAGCGCTACCCCTGGAATATGTAGTAAGGACATTGGTTTGGGGTGTAGGTATGCAACATACTGTAACAGTTTGCTCTGAGAGTCTCTCGATCTTTTTTATTATGTCCACCCCATTGGACATATTTTTTTTTGCTTTTTCCATCATCCGGCGTCCGCCGTCCGTCACGCTTGGTTTCTGGTCATTTCAAGGGAAAGTATTTATCCTATTTTTACCACATTTGGTATGGGTGTTTATTGGGTTAATAGCTTGCATGGGATTGCTTTGGGTGAAGATTGCTCTATAGCTAACTAATTAATAGCTACTTAGCTACTTTTGTGTACTGGCATTTTAAGGAAAAACATTTGACATATTTTTACCAAATTTGGTATGAGCAATAGTTAGGTCAATAACTTGCTTGGGATTGCTTTTAGTGATAATAGCTATATAACTGACTGATAAATAGCTACTTAGCTACTTTGAATAGCTTTTTTATTTTAAGCATTTTAAAGGAAAAGTATTTCACCTATGTTCACAAAATTTGGGATGGAGGATTATTGGATCAGTAGCTTGCTTGGGATTGCTCTTGGTAATAATACCTTTATAGCTAACTGAGTAATAGCTACTGTGCTATATAGCTATTGCACTATTTTGAGTTGACTTTTTTTCTGGACATTTTAATGAAGCAATGTTTTCTATCTTCACAAAAATTTATATGACGAATAATCGGGTCAATAGTTTGGCCAGGGTAGCTTTTGGTTGATGATAGCTTTGTAGCTATCTGAGTAATAGTTACTTTGCTACTTTAAGCCTACTCTGAATTGCATTTCTGTTTTCACTCTTTTAAAAGAAACATATTTAACCCATCTTTGTAAAATTTGGTGTGAAGGTTAATAGGGTCAATTACGTGCTTGGTATTGTTGTTGATGGTAATAGCTTTAACTTCCTGAGTAATAGCTACAATAGCAAAAACCATAAATATGTCTATCTCCTAAACTGTGTGTGATAGAGCAATTTCGTCAAAATTTTCGACCCACAGGGTATTTAAGTAATGTACTCTTGGCAATTTTTAAAACATTTTCCTCCCCCCGAAATGGCAGCCATTTTGAATTTTCGAACTTGCTCCAAAAATGCAAAAACAGTAATTTGCTTCTAACCCCTTAACCATATGAGATAGAGTGATTTCATCGAAATTTTCAACCCACAGGTTATCTAAGCAATGCACTCTTGGCAATTTTAAAAAAATTTTCCTCTCCCCAAAACTGGCGACCATTTTGAATTTTCCAATTTTCGCCAAAACACAAATTGCTTCTATCTCCTTAACCATGCGAGATAGAGTGATTTCGTCGAAATTTTCGACCCACAGAATAGCTTAGCAAACTACTCTTTGCAATCTCAAAAGATTTTACTCTCTTCAAAAATGGCGGCCATTTTGAATTTTTGCTAAAACTGCAAAAACACGAATTTGCTTCTATCTCCTTAACTGTGCAAGACAGAGCAATTTCGACGAAATTTTTCGCCACACAGGATATTTGCAGTCTACTGGCAACTTTTTCGCAAAAATCGCTTTCCCGCCACTTTTGGCAACCCTCTTGAATTTCTGCATAAAGGAGCATTCATCTCAGAAACGGTGTGAGATAGAGCGATTTCGACAAAAATTTTCTACCCACAGGGTATCTGCAGAGTGTACTGGCCACATTTTGCAAAAATCACTTTCCGCCATTTTTTGGTGGCCATCTTGAATTTCTGCATAAAATGCAAAACACGTTTATCTGGCAGGCCGTTCAAGATAGTGATTTCGATGAAATTTCTGACCTGCAGGGTATCTGCTGAGTCTACTGGTGGCTTTTCACAAAATCACTTTCCTGACATTTGGTGGCCATCTTGAATTTCTGCGTAAAATGCAAAAATGCATTATCTTGGGAACGAGATTTTGGCTGCCACCTTGAATTTTGATGTAAATTGAAAGTGTCATTTTATTGCGTTAATACATCCTATCCAATGGACAATATGCTAAACCGGTCGGTGCAGACCGGCCCGCCAAACGTCAGAAAAAGACGTCCTGTGTCTCCACTGGCTGGCCGGTCCTCACACTGCACTCGCCAGGTGGCGTGTCGTACTTCCTTCCTGTCTAGACAAGCTGACGTCATAGCATCTTTTTCGTTTGGCACATGCACTGCTGGAACGAATATTTGGAAATTGTTTTTATATTTTATTTTATGTGAGTTTGAAGTGCTGGATTGTTGAACTTTGCGTATCACTTCCTCACATACTATAGATCATCTCTACAGTTATTTTAGTACTTGGAACGCTTTGTGAGTTGTTAGAAGTGCGGTTTTATTTACCTTACGGATCACTTCCTCACGTGTACTTGTTTTATCATGTCTTCTCCAAGTCAACGTAGGGGGGGGGTGCGGCCACATGATGGCTGGCTTTGACCACCACACTGTGTGTGCTAGGTGCCGTGACAAGAAGAAGGGCTCTGACCCTTGTGTTAAGTCCCCACCTGAATCTTGTGAACATTGCGACCTTTTGACGCCGGAACAAAGGACTCAGCTTTCAACCCCCTCCTACAAGCTAAAGAAGGAACGGAAAGAGGCCAAGTCTTCAACACCCATCAAAGATTTAGACACTCTCAGTCCCACCCTTGTGGACCCGGCACTTGTGTCGGTAGTAGGGGTAGTGGATGGCCAGGGTACCTCCGGTGCCTCTGGTTTGAGTGGGCCGGAAGAGAAGAGGAGGAAATCTGAGAAGAAATCTGATAAGAAGTCTGCATCTTCTAAGTCGGTTAAGCCGGACAAGTCGGTCAAGTCACCCAGCCGGCCTGCATCCTCATCTTCATCTACCGGACAGGGGAAGTCCACTGCCCCTTCTACCGACTCTAAATTATCAGATTTGGACAAAAAGTGGTCGGACCGGTTCAACAGACTGGAGGCCCTGCTTATGGCCAAGACGTTGGACCGACCTCAGGAACCAGTGTTTGGAACTGTAAAGGTCACCCCTTCACATGCTCCACCAGCTGATTTGATCCGACCGGAACCCTTCATTCAACCGACTACTCTTCCTCAACCAGCCGACACTGCCCTTTCCTCACCGGCCACCGACCCAGTTCCTCACGGGTCTTCTACTACTTCAAAAGCCTCATCCTCAGGCCTACCAGAACTGGCACAACCAAGGCAGAAACGTTCAGCCACGGCCTTTGACATATCTAAGAAAGACGCCTCTCCCTCTAGTGATTTGGAATCGGACAGCCTGTCTTCCGACCATCCTCTTGTTGATATCTTTCCGGAGGAAGGGGAATTGTCAGACGATATGGAGGCAAATGCATCTGATCATGATCAGTCCCTCTCGGAGGAGCAATCCTACCGAGAAACTATGAGGGGGATTAGATCCTTCATGAACTGGTCTCATATTCCGGACATTGACACTGGGGCGACAACATCTGAGGACAATCGTTTCTCCGGCCCCAAGATGCACACTCCAGGGAAAGTCTCTGTTTCTCTACCGACAGATGAATGGCTCTGCAAAAAACTTTCAAAGCTCAATCTTACCCTTACTCAAGGATATCCAACTCGAGCTTCTGAGGCAGGGGGCCTCTTGAGAGACCAATTCGTCCGGCCACTGAAATCACAGACCAAGTGGTATGGGTGCCACCCAAACCCAAAGAAGGACTCTGACCAAGTAGTTACTTCGTGGCACACCGGTTCTTCACGCCTGAACAGTGGATACTTGAGGATTGCCAGACAGGCCGGTATAGCAAGTGCCCCACCCATGTCGCGGCCTATTTCCCAAGAGAACTTACGTAAATGGGAAAAATCCGCACGTGAGTCCACTATTATATGTAACCAGGCTGCTGGATTCAACAGGTGTTTGCTGAAGGTCCAACAGAACATGGGTGCACAGTTAAAGGCAATAAGAGTGGAGTCAAAGGGCAAGGCACCGACTAAGGCTTCAGCTGCTGTTGACGAGCTTCAATTTTTACTGGACTTCAACGCCAGTGTGTGTCAATCCATGGCTAAAGCAGTCGAACACCTCACTGAATTTGTGTTTGTTAACATGGCAAATGCAACCCTCCTGAGGCAGGATTCTTATCTGGCATACCTTAAGGCTGGTGTGAAGGCGGACACCCTCAACGCCCTCCGCACCTCACCTCTTCATGTGGAGACTCTCTTCCCAGACTCTTGTGTTAAAAAGGCTGAGGAGGACATTACTGACTTTGATAGGAACAAGTCTGGCTCTGTATATAAGGGTCGCCGCTACCACCCATATGAAAGGCAGGAACAAAGGTCGGACAGAAAACAAGACAAACCGGCCTGGAAAAACTTGTCACGCACTCAGCGCCGCAAGAACAAAGGGAAACAACAGTACTCCTCATGTCCTGCCAAGGGTCAGCAGCAGTATAAATGACAATCAATGTTTTTTGCAATTGAGACCACTGCTGCTGACCGGGAGCCCACAAGAGACTATGAACACTTTAAATGCAAAGTTAACTGTTGTAAATTCTGCTCATACTGCGCCCGGGCATTCGCAAAAGAAAGAAATAAGTCCCGGGGCAGCAGTTTGTTTTCCAGATCTAAGTTCATTAAAATCTGTGAAAGGTGTTTCTTGTGTCAATCCATTGTCTCATGCAAATATTGTAACAAATGCTCCCAATGTTGCCACAAATCTTCCTGTAGGGGCCAGACTCCAAATGTTTTGGGAAAAGTGGTCAGAGCTGGGGGCCGGTCCGAAAGTTGTTCAAATCCTGAGGGAGGGGTACACCCTTCCCTTCCGGACCAGGCCAAACTTGTCAAGAACCCCAACAGTTGTAAGCTGCTATGGCAATCCTTACAGAAACCTCAAACTGTTAGAGGCATTACATCAGCTTACGACAAAAAATGCTATAGAACGGGTACACAAACAAACATCCCTAGGGTTTTTCAACCGACTATTCCTGGTTCCCAAACCCAACAACAAATGGAGGTCAATCCTGGATTTGAGCAATCTAAATCCCTTTCTCAAAACAGAGAAATTCAAGATGGAGACTCCGGAAACCATCAGAACCTCTCTCCAAAAAGGAGAGTGGGTAACCTCCATAGACTTCAAGGATGCCTATTTCCACATCCCCATACAGGAACAGTCAAGGAAATATTTGAGGTTTCACGCCCAGGGACAGACCTTTCAGTTCAAAGCTCTCCCCTTCGGCCTATCCACAGCTCCCATGGAGTTCACTGTCATAGCAAAGGAGGTGAAACTTATGGCCACTCAGAAGGGTATAAGGCTCCACCAATACCTAGACGACTGGTTGGTGAGGGCCACATCCCACCGGGCCTGTCTCCAACATACACAGGTCCTAGTACAACTGTGCCGACAGTTGGGTTGGCTAGTGAACATAGAAAAGTCAGAATTGGACCCCAAGCAAGTTTTCAACTTCGTCGGTTACCAATTCGACCTCCAGTCCGGTCGGGTCCGACCGACACCGGACAGGTGGCAAAGCCTACAGGAAAAGATACTAGAACTCATCTCCCTACCGGCTTGTTCAGTACGGGAACTGATGTCTTTAATAGGCCTGCTAACCGCGACAGAGAAACAAGTTCACCTAGGCTGACTACACATGAGGTCCATTCAGTGGCACCTCAAAAGAAATTGGAGAATACCGGAATCCCTACACAAACGGACCCTTCTACCCAGATCTCTGCATCCTCACTTGCAATGGTGGCTGCAAGAAGACAACGTTCTCACAGGCCAACCACTACACCCTCTACAGCATGCTCTGCAAATCTTTACAGACGCATCAAAAGAAGGGTGGGGCGCTCACTTAAACGAGCATATTGCCAGAGGATCCTGGTCCCTACCGGAAAGCAAATTGCACATAAATTACTTGGAGTTAAAAGCAGTCTTTCTGGCTCTAAAAAAGTTCCAAAAGGTATGCATAGGCAAAATGGTACTAGTTGCAACTGACAATACCACCGTAGTAGCCTATATCAACAAGGAAGGAGGCATGAGGTCGGGCCCACTTTGTGCCCTACTCTGGAGAATCTTGACCTGGTGCACCGGGAAGCAAGTGACTCTGAGAGCACGACACATTCCCGGCCACTTAAATGTAGTGGCAGACAAATTGTCCAGATTGGGTCAGACTATCCAAACCGAATGGTCCCTCCTGCCAGAAATCTTCCAAGCCCTATGCGACAGGTGGCATCAGCCTCAAATAGATCTATTTGCTACGAGGTTCAACAACAAGCTGCCCCTGTTCGTATCACCGGTACCGGACCCCAGGGCCACTGCAGTGGATGCACTCAGTTTGTCATGGGAAGATCTGGACGCATACGCCTTCCCACCAACAGCCATTTTGGGCAAAGTGGTGGAGAAGTTACAAGACTCCCAGTACCGGAGGTTGATCATTATTGCCCCGGCGTGGCCCAACATGGCATGGTTTTGGGACCTAGTGGAGATGTCCAGCCAGATACCATTGCTTCTACCTCAGTTGCCGAACCTTCTGACTCAGCCATTCAATCAGACCCCTCACAGGAGTCTAACAAACCTAAATCTCCACGCATGGCTCCTAGAGCCACAGCTATCAAGGAGCAGGGTTTCTCTGAGGCAGTGGCAACAAGAATTGAAGCTCCTCAAAGAGGATCAACTAGATCCGTCTATGAGGCAAAGTGGGCCATTTTTACAAAGTGGTGCATCACAAATCAGGTGGACTTCAGGACACCTCCTGCAAAGTCAGTTGCTGATTTCCTCATGTACCTTTTTGAGGAAAGGAAATTGCAGCCCAGCACCATTGATGGCTACAGGTCTGCCATTGCTGATAAATTGGGCAGTTCAACCCTCAACATCAGCAAAGATGAAAATCTCACCCGTCTCTTGGATAGCTTCCACAGAGACAGACCCAAGGGCAGAAGAGGTATCCCCTCCTGGAACCTATCTCTGGTTTTACACCAGTTAACAAAGGTTCCCTTTGAGCCAATTAAGGAGGCCTCCTTGAAGCATTTGACCTTCAAGACAGTTTTCCTCTTAGCCTTGGGATCAGGCAAACGCAGAAGTGAGATTCATGCTTGGCAACATAAGAACATCAGACACCAGTCTGATTGGACTAAGATATCCCTGTACCCTTCTCCCAGCTTCCTCTCCAAAAATCAGCTGGCTAAAGAGGGTCCAGACAGTGTGGCCCCAGTGGTTATCCCAGCCCTGGCCCCAACTCTGGATAGGTCCCTCAGGTCTGACAGATCCCTCTGTCCGGTTAGAGCCTTGCGTTACTATTTGGACAGGACTTCAGACTTCAGGCAGAATAAGGAGTTGGTTTTTGTCTCCTTCAAAAAAGGCTTCGACAAGGACATCTCACCTGCCACTATCTCCTCTTGGATCAAACAAACTGTGATCCTATGTTATGAGCTCTCAGACCAGGAGGCCCACAAGTTACATCAGGTTAAAGCCCATGATGTCAGGGCCTTCGCTGCTTCAAAGGCCTTCCAGTCGGGGGTCTCCTTGGAACAAATATTAGCAGCATGCCACTGGAAGTCACATAACACCTTCACCCAATTCTATTTGAAGGATGTGGCATGGGCTGATTCTGAGCTTTACCACCTGGGACCTGTAGTGGCTGCTCAGCAGATCCACAAATAACCCAGACCAGAGAGGAGATTTGTACATATGTATATAGTGTATATATAGTTAAGAAGCATCAAAAAAAAAAAAAAACCAGACGTGCTTCCTTCGGGAGGTTTATTTCTTGGGACTGAACTCATCCCTCTCTTCCCCTACCTCAGAGCAGGTCTGTAAAAAAAGGGGGGGGAGGCGAGTCGGTTTGGACCGGTTAACCGGTCTCTGTTGACCGACCATAGCCTTAAGGGTCTTGATAATCTTAGATCGACCCAGGCTTTAAGTTGTTAGTTATTTTCTGAGTTCGTATAAGTCCCTAGTAACTTACCCGCCGACCAAGCGGTAGTTATTCAGCATATTGTCCATTGGATAGGATGTATTAACGCAATAAAATTGCAAATTTAATAAGTAAATTAAATTTTTATAAGTTAATACCCTATCCAATGGACACGCAAGACCCTCCCACCGACCCCGCTATCAGTTTACTAGGGGTCTAATAGGTTTAGACAACGAAAAAGATGCTATGACGTCAGCTTGTCTAGACAGGAAGGAAGTACGACACGCCACCTGGCGAGTGCAGTGTGAGGACCGGCCAGCCGGTGGAGACACAGGACGTCTTTTTCTGACGTTTGGCGGGCCGGTCTGCGCCGACCGGTTTAGCATATTGTCCATTGGATAGGGTATTAACTTATAAAAATTTAATTTACTTATTAAATTTGCAATTTATCTCAAAAACCCTCAGAGATAAAGTGATTTCGAGCAATGTTTGGACCCTTTGGGTACTAGAGAACTTAGATATGGTGCTTGTGAAAAGTTGAAATTCCAGAATTTTGTTGGCCATCTTGAATGTTGGCGGAAATTGAAAATGTCATTTATCTCAAAAACTGTAAATGATACAGCAATTTCAAAGTAATTTTTGACCATTCGGATATTAGAGATCTTTGGTATTGTTTTCACCCATGGTGTCCGGATGGGAAGGCGAGCAGGCGACGGGAAGAAGTTTGTCCGGCCTGTATCTCAGAAACCGTAAGGTGTATGTAGTTGATACTTGGTAGGGACATTGGTTAGGGGGTGTAGATGTGCAACATCATGGTGCAACCTTGATTTGACCTTTGGCCTTGCTGTAGTGACCTTGAATTTGAAAATCTTGTCCGGGCTATATCTCGAAAACCGTAAGGTGTAGGAAGTTGATACTTGGTAGGGACATTGGCTAGGGGGTGTAGGTGTGCAACATCATGGTCTGACCTTGATTTGACCTTTGAACTTGCCGTAGTGACCTTGAGTTTGAAAATCTTGTCTGGGCTATATCTCAGAAACTGTAAGGTGCAGGAAGTTGATACTTGGAAGAGATATTGGTTAGGGGGTGTAGGGGTGCAACATCATGGTGTGACCTTGATTTGACCTTGCCATAGTGACCTATAAAATCTTGTCAGGACTATATCTCGGAAACCGTACAGTGTAGGAGTTGGTACTTAATACAAACATTGGTTAGAGGGTGTAGGTGTGGTGTGGCCTTGATTTGACCTTTGACCTTGCTGGAGTGACCTTGACCTATAAAATCTTGTCCGGGCTATATCTTAGCAACCATAAGTTTTCAGAAGTTGATACGTGGTAGGGCCATTGATTAGGCAGTGTAGGTGTGCAACATCATGGCGTAAACTTGATTTGACCTTTGACCTTGCCATAGTGACCTTGACCTATAAAATCTTGTCAGGGGTATATTTTGGAAACCATAAGGTGCAGGAAGTTGATACTGGATATCGACATTGGCTATGGTGTGTAGATGTAAAATATCATGGTGTGACCTTAATTTGACCTTTGACCTTGCCATAGTGACCTTGACCTATAAAATCTTGTCCGGGCCATATCTCAGAAACTGTATGGTGTAAGAAGTTGATACTTGGTAGGGACATTGATCGGGGGTTATATGTGTGCAACGTCATGGTGTGACCTGGATTTGACCTTTGATCTTGCATATCTGATGCTATTTATCTATCTATGGGGATATGTGATACTATTTTATCTCTCTTATATCTTTTTACTTGAATCTTGGTTGTTGCAACTTGGGGGTCTCTTGACAAAGATTAAGCACTGTTAAAGTCATATTAGAATTCATTAACTGTTTTACTTTTGCAACTTCCCACTGTAACGGATGGTATTGTATCAAGTGAGCCATAAGCTTTGCCCCAACTCTACATAAAAGCATGTATTGCCACATCTGTATGTATGGGTAATATTCAAAACATACAAACCATAATTCGAACATACAAATGAATAACATAATGGCAGAAATCTTAAAGCTTCATAATTTTTAGTTTACTTCAATTGTCTTGTTTTAATACTTAATCTTTACATGCAGTTTGTTGCTGTTAGATGTTATTTTCTCTAAACATTATTTGGACACTGACACTGATCTGAAAGTATCCCAATCTATACTTCTATATCTCATGGTGTTGAAAACTATTTTGCCCAGGCTTTGGGGTACAGGCATCTCTGATGCTATTGTCAATCTTATTACTTTCACCATTATATATATGCTACCTAAACTATCTCAGGTTTTAGATGTGGTATATAAAATCTAATATATTATTATATCTACCGGTGGATACTTTGGTTTTGCGTTCACTACGCGCTGCGCATAGAGATATTTTTGTATTAACCCTCTCAGAAGAAAACTATACTAAATTTGCAGGAAATCTTCATTGCATGGGGATAAGATTCTCTGGGACTGAAATGGCCGCTGGGGGCATTTCTTTGAAAATTATATACCTTTTTCTACTGGCTGGTTGTCATAGGTAGAAGGCTGAATCTCTTCATAGCTGATATGTATAACAGATATACATGCCTTCTACAACCTTACAGACATTTGACCTTGAAGGTCTTAATTCAAGGTCATCCACGGAGTGCCAAAGTAACCCACATAGCGGACTTTAAAAGTGTCTATATCTCGCTTATTATTGGTCCTAGAGTTTTGCAATGTGAAACCAACCTACAGGAAATCATGTGCTGCGAATTTACTGATGTTGTCCGATTTGACCTTGGACCAGGTCAAACAAGGATAGCCAAACTTAAAAGTGCTTATAACTCACTTATATTGGTTCTTGAGGTTTGGGATGGTAAACCAACCAATAGGAAATCATGGGCTCGGAATGTTATGGTGTGGTCAGATCTGACTTTGGGCACCTCCTTCAAGGTCAAAAGAGAATAGCCAAACTTTAAAAGTGCGTACAACTCACTGATTATTGGTCCTTCAGGTTTGGGATGGTAAACCAACATATAGGAAATCATGGGCTGGGAATCTTCTGGTGTGGAAAGATTTGAACTTGGGCCCCTCCTTCAAGGTCAAATAAGGATAGCCAAACTTAAAAGTGCTTATAACTCACTTATATTGGTTCTTGAGGTTTGGGATGGTAAACCAACCAATAGGAAATCATGGGCTCGGAATGTTATGGTGTGGTCAGATCTGACCTTGGGCACCTCCTTCAAGGTCAAAAGAGAATAGCCAAACTTTAAAAGTGCGTACAACTCACTGATTATTGGTCCTTCAGGTTTGGGATGGTAAACCAACATATAGGAAATCATGGGCTGGGAATCTTCTGGTGTGGAAAGATTTGAACTTGGGCCCCTCCTTCAAGGTCAAATAAGGATAGCCAAACTTAAAAGTGCTTATAACTCCTTTATTATTGGTCGTACAGGTTTGGGATGGTAAACCGACTTATAGGAAATCGGGGCTGGGAATCTTCTGGTTTGGTCAGATTTAACCTTGGATCCCTCCTTCAAGGTCAAATGAGGATAGCAAAACCTAAAAGTGGTTATAACTCCCTTATTATTGGTCCTAGAGGTTTGTAATGTGAAACCAACCTACAGGAAATCATGTCCTTTGAATTTTCTGATGTTGTCAAATTTGACCTTGGACCCTGCCTTCAAGGTCAAACAAGGATAGCCAAACTTAAACGTGCTTATAACTCGCTTATATTTGTCCTAGAGGTTTGTTATGGTAAACCAACATATAGGAAATCATGGACTCGGAATCTTCTGGTGTGGACAGATTTGACCCTGGGCCATTCCTTCAAGGTCAAACGAGGATAGCCAAACTTAAAAGTGCTTATAACTCGCTTATATTGGTCCCAGAGGTTTGGGATAGTAAACCAACCTTTTGGAAATCATGGGCTCGGAATCTTATGGTGTGGTCAGATTTGACCTTGGGCCCCTCCTTCAAGGTCCAAAGAGGATGGCCAAACTTATAAGGGCTTATAACTCAATATTATTGGTCCTTGAGGTCTTGGATGGTAAACCAACCTCTAGGAAATCATTGGCTGGAAATCTTCTGGTGTGGACAGATTTGACCTTGGGCCCCCTCTTCAAGGTCAAACGAGGATAAGCCAAACTTAAAAGTGCTTATTGTTGGTCCTAGAGGTTTGCAATGTGAAACCAACCTACAGGAAATCATGTCCTGCGAATTTTCTGATGTTGTCGAATTTGACCTTGGACCCCTTCATCAAGGTCAAAAGAGGATAGCGAAACTTATTATTGTTGGTTTCTGTGCATTTAAAAGAAAATGATTCAAGTTATTTTGCTAAAGTTTGCCATACATTTGGCTTGCTTGGTATTGCATTTGGCACTGTTAGCTCTGTGGGTAAGCGAGTAAGAGCTATTAAGGTGCACTCGAAAATGTTTGACCCAGAAGGTACTAGAGAAGTATTCTATTCAAAAGTGATTTTTGCCACTTTTGGAGGCCATCTTGTAGTTTAGTGGAAAGGAAAAAAATTGAACCATTGCTTGGAAACTGTAAGAGATAGAGATCCATAGGGTAGTGGAAAAATATCGTATACATAAGGGTAAAATTTCAATTTTCATAAATATTTGTGGATTTTAGCTGAAAATAAAAATTTAAAATATCTTGGAAACCGTATATAAGAGAGCAATTTCGAGTGAATTTTTGACTTGGAGGTTAGTAGTGAAGTAGCCTATACAAAAGGATAAAATTTTAATTTTTGCAAATTTTGGTGACCATCTTGGATTTTAGCTGAAAATAAAAAATTGGAAATATCTCCGTAACAGTAAAAAGATTTTACTGTGCCTATGGATTACTTTTCAGATACTGACCCCTGACTGACCAGTATATTTGACTTTTATGACAACTTTTCACTCTGTCTGAAATGACTACCTTTGCTATATATTGTGTGACAACTATGTTTGCATGCATTAGTCATAAACTAGTCACTTTTGGCTAACTAAAGGCAAATATATTTGACAATTTTATGACAAACATGTTACTGTGCCTGAAAAGACTATACCTTTTACTTATTGACAAATGAGTGTGATATATTAATCATAAAAGAGTCACCTCTGAAAATAACTAACAAGTGTACATCAGTCAGATGTGACTACTTTGTGACTAATGTATGACAAATATTCATTTGTGAATAAGTAAAAGGTCGTCGTTTCAGGCACGGTACAAAGTTTGTCATAAAATTGTCAAATATATTTGTCTTCAGTTTTTCAGAGGTGACTAGTTTGTGACTAATATTTGACAAACATACAGTTGTCAATGTGGAAAAGGTAGTCATTTCAGGCACAGTAAAAAGTTTGTAATAAAATAGTCAAATATACTGATCACTAGTTAGTCAGAGATGACTATTTTGTGACTATGTGGTGACTGATATATGACATACTATTGACTAATATGTTTGACTATCTTTGGAAGTGTATGCTAGTCATTAATTAGTCATTAACTTGTCATTAGTTAATCAGAGGCGACTTTTCTGACTAATATATGACAACTAATGACTAATAAAAGTTATTTACTGACAAGTTTATGACTAGATATACTTGACGAGTTTTAAACAAATAAACACTAGTCATTAGGGTAGTCATCTCAGGCACAGTAATGCTAACTTTTTTTGTCACTTATTTGTCATTTCGGTTTTCAGTGTAGGATTCGCTACATTTTAAAAGTTGTTTCATGAAGTCTCCAGGGGGCCACAGTGGCAGAGTGGTAATACTCTCATTTCCCATGTCTGAGATCGGGGTTCAGTTCACAGCCTACCTCAAGTGGGAAAGCTGGTAGTTGCTTGCCGTTGGTCTGTAGTTTACAATTCAGAACCTTGACCAACTGTATGTACTGGTTTCCTCTGCCCTTCTAAATAACCGTTGTCATATGACCTGTACAGTGTTGAAAGCGATATAAAACCCCAAATACCTAAATAAATGAAGTCTCCCCATGCAAAACATTCTTGATTCCAGAACAGATTGTTAATTGCTTGCTAAAGCTACATCACAAGTTGAAGTATCTGAGAACCTGTGACGAACAGGTAAGATGCAATGGCATCTCCTTGTCTGCAACCCCATTTAATATTATCTGGATCTGATAAAATGCTGGATTATTGATGGTTTAAACTTTTTAATAAAAGGTTTTATTCAGTTAATTATGCCGCACCCAAAGCTTAAAAAATCATAACAAAATATATGAATTTCTGAGAGACAGAATTGAATGCCTTTTTGAAGTCTATTAATATTGAGAGTCCAGGAATTTTGTGCTTCATGGCAAAATACATGATATATTAGATAAGTCCTATATTTTCTCCAAAAAAACACCATTTACAAAGCCTGATTTATTTTTGGATATAAAGGTAGCTCGATTCAAAACTTTCTTATTCTATTGGCTATGGCAGTTGATATAATTTTATATATTGCTGACAATAATAATATGGATCATCAGTTTGTTAAAATTTCTCTTGGTTTATCCCCCTTTGATAAGCATGTTATAACACATTATCTTAGGTATCTTGCAAAATTCAGACTCGGAAGAATGAGTATTTTCTTTCAAAATACTTTAAAGAAGTCTGCAGGGAATCTATCAGCTACTGGACTCTTACCAATTTTCATTGTCTTAAGTGTTATATTAAGTTCGTTTATTTCCAAAAGACCTTTTAGTTGAACTGATTTATAATGAAACAAAGTTTCATTTCTGAAAAGTGTGCTAAAGTTTCTTTCATATGGAGTTTCACAATTAGTGTTTAATGATTTTTCAGAGAAACATTTTAACTCGTTTAATTTTTTTCTGTTGCTGAACATTGCACTTTAGTATTTATTCGCTTAACCATCTTCCCAGTATAGTTATAACTTTCTAAGGTGCAAACAATTATTAAGAAGGTTTTTCACTTTTGTGTATCCATTGGACTCATGACATTATCATATATCCATTAAGTTTCAGGTCTCTCATGTTTTGTAATTCCCCCAGGATGGGGTGTAGGTTCCTGTATTTTACACAAGCAGTAATTAATACTTTTTTTCAGAGTCGATCATATTAATATAGTCTTAAGTTTTGCAACAGGGAACAATTATATTTTCATATCCCCCTCCCTGACTATTGAGTGGTCAGTTCTATAGCATGGTTAAAATATTGCAATTGATCAGTTTTATTTTGCTAAAACCTAACGTCATAAATGCATGTTATTTATTTATATAAATCACACTCTTCGAATGCTTTTAATGGGTTTGATTTTAACTAATATAACATAAATATTATAAGTGTTTATTTGTCAGCAGGATATATAAGTGAATATTATAGACTGTGGACTCTCTAAATTTAAAACTCAAACAAAATCAATTGACACCAATATCACTCTAAATATTGCCCCTCAATATAGTTTTTTTTGTAATGATGAATTTTTTTATATTTTTAGTAAAGTCAGGGCCCTAATTGGAAGTATTCAATATAAATGTAAAAGTATATGATGACGTATCAGTTATAATAGTCACAAAACAATATTTGACTATAAGACTATAAGCCACCATCATGGGTTTTAAAAGCCATCAGTAAAACCAACACTGTTCATAATAGAGCTATGAAGTTTATTTAGGAGTAAAGAAATTTGCTGCATGTGATTCAATTAAGGGTGATCAAAACTGCGTAGCCTGTAGCAAAGACGGGATTCAAATCGTGAATATAATTCAAGCAAAGTTTATTCAGTAGAATAAATGTACGAATCTATTCCCATAATGACTCAAACTTTGTCAACGAAGGAATTAAAGTCATAACTCAAAACAAATAGAGAGGAAATAGTTTTAAAAGTAAAAAATAGACCACAAAGGGTTAATTGAGATCCTCAGTCGCCTAAATAGTTTGCAGGCTTGGCATCTAATCACAGGCTGTCATCTCTGCATGGGTGCAACTCTAGAACCTGTCCCAATATGAACCTGGCTGTTGAACAGAAGGTAAAACTCCAACTTTAATATTTGACATAGGGCAAACTAAAGCTGTAATAAATAATGCCTGTATATTTGTTAATGTTTTGTTATTTGTGTTAACATACAATTGTACTGTGAAGGTTTACTTATTAATTTTTTTATTATCTCCCCCCTTTCTCTCTTCCACCTCATCCATAAATATAGATACATGTATACATACATGTAGTTATAAAGTCAATAGCCTAAAACATTTTGTGCTCTAACAACTTTTGGCTTTCCACTTTTAAGCTTGGAGGAAGGAATTTATACATTTATGTATGTTACATCATGAGTCCACCACCCCTCTCTTTTAACCAATATTCATTTAAAATGCTTCAATGGCCACTGGGTTAGCGGGCGTTGTATTTTCTTGCTTGGTTCTACCCCTGTGATTGTAGGTTTGAACCCAAGTCCTAAAAATATGTGGGATACACTGTGGGCCTGTCCTGATGTGACCACAGCTGTACAAAAGAATGTAAAACCCACACTTTGCCATTTTAAAACACTATGTTACCAATCTGATATACATACATGATCATCTGTCACAATTTGTTTTGAAGATTCTACTTGTTGCTTGAAGATTTTAGAACTTAGGTTTCTGCAAATCATTGCACAAGCAAGTTTCAATGGTGGCAATGTATCAGAGGAAATGTCATTCAGAATTCTAGAGGATAATTTTGAAGTAGAAATTGTCTATATATTGATATTTAAACTGCTGCCTCTTTTGTTTGAGAAAAGAATCCAAGAACACCACAAAGCTTCAGAATATACAAAATAGTTTGGCATGCTTTATTTCTGGTGTTTCCAGATTTACTCATATCACTCCAACCTTAAAGTTTCTTCACTGACTTCCTGTTAAACAATGAATCATCTTCAAAATCTTAGTACTTGAATACAAGTACCTCACCACTGGCAAGCCAAAGTACTTGGCTGCATTTTTGTCTTGTATACATCTGTTGTTAAGACAAGACATAGTCATCTAGAAAAGATGTTTTTCAAGGTTCCTTTTAACAGCTCCTCAGTTGATCAATCTAAAGTTCATTTCAATAAGTGCTTTTCATATGATGCTCCAAAACTCTGGAATGATTTGCCACTAGAAATTCGAACCGCTCCTACACTTTCATGTTTCAAAAGGCGACTTAAAACCTTGCTGTTTCAGAAGACTTTCCCTCCTTAGTTTCTCTACCTACCAAACACTGATGGTCCCTTTGGTGATTACTTGATTATGTTTTATGACTTATTGATTTGTGAATTTCAATTTCAATTTAGATGGTGTGCCTTAGAATCTGCTAGTTCAGAGACTAAGCACATGATGTGTTTCTTTCCTAGAATGGTCTGTTGCAGCATGTGTGGTGTCTATGGTGTAAGACCTTGCAATCTTTTACTTAATTTTTTTGCCACTAAAGAATCCACAAGTGTGGACGTTGTCCTGCCATTGGGAATAATCTATTGCAATCCAAACTATGCAAATGTTTAAATTACGAACTTACCATCTTATGAATTTTATTTGATACTTTCATGATATTGAACATAATCTGCTTTGTATTTCAAACTGATGACATTTTACTGATTCATGCCACAGCAGTGAAAGTTATAAATAGTTAAATACAACTGACATTAGGTTTGAGTTTTATAGAAATATTATATTCATTTGATTTCATAAGGCCAATGGGTTGACACACACATAAAAAATAATGCAAAATGTGTGTTTATAAGAATAATAATTCAAATATCATTCTTTAATCATATTATGTTTTAATTATTCACCAGGACATATCCCCCTATATTATAACAATAATAATTCAAATATAATTGTTTAATTATATTGTGTTTTAATTATTCAACAGGACATATCCTCCTATTTTCAAGAAGTATACACTTTGTCTAAGTCATATAACAGTAACAATGTTTAACTAGCATAGTGTTTATATATTTTTGGAGTGATTCTGTGAATCTAGTGTTATGCTGCCCCAAAATATTCATTGTTTACAATAGTTGTACAATAGTATATTTAGATTATTGTTAAAAATATTTTACTTGTTTTAAAGTAGAGATTACAGTCACATCCTCCAAATTGCATATCGCTTCAGCAGTTTATGTGCCGAAAATGTCTATAACAGTTCAACTTAACAGGTTTCTAATTAATGTGCACATTTGCACCTCACTGGCTTGTTTTAGGGAAATGATCCTGCTTGTCAAATGAATGTGTCACTTTAGAACATTAGTTTTTTTTTCTTTGTGTGTTAAGACATAAAGTGCAGCTAGAGGTTAAATGATACAAAACTTTGATTATATTTCTTTTGATATACATATCGAACATGGTTTTGAAGATAAACAGCAGTTTTCAATATTAAGCGAGTTGTAAGCACTTTAAAGTTTGGCCATCCTCGTTTGACCTTGAACGAGGGGCCCAAGGTCATATCTGACCACATCAGAAGATTCCTAGCTCATGATTTCCTATGGGCTGGGTTCACATAACACTCCTCAAAGACCAATAATAGGGAAGATATAAGCACTTTTCATGACTGACAAAGAAATGCAAGTGGCGACCATCTTGTTTTTCAAAATGAGGCAAAAAATATTCCCAGTCAAGATTTTGTAATGCTATCCAGTGGATACAATTAATCAGAGTGAGGAAGTGAGTTACATTTTCATTAGGAAAGATACAGCAAGGTTACTACCTGGGGTGTTGGCTACATTTTACAATTTTATGACAAAACATGTAAATAGCATAAGTGTGTTATCTGCAAACTGTCAAGGTTTAAGAAACCCTGACAAGAAATGTGATGTAATAGCATATTATAAAGAAACTAAAGCAAGTATAGTGTGCCTTCAAGATACACATTTAACTAATAACGATCTATCTGTAATAAAGAGATATGGGGTGGTGAAGTTATAGTTTGTGGAAATAAGACAAATGCGCGTGGTGTAGCTATACTCTTGAACAGTAATTTTGAATACAAAATCGTATCTAAAATAGACGATCCAGATGGAAATTTTATAAGTCTTGTAATGAAATTAAGCTCAATGAGTGTAAATCTCATAACCTTATATGGTCCCAACAATGGCCAACCTGATGTTTTTCAACGTATTCAAAACATTATTGAACAAACCACAACTGATTAAAATATTATCTGTTGTGATTTTAATCTATTTCTTAATCCAGACATTGACACCCATAATTACAATGCTATAAACAATCCTTCACCATGTGAAAGCTCTTCCAAAAGTACATGAATGAGTTATTTGATAAAAATTGGGTATCCGCAATAGTTTTTGAGATAATTAGCATTTACTCATTTTGAGTAGGTGAGTAATTAGCTATGGGTCTGATACTTTACCAAGTGAAAGCTCTCCCAAAAGTAGGTGAATGAGTTATTTGAGAAAAATTGGCTATCTGCAATACTTTTAGAGATAATTCGCATTTACTCATTTTGAGTAGGTGAGTAATTAGCTATGGGTCTGAAACTTCACCATGTGAAACTCTCCCACAAGTAGATGAATGAGTTATTTGATAAAAATTGGGTATCCGCAATACTTTTACAGATAATCAGCATTTACTCATTTTGAGTAGGTGAATAATTAGCTATGGGTCTGAAACTTCACCAAGTGAAAGCTCTCCTAAAAGTAGGTGAATGGGTTATTCGAAAAAATTGGCTATCTGCAATACTTTTAAGAGATAATTTGCATTTACTCATTTTGAGTAGGTGAGTAATTATCTACGGGTCTGAAACTTCACCATGTGAAAGCTCTCCCAAAAGTACATGAATGAGTTATTTGAGAAAAATTGGGTATCCGCAATAGTTTTAGAGATAATTAGCATTTACTCATTTTCAGTAGGTGAATAATTAGCTACGGGTCTGAAACTTCACTGAGTGAAAGCTCTTTGGGATAGCTGCTCTGCAGAGATACCCTGAAGATCAAAAATTTCGTCGAAATCGCTCTATGTAGCACGGTTTTCGAGATATTAGCATTTTTGTGTTTTGCAATTTTTGCACAAAAATTTGAAAATTCAAAATGGCCGCCATTTTTCGCAAGATAAAATTTTTTTGAAAATTGGTATGGCTACTCTGCAGAGATACCCTGTGGGTCAAAAATTTCGTCGAAATCGCTCTATCTAGCATGATTTTCGAGATATAAGCATTTTTATGTTTTGCAATTTTGCGAAAAATTCGAAAATTCAAAATGGCCGCCATTTTTTGCGAGAGAAAATTTTTTTTTGAAAATTGGCATGGCTACTCTGCAGAGATACCCTGTGGGTCAAAAATTTCGTCGAAATAGCTCTATCTAGCACGGTTTTTGAGATATAAGCATTTTTATGTTTTGCAATTTTTACACAAAAATTCGAAAATTCAAAATGGCCGCCATTTTTGGCGAGACAAAATTTTTTTGAAAATTGGCATGGCTGCTCTGCAGAGATACCCTGAGGGTCAAAAATTTCATCGAAGTCGCTCTATCTAGCACGGTTTTCGAGATATAAGCATTTTTATGTTTTGCAATTTTTGCAAAAAATTGGAAAATTCAAAATGGCCGAAGGTCTCCCATACACAAACAAGCGTCCCTTGCGGGACGCTTAATTACACTATGCCCGACCTATTTATCATCCTGAATATATCAAACAAAACACAGATTGACAATGACCATGACCTCTTCCTGGAAACTTTGTTGCTTCGTATTCGTGGTGAGACAATTTAATTTGCTACCACTGAAAAAAAAGGCTGAAGCTAAAGAACAACAATTAATAAAAGATATCAAAGCTATAGAGGAATCAGTTTCCGGTTTTAGTACAGACATCCTGTCTGATAAAAAAGTGGAACTGGAAAACTTAAGAAGCATAAAAATGAAAGGGAAAATTGTACATTCTGGACTTCAGTGGCTTCAGCAGGGGAAAAAACCTTTTTTATGAATCTGGAAAATAAAAATTTTGTTGAAAAAACTATTTAAAAAGTAAACCTCAGGAATGGTTCTTGTGTTACTGAACAAGAGGATGTGCTACACCACATTAAACAGTATTATGAAACACTATTTAAAAGCCATGATGACAACAGCATTTAAAAATTTTGATATTTTAGGTAAAAAGAAATATTATTTTGACATTGGCGGAGAATTAACCGTCCATGAAGTCAGTAATACCTTAAAAAGGATGAAATCACATAAACCCCAGGTATAGACGGTATAACAGTCGTATTTTTGAAAGTTTTCTGGTTGAAATTGAAATACATTGTTACAAATGCATTAAACTGCTGTTACAATAAGGGTTGCTTATCAATATCACTTCGACAAAGTATCATAACTTGTTTACCGAAAGGCACTAAAGATCGCTCATTGTTAAAAAATTGGCGTCCCATTTCATTACTTTGTGTCATATACAAATTAGCCTCAGGCTCCATTGTAGAAAGACTAAGGCATACTCTGGACAATATTATATCAAACTGTCAGACAGGGTTTATCAGAGGAAGGTTTCTAAATGATTCAACTAGATTAAAATACAATATTTTACATGTAACTGAGAAGGGAAATATACCTGGTTTGCTAATGTTGATTGACTTTGAAAAAGCGTTTGATTCGCTCTCCTGGACATTTCTGTATGACACATTGGAGTCTTTTGGGTATGGTACAGATTTTATCAAATGGATACAACTTTTCAATAATAACATATCAGCCTTTGTATTACAATCGGGTTTCCTATCAGAACCAATCAGCATAAAAAGAGGTTGCCGCCAAGGAGACCCTATTGCTTCATACCTATTCTTAATTGGAGCCGAAATATTAAGTAGACTCATTCTGAATAACAAAGATATTACAGGAATTATAATTGATGGGTTTGAATTTAAGCTAACACAGTTTGACACCACCTTGCTACTAGATGGAAGCCAACACTCCCTACGATCTGCCTTAAGTACTTTAGAAATTTATGGAACAATGTCAGGCTTAAAAATGAATAAAGAAAAAACAAAAATCACCTGGATAGGGCGAAAAAGGTTTTCCAGAGAGAAATTGAAAGTTTATGTGAACATGGAATGGGGAGCTTCTCGATTTACAATGCTTGGATTAGACTTTTCCATAAATCTAAATGAGATACCAAAAAGAAATTATGATAAAGCCATTCTGAAAATGAGAACTGTTGTCAAGAAATGGAATAATTATTATTTAACTCCCTTTGGTAAGGTAACCATCATTAAAACTAATATATTGTCTCAATGTATCCATTTACTAACTGTAATTCCAAGATCTGTTGAATTTTTAAAGGAAGTTAATGCTATTTTATACAACTTTCTCTGGTTTGGGAAACCAGATAAAATTAACAGATGAACAACCATACTACAGTGCTCCCAAGGAGGTATGAATATGATAGATATTCAATTTTGAAAAAGCCATTAAGGTAAGCTGGATAAAAAAATAATATTCCAAACCAATTCCCAATGGTACAAGTTGCTTTTCTGTATGTATAGTGATTTCCATAAAATACTACAAGTTGGAGATGACTGGTGTACTAAACTGTTGAGTAAGGTACAAAATCAATTTTGGCAAAATGTACTCAATGATTGGGCAACTATGATAAGGAAACGTCACACTGAAGGCAAGAATGATATTATGCGTACACCCGTATGGTATAATTCACATATATTTGACATTCCCACCTTTTTTCTTGATTGGTATAAGAAAGGCATTTATATGATAGGAGATGTTATAAATTTGAATGAAAAATTTTTAACTATCGAAGAATTGACAGAAAAATTTAGTTTTCATCCAAACATAATAAATTATGCTACAGTTAAAATCAAAACACAGTTGTTTGTTAAGAAATATGATGCCTTAAACCCAGGTACTTTTGAACAACGTACTTATCTATTCTATTTGCACCCTTTTTAAAATCAAGTAAAGGTTGTAAGATACATTACCATATTTACAGTAAACAACTAAATCTTAATGAACTGTTTCAATGGGAAAAACTCTGGACAAATATTCTGGAGATGGAAACTGTACCTTATTTAGAACCGAGAGATGTGTGGGCATGTGCCTATAAAATATGTTTTAAAAGTATTTTAGACAATGATTTCATTTGGTTTCAATATCAAGTTCTATTCAGAATTCTAGGTATACAAAGTACAGACTTAAAAAATTTATCTATCCCAG
This sequence comes from Sabellastarte sp. h YS-2021, assembly GCA_964017235.1. Classification (NCBI taxonomy): domain Eukaryota; kingdom Metazoa; phylum Annelida; class Polychaeta; order Sabellida; family Sabellidae; genus Sabellastarte; species Sabellastarte sp. h YS-2021. Next base: position 74,870,505 of record OZ024929.1, on the reverse strand, counting down.
TCTGATGTCTGTAGCCTCTGTACAGAACATCCAGAGACAACAGAACATTTATTTTGTTTTTGCACAGAGACAACACAAATTTGGGACAATATACGATTATGGATAAAAAATAAACTTAATATAAATATCCGATTAACTGAGGTAATGAAATTTCTCGGATATTGTATTAAAGATGAAAACTTTTGGCCAAGAGTGCCCAGGAGAGATCAACATGGGTGTGCTTGTGTGTGTCTTTGTTTTGTTTTTGTTTTTTCATGGAAACTCATTTATCATCTAAAATTTAATTCATCACACTGTAAAGTGAATTAATTTTTCAAGGAAACTCCTAATTATCTAACGGTTTATTCATCAGGTTAAAAAAGTGAAATAGATTTTCATTGTAATTTACAATTATCTAAAGATTAATTCATCATAGTGAGAAAGTGAATTAGATCGTTCTTGAAATTCATTATTATATCCAAGGTTAACTCATTAGTCATTAAACAAAATGACAGTTTACATGTTCTTTGGAACTTGCATTGGTCACTCCAATAAATAAAATGTCAAAGTCCACACATTATTTTATTATTATTATTTTAAATTTTAAACATATAGCGAAATGGGTTATCATACGTGGCGTCACACAATTCCACTGTTGTATGAACTGCAAAACATCTGATGGTTTATTCTATAACTAGATTCAGTTCTTCTTCACAATATGTGCCAGAATAGCCAGAGTTACAGATGCAAAATTTTGATAAGCGTTTTCCAGGTGAAAAACAAATCCCATTACCAGAGCATTCTTCATCACTTTCACTAGCTCCAGCAGGCTTGCAGTCGCTTCCTGAAATAAAAAACATTCAAATTAGTATGACATACAATATATTTAATAATTAAGTCCTTTATATCACGCATAGTACCTTTGTATTGGTTATACTGTGATGCGTAGTTACGAGGGCAGAGGAAACCAATACATACAGTTGGTCAAGGTTCTGTACTCTAAACTGTCGACAAATGGCAAGTAACTATTAGCTTTCCCACTGGAGGTCAGGCTAGGTTTCGAACTTTGATCTCAGGGGTGAGAAGCAAGTGTGTTACCACTCTGCCACCGTGGCCCCTTTAGTATGACGTACATTTTAATTAGGTTAAATTAAATAATGTCAGATTCTTACATGATTTCTTGTATGATATACTAGTGGTGGTCCAATATTTCTGACTTTGGCTCTAACTCTTTTCAAATTAAAGATGGGATCCAAATTTTTGCAATTGTCTTTTTGTTGGGAAACAAAATTGGGAAGGACGGTAAAAGTGGGACAATATCAAACATGTTTGATATGTTTTGAAATGTCAGTGACTTTCAACTTTCCAAAGTCTTTGATACTGCAGTTCTTGTGACAAATGCTACAGTCAGTAGTTGAATAGAGTACTGTATTTCATTACTATATGGGATCAGTACGGGCAGTGCTGCTAAACTTCAGAAAGTTCAAACTGTTTACTGCCGTGTTGTTTCATATTGGAGAGAATGATTCATGTCACCCCCAATTTCATTGACAGGTACTTTTACAGAGCTTCTGTACGTTTCCGTTGCATTATGTTGACGTACTTTTTTATATGTGTCTAGTTTTAGAATTTGTTCACTGTGTAAGAATATTAAAATATAATTCATCACCTTTGATATAATAAATAACTGACTACTTTTTATTGACATCGTTGTGTAAAATACCAAGTACAACACTTAATAAATAAAAATCACGACAGAACAATTGAACTCCATGTTTTACAATGTTGTGAGTTTTACCAGAAGGTTCTCTGTAAATGTGTGTTTTAAGTGATTAAAATTTTGGTGACAGTTTTTCTATTCGATTGGAGCCTCTCGTGTAACTAAAATCATTACAACAAATGAATGATCCTACAAGGGAGACTGATCACTTAGATCATGATTGAAGTGAACGATGTGATCCCAATCGAATACACGTAGTGTGAGTGAAAGTGTACTAGCTTCACAAGGTGTGGAATGGTGTATGACATGTTATATCTATACACCCGGTAACAGTGGATCCGAACGTTTTATTGATTTTTATGTAACGTCTGTATTAAAGTCAATCTGTTATCAAACCTTTGTGTTGTAAAATGGAGATACATACTTTACTTTAATATATATAGTAATTTTCTTTTAAGTTTCATATTCGTTTGTGCACTTAAGTACTGAATTACACAAGTACCTACTCAGTGGTTCACGTCAGTTAATGGGACAGTGAAACCGAACGGCAATCTAAAAACAAATATTATAACTATGGACAGCTTGGGCAGGGTTCCCCTGTGGTTTGATGATCATTCATTATTTCATAAAATAAAATAACTGGGTAATTGGGATATTTGTGGTATATATGAGGCAGTAGTAAACCTATACTGTCGCTTGTCGATTGTAATAAAATATGAAGATACCTTTTATTTATAATCAAAATATCTATAATGCTTTCTGTTTAATTTGCTCCATCATTAGTGTACTTGAATACTGATTGATACAAGTACTTGAAATAAATTATGTTCTTGTTTGGTTACTGTATGAATTTCTAATTTCTAATATTACTTTCATAACATTTAATCTCCATCAAAAGACAGACTCTAAGGCACAGCACCCAAGAAACAGGACCAAAGAATTGAATGGAGAGGGGCTGGTTTGGTCTCTTCACTAGAATAGTTAGTATATACTTGGTCTTCATATAAATTAATGAGGTCCTAGGTGGCCTAGTGGTTAGCAAGTTTGGCATCTTATAATAGGCTGTCACTTCTGTGGGTTCGAGTCCCACAAATGGCAAGGTTGAGGACCTGACCCAATATGACCCTGGCTATGGAATGGGACATAAAACACCAACTTTGACTTTGACCTTTGGTCATATAAATCAAGTGGGGTTGGTTAGGTATTTTAATTCCATGTAAACTGGGGACCAATGGTGGTAGAAAAAACTCAATAATTTCTCTTTATTTACTGTTTGGTATATTTATTTGGAAACCAGTCCATTTGATGCAACTGTCTGCAGAAGGATTTATTTATTTGTGGTTTCATGTCACTTTCAACACTGTACAGGTCATATCACGATGAGTAGTTTTGTGGGAAGAGGAAACCAGTTCATACAGTTGGTCAAGGTTCTGTACTGTAAACTGCTGACCAATGGCAAGAAACTACCAACTTTCCCACATATGGTACATGGTTTGGACTGCCGACCTCAGAGGTGGGAGACGAGAGTGTTAGTCTGCAGAGGTAACAAATATTTGATTCTATTTGAGTTATTTGTACCACTAAAGTCAAATCATAATAATTATTTTTCTAGCTTTTTCAAATGTTGGCTTATTAATAAGAAAAGCATTATCTGTCAAGCATCCGGTGACAAATGATCAAACAACGACTAAGCATTTACAATTCAAGTCAGTTTATTATTTACTTCAAAAGAGGCATTGCATATATGACATCTTGTTACAGATGCTACAATTATGATAGTTGCTATTAATCTTTCACACCATTTCATTGTAATTTGTGAAACTTTTTATTTGAATAAAGTTTCTTGGGTATTTGCAAGGATATTGGATAGGGTTAAGAACCCATATGTTCAGTTATCTGTCAATTATATCATCCATGAAATAAGCAAACAAGAAAATGAAGTGAACAGCGAAGAAATAAAAATGAAGCTAATAGAGATACATGTTGACTTTTGAACATGTCAAAATTTGCTTTTTCCTGTGTTGAAATTCATTATAGATAAATAATTATTAAAATATCTGGTAAAACAATCCTCAAGACATTCATCATTGATCCCCCACTCAAGTTCTGTGTGTGTCTCTCAACACTCTCACACTATGTACTAAAACCTCTTGATCCCTCCCCCAAAAGAACTCCATCAGGATCTACTAAAATCACCATATTATTGACCCCTTGCAGTTGACTCTCTTAATCCACACACTAATATTTGAGAATAGTTGATGCCCAACCCCAGCCTGCACTCAATTCACAGTCCCTCATCAAAGTTATTTGTGTGGAACTCTGATATTTTTGACACCATTTGCATAGTGATTTTTAGAATCACAGTTATTTCCTATTATATGAACATCCATTTAAAAACTTTATTTATGATTTCTAAATGTAGTTTCATATACATTATACAATTATTAAGAAGTGTCAAGGGCAAATTGAAGATCTTGAAGAAATTTCATTTGTAGATTTTTGTAGTTGTGAGACTTTCACATAATAAACAGTGAATGTATGCTGGTTAAACTGTTCATGATGTACCTTGGCTTCATTTTGTCATTGTGATATGACCTGTTCAATGTATTGCATTGCTATCTACCTCCTTTGGTATGACCTGTACACTGTTTTGCAGTGCTTTCCCACAACACCCAACCCAAAATGCTGCACCTGATATGACCTACGCAATGTTTTGCACTGTTTTCCCTGGAACACCCTACCCAGTTTGATACAAGTGATATGATCCACTTAATGATTCTGACTGACTTCTTGTATTTATAGTGAGATTCTGAAAATATTTTTTTACAGGAGTCAGACAAATTGACGATCAAAATAAGTAACAACTGATAACAGAAGATAGCTATACAGAATACCTTACTGAAGTTTTATTACCAATTAAAATCAATGTAGAACATAATGCACATATTTGATGAGAGAACATACATTTGACTATACTTTTAGAGGTAATGAATTTGCAGAAACTCAATTTTATCAAAGCTTTGAGGCTATTAATAAGGGTACAATATGATAGATTCACCATTTTGATGAAAAATAATGTTGGTTCTGGCACTCAAAATCTAATAACCCCAGTACCCTTTGATGTCCCACTAGCTAGTGGTCCATTGGATCCCAATTGTAATCAGTGATTTAACTACTGACTATAATTTCCATCAAAAGTTGAATTGAAATAAACTAGGAAAGTCGGAAGGTCTGGGGAAACCATAAAGAAATGTGGAAAGAAAAATAAACCATTGCCATAGATTCAGTTTTCATTGCATATAGGTGCACAAATGGGTAAGATAAAGCAACAAGGTAAATGTTTATACTATTATACTTATTATAAGTTTCATAATTAATAATAAATCCCAATTGTAACATGCACATAAAATAATGTGGAACATGAGTGCCAAGAGTGGTGCAATCTGTGTAAGTGTATGAGGGTAGAGGCAGACTGAATTCCAAATTATGGAGCTATGGGCTCCTTAGCAGGTATATAGGCTGAACACATTCTGTAGACCAAATATTAAGAGTACTGTTCATTGTTTCAATGTAAAATACAATTGATCAAATACTGCATGCTCACTAAAACAGTGCAGTAGGCCAGACACTGGCTCTGTCCTCCTTTCAGTGCTAAACCCCCTTCTTATTGAAACTACGCACATCTGGGGAAACCCAAAGCAGAATATAAATAAAAGACTTTTATTGTACGTTAGTGTAGAAATGGATTAAAATGTATAAAATAATGATATAAACGTCAATAGGTAGGTATAAATGTAATTATCTGTGGCTTTCAATGTTGTTTGTTTACTATTTATATTTGCGTTCGCTTTTACTGTCCCGTTCGGATGACTGTTACCGGGTGTACATGTTCTGATATGCAACTATGGTACAGATGGGCAGCTATCCTGTGGCAAACGCCTTGATGAGTAGTTGCCTTGACTACTGTAATTCACTCTTCAGAAGTCTGTCCAGTTTTAACATATCCCAGCGTATAGAAAATACTCTTGATAGGGTTGTCATAAACTGTAATAGATATACACAGGTAACTACTATTCTCAAAAGACTCTATTGGTTAACATTGAAACGACCTTTAAACAATCACATTCATATGTAAGATTCTTCAAAGTGGTCTTCCCAACTCGTTTGGTCATCTTTTATCTATTGGTTGCGGTAGATATGGCATTAGATATAGCCAGCCAAATAAAAGTTCCTGGAGGTTCCTCAATTCTATCCATCTGTACATATAACTAAGAAAAAACTTCAATCATATATATATATATTTACCTTCCATACTCCCTCAATTTGGAATGATTCACCTGATGATTTTCATTCTACCCCCACTCAAACTGTTTCGGGAAAATCTTTGAAAAGGCTTTCCCGAGATCTTAGCATATATAAAATACCTAAACATCTCTGTGGTATTGACCTGGCTATGTTTGTTGAATACTGATTATGAATTAATTTCGGTTGTTGCACCAAAGAGTTTGCCTTTAGCAGAGATTAATTGTTATAAAAATCTAGAATAAAACAGAAAAGAAGGTACTGCGAAAAGCCATTTATGAGTAACCACTGGGATATTTGTGAAGAAGAATGTAAGTGAACTAAGAGGGCGGGGTAAGGTTTCTAATTGAATGATTAAGTTTTTACAAGTTAGGTAGATGTTAAGTAATGACAAAGTTGGTGAGCTTGGCAAGGTTAATGCTTGACTTAGCACTTTGGTACTAATCTCAAATGGGCACGAAATTGAGAAATCAATGAATCCAAAACTTTGTCCAATCAGGACCACTGGTATCCAAATGATGATTTGTATGCTGTATGTTGATTGACCGTTTGCCAATTTTGGGAAGTGGTTTCATGTAAAGCTTGTATTATTGCTACATAAAATGTCATCTGAAAGGTTAATCTGTTCAGCGTTTTATTTTTAAGCTGCGCCATAGTATCAACACGCATTTCAACGAAATGAAATCCACACATGATTTACACCCCCCACACACACACCCCACACACAAAAGAAACCACTAAGTGGAATTCACAATCAAAAGCCTGCATTATCTGTGCAATCCAGATTCAGATATGGACTCTTTGGATTAGCTGGATTCGTGAAATGAAGTTTTCTATAGACCAGGGGCCGGTTTCATGAAGCCTCCTAAAGATAAAGGTCACCTTAAATTCACGGATTTCATTGAATTTTTCCCTTCTTTAAAAATCTCAGTTTCACAAAGCCTCTTCCCAAAAGGAGACCTTGAAAACTTCCTTAAATTTCAAGAAAGCCAAGGACCTACCTTAAATTTAAGGACTGTTTAAGTCCTTCAAGGAATGATTAATAACTTTAAAGAACATTTGCTCCTTCTTTAGGTTTCAAGGAAGACCTTTGTAAGGAGATTTAAAGGAGGCTTTGGGAAACTGAATTTTAATGGTGACCTTCCCAAAGCACCAAAAAATGACCTTCTTTTACTAAAGGAGGTCCTTTCCAAAGGGGGCTTCATGAAACCGGCCCCAGAATCCAAAATGAAAGAAATAGATAAACAACTATAAATATCATAAAAATTACAAAATTCTTAAAAAAAATTGCTGTCATTACATTATTTTACAAAGAATTATGGGTAATCCAATGAATCTGAATCCATAAAATCACCTCCTGAGGTAGATCAATGGATACATAATCCGAATTAGGATTCTGGTCACATCACAAGTGAATGCATTAATCTAAGGAATCTAGATTCGATGGATTATGTCTATGAAATACGCCCAGTATAAATGAAGTTATAAGCCAAGCAATATTAGTGAAATTTTAATGTTTACCTTTTATGCGTTAAAGATTAAGGCAAAACAGCACCGGGGGAGGGGGGGCTTTATTTATGATTTCAGAAGTTAACAAGCAGTAATGTAGAAAGTGGCTATATGTAATATTTTTGTGCAAGAAATATATCACTAAATAATTATATTTTCCGAAGAACTTTCACCAAGAATTTAAAACTCAACACTAAAGTTAAGGGCTACTGGCCCCCCAAAAGTTTAAATACTAATAAAGGTCTCTCGAATTGACCATCATTGTTTGAGAAATTTTGTGTAAGTTGAAATAATAATAATAAATCAGTAAGCATGTTGTAGTTTTATTTATGTAGTGATGTTTTTTACATGTTCAATCAACTTTGAATGGCTTAAAAGAATATATGTCACAAAAGCAGATAAAAATGCAAGTAAACAAAGAGTAAATTTAGTGGAACAGATAGAAAGAGGATCCCGTAAACAATAATGATATTATCAGAACGTATATGAAAGCACAAAAATATAGAAGAGTTGTTTTGTTAAAACAAATTAAAGATCATACAAGTAAACAAGAGTAATGTTAATAGGCCAGGTAGAAAAACCATAAAAAATAAACAAAAGTAATGTTAAAAGAACAGATAGAACAGTACAGAAATACATGAGCAAAATTAATATGGGGTATGTACTAAAACCTACAAATAAAAAAGTGACATTTCTGCAAAGGTAAAATTGAATTTTTGTTTTACTCAAACAAAAATGATATTTGACATTTATTACAACTGCCAGTTTGTTCATTTCACAATTTGGATAATTTCAAGAATGTAATTTAATATAGTTGAAAATCAACTAACCATTTTCACGTTCTTCAAGTACTTCCATTGTAACAATCTGGATCACGAACATAACCACAAAACAGAAAAGTACAGCCTTTGTCATTGTTCTGTCTTGGACTTCCTGGATAACTGTCTCTGTTACAATTTAACTTTGAAGCAGTAGCAACTAAATAAACTTTGCCTTATAAAGACAGACAGGACGTGAGAATACATTGTCTACGAGATGCACACTTATAAGATAACCACATGCACATATTTGGAAAGAAGGTGTGAAATCTGGGACCATGACACAAGATTTGATAGACTGTTTGATCTGCATCTTTGACAAAATTGACAAATCTCATCACGAAAGAAAAACGCTTGGAAACCATTGTGGTGTAAATCCTAAATGTGGCTTTGTTTAACCTCAGCCAAGTATGTATTAAAGTTATGACCATTTATTACTTTGCAAAAGTTTTGCGAAGTATATTACCAAGTCTGTTTCATTGGGTTTTTTTCACAGCATAAGTCTAAAAGTAATACACTGATGGTAATGAAATTTTTCGGGAGCATCAGAACTGTTACAAGGAAGAACTGATTCAAATTTGGGCATGATCGGGACAATATCCTTGATTCTGGAGCAATGCCCTGCTCCAATCATGCGCAAAAATTTTACAAAGTCTGAACTCAGGTCCTCTCCAAGTGCTCTTGTTTGTAAATTTGTTTGATTGTTAACAGCATGACTCCTAAAGTACTATAAAGAAATTTATAGGGAGCATAAGAACTGTTACAAGGAAGTAGTGATTCAAATTTGGGCATGATCGGGTCAATATTCTTGATTCTTAACACAGAAATCAATGAGATCTTTTAGTTAAGGCCCTATAAGCAGGCAGGTGGTTTGCAAACAGAATATTATAAGTAATATGCTTTGCAAAACTTTGCAAAGTATGCATTAAGTTGACCTCCGAGGGCTATTGTTTGTTTGTTTGTTAGGAGGATTTCACGAATACTAATGGTTGATCCTTCATGGAAAAAAGAGAATATGAGTCTTGGTCCAACTTAGATCCCATTGTATATTTAGTGATGAGTTACTGCTGTGTGAACATTTGACTCATGTCAGTGATACAGTCTAACATTTTACAACTATAATAGTCACCTCTTAATTCATTGTGACTAAATAATAAACAAGCTCGAAACATCTCTTGATCTGCAGGGTGAAACCATCAGTAGGGCACTGATGTCAGAGCCATGTAATCAGAAACACGAGTAGTGCACGCTGGAAGGGCAGATTCCTTGAACTGATTTCATAAAAGTCCAGTGACAAAAAATGTGATGAGAAGTGTGAGACTCAGAGAACTCGTGCTTAAAAATTTAGACATTGTTATCCACAGGAGTCACTTTTTTGTATAATCTTGCATCTGCCCTGATAAACCTTGTCCAAACCACATCAAAGACAATAGACCAATGAAGTGTGAATCGGGTTTTACATATTGATGAGCTTGTTATGCTGTGTAAATATTGTATTGATCGATAATAGATTAATAAATTTCCCCCTTTGAATTTGCATTGAAGATTTAACCGTTTCAGCTATGTATTTGAGAAGTGTCAGTTTGAAATGCTTAAAAGATTTCCGACATTTTCTGATACAATACATGATCACTCCATACTTTCAAAATTCAGATAAAATAAAAATATAAATTTAAGAAATTAGAGAGTGTCTCCCCTTTTTGTGGATAACATGCTGATCAAGTGTTGTGTTTGTGGTATTTTTGTTTCATTACATTTGTTATTATATAATTTGCTTTAAGGCATAAGAACGTTTTTCAAATAGGTAGGACGTTACCAAAGGAAGAAGTGATTAAATTTTGGGAAAGATTCAGATAATATTCTTGATACAAAAAATGTGGAAATGCAAAGGTGTCAACTATTCTTGCCCTGTCATCAAAATTAAGCCCACAGGATTAATTGGAAAATAACTTCCATCTGCCCATGTAACAAGCAATGCTGTGACACAAACATCCAACAAGCCAATATTACTGGTTGTATCTAACAAACATTGAAAAATTAGGATTACATTACATTGCATTTCAGAGTTACGTCACAATATAACCAAAAATTCAAAGGAAGTATTTTATAGAAGTGACAGTTTGGGACTATAAAGACTCATTACAGATTGAGGGAACATCTGGTAACCTTATTCAGAGAATATTAATTGTGTCTAATTAATTTATCAAAAAATGTCGTAATATCCTGGATTCGACTCCTTAGGTCTCAGTGTCTGTGAAATTTGACATTTAATCACTTAACTCCAAAGTCAACTCTTTAAAACTTATAAGAAAACAAATTAAGGGCTGTTAACCTTTAGATTAAGTTTCAGTTTGTAAGCCAAAGCCCTGAGTGATATTTTTGTCATTTAGGTATGTCTCATTAGGCTGTCTTGTAAATGCAACCAGTGGCTGAACTGTTAAGAGATTTTGCTTTTGACACTTTTTGTTCACACTTCTATTGTCCTGGGTTCGATTCTACTTCATGGTAGCATAAGGGATGTACTGAACACCTGTTCTGATATAACGTTAAAATACCTGTTAAAAGTAATGCAAAACCCAAACTGTGACCTTTAGGTATTATTAACAGAAAACCAGGTTAATGATCAATATATAATATGAAGCAATGAAGCTCAGGAAGTAAACCTACACTAAATCTTTTCAACCAAAATTTGTTTCACTTCAGTTTGATATCTGCCACTGTGGCCTAGTGGATAGCATACTACCCGGGATTTTAGGTTCGAGTATCCTTTGCAAGTGAATTGCGTAGCTTTTATAATTTTTGTTTCAGTGTGTGGTGGTGAAATGATGGCTATGTCTTATCATTATTTGTAATAACTTTTATTTTAATTTCACCATTATACAATGATTTCTCTTTTCTTCACTTTAAAATAACAACCACGGTCATAGTACATGTTACTCTCTCCAAAACTATCTCCTGTATTTTAATTCCATACATTTATTATTTGATATTTCTCTGTTGTTTTGCTTGCTTTTTGGAAGTAAAACACCTGAATATCTTTCTATTCTTCTTGTCTATCAGATGGGGTCACGGTGGTGCAGTGTTAACACACTCACCTCCCACCTCTGATATCAGCGATTCAAACCCCAGACCTTATGTGGGAAAGTGGGAAGTTGCTTATTGATGGTAGGTAGTTTACAGTACAGGACCAGGACCAACTGTATATACTGATTTCCTCTGCCCACAAAACTACCCATCGTGATATGGCCTATACAATGTGTTGAAAATCGTGATATAAATATTGTGATGGCCCCCTACCTGTTCATTGAGTATGACCTGTGGTTTCAGCTTTTGATTTTGCAATGACTGATCGAAACCTTTTGAGGAAAGATTACATGACTAATCTTAATATTCAGTTGTCTCAAATATTAATTCGTCAAATAATGTAAATGGGTCACAATCTGCCTGTAAACTCTTAATTTTCTCCAGCATAGTAGTACCAAATAAAGGATATGAGTTTAGAACTTCATGACCTCATACTGTCTCAAGCGTTAAGCAGATAAGAAAAAGAAATTAGATCTCTGGAAAAAGTCCCAAATTCCAAATTGTCTCAAGTATTAATTTGTCAAATAAATAAAGTACATTTTAAACTTCATGCAGCCTACAGAAAACAAGGCCACTGCCGCAGCATTTATCTCCCACCTGGAATCAGTAATAATGGAGAACTAAATGAGATAAGGGCTTTATAGTAAGATAACCCCACTTGACATTGAAGAATGGGTCAAAGGTAAAAGTCAGCAGTCTCAGGCCTTTACTTCCTTTCAGTTGTTTTCACATTTGGAACCCCTATTAGCAATGATAAGGGAGATATAAGGCCTTTTTAATAGGATAATCCCATTTAACATGTGATAAGACAGCCATTTTGGCTTCGAAACTAGGTCAAATTACTATCAGCTTAACTTTCCTGGCCATATATATATTTTTTGCGCATATTTGATGAACCTAGCTGCAATATTTCACGTTTTAGAGCATCTTAATGAATTTTAAATAATTGGATATGGTGGCCATTTTGTTTTTCAAAATAAGGCCAAAATTTTTCTCAGACAAAACATTTGAAGGCCAAGAGTTTTAATGGTCTGAACCTGTAAGAGCAATATTAGGGGAGATAGAAGGCCTCTTAAAATGTAAATTTGATGAAGCTAGCTGGAATTTTCGACATTTAGAACAACTGTATGATTTTTAAACAATTGGCTATGGCGGCCATTTTGTTTTCCAAAATGAGGCCAAAATTTTGCATAAACATTCCTTGCAAATTTGATGAAGATGTCTTTATAAATGAATAAGATATTAAGGTTTATGCTGAAACCTGACAAACGGATGCACGGACGGATGCACAAACAGATGCACACACGCATGGAAGCTGTTTACAATTTTAGACCACAGCCTTTGCTTTTCATGGTCTGTCTTTACAATCTGAAGCCACAGCACCAATAATATGGGAGAAATAAGGACGTTTTAGTGTGACGACCTTGAAGCAGGGGTCAAAGGTCAAATTCAACACATGGAAAAGATTACCAGGCCATGACTTCGTACAAGTTGTTTTCACATTCCGAACCTCTAGGAGCAATATTTGGGGAGATATAAGGCCTTTTTAATAGGATAATCCCGTTTGACATTAAACATGCGATATGGTGGCCATTTTGTTTTTTGAACTAGGTGAAATTTATTATCAGGCTAGCTTTTCTAGCCATATAGCTTTTGTGCAAATTTGATGAAGCTAGCTGGAATATTTCAAGATTTAGAGCACCTTTACGATTTTCAAACAATTAGCTATGGCGGCCATTTTGTTTTTCAAAATGAGGCTAAAATTTTTCAGAGACAGGTTTTCATAGCCATAAACATTCCCTGCAAATTTGGTGAAGATATGCAATATTTGGGGAGATATAAGGCCTTTTTAATAGAATAACCCTGTTTGCCATTAAACATGCGATATGGCGGCCATTTTGTTTTTTGAACTAGGTCAAATTTATTATCGGGCTAGCTTTTCTAGCCATATAGCTTTTGTGCAAATTTGATGAAGCTAGCTGGAATATTTCAAGATTTAGAGCGAATTTACAATTTACAAACAATTAGCTATGGCGGCCATTTTGTTTTTCAAAGTGAGGCTAAACTTTTTCAGAGACAGGTTTTTCTAGCCATAAACATTCCCTGCAAATTTGGTGAAGATATGCAATATTTGGGGAGATATAAGGCCCTTTTAATAGGATAACCCTGTTTGACATTAAACATGTGATATGGCGGCCATTTTGTTTTTTGAACTAGGTCAAATTTATTATCAGGCTAGCTTTTCTAGCCATATAGCTTTTGTGCGAATTTGATGAAGCTAGGTGGAATATTTCAAGATTTAGAGCACCTTTAGGATTTTGAAACAATTAGCTATGGCGGTCATTTTGTTTTTCAAAGTGAGGCTAAAATTTTTCAGAGACAGGTTTTTATAGCCATAAACATTCCCTGCAAATTTGGTGAAGATATGTTCATAAATGAATGAGATATTAAGGTTTATGCAAAAACGTGATGAACGGACGGACGGACGGACGGACGGAAGGCGTTTTATAATCTCCCGACCACGGCCTTCAGCCGGCAGGAGATAACAAGTTTCTAAGCTTGTGTGTTATTCAAACTTGTCTAAACTAAAGTGAACTTTTATATGGCTGAATCTCCATTAACTGACAAACTCTAAGGCACAGCTTAACATAAACAAGGTTAATAGTCATCAGTCCATTTTTACAGCCAAGTCATAACAGAGAAGATGTAGGGATGACAGGAAGGATATGGTGGATATGCTTGCAAGCAGTTAAAGTTTTGAGTTTTTCCTGTTGGATGCAATAGATGATTGCAATAATTGTGTTTGGGAAAATTTGAAATATTTTAAGAACATGGATTCATTATATATATCATACTTTTACCTAAATTGTTGCCATTAACATGTACCACAATATCAATATAAATCAATGTAACATCCTTAAAAACAAACAAGTGGCTCCTTCTTTACACAAACCAAGATGCATTGAGTGACAAGAGGTTAGGAAAAATTGCTTGTCAGTACACTAGACATAAAGACTAAAGATAAAGCATGCAGATACTTTAAATTACCATCTAAAATCCTAAATTAATGTACTAAACTAATGTGTCATGAAAATTTGTTAATTGTTACAAGTAACTGTTGTAAATAATATTTTCCGTGTTAAAACCATTGAACTTATACTTATTGACAGATTACAAGAGCTACAGTTCAATATAATGGGCAGTGTTACTTTATGATAATTCATTGCTCGCCACCATAGTTTGAGGATGTGTTTACTTCATATGAAAACAAAGTGGCCCCCAGACTATTTCAACCAACATATTCAAAGGTTCTAAATGAAAAAACAGGTATGTTAAAAACTTTATTGAAATGACAGCCTATGTACCACTTGTCTTGACAGGAAAAAAATATTTCTCAGAATACAGATATTCTCCTCTTTAGTCAAGAACAACTACTTAACTGCATAATCTGAACAGTGTAAACTAATAATAAGGGGGTTACTCACAAAATTTTATATACCAAAACATAAAGTTCTTTTTTTCAGTTCTTTTTGTTCTAACACAATCGATACTTATTTCCACACTTGTAATACATATTATCCATCATAAGGGGCCCCGGTGTAACACGAGATAATGACTCCCCTAGATTTCTGACTCTTCTCCTTTGGTCTCTGGGAGGAGTCATTATTTTGCAAACAACATTTATCACGACCACACAATAGGATATTCCGATTTAGGGGTGGGGGGGGGGTAGAATATTTCTTACAAAAATACAAAAAAAATATTGCCCGGTCTGTATGTCCTGATAGTTAGGTGTGATGGGTTGTTAAAATAACTTAGATTATGACCTCAATAATAGGACTTGGTCTCATCGCAGGCTTATGATTTCAAACATGTGATCACCAGCGTGTCAGAGTAGATCATGTAAAAATATGAACTTCAACATGTTAGGAATGTCCCATCCATTGCACCAACTTTATAGGCATCGGTCAAGATGTATAAACTATTTGTAATTGGTGTAGTTTCTTTTTTTATACACTACTGTTGTATAAGTACAGACTTTTGCTCTTTAATGTATTTAAAGATACACTTTGGCCATAGTTATGACTTTAGTGCTCCTAAGTTTAAGAATTAACTTTTAGACAATGTATACAGTGCATATGGTGACACATTGGTAACATACTTACCTCACACCTCTGAGATTAGAGTTCAAATCCCAGCCTGACCTAATATGGAAAAGCTGGTAGTTGCTTGTCGTTAGTTGGCAGTTAACAGTGCAAAACCTTTACCAAATGTATATACTGGTTTCCTCTGCCCTTCCAACTATGCCCGCCACAATATAACTGATAAGGTACTAGACATAACGTAAACCACTAAATAAATAAATGATTACTTATTTAAGCAAATTCACTCAAGTTCATAATTCAAGACAATCAACTGGCTGTTAAGAGAGACTCAATGAAGGTCACAGCAAGTAATACCAGTCCACTTTTTGGTAAGAGTGGACTGGTGCCCCCTTCTAATTTCACCATTTTGAAAACCTCTGGAATTTAGTTTTACATAGTTGGTTGAAAATGAACTTACTTTTTCCACGTTCTTCTAGAGTTGCCATTGCTGCAATATGGATCATGCACATCACTACAAAACAAACAAACACAACTGATGCAGCCCTTGCCATTTTTTTTCTGTGAAATCTTCCTTAATTCAAGAGTGGGCACACTGGAAGTCTCTTCTGTCGGTAATGACTGGATTTTGAACCACTTGCAGTGAAATCAGGAAGGCCATCAGTTATATAGTCAAACAAGAAAGGAAAAAACTAATGTGTAATTGTGATATTAGGTCATTGGAACAAATAGAAGTAATTATCTTGTAATATAATGGGATATGTCCATTTCTGTAATGGGCAATAAGATATAAAGCCCACCCTTCACTTTTCTTGTGTCATTATATTGGAAATTTAACCCTTTCAGTGGCAACATATTTAGAACAGAGCATGCCATTCAGCTCCTATTACTTTTATCAGAAAATTAAGGTTTACTAATCCTCTGCCATGTACAGGACTCCCATACAATTGTGGTTGAGTGACCACTAGTTAGAATGTGTCTGGCTGATCTAACACACCCAACCTGACATTGGAATGGTTAAATGTATCGGGTTTGAATTTCGTAATATGAAAATACAGTTCTTTGTAGTAATTTTACACAGTTCTATTTGTAACACAAAGTATCAATACATGTTGTAACTTAATCACTGGACTCTCATCTATTTGGTCTTGGATTTGAATCTAGCTGATGACAGCATGTGGGATTCTATGATTTCAGTTTAACATGATTTTCAGCAAATTTTACAGACCTTATCTCAACAAGTAGTTGAGGCGTTGGAGGAAAAGCATTATAGTTAGTCAAGATTCTGCAGTGAAAACTATTAGTCGCCTGCAAGCAACTACTACTCAACCAGCTACACAAATGGTTATGTACAAAATCCCTCTCCCATTCTCTGGATTATAAGTAGCCTGAAATACAGTGGAAGTTTTAAGTGACAACAGATACCATGGGTAAATGTATATACAAGTTGGAACCAATTTCTCAATTTATTTCAATTGTTACACTATAATCAAATTTTCTCTGACTCAAAAGAAACAATTACGTAATAAAGGAGTGAGATTAAAGCTCTCTCACTTGTAGCAAATGGTAAAGTAAGATCTATTATGGATATTCAGATGGCATTTGCTTGAACATCAAAAGACACAGGTGTTAAGAACGCTTATCATTCAAGTTAAATCCATAACAAATTGCCCTTCTTGGATCAATAAAAATCTCACATTCTGAATGGCGGTTTACGATGCTATAGTGTTTCTTACAACTGATGTCTTGATGATAAGAATAACAAAATACTTATTTAATTGGTCAAAAATTGGAGCTTTCCTTGACATACTTGATTTTAAATGTAAATTTCTGTTCATGGGATCAGTGGCTTTTATAAATACTCGCAAGTGGATCTGTATAAAATTAATGAAGAAATACAGTTGTGTATCACTAGAACCTCCAATGTTATAAAATACCAGTAGATGTTATTTTATTTCAATAACTCAGTCACACCACAGATGATATTGGCTACGTTTATAGGCACTTTATATGTAATGTCACACTTCTGTTAGTCAACTGTTTAAAATTTCATCCATATAGACGGTATCAAGTTCTTCGCGTCTGACTGCAAAATGTACTATCATTTTGTGTAGCTATTTTCCTGACTTTCCACCGAGTTATTCTGTGTTATTCTGTCTCTTTCTGTGTCTCCAAGAGAAGTTAAATACTTGCCCTAACATTGCTGTATCTTTATAGTATCTTTTCTATGTGGAACTGTGGCTATTGGCTTCCTCAATTCTGATTCTCTTCTATGGGAAAACCCTTTAACAGCTCTTTAACGAGCCTAAAAATTATTCATTGTAATAAAAACATTTCTTTAAAATAAAAATATAGTCAAATAACGAAAACATTCTCTGTTTAAAGTCAAGAATATGCAAAGAATCTTTGTCAATATGGCCACGCCATGTGGCCTACATATACAGAATCTACTCTGCTATGGTGTTTTCTTAAGACTTCTGCCTAATCTGTGGGCCTCACTACATGCCCAACCTAAAATCTTATACTATTAGTGTATACCCCTGTCCAAATAAAATGATATGTGTCAGAGACAGGGGGCATGAAAAGGTTAATTGTAGCTGAGGTGGTCCTAGTTAAAAGCCACCTCCTTGTTGTATTTAAATAAAAACACCATTCAACTGACGTTTTCCTTTGCCTTTCTTTGTTCATGACAAATGGTCAGTATTATCAATCCAAACTGATATTTGTAATGGTGATTTTTCTATAAATCAAATATATGGCTATTTAACACATTAAATATTATGGAATACTAATATACAGGACTAATATTAACAAATGCAAGGGTTCTTCTTGGTTTCTCGTGTACATAACTCAAAATATCACAGAATAATGAAGACACATCAGGCAATATTATCTAATGGATTCATTAGATTGGTGCCATCACAATTGTAGTTTGAGAGAAGTTATTCCAAGCTGATACCTTTTAGTGTATGAATGTTTATAGATAAGTAATAAATGAACAGATAACACATTTTAATGGATAAGGACTATAAACTAATTGTTATCTACAATTTCTCCTGCCATGATTAGCACTCATTGTATCATGAAGATTTGCTCGACCACTTTATGGCATCATCAAAAAGTCATAAAATAGCAGGCAAATAGTGAAAATAAAATTTACTATCAAGCCATAATGCTTAGAGGATATAGTTTGAAGAATAGAATTCTTAAAGCATTCTGACAATGTATCTCATTTAATCTGTTTCCATAATGCATTTCATTTACTATATTCCCTTAACTGCATGGTGAGCTATTTATACTCGGCACAATGTCTACTTATACCAGTCTGCCATTGTTGTGAGTTTGCCTCCCAACCACACTGATAATTATAAATCTAACAGTACTTTTATAGTACTTAATCCCCATCTAAAAACAGACCCTAGTTGCAAAATACAGAAAGGCAAAAATCTGTAATCATATATGCAGAGAAATAGCAGGGGTCATCGCCATGGAGATAGACCAAGACAGTGCCACAAACTAGGTTAGGTATGCTTTTACAAAGAGATGGGTTTTCAACTTCTTTCTGAATGATTAGAGAGAAGAACGTACACCATCAGGCAAGTCATTCCAAATCTTTGGAGCATCATATGCTAAGGTTGAAATGCTTAGTAGATTTATATACTGATGAGGCATAGTGAGGAACATCCAGCATATTACACCACCAGTTTGACTTCTACGTGTTTTGTATTCTATTATGTACTTTTATAACGCTTAATCTCTGCCAGGCAGACTCTAAGGCACAACATCAGAATCCAATTTAAAAAATCAGCAATTGTACACACTATGTCTAGATTTAGGAAAACATTGAAAATATTGGGGATAACCACTTTTTAGGAAGTTGTACACCAGTAAGGCAGTCTTAAATACAGAGCGATGCTCAATAGGCAGCCAATATGGAGAGTATTCTAACAGGAATAATGTGTCAGTACGTGCATGGACATATTGATAATGATTTTAGCAAAACTGTTGGGGTTGAGAGTAAAATTTTTCAATCATGCAACCTATCTTTTCCCTTATAAAGGGTAGGAACACAATCATGGCAATAGTCGGTCTCTTTCCAATTTTTTAAACCTGTTAAAACCCCCATAGAGTAAACATTTCCACTGCTTCCTGCTGGCATCTGGTCTGTTTAGTTTTGAGTTTTTGACCTATCTTTATATAGACATATCATATATATTTATATAGACATATGACTGATCTTATCCACTCCTTTCATGATATGCTAATCCTCCAGCTAAATTAGACCATTAGTGATCTTATCCCATTATGAAATAAGTTAATTAACCAGTCTGCCTATTGATGTTCTTTGCTTTAAAAGATTGAGCAGGGAGAAGATAGGATTTTTAATTTGGTACGCCCTTAGTTTTAGAAACTTGTGGTAATATGCAATATTTGCTTCCCACCAGGCACAAGACGTCATTTCGATATCAATTATTGGTCTAAACTGGGACCTGATGTCATTTGGATAGCACAATGATATCTAGACATTATTTGATGGAAACAGACCTGTTGGTCATTACATGTGATGTCAGTTTGACATCATTTAATTGCACAAAATCTGATGTTTTTCTCTCCACATCATATTGATGTCATTGTGCCATCAGATTAATGTACCCCATAAGTTAGTAATTTTTGTGACTTCTTTTTGACTTCTTCAAACTTCCCCTATATTTTTTCTCTTTGGCTCAATAATGTCACCGTTACATAATGTTCATAGATGTTTTTTTTTTTACTTTAACATTTCTTGACACATCATTTTGATGTCATTATTAACACTCATTTCTCATATTTAACATACAATCTGTTTGAGTGATATATTTATGTGTAACATCAATCCCAATTGTCAGTCAATCCCAACTGATTAATCACTAATCACTGAAAAGAATTTTGATCACTTCCATAATCAAAATTTCACTAAGAGCAGATTTTACCAACAACCAAAACTTTACAAAAAGGACATCAGTGGCAGACAAATTTGCAGTACTACAAACCACCCCATGTTTTGGATAAGTAAATATAAAAATGTATATGGCAGGAGCACCCCCTTAGATCAAGGACACTACTGACTTTTTGTAACAACTGTAACTAATACCAGCATTACCATATGACAGTCTGCTGGTAACCCTTGATGTAACTTTGTCATATGCAAACATTCAAAAGGAAGAAGGCACACTGTATTTGACCAGTATAGAGGGTTATATGGAGTGGGATGTATTTCATTTGTATACAATGGCACCTCAATCACTTCCGGTTTTTCACCAATATCTCAGAAACTGTGTTACCTACAAATATGTATTTTATTTCATGAGAAAGGTCTTCTTACAGTGCTTCTACTCATGTTTGTTACATGAACATTCATGTAGAAATGACTGAGATATTGCAGGTTAAAGATTGCAGTTGTTATATTCACTGGTACCCATGATGCTTTCTGACATCCTTTTACAAATTCTCTCATCAAATATTCATACTATTGAACCCATAAATTGTACAGAATAGTGGATAATAAAAGTCAAAAACTTCCCTCATCAGACATATCAAAATATATCAATCAAGAAGATTAACAATATAATACTGTTTACTTCATTGTGATATATTATTTCTGAGTGTGTCATTGGGGAAGTTTTCCTATTGTAATGAAACGGTTCCCAAAAGGATGTATATAATTTTGGGTGGATTTGAAACTTTAAATTACTTCCGGTTTGGATGTCATAAAAGTTTAATTTTAATATTATATATGATGTAATTTAGAGTTCCCAAAAAGGATGTCATTTTGATATCTTGAAAATAATGTCTTTTTGATGTCATGATAATGATGTCATTTTGATGTCGTGAAAATGATGTCATTAGAACTTTCAAACCAAATCAAGAAAAGACAGTTTATTGACATCGGGTCCGTTGTCATTTTGATGTCTAAATGATGTAACTTTGCCCACTGGGTTGGGATGGGGTATTGTACATCTCAGTAATGATACCACTAACAAAATGCAATGCCTGGACTTACTATAGTTTATATATATGCTATGCCCCTGATAAGGATTATTTTTTTGATTGTAGCATTTTTCTTTTTGGTTGTGCGGCTCAGCTTTTTCATCATAATGCAATTTTAATAGTAAGATGTTTATTAGTAACTGACTGTTTTTCCCCACCTTTCCTCACCAAAATTGGTAATAATTAACAGTGCCACCCTGACTTCAAAATGGACAAGATCTTATGATAACTAGTAAATGTGGAAAAGCAGTATTACCATAACACTGAAAACGACATTTGACCTATCCTAACTGTACAAACAATCTTAGCTATATAGTGACTGATGTTCACTTAAAGGAAACATTTTGTTTCTGGGTTGAATAGGCTTTGCAATGCAGTTTACATAAATGGTGGTCAGTGGTTTCAATCATAAAAATACCAGTCTGTCACAATAAGTGAATACATGCATCTTAATTTTCTGTGAAAAAGAACTTGTTCAAGGTTTTGATACTCCTTTCAAACAGGGTAATCTGATGATTCAATGTTATTATGTATAACATAATTTTAATTAAACATGTACTTTTTCAGCTTATGGAGAAGATACCAATAGATAATGTAAGGTAATCACTGGACACTACAGATCATTTTTACCTTGTTAACACCTAAAATTATAGCATTAGTTTTCAGAGATGTTAACCAACTGTGCAATATGCAACATGTTTTGAAAAAGTTCAAAACATAATTTATTGCATGACATATTAGAATTACTATGATGTGGCAAAATTAAAGAACAATTTATCCGTTAAAGGTCATAGGAAGCATTTTGAGAACTATTGTCAATAGACACACATAGATGTCAAACTTCAATTTTTGTAAAAATAAGATGCGTCTGGACAAGGTTACATGCTATATTCAACCATTTTGTGTCAGTTTTTTCAAGCTTTTTACAACTGTTACCATTAATTTTCACTCGATATCTTTCGTAGAAAATACTAGCCTTGACGTCACAGGTTTATTAGTTTGTAAACAAACTGCCGTAGTAAGCTATTTCATGTACATATATATTTTCTGTGTGTTGGTCTAGTTGCCTATAACATGGCATGCACAAGTTGTGCAAAACTGTGTTGCCTATATTTGCAATTTACAGAATGTTTAGAAAAGCAATATGGCATATACTTTATCAAATAGTAAGTGTTGATGAATTGTTGATGTTGTAAATGTTAACAGTGTTACCTATGTTTGTAATGTGTGGCTCATATTTGAGTAGGTATATTGTTGTTGAACCATCAGTTTTCTACAGTGTTGCCTTGTTTAACGTACTATGATTTTGTCTGCTGTATTGTCTCCACGGGAGATATTATGTTTTACCCAGCATTCATTGTTACCAATTTCATTGTTCTTCGATTTAGAGTCTCCCTTTTTGAGATGTTAACATCTCATAAGATGTTCTTATGGCTTTTGTGCTTCACATATATATCACTCCTAGCAACAAATAATTTTATTGCGTTAATACATCCTATCCAATGGACAATTGCTTTACCGGTCGGCACGACCGGTCCCGCCAAACGCCAGAAAAAGACGTCCTGTATATAATACCGGCAGGACCGGTCAGGAGAGCGCATTCACCAGGTGGTGCATCGTACTTCCTCTTCCTGTCTAGACAGCGTGCCGTCATAGCATCTTTTTCGTTTGGCGCGCGGAGAGTGAAGACGTGTTTTCAACGACAAGGAATTTTTGGTTTTATACCGAACTCAACTGCTTTTTTCATCTTTGAAGAAGTTTAGAAGTATTATCTACAACTATGTCATCACCAGGACAGAGACGAGGGTCCTGTGGACAGGCTGGGTTTGATTCCCACTCCAAGTGTGCACGTTGTAGGGACAAAGGGCTAGGCGAAGACCCCTGCGTCCTAAAGAAAGAATGTTTTATCTGTAAAGAGTTTACCCCTGAGCAGGTCCTGCAGTTGGCTACACCAACCTACAGGGACAGAAAAGAGAAGAAGACAACCACTGCTTCTACAACCTCATCCACCCCCACTCTCGTGGACCCGGCACACGTTAGTGTACTGGGTAAAGTGGAGAAGGTGAAGGCTGTGCAGTCGACCCCTACCAAGAAGACGAAACGTAGTGAGTCTCCCAAGCCGTCTGCCAGCAAGAAGAGATCTTCAAACAGTAAACCATCAGCTGAAGATCTTCAACAACTAGATGACAAGTGGGCAGAGAGATTCTCCAGACTTGAGGCGATGTTACTAGCCAAGACCTTCACAGTGCCGGTTGAACCGGTTGTGAAGCCAGCTTCAGATGTGACTCCCACTCAGAAGCCTTTTTTTGACCCTGGTGCCACCACCAGCAATCTACCTGTGGAGAAGAATCTGCCAGTAGAGAAATCCAGTCCCTGCCTGGACCAGGCCACCGGGTTTACTGTAGAGGAGATGCAGACTGCCACCCAGCTCCTTGGGGCTCCCGGTGCAGGGATAGCAACCCAGCCTGTTCAGGCCCCCGGTTCGTTCCCAGATGTTCAGCCCACCGGTGAAGCAGATCTGAGTGCAGCCTCTGACAGTGAAGCTGACCAGTTCAGTGAAACCGGTTCCCTGGATGGTGACATCCACCGGGACCGGTCAGCAGACAAGGATGCCTCCAGAGATGACCCTGAGAGTGAACCCACTGAGGAGGCTAACTACAGGGAAACCATGAGAGGTGTGAGAAGTTTCATGAACTGGCACAAGGTTTCTGAGTTCGAAACTGTGTCCTCTACTGCAGATGACAACCCTTTTGCCGGTGCACATGTCCAGCCAACCGGTAAAGTCAGTGTGAAACTTCCTGTGGACGACTGGTTTTGCAGGAAGATGTCCAGTCTTAACCTCACAATCAAGGAAGGCTACCCTACCAGAAACACTGACAACACTGGCCTCCTCAGAGATCAGTTCATCAAAACCCCTAGACCTTCCAGATGGTATGAGATGCATGCTGAGAAAGACAATGCGAGTTCAACAGTACGCACCTGGTCACCGGACCCTGCAAAACTCAACCACTCCTTCAGCAGGGTTGCAAGAAGAAATATGCCTTCTGCTCCACCCTCCCGGGCCTTCAGTCAAAATCTGCTCAGGCGCTGGGAGAGGGCAGCATGTGAACAGACAATAATGTGCAACCAGGCTGCTAGTTTATCAAGGTGCTTGACCAGGGTTCAAGACTCCATGAACACTCAGCTAAAAACCCTGCGTCTGGACAGTAAGGGGAAGTCATCAGAGAAAATGAGGCAAGCTGTTAGTGAACTGGAGTATTTGACCACTTTCAACCGGTCAGTATCTCAAGCAATGGCCAGGACTATGCGAGATCTATCAGAAGCAGTTTTTATCAACATGGCCAACTTCACTCTTGCTCGCAGGGATAGTTACCTGGACTATTTACATGCGGGGGTAAAGCAAGACACGGTGAACGCCTTCAGAACGTCTCCGGTACATCTAAACGCACTGTTCCCGGACCAGCTTATTGCCAAGGCTGAAGAGGAAATCAGTAAGAGTGAGGAGAGGCGTTCGTCTGGTACTTCACACTGACAGCAAGGTTGCTTCCACCCATATGCTGTAAGTGACAAGTCTGCTAGTCACCACTCTGACAAGAAGAACATCCCTGCTTGGAAGCAGATCAAGGGCAAACAGCAAGCGAGGAGAAGTCGTGGCAAAGCCTCCACATTCTCCCAGAAGCCAGCTAAGGGGTCCAAGTCTTATAAATGACAATTACTGTGTAAATTCTGTGACCGGTCAGATGAACTCTGTATGTGTTACCGGTCGGAGACTTGGACCCAGTACCTGTGGCAGCAGAGAACAGCAAAGTGACTTTAAATGTAGACTCTCATGTTGCAAATGCTCATATTGTCACCGGGTTGCCGCAAAGGAAAGGCGTAAATCCCAATGCATGTCAATTGTACACAAAAATAAAATATGTGAAAGATGTTTTTTCTGTAGGTCACTTGTGTTCTGTAAATCTTGTCACCAATGCCCAACATGCTGTTTTAGATCCTCCTGTAGGGGCGAGGTTAAACCAGTGTTGGGAGAAATGGGAAGCCCTGGGTTCCAGTCCAAAAGTGGTCACCACACTGAGGGAGGGTTATACTCTCCCATTCTGGTTCAGACCCCACTTGACAAGGTCACCGACTGTAATAAGCAACTACCACAACTCAGTCAAGCAGTCCTTCCTTTTAGAGGCACTGTATCAGCTGATAAACAAGAATGCAGTCGAACCAGTACAAAATCAAAACTCACTGGGTTTTTACAACCGGCTATTTTTGGTACCCAAACCCAACAACCAGTGGAGACCAGAGCACCTTGAACACCTTTTTAAACACAGGGTTGTTCAAGATGGAGACCCCAGAGACAATAAGAACCTCCCTACAGGCAGGGGAGTGGGTCACATCCATAGATTTCAAAGAGGCTTACTTCCACATACCAATTCACAGTCAGTCCAGGAAGTACATGCGTTTTCACCTCCAGGGTCGGTCCTACCAGTTCAAAGCCCTACCCTTTGGTCTATCCACAGCCCCCATGGAGTTCACAGTGGTGGCCAAAGAGGTCAAGCTCATGGCACTTCAGAAGGGTATAAGGATCTACCAGTACCTAGACGACTGGCTGGTGAGAGCCTCTACCCACGACACCTGTGTCCAACATACTCAAACCCTGGTCACACTGTGCCAGGAACTAGGGTGGCTGGTGAACAGAGACAGGTCAGAACTGGTTCCCAAACAGGTCTTCAACTTCATAGGTTACCAGTTCGACCTGAAAGAGGGCAGGGTAGACCAACAGAAGAACATTGGCAAACCTTGACAGACAAGATCAGATCAATACTGTTGGATCTGTTTTGCCCGGTCCGACAATTCATGTCCCTCATAGGTCTACTCACAGCAACAGAAAAGCAAGTCCACTTAGGGCAACTCCACATGAGACCCATACAGTGGCACTTGAAAAACAACTGGAGGGTCCCAGAGTCACTGGAAAAGGTGATCCCGGTCCCCAAATCCCTCTACCCCCATCTAAGGTGGTGGCTGGAGGAAAGCAATGTGCTTCTAGGTCAACCATTACACCCTCTAAAACATGCTCTGCACATCTTTACAGACGCATCAAAAAAAGGGTGGGGTGCTCACTTAGACGAACACACTGCAAGGGGAGAGTGGTCCCTACCAGAGAGCAAGTTACACATAAACCATTTGGAGCTGAAAGCAGTATTTCTAGCTCTAAAAGAGTTTCGAACCCTCGTCTGCAACAAGACAGTGTTGATAGCTACAGACAACACAACAGTGGTTGCCTATATCCACAAAGAAGGGGGGATGAAATCAGGCTCCCTGTGTGCCCTACTGTGGAGAATACTGTCCTGGTGTACCAGGCAGCAAGTAACCCCCAGGGCACCTCACATCCCCGGCTGGTTGAACGTGATAGCAGACAAGCTATCCAGGCTTGGCCAGACCATTCAAACAGAGTGGTCACTTCATCCAGAAGTTTTTCAAGCCATATGCTCCCAGTGGCACCAACCCCAAGTGGACCTGTTTGCCACCAGGTTCAACAACAAACTACCTCAGTTTGTATCACCGGTACCAGACCCCCAGGCTTGGGCAGTGGATGCACTCAGCCTCTATTGGGAGGACCTGGACCCATACGCCTTCCCACCGGCAGCCATCTTGGGCAAAGTGGTGGAGAAGCTCCAGGACTACCCCTGCAACAGAATAATTCTGATTGCTCCAGGGTGGCCCAACATGCCCTGGTTTTGGGACCTGGTAGCAATGTCAAGCCAGATCCCACTGTGTCTGCCCAGCATACCCAACCTAGTGTCTCAGCCATTCAACCAGGTCCTTCACAGGAACCTGTCAAATATGAACCTGCATGCCTGGCTCCTAGAGCCTCAGCTATCAAGGAGCAAGGCTTCTCTGAGGCAGTGGCAGCACGAATTGAGGCTCCTCAAAGAGGATCAACCAGATCTGGCTATGAGGCAAAGTGGACCATTTTTACAAAGTGGTGCCTCAGTAATCAGGTGGACTTCAGGGCACCACCTTTGAAGGTCATTGCTGACTTCCTCCTGCACTTGTTCCAGGACAAGAAGTTGCAACCAGGCACTATTGATGGCTACAGATCAGCCATTGCTGACAAACTGGGCAATTCAACCATTAATGTCAGTAAAGATGAGAATCTCACTCGTCTCCTGGATAGTTTCCATAGAGACAGACCTAAGGGCAGGAGGGGCATCCCCTCCTGGAACCTTTCCCTGGTGCTACACCAGCTCACAAAGGCTCCCTTTGAACCCCTTAAAGAAGCCTCCATGAAACACCTAACTTTCAAGACTGTTTTCTTACTGGCCTTGGGTTCAGGTAAACGCAGGAGTGAGATCCATGCTTGGTTACATAAGAACATCAGACACCAGTCAGACTGGTCTAAGGTGTCCTTGTACCCCTCACCCAGCTTCCTATCCAAGAATCAGCTGGCAAAGGAGGGTCCAGATAGTGTGGCTCCAGTGGTCATTCCAGCCCTGGCACCATCTCTGGACCGATCACTCAAGGGTGACAGGTCCCTATGTCCAGTTAGAGCCCTGTGCTACTACTTGGACAGGACTGCAGACCTCAGGCAGAATAAGGAGCTAGTCTTTGTCCCCTTCAAGAAAGGGTTCGACAAGGACATCTCACCTGCCACCATCTCCTCATGAATCAAACAGACTGTCATTCTGTGCTATGAGCCCTCTGACCAGGAGGCCCTCTCCTTACATCAGGTTAAAGCCCATGATGTTAGGTCCTTTGCTGCATCTAAGGCCTTCCAGTCAGGGATCTCCTTAGATCAGATCTTGTCAGCCTGCCACTGGAAATCCCACAACACCTTCACCCAATTCTATTTGAAGGATGTTGCCTGGGCGGACTGAGAGCTTTTCCACCTGGGACCTGTAGTGGCTGCCCAACAGGTGCACCACCAGGCCCAGAAGTGAGGAGATATTGTATATATGTAAATATGTACATTTTGTAAATATGTTAGACATGTACATAATGTAAATATGTTGAATGTACATATAAATTAAAAAAAAAAACAAAAAAAAAAAACTGTGACTTGCTTCCCTTAGGAAGTTTATTTCTTCTGGGACTGAACTCAGCCCCTCTCTCTCTCTCTATCTTTCCCTTCTCAGACCGACTCTGGAAGGAAAGAAAAAAGGGGGGGGGGGCAGTTGGTAGTTGGTAGCCGACCTTGACCTTGACCTTAGCTGCTTACGCGCCTACCAAGCGGTAGTTATTCAGCAATTGTCCATTGGATAGGAACTATTAACGCAATAAAATTGCAAATTTAATAAGTAAATTAAATTTTTATAAGTTAATACCCTATCCAATGGACAGTCAAGGCCCACCCAACTGGCCCCGCTATCAGCTTACTAGGGATCTTACTAGGACTAGACACGAAAAAGATGCTATGACGTCACGCTGTCTAGACAGGAAGAGGAAGTACGATGCGCCACCTGGCGAATGCGCTCTCCTGACTGGTCCTGCTGGTATCATATACAGGACGTCTTTTTCTGGCATTTGGCGGGACCGGTCGCGCCGACCGGTAAAGCAATTGTCCATTGGATAGGGTATTAACTTATAAAAATTTAATTTACTTATTAAATTTGCAATTTGTGGAATGTGGTTAAAATATGCTGGCAAATTTCAGTGATACATGGTAGTACTACCTGGATCTGGCTATTTCTGCAGACCTACTCTCTATAAATGCTGATCCAATCAAATTATACATTACTGCTGTTCATCTCTGTCACTCAGAAATAGTGGAAAAGGTCGATTGAATGGATATGTTTGTCACTAAGAAATAGTTGAAAAGGCCGGTCGAATGGTTATGTTTGTTTAAGGTCTTGGTCTGAAGTAGGTTATTGGTTTCCTATCTCCACAAGTTGTCTTTTGGCTTTTTGAGTATCACATGCAGGAATTGTGTAAAGTTTAAATTAGTATTAGTCATTGTGACATAAGTAGCTATATAACCTTTGTATAAAAACCCATTTGTATTTGTATGTATCTATGCTTTATATGCCAACTGTCTTTCATTTTCTCTTGTTTTTATGTCATGAAAAAAGATTTGAAGAGACTTTTTACATATATTAATGTAACTTGTTTTTACTTTGATTCTGAAATCCACAAATCTTTCTTGTTGTATTTTTCCAACCTTTGTAAGTGCAGAGATTTTTTTTTGGAAATGGTAAGAAGGAAAGGTGACTGTACCAAATTATGTGAAAATACAAATTATGTTAACATAAAAATCATAAGACTTTTGTTGTTTAATCCATAGTCTGCTGTTTTATCAAAAAGTTACTTCAAAATTCGCATTGCTTGGGTGGTAAATGTTCATGAGACTCATTGAAGCATTTATTCAGTATTTTTAACAATTGGCAATAACAATATTAACAATATAACAATATAGTCTTTTCTCTTGACATTTTGTCACTATATGTATAGTCTAAATTAGAACATGTTCAAGTACTATCAGAGATTAGAAAAATTGCAGATATATCAAGCCTTCCAAATAGCCGATTAACCCTACAGATTGACCAAATCAATATAAAGCCTTGCATTGTGTTCAGATTTGTATTAGGTTATTAGCAAACTGTCACTAACATTAACTCCTGTTGTTAAAGGGACAAATTTGTGGTGTATTAAGAATTTCACAGCAAATTAAACAATGAATATTTATTTTAAAATATTTCAAATTCAACAGATAATTTACAAAATAAGACAAAATATCACCAATAAACACTCTATATGTAGCAATAGTATTTACTCGAATTATTCAGCTAGAATACAAATTAGCTTTCAATTAGTGCACAACTAACCAATTGTCTAATATTTGGTTTAATTAAAATACCATTTATCTCTAGTATTTAGCCTACAATCATCTAATACTAAACCCTTTCTTGCTGCTATGTGTAGTAAATGTCTTACCATATTTGGTTGTTCTACTACTGAGCAGTTCTACTACTGAGCTGGTTCATTCAGTTGATTGGTTCAGCTTTTGGTCCTTCTGGAACCCTTTAAATCCAATCCAATTGAATTGCTCCTTACATTCAACCCCTCCTCACGTCCTACTATATGACGGTGCAACACCGTAATGACGTCAGCCCCAAACTTGTGACGTATACTAGCGATTGCCATTGTAGCCATCTCTGCACCGTGACAAATATATGTAAATATAAGACACTCTGTCGCCCCCTAGTGATGGATATTTGAACTAAAAGGTGTGACAATAAGGTTATTTTATTTTACAAGTAAAAACACCGAATTTCTAACACTGTATATATTTTATTTTATAAACGTTTGTAGTGGGCGATAATGCACTGCATTTACACTAGCGACCGCGGAGACACTTCTACAATGATCTCGCAGATTAAATACCGAGTTTGCGCATGCGCAGATGTAACACGCAAGTCAGGTCATCTCACTACCCCCCTATTTTTTAAAAGGTTATGCCCTCATAACACGTTTAAAATATATACGTGACTAGATTTGAAGACTAATTGCTAACTGCTAAAACACTGGTATATGTATATTTCAATGTAACTTAAATATACATTAGAAGCATGTTTAATACTGTGCAGTTTATGCCATACAAAATACAAAATTTATCATACAACATATGCAATAACATTAACAGTATCTAACCAGAATACTCAATTGCATAACGGTAAGATACATGTTCAACACTCTGAGGATTAACAACCTCATACAACCACTAAATGATGTTGGTAGTCCAACCAGAATACTCAATTGCATAACGGTTGAAGTAGCAATAGCATTAAAGTTTGAATAACCAAACTACCACAATTAAAACTGCATACTGAGGAGCAAAATATGCAATAATACTGAAATATTTACTGAGCAATAGTTCAATATATACTATAAATTAAAATTGCATACTGAACAACAAATATGCAATAATGCTGTAAATTCAACAGCTGTACTGCTGCAAAATATATGCATGTAATATGTAGCAAGAACAAAAACAACATTTAAAATTGTCTCTTTACTCAAAATTGATGTTGACAAAGTCAATAAAATCCTGTTTCTTAGCTATTTCTGATTTTGCTGTCATTTGCGAATCTTGGCCTCAATCTCCCGCCTTAGATCTCCTTCTGTTGTTAACTTTCTTTTCATATCCCTAATTGTTTCCTCTGACTGTTTTAAAACTTTAATTTGCTCTGTCATCAGACTGTTTTTGTCTTCATACATTTTTCTCTGTCTTCTTTCCTCCCTGAGTTTATATTGTAGATCTTTAACTAAAGCTTCCTTCTTTTCTTTGTCAAACTGTTCAAGCTGTGCCCTCTGTTTTCCCTCTCCTCAGTCCAAAATTTGAGCTTGGCATCAGCCTTCCTGAGGTTTTTCAGGAGAATGTCGCGAGACGTGGTCAAGACTTCTTCTTGTGAAGCTGCTTGGCTGAGAGCGACCAAAGGTTCCCTGATTTTCCTAGCCAGAGCTTCCTTTGGCACAAATGCCATCTGGCTTGGAGGTACTGTTGGTAGCACTTTCTTCTTGTAGCCAGCTGGAGGTTGAGCAGATCCAGGAGCCAAGTAAAATTTGTTCTGGCGGTTTATAGGGATAGCCTTTGCTTCTGCATGATGCTTTTGTAGAGAATGCCTCTTGACATCTGTGGCCCTTCTAAACACTTTAGTGCATCCTTCACACTCGTAGAGTCTCACCTGCTGTTCATGTATTTCCGCCCAGTGCCTTAAGAGAGCAAAGGGTTTTGCAAAAGCCTTGCATTGGCAAGCTTCCACATTACACCTTAATTTATCATTCTCTTTTCCAAGCTTGGACTCATCAACTTCTCCCTCTTCCAGGATATTATCCACCCACTCGTTTTTCTCAATTGCTGCCATGCTTTCCCTGAACTCTTTGTGGAAATCAAAATCAGCATCCTAACAAAAAAAATAAACAAAAAAATTGCACTTAACCATATGTGACAACCATATTTGTACATGTTATATACAATATTTAATATGATTTGTCGCTATTCTCAGTTTGAAACCAACCTCTTTTACTTTTGGTTCTAGCCAACTAAGAGGTGTTTCATGTTCATAACTCCTGATATGGTCAATGTGCAGTGTTAAAACTCTGGATTCAGGCTTTTCTTGAACCCTATAATTTAACTCCCCTAATTTATCCACAACCAAATATGGGCCCTTCCAACCTCCACCAAACTTTTGTTTGTCTGAAGGCAGGTGATAAACCCAAACCCATTGTCCCACTTTAAATGACCTTGTTTGAGTGTTCCTGTTATAAGATTTTGCTTGTCGAGTTGCACTCACTTTTACAGAATCTCTAACCTTGTCAAATGCATCTGCCATGGTTTGTCTGACCCATTCTACATATTCGCTGGGACATTAAGGAACAAATTCGCTCTTGTTTGTTCCATACATGATGGCAACTGGCAATCTTACCTCATGACCAAACATCAACAAATTTGGGGTACACTTTGTGCTTTCATGTATGGTGGCTCTGTATGCCATCGTCACATAGGGCAAGTGTTCATCTCAATCAGATTTTTCAGATTCAGTGAAAGATTTAAGCATTGACTTAAGTGTTCTGTTATAGCGCTCAACCAAACCATCAGATTGGGGCCGATAACGAGATGTCCTCACTTTCTTCATGTCAAGCAATCTACACATCTCCTGAAACAGTGTGGACTCAAAGTTCCTACCTTGGTCAGAAAGTATCTCTGAAGGTACTCCATACCTCCAGATCCATTCTGTAACCAAGCAATCAGCAACTGTCTGTGCTGTTTGTTAAGGCAAGGCATAAGCCTCCATATACTTTGTGTAATCTGATACCATTAATATGTAATTGTTGTGTTTTTCACTTTCAGGTAAAGACCCTACAATGTCACAGGCTATTTTCTCCATTGGCACAGAAATAAAATCCTGCTTGAGAGGAGCTTTCTTTGCCCTGTGCCCAGCCTTATGACTACTACAGACCTTGCATTTGCTCACACATCTGGTAATGTCCTGCTTATACCCTGGCCAGTAAAATCTTTCCCTCACCTTACACAATGTCCTTCTGACCCCAAGATGACCAGAAGTTTTATGATTGTGTAATTGGTGCAAGATTTCCTGCCGTAATGCTTGAGGTACAACATACTGATTTACAGATTTGTTCTTTGTATTACAAGGATCCCACTTTCTGTACAGTATTCCTTGTCTTAACTCAAGCTGTGACCATTGAGAACATAATGTTCTGACCTCATGACTCTCTTGGCAAAGTTTGGCCTTGTCAAGTGTGTCACTTTGACACTTCAACTCTGTTACTTTCAACACAACAGCATCATTCTTTTGTGCTTGCCGTAACTGATCTACTGTGTAACTGTCTGCCCAGTTACTGAATTTCCCTTTAGACCTTTTACTTATCCCCCGTTGACTTTCACCATGATCTTGACTAGTCACAATGCTAGTAGGGGGATTCTCAAAAGCCTGATCTTTACTATGTAAAGGAAGATTTACTCTATCACCAAAACTAGGCGCCTGAGATTCTTGAGTCATCTTGCTAGTATCCATACTAGCTGACCTCATGGATTGACCATTCTGTCCTCGACTCCTATATTTCTCAGCCTGACCCCTAGTTATAACACAAACACAGTGTTTACTTTCCAATGCACAGTCCTCACAGTCACTTCTTTTACACTTGCTAGGTGCCTGTCTAGACAGACCATCAGCATTAGAATGTATCGCTCCCTTGCGATGCTGTGTTGCAAAATCATAAGAATTGAGTACTGCCAGCCATCTTGCTAAGATACCCTCTGGTTCCTTGAAAATGACTAACCACTTCAATGAAGCATGCTCAGTTCTCAGAATAAACCTCCTTCCCCATAAGTAATGATGGAAATGTTTTGCAACCCACTTAACACTAATTGCATTAAATGCATAAAAGTGCCTGGTGCATTTGTCAACCCAAAAGGCATGACTGTAAACTGCCTAAGACCTCTTCTAGAAGTAAATGTAGTTTTACATTTGTCATCTGGGTGCATAGCAACCTGATAGTATCCCTGTGCCAAGTCCATAGTACAGAAGTATTTTGATCCAGACAGAGAATCCAAGCACTCCTGTATTCTGGGCAGAGGAATGGCTGATTTTCTCATGACATTGTTGATAGCACGATAATCAACACAAACCCTCATATCTCCAGTTTTCTTGGTTACTATCACTAAAGGAGATGACCAAGGACTATCACTGGGCTCAATATATACTGTGCTTCTATTTTGTCAAGTTCCTTATCAACAAGTTCTTGTTGTGAGACAGGTAAACATCTGGGACGCTGTTTGATTGGTACAGCATTGCCTGTGTCTACCCTATGTTGCACCAATTTTGTCCGACCAAGTTGTCCAGCAGGACTCTTAAAGATGTCCTGATATTACTAGAACAGTCTGGTAAGTCCAAACAACTTAGTTTCTTCCAGATCACCAGATGTATTTTCAACCAAAGGTTTCAAGAATTCTGGCAACTCAGGTATGTTCTGTTCTTCTATCATGTTTAAAGTTCCAGTTTCAGTGTTTTGAAATAAAGATTTGTCATTGTCAGAGTGTTTTTCTTGTGTTACTGGTTCCAGCATAACTACCACACTATTCGTATTGATCTAGATAGGATCAAGTCCAAAATTGGCAACTCTTATAGGTATGGCACTATCTCCTACTTTTACTAGAGATTTTGCCACTGCAAGACCAGTCTTCTCAGTAACTGAAACTAAAGGTTTAACTAAGCCAGTTGTCCAATCCATTGATTAGATTTCACATGACCACTTATAATCATTTCATGCTGAGGAGGTACACAAAAGTTTTGTGCCTGAATCCTCGCACACCTTGTGCTACCTTTCTTGTGCAATGTTATAAGTTTGTGATTGAATTTCATGGTACCTTTGGCTACATTAAACATGCTCTCTTGGTCCTCCATGAAATCCAAACCCAAAATGGTACTCTTGTCACCTAGTGACACCACTTTCACTGGCATTCTAAACTTATGACCTTGAACTTCAAAATCCAGGTTAGTTTGTCCACATACATTCATGACCTCACCATTAGCATTTTTCAATATCAAATTGATCTTCTCTAATGATGGCATGTTATTTAATGAATCATAGAACAAACTATCCACTATAGTGTACACTGAAAACCTCTGACAAACATTAATTCGTCAAGACTTTGTCAAAATGGTGCCTAAAACGACAAACTTCCCAATTGACAAATTTTAACTTGTCACTTTCTTGTTGGACAAATTAACGGACAAACTTATGACAAGAAAATGACCTTGATAGTCCAATTAATTTGTCATTTTGGCCACCTGTTATTGGCCAAGTTCTTATGAAATTAAGCTTAAGTGCACTATTTTTCTTATCATCAGTTTTCAGCTAATCTGAGTAATAAGTTATCAACATTTGGCTATCATCCAACAAGAAAATGGCATTTAAATTAGCCAATTTGGAAACTTGTTGTTTTAGGCACCATTTCGACAAATTAATAATTTTCAGTGTATGTTGAACCAGTGTCTACAAGAAACTCAGTTTCATTTCCCCATTACACTTCCTTCAACATACCAACACAACGAGTTAATAGCTTCAATGACTCCCTCAAGTGGCCCTTTGCAGGTATCTGCTGAGAATGCGGCCCCATCCTCAGCTTGTCTTAGTTTAAATTTTTTGGTGAATTTGAACTACCACAGGTTTTCCCTGTAGCAGTTGGATTTTTAGGACAGTCCCGTGAATAGTGACCTTTCTCATGGCACCTATAGCATTCTATGTCCTTGGACTTTTTACCCTTGTTTGAGCTTTGTTTGACCTCGAATCAGTGTGCTGTGATTCCTTAATATGACCCAATTCATCGAATAATTGATTTATCTGGTCAGTGTTTTTCCTAAGGGTGGTCAAAATGTTCTTTAAAATTTGACTTTCTGAATTTTCAATGGCACAAACTTTACCATTGACTGGCTTTGAAAGTTTCTTGTTTGCATTATTTTCAAAACAATCGTACTCAGTGGCCAGTGAGATTGCTTCATGCAAATTTTTGGGATGTGCAAATTGAACATGTTTTCTAATTTCAGCATTTCCTAGACCATTGATAAACTGATCAAGAATCCATTGTTCTTGTGTATTTAAACTAATTCCTGGGAACGCCTTAGATGCTAATCTCCTCAAAGCATAGCCATATTGCATTGGGGTTTCATTATCCTTTTTCACCCTATTTCTGAACTCAATTCGGAAAGTGGCCTCTCTTTCTGCTGGATTGAACCTATTTTCAAGTTCGGCAATTAGGGCACCATAGTTTCGAGTGTCAATGTATGGGGAAATGTCACTGAATACCCTTTGAGCCTTGCCCTGCAAACTCATTATCAACTGTGTAGCCCGTTCATAGTCATTCCACCCATTCCAGTTAGCGACAGTTTCAAAGTGAGTCAAATAATCACTCCATTCAACCGTTTGGCCATTGAATTTGTCTGGATCTCTTTGTCTATGACTATACCTTGGACCTGTATTGGGGTAGGACACTTGTCCTTCAGTGGGCCTTGACCAAAATTCACTCTGTGGGTACAACCTACCACGATAACCTTGGTTTTGTGGTTGCCTATTTGAGCCGGAATTTAAGTCTTTATGTGTCCTGTCACCTTGACCTTGAAATCTTGCCCTGTCCTGATTTTTGTTCAAATCAGGATTATAAGATCTCAACTCAGGTCTTGGCAACCTAACTGGTTCATCATCGTGAGCCCTATAAACACCTGGGTTACTTGCACTATTTTTAACCACTCGGGGTTTTTCGGTCATGTAAACCTTTGGTGTTGAGTGAACGATTCCGGAATTTATTTCTTCACATGAATCACTGAACTCATGCTCAATGTCACATTCATTCTGTAATATGTTGCAGTTATTCATGTTTGTGAGCTTATCATCATAGATATCAGGTGGAGCTGTGGCTGCCGATGTAGGTCTTTTGTATCTGATTGGCACAGAGTTAAACTGTATTTCAGATTTAGGCCTTGTCTCACTAGATTCTCTATCACGCCATGGGTTAGGCCATTTAGGAATCCAGTCTCGGACAGTTTGCATCCAACTCCTTGACCTGACACTAGTCATTTTATTTTTCTACCAAAAAGCCCCCAAAAAACTACAACTACTATGTAATTTCAACACTCAAAAATATTTGAAATATTAAAAATATTCTAGTCAAATTAATACATCAAATAACCTATCCTGGTCACAGCACCAAAAATATCTCTGGCGATCCATCAGATATATCGAGCCTTCCAAATAGCCGATTAACCCTACAGATTGACCAAATCAATATAAAGCCTCACGTTGTGTTCAGATTTGTATTAGGTTATTAGCAAACCGTCACTAACATTAACTCCTGTTGTTAAAGGGACAAATTTGTGGTGTATTAAGAATTTCACAGCAAATTCAACAATGAATATTTATTTTAAAATATATCAAATTCAACAGATAATTTACAAAATAAGACAAAATATCACCAATAAACCCTCTATATGTAGCAATAGTATTTACTCGAATTAATCAGCTAGAATACAAATTAGCTTTCAATTAGTGCACAACTAACCAATTGTCTAATATTTGGTTTAATCAAAATACCATTTTTCTCTAGTATTTAGCCTACAATCATCTAATACTAAACCCTTATTGCTGCTATGTGTAGTAAATGTCTTTATATTTGGTTGTTCTACTACTGAGCAGTTCTACTACTGAGCTGGTTCATTCAATTGATTGGTTCAGCTTTTGGTCCTTCTGGAACCCTTTAAATCCAATCCAATTGAATTGCTCCTTACATTCAACCCCTCCTCACGTCACCGTTTCTAAGTGCCTAAAGTACTATATGACGGTGCAACACCGTAATGACGTCAGCCCCAAACTTGTCACGTATACTAGCCATCACCATTGTAGCCATCTCTGCACCGTGAGAAATATACGTAAATATAAGGCACTCTGTCGCCCCCTAGTGATGGATATTTGAACTAAAAGGTGTGACAATAAGGTTATTTTATTTTACAAGTAAAAACACTGGATTTCTAACACTGTGTATATTTTATTTTATAAACGTTTGCGGTGGGCGATAATGCACTGCATTTACACTAGCGACCGCGGAGACACTTCTACAACGATCTCACAGATTAAATACCGAGTTCGAGCATGCGCAGACATAACACGCAAGCGAGGTCATCTCAGATGTCTTGATAACACATATGATTCAAATTATGCAACTTTAAAGTAAAATATAATAATATAATCCCCCCAAAAATAATAAGCTAGAAAAAAAAGTATAAACTTATGAAGCAGGAATTGGAATTATTGTTATTACATACATAATGATATTTTCATTTCTTATGTACTACACACAG
This sequence comes from Sabellastarte sp. h YS-2021, assembly GCA_964017235.1. Lineage (NCBI taxonomy): Eukaryota > Metazoa > Annelida > Polychaeta > Sabellida > Sabellidae > Sabellastarte > Sabellastarte sp. h YS-2021. The sequence continues at coordinate 74,831,603 of OZ024929.1, read as the reverse complement.
ATTTTTCTACATTTTCTTGATGTTAACTAATATTTCTTTAATATATATATAATTCCATTCCTTTATTGCAGTGGCATGCACAATACAAAATAGCAAAGGAAAAAAAACAGCACACAAACACAACTACTTTCTGCAGTTATCTATCTTTCCACCCCACTTTTGCTCATTCTCATTCTACTGTTCTTCTCCATGCAGGATTCACTTGTCATTTATTTATTTCTCTTCCCTTTTTGTGTCAAAAGAGGTACTATTTTCATGCTATATTGCTTTCCTGTTCTCAGAATCTGGCCAAAGGCTTTACATTCTTGCATCTTAGAAGATATTATTTTCAAGCATTCAGATCCTTATATAAGAGTATAGACTTTACATTTGTATTAAATTGGTTTGTTTGTTAGACTTGGGAACAACTATGGCAGAGTTCTCTCACATTTTACCTCTCTTAACTGTGGATGGTGTATTTGGGGTTTAACGTCACTTTCAACACTGTATAGGTTATATCATGATGGGCAGTTTTCCTGGAGCTTTAAATATTAGTGCACAAAATTATAATATATTCAATATACTGCAACTGATATGAATACACTTATACACATATTCTTTCATTTATGTGACAACATGTGTGTCCCAAATACATGTGTGGATATGGAGCAAATAAGCGACAATTAAAGGGTCACTTATATTATATAACACAAATATATTAAATTATATTATCAATGACCACCAACGTGCATAAAAACGACAATTCTTCAATTATCGCCCACTCGGTAACCCATAGATGGTGAATTTCGGCTTCCATCATCTATCCGAACCCCTCGATTATCCGACCGGATTGTATGTCTCCCATAGGGTTCGGATAATTGAGGTTCTACTGTACTTTTGAACTACATGTAGTAAAATTCCAATTCTTAGTTGACAAAGTTATTACTTTTTTATCTTTTATGTTTTTTATGAGATTCTTCCTGATCCCAGATACCATAGCTTGACTTTTGGATTGCTTTTGATTTGAACTGGTACTACTATGTACTTTTCATCTACATTATAAATAAGTGTAATTGATTTTCTTCAGCGGGGATATCAGTTTAAATAGATAGATAGATATTTTATTTGTGTGTCACATGGGATAATACTCATCAGCAAATACAAAGAAAAATTAAACTTTGATATTCACACCCAGTTTATAAAGAAGGCTTATGAGACACATTAAAACTTTCAGACATTTTTCTATGGATTTGGCTGTTAAATTAACAATAGTTGGATCACTGTCTTTTGGACAGAGAGAAGTAAAAGTATTATCAAGTTTGCAAACCTTAGAGACAAGTTGCTCTCTTTCTTGAGAAAATTTGCTACAGTATAGCAACATATGTGTTTCATCAACAATACTGGAGGAATCACATTGTTTACATATTCTCAAACTTTTTTCAGTATTCCTGATTCTTCCCTTTTCAATTTCTAATTTACTAAATGTGGAGCTCCTGAATTTTGCTATAATAGACCCATTACTTCGGTTTTTACATGACTTTACATACATTTTTTCCTCAATTTCTAAGAGTCAAACTCTTTATAATTTGCAAGTCGTGACATTTTTTCAACTGATTTACACATTTTTTCTTGATACATATACATAAGGTAACTCTTGATCCTATCAAATATATGAGTGAAATACAGACCTTTAATATTATTGGTATCAAATACATTAGTTAATTTTGCACCAATAAACATTGACCTTAAACCCTTTTTCCATTGTGTGGTATCCAATGAAAATATGCGCTTTGGTAATCAGCTGAATTTATTATGTGGTACCACAGTCTAACAGTCTCCAACTTTTGGCGTGTATTTGGTGGAGTCCAGCCTAAATCAAAGTATAAAAAGGGGATAGGAATTTGCCTGCCAACACCTAATATGGTTCTCATTGCTCTCTGCTGCACAGTATCACATTTACTATATAGTGGACCACCCCATACTACTGAACCATAATTCATAATCTTGCAAACAGTTGCATGGTATAAAGTTTTATATGTATTTGAGTATAGCACATTTGAACTGTAATATTTATGGACAAGACTACCTCGTGACCTGATACTAGCAGTAGCTAATGTATTCACCGTTTTTGTGAAGTTTAAACAGTAATTTAATTCCACTTTAATTTGCTAAAATAACTGCTTCCTGCTAATTGACAGACCAGGCAATAATAAAGTGATTCTGCCTTATATAATTAACTCTGGGCTAATTGTATTTCGACTGTTGTGTTAAGTTCAGTCTCTTCAGAGGCTATGTATATTACAGGCTCTTGGGGATCCCTGAAGTACTTTTTGGGATCCTGTGGTGTACCCCTGGTTCTAGCCGGTTCATACCCAGTTGTGGAACCGGTTCCCAAGTTGAGGAACCTGTAATAAGGGGTACTAGGGGTTTTGGCCAAGAGGGGGGGGGGGGGGGGTGTGAGCCTGCAGGGGGTTATAACTTCATAAACTGATTTTTGAGTTTTTAGAAGTTACCATGTTTTTACCATGTACCAGTTTGGGTTTTTGTGAGTCAGGTACTCATTGAATTCTAGCTCTTAATTGAGCTTATTTAAAGACTAGGGGTCCCAAATGGCAAGGTATTACTATTTATTATAATATTATTTTTTATTTTTATATTGATGTTTCCATATGTATAGCTTAGGTATATAAACCATCAAATAAAATTCATATCACAATTTTTAGGTGTATTCTTTATTTTTATTATAATAAATTTATTAATCTTCAGCAATTTGGCGTGAAGCGTATTTATGTATTTATAACATAAATTGCGTATATGTATAAATAACAGTGTTAAAGATTTTAACTTTTGGATAAATTATAAATAAAACTAGTTTATGTGCAGTTTTGTTTTTGAGTCTTAATGTGACTTGCTTAGAATTTAGTTGTCCTGTATTTCCAAGCTCCATTAGCTGGGGGTGGCGGCAGGATGATCCTTCTTGGGGATGTGACTAAAGTTGGTTGTGTTCTTTTCCTAGAGCATATGGCTGTATAGGTCTCATGATCCAGAGTCAGGGCTGATGGTTTCCTCACTTTGTTTGAGCTGGTTTGTGGTGAACTACTAATTTTAATTTCTGGTTTGATGAATTTTGGTGAGCTTTTGTATCTCTGAAATTCCTTTGGACTTCTAGGTTTAAGTTCAGGTTGGAATTTCTTTATCCATTCTTTATGTTTAGTAGTACCTGGGAGGGGCATTTTGTGTCTATCTTCCCTCGAGTTGGTAGGCTGAACAAATTTTCCACTTGTGTTTTTAATGGCATCAGCTATGATGTAATTTTGTCTTTGAATGATTAAATGCTCTTCATTGGTGCATAAATCACATGTGGAATCCTCAGTCTGTGTGTGGGAGTTTTTATTAACTGTAATGGGGACACAGCCTATCTGTGGTGAGGGTTTCGGATTCACCTTCATTATCTGCTTGGCCTCCTCGGGTATAGATTGTGGGTTGTTACAAATTGGGCTGGTTCCATTACTTTGATAGAGGATGCCAGGGATAGTTTCTTCTTGGCAAACTGGCCAAAACCCAGTACCCTTCGAGTATAGACTTCAAGTTTAACATCAATAGTAGCAAGAATCTCATTCTAAAGGATGCCTGGTCAAGAGCTATTAGGAAGTGTAAGATAGAACTCACACTTTCCCTGATAGAACACCTACAAAGGACTTATAACAGGACAAAATTATCTATAGCAAAAGACTTAACCGAACTTGAGAACCTGCTCAGCCCTAACCAGTTCCAGGAAATTAAAGATTCCCTCTCCACAAAATTCAAGCAAATGGCACCTGTATTTATGGAGAAGAAACAGAACCAGTTCAAGGGACCTAAATCCCCAGCCAAAAGAAGGCAAGCACAAGCCATCAGAAGGCAGGCACCAGCAGGAAAGTCCAGAAAAGACCCTAAGTTAGACACCATCATTAACACTCTTAGAGTCTTGCTTAAATAAACTCTTTTAAACATTACCAATATTTGCATATTGAGCACAATATTATTTATTACAGCATTTTGTTATAAATAAAGTCATATTCCTTACCTACCTTGTTTACCTAACCATAGCACCAAAGATACCCCCGGTACTAAAAATGAACCAGGGGTTCCTGAACCTGCAAAACACATGTACAACTACAGGTTAAGCACCCCTAACCTAAAACTACTTCAGGGCACAAGATTGAATTACCCCTCATTCCTTCAGGGGATATCATTCAAGTATGTCTAGCGTTGAATCGCCAGACTTTCTGGAAACCCTCAAAACTGAGGCCAAAAACTCACAACCTGGTATCCTACCAAAGAACACCAAGTTTCAAAGTTATATTGGACATAATGTCATTAATCTCTCTAATATTATCTTGGAAGAGAACCAAATTAGAGCCCTAGAAAAAGGACTCACGTTTTGCCCCACACCAGGACCTCCAGATAAATCACAAATCTGGTTAGACTTCAAGGAATTCCATAGAAGATTAGAACTAATGAAATTCTTCAGTAGAGATTGTAATGGCAAAAAAGATATTAACATCAATCAAAGCATCATTGACTTCATGAACCGTAATGCCAAGGAGACTGACATTGATGAACAAAATGAGGAAGCTCTTAATAAGGAAATGCAGTCAAAATTTAAACTCAAATCAAGCTGGAGACCTTCCCCACCAAATAGAACATTGGACATATTTCAAAGATCTATTAAATAACAAATCTTGAAAAGTAAGTTCAAAAGTAAAAGATATGATAACCTCACAAAGGAAGAACGTAAAGGGTTGAAAATCCTAAAAGACAACCCACACATTACCATTAAAAAGGCAGATAAAGGCTCAGCAGTTGTAGTAATGAACACAACTGACTACCTTAGAGAAGGATATAGACAATTACAGGATGAACAGTTTTATCAGAAAATCAGTGGAGATATTACCAACAAAATCTCAAATAGTATCATGGAACAACTCATAACCATGAAGCCACTTGGCGTAATCACAGAAAAAAACTTTGACTACTTAAACATTAAGAACCCATCTGAAGCAAGATTTTACCTACTCCGAAAAAATTCACAAAAAGAATATACCAGGTAGACCAATTTGCAGTTCAATCAACCACCCAACATCAAACATAAGTAAATTTGTAGATGAACATATAAAAAAATATGTTCCTAAAACTAAATCATACGTAAGGGACACACAACATTTTATCAGTAGAATTAAACTATTAGGACACATCCCAGATAATGCATTACTAGTCACCTTGGATGTTAGCTCACTATACACCAACATCCCTAACTATGAAGGCCTATTAGCCGTAGCTGAACACCTAAGAAGTGACCCAGACAAACATAAGATTGGACCCCATCTGATAAGAATATTAAAACTAGTCTTACACTCAATGAGCTTCAGCTTCAATGGTGACCATTACCTCCAGATAGGAGGAACGGCCATGGGCACTGCAGCAGCCCCTAACTATGCTAACCTATTTATGGATAGATTTGAGACAAAGGCCTTGTCAAATTGGCCACTCAAACCCTTAATTTGGCTTAGATTTATTGATGAGATCTTCATGATTTGGACCCATGGGGAAGATAATCTAAATTAATTTATTAAATACCTCAATGGCATCCATCCAACTATCAAGTTCACTCATGAATCTAGCCCAACACATATTGATTTTCTTGACACAACTGTGAAAATTAATGACAGTAGGGAAATATATACCACCCTACATGAAAAACCCACTGACACTCACCTGTACCTTCATTACACTTCCTCCCATGCATCACGCCCCAAGTAAAACTAAGGGACCATAATCCCAATTCTTAAGACTACGAAGAATTTGCACATATGACTCTGATTTTGAACAAAATTCTGAAAAACTAATTCAGTATTATCAAAAGAGAGGTTATCCAGAAAAATCCTTAAGGAAACACTACAAAAGAGCATCCAAATACAAACAGGATGATCTACTAGATGTCATAGAAAAGACACCAGTCAAAACTCCAGCGATGGTTACCAACTACAACCCTATGAATCCCAACATTAAAGGAATTATCCACAGAAACTGGATTATTATTTCTAATAGTCCAGACTGTGGACCAATATTTTTGGACGAACCCCTAATTGGATTCAGGAGACTCCCAAATCTAAGGGATTACCTTACCAATGCAACCACTACCTATCCACCAACTCCAATGACTAAGAGCACCCCCCACATACCCATTTGCACACGATTAGGCAAATGCACCTATTGTCCTTTAATTAAAAAATTAGGCATTGTCAAATGTAACTTCACTAAAAAGTCATTCAAACCTATAGACTTACCAAAACACGTCACATGTGAACTATCAAATGTCATATACCTGATTTCTTGCACTAAGTGCCAAAAGCATTGTGTTGGTGAAACAAGCAGGGCACTTAAGAAAAGGATGTAAGAACATAAAGCATCTGTCCTAAAGGATGGACAAATCACTCCTGTATCACGTCATTTCAAAAATGATGGACAGAGTCACAAACATATGCAGTTCAGCTTGCTTGAGTGGTGTACACCAAAATTTGATTCTGACAGCACTTCCGAAAGAAGGCGTAATCAGTTGTGCTGGATATTCAAATTACACTCTCTGGCCCCAATTGGCATCAACCAATTTGTGTGAATATTTATGGTTATTATCTTGACTGTATTGCACTCAGCAGTCTCCCCCCTTCTTTCTTCTATTTATATTTGTTAACTTTTTGGATGATATTGTTCCCAATTTTAAATTCAAATTGACTTTCATTTTCTGACATGTTCCTGAAGTGAATAATTTCTGTTTGGTACAGTTTAAGTGCTGGTACACCTGTGTTGCAAACTCGGGACACTTTTTGAGCAAGTAGTCTAAATACACAACAAAGAAGAATAGCATATCTGCTCATCCTTTTCATATGAGAAGAGCTGTTGCAGTGCAGCAGTCCCTGAAAATTATCCTGCATAAAATTCTTCTTTGTCTGCCAAACAACAGTAAATATGTATTCCTGAGATTTTCATTCTATTTTTAACTCAGGACACTTTTCAAAGATATGCCATTTCCCTAAATGAAAGTTAAAAGTAATTTTTATTATATCCTGTATTTATTTATGTTTTATAATATATACCAAGTTATATAAAACAAAATATAACACAATATAATGAGGATGTAAGTTGTGCACAAGGGGCATTGATTTAAGCAATGTCATGGTATATCTGTACTGGCTGACATCTTAAAAGTGTGACTCTTTGCATATTGCTATTGTCTTGTTGCACCTTAGAGTCCACTACTCCAGATTAAGCGCTATGAAAGTCAAATTAGAATTAGAATCATCTCAGGAATAATATTTTAAAAATTAATTGAAAAAGATTTTTTTGGTATGTTTATAACAAATGTACTTCTATATTATTGATACATAGGTAGTGCAATTATTTTTATCAAATTTTTTATCACTTTTGAGTATGGGTGTCCCGAGTTAAAACGGTCCCGAATTTGCAACACCTAATTTGCCTGTTGGGTCATGCTTAAAAAAAGTTTAAATTTCTCATACTGATTAGCTTTGTACTCAATTAACAGTGCAGTTTTTTGGAAGTAATTAACTTGCATACAGCATTTATCACCAAGTCCCCCAAGCATATAGTCGTTCCAATTGTTTTTGCAAAAAAAGATTTGAAAGAAAGTCTTGTCTAAATTTTAGCTGCGCAATAAGGGGTGCCACAAGTTGGCTAATAATTGTAAGTAAAAGACAACAACACTTTTAAAATGTCTCATTTAGTACAAAAATGCATAATAATGTGTTGCAACGTAATATTTTAAATTTTAAGAGTCGTACTGTATCAGTTTTAGCAATTACCTTGTTTGTTTGTGACTAGTTTGGCGCATGCGTTTTAGTTGTTGCCTTAATTCAACCACGCCTATTTTGTGTATTTTTCGCTAAATACAAAATAACTATGCATTGATTCAGTGAGTCTTTTATTGCATATGCCAAAGCTAGACAATAGTTTTCAATTGCAAGTTTAGGATATTTTATTGCATTCCTATGTTAAAAGTTTGGGGAATATGGAATGGGCGATAATACAAGGAATTTGTACCGAAGCTTTTCACCCCAATGCACTTATATTTGGAAAAGTTTTACAGTGTATAGTTAAACTACAAATTAAGGATAACATTTGGATATTTTGATGTCTGTTAAATTTAATAATTTTAATTATTAAAAATAAATTTTATTGCCCTTCTCATGGGAGGAAAAATCCTTACTGCAATTACATCATGGTACATTCACAAACCAAATCTAGTGGTGGTGGACCAGTTCACGCCCGGGTACCAATTCACGCCCACCCTCAATTTTCTTGAAGAGTAATAATTTTTCATAGAGAAGATGTTTACCACATCATAGATAATCATCAAATTGATCATACACATTTGTTATTTATTGTTTAACTGTAATTGTTTTGGATAAATTCAGGGGTGGGCGTAAATTGGTACCCGGGCGTGAACTGGTCCACCACCACTATTGATCATGGATTTATTCCTATTTTCTTTCTTGTGAACATTTTTTGTGAACTTGTAAGTATAATAAATCCAAGAAACACATTGGTTTGGTCAAAATATGAATATGGGAGAAGTATTTTTGACTGAAAATTCCTGAAAAATCGACCCACTTCATGAATGTTTGGTGCAGATATTTTTCAAAGATTTTGTACAATTTTACATTTCAGAGAAAAAAGTTATGCACCAATTTTTACATTATGTTGCTACTATCACTTTCTTCTCTATGTCTGCCAAACATAATATTTCTAGCCAATCTACTTTTAACATAGCACTAAAAACACTTGAAAAATCGCCCCACTTCATGCTAACCCATGTACATATCCGCTACATATCCTTGCGTTGCCGGTTTTCGACGGTCATAAGCATTTTAATTCATTTTCATTTTTTTATCAGTCTCTACTGTATTTTAAACTTAAAATATAAAAATATGTTGTTTATTTCACAAGTACAAATATGATAGGATAAATGCTATTAAGTTATTTTAATTTTTTTTTATTTGTTTGAGTTTCTGGGTGTATAGTGTTCTAATTTTAGAAATGGTTGTTATCGACAGTAAAATAAAATCTATTAAAAGTATTCATGCTATATTCTAAACTTTGTATTTTTTCCTTTGACATCTCAAAATTAGTATTTACAAAATTAAACTGAATAATTGTTGTAATTTTATCATAAAAATTGCAAATAACATTCTTTTTTTGAAGGTATGCAAATAAAATGTTTTGGTAGACAATTGTATCATTAATTTTTAAAGATGGTTTTGAAGGCTGTTTCTTCCATTTTGTGTCAAGATAAAGCACGCGATTTTATGTTCTTTATTAGGATAAAATTTGCACATTTCACGGAAATTTATGAGTGTTGCCATGACAACCATATTTTATTTGGCTTTAAAAACTGATATTTTATTTCACTTAACAAAATCGGGACTTTGATGCACCATGCATTAAAGAAACATTATTTCTTCATATTCAAAACAATATTTGTATTTAAAGCCATACAATATATTTTAAATGAAGGTTAATACTGTTATTTTATTTGATTTTTACTGAGATGAAAAGCATTTGCACAAAACTATTACGTATTAATGTGCGGCCATCGATAAAAGACGACAACGATACAGTAGCACTGTAATGCACCGTTATGAAAAGTAACATTTGCTCATTGAATTACTTCTGTTATGGATCACCATAACAACAGGAAGATGTTGGATTATTTTTGTCAATTGTACTGAGTATATAGCCAATGTACGAGTTTTCGATATGTTCACGTTTTCGATATATTCACGCTCTGAGCCTCATTTTTGTATGACGTTTTTATAGTATTTTAGAATGTATATGCAATCAGAAAAAACCGGACACTTTGTGGATTTAATTTTGCTGTTATATGTCTGATAATTTTGTTTGCGTTGATTTTGATACGCATCACTGTCCATTTATGTTGTCATATCAAAAACCTGTTCATTTAGAATACAATAATGTAGTTAATATATGATTTAAATATGTTTATATCAGGGTGGACCATATGTGGTTACCTTAATTGGCTCTACTTTACTTGCGTGTAGAGCTGTGGCATGACCCCACACAGAACTGGAGATTTGCATAAAACAAAAGTACCATACAGATGTATACACACAACTGTTCCCACAACTATTTTATTGCATTTATCTTAACATCAGTCCACATGGAAACATAGTTGACTAAAAGTAAATGACATTTCCGCATTTTCAAAGTTTTTTATGACCATTTCTCCAAAAATTTGAAAACACTTTTCATCATAAAGCTGTGTGAAATAGCATTTATTTTATATACATGTTGTATTTACTGTTTTATTGGCTTAATTTAAGTTGTTTTTAACTACTTTGAACTATTTTCACGCATATTATCACGTTTTATTCCACAGAAAAGGATTATATGCAATCTTCAGTTCTGTGTGAGGTCGTGCCATGGCTCTACACTCAAGTAAAGTAGAGGTGTGAGGTAACCACGTCTAGGTGGACTGATGACCCATGAAATTTGTTCCTATTACCCATTTCTACACTATCCCACATGAGCAGAAATGGTTATATTGTCATCTGAAAAACATAATATTTAACACAATATTCAGCATATTTTGTAAGTTATTGATATTCGTACATTATTATAAACAATCATTTATCAACAATAAAATATAAAAATAATTTCTGTCTGTTGTATAGCTTCAATTTTGAGGAACTTATTTCACAGGGGAACAACTTTCATGTGGCACCAAGTTGTAGACCAAGTATCTGGCACTATAACAGCCCTTTTCACACTGATGTGTAGCCATTTAAGGACACTACAAAATTACTTATTAACCTTGCAATTCATGCCACTCTTTTCCAGTGTTTGTAAAGTCTCTCATCATCAACCATGCTTACAGCAGTGCTCTTTTAAGTGGCCGGGTTAAACACTTTAAGCACACACAACACCGCAAGGCCCAATATTAGACCGCAAGGCCACTAATATGCTATAGAATATGTTTTACTTTAATATGATTAAAATTTTTGATTGTTTAAGGGCTATCAGGTTATTTTTTCCCCCATGGTGTCCAGATGGGAGGGCGGGCGGTGGGAAAAAATTTGTCCAGGCTGTGTCGCAGAAACCATAAGGTGTAGGAAGTTTATATTTGGTAGGGACATTGGTTAGGGGGTGTAGGTGTGCAACATCATGGTGTGACCGTGATTTGACCGTATCACACTGACATTGAGTTTGAAAATCTTGTCTGGACTCTATCTCGGAAGCCATAAGGTAAAATCTTGTCTGGGGTGTATCTCGGAAACTGTAAGGTGTAGAAAGTTGATACTTGTAGTGACATTGGTTAGAGGTTGTAGGTGTGCAACATCATGGTGTGACCTTGATTTGACCTCTGACATTGTCATAGTGACCTTGAGTTTTAAAATCTTGTCTGGGCTATTTCTTTGATTCCATAAGATGTAGAAGGTAGACACTTGGAAGGGACATTGCATCATGGTATGACTTTTAACTTTGGCTCTTCCAAAGTGTGTTCACCTGCCATATTTGAGACATGTTTCTCTTATGACAAAGACATATGGATTGCAGCAACTGATTATTATGTGCACTTTTACATAATTGTGCTATTTCCAGTGACAGCTATTCTCTAATTAATAAATTTTACAGCTTTATAATTTTTAATTTACTGAATAATGCTGTCATCTTGCCAGGGTTGAGAAAAACTCGGGTTTTATGAGTATTGCCCAGCCCAGTGGGAAAACCCGGGTTTTCCCGGGTCTTACTGGGCAATACCGGGTAATACTGGACTTAATAGGTTTATTACACAAAAAGACAGATTTTAACTACTTTATAAAGAGCACTAGTGTTATTAAATGGTCTGTGACTATTAGAAATGATAATATTGTCACAGATTAAAAACTTGTTCTTACTGGGCAATATTTTAAGAGGTGATAATACTGTCACATATAAAAATTTGTCCTAACTGGGTAATAATGGCCATTACTGGGCAATACTGGGTAATCTCTTTGGCTATTTTTATGGGGAGATACAGTGTTCATTCTAGAGTTGGAGCTACTTGAGTCAAATGACTCCTTTGCTAAATTTTGGTGGGCCATTTAGTAAATGCGATGAGTCAAATGACAAAAATTAACCTTACATTTGAGCAAATTGACTTAAATAGGAAGAGAAGAAAAATTGTTTCAATAAATATGGACCAACCCTGCACCACCTAAAACTAGAAAATAATTAACTCACCTTGACATAGGTTCACTCAGGGAGTTGTTTTTATTTCATACAAAAAACTCCATTATTTATGTAAATGGATATAAATTCGCCACTTTTTGAAAAAAAACCTGGTTTTAAGGTAATAACATACCATGTAAAATTTAAGTTAAATTATTATGTAACATCTTTTCCAGCTGAAAATTGTTATTAACATAGATGCAACTTTTCAAAAGTTTGTCCCACAGTAGTTTAAAATGTTTGTTGTTGTACTCGTTAACAATTGTCTTTGAAGTCACTTGTAAGAGTGCATTATGTAAAAATGTACTGTAAAAAGAAAAAATATATTAAAAACTGGATAATAAAATCTTGTTGTGCAATAGATATTTATTTCTATATATATATATAACAAAACTATGAAAAAAGTGGCAAATTTACATCCACTGGTGAGTTTAAATCACTTACTATAAACGTGTTTTCCATTGATAAATACAGAATTTTTGTTAAACGAAGTATGATTGGACAGTGCCGTTTCCGCTCGACCAATCAAATTAAGGCATTTAGAAGCAAGGAAACATGGAGGAATTGGGTTAAAAAGACAATATATGTGTCTTTTTACTTGATTTCTAAACAAAATTCATCTAATTTCTCCAATATTTACAGCGAAAACGCGGGCGATAATGCAAGATCTATGCGTCACCGCGACTCGGGACCATAACGTGTATGCGTCTTTTCGCCCCAGTATAGCGACAAAAGACGCGGAAACGCGTAGTAAAATGAACTCTGGAGATAGATAGGTAGATAGATAGGTAAATTTTTATTATACTGACGTTATACTGACATTGTGTTATACAATATGGTATTTTTATACACCCTGCAAAGTATGAATTGGTTTCACTTAAATCAGTAGACAGAATTAAAACTGTATACATTAGCATATACATGTATAAACAATCAAACATGTTTGCTACTGGTGTCACTTTCAAGTATAATACAAAAAGAGGGGTTTATACTTGTCCCTTTATAATTGCAATTAAACTATTTACCCCACTATTCTAGGGCTGTCATCAGGTAGTATAAACCCTGTTTGACAGCTTAACTCTGGCTTGTCAGTAATAAGGTTTTGAGACACTACATTAACAGTATGGCTTCACTGGCAGTGAATGGATAGAAATAAGTAGAAGCTATTCTAATCCTCAAATAACCCCAATGCCTAAGTTGTTATGTACAGTTGTATTTATGTACTCATTCAGTGCTGATGTATTTCATTGCATTTAAATATTGTATTCATGTACTGTCATTTATATGTTATATACTTATAATAAAACCTTGCACATGTTTAGAGTATTATGAAGCTTAAATAAAGTTCATCATTGGGTTTTCCCCAGATTTGGGTTAAAAAATAGTATTGCCCAGTATTGCCCACTTTTGGAGTATTGCCCAACCCGGGATTTCCCGGGTTTTCCCGGGCGGGTAATACCCGGGCGGGTTTTTCATCTGAACCCTGCATCTTGCTATTGAATTGTCTTGTTTTAATACTTTATCTTTACATACATTGTCTTTCTCTTGGATGTTATTTTCTCTACTTAAACATTATTTGGAGGTTTATATAAGTGATACTGCTCTGAAAGTATCCCAATCTTTGTACTTTTTTCACTACTTCTGTATCTCATGGTGTTAAAAATTATTTCCCCAGGCTGTGGGGTACAGGTATCTCTGATGCTATTTTTCATGTTGTATAAGTACGGGTATCTCTGATGCTATTTTTCATGTCAACCCGTGAAAACAACAGGGCACCATATAATATTTGTGTTGCCACTTTTTATCTCCCGCTGGCCCGCCGGGCGGGAGATTATAAAACGCATTCCGTGCGTGAGTCTGTGTGTCACATTTTTAAAAAGGGCTGTACACTGGTTGTTTCTCCTTGGCCTTTTCAATGTTTTATGACCTTATTGCTTATGTCTTTTCATTTGATGCTGTTTTTTCAGACCTAGGTCCATAGCTAAGTGAGTAATAGCAATGGTGGCTACTTCAAGTAAAGTGATCATAACTCCAAAACGACTGCATTTAGAGCATTTCTGTAAAATACGTTGTTCAGCTACTTTCTCCATGCCTGCAAGATGGTACCATTTTTAGGGGTCTATCTTGATAGGGAAGTGAGTAATAGCTATTTTCTGTTTTTAACAATGAGCAAGATGAGTAAGTTGCTTTTATCTTTGTAACTGTTACTTACAATATTGGTCTCAGATATATTGTTGAACAACTCCTTCATGTACTATATCATGGTGAGGTTTCCAAGGTGTAGCACCATAGCTAGCTGAGTAATAGCTACACTAAGTTTAACATTTGACCATTGAGCAAGACACTTATAACTCAAAAACTATTGAATATAGAGGATTTTTGTCAAATATGTTGTTCATCTACTTTTTGATGTACTGTGTCGTGGTGAATTTTCAGAGCTGTAAGTCTATAGCTAACTGAGTAATAGCTACTTTGAAATTTCTTAATTTCAACATTGAGTAAATCACTTATAACTCCAAAACTATTGAATTTAGGGAATTATTGTCAAATATGTTAATCAGTTACTTTTTAATGTTCTGTGTCGTGGCTAAGTTTCAGAGCTGTATCTCCATAGCTAACTGAGTAATGGCTACTTTGAATTTCAACATTGAGTAAATCACTTATAACTCCAAAACTATTGAATTTAGAGAATTATTGTGAAATATGTTGTTCACTTACTTTTTGATGTACTGTGTCATGGGAAATTTTCACAGCTGTATCTCCATAGCTAACTGAGTAATAGCTACTTTGATGGTTCTCCATTGAGTAAATCACTTATAACAGCAAAACTGTTGAATTTAAAGGATTTTTGTCAAATATCGTGTTCACCAACTTTTTGATGTACTGTGTAATGGCAATTTTGAGAGCTGTAAGTCTATAGCTAACTGAGTAATAGCTACTTTGATGGTTCGCCATTGAGTAAATCACTTAGAACAGCAAAACTGTTGAATTTAAAGGATTTTTATGAAATATGTTCTTCACCTACTTTTTGATATACTGTGTAATGGCAAATTTTGAGACCTGTAGGTCCATAGCTAACTGAGTAATAGTTACTTTGATGGTTCTCCTTTGAGTAAATCATTTATAACTGCAAAACTATTAAATTTACAGGATTTTTGTCAAATATGTGGTTCACCTACTTTTTAATGTTCTGTATCATGGCAAAGTTTCAGAGCTGTAAGTCCATAGCTAACTGAGTAATAGCTACTTTGATTGTTTTACTTTGTGTAAATCACTTTTAACAGCAAAACTTTTGCCCAGGAGATTATAAAACACAGATAATTAACACATATATATGCCCTCTATAAGCATGCAGACATTTGACCTTGAAGCTCTTCGTTCAAGGTCATCCACAGATTGCCAAAGTACCCTACTTAGCTGATTTTGGCCAAACTTAAAAGTGCCTATATATCGCTTATTATTGGTTCTAGAGGTTTGGGATGTGAAACCAACCTATAGGAAATCATGTTCTGCGAATCTTTAGATGTGGTAAGATTTGACCTTGAGCCTCTTGTTCAAGGTCAAACGAGAAGGGCCAAACTTAAAAGTGCCTATATCTTGCTTATTATTGGAATGTGTAACCAACCTATAGGAATTCATGTGCTGGGAATCTTTTGCTGTGGTCAGATTTGACCTTGGACCCTTCATTCAAGGTCAAACTGCTGTGGCCAAACTTAAAAGTGCCCATATCTCGCTTATTATTGTTCGTAGAGGTTTGGGATGTGAAAACAACCTACAGGAAAACATGTGCTGGGAATCTTTTGATGTGGTCAGATTTGACCTTGGGCCCCTCGTTCAAGGTCAAACGACGATGTCCAAACTTAAAAGTGCCTATGTCTTGCTTATTATTGTATACTATGGATTCATCATCACTGTCGTCCGCGCCCTCGTCCGCGTCCGCAGAGATTTCTTGTTAGCGACCTACAGTCCACATTTCTTTCCGGATTTCTTTCATATTTGGCAGGTGACTTGATATGGTAGAGGACTCACCACCCTATCTTTTTGGTAGGCTTTATGTCTAAATTAGGCCTGTGGTAGACAAAAATGTCTAAAATGTGGAATATTGCTTGTTAGCGACCTACAGTCCACATTTCTTTCCAGATTTCTTTCATATTTGGCAGGTGGCTTGGTATGCTAGAGGATTCGCCACCCTATCTTTTTGGTAGGCTTTATGTCTAAATTAGGCCTGTGGTAGACAAAAATGTCTAAAATGTGGAATATTGCTTGTTAGCGACCTACAGTCCACATTTCTTTCCAGATTTCTTTCATATTTGGCAGGTGGCTTGGTATGCTAGAAGACTCGCCACCCTATCTCTTTGGTAGGCTTTATGTCTAAATTACGCCTGTGGTAGACAAAAATGTCTAAAATGCATTAAAAGTCATGAAATCATGCACTAAATCACTTATAACTTGAAAAGTGTTGCATTTAGAGCATTTTGTTAAAATATGTTATTCAGCTACTTTTTTCATAGCTACAACATGGTGAGTAACTTGGGTGTCTGTCTCAATAGCTAAGTGAGTAATAGCTACTTTTGGGCTTTTCAGTAACTTCCATCATGAGTAAAATCACTTGTAACTTGAAAACTATTGCATTTACACAATTTTGTATAAATATGTTATTCAGCTACTTTTGGGTCAGCTATAACATAGTAAAATTTCAGACCTGTAGCTCATGGCATAGCTGAGTAATAGCTACTTTTAGGTTATCACTGTTGAGTAAATTACTTATAACTTCAAAAGTATTACATTTAGAGTATTTTGTTTCAATATGTTATTCATCTATTTCGGAGTCAGCTATAACATAGTGAAGTTCCAGACCTGTGGCTCATTGCATAGCTGAGTAATAGCTACTTTGAAGTTCACACTGTTGAGTAAATCAGTTGTAATTGGAAAACTATTGCATTTACAGAAATTTGTGTAAATATGTTATTCAGCTACTTTAGGGTCAGCTATAACATAGTGAAATTACAGACCTGTACCTCATGGCACAACTGAGCAATAGCTATTTTCAGGTACTGGCTGTTGAGTAAATGACTTGTAACTTGAAAAATATTGCATTTGGAGTATTTTGTTAAAATATGTTGTTCACCTACTTTTGGGTCAGCTATAACATAGTGAAATTACAGGACTTATAGCTCATGGCATAGCTGAGCAATAGCTATTTTCAGGTTCCCACTATTGAGTAAATCAGTTGTAACTTGAAAACTATTGCATTTACAGTATTTGTTCAACTAATTTTGGGTCAGCTATAACACAGAAAAAATTTAGACATGTAGCTCATTGCATAGCTGAGTAATAGCTACTTTGAGGTTATCACTGTTGAGTAAATCAGTTATAACGTGAAAACTATTACATTTACAGTATTTTGTTTAAATATGTTATTCACATAATTTTTGGTCAGCTATAACAGAGTGAAATTGCAGACCTTCTATGTCATGGCATAGCTTACCAATATCTACTTTCAGGTTCTCACTGTTGAGTAAATCATTGTATCCACTGGATAGCCGCAGTGTGTAGAGAGATTTCACCATTACCGCTCTAACAAAAAAAATATTATAGCTAGCCTTCTCAAGTTTGCAAGGTATATTAAAGGGTGCACCACAGTATTCTATTGGTAGGCTTTATGTCTAAATTAGGCCTGTGGCTAAATTACTTGCCTACTAAAAATGGGTAATTCTGCATTTTCTCTACAAGTATTGCAGATAGCAAATTTTTCTTAAATAACTCATTCACCTACTTTTGGGAGAGCTTTCACATGCTGAAGTTCCAGACCTGTAGGTAATTACTCACCTACTCAAAATGAGTAAATGCGAATTATCTCTAAAAGTATTGCAGATAGCCAATTTTTCTCAAATAAATCTTTCACCTACTTTTGGGAGAGCTTTCACTTGGTGAAGTTTCAGACCCGTAGGTAATTACTCACCTACTCAAAATGAGTAAATGCAAATTATCTCTAAAAGTATTGCAGATAGCCAATTTTTACCCCACAGCCCTTAAGGGCTGTTGGGGTATTGTTTTCACCCATGGTGTCCGGATGGGCGGGTGTCCGGGCGGGCGGCGGGAAAAAGTTTGTCCGGGCTGTATCTCAGAAATCATAAGGTGTAGGAAGTTGATACTTGGTAGGGACATTGGTTAGGGGGTGTAGTTGTGCAACGTCATGGTCTGACCTTGATTTGACCTTTGACCTTGCTGTAGTGACCTTGAGTTTGAAAATCTTGTCCGGGCTATATCTCTGAAACCGTAAGGTGTAGGGAGTTGATACTTGGTAGGGACATTGGTTAGGGGGTGTAGTTGTGCAACGTCATAGTGTGACCTTGATTTGACCTTTGACCTTGCCGCAGTGACCTTGACGTATAAAATCTTGTCCGGGCTATATCTCGGAAACCGTAAGGTGTAGGAAGTTGATACTTGGTAGGGATATTGGTTAGGGGGTGTAGGTGTGCAACGTCATGGTCTGACCTTGATTTGACCTTTGACCTTGCCGTAGTGACCTTGATCTATAAAATCTTGTCCAGGCTATATCTCGGAAACTGTAAGGTGTAGGAAGTTGATACTTGGTAGGGATATTGGTTAGGGGGTGTAGGTGTGCAACGTCATGGTCTGACATTGATTTGACCTTTGACCTTGCCGTGGTGACCTTGATCTATAAAATCTTGTCCAGGCTATATCTCGGAAACTGTAAGGTGTAGCAAGTTGATACTTGGTAGGGATATTGGTTAGGGGGTGTAGGTGTGCAACGTCATGGTCTGACATTGATTTGACCTTTGACCTTGCCATAGTGGCCTTGACCTATAAAATGTTGTCCGGGCGATATCTCGGAAACCGTAAGGTGTAGGAAGTTGATATTTGGCAGGGACATTTGCTAGGGGATGTAGGTGTGCAGTGTCATGGTCTGACCTTGATTTGACCTTTGACCTTGCCATAGTGGCCTTGACCAATAAAATCTTGTCCGGGCTATATCTCAGAAACCGTAAGGTGTAGGAAGTTGATACTTGGTAGGGATATTGGTTAGAGGGTGTAGGTGTGCAATGTCATGGTCTATCCTTGATTTGACCTTTGACCTTGCTGTAGTGACCTTGACCTATAAAATGTTGTCCCGGCTATATATCGGAAACCGTAAGGTGTAGGAAGTTGGTACTTGGTAGGGACATTGGTTAGGGTGTGTAGGTGTGCAACGTCATGGTCTGACCAGGATTTGACCTTTGACCTTGCCGTAGTGACCTGGAGTTTGAAAATCTTGTCCGGGCTATATCTCGGAAACCGTAAGGTGTAGGAAGTTGATACTTGGTAGGGATATTGGTTAGGGGATGTAGTTGTGCAACGTCATGATCTGATCTTGATTTGACCTTTGACCTTGGCGTAGTGACCTTGACCTATAAAATCTTGTCCGGGCTATATCTTGGAAACTGTAAGGTGTAGGAAGTTGATACTTAGTAGGGACATTGGTTAGGGGCTATAGGTGTGTATTATCATGGTTTCACCTTAATTTGACCTTTGATCTTGTCCTAGTGACCTTGACCTATAAAATCTTGTTGCACCTTTGAGTCTGTCTTTTGATGCAGATTAAGCACTGTTAAAGTCATATTAGAATTTATTAAGAATTTTACTTTCATAACTTCCCATTGTAAGAGATAGAATTTCATCAAGTGAGCCACAGATTTTGCTCCAACACCACACATAAGCATTCATTAAATGTATTACCACTTCTGTATGCATGGTAATATTCAAACCATCTAAACCATAATTCAGCCATGCAGATGTAGATAAAGAGGGTTGAATTTTTAGTTTGCTGATTAATGCTGTCATCTTGTTATTGAATTATCTTGTTTTAATACTTCATCTTTATATGCATGATCTTTCTTTTAAACATTATTTCTCCATTTAAACATTGTTTGGGCCTTTATATAACTGACAGTGCTCTGAAAGTATCCTGAAGTTTGTACTGATACAGTACTTCTGTATCTCATGGTGTTGAAAATATTTCCCTAGGCTGTGGGGTACGGGCATCTCTGATGCTATTTTTGTCAAATAACTCCTTCACCTACTTTTGGGAGAGCTATCACTTGGTGAAGTTTCAGACCCGTAGGTAATTACTCACCTACTGAAAATGAGTAAATGCTAATTATCTCTAAAAGTATTCCCGATAGCCAATTTTTGACTTTTTGTCAAATAACTCCTTCACCTACTTTTGGGAGACATTTCACATGGTGAAGTTTCAGACCTGTAGCTAATTATTCACCTACTCAAAATGAGTAAATGCTAATTATCTCTAAAAGTATTGCAGATATCCAATTCTTATCAAATAACTCATTTATCTACTTTTGGGAGAGCTATCACATGGTGAAGTTCCAGACCCGTAGGTAATTACTCACCTACTGAAAATGAGTAAATTCGAATTATCTCTAAAAGTATTGTAGATAGCCAATTTTTCTCAAATAACTCATTCGCCTACTTTTGAGAGAGCTTTCACTTGGTGAAGTTTCAGAACCGTAGCTAATTATTCACCTACTCACAATGAGTAAATGCGAATTATCTCTAGAAATGTTGCAGATAGGCAGTATTTCTCAAATAACTCATTAAATGAAAACAACTTATAGGAAGTCATGGGTTGCAAATCTTTTCATGTGGTCAGATTTGACCTTGGGCCCCTCCTGCTTATTATTGGTCCTAGAGGTTTGCAATGTGAAAACGACTTATAGGAAATCATGGGCTGCGAATCTTTTGATGTTGTCAGACTTCACCTTGGGCCCCTGCTACAGGGTCAAATAAGGGTAGCCAAACTTAAAAGTGCTTTCAGCTTGCTTATTAACGAAAAATGTTGTTTATCTTCTAAACTATGTTAGTTGGCCTTTGTCGGTGGATACATCCAGCATCTGGCCACAGATGCGTCCTTAGTCTAGTTGGTCTAACTATTGGTCAAACGAGGATGGCCAAGCTTAAAAGTGCCTATATCTAGCTTATTATTGCTTCCAGAAGTTTGGGATGTAAAACTCACTTTAAACAGCATATTTTTGCTCCCTGGTCTAACTATTGGTCAAACGAGGATGGCCAAGCTTAAAAGTGCCTATATCTAGCTTATTATTGCTTCCAGAGGTTTGGGATGTAAAACTCACTTTAAACAGCACATTTTTGCTCCCCGGCGGGAGATCATACCACTGCAGTGGTCTTGTTCTTCATACACAGGGAATATATAAAATCTATCCCCAGTCCATTTACAATGAAAGTGTCCAACTTCAAACCAGGAACTATCTTTGGAACAGATGGGGAGATTACATTGGTCAGTGCTATTTTGAAATGTTTCCAAGCGCCCATCATGCTACGCAACCCCAAATACCTTAAGGACATTGTGCAAGATTACTTTATAAAGAAACAAAACCTATATAAACCAACAATAGTTCAGAGTCAGTGAACATCATGTTGAAAACAGCACTTAATGGTGTCTGAAGCAACTTCACCAACCGATTGAATGTTTGTATTCAACAGCCATGTATTAGAAGGAGACTGAAAGGGCCATTATGTCTAGTGTTGTTATCATCAGTGATTTCTAAAGACCAAGCATTGTCTGTTGGAAGTGAAATCATTACAGCACTTAATTATGGCTACAGAAGAACTTTTACTGGCTGCTGAATATCAGAAATACTGTGAATGTGTAAAATCAGTGTCTGCAAAGAGCAATGATGACAGGAAAAAAACTCTGACCAAACTCTTTTCAAACAGGAAACCAACCATCCCCAGACAAACTACATCAGGTGATTTTAAATTGACCATCCCAGTAAATCCAACAGCTGAAAAGAAACCACACCAAAGAAGAAGGCATAGAGCAGAGAGAACTCGGCTGAAAAATTGAAGTGAACTGAACAATGTTGTGTGTGTTTTGTAAGATATAGTATGTTGTCACAGTTTAATTACTCTTATTCATGATAGATTGGGTAAAGGGAATTGTATGTTATAATGTTTGTATTTCAATTGAAAGTGTTTGGTACTTGATTGTGACAAATTCACTATTTTTAAATTTATCCCACCAGAACCAACTACCATATATATTTTTAAATATATTACACCAGCACAAAGTATTGAGCAATACATTGATGTTATGTCACCTTTTTATATTGTATTCACTATAGTAAATAAATATTAACTAAATATTGTTTTCACTATATCTTCATTATTTGGACACCAGACTAAACACAGCCTGGAAAGACAGCAACAAACAACTTAGAAAATCATATAAAATAAAGCTTAAATCCTATTCACTGGTAAATTATAATTACATAAAACTGATAGCTAACATTGTTTTTATCTCCTGCTGGGCTTTAACCTGGGAGGGAGATTATGAAATGATGCCTGTGTGTGCGTGCGTGTGTGCGTACGTTAGTTAGTCACGCAGATTTCTCCAAAACTACTACAACTACAGATTTTTTGTAAATTAATTGTCCCAATGAATTTTCACACCCTCGAAAATTTTTTTGGTTTTATGGATTTAGGCCTACAGATAAGTGAGTAATAGCAATCTTAGCTACTTGGAGTAAAGGGCTCATAACTCAAAAACTATTGCAGTTACAACTTTTTCTTCAAATATGTTGTTCAGCTAGCTATAAGATGTTACATAGTTTTGGGTCCCATTGCATGCCATAAGTGAGTAATAGCTATTTTCTTATTTGTAGCAAAATAATGACATAACTAAATGTCAAATATCTTAAAAAGTATTAAAGTTAGGGAATTCTTTTCAAATATGTTGTTCATCTACTTTTTGATAAGCTATCACATAGTAAAGTTTCAGATCTGTTGCACATTGGATAGCTGAGTAATAGCTACTTTGAAATTCTACAGTTGAGTAAATCCATTGTAACTCCAAAACTAGTGCAGTTAGAGTATTTTCCTAAAATATGTTGTTCAGCTACTTTGTCCTTAACTATAAGATTGCATATAGTTTGGGGTTCTATTGCATGCCATAAATGAGTAATAGCTATTTTCTTATTTGTAGCAAAATAATGACATAAGTAAATGTCAAATATCTTCAAAAGTATTAAACTTAGGGAATTCTTTTCAAATATGTTATTCATCTAGTTTTGGTAAGCTATCACATAGTAAAGTTTCAGACCTGTTGCACATTAGATAGCTGAGTAATAGCTACTTTGAAATTGTGACTGTTGAGTAAATCCATTGTAACTCCAAAACTATTGCAGTTAGAGTATTTTCCTAAAATGTTATTCAGCTACTTTGTCCTTAACTATAAGATGGCATACAGTTTGGGATTCTATTGCATGCCATAAGTGCGTAATAGCTATTTCCTTATTTGAAGCAAAATAACGACATGAGTAAATTTCAAATATCTTCAAAAGTATTAAAATTAGGGAATTCTTTTCAAATATGTTATTCATCTAGTTTTTGATAAGCTATCACATAGTAAAGTTTCAGACCTGTTGCACATTGGATAGCTGAGTAATAGCTACTTTGAAATGTGACTGTTGAGTAAATCCATTGTAACTCCAAAACTAGTGCAGTTAGAGTATTTTCCTAAAATATGTTATTCAGCTACTTTTTCCTTAACTATAAGATGGCATATAGTTTGGGGTTCTGTTGCATGCCATAAGCGAGTAATAGCTATTTTCTTATTTGTAGCAAAATAACAACATAAGTAAATTTCAAATATCTTCAAAAGTATTCAAGTTAGGGAAATATTTTCAAATATGTTATTCATCTAGTTTTTGATGAGCTATCAGATAGTAAAGCTGCAAACCTGTTGCACACTGGACAGCTGAGTAATAGCTACTTTGAAATTGTGACTGTTGAGTAAATCCATTGTAACTCAAAAACTACTGCAGTTACAGGATTTTCCTAAAATAATTTGTTCAGCTACTTTTTCCCTAACTGTAAGATGGCATATCGTTTGGGGTTCCATTGCATGTCATAAGTGAGCAATACCTGTTTTCTTATTTGTAGCAACATTATGATGGAAATAAATGTCAAATATCTTCACAAGTACCAAAGTTAGGCAAATCTTTTCATTTGTTATTCATCCAGTTTTTCAAAAGCTTACTTTCCTGTGTCCTTTATATTTTTGGGTGATCTACCACATAGTGAGGTTGCAGAACTGTAGCTCTTTGGATAGCTGAGTAATAGCTACTAAAATCAGTAAATGTCTTTTATCTCTAAAAATATTACACATAGGCAATTTCTTCTAATTAAGTCATTCACCTACTTTTGTGTGATCTACCACATAATGAAGTTGCAGAACTGTAGCTCTTTGGATAGCTGAGTAATAGCTACTAAAATGAGCAAATGTCTTTTATCTCTAAAAGTATTACAGGTAGGCAATTTCTTCTAAATAAGTCATTCACATACTTTTGGGTGATCTACCACATAGTGAAGTTTCCGAACTCTAGCTCTTTGGATAGCTGAGTAATAGCTACTAAAATGACTAAATATCTTTTATCTCTAAAAGTATTACAGGTAGGCAATTTCTTTTAAATAAATGATTCACCTACTTTTGGGTGATCTACCACATAGTGAAGTTGCAGAACTCTAGCTCTTTGGATAGCTGAGTAATAGCTACTAAAATGAGTAAATGTCTTTTTTCTCTAAAAGTATTACAGATCAGCAATTTCTTCTAAATAAGTCATTCACGTACTTTTGTGTGATCTACCACATAGTGAGGTTGCAGAACTGTAGCTCTTTGGTTAGCTGAGTAATAGCTACTAAAATGAGTAAATGTCTTTTATCTCTAAAAGTATTACAGGTAGGCAATTTCTTCTAAATAAATGATTCACCTACTTTTGGGTGATCTACCACATAGTGAAGTTGCAGAACTGTAGCTCTTTGGATAACTGAGTAATAGCTACTAAAACGAGCAAATGTCTTTTATCTCTAAAAGTATTACAGGTAGGCAATTTCTTCTAAATAAGTCATTCACCTACTTTTGGGTGATCTACCACATATTGAAGTTGCAGAACTGTACCTCTTTGTATAGCTGAGTAATAGCTACTAAAATGAGTAGATGTCTTTTATCTCTAAAAGTATTACAGGTAGGCAATTTCTTCTAAATAAATCATTCACCTACTTTTGGGTGATCTACCACATATTGAAGTTGCAGAACTGTACCTCTTTGTATAGCTGAGTAATAGCTACTAAAATGAGTAGATGTCTTTTATCTCTAAAAGTATTACAGGTAGGCAATTTCTTCTAAATAAATGATTCACCTACTTTTGGGTGATCTACCACATAGTGAAGTTGCAGAACTGTAGCTCTTTGGATAGCTGAGTAATAGCTACTAAAATGGGTAAATGTATTTTATCTCTAAAAGTATTACAGGTAGGCAATTTCTTCTAAATAAGTCATTCACCTACTTTTGGGTGATCTACCACATAGTGAAGTTGCAGAACTGTAGCTCTTTGGAAGTCAGAGTAATAGCCACTAAAATAAGTAATATCTTTTATCTCTAAAAGTGTTACAGATAGGCAATTTCTTCTAAATACGTCCTTACTACTTTGGGTTGATCTACTGCATAATAAAGTTGCAGAACTGTAGCTCTTTGGATGGCAGAGTAATAGCTACTAAAGTGAGTAAATGCCTTTTGTCTTTAAAAGTATTGCAATCAAACATTAAACTTGTTGTCACTTCTACATGTGCCTCCATCTCACAAGAAAATTTATATTCCACTATCTTTAGTACATCTAATTTATACGGCTGGAGATAAATGCATGCGTCAGAATGCTTGTTCTTTGGTAAGATAGGTGTATATATATAGCCTTCTTGCGGTTCCAAAGGGGTCCTTGCCATGTCCTTTTAATGTTTGTGTCCATGTAGTTTACCAAGACCCTTTTGAAGGGCTGTCATAACTAGACAATATTTGTTAAAAATATCAAATCAGTGAAATGTAATTATGATTTCTTAAACATATCTGGGTAATGTATATGAACTGTAAGGAGCAAGGTTATTTTTTCCAGTTGCTGTTTGAATACTCCCTTAACCATAGCTTTACTCATAATTATGAAAAACATATTTTGTTGCAACACGTAACATACTAGAACAGTAGCTGTTGCATACACATTTGAAAACTATTTCAGTCATTTTGTGACTTTGCTTTTTTGTTTCAGATGTCATCCAGTTTTTTCTGTTTGGTTGCATATGGAGGAATCTCGTGAGGCTCATAAATGCCTAGAGAACTTAGTTACCTTTGTTTTAAACCCAGGGTAAAGCTAAAACAATAACAACATATCTTTTTCCACAGTATGCAATGACTCCCCTGAGAACACACTCCTAATGAGTCACTTGCTTCAACAGTGGTGATGTCAAAAGATTACAGAAAGTTAATTTTAACTTCATGTACAGTTAACCAAACAAAATTACAAGCGATTGCGGATCTGCTACTATTGACAAACAACATATGGCCAATATTCCATGGAGAACCCTATGCAAACTGTATTGAAAAATGCAAAGACTTTATTCTTACGAAAACAAAGGGATTGCTTGTCCTTATAGCAAAAGTGCCAGACATGTTGTTATCCCCTCTGAGTGCTGCGTGTGACATTTACAATACTGTTCAAGATATGATAGAGCTTGCAATAGGGCTGATAGAATTCTGTGCACATGCCGGATACCTAGTTGGGCAGCTGTTTCCAGGCTACAAGAAGGAGCAAAAGGGTGTTCTCATTCCATATGTGGTGCAACGGACAGCCATTGATATAGATACGACATGCCAGTTGTTTAAAATCTCTGATCAGGATCTCCTAACTCCTCAGGCACTATTGGATGTCAGCTCCAGTCTGGGGGAGTCACTATCAACTCTCACCCAGTGCTATGTCACTGCCAGTGATGACCCCTCAGTTAGTCAACTCAACCAGGAACAGTTTCGAGCCTGTGTTAAATGTTTTGCGTCCTCGGGCGCTATAGTCACCACAAGTATTAAGTGTTACAAGACTTCTCCCTCCCATGTATTACACTGCCGTTGTGTAGCTTTCTGTGATGCTTTAAAATCAACCGTTCAAGCAGCGGTAATATTTGCAAATGAACAGGAATTTGTAGGAATGTCAGCTGTTCTAAGTCATGCTGCAAATGAAGTCAGAAAAAGCATATTAGGTAAGTACAACATGGCCTCCACCAAATCTGTCCTCTCTAATTAAGTGGAGTGATCTCACATGGGGCAGTTGCCTATCAATTTCCTCATCCAAACCGAATAAACGCTCAGGGTTGCACAGCTTCACAGTAGCTGCTCCCACAGAATGGAACAAGCTCCGTAAAAGCCATTAGAACTGTGGAAAAGTATCTCCGGATTTGAAATACAGTTGAAAACGTATCTCTTCAGATTAGCCTATCCTCCACCATAGCTTGTCTCTCCTATCAAACACTAATATGGATATTGGCCTCTTTTTGGAAGTGGATTATCCCTGTTTTGGACACCAGTGCCTTAGAGGATGTTTACATCAATTTTGGCTCTTTATAAATGCTTCTTACTTTACTTAAATTATTTACATAATTCAGGTTTCAAATAATAGTGGTACTGCATCAGATTCACACTAATAACCAGCCCGATTCTTGAAAAAAGTGTTTTGACCTTTAAAAGAAATATTTTGGTCCACATTTTGTTGACAAAATCCCACCATGGTTAAATGGAAGAGATACTTCAGTAGGAAATAATAAATTTTGGAGAGTAGTTACTTTTTTTTACTGGACCATTTCAATGTCATTTCCTCTGTGGACCTCTTTTGCTCATTCTAATGAGCATATAATACATATACTATTGTAGCCAACCCATAAAATATATGAGGTCAGAGAAATGATCCCAAACTGGCAAATTAGATTATCAGATTATCAGTCATTTCTAAGTGAAACTAGGGTTTCCTTGGTGGTAAATCTCACTGTGATAAATTTTATATTAATTTGTACCCCACAGCCCTTAAGGGCTGTTGGAGTATTGTTTTCACTGAAGGAATCTGGGTGGGTGGGAGGGCTGAGGAAAAAGTTTGTCCGGGCTGTAGCTCAGAAACCGTAAGATGTAGGAAGTTGATACTTTGTAGGGACATTGGTTAGGGGGTGTAGGTGTGCAACGTCTCTTATAACAAAGAAATATTGATTGCTGCAACTGATTATTATAATTATGCACTTTTACATAATTATGCTATTTCCATTGACAGCTATTCTTCAATTAATAAATTTACAGCTTCATATTTTTAGTTTACTGATTAATGCTGTTGAATTGTCTTGTTGTAGTACTTTATCTTTACATACACATTCTTTCTCTTAGATGTTATTTTATCTACTTAAACATTATTTGGACCTTTATATAATGACACTGCGCTGAAAGTGTCCTGGTCTTTGTACTGTTTCACTACATCTGTATGTCATGGTGTTAAAAAATATTTCCCCAGGCTGTGGGGTACGGGCATCTCTGATGCTATTTTCTTTCTGTAATACTGAACCATTTTCAGTAATATCTGTGTTACTTGTACAGTGTTGGCAGTCTGGCCTAAATATCTGATTTCTAGTCCTTTTATTGTTATATTATAATGGTAATGGGCCACTCCGGTAAATAGTGTGTATATCATGATACCTGCCATGTTGTATCACTTTAAAAAGAAGCTGTTCTGTTGTAGTTGTACATTTAATGCATGCTTAAATGATTGGCGTGTAGCACACCAAGAATATGTCATGTTTCCATAACTTCATCTGTGTGGAAAAGTTGTAAATTTGAATGCAAAAGACAAATTTCTGCCATTTAAAATCCTTAGAATGTTTGAGATAAACTTACTTCCAATGATAAGAAGTGGTATGCTAGTTACACTTTCAAATGAAAACCTTATTTATAATATTATACTTGAAACATTGATCACCAATATATCTTTATGTTTTGTACAGGGGCTTGTATGAGCCTAGTATCGTGCTGTATACAACTGTTCGGCATTATCAAAGATCTCATCAACGTCCCACATCATTCTCAGTCCCAAGAGAGGCTGTCACTGTGCATTGATGCAATTTCACGGTCGACAGAAAGGCTAGCTGATGTGTTCAGTCAGACCTACTTTCAAAGCTACCACTATTATGTAAACCACCCAATAGATGTGGCATCTGGTGTTAAAAAGACACAGGGTTCTAGTCAAAATACCAGTCACCACCACCACCATCATCATCATTCAAAGAAAAAATCTGGAAGATAGGGCTTTTGAGCAGTTGATGGATACTTGGCTTTATTATTCACAATCTGCAGTTATTTAAATTTTGTCAAAAGTGTGTCTGTTTTTTTGTTATGATTTAAAAAAAGGAGTGAATATGTACATATCATAAAATCCTCAAATGAATTTAAATATAAAATATTTTAGTAACATTATTGATCTAGTGTTTAGTTTGAAGGCAGGAACATACAAGAAAAGGCATAAATTATGTTAAACAACTGGTCCACAAATGTTGTAAAGCATGAGTGGAATTCTGTAAGATATGGATGGTATGGTAAACACCATCATAGTAAGTCTGAGTATTATTAACTAGGAACTTCAGTATCCACAGAAATTTGTTCCAATTATGACAAATGACCATGATGTTTGGACATCAAAACCGGTGCTGTTTAAGGATTTAGTGGAATAAAATGTTGTAACCGAGAGTTTAAAATGTAAATTCTGGCCTGAGTCTGGGTACCCAAGTGTTGATATTGAACCACTGGGAGTGCCAGTTATATAATTTTTGGAAAATAAAATGTCAAAATATATGATCGAATAAGTGAAATCGTGTGAAAAATGAACATAAGGCAAATGTCTCTGAAAATCAGGTTTCGCTACATTAATTTGAAAATGATCATTATTTCAACAATGTTATGAGCATGTGGTTTGCTAGTCTTCACTCTGTTTCAGAACAAAGCTGGTTCTTTTTGGGTTTCCCATATGCCTTCTCATAACCATTTTGTCTGTATTTAACTTTGACCTAAACTGGTTCAGCTTATACAAAGCTTACTCGGTTGAAGCTTCTCAAACCAGAGTGTTACACACTGTGACACTAAGAAGATTAAGAGTGTTTAATAATCCAAGTTTATAGTTTTGTGACAATGTAAATGGCTTATAATTGAGATATTTGGACAGGTATTCATAAATAATCTCAAACTCAATCTGAAAATCAAAATTAATCACCATAAAGGAAATTTTGTTTGACCACATTTATAATTGGACTTGGAGCTCATCTCACCTAGATCAGATTTCATTTGGGAATACTAAATTTGGAGTTTTACTTATGCGAGGCTTTCTCAGTTTGAGTTGGAGATTGTGAATGAGTTTGAGTTTGGTAATTTTTATGAATATCAGCCTTGGATTCTTCAAGTGAAGATACAAACAACAAAGAAGTGTTTCTGCTGCAATATGTAATGTTGTTATTGTTAATCGTGACCATACTTCCTCCGCTAAAACTGGTTTTTTTTTCTGTGATGATACTTTCTATGTTAAAACTGTTCTGGTGACTTTAGTATCTGTGTTAATACTGTTTTTTTGTGACTATATTTCCTGTGTTATGTGTGCATACATTTGAAGCAATGTAATAATAATATGCTACCCCGTTTCATTGACCTCTGTCCAAAATATTGTCCAGATATACATTATGCACTGTATCCATGACATAGATATTTTTATTGAATGTATTTTGTTTATACAGCTGATAATATATATATATATAGCACTTGCAGGGCTGTGTGAAGACAGTTTTAGTCACTTTAGTCACAATGTCTGTGTACTGTACAATTCCAAAGTATGTCTACTGCTCAGGATCGTATTAATGCCTGCTTCATGTATAAGCTTTACACAGAACACCTTAATTGCAACTTTAAGGACATTGTTCTATTTGAAAGATGCCTGCAGTCATATAAAATACCTGTGCCCACATTTATAGTTTTCTCCTAAGCTTGTTATATTTTTAAAAAGATACCTGCATCATATTAATACCTGTGCACATATTCATCAAATCTCTTACTTTGTTACATTTTAAAAAGATGCCTGCATTGTAATAATACCTGCGCCCCAACGAAAGTTGAAGGGGGGATACAGGGATACTCTCTCCCGTCCATCCGTCTGTCTGGCCCGTTTTCAATCCACTCTGGAGATAAAACCTGCTAAATGGAATTTTGCCAAATTTTCAGGAAATGTTTATACCAATGAAAGCTCAACCTGAGGAACTATGTGGCAGAAACTGGTACCTTGGTAACTGTTTATTAATTTTTAAGCATTGTTATTTTGTGGGTGTCTGCAGACCAAACAGCTCAACAGATCTGTTTCAAAGTTTCAGGATATGTTTATCCTTACATAGACTTGCTATCATTTGACCTTGGACTACATCTACTTACAACTGTTGCCATGGTAATCATTAAGCGGCCCGTCAGGGACGCTTATTTGTTTTCACCGAAGTTCGACTGATCGCCGCCACCGCCGGATTATGGTCTCCCTTGAATAACTTCTTAGCCTTTCAAATTTTTCTTTCCTTCTTTTCTTTAAAATTATAGGGGCGGGAAAAATTTTTGGGATACTTTGCGCAGACCTTAAGCTTTACTTAAGGTAACCTTAAGCATAACTCCAAAACACCCCGTCATCGCGTTTCGGAAAAAAACACACACACCTGTGCTATAAAACTTATCTGGTACATTCTAGACCAAATTTCCAAGGTCGGAAAGGATTTTCTCATCAATCGCACCATAGATACCTGAATGGGAGGCGTTTTATTTTTGTAAATTTTTTAAAAATGGGTACTTGGTCTGTATCTCAAAAACGGTTAGGATTTCGGCGTTTTGTTGGAATAACTTATTCAGCTACTTTTTGATAATCTTTCACATGCCGAAGTTTTAGCCCTGTATCTGCAATCTTAAGGTCACCTTAATGTCAAAAAAGGGAGTTTTAGCCCTCCAGTTCACTTAGTTTTACACTTTTTTCAACCAAACTTGGCACATATATTAAGATTTGCCAAAGGAATATCCTGACTTTATGGTGACCTTAAACTCAAAATGTTAATGGACATATGGCCTGCTTAAAGTCATCAAATTGGAATAAAATCCTCTGGCTCCTTTCTTTTTCCATTTTTTTATATTGAAATTATCACTGGTATTAAAGTAGATAAAAATAATACTTATGGTCACCTTAAACTCTCAGTATGAATGGAGTTGTAGCCACCTTAAAGTGAAATAAGGGGGTTTTCAGCCTCCAAGTATCTTATTGTTCGACTGACCTCAGTTAAACTTTGCACACCTATAAAGGATGGCAAACCAAAGGGTTATCCTGACTTTAAGGTGACCTTAAACTGTTAATATAATTTTGGCCCCCTAAAGTCATAACATTTGAATAAAGCCGTCTGGCTCTTTTCTTTTTCCATATCTAACATATATTGATATTGAAGGGACATTCCCATATTATGGTCACCTTAAAGTCGCAATATGAATGAAGTTATGGTCACCTTACAGTGAAAAAGGAAGTTTCAGCCTTCAGCTATCTTATTGTTCAACTGACATGAGCTAAACTTTATGCACTTATAAAAGATGAGAAAAGGGACATTCATATTTTATGGTCACCTTAAAGTCCCAATATGAATGAAGTTATGGCCACCTTGCAGTGAAATTATGGAGTTTTTAATCTCCAGCTATTGTATTGTTCAGCTGACCTCACTTTAATTGTGCACACTTATTAAAGATGATAATAGGGACAAGTAACATACACAATGCAATAAAGTTCACAGTTTCTATTGCTTATGATGCATATGTTGACATCTTTTATGGGTTACTTCTTTTTCATCAGGGCCGCTTCGTTTTTTGCAGCAAAAACATTCTTCTAGTTTTTCTTTAAATTTGTCGCATTTTTCACCTCAGAGGTCTCCACAAACCAAACTTCCTTCATTGATTTTTGCCAAATTTTTCAGCATGTTTTTCTTCATGAGAGCTTGTGCTGATAAGTTGTCAGTCAACTTCCGGCTAAAACTGGTGCCATGGTAACCCATTGATTCTTTAAATTTTTCAAAAGTTTCAATGTTTGGCTCTCTACAGACCAAACCCTTCCTTGGATTTTCACCAAATTTTCAGGACATGTTTGTCTCTGTGAGAACTTGTATTAAAAAGTTTTTTGCCCACATTAGACAACAACTCTTGCCATGGTAACATTTTTCTACAAACTAAACAGCTGAACAGAATTTTTCAAAGTTTTGAGGATACATTTGTTTTCATGAGCTTGGGCTGGTAAGTGTTTAGTTAACTTCTCGCTAAAACTGTTAAATCTTTCTAAGCCACTTTGTCTTGAGATTGTTGCATTATAAAAAAATGCCTGCATCATATTAATATTGTATGCCACCTTGTTTGGGGCTTGTTACATTATAAAAAATGCCTGCATCATGTTAATGCCTATATTTACAATTTTCTCAGCTTGCTACATTTGAAAAAGATACCCGTGTCTAGTATAGGGATCGAGAGCCATATTGAGGATCGATATCGAATGAAAATTTAGGGTTGTGGATCGATCAATATTTCAATATCGGGACCGTTAACGTAGCCTTGGGCGATAATACAGGTTATTTGAAAACGTGCACATATAAATTCACGAAATTATCAAAAGATACTACTTATGCACCAAAAATATATTTCTGCAATATAAAATTAAATAAAATGAACAAAAATCCAATCAAATAAGAGTTTTCATGCTTTTTTGTGTACTAGCTGTCAGGTTTTGTTTCTCTTCCGTGAAACCGGAAGTTGTCACTGACAATGTAAACAAAGATGGCGCCAGACTTGAACCAATTTATTTCGGTTGTAAATGTGCTTTTTAAGGCGTTTATATAATAAATATTTTATTGCGTTAATACATCCTATCCAATGGACAATAGCTTATCCGGTCGGCGCAGACCGGCCAGCCAAACGTCAGAAAAAGACGTCCTGTGTTTCCACCGGCCAGGCCGGTCCAGTGCTGTGCACTCGCCAGGTGGCGTGTAGTACTTCCTTCCTGTCTAGACAGCGTGACGTCATAGCATCTTTTTCGTTTGGCGCATGCTTGTGTGCACGGAATATTTTCATCAGAAGTTTATCTTCAGTTTTCATTGTTATTGGTGAGAATTGTACTTTATATTTGTGCTTACTTTATCTTGGGAGTATATAGACCTGTTAGAACTCTGTTTTTTTACTGCCATCAGATCGTTATGTCTTCCCCGGGCCAGAAACATGGTAACTGTGGACACATCATGGCTAGTTTCGACAGCCATTGTTTCTGCGCGCGCTGCAGGGAGAAGGGGAAAGGTTCAGACCCTTGCGTGTCTAACAACGATTGCCAGGCTTGTAACTCTTTGACTGAGGAACAACGTGTTCAGTTGTCTACCCCCAGTTATAGATTGAAGAAAGAAAAGCGCGAATTAAAGAAAGCGTCAGATACTCCCACTAAGGACTCAAACAGTTCCACCCTCATTGACCCGTCCTCTGTGACGGTAGTGGGGGCTGTGGACGGCCAAGGGATGGTACAGTCCCCAGGCTCGAGTTCCTCTACCAAGAAGAAGAAATCTTCATCTTCTGACAAGAAACCCACTACAAAACATTCTAAGTCTTCAGAGAAGCCGGCCAAGTCGCCTACCACTCTCAGATCCTCAGCTGACGCAAGGATTGATGAGCTCGACCAGAAATGGTCGGATAGGTTTAACAGACTGGAGGCTCTCTTACTTG
The DNA here is from genome assembly GCA_964017235.1 of Sabellastarte sp. h YS-2021. Taxonomy (NCBI): domain Eukaryota; kingdom Metazoa; phylum Annelida; class Polychaeta; order Sabellida; family Sabellidae; genus Sabellastarte; species Sabellastarte sp. h YS-2021. Next base: position 74,796,652 of record OZ024929.1, on the reverse strand, counting down.
CAAAGACTATGGACAAAGAACCCACCTTTTCAACAGTTAAAGTGGCTCCTACTTCTTCCGCTCCTCCTGGCATTGCTAAGTCTGCTGAGCCGTTTATCAGACCTTCAGATGCCATTCCACATTCAGATTTGGCCGGTAACCGTTCCTCTCCACAGAGTCAGGCTACCGACAAGTCGCACTCTTCATCCGCTGATGACAAGCTACCTTCTTCAGATTTGCATGGTGTATCTCAGACTGCTCACAGAGCTCAGTCGACCAGCAAGTCGCTTAGGGAGAAATCGACCACATCAGATCTGACTGGTACCGACCCACCCTCTCATCAGGTTCCCAGCAGGTCGTCTGCCACACCGGCCGGCCTTCACAGCCCACCGGCTATGGACACGGACTCGGACTCAGATTTCTCCGACCAGCCCCCAGTGGACATTTTCGTCGAAGAAGGGGAATTGTCCGACCAGGACCCAGATGCTGCTTCTGCTGACCCCGACCAGGTCCTCTCAGAGGACCAGAATTACAGGGAGACCATGAGAGGCATCAGGTCATATATGGGCTGGTCCCATATCCCTGATTTGGATACAGCGACCACAGCATCTGATGATAACCCGTTCGCTGGGCCTCAGTCTCAACCTACAGGGAAAATCTCAGTCAATATGCCAACCGACGAGTGGTTGTGCAAAAAGATGGGTAGACTGAACCTAACACTGGTGGAGGGGTATCCCTCACGCAGCTCGGAGGCAGGGGGGCTTCTAAAGGACCAATTTGTCAAGCCGGTCCGTTCACAGGCCAAATGGTACGGTTTTGTATCTGACCAACAGAAGGGAGACGCCACTAGTGAGAAAACTGTTAGTTCCTGGAGTACCGATGCTTCAAAGATTAACAACACATACAGTCGCATTGCTAAAGCGGCAGGTATCTCCTCAACGCCTCCAGCCTCCCGTCAGATTTCTCAAGACAATCTTAGACGTTGGGAGAAATCGGCTAGGGAAGCCTCAACTATCTGTAATCAGGCGGCTGGATTTAACAGATGTTTGTATAGAGTTCAAGAAAATATGAAGGGACAAGTTAAAACACTCAAAACAGAAATGGCCAAAGGAAAGTCTTCCGCTAAGGCAACCGGCTCACTCGACGAGTTGCAATTTTTGATGAACTTTAATGCCAGCATCACGCAGGCCATGGCTAAGACACTAGAACATTTAAGTGATTTTGTTTTCGTGTCAGTGGCAAATACTACCTTGGCTCGCAGAGATTCATATCTTTCACATCTCAAAGCAGGTATTAAACCAGATACCTTGGCCTCTCTCAGGACTGCACCTCTCCACATTCCAATGCTCTTCCCTGATGAAGCCCTCAGGCAAGCCGAACAGGACATAGCCGCTTTTGAAAGCAAGGGCCAACTTCACACTGGAAAGAAAGGTCGGTTCCACCCCTATGATCGCCCCGACAAACGTGGAGATAACAGGAAGCAGGAACGACCGGCATGGAAGAACATTGGGCAGCGCGGACAGGGCAGGAAACAGAAGGGCAAGGCCGCTTACTATTCCTCGCGACCAGCCAAGGGCCAGCAGTCCTATAAATGACAGTTATTGTGTAAACAGAGTGATATCAGGACTGCTGGCCGGGAGCACTTTGCAGAGACAAACAGACACTTTTGTAGACTTAAATGTTGTACCTTGTGTTCCTACTGCGCCCGGGCATTCGCAAAAGAAAGAAATAAGTCCCGGGGCAGTAGTTTGTCATTCTCAAAGAAATTACAAAATAAAATCTGTGAAGCTTGCTTCTTGTGTCACTCTGTTATCTTGTGTCAAACCTGTAGTAAATGCCAGAGATGTTGCCTCAAATCCTCCTGTAGGCGCCAGACTTCAGAGTTTCTGGCAGATTTGGTCGAAGCTAGGGGCCAGTTACAAGGTCGCCCAGATCTTAAGGTCGGGTTACACCCTCCCCTTTCAGAACAGGCCCCTCCTATCAAGACACCCAACGGTCATAAGCCGTTATGTAAACCACCACAGGAACAGCTACCTGTCGGAGGCTTTACATCAGCTTATTTCCAAAAATGCAGTGGAGCCAGTACGAAACCCAAACTCACTAGGTTTCTTCAACCGACTTTTCCTGGTGCCCAAACCCAACAACAAATGGAGGCCCATTCTGGACTTGAGCAATCTAAATCCCTTTCTAAAGGTGGAGAAGTTCAAGATGGAAACACCGGAAACCATCAGAACTTCTCTTCAAAGGGGAGAATGGGTAACCTCTGTAGATTTCAGGGACGCTTACTTCCACATACCTATACAGGAACATTCAAGGAAATACCTGAGATTTCATGTCCAGGGTCAGACATACCAATTCAAGGCTCTTCCATTTGGTCTGTCCACAGCACCATTGGAATTCACGGTAATAGCCAAGGAAGTAAAGTTGATGGCCATGCATGAGACCCATTCAGTGGCACCTCAAAAACAACTGGAGGGTACCGGAATCTTTGGAAAAGATCATCCCTATACCCAGGTCCCTGCACCCTCATCTGCAATGGTGGTTAGACGAAAGCAATGTGCTACAAGGCCAACCATTACACCCAGTAGAGCATGCTCTACAGATCTTTACAGACGCATCAAAAGAAGGGTGGGGCGCTCACTTAAACGAGCTCACTGCAAGGGGCCCTTGGTCGGTTCCGGAAAGCAAACTGCACATAAACTATCTAGAGTTGAAAGCAGTCTTTCTAGCTCTCAAAGAGTTCCAAGAACTATGTACAGGCAAGATAGTTCTAGTGGCATCCGACAACACTACAGTAGTGGCTTATATAAACAAAGAAGGAGGTATGAGGTCGGGCCCTCTATGTGCCCTACTGTGGAGGATCCTGACCTGGTGCTCCCAGAAACAAGTGACGTTAAAAGCCCGTCACATCCCGGGCCATCTGAACGTGATAGCAGACAAGCTATCCAGACTAGGTCAGACCATACAGACAGAGTGGTCCCTCCTCCGGGAGGTATTTCTAAGCATATGCAAGAAGTGGCACCAACCTCAAGTAGATCTGTTTGCCACAAGATTCAACCACAAACTTCCTCAGTTTGTCTCTCCAGTCCCGGACCCTCTGGCTGTAGCAGTGGATGCTCTCACTCTGCCATGGGAGGACCTGGATGCATATGCCTTTCCACCGACCTCCATCTTGGGCAAAGTAGTGGAGAAGCTACTGGACTCCCGGTACCAGAGAGTTATTCTGATTGCTCCCGGGTGGCCCAACATGCCCTGGTTCTGGGACTTGGTGGCCATGTCCAGTCAAATTCCCCTCAGCCTACCAAACCTGCCCAATCTCTTGACACAGCCGTTCAACCAGATCCCTCACAGGAATCTGACAAACCTGAATCTCCATGCATGGCTCCTAGAGCCACAGCAATCAAAGAACAGGGTTTCTCTAAGGCAGTGGCAGCAAGAATTGAGGCTCCTCAAAGAAAATCAACCAGATCAGTCTATGAGGCAAAGTGGACCATTTTTACAAAGTGGTGCATCACTAATCAGGTGGACTTCGGGTCACCACCTATAAAGTCAGTGGCTGACTTCCTTCTATACCTTTTTGAGGTCAAGAAACTTCAGCCCAGCACCATTGATGGATACAGGTCTGCCATTGCTGATAAACTGGGTAACACCACAGGCAATATCAGCAAAGATGATAATCTCACCCGTCTCTTAGATAGTTTTCACAGAGACAGACCCAGAGGGCGGAGGGGTATACCCTCCTGGAACCTTTCTCTGGTCTTACACCAGTTAACAAAGGCTCCCTTTGAACCTCTTAAGGAAGCTTCAATGAAACATCTGACTTTCAAAACTGTCTTCCTTTTGGCCCTGGGTTCTGGCAAGAGAAGAAGTGAGATACATGCATGGCAGCATAAGAACATCAGACACCAGTCGGACTGGTCTAAGGTGTCCCTGTTTCCGTCCCCCAGCTTTCTTTCCAAGAACCAGCTGGCCAAAGAGGGCCCGGAGAGTGTAGCCCCAGTGGTCATACCAGCCCTGGCTCCCACTCTGGATAGGTCCCTCAAGTCTGACAGAACTCTCTGTCCAGTCAGAGCCTTGCGCTACTATTTGGACAGGACATCAGACCTTAGGCAGGGCAAAGAATTGGTTTTTGTCTCCTTTAAGAAAGGCTTCGACAAAGACATATCACCTGCCACTATCTCCTCATGGATCAAACAAACAGTGATCCTATGCTATGAGCTCTCGGATCATCAGGCCCACACCTTGCATCAGGTCAAAGCCCATGATGTCAGGGCCTTTGCGGCCTCTAAGGCCTTCCAGTCGGGAGTCTCCTTAGAGCAGATCCTGTCAGCCTGCCACTGGAAATCTCATAATACCTTCACTCAATTCTATCTGAAGGATGTGGCTTGGGCTGACTCAGAGCTCTACCATCTTGGACCGGTTGTGGCTGCCCAGCAGATCCACCAACAGGCCAGTACCTAGAGGAGATGTGTACATATGTAAATAGTTGTACATAGTTGTATATATTGCACATATAGTTATAAAAAAAAAAAAAAAAAAAAAAATTTCTGGAAGTGCTTCCTTCGGGAGGATTACTTTATGGGACTGAACTCATCCCTCTCTTCCCCTACCTCAGAGCAGGTCTGTTAAAAAAGGGGGGGGGAGCAAGGTCGACTGACGGTTCAATTCTTTGTAACCGGATGATGATATTCGACCATAGCCTTAAGGGTCATCGACATCAGGTCTGACCAGGCTTTAAAGGAAATAGTTCGTTATTCCAATAGGAGTTCAAGGCTAGTCCCTAGTAACTTACCCGCCGACCAAGCGGTAGTTATTCAGCTATTGTCCATTGGATAGGATGTATTAACGCAATAAAATTGCAAATTTAATAAGTAAATTAAATTTTTATAAGTTAATACCCTATCCAATGGACACACCCACCCTCCCACCGGCCCCGCTTTCAGCTTACTAGGGGTCTAATTGGTTTAGACAACGAAAAAGATGCTATGACGTCACGCTGTCTAGACAGGAAGGAAGTACTACACGCCACCTGGCGAGTGCACAGCACTGGACCGGCCTGGCCGGTGGAAACACAGGACGTCTTTTTCTGACGTTTGGCGGGCCGGTCTGCGCCGACCGGATAAGCTGTTGTCCATTGGATAGGGTATTAACTTATAAAAATTTAATTTACTTATTAAATTTGCAATTTATTTAAGCAGTAAAATTACTCTGTTTATTTTATTTTTGTCTGTTTCTTATATGTGGTTTCGATATTGAAATGCTGGTAGTCGATATCGGCAGTTCTGTGGGATGATCGATCGATATTGAAAGATCGAGCACCAATCCCTACACTACCCGTGTCATATTGATACCTGTGCCCATAATCACTAACAGTCCTATTCTAAGAATACTATGTTCTTAAAGCATTTTCAGTGAAAAGATTCTAAGGGTAAGGAAAATTTCTGAGAAATTAAGAAAAGACGCCCTGTAAAACTTATTCCGAAAAAATGAACACAATTTTCTGCTGATTTTGCATCAGGAATCTAATTTGTCCAGAAAATTTTACAAAATTAATATGTAAAGAAGTCCTGGAAATTGAATGGGGTTTTCTTACTGGTGCATTGCATTTTCACAAAATTCTTATAATTGAGACCAAAAGTGTTATGGAAAGTATGAAATACCTCTATTTATAAAGATTTTATGTGGAAAGGTAAACTTAAAATAATAATAATAAGTGTTAATATCATTTTTCAGTATTTCAATATCAATTGATAGTGGTTCCAGGGATCAATATTGTTATTGAAAGTGTATTTTTATTGCGTTAATACATCCTACTATCCAATGGACAATAGCTTATCCGGTCGGCGCAGACCGGCCCGCCAAACGTCAGAAAAAGAAGTCCTGTGTCTCCACCGGCCAGGCCGGTCCAATGCTGTGCACTCGCCAGATGGCGTGTGGTACTTCCTTCCTGTCTAGACAGCATGACGTCATAGCATCTTTTTCGTTTGGCGCACATGCTGTGTACACAGATTTTTTCTGCCAGTGGAACTTTTAAATGTTTTACTGCCTATTTTACAGAGTGTGTTTATTTAGTGATTTTATTTGTTACGGGGTGCTTATAGACCTTTATGGACTCAGTCTTTATCAGTTACAATGTCTTCACCTAGCCAGAAACACGGAAGTTGTGGACACATCATGGCGGGATTTGACAGCCATAATTTCTGTGCAAGGTGCAGGGAAAAAGGTAAGGGCTCAGACCCTTGTATATCCCATAATGACTGTAATGCATGCAACTCACTTACTGAGGAACAACGCACCCAACTATCTACGCCTTCTTATAGGCTCAAAAAAGAAAAGCGTGACTCTAAGAAAACTGCTGAAACCCCTAAACAGGACGCCAGTTCCTCTCTCATAGACCCGTCCTCTGTAACGGTAGTGGGAGTAGTGGACGACCAAGGGATTGTGAAGTCCCCTGGTTCAAGTTCTGAGAAGAAAAAGAAAGCAAGTGTGGATCAACCTAACCCACATACATCCAAAGAACCTTCAGCTGACAAGCCGTTTAAGTCGCTTTCCAAATCTCACAAATCCTCTCAGGATTCAAAGATAGACCAGTTAGACCAGAAATGGTCTGAACGCTTTAACAGACTAGAGGCCTTACTGTTAGCTAAATCTTTGGAACAACCTGAACCGACCTTTTCAACAGTGAAAGTCACTCCTACACACTCATCACCTCATAGTTCGGTTGTTTCTTCAAAGCCTTTTATCAAGCCATCTACCGACCAACACCGACCGGACAACTCCAAATCTTCAGATTTGCCTGGTATTACACAGACTGCTTCCAAGTCGACCAGCAAATCGACCACCGGAAGGGTGTCCACCGACCAACCAGATCTGGCAGGTACCGACTCGCCCATCTCTCAGCAGGTATCCAGCAGGTCGTCATCTGTCCCCGCAAGAAGACAGAGCACTTCTTCAATGGACACCCAATCTGACAGCGACCTCTCTGACCGTCCCCCGTGGAACTGTTCGTTGAGGAGGGAGAATTGTCCGAACAAGACCCTGACGCTTCTACTGTTGATCCAGATCTGACCCTATCAGAGGAACAAAACTATAGGGAAACCATGAGTGGAATCAGATCGTTCATGGGGTGGGGTCACATCCCTGAAGTAGACACAGCGGCCTCTAAGTCAGAAGACAACCCTTTTGCCGGCCCCAAGGCTCAGCCAACAGGAAAAATTGCAGTGTCCATGCCGACAGACGAGTGGCTCTGTAATAAGATGGGTAAATTGAATCTCACGCTCACAGAGGGATACCCGTCGCGTAGCTCAGAGGCAGGCGGATTGCTGAAAGATCAATTTGTCCGCGCTCCTAAGTCTCAGGCCAAATGGTATAATTTTGTTCCTAACCGACCTTCAGGGGATCAGGATGCAAAGACAGTTCATACTTGGAGTACGGACGCATCAAAAGTGAATAGCACATATAGCCGCATTGCCAAAGCGGCCGGTATTGCATCAACAGCCCCACCCTCAAGACAGATCTCTCAGGACAATCTGAGGCGTTGGGAGAAGTCGGCCCGCGAAGCCTCTATCATTTGCAATCAAGCGGCCGCCTTCAATAGATGCCTGTATAAAGTTCAAGATAGCATGCAGACTCACCTCAAGGTTGTGAAGTCACAGTTGAGTAAGGGCAAGTCTTCAGAAAGGTTGTCACAGGCTTCAGATGAACTTCAGTTTCTTCTTAACTTCAATTCAAGCATCACACAGTCTATGGCCAAGACCCTTGAACATTTAACTGACTTTGTTTTTGTCACAGTGGCCAACACAACTCTCACAAGACGTGATGCCTACCTTTCTCATCTCAAAATGGGAATCAAACCGGATACTCTGGCTGCCTTACGTACTGGGCCTCTACACATCTCCGCTCTCTTCCCTGACGCCGTGTTGAAACAGGCCGAACAGGACATTGCAAATTTCGAGAGTAAAGGGCAAGTCCAGTCCGGTAAGAAAGGACGCTTCCACCCATATAAAAGACAAGACAAACGCCCTGATTATAGAAAGTCCGACCGCCCTGCCTGGAAAAACATAGGAGGCAACAGAAGACAAAAGAAGAGTAGAGGCAAGGCCTCTTATTACTCCTCCCGACCAGCCAAGGGCCAGCAGTCATATAAATGACAATCACAGTTTATGCCAAGGACTGCTGGCCCGGACCCAGGGTGTACTACAGGAAAAGACTTTGAACTTTGTAAATTGTCATGTTGCAAAAAGTGTACCTTCTGCGCCCGGGCACTCGCAAAAGAAAGAGTTAAGTCCCGGGCGGTCAGAGTGTCAGATATCAAGAAATTACAAATTAAAATATGTGAACAGTGTTTCTTGTGTCACTCAATTGTCTGTTGTCCAACCTGTAGTAAATGCCCCCAATGTTGCACAAAATCTACCTGTAGGGGCCAGACTTCAAAGTTTTTGGAAAACTTGGCTAAATCTAGGGGCCGGTCCGAAGGTAGTTCAAATCCTGCGAGAGGGTTACTCCCTCCCCTTCCGGATCCGCCCCCAACTCACACGATCCCCTACAGTCATAAGCCGGTATGTCAATCCCCACAGGAACAGCTACCTGTTGGAGGCATTACATCAGCTTATAGACAAAAAAGCGGTAGAAAGGGTTCAAAATCCGAGATCCCTAGGGTTTTTCAACCGACTATTCTTAGTCCCAAAACCCAACAACAAATGGAGGCCAATACTGGACCTAAGCAATTTAAACGTTTTCCTCAAAGTGGAAAAGTTCAAGATGGAGACACCGGAAACCATCAGAACATCCCTCCAGCAAGGAGAGTGGGTCACCTCAGTAGACTTCAAAGATGCCTACTTTCACATACCGATACAGGAACAATCCAGAAAATATCTACGTTTTCATGTACAGGGCCGGACTTACCAGTTCAAAGCATTGCCTTTTGGCCTGTCCACAGCGCCCATGGAGTTCACTGTATTAGCCAAAGAGGTGAAACTGATGGCCATACACAAGGGTATAAGAATCCACCAGTACCTAGACGACTGGTTGGTGAGAGCCAGATCTCAACACCTTTGTCTCCAACACACCCGACTCCTGGTCCAGATGTGCCAGAACCTCGGTTGGCTGGTGAATCTAGAGAAATCAGAACTGGAACCCAAACAAGTATTCGACTTCGTCGGTTACCAGTTCGACCTCAGGTCCGGCCGGGTCAGACCGACTCCGGACCGGTGGCAAAGCCTTCAAGACAAAATACAAGCACTTCTATCACTACCGACCTGTCCGGTCCGACAGCTCATGTCCTTGATAGGCCTCCTAACAGCCACAGAAAAACAGGTTCACCTCGGCCGACTACACATGAGACCCATACAGTGGCACCTCAAAAACAATTGGAGGGTACCAGAATCTCTGGAGAAGATTATCCCCCTACCGAGGTCCCTGCACCCACACTTACAATGGTGGCTAGAAGAAGACAAGGTGCTTCAAGGCCAACCTTTACACCCAGTAAGACATGCTCTGCAAATTTTTACAGACGCATCAAAAGAAGGGTGGGGCGCTCACTTAAATGAGTTCACTACAAGGGGGTCCTGGTCGATACCGGAAAGCAAGCTGCACATAAACCTTCTAGAACTAAAAGCAGTTTTCCTAGCATTGAAAGAGTTCCAAGATCTCTGTGTAGGAAAAATAGTTCTAGTAGCAACCGACAATACTACAGTAGTAGCTTACATAAACAAGGAAGGAGGAATGAGGTCGGGCCCACTGTGTGCCCTACTGTGGAGAATCTTGACCTGGTGTTCCCAGCGACAAGTAACTCTCAAAGCTCGACACATTCCAGGCCACTTAAATGTGATAGCAGACAAACTGTCCAGGCTGGGTCAGACCATCCAGACAGAGTGGTCCCTCCTTCCGGAAGTCTTCCAACAGATATGCAGCCAGTGGCACCGGCCTCAAATAGACCTGTTTGCCACGAGGTTCAACCACAAATTACCTCAGTTTGTCTCTCCGGTACCGGACTCCCTGGCAGTAGCAGTAGATGCACTTACTCTGCCATGGGAGGACCTGGATGCATACGCCTTCCCACCGACCGCCATATTGGGCAAAGTGGTGGAGAAGCTTCTGGACTCCCCGTGCAAGAGACTCGTTCTGATTGCCCCGGGGTGGCCCAACATGCCTTGGTTTTGGGACTTGGTGAACATGTCCAGCCAGGTCCCTCTCAGCCTGCCCAACCTGCCCAATCTGCTAACACAACCATTCAATCAGATCCCTCACAGAAATCTGACCAACCTAAATCTCCATGCCTGGCTCCTAGAGCCACAAAGATCAAGGAGCAGGGCTTCTCTGAGGCAGTGGCAGCAAGAATTGAGGCTCCTCAAAGAAGATCAACCAGATCAGTCTATGAGGCAAAGTGGACCATTTTTAAGAAGTGGTGTGTCTCTAATCAGGTGGACTTCAGGTCACCACCTATAAAGTTGGTCGCTGACTTCCTTATGTACCTCTTTGAGGACAAGAAGCTACAGCCCAGCACCATTGATGGATACAGGTCTGCCATTGCTGATAAGCTAGGTGACACAACAGTCAATATCAGTAAAGATGATAATCTCACTCGTCTCTTGGAAACTTGGATTGGTTAAATAGCGCTTTGAGTCCTGTAGTATATGGAGATATTGCGCTGAGTATAAATACATACTAATAATAATAATAATAATAAAAAGTTTCCACAGAGATAGACCCAAAGGGCGCAGGGGAATACCCTCCTGGAACTCTCCCTGGTACTACACCAGCTGACAAAGGCTCCTTTTGAACCTCTGAAGGAGGCATCATTGAAGCATTTGACCTTCAAAACTGTCTTCCTGTTAGCCTTGGGCTCGGGCAAAAGAAGGAGTGAGATTCATGCATGGCAGCATAAGAACATCCGACACCAGTCTGACTGGTCCAAGGTGTCTCTCTTTCCATCCCCCAGCTTTCTTTCCAAGAACCAGCTGGCCAAAGAGGGCCTGGGAAGTGTAGCCCCAGTGGTCATACCAGCCCTGGCCCCTACTCTGGATAGATCCCTCAAGTCTGATAGATCTCTTTGTCCGGTCAGAGCCTTGCGCTACTATCTGGACAGGACTTCAGACATAAGGCAGGACAAACAACTGGTTTTTGTCTCCTTCAAGAAAGGCTTCGACAAGGACATTTCACCTGCCACTATCTCCTCATGGATCAAACAGACTGTGATCCTATGCTATGAGCTCTCTGATCACCAGGCCCACACCCTATATCAAGTCAAAGCTCATGATGTCAGGGCCTTCGCTGCTTCCAAGGCCTTCCAATCCGGAGTCTCCTTGGAGCAGATTTTATCAGCCTGCCACTGGAAATCTCACAACACCTTCACCCAATTCTACCTGAAGGATGTGGCCTGGGCCGATTCAGAGCTCTACCATCTCAGTCCTGTCGTGGCTGCTCAGCAGATCCACCAGCGGACTGATACTTAAGGGAGAGTGGCACATATCTGTATATATTGCACATTTAGTTAAGAAGCAAATAAAAAAAAAAAAAAAAATCTTCTCAGGTACTTCCTCCGGGAGGCTTACTTCTATGGGACTGAACTCATCCCTCTCTTCCCCTACCTTCAGAGCAGGTCTGCTTAGAGAAAAAAGGGGGGGGGGAGCCAGGTCGTTTCTGACGGTTCCTTCTGGATAACCAGATGATGATATGCGACCATAGCCCTAAGGGTTTTTGACTTCAGGGTCTACCCAGGCTTTTATGGGAATCGCCACTATTCCTAACATGAGTTCAACTTTAGTCCCTAGTAACTTACCCGCCGACCAAGCGGTAGTTATTCAGCTATTGTCCATTGGATAGGATGTATTAACGCAATAAAATTGCAAATTTAATAAATAAATTAAATTTTTATAAGTTAATACCCTATCCAATGGACACACAAGACCCTCCCTCCGACCCCGCTTTCAGTCTACTAGGGGTCTAATGGTTTAGACAACGAAAAAAGATGCTATGACGTCATGCTGTCTAGACAGAAAGGAAGTACCACACGCCATCTGGCGAGTGCACAGCATTGGACCGGCCTAGCCGGTGGAGACACAGGACGTCTTTTTCTGACGTTTGGCAGGCCTGTCTGCGCCGACCGGATAAGCTATTGTCCATTGGATAGGGTATTAACTTATAAAAATTTAATTTATTTATTAAATTTGCAAATTTCAATATTATCTCCCAAGAAATTAGCCTTTAAGTTTTGTGATTTTGAATTAATTAAAATCTTTATGGTCTGTATGATATATTTTGAGATATAAATTTTGATGTTTCAATGAATTAATTAAATGTATAACAGAAAAAAACACAACAGATTGACAGATTTATCACAAGCTTAACTCTAAAGCCTTTTGATGACAATAAATGATAGCTCAATATTGATCAATTTGGATATTATCATATTAACAAAATTGAAGTTTGATAGCGATATTGAAATTTTAGTACCGACACTTATAATGTGATAATGACATAAACTTTAAACTTTACCTGAAAGCAAGATCCACTACTAAACCTTATTTTTGGGATATAGGGTTTTCCTCTGTAATTTAATACATACCATTACTTACCAAAACAAGAAATAAGAAGCAAAGGCAAATTTTACCCAGTCAGGAAGGCTGTTACAAAATCTCAACTTCTGGAAACAGTGTATCAATTGGCTTCGTGTTAATTTTGGGACCAGGGTCATTGTATCCAACAGAGACATGCGGGAGAGGCTTCTCTGGGACTGAAATAAGCCTCATTCTGAAAAACAAGATGGCCGCCCTGGGCATTTCTTTGAAAATTATCTACCTTTTTCTACCGGCTGTGTTCTCATAGGTACAAGGTTGAATCTCTTCATAGGTGATATGTATAACAGACATACGTGTCCTCTGCAACCTTGCAGACATTTGATCTTGAAGCTCTTAATTCAAGGTCATCCACTGTGACCACGGAGTGCCAAAGTACCCCACGTAGCAGACTTTAAAATCTTCTGATGTCAGATTTGACCTTGAGCTCCTCTTTCAAGGTCAAATGAGGACAGCCAAACTTAAAAGTGCTTGTAACTCGCTTATTAGTCCTAGATGTTTGTAATATGAAACCAGCCAAATAAAAAAAAAAAAAAATCTATAGAAATCATGGGCTAGGAATCTTCTGATGTGCTCAGATTTGACCTTGGACCCCTCCTTCAAGGTCAAACGAGGATACACAAATTTAAAAGTGCTTATAACTCACTCATTAATTTTCCTATAGGTTTGCAATGTGAAACCTGTAGGAAGTCATGGGCTGGGGATCTTCTGATGTGGTCAGATTTGACCTTGGACTCCTCCTTCAAGGTCAAATGAGGATAGCCAAACTTAAAAGTGCTTATAACTCACTTATTATTTGTCCTAGGTTTGCAATGTGAAACCAACTTACAGGAAATCATGGGCTGGGAATCTTCTGATGTGTTCAGATTTGACCTTGGGTCCCTCCTTCAAGGTCAAACGAGGATGCCCAACGTTAAAAGTGCTTATAACTCTCTTATTATTGGTCTTAGAGGCCAATATAATGTGAAACCAACTTATAGGAAATCAAGGGCTAGGATTCTTCTGATGTGGTCAGATTTGACCTTTGGCCATTCCTTCAAGGTCAAACGATGGTTCACTGGCTTTGGTGAGTTGTCTTTCTGGTGGATACAAATTTGCATTGGTTCTCTGATGCGTAGGCCTAGTTCATTTATGGTGACTTATTGTCCCTCAAAAGCCCTCATCATATATTTTGTGTAAAGTTTCTATCTTTTACTTATGTGTTTTATTTATGCAGAATGCACATCCACTAAATATTTAAGATAAACGTTCAAATAATTTTTGTTTCAGCTCTTTTCATTATAGCATAAACTACTAATGTACTATCATGTCATTGGCACATTGTCAGTACCACCACCCCAACAGTTTTATTATGTGTCATTGTGTACAAATGTGTTGTTAACAGTGTAAAATGATTTCCTGTTAAAGTGCTCTAGCATATTCATTTTTAACCCCAGCCCATAAAGGCTGGGGTTATAGTCCTCCCCTGCACCATCCAGGCTGCGTCAGCGGGCATAAAGCTTGTGGGTGCACAGATTTTTACCTAATTTTCAGGGGATGTTTACCCTAAGAGGATCTAGAGTTGGGGGGGGGGGGGGGGGGCGGATTCACGAAAGGTTTCAAATCTCAAATCTGAGATTTTGGTCTCAAATCTAAGATTTTTCTTAGATTTTTCTCAGATTTGAGACCTTTTGCTCAGCTGGGATTCACAAAAGATCTCAGGCTAAGATTTTTCTCAGATTTGGTCTCAAATCTAAGACTGCCTAGGGGGTGACTTAAGTTTTCATAAAATAGAGTATATGTAATAAAAAGTCACAAAACAAAATGAAAATAGTGAAGTATGACATATTATTTAACTTGTAACACAAAATATGGATATATATTAAGAGTTTGTACAAAAACAACAGTAATCATTTACATTACAAATTTACACAAGTGGCTTGTTTTGCTGTTATAATCAGTTCTTTGGAATGTCAGTACAAATTATAGTAAAAAGACAACATTTTGCTTGATTGAAAATATTCTAAAATGTGAGTATATATGGTAGAGTGGTAAAATATAAATGTGTATACTTTCCACTAATCTCAACAAGATGTTACATCAGTTTTGATTGGTCCAGACTCAAAACTTGGCTGAGATTTTGGTCTCAGCTGAGATTCCTTTTGTGAATCTTAACTTAAGCAGAATCTCAGCGGAGACAAAAATCTCAGATTTGAGCAAAATCTCGGCTGAGATTTGGCTAAGACTTGAGACCTTTCATGAATCTGGACCCTGATTGGGTTTTGGGGATATCCGGTAACAACTGTTGCTATGGCAACACTGTCAAGATTTTCATGTCTTAAACTTGTGGGGGGGGGCCACGATGGTAGAGTGGTAACACTCTCGCCTCCCATCTCTGAGGCCGGGGTTCGATCCCCGTGATGGCCTTAAGTGGGAAAGCTGGTAGTTGCTTGCCGTTGGTCGGCAGTTTACAGTACACAACCCTAGCGAACTATATGTACTGGTTTCCTCTGCCCTTCCAACTACCCGTCGTGATATGACCTGTACAGTGTTGAAAGCGACGTAAAACCCCAAATAAATAAATAAATAAATAAACTTGTGGGTGTTCCACAGACTAAACCCCTGCACTGATTTTCACCAAATTTTCAGGATATGTTTACCCCAAGTGGATCTAGAGCTGATTAGGTTTTGGGGGGTATGCAGTAATATCTGTTGCTATGGCAACACTTTTAAGATTTTCAGGTCTTAAACTTTGTGGGTGTTCCACAGCCAAAACCCATGCATGGATTTTCACCAAATTTTCAGGATATGTTTACCCCAAGAGGATCTACAGCTGATTAGGTTTTGGGGGGTATCCAGCGGCAACTGTTGCCATGGCAGCACTTAAAATTTTCGGGTCTTAAAGTTTGTTAATGTTTTGTGTAAACTAAAATATTGCAGTTAGCTTCATCAGATTGTTACAAAATACAAATGGATAGGAAAGTTTGCCTGAGAGTAATTGTGTCCTTGTTTTAGAAACAAAATGGCCGCCCTATCATATCTTTAATGGCAAATAGGAGGGTCATCATATAAAAAAGGCCTTATATCTATCTTATAATTGTTTCTTTGGCTTCAAAATATGAAAACTACTTGTAATAAATCATGGCCTGTGAATCTTTGTAGTACATCTTGTGGGTTCACAAACCCACAACCGAAGTTGTTCCAAAGATTTTCCCAAATCTCAATGTTGTTGGCCATTTAGCTGTACCTGCAGGCTGGGGTTCTTGCCTGCCGAGGCTGGCTCTTTTTTAATGCCAGCCGAAGTAATATGTACTTAAGCAGAAGTATTTTAAAGACTCTCTAGCATTGCTTGAAAAAATAACTACAAATTACATTGTGTATTTTTGCTCAAGGTTTTATGCTAAGGGTATCAGAGTTGAAACTGCATTCTTACAAAGAAGCCAATATGTAATTTATGATATGCTAAATTATGCAAAGGCTCGTTTGCTGTCCTAGGTTCTGGCAGTATAAAGGGTCTGTTTGTTGTGAGCAGTGTACAGAAATGTTAATTGGGGATTTGGCCATGTGCCCTCCCTGTTGGTCAGTGACAATTTGACAGTGTGGTTGAATTATTCTCATATACAATCTTACCTTTCTATATATAACTAAATGTAATGGTCATGCAATATTTTTAGCATATATTATGGCATATTTGTTCTTTGAACAGATACAGTTGTTGCAACTTTTTGGATTGGACAAATCTGGTTGCAAATCTAGTTTTATTCATGTTATGTGTATTATACACAATTATTATTGAGTATTATACACAGTATTTTAATAGGACCTGATTCACTGGTTTGCACATTTTTAGTGAATACACATGGCTTGTTCTTAAGTATCCAGGCACCTGGCCTCAGTCCTAGTGTATTCTATATTTACAGTCAGTAAATTATTATCTTTGGGTACTAATTGTCCAAAAACATGTAAAATAAGTGAATCTAAGAAGCACTCATAAAGTGCAAACCTCCACCAGGGGGTTAATATTTTTGTATACAGAATATTAGTCGGATCTTGCCCAAAATGTAATCGCTGCTTTCTTTGGCCAGACACTTCCCATGTAAAAAATTCATCATGATCTACTCATTACTTTTGAATTATTTCAACCAGAGAGACAATGTCATTAAAAAATTTATTGAAAAAGGGACCTTTAAAAGTTTGAATTTTTTTTTTTTTTGAAACTAAGAGTATAATTTTAATCTTTGCCCAAATTTTATTTCCTTTCTTGGTCAGGCCCTACCCACAAAAATATTAGAAAGATCTGTTCATTACTTTAGAATATCACAAACAGGCAAATGCTGAGAAAAAAAACTGAAAAAAACCCATTACTTCCAATGGATCTATAATTATTACCTTTAACAGGTTGTATTGTCATAACAACAAATGATATAGTGAAATAAGCTAGATTATGTTTTTGTCAAAATGAGTTGTTAATGGACCTAGAAGATGGGGGTGATTTCCCAGCCTTAGAAAGGAGACTAAGGAGACAAAAAAAAATGCAGCAGTCTGTAACTGATTTATCTGTATTTGTCAAAGCCAAACCACTTCTCTTTGTACTTTAATTTCATCACACATTTTACAGCTTGTTTCATACCATTCTACTTGTTTCAGCAGAAAATATTGAAAATGCTTCCAGTCACATTTGTGTAGTCTGTAAGAGTTGTATATGTTAGTTGACTTATATTTTAAAATTTTAATAGTTTGTAGTGTTAAAATTGCAACATAAATTAAACCATTTAACTCGCCCTGTTGCCGAATCTTTTATGTGACATACAATGCAATAAGTAGATGTAGTTGAATCACTTGTATGGATATAATTCTAGTCACCTGAGGTACAAAGAAAACTGTCATTATCCAGTCTCTTCAGAAATCTGCCACCATATATGAAGTTTGCCATGGAGAAACCTTTTAAAAGTCAGAAAAATGAAGTAAAATTCACAAAAATTCTGTATAACAGACGATGAATGGCCAAAAGTAGTCCAATTGAGCTTCAAATTTTAATGAGGAATTCCCACAATTCAAACTTTTAAGGAAATAAGGGGATTTCCCGACTGGCAAATTTATTACACTGTGCCAGTGTAATATGTCTTACTCTTTACCTCTGCCTCTTAGAACACATAAAAACTGACACCTTTCTTTAAACTAACAGTTATTATTGTTAATCTATCCATAATGAAACCCAAAGCCTGTAAACCCTCTCAGTTGAGACAAGTGTTGGACATCATTAATATTTAGAAATGTCTTTAACAGTTGTAAGTGTTAATCTATTCATGAATGAAACTCAAAGGCTGTAAACCTTCTCAGTTGAAACAAGTTGTGGACATCATGGATATTTAGAAATGTTATTGTAGAAATGCCAGCCTTCTTCAAAGGAAATACAAGAGGGTCAAAGATGCCCCAAAAGGCGGGTTGCGCAGGCAGAAATAAGGTTAGCGACTGCTGTAATTACATTTAGAAACAAGGAAAGAAATGTTAGGTCACCCAGTTAAGGTGAATGTGTTAGACGTGCTAAGAAACGTAAAACTTGTAATCTAGGTTACATTATTGTATCTATGCTATAAACGGACCAATAAAAGGATGGAATTACACCAATTTCGAAAGCAACTTAGCTATGATGGTGATGTATCTCCCTGTCAAGTTTGAATTCGATTGGACAAAGCGTTTTCGAGTTAGAGTCCAGAAACGGAAATGTTGACAAACAAACGAACGGATGGAATTTACACCAATTTCGAAAGGAACCTAGCTATGATGGTGATCTATGTCCCTGTCAAGTTTGAATTCGATTGGACAAACCGTTTTCGAGTTAGAGTCCGGAAACAAAAATGTGGATGGACAGATGGATGGACAAACGGACAAAAAACGAACACACGGAATTACACCAATTTCAAAAGGAACCTAGCTATGATGGTGATCTATGTCCCTGTCAATTTTGAATTCGATTGGACAAACCGTTTTCGAGTTAGCGTCCGGAAACAAAAATGTGGACGGACAGATGGATGGACAAATGAATGGACGGAATTACACCAATTTCGAAAGGAACTTAGCTATGATGGTGATCTATCTCCCCGTCAAGTTTGAATTCGATTGGTCAAACCATTTTCGAGTTAGAGTCCGGAAACGAAAAATGTTACAAAAAAAAAGTTACATTTCGATACTTTTCATACTGCTACATCATAGATGCCTTCACAATAGAAAATCCAACTATGTTATGATATTTTCTTTGACCAAGATTAATGTCACAACTTCAAAGGTGAAAAAATATATTTGTGACGCTGCTCAAAATTCAGGAAATATATCCGTGTTGAACTCAAAATATGAAAACTTACCATTTTGCCGTAGTTTCCGCGATTAGTATCTTTTCTATGCGACTGTGAATAACCATATGTGAATGGTTAAGTGTAACAAGCTGCTCAACTGCATATATGTGTTTGTGTACTAAGTTCACTGTACTTTTAATCTGACTTGCTTTAAAATTAATGCACTGATGCAAACCGTGCCCCACCGATTGAGACGATAACAGAGGTGCCTCTTTGATACTTCAATAAGACTTAGTTGCATAATTTCTCAAGTTTCATATCTGCTGGGCTAAAGGTCTTTGTGCAGGAAATGTTCCGTGCACATTAATAGATGTATGTATATGTATATATGTTGAAGGGTCCTTTGGAGGTTTTTATTGTTTATTTTGATTTTATTATTGTATTTAATGTACATATTTATGATACTGGTCATTATTAAAATAATTCTTCATATTCTTGGGCTTTCATTTGGAATGGACAAAGTTTTTTATGTCAGCTGACTTGTCAGTCAGCTGACATTATGTCGTCACTCTGCGGCGTGGGCGTCCGCGTCCGCGTGAACAACTTCTCCTCCAAAACTACAAGGCCTAGAGACGTGCTGTTTTTTTTAAAAGATACCTTATCTATAGAGGATGAAAAATTGTTCAAGGCATGCAAATCTGTCTGTTCGTCTGTTTGCTAGAGACATTACAAGGGGGGTACCCCCACCAAAAGTGTGAAAATTTCAACACTTAATCACAATTTTCTCTGACTATTGCAGGGATTTCTCTCATATCTTGCATATATGTACTAGGCCAGAGGTAGATTCTCTTGTGTGAGTATGAGACCTGGATCTGTCTTACTTTTTTTTTAATAAATTTTTTTAATAATTTTTAATGCATTAAAATTCATGAAATCATGCACAAAATCATTTATAACTTGAAAACTATTGCATCTAGAGCATTTTGTTAAAATATGTTATTCAGCTACTTTTTTCATAGCTACAATATGGTGAGTAAGTTGGGTGCCTGTCTCAATAGCTAAGTGAGTAATAGCTACTTTTGGGCTTTTCAGTAACTTCCATCATGAGTAGAATCACTTGTAACTTAAAAACTATTGCATTTAGAGAATTTCGTATAAATATGTTATTCAGCTACTTTTGGGTCAGCTATAACATAGTAAAATTTCAGACCTGTAGCTCATGGCATAGCTGAGTAATAGCTACTTTTAGGTTATCACTGTTGAGTAAATCGCTTATAACTTGGAAACTATTGCATTTAGAGTATTTTGTTTCAATATGTTATTCACCAATTTTGGGATCAGCTATAACATAGTGAAGTTTCAGATCTGTGGCTCATTGCATAGCTGAGTAATAGCTACTTTGAAGTTCTCACTATTGAGTAAATCGGTTGTAATTGGAAAACTATTGCATTTAGAGAATTTCGTATAAATATGTTATTCAGCTACTTTTGGGTCAGCTATAACATAGTAAAATTTCAGACCTGTAGCTCATGGCATAGCTGAGTAATAGCTACTTTTAGGTCATCACTATTGAGTAAATCAGTTGTAACTTGAAAACTATTGCATTTACAGTATTTTGCTTAAATATGTTGTTCACCTACTTTTGGGTCAGCTATAACATAGTAAAATTTCAGACCTGTAGCTCATTGCATAGCTGAGTAATAACTACTTTGAGGTTCTCACTATTGAGTAAATCAGTTGTAATTTCAAAACTATTGCATTTAGAGAATTTAGTATAAATATGTTATTCAGCTACTTTTGGGTCAGCTATAACATAGTAAAATTTCAGACCTGTAGCTCATGGCATAGCTGAGTAATAGCTACTTTTAGGTCATCACGATTGAGTAAATCAGTTGTAACTTGAAAACTATTGCATTTACAGTATTTTGCTTAAATATGTTGTTCACCTACTTTTGGGTCAGCTATAACATAGTAAAATTTCAGACCTGTAGCTCATGGCACAGCTGAGTAATAGCTACTTTTAGGTTATCACTGTTGAGTAAATTGCTTATAACTTGGAAATTATTGCATTTAGAGTATTTTGTTTCAATATGTTATTCACCTATTTTGAGGTCAGCTATAACATAGTGAAGTTCCAGACCTGTGACTCATTGCATAGCTGAGTAATAGCTACTTTGAAGTTCTCAATATTGAGTAAATCACTTGTAATTTGAAAACTATTGCATTTAGAGAATTTAGTATAAATATGTTATTCAGCTACTTTTGGGTCAGCTATAACATAGTAAAATTTCAGACCTGTAGCTCATGGCATAGCTGAGTAATAGCTACTTTTAGGTTATCACTGTTGAGTGAATCACTTATAACTTGAAAAGTGTTGCATTTAGAGTATTTTGTTGCAATATGTTATTCACCTATTTTGGGGTCAGCTATAACATAGTGAAGTTCCAGACCCGTGGCTCATTGCATAGCTGAGTAATAGCTACTTTGAAGTTCTCACTGTTGAGTAAATCAGTTGTAATTGGAAAACTATTGCCTTTACAGAAATTTGTGCAAATATGTTATTCAGCTACTTTTGGGTCAGCTCTAACATAGTGAAATTACAGACCTGTAGCTCATGGCACAACTGAGCAATAGCTATTCTCAGGCACTGACTGTTGAGTAAATCAGCTATAACTTGAAAAATATTGCATTTGGAGTATTTTGTTAAAATACATTGTTCACCTACTTTGGGGTTAGCTATAACATAGTGAAATTACAGACCTATAGCTCATGGCATAGTGGAGCAATAGCTATTTTCAGGTTCTCACTATTGAGTAAATCAGTTGTAACTTGAAAACTATTGCATTTACAGTATTTTGCTTAAATATGTTGTTCACCTACTTTTAGGTCAGCTATAACAGTGCAAAAATTCAGACATGTAGCTCATTGCATAGCCGAGTAATAGTTACTCTGAGGTTCTCACTCTTGAGTAAATCAGTTGTAACTTGAAAATTATTACATTTAGAGTATTTTGTTTAAATATGTTATTCACATAATTTTTGGTCAGCTATAACATAGTGAAATTGCAGACCTCTATGTCATGGCATAGCTGAGCAATAGCTTCTTTCAGGTTCTCACTGTTGAGTAAATCATTGTATCCAACCTGTAGGAAATTATGGGCTGGGAATCTATTAATATGGTCCAATTTGACCTTGGAACCCTTCTTCAAGGTCAAATGAGGATAGCCAAACATAAAAGTGCTTATTATTGGTCCTAGAGGTTGGAATGAAAACCAACCTATAGAAAATCTTGAGCTGGGAATTTTTTGGTGTGGTCAGATTTCACCTTGGACCCCTCCTTCAAGGTCAAATGAGGATAGCCAAACTTAAAAGTGCTTATAACTCACTTATTATTGGTCCTAGAGGTTTCGAATGGAAAACCAACCTATAGAAAATCATGGGCTGGGAATCTTTTGGTGTGGTCGGATTTGACCTTAGACCCCTCCTTCCAGGTCAAACAAAGATAGCCAAACTTAAAGTGCTTATAACTCGCGTATTATTGGTCTTGGAGGTTTGGGATGGTAAACCAACATATAGGAAATCATGGGCTGGGATTCTTTTGGTGTGGTCAGATTTGACCTGGGACCCCTCCTTCAAGGTCAATTGAGGATAGCCAAACTTATAATTGCTTAAGACTCGCTTATTATTGGTCCTACAAGTTTGGGATGGTAAACAAGCTACAGGAAATCATGGGCTGGGAATTTTTTTGTGTGGTCGGATTTGACCTTGGACCCCCTCCTTCAAGGTCAAACAAGGATAGCCAAACTTAAAAAGTGCCTATGACTCACTTATTATTGGTCCGAGAGGTTTGGGATGGTAAACCATCCTAAATTCTTTGGCTGGGAATCTTTTGGTATGGTCAGATTTGACCTTTGGACCCCTTCTTCATGGTCGAACGAGGATATTGCATTTATAGTATTTCTTTAAATATTTTTAACCTACTTTTTACACTTAAACAATTACCTTGTTACTTTATTTCATAATACCATTTGCAGGGCACAACTTTTTTGTCCTTTTCTTCTGTCAGCTTCGGAATATCTTTCGAACATGCTGTTCAGTTACCATTTACTGTATTTCTGTACAGCCCTTTCCCTGATAATTATGCTTCCTCTCATTATCACCATCACAAATCAAAAACATTCAGTCAGCCGACACAGTGCGGGCACTCTCCTCTTGTTTGTTTTTGTTGTTGTTTGTTTCAACATGCCATTATCTGGATTTGAGCCCATATCAATAGAGGTGTCAGTCAAAGAGAATTAAATGCCAAACTTACTTTGAAGATGAAAAAAAGGAGGCTTTATTGTTCAAAAGGAAGTTGCTATGTTAATTTTAGTCCCATTACATGAACACAGAAGACACTGAATACAATACTGTGCAGTCTGATCAAAACTTCCAAAAATTTTGTAGGACTAATTTGTGACCATGTACACATTGTCCCAATCATACCACAATGGTCAGTCTTCAGGTGTGGAGGGAATTTGGTCCGATGTATTTGTTTACATTTCTGTGCTGTAAAAATGTGACCTTGGGCAAACCTACTACCAAAGTACAAAAAAGTTCTTTTTACCTCCCTTACTAATACTCCCAAGATATTTCAGTTGACAACTACTTGAAAACATGGGTTGTAAATCTTTGCCATTTCTGTAAAACCATGGATGTCTTTGCACGTTTGTTTGGAAGTTAACCACAACTTTCACATAAACAATAATTTACAATCTTGTGTTTACTACTTTCCATCATGACGAAAAGGATAACAGATGAATTCGCTGTATGTTGTGCTCAACATCTAGGATGCCCTGTCCAGAGAAACACTTAGGAAATTATTACATACACACACACAAAAAAAACACACATTTTCATCTTGACCAGATACTTTTATCAACTGAAACATCTTTTACAACTTTTATTTTTTAAAGCATGTTTTAATCTTTGTACACAAACTACTAAGATAAAGCTTCTCAGAAACATGTATTGTTTATACATATAAATTATATTATCACAGAAACAAGTGCATTTATAATAAATTTATAATGGGAGTACATTAACACGTGCAGAAGTAATTCTACAATGTAAAAGACAACAAAGTAACAGTTAATATAAAATGGTAAAATCCACATTCTCTAAAACTAGTTTACCATCAGAAAAAATTTTTCAAAAACCAAACTACTGGACTAATGTACCATGAATTTTACCCAACAGACTAAAAAAAAAATTCTACTGAAAGAAGTTCAGTTGTAGGAAATCATAAAAGTACACGGCCCAATTGAAACAATACAATCAGAAAAAGAAATATTTATATTAGAAAGTTTCATTTGTTTATGAAACAGTTTCCTTTGAGAAAATAGAAGGTTGGTTGTGAATCAGGTACCTTAAAATTTTCTTTTCCGAAAAGTGGTGGATTCCTGTGTCTTTCATTTATCTTCTTTTAAAAAGCAGGTTTACTTATAGGACGGTGACAATAAACTTGAAAATTTTAATTACTTAAATGTAGCTTTTATAAGCTACAAGCTTACCATGTGGGACTTAATGCTGATCTCGGGTTGCCACACCCGGGGCCAACGTCTTAGAAAAAAAGATCGTTCTTGTTAGCCACCGGATATACTGGTAGTTGTCGTCACGTGATAACTTCTGACCAATCGTCCTACTTTCTCGTTGAAATTTTTTAAACCTACCCCTCAGCTGTAAACAGCGGGGAGGCAGGGTGGGACTCTTCTAAGTCCCACATGGTAAGCTTGTAGCTTATAAAATCTACATTTAAGTAATTAAAATTTTCAATTTTATTACGCTACAATAGCTTACCATGTGGGACTTAATGCTGAATTCAACCGCCCGGTGGCGGGATTACAGCTGAGACTGGAAGGAATGTCATTTTTTCTAAGATTTTGAGTTAATATGTATAGAATAGTGCCAGAAATACCAGTCTGAGTCCCATTTACAGTGCCCCGATCCCGAAGGCCGGGCCTGTAACGAGCCAAAAACCTAAGTAAATGAGAGACAGTGCTAAAAACTGTCTAGATGTTTTATTGAAGGACGGGAGTGCAGCAGTGCTCACTCCGAGGTCTAAGGGTCCAAAAGGGGCCCTTCACGTGTGACTGACCAACCCAGAGGTTGGGAATCTCATAAAATTTTTACAACCTGAATATGAGATTAATGACAACTAAATAAGTCCTTAATAGAAAATACTTGATAATTAAAGGATAAAATGACCTTACCCGTAACATCTTGAAGGTAGAGGAATACCTAGATCCTGGGAAAGACTCCTGAAGACTTGGTTGTAGCGGATGTGCCCCCCCCCCCCCCCCCCTTTTTTCTTTCCGAGGACAACTGGTCTGAGGGGAAGGATCTAGGACTTGTTGTGCAGCCACTACGGGTCCCAGGTACAAATTGTTGTCGGTGTCCGACCAAGTAAGGTCTTTTAGGTAAAAATTTGTAAATGTGTTGTGAGCTTTCCAGTGACAGGCTTGCATGATTTGGTCCACCGATACCCCACCGTAAAAGGCCTTAGAGGCCGCGAAGGCCCGGATGTCATGCGCTTGACTTGGACCAAGTCCAAGGCTTGTTGATCTGCTTGTTTGTAACAAAGTAAAATGGTTTGTTTCAACCATGAAGAGAGTGTAGCGGGTCTGATGTCTGAGGTATGTCCTTTCTTAAAGGAGATGAAAAGGAGAGAACGAGACCCTCTCAGGTCTTTAGTTCGATCCAAATAAAACCTCAGGGCCCGTACGGGACACAGGGTCCTGTCTTCTTTAAACTGTCTATCCACAATGGTAGTCAGAGCAGGGATAGTCACCGGAGACACACTTTGAGAACCTTCTCTTGCTAGTTGGTTTTTGGCTATGAAATCAGAAGAAGGGAACAAGGCGACCTTTTCCCATTGGCCTAAATTAGCTACTTTGTTAGCGACCCAGGCATGGATTTCGCTGCGGCGCTTGCCGGAGGCCAAGGCTAGCAAGAAAGCAGTTTTTAAAGTGAGATGTTTGAGGTCTGAGTCTTTCATGGGCTCAAAAGGTGCTTTGGTGAGCTCGTTAAGGACAACAGAAAGGTTCCACTTGGGTAAGTTTCTGGAACTTTTAGGACGATCCCTGTGAAAACTGGAGAGTAACCTATGAAGGTCTGCATTGTGTGCAATATGTTGGGCCGTTGGGCCCAAAGTGTCAACGATTGCAGTCCTGTAACCATCAATGGTCGAGGGGCGCCTGTTTAGGTCTTGGTACAGGTACATGAAGAAATCTGAGATTTGTTTCACAGATGGAGTGGAGAAATCCACCGAATTTTCTCTGCACCATTTTTCAAAAAGGGTCCACTTTGACTTGTAGATGGTCCTTGTTGATGACCGCTGAGGGGCAGCAATTCTCTCTGCCACCTCCACAGAGAAGCCTTGTTCTTGGAGTTGTCCGCTCCTAGACACCAGGCGTGGAGGTTCAGGTGCTGGGGGTTGTTGTGGAACACCAGCTTGTGGGACTGTTTGAGTAGGGTTGTTGACACTGGGAGTTGCAGTGGGATCTCTGTTGAGAGCTGCACTAGGTCCCAAAACCAGGGCATCCCTGGCCAGCCTGGGGCTATTACGATGATCAGGCACTGGCATTGCCTGATCTTTTGGATCACCTTGTGAAGGAGAGCCGTAGGAGGGTACGCATATGCTGTGAGGTTGGTCCAGTTTATGTTCAGAGCATCTATGTCCCAGGCCTTTGGGTCTGGGATAGGAGACACGTATAGAGGGAGTTTGTGGTTCAGGTGAGTGGCAAACAAGTCTACATGAGGGGTGAACCACTTCTGGCAGATCTGTTTGAAGACCTGTGGGTGCAGAGACCATTCGGTTGACTGCACTTGGTTGGACCTGGATAGCAGGTCGGCCATCACATTCAGGCACCCTGGAATGTGCCTGGCTTTCAATGTTATGTGATAGTGATGGCACCAGGTCATGATCTTCCACAGGAGAGCACACATCTCTGCCGAGTGTGTTCCTCCTTGTTTGTTGATGTAGGCTACCACTGTTGAGTTGTCCGTCCCGATCAACACTGTTTGATTCTGGCACTGGTCCTTGAAGTCTCGAAGGGCCAGGGAGACCGCCTTCAATTCTAGGACATTTATGTGAAGCCTTTTTTCCCGATCTGACCACAGACCCTTGGTAAAGTTTTGGTCTAAGTGAGCGCCCCAACCTTCGTTTGAGGCGTCGGTAAAGAGTTGGATACTGTGGTCTTTGGGATGAAGGTCTGCACCTTTCATCACCTTGGAGGGATTTTGCCACCAATCTAGGTGGGCTGCAATGGCTTCTGTCCAGGGAAGGAGGTTGTCCAGCGACTGAGGATATCTCCAGTGCTCCTTGAGATGAAACTGAAAGGGCCTCATGTGAAGGCGTCCCTCCAGGACCATTTTCTCCGTTGAGGCTAGCAACCCAATTAGAGACATCAAACATCTTGCAGTCAAAACACGTTTTGACTTGAGTCGTAGGATCAAATCCTGAAGTTTGAGCCATCTCTCTTGAGTGGGTTTTACAAGGGCTGAATCGAGGTGGTATTCGTAGCCCACGAACGAAAACACCTGTGTAGGTTTCAGTTCTGATTTTTCCTGATTTATTATCCATCCCAAGGACTGAGTCAGGTCTACTACTGCCTGAGTGTTCACTTGTGCTTCCTCCTGAGACTGGGACCTGATCAGCCAGTCGTCCAGGTATTGGTGAATTCTGAGTCCTCTTGAGAGGGCCATTAGTTTCACTTCCTTTACGATCATAGTAAAGACCTGGGGGGCTGTAGCTAGTCCGAACGGGAGGGAGGTGAATTGGAACACCTGAGCCTTGTAGCAAAACCTTAGGTATTTCCTTGAGCTTGGGTGGATGGGGATATGCAGGTAGGCGTCCGACAGATCTATCGACGATACCCACTCCCCTGGAATCAGGGAGGTCCTGATGGACTCTGGAGTTTCCATTTTGAACTTTTCTACGTGTAGAAAAGTATTGAGCCTGCTTAAGTCTATGACTGGCCTCCACCTTTGGTGAGGCTTGGGTACTAGGAACAGGCGACTGTAAAACCCGAGAGATTTTACATTGTCTACCCTTTCGATAGCGTTCTTTGACAGGAGAGACTGGATACAAGTAGCCAAGGCTTGGTCTTTTGGTTGGGCCTTGTACTCTGACAGAATCAGAGGAAATCTGATCAAGTTTGGCTTTGAACGGAATGGCAGAACGTAGCCATTGGTGATAATGTTTAACACGTTTTGAGAACATTTGTTTGTGAGCCAGTCTCTCCTGAAAGAACAGAGGCGACCTCCTACTGGTGGACTGAGTGAGGCTTTGGAGGAGTCATTGGGGAGGGGGGTTTCCACGCCCCCTTCCTCTATTGTGGGGTCGAAAACGACCCCTGGAGCCTCTGAAGTTGGATTTTCCTCTTCCCGAAGGAAAGGACTGGTTACTGCTTTGAGAGGTATTGCCCCCATAGGGGCGTTTCCTGTAGGAGCCTCTTTTCCTGTGGGGACCACGAAAGGGCTTATTCTGGTAGGGTGCAAAACCCTGAGAATCTTTTGAGGTGCCTTTTTTGAGAAGGAAGTCCTCACCTTCCTTCACTAATTGAGACTCGAACAAGGAAGAGTCCCAAAAGGACGAGTTCCTGAGTTCTTGACGTCTCGTTTCTCCTAATTGAGGATGTAATAGAGTCATCTCGGCTTCTCGCCTGAGTAAGCCGGTATTAGCCATAGAGTATAATTCCCTCTGCAAAATATGGGCTAGAGATTTGCTGAGACAAGTGAGGGCCCTGTGTTGAACAAGTACTGTCTTGTTCCAAAAATCTAAGTAGTCAGCTACTTCCTCATATCCGCGCTTTGCCGCTTTCTCAGGATTGGCACCTTTCTGAATCTGAGATTTAATCTTCTTGACGGTAGACTTAATGCTATGTTGGCATTTTTCCAATGAAGCATTGCAAGAAGATGAGGTTTTGGCAAATGCAGCGGTGAAGTTGAGGGTAGAGATGTTTTGTCTAGCCTGAAGTTCTAGCTCCTTGAGAACTGGCAGGGGAACTCTGGCTACTGGGGGCCCAGAAGGTCTAGGAGTAATACAGATCTTAGCAAAGTCTGTATTCAACTCCTGAATTTTGTCCTGAAAAGTTGGTTGTCCCACCTTGTACCACTTGGAAGTTGAGGGAGGAGGCTTGACATATTTTCCCTCAGATAAGTTGGCAGCCTTAAAGTCATGTTGGAATTTATCAAAGGCGTCCTTGATAACTGAGCTAAGTGGAAGAATAGAGGAGGGACCTCTAGGTCTGAGCTCTTGACGGCCTTTTTCATCATCCAGACCCAACACTGAGGTGGAAGACCTGGGCATAGATTCCCTGGGGTCAGGGAGAGACAAAATACGCCTGAAGGTATCCACTTCCTCAGAGTATTGGGAGGGCATGTCAGACAAAGTGTAACAAATTTTATTGTAATTTAACTTTTTGTAAGTTAAATACTTACCTTATCCTCACAAATGCTTACTTGGTTTTGTGGAGGCAAAACGCGGCGACCAACAAGAATATTTAAAAATTATTCTTGTTCGAGAGGTGAACCCCGTAGTTAGTGATAGGTGCGCATGCGCACAACACATTGTCGGTTGGACTTTGTCGAGAGATCCTCATTTAATTTTTGGTCCCCTATGAAAACAAACTTCTGAGGGGAGGAAGGGTGGGTATGTCCTTGTGAGGATAAGGTAAGTATTTAACTTACAAAAAGTTAAATTACAATAAAATTTGTTACATTTTATTGCGTAAAATAGCCTTACCTTATCCTCACAAATGCTTGATTCCAACCATAACAGGAGGAGGGGTTTGTTTTGCAACCTCCCTGTTAATAGATTATGGGGTTCACCATGGAAGCATTTGATAGAGAGGATAAGATAAGCTTAAGTATGCTACAACAGAATTTTCCATTACTGTAAAATATCTGTAAAGATAAGTAATGATAGGTAATCTCATGAATATTCATGAAGTAGTTGACACTTGTCCCATGTAGCATAAAGTTATCCTATATCTAAACCATCACCCATAACTGTGTGGTGGGGAATGGCTTCCTGGGTCCCTCGAGCTGGGAGCTGCCATCCAGCAAGAAGGCACCCCAAGCTGGCTACTGTGATTGACAAAATACAGTCATGAGGCCATCTGCCACAGAAGAAGACATATGTCCATACCAGATACTGGTATGGAAGGAAGAGTAAAGTATGTAAGCCATATGAAATACTCAAGAACATACTCAAAGCAATCACATGCTGAGCAGAAACCCCTGGGCCTAACTGTAATCTGTTTGGTCTGTGGACTGCCAAGACACAGCTTAAAAGGTAGAAAATGTGTTACGGCTCTTCCAATGGCAGGAGCCTAAAATCTGCTCTAGGGACACCCAACCTTGAATACTAAAGAAGCAGACATGGACCTAACATTATGGGCCTTAACCTGTAGGTCCTGTGTATCAAAATTGGATGACTGATAGCCAATAAGACAGTCTCTCTGATCCAAGAAGAGATAGCATCTCATGAAATCTCTGTCAAAGCCTTCCTTAAAGGATATAAACAAGAGATTTTTTCCCTTCCTTAAAGCACTAGTTCTGTCTAGATAGTATCTAAGTGCTCTGACAGGGAATGAAGTCATATCCTCAGTCAAGTCTGAGCGCAAAAAAGGTTTAAGAGCTAGAATGACCACTGGTTAGAGCAAATCTGGGCAGTCAGAAGCCAACTGATCCTTTGCTAAGAAGGCAGGAGAAGGAGAAATAGTGATCTCCTTCCAGTGAGGTTTTGTGTCTGAGGGAAGAATATGTCCAAGCATGCACCTCCCCCCTCCTTTTGCAAGATGCCAAAGTCATCAGGAAAACAGTCTTGAAAGCCAAAATCTTACGACTGGCAACCTTCAAAGGTCAAAAGTCAAAGACAAAAGAACCAAAGATAGGTCTCAAAAGGGAATACCCCTATTTGCAAGGGGTTTGTCCCTGTGAAAGCTTACAAGAAGTCTATTCAAATGTAAACTCTTGCTCCCTTCCTGGCCAACATATCCCAAAGATAAGCTATTGCAGTTCTATAGCCAGCAATTGTGGCAGGATTCATCCTTTAGAGGCTCAAAAGGGGCCTTAGTCAAAGCCATGAGGACTAAAGACAGATCCCAGGCTTATCCCAATAAAAGCTCGCAATAAGTCTGTTCAGATTCAAACATTTGCTAACCTCCTGGCCAAAATGATCAGCTATGGCAGCCCTATAGCCAGCAGTAGTGGCAGGCTTCAGATTTTAATAGCAAATAAGTGATTCAAAATTCTGCTGAGATAGTAGGCTTTGAGCTGACCACCTATTCTGTTGGCACCAGAGTTCAAAAAATGGACCACCTTAACTCAGATTCTTCTAGATGAGGGTCTTTGAGGTGCCTTAATTCTATCTGCCACCTGCTCAGAGAATGAATCAAGTGATTCTGAGGTATCTAGATGCCAAAACATGCAGAATTAGATACATGAGATTCTGATGGAACTTCTCACTGAATGGTTGCTTTAACTGATGAGGCCATTGAAGTAGTTGTAATGGGGTTTTGGTTGACAGATTCACTAGATCCCAAAACCAAAGCATTCTGGGCTACCCTGGTGCAACTACTATCATCTTGCACCTGTAGGTGTTCATTCCCTGTATCACTTTTGGTATGAGTGCTACAGGACAAAAGGAATAGCCGTCCAGACCCTCCCAGGAGATGTTCAATGCATCTATGTTCATAGCATTTGCATCTGGGACTGGTGAGACATAGATTGGTAGTTTGTGATCCAATTTGGTGGCAAACATGTCCACCATTGGTGTGTACTAGACTAAGCCAAATTAGACTGAATATTTGACAATGAAGAGACCATTCTGTCTGAATTATTTTGTCTTTCCTGGAGAGACTGTCGACTATGACATTGAGGCAACCCTGAATGTGTCCGGCTCTAATGAGTATGTTTCGAGGATTGCAGTAGGCCAAGATGCGCCAAACCAGGAGACACCTGTCCCAAGAGTGTGTTCCCTCTTGTTTGCTCAAATAACTGACTACAGTAGCATAGTGAGTTGCTATCAGAACCCTTTTGTCTAGAACTTGTTTTGAAAGCCCTTTTAAGGCCAGAAACACTGCCTTTAACTCAAGGACATTGATATGAAGCAATTTTCTTGATCTGTCCAATTGCCACTGACTGTCATGTTTTCTAAATGACCTCGGCAACCTTGATTTGATGCATTTGTGAAAATAAGGGTATTGTGTCCCTGTGGATGAAAAGGATAACCCATTTTTTAGATTTTTTGGATCTTTCCACCACTGAAGATGACTTTTCAGAAAGTTTGAAACAGGAATCTTCAGGTCTAATGACTGGGGATACTGCCAGTTTGTTTTTAGGTACCACTGGAAAGGGCGCATACGTAACCGACCCATTGGTATTGTCCTTTCTAGGGATGCTAGTACACCTATCAGGGACATAAGCAACCTTGGGGTTGTTTGTGATGAGATCTCCATGTCCTGAACAGATTTTCCTAGAATTTTCAACTTATTTTCGGTTGAAAAGACTTTTCCTGTATCAAATCGAAATGGTAGCCCAGAAAGTCGATTTTTTGTGTAGGTTCGAGCTCTGATTTTTCTAAATTTATCACAAAGCCGAGATCTTGAATCGTATGGAGGAGTTCTTTTGTCCGGAGCTGGCACTGGTGTCTGGTATTTGCTCTTAACAACCAGTCGTCCAGGTATTGGTGAACTCAAATTCCGCGAGACTGAAGAATGAGCTTTGCTTCTTTCACAATCCGTATGAACTATAGGGGTGCAGACGCCAACCCCAATGGCCGTGGTTTGAACTGATACATTTGTTTGTCTACATGGAAACATAGCCAATGTTGAGAATCTGGGTGTATGGGCACGTGAAAGAACGCATCTTTCAGGTCTATCGAAACTAGCCATTCGCATTTTATGACCGAGTTTCTGATTATCTCTGCTATCTCCATTTTAAAAGTTGGAACTAGCAGGCATTTCCCCAGGACACTGAGATCTATCACAGGGCACCATTTATTGTCGGGTTCTGGTACAAGAAATAATCTACTGTCAAACCTGGAGTTGTGCAATCCTTGAGATGGTAAATTGCGCTTTTTGAAGCATAAGCAGCACGCAATCTTCCAGGTAGCCATGTTTTTCCTGTCTGTAACCGCTTTAAATTATGGGATGTACAGACATGGGCGGATTCGACTGGAATATTACTCGATAAACCTTCTCAAGATTTGCACAACCCTTGTATTTGGTACGGAGATCTGTTGAAACTGGTCATTAACCTTTTGTGACCGAGTTTCTTTATAAAATTTGTCAACTCCATTTCACAGCTTGGAGGGACAAACGCATGTTGAGGACACAGAGATCCCTACTGGCCAATGATATTGTGGGATTAATGCAAAGAAAATAACAGGAATGGTCATCATCCAAGGACTAACCTTGCCCAATGCAGTTTAACTTCCTTGAATAGAGAAGAACTCCTGGTGCAGCCTATCCGTACTGTACACTTATAAAGCACATAGCACATCAACGATCTATGTCTTGATAAACAAAACAATATTTTCATCCATAAAAAGCACCATTGTGTCAGATATGATAGAAGTAACAATTTACTGAGAAAATCCAGCTACTTGTAGTCATTTACAGAATAAATAGTGTGTAAATGAACAAAGAAAATGTAACAATATTTTCAGCAACATGGCGGATTATTTTCCTGTCTGTAGCACCTGCAGTAGAGCTACATGAAAGGGGAGTTTCGATTGGAGGGCTACATAGTACCCATTCAAAAAACTGCACAATTCTGAGATGGCAATAATATTTCCACTTAAACCAGCAATTTATAGTTATTTCATCTACTACACCAGAATCCCCTATTTCATTGAGAATATTGGTGGGGAAGCATATGTATTATCTTCTCTATAATGAAGTAATAAATGGTCCACCAGCCAGTTGTAGAATAAAGACAAGGCAATGGAGGAAATTAACCATCTTGATGCCTGGTTTGTAGGTTGAAAGCAACATTGATAAACTTCTGAAGAAGATCTTGTAGGACTGACTGTTTTTCAGGCTACAGGAAATCAGCTAACTGCTGGTATGGTAGAGTACTATTGAATGGTTACTGCTGCATTCATTCATAAAAATCCACCAGGACTTCATGAGAGGGATTTGCTATTGGATGATCTGAAGAATATTTTGGATTCGAGATGAAGGGTCATCTTCTGTGTGTCTACCAAGTAGAGAGGCTACTAGCTTTCTGGAGGTTTAATTACTAA
Organism: Sabellastarte sp. h YS-2021; assembly: GCA_964017235.1. Classification (NCBI taxonomy): domain Eukaryota; kingdom Metazoa; phylum Annelida; class Polychaeta; order Sabellida; family Sabellidae; genus Sabellastarte; species Sabellastarte sp. h YS-2021. The sequence continues at coordinate 74,762,532 of OZ024929.1, read as the reverse complement.
CCCCAGAAAACGAGTTTAATCTGCCCAGCTATCAAATCTCAACATCATCTGGTGTTGCAAAAGCAAACTCTAGTAGATCTTCTACTGCTAGCTGTTTTTCAGTCGCAGGAGATCTCTTAACGCCATCTTCAGGAAAATGTGGCTAGTTCCAAGACTTCTGATGAACATCCCTCATAAATGAAGAGGTAGGCAGCTTGAACCAAAAACTGAAGAATCTCCGGTAACAGATCCTCTACCAAAAGCTGTTTTACAGCCAAGGGGGATCTAAGAATGCTGTCATGGATTACTCAACCTTCAGCATGAAATATTGTACTTCAGATCTGTAGAATAGGAAGTTTAAAACTCCTTTCTTCTTAGCACGAACTCTATGAATTCTAAAAGAACGCATCTGCCGACTTGGAAACGGGCAGAGTAGAAAAAGCTTCACGTGTTGCCTCCTCGACGACCAAAAATTGAATGAGGATCTCTCGACAAAGTCCAACCGACAATGTGTTGTGCGCATGCGCACCTATCACTAACTACGGGGTTCACCTCTCGAACAAGAATAATTTTTAAATATTCTTGTTGGTCGCCGCGTTTTGCCTCCACAAAACCAAGTAAGCATTTGTGAGGATAAGGTAAGGCTATTTTACGCAATAAAACTACTGCTCTATAATAAGGGGGGTCTGGATCATGTTGTGGGAGGTCTTGGTCAGAAGCTACTCCTGAGGGCTGAGCCCTAGAGGGCTTAGAAGACCTGTGTCTGGCTACAGGGGAGTGATCCTCCTCTGAGGAAAATGACACATATCTAGATCTTGATTTATGTTTGCTCTTGTCAGAGTGCTTTTTGGATCTAGAAGAAGGGATCCGAGGTTCATCGGAATCTTCATTTAGTTGGTCCGAGGCAGAGCTCGGGTCAACTGGCTGCTTATGGCTTTGCTTTTTGTGAGAGTACGAAACCTCTTCGGGATGACCTTCAGAGGGGGCAACGTACTGATCCGAGGAAGGTTGAGTAGATACTAGACGAGGAGGAAGAGTTGGACCGTAGTCCACATCCATATCCTCGCTTGGAACGTTAGTACCAGATCTCGGATGGGGCAAATCCAGAGGGGCAGCAGAAGTACTGGACAAGCCAGGTTTTGAAGCAAGAGTCGAAGACTGTGTCTCGACTTTCTGTTTTACAGCCAACTCCTCTCGGAGTGACTGAAAAGCTTCCAACATGGATGCCTGGAAGGAACCCATTTGCTGCTGTAAGTGTATATTTAAGGAATCACCGAGTGATTTCTCTAAATTTTTCTGGATTTTATTTTGCAAAGCTGTACCAGGGGTGGGTGGGACGGTTTTTGCTGGCGTTTTCAAAGACAGGGAACTGAAGGCAAGAGGTTGTGGACGGGGGGGTGAGGTAAAGAGGCTATCAGCAGCACACTCGAGGTCTGCATTGGACCCAGTGAAAGAGTCCCCGTCGCCTTCACCCAAAAGATCTAGTTCATCTTTGGAACTAGTTGTCGCTTTCTGCTTTTTCAAATACCGTTTCCGGTTTTGGATTTTCTGTAGTTGCTCATCTGTAAAAGACGTGCAAATTTCGCAAGGGGTTTCAAAGGTGACACAGGGGTCATCTCCCTTGCCAGCCTCCCTACAGGTAGGGCAGAAATTATGTGTATCAAAATTAAAGCAGAAATGGCGGCATTTCTGCGCTCTCGGTTTGTCTTTATTTGCTTGATGTGTAGACATTTTGTACGCAATAAAAGACGTAGAATGTATTAGCCTGAACCGAGGAAAACTCAAAACACGCGACAGCAATAAAAATACTTATCCTGTGAAAATGAAACTTTAACAGAATGATCTATGATATATATTACAAGAAATATGCAAATATTAGCCTCCAACAATAAGTAAAGTCTGAGAAATAAATGAAAATGTCTGTATATTTACAAACTGCTACCAGTCAATCGTGGCCAACGAGAAAGTAGGACGATTGGTCAGAAGTTATCACGTGACGACAACTACCAGTATATCCGGTGGCTAACAAGAACGATCTTTTTTTCTAAGACGTTGGCCCCGGGTGTGGCAACCCGAGATCAGCATTAAGTCCCACATGGTAAGCTATTGTAGCGTAATAAAATGCAATTTTTAGTTGGTTTTTGATACTAATTGATGCTGAATTTTTTTCTAGAGTAAAAAACTACCTTCACTAAAACAGAATATTTAATGCAAGGTAACATTTTAATGGAAAAGAATTCTCGGGGCCAAAAAACTAAATTAAACTCATCAGAGTTACAAGTAAATAAACTAGAAATAGGACGCCCTGTTGATAGCAGCTGCGACCTATGAATAGAAACAGGATAGCATAGAACACACATTATCATGTGTAATGTCCTACAAGACCCTGTTTCATTTGTAAAATATATCAATGATGCTTAAATATTTATTAGTATACATGTATATTATTTCAGCTTCATGCCTTTTTGCATTGGTTGGGTCGAAAATTTCAACGAAATCACTCTATAGACCAAATCAACATCCCCTCCACGTCACACTACTGGGTAAACAAACACTGCACTCACTCCACTGATCTAGTGAAGTCCTGTGTATTGTATACAGTGTACTGTGTGTTTTTCACAGTGGCTTTAGTATCATCTTCATTAAATTGTGTTAAAAATTTAAATTAATACCTTTAACATGCAAAACATAATAGATTATCAGAAGAAATGTATAAAAAAGAATCCAATAGCTAAAGACTACAAATTTGTTGCAGAACAATACATTCATAATGTTTTAACTGCAGTAAGGAATGACCACAAGCTCTATATCAGGGCTCAATGTTATGCCTCTCAGAGAAAGATAAAACGTGTGTCTTACATTAATACCTTTAGGTATCTAATTAACTATCTTGTTTATTGCAGTGTCTCTCAAATATTTTTTGGGAAAACCTTAAAGAAATAGTGGGATTATATATAGAATTGTGAAAAGAAAAGTAGTAATAAATTCATCAACAATTATTACTTCAGTCATACTACAAAATATTCTAAATTAATCACAAACTGGAATAATATGTTATTTGTAACATATGTTTAGATTTATGCAAAGCAAGGTGAATGGTGTAGAGTTTATTTTTTATAAACAAATAATTCCTCCTGTACATTTACTCACTACTTTTTGAACTCTTCATTTTATATGGACAATACCTTACTTATGTGTCTGAAATAGAGTTCTTCTATTCTATTTCTATTCTAATTCTATTCTATTCCAATTCTTATTCTATTCTATTCTATAAAGTGCTTTGCTTTTCAGGTTTTCATTGAAATATAGTTGAGACAGCATTTGACTTAAGGTGTCTCCTATCTGTAATCTGGTAGGAAATTATCTGCCTTAAAATGTGCTGAGCAAACTTTCTTTTTGCCTAGATTAAAAGCATTCCTTCTTATTTTAGCCAGTCAAGCCTGTAAAATGTTAACTTTAAGGTTTTACAGCAATCAGTGCTATGCAGTATTCATATATCTATCTATATTTTAACATTTTGTTTCATATCAAACCATGAATAAAATTTATCTTTAACTAAATATTGTTAATATAAAGATGTGTTTATCAATATCAGGTATTAAAATAAACTGATCAGCCTTGAACTTTTATTCTTTTGCAAGGATCTCTTTATACAGTAACAAGCAAATCACACAAGCACAGAAGTCTCAGGTACTACAAGTTGTTTAGTAAGAGAACATTTAACAAAAATAAAATGTGTAAAAAATGCTTTTTAGCCATTATTTTATATAAAAGGCTTTACTTTCTTAATATTGTCATCTTTGGGAAAATCATGCATTGATATACTTGATGTATATCTAGAATTGTTACACTGTGGAATGCAACAAAAGCACACCACAGTTGAAAGTAAATGTAAACTACTGATAACAGAGCTGGCTGGAGTGCAGCATGTTTACCCACCGACGTCACTCACTGGCCTTTTTGGGGGGGATGTTGATTTGGTCTATCTTGCAAGGTTAAGGAGATATAGCAAATTTGTGTTTTTCCATTTTTTGGCAAAAATTCGAAAATACAAAATGGCCGCCATTTTTGGGGAGGGGAAATTGTTTTTGAAAATTGCCAAGAGTACATTGCTCAGATACTCTGTGGGTCGAAAATTTCGACGAAATCGCTCTATCTCGCACAGTTAAGGAGATAGAAGCAAATTTGTGTTTTGCCATTTTTGGTAAAAATTCGAAAATTCAAAATGGCTGCCATTTTTGGGGAGGGGAAAATTTTTTGAAAATTGCCAAGAGTACATTGCTCAGATACCCTGTGAGTCGAAAATTTCGCACAGTTAAGGAGATAGACGTAAATTTGTGTTTTGCCATTTTTGGCAAAGTAGCTATTACTCAGTCAGTTATATAGCTATTATCACTAAAAGCAATCCCAAGCAAGCTATCGACCTAAATAATGCTCATACTAAATTTGGTAAAGATATGTCAAATATTTTTCCTTAAAATGCCCGGAAACAAAAGAAGTACACAAAAGTAGCTAAGTAGCTATTAATCAGTTAGCTATAGACCTATCTTCACCAAAAGCAATCCCATGCAAGCTATTAACCCAATAAACACCCATACAAAATTTGGTAAAGATAGGATAAATACTTTTCCTTCAAATGAGCGGAAACCAAGCGTCCGGACGGCAGACGGCGGACACCGGAAAAAGCAAAAATAATATGTCCACCCCCCAGTGGGGTGGACATAATAAATTAACTACATTTTGCAGCGGTTTCATCTAAGATGATGAAATGGACGGATTGGACAGAAAAATCACAAATAGTCAGTTTGGATATCAAATCAACAACGTCAGGCCATCTAGTATTGATTAGTCTTAGTTCCTCCTAGACTAGAACCTCTGTTGACAATGGAGTTGAATCGTGGCCGCTGTTTTAGTTCGTCTTTCTTACTTGTCTTCATTTTTTCTGGGATGTTTGGATTCCTAAAATTATTATTATATATATTTAGGATATCTATAAAGCTCACGAGTCCAGTTACTGATGTTAGGCATGAGTGCATTTTCAGCAGAATTGTATAAGTGCATAAGTAGGGCAATATCTCTTTCACTATTTATTTATAATATAAAAAATATATTAATAATATATACTAATATTATTATACTAATTTAGATTAATAAATAAGTTTTAAAACAATGGGTTTTGGGAGTGCACCTATTACATTATAACTGCACAATTTCACATTTACAGCACACTTCCAGTCTTTTATAGTTGCATCTTTATGCGTATATTGGCAACTGATACTAGAGCTTCTGGGAATCTCCATTTTGCCCCGTTCAACTAACACTTTTTCCACTTGCTGCAAGACTTGCACTGCACACGTGTAAACATACTCTTCTGCATAATAAATGATTTGGTTTTAATAGCTTAGTGATTCTATTTGCAATCAAGAAGATAGTAGAAACAATTAACTCTGTCAATGCATAGTATAGTGTTTGTAATAACAGGAGTTATGAAATTGTAGGATCACTACTGCCAATACATTCTCATGAATATTATGAGGTAAGGATACTTACGCCATTAGTACATCTACAGTTCTCTGTGTGTCTTTACTTTTCTTGTTATTGGCACCATACAGAGAGCATTCTATATTGTGACACTGTAAAACAGAGAAAACAAAGTGAATGGCAAAAATTGGTAAATACAGAGAGGAGAGTATTAAGTTTGTGAAATTCACACTGGCAAGCACCCTTCTAAATAAAGACAAAATAATCAACATATTTGCAAATTTTGTATCAAGAGAGATGAGCGTCTTAAAGTAGTCACAAAAAGATTTTCCCACAAGTCTTAAGAAATAGAAGTGGGTTTTCAGGTGACAAGTCACATATTTTGGGAGTGTCATTTGTGGAAATTTTTTTCATACTGTTTTCACACTAAAGAGACCATTGTCCACCCAAAACATGTGACGTTGATGTCAATAAGGAGATGAGTTTGAAATAAGATACTGCAGCAATGATTAAAGCAATTATTTTAAAGCATATATGAGCTAAGAATATTACAGTGATTTTTTTTTTTTTTTTAAAGTAAACAAGTAATACACACTTTTTTCAATGCCCTTAGGGCCTTTTCCATTTCACCCTGAGCCAGGTGTACATTGCCAATGAGTTTCCAGGTCTCTGCCACCTCTGATGACAACTCCCCATACAGCTCTTTCTTTGCATCCAAAGTAGCCTTTAATGTCTCAATGCCTTCCTACAAAGGATAAAGAAGCATTGCATGGTGAATTATACTTCTTAATATATTTAAGTTTAAATTGATTATATTTTCATACATCTCTTCCTTGTTTATACAGATTTACATCTGTTGTTTGTTAGTGTATGCAATATGCGTTTGAGTTGGGTGTCTGGTATTTCATTTTGTAGCCCACCCAAATCTGGGTACCAACATTTTAGTATCAACCAACTTGAATAACAAAAAGTAAAGTAAATATAGCAGTTGATATAGGCCAAATTTGTTGAAAATGTCAAATATCTGCAAAAATACGGAGACTTATAAAATTAAACACATATTTGAGAGACAAATATACATGTAATTGAAAAATCAAGTTTCATCTAGTATGTTATTACTGCCTTTAAACAGTATTTTAATACTTTTACAAATAGTTGGTTTACTAGTTATTAATCAGTTTCTCAACAAAGTTGGAACAAATTTTGGATATAATCCAAGTACTCTATCAATGTCTAAATGATAACCAATTCATTAAATTTATAATACCAGTTTTTATGGTTGTCCATATATTATAATTTTTAAACCAACATCTACCTGCTGCTTGTCAGTCCTTATCATGAGCCTTGCCAGCTCATCCTGCACTGTTACAGTCTTCTCATGGTAGAGGCCGTGGATCTTCTGGTAGATTGCAAATGCGTCATTGTAGTAACTCTCAGCCGACACTGAAGAAATGGTCAAAAACATACAGTAACTGGAAAGCTTTCATAGAGTGTAGACCCCGACCATGGGACCTTTACAAAAAATTTCTGTAAGTTTTGTGTCCAGAATATGATATGGGTCTTTCCCAGAATGTAATCACTTCCTCCTTTGGCTATCCCCTATCCACAAAAAACTCATAAGATTCACTAATTATTTTGGCGCAATATCAACCACATGAAGTCAATGAAAATATAATGAAAATCGGATCTTTGAAAATTGATGTTTTTTTGTATCAATCATATGTCGTGGATCTTTACCAAAAATTTAGTAACTACTTGATGTGGTCAGGCCCTGTCCACATAAAAAACTTCAGATAAATCTGTTCATTACTTTTGGAGTTATCACAAACACAAATAGACAAACAGAAAAATGGATGGACCCAAAAACCATAACCTCCTAGTGGAGGTGACAAAAAGTGAGGCAGGTACACCATAAAGTCAGGAAGCATAATTAACAAGCATTCTGACGCATGCATTTATCTCCCGCCGTATAAATTAGACGTACTAAAGATAGTGGAATATAAATTTTCTTGTGAGATGGCGGCACATGTAGAAGTGACAACAAGTTTAATGTTTGATTGCAATACTTTTAAAGACAAAAGGCATTTACTCACTTTAGTAGCTATTACTCTGCCATCCAAAGAGCTACAGTTCTGCAACTTTATTATGCAGTAGATCAACCCAAAGTAGGTAAGGACGTATTTAGAAGAAATTGCCTATCTGTAACACTTTTAGAGATAAAAGATATTTACTTATTTTAGTGGCTATTACTCTGCCATCCAAAGAGCTACAGTTCTGCAACTTCACTATGTGGTGGATCACCCAAAAGTAGGTGAATGACTTATTTAGAAGAAATTGCCTACCTGTAATACTTTTAGAGATAAAATACATTTACCCATTTTAGTAGCTATTACTCAGCTATCCAAAGAGCTACAGTTCTGCAACTTCACTATGTGGTAGATCACACAAAAGTAGGTGAATGACTTATTTAGAAGAAATTGCCTATGTGTAATATTTTTAGAGATAAAAGACAATTACTCATTTTGGTAGCTATTACTCACCTATCCAAAGAGCTACAGTTCTGCAACTTCACTATGTGGTAGATCACCCAAAAGTAGGTGAATGACTTATTTAGAAGAAATTGCCTACCTGTAATACTTTTAGAGATAAAAGACATTTACTCATTTTAGTAGCTATTACTCAGCTATCCAAAGAGCTACAGTTCTGCAACTTCACTATGTAGTAGATCACCCAAAAGTAGGTGAATGACTTATTTAGAAGAAATTGCCTACCTGTAATACTTTTAGACATAAAAGACATTTACTCATTTTAGTAGCTATTACTCAGCTATCCAAACAGCTACAATTCTGCAACCTCACTATGTGGTAGATCACCCAAAAGTACGTGAATGACTTATTTAGAAGAAATTGCCTACCTGTAATACTTTTAGAGATAAAAGACATTTACTCATTTTAGTAGCTATTACTCACCTATCCAAAGAGCTACAGTTCTGCGACTTCACTATGTGGTAGATCACCCAAAAGTATGTGAATGACTTATTTAGAAGAAATTGCCTACCTGTAATACTTTTAGAGAAAAAAGACATTTACTCATTTTAGTAGCTATTACTCAGCTATCCAAAGAGCTACAGTTCTGCAACTTCACTATGTGGTAGATCACCCAAAAGTATGTGAATGACTTATTTAGAAGAAAGTGCCTACCTGTAATACTTTTAGAGATAAAAGACATTTGCTCATTTTAGTAGGTATTACTCAGTTACCCAAAGAGCTACAGTTCTGCAACTTCACTATGTGGTAGATCACCCAAAAGTAGGTGAATGACTTATTTAGAAAAAAATTGCGTACCTGTAATACTTTTACAGATAAAAGACATTTACTCATTTTAGTAGCTATTACTCAGCTATCCAAAGTGCTACAGTTCTGCAACTTCACTATGTGGTAGATCACACAAAAGTAGGTGAATGACTTATTTAGAAGAAATTGCCTATGTGTAATATTTTTAGAGATAAAAGACAATTACTCATTTTGGAAGCTATTACTCAGCTATCCAAAGAGCTACAGTTCTGCAACTTCACTATGTGGTAGATCACCCAAAAGTAGGTGCATGACTTATTTAGAAGAAATTGCCTACCTGTAATACTTTTAGAGATAAAAGACATTTACTCATTTTAGTAGCTATTACTCAGCTATCCAAAGAGCTACAGTTCTGCAACTTCACTATGTGGTAGATCACCCAAAAGTAGGTGAATGAGTTATTTAGAAGAAATTGCCTATGTGTAATATTTTTAGAGATAAAAGACATTTACTCATTTTGGTAGCTATTACTCAGCTATCCAAAGAGCTACAGTTCTGCAACTTCACTATGTGGTAGATCACCCAAAAGTAGGTGAATGACTTATTTAGAAGAAATTGCCTACCTATAATACTTTTAGAGATAAAAGACATTTACTCATTTTAGTAGCTCTTGCTCAGCTATGTACTCACTTAGCTATTGACCTACATCTGCAAAAGTATACAGGACACAGGAAAGTAAGCTTTTGAAAAACTAGATGAATAACAAATGAAAAGATTTGCCTAACTTTGGTACTTGTGAAGGTATTTGACATTTATTTTATTTTAGCAGCTCTTGCTCAGCTATGTACTCACTTAGCTATTGACCTACATCTGCAAAAATATAAAGGACACAGGAAAGTAAGCTTTTGAAAAACTAGATGAATAACAAATGAAAAGATTTGCCTAACTTTGGTACTTGTGAAGGTATTTGACATTTATTTCCATCATAATTTTGCTACAAATAAGAAAATAGGTATTGCTCACTTATGACATGCAATGGAACCCCAAACGATATGCCATCTTATAGTTAAGGAAAAAGTAGCTGAACAAATTATTTTAGGAAAATCCTGTAACTGCAGTAGTTTTTGAGTTACAATGGATTTACTCAACAGTCACAATTTCAAAGTAGCTATTACTCAGCTGTCCAGTGTGCAACAGGTTTGCAGCTTTACTATCTGATAGCTCATCGAAAACTAGATGAACTAGAGGATCGCTCGCCAAAAAAAAAGATAATGTTTTTGCATAGCAAAACCAAAGCGTCCCGAAAAGGATATAAAGGTGAGTGCTAAAGTATTAAGAAAATGCTTCGTTTCTAGCCTTATACTGTTGTGGCAACCAAAGTCAGCGCAGTCTGCTCTATCTAGCACGGTTTTCAAGATATAAGCATTTTTGTGTTTTGCAAAAAATAAAAAAATTAAAAATGTCCGGTATATTTGGCGAGACAAAAATATTTTGAAAATTGGCATGGCTACTCTGCAGAGATACCCAGCAGGTCCAAAATTTTGTTGAGTTCGCTCCATATAGCACGGTTTTCGAGATATAAGCATTTTTGTGTTTTGCAAAAACTTTGAAAATTCAAAATGGCCACCATTTTGGGGGAGACAAAATTTTTTGTCAAGACCACTGCCGCGGTGTGTATCTCCCGCCGAGCATTAAAGCAAAAGAAATAGCTTTTCCGAGATATTCACAATTTTTCATTTTCGTGTGTGAAAGCTCTTCCAAAAGTAGATGAATGAGTTATTTGAGAAAAATTGGCTATCTGCAATACTATTAAGAGATAATTCACATTTACTCATTTTGAGTAGGTGAATAATTAGCTATGGGTCTGAAACTTCACCAAGTGAAAGCTCTCCCAAAAGTAGGTGAATGAGTTATTTCAGAAAAATTGGCTATCTGCAATACTTTTAGAGATAATTCGCATTTACTCATTTTGAGCAGGTGAGTAATTAGCTATGGGTCTGAAACTTCACCATGTGAAAGCTCTCCCACAAGTAGATGAATGAGTATTTGATAAAAATTGGGTATCCGCAATACTTTTACAGATAATTAGCATTTACTCATTTTGAGTAGGTGAATAAATAGCTATGGGTCTGAAACTTTACAGAGTGAAAGCTCTCTCAAAAGTAGGTGAATGAGTTATTTGAGAAAAATTGGCTATCTGCAATACTTTTAGAGATAATTCACATTTACTCATTTTGAGTAGGTGAATAATTAGCTGTGGGTCTGAAACTTCACCAAGTGAAAGCTCTGCCAAAAGTAGGTGAATGAGTTATTTGAGAAAAATTGGCTATCTGCAATACTTTTAGAGATAATTCGCATTTACTCATTTTGAGTAGGTGAGTAATTAGCTATGGGTCTGAAACTTCACCAAGTGAAAGCTCTCCCAGAAGTAGGTGAATGAGTTATTTGAGACAAATTCGCTATCTGCAATACTTTTAGAGATAATTCGCATTTACTCATTTTGAGTAGACGAGTAATTAGCTATGGGTCTGAAACTTCACCAAGTGAAAGCTCTCCCAAAAGTAGGTGAATATTTAATTTGAGAAAAATTGGCTATCTGCAATACTTTTAGAGATAATTCGCATTTACTCATTTTGAGTAGGTGAGTAATTAGCTATGGGTCTGAAACTTCACAGAGTGAAAGCTCTCCCAAAAGTAGGTGAATGAGTTATTTGAGAAAAATTGGCTATCTGCAATACTTTTAAGAGATAATTCGCATTTACTCATTTTGAGTAGGTGAGTAATTAGCTATGGGTCTGAAACTTCACCAAGTGAAAGCTCTGCCAAAAGTAGGTGAATGAGTTATTTGAGAAAAATTGGCTATCTGCAATACTTTTAGAGATAATTCGCATTTACTCATTTTGAGTAGGTGAGTAATTAGCTACGGGTCTGAAACTTCACCAAGTGAAAGCTCTTCCAAAAGTAGGTGAATGAGTTATTTGAGAAAAATTGGCCATCGGCAATACTTTTAGAGGTAATTCGCATTTACTCTTTTTGAGTAGGTGAGCAATTAGCTATGGGTCTGAAACTTCACCAAGTGAAAGCTCTTTGGGATAGCTGCTCTGCAGAGATACCCTGAAGATAAAAAATTTCGTCGAAATCGCTCTATGTAGCACGGTTTTCGAAATATTAGCATTTTTGTGTTTTGCAATTTTTGCGCAAAAATTCGAAAATTCAAAATGGCCGCCATTTATGGCGAGACAAAATTTTTTTGAAAATTGGCATGGCTACTCTGCAGAGATACCCTGTGGGTCAAAAATTTCGTCGAAATCGCTCTATCTAGCACGGTTTTTGAGATATAAGCATTTTTGTGTTTTGCAATTTTGCGAAAAATTCGAAAATTGAAAATGGCCGCCATTTTTTGCGAGAAATTTTTTGTTTGAAAATTGGCATGGCTACTCTGCAGAGATACCCTGCGGGTCAAAAATTTCGTCGAAATCACTCTATCTAGCAGGGTTTTTGAGATATAAGCATTTTTATGTTTTGCAATTTTTGCGAAAAATTTGAAAATTCAAAATGGCCGCCATTTTTGGCGAGACAAATTTTTTTTTGAAAATTGGCATGGCTACTCTGCAGATATACCGTGGGTCAAAAATTTCGTCGAAATCGCTCTATCTAGCAGGGTTTTCGAGATATAAGCATTTTTATGTTTTGCAATTTTTGCGAAAAATTCGAAAATTCAAAATGGCCGCCATTTTTGGCGAGAGAAAATTTTTTTCAAAATTGGGATAACTACTCTGCAGTGATACCCCATGGGTCAAAAATTTCGTCGAAATCGCTCTATCTAGCACGGTTTTCGAGATATAAGCATTTTTGTGTTTTGCAATTTTTGCGAAAATTTCGAAAATTCAAAATGGCCGCCATTTTTGGCGAGACAAAAATTTTTTGAAAATTGGGAAAAGTACTCCGCAGAGATATCCTGCGGGTCAAAAATTTTGTCGAAATTGCTCTATCTAGCACGGTTTTTGAGATATAAGCATTTTTGTGTTTTCCTTATTTGGAAAATTCGTAATGATTAATTAATCATTAATTACTCGGCCATTTCTTGACCATTCAATGCCAAAATCTAATGATTTCCAGATTTTAATAGAATGAATGTATTTGCCAAGTTTCAGGTGAATTGATAAAATTCCTTTCAAGTTATCATCCGGACAAGCTTCCCCATCGAAAAAAGACATTTTTGGTCATGTGACCTCTCTGATTGGTTGAAATGTCACTGCAGCATATTCAAAAAAATTCCCCAAGGCTACTGCCTAAACCTGCCAAATTTGAAAAGAATTCGCCTAACGGTTACAGAGTTATAAGGAAAACAAAATGCGGAGCCGGCGGAGCCGCTGGAGCCTGAAGCTCTCCCATACACAAACAAGCGTCCCTTGCGGGACGCTTAATAACATATTTGAAAATACTTCCCTAACTTGAATACTTTTGAAGATATTTGAAATTTACTTATGTTGTTATTTTGCTACAAATAAGAAAATAGCTATTACTCACTTATGGCATGCAACAGAACCCCAAACTATATGCCATCTTATAGTTAAGGAAAAAGTAGCTGAATAACATATTTTAGGAAAATACTCTAACTGCAATAGTTTTGGAGTTACAATGGATTTACTCAACAGTCACAATTTCAAAGTAGCTATTACTTAGCTATCCAATGTGCAACAGGTCTGAAACTTTACTATGTGATAGCTTATCAAAAACTAGATGAATAACATATTTGAAAAGAATTCCCTAATTTTAATACTTTTGAAGATATTTGAAATTTACTCATGTCGTTATTTTGCTTCAAATAAGGAAATAGCTATTACTCACTTATGGCACGCAATAGAATCCCAAACTGTATGCCATCTTATAGTTAAGGACAAAGTAGCTGAATAACATATTTTAGGAAAATACTCTAACTGCAATAGTTTTGGAGTTACAATGGATTTACTCAACAGTCACAATTTCAAAGTAGCTATTACTCAGCTATCCAATGTGCAACAGGTCTGAAACTTTACTATGTGATAGCTTACCAAAAACTAGATGAATAACATATTTGAAAAGAATTCCCTAACTTTAATACTTTTGAAGATATTTGACATTTACTTATGTCATTATTTTGCTACAAATAAGAAAATAGCTATTACTCACTTATGGCATTCAATAGAATCCCAAACTATATGCCATCTTATAGTTAAGGACAAAGTAGCTGAACAACATATTTTAGGAAAATACTCTAACTGCACTAGTTTTGGAGTTACAATGGATTTACTCAACTGTAGAATTTCAAAGTAGCTATTACTCAGCTATCCAATGTGCAACAGATCTGAAACTTTACTATGTGAAAGCTTATCAAAAAGTAGATGAACAACATATTTGAAAAGAATTCCCTAACTTTAATACTTTTGAAGATATTTGACATTTACTTATGTCATCATTTTGCTACAAATCAGAAAATAGCTATTACTCACTTATGGCATGCAATGGGACCCCAAACTATGTACCATCTTATAGCTAAGGACAAAGTAGCTGAACAACATATTTGAAGAAAAAGTTGTAACTGCAATAGTTTTTGAGTTATGAGCCCTTTACTCCAAGTAGCTAAGATTGCTATTACTCACTTATCTTTAGGCCTAAGTCTGCGTGACTAACTAACGCACGCACACACGCACGCACGCACGCACGCACGCACACACACACAGGCATCATTTCATAATCTCCCTCCCGGGCTAAAGCCCGGCGGGAGATAATAAAGTGAATATCGACGTCTACATTTGTCCAAAAGTAGATAAGCAAAGTCACCATATAGTTTAGAAAAGTGAAATTTGCCATAGTATGTGAAATCATCACAGGGGCAGCCCTTTAAATGTAAGACAAAATAATCAAAATGCACAACGTTTTCCAGTGCCATTTCCTGGTCAGCATGCTCACCCTTTTCACAACGTGCATTTTCCCTAAAATTTGCCAGAAATCTAAAATGGCCATCTCTAAAATCGTACTTAATTCTAGGAAGAAAATGATGCTTTGTCTTAAACTTGGTATATTTCAGTTCAAAAAGCCTTGATTTACTATACATTCAACAAATTTCACCTCTGTCAATCCATTATTTCAATTAATATTTCCACATGTTGTGAATTTCAGATATGTGGAGCATTTTAGATTTCTTACTCTACTCACAAAATACAACAATGTGTAATGAATCCTCTACAAATCAAGGAAATAGAAGGGGATTTTATCCCAACTGGTGAATTTCAAATATCTTAACCATAAATGTCTGGGTTTTTTTTTACCATTTTTTGTCCATCAAGCCTGGTTTAACAGTATGAGGTTGATTATTAGCAAATAATTACTGCCTATCTTGTATTCTGAAAACCTTTTGGCAGGCTACTGACAACAGTAATGAAGTAATTTGAATGCGTTTCTTTCATAATATCTGGTCAAATTAAAAACTTACTACTGAATAGCCAATCGAATATTTTATTTCCCCACTTTAAAATGCAGTAACAAAAGTAACAATTCTTATGACATCACCGGGCTGTTGTCATATAGATACAGTTTTCATAATAGCCTGATTAAAGAGAGACTCTTTAGGTATAGAAAACTACACAATGAAGACTCACTGTCTGCATCCATATGACCAATGTTTGCGTAGGCACCAGCCAAACATATGGCTGTTTCTGCAACTGTCTCATTTCCATCTTTATATCTAAATGAATGAAGGATACAAAAATATCACATTAAGTTGCATATAAAATGATATAAACTGGACAAGTACTCAATTCTGAAATAACAAATATTTGAAGAAAAAGCAATATACACGCAATCAATCATTTCTACTTGGATCAAATTAGTTCTGAAAAATAATGGGCACTAATGAATGGCTATTAAAATACCTACCTAGCATTAGCTATAGAATGAGCTTGCATCAAGTTTTCCAGTGCCATTTCATGGTCAGCATGCTCACCCTTGCTTTGTTCTACCCTGCCCAATGCTTGGTACACTGGTATCAGCTCCACAGCATCCTTACCGTGTTTCTTCCTCATCTGCCTCAGGCCAGCCTCTAAGTGAGTCTGAGCCAAAGCGTGCTTCTTCTGCCTTGCGCTCAGCCTAAATATACAATTACAACTAACAGTGAAAGTTACAATCATATTCATTAAAATTTTTTTTTAAATCTGAGTTTGAGTTATTATTATTATGTATTTATACTCAGCGCAATATCTCCATATACTACTGGACTCAAAGCGCTATTCTAACATGACACGGATGTGTCCGTCATTCTGATTGGTCGAGAGTGATTCCTCAACCGTCTAAAATTCTGAATCAACATGAAGGCTGTTGCATCATCTTCCGCATGCATTTCAAATAAACAGAAGGAAATGTTTCCGGTTTTGTTATTTACATTAGTTACTGTGTAAAATGTTTGTAAAAAGGATAATTTCTTTTAAAAGTAACAATTCTTTCATATGTAAAAGAAAATAAACAGAAAAAATTTATTATATTATATTTTAGGAGAAAAAAAATCATCCCTGTTCAATTGATGGAACAGCCAACATGGCGGCGCCCTATTGTGGTCATTTCGATAATTTTTGTTAATCTTACAAGTGTTTTAGGTATTTTATTTTAAACAGTCATGTTAGAATAGGAATATATCACTCAAAAACCGTTGCCTTCGTGCTTTGACAACGCCACCCGTGCTAAAATTCTGCGTTTGGACGTTTTTTTCGTGATGTATTCCTATATTTAACCAATCCGACTGTACAGGTACAGCCCCAACTCACAAGTAACTGACATTCCCCTAACTGGAAGATAGAGGATCAAGGATGACCATTTATCAACGTCCTTGAGGTTCTTTAGCCTGGGGATGGGACCCAATGACAGAGGACCACCATTTTAAGTGGTCATCCGAGCCACTATGTATCTGCCTGTATCTGGGATTGAACCCATGTCCTCTGAGTTCCTAGACAAGTGTGTTACCCGCTAGGCCACAGTGGCAGAGTTAAAACATACTTAAATAAACTGCGAACAGTGATAAAGAATTTAGAGTATCTATCTACTACATTAAATGTTTTGCATTTGGAAACAAAAATAGTATACAAGAACTTTGTGTAATTTAAAAACCCAACGACAAACATATCCCAGTAAATTGTTGTTAAAGCAGTCTTTTACTTGTTCCTTGAAATGTCTTTAATCGATTTCTTTCCAAAAAATTCTTTTCCAATTTGACCAGATGTATTTGAGCAAATGATAGTTAATAATTTGATTCCAATTTTTCAAAGTTTTTTTTTTTTTTTTAATTGGTAAACTGAAATTATCAAATTATATTGCTTATACAACCTTACATATCATTTACACCTTGTTAATAAATGGACTTTTTTTCCTCAATTGTACGGACATAAAGTATTTTTCATAGTACGCTGTAATATGCACATAATACGTGTGATATACTTACTTCCCCAATGCTATATTGAGCTTAATGTCCCAGTCATCAATTTCTGCCTGTGGAATCTCGGTAAGACGAGATCTCTCTTTATGAATCTTCTGAGCCTTTTGCAAGGCAGTTTCTGCATCAGAGTATGTGAGGGAAAATTAGTCAAGAATCATAACACAGTTGACTCTGTATAACTGTACCATCCAATATATGCACTGTTTAGCTAACTTCTTACACCTTTCAAAATATATGGATTCAGTACAACCACTGAAATATATAGGAAAGATCTTAATCATATTCTGTCAAAAAAAAAAAAAAAAAAATTAAATTTTTTTTTCAAAGTTCCTATTTTCAATGTATTTTCAATGACTTGGGCTTTGGTTCACATTACTTCAAAAGAAACAAGTGAATTTTCGTGAATTTTTTTTATTTTATGATGGTAGGGTTTGGCCAAGTAAAGATGTGACTACATTTTTGAAAAGATCTAGATCATATTTTGAATAAAAAAAAAATTCAGAATTTTGACAAGTGCTTCCTTGCAGAGGTCTCCTATACGAGTGCTTTGTCATTAGAAATATGAATGGGATGGTAACATATTTTCCATACCAGTAACCTATTGATGCAAAACTGTTTTAATTCCTGGATACCAAAGAAGTTGTGTTCTTTTGCTGTCTCAATGGAATAGGCCTGGTTACAGTTAGTCAAATAAATGAAAGCATACAAGTTCATCAAAATCACAATAAAACCTAAAAGTATGCAAAAATAAAGGTAACAATTTATTCAGATTTATTCTGATAGTTTTAAAATTTCAGTAAAGTAGTCTTACCACTGAGATACTGGCACTACAATCTCATTTCAAATTCTAACCTAATCAGACAAAGGATATTTCTTCTGCTGGGCCTGTGCCCTGCCTAGTGTGTAGTGCAGGTTCACCAGAACTGCCATGATGCGGTGTCTCTCCTTATCTGAGGAAGACAGCTGTACTCCAGACATCATGATGTTTCTGGCTTGAATGGCATGATCCTCTGCTTGAGGTGCATAACCTAAAATGTGTTCAAATCCAATAAAACCTATAGTTTTGTGAAACATTTTCTAATTAAACCAACAATTAGTATCATCATTTGAGTTTAGGAATAATACACCAGTCTTTAAAGAATGTTGTACTGCATATTCCAGTATACTACACTTGGAAAAAAGTACTCTTTTCTGGTATTTTTCTGGCCTATATTTGAACCCTGGAGTCTAGAGGTTGGATGTGAGTATAAAATCTACAACCCAAACATTTGGACTGTTAAAGTGCACTCCCTAATGCATAATGGTCTACGTAAAGTAAGAAAAGAAAAGAGAATTAAGAAAGGAGTAATGGCTAAATTCTATTACTTTTCAATGAAAAGTGGGTCACTTAAAGAGTAGAGTAATGGTGAAAAAAGTACCCGACCACAAAAATTACTTCTTGCGGCAGTGTTAACTGTCATTCAACTAAGAAAAGGCATTTTTGCTGGCAAAAATCAAGCTTCCCAAAAGTATTCATGCAAAGAAGAAAATAAAAAGATAGAATTTTGTATATTTTGTACAGACACTGTAAACATAGCAATTCAGAGCATTTAAATGGTTTGCATTAAGAAAAAAGACAAACACCTGATGGCTAACTGAAAATCTGACTGGCTTTCAGGATTCTCTGTGTATGTTTTTCTATTACCTCTCAAAACATTCAAAAGCTCTAAAAGTAATAGTAAAGAAGATACAAGCCAAAACACATAATTTCTTATTTTGTGACCCTAGTTTGACCCATTGGGGGGATCTGACCAGTTTCTAGACTAGCTGAATATAGTAATATGGTTTCCTATTACCTCCTAATACATTTGATAACTACACAAACAATAATGAAAGAGATATAAGCCAATAACACAAAATCAGTGATTTTATGATGCTGGTTTGACAATAGGGGGGGGGGGGATCTGACCAGATTTTAGACTCTCTATACAAGGTTTCCTGTTATCTCTCACTACTTTTTCGAGATTCTAAATACAACAGATAATAGGGTGTAGGGGTTCTGGCAAATTTACGCTTTCTCATTGCTACGTGGTATAAAGGTGCACATAAAATCACTCAATTTAGGTCAGGGTAGCCACAAGATTTCCGTTTTGAAATTCCATGATTTTTCCAGATTTTTTCCAGGTTTTCCATAAGTATTTAATGGCAATATCAAAAAATATTATTGACATACATATACTATGTACAATTAACAGGTACATTACTGATCAATAACTGATATCATATGCCCTCATAAAAGACACTAAAAGAAACACCTGTACAACTGTTACAATAAACTATGAGAATACCCCTATGACAAGGTCTTACAGAACTTTTCAAGGGGAAGGGAGGAAGTTGGGTGGTTTGGGGGCACAAACCATAAAATGATACAACACCCCAGAAATATTTATGACCAAAACAAAATAACTACAATATTTACATGGGAATTTATCATAAGAACATGATAAAATAGTGCAAAGTTAAAGACTCTTTTCCTACTTGTATCAAGTTATAACCCACTACCATATTTTCGGTAAAATAAAAAAATACATCAAACATACTCAAAAAATAATTTATTCAAAAGTCAAAGTAAAAATACTGGGAGAGTTCTTTAAACTAAGGAATGTAATGCTTTAAACAGAAAATAGTTCATGATTTTTATAGATCAGTTGTGTTAAACATTGAAATCTATCACAATAGCTTAAAAAAATCCAGAAAATTAAATTGCAAATTTGAAAAATTTATAAGCTGATGTCTTTGTCCAGCCAGTCCTGACAAATGTCAGAAAAAGACGTCCTGACTCCTGAGCTATGCGCTAACTGCACTGGTAGTATCCTAACCACTTGCTATCTGGCAACCATATCTAATACTCGCCAGGTGGCAACTGATCGAGTGACTTTCTCATTCCAATACCACTAGAAGACCTGAGTAAGTTGAAGTTTGGTAATGTTTGGGAGGCATGTTTTAGGTAACATTTAAACTTAAAGGGGTGCAGAGGTTCATCAGGAAGCACGTTTGTTTCCTCTAGCCACCAGTGTGAGTGTGGTGAGATCTGAATGCAAGAATATTATTCTCCGGGGACTCGGGCACATTCCAGTTTCTGAGGAAATATGTCACACCATCTGACAAAATGGACCACATTGTATCATAGACAACTCTGAGCTTCTATGGGGAGCCTCAATTCCTCCTGCCATTTGGTCAGAGATATCCTGCTGTTTGATAGTCACAGTTCTATTAGCCAATCATATATGTTCAAGTTTGAGGTCCTTGTGCAGACTCCCTTTGATTTATTTATTTGGGGTTTTATGTTGCTTTCAACACTGTACAGGTCATATCACGACAGGTAGTTGGAAGGGCAGAGGAAACCAGTACATACAGTTCGTCAGGGTTCTGTACTGTAAACTGCCGACCAACAGCAAGCAACTACCAGCTTTACCACTTGAGGCCATGCTGGGAACCCAACCCCGGCCTTAGAGGTGGGAGGTGAGAGTGCAGACTCCCTTTGAACAATTGGGTTAACAGGTTCTCTGAAGGGGAAGGCACAGAGGTATTTGGAGCATTTTGGGCCAGCTCAGGGCTATCAAGATTACCTTGCACATGTGGCTCATGATTTTGCTGACTACTTTGCCCACAAGGGACACTTTGGGAAGGCATATAGATTCAGGCCCTCTTAAGACAAGCTGACAGCATCCATTGAGATACAAACTGTGCCGGCTTGTTGTACCTGGTGACAAACAAGTTTATTTTGGGACAGTGCCACCAGTTGCAGATCTGGTCGAATGGCTCCTGGAGGATTGACTGAAAAATATGCCTGTGTCATAACAGCTCATTTTGAAATACATTCAGCTGACATATAACATGCCAGGCTTTTAAGTGATCTAAGCTTGCAGCAAGAGAGAAGCCTTCATAGAGGGCACACAGTGCCTGATCTCATACTTCCCTCCTTGTGTATGCACGATACAACTCTGGTGCTGTCTGGCAATCAGAATGATCTGGCCAAAACACAAGTGATCAAACTTTCCTTCAGTTCCAAGATGTTTATGTGTAGGTTGTTTTCTGGAACTGACAAAAACATTTTGAAGTGCAATCTCCTAAGTGAGCTCTCCAATCTTCAATTGATGTGTCTGTAAAAATTTATACGGCAGGTTTAAGGGGGTGCAGAGGTTCATCAGGAAGCACGTTTGCTTCCTCTAGCCACCAGTTTGAGTGTGGCGAGATCTGAATGCAAGAATATTATTCTCTGGGGACTCAGGCACATTCCAGTTTCTAATTTCAGGTGCCACTGAATTGGTCTCATGTAAAGATGGCCCTTGGACACTTGTTTTCTGTGGCAGTCAGCAGCCCTATTAGAATCCTGAGCTGTCATACTGAACAACCTGGCTTGACAGAGGGTACTTTATTTTCAAACCCATGGCCTGTCACCTTTCTTTGGTGGGTCTTTAATAGGTCATTCTGATAACCCACAATGTTGAAGATTTGCTTGGGGTCCAACTCAACTTTTGGAGATTCCCATTTTCTGACAGATAACTAGCAGGGTTTTGTGTCTTAGAAAAAAATCCTTTGTTGGCAGATTATTCAGTTTTGTAGGTTCTGGTGGATTTTTATAACCCTTGCCTGTGGAGTGAGTTTCACTTCTTTTATAACTATGGTGAACTCCACTGGCACTGTTGACTGACCCAAGGGGAGAGCCTTAAACTGAAATGCTTGGCTTTGATAATGAATTGTAGGTCTTTCCTTTGTTACATGTAAGGGTACTGTGCCAGATCATTGTTGTGTATGGGTCAAGATTCCTTTACTTATACAAGGAGACTTGAATTGTTGATTTTTTCGGTACTTTTAATAAGTGGCCTAGTCAGCACTGACCTTTCTTGTTCTCTACTAGAGTCATCTATTTTTAGATCTAGGAAAAATATCGCTAAGCTTCTAGAACCTTTGAAATCTGATGCGTTTTCATTTGTTTCTAGAACCTTCTAGAGTCTCCAGCTATAATAAAGGGTAGAAGGCCTAACCACAGTTAGTGTTGAAATAGTGTGCTACATGAACAGAGGTTTATGAAACTCCCGATATCCGACTGGATTTATTTGACTGTGTATCCAGTGCATCAAGCTGCTTGGTGTATGCACTTTGTGGTGAACTCTAATAGGAGTGAAATGGGGCAAATTTCGAGAAAGGTCTTAGCCAGGTTTCAGGCTCAAACTTGAGACTTTTGTCTCAAATTATTGGAACATCTGAGCCCATTCTTGAGCCCAAGGGCTCAGCCTTTATGGATTTCACAAAAGGTTCTAATCTCAGCTTTGGCTGAGCCACTGGCTTAAATGCTGAGACTGGTAAGTAGTGGGCTTAAGTTTTGTAAACAGAGGCTCAAATATGTCTGCCCTAATTTAATCGCCACTTCAAAATTTGAAATGGCTGTAAATAAGGTTCAAGTAAATAAAACAGGTTTACAAGGTGTCCCATTGCAAGAATAGCATTTGACCAGGAATATTATGTGTCAAACAAGGAACATACATGTCATCAGTGGAATATTTTGACTACAAAAAAGGGTCACATGACACAGAAAACCACAGTGGGTATTTGATAAGCTTGATCTCAACTGAGGCCCATTCTGTGAAAACAATTTGAGACAAAGACTTAGCTGAGCCAAAAAGCTCTGATTTGAGCCAGTGGCCGAGCCCAAGACTGGGCTAAGTCTGAGATCTTTCATGAAATCTTCCCCTGGATTGAGTGGCTGGATATCCTGGACAGTGGATTGTTGCTTATCAACAAACATTGTTCATATTTGGGAGCAACTAGCAGAATTCTGCGGACATACAGAACACTCGGATGCAGAGATTCCGTGCTGGCGGATCACTGGACAGATTGCTGGACAGAGTGGAAAAACTGGCTGTTAGGTGGATAGGACTATGGCCAGGCTGGATTGGTTTAGTTTTTTCAACTATTATTGTATTATTAATCATCAGGGTATCTTGACTGTAATTATTACTTTAATTGTTAAATAACTTTGTAAAGTGAAACTTCCTGTTACAACTTGAAAGTAACCAGTAATTGCTTTCCTGCTAGCCCCGTGGACTGAAACACCTTGACCTCTGATTTACAGGGATGTAAAAGTGAGCATTACTGAACTCTAGCAAAATCACAAACTTCCTTTCTGCAGGAGAGACTTTTTGCATTGCCTTACCCCAAAAATGTGACTTTCTGGATAAAAGATGCAAGATGTAAAACATCTCTTCAGTGAGGAGCTGGCATGCTTAATCCACTGATTTCCCCCTTGCTCAGTTTCTGGTGTAGAAATTCCTGAAATTACTCTGTATTTGATCCTGCAACTTACTTGTGCACCTATTAAAACCTTCTGCAGAGCAACTGATGTAACTAGCCTCTTTGGCCACCTTCTATCACTTTGGGACAGTTTCCAGGTGATATACAGGGGATGGAACAGTGGCCTGGCAAGAGGGCTTCAAAGCTCAGGCAACCAGACTGTTAACCACTGCAGCATCTTTTTGCCACAAGACCAACCTGTCTGTTAGCGTATCTTGCAGGTTTTAGGCTGGATGCAAGATACACTACCGAGACTGTGATTTGGGTGGTTTTATGAACTAGTCGAAGTCGAAGCCACCAGCTTTGGTGGAGCAGCTGGAGTGTATGGTAGACAGAGTAAGATTCACATCCTCTAGCTTACAACACAGCCAGTCCTCTGGAAATACCAACACTTTGCCATTGGCTGGCTATGGAGACCAGTTCACGTGAAGTCTGTAGATGATGCTGAGGTATGTTTGAGGGCAAGAATGAAGACAACCCCATGACAACCTAATACATCTAACAATTTCACTACAGGGTTTGTCCTCTGAAAATTTTTTTTTTTCTGCGAAAATTGATTGTGTTCAAAATACTCTGGCTAGAATTATTACCAACACCATTAAGTATATACACATCACTCCTGTTAGGAAGACTCTCCATTGGTTGCATATTGAACACTGTTCCATATTCAAGACTGTCTTACTGGTGTACAAGTTCCCATATAGTGGTTATCCAAAATATTTTGTACCTTTCCTTAGACCTAGACAAAGTGTTTATAAAATGCAACAGCCAGGTTGATGGTGTGTTCCTTGAGGTCCCACACTTTGCCACTTCAGTATATAAGTCTTCTTAGCATTTTGGCCTAAGAACTGATCATCATCTTCCTGATGGGAAAGGTGGTCATCATCTGGTTCATCTGGTAAACTGATCAGTTGAAGTGTATCATATTCACAGATAATTACATATTAAGACTTAAGAGTTAAGTGCAAGAGTGTATTGAAGAACTACACCATATTAAAAAGCTATTAATCTGTGACTGTTGGACTCAGGGCTCCAACATGTTGTGGGATGACATACTGGGCACAGTTTACACTCAGCTACTTACATGAATAGGGGCCTTGGCATCTGGTGAATTAATGTCATTTATCTCATTTTATTTGCCATTCATTGGTTTTGACTTCATCATGGCATCACAAAAATTATTTTCACAATGAATCAAAGAGTGAATCAAGTTGAGCTCACACTTTGACAAAAGGACAAGTTCTCAGTTCTCCTTCAGGTGTTCCATAAAAAAAGCAAGATCAATGAAATGGCCATTTAAAATTTTTGCGGGCTTTGGAAATAAAATTCCATGATTTTTCCATGATTTTGCCCAAATTATAAAATTCCATGATTTTTCCATACCTGGAAAAAATTTTCAGCTTTTTCCAGGTTTTCCAGTGTCCGTGGCTACCCTGTAGGTCCAGCTACCAGCTGCCAACTACTCCCAAAATTTAATCAACTTAAAATTTTGATATCATTAAGGTGTATGTTAAATTCCAACCTCGTTAGTACAATAAGCAGTTTCTGCTGAGTGGCGGTGACAAGTGGGTGTACCTGAAAAAAAGTTCTTTTTAAGCGTGTGACCTTGTCCAAGGTTAAATATAACCAGATGGAAACATTTCCCCATGCCTGAGGTATATAAAAACCAACTATGATTAGAAAGGGCCAACTAATAAGGGAGATATTCAAGGAACTGTTGGCGGTGGTGGGGGTAGGGGGGCAGTGGGAACAAGGAAATATGACCCAAAAACAAATAAGGGCTCTTTTCAAGGGATGCTTAATTGCTAACTATTATTCATTTTAATAACTCATACATAGCTTTACCTTTCAAATCAAAGTAACCTTCTGCTAAGTTGGCATGTGACCTAGCTTGTTTCCAATGTCCATCTCCATGAACAATTCGACACAATGCTGTACATCTGATCAGTTCACGCACAGCCTTGTCAGCCTGTAAACAGTGTCAAATATATAGACTGAGTGCATAACGGGAGGCAACAGATCTTGTGATTGTCATTGTACTGAGATCTGGTCTGTATTTTAATGAAATTAGGTTTACTTTTAAGTTGCCTGTTCTGTGTTTATACAATATCAGATTAACAAACCTTGCCTGGTAATATTAAATGAATAAGCCTTGTGAGACAGCTAACATGTGGCTTTTAATATAATAATAGAGAAGTGTGCTTAATGTAGAGTAATATGAGAGGATTTATGACAATACTGGCTAATTAAATTGATAATTTCCATAAAAAGCAGATAACTTTACCTACGTTACTTTGTACAGATGATCAAGAAAGAACAACTATACTCCAACAACAATTTGTTCTTTCTTGATTGAAAAAGCCCCCACAAAACAGGAGAGTATTACTGGATTTAGACAACAGTTGAAGACTTGCCTATTCAGATTAGCCTACCCTCCACCATACTCTTTCTCCCCTGTAGAATGCTAACACGGATTTCCTTTTTGAAACTGGACTATTCCTTCTTGGAAATCAGCGCCTCAGAGAATATCTGTATCAATTTGGTGCTATCAATATGTCATACTTACAAATAACCGACTTCCAGATACTGGTAAAAAGATGATTTACCTTCTTGTGGTCCATATAATGTTTGGCTTTTCTTTGAGATTTTTCTAAAAGTTCATCTGGTGGAGTCATATCTATTTCTTTGAACCTAACAATTGGAAGCATACTGCAGTTGATGTAAAGAAATATTAAAAATAAAATGTCAAACACCTACTAAAATAAGAAAAACTGTGTTAAAAATTAATATAATGTAAACAAAGGTGACTTAATATTAGGTTGTGAGGGAGTTAATTTCTCTTGTGAATGTCATATTAGCAATTTATGTGCAAAATCAAAAGACTGGGTGAGAGGATGTTTTTGCAGAAACACTGGCCTTTCAAAGTGTGGAAACAATAATATAAAATTATAATTAAAAGTCATTATGATTAACAGTTTGACAAATAAAAACATAAAAGTATTACTATTTTCCAAATAGTTACATTTATTTTACTGGACTGAGTAATAATGAATTAGCAAAAAAAATGTTTTGGTATCAAAAGCCCCAATTTACTTTGCAGTGACATTGTAGAAGAGGTACATCTAAATATTTTTCTTTTGTTCCTGACAGTCTACCAAAAAGTATTTTAGAATATAAACTGGCAATGGTTATTTGACAGAGGCAAAAGGCCATAGAGACATTATTGTAGGAATAAATACCGATTGTGAGGGCATATATCCTGTAACTAATGCCCGAGCATGAGGTATTTATTACTATTATAAAGACCGGCCTACCTGGTTTCAAGAAATATCCCTTTTTTTATGAGGTGACACGAACAAGGAAGCCGCCATATTGTTTTGAATGCATGATCGCTCTCGTAAAAGCAGACGATTTTACTACCAACATACAATCGAACAATCGAAACAGCACTTCCGTTTTTTCAGCAGGCGGTTATCGTATGTTTTACTCCCCACTGATTCTATGCGCACAGACGGGTTTTCGTTCACTGCGCACTTCCAGTCTTTATAATGCAAATTAACCTCAAGATCAACCAATCTTCAGGTTAAAAGACAGACAAATTATATAGCAAAGCTATACACATACAGGTAGTAAGAAATGTAAAATTTGTCACAGTATGTAAAGTTGTAAACATTCATTAGTGAAAAAAAACAACTTCTATTTCAATGGCATTTTGGAATTTCTTTACACAACTGTGAATTTTTCTGTGACTACATTTGGCCCCTTATCTATAAATGATCCATCTGGGGATTTGAGCCACTAGTTTTAAATACATTTACTTCAAAATGTGTCTAGTACCTCTCAAATACACTAACAGTAATTTTTTATTACTGTAGCTTATCTGCATGCTTGAATATCTAACAATTACTTTATAACAACTTAGCTTTATCTATTACCATAGAAATGTGTCAATACTTTTTCACAAACAACCTACCTGGGTGTTTTCCTGCTACTGTTTGCCGTTTTGCCTCTTTTCTTTTCTCTTGAGGAAGGTCTTTTCAGGTCAGCTTCAAGGGACAGATCTGGAATTTCTTTACCCATAAAAAATACAATTAAATCCCTTTAATGTTATTAGAACACAGATACTGTGAAAAGACAAACTTTAGCTTCATTTCTTCAGTTTTAAGAAAGTCATGAGAATTAATTTTCTCCAATGGCTAGTTTATATTAATGATATTATTATGGACACAGATTTAAAATTTCACTTGGAATTAATTTTCACTATCCAAGCTCATTAACTAAAGTAGCTAAAATTAATGCCTAGTGAAAATTTCAACCCTATACAGTATTCAGTAGAATTCTTTTGGAGGATCTATCCATCAGTAGTTATCTTGTTGTCTGGAATTCCTTGGCTAAGCAGAAATATATTTCCTCTGACACTTAACTTGCCAAGGTTCATCTGTAGTGTAGATACAATAAACAGTCTCTAAAATTTTCTTTTATCAAAAAGCAGTAAACCATTTGCATTGACATAAATAGACGCATTTCCCATTTCTTGTGAAAAATCTATGTTTCTCAGATATATTACTTTATCTAGATAAATTAAGATATGCTTCAGGAACAAACATTGTTGAAATGGAAATACAATATGACATAAAATCTACTAAATCGTACAGATAAATCTTTTTTATCCCACGTGATATTTTTCTTAAGACTGAGGACCTGCATATATTGCATAATACTTCATAAACTGGAGCATTTGGCTATCTGGCAGGGTTACTTATTTGACATATAACAGGACTCTGATTACTAGTGATTAGTATAAAGTACAAACAAAATTATAGTGAAATGATATATTAACATTTTGTGTCAGTAAGATCAGACCTCTGTAAAAATAATGATGGGAATCTTTCAAATCTCACTGCTCATTATCTCATAAGATGTATGAACTATGAAATGCCAACATAGCTAAAACTCAGCGAGTTCAGAACTGCCCCGGTAAAAATGTCTGTCAGTTGAAAACTCGAACTTACATTGCTTCTTTAAACCTTGTACACACAAACTTCACTTTATTTGAGTGGAATAAATTACCATTTGTGGTCAGGATACAAACAACCATGGCATCTTTCAGAAACAAATTTAAAACCCATGTTTTGCCTTCTCACCACCATAAATATCCCCCCCCCCCCTCTTCTCGCTGTTAGACTCTCCCTTCTTGAAAAATCAATGCTTAAAGTTGATCACAACAATTTAGTACCATACAAATTATTCAAATCACAACAGACCATGCAATTAGGTTAAGTATTGAAAAACTGGTGGGAGAATTAAAAGCAAGATAAACACAAGTATAACTTTATCTGCAAAAACTTGTTACAAAAATATTTTTTTACCTGATTTCTTCTTCCTCATATTACTTGCTTCATCCAGTTCATAGTCTGAATGCTCAGATAGGGTGAGATCTTCATCATGCCTTTAACAGAAAGCATGCCATATTAGAGTAGAAAATATTTTTTTATAGAAGTACTGTAAATTTCCAAAATAATGCCCAGGTTCAAATAAACGCCTGGTTCCAAGCACACTGTTTACAATTTATAACACTGTTTTTGTATTTCAAAAGAATGCCTGGTTCAATTTAACGCTTTGTCTAATGCCATTTGAAGATAATTAACACACGGGCCATATTTTAAAAAAATGCGGTATCCTAAAAACTTATAAATGTTACCAGCTTTCAGGATCTTAATACTTTTCTGGCTTGCTTTGTAAATTAGTCACTTTGATGTGCAATAACCCCTCATTTTCTGACAGCAATGGCCAGCACTGGTTACAATATAATTCTCATATATATTAATTTCTGTATGTTTATTTTGAGGCAAGCATTTCTGAGCCATACTTCGAGTATCAACCATTTTTATTAATATTTTTTAAATAAAAAGTAACCAAGTAATTGTTTGGAGTTTAGCATAGATGATGTAAATTCTCCATCCACATTTATTTTAGCCAAGTGGGAGAACTCACGAAGCCAAACAGTTTTTGCTAAGCAAATACAGAACATGCTTTAAAGGGGTTGGAGGTTTATACAGTATAGATTGAAATCTAAAAGAATGAAATGAAATGATGTTCAAGGGATACTTACTTAAAATATTGACATATCTGAACATAAGTTAAAAATATAATGCTACAATATATGGAGTTTCAATTTTACTTCAAGATGCAATTTATATAAAGTACCACTTCTTTTACATTTTCAATTTTTGTGATAATTTCACAAATTCACACCACTTATCCCAACTTCAATATTGGCCAAATAACCAATATTATAAATCAGAAGACCTTCAACTGTTTGTCACATAGGAGTACATATGAGACTTCCAAAAATATGTAACAGAACTATACTCATATTGCACTGCTGCTAAATTATTTTTTTACACTGATATAGCCTCAAAAGCCAAGAACTGTGGAGTTAAATTTGATGAAGAATTAGAAAAGGGTTTCATAACTCATACTCTAATAACAATACAATAAATAGAAGCACAGTGACTTGTCAAAGTAATATTTTCTTTCTTGCTTTTGTATATAAAGAAGTACTACTCACTCTGAGTCATAGCAGTCACTGAATATGTCCTTTCCCTCATCACTTCTGACAGTATTTGCTACGCTTCCTGTCACACTTTGTTCACTGGGAACTTCAATTATAGTATTCAAATGTCCCACAGTCCCTTTCATTGTGTTAACTGTTTTCTTTTGACTTTAAAATGTGATCTGAATGCTAATTCTTTGTCAACAGAATCTTTTATCCAGCCTAAATGACCAGTGGTCCCTATCACTTCAGTTGCTGTTGAAATTTGCCTGGTCCAATAGAAAAATAGAAAATGCATGAGAAAATAACAAAAACAAGACCACTGCCGCGACGTGTATCTCCCGCCGAGCATTAAATAGCCCGGACAAGATTTTATAGGTCAAGGTCACTACAGCCAGGTCAAGGGTCAAATCAAGGTCAGACCATGACGTTGCACACCTACATCCCCTAACCAATGTTCCTACCAAATATCAACTTCCTACACCTTACGGTTTCCGAGATATAGCTTGGACAAGATCTTCAAACTCAAGGTCACCGCGGCAAGGTCAAAGGTCAAATCAGGGTCAGACCATGACGTTGCACACCTATACATCCTAACGAATATCCCTACCAAGTACCAACTCCCTACACCTTACGGTTTGTGAGATACAGTCTGGACAAACTTTTTCCCGCCGCCTGCCCGCCCACCCGCCCATCCGGACACCATGGGCTGTCGGGTAAAAAATAGATGAACAACATATTTGAGAGAAATTGTGTAGCTGCAATACTTTTGAAGATATAAGCCATTTACTCATTACGGTTATCATTAAAAATTGACAAAGTAGCTGTTGCTCACTTAACTATGGAGATACACTTACAAACTACTGACCATGTTGTAGCTGTGGAGAAAGTAGCTGCACAACATATTGGAACAAAATACTCTAAATGTAATAGTCTGGAAGTTATAAGCCATATAATTATATTAGGTAAAGTGCTATTACTCACTCAAATGTAGGCCAAAGGTCACCAAATCCAGTACAATAGGATACTCTTGTACTGCCCTGTGGGTCAAAAACTCGCTGGAAATTGCTCTATCTCTTACAGTTTGCGAGATATTTGTGATTTTTCACATTTTCACTAAAAGTAGCAATAAAGTAGCCATTACTCACTTCTACACTGGGCAACAGTTGTGAAACTTAAATATGTTACAGTTCACAAAAAAAGTAGATAAACAACATATTTGAGAGAAATTGTGTAGCTGCAATACTTTTGAAGATATAAACCATTTACTCATTACGGTTATCATTAAAAATGGAAAAAGTAGCTATTACTCACTTAGCTATGGAGATACACTTCCAAACTACTGACCATGTTGTAGCTGTGGAGAAAGTAGCTGCACAACATATTGGAACAAAATACTCTAAATGTAATAGTCTGGAAGTTATAAGCCATATAATTATATTAGGTAAAGTGCTATTACTCACTCAAATGTAGGCCAAAGGTCACCAAATCCAGTACAATAGGATACTCTTGTACTGCCCTGTGGGTCAAAAACTCGCTGGAAATTGCTCTATCTCTTACAGTTTGCGAGATATTTGTGATTTTTCACATTTTCACTAAAAGTAGCAATAAAGTAGCCATTACTCACTTCTACACTGGGCAACAGTTGTGAAACTTAAATATGTTACAGTTCACAAAAAAAGTAGATAAACGACATATTTGAGAGAAATTGTGTAGCTGCAATACTTTTGAAGATATAAACCATTTACTCATTACGGTTATCATTAAAAATGGAAAAAGTAGCTATTACTCACTTAGCTATGAAGATACACTTCCAAACTACTGACCATGTTGTAGCTGTGGAGAAAGTAGTTGAACAATATATTGGAACAAAATACTGTAAATGTAATAGTGTGGAAGTTATAAGCCATATAATTATATTAGGTAAAAGTGGTATTACTCAGTCAAAGGTAGGCCAAAGTTCACCAAACCCAGTACAATAGGATACTCTTGTACTTCCCTGTGAATCAAAAATTCGCTCGAAATTGCTCTATCTCTTACAGTTTGCGAGATATTTGTGATTTTTCACATTTTCAGTAAAAGTAGCAATAAAGTAGCTATTACTCACTTGTACATTGAGCAACAGTTGTGAAACTTAAACATGTTACAGTTCACAAAAAAGTAGATGAACAACATATTTGAGAGAAATTGTGTAGCCACAATACCTTTGAAGATATAAGCCATTTACTCATTAAGGTTATCATTAAAAATTGACAAAGTAGCTATTACTCACTTAGCTATGGAGATACAGTTCCAAACTACCGACCATGTTGTAGCTGTGGAGAAAGTAGTTGAACAACATATTGGAACAAAATACTCTAAATGCAATAGTTTGAGAGTTATAAGCCATATAATTATATTAGGTAAAAGTGGTATTACTCAGTCAAAAGTAGGCCAAAGTTCACCAAACCCAACAGCATAGGATACTGTTGTACTACCCTGTGGCTCAAAAATTCGCTCTAAATTGCTCTATCTCTTATGGTTTGTGAGATATTTGTGATTTTCCACATATTCACTAAACGTAGCATATATAATTAGCTATGGGTCTGAAACTTCACCAAGTGAAAGCTCTCCCAAAAGTAGGAGAATGAGTTATTTGAGAAAATTGGCTATGTGCAATACTTTTAAGAGATAATTCACATTTACTCATTTTGAGTAGGTGAGTAATTACGTAGGGATCTGAAACTTCACCATGTGAAAGCTCTCCCAAAAGTAGATGAGTTATTTGAGAAAAATTGGGTATCCGCAATACTTTTAGAGATAATTAGCATTTACTCATTTTGAGTAGGTGAATAATTAACTACGGGCCTGAAACTTCACCAAGTGAAAGCTCTCCCAAAAGTAAATGAATGAGTTATTTCAGAAAAATTGGCTATCTGCAATACTTTTAAGAGATGATTAGCATTTACTCATTTTGAGTAGGTGAATAATTAGCTACGGGTCTGAAACTTCACCAAGTGAAAGCTCTCCCCAAAGTAGGTGAATGAGTTATTCGAGAAAAATTGGCTATCCGCAATACTTTTAGAGATAATTCGCATTTACTCATTTTGAGTGGGTGAGTAATTGGCTATGTGTCTGAAACTTCACCATGTGAAAGTTCTTCCAAAAGTAGATGAATGAGTTATTTCAGAAAAATTGGCTATCTGCAATACTTTTAACTTAAAAGTTTTAAGAGATAATTCACATTTACTCATTTTGAGTAAGTGAGTAATTATCTACGGGTCTGAAACTTCACCATGCGAAAGCTCTCTCAAAAATAGATGAAAGAGTTATTTGATAAAAATTGGGTCTCCGCAATAGTTTTAGAGACAATTAGCATTTACCCATTTTGAGTAGGTGAATAATTAGCTACGGGTCTGGAACTTCACCAAGTGAAAGCTCTCCCAAAAGTAGATGAATGAGATATTTGATAAAAATTGGGTATCCGCAATAGTTTTAGAGATAACTAGAAGAATGCTTTTGCTAACAAAAGCGAAGCAACCCTGAAAGTTTAAAATGCTTTGTGGTTTTAATAAGCATGCTGTAAAGCTAAGAATGCACAAAGCTGCGCCGTATGCTTTCCCAATACCTCTTAATACATTCTGAAGCTATAAAAGCAATGATAAAGGAGATATAAGGCAAAAACTCCCAAGCAGCTATTTATGACCCCAGTTTGGCCCATAAGGGGGGGGTCGGGGGGTAAAACTGACCGGCTATTTAGACTCTCCACATATGCTTTCCCAATACCTCTTAATACATTCTGAAGGTATAAAAGCAACGATAAAGGAGATATAAAGCAAAACTCCAAAGCAACTATTTTATGACCCCAGTTTGACCCATAAGGGGGGGGGGGGGGGGGTCGGGGGATAAAACTGACTAGCTATTTAGACTCTCCACATATGCTTTCCTAATACCTCTTAATACATTCTGAAGCTATAAAAGCAACGATAAAGGAGATATAAGGCAAAAACTCCAAAGCTATTTATGACCCCAGTTTGGCCCATAAGGGGGGTCGGGGGGTAAAACTGACCGGCTATTTAGACTCTCCACATATGCTTTCCTAATACCTCTTAATACATTCTGAAGCTATAAAAGCAACGATAAAGGAGATATAAGGCAAAAACTCCAAAGCTATTTATGACCCCAGTTTGGCCCATAAGGGGGGGGTCGGGGGGTAAAACTGACCGGCTATTTAGACTCTCCACATATGCTTTCCCAATACCCATTAATACATTCTGAAGGTATAAAAGCAACAATAAAGGAGATATAAGGCAAAACTCCAAAGCAATTATTTTATGACCCCAGTTTGACCCATAAGGGGGGGGGGGGGGTCAGGGATAAAACTGACCGGCTATTTAGATTCTCCACATATGCTTTCCCAATATCTCTTAATACATTCTGAAGCTATAAAAGCAACGATGAAGGTGACATAAGGCAAAACTCCAAAGCAGCTATTTTATGACCCCAGTTTGACCCATAAGGGGGGACAGTGGGGTAAAACTGACCGGCTATTTAGACTCTCCACATATGGTTTCCTATTACCTCCCAGTACATTTTATGGCTCTAAATGCAATACTTAAGAAGATACTAGGGGGTTGACCTAAATTTAAGGCTTTCAGATTGGAAGGTGTCAGAAAATCACTCATAAATGAGACATTTTTCAAGGAATTACTCCCAAAATCTAATCAGCTCGCGTTTTCGATAGTATGAACAAGTGTGTCAAATTATAAGGCTGGGTAGCAAGTAGTTTTTCCTGAACTGCGATGACAGGGGGGTGTACTTCAAAAAAATTGTTTTTGATCATGTGACCTTCATAAAGGTCAAAGGTCAAATTTAAGCATGCAGAAAAATTTTTCCACGCCTAAGGTATATAACTGCCAAATATGGTTTTAAACCTTCTAATAATAAGGGATATTCAAGGGAGACCATAATGCGGTGGCGGTGGCGAGGAAACTGAGGCGAAAACAAATAAGCGCCCTTTCAGGGACGCTTAATTAAATCCTCAAAGTCGCTCGTTCAATCTGACTACAAATTCATTCTAAAATATTGTAAAAATGCCATCCAAAAAACGAGGCTGAGAGCTTATACTTTTAATGATTGAAAACGTGAATATATCGAAAACCCGTACATCGGCTATATATTTCTTAAACTATCATTTGACAACAATAAAATACAATAATAAATGAGATCCACTTAGAAGAAAAATTTTATTTCCAGGAAAAACCGAAACAACGGACCATAATTGCTTGACAAGCAGTAACATATTCTATTCTATACTTTTCTAGCACTTAATCTCTGCTAGGCAGACTCTAAGGTGCAACACCAAAATCAAAAAATCATCTGTCCATAGCCGTTGCCAGGTCCAGTACCACGAAAACGCCGGATAGAATGTATGCTAAGTTGGAAATGCCTTTTTGAAGAGATACGATTTTAACCTTTTCCTGAAACAGGCGAGAGTTGGGGCAGAACAGACCTCATCAGACAAATGATTCCAAACTGTGGGAGCATCAAAAGCAAAGCTGTGGCCAAAGTGATTTTTTGATTTATGTACAGATGGACAAAATTGAAGAACCTCCAAGAACCTTTTATCTGGATGGTTATATCTTGTATTCTAAAATGGTAGGCTGCGCAGTGATCTTGGACACGTCTTTTGCGCAATTCAGAAATCGCGAATATAGAACGTTAAATAAAGTAAACAACGCTGTTGAATTATACGTACATCATCCCTTCGCGTACAAATGTAAACAAACAACATACGGTAAAATAAAACTTAAATTATATGCAGCAAATATAAAGTTAAATAATTCAGTGGGGATTTTTATCAATATTTCATTTAAAGATCGACTACTCATTAATATGACATTACAGGATTCTGTGGGGGATTTTAACCAAAAGGCTGTTTGCACATCCATCACTAAGCACGTTTAGTTAATGGAACAGCCAACATGGCGCTGGATTTGTTTTGAATTTTGCGTAAGGTTTACTGCTTATTTTGACCAAAATACCAATGTAACCATTTTAGAATAGAAATAAAAGACAAATTCTCGATCTGCTGTATTAAAGCACTCAGCCCTTCGGGCTTTGTGACTTTAATACAGCCGCTCGATAGTTTAAAACCATCATAAAGCACTCGAATATGTCTTTTATTCCTATACTATATCTTCCACAACGAGTAGATAAAAGAGGACCAAAGTAACTGGGATGACCATTGTGAAGAAACTTGTAAACTAGAGTGGCAGTTTTGAAGATACAGTGAAATTCAACTGGGAGCCAGTGGAGTCGTTTGAAAATAGGAGATGCCAGTGTGTATTTGTTACAGTTTGTGACAATCCCAGCAAGTGTGTTTTGAATACACTGTAGTTTGCACATGTTGAGACTGGACAAACTCCTGACGAGAGAGTTGCAGTAATCAAGGCGACTGGTCACCAAGGCATTGGCTGCCAGGATAGCAGCCTCATCAGTCAAGTGCTTTCTAATTCTAACCCGCCTGAGATCAGGCATTTGAATGAAGCATGTCTTACAAATATTGCGGACATGATCAGCAAAGGAGAAATTAGCATCAAACCAGACACCAAGGTTCTTTACAACAGCTGCTGGATGCATGAAATTACCAAATATCCTGACTGGGAGATAGGTAGACGTGGTTACCTCGGCTCTATACTTTACTTGCGTGTAGAGCCGTGGCACGACCCTACATAGAACTGGAGATTTGCATAAAATCTTTTTCTGTTGAATTAAACTCAATAAAATGACTGAAAATGGTTTAATATAGTTAGAAAGAGTTGATTTTAAGCCAATGACACAACAAGTAGAATATGTGTACAAAATATATGCTATTTTGCACAGCTTTTATAATAAAAGAACATTTTTAAATTATTTGAGAAATGGTCCAAAAACCCTGGTAAATCAGGAAATGTCATTTATTTTTTGTCAAAAATGTTTGCATGTTGACCAATTGTTGAAGAAAATGAAACAAAATAGTTGTGGGAACAGTTATGTGTTCATGTATCGGGCCGTTTAGACACCAGCGCCGGGTCGAAACGGCTCACTGCGCCGTTTCAACACCACAGTTAATTTACAGTTGTTTTATACAGGCCTGAGTAGGTAGATGGGATGAATATATAAGGGGCTTTCAAAAACTAGCTTATCATTACACTTCAAGTTATGATATGGTAAATACATATACGTATGGTAAATATATATGACAGGCTGGTGAAACTTCTGAAGGGAGTCTTTGTGTTTGGATGTTATATTGAGAGATTATTTTTGAGAAATAAACTTGCCTGGCATGAAAAACATAAAGGTATAGATAAAACCTTTTGTTATGTGTCATTTGCCTTCAAATGACCTCTGTTATAATTTGAGCCATTTTCACCAACAAAAGGTGTTGAAACGGCGCACATATCGAGTGCGCCAGGTCGAAACGGCCTGTACTGCTCAGCCAGTGAAGTTCGTCACCCCAGTCAAGTTCGTCGCCCACATTTTATGACAATATTAAAGAGTTTTTACTGTCCAGTCACGGCTAGACCGAGTTTTGTGTCCCAAAATATGCCTTTTTAAAACTGATGGATGGCATTTTGGGACAGAGTTCATTGCTACACGAAAAACTTCAATATTTGAAAATTACTGTCACTTTAAACTTTAAAATATCCACTTAAATGTATTAACAGTATAAAGCATTTAGATGCAAGAACACAATTTTCTGTGTTTGCAGTAATATAGGCACTTTTTCTACACTTCCTGTTTGTATAAACAATGATGAAATTTTGCAAGTGAAACAAATTTTGGTAAATATATCCATTAACTATGCAAAAAGTTTATTTCTTTTAATGCGGGGCACATCCTTGATACTCAAGGTGGTAGCCTAGTACATGTTTAATGTCAGGATGTCTGCCATTTGTTGCCCTTCAGGACGTTTATGTTTTTTGCATACTTGTGCCATCTGTCTCTCGCCAATACATCCATCTTTTAAAAATTGGCTGAGAGACAGATTAATCGGTCGAAGTCACGGCATATATGTATACCTTGCCGTAGAAAGAAGCTATTCCATTTCTTTAAATGTGAAAAATGCCTGTCCTTAAGCATTTTTACGGCAAGTGACGAACTTCACTGGGGTGACGAAATTCACTGGCCCACCAGTAACATTCACATTTTTATGATATTTGTTTTCTGCAAATCTCCAGTTTTATGTGGGGGCAGGGTAGCCACAAGATTTTCATTTTGAAATTCCATGATTTTTCCATGATTTTTCCAGATTTTTTCCATGTTTTCCAGAAGTATTTAATGGCAATATCGAACAATATTATTGACATACATATACTATGTACATTTAATTCATACATTACTGATCAATAACTGATATCATTTGCCTTTATAAGAGACACTAAAAGAAACAACTGTACAACAATAAACTACCTGAGAATACTCCTATGACATGGTCAGACATATGCCTTAGTCCAGCAAGTCCCGACAAATGTCAGAAAAAGTTATGCTCTAGCTGGACTGTTAGTGTCCTAACCACTTACTATTTGGCAACCACATCCAATCTATTATTATTATTATGTATCTGCCTGTACATGGGATTGAACCCACGTCCTCTGAGTTCCTAGACAAGTGTGTTACCCGCTAGGCCACAGTGGCAGATAAATACTAGGTGGCAACTAATCATATCACTTCCTCTTTCCAATACCAACAGGAGACCAGGAGTAAGTTTAAGTGTGATAATGGTTGGGTGGGAATCCCCTGTTTTAGGTAACATAAAAACTTAAATTTAGCTAAAAAGTTCAATTTTCTATTTTATTGCATTAATATAGGTTAACAGGCACTTGCCAGAATAACTATCCTGTGCAATGGAGGGCAGTTTACTGGGGACTGATAGAAAATTAACTCCTAAGACTAACACTCCTAATATACAGGCCCGAAGCCTAATTGGGTAAACGCCTAAACGGTGGCAGACTGGAGTGCCTCCCCCTTTTCCTCAACCAAAGATAGGGAAGAGAGGCGAAGAGTCAAGTCCCAAGGATTTTTGAGAAAGCCTGTGGTGGTTAATAATGAAGTTAACAAAGGGGCCTAAGTGCTGACACTCCTGATTATAAGGTAAAAGGTACAAAATGAAGATAAAATATCTTATTGCTTAGTTATATCCAACTAAAGTAAGACTAAACACACTACAGCAGAAAAACACCAGACAGATTTGAGGTCTAGGGGCAAATATGTTGGGCAGCAACCACAGGAAATAGAAGAAAAAGTTCAGTTAGGCCAGACCACGGGCTACAGTTTTCAAGTAATACTGTGTGAAGGTGGACTTCTAATAGCAGGCTGAGATAATCAGCTCTAAGGAGACCCCCCTTTAAGGCCTAAGATTCTGGTCAGATAGATTGTAACATTGGAGCACTCCATCCGAGCAAAAATATTTGAAGGCTGCATATCCTTACTGAAATTCTTTATTAAATGAGATAAAAACAAGTTCCTTATTGTCTCCCAGGTCATTTGTTTTGTTCATACAAGAGCTCTGAGGCTCTGACTGGGCAGAATAACCTGCCATCCTTAAGAGATTTGTTCAGATCCAGTGCTGGAATGACGACATCACTAGGTTACAGAACAAAGGCATTTTAGACCAGCTCAGGGCTATCAAGACAACCTTGCAATTGTGGCCCATGATTTTGCTGACCAATTTGCCAGAAGGGACACTAAATTTAAAAGCAAGGGATTTAGATCTTTCTTTGTCGCTGCACCTCGCCATTGGAATAGCCTCCCTGATGACATCCGAAACATCGACCTGGACTTGAAAGAATTTAAAAAAAGACTCAAAACATTTCTGTTTAAAAGTGCTTTTTTACTGGAGTAGCACATTGATTATTCAAATAGTGAGTAGAATTGTGCTATATAAGATCTAACTATTATTATTATTATTAGGGGAAGGCATACGAATTTAGACCCTCTTAGGACAGGCTGAAAGCATCCATTGAGATACAAACTGTGCTGGCTTGTTGTAGCTGGTGTCAAACAAGTCTATTTTGGGACGGTGCCACTAGTTGCAGATCTGGTCGAATGGGTCCTTGGGGAGAGAAAAAGCTATCTGTCTTGTGACAGTTTTCAATAACATTCAGTCGACACATAACATATCATGCATTTAAATGATATGTCTGAGCTTGCAGCAGGAGAGGAGCCTCCACAGGATGGCACACAGAGCCTGATCTCATACTTCCCTCCTTGTTTATGCAGGATACAGCTATGCTGTCTGTGGCAATCAGAATGGTCTGGCCATAACACAAGTGCTCAAACTTTCCTTCAGTTCCAAGATGTTTATTTGTAGTTTGCTTTCTGGAACTGGGAAAACACCTTTTGCAGTGCAATCTCCTAAGTGAGCTCTCCAATCTTCAATTGATGTGTCTGTAAAAATTTATGCAGCATGTTTAAGGGGGTGCAGAGGTTCATCAGGAAGCATGTTTGTTTCCTCTAGCCACCAGTGCAAGTGTGGAGAGCCCTAAAGGCAGGAATATTCTTATCCGAGGACTCAGGCACATGCTAATTGCTTTTCAGGTGCCACTGAATTGGTCCCATGTAAAGACGGGCCTTGAGCACTTGCTTTTCTGTGGCAGTCAGCAGACTTATTTGAACATGAGTTGTCATACTGAAAGGACTGGTCTTGACAGTAGGTACTTTATTTTTAGACCCTTGGCCTGTCATCTTTCTGTGGTGGGTCTTAAATAGGTCATCCTGATAACCCATACAGTCGAAGACTTACTTGGGGTCCAACTCAACTTTTGGAGATTCCCAACTTCTGACAGCTAGCAGGGTTTTGTGTCTTAGAAGCAAATCCCTTGTTGACAGATTATTTAGTTTTCTAGGTACTGGTGGATTTTTACCTCCATCAAAAAATTGTCTGTGGCATGAGTTGCACTTCTTTTATGACTATGGCTAACTCCATTGGTGCTGTTGCTTGATCCAAGGGGAGAGGCTTAAACTGGAATGCTTGACCTTGATAATAAAATTTTAGGTGTTTCCTTTGTTACATGTAAGGGTACTCTCCTAGAGTATTGATGTGTATAGGGCCAAGAGTTTCCTTTCCTTTGTTACATGTAAGGGTACTCTCCTAGAGTATTGATGTGTATAGGGCCAAGAGTTCCTTTACTACATAAGAATCCTGAATTATTGATTTTCTCTGCATTTTGAATTAGTGGCATTGTCAGCACTGATCTTTCTTGTACTCTACTAGAGTGATCTATATTTATAGGGGAAAATATCGCTAAGCTTCTAGAACCTTCTGTACCTTTGTTTTTTCCTGGAAATGTACTGATGTGTTTACATTTGTTTCTAGAAGCTTCTAGAGTCTCCAGCTGTAATAAAGTGTAGAAGGCCTGACCACAATTAGTGTTAAAATAGTGTGCTATATGAATAGAGGTCTTTGAAATTCTGATATCTGACTAGATTTATTTGTTTTGTTGCATTTTGAGGTGAAGTATAACGGTAGTGAACAGGATTTAGTGGCTGGATACCCTGGAGAGTGAATTGTTGCTCATGAATGAACATTGTTCATATTTGGGAGCAACCAGCAGAGTTCTGCAGACATACGGAACACTTAGATAGAGATTTTGTGCTTGTGAACACCAGACGGATCTCTGGACAGAGTGGACAAACTGGTTGTTAGGTGGATAGGACTATGGCCAGGTTGGATTGGCTTCATTTGGTTTACTATTGTATTATTAACCATCAGGGTATCTT
Source organism: Sabellastarte sp. h YS-2021 (assembly GCA_964017235.1). NCBI lineage: Eukaryota > Metazoa > Annelida > Polychaeta > Sabellida > Sabellidae > Sabellastarte > Sabellastarte sp. h YS-2021. The sequence continues at coordinate 74,720,684 of OZ024929.1, read as the reverse complement.
GACTGTAATTATTACTTTAATTGTTAAATAAAATTGTAAAGTGAAACTCTTTTTCCTCTTACAACTTAAAAGTTAATCGGTAATTGCTTTCATGCTTGCCCCATGGACCATAACACCTTGACCTCTGATTCATTGGAATGTGAAAGGGAGTGTTGCTAAAGTCAAGAAAGATCACCCATTTCCTTTCTGCATGAGAGAATTATTGCCTTGCCCCCAAAAATGTGACACTTTGGATTAAAAATGAAAGATGTAAAACATATCTTCATTGTGGACCTGACACGCTTTATCCACGGACTTCCCTTTGCTCAATTCCTGCTGTAGAATCCTGACATTACTCTTTATTTCATCATGCAACTTACTTATGAACCTATTAAAACCCGCAGCAGAGTTTGGGGCAGTCTCCAGGTGATGGACAGGTGGTGGAACAGTGGACATGCCAGAGTGCTTCAAAGCTCAGGCAACCAGACTGTTACCTATTTAAGCATATTTTTGCCACTAGACCAACCTGTCGGTTAGCTTAACTTGTGGGTTTTGGGCTGGATGCCAGATTTACCACCTAGACTGTGATTTGCATAGTTTTGTGAACTAGTCAAAGTAGAAGCCACCAGCTTTAGTGGAGCAGCTTGAGTATATGGTAGACAGAGTAACATTCATATTCTCGAGTTTACAACACAGGCAGTCCTCTGGAATTACAAACATTTTGCCACTGGCTAGCTATGGGTACCAATTCAAGTGTTGTCTATAGAAGATTCTGGGGTATGTTTGCAGGGCAGGGGGTGAAGGACCATCCCATGTACAACCTACTACCTCTAACAATTTCCCTACAGGATTTGTCCTCTGAAAAAAAAATATTCTGCAAATATTGATCTATATATTCCTGACGGTAAAGGTGATCATCATCTGGTTCTTCTGGTAAACTGATCAGCTGAAGTGTATCCTATTCACAAATAGTTCCATACTAAGACTAAAGTGCAAGAATGTAAGCACTGAAGAAGCTACACTTTATTAACAAGAGGAGAGTGCCCGTGAACGGGCACTGTGTCAGCTGACTGAATGTTTTTGATTTGTGATGGTGATAATGAGAGGAAAGCATAATTATCAGGGAAAGGGCTGTACAGAAATACAGTAAATGGTAACTGAACAGCATGTTCGAAAGATATTCCGAAGCTGACAGAAGAAAACGACAAAAAAGTTGTGCCCTGCAAATGGTATTATGAAATAAAGTAACAAGGTAATTGTTTAAGGGTAAAAAGTAGGTTAAAATATTTAAAGAAATACTATAAATGCAATATCCTCGTTCCACCATGAAGAAGGGGTCCAAAGGTCAAATCTGACCATACCAAAGATTCCCAGCCAAAGAATTTAGGATGGTTTACCATCCCAAACCTCTCGGACCAATAATAAGTGAGTTATAGGCACTTTTTAAGTTTGGCTATCCTTGTTTGACCTTGAAGGAGGGGGTCCAAGGTCAAATCCGACCACACAAAAAAATTCCCAGCCCATGATTTCCTGTAGCTTGTTTACCATCCCAAACTTGTAGGACCAATAATAAGCGAGTTCTAAGCAATTGTAAGTTTGGCTATCCTCAACTGCCCTTGAAGGAGGGGTCCCAGGTCAAATCCGACCACACCAAAAGATTCCCAGCCCATGATTTTCTATAGGTTGGTTTTCCATTCGAAACCTCTAGGACCAATAATAAATGAGTTATAAGCACTTTTAAGTTTGGCTATCCTCATTTGACCTTGAAGGAGGGGTCCAAGGTGAAATCCGACCACACCAAAAAATTCCCAGCTCATGATTTTCTATAGGTTGGTTTTCATTCCAACCTCTGGGACCAATAATAAGCGAGTTATAAGCACTTTTATTTTTGGCTATCCTCATTTGACCTTGAAGGAGGGTTCCAAGGTCAAATCGGACCATATTAACAGATTCCCAGCCCATGATTTCCTACAGGTTGGATACAATGATTTACTCAACAGTGAGAACCTGAAAGAAGCTATTGCTCAGCTATCCCATGACATAGAGGTCTGCAATTTCACTATGTTATAGCTGACCAAAACGTCTGTGAATAACATATTTAACAAAATACTCTAAATGTAATAATTTTCAAGTTACAACTGATTTACTCAACAGTGAGAACCTCAAAGTAACTATTACTCAGCTATGCAATGAGCTACATGTCTGAATTTTTGCTCTGTTATAGCTGACCTAAAAGTAGCTGAACAACATATTTAAGCAAAATACTGTAAATGCAATAGTTTTCAAGTTACAACTGATTTACTCAATAGTGAGAACCAGAAAATAGCTATTGCTCCGCTATGCCATGAGCTATAGGTCTGTAATTTCACTATGTTATAGCTAACCCAAAAGTAGGTGAACAATATATTTTAACAAAATACTCCAAATGCAATATTTTTCAAGTTATAGCTGATTTACTCAACAGTCAGTGCCTGAGAATAGCTATTGCTCAGTTGTGCCATGAGCTACAGGTCTGTAATTTCACTATGTTATAGCTGACCCAAAAGTAGCTGAATAACATATTTGCACAAATTTCTGTAAAGGCAATAGTTTTCCAATTACAACTGATTTACTCAACAGTGAGAACTTCAAAGTAGCTATTACTCAGCTATGCAATGAGCCACAGGTCTGGAACTTCACTATGTTATAGCTGACCCCAAAATAGGTGAATAACATATTGCAACAAAATACTCTAAATGCAATAGTTTTCAAGTTATAAGTGATTTACTCAACAGTGACAACCTAAAAGTAGCTATTACTCAGCTATGCCATGAGCTACAGGTCTGAAATTTTACTATGTTATAGCTGACCCAAAAGTAGCTGAATAACATATTTATACTAAATTCTCTAAATGCAATAGTTTTCAAATTACAAGTGATTTACTCAACATTGAGAACTTCAAAGTAGCTATTACTCAGCTATGCAATGAGTCACGGGTCTGGAACTTCACTATGTTATAGCTGACCCCAAAATAGGTGAATAACATATTGAAACAAAATACTCTAAGTGCAATAATTTCCAAGTTATAAGCGATTTACTCAACAGTGATAACCTAAAAGTAGCTATTACTCAGCTATGCCATGAGCTACAGGTCTGAAATTTTACTATGTTATAGCTGACCCAAAAGTAGGTGAACAACATATTTAAGCAAAATACTGTAAATGCAATAGTTTTCAAGTTACAACTGATTTACTCAATAGTGATGACCTAAAAGTAGCTATTACTCAGCTATGCCATGAGCTACAGGTCTGAAATTTTACTATGTTATAGTTGACCCAAAAGTAGCTGAATAACATATTTATACTAAATTCTCTAAATGCAATACTTTTCCAATTACAACTGTTTTACTCAATAGTGAGAACCTCAAAGTAGTTATTACTCAGCTATGCAATGAGCTACAGGTCTGAAATTTCACTATGTTATAGCTGACCCAAAAGTAGGTGAACAACATATTAAAGCAAAATACTGTAAATGCAATAGTTTTCAAGTTACAACTGATTTACTCAATAGTGATGACCTAAAAGTAGCTATTACTCAGCTATGCCATGAGCTACAGGTCTGAAATTTTACTATGTTATAGCTGACCCAAAAGTAGGTGAACAACATATTTAAGCAAAATACTGTAAATGCAATAGTTTTCAAGTTACAACTGATTTACTCAATAGCGATGACCTAAAAGTAGCTATTACTCAGCTATGCCATGAGCTACAGGTCTGAAATTTTACTATGTTATAGCTGACCCAAAAGTAGCTGAATAACATATTTATACGAAATTCTCTAAATGCAATAGTTTTCCAATTACAACTGATTTACTCAATAGTGAGAACTTCAAAGTAGCTATTACTCAGCTATGCAATGAGCCACAGATCTGAAACTTCACTATGTTATAGCTGAGCCAAAAGTAGGTGAACAACATATTTAAGCAAAATACTGTAAATGCAATAGTTTTCAAGTTACAACTGATTTACTCAATAGCGATGACCTAAAAGTAGCTATTACTCAGCTATGCCATGAGCTACAGGTCTGAAATTTTACTATGTTATAGCTGACCCAAAAGTAGCTGAATAACATATTTATACGAAATTCTCTAAATGCAATAGTTTTCCAATTACAACTGATTTACTCAATAGTGAGAACTTCAAAGTAGCTATTACTCAGCTATGCAATGAGCCACAGATCTGAAACTTCACTATGTTATAGCTGATCCCAAAATAGGTGAATAACATATTGAAACAAAATACTCTAAATGCAATAGTTTCCAAGTTATAAGCGATTTACTCAACAGTGATAACCTAAAAGTAGCTATTACTCAGCTATGCAATGAGTCACGGGTCTGGAACTTCACTATGTTATAGCTGACCCCAAAATAGGTGAATAACATATTGAAACAAAATACTCTAAATGCAATAATTTCCAAGTTATAAGCGATTTACTCAACAGTGATAACCTAAAAGTAGCTATTACTCAGCTATGCCATGAGCTACAGGTTTGAAATTTTACTATGTTATAGCTGACCCAAAAGTAGGTGAACAACATATTTAAGCAAAATACTGTAAATGCAATAGTTTTCAAGTTACAACTGATTTACTCAACAGTGATGACCTAAAAGTAGCTATTACTCAGCTATGCCATGAGCTACAGGTCTGAAATTTTACTATGTTATAGCTGACCCAAAAGTAGGTGAACAACATATTTAAGCAAAATACTGTAAATGCAATAGTTTTCAAGTTACAACTGATTTACTCAATAGTGATGACCTAAAAGTAGCTATTACTCAGCTATGCCATGAGCTACAGGTCTGAAATTTTACTATGTTATAGTTGACCCAAAAGTAGCTGAATAACATATTTATACTAAATTCTCTAAATGCAATACTTTTCCAATTACAACTGATTTACTCAATAGTGAGAACCTCAAAGTAGTTATTACTAAGCTATGCAATGAGCTACAGGTCTGAAATTTCACTATGTTATAGCTGACCCAAAAGTAGGTGAACAACATATTAAAGCAAAATACTGTAAATGCAATAGTTTTCAAGTTACAACTGATTTACTCAATAGTGATGACGTAAAAGTAGCTATTACTCAGCTATGCCATGAGCTACAGGTCTGAAATTTTACTATGTTATAGCTGACCCAAAAGTAGCTGAATAACATATTTATACGAAATTCTCTAAATGCAATAGTTTTCCAATTACAACTGATTTACTCAATAGTGAGAACTTCAAAGTAGCTATTACTCAGCTATGCAATGAGCCACAGATCTGAAACTTCACTATGTTATAGCTGATCCCAAAATAGGTGAATAACATATTGAAACAAAATACTCTAAATGCAATAGTTTCCAAGTTATAAGCGATTTACTTAACAGTGATAACCTAAAAGTAGCTATTACTCAGCTATGCAATGAGTCACGGGTCTGGAACTTCACTATGTTATAGCTGACCCCAAAATAGGTGAATAACATATTGAAACAAAATACTCTAAATGCAATAATTTCCAAGTTATAAGCGATTTACTCAACAGTGATAACCTAAAAGTAGCTATTACTCAGCTATGCCATGAGCTACAGGTCTGAAATTTTACTATGTTATAGCTGACCCAAAAGTAGGTGAACAACATATTTAAGCAAAATACTGTAAATGCAATAGTTTTCAAGTTACAACTGATTTACTCAATAGTGATGACCTAAAAGTAGCTATTACTCAGCTATGCCATGAGCTACAGGTCTGAAATTTTACTATGTTATAGCTGACCCAAAAGTAGGTGAACAACATATTTAAGCAAAATACTGTAAATGCAATAGTTTTCAAGTTACAACTGATTTACTCAATAGTGATGACCTAAAAGTAGCTATTACTCAGCTATGCCATGAGCTACAGGTCTGAAATTTTACTATGTTATAGTTGACCCAAAAGTAGCTGAATAACATATTTATACTAAATTCTCTAAATGCAATAGTTTTCAAATTACAAGTGATTTACTCAACATTGAGAACTTCAAAGTAGCTATTACTCAGCTATGCAATGAGTCACGGGTCTGGAACTTCACTATGTTATAGCTGACCCCAAAATAGGTGAATAACATATTGAAACAAAATACTCTAAGTGCAATAATTTCCAAGTTATAAGCGATTTACTCAACAGTGATAACCTAAAAGTAGCTATTACTCAGCTATGCCATGAGCTACAGGTCTGAAATTTTACTATGTTATAGCTGACCCAAAAGTAGGTGAACAACATATTTAAGCAAAATACTGTAAATGCAATAGTTTTCAAGTTACAACTGATTTACTCAATAGCGATGACCTAAAAGTAGCTATTACTCAGCTATGCCATGAGCTACAGGTCTGAAATTTTACTATGTTATAGCTGACCCAAAAGTAGCTGAATAACATATTTATACGAAATTCTCTAAATGCAATAGTTTTCCAATTACAACTGATTTACTCAATAGTGAGAACTTCAAAGTAGCTATTACTCAGCTATGCAATGAGCCACAGATCTGAAACTTCACTATGTTATAGCTGACCCAAAAGTAGGTGAACAACATATTTAAGCAAAATACTGTAAATGCAATAGTTTTCAAGTTACAACTGATTTACTCAATAGCGATGACCTAAAAGTAGCTATTACTCAGCTATGCCATGAGCTACAGGTCTGAAATTTTACTATGTTATAGCTGACCCAAAAGTAGCTGAATAACATATTTATACGAAATTCTCTAAATGCAATAGTTTTCCAATTACAACTGATTTACTCAATAGTGAGAACTTCAAAGTAGCTATTACTCAGCTATGCAATGAGCCACAGATCTGAAACTTCACTATGTTATAGCTGATCCCAAAATAGGTGAATAACATATGAAACAAAATACTCTAAATGCAATAGTTTCCAAGTTATAAGCGATTTACTCAACAGTGATAACCTAAAAGTAGCTATTACTCAGCTATACAATGAGTCACGGGTCTGGAACTTCACTATGTTATAGCTGACCCCAAAATAGGTGAATAACATATTGAAACAAAATACTCTAAATGCAATAATTTCCAAGTTATAAGCGATTTACTCAACAGTGATAACCTAAAAGTAGCTATTACTCAGCTATGCCATGAGCTACAGGTTTGAAATTTTACTATGTTATAGCTGACCCAAAAGTAGGTGAACAACATATTTAAGCAAAATACTGTAAATGCAATAGTTTTCAAGTTACAACTGATTTACTCAACAGTGGTGACCTAAAAGTAGCTATTACTCAGCTATGCCATGAGCTACAGGTCTGAAATTTTACTATGTTATAGCTGACCCAAAAGTAGGTGAACAACATATTTAAGCAAAATACTGTAAATGCAATAGTTTTCAAGTTACAACTGATTTACTCAATAGTGATGACCTAAAAGTAGCTATTACTCAGCTATGCCATGAGCTACAGGTCTGAAATTTTACTATGTTATAGTTGACCCAAAAGTAACTGAATAACATATTTATACTAAATTCCCTAAATGCAATACTTTTCCAATTACAACTGATTTACTCAATAGTGAGAACCTCAAAGTAGTTATTACTAAGCTATGCAATGAGCTACAGGTCTGAAATTTCACTATGTTATAGCTGACCCAAAAGTAGGTGAACAACATATTAAAGCAAAATACTGTAAATGCAATAGTTTTCAAGTTACAACTGATTTACTCAATAGTGATGACCTAAAAGTAGCTATTACTCAGCTATGCAATGAGTCACGGGTCTGGAACTTCACTATGTTATAGCTGACCCCAAAATAGGTGAATAACATATTGAAACAAAATACTCTAAATGCAATAATTTCCAAGTTATAAGCGATTTACTCAACAGTGATAACCTAAAAGTAGCTATTACTCAGCTATGCCATGAGCTACAGGTCTGAAATTTTACTATGTTATAGCTGACCCAAAAGTAGGTGAACAACATATTTAAGCAAAATACTGTAAATGCAATAGTTTTCAAGTTACAACTGATTTACTCAATAGTGATGACCTAAAAGTAGCTATTACTCAGCTATGCCATGAGCTACAGGTCTGAAATTTTACTATGTTATAGCTGACCCAAAAGTAGGTGAACAACATATTTAAGCAAAATACTGTAAATGCAATAGTTTTCAAGTTACAACTGATTTACTCAATAGTGATGACCTAAAAGTAGCTATTACTCAGCTATGCCATGAGCTACAGGTCTGAAATTTTACTATGTTATAGTTGACCCAAAAGTAGCTGAATAACATATTTATACTAAATTCTCTAAATGCAATAGTTTTCAAATTACAAGTGATTTACTCAACATTGAGAACTTCAAAGTAGCTATTACTCAGCTATGCAATGAGTCACGGGTCTGGAACTTCACTATGTTATAGCTGACCCCAAAATAGGTGAATAACATATTGAAACAAAATACTCTAAGTGCAATAATTTCCAAGTTATAAGCGATTTACTCAACAGTGATAACCTAAAAGTAGCTATTACTCAGCTATGCCATGAGCTACAGGTCTGAAATTTTACTATGTTATAGCTGACCCAAAAGTAGGTGAACAACATATTTAAGCAAAATACTGTAAATGCAATAGTTTTCAAGTTACAACTGATTTACTCAATAGCGATGACCTAAAAGTAGCTATTACTCAGCTATGCCATGAGCTACAGGTCTGAAATTTTACTATGTTATAGCTGACCCAAAAGTAGCTGAATAACATATTTATACGAAATTCTCTAAATGCAATAGTTTTCCAATTACAACTGATTTACTCAATAGTGAGAACTTCAAAGTAGCTATTACTCAGCTATGCAATGAGCCACAGATCTGAAACTTCACTATGTTATAGCTGACCCAAAAGTAGGTGAACAACATATTTAAGCAAAATACTGTAAATGCAATAGTTTTCAAGTTACAACTGATTTACTCAATAGCGATGACCTAAAAGTAGCTATTACTCAGCTATGCCATGAGCTACAGGTCTGAAATTTTACTATGTTATAGCTGACCCAAAAGTAGCTGAATAACATATTTATACGAAATTCTCTAAATGCAATAGTTTTCCAATTACAACTGATTTACTCAATAGTGAGAACTTCAAAGTAGCTATTACTCAGCTATGCAATGAGCCACAGATCTGAAACTTCACTATGTTATAGCTGATCCCAAAATAGGTGAATAACATATTGAAACAAAATACTCTAAATGCAATAGTTTCCAAGTTATAAGCGATTTACTCAACAGTGATAACCTAAAAGTAGCTATTACTCAGCTATGCAATGAGTCACGGGTCTGGAACTTCACTATGTTATAGCTGACCCCAAAATAGGTGAATAACATATTGAAACAAAATACTCTAAATGCAATAATTTCCAAGTTATAAGCGATTTACTCAACAGTGATAACCTAAAAGTAGCTATTACTCAGCTATGCCATGAGCTACAGGTTTGAAATTTTACTATGTTATAGCTGACCCAAAAGTAGGTGAACAACATATTTAAGCAAAATACTGTAAATGCAATAGTTTTCAAGTTACAACTGATTTACTCAACAGTGATGACCTAAAAGTAGCTATTACTCAGCTATGCCATGAGCTACAGGTCTGAAATTTTACTATGTTATAGCTGACCCAAAAGTAGGTGAACAACATATTTAAGCAAAATACTGTAAATGCAATAGTTTTCAAGTTACAACTGATTTACTCAATAGTGATGACCTAAAAGTAGCTATTACTCAGCTATGCCATGAGCTACAGGTCTGAAATTTTACTATGTTATAGTTGACCCAAAAGTAGCTGAATAACATATTTATACTAAATTCTCTAAATGCAATACTTTTCCAATTACAACTGATTTACTCAATAGTGAGAACCTCAAAGTAGTTATTACTAAGCTATGCAATGAGCTACAGGTCTGAAATTTCACTATGTTATAGCTGACCCAAAAGTAGGTGAACAACATATTAAAGCAAAATACTGTAAATGCAATAGTTTTCAAGTTACAACTGATTTACTCAATAGTGATGACCTAAAAGTAGCTATTACTCAGCTATGCAATGAGCTACAGGTCTGAAATTTTACTATGTTATAGCTGACCCAAAAGTAGGTGAACAACATATTTAAGCAAAATACTGTAAATGCAATAGTTTTCAAGTTACAACTGATTTACTCAATAGTGATGACGTAAAAGTAGCTATTACTCAGCTATGCCATGAGCTACAGGTCTGAAATTTTACTATGTTATAGCTGACCCAAAAGTAGCTGAATAACATATTTATACGAAATTCTCTAAATGCAATAGTTTTCCAATTACAACTGATTTACTCAATAGTGAGAACTTCAAAGTAGCTATTACTCAGCTATGCAATGAGCCACAGATCTGAAACTTCACTATGTTATAGCTGATCCCAAAATAGGTGAATAACATATTGAAACAAAATACTCTAAATGCAATAGTTTCCAAGTTATAAGCGATTTACTTAACAGTGATAACCTAAAAGTAGCTATTACTCAGCTATGCAATGAGTCACGGGTCTGGAACTTCACTATGTTATAGCTGACCCCAAAATAGGTGAATAACATATTGAAACAAAATACTCTAAATGCAATAATTTCCAAGTTATAAGCGATTTACTCAACAGTGATAACCTAAAAGTAGCTATTACTCAGCTATGCCATGAGCTACAGGTCTGAAATTTTACTATGTTATAGCTGACCCAAAAGTAGGTGAACAACATATTTAAGCAAAATACTGTAAATGCAATAGTTTTCAAGTTACAACTGATTTACTCAATAGTGATGACCTAAAAGTAGCTATTACTCAGCTATGCCATGAGCTACAGGTCTGAAATTTTACTATGTTATAGCTGACCCAAAAGTAGGTGAACAACATATTTAAGCAAAATACTGTAAATGCAATAGTTTTCAAGTTACAACTGATTTACTCAATAGTGATGACCTAAAAGTAGCTATTACTCAGCTATGCCATGAGCTACAGGTCTGAAATTTTACTATGTTATAGTTGACCCAAAAGTAGCTGAATAACATATTTATACTAAATTCTCTAAATGCAATAGTTTTCAAATTACAAGTGATTTACTCAACATTGAGAACTTCAAAGTAGCTATTACTCAGCTATGCAATGAGTCACGGGTCTGGAACTTCACTATGTTATAGCTGACCCCAAAATAGGTGAATAACATATTGAAACAAAATACTCTAAGTGCAATAATTTCCAAGTTATAAGCGATTTACTCAACAGTGATAACCTAAAAGTAGCTATTACTCAGCTATGCCATGAGCTACAGGTCTGAAATTTTACTATGTTATAGCTGACCCAAAAGTAGGTGAACAACATATTTAAGCAAAATACTGTAAATGCAATAGTTTTCAAGTTACAACTGATTTACTCAATAGCGATGACCTAAAAGTAGCTATTACTCAGCTATGCAATGAGCTACAGGTCTGAAATTTTACTATGTTATAGCTGACCCAAAAGTAGGTGAACAACATATTTAAGCAAAATACTGTAAATGCAATAGTTTTCAAGTCACAACTGATTTACTCAATAGTGATGACGTAAAAGTAGCTATTACTCAGCTATGCCATGAGCTACAGGTCTGAAATTTTACTATGTTATAGCTGACCCAAAAGTAGCTGAATAACATATTTATACGAAATTCTCTAAATGCAATAGTTTTCCAATTACAACTGATTTACTCAATAGTGAGAACTTCAAAGTAGCTATTACTCAGCTATGCAATGAGCCACAGATCTGAAACTTCACTATGTTATAGCTGACCCAAAAGTAGGTGAACAACATATTTAAGCAAAATACTGTAAATGCAATAGTTTTCAAGTTACAACTGATTTACTCAATAGCGATGACCTAAAAGTAGCTATTACTCAGCTATGCCATGAGCTACAGGTCTGAAATTTTACTATGTTATAGCTGACCCAAAAGTAGCTGAATAACATATTTATACGAAATTCTCTAAATGCAATAGTTTTCCAATTACAACTGATTTACTCAATAGTGAGAACTTCAAAGTAGCTATTACTCAGCTATGCAATGAGCCACAGATCTGAAACTTCACTATGTTATAGCTGATCCCAAAATAGGTGAATAACATATTGAAACAAAATACTCTAAATGCAATAGTTTCCAAGTTATAAGCGATTTACTCAACAGTGATAACCTAAAAGTAGCTATTACTCAGCTATGCAATGAGTCACGGGTCTGGAACTTCACTATGTTATAGCTGACCCCAAAATAGGTGAATAACATATTGAAACAAAATACTCTAAATGCAATAATTTCCAAGTTATAAGCGATTTACTCAACAGTGATAACCTAAAAGTAGCTATTACTCAGCTATGCCATGAGCTACAGGTTTGAAATTTTACTATGTTATAGCTGACCCAAAAGTAGGTGAACAACATATTTAAGCAAAATACTGTAAATGCAATAGTTTTCAAGTTACAACTGATTTACTCAATAGTGATGACCTAAAAGTAGCTATTACTCAGCTATGCCATGAGCTACAGGTCTGAAATTTTACTATGTTATAGCTGACCCAAAAGTAGGTGAACAACATATTTAAGCAAAATACTGTAAATGCAATAGTTTTCAAGTTACAACTGATTTACTCAATAGTGATGACCTAAAAGTAGCTATTACTCAGCTATGCCATGAGCTACAGGTCTGAAATTTTACTATGTTATAGTTGACCCAAAAGTAGCTGAATAACATATGTATACTAAATTCTCTAAATGCAATACTTTTCCAATTACAACTGATTTACTCAATAGTGAGAACCTCAAAGTAGTTATTACTAAGCTATGCAATGAGCTACAGGTCTGAAATTTCACTATGTTATAGCTGACCCAAAAGTAGGTGAACAACATATTAAAGCAAAATACTGTAAATGCAATAGTTTTCAAGTTACAACTGATTTACTCAATAGTGATGACCTAAAAGTAGCTATTACTCAGCTATGCCATGAGCTACAGGTCTGAAATTTTACTATGTTATAGCTGACCCAAAAGTAGGTGAACAACATATTTAAGCAAAATACTGTAAATGCAATAGTTTTCAAGTTACAACTGATTTACTCAATAGTGATGACGTAAAAGTAGCTATTACTCAGCTATGCCATGAGCTACAGGTCTGAAATTTTACTATGTTATAGCTGACCCAAAAGTAGCTGAATAACATATTTATACGAAATTCTCTAAATGCAATAGTTTTCCAATTACAACTGATTTACTCAATAGTGAGAACTTCAAAGTAGCTATTACTCAGCTATGCAATGAGCCACAGATCTGAAACTTCACTATGTTATAGCTGATCCCAAAATAGGTGAATAACATATTGAAACAAAATACTCTAAATGCAATAGTTTCCAAGTTATAAGCGATTTACTCAACAGTGATAACCTAAAAGTAGCTATTACTCAGCTATGCAATGAGTCACGGGTCTGGAACTTCACTATGTTATAGCTGACCCCAAAATAGGTGAATAACATATTGAAACAAAATACTCTAAATGCAATAATTTCCAAGTTATAAGCGATTTACTCAACAGTGATAACCTAAAAGTAGCTATTACTCAGCTATGCCATGAGCTACAGGTCTGAAATTTTACTATGTTATAGCTGACCCAAAAGTAGGTGAACAACATATTTAAGCAAAATACTGTAAATGCAATAGTTTTCAAGTTACAACTGATTTACTCAATAGTGATGACCTAAAAGTAGCTATTACTCAGCTATGCCATGAGCTACAGGTCTGAAATTTTACTATGTTATAGCTGACCCAAAAGTAGGTGAACAACATATTTAAGCAAAATACTGTAAATGCAATAGTTTTCAAGTTACAACTGATTTACTCAATAGTGATGACCTAAAAGTAGCTATTACTCAGCTATGCCATGAGCTACAGGTCTGAAATTTTACTATGTTATAGTTGACCCAAAAGTAGCTGAATAACATATTTATACTAAATTCTCTAAATGCAATAGTTTTCAAATTACAAGTGATTTACTCAACATTGAGAACTTCAAAGTAGCTATTACTCAGCTATGCAATGAGTCACGGGTCTGGAACTTCACTATGTTATAGCTGACCCCAAAATAGGTGAATAACATATTGAAACAAAATACTCTAAGTGCAATAATTTCCAAGTTATAAGCGATTTACTCAACAGTGATAACCTAAAAGTAGCTATTACTCAGCTATGCCATGAGCTACAGGTCTGAAATTTTACTATGTTATAGCTGACCCAAAAGTAGGTGAACAACATATTTAAGCAAAATACTGTAAATGCAATAGTTTTCAAGTTACAACTGATTTACTCAATAGTGATGACCTAAAAGTAGCTATTACTCAGCTATGCCATGAGCTACAGGTCTGAAATTTTACTATGTTATAGTTGACCCAAAAGTAGCTGAATAACATATTTATACTAAATTCTCTAAATGCAATACTTTTCCAATTACAACTGATTTACTCAATAGTGAGAACCTCAAAGTAGTTATTACTCAGCTATGCAATGAGCTACAGGTCTGAAATTTCACTATGTTATAGCTGACCCAAAAGTAGGTGAACAACATATTAAAGCAAAATACTGTAAATGCAATAGTTTTCAAGTTACAACTGATTTACTCAATAGTGATGACGTAAAAGTAGCTATTACTCAGCTATGCCATGAGCTACAGGTCTGAAATTTTACTATGTTATAGCTGACCCAAAAGTAGCTGAATAACATATTTATACGAAATTCTCTAAATGCAATAGTTTTCCAATTACAACTGATTTACTCAATAGTGAGAACTTCAAAGTAGCTATTACTCAGCTATGCAATGAGCCACAGATCTGAAACTTCACTATGTTATAGCTGATCCCAAAATAGGTGAATAACATATTGAAACAAAATACTCTAAATGCAATAGTTTCCAAGTTATAAGCGATTTACTTAACAGTGATAACCTAAAAGTAGCTATTACTCAGCTATGCAATGAGTCACGGGTCTGGAACTTCACTATGTTATAGCTGACCCCAAAATAGGTGAATAACATATTGAAACAAAATACTCTAAATGCAATAATTTCCAAGTTATAAGCGATTTACTCAACAGTGATAACCTAAAAGTAGCTATTACTCAGCTATGCCATGAGCTACAGGTCTGAAATTTTACTATGTTATAGCTGACCCAAAAGTAGGTGAACAACATATTTAAGCAAAATACTGTAAATGCAATAGTTTTCAAGTTACAACTGATTTACTCAATAGTGATGACCTAAAAGTAGCTATTACTCAGCTATGCCATGAGCTACAGGTCTGAAATTTTACTATGTTATAGCTGACCCAAAAGTAGGTGAACAACATATTTAAGCAAAATACTGTAAATGCAATAGTTTTCAAGTTACAACTGATTTACTCAATAGTGATGACCTAAAAGTAGCTATTACTAAGGCTGCAACGATTCTTCGGTTACTCGGAAACGAAACGATTCACTTCAATACTCGAGGCAAGAAAAGTGAACCGGATCTTCGAAAACAACTAAACATAGAAGTAAAATCTACTACAAAATTCAAGTTTTTTTCTTTAAATATATTAATATATTTATATATTTTACTATTATAAGGCATTTCCGTTTCAGTATTTTATATTTTAACTATTTGCAAACTTAAATTCTTTGTGTAACAACGTTTTATAAGACGGCATTTTATTCTAACGTATTTCGAAGACGCCTCAAATCTCGCAATATAAGGATGGTTACAGTTTCTAATATTTTGCATTATAAATGCGTCTTTTCCCCAAAATTCAATAAATTATCAAAATTCTTTCCTGTTGTGTGGTTTGTAACCATTTAATAAGGCGTGGTATGTCAAAATATGAAGCAGTTTATTTCGTGGGCGATAATCAAGCGAGTAACCGAATCCGAGTCGATTCTTATAAAACGAGGAATCGAGGCGCATTTTCGGGCTCGCTTGCAGCCCTAGCTATTACTCAGCTATGCCATGAGCTACAGGTCTGAAATTTTACTATGTTATAGTTGACCCAAAAGTAGCTGAATAACATATTTATACTAAATTCTCTAAATGCAATAGTTTTCAAATTACAAGTGATTTACTCAACATTGAGAACTTCAAAGTAGCTATTACTCAGCTATGCAATGAGTCACGGGTCTGGAACTTCACTATGTTATAGCTGACCCCAAAATAGGTGAATAACATATTGAAACAAAATACTCTAAGTGCAATAATTTCCAAGTTATAAGCGATTTACTCAACAGTGATAACCTAAAAGTAGCTATTACTCAGCTATGCCATGAGCTACAGGTCTGAAATTTTACTATGTTATAGCTGACCCAAAAGTAGGTGAACAACATATTTAAGCAAAATACTGTAAATGCAATAGTTTTCAAGTTACAACTGATTTACTCAATAGCGATGACCTAAAAGTAGCTATTACTCAGCTATGCAATGAGCTACAGGTCTGAAATTTTACTATGTTATAGCTGACCCAAAAGTAGGTGAACAACATATTTAAGCAAAATACTGTAAATGCAATAGTTTTCAAGTTACAACTGATTTACTCAATAGTGATGACGTAAAAGTAGCTATTACTCAGCTATGCCATGAGCTACAGGTCTGAAATTTTACTATGTTATAGCTGACCCAAAAGTAGCTGAATAACATATTTATACGAAATTCTCTAAATGCAATAGTTTTCCAATTACAACTGATTTACTCAATAGTGAGAACTTCAAAGTAGCTATTACTCAGCTATGCAATGAGCCACAGATCTGAAACTTCACTATGTTATAGCTGACCCAAAAGTAGGTGAACAACATATTTAAGCAAAATACTGTAAATGCAATAGTTTTCAAGTTACAACTGATTTACTCAATAGCGATGACCTAAAAGTAGCTATTACTCAGCTATGCCATGAGCTACAGGTCTGAAATTTTACTATGTTATAGCTGACCCAAAAGTAGCTGAATAACATATTTATACGAAATTCTCTAAATGCAATAGTTTTCCAATTACAACTGATTTACTCAATAGTGAGAACTTCAAAGTAGCTATTACTCAGCTATGCAATGAGCCACAGATCTGAAACTTCACTATGTTATAGCTGATCCCAAAATAGGTGAATAACATATTGAAACAAAATACTCTAAATGCAATAGTTTCCAAGTTATAAGCGATTTACTCAACAGTGATAACCTAAAAGTAGCTATTACTCAGCTATGCAATGAGTCACGGGTCTGGAACTTCACTATGTTATAGCTGACCCCAAAATAGGTGAATAACATATTGAAACAAAATACTCTAAATGCAATAATTTCCAAGTTATAAGCGATTTACTCAACAGTGATAACCTAAAAGTAGCTATTACTCAGCTATGCCATGAGCTACAGGTTTGAAATTTTACTATGTTATAGCTGACCCAAAAGTAGGTGAACAACATATTTAAGCAAAATACTGTAAATGCAATAGTTTTCAAGTTACAACTGATTTACTCAATAGTGATGACCTAAAAGTAGCTATTACTCAGCTATGCCATGAGCTACAGGTCTGAAATTTTACTATGTTATAGCTGACCCAAAAGTAGGTGAACAACATATTTAAGCAAAATACTGTAAATGCAATAGTTTTCAAGTTACAACTGATTTACTCAATAGTGATGACCTAAAAGTAGCTATTACTCAGCTATGCCATGAGCTACAGGTCTGAAATTTTACTATGTTATAGTTGACCCAAAAGTAGCTGAATAACATATGTATACTAAATTCTCTAAATGCAATACTTTTCCAATTACAACTGATTTACTCAATAGTGAGAACCTCAAAGTAGTTATTACTAAGCTATGCAATGAGCTACAGGTCTGAAATTTCACTATGTTATAGCTGACCCAAAAGTAGGTGAACAACATATTAAAGCAAAATACTGTAAATGCAATAGTTTTCAAGTTACAACTGATTTACTCAATAGTGATGACCTAAAAGTAGCTATTACTCAGCTATGCCATGAGCTACAGGTCTGAAATTTTACTATGTTATAGCTGACCCAAAAGTAGGTGAACAACATATTTAAGCAAAATACTGTAAATGCAATAGTTTTCAAGTTACAACTGATTTACTCAATAGTGATGACGTAAAAGTAGCTATTACTCAGCTATGCCATGAGCTACAGGTCTGAAATTTTACTATGTTATAGCTGACCCAAAAGTAGCTGAATAACATATTTATACGAAATTCTCTAAATGCAATAGTTTTCCAATTACAACTGATTTACTCAATAGTGAGAACTTCAAAGTAGCTATTACTCAGCTATGCAATGAGCCACAGATCTGAAACTTCACTATGTTATAGCTGATCCCAAAATAGGTGAATAACATATTGAAACAAAATACTCTAAATGCAATAGTTTCCAAGTTATAAGCGATTTACTCAACAGTGATAACCTAAAAGTAGCTATTACTCAGCTATGCAATGAGTCACGGGTCTGGAACTTCACTATGTTATAGCTGACCCCAAAATAGGTGAATAACATATTGAAACAAAATACTCTAAATGCAATAATTTCCAAGTTATAAGCGATTTACTCAACAGTGATAACCTAAAAGTAGCTATTACTCAGCTATGCCATGAGCTACAGGTCTGAAATTTTACTATGTTATAGCTGACCCAAAAGTAGGTGAACAACATATTTAAGCAAAATACTGTAAATGCAATAGTTTTCAAGTTACAACTGATTTACTCAATAGTGATGACCTAAAAGTAGCTATTACTCAGCTATGCCATGAGCTACAGGTCTGAAATTTTACTATGTTATAGCTGACCCAAAAGTAGGTGAACAACATATTTAAGCAAAATACTGTAAATGCAATAGTTTTCAAGTTACAACTGATTTACTCAATAGTGATGACCTAAAAGTAGCTATTACTCAGCTATGCCATGAGCTACAGGTCTGAAATTTTACTATGTTATAGTTGACCCAAAAGTAGCTGAATAACATATTTATACTAAATTCTCTAAATGCAATAGTTTTCAAATTACAAGTGATTTACTCAACATTGAGAACTTCAAAGTAGCTATTACTCAGCTATGCAATGAGTCACGGGTCTGGAACTTCACTATGTTATAGCTGACCCCAAAATAGGTGAATAACATATTGAAACAAAATACTCTAAGTGCAATAATTTCCAAGTTATAAGCGATTTACTCAACAGTGATAACCTAAAAGTAGCTATTACTCAGCTATGCCATGAGCTACAGGTCTGAAATTTTACTATGTTATAGCTGACCCAAAAGTAGGTGAACAACATATTTAAGCAAAATACTGTAAATGCAATAGTTTTCAAGTTACAACTGATTTACTCAATAGTGATGACCTAAAAGTAGCTATTACTCAGCTATGCCATGAGCTACAGGTCTGAAATTTTACTATGTTATAGTTGACCCAAAAGTAGCTGAATAACATATTTATACTAAATTCTCTAAATGCAATACTTTTCCAATTACAACTGATTTACTCAATAGTGAGAACCTCAAAGTAGTTATTACTCAGCTATGCAATGAGCTACAGGTCTGAAATTTCACTATGTTATAGCTGACCCAAAAGTAGGTGAACAACATATTAAAGCAAAATACTGTAAATGCAATAGTTTTCAAGTTACAACTGATTTACTCAATAGTGATGACCTAAAAGTAGCTATTACTCAGCTATGCCATGAGCTACAGGTCTGAAATTTTACTATGTTATAGCTGACCCAAAAGTAGGTGAACAACATATTTAAGCAAAATACTGTAAATGTAATAGTTTTCAAGTTACAACTGATTTACTCAATAGTGATGACCTAAAAGTAGCTATTACTCAGCTATGCCATGAGCTACAGGTCTGAAATTTTACTATGTTATAGCTGACCCAAAAGTAGCTGAATAACATATTTATACGAAATTCTCTAAATGCAATAGTTTTCCAATTACAACTGATTTACTCAATAGTGAGAACTTCAAAGTAGCTATTACTCAGCTATGCAATGAGCCACAGATCTGAAACTTCACTATGTTATAGCTGATCCCAAAATAGGTGAATAACATATGAAACAAAATACTGTAAATGCAATAGTTTCCAAGTTATAAGTGATTTACTCAACAGTGATAACCTAAAAGTAGCTATTACTCAGCTATGCCATGAGCTACAGGTCTGAAATTTTACTATGTTATAGCTGACCCAAAAGTAGCTGAATAACATATTTATACGAAATTCTCTAAATGCAATAGTTTTGAAGTTATAAGCAATTTACTCAACAGTGATAACGTAAAAGTAGCTATTACTCAGCTATGCCATGAGCTACAGGTCTAAAATTTTACTATGTTATAGCTGACCCAAAAGTAGCTGAATAACATATTTATACGAAATTCTCTAAATGCAATAGTTTTTAAGTTACAAGTGATTCTACTCATGATGGAAGTTACTGAAAAGCCCAAAAGTAGCTATTACTCACTTAGCTATTGAGACAGGCACCCAACTTACTCACCATATTGTAGCTATGAAAAAAGTAGCTGAATAACATATTTTAACAAAATGCTCTAGATGCAACAGTTTTCAAGTTATAAATGATTTTGTGCATGATTTCATGAATGTTAATGCATTAAAAATTATTAAAAAAATTTATTAAAAAAAAAGTAAGAGAGATCCAGGTCTCATACTCACACAAGAGAATCTACCTCTGGCCTAGTACATATATGCAAGATATGAGAGAAATCCCTGCAATAGTCACTGAGAAAATTGTGATAAAAAGTTGAAATTTTCACACTTTTGGTGGGGGTACCCCCCTTGTAATATATCTAGCAAACAGACGAACAGACAGATTTGCATGCCTTGAACAATTTTTCATCCTCGATAGATAAGGTATCTTTTAAAAAAAACAGCACGTCTCTAGGCCTTGTAGTTTTGGAGGAGAAGTTGTTCACGCGGACGCGTACGCCCACGCCGCAGAGTGACGACATAATGCCAGCTGACTGACAAGTCAGCTGACATAAAAAGGCTATCAATCTGTGACTGTTGGACTTAGGGTGATGATATGACATGATGATGAGTCGATGACGTACTTTAGACAGTTTTACACTTTTGAATATGGGCCTTGGCATCTGGTGAATTAATATTATTTGTCTCATTTTATTTGATATTCATTTGTTTTTACTTCATCAAAACATCACAAAAATTGTTTTAAGAATAAGAATGAAACAAGGAGTGAACCAAGTTGAGCTCTAGTGACAAAGGACAGGTTCTCAGATCTCCTTCAGGTGTTCCATTTATAAAATCACAATCAATAAAATGGCCATTTAAAACTTTCGCGGGCTTTGGAAATAAAATTCCATGATTTTTCCATGATTTTGCCCAAATTTTAAAATTCCATGATTTTTCCATACCTGGAAAAAAATTACAGCTTTTTCCAGGTTTTCCAGTGTCCGTGGCTACCCTGGGGGGTCATGCCACGGCTCTACACACAAGTAAAGTAGAGCCGAGGTATCCACATCTAGGAGATAGGGATATCCTCGATGGACGGGTTTTCGATATGACAATGTAAATATGGAGAATGATGAGTATCCGTACTGTACGTGCTAGTCCTTACCTTAAGTACCCAACTACGCTCCGCTCCGTAGGGTCCTTAGTCCTTTCTCAAAGTAAACAAGAAATTGCTAAAATACTAGCTTTTTAGGACAAATAACACACCAACATTAAGTGTGATGATACTTTTAACTAAAACAAGTCGAATTCATCCTGTTTTAGAATTTATTTGTGCGATATATAATTATACTGAGGCATTTTACATTTGAAGTGAAAGAATGGAAGCCGCCATCTTGGTGTGGTGGAGTTGTTATTAAGAAAACTATATGGATAAACCTCGCTCTGAGCAGTCTCCACAACTTTAGATGCTCTCCTGAAAGGTTTATCCGTATAATTTTTTAAACAACAATAAGCCTTGTCGTAGTTCCGAGTGCGCATGTCTGCACGGAAACTTCCGTCAGCTGATAGTGGATAAACAAACTACGTATGCCACAGAGGAACCAGGAAGTAGCGAAAATTAATTTTTGTGAGTAATGTATATTAACCTACAAATATTATGGGAATTATTAACGGAAATAGAGGAATATATTTTGTAGATCAGTTCCTTTTAATGTATAAAATTTGTGTAAATTATTTACAGCAGTTTCAGCCTTTAATCTCCTATTTTCGCCCACTGTCAGTTGTCCAATTAGCATCACAAATTCGCTAATCGTTACCAGTTTCCCTTCAATATTTTTGAATATTATATTCATTATACATATTTTTTGTTGTCCCATGACACAATGCAGTCTTGTGATATACATAAGCATATATAAAGTTAATTATATTTTGATGACAAATAGTTTGAAATTTTTAATCCAGAACACCTAGCTGCTTATTCATATTAGCTTATGACGTGTCAACTCCACAATGACTGATTTTATTTTTCCATTGTTTTCTGAATTTTTTTGGCTTTAAAATATGAATAAAAATGAAAGAAAAAAAAACTTATGTAGAATAAAAATATTATATAAATTAATATTTTTAAAGTTATTATCATATTATATGTTTTATTGTATTCATTATTACATGTCCAAAAACTCACCTATATACATGTTAGAGCCAGGTCCAGTGCTGCTTAACTTCGGTGGTGAGACAGGTACTCCTCACACAGTACA
Organism: Sabellastarte sp. h YS-2021; assembly: GCA_964017235.1. Classification (NCBI taxonomy): domain Eukaryota; kingdom Metazoa; phylum Annelida; class Polychaeta; order Sabellida; family Sabellidae; genus Sabellastarte; species Sabellastarte sp. h YS-2021. The sequence goes on along the minus strand of OZ024929.1, from coordinate 74,697,924 downwards.
CCACATTAGCAGATTTCCAAATTTAATTCATAGACTTTTTATGGCAGTTAATCTCTACTTTGGGGCCATGGTAGCACAGTGGTAATGCACTTGTCTCCCAACTCTGAGGTTGGTGGTTCAAACCCCCGACCTTATGTGAGAAAGTTGGTAGTTGCTTACCGATGGTCAGCAGTTTACAGTACAGAACCTTGACCAACTATATGTACACCATGATATAACCTGTACAGTGTTGAAAGTGAAGTAAAACCCCAAATAAATAATTAATTAATCTCTACTTTCTTGAAACTTTGCTCACTTTTTTTTTACTTTTTTTTTTAAATTTTTTTTCCTGCCCTGTTTGCCCCCACACCCTTTAAAGGTGTCGGAAGTTGATACTTGGTAGCGACATTTGTTGGAGGGGGTGTAGGTGTGCAACTTTGTGGTGTGACCATCATTTGACCTTTGACCTTAAGAGTGTGTCCTTGACCCTTGAAGACATGTCTGGGTTATATCTTGGAAACTGTAATGGTTAGAAAGCTGATACTTTCTAGCTTTGTTAATCTGGGTGTGCAATGCCTCAGTGTAATGCCCACCACATATAAAATATCCCATCCGAAGACCCAGTTTACCAATCTTTTAATTGTGACCTTTCACCCAAATTTCAAGGTCAAAAAGGTCAAACTGACCAAAAATGCCTATTATCTCCCTTAGTTTGTGTCAAATGTGATGAATAAATGTATGCAGACAAACAGGCATAGGTGCTGTATAATCTATTGGCCCAGTTCCTCCTGGGCTGGGGGTGGGGGGAGAGATAAAAAATATTTTTTTGGAAAAATTTTTTTTCAACAGCAAAATATAATTATTTAGCAACCTACATAAAAATTCATAAAAGAAACTAACTTATTTTCAAATTTTAGAACTATTTTAATAAAGAACCTTGAAAAATTTAAGTATCTTTTTTTATTTTCTAGCTAGAGAACCAACAACAACAAAAGATAAATAGACATATGAAAGTCCTGACCCAAAGGAAAATAAAGGTTACCATTGGATATCACTATAACTAAAATTCCCTCCAGAAATAATTTTTAAAATTATTTAAAATTTAAAAAAATATATATATATATATGTAAAGATGATTTTAAAATTATTAAAAAAAATATAATAACAATAAGTCAAAAAATATAATATAAAGTAAAATATGTCAAAAAATATAAAAATAATTTTAAAATTATTTAATTTTTTTTTAAATTAAAAATGATTTTAAAATTATTTTAAAAAATTATTTAAAAAAAATATAACGATAAGTCAAAAAATATAAAGTAAAATAAGTAAAAAATAGTAAAATAATTTTAAAATTATTTATTTTTTTAAAATGATTTTTAAAAATATAATAACAATATATAAAAAATATAATATAAAGTAAAATAAGACAAAAATATAAAAATAATTTTAAAATTATTTAATTTTTTTAAAAATTATTTTTAAAAATTATTTAAAAAATATAATAACAATAAGTCAATTAGCTTAGCCAAGAACCATGACAAAATTCTGTGTATATAAATGGCTGTTGTGATAACTCCATTATATATGTGGGTATATATATAATATTTTTAATTTTATATATTAATAAAATGACATATATGAACCCTACAGTACTATTACATATATTTTAAGTCAAATTTCTGACATATTTGATGCCTAAAATGCACGATTTTTATGTCCAAAGACATTACATTGTGCAGGTTTTCAAAAAGTTTTGATAAAAATATTTTTAGGATTTCACAGTGTATTGACCCTTTGCATCGACGTCATTATGTGACGTCAGGATGACGTTTTCAGTGAACAACATCCATTTTGGACGGCAAAACACAGATTATTAGTGTTGTACTTTGACAAAAAAATTAAACTTATGTCTTTTATAAATCATATATTTGAATTCTGTAAAGATGGAAATAATACTAATTTACTAAATATATTTCCTTTATGAAGGTACAGCTTTTAAAATTATTAATTACCATTTTGATATTTTATGCGAATATTTGTTAGATTTCACTGACAATCAGAAAACTTTACACAAAAATATATCTGTCGAAAGTACACAACAATTAAATGAAAATTTCTCTTTGAATAATTTGTCCATTTTTGTTCTGTAAAAAGTATATTGATGAGAAGGAAATCAACAATTCGTTAAAATGAAAATAAATAATTATTTTATGGCCTAACATTTTCATATCTGTCTGTACTTGCAACAGACATCACAGAAAAACGGATATTTTGCATTTTACTACAAGTTTAATATTCTATATCTCGACAATTATGCATCCTAATGTTATTTTGCAAACAGTACCAGATAGGCTAATGCTTGTACTTTTATGTGTGTAATTTTGAAGTCAATAAGATGCATACTCATTTTATAATTCATTTTAAAAATAAGGTATCTCTTCCAATATATCCCGTCTGTTTTACACATACATGTTCGTTCAAGCGTGATGTTTTGCCGTCCAAATGATGATACGTAACATTGTGACGTAAGATGCAAAGGGTCAATATGTACTGCAATAACAACAGAGTGGGCGATAATAGCATATTCCTTTTAAAACACAAGTAAGATACAAAAATATTATAAAAAGATCAATTAGATATAATATTAAATGACTGTTTCAATAAGAGGAATGCTTAAAACGTACATTAATGTGCAAAATATGTGATAATTATGCAGTTTATTTTATAGCAAAAACACTTCCTGGTTCACGCCAAGAGTTTTGTTTATCCACCTCAATCCCACAATGCATCGCGGTTTCTGGAACTACGACAAGGCTTATTCCACCACACCAAGATGGCGGCTCCCATTCTCTCACTTCAAATGAAAAATGCCTCAGTATACTTATATATCACACAAATAAACGATAAAACAATAGGAATTAAACTTGTTTTAGCAAAAAGTATCATCAAACTTCGTGTTGGTGTGTTATTATTTACAAAACCCTTGTATTTGAGCGATTTCTTGTTTACCTTGAGAAAGGACTAAGGAGCCTACGGAGCGGAGCGTAGTTGGGTACTTAAGGTAAGGACTATGTACGTGCATGGCCACTTGTCAACATTCCCGGACTTCGAGATCACGGGGAATGCTTAAAACAATAAACTTAAATTAAAGCCTTTCTTTTTATCTATGGAACCTAATGCAAGATATAATCATACTGAAGTTCAGTTGCATTTACTGCAAGAACTTCAGTTTGTTTACCTCAACGGCAGCCATGTTGGTAAGAAAAATAGTAGCTAAAATAAAATATCTGATGGTTTTGTTAAATCTTTCAACGGATGAAATGTTTGCATAAATCGCGTCTGTAACACTTTTTAGAAATGTTGCAATCTGTTGAAATGTAATTTTGATTCTAACAACGTTCAGATATGCACAGTTCTTTATTTATGTACCATTCTTGCTAACACGTGTACTACTGATAGACCTTAAGTGCATGTATTCAATGCAGAAAGTATGTACACTCTAAAAGTGGATCAAATTAATATAGATATTTATGAATTAGCAAATCATTAAAATTAAAACTTATATTTAAATAAAAACCATTACTCTATTGTACAGAAGAACTGAAGGGCTTGGCAACATATAAATAATCTGATTAATAATAAAAACATAATATAGTATTGAATTTAATTAACGCTCGACGATAGGAGAGGGTTATTGTGATCAGTTTGTTTCTGTCTGTCTGTCTGTCTGTCTGTGCACCGTTTCGCCCTTATAACTCAAAAACTATAACACCAATCGAGCTCAAATTTGGTGGGTGTGTATTTTATGGGGTACAGACAAATTCTTCCAAATTTGGTGTAATTTGTGTGAAAATTAAAGCCAGGAGAGAGTTTTTCGTATTTTTAATTGGGCTTTTACAGTGAAATCTGCTTCTTTGTCTGTGCACCGTTTTACCCTTATAACTCAAAAACTATAACATCAATCAATCTCAAATTTGGTGGGAAGGTATTTCATGGGGTACAGATGAATTCTTCCAAATTTGGTGTAATTTGTTTGAAAATTAAAGCCAGGAGAGAGTTTTTCTCATTTTTAATTGGGAATACACAGTGAAATTGCTTCTCTTCATCACATACGTAAAAAATCAATACTTTCCTTTCTGATGATGTCATTACTCATTGATGTTACAATGCAATTGTCATTGTGATGTCACAAACATAGCTTGTGATACTTGCTGTATTTAAGTAAAAATATTTCTTCTCATTTTATGTCTTGAAATTGACATAAACATAATAAAGAGGGAGATGGTATATTCATCATTTTTATTAATTACTATTTCTGTTTTATTTTCTCTTTTTTCTTTCAATTCCTTGACAGTCCATTACAAAAAAATACCATGCGTGATTTTCATCAAGAAGTGACCTTTAAGCAATATTTTTACCTCCACCAGCAGTTTAAGTTTTTGTGTGCTGATTGTTTAATTGTCTATTTGTCTGGTTTTTTTTTTTTTTTTTTTTTTTTTTTTTGGTGGGGGGGGAGGTTGTCTAGGGGTGGGTGGGTGGGTGGGTGTGTGTGTGTTTAGATTACTCCAGAACTAATGAACAGATCTTTATTTAAAAATTTGTGGGTAGGACCTGACTGAAGGAAGAAGTTACTAAAAGAAAGATCTGGATCTTATTTTGGATACAAAAAAAAAATCATGATTTTTCAGAGGTCCCATTTCAATGTATTTTTAATGACTTTAGCTTTCTACTTAATATTTCTATGAAGATTACTTTACATGTTTGGTTTTATTTGACTTCCTAACAATACTTTATATCACTTGAGAGACTGGTCACATGGAGTCAAGCGTTTTGCTCTCTCTGAGTGCATCTTGTTTAATTACTGTATTATATTCATCCGTTTGGTGAATTCACCAATCATAAGTATTATATATTTCATATATGTTGACTAAATGTTTTTCAATTTTCCCTGAAAGTTATTTTTAGGTTATTATTGCATAAATAACTTCATATGGTATTTACCATTAGACCAGGCCTACCCAGCAGAAACAGACTTTTAAAATCATGGTGAATTAGTATTGCAAATTAATCCTGTCGTTGATGTTGCTTTTCCAACACTAAATCCGAGTTAGATTTATGATATGTAAAAATAGTTAGATTTTAGAACAGAAAACTAGTCGAATATGGGATATGCATGCTTAATACATGTTATAATTGATAGGTTATTTACTTTTCCTCAGGATGGATGTTGTGAGCATTTAAAAATTTTATCCTTATAAAGCTAGTCAAATTTTCTTCATCTTTCTTATGTTGTTTCATTTTACTTTGTTTTTTTTTACCTGAAGTGAGAGGTCCTCACCATTCACGTAACCACTGCAAGAAGATTGTATGTTACTTAAATGTGATAGAAGGTCCACAGTGGCCCATAGTGGTTATCAAGTTTGGCATCTAATCACAGGCTGTCGCCTCTGTGTGGTTTGAGTCCCACAAGTGGCAATGCTGAGAACCTGTCCCAATATGACCCTGCATGGCCGTTGAACGGACATAAAACCCCAACAATAACCTTTACCTGAAGCAAGAGTTTTTATTCATTAAAGAGTTAAATACACTACATTAACATTGTGTTTGGCTGTGAAATTATCACAAAATAAAATATTGAGGATTGTACATCACTCCTGAAACATAATATGTGAAACAATTTATAGAGATGTAACTTTACAGGCACACTTTAGACATGCATAAATAACTGTACTCTTTAAAACTGTTATGGTAGAAATAACTGTTAAATAATAATATTGTCATTTTTTATATCAGAAATATTCAACATTTCACCTGCAGTCCTATCTTAGTTTTCTTTAACAAAATGTAATTCTTCTGTAAAACTACCCCTGTAAAGGAATATCTGAAATATGGTATTTAATTATTAAAATAAGATTATTTTTAATACTGGTCCAAAACAGCACAAACCTGTGCTCTTTAGATATAATATTTAATTACTTTGAGTACACAAAAATTCAGTGATGTCATCACATTTTAGGATTTATCTTACCTGTGGTCCTTGCTACACATACCTAGATCTGTGACTAAAACTAATTACAGAATCACTCAGTGGGAACTTTTTACTCTTTCTCAATTGCATGGCGTAAGTTTGTCTAGGTCCCATTTGTATTCAAGCTGAGCTAAAAACTAACTAACAACTAAACTTGTGTTGCAGTAGCATAGATTTCAACATTGGATCTTAACAACAACAATTCTCAATATCTCTACAGATTTCAACCTGATTACAGTCCTTGCATTTGACCTGATCTCACCCATTAGATACAACCGATTGTAAAATCTGAAATCATTTAACATGATTTTAACTAAAAATGGTTTGTAAAATCTATATGTATTTGGCCTGATTTCACCACAAGATTTAACTTTATTTCAAAGTTGCATGCCAGCTTGGTACATGTACAATTAAAGAAATAGTTTCAGAGAGAGAGATCAGATTAACAATGGGACTTACGTTTTAGGATTAAATCTGAAAATGGATTTAAGTCCTTTAATGAATCTGGCCTCATACTGTGCTGTGTTTGATTGTAATTGGAAGTAAGAAATTATTCTTTTACGAAATCAAGAAATATACCATAAGAAAAGTTATGAGATATAGATTACATTGTTATTCATCTTTTGTTAAAACGGTGCACATAAAGGACTTTAAAAGAAAAATACTTTGTGGAAATATCTGAATGTGAGAGAAATATTTGAATTTGTGCACTGAACCATAAATATTTCATTAAGGAAAACAAAATCAGTGACAGTCAGCATAATGAACCAAAACAACTAATTGAATCGTTTAATTAGGGGGAATCAATGTTTACGCAAAGACCATTTGGTGAAATACAAAGACATAACATGTGTTGACACTTTAAGATTTGTTGTGACAAGGGAAGCAGTGGTCAAGCTAATGGATTATTAAAACAATGGATTGTCAAATTGGGTGAAATTGAGTGCACAATTTAAATGACTTTGAATCTGGTGTGTTATAAAATGAATTTCACTGTTACTGTATAAAACATCACAAAAGGTCAAAATTTATTGTTAAAATAATGAATGATTGAATGGAGTAACACTAAATTAATTTAAACTAGAACTGACTTTGAATAATTATCTAATATAAACAAAGATAACTGACTTTGAAGCTATTGTGTTATGAAATGAATTGGATTCTTCCTGTGTAACACTTTACAAGTGGTCAGACCTGTTGATAACAATCAATGAATAAATGGAGCAATATTAAATCAATTGAATTAAAACTCACCTTAATCTAACTGTACTGTGAACTTGGATAATTATAGACACTGCAAAAAGATATTACTCTACTGTTATGAGTAAAAGGGGAGCTGAAGATCTGCTTGTATCTCCAGGAACTTATGAGTTTTCAGGGAAAAAATGGATACCAAGGCATCACCTAGTAAAGAGGAAGGATCTAATGATGATGAACAGAAAGCTGTATTTGCAAAAATACATAAGTCATCTCCAGAATGGTTTACTGAAGCATTCACGTTCATCATTAGTACCATCAAAATGGAAAGTCATTCAGCCAGTGTTATCCAAAAGAAATTAGAATCCAAAATAGATTCTTTAGAAAACAGGATTGTTCAGTTGGAGCAGCATGAAAAAGAACAAAACTGTGTCATATCACAACTAAAGGATGATATTGACAACACAGAAGCCTACTCACGAAGGGATAATTTGCTAATAAAAGGTATGCATGAATCACCCAATGAAAACATAAGACAGAAAATAATAGAGGTTCTTGAGAAGAAATTGAAGGTACCAGATGCCTCTCAGATCCAATTTGTGAGGTTCCACAGACTTGGTACCCCCCTCACCTCAATCCCCATGCTTCTATTCGTCCAAGATCAGTAATTGTTCACTTTCAGGACTTCTCAGATAGAGATAAAGTATGGAAAGCCAGCTGTAATTTTAAGGACAAATTAAACATGTGCATGTGAGGGAGGATTTTACAGATGCCATGTGGAACAGAAGAAACATATTACTTCCTGTTCTAAAAGCTGCAAATAGAAATCCAAAAACACAACAGTGTACCCTTAGAGGGGATAAACTGATATTGCATGGCATTAAGTATACTGCTGAGGATTTTGATAAAATTCCTGAACATCTGAAGTGGACTGTAAAGGGAGAGCGGTATTTTGCACAATGTGACTCAACTTTCTTCTTCCGAAGTGACTGTTTCCTCCGCAATCATCACCAAAGTCTTTTCAGTGATAAGGAGTTAAGCTACCTATGTGCAGAACAATTCTACTTACATCAGAAGTGCTTTTATTTTGATGACATAGTTACTGCAAAAAAGATAATTAAGACAACTGATGCTGGAAAGATGAAGGCCTTTTCTCACCAGATCAAAGGACTGGATGAAGCCAAATGGAGATCTTGGGCCAAATCTGTGATGCAGAAAGCTTGCTATTTAAAGTTTTCACAAAATGAAGAACTGAAGAAAAAACTACTCTCTAGTCGTGATGCTTTGGTGGAAGCAAACAGATGGGATAAATTCTTCTCATGCGGTCTGTCCCTAACTAATCCAAACATGTTAGAGAAAAATAAATGGGAAGGCGAAAATGTTCTGGGCAAGGAATTAACATCACTTCGAGAAATATTAAAAAAGTGAAACCAAGACCAAGGTAAAAACACTTTAAACATTCTCTGCTGAAAGAAGTGTACTTAATGTCAGAATTGAGTAAAAATTTAAAAAACATTTCTTTCGACTCAGAGACAATCACCACAACCCACAAAAACTATGGCGAGTCCTGGGTGATGTGTTACACAGAATCCCAGCAAAGATTCTCCCATCTATAAACCCCCCAAAGTTTTTGGCTGACAGATTTGTCGAGTTCTTTACAGAAAAAATTGAAAAAATACACTCAATTTTCTCTACCTCACTCAATTTCCGACACATCACCCCAGAAACTCCTCCACCCACATTCGCCTCTTTCTCTGCTATAACTGAAGAGCTGGTCACCAAAATCATTCAAGACTCTCCCACTAAATCATGTTCCCTTGACCCTTGGCCCACTTTTCTTGTTCTTGAATTCCTGGATATCCTTATTACCGCCATCACCTCAATAATCAACACCTCTCTAGCACAAGGTACGTGTCCTAATTTCTTTAAGCAGGCCCATGTAACCCCAATTCTCAAAAAATCATCCTTAGACAAGGAAGTTTTCAAAAATTACAGGCCCGTTTCCAATCTAAACTTTATTTCAAAGATACTTGAAAGGGTAGTAGCAGCCCAGCTACACACTCACCTTGATGAAGCCGGCCTGATGACTGCCTTCCAGTCGGCTTATAGAAAACACCATTCTACTGAAAGTGCCCTCCTTAACATTCACAATGATATTCTTCTCAATATGGCCAAAGGGTCTGTTACAGCCCTCACCCTTCTAGATCTCTCCGCCGCTTTCGACACCATTGATCACACTATACTCCTGGACAGACTTAATGGTTACTATGGAATCAGTGAACTGGCACTTAGCTGGTTCAAATCATACCTGTCGGGAAGGACACAGTCGGTCAAGGTAGGCAGCACACTCTCAAATCCTGTTGCCCTTCAGCATGGGGTCCCCCAGGGCTCCGTCCTTGGTCCAATTCTTTTTTCCCTTTACACCAACCCAATCAGCTCCATCATTCAATCTCACAGTAGCATCAATTACCATTTCTACGCCGATGACACTCAGCTATACATTTCACTCTCTCCAGCAAATTTTTCTTACTCTGTACAAAAACTAAAAAATTGCCTAAACGACATCCAAAACTTCATGTTCACAAATAAATTAAACCTCAACCCTGATAAAACCGAGTTCATTTTGATAGGTTCGAAAAACAACCGTAAACAACTCCTTCCTCACTTTCCAATCAATATTCTTGGTAATCAGGTCTCACCAGCACAAAGTGTCAAGAACCTCGGAGTGGTGTTTGACTCCAATTTCACTTTCTCCGACCATGTGTCACAGGTCATAAAGTCCACTAGAGCTCATGCAAGAGACCTCTACAGAATACGCCCCCTTCTAGACCTTAAAACATCAGTTCTTTTAGCCAATGCCTTGGTCAGCAGCAGATTGGACTACTGCAATTCCCTGTTTCTATCACTCACAGACTTTGAGCTAAGAAGATTGCAACTAGTGCAAAACTCACTCTGCAGGGTTGTCACCCGTTCCTCAAAATATTCTCACATCACCCCTCAACTGAAAAAACTCCATTGGCTTCCAGTTAGGTATAGGGTACAATTCAAAATAGGCCTCATTACATATAAAATCCTCAACCAAGGTCAGCCTGTTTACCTAAGAGAACTAATCCACCCCTACACTTCCTTTAGAAATACTAGACGAAGTACCCCTAAACTCAAGTTCCTTCATACCCCCACTTTTGACCGTAGAGTTCATAAATCAATTAAACACTTCTCAAATTCTTTTAGCCACTATGCCCCAGTTCTTTGGAACTCTCTCCCCTTCCAAATAAGAAACAGTCCCTCTGTCGCATCTTTCAGGAAACACCTCAAAACGCACCTTTTCAACTCTAGCTTCCCAACTTAGTCTCCTTCCCTCTTGGTCCCACCCACTAACCTGGTACACTGACCTTGAACGCCCCTCGACTCTCCTTATAAGAAATGATTTTTGTTAACTAGCGCACTGAGTTCCCCTTAGTGGGGAAGATATTGCGCCTGCAAAGCAGTAGATTAGATTATGTAAATGAACAAAATATGAGTAACAAAATAGTATATAGTATCTAAATAGATTGAGAAGTAATCAGGTCATTAAATTGTAATTAAGGAATTATATCATTCATTGAAAGATAACACAATTAAACCCGCTTCAGTGATCAAATAGGAATTTCTGTAAAGTTGAAGTAAAATATCGCAAGTGCTTAAAAATATGCATCTCAGTTTTTGCATATTAGTATGATTGAATTATAGATATACTGAAGAAAATTGAGTTGTAGAAATAACTTGTGGTAAAAATTCATGAAAGCATATACTGAAAGGAAGATCAATAGTTCAGACTATAGTAGATAATGTGATTAAAAATTTAGAAATAATGAACCAAATTTAGTGATATTATAGTTTTATACTGTTAAAGATTAGATGATAAATGTAATGAAGCAAACGTAAAAATATCTTATACTGCCAAGTCAGTAATGTAAAGTTGAAAGGTTTTAATAAGATATTCCATAATACTATATGCAAGAAATAGTAATGTGGTAAAGACATGGGTGTACAATATATATGTAACCTTAGAAGGGATCAAGTAATTTATTGTAACAAAAACTGAGTATATTATTAGAAATGCTAACATTTAATGTAACCATGCCTTAGGTACTTTTCCAATCATATTCTGGATAGAGTTAAGTACTTTTGTAATCATATTCTGGAAATAGCTATGTACTTTAGTCATTATATTTTGGAATAGTTATATACTTTTGTCATCATATTAGATGTTTAAGCCCAGTCTGAAAATATTTGGTAAACTCAGTAATGTAATCTACAAAATTTAGGCCTGATGTAAAAAATGGTCATATAATAGTTCGGTAAGCACATGGGTGTACAATATATTATGTAACCTTAGAAGGGATCAAGAAATTTATTGCAACAAAAACTGAGTATATTATTAAAAATGCTAACATTTTACAAAACCATACCTTCTGGAAATAGCTACATACTTTTCTCATCATATTCTGGAAAGAGTTAAGTACTTTTGTCATCATATTCTAGTAATAGTTATGTACTTTTGCTATTGTACTCTGGAAATAGTCATGTACTTTTGTCATCATATTAGATGTTTAAACCCAGTCTGAAAATATTTGGTAAACTCAATCATCTACAGAATATAGGCCTGATGTGAAATATGGTCATATAATAGCTGCAAAATATAAATGTAACATATATTGTATTATTCACCTTACTTAATGTGGATTTTTTAGAAATGTTAAAGCTCATGTATATGTGCATTTGGCAGACATTACAAATGTTAAGCCATGTGTACATATTTATCTAATGATTGTCAGACTTTACCACATTGACATTCTCCACTGGCCTAAGTCATGATATGTCTATTTAAAACAAGTAATTTATTGTTAAATGATAATTACTATCATATAAAGCTCTTATCAACTAAAACCTGTCTTTTGTTTTATGTTCTTGTGTATGTATTTGTTGAATTATCATTTAGTATACTCTGTTCTGAAAGAGTCAGTCTCAACACATTATACATTGAAAAGAATTACTATCATATAATTTGTTTTGGTGACTTTAGTTGTGTTTCTATTATAGACTTAATTACAAACAGTGCTTTGTTCAAGATGGAAACACTTCGTAACATTAATATGTGTAACATAGTGCTTAATATATAAAATGGCCATTATTACAAGATTATTAAACATCAACTCCTTTAACTGTAGAGGTTTAAGAGACCAGAAAAAGAGATTTGATATATTTCACTGGTTAAAATCATCACATTATGGAATAACATTCCTCCAAGAAACTCACTGTACAGCTAAACATGAAGGTAAATGGGAAAATGATTGGGGTGGTAAGATTATTTTTTCTAATGGGTCATCACAAAGTAGAGGGGTAGCAATTTTAATACCTGAGCCTTTCGGCTTAGATCTAACTGTTGTTAAGGAAACAAAAGATGAAGATGGCAGGATATTACTAATTGAATGTGTAATAGAAAACTTCAAATTTACTCTCGTAAATATATATGCACCAACAAATATATATGCAGGGCTTGTTCAATCACAATTAGATTTTTTGTTAATTTCAGAATCTCTATCATATCAGGTTAAAAATTGCCATATAAAACCTGGAAACAAATCAGATCATAGTCTGATAAAAATATCACTAGAAATTCCAAATAAGCAGAAACGTGGACCAGGTTACTGGAAGTTTAATAGTAGATTGCTGCATGACAGTGAATATATAAATATGGTAAAGAGAGAGCTAAAAACAATTACAAAAGATGTAACCATGGAAAATAAAAATGTTTTATGGGATTTTATTAAATGTCAAATACGTTCCATAATTATCAACAAAAAGTCTGACTAAAAGTCAGGGGGAATTATAATGAGATTCAGTGGGCAGAACAAGGTGAAAAAAATACTAAGTACTTTCTGAATATAGAAAAGTGGAATTATAATAAAAGGTATATAAAGAAATTAGTAACTGGATATGGGTTAGAAATAACTGAACCGTCAGAAATACCCAGTGAACAGAAAAAAATCAACAGTGATCTCCATAGCACCAGTAACTTAAATGTAAGATCTAATAATGGTGCTGATAATATTTTAAGTAACATACCAATTCCCAAACTTAATAATTTAGAAAAACAATTGTGTGATGAAAATCTTACAATTTCAAAAATTGCTATGGCTTTGAGAGAATTGCCTAATGACAAAACACCATGTAACGACGGCTTCAATGCCAATTCTTACAATTTTTTTTGGTCGGATATCAAGATCTTACTGCATGATAGATTTGCATATACATTCAAAAATGGATCCCTCTCTGATGATCAAAGAAGAGAAATAATAAATATTATACCAAAAGAGGGGAAAAACCTCAGATTTTTATCAAACTGGAGACCTGTGAGTCTGCTAAAGACAGATTACAAAATTTTGACTAAACCTTTTCTAACAGACTGCAAAAAGTTCTACCCAAATTAATTCATACTGATCAGGTTGGATACATTAAAGGAAGGTTTATCGGCCAGAATGTTAGAATCATAAAAGATATCATGACATATGTTGAGAACAAGGACTTGTCAGGTTATATGCTATTTGTGGATTTTGAAAAGGCTTTTGATAAAGTGGAGTGGTCATTCATACTAAAATGCCTAGAAAGTTATAGCTTTGGTAACATTTTTATGAAATGGATAAAAATATTATATACAAACATACAATCATGTGTTTCAAATAATGGATATCAGTCCCAGTATTTCAATCTCAGTAGAGGTATCAGACAAGGATGCCCAATGTCTGCCATGCTATTTATTTTAGTATTAGAAATCTTAGCCATTCTCTTAAGAGAGAATAAATCAATTCAAGGAATAGTTGTAAATAATGAAGAATATAAACTCTGCCAATTAGCAGATGATACAACATTAATTGTTGCTAACATAAAGTCGATTTTGGAGTCTGTATCTTGCTTAAACTTGTTTTATACACATTCAGGCCTTAAAATAAATCTTGAGAAATCAATAATTATACCAATGGGTAGGTGCAGCAAAAACCTCTTAAAACTCCCAAAAGAACTTCATAAACTAAAATTCAATGATGGTGCTTTTAAAACATTAGGGGTTTGGTTTGCAAATGATCAAGAGGAAATGACAAAGCTAAACTTTGAGAGTAAGCTAAAAGGTATAAAACAGATAATGAATATCTGGACATCTCGAAATCTTAGCCTAAAAGGTAAAGTTACAATTATAAAATCCTTGGTCTTACCTCAAATTTGCCATTTAATATCCATGTGTTACTGCCCTCAAACCATTTTAGATTGTGCAAATAGAATGCTGTTCAGTTTTTTGTGGAATAAAAAACCATCAAAAATAAAAAAAGAAACTGTAATAGAAAATTTTAAAAATGGTGGACTAAGAATGCCAGATATCTTTGCCTATCATGCAAATGCAAAAACTGGCTGGAAAAAGCGATTAAATGCAGATGAAGATGTCAAATGGTCAAAACTCATGTGATACATGCTGAATGTAGACAAACATTTACTAAATCATAAATTTTCAATTACATATTGTAATAAAGGCTTATCACAATTTCATAAACAGATACTTGAATGCTGGCATCATGTCAAAAGTATGCCTCCAGAAAGTATAGAACAGATATATCAAGAATATTTGTTTGACAAAATGTTTATTTGTTCAAACAAGAAGCCATTAGATTCACAACAATTCAAACTTTGCAAAGATAAATCAAAGATATAATGATCAAAAGCTTATTTAACGATACTGGAGGACAACTCACTCACATAGAACCTAATCAAAGATTAAATTGGAATATTAGCATCTATTCCCATAATTTGATCTATAATGCCATACCAAGAAATTGAAAAAAAAACTTAAAGGATGGTCACCTATAATGAATATGTATAACAAGGTGTATTTAAGAATAAAAGGGCCCCTAATAAATTTAAGTAAAATCAGCAATATAGATACATATTTTGAACTGCTTGAAAATATTATTAAGGAACCAACAGCCATAGCTATTTGGGTTGATCTATTTTCTTTCCTAGATAAGATACAATGGGAAAATATATTTCTAAATGTGAATCATATGATAAAAGAAACTTACATACAAACATTCCAGTACAAAATATTACATAGATTGACAAATTGTAACTATAATCTATTTAAATGGAAATTAAAAGATAGCCCATATTGTAACTATTGTAATATACATATTGATACTATTGAACATCATTTCTACTTGTTTGCTCTTTGCAAACATTCCTGGGAACAGCTTGGAAATTATTTGACTAGAACTTTCAAAATAGAAAATAGCCTTGACCTGACCATTTGTGAAGTGATATTTAGTATAGGGCTAAAAAAAACCAACAACCAACTCACATAATATTAAATATAGTAACATTATTTGAAAAGCGGTATATAAATAGCTGCAGAAGAAATGAAAAAAAATTGTCGTTTCTTGAATTTATTAATATGCTTCAAAATAAGATGAATATTTTAAATATTATCTACAGCAAGGCAGTAAAAGGAGTTGAAAAACAAATTTTTGAATTACTTAATACAATCAAGTGGGATATTTAGCAGGAGAAAGCTGGAAAGAAGGAAAATTCTATAACAAACCAAAGAAAAAATATTCTATACAAATGAAACATTTCACAGAACTACTGTATGATATGGAGATGACCTAATCTTGTCCTTTGTTAAATTGTGATATGTATATGTTGTATTTTGTATTGTATTTTTCTTCATGTGCATTGTACATTAATGTGTTTAATGTAATGTTTTAATTTGTACCTAATAAAAATAAACAAAAAAATAATCTGGCCTTATACAACTGGAACACCATAAATACATTCTGATCTTGAGAATTAAACAAGAGCATACGCTAGGACACTAGGAAGAGTTATTTTTGCATAAAATCACATTATAAAAATAGTTTTTTTTCACACCAGAAAGCACCATAATTATTATATATTAAAAAAAAATATGTATAGCTTTTTTATATACTGAATATATGGTCACTGCTGTAGAATAAATTTGATCAGTGTTCATATGTATATTACCATGTCCCCAAAATATATTCATAAATTAGACATATTGGCAATTCATGCAAAAGAGTGCAGTTTGCATATCACGGACACTTCTTGTCTCCTTCATTTTCATGCGTTATTGTATTTAAACTTAGATGTGCATCATTCTGGCACCAAAAGAAAATTTCAAATAGCTTTAGTAATCAGTGAAAAATGCTTCAAGGCTGGAGTTTTCTAGGGTTATTTTGTTTCATAACTGATGCTCCATAATCACATACCCTTTTCCTTAATTTGCAGGTTTCATTTACATATGCATAAAAATAATTTTTTAAACATTTTATACAGAATATATCTCGAACTGTTAAAATCAGAAAAGACACATGTTTATGTATGTCCTATCTATAAAATGTATGTATGCAAGTATGTGAAAATGTTTGCAAGTAATATTATCCTTATTTTTTATTAAGGGACAGTGTATACAGTTGCCTAATATTGTGCATTAGTTTTTAGAAAATTAACTTTTGTTTTCATTTTGTGATGAGGGACTGTATAAATTGTTCACCAATCTGGCAATTACAGTTTATGCCAGATTCCCAGACCATTTCTAATGTTAGGAGTCAACATTTACCTGTTTAGACTATTGTCAAGTAGAGGTTTGGTAGTAGTTTTTGTTGTCAGTTGTTGCCTTCTGTAAGTTGTTTTCTAATGGTTGTTTCGTGTGAGTTGTTTCTTCTTGTCCTGGGTTTCTACTTGACAATTGGTGTATTTCATAAATAAGCAGTTTGTTTTTAAGCTTTTAATTTAACAAAGTTGTTACACAAAAAGTTTACACATTCTGATTGTGTTGGTGTCTCAGTTCAACTTAGTCTCATCATTGCCTCATCATAACCTCCTTATGGTCTGACTAAAACTGGGCAAACTGGCCCTTTTTATCAAGTATCAGGTATCCAAGTGCTTAATCTCCGATCTCGTGGATTCTAAGGCACATCATCCAAATCATAATGCATAAATCATAAGTCGTAAGACACAATCAGGTCATAAACTGGGGAGTATCAGTGTTCAGTAGTAAGAAAAACATTGGGGGAAGAAGACTTCTGAAACAGGTAAGTTTTAAGTCACCTTTTGAAACTTGATAGTGTAGGAGCAGTTCAGATTTCCAGTGGCAAATCATTCCAAAGTTTTGGGGCATCATATGAGAAATACTTGTTGAAATGAACTTTGGATTTATGAACTGAAGCGCTGTAGAAGGGAACTTTCAGAAACATTTTTTCTGGATTACTACATCTTGTTTTAACAACAGATGTATATAAAGACAAATATGGAACAAAATATTTTGGCTTGCCAGTGGTAAAGTACTAATATATGAGTGTCAGAGTTTTGAAAATGATTCGTTGTTTAACAGGAAGCTAGTGGAGAGACTTTAAGGTGAGAAAATCTGGAAGCACCAGAGACAAAGCGTGCTAAACAATTCTGGATATTCTGAAGCCTTGTAATATTTTTGGAGGACAAATTGGGAAACAAAGAATTGCAATAATCCAGACGACTACTGACCAATGCATTTGCCACCATGACTGAAACATCATATGAGAGGAAGTGTTGAATATCATGCAAATCTCGAAGGTTTGCAAAATAGGATTTAATGACTGAATTAACATGATTGATGAAACTAAATTTAGAGTCAAACAATACACCAAGATTACAAACAACATCCATTGGGGAGAGGCAGTTTCCCAAAATGTTCACAGGGAATGACTCTTTGAGCCATTTATACTTATCCATAGAACAAAAGACTATAAACTCTGGTTTTTCTTTCAGGGTTTAATTTATGCTTATATTCAAACATCCAGGTATGGATGTCATTTAAACAGGGCTTCTGCTGATGAAGTTATTTTGTGCATTTTCCAAATTTATTTATTTAATTTTTTTTACAGACAGACAAATAAACAGACACAGACCACATACACATTCATAATAACTACAGGTAACTCTTTGGATATTATTATTATTATTTGAGCATATATTACCACTTGTATTGGCTCTATAGCTTTTGTAGAAAATTTAGGAAATCTAAATAAATTTCATTGAAGTTCTCTATGTTTCTTTCCTTTTGATGGACTAGGTATAAGACTTCTAACTTTGTTTTAATAAAGTGCAGATATCCTTTGAAAAAGATTGTACATTTGGCACTTTTCTATTTATTCAAGAACTACTTTCCCAATAAAATGAGGAGTTTATACACTTTATTTTTGGATTAGTTTGTAAATGTAGGCCAGGCAGAATTTCACATACAGTGAAACTGGTCTCAAAGTTGAGTGCTGTAACAATAGCCCATGACAAATCCTTCCAAAATTCCAAACTTTTAACACAGTAAAAAGTGATGCTCAATAGTATCAACTGAGGTGCAATGAAAGCAGGTGGGATTGTCCAAAATTTTCTATCTGAAAAGATTATCATTGCAGTTAATTATTCTGTGTATCACTTTTAATTGAAAACTTTGAAAATATGGCACATGCATGGTTTGGTATTGTAGTATGTAAGTGTTTTGCCAATCATGGGTTTCTAGAAAGGGATACAGGTTTATCCAAATGTTAAAAGACACTGGGGCTTTTGAAAATCTCTTTACAAGTTCTTGATATATTTCTTTTGTCTTTGTTTTATTTAGTAATTGCATTTTTTTTATATAATTTCCACAAAACAGGTGAGAAGCATTGATAATAGGAAATTGTCTTATTTATTGGATCATTGATGAGACAATACATTTAAGCCTCATGTGTTGCAAGAAGTTTAGGTTCCAGTTTAATTTAGAATTTTAAATGCCCAGATTTAAAATGGTGCCTTTATCAGGATTTAAAATATTGATTATCTCAGTATCATACACATCACTTTGATTTGTAAAGCCAAACATTTTTGGTGTTAATGATATATTTTCAGCTTTTATGTTATTATTATAAAAATATATTCATTCAAAATTTCATTGTCTCCTATGGGCTTAATGTTCTTAAGAACAGACCAACATTCTAATGTTTATAAAAATTGCTTTTGCATTTATTTATCAAGATGTCTGGTATTTTATGTGGTAGGATACATTTATTTAGTGAAAGCATGTGGTACATTAACATTTTCCATTTACTGTTACCCTCAGAAGACAACCTTTTAATCTTATTTTACTTGTTTTGTGGAATGAAAAAATATCTGGCATTTTCATCCCATCTTCATTAATATTGCCAATTATTGTATCTCTCCTTACTTTAGGAGTTTTGTCATTCCAAAGAAAATTAAATGTAAATTTGTTTATCTTTTTCAAGATTGAATCAGGAACAAACAAAACCGATAGTAAATATGACACTTATGATATGATAAAATATTTTAATATAGTTACTTTCCCTTTTAAAGACAGTTTTCTTTGTGACCATATGTTTATTAATATTTCCATTTTTCTGATTTTCTCATCAAAGTTCAAAAATATTTTTTAGCTTTCCTTGTTCGAAACCATATTCCCAAAGTTTTAAAAACACTTGTCTGATATCTTAGCTTTGTCAGATCTTGTGGAAGTATTATATTTTTGCCCACATTTTTACTAATTGGTATTATTTCTGTTTTGTCTAAATTGAGTCTAAGACCCGAAAAGTCTGAGAAAAACTTGAATAGTGCAATATTTGCTGACAGATTCCAAGTTGCTAATTGCGCAATTTTGAAAGCTGTATTACATAGTGTTATACCTTGGATGTCATTATTTTGTCTAATACAAATTGCAAGAATTTCTACCACTAAAATGAACAAGAGGGCTGATATGGGGCAATCTTGTCTCACTGATCATGAGATGTTGAGAGATTTAGAATAATAACCATTATTGCCAACGCAATTTATAACAAATTGTGGAATGCAAGCCCTGAGTCACAAACATTCCTCTATCTGGAACTAATGATCTTCACATAACTCAGTAAAATATCCAAACAAAGAAGTCACATGATCAAAAAATTTAGTAATTTAGTAATTCTTATACACAGTTTGATTATGTGATCAGAACCTTGCCTAATAAAAAGGCCTGTAAGTGGTCATGTGACTCTCTGCAAATCATGTGACTAGGAAGTAAGAAATGTTTATGGTCATGTGACCTATTATCTGATAATTTTGTGGTAACATTCATTTATAAAGAGAGCCATGTTACTTGGAGGGAATTGTAGGAAAGACTGTTTTTACACCTCAAAATATCATGTGACCACATATTTTGCCAAACTAATCTCTAATATGAGAAGATGTTTTTGTGTCTGAATTCTTGAGCTGTGACTAATATAAGTCAGAGCTTCTCATTCCTTACACTTGTGTAACCCTGTTATAACTTCCAAAGAAAGATCATTTACATTTTGTAGTTCTTGTATAATTAGCTACACAAGATATTAAATATAATTACTTGTAACTGAGAACAGTTTAACTACAGTGTACAATAACATACATTACTTAATTACAATCTATTGACTCTTGATTAACATCTGTATTTATGCTGAACTATTTACACAACACAAATTTTTCACAATTTGACTATGAACTTTAGATGTATTTGCTTAACTATTTAATTTCATTTACAAGTTAATTATTTGGATTACTGGGACTTATTGGCAGTGGTTTCAGTAAAATCATAATGTAGATTAAAAATCTCCCCATTATAGCATCTCTAAAATGATCATAATATTAAACAACACCGAGAGCTTGAGCTGTGTTGGAAGCACCGCATGCAAATAAACTTCCTGATAACAATAACACACATTGAGCAGAGCGGGGTAGGCTTATATATTGTAACACTGGGATCTTTATATAAACACTTTCAAATATGGTGATTTTGTGCTACGCATCATGATTTATACAAACTGTCTTTAACCAATAAAGTCTTTTCCTCCCTAATACTATCACATCCACCCCCATATTTATTTTCTCCTAATGTGCACTTATTGGGTGATTACTTTAGTCCAGTTTTGGACTGTCCCTCTGATTCCAGTGGATTAGGGGATCCTCATCATATTTGCGCTATATGAATGTTTCAGTTATTATTATTAGATTATTTCAAAAGTTTGTTTGACTTTAGAATCCAATTGTTGGTGCAGCTGGCAAAATGTTTCCACAACCCGTGCTGCTAAAAATTAAATTTTAATTTCTCTGAATGCATTTTGGATATCAGGGTTATGGGGGTTGTAGTAATCATTGCCAGAGTATATTTTGTTATGGTCTGGCCTCCAATCATATTATTCTATGAAAATTAATTTGCTTTTACGTGTTTCTGAGCTTCTTAATGTGTAACCTATATCTTAAAAGAGTATTTTGTTAGGGGATAGCACTAGTTTTTGAAATCGTCATCCTTGGTACATGTTCTATCCACCTGGCAGACACAGACCTTTGAA
Source organism: Sabellastarte sp. h YS-2021 (assembly GCA_964017235.1). Lineage (NCBI taxonomy): Eukaryota > Metazoa > Annelida > Polychaeta > Sabellida > Sabellidae > Sabellastarte > Sabellastarte sp. h YS-2021. Next base: position 74,676,291 of record OZ024929.1, on the reverse strand, counting down.
AACACATTGATTAAGTGGTGAAAATTGATTCTGGCATTGATGTACACTTTTCTACCACTAAATCTAAGTTAGTTTTCCAACATGAAAAAGTAGTCGTATTTTAGACATGAATTCCTGGTAATTTAGCATTGAAAATTGATCCCGATACATTTTGAACACTAAATCTAAGTTTGATTTCTGACAAGAAAAAGTAGTCACATTTTATAAAAATAATCAATGCTAAATCTTTGTTTAGATATGCAACATTAAACAGTGGTTATATTGTAGACTAGAAATCTTGGTGATGTAAACCCAAGTTTGATTTCTGACAGACAAAAATAGTCATATTTTGGAACAAATATATATTGAATGTGAGAAAATGTATGACATGAGAATGTTGTGTACTTTCCCCAAAAGTGACGAGATTTTCAAAAAACAAAAAAAACTTGATATAGCTAGATAATTTTGATTCACCCATCTTAGTTCTTACATTCTCTTTTTTGAGGTTGTGCATTTTAGCTCAATGAATACTTTCTGATGGTTAGTAAGTTAATTACCCTTTATCGACAATATATTTGGGTATGTTAAGTTAAAATTTTTGGTGCTTGCACACCTTGGTGTTATATAGCACCATTAAAACTAATAATTACATTAACTAAAATATATACAACATTAATAAATACAAGTAAAATCGATAACTACATAAAAACAATAAATAGAAACATAATACACTTTACTGGTCAAACGATCAAAACAAATGACTAGATAAGGGAAGCAAAAATAACATAGAAAATAAAAAAATATAAAATATATCATAATAAAATAGAATACAAATATGACAAAATAGACATGCAAAATAGATATGCAGATATCACAGACAAAACAAGAAAACTAGAAAAGTCACAACAAATTAACATAAATTGAGACAATACAAAATAAGTTAAGTTTCTAAAATTTATAAAATATACCGCATTCTTTTAAATAGTCACATATAATCTTAATGTTTCCATAAAGCAGGTCTTTTAAATTATTTATATGTCTATAATATTTCATTCTTGTGTCACATAGATCGATACAGTCTAATAATATATATTTGACTGTATCGGGGCAATGACATGTAATGCACCAGGGCATATCTTCACCTTTTAACAGATATGTGTGTGAAATAGGTGTGTCCTATACAGGCTCAAGTAATACCTATTTCCTCCCTACGAGATAAACCCGTCCAAACATAAAAATCTCCTACTGTAGGGTTTATTTGGAATAGTTTGTTATCAGGACACGCATTCCATTGGGCTTGCCACTTGTTTAAAAACACTATTTACATTCACTTTCAAGTCTGTATGGGGGATTTTCAAGTCTAAAACATTAAAATTCAAGGCCTGTTTGGCAAGCTCATCTGCTTTTTCATTGCCCTTTATGCCTACGTGACTTGGAACCCAAGCTAAAACAACTTTCTTATTCACTGACAAATAATCATTAAAAAGTTTTAAAATATCTTAAATAAAAGGATGATCACAGGTGTTGCTATCAAGAGATTGAAGACTAGACAAAGAATTGGTGAATATGATAAAACAATCCCCATCACAATTTTTTACAAGATTAAAAGCGGTTTTAAGAGCCTGTAATTCAGCTGTGAATATACTAGCACTGCCAGGAAGTCTGACCTGGGCACTGAAGTTCTTAGATGTAGCAGCTGCAGCAACCCTATTTTCTGCTTTCGATCCATCAGTATATATAGCCCTATGGTCAGGATAACAACTTTTCAACTGAGCAAATAGACTTTGAAAAAGACAATCATCACAAAGATGTTTCTTTTGATGGGTGAGATATAAGTCTATGTGAGGTTTCTGTATAGTCCAGGGTGGGTCATCTGGCAATGACACAGTCTGAATTAGATCCAGCTGAGGACAGACAACGAACAAATCTTCCTCTACACGATGCCCAAAAGATCTGATTGCAGATGGTTTTTTATCATAAAGATCATATAACTGAGGGTAAAAAACAACATCATAAGCTGGATTGTCACGATTACTTCTCAATTCAAAGCATACTGAATACATAATTTATCAAACCTTAAATACAAGGGTGGTTCATTTGCCTCTGCATACAGGCTTTGCATTGGAAAAGTCCTGAAGGCTACCAGGCATATTCTTAAGCCCTGGTTTTGAATGGGTTCCAATTTCTTAAGATATGACTTACGAGAAGAACTAAAAACAGCGCAACCATATTCCAATCTAGAGCGAACAAATGAACGATAAAGTCTCAGCAAAACACTACTATATGCTCCCCAATCCATTTTTGAAACTACTTTCAGCAAATTCATGGCTTTCTCACATTTCTGATGAACATAATTAATGTGAGCTTTAAAATTAAGTTTATTATCAAAAATAACACCAAGGAACTTAGTTTGTGAAACAACAGGGATTTGTGAATTGTATATTGTTAATGTTGGGTCTGGATGAAGTTTTCTTTTATTATAGAAATGCATACAAACAGTTTTGGTTTTAGAAAATTTAAAACCATTTTCATCAGCCCATTTTTCTACCTTATTGAGACATAACTGAAGTTGCCTTTCTATAGAAGCCATATTTTGAGAGGAACAACTGATTGAGAAATCATCAACAAAAAGAGACTTTTCAAAACTAGATTGAATTACGTTGGAAATACTATTGATCTTTAAAATAAACAAAGTAACAGAGAGGATGCTACCTTGAGGGACACCAATTTCTTGCTCATGTATAGTAGAATAGACAGACCCTAAACAAACTCTAAAACTCTGTTAGATAAAAAATTTTGAATCTTGCTGGATGTAGATCTCTAAGAACACCATGTTTCCATCCTGTATCGTATGCTTTTTCTAAATAACAAAATACAGACTACATGGTAGCCTCTTAAAAAGAATCTCTAATAAAAGATTCAAGTCTAATTAATTGGTCTGTTGTAGTTTGACCTTTTCTAAAACAACTTTGATATTTTGTTAAACTATTATTTTTCTCAAGGAACCAAACTAATCTAGCATTAATCATTCTTTCCATGGTTTTACATAAACAGCTCGTAATATATATGGGACGATAACTGGACGGGTTTTTTTAGTCTTTGCCTGGTTTAGGAATAGGTATCACAGTGGCCTCTTTCCAGCATTCAGGGATTTTACCTGAAGTCCATATATCATTAAATATATCAAGTAATACCATAAGTGAGTCTCTTGGTAGATGTTTAAGCAGTTGGTAATGCATTTCATCTGGACCAGTGGCTCTAGGTGTTCTTTTTGGCTTTCTCTTGATATTTTTGAAACTTTGTAGAGTAATTGTTGCTGCTGGAATTTTTGCTAATTTCTTGAGCCAACCTATTTGCTATATCCACTCTTTCTGTTATTTTTGTCCCATCATTATTTTCCAGATGGTGTATTGTGGTGTTACTTTGTTTGCCACTTATTTTCCTAATCATTTCCTGTACCTTCTTTGCTGGTGTCTTTACATTTAGTTTGGATACATATTCATGTCATGATTTCCTTTTATTTTCTTTAATTATTTTACAAGCATTGGCTTGACAGTTTTTAATATTCATTAATGTTATCTGATGTAGGATTTGTACAGCATTTATCCATTGCATTTTGACTAGCTTTAATAGCTTTTTTGCATTCACTGTTGAACCATGATTTTTAGCTACCAGTGGACTGTCCAGTTGACTTTGGAACACATTTTGTTGCTATGTCATTTAATTTATTTTAAAATGCAGGAAACTTTTCTGTTGAGTCAGTAAAACTATGCCTATTAATATCGAGAGAACACTGTAGTTTGAATTTTGGCCAATCAGCCTTTTTAAGTTTCCAATGAGGAACATTGTCCTTAGGCATACTCTTAACTATATCAATTAAAATAGGAAAATGGTCACTACCACACTGATCAGAATGGACCTGCCATGTAAAATCCAGAAAGACAGATGCAGAACATAAAGACAAATCTATTGAGGTGAATGAACCAGATGCAGGATGAAAGTAAGTAGGTGACTTATCATTAAGGAAACAAATATTAAAGGATTCAAGAAGATGTTCCACCTTATTGCCTGAACTATTAGATGAGGAACAACCCCATAAATCAATATGTGCATTAAAATCTCCAATAAATAGAAAAGGTGCAGGTAACTAATTGACTAGATTATCAAGCTCACTTTGTGCAACATTAAAACGTGGTGGAATACATACATTACATACAGCTAGAAAGTTTTATGTTGAGATACTTTTACAGCAACTGCCTGCAGTTCTGTATCTAACTCAAGTACCTCTTGGGGTATACCTTTCTTAACAAAAAGAGAGCAGCCACCAGTGGCTCTCCCAACTACTTCAGACACACAAGTTTTAAAATAATGATCAAAGCCTCTAATATTTACATTATCTGAATCTTTAAAATGAGTTTCCTGCAATGCTAAAATGTAGGGATTAAAATTAGAAATTAAATTTTCAATTTCTTTAAAGTTTGGCTTAAAGCTACAACAGTTCCACTGTAGTATACTTTTACTTTTGTTTGGTTCTTTTATTTACATTTTTATTGCCACTCTGCCCTTGGGAATTTTGATTGGGGATTCTTCGACACTCATTTCACTGTCACTATCACTCAAAACATGATATTTATTGTATTGTTTAACACTGTCATTAGATCCCTCATGTTGTTTGGTTAAATATAGTTTGCTTTGGCTTATATTCAATTTAATGGGGTCATTTTGAGATGCACTTGTCTCACTCGATGCACTGGTTTTATTCACTTTACTTGTCTGTTTCTCAACTGCACACTTTTTGGGTTGTTTGGCACCATCTGGACATGTCATTTCTGTTTGTGTTTCTACATTTGCAGTTTTCACCACAGGTTTGGTTGCTGCAGCTGTTTGGGCATAGGTTGTCTTCACTGAATTAAATATGTCCATTTGCCTCTTGGCTTCTGTGTAGGAAATTCCTCTTTCAGCCCTTAGTCTCTGTATTTCTTTCTCTTCTTTCCGTTTTGGACATGCCCTGTCATTCGATGTATGATTTCCTTGGCAGTTAACAAATTTTGCCTCATTTTTGCATTCCTGGGAGTCAGTGTGATCCTCTTGCCCACATTTATTGTAAACTTCATTTTTTCCTGCAGTTGAATTTAGTATGGCCAATTTTCTGACTTTTATAACATCTGACTGGATTAGGAATAAACTGTGACACAGCCACCCTGTAGTAACCCACCCTGATATATTTTGGTAAGGTCTGGCTTTGAAATGCCAATATAAAAGTTCCTGTTTGCTTCCTAGAACCATCTCTGAATACAGTTATCCTGTCCAGCCTGATGACACCCTCATCCTTTAGGCCTTCAAGTATTTCTTCATCAGTGCAGATTTTTATGTCTGGGCATCTAATAACTCCTTTCTTTGTGTTTAAACTGTAGTGAGGAGATACACTGATTGGGATCACATTGTCTATGGTCAAGCTCAATTTTCGTCATTTTCAATAGATTGCTGCATTCAGTTTCCTTGTCTACTTCAATCAAGATGTCTCCATTCCTTAATTTCTTTATGTTAAAGGGATCTGACCCAAGTACAGCAACAATGGCCTTGTTAACAGCAAATGGTGAGAGTTTTGACAAAGGTCTCTCATTGTCTGTTCCTTTTACTAGCAAGAATTGCGGCCATGTACAAATCTGTGCAGAATCCGCGTTCATAGTCATAATTTTAGGCGAAGTTCTAATCCTTTTTCTATCAGTCATATTGGAACTTTGTGAAGCCATAATGTTGAAGTGGTTATTCATTGCCAATGCTCTCCACCCACCCTTCGAGCCAAACTAGGGGATATCATAATAGTGTGGAGCTGAGCCCTGCACACTGATATCAGAGATACATTAGCAATATACTCAAAGACCACAAAAGTGAACCTTGATGGATCTGTTAAGCAGCTGCCTTCTAGATGCTCCAAACAAAAGCACAAACCAAGCACCTGCAGAATACAACAATCACGTACAACAGTACAAACCATTAGAAACAACAAGCCATCATTAATTTGGAGCACTAGGGCTTGGCACTAACAGCCGATTGATAAAGCCAGGCCATCTTAACTTTCCGACTAAGTGAAATTGAGGCCAAAGCTGTGTATTGCCTCCTCAATGGCACAACACAGAATTGGCTCAACAGCCAGGACCCTCTCTTCCACTGACACGGATCACAACCTATGGCAAACAGGCTGCCCCAATTAGTCGCCTCTTACGACACAGGGGAATATATTTGGGTATGAAATTATCATAAATTTTTTTATATATTTTTGGTTTATTAGCCGCTTTAGTTTCAAAGGATAACAATCAAATTGGATATCAGTTTTTAAATTATAATTCTACACTGAATATAACCTTGTAATAACCCAGTGAGCACTGCATATGTTTAAAAACGTTTATAAACATTGACAATGTTTATCGATGAACTATCAACATTTTACAGCTGTAAAATGACCAAACTGGCTGAATTTGGGCAAACTGTGAAAGGTTGAAGGATCTGTAAATGTTTACCTTTCATCTATCAATGTTTAAAAATGTTTACTGAACTATTATCAAATGTTTAAAAACATAAAGAAATGTTTTTAAAATCTTACAATAAGAAAATTGATTTCATATTTAAAATATATATCTTCTTTACACATAGTTTAGCTAAAAAATTAGTGAAAATTGACAGATTTCTTAAAAAAAATTATAATTCAGAAATAGTTATATTAAACATCTCAGCATCTCTGAGCTTAAAAGAATAAACACCTATCTTTAATATTATTAGCTCATAGATACTGTCATGTAATTGCTTTTGTTTTTCTTGCTTTCCTAAATTGGAAGAAGAAATCTGTCTTATGGATAGTTACAATTATATAATGTAAGATTATATGCAAAGAATAATGAACATTCATTGAGCTATTTAAATGTACATGTATGTAAAATGACGTTGATTTACAGCAACAAACATTAATCAACCTATACAGATAATTATTGCTTTTAAAGCGCCACTGCACATGTTCTTTCATTACACCCAATTATAATATGCATCAGAAAACATACTACTCTTTAAACAAGACCCTTAAAACCATGGAAGAAACAAATGAAGTACGATAACAATAACAGTGTGTTAATTAATTCGCCTGCAAGCATCTCTGAGCATAAAAGAATAGAGACATTCCTTTAATATTGGACCATAGATACTGCCATGTAATTGCACTTGTGTTTCTTGTTTTACTTAATTGAAAGAAAAAGATTGTAATGTCTTATGGACTGTCAAAATCATATAAAATTATGCAAGCAATACTAAACATTCATTGAGCAATTTAAATGTGCATGTACATAAAATGATGTAGATTTACAGCAATAAGCATTGATCAACCTTATGATCACAATTGTTTTCACAACCAGTATACAGCTAGGAATTTTAAAAATGTGATTGATTGTGACAATTCAAGATGCACAACTCTATTATTCAAAATGTGTAAAATTTTAACTGCATGAGTACAGTCATACAAATTTTAATTTATCAACATACAAAAAGGTTTATATTATAAACCTCAATAAACATTGTATTTTAACCAGTAACATTTAGAATAATTATGGCATATGTTTGCGAAAGAAATGTTGATAAACATATTGAATCTAAATGTTTATGCCTGTTTTCATTTTTAAACCAAATATCAACCTTTGAATAGGTATGTTCATAAACATTTATAAACATATGAAATGTTGACTTAGAAAATTATTAACTTACAATTTTTTAAATAACTTTTCATGAATTTATGATTTGAAGGTTGGGCCCACTACTTTCACTTTGAGATTAATACTGTCAAAATGTTTGTTTAAATAGAATTAATTTTTCAGATACTGCCATTAATTGCCTTAAAGAAAATATAAAATTGAAATGTAAAGCAACATTTGGTTGTTTAAATTCATTTATTAATATATATGACTGTTTAAATACATTTATTAATGTTGATGTACATTTACTGACATTGATGGACCTTGTCATATATTAACAAATGTCAATAAAAATGTCTGGTGTTGATGTGTTGATTTACATATTTTAAGATACACTCCTATTAAATGTAAAACACAAAACCAAAATCATTAGGTTTTCTAACCAGAGTGGTTAATTTGAAACCTTCCAAATAAATATACGAATATGTATGTACATCAACATTGAAATGTTTATTTACATTAATTATCACTGATTTTAACTTATCCCACATTTTAATGGTTGAAGTATTACCATTAGTAGCTTCTTGCATACACCAAACTGATGTTTAGAAACATTAGAAAAATTTCCAATATTCATTTAAATTCATATTTGTTTCATGTTTATAAACATTTATAAATGTTTATGTGTCATCAAAGATGGCGGTGAGCAATAATAGGGGATTTTAAGGAACTTATAAAATAATTATTCAACATATAACACCCAATAATAGGAATTGAATGAGTGCTCAATTTTTAAGCCACTATCTTTTTTAAGCCACTTGACATAAAAATGATATTCTCATGCTTTGAGAGCCCTTCTTTATGATGTTATTTGTACTTTATAAATGAAAATTGTTGGTTTTCTTAACATTTATAAGTTTAGCATTAATAATCCAATCTTAAGGTTTAAAAACATTGATAAACATATTAATTCTTTTTGTTGATCTGGTTTTCACTCTTCAACCAAATGTTAATCTGTCAGAATAAAATGTTTATAAGTATGTACTATTTAACATACTTACTCAAGTTTAAGTATTGGGTACTTTAAGAAAACATTAATAAACATTTTTAAACTTATGCTGCATTGATGATATTTGTATAAAGAAACAATAATAAACATTGAAATTCTTTTAATCATCAACGTTTATATACATTGCAAATATTAACATTGATATACATTTACAAATGCATTTATTAATATATATGACTGTTTAAATACATTTATTAATGTCAAATGTTTATAAATATTTTAAATCTAAACGTTTATGTTGTTTTCATTTTTAAACCTAATATCAACCTTTCAATGTGTATGTCTATAAACATTTATAAACATATGAAATGCTCACTGGGAACTATCCTTCCTAATATATAATATTTATATTTTTTGTCTATCTACAGTAAAAAAGTAACATTTTGGAGGATCACCAGATAATCAAATAAGTAATGAATACATACATATTTATAAAACCTATGTGCTACAGCCATTTCTATGTACAGGCAATTACTTGACACATATATTTAGATAGAATAAGAAAATCACTGTCAAAAGCAGCATGAATATAAGCTATTTAGTTGTAACATTTTTTTCACTCTGAGAACACAATAGGTTAGTGGTGTCATGGGGTTCACATATTTATCTTATCAGTACTCCTTGTTGTACTCACTCCTAGGTCTGTGGCTGAAAATAATTACTGATAGGACCACAGGATAGGAAGTGTTTAATCTTTCTCAATAGCGTGGTGTGGGATTGTCTAGCTAGCTCCATTATTTTGTGGTAATAGTTGAAAACTAATTAAGCTGGAGCAGCAATGTGTTGAAGTTATACACATTTAGCTTGGTTGTGTTTTTTCAAGCTACATTTAAAATGTGAATATTTTCAGAGACAGCAGAAAACAATTGTAATTTTACTCAAGAGTCTCTTTCTAATAGCAATGTCTATTTTAAATATAATATTTAACAAGTTTGACTGGATAGAAACAGAGAATTTTACTTCACAAATATTTAATGTGTTTAAAACATTACCAAAAATTTATCAGGTTATTAACATTGGATTGTCTTATTATAATGGATGTCTAGGTGGTAAATACAAAAGATCAAACTATATAACCATATACTGAGTGATGAAGTTGGATTTCATGCTCAAGCAATATTATGAACAGATATTATGCTGAGATATTATTTTGAGAATTCAGCTAGCCATATAAGAACCAATAATATGAGAAATAAAAAAATATATAATTGCCATGATTCCATAAAAAATAAATCTGTATTGGAATAACATTAAGTTAAAACATTGGATCTAACTAAGTATAATTTGCAGTCCAACTAAAAAACAACATATTTTCCCGTTTCATTATTATCTTGAGTATGTCCTGTTCATCAAGGTCATTACAATAATTATATTTTGAAACTAGAAGTCTATTAAATAATCCTTTTTCTTCTGAATATAATGGTCAGAAAAACACGAAGTGGTTTTCAGATTCAATTCCCTCATCACATAGTTTACAAATTCTATCTTCATATTTGATGTTTTTCCTTTATCCAATTTCTATTTGTCGTGGGAGAGTACCAAAATGAAATTTAGTGACAAGTGATCTTTCCTGCCTGTTTTGTATTTTGTAAATGTAAGGTTCCAATTAATATGTATCTTTAAATGTACAATATGCTCTGAGTTTAGGGCTATTTTGAACATTTGATTTCCAACCATCTGTTCCTTCTGATGAATGTATATGTCATGGTAGAAACTCCAATCTGGTAGAATTTGAAACAGTATTTGTGTCTTTTGAAGTGAAGCGTTTTGAAAACTTCTGTGGAATGTTGTCTATTTTTCACTAGCTCTTTGAAACCTACTCAAAACAAATTTACAAAGAATTGTGAGTTATTAAGCCTGCAGTAGCATGCTATTTACTAAATTGACATTTAAACTTATATATTACTACAATATAATTATACTCTCACCCAGTAAACATTAGAAACATTTCAAAATGGTTTATACGTTTACAAACCTTTTGAAAACCCATTTAAACCCTATCTTATGGTTTTGTAAACGTTTCCAAATAAATGTTTATGATGTAATGTTTAAAAATTGTTTTATAAACATTCTCTATAGAAAAGTGTTTTACTGAAAATGTTTATTAAACATTTATAAAACAACTCAAGAACCTAGATGACTGGAAACATTTTTTAAACATTAACAGAATACTTGAAGAAATGAAATTTTTAAACAATCACCATGAAATGTTTGATAAACAGTACACATAAAATGTTTAAACAACATTGTTGGTCAAATGTTTTAAAAACACTCTATCAAAAACGTTTTTAAAACCCATATTTTCATAATGCTTATTAAACCTTCACCTTCAAACATGTCCAAACAAATTGGCGGTGAGCAATAATAGGGGATTTTAAGAGGACCTTGTCAAACAATTCCCCACATGCAATCCCTATAAGTCAGAATTGAATGGGGACACAATTTCTAAGCTAATTTCTAACTATTGTACCATTTTAGACATAAAAATAATATTTTTATTAATGAACAACCTTAAAGAGATTTAAAAAAGGTTTTTCTAACATTTATCATTAAATGTTTAATAAACATCTTCTATAAATGGTTTTTGTACCCATCATTTTTTAACCTTCACAAAATGTTTCCTTTCAAACGTTTACAAAACCCCCAAAAATGTTTACAGGGTAAGTTCCCCATAGGTGACTGAATTTGTTTATTATGGCACTCAGAGCCCTATTTAGTTTATCCATTGGGTTTGTCTTTCTTACCGGTCTTTGTCTAAGGTCTGGTCTTCTGTCCATCACTAAGGTCCTATTAGAACTTTCTTATAAGTCTATTTTCCCTTCCGTTGGTTCAGTCGTTTCTTTCTTTGGAGAAGAATAGATATAATTTGTTTGAAGTTGTCTTCTAAGGAATTTGGGTCAAGATTTTGTTTGTCAGATGTATGTGTTACTTGGCCATTTCATTCTTAATTTTCCTTGTAATCTGTTTCTTCTTCTGCATTTCTTTCTGCTTGCTTAAGCTTGGTCTTTATTAAACTCAAGTATGGTTTTGTCCAAGAGAACTTAAGGATGGATCTCTTCTTGTGTAATAGTGGGGAACTTGTTTGATTCTTATCCGACATCCATTATTCATATATAAGCAGCAAAAAGTTCTTCAAGAGAGGAGTATCTTGAAGAGGAGTATCTTGATTCTGTGTTTGGCTTAGTTTCAATTGTATATATTTAGAAGTAGCAAACATCAAATGCAGTCTTCTGCCAAAGCAGCCAAGTGTCCCCTTATTGTAATCCCACTCAAATTCTGCTTTTTATTGTAACCCTCATAATCATATAGCACAAACATTCAGCAATATGATCTAGATCTTTCCCCAACTCTCTTCTTGGTCTGATCATTTCCTACCCACACACAAAAGCTGATAAAGATACTTTTTTTAGTTTTTGAGTAATCACAAGCACAGTCAGACAAACAGATAGATAGATATACAAATGAAAAATACCCTTAGTGGAGGTAAAAATAAAGTATTTTATGAACCAGGTGAATATGACGTTTGCCACAATATTCGATAGACCAATCGACACAGGATTCTTAAGTTATGGGGTTTGAAAATTATTCAAACCCATGTTGAAAACTGATCCTGTCAATCTGTTCGTTATTTTAATAGTAAATGTGATGTAGAAAAAGTGTGATTAGTGTGATTGTTGTCTTAAAAAGGATAGGTTAATGTGGTAGATTTGTAATTGAAACACTAGGTATTGTAAGTTAGTCCATTAGGGATCTTCATGTTGACTCCCCTAGGTTTTTAACTGGGGGGTCAGTATCTTGCAAGGGGGGTTGAAATATTCTAATCTCCACAAGATTATGACTCCGCCTTAATCCCCCACTTTCAACTTAATTGAGTGTCATTTAATCACATGTTGGTGGGACTGTGTACTCATATGTTATTTAATGTTACATTAATATTTTAATAATGGATAATATGATCAATATTGATATTAAATATGTTATAAACTAATATAAAACAATTAATGTAATATTTCGTTTGGTGAATGGACTTCTTGTAAATTTACTTTGAATTACCTTTGGTTCATTATTATTAATTTTAAATTGAATGAATTAGTTAATCACTTTAATAGCTGTGGAATGTATCAATAAACAGTTAAGAAAATCACTTTTAAAGTGTAAATTGTCTGTTGTCTGTATGTCATATCTACGTTCGTTTATTTGTGCTTCTTTATTAATGTATCAAATGTTTAATGTGATACTTATTGTGGTGCTTGTTGTTTGTCTTTTTTCTGTAAATAAGATTATATGTGTAACTTTGAACTAATTAAACTTGAACGAGCTAAATCAATCAATCAATCAATCAATCAATCAATCAGGTATCCAAGTGCTTAATCTCTGATCTATCAGATTCTAAGGCACACCATTCAAATTGTAATGCATAAATCATAAGTCGTGAGACATGATATGGTCGTCACCAGGGGACTGTCAGTGTTCGGTAGAAGGAAAACCTAGGGAGGAAAAAACTTCTGAAACGGATAAGTTTTAAGTCGCCTTTTGAAATTTGATAGTGTAGGAGCAGTTCGAATTTCCAGTGGCAAATCATTCCAAAGTTTTGGAGCATCACATGAGAAACCCTTGTTAAAATGAACTTTGGATTTATGAATTGAAGAGCTTTAGAAAGGAACTTTGAGAAACATATTTTTTGGATTACTATGTCTTGTTTTAACAGCAGATGTATATAAAGACAAATATGGAGCAAAGTATTTTAGCTTGCTAGTGGTAAGGTATTTATATATGAGTACCACAGTATTGAAAATGATTCATTGTTTAACAGGAAGCCAATGGAGAGACTTTATGGTAAGAAACAAAAAAATGCTAAACAATTCTGGATATTCTGAAGCCTTGTAATATTCTTGGAGGACAAACTGTGAAACAAAGAATTGCAATAATCCAAATGACTGCTGACCAATGCATTTGCTACCATAACTGAGGCATCATATGAGAGAAAACGTAGGAAATCTCTTTTTTATTTACACCAAAATATATTTACATGAAAAAAAAGCAAAACATCAACAAAAAAAATTACATGATTGGTGAAACTGAATTTAGAGTCAAACAATACACTTAGATTACGAAAAACATCCATAGGGAGAGACAGTTTCCCAAAATGTTCACAGGGAAGGAATCTTTGAGCCATTTATACTTATCCATAGAACCAAATACTATAAACTCTATTTTTCAGGATTTAATTTAAGCTTATTTTCAAACATCCAGGTATGGATGTCATTCAAAGAAAGAGGCCTTGAGCTGATAAAGTGATTTTGCACAATTTCTAGGTGATAGATGGATAAACAACTGGGGATCATCCACATAAAAATGGTATTTAACATCCATAAATTTTGCAATTACCTGACTAAGGGGGGAGGTGTATAGGGAGAACAACAAGGGACCAAGAACAGAGCCCTGAGGTACCCCAAAATTAAGTTTGAAACATTTGAAAATCACTGAGCCACTTTTGACAGATTGAGAATGATCCAGAAGATATGTTGTGAACCACCTAAGGACTGTACCAGTAAAGCCAAACCTTGTCGACAGGCAGCTGAGAAGTGTATCATGGCCAATGGTGTCAAAGGAGGATGATAGGTCGAAGAGGACCAGGGCCATAGACATACCCTTGGATAACGACAAGTGTATCTCATTCTGGATACACAACAGGGCAGTTTCCGTTAAGTGTCAAGATTTATAGGCTGAGTGGAATATGTTTCCAAGATCATTTGAGTCAATGTAAGACCTGATTTGAGAAGCAACTGTACTCTCCACCAACTTTGATAGGAAACTAAGCCCGGAAACCGGCCGATAGTTCTTGAGTTTCTCCTTGGACAGAGAGGTCTTCTCGATAAGAGGTGTAACTATGGCATTTTTGAGAGTTTTGGAGAAACACCTTTTTGAAGAGATAAATTGACCAGGTTAGTTAATGATGGGAGGGGAACATCTATACATCTTTTAACCAGGAAAAATGTGGCCAAGGGTCTAAAGAGCATGTTTTTTTCTGGGGATTCCATAACAAACTTTCAGAATTCCCTTTCAGAGACCAGCTGGAAAGAACTGCAAGAGGGTGGCTGCTTTTCTAATGGGACACATTTTGATCTGCAATTTCTGAAAGTGTTCCTGATTTTGTTAATTTTGTCAATAAAAAATGTACCAAAGCGATTAGCCATTGATAAAGAAATGACTACCTCACTTATTAGTTCTAAGTGCAATTGAGCATATTCCATGTTAACAGACATTAAGCACATCCCACCCCCACCCCACTTTGGTAATCCACCTCCATTTAAGTAAATCAGTTGAATAGTTGCAGAAACAATAGAGGGGAGTCAGTTTCTGAATGGGGGGTCAGTATCTTGCAGCAATATTCTAACCCCCTAATCCTATTGTTTGGGATAATGAATGTTGTTCGAAAAATAATGATTCCCCCTAAAGACCAAAGGAGAGGAGTCAAAACAAAAATCAAGGGGAGTCATTATCTTGCGTTTCATTGGTCTTTCATAAATTGTGGCATTGTGTGATGAGTATCTGTCTCATCACTGAAGTTAAGCAGCAATGGGCTACATTAGTACTTGGATGGGTGACCATGTGAGTTCTAGGCCAGGTATGGGATGTGTTTGACTTGGTATTTCTTTTTGTCACCAGACTTTAATCAATTCTAGTGCACTTCTCATATCTCTGGTGGCTTTGCAGCTCACGCATGTAGACCAAAAGACTTTTCAGCCTTTTTTGTAAAACTGAGTAAAAGCACAAAATAAAATAACAGTTCACTCTAAAAACACATAAATCCAGCTGTGCATAAGTGACATAGACTCAATAATTATTAATTTTCCCTTATTGCCCTGTTACACAGGTATGGCTAGGTGGGTAGCTTTATTTGAATGCACTGACTCTGCCTAATTTTAGTTAGGGTTTAATGTTTAGTGGAGTATGGAGCCATACCGTGAGAACATAATATCACAAAACTTCCCTCACTTCCCAGAAGGGAATTACCTTTGCCAAGGAGGTGTTTTGTAGAAACTTAGTGAAAAGGTGTGTCCTAACTCTAAATAAAACATGCTAATAATTTCAAAATTTCTTAGGACACTAGGAATTTTTTAAAATTGTGGAAATAGGAATCTCCATGCTGAAAGGTTAAACTGGTTACTTAAATATATGACTACTAGGGCAAATATGGGGACCGAAACCACAGATTAACAAACACCCAGGTTAAAAGAACAGTTGAAATATACTTAATGTCATGTGCTGGTCAGTTAATCTTCTTTGTCAATATTTTTGGTCATAAAGAGGGTAAGAAATGCACATCAAATAAGAACAGTTTGTTTGTATCATTAACGAGAAATAAGTTTTACAGTTCAAATTTCAATCTGTTAAAATCACTTTACATCTCAAACAGATGTTTTAAATTAGCCTTTATAACCCAAATAGGGAAGCCTGCCAGACAATCGATTCATAAAAGTGGCCTTGCAGAAGAGATGTTGTGAACTTTATTTCCAATTTAACACTCCTAAAGCATCTTTCTAGTATTAAACTATAAAATTCTAGACATAGTTTTAACCAATACGTTAAACAATCTATCCAAAGCGCCAATTCATCTTGTAGTTTGCATCAAAAGTAGATTTGGAAGATGTTGACACAAATATTATTTCTTTTTACTTCAGTTAAGAGCATTTGCTTTTTTGCTCTTCCAGAAAAGGATTTTGAAATTGTCAGTTGAAATTTGTACACAGTCAGTAGATTCACTCCCACAGATTACCAGATCTCTACAAAGTTGAACATAGGATCGAGGCAGTTGGTGACTAATATGAGCTGCTTCCTTTCACCTGAAACATAACATCATCAATCAAACAGTGAATTATGTCTGTGTCTATAAACAGATGTAAAACGAAGTGTAGCAAAACTTAACATTCTTCAACAATTAGAAAATTCTGAGGAAAAGGTATAATTCTCAGAATGAGAATACTAGTGAATGTGGGGTCTAAAGTGCTCAGCCAAGTGCCATTCATTAGAAAAGGCCACTTTTCATAACAGAGATATAAATAACTGAAATTGAACTAATAATTAATGAATCATAAAATTGAACTAAAGTTTCTGAAATCATAATTTCCTATCCTAGTACTAAAGGTATTGCTCTGAGGTCCAGATTTTAGGTTACTTTGAAGAAATATATTTTTCATCTCGTGTTATTAACCTACTCACTCTTTTATTAGCAGTCATCCTACCATATGTGTAGATTTCATGCTTTTTTTTAAAGATACCTTGGAAATTAACTTCGCAGTAAATCTAATCTAATCTTGCAGGCACAATATCTTCCCCACACTTGGAAAATCGGTGTGCTAAGTTAACAGAAACACTTACTGGATAGTCGAGGGTGGTCAAGGTCAGTAATCCAGAGTTATGGGTGTGGCAAAAGGAAACGGCACTAAGTGGGGAAACTAGAATTAAAATGATGAGTTTTCAGATCTTTACTGAAGGATGTGAGAGGTGGGCTATTTCTTATTTGGGAAAGGAAAGAGTTCCAGAGATCTGCTGCATAATGACTGAAGGAATTTGAAAAATGTTAAGTTTAGGGCTGCTGCGTCTGGTATTTCTAGAAGAGGTTTTGGGGGTGCATTAGTCCACTTAGATAGGCTGGTTGACCATGTTTTAGAAGTTTGTATGTGATTAGGCCTATATTTTAAATGTACCCTGTACTTCACCAGAAGCTAATGAAGTTTTTTTCAGTTGCGGTGATATGGGAAAACTTAGAGGAGTGGCAGCTAGTGAGTTTTGGATGTGCTGCAATCTTCTTAACCCAAAATCAGTGGGTGAAACTAACAGGGAATTACAATAGTCCAATCTGCTGCTCATCAAAGCATTTGCCAGAAGTACTGATGTTTTAAGATCCCAGATGGGACAAATTCTGTAAAGGTTTTTTTTGCATGGACTCCAGTGGATTTTAGGACTTGTGACACAAAATCAGGGAGAGATAAGTGTGAATCAAACACCGCTCCAAGTTTCATGACAAGTTGAGCTGGTGAGAACATTTTTGAAGTTTGCAAACATTTGGAGGGAAACATTTTGGGAAAATTAAAAAAAAAATGATTGGTATGAAATTCATTTAATCCAAGAGATTTTCAAAACGTTTTATTAATACCATTTATTAAATATTTAATGGCAAATGTTAGAAAATTGTTACAAATGAACATTACAAAGTCTCAAAAATATTACTTTGACATTGCTTAGCGATATTATCCTTTATTGGAGTCAGAGGTCAAACATGTTTTTAGGTTGCTCACCAATGAAAATAGTATTTTTATGTCTAAAATTGTAAGATAGTGGCTTAAAAATTTTTACTTTTAGGCATTGCATGTAGGGTAATCTTTGAAAAGGTCTTCTTAAATCCCTTAATAAGCATTATGAAGCATTCTGTATGTGATAGAATGTTGTCAAAACATTTGATAGAAACATTTATCAACCCAAAACATAGGGTTTAGAACATTAAAACCATTTTAAAACATTTGGATGTTTACTGGGTTAAAAAGAATCTTGAACTGGCAATTGATAAGAAACAAGCAAGGTACATATAATACAAGGATTATTTACAAATGTATTTCTTCTTTTGTAATGTTATGCTCTTGATGGCACTTGGAACATTTAATGCCTTTCTGAACGTGTTTGTAATGGATGATGAAATACATAATTTTTAAAGATTTTCTGAGAGGAATATGCAATTCTCTTAGTGAAGACTCCAATCGGAGTTTCCCCTTAATCAAAGGTGTGATTACAAGTTTTAAAAGAGTTTGCACCTTTGGAAACTCTGATCAGTATCCCCTCCAGTGAAATTGCCAATTCTTCTGAATCAGAGTGTCCACTGTGACATACATACTGTTTTGGGCAGTAGCTATTATAGTATTAAGTTGTTCTTCCCAGTTTTCCTTTTTGTTTTTGGGCATGAGCCTTTGAAACACCAGCTTGAATACCATTTGAATCATTTTAAGTTAGATGAGAACCTGTGACCTGCGACTGACCAATGAAGTGGTCATTGCATGAATCGTAATGGCTATCACCATTCCCATTATCGACTGTTGGATAGAATTGATTGTTTAATGGCTGTGGTTTGGACATTGCTGTATTTCTTGATTTTGAGGGCCGTTTTAAAACATTTGGCCATCTAAAACATGACCTTTGCTGTTGCAGAACATGAAGTGTGTTACAAAATGGCTTGATTTAAAACAAACTGTGGTTCAAACTACTTCAAAATGGCCAGGCCTTTTTTATAACATGTTGTGTGTTTAAAATGGTTAGGTGTAAGTCCTGACCGTTTTGAAATTGCCAATATTATAAAATCGTGCTAATCACTTGAATTACAGATGGAATTGGTACTTTTAATATGGATTTACTGCACATTACCCATGTCTTTATTTATAGAAACAACATTGATATTCTTCCCCATCTACAGTTATGACGTCCTTTTCAATACCACACACAGGCAACAGATGGTGTAGATTTGTTGAAATTATACTTGGTAACAAATTAATTTTTCACTAAAAAGGGAAAGACTTGTTCGATAATGGGTACATTTGACTGTGCTACACTGAAATTGAAATTGATGAACTCATGAACAGTGAACCAAAGTAATTATGTGTTAAGTGTACAGACTTGCATAGAAACCACAGCTCTGTTATATACCCCAAAATATCAATATATTGCCTGTTTTCTTAGTTGTATGTAATACCCAATTGAAGACGAATCATATACTTCCTGTTGAGTAAAAACAGCCACATTTGAAGTTATTTCAGTTGAAAATGTTTGCAATTAAGTTACCTTTATTGAAATAATAATTGCTCATACGAATTTTAATTGTTATATATTCCTTGTATTTAGGACAAAGCAAAACGTTTTATAGCACATAATTTCCATTCAAGCTTTTAAGAACTCTTCGAAATTTATCAGATAAAGAAAAATTAGTTTTATACTAGAAAGGTCCTGAGTGTGGTTCAGTTTACTACATTATTCAAACTTAGAATGTAAGGGAAGAGAAGATTTTTTCTTTAAATACCCACTTCCCTGGTTTCTCAATATTTTCTCAAATGTTGTTTTTCCTCAGGCTTGTCTTTGTTCCTTTGGTCTTTTGAATTTTACAAGTGACATACAAGTACGTGTATACTCTGGGAATATTGTACATTGCATGTGAGATATATAATTATTAAAATCTTTTCTACTTGTTCCATTAACATACGACAAAGACATATGTATATGTTTGCTGGCATTTGTTTGTGCGTTTGTTTGCAATGTAACAGAAAAGTTGTGGACTGAATTCGATACAATATTCATGAAATTTCGACAATGACACAAAAAAATCCTGATAAACGTCTGCATTGAGGAGTTTATAAAGGATTTTTATCATTGCACCCATAGGCCATATCAAAAGAGTTGGGTCTGTGGAGGTTTGGAGCTTTTCTAGTTCCATTTATATTGGTTTGGATTTTTATATGTAAATTTTCTGTGATTCGAATAAACCACTTAGACCATGGAGTTTATGGAGTTTGCTCAAATACAGTACACTACATATTTTATATATATGAAATTATAGTTGATCTTTGAAGTGTAATGTAACCAGAGGTTAATCATGCTCAATATCTGTACTTTTAAACACCAGAATATAAATACCCAGCCTTACATTGACTTATATGTCAATCTCAATATACAATAATAATGAACAGAGTGGGAAATAGAAAATATATGAAACTATATGTAGGTATAAGCATAACATCTTTCTGTATTATATTACTGAAATGTGTAGATGCATAATAAATGTGTTACGTATACAGTTTGTGTCTCCTCTCTTGCCATAAATCAAATACATAATTTACAGATCAATTCAAGTTAGCATTAGACATTATTTCAATAAATTTATGAATAAGAGATGGCGATTCTAATCTGTTAAGTACATTTGAATATTTCAGTGTAACGCAGTCTAATTCTACTACAGCCACCCATTCCTTCAAATAAAGTGCAAATATGTCATTTTACTTTTTACAACAGGTCTTAACAAGCACTTAATTTAACTTATCATTACCAAAACGGCATTATCATCTAGCATCGGCAAAGTTATAACCAACAGATGATTCAAAATTCTCTAGACTCTCTTGTTTAAATGATATTCCTGATTTCGCTTTTGAAAGTCATGTACAACATGGAAGCTTTAGTCAAGACAGTTAAAGGCATGTTAAAATATTTATCTTGGAATTGTTAGAGATTCCTGTATACTAGCAAAGATGTTTTGAATTCAGGGCAATTTATAAAGTTCTGATACATTAAAACTTCCAAATGAAGAATTGAAAAAAAAATTACAATAGGAAAGGCAGCTATTGACTAAGGAATTTTTAACCATGTTCATCACCCATTGTCTGCAAAATAACTCAGGAAAAACATCACACCAAGATGGACGTATTTGATTTCACAGGATGTGTTCGTAGGAAAATATCATGTCATGGCTTGGAAAAAGGCAATGGTCAAATCAGGAATGAATTTAATAAATTTGCAGGTTGCCTTTACGATCAGCATCAAGGCTACATTTCACATGGTCTAGAACAGACCCACCAGTTTTTGTTTTCATTTAAAAGGTATTCATACACTGTTGTATGTATATCTATGAATCAATTGAGCCTTATAATTTTAAAATATAAAATATATATATTGTATAAAATTACAATTTACAATAATTGACAATAAATTCGATTATTGATAATATCAGTTCTTTGTTTTAGTGTATTCAAAATCTACAAAGCAGATTTGGACAAAACTGTTGCCTATCCATTAGACCATTCAACCGCCCTTTTAACCTTTGCTTTGGAAACATATCTGGACATGTTGATCCCTCCTCAAATGTGGCACAAATTCTGTAAATATGGTAGTTGAGATCCTTTCTCTATGCCACAACCATTGCTTCGAAATGGACAAAAGTATTATAAGTGTTTTAAGTCAGAGGATGTGTAACTAACCAAAAGTATGCAATAATTGAGACATTTCAATTAAAATTTATGATCTGGAGGAAATATCTAACAACAATGTAATGACTACTGACAGTGTAACGACTTCTCAAAGAATGCTTCCATTTACTCCCCTGAATTTCTTAGTAAAGGTGTTGTTGCACTGTTGTTAAGTATTAACTAGAGCGATTGTTTTTGCATGGCAAAAATAGGTAGGAAACAGATAGGTAACAGTTTGGATTGTTTTTGCATGGTAAAAACAAAGTGTCCCAAAAAGGAGAAATAATGGCAGCTTAATCATGTAAAAAAAGTTCTGGTTATAGCTCAACAAAGCCAGAATATAGGAAAAGTGGTTCTTGGGTAGGGTAGTTATCTTGGATACAGTGTGTTTCAAAAATTTTGATGAAATTACTCTATCTTGCATGGTTAAAGAGACAGAGGCAATTTCGTGTTTTGCACTTTTTGTCACAAATTTGAAAATTGACAATGACCCCATTTTTGGAAGGGTAAATGTTTTGGAAATTGGGTCAGCTACTCAGAGTTACCCTGTAGGCAAAGATTTCATTGAAATCACTCTATCCAGCACGGTTTTCGAGGTACAAGCATTTTTGTGTTTTTCATTTTTGAAAAAAATTTGAAAATTCAAAATGGCCACCATTTGTGGCAAGTGAAATATTCGTTGAAACTTGGAAAGGCTAGTCTTCACAGATACTCTGTGGATAAAAAATTTTGCCGAAATCCCACTAGTAAATTTTTATTTTATGAAGAAAATGGTTTCAAAGTGTACTCATATATAACTTAGTATTGTTCTATATGTGTACCTTATAAGCCCATATTTCCAATTTTGTGTTTTGCATTTTTTGTCAAAATTTCGAAAATTGAATATGACCCCTATTTTGGGTAGGAGAAAATTTTTTGGAAAATTGGAGAGTAGTTAGTTTAGATAACCTGTCGGTCGAAAATTTCGACGAAATCGCTCTATCTAACACAGTTAAGGAGATACAAGCAGTTAAAAAAAAAATGTTAATGCTTAATTAATCATCAATATCTCAGTCATTTCTTAACCTATCCCTGCCAAAATTTAATGTCGCCCAGATCTTTATATGAGGAAAGTATTTGCTAAATTTTAGGTGGATAGATAAAATGCTTCGTGAGTTATCATCCGGACAAGGACGCCTTTCCATTAAACACATTTTTAGTCATGTGACCACTCTGATTGGTGAAAATGTCATCACAGCATTTTCAGAAAAAAATATGGTATTTGAGATCCTTTCTACTGCATACACCTGCCAAATACGAAAAGAATCTGCATTATGGCTGCGAAGCTATTCCGAAAATGCAGATCCGGCGGATACAGCGGAGTTGCTTCTCCCATATACAAACAAGCGTCCCTCGCAGAACGCTCAATTAGTTTGCTATTTTGCGAATGGAGAAATTTTTTTGGAAATATAGTAAAGCCCCCCCCCCCGATTGTTTTTATTGATTTTGTAATAATACATAAGCTCTAAGCCCTGTATTTTATTCTCCCCCATATTGGAAATCAACTCTGTGTAGACAATTAATTCTAGATAGTGCTCTGTAAATCCTTGCCATCAGCACTGTTATAACCAGCTCAATCAATAGGGTTTCATTGACTACAGTATCCTAATCATTACTAAATACAACTGGAACATATAAGGTCATGAAATGTAGTTGATTAATAACACAGTGGAATTATTTGGTACCAGTGCATAATATGGATCATTGTTATTCTAAAAATATTTCTGTAGCACTTAATCTTCATCAAAAGACAGACTCTAAGGCGATTCAGGCAGAAAGACCAAAATCTTCAATAAAATCCAGATACATTAAAAACAGGCAAGAACCAATATGAATAAAAATTACAAAGAATTTTCCAAACAGATAGGTCTTTATGGGAGAAGCTAGGATTTTTGGTTTGGTAGTCTCTGACTTTTCAGAAATTCTGGTTAGATACATTTGTTAGTAGATGGGGTATTGTATATATCTCATTAATGATTCTAAAATGGTAAGCCTGGATATATTGGCCTATATACAAAAGTTATGCCCCTGGTTTTCAGTTTATTTTTTCTAAAGGAGGAGATCTTAGCTTAGTGAATATCATCAGGCCATTCATTACTATCTCCAATTCAAAAAAAAAACATCTGATCTTGAAAAAAATACTTTGTATTTAAGGTATCAGATTCAAACGCCATGATTTTAACCGCTGTTCAACTATAATTTGATAGCTTTGTTTACAGACATTATATCAACTATGTAGACTGTACTGTACTAACAGCATTGGGGTTCTCCAGTACCTGTCACAAATAAATATTCA
Organism: Sabellastarte sp. h YS-2021; assembly: GCA_964017235.1. Classification (NCBI taxonomy): domain Eukaryota; kingdom Metazoa; phylum Annelida; class Polychaeta; order Sabellida; family Sabellidae; genus Sabellastarte; species Sabellastarte sp. h YS-2021. Next base: position 74,652,234 of record OZ024929.1, on the reverse strand, counting down.
ACCTATTGATTTTAATTAATTTCAACTGTGAAATCAGAAATCCATACTGACTTTTTCAATGATAGGATGAAGTGAAAAGCTTAACTTACTCACCACTCAGCAGAGAATCCAGAAATAAATCGGAGAGGGGTTAAACAAATACATCTTGTTTATCATTCCCTCAAGCCAGTGGTCAAGATTAAAAGTTAAGCTTAAAGCAAGATTGGTCACTCAAATTTGTCTAATTTTTAATATAGCCCAAAATAAGTATTTAAATTATATGAATGGTCAATATTTAATTTGATAACATATATCTTTTTTTATTTCCACAGTAAAACATTAATGGTTTAAAAATAATATTTATTGATAACATAATCAACTTTAATGGGTTACATTATATAAAACGTATCACAGACTATTTCATTACCAAAACTATATTAAGATTATAGTGAAAAATGAACACAAAGTAATTTCAATCCAATTCTCTCTGTATGCAATTTGTATGTAATTATAAAGTGAGACAGTAATGGGAAACCATGTGAATTCACCCAGTATAAAATTATTTCCCTTTCAGTCACAACAAATACACATTAATTTAGGATAAAATGGATTAAAACAGAAATCACAGATGTTGAAACACTAAGAATATATAAAGTTATGAATTACAACTTAAAAGAAGACAACAACCCCATGACTAAAAAAGTGCTACTAAAACGTAATCAATACATTATGGAGAGATATGCCAGAAATACAATTAATATGCTTTCCTGCAAAAGTTAAAAAGGACTTAGTTGGTTGAACACAATGACCTCCAATGCAATACCACAAATACTGTGCCAAAATTCACCTGTGTTTACTTTATGGTTCAGCAAGTCAAAATTTGATTGGTTAACATGTGATCACGGCCTCTAAACATTATTAAGCTTCACCGATGTTTACATAAACATCAGAAATTCAATAGAGCTTCCAATTCATACCAACAAGACAAATGTCACATGTTACTGGCTCTAAGAAGGCAAAGACATATGCAAGATGTACAAGTATTTGTGGTTACTACTGACCCCAGTCTTGTTAAAAAGTTGGGTACTCAAACTACACTTCACTACTGCCGTTTAAAATAATAAAACATTGTAAATAAAAAAAAAATGAAAAATAAGTTACCTTATATGTCTGAATGCTTTTAGAACTGCAAAACAAATATCTCGAAACAAGGAGAATTACCACAGTAAAACTTCCAGAAGAGAAAGGTATCTGCCTTTCAAAACCTGAAGAAAACCCAACCCACAAACATGCAACATGTACTTGAAGAGGAGGTTTGTTCGTACATTTTGACCTGCCAAATATGGTTTGTATAAAATGCTTTTGTAAATGAAAGCATGCTTTCATAAAAATCAGACTTTATTCACCAGTATGATGAGAATGACTTTCATTTAAGGGAGCATAAGTTATTTTTAAGATCGCGGCAGCTTATTTTTAGGATGGGCCCAAAATCAGTACCCAGTGGGTTTTTGACACAATGAATATACCAACAAAATTTGTTAATGATTTATGACAACTATTTTCAAGAAAACAACATTGACACACATCCTGATTTGCAAAATAAGGTTATTTATATTTACTTATGAACCCTTCAAAGCAATAGGCAAAACGTAAAACTTTGGTAAACCCATGCAAAATGGTGTTCTTGTGTAAGTGGTAAAGAAAATTCCCTGTACATTATTTTGCAGTAGAACAATGTGTAATCCAATCCAGCGGATACAATTGGAAGATACTAGCACACTTTTGTCACTAGTATTAAATATAATTAAAAATTGCCTACTAATATCTATCGTTGACTAGATTTTATCATCCTGCCATAAATATTTATTATCACTTAAAAGTTTCGCTAATTTCTCATTATATGGACGGTAAAAGTTTTTGAGCAATTCCTCTGTTTCAGCCAGCATTTTTTGCGGTGTTCCTCTTCTCTTGTTCAATTGTCCTCTCTGTTTTAATTCTTTCATTTTGGACTCTCCTTTTACATTCAACTGAGCCATATCCAGAAAAGGATAAACATTTGATTTTAATATATCTATGCTGTTGGAACGGTACTCCTCAAACTTAATTGTCAGTATTTGTTCTTTAGGGAACACTTCATACCATTTGGATATAAATATGGAGTATATCCCTTGTCGGAGTCTCCCTGCACAGTTGAACTTGTCAGCTGGAGTTTCACCCAAAGAAAACATACCATCTGGAAGAGAAGTTATATTGGGCAGGTGGTAAGCATAGGCACATGCTTCCTCACTGTATTTCTGTACACATTCATTCCACCATGTTATGCCACCAACCACTATTTTATGGAATACTTTAGGTGTTCTGTTTTTCCCATAGACAAAGAAATTAAAGTCTGAGAACAGTCTTGTTATAGGATTACGTAGTAATATCACAAATTTTGCATTGGGTTGCACATGATGGATTCTATGTGGGACCAAGACATGAGGGTAATGAAATCCTTTATTTCTTGGATCATTTTCCCATTGATAAGAGTTACTAACATATGTTGTGGAAGCATCCACAGTCACCAGAGGACAGGGCCGTCCTTGTCTTTTATATTCTTGAATTTCTTGGTAAATGGCATCAAGATTTAGTTGTATATCAACGTCCCACGCTTGGCTCTTGAAAATGCCTTGGCAAATATTGCTATCATTGCCAAAGTAGCAGCTTTCAATAACAGCAGCAAGAGTTTCATAGTTTCTTGTCATATACTCTAATGAGCGCTTTTGGACAGATATGGGCCTGAAAAACATTAATTTACAGTGGCGTTTTTACTTTTGTAATACATAAAACCAACACTAAACTTGACGTTAATTACTGTTACTTAGTAAAAAAAAAAAAAAAACGCCATCTTTTCTAAACCCATAGGATAATAAATCATTTTTATGAAAATCTATTTTTGAATAGGAATAAACTTGCATGACAAAATAATTTTGTATGTTAGATCAATTGTTATTTTAACACTTGCATGATACAATGATTTTGTATATTATATCACTTGTTATTTTAACACCCCATACGTGTTACATAATGCTCAGGAATGCAAAGGTAGAAAATTAGTAGCTTGTAGATCATCAAGAAAGCTTCCATATCCACAACCAACTTTGAGAAAGTTTGCTTTCACACCGTTAAGGCATAAGTTTGTTTTGGTCTACATTGGGGAGCTGCAAAGCAAAATGATCTGTAGAAGTGTGAGACTTTGAGAGCTTGTGCTTAAAGTAGTTGAACTTTGAGATATATGGATTAACAACCACATGAATAAACCCATCAGCACCTTGTTGTGATTCTTTTGGGGCCTCTTCTTGTGCATTATGGATTTATATTTACAACAGTAGAAATGGCTTGCACAACCTTCACTTATACATCCCTTGTCAACTGTGTAGTTTTAATGAAAATGAAGTTGGACATAGTATTGTCATGTTTGTGCATCATTTGTGAATGGAAATTACATTAAGGAAAACCTAAATATTTATTATAAAAGTTAAATTGAATTGCTGTGGTATAAGGTTCAGAAACTTTTCATGGTCTATACTAATATTAAAATCTTGTCAGAACGATTTTTATAGAAGAAAATAACTAAGTTTATACACAAAATATTCAGGTTTTGTTTGTTTGAAAATAAATAATTAAGCAATGAACATTGCTGTGTACAGAAGAGGTCCTCAGTGGCCTAGTGGTTAGCAAGTTTGGCATCTAATCATAAGCTGTCATATCTGTGGGTTTGAGTCCCACAAGTGTCAATGCTGAGGACCTGTCCGAATATGACCCTGGCTGTTGAATGGGATGTAAAATCCCAACTTTGACTCTGCTATGTACAGAAGTGTCTTGCTAAAATATTATTAAGATGTAAACTAGAGGAAACAATATTGAGGTTGTCTATTCAGTTTTAAGAACAATACTTCACTTAAATAACCAGCTTAACTCATTACATAGTCAAGTTCTATTTCCCCTAAACAACCTGCACATGTGTGTGTTAAATATTTTGTTTGCCTTACCTGTTTTCATCCCAAAACCGGGGTTCTTTGAACACAGGTGCTATGACATGTTGGTGTTGGATGAAATGGCCATAAAAGTCTGTGGTCCCACACTTTGTAAAACCAATAAAATAGAATGGAGGAAGACAGTGAAGAGCATTGGAATGGATTGACGGCAATCCACTGAAACTGGGCTGGTCACTGAAAAAAAGAAAATGACTAACAAACATATATATGCTATATGAACCACAGGTATCCAATTAAATCGATGATTTCATAAGGCTTCAGGTCACTCAAGATACATTGCACAAGTATTGACAGTGAGAGAGAATGGCATTTAAAGTATCTCTCAATATATATATATATATATATATATATATATATATATATATATATATATATCTTTTACAACATAACTGAATTTCAATCTTTTAAAACCTACAATTGGTAACAATATTAATTCCTGGCAGCCCAGCTTTTAACTTCATTAGCTCAAGAGTTAAAGAATATTTTAGTATGAGGTCAAAACACTTTGTCAGATGAACTTGTTGTCAATAAAGTTGTTTTTACAAATGACAAAAGATACAAATGACAAGATACAAACCTTTAATTATAACTTACCCTATTAGGTACTGCCGTTTCAATGTCGTCTTTTGTTTTGGTTGTACTTTAGTAGTCACTTTCTTTCCCCTATAAATTTGAAACAAGAAAAAAACCAATATAACAATCTATTTAATAGTATTATTTAAATAACTATGTTAATCATTACAATTACAGTGATAGTAGCGACTTGTAACAGTAACTAGAGAGTCTTGTTATCAATTGATAACATATACTTGCGCCACATGATTTAAAAACTTAAGGCTTTTATTTTTTGAAACGTAGAACACTGCAGTGTTTTGACTAGTACAAAAAAGGAAATAGATTGCATCCACTGCCCAATTGTCCACAACTCTGGGAGTTGCGTTGTTCTCATTTTCCAACTTCATAGTGATCAAATAAAATGAAATAATGTATACACCAGAAATAGGCAATTACTGCCATTCAAGGCAGGAGTGTTGTGATTCTTGGTACAATTATGCTAATGGGTATTCCAAAAGTAACCAAAACAAACAGAAATCATTTGAATTGCTGCATAGGTCAAGGAAATGTTCAAGCATTCTAAAGAAGAAATAAAGAAAATTAATGCATTTGCCAGTCATAAATGAATGATTAAGTAGAGGGGAGGATAAAAACTCTCAATGTTATACATTAGTGAAAACCAAAAACCCAGAGTGAAAATAATATACACTCACCACTGTTCTTACAGAGCAGGATTGAGTATATTTACAGGGAATCCATCATACTAACTGATACTTTGTCAAATGATTTTTAAAAAGGAAAATAGAGGCACTGTTTGGTTTAGTACACCTCACATACAAAAAAAGTGTTTGCATTGATTTTTGGATAAATGTCAACTTCAAAATCAAATCATATATTACCAAATAAGAAACCAACTAATTAATCTCTTGTGGGCATCTACAGGATGACTACGCAAAATGCACTCCACAAATCATATTTTAGCTTGCAAAATTTATTTTTCTATTGGTGATTCTGATTAGGTAATGTTTGAATTTATGATGTGCTCCCACGTTATGAAGATTAGAGGTGTATATGTAATAGCTTGAAATTTTGATTGTTTATGATCCTGACTTATTAAGGTTTACATTTATGATGTGCTGCCTGTCTGTGCAGATTTAAAGTGTGTGCAATAGGTTTCTCCTAAATAATGCCCACTAGATCTTTCAGTGTTTTTTTTTTCAATGTAAAATAATGCATATGATCTCAAAAGCTAACATAAAATCTCTCTTTCATATAAATATTTTGTCAACTAGAATATTGTATAACTCAATACAATTGAAATACGATGACATTATTTATTTAGCTCTTCATTGATAAAATCAACTGCTCTTAAAGCCCAGCTTTAGTATTTTGTGAATTTATGCACAGAGAATATATCTCAAAATCTCTTCATTCTCTCTTCGACAAGATGTACCTTTCTTTCCAGTTAAACTATGTCTAATTTGCATTAAAGGGGATAAACTAGAAAAGTGAAAGCCAGGCATTATTTTAACAGGAGAACCATATTGTAATGAAATTGGAGTTGTTGACAGAAGTAATATGGCCATAGTCAGACATTGGCATTGAATAATGTCATATCTTATGCTGCTGAAACTGATATTATTGGAAAATATGACAAATAACTACAGGAGATAATGTCTACGTCAGTGAAAAGCTACATTACACATTTTTTTATATTTACAGCTGGTGTTGTTGGCCATGGGAGATAAGTTTATTAAGACAACATTATGGTTTCTTGGGTTGCCATTATAATATGTATAAGGCTTTGATTGTCTAGATTACAGTATCCAGCTGTTACACCAGCTTATAGATTACATTATTTTACTAATCCAAAATCAAAATAATGGTGTCGAAACAATAATGAGTATGTCTCTCTATAAGCTGTAGAAGATTTAGTCTTTCTGAATGCCATGTGACTATAAAATAAGTTTTATTTTCCGACACTGTAAGTAGCACAAGAGTTTTATATAGTTATCTCTTGCCTAATGTTTTTGCCTAGTGTCTTTCCTAGTGTTCTTGGGGAATGTGTGTCAACCCCTACAACAGTGGCGGCTGCTTCATTTTGATATATAAATATTTGGTATTAATCTAAAGCCTCTGTTCTCCAAGTGATGCATTCAAAGTTACTTGGTTGATTTATAAAGTAGGTTCTGAATGGAATGACCATTAAATGTAAGATTATTTGAATAATTCATTCAAAAAGTTTTTAAAATACTGACTACTCTATAACCACATGTCAAATGCTACCAAAATAATCAAATTGTGTAATTTTGAAATTTCCATAATTTTTAAATCATGAAGTTGTATCATGGATTATGTATGACCCCTTTCATATCTAAAAAATTAGAACTACCATCTGCTTTACTGTACTTCCATTCTAGTACATTGGGAATAGGGATATGGTCTTACATGTGGCAAAAGTAAGGCTCCCACTGCACACATTATGATACTAAAGGGTTTTAGAGCTCTAAGACAAGCTACTTTTGCACTGAAGACAACGGTGAAAAAAATGTTAAAATCAGTAGAGATATGAGGATGTTCTGATCATTTAAAATGTTGGCCATGTGTAATATGTTGACCATATACCTACTAAACCAATAAAAATTTGAGAAATAAAACTTATTTTGAATGTCCTTGTATCGTCATTGCTGGGAATTGATACTGTATAGGAGTTCCAACTATGGAAATTGGACAAAAACAAATAAACCTCCATTGAGATGAAAACTTTTTTTTCAAAATGAAAATTTTCAACAACAGAACTCAAAAGTGCAGATTATCTGCCAAGGCATGTATAGTTTGTATCAGAATCTTATCTCTCTTTTCTAAAGGAAAACAGCTCAACAATAACTATAAATGGGAAAATTCGGATCTTTGATATATATATTTTTGTATCCAAGTGGTGACCAGGATCACTCTCACATTTAATAGGATCTACGATGGACCAAAACCCATGTTCTTCCCTTTTCATTAAAATCCAACCAGTAGCATTAATCCTGTAAACAAATAAACAAGGTAATGAATATAGTTGTATTTTTCAGTATCCTCTTTTTTGGATGAAAAAGTATACAGTAAGGAGCAATGACAGACCTTAATGCTCTGTACTGAACACAATGATAAGACAAAAATTAAAATTGGTCTGGAAACAAGAACAAAAAGGGTTTCATCTACTCGCATGAGTTGCAAAAGCCATCAGAGACATTACTAGTGCACTGAAATGGTCACCCAACCAAGTATTAACATAGCCCATTGGTGCTTAACTTCAGTGATGGGACAGGTATTCATCCTGCTACACCACAATTCATGTAAGATTAGATATTTAAAATAGAATGAACTTTCAATATATTTTCATCTCATTTATTTTGTACATTTTGTAAAATATATTAGTTCTATGAAATCTGTGCATGTCATTTTAGAATGTTATTGCAGAAGGCTATCCTTATGTATCAGAGTGCACAAAAAACTAAGTAAATGTAAGATCCTGTAATACAAGGTTAGGATTTAATATGATTACAACTTCCCTACATGATTTAATCTAATTTACCCCTGTTATTGTTCTGCGAAATATTGACTAACCAGAGGTCAATATTTTTTTATTTGGGGTTTTACGGTGCTTTCAACACTGTACAGGTCATATCACGATGGGTAGTTGGAAGGGCAGAGGAAACCAGTACATACAGTTCGTCAGGGTTCTGTACTGTAAACAGCTGACCAACGGCAAGCAACTACCAGATTTCCCAACTGAGGCCATACCTGGAACTGAACCCCGGCCCCAGAGGTGGGAGGCAAGAGTGTTACCACTCTGCCACCGTGGCCCCCCAGAGGTCAATAAAGCTTAAATCCGATCCACTTGTGAACTTGTTAAGACAGTGAACAATGCAACAAAAAAGGCATGGATTCATAGATACTAGAGGGGGCAGCAACGAAACTCCTTAGTACATCCAAATAACTAAACATTAACCGATTAACACAGGCCATGTTGATAGGAACCCATTCTTTTCATGTTGATTAACTTCTGTCTTAACAAGTGATAAGCTGATTGCATTAAAATCTTGTTTACCCTATCAATCAGTTTTGGGCAGAACAATAGCTTCTACTATAATAAATTACATATTTTGCCTACCTGTAACGTTGAACATAGTCTTCCCCACATGTGGTTAAAATTGTAAATGGGGAGTGAATACATAATTTACATTTTGGTAAATTAACTCATGTGCTGTATATTAATTACATAAACAAAGAAAAATGTCATGAAAGATTTATCAACTTCTCTATGCAATGGTTAAATTTCAGATCTAGGACAATTTAATTCAAAAGTCTTATCTGGTTCACTGTAGTTGGTAAAATACTCTAAATCGGGAGTGAATATGGTAGGCAGAAACTTTGATATTTCCATGCGTTGCTGGAGGAATGGGAATATTACAGAAGAAATAAGACAACTTAGGTAGGAAGGTTGATTGCTTAGAACAGGTGTTGTGGAGGGGGGGGGGGGGCAGGTATATATATATATATATATATATATATATATATATATATATACTGTTTGTAACCACAACTACAGGTGGTATTTCTAGTGGTAAAAGACAGAAGGAAACAAGGCCAAAAGGGGTTTCTGTCTACTAGTGTGAGCCAAAAAGCCATCACAGACACGAGTAGTGCACAAAAGCGGTTACCCATCCCAGTACCAACATAGCCCACTGCCGCTTAATTTCAGTGAAGAGACAGATCTTCATCACACTACGTCAAAAATTAATGAAAGACCGGAGACAAAAAAAAGTGATTTCTAGAAGCGATACCCTCGCTAGAGCTTGCGCTTAAAAATGAGGTGGAATACAGTTCACCCGATGAAACCCAGCTTTGAACCTCTAGCTACAGTTTTGCTAGAGAAGTAAATTTTGAACATTTCAAAACTTTGTGAGTTTTCATGGCAGAGGTTACACAATGAAGGAAAATATCACACACACACACACACCTCCCCGTAGCAGATGGTAACTATTGTCACGGACCTGTATCTTTTTAGAGTTACATGTCTGGGTGTTCTGTAACTCAAAAAAACTCTTCATATTTTTTTTAATTCAACTGCTGAAATTGATTAGATTTTAGTTTTTTTGCATGTTTGCCATTATACAAAATAATATTAAACCATTTATTCTTTAGGACATATCACTTGGTCAGTTTTTAGAAACACAGTATTGATTTAGGCTCACTGAAATACGGGCTGGCAACTTTTTTTTCAGTTGCAGGTCTGGAAAACTATCTGGTAAACTTAGTACACTGAGGCTATATATGTGGTACTTACTTGACATCATGGGTATGTGTACGAGATCCATCTTTAATCACGAAACAATGGCTCTGTAAGCCTTCAATGAACTGTGGTGGTGTTTTGTCCAGAGCTTCTAATGCAAACGTATCCAGGTATTGGTTAACTACAGGATGATCTTTCCAACTAACTGGTGTTAATCTGTTTACAGGGGGACTCAAACCCGAGTCCTTAGTGATGTTCAGGTGGCTATTCACTTCACTTCCAACCGAGTTTAATACATGTAGAACTGAGCTACTGTTCATAATAAGCCCATTTGAAATGTTGTACTCCACTCTCTTGATTGATGTGTTTGTTTCACCAGCTCCAAAGTTTGGAACTGAATGCAAGGGCGTGAAAATATCCCGATGACTCACTGTTAGTCTTAAACCAAAGTACAAATTCACGATAGCAATAAAGGCAATAAATGGGGCCAAGTTTTGTTTAGCTCTTTCCACATGTACCATGGTTAGGAGATCCAAAAAATGTTCTGCAAATAAAATTGTAGTCCTTTTCAGAACATACAGTACCTGGCGTCTGGATTCACTCGAAGACAACAATATCTTTATTAGCCAATAAATTGCTCTATTTTTGCATGAATTTCTGTTGACTTCATAAATATGAGATATAGCCTCACAATCATCATTTCAATTCATATTTCGTCATATTTTATAATATTATTTCAATATATATCTAGCCACCAAAGCATTTATTTGTCATTATTTCCAAACCACCTTTGATTATTTAAAAAATATATATATAAATTCCATTTGAGATGAAACAAGCACCTTACTTTGCCATCACAAACCAAATATACTTCACATTTCAGAATAATATACTTTTGTACCTGACAGGAATAAAACTTTGGATGTTCTGAGCTGGGTTAAGTGAAGTAGAGTTTTTCAACCAACACTATTCAGCGCCAATATATAGTACTTATATCCTCATTAGAAATTTTATGTGCATTTGATAAAACCTCAATAAAATTAATATGTTACAAACTAATATTATTTCCGTTTGGTCCACTTACTGCAGTACCTACAACAGAATTGTAAAATTATAGTATATAAATTCTCCCCATATGATTTCTAAACATTATTTCAAAATAAAAACACGATCTTATTCTTGTCAAGGCATTCCGCAAAGAGTCGTTATACATTGCCACTCATACATATTTAGTTGTCCACTTGAGAGTATGAAAACAAATTCCCAATGTTTGCTTGGTAATTGTTGAGAAGACAAATCAATGCTACGTCAACAGAAAGACCATTCCCTTTCTGGTTGATCCAATAACTACTCACATATAACTGGACTACACACAGCCAAAAGGCAAAAGATTATGTATGGAAAAAACCCCTTTGAATGCCACGCTAATCCCACTTTATGAATGCTGTATTTCAAAATGAGATGAAACATGCACACTTTATTATATTATTTCCCTTTATTTGTATTGGCAAGCTCTCGGGTTTTCCTATAACCATTATCTGGCAATTGGGATGGCTGTCTATGCAAGCGCACGATATAAATATTTTACATAAAAGCTTTGACTCAACTCACCTTATAAGGCGTGTGTTTTTGCATTTAAGGGTCGATAATGTTTCAGCATGTAATCGACGGTAGACTTCTGGGGCCATACATGTTCACATTTCACACACCCCCACACCCCTCCTCTTTGCCTCTACCATCGTGGTTACGTTTTTTGGTGGGTTTTTTTTTGCATTTGTCGGTTTGCAAAATAACTTGAAACTTGGTGAACGGATTTTGATGAAATTTCTAGAAAAAAAATGTCGACAAATGGCATGAGAAACATATGACTCAATTTTTGTGGTGGTCCAAATCACCATCTTGAGCCAGGGATTTTTTTCAAAAGAGTTTTGACAAGGCACTCATAAGCAATATTAGAGTTATTGAGTCTGGGCTGATGTATACGTTCTCCAAGTGCTCTTGTTAATAATGCACTCTAACTAGAATATGTACATTTATTTATTTGGCGTTTTACATCGCTTTCAACACTGTACAGGTCATATCACGACGGGTAGTTGGAAGGGCAGAGGAAACCAGTACATACAGTTCGCTAGGGTTGTGTACTGTAAACTGCCGACCAACGGCAAGCAACTACCAGCTTTCTCACTTGAGGCCATCACGGGGATCAAACCCCGGCCTCAGAGGTGGGAGGCGAGAGTGTTACCACAGTGGCCCCCTAGAATATGTACAACACAAGCTATTCATTGAATCATATATTATTCTAACATGACACGCTTGTGTCGGCGACGCTGATTGGTCATTCGCCATTGTAAAACCGAGCATAACCCTCACTCCTAGTTTTATATAGGTGGGCGATAATCCCACTTCACTTTTTAAAAAGTCAAATTATGAAGAATATGCACTTCAAATCTTCATAAAACAGTCAGAAAACAAGGAATAAATGTTAAATGTAACGTTAGAATCGCAATAACACACCCCTAGCGTGGGGTTATTCATAGTTTTACTACTCTTAGGTTATTAGAAACACTCAGGCCTCGCCATTCGTTGTAAAACCCTGCATAACCCCACGCTAATTGTGTGTGTGTGTTATTTCTACAATAATCCACCTATGGATTTTATGTAGAATTATTGTCTGATTGGGTACTTGGAACATACTCACACAGGTATGATTTCATTAACAAAAACCCCTCACAAAAACAACAAGGAGTACTTGGAAGTCACCAAGACCTACATTTCCTAGTTACCTATATCTAGTTTACACCTTTACTTTCTGGAGTCATGAGGTCCTCAGTGGCCCTATGGATCAGCAAGCTTGGCATCTAATCACTGGTTGTCACCCCTGTGTGCGTTAACCCCCTTAAGTGACAATGCTGAAGAGCTGTCCCAATATTACCCTGGCTGTTGAATGGGACGTTAAACTTCGACCTTTGACTTCACAAGAGTCACGACTAATATAAATAGTTAATCTGCCACTCTTTGTTGTCTTCTAAAACAAGATTATTCCTTTCCAAGCCTGACCATATGTTTCACATTTAGTTTATACATATATATTGATGATATTGGAATTTCTTTTGAATTTGCAAATGAGCACTAATTCACTATACCTGTTGTTATGCTTATATTAAGTACTTTAATAACCACAAGAAACTACAAAAAAACCCACTATTTTCGCCATATTACATAAAACTAGTGTGAGCAGATTCAACATCACTACCATATGTATCATAATTGCAGGATTCTGTCAAATTCTGTCCAATCGTAATAGGACTTTTTAAAGCACTAAATGTCCCCTTTATTTGGGACAAATGTTAAAAAGTAGTGCTACAAAGTTTTATAGATATGAAGAACAAATTTTTAATTATGGCCCGCATGGGCAGCCATACCTAGGAATAAATACAGGCATGATATTTACAGACCAAACAAGTCCTTCTCCGTGAGGAAAGGGGTCTTATATACTATAGTTTCTAAGCGTTTGACAAGATATTATTTATATTGACACAGTTGACTGCATTAGAAAATCGTTACCGTGAAGAATAGGACCCAATTTTATGAGGAAAGTCTGGCTGTACATCATCCTCATTTATGGGTAGAATCTACGTTTTTTTTTTTTAAAAACCCAACAAATTCCCTATCAGAACCCACAATTACAAAGAACAAATCTTTGCTACCAAATATGGAGTTACAATGGTTTTAAAAAAATTACTGAATACTGTGCATAAAGGTAATGTGCAATATAAATGGTAATTCACATTGGGTTTGGAGTGAGTGATACATTTCAATGAACATTTATGAGTTGGAGGGTATCTCTCATGCTATGTTAGCTTATTTCAAATATACCTCAGTCTGCTCAGTATAGAGCATGTGAAATGTTAAACTATTTACTTTTATTAAGGTGGTCTAAAGTCTTTCATTATACAAGTATATAAATAGTATTTTATATCTATATGATGTGGTTGAAAAACAAATCTAACCTCCACTCTTGTCTATCTACCTTATAAGGTACCGTGGCATAGGGCACTGTAACACACAAGCATGCAACTAACCAAACACAGCCATGCAGACACTCAATAGTTCCCAAACGAAAGCATAATGTAATGACAACACAAAGAATGCTTTCTATTTACTCCCAGAATTCTTTAGTTAATATTTCATTATATTGCCTTTAAGCACTGGTTAGTTTGGTATTTACGAATGCATCACAAAATAGTCAATTAATACTTAAAACCTCTCTTACATCGTGTGTGCAAGTACATCCTGATATGCAAGGGGCACTTACGCTACACTTGCGATTTTAAAACAGAATATCAAGGTTGCACAGACCTCGCAATGAAAATTGGCATGCGCATTTTCTCTGCGTGCATGCAGGATGGCTATAAACGCATCCACGTCTCAAGGGTAACTTACGAGAGACTTGCTCACGTGCATTCTCCGTGCAAGTGTTGTAGGTTCTCTCTATTTACTTACATGTTTGCATGTGCGGGGAGGTGAAACCAATCCAGGGCTGGTATTCACGAAGGGTCTTAGACTTAGCCAGGTCTTAGGTTTAAATCCAGTCTTAAAGTTAAGACTTTTGTCTCAGCTAAGTTTTGTCTTAAAACCGTATTCACAAAGGGTGACTTAGCCCAAGTCCAAGATTATCAAATAACCACAGTGGTTTTCTGTGTCATGTGACCTTTCTTTTCTATTCAAACTATACTATTGGTGACATATATCCTTCATTTAATGCATTTTCTCTAAGGAAAAGTGCTGTTTTGAAATGGAAAACCTTGTTACCAAATATAAACTTCCAAAGACTGCTTTAGTGAGATGTTCTGTATAATTATCCTTTATTTACAGCCATTTCAAATTTTGAAGTGGAGAAAAGTTTATGGCGGCCATATTTAAGTCCTCTTTACAAAATTTAAGCCCACTACTAACCAGTCTTAAAGTTGAGCCCTTGGCTAAGCCTAAGACCAGTCTTAAATTCTTTGTGAATACCACTAAGCCTAAGATAAAAGTCTTAGCAGGTTTTGGGCAGAAACTTGAGACAAAGTCTCAACTTTAAGCCTAAGCCCTGGCTAAGACCTTTCGTGAATATGGGCCCTGATTTTTCCCTAGTCCTAGGGTAGGCTGTAGGGTCAGCTCCAGTGGAACAGGAGTGTTAGTTTGCCATTTTACGTAGGCTTGATTTACATGTCTCTGTTAAACCAAATGTAATGGGATGAGATACCCAATAATGCATAAACTCCCTAAAGATCACCCAGAACTCTTTTAGGAATTAGTTAATATGGTAAGGCTTAGATTGAAAATAAGTCCACATGATCCAGAAGACCACTGGGATTGGACTTAAGTTGGCAGTCACACCGAAGCATTTGCTAGTCAGAGATCCAAGAAGTCTATGAGGCCATCGTAGAGAAATAACAAAAAGACAATTTAGTGTACCCCGCCACATCCCACAAGAATGGACCGTCACGGAAGCTGCATCCAGGAACAGATGAAATAGCCCACATGCTTCTGGATCCTCAGATGGAAAAGCCATTGGAGAAATGAAGTGAAGATTTGTAAGTAGACCGTGGTTTCCTTTGTTTAGAGAAGTGTATAATCTTGATGTGTCATTATGAAGCAGAACTGTCAAATCCAATGGAAATTTACTGATTTTCTTGTCACATCATCTTAATAAAAAGCGAATATTACTACACCATGCTATGCGTAATCAATGCTAAAATCTTTAAAAGTTGGGAACTATTCCCTAAAATATAATATATCACATTGCATATGACAATAAACAAGATTTGGCAAGATTAGTCACACACTAAAGAAGGGAAAGACATGATATTCCTAAAGTAAGGAAGACAAAGGCTTTTGTGAATATGATTTGCAATGTCACCTTCTCAATCAGATAACAGCTTTTTGAGGAGCTGTTCCATGGTCAAGATAGATTAGGGGCAAGCCAGATTTTGGCTCTCATGGGCCATCCTTGTAGTTGTCCATGGGCCATCATCCCAGTTTCTTCTTCAACCCATCCCTCGCCAAAAATTGGCTTGCAAAAAGATTCTGACCATACAGTCCCCCTCTCGTGTCCATGGATAAGGAAATGTAGTTCTTAGCAGTCGGGGAATGCACCCAGGCTGTCATCAAGGGTGACCTTAATGCATCCTGCATCAAGCGTGGGAATACCTACATCCCACACGAGAGAAAGCTTCCTTCGCTGTCTCATCCCAGGCCCCAATTTACATGCTGATCATCCAGGGTGATCTCTTAGGTGCCTTTGAGGATTTTTAGGTTGCTCAGGGGTGATGAGGCTCAACTGGGATAGATTACCGGTTATCCTTGGATTTCAGGGTGGTTATGTCTGGAATAAGTACTAAATGATTATTTTCATTGAATAGATAAGAACGATGGTCTGGGATGCAGGATGTGTCGGGATTTTTTTCAGTTTCCCCATATACAAGAAGAATTACATGTAAAAACAAGATGCACTCAGAGAGAGCAAAACACTCGACTCCATGTGACCAGTCTCTCAAGTGATATAAAATATTGTAAGGAAGACAATAAAATAAAACCAAATATGTAAATTAATTTTCATAGAAATATCAAGTAGAAAGCTAAAGTCATTAAAAATACATTGAAATGGGACCTCTGAAAAATCATGAATTTTTTTGTATCTAAAATAAGATCCTGATCTTTCTTTTAGTAACTTCTTCCTTCAGTCAGGTCCTACTCACAAATTTTTAAATAAAGATCTGTTCATTAGTTTTGGAGTAATCTAAACACACCTCCCACACACACACACAAAAAAAAAATAAATAAATAAAACAAACATAAACAATTAACACACAAAAACATAAACTGCTGGTGGAGGTAAAAATTCTGCTTAAAGGTCACTTATTGGTGAAAATCATGCATGGTAATTTTTTGTGGTGGACTGTCAAGGAATTGAAAGAAAAAAGAGAAAATAAAACAGAAATAATAATTAATAAAAATAATGAATATACCACCTCCCTCTTTATTATGTTTATGTCAATTTCAAGACATACAATGAGAAGAAATATTTTTACTTAAAGACATCAAGTATCACAAGCTAGGTTTGTGACCTCACAATGGCAGTTACATTGTGACATCATTTAGTAATGACATCATCAGACAGCAAAATATTGATTTTTACGTATGTGATGAAGAGAAGCAGTTTCACTGTGTATTCCCAATTAAAATAAGAAAAACTCTCTCCTGGCTTTAATTTTCAAACAAATTAGACCAAATTTGGAAGAATCTGTCTGTACCCCATGAAATACCTTCCCACCAAATTTGAGATTGATTGAAGTTATAGTTTTTGAGTTATAAGGGCAAAATGGTGCATAGACAGAGAAGCAGATTTCACTGTAGAAGCCCAATTAAAAATAAGAAAAACTCTCTCCTGGCTTTAGTTTTCACACAAATTACACCAAATTTAAAAGAATCCGTCTGTACCCCATAAAATACCTGCCCACCAAATTTGAGCTTGATTGGTGTTATAGTTTTTGAGTTATAAGGGCGAAACGGTGCACAGACAGACAGACAGACAGACAGAAACAAACTGATTACAATAACCCTCTCCTATCGTCGAGCGTTAAAAATTAATTTAATAGAACTCCAACAAGTTCAGAAACCCTACCATGGAAGAATTGGATTTTTTTTATTTGAAATGGGTTACAACCCTACCACACAGGTTTTTTCAAACAAAAAGGACTTAAACTGTACACCCCAAACTGATTACCCAGGTTGTTGTTTTTTATTTGAAATGGGTTACAACCCTACCGCACAGGTTTTTTCAAACAAAAAGGACTTAAACTACACCCCAAACTAATTACCCAGGTTGTTGTGTGTATGACTGAAAATTTCTTCATCTAGGAGCAGGTTGTACATGGTACTGAGGTCTTTTAGAGTTTTTTCAAGACTGCTTAATCAATTGTTTTTGGAATAATGGGATGAGGAGGGCCAATAGTTTACCATCCTTCTAAGGACAAAGAGAAATTGTGACAAATGTTTAACCAACGGAAAGTAAAATTGTGTATCACCCAGAATGACTTCAATGTGCATACAAGTGACCTTTAGGTCCCAGAGGAGAAGTAGGGGTAGCCAAGGAATTCTCTCAAGAATCCTGGAGCCCAGAATCCCCCATACACACAACCGGGGAAAGGATGTCGGAGCAACACCCAGGGTCATCTGGCTCACGGACCCACCAACTACCTGGAACATTTTAAATGAAATCTGCCTTTTCCTCCACTAGTCTCTGATAAGCAGGTCACAGTAAGTGTTAATCCACACACAGCGGAGGTCTCCACTGATACTGGATCTGGGGCCACTCTCAGACAGTGAGAGTGGAAGAGGGGCATTACTGAGGATCATTTATTTAAGGTTTCCTTGGTTATGAAACCTTGAATGGGCTTTGGTTAATAGAGTTTTTATGGTTACATTGTCAAAGGATATTTTTCATCTTCATTTAGTCAGTAGAACTTAAAAATAAAGGACTTCTATCATACATGGGGGGGCACGGTGGCAGAGTGGTAACACTCTCGCCTCCCACCTCTGAGGCCGGGGTTCAATTCCCGGCACAGCCTCAAGTGGGAAAGCTGGTAGTTGCTTGCCGTTGGTCGGTAGTTTACAGTACAGAACCTTGACCAACTGTATGTACTGGTTTCCTCTGCCCTTCCAACTGCTCGTCATTATATGACATGTACAGTGTTGAAAACAACGTAAACACCCAAAGAAAAAGTAAAATAAATCTATTATACATGGCCCCAGACCTTAAAAGTAGACTGGACACCAGCTCATTTTTTTTTTGAAAAAGGGACTGGTGTGTGGCCTACAGTGATCTTAACCTAACCTATCTAAACTGCAATGCACAGTGGTATAAAAGTTTGTAAACTGCATATCCTGAACAAGGAAGTAAATATCCATGGATTCTGAGTGTAAATTTGCTTGTTTTTATAGTGTATACAGTATTTTTTTTCAGCAAAGTAAGTTTTGTGAAAAGGATTTGTGATTTTCGAGGCAGTAATGCACTTTATGAATCAAAATGATGGTAACAGGATATTCAGCAGTGGCATAGAACTGGGTTATGCTTTCCAACTATTGATTGTGTAAACAATCCATTGCTTTGTGTCTGTCCAAACATGTTACTGATCAAACACCTTATTGGCTGATCCCAAGGTCACTGAAACATTTGTAAACACACTGTGTCATAATCAGTTGTGCCACCTCTATGATTTTTTTTCCTGCTCACAAACTCAGGGTATTTGGGAGAGGGTAATAAATACCCCAACAAATTCGAAGAAATTCATCTGATGAATTAATTGTCAAAGACAAACTGTCGTATTACCCACAAATACCATTGTGCAAGCACATTATTATGTAGTTTTAATTATTTACATTGCTTTTTCCTTATTTACTTACTTTAACTATTGATTTTGCTTAAATAGTTGAAACAGCAGACAAAAACAATTAACTAGATGAAAAAAATAGAACAAATGAAAACAGGTGCTTATCAAATATATTATTAAGCTGCCTGTTCATTTGTAAAGTATTGAATCACCATTATGCATATGTGGAGGGCAAACAACTAATACCTAAAACCTGACATCAGGTGTTTAATTTCCTTTGGCTGACAGGATCAATGTTTTCAAATCAGCTGTTCAAATGCAATTTAATAATATGCAACCTGTGCAAACACCACTTAAGTTACTCTTATACCCCATTCACACTGCAGAGGGTATTGCCTACGTTTATAGGCATTTTGTTAAACGCCCCGTTCCTGCAATTACTGATACACTTCTGTCTGTGAACTTGAGAAGGTCTAGCTTTCCCTGCTTCACCTGTCAATACACAATGAAGTTTTGAAAGGTTCAAAACTTCCACCTCCACTATGTTTTTGGACGCCTCGTCGGGTGAGTCTGACTGGGGTATTACATCCCACTGTATGACTTAAAACAGGCCTTTGGTTTAAGTGATATTTTCAGGCTCTATCTATTTTGTGGGGAAGTAGTGTTTTGGGTGGGTTTTACTAATAAAGCAAGTGCATCATGTGACCTTTTTGCATGGCAATTACTCCTGCGACCAATTTCTAACAGGCATGGTCTGCTGTCTGCATGCTAAAAATACCAACAAAAGACCTGGGTTTCACTTGCGTATCACATCTGAGTTGACCAACTTTTTTGCAATGGCTACCATGCAGGAACACGTATGGTAGAATGGAAAGCTTCTCTTACATCCCATTGTATGTGTATACATACGTATGTGTGCTATGAATATTGTTGCAAAATACAACTGTAGGTTGGTATTAGGGTAGTAGAGATTTGGTTGTGCAAATTGTTTTAACAAGAGTTTCACAACTTGAACATCTGAGAACAGACTGTGACTAGCTACAGGTCGCACAGTGGCTTAAAAGCTTCTCTTACATCCCACCGTGTGTGTATACGCACATAAGTGTGCTGTAAATATTGCTGAAATATACGAGCATGGCCTGGTAGTGGGGTAGGAGAGATTTGCACTTGCAAACAATGTGAATTCGTTCAACAGGAGTGTCACTAATTGAATATCAAAGAACATACTATGTGCACGCAGAGAAAATGTGCATGCCAATTTTCATTGCGGGGCCTCTGCGACCTTGATATTCTGTCCTAAAATCTCACATGTAGTTTAGGTGTCCCTTGCAAATTAGGTGATTTTTCCCTCTAACCAGGACATACGTCCATGTACGATGGGATGTAAGAGAGGCTTTAATATACATGCAAGATACACATGAGTGTATGATATGACATGTGCAAACAATGTCAGTAAATGGAGAGAACCTACAACACTAGCCAGGAAAAAACCTGGGCCCAAGCCTATCATACATTCCCCTTGATGAATGGATGCATTTGTAGCCATACTGCGTATATGTTATGCCCAATCTGTGAAATTGCAACTGACTTGCCCATTTCATGAAATATGTATGAAAAATATATTTCCATGCTTAAAAGTATTTTATTGTTTTAATGTTTCTGTAATCACTATTTTACACTTTATTTTCATATTTTTTATAAATCTACAATACATATTATACTGTTAATATGATTTACCATGCTGGTACACTTTTATTAACACAAAATATATTGCACACAATTAGACATTATGATAATCAAATAAAAACATCTGTCTTCAGCTTAAACATCAAATAGACATTAAACATATATTTATTGTAATAAATACCATCTTCAGGGATCATGATTTACAAGTTATGGCATACTGTCTTGTTATTTAACCACACTGCCACAAAAATTTGTGCTACACCTTTGCAACCACATAATGCAATTGTAACCACACCTCAGGACCTGTGTTTCTATAGGACCCAATGGTTTGTTGCAATTCACAATACTTCTAGGTTGACCCCATATAAAAATGAATGCTAGTCTTACTGAAAGAGGCCATTCCAGTTTCTTTCATTAATAAGGACAGTTTAGCTTTTGATGTAATATTAAAGAAAGTACATTGAATAATGGACCCTTTTTTATTTCATATTTTGGTGACATAAATATTTTTAAGTTATGTAAATAAGTTACTCTTAAAATGCAGATATTCTATTAATGCTACCTTTAACTATATAATATTTCACTTGCATTCATATAACTATCAAACAAAACTTTAACATGTTTAAAAAGACTGAGACAGAAAAATTTATTTACCTTTTTCTTTTGAAGTAACAGTTTCAATATTTGTTACATATTTGTAGAACTTCTATACACAATAGGAAGTTTCTTAAAGATATTGGCAAAGTTTTTTCTTCATCCATGCATGGAAATTATATTTTCATACATAAGATTGCCTATTTTGTGAAATGGGTAAGATACAATTGAATAAATTGCCTATTTCACGAAATGGGCAATTTCACAGATTGGGTGTAACATACACACAGGGAATAATGTGCGTGCCAATTTTCATTGTGGGGGGCTTTGTAACCTTGACATTCTGTTATTAGTCAAAGCCAAGGCCCAAATATGAGCAGGTATGTAAGATTTGCATTTCATTAAGATGAGTAGTATGAAGTGCTTGCTAACACTGACATGCAAGTAAGGTGGGTAATGACAATTTATATACTCTGGATATCAAGATAGTTAAGATGAAAAGTGAGATGAAAGTTATAATTAGTAATACACATGAGTTGCGCAAGTGCCTTTTATTTAACACACAGATCACAGTAACAGTAAATACTAAAAGTTAGGAGTTAACCTAAACATGTATGACGTAAAAGGCCAAACCCAATTAGGATGATGGTATTTGTTGAAAAGTAGTGGCTACTGTAGCAGGAGCTTTTGGTGCATGTTTTAAGTAACAATTGATAGCTGAGGAGGACCACCGCCATGGGCCTTAAGATTCTGTAATGATACATTTTGGTCGACAGCCAAGGACGCCCCAGACATTCTGAAGGAGTGGAAGCCGAAATTGGATGGTTCAAATCAATGTATTATAGGAGCCTAGAAAGGCAGCTGCTGATCATAGGGGAGTGAGGGGGAAATACCAGATGGTCTTAGGATGAGGAAGAGCGGGGAAGACTTGGAAGGAGAGACAGAGTGAAACAGGTGCTTAAGTGCAGTAACAGGGCAAATAGGGGAATTTTTTAACAGAGAAATCTGACTAACTTGATTTTTTGAAGCCGATTGCATGGCTTTAGCCCATTTATGTATAATCCGGGCCCCTGGAGGGCAAAAAATCAGTCACCTCTAAGGAAGTGACATGTGGGGTCAAATGCTTTAGCAGTGATAGGGGCAATGTTTAAAAGCCTTAAAAGGTGAAACATGCAAGCAGAAAAGCTGCTTTGTAGACTTGGCGAAAGGCAATATTATCACAAGCTTGGGTGAGTTGCTGAGGAAAAGGAATAGTAATGACAGCTTTAAACTTGGGGGGCATACACAAAATGTACAGATACAGATGTACTTTCCTGTGAGCAATACCTGACGTGTCAATGCCAAACAACTTGAAAAAAAATGATTCAATAACACATAACCTGACAAAGTGTGAGCTTTACTGCCATTTTGAGCTAGCAATTCTAAGAAAGCTAGCATTGTGTCAACCTGGTGGAGGGCAAGAGAGTGCCACCATGTGAAGGCAAGAAACAGTTTAAATTTGGAAATGTAGCCACTGGCAGTCCTGGGTCTGAGGGCAGTTTAAATTCTGCGATAAGCTTGTGACATGAGGCAGTGGACAGCAGAACCTAAAAAATACAGGAATTTTATATAAACTTAATTAAAGTATTGGGGTAACATGTAACCTTCTACCTTTCACCAGACAGAATCACTAAAATGTTTCTCAACATACTTGGGGTTCTCCACTGACTGAAATTCTCTTGACAACATATCAGCCGTTTTGTCAATGTACATGCATAAAGATTTATGACACCATGTGTCACAAAACATTCTTAACGCTATGAGAACATTCAACATCTCGATCTGAGTGATGTTGAGGTGCCAAACATAAACATTATTATACCAAAAAGCACAAACTCTGTCAGGCGTCAAGGAATATGTCATACTGATAATTGCCTGTGTTAACATAACTTTTTTCATTGAACTTCTCTAGAAATACAGTGAACCAAGACAAGTCCTTCTTCATCTCTTCACACAACTTGACGTGTGTCATAGCTTGACGCAATTTGGTAAGGAGTCTATTGACAGAAGACCTGGCTGGAATGATGCCAAAGTGAAGGTAGAACAGTTTGCCCAGGGGTGCTTGTACCTGTCTCTTGGAGGTTACAGAACAGGTCCTATATTGATGACACAGATCCAGTATCTCCAGGCACTTACTCTGAGGTATAGAAAGCAGACCAGCGTCAATGTGCACAATCATGTCCATGCATGTTAACAGTCTAGCAGGAGGCACAAGTTTCTTGCAGTTGATGCGTATACCCAGGAATTCAAACAAGGAATACAGTAAGTTGAATTCAGAACTGGTATTTTCATGTTTATGGATGCATATAACATCATCTATATAGTTAACGTCACATTCTTACTACTCATAATGTGTCTAAGGATGTTGGTGATGCCCTGGCAGAGAGCACTCGCAGTTGTCATCTGCATGGGGATATTTACGTCCAGGTAGCATGCGTCACATCACTTTAAAGTCAAATTCCTGGGTGTTGAGGTTCCAGAAAGCCCTACTTATGTCAATTTTTTAAAGCAAGACGTCAGAATTCTGAGCTTGAATTTCATCCACAACATCTTGGATTGCTGGGTATTTTAACTTGTACAGTATTCCATCATTCACATCGTCAGCTATATTACTCATTAAGTGACGCCCCTCTTGGTTAGCTTAAATTTACAATGATTCTGATGGTGTCATTTGGCTTTGGGCGTGATAAGATAACAGAATGGGGATTAGCCTTATGTTGCAGTTCTTTATTAAAGTATACATTCACATCATCAGGGAAGTTGATTGATGATTTTCAACATTTGGGTTTAATTGAAAGCAACTTCTGTCCGCACAAAGGGGAAATCCAAACTCCAAATAATTTAACAACAAGTGGCCTTTGTAATTCCCACAGAGTGTCCTACAAAGTTTGCAATGTTCAGCTCTGTTTGCACTCTAATCAGCAGCCACTTCTTTTAACAATAGTGTGGGTGTCACATAACCATTGTCTCATTTCAGTACATTCAATTTTCCTGGCAGGTTGGAACAATGGGGTGTAAAGTGTTGATTTAGCCATAAAGCCAAAGTATTTTGTAGTGTAAGAAGTGTCACCAGTTGTGGCCCCTAAAACCTTATCATGGATAAAAAACAATGTCTGTCCTAATCTAAATTGAAACTAACCCTCAGATCAGTAATCGAGGATTCTTCCTGCAAGTGAATGGAGAACAGGTTATTATTTAACCCCCCAGTGACTTCTAATAGGCAGTCTTGTCCCTCACTTTTGTAAACTGAGCTAACATCAACATATGGTAATTTGCATTGACAAGTCCGATTAACAGAATTTACTATCCAATTACAGCTTATTTTTCTAGTTTCACAATGAAAAGTTCAATTTGATTTACTGGGGTCTTTGTCTTTGTTTTTGCCTATTTCTCTTCTGATGCAGTCCTGAATTTTGTGCACACACAATCTGCCCACTTCTTGGTAACAGTATGAGCAGGCATGCTTTTGAATGACGCCATCAACCACATGGTCAGAGGAAAACTTGCAGTTGTTGGAGTTAAAATACCCACAGATTTTGTCTGCGTTCCCTTTATTGCCTTTCCCTGGGGTTGTTGTTTATTTGGGCATTATGATTCATTCAATAATCCTAATGTGATTTTTCCACCATGTCAGGGGACCTCCATGAGCATTTCCCCCTTTTGATTTCTTAAAGTAAAACCATCGGGACATGTTTAGCTGTGGTCCAGTTTGTTTCCAACGCCTCTTAGAACAGATGGCGCCCATACTCTATCATATTAGACCTGATGTTGTTGCTAGACTCATCCTGCAGTAATGATGAGACTACCCTATGATATGTCTTTCAGCATTGTCCCCAGGACAATTTAACCCAGGTTTGAAATTTTTATTACCTTTGTGTACTGTGCGAGACCTTCCTTGCAGTTTTTCCCAGATGACGCTGTACTTGATGCTGCACTCTGTCATTTGATCTGAGGTAGTCAACAGAAACATGATTGTTAGAAGCCCTGCTTGTGAGTCGTGTGCATACAAACTGTTAATGGAAGAGTCATCCAAGAATTGAGCAGAAGCATCCAACCCACTGGCTTATGACCCACTGGCTCTTTTGGCCTTATGCTTTGTCGACAAACATAAAATTGAACACTTGTGGGACCTTTTGGGCAAGCTATGAGAGAGTTTAGAAGCTGATCTGATGGCTGACTGCTTGTGAAACTTGTTTTCCAACTCAGTGTTTTTGGCTTCCAATTGGTCCATCTTCATTAGAAGCAGATAAAGCTTTTTTTTAAAATGGGCTTCTCCTGGGATAGATCCTGACCCTGAAGCCCAAAATGATGAGCTACCTTTAGCGAAAAGTGAAGGGTCAAGCTTTTTGGGCTGGCTAGTGCTGGGCTGACTCTGGAAGTCAACTCGGATAATGCTGTGATCCGACTCAGGGGCACTGATATTCAGATTCCTCCGACACCTCACTCCCACAGGTCTCGTATGCTGGATTGATCATGCAGTCAGCAACATCTGGGGCTTGCACTGCTTAAGACATTTTCTCAGATTTTCTCAGATTTTTTTAGATCAGTTTCTCAGTGAACACATAGAAAATATATCCTGTGGATAAAATGAGTTGATAATATTCTTGTTTGTAAACCAATATACATAAATCATACATAAAAGAAACTTTCAGTAAAGTTAGTAATATGCTAGCAAATTCACAAAATGATCATACTCCATCAGATTCAAAACCTCTTATGCAAAAGTAGTGCAAGAAAAGGGGGTTAAACTGGTGGAAAAACACTCAATAATGTTCACTGCCATGCAACATTGTGTACATATTGTTGAACACTCATTCTCAATTAAATGGGACAATTAGAGGCCAAATTGTGGCATAGCAATGATGGTGATAAAATTCATTCTTATTGTCTATATTTGGTAACAGAGCTTGTCAAACATCTTGCCACAAAATTTTTCCTTACAGATGATTTTTGGCGCTGTTTTGTATGCATGCTGCCAAATTACTAAAAACTTGCATTGTGAATTATGTTACTTCATACTGGCTTTGTGATTGTTGCAGTAAAAATTATATAATGAAATAATAGTCTGCATTTAATTCTGAACTGTTGTAAACTTAATAATAAAACATAATGAAGCAAATAAATTATCACTGATCTGATTTAAATATATTTTTTAAAAAGATACTGTATGGCTGAAAAAATCTGTAAAACACATTGCAAGTTACAAAAGTAACTTCATGTCAATGTTGATTACAATGTGAATGCTTCAATTGTTGTCTTAAAAGTTATATGCAAGTAAAATATAGATAACAAAAATTTTTTAAAACATATTGGACAAGAAACCAACAGTGATAATACCTTTTATTTTAATGATTTACGATTTCTATGTTTGGTAATGTAATTCACATGGAGTAAGAAAGCAAGTAGAGCAAGGTAAAGATAGCTAAATATAAAATTCTGAAACGATCACTGGATTCTTCAAGTGCCAATGAACTGTGTGCAAACCCTTTTAAAGTTATAAATGCATCTTTTGGTGTATTATCTTCAAGAATGGGCATCTTAACTGGATAAAATGAACATGAATAGCAAATAAGAATGCTTATTTATCAGACTTTTGCAGTAATTACAAAAGTGTTTGTTAATTTAACTTATTGAAGGGGGTTCTTTTCATAACATAATGTCACACATGACATTATTTAACTTTTGCTTGGATTACATTTGATCTGAAGCTGTTATAAACAACAAGCAGATGTCCATTATGGTAACGTAATTCACTTACTTTGTTTGCAAATGCCAGCACTTTTGTCAAATTGTGTTTTAAGATAATTAAAACAGTGTTTTATTGTTCTATGGTGGTGTAGAATGCAATCAGTACATATGTACACATGTAAAAAGGTTAATACCAATATCAGTATATGCATTACTAAACTTGCAAAGTCAATGGGCATAGTTAAGAATGTGGGGGCTGACTAACCTTACCTAACATGGCTTTACCATCTACCCAAATTGCATCCCAGTTTCTTACCCATCTAAATCAACATCCACCCTTTGAGCTGACATTTTGCAAGTTACTAACATTTGTAAAATTTTACAACTTTGATAAATGTGATAAATCAGTGTTTCATAAGATGTTTTGAGCTGCTACAAAACGATTTCTGAGAAAGATAGGTGAAATTGATTTTAAATAGTCTTTATTGCACCTGCCATTACCTTGTCAGTTATGTATTCTATAAGATATCAGAAATTTATCTCAAAATGTCCACCATAAAAACACTGACTACAAATGATGGAATTGATGTATTTTCTGATACCATCATAGCCTGGTTCTGTTGGAACAACAGCATGAAGTTTTCGCATTCCCGGCCCTTTATTGGTTGTAGAGGCAGTCAGACAACAAAACTGGGTCTTCTTGACATTTTAATGCAAAATCGTATCTTGGTGAATTTTTAACCTTTTTAGTGAAGCACACCATTACTAGTCCTTTTTAACTATACAGTATTATTTGGCCTTCTCCTCTTCTTTTCTCCCACAATCTGGCATTGTTTTTGCCCCTGCATCAGTAGTGTAACTACTTGCATCTATTTGAGCTAATTTCATTCTTAATAAACCCTTTGAATTTTCAATCTGGTATCTCTTATTTTATATGTACAGGAAATATGCTTCCATAAGGTTCAAACAAAACTACAGATAAACTACAAATTATTAAAGTGAATACCCTCCATCTCTCTCACCCTTTCACAAGTTGATTCCATGCTGCAACAATTGACTGTAGTCAATGAGAGCATAAATGTCAAAGAGCAAATTGTTGTCAATAATAAAGTACTGAATCATTAACTCATCAATTCCAGACAATTTCATATTAATTATAAGAACTTATAAACATAAGATTGGGCCACATTTGAAGTCAAGTAGATGTAATTGATATAAGTAAATTACATTACTACTTTGTGAATTATGTTATTTCATGTTAGATGCAATGTTTAAAAAGTGTTCATTGCACACTAATCTTTAATACTGCTCTGGTTGAAAGGTTTATATCTTCTCTAATGCTCACATACTTATGTCATATACTGTGACAAGGTACATAAAATAATCTGACATAACAACCTAGTACCTGATAGTTATTTGTAACAAACGATATGTGCAACAGAATATAAAATAATATTATGCTTAAACTCTGTCATTTCTTCCATGTGGTCTTCTCCATGCTGTTAGAAATGCTAAAACATGCTGCAGTTAACTGCTTGTGGAAAAATTACCCATTTGATAGTTCAGGGTAATATAATTCACAGTAACATAATTCACTGAATTATACTAAATCAAAACAAAAATACAATTCAGAGCTTTGTGTTGATTTTGGTATAATTCTAATACACAACAAGGGCCAACATATGCTTATCATATATAGTCTTCTTGTCATCCTTACATCTTGGGGAAATGAAAAATGACTGGTAATGTGATTCACATGAGAAAATACAGAATTCTATTTTTTGGTACTTCCATAGGAATAGCTTGTATTTGTAGTCTTCTGCTGAAATATTACTTTCACATTCTGATAATCCACTTATTCAGCAATTAAATGCACTAAAAGCTAGACTTTAAGAATTACCAAATGTGAACAAAAATTAAGTGTTAATAATGGTAACGTAATTCACAAGAATATTTTGGACATTTTCAAATTTGGCAAAAAACATATATTTTGTTCATGTCTTGTAAAAGAACTTTTGATATTTGCATGGTGGAGATTAACTGGAAGCTAAGTAGTATTGACTTAACCCCAGTTAATCACATTAAAGACATAAAATGTTATTGGAAGTTTAAGGCTTTGGACACTTGTGTTTTGGGGTCATTTTCATACTTTAATGGTAGATTTCAATAATAAAAGTACATCCATTCCATAACAAACCATATATCACCAGATTCGTCTTTGCTTAATCTATATAAATAGATGCAAAAAAATAGAATAAGTTAACTGACAGCCAAATATGTGTCTGAGACACCTTATTTTCATAATTGTCCCATTTCACTGAGAATGGGTGTAAAACTCTTACAGACCTGGAGTTGTTGATACTAGTTAACAACAAACAAGGAACTAGCTTCGACTGAGAAGTTGTGACAAGCAACAGGAAACAAAAATCACAGATGTAGCTTTAGTGTTCCTTGCAAATTAACCAGTTTTTTTCTGTAACCAGGACACATGTACAGGATGTAAGAGAGGCTATAGAGTCCTCTAAAATCCCTTATTATTACTCACCGCCATCTTTATAAATGTTTGAAGGTTGATGGTTTAATAAGCATTCCAAAAATATGGGTTTAAAAACGTTTTTGATAGAATACTTTTAAAACATTTTATCAGCAATGTTTTTAAACATTTTATGGGTAAGTTTATAAACCATTTCATGATAAATGTTTGATAAACATTTCCAGCATAACCTGTTACTTTTAAATGTTTGAAAAACGTTTGCAGTCAAACCTATTTTCTTGAGTTACTTTATAAATATTTAAAAAAGTTTTGGGTAAAAATGTTTGTATAGAGAATATTTATAGACTGTTTTTTTAAACATTACAGCATAAATATTTAAATTACTTGGAAACGTTTAGAAAATCATAAGATAGGATTTAAATATTTTGTAAACATTTAAACCATTTGGAAAAGTTGCTAACATTTACTAGGTTGTGTTTATTTATTGATGAAATCCATTTGACAACTGATACAAATTATATTGCGCAAGATGTCACTTGGACAAAGGGATTTTATCGAATACCAAACCTGGGGCCGTATTCTTCAACAATACTTAGACTGTTCCTAACTTGGATTTTAAGTTTTTCTTAAGCTTTTACTAACTTAGAATAACATGGTATTCATCAACGTTCCTAACTCTAAGGTCACCTTAGACCTCTACTTAGATTTCAAGTTATCTGCAGAGGTACCTTAGATGATGGAATGTTTTTAAAATATGCAGTAACTGCAGGGAATCTTGTGTTTTATTGATATAAAGCTGTAACTCAATATTAAAAACAGCATTTTCCTTCAAGAAAATTAGCTTTTTCACCATTTTTAACAAAGCAGATGATTTAGTAAACAACAAAGTAGACCTTATGTAAGAATTAATGTGGAATAAGACTCTTCCTAACTTAGATATACTGGTTCCCATGGTAACAGTTACAGTACAAAGTAAAGGGAGTTTTCCTAACTTAGAATCTAAGTAATACTTAACAAAGTAGAGGTTGATGAATACGAAATCCAAGTAATACTTAGGTAAGTAGAAAACCATACCTAACTTGGATCTAAGGTGACCTTAGCTAAGCATTGTTGAAGAATACGGCCCCTGAACTTATACATCACATAGGAATTCATTCATTTTATATTATTTATCTTATTGTTTAAAACAAAGGCAGAACAGAAAATGCACAGTAATATATTATACGACCTTCGATCACAACACGTATCTATGTCTAAACAGGTGCTATTTACAATATAAGAAAAACAACCTATATTATTTATTATTATTTATTCATTTATTATAGTGACATGCACCTACAATGCCCAGCCCATATGGGCTTATGAGTCACTTTAAGTACTAAGATATAGTTACACGTTTGGTTGTTTTTCCAATACAATAATAGTATAATTACACATAGTCATTACATATGTACATGTTTATAAACATTTAATACTGTTATAACAAGGAAGTATTACACACAGAAATCTCTGAATAAGAAAAGACCAAACTGATAGTGTTTATAAGAATAACATTTTTTTGAAAAAGGGAAATATAGTTGTAAGAACAATAACTTGACATAAATCATTAGCTGATAATCATTTTTTCCTT
This sequence comes from Sabellastarte sp. h YS-2021, assembly GCA_964017235.1. Classification (NCBI taxonomy): domain Eukaryota; kingdom Metazoa; phylum Annelida; class Polychaeta; order Sabellida; family Sabellidae; genus Sabellastarte; species Sabellastarte sp. h YS-2021. The sequence goes on along the minus strand of OZ024929.1, from coordinate 74,620,874 downwards.
GTTTTGTTGAGCACTTTATTTATTGATAATTTATTTTACGAATATTCCATGAATCATAAAGATAAACAATTAGAGGTTTTCATAATTATTGAATTTCAAAGACAATTGTTTCTCGTTAGACATGCTAAAGAAACCTTTGTTAACTTGTGTTATTTTGGTAAACAATCATTTTCTTAGTTCTTAACACATGGGACAATGACATAAAAATGAATTTCATCTTCTACTGAATTCATATTGCAAACCAGACATGTTCATTCTTCTACATTGAGTTTTCTATAATTTTTGATTTAGGATCCTTGGTTAAGTGGTAACGGCCAGTTTCTATGCACAAAGGCAATACACCAGTCCTAAATTGTGCAAAGAGTGATCTTTTAAATTTAGGCATAAAACTTTGAAGATAATTGGCTGCCTGTAGATCAGTTTTAAATATCTCATTCTTTCTAAGTTTTGGCTTTGATTTTACATCTGCTGTCCACTCTTTTTCTGCTACCTTCAACAATTTTGATTTTACTCTTCTGAGATTAACTATATTCAGTTGCATAAAGTCTTCTGTCTTCTGAGGTAAGGAGCAAAGGAATGATGTCTTGCACTATTTAGGAAATTTAGGAGCAGGAATAATTTGCCTACAAGATACTCACTGGTTAAACATAGATTTGAAACTGATTAAACAATTATGGACGGGGGACTGTGTGATAAATGGAAAATGCTCAAAGTCAAGAGGAGTGGCAATCTTGTTTAGATCAACATTTGAATATAAGATTATATCCACTTTCAGAGATAATTTTGGCAAACTTATTTCGGTGGACTTATCATTAAATGACTGTACTGTTAAAGTAATTAACATCTATGCACCAAATTCAGTCTGTCTGGAATTTTTCAGCCAAATAAAAGACTTGATTACTTCTAGCGAAACTGATTACATTATAGTCTGTGGAGATTACAATTTGGCATTAGATCCTTCCCTTGACATCTGTCAATATAAACATGTCAATAACCTAAAATCATGTGAATTGCTCTTGCAACTGATGAACACTTGTAATATGACTGATGTTTACATAAAGAAACTAAAAGATATACCTGGCACAGAAAAAGACCTATGCAGCATGCTCATTTAGACTATATCATTGTCTCAAATGGACTTTTAGATTACATCCATAGCTGCTAAATAAAACCTGGATACAATACAGATCATTCTATTGGTGAAATAAATATGGTTTTCCATAAATTTACTAAAGGAAAAGGAGTTTGGAAGTTCAACTATTCCCTCCTAAAAGATTCGAACTACTTAGAATTGGTCAATAACAGATTTAGTTAAAAAAGATTATGCTGTTCCTGTGTACAATTTAGATATACATGTACATCAAATAGCAGATACCGACCTTCATATCAAGCTAAATGATAGTAAATTTCTGGAAATGTTACTCCCCAAAATCAGTGGGGAGACTATCAAATATGCCTCTAAATTAAAAAAAGGTCAAGAAACAAGAGAACAACAACTTATATCTGACATTGAATTGCTAGAAAACTTGAATAATGTGGCTGAACTACAGGGAAGAAGAATTGAACTTCAAGGACTCGGGGAAAACAAGGTCAAAGAGGCTTATGTCAGATCAAGGGTACAGTGGTTGAAAGAAGGAGAAAAACCATCAAAGTATTTTTGTACACTCACACTATGAAACAATGAAACACATACAAAAACCCAGTGGGGAAGTTATTACCAACCAAAACGAAATTCTTACTTTAATAAAAGACTTCTATCAAAATTTATTCATGAACAAAGACAATACCTTGTGGGAAGCCAATTTTAATGATATGTTCTTTTACAATAATGTAACTCATTTGTCTGAAAATCAATCCCAGGAACTTGAAGGACCCCTTAAAATTATTGAGTTGAGCAATGCTTTAAAATCAATGAAAAATGGAAAAATTCCCGGTATTGATGGTTTTCCAGCAGAATTTTTAAAAGTTTTTTGGGAAAAATTCAAATTCTTCATTCTTAGGGTAATGAACCATGTTTATGAATATGGAGAAATGTCTCTATCATTCCATCAGTGTATTATCACCTGTCTCCCCAAACAGTGTTTCCTGGGCCTCTTTTTTCTGGAGGTCAATTGACCCCCTCCTTTGAAAACCGGGGGTCCATCAAAATATTTGAGGATCAGTTAGGCTTGACCCCTTCTGGTTAAACTGCAGTTTAGAAAAATAATGGACAAACAATACCTAAAATACCTTACAAAGACAGTGTGAGTGTTAGAGTTATGAAATATAGGGTACCATGTACCCATGGGGCATTGAAAATGGGGTACAAGTAATATTCTGTCACGTTTTCCTCAATAAACAATGTTTAGATGCACCCAGTTACTAAAATGCAATAAATTAGATTTAAATTATTGTAGTTTATGTTGCTTTTTATTTGACAAAAATCCATTGAGTGGTTCCAAAGTTACAGTGTTTTTGCTACAACCCCTATAAATATTTTCGAATTTCAGCGGTAATATTTTCTGGGGAGGTTTCCGGGGTTAAAAATTCAAGAATTTCCGAGATTTAGTAGAATGCGTCTCTCACTGCACAAGGTATTTGTCATCGTTCAGAGACATTGTTTGCAATTGTGTCCTTGCAAAGATCACCTGTTCTTTCGATGTGTAACGTTTCAAATAAGATTTGCTAGGGTACATTGTAACACTGGCCATTTAAGATGGATGCGTAGCTCTTGTCTCACATAAAATTTTAAAATATACAGCTTATCTTCAGTGCTGTTTTTAATGCATGTGCATCTACAAAATCTCGAGTCCTTTGTTATTGAATAATGCAAATGTGCATGTGTGACCTCGTGAACTCTTCACCTCTCGATCGTTGATCCCATGCATGTGCATTGACAGGTAAACAAACAGGAAATCGGCCATTTCAGTTTTGAAATTGGAATAAATAAAGAATTGCTGAATATATAGATGAAATATCAATATTTCTTTTTACAAATACTTTTGTGTCAGTCTGACCTCCAGGTAAATATTTTGTGTGTAAATCACTTGATTTTGATGTATATTTACGCACATTTGTGCGTAAATGGAAACACTGCCAAAGGAGACAAACCAAGGCAATTTATAAAGAATTGGCATCCAATATCTTTATTATCGGTCATGTATAAAATTGGCTCCAGTGCAATTGCAAACCGTATTAAGAAGTTCCTAGGCCATGTTATATCTCCAGAGCAATCAGGTTTTATCAGTGGATGGTATATCAGTGACAGTTCTCGTTTGATTTATGACCTAATGAGCATTGCAGAACAAAAATACATCCCAGGTAATTTAATGCTCGTAGATTTTGAAAAAAGCCTTTGATTCTATTTCTTGGAACACTCTATATTCAGTTTTGAAGCTCCTTGGCTTTGGACCAAGTATCATAAAATGGATTCATACCTTTAACAAAAATATCAAAGCAACTATCATGCAATGAGGGGTGATGTCTAGCTTTATAAATATTGAAAATGGTTGTTGCCAAGGTGATTTAATTGCACCATATTTAGTTATTATATGTGCACAAATATTAAATTTAATGTTGAAATACAATCAATCTGTAAGAGGCATAAAGGTGGGCAATACTGAATTTAGACTGATACCATTTGCTGATGACACCACTATAATACTGGATGGTACAAGAAATTCCTTGGAGGCAGTATTAAATATGTTGGAAGTTTATGGGTCCATGTCTGGACTCAAAGTAAACACTGACAAAACAAAGTTGATATGGATTGGGAAAAAAGATATTGTAAGGACAAATTTGACATTGGAAAATGCCTGACTTGGGGTGTGACAGAGTTTGATTTATTGGGCATAACTTTTGCAGTAGATTTAGACAAATGATTGATCTTAACTATAGTTGAAAAAGAGATCAAAAATGGAAGAGATGTTACTTAACACCTAATTGCAAAATAACAGTTTTGAAAACCTTAATTTTACTAAAGTTGATCTAATGATCTAATTAAAAACATATCTGAAAATAATGGTGATTACAACACAAACCGGGGGCCTCTTTGGTATAATTGATTTATCACTGACACAACTACTATCATACCTCAATTATATTCTGAAGGAAATATTTTACCCATCGATCTTATAAGTTCCAATGGGAGTTCATGATGAAAGAAAGCATTGCTTTGAATTTTAACATCAATATAGACTTTCTTTCTTGCTACAGAATGATTTCAAGTTTTAAAAAATACATGTTTAACCATGCAGCTACACTAGAAAATATCCAACGCCCCTATTACCACAATCACATTAAATTACTCTGTAAATCTACAAAAGGAAGTAAAGATTTCTATGAACTCTTGAAAACTGACAAATCAACCAGAGATTAAATGTGTCTATACAAGTGGGAAACAGATTTAAACATATCATTAGATCTGAATTCCTGGAAAACATACACAAACTGTGTTTCTGTACAATAAAAGATAATTCTCTAATCTGGTTTCAATATAAAATCATATATAGATTAATAGGTGTAAAAAGTTATCTACATAAAATTAAATTATCTACCTCACCTACATGTGGCCTTTGTCATGAAAATGAAGAAACACTTTATCATTTCTTTGTTTCATGTGAAGAAAGCTCTCGCTTTTGGGGCAAAATCAAAGAATGGATAAAACGAGTCATAAAGGTTGAAATAGTATTAAGTCCAAGTACAGTCATTTTGGGGAATTGGGAATTAAAGACGTCTAATTATTTAGTCAATATATATTTTCCAATGTTCACAAAAGCATATAAAGTTGAATATTTCAAAGAATTGTAAACAATATGTACAATGAACAAAAGTACTTGGCTAAAATAGAAATGTGTAGAGAAATATTTATGAAAAGTGGTCAGTGTTTACAATTTTGTTGGACAATTTTTGACATGTGATACCTGTAACACCTATGTAAATGCACAACAGACTTCAGATGACATGCATTAAATGAGTAACATATTTAGAAACCTTTCTAATGAATAAGAATTCTCTCTAATGTGTAAGCATCTTTATCTATCTGTTGTATAAAATCTCTCTTATGTTGAACTTAATGTAATGAACTATGAGTATAACCTCGATGGGGGTTTGTTGCCCTCGCCCCTCCGAGGGTTGGTTGAATATAGTAAAAAAGGGCTAATAAAATATATTTGAGAGCAAAAAAAAGTCTTCTGTCATACGCAAATAACTGAAAATATTTTTTACACATTCTGACCAGTTTGATTTAAGACTTTTAAGATCCCACAGGAACACTTCTTTAGTTAAGCAGTAGTTATCCATGTTTGAAGTCTATCCCAAAATTTGATTGCACATAAATATCTCCTAAACTTACAAGGTAATCAACCCATTTCCCCATTTAGAGCAGGAATAGGGGTGAACCCATGCACTCCCAGAAAATATCACATAGCCCTGTTTTGAACAAGATCACATTCTGGTGCTTTAGTATGCGCCCATATTGAAGAACAGTAATCAAGAATTGTATAAATTTATGGAAGTATACATCTTTGTGTATGTTTTTATAACTATAATTACATATTAACTCTCTATATAATTAGGCCTACATTGCTCATATTTATGATCGTATGATGTATTGTGGCAACTGTTATCATTTTATGACTAACCTTCTCATTTGTATACCTCATCTTCTTAAAACACTGGAGCCAAGAGATCTTGTTTGACAAAAGCATAGGTCTTAAGAGTCTCATGTTCAATTGCCCTACTTTTCAAGAGGTTGTAAGGTATTTTTCCAGTCAGACCAATGTAAGTAAAACTGCCAATATTTGTTAGAAACTTATGTAACAAATCCATCTAGTGCTAACTAGAAGATGTGGTGAGGACCTGGGGCCGGTTTCACGAAGCTTCCTTAAGATAAAGGTCACTTTAGATTCAAGGATTTCCTTGAATTTCTCCCTCCTTTAATAATCACAGTTTTACAAACCCTCCTTCCTTAAAGGAGACCTTAAAAACTCCCTTAAATTTATGGAAGCTAAGGACCTACCTTAAATTTAAGGAAGTATCATTCAAGGAATGTTTAATAACTTTAAAGGACATTTGCTCGCTCCTTAAGTTCCAAAGGAGGCTTTGTGAAACCGGCACCATTAAGCAGTGATCAGTACTCTTGATTTGATGATCATCTGGGGATCCTTACTTTATATGGTGATCACGTGATAATAACTCACCTGCACGAAATGATAACGTTGAAGCAGAAAGAGCTTTCTGTAACATAAGTAAATAAGCATATAGTTATCCTGTATTGAGGTCTTGGATGGAGGACTCAGGTTCTGTATTCAGAAAGATTCTTAGAATTTTTCTTAGAATTATACTTTAGTCTAAGACAAATTATATAAATTTCCTTATTCGTAGGATTAAAAGCTATTTACAAAACAATTCTCAGATAAGAATAATTCTAAGAATAGAAGTAAGAGAAATGTGTGCACAGGTTAGAATTTTCTTAGATTAAGTGTAATTCTAAGAAAAATTCTAAGAATCTTTGTGAATACAGATCTTGGCATATTCGAACAGAAAGTGAGAAATTATTCAAAATACTATAAAGAAGCTGCATTTCACTTCAGTACACACTAAGGACAATTTAGTATGTTACACTCTGTTCTGGATGTCGATTTGCAATCAGTTGCTGCACTATTATCACCAAATTAAATAAAATTTAAAGTGAATTTCTTAAAAATGAAGAAATAGTGAAACTTTATTCTAGCGAAACTTTCTACTTATACGGTGTACTATAAGCTGTCAAGTGACATAAAACACTGGGACCCGGGCTTTATGGCTTGTGTTAAAAGTATTTGGAATTACGACATCCATTTACAACATTTCATTAAATATAAAATAGATCAGTGGTAAAGCTGATGGAAATGCTGATATTTTGTTATATTTTGTTTGCATATATAACTTTATTATCCACCCAAGGTTATAACTTCAAGGTTTTCTCGACATAGAGTTAAATGCACACCGAGACATTTTATTTTTATTGTCTGGCACCACATTCTATGCACATCGTTGCAAATTCGTGAACAAATGCCGAAAATGTCTAAAACCATGTAACTTACAAATATGACGTACATGCTACAGTAGCCATGTATTATCGGTGAATATGAGCTTTTACTGAAATGTTTAGTTGATATGTGTATTTACTGAATTGGTCAGTAAATTAACATATTCATTGAAACTGTCAGTAAATACTTGCATTTACTGATTTTGCATATTTGCTGTAACATATATTTCATATTTGTCGTTAACATATATATATATAGTTATGTGTGATCTTTAAATGTTTTCATACATTTACATTAAATCTTTATGTCAACAGATAAGTTTAAGTTGTAATGTAATAATTAAAATTAAATATGTTTGCCATTGTGATATTATATGTATAAGAAACAACAGGCTCAAGTTTAAGATGGATAAGTGAACATTTATAACTTTAAAGTTAAACTTCGTATATATTGAGAATTAGTTTACTAAAACTTTTCATGTACCACTTAGCTGTAAGGCCTTAAAACAAAATGCCTGCCCATTGAGGAGGCTGAAAATTAACTTTCACTATCAATAGATATTTGTTTATTATTTCTCTTTCATAAACTAAATTTTTCTGCAGTTTATGCAGCTGTTCCACTGGAGCCGGCCTGTCCGTAACTATGTATTTTTTGAGAGTTGGGAACACTGTTTACAAGGTCAGTTAGGGTCGGTTGTAGTTTCTAGGCCTGTCAGGGAGAGTCGGTGAAATTTCAAACATGATTTATATTTCTATGACCGTTGCCGACCCTTGTAACAGACCCTAATTTCATCCACTTAGCAACAGGCATGTCAATTAACTTAACTGCCTGTCGGTTACACTTCCGGGTTTGTCTGTAACAAGTATCCGGCTTGTCCCAAATATGGAGTTCCAGACTGTACGTGATGACAAACCGACTGTGTGGGAAGTATTACAGTACAGTCAGTAACTTTAGCCGGCCTGTCTGTAAGTGTTCCTGACAGGCCTGTAAACTTTCAAGGCCTGTCGATAACTTTTACCGACTGGGTCCCAGAGTCAGGAGTTTTTCATAACCAACAGGCCGTAAACTGAAACAGACAAGCCGGGAACTGTACCCGACAGGCCTGTAACACTAACACACAAGCTGGGAACTGCAACAGACAGGCCGGCAATATTTTTGCTTCTTACAGCCTGTCCGTTTCCAAATCTGTGGCTATAAAAAGGCCTGTCGGCAGACAATCTGTGTATATTTGGGCTTTGACTTGTCTAGAGACAACTGGTGTGCATCTTTTATTTTAAGTTTTTCATTTTTATGGAAATTAGCTTAAGTTTTAGCTAGGCTGGACTGGCTGGGAGTGAAATCTGTTTTATGAGGTTTAACTTTTAATTTTAAGTTTTGTTTATTAAAACAAGCTGTACATGTGATTGATCAGCATGTGAAAGAGCAGAAAGAGAAAGACTGAAGTACCCACAGATACTCAACCACAGTTTGAGTTAGGAAATACAGCTGAGGATATAGAGAGGAGGAAGAGGGAAAGAGTGGAGAGGGATGAGAGGGAGAGGAGAGATCATGAGGAGAGGGAAAGACAGAGGATAGAGAGTGAGAGGAGGGAAGACAGTGAGGAAAGGGCAAAAAAGAGAGCACAAACAGACATGGATACTGATCTAGAACCCACTCAGACAGAAGAAGGGGCAAATTAAGTTCATTTTCCTGAGTGATTACGATGAAGAAGCCATCATGGAGTTCGTTAAACAGCATGAGGAACTGTATGACAAGAGCAATGGCAGTTTCAAAGACAAGCAGAAGAAACAAAGACTTTGGGAGACAGGAACTTACCTGTCAGCACTGTCAAGAAGTGGTTCGAGACTCAATGCACCAGATATGGCAAGCTCACTCAGACAAAGTCAGGACAAGCAGCTGAGAAGAGCACAGAATGACAGAACTGGCTGCAGGACAGTTTCAGTTTTCTACGAGGTCACATCAGAAGGAAGGGAGTTTCTAAGTTTTCCGCATTCAACTCACCACTGAGACTTTCTGCATCCACAGCCACAGCTTCAGTTCCAGATACTTCCAGAGACACTGAATCTGAGATGGAAATTAGCATGACATCAGATGTTACTCATCAACCTTTGAGCACCAGTCCTAAGTGACGACAGACTGCAGTTGCCACCACCACTGCTAAGGATCCAGTCTTAGATCAGTTCCAGCAGATCAGGTCAATGATTTCCAAATTTCTGGGTGCACGCCAGGACCCCACTCCAAGTCCAAGACAGTTGTTCTGCAACTATCTCCACTCTGAGATTGAACACCTGGAGGAGTGAGACTTTTGGACCTTCAGGAATGAGACAGTGAAACTTCTCAGTGATATACAGTACAAGGCCGAAGAATGCAAGAGAAGGTCACAACAACTCAACAGGTCACCACATTTCAACTTCCACAAGCAACACAGGCCACAGCAGGTTGTGAATACATACTCACCATACCGGATTCTCAACCAGTCTCCATACAAGTTGTGCAGCCTACACAGATAGACACAACACAGCCTGCTACAGTGATTGCCAAAGTACAGCAACCGCTGGGGCCTGCTTCAGTGTCAGCACAGACAACTTCTTATTTAGTTGTGGATGACCAACAACCAGGGACTTCCAGACAGCTGTTGTTCAGCCTGAGTCCAAACAAGACTGTCAACCCACCTTCAGTTGCAGCTGTAGAACAGGAGGAAAGTCAACACAACACTTCTGGATTATCCTGTTTCTTTGGAGGGATTCCCAGTGTACTGCAGTACCAGAGGATAAACACACCACAGCCATTTTCACCCTGTCAACTTCAACCAGCACCGTCACCCGTGCCATCTTCTACTCATCAAGAACAGTCAAGACATCCCAGCCAGTCCAGCCAGCAAAGTCAGCCAATATGAGCAGATTAGCCTGCACAAGTCACACCAACCAGCCCTTCTAAGGGCCACCTGAATCTTCCAAAAACAATTATTAAGCTGAATGTCTATGCCTAAAAACAAAAAAACACACCGTCCAACACTTGCACATCCCCCAAATACATGATAAAAATTGTGTGAATGAATGAGTGAATGTTGTGCAAATAATAATTAAGTTCCAACACAAAATAGAAAAAAAATTGGGAAAAAAACTTGACCCCTAAGATTTAAAGAAAAAACCACCCCCACCTTAAAAAGAAATAATAATTTAAAACAAAGCTTCTCTCCCAACCCACATCCCTAAAAAATAACCAAGATCCAAACATCAATCCACATCCCTCCCACAAAAAAAAAAAACAAAAAAAAACAAAATTGAAATGAAACCCCAACATCTACACATATAAATTGTTTGGTTTGGAATGTGGGGAGGGACAGACAGACAAACAGACGGTGCAACATAACAAAACATTCAAAAATATGACTGATAATTTGGTGACTGAGGGACTGGCTTAATAAATGTTAAACTGGGACTGTCACCTTGTAAAATTTAGTTTTTGCAATTTTATTTTAAAATTTTTGTTTTTATAAATTTTGGGGACAAAATTTCTTATAAAAGTTGTTTTTCTTTCTGGTATTTGGGGGCTAGAGTTAATTCTCAAAAGAGGGCATTTTTTAATTCTTTGGTAGTTTAATTTGTTTTACAATAAACCCAGGTCAGATTGGTGTGGGATGTGAACTTTGTAAATGGAGGACCTGGGTTTGAATCTGTTTGATTTGACATTTAATTTTGTGAAGTGATTTTGGGATGGATTTGTGTTTGCGATGGGGGATGTCTTTTTGGTGAAATTGAAATTGGGGTTATTTTTGGGGGTTAACACTTTGCTTGAATAAAAGTTCTTGGATTATTTGGGTAGTCCTTAAAAGGACTGATTTATGACAGCATCTTCTCCATAAGTCTTCTCCCCTCAGTCTTCTTAAACTCTGTCCTCCTGCCCAGCCAGCTCCCCACGTGATTGAAGTAGTCTTTCAGTAGGTCTCGTTGATGTTTGGCCTCCCTCAATGGGTTTCTGAAGTTACGATTATGTCCCTGTTCCCCCTGGTCTTGGTGGTTGTATGTCATCAGCTGGAGTGGTTGGTCTGTCTGCTCCCCCCTGATGGCTTCTCAGCATGTTATGTAGTACCACACATGTTAACACAATATCTCTCACAACTTTTAGCCTCTGCTCCATGGTGGTCAACAGCACCCTGAATCTGTTGACAAGTATACCAAATGAGTTCTCAACCACCCTCCTGCCGATGGATATCCTGTAGTTGGCTATTCTCTCTTCTCTAGTCAGTCGTCATCTACCATATGGCTTGACCAGCCAAGGCATCAGGGCAAAGGCATCGTCCCCAGCAGGAAGTAGTGTAGATTCGGCCCCCAGGTCCAAGTGGTTCAGGTGGTGGTAGTCCCAACCTTCCATTCACAATTCTTTTCTTCAGTTTGCTGCGGTTGAAGATCTGAGCATCAGATGATGATCCACTGGCCCCCATGTTGACCCACAGGAATTTGCAATCTACATCAACTAAAGACAAAAGTACCAGGGAGAAGTAGCCCTTGTAGTTGAAATATTCACAGCCTGACTTCTTGGGCTTCTTGATAGCAATGTGTTTTCCATCTAGTGCACCGACTGCATGGGGGACATTCCATCTGTTTCTAAATCTTTCTTCAATTTTCTTCTAGTCTTTAGGATCTGTGGGACACATCAAATATTCATGTCGAAATTCTTTTAAAATGGCTTTGCAGACCTGGGGGACAAATTTGCAGATGGTTGTTCTTCCAACCCTCCAGTGGTATTGCAATGAAGTGTAACTTTCTCTTGTGGATAAGTGTCTCAATGTAACTGCCAGTTTCAACCCGACTTCCAGTGACTTCTTGAAGTTGGTGGTTGACTTCCTGAGATGGGGGTAATTCTTTCTTTAATCAAGTAAAAAAATGCTGGTTCCATCCTGGTAAAGTTTCTGTAGCCTGGTATGTCAGTAGTGATTAGCTCGTCCAAGAGAGTTCTGTAGCATCCTTGCTCTTCTCTCTGCAGTATCCAGGGCATGACTCATGGATTCTGTGGCTTCCTTCTCCTTCTAGCTAGTGGGGGTAGTGATGCTGGCTGGGCAGGTGCTGGGTTCTGCTGTCTTCTGTGGCTTGAAATCACGACATATAAAAACAAATTCAACTCAATAAAAAACAAAAGGACCCTCAAGTGATCAAGCTGCTGCTCTTGCTGTGTTCCTGTCATCTTTGAAGTGTGAAATGAATGGCACATCACAGGGGAGGGGGGTTTATATAGTGTGATATGGATCCTGATTCTGGATCCTGACTATTGGATACCGACCCATAAAATCAATCAGTCCTGTCGGCAAGGGTTGGGAACATGCTCCCGGCTTGTCTGTTTATCTTCACAGCTTGTCTGTTTGTGATGCGGCTTGTCTGTTTGGGGTTTAAGACTTGTCGTAGTACTTCTACAACTGGCCATGCAAAAAACGTCCCCGACCCTACGTCTTGTCAGGATTGTCATCATGTCCTTCCTGTAACTTTACCACCCTGTCGGGGATTTCATAACCAACTCAGTATTTTCGTGCCCTTTTGCCCACGACCCTACACGACTTTCACAACCGACCCTAGAGTCATAGGGTTGGTTACAGGGTCGGCTCCAGTGGAACACCTGTATTAACAATGTAATTTGATAGTTTTCACGTTACAGCAAGCTTAGCATACTTAAAATATTTTTCCTTAAATTGAAGTTATCGGACTGTAAGTAACTAAATATGTTTCATCAAACAGAATTTAAATTGATTGGGAGTTACCAATAAGTATCGTTTAACTGTCAAAAGAAACGTTATTGCGCGGAGTAGGAAGAAATCAGTCACAGCGGAACCCAAAGGGGTCTTCTCAAAACAACAAACTGATAGTTTGTTCCAGATTAACGTGGCTTTTGGAGGGCCCACATCAGTATGGGGCTGTCTCTGGGTTCAGGATTTGCCTTCTTACAAATCTTAAATCTGGTTCTGGCAGTAGAGGGCCGGTTTGATAATGAGGCCCTCATTGGTACTAAATGGGCCAAGTATTTTCAAAGATCTGACCAAACCTATGTTGAAGAGGCAACATCAAACTTATCCACCTACTTGCACTTTTTGTTGCTATCTTAGGTTATGTTATCATTGTGACCCCTGATAGGTTATCTACTGGGCGCATCCGTCTGCCTGTCTATCTGTCCATCATTCGCTTCATCCGATCATGTGATCATGGTGCACACTCCAAACGTAATAAACAGAGCTTTCTGAAAATTTCTATATGGGTAGGCGCCTGGCCAATGGAAGGTGGGGGGGGGGGGGGGGGGGGGGGCATGCATCAAGGAGTGTCATTTGTATATAATTAAACTAAGCTTTGCATCTTATGAATTAATTGATATTACTCAAACCATGTGTAATGGCTTACTTACATGCAGGCCTGGCTTAAGACCGGTAGTAGTAGGACAAAGGTGTTATTTTCACCGAAGTACTTATAGAATCATATTTATTTTAACTGCACATATTAACTAGAACAGGTTTGTAGAAATAATTAAACGTGTGTAACTAATGCTACATTTGTTTTAACACTTCTTATTTTCCATAATTGTTGCTATAAAACATGTTTTATTCATGGCTTTCCCAACTCTAGTCACATGTGTGTATCTCAAATGTAACCTAGTTATGAAATATTGAATTTTTGGATCATTGCTTATTGGCTACAGTAAGTTGATTTATCATGAGATCAACAGTCAATATATGATCGACCAGAGTTGATGAAACATGATAAATCTTGTAATAATGGATGTGATTCATATTCATTTATTATAATACAAACAGTAATAATTAATTTCTTTCTAAACAACAGTGATTTATGGCTTTGACCTTTTGGACTGGGTGTACATTGATTTCAAAGTATATTGGGTTTTTTTTCAGGAAATAAGGTATGGACATCCACTTTAACAAAAGTGTAAAAATAAAATTTCTGATAATAATATGTGTGTAGGGTTCGATGAAAAGTTTTTGTTCCCTTATAATCTAGTTGGAAAACATTGCCCATTTGTAGTCACTGCGATAGTCGTTCAAAACCACATTACATTGTAATGATTTAAAGAATACACAACAGAAAAAAACAACAACACTTTTTACCAAGCTTCCTATACAATATGCATTACGATTTGTATCCCTAAACTACCGTTTAATTTTATTGCTTTTCGCTTTACAAATGATTTGTTTGAAAGCAGGAAATTTCAAACAAACACAGATGATATAAAACCCTTCTCGTCAATATCATATGACGTCAGTATTTTTTTCGCCAGAAATAGTGCCAGGTCCTTCCCTAATGCACTCGGGAGCCACAGCGGCAGACTGGTAACACACTCTCCTCACACTCTCCTCACACTCTCTGAGGTCGGATGTTCAAACACCAGATCTCATGTGGGAAAGTTGGTAGTTGCTTACCGATGGTTGGCAGTTTACAGTAGAGAAACTTGACCAACTGTATGTACTGGTTTCCTCTGCCCCAAAACTACCCATCATAATATGACCTGCATAGTGTTTAAAGCAACGTAAAACTCCCAATTTTTTTCCTTAATGAACTATGACTGAGAAAAGTTTCCTCCAGTGAGAGTGGGAAATTCTTATTCTGTATTCTCCAAAAGATCTGACCAAATCCCAGGCTTAAGTTGGCTATTGTTTTATACACAAAAGTTAAGTCTAATGTTTGGCCAAAACCTTTGGTGAAAATGGCCTTACCAAGCTTTCAAGGTGGCAGCTGGGCTGCCTCTACAACAGGTAGATATACAAACATTATTAGCATTCATGGAATTCCTGGTGCAGAATGGCCAGTCACAACCTACCATTGCAAATTATATGGCAGCACTGAGGGCTTACCATATTATGAATAATTTACCAACTGCCCCCTTCAAAGATAAGGTATACAGTTGTTTCAAAAATCATTAAAACTTCAGGCTCCTTTTAGACCAAGTCAAAGAAAACCTCTGACCATTGATCTATTGTCGAGAATTATACAACAATGTCAAACCCTTCCATTTCCTTTATTTTTTCACCCTTATATTTGCTGGCTTATTTCTCATTTTTGAGAATTTCAAATATATTACCCCACTCCACAACTTCATTTGACAAGACTAGACAACTAGCTCGTGCTGATGTTATAATCCAACCACAAGGTGCAGTGGTCCTGGTAAAATGGTCCAAAACCATTCAAAACAGAAAAGATGTGGCTACTGTCTCCATCCCAGCCTTGGGGGATTCCCTACTATGCCCTATAACTGCATTGAAAGCCATGATACAAAAAATCCCTGCTTCGGATAATGACCCATTATTTTTGGTCCCTAAAACTAAAGGTTTGGTCCCATTAACAGACTCAGTGGCCAGGAAGCATCTTAACGATGTTTGTCGATTATTAAACCTTGAGAATCCAGTAACATTCCATGATTTTAGGAGAGGTGGGGCTTCTTGGGCTTTTCAAAATGGTGTCCCTTTGGAACAAATTATGAAGCATGGAACGTGGAAGTCGGATGCCGTATGGTCATACCTATCATCTGCTCCTACCCTACACTCACCTGTTTCTCTTGCCTTTCGAGCTGCCCTACACTCCTAGTGCCTACTTGGTGTTTGGGTGTCAGTTTTCCCTCATTCTTAAATCTAAAACAGTTAATACCCAAAATTTACAGAGTTAATGTCACTCGCCTTGACCTTTGACCTTGCTTGTCTGTGACCTTTACCTTTTGACAAGGTCAAGCTGGGTATTGTTTAGTCACCTTCTGGTCTACCCAGATAGTAAGCACACTGACTAATTGGTCCCTGAATCAATTCCAATCTTTACACAAATTCATCATACTTTGACCCTTTTACCACATTTTAACCCAAGGTCAAATAAATTCTTCGGGTTTCCATTTCTTGGGATCGCAATTATTGCTTATTGATTGCTAACCTTGGGGTTGTTAAAATTGGGTTCCAATTATAAAGTTATCTCATTTTACCCCAAGTACACTCTAATCATTTTAAATTACTGTTCACACCTGTCACCTTAGCGTTTCCAAAAATTTATATCAAATATTAATTTGACCTTACATCCATCAAGGTCGCCTTCATGTATTGACTTCAGGAATTGATTCAGGTACCTTCACCATGTTAGTAGGCTTACAATTATTAAATCATGTAAAAAATGATGTTACAGTCAAATGTTGTGTATAATGTGCCAATGAGAAAATGATAGATAATATATTATTATAACCCATTTACATTTTTTTAAATTTCTTGGCCCTTGGGGGCTGTTCAGGCCGTCATGTGGGTGACGGCAAGGTCAGCCCTGGAGGGTCAATTTTTGGGGAATTTGTGTAGAATTTAGGTTGTACCAATTTCTGAAAGCGTGGCTGCTTCTGATTGGTCAACCAATGGTCAATGTGAATTACAAACCCATGCTTCTTCCATTTGAATGTTGGAACCACACGAGGTCACATCTGAAAACACCCACCACTATTTACCCTCCCTACATATGCATTGTTACTACTTGTGAGAACATGACACTGCTGTAGTATGATTTCAGATCACTGGCTATTTGCGAGTGGAGGCTGGGATCTTTACTGGGAAGCAGCGATGTAGCATGATCACCATATGGTTCACAATGGACACAATATACATGTTTATTGTCTGTGCTACTGACCACTTCTGATATGCTGTTGATTGTGCTATTGGTTGCCTGCTTCCTGCGGATTATTATTATGTAACATGTGAACATTATAACAGTATTATATATTAAATGTCATTTTAACATATTTTACAATAAAGTTTTATCATTGGCACAGCCTACTGGTCAAAGCTAAGTGTGGCTTGAGCTGGAATATTGTTAGCTGAGAAGCCGTAATGGTCGGCCAATAAGGGCTTCATATTTTAGTGAGGGTGTCTCACGACCATACATGTTTAGCAGTGTGTTTTATTTAATTTTATTCATATAACTTAACTCACCTGCAATGTTATTTTCTATCTTATAACTGAACATTGCAGGGGAGTGGGGCTGGGACTTGATCTTATACAGAATCTGACTCCTTTGTGGGGAGTTGAACCAGGAGAAAACCCTTTAGGAGGCCAGCCCGCATCCCAAGAATCACAGAATTTCCTTGTTGCAATGCCATTTATTCGACATTGCAACAGGGAACCTTTTTTATGAACTAACATTATGTCATGGCAACTAGGATTAAATATTCCCAGTTACTTTTATAGCCTTAATTATCAACCTGATGTTGCGGACATAGTGGATACCAATTCATTTTATCTTGCTAGTGATTTCTTCCTTGGATTACCACTGTATAATCCTTGGTGTTAGTGGGTATCAGTTTTCCCTCATTCTTAAATCTAAAACAGTTAAACACCCAAAATTTACAGAGTTAATGTCACTCGCCTTGACCTTTGACCTTGCTTGTCTGTGACCTTTACCTTTTGACAAGGTCAAGCTGGGTATTGTTTAGTCACCTTCTGGTCTACCCAGATAGTAAACACACTGACTAATTGGTCCCTGAATCAATTCCAATCTTTACACAAATTCATCATACTTTAACCCTTTTACCACATTTTAACCCAAGGTCAAATAAATTCTTCGGGTTTCCATTTCTTGGGATCGCAATTATTGCTTATTGATGGCTAACCTTGGGGTTGTTAAAATTGGGTTCCAATTATAAAGTTATCTCATTTTACCCCAAGTACACTCTAATCATTTTAAATTACTGTTCACACCTGTCACCTTGGGGTTTCCAAAAATTTATATCAAATATTAATTTGACCTTACATCCATCAAGGTCACCTTCATGTATTGACTTCAGGAATTGATTCAGGTACCTTCACCATGTTAGTAGGCTTATAATTATTAAATCATGTAAAAATGATGTTACAGTCAAATGTTGTGTATAATGTGCCAATGAGAAAATGATAGATAATATATTATTATAATCCATTTACATTTTTTAAAATTTCTTGGCCCTTGGGGGCTGTTCGGGCCGTCATGTGGGTGATGGCAAGGTCAGCCCTGGAGGGTCAATTTTTACATCTAATCACATGGAGATTTTTCCCAATGTTGTGGGATCTGGGCATTTCTGATGCTATTTTTTATCTGGAAACATATGTTTGTTGCTACCAGTGGAAGAATCTTAACCCTTTTATGCTAGTGTTTCTACCAATAAACCAAATCTGAGCTCTCTATATGTAAATGTTATCTGATTCAACAAGGGCATTCACACTTCCACAATATATTCATATCCCAGGATGAAAAGTCAGGGATATATTGGTTGTTTTACTTGTGTGGGCAATAACTCAAAAACACTTTCACAGATTTCATTCAAACTTGGCACACACATGTATTTGGATAAGGAGAGGAACCCTATTTTAGGGTGACCTTAAGCTCCCAATAATAAAGACCTTATGGCTACCTCAATGCCCTCTAGGTCACAGACTATATGGCTTATCTGGCTCAAATTTTACCTGAGGACACATTAGTATTTTTTACTTACATACCAAAAATCAAGACTTTATGTTAAGGCAAAAATGTTTTTTGAGGCTCATGAGTATACTTAGACTTTTTTGACATTTTTCCCAAATTTTTACCTATAACTTAAAAGTGGTAGGTCTGACAAGTCTGTAACTGTAGGATATATATAGCTTCTACATGTACTCTAAATCTGTGAAAACTTTTAAGTCTGTAACTTTAATTTTAAGGTCACCTTAAAGTCTGTAAATTGCCAACAGAGACCCAATTTATGGACTATTTCCCACTTTGAAGGCCTATAGCTGTCAACCAATGCGACTGATACAGATGAAATCTCATCTGGGAATATATTATTATGTTCTGTTACATGTGAGAAAAATCAAGGCTTTTAATCTGTGTATGAGGACCATAAACACCCACCCAAGTGACACTTTTACGACATTTTCAACATATTTGGTCATGTAACCTGGAAATGGTAAGTCTAACAAGTCTCTAACTGTAGTAGACATAACTTCTACATAAAATCTTTGTTTGTCAAACATTTTAATTCTGTCATTTTAATTTTAAGATCACCTTAAAGTATCTTAAATGCCTACTCCCAATTTTATTAATTTTTACCACTTTTAAGCCCTATAACTGTCATAATATGCGCCTGATACAGCCGAAATCTCACCTGGGGATATATTAATGTGCTATTTTATTCATGTGCCAAAAACCAAAGCTTTAAGCAGACATTTGACATGTATGTGAGACCCATGAATGATCCATTCAGGGGACTTTTTTTAAATTGACCCCCCAAAATGAAAAAAAAAATGGTTTGACCAAAACAAAAAAATGAAAAATAGTTTATAATAATTGTGAATTACACATAATGGGTGCTGTAAAAAATACCCGGTGAATGATTGTCAGTGGTGTAAGAGATGTTCTGTCTGGAGATATGTTGACGTGAAGTCAGTGCAATCTAGTCGAGTCCAAGATTCAACACCAAACTCAAATTTATTTACAGATGCAGATATAATTTTCGATATACTACTCACTCTACTTACATTTATTTCAGTCCATCCTTTGATGGAGACAAGGCACTATAAAAAGTGAATCGAAATAACTACAAATTATGATAGTGATACAAAGCAAGCCTATAGAGCAGCTTATTTTGTATAATCAATTTATTTTGTATCACCCTGAAATCTTGTAAAAATTCTGCGCACCTTTTTGTAACATATTAAGTCAACTGCTGATACAAAATAAGTCGACCAAGTAATACGAAATAGGGCAATTTTACTACAAAATAAGTCAATAATACAAAATAAGTAAAAAAATTGTAGGAAATAAGCCAGGTAATACAAAATAAGTCGTTGATACAAAGTAAGTTGTTACAGGGCTTAAGTAACACATCACTGCCTGTTAAGTATAAATTATAAGGTTTCAACCTGCAGTTAGTGGTGCTGACGAAACTAAAAACCCTCATAGAAGCCATAATGAATTATGTTAATCAACCAAGAACTACATATCACAATTATTATTAATAGACACATATTGGTGTAAAATATATTTTCTACACACAAATGTGTGTAATATCTTATTTCTATGTATATTTCGGAAACTTTTTTGGGGGAAAAATACATTCAAGTTAGAGAGAATGCAGTAAAGTTGTATGGAATTGTGCAATGGACTGTAGCTGTTAGAGTTTCCAGTTTATGTACTTGTTACTAGCAGTTCAATCTTCCAGTTGATAATGATGATCTTATAAACAACTGTGGTACATGTATCTATTAACTTATCTTAAGGGGCTGTAGTGGAATAGTCATGTTTTTATCTAGTACTTACTTATGGGGAGTTTATAATCCCACTTACCCACTTTATAAAAAAAAATTCCTCTTCAAAATAAGTTAAATATCTGCTACCGTTTTCACTGGGATTATGTCTTTGTTTATATATTGTAATATTGGGAATCTATGTTGATATTCGTAGTTAACAGATTATTCTCAATATGATTATGTTAGGGTTTTCTTTTAAAAAAATCCCTTACTTCTTCTTGACCCCGAACCTAAAAGGTCAAATTGACAATAAGTCATTCAAATATTTACATATACCAACATAATATTGTGTAAAAAAGAAAACAAAAAAAGAACAGTAGTTTAGAATTTAAAAAGTTTTTTTTTTTCAAATTAAAGTGCTAAAACCCAATGGGATTTGTGTTGTGTGCAACCTCATCCGCTTGATTTACATTTGACCTTGAATTTTGTATGGCAATATCGTATCGATTCATTTAATGCTGAGTATGAATCTAGTAGTTAGGAATGTGTATGGACGTATGGTATACTGAATACAATTACGGCTAATTGAAATAACTGTGTTGTTTTCTTAAACTTAAAAGAGTATTTAGCAGTGTCTACCATGTGCATAGTATATACCATTAGAAACGTCTGATTCTGTACTTTTCAAATTATACAAATAATTAAAATCTAAATCATGCTCACAGAGGAATTATCATATAGAATCATGCATCATTACAGTGTGATGTTGTTGGCTATCAATAAATATTCTAATGTTGTTGCTCTGAGCTAGTTTAAAATACTTCCCGGAGCAACTAATTCATAATTGTACAGAAAATTGTATACAACAGTTAATAAAATATTTTATGTGGGTAGGGCCTAGGGAAAGGAAGAACCGATCCCCCCCCCCCCCCCCCCCCCCCCCCCCAAAAAAAAAAAAAAAAAAAATGACAAAAAAAGCTTGATCATATTCTGAACGCACAAAATTGATCCTGTATTTTTGGAAATGCCCCTCTCTCTAGATTGATGGAGAATTGTCGTCTTCGTGTGGTTTCTAGTTGATGTTTAAATAACCTTCATCTGAAATGTGTTTTGAAAACAAAATATTCAGGTTCACCTTGTTCAGATATGTGCCACACTTTATAATCTCTTATTACCAAAAGCTACGGCCCTGCTATATTTTCAAATTTCAACAATGAAGTGATGTTTCATTCTTTTCTCTACGGACAAAGCTGCACATTTCCCATTGCCCCAATGGTTCCTTTGAACCAACACTTATGGTTGATTTAGACTTCTCTCAAGGTCTGGCATCTTGGCACTGTATAGGCCTGGTCCAAAGGCTGTCAGACCCAGTTTTGTAACTATTGTCAGCACCAGCAAAGGTTCCATCAGGAACAGTGTTATTGGAAGCATCATGTTTTGCTACTATTGGTGATTTAGTTTCGGTTTCACTTGTAAAAGTATTATCATCATAACTTTGTTTGAATTTCGGTGAAGTTTGCTCAGTTTCCTCGTTCCTCTGGGATTCATCTGTGAAACTGTTTTCAATATCAGTTGATTCACTTTTCCGTGAAGTTGAAGCAGTTTCTTCATTATCCTGGGATTGACCTATGGAACCATTAGTGACATCAAGTGGTTTCTTATCCAGTAAACTTGCACCATTAATTTCATTTCCCTCGCATTCGTCCATGGAGCCGGTATCACCAGATTCTTCAGTAACCTGGGAATTTGCTATGGACCTTTTATCAATATCAATTGGATGGATGTCATTGTCCTGAGATCCAGCTGTGGAACAATTTGTACTACTAGCCTCCGAATGTATTGAATTGTCTGAATTGTTAATAACAGTGTCCAGCTGTTCCAATTCTATACTATTTGTGGGTACTTCTACATCTGTTTGGCAGCAGCATTTTTTTCTTATTAATGGCCATGGAACACGTTCTTTCCAATAGTTAGCCACAGACTCTACTTGAAAGACTACATAGATGATCCATACAGCAAGTAAAACTGCCAACGTGACCAGAATGATGCTGTAATTAATGATGGCCCACATCATTTCAAATATTTTCTTTTACAATGTCTTCTTATCTTAGCTTAAAATCTAATTTCTAATATGTTTCATCAATATATATGTTTTACCAAGTGTAGTGTATTTCTAAATATATATTTTTGGTAGTATTTGAAATGATTAACCAGTTGACTAACCAAATATATTATTATTTCCAAATGTTTTCTTCCAGTAAACTCTCACGGTTAACCCTCTTCAGTTAAGGTATTTCACCTCTATATCCAATGTGTTACGAACAGATTCTTCATGGACCAACCCTTTGAATAGAGAAATTACAGTCAGGAGCTCGCCTTTCTCAATGTCTATATTTTTGCAGGTTACAGTAGTTGAGTATGGAAATCCTGGCTGACCAGCCTTGAGTGTTTTGTCAGCAACTTGATTATTGATACCATATCTTTTGTTGTTCACTTCTAGACTCAGTCCAAGACTTTCCCCGTTACCAGCCACAAAGGTCAGCTGTGAACACAATTGAAGTAAAGCAATGATTAATAATAAGAATAACCCACTGGGTGTTAATTGTTATCTCTGGTTATGATCATTATTATTAGCCTAGTTGGCATTGTGGCACAGTTGTAACACACTCGACTACCACCTCTGTGGTCTGCTGTTCAAACTCCGGGCCCTATATGGGAACATTTGTAGTGGCTTACCAATGGTCAGTATGCAAATAACCAAAAAAATAGTAATAACAGATATGCCTTGGAGTATAATGGATGTGTCCGTTTTTACAGCATACGACCATGTTACAAGTCTCCAACTGTATAATAGTGATTTGCTTTCATTTTGTCTGAAAATGTGTTGATTTGGCTTTGTGGTTTAGTACTCACCAAAGTTCGGGACCCAGCTAATAAATGCGTGTACAAGAAGTGCGCAGTCTGTACTTTAAATTCGAGAAGACAGCAACTATCTCAGATAATTGTCACATAATTCAAGGAAAGGGACGAGTGTGCTGTGTTTTCAACACACTCCAGGTATTAACAGAGAAGAAACAAAGCTATTGTTGTGGTAGTTACTAAAGTCATTTTGTAAGACAGGACGGGTGGCAAATTTTACAATAATATGCCTCCTGACGTTCAACTTTAAGCTATATTTTAAAATTTTGTATGTAACCTCATATCTGATGATTTGACTGAATGAGATGCAGCTACTGGCTGAAGATGTCGTTTATGCAACAGTTTTAAATTGTGAATGTTTTGATCACAATCTAAGCCATGAAAAGCTTGGTCAGTTGGTCACCAAATAATGTCTTACAGTAAATAATAAGTTGTAAACTAAGGTTAGACATTTTCTACATTAAAATAATGTAAACTTCTATTTAAATTCAACATTGTTAATGTAAACACAAAGGAAACAAGCCAGAAGTTTTTGTAGGGCACAATGTTAATACTCTATTGGATATATAATGTGTTTTTTTATTACTAAGTCCTTTCAGGTGTTGTTTTTCACTAACCTGCGCTGTGGCATCTATTAGGACATTTCTGGTAAAGCGAAGCTTTGCATTGTCTTCTAACACCACAAAATCGTCAAATGCACTGCTTCGGTTGAGTTTCCAACAGGATACAAGACCCTCTGAAAGGAGTATAAGCCATTATTCTTTATATTTAACTGTATGTCCAAGTGAACACTTAATAATTCTGAGATATAAAGCTTTAATTGTAATTTTTCTAATTCTACAATACAATGACAAATGAAGTAATTTGATGACTAGTACACTAATCCCATCAGTACTTAAGTTATTGATATAATAATATAATAGAAAAACAATATAATGATGAGAAAATTATACGAGTGCATAGTATGAGTATTTTTATTTTTAAACTAGACCTAGCGCATTGGAGAACCGATGCAAATTGTATCTACCAGAAGAAAACTCACCAAAGCCGTTCTAACATCGCTTAACCTTGAAGGATAAGCCCAAGGTGAAATCTGAACATATCAAAAGATTCTTAGCCCATGATTTCCTATAGGTTGGTGTGACACTGCAAACCTCTAGGAATACGAATAAGCAAGATATAAACACTAATTTTGGCAATCCTCATTTGACCTTGAAAGAGGGGCCAAAGGTCAAATCCGATCACACCAAAAGATTCCCAGCCCATGATTTCCTAGATTTTGGTTTACCATTCCAAAGCTCTAGGACCAATAATAAGCGAGTTATAAGCACTTTTAAGTTTGGCTATCCTCGTTTGACCTCGATGGAGGGTCCAAGGTCAAATCCGACCACAGCAATAGATTCCCAGCACATGATTTTGTGTACTATCCTCGTTTGACCTTGAAGGAGGGGTCCAAGGTCAAATCCGACCACACCAAAAGATTCCCAGGCCATGATTTTCTATAGGATGGTTTACCATCCCAAACCTCTAGGACCAATAATAAGCAAGTTATAAGCACTTTTAAGTTTGGATATCCCCGTTTGACCTTGAAGGAGGGGTCCAAGGTCAAATCCGACCACACCAAAACATTCCCAGCCCATGATTTCCTATAGGTTGGTTTACCATCCCAAACCTCTAGGACCAATAATAAGCGAGTTATAAGCATTTTTAAGTTTGGCTATCCCCGTTTGACCTTGAAGGAGGGGTCCAAGGTCAAATCCGACCACACCAAAAGATTCCCAGCCCATGATTTCCTATAGGTTGGTTTACCATCTCAAACCTCTAGGACCAATAATAAGCGAGTTATTAGCACTTTTAAGTTTGGCTATGCTCGTTTGACCTTCAAGGAGGGGTCCAAGGTCAAATCCGACCACACCAAAAGATTCCCAGCCCATGATTTCCAATAGGTTGGTTTACCATCCCAAACCTCTAGGACCAATAATAAGCGAGTTATAAGCACTTTTAAGTTTGGCTATCCTCGTTTGACCTTGAAGGAGGGGTCCAAGGTCAAATCCGACCACACCAAAAGACTAACAGCCCATGATTTCCTATAGGTTGGTTTACCATCTCAAACCTCTAGGACCAATAATAAGCAAGTTATTAGCACTTTTAAGTTTGGCTATCCTCATTTGACCTTGAAGGAGGGGTCCAAGGTCAAATCCGACCACACCAAAAGATTCCCAGCCCATGATTTCCTATAGGTTGGTTTACCATCCTAAACCTCTAGGACCAATAATAAGCGAGTTATAAGCACTTTTAAGTTTGGCTA
The DNA here is from genome assembly GCA_964017235.1 of Sabellastarte sp. h YS-2021. Classification (NCBI taxonomy): domain Eukaryota; kingdom Metazoa; phylum Annelida; class Polychaeta; order Sabellida; family Sabellidae; genus Sabellastarte; species Sabellastarte sp. h YS-2021. Next base: position 74,595,427 of record OZ024929.1, on the reverse strand, counting down.
TGCTCGTTTGACCTTGAAGGAGGGGTCCAAGGTCAAATCTGACCACACCAAAAGATTCCCAGCCCATGATTTCCTATAGGTTGGTTTACCATCCCAAACCTCTAGGACCAATAATAAGCGAGTTATAAGCACTTTTAAGTTTGGCTATCCTCATTTGACCTTGAAGGAGGGGTCCAAGGTCAAATCCGACCACACCAAAAGATTCCCAGCCCATGATTTCCTATAGGTTGGTTTACCATCCCAAACCTCTAGGACCAATAATAAGCGAGTTATAAGCACTTTTAAGTTTGGCTATGCTCGTTTGACCTTGAAGGAAGGGTCCAAGGTCAAATCCGACCACACCAAAAGATTCCCAGCCCATGATTTCCTATAGGTTGGTTTACCATCCCAAACCTCTAGGACCAATAATAAGCGAGTTATAAGCACTTTTAAGTTTGGCTATCCTCGTTTGACCTTGAAGGAGGGGTACAAGGTCAAATCTGGCCACACCAAAAGATTCCCAGCCCATGATTTCCTATATGTTGGTTTACTATCCCAAACCTCTAGGACCAATAATAAGGGAGATATAAGCACTTTTCATGACTGCAAAGAAACGCCTGTGGCGGCCATCTTGTTTTTCAAAATGAGGCCAAAAATATTCCCAGTCAAGATTTTATAATGAGGAACATATCCTGCGAATTTGAGATCTCTACCTATAATACCCTTTGCTCTAGAGGGCCACCAAAAGTCCTCGTGGCGGCCATCTTGTTTTTCAAAATGAGGCCAAAAATATTCCCAGGAAAGATTTTATGGCTATGAATATATCCTGCAAATTTGAGAAGGCTAGCTATAATATTTTTTTCGTTAGAGCGGTAACGGTAAAATCTCTCTACACACTGCGGCGGCGGCGGCGTAGGCGTAACGAAGTCAAATCCATAGTATCCACCGGATGCTACAATTAAAGCCTATGCATAAATGGTGAATAAATCTCAAGTTTATAAAATGATTTTTTTTCACATTCACTAATACCTTAAATGAAATGGATTAATTTAAGAGATAAATGTTTGCATTCTTTCAGAAAGTATGCCGATTAATTTTATGTCCACAGTCAATCACTTAATGTCTGTAAGAGATGGTTACAATGTACCAGTATATATTTTTATATTTTAAAAATTTAGGAGTAATTTTTGAGTCCTGGAGTCATTCAATTCTTTTGTTTCATATGAATTTCGGTTAAATTTGAGCAAACACCAATGACACAATGCACTCGTACATGACACCTTGTTTTAACATACATCAACACACATGGAGCTATGGGCTTAAAGCCCCCGCCCCTGAACTCTGAATTTTGTACCATATTGACCCTGTAAGCTTACCTTTGGGGATTTCCTTCTGTGGACAGTTGCCCCCTGGTCTCTCAAAGTGAAGATATATCGGCTACAAAATGTAAAAAGAAGTTTACAGAATCCATTAATACTCCATATTTGAGACATTTTCAACTGAAATATCCAAAAAAGATAGCAAAGTAGTATAAATTTTTATGCAACCCTCTTTAACATTCAGTAATCTGCATTTTATTACCTTGCATTTTTAAAAAATTTTTATTACACGATACAATGAGTAAGTGGTTACTTTGAAGTTCTTCTGGGTACAGTAATTTAAAGTAAGATCCTCAGTAGCTGACTTGTTTATGGAGCATAGAACTGTTTTCCTGTCATTTTTTATCTCGTTACCATGAGATAGTAAGTCATTGCCACAAGTTAGCAAGTCATTACCACAAGATAGCAAGTCATTACCACAAAATAGCAAGTTGTTACCACGAATTAGTAAGTTGTTACCACAAGTTAGCAAGTCGTTACTACAAGATACTTAGTCGTACCCACAAGTTAGCAAGTCATTACCACAAGATACTAAGTCATTCCCACAAGTTAGCAAGTCGTTCACACAAGATTATTAAGTTGTTCCCACAAGATTACTAAGTTGTTCTCACAAGATACTAAGTCATTCCCACAAGTTAGCAAGTTGTTGACACAAGATAGCAAGTTGTTGACACAAGATAGAAAGTCGTTCCCACAAGTTAAAAAGTTGTTCCCACAAGATAGAAAGTAGATACCACAAGATACTAAGTTATTCCCACAAGGTAGCAAGTCGTTACCACAAGATAGAAAGTCGTTATCACAAGATACTAAATTGTTCCAAAAAGTTAGCAAGTTGTTACCACAAGTTAGCAAGTTGTTCCCACAAGTTAACAAGTCGTTCCCACAAGAAAATTAATATTCTAATCATTAAGCCCTTTAAAATGATACCTTTGGGGTATATATATTTACATGTAAATATATGTATGCTACATATATTTATATTTAAGTTAGGTTTCTGTTTCAATTGGGAAAGTAAGAGCTACGTAACACTCTCGCCTCCCACCTCTGAGGCTGGGGTTCGGTTCCTGGCACGGCCTCAAGTGGGAAAGCTATTAGTTGCTTCCCGTTGGTTGGCAGTTTACAGTACAGAACCCTGACAAACTGTATGTACTGGTTTCCTCTGCCCTTCCAACTACACGTCATGATATGACCTGTATAGTGTTGAAAGCGATGTAAAACCACAAATAAATAAATAAAAACAACTGGGAAAGTAAATGGCATTTCTTCGTAAGAGTGGAGGCAAATTACATGTTATTGCCCGTCTTCGGGTTAATACTGTATAACTTTAAATTTCTCTGGGCATTAATTTTATGTATTTTTATGAACTCTTAATGAAATTCTAAATTTATTCTAGTAATAGTCGTTGGATATGATTCTGGCCTATCAAATTCACAGATTCAGCACGTATAATATACTAAATATGAATGATAATGCAAGTTAACAAAGGTGTATAGATAAACTTACCTTAGGTGTCCTTGGATCTGCAAAAGAATACAGTTTAGTTTAGAACAATGAGTTAAAAATCAACACAATAACCAACTAGTACACAACAAAGTACAATTAAACTGTAAATATAAGTTTCAAACATACCTCATAAACACCTAGTATTCTTCTTTGGATGGTTGTTATAAAAGTCAGATTTGCCCATTTGTCATTTTGTAAGTTTTATCAGATCTGTACATAGAATTGTCACTATCATATAGTTATATCATATATAGTTAAAATGCAATTCTTGGAAATTCCAAGACCTACTATTTACAATTGTTATGTTGCTATATATCTATTGGTCATATGTTCATGTAAATAGATATGAATATAGATGTAACATTGTATAGATTATATCGTGACATGTGGTTTTGAGGACAGTGGAAATTAGTACATACTAGTCAGTAGACATTCCGCACTGTAAACTGCCAGGTTTTGTTAAACAACTACCAACTTTCACACATAAAGATCTGGGTTTTAAGCGCAAGCTCTTGTGGAGCTTACATTTCTAGAGATCACTTTTTTTCTACTTTTTTTTTGTCTTCGGACTTTCATGAATTGTGGTGTAGCGTGATTACTACCTGTCTCTTCACTAAAGTTAAGTGGCAATGGGCGACGTTAGTACTGGGATGGGTGGCCGCTTCGGTGCACTACTCATGTCTCTGATGGCTTTGCCACTCGTGCTAGTAGACCGAAACCCCTTTCAGCTTTGTTGAACCACAGACCTCATAGGTGGCAGGCAAGCTGTGTTGCCCACCACACCAGAAAGTCGCTTTTTGTTTGGTTTAACTTTGGTTCATGTCTGAGCATTTGGATCACACAAGTTTGCTGTATACAAGACTGTATACGGATTGCTTCAAAATTTTGACATTTTTTACTTTCTTTTCAGAGTTAATGTATTTTCTAATATGGAGATAATTAAATACAGATCAAAATTAGAATATTATGGAGCATTGGGTCTGTGTTAGTGTAAAATTATATTCTATCAAACCTTAAACCACAGCAAAAAGAATCCAGGTTTAGACATAAACTGATAAACTGTATCTGTTGACACCCAAGTAACTATTATGTTTTTACTGAATTTATGGATATCATTTAGTTTATGCCTGCTTGTTATGATGTTTCAATTAGGATTTTATAATTTTTAATGCTTCAGTTCAAAAATAGAAAAATACTATGGACCCATTGACTTTGTTGATAAAATTATAATGCTTTCTAAATTGAGTTTATAGTGCATCATGTTTTTATAAGTAGCACTTGGATACTTTATAAACTCAATTTATTATGCTTGACGTTCATATAATACAACAAATCAATAACAATGGCCACATCAGATATCATAAATACTACCAATAACTTGTGTACCTGAATCTATAGACACAGAGCTTTTGTAAATATTTCGGACTTGTTATCCTGAAAGAAAATATTATATTTAATAGATTTGAAAATATTACTGTATCAAAAAATAAATGGTAAAAGTTTTTTGTCTAAGTGAAGCTTAAATCATGTCCTGGGGGTTGATAGACATTTATACGTGTGGAGATTGTACATATAGTCTATTCTCACATTACGTATGAAAGAGGAGTGTTTCTGTATCTAACGAAAATGCTGACTACTGCAAGAACCAACTGAATTGAACACCCATATCTAGTTAGTTTATAAAAAAGAATTGGTTTAGTGTGAAGTGTTTCAGGGGCTTTTTTTGTTTCCCTATTCTTTTAAGCACAGTGAAAATTTAGCCCAAAAAATTAAATTTCTAAACTTGCAATAGAATCGGGATTGATTACATTCACATTATAAATATAAAGAATTAAGACCTTTCAGACTAGGGCTGATTTTTTTCTTAAAGAAGTGCAGTAAAATACTTGTTTTGAGGATTGATATCCAGTCAGTACTGAAGCAAAGTGGTGTAAATAAAAAAGACAGCAACCCACTTAAGATAAAACACACATTCTGTGTCCTTCGAACTCGGATTTTATTGATTTGTCTTTTCTCCTGATAAAATTTTTAAAAAACAACAACAACAACAACAACAACAAAAAAAATCACTCCAGTAATTTTCCTGCTTTGTTTGTATTTGTATAAAACCTAGTTCACAGCTTTCTGTACTGGGGTCACGAACTACAAATGAACTACAGCTCTTCTACCTTCGGTTGTGGTTCGACCACTCTAATAGGCTTCATATCTTGGTAGGATGCATTTGGTTGGATTAGCATTTGAGTAGGACCTATACATAATGATTTAAAACTTTGCATTTTGTGTTTATGACTGCTTTTTAAAAATGTTTCAAGAAATCCCGCCATGTACTGTCCATGAGCTGCATTAAACTAGACATGGTGGATTGTTTGTTTGGGTTTTAACATCACATTCATCACTGTACAGGTCATATCACAATGGGTAGTTTTATGGGCAGAGGAAACCAGTACATACAGTTGGTCAAGGTTCTGTACTGTAAACTGCTGACCATCGGTAAGAAACTACCATGTTTCCCATATAGTGTTCTGGGTTTGAACTGCTGACTTTAGAGAAGGGAGGCAAGTGTGTTACCACTGTGCCACCGTTGCCCATAATACATGGTGGAAGGGTTAAGGTAGGGGATGGCTATATGTGACGGCTCCTGCTAAAAACATGTGCTCCCAAGACACAAAGTCTTTTTTTTCAGTCAAAGTCAAAACTATGGTTTTTATGTGACATTCACTAACCACGGTCATATTGGGACATACCCTCAACAATTTAGCCAAGTGCAAGAGTCGAACTAACACAGAGGTAACAGATTGCGTTTAGAAGGAAGCCAAACTTGCTAATCTGTCCAGTTTATTGTAGAAGTGTGAATGGTGTGTTATGGCAAGGTAAAAGAAAGTTATACGTAGATACAACGTTTAATGAGCAAGAAGTGTGAAATCCAACATGGAGCTAACATCTGTTGACACTATATGAATCATATCAATATACTTAACGATTAGAGAGCGAGTAATAACACGTCAGTAGTAGGTATGCCTTTTTTCAATTCATTATGTTCTATGTTTACACATGAGCTTTAGACTTTCTTCAAGTCCTTTTGTCTTATATGAGGACTGTATGACTTTTCTGCCAGAAGGTGGGGCTGACAAAAGTTTGTATTTCAGCATAGAGAAGGATTTTTCCCTCTTCAAGTGGATAGATATTGATTTCATGTATGTCAGTTTTGGTGGGATGAGAAATACAAAGACTTGGTAGTCTACATGAGCTTCAATGAGCCAAAACTCACACTCATACCAAACTAAGTAACTTAAACAAAATAACTTTTCTTAATTATTCACAATGTAAAATACCTAAGTCCTGGTCTTAAATGAACTTCACAAAGGGTGACTTAGCTAAGTCCAGGGGCCGGTTTCACAAAGGGTCTCAGACTTAGGCTAAGTCAGGAACTTAAATCTGAGTCTTTTGTCTTTGCCAAGTTCTGGACTTAAATAGATTTCACAAAGGGTGACTTAGTAAAGTCCAAGCTTGTCATATAACCACAGTGGTTTTCTGTGTCATGTGACCCTTTATTTCTACTCAGAATATTTTAGTGGTAACATATATCCCTTGTTTAGCTCATTTTATCTTTGAAAAAATGTTATATTTTTAAATGGGAAACCTTATAATCATAAAGACATGTCCAAAGAGTAATTTAGGGAGGTGTTCTACACATTTATTCTTAATTTTCAAGCATTTCAAATTTGAAGTGAGAAAAATATATGGCGGCCATATTTAAGCCTTTGTTTACAAAAGTTAAGCCCACTCTTGGGTAGACTTAGCTAAAGCCTAGACTTAGCAGCTCTGTGAAATCCTCCAAGTCTGACATCACAGACTTAGCCTCATTTTAAGACAAAAGTCTTCAATTTAAGTCTAAGTCTGGGCTAAGTCTTTTTGTGAAATCGACCCCAGGATTATCATATAGGCACAGTGGTTTTCTATGTCATGTGAACCTCTATATCTAATCAAAATGTTTTACTGGTGACATATATCTTTTCGTTAACTCATTTCATCTTTGAAAAAAAATCATGTTTTTCAAGAGCAAACCTTGTAACTGCATACATATGTCCAAAGGCTAATTTAGGAAGGTGTTGTATATTTGTTTTGTTTTTTTTCAAGCAATTCAAATTTTATATGGCGGTCATATTTAAGTCTTTGTTTACCAAAGTTAAACCCTTTCTTGGGTAGACTTAGCCAAAGATGAGATTAAGCAGCTTTGTGAAACCCTCTGAGTAAAAGACCACAGGGTGAGCCTGCTTTAAAACAAAAGTCTTAAGTCTAAGTCAGGGCTAAGTCGTTTTATGAAAGGGATACTATGTCCTAGTGGTTTGCAAGTTTGGCATGTTATCAAAAGCTGTTCTCTCTGTGTGGGTTAGACTTCCAGCAGTGACAATGCTGAGGATCTGTCCCAATATGACCCTGGCAGTTGAACTGGACATAAAGCCCCGAACTGGGCTTTGACAACCTTTTGTTCCAAAAGGGTGTCCAAAATCTGAACTCTTCTACCTATGCTTTGTCGAGGACAAAAAGACCTGTCTCCCACACCCCTGAATATGTATTTTTTTCCAAAACTATTGGCGTGCAAAGCCAGAAGAAGTAGGTTTAGATTCAACCAGGATCATGTTTCTACCCCCTTCTGTTAACCTTCATTTTTACAAAAAGTACCACCAAGTTTTCACATAGTAGAAGTCAAATAGTGGTCTATTATAATACATTAAAAACTATTAAATCTTTGATATCGAATTGAAAAACCATTAGAATGTGGTTAAGTATACCCACATCAGAGACTGTTATAATGTACTTGTCTTATCTCAACTAGAGACATTGTAAGAACGGATCAGTTTGTCCAGAAACGTGTAAATCAACAAAAGCATGAGTGAAAATTATTGATCCAATGGACTTCAATTAAGCTGTATGGATTTATATCTATGGCTGAATTAATTACGTATATCTTCACTAAGTACTTTCAAAGTTATTTTCCACAAAACCTATATATGGGTATAAACAACCTGGCCATTAATCGTTTTGTGTATTGATTACTTTATTTGAAAAGAAATATAATTTCATTTAAGAAATTCTATCGTGAATATATTTAGGGTCTGACTAATTGTATTCATAAATTTAATGAGTCATCATGATTTTTGTTTCTTTTTCCATTTTATTTTGGCTTACCTTCGTTTATAATGATTGAAAATTAACTCCAGTTGCACAAAGGTAACATTCGTTTATTGTGCAAAGTTTAATATGGTCAATGTACATTTGTAAGCTCTTGTTGGTTGACCAGTTTATAAATTATTTGAGTATTTACAATTGTGACAGTATATATTTAACAGCATATACAAAATAGAACAATTGAAACCTAAATCTGTTGTATAATTAGATCATTTAACAGATCGTAAATTACAACTGATAAAAACAAAAAAGCAAGATATTTTAGTGGTCTTTATATGAAGAAGACTCACCTTTATTAACTTCTTGTGCAAGGAAGTAAGTGGTGATAGATAAACACCCCAGAATTAGTACGAAAACTCCCACAGTTACTGCATATTTTACATCCATTTTAAATCACATTCCATTATACAGAAATCTAAAACGTTTTTTTTTATTTCTCTCAAACCTGTTCCAAACACAAAACACTTGTTGCAATAACTAATTGTGTTGGTCTAATGAAGTTTCTTACAGTACACTAAACTGCGAATTTTTCCAATCAGAATTTATGTACACTTTGTACACGCTCAATAGTCCTGTATTATTGTATTCTGAACCATGGGCCCTTTCTATAGAAAACGAAAGTTATCTGTCATATTACAAAGTGATTCATGCAAATCTATCTTTTTTTGCCCGGCCAGTCAAGTGTTTTAGAGACCCTCGTGTTATATGATTAAATTACCTTTTCATTATGTAAAATATGAATGAAAGGGTGCTTGAAGAGTGGTTCTAAGAATCAACCAAATAATAACTTTCAAAATGTTGAAAACATAAATCTCTGAAGTGGAGGAACGCTAAGTTACAGTGGGTAAACCTGTGAAGTTAAAAAAAATGTGTGTAAAGTGGAGGAGCAAACCCATGCTAGGATGAAAACCATATTGGAAAGTTGTTGAAGTGAAATTCGAGTTGTACATTTTGCAACAAATATTGAAACTCACAAACCAGATCTACTAAAAAGCATTGATGAAATTTATGAATCACTATATAAGGAAAATTTCTCCAGAATAATTTTCTATGCATTGTGAAATCGTTTCTCGTGACTCAACAGGTTCAATGGTTTCATTGATCTGCTGTATCTAAAACCATTTGAATATGAATAAATATTTTTTCCTGTATTTGCAATGTCAGCACACAGAGAGGTAGAATAGTTTATTATAGTGTCACTATCAAATACTTGACACTTCATGATAGAGTAGTACGTCAGTAAAAGACCATAAGAAATATGTAACAATACTGGAACTTATGTGCTACTCCAGTCATAATGTTTAGATACTGTACAAGTAACATTTTAGGTACAATAAAATATCAAAAAGAATTGTTAGAAAGTTCACTGGAATATATTTCTACTAATGGCCGGTTTCTACTTAAGATTTTAATACAGCTTTAAAATTTCACTGGAAATTAACTTTCACTATCCAAAATCATTAGCTAAAGTTAATATCTAGTGAAAATTTGAACTTATACAGTATTATCTTAAAATGATGAATAAAGACTTTCAATCAAAAAACAGGGCGTGCTGTTACTGTACCTTTTAAAACAGTATTTTCATTCTCCAAAATTCTTAAACAAGTAGCTATTAAACACCGAATATGTTTGTTATTTATTATTTCAAACATAAACACGTTTTCCTAGAGAGAGAAAAGTATTGCATCACCAGCATTTGTGTATCAGTCAGTATTGGAGCCCTGGTGATAGCATAGAGACGAGACAAGAAGTCTCGTGAGACTAAATGGGGAAACATCTCTCACGTTATATGAGACGAGAGTTAAAGATGAGAATTGGGCACACTATTTTTATTAGCTTCTATGCAATGGTACATACACAATAAAATTAGGGAGGAAAATCTGCCCCCTTACAAACACAATAAAACATGATTAAAACCACAATAAAATAACAGGGAGGGTGGGAGTGGTGTTTTTCAGTTTTGCTCGTGTACAGATCAACAAACACATACAAAGTGACATGGAAGCGTGTGGTGAAAGAAGGTAGGATGGAAAGCAGAATCCCATTGGTCAAGAATGTAAAGACGGCAAGGATTGCCCAAGAGATGAAATTGGGTAAGTTTATTGCACGGACTGGTCCAAACTGACTGATACGCAATCAACAGGGTGTGATTGCCATAACAGTCAGTATTGGAGCCGTGGTGATAGAATAGAGACGAGACAAGAAGTCTCGTGAGACTAAATGGGGAAACATCTCTCACGTTATATGAGACGAGAGTTAAAGACGAGAATTGGGCACACTATTTTTATTAGTTTCTATGCAATGTTACATACACAATAAAATTAGGGAGGAAAGCCCAAAGCCAAGCCCAATAGACATTATGGTAGGGAGTTAACCAAAGATTGAAATTTGAGGGGAACTTGGAGGGACTGGGAAGTATTATCAGAAATGTAAGACCAGACAGCATCGCTTTTCCAAACCCCGTGCATTTTGATGGATGAAAGAGAGACGTTAGAGTCATAAGCCAGGGTGGCCCCAGAACGATGGAAGCTGTGAAACCCATGACCCTGGATGGGAAGACCCATAGTTCGTACAAAGGTAGCCAGCCTACGTCTCAACTGACGTTGAGTGAGCAAAGTGATATCGTCCAACACCAAAAGAGGGTCAGAAGGTTGAAGGATATGTTTTTGCAAAAGCAAACGCATTGTTTGGGTAGGACATATAAGTGGATCTTCAACACAAGGTAGTTTAACCACATGAATTCTCTCTGGTGCTTGAAGGTTCTTAGCCCATTTCAGTGTCAAATGGGTCCCAGGGTACGCAAAGATCACATCTTGCCTTAAGAAATGTCTGGCTTTATCAAAAGCTCTGGGTGACGAAGGGGCTATATTGGATATGCGTAAAAGGCCAAAGAATGCCAGCAGGAAAGCCGCCCTGTATGTGAGAGATGATTCAAACACATCACATAAGCGAGAAATCTCGCGAATCTGTATCAAAGTGAACAAACCTTTTGGTGTGGGCTGGGAACGTACAGTGTAATTGATACCTTTCAACAGTCTCTTGATTATAGGTTTTTCAAACGCATCTACGGACCATGCATATCTAGCAAACATATACTTTAATGCAGACACATAATTCATGACCACTCTAAATGACAAAGCATTAGCAGCTAAAAACTCTAAAAACACCATAATAGTACTAACACAATCCAAACAGTGTAGTTTGTGTGAAATGGCAAATGCCAGAAATAGTCTAAACTGTTTATTATACTGGTACAAGGTGTGAGATCATAGACCCTGGTGGCCTCGTTGCATAGCTTCATTTAACAAAGGGTGAATATGTCTGGGTAACCCTACAATAACAAAGACAGACATTCATCAGATACAGTCTCCAACTCTACATCACCCACTAAACGGAGTTTATTGCGGGATAAAGCATCCGCTAAATCATTGTCCCTGCCCCTGATGTGTACCACCCTGAAATCAATATTATATCGTGAAATAAGCAACCATAAATTATGAAGACACAGATTCATGAACGCGTCCTTTGTTCTGCCAGAGTTGCAAACCGACACCGCACTCTCATTGTCACATCTAATGCAAACAGCTTTATTCTCCCACGCTGCTGCCCAAAGTCTCATAGCTACTACAATGTTATATAATTCTAACTGTGAAATGGCTACTTCTCGCGAGATTTCAGACGGAATACTGGTGGAATATGCCCTCTTACCCCAGCTACCCCCAATACCCGTGAGTGTGGCATCCACAAAGACCATCTCAGATACACTTTGTTTACGAAAGGTAACCACCCCATTGAAATGCTTAAGAAATGCAATGAACCAACAAAGGTCAAGATAAAAACCCTCATCAGGGGTTATGTGTGTGTGAGTGTGATGACTTCTAAGCAATGCCAGTAAGCGATTGATGTACATGCGTGCCCCTCTCACACAACGCGAGATATACAATAGTTTACCCAATAAGGTTTGCAACTCTCGCTTTGTAATTCTATCACGTAGGAACATCTCGTTGCAAAGGCACCAAATCTCGTGCAATTTGTCCTCGGGAATACTAAATGTACGTTCATTCACATTAACCACTATGCCCATAATGGGGAGAACGGTGGTAGGTGGGAATACCTTAGATGGATTAATGGAGAGACCTACTTGCTCTATAACCAAGGTCAGTGCCTCGAAAGCTTCATTTGCTATATCTTTGTGACAGCAAGCATAGATGTCGTCAATATAATTAAAAATCTTAATACCCTGTTTAGCCAAAATAAAACGAATGAGATTTGTGATGCGTTCAAAAATGGCTGTGCCATGTATAGCTCCAAAGGCCAGATTTTTGTCAATATAGTACTTGTTCTGCCACATCATACCCAAATGAATGGCATTTCGTGGATCAATTCTCACGTTCCTGAAAGCTCGCGAGATGTCTATCTTCCAAAGGCGAGCTTCTGGGCCTAGTTCTTCTAAGATAGGTATTAATTGGTCCAGTGAGGGAAGTTTAAGTTTAAAAGGTTTATCATCAAACAAATCTCGGTTAGTGGCACTGTTGACAGATCCCTCCCTATACGAGAGGTCCAGAATGACTCTGCGGCCAGATCCCTTTGGCCTGGTCATCAGAGGCGACCAGGTAAATAATGTATGTGGAATTGTGTCAAATGGACCCAGCAAAGCCTCAAACGCCAGCTCATCACGTACAAAAGAGGAAACCTCATCAGAATACGCCCTAGCTGAAGAGTGGTTATCACTGGCATTGGAAACAATTGAAGATCTATGCTCAATGCCCAGTGGGAAACCAAACTTTATATAATCAAGAACTACCTTGTCATGATAATCAACCATTTGTCGTTCAAGGTATTCACAGTCAAAAGAAGAGGTGAGGGGAATCCTGGCCAGTTTGTAATTGGGAAAGCCAGATTCCAAGATAAGATCAACAGCTCGCAGGTAAGCCACAGGATCATTACTATCTATTGGGGTTTGTACAGGTAGGTTACAACACACAGTGGGTTCAGTCACAAAACCTAAGTATCGATCAAATGAAATAATGCTTTTATTATCTTCATAACTGACGAGAGACCAGCTCTCCTGGTGGTCAGGGGGGCAACCACTCACTGTCGTGGCATCAACACTTGACTCACCCTTATGTACAGGATTGAAAGATATAAGTGGGGACCCAATAAAATGAGTAATCTTCCTATCTATCATATTATTGTATGGCCCCATCTATGCATAGAACAAAGAAAAACATAATTATTAACAACAGTTTGCGGACACGCCTCACTCAAGTGTACTCAAGCATTAACAACATCAGACCCAACACCATTATTGTCACTAGTATACTTGTGAATATCAGAAGTTAAAAGAGTGCGGCCGGTTAGGCCCTAGTCAGAAACAACCACTTTCTTTTTATTAAAGCAATCTGCCTCAACGTGACTGTTACTGCGCTTAAGATACTTATGACAGTACATACAAATGTGATGGAACAAAGTGGTCCCAGTGCTGTCTAAGTGTTCTTGAGAATGAGGGCAAGATCCCTCGTTGTACCATCGGCACACAATTTTCTTAGGTCCTCCAGCTGTCTGTGGTGAGCCTGTGTTCTTAGGAGAAAGGGTAGTGCTCCCGCTGAAAACTGCTGATTGAGAATATGTTAATCTGTTATCAGCGAGAGTTCTGGCATCCACCCATGTCAAGGTCTCATCTTCAGTCTTGTGCATTGAGATGGCGAATGCACCATGCGCGATTGGCCACGAGAGGTTCTCAGCCAGCCTGACTGTTTCCCCCAACTCCCTCAGCATATTCTTCATTGTATCAACGTTTTGAGTATCAAGGACATTCGTAATAAATCCAGCAACAAACTGTCCTAGTGTGAGATCATCGTAGGCAGTGCGTTTGCGTTGAGACCCAGATAAATAAGATTCATTTGGCCAACGAAGATAAGAAGGACAGTGAGGCATGTCCGCAATGTTGTATCTCCCACTCTTCTTTCATGACTGGTTACCTTGCTGTAACTCCCTTTTCATTCTGGATTCAAGTACTGCCACTCGTTCCTCTACTAATTGTTGTATGAAAGGGTTGGCTCTTAAAGCCTCAAGAGACTGGTTGGCTGTTTTCTATTTAACTGAATGTCATTGTTTGTTTCTTGCAGCCCACAGGTGCCCCATGCTTGCGTAGATGTTGCTGTAGGGACAGGTCTCATGATGGTTGCTGTGGTGCGCGGAAGAGAAGAACCTGCTACCACTCTCATTGGCGTTGGAGGTATCAGTTCACGTGTAAGTGGCTTGACACCCAGATCTGCATCTCCCTTCTGTTTCTTAGCCTTTGTTGGTGTCATCGAAGGTTTAAATGTCACTGCAGTGTCTGAAAACACACGAGAGTACGACACACCCTCTTCTGACTGTAGAACTGGGTGTGGTGATGTGAATGTGGGTTCCTGACTCTCGTCTATAGACTCTCGTTTCTTCTTCTCACTCGAACGAGATTTCCTAACACTGCTCTCACCATCATCCTTTGCCTTAGTGAGGCCTGTGATGCGCTCCTCCATAGCCGTGAGTTTCTCAGTAAATGTCGACATAGGAGCCAACATAATTTCCATCATTTTATCTTGATTGAAAGTATTTGCAACAGACTTCCCCTTAGGTGTCTTCTTCGCGGAGCATCTTTACTAACCTCCCGTTTCTCATCACGTTCTAATTTATCCAACTTGAGTCTCTCACATTTGTTCCCCGTGGGTTTCTCATGTTCAGTACCGCATTTTTTGCATGAAAGTAAAACTTTCTGTCCCGGTTCTGTGACATTAGACGCCATCAGGGTGTGTTATAATGCACAATATAACTGTTTCAGCTAAATAATAAGACCAGGAAAGTCTGTATAAAACACATAAAATAACTTCAATTATCCATGTTTTTCAGTTTTGCTCGTGTACAGATCAACTTACACATACAAAGTGACAAGGAAGCATGTGGTGAAAAAAGGTAGGATGGAAAGCAGAATCCCATTGGTCAAGAATGTAAAGACGGCAAGGATTGGCCAAGAGATGAAATTGGGTAAGTTTATTGCACGGACTGGTCCAAACTGACTGATACGCAGTCAACGGGGTGTGATTGCCATAAAACTCTATTTCCAAAGCTTTTTTTCTGTATTCATAATATTGTCACTTAGAACAATTACAAATGAAATACATTTTATGTTTCTGTTTCTTCTTTGCATACTTTGCCCATTCTACCTTCGTCTGAGGTGTTATACCAGCAATGCATTTTATTATTAACTTCTGCAAAGGAGGCATATGGTTTTGCCGTCATCTACTTGTTTGTTTGCAAAGAAGTTATTGGTGGATTTTGATGAAATTTCCAGATAATATCGACAATAGCATAAGGGACAGATGATGAAATTTTGCTGGTGATCCGGACCACAGTCTGGGTCCTGAGATATTTTTATATATTCAAAGCAATGTTTCTTGTGTGAAGTTTTGCGCTCTCCGAATACTTTTCTAGCTTTATTTTGAAGAGAGGAGAACATCTTATTTATTAAATAACCCCGACGAATTCAAACCCAGTTGGGGTCAGAAATACACCAACCTAATCAAAGGATGAAGTAACTTGGAAAACTTTTTAAAAGATCTGGATCGTGTGGTCAAGATACAAAATAATCCTGAATTTTCTACAATTATATTTTCAATGAGTATATTTGGGTGAGATTACAATATAAGGATATTGGATGGTAAATGGACGGTACACATTTGGTAAAGAGACTTAAAGGATGCTATGTGAAACTAAATTCTAAAGTGGCCTTCCCAAAGGACAAAAAATGACCTTCCTTTACTAATGGAGGTCCTTTCCAAAGGAGGCTTTGTGAAACCGGTCCCTGGGGAATGTGTTTCCATTTGTCAATAGCTATTTTAAATTAGTTATCATTGATAAGATAATGTACTTTAGTATATTTAGTTATAATAATTTATATATCAAGAAATAAAGCTGTATCAAAAATTAAATTAAAACACAGACTGTTGGCTTAAAATTTTATTTCCTTAAAATTCCAATATGCCTCTTTTGAGGCAAACTATATAATAGGATACCATTAAATATGACGGTCACAGTGGCTGCATCCGTCCCTTTATTAGTCTGGGTCTGTTACAACTTTTTATTGTAGGAAATTGTCCGGCACTGGCCTCCAAATTGGAGAATCAACATTGGTAGTTGTGTTTAGCAAAAGTATGGAAAAAGGTAATATGAAAGTTTTTTATTATCTTATACGGTTTATTCTGCCATCTTACTTGGTCTAATATTTTGAGAGGGTCATTTGAGTAATTTTTAATTTATATTAAATGGAAAATGTTCATCAATTTAACGCTTATGGATCTTTGTTCAATAAGTGTATTATTGCCTCGGAATTTATCAACAAAAGCAAGGACACTGCAGCAGCGGTTATCTATCTCCTTAGAATCAGTAATAATGGAGAACTAAAGGAGTTAGAAGAAGGGGTCAAAGTTAAAAATCAGCAATTGGAAAAGAGTATCAGGCCATGACCTCCTTCAAGTTGTTTTCACATTTGGGACCTCTATAGTAGCAATGATTAGGGAGATATAGGGCCTTTTTAATAGGATAATCTCATTTAACATGCGACATGACAGCCATTTGGATTTCAAAACTAGGCCAAATTAATATCAGGCTAACTTTCATAGTCATATACCTTTTGCACAAATTTGATGAACCTAGCTGCAATATTTCAAGTTTTAGAGCATCTTAATCATTTTTAAATAATTGGCTATGGCGGCCATTTTGTTTTTCAAAAAAAGCCAAAATTTTTCTCAGGCAAAACATTTGAAGGCCAGGACTTTTTGATGGTCTGTCCTTATATTCTAGAGCCATAGCACCAATAATAAGGGAGAAATTAATGTGATGGTCCTATTTAACCTTGAAGCAGGATCAGAGGTGAAATTCAACACCTGGGAAAGATTCCCAGGCCATGACTTCCTACAAGTTGTTTTCACATTCCGAACCTCTAGGAGCAATATTAGGGGAGATATAAGGCCTTTGTAATAGGATAACCCCATTTGACATTAAACATGTGATATGGCGACCATTTTGTTTGTAGAACTAGGTCAAAATTACTATTAGGCTAGCTTTTCCAGCTATGTATTTTTTGTGCCAATTTGATGAAGCTAGCTGGAATATTTCGAGATTTAGAGCAACTTTATGATTTTTAAACAATTGGCTATGGCAGCCATTTTGTTTTTCAAAAAGAGGCCAAAATTTTGCACAGACAGGTTTGTATATGGTGATAATATCTTTATAAATGAATGAGATGTTAAGTTTTATGTAAAGATTTGATGAACAGACGGACACGGACAGATGCGCAAACAAACACATGTATGGAAGGCGTTTTACAATCTCTCGACCACGGCATTTGCTTTTCATGGTCTGTCTTTACGTTCTGAAGCTATAGCACGAATAATAAGGGAGAAATAAGAATGTTTTAGTGTGATGACCCCATTTAACCTTGAAGCAGGGGTCAAAAGTCAAAGGTCCAATTCATCACCTGGAAAAGATTACAAGGCCATGACTTCTTACAAGTTGTTTTCACATTCCAAACCTCTAGGAGCAATATTTGGGCAGATATAAGGCCTTTTTAATAGGATAACCCCGTTTGACATTAAACATGTGATATGGAGGCCATTTTGTTTTTAACTAGGCCAAAATTACTATCAGGCTAGCTTTTTCTAGCCATATAGCTTTTTTTCAAATTTGGCGAAGCTAGCTGGAATATTTCAAGATTTAGAGCACCTTTATGATTTTCTAACAATTATCTATGGCAGCCATTTTGTATTTCGAAATGAGGCTAAAATTTTGCAGAGAAAGGTTGTCATAGGCAAAAACATTCCCGGCAAATTTGGTGAAGATATCTTTATAAATGAATGAGATATTAAGGTTTATGCAAAAACATGGCGAATGGACAGACGGACGTACGCAAGGACAGATGCATGCACAGACACACACATGTACGGAAGGAGTTTTATCATCTCTCGGCTATGGCCTTTGGCCGCAGGTGGGAGATAATTATGGTTGATTTAAACTTCTCTGAAGGCTGCCATCTGTGCACTCTATAGGTTTGGGCAAAAAGCTGTCAGTCTCAGCTGTGTAACTATTGTCAGCATCAGCATGGGTTCCATCAGGACCAGTGTTATTCGAAGCATCACCACTTTGTGTCACTATTGGTGATTCAGTTCCTTTACTTTCAAGTCTTGCTCCAGTGCCTTGCTGAAGTGGCAAGGAATCCACTTTGCTTTCAGTTCCATGGGTAGTCCTTCTATTGATGTTTGGATTAGATTGTGTAGTGGCAGTGGTATCATCCTTGGATTCACTTACAGAAGTATTATCAGCATCACTTGGTTTCACTTTCAGTAAAGTTTCCCCATTTCCCTGGGATTCATCTGTGGCACTGTTCTCAATATCGGTTGATCCCAAAGTTGAATCAGTTTCTTCATTGCTGTGGGATTGACCTATGGAACCATCACTGACATAAGGTGGTTCCATATCCAGTAACCTTGCACCATTTTTATCATTGCCCTCAGATTGGCCCATGGAGCCAGTATCACGAGATTCTTTATGAACCTGGGCCTTGGCTATGGACCTTTCACCTGGTCTACCATCCGCCAAGTGTATTGAATTGTTTGAACTATTTCTTACAGAAGAAATACCTGGAACATTGCTGTTATGAGGGTGATTTAATCGTTCCAGTTCTGTACTATTTGTGGGCTTCTTTGCATCTGTTTGGCAGCAGTGTGTTCTCACAAATGACCATGAAATACGTTGTTGCCAATGATTAGCCACATAATGTACTTGACCGACTACCATATAGATGGCCCACACAGCAAGTAAAACTACCAAAGTGACCAGAATGATGCTGTAATTAACAATTGCCCACATCATTTCAAAATCTTATTTTACAATGTCATCTTATCTTAGCTTAAAATCTATTTCACATTTCCAAATGTATTCTTTCAGTAGACTTTCAGTTATGGTATTTCACCTCTATATCCAATGTGTTACGGACAGACTCTTTATGGACCAGGCCTTTGAATAGAGAAGTTACGGTCAGGACCTGGCCTTTCTGAATCCCGATATTTTTGCAGGTCACAGTAGATGAATATGGAAGCCACGGCTGACCAGTCTTAAGTGATTTATGAGCAATTTGATTATTGATGCCACAGCTTTTGTTGTCCACTTTTAGATGCAGTCCAAAACTGTCCCCGTTACCAGCCACAAAGGTCAGCTGTGGAGAAAATTAAAGAGAAGAAATGGTTATTTATAAGAACAACCTACTGGAAGTTAATTTGTATCTATGTTAATGCTCATAATGATCAGCTGAGTGGTGGGGGCATGGTGGCACAGTGGTAACACACTTGCCTTCCACCTCTGAGGTCTGAAGTTCAAACCCTGGACCTCATGTTGGAAAGTTGGTAGTTGCTTACCTATGGTAGGCAGTTTACAGTACAGAACAATGACCAACTATATATACTGGTTTCACTTCCCATCGTGATATGATCTATGCAATGTTGAAAGTGACGTTAAAACCCAAATAAATAAATGTTATTTGAGTGTGCATAACTCAGAGATTATTATTTCAACTTCAAGTCTTAAAAACGCTGTATTTTACAGCTAGCCGACTGGCTGAAGGTTAGTTGACATGACTGAACAGGTTCAGAAGTTTCTAATTTCATTAATTTGTTTATTACAAAGTGACCTTTCATTGGTGAACCTTTGAATCGAGAAATTGAGGGAAGGACCTGTCCTTTCTGGATGTTTATGTTTTAAGGTTAAACCAGATGAGTATGGAAATTGATCACAAGTGTTTTGTCAGCAACCTGATTATTAATAGTAATAGTAATAATAGACTATTTCTAGATAAACCTTGGTCTATAGTAAATGTGTCTATCATGTATTCAGTCTGTTTCTACAGCATATGGCCCTGTAAAAATTCTTTATTGTACAATAGCGATTTCCTATCACCTTTGTATGATAATATGCCTGTTGAGTTTCAACTTTAAGCTATATTTTAATATTTTGTATATGTTACAGTAAATATGTGAAATCAGTAAATACACGTATTTACTGGAAATTTCAGTAAATACGTGTATGTACTGATTTGGTCGGTAAATACGCGTATTCCCTAAAATTTTCAGTAAATATGCGTATTTACTGATTTATGACCTGTGTTATTTCACAAGTTTACTAGTTTGACTTTCAGTTAAATATGTGAAATGAAACAATGATGTTCACTGGTTGTGACTATATAATATTAAATGGTAAACCAAACTGTGAATTAAATTGGATCATTTTACTGTATTACGATGACTATTAGAACACACTAAGCTACTTCATTTTTCAGACATTACATGCAAAATATGTTGACAAAATAGCACTGGGCTGATAATATTTTTTTAAAAACTTTAGCTATGTGCTTTCTGTAGATATTTCATTTAAGTTCGTATTATTTTCAATCCCACAGCTACTAAGGACCTATGTCATCCCTACAAATTATTAAAAATCATTAACTTTTCACTATTTTTATGTGACTGATACATAAAAGAGTTATTATTGGAAATAAAAAAGTGTAAGAAATTAATTTAAATTTTAACATATTTTAACTGTACTTTCATTCAGCAGAAACTTTACCTTATCATTGATTTTAACATGATTTACACCCAAATCACTTTATCTTATTACCTTGCTTGTTGTTCCTTATACATAAAGCACCATAATTTTATAAATATTTGGATATTTAAATTTATAAACTTGTCTATTTACATTAAATTTATTTTAAATGAAAAAAACATTGCAAGTTTTTAACACATATCAAATGCAAATACTTTTGAAATTATAAAGAGATGTTAAATAGTTATCCCGGGGTTGGATTGTAAACAAGTATCAAACTTTGAATATGACAAAGCCATATAAAGTTTGAAATAACTGTTTATATGAAGACATGGCAGATAATACCCAACTATTTAAGATATAAAGTCTTCATGATGATTTTAGTAAATACGCATATTTACTGGACCAAAAAACCAGTAAATACGCGTATTTACTGAAATTTACAGGGAATACGTGTATTTACTGACCAAATCAGTAAATACGCGTATTTACTGATTTCGCATATTTACTGTAACATATATATTACCTCAGAATATGTCAATATGATTTGAATGAATCCACTGTTAATTTTGCAGTTACTTGATGAAAATGTTGCTTGTGCAACTGTTTAACATTATGAATGGTATGACCACAGTCTAAGCAAATATTATACACAAAGATGTGAATGGGTAACATACAGAAAAGTAGAACCACTCATAGAGCGCATACGTCCCCAATGGCATGTTTTTCAAAATTTGGAATTTTTTTAGAAATCCAGAATATAATCCAAATATTTCTCAAATTTTCTCAATGACTCTTGCCTATTGTCAAGCCCTATTTAGATAAAAAAAATTCGGAAACATCCACTCATCACTTGTTGCAGTTTTTGCAACAGACAAACAGACACCCAAAAGATAACCTCCTACTGAGGTAATACGTTTAAGGAACTCTGTGATTTGCAACCGTCTTTCAAAAATATATTTACTAAAGAATTTGTCAAGGACTTACTTGTAATTTACACATTATTGCTCGATTTAAAATAGATTGTGTATATTACCTGTATACATTAACAAAATGAATATATAATAATGTTGGCGAAAATGTTTTGATGATTCACTGTAGCATATCAATGGATGATGAGCTAAAAAAATTTGTTAATTCTATGTTTTTATTTTTTGAATGTTATTCTGACTCGTTTTAAAGGGGCACATGAGGTTTGGGATGAAATATCTCTATTGTTCGGATAAATGAGTTAACATCCACATAATCCCCACCATCATCGGAGTGGTTGTGTATGTCATCTCCTTAGTCATTTACAGGTCAACAGCACAATCATTACAATTGTAGATTTTTAAAACTGTTTTCGAGTAAACATTTTTGTCACTAGCAGTCGTGACCGTTCTTTTTGTTCACAAGTCACTTATCACTCTTTATGGTGCTGCAACTTATCTTTGAGACGTTACAACTGAATACTTTGAATCCAGGACAAAAAGCTAGTGGACAAAAACCTAGCCAAGATTGCAAGAGTGGACAAAATGCTAGTCAGGTTTGGGGCAGGGTGGACTAAATACCAGTCTTGTCAAATCATTGAAAATACTTTCCAAGGTATTCAAAGGCCTCAAGGTATTTCAAAGTTCACAAAATTATCCTTGATGGGGCAGACCAGACATATAATACAATGTAATTGTAAGGGCTGAAATAACCTTACAATCTGGAGACTCAATGATTACTTATGGGATGGTAGTTACTCATTTACTTCTATAGCCCTTGGACAACCTCCCAAGAGAAAGGCAATTTATTTATTTATTTGAGTTTTAAAGTCACTTTCAACACTGTGTAGGTCATATCACTACAGGTAGTTTTATTGGCAGAGGAAACCAGTACATACAGGTGGTCAAGGTTCTGTACTGTAAACTACCATCAGCAAGCAACTACCAATTTTCCCACACTGGGTCTGGGGTTTGAACCGCAGACTTAGGAGGTGGGAGGAGAGTGTGCTACAACTATAAGACTGGCACTGAGTATTTTTAATTTAGATTAGACCGGCATTTTGTCCACCCTGTCACAAAATTGATCGACATTTTGTGCACCATACAATTTTGATCAGCACTTTGTCCACTGGCATTTTGTCTATGCACCATTAAAAATAACCATGTGCAATCTTCTGTCAAAGTAAATCTGAGTAATCCTATGCCAAAAGAAAGCCTAGCCAATCATATAAGTTCACCGATTAATGCCTAAGAGTCAATTGTAAGTTGTAGCCTATTGTTGGGCATAAAAATAATGTAAAATTCTATTTAGATAAAATATAGTAAATATAAACACACAGAAAACAAGCTAGAAGTGTTAATAGGATCTTTAAAGGACCACATTATTAGTACTCTATTAGATATACAATGTGATTCATTGATTAATTAGACATTTCAGGTATTGTTCTTTCACTCACTTGTGCAGTGGCATCTATTAGGACATTTCTTGTGAAGCGCTGCGTTGTGTTATCTTCTAGCACCACAAAATCGTCAAATGAGCTGCTTCGGATGACTTCTCAACAGGAAACAAGACCCTCTGAAAGGATTTTAAGGGAGTAATTTTGTACATAACTGTATATCCAAGTAAACACTTAATATTTCTGCCCAGATGTCATAAAATGGCCAGGCTGAGACATGTTTATAACATCCTTTATTCACATGATGTCATAAACCAAACATATACACACCAAACTGGATCAGGTGTGAGGACGCAAGTGAATATTATTTAAATTTGACAACAACTTCACTCTTTCATGAAGTCATTGTGTCGGTTGCAGAACAACAACGTTCTAGTGGTCAGCAAACTTAGCTCCAAACTCTCAGGTCCTAGATTCTCAAACTGAACGAAAGTGGGGAAAAAGGTGGTCGTTGCTGGTCAGTGCCTGACAGTTTTCCGAATCTTGACCAACTAGTATGCATTCGTTTTCTTCGGTTCATTGGTTCCTCCACCCATAAACTACCCATCACAATATGACCCTGACTGTTGAACGCGTAAAACAAAATATAAATCAGAATGTCATTTGCATGCAATATATGGCTTATGACTTTGAACAGAAAAACAAACAAAAGCTCTGTAAAAATACTTATGCTAATATTGTCATCTTTATGCATGATGTTTTTTTGTATGTATCATTGGGGGAGTTTTTTCTATTATTATTATATAAATGACTTAAGTATTAATGTGATGGGTTCTATGTTGCTAGGATTTTGTGGTGCTAGAAGATAATACAACGCTTCATCAATATACGGGTAATACCCCACCACCCCTTGAAAAATAATGTAAAGGGGTTCAACCCGAAGTACAAAATTATTTCTTGAGAGTGGTGTTAAATTTACAGGAAATGCACTATATTTTTACCAAAAACTCTTTTTCCCGGGGGCATCCCCTAGTTATGGTATGTCTGATGTGAACCCCCACCTTACTCTGATGTGAACCCCCACCTTACTTAAAGGCTGGATCCGCCCCTGTGGAGCCTATTGTTTATCTTTGTTTTTTCCCCTGTAAATAAAGTTTTCAAAGACGTGTGAGTGACGTTGCAGTAATTACACTTGAATGAGCTCAAGAAGTGATTCTCTCAATAATTAGTTCTACGTGTAATTGAACCTATTCAATGTTGACAGACAATAGACACAACCCCCTCACCCCACCACCATCACTTGCTCCTCAATAGGTAAATCAAATAGGTGCAGAAACAATGGGGCAGTAGGTCTATTTCTTAATGGGGGGTCAATATCTTGCAAGCAATAAAGAGTTTTAACCTCCCCTCAATCCTGTTGTTGGGGTGATAAATGTTGTTTGCAAAATAATGACTCCCCCAAGAAGGTTCAAAGGAGAGGAACCAAAAATTGAGGGGAGCCATTAGCTCACGTTACACCGGTCCCAGTACAACTGGAGTTTAGGTCTTGAAGTGTCTCTCTGATTTTTGTGTCATATTAACCCTGTAATCTCACCTTTTTAGACTTCCTCCTGTGGACAGGTGCCCCCCTTTCTCTCAAGGTGAAGATATATCGGCTGCAAATGTGAAAATATGTTTTAAAAATCCATAAATGCTCCATATTTGAGAAATATTAAGTCAAAATATCCACAAAAAGATGGCATAGTAGTATCAAAGCTTATAAAATAATCTTAAACATAAAGTAATCTGCATTGTGTTATCTTGTATTTCGATGTTTATTACACAATACAATTAGTAAATGATTATATTCAAGTTCTCTGGGTGTAGTAATTTACAACAGGTCCGCCAGTAGCCTTGTTGTAGCAAGTTCGGTTCAACTCCCACAAATGACAATGCTGTGATCCTTGATCCAACGAGACCCTGGCTGTTGAACGGGACATAAAAGACCAACTTTGACCTTTAAAGTAATTGATAATAACCTTAAATCTTGTTGAGAAAAAAAAACAGTTTTTACAGTTTACACATACAAGGTTAGGCAGTCTTATGGACAGGACAGTACAATGAACAGACCATAAATCTAATTGTCCCTTTTACTGTCCCCTCCATAAAACTGTCCACCCCTGTAGTGGGCTTCTGTTATGTTTGATATTATTGTTAATGAGATCCAACTCAAAGCCATTAACTGGCATGCATTGCTTATGTATTAATTACATGACATGTAGTCTCTTCCTACTTAACATTGCGTATACCATGGGCAGTATCTTCCCATTTAATATTGTATATATTATAGTGTCTTCCTATTTAATATTGTATACTCCAAAGGCAGTGTCTTCACACTAATACAGTAGTGACGTCACTCTATTGTTAAAACAGTAGATTCGTACAACAGAATGTACTGTTTTTTCCTACTGTTTTGTAAAGGGAGCCAAAGTACAAAGCTTGACCATTTACAGTTTAGCCGTCAAATATTGCTACTTTTAAAATTAATGTATCAGTATTTTATATTCTTTAAAAATGCATTCAAAATAGGCTGTTTTGTGTGTCATATTCATAATTTTAATGTATTACAAGTTGGGTTTTAAGAACTATGTAAAAATGTGTTAACATTTACCTACATTAATTTTTGTTGTGTAAAATATTATATGGAAAATATAAAATATACCAATATTTAAAGGTTTTATGTTTCCCAAGGCTATGTGTAATATGTATACTCAGTCAAAGCCCAGATCTATTTGGCATTCTAATTTCTACAGTTTAAGTATTTAAGTTTGTACTTAGGTTGCACTGTTGATAATTTGACATATTTACAACAACTAATGGTAATACTTCAAGTACAATCAAATGGGATTAAGCTATAACATGAGTATTTTAAAATTTCTTATATTTTCGACTGATATACTAACAAAAGTGCAAAAACTCATACTAGTAAAAATCATACTAGTAAACAGTATTTTAAGTCAGAGAAAGCACTTGGAACAGTAGATTCGTAGTACAAATGTACTCGGGCCTTCGGCCCTCGTACATTCGTATCTACGAATCTACTGTTCCTTGTGCTTTCTCCATGACATATTACTTGATTGCCTATGATTTTCCCCCATGGAAATTCAGTAGGGGGGGGATTCAGTTGAGGGAAAATCAACGTACACCATATTGTTTGTACCATAGGTGGTGTCTTCCTACTAAATATGACATATGCCATAGGCATTATCTCAGCACATAATATTGCATATATATTAAAGGAAGTGTCTCCCCACTTAATATTGCATATATCACAGGTATTGTCTTCCTAAGTAATATTGCATTTATCATAGGTAATGTCTTCTAGTTAACGTTTCATATGTCATGGGTAGTGTCGTTTCAATACTTTACCTGAAACTTGTCATACCGAATGTCAATGACCATCTAAATAGTGTTATAGTAATATCTAGTTACATTGAAATATAACTAAAAATTTCTTTTTTCAAAGTTTACCTACTTTGTGTGTTTTGTGATTTAATTGTGCTTATTAGTAATCTAATCATTAAGCCATTTAAAATGATACCTGTGGGGTGTATCTAGAACACACACATTTAAAAAATTAGACATGTATCTACTCTTTCAAGTGAGAAAAGTTATGGTTTTTCTTCATTAGAGTGGGAGGAAACTAAATGTCATACTGCCCTTTGTTAAAGCCATCTGGATTATAGTACATAATTTACAATTTTCGCCAGACATTAATTTTACCTGTTTTGGCTCATGAGCTTGGATAGTGAACTTTCAAATCTGCATTAATATCCCAAGTAGAAACCTAGCCATTAGTGAAAATTAATTTTCTAGTAAATTTCTTAAAAATACGGAATCAGTGAAATTTTATTTTAGGTAAAATTTCAACTTGTACATTACTTGTATATCTATTAGCACGTGGGATATGTGTCTGGCCAATCCAATTTCACATATTAAGTATGTGTTCTATGTTCTAGAACTACTATTTATGACGGATAAAGCAAATTAGACGTATAAATAAGCTTACCTTAGAAGCCTGTGGACCTGCACATAAATTAAAAATAATAAAAATGGCAAGTTAAAGTATCAAGTAAAGTAGTGCGTGGGTACACAATGGGATGTAAACACTGTAGCTTCTGAGATAGCTTTCCATGGAAAAAAAATCTTGTGACAGAATAGTTAAATGACCAACACTTCCTTATCTATGACCTAATTTTAAATTTTTCGATATTTTTAGATTTGTTTATTCAGGTTTATTTATTTATTTTGGGTTTAATGTCACTTTCATCACATTTTTATAGGTTATACCCCTTTTACACTACAGACAGTATCACCCATAGTGACCCACATTTAGTGAAATGTCCCTGTCCTAGGATCACTGCCTGACGTCCATGTGCAACCTTGCCAGATAGTGGCGAACCGTCCATTACCTTGTGAGTCATACGGAAGTTTAAACTGTTTAAAATTTCCTCCTCTGACTTTGGTACCATGGACATGCGCAGACGATTTCGCGCATGTGTGTATGAATTTCTGACTATGGTAACCAAAGGTGTTGTCCACGGTGTACATAAAGTTGTGAGTCGGTCATCTTTTAAGGTATTGATCATTTCGCCGAAGGTGCATTGAGGTTAATGGAGGTTGCTTCTTGGTGACCAACACTTGTAGTACTGTCATGCTACTGATATAGATGGCTAAAAACCGTGTACAATCAGTGGCCGTATGCGTGTAGTGTGAACAACTCAGACAAAATGGGGCAGCCTCAACATTTACCAAACTAAATAACCCATCCAAAAGAATTTTTCTTAATTATTAGCAATGAAAATATCTTTATTTTTAGAAATAGTCCCACTGTTAATATTTACCATTGTTAATACTTTGCCAAAAAAAAATCCAAGTCTTATTTTCAGATGGATAGATTATAAAATTACACTTTCATATTAATTTTCATATTCTTAGATATATATTTTAAATAAAATTTAACTTATGTTCTGTTTCAATCCAACTTCTACAGCACACTGTTAAAGTTAGGTTAGAACTTGTATGTCCTGTCTTGTACATTTACATCTTGTGCAAAGGCTCAACTTGTGCACTCTTATATGCTTAGATATATCAGCTTGTCAGCCAGATGTCTTGCCGTATCTTGATGTAACAAGGCCAGACACAGGTAACAAAGCCATCAGAGACACGAGTAGTGCACTGAAGTGGTCACCCATCCCAGTACCAATTAGCACATAGCTACTTAACTTCAGTGAAGCGATAGATACTCATCATGCTATGCCACAATTCATGAAAGTCCGGAGACACAAAAAAGTGATCTCTAGAAACGCCAGCCTCGCGAGAGTTCAGGCTTAAAAATCAGTAAAAGTTTTTCCCATTAGAAATAAACCTGGACCCTTAAGCAGGTCTAATACCATAGTCCCACCCTTTTTTAAGCTCGAGCCTCGATAGAGCTCGCGCTTCTACAGATCACTTTTTGTTTGTCTCCAGACTTTGATGAAAGTTACCTCTGTACTCTGAGTTTACCCCTTTTGCTCTCTAGTAGCAACAAGGACACATGTCCTTTTGATTTCTTCATATACATATGTCCTTCTGTCTCCACACTTTCATGACATGGCAACACTGCAGTAGTTAAAAGGACACATATCCTTTCAGCTTTTCCCCATACATATGTCCTTTTCTCTCCAGAGTTTGATGACCTTTACAAGACCTGTGAATTCTGAAGTTACATCTCTTGCTGTGGGATGTCTTTTAGTTGGAATGTCTTTGTGTAACCAGACATTCTTAAATTCTACTGCACTACTCATGTCTCTGATGGCTTTGAGCTCGCGATAGGTGACCAAGACACCTTTTGGCCTTGTTTCTTTTGTCTTCTAGTGTCTGTGTACATATATTTGCTTTCCCCCTCAATGATTTTGTCATATGCTTCCAAAAGAAGAGATCACGGGTCTTCAGTGGCCTGGGTCAGCAAGTTTGGCATCTAACTCCAGGCTGACACCTCTGTGTTGGTCCCAATATGACCCTGGTTATTGAACAGGACATAAAACCGCTAACTGGGCGTTAATAATCTGCCATAATGTAGTCACTTTCTAACAGGGTGTCCAAAATCTAAACTCTTTGCCACCCATGAATATGTAAAACTTTCCCAAAACTATTGGGGTACAAAGCCAGAAGGGGAAGGTTTGAATCCAGCCAGGATAATTCCTATACAACTAGTAAGTTTCCACAAAGAAAAAGTTATATAGTGGTCGATTGTATTACATAAGAAACTATTTGATCTCTGATATCAGAACTTGAAAATCATAAAAATGTGGACACGTTTACCTATATTTACCCACTTCACTGTTATAATATGCTTATTTCAATCAGAGACATTGTAAGAACGGATCTGTTTGTCCAGACATGTGTGATACGTGCAAAGAAACGAAAGCATGAGTCAAAATTATTGATCCAATGGAGTACGATTGATCGAACCTGATTGATCCGCCTGGGTTATTATATATATATTAAGTATGTATATCTTCATTAAGTACTAGCAAAGTTATTTTCCAAAAACAAATGTATGTGGGTATAAATAACAGCAAATAACCTGACCGTGAATCTTTTGTGTGGTGAATGCTTTAACGAGAAAGAAATTCTACAGGAAATATATTGTGTATGCCTTGACTTTGTGCTGTTTTTTTTTTAATTTGATGAGTCATCATGGAGAATTTTTCCCATTTGACAGTG
Organism: Sabellastarte sp. h YS-2021; assembly: GCA_964017235.1. Taxonomy (NCBI): domain Eukaryota; kingdom Metazoa; phylum Annelida; class Polychaeta; order Sabellida; family Sabellidae; genus Sabellastarte; species Sabellastarte sp. h YS-2021. The sequence goes on along the minus strand of OZ024929.1, from coordinate 74,565,631 downwards.
ACAATCAAATATTTATGACAAAGGTAGCATTCGTCTGTTCAACTAAATTTGATGTGATAATGTACATTTTAGCCCTACCTTTTTCATTGAACTGATTACAAATTTTCCAATATTTACCATTCTGATAATATATCTTTATATGGCATTAAAATGAAACTACCAAAACTGTAACCTGTTATAAAATTAGATTCTTTAACACAATACTAATTTTAACTCTCAAAACATAAGATACTTTACTATTTTTTATATGAAGAACACTAACCTTTGTTAACCTCTCGCGCAAGGAGGCAAGTGGTCACGATTAAAAACCCAAGAATTAGTACGAAAATACCCACAGTTACTGCATATTTTCTATCCATTTTAAATCACACTCTATTATACTGAAATATGAAAAGGTTTTAAGTTTGTAGTTTCATAAACTGTTCTAAATACAAAACACTTGCAAGGACTAATTCATTAGTTCAGTGAAACCTCCTATCTAAGACTGAATTCTGTGACTTTCTTATAAGGATTTGTGTATACTTTGTGCATGATCAATGAAATCGCCTTTCTTATTAATGAACCATGGGTTTTTATTTGAAAACGAAAGTTATTCGCAATATACGTATGTTATAAATGATTCATACAAATCTGCCGTTTGTAAATATATCAAAAGAGTGTTTCAAAATGGTTTAAGAAGCTCTGTAAATATTCATTCGGTGGAGGAAAATCAGGATGAAAAGTAGTAAATCTACAACAAAGGTTCAAAATCCAAGCTGAAGAGGGTGAGTGTAGAAATTTGTAAATCAACGAAGTGATTGAATGCTAAGTTAAAGTGGGTAAACCTCTAAAGACATGTGTAAAGTGGAGGAGTAAAGTCAACATGGAAGGCTGTTTTAGGGTAATTCGAGTTACAACAAGTATTGAAACTAAAAACTAGATCCACCGAAATCCGTTAATGGAAAATTGCCAAATTTATGAATCACTTATAATGAAAATAGGGACCACAGTGGCAGAGTGGTAACACTCTCGCCTCCCACCTCTGAGGCCGGGGTTCGATCCCTGTCATGGCCTCAAGTGGGAAAGATGGTAGTTCCTTGTTGTTGGTCGGCAGTTTACAGTACAGAACCCTAGCGAACTGTATGTACTGGTTTCCTCTGCCCTTCCAACTACCCGTCGTGATATGACCTGTACAGTATTGAAAGTGACGTAAAACCCCAAATAAATAAATACAATGAAAATTTCCATAGGATTATATGCATTGTGAAATTTCTCTCGTGACTCAACAGGTTCAATTGATCTGCTTGATCTATAACCATTTGTATATAAATATTTTTTTTTGCTATTTTGCAATGTCTGCATAGAAAGAGGTACAAGAGTTTATTATAGTGTCACTTTTATATACTTGATACTTTGTAACACAATATAATATGTAAGTAGAAACCCTTTAGAAATGTGCAATAATACCTGGACTTACGTGTCATACTCAAGCCATAATGTTTAGGTACTGTATCGATAAAAATTTAGCTACAAGTAAATTTCACAAAGAATTGTCAGAAAATTCACTGTAATTAATTTTCACTAATGGCTAGTTTCTACTTGAGATTTTAACATGGATTTAAAATTTCACTTGGAATTAATTTTTAAGTTCCAAAATCATTAGCTAAAATAGCTAAAACTAATATCTAGTGAAAATTTGAACTTATATAGTAATACCTTAAATAAATAAACATTTTCAATCAAAAACAGGGCATGCTCTGTTACTGTACCTTTTAAAACATTATTTTCATTCTCTGAAGATTCTTAAAAAGAAGTTAATTAAAAATTGAATATATTTTTTATTTCATACATCAACAGGTCTTCTTAGACAGATAAACTATTGCACCACCAGCATTCGTGTATCATTCCGTTTTCCTCAAAGCTTTTTCTGTATTCATAATATGCAACTTAAAACAATTACAAATGCAATACATTTTATTTTTCTGTTTCTTCCTTACATACTTTGCCCATTCTACCTTCGTCTGAGGTGTTATAACAGCAATCCATTCCATTATTAACCTATGCAAAGGAGCTTTATGGTTTTGTCATAGTTTGTTTGTTTGAAAAAAAGAGTTGTTGGCAGATTTTGATGAAATGTTCAGGAAATATAAACAATAATATAGCAACTAGGTACAGATGATTAAATGGTGGTGGTGATCCGGATCACTGACTGGATCCTGAGGTTTTTAAAAAAAGGATTTCTCATTTCTTCACTCATAACACATATTCAAAGTATTGTTTCTAGGATGATGTTTTGTGCTCTCTGAGTTCCTTTCTCGCTTTATTTTGAAGAGACAGAACATCTTATCCATTCCCTCACCAAAACAAATTCAAACCCAGTCAGAAATACATCAATCCAAGAAATATAAGGCCAAAAAGGGTTTGGGTCTACTAGTGCGAGCCGCAAAGCCATCAGAGACACAAACAGTGCACTGAATTGGTCACCCTTCCCAGTACTAACTTAGCTCATTGCCACTTAAATTCATTGAAGAGACAGGTACCCCTCACACTTCACCACAATTCATCCGACAGTCCAAAGACAACAAAAGAAAATTTAAAAAGTGATCTCTAGAAGCACAAGCCTCACTTGAGCTCGTGCTTAAAAATTGTTGGTTTGCAACTAGAAAATTAGAGGTTATGATTGTGGATGAGTTTGTCTGTCTGCTTATCTGTCTTTGTTCACAATGACTCAAGAACTAATGAAGACATCTAGGTAATACCTAACCAAAGGATGAATTAATTAAGGGAAATAACTGGATCATGTGGTCTAGATACAAAATAATCCTGAATTTTCTACGATTAACTGAAGTCAGATTTAAAAAGGAAAAGTCACGCTTTCCTTTTTAGGCCTAAAATAAGCAGATTTTGGCACTTTTGCTGCAAAACAATGAAAAACACTTTTGAAAACTGGACTTTTCATGATCAAAAATGTAAATATCAGCATTTGAAAGCCAAGAAATTGTCTAAAATAGAAAAAACAGACTTTCTAGAAAGGATGTGTCCTTTTCACAAAAACTGCAAATCTTTGCTTTTGTAAAAAGGACGCATCCTTTTCACAGAAACTGCAAATCTTCACTTTTCTAAAAAGGACGCATCCTTTTCAGAGAAACTGCAAATCTTCACTTTTGTAAAAAGGACGCGTCCTTTTCAGAGAAACTGCAAATCATCACTTTTGTAAAAAGGACGCGTCCTTTTCAGAGAAACTGCAAATCTTCACTTTTGTAAAAAGGACGCGTCCTTTTCAGAAAAACTGCAAATCTTCACTTTTCTAAAAAGGACGCGTCCTTTTCACAGAAACTGCAAATCTTCACTTTTGTAAAAAGGACGCGTAATTTCAGAAAAACTGCAAATCTTCACTTTTGTAAAAAGGACGCGTCCTTTTCAGAAAAACTGAAATTCTTCACTTTTGTAAAAAGGACGCGTCCTTTTCAGAGAAACTGCAAATCTTCACTTTTGTAAAAAGGACGCGTCCTTTTCAGAAAAACTGCAAATCTTCAATTTTGTAAAAAGGACGCGTCCTTTTCACAGAAACTGCAAACCTTCACTTTTGTAAAAAGGACGCGTCCTTTTCAGAAAAACTGCAATTCTTCAATTTTGTAAAAAGGACGCGTCCTTTTCAGAGAAACTGCAAATCTTCACTTTTGTAAAAAGGATGTGTCCTTTTCAGAAAAACTGAAAATCTTCAATTTTGTAAAAAGGACGCGTTCTTTTCAGAAAAACTGCAAATCTTCACTATAGTAAAAAGGACGCGTCCTTTTCAGAAAAACTGCAATTGTTCACTTTTGTAAAAAGGACGCGTCCTTTTCAGAGAAACTGCAAATCTTCACTTTCGTAAAAAGGACGCGTCCTTTTCAGAAAAACTGCAAATCTTCAATTTTGTAAAAAGGACGCGTCCTTTTCACAGAAACTGCAAATCTTCACTTTTGTAAAAAGGACGCGTCCTTTTCAGAAAAACTGCAAATCTTCACTTTTGTAAAAAGGACGCGTCCTTTTCAGAAAAACTGCAATTCTTCACTTTTGTGAAAAGGACGCGTCCTTTTCAGAGAAACTGCAAATCTTCAATTTTGTAAAAAGGACGCGTCCTTTTCAGAGAAACTGCAAATCTTCACTTTTGTAAAAAGGACGCGTCCTTTTCAGAGAAACTGCAAATCTTCACTTTTGTAAAAAGGATGTGTCCTTTTCAGAAAAACTGCAAATCTTCAATTTTGTAAAAAGGACGCGTTCTTTTCAGAAAAACTGCAAATCTTCACTATAGTAAAAAGGACGCGTCCTTTTCAGAAAAACTGCAATTGTTCACTTTTGTAAAAAGGACGCGTCCTTTTCAGAGAAACTGCAAATCTTCACTTTTGTAAAAAGGACGCGTCCTTTTCAGAAAAACTGCAAATCTTCACTTTTGTAAAAAGGACGCGTTCTTTTCAGAAAAACTGCAAATCTTCACTATAGTAAAAAGGACGCGTCCTTTTCAGAAAAACTGCAATTGTTCACTTTTGTAAAAAGGACGCGTCCTTTTCAGAGAAACTGCAAATCTTCACTTTTGTAAAAAGGACGCGTCCTTTTCAGAAAAACTGCAAATCTTCACTTTTGTAAAAAGGACGCGTCCTTTTCAGAAAAACTGCAATTCTTCACTTTTGTGAAAAGGACGCGTCCTTTTCAGAGAAACTGCAAATCTTCACTTTTGTAAAAAGGACGCGTCCTTTTCAGAGAAACTGCAAATCTTCACTTTTGTAAAAAGGACGCGTCCTTTTCAGAGAAACTGCAAATCTTCACTTTTGTAAAAAGGACGCGTCCTTTTCAGAGGAATTGCAAATCTTCACTTTTGTAAAAAGGACGTGTCCTTTTCACAGAAACTGCAAATCTTCACTTTTGTAAAAAAGACGCGTCCTTTTCAGAAAAACTGCAAATCTTCACTTTTGTAAAAAGGACGCGTCCTTTTCACAGAAACTGCAAATCTTCAATTTTGTAAAAAGGACGCGTCCTTTTCACAGAAACTGCAAATCTTCACTTTTGTAAAAAGGACGCGTCCTTTTCAGAAAAACTGCAAATCTTCACTTTTGTAAAAAGGACGCGTCCTTTTCAGAAAAACTGCAATTCTTCACTTTTGTAAAAAGGACGCATCCTTTTCAGAGAAACTGCAAATCTTCACTTTTGTAAAAAGGATGCGTCCTTTTCAGAAAAACTGCAAATCTTCACTTTTGTAAAAAGGACGCGTCCTTTTCAGAAAAACTGCAAATCTTCACTTTTCTAAAAAGGACGCGTCCTTTTCACAGAAACTGCAAATCTTCACTTTTGTAAAAAGGACGCGTAATTTCAGAAAAACTGCAAATCTTCACTTTTGTAAAAAGGACGCGTCCTTTTCAGAAAAACTGAAATTCTTCACTTTTGTAAAAAGGACGCGTCCTTTTCAGAGAAACTGCAAATCTTCACTTTTGTAAAAAGGATGCGTCCTTTTCAGAAAAACTGCAAATCTTTAATTTTGTAAAAAGGACGCGTCCTTTTCACAGAAACTGCAAATCTTCACTTTTGTAAAAAGGACGCGTCCTTTTCAGAAAAACTGCAATTCTTCAATTTTGTAAAAAGGACGCGTCCTTTTCAGAGAAACTGCAAATCTTCACTTTTGTAAAAAGGATGTGTCCTTTTCAGAAAAACTGCAAATCTTCAATTTTGTAAAAAGGACGCGTTCTTTTCAGAAAAACTGCAAATCTTCACTATAGTAAAAAGGAGGCGTCCTTTTCAGAAAAACTGCAATTGTTCACTTTTGTAAAAAGGACGCGTCCTTTTCAGAGAAACTGCAAATCTTCACTTTCGTAAAAAGGACGCGTCCTTTTCAGAAAAACTGCAAATCTTCAATTTTGTAAAAAGGACGCGTCCTTTTCACAGAAACTGCAAATCTTCACTTTTGTAAAAAGGACGCGTCCTTTTCAGAAAAACTGCAAATCTTCACTTTTGTAAAAAGGACGCGTCCTTTTCAGAAAAACTGCAATTCTTCAATTTTGTAAAAAGGACGCGTCCTTTTCAGAGAAACTGCAAATCTTCACTTTTGTAAAAAGGACGCGTCCTTTTCAGAGAAACTGCAAATCTTCACTTTTGTAAAAAGGACGCGTCCTTTTCAGAGGAATTGCAAATCTTCACTTTTGTAAAAAGGACGTGTCCTTTTCACAGAAACTGCAAATCTTCACTTTTGTAAAAAAGACGCGTCCTTTTCAGAAAAACTGCAAATCTTCACTTTTGTAAAAAGGACGCGTCCTTTTCACAGAAACTGCAAATCTTCAATTTTGTAAAAAGGACGCGTCCTTTTCACAGAAACTGCAAATCTTCACTTTTGTAAAAAGGACGCGTCCTTTTCAGAAAAACTGCAAATCTTCACTTTTGTAAAAAGGACGCGTCCTTTTCAGAAAAACTGCAATTCTTCACTTTTGTAAAAAGGACGCGTCCTTTTCAGAGAAACTGCAAATCTTCACTTTTGTAAAAAGGATGCGTCCTTTTCAGAAAAACTGCAAATCTTCACTTTTGTAAAAAGGACGCGTCCTTTTCATAAAAACTGCAATTCTTCAATTTTGTAAAAAGGACGCGTCCTTTTCAGAGAAACTGCAAATCTTCACTTTTGTGAAAAGGACGCGTTCTTTTCAGAAAAAGTGCAAATCTTCACTATAGTAAAAAGGACGCATCCTTTTCAGAAAAACTGCAATTGTTCACTTTTGTAAAAAGGACGCGTCCTTTTCAGAAAAACTGCAAATCTTCACTTTTGTAAAAAGGACGCGTCCTTTTCAGAAAAACTGCAAATCTTCACTTTTGTAAAAAGGATGCGTCCTTTTCAGAAAAACTGCAAATCTTCACTTTTGTAAAAAGGACGCGTCCTTTTCAGAAAAACTGCAATTCTTCACTTTTGTGAAAAGGACGCGTCCTTTTCAGAGAAACTGCAAATCTTCACTTTTGTAAAAAGGACGCGTCCTTTTCAGAGAAACTGCAAATCTTCACTTTTGTAAAAAGGACGCGTCATTTTCAGAGAAACTGCAAATCTTCACTTTTGTAAAAAGGACGCGTCCTTTTCAGAGGAATTGCAAATCTTCACTTTTGTAAAAAGGACGTGTCCTTTTCACAGAAACTGCAAATCTTCACTTTTGTAAAAAGGACGCGTCCTTTTCACAGAAACTGCAAATCTTCACTTTTTCAATGTAGCCCTTCATTTTTGCCCAGATTTAACCACAGTGTTGTACATGGAAATTTCATCTTAAAGTAATTCAGAAAAATAGAGAAGAACCACACTGAAGCCATATTTGTATCCACCAGATAGCATCCGGTGGATACTATGGATTTGACTTCATTACGCTTACGCCGCCGCAGTGTGTAGAGAGATTTTACCATTACCGCTCTAACGAAAAAAAATATTATAGCTAGCCTTCTCAAATTTACAGGATATATTCATAACCAACTTGCCTGGGAATATTTTTGGCCTCATTTTGAAAAACAAGATGGCCGCCGAGGGCGTTTTTCGACTTTAAACAAGGACTTTGGTGGCCCTCTAGAGCAAAGGGTATTATAGGTAGAGATCTCAAATTTGCAGGATATGTTCCTCATTATAAAATCTTGACTGGGAATATTTTTGGCCTCATTTTGAAAAACAAGATGGCCGCCACAGGCGTTTCATGAAAAGTGCTTATATCTCCCTTATTATTTGTCCTAGAGGTTTGGGATGGTAAACCAACCTGGAGGAAATCATGGCCTGGGAATCTTTTGGTGTGGTCAGATTTGACCTTGGACCCCTCCTTCAAGGTCAAACGAGGATATCCAAACTTAAAAGTGCTTATAACTCGCTTATTATTGGTCCTAGAGGTTTGGGATGGTAAACCAACCTATAGGAAATCATGGCCTGGGAATCTTTTGGTGTGGTCAGATTTGACCTTGGACCCCTCCTTCAAGGTCAAATGAGGATAACCAAACTTAAAAGTGCTTATAACTTGCTTATTATTGGTCCTAGAGGTTTGGGATGGTAAAGAAAGCTATAGGAAATCATGGGCTGGGAATCTTTTGGTGTGGTCGGATTTGACCTTGGACCCCTCCTTCAAGGTCAAACTAGCATACCCAAACTTAAAAGTGCTTATAACTCGCTTATTATTGGTCGTAGAGGTTTAGGATGGTAAACCAACCTATAGGAAATCATGGGCTGGGGATCTTTTGGTGTTGTCGGATTTGACCTTGGACCCTTCCTTCAAGGTCAAATGAGCACAGCGAAACTTAAAAGTGCTTATAACTCGCTTATTATTGGTCCTAGAGGTTTGGGATGGTAAACCAACCTATAGGAAATCATGGCCTGTGAATCATTTGATGTGGTCAGATTTGACCTTGGACCCCACCTTCAAGGTCAAATGAGCATAGCCGAACTTAAAAGTGCTTATAACTCGCTTATTATTGGTCCTAGAGGTTTGGGATGGTAAACCAACCTATAAGAAATCATGGGCTGGGAGTCTTTTGGTGTGGTCGGATTTGACCTTGGACCCCTCCTTCAAGGTCAAACGAGGATAGGTAAACATAAAAGTTCTTATAACTCGCTTATTATTGGTCCTAGAGGTTTGGGATATTAAACCAACCTATAGGAAATCATGGGCTGGGATTCTTTTGGTGTGGTCGGATTTGACCTTTGACCCCTCTTTCAAGGTCAAACGAGGATAGCCAAACTTAAAAGTGCTAATAACTCGCTTATTCTTGGTCCTAGAGGTTTGGGATGGTAAACCAACCTATAGGAAATCATTGGCTGGGAATCTTTTGGTGTGGTCGGATTTGACCTTGGACCCCTCCTTCAAGGTCAAACGAGGATAGCCAAACTTAAAAGTGCTAATAACTCGCTTATTCTTGGTCCTAGAGGTTTGGGATGGTAAACCAACCTATAGGAAATCATTGGGTGGGAATCTTTTGGTGTGGTCGGATTTGACCTTGGACCCCTCCTTCAAGGTCAAACGAGGATAGCCAAACTTAAAAGTGCTTATAACTCGCTTATTATTGGTCCTAGAGGTTTGGGATGGGAAACCAACCTATAAGAAATCATGGGCTGGGAGTCTTTTGGTGTGGTCAGATTTGACCTTGGACCCCTCCTTCAAGGTCAAACGAGGATAGGTAAACATAAAAGTTCTTATAACTCGCTTATTATTGGTCCTAGAGGTTTGGGATGGTAAACCAACCTATAGGAAATCATGGGCTGGGATTCTTTTGGTGTGGTCAGATTTGACCTTTGACCCCTCCTTCAAGGTCAAACGAGGATAGCCAAACTTAAAAGTGCTAATAACTCGCTTATTCTTGGTCCTAGAGGTTTGGGATGGTAAACCAACCTATAGGAAATCATTGGCTGGGAATCTTTTGGTGTGGTCGGATTTGACCTTGGACCCCTCCTTCAAGGTCAAACGAGGATAGCCAAACTTAAAAGTGCTAATAACTCGCTTATTCTTGGTCCTAGAGGTTTGGGATGGTAAACCAACCTATAGGAAATCATTGGGTGGGAATCTTTTGGTGTGGTCGGATTTGACCTTGGACCCCTCCTTCAAGGTCAGACGAGGATAGCCAAACTTAAAAGTGCTTATAACTCGCTTATTATTGGTCCTAGAGGTTTAGGATGGTAAACCAACCTATAGGAAATCATGGGCTGGGAGTCTTTTGGTGTGGTCAAATTTGACCTTGGACCCCTCCTTCAAGGTCAAGTGAGGATAGCAAAACTTAAAAGTGCTTATAACTCGCTTATTATTGGTCCTAGAGGTTTGGGATGGTAAACCAACCTATAGGAAATCATGGCCTGGGAATCTTTTGGTGTGGTCTGATTTGACCTTGGACCCCTCCTTCAAGGTCATACGAGGATAGCCAAACTTAAAAGTGCTTATAACTCGCTTATTATTGGTCGCAGAGGTTTGGGATGGTGACCCAACCTATAGGATATCATGGTCTGGGAATCTTTCAGTGTGGTTGGATTTGACCTTTGATCCCTCCTTCAAGGTCAAACGAGGATAGCCAAACTTAAAAGTGTTTTTATATCGCTTATTATTGGTCCTAGATGTTTCTGATGGCAAACCGACCTATAGAAAATCATGGGCTGGGAATCTTTTGGTGTGGTCAGATTTGAACTTGGACCCCTCCTTCAAGGTCAAACGAGGATGGCCAAACTTAAAAGTGCTTATAACTCGCTTATTATTGGTCCTAGAGGTTTGGGATGTTAAATCAACCTATAGAAAATCATAGGCTGGGAATCTTTTGGTGTGGTCAAATTTGACCTTGGACCCCTCCTTCAAGGTCAGACGAGGATAGCCAAACTTAAAAGTGCTTATAACTCGCTTATTATTGGTCGTAGAGGTTTGGGATGGTAAACCAACCTATAGGAAATCATTGGCTGGGAATTTTGTGGTGTGGTTGGATTTGACCTTGGACCCCTGCTTCAAGATCAAACGAGGATAGCCAAACTTAAAAGTGCTTATAACTCGCTTATTATTGGTTCTACAGGTTTGCAATGTCAAATCAACCCATAGGATATTATGGGCTAGGAATTTTTTGATGTGATCAGATTTGACCTTTGGCTCCTCTCTCAAGGTCAAATAAAGATAGCGAAAATTAACAGTGCTTACATCTCGCTTATTTGTGTTCCTAGAGGTTTGCAATGTCACACCAACCTATAGGAATTATGGGCTAAGAATCTTTTGATATGGTCAGATTTCACCGTGGTTTTCTCCAAGGTTAAGCATGTTTTAATGGCTGTGGTGAGTTTTCTGGTGGATACAATTTGCGATAGTTCTCCGATGCGATAGGTCTAGTTTAGTCATGGTTACATCTGATCTTTGGTGTCACCTTCCAGGTCAAGTGACATGAGCCTGGCTGTTGAAGGGGATGTAAAACTCCAAGTTTGACCTTTGATCTTTGAGAACCTCACATTAGGGTTCTTACATTGTCATAATAAAAGAGTCTTTTATTGATCCTAGGAGGTCAGATTTGAAACAATTTATGAGAAATACTGGGCTACAAATTATTTTGAGGAGTCTGGGCCTCAGCATTGACTTCTGGTTTAAGGCCATACTCGGTCAGCTGAAAAACCTTATGTTTCCCTTATTATCGGTCCAAGGCATTTTGATTCAAGGATGGTCATACTTTTTCATCGGATACATTTTGCATCTGGCCATTGAGAGGCAATAGGAAACCATGGCCTAGGATTCCAAAATGTCCACCAAATTTGCCTGCTGAGCCCTTATTTTTTGTATTGCATTGATAGCATTGATAGCATTGCACTGATAGTAGCTTTTTGTGTGTTATCGCATGATATATAAACCTACTCTAAATCACATGTTCAAAAATTGCATACAGCATCAAATAAAATGTCTGACTTCAAAATTATGATTCTCATTTTTTACTGACCATATGTTTTGGAATTAATACAAACTTTACTTATGAAATGTTATTAGATATAGAAATGGGGGTGAAATGAGCAAAGGTGATATCTAACACTGTTGTATCCCCGGACAAAAGTCGGGGATACTTAGGATACAGTATGGTCACGCCACCGCCGCTGCCTCAGAGATTTCCTTTTGAACGCGATAACTTATTTTAGTTAGGCCTTTCAAATTTGGTATGTGGGTATATATGGGCAATGCCACAAATGCTATTGTTTTGTGACCTTGACCTTCAATTTCAAGGTCACTGGTGGCCTCTTAAAGGTCATATTTTGGCCATTTTTTCACATTTTCGCCCAGTTCTCAAATACAGAAAGTTATCATCCTATGGCTGGTATATATAATACATATATATGTCCTCTGTAAGCATACAGAAATTTGACCTTGAAGCTCTTCACTGAAGGTCATCCACAGACCGCCAAAGTACCTCACTAAGACCATTTTTTGGGGACTTTTTGGAGATATTTTCACACTTAATGCTGACTATATTGCATGGAAACTATTGAAAATGGCTTTGGAGGTTGAGCACATGATGGAGTACCAGCATTCAGTTTGTTGACCTTGGCTATTATTTTCAAGGTCACTGTAGGCCTGCTAAAATGTCTCAAAATGGTACCTTAGACTGTGAGGCTATATACCTCATTTATTATTGGCTATTACCACTCTAACAAAAAATATTATAGCTAGCCCTCTCAAATATGCAGGATATATTCATAACCATAAAATCTTGCTTGGGAATATTTTTGGCCTCATTTTGAAAAACAAGATGGCCGCCAGAGACATTTATTTTGACTTAAAGCAAAGACTTTTGTTGAGTCTTTAGAGCAAAGGATATTATAGGTAGAGATCTCAAATTCACAGAATATGTTTCACATTACAAAATCTTGACTGGAAATATTTTTGGCCTCATTTTGAAAAACAAGGTGGCCGCCACAGGCATTTCTTTGTCAGTCACAAAAAGTGCTTATATCTCCCTTATTATTAGTCCTAGAGGTTTGGGATGGTAAACCAACCTATAGGAAATCATGGTGATTTTAATGTAGATACCGGTATTGACTACTTAATCAAATAATAATAGGAAGTACTGAAAAAGCAGTTAGCTCCTAATTGGATTTTATCATTGTCTTTCAGTGACTTAATCCCTTTTAAGCATTTTAAAGTATGTATGGTTGTGGTTTCGCTATCTCCATTAGAAAGATTTTATTCAGTGCTAATTGCACATGTGAATTATATTAGTGACCTTTTCATACTACTGGAAATAATCACATTGTTAAACTGCACAGAAATTCAGTTGTTGAACAAGAAATATATATTAAATTTACTACTATTCCTTACACATACAGTAGCACAATTTGTCAAATATTTGGTCATAATCATTACATTTAAATGTATAAACTTGTCCATTTGCATTCAAATTTATTGTAAATGCAAGAAAATTTTCAAAGTTCATATCATATATGCTATGTTTTTTGAAAATATAAAATGAGGTAATTTACCAGTGACCCAGTGCTGGATTATTAACAAGTACCAAACTTTGATTATGTTGAGGCCATTTAAACTTTTAAATAATTTTTAATAGTGATTATGCCATATTAGATAACACCTAACTATAAAAGATTTAAAGTCACTGCATGCACATATTTACTGATTTCATATACTTACTTAACATGTACATACATATACCATTAAAATATACGCAGTGGTTAAATCATGGGGCGTCCAGATATGTAACTTTCTGGCTAAATGTCGGGAACTAATCTTATTGGTTGATTTTTTTTGATTTGGGTACCACGAGTTCTTGAGTTTAAACATTTGATCTTTATTGAGGCTTTTGTTTTATAAAATATCGCTACAAAACACAGGGGAAATCCATGACCTCATATGTTCTCATGAATAATGTTGAGTTGGTGCTATGGCTGCAAGTTCTTCGAGTTTAAAGTATTTGATATAAAGGTCTTCCCTGGATAAAGCACTACCCGATTCTCACGATTTAGCATTTTCCGAGATATAAACAATATGTTACATATTGTGACATCCCCGGACATAACCTTGCCTTAAAATATATCATTAAAATACATTTACAGTGCTTTTTGTTCTTTTGTTGCATCCAGATATAAGAAAGAAAAATATTTCCGAAATATATATCTAAACATTTTTAATTAAAAACTCACCTCATAAGGTTTTAAATCCTAAAACACTTTCAAAACATATTCAAACCTTGGAGGAAACAAACCCCCATATTTTCAGTAATTGTGATAATAGTACAAATCAAATATGGTATATATCACTCTGCTCTATCAAAGATTGAAGAATTATACTTGTGATATTAAATAATGTAATAAAGAAAGTAACTTGTCAAAACACTGTGTTGATGTGTGTCTCAAATACCAAGAATAAAATGTACCCAAAAGTGTACCTAAACACACATACACTGTTAATATAAATATTCTCATGCACTCCTGCATTTAGTCCTCAGTCACTGGAAATCTCACCACATTGCTTATCACACTTCATGTACATAAACCACAGGATAAAGATAACTCCATTGGATTGTATATCTTGCATACCCCATCATACTAAACATCTGGGAAGAGGTTTTATTCCAAATCACAAATGGATGAAAATGAACTCTCTGTTTTAGTTATAAAACATTCACTTATTCATGCATTGCTGTTAAGAAAAGTGTTTAAAATTGGTAATTAATGCAGAAATGAATTAAATACTTCCAGCAAAAGTCATTCTATTCCTCTGTTTTTATCAGCAGCTTGTGATAATAAAACAACTTCTGCACGTTCATGCATCTGTTTGTCCGTCACGTTTTTACATAAACTTTTATATCTCATTCATTCATCGCGTTTTTTTTTACATAAACCTGTATATATCATTCATAACAAAGATATCTACACTAGAATTGCAGTGAATGTTTATGGCTATGAAATTTTGGCCTAATTTTGAAAAACAAATGGCCGCCATAGCCGATTGTTTGAAATCATTAAGATGCTCTAAAACTTGAAATATTGCAGCTACCTTAATCAAATTTGCACAAAAGATATGTGGCTAGGAAAGTGGCTATGGAAACTAGAATGATAGTAATTTTGGCATGGTTAGGGTGGTAAAGATTCTCAAATCTGAATTGAATGTTGACACAATTTCTAGTTACTATGTGCCTTGTTGGAGGTTTGCGCTCTTTGAGTGCTGTTGTTGACCCTGAATTAACTGTTTCATGGTTTCATGTTTCTGGTTCACTTAAATAACAGGAGTGAAAATAAATAAGATATATAAAAGATATAAAACAAAACAAAGATAAAACATTACTAGATGCTGCTGACATATTGTAATATCTATGTTTCTTTGTACATGACACATTTTCTATAAGCACAAAGTAAATTTGACTGTAGCACAAAAAGTTCTTCTTGACTGGGCACATTCCTGTACGTTAAAATTTTCAAACAAAGATGTATGGATACATCTAATCATATACTTATCCAAAGTGAAACAAAAAATAAAAAAGAAAATATTATATCCTTAAGCAAAACACCAGTTAATCTATTCATTAAATTGAAAACTGACTCAAATGTTTTGCATTACTTAGCTTAATCAAGCTTCAAGCTTAAAAAAATGTATGATTTCACAAAAATCAGGTAAAATAATACATGAAATACTCCTTAAAAGTTTATGAAAAAGGCTAATTAGCATTGTACTGTGAAATACTGGATTTACAGATAGACAAGAAATTCCAGATGTGAAATCATCTGTTGTTTGTGGTAATTCATTATCAGCACCATACCTAGCTAAAATAATCACAGTCGGGGGGGGGGGGGGGGGGGGGGAGCAGATGGTCCTTCCCTCAGATTTTACAGGCTTGGGTGGTATAATTCTGAGGACTGAAAACTCATTGTACAGTAATACAATTAAGCAAAAACACATCTATCTTGGAAATGGTGTGAGCTTGAGTGATTTCAACAAAATGTTTTACTCCAGGGTATCTGCAGAGTCATCTGGCAATTATACCATTCCAACACCTCAAATCTGAGGGAAGGCTTATCTGCTCCCCCACTAAAAGTGTTTATATTATCTGGAGACCATGTAATTAATAGCCTGTCATGTGCCTGTGTCTTGTGGTTGTAAATGACTACTGTCTCATACAAGATATGTTGCCAGTATTGGAAGAAAGCTTATCAAAACACATTTAGTTGTTGAATATATGCTTATAAAAGAAACATGTACTCACTGTACTATTTCTATTTTTTCATTCACTAGAATCTAAAGAGTTACATTTTATAGGTACACATATTTATTTTCTTCTCCTAAGATGTATTGTTTTCATGACCATTTGTCTATTTGTCCATTTTTTAACAGGATTATACAAATACTGCTGTATGGATCTTCCTGATAAAGGCAGAAGATGGGTCCAACTTTGGTCCTATAAAATTTTGACAGTAATGTGGATCCATGTCTCTACTTCAAATAATTAATTTTACAGCATGATAAATTTTATTGATTTTTTCAGTCTTACAAAATATCTTGTTTAAATAAAACTTACAATTTTTCCATAGGGTTTTGACAGCAATTAACTTTTTTCAAGAATTTGGAACACTGCTGCAGAGCCTATTGTTTTGTGGCCTTTAACTGATGGCAGCCTTCTAAAGTACAAAATTAGGGTGTTTCTTCATGTGTGGGCCTAGTACTCACAGTCAAAAGGTCAGATCATCCTATGGTGGTGATATGCATAACACATATATGTCCCCTGTAAGCAAAGACCTTTCAGCCTTTTTCCTTGCAGAGATTTAAAGACCAACAATAACTACTGAGGTTGTTTTTCTTTCATTTTCTCCTTTAGGTGCCAAATATTTTAATATTTGTGGATTAAAGTAGAGCTTACAATACAACTTTGTAATGGCTTTGATCAGAAAGGCTTCATGCATCATTCAAGATTTTCTCAAATAAGAAATAATTTAGTGAGATAATTAGATGAAATTTATGTCACTACATGTATGTTTATTAAGTTTTATGCTATATACTGATCCCTCTATATGTTAATTCTTGAAATGTAACACTTTTATTTCAGTTAATTTTAAATTAATTGCTTACTGTTATGCTAAAAAAATTCCAATATTGGTTGTAAATTAGGTCTTAGCCATCAAGATCAACATTTCATACTTAATCTTTTATACATTCCATGCCTTGGTTCAATGAATGTACACATTCAATGATTTTAGCCATTGAATGTATGTACACATTCCACAGCTCAGCCATTGAATGTATACTTGCCCATTAAATTGAAAACTTTAATTACTTAAATCTAGCTTTTATAAGCTACAAGCTCACCATGTGGAACTGAATACTATCTCGGAGGGCTGCAGTATCTGGCCAACATCCAAGAAAAATAGACATATAATACTGGTCCAATGCCTACAACACTGAGGTGAACCCTGTAGTGAGATACCATGAGACTTTCTTCTTTGAGTTGGAACTTTTTCCCATACCCCCTCAGCTGTAATACAGCGAGGAGGCAGGGAGGGACTTTCTTCAGTTCCACATGGTGAGCTTGTAGCAAAAGCTACATGTAAGTAATTAATCTTGCAGGATATCTTCATTTGGTGGTAAGCTTCTCTGGGACTGAAAAAAGCCTCATTCTGAAAAACAAGATGGCCGCCACGGGCATTTCTTTGAAGATTATCTACCTTTTTCTACTGGTGGTTCTCATAGGTAGAAGGTTGAATCTCCTCATAGGTGATATGTATAACAGATATACATGTCCTTTACAACCTTGCAGACATTTGACCTTGAAGCTCTTAATTCAAGGTCTTCCATGGAGTGCCAAAGTACCCCATGTAGCAGACTTTAAAAGTGCCTATATCTCTCTTATTATAGAGGTTTGGAATCTTCTGATCTGGTCAGATTTGACCTTTGACCCCTCCTTCAAGGTTAAACGATGATAGCCAAACTTAAAAGTGTTTATAACTCACTTATTTTTGGTCATAGAAGTTTGGGATGTGAAAACAGCTTCTAGGAAATCATGAGCTGGGAATCTTTTGATGTGGTCAGATTTGACCTTGGACCCCTCCTTCAAGGTCAAACAAGGATAGCCAAACTTACAGTGCATATAACTCACTTATTATTGGTCCTTGAGGTTGGCAAAGTGAAACCAACTTATTGGAAATCATGGGCTGGGAATCTTTTTATGTGGTCAGATTTAACCTTGGACTCCTTCAAGGTCAAACAAGAATACCCAAACTTAAAAGTGCTTATAACTCCCTTATCATTGGTACTAGAGGTTTGCAGTGTAAAACTAACTTATTGAAAATCGTGGGCTGGGAATCTTGATGTGGTCAGATTTGACCTTTGACTCCTCCTTCAAGGTCAAATGAGGATTGCCAAACTTAAAAGTGCTTATAACTCACTTATTATTGGTCCTAGAGGTTTTGGATGTGAAAACAGCTTCTAGGAAATCATGGGCTGGGAATCTTTTGATGTGGTCAGATTTGACCTAGGACCCCTCCTTCAAGGTCAAACAAGGATAGCCAAACTTAAAAGTGCATATAACTTGCTTATTATTGGTCCTTGAGGTTGGCAAAGTGAAACCAACTTACTGGAAATCATGGGCTGGGAATCTTTTTATGTGGTCAGATTTAACCTTGGACTCCACCTTCAAGGTCAAACGAGGATCCCGATGCTGTTGGCCAAAACCTTCACAGTACCGGTTGAACCGGTTGTGAAGCCAGCTTCAGATGTGACTACCACCCAAAAGCCATTTTTTTACCCTGGTGCCACCACCAGCAGTCTGGCTGTAGAGAAGACTGGTCCCTGCCTTGATCAGGCCACCTGTGAAGCTGTAGACGAGATGCAGACAGCCACCCAGTCTCTTGAGGCTCCAGGTGCCAGGATAGCAACCCAGCCTGTTCAGGCCCCCGGTTCGTTCCCTGAGGTTCAGCCCACCGGTGAGGGAGACCCGAGTGCAGCATCTGATAGTGAAGCTGACCAGCTCAGTGTTACCGGTTCCCTGGGTGATGAGACCCACAGGGACCGGTCACCAGACAGAGATGTCTCCAGAGATGAGCCTGACACTGAACCTACTGAGGAGGCCAACTACAGGGAGACTATGAGGGGTGTGAGAAGCTTCATGAACTGGCACAAGGTTCCTGAGTTTGAAACTGTGTCCTCTACTGCAGATGACAACCCCTTTGCTGGTGCACGTGTCCAGCCAACCGGGAAAGTCTCTGTGAAACTCCCGCTGGATGACTGGTTGTGTAGGAAGATGTCCTGTCTCAACCTCACAATCACAGAAGAGTATACCACCAGAAACAACAACAACACTGGCCTCCTCAGAGATCAATTCATCAAAACTCCCAGATCATCCAGATGGTACGGTATGCATGCTGAGAAGAGCAGTGAGAGTTCAACAGTATGCACCTGGTCACCGGACCCTGCCAAACTCAACCACTCCTTCAGCAGGGTTGCACGAAGAAACCTTCCTACTGTCCCACCCTCCCGGGCCCTCAGTCAAGATCTACTTAGGCGTTGGGAGAGAGCAGCACGTGAACAGAAAATAATGTGCAACCAGGATGCTGGTTTGTCAAGTGCTTGACTAGGGTTCAAGACTCTATGGCCACTCAGCTCAAAACCCTACATCTGGACAGTAAGGGAAAGTCATCAAGAGAAGCTGAAGCAGGCTGTGAGTGAATTAGAATACTTGACCACTTTCAACTGGTCAATCTCCCAAGCCATGGCCAGAACTATGCAGGGCTTATCTGAAGGTGTCTTTATAAACATGGGTAACTTCACTCTGGCTCGCAAGGATAGTTACCTGGACTATCTACATACTGGGGTGAAGCAAGATACTGTGAACGGCTTAAGAACGTCTCCAGTACATTTCAACGCACTGTTCCCGGATCAGCTTATTGCCAAGGCTGAAGAGGAAATCAGTAAAAGTGAGGAGAGGCGTTTGTCCGGTACGTCACACCGACACCAAAGTCGCTTCCACCCCTATGTTGCAAGTGACAAGTCTACTGGCCATCACGACAAGAAAAACGTCCCTGCTTGGAAACAGATCAAAGACAAGCAGGAAGCAAGGAAACATCGTGGCAAAGCCTCCACATTCTCCAGAAGCCGGCTAAGGGGTCCAAGTCTCATAAATGACAATTACTGTGTAAATTCTGTGACCAGTTAGAACTCTGTATGTGTTACCGGTCAGGGAGACTTGGACCCAGCACCAGTGGTAGCCGAGAACAGCAAAGTGACTTTAAATTTGAACGTAGACTCTTGTGTTGCAAATGCTCATATTGTCACTGGGTTGCCACAAAGGAAAGGCGTAAATCCCAATGCATGTCAAATATACACAGAAACAAGGCCACTGCCGCAGCAGTTATCTCCTGCCTTAGAATCAGTGATAATGGAGAAGTAAAGGAGATATATCGCCCTTGTAGTAACATAACCCCTCTCGACATTGAAGAAGGGGTCAAACTTTCCTAGCCATATATATTTTGTTAATATTTAATGAACCTAGCTGGAATATTTCAAGTATTAAAGCATCTTAATGATTTTGAAATAACTGGCTATGACGGCCATTTTGTTTTTCAAAAGAAGGACAAAAGTTTTCTTAAGCAAAACATTTGAAGGACTTTTGATGGCCTGTCTTTGTATTCTCAAGCCATAGCACCTATAATAAGGGTGAAATAAGGACATTTTAGTGTGACAACCCCATTTAACCTTGAAGCAGGGGTCAAAGGACAAATCCAAGACCTGGAAAAGATTCCCAGGCCATGACTTCCTACATGTTGTATTCACAATCGGAACCTATAGGAGCTATATGTAAGGAGATATAAGGCCTTTTTAATAGGATAACCCTGTTTGACATTAAACATGTGATATGGCGGCCATTTCCTTTTTTGAACTAGGCCAAAATTACTACCAGGCTAGGTTTTCTAGCCATATAGCTTTTGTGCAAATTTGATGAAGCTAGCTGGAATATTTCAAGATTTAGAGCACCTTTATGATTTTCAAACAATTGGCCATGATGGCCATTTTGTTTTTCAAGATAAGGCAAAAAATTTTTACATTCCCAGGCCATGACTTCCTACAAGTTTTTTTCACATTCTAGGTTAAGCTAGCTGGAATATTTCAAGATTTAGAGCACTTTTATGATTTTCAAACAATTAGCTATGGCGGCCATTTTGTTTTTTAAAATGAGGCTAAAATTTTTCAGAGACAGGTTTTTATAGCCATACACATTCTCTGCAAATTTGGTGAAGATATCTTCATAAATGAATGAGATATTAAGGTTTATGCAAAAACGTGAGGAACGGACGTACGTACGGAAGGCGTTTTATAATCTCCTGACCACGGCCTTCGGCCACGGGCAGGATATAATAAAATATGGGAAAGATGTTTCTTGTGTAGGTCACTTGTGTTCTGTAAATCTTGTCACCAATGCCCAACATGCTGTTATAGATCCTCATGTAGGGGCAAGGTTACACCAGTGTTGGGAGAAATGGAAAGCCCTGGGTTCAAGTCCAAAAGTAGTCACCACTGTGAGGGAGGGTTACACTCTCCCATTCCGGTTCAGACCCCACTTGACAAGAACACCGACTGTAATAAGCAACTACCACAATCCAGCCATACAGTCCTTCCTTTTAGACACACTGTATCAGCTGATAAACAAAAATGCAGTCGAACCGGTAGAAAATCAAAACTCACTGGGTTTTTACAACTGGCTATTTTTGGTACCCAAACTCAACAACCGGTGGAGACCGGTCCTGGACCTGAGCACCTTGAACACCTTTTTAAACACAGAGTCATTCAAGATAGAGACCCCAGAGACAATAAGAACCTCCCTACAGGGAGGGGAATGGGTCACATCCATAGACTTCAAAGTCGCTTACTTCCACATACCAATTCAAAGTCAGTCCAGGAAGTACATGCGTTTTCACCTCCAGGGTCGGTTCTACCAGTTCAAAGCCCTATCCTTTGGTCTATCCACAGCTCCCATGGAGTTCACAGTGGTGGCCAAAGAGGTCAAACTCATGGCACTTCAGAAGGGTATAAAGATCCACCAATACCTGGACAACTGGCTGGTCAGGTCTCAGTCGCAGGAGGAAGCCCTAGTGAACACTCAGGCAGTGGTAGATCTAACCCAGTCCTTGGGATGGATCATCAATCTGGAGAAATCTGAATCCTCAGGTGTTTTTTCATTCGTGGGTTACGAGCACCACCTGGATTCAGCCCTTGTAAACCCACTCAAGAGAGATGGCTCAAACTTTAGGATTTTATCCTACAACTCAAGTCAAAACATGTTTTGACTGCAAGATGTTTGAGGTCTCTAATTGGGTTGCTAGCCTCACGGAAAAATGGTCCCAGAGGGACGACTTCACTAGGCCCTTTCAGTTTCACCTCAAGAAGCACTGGAAATTTCCGTAACCACTGGACAGCCTTCTTCCTTGGACAGATGCCATCTTTGCACACCTAGACTGGTGGCAGAACCCTACAAACGTGATGTAAGGCTCAGACCTCCATCCCAAAACCACAGTATCTAACTCTTTACAGACGCCTCAAAGGTTGGAGCTCTCACTTAGAACAAGTTCTACACAAGGTTAGGGCACACCCTATTTACAACAAGGCCTCTGATGTGGTAATTTATCTCCCACCATGAAATGTATATTCAACTAGACCTACGCATCGGAGAACCGATGCAAAACTGTATCCACCGGAAAGACAACTCTTCAAAGTCAGTGAACCATTGTTTGACCTTAAAGGAGAGGCCAAAGGTCAAATCTGACCACAACACAACAAGATTTGAAGCTTGTTTATTTGGGGTTTAACGTCGCTTTCAACACTGTACAGGTCATATCAGGTACTGTAAACTGCCGACCAACGGCAAGCAACTACGAGCTTTCCCACTTTAGCCTGTACAGGGATCAATCCCCGGCCTCAGAGGTGGGAGGCGAGAGTGTTACCACTCTCCCACCGTGGCCCCTGAAGATTTGAAGCCCATGATTTCCTATATGTTGGTTTCATATTGTAAACCTCTAGGATCAATCATAAGCTTTTAAGTATGGCTGTCCTCATTTTACCTTGAAGGAGGGGCTCAAGGTAAAATGTGACCACATCAGAAGATTCCCAGCCCATGATTTCCATCACGTGGTTTCACATTGCAATTTATTTATTTGGGGTTTTACGTCGCTTTCAACACTGTACAGGTCATATCACGCCGGGTAGTTGGAAGGGCAGCGGAAACCAGTACATAGAGTTCGCTAGGGTTGTGTACTGTAAACTGCCGACCAACGGTAAGCAACTACCAGCTTTCCCACTTAAGACCGTTACGGGGATCGAACCCCCGACCTCAGAGGTGTTTCACATTTCAAACCTCTAGGACCAATAACAAGCAAGTTATCAGCACTTTCAAGTTTGGCTATCCTTGTTTAACCTTGAAAGGGGGTCAAAGGTCAAATTTGAAAATATCAAAAGATTCCTAGCCCATGATTTCCTATAAGTTGGTTTCACATGGCAAGCCTCTAGAACCAATAATAAGTGAGTTAGACACACTTTTAAGTTTGGCTATCCTCGTTTGACCTTGAAGGAAGGGTCCAAGGTCAAATCTGACCACACCAGAAGATTCCCAGCCCATGATTTCCTATAGGTTGCTTTCCCATCCCAAACCTCTAGGACGAATAATAGGCGAGTTATAAACACTTTTATGTTTGGCTATCTTCGTTTGGCCTTGAAGGAGGGGGCCCAATGTCAAATCCAACCATACCAGAAGATTCCCAGCCCATGATTTCCTATAGGTTGGTTTACCATCCAAAAGGTCTAGGACCAATAATAAGCGGGTTATAAGCACTTTTAAGTTTGGCTATCTTCGTTTGGCCTTGAAGGAAGGGCCCAAGGTCAAATCCATCCACACCAGAAGATTCCCAGCCCATGATTTCCTAGAGGTTGGTTTCCCATCACAAACCTCTAGGACCAATAATAAGCAGGTGATAAGCACTTTTCAGTTGGGTTATCCTCGTTTGACGTTGAAGGGGGGCCCAATGTCAAATCCGACCACATCAGAAGATTCCCTGCCCATGACTCGCTATAGGTTGGTTTACCATCCCAATCCTGTAGGACAAATAATAAGCGAGCTAAAAGCAGTTTTAAGTTTGGCTATCCTCGTCTGACCTTGAAGGAGGGGCCCAAGGACAAATCCGACCACACCAAAAAATTCCCAGCCCACAATTTTCTATAGGTTGATTTATCATCCCAAACCTCTGTGACCATTATTAAGGAAGATATGAGCACTTTTCATGACTGACAAAGAAATGCCCATGGCGGCCATCTTGTTTTTCAAAATGAGGCAAAAAATATTTCCAGTCAAGATTATGTAACGCAGAACATATTCTGCAAATTTTACATCTCTACCTATAATACCTTTTGCTCTAGAGGGCCAACAAAAGTCCTTGCTTTAAGTCAATTAAACATCCCTGGCGGCCATCTTGTTTTTCAAAATGAGGCCAATAATATTTTATGGTTATGAATATATCCTGCATATTTGAGAGGGCTAGCTATAATATTTTTTTTTGTTAGAGTGGTAACAGCCAATAATAAATGAGGTATATGGCCTCACAGTCTAAGGTACCATTTTGAATCATTTTAACAGGCCTAAGGTGACATTGAAAACAATGGCCTAGGTCAACAAACTGGATGCTGGTACTCCATCATGTACTCAACCTCCAAAGCCATTTTCAATAGTTTCCATGCAATATAGTCAACATTAAGTGTGAAAATATCTCCAAAAAGGCCAACAAATGGTCTTGGTGAGGTACTGTGATGATCTGTGGATGACTTTCAGTGAAGAGCTTCAAGATCAAATTTCTGCATTCTTACAGATGACATATATATGTATTATATATACCAGCCATAGGATGATCTAACCTTCTGTATATGAGAACTGGGCCACTATGTGAAAAAATAGCCAAAATATGACCTTTAAGAGGGCACCAGTGACCTTGATATTGAAGGTCAAGGTCACAAAACAAACATTTCTGGCATTGTCCATAAATACCCACATACCAAATTTGAATGGTCTAAGTAAAACACTTTTTAAGTTATCGGGTCCGAAAGAAAATCTCTGCGGCAGCGATGGCGGCGGCGTGACTGAATCCTAAGTATCCCTGACTTTTGTCCGGGAATGCAATATATATTTCAATTCACAGTTCAATAATATATAATTACAACCAATTAATATTGAAATTTCTTTTTACGTATTCACTTAAACTCAAACCATTAAATCATTTGATTTTTTTGGGTCAATCATCCTGCAATGATGGCAAAAAGTTCATAGAATGTGTCCCTGTGGACATTTTTAGAGACTTTTATATGACCTTAAAATTAAAACTACAGACCTTAAATTTCCACAGATTACATATAAAAGTAATATCCAATACATTTTGAGACCAGTCAGAATTACCATTTCCAAATTACAGGACAAAATATGTGAAAAATGTAGAAAAAGTTATCCCTATATAGGGTCTTTAGGGGTCTTGAACACAATTTTAACCTCAATGCAAAACTTTGGTATATTTACTTATAGTGCATATTTACTTATATATATATTTTATACTTGTGTCTTCTTGAAACCATAAACAAAAGAAACCAGACAAAAAGTTTAAAATTAGAACAAAAACTTTTTTGCAGAGTCTGTGAAAAGGACGCGTCCTTTTTAGAAAAGTGAAGATTTGCAGTTTCTGTGAAAAGGACGCATCCTTTTTACAAAAGTGAAGATTTGCAGTTTTTCTGAAAAGGACGCGTCCTTTTTACAAAAGTGAAGATTTGCAGTTTCTCTGAAAAGGACGCGTCCTTTTTACAAAAGTGAAGATTTGCAGTTTCTCTGAAAAGGACGTGTCCTTTTTACAAAAGTGAAGATTTGCAGTTTCTCTGAAAAGGACGCGTCCTTTTTACAAAAGTGAAGATTTGCAGTTTCTGTGAAAAGGACGCGTCCTTTTTAGAAAAGTGAAGATTTGCAGTTTCTGTGAAAAGCACGCGTCCTTTTCACAAAAGTGAAGATTTGCAGTTTTTCTGAAAAGGACGCGTCCTTTTTACAAAAGTGAAGATTTGCAGTTTCTCTGAAAGGACGCGTCCTTTTTACAATAGTGAAGATTTGCAGTTTCTCTGAAAAGGACACGTCCTTTTTACAAAAGTGAAGATTTGCAGTTTCTGTGAAAAGGACGCATCCTTTTTACAAAAGTGAAGATTTGCAGTTTCTGTGAAAAGGACGCGTCCTTTTTGGAAAAGTGAAGATTTGCAGTTTTTCTGAAAAGGACGCGTCCTTTTTACAAAATTAAAGATTTGCAGTTTCTGTGAAAAGGACGCGTCCTTTTTAGAAAAGTGAAGATTTGCAGTTTCTGTGAAAAGGATGCGTCCTTTTTAGAAAAGTGAAGATATGCAGTTTCTGTGAAAAGGACACGTCCTTTTTACAAAATTGAAGATTTCCAGAAAATCTGAGATTTATAGTTTCTGTGAAAAGGATGCGTCCTTTTTAGAAAAGCAAAGATTTGCAGTTTTTGTGAAATGGACGCATCCTTTCTAGAAAGGCTGTTTTTCTATTTTAGACAATTTCTTGGCTTTCAAATGCTGATATTTACATTTTTGATCATGAAAAGTCCAGTTTTCAAAAGTGTTTTTTATTGATTTGCAGCAAAAGTGCCAAAACCTGCTTATTTTAGGCCTAAAAAGGAAAGCGTGACTTTTCCTTTTTAAATCTGACTTCAGTTGATTGTATTTTCAATGAATATTTGGATGAAATTACAATATTGGAATACTTGACGGCCCCTGGCAGAGGTCCGCTCTCTAAACGTGCTTTTCTAGTGTATTTTAAAATATATTCTGAAATTTTCTTATTTTACTCTTTTCTTATTGTACTCATGTACGTACTGTCAGAAACAAGAGAAAGTATGTACATGTAACACCTATCCATAAGTGACCCCACTGGCTGTCTGTTGATTACCAATGCAGTTTGGGTCAACGCACCAAAAGATTCAGCATAAGTCCCTTCCCTTTGGCATCTGGGACCGGTTTCACCAAGCCTCCTTAAGATAAAGGTCACCTTAAATTCAAGGATTTCTTTGAATTTCTCCCTCCTTAAAAAATCTCAGTTTCACAAAGTCTCCTTCCTTAAAGATGACCTTGAAAACTCCCATAAATCTTTTCAAGGAAGCTAAGGACCTACCTTAAATTTAAGGAAGTTTCCTTCAAGGAATATATTTAATAACTTTGAATTATATTTGCTTCCTCCTTAAGTTTCAAGGTAGACATTTGGCAAAGAGAGTTAAAGGATGCTTTGTGAAACTAAATTTTAAAGAGGCCTTCCCAAAGGAAAAAAAACATTTGATGAGATAATGTACTTTAGTATATTTAGTTATAATAATTTGTATATCAAGAAATGAAGCTGTAACAAAGATTAAATTAAAACACAGATTTTAAGCTTAAAATTGTATTTCCTTGGAATTCCAATGTGCCTCTTTTGAAGCAAACTATACAATAGGATACCATTAAATGTGAAGGTAACAGTGGCTGCATACATCCCTTTATCAGTCTGGGTCCGTTACCACTTTTCTCTGTAGGAAACTGGCCGGCACTGGCCGCCAATTTGGAGAATTAACACTGGTAGTTGTATTTAGGAAAAGTATGGGAAAAGGTAACATGAAAGTTTTTATCATTTTATATGGTTTATTACTTCCATCTTACTTGATCTAATATTTTGAGAGGGTCATTTGTGTAATTTTTTTAATTTATATTAAATGGAAAATGTTCATCAATTTAACGCTTATGGATCTTTGTTCAATCAGTGTATTATTGCCTCGGAATTCATTCACCAACAAAAACAAGTATTTCTTTGTTGACAACAAAGTACTGTCGCCACTCTTTCATTATTGGGCAGTTGTTGCGCTCTGTGATTTTGATATATAGAAATCGCACATTTCCAAAGAAACCCTTTTTACTTTTATTTCAATTAAAATGATCATAAAAACCCCAAATACGGCCTGTTGACACTGTCTCTTCTGGAACTCATAAAAATCAATTATTTTCAAATAATGGTCGCTTAATTGAATATTGTAAGTCACATATTCACAGCTGTAGACATTAAACACTTTATAACAAGAGAAAAATATCACCATCACAAATGTGTAGATTTTACATATGGGCACCAGGCAGTTTTAACTGTTAACTCAAATTGTCAACATCTGGTACACACAAATTTCTTGCGATGGCAATATTAATAACAATAAAAATAACGTCGATTGCTGATCATTCAAATGACCTTTCTTCTTACTTGTGTTGCACAATAAAAAGTGTTTTTATGTGGAATGAGTAAATCATCAGAATACTTATTTCACAGTAAGTTTATCGTGGTTTACTCCGGCAGAAGGAGTGCTAATTTATATCAATGTCGGAGGTATTTCTGGTAACTATTCAATAGGATTATTCAAATATTATTTCTGATATTTTTTCAATGGATCATTTCAGTAGTATATTTTTTAAACAAATGCATTTAGTAAATATTCGTAATACCTTTGAGCTGAATCATTGTCAAATGAAAGGACTCTATTGCACAGTCCCAAAGGAACTTGTCCATAATGCCCCTTTTCCACCACATACCTAAGACTCCCGATTAAGGTATTTAGGGAATCTGTTTCTAAAAAAAGTTAGAGTCCCAGACAGTCTGCTTGAATCTGTCTGGATCTGTTGTTGTCGGTTTAAAAATCAAACATGTTTGATATTTTTCACGACTGTAACTGATCTACTTTTGTCCCTACCCACCAATATTTAAGTCCAAGACTTCCTGAGACTTCATCAGGCCGAAATTTACACAATCTTAGGTTGAGACTTCCTGGGACTCTTAATGGCAGGTCGGTGTAGTTTTAGTCCCAGGAGGTCTGGCGAAATCTCAGACCAGTCTGAGACTCAGTGGGTATGTCCCAGACAGGATCGGTGTTGAATCGTATCACAATCATGGCTTAATCAGGAACAATCGCGAGTTGTCCGAGGAGGTCTGAGACTTCCTGGGGACGATCTGGGTTTGATTCAAGACCTGTATCAAGACTCCATTGCCCCACCCATTATTCATGTTTTCGCACAAACTTTCAAGGATTAAGAGTCCCAGACCCAATCAGGGCTTAATCCTTTGGTGGAACAGGGCATAAGTCAGATTACATTCCCCTGGAGGCATCCAAAACATGAAAACGAGAGTTTTAACGAGGCAGCAAAGGCTTTTGATCTACAGACATCTGATGCAAAGGCATCAGTAAAGCACCACAGTAGTATGCAATTTGTGAATGTCTGAAGACAAAAAAAAGTAGTGATCTATAGACATGCAATCCTTTTGGAGAGTTCATGCTTAAAAAATAATTACTAATATTTAACATTTGTATATTTCGCAGTTTTTTGACATTTTTAACAGACAATATATAACCGTCTATAAATAGTACTATTTCGAGTTACAGTGAATTTATAAAAAAATACAGGAGTTAAATCAACAGGCAAGCAACTTACTCTGACAGATGACCTTCAAGGTCAAAAGTGACTGACCACACCAAAGGTCATATTCAAAGGTCAAAAGCAGATGGAGTGGCTATTCAAATATGTTCAAATTTTTACACTTTGCCAATTCCCCTGTTGTTTTTCATGATTTTCGCATAATCCGACCTGGAGCCCTAAAGGGATGGACTAGTAAATGAGGTGACGCAGATACAGTTGTTTGGAAATTAGAATATGTTAAACAAAACATAAAAATCACATTATAACAATAATGTGATATAATAAAAGTTCTTATAGCACTTAATCTCCATTAAATCAATTGCACATTTTAAAAAGCTAACACAAACAAGTGAGTAAAGGAGAGGGGTAAAGGGTATTGATAAAAGCATCCAAAATCTTTAATATATTAATTGCACTTTTGTTAAATACCACTAAAGTAGTTATCACCCTTGACATAATGTGCTTATCTAGTGGTATTTTTAATTATTTTAGCATTAGCAAGAGTCTATAGGACATCAGATGAATTTGATGAAACACCAAATTAACCTTCATATATGTTAATCAGATTTAACAAATATCACTTCAGAAGTTTTCCCATTTATGAAACTAACATAACACGTCCACAGAGAATTAACCCAATACATACGTACCTGATGTAATGTGAATATTAAATATCTACCAGCTTTAGAGTCCTTCATATAATGGAGACTAATCAGCCCATTTTGACAAGGGCCTTGGTTTTTAGGGAGCCAGTTTGCCGTGGGTCCGTTTGGCAAAGGCCGACTTGTCCAGCTAGCGCTCCCATCATTGGGAAATCATATTTGAGCAGACAGCAAATACTTCAATTACAAGCGTTTCTACTCATTGATTCTTCTGGACATGGTTGATGTGGAATACAAATTCATCTGGTGTGATATTGCAGCTACTAGGTCAAGTAATGCTGGTCGGATCTTCCTGTACAGTGATCTCGGGGGAAAATTGATGATCGCACCATTGGCTTCCTTCAGCTGGGTCACCTGATGGCAGGCTGAAAGTGAATAATTTATTCTAGCAGACCATGCCTTCACACTATGAGCCTGGCAAATGAAGCCCTTCTCATGCTTTGGACATGAATGAGTATGTGTTCAACTACTGTATTAGCCACGGGAGAAGGTTGTCCAAAATGCTTTTGGTATTTTGGTAAGCAGATTTTGAGTACTGCAATCTCCCATGGGGCTGGAGCCTGTCATGGTAATGCATGTCATAGCAGGTTGTATGGAGATCGGTCAGAGGATAATTCCACCAAAATGGACATCCAGGGTGTGCTGCAAAGAAATGATTTTCTTTTCTGGGAAGAAACCCCACAGATGCCTTGGCAGCTGCAAAGAATGTAATATGGATAGTGTGGACAACAGTGATAAGTATTGATACTGAAAATGATTTAACGTGGACAGTGTGGAAAATGTGGAGTATGGACTATATGAATTACCTCGATTGGTCACATACTGAGTAGTTTGTTTTAAATTTATTTTATAAACAGCATGTATCATATACTCTACATTTCAGTGTATTGTGTGGTATGAAGTGTTCACTTTATATATGATTTTTGTCAATGTTTTATAAATGTTTCATATTTGTGCTTGCATGTGATAAAGTTTACCATGGCAACCTCTGCCAAGACGAGAAAGTATTCATAAAAATTATTGTACTGATTTTGTATCTTTATACACCGATGTATGAAAAACACTATTTACACCAGATATGAATGTCACTGCTTATGTTAATAAAATTCAAAATATATTCTTCCCTTGATTTTACAGTCTTCTAACTCGCAAACCTCATTGCATAAAACAGAAACAAAGACACTTGGCCGTACAGGACCACACATAATAAAATAATATATATACAAAGCAGTGTCCTCCCATATAAAAATATGGCTGTGTTCAGATCCCTCTGGTAGGGCATGTAGGTATACCCTCTTACTTATAACATGGCTGGTCTCGGTTTCGAATTCCCTAGCGGAAGGTTAAGGCCTGTGGGTAACAGTTTTGGTAACAGAGGAGAGGCAGGTTGAAACCCGGCCCTGTGTGATTTTAGTTTTATTTTTGGGGAGGTGGAGGAAATTGTTTCTGAAAACCCCTGAACATGCTTTAGAGGGATTTGTGTTTTAACCAAGGACACTTTGGTGGCTTTGTTGAGGAGATTTGTTTATCTTTTATGGGAGAGGGGGCTATCTTTAGAGATTTGTGGTTCTTTGTTTATCTTTTATGGGGGAGGGGGGCTATCGTCTTTGGACATTTCTAAACTTTTTAAAATATCATATTTATGTGGCGGGGGTAACTGATGAATGTTAAGGGTTTGGACATAGTTTATGCACTTGACAGGGTTTTGTATGGTCTGTTTGAGTGTTGGGGTATTATAAAAAAAATTTCAGTTTTGAGGAGGTAGCTCAATACTTATTTTGGATGAATTGGCGACCCTTAAAAGAGCCAGAAAATTATCAGCCAAAGTTGCGAGATGGTAACATATACAAGATATGCTGTTGAATAGGCTGATCCATTTACTGTGTAATAGATTACTGCATTTGTTGTGGAACATGCTAGTGTACATGTTGTCTTTGCTGGTGCTGCATTGTCTGCTGCTGAAATGGCTGGTGTGGTCGACCTTTCTTCTAGAGTGGCCTTGGATGTTGTGAAAATAGTGGCTGGGAGAATGTGGCAGTAGGCCCAAATATGGTACAGATGACTTGTTGGAGCAAATTCTGTTTCTACTGTTGCTGCCTGTCCTTACATTTAAGGTTATGTATCATGCAAATGTCTCTACTTGAATATCTTCAAAGGAATCACTGGAGAGATTCTTAAGTTTGGGCACAGCCACTCACAATTGGCTGACATTGGGTCATTCGTGCAAATCTATCTTCCGGAACATCAAACTTCTTGTGCCATTCCTGGACTTCAACGTGATACTCCCACTCACTCGTGGTGGGTGTAGTATATGGTTGACTGATGTGGCCAGTTGAAGGAACCATGTGGCTATGTGAAATCCTACCAGAACTTCCCAGAGGAATTATGTCCACTGTAATTGTCTCTGTGATGGGTTTCTCTGATGTCTCAGCTTCGGGCGGTCTAGGAAACTCTTGCCCCAGCACAGATTTAAAACCACTCTTTGATGAAAATCCCTGACAATATGTACGTTGTGTAAGCTGAAGTCTTGTTTCAGTCACTCATCATGTATATCTTCAGTAGCCTCTGTAGCCCATGTAACTGTGGCCAATACCTCACCCCAGCAGCCCCTTGAGTCTCTGCATTGCTGCTGGTGTCACTGTCTGGGCTCTCGGATCTTGTCTGTCAGCACCTGTAGCTCTTTTTTCTAATATTGAACATATAAGTCTGCTCACAAAAGTTAAAAAAATTATATCAACCTAAGATTACAAAGTCTTGAAAAGTATTAAGTCCCATAAAAATCTGGTGCATATCTACACATCTATCCTGCCTCTATCTAACTATTAAATTAATGCGATGCCTAGATAGGTGAGTTTATAGACACTATTATGCATGAATGTTTACGAACAGGGACGTTTCACCGAATCTGGGTTACCATGGCGATATTGACTGTTGTGTGAATGGGGTTTACCAACTGCTTTACCTGCTTTGTCTAAAATGCCTCGAAGCAGGTTTATGATGGAAAAGATTGAGATCCTGAATGGCAAATTTCCTGGAATGTAGCCCTCGATTAGTGAGGACAATGGCCATAGTGGAAGATCCCTATACAAGTACCAGCAAATAAATATTTTTAACACAATCACCCAATAACATATTGATTAATTTCTGACAGATTCTTCATACCATACTATTTATGTAATTTATATAATAATTTAAGAATGCAATGGGCATGTATCATGCGAATTTATTAGGGGCTACTTTTTCCAAGGGATGCCTTATTTCGTAGGATTTGCATTTTTTGATAAAACGATGCAATATTTTGCAATTGGATAAAAATTTTTATCCCATACCATTTTTAGGAGGTGCATTATTCTCTGTTACACCACACTGTATCCCCCCCTATTAACACCCATTATGGCTCGTGATGGATAATGAAAATGATATGTTTTATTCATTACTTGTAGATGACTAAACATGTATCTAAGGAAAAGTGTGATCTTAAATAGGAGTACAAGAATTTTCATGCACAGACGTACACATGTTTATATTACACTACCCCTGAATAAGCACACTATATTTCTATAACTTAATGAGTCTTTGTTGGATTTATATATCTTACCTGACAGGTAATAGCCTACACTTTGTGGCAGCCAGCCCCACCCAAATATCAGAAAAAAAAACATCCTGGCTGTACTCCAGCTGGACCGTTAGGTCCCCAACGACTCACTAGGTGGTGGGGTGGTCACATGACATTTTTTTTCTTTTGGAACAAAGGGATACACAGTCATTTTCTTTTTATGAGAAAGTAATATGTTTTATTATGGTTTTAATCCTGTGGTGTTCTTTAAAATTTATATTTAGTGGGTATTTGGGATTTTATTATACATCATGAAATATTCTGGACAGAAGCAGGGCAATATTTTTTCTAGTCTGGTTCCTGTACTGCTTTTCCGTTACAGCCTTTTACCTCTGTGTGGGTTTGACTCCCACAGGTAACAATGCCGAGGTCCCGTCACAATATGACCCTGGCTATTGAACGGAACATAAAACCCAAACCTTGACATAGGTACTGACACTTAGTAATATTATAGAAAACTGCAATACAACATGATTTCCTTCAACTTTTACATGGTGCACATTCTAATATTATGTCTTTTTTTATTTTATTTTGTTATCAGGTAGAAATATAATTAAATTTTGTCTCAAATGGAAAATGTGCACCACTTTAAATCAGGTTTAAATATTCCATTATCACTCTCTAATGCCCCTGTTCCACCAAAAGACTTAGCCCCGATCCTGTCTGGGACCCTTAATCGTGGACAGTCGGTAGAAAAAAAAACAAAAATGGGCGGGAATACTGGGTCGGTACTGAAGCCACGATTAAGTCCCAGCGTCCTCAGGCCTCCTCAGGACTCCTCAGTCTTCCCCAGACCAGGATCCCCAATTATTGTTTTGCAAAGTTGCTGGATTTTCTGGGTATATATATGTAAAATTTGCGATCTAATCACCATTGCTTTTCTAGGAACACAGCAGGATGCCACCTTTTAATGGAAGACAGATTCAACAACAACTTAGGGCTTTTTTGGTTTTTATTCAGTTACAAATAATCATGTATTTCCAATTTTTACGTCGACCACAGCAACCACCACCACCAGCACCACTAGCACCCATACAGAGACCTAGAAGAAGGCACAACATGTGGGTTAGGCCATGGCTACTGCAGAGAGAGGAGAGGGGGGCTTACCATAACATTATGGCTGATCTGTATGCCACAGACATACCAGGATTCACCAACTACATGAGGATGACCCCAGAATTCTTTGAAATGATAAAGACCAGACTGGAACCACATCTAGCCAGGCAGGCCACCAACTACAGAGCACCAATCAGTGTTGGGGAGAAGTTAGCCCTCACCATCAGATATCTGGCCACTGGAGAGTCCTACACATCATTATCATGTCAGTTCAGGGTTGGAAGATCCACCATTTCCAAGTTTTTACCAGAGGTCTGCAGGGCCATCCAGGATGAGTTCACCAGAGAGTACCTCAAATGTCCTACTACCCCAGATGAGTGGAAAGAACTGGAGAGGGAAATCAAGATCAGGTGGAATGTTCCACATGCCCTGGGAGCCCTTGATGGCAAGCATGTGGCCCTGAAGAAACCCAAGAACTTTGGAGCCCTCTACCACAACTACAAGGGGTTCTTTTCCATTGTCATGTTGGCCCTGGTAGATGGACAGGATAAGTTTAGATGGGTGGATGCAGGTACAGAAGGATCTTGCTCAGATGCCCAGATATTTAATGCCTCTCAGCTGAAGAGGAGGATTGAAGATGGCAGGATAGGCTTCCCTGACCCAGCTCCTATAACCCAGGGGGGTAGAGATGTCCCCTACTTCATTCTGGCAGACAATGCCTTTGCCCTGAAGACCTGGCTCATGAAACCCTATGGCAGAAGGCTGTTAACAAGAGAGGAAAGGATTGCCAATTATAGAATATCAAGGGCCAGGAGAGTTGTGGAGAACGCTTTTGGCATCCTGGTCTCAAGATTTAGAGTCATGAGGACCACCATTGAACTACCCCCAGAAACAGTTAGAGAAGTGGTCATGACCTGTGTGGTTCTGTACAACATACTCAGAAGCCAGTATCAAGGTCAACCTGGTGGTCAGCAGCCTGGGGAGGATGATGATGATGATGTGCCTGGTGATTGTGGATTGATTGGTGGTGCTGCTGGTGGTGGCCAAGACAGAAACCCTGCTAGAAAGGCCAAAAGACAGAGGGATTACCTGAAGGACTACTTCAATAATGAGGGAGCAGTGGCCTGGCAAGATGGCAGAATATAAGTCCTGTTGCAGTAAACAGTCCTTTTCAGGACTAACTATAACAGTCCTTTTCAGGACTACCAAATATTCCAAAAAACAATTAATCAGCTATGCTTGCTACAGACAAACCCCATGCTAATCATAACTTGTACAGACGGACAAACAGACAAACACCATGCCAAACAAAGCTTGTTCAGACGGACAAACCCCATGCCAAACAAAACTTGTTCAGACGGACAAACAGACAAACCCCATGCCAAACAAAACTTGTTCAGATGGACAAACAGACAAACACAAGTTACCCACCCAACAAACAGACAAACCCAGTGTTAAACAAAAGCCAAACACCAAGTCACACATAATATCCAAAACTGAATTACTTTTTTTATATATTTTGAAATCCACATCCTAATTTCACCAATTTTTTGGGTTTATGGGTTGGAAATTTATTTGTAGCAGAAATGTTTTTATGGAAATCTTGAATTTTAAATTTTCACTTCTATTCACAAAAATGTGGAACCATAGAACTAGTGTTGTTTTCAATAATGGGGGATTGTGTTTGCAAAACAGTTTGTCAGTTCGTTGGCATGGGTTCTATTTAATTATGGGTTTTTGTGTTTCTTGGTTGGTGGTTACTGGGTTTCGGTTTATTATTGCTAGTTGGATGTTGGGTTTCTTACTGGGTTTGTTATTTGGGGGTTATGTTTGGTGTTGGGTTTGTCTGTTTGTGAGTTGGTAAGTATGTGATAATGCCTTTTAACTATAGGGAAGGTGTAAGTGTTGGACTTTTCAATTACAGATTTTAAACTATCCCATGGATTTTAATCTAAAAATGGGCTGATTAATGGCCATATTGGGAGTTATTTTTAATTTTTTTTATGTGGCCTTTATTGTTATGTGTGGTGCCATGGGTTATTTGTTTCATGTTTGGGGTGATGTAGGTGTTGGACTTTAACTTTTTTTTTCTTGTGATAAGTATTTGTACTGAACTTTTTTGTTTTGGGAGGGGAATTGGAATAACATGTAGCTGAATAATTGTTTTTGGAAGATTTGGTGGCCCTGAAAAGGGCCTGGCAGGTCAAAGACCCGCCCTGACTGGATGGCTACTGAGGAGGCTGCTGTTGAGGCGGTGCTGAAGTGGTGATAGTAAAGAGCTGCTGCTGCGGTTGTTGCTGCTGCTGCTGAGGCTGCTCGACGATCTGTGTTGATGTCAGATCTGGTAGCTGGCTTAAGATTCCACTCAGATTGTGTCTGCTCCCTTCGTCCTGTACAGTTAGGACAGATGTCGGGTTGCTGAAGGCAATGGGGCTTGGTGTATAGTACACAAAACTGCTGCTAGCTGCTGCTTGAGCGGAACTAGACGCCTGTGGAGTGGTTGTTGGCAGTAGGCCGACCCTCTGGGACTCCGTGGTAACAGTGGCTGATCTTCTGGGCAATGGCTGACATCTGCGGTTACTCTTAATAGTTTCGATGTCTCTAAATATCTTGCCCTTTAATTCTTCAAATTCTTCTTGAGTCATCTTTTCGGCCTCTGATGCCACGTAGTCAAAGAAGGGCTGCCTGTCTGACTTCTGATGCAGAAAACCTGAGACAAGTGTCCTCATCTGCTTAAAGTGTTCGAGAATCTTGGAGTCTGTAGTTGAAATGGGTGTTGATGTAATGATGGACTCCTCTCCCTCAGGACACTGGACTCGAGGTGTTCTGTGTCAGTAGTTGACCCACGTGATTCGTCCTGCCTGCTGGTATTTGGACTGGCCTCAAAACCTGAACTTCTGTTGGCCCCCTTTCTTCTGATGTGGGTTTTAAGAAAACCCATCTGTTGGTAGACCCAGGACTGTCTCTTGGTCATCTCCCTCGGGGTTTGGCCAGATTGGAGTTTAGACAGCTTCCCATAACGGGTTCGCTGGGACTCGAACCAACATCTCACATCAAATGGCTGGAGCTTTAGTTCTGCAGATATTTCTGCCCAGAGAGCCTCTCTTCTGGTCCTGTTGTGGAAACGTGAATGTTCCTTGTCATACAGTTCAGGGTGCAGCTTTACAAATTCCACAATGGAAACTTCCTGGCTGTCTGTAAAAGTGGCACACACCCTGGCTCTCTTAAATGAAGAATGGCACTCCGGATCTTCTTCACACCTCTCTTCTTCTTCTGCCACAGCTTCCCCAATAGCTGGACCTTCCTCAATCTCCTCCTCCTCTCTCCTCTCAGTTCCTTCTTCTGTAATAACTTCACTCCTCTCCTCTACTTCACTTTCCTTCTCCCTGTGATCCATCTTTTTCCTTCCTCTCTTCCCTCCTTTCTCTTTTCTCATGATCCAGTCGACAAAATAATAAAAAAATAGTAAAATGTTTCTCCTAACTGTGAAATTTGCCTTAAGCTCAAGTAAAATATATATAAAATAAAAACTGAAAACCCCTACAAATCAGTGACACATGTCTCTCAGTAGCCAAACAGTCAGTAACAACGAGAATGTGTGCGTGGTCGCTTATATAGTCCCAGACCCCCTCATTACCTCACTTTAATTTCCGACGCGCGGAAAACAGTCGGTTCTTAATCGGTTGTTAGTCCCAGGCCGCCTGGGGCATCCTCAGACCGTCGCAGACTAAAAATGTGTGGTCCCAGGCGTCCTGGGGAGGCCGGTTTGGATCGGTTAGGGTCGGTTACCCTTAGTCGGGGCTTAGTCCCAGACCTTGATTTTTGGCTCCCAGGACACTGCAGACGTTCTGAGGCTTCCGGGGACTAATGCAACCGACCCACTTTCACACGCATGAAATTCATACACATCATATTTGAGTCTGGGATTAACAACCGACCTCCTGGGACTAAGCTACGGAGGTCTGGGACTAAGGGTCGCAGGTGGCCTGGGACAACACAGGACTGTGTAAATTTGGGTCTGAGGAGGCCTGAGGATACCTGGGACTGGACATTTTGTTGACGGCGGGAAATATGAATCGGTTGTGGTCGTGAGAAATATCAAACATGTTTGATTTTTCACACGGCCCCAACCGACAACAACCGACCCTTACAGAAGGTCTGGGACTAAGCAAATATTTCAAACCGACCCCCCAAAACCCTTAATCGGGAGCCTTAGTCGTGTGGTGGAACACCCACATTAGTTATTTCCTTTTAAATAAACTATCGAACTAACATCTTTTTCATTTTATTATCAATGATTGATGTTATAATTGCAATTATACATAACAACACAAACATGAACCAATCTAACATTTCAAATTTTATTACTTTTCTGTTTTTTTCCTCCCAAACAATTTCTATTCAGTCCACAATATAACTGTTGGGTTATACTTTCGACCTTGTTAAAACTATGTAGAACTTTTTGTGAAGTTTAATGGCCTTACAAAAGAATATGCATAACATTAAGCCAATTTCCAACCGTTTTAGTTTCCCCATTTTAAACTGGCACATCTAAATAATCAAACTGTTCACCTGGAAATGTGTTCAAAATTCCCTTGAGAGACTTACTATACCAGACTTTGTGTTACATGTGACATTCTGGTTTTATGGGTGTAACTCACACTTTAACAGTGAGGAAATATTTAGCAATCTTAAATGTTTTCTGCGAAACGAAGAAGTCAGTTTGACAAAAATATTTGTTTGGCCACAATATTTTAACAGTGGAATACATTTTTGAGTGTGTTTGGGCAAGTAAAATACAATCATGACAGATAGAATTTATTTCAAATAATAGTGGTACATTAAAACAAAGAGACAAAAGTGCTGAGTGGCCAAATGATCAGCAAGTTGGACATCCAAACACATGCTGTCATTTCTTTGTGGGTTTGATTCCACAAGTGATAATGATGATGGTCAATCTAAAGGTCTGGCTGTTGAATGAGACGTTAAACACCAACCTTGAATTTTAAAGTAAATAAATATAATAGAATAATAATAGAATCATTTTTTGTGCAATATTGATGAACATCATCTAATGTGCTGGAAACCAAAAAGGGACAGTTGTTAACCATAGCAAAGTCGTTACTCAGCAAGCACTCGCCAGGAGAGAGTGACCATGGTGGTAGGTAAGCAAGTCTAATCAGGTAAGTCTTAAGTTGGCTTCTAAAACTTGAAATGGTCTGTTGTGATCTGACACTAAATGAGAACCTATTCCATTGCACCAGCACAGCAGTGGAAAAGCCAGTATGTCTATGGCCTTTCTGGGATGGATTGAGGAAACTGAAAATCTGTTTCCATGTGTGAGACTACTAGACTTGATCAGGGATGACAGATAGGGGGTTAGCAGAGGTTTAGGCTTTAAAAAATGAGGAGGTTGTATTGAACAGAATACGATATGAAATGGGAAGCCAGTGGAGCTTTTCTTGGTTAGGTTTGACATGATTCATTTTGTCCAATCTGAAAACAAGATGGCAGAGCGCATTTTGAACTTTCTAAAGTTTAGCAACACTGCTGTTGCTGACCAAATACAGTAGGGAATTACAATAGTTTAACCGACTACTGATCATAGCATTTGTCAGAAGCAGTCTCAACAGTTACTCTTTTGCTGCAAATCCCTTAGGTGACAATAGAAAGCTCGGCAGACCTTACCTACATGACTCCCAAGGTGTCCTCTGAGTCAAAAGTAACACCTAGGTTTTTTTCTGGCGTTATAGAGTTTTGAAGGAATTTAATAGGAAATTTTGGTATAAGTGACTCTCTGGTATGTTTATCAATTCCAAATTAATTTTTATAAAACCTTTCAGTTACAATGTTTATAATTTACAGAGCTGTACAAATTTAACCTTTTTACTATTCCACCTTCAGATTAAGTCCTCTTTTGAAGTAAATTTGTGACACTATCCAATGTTAAAAATGTTTATGTTTCAGTTAGTATTGTTTTTCAGCATAACCGCGTTGAACTAATAATTTATACTTTTCTTTTTATCAAATAAAACTATTTCTCAGAATATGGGTAATAATGTATTCACTCACACATTTCAGTGTATAGGTTCAAGAGAAAAAAAGACAAAAGTTTATTAGTTTGTAAAATGTAACTTTCTTTCCTGTTTTTACAAAGTAACCAATGCATAGAATTTTGGGGGTTCACCAGAGCAACATTTGACAGGTCAAACAGACAAAAAAAGAGAATTGAATATTTAATTGCATTTATTTTGTGTTTTAATGCACAAAAGGCTAATGCAAGGTGGGTAAAGATAACAAGATATGATTTACTAAACAAAGCAGTGTTTTCAAATTTCTGTATTTATACATAAAGTTTAGCTTGAAAAGCTATTTCTAAACAATTCAATTATGAATGGGGTGCAGTTTGTAAGTACCAAATAGGGTATGTACTTTTGGTTTTAGGTATAGATAATACAAATCTTTTGTACCAATTACCTATCCGGAAATGATCACTGAAAAAAATGATATTTTGAAACAATCAATATTTTAGATGGCTTATTATATTTCCTCAGCAAGATACAATAAGTTTATAGCAGCTATTAGTTTGATAATAAATACCAATAAAACAATAGCATTGCAGTCAGTTATTGCAAAGTACATCTAGTCATCTTGAGATACACTCAAAAAAACAACAACAAAACTTGGCAAGCATCCTTCAATAAATCATTCTTTAGTAATAAGTCCTTTGAGGCTTGATTGTATGTTTGATTTTTAAAGGCCTCGTTTAAAAAAGCTGTCGAAAACACAAACATTTCCCTTGGTTTCAGTGCCAAAAACTGGCCTTGTTTAAGTCTCTATAAAATTACTTTTGTACTTATTAAAACACCAAAATAATTGATGTCATATGACAAGTATATGTTGGCAAACACATAAATACCAAAGGCATTGTAAATAGGATGTAACAAATAAATTAACTAAAACCTGTGGAACAAAAACCACATTCTTTAAATAAATTGTATTAATGGATACACTGCTACACTATCAATTTTTAATTTATATTTTTTTTAATGTGTGTGTGAAGTTAGCTGATACAATGTATGAAAATGTGTGACTATACTTGTGATAATCGCCTATGATGCACCATGGCATCTCTGTAATTTTTATTCAACAAGTAACTATGTCTAGTATAGGTGTGTCATAGACAAGCTAAACTAATGACTAGTTCTTCCTTCAAAACAAGCCCATGAAGCTATAATAAAATCTCCAATAGGAGGGTTTTGAGATAATTTATTATCAGCACAGGCATTTTACTGATCTTTGCATTTCTGCTTTAAAAACACTTTTTACACTAACTTTGAAGTTTGTTTAGAGAACTGTCAAGTATGATACATTAAAATTCGATGCCTGTTTAACAATCTCATCTGTATTTTCATTGGTTTTTATGCCTAGATCTATATGACTTGGAACCCATGCTGAACAGCATTTTTTGTACAAA
This sequence comes from Sabellastarte sp. h YS-2021, assembly GCA_964017235.1. NCBI lineage: Eukaryota > Metazoa > Annelida > Polychaeta > Sabellida > Sabellidae > Sabellastarte > Sabellastarte sp. h YS-2021. The sequence continues at coordinate 74,523,877 of OZ024929.1, read as the reverse complement.
AGGATGATCAACAGTAGTTGACATAACATGAAAATCTAAGATGGCCATCAAAATGGGAGGAAACAAATTTTTTTTCTTAGTTTGCATACATGCATTGTCTTTACATTATATATATATTTTACATTTCATTTTTACATTTCATTTTCCAAGATGTCGGCCAAAATGGCAGGATTCCATTTTTTTTAAGTTACATGTATTGACGTTTTAGGGTTTATGGGTCAATATTCACTTGATATTGCTCAATTTCGGTCTGTAGCTTCACTCCTGCAGTTTTTTCTTAAATGCAGTGACAAGAACGTTCTTGGGAAAAAAAAGTAAATTTGGTAATGCGACCTTGTCAAAGGTCAAACACAAAGTACAAAAATCCCCAGTGCCTACTCTATGTACATAACTAATTTGAATTGAATGAATTCATTAATGTTAAAGTGGTTCAAACAAGAAATTATATTTTACTGCATAAAAGCATAACTCTAATAAAAAGATAACACTGAAAATGTACCATTTATTGTGAAATGGCAGTTGGTTTGACATAAAAGGTTAAATTAAAATAACATGTCAGAAGATATAACAAAGTTACAGACCTGCTAGTATTTCGGCTCATAAAACTAATTTTAAAATATACTTCGCATTCTTAGGATTTTTCGGTTCTTTATTTTGCTTACTGCTTTTTGTCCATTTCTTATGATGTCATACATAACACTACCTAGTCTCAACCAATTCGACAACCACGAACATTTCTTAGGCAAGACCTAATTTTGCACCTACAATCCTTAAATGGACCAAGACCATGCAAGACACCAAGTCCCACCATGTGTTGCAAATCCATTAGGTTAACGTTTGGCTCTGCCCAATGAAGGCTTTAAAATCCTTATCAGTATCCAGAAACATTCCCGAACTCTGGACCACTTTTTGCCAGCTACTTCCCCCCTTCAACCATGTCATTAACACTCACTTTAGAGATGCACTTAAAACTGTTCTTTCACCAACTGGTCTTGGATTTCACACTTTTCGTAGATTGACTGCACCGCTAGCTTTGATCACAGCGCCCCCTTGCAAAACATGATGGATGAAGCCTTTGGAAAAGTTGTTAAACTCCACCCAATCTTCCTCCATCATTCCTCCCTCCTCTTTTTGACTGGGCATAGTGATTAAAAAACTTTATCACAACACATATTTAAAAGTCATCTCTGTGGAAAATATAGATAATATTAACTTGTAAAAAAATAAGAATCCTCAATCCTTTTCAGGGACTTTAGATGCACATACAAACACTGATTCTGATTTGAATCCTAACACTTTCTAGCCATGGGTTCAAATACCTCCAACCTTGCCTTATAGTGCACAGTGTCAGCCATGTCTGCACACTACAAATGTGACCCTAAGGGCATGACCCATTATTTTGACCTCTACTTCAGTTAGGCATACTGCACACAGATTGAGCATGCTAAATTTTGTAAAAGGTACTTTTCTGTCTAAAACATAAAACTTTGTCACAATATCAAAAGCCAAATTGAGAGCTTGCAATATTCAGCTGTGAATAGTACTAGCATACTAGCGTAGCAGTCTGACCTGGGCTCTGAGGCAATCAGATATAGTAACTGCAGCAACTTTCTTTGATATCTTGGATCCATTAGTGCATATGGCCCAAAGATCAGAATAACAGCTTTTTAACAAAGCAAATACACTTTATAGTCGTAGTAACTTAAAAAGTACTATTGCATAATTGTTTCTGGTTACAAACGGCCTACATATGATGAGTTAAAGTTTTTGCAATGGACCCAGGTGTTTATGTTTTATACACTGGGCAAATTCACTTCACGAATGCGAAAATAAATGATCAGATATTACTCTAGTCTTATGAAGGATGCAGTAACTGTCGAAACCAAAATAGCTCATAGTATTAAATTATTAGAAATTGAAAAAAGTAATTATTCCTGGCAAAAATATGCAAAAATGCAGATATGCAAAAATTGAGCAAAATGGCATATTCAGCCATATTAGCCATACTCATTCTACCACAAAAGTATTTGAAATTACGGAGAGGACATTCGTGTGTAAGATGTATAACAAATATACATGTGGGTTTGAAAAAGTCTCGTGAGTATTCGGATAAAGAAGTTCACTGGTGTTCCCTTTGCTACTCGGTAGCTGGCCAAAAATGTGATAATGTAAAAGCTATGTGTCTTAGGCCAAAATGTGACTGTAAGGCTGGGGACACTGTACAGAGGGTTTACCCATGTTTCAGTGGGTTTTGAACCTGAGGATATACAATGCTTAGACAACGCTTCTGACTATAAATTTATCTAATAATATATATTTTAATAACTATTCATTTTAATAAATGTCTGACCCCACTGTACAGTATATCATGGATAATTGCAAAATAGTTTTAATGAACATAGGTGCTCCTGTGTTTTATATTGATGAAGTCCTAAATGTTGTGCATTTAATATTTTTCGCACCAATATTTCTTGTCATATCATGTTATATATTTATCATATTGTATATATTATTAATGGCGACTGTCCCACTGTAATTTCAAGGGTAATGGTATAAAATCTATGAACCATGATTGTAAAAATAATCAAGATTGTAAACAACTTGATGTTGGTTGTATAGGCACCAAATCAAAACAGTATCGTAAGTTTAATAGCAGAGATAGACGTTTTTTATTCTTACACAAACAAGGGTCAGTTTCACAAAAGGGCTTAGCCTGGACTTAACTTAAAGTTAAGCCTTTGTCTTAAAATGAAGCTATGTCTGCGGTCCTAAACTTAGAGGGTTTTACAAAGTGGCTTTGTCTCGGCTTTGGCTGAGTCTACCCATCAGTGGGCTTAACTTTTGTAAACAAATATTTAAATATGGCCGCCATGTATATTTGTCACTGCAAAATTTGAAATGCTTGAAAATAAAGAACACATATATAGAATACCTCCCTAAATTAACCTTTGGATATATTTATGTAGTTACAAGGTCCTCTATTGAAAAATAGCCTGTTTTCATAGGTAAAATGAGCTAAATAAATGATTTATGTTACCACTAAAATATTTTGACTAGATATAAAGGGTCACATGACATAGAAAACCACTGTGGTTATATCATAAGCTTTGATTTAGCTTAATGACCATCTGTGAAATCCATTTAAGTCCAGTATTTACCAAAGACAAATTCTTAAATTTAAGTCCCTGACTTAACCTAAGTCTAGGCTAGGTCTTACAGCCTTCGTGAAACCTGCCCAGGTGTTCGACAGGTCAGTTAATGCGTCAGGTACTGTAAGTTTTATCTCAGTAGAAGACTAATTTAATATCTAGGGCTGTATTCACGGAACGTCTTAGCCAAATCTTAGACTAAAATTGGCTATATTTGTGTAAAAAAGTTAACCTGAATACTTTCAAGAAATACTAAATACATGTACTTTCAAGAAGTGGTCCAATACTCCACCATGGTTGTTGGCTCTCTTGAATAATCACCTTTTGGTTTTACACAAAAAAAAGGTTACCTGATTGTAAAAACACCTGATTGTATCACCTCTGTGTAACATCATTACGCACATCATATGGTGCTTGCACAGAAAAATCAATAATCCGGGCCTCACCGGGGCAGCCAAATGATGGAGTCTGCCAGAGCCAATTTTGGTACCTTAGGGAAGTTGAAGGTCCAAGCACTACCATGAATTGTTTCTTCTCTGACCTCACGCTATATATTTTATATATCTTCCAGTTCAACAATTAAATAAGTTTTAAACTAAGCTAAAAACAAAGTAAGCTAAGTCTTTTTTCCAGAGGTCTTTTCTGCTGCATGTTCGATAACAAAATGGCAGAGGTGATTCCCTGGAGGGAAGGACAGGACCCTGCAACCAATGAAATTAAAGGTCAACAATTAAGTCACCTACAAAAAGCTAAAAGATCTGAAGTAAATACAATTTTAAGGTGAGAGGCAGGAATGAGAGCTTGCACACATCCACATGTGCAATCACACACTTAGCAATATTATACAAAACTGCAATACAATGTGATTTTATTTAACTTTTATATGGTGCACATTCTAATATTATGTCATTTTTATTTTATGATGGAAAATGATGGAAAATCAGGTTTATATATTCCACTATCACTCCCCAGGGGCGGATCCAGCCTTTAAGTAAGGTGGGGGTTCACAAACAGAGTAAGGTGGGGGTCCACACCAGACATACCATAACTAAGGGGGTCGGGGGGCATGCTCCCCCGGGAAAAAAAGTCGCTGAAGTTACTGATTCATTACCACAATGTAATTCACTTCAGACAGACTTAGGTGAAGGTCACCGTAGGTGATACCGGCCTCTCTTTTTTTGGTAAAGTGGACTGGTACCGAGTCGATATTTCTTCCAGTGAATTTCAAATTTTATTACTTTTCTGTTTCTTTCCTCCCATACAATTTCTATTCAGTCCAGATTGGAACTTTTTGTTTATACTTTCGACCTTGTTAAAACTTTGAAGAACTTTTTTGTGAAGTTTAATGGCCTTACAAAATAATATGCATAACATTAAGCCAATTTCCAGCCGTTTTAATGTTCCCTTTTTAAACTGGCACATCTAAATAATCAAACTGTTCACCTGGAAATGTGTATAAACTTCACTTGAGAGACTTACTATACCAGACTTTGTGTTATATGTGACATTTTGTTTTTATAAATGTGACTCACACTTTAACAGTGAGGAAATATTGAGCAATCTTAAATGTTTTCTGCTTAACGAAGAAATCAGTTTGTCAAAAGTATTTGGTAATATTGAGCAATCTTAAATGTTTTCTGCTTAACGAAGAAATCAGTTTGTCAAAAGTATTTGGCCATAATTTTTTAACAGGGAAAAAGTATTTGCAGTGCGTTTGGGCAAGTAAAATACAATCATGACAGATGAAATTTATTTCAAGTAATAGTGATGCATTATACAAAGAGAAAGAAAGTGCTGAGTGGCCAAATGGTCAGCAAGTTTGACATCTAATCACATGCTATCATTTCTTTGTGGGTTTAATTCCACAAGTGATAATGATGATAGTCAATCTAAAACTGTACCTGTTGAACGAGGCATTAAACATCAACTTTGAATTTTAAAGTAAATGAAAATAATAGAATAATAATAGAATAATTTTTGCGCAAAATTGATGAACATCATCTAATGTGCTGGAAACCAAAAAGAAACAGTTGTTAAACATAGCAAAGTCATTACCCAGCAAGCACTTCACCAGGATAGGGTGGCAATGGTGGTAGGTAAACTAGTCTAATCAGGTAAGTCTTAAGTTGGCTTCTAAAACTTGAAATGGTCTGTTGTGATCTGACACTAAATACGAACCTATTCTATTGCACCGGCGCAGCAGTGGAAAAGCCAGTATGCCTATGGCCTTTCTGGGATGGATTGAGGAAACTGAAAATTTGTTTCAAAATGTGAGACTACTAGACTTGATCAGGGATGACAGGTAGGGGGTTAGGAGAGGTTTAGGCTTTAAAAATGAGGTCGTATTGAACAGAATACAACATGAAATGGGAAGCCAGTGGAGCTTTTTGTGGTTAGGTTTGACATGATTCATTTTGTCCAATCTGAAAATAAGATGGCAGAGCGCATTTTGAACTTTCTAAAGTTTAGCAACACTGCTGTTGCTGACCAAATACAATAGGGAATTACAATAGTTTAACCGACTACTGATCATAGCATTTGTCAGAAGCAGTGTCAACAGTTAGTTTGTTGCTGCAAATCCCTAAGGTGACAATAGAAAGCTCGGCAGACCTTACCTACATGACTGCCAAAGGTGTCCTCTGAGTCAAAAGTAACACCTAGGTTTTTTCTGGCGTTATAGAGTTTTGAAGGAATTTAATAGGAAATTTTGGTATAAGTGACTCTCTGGTATGTTTATCAATTCCAAATTAATTTTGATAAAACCTTTCAGTTACAATGTTTATAATTTACAGAGCTGTACAAATTTAACCTTTTTACTGTTCCACCTTCAGATTAAGTCCTCTTTTGAAGTAAATTTGTGACACTATCCAATGTTAAAAATGTTTATGTTTCAGTTAGTATTGTTTTTCAGCATAACCGTGTTGAACTTATAATTTATACTTTTCTTTTTATCAAATAAAACTATTTCTCAGAATATGGGTAATAATGTATTCACTCACACATTTCAGTGTTTAGGTTCAAGAGAAAAAAAAAGACAAAAGTTTATTAGTTTGTAAAATGTAACTTTCTTTCCTGTTTTTACAAAGTAACCAATGCATAGAATTTTGGGGATTCACCAGAGCAACATTTGACAGGTCAAACAGACAAAAAAAAGAGAATTGAATATTTAATTGCATTTATTTTGTGTTTTAATGCACAAAAAGCTAATGCAAAGTGGGTAAAGATAACAAGATATGATTTACTAAACAAAGCAGTGTTTTCAAACTTCTTTATTTATACATAAAGTTTAGCTTGAAAAGCTATTTCTAAACAATTCAATTATGAATGGGGTGCAGTTTTAAGTATCAAATAGGGTATGTACTTTTGGTTTTAGGTATAGATAATACAAAGTTTTTGTACCAATTACCTATCCAGAAATGATCACTGAAAAAAATGATATTTTGAAACAATCAATATTTTAGATGGCTTATTATATTTCCTCAGCAAGATACAATAAGTTTATAGCAGCTATTAGTTTGATAATAAATACCAATAAAACAATAGCATTGCAGTCAGCATCTAGTACATCAAAGTACATCTAGTCATCTTGAGATACACTCAAAAAAACAACAACAAAACTTGGCAAGTATCCTTCAATAAATCATTCTTTAGTAATAAGTTCTTTGAGGCTTGATTGTATGTTTGATTTTTAAAAGCCTCGTTTAAAAAGGCTGTCGAAAACACAAACATTTCCCTTGGTTTCAGTGCCGAAAACTGGCCTGGTTTAAGTCTCTATAAAATTACTTTTGTACTTATTAAAACACCAAAATAATTGATGTCATATGACAAGTATATGTTGGCAAACACATAAATACCAAAGGCATTGTAAATAGGATGTAACAAATAAATTAACTAAAACCTTTAAATTCTTTAAATAATTTGTATTAATGGATACACTGCTACACTATCAATATTTAATTTTACTTTATATTTTTTAATGTGTGTGTGAAGTTAGCTGATACAATGTATGAAAATGTGTGACTATACTTGTGATAATCGCCTATGATGCACCATGGCATCTCTGTAATTTTTATTCAACAAGTAACTATGTCTAATATAGGTGTGTCATAGACAAGCTAAACTAATGACTAGTTCTTCCTTCAAAACAAGCCCATGAAGCTATAATAAAATCTCCAATAGGAGGGTTTTGAGATAATTTATTATCAGCACAGGCATTTACTGATCTTTGCATTTCTGCTTTAAAAACACTTTTTACACTAATTTTGAAGTTTGTTTAGAGAACTGTCAAGTATGAAACATTAAAATTTGATGCCTGTTTAACAATCTCATCTGTATTTTCATTGGTTTTTATGCCTAGATCTATGTGACTTGGAACCCATGCTGAACAGCATTTTTTGTACAAAAGGATGATCAACAGTAGTTGACATAACATGAAAATCTAAGATGGCCATCAAAATGGGAGGAAATGAATTTTTTTCTTAGTTTGCATACATGCATTGTCTTTACATTATATATATTTTTACATTTCATTTTTACATTTCATTTTCCAAGATGTCGGCCAAAATGGTAGGATTCCATTTTTTTTAAGTTACATGTATTGACGTTTTAGGGTTAATGGGTCAATATTCACTTGATATTGCTCAATTTCGGTCTGTAGCTTCACTCCTGCAGTTTTTTCTTGGGAAAAAACAGTAAATTTGGTAATGCGACCTTGTCAAAGGTCAGACACAAAGTACAAAAATCCCCAATGCCTACTCTATGTACATAACTAATTTGAATTAAATGAATTCATTAGTGTTAAAGTGGTTCAAACAAGAAATTATATTTTACTGCATAAAAGCATAACTCTAATAAAAAGATAACACTGGAAATTTACCATTTATTGTGAAATGGCAGTTGGTTTGACATAAACGTTTAAATTAAAATAACATGTCAGAAGATATAGCAAAGTTACAGACCTGCTAGTATTTCGGCTCATCAAACTAATTTTAAAATATACTCCGCATTCTTAGGCTTTGTGAATTCTTTATTTTGCTTACTGCTTTTTGTCCATTTCTTATAATGTCATACATAACACTACCTAGTCTCAACTAATTCAACAACCACGAACATTTCTTAGGCAAGACCTAATTTTGCACCTACAATCCTTAAATGGACCAAGACCATGCAAGACACCAAGTCCCACCATGTGTTGCAAATCCATTAGGTTAACGTTTGGCTCTGCCCAATGAAGGCTTTAAAATCCTTATCAGTATCCAGAAACATTCCCGAACTCTGGACCACTTTTCGCCAGCTACTTCCCCCCTTCAACCATGTCATTAACACTCACTTTAGAGATGCACTTAAAACTGTTCTTTCACCAACTGGTCTTGGATTTCACACTTTTCGTAGATTGACTGCACCGCTAGCTTTGATCACAGCGCCCCTTGCAAAACATGATGGATGAAGCCTTTGGAAAAGTTGTTAAACTCCACCCAATCTTCCTCCATCATTCCTCCCTCCTCTTTTTGACTGGGCATAGTGATTAAAAAACTTTATCACGACACATATTTAAAAGTCATCTCTGTGGAAAATATAAATAATATTAACTTGTAAAAAAATAAGAATCCTCGATCCTTTTCAGGGACTTTAGATGCACATACAAACACTGATTCTGATTTGAATCCTAACACTTTCTAGCCATGGGTTCAAATACCTCCAACCTTGCCTTATAGTGCACAGTGTCAGCCATGTCTGCACACTACAAATGTGACCCTAAGGGCATGACCCATTATTTTGACCTCTACTTCAGTTAGGCATACTGCACACAGATTGAGCATGCTAAATTTTGCAAAAGGTACTTTTCTGTCTAAAACATAAAACTTTGTCACAATATCAAAAGCCAAATTGAGAGCTTGCAATATTCAGCTGTGAATAGTACTAGCATACTAGCGTAGCAGTCTGACCTGGGCTCTGAGGCAATCAGATATAGTAACTGCAGCAACTTTCTTTGATATCTTGGATCCATTAGTGCATATGGCCCAAAGATCAGAATAACAGCTTTTTAACAAAGCAAATACACTTTATAGTCGTAGTAACTTAAAAAGTACTATTGCATAATTGTTTCTGGTTACAAACGGCCTACATATGATGAGTTAAAGTTTTTGCAATGGACCCAGGTGTTTATGTTTTATACACTGGGCAAATTCACTTCACGAATCCGAAAATAAATGATCAGATATTGCTCTAGTCTTATGAAGGATGCAGTAACTGTCGAAACCAAAATAGCTCATAGTATTAAATTATTAGAAATTGAAAAAAGTAATTATTCCTGGCAAGATATGCAAAAATTGAGCAAAATGGCATATTCAGCCATATTAGCCATACTCATTCTACCACAAAAGTATTTGAAATTACGGAGAGGACATTCGTGTGTAAGATGTATAACAAATATACATGTGGGTTTGAAAAAGTCTCTGAGTATTCAGATAAAGAAGTTCACTGGTGTTCCCTTTGCTACTCGGTAGCTGGCCAAAAATGTGATAATGTAAAAGCTATGTGTCTTAGGCCAAAATGTGACTGTAAGGCTGGGGACACTGTACAGAGGGTTTACCCATGTTTCAGTGGGTTTTGAACCTGAGGATATACAATGCTTAGACAACGCTTCTGACTATAAATTTATCTAATAATATATTTTAATAACTATTCATTTTAATAAATGTCTGACCCCACTGTACAGTATATCATGGATAATTGCAAAATAGTTTTAATGAACATAGGTGCTCCTGTGTTTTATATTGATGAAGTCCTAAATGTTGTGCATTTAATATTTTTCGCACCAATATTTCTTGTCATATCATGTTATATATTTATCATATTGTATATATTATTAATGGCGACTGTCCCACTGTAATTTCAAGGGTAATGGTATAAAATCTATGAACCATGATTGTAAAAATAATCAAGATTGTAAACAACTTGATGTTGGTTGTATAGGCACCAAATCAAAACAGTATCGTAAGTTTAATAGCAGAGATAGACGTTTTTTATTCTTACACAAACAAGGGTCGGTTTCACAAAAGGGCTTAGCCTGGACTTAACTTAAAGTTAAGCCTTTGTCTTAAAATGAAGCTATGTCTGCGGTCCTAAACTTAGAGGGTTTTACAAAGTGGCTTTGTCTCGGCTTTGGCTGAGTCTACCCATCAGTGGGCTTAACTTTTGTAAACAAATATTTAAATATGGCCGCCATGTATATTTGTCACTGCAAAATTTGACATGCTTGAAAATAAAGAACACATATATAGAATACCTCCCTAAATTAACCTTTGGATATATTTATGTAGTTACAAGGTCCTCTATTGAAAAATAGCCTGTTTTCGTAGGTAAAATGAGCTAAATAAACGATTTATGTTACCACTAAAATATTTTGACTAGATATAAAGGGTCACATGACATAGAAAACCACTGTGGTTATATCATAAGCTTTGATTTAGCTTAATGACCATCTGTGAAATCCATTTAAGTCCAGGATTTACCAAAGACAAATTCTTAAATTTAAGTCCCTGACTTAGCCTAAGTCTGGGCTAGGTCTTACAGCCTTTGTGAAACCTGCCCAGGGGCTGATTTCACAAAGGGACTTAAGTCCAGATTTAGGCTTAAATCTAAGACTTGGGTCTTAAATTTTGTCAAAAAACTGCTAAGTCTGTGGTCTTAGACTTAGCGGATTTCACAAAGCAGCTAAGTCCATGAAATTGCTAAGTCAGTGGACTTAACTTTTAAGTCTGGGAGGTAGTGGGCTTAAATTTTGTAAAGAGGACTTAAATATGGCCGCCATAAACTTTTCTCCACTTCAAAATTTGAAATGGCTGTAAATAAATTATAATTATGCAGAACACCTCACTAAAGTAGTGTTTGGGAAGTTTATATGTGCTAACAAGGTTTTCAATTTCAAAACAGCACTTATCCTTAGATAAAATACATTAAAAGAAGAATATGTGGCATCAATATTATATTTTGAATAGATACAAAAGGTCACATGACACAGAAAACCACTGTGGTTATATGATAAGCCTGGACTTAGCTAAGTCACCTTTGTGAAATCCATTTTTCTAGCTAAGACCAAAGTCTTAGATTTAAGTCCAAGACTTAGCCACAAAAGGGACTTAGTTTTAGTCCTTTAGTGAAATCGGCCCCAGGTGTTCGACAGGTCAGTTAATGCGTCAGGTTTTGTAAGTTTTATCTCAGTAGAAGACTAATTTAATATCTAGGGCTGTATTCATGGAACGTCTTAGCCAAATCTTAGACTAAAATTGGCTATATTTGTGTGAAAAAGTTAACCTGAATACTTTCAAGAAATACTAAATACATGTACTTAAGAAGTGGTCCAATACTCCACCATGGTTGTTGGCTCTCTTGAATAATTACCTTTTGGTTTTACACGTAAATACGGTTACCTGATTGTAAAAACACGGGTTATAATTGATTTATCATGATCCATTGGCAACAGTGTTCTCATTTCCCTGATAATATCTTAGATGTTATGCATTTTAAATTGAACTGCCCGACTATTGATAATGTTTTGGAAAAAATATTATAGTTTGGAACTGATGCGTTACTGTTACTACACTCTTGGGGTTGAGTGCTCAAAAATTTTGTTTAGTTTTATTTCAATGCCATTGACTGGCATGGGTAACATAATAATTCCAATCTTTGATCAAAGTTTCATGTTCTTCAGGAAGTTGGACAAGGTTAATACTCAATTCTTGTTCTTACTGGCCACACTTGATTTCCACATTGGGCTGGTTTTATAAAGAAAGAATTACAATGTATCTTGGGTTTCTTTTTATATGTATGACACTTGATACCTTTAAAACTAGTCTTTGAGAGGAGATTTGGGAAGGTAAAGTCCAAGATTGATTTGAGAGTCTTTACTTACATGTTACTGCAGTTGGTAGATTCATATTGTTAAAAATTGCTGCAGATAAAATTATGTAAAAGCACCACAAAACAGCATAATTATGATAAAAGCAATAAGCATAAATGAGACAGTAGCTTGTACATATGAAATTCAATTGAAACTCGTGTAACTACTAAGCAAAAGTCACTTGCAATCTAATAATAATAATAATAATAGTAGGATTTATATAGCGCAAAATTGATGCAAATCCTCTAATGCGCTTGAGTCCAAGAAGGGAGAGTCCAGGGACAGGCATGGGTTGACATCTAAAAAGCGCCCGCCAGGGTATAATAATCTAGCCCAAGAACAAATCGTTATATATTCAGCTTATTTGTTACCATAAGTCATACATTGAGAGGGGGTTAGGAGGGAATTCGCTGATCCTGCCTTAAGGCACAAACTAATGTGCAATGTTTTATATGCTTTAATCGACAGGGGGACCTAGGTCGCCTTGGTAAAGCCATGGCCACTTACCAGGGGTTCAATTTGCATGTAAATTACCAGTGGTTGGGCTGGTGGGTGAAAACCTTATTCTTGTAACACATGTCCTTACCATTAAATGTCTCAGACAAAATCAATGAGGCATGGCTTTGAATTTCATTAGATTTGTATGCCTAACTATAAGCATAGTTGTAGGCCTTATGAAAGTCAACATTATTTAAAGTAGGGCCTAAACAACTGTATTAAGGTGGGTAACTGAGCTAGAAGTCAAAGCACTGGGAATCTCAAGTACAGTTTCCCCAGCTGTCAATTATTTAACCTTGTGTGGAGATTTTATCATGAGATCATAAATCTGAAGATTAAAAACAATATTAATTACAAGATGGATTATTACATTACTACTTAGTCTTAAAGCTTACTCAACACATAATATTTTGTTGAATCCATGATTTCTTTATTTTAATATTTGGATAATATGGTAACATTTTCTCACATTTATCCAGACAGTTTACACATCCCATAAAAAATTTAGCATTTTCAGCAAATCTGAATAAAACAGGCTACAACCATAGTATGCACACAATCAGTAGCCTGGGCTAAGATAAGAATAAGGTTTGATGTATTTACAACACAGAAACGATCTAACATATAAGCGGCTACTAAAATATATCAAAATGCTTTACACCAACATGTTTATAAATAAAAATATATATTATATACATCTTTACCTAATTTACCGACATTATATAAGGTAGCGATCGTTCAAATGATGAATTTGTAGACAGAATATTTTCTGAGTAATCCCACTTACAGGCCAAAGGCAAATACTGGTGAAAGCACACAACATGTAAAAGTAGAGAATCACAACATATGGTCATGTCAAATCCACACCTTTCAATAATGCAGATTTGACCCCTGGTTGTTTGTTTTTGTACAACCAATCAATGTTTACATCAGTCATTATGGTAAGCCCGCGAGAAATGAAGGTCAACGAGACTGATGGTCTCGTGAGATTTGTTCTGTAAGACCATGACAATATATAGCATATAAAATAAAATGTATGTGCTTGGGCAATCTATTACATTAGAGTTACAAATAAAATATGTTACATAAAAGGACTAAAACCCCCCATAACATACAAGAATACCCATTAATTAGGCTGGGTGGGTGTGGATTAAAATACTTCTTTCACGTACAACTTTAAAATGCACAGAAATTAACTCCACTAAATATAACTTTATTAGCAGCCAACTTGGGAGACCTGCTCTCCTGGTGGGTCCTTATGAATGTATTATTAACAACATGAGAATGTGTATCAATACCCTGGTCCTCACCACACAGTAAAAGGCTTGTATGCAAATTAAACAATGGTAAACCAATAGAGTCATATACATGAATGTCTTTTAAATTGCCATAAGGTCCACGTTTATGCAAATGAAAAATTGAATTTAATGTCAAGTATAACTGCTGACTCCCCATGTGAGGAAATGAAAGGGGAGAGCCCCTCTGAGAACACCCATCACCAAGAACTTGACTAATGTTATTATGCACAGTGTGGCCCACACGCCCCTAGTCCGTAGCTTTCCTCTTGTTGTTGCATTCTATTTCAGTATGCACGTTATTCCGCTTAAGTTGTCTGAAACAATACATGCATATGTGCCTGAAGGTCGTCAGTCCCATGGTGTCAGTGTGATCCTGTTGGTGGGGCAAGAACCCTCATTGTACCATTTACAAACTACACACTTTCCCATGGGTGGGGGCTGTTGAGTGGGTTTGGGAGATAAGGTAACCAAACCACTAAAAACAGCTGATTGTGAATATGTTAACCTGTTATCCGCCAGTGTTCTTTTGTCACTCCAAGCAAGCGTTTCATCCTCCAGCTTCTGCATGGACATGGCAAACACGCCTCCAGCTATCGGCCAAGATAAATTCTCAGCTAACTTGACCGTTTCCATAAGTTCGTGGATCATATTCCTGCAAGTATCTTGAAGGGGGGTGCCCAAAACATTGGCCAGAAAACAAAGTGAACCAATGTTAAATCGTCATAAATTGCTCTTTTTTCACTCATTCCTACTGGGCAGGACTCGTTCAGCCATCTTAAATGAGAAGCCCCACAAGGGGTGTCAGCAACGTCACTCTTTTTCCTTTGTGTATTACCTTGTTGTAGCTCCGACTTCATGCAAGATTCGAGAACAGCAACACGTTCCTCCACCAACTGTTGAATGAAGGGATTCACCTTAAGTGCTTCCAATGTAGCAGTGGAGGCCATTGTCGCCCCTGCAGTCACTGGCAAAGTCTCGTGGATGGGTACGTAAACAGCTTGATCTGCTGTAGTCACGGATGCTTCCTTTGCAGGTACATACATGTTCTGTAGCTGAACGCCCCCAGTATCTGACAACGACTGGACCTGTACAGTTGCCATACTGGTCAGAATAAGCAGGTAGGTTGAAGTTCACATCTCATACTAACGGCTTCTCCATAACTGTAGTTTGCGGAAAGTTCACATGAGCAGGTGCGTCCCATGACACAGAAGCAGAAGGTTGAGGCAGACTCACAGTAGACGTGACACGAGGCAAAGATTTAATGCCTGGTAAATTCATTTGATCCGTCTTCAATAATGGTCTGGGTCTGCCTTCAACTTCTTTGGTCTCGCAGGAGTTGGTTTAATAGCAACGGCCACATCAGGGAAAGTGTGAGAATATATAGTCCTGCCTCAGAAACTGTGGCCAATCCCGCAGTGACAGGTATCTTCTCATCATCGTCCGAGATTTCAATCCTTTTAACTTTTTCTCGGGAACGAGATTTCCTAGAAGCAGATTTATTAACTGTAACAAGTGTATCCAAACGTGAAGTAAGACCCGACAGCCTTTCCTCCATAGAGTTCAATTTGTCAGTGAAGGTCGTCATCGTGGACATAACAGTCTCCAATATCTTCTCGTGAGAAGACATATATATCAGTACCCTTCCCACATGGTGTTTTCCGAACTGTGGTTTCTTTACTAGTGTCTCTCTTCTCGCCTTTTATAGCTTTTCCTCGTTCACATTTTGAGCCCACAGGGCGTTCGTGTTCCAACCCACACTTCTTGCACAGTAAAACGTTCTTATCCGTGGACATATTTGTAGCCATAGTCACAAATAAACATAATCAACACGGTAAAACAAAAGTCTGTGTCCCGAATAAAATGTCCTGAATTAAAATACTTCTTTCACATACAACTTAAAAATGCACAGAAATTAACCCCACAGGCTGTTTATATAGGCCCAGTCACATAAAAGGTGAACTATGATTGGTCAACACTAAACTGTCATTTGATTGGCTTACATCCAAACGGACGAGTTTAATTGCCGCGGACCAGCCCAAAATGACTGAATGCCAATCACCAAGGAATGATTGCTTCTACATTTGCATACACAAATATTCATTTTCAAAAACAAAGTCAAATTCTAAAATTACATTTTCCGTGTTTGACATTGGCCATGATCTTTATACAACACGAAACAGATAACTTTATCACTGACTTCTAATCAGGTCTTCAACATTATTCAGGTTCGAGGACAGGCATTGTTATTATTGTGTTCAGTACACTCTACTCCCATTGTATAGTTGGTGTTTACTTGATTAACCTGGACTTGGGGGTTTCTATCAGGGTATATAGCAGTTTCTACAGCTTTTACATCATCTAAAACTTTAGCACCAGGTTCAGTAGGACTAACTGAAGAGTCAATATCTTTTGGAAATGTTCGATCATTTTCTTCAAGCTGCTCATACACATGTTCATTAGAACCCCAGGTGGCTGATGCTGTTCATTTAGTGCCACTGGATCAGCTGGGAAATCATCTGCAGGTTCATCTGGACTGTGCCTTGTTTCACTCAATGGATCGTGGATATCTACAGTGTGATCACTGCTTGATTCTTTGTCTTTAGCATCATCATCCGTGCCCACCACTTGTTCTTCCATACTATTTTTGTCTCTACCATGCACCTGTGCCAAACTACCATCAGGTGAATTTTCAATCATTTCATCACCTTCAAGTTCATCGTAAATTGGCTCAGACCTATCTGGTGGTTCAGGCTGTGAGGCTGGATTAGGATCATTAGAACTAGAATGTGGTAATGTTTGATTCAGTAAACGTTGTTCTACCGTTTCTCTGCCCTGTTCGTCTCTCTTTCTACAGTATGTTACTTTCAAATGAACAATTAAAACAATTACCAAGCCGATCAGAGCAAACCCTAATAGGGCACTACAACCAATGAGTACATGATAGAACTCCATTTTAAAATATTATTTTACTTTTTGTCTTTCTTTTGTTTATGTTTTTGTTTTAACTTCACTTTAAACATATATTGGTAAAAACAACATGATATTCTACCGTGCTGCAACACTCTCCTGTTTGCAAACATTATGCCCAAATCTTATCTCAGGGTTTTCTGAATCGTGCCCACTTCCTGAATTTCCCATGAACTTCTCAAGTGGGACTGATGAACATACACACCAAATAGAGAATAAACAGCAGCCACCTGGTTTTCATGGATTTCCATGAAATTGCAAGATGCAGTTACAGTTTGCGCTATATGATATGGTTTGGCACTTCCAGCTTCAGTCCGAAGCTACCCCCTGTGCTGACAAAGGTTACCTGTAATATTGGAAGGATTATTAACAAAATAGGAAATATGTTAATTCACATGGAAAGACCCAGATTTCAGTCATACTTTCTTAATCATTTTTGCATAAAGCATAGTGCAGGGTCAAAGTGGTGGGTTTTATGTTATGACAGCTACAGTCTTATCAGAACATGACCTTAGTTTATCCCACAAGCATGCACTGATTTATTAATTACCTCCACCAAAAAGGTTATGTGATTATTTAATTCCTTCTGTTTATATGGTAGCAAGGTTATAAAAAGCTACTGCACAGATATATTTTCACTGTATGTGGATCTTGCCTAACATAGAACTGGCTTAATCTTGGGAATGATCACGCACATAACTCTGGATCCAGGATTTTATAAAGGATGTTTTAACAGTCCACCCGTAAGCAATAGTGGATATGCTGGGCCTTGGCAGAGGTATGCACTCTCTGAATGATCTCATTTATTTAGTATTTTAGGTCATGCCTAGTATCTTTGTATCGCCTATATTGTCACAGGTGGTTGGAATGGCAAAGGAAACCAGTACATACAGTTGGTCAAGGTTTTCTTTTTAAAAAAAAAACTTCCAGCTAATAACTTGCAACTACCAGCTTTCCCACTTGAGGTCAGATTGAGATATGAATTCCAATCTCAGAGGTGGAGGAAAATTTTACCACGCTTCCACCGCAAGCAGTGTCTAAGGGACTAAACAAACAGACTAATAAACTGATCCAACTACAATTCTTTGCTCCCTTTTGGGTAGTGAACAAGAACTGAGCACATGATTAAAGAGATTAATGCCAAGTGAACTTATTAACCGATTGTTCACATGGACCTCTCAAGCATTTAGGAAATTTAGATGTAACTGACATGTCCCAATAACCTGTATCTCATGCAAATTAGAGATTTGATGTAAAACGTTTAGTTTATTTTTTATTCTTTCTTAATTGGTGTTGGGGTGAATATCTTGGATTTAAAATATACTAGTATGTCTTATCACAGATTTGATATTCCTTTTCTGTTTTAATAAATTTCCATGCATATGGGAGATACTACGGAAGAGTATATTATAAGGGCCAAGTTATTTTTTTTTTCAATTTAGTGAGATAGTATCTCAATTTTTTGATATAATGATCTTAATTTTTTGAGATATTATGTCAATTTTCAATTTTTTGAGATACAAAGTCAATTTTTTGAGATAGTTATCTCAATTTTTTAAATTAATATCTCAAAAAAGTGACATAATATTTAGAAAAAATGACTTAATATCTCCAAATTGAGACAACTATCTCGACAAATTGACTTAATATCTCACAAAATTGACATAATATCTCAAGAAATTGACATAATTATGTCAAAAAATTGAGATAGTATCTCAAACAATTGACATATTATCTTGAAAAATTGACTTAATATCTCAACAAGCAATCAGTGCCCGTGACAGGCTCTGTGTCAGCTGACTGTGTCAATGATATTCAGGAGGAAAGTAACAAGGTAACTCTTTAGATGTAAAATGTAGGTTAAAACATATTTAAAGAAAATATTGCAAATGCAATAGTGTTTAAGTTACAACTGATTTACTCAACAGTGAGGATGTCAAAGAAGCTTTTGCTCAGCTATGCAATCAGTTAAAGGGCTGCAATTTTAATATGGTATAGCTCAAGCAAAAGTAGGTAAATAACACATTTAAAGAAATACTGTAAATGAAATAGTTTTCAAGTTACAACTTATTTTCTCAACAGTGAGAACTTGAAAGTAGCTATTACTCAGCTATGTAAGGAGCTACAGGTCTGCAATGTTACTATTTTATAGCTGAACCAAAGTATGTTAACACCTTATTTAAACAAAATACTGTAAATGCAATAGTTTTCAAGTTACAACTGATTAACTGAACAATGAAAATCTAAAAGTAGCTATTGCTCAACTATGCCATGAGCTACAAGTCTACAATTTCACTGTGTTATAGCTGACCCACAAGTATGCGAACAACATATTTAAACAAAATACTCTAGATGCAATAGTTTTCAATTTACAACTCATTTACTTAACAGTGAGAACCTGAAAGCAGCTATTGCGAAGCTAGGGAATGAGGTACAGGTCTGCACTTTTACTATGTTACAGCTATGCAAGTAGGTGAACAACTGATTTACTCAACAGTGAGAACCTTAAAGTAGCTATCACTAAGCTAAGGATTGAGGCACAGGTTTGCAATTTTACTATGTTATAGCTGACCCAAAAGTAGGTGAACAACATATTTAAACAAAATACTCTAAATGCAACACTTTTCAAGTTACAATTGATTTACTCAACAGTGAGAACCCCAAAGTATCTATTACTCAGCTATACATTGATCTACAGGTCTGAAATTTTAATATGTTATAGCTGACCAAAAATAGGTGAAGAACATATTTAAACAAAATACTCTGAATACATTAGTTTTCAAGTTACAGCTGATTTACGCAACAGTGAGAACCTGAAAGTAGCTATTGCTCAGCCAGGAAATGAGGTACAGGTCTGCACTTTTACTATGTTATAGCTGACCTAAAAGTATGTAAACAACATATTTAAACAAAATACTCTAAATGCAATAGTTTTCAAGTTGCAACTGATTTACTCAACAGTGAAAACCTTAAAGTAGCTATTGCTAAGCTAGGGATTGAGATACAGGTCTGCAATTTTACTTTGTTATAGCTGACCCAAAAATAGGTAAACAACATATTTAAAGAAAATACTCTAAATGCAATACTTTTCAGGTTACCAACTGATTTACTCAAGAGTGAAAACCTCAAAGTAGCTATTACTAAGCTAAGGATTTAGGTACAGGTCTGCAAGTTTACTATGTTATAGCTGACCCAAAAAAGGTGAACAACATATTTAAACAAAATACTCTAAATGCAATTGTTTTCAAGTTACAACTGATTTACTCAACAGTGAAAACCTCAAAGCAGCTATTACTCAGCTATGCATTAAGCTACAGGTCTGTAATTTTATTATGTTATAGCTGATCCAAAAATAGGTGCACAACATATTTAAAGAAAATACTCTAAATGCAGTAGTTTTCAAGTTACAACTATGCAGTGAGCTACAGTTCTGCAATTTTACTATGTTATAGCTGACCCAAAAATAGGTTAACAACATATTTAAACAAAATACTGTAAATGCAATACTTTTTAGATTACAACTGATTTACTCAACAGTGAAAACCTCAAAGCAGCTATTACTCAGCTATGCATTAAGCTACAGGTCTGTAATTTTATTATGTTATAGCTGATCCAAAAATAGGTGCACAACATATTTAAAGTAAATACTCTAAATGCAGTAGTTTTCAAGTTACAACTGATTTGCTGAGCAGTGAGAACCTCAAAGTAGCTATTACTAAGCTATGCATTGATCTACAGTTCTGCAATTTTAATATGTTATACCTGACCCAAAAGTAGGTGAACAACATACTTAAACAAAATACTCTAAATGCAATAGTTTTCAAGTTTCAGCTGATTTACTCAGCCATGAGAACCTGAAAATAGCTTTTTATTGCGTTAATACATCATATCCAATGGACAATAGCTTAACCGGTCGGTGCGGACCGACCCGCCAAACGCCAGAAAAAAATGTCCTGTGTTTCCACCTGCCAGGCTGGTCCAGTACTGTGCATTCGCCAGATGGCGTGTCATACTTCCTTCCTGTCTAGACAGAGTGATGTCATAGCATCTTTTTCGTTTGGCGCGAGATCTGTGCAAGCGGAAGTTTTATTCAGTTAGAATATTTGCAGAATTTTCTTTTATTCTGTGGAGTTTTTGATTTTTGGTTATTCCAAAGTGAAGGATATATCTTATAGCTCAGAATGTCATCCCCAGGGCAGCGAAGAGGGGGTTGTGGCCATGTAATGGCAAGTTTTGACACGTACGCACGTACGCATATGTGTACGCAGACTCTGCAGAGTGATGCCATAATGTCAGCTGACTGACAAAAATTGACTAAATATCTCAAAAAATTGACATAATATCTAAAAAATTGACTTAATATCTAAAAAATTGAGATAACTATCTCGAGAAATTGTCTTAATATCTCAAAAAAATTTACTTAATATCTCGAAAAATTGACATAATATCTCGAAAAATTGATTTAATATCTCAAAAAATTGAGATAACAATCTCGAAAAATTAATTTAATATCTCAAAAAGTCAGCTGACATAAAAAGTTGAGATAACTATCTCGAAAAATTGACTAAATATCTCAAAAAAATTTACTTAATATCTCAAAAGAAATTTACTCGAAAAACTGATTTAATATCTCAAAAAATTGAGATAACAATCTCGAAAAATTTATTTAATATCTCAGAAAGTTAGCTGACATAAAAAATTGAGATAACTATCTCGAAAAATTGACTAAATATCTAAAAAAATTGACTTAATATCTCAAAAAATTGACATAATATCTCGAAAAATTGACTTAATATCTCAAAAATGAGATAACTATCTAAAACAATTGACTTAATATCTCAAAAGATTGACTTAATATCTAAAAAAATTGACATAATATCTCGAAAAATTGACATAATATCTCGAAAAATTGACATAATTATCTCAAAAAAATTCAGATAGTATCTCAAAAAATTGAATTAATATCTCAAGAAATTGAGATACTATCTCACTAAATTGAATTTTTTTTTATTTGGCCCTAATACTCTTCCGTACCATACAGACCAACCCTATTTAATCTTATCTGATAATATAGCTGTAACTGATATGACATCCACACTGTCTATACACAACAAAAAAGGAATGATACCAAGCCTTTACAACAGGACTTCATTTGAAGACTTTTCCACTTTTATCAGATAGATAAGTAGCTTGTAGCATAGAACTCTAGTTTAAACAATCAATCATGTCTTACATAATACGTGGCATTATCCCTGATTTAGCCATACATCTTAAAATATAATTTCATTATTAATTCCACAATATAAATTTGCTTTAGCAATAAGGATTACATCTGCTATAAGTTTGCTAAGGCCTAAGTGAGTGGTCAAAAAGTTTAGCTTTTTATCATTTCACTGTCACCTCTGTGGTTGGGTGTTTGATGCCATCTTTTGACAGAATGCGGGACTCTTAGGGGGTCTGTGATACATAACCAAATGCTGAAAGTAGCATAAGAACTCTATATTTAGATTTGTCCTCTTATTTTACAATACATTATTTAACAAAAGTGGCTTGTTTCAAATTGTAAAGACTAGTAAACTATTAACTACAAATAATATCTAACATAGTAATATCACAGCTGTATATATACAAAGGATATATATTTTAAATTTCACCTATGGTTTCTTATAGATGATTTCACTTACCTTAGCTTGAAAATGGAAGATGCCACTTTTGAGGAACTTCACAAAAGTCCCGTTAATTAACTTGGCAAAGCTGGAAAAGGAATTAGATCGAGTATTCTTCCAGCAACCAACTGGGATACCTAAAAGTGTATAACAGTGCCTTGTTATGATGAACATCCTATAAAACTTTCAAGATATACTGTCAACGTAAGATGCAAGCTGGAGTGCAATTTCAGTAACTGTCACCTTTCAGAAAGAAGTCATGAAACTAAGAAAATAAGTGGAAGGTTAAAGAACCTCAAGAATGACTATAAATGATCATCCTTGAGCCTCTATTTTCAGTTAGGGGAATGTTATTTTTTTATGAAAAGCAAAATCTGGTTTAACATATGTTTATCACCTGGCACCTATTCTTGGCAAGTATAAGAGAAAGGTCACTGCAGTTTAGTATACATACTGCTAAAATTAATATGTAAGTCCCAGTTAATTTAGAGATAAACCGGGCTGTAAATGATTGACAAATGATTATCTTATGCATCTTTTAGTGACTGGGAAATGTGTGTACACAGCGAAGGAACAACTACATACCATATGGGTACAGTTTCACTGCTAACCATAGCTACCCAGTTTACTTATTTTGTCTATTCATTAATTAGATTGTCACTGCTTTATATTCTAGAGACCAGACTAAACTAACCCGTGTAGTCTTACTTTGATTAGTATAATGTTGTTTGCAGTCGCTAGAATTACCAGACCTCTCCAGGTGTACAAACTGAAATGATAACAATATAGTAAATGACATTTTATTCTGTGACATAATGCATTATATTTATCCCCTTACTAATCAAAGGACAAAATGTGTATTTTATATCCCTTTCAATAACTAAACATTTTACTTGTCTCGCTGGAACATCTCATAATTAGTCATTAACTTCCTGTTTCACATGATTCAAGTTTCTTTTATCATGAGCTGATCAAACTGGTAAAATAAAAAAACAAGGCTGAAAGTGGTTTCGGTCTAGTACTAATGTAGCCCACTGCCGCTTAACTTCCGTGAAGAGACAGTTTATCGTCACACTGCACCACAATTCATGAAAGTCCGGAGACAAAATAAAGAGAAACAAGGCCAAAAGGTGTTTTGGTCCCCTAGCACAAGTGCAAAGCCATCTGAGACAAGAGTAGTGCACTAGAATTTATGAAAATCTCGTGACAGAAAGAAATTCCAACTTAGATACATCCCACAGCCGGTCCCAAACTGAGACGGTCACCCATCCAAGTACTAACATAGCCCATTGCCACTTAACTTCAGTGAGCAGACAAATAGTCATCACTCTGTGCCACAATTCCTGAAAGTCTGATGCAAGAAGGACATATGGATGGAAAAAAGCCAAAAAGATATCTGTCCTTTTAGCTATTGGAGTGTTGTCAATCTCATTAAAGTCCAGAGACAAAAGGGCATATGTATTGGCAAAAGCCAAAAGGGCATGTGTCCTTTTAGCTATTGGGGAGCAAGAGAGGGAAATTTAGAATGCACAGGGAAATTCTAATCTAGTCTAATCAAATCTACTGCTTTGCAGGCGCAATATCTTCCCCACAAAAGGGAACTCAGTGCGCTGAGTTAACAAAAATCATTATCACAAGGAGAGTCGAGGGACATTCTAAGGTCAGAAATCCGAAATTGTGGGTGTGACCAAGAGGCAAGGAAACTAAGTTGGGAAACTGAAATTAAAGAGGTGGATTTATATTTATACCAAAGTTCCACATTAATTTAAAAAAAAATTTGATTAATTGTAAAAGTAGAGGTGGGGCTGAGACAGTTATTACTAATCCTTTGGGTACTAAAACGTATGTCAATGGTGTTATGACTTTAATGGTAGAACTTTTTTAATCTGGTAAAATCCCTAGTTTGTCACTTTTCCTGCAGATTATCTGCAATATCGTGCAAATCCAACCGGAGTTTTAAAAAGACTAAAGAAGAACAGCAGTGATTTTAATAAAAATTTTATCCATAAAATACCAACAAATATTACATGTCTTTCTGTAATTTAGTAACATTGCTTTCCGTCATTGAGGTGAATACTAACAAATATTACATGTCTTTCTGTAATTTAGTAAAATTGCTTACCCTCGTGGAGGTGGAATCTGAAATAGATCATAAAAATAAGGTTAATCTTTCAAAAAAGTACCAACATAAACAGATGGTACTTGTGTCTGTTTGAATATTTACACATGTTTATTTGCATATTTTGTTGTGAAACTAGTTATTTTAGACACACATCAAAAACAGTATTTTACTTCTGTTGCTAAAACGAATACTGAGTAAAGTATATATAGTAACAGTTAAAGTTTATTTACAATGAAACAATTATTAGCCCTCATCTAAATTATCATTGTATTTGATTGGAATTTTACCAATGAGAAATTTTGTCCATCTTTGTCAAGGACTTATGCACAAGTAGGAACCTTAACCAAGGCTAGTGCGAATGGATCACCTTGTGTGTAAAGACTTTCGATATATTTATATCTCTTTTCAAACCACTGCATGTTTAAACTGAACAAACAATTTACTTAGTATTCGGTCCAGTGAGGTTTCCAATGCATTTTATTTATTTTCTGCTTCTTTTTCGTGACATCATTGCTACTTTAAGGAGACTTCACACCTTTCTTATGTATTATCTTCAACAATGTATTTATGACACAGACTAATGAGTCGGAAATGTGCAAAAATGTATTTCATAGATCATGTATAATCTGCTGCTTTTTAGGCAGTATCTTTCTACAAGCAGGTCTCAGTTTCCTCAACTAACAAAACAATAATTCAACAGAATTGTACTGTGTCACCAGCTTTGGTGAAAGACTGAAGCGGATGAAATTCGAAAGGACATAACTTATGCCAGATAGACAAAAATAGTTGACGTGCAGCATTTCTGCAAATCCAGACCATCTTTCAGAAGGACTGAGTCATGGTGAAGCCACACCTTGTTGAAAAATATAACTTAAACTGCTAGTCATATGACCATACAAATGCATTGTGCACGATGTCCTGTCTTGTCTGCTTCCTCTCTTCATGGAGGAAAGAAGGACTTATATTTGTTCACATCCTCTCTTCATGGAGGAAAGAAGGGCGTATATTTGTCCGCCATTTTGTGGGAGAACAAACAAGCAAGATCATTGTCTATCAATTCTGCACTGATAATCCACTAGTAAGCACGCTCAGCTAGTCATAATACATGTAAATGCATTGTACAAGATGGGTCATGTCTTGTCTGCCTCGGCTCTTCATTGAGGAAAGAAGGACATCTATTTGTCCACCATTTTGTGGGACAGCAAACAAGCATTGTCTAATCTTGTGGAGTGTTAGGTCACTTTACCATACAGGTTTCTTCAGGACTTTTTATATCCACAACGGATAAACAGAAAAAACTGTTGCCACGGCAACACTAGCTGCCTGATATTGCTGAAAAAGCTAACCAGCTCCTATTCATGCAGGGGTTTGAAATGCAAAAAATCCACAGAAATATAAGTCAAAGAAACAGAAAAAAGTGTTGCCATGGCAACACTTGTTGCTAGGTGTTACCGAAAAACTAATCAGCTGAAATCAATGCAAGGGTTTGGAATGCAAAGATACCTAAGAAAAATTTTTAAGCTCAAGAAACATAAAAAAGTGTTGCCATGGCAAGATCTTGTATAATCTGCTGCTTTTTAGGCAATATCTTTCCACAAACAGATCTCAGTTTCCTCAACTAACAAAACAAGAATTCAACAGAATTGTACTGTGTCACCAGCTTTGGTTAAAGACTGAAGTGAATGAAATTTGAAAGGACATAACTTATGTCAGATAGACAAAAATAGTTGACGTGCAGCATTTCTGCAAATCCAGACCATCTTTCAGAAGGACTGAGTCATGGTGAAGCCCCACCTTGTTGAAAAATATAACTTAAACTGCTAGTCATATGACCATACAATTTAATGCATTGTGCAAGATGTCCTGTCTTGTCTGCTTCCTCTCTTCATGGAGGAAAGAAGGACTTATATTTGTTCACATCCTCTCTTCATGGAGGAAAGAAGGGCGTATATTTGTCCGCCATTTTGTGGGGAAGCAAACAAGCAAGATCATTGTCTATCAATTCTCCACTGATAATCCACTAGTAAAGCACGCTCAACTAGTCATAATACATGTAAATGCATTGTACAAGATGGGTCATGTCTTGTCTGCCTCGGCTCTTCATTGAGGAAAGAAGGACATCTATTTGTCCACCATTTTGTGGGACAGCAAATGAGCATTGTCTAATCTTGTGGAGTGTTAGGTCACTTTACCATACAGGTTTCTTCAGGACTTTTTATATCCACAACGGATACACTGCCACGGCAACACTAGCTGCCTGATATTGCTGAAAAAGCTAACCAGCTCCTATTCATGCAGGGGTTTGGAATGCAAAAAATCCACAGAAATATAAGTCAAAGAAACAGAAAAAGTGTTGCCATGGCAACACTCATGGCAACACTTGTTGCCAGATGTTGCTGAAAAACTAATCAGCTCCAATCTGTGCGGGGTATGGAACACATAGAACCCATAAAAATATTTGTAAGTCAAAAAAAAAGAAAAAAGTTTTGCCATGGCAACACTTGTTGCTAGGTGTTACCGAAAAACTAATCAACTGAAATCAATGCAAGGGTTTGGAATGCAAAGATACCTGAGAAAATTTTTAAGCTCAAGAAACATAAAAAAGTGTTGCCATGGCAACACTTGTTGCCAGATGTTGCCAAAAAACTAATCAGCTCCAATCTGTGCAGTGGTATGGAAAGCAAAGAACCCATAAAAATATTTACAAGTCCAAGAAACGAAAAAAGTGTTGCCATGGCAACACTTGTTGCCAGGTGTGCCAAAAAACTAATCCGCTCCAGTCTGTGCAGGGGTATGGAAAGCAAAGAACCCATAAAATGTTAAAAGTTCAAGAAACAGAAAAAAGTGCTGCCATGGCAACACTTGTTGCCAGTTATCGTTAAAAAACTAATCAGCTCCAATCCATGCAGGGGTTTGGAATTCTAAGAACTCCCCAAAAGATATTAAAGCCCAAGAAACATGAAAAAGTGTTGCCACGGCACTTGTTGCCAGATATGCCAAGAAAGCAATCACACACAAACTCTCATGCCATTAAACTTCCACACCAAATTTAGCTGAGACACATAAAATACTGTACCTGTAAATGAGCAGCAATGAAGGGTGATTCAGATGAAAAATAAAAATAATATCCATGTCCAGCAGGATGGATATAATAATTAAAATAAGTTGTCACCTTAAACTTACTTTTTTAACTTTCAGGTTTTTATGGTAACATTACAATAAAGATCCTGTTTTGGTCTAGACACATGTACATATTCAATTTAAAATCTAACCTTAACACATGTACATGTTTAATTTAAATAAAAAAAACTCTAACCTTAACTCTCACTTTAATATTGCCAAAACATCACAGAAATTTGTCCTAACCTTAAACTGAATGTAAGTCAATGTAAATGTTAAGAGTTTAAGTTCATGTTAACCATGTAGACTCTGTTCAAGGCTACTTATAGCCAAAATTTAAATGTGCTTAAAGTCTATTGCACATAATTTAAGATATTATCCAAAAGTTTAAAAGAAAAGTAATTATAATTATGCCATTACTGAGAGTTAAAGGTCACCTCAATGTAGTCTCAGAGCATTTCTGCAACATCAGTTACATGTACCTGTAAAATATAGATCAAATATGTCATGCCATTTTGGTATACTTTGTGGAATCATAGAAAAAGTTGAGCTCAGTAACATTCTTTTACACATGGAAGTTTAAGGTCACCTTAAAATAGGGCACACCTTCAGGACTAGATACATCAACATATCAAATTTAAATTAAATCTGTCATGCAGAATTAAAATACTCTCCAGAAATTGAAAAACATAAATTCAATATAGTTATATTATCACTAGGAGTTTAAGGTCACCTTAAAGTGGGCCATACCTTGATCAGTTACATCCACGTACCAAATATGATTTGAATCTGTTAAGCCATCTTTAAGCTATTGCCCACAAATCGCAAAAGTCAAATTCAATATAAATGTGTTATAAATGGGAGTTTAAGGTCATCTTAAAATAGGGTACATGTCGATGACCAGCAACATCCACATGCCAAATTTGAATTTCATCCCTCATGCCATTTTTGAGTTACTGTCTGGAAAGGAAGTGTGATAACAACACTGACAATGTGTTATTACTGGAAGTTTAAGGGCACCTTCATGTGTGACACTTACCTGTGGCCAGTTACATATACATGCAAAACTTGAATGAAATTTCTTGAGTTACCTTCAGTATACTCTATGGAAAGGTAAAAAAACTTAAACTCGATATAATTCTTTTATACATTGGAGTTTAAGGCCACCTTAATATAGGACACACCATCATTACCAGTTACAACCACATGCCAAATCTGAATTGAATCCATCAAGAAATTATCGAGATACTGTCTGGAAACTGAAAAACTTAAAATCAATATAAGTATGTTACTTGCGGGGGTTTAAGGTCACCTTAAAATAGGGCACACCTTGAAAACCAGTTACAATCACATGCCAAATTTGAATTGAATTCATCAACCCATTTTTGAGACTGTCTGTAAACGGAAAACCTTAATCTTGATATAAATATGTTACTACTGGGAGTTTAAGATCACCTTAAAATAGGGCACATCTTGAGGACCAATTACATGCACATGCCAAATCTGAAGTTAATCCATCATGCCATTTTTGAGATACACTCTGAACATGACCATATTTGTCCTCCAACATAGCTGCTAGTGACACCAAGGTAATGCAACCTTAAACTCATAAGTTTATCAAATATCAGGAATTTACTATTACCTTACAAAAGAGATTTTTTTTCTTGTGTAGACAGATGTACGTGATTAATATCAAAGTTTAAAGTCTTAATTAGCACATCAAATATCTTTCAAACACTAAAAATTGTCCCAACCTTAAACTCAAAATTAGTTTGCAAATGTGAAGGAGTTTAAGGGAATCTTTCCCTGTAGCTTTTCTTCATGGTTTGTTACATCCACAACTTGAAAGATGCTTAGAATTGCAGTGTTTGAAATACTGTTGAAAAATTGCCACACTTAAAGGAATACAATTCTGCTATTACTGGGAGTTTAAGGTCACCTTATTCAAATGCACTTACCTGTGGCCAGTTACATATACATGCAAGATTTTAATGAAATTTCTCAAGTTATTTTCAGTATATTCTATTGAAAAATAATGTAAACTCAATATAACCTTTTAATACATGAGAGTTTAAGGTCACCTTAAAGTAGGGCACACCTTGAAAACAAGCACATGCCAAATTTGAATTGAATCCATCAACAAAATTTTGAGATACCGTGCGGAAACAAAAAACCTTCAAATCAATATAAGTATCTTACTACTGTGAGTTTAAGGTCATCTTAAATAGGGCACACCTTGAGGAAAAGTTTCATCAATATGCCAAATTGGAATTTAATTCATCAAGACATTTTTGAGATACTCTCTGGAAAGTAAGTGTGAAGACTACTCTGACCATGTATGTCTTCCATCAAAGCTGTTAGTGACACAAATTAATGCAACCTTAAACTCATTAGTTTATAAAATATCAGCAACTTACTATAACCTTACAAAAGAGACCATTTTTGGTGGATATATATGAACATGATGAATATTGATGCAAAAAGTCCTAATTAGCCTATAAAATATCTTCCAAACACCAAAAATATTGCCCAACCTTAAACTCAAAGTTTGTTTGCACTGCTGTATGTTAGCGAGTTTAAGGTAGTCTTTTCTTGAAAGTTCTGTTCAAGGTTTGTTACATCCACAACTGAAACGCCTAGAATTGCGCAAGATTTGAAATATTGTTCAAAAGTTAGCAAACTTAAAGTAAAATAATTCTCTTATTAATGGGAGTTTAAGGTCACCTTATTGTGTGGCACTTACCTATGGCCAGTTATATATAATTGCAAAAGTTGAATGAAATTTCTGAAGTTACTTTCAGTATACTCCATGGAGAAAGAAAAAACGTAAACTGGACATACATTTTTTATATAAGGGAGTTTAAGGTCACCTTAAAATAGGACACACCTTCAAAACTAGTTACAATCACATGCCAAATTTGAATTGAATCCATCAAGCCATTTTTGAGATATTCTCCAGAAACCAAAAAACTTAAATTGAGTTTAAGTATTTCACTAGTGGGAGTTTAAGGCCACAAAACTATACAGCACACCCCCAGGACCAGTTACATCCACATGCCAAATTTGAATTAAATCTGACAAGCCATTTTTGAGATACTGTCCGGAATATAAATTGTGACGACGACACGACGACGACGACGACAGACGCCAACGACACCGACCCCACAAAATTGGATGACGAAGCGATCCCTATATGCCACTCAGCATAAATGCTGGTGACAGACTAAGGGACCAGCATCATAGTTGAGAGGTATACATGATCAATAATTAATTGTTGCAGGTGTGAAATTGGGGAAATACTGGGTGGGGAAACTTTATTTGAAGATCTGAGTCTTAAGATGTTTCCTAAAAATGTTACTGACGCACTGGCTCTTTACGAATATAGAGGGAGTTGGAAAATGATGATGCATAATGGCTGAAAGACTTAGAAAAAGTTTGTGGAATCCATGAAGTCTATAACTGAAAGTGGTGGCTAAAAAGAATTTAAATTTCGGTCAACCCTATCTGGTATTTCTAGATGAGATAAAGTGATAAAGTATTTTAATGAGGTATACTGGTCATCTATGTTTTAAAGCTTTATATCTGATTAAATTCAATAAATGAATGGGTACATAGTTCTTTAATGTTGTCACAATAGATTCAGAGGTTGTGGCCCCGTGGGGTTACTAGTTGGCTGGTGTCTTACATGTCATTTATTGTGTGTTATTATTAAATGTTTTGTTATATTTTGTAATATATTTCATAAATTACAAGTTATTGCCTTGATCACAAGTCCGTGATCTTAGGCTTAGCAGTTTTTACACCACAGGCTTAAGTTTGCTTGTAAATGTTAGTGAGAGGCTGCATTGTTCAGTCACCAAGGACGGGACACTGAGGTAGACATGCTGTGATAGGTGGGTCCCCCTTGTACTTAAACTTCAAGAATAACTGGACACCAGTAGCCCTCTGCCATACGTAAGTTGGTAGGAGGCTCTTGGTTGCCTTTCTTCCCGGGGGTGAGTCCCTGTAAAAGATCTTGTTCTAGTCTGCCTTAAACAATTCACCGCTGTATTTTTCATGCCGACAGAAGGGCAGGATTCTATGTGCACCATACTATTAGGTCTTGGGCAAGCTGGTCATCTGTTATTAGCTAGTTTTTATATTTTACAACAACTTAGCACTTCAGAGTGCTCATATTGTTTTACTTCCCCACTCCTTTATAGTGTTGTATGTGGTCATTTTAGTGTTTTTTTATATAGAGGGGTGTTTTTATACTCAATTTTTGCTGTGTATCACTCATCCAAAACGTAGTCACGGTGACATTTTGGGGATAAAATTTGAGTTGCTATACTAAAACAATGAATATTTGTATCTTTTTAACAATTGGACTTATTCACCTGGAACTAAGAAATTTAGAAAACCCACAAAAAGCACACTTAAATTACTCTATCTCACTTTTACAAGATTGTGGTATCTTATAATTACAAGATACATATCATAATAGACAAGATATATATCTTGTCATTTCTAAGAAGACAATATAAAGACAATCTTATCTAGGAATTAAAAGATTACATGAGGATACAATTATTAGAATAGCAACAGAGCAGTACTCTATTTGGTAATCACAAGATTAGTACTTATATAATTACGAGATTTTCTTTATAATAACTAAATAGTAACATAAAGTTAAATGATAATATGGTATTATTTCTTAATTATGAGAAAGTTCTATTTTGTAAAGTTCTACGTATAACAGCTTAACATAACCTTTTAATAGATAGATAGTAGATTGTAAATATAAGACAGTCTTATTAAGATAGCCTTATCAACATAGCACAGTTATATTGTAATGACGCAAAAAATAAATTTGTTTAGTTTTGACCTCTATAGACTTCAGCAGTTCGTTAATTATAATCCAAACTTACTTACAATGAAGATAAACATGCTTAAGTACCCATGTCTGATCCTTTTACCTGATCAATACCTTTCTATCTTTTTGTGTCCGTAAAATGAAGGAATTTCAACTTCAGTATAAACCAATAAGTCAACATGTTGTCAGTAAATATTCTCAGACAAACAGTGTTTTATTAATAATCCCAATATTTATTACACAACCACAGGCCATTTACGTTTCCTTTGTACTAGACTTTGAATGTCCTAACTAAGTGAAGTGTTTTGACTGATCTATTCTCAAAAAACCTAGAATCAATAAACTTCAAATATGCTTGTTTTTGTTAGTGCAAAATAAGTGTAGTTTTTTGGGGTTTTTTTTTTTTTTTTTTACAATAGTGTAAATTGTAGAGGACTTTTAATTGGCGATAATTCAACCATACCTTCCATAAGAACTGTATATAGTGGCTTTCTACCAGTAAACACCCATGCATGCTGTGATTAATAGTTTGAATTATAAACAAGATGCACTCAGAGAGAGCAAAACGCTCGACTCCATGTGACCAGTCGATCAAGTGATATACAGTATCGTAAGGAAGACAATAAAATACAACCAAACGTGTAAATTAATCTTCATATAGAAATATCAAGTAGAAAGCTAAAGTCATTTAAAATACATTGAAATGGGACCTCTGAAAAATCATGAATTTTTTGTATCCAAATTAAGATCCTGATCTTTCTTTTAGTAACTACACCCCCCACTCCCCCCCCCCCCCACTCCCCACCCCCTACCCCCCACCCCACCCCCCCCACACAAAATAATAAATAAAATAAAATTTAAAAAAAATAAACAATAAGCACACAAAAACATAAACTGCTGGTGGAGGTAAAAATATTGCTTAAAGGTCACTTGATGAAAATCACGCATGGTAATTTTTTGTGATGGACTGTCGAGGAATTGAAAGAAAAAAGAGAAAATAAAACAGAAATAATAATTTATAAAAATGATGAATATACCACCTCCCTCTTTATTATGTTTATTAAAATGAGAAGAAATATTTTTACTTAAAGAGAGCAAGTATCACAAGCTAGGTTTGTGACCTCACAATGACAGTTGCATTGTGACATCACGGAGTAATGACATCATCAGAAAGCAAAATATTGATTTTTTACGTATGTGATGAAGAGAAGCAGTTTCACTGTGTATTCCCAATTAAAAATAAGAAAAACTCTCTCCTGGCTTTAATTTTCAAACAAATTACACCAAATTTGGAAGAATCCGTCTGTTCCCCATAAAATACCTTCCCACCAAATTTGAGATTGATTGATGTTATAGTTTTTGAGTTATAAGGGCAAACTGGTGCACAGACAGAGAAGCAGAATTTTCACTGTAAAAGCCCAATTAAAAATAAGAAAAACTCTCTCCTGGCTTTAATTTTCAAACAAATTACACCAAATTTGGAAGAATCCGTCTGTACCTCATAAAATACCTGCCCACCAAATTTGAGCTCGATTGGTGTTATAGTTTTTGAGTTATAAGGGCGAAACGGTGCACAGATAGACAGACAGACAGACAGATGGACGGACAGACAGAAACAAACTGATCACAATAACCCTCTCCTATCGTCGAGCATTAATTATATTAAAAGCTTAATTATATTCTTCTACGACCAAATTATTAAATGATATGCATTACAATTAACCTTTGGAGTGTATTTTGTTACATTTGTTTCAAAGTTATATTTTAATAAATTGTTCCTATTATCGGCCATTTTACGCCAAACCGGAAATACTAGTGAGCTCCCATTTTGTAGACTTACAGAAGCATTTGTCCTTGACCTCTAATGCAGGAATATCAGGTGACTATTTACTGGAAGAAAGCCAGAATTGTATATAGTGGCTTTCTACCAGTAAACACCCATGCATGCTGTGATTAATAGTTTGAACTATAAATTACATTAAAAGCTTAATTATATTTTTCTACGACCAAATTATTAAATGATGACCAGTGAGCTCCCATTTTGTAGACTTACAGAAGCATTTGTCCTTGACCTCTAATACAGGAATATCAGGTGACTATTTGCTGGAAGAAAGCCACTCTTTATCTAATAGTACATATATTAAAAGTTAATACAAACAAATTGCTATTATTACCTTTCAGTGCTTCTATTTCCTCTTTTAATCGCCTCTCCTGCTCAAAACGTCTCTTCTCGTTAAATATTAATGGCGTTACAAAGATAATCACGGCAATTCCAAAAACAATAGTAATTAGAACATATGCAATAAATTTATAATCTCCAGGTACTTTTGTTGTGGTGGCCATATGTTATTCTCGTCATTCTAATTTTAATATATAATATACTGTACTTTATACAGAAAATATATTAAAGTCACTTCAATTCTTTAACATCAAATAATATAGAATGGACTCCTGGCTAATCTTCAGGACGTCAACAGGTTCATCTGCATGCTCGTTTCAAGGAATATCACGTGATATGGACCAAGCTGACGAAACCCATGGATTTTAGAGGTGAATCATGTGTCTAAATGTGTACTATTTGTGCACTGTGGTTATATGTATCCGGATATACAGATCTAATTGATTGATAGCTTTGCCATGTCTCCTTTTTTCTCAAGACCTGCAAAAATAGTTGTCATTAGAATTGTTGTAACCCTGTCTTAAATTCTAAAATAAAATAGATAAATAAAAAAGCACAGAAGAAAACATACAAAAGACAAGAGAGATATGTAGTGGTATCATTGAGTGTAAACCAGTAAAGGGGTGACTAAAAGGAGAAAAGCAGAGAAATAGCAAAATCGAGAAAGATTGGTGATACTGGTCATTCGGTACACAACAGTTAAAGGATAAGAAATGAGAAGAC
The DNA here is from genome assembly GCA_964017235.1 of Sabellastarte sp. h YS-2021. Classification (NCBI taxonomy): domain Eukaryota; kingdom Metazoa; phylum Annelida; class Polychaeta; order Sabellida; family Sabellidae; genus Sabellastarte; species Sabellastarte sp. h YS-2021. Next base: position 74,488,401 of record OZ024929.1, on the reverse strand, counting down.
ATGATGATCGTCAGGGGCAAAGACACGCAGATTCTACACAATCGACTGAAACTGCTTTTCAACTCTGTCATTTACTGTAAAATAAGATTCAGTTTCATCTTTTATCCCAAGCTTCTTTAGGGCTGACTAATCTATCTTATTGCAGCCATCTTACGTACAGAACTCCAACATTTTGGTACATTTAACGCCATATGTTGGACGTACTTTCCTGGATTTCACAGATAGAGCTTGCCAGTCCCCAGTACGTCCCCCCAAGACATAAAAACACAAGCATGGGTTTAAATATCCACTCAATCTACCAAATGTCTTTTAATATGCATATATCAAGGTTACATTACATTTGCTTTATTTATAAACTTTATATTACCGAACTTGCTTTATAATACCACTGGTTGAAGGAACCCACAGAAAAGATCAAATGAGAATGAATAATTTTGCCAAGGTGAATCAATTCGACTTGACCTTGAAAGAGGGAGGTCACCACGAACCAAAGTGAGAGGGGTGAAATTTGTTGCAAGGTCAAGCAATTTCCTTGAAAGAAATGGGAGGTGACCCCGAATATGGCATGGCCATAAGGACATGGGTTCAAGCCCATGTAAGGAATGAGAACATGTAATCAGTGGAGACAGTGTAACAACTAAATACTACATGGTTATGGATAAACCCCATGGCAGAAAGGAAGGTGGATGTGAACTGTAGGTATGATAGGCTATAAGCTTGCTTACTTCTTTTTCTCGTTAGAAACGGAGTACCTTGTGTTAGGCCTGTCTCTAGAAATAATATTTTGTAATGAAGTAATCTTTCACAATTACTTTACCTTTCAACGTGAATTTTTTAGAGGTTCAACGCCCCCCCCCCCCCCCCCCCCCTGCAAAAAAAAAATAAAAAAAATAATAAAAAAAAATTTTTTTCCTTGAACTGTAACAGCAGCTTACCTATTTTACGTTAAATTTTTTACTGAAAATTAACAGCAATTTACCTATTTTATATTAAATTATGTTTGAAGATTATAAAAAGTGCCATTGTTCAAATGAAAAAAAAATTTTTTTTTTTGCACTGCAGTTTTTTAAAGTCCTTTACTGTACTATTTTAAGTGCACTGGAATATTTTGCGCTGTAGTTTGGTAACTTACATACCATTAAGGACCTGACGTCTTTTCATAGGAATGTAAACACAGTTGTACTAAATTCATTACTTTTGATGATAACATTATATTGAACCTGCAAAATGCATTCTCAACAGGATTACAATGGCCTATTCAGGTGTGTTTTTGCTGCCTTCAGAAATACATATATGGAGACATTGTTGGCTAAGGATAAAACAAATATGTCATATATGTTTTAAATATTGTAGAAGGCTATGCCACATCTTGGAAAAATGTTCTTTCCCCCATTAATTGTTTCATGGGGACTAATCTATGTCATTGGTAAACAGTTCCGCCAACAATGCATTGAGCATTGGTTTCCTGCGATTTAAGTATCAATGCCTATAATGCATTCCTATTGGCTAAAAACTTCGAGGAAAGCATCTTTATACCCTCTCAATTAAAAGTTTAAATACACGAGCCACTTGGTCTAGTGTAACTTTGGGGGGTAGCATCAAGGTGCTACCTTAATCAGTGCTAGTTTGGAAAAGTTTCTCTGGTCATCTAGGTCGATATCAATGATTGGCTGACCCCTCTGATGACCCTAGCAATTGCCGCCAAAAGCTATCCACCATCATTAAATAATTTGATTTCAATCAGGCAACTTGCCTTCTTTTAAACCTAACATTTAGAATTTTTATTATTTTTGTTTTCCTCCCTCCCACCCTTCTCATCTCACTCATGGCGTCGTCCGGGAGCAAGTGTCAGGAGGAGGGTATCCTCAGAACCTAACTTAACACCCCCTTTGGCGCAGGGGGGGGGGGGTGGGGGGCCCTGTTGTGCGTCAAAGCTTGTTAACAATGGCGTTCACAGGGGGGCTTTCCTTGCTAGCTATCAGGGTATCATCCTCCTAGTCTCCACCCTTTGCTGCGGTAGCAGCGGGCCCTCGGGCCCAATCCTATATCTCAAACCTCATCTTTCATTACTCCAGGGTGATAACAAACAAGTAAATCCCTTGTAAAATATTCTGACCAGAGAGCTTTTTCAAAACTTAAGTTTATGTATAACAATATTAAATTGTCGGATGTTATATATTGTGTTGGTATATACAAAACACTAATACAAGTTTCTAGTTTCAGGCTGTCTCGCTTTGAGAAGGGCTGATATGTTGATATGACTTCTGCATTACAAATAGTGGGAGTACTTGGCATTTACCAGTACTCGGAGTGATATAAATATGTGATTATGGAGATGCCTCCAGCAGCCAGGAACTACCATGGATGCAGATGGAGGTCACTGCATACACAGCATAAACATTCAATTTTATGCATTGTATTTGTATGGGAATATATGCTGCATCATAGTCAGCACCCATACCATTGTATAAGGGACTGAATGTCAGTCCACCTAAGGTTTGAGCTAGGCAACACACGGGACAGTGATGTCAGACGGGACTGTGCTTATATGAGAATAGTCATTGAGTGAGGGGTGGGGCTATTATCACTACATTTTATACATGTATTGTATTCATAATTTTAATTTGTTGTTGGGGTCACCTCCCCTTTGTTTACATCATATAAACACGCTTAAGTACTTCATAAGATTACATTAACTTAAGGTCACCTTAACACATTTCAGACCTTAGGCTGAAATTGAGCCTAGGCCTAAAAAATCCTAAAAGAATCTCTCACATCGGAAAGTTGTCCTTCAGGGCTGAAATACAGCCCCACTTTAAGTTCATATCTTATCTTTTCTTCCAACCAACAAAGACTGGCCTCATTTTCCACTGTAAGTAAGTAAATTCAATGCCACAGGCCAGTTTATTTAAACTCTAGATTCACTTTCCACTCTTTAAAGACTGGCTCTAATTTTCACTTTAAGTAGGCCCATGGCATAACATAAGGCCAGTCTTAAATTGTGGGCTAAAAGCAACCCGCTCTTTTATCATTCCAATGTTTGCTTAACCTTAAGTTAAGGTCACCTTAGGACCAAATGTTTGCATGTGAGGTGACCCCAAAGTATTAATGTGTACATATATTTAGAATAAACGTAGTATATATTCCCAACTTGGGCTGTTTCAATGTTTACACAAGGTCAAACTCAAACCAGGGCACTGTGGGGAGGACAGATAGGCAATTGATATACTAAGGGATTAGAGTCTGTGGTCTTTTGGTTAAGTGTAGAGTATTTAAGCTTAGTTTTCCACTTTGCAAAGTTTGAAAGTAAGTCAGGGCATGTTTTTGCTTAATCAAGTTACCTGAGTCGAATACTTCCACATTTAGATTCATACTTAGATGTGACGTGCAATTAAAGCGTTTTAATTTCAAATTTAAACACATTGTATTTTTACAACGTTAATGTCACTAAAGTTCACAAGACTTTATTAATTCAAACAGAATAATTTAGTTCATCTGTCTCAGCATCCAAATTGAAGCTATGAACATTTTGCCATGTCTTGAATATTGGTGTTGCTTTCAGTATGGCTTCAAAATGGACTGCCTTTAGCTAGTCTTGTACAAGGGATATTTGAAAAGCTTTTATTAGTATTTTAATCAGATATTCTGGTCATGCCAGACAATTACTTAATGATAAGTTATTCAACATCACCACTGTTCATTTAATGTGTGTGTCCATAACGCATATTGAGATTCTGAAAACTAATATGAAGCTATATACATGTGTATTTCATTCATTTTGAATAAAGTTACTTTGAGGTTTGATGAGTTTGTTATGTGTTGGTTATCATTATCTCAAATTTGAAGAGTTATAAAATAAACTTTGCATTTAATGTTATATTTTTACATTAATTTTTCACAATGCCCATGTTTTCTGACAACAGGACAAAAGGAAAGTGTTGTACAGTAATAATTGAGATTTACTTTTTTTCTTCGACCACCTGGGTAAATATTCATATGGGTCAGAGGATCAGACAAATTTAACCATATTAAATGATGGATTTATTGACACAAATTAAAATAAAGGAGCTGGTCATTTAGTTGATTATTCACACAGAATAGTTAACTAACATAAGAAACTGAAAAAAATCAACAAATTATATCATTTTAATTAGTGAATGTACTAAAACAAACTGAAATAAGTAAACCAATGAGTAACTTTTTATTCATATATCACATTAAATCTTTACATGATAAAAACTAATTTATCAAATTAAATTGGTAAATTTACTTACAAAAATTGAAAGAAGAACCTCTTCTCGGACAATAAAGTAAAGTTGCATGAAACTCTGATTAAAAATACTACAATTTTGAGATTTTAATTGATATATTTACTCACAACAATTCAGAGTGAAAGTTGTAGTTCACTTTTTTTTTCATCAGACAACAGTGTAAATTTACATCATTTACTATATAATTGATGAATATATTTTCACAAAGTGAAAGAATAGAACTGATTATTTACTACATACACACTCACCAGACTATTTGCTAAATATACATAAAGGATTTATGAAAGGAAGTGATTATTCAATTTGTAATTTACACATCACAGCAAAATATTTTCATGCCACACAGTTAAATAAAAGTCTATTCTAATCTAATCTACTGCTTTGTAGGGCACAATATCTTCCCCATAGTGGGGAAACTCAGTGCGCTAAGTTAACCAAATATTGATAAAAATAAAGTGACAATTTTAATTGATGGATTTATTTACAAAATTTACAATACATATGAGCTAATGATACACCTTTTCACATCCAGTATATGTTTTACATATTAAAGCTTGAATAATACATCTCTAGAATAAAATCTTCCATTTATGTATATATTTACAATATGTAGATTGAGATTCAGTGTTTGGGCACTGAAAATTCTCAGTTATTAACACCCCTCTAAAATTAGTATCATGGCCCACAGTATTCAGAAAAGGCCTTCTATATGGGCTTATTTACAGAATCCCTCTACAGCTCCCCCCCCCCCCCCCCCCCCCGATTCCCTCCACATTTGCCTCTATCATTAACCCTTCTTGATTGGGTTTGGGCCAGTTAAAATTAATACAAATTTTATCCTGTTTTACTTAACACACTGTATATAACTAACAGGTATAATAAAATTTTGTAAATAATGTTTCACTGATGCGTAAAATAGTGATAAGTGTGTATTTGTGAAATGAATTCTTAGTCTGAATTTACTTTGATCTGATACCTACAGTGACCCGATATCTCATCTTGACATCAGAGCCTAGCTCCCCCTTCACATGTGTTTAAATTCTATGGGTTTGAATCTAAATACTTTGATTATAATAAAGCAACCTTTACCCTAACAACGGGTAAATGACATTGCCAGCTCGGGTTTAACTTTAAATGTAACTTTGCACCGAGCAGGCAAGAAACTATCAAAGTTCCCTGGCCATCATAACTAATAGCTAGGGTCTTTGGCTAGAACCCGGACCCAGCCTAGTAACAGACTGGCGCCCTTCTAAAGCACAATATATATCAGGGGTTGCTTATTAAAGGTTTACATATGAGTGCATTCAAGGGTTATTATGCCAAGAGTGTGTGAAACTTTTAAGACAAACATTGACAATTCTAATTCTAATAGCACTTTTATAGCGCTTAATCTCTGTGAAAAAGACAGACTCTAAGGCACAAAAAACATTGTTCAATATTGATAAACCAGAGACATTGCAGGGGTCAGCACCATGGAGAAAGCAGGAGGAGATTGGAAATTTAGGGTGGATATGCTTTTCCAAAGAGGTATGACTTCAGCTTTGACCTGAAAGAGGCAAGTGAGTTTGCAGAACGGACCTCGTCAGGAAGGTCATTCCAAATCATAGGTGCGTCATACGCAAGACTGAGTCCAAAGTGCTTTCGAGACTTGAAAACTGAAGCAAAGTGGGGAACCTCAAGAAACATGCCATCAGATTGACTTCGATGAGTGTTATATGCACTATGTCTGGGTATGAGAAAGGGTTCAAAGTATTTGGGGTTACCACTGTGTAGGAACTTATAAACAAGAACGGCAGTCTTAAAGATAGAACAGTACTTAATTGGCAACCAATGTAGTGCTTTTCAAACTGGAGTGATGTGTGAATACTTTGTGGTGTCGGCAACAATTCTGGCAAGACTGTTCTGAACACATTGTAGTTTGCGCAGATCCAGAGCTGAGAGACCTCTGAACAGAGAGTTACAGTAATCAAGACGACTTCCGACCAGAGCATTGGCAGCCATAAGGGCAGCTTCATGTGTCAAATGTCCTCGGAGTCACTTAAGATCCCGGACACTGGCAAAACAAGCCTTGCAGACTTTCATAACATGGCAAGAGAATGAGAAATCTGAATCAAACCAGACACCAAGGTTTCTAACTGCATCTACTGGTGATATAAGATTACCGAGTATGTTGACTGGGAAGGAGTGATTAAGTTTTTCATGCTGAGACTTAGAGCCAAACCCAATGAATTCGGTCTTATCAGGATTTAGCTTAAGCTTATTTGTAGAGAGCCATCTCTTAACGTCTTCTAGGCAGCGTGACAGTTTATCAAGGGCCGAGGCAACATTTTTATGTGTGAGATGCACATACAATTGTGTGTCATCAGCATAGAACTGGAAACTAATACCAGGATGATTCTGTATGACTTTACTCAGCGGAGTAGTATAGAGTGAAAAGAGGATTGGCCCCAGGACAGAGCCTTGAGGCACACCATACAATAACTTTTTGGCATCAGATAAAATTGACCCTATCTTAATGCACTGTACACAGTCTGAGAGATAAGACTTGAACCAATCGAGGACAACCCCGCTGACACCGAACCAGGAGCTGAGATCAGCGTATCATGATCAATAGTATCAAACGCTGCTGATTGATCCAAGAGAACAACAGCAGTAGCCTCACCTTTAGCAAAAGCCAGATGAACATCATTCTTAATTGAAAGCAATGCAGATTCAGTTGAGTGACCTAGTTTATAGGCAGACTGCCTGACATTCTCTAGTTCGTTCAAAACTGACATGGTCATTCAATTGAGAAGCAACAACACGTTCAACAAGTTTTGATATGAAGCCCAGCCCTGAAACAGGCTTGTAGTTTTTTAAGTCATTTGGTGGTAGGGAAGTCTTTTTAATCAGTGGGGTTACAATAGCCTTCTTAAACTCATCAGGTACAACACCTTCTGACAATGAGCAGTTAACAAGCCTGGTAATAGAGGGCAGTAAAATATCTATACATTCCTTAACAAGAAATGTGGGCCATGGATCTAATAAACAAGATTTAGAGGGTGACTTTATGATAATTTTTTTTACAAACAAATGCTTATGACTTTGTTAATTTGTCTCTGTAGTTATATAATGTAATTATGGCCAGGTCACACCTTTCTATGTGGTTGCTTTTGTATTTATTTGTTTTTCCTTCAACTTTCTCATCCTTATGTCTCTGAACAGACACCTTGCGTCTTGGTAGTATACATTGAAGAACAATCCTTTCAGTGTATATATTGTAGTATACCTCATGAGAGGGTGTGGGAAATGTTTCAAATATCTCCGCAAAGTAGTTCCGAATGCATTAACACATTGTGAACTGTGTCAAATTGATCCAAATGCATCTTACCCAAACGTGAATCCAACCGAATTGCAACAGAAGTGTCCTACCCCAAACCAAGGCGAACTGATCGACAACTGAAGGTAGATGACCTTGTTGTTTTTTTTTGTAGCTCATGACCCCAGCACAGAGCGGTCTCATCTAGGTTTTATCTGGGTATATTATCTGGGTAGCTGGTATCCACTGTTCTGAGATACTATGAAAAACCCATTTTAACTAGTCACAGAATCAAGGGTAGCAGCTACTTAAGGTACCTTCCATATTTGCTGACATTTACATGCAAATCTTGCTTACAATCTACAAGCTTCACTTCATCAGATTAAAGACCATAGAATCTGGGAATAGGATTGTGTCCAGAGGTATACTTGGTAACCAAGTTGCCCAGATACTTTCTAAAATGTGGCAACAAATGTACAATGATTTTACTTCAACTCTTTGGCTTTTGATGTTCTATAATTATTCATGTGACTATTTAAGTATTGTATGTTCATGTGGAGAATGCCTGATGTATATTATACTTAAACTCATTTGAGTATGACAACTAGAACCAGATTTAGCATAACCTTAATTTAGAACTAAAGTTATCATGACTTTGTAGGTGGTCTTGATCTTAAGCTTATTTGTTAGGTTGTCAAATGCAAGGTAGCCTTAATGTTTAGGTCCCACCTTTCCTCATGATCTTTTCTGTACATCTTTGCCTTCTAGTTGATAACCTCATCCTTATGTCTCCAAACAGAGATAGAATGCTTAACGCATCCGAGTTGTAATACCAAACAGTGAGATGTCCTATTCAAGTTTGAGTGCATACTCAAATAAGAAGTGGACCAATCCTTGTTAAATGACAATGCATTCAGACATGTGTCAAATAGCAATAAGGATGTCCTATCCAAATGTGTGTGCCCACAAAAGAGTCACACCCAAATAAGAAGTTGACCAATCCTTGTCAAATGACAAGGCATTCAGAATTGTGTCAAATAGCAATCAGGATGTTCTATCCAAATGTGTGTGCCAACAAAAGACAATCGAAGGTAATTCATTCTGTTTTAGCCTGTAACCCCAGCATGGAAAGGCGTGACCTAAATATAACCCCAACCACACACAAAACGTATTACCTTTTCTGTAACTTTAACTTTAGACATATGTTATATAAGCAAGAAAAGTTAACATGATAGATGCATCATATTTTCACCGATTTTATACATTTTTACATATGGTAAACAAATACTCTATGAGAATGTTGTCACCTGACCTGGGTAAAATAAATAAATATTATATATTTACATAATCTGCAATTATAAAGTTAGTTATAAAGTTGTAGTTAAAAGGTAAAATATGTACAATTAGTACAACTGATAAGACCCATATTCCTATGGAGAACAAAATTGTGTATTATTGTTAGCTTGGTTTTAAATTGTATTGAATATTTTAGCTTGCATCGCTGTTTCACTTTTACAACTTGTCATAAAGACCTTAATACTGTGGCTGTGGCACCAAGAGGATGAGGATTAACTGCCGTCCTATTGAAAAGATTGGCTACTCACTGGCAAAGGCTTTCAAACATGATTGATATTTTCAACGAGCAGCTGTGACTGTACTCCTAGTTTTATGAATGAAAAGATAAGTTGTACAGCCATTACGAATTCCGGACTAGATAACTGGGAAAGTCCGGAGAAAAACATTGTGGTAATGGAACAGCAGTTTTACAATTTTAAATCCTTCATAAATGTGAACAAAATGTATGTTAAATGCAATACAATGGGGGCACAATAAATGCATTTTACCTTCCATTACCCTCTCACTTAGAATTATCAAATTTTAGGTGGGAGTTTGCTGCTTGTTGTAAAAGCCATTTCTCTGGTTTCCTACATCTGAGGTCATTTGTTTCAAGGTAGATCTAGACGGAAGTTGGAGTATTGGGATTTACTTACTGTTGTTACCTTGAAAAAGCACAGGCTAATGACAATACGCTTCTTTTCTCGACCATTAGAATGGGAGATTGAGATATGGCTTACGTCAGTGACTCAACTCTTCCAAATGCAAATATCAGATCATTTGATGCAATTACGTTCAGAGACTGAACTGGCAATATATTTCCCTTTAATTTTCCACTGCAAGTTGTATTTGACTCGTATAAATTAAGGGATATATAGAGCGGGATATATATTTTTTTTATACAATTAATTTAAATGTGGTTATTTTTTATTAGTTAATCATACAAAATGGTGGATAATAAAAGTAAAGTAAAACATACCTCATAAGACATATACAAAAAATATATATATACCTCTCATGAAAATTAACAATATAATACTTGTGCAACTCACTCGTATAATATTATCTTCACTCGCTATATATTTTTTCTGTATATGTCATTCAGGAAGTTTTCATATTATATCTATCTATAAAATTTCTAAGTCAATTACCCTAATTTCTGTAATACACGCTTAGAGTATTTTATTTTCCAAAAAAGCAGTGTTGAAAAGCAAACAACATTTTAAATTGGTTCTCTCTCATGTATAAATCAAATTTATTTCCTGTAGGTGTAATAGGAAACCAACATGGCGCATAACATATATAATACAGGATATTATAGTAATATTAATTAATTTATTTGTTTTATAAATTTTTTGGCTACCTTTATGTATAATATACACGAACTGGGCTTCTTACTACTGAGTAAGGTTGGCTTTAATTTCTGACTCTTGCTGACTAAAATTGCAATGTAAAGAGGTTGGGGGTCGTAATTAGAAAGGAGCATTTATTACAGAAATTACGGTATATCCATTTGATGATTAACCCCTTTACAGCCAAAATGCTAGAAAACGCTTACTATAACAGATATTTTATTGTTGAGGCCCAATGCTCCAGATTATGCTTAGCTGGAAAATACTTAAAACATAATTTTAAAAAACTATGTTTTATCGTTTTACATTTTTTTACACAATAAATGCAAACTACTCAGGGTAGTGGCTGTAAAAGGGTTAATATTTCCCAATCATTAACATATCAGATATACACATTATTCAAGGGACTGAATTACTGGCTTTGATGTGAACCCAGTTAAGTGAGCTGGAATCAGCATTTACTCCTTCTAGGAACTCCCACTGGTAGTATGATCTGATTGTAATCTGTTGACCCTTTTCTACTTTTTTATCTGGGCAGCTGACCAGTAGTGAGACAACAGTAGGTTGATCCTGCTGTATAACAACTGATTGGACATTTTTGTCGCAAGCAGCATCATCAATGTAGATTGTTATTCCAGCTATTTTCTGCATGTCCTTCAAGGTAACCTATTTAAATAAAGGCAAAAATATAAACATCAATTAGCTTATCTTTTCATGCCACAAACCAGTATTTGTACATGGCAATTGTAAAGAAAACAAGAACTAATGGGACATTGTTCCAGGACTTTACTAATTTGCACACAATAAATGTAAGACAAGTGCCTATAGTACTGGTATCAGATGCTATTTTAAAAGATTAATTTCCATATCAATGAAATGAGTTGTGATGCAGTTGGTTGACTGTCAAAATATGTAAAATTATGTTATAAAGAAGTCACTAAAATAGTCATTACATGAATAATTATGTTTAAAAAGATTCCCATTATTAATATTTATAGAGATTAATGTGTTGAGATGTGTGTAAAATTGGTGGACTAGCCAGGTAGTTTTTTCTCAAGAAGATCTAGAAGCCAGGGTTACAGATTAGGTGGCACAAGAGTACATATGGATAACCGTTTTAAAACAAGGGGGCATTGTGTTGTCTGTATGGAAATAATGGTACATTCTTAACATTAAACATGCATTTTTCTGTAAAGTCGAAACGTGGTTATATCTGCCATTGCACCATGACAAAAAGATACTAAACTTTTGTTCTGAAACCCTTTAAACATTTCTGAAAGGAAACCTTTAGGAATGGCATTCGTCACCTCTGAAGCCGGGGTTCAGTTCCCTCCCTACCTCAAGTGGGAAAGCTGGTATTTGCTTGCCGTTGGTTGGCAGTTTACAGTACAGAACCTTCACCAACTGTATGTACTGGTTTCCTCTGCCCTCCCAACTACCCTTCGTGATATGACCTGTACAGTGTTGAAAGAGACGTAAAACCCCAAATAAATAAATAAATGCTGTTTCCAGCATAACCTTCATTTCTTCAGCTATTTTATAAATATTTAAAAAACGTTTCCAGTCAAACCTAGTTTCTTAAGTTATTTTATAAATGTTTAATAAATGTTTTGTATAGAGAAAGTTTATAAAACGCTTTTGTGCATGTCACTATAATAAATGAATGAATAAATAAATTATACAGTGTAAACGTTACTTTTAAACATTTAGTAACCCAAAGGTAGGTTTAAAATAGGCTTTCAAAATGTTTTATAAACGTTTAAACCATTGTAAAACGTTTTTAACGTTTACTGGGAAGTCTACATTATTCCAGATTTCAGCAGAACTAAATCTCTGCAATCAAGGTAGAGCCAAGGTGTAAAAACTAGGAACCATATTAAGATTCATCAATTCATTGGCATAGCAATTGTCGATTCATCAGAAACACTGAGTAAGCCAGAAACTATATTGTAAAAGCCATTGGCGAACAAAAATATTCTGAGTTTGAACGTGTTGAACATTATTTTATATTAGTAGTAACATTCAGTAATCAACATTATGGACAATTAGTGACATATCAAAAACAAGGCTGAAAGGCGTGTTGGTCTACTAGTCAGAGCCGGAAACCATCAGAGACATGAGTAGTGCACTGAAGCAGTCACCCATCCCAGTACTAATGTAGCCCATTACCACTTAACTTCAGGGCACAGACAAATACTCAACACACACACAGTTCATGAAAATCCAGAGACAAAAAAATTATCTCTGGAAGAGCGAGCCTTGCTGGAGTTCATCCTTAAAAAGTATGAATTGTATATATTACCTTGGCCGTTATGGATACTTCGGTGTCTCTGTCCACTTCAAACAACCCCTTTTCTTTCAGAGTGATAGGAATGCAACACTTTTCCTCTGTCTTTTCAAACCCACGAACGATATAACCTGAAAATATATGTATTTAGTCAATCAACCTCCTTGTACTTTTTAAAATCTACAAGAATATTAAGAATATTGATCATGTCATGATTTGACTTTGAAAAGATCCATACACTCAAATTATACCACCACACCAAACTACACAAGATCGGATACTAAACTTTGAGTATCATATGATACATATTGAGTATTCACACGAACAATAATATAAGCAAACACAATTTTTATTTCAAAGAATTCCCCCATTTTTAGAAGTTTAAAATTAACAGAACTTTCTTACTTCTAACTGACTTATATATAATGTCACCAGAGGGATTGTATATAAACTTATTTCATTGGTTTCCTGTGTTCAGCCTTTGGGACATCGATGAACTACTTACCAGCTGTATCTGGTGATGCTCCCCTTATTTCATCCATTGAAAGGTCTCTGCATTTATAATGTGCTGAAGACTGTTTAATATACAAAAGCAATATAGTGTACATATAACAATGCATGTATATGTTGTATTGAATGTGGATAACCACTGAATGTATACATTGAATGGGCAAATCATTGAATGTGTACATACAATGGCTGACCTGTGGAATGTATAGATTCAATGGCCTAAATCATTGAATGTACACATTCAATGGCTCAAGCCATGGGATGTACAAATAATTAAGCATGAACTCCTGATTTAAAGGAAAAGGACTTATTTAATACATTTACAAATTTTATTTATAAACTATTGACATGGAATCTCCTTTGGGTTTCTAGACAATCACAAGGCTTTTGTAGCACTCCAATATAAATTTAAATGAGCACAACAATATACAAAAATAACAGTACATAAAACTAGTAAACATCAATAAAGAACATATATTAGTACATTTAATCACAATTGTTTTTACTGTCCTTACATCCAGAAAATCACTTATTACTACATGACAAGCTTTTGTGACATCTGCTGTTGCACAAAAGCTGTTGCTTTCTACACTTATACTGACCAGCATGACATCCAGTTTTGCAGTTACATTGTATGAAACCTTGCCCAGTTGCCACAGACTTCTCCACAACAGCTGACCATAAACTCAGAACATGGTCAGAGATATTTTCTTGTTTTAGCAGCTTCTGGGCACATTTTTCTACTTGACCCAGTGAAAAATGCTTGTCAATGCATCCAGCAGTGTGCCAATTCTGTACTTCCCATCATCAATGTTCAATACACCCAATAAGATTGGCTGGATTATTGCAGCCACAATCAACACGAGGAAATGGTATCCTCACATTATCCCCAATATCCAGTGGTTCAAGTGAAGTTTGACCGTCTTCTACCATCTTGTTTACCTGTTTCTCCCGGGCCTGATGAACAGCTTTTCTCTTCACATTCCTTCTTGTTGTAAGGGCACAGAGATGACATTCCCCAACTATACAGCATTTCCCACGTACTATTCTGGAGCATGTAAAACAGACAACAGCATCAAATACTGCAGAATCACAGATGCTGCATATGGCTGTGGCTGTCTCAGCTCAGCTACCTCAATGGATGAATTTCTCTCTAAGGAATAAAAATGGACAAACTTGGTGAAGTGATCTTGGTAATTTAGTATCCACTTGAAGTTGCCATCTGGCTGTCTCAGCTCAGCTACCTCAATGGATGAATTTCTCTCTAAGGAATAAAAATGGACAAACTTGGTGAAGTGATCTTGGTAATTTAGTATCCACTTGAAGTTGCCATCTGGTTGACTTTACATGTCTATGAGATCTACTTGACCTCTTGAATTCATGTCTGATGATCGAATGGGCTTTACAACAATGCCTCTGCTGTTGGCTTTGTTCCATCTTTTTTCACACTCTTCACAGAATAATATGAACAGTGTCAAAGCTTCTTGGGTGATGTTGGCATAGCGTTTCTTCAGGTGTGGCATTATCTTGTTGATACCCCCATGTCCTTGCTGTGTTTGGAACTCCTGTATTTTGTCATACAGTTCTTCTTTGGTGACAAAGTAGAGTATGGGCTCTTCTTCAGTCTTCCTCTTCTTAATTACTTTGTCAACATCACCAATAGTTAAAATGTCAAAACATTTCACAGCATTATACTCATCTTATGATTTCTGAACCTTCTTACTCCTGGCATTTTTCACTAAGTCCAAAAGTTGTCCATATCTTTCAGCAGTTAAAGAATTTGAATTTTTTTCTTTGTGTCAAAAGAAGCAAGCCAACTTTCTAAAAATGATTCTGATTTTGATACTGCCATGATGATGATTAATGAAGCTGCTCTCAAAAACATTATTTCATCAATGTGTGAAACTGGTGGATCCAATTGTAATTAGCCCCATAGCATTACCCCATAATGCCAGTTAAGGCCACTTTGATAATGTAATTAGAAAAAAAAAGATTAAGATAGTTATTTTTATAGAAGCTTTTGTTATAATATGGAAGGACCTGACTACAGATGATTAACTATCATCCATCATACCAATAAAAAATAACAACTTCCTCACTAAAATTATGTCCATCTATTAAGTTCCTATACACATTCAATAACTCTGCTTATTGAATCTACACATTCCACAGTTAAACCATTGAATGTGTACATTCAATAGCTGTTTGTCATTGAATCTATACATGCAATGACACAGCCACTGAATCTATACATTCAATAGTTTAGTCATTGAATGTACACATTCCATGGTTATCCACATTCAATACAACATGTATAGTGGTTTGCTGAGATTTGAACCCAAATATTGAAGGCCAAAGTCTGAGGTTCAACTCCTCACACTCTCAAAAACTAACTTCATATCTGTGAGTTTACTGGTACTTTCAAATTTACAGATGGAGAAAAATCATGGGCTTCATATGAAGTTAGTTCTGAGATAGCTATATTGTAGGGATCAGTCGCGTTTGTGACTTAACATCGATGAGATACCAAACATGTCTCGCAATTTAAAAGATTAAAGAAGATCAATCAATAATTAGTCTTAACACCTAATTGTATGCATAATTTGGAATTAGAGACAGTTAATGTTTTTACAATATGCCACCTCTTTACAAAATTGTAAGACATAATACTCCACAAACAGCTTCTAAAATATATATATCTAATGTCTAATAGTATAATCAAATGTTCTGCCACTGAGGTCAACAAAGATTACATGCAACAATGTCATAATTTGTTTAGACAGCAACAGATAAATATAGATTAATGGAAATTATTTCTTCTAGCTAAAATCTCTACTTAAATGGCACATTATATTTTCTTAAAATATGCAAACATACTCACAACATGAGTGACATTTTGCTGTTCAGCTGTAAAGATATAAACACAAAAATGCCAAGAAAAGATAACTGGTGCAAATCAACAGAAGATTGACATGGCCAAAATTTCAAAGGTTATATAATTTTATTTTTGTTATCATTTAGACTGGATATATTTCATTCAAGGAGTTTATTACACCCGTCAAGGAGGTCATGTTTTTGGCTCTGTGCATTTGTCTATTTGCAAAATAACTCGAAAAGTTATAGATATATATATGTTTTTATTAAACTTTTAGGGAATCTTGACAATGTCACAAATAACAGATGATTTAATTTTAGTGGTGGTCCAGAGATCATCGTCTGGATCAATGAATTTTTAAACGATTTTTTATTATTGCACTCATAAGCAATATATGAGGTGTTGGGCCTTGATAGAGGTATGGGCTCTCTGAGAGCTCTTATCTGTTACCGAGTCTTTAGTGTATTGTAATTCATAGGATATTGTGGAAACAGATTATTATAGTTTTGATGTGTTTGAATGTATCAGTAATATATACTATTCTATGATTCTATTTTAGACTATTAAAGCACCTTATCTCTATACACTTGAAGATTTTAGAGTAGCAATTCCCAAAACTATGAACAATTCTTTGTTTCTAGAGAACATAGCTAGGGTCATTACCACAGAGAAATCTGCTAGATACGAAACATGTGGTGGATATGTTTGAAGCCTCTTTTGTGGTTAAATGACAGACATAAAATAGTTATCACCATCTCTCAGAAACATCATGCAGATTCTATAAATATTTTCATACTTGTTTCATGACTTATAAAATTGGTCATCTGTACTTGGGGATAGAGATGTGGACTCTCAGAGGCCTTTCAACATATTTAATATTGTCAATGGGTGGCCACAATCATTGCGAATAAATCTCCTGACTTTCACAAGTGGAAGGATAATTTGTACAACCAAACAGTAGAGCAATGGTATAAAGGAGGACTTATGAAACAAAATTCAAAGGAGGTTCTCACAAAGATAAGGACTAAAGTGGACTGGGAGCCAGCCTACTTTCTGGAAAAGGATATGGGTAACAGCAATTCAGTAGACTGGGAACAAGCCTGATTTCTGGAGAAAGTTTCGGGTAAGATCCATTCAGTAGGCTTAAAACTAATCTGCTTTCTGAAGACAGGAATAGATAACAGCTCTGATAACCTTAACATATCACAGCTTGTTGTTTTTTTTAAGGTGAGAACAGATGCAACCAAATGAGACTTTCTAATATGTATATATAAATGTAATAAAAATATAATCCCATTGCTGGTTTTTATGGGGGTAGGAAATGATAACCACAAAGAAATCTGTTAAAAACCAATTTATAACAATCGACTGTTGTGATGATTGTAAAAATACAATTTTGCTATCAAACAGCTACTGAGGGTTAAACAAATAATACTCACAGAACTTGTAATCCAACCACTGCACTGCTTCTTCAATTTTGTCGAGTTTTGTTTCATGACTGTACAAGAAAATTATCAAAAGAAATTGAGCAACCAAGACTGCTATTAGCGAAATAACTAGAATAAGAATAGTTATTCTATAATATAGAATAGATCTATGGATTTGTTGGTGCTCCATATTTTCATTACCACGTTCTATGCTTTGGCGCCCCATTGGTATGCTAAAAGAGGAAAAATCTCATAACCACAAAAAATCCAAGAAAGTTTTCCTCTTCTGTGTGAATTTCTCAATCTAAAAATTTTTTTTATTAAAACTGATAACAGCACTGATTTTTTTTTATTTCTATTCAAGTCACTGCTACCAAATTGGGGAAGAATATCTTTTGGTGTATCAGTATTGCCGAAGATCACAGTCACTGGACAAGATAGCTGGTTGCACTTGTGGTTATTTGTAAAAATTAAGACACTCCATTTTCTGTTCAACTCTCAACGTCGCCTGACCACTGTATTTACCCATCAAGAAATATTACTTTTAGGAGTTAAATTTGTCATTCGTGTTGATATCCTAATTATTTGAGTCACTGTTACCAAATAGACGAAAAATATCCCTTTTTTGTGGATCAGTATTATCAAATATCATACAGGGTCATGTGACAAGATGGCTGGTTGCACTTGTGGTTATTTTGATACTTTGAAAAAGACACTCTATTATCTGTTCCAATCTTGACGTCGTCTGATCACTGTATTTAACCATCACGAAATATTCCTTTTAATAGTATATTTTGTTATTCTTGTTGATAACATAATTATTTATTGTCCGAATATAGTGTCCTTTAAGCCTTGTCTTACTTATTAATTTCCAGTAAAACAGGCCATACTTAAACACAAAAACCTTCGTATTTGAGCCGATTTGATGTGCCATGAATCTATTTTTTCCATAATAGCTCAGCACTCTACTTGTGTACTTGTGTGCTTTGTCAAAACATTTTATTTTCAGAACTACTCAACTTTTACATTTGAAACTGAAGTATTACTAGCTTGACTGCTTCAAGCCTGTACCTAAACCTTTTCGTCAGGTGCACTTGTTATATCTTTGACAACATTTACATGTAATTATTAATATATGTTTTGTTGATTTTCCTTGTCATATATTTATGTCCATTAACCATGAACTACCAAATATATACGCAAACTGTTGATTATTATTGATGCCAATCGAGTCAAATGCTTTTTCACTGTCAATACATTTTAATCCCATCTGTTATCCATTGTCTATTAGCTTTCCTGCACATATGATATAGAACATTGGAGTAATATTTTCTACGAAATATGTCCTTTGTTTATAACCCTCTTTGCTTATACCATTCAGTTTGCAAGTTTTAGATATCTTGATAAATGTTATTTTAGGTAGTTTAATCAAATCACATGAGAATAATGGACTCAAGAATGATAGAAATGAAGTCAGAGGTTTAAATACTTTATTGTCATCCACATACATTGTTTTGTTTTTCTTGATGTAGTTATACGGATAGATCAATGATAACTTTTATTTCTTTTTTCTTTTGCATTGGTTCTTTAAAAATCAACCTTATTGGGAGCAATCTATGTTGCACACATCTAAAGTATGTGTATCCAAATTATATACATACACAATCCTATTAATTTAAGTGGTAGTTACCCAACTAAAAAATCGACAGCACACATATGGCTTATCAAGTTGCATTTATGAAATAGTCTCAATGGCACTTGATCGATAATCAATCACTGACAAATAACACTGTAAACAGATCTCAGTATCAACAAAAATCAAATAAAGTTGATCTTATACCGCCCCTGTTGATTTGGATCAATATTTAAGACCATATTACAAATTTCAGTTTTGTCAACCATGACAGGAGAAGCCTTGGTTGGTGGGGTAGCAAGTTTGTATTTAATTCCTCGGTTCTCGTCTCTGTGTTCGTTGGTTTAAGTCCACCCCATAACAAGACATTGGATTCACTCTGGGGCCGATTTCACTAAAGGACTTAAACTAAGTCCCTTTTTTTGGCAAAGTCTTGGACTTAAATCTGAGACTTTGGTCTTAGCTAAAAAATTGGATTTCACAAAGGTGACTTCGCTAAGTCCAAGCTTATCATATAACCACAGTGGTTTTCTGTGTCATGTGACCTTTTGTATCTATTCAAAATATAATATTGGTGCCACATATTCTTCATTTAATGTATTTTATCTAAGGATAAGTGCTGTTTTGAAATTGAAAACCTTGTTAGCACATATAAACTTCCAAAACACTACTTTAGTGAGGTGTTCTGCATAATTATAATTTATTTACAGCCATTTCAAATTTTGAAGTGGAGAAAAGTTTATGGCGGCCATATTTAAGTCCTCTTTACAAAGTTAAGCCCACTACCTCCCAGACTTAAAGTTAAGTCCACTGACTTAGCAATTTCATGGACTTAGCTGCTTTGTGAAATCCACTAAGTCTAAGACCACAGACTTAGCAGTTTTTTTAACAAAATTTAAGACCAAAGTCTTAGATTTAAGCCTAAATCTGGACTTAAGTCCCTTTGTGAAATCGGCCCCTGGACTTGTCCAGACATGACTTTGACTATTTGGGTGAAATCCCTACCTTTGGCTGTATAGATAAACTTTTCTTTATTTTAGCATTACAATGGTTTCTAACAACTTAAACGAAAAAAAAAGAAAGTGCATGAGTATAATACATTCAAGTGTTACTACATATATATATGACGCCATGGTGGCAGAGTGGTAACACTCTCGCCTCCCACCTCTGAGGGTGGGGTTCGATCCCCGTCATGGCCTCAAGTGGGAAAGCTGGTAGTTGCTTGCCGTTGGTCGGCAGTTTACAGTACAGAACCCCAGCGAACTCTATGTACTGGTTTCCTCTGCCCTTCCAACTACCCGTCATGATATTACCTGTACAGTGTTGAACGCGACGTAAAACCCCAAATAAATAAATAAATACTACATATATATGAAAGTTTTAATGCAGTAAAATAGAAATAGAGCTTCAAGTTACCAAGAAGACATAGTTCAAAGCACATCCAATATTTGCTTGCATTACTTTGCAACAAAGTAATGACCTAAATTTCATATTCATAGTTTGCATTCTGGAATTCATGAAAATAATGTTTTTTTCATTCTATCTTTCCGTTTGCTTATTCTGTAGAAGTAGAAATTACAACAGCTTTCAAATTAAAAAAGTATTCAAATTTATTTTCACCATCAGTTATTTCCTTTTGATTAACAGAGATTTAACTTATAACAAGGTAATTTTTACTGTAAATGCTCACTAGCTAAAATTGCTAAAATAACGCCTGTTGAAAACACATACACAGACCCCACACCAAAAATATCAGAAATGGGATTAAATATTAGATATACATTCTACTCTGTTATTTTTCCTAATTCTCATATTCTTTATCTACGTTTTGTTATACAAGAATACCAGATTCTATGCATGCTATTCCTCAATCACACGACAGCCAGCATTGCGTACATTTGTAGTAGTTTTTTATGTCGTTTCATTCCGCCATGTACTGCCAAATGTCTCTTGGTAAACTTTGAAAATTGTTTCATTGCATGTTTTCTGTGGCCACCCTCATAGGAGGTTTGAACTGTTCCAAATTTTTGTGTGTGTTTGGGGCTTTAGTTTGGGCTTTGGGTGTCACATTACCGCATTGTCCCTCTGTAGTTTTATAATTGATTTTACTTAATTCACCAATAATAGAATTAAATCTAGGGTATTACCACTGACATCAACCTTAATTTGCTCAAGTAAGCTTGAACTCTACCCTTTATGGGTGTAAATCATCAACACTTGGGGATTTAACTAGTCCCCATTTTGAATTGGGCATCTTGACGTTTACCTTTACAAGGTCATTCAAAATAGTAACCTTATTCCAGCCACATTTGACATTTCCTTTGTGTATTTATTCTTTCAACTCACTCATTGCAATTCTAATTGGACTTTTATGGCACTTAATCTCCCCTATTCTAAGGGGACTCAATGGCGCAATAAAACCAAAACAGGTAACCAATTTCAGTATCCAGGGACAGAAAAAAGGCCAAGCATCACAGGGGAATGCCAGGGAGTCAGTAAGACTAACTTGGGTATGCCTTGGTGTACAGGTAGGTTTTGAGCTGCTTTCTGAAAGAGGCCAAGGAAGGGAACACATGAATCTCATCAGGAAGAACATTCCAAAGAGTGTGGCATCAATAGCAAAACTATAACCAAACTGCTTGACAGATTTATAGGTAGAAGGTTAGAACTTTAGAATCACAAGGAAATTACCACCACTCTGACTGGGCCTTGTACTGTAAGAACTGGTGTAGGAGAGATTTATCGCTAATAATATTAAAATGGTCATATATCTCTTATATATTGGTCCTTGGGCTTGAAACTTGTTGTTGGTCATTTAGTTGTACCTGTAGACTGGGATTCTTGTCTGCAGAGCTTCCCTATATAAGGACTGTGGGATCGTTTGCATAAATTATATTTGCTTAGTTTCTTGTGTCCTTATTTTTGTTGCTTTTGTAGATTTAGGTCACAAACTAAGCATTAATATATATTATGTATTAAAAATCATTTGGATAAATATGATCTTTGGTCAACTATGCAATCTGCATATCGCTCTTTTCACTCTACTGAGACTGCATTACTCAGAGTGCAAAATGATCTTGTCAACTCTATTAGTAACAAGAATCTTGCGGCACTGGTATTGTTGGATTTAAGTGCCGCATTTGACACCATTGATCATGATATATTACTTCGCAGAATGTCAGCTAGATTTGGTATCACAGGCACTTCCCTCAAATGGTTTAAATCATATCTATCAAACTTCATTTTGGAGTTCCCCAAGGGTCAGCGCTAGGACCCCTGTTGTTCACATTGTATGTGTCACCAATTATAGATATAACACAAAAACATAATGTGGGGAACATGTTCTATTCAGATGATACACAACTGTATGTCTCAATATCACCCAGAGATATTAACAATAGTCCTTCTTTGGCAACTCTGAATAGTTGTTTATCTGCAATTAAAACCTGGATGGAAAATAACATGCTAAAACTCAGTGATGGTAAAACAGAACTGCTGCTTCTGGGTTCCCCTTACTTCATTAAGAAAAACCAAAAAATTACAATTGCAGTTGGGGATAGCTACATTGAAAGTGTGTCTGTGGTTCGCAACCTTGGTGCTTTCTTTGATGAGCATATGTCAGTGGATGTCTTTGTTCACAAAAATGTGCTGCTATTCAAGAGCAACTTAGAAAGCTGTACAGAAGCTGTCACGGCACATAAATCTTTGATACAGGCTCTAGTCATTTCATGCCTAGACTATTGTTGTAGCCTCCTTCTCGGAACAAAGAAAGCAAATATTGATCACCTACAGCGTCTCCAAAATTCTGCTGCCAGGTGTATTTTTGACATTCCTCAATATGTAAGTGCTAAACCATATTTACAACAGCTTCATTGGCTACCTGTGCAAGAAAGTATTCATTTAAGAATTCTAACTTATGTCTACATATGCCTGAACTCCCAGGCACCCAAATATCTTTCAGAATTGCTCCAAATTCATCAGTCATCTAGAGATACTAGATCCAGCAAAGAATATACACTTAATCAACTGGTCATCCCTAACAGATTCAGTGACAAAGCCTTCTCATACATGGGTCCAATGCTCTGGAACAATCTAACTCAGTTGACAAATTCAAAAAGCAATTGAAAACATTTCTTTTTAAAAAGTTTACAACTGTTGATTTTAATTACAAAATGATAATAGTTTTCTTTTATATTGTTAAAGCGCTTTGAGTAATTATAATAACGTGCTATAGAAATAATAATAATAATACATATTCTATAAGATTTCTACTTTTTTTTATTATTATAAGAAGTTTATATATGTGTACATTAAAACTGGCAAGCATTAGAGTCATATATATGAGGGTATTGTGGCCCCAAGAAAAATAGCAATAATGTCAGAATGCGTTGTTTTTCCAATTATATAATTTTGCAGTTATCATGTCAAGAACTAGAGGGTGTGTGATATGTATACATTTTGTTCATGCTATAAGCATATTGCATAGCTTCACTTGTGAGCTTCGTTTCCTCATTTCTGTCATCAGGGCCCATATTCAGCCTATTATTAAGCCTAAGAACTGGCTAAGTCTAAGACCTTTTGTGAATACGGGCTCAGAGGTATTGTAAAAATAATTTTGTAGTGATATATGTGTATATATACCATATTTATTGGTGGCATAGTTTTCCTTGCATAAATCAAAGAAGCCATTTGGTCAAAGTTTTGATTGTGTGTGTTGTGCCTAAGAGACATCTTAAATGTAGAGATTTAGCATTATAAAAATCCAGCATAGAATATAATATGTTTACTACTAATTATCACTTGTTTACACTAACTCAGCCACTGGTTACACAATAGCAAGTTTTGAAATGACCTCTTGCAGTAGAGTGATATCCATTTTATGTGTTGCAATCACAACAACATTGCATAAAAGTTATGTTGGAATATGCAGAAATATTGGGAACTTTTAATAACTTTTCATGAATTTTAGTGATCTTATTTTGGTGTATGTAAACGACAAAGCTCTTTAGTTACTTTATTTATTTATTTATTTGGGGTTTTAAGTCACTTTCAACACAGTACAGGTCATATCACGACAGGTATTTGGAAGGGCAGAGGAAACCAGTACAAACAGTTCGTCGGGTTCTGTACTATAAACTGCCGACCAATGGCAAGCAACTACCAGGTTTCCTACTTGAGGCCGTGCCAGGAACAGAACCCCAGCAGAGGTGGGAGGTGAGAGTGTTACCACTCTGCCGTGGGCCCCCGACATAACTCTTTAGTGTATTAGTTCTGAAATATTCTCTGAACAAAGACCAAATCAAAAGATGAAAATTAAAAAATGCTAAAAAATGTTAAATTACGAACTGTTCCATTGCTAATGCAATGTACTTTATTTAATCTCAACCCCCCGTGGGTACAGGCAAGGAAAATAGGTCCGAAGTGTCCTTCCGCATGCCATAAGAGATCTTTTTTGTTTTTATTTTACTCCTTTGAGAATTCTACTCTATTTATGGTTTGTACCTGTTTTATTGTTTCTTGTTTCGGTACAGTTTGTTGTTGTATATTCTAATCATTTTAGGATCTCATTTGGTCATTCTTTTATGCATAGATTCTATTTAAATAGTGCTTAATATATATGTTGTTTTTTTATTTTGATCTGTATATCTAGTCATGACTTTTTTGAACAGGTTGTAGATATTGTTTAGCTTAAGTATTGGTTTTATTTGTTCAGAATAACACTAAGGTGTTCTTTCACCTTAATTTCTAACTAACTTTATGTGATACAGTGCGTTATGTAATTATATAGATAATGACCAAGTGGAGCTCCATTCTGTAAACTTAATGGTCTCTGAGGCCCAACAGGCCAAAGAGCCATCAGGTTTACATAATGGAAGTGCCATTATCTATTATAAACACCCTGTGAAAGCAATTTATTAATTCAATAATTTAACACCTTTGACCAACTTATCAACCTAGAAAATCTTTGCAATGTTTCCTTTGGTGTGCATACCATATGTGGCTTTCACTAAATTAGTTCTGTGGGTTTTTATGTCAATACACAATTAACATTATTTCACTATGTGTATCACTGGTTTTTCTTTATGAGAAAATATAATTTTGGATAAAACTTGAAAAATTTGAATATAAAGTTTATAACCATGTTTAACCATGAATAATGATAATTGATAAGGTATGTCTGTGTGACTTACAGAAATCATTTTCTAAAATAAAATTAAGATTGGTCAAATAACAATGTTCATGCTGTGGATAATTTGTTATGGTGAGTGTTTTATGTTACTATATTGATGTGTGCTTATTTAAAACAGTAAGCTATTTTTTCATGCATTGAAGGTAGTAAAACTTGAGAATTAGTTGTTTTATTTTGTGTTGATGTTTTTGGGTTTCTTAAGATTTTTATTTTTTGTGCTTCTTTGTCCCTAAATTTTGAATCAAGGAAAAAGGTAAGGTAAATTAAAATATATGTTTTGTAAATTATAAACCACTAAAACACTCCTTTTAATGTAGTATATTGGTTTAGATTTTAACAGTGGGTTTGTTTGAAAGATAGCTGTTCCTTTGATTAAGTACACAAAACATTACTGTAAAGTCAGATTGTAAAGAAAATGCAAAGAATTTAAAAAATCTATCTTTATAAATTAAATTGCTTGTTTTGTATTTGCCAGGAGGTATTGTTTCAAAGTAGTAATTTTCCATGAGGTATTTTCTATGCACTCGGAATATCATGCAGAATTAAAGACTTTCTAAATGTACCCAATGAACAATTTATTTTCAATATATATTTCAATATTGCATGCATTGTGCTGAGGATGACTGGCAAATAACCTTTTGTTCTTGGGAGACTGCTCACTGAACTAAACCACATTCCGCCATTAGAAAATAATGTAGTGTTAACTCTCCATTATGCAAAAAATAATGGAGAGTTCACATAATGGAAGGGTCACCCATCTGGGTTTTATAGGAAAATGACGTCTTTTATGAGAAAAATTATCACAATTGTAGTGAAATATGGAAGAAAATCATGGTAAATAAAGGGATTTCGTGCCCATAAATTTGCCTATTATTTTGTACAAGTTCATGAGATGACACTTTATTATGACAATACAGTGTGTGTCACAATATCGTGTGTTTCTGTTTAGAAACCTATCCAGTACCAAATTAAACATCATAATGTAATATTTTAGTTAATGTGGACGTAATTAATCATAATTTTTACTTTAGTTGAATAATTTTTGAAACTTACAATATTTTTTTTCATAATTAGTTTGCTCAATATTGATGAACGGTTTTATGACACATAGAGTATTGTGACAACCTTTAACATTTACATCTCATTTAGCTGAACACAGTGGTAAAAGTGATCAAAATGTGATGGCAAACAGGTAGGTTATCAGTAATGTAAGTAATCAGTATAAGTTATGATCATTTAAAGAAATCATATTATCTATGTTCATTTATATGGTACCAACATAAAGCAAACATACATGCAAGCCACAAGCCACATCCACAAAAACGTGCACTTAGATATATACACTTACACCCCATTCACACTACAGGTAGTATCACCCGTGGTAACCTGCATTTGGTGAAACGTCCCTGTCCTTGGATCACCGTCTGGCATCCGTATGTGACTCTGTGAGTCAGTGGCGAACCATCCATTACCTTGTGAATCCCATGGTTGTTTCCAAAAGTTTGATTTCAATACCATGTGATGGATGAGGCGAATGATAGTTTGCACATCGGTTCAGTAGCTAGTGAGTTCTAAATTTTAATGGAATATGGTAGTACACTGCCTTGGTTTTAGGACAAGGAATTTATATTTAGAATTGAACTAATATTCCCTCATGAATATTCATGAGAACTCGTCTGGAGGTCAATGGCTGAGTTTGTCGACCACATGTATAGAACTCCCGCCAAATTCCATTATATAAGGCTATGTAGCGGCCAGTACACATTGCTGTGAGGTTCATGTTGCTTGTGCACGTGAAAGCTCTGAAATTGGAATACAGACCGGGATTGAGAGAAACTTTTATTTTTATTAATTTATTGATTTTATTTCTAATATTTTTTAGCTTACTTCGAATTTTAATTTTGTTACTTGTTTCTCTCGACTCGGAACTGTATTCGTGGATATTAATTTTATTCTATTTTCAGAATGGGGAAAAATGGGAAAAAGGCTGGAAATGGTACCCAAACTTCAGCTGCTGAAAAAATCCCTGATGTGTCGGCTGCTAGTGAGGCGAATGATACTGGCGTCTCACAAAAGCTGGACACGTTACTGGAAGCAGTGAAGAATATGGGTGACCAGTTAAAACAGCAGGATGAGAGGTTGCGTAGGCAAGAAGAAAAAACTAGCATACACGACCTATCAGCTGTCCCCTCAGCCCAGAGCTCCCCAAAGCACTCGAAACAGGAACCGATGGTTGCCAAGCCTGACAAGCTGCCATCATTCGAAGTGTTGAGATCAGATTCTAAAATACAAGCTGAGGTAGCCAGGCGTTTGAATGACTACCAAAATGTATCAAGAGGCGAAATAGGTAAGCCAACTTCCTCTCTTAAATCTGGCAGATTCAGGGCAGGTGTAGCAAAAGTAAAAAGTCATGTAAATTGGCCTCAGGATTTTTGTGTAATACAAATAGGTAGCAAACAGCCAACTTATGATGAACTAACCAATGAGCAATGGGTTCAGGGTTTTCTGTATTGTGTGTTAGAAGAGAAAGACATTGGTATAAGGGATAATATGTTACAGTATTATGCCTTATTAATGCAAGATACAATAGAACTCAACATTCAAACAGCAAAACGTGCACATGCAGCAGTATTGCAGGAAATCGAGAGAGGGAGGGCCGATTGGCAACAATTAGAGGTGTTAGAAAAAATAAAGAATAGGTACACTCAAAGATTGGTACAGAATCAAAAAGTTAGTGGTACTACAGGAAATACTCAAGCTTGTGTACATTTTAACAAAGGTTTCTGTAGATTAGATAACAACCATGTATCAGGAGGTGTCTTGTATCAACACTGTTGTAGTTACTGCCTAAAGGAAACGGGAAAGAAATTTGACCACCCACTTACAAAGTGTTTGAGAAATAAAAACAATCAAGGGGTGAATAAAACTGATAATGCCTCCAGTAACAAAAAAGAGCAGAAGGTTTAGCCAGATTTCTTATAAACAACCTAAAATTTTGTGTAATAAACAAAATTACGGTTTACATTGGTCAAGAGGTCAAGGTTGGTCGCAATGTTATATAGATCAGGTACCATATAGTACGTATAGTATAAATTATCAATGGAATGACAAGGTGTATGTATATTTATTTGGTCATTCTCGTCCTATGAGAATTGCTGAAAGCAGTTTTTCCCATAGTAAATTTAGTGTCAATACATTGGTGGAGAAAACACCCACAGTTCAACGGTATACAGATACAAGTTGTACAGATTTAAGTAACAGCTTTGTTTCAAATCAAGAATGTAATTTTACTCACAGTAATAACAGTATCATGGATATGGGTGACTGTGAGCCCGGGGGTGGGGCACATGGTTGTAATATTAACAGTCCATGTACTAGAGTGCATGTTGCATTAAGTGGCCAGGTGAGTTGTCTGTCGTGCATCTTTACAACGGGTCAGTATTCTTCACTTGATTATGATGACCTCTCTGTTTATTATACTAACATTGCCATGTGTTCCCCTTCTGGCTGCAGTCACAGTTCATATGATAGTCAATTAACACAGCAACATGGACCTCACGGTCAAAAAATGAATAGTATAAGCAATCTTAGTCTAAGTTTTAGTGATAATGTGTTACAAATAGAAGGGGGGAGGGATCAAATCCTCCATACAAATGATTGTATTGACCAGATGGTTATGTATGATGCTGGCAAAAAGGGAAACTTTGTAGGTCAGAATATAAAGGTTTCAAGTATAATGCAATTAAATACAGAAATAGTAGAAAGGCGAGAGTTTGGCTTTATGCCCGTGACCATGACAAAACACGTCTACCCCCCTAGTAAAAATTCTCATATAGATTGCCAAGATAAAGCGATATATTTGAATAAAATTCATACAATAGTTAGAAATTATGGCTGTCCAAACTACAAAGGGGCCCGTATACCTGTCTTTTCAGGTTTGAATATCAAAGCATGGCGACAAGTGTTATGTAATTATGATATACCAAATCTAGTGGAATACCTGGAGTTTGGTTTTCCTTTGGGTGTTGATTATTCAATATTTAATTTTAAAAACTTTGATAAAAATCATTTGTCTGCCATACAAAGGCCTGAAGGAGTTGCAAAGTATTTTAAAATTGAAGTCGAAAAGCAAGCCATGTTTGGACCATTCGATAAACCACCTTTTAAAAATATACATTATTCTCCATTGATGGCTAGAGATAAACCGGATGGAGGTGTTAGAATTATTGTAGATTTGTCATGGCCTCAGGGCAATAGTGTGAACAGTTGCGTTCCCTCAGATATCTATGATGACATACCATTTCTTTTAAAATACCCAACCATAGATCAGGTTGTAGAACGTATTCAGTGTTTAGG
Organism: Sabellastarte sp. h YS-2021; assembly: GCA_964017235.1. Taxonomy (NCBI): domain Eukaryota; kingdom Metazoa; phylum Annelida; class Polychaeta; order Sabellida; family Sabellidae; genus Sabellastarte; species Sabellastarte sp. h YS-2021. The sequence goes on along the minus strand of OZ024929.1, from coordinate 74,458,867 downwards.
CCCTTCAGCCATGTTATTTAAAGTAGATTTGGAGCGAGCATTTCGAAATCTTAGGGTTGACCCTTATGCTTACCCCTTATTGGGTTTAAAGTGGGATGACGTCACGTACGTTGACGTAGGGGTTCCCTTTGGCCTAAAGACGGGAGCGGCCATGTGCCAGATGTGTACAGACGCAATTACGCTAACGTTACGTAAACGTAATGTTTGGTTAATAAACTATTTGGATGATTATATTGGGGTAGCCCCCCCCTCAAGTAGCAAACAATCATTTTTTGGCTTTAAAACATTTATTGCAGTATGTAGGTTTGCCCTTAAATAGTAAGAAAGTTGAGGAACCAAGCCATATAGTTACGTGTCTTGGCATAGAAATCAATGCAAGTGCAGGAACTTTAAAGATTCCATGTGAAAAATTAGATGAAATAAAGCGATTATGTAATTTTTGGCTTACCAAAAAACATGCTAGCAAAAATGATCTACAAAAGTTAGTTGGCAAGCTTATATATATACATCGTTGTGTGAAGCCAGCCAGATTGTTCATTAATAGAATCTTAAAAGTATTACGTAGTTGTCCAGCAAAAGGCAAATATTCTATTCCAATTGACATGTTCAAAGATATACGCTGGTTTACAGTATTTTTGCAAGATTTCAATGGTACCATTAATATTCATCGACAGCCAAACTTTACTGAAAATATATATGTGGACGCCTGTTTAACTGGAGTAGGGGCAAAGTACAAAGATATAGTCTATTCTTGTGAAATCCCTGAATTCTTAAGGATAGCAGGATCAATAGTCCATTTTGAAGCAATAAATATATTGGTTACTATACGTATGTGGTCCCAGTTGTTCCAAGATAAAAGTATTATTATTTGGTGCGACAACTGGGCTGTGGTCAATGCATTTAATAATACTAAGATAAGAGATTCTTTACTCATGGCCACAGTTAGATCAGTTTGGCTATACACAGCAATGTTTAATATTAATCTAAAAGTTCAACACATTAGGGGCAAGGACAACTATTATGCAGATATTCTGTCACGTTGGCCAGTATATGAACACAATAATAATGATAGTATTGTGGCAATATTAAAGAGTTGTCAGTGGCATACAGTTCAAAATAGTATGTTTATTCCAAATTTTGACATTTGAGAGGAAGTTGGCCAAGTTCTTTTACATAATTGTTAAGTCGTATACTCTTGGTACTGCCTTGTCGTTATTTCTGTTTTCATAGCATCTCCTGTGGTGAGAATACTGGCTGGTCAAGCACACAAAAGAATAGAAGCAGGTCTACGACCCAGGACTTCTGCTGCCTACACTGCTACGTTCAAGCTGTTCCTGGCGTTTGTGATATATATGGGGTTAACACCCCCATACAGTATGAACACAATAGTATTGTATCTTGAATTTCTTGTTCAAAAGAACTTTAAAGCCTGCTCTCTGCGAAATAATGTTTCTGTATTAAAGCATTTCTTTGCCTTGTTTAACTGGCCATTAGCGGCCTTGAGTTGCAGAAAAGTTCAGTTGCTGTTGAAATCAGTGCAGATGAATGCGAGAATGAATATCAAAGTGAAAGGTGTTATTTCCATAAGTATGTTGCAAAAATTGATAAAGATAGTGCAAAAATGCTATAATGGGGTCACCTACAAAGCGCTTTTCTTAATGGCGTACTTTGGTTTCTTTCGGTTGGCTTCCCTGGTACCACCCACTACAGGGTCATTTGATAAAACAAGATATTTCACAGTAAATGATGTTGTTTGGGGTCAACCGGGGGCCCATATTATTGTAACATGTGCCAAAAATATGCAAAATTCAGGTCAGTACCACGTAGTACAATTGCCACAATTAAAAAATGTTCTGATTTGCCCTGTACTGGCTTTAAAAAACATGTTGAAAGAGAAAGATATTACTCCTGATCAACCTTTATTTCAAATTCATACAAAGAAAGGAATAGTGCCACTGATTGCATCTAATGCTCGTTCCTTTTTGAAAACATGTATTGCAACTATGGGTTTGAACCCTAGTCACTTCACTTTTCATTCCTTTCGTAGAAGTGGCGCTTCTTTGGCTTTTGATAGTAATGTGGCCCTGGAAAACATAAAACAACATGGAAATTGGAAAAGTGAAGCAGTATGGACATATCTAAACTCAACACCTACTGCTGCTAGCATAATACCTCATACATTCCAAAACTTGATAAACTAATGCTTGGGGTTTGGGGTCTTTTTTGTTACAAAGATATACATACATTCTGACCTTTACAAGGTCACACAGCCTGACCTTTAACTCTTGACTCTCAAAGTACATATTCATTGCATGCTAAAAGCCACTGGCCAACGCATTACATAGTTGGGTGTTACATTTAAACCAGCCTGATGTAACATGTTTCCACATATATTATGGAGGAAATTAAATATGGGGCTATACTGGGCCCTTTTAAACAGCTTCCCTTTCATTGTCATATATCCCCATTTCTTACTAGGGATAAGCCTAATTCCAATAATAGAAGAGTGATCTTGGATCTCAGCTTTCCCCCAGGCAATTCTGTAAATGCAGGGGTCCCTAAAGATAGGTACTTGGGTTCTTACTTTGAACTTAAATATCCCTCAGTAGATGATATAGTGCATAGCTTAAAACAACTAGGTCCCACTGCTTTACTTTATAAAATAGATATAAGCCGTGCATTTAGACATATCAGGATTGATCCTGGGGACTTAGACTTGCTAGGGATTAAGCATGGCGACTATTTCATTGACGGAACTTTGCCGTTCGGATTTCGGCACGGCTCGGTTTTCTTTCAGCGCTGTACGGATGCAATACGGTATATTATGAAAGATACTTTCCAATTTTATAATTTGTACAACTATATAGACGATCTGATCTATATCGGCCTCCCTGATGATATATATCACTCTTTCCATACTCTTATGGATTTACTTCAGGATTTGGGCCTAGAAATCAGTACCTCCAAGCTGGTCGAACCTACTACGGTGGCAGTTTGCTTAGGCATTGAAATCAATACCATAAACAGGACATTGAGGATTCCCCAACCAAAATTGCAAGAAATACAACACATTTGTCATTCTTATGTAACTAAAAATAAAGTTACTAAACCTCAGTTTCAGTCACTGCTCGGTTCCTTGCTTTATATAACTAAATGTGTGAAACCAGCTCGCTTTTTCTTGAACAGGATGTTATTCTTGTTAAGACAGCATACATCCAAAAATTATGTCATACTGAATGAAGATTTTAAAAAGGATCTCAACTGGTTCAACACATTTTTATTCCAATATAATGGAATTACCTTCTACGACAACCCTCCTATACAAGATAAAGTCTTTCTTGATGCTTCCCTTCAAGGCATGGGGGGGGGCCTTTCGTAATATGGTATATAGCTTGCCTTTTCCAAAAGGATTTAAAAATTATACTATAGTTCATCTAGAGATCCTTAATATTGTGGTGGCTTTGAAAGTATGGGGCTCTGTCTGGAAGGACCATATCATAGAGGTCAAATGTGACAATATGGCAGTGGTGGAAGTTTTAAACACTGGTCGGGCCAGAGATCTTATGTTAGCAACCAGTGCACGAAATATCTGGTTGTTGACCTCCATGTACAACATTGAACTGGTAGTCACTCATATTCCAGGGGTCACTAATCTTGTGGCTGACCTTTTATCCAGATGGCAAGGTAGCCATCATGATATCAACAAACTGAATGATCTGGTACCAGACCATCAGTGGCTTCCTGTACATATCGACCATACATTGTTAAATACAAGTATCTAACTTTTTTTTATGTTTTTGTAGAAACACATGGACTCTTAGATCCTCTGGTGTCATCTGCCTTGGAACGGTTGCATTCTGGATTCAGGCCTGCCACAGCCCTTCAGTACAACAGCATGTTTCGACATTTCTTGGAATTTCTAGAAATGGCGCAACTTCCTACACTTCAGGTGAATACAGTAACTCTGTTGTCTTACATGGAATATCTGCATCAAAAAGGCCTATCTCATCCAAATATTTCAAATCACCTTTCTGCCATCAGGGCCTCCTTCATCATGTATGGCCTTGACACTCAGGCCTTTAGAGATGAACGAATTCCATTGTTTGTCAAAGCTTTGCGCATCAACGCCCCCTTATCCCTCAAATCACAAAAAATTATTACCATCCAAATGTTACAACAGATCCTTTCCATTTGTGATTCTTTGAGCGAACCACTAATATTCAAAGCCTTGTATCTTTTCACATTTTTCTCCTTTTTGAGGATGTCAAATATACTTCCACACTCTGTGGCAAGATTCGATGCTACCAGACATCTTTTGAGGGGTGACCTCATTTTTGCACAAAACTACTGCACAATTATCATCAAGTGGACAAAAACCTTACAAGATAGACAGCAAAGTCGTACCATTTCTATCCCACATTTAGGAGATTCCTTGCTTTGCCCCATCAAGGCCTTGCAACTCATGTTTCAAAAATATCCGGCTGAAAAAAATTCACCTTTATTCCTGCAATGCAGGCAAGGCTCTCTCGTCCCTCTAACAGATTCAGTAGCCAGAAAACATTTAAAACGAGTCTCATTGCTGCTGCAAATACAACCTCCTTTGACTTTCCATTTATTTCGTAAATCTGCAACTACCTGGGCGTTTCACAATGGGGTACCAATGAACCAAATTATGCAACATGGTACCTGGACCAGTGATGCAGTATGGAGATATATACACTCCCTTCCCACACCTGACTCCCACGTTTCACGTACTTTCAGACACCTGCTTTACTTGTAGTTTGGTGTTTGGCAGATATTTTGTCAAATTTTCCTTCAACATTGACTGGTTATAGCAATAACTGGGTAATATACTTTTATATTAAGCCATCCATCTTCTCATTTACACTAAATTTGGTATGAGGTCATTATGAATTATAATCCAAACTTCTCTGGATGGCCTACCATGTCACCTTGTAATGTTTACTACATAATACTTTCATGACTTTTACATTTACAATTGCCTTCGGGGCATTAAACTTATATACTGCCCTGAACTTCATTTTACATTTATAAGTATTTCTTCAGGGCACTAAATTACTTACTGCCCTGAAGTGGGCGGTAGGGTTGCTAGAACTTTTGGAAATTAATAGTACTTTGTTGGTTCATGTGTCAAGGTGATATGGTGTTGCATTACCTTCATTTAAATTGTTACATGTTGCAAAAATGAATGTGTATTAATAAAAATAATTTTAACCCATATCATTCTTTATTGTCTTGGGGGGTCGTGGGAAATGTGCGGGATGGCATTTGGGTGCCATCTAGTTCATTTCTGGCGACCCTAAATTTTTGCAGCCAGTACTAGATATTTTTGCACACAACTTCATTGGTCAAGCGGTCAAGCATGGGACCTCTTTGTAATACAACTTGTAACCTTCCATTTATGTATTGAACACACGAGGGAAAACAGCTGAACTTTTACCCACCCTTTGTCTCATGGGATCCCTACCCTTACATTTTGTGTACAGATTACTGCTCTTAGTTTATATTTTTAGATGTTGTGATGACAATGCTCAATGGTTGGAGGCATCCACTTGACATTGCGTCTTATTATATGCCACATGGTTGGCCACCTATGTAAATGGCTTCCTGCATGGTTGAAACAGGCTTGAGGATTTAACGAGTGGGGAAGCCTGGCTTCTGTGTGTGGCTTACATCATTTGGAAGTGCTGCCTTTGGGTTCAGCGACATGAACAGTTAAATTCCTCTCCAGCTGTGTTTGCCAACTGTGTGCTCACTGTATTCCTCAGTAATCATTACCATGTAATATTGACTTTAAACTGTTATAAAGCAGAGGCATTGCGTTCTTTTCTCACTGGCAGCTTATTATGACATTATGCAAATGATGTGTAAAGTTTATCTTATACTACAATTTCTTTTATATAGATTTTATAGCATTAATTTTCCTGTATGTTACTTGCAACATTCACTGACCATCTGCCTATTCATTTTATAAGATCAATCGGGGTTATGTCGGGCCCTTGCTTATAACAAGGTCCCGACAATTGCAATTTATAGAGGTCTCACATTTATGGCAGGTGGCAGATATTTTGTCAAATTTTCCTTCAACATTGACTGGTTATAGCAATAACTGGGTAATATACTTTTATATTAAGCCATCCATCTTCTCATTTACACTAAATTTGGTATGAGGTCATTATGAATTATAATCCAAACTTCTCTGGATGGCCTACCATGTCACCTTGTAATGTTTACTACATAATACTTTCATGACTTTTACATTTACAATTGCCTTCGGGGCATTAAACTTATATACTGCCCTGAACTTCATTTTACATTTATAAGTATTTCTTCAGGGCACTAAATTACTTACTGCCCTGAAGTGGGCGGTAGGGTTGCTAGAACTTTTGGAAATTAATAGTACTTTGTTGGTTCATGTGTCAAGGTGATATGGTGTTGCATTACCTTCATTTAAATTGTTACATGTTGCAAAAATGAATGTGTATTAATAAAAATAATTTTAACCCATATCATTCTTTGTTGTCTTGGGGGGTCGTGGGAAATGGGGTGTTACATTTAAACCAGCCTGATGTCTTAACACAAATATACAGACAACTGTAGTGGTTTATATAACCTGATATGCATAGTTGGTGTTGTACACAGTAACCTAGTAGTTATGAGGATTACTTAACTTTAACATACAAGCATATGCAGTTAGGTAGTAGCTCAACTAAGTTTGTTAATAGTAGTTGTACAGGTCTTGTTAATGAACATTTATACACTTGAATATTTGATAAGTCATTAGATTAGTAGTCAGCAAGTACTGTACTTTGGTGTGTAACTGATAGTGATACTAATACTGATCTAACTTAGTAGTAATGAGGATTACTTAGTAGCAGTCAGCTGTAACTGGGTAGTAGCTCTTCTAAATTTGTTGTTTAGTAGTGCAAAGCATTGATGTTGAAGATTTATACACTCATCATAGGGTTACTAGATTGGTAAATGTCAAGTATTTGCAACTGGTGTCTTTAACTTGATAGTGTTAACAATTGATGTGTGTACAGAATGTATGTAACATTATTTTAACTTTATTTTAATAAACTCCAAGCATTGTTATAAAAGCTTGAGTCTTATTGGCTTCCTCACTTGCTACTGTGATGGATGAGGCGAATGATAGTTTGCACATCGGTTCAGTAGCTAGTGAGTTCTAAATTTTAATGGAATATGGTAGTACACTGCCTTGGTTTTAGGACAAGGAATTTATATTTAGAATTGAACTAATATTCCCTCATGAATATTCATGAGAACTCGTCTGGAGGTCAATGGCTGAGTTTGTCGACCACATGTATAGAACTCCCGCCAAATTCCATTATATAAGGCTATGTAGCGGCCAGTACACATTGCTGTGAGGTTCATGTTGCTTGTGCACGTGAAAGCTCCCTCCCCCCCCCTCCCTGTTGATCATGCTAGAATAAGCTAGGTTTAGCTAAGGGTCTTTTTTGTTACAAAGATATACATACATTCTGACCTTTACAAGGTCACACAGCCTGACCTTTAACTCTTGACTCTCAAAGTACATATTCATTGCATGCTAAAAGCCACTGGCCAACGCATTACATAGTTGGGTGTTACATTTAAACCAGCCTGATGTCTTAACACAAATATACAGACAACTGTAGTGGTTTATATAACCTGATATGCATAGTTGGTGTTGTACACAGTAACCTAGTAGTTATGAGGATTACTTAACTTTAACATACAAGCATATGCAGTTAGGTAGTAGCTCAACTAAGTTTGTTAATAGTAGTTGTACAGGTCTTGTTAATGAACATTTATACACTTGAATATTTGATAAGTCATTAGATTAGTAGTCAGCAAGTACTGTACTTTGGTGTGTAACTGATAGTGATACTAATACTGATCTAACTTAGTAGTAATGAGGATTACTTAGTAGCAGTCAGCTGTAACTGGGTAGTAGCTCTTCTAAATTTGTTGTTTAGTAGTGCAAAGCATTGATGTTGAAGATTTATACACTCATCATAGGGTTACTAGATTGGTAAATGTCAAGTATTTGCAACTGGTGTCTTTAACTTGATAGTGTTAACAATTGATGTGTGTACAGAATGTATGTAACATTATTTTAACTTTATTTTAATAAACTCCAAGCATTGTTATAAAAGCTTGAGTCTTATTGGCTTCCTCACTTGCTACTGAACATGTGAATACGATTTCGCGCATGTGCACATGAATTTTTTAATACAGTAACCGAAATGTTTATTAAATAAAGACTGTGTTTGACTGGAAAAGTTTTGCTAGACATTTATAAATTAGCTGAAAAAATGAAGGTTTTGCTGGAAATGTTTTTCAAACATTCATCATGAAATGGTTGATAAACAGTACATATAAAATGTTTAAACAACATTGTTGATTGAATGTTTTTAAAAACATTCTATCAGAAACTTTTTAAAAACCCATATTTTCAGAATGCTTATTAAACCTTCACCTTCAAACATGTCCAAACAAAGATGGCCGTGAGCAATAATAGAGGATTTTAGGACTTTGTTTAAAATTGCCCCACATTCAATCCCTAGAAGTAAGAATTGAATGGGGGCACAATTTCTAAGCCACTATCTTACAATTTTAGACATAAAAATGAGATTTTCATTTGTGAGCAACCTTAAACAGATATTGAATTTGACCTCTGACCTCATTATTATTCACACGTTATTATGTTCATTTGTAACGTTTTTCCAACATTTATCATTAAATGTTTAATAAACAGTATACATAAAACATTTTTAAAAACATTCTATTATTATATGATTTTTGTGCCCATCATTTTTAAATCCTATCAAATGCTTGCAAAAAATGTTTACTGGGTCAGAAACAGCAGTAGTGAACTAGAACTTATTCGAGTCGAGCAACAAAATTAAATTCAAAGTCAAACACATCCCAAACCTAGCCTACAACTCAGACAGCCACCCATCCAAATACTAATGTATCTCATTGCTGTTTAACTTCAGGGAAGAGTCTAGAAGCATGAACAGTGCCAGAGCTAAAAAGCTGAAACATGGAGAATACTGGTACTTCCTATTGTGATTCACCTGGAAAAAACCTCTTTAAATTAGTGCCACTCCTATTACTGTATTAGTTTTTTCACCACAGTTGTAGAAGTTACCTTGAGATGACATCACAATTATATTTATTACAAATGCGTGGGAAAAGAAGAGATAACAACAGAAATAAAAAAATTTTAACATGTTGAAAGCATTATACTATTGTCTAAATCTTTTAACTCTCAACATACATAACAATAATAAACTGACAGAATAAATGTTAAGACACTATCACCTGTGTTTACCTCCAATTTCCAGACAGATTAATCACTCATTTTAATGACAGATGACCAAAATAGATTATTCACATTATTCTGCCACAGGAACTTAGAAAGGTGATACTGGGTCATTGCTGTCAAATTTTTGGAGGGTTAAACATTAGGATTCTTCTGTCTTTGTTTCTTTGAATGGTCAATGGCTGCAATTCTTAATGCTTTTCTATATGCACCCAGCTTGTTTGGTCAGACTGGTAGATTTCCCTATGATGAAATGATCTTAATGTAATTTTCTGTCCCTTTCTAATCTCTATATCTAGACACTTGGGCTCCACGACAAGTACATTCTTGTATTTGTATCCAGAACCTGGTGACAATGGAGCAGATGTCAATCCTTTATCACAAAGCAAATCATCGATGTAAATCCCCACAGCTGCATTGCGGTAGTATCCAACAAAGGCCATCTGTATAACATGCAATAACATTACAAGGTATATTCACATAAAAATCACAACAGAAGGTACGTAATACTATGCATAAAGTGTGTTATTTGTCATTATTATCCACTAAAATTTATAATTTCTCATTTTTATTGCAATTATTGCCAGTGGCCAGGTTTAATATATTTCAAATCTGTCTTGGAGTTGAACCTGTTTATTCAGTCAGCATTAATTAAAGACCCTAGAAACAGCTGAGAAAAAGACTCAGATGAACACTTTGATAAAGGTAACTCAAAAGCAGTTCGTAAAATTTATAAACAATAAAATAATACACAGAAAGTGTTGGTTATTTAAATGCTATGAAAAAGGTGACCAGCAAAGCATATTTAGTGATTATGATTTAACCTATAAAGTCAATTACTTTTTTTGAAACTTCACATGCCTGAGGTAGTAACTCAAACAAGAGCAGGTGTAACACAAGGCACAAACAACAATCTGTAGAATTCTTGTTTTAACACAAGCATAAAGTTTAAATGTATGAAATTAACTGTTGTATATGTAACACCTACCTTTGCCATGATTGTATATGTACCATTCTGCTGTACTATGAAGACCTTGTGATCCTTCAGGTGAATTGTTGAATTGCCTGAATGTCTAACTTCTCTGAATCCGCTCAATAGATATTCTAAGTAAGCAAAAACAGCACTATTAAGCTGCAGCAGTTACAATGTTTGAATGCGTAACAATAAGACTGTATATACCAGTGATGATTGAAGACACTACAATGCAATAACCTAATCAGAACCAATATCACCCACACCAAAAACAATAAGATTAGAATTAGAAAACTTCTACAATTTTTGATTCACATTTTTTACCATTTTTTTTTTCAGCTCTAACGAGGCTTGCGCTTCTAAGAATCACTCTTTTTTTATTTTTTGGGGGGGGTCTCCCGACTTTGTGCTGTAGTGTGATGAGTATCTGTCTCTTGACTGAAGTTAAGCAGCAATGGGCTACGTTGGTACTGGGTGACCACTTCGGTGCACTACTGCTGTCTCTGATGGCTTTGTGGCTCACACTGGTAGACCAAAATCCCTTTCAGCCTTATTTCTAAAGAAGAAGCTGTCTCACTATATCTTCCTACCACCATGGATTCATTGTGTTATGATATGACTACACTCCAATGCGTGAAGCATTAATAAAAATTGTTTAAGAGAAAACAAATTTTTGTTGAACTCACCTGCAATGTCCTCTTTCCCTGGATCACTTTCATGCATGTAAGGATGCTTGAGCTCATAGTGGACAGTCTGTCTATGTATTGAAACCTAAACATTAAAAGAATATTGTATTTCTTAAGGGTGAAGTTTTCATACTACTATTATGGTTTCAAAAAGAAGTGAATTCTGCACTATAAACAATTGTGTATTTCAAGGCAACTACTAGCTTTTTTCACTTTCAATCGAACCAGTATTTAACCCATGACTTCAGTGGTAAGAGGTTAGTCACTGGTCTTTTTAACAAGTCCCAACTCTTTCCACATGTGGCTTCAGTTAGATTAAAGACCACAGTGCGTGATTTTGATTTTTTGCATCCCTGTATAGAATATGTGTGTAACAACACACCTGCTAAGTCTCACCTTGGAACTCCCACTAGAAAGCACAGTAAAAGCTAGTTAAATCTGGCACTTGGAAAAACAAACAATTCCCTCTCTGAAACTATGCTATGCCACACAAAGTGATTGCCACTCTGATCTCAGTGTGTACAATACAAAATAGTTTAAAATGAAGTGAAATTACTGTTTCATAAACTGTCTTGGAAAGGGTCAACTTCAAAGAAAATTTTTTTCCTACACTTAGTGCAAAGATTCTTCTATCAAATGAACTTGAAATATGTTGTTTTTATATACAAATAATGGTCTTATAATTAATAATTAATAATACAATTGGACTGTAACTTGTGATCAAAATAGTGAATAAGTGTGTGGGTTTTTAGTGTAACAATGCAATTTCTGATAGTGTGTCCATTTCTAAATGTAGTGATAAGCAAGTTCTTCACCCATTTCTTGTCCACATTTTCTCAAAGTGTGATAAAATGTTATGGCACTCTTGATTATCCAAACTCCTTATTATCAGAATAGAAAAAGTCAGCCCAAGGTTCAACAGTTGATAGTACATTGTATTAGTTTTTGTTATGAACAGATCAATATTCATTACTAGATCTAGTTGACCATTAAGAACTGACAGTGACAATTTATAAAACCAGCTGGTCAAAACACACTCTAGAAGACTCAGTGTCTTAGCCTCTTTTATATTGGGCTACACTGCTGCTAATATTGAAAGTAAGCAGTCTGAAATGACAAAATGTTTGAGCAGACTGGTTCAGTACCAGGGTGTAGAGTTTAATAAACTGAAGACAACAGTGTGTCTTTCATGACATTTACTTTTAATAACTGTTGGCATCAGATTGCGATGTTAATGTAAATTTGCACCTGAAAGTTTGTATTTTTAAGTATGAATGATACACATTAATAAATGTATGGCTGTAACCCAACCAGCTCTTAGAATCACACTTATGTATGGTTAATATTTGAAATGTTATTTCTGCAGAATCCTCACTCTCACACTCTCTATCACAGACACTTTTAGATGGAGTCTGAGAATTTTCATATTAAAGAATAAATACGAATTATCATATTAAATTATAAAACATTTTCAAACAAAAGCATACTTATTCAGTTAAAGTTAAACTTAAAATACACTTCAAAATGCAATTCAATCAGCTACATATTCAGTTACATTTAATCCTTCCCAATACACTGAAAATAAAGGCCGTGGCAAATGTCTTAATCTCTGGTATATAAATATGAAGTTTTTAATTATATTTTTTCGTGCACTGTGGAATTTAAGGCTGAGTTATTCAACCTCTTCTCTACCCTCAATAATCACAACCCCAAATAAAGGGGTTTGTTCAGGGATGCACTAGGTATACACTTTTCATTCAATGCTGGTGTCTTTCGATATAAATTGTATGATGGTAAGATTGCCCTTATGGCCTGCTTCAAACTCGCATGACTATTGAAGATACATCTGGGCCTAGAAGGTTAGCAAGTGTGGATTCTTATCACCCTCTACATGGGTTCAACTCCTAAAAGTAACAAAGCTGGGACTTGTCCCAATATCACCCAAGCTGTTGAACGGTACATAATGCTCAAAATTTGACTTTGAAGAACTATTTTGCAGTAGTCAGGCGACTCTTTTCAATAATCCTTTGCTTGACAAACATCACTTGGCTTCAGTTTTGTAGAAGAGTGTGCATGATTCATATGCCATAGCACAATCAAAATAAATTGTAGCATCACTAGGATTAGTCGTAACTGCCTTAAAATCAAAACAAAATTCATCCCACGTTTAACAGATGGGATGAGTGTTTAAGATTGCCAAGATTAGTATCTCCACCAAGGAGGTATTATTTTTATAACTGTTCGTTCGTTTGTCTCTCTGTCCATTTGCCTGTTTAGTAGTAGGATAATGTAAACACTACTGGTTGGGATTTCATGAAAAAGTCAGAAGATGGGTCTTGGCCAACTTAGATTAAGATTAAATTTTGAGACTGATCTGGATCACTATCTTGATACTAAAGTATTCAAATTTTTCCATTAACTTGGCAAAGGTTTGAGCTCTCAGAGTGCTCTTGCATTGTTTACATTTATCACTGATAAGTTGTACTACCAATAAGATTATGCTTGGGATTACATTATCCGGCTGACTGGCTGATTGGCTCTTGGCAGTGAAACCAAGCTATATAAAACATATCTTTTTCGGTTGACCAGTAATTACACTTCAATCAATATATAATGGTAAAACAATAGATCCAACTTCTCCTACCTCCCACTTCAGTCACAAGTATTTAATGTGAGAGCAAATAATAAACCTGACAGTCTAATCATAAGTTTTAAATATTAAATTCAAGAAATTGGAAATATATCAGAATGGTCTTATCTGAAGACTATAGTTAAATGGCTATCTATTTCCTGTTTCTATCTCCCAAATAGCCTTCTTTATACTGCATCAGACAGACCAAAGACAATGCAGGAACAGTGAATTATCAGGATGCAGATTTAAACAATACAGAAACGCAGAAAATACAGTTTTCTTTACATTTTGGGTTTCAATATTGATAAAATTAAACAAAAGCAGTATGATTAATTAACATAATTAGAAATAAAGTGTATGGTCCATTTCTACTTACTATGCCTGGATCTCTCACATCATTTATGTCTGAAAAAAAACCACAAAAATATGTAAATGGCCATGCCATTCTTCAAAATTGTTACACAATCTATAGACACAGAAGCAGATGGGGCTATAGTGCATCAATCTGACGTTTTTCCAAGATATTGTATCCCTCAAAGTTTCTGAGGGATAAAACAATCTTACACCACACTTATCTGAACGTTCATCCTGGGATAATACTAAATTCCATTCGAACATCTACTGTATCTGCAGTCAAGTGTTCTGTTCAAGAAATTATACTGAAAACTTTGTAGATATGGTTCCTCACATACCTTGTAGACAAAACTAAATAAATTATCTAAATCAACTCTGTCGACAGAATACTGTTTACAATAAATTGTGTCTTCTGATACAAACATGTCAAAAACATATTCACGAGGAATTACCATTCTGGAATAAAGGCACAAGATAGCGAAAAGAAGTTTATGGTACAGAAAATAAAGATATCTGAATATAAAAACCCAACAATATATCTGTAAAGATAAAAGATGTATTTCTAGATTCAGATTGTCCGTTAAAATATTCATCTTGAGAGAAAGCAAACACCATCACCAAATGTTGTAGTGAGGTCGAAGACAGTCTAATAAGTCAAAGTCCAGTGAGCTAATCAAGCCTTCAACGTATTTTTAGGGGCTGGGCTAAATTTAATTAAGCACTTGAATAACCAGTTTTGGAATAACCAAATCAGGATTGTTGACTGCTAAAATGATAGACAAAACATTGAAGGTACTTTTTGTCAGATTCTAACAACCAGGCAAGGTTTTGTGTCAATATGATTATATGTCAATATGATTTTTCATCATGCTGATAATTCACCAATGGTTTCTCCTGGAAAGTAGCACTGGATAAGAAAAGGAATTTATGCAGAAGGAAATATTTGAAGAATTTTAAGGAAATGGATTCGCATTTAATTGACGAAACAGATTTTAATTACATCTATTTATTGACATAGAACACAAATAAAATAACCCCATCTAAAACATATTCTAAATTGGCCGAGAATGTAAACCTGACTCACGATGACATTGCATTTTTCTTTCATATTCAGGGCTAGCAAATTCGTACAAAAATGCAATAAGTTGTACAAATCATTAAATACTTACGTTTATCAAATAGTGCTTCTTGTGCTAGCTGTGACCTCTGTACTTGAACCAGTGTGTGTTCGTGAGATAATATCACTATTCCAATCCCAAATAGTACCAATACAACGCAAACAATGAGGACTCCAGCAAGTAGCAGCCACATCAACTTCATTGTAACTTTCTTTTGACATATATTTCCTGCTGGACCAGCCATCTGTATTGAACCGTTGTCGTTAAGGGCTTCCCTTTCTGCCTCATGGGGAATAATGTGATCCTCCTGGATTTTTATGCCGCCATTTTGGAGGAAGAGAAACGGAAATGCTCTTCTATTGGTCACTGCAATGACGCAATCTTTTTAACTTAGTCTTAATGTCAAAATAAGCTATTCACTCCTGCAATATATTGTTATCAAACGAATTTGACTTTATTTGTGTAAGAATTCTTCTTATATTATATTCTTGTTATATTCTGTAGGTTGAATTTTACTGTATTCAACCAGTTGTGTGACTTAACATAACTATAGAAACTACGTCATATTTGTCTCCGGAATGTTCTAAGTGGACCAGCCTGAGATCAATACATATAGTGAATCCACCATCAATCACTAATAAGAAATGATAACGCCCAAGATCTATATCTATACATATACCAGTAGATGGAGAGATCTAAAAGTTAAATCATTATTTCTCAACCTTTGTCGCTTATGGGTGAAGTTTAGCCATCCTGTAAAACACTGGCAGTTGTTTTTTCTAGTTCTCCCGCTGGCTTATAATCAGATCTGTATTTCTCTTGAATGTCAAATCTTAGATCTTCCCTTTCACTGGCCCCATTTCCGTTTGCTTCACTTGAGCCAACCGCCCCCTGTGTGTCACTGCTATGTCCAATAAGTCCACTAGAAATATCAGATTGGTTTGACTGACCATTTGTTTGTTTTGGTTCATCATCTCCAGAGTTAAAAGTAGGATTTTCAGATGATTGTGATCTGACATATTTTCCCTTTCCATTGGGTTTCTTATTTTTAGATTTATTTCTAAACTTTCTAAAACAACAGCATAGAGTCACTATTAATAAAATAATTACAACTGAAACAACACATAAGATGGTGATCAACACTGCCTTTCGCCAAGTCATGTTAGTTATTTAAAGTATTTGTCTCATACTGGTTAGATGCACTTCTCCATTTTGAAAACATTTTGTATTTAGTAATACATTGTTGCTCATGTGTGCATACCGTCCACAAATTCACAAATTGACTTTTTTATATCAATCTGAAATAGTAACAAACACATTTGTCTATTAGGTAAGATGTATTAACACAGTCAAATTGCAATTTAATAAGTAAATTAAATTTTTACAAGTCACTGATCAAGTTGTGTTGTATATCTGTATTTTAACCATGTCTACATGTCTAGAGTACTAAGAAACTTATGTCAGCTGCGCACAAAATATAAGACCTAAGCAAGGAAGCCTAAAACCAGATAATTTATACAACAATCTTTTTGTAAGTATATTAATGTACTTGACAAACACTTCGTTGACTAATTATGAATCTCGTGTTTTTGTAAAAGTCTGGAGATTTTCGAGGTTTGTCCATTTGTTGTTTTTCCCTTCCTTTTTTCCTTCTTATCAAAGACAAGTCCTGTGCGTATTTGACAAATTTAAATTTAAAATTGTATCTATTGAGGGTTTTTAGTTTAAGGCTACACCATTCAATATGAATGAGTCTCTTAATCAAATAAAAGTAAACTACTTATAATACTTATAACCAGGCTAACGTTGTTGATCATGCTTATATTTATTCTCCTCTATATGCAATCAATAGTTCAATAAGCCTTCCACTGAATCATCGCAAGATATATCTACGTTTTCTTCGGTATAGATATATAGCTTTCATAAAGAAAATAATATTTGGACATCTGACTCCATAGAAGCAATTCTAAAGAAGTTTGTTTTCTATGGACAAAAAAAAACCTAGTGAAATTTCATTACAGAAGAAAAAGGCTTGTAATTTTTACACGAAAATTTGTTTCTCTCATTCATAATGTTTGTACAATCCAATCACCACTGTTGTTTACTACCCAGTAAACATTAGAAACGTTTTTAAATGGTTTAAATGTTTACAAAACGTTTTTAAAACCTAAGTAAATTCTATCTTTGGTTTTCTAAACGTTTCTAAGTAAACATTTTTTCTGTAATGTTTCAAAAACGTTTTATAAACATTCTCTATAAAAATGTTTTTACTGAAAACATTTATTAAACAATTATAAAATAACTCAAGAAGCTAGGTTTGACTGTAAACGTTATTAAAACATTTATAAAATAGCTGAAGAAATTACGGTTTTGCTGGAAATGTTTTTCAAACATTTATCATGAAATGTTTGATAAACAGTACACATAAAATGTTTAAACAACATTGCTTGTCAAATGTTTTAAAAACATTCTGTCAAAAACGTTTTTCAAACCTATAATTTTAAACCTTCACCTTCAAACATGTCCAAACAAAGATGGTGGTGAGCGATAATAGGGGATTTTAGAGGACTTTGTCAAAAATTGCCCCGCATGCAATCCCTAAAAGTATGAATTCAATGGGGGCACAGTTTCTAAGCCACTATCTTACAATTTTAGACATGAAAATAATATTTTCAATAGTGAACAACCATAGAAAGATATTGAATTTGACCTCTGACCCCATTATTATTCAGACATTATTATGTTCATTTATAAATTTTTCTAACATTTATTGTTAAACGTTTAATAAATGGTTTTCATACCCATCATTTTTTAACCTTTGCCAAACGTTTCCTTTCAAACATTTGCAAAACCTAAAAATGTTTACTGGGTTCCAGTTAGTACTCCAATATAGTTCTGAATAATGTATAAATCTATATACCAAGACGTTCGCAGGTTGTAAGGATTAGTGTGTCATATATTTGGTATTTTTATTTTATTCCATTATAACTTTACCATTTTACTTAAACCGACCATCACCTATAATCAGACTTATTAAGACAACATGAACCCACCAATTTTATTTAGGTGTTTGGCTATTAAAACCATCTACGTTAGTGATGCTTGCAACCACATTCTGTGGATTTTCTCCATGAGCTACCTTTACTGCTGTACTAAATTGTTGTTCTTTACATCAAATGAGCTGCCGTCTTTTTCATCACATTCTTCTCTAGCTGTTCCCATTTGTCTTAACTTGCTATTACTTTCAGTATTTCTATTGTGTTGGCTTACTCTACCAAGATTTGTAGATTTACTGGTACTTTCCAGAGGCAAAGTTGGACCACTATCTGAATCCAGCCAAAGGCTTTATGCAAATGATTCTTCTTCCCCATCTGTGCTATTGGCATGTAGGTCATTTTGGCTTGAACATTTTCTCTTATCATCTGGATTTTTTTGTTACTTTGATCATCTGGTATCTCTCTTACAGTAACTGACCAGACTTGTAATCTATTACAACCAATCTATTACTATTACATTTGAAAATATTCAATCTATTACTATTACTATTACATTTTTAAATTTTAAATCTATTACTATTACTATTACTTTGGCATCTATTACTTCTATTACTTTCTATTACATTCTATTACAATTTCGCGCAAACTTGAGAGGTAATTTTACCACAGAAATAAAACTGACAGGATACTTTATACATCCAATTTTATTGAATATGCTTCAGATTATGCCATACAAGGATAAAATATCACTAATATATCACTTGGTATATTTACAATTAAATAAATAGATCCCGTATTTATTCTATTTAAGAATGACCTGACTACTTGGAGAATTTATGAGAATTCTATACAAAGCCACTTAAGTGCTCTAAATTTTGTAATGAGAGGTATATTTCTGTTAAATTCTGTAAAAAGCTTTTTAAATGCTGAAAAATATGTTATTATCAGTAAATATTATCTGGGGAAAATACACTGTTATCAAACAATTCTCATATTTATTCACTTTATGATGAGTTGCAAAAGAAAACACTGCATTCAAAGAACCCCTTTCTTTCAAATTCTTTGCTTGCAGAGCCCACCTCAAAATGATTTAAAAATGACATCTATGTTTGAAATAATAACTCCCTTAATTTAATGTCAGTCAGTGAAACAGCTAACACATGCCACACTGCTGCCCTTATTATACACAATAGTGTCATATGTGATTGCCTTTCATGTGTCACAGTGTCTCCTTACTCAGGAACATTTAGTTAATCCTACCAAAGGTTAAATTGGCCTCTTTAAGCCTTTAATAATACCACCTCAAAGACAGTTGTTTTAGAACAATCAATCAAAGAGGGACAATTAAAGGTCCCTTGATATTTCAAAGTTATTTATTTCAACATTTGTGTGTTATATTTAGTATTCTTTGACGAATATCAATACATTACATATTGATTATTTGAAAAGTTTATGTATGAAAGTTTAAAATGAATTTGACTTATGAGTGCTACAAAATTAATTCATTATTGTTTTGAAGTTTATTTAAAGTGATGATTTTATGACAATTAATTCATTATTGTATCAAAGTCCATTTAAAGTAGTCATTTATATGAAAACTAATTCATTACAGAATTAAAGTCCATGTTAAGTGATAATTTTTCTACAACCTCCTTCTGAAAAATAGCAAAGGGTAAATTGTAATAGAAAAATAATAGAAAGTAATAGATGTAATAGATAGAATTTCAATCTATTACTATTACTATTACATTTGAAAAATTTCAATCTATTACTATTACTATTACATCGAAGTTGACTCCAATCTATTACTTTTCTATTACTTCTATTACTTTGTTTACAAGTCTGTAACTGACAAGCAATTGGAGTTCTCTAAAGAATCTGAATCAGCTGTCCTTGTTGATTTTCTTTTGTTATTTGCACCATGATTTCTGAGACGTTTTGGTCGCCTCTTCTTGCAAATATAGTATACACATACACTTATAAGTGTGATAGTAAAAATCACTATAAATACTTATGAACTTATTAGTACTGTTTTTCACAATATTATAAAGCTTTAATTGACCAAATGACACAGTCTAACCAAATGATCAATATCAAGTAAGTCCTTCTCAAACTGGTGTCTTAATTGTGTACACTGATAGTATTTATAGTGTGTGACAGACAATGTATGTATCATTTGCCAGTAAGTCTTTTTAGGACTCAAGTATATATGTTATAATTTTATGGTGTCTCATAACAGACAAAATCAAAGTTAGGATTTTTCGTCCCTTTTAGAAACTTAGGTCACCGCAAAACATGTTTCAGTGTAGCCCTTATATTTTAAAGGAGGCTAATTCTCAACAACAGAGGTGAGTAATTAATGTTGTTATTTGATGTTAATTGTCACACCTAGTACCTTTGCATCAGTCATGTGACCGATAGTTAGAGGACAGGAGATAACAGTGTAAACAATTGGCCTAGCTAATGTGTTGTAAACTGCCAACCAACACAAACTAGCAGCTGTCCCATTTGAGGATTCAGAAGTGGAAGGCATTTAATGCTAAATATTCAACCACTTAGTCTAAAACTCTGTGTGATCTGCTTAAGTGGTGTAACTCGACCAGATCCAGTCTAATCACCTGTTAGGCAGTCCTGCACTTCGTGAGTAGTTGGATGGGCGACTGTCTGAGTTCTGGGCAAGGGATGGGTAAATACATAATAACTTGGATGATCACTTTAATGATAGCCCCATTTTAGTTTTTAGATTAAATGGACTCAAAACGTACAAATATCAATTTGGGACGGCATTAGGGTGCTGGGTAGGTGAGTATTTGGGGAACCTATTATCGATCAAGATTTAGTATGAATCAGCTGGGTTTGTCTTCTGACTTTTGATTGGTCAGTTCTCGTCGTTCTTGAATTACAACCTTCCATCTTTCAATTCAAATCTGGAGGGCAAAGAGGCGACATTGAAAACTTTTTGCTTGACCTTGACCCTACGCATATTTGACCTTTCTTTGATGTTTCATTTTACTAAGCCCCTCCAACCAGTGGCTTCAGCAAGTTCAGCTATAATAATAGTGCTAAACTAAAATGCAAAGATGTAAACTTGAATTGTGCACAAGAAAAATACTAGTAGATTGAACAGATATTTAAACCCATACTTTGTTTTGTTTCTTGAGTTGGGTCCCTGGGCACTGTTTATTTTTTTGCCACTGGAGTGAAAAATTTGTACAGGCACACATAATTGTATGCATTCCATAAATTAAAACAAGAAGTTCTTGATGGCCAAATATAACAATATTACTGTGTGGGGAAAGAATAATCAGCATTGTGATTCACAAGTGATTTATTGGAAAATGGTAGAGCTATAGGTGATCCATAATATCATTAAATCTAAATCAACTGAGTGTGCAATGTCTATTCAGTTTTAGTTTACAAAATAAATATTTCGATTGAAACATGAAGACCTCCTTTACTGATAAAAAATCTTCTTTTTTCATTCTTTGACGCTGTCAAATGCTATCCAGACATTATCAGAATAATATCTAATAAATCTTATTTATTTCTGAGGTGTATGACCTTGTTTTTTGGATCTGTCAGAAAAGTCACGCTATGTAAAACTATCTTGGGCCAAATCTGAAACATGTTTGTATTCTGTCCACTGATGATCACTGTGTTAAAACTAGACATCCTTGTCTATGATAGTGAGCTTTTGTGAATTTTCATTTCCGATAGCAGAAATAATCCAGAGATGATAGTCTGATAAAGTGTCAATTTTACATAAAATACAGAGGTTAAACTACATATAGAACTCACTGGTTTTTAAAAGTTAAAGGTCAGACTTAGGACTTATTGTCTCATCAAACAGTCGGGCTCATATTTGGACAGGCCCTCAGCATTTTTCACTACTGAAAATCAAATCTACAGAGAGGTGACAGTACATGTGCTATTAGATGCCAAACATGCTAACCACCAGCAACCAACCGAAGACCTGCTACAGCTGATCATTTCCCAGCTACCCTTCCCCCAAGACAATGAAATGCCATATGGGATATATATATTTTTATTATACAACATTCTTTTAATTTCAAGTATAAATATCACAGTTACTAATAAAATATAAGTTCCATAAGAATAATTATCATTGCTGTTATTTATTAATTTAAAATTGTGACAGATGTGCTCAGTACTATGAAATGTATGAAAACAGACAAACGAACATGTACAACATAGCCTCTCCCATCCAAAGTTTTAAAACGCAAATTTCCTATAACCCAAGGCTAATTCGAGTACGCAACTAGATTGCTAACCCGAAAGCCAAAAATTTTGATGCAATGACCCCAAAATATGACATGGCCATATAATAACAGAAATGGCCACTATATACGAGCACTTAATGAAACAGTGCATATGAATTGTGAAATTTTTCACCCTGTCAGTAGAATCTTAAAAAGCAACATATTATAAGCACAAACCGATTGACAAAGTTGAATTACGCCCCCCTCTAATTTTTGATAGACCAGCCCAGACCAAGTCGGGTACCCAAACAAAGTTGGAAACCCGACCAAGATGATAAGTATCATGTTATAAAAATCTTATTTCTATAATTTATAAATACCCCAGTAACACGTGACAGAGAAGACATTTGCAATGCCATGAATTAAGTTAACTTTGAAAGGAAGCAATGCATGGCTTATTATAGCATTGTATTGTATTTTGTATGGTTAAATACAGTAAAACATGAAGAAAATGTAAAAAGAGAACCGCCAAATGCCAAACTAAAGTGAAAGGTGGGTCTGGAAGGTACGGGAAACCTCAGAAGAAGCAGAAGGGACAGACTTAATATATCTCCACACCGCCTCAGAAGACCGAGTGCCATGTTTCATTATTTGCTGCAAGGAGACCCCATTGTGAAAGACCCATGTAGTAGCAGAAGGCCTGAAAACATGAAATGTTAAGTGTGGAGATATATTCAACAAGGAAGAAACTGCCTTAAGATGCTTTCTGGCTGCAGAATCCGCCAGTGGCAACAAGACACCATTCCTGCAAATGGAAAACAAAGGGGAATTTTTTGAAGCTGGTACCACTGCAAACATATTCCGCAAAGCTGTGATAGGACACAAAATGGATCTGCCTAGATGAGGAATAGTAATTGTAGTAGTCTCTCTACGATTTTGCATAGTTTTTGACCATTTCACTATCACTGTGCAGAAATTATGACCAAAAATTACATCTCCTCTAGTTAAATGCCTTGTAACATCAAAGGCTGCAGAAGAGTGTGGTAAGACATTGGACAACCTCATAAAAGAAAAGAAGCAAAACAAATATAAAGCTATATACATACATAAACAAATATATAACTGGATCTTGCAATTTCATGCATACTGACACAATTTGTTGCAAAATATCAACAGATACCAATTCAGTGGTTCTTGGTGTAAAGGCAGCATTGATCTTAAGAGACTTAATGTACAAAGGCAATCTTTCATCTTTGAAAGAATCTGTATTCAAACCATGTACTATAAACATAGCCCTGATACCAGACATATAGTTAGAAATGTTAGCCTGTGAGAAACCACTATTATGACAAAACTCCATGAATGCAAGCAATGTAATAGTGGTCATTTGAAGAAGCCGTACATTTTCAGTCTCAAGGAAAGCAATGAAGTGGGTAAACATTCTTTGATACTGAGCCCATGTAGCTGGCCGAAAACCCATCTTTAGCCTGTGTAAGGCTGAGGTTGCAAACCTTGAAGAAGTGCACGTGACATCTAAAAATAAAATACATGTTAGATATATTCATTAAGTTTTGTATGACCTAGGTGAACTGGCATCCATTTATAATGTGGAACAAGCTTAGCCAATCTATGACAATGATCCTCAGTGCCCTTCCACCTTGATAACAAATCTGCTGTTTCATTATGTACACCAGGAATTTGAGTAACTTATAGATGTATATTAAACAATGAAGTCAATAACCAAATATTTCTTGCTGCCATAGCTAAGATAGCATCTCTCGCCTTGCCAGATCTCAGGACCTCCACTACTGCCATATTCTATTCTATTCTATTCTATTCTGTACTTTTATAGCGCTTAATCTCTGCAAGGCAGACTCTAAGGCGCAACACCAAAAATCAAGTTTAAGAAATCATCTGTCCATAGCCGTTGCCAAGTCCAGTACCACGGAGACGCCGGATAGAGTGTATGCTAAGGAGGGAATGCCTTGTGGAAGAGATATGATTTTAACCTTTTCCTGAAACAGGTGAGAGTTGGGGCAGAACGTACCTCATTAGGCAAATGATTCCAGATTGTGGGGGCATCAAACACAAAGCTGTGGCCAAAGTGATTTTTGGATTTATGTACAGATGGACAGAATTGAGGAACCTCCAGGAACCTTTTATCTGGATGGTTGTATCTTGTACTATATCTTTCGCAACGAGTGGGCAGAAGAGGACCAAAGTAACTGGGATGACCACTGTGAAGAAACTTATAAACTAGAGTGGCAGTTTTGAAGATACAGCGAGATTCAACTGGGAGCCAATGGAGTCGTTTGAGAATAGGAGATGCCCGCGTGTATTTGTTACAGTTTGTGACAATCCTGGCAAGTGTATTTTGAATACACTGTAGTTTACGCATATTGAGACTGGACAGACTCCTGAAGAGAGAGTTGCAGTAATCAAGGCGACTGCTCACCAAGGCATTAGCTGCCAGGATAGCAGCCTCATCAGTCAAGTGCTTTCTAACCCGCCTGAGATCACGAATTTAAATGAAGCATGTCTTACAAATATTGCGGACATGGTTAGCAAAGGAAAAATTAGCATCAAACCAGACACCAAGGTTCTTAACAACAACTGCAGGATGCATGAAATTACCAAATATCTTAACTGGGAGATAGGGATCTAATTTTTTGAGTTGTGCATGGGATCCAAAGATGATAAACTCTGTTTCGTCAGGATTTAGTTTGAGCATACTTGACGACATCCATTTTTGAACATCCAGAAGACAAGAATTCAGTTTGTTAAAAGCCAGGGCTGCATTTTTGTGAGAGATATGAATAAACAACTGTGTGTCGTCTGCATAAAAGTGGTATTTGATGTCAGGATGCGTTCCAATAACCTTACTCAAAGGAGTGGTGTATAAGGAGAACAGCAGAGGACCAAGAACGGAGCCTTGTGGTACTCCAAACAACAGCTCATGCAAATCAGAGAGGGTTGACCCAATTTTAATTGCCTGGAAACGGTGGCTGAGATAGGACGTGAACCACTTCAAGGCTGTGCCAGACACACCAAACCATGATTTAAGACAATTAAGAAGAGTCGGGTGGTCAGTTGTGTCGAACGCAGCTGACAGATCCAGTAAGACCAATGCAGTAGGCTCGCCCCGTGATAGTGAGAGATGGATCTCATTTTTGATAAGCAGCAGGGCGGTTTCTGTGGAATGACCACTTTTGTATGCAGATTGCCTAGGATTATCAAGATTGTTACTGTTGATATGTTGCATGAGCTGTTTAACAACTACACGCTCCACCAATTTTGACATGAAACATAGTCCTGATACCGGTCGATAATTTTGCAAATCCTCATTTGGAAGTGATGCTTTCTTAATGAGAGGAGTGACAACTGCCTTCTTGAATTTTTGAGGAAATACACCCTCAGCCAATGACAGATTGACAAGTTTTGTAATTGACGGGAGTAAAATTTCCACACAATCTTTCAAAAGAAAAGTAGGGACTGGATCTAAAAGACATGATTTTGTAGGGGAATTTTTGATGATTTTTAGTACCTCGTCCTCCGAGACCTCATTGAAGGAAGGTAGGTTGGGAGGTGTACACATGGGTGATATGACAGTTGCCGAAGAGGCTGTGAACATATCACAAATCCTTTTGATTTTTTTATGAAAGAAGGAAGCAAATTTGTTTGCTAAGGATTTCTCAGACTGATGAGGAGGGAGAGTACACTCTTGACCACTATTGAGGACTTGACGAAGTGTATGCCATAACTTCTTTGGGTCACGGCTGTTATCACTA
Source organism: Sabellastarte sp. h YS-2021 (assembly GCA_964017235.1). Classification (NCBI taxonomy): domain Eukaryota; kingdom Metazoa; phylum Annelida; class Polychaeta; order Sabellida; family Sabellidae; genus Sabellastarte; species Sabellastarte sp. h YS-2021. The sequence continues at coordinate 74,432,748 of OZ024929.1, read as the reverse complement.
ATGATGGTGCTATAGTATTCAGCCTTGTCTCTATTTATGATTGCATTGTACCGGGCAATCTGTCTGCGCAATCTACTTCATCTCAACTGTGACCTATCCCTATGCCACATGCGCTCAAATTGACATCTAAGAGATTTGGCCCTACGGTAAGAATCTGACAGCCATCCAGCTGGTGTTTTCTTAGCTCTTCAACAAATCAATGGTGCATGCCTGTCCAACACACCACCAAGGTCACGAATATACTGGTCATACAGGTCTGCAGCCACTATAGCATGAGATGTGACAAAGGATGTGTTTGCAAGATCCTCACAAAAGCTCTTCATATTGATTTTATGGTACCTGCGGTAAGAAATACTGTCAACCTTCGGTACTGCAGGGCATGCAAAATCCAAATGACATTTCACCAGTCCATGATCTGAGACCATTTCCCCAACTGTCACATTACTGACAAAGGAGGAATCGCTTGGGCTAAGTATCAGATCCAGTGTATGACCATGCAAGTGGGTAGCTTTATTAACATTTTGGGCAAGATTAGAGGTATCTAATAGATTGAGAAATTTTCTTTGGTCAATACAATGTGTGTTCACATGGACATTGAAGTCTCCACAGATGATGAAGGAGGAAGTGAGAGATGACAGAAAACCACAGAAATGCAGGAAATCATCAAGAAAGGCAGAGGAACATGAACCTGGGGTGCGATAGACACAAGCCATAACAAATGATTTTGAGTTAGTGACAATTGATATGACGATGTTTTCGAAAGTGGAATGTGTTGGTGCGTCAACAGTCTTAGCAGGTAAGTTTTCTTGGAAAGGAAGCCCCCTCCGCCACCGCGACCAATCATCCGGGGCCTATGAGTGAGTTGAAATCCAGGCGGAGTTACTGACTTCAGTAGGCTGTCGGTATCAGAAATGTGAATGTGAGTTTCTGCAAGTGCCAAAATATCAAGATTATTCGAGACAATTGTGTCACAGATCAAGGGACCCTTATTCCTGATGGAACGGCAATTCACAAAGCCAAAGTTTATAGGACCTGGATTAAGGGCGATGTCTCCAGATAACAACAACAGAATCAAAAGACATTTGACCCTGGCATATGCAGGAAACTTATTTGAGAAAATTTTACAGGAGTAATCCCTGATTGGGGCAGGAACACGAAGGGCACAGGGAGAGACTAAGAACTGACTTTGGTCAGCCACTTTCAGCCAAAAGAGGAGACTGAAGCACAGAAAACCCAACAACATCATGGCTAAGGAGCAGGCAAGACAGAGTAATAGACACCTAGCAAACTAATTGGTTGGGGTGACTCATGATAAATGTCCCTAGTAAGCTCACGTTCCGATCTTCGTCCCGTGGGCGACTCATGGGCACCCTATTCACCCCAATAAGCCTCAGAACCTTAAAACTGCCCTCAAGATAGCCACAATAACTTATATAACACAAGAACCATACAACAAAGCAGCAAAAAAGGTTACTGGAATAACTCTGTGAAAGATAAATGATAGGGATGATACACCAATAGTTTGGACAGTTACACGGTAATTCCCGGTAAATGGGCGATAATACCCGATTATGGGGTAATAAAAGAGCAGACAGCTATAAACTACATAAGTGGTAGAAAAATGAAAACATGGTGTAGTAAAACAATAATTGAAATAATAGGACTGAGAAATGTGTACTAATATGCTGAATTGGTGTAACAATTGGAGTTTATAATTTTGTTTTCGAGAAAAACGACGTCTCCGTGGTTCGTACTAAATTCATAACTAAATTTTCATATTATCACATTTAATTTCTATTATTTTATCTCGCCAATCATATGCCCAAATTTTTATAGCAACTACAATATTTAAAATTTCTAAATGTACTATTTGTATAGTTTTTATAACCTAATGGAACAACAAGTGTATAGACCATTGCATCAAAAGAACCTCCAAAACCTGTCAAAGATGCATCTAAATACACTATGTGATGAGGTTTCTGATGGTCGTAGAATGTAACACCATTATATTGTGAAAGGAAAGTATTGAACCAATTCAAATCTCTATGGAAGTAAGCATTCAGTGTTACAACTTGGCTAGCAACATGATCTCTCAACACCTGAAGCATCCTATTAAGGAAAAAACGTGCTGGCTTGACACATTTTTGTAACATAAAGTAATGAACCCAATAGAGACTGTAATTGGTTTTTAGTGATCTTATTCTTGGTAGCAAATTTTTTGAATTTCTACTAATTTCTCAGAAAGAATTCTTAGCGTGCGATTAATGGTATTTATTTCTATACCCAAGCATATGGCACAAATAGTAGGTAAAAGTAGTTTCGACTGGCTAATTTCTAGGCCTAATTGTTGAAGCAATGTAATAAGAGTGTTATAGGATTCATAAATTTCGCCTGGTAATCCAGTATACACCAGATCATCAATATAGTTGTAAAGGTTTTGAAATTTATATTTTTCTTTCATAATAAACCATACGGCGTCCGTACAACGCTGGAAGAATATGGATCCATGGCGAAATCCGAAGGGCAGCGTACAATCAATAAACAACTGTTGGTGCTTAATATCCAAGACATCCAGATCACCAGGATCAATCCTGATGTGCCTGAAAGCACGACTGATATCCACTTTGTATAGCAGTGCTGTAGGACCTAGATTTTTTAAACTATCCACTATAGTATCCACTGAAGGGTAGTTCAAATAGAAGTACATATCCAAGTATATATCTTTCTTCACTCCATCATTGACAGATCGGCCTACTGGAAAACTAAGATCTAGTATGACTCGCCTATTATCTGAATTTGGTTTGTCCCTTGTTAAGAAGGGGTATACGTGACAAGGAAAAGGATATTTGTCAAAAGGGCCTAGCATAGCACCATATTCCATTTCAGTAGTGATATACTTGTTAACATGGTCTGGAAATGTAACAGCAGAAGTCCAATGGGAACCCATATTGCAACAGGTCAACAATTTGCCTGTCCCAATATTCTGTTAATAATGATTTCCAAACTGGTATATTGAATTGGCTTTTAAGAGGAATTCTGGCTCCCATAAAGTTGGGATCTAGCAGACGACCTAACAATTTTGTGTGCTTCAATAATATCAGGTATATCAGACCATACCACCTCCTCCCCTTTATAAACCATTAAATCATTCAAAGGTAAAAACCCCAATTTTTTTTTTCCATTCTGTTGTACACAGTGATTGTTATTAAATGAGTTATATTTGTTATTATGAATGATTTCCAGAATATTACGTTTCCGTATGGTGGTACGGCCAGCAACGTCATAAAGTAGACATGTGTCGTCAGTTTGAGTGTGCTTCATGCATGATAATTCATGAAATTCTAAAGCAGATTGTATTCTGTTAGTCCTTTCATTGGTAGTTCTTACACAAGATGCATTGACTACCTGGCAAGGGATATCATTCATACCTTGACTATATTGACTAGGCAGGACACTCAATTTCGCCCTAGGTCCGTTTTTATTGCCCCTGAATTGTAAAGAGTCCTGCAAATTGGTATGAAACTGCAGTTGTGTGGTAGTACCCGATTTATTCCCAGTTTTGTTTTTATTGCCTTCCAAACACACAGAATTATCCACACAATTGCTACCAATAGAAGATGTAGTGAAACCCAATTTTTTCCTAGTTTTGTTTTTATTGCCCTTGAAAAAATGCAAGAAATTTTTCAATTTTGGGGGGGTTCCTAGTAGTCTGGAAATATTTTGTACTGCCACTGGCAGGGTTGTCATAATATCAGACGCTATGCATAACAATTCAAACAGTATTTTAAATGTCTTACATAGTACCGTATAATTTATATATTTACAAATTAAATGTTATTAAAAAATAAAATATTTTATCCCAATGTCTATCTTATTGACTTAGGTTTAGTCATAAGGGCACCTCATTGGTCAGGCCGTGGGCCTCCCTGAAATAGCCCCTACACTCTGCCATTTTAACATTGAACATCGACAAGGGCACACTGAAAAGAAAATATTTTCACCCTCCCCTCTTGTCTCATGGGCATAACCCTTCCCCTCATGGGGCTTTTGGAACAGAATACTGCTTCTTTTCTTCTGTTGCAGGTGTATTGGATGCTGACTGCCCAAATGGTTTCCTGGAAGAAGTCATTGCTATAAGAGGCTGCTTAGCTACCCTGGTTGACGTCACCTCATGTTACATATATTTTATATTTTTACATGATTTGTACATAATTTTTAGCTGTAACTTTATATATATAAAAATTATTAGTGTATTATAATAAACTGGTACCCACATTGTGTGTCTTACTGTCTTGGGGGTGGGGACTGTCGCTTGGGGTGTTCAGGCGACCCAGGTGTCAGTCCTCCCTCCCAAGGCAGAATTTGGTTGGGTACCTTAAAGTCTTAGTCAGGCAACCAGTCTGGTCAACAGTTAGGTGACCAGTCCTGATTACATAAATTCCTTACATAACTAACCTTGGGGTCCAAACCCCCCTTCTAGGTTGCCCCCAGTAACCATTCAAATGCAAGAAATCTATTGGTCAGCCCAAGAAATGCTTGGGGCTTGTCCTGGTTTTTCTGGGAACAAGAATCACTTTGTAACTAGATTTCAAAGACTTAACTTCGAAACTTTCCCACCCTCCCTCCCCTTCTTTGTGACCTTTGTCAAGGTGAGGGACAGTTATATGTTGAATTATGTAAAAATTCCCCACTACATCATAGGTTCTTAGTAATGTTTTATTGTAAACCCCTCTGGTCTCCTCTCTCTTCGGCAGTCTAGGGAGGTTGGGGCTTCCTTAGTCAAAAATTCTTGTTGTACATTGTACGTTCATGTGCCCCTTAACTTGACCTTCCCCTGACCTTCTCTTCTGCCGGGGTCACAGGCCTCCACTGGGGTCAATGTTGTGTTTAGTAATACTAAGTGTTTATATCAAACTTCATGCAAGTAAAGTAATGTGTACACTTGAATATTTGATAAGTACATTACTTAATTCTGTAACAGTCAGTGGACCATTCAAATTATTGGATTCATTGGGTGTAAGTTTTCTGGAGTTTGATACAAGATTATTTAGATCAATTATATATTTCTATATATTTTCAGTACCATGCATTATGTGATAGGTAAGTATGAAAAAGTGTGCCTTACCAGGGAAATAATGCACACTTTACGAGACCCCGTCACTTTACATGACCTTGGCTTTTAAAGGTCATATGGCTTAACATCCAGGGTCAATGGTCATCCCTTCCCTCACCTGCTTAGTGTCGTGCATTTGCATTGATATTGGGCCTTGTATGATTGTTTTTAATCATTAAGCTTAGGGGGGTCTATTGCAACAGCTTGCATTTACCAGTGACCCTGGATTGTGTAACTCATTAAGGTCAGATCAATGACAGTATTCTGTAGTCATCAGACTACTACCACTGTTAACAGTGTTATGTTTTACAAGAAACCTTGTAAATTATTAAAGTATTATTACATGTTAACAGTGTTTATTTTTTCAAGAAACTTTTAGTAGAATAAATAATATATTAATCCCATTTTGCATTATATTTGTTTGCGTGTCCCCGAGGGGGATGCTAAAATATTTAATTATAAACTGTTTCATTGCAAATACAATGTAATTTACATTACCTTTACATGATACAGTGTGTTATGGGAAAAGAAAATGTAGTCTTTTACAAGAAAAAAAAATATCCTAATAGTATTGATATATGGGAGAAAGTCATGTTATATAATAAAATATCAAGGGAATAAGTTCACTGCGACAAAGGATTCCACAAGTGAATATTTGTGTCATAATAAAATCAGAGTTAGTGTTTTACATCTCCTTCAACATCAATTCAGTTTCCTACATTTTCTTTTCCAAAGAGCGATATATTAAATTAAAATTGTTAATGGTATTTTAATTACATGAAAGGGTTTTTTGAAGGGATGCTATAGATGGCTGCGGGGAATATCTATAACCAAACTGAGGTGTGCATACCATGGTTACATGTAGTGTCAATTTCTGGGAGATTATTGTAATTGGATCTTTGAGTATTATAATGATGGAAACAAGAATATCATTCATAAAGCCCAATCATGCCGCCGCCACTTAGATTTGTTTCAGCATGCAATAACTTAGAAAATATTTTACTTTAACCTTTCGGCAAAAAACACATTGCTTGTTATTCTGCATCCATAGTGCATCTATTTTTTTGCAAGGGGGTAATGGTCATTGATGCAGTGAGTTTGGGTATGTTGCACCTGGCCCGAGTGGTTGTTTTCATGGGATGCCAAATTCAGTCTTTCTGTAGCACAGACACATTTATTGCATTTCATTGTTTAAGCCTCCTTTTATGTTTTAACCGAAAACCCATTGACACTATTAATGCAAGACAACTGATTTTTAAGCACTTTCTTACCATAAATTTATAGTAGGTTTGTGTAATACAACAAAGATTAAAGTATAGGGTTCTATGTCCCATTCAACAGCCAGAATCATACAGGGATAGGCCCTCAGCATCGCCTCATGTGAGACTCAAATTCATTGCGCCAGAGCTGGCTGCCTATGATTAGATGTACAAAAGATCTATAGCAAAATTTTATACAGTTTAGGTTTAACTTTTTGCAGATTAGTGTGGATCCATAATGGATATGAGTTTAGGTACCCTATGGCCTAATGAAGGTCTTTGAGCGATTTTCTTGTTTCTGAATGTCCCCACCCTCCAACCTCTTTCTGCAATTTTGCTGTTAATTTGCAAGTTTGAATTTGATCATTTAGTGTATAATCATGCTAGTGTTTTTAAGCAAAATTAACCTTTTTTTTGTATTTTCTCAATGACGCAGTAACTTCTGTTTGTGTAAAAGTTTGTTGTATATTCATGGAAGATTCATTTAAGATTAAAGATAAATTCTTCAAATTATTTTGCAGTTTATGTCCACTTTACCTTTGTTCCACAAAAAAGGTACTAAAAGTTTGAAAGAATATCTTGAGGACTCAACAAAAATTACAAAAATATTTACATTTTCACTTAACATCCCCTTGACTCCTTGAGAATAGTATCACTTCTACCAGTGTTATAAGTAGACAACCGCTGAGTTTAACTTTGCCTCCCCCACTTATCATATGCTTCCTACACTATTGATTTAGTAGATGTTCCATGCTTCTTGGCAAAGTTTCCTTGTTAATCCTTCAGAACATCAGTTGTAGTGAGAATCAAACTGAAGGCCATAAGGTAAGGTCATGGCAAGAAATGTTGTATATCTCTGAGGAAATTTATTTGCATGCTAGTAGTATATGCATCGAAAGGAAAGCCATTACAGGTTTAGAAAATTTTTAAGACAAGAAAATAAAAAAACACCAACTAGTGGACAAAACCTGGCACAAATTGTGCACAACATAAACACAAAAAACGTCAGACTACTAATCTTGGCTAAATAAACACATAATATGTCAGCTTAACAGTGACACATCAGATTACCATGACTACACATCTTCGTCTATGAGACTCAATGACTCAATAACATAATATGTCCGACTAACAATGACCCACACTCATAAATCCTACTCTATCCTTTTCCTATCCATAAATGTTCCTACCTTTTTGTGCATGTTCGTGTGACCACACCTTGCTGTCACAATACAGTGTGTCAGAATATTGTGTTTTTCTGTTTAAAAACCTAAATTCTGTAACAAGCATGGAAATTTTTTTTTCATAATTAGCTTGTTAAACATTGATGTTTTATGACACACATGGTATTGCGATAACCTGTGTATCATTATTTACATCTCATTTATCTGAACACAATGAGAAAAATGATAAAAATATTACGACAAATGAGTAAGTAATCAGTAAATGTAAGTTAAGATCACTTAAAGAAATCATACTATTTATATTTATTTATATGGTGCCAATATAAAGCAAACATACGCGCAAGCCATAAGCATATATATGCACTGACAAGTAACAAGGTCAAAAAGTGTTTGAGTCTACATGCACAAGCTGCAAAGGCATCAGAAACAGGAGTAGTGCACTAGAACTTATGAAAGTTTGGCAAGAAAAACAAATTCCAAGTCAAACACATCCCATACCTGACCTATAACTCAGACGGTCACTCATCCAAGTACTAACCTAGCCCATTGCTGCTGAACTCGGTGAAGAGTCTAGAAGTGTGAGCATTGCCAGAGCTCTCACTTAAAAACTGAAAGAGGGAGAATACTGGCACCTATTGTGATTCATCTGGATAAAGCTCTTTGAATGAGTGCCAGACCTGTTGCCACTTACTTCACCACAGCCCCAGAAGTTACCTTGAGATGATCTCACAATTAAAATGTATATAACAAATGAGTAAGAAAAGAAGAGATAACAACAGAAATAAAATATTTTAACATGTTTATAGCATATAGCATTTAACTCTAAACTTACATAACAATAAGCATGATAGCATTAAACTTACATAAACTTACATAAAAATAATAAACTGACAGTAGGAATAAAAACTAAGACACTAAAATCTACATGAATATCACCTTTTCACTTGATATGATGTGCCAGTTCACATGACAGAATATTTCAACACATGGTCACAAACCAAGAGAACTAAACTACATATCCTTTGTCTTTGTATTTACAAGTGCCTCCATTTTCAAGATAGATTAATCACCCACTTTAATGACGGATGACCAAAATTGATTACTTGCATTATTCTGCCATTTGAACCTAGAAAGTTGATGCTGGGCCATAGTGGTTCTATATTTGGAGGGTTAAACATTAGGATCCCTCTGTAATTGTTTCTTTGAATGGTCAATGACTACAATTCTTAATGCTTTTCTATATGCACCCAACATGTTTGGTCAGACTTGTAGATTTCCCTACGATGAAATGACCTTAATGTAATTTTCTGTCGCTTTCTAATCTCTATATCTAGACACTTGGATTCCAGGACAAGTACATTCTTGTATTTGTCTTCTGAATCTAGTGACAACGGTGCAGATGTCAAGCCTTTATCACAAAGCCAATCATCAATGTAAATCCCTACAGCTGCATTGCGGTAGTATCCAACAAATGCCATCTGAAATAAATATACCACAGATTACATAGTATAATAACATATCACTGAAAACAAAAGGAACATAACACTGTGTATAAGTTGTGGGATTTGTCGTTATTATTATTCACCTAAAAATCTATAATTCATCATTTTTGTAGTTGGTGAATTTTTCATCATTGTTTTCAAAGTTTTCAGCAGTGTTTGTGAAGCTTTCATCATTGTTTTTGAAGTTTTCATCATATCATTGTTGGTGAAATTTTCATCATTGTTGGTGAAGTTTTTGTCATTGTTGGTGACTTTTAGTCATAGTTGGTGAAGTTTTTGTCATTGTTGGTGAAGTTTTTATCATTGTTTGTGAATTTTTTAATCATTGTTGGTGACATGTTGGTCATTCCTTTTGAAGTTTTCGTCATTGTAGGTGAAGTTTTCATCATTGTTGGTGATGTTTTGTCATAGTTGGTGAAATTTTAAGCACTGCTGGTGAAATTTTTCAGCATTGTTGGCATTGTTTTTAGTGTTAGAACTTTGCCAAAACTAATTTATGATATTTAAAAACACTATCATGTGACACGAATAAAATACTTGTTTGAGCAAAACTAATCCTGTTTTTAAAGGTAAGACATTAACTGCTGTAATACCCACCTTTGCTGTGACTGTATATGTACCATTCTTCTGTACTACAAAGTTCTTGTGATCCTTCAAGTGAATAGTGGAAGTACCTGAATGTCTAGCCTCTTTGAATCCGCTTATGACATATTCTAAGGAAGAAAAAACAACATCAAGTTGCTCTTTAATCTGAACAAATTATCTGAAGTAAACTTTGATGTTATTTGACAGTATATGCTAACTATGGTGAAGAATTCTTAACAATAAAAATCTCTTTGCATTAGGTCATGCGGTCAAGAGTGCTTTTTTGCATTTAAGTTTAAGTTGGCTTTGGTTAAAATGATTTGGAATGCAGAACTCTTCAAACTGATGCATCTTTATAAATATCAGCTAAAATAGATTTCACTGAAAAGAACCTTTGATAGATGAAACTGAGAGATTTTCCCGCCCACTCAATGTTCTTAAACATCTTGTTAGAAAAGTTCTCGATGAAACTATTACATTTATTATATTTTTGTATTCAGTGACATCTCTTTCCATCTCGGTATAATTCACTCAGCTCTTATTTTTTATCATACACCACAACTCTTATAAACTTGTATGTTGCTTTTTAGTGTTTTTACAGTTTTACATTAGCCCTAACCAAGAACATATATGCTAATTAGGTTGTTTTTTTTCATTTGTATACTTTACACTTGTCTCTTTTCTAAACAAAGAAAGACTTTAAGTGTCTTAAAGCTGGTAAAGGCCTTTGCATAAACCATTTGCTTAGAAGCAGAACTTCTTAATTAATAATGCATAGAAAGCAAATATGACAACATAATTATTTCAAAAGTTGAGAGGACATACATTAAGAAATATGTTAATAAGACATTTAATTCTAATCTTAATCAGTTTTCTCCACCCCAATCAAAGTTTTCTAAGCCAAACCCTTTTTAATGAATATATGCACGGTGTTGTTTAATTTGGGAAGGGTATGTTATTCTAAATACTTTTCCTTGGCAGGCTTTTGAAGAGTATATTAATTTTAAGTTTACATATTAAGCAATGAAATACTAGTTTATAATTTCTAGCAATCAAAAATTTAAAGTTTAAAGACCACAAATTTTGATTGTGCTTTTCTGGGAGGTTTATTTCAATAAAGAGTTTTAAATCAAACCATGTTATGACATTTTATTCCAAGCAGAATATTTAAATCAATGATTGGATCTCTCCCCCGTGTATTCAATATCTCATGATATGACTACACTAAAATATTAGACACATCGATTAGAACCTTTATAGAAAGGGAATGATTCTGAGCTTACCTGCAGTGCCCTCTTTAATTGGTAAAATTTTATGCATACCAGGATTTTCGAGTTCGTAGATGACTGCCTATGTATGTATAAAAAACATAAAATATGATGCTTCACCCATTAGTTATCAGTTTCTACATAATAAGCTAGGAAAACAGTACACACCAGGGGTCGGTTTCACAAAAGGACTTGGCCTGGACTTAGACTTAAAATCAAGGGGTCGGTTTCACTAAAGGACTTAGCCTGGACTTAGACTTAAAATCAAGACATTTGTCTTTAAATCATGCTAAGTCCATGGTCTTAGACTTAGCAGATTTCACAAAGCAGCTTTGACTAAGTTTTGGGGCTCAAAATTAAGCCTATCTGGGAGTGGGCTTAACTTTTGTAAACAAAGACTTAAATATGGCCGCCATAAATTTCTCTCAACTTCAAAACTGGAAATGGTTGTAAATAAAGTATAAATATATAAACTACCTCCCTAATGTAGTCTTTGGAAAGTTTTATATGATAACAAGTTTTTTTTTCAGTTGAAAACGGCACTTATCCTCAGACAAAATGGGTCAAATGAAGGATATTTGTCCCCAATATTATATTTTGAATAGAAATAAAATGTCACATGACATAGAAAACCACTGTGGTTATATGATAAGCTTGGACTTAGCTAAGCCACCCTTTGCGAAATCCATTTAAGTCCCAGACCTAGCTGAGGCCTAAGTCTTAGATTTAAGTCCATGACTTAGTCAAAAACTTGGCTACGTCTAAGACCCTTTGTGAAACCGGCCCCAGACTTTTGTCTTTAAATTATGCTAAGTCCATGGTCTTAGACTTGGCAGATTTCACAAAGCAGTAACTCCTAAGCTTTGACTAAGTTTTGGGGCTCAAAATTAAGCCTATCTGGGAGTGGGTTTAAATTTTGTAAACAAAGACTTAAATATGGCCGCCATAAATTTCTCTCCACTTCAAACTTGGAAATGGCTGTAAATAAAGTATAAATATATAAACTACATCCCTAATGTAGTCTTTGGAAAGTTTTTATATGATAAAAAGCTTTTCCATTTGAAAACGGCACTCATCCTTAGACAAAATGAGTCAAATTAAGGATATTTGTCACCAATATTATATTTTAAATAGAAATAAAATGTCACATGACACAGAAAACCACTGTGGTTATATGACAAGCTTGGACTTAGCTAAGTCACCCTTTGTGAAATCCATTTAAGTCCCAGACCTAGCTGAGGCCTAAGTCTTAGATTTAAGTCCATGACTTAGCCAAAAACTTGGCTAAGTCTAAGACCCTTTATGAAACCGTCCCCTGATGTCCAATATCCTTCACTGTGTGAACCATCGTGTACTGGAACATAACTGCTATTTTGCCCATTTAGGATTGGGTCGATATTTGGGCCCATAACATCAGTCGTAAGAGGTTAAGGATTGCTCCCAACCCTTTTCCAAATGTGGATTTACGCAGATAATAAAAGTAAAGAATTTAACCTCTTCATAGTTTTAAATGGTAGGGCAAATAATAACCCTGTCAGTGAATCATAATTTCTAAATGTACTGACATTTCATAAACTTGTTAGTGAAATCATAATTTTAAATGTAAGGCCAAATCATAAACCTGCCAGTCCAATCATAATTGTTTAATATAAGTGCAAATAATAAACCTGTCAATACAATCATATTTTATATAAAAGACCTCCCAGTTTAATCACAATTTTTAAATGGAATGACAACTCACAAACTTTAACGTCAATTTAATCACATTTTTTAATTTAAGGGCAGGTCATAAATCTGCCAGTCCAATCATAATTTTTAAATGAAAAATTAAATAAATATGAGAAGTCTGACGATATTGCAATTGCTGTAACTAAAGATAATATTTCAACGATATTATTTCTCTCTGTTCTATATATTACACAGCTTTTTTCGCATCAGACAGAAAAAAGACATTTACAGTTTTAGGGATATCAGACTTGGTCAAAATAGCTGTTGTTATTTTTTTCTATTGTTAATGAATGAATCTCTTAGATTCGGGAATCTTCCCTTTTCCTGTGATTTTCCCAAGAGACTGCACTCTGAATTATAATGTCTGGAGATTCAGAATTATAAAAAAAATATATAAACTAGGATGAAATAAAATTTCCTTCCCATTACTTATTGGTTTTCAGTATTAGAAAAATAATTAAAAAGCAAAACAGCAACATAATCTTTATCTATTAAAATAAGAAACTTAGTGTATGATATATTTATACTCACCCCCCGAGGATCCTCCACATCATTAATGTCTGAAAAAAACAACAACATATAAATATATATAAGCCCTTTTTCAAAACTGTTCCAAAAATTTAAAGAGGATTGACACAGAAACAGATTGTATTCTATTGAATCAATTCGGTGGAGAGTTGTGAATATAAAACCAAATAAAAATAAAATATCTTAAGATTAAAGGGTTTTTTTTATTTCAAACCAGAAACATTACACCCTATTTCAGATTCCTGATCATAAATTCATTATTATTTGAAGAAGATTTTAAGCAGCCTAACAAGAAAAAACACACGATGCCAGTGATCTAGACTGGCTTGGCAATTATTTTAATTAACTTATGCATTTTAAATCAGTGACATAGCTAGTTTTAAATTCATGACCATTTATTTATCTGTTTTTGGTTTGTTTTGTGTTGGTGAGATTACCCAAATACTACTATAACAGTACAACCCTCGATTATTGCCCTAGATCATCCCTTAAATTATCTTTCGAACACTACGTTTGTTAACCTAGATCCCCGAGTTCCCCATAGTAGGGAGGATATTGCGCCTGTAAAACAGTAGATCAGATAATAGTTTATAATAATAGAAAGATTTATATAGCCCAAAACTGATGAGGATTCTCTAATACGGTGAAATCCACAAAAGGGACAAAAAAATCAATGAAAGGCCATAACCCAGTCAACAACCGGGGAAAGATGATTATGGTGGTGGTTATGCCAGTCTAAACATATAAGTTTTGAATTGGCTTCTAAAAGTGAAAATGTTCTGTTTGGATCTGACATAAGTTGGGAGCCAGTCTCATTGTACTGGTGCAGTCGTGGCAAAACCCTTCCTTCCCATGTAGTCCAAGGGATAGGTATGACCCATCCCCCACCCCCCGATACACACACAACTTGACTTCACCATATTTTTCTGAACCCTTATCATGTATGGATAATGAAATGGAGAGGTAACATGAAATAAACTGAGATACACAAGGTGTTCTGAACATATTTAGCATACCCTATTTTGAGCCAATTTGCAACTGACCTTTGCTCATAAATTTTTAGCATATTTCGAGTTATATTTTCACCTACTTATCTATAACCAATCATGACAAGTAAGGAATCATCTCAAAGCTCCTTCATAGTACTATAAAAAAGTGAAAATTGGAATTTGGTATCAACATCATTTAGACTAATGGGTGTCATGTGACAACACCCATCGAAATTCTGATGAATTTAAAAAAAATTACAGAAAAATATCCATTTATATTATTTTCTGAGGTACTGTGGTGGATATATCCACTGTTGCACTCATTTACGTCATGGAGAAAGCACAAGGAACAGTAGATTCGTAGATACGAATGTACGAGGGCCTAAGGCCCGAGTACATTTGTACTACGAATCTACTGTTCCAAGTGCTTTCTCTGACTTAAAATACTGTTTAAAAGAATGATAGTAAAATGTTTGCATTTTTTGTTAGGATATCAGTCAAAATAAAGAAAGTTTTCAAATGTTCATATTGTAGCTTAATCCCATTTTATTACACTTGAAGTATTTTAGAATTTATAAAACATATTTACTTTAAGTTTTGAAAATCTACAGAGAAGCATGTGTGCCACTAATTTAAAGTGAGTGTTGTTTGACCTTTACCCTGATATCATACAATGATGTTTTTCCCACTTAAGTATTGTAATCTTACAAAAACAAACTGGTTTCAATTATTTCTACATTTTAAAAGACGTTTCTCATAGCATGGAAATATTATTAGTTAATTTTCAAAAATTATGACATTAGCATTAGTTGTTGTAAATATGTCAAATTATAAAAATTTCAGCCTAAATAAAATCTTAAATCCTTAAACTGTAGAAATTAGAATGTCAAGTAGATCTGGGCTTTGACTGAGTATACATATTACAAATAGTCTCGCAAAATGTAAAACCTTTAATTATTGGTATATTTAAAATTTTCCATTTATGTCATACACAGCAAAAATAATGTAGGTAAATGTTAAAATATTTTTCGGGATGGGCACGCAATCTTTTGATGACGAGATCGCGCAAGTACCATCTCGAGATCGCGCAGATCGGTACTTCGTGCCCAACAGTGATATCCAGTAACATTTAGTCTCAAATGAAAGGGAATTCAACTCACTGCATATAACAAAAAATCTTCCCACTTAGAAACATTGGGACACACTAATAATAGACTTGATGGTCATGCTTATTCGATAAATTACATTATGGAATTATTTATTTATTTGGGGTTTACGCAGCTTTCAACACTGTTCAGGTAATATGGAGTTATTCATCAATTGCTTCCAGTATGTCAAAACATCGGTTAGGTATCTTTAAAATTTGCAGTGTTTGTATTAGAATTATGTGGTGCATGTCACTGAAAAATAGAATCATTCAGCTGGACTACGTTAGTACTGGGATGGGTGACCACTTCTGTGCACTACTTGTGTCTCTGATGGCTTTGCGGCTCGCGATAGTAGACCAAAACCAAACATTATTGTCCTATTTGAAGCAGGTAAAGGGAGCAACAATCTATTTGACATCACATAAATAACTATGCCATTTTCACATGTCCATTGTTCAGCACTTCTGGGCCTTCATTCTTTTACAGAATGTGACAGCAAAAGTGCAATAAAAGGTAATGGCAAACTGAGACCACTGGGCATCCATCAAAAGTCACCCAAATATGAAGAGGTCAACTCAAAATTTGGTGACACCAGGCCAGTATCAGAGGATATTATGACCAAGTTGGAAGCTTTTGTACATGCTGTGTATGGCAAATTGAGGATACAAGATGTTAATATTGTACAATTCATGAAGATTGATAAATCTTTGGAGTCAAGGAACACAGAGTTTTTAGAAATTTGATGTGGCATCATAACCCCCTTGTAGGAGAACACTGGATAAACATGTAATCAGGGTGAACCATCAGGTAACAATGTGGAAGAGATCACACATTTCTAATCCAGAGATCTCAAACCCTACCAATCATGGATGGAAAATGTCTGATGGACTACTGCAGCCATACTGGTTTTATGGAAATGATTGCTTGTTCAGCTGGTAGACATAGCAGCCAGAAATGAAGTTGATAGTGGTGATGACGAAAGTGATACCAAATTTGATGGTGAAGATTGATAAATCTTTGGAGTCAAGGAACACAGGGAAAACTGTCCTGAGTAATTTATGATGTTAATGAAAGGAATTTCAAGTACACTGCTTGACCAATAAAGTTGGAATAAGATCAAGGTCACATGTTTTGGTGGGAAGGACACTAGAATTTTCAGTGTATCAATTCTCAGATGCCAGAGTAAGCCCCCAGATTAAACCCCCAACCATGTGTGGTGATGGTAGCCAGATATAGTAAACAAGGGCCCAGAATCTACCCTGAGGTAGATTCCAAAGTATACACCGCCAGTAGATTTTGAATGCCAGCAGAATTTCCCCCTTCCTCCCGGAATCTACCCCCCTTGTAATCAGTAACATAGAGTGTTACAATACCAATAAAAGAAATGTATTGCTATTTTAACTTTAAAATTAACCTTGAGACAGCTTTGTGTATTGCATATGGTAACATGCTTTTATTATTTTGTTTTCACACAACATAGTACTCACAATTTTTAAACATATTATTTTAAATTGATATATAAACCTTTTAGGCTGTGTGTAACATTTTGTGCAATATATTTGTGTAATACTCTCTATATAATAACATACAATTTTTTTATTGTCCATTTTTAATTTGTGACAAGTGATAGCACTAGGGTTAAATTATGTGCTTATAAACACTTCTGAGCAAACCCCTCACACTAATAACAGTTTATTGTTTTATTATTTAATAATATTTTTGCCAATGATTCACATTGCTGGCCTTTTATGACAAACCCCTCACATTAATAACAGTTTACTTTATTACAATGGAAAAGTATTTATGCCAAAGATTCACATTGCTGGTCTTTTTGTGACAGCAATCAGCTATTCCAGTTATTCTTTTGAATTTGCCAATTTAAACTTGCGGATGAAGTGCCTCATTTTGCACACCACAAGTGCAGTTATTCTTTTAATTGACTGAGATTAGCTGAAGTTGGGTCCCAGTGTACATCAAAAGTCTATTCATTCCTTTGATGTCATAAATTGGGATTAGTTGAAGCTGTGCCTCAGTGTACATCAAAGGCCTAGTTATTCTTTGACTTCATAAATTGGTATTAGTTGAAACAGGACATCAGTGTATATCAACAGTCCTATTATTCCTTCATTATTTGGAATTAGCTGAAGCTGGGCCTCAGTGTACATAAAAATAGGTTCCATCAATTAAACAGCCTACATTTTCCCTGTTGAAAAATCAGAATTACCAATGCTAATAGCCAATCACTTCACTATTAACTACTTTCACCTAATAACTTGACTCAACTATTAGCATATGTATATACTGGAATACAAATCACACACTTGCAGTGAAGAATTATTTGCATATACAGTTGTGCAAATCATGTAAATTTTACATGAGTTTATTTCTCAGTGACAAATATTAAAAAGCTTAAATACTTAGCCACATAAATTATCAGTTACCTGTATTAACTGTGTAAGGGGGTAGATTCTGAGAGGCCTCCCAAAATCTACCCCGGGGTAACCTGGGAGTTTGGGGGTAGATTCTGGGAGGCCACCAGAATCTACCTCTAGTCTTTTATCTCAAGTAGAATTTTTTTTTTCAAAAAAGGTTTTGAGGTTAATAACATTAAACCATGGTAATATTCTGCTAATCTCATGGTTTTGTAGGGGATTATTCCTATATTATACATCACTTTAAAAGCTGCACTCTGGTCGCCCGGTATTTCAGCCTTAACATTATTCCAGTTAAACATTAAAGACCCAATCTAAATTTATTTGTTGTGAACCGTGTTTCTGACAGACAACTTTTTACATTCATTAATATAGATATTTGCTAAATTAATAACTCTTAATGTCTATGCTCAAAATACAAGTATATAAAAATTATTCATGATTCGTGGTACACTCTATCTTTCAACAGAACAACCTCCATAATGTCTTTAAATTCCACCGATTAATTTCAATGTGTTCTGGTTGTTTAATACTTACGTTTATCAAGTCTAAGATCATGTTCCAGTTGTATTTTTTTCAACTGATTCATCTCTTCTTCCTGTGATAGCCTTACTGCTTCTATTACAATCAAGACCAACAGACATCCAAAAAAGAGCACTGCAACAAGTATCACTATAAGCATCTTCACATTAATCTCCTTTCTACATAATCTTATTTTCTTGACATTCTGTTTTGACTATTTGCTTATTGTTTGTGGGACTTCCTGCTCTGTACTCTGATGGTCAATTTCATCCCACAAGTGTACTGTTGCCATTTTGTATTTTCTTTTGTTTAAAGGACGGAAACCGGAAATGGATAAACCAGAATGCAACAGTATAATGATACAATGGCCCTTTTTATTTCTTCTAAATGGTAAAATATACTCTTCACTTCTGTATTATTTTATCAAAATGAAATTGTATTCATGTTCTTCAATATTATTTTCCTTGTATCATTTGTTTTTGTTTGTTTTTAATCTTTTTTTTTCAAATTTACTTGAAATTCACGGAAGTAATCTGTGTGTATAAAAATAGAAATTACATCATTGTATAGGCGTGTCTCTGTACTATATACTTTGTTGATCAAGGTTGACCAATCCTTATTCACCAAGGATCCATAAAACCGTAAAGTAATGACAAAGCCCATATTCTCTTGACTTTTTGTCTACAATATACGTCACGTCTCAGTTTTTTTCCGTTATGATTAAAGTTTGTTCCTCCATTTGCTTTAGTTCAATTACGCTAAACGATTTCTTATCTGGTTCATCATCAGATGTGAATTTGCCTTCTATTTCAAATCTTACATCCTCCCCATCAATAGGTTCATTTCCGGTTGCTTCTCTTCCGCCAACAGCCCCCTGTATTTCACGGTAATGTCCAATAATTCCACTTGAAACACCAGACTGATTTGGTTGATCATACACTGAAGCATAAACTTTTACCTGTTGTCCAGCAAATACCGAACTGGTTGAATTAGTTGATGCAAAATTATTACTAACATTCCAACGTTGGCCATTTATTTGTTTTGGTTCATCATCTCCCAAGACAAAAGTGGGATTTTCAGATGATTGTGAGCTGATATATTTCGGGTTGGTTCTGACCATTCCCGTTGTATTGGGTTTCTTATTTTTAGATTTTTTCCTAAACTTTCTAAAACAACAGCACAGAGTCACTATTAATAAAATAATTATAACTGAAACAACACATAAGATTGTGATCAACACTGCCTTTCGCCAAGTCATTTTAAAAGGTATTTGAAGCATGGGACATATACCAGTTAGATGAACTTATATTCTCCATTTTTTGTTGTTGTCTTAATTGAGACATTTCTTATCCATACATAAATCCAATAGCTTGACCCATTGAATGTATACATGCATTACAACATATACATAAAATCCACAAACTCACAAATATTTTTTATATTTTTCTTACCAAAAAAAAAAAACACATTTAGTAAATTGTAGAAATGTAGTTTTGGGCAAAATTACAAATCAATTCAAGTAGTATATCCGTATTTTGACCATGTTGTTCATGTATGTCTAATATCCTAACAAACTCATTTCAGCTGCATACAAACTATAAAACCTGGAAGTCTAATACCAGATCATTTATGCAATAACTACTTGTGCATATTTTTGGACTTGGCAAACATTGTGTTGACTAATTATGAATCTGATGTTTTCATAAAAGTCTGGAAATTTTTCAGGGTTTGTTTCTTTGTTTATATGTTAGTCTTTCTTACTTTTTTTCCTTTAGATAAATAGCAAGTCCTGTAAATATTGGACAAATTAAATTAAAGCAGTTGATGGGTTTTAGTTTTAGATTATACCATTCAACCCGAACTAGTCTCTTAACCAAATGCAAGTAAACTACTTATATCTTGGCTGACGCATATTATGTTGATCTTTGTTGTCTGTGTGTGTACATAATCAATGAAAATGCTTCAATAAACCTTCCACTCAATGATTGATAGATTTTGATCTACGTTCTTTCGATAAAGATATGTAACTGTCATACAACTCAATCTTTGCATATCTAATTCCATAGCAGCTATTCTAGAAACGTTTGTCTTTCCAAGGACAAAAAAAAACATATTAAAATCTTACAGGAGAAAAAGGTTTAACAAATTACTAATTTGTTAATCTATCTGTAGTCTTTGTACAATCCACTGTTGTTTTCTTTCAGTTGATGCTCCAACATATACACTTGAACAACATGACAGTCTATAAGTTCACCGTCTAAGGATCAGTGTGCCATATATTTGACATTTTTATTTTATTCTATTATACCTTTACCATTTTATTTAAACCGACCAACTCCCATCTTTTGACTCTTCAAGGCAATATCAATCCACTGATTTTATTTAGGTGCCTGGCTATTGAAACCATCTACATTAGTGATGCTTGCAAACACAGTTTGTGGATTTTCACCATGAGGTACCTTTACTTCTGTGCTAACTTGTGGTTCCCCTACATCAGATGCACTCCTGTCTTCTTCATCACACCCCCCTCCAGCTATTCCCATGTGTCTTAACTGTCTATTATTTTCAGTATTGCTATTGTGTCGGCTTACCCTACCAAGGTGTGTGGATTTACCAGTACCCTCCAAAGGTAAAGACCGGCTGCAATCTGAATCTACCCAAAGGTTACATACAAATGGTTCTGTTTCTCCATCTCTCCTGTTGGCATGTAAGTCATTTTGGCTTAAATCTTTCGTCTTGTCATCTGTATTTCTGTGGTTAGTATGACCTTCTGTAATAGCAACTGAATCTTCTGTGCTTACTGATTTTCTTTTGTTATTTGCCCCTTGATTTCTGAGACATTTCTGTTGCCTCTTCTTACAAATACAGTACACACATACAATTATAATTGTGACAGTAAAAACCACAATAAGAACTAATGAACTTATTAGTACTGCTTTTCTCCACATATTGAGGTAGTCATTAACAAAATAATACAGTCCAATCAAAGTGATCAATATCAAGAAAGTCTCTCACAACTGTATACAGGCTCTCAATTTTGTACACAGTCGTTATTTATAGTTTTTGACACAGAATGTATGCTTATCTTCCAGTTTAGCCTTCTTAGGGCTCAATTTGTTCTAATGTAAAAATGATACACTTAAATCACAACTAAAAAGACCCATAAAGACAAATATCAAGTTTGGGGGTTTGTTGCACCCTTTTCAGTAGCTAAGATTATCTCAGGACAAGCCTTCAATAAACCACACATGTTACAATCAGCTGGACCCCACCTCACGAACCACAGTGCTGAAGGCCATACTGAAATATTGAATGTTTCCACAACTAGCCTAGAACTCAACATCAACTAGTATATGTGACCTTTCACCATTTCATTCAATTTAAAGACGTATCTGGCCAAAGCATTTACCCTGAGTTATTATGGGCTGTAAGGTTTGTCTGTTTGTTTTATGATTATGGCCTCTGACGTATATGACCTTTAATCTTTGGCCTTGGGTTAAGCACAATTGCTATAACCTTATAGATCTATCTGTACTATTTTGTGTACATTACAATATTAATATTACAGTTATTTGATTATGTATTTATTTGGTCTGCATTTTATGTGTATCACTCTTATCAGCAGATATATAAGTTAGGTAATATAAATCTGTGTTGTTAACGTCCACATGCAAAATATTTAAGAAGTCTTGTAAAATAAATAACAAACTCATATCTGATTTAACTGGGCCTAGGGAATGTGGGGCTCAGCAAGTGTGTTATAAATATATCATTACTGATGCGAGTTCTAACTTCTTAGTTAACATATCATAATTATTACTGCAATTTTGCGGAAGAGAACAAATTAATAATTCCATTAGAGAAAAAAATAAACGTACTAATACACAGTAAATCGTGTATCATGTGAAGTAGACTACTACAAATGGTCATACTTTGAGGTATGTACAAACATCAAGAAATAGGATTTTTTTCCATCCAAATCACCTTTCTGTCGATCATGGTAATACAGTAATAACATACAGTATATTTGGTTTAAATAGAATTCCCATTAGTCGAATGATGTCACAGAGTTAGTTACATTTACAGAAAGCAACTAACCTTATTTGATTAACCAAGGGTTTTCAATAAGATTGACAAGATTTAAGTCGGGCTAAGGATTATTGTGGGTTTTGAGGTTTTAAAGGCTAAACAGAATTGAAAATTCACCAGCGTGTCACTTTGCACAAGTGGCGATTCAACAATAGCCTTGTATCTATTTATCTTGTTACGTACCTATTTATTAATTAATTAATTTATTTGGGGTTTCACCTCGTTTTTAGCACTGTACAGGTCATATCAAGACGGGTAGTTATATAGGCAGAGGAAACCAAGACATACAGTTGGTCAAGGTTCTGTACTGTAAACTGCCGTCCACCCGTAAGCAACTACCAACTTTCCCATATAACATCCAGGGTTTGAACCACCGACCTCAGAGCTGGGAGGCAAGTATGTTACCACTGTGTCAACATGGTCCTTACAGTAGCCTTGAAAACACCACGGGTCTTGTTAAATGCTTACACCAACTCTAGATTGTGATTATATAATGAAAATTATTAAGTGAATCCTCAGAATGTAATATATATATCAAAGTTGATATAGCCACAAGTATTTGAATGTAGAAATAAATTGTTTACATTTGTAAATTCAACTGACGCTAAATCCATTTAGTGGGTAAAATTATGGCAAGATATAGGAATATTACTGTGTACAAAACATATTCAGATCTGTAGGTATCATGATTCAGAATCCATTGATTGGTGATCCAAAGCTATCAATGTTCTAAAGGAATAGCTGAGGTGGGCAAAGTCTATTTAGTCTGGTTTACACAACAAATTTGTGGATTGATTGTGCAGAGCACAAAAAAAACTTTTGTACTA
The DNA here is from genome assembly GCA_964017235.1 of Sabellastarte sp. h YS-2021. Lineage (NCBI taxonomy): Eukaryota > Metazoa > Annelida > Polychaeta > Sabellida > Sabellidae > Sabellastarte > Sabellastarte sp. h YS-2021. The sequence continues at coordinate 74,409,574 of OZ024929.1, read as the reverse complement.
ACAAAAACACTTTCTGTTTGCACACTGTCAAATACCTTATACATATCTAGCACTTCTGATCATTCGTAAACATCCACTCTAATCTTATTTATTTTTATTAATTGCATGACTTGCTTGTTTTCGAGATTGTAATAAAAGTCATACAAGGAATATTATACAGTTGAAAACTATCTTGACGCAAATCTAAAACATAGATTTCGTACACTTACCTTTAGTATTTATGGTCACTATATCAATGTTTGACCAACAGTAGTAATACTACATGTACCAATCTTGGAAACTGTACATTTTTGTTATTGAGGTGTCTGCATGAAATCTTGTGACATAACCTATATGTGTATTGCTTTTAGTGGCCAAATATGCTGGATTATTTACTACAGCAGAATGAAACTAGTATTTGCAACTTTTATGTTATGCACTTAACAACAATATTAACAAAATCACTGTATTATCGACCATTGTCAATATTCCCTGATGCATGTGTATAGTCTCACTCTTAGTCATCTGAACCTTCCAATTATCCGAACATAACAGTTTTCCCCAAGAGGTTCAGATAAGAGAGAGAATGTACTTTATCTGTTTTCATGGTAAATAAATTCTAATAAACAAGTAGTGATTAAAAATGTACAAACCCTCGTTCACAGGTAGTGTTGGAAAAAATGATTCGTTATATGTGTTTTGCAGAAAGTGAAAGTTGAAATAATTTCAATGGGTTTTGCTACATGTCTGCTCACTCTATCATTTTGCCCTTTGTATAATTATCTTATGGGCTGTTGAGCTGAAACCCATTCGTGAAGGATACTAATAAAAAATTGGATACAATGGGTACCTTGTAAAAAAAGCAGATAGCAAACTATTTTGAAAATACATATTTTTATTGAAAAAAAAATGAAAATTTCGTTGTTGAGACTTTTTGTTCCAGAGCTTTTTATTATTATAAATCCCTAATTTTGTAGATCAATATGAGAAAGGAGAATTTTACTGAATGTTGGCCTTGTCCGGAATTTGAAATAATCTTTGAAACAATAGAACACAAACAAGTATGCCAGATTTGAATTTTGTTTTTGAATGCTGAACAGTTCAATGATGGATAATACTGATTAAGACCAGTTGATCATCCTCTGCACTCTATGCTCTCAACTTTTGGAGATCCTGCAACTATCACTGTGACATACAAGTTTTGGCACCTGTTAGAACATTTGTGGCAATACTGTACTTCGACTGTGTTAAAAACTGAACAGCTAAAACATGATTGTAGAATTCTGCTTTATTATTTAGCCACACTAGTTCATGTTGTCCCAATATTGTCTCAGTAACCATCAATGTTAATGGAGAAAAAACATATATGTATCATAAACAAGCAATAAAGTGAGCCCTTTTCCAAATGTATTTTAGTAAAATCAGACAAATTGATTAAAGTCAACATAATTAATGTACCGAGTTATAAACATTCAATTCCAATGCATACCAAGCGAGATTTTAGTGACATTCAATTGAAAATGTATAATGGCCAATGTTGTGGTTTTGTGTCAATTTCAAAAGTGAACTAAACATTATAACAAATCCGGGGTTTGAACTGCAGATCTCAGAGGTGGGAGATGAGTGTATTACCACTACGTCACCGTGGCCCCACTAGTGATTCGTGGCCAAAACTATTGATGATTCAGTCACTGAAGTCTCTTGAATTTATATAAAGATAGTTGAGACATTTTGTTGGAGGATATTATTGCTATTGCTTGTTCACATCTTTGATCTGTTATTACTAACATTATTTTAAATCTAATAGTACGCTGAATCTATATCCAAAGACAAACTCTAGGCACATGTTGCAGAAAAGCAAGGCCAATATAATACCACAGAGAAAGACTGAGAAAAAAAAAACAGAAAGTAGGGTTGGTATGCATTTGTAAAGGGATAGGTTTTCAACATTTTTTTTCTTGATGAAGAGAGAGAAGTGGCTGAACGCACATCGGCGGCCATATCATTCCAAATCTATGGAAAGCTGATATCAAAGTGCTTAGTAATGTGCAACACCCGTCATTTTTATTATCTGCAAGTGCAGTCATGCACTTTAAATGATAAAGGCAAAATAAGTCACTGGAGTGAAACTTTGAAAAAAAAATATACCAGATTGGAATTTTTATTATAAGAGTATAGAGAACTCTTATGGAGTTGGGACCTACTAATGACTCTGCAAAGCCTCAGATATAGTTTTAGTTTGTTGTTAGGCTGATCAAAACACCAGAGAAGATAGAATGGAAGCCTCCATAAACTCTGAAGCCAGCTCCACTATCAGCCTTGACATGAACTGTATCTCCAGCGTCCAATAAAGCAGCAATACTAGTGCTTGGTGTCGAATTATCTGACCCGCTATCAGACACCAACGCAGCTGTATCCTCGCCATTGACCTTCAGTGATAAAGTAACATTGCAACTGGTAAAGTTACTAATTTTAATTATACACAGAAAATAAAATTTGTTCCCTTTAAAACAGCAGACACAGAATAAAACTATGAAATTGGAATATTATAGGTATACTATTTATATTAAACATCATTTACCTGCAGTAAAGACACAATTATGTATTCACAGATGAGTAACAAAGTAATCAAAAATATTGGTACAAACACACAAGCACACCATCGTAAAATTATTAGACTTTTAACAAGGTGTACAGTTAAGCTAATACAAAGAGTTTAATTTCATCATTTCTTTCTGGACTACCGACCTTGACCACCCCTTGACTAATCTAAGAAATTTATATTACTGTTAACTTAAGGACACCGAGTTCCCCATCGTGGGGAAGATATTTTGCGTGCGAAGCAGTAGCTTAGATTAGATTCCACGCAAAGGTTTTTAATTAGTGGACTGTAATCTTTGTGATTACGCCAACTGATTACTTTTTGACATTGTGCCAAACTAAAATACTTTATTTGACAGATTATTGTGTCATAAATACCCATACTTTTCTTACCACTATGTATGCTTTACTCAATCGACTACCTTCCCCAAGTGGTGATAATACGAAGAAATACAATCCCGGAACTGGAGCTGTGAAAACACCCGTCAAAGGATCATAGCCATCCATGAGGTTTATAAACACATGGTCGAATATCAAGATCTGATTCCCAGAAAAGTCTCCATGTGATGTTCTTGATGCAGAGAAGGCAACACTGTTCGCCACCGAGCAATGACATGCTGCAAGAATGACAAAACTATGCTAGAAAAGAAGATGAAATACATAACTTGATTTTTCTTATTTTGGCAGTCTTAAAAACTGATGTCTTCAGTGGCCTAGCGGCTGAGCAGATTTGGTATCTAATCACAGAGTGTCACTTCAGTGTTGGTTCGACTCTCACTGGTATCAATGTTGGGGACAAGGCCAAACTTGACCTGGAACAGGATTTAAAACCCCAACTTTGATCTTTGGCCAGTAAAGTTGTTCAGAACACAAAATATACTGACAGAAGAAAATCAGTCAGTAGTCCTTCTGGAAAGTCAAAATGCTGTTACTTGTTCTTGTGATTTCACTGCCAAACGGTAGCACAAAAAACAGTACATGATCATACCCTTTCAGAATGGTAGTACAAACTCCAACAGACCTTCTCCAATGCAGAAAACAGGTAAATGTTAAAATCTGGATTTTTTTTTGTATCTAGACGATGGTTCAGACCAGTCTCTAAAGTAAATGAGATTTAAATTAGACCAGGACCCATCTTCGCTTCTTTCATGAAGATCCAAATAGAAGTTTTTTGCCTAATCCTGCTGACAAGCACACAGACAAACTGTCATGAGTTTAATACCTTCTTTGTGGAGGCAATAACTACCTGGTTTTAAAATTGCCCTACACTTACAAAAATTACACATTAATAATAACCAGGCTTCTGTTTTGTATAAGTTTTTCTCACTTTTTAAACTAAATCATGGTGAATGTTACCGTCAAGTTGTTTTTCCTTTAATTCATCAACTGTCTTTTCCAGTTGTTCCATTCTCATCTGTAGTTCGGCAATTGCATCATAGTTTGTATCTAGTGCCTGTTTAGTAAAGTTTCATATTGTAAATAAAATATGAACTATCTGAAAATAATACTGGTATTATTGTAAAAAGCTCAAAACTGCAAAAAAACCTATTTGTCTTAGTTCATGGAACCAACTCTTACCCAAAATGTTTATGTAAATTTGCTCCTAAAAGTCTTTCACATAATGAAGATTAAGCATTCTGAGTCCTTACTAGATTAGATTGTAATACTGATGCTGCCCAGTAAAGCTATAACCACTCTGTGTAAATGAAATATGCAACACATGCCTCACACTGAACTTATATTTTTTATATTGTGTAATTATTTTCATAAAGAAAGTGCAATTTGTGTATGTCGTATAATACTGGCCACTAAAACAATAATCTTTTCAACATACGATCCTGGATACAAAAATAAAAACAAGTGAAACATAAAACACATGCCCAAAATGAACTTTTAAGAAATACTGGTTTTGTGTAGTTGTTGATCATAATATATGTTCCACAATTAATTTCATAAAGTCATTGCAAATTATATCAAACATAATGTTATTCGTCACATGGCTAATCTAACAAGCAAATAAAATGATTATAGAAAATTTTACCTCTAGAAAAGACATATACCTTTTGTAGTGGCATGATATAACATGAAAACATCTTACTTACCAGAATCATTGGCACAGAAATCAATGTAAGATACACTAAAAACATTATAGGCTTTGGCAGAATTTTGTAAATAGAAAACTGGTTCAAAGCTTTGCAAAAAACTTTTGTAATTGTGCATGTTACAAAAAAGGAACAGGCTGGTAAAGGTAACGTGTGACACATGGTATAACTCACAGATAAATTATATTCTTATCTTTGTTAATTGATAATAAAGAGAATAGCTTGTGTTAACATGGTGGTTTGTTATTACATAATTTTAACTACCATAAGCAGTTTTTCTTTGCATTTCTTTCATGTCAGCTGCAAGTATGATTAAATATTATGTGGATCTTACTAGATTTAAACATATTATTTAAAGTAATACCATTCAGGTTAGACATGGCAGTGAATATTGTAATAAAACTTTAGGGTTAAAAGTGAACTAAATGAGTAGACACTAACACCAACAAATTTCTCTCGCTCTATACAAAAACTAAAAAAAACTGCATAAGTGACATTCAAAATTTCATGTCTGCAAACAAAACTCAATCCTGAGAAAACTGAGTTTATTCTGATAGGCTCCAAAAATAACCGTAAACAACTCCTTCCTCACTTTCCAATCAATATTCTCGGCAATCAGGTCTCACCAGCACAAAGTGTTAGGAACCTCGGAATGGTGTTCGACTCCAATTTCTCATTCTCAGACCATGTGTCACAGAATTCGACCCCTTCTAGACCTTAACACATCAGTTCTTTTAGCAAATGCTTTGGTGAGCAGTGTACTGGACTACTGGAATTCCTTATTCTTATCACTTACAGATTTTGAGTTAAGAAGATTGCAGTTAGTCCAAAACTCACTCTGTAGGGTTGTCACCTGGTCCTCTAAATACTCTCACATTACCCCTCAACTAAAAAAACTCCATTGGCTCCCTATCAAATATAGGATACAATTCAAAATTGCTCTCACTACATACAAAATTCCAACCAGGGTCAACCAGTTTACCTAAGAGAATTAATTCATCCCTACACCTCTTCCAGGAATACAAGGCAAAGTACCCTTAAACTCAAGTTCCTTCACACCCCCACTTTTGACTGTAAGGTTCATAAATCAGTCAAACTTTTCTCCAATTCTTTCAGTCACCATGCCCCGGTTCTTTGGAACTCCTTCCCCTTCCAAATAAGAAATACTCCCTCTGTCGCACCTTTTAGGAAACACCTCAAAACACACCTCTTTAATTCCAGTTTCCCAACTTAGTTTCCTTCTCTCTTCGTCACACCCACAACTCTGGATTACTGACCTTGAACGCCCCTTGACTTTCCTTATGATAATAATTTTGTTAAGTCAGTGCACTGAGTTCCCCTTTGTGGGGAAGATATTGCACCTGCAAAGCAGTAGGTTAGATTAGATTAGACTATATTTAATTACATTGACGATTTAGTTGGATATTGGTGTCACCAATGAACTGTATAGCTGGCACATTTTTGGATATTTGGTGGTTATCAGGTACATTATGGTATGTGTGACTGCAGATGTTCACTGTAAGCTTGAAAACTGAGTGAACTGTTTTTTGGACCTGTATTATATTTTTTTTTAATTTGGCCAAGACAGTACATGGTTTGATCATTTGAGTTTGTCCAAAATACTCGTTAAAATCAAGGGATTTCTGACCATGTGATTCATATTGGAATTGTGCAATGGGCATGCTGACAGTTTTTTTGTAAAATAAAAATTCTAATCATTTAGATTAATCTACGTGTTTGGAGGACTTTCTGTCAACTTTATATAAGACTGCAAGTACAGCTGAGAACACTCTAGTGAATAATCTTGATAACTACAGGACTTCACCTGTAAATAGGTTCCTGTAGGTTTACTCAATGCTTTTTTAATCATAATCAAAAATTAAATGACTAACGTTCAATGACCAATGATCAACTAAATGTTGTATATCTAGAAATGATTACCCAGTGCTAGTGACACAGCTATGTCTGCTGACTTGTAGAACTTATATGTTCATAGTACCAGTGCTTTTAACACTCCAACCAGTGGTACTCCAATTCCCACTACTAGTGTCAGCAGTGAAACCACTGCCTTACTAGAGAGTGTAGCCAACAAGCTCAATGAGCCAGTCTCTAAGAAAGGGAAAGGACTCAAGAAAAAGTGAGTGCAGTCTCCAGTCACGTCTCCTGACTCAGTAATGTGATTTACATTATAAATTGCACTAAATGTGGCCTTCAGTACGTTGGAGAGGCGATAAGACCAATCAGGAACAGGATGTATGAACACTACAACAGTGTTCAAAAGGTCTTATCTGAAAGTCCACTCCAGTCTCTAGACATTTCACAGAGAATAACCAATCTTTGAGGAATATGGAGTTTAGCATTTTCCATAGGATGGGGGATCCAAAAAGCCCAAATGCCTCCACTAGATGCAAAAGCCAAGAACTATATTATATTTGGGCATTCCCCACACTCCACCATACAGTCATCAATATGTTTGTATGAAGATATACCCTCTCATGACACCCCCTACCCAGGTTCCTCCTTATCCCCTTTATATTTAGAAATGATGGTGTTTCCTTTGTGTAAGGTCATTTAAAGTTCAAATTATCTATTTTGGCCTTCTACACTTGGTACCCATTGGGAACGCTGGTGGTATTGTTCCTATAAAAGGAACTGAAATTTTGCAAAGTGCCCTTAAGACAACATTGAGTTTCTCAGGTAGAACACTACAGTTAGAGCTCCACGTTGACTAATTTACCGATGTAAGGTTAAAAGAACTGCTTGCAACTCCCTTAACCAGTACTTTATGTTAAATTGATACTAATCCCCTTACCAAATTGGAGACAAAAGATATACAGATTTTTTCTATATATACTGTTTTGAAAGCAATACTTTTAGGCAACAGCCTTTAAGCGCTGTACTAGCATTATTTTTACACCACAGTGGGTGGGCAGTGGGAAAAAGTTTGTAAGGTGTAGGAAGTTGATACTAGATAGGGACATTGGTTGGGGGTTTATGAGAGCAACGTCATGGGGTGCCTATGATTTGACCTTTGACCTTGAGTTTGAAAATCCTACCTATATCTAAAAACAATTAGGATTAGGAACTTGATACTTAGGGAAATTGGTTAGGGGTTGTAGGTTCGCACTGTCAAAGTGTAACCTTGATTTGACCTTTGTCCTTGCCATAGTGACTTTGACCTTTAAATATTTTGTCTGGGTTATATCTCGGAATGTGCAGGGTGTATGAAGTTGAATCTTAGTAGTGGCATTGGTTAGGGAGTGAAGATGTGCAACGTCATGGTGTGACCTTAATTTGACCTTTGACATTCCTGTAGTTACCTAGACCTTTAAAATTTTGTCGGCCATATCTTAGAACTGTAACGTTGGGAAGTGTAGGTATGTCAAGTCATGCTATGACCTTCAGCCTTGTCTCCGCCTTCTTATGTCATATTTGAGACATATTGCTGATATTACAAAGATATATGGATGCTGTAACAGTTTATTTTTGTAGTTTTGTCTAACTATTCCATTTCAATTGATAGATGTACTTCAATTAAATCTTACAGCTTCTTAATTTTTGTTTACTGATTAATGTTGTCATGTTGCTATTAAGCTGCTCTGTTTTAATACTTTATTTACATTTGCTCTCTCTTAAAACGTTGTTTTTCTACTTAAACATTATTTGGAATCTTGTGTAACTGACACTTTTTGCTAGAAAAATCTTCTGATTTTTTGTGTTTCACTTTTTCTGTATGTCATGGTGTCAAAAACTGTTTCCCCAGGCTCCGGAGTACGGGCATCTCTGATGATATTTTTTACTTTTTTCCTCAGGTCTGCATATTCCTCAATGTGCTAAAATTCCATCCTAGTTAAGCTGTCTTAATAAGTCAAATAAGAATAAATGTAAAGATTGCACAGCTAAAACCCTGTACCAAAATTAGTTATATATTGGTACTGTTTTGAGGCAAATCAGTACCTTCAAACATCTTCACGTGATTTCAGATTCGTTAGAAGTACTTTTGTACTGAAACAATATGTTATTTTTGTTTCAATTCATTAGACAATGAAACAATGAAAAAATTGTAACATAATATCACATAAAGCAAGCAGAAATAAATGTTTTGTAAGAGTTGTTCATGATCACTAAATGAAGCAGTACATAATATCCTGCTATATATATGTGTGTCTTAATTGTGACTTTTCACTTTTCATAATAACCATTATAAGCTTTTCAGGTTTCTCCATAATACTATAATTTTCTGTGGTCTTTTTTAGGGTGGACGGATTAGGGGGGGGATCTATACCAAAGATATGCACCATCATTCTTAATGTTAAAAAACTTCAACAGCCAACTCAGAAAGTCTCTGACACTGTGGATCACTTGATGTTCCCATCAAAATGCCTCACTTTAAAATTTATGCACTTGGATCTCACCTCTGTAATTGACAATGTGAATACAGGTCAAAACAACATGTTGGGAATAGTGATGATTTGCCATGATATGTTAGCTATTGAAAGAGGTGAAACCCCCAACTTTTGATTTCCTTTATGTACTTTAGCAGGTCTCATTATAAATTGTTTCCCATGAACCTTCTGAGCCTCAACAATGTAACAGCTAATATGTAGCTCCTGAAAACCGGAAGCCCACCCTCATGGGTGGTGCTGAGGAAAAACAAAATATATGAATTTTGATAGGAATCATCGATCTGGATCATCTTTGGGGGGAGTAAGCCATGGGATGAAAATATTTACCAGATTGGAAGAATAGTTTGAGATATGTCTGCAGACAAATAGCCCTGATTGGATCTATAATACAAATGGGTAAAAGGCCTTCTGTTGAACTCTCTAAAATGTATTGCTGTAACCAACAAACAAGTGATCTTGTATGAAAGTCTTCACACACATTCATATACATAGTATGTGTTCTTTGAGATGACATCTGTCAGGCTTCAATTTATTTTCTGCTGAAGCATCTAAATTATGCTGGTAATTAAATCTACTAAATCTATGATTTTGACATATTTCAATGAAAGTCTTATAATCATATTATGTACAATTGTAGAAATCAGACACACAATAGCAAAATAACTTACAGTTAAACACTTTTTATTTGGAGTCGGGAAGGTGATATTGTTTTAGAGATAAACATGTATCAGCATACAATTCATGCCATTGTGTACACCATGTTATAATGTTCCACTAGGGTTACGATTGTTTCAATTCAGACCCAGTTTGTCATCTATCCAATCTAAGAAATGCGTCACACGAGCATAAATGCCTGGTGCTCTGCAACAGAAAAAATGTTAATTTGGACAAACACTGTACCTTTAACATAACTGTAATTTAGATTTTACAACATGGCAAATGTATTATTATGATCTATATTATACATTATCTTGGTTATAACAGTTTAACTTAATGGTAAGATGTGCAATAAATTTTAGACTAGCTCTGGTGTGACTTTGTATTGAAACATTAGAATACTGAACAAAAACAAGGTCGATAGGGGTTTCGCTCTACTAGCTGCAGCCGCAAAGCCATCAGAGACATGAGTAGTGCACTGAGGTGGTCATCCATCCAAATACTAAAGTAGTTGATTGTTACTTAACTTCAGTGAAGAGAGAAGCACTCATCACAAAATGCCACAATTCATGAAGTCCAGAGACAAAAAAAAAGTGATCTCCTGAAGTGCGAGCCTGACTAGAGCTCGCGCTTAAAAAGTTTGTACACATATTTTTTAATCAATAAATTTTACTAAAAACATTCAAGACTGGATTACCTGTTAGCACATCCAAATCCCCATGAAACAACTCCAACAATTTCATGAGTCCCATCTTCATCCAGGCAGACAAGAGGTCCACCAGAATCTCCCTGAGAAGAAAGAAGAATAATTTTGTTAGCATTCTGACAAGCGTGAGCACCCTTCGAAAACGAATTTTTGTTTTTGTTACCTGTTATCTGTTTCATATCGGTCTTTTCATGTTACCTGTTATCTGTTTCATATCTTACCTGACAAGCATCATACTCTGTTTCATTGATGCGGCCAGCACAGAGCATATCATCAGTGAGCGTGTAGCCTAAAAACTCATAACGCCTCCTGCAATCATCCATATTGGTGATGGGCACCCTAGCAAACTGCAGAGTGTCGGGGAGTATACGGTTGTCTGGAAGAATTGAAAGATAGATATATAATAGCAGATGAATTCATTAAGAGAATGGGGGGTGCATGATGAGAATGGGGGTATTAGGTGCATTTGACAAGGAACACAAGAGTGACATATTAAGAGAACAGAGAAACTAGCATGCTAACTTTCACAACATATTTCTTGAAGAGAGATTCTGACCAAGAAACAAAGTAACATGAATAACACTGAAAGAAAAGAATAAGGCAAGTTCAAGTGAATATCAGAATCAAGGCGTGGCCTTGAAATGAACTATAATAATAATAATAACACAAAAGTTTAAATTGAAATAATTGGGACAACATAATTTTAATTTTAAAAGCATGGCAAGTACCAAAGTTCAGCGGAATACAACAGCTTTTGGACCAAATGACAAAATTACAAAAAAATCACACAAAATTGGCACTTCAGTGACCATTTTACCTGACCCCAGTAAAATATCAGCCAACAGTTGACCAAACAAAACATGCCATTAACAGTATGCAATAATAGTAAACATTATAAGTATTGGTCTCACTCTCTCTATATACCTGGGTATATTGCATAGTGTAGCCATCATTACAGATATTTCTGTAATCTGCTATCCAACACTTCACAAACCTGGATCTACAGCATAGTTCAGGCTTCCCCATCCGCTAACCACACATTCTCTGCCGGTATAGTCCACTGAAGCATCAGGTTTGCAGACTGGCTGGACATTCTCACTGAATGTTACCTGTTCTGTGAGTCTGAGTAAAGCTATGTCATTCTCTGTTGTGTCAGGATTATAGGCCTCATGGTAGATAATCTCTGCCACTGTATGCATTTGTAGTACGTCATAATCAGGGGCGGTGAAGTTGTGGGCACCAATTTGAATTTGCAGTGTATTAGTCTCACTAAAACAGGACAAAAATTTTGAGATTACTACAACTATATAACATGGTTGTATTTTGAGTATAGAACTCTAGAATGAGGAATTGAGGAACACAGAAGTGAAACTTTACATAACTCTGATTGGATTAAGCTAAATTTGTTTCATCATGCATGCCTGGATGTTTGCTCAAGAACAATATTGCAGATATGTTCAGAAATGTTTTATAATTACCTGGCTTGTTGAAATTAGCACAGCTTCTTCAAGGTTAAAACTACAACCTTAGGTCTTGGAACTTCACCTATTTTGTAGTCCTTAAAACCAAACACTTCATAACTCTAAACATGACCTAACTCCAACATGTTATTGTAATGGCAGGAACTTGATCTCGGTGAGATTATTGTTTAAAAACCATCCTTGCATTACATTAGATCTGTGGCTAAGTTCTCTTATTTCTTGAAATACCTTCAGTAGCAGTCACCTGGCCCAACAGTACAAAGAAAGTGATGAAGCTGGCTAGATTTAAAATGGACCAATTTCAGGCTAGCACTCAGTTGGTTTCGCTGAAAATGAAGCAATTGGCTTTGAAAACCACTCTAATTTCCATGCCACACTTGGAAACAGTCTCACATGTTGATGCTATGATTTCATACTGGAAGCTATCAGGACGCTATACGGAATGTTGACTCAGAGGTTTCACTTATTTAAGTCATCTACTTTTAAGCAGAAAACACATCACCTTGCATCTACACAATGAGCTGCAGTAAGGATCCAGTACTCATTGATCACCTGACCTCCACAGGAATGTGTGAACTCCCCAGATTCACGCAGTCTGTGCATGGAGATTTGCCAGGGGAATTCATATGGTCTTGCCTCCCAACCACCTACTATGTACTCACTTGGAGGAGTCCCTGCATCCGGATATTTGCTCTCTCCACAGTTATCTGACACATGACAAAAATTGGACTTAGTTGAATGTTTTATGTTATGCTTAGTACTTTGGTCCAATTATACTGAGACGTATAGTTCAAAGGAAACCAGAACAAACGGTTGGGCAAGGCTCTGTCCTGTAAACGACCAACCAATGGCAAACAACTGTCAGCTTGCCCTGGGATTCATACCCCTATCTCAGAGGTGGGGGGAAAGTGTGTTACCACTGTGACACCCCCCACCCCACCCCATCATCATAAGAAAAGGAAATAGAATACAATAACATTAGTGTAAAATAAAATTTACGGTTCAATGTAAGATTCATGAAATCATAGACAAATCGGCATCCATTAAATCGGCTCCCAAAATAAAATTAGCTGGTCAAATTAGCCCCCCTATAAAATAATTTATGGTCAAATCGGCCTTAGATATAGATAGATAAGTATACATATGTTTTATGCATTTTTTTACAATTTCACACCCCCTAGACATTGGGCTTACTTGTGAGTTTTATGTATCTACAATAGACAAAATATTATCTATTTAAAATATAAAAATAATAATAGTTCGCCCATAGTTCTCTTTGATGTCCACAAGGGGGAGATGATATAATCTTCTGCATGGACATCAAAAGGAACAATAAGCTTTTAATGTCTAATATTGGTCAACATTTTAGCTAGTAATCCCTATACTAAACAAATACCAAAGATCACTGAAGTTATAATCCCATCAACAGAGGCTGTGAAGAAGATGTAATTGCACTTTTAATAATTCAAACATAAACAAGTTTTATTGCACAAAGGTTACAAGGGATTGATGTCAATATATTGACATCTTTGTCATGTATTAATTACACTTAGTCAACCAACACATAAACAATTGATACTTTTGTAATAACATTGTCATGTATATTTATCCACCTGTTATTTTAATAAGAGACTGATTACAATTTCATGATGCATTTCCTCCATAAAAGGTCTTCTTTTTCTCCAATTATCATTCAGCTTTGGAAGTTGAAAGTAACATGATATCATTATAATAAAAAAAACACACCAATGGACCTATGCATAAGCTGTAAATTGCTTGTTAGGTAATACACCTTGTAGTGCCAGTTATGTTACAATAAGCAACACAAATAAGTAACACTCATTTCAGCCAAGAAAAAACTGAAGAGGGAAGATATTCAAAGCCTCTGATGATTTTGTAGCAGGTGATGTGATGTGTGTTCACTGTAAATGTGATACCAGTTCAATTAAGGCATGTAGTTTCTGTTGAAAAGAGCCCCTTCTTTTTCTGTTAAATAATCCTGAAGAAATATCTTTATCAACCCAGTCAAATGCTCCCTGCAGTTCTATAAATAAGTTCTATTGAAGTTTTCAATTGGGGACCAATTTGCACAGGACCGACTTTTTAGGGGGCCGATTTGCCCAAGGTTGACTTTTTTAGGAGCCAATTTGCCGAGTTCCAAATTGGCAAAGGGCTGATTTGCCCAGCTCCCGATTCATGACAAATATATAACTAAGTAACTTTTAACGTATGTTATAGGTTGTGTACGAATTTATCCTTATTAAATATCACAAATTTTAAGAAATAACACCTTTAAACGTTTGTATTACAATTAGTTTTTATATCAATATAATGATAAATTTTCTAAATTTTCGAATGCAAGTTCTTCCCGTGTGCATTTATGAAATAAAGTTGTTAGAACAAAAAAATTCATCTAATATCTAAAAGTGCATTTTTATAGAAGTTATTCTAATACATTGGAAGTGCATTGTATACATAAACCTTATGCATTACATCAAACATAAAGAGTGTAGTGAACTTACCCAGCCATGAATGTACATGGACTGCAGAATGAAGAACGATGAAAACCTGCAAACCTAAGAGCATGTTTAGTGTTGTGTGGAGTTACACCAACTGACAATTATCACATATCACAGAGTATATTACTTTTTCACCTACAGTCTTATCAATATATCAGACTGGTTTAACAATGCACCACAAACGAATTATCAAAAACCTAAAGTGTTTTGGTGTTCATATTTCACCTTTATGTTCTGATCTAAATACTTATTCTGCTTAATATTTTTAGCAATGGGTGAATGTTTAATTGAAGATTTTGTAATCGAATTTTATCTAAATATATATCGGCATAATGCTTCACTCATAAACAGATAATGATCCTTAACAGCACCTCTAACGTCAATCAGGGGTGGTATTATTTGCAGCTTTGCTCTTTTTTTCTTTTTTTTTGTGTGTTTTCTATTACATAATTTGTTCAGTTGTATTTCTCAAAACATCATATTGATCTGGATCTGGAAAAGAACTTTCTAAACTAGTTTCGATTACAACAGTCAGGGAACAATAAACGAAATATGGTCACAGAATGAGATAAGCTTTTCCTTGCTTGCCACAATCACATGTAAAATGCTGTATTCATTTCTTTTAATGTAAGAAATGCACATGTGTCAGGCAAAACTATGGTGTGAACAGTATACTTATGTTGCTCAATACTTTGGCAATGGGTGAATGTTTAAATGAAGATTTCTAAGTGTAATTGTGTCTAAATCTTCATATAAAACACAATGTATCATTCGTAAATTGGAATAATCCTTATTCTGACATTACACGGATGTGTCCGCGAATCTGATTGGTCGAAAACTATGGTAAAACCCATATATATGTTGTATTGAATGTAGATAACTGTTGAATGTATACATTCAACGGATCAAACCGTTGAATGTATAGATTCAATGGGCAAACTGTTGAATGTATACATTCAATGGCTCAGCTGTGGAATGTATAGATTCAATGGGTGAAACTGTTGAATGTGTACATTCAATGGCTCAGGGCATGGAATGTCGAAATAATTTATAGTTGATAAGTTGATTGGAAGTATGAAGACTTATGTACACTTTAACATACACTGAGTATTTTCTAAAATCAAATCACTATTTATAGTAGTTGTAGGGATGATCAAAAGAAAAAGTCTTCTATTGAAGTGTTAGCAGGGGCTCAAAGAAGAAGAATCTTGTAGGATTAAAGACTTTATAAACATAAAGAGTTCCCTTTAATCTACACTAGTGGGTAAATTGTTTATCGATATTGCCGATATTTATTGTTTTGGAACTGGACTCCCGATATCGAGATCTAAACATGTATTTCAATATCGCCATTTTAAGTAAAACTGTAAACTTACACTGTTAATACTCGAAGTAAAGCAAAAATCTGAAGACATTGTACACTTTTATCTCACATTTTTGAAGTTTTCAATGCGTTTTTGATGAAAACTGCATTGTTTTGCTTTGATTCATTTCGCTTCCTGTTAGCGGTTCGGGAAACACTAAAATAAAACGTTTTCAGTTTCCCGAATTCGGACTATTTGGTAGACAATATGAACCCCCCCGATATCGCCCGATATTGAAATATTTTTACATTCAATATCGATACCCACAAAGCCAAACGATTTACCCCCTAATCTACACACATTAAAACAATTGCTGTGATAATCAAAGCAAAGAACAAAGAGAGACAGTTCAAGCCTGAGTAATCTTTTGATCACTGATTACAGAAAAAGTTGTCACCTGAGTACCTCTTTAATGCTCTCCAAATTTGTGTGTGAATGTTTACAGTTAATCCATGAAAGAGGATCACAGAGGTGCAATTGCAATTAGTCTTACCATATCAAGAAACACAAGAGCATTGGGGTTCATTGTGATTATATAATTGGAAAATAGATTAATATTTCTTGTTCTTTTTTATCCTTTACAAAATATTTAAACAATAATTAAGCCATGTTTTATAAATATTGACAAAATATTTAAGGCTATAATACACTATACTAATAAACTCATAACTACATTTAACTTTTATATTAGTAAAAATGCATCATTAATTCATACAATATAATATTAAATTAAATAGGTTTTATAATAGTATTAACATTGCATCATTAATTTATACAATATAAATATTAAACTAAATAAGTTTTACATAAATATTAAACTGTTTAGGGACTACTTATAAAAATCATAATATTTAAAGAACTTATACACATTCAATGATCATAACTGTTGAATGTACACATTCCACAGCCAAACTGTGGAATGTACACATTCAATGGCTATTTGCTGTTGAATGTGTACATTCAACACCTAGGCCATTGAATGTATACATTCAACACTTGGGCCATTGAATCTATACATTCAACAGTTATCTACATTCAATACAACATATACATGTTGGCTGCTCCGATAATAACCATCTGCATGAATAATGGATGAAACAGCCTTCATAAAATCATTTAATATCCGCAAATTTGCAATGGTAAAATTCTACGTATACCATAGTTTGTCAAGTGTTACTCCTATAACACCACCTGTAAAATCAGAGGTACTATTTGCAGCTTTACTCATTTGTATTTATGTCTTCTATTACCTAATGTATTCAGTTGCATTCTTAAGTACCATATTTTTATCTGGATCTGGAAAAGAACTTTCTTATCTATATCTAATACAAACGTCAGGGGGGCAATAAAATAAAATATGGTAACAAAATTTCATGAGCCTTTATTTGCTTCTCACAGTCACATGTAAAATGCTGTATTCATTTCTTATACTGTGAGAAATGTACATGTGTCAGTCAAAATTATGGTGGGAACAGCCAACTAATTTATTTTCATATTGGTTTTTGGTTTATTCAATTGTTTCAGTTGTGCACTGTCATATACTGATGTCTTATGTACCTTTTAAATACTTAAAACATTAACTTATATTCACCTGTATTAGAAATTTCAAATCACACAATATTGATTATTTTGCCTGCTTACCTCGATAACAATGGTCTCTATATATAAGATAGAAATTTAAATATCATTACATATCATTACAAATCATTATAGATTTGAATTATAACATCATATACATCATGACAAACACTTGCAGGTGTATAGAAAAGCCGTGCAAATATGTAATGCCATTTTCTCAGGAGATGCAAAACATGTATTACAATATTCATATGGCCTTAATTTAAAATGGCTGTTTTGCATATGTTCTGAGAATTTGCCTGTGAACCTTTTAATCTGCAAATATTCAAATCATACTTGGTGGTATTTCTTGCTACAACTACAGAAGTCATTGTGATGCAGTGGAAACACAATCATCAAACAGCTCTGTTGTTTGACAGTTAACGCAAGTCACTACCTGGTTTGCAAATTATGCTAATCATTTCAACATTCCAACTAGACCAAATGCAAGATGCATCCACCGTAAAATGACAACACAGTTTGAAGATAAACCGCATTTTTCAAGATGGCAGCCAAAATTAAGAAAATTCAAAATTATTTACAGGAATTAAAGGAGTACTACTTATTATCCAGTTGGGTCAATGTTTGCTCGAAATCGCTCAATGTGTTATGTTTTCAAGATAAATGATATTTCCACCAAAATTCAAGCTGGCAGGGGAAATTCTCTTATGGTTTAAGAGATAAATATCATTTTTCATTTCCACCAAAATTCAAGATGGCGGCTGAAATTCGGAGAAGTCAAACATTTTTTAGAAGTCATAGAGGAGTAGTCCTTAGTTCCCAGGGGGTCCAATATTTGCCCAAAATTGCTCTATCTCGTATGGTTTTCCAGATAAATCACATTTTCCATTGCGCCAAAATTCAAGATGGCGGCCATAATTCAGAAAAGTATAGGTTGGTTTGACATACCAAACGTGGAGGAACAATAATAAGTGAGTGATAAGCACTTTTAAGTTTTTAAGTTTGGCTTTACCCGTTTGACCTTGCAAGAGGGGCCCAAGGTGAAATCTGACCACATGAGAAGATCCCTAGCTCATGATTTCCTATAGGTCGGGTTAGCATTACAAACCTTTTGGACCAATAATAAGCGAGTTATAAGCAGTTTTAAATTTGGCTATCCACATTTGACCTTGAAGGAGAGGCCCAAGGTCAAATTTGAACACATCAGAAGATTCATAGTCCATGATTGCCTATAGGTTGGTTGACTTTGCAAACCTCTAGGATCAATAATAAGTGAGTTATAAGCGCTTTTAAGTTTAGCTATCCTCGTTTGTACTTGAAGGAGTGGCCCAAGGTCAAATTTGACCACATCACATCGCTCTTTGGAAGTTTGTCAGATTTCAAAGTAAATTGTAAAAAAAACTCATATCGACTGGAAGTAGCAAAGACTCAAAAGAAAAGTTGTGACTTCTAAGCTGTACTGCGGTGACTCATTGTTTACACTGCACTTTTGAGTCTAAAATGTTCAACTGATCTGTCAAAATTCCAGAAATAAATTATAAGAAGCAATTTCAAAGACCAAATGTGTTCTAAACCCAAGAGATCTGAATATTTGACAAAAATATGGAAAAATAACTATTCCGAAAACATTAACTTTTTGTCAAAATGGAACTACTTATTTATGCTAATTGTTATTGAAAAGAAATATTCTGATAGATAATAATAAGCTGTTCCATGAATACCTGGTAAATTAGATAAACCAAACAGAATTCATGTCTGTCAACAAATACCTTTTTGAAGTGAACTTAAAATGATTGGTGTTTACACTTATGATAAATGCCTAAACTTATCTTAGTTGAAATATATGTCAAATGAGGCCAAACCCTGGATTCAGTTACTCAAACACACCATAGGAAATCTGAATAGATTTTCACTAGTTGGAGGTGGGTGGATTTCCATTCATGAAAAAAGTTTTGAATATTGCAGTGATTTCTATGCATTTCTACGAAAACAAATGGCGACATGTCTTGTAATACTTGGTTCAGCCCCAATATTTTAAAAAATCTATTTTTCCAGACTGGTGCCAAAGTGGCGTATATATATCTATATGAAGAAGGTGTGTACAGCTTGGGTGAATTAAGTTGGTTTTTGTTATCTTTTTAAATTATATATCTAATAAGTAAGTGGGTTAAGACTTTATTGGTGATAACAAGATTCACAATAACTTCCAACTGCCCTGGCTATACATACCATTTCATTTAGCATTCTCAGCTTTAAACAAAACTAGTTCAGTTTGGCCAAGTTAATAATAATCATAGAAAAATAGAAACAAAATGAAGTTTGGATCTGTATCCAGAATGCACTTATGAACTGTGGAAGTTAATTTATAAAATTTGTTTCAATCAATGATGTCATCTGTAAATAGTTCAAATAAAATATTTCAATTAGAAAAAAAGGAGTTTGAGGGTAACTTTGACAGAACATCTTTCATACAAATGAAATAGATTCTTAATTCTATCCTTTAAAATGAATGTTTAGCTTTATGAATTAGATGTCCTGCAAATATATGTTTTATCTATCTAGATCTTGGCTACAGCTGAAACATATTCATCTTGCTCCATGTAGAAATAGCTAAGGAATAGTTCTAGGAATTGACTTAAGTGACCCTAGAGTTTTGCTACCACAACATAGTGATACCAAAGGAGCAAGCCAGTTGAGTTAGTTTTTTTCAGTAATTTTTTTTAACAAATGGCTTTAATACCTGTACACATTTGGCTCAACATTGCCTAAATTTTCTTTGGTTCTACCTTTTGTGGATATGTATAAATTTTTCGGGCTAATGAAATTTCTTCTGCACTTCTAATCATGCTTGAATAGCATGATGACTGGAAATAACTGTAATTATATTTTTAGTGTTTGAGTCTTGGTATTGCCTTATGTCCTTCAATTTATTAGAATTAATATAGTAACCACAAAATTTGTGTTACATTGTAATATACACGTCTAACTAAGAGCAGTGCCAGTTTCTTATGAATTTATGTTATAATTTACCTTTATTTTATTTATGATATACAGGGAGTAAAACTTTAAGTTTAATGATATAAATGTGACAAAATTCTCTGATCAAGTTTAAAGAATTATACTCAATTTAATTATTAAAATCTACACTGATTCTCAATTCTCTAATTTTTAACATCTATACTGATTCTCAATTGTCTTGTGGGAAATTTGTCCTGGCTCCAATATGAAAGTACTCAGTGTAATCTTACAAAGCTTCAAAGCAATCAGGAAGATGAGTAGTGTAAAAAAGTAATGCACAGTTCATGAAATGCAAGGTACACAAAAAGTGATCTCCAGAAGTACAAGCCTTGTATGATTTCCTTGATTACTTAACCGGAGCACTAGCTCAGGTCTACTATTATAAGTTATTTTTTGATTCATAATGGTCTAAAGTACCTTGTACGGTTGATCTCAGTTGTATGATCTGATTATATGGCAAATCTTTTCACTTGGGAAAAATCATATATGATTTGTCAGTTTCCCCACCATGTTGGACAGGACAGTTTATAATCAGTATATGTAGAAAGGGGAATAAAGAAAAAATTGAACAGTAAACCTAGCAACTAGTAAGAGAAAATAAATAGAGGAAAGAAGAAAATATTTACTATGCGAAAGCACAATTTTCCAATTTATAAAGTTGAAAAATGTTCCAGTAAACATTTCAATATTAAAACTGTTAAATTGCGAATATTTACTATCATTAATGTACAGTACATTGTTAGTATTGCCAGCACAAAAAAAAATAATTTTATGCACTATAAATTTTTTTAATATAAGTATCAATCTTACTGCTGAAAACACTTGATAGTGCATATAAAAAGTACTTTTAGAGATATACTAGAACAACCACAATTTGTTTCCCGGTGAACACAAGTTTTAATGCACACATTAATGTTACATAAGGCTTTATTCAAAAGTTTATTCAACCTCTTTATTTATTTATTTCGGGTTTTATGTCACTTTCAACACTGTACAGGTCATATCACAATGGGTAGTTGGAACATGACATGACACGGCTGTGTCCGCGATTCTGATTGGTCGAGAGCTATTGTAAAACCTCGATATACATCTTGGCTGTTCCATTTTCATCCCATCGCAAATAACAATAACCAAGTACATGCTTCCGGTTTTTTGTCAGTTAACGATCAATACGAATTTTTAATGATAAAAGTACTTTTTTTAATTAAATTTAAATCTGATAATGAACAGAAAATATATGGAACATAAAACATGGATATAGATGCTGATTTTGAGCTTCTTGGTGAACAATTTGACTTCCTAAATGATGAGAAAAATGACCTTTTGACCGAACACAATTATGCGAAGCAACCACAAGCAGACGATGTTGACAAATACGAACAAGAACAGTTTTTTTAACATGTTGATGCCAATTTTTTTGTGGAGGAGATTGACCCTGGTATTTTGCATTACTTGTTTAGTACAGAATTAAAGGAAGAAGATAAGGATTTCAGGTCAGAGGCAAAGAGTGAAAGCCATTCTGAGACTGAGTTACCCCCTATATCAGAGAGATCTAGATATTTTGAATTGGATGAGGAGGGTTTGAATAACCTAGCAGATGCAAACTCAGAGATCAACACAAAGCGCCAAACCAAATGGGCTGTCAATATTTTTAAAGGTAGTTTTCCTAATAGTATGGAATTTTTTTTTTTTTTATGTTTCAGATAAAAAAAATATTCAAATTATTTATTTTCCACCAGGTATTTTACATTTTAAAATATTATGAAAGACTATATTAATATTTTAGATTGGCTCAAAACACGTGACCTTCCACAAGAATTTGAAGTTCTTGACGAAACACAATTGGCTGAATTACTGAGGCGCTTCTATGGAGAAGTGAATTCCAAAAATGGCAAGCCCTATTCAAAATCATCAGTCATTGGAATTAGGGCTGGATTAAACTGATATTTGCAGGGCCCACCACACAATAAATCAGTGAACATTGTCAGTGGTAAAAGTTTCATGGCAGCAAATAAAGTTTTCACTGGGAGGATTCGGCTTAACAAAGCAGCAGGCTTAGATGTCAGCAAACATAAGACCGCGGTAGCCCCTGGTGATTTGAAAAGGCTATATGACACTCGTATCTTGTCAAATGACAACCCAACAAGTTTGTTGCACAAAATATTTTTTGAAATATCTCTGCATTTTGGCAGAAGGGGGAGGGAGGGCTTGGCAACCTTGAAAAAACAAGATTTTGCTTTATGTCGGGATGATCAGAATCCTGACAGTGAATTTGCAACAATATGTTTCAATGAAACCACCAAAAAAAATCATGGGGTTGAGAACAAACAATCAAATAAAGAGCAAAGGATGTATTCACAACCTGGTGACCCAAAGTGTCCCATTACCTCGCTCAAATTGTATTTGTCAAAATTGTCACAAGAAGATGATGCTTTTTTTCAGATCCCCAGAAAGCCCCAAACTGAAAGCTTTGAGAGCATGAGTTTTTGGTACAAAAGGAAATTAGGTAAAAACAGCATCGAAAACATGATGCAAACAATTTCCAAATTAGGGGGCCTGACACAAATATACACAAATCACAGCATTCGTGCAACAGCTTGCACAGTTTTGGCACACAACGACATAGCACTAAATGACATAATAAATGTTACTGGTCACAAAGACCCAAGCAGCTTGATTCCTTATGTTGCCACTTCCTCAAATCAGAAAAGAAAACAAATGAGTGAAATTTTGCATAGATATGGTAAATTCAGTAGCCCAGTTATCTCATCTGTGCACAATAGTGCAAACATTTCTGGTGGAAATGTGATCATCAATATAAATAAGAAATAGAAAATATTATCAAGAACTATTTCTTAATGGTGTACTTTATTTAAGTGTAAATTTTAAAACAGATATTTCTAGTGTTTAATTATTAAGACATTTATTTCACTTTACTTGTTTCCAAATATGGATACTGGACAATGTTTTAATAGTTCTGTGTAAATGATTTGTAAAATTTTTATAATTTGTTTAATTTAATGCATTATCTCCACAATTCCAAAAGTATTTGTTTTATCATGTTTTCTTGATGCTTATTAAAGATAATAAAAAAATTATTTAGAACGTCTGTTTCACAACTCTATCAACCTACATGCGACTCTTAATTTTTGGCATATTTAGTGAGAAAATGCTACTTGCCACAATGTACAAGTGGTGGAACAGCCTGATGTGTTTTGAACGTTTGTCAAATGGATATGAATTTTTGCTAAATATAAGGTAAGTCACAAGTATTTTAATTGTTTTGTCATGTTAGAATAGGAAATAACGCCCTCCAAACCATGGTATACGCAGAATTTTACCAGGTACATACAGTTGGTCAAGGTTCTGTACTGTAAACTGTCAACCAATGGCAAGCAACTACCAGTTTTCCCACTTGAGGTCGGGGTGGGAACCGAACCCTGGGGTCAATTTCACAAAAGGACTTAGCTCAGTCTCAGACTTAAATTTAAGACTTTTGTCTTAAAATGAGGCTAAGTCTATAATCTTAGACTTGGAGGATTTCACAAAGTTGCTAAGTCTAGGATTTAGCTAAGTCTACCCAAGAGTGGGTTTAGCTTTTAAATGTACACAAAGGCTTAAATATGGCCACCATATATTTTTTTCACTTCAAAAGTTGAAATGCTTGAAAATATAAAGACTAAATATAGAGATCACCTTCCTAAATTAGTCTTTGGACATATCTATATGATGACAAGGTTTCCTATTGAAAAACAGCATTTTTTCATAGATAAAATGAGCTAAACAAAGGTCCCCTATTCAACCTCTTAAACAACTGTACATCAATGGGTATATCAACACGAATTAGAGTTAGATATTTACAGTTTCTAAATATATAACATAAGAATGAACCTTTTTTAATGTGGCAACAATGCCATTTAATGCAACAATAAGTTTATTATGGATGCCATCTAGAATTGTAATTATTTGTTTTCGCATTTGGCATCCAATCACGGGCCCTATTTACCATTTATGAAAAAAAAAGAAAAAAAAGTTTGGCATTGTGTTTAAATGCTTAGCAACAAATATACCTGCGTATTTGAGTTGTAACAAAATTTGTCCGATTTCTGCTGCTCTTGTTTGCCTCGTTTTGAGGAACCAATCAAATAATGACAGTTTGGAAGTGTTTACGGAACTTAGTAGCAATGAAAACCCTTTTGTTTTACTCCGTATTTGGTTTATTTCTCATAATTGATGGAAAAGTAGATCGTCCTCGTGGAGTGCCAATATCAAGTACATAGTTTTACTGCTAATATTACGTGTGCACGTGAATTTTGTTACGCTATTTTATTATCGCCCAGAAATAGTGGTACCGGTGATGCGACACGCTACTAGTCTGGTTCCTGACCGGTTTACTCTGCAATAAAGTGTCAGGTATCGCCCACCATCTTGGGTACAAGGCTTTCGTAGTTACACCTAGCAATGATCAAGAAGAAATTAAAACTTAATAGATTTCTAGACGTGGTAACCGCGGCGATCGATCCTATCGGGATCTAACGCCGTGGTTCCTCTCCATTTAAAAGTAGAGATTTCAAAGATGAGCTTACTCACCATCAAAAGTATCTGTAAAACGATAGACCGATTAATCTGTCTCTCAGCCAATTTTTAAAAGATTGATGTATTGGCGAGAGACAGATGGCATTAGTATGCAAAAAACATAAACGTCATGAAGGGCAACAAGTGGCACACATCCTGACATTAAACATGTACTAGGCTACCACCTTGAGTAACAAGGATGTGCCCCGCATTAAAAGAAATAAACTTTTTGCATAGTTAATGGATATATTTACCAAAATATATTTCACTTGCCAAATTTTATCATTGTTTATACAAACAGGAAGTGCAGAAAAAGTGTCTATATTGCTGCAAACACAGAAAATTGTGTTCCTGCATCTAAATGCTTTCTACTGTTAATACATATAAGTGCATATTTTAAAGTTTAAAGGGACGGTAATTTTCAGATATTGAAGTTTTTTGTGTAGCGAGGAACTCTGTCCCAAAATGCCATCCATCAGTTTTAAAAAGGCATACTTTGGGACAGAAAACTCGGTCTAGTAAAACGATGACACAAGTAAAAGATGGTAATATTATTTAAATTATCAATCCAATAATGCCGTTTTACATGCACAATGTAATATAATGACTTTTAACAACAATATTTATATTTTTCGTCCTCCATGTTGAAATTCTGATTGGTTTGGCATTTATTGCCGTTTATATGTGGTATCTGCTAAACCTCGGATTTCGCTGATTCCCACTTGCAACATTTTTTTGTGTTTGAAAGTATAGTTATTTGGGTTCGATTTTTTTTTACTAAATTTTATACACAGTCTATACTGTTTGAACTACAAATGCAAAAATTCATATATTTTTTTGTATTAGGTGTTTATATCATATGATACATATGAAGATTGAAAGTTTTGGCAATTCATCAAACAATATCTTTAATATTTAGACATAAGAATTAGAATGTGAAGTGATGTAACAATACTGAAAATGCAATGAAAGATATATTTAACTCAAGTTTAATGAAATTATGTCCATTTTGTGGGAGACAGTGACCTGTCCATCCTTGACCAAGGAAATTTAAATTGAATTCAAGTGTGATTTTATTTTTTGCACCTATTTAGATTTCTGTATTTAATATGTTAAAGTTGTTTAAATATTTCTGAATTGCTTGTGAAAATATATAGAGTTTCCTTGCAGTTTTACCAATGCAACAATAATTCAGATAGAAAAAAATGTAAACCTTTTGTCAGGATTGCTTATGCAAATATTTAAAATATTTTTTGACCTCTACTTGGCTTCAAAATGAATTTTTTTAATGTTTAATAAATATTACTTCAATGTAAAAAAAAAATTATTTATAATATTATGGTCTGCTTAGTACATGAATGTGATGAGATATCATTTCTGTAATATTTTGTTTCAAATAAAGTTCTTTACCAAGCACTAGTGTTAGTGTGTAATGCTTTTAAAAGAAAATAATATTTAAATTATATTATTAGCCTCTTAACTTTTTAGAAATTTTCTCCCAGTTGCAGTTAGATTTCATGTGTGGTGTGATTAGAAAGGGGTTTCTAGGTTTATATTAACGGCTATAAATATGAATCGATTATTTCAGTTATGGTAAACAATATGGCGGACATAGAATAAAAACAAGGTAATATAAGGTGTTACAATGAAATAAGTGTATATTTAAAGTGAGTTAAGTACGAAATATTGTTGTTTGTTGAATATATTTAGATTTAAATGCACTTAACATGCCAATGAATGCCTAGTTTGCAAATATTTGAAAATCTCTACTTTTAAATGGAGAGGAACCACGGCGTTAGATCCCGATAGGATCGATCGCCGCGGTTACCACGTCTATAGATTTCTAGTTAATAGTTTTGGTGCACATTTTGACACAATATCCGTCTTTCACTACTGCCTGGCCACCAATTATGGTCAGTGTACCAATTATGGTCACCCCCAGCCGGTCAAATAAAAGTAAATGCCATGGTGAGGAAAACATGAAGTAATTGTAAACAGCTAGAGTAATCCTATTCTAAATAACAAAAGATTATTAAAATATATTTTTAAAGGCTAAACATTAAGTTATATTTGCAGAGCACCACAGATCAAACATTATTTTCTGTTATATCAGTGGCTAAAATAATGGGGTGACCATAATTGGTATGAAGAAATTCCAGTTGTTTGGGTGATAATAGGACATTTTTGGTGCAATGTACATGTACAGAGGAAATTGATTGTGCTGAAACGAAGGCAAAACTTTGGATTAGTAAAATAAACACACACTAATTAATATCTGTAGTGTTATTTTCATTTATTGAAGCACAGGAATTAATTTTCCTACACAGACGTGACCATAATTGGTGGCCAGGCAGTAGTGGTGGTGGACCAGTTCATGCCCGGGTACCAATTCACGCCCACCCTCAATTTTCTTGAAGATTTATGATTTTTCATAGAGAAGATGTTTACCATATTATAGATAATCATCAAAAAATTTAGGGGTGGGCGTGAATTGGTACCCGGGCATGAACTGGTCCACCACCACTATATATGTAATGATATTGCATAATAAACATATAAATAATTGAAATAATGATTAAGATTTCCCGATACATGACAGATATCCAGTAAACATTACAAACGTTTATAAACATTTATAAACCTAACTAGCAACGGTTTAGATTAGGTTTAAAATGATGGGTCCCTAAACGTTTGCCTATAAACATTTATAAACGTTTAAGCATAAACATTTATAAATGTTCATACATAAGTGTTTATAAACATTTATACATAAATGTTTATAAACGTTTATACACGTGTTTAAAATCTGGAGAAATATTTCTTAAGTATATCTTGCTGTATCACTGTTGTTTGAAGCCATCATTACATTCTAAGTAGATATATAGAAGTATAAAATTTGATGATATTATATACTTTTATATCTTTACTTAGAATATACTGATGGTTTCATAGAACAGCGATACAGCAAGATATAGTAACAGAAATATTTCTCCAGTTTCTCTCAAAATGGCTGTGCTGATGTCATCATCCCAAATGAAAGCGAGGTTAAGATATTCTTCACTCTTTGTAAACGTTTAAAAACGTTTATAAACGTTTATGTATAAACATTTAAAAACGTTTATAAACCAAACTAATGTTGCTGAAACGTTTTTAAACCCATAATATTGAATAATTGTCAATATTTAGGTTTATATTTGGTTTAAAAAATGTTTATAATTTTTACTAAACGTTTATAAACGTTTGCTATGTTTACTGGGTATTACGTGATGCATTTTTTGGGCTGTTCAGCACTGGTACTTACTACCGGTGAGTCGTTTGGGGGATTTACAGGTATCAAGACAATTATACTGAAATACCGTGACCACTTTTACTTCCGGAATCTCAAATCTCAGCTTTTATAAATATTGGCAAATGTAAAATTTAAATACCAAACCTGAATCTAAAGAAATTATAAACTATTACCTTGTTTTTCACTATATTTTGATGCATTTATAGCGATTTCTTTGAGAAAAACTGCCATTTTTTGGATTACGGAAAATCAGTTCCTGTTGTGGTCTATTTGATTGGGGATTCGCTGTAACTGGAACATTTTCGGAAACTCAGACGGTTTTGGATTCGCAGAATGCTGAACTAGAAAATCTGGTACCGTTGCACCCCTAGTACTTACAACTCCACATCCTTTAAAATACAACAAAATGTTTCACGGGTATTTAACACTGCCCCATACTTCTGAAGTGGCAAATTCGGTATCATTAAATGTTCTGCCACGAAAGCCCTCAGTTCTTTATGATCTTGAAATAGTTCACATTTTATAATATGGTTATCGATGAGGTTTTTGTCAAATTACGAGTCGGGTGCCAGACACGTATTGCTCAGTACCCGAGTTCATCACCTACCCAAGTTTGTCACTTGCCTTTTTTGACAATATTAAAACCTGATTTACCTGTATCTCGTGACCAACAACTCGGACCCACAAGTCACAAAATACTACTACATAGTAAATAATATATCTGGGTACGAGCTGTGGGTGCAAGTTGTTGGTCACAAGCTGCCATGGTCTTGAGATGCTCGCATACCTAAAAGCTCTTCAGATTTATCTTTCCTTGTTGATGTACACCATCATAATTAGCATTTATTCCACTTGTTTCGGTATCGGTATTGCATATTCTTAATTTTTAAGGCAGGTGAGAATGTGGGTAGGTGATGAACTTGGGTAGCTGAGCAGTAATGTTGATAATGGACGATGGGCCGCCGATGTATGTTTGTTTGCTATATTTTTTTTTACCCCACAGCCCTTAATGGCTGTTGGGGTATTGTTTTCTCCCATAGTGTCCGGATGGGCAGCAGGAAAAAGTTTGTCCGGTTTGTATCTCGGAAACCATAAGGTGTAGGAAGTTGATATTTGGTAGGGACATTAGTTAGGGGGTGTAGGTATGCAACGTCATGGTGTGACCATGATTTGACCTTGCCGTAGTGCCCTTGACCTATAAAATCTTGTCCGGGCTATATTTCAGAAACCATAAGGTGTGGGAAGTTAATATTTGGTAGGGAGATAAGTTGGGGTTTATAGGTGTGCACTGTCATGGTGTGACCTGAATTTGACCTTCGATCTTGCATATCTGATGCTATTTTATCTCTGTACGGGGATATCTGATGCTGTTTTATCTCTCTTATATCTCTCTTATATCCTTTTACTTGAATCTTGGTTGTTGCACCTTTGGGTGTCTTTTGATGTAGATTAAGCACTGTTAAAGTCATATTAGAATTTATTAACCATTTTACTTTTGCAATTTCCCATTGTAATATATGGTATTGCATCAAGTGAGCCACAGGTTTTGCCCCAACTCCACGTAAAAGCATGTATTGCCACATCTGTATGTATGGGTAATATTCAAAACATTCAAACCATAATTCGACCATGCAAATGAATACAGTAGACTCTGTGTAAGTCGAATGTCCAAAATCCAGGCAATTAGGTTCGAGTTACACCAAATTCGAGTTATATCTTGGTGGTGGTGGTGGTGGTGGTGGTGGTGGGGGGGGGGGGGGGGGGGGTCACTGTTGGAATACAGTGAAGTAAAAAAACTGTCGGAAGTACCGGTATGTTTGTGAGCGATAATTTAGAATTTTATTATGGTGACCTTAACAGCTTAAGTTTTCATTTATTTCGTTCATCAAACCTTTTTCAAATAATTCAATCGTATAATTCAACAAATTTTGTTCAATGACATTGTGCATTACTTCTTTTATAATACAAAATGGCCATGTTTTGATTTTTTTTTCTGGTTTCTTTCGTAAACTTTACTTCAAACTAAAAACATCTCACTTTTACCTACCGAACTATAGGCAGTGAAAAAGTTTCCCCATGCTTTGTTACTGTGTAAAAAAAAATTGTTTACTGTAAAGTATTTGTCTATAATTCCATAATATTTGTCTTATTCTGAAACAAATTTCATGAAATATTTTTTCCCTGAAGCTAATCTACATGATCTATATATTTCATGCAAACGTGTAATTTGAATGCATTACAATTCAGGGAGCAATAATGCAGAAAACATTAAATTTTACTTATTCCGTAAAATGACCTTAAAATATTCATGGCAAACTTTGTAAGTTTTACAGTACATGAGTGACTATTAGGACTTGATATCTGATCTATCCCTTGATTTACAGCCAAGGTTGTTATTCCCCATTTACAGACTGAATATGCGTGTGAAACAAAGGAACTTAAATTCAACTAGTTCGGGTTTATTATGTTGAAATAATCTTCTGACAAAATGGACAAAAACATTTAGTTCAAATAAATTTATTAATAACTCGATTTATGAGCATTTTTCTTTTGCAAGTTTTGCAATTCTGTTGTCACACAGAAAGGAAAAAAAGGTAAAAAAAACACATAAAAATGAGTGTCACACTTGCCTCAAAACTACATCTTCATATGAAGGTCTGAGTTCTTGAGTTTAAGTTGTGCTAAGCATTCTTGATCTTTTTAAATTGAATTTGACTTCCACTTCTTAAATCTTAAAATAAATATTCTGGTTAAAATGCTTCTACGTAGAAAATGTGAGATGTTTTTTTTCTCCCGTATAACAATTATGCTAATTAAATCAAACATGGCTGCGCCCATACTGTGTGAAAGCATGTCAATTGCAATTGAATTTAGGACAACCTGTTGTGTTTTTTTGTTAACTTATGTTCTCAGATAATTCAGTACCCCTTAAAACAACAGGTGTCAGCCCTCTAGAGTGGTTTATTTGTCTTTCATAGCACTAAAGTTAACCGCCGATGTTCACTAGCTGCCATTGACAGGCCATTGGGCCCTCCCTAATCCTTTATCAAATAAACCTCTCTGGTGGCTTTGAGTTGTGACATCAGAAACTAACATAAAACCACCTTTTCTGTCTTAAATATAGGTTCGAATAATGCCTAAAATATAAATTCGAAGTTCGAGCTATGACGTGAATCTGTACAGTAAATTGTTGGGACTTCAAAACTGCTTCGAATTATGGTAAATTTCGAATAACACCGAATCGAGTTACACAGAGTCTACTGTATCAAAATGGGAGAAGTCTTAAAGCTTCTTAATTTTTAGTTTATTGAATTGTTTTGTTTCAATAGTTTACATGCAGTTTCTTTCTCTTAGGTGTTATTTTCTCTACTTGAACATTATTTGGACACTGACACTGCTCTGAAAGTATCCCTATCTGTGTACTGTTTCACTACTTCTATATCTTATGGTGTTGAAAACTATTTCCCCAGGCTGTGGAGTACAGGCATCTCTGATGCTATTTTTGGGTTCTGCAAAAAATTGCATGAGGTTACCCATCGGGTCCCCGCTGTCTTTTTAGCTAAGCATCAGGTCCCAGATGTATATAGATAGCAATTCAGTCTAACTAACAAGTGTCCTAACTAGAATATGTGTTTGGCATTTAAAATTGTATAATTTAATTAGAATAAAAGACTGAATGAAAAAGGGCCTTTATGCTAACAAAAGATTTGCCACAATCAGGTGAGATTGGTCTTAACAATGCCCCATTGGGTAAAAAAGAAAAATGGGCCTTTAGAGAAGGTTTGTTTTGAGTAGAAACAAAAGCAGTGTTCGGTCTCGAGCGTGATTTCACGAGTTTGTACACACTCTGGGTCAAATTGTCGCAAAACCAACTCACCATGAAGGGCAGTTTATGTTATTTGATATAGCCAGCTAACAGTAATTCACGTGAAAATTCGGGTATTCTCACGAGATTTCCGTGCTTCTTTTGAATTTTTAACTCGTCTTCTGCATATAGTGTCACAAGCGAAACAGTCGAAGCAACTACTGACCAAAGAAATTGGTCTATTCTATCGACTCTTCTTATAAGAAATGATTTTTGTAAACTAGCGCACTGAGTTCCCCTTAGTGGGGAAGATATTGCACCTGCAAAGCAGTAGATTAGATTAGATTATTATCGGAAGCGACAACGTGCATATTTCCTCATAGAAGTAAAGAAGAAAGACATGAAAGTGAGTTTATTTTATTTCAAATTGAGACATCCAGGTAACAGTAATTCACGTGAGAATTTGGGTATTCTCACAAGATTTCAGTGCTTTTTGTCAAATTTTTAACTTGTCATCTGCATATAGTGTCACAGAAAAAAACAGTCGAACCAACTACTGACCAAAGATATTCGTCTATTATCGGAAGAGACAAAATATATATTTCTTCAAAGAAAAGAGAAGAAATGCAATTTATTTTATTTGATGAATCCAGATAACAGTCAAAAAAAAAAAAAAAAACAGTAGCACCCAGCCATTAGAAGTGAAATTTAAAAAAAAAAAAAGACAAATAAAAACAGCATTAATTAATTTATTTATTTGAACTTTTTCTGACAATATTTTATAAGTAGAAAGACTGTTTGAAGATCAAATACTTCAGATTTGCAGACATGTGGATGCATAACTTGTGCCCAATCAAATTGCTCAACTGTTGCATATAATATCCTCATTCCTCATCCAGAACCCAACACAATTATACATCAGGTTCTCGAATGTGTAAGCTCTTCCAAATTATTAACAAGAATTTCTGATAATTTTGCAGATCAATTTAAACATTAAACTGTTTAAATGCAAAAAAAATTGATATTTTAAATATTTGTAAAAATTAATTTTTATATTAAAAATATTTCTTTACTGGTTAACAAGATGATACACTTATTTTTGAAAAGAAGCAAAAATGAATATATTATTTAGTAATGTCTTATTTAGAATTTACAGTAAAATATTAATTCTGAATTACTTAAAATGTACAGTAAAAGGGATAACGTTACAGCTGTATGGGACCATAATCCTAGGTTAGATATCTAGGTAATAACTATATCACAAAAACTCCAATGACAGGAAAACACCCTAGAGAGGCATACTTGGAAGTGGTTACCTAAACTATGCTTTACTGCCTTGCTGCCAATTATTGCCAGGTTCCAATTATTACCACCTATAAATAAAATGTTTATATCGCAGTAACAGTACTGACAGCCACATATATTCAGAGCCTTTTGGTGTGAAGTAGATGTGGACAAGTACACACCCATGTACCGATTCACCCCCAATCTCAATTTTCTGAAAGATTTATTCTTTTTGATTGAGAATAATTTTACCGTTTCATAGATAATTATTAAAAAAAGAGTGAGTTTGCATGGGGTGCCGGAAACGTAATATCGATGATGAGTATCAGGTTCCCAGTGTATATTTCTTGTATTATATGTTGGGTCGTGAAAAAAACAGCATATCTTAACAGTCACATAGTTTGAAGACATAGAATTATCTGGGGTTTCTGCCAGTATTTTATAAACGGGAAGGCTGCTTGGAGATCAAATGCTTCAAATTTGTGGGCTTGTGTACATGTCGCGTAATTCATTAATATTAATGAAATATGATGTCTTGTGCATTTCTGTAATGCTTAACATTATTTTTCAAATAGGAAGACAGCTTGAAGATCAAATACATGTACTTCAAATTCGCAGACCATCTCATAAATATTGATGAGGAAGTGAGGAAGGTCAAATGCTTGAAATTCACAGACTTTTGCAACTTGTCATAATTTGTGCTGCTTTTGATTTTATTTGCTCATATATACTCATGTCTCATGGTTATATTCATGTGTCATGGCCCTTTGCTGTTCAGTGTCTATGAATGTTTGTCCAGTCAAAGTATTTAATTGATGCATAACGTCCTCACTCAAGGTCCATGACCTGAGACAAAAGTAAATAATGAGACATCAGGTTCCCAATGAGTAAGGTCTTGTAATTATAAAATTGATCACATACATTGGTACTTATTATGTAACTGTGATTGTCTTTAATTAATTTTGGCGTGGGTGTGAATTAAGAATAAATGCATGGACATGAATTGGCGCACCAATACTATTTGTTTCATCCAGCTTGGAAATAGTTACACCTTATTTACTACATTTAGAAGGTACTTTTAACAAAGTTATATCTATTTTAATTAGGCCTGGGACGGGTGCTAAAAACAGCCCCAAGTACTTGCACTCTGACAACCAGCCCCAATTCGAGTAACCGCAAGGTTTAGTACCTACCATTAGAAGTCTTCTGTAAACAAATGGTCGATTCCGGTAATGAAACTTTTAAAGAAAAATGTCTTCTATTTAACCAGATATTATAGAGTATGTAGTAAATTACACATGCATATGTTTTTAAATGAAAATGACAACTTTAATTGATATTATGTGATGAAAATGCAGAAATAAAGCATATTTTACACAAGCGTTTCATTACGTGGGCGATAAGATAATACCTTGCTAGTAACCGATTAGATAAAATGGACTCGAGTGCTAGCAAAGACCGACTCATCTATTGAGGCTCGAGTAACCATTCACAGCCCTAATTTTAATTCCGTCTGACTATTATTGGTAGCCGATGATAGTTGGTAGCAAGGCAGTACTTGATTGTGTGTAGAGTCATGGCTGAGGGATTGGGTAGAAATACGAGACTAGACTATAAAGAATGTGGATAAAATAACTAAAGAGAATTAAGATTTGATAGGTACTCAACATAACCAACTTTAGTATATTCCATTTCTGTGCACTCTAACAGTAACCGTATAACCCTAGTACCCACATTTCGAGACAAATACATAATTACAGCGGATGTGTAATTATTGAGTGAAAACAGTCACAGGGGAAAAAAAATTATTAAATATCTTGCATAACTCTGGGACATGAAATGTGATGTTGATCACTTATTGCTTCCTTAAAACAACTCCACTTTCCTTTATTTAATTTAGTATGAAATTCAATGTTAAAAGTAATAAAAAATTGTAAATTGACAGTAAATTTGCAAAAGACATATACCACGAGTAGAGTGATCAAATAGCTCTTCAAATATTTAAATAAAATGTTTCTGTTAATCTGTGTTCCTGGTTTACTTGTTAAAAACAAGAAATAGTGGCATTATACATTTACCAAATTTATGGAAATGAGATTTTCAGTTATTGAGACTCCAAAAGGATTTTTAATGTATTTTTATCATTTAGTGGTCTTATAGTTATAACACCTTCAATTTTCTTCTTGTTTGCAGAAAGCTCCTTCTATGTTGCGGGCGCAGACTTTACATGCCTTGATGGGTCACTAAAGGTCCCATTTGATCATATTAACGATGATTACTGTGACTGTAGAGATGGATCTGATGAGCCAGGTAATTTTGCCAAATTTTAAATTCTTTGCATATTCGCAATTTGTAGTTAGACCTGTCAACAACATCTGTTATTGTCACTTTTTTGTCACATTAAGTTGATGCTTTCTTCTGTAGGTACGTCAGCCTGTCCAAATGGGTCATTTCACTGTACAAATGCAGGTCACTCTCCTCTAAACATTCCATCCTCAAGAGTCAATGATGGCATTTGTGGTAAGTAATTCAGCCAGTGGATAATTAGACATCTTTATGATTTATTGTTAGTGGTTGGACCATTTACAAAAACAATAATTAGTTTCTGTTGCTTTAAAACTGAAGAAAATTCAGTGTTTTTTACGTTTGTCAGTGAAATGGTGAAATTTAACTGTGATCATCCATGAGCCATAATTTAAAACAAGAAATGTCCTCGCAAGATATATTAATTTACTGAGCATCTTTTACCAAATATGAAGTGAAAATTTAAGATATATTCCCAATATTTTTCATAAAGTTTCAGCCACTGGAAAGTCTAAGATAATGTTGTTTTCAACTGGTGGTACTTTAATTTTCTTAGTAAATTTTGTAATTTCTACCACCACAAAAAGTAAAATTTGAAACATCAGTTTACCGTTCACCTGACTATTAATCATTCAGTGAAAGTCTGCAGTTATAAAGATTCTATTATTGAATAGAAACATTATCCCAATTAACCAAATACCCACACATTTTGAAAAAAAGTTTCATTGCTATTTTCAGTTACTTATTTTAGTGATTATGCTTGAGTGAAATGCATGCATGCAGGGCTTCATATTTTATTGAAAATTTAAGAAATTATATTTTGACTTAAACCTTCACAACAAACGGTCTTGATAGTCTTAAAATTGAAAGATTGCAAATGGTATTAAAATAACTATAATATTTTAAGCTATTCAAATATGAAATATCAAATATTTTGACATATTCAAATATTCTGCAGATTGTTGTGATGGTACAGATGAATATGACAGCAGAGTACAGTGCGGAAATATTTGCAGGTAGAAATTCACATTGTTCTATCATCTTTGAAATATTTGTAAATAAAATTTGATCTAATATATCCCATAGTAATATTTTGAAAGCAAAAGTGACAGGGTTCAGATCAGTCTGGAACCTAGTTTATAGTGAGATTAGTTTACCTAATTTTCAGTTTTCGCATAATTTTTTACCCCACAGCTCTTAAGGGCTGTCAGGGTATTGTTTTCGCCCATGGAGTCCTTATGGGTGGGCGGCGGGTAAAAGTTTGTCCGGGCTATATCTCTGAAACTGTAAAGTGTAGGAGGCTCATGCTTGGTAGGGATATTGGTTAGGGGTTGTAGGTGTGCAACGTCATGGTGTGACCTTGATTTAACCTTGCCACGTGACCTTGACTTTGAAAATCTTGTCTGGGCTATCTCGTAAACTGTAAGGTGTAGGAAGTTGATACTTGGTAGAGTTTGAAAATGTTGTCTGGGCTGTATCTCTCAAATGATAAGGTGTAGGAAGTTGATACTTGGTAGGGACATTGGTTAGGGGGTGTAGGTGTGCATCATGGTGTGAGCTTTTTGCTCTGCCAAAGTGTGTTCACCTGCCATATTTGAGACATCTTTCTCATATGACAAAGATATATGGATTGTTGCAACTTATTATTATATGCCTTTTTACATAACTGTGCTATTTCCATTGACAGCTATTCTACATTTAATAAATTTTAC
Source organism: Sabellastarte sp. h YS-2021 (assembly GCA_964017235.1). Classification (NCBI taxonomy): domain Eukaryota; kingdom Metazoa; phylum Annelida; class Polychaeta; order Sabellida; family Sabellidae; genus Sabellastarte; species Sabellastarte sp. h YS-2021. Next base: position 74,372,194 of record OZ024929.1, on the reverse strand, counting down.
AGCTTCAGAATTTTTAGTTTACTGATTACTGCTGTCATCTTGCAATTAAAGAGTCTTGTTTTAATACTTTATCTTTACATACTTTTTCTTTCTCTTAGATGTTATTTTCTCTTCTTAAACATTATTTGGGGCTTTATATAACTGACACTGCTCTGAAAGTATCCCAATCTTTGTACTGTTCATTACTTCTGTATCTCATGGTGTAGAAAACTATTTCCCAGGCTGTGGGGTACGGGCATCTCTGATGTTATTTTCCATTTTTAACATTTTGTTTTAAATAAACTTGTTTATGTCAGCTGCTGTATTTGCTGTGCTGGACCAGTGATACTGGTACTTTCATTTGGTCGTTCCAGAAGTGCAGGTTCGTAGTACATTAAGGCCAGGTTTTACATTTTGAATTCCTTGTCCCTATATTATAGGTCCGACTCTCCCATACTCACAAGAGATGATCTGATTGTCAGATCATAGAATTACAGGACAACTTAACCTAATGCATATTAAACCATTGTTGAAGATAAAAGTGCCTTGTATGTAAAATATTTGCAGATTTGTAAACATTTTGAATGCAAATATGTTTTTGGCATACTAGTTATGGAAGGTATTGTTTGTTAAGGTTAAACGTACATGTGAAAATTCAACAAAAGTCAATACAATGGTGAGAACACTTTAAATTTGTGAATCACTTGTTGGGGCATGGTGGTGCAGTGGAAAGATATATTTACCTTTCACCTTTGGGCTGCTTTTCAAACTGCAGCAAACTCCCATTTCTTCAGCTGTAACCTGTACAGTGTGTTATGTTAATCTTATAAAAATTAATGTTCTTGATCATTGTAGAGAAATGGGAAAAGCTGCAAGAGAAGAGCAAGAAAAACTGAGGGTGTTGGCAAGAGAAGGTTACCAGATCTATAAAGAGTATTCCCAGCAAGGAACAGATGCCAAGAAACAAAGACAGGTAGATTTTGTAATGCCTTGGAAATTTTGATCAAATTTGTGGTTCTTGTGACTCTTTTTGGCCATTTATCAAACTTTGCCAAATGTCAGTGAGTCTTTTATAATTTTGACCCCACAGGCTTTAAAGGTTGTGCAGGCATTGTTTTCTCCCATGGCATCCAGCAGGGTGGGCATTCAGTGGGGCAATTGAAAATATCTTGTTTAGGCTGTAGCTAAGAAACCATGAGGTATAGGAAGTTCATACTTGATAAGACGTTGGTTTGGGATGCAGTCACACGACATCATGGTGTGATATTGATTTAGCCTTTGACCTTACCGTGATGACCCTGACCTTTGAAATTGTGTCTGGGCCATATCTCAGAAACCGTACGGTGTGCCAATTTGATACTTTGTAAACCTTTAAAACCTTGTCCGAGCTATATTGCACAAACTGTAAGGTGTAGCAAGTTAATACTTGTCAGGGACATTGGTTGGAGGATGTAGATGTGCAGCATCATTGTGTGACTTTGATGTAGTGACCTTGAACTTTAAAACCTTGTTCTGGCTATATCTCTGAAACTGTAAGGTATTGGAAGTTAATACAACATAGTGGGTACATTATTTGAAGGGTGTAGCCGTACAATGTCATAGCATGACCTTGATGTCACCTTTGAACTTCACTCTTCAAGAATGTTTTCTATTGCCAGACCTCAGACATATTTCCCCTATCACAAAATTATAAATGGAAAATGCTGCAAGTGATTCTTCTATGTACCTCTACCTAATTGTGCAGTCTCCATTGATAGCTATAGTTCAATTAATAAATAGATCATTTGTTAAATTTTACAGCCCCACAATTTTTAGTTTATCAAATTAATGCTGCAATGGCACTATTAAAGTGTCTTCTTTTGATATATCAGCTTTGCATACATTTTCTCCTTTTTAAGTGTTACTTCTCCTGCATAATTATATAACTTACACTGTTCTGAAAGACACCTAATCTTTGTAATTTTTTCATCTCTTCTGTATCTTAATGTAACCAACGGTATTTCCTCGAAGCTATGTTGTACAAGTATCTCTGATGATATTTTTTAGCTTGATTTTTGATGTTTTAATACAAATAAAAATGCCATTTTCTTGCTAAAAATGTCTGTGATACCTAACGTTTGTGCAATTTTGATTGAAAATGCACCTTTTTCCTGTATTTGTCTGGTAACTGTGTAAATGTGACATATACATGACCTTTTGACTTTGCCTCATTATACAGGCAGAGTTAAGTGACTTACAAAGAGAGAAGGATGAACTTGAGGCAAGAAAGAATGACCTGAAGGGTAAGTATGGTAACAGATCATATGAAAACCATTAGAGAAAGGTTTTTTGTTTGGTTAAAGCAAAGTCCATGCAGTTGTGGAGCTGTCTTACAGTAAAACTGTTGGAAATACATGTTGTTATGGATTCAGTCAAGTAGAATTGCCTATGTGAATTCATATTTTCAGAAATACATTGCACAAAAATTCACTGTATTATGAAGTCAGTACTGTAGCCTTTGTTATGTGATTGAAGCTTTTGAAAAAAGTTTGATTTATGATCCATCTTACATTGAATTTTTATAAAATGATCTCATTGTCACCAGGTTCGGATACGTAAAGCAAAAAGTTGAATATAGTGGACGTATTTTTGTATTGAAATTACTTCCAATGTAAATTAAAAATTGGAATTTCATTCGCAAGCTTCTTCTTGTGGATTTGTAGCCGAGAAAGAAGAAGCTGAATTGCCAGAAACAGAAGCTAAAGATGAACACCAGAAGAAGTGGGACGGTAAGTTACTACTTGGATGGGAGATTATAGAATGCCTCTTGTGTCTGAGTGCATGTGTGTATGTGTTATACAGTTTTCTCTAAATCGGAGGGCTGTTTTTTTCTTTTCCTTAAATAACTTTAGTTCAGTTTTTCTATGTCCTCCATTTTTGCTGCTTTTACACATTTAGGTCAGTAGTTAAGTGAGTAATGGGGCTAGTAGCTACTTTTTCATAAATTAACATTGAGTTTCAAAATTGACCAAGTGGCAAGTGCTGAAGAATAAATGATTCAATGTTATGTAAGTGATTTAATGTCTGTGTAACCCATTTATTGAAACCCATATCTGTGGTACTTCAGTTCCACTTGCAAAATTTATCATAAGGCTTTGCCAACTTAATACGTGAGAGGTTTCTATTACCAGTCCTATTGAAAAAGACACAGCAAAACTGGTAAAACATGGTTTATCCTGACAAAAAAGTGACAGTAATGAAAAGAGAAGTCTTGTGACATAGCTCCTGACTGCCACAACAGATGAAGATAACTCATTATAATAATTAGCCCAAACGACTCGTGTTTAGTACTCCGGTGACTTGCACATCATATCATTTCTTTGGAGAATATATCACTCAGCTTTATTTTTATAGGAGAGTACAGGATTACACCATTAAAATAAGTTGTAGTACTGTTAAGATAAGTTGTAAGGGATTTACAAGCTAAAGGATTAGTCATGGCCATTTGGGACAGATGTACTCGCTTGCGAAGGCTTTTAAACGTGTTTAAACTGAGGAAACAGTGACTGGAATCACCCCAAGTGTGTTTTGGACCTTCACAGGTGAAAAGATAAGTTCTCTGATAAGTTATGGGCAGTCGGGAAGCAAGCTCACCCAGTGGAGCTGGGACAGAAGGCTGTAGAACATATTTTCAAATTTATGCATAGACTGGAGAGTAGGTTTTCCCTGAAGATTTAATACTCGTTTAGTATCACAAGATTGTATGTTTAGTATCACAAGATTTTACAAGGCATGGGATACTGGTCTGCAGCGTCTGTGGTAAAAACTTAAGGGTTTGGCACTGGCCATTAGTAGGACTTCTGGCTAATACCCTCTATCAATCCAGTGTTTGATATTGCAGAATCTTGATAAATGTTGTGCACACTATTTTCTTCAGTGCAGATATACAATTATCATGTGTGAAATGACCTGTATGTTATGTTGAAAGTGACAAATTAAACCTACTGGGTGGGGGGAATTAATGAGAGGGATTTAACAGCTCTTCTTGCCCTATTTAAAGTGCAGAATTTTGATCTATCAAAACATGATCTTGCCTTTTTCTGCCCCAGCACTGCCCCATTGTCACATGACTTGTGTAGCATGCTGAAATTGTTTTAACACCTGTAACTTCAAAGCCTGTGTTGCAGTTTTTTCCAGGCCATATCTTGAGAACTCTTAAAGATATACAATCTTTGATCATTGTTTGTAGTTGTCTTCTTCATTGTTTCTTTGTGTATGGCATTTTAGAGTTGCTAAGGAAGTGTTGAGGATGTCCTGCCATAAGTGACTCTCAATATATGTATTTTCGAAGCAATTTTTGTAAATTTTTTTTTTTTTTTTTTTGACAGTATTTTGTGATAATTTTCAGATGAAAAAGATCGCATACGACAAGAAAGAGATGAAAAAAGGTGTGAAGATGCATTCAAAGAGTTAGATTATAATGGAGATTCCAGGTACATTGTATGAAATAAAAAATCACTTTATGACATTACCTAGTTCTTGGTGTTCACTGTTAATTGTTGAAAACTCTTAATTGCAAATGGGTTTGGATTTTAAACTCATTTTTATTCTAAGTGTAAGTTTCAAGGTGCTGACCTATTAATCTCTGATTGTATTCATGTTGATCTGGAAGGCAGACAAGTATTTCTCTTTGGAAAGTAAGAGTACAAATTCTTACCTAGTAATTTTGCCATAAAATAGTTATTTCAACTGTTTTCATAGACTAGTCACACTGACTTCCATAAGTGTAAATATTGGCTGAAGTGTGGAATTAATAAATGATAAAAATTGCATATTGTAAAACAAAACAGAACAAGGCCAGTTTGATGAAGTCTCTCATTCTTTTGATTAAAATTACACGTTTATGTGTCTTTATGAATTTGTGGCATCAATGCCTGGGGGGTTAATAAATCTGTCATTTATTTACTTGGCTCTTACCTCTAGTCAGCTGCCTCTAGTGGTGGGTTCAAATCTAGCCTGTCATAGTTTGACCTCCAGATGTAATATCCCAAATTTAAAATTCTTCTTTGATCCCTTCATAACCACAGCAACAATTCATTCAAGAACTGGATTACTTCGAGCCGTACAAGTGACAAAGCTGAAGACCTGTCCCGATATGACCCCAGCTCTTGAACCGGATGTAAAACCATTTGGTCAAGATCAGAATTAATTTTTTACGCCACACCCTTTTAAGGCTTTCCTGATGTCTGGTAGAGACATTGGTTGGGTAGGTGTGCACCATCAGGGCTATATAATATGATATGTAACATCAGAGGTTTTCAAGTAATATTAATTTCGTAAGTAAAGAGGACAGTATTGTGCAAAACATTGCCAGACTAGGTCTGGCATATAGGCTCCTTAGCATAGTAAATTAGTTAGAAGAGTTGCAGCATAAAGACTCTTAAGTTATTGTCACATATATTTTGTCTTTTAAACAGCATTTCAGTAGAAGAGATGAAATTACACCCTGAGTTTGACATTGATACCAATGGTGAAGTGACAGAAGAGGAAGCCAAGGTAACAAACAGTCTGTAAAAACCACTTTTATCATAACGTTCGAGTGTTAAACTGGTTTTGTTTGGCTGTAATTAAAATAGCCAAAAAAAAACACAATGAATATTCAAAACCAGGTTATACAAAAAATTTGAATGATTTATGCTCGATTTATGATTGGTATTTGAAAAAAAAAACAATAAAAGCACTACAACTCGGTAAGTATCTCACATTTTCACTCGATATGATGATTAAAAGTGGGGCTTGTTAACTATGACAAATCTTATAAAGATTTCATTTCAAGATTGATGCTCAAGTAAACATGCAACTGTGCTGTTACCACATCAGTGACTTGTGAATAAAACGCCAGATTTTCCTTGTTAAAGGAACTGTTTTTGGCTTTTTGAAGTGCTCCCACAACTACTGTGCTGTGTTGTTTCTTGAGAATGGAGATAAGTAAAATTTTGAAGCTTCATCACTCAGCCAAATGTGTGCTATTTCTTTTCTCAAACACTCTTGGTCGAAGACTTTTACAGAGACAGCCACACACAGTGTATTTGTTGGACAAATGCTGATGCAGATGGGAAATTGTACCACATATATCAGGTTTGACTACAACGTCTAGTATTCAAAGGATTTGGTTCTTCATATGGCTAGCTCCCACTTATTCCTGCACTGGATTATAAACTTGGTTCCATTTAGACTTAAGTTCCACTTAAGATATGATGTTAATAGTCTGTTGAGTGGTTTTGGCGTCTCTAACACTGTTAGTTGGCCTATTTTAAATAATAAATTCTTTGTGTGACAAAACTATATTATTACAGATTGATTGTATGAAATAACTTTGAAACAGATTTAAGTCTTGGAATTTTAAAGAATATCATTAAGTCAGGGATTTTTGAGCATGTTCATTTAGTTGACATTTATTGCTTAATAACAGCAAATATGTGTAGTTAAAAATAACCCTCACTTTAACTGAAGCGACATCATTGCCTGTCTTATAGAGGGGAATCAGAATAAATTTTCAGGAATTATTAAGCATTTGATTTTACATTTTGTGGTAAAATGTAAAATAAATGTTTTACTTGTTAACAGGGAAAATGTTTTTGGGAATATTGTGTGTTAATATTGTGTTTGGGGTTTTGTTTTATTTTGCATTTTAATGTTCATGCCATTGTAAATAAATTTACTAATGCAATATAATTTTCTGCAACATTGTGAAATAAAAGTGAACAATAATAACATAACATACATCTGTGAAAATATGTATTATCTATTGCCAATTGCTTTTAAAAGAATGTTAACCACTTGTAGACCTTGTCTCTGTGACTAGTAGTCCACAGCAAAGTGTATTCAGTGCCAAGTCTGTCAACTAGCAGCCGACATTTCATATAGTTATTGTACTTTCCTACATCCCTGTGTAAATATATAACTCTTGGTATACTGAAATGTATTGTTTAAACTGTGTATGGGGATGTTATTGATGACTAGGAACACTGGAAGTCATTGTACGAAATTAACACCTCCCCCCTCCCCCTGTCCAAGACTGGTAACTGTTCTCATGGACCTGTATCTTTCTAGAGTTACAGGCCTTGATGCCTGTAACTTTAGAAAACTTAATGTTTTTTTTCGTTTTTTTTTTTAATTTCTGAAATTATTTCGGGACTAGGGCCACTATACAATATTAAAATTATATTGACAGCTTTATCAGAAGGTAATATTTAAACAGCTTGACTTTTGTAAGGCTAATAATGGTTTTTAACAGTGTGCAAAATTGACACCTCCCCCCTGTCCAAGACTGGTAACTGTGCTCACGGACCTGTATCTATCTAGAGATGTCCTGTAACTTAAGACAACTCTCCAGTTATTTTTTTAATTGCTGAAATTAACTAGATATTTAAGCGTCCCGCAAGGGACGCTTGTTTGTGTATGGGAGAGCTTCTGGCTCCGCCGGCTCCGCCGGCTCCGCATTTTGTTTTCCTTATAACTCTGTAACCGTTAGGCGGATTCTTTTCAAATTTGGCAGGTTTAGGCAGTAGCCTTGGGGAATTTTTTTGAATATGCTGCAGTGACATTTCAACCAATCAGAGAGGTCACATGACCAAAAATGTCTTTTTTCGATGGGGAAGCTTGTCCGGATGATAACTTGAAAGGAATTTTATCAATTCACCTGAAACTTGGCAAATACATTCATTCTATTAAAATCTGGAAATCATTAGATTTTGGCATTGATTGGTCAAGAAATGGCCGAGTAATTAATGATTAATTAATTATTACGAATTTTCCAAATAAGGAAAACACAAAAATGCTTATATCTCGAAAACCGTGCTAGATAGAGCGATTTCGACGAAATTTTTGACCTGCAGGGTATCTCTGCGGAGTAGTTTTCCCAATTTTCAAAAAAATTTTGTCTCGCCCAAAATGGCGGCCATTTTGAATTTTCGAAATTTTCGCAAAAATTGCAAAACACAAAAATGCTTATATCTCGAAAACCGTGCTAGATAGAGCGATTTCGACGAAATTTTTGAGCCACAGGGTATCTCTGCAGAGTAGTTATCCCAATTTTGAAAAAATTTTTGTCTCGCCAAAAATGGCGGCCATTTTGAATTTTCGAATTTTTCGCAAAAATTGCAAAACACAAAAATGCTTATATCTCAAAAACCGTGCTAGATAGAGCAATTTCGACAAAATTTTTGACCCGCAGGATATCTCTGCGGAGTACTTTTCCCAATTTTCAAAAAATTTTTATCTCGCCAAAAATGGCGGCCATTTTGAATTTTCGAAATTTTCGCAAAAATTGCAAAACACAAAAATGCTTATATCTCGAAAACCGTGCTAGATAGAGCGATTTCGACGAAATTTTTGACCCGCAGGGTATCTCTGCAGAGTAGTTATCCCAATTTTGAAAAAATTTTTGTCTCGCCAAAAATGGCGGCCATTTTGAATTTTCGAATTTTTCGCAAAAATTGCAAAACATAAAAATGCTTATATCTCGAAAACCCTGCTAGATAGAGCGATTTCGACGAAATTTTTGACCCGCAGGGTATCTCTGCAGATTAGCTGCCAATTTTCAAACAAAAAATTTCTCGCAAAAAATGGCGGCCATTTTGAATTTTCGAATTTTTCGCACATTCCCTGACAAAGCCATTAAAAAACATATGTGGGATATATATATATTTATTTTTTAAAACTAATATATCTTTGTAAAACATGATAATATATATGAGCACGTTATGTACAAGGGAATTATAATTTAGGAATGCAACTGAGTAGTCATATGGAAGAACTAGCTTACCAATTTTGAAATTTTTTAGACCAATGCAGATTTGGTCATAGGATATGCGAGGTCCAAAACATGAAAGTAAGGGTAAGCTAGTAGAGATAATTTTTAGTGATACATTTTTTGAGTGACAACTCTGGGGTCACAGCCAAGGTCAAACCCACGAGTATGGAGGCAAAATATAATTTGAAGAGTTAAAGGTCAAAACCAAGGTCAAGCCGGATGACAATAGATAACTAGAAGATTTTAACTTGAAAAATTTAAAGGAAAGGAAAAATAGCACCCGAGCAAAATATAATGTGAAATTTTAAGGGTCAAAGCCAAGGTCAAGCCGGATGACAATAGATGACTAGAAAGTTTTAACTTAAAATTTTAAGTTCTGTAACAGGTTAGAGTAAGGAGATTATCTTATTGAAGAATTTAGTAGAGGTTGGGTAAATTGCTAGGTTCAAGGGAAGGTAGTGAATCTAGTGAATGCTAGCAATACGTACTCATTAAAATGTACGTTTGAATAAAGAATTTATCTAAGTGGCCAACACGTTAAGATCATAGAGTGGAGAATTAAAATTACTAAAATTAAAAAGCAATAGTATCAATATGTGTGATAAGATCAATGACAGGTCAGAGGTCATGAATCATAAGAGAAAAGATTTATATGAGAACACAATAAGACAACAACATAAACATATGTATACTCTGGTTGCTTCCAAGGACTTATTGCCAGCAACCTGTCTAGCTGTATAAATGTATTCCTTACGTGACTGAGCAATACAGCCTCCTTAAAATTTCAAAAAAAAATAATAAAACACCCTAGAAAAAGGCTACTTTGACACGACAATAGCCCACAGTCTGGTCATAATACTAAATACATATGGATTAATAACATGATTATCAACAGAACTGGATAACGTCTTTAGCAAAGCTAATCACAGCACAGGGCCAGTGACCGAACAGCATGAGAATACTCCACCACTGACAGAGCTCAGTATGGCCACTCTGATAAGATGATGTGAGGCAATAATGTAGATAGCCACTTGACACTGGTATATACAGACTTCCAGAAGTGGGAGCAATAACTGCCTGTTATGTAGTAAACAGGAAGTGAGGGATATTATAACAGCCATGAATCATCACAGGCGACACAATATGGAAGCCAGATTCAGAAGATAACCATCAGCATAGATAACTAATAAGCATAATGGAAGCTGAGCAATATCCACATAGGAATCATCATAATACGAGCCAGTCTGAAACTAGAAATATGCATTAGCCAACAAATCTGTGCACAAGTAAACAACAATTATTGAATGATATTTGTGGGTGGGTGGGAGGGTGCAAGTGATGTTCTCCCTCTGGCCACCAGATTTGAAATGGACGAGGTACTGGTCAGTTTCAGTGGTCAGTCCATTTCAACCAATGAGAGAACAGGTAACATACAAAACCATTTGATAGAATAAAAATTTTAAGGTATGAAGCAAAGTCCAGGAATGAGCCCGGTTGCACCCAAATGCAACCATGCACATTCCCTGACAAAGCCATTAAAAAACATATGTGGGATATATATATATTTATTTTTTAAAACTAATATATCTTTGTAAAACATGATAATATATATGAGCACGTTATGTACAAGGGAATTATAATTTAGGAATGCAACTGAGTAGTCATATGGAAGAACTAGCTTACCAATTTTGAAATTTTTTAGACCAATGCAGATTTGGTCATAGGATATGCGAGGTCCAAAACATGAAAGTAAGGGTAAGCTAGTAGAGATAATTTTTAGTGATACATTTTTTGAGTGACAACTCTGGGGTCACAGCCAAGGTCAAACCCACGAGTATGGAGGCAAAATATAATTTGAAGAGTTAAAGGTCAAAACCAAGGTCAAGCCGGATGACAATAGATAACTAGAAGATTTTAACTTGAAAAATTTAAAGGAAAGGAAAGAATAGCACCCAAACTGCCAAACTAGGGTTGTAGGTAGTTTTGAAAGGAAGTGGAGACTAGGGATGAGGCGGAAGGGACAGATTTGATATATCTCCAAACAGTTTGCGAGGACCAAGTGCCATGTTGCATTATATTTTCTATAGGGACCCCATGATTAAAGGCCCAGGTGGTGCCACCCTTCCTGAACATGTGAAATGTTAAAGTTGGTGTTATCTGTAATAACAGCGAGATATTTTTTAAATGTTTACGAGCTTTCGAATCAGTCAGAGGGATGAGTGAGGAACCGCTAGGGATTTGAAACAAAGGGGCATTGTCATGGTCAGGATATGCTGCCAGCATTTGTCGAACAGCTTGTACTGGACATATGGGAGAGCCATGTAACAATGGAATAACAATAGTCTTGATTTCTTGTCGGTTTTGAATGGTTTTTGACCATTTAATGAGAATGGTGGCCGTATTTTCTGAGAAAAATATGTCACCTCTACATAATTGTCTAGATATATCAAACATTTTAATAGAGTGAGGTAACAAATTGGATAAGCGAAGGAAAGAAAAGAAGGAAATAGTGTACAATGCTTTAAAAACTGTGTGATTTGGAAATTTTTCACAGGCAACGACAATTCTGGCAAGTAAATATTCGTCTATAATTTGTGGAATATGTGGTTGAAAAGGCCTGTTAATCTTGAGGGATTTTAGATACAGTTGTATCCGCTGGTCCAGAAAAGCAGTGTAATCCAAATCATAAATTATGAACATGGTTTTAATTCCGGCCAAATGGTTGGCTATGTTACTAGGTGAAAAACAGTTTAAGTACAGAAATTCTGTAAAAGCTAGTACCTGAAGTGTGGATACTTGGGTAAGGCAGAGCCCAGCTACCACCAGGAATGCTATGAAATCTGAGAACATACGAGTATAGGCTGTGTATGTCGCTGGTCTAAAGGCTGTATGTAGTCTGGCACATGCACTGGTGGACAGCTGGGATGCCATGGAAGTATCTTCTGAAATAAAACTAAATTTTTGTATTAAACAACATCAGATCCATATGTGCAGGGATCCAATAATGTATTGGGAGTAAGGCAGTTAATTTTTCATGGTTATTTGGTGTTTTGTACCATCGGGACAACAGATCAGCAATTGTATTATGATGACCAGAAATATGTGACACTATAAATCTAATATTATATATGGCAGATAACAACCAAATATTTCTGGCACACATGGCTAAAATATGGTCCCTGGCTCGGCCCGTTCTTATGACTTCTACTACTGGTAAGTTATCACAAAATATTTGGACACATTGATTAGACCAACATGTGCCCCATATTTTAAGGGCCACCATGATATTAATCATCTCTAAATGATTTATATTGTAACCTTCGTGGCCTTCAGGAATTGGAATAGTATATATCATGTTATTATAGCAACCTCCAAGACCTGTAAGACATGCATCTAAATGGATAGCATGCTGAATATTTGGCTGATGATAAAATGTGACCCCATTATATGATTTTAAGAAGGTGTTAAACCAATTTAAATCACAATGAAAATGTTGATTCAAAGTAATAACGTGAGAATTGTGGTTATCTCGTAAAATTTGCAACATCCTGTTCAGAAAATATCGAGCTGGATGAACGCATTTTGTTATATATAACAAAGAGCCAAGTAATGATTGGAATTGGGTTTTTGTACAAGATTTCTTATTAGACCATGAAGAACACATATGTACAATTTGTTGTAATTTGTCTGGGGGTATGGATATGGTTTGGTTTTTGCTGTCAATTAGTATGCCCAGGCATACAGCAGATGTGGAAGGTTGAACCAATTTATCCATACTAATGTCCAAACCTAATTCTGGTAATAATCGTAGCAAAAAGGCAAAAGAATCGTGTATTTTTGAAGGCAAACCAGTATAGATTAAATCATCTATATAATTCCATAAACCTGGGAAGCCATGTTCCTTCATGATATATCTAATTGCATCAGAACATCTTTGGAAGAAAATTGACCCATGTCTGAACCCAAATGGGAGACTTACGTCAATATATGCGTCATAATGAGATAAGCCTAAGAGATCTATGTCCCTAGGGTCAATTCTCAAGTGTCGAAATGCCCTACTTATATCAACTTTGTATATCATGGCCCCAGGACCCAAGTTCCTAAGTGCTGCTGTAATATTATCTATTGATGGATAATATAGTTTAAAATAAGTATCTAGGTATATGTTCTTCTTGACACCAGCATTAACTGAGGCTTCCTTAGGCCAAGATAAGTCCATAATAGTCCTACGTTTTGAAGAATTCTGTTTGGTTCTTGTCATGAGTGGGGAAAAGTGTAAATGAAATGGTAGTTTATCAAAAGGACCTAATATTGCTTGGTGGCATAATTCTTCTTGAATATATTTATCAATTTCATCTGGATGTTGGATAGCTGAGGAGTGATTTTCATAAGTAGCTATTAAAGGACAGGATCTATCAAAGTCTAGGGGAAAACCAAAAGTAATTAGGTCAACAATCTGTCCCAATATTTGGTGAGATACTTTTTCCAAGCTTGAGGCCTAAGATGGGTTTGAACTGGTATCCTACATTTCATAAAATTTGGAAGTCCTGATTCATTGATAATTTTATGTGCTTTCAACATGTCCGGAATTGTTTGCCAATGAATGGGTGGTCCATGATATTCTTGGAGTGAAGTAATTGGTATGAAACCAAAAGGTACTGTCATTTGGGCCATGCACTCCGAATAGTGTGAACATTGATATCTATTATCCCAGATAAGTTGTGGAATTCTATTATCAGAGGATATTTCTGTAGGAGAAGAAGTATCAAAATCACAATTATCATCAGAGGTATTGGCCTGGATATGTATACACTGCTGTGATATATCTGTTGCATCATGATAAGGAGGGGGATTTTCCTTCCTATCTACTTCGTGTACAGGACTATGACCTTGGAATTGGTATTTGACCTTGTCAGTGATTTGCTTATTTTGTTTGCAAGGTAGCTTAACGGTGTTGCGACCTGTATTTGAAGACGTGTGACATATTGTCTCTGGGTCTTTCTGCACAACAGTCTCAGTGCTTTCATTGTCCAAGAATTTTTGCAATGGTGCAAATTTATTGTGAATGGATATGATGTGATCATGACTTTGTGATTTAGTTTTTGGGGTATTTTTGGTATTGGAGGAACCTTGTTGTGCGTTAGAACGTTTTTGGTAAACAGAATTTGACCTTTGACCTTGTAGTTTCTCGGTATCCTTCTTACCCCAAGTAAGATTATTTGCCACATGTCTTTGAAGTCTGTGTGCAGGACGGACTTTCACAGGTCTGTGAAGTCCATGTACAGGGCGAATTTTTTTGATATTTTGACCAATTTTTTTACTCATGTAACATCTTGGAGTTTGGTTTCCTGCCACCACTTGAGCATAAGACCTATGATTGCGTTTATTATTAAACGCATTTGCAGTGTGAAGCCATTTTTTCCAAGTACTTGGTTTTGTTCGAAAACCTTCAGAATTTTGAACCGATGACCAAAAAACCATGTGTCTTTGAAGGGTATGGTTTTGACCAGTCGCCATACCCTTATTCATTCGTTTTTTGATACACGATTTTTATTTCTACATTCACTTTCAGGGTGAGCAAATGTCTTGCCAGATATGGCAAAACAAGAAGAACATACGTGTTTGTATGATATACCCTTTGTATCATGTGTTTTTTGATGTGTACATGAATTTTGGTTGTAATACAAACACGGCATGGACTTGGTGATTTTTGTGAAGGATTTTTTATCATTCTGAGCATTTTTGAAGTTTGCAGGTTGAACGTGCTTCTGTGCATTTGCTCTTCTAATTCTATCAATTTTTTCAATCTGACTATAATCTTGAATTTCGCCTTGTTCCATTCTGCACAGAAGCACAGCGTGACTGGCCTTTGCCGCACCCCAGGAAAAATCTGTAGCATCATCCATCAAAGAAACCAAATAATCTAACATATGTTCTCTCATTTTTGAATTTTTTTCCTCCTGCATGGTGCGACAAAACCCAGAAACCCACTGAACAACAGTTAACTGGTCATAAGTGACCCTTTCTTTTGTGGAACCTGATAAAACGTGTTCATGGGGCCAACGTACCCTATTCTTTACAAAAACATCCGGACCTCCCCTCTGGGATTTAATTTTTGGATCCATACCTGGTATTTGTTGTTGTGCCAGTGTTGCAAGACGCTGTTGAACCTGTTGCTGAATTTGAATGTCTTGTCTAAGGGAAGCCAGATTAGGGATTGATTGATCCGTCGAATCCATATTTTTGGCTACGCCACTAGCATTTGATAGCATGGGGGTGTGCTCTTTGATAACTGAAGTTTGTTTACTTTTTATTTTCTTTTTAATTTTTGTCGGATCCGACGTTTTTTTCCCCGGTTTGTGCTCCAATTTGTCCAATCTACGACCAATAGTTTGTAACTGATCCAAAATTTGTTGGTTGATCAGTAGTTGTGGATTAGAATCAACAGTACTGGTAGAAGCTTGCATTTGATTTCCAGTTTGATCAGTTTTTGTGGAATTTCCACCGGTTAATTTCGAATAATTTCCATCATTGGACAAATTCAGCAATCCGGAGCAATCCAAATCAGTATGGGAATCATTTGAATCGCTAATGGAATCGGAATGTGAATCATTGTTTTGATTCATAACTGTCGACATAAATTCAGTATTATCAACTTGAAGTTGGACTGGTACTTGTATTGTGTCACGGTTGGCTGAACGGAGGTTATATTGCCTGTTCTCCATTGATTCACAAACGCAGTGACCATATGTATTAAAATACTAAAAT
Source organism: Sabellastarte sp. h YS-2021 (assembly GCA_964017235.1). Lineage (NCBI taxonomy): Eukaryota > Metazoa > Annelida > Polychaeta > Sabellida > Sabellidae > Sabellastarte > Sabellastarte sp. h YS-2021. The sequence continues at coordinate 74,356,653 of OZ024929.1, read as the reverse complement.
ACTAAGACAGTGTAAAATAACATGTAAATAATATAAAAGAAAAACACAACCACGTGCTATGAATGTAGTGCTGTTGCTGATATGTGCAAGTGATGTTCTCCCTCTGGCCACCAGATTTGAAATGGACGAGGTACTGGTCAGTTTCAGTGGTCAGTCCATTTCAACCAATGAGAGAACAGGTAACATACAAAACCATTTGATAGAATAAAAATTTTAAGGTATGAAGCAAAGTCCAGGAATGAGCCCGGTTGCACCCAAATGCAACCATGCAAAATTGCAAAACACAAAAATGCTTATATCTCGAAAACCGTGCTAGATAGAGCGATTTCGACGAAATTTTTGACCCGCAGGGTATCTATGCAGAGTAGCCATGCCAATTTTCAAAAAAATTTTCTCTTGCCAAAAATGGCGGCCATTTTGAATTTTCGAATTTTTGCGCAAAAATTGCAAAACACAAAAATGCTAATATTTCGAAAACCGTGCTACATAGAGCGATTTCAACAAAATTTTTTATCTTCAGGGTATCTCTGCAGAGCAGCTATCCCAAAGAGCTTTCACTTGGTGAAGTTTCAGACCCATAGCTAATTGCTCACCTACTCAAAAAGAGTAAATGCGAATTACCTCTAAAAGTATTGCAGATGGCCAATTTTTCTCAAATAACTCATTCACCTACTTTTGGAAGAGCTTTCACATGGTGAAGTTTCAGACCCATAGCCAATTACTCACCTACTCAAAATGAGTAAATGTGAATTATCTCTAAAAGTATTGCAGATAGCCAATTTTTCTCAAATAACTCTTTCACCTACTTTTGGGAGAGCTTTCACATGGTGAAGTTTCAGACCCATAGCTAATTATTTACCTACTCAAAATGAGTAAATGCTAATTATCTGTAAAAGTATTGCGGATACCCAATTTTTATCAAATAACTCATTCATCTACTTGTGGGAGAGCTTTCACATGGTGAAGTTTCAGACCCATAGCTAATTACTCACCTACTCAAAATGAGTAAATGCGAATTATCTCTAAAAGTATTGCAGATAGCCAATTTTTCTCAAATAACTCATTCACCTACTTTTGGGAGAGCTTTCACTTGGTGAAGTTTCAGACCCATAGCTAATTACTCACCTACTCAAAATGAGTAAATGCGAATTATCTCTAAAAGTATTGCAGATAGCCAATTTTTCTCAAATAACTCATTCACCTACTTTTGGGAGAGCTTTCACTTGGTGAAGTTTCAGACCCATAGCTAATTACTCACCTACTCAAAATGAGTAAATGCTAATTATCTCTAAAAGTATTGCAGATAGCCAATTTTTCTCAAATAACTCATTCACCTACTTTTGGGAGAGCTTTCACTTGGTGAAGTTTCAGACCCATAGCTAATTACTCACCTACCCAAAATGAGTAAATGTGAATTATCTCTAAAAGTATTGCAGATAGCCAATTTTTCTCAAATAACTCATTCACCTACTTTTGAGAGAGCTTTCACTTGGTGAAGTTTCAGACCCATAGCTAATTACTCACCTACTCAAAATGAGTAAATGTGAATTATCTCTAAAAGTATTGCAGATAGCCAATTCTTCTCAAATTAATCATTCACCTACTTTTGGGAGAGCTTTCACTTGGTGAAGTTTCAGACCCATAGCTAATTACTCACCTACTCAAAATGAGTAAATGCGAATTATCTCTAAAAGTATTGCAGATAGCCAATTTTTCTCAAATAACTCATTCACCTACTTTTGGGAGAGCTTTCACTCTGTGAAGTTTCAGACCCATAGCTAATTACTCACCTACTCAAAATGAGTAAATGCGAATTATCTGTAAAAGTATTGCAGATAGCCAATTTTTCTCAAATAACTCATTCACCTACTTTTGGCAGAGCTTTCACATGGTGAAGTTTCAGACCCATAGCTAATTACTCACCTACTCAAAATGAGTAAATGTGAATTATCTCTAAAAGTATTGCAGATAGCCAATTTTTCTCAAATAACTCATTCACCTACTTTTGGGAGAGCTTTCACTTGGTGAAGTTTCAGACCCATAGCTAATTACTCACCTACTCAAAATGAGTAAATGCGAATTATCTCTAAAAGTATTGCAGATAGCCAATTTTTCTCAAATTAATCATTCACCTACTTTTGGGAGAGCTTTCACTTGGTGAAGTTTCACACCCATAGCTAATTACTCACCTACTCAAAATGAGTAAATGCGAATTATCTGTAAAAGTATTGCAGATAGCCAATTTTTCTCAAATAACTCATTCACCTACTTTTGGGAGAGCTTTCACTTGGTGAAGTTTCAGACCCATAGCTAATTACTCGTCTACTCAAAATGAGTAAATGCGAATTATCTCTAAAAGTATTGCAGATAGCCAATTTTTCTCAAATTAATCATTCACCTACTTTTGGGAGAGCTTTCACTTGGTGAAGTTTCAGACCCATAGCTAATTACTCACCTACTCAAAATGAGTAAATGCGAATTATCTCTAAAAGTATTGCGGATACCCAATTTTTATCAAATAACTCATTCACCTACTTTTGGGAGAGCTTTCACTCTGTTAAGTTTCAGACCCATAGCTATTTATTCACCTACTCAAAATGAGTAAATGCTAATTATCTGTAAAAGTATTGCGGATACCCAATTTTTATCAAATACTCATTCATCTACTTGTGGGAGAGCTTTCACATGGTGAAGTTTCAGACCCATAGCTAATTACTCACCTACTCAAAATGAGTAAATGCGAATTATCTCTAAAAGTATTGCAGATAGCCAATTTTTCTCAAATAACTCATTCACCTACTTGTGGGAGAGCTTTCACTTGGTGAAGTTTCAGACCCATAGATAATTATTCACCTACTCAAAATGAGTAAATGTGAATTATCTCTTAATAGTATTGCAGATAGCCAATTTTTCTCAAATAACTCATTCACCTACTTTTGGAAGACCTTTCACACACGAAAATGAAAAATTGTGAATATCTCGGAAAAGCTATTTATTCTGCTTTAATGCTCGGCGGGAGATACACACCACGGCAGTGGTCTTGACAAAAATTTTTGTCTCCCCAAAAATGGTGGCCATTTTGAATTTTCAAAGTTTTTGCAAAACACAAAAATGCTTATATCTCGAAAACCGTGCTATATGGAGTAAACTCAACAAAATTTTGGACCTGCTGGGTATCTCTGCAGAGTAGCCATGCCAATTTTCAAAATATTTTTGTCTCGCCAAATATAGCGGACATTTTTAATTTTTTTATTTTTTGCAAAACACAAAAATACTTATATCTTGAAAACCGTGCTAGATAGAGCAGACTGCGCTGACTTTGGTTGCCACAACAGTATAAGGCTAGAAACGAAGCATTTTCTTAATACTTTAGCACTCACCTTTATATCCTTTTCGGGACGCTTTGTTTTTGCTATGCAAAAACATTATCTTTTTTTTTTGCGAGCGATCCTCTAGTTTTTTTTTTGACTTTGTCATTATAAAAAATAAAACTAAACCATTTATTCTTTAGCTACTGACACTTGGTCAATTTTGAAACTCCATATTGATTTAACCTACATTGCAAAACAGACTGGCAACTTTTGCCACAGACCTGTAATGATTTTTCAGTTGCAAATTGGCCAGGTCTGGAAAGTTTTCCTGTAAACATCATGTACTGCATAGAGTATGTGTTTTAGCACCTTAAGCTGTCTGGAAACTCATCTACCCTAAAATCTTTCCTAAGTACAGTTGTATACTGCTTTATTGTTGACAATTTAGTTAATATTGAAGCAAGAATTGTATGTTAATTGATATGACAGGAATTATTGATCCACGTGAGAGTTTTATAACATAGTTTTATTACATTTCATGCCTTTTGTGACATTGTGTGATGTTTTTTTTTAAAAAGCAAAGAAATTATAGCAAGTGAGTGAAAAAACAGCACAATGTCCATTCACATTTTCTATAAACTTTCTAGTCCATGCACCAACTAAAACTTTATGAAATCAGATAGATTCAACCGATATGAATTATATATTTGTTTAGTGATGGTGCATAATTATTAGAAAATTCCTTTAAATACTATATTCACTGATTTTCGATATCTCTCTAAATTAACACGTATTCGTGTATGCTGCTATTCAGTATTATGTAGAAGAGGGTTCCCATTTACTCTAGTTTGTTTCAAGTTAGTTGCTATATTAGATCAATCAATACAGTGTCATTATTAACAAAATACATTGTCTGTATTAAATAAGCTCCATAGTAGTAGCCATATTTTCTGCAAAATTATCTTGAGATATTTTCCTGGACGAGACATTCTGAAGGGATATTCAGTTGAAAAGTCGATATGTCTATATTAATAAATGTGAAAGTCTGTCCATTTGTCTGAAACCCCTAGCCAATCAAGTCTTCTCATTTGTTGTGTGCCATCTACTGGAGCTAGCTTTAAATACAATGATGAGCAAGAAAATAACAAAAGTCAAGATTAAAACATTTAAATTTTGAAATTCTGATCTAATCTGCTGCTTTGCAGGCACAAAATCTTCCCCACAATGGGGAACTCACTGTGTTGAGTTAAAACAAAAGTGTTTTTCACATGGGTGGTTGACTTTGAGGGATCTAGGTCTGTAAAATTGTATTCGTACAAAAGTTTGTGTGTTTTAATTCAGCATTTGGGTTTTGGCAAGTAGGGTATCCCGTGCTCAATGAATTATGTGAAAATCAAGTATCACCAGGCATTATTATTGTAACAGAATAATAATATGCTGCCTTTTGTTTGGTTGTGGTGTAAATGAGCAAAAATAAGTAAATCTACTTCTTGAAAATCTATAAATCTGGTTAACTATATCATATTTTGAATTTATATGGTATGAAAGGGGAGATTATTTACTTGATAATACCTCACTATCAATGACATTTCTGATTTCTGATTTTATTTGATTGTATTCTCACATCATGAAATCTGGTGCACCCCATACATCATGTAAAAACAAGTGGCAAAATAGAATTTTGGTCATTTTGGTGTAAATGATTATCTCAGATATATATGTATTTAAGTTATATATAAGATTTTTAAGATTTTACTATTATAACAAAGAAAATTGGAACTCTGCTTCGTACTATTTAGAGCCTCTGTTGACTATCCATGGAAGCTTGTTTCTTTTATCTCTTTTTCCCCAATTTTTGGCCATTTAAAAAAAACAACTGCCAGTAAAAAATAATAAAAAAAAGAACAGCCATGGAAATTATTATACCGTAACTTTTTCTACATCTTTCCGCATACATTTTTCACACCTTGGCAGCTTTACCAGAGAACTGCAGACGGCACACCATACAGGTTTAAACCTCCTTCAAGTAAGCACGGAGGAGGACCAGCTGAAGACCAGCCTCCTGAGTCTGATGCAACCAAAGTCAAGAAAACCTTTGTAAAAAAGCAATCATTCCTTTTGGTGTATGCAGTATTGTGTTTTATGTTGTAATATGGCAAAAATAACATTTACATAAGTGTTGAGAAAAAAAATTGTCACTTTGTGTTGGGAATCACACCCAATAATATACAGACCTATCCAATGACCGATAATTAGGCTAGAATCATATTTTGTTGTACATTGTCCCATAAACTAAAACACTTTCCAGGGAGAAGTATACAGCAATCTATTAAGAATTTCTGTGGTTTCTAAGTAAATAGGGCAGCTAATGTAAACAAAACAAATACATGATTTCATTTTATAAAAAAAATAGTTCAAATATTTTTATAACACGAAAGTTGGACATTTTGGTGTTTATGGGAAAGTAAGGTTTCTGCAAAGTTATTATCTTAAATGACTTCACAAACGGTGTAAGTTAAATTTTCCATAGGTTTATCTCATCAAAAAAAAATATGTATAGAATACTTGTTGCATATATGGGTTGTCAAAATCAGATTAGCAGAATACAACATTTATCATTAAATGTTTTGACGGTTTCAAACTTCACTGTCCTAGAATTTGATGTATATATGAAATAATTCCTTGCACTTCTGTGAATGTGACCCTTTGTCATACAGTGAGCCTTGTCAGAAACTGGGCAATCTGATATGTTTTGCCCAAATGTTTATTTTCAATGGCTATTAGACCATGTTTTCATTTGAAAGATAAGCAATTTATGGAGGTTCATTTCTCACTCGCATTATTTTAAGATCTTTATTTGTCAAAATTAGATTAATGTTACATACCTTACAACAAAATGATCCATATATTTTGTTACATTTGAGCCCAGTTGGGTGTAATTTCAAGGCCCCAGAGAATATGTTTATTTAACCACAAAATTCAGAGAACAGAGAAAATGTCAGTGGAAAAAGCCACAACTCTCTTTATTATTTTCCACCGGTGGACGAAGGCTGTGGTCAGGAGATTATAAAACGCCATACGTATGTGTGTGCGTGCATGTCTGCCTGTCTGTCACATTTTACATAAACCTTAATATCTCATTCATTTCCAAAGATATCTTCACCAAATGTGCAGGGAATGTTTATGGCTATGAAAACATGTCTATAAAAAATTTTGGCCGCATTTTGAAAAACAAAATGGCCACCATAGGCAGTTATTTTAAAATTATTAAGATGCTCTGAAACTTGAAATATTGCAGCTAGGTTAATCAAATTTGCACAAAAGATATATGGCTCTAGGAAAGTTAGTCTGATGATAATTTTGCCTAGTTTCGGAAACAAAATGGCCGCCATATCACGTTTAATGTCTAATGGGATGATCCCATGAAAAAGGCCTTGCATCTCCCTTATCATTGCTACTAGGGATTCGGAATGTGAAAACAACTTATAGGAACTCATGGCCTAGAAATCTTTTCCAAATGTTGAATTTGACTTTTGACCCCTGCTTCAAAGCCAAATGAAGTCAAATACTAAAATGCCCTGATATATCCCTTCATATTGGTCCTACAGCTTCAGAATGTAAAAACAGCCTATGGGAAATCCTGACCTGCAAATGTTTTGCCTGTGAAAAACTTTGCCCTCATATTGAAGAACAAAATGTCCACCATAGCTGAGTGAAAATCATTAAGATGCTCTAAATCTTGGAATATTGCAGCTAGCATCATCAAATTTGCACAAAAGATACATAGCTAGGAAAGCTAGCATCATAGTAATTCGATCTAGTTTCGAAAACAAAATGGCCATCATATCACATGGGGTTATCTTACTAAAAAGGCCTTATATCTCCCTTTTCATTGCTCCATGGGATTCCAAATGTGAAACCACTGCAGCAGTAGTCTTGTATTTTTATTTACACAGGAATTTTGCCAAACAGAATTCTGATTTAACATGGTCAATTGTACACTGTTATGGTGGTTGGATGAATGGTACATAATTTGTTATTGCTTCACAGTCTGTTACAGTAGAACCTCTATTATCTGACCCCCTTTTTATCAGAATTTTCCATTTTATGAACCCAGAACCACTGTTCCTTGTACCATTTTCTACTTGTTTGCACTAAAATGTTTCTGGTATCCTGCTAAATTCATATTTTTTTAACAAGATCTCATTCTTCAATCATTGACAGGTAGCAGAGGTTAAGCTGTGGATTATCCACACAGATGTTTAAATGTAGTATTTAGTGGGTAAATCGTTTGGCTGTGTGCATATCGACATTAAATGTAAAAATATATCAATATTGTCCTTTATTGGGGGGGAGGGTGATATTGTCTAACAAATAGTTCGAATCTTGGATACCGAAAATGTTATATATTCATGCTCATTTTTATTGAGCAAACACAACTGAAATGCTTGTATAATTTTAAATGTTTTACTGTTACTGCTTTGTACAAATTTGTACTAAAATGTAAAGAAACACTAGGTCAAAAAGAAATCGATAACAGTAGGAAATTCTGAATGAAATAAAATGTTTGTTTCAAATTATATATCAGACATTTTTGATTATTTAACTTAAAAAGTTCAGTCTTTGTGATTTGGACATTTTCTATCTGTTTTTTAAGCAAAATTAAAACTTTTGGTCAATTGACCAGTACTGACCACTTTGAGAGTATTGACCAGGGCAGTTTTAACCGGTTAAAGCCACCTGTTCGATCGACCGGCCAACCCTGAGCATAGCCCCAACCACTAAGAGGAAGGGAAATTCATCAAAACCAAACAATGGTAGTTTTGATTGGAAATGCATTGAAAACTGCAAAAATGTGAGATAAAGTGTACAATTTCTTCAGATTTAGGCTTTATTTCAGATATTTGCAATATAACATTACAGTTTTACTTAAAATGGCAATATTGATATACATCTTTAGACATCGATATCAGCAACCCTTTCTAAAACAATAAGTATATTGTCAATATTGATAAACAATGTACCCACTACTACCACTGTAGTATTTTGTTTGTGGTAAAAAGTTCTAACAAAGGTGTTTTTATGATAGTATTTGTTTAATATATATTTGCTCATTTCTGTGTCATCTTGAGTTGGTAGCCTATCATCTTTGTATTATTACCTCCGCCAAGGAGATTATGTTTTTGCCTGGGTTTGTTTGTGAGTTTGTTTGTGAACAAGATAACTCAAAAACTTATGGACAGATTTTGATGAAATTTTCAGGATATGTCTGAAAAGGTAAAAGGAAGAAATGATTCAAGTTTGGGAGTGATGAAATGTAATTTTTAAAGACTGATAACTCAAAAAGTTATGGAAAGATTTTGATGAAATTTTCAGGATATGTCCTAAATGGGACAAGGAACAAATGGTTAGATTTTGGGAGTGATCTGGATCACTGTCTGGATCCATGACAAATATATTGGGAGTGATCCAGATCATTGAGCTCCCTTGGCGGAGGTCTGCGCTCTCCGAGTGCTCTCGTCTAAGCATGGATTCTCTTTGGTTTGCCCAAACGCTTTTGTTATGATTATATATGCCATACCGAAGTGGAGATTATTATTATTATAACTTCTACAAAAATCCCGTTGTGTAAATGGTAAAATTTGTTCTCTTTTTACAAGGTTTAAGGCAGATTATTTTATTTTCCCATAAAAAAGGTAAAAAATTTAAAAAGTTCAAATTTGCTGGTGATCTATTTTTGGCCTTCATGTTTCACTTGAGAGGGTAGTGGAGGAATCACTAGTTCATAAATTGAAATATTTATTTGAAGTCTTGATATGCAGGTTTTCCAATTTTGTTTGTCTCCAAACTTTGTTATTCAGTATACGATCCAGATTGAGCTAGTGTTGTGGTTGAATGCAAATTTCAAAACCGGTTTCCGAAAGCGGAAATTCGGCGAAAAACCGGGTATATTTGATTTATCAAATGCAAAGAAATAAGTTTTCAAACACGTTCATGAGACGTAACTCGTATATAAATAAGAACAACTATGGGCTTTTTGAAGACTTTCGAGGACAAAATGGGTGATATATTGATGGAATATTATAAAATACTGTGAAATATTTGTGGTAGTTTAATATTTTGGTAAACTTCAGTATACTGTGTAAGGCCAGTTTCTCAAATGTGGTGGCAAACATAAACAAAATAGAAAATTGTGACCAACCTATAATTTTTAAGTTGAAAGTTTGGTACAGTAATTTAAACCCCTTTGGAATTTTGTGTATTTGTAAATAGGTTATTTGGAATTATTGCTCATTTGAAACAACCAATGACTTTCCAATGAACTCCAATATTTCTGCATCTCTAGTCCCTACCATTTAAACTCCTTGAAATGGTTTTGATAAACCTGGTTCCAATATTTATAAAGATCATGCTATTTTTAGTTCCAAATACAAAACAGTATGTAAGATACTGGGGCGGATTTCATGAAAGGTCTCAGACTTAGCCCAGTCTCAGGCTGAGCCACTGGCTCAGCTAAGTCTTTATCTCAAATGGTTTTCACAGAAGGGGTCTCGGTTGAGGCCAAGCTTATCAAATAACCACAGTGGTTTTCTGTGTCATGTGACCATTTTTTGTTGTCAAAATATTCAACTAGTGACATATATATTCCTTGTTTGACACATAGTATCTCTGGTCAAATACCATGTTGCAATGGGAAACCTTGTAAACATGTAAAAACACCCAAAGACTACTTCAGGAGGTTGTTTTATATACTAGCAAGTTATTTTTCAGCCATTTCAAATTTTGATATGGAGAAAGAATTATGGCGGCCGTGTTTGAGCCTTTGTTTACAAAACTTAAGCCCACTTTCTACCAGTCTCAGCATATTAGCCAGTGGCTCAGCCAAAGCTGAGACTGAGACCTTTTGTGAAATCCACAAAGGCTAAGCCGATTGGCTCAAGAAAGATTGTTCCAATAATTTGAGACAAAAGTCTCAAGTTTGAGCCTGAGACCAGGCTAAGACCTCTCATGAAATCCACCCCAGGGAAGCATTAATCACATCCATCGAGCTGAAGTTGTATTTCTGAATAATCAATCTTACCCCAAAGCTTAAAATTATGTCAATGCTGAGAATTACATTTTGTTTGTACTCTGAATATAAGTCCTAGTATGTTTTATGTCAGTTTAATTGTTATTATGCTTGAAACCTCTGTCATTGCAAGATTGTAAACTTGTTAAAATCCACCGTACACACTAAATACTGAGGAAATTACATAAGGAATTCTAAAAATTGAAAGGGTATGGCACAGTTGCTGTATGATGTAGAACAAGTTAGTTTTTGTGTTTGGAAATTATCAACTATCTTTGTGTTTTTGTATGTTAGATCATTTTTATGATGTCAAAGATAAACATTGGTATTTTTCTTAACTTCAAATTTGAATTAGCTTCAAAAAATAGTATAAATATGTAGAACAGCCCCCACTCCAAAGTTCTCTTTGTAAGCTTTCATTTGGTTACAAGGTCTTCTATTACAAACAGCATTTTTCGTAGCGTCAACGAAAAAAGGATATATGTCACAAATAGTATATTTTGAATAGAAATAAAGAATCACATGAGAAAGACAACCACCAAGATTATTGTATAAATCATTCTAAGCTTAATCTAGTTAGCTAAAGAGGTCCAGGACGGCCTAGTGGTTAGCAAGTTTGACATCTAGTCACAGGCTGTCACCTCTGTGTGGATTTGACTTCCACATGTGACAAATGCTGTGGGTCTGTCCCAATATGACCCTGGCTGTTGAACAGGACATAAAAACCCAAACTTTGCTGTTAGCTAAATCACCCTTTGTGAAATTCGCTTAAATCACTGACTTATCCTATGACTGGCTAAGTCCAACTTTGTGAAATCAGCTTACTTTGAGAAAGTGAGTAGTTTGCTTTCACAAATTCATAGATATTTGACCTTTCTTTATGTTTGACCAGTTTGTTTTCATCCACCAACAGAATTACTTTAGTGATATCTGTATTACTTTCCAGTTGGTTCATACTAAAATGACGCTGTCTGGATTTTGGTCAGTTATTTCAAAAATGGATATCCAACCCCATTTTTCCCCCTTAGTAACACTCCAATTCAATTTTTTCTGTTGCAAAAATGTTGAGCATTGTGCTTTTCATTAGTGCCAAGGATTATGTCTCCAGTGAGGGATTTAACAAGTGGTTGTGATTTTCTAATGTCTGACTCAAATAAATTTCTCTTTCTAGGAATATCTGGAAGACAACAATGGCGTGGATTTCTTCACATTCCAGTCTCAGGTGTGGCCAAACATCAAAGAGATCTACAAGAAACCTGAGCCCAAAATTGAAGAGGACCAACCAACCCAGGTTTGCAGTTACAAGTTGTTGAATTCTTTTAAATATACTATTATACATACAACATGCATTTATAAACTATACCTATAATTTTCTTTTTCCATGCACTTAATTTGTTGTGTCCTTAAGTGAATATAACAAATATTGGAATACCACATTCATTTGAGTACCAACCAACCTATGTATTATTTGTTACATGTTCTAGCACCATTGGTATTATTTATGTCAATTACAAACTAAATTTTTCTTTTCTTTAGCAGTTTTGATCTTAGTGTAATGAATAAATCAAAATTTATATCAATAAATATAAATCAATAAATATAAATTTATATTTAATATCAAAAGCATCCTGTAAATCAGTGTTTAATTGACCTGTAGATTAACAAATCAGTGTTCTAACTTTAATCAACAGCTCTTTGTAAGGATATTAATTATTACTGTATTATATTTTAGCATCAAATTTCATCTTTGTCACTGATATTTCTTGATGGTAATATTATTTTTCTACTTTGGTTTGCCAATGAAAGAGCAAATTAAATTGAAATTTCTTTTAATTTGTGTGGACACAATTTGAACCTAGATGGCATATTTCTGTTTCTGGTGCTGTTAATATAAAGTAATATGATCTGTGTGTGTATACTTTATATTAACAGCACCAGACTTTTTGGTGCGTAAATACATGTACTGAATTAACTATGTGTCACTGACATTCTCTCAAATACTATTTTAGCATGGACTTGTTCCATAGATTGATTCTTGGGGTCTTTTGGTGTACAACATTTTTGTCTGGCTTCAATTTAGCCTTTGAGCTAGCAACTGTCACTTGGTTTAGTAAATTAAAATGAGAAATATTCTTATCCTATATTCTACTGTTTGATAAAGGCATCTGTAATTCTGTATGTATTTCCCAAAATTCCTTATCACTGATTCTGTTTGTAGTGAATATCTACTATAAAATCAAAATGTAACATTAAAAAATCTTTAAAATTAAACTGTTTGTCAATTGTCAATTTGAGTATTTATAAGACTATATCTTTCCTTAAACTTAAAATGTGTGATTAAATTTGAGCAATTATACAACGATGTTGATAATACTGTGCCTTCCTCTTTTCTTTTCAAATACTATTTAAATGTTTGAATTTTGTATCAGCAACATTGTCTTAGTTGGACATTTTTGATATAGATTAAATTTGCTGGAAGGAGGAGTTTTACGGTGTTTTGTGGTATAAATCTTGTTTTTGACAGACATAGAAAAGTGGTAATTTAAAAATACTGTTAAAACCATATGCTTAACCATATTTATCACAAACTTGCAAGCACTGGTCGTAGGTAAGGCAGCTATGCCTTTACTTTTATAAAGACATATAATTGAAGAAAAAAAAATTAATGTCTTAAATCTTTATCTCTCAGTGAAAATAAACTTACTATTTGATGAGCAGTTTAATATTTTGAACAAATTCAACAACAAAGGAGATAGGTTTAGATGAAGTAGGCCAAGATGAGGTATCTTCAGAGCAAGTAGAAAGGCTTGAAGAAGAAACAGAAGAGCTTACAAACCCGGAAGGTTCCACCAGCGAAACACCAACCAAGTCAAGCCGAGAAATACAGAAAGAAATATTGGATCTTAATATCCTGGAGCAACAGATTGAAAAGGAGTTCAAAGCAAAAGTGGCAGAATTATTAGAGAGAAAGGAAATCACTGCAGCCAATGATAAGATCACTGAGCTGACGAATAAGCAACAAGAACTGAGACAGAAGAAAGCGGAGCTGGTGGAGTCAAAGCGGAAAGTTCAAAAGGAGGAACGGGGCAGGGATGAGAGGGAACAGTCAGAGAGGGCCAGGAATTTGGACAAAGAGAGAAAGGTACAATTACAAAAAGAGAGAATGGAAAGGGCAAAAAGAAAGGAAGAAAAAAGAAAACTGAAGGAAGAATATAGAAAGAGGAAAGTTGACACAGAATCTGAGGTGATGTTAGATTTTACTGCTGTGTGTAACTTTGCCTTTGTTTTGAAGTTTGTCTTTTGTTTTTATTTTTGTTTTTTTCATATCTGAATGTTCAGACTCAGAGATTGCTCTCATCTCTTACATAGACTAGTATTCACAGAATGGATCTGCAAAAACTCTTCCTCTCGAGTGATACAACTTTTTATACTGAACATTAGCTGACCTTTGTCTTTCGCAGATCCCTTTTGTGAATACTGCCCCAGAATTGGCAAGGTAGAGAGATCTGGGCTTTCCCATTTGTCCCCTTTAAATTCTTTATTTGTATAGTGCTACAAATCGTGTTAATTGTACTTGTACTACTGAATATCTTAACAGAGCCAAAAAGCGCTTGAAAAAATGAGTTTGAACATCAATTTTGGTTAGGAAAATAAGCTGATCTTTCTTTTCATTTCTTTAACTGTCTTACCAGTCCAAAGTATGACATTTTTCTTCATTTATTACAATAATATACTGTTGTATTTGTTGCATCAGTCTGATGCAATATAATATGTTTAATCTATAATATTATTAATTTGTAACATTTCTGAGTTATTTTTTCCTGAATATGCTAATTTCATTGTGCATTTTGCATTAATAACTTATGTTTTTGTCATGAATTGAAACATTTGTAAACTGTAAGTTGCAGCAATTTGAGATAAAGGCTTAAACACCATCATAGGCGGAAGTTTAATAACACCTACTTAATTTACATATAATTCCTGTTGGTTGGTTTGATATAAAAAAATAACTTGCAAAATAAGGTGTACAATGCGTTATAATAACATGTGTAGCGAGTAATATTGAGATTGTTTTGTTTATTGTACATTAATATTTTTCAAATTAAGTAGCAGAATAAAGTGTGCTTACAGTATTTGATGCTGTATTCAAGCTACCTAAAATAATGAATTAATGACTAAAACCAAATTTGTAAACTTACTCTCTCTTGAAAACTGAGGGAAATTATCCTAAGTTGTAATCCTACAAAATAATTGACAATATATATATGTATATATTATGTATATTCAAGTTGGGGTAATATACTCTCAATGTAAAACTTTAAACCTCAGAATAAAATTGTGATTGTGTTATTTATTATTTGTTGCAACATTGTATTACACGTTGGGAAATTATTTGGCCAACCAAGCACTTTTTTCATATACAGAATGAGAAATTATTTTGGAAGTTAGATATTTCTGTGTAGGCTGTGTACAGGTTGCATGACTGACATTGTTATGTAGAATTTATCAACATAAAAGGCAGTTTGTAGAGTTTGGTCATTTTAGTGATGATTTACTGCTGTTACTTCTTTTAACCCTTTTACTACCATGGCTGTCGACCACAGTTGACGGTAATTAGTATTCCCTTTAAATATCTTTTATAATTCCTTCAGTCTTACACTATACCCATTTGCAAGTCTGTGACAACTATATTGCATGTGATGTTCATTTTCCTCAGTCAGTGGCTATTGAAAGCTCTGGTAGTGAAAGGGTTACGTGTAAACTCTAGCACGGCTCGCTCTTCTTGAGATCACCTTTTTTTTAATCACCGGACTTTTATGAATTGTGGCATAGCGTGATCGTGATGAGTACCCATCTCATCACTGAAACTAAGCAGCTGTGGGGCTACATTAGTATGTGGACGGGTGACCATCTGAGCTCTAGGCAAGGTACTGGATGTATGTGACTTGTAATTCATTTTTTCGCCAGACTTTTATAAGTTCTTATGCACTACTTGTCTCTGATGGTTTTGCAGCTCACACATATAGACTAAAACACTTTTTGGCCTTGTTTTGTCTGTAAAACTGCACCCACTGTACCTTGTGGAGATGTTTAGCCATGTCTTGTTTTGTAAGACTCGTTTTTCCTGTTTGATAACTGGGTTTATTATGGTTGGCTATAGAGTAGTGTCTTATGTACAGAAGATAAGTTTGATGAAGTAGTGGGGAAATTACATTATGTCAGCAATTCTTCCATGACAACTGGCACCTTAGCTGCAGTGAATTACATATTATTATTTTTAGAGACAGTAAAGATGGCATGTGCACAGTTGGACATTGAAAATCATAACAGTTTTTTTCTCAAAATATGAACAGGTTATTGGAATTTATTTGTTACCCACAATCGATGTGTGGAGTGAGATTCTCTACCATATGAAAACATAAAACAACTTGTAAAATTTGTGCCAGTTTTGCATCAGGACAGATCTGAGACATAATGCAGTTGCAGAAATCAATGATGTCTGAAGATTTTTTTTCCCATCAATCAAGGAAATAGAAGGCGGTTTTCCTCAGTGCTGAATTTCACCAACTGTGTTGAATTTCACATTTTGTGCTGCTAATATTGTTGGAATATGTAAATAAAGATAATGTTCTGACCAAAAGAATGAGTACTAGTAAAACTCTTTTTTGTTATAATCTAGCATCCCCTCATGTTACAGTTTGGTATTTTAGATTGGTGCAACGTGCATCATGATACTGGGTCTTCTTTCATCTTCAAAGAAGTTGACAAGTGTACTCAGACTGGAATCTTACTCATTAATTTAGCCTTTGTCTTTTTTTACCAGGTTTAAGCTTCTTTAAGATTGATGTTCCATCATAGTGCAGGCCTCAGCATACCTTTGGTTAAAGCTGATAGAGTTGCATTTTGGTTTAATTTTACATATCCATTGGTTAGTTTCCAAAAACAATTGATAACCAGCTACATGCATGTTTTGCAAATGCTTTACAAATCTTGTAGAACACTATATTTGAAATATGTAGCTTCATCAATTTGATGATTTTCAAGGCTTAGAAGGTATGCTTGGCTTTATATAATCTTTAACAATATTTTATGTGAAACCTTTACAGAGACTTGAACAAAAAGTTATGGTTAATACTGATTGCAACAACTGGTTCTTGGTTATAATCACCACAGATGTTATCCATATTAGCCAGCTTTCCAGATACAACCTTATTCGTTGGAATACTTTGAATTTCTCAAGTTTTGTCATTATGTGTCTTCAAAGACATGGACAGATCATTTTTAATGGTGCATCACTGACCAACCAAAATAACTGTTTCAGAAAAAGCATTGGTTCATTTTTATTTTATGGTTCTTTATGTATGCTTAATCCATTAGAATATAATTCTTCGATTTAACTGTTTTAGAGGAATTTTTGGTTTAATTTTAATGTCATGGTTCCAGATAGTTCCCTTTCTCTGGTTTTTAGTAGTCCTCCAAAAGTATAACAATAGTTAGTAGTTACAATAGTTATTCTTGTTATTATTCTTTATTTTGTCACTGGGTAATAAGACTGTCGCAGTAGTTTTCTTTGTTAAACATTGACCTGACTTAACCCAACTAGTATAACTTTCTGATAGCATCACCTTTTTTCACAGAATTTTAAGCCCTCTTTCTATCTGAATGACATAACAGAACTCCACAAACATAGAATGTTAACATATTTACACTGAAAATGTGTTCTACCCACAAAATTACTTTTCACCAAACTTTTAAAATCAAAGAATTCAAACAATCTTCCTAGAATATCAACGTGACCATCGATCATAGCATCAGATAATGATGTCACAACAAAACTTTTCAGTCAGTGTCAGCAGTTGCCCCCTCCCAAGTGGTGAAAGACTTAACCTATCAGGAGGTGTTGTTCCCTTTCTGTTTTGTTTTAGCATTTGCCTAGGAGTGACGATCCTGTTTCTGATAATGAGCATATAAAGGACATAGAATCTGATGAGGAATATTATGAACATGAAGACGATAGTGATCGGTATATGGATGATGAGGATGATGAAGATGATTATGATCATGATGATGATGAGGTTGGTTAGGGATTCTTACAATGAGTTAGAAATGGGGAATAGTGGATCCTCTATTATCAAAACAAACTGGAACTGTAACATTTTGTTTGGAAACTAAGAGATTTAAACATGTTTATTTAAAAATAGTAGACACATACAAATTTAAGAAGGTGGAAAAGAGTTTTAAAACATAAATTGAATGTTCTGGTGTGAGAGTGTCTGATAATAGAGGTTCTGCTGTAAGGGGACCTGTCACATTAAAGGGGATTTCACACAGTCACGGAAATGGGAACTTTAAAGTTTGGAATGTTTAGAACTGTGAGCTTTAATATTGCAGCAGAAATCATGTTGATGTAACTCGAAAACATAAACATGCATGATCTTGATTTTTAATTGTTCCAATTGTCTTTCTGTGTATGTTTTCCTTATTTGGATGTTGAGACCCTGGAAATGATTGTGAAGAATATATGGCTTACTAAAAATAAAACAAGGCAGTGACATTTGTTACCCCACAGCTCTTAAGGGCTGTCGGGGTATTGTTTTCACCCATGGTGTCCGGATGGGCGGGCTGCGGGAAAAAGTTTGTCTGGGCTGTATCTCAGAAACCGTAAGGTGTAGGAAGTTGATACTTGGTAGGGACATTGGTTAGGAGGTGTAGGGGTGCAATGTCATGGTCTGACCTTGATTTGACCTTGCCGTAGTGACCTTGAGTTTGAAAATCTTGTCCGGGCTATATCTCAGAAACCGTAAGGTGTAGGAAGTTGATACTTGGTAGGGACATTGGTTAGGGGGTGTAGGTGTGCAACGTCATGGCGTGACCTTGATTTGATCTTGCCGTAGTGACCTTGACCTATAAAATCTTGTCCGGGCTATATCTCAGAGACCATAAGGCGTAGGAAGTTGATACTTGGTAGGGACATTGGTTAGGGGGTGTAGGTGTGCAATGTCATGGCATAACCTTGATTTGACCTTTGACCTTGCCGTAGTGACCTTGACCTATAAAATCTTGTCCGGGCTATATCTCAGAGACCATAAGGCGTAGGAAGTTGATACTTGGTAGGGACATTGGTTAGGGGGTGTAGGTGTGCAATGTCATGGCATAACCTTGATTTGACCTTTGACCTTGCCGTAGTGACCTTGACCTATAAAATCTTGTCCGGGCTATATCTCAGAAACCGTAAGGTGTAGGAAGTTGATACTTCGTAGGGATATTGATTAGGGGGTGTAGGTGTGCAACATCATGGTCTGACCTTGATTTGACCTTGCTGTTGTGACCTTGACCTATAAAATATTGTCCGGGCTATATCTCGGAAACTGTAAGGCGTCGGAAGTTGATACTTGGCAGGGATATTGGTTAGGGGGTTTAGGTGTGCAACGTCATGGAGTGACCTTGATTTGACCTTTGACCTTGCCATAGTGACCTTGACCTATAAAATCTTGTCCGGGGTATATCTCGGAAACCGTAAGGTGTAGGAAGTTGATACTGAGTAGGGACATTGGCTAGGGTGTGTAGATGTAAAACGTCATGGTGTGACCTTAATTTGACCGTTGACCTTGCTGTAGTGACCTTGACCTATAATGCCTTGTCTGGGCTATATTTTGGAAACCATAAGGTGTAGGAGGTTGATATTTGGTAGGGATATTGGTCAAGGGTTATATGTGTGCAACGTCATGGTGTGACCTGGATTTGACCTTTGATCTTGCATATCTGATGATATTTTATGTCTCTATGAGGATATCTGATACTATTTATCTCTCTTATATCTCTCTTATATCTTTTTACTTGAATCTTGGTTGTTGCACCTTTGGGTGTCTTTTGGTGTAGATTAAGCACTGTTAAAGTCATATTAGAAGTCATTTAATTTAACTGTTTTACTTTTGCAACTTCCCATTGTAACAGATAGTATTGCATCAAGTGAGCCACAGGTTTTGCCCCAATTCCACATAAAAGCATGTATGAGTAATATTCAAAACATTCAAACCATAATTCGACCATACAAATGAAAATCAAAATGGGAGAAGTCTTAAACCTTCATAATTTTTAGTTTACTGAATTGTCTTGTTTTAATACTTATTCTTTACATGCAATTTCTTTCTCTTAGATGTTATTTTCTCTACTTTAAACATTATTTGGACACTGACACTGCTCTGAAAGTATCCCAATCTGTGTACTGTTTCACTACTTCTATATCTCATGGTGTTGAAAACTATTTTCCCAGGCTGTGGGGTACAGGCATCTCTGATGCTATTTTTTCCCCTATAGAATAAGATTTTATTCAGTAAACACATCAATGGAGGATTATATAATTGCAATTCACTTTCATATACAAGAAAAGCTGTGCTTCAGAATGCGCTTACCCTGCCTGCAGCGAGTGCTGGAAAAAAGTCTACTCTGTGCAAGATCAGTGTTATAAGTATTTGTCAAGTGTGAAATGGACCAGGGAAATGAAGGGTTTAAGTTTCCGATCTGTTCCATTTCTTACCTGTGTGAAACAACCTTTATTGCCAGATCGACTTGTGGATGGTAACAATTGGACTATAGCAGATGCTTGTTTTATCATTGTGAAAATGTGAGGACAAAATGCACACTTAAACCTGCATAGTAGAGTTGCATTTAGTAGAATTTCAATGGACCAGGGGCCATTTTGTTCAATGATACTTAGACTGTTCCTAATTTGGATTCCAAGTTTTTCTCAAGCTTTTACTTACTCAGATCAAAATGGTATTCATCAACATTCCTAACTCTAAGGTCACCTTAGACCTCTACTTAGATTTCAAGTTATCTGCACAGGTACCATAAAGGATAGAATGTTTTTAAAATATGCAATTATTGTGGGGAATCTTGTGATTTATTGATATTAAACTATGACACAATATTAAAAACAGCATTTTCCCTCATGAAAATGAGCTTTTCACCACTTTTTTAACAAAGTAGATGATTCAGTAAAAAACGAAGGACACCTAATGCAAGAATAGTTGTGGAATAAGACACTTCCTAACTTGGATATACTGGTTTCCATGTTTAAAGTTGCACGACAAAGTATATGGAGTTTTCCCAACTTAGAATCTAAGTAATACTTAACAAGTAGAGGTTGGTGAATACTAAATCAAAGTAATACTTCTGTAAGTAGAAAACCATTCCTAACTTGGATCTAAGGTGACTTTAGCGAAGAATTGTTGAAGAATACGGCCCCAGCATTGTATCTTCCTTTCACCCAGCCTAGATAACTGGACAGATTTCAGTGAGAAATAATCTCTAGGAACCTGATACTAGCATCCACTGAATAATGCTTCTTACAGTCTTGCAGAAACAGTCCCGTTTGAAAAATGAATAAATGCCACAAAGCAATGAAAAACAAATCAATGCCAATTAAAATCTGGACCCAACCAAACTGTGTAAAGTTAAATCCTTGAGGTCCAGAAAATTTCCAACGCTTTACTGGAATTTCGAGACGATGGTAGATATTAATGGAAAAAGACCCTCCAATCACCCAATCTTTATTTCTGTCGAAAAATAAATTAATTCAGACTTCTACTTACAGGGGTTTAACTGTGTATGTTAGAGTCTTAGCTTTGGTGAAAACCAAAATGAATCCCATACAACACCTATATTTTATTAACAGGACGACATGTAGTTTTTGCTGGGCGCATGCATAGAAACTGTAGTTAAGGGTGAGGAGAGGAATTCTAACATGTTTTCTACTTCATTAATGTGTAGGGTAGTTGATGTGGTGGACAAGGTGTGACTTTAAATAGGTTAAATCTATGGTCTGTATGTTTCCATAATATTGCCCATTCACAAGATCCATTTCTCGACATCGTGGTTGCAAAATCTCTGAAAATATTGCAGTGTGTAACATATGTTTGTCATTGAATGATTGCCCATTCAGATTGGTTTCAGCAAATTATTGAACAGTTTCTAAGTGAATGTTAACATGTCCACAGTTTATGAAAAGCATGTTTAATAGTCTATGCTTTGTACAAATGAAGTGTGGGAAATTCTACTCAATAAAATCGATTTAAAATCCAAAATTTTGAAGAAATATTTAACAACAGTTGAGAAAACTATTAAAAATTACCAAGGTACTAATTGGCTATTTCAGTTTATATTCAGATATATGTGTACATTTTTATCCATTGGGAGAAAGGAAAAAAAGTCACTTTTTGCAAATTGTTTACATCTAAATATAAACTAAGAAATGGAGGATGACCATGTCTATCGGAAAGGATAGGTTACTGCAGTTCAGTTATTGTACTACATATACTTACTTGCTTAGCAATGGCCAAGTCCTGTAACTTGTATAAAGTAGAAGACAAAACAAAATGCTAGAATCCCTCTGCCAAAGTACACCTGACCATGATCTTTCTTCTAAATTAAATATACCAGTAAACACACTTCTAGGTATTAGAGTCAAAAATAATACTTAAAATAACAGAAATATTAATTATTCTGAGGACAAAAATAGGAATTTTGTTTCTGGTTAGCCATTTTATTTTGCCACTTAATTATAAAAAAGTGGAATAGAAAGTGTAAAATGGAGTTAATTGATAAAAGTGTGCTCAGCAACAAAAATTTCTACCTGTTTAAAGCAGTATCGCATGTCGGGGTTGCAAAAAATTTAGTCAGTCTTTTTTTTCACACATTTTGTCCTGTATCAGAAACTTCTGAAAGTTTGCACAGAAAGAGGCCTGAGTGTTGGAAAACATGTGAACAAAATATGTGTACACGATCAGACATGTGACCACAGTCTTACAGTCTTAGATAGAGTAAGAAATCTAAAATTCGCCAGGAATCTAAAATTCGCCACACGTGAAAATACTAATAAAATAAATGAATTGTGGTGAGATTTGTTGACTGTATAGTAAATTAAGGCTTTTTGAACTGAAAAATACCAATTTTTGGACAAAAACATCATTTTCTTCATAAAATCAACTAAGGTTTTAGAGGTGGCGAATTTTAGATTCCTGGCGAATTTTAGATTTCTTACTCTATATTGATGATGGTCAGGTGTATAATTCACTTCTTTTGTTGTTTAGGTTGAGTCGTAAATATGTAGACTCAGTTAGAGTAAGAAATCTAAAATTCGCCAGGAATCTAAAATTCGCCACCTCTAAAACCTTAGTTAATTTTATGAAGAAAATGATGTTTTTGTCTAAAATTGGTATTTTTCAGTTCAAAAAGCCAGAATTTACTGTACATTCAACAAATCTCACCTGAATTCATTTATTTTATTAGTATTTTCACATGTGGCGAATTTTAGATTCCTGGCGAATTTTAGATTTCTTACTCTACTAGACTGTTGAGTAGTTAAGGCATGGATTTATTAGCATGTGATTATTGTTTTTAGTAGTATGGATATCTGTTTGCAATGGAACAGAGGGTGGATGGGCATTTAATATGACTTTTTTTTCATTACAGTAGAATGTAACAAAATCTCACAATTTATGCATCATTTGCTTGACTTCTTTTACAAATAGCAAACAGGGTGTTATAAGTTATGTGTATGTTATTATATATACGATGGCTTCATTAATTTGTTACTCCTTGCGTTTGTGTTGCACTAGTTTACTGCTTTTAGTTACCATAAGACAACTAATCATTTGTACTACCTTTGAAAATCAGGTTATGTTTTTAGATATGTTTGTTGTTTGCTAGTCTGTCTCTGTTCATGGTTACTCCAGATCTAATGAACGCTATTTTCTGGGGGGGGGGGCGGTTATGTGTGTAGGACCTGGCCAAAGGAAGAAGTAATTATATTTTCTGGTAAGATCCAGATCATACACCGGATACAAAAAAAAAACATACCAATTTGTGAACAGACCCATTCACAGTGTTGTTCATGTTCATGGTTATCCCATTTCGGGGTCAAAATAAAAAAGCAGTATATCATTGAAATTTCATTGGGGAAGATATTCCACCTGCAAAGCAATAGATTAGATTAGATTAAAATTACAATATTTTGATACTAGGTTGACTTGGTGGAGGTCTGTACTCTGGCAGTGCTTCTAGTTGTCATTTGTTTGCTTTTTTAAACGTTTACTGAAAAGACAATTGCATCACTGACTTTAGCTCATTGCTCACTATCATATAGCCAGCACCGATGTAGCTGGTAAACATTTCAGAAACCAACTAAAATATCAAAACTTTGGGTATGCACCTTAAAACGACTTTTTTCTGAGGCAAATGTGTAATAGCTGAGTTTGTAGAAGGAGACGTAGAAGTAGTTTCAGTTGGATATTTTCTGACTTTCATTCACCTCAAGCACCACTTTTATGTATATTGCCTCAATAACACCTAGAGCAGATGTACTCACTCAGCAGAAGTGTACCAAGCCCTTACACTTAGAAATGATGAAATAACAAAGTAATCATGGAAGCTAGTGAATCTGCATTCTCCAAATTGTGTTTGCAAATATGATTTCTGTGCAGTATCCTGTTATGAACTGATCAGCAATTCAGCACAATTAGAACAACATACCTTAAACTTCAGAAAAATAACCTTTAGCCCTGTCTGGTGATCTGTCTGGAAATAAGAATACTGCATAAGTTGAAATTTTCACTAGGCATTAATTTTAGCTGCTTTAGCTAATGAGCTTGGATAGTGAAAATTAATTCCTAGTGAAATATTAAATATGTATTAATCTCTTAAATAGACACTGGCCATTAGTGGAAAATTAATTCCTGTGAATTGCTTACAAATAAACAATTAGTGAAATTTTCCTGTAGCTAAAATTTCTGCATGCACAGCATTTGCAGTTCATGCCCCATTAGTTCTCTAGATTTCATGCATATTTTTTCTGTATATGTGGAACACTATATCAATAATAATAATAATAATATTGTTATAATTACCGGTATGCAAATGTTAATCAATCCAGCCTTCCAACAAGTTTTGATTTATTTTTGTGTGGCTTCTGACTTGCCATCTTAACACTAACCAAATAACCAGCTTTTTAATGTTTTTAATTTAATTGTTTCCCTGAGTATATGGTAGTTATAAAATACAAATATACAACCTGCTACACCATAGTTTTAAAAATATGTTTGTCTTGCAGTTTGGCAAGAATGATTTCTAATTTTTTTTTAACTTGTAAGCATTACAGCTATCTAAATTTTAATTTATTTACCTCTAAATGTGTTGCTTTAAGAAATTTCATTTCATGAATCCAGTTTTGCTATCTTATTAACTTTATATGCTTTCTATACCTTACTATATTTTTAATATAAATTATTAAATTATATCAGTAATATCCAGTAATTCATAATTCCAAAAGGACATGTTTGGAAAAATAGCGTAGCTGCATAGTTTGTTATGTGTTTGGTGTTTAGGTAATTAAGCGTCCCTTGCAAGACGCTTGTTTGTATATGGGAGAAGCGACTCCGCCGGATCCGCATTTTCTTTTCACAATAGCTTCGCAGCCATAAGGCGGATTCTTTTCATATTTGGCAGGTGTATGCAGTAGCCCTGGGAAATTTTTCTGAATACGCTGCTATGACATTTTCACCAATCAGAGCGGTCACATGACCAAAAATGCATTTTTTTGGAAGGGCGTTCTTGTCCGGATGATAACTTACGAAGCATTTTATCTATCCACCTGAAATTTAGCAAATACCTTCCTCATATAAAGAGCTGGGTGACATTAAAGTTGGCAGGGATAGGTTAAGAAATGACTGAGTTATTGATGATTAATTAAGCATTAACAATTTTCTTAACGAGTAAAACACAAAACTGCTTGTATCTCCTTAACTGTGAGATAGACGTCAAAATTTTCGACCCACAAGGTATCTAAACAAACTACTCTCTCCAATTTTCAAAAAAAAATTTCTCCTCACCAAAAATGGGGGTCATATTCAATTTTCAAATTTTTGACGAAAAATGCAAAACACAAAATTGGAAATATAGGCTCATAAGGTACACATATAGAACAATACTAAGTGATGTACAGGTACTTTTTGAAACCATTTTCTGCATAAGATAAAAATTTACTAGTGGGATTTCGGCAAAATATTTGACCCACAGGGTATCTGTGAAGACTAGCCATTCCAAGTTTCAATGAATATTTCACTTGCCAAAAATGGCGGCCATTTTGAATTTTCGAATTTTTTTCAAAAATGCAAAACACAAAAATGCTTGTATCTCGAAAACCGTGCTAGATAGAGCGATGTTGACGAAAAATTTTGACCCACAGGGTAACTCTGCTGAGTAGCTGACCCAATTTTCAAAAAAAATTTGTCCCATCAAAAATGGCAGCCATTTTGAATTTTCGAATTTTTTGCAAAAATTGCAAGGCACAAAAAATGCTTGTATCTCAAAAACAGTTCAAGAAACAGCGATTTCATCAAAATTTTTGACCCACAGACATGATTAAGCTGCCATTATTTCTCCTTTTTGGGACACTTTGTTTTTGCATGGCAAAAACAATTGCTTTGTTTTGCAAGTGATCCTCTAGTTTAATCTTATGTTGCACATTTGACGGTCAATGCGATATATCACCTAAAATGTGATAAAAAATTCAAGCCTGTTTAGAAGTACACTAATCCTCTAAAAGTTTTGGTGAATTTGGCTTGTAAGCCCCCTTTCAAAAGTTACAAAATTTAAAGTCCATGTTTAGAAATAAGTCGATTTTCTGGAAGTCTTGGCTAATCAGGCTCCAGGTCCCTTTAGCAGAAACAACACAAAGTTCAAATCTGTTCAGTTGTAAGCCAATCTTTGATGATTTTGGGTTCCAGGCCCCCCTCGAAATGAAACCAAATATGACATTTATATTGGTTCTAGTCTTAGGCTGCATGTTACAGTACCTACAAAATTAAAACAATTGTTCAAAACATTATGTATGTAGTTGTTAGACAAGCACTGCTTATTTGGCCTAGAGATGCCAGGCAGTCCAGGAGAATGCATGTACCTGGTACCCAGTTGAACAGATGCATCACAAATTGGCACATCATTGTTAAATTTTCAGTTTTTATCGGACTTTTTTTTTCAAAGTTCTTGTGGTATAGAGGTGGATTTTGAGTGATTGTTTATGTTATCACACATATTGAAGCTAGTAGATTGTCAAGGAATGAGAAATTTATCATGGCATTGGAAACTCGCATAATTATATATCTCCTCTTAATATAAACAGTAAGAAACAAACAGAAAATTCTGTAAATGGTCAGATAAGTACCGGTAGTGAAAATGTGTGGAATTGGAAGGAGAAATTCACCTCAAAGTCTCAAAAAATTCAGTAATGATGAGAAAACAAAATTTCACTTGGCTGCCATGAGTAGTAATTTTAGTAATTGTCCACTCTTTCAACATTGCTCTTCCGAAAAACAATAGATTAGATAAAATTTGACAAAAATCATGATTTTGATTGTAATGTTCCAAAATTGAAAGTACTAAGTACTGAAGATCCATAATAGGTGATTTGTGAGTCTATTAATTTGTTTCATGTTTTGTAGTTCTGTTATGCTACCTGAACTATGGTGATTTAAGTAAGACTAAAGTGTCAAAATTATTTCTGTTATTCCTCAACATGTCCATTGATTTGCTCATTCATATTCAGTCTTTAACTGAATTTAAAAGGATAACATGTGAGGGTTTCCTTTTGCCAAGTTTCTCATTTCCTCTAGTGTATGTGTCAAGAGAGCTATATGCAACTCTTTGTATATATATATATTTATGCTCACTCCAGGACAGAGATGATGACATTCAGCCTGATTCTAGTGAAGATGAGGACATGCCAGAGTATGATGAAGACACCAAGTTACTTATTGCAGGTACTTGTGAATATGCTGGAAAGAGACAAGAGTTGGTATTAAAATGAGATATTAATATCGTAGTTCAATTTAGCTTTCCATATCCATCGATAATCATATTTCATTTTTCACCATCAAATGGATCACTTTCCATTAATTTTGTGTTTTATTTACCAATGTATTTTGATATTTTTGTGTAATGTATTTAAAAATCATGGTACTTTTTCATATAAATGATTGGAGTAAAGCTTTAAAACGTAAAATTATTTCTCAAAATACACAGCGCAAGCTATGAATTAAGGGTTTTAACCTTCAGTAGTAATATGCTAGATAGGTAAAAAACTTTGTTAACATTTTCTTGGAAATTATATTGAAATTAGCACTTTAAATATGAATAATGATTTTTAGACCCATTATTGATTGGTACTGAATTGTTCATAGATGATACCAACAAGTGGAGACCAGTTTATGAAAGGGGACACTATAATAAAGACACTAAAACACAAAGTGAAAAAATATTCCTATGGTCCAACCTGAATTTTGTCTTAAAATATATTGATCATTGATGGATTCTTGATTGTTTTCCTCACCAGCTATAGGACAATATGATTTCACTGGTCTCATCTAAATTGTCCTGATCTGTTAAGACTACCATGGCTTAATTTGGCCATGATTTGTCAGATGCACCAAGTTTGAAGGTCAGAGGTTCTTATAAACCATAATTTAAATTTTGAAACTCATAAGCTTGGAATGTACCCTTTAACAGCTATAACATAGTGAAATTACAGACCTGTAGCTCATGGCATAGCTGAGTAATAGCTACTTTGAGGTTATCACTGTTGAGTAAATCAGTTGTAGCTTGAATACTATTGCATTTAGAGTATTTTGTTATTCACCTAATTTTTGGTCAGCTATAACTTAGTGAAATTGCAGACCTGTAGCTCATTACATAGCTGAGCAATACCTATTTTCTGACTGTTCAGTAAATCAGTTGTAACTTGAAAATTATTCCTTTTACAGTATTTTGTTTAAATATGTTGTTCACCTACTTTTGGGTCATCTATAACATAGTGAAATTGAAGACGCGTAGTTCATGGCATAGCTGAGCAATAGCTATTTTCAGGTTCTCACTGTTGAGTAAATCAGTTGTAACTTGAAAACTTTTCCATTTACAGTATTTTGTTTAAATATGTTGTTCACCTACTTTTGGGTCAGCTATAACATAGTGAAATTACAGACCTACAGCTCATGGCATAGCTAAGCAATAGCTATTTTCAGGTTCGCACTCTTGAGTAAATCAATTGTAACTTGAAAACTATTTTATTTACAGTATTTTGTTTAAATATGTTGTTCACTTACTTTTGGGTCACCTATTACATAGTAAAATTTCAGACCTGTAGCTCATTACATAGCTGTGCAATAGCTACTTTGAGGTTATCACTGTTGATTAAATCAGTTGTAACTTGATAACTATTGCATTTATAGTATTTTCTTTAAATGTGTTATTAACCTAGTTTTGAGTCAGCTATACCACAGTAAAATTGCAGCCCTTAAGTCATTGCATAGCTGAGCAAAAGCTACTTTGAGATTCTCTCTGTTGAGTAAATCTGTTGTAACTCGAAAACTTCTTTTACTTCTACTCTGAAACTCAAAACACAGTCAGCTGACATGGAGGCCGTTCACGGGCACTGATTGCTTGTTATTCTTATGGTATAAGATATCCATGATTATGGTGTAAATAGTGAGGTCATCATCAATCGCAATGTCGTGCATTCACAAAGTATGGAATATTGTGATATCTTGATGACAGTTTCAAAATCATACTATCATAGAGCCAAAAAATTAGTTCATATTTTTTAGGTAAATATCATATCCATTGAATAGAGACCCCATAAAAGTTTTGCAAAAAGTGCCAAATCATCAATTTCTTTGTTACTCTTTATTGTAAAAATAAAAATAAATTAAAATTTTCTAGCCACATATATGTAAGTACCTTTCAAAACAAATATATAACCTCATTGTTACCCCACAGCCCTTAAGGGCTGTCGGGGTATTGTTTTCACCCATGGTGTCCGGATGGGTGGGCGGGCGTCCTGTCGGGCGGGCGTGTGGGCGGGCGGCGGGAAAAAGTTTGTCCGGGCTGTATCTCAGAAACCGTAAGGTGTAGGAAGTTGATACATGGTAGGGACATTGGTTAGGGGGTGTAGGTGTGCAACGTCATGGTCTGACCTTGATCTGACCTTGCCGTAGTGACCTTGAGTTTGAAAATCTTGTCCGGGCTATATCTCGGAAACTGTAAGGTGTAGGAAGTTGATACTTGGTAGGGATATTGGTTAGGGGGTGTAGTTGTGCAATGTCATGATCTGACCTTGATTTGACCTTGCCGTAGTGACCTTGACCTATAAAATCTTGTCCGGGCTATATCTCGGAAACCTTAAGGTGTAGGAAGTTGATACTTGGTAGGGACATTGGTCAGGGGCCATAGGTGTGTATTATCATGGTGTGACCTTAATTTGACCTTTGACCTTGTCATAGTGACCTTGACCTTTAAAATCTTGTTGCACCTTGGGGTCTGTCTTTTGATGCAGATTAAGCACTGTTAATTCATATTAGAATTTATTAAGAATTTTACTTTCATAACTTCCCATTGTAAGAGATAGAATTTCATCAAGTGAGCCACAGATTTTGCTCCAACACCACACATAAGCATTCATTAAATGTATTACCACTTCTGTATGCATGGTAATATTCAAAACATCTAAACCATAATTCGGCCATGCAGATGTAGATAAAGAATGTTGAATTTTAGTTTACTGGTTAATGCTGTCATCTTGTTATTGAATTGACTTGTTTTAATACTTCATCTTTACATGCATTATCTTTCTTTTAAACATTATTTTCTGCATTTAAACATTTTTTGGAACTTTATATAACTGACAGTGCTCTGAAAGTATCCTGAACTTTGTACTGGTACAGTGCTTTTGTATCTCATGGTGTTGAAAATGTTTCCCTAGGCTGTTGGCTACGGGCATCTCTGATGCTATTTTTTTAATTTTGTTCTTACTCTGCTGCCTGTTTTGTATCATAATAACACCTTCAAATCTGAAGTATTTTACACAATCATGTTTATATCACTGTTTCAGCTGCTGACAAAGCAAGAGCAGAGTTCAATGAAGCCGAAAGCCAGTTCAAAACAGCTGAATCTAAGTTAAAGTAAGTCAGGAAATACTCAGAAGTTCAGAAGTGTATTTTCAATATAGAATCTAGAATCCAAGCGAATCCAAGATCTCTATTAATAATCCAACCATGCCAGAGCACAGTGAAATTTGAGAGACAGAAATTAAAGTTCCAAATAGAATACTCACACAAATTAGTAGGTCAGATGATTATTAAGTAAATCATTTGGCTCTGTGAACATTGATATTGAATATCAAAATATTTTAATATGGGCCAATATTGGGGGTGGGGTGGGGGGGTGGGGGTTGTAATTTCTACTAAACAGTCCGAATCCTGGATACCGAAAACATGTTGTTCTAGCATATCCCCAACCACCAAGAGGAAGTACAGTTTAGTAAAACAAAACATGGCAGTTTTCAATAAAAATGCATCAAAAACTGTACAATTTCTTCAGATTTAAGCTTTATTTCATATATTTGCAGTGTAAGTATACAGTTTTACTTAAAGTGGCTATATTGATACACAACTTTGCACATGGATATTGGCAACTCTGTCCCAAAACATTAAATATCAAAAATATCAATAAAAGATTGTATTTTTATACCGGCCACAGATGATAGATGTTCTATTGTATCTATTTTTTCAGTGAATTGAATAAGTTCTTGTCCCTGGATCTGGGATCAGAGAATGAGTTTTTTGCCATCAAGGACGCATGCTATGAGTTCACCGACAGGGAGTACACGTACAAGTTCTGTCCATTCGACAAGGCCACACAGAGGAGTAAGTCAGGAGGCAGTGAAACCAGTCTGGGGTGAGTTTATAAGTCTGCAGAAAACCAATCTAGTAGCTCTCTTATAATAATTGTACTGACGGATTCTGAGATGCATGAAATAAAACAGTAAAACTAGAGACAGTCAAATCTGTCTAGGGTGAGTGTTTATCACTACTCTAAATTTTAAAAAAAAATTCTACAGAGAGGACATACAATGACAAAAAACAAACATAAATGTATGAATCTTAGAAACTAGACCAATCTTACAGCTACAATCTCACTGACTGTATACATGCAGAGAATCTTATCTGTTTTGACAGTGCTTAGTCTTTGTGTTGGCCAGTTTTGTGGTGCATAAACTAAAGTAGTAGGAGTTGTAGGCAGTTAGACCAGTTAAAACTAAATGATAGTCATTATGGTTAAGTTAACAGTGTACAATAGAATCTGTATAAGCAGAACCCGTGTAGGTGGAATTTATGTATAAGTGGAACCAGTTGGAGGTTATAGCTTTAGAAAATGTGCTGTTATTATATGTATAAGTGAAAGGTATTACAAGAACCAAATCAAGTGGATATTGGAGGTTCTAGTTATACAGAGTCCACTGTTAATAATATAACTTACAGTAACATTTCTTAACAGTGAACATGTTACAATAAAGTCACACAGTTTCAGTGTGTTTTGGTTGTAGTCGCTGGGGTCGGTGGGATGGCCCTGAAGGAAACCGATATTCTGTGATGTTGTTGGAGAATGGGCAAGGATGCTGGAACGGTCCTAATAGATCTGTAAAAGTGAGTAGATTGTTAGGACATATAATTAAATTTGAAAAAGGACTTATATATTGATATTTCAATGTTAATTGATGATAATAATAAATAATTAACATACTGAATAAGTAATTGATGTACTTTACATAACCTAGATATAAAAAGCGTTAATTTTTCTACAATTTCCAACAGTGTAACAGGTAGCACTTGGTTTGTAATAATGTGGTTTACAGCTACGTCGTATTTTATTCATCAATAATCAATATTAATCATACAATGTTTTTTTTCTGACATATTTCATGATATTTATAAACGTTTTATTGTCATATTATTTGTATTTTGTGATCATTCTAAATATCTTCTGTGTAGATTAACTAGTTAATTAGTAGATGCCAAATGTTACATTTCATGGTATGAAAGTATGATTCAATAGGTTTTGGGTTTGATGTCAGTAATTGCCTTGTAATACTCTATTGGAATTCATGGCAGTTCAATATTTTTTAAAGTTGTGGCACCCATGTGTTACTTTCTGGCATAATACATGTACATATAACTAAAAGTAGGAGGCAGTCAAATAGTACAGTTCATAATATATATATATATACAGGAATTACCGGACAAAGAACTGTAGATCTCTTAGGCTGGTCTCTGTTAGCCCATAGCAACAACATTTTATTACGCTACAATAGCTTACCATGTGGGACTTAATGCTGTTCTCGGGTTGCCACACCTGGGGCCAACGTCTTAGAAAAAAAGATCGTTCTTGTTAGCCACCGGATATGCTGGCAGTTGTCGTCACGTGATAACTTCTGACCAATCGCCCTACTTTCTCGTTGGCCACGATTGACTGGTAGCAGTTTGTAAATATACAGACATTTTCATTTATTTCTCAGTCTTTACGTATTGTTGGAGGCTAATATTTAAATATTTCATTTCATATATTTCATAGATTGTTCTGTAAAATTATTGATTTCACAACTTAAGTATTTTCCTTACAATCCGCGTGTTTTGAGTTTTCTCGGTTCAGGCAATTTTAATTGACATGTACGTCTTTTTATTGCGTTAAAATGTCTCTTCATCAAGCAAACAAAGACAAACCTAGAGCTCAGAAATGCCGCCATTTTTGCTTCAGTTTTGATAATCATAATTACTGCCCTACCTGTAGGGAGGCTGGCAAGGGAGATGACCCCTGTGTCACCTTTGAAGCACCCTGCCATATTTGCACGTCTCTCACTGATGAGCAATTGCAAAAAATTCAAAACAGGAAGCGGTACTTAAAAAAGCAAAAAGCGGAAACTAGTTCTAAAGATGAACTAGATCTCTTGGGTGAAGGCGATGGGGACTCTTTTACTGGTTCCAATGCAGACCTAGAGAGTGCTGCCGATAACCTCTTTACCTCACCCCCCCCGTCCTCAACCACTCGCCTTCAGTTCTTTATCATTAAAAACCCCAGCTAAAGCTGTCCCACCCACCCCAGGTACTGTTTTGCAAAACAAAATTCAAAGAAATTTAGAGAAATCCCTGGGTGATTCCTTAAATATACATATACAGCAGCAAATGGGTTCCTTCCAGGCATCCATGTTAGAAGCATTTCAATCACTCCGAGAGGAGTTATCAATTAAAAAGCCATCCGAGGTTGAACCCTTGTCTCATGCTTCAAAAGCTGGTCCATCCAGCAACATTGCTTGCTGCTCATCTGGACCTACCCCCTCCGAGGTCAAGTACTAATGCTCAGTCCGAGGCAATGGATGTGGACGTTGGTCCAGCACTCCCTCCTCGACTAGTACTTAACCAAACTACCTCGGATCAGTACGTTGCCCCTTCTGAGGCTATACCGAAGGATTCCTCGTACTCACACAAAAAACAAAGCCACAGACAAACAGTAGCACCGAGCTCTGCCTCGGATCAACTGGATGAGGATTCCGACGAACCTCGGATCCATCCAACTAGACCTAAGAAACACTCTGACAAGAGCAAGCATAAATCTAGGTCCAGATATGTGTCATCTTCAGAGGAAAATCGCTCCCCTGTTGCCAGACACAGGTCTTCTAAGCCCTCTAGGGCTCAGCCCTCAGGCGCAGCTTCTGATCAAGACCTACCACAACATGATCCAGACCCCCCTTATTATAGGGAAGTAGCTCTGTCTGACATTCCCTCCCAATACTCTGAAGAAGTAGACACCTTCAGGCGCATTCTTTCTCTCCCTGACCCCAGGGACTCTATGCCTAGGTCTTCAACTTCAGTGTTGGGTCTGGATGACGAAAAAGGCCGTCAAGAGCTCAGACCTAGAGGTCCTTCCTCTATTCTACCACTTAGCTCAGTTATCAAGGATGCCTTTGATAAATTCCAACATGATTTCAAAGCTGCCAATTTAGCTGAGGGAAAATATGTCAAGCCTCCTCCATCCACTTCTAAGTGGTATAAGGTTGGACAGCCCACTTTTCAAGACAAAATTCAGGAGTTGAATACAGACTTTGCTAAGATCTGTATTACTCCTAGACCTCCTGGGGCACCAGTAGCCAAAGTCCCTCTGCCAGTTCTTAAGGAGCTGGAACATCAGGCTAGACAAAATATTTCAACCCTCAATTTCACCGCTGCCTTTGCCAAAACCTCTTCTTCTTGCAATGCTTCCTTGGAAAAATGCCAACATAGCATTAAGTCCACTGTCAAGAAGATAAAATCTCAGATCCAGAAAGGTGCCAATCCTGAGAAAGCAGCAAAGCGCGGATATGAGGAAGTTGCTGAGTACTTGGATTTTTGGAACAAGACGGTTCTTGTCCAACATAGAGCTCTTACTTGTCTCAGCAAATCTCTAGCCCATATTCTCCAGAGGGAATTATATTCCATGGCTAATACCGGCTTGCTCAGGCGCGAAGCCGAAATGACTCTATTACATCCCCAGCTAGGGGAAACGAGACGCCAAGAACTTAGGAACTCGTCCTTCTGGGACTCCTCCTTGTTCGAGTCTCAACTCGTTAAGGAAGGTGAGGACTTCCTTCTCAAAAAAGGCACCTCAAAAGATTCTCAGGGTTTCGCACCCTACCAGAATAAGCCCTTTCGTGGCCCCCACAAGAAAAGAGGCTCCTACAGGAAACGCCCCTATGGGGGCAATACCTCTCAAAGCAGTAACCAATCCTTTCCCTCGGGAAGAGGAAAATCCAACTTCAGAGGCTCCAGGGGTCGTTTTCGACCCCACAATAGGGGAAGGGGGCGTGGAAACCCCCCTTCTCAATGACTCCTCCAAAGCCTCACTCAGTCCACCAGTAGGAAGTCGCCTCCGTTCTTTCAAGAGAGACTGGCTAATAAACAAATGTTCTCAAAACGTGTTAAACATTATCACCAATGGCTACGTTCTGCCATTCCGTTCAAAGCCAAACTTGATCAGATTTCCTCTGATTCTATCAGAGTACAAGGCCCAACAAAAAAACCAAGCCTTGGCCACTTGTATCCAGTCTCTCTTGTCAAAGAACGCTATCGAAAGGGTGGAAAACGTAAAATCTCTCGGGTTTTACAGTCGCCTGTTCCTAGTACCCAAGCCTCACCAAAGGTGGAGGCCAGTCATAGACTTAAGCAGGCTCAACACTTTTCTACATGTAGAAAAGTTCAAAATGGAAACCCCGGAGTCCATCAGGACTTCCCTGGTCCCAGGGGAGTGGGTATCGTCGATAGACCTGTCAGACGCATACCTTCACATCCCCATCCATCCAAACTCAAGGAAGTACCTAAGGTTTTGCTACAAGGCCCAGGTGTTCCAGTTCACCTCCCTACCTTTCAGACTGGCCACAGCCCCCCAGGTCTTTACGATGATCGTAAAGGAAGTGAAACTAATGGCCCTCTCAAGAGGACTCAGAATTCACCAATACCTGGACGACTGGCTGATCAGGTCCCAGTCTCAGGAGGAATCCCAAAGGGACACACAGGCAGTGGTAGACCTAACCCAATCCTTGGGTTGGATAATCAACCAAGAAAAATCAGAACTGAAACCTACTCAGGTGTTTTCGTTCGTGGGCTACGAATACCACCTAGATTCAGCCCTTGTAAGACCCACTCACGAGAGATGGCTCAAACTTCAGGATTTGATCCTACGACTAAAGTCAAAACGTGTTTTGACTGCAAGATGTTTGATGTCTCTAATTGGGTTGCTAGCCTCAACGGAGAAAATGGTCCCGGAGGGACGCCTTCACATGAGGCCCTTTCAGTTTCATCTCAAGGAGCACTGGAGATATCCTCAGTCGCTGGACAACCTCCTTCCTTGGACAGAAGCCATTGTAGCCCACCTAGATTGGTGGCAAAACCCCTCAAATGTGATGAAAGGCGCAGACCTTCATCCCAAGGACCACAGTATCCAACTCTTTACCGACGCCTCAAACGAAGGTTGGGGCGCTCACTTAGATCAAAATTCTACAAAAGGGCTGTGGTCAGAGCGGGAAAAAAGGCTACACATAAATGTCCTGGGATTGAAGGCGGTCTCCCTGGCCCTTCGAGACTTCAAGGACCAGTGCCAGAATCAAACAGTGTTAGTTGCGACGGACAACTCAACAGTGGTAGCCTACATCAACAAGCAGGGGGGAACTCACTCAGCAGAGATGTGCGCTCTCCTGTGGAAAATCATGACCTGGTGCCATCACTACCATATAACATTGAAAGCCAGGCACATTCCAGGGTGTCTGAATGTGATGGCCGACCTGCTATCCAGGTCCAACCAAGTGCAGTCAACAGAATGGTCTCTACACCCACAGGTCTTCAAGCAAATCTGCCAGAAGTGGTTCACCCCTCATGTAGACTTATTCGCCACTCACCTGAATCACAAACTCCCTCTATATGTGTCTCCTATCCCAGACCCAAGGGCCTGGAACATAGATGCTCTGAACATAAACTAGACCAACCTCACGGCCTACGCCTACCCTCCTACGGCTCTCCTTCACAAGGTGATCCAAAAGATCAAGCAATGCCATTGCCTGATCATCGTGATAGCCCCAGGCTGGCCAGGGATGCCCTGGTTTTGGGACCTAGTGCAGCTCTCAACAGAGATCCCACTACAACTCCCGGTGTCAACGACCCTACTCAAACAGTCCCACAAGTATGTGTTCCACAACAACCCACAACAGCTGAACCTCCACGCCTGGTGTCTAGGAGCGGACAACTCCAAGAACAAGGCTTCTCTGTGGAGGTGGCAGAGAGAATTGCTGCCCCTCAGCGGTCATCAACAAGGACCATCTACAGGTCAAAGTGGGCCCTATTTGAAAAATGGTGCAGAGAAAATTCGGTGGATTTCTCCACTCCATCTGTGAAACAAATCTCGGATTTTTTCATGTACCTGTACCAAGACTTAAACAGGCGCCCCTCGACCATTGATGGTTACAGGACTGCAATCGTTGACACTTTGGGCCCAACGGCCCAACACATTGCACACAATGCAGACCTTCATAGGTTACTCTCCAGTTTTCACAGGGATCGTCCTAAAAGTTCCAGAAATTTACCCAAGTGGAACCTTTCTGTTGTCCTTAACGAGCTCACCAAAGCACCATTTGAGCCCATGAAAGACTCAGACCTCAAACATCTTACTCTCAAAACTGCTTTCTTGCTAGCCTTGGCCTCCGGCAAGCGCCGCAGCGAAATCCATGCCTGGGTCGCGAACAAAGTATCTAATTTAGGCCAATGGGAAAAGGTCGCTTGTTCCCTTCTTCTGATTTCATAGCCAAAAACCAACTAGCAAGAGAAGGTTCTCAAAGTGTGTCACCAGTGACTATCCCTGCTTTGACTACCATTGTAGATAGACAGTTTAAGGAAGACAGGACCCTGTGTCCCGTGCGGGCCCTGAGGTTTTATTTGGACCGAACTAAAGACCTGAGAGGGTCTCGTTCTCTCCTTTTCATCTCCTTTAAGAAAGGACATACCTCAGACATCAGACCCGCTACACTCTCTTCATGGTTGAAACAAACCATCCTACTTTGTTACAAACAAGCAGATCAACAAGCCTTGGACTTGGTCCAAGTCAAAGCGCATGACATCCGGGCCTTCGCGGCCTCTAAGGCCTTTTACGGTGGAGTATCGGTGGACCAAATCATGCAAGCCTGTCACTGGAAAGCTCACAACACATTTACAAATTTTTACCTAAAAGACCTTACTTGGTCGGACACCGACAACAATATGTATCTGGGACCCGTGGTGGCGGCACAACAAGTCCTAGATCCTTCCCCTCAGACCAGTTGTCCTCGGAAAGAAAAAAGGGGGGGGGGGGGGGGGGGGGGGGGGGCACATCCGCTACAACCAAGTCTTCAGGAGTCTCTCCCAGGATCTAGGTATTCCTTTACCCTCAAGATGTTACGGGTAAGGTCATTTTATTTTTTAATTACCAGGTAATTTCTATTAAGGACTTATTCAGTTGTTGTTATTCTCATATTTCAGGTTAAAAATTTCATGAGATGCCCAACCACTGGGTTGGTCAGTCACACGTGAAGGTCTACTAGGGACCCTTAGACCTCGAAGTGAGCACCGCTGCACTTCCGTCCTACTACCAAACATCTGGACAGTTTTAGCACTGTCCCCTTTTTGCTTAGGTTTTTTGGCTCGTCACAGGCCCGATCTTCGGGATCGGGGCACTGTAAAAGGGACTCAGACTGGTATTTCTGGCACTATTCTGTATATACTAATTCAAAATCTTAGAAAAAATGACATATCTTCCAGTCTCAGCTGTAATCCCGCCACCGGGCGGTTGAATTCAGCATTAAGTCCCACATGGTAAGCTATTGTAGCGTAATAAAATTGAAAATTTTAATTACTTAAATGTAGCTTTTATAAGCTACAAGCTTACCATGTGGGACTTAGGAGAGTCCCACCCTGCCTCCCCGCTGTTTACAGCTGAGGGGTAGGTTTAATAAAAAATTTCAACGAGAAAGTAGGGCGATTGGTCAGAAGTTATCACGTGACGACAACTACCAGCATATCCGGTGGCTAACAAGAACGATCTTTTTTTCTAAGACGTTGGCCCCGGGTGTGGCAACCCGAGAACAGCATTAAGTCCCACATGGTAAGCTTGTAGCTTATAAAAGCTACATTTAAGTAATTAAAATTTTCAATTTAACCTGATAGTTTTGTGTAACATTTCTGTGCAAAAATTTGACTTCTGCAATAAGTGGATTCTGTATAGCTTGAAGTTTTCTTTATTTTTTTTTTGTAATTTAGATGCAATTAGAACCAGTTGAGACACTTAACTGAGGATTTCCTGTCATTTTATATGGATTTTATCCACAAAAAGGACCAAATCCTATAAAATACATTATTTTAATTACACAGTCCAGACACACTAACTGAGGATTTCCTGTCATTTTATATGGATTTTATCCACAAAAAGGACCAAATCCTATAAAATACATTATTTTAATTACACAGTCCACAATACTTAGCAGGTGATTAACAGAAAAAGTAAACATAGA
Source organism: Sabellastarte sp. h YS-2021 (assembly GCA_964017235.1). NCBI lineage: Eukaryota > Metazoa > Annelida > Polychaeta > Sabellida > Sabellidae > Sabellastarte > Sabellastarte sp. h YS-2021. The sequence continues at coordinate 74,317,328 of OZ024929.1, read as the reverse complement.
ATATAATTATTACAAAACAGTGGTATAAATATTCCTCTTCTGAAGTATATAAGTTTGGTTTTTGTTTTAAGATGTAGCGTGCTGTTATAAAACTCAGAATGATAACGTTTTCTTCAACCCTCCTGCTTGAGCATTGATCATGAGCTAATACTTTCAGGTACATATCAAATGTGGGGTGAACAATGAACTAATCGCGGCAAGTGAACCCAACAGATGTGAATATGAATACCAGTTTGTGTCACCCGCTGTCTGCAGTAAACTCCCTGAGGATGGCCCAAAAGATATTCATGAGGAACTATAGAGATTGATGTTAAACAGATTTATATTTTTCGATAAACCTAGGAAATGTACGGTTAATATTGTGCAAGTGCAATAACAAAAGTAAGTCACTGAAATTGTAGTAAGTTAAACATGGGTTGAGAAATATACTTCTCTGTAAACTGGCTTACAGTTCAAATCTGAAAAATTTAGCATTTGTAGTAGTGGTCCTACGATTAGACGGAAAATCGATTCATCGTCTATTTAAAACTTTCGATGTAGAAAATCGATTCTCATTTTAAGAATCGATTGTGAATCGAAAGTAAGACTTATAAACCACCAAATTTTCCCTTTTTCTACAGATGTTTAACATTTTATTTTCGTAACATTTGTTTACATTATCTGCCATGTTTCTTTCACTGGTATCTACTTCCTGTTGGTTACAACTAAAACTCAAAATTTCTGTAGGTATTTAGAAGATCTTTTAATACAATAAACTAAGTTCAACCTAAATTAAATTTAACTTTCACTGCTTCACACACAACATGTATACTCCCTATAAATGGGGAATAACAACCTTGGCCATAAATCAAGTGGAGAGAGATCACACTACTGTAATACTTCAGCAGTCTGCCATGAATATTTTTGACAAATTTTGTTGAACAAGAAAACTAAAATGTTTACTACATTGCCATACTTAGAATTTTACAGTATCTAAGAAATTATAATTATATGAAATGAATAGGTCATGAAGATCTGCTTAAAAAAGGAAATTCATGGAATATTGTTTTCAGGATGAGAGAAATTTAACAGAATAATAGACAAATGCTTTACAGTAACATAAACAGGCAGAGAGAGAGTGAGGGGGATCTGACTTTGTTGAAGCTGGTGGGAGATACTTAGCCTTGCCACAGGCATTTATATGTATAAAGAAGGCACAACTGTTTGACTGCATTATAAGTATTTTTCATAATGTTCTCATACACTTACTTAGCCTAGCTTGCTGAGGAGACTTCCAGACTAGAAAGGCCTTTGATACAATGTGCATTATGGCAAAAATATTTCACGTTTGCATTATGATTCAGACAGCCTGGAAGGCCAGGCTAGGAGATACTTTCAGTTTGAACTACACCTGTGTTGCTAACTGGGGAAGCTTTTAACTCAGGACACCCATGCACTGAAACACATACAAGTGCTAAATACACTTGATAAAATAACTGCACCATCCATTTATCAATGATACACAACTATTTATGTCATATATATGCTGTTTTGAGAAATTTTCATCATATTATTCCTGAGATAAGAGTCAGATTTTCCAGACCCCATCCAATACACATAAACTTGAGTGACAATGCTGAAATACATGTTCACTTGTGCCAAACTGTTTCATATAACCTAGTATATATTACAAAACATCAATATTGACCAGAAACAATAAAAGTCACTCTTCCATTTGATTAATGAAAATAGCATGTCTTTGAAAAGTGTCCTGAGTTAAAAATGGAAGGAAAATTCCATGAACACATGTCTATGTATTGTTTAGTTCCCAAAGAAGCATTTTATTCAGGATAATTTTCAGAAGCTGCTTGGCAGTCACTGTTCTTGACATATGATAATGATAAGCAGATATTCTATTCTTCTTTGTTGCATATATACAAAGTGTCCTGAGTTCACAACACGGGTGTACCACATGGTGATGTTGAACAAAAGGGGTTGAAATAGACTTGCACCAAGTTTTTGTATTTCTCATCCCACTAAATCTGACATAGTTGAAAACATTATACATCCACTTAAGGAGGGAAAAATCCTTCTCTTTGCTGAAACAGTACTTTTGTCAGCCCCACATTCTAGTATAAAGTCATACAGTCCTCATATAATACCTTAGAAAAAAGGACTTGAAGAAAGTCTAGGGTTGAAATATTGTTTATTTTAAGCATGATTGGTTGCTAATCTGCTGATGTTACATTCAAACACTGTAAATGATTTAGCTGATGAAAAGGGAGAATGAAAATAAATATTATTTTGTAACTGTTAAGGCCACCTTAATAGATTATTATATTATTGCTGATACACATACTTGTTGACTCTTCAACCTACTGGTTTCCTAACATACCCCCTTCCCTACCCCAAAATGTAAACAAATAACCTAGATTTTTTTCACCACTGACCTATCGGAAGACTACTGTTATTATATTTGGTAAAAAAGAATATTCCTTCTTTCTTACAAAGCAAGCAGAAAAACGATTATAATCGATAATCGATTGCTCAGAGTTACCGATTAATCGATTCTGATTTTTTAGACCGATTCCTAACACTAATTTGTAGGTATTTAATTTTGATATTAATACGTAAATGCGGTGGGATTTGTTATCTTTATTGTCAAGTAAGATTTTATTGCACTTTCAAAGACATCATATGAGTTATATTTTCTTGGGAGTACTGCAAATATTTGTCATTGTTGGGACATGGCTGACTTAAGTTGGTAAACCTGAATATTCTTTGCTAATGTTGTTATTTTTGTACTAAATGCTTGTATGAAAGCTGTTGTTTATTTTTGTTTTGTGTGTCTCATTGCGACTGGAATTGCAGATTTTATCCAACAATTACGCGGTACATATTTTGATCTCAAAATCGATATTACTTAACAAGACAATATAGCAGGCGTAAGATGTTATTTTGATAATAGCAGTTTAATGATAATGTGAAAAACCTGTAAAGTACAGTGTTATATTTTTGTTCACTCCAAATGTCTTATAAGGAGAGCTTGACCTAGGTGCCCGTGTACTGGAAAACAGGTCATCTATGTTGATAACCAAGTATGAAAAATATTACAATATTCCATAGTTCTTAAGTAACACTGATAAAACCTAATTATAAATCAGATTTGTGTGTCTAATCATTTTAAACAATTTTCTTTATTTTCACAGATATTTAAGTTTAAAAATTTGTTTGCATCATCTGCCATATTTTCTGTACTGATACTTCCAGTTGGTTACAACTTATCTGTAGGTCCCTGAAGTCAGGACAGCTAATTTTATGCGCATTCTTGTCTCAGTTTTACACCCCATGTCCTACGCTTACTTATTACCATATGAAATGGTGTTATTCTTAACAATACTAAAGACACATTTAAACACAAAAGTATTTCTGGATATTTTAGATTTTTCATATTGTCTGACCCATTTACTACAGTGGAGATTTTACAGTGGAAACAATTATTCAGTGTCATCGTACATAATTTTTTCATGTATAGTCAGTAAACTGTTGAATCGGATGTAAAATTCCAACATGTTCTTTGACCTGTATGGTCGTCATCAGGAAATTATTTAGAGGTAAGTACTGCACGTTAAATTGTTACCATTTCTTGGAACACTGTACCACCAAGATAAGTGGGCAAGAATCAGGATACAGAAAAATATTAATGTGTTGACTCCATGATGTGTGATATTGGCAGTGGAAGGGGTTTAATATTCCCCCAAAATGTGGAGATTACTTTTTTCCAGTAAACTACATAAATATCCTCAATTGTATTGTAATTGCTATCATCTAATAACCGTGGAAATATAGTTAAATTGTATGGGGGTTACTATCATGCAGTCTTGTACCCTTAATGGTTTGGCAATTACTATCATTGTGTGTTGTTATCTGTAATCTAATAACTGTAGAAATATCCTAAATTGTGTGCTGATTACTGTCAAGTAACTGTGGAAGTATGCTTGTTAGTGTTGTGATAAAATAGGTTAAAGTTTATTTTTAGTTAAAGTTGAGTTTGTCACAAAAACAATGAAGGACAACCAAAATCTGAAAAAAGATATCTCATAATAGAAGTGACATATTAATCAACATTGGATTGCTAAAATATGATAAATTTATTCAAACTTTCAATACTCATTTCATATTGTCAATCTGGTTCCGCATCTTTTGAAATACATAGGTATTATGCTGAGATTAATGCAAAATGTCGTTGACTTAGTTAACTTTTGAGTCCAGTTATTTTACACACATGTCAATACCAATTATGTATATCAAGTCTGTAATAGTCCTCTCCCTTTTTTTTTTTTTTTTTTTTTTTTTTTTACTTTCTCTGATTTCTTATATTTGTGTATTTTTGTCAGAAAGCATTTTCATTCATACAAGACCAGGGGCCGTATTCTTCAACAATACTTAGACTGTTCCTAACTTGGATTTTAAGTTTTTCTTAAGCTTTTACTAACTTAGAATAAAATGGTATTCATCAACGTTCCTAACTCTAAGGTCACCTTAGACCTCTACTTAGATTTCAAGTTATCTGCAGAGGTACCTTAGATGATGGAATGTTTTTAAAATATGCAGTTATTGCAGGGAATCTTGTGTTTTTTTTATATTAAGCTGTGACACAATATTAAAAACAGCATTTTCCTTCATGAAAATGAGCTTTTTCACCATTTTTAACAAAGCAGATGATTTTGTAAAAAACAAAGACCGTATGTAAGAATTATTGTGGAATAAGACCCTTCCTTACTTAGATATACTGGTTCCTATGTTAACAGTTACTGTACAAAGTAAAGGTAGTTTTCCTAACTTAGAATCTAAGTAATACTGAACAAAGTAGAGATTGATGAATACGATATCGAAGTATTACTTAGGTAAGTAGAAAACCATTCCTAACTTGGATCTAAGGTGACCTTGTTGAAGAATACGGCCCCAGGTGAGGCGAAATATTCAGTTGTATTACTTCTTGATGTGATGGACTAAAGATGTGAAAGCGGGATTAATTTGACCTCACTTTTATAGATTATGCCCTGGTATACATGTCATATAAAGTATAAAATTTGTACAACTTGCAAGTTATTCAAAATGATTTGTATAAGTCAACTTGTACAATTTACAGCATGTATAATTTTTAGCTTATAAAAGTTACATCTTGTCTCCATATTCTGTCAGCCTAACACTGAAAGTGTACTTATGTTTACTTGGTGGTGAAAGTCTGTGTAAGTTGCAGCTTGTTAACTTGTAAGCCTATCTTGTAAAAGTTCCAACTCAAGGAGTTTGTAGAGTAAGAAATCTAAAATTCGCCAGGAATCTAAAATTCGCCACCTTTAAAACCCTAGTTAATTTTAAGAAGAAAATTATGTTTTTGTCTAAAAATTGGTTTCAGTTCAAAAAGCCTTATTTTACTATACCGTCAACAAATCTCCCCACAATTCATTTATTTTATAAGTATTTTCACATGTGGCGAATTTCAGATATGTGGCGAATTTTAGATTTCTTACTGTACAAGTTGCTACCTGTTCAAAGTCTTAGCTTGTGCGTGGTATGTCCATATGTCAATTCTAAGTTTTTGTTTATACATATATGGACAAAAAAGGTTTAAGCTGTTGGCATTTTACTCTGCCTCTGCTTGGAAAAAGAAAGCGTCGTGCTTGCTCAATTGAAAATTTTTGTGCTTTTATAAACATACTCCTAAGATGATTTGTCACATTGATTGAGTATATATAGTGCTTCACCATAAATATTGTTACTAGTCAGCTAATATAGTGCTTATTTCAGGTGATATTTCTGATTTCTGCAATACTTTTTGAAAATGTGTTAAATATCACTGTCACAGATTGTGTATTACTGGTGTTTAATATTGACAATATGAAAGTTGCTGTTTATAATTACACAAGCGTGAACAATGGCTATTAAGATGCATACAAGATATTTGTCCATTGGTACAGTTTGAGTGAATTAATTGGCCATGAAAGTGTATATCCTGACAGCTCTGTTGCAATTATAAAAGTGTTTAGTATTTAATTGAGTGGAAGATACAGACATTTCATATATGTGTTATTAAAAGTAGCATTTTGAGGAAAATAAAAGAAAGTAATTGTGTTTCCTTGTTTGTTATTTTTATGCCACTATAATGTTCACTATGCCAAATATACTTATAATTTCCTTACACTTTGTGTATGTTTATCTAATGGAATATTTTATTCGAACAGTATAAAGATCTCTTTTGACCTTTCCAACTGCCTTGATACTGGTACATACAACAGTGTTCTCCAAAAGATGGGATAATTCTGAGAGAAACTGCACACAATCTTTCCTTTTAAGAATTGACATCCTGGCGGATGTCATAACCTGGAGAATGTCACAAAGAAAATCCAGCCATGGCTGCAGCACAGACAAGATAAAATGGGTAATCACGTGTTCCCATTAGATAGAGACATACTGCAACAATCCTGTCACGTTTGTTATATGAGCTTGACTAAAACTAAGGACCACAGTTTCATTATTTGCCCAATTTAATGACCAGCAAGATAACACAAAGTAAATCCATGGCACCCTCTTTCAATAAAATTTGTGATTTTACCTTGCCCATTGTTTTGACTGTGTAATTATTTCTTGTCAGGATTACAAAGCACTGAACTGTCATGTTTAAGTTTGGAGAGATGCTCCGTTCATGAAAGAGGAAAAAAAAAGGCTTGTCCGTAGTTTATTAGTCGAATCTTAGATTCGAGTTATGTACTGGATTCTGATTGTTATTTAAAAAACGCCATTTTGTCCTCTAAAAGATAAAGATATATGCAATATCTATACACATATATTAAATATAAGCGGTACTTTATATACTCTGTCATTTTGTCTTTTGTTTAGTATTTTCTTTAATGTGCAGTTTATGAAATGAATACACTGTCTAGCCTTTGTCTAGCTTCTTGCAAAGTACCAGGATGTAGAAAATCTTTTGTCTTTTTTTTTTGTCTTCTGGTGCTCAGTGGAGTAATTTTCCCCAATATAAACATCTGGTTCTTCAACACATGACTTCCAGACATGTCTTCCAGACATACTAATAGGTTCAATAGACATTATTCAATAAACAGTCTTTTATGCTTGTGTTGGTGGTTATTCAAAACACTGGTAGAAACACCATTTACATATTTAGAAGTGGCAATTTTAATTATGTGGGTGCAAGTTTTTGCACAAATAAAAGTTCAGAAAAGTGGCCGTTGTCATGAATACAAAGTCAGAAAATTAATTGAAAATGGTATCAATGTGTATGTGTGACACTTGTACTCTTAATTGGTATTTCATCAGTTTTACAAGTCACACATAGTACATAACATGAACTTTTTCATACCTCTTGTGTGTTTAAAATTTGCATGTTAGGGAATGTCTTTTGTCCTTGACAACCTGTATCTGTCTCCTGGTAAAAATATTCCAAAGGGAAAAACCACAGTCTGTACTTAATGTTGTGTGCAATATTCAGGGTCATATTTGAACAGACCTACTGTTGTGTGCAGTTGTGTAGCCACATCAAATATGTGTATAAACCATGTAAGCCTCTTTAAATATAATTTAGAGTACCAATATTGAGGATCTCTGGTGCTTGCACTTTGAAGTCATGGGGTGTGTTATGTATAAAGTTATACATATATACAGAATAAGTTTAAATTGTTTCTAGTTGTTATAGATCACACCTTGTCCTTTAAACTTATAATTGATGAAATACCATAATTCATTCAATTGACACCCAGGGAAATTCACTTAATTACAGGGAGGCCCCAGATAACATTCTACCATCTGCAAAACACTAGAGAATAGTCGTAAAACATTAACATGAAGTTTCTACTTTGGAATACTAACATAACAGTGACTACAGCAGGCAACAGATTTTCTATGATTAGATTTTGTTCAATATCAAGTAAAGTTTCCATCATATATGTTAACCATGGTAATATTAAGCAGAACCTTTACAAAGTCATTTGTCAGAGTTGAACCAGTAGAACCAAAATAGTGACACTAGTATTGGCCCTAGCTCTCAGTACAAATGTAACTTTTACAACAGACAAGGCAATAAATCAATCTTTGTTATGTTGCAACATGTAAATTTTTGCAGTGGCAAGGGAATGTGAAGATATAAATTGTCTTCTGTTTTCTGCAAAGTTAAGGCTTAAGCCCAATTTAAGTACTAATTTAAATGGTGTTGGTCTAAAATTCACTTGCACCATTGTATAGGTAATCTTTAAATGTAGAAAGGGAAATAGAACTTATGCCCATGAATGCCAAGGCAAGCAGGTACCAACCTTATGACAATACATGATGAAATGGGAAAAAACTTAATTTGACTTATGATGTAATCTTGGAACAAAGCCTTCACATTATTGGCTTACTGATCATACAATATTTATGGCTTTCAGCATCAATTTCTATCATAAATGAGACAGAAACACAGGATTCAAATATTTTTGACTCATTGTGAATCAAAAGTTAGCATGGAACAGTGTTGTCTGGTGAATTAATTACAGACACTCTCATTATAAATTTGGTATTAAAGTAAAGGGGCATTAATTAGAAAATATATGGTATATGTAATGATCAGTATTTATCTTCATTTATAGGTCACTATTTATAATGTTTAATGAAAAAGCCATGCATGGGGATTATATGTTTTATGAAGACATACAGTTTATTTTGGATCATAAAAAAGTATACATCTGGTAGCTCCACACATGAAAGCATGTGGATAGTAATAGTCTCATAGATGGCAGACACCACATGACTAATTTAATAAAGTTATTTGGGTTCTGCAAATCTATTTAGAATTTCTCCATCAGAAAAGGTTATTGCCTTCTCTGTTAGGATTTTTAAATCTATCATAAAACACATTTTAACAGTCTCGGTAAATGACATTATTCTATTCAAAAACACTATTAAAAAGTTATTGAAAGTTATTGGGTACTAATGAGCTCTCCTTGTTACCCTTGTGGTATATGTATATTGTTATCTAAACACAATTGATATCTATTATTCTGGGTTTAACTCAACTTTAAAGATTCGACTTTGTGGTTGTGTGAAAGATAGCCACTGTTCCCTTGCTTCATACTAGCAAACATACTAGCTTCTCGAGCATTCTAAATTGCATAAAACACTACGTTTGATGAATTATGTACCTTTGTTTATAATTTCATGTTACATACTGCATTTTAGTGCAGTGTAATTTAATGCTGAAGGAAAGAGTCCCATCTTTCCTTTTTGGTATCCTATCAAGGCTACAGCGGCTAAACGGTTATCAATTTTGGCCAATAATGGGCCCCCCTGTAGCAGCAGGTTTAAGTTCAGTTTTTATTGTGTTAATACATCCTATCCAATGGGCAATTGCTACTCCGGGCAGACTGGCTGGCCAAACGAAAGAAAAAGCTGTCCTGCGTTGCCACCAGCCAGGCCAGTCTAGTACTGTGCATTCACCAGATGGCGCATCATACTTCCTTCCTGTCTAGACAAAGTGACATGATAGCATCTTTTTTGTTTGGCGCATGTACTGTGCAGACGGATTATTTTGTGAGAATTTAAAGTTTGAATTCTTGTGGATTTCTACTAGTTTTGAAACTTTGTGACACTTGTGCAGATATTTGTCACTACATAGAGTATTATGGCGTCTCCTGGACAGAAACATGGAGGTTGTGGCCACTTGATGGCGGGTTTTGATTCTCACAGTTTCTGTGCTAGGTGCAGAGACAAAGATAAGGGCCCAGACCCTTGTATCTCTAACAGTGACTGTAATTCATGTAACACCCCTTACTTTGTTGTCAACACCAAGCTGTAGGTTTAAGGACAAACGTGAATCTAAGAAACTTAGTGACACACCAACAAATAAAGACTCAGACAGTTCCTCCCTTGTGGACCTGGCCTTAGTGTCGGTAGCGGGGGCAGTTGATGACCAGGGGATGCTGCAGTCCCCATGTTCAAGTTCTAGTGTTGAGAAGAAGAAGAAGAAGGTAGCTTCTGAGGATAAACCTAAATCTCAAACTGCTAAACTACTTAAGTCTGGTTCAGAAAAGCCTACCAAGTCATCTGATAGCAAATCTTCCAGATCTGCGGCTAATGCCAGGATTGATGAACTTTACCAGAAATGGCCTGATAGATTTAACAGACTTGAGGCGCTTCTACTGGCCAGGATTCTTGACAAGCCGGAGCCGACATTTCACAGTGAAAGTCACACCAACGCATACAACTCTAGTTGGTTTTATTTTTCCTCACAGGCCTCATCCCTCAGGTATTGGTCGTGGTGTTGTTTTTTTTATTAGATCCTCCTACAGACCCCATAAAATTGAATCTCCTTTCTACCAGTCATTTGAGAATATGGTGGTGTCAATCGGGCTTCATGGCCGTTCATTGTTGCTTGCCTGTATCTACTGCCCTCCAGGATCATGTACATGTAACTTTCATGTCATTTGTTGGTTTCCTGTCATCTATTAACTCTTAATATTATATCTGTGGCAACTTCAACATTCGTGTTGATGTTCCAGTTGGTGATGGTCATAAATTTATGACCTTTCTTGATTTGTGTGATCTGAAACAGTTGGTCAGTCAACCTACTCATCTGCACGGTCACATATTGGACCTTATTCTATCTCCCAGTGATCAGGATACTATTGTTGATGTCAAAATTTGTGATTTTGTATCTGATCATGCCTTAGTCAAATGCTCAATTGCCTTCCCTCATCAAGTGGCTCACATTCCAAGTAAAGTGCAGTAGAAGGTACCATCGTATCCACATGTCTGTCTTCCACTCAGATTAAAAAAATACTTCCTTCATCAAATCCCCTGCTGATGCTGTAGCTGATCTTTATGAACAATATGTACATGATTTAGGCAATGTTCTTGACAGGCATGCACCTCTCATATCTAGACTGACAAAGAAAGATTCTGCTGATTGGATGTCTGATGCTTATAGACGTGCAAAGTCCCTTGGGGGCCAATTTGAGAGAACTTGGCGCAGGTCCAAAAATCTACTGAACAGAAGTCAGCTTCATCCTCAGATTGCTTGGTGTAATGCACTTGTAAACAATGATAAGTCAGACTATTGCAGCAAACTGATTTCAGACAATAGTCATAACTCTAGAAAGCTATGGCGTGAGCTGCATAAAACCTTGAACAGGTTCTCTGATGCGACACTTCCATTGCATGAGTCTGAAAAGTCATTGGCTGACCAGTTTACCTCCTTTTTCTCGAAGAAAATACTTACTAGAGATACTTTCATTCCCTCTGGCACTGAAAACGAGGTTCATTCTCCATCAGATACTCCAAAAATTACTGTCTGTAGCCAAGTTTCTGAAGATGCTGTTGGTAAAATAATTAAAACCTCACCAACAAAATCCTGCCTGTTAGACCCTTGGCCAAATTTCTTATCAAGGAATGCATTATATATTGCTACAATATCTTACTAAGCTGGTCAATTGCTCGCTCATGGAGGGATGTCTCCCTGATGCTTTCAAAACTGCCGTAGTCACTCTTATTAAAAAGGCAAATTTTCCTTCAGATAACCTCAAGAATTATTGCCCTGTATCTGGCCTCAGTTTCATATCAAAATTGGTAGGACGTGTGGTTGCTAAGCAACTCTTAGAACATATCCATGCCCATAACTTAGACAACCCATACCAGTCGGCATATCAAGCAGGTCACTCAACAGAGACAGCTCTTCTCTCCATAAAAAAATGAAGAGGTGAACCCACTGCCTTAGTATTGCTCGACTTGTCTGCTGCCTTCGACACCATAGATCATTCCACTCTTCTCAGTTGCCCCGTATTTGGTTTGGTATAGGTGGCTCTGTTCTGAAATGGTTCACTTCCTACCTAACAGACCATTATGAGTCAATAAAAATTGGTTCTACTTTGTCAGATGTTTGTAAACTCCTATTTAGTGTTCCCCAGGGTTCTGTCCTAGGCCCATTGTTGTTCTCATTGTACACCACCCCCCTCAGTTTGATTATCGGTAAATATAAAGGAATAAAGTTTCATTTTTATGCAGATGACAGCCAAGTTTATGAGCATTTATCCCAGAAGAATGCATCTGCTGCCTTAGAACAATTGAACAGGTGCCCAAATAATGTTAAAGAGTGGATGTCTACTAGCAAGCTCAAATTGAATCTTGATAAGACTGAGTTTATCATCTTTGGTTCGAAGAGACAGAGGGACAAGCTGAAAGCTTGTTTTCCAATTGATATCTTGGGCAGTCCACTTAGACCTGTTGACTCAGTCAGGAATTTGGGTGTGTGGTTTGATTCAGATTTTTCCTTGTCCAAGCATGTTCAGAATGTCTGCAAAAGTTGTTTTGTAAAACTCCATAATTTCAGACATGTCAGGTGGTTTCTAACTCATGATGTTTCTGTGGCTAATGCTCTTGTTAGTAGTCGGTTGGATTACTGCAACTCACTTTTCAGGAGCCTCTCCAAGTTCAATCTATGTAAGTTACAGTGCATCCAAAATAGTGCAGCCAAAATTTATCTAACACCAGTCGATACACCTTTATAACTCCTGTGCTTAAGAAATTGCATTGGCTTTCTGTTGCGCAGTGCATGGTGTTTAAGACAGCCACACTTATTTACAAGTTTTGTCACACAGGTTTTCCTACGTATTTTGCTCCATATCTTTCTTCCTACAGCAGTTCTTATAGCACAAGGCTCAGCCAAAGTGTTTGCAATTTCCTTGTCATTCCAAAGTTCTACCCTTCTGTTCATAAATCTGTCAAACAGTTCAGTGATAGTTTTGCTTTTGATGCTGCCATTGTTTGGAATGCTCTTCCAGATGCGATTTGTGCCTCTCCATCCTTGGCCTCTTTCAGAAAGCAGCTTAAAACCTACCTATACACCAAAGCATATCCACCTTAGCCTAGATCATCCCCTGGTGTTCTCCATGGTACTTGACCCCTCTTCTGTCTCTGGATATTGAAATTTGGTCCACTGCTTTTTTGTTTTGTTGTGCCTTAGAGTCTTCTTGTTTATGGAGATTAAGCGCTATAAAAGTCCAGTTAGAATTAGAAGACCTCTGCTTGAACAACATAGTTCTCATAGCTACAGACAACACCACAGTCGTTGTCTACATAAACAAAGAGGGGAATGAAGTCGGGCCCTCTGTGTGCCCTTCTGTGGAGAATCCTGACCTGGTGTTCAGGAAAACAGGTGACTCTCAAAGCATGACACATCCCAGGCCAACTGAATGTGGTAGCAGACAAGCTATCCAGGCTAGGCCAGACCATCCAAACAGAGTGGACTCTCCTCCTAGAGGTCTTCCAAGCAATATGCAAAAAGTGGCTCCAGCCTCAAATAGACCTTTCTTCAACAACAAACTCTCAATTTGTGTCACCAGTACCGGACCAATTGGCCTGGGCAGTCGATGCACTCAGCCTACTATGGGAGGATCTGGACACATATGCCTTCCCACCAGCAGCCATCTTGGGCAAAGTGCTAGAGAAGTTGCAGAACTACCCATACAGGAGAAATCATTCTGAGTGCTCCTGGGTGGCCCAACCTGCCGTAGTTCTGGGATCTAGTGACCATGTCCAGCCAGGTCCCACTGTGCCTGCCCAGCCTGTCCAACCTGCTCACTCAACCATTCAATCAAACTCCACACAGGAATCTATCAAACCTAAATATACATCAAGGAGCAGGGCTTCCCTGAGGCAGTGGCTTCGTAAATTGAGGACCCTCAAAGAGGATCAACCAGATCAGTCCATGAGGCAAGTTTTGCCTCAGTAATTAGGTGGACTTCAGGGCATATATGCCATTGGAAGTCACACAACACCTTGACACAATTCTATCTAATAGATATGGCCTGGGCTGATTCAGAGCTCTACCAGCTGGAGCCGGTAGTATAGGTTTTCCCGACTTTAAGTCAATCCAGGCCTGAAAATTTTGTTTGTTTGTGAGTTCCTAGTAACTTAAAAGCCTACCAATCGATAGTTATTCAGCAATTGTTGATTGGATAGCATGTATTAACACAATAAAATTGCAAATTTAATAAGTAAATTAAGTTTTTATAAGTTAATACCCTATCCAATGGCCAGGCAAGGTTCTCCCAACCAACCCTGCTATCAGCTTAGTAGGGGTCTAAAGTGGTTTAGACAACAACAAAAATGCTATGGCATCGCTTTGTATAGACAGGAAGAAAGTACAATGCACCACCAGGCGAATGCACAGTACTGCACCGGCCAGGCCTGTGGAAATACAGGACGGCTTTTTCTCTCGTTTGGCGGGCTTGTCTGCGGGTCAGATTATTAATTGTCCATTGGATAGGATATTAACTTATCAAAAAATGTGGTCATTTCCATGATGACTGAGTCATTTAATAACTTGTAATTCATTAAAACTTCAGAAATAAGTGTGTTTATGACTATTATACCTGTATACATCAAAGTTGACCCTTGCTTATCCACAATTTATAGGTCAGAAATAACTAAGCATTAAATTTAAAATAAATAAATGTGCTCAATGAAGGTGACAAACCAAATGCAGATGTATGTGATTTCCTTTACACAAACCTGAATCTGATGCGCTTGTTTTTTTTTTTTTTTACCTTTGTGCTTTTCTCATATGGCAGGGACGCTATACCATGATACCAATTTGCAAATAACAGAATAAGCCCTAGATAAGTTTCACTAAAAGTTTGAAATGTGTCTGGTTTAATATTTTTCAGACTTATTTTTCAAAAAGTTCTTTAAATCTAATGACCCTTTCCATAACAAAAATGTAAATAGTCTTGGATGTTGCTAAGTCTAAAATTCGTGTTTAAAGGTTAAAATCTATCTTAAGATTGGTGTAAAATATTTTGAAGATATGTTTCAATATGTGAAGGTCAAAGTAATGGTTTTGTGTCCTGTTCAACAGGCTATATATGAAATGACTTAAGGACAATCGTTACTAAATAGTTTTAACAAAATAGTTTTTAACTTAATCTTGATGTTTAGGGGATCTCACTGATGAAGCTTTTTTCATTAAAATAAGAAGTTGATCCATAATTTCTCAGGGTTAGTGTTATTTACATAGTTGAGATAAAGAAGGAGTATACATAATGTTTTGCATTGTTGTCATTCTGTACTTCCTTAAATTTTAATATGACTTTCTAATATTATAGTTCACATTTTGCGAAATCTTTGAAGCAAACTTTATATTTGCCGTGAGCATTTAATAAATGTTAGAATCTCCATTAATTGGATAACCAATTAAATTAATTTATTTCAGTTATATTTAGCAAAATTGCCAAAATTGTGAACTTTTGTTGATATCTTTTTGATAAATTATCAGTCACTATACTACAACCATATCAGCTTACAAACTCTTTCCCTTTTTATCTAATTTTATAGTAAAATAGTATTTATAAACAAAATCTAGAAGTTCTAAATTCATTTTTGATTATATTATAAAAAAATCAAAATGTTTCCATACTAAGTCCGATCAATAGTGTTCCAATGCCACACAATATCAATAGGGCAGCCATGTCTTTTCTCAGATATTTACTCTTCAAGTATTTGTGATATTTTAGATTTTATAATCTAGGTAAAACGTTTTGTCACATTTATATTTTACAGTATAACCTCATATAAATTTTATTTTTATGTTAATTTTTTACATTATATTAAATATGTAACTAAAAAATTACTCCTCAGTTAAATAATATTTATGTGTTACATAATCTATGTACTAGCTGTGACTTTTATTTTGTCCACAACACACAGCATGTACATGCAAGACCAAACAGTCACAGATTTTACTGAATAAATTGCCTTTTTATTTCACCCCAATACAATCTACAAGATACATGCACACAACTACACATATGTAGAGATAGAGAATCGAGGACATCTGGGCCGTATTCTTCAAAAATACTGTTCCTAACTTGGATTCTAAGTTTATGTTAAGCTTTTACTAACTTATATCAAAATGGTATTCATCAACATACCTAACTCTAAGGTCCCCTTAGACCTCTACTTATATATCAAGTTATCTGCAGAACTACCTTAGATGACAGAATCTTGTTAAAATATGCAATTATTGCAGGGAATCTTGTGTTTTATTGATATTAAACTGTCCCACAATATAAAAAACAGCATTTTCCTCAAGAAAATGAGCTTTTCACCATTTTAAACAAATCACATGATTTAGTAAAAAAACAAAGTAGACCTTATGTAAGAAGTGTTCTGGAATAAGACTCTTCCTATCTTAGATATACTGGTTTCCAAGTTTACAGTACAAAGTATTTGGAGTTTTCCTAAGGTAGAATCTAAGTAATACTTAACAATGTTGATGAATACAAAATCTAAGTAATACTTTGGTAAGTAGAAAATCATGCCTAACGTGGATCTAAGGTGACCTTAGCTAAGTGTGGTTGAAGAATATGGCCCCTGTCGTTTACAAGTATGTATCCATCAATAGGTCTTGTCGTCTTGACAACTGACAAATGTGGTCTATATGAGAGATGTCACGGTAAATGCACATACTTTCTTTATACGAGAGTAAATGTGCCCCAACTAGGGTGTGCCCTGGCTCACTATAATATTATAATTCCCTTGTACATTGCAGACAACATCACTTATACAAACATATTTATCTATAAGATTGTAACTGTGATATTTTATTTTATTATTTATTTCACAAAGTGAATCAACTGCTTGAAGCAAAGGAGGTCCTTGGTAGCCTAGTCAGTGCTCAGCAATTTGGAATTATGGCCTCTAGTCACAGCTGTCACCTGTGTGGGGGTTCGACTCCCCAAGTGGCAATGCTGAAAGATGTCAAATTATGACCACGGCTGTTAAAAGGGACTTCAGACAACATCTTGTACTCTCATTTAGCCTGACCAAATGCATGGGTTTCAATTATCATAAAAATTGATCTCTTTGATCAAGGTTTCGGAATGATCTGACCTTTAGAATCTACCAAAGGACTTTCGGAGGTCGCCGAAGTGATCACGTGATATATTTGTGTACTTGTCAAAATGTCAGCTCAACCACAAAGGGCAGAAATTCCAAAATACATCAAATTTTTATTTGGTGGTAGTGCTGGGTGTGTTACTAAATGTTATATGAGATTGTCAATACATTTTGTACTGTTAAAATTGAGAATGCAAAATATCTTTTATTATCGCCCATAGACTGAATCCTCTGTTCTTTAAGATTTTTAGACAGCTCGCCCCTTACGACAATTCGGCCTCACTTTTTCCAGATGATTTGCCCCTCTTTTTAAAAATAATTTGCCCCCATTATTTATAATGATTTGACCCCCTTTTCATGGAAACTTTTGCCAATTTTTGATCAATATGTATATATATTGGCTAGTGGCTTTCTACCAGTGAATAGCCGCCTACCAGTGAACGCCCACCTTATATTTCTTTATTAGAGGTCAAGGGCAAATGTAGACGTGGTTACCTTGGCTCTACTTTACTTGCGTGTAGAGCCGTGGCACGACCCCACATAGAACTGGAGATTTGCATAAAACACATATTCCATACAAATGTGTACAAACAACTGTTCCCACAATTACTTTGTTATATTAAAGTATAAACTCACCAGGAATACTGTGTCCGCTGTCACTTGGCTTTCACAGCAACACTTGACAAGATATTCTATTTAATAATATTTACAGATTCTAAAGAAACCTGTACTGCCAGATATTAAGCAGCAAAGGCTGTCAACTCTTTTATTTGTTGGTTGTGACCATGCACGTTGGCTGTTAGAGTTAGACTGACGCTATATTTGAAAAGGCCAGACAAACTCACTTCTGTGTCCTTGACCCCTGACCTAATTGTTGGAAAGCAGTGGATACTAAACATCGGCGCTGAAACACCGGATTTCACCACAATATTTCCTCCAACAATCAGTCAACATGCAAACATAGTTAACTAAAAATAAGACATTTCCTCATTTTCAATGTTATTTTGACCATTTCTCTAAAAATTTGTAAATGTTCTTTTATTATAAAAGTTGTGTAAAATAGCATGTATTTTATACACATGCTGTATTTACTGTGTCCTTAGCTTAATATCAATTGCTTTTAACTACATTATACCATTTCCAGTCATTTCATAAAGTTTTATTCAACAGAAAAGGATTTTATGCAAATCTCCAGTTTTATATGGGGTCGTGCCACGGCTCTACACGCAAGTAAAGTAGAGCCGAGGTAACCACGTCTAGGGCAAATGCTTCTTTTTATCTACAAATGGGCATTCACTGGTATTTTCGGTTTGTGGTGAAAACTTCTGGTAGTGGTGGTGGACCAATTCACGCCCGGGTACCAATTCACGCCCACCCCTAAATTGATCCAAAATAATCACAGTTAAACAATGAATTACAAATGTAAATGATCCATTTGATGATTATCTATGATGTGGTAAACATCTTCTCTATGAAAAATTATAAATCTTAAAGAAAATTGAGGGTGGGCGTGAATTGGTACCACTGGTCCACCACCACTAATATAGACAGATTAATCTGTCTCTCGGCCAATATTTAAAAGATGATCGAATGTATTGACGAGAGACAGATGGCATAAGTATGCAAAAAACATAAACGTCCTGAAGGGCAACAAATAGCACACATCCTGACATTAAACGTGTACCAGGCTACCGCCTTGAGTATCAAGGATGTGCCCTGCATTAAAAGAAATAAACTTTTTGCATAGTTAATGGATATATTTACCAAAATTTATTTCACTTGCAAAATTTCATCATTGTTTATACAAACAGGATGTGCAGAAAAAGTGTCTGTGTTACTGCAAACACAGAAAATTGTGTTCCTGCATCTAAATGCTTTATACTGTTAATGCATTTAAGTAGATATTTTAAAGTTTAAAGTGACAGTAATTTTCAGATATTGAAGTTTTTTGTGTGGCGAGGAACTCTGTCCCAAAATGCCATCCATCAGTTTTAAAAGGGCATATTTTGGCACTGAAAGCTCGGTCTACTGATAATAAAGAGATAAAATGTTCAAATAGAAAACGTTCTAAAAAATATTGTACAGTATACTCCCAAGAATTTGTTGTAGTGCATGTTATTTGACAATTTGATCATAGAAGAATATACTATATAAAGCTGTAAATATAATTTAAATTCGAAATATTAATCACAACATGGGTGTTTACTGGTAGAATGCCACTATTTTCATTCATAAGAAATATATTACTCTGGAGCCTTGATGATTCGTGAGTTTTAACTTTTTATTTAAGGGCTTATTGAACTTCCAAATATTTTACTTTATAGAAATTTTAAGTTGTTTGATAGAGCTATAAACATCATGCAAAGTATTTTTTTATCTTTTTAAAAGTAGAAAAAAAAAGAAAGAAAAAGATAATCTAATATCCAATAAAAACGGCAATACTCAATTTTACAAGAACCTTGAATCATGGATACTTGACTATACTAATGTGCAGGAAACAAAACTTGAATAGCATCTCATGTATTTTTTAATGTTATATATGACCTAACATTTTCCAAAATTTAGCAAAGCTTAATACACTGTATGAACAACTCCTTCATGTAGATGTTATTTTGTAAACAGTACCAGACAGATCAGTGCTAATACTTTTATGTTTGCAATTTTGAAGTCAGTCCGTTGCATATTTTATGGTTAATTTTTAAAATAGGGTATCTTTTATTCGATGTACAGTTGCGTAAGTGAAAATCATAAATTTAAGAGCATTTTTTTTCTCAATAAATTATTGATAGAAAACCCCACATGTAATTCTGTGTCATAATTTCTGTACAAGTGTTGTCACTTGCAATCACATAAAGATGGCCAACAACTGGTAAAAATTACATATTTATTGTGTATTATCTAATATAAATTATTACCGATCAACTACTATTGTTCAATGGGGCAAATTGTCCTGAAAAAAGCTGGCGTATTGAAATAGGGCCGAAATCATCTTGACACCCCTCTTAAGCATGTGATTAATTTGAACAATTTCTGCCTTGCTACCAATAATTGCAGGTGCCGATTATCACCACTAGTAAATAAAAGATTTATACTTCAGTAATGGTCACATATTTTGAAAACCTTTTGGTGTACATTTGTTCCATTTGTGTTGGAGACGGTGCTACTTTAGTTTTTAGATTTGTTGGAGACTGTTTGCCAAGCTATTTACATTTTTAAAGTTTTACCTGGCAGTAGTTGGTACCACTACTGCCGCTGCGCATAGAGAGATTTTCAACATTAATGCTCGTAGCAGAAAACTAGAGCAGCTAGCTTCAGCAAATTTGCAAGATATCTTCATTAGGAGAAAGGCTTCTCTGGGATTCAAATTGACCTTGTTCTGAAAAACAAGAAGGCTGCCCTGGGCATTTCTTTGTAAATTATCTACCTTTTTCTACTGGCTATTTATTGTAACTAGAACATTGAATCTCTTCATAGGTGATATGTATAACAGATATATATGTCTTCCACAAGCTTGTAAACATTTGACCTTGAAGCTTTTCATTCAAGGCCATCCACAGAGTGCCAAAGTACCCCACGTAGGGTACTTTAAAAGTGCCTATATCTCCCTTGTTATTGGTCCTAGAGGTTTGGCATGTGAAGCCACCCTATGGGAAATCTTGGGCTGAGAATCTTCTGATGTGGTCAGGTTTAACCTTCGGCTCCTTCTTCAAGGTCAAGCCAGTTAGCCAAACTTAAAAGTGCTTATAACTTGCTTATTGTTGGTCCTAGAGGTTTGCAATGTGAAACCAATCTGTAGGAAATCATGGGCTAGGAATCTTTTGATGTGGTCAGATTTTACCTTCAGCCCCTTCTTCAAGGTCAAGCCAGTTAGCCAAACTTAAAATTGCTTATAACTTGCTTATTGTTGGTCCTAGAGGTTTCCAATGTGAAACCAATCTGTAGGAGATCATGGGCTAGGAATCTTTTGATGTGGTCAGATTTTACCTTCAGCCCCTTCTTCAAGGTCAAGCCAGTTAGCCAAACTTAAAATTGCTTATAACTTGCTTATTGTTGGTCCTAGAGGTTTGCAATGTGAAACCAATCTGTAGGAAATCATGGGCTAGGAATCTTTTGATGTGGTCAGATTTTACCTTCAGCCCCTTCTTCAAGGTCAAGCCAGTTAGCCAAACTTAAAATTGCTTATAACTTGCTTATTGTTGGTCCTAGAGGTTTGCAATGTGAAACCAATCTGTAGGAGATCATGGGCTAGGAATCATCTGATGTGTTCAGATTTGATAGTGGACCTCTCCTTCAAGGTCAAATGAGGACAGCCAAAGTTAAAAATGCTTATAAGTCACTTATTATTGGTCCCAGAGGTTTTCAATGTGAAAGCAACTAAAAGGAAATCATGATGTAGGAATCTTCTGATGTGGTCAGATTTCACCTTGGGCCCATCTTGTGAGGTCAGATGAGGAGAACCAAAGTTAAAAGTGCTTATAACTTGCTCATTATTGGCCCTAGAGGTTTGTAATGTGAAACCAAGCTATAGGAAATCTTGGGCTAGGAATCTTCTGATGTGTTCAGATTTGACCTTGGGCCCTTTCTTCAAGGTACTAAGTACTACTCTTCTAGGGCCTCCAAAAACTTCAGACTTGCTGAATTTCAGCAGCCATCTTCAATATTGATGGAAATGAAAAATGTTATTAAGCATCCAGCAAGGGATGCTTGTTTGTATTCAGGGCACAGGGGAGCGAGAGATATAGGATCCACTGGCCTCCGCATTTTCTATTGCTTATAGCCTGGCAGCCACTGGGTGGATTCTCTTCAAATTTAGCACATGTATGCAGTAGCCCTGGGAAAAATTTCAGAATATGGTCTCATGTCACCTATTCACATGAAATTTGGCAAGTAGGTTTGTTATGGTATTGGGAGAGTGAACTGGTGACTTTTCCTGAAAATCGTTTTCCCGGCATTTTTGATGGCCATCTTGAATTTGTGTGAAAATTGCAAAAACACATTTATCTTGGAAATGGTGCAAGACAGAGAGATTTCGCCAAAATGTTTAACCCCCCAGTTGATTCTCAGAGTGATCTGGCAACTTTCCCCCAAAATCGTGAATTTCTGTGTAAAACGCAAAATCTCATTTTTCTCGAAAATGGTGCGAGATAGAGCGATTTGGGAGAAATTTTTGAGTATCTGCTGAGGCACTTAGTGACTTTTCCAGAAAATTATTTTCCTAACATATTTGGCTGCCATCTTGAATGTCTGCCTGAAACACAAAAACACATTTATCTTGGAAACGGTACGAGATAGAATGATTTCGACAAAATTTTTTAACCCCACAGTATCTGCAGAGTCATATGGCGACTTTTCCCAAAAATTGTTTTGTCGCCATTTTATGCGTCCATCTTGAATTTCTGCATATAACGCAAAATCATATTTATCTCAGAAATTATGTAAGATAGAGGGATTTCAGCGAAATTTTTTACCCTCAAGGTATCTGCAGAGTCATCTGGCAATTTTCCAAAAAAAATCCTCTTCCCGCCATTTTTGGCGGCCATCTTGAATGCATTTATCTTGAAAACGGTGTGAGATAGACCATTTTCGGCAAAAGAATTTCCCAATCAATATGCAAAGTTAAATCAAGGTTTAATATCAATTTTTTTTTTAAAAAAAACAGTCCATACACAAATAAATATTGTTGGGCCTCAGCTTTGTTTATATGGTCAAAGTACATTTCAAAAACTAGCATTTTAGTGTGTTTATTTGTACAGAATGGGAGCAACTCTCTTTGTGCAGCCATTGGACTTGGTGAAAAACCGTATGCAATTAAGTGGTAAGTGTAGAGTGATCCATTTTTCTTGAAAGAATGAAAGTGCACTTTCTGAGAATTATTTTCATGGGGTAACCAAGTTCCCATAAAGACTCCTCAACACGATTCAAAGATGTCTGGATACAAAATTTGTATTTAAAATATTATATGAAACTAACATCAGGACCACTGAACTGTTAAGTTGGTACACTACATAGAAACATCTGCTAGTTTACTCTAGCAGGTAAATGTGATTTAAAACCACAAACTTATACACATAGACTTAGAGCAATGTGAAGTACCTTTTTAATCTCTTTGGTGGAAAGAACCTTTTTACATTGAATAATTGAGCCATAGTGGTATTTAGTTTCCATTGCTTAATCTTTTTCCTGCAGCACAGTGATCTTTGGAGATCAGCAATTCCATATTTTGATATCAACTTTTTCCCCATAGCCTTTCTAAGTGCAATGTCATTGTTTGATCCCAGTTTGATCTGGTGAATTTAATTGTACTACGAAACAAGAAGGAATGCTTGAAAACAAGCATTGCCAAATACTCTGTGTACAAAAATACTTTAAACTCAGTGTATATGATTATAATTTGATGAAAGAGTAAGTGTAGGTGTCTGAGAGCTGAGCTGGTCTCACGAAGCCTCCTTTGGAAAGGACCGCCTTTAGTAAAGGAAGGTCATTAAGCATCCCACAAGGGATGCTTGTTTGTGTATAGGAGGTAATCAGGCTCCGCCGGCTCCATGAGCTCCGCGTTTTCTTTTCTCTCTGTGACCGTTGGGTGGATTCTTTTCAAATTTGGCAGGTGTATGCAGTAGCCCTGGGAAATTTTTTTGAATATGCTGCAGTGACATTTCAACCAATCAGAGAGGTCACATGACCAAAAATGTCTTTTTTCGATGGGTAAGCTTGTCCGGATGATAACTTGAAAGGGATTTTATCAATTCACCTGAAACTTGGCAAATACATTCATTCTATTGAAATCTGGAAATCATTAGATTTTTGCATTGATTGGTTAAGAAATGGCCGAGTAACTAATGATTAATTAATCATTACGAATTTTCCAAATAAGGAAAACACAAAAATTCCTGTATCTCGAAACCGTACGAGATAGAGCGATTTCAACAAAATTTTTGACGCACAGGGTATCTCTTCAGAGCAGCCATGCCAATTTTCAGAATTTGTCTTGCCAAAAATGGCAGCCATTTTGAATTTTGAAATTCTTCGCAAAAATTGCAAAACACAAAAATGTTTATATATAAAAAAACTGTGCAAGATAGAGCGATTTCGACAAAATTTTGACCCACAGGGTATCTATACAGAGTACCCATCCTAATTTTCAAAAATATTTTGTCAAGCCAAATGTTGCGGCCATTTTGAATTTTCGCATTTTTCTCAAAAATCGCAAAACACAAAAATGCTTGTATCTCGTAAACCATGCGAGATAGAACGATTTCAATGAAATTTTTGACCTTCAGGGTATCTCTGCAGACCAGCCATTCCAATTTTCAAAAAAATTTTGTCTTGCCAAAAATGGCGGCCATTTTGAATTTTGAAATTTTTCACAAAAATTGCAAAACACAAAAATGCTTATATCTAAAAAAAAACTGTGCAAGATAGGGCAATATCGACTAAATTTTGACCCACAGGGTATCTATGCAGAGTACCCATTCCAAAAAATTTTGTCTAGCCAAATGTCGCGGCTATTTTGAATTTTTCACAAAAATCGCAAAACACAAAAATGCTTATATCTCGTAAACCGTGCAAGATAGAGCGATTTCGACGAAAACTTTTGCTGATTAAATAACACTTTATTCCAAAAATTTTTATCGCACCAAAAATGGCAGCCATTTTGACTTTTTGAATTTTTCACAAAAATTGTAAAAGACAAAAATACTTATATCTTGAAAACCGTGCTAGATAGAGCAATTTCGATGAAATTTTTGACCCATAGAGTATCTCTACAGGTTACCCATTCCAATTTTCAAAACATTTTTGTCTCGCCAATAATGGCGGCCATGTTGAATTTTCGAATTGCAATACATAAAAATGCTTATATCTCAAAAAGTGTGCTAGATAGGGTGATTTTAACGACTTTTATCACCCACAGGGTATCTCTCCGAAGTAGCCATCCCAATTTTCAAAAAGTTTTTGTCTCGCCAAATATAGCGGCCATTTTTAATTTTCCAATTTTTCGCAAAAATTGCAAAACACAAAAATCTTATCTCTTGAAAACCGTGCTATATAGAGCGAGTTTGACCTATAGGGCCTCCCTGCAAAATAGCCATCTAGATCTAGCCATCACAACAGTATAAGCCTATAAGCAGAGCATTTTCTTAATACTTTAGCACTCACCTTCATATCCTTTTTGGGACGTTTGTTTTTTGCTGTGCAAAAACATTTTTTTTTTTTTTGCAAGCGATCCTCTAGTTGTTTTTCCTTTGGGAAGGCCACTTAAAATTGCCATTAAAAAGCCTCCTTTAACTCTCCTTAACAAAGGTCTTCCTTAAAACTAAAGGAGGGAGGTTGTTCCTCCTTTTGTTGAGAATATGGATAAAAACTAGTGATTTCAGCTGTAGAATGTCTCACAAACACCAGAAAAATTAGTCTGAATAGAGCCACCATGATATATATTTCTCAACTTCAAAGTTAAAAATGGCTAAAAATAAAACAAATTCTTACAATAGCCTTGTAAACTATGTTTTAAAAAGTTTTAAGTAGTTAAAAAGATTTTCCACTGCCAAATTTATCCCTTTCTGTCAACAATAAGCTGACAAGTTTTACAGTACACATTAACATATATTAGTGAAACATTTTTAAGGTTTATATAAATGCAAAGTAGTAAGTTATATTTCTCTAAAATACAGTTGTAACAATCATGTGGATATTGTTCAAACATTTTTGTGTGCAGAAAAAAAGGGATAAAATCATATTGCTCTAAATTAAACTTGTCAAAACAGAACAGATGAAAATTGTTGCACAAAAATGGGAAACAATATTTCAGAGGTTTTAATTATTTCAACTGTGTAATCTTGTTTTCCTTTTGAAGTGTAACTTTCATATTATATATTATTATTAATATTTTAATATGTTCTGTGTTGTAAAAGAATTTAGTAAGATTGGATTATGCACCACTCATGTGTAATAAGGAGACAACATATTTTATGCGAGTATTGATACTTTCAATAGTTTCTTACAGTTAGAACCTCTGTTATCTAAACAGGTTGGGAAGGTGAGATATTGTTCAGATAAGTAGAAGGTTTATAATATAAAGGAGGAATTTTAACATACAACACTAGGAAACTACAAACATAAGAGAGTGGAAATGGTTCATAAAATTGAATATTCAGATAATAGAAGGTCAGAAAACAGGGGTTTTACTGTATAAAATTTACTCCAAGGACAGTTTCCTAACATGACCTTTTTCTGAAGGAGGATTCGTGAAACTGGTGATAAAAACAAAAATAAATAATTAGGGTTGCCAGGAGTGGTAATTTTTGGTACTTAAGTACTATTTCACCAGTACTATACTATTATTGTAGGAATGAAAGCAGCAAAATGTGCCATTTTTCCTTGAAAAGTAATATAAATTGACCCATTTTATTGCGAAAAAATCACTTACCATTTCTTGACCGTAGCTATATGTTGGTGCCATCTAATTCGCTGGCCAATGTTGGAAACATTTTAAGCTACTTTAAGAAGCCAGTGAGTGAGTGTGAACTAGGAAGTACCCCTAGTGGTCATGTGACCACGCCAATAGGCGCCATTTATTCAATTTATGTTTGTGTGAATATTTTGAAAATTGCCAATATTCCTGTCTTGCTTGTGTATGCCAAGTAATCAATTATTTTACTCTTTAATACAAGCACTCACATACTCTGTACTAAATAACCCTACGATAGGTTGACCCAGGAAGTAGGAGCCCTCCTATCATTATATGACTTATAATACTTCTTTAATTCATACCAGGTGAGGGAGGTGCAGAGAGGCAGTACAAGACAAGCTTCCATGCTGTCCGGAGCATTTTGAAAAATGAAGGAATTACTGGAATATACACGGGGTGTGTGTTTGCTCTTTTTGTTCAGTTAAATAATCAGGACTCATGACACTCTCACCTGTGAGACCGTTGATTTTGAATGAAGGCTGGGAGAGTAAGTAGTTTCCTGATGCCTAATGGTTTCATTATTTTTACAATGTGGAATTTTAACAAACTGCTATGCACAGCTGGTCTCTTAACCGCATCCAAATAATTCAATCGATATTACCAACTTTTTGTTGACGTGCCATTGATCAGTGATAGAGGTATTACATCAGTTTTTGTTGCTGTTCAATTTTTTTTTCTTATTTTTTTTTTGTTTCAGAAGCTATCTGGTAACTGGAAAGTATATTGTTTATTCATCTGTATGTGTTATATATCACTTGTGCTTTTACCTCGGTTTCTCTCATGAGACATCCTTTCAATTGAAAATAATCTCCCTCAGAAACTCCAGTAACTACAGCCAATTTTACACCTTCACACAACTTTACTTTATAATATGACTTGCATATATTTGACAAAATATATTCCTAAACATATGTTAAAGTAGATATTACTTATAATATTATTTACATGAATAGATGATCAATATTTGTATGTTAAATAAATAAATATGGATCTGTGGTTCTTGGTTAATTCCCAGAATTCCTCGCAATTTCTACATGGGTTTGTTTATGATAAAAAATATGTGGGGGATACTAATTTTAAGAATAGATGACAGTGTGTGCAGTTATAATATTGCACAAAGTAAGCTGTCATTACATAGTTTTGATATTTAAAATCTGTTTAATGAGAACTTTTTGTTTTCAGTCTTTCAGCAGGTCTGTTAAGACAAGCAACTTACACAACAACACGATTGGGCGTGTATTCTGTGTTATTTGACAAAGTTTCAGGGTATGTACTTATACATTCAGTGCTGTTATACTATAAACATTGTTCATTGACTCAGAATGAAGAATGTGTCTCTGCTTATCTGTATTGTGAAAACCAAACAGAATCTGAGGACTGTGATTTTAGTGTGAAACAACTGGAAGTAATAGTGAAATAAATATGGTGCTTGATATATAAATATAAAATATAATATATATACAAATTTGTTGAAAATAAAATGTAAAAAATCTGAAAATAATGGAAATTAGTTTAAAAATAAATGTTAGCCAGGCACATGTGGTTGAACATTGGGTTTTGTGTGGGATATTGTTTGAAGTTAACAATATTTTGTTAGTTTTAGACGTTCTTGCTTGGCTAGCTTGCACTCAGTTTGTCAAACTAGACCCATTTTAGAGTACTCTGGCAACCTATCACACCCGTATTATTTGCCACTCACAGTTTAACTGTACACTGATCCAAATTACCAATAGTACATATTGTGGTGAGGTGCATAAGTTTACTCCATTCGTTCTTGTTTTTTTCCACTGCAGTAAAGATGGTAAACCTCCAAATTTTCTTACCAAAGCTGGGATTGGAATGACTGCTGGTGCTATTGGGAGTTTTGTAGGGACACCTGCTGAAATCTCTCTCATCAGAATGACTGCTGATGGCAGGTAGGTACTTGTTAGAATGCAACAGAAATTGTTTTACAGTAAAGGGGTCCTCAGTTTTGCAGTTGAAGTTTGGCAAAGGATTACTGAGGTCTTATGTGTTTGGGGTTCAGATCTAGCTACTTGCAACATGTTCTATCTCAATATAACTCGAGCAAGTAAAAGGGACGTAAAAGTCCAAAATCTGATCTTAGGTGAATGGAAAAAAAAATTCTAGAAACAAAAGTTTCAGAGTATCGTATCAAATATTGATATATATCTCATAACACAGTAACTATAAGATGAAAGTTAAGAAATAAGAATTTAATTGCCATTGAATTGGTAAACAGTCAAAGATAAATAATTTGCTTGTTGTGCAAGTACTGTTACCTTTTTCTCTAGTTCTGTGGAATGAACTGACTCTTAGAGCATTTCTACTTACTTGAACCGGGTGGCAAGCCATTGAGGTCTACCTAACTAATAGTTTTGGTACCCATTTGGCATTTATATATGAAAAAAATTGAAGAGGGACATATGTGTAAAATGAAGTCCAAGGGTACAGGCTCCCTGACCCACCTGAGAATCGAACCCGAGACATTTCATTCTCAGCTCAGACACTCAAACCATTGGGCCACTGAGAGTACATGGCAGGTAAAGCTGACAATAAAGTAGATTTTCTTTTACGTTTCAACAGACTACCTCCTGCAGAAAGAAGAGGTTACAGTAGTGTGTTCAATGCGTTATACAGAATCACAAAAGAAGAGGGTGTGCTCACACTATGGAGGGTAACGTTATGTTTACTTCATTGGTACAGAATTGTTATGTCTTCCTAAGTCTCCATAAATTGAGAGAATAACTATGGTTCCATAATTTGAACTTGATTATTGCAGTCTCTCTTGCTAGCACATATTCACATATTCACTTTCTGTAATTAAGCGTCCCTGAAAGGGCACTTATTTGTTTTCGCCTCAGTTTCCTCACCGCCGCCGCCGCATTATGGTCTCCCTTGAATATCTCCCTTATTATTAGAAGGTTTCAAACCATATTTGGCAGTTATATACCTTAGGCGTGGGAAAATTTTTCTGCATGCCTAAATTTGACCTTTGACCTTTATGAAGGTCACATGATCAAAAACTATTTTTTGAAGTACCCCCCCCCCCCCCGTCATCACAGTTCAGGAAAAACTACTGGCTACAGAGCCTTATAATTTGGCGAGCTGATTAGATTTTGGGAGCAATCCCTTGAAAAATGTCTCATTTATGAGTCATTTTCTAACACCTTCCAATCTGAAAGCCTTAAATTTAGGCCAACCCCCCCTATTATCTTCTTAAGTATTGCATTTAGAGTTATAAAATGTACTGGGAGGTAATAGGAAACCATATGTGGAGAGTCTAAATAGCCGGTCAGTTTTACCCCACGGCCCCCCCTTATGGGTCAAACTGGGGTCATAAAATAGCTGATTTTGAGTTTTTGCCTTATATCTCCTTTATTGTTGCTTTTATAGCATTCGCATTTGTTAGCAAAAGCATTCCTCTAGTTTTGTTGATGGCAGTAAATGTCAAGCACTATGAATGCTAGTATTAATTGAAACCCTGTTAATTCAGATATCCTTGATAAATAGAAATATTTCTCTTAAGGATAAACTTCATTCAATCGTGTGATGTTCTTTCACTAACTGTATCTCCCACCTCTGAGGCTGGGGTTCGGTTCCCGGCACGGCCTGAAGTGGGAAAGCTGGTAGTTGCTTGCCGTCGGTCGGCAGTTTACAGTACAGAACCCTAACAAACTGTATGTACTGGTTTCTTCTGCCCTTCCAACTACCCGTCATGATATGACCTGTACAGTGTTGAAAGCGACGCAAAACCCCAAATAAATAAATAAATTCACTAACTGTATCTTTCTATAGCTAATCCTGTATGTTGCTTGTGTCACCAGGGATGTGGTCCAACAGTTGTCAGGGCAATGGTTGTCAATGCAGCACAGCTAGCATCTTACTCTCAGGCCAAGCAGCTCATTTTGAACTCAGGTATAGTCTATCAATTTGATTAAATTTAACATTGTATTGCATGGGATGTCACCATATTAAAATCAGTACCTTTGGTAGGGCTGTGACTGGATAGATGGGTACTTAAAAGTAGCAGAGTATGTGGACAAACCTCTTTTAGGTTGAACTAGAAAACCAAGTAATAATTAGTGCTGTAACGAGTTGACCGAAACTCGAGTCGTAACTCGATGGGCGATATTTGGGGATAACATTGGTTTACACAATTTAAACTTGAGTTTTTAAGAAATATGTAATAATATACTAATCTTGTTACAAACTACCACTTTTGCAATTTTTTTAACCATAAAGACGTAAAAATCAATGAGCAATGGTCAGTTTTTTATTTCCCTGATTTACGTGGCTGTTCCATAAAGTGCTCATATATATATCTGTATGTAATGGCGGATCCCTTAATGACAATATTTGGACATTGTTATTTTATTTATATTTGTGTCATTTACTCAGGTTCAACTCGAGTTCAACTCGCATCTAACAGGCGATCCTCGATCTACAGAAATCACTAATGATTACAGCCCTAGTAATAATTATGTCCACCCCACTGGGGGGTGGACATATTATTTTTGCTTTTTCCGCCGTCCGGCGTCCCACTTGGTTTCCAGACATTTTAGGCAACAGTTTTTATCCTATCTTTACCAAATTTGGCATGCAGGTTTATTGGGTTAATAGCTTGTATGGGATTGCTTTTGGTGATGATAGCTCTATAGCTAACTGAGTAATAGCTACTTTGCTACTTTTGAGTAGCTCTTTGGTTTCTAGACATTTTAAGGAATGCTATTAAGCCTAGCTTTCTGAAATTTGGTATGGAGGTTCATTGGATTAATAGCTTGTATGGGATTGCTTTTGGGGGGAATTGCTTCATAGATGAGTGAGTAATTAATTAAATAAATGAGTAATTAGCTATTTTGAATACTGAAAAAGGCAAATGTGCTCATATCTCCTAAACCGTGCGAGATAGAGCGATTTCGTCGAAATTTTCGACCCACAGGGTATATAAGGAATGTACTCTTTGCAATTTTCAAAAAATTTTCCCCTCCCCAAAAATGGCGGCCATTTTGAATTTTTGCCAAAAATGGCAAAACACAAATTTGCTTCTATCTCCTTAACCATGCAAGATAGAGCGATTTCGTCGAAATTTTCGACCCACAGGGTATCTAAGGAATGTAATCTTTGCAATTTTCAAAAAATTTTCCCCTCCCCAAAGATGGCGGCCATTTTGAATTTTCGAATTTTTGCCAAAAATGGCAAAACACAATTTTATTGCGAAAAATACACTTACCATTTCCTGACCATTGCTATATGTTGGTGCCATCCAACTCACTGGCCAACGTTGAGAAACGTTTTAAGAAACCTTAAGAGGCCAGTGAGTGAGTGTGAACTAGCATGTCCCCCTAGTGGTCACATACAACCTTCATTATTTTTGTTGGCCATCCTAGAGTGTGGATGTGTTATTTTAATTTGGATTTTTATAAAGTTTTTGGAGTTTTTGTGGGAATTTGAGTTCTGTGGTAAGGCATCTGTGTTGACAATGTCTTCTCAGGACGAATTTAAGAGAAAAGGACAGAGGAAAAGATTTTTGTGGCCATTTTTTGGTGGATGTATGACCACTATTTTTAAGATGGCGGCATGGATTTATCGTCGTTGGATGAAGACTTTCTTCAGAATTCTTCAAAAGGCTCGTGTTTCTTGAGATGAGACAAGTTATTTTATTTTTTATGCAAATTTTCACTTGAAGATTTACAACATTTTAACACTGAAACTGTTGGCAGTCATACTAGCTCCGACAGGGACAGTTTACATGTTGCTAGGCGACAAATGGAGGCAACCTGAAGAGAGGAGACAATTCGATTGTCATAAAGCTATTCTCACGTCGGGTTCTAAAAGCCAGGCGTTTGTGGTAGTCAACATCTCACCGTGACAATCTCACTCGAATGGGTGTCCGGTGGGATTCCCCGGTGAGAGCAGACATCATAGTTTCTCATTGGTTGCTGCATCGTGGACAAGTTCCGGATGCAGAAGTGATCATCCACAGCTTCTAATTCTTCCGGTCAGGTTCAGTCGGAACTTTTCACGGAGGAAAATACCTGCATGACGTCATTCTAACACAATCAAGTTTCCATACCTCCCCAAAGGTCCGGAATCGGGTTACAGATTCCCGGAGCTGTGTTTCATCTCACAGATTAGCTTTTCATTCTGTGGGTTATGCAGGTTTTCTGCTGGAAACCGGCACCGGTACATAAGATCTATATGTACCCATTGTCAGATTTTGTTCAAGAATACAGGTTCTCTGTGTTTCTTGCAGCTTAATCATGTCAATCTTGGAATTTAATAATGTGGAGTTATCTAGCAGTACCTCTGTCAGGAGGTCTTCAAGAGTTTAAGGATTAACAGGAATCTCATAGAATATCCAGTACTTCCTTGGACTGTGTACAGTATTTTCAATTACAGTCTTCACTGATCCTGGATGTTTTTTGGGCAGTGCATTGACCAGTTCTTCAACTTGTTACTCATCAGAAGTGTTACAAGTCTTACTTTTCTCTATCTTATCTCTTAGATGAGTTTGGTAGAATTAAGAGTGCATTTTTCACTCTTAATGAGGTTTTCTCCTGCTGAACTTTTGGTCAGATGTCCAGGAAAACTTCATTTTGTGATCTCGGGTGTATAGTGTTTCTTCTGTCTGGGAAGGAGCAAACTCCTACACATGGCTAGAAAGGGGATTAGTGCCCCAGGGCAGTTTTTTCTTCCCATTATGATACTTAATCCTCCAACTCTGTTACAAAACTCTCCTCCTCTGTAAGATTTAGAGGGGTTAGGAGTAATCTTTAGGAGTAGTGTTTGTCCACTAGTGCAGATATACTACACCTTACATCTCAACATAGTAAGAGGATAATCTTCAACCATACTTTACCTTTCACAGAGGCAACAGTACCATGAAGGATTACTTATTCATGTTCCTAAAGCAGTTGTGGACATGTGTGTTAAGAATAAATGAATAAAATGCGGGAGACATCAGTTTGCATAAAGCTGTGGATGGAATGATGGACAAAAGGGCGATAACACCAGTGAGATGGTGATATCGCTACAATTTTACACTTTATCGGTTGTGATAAGCTGGGAAGAGATGGCTACCACTAATAGTTGAGGTCAGGTAATAAACCTTTACATGTACCTTAATTTCGCATAGTTGGGATTGTCGCAATTAATTGTTACTAGTAAGTGAATGGGTGTGTCAACTCGTTTCCGTACAGTTGCATTCTTTCGTAGCCGGATTCACGCAATTCTTATCTTCACTTCCCAGTTGATGACAATTCACACCGGTTCACTGCCTGTTTGCTATGTTAGTCCATGGTGAGAATGTGGGATCTATAAGAACGCATCATGCTTTACCAGTATAGACCATTTCATTGCTTTGCTCTTAAAAATGGTTTATTTTCGACTTTACTATGGCATCAACGGATAGTGAACCTGATGGCTGCAGTAGAAGGCATTGGGTGTCACCAGCTTATAAAAAAGAAGAAAAAAAAAAAAAAAACTTCTTGGCTAAAGCACCAGGATTTTTAGTTTGGATTGCAGATTCCACCTTAGGGTACATCTTTACTCATAGCAAAGCATCTTCTCCGGCTTATGGTTTCTAAGGAAGCCATTTCTTTGGTGGTGGTATGGCTTCATAGGAGAAAAACAGTGCCATTGGGTCATTTGTTTATCAGGTAACCCCAAGGCTATCTGCTAATGTACCACAGATACCACACATAATACACAGATAATGTACCAGTTTTTTCTGTTCTCAGGGATCTTCTTCAGTGGTGGAACGACTTTTCAAATTTGCAGGAGCTCCCATTACTTCATCAGAAAGAGCACAATCTCCTTCTGTTATTAGATGCTTTCTTTAAGGGTTGGGATGCACAATTATGGCATTAAACAGCCAGTGGTCTGTTGTATCATGAGGGGTCAAGACTCCACCTTAACAGGGCTACTACCTTTAGAATCATTTGGAAGTCTGATTCGGATTCTGAATTTGTTGATTTCCACAGACAATTCTTCAGTGGTTTCCTATCTGAACAGGTAGGGAGGTACCCACTTTCAGGAATGTGTTTCCTTATCTGAAGAATCATTCCTTGGACGAATGCCATGGGTTCAGATTCAGGCATATCACTTCCCAGGGTACACAACTATTCCAACAAATTCTTTGTTCATGAGAGTCAAGATGATTCAAATTGAATGTGTTTTTGGATGACTTTTGAATCGTCTATTCTGATTCAGGTGTTCAATCAAATCTGTCTTTGATTACAATCACCAATGATGGATTTGTTTTGCAACTAGTTTGAACCACAAACTTGTCTTTTCAACTTTTCTTGGGATGGACTGGACAGTTTGTTTGGTCCTGTGACCTTGATTCTGTAGGTGATGCAGGTGAATCATTTGGCTTCTTAGGCTCCTTTGGTTTTTCAACCTGTAGTCATTCCTGCTTTGGAACCTTCTTTAGATCATGCTTTGGTGCAAGATAGGTTTCTTTGTCCAGTGAGAGCCTTGAGAGGTTATCTTGATAAGACAAAAGATCTCAGGAAAGGCAAGAATTCTTTTTGTAGCTATTAAGAGGTACTAATTCAGGATTTTGGTGCAGAATCATCTTGATTGCATCAGAGTGGCTAGGGATGTCTTATTTTTGGAATCTGGTGGATCTGTTCCACAAAGGTTCCTTTTAAGGCTTCCTTTGCAGGTGAGTTCAATCATTATGCCATTGGTATCCACAACCTGAATCTTAAGCTTCCAGGGTATGTGTTTCCTTGCCTTAGACTGTGGGGCTTGGGGAACAGATGAATTACACATTTCTTGGGAGGAGCTGGACAGCTTTGTGTTTGTTCCAGTGGCTCTCATTCCTCAGGTGACTCAAGACGATCACCTACAGGTGCAGAATCATCATGATTGCACCAGGATAGCCAAGGATTCTTCAGGTGATTTAGAAGATGATCACCTTCAGGTGCAGATTCATCATGATTGAATCATGATGGTCATGGTGGATGTTCTTGGTTGTGGGGCCTGGTAGATCTATCCACAAACCTCCATCTGAGCCTTCTTGTGGTGAACATCTCAGATAATACTTTTCTACAGGTAGCAAATTTCCTTAACTATTTCTTTAAGGAAAAGAATCTAAAGCTATCTACTATTGCTGGTTACAGAATAACAATTGTAGATTGCTTTACTTGAAGGGTAATAAGTTCCAGAACTCTTCAGTTGTATAGATTGTTGACATGTTTCTAACTTTCTATAGAGACAATCCAGTGGCAAGTAGGTTAAGCCTTCTTTACCTCTTGTCTCTGGTCTTGTTTGGTCTCACCAGACAGCCTTTTGAGCTTTTTGAGGAAGATTTCTTGGAGGTTATTAACTTTCACAACGATCTTTCTTTTGACTTTGGCATCAGGCAAAGGAAGAACGGTAATTTTGTTAGCATTGTCTTCCCTTACTTAAAAGGAGTATTGCTCACAAATGGCTCTGGCCATTTATTAGCCAAGAATCAGTTGGCTTCGGATGGGCCTACTTCAGTTAAGCCGGTCGATATGCCAGCTCTCAATCACTGGGACAACAGTTTTACTCAAGATAGATCTCTTTGTCTTGTGAGGTTTTGAAATACTTTTACTTGGGACAAAGGATTCAATGAGGAATTATTATGTTCTTGTCTGTGCCTAGTTAGGAAGGCTTTACAGCAGATATTTTCAGGTCAACTATCTTATCTTGCTGTAGGCAGACTAGCTTTTGGACTGAGGAGAAGTCAAATTCTGACTCTCAGCAGCAGCGAGTCAAAGCAGGAATCTTTAGGTTTTAGGATAGTGTTTCTGTATATGAATTTTCAGATGCCTGTTACTGGAAACCATAACTTTTTCACCAATTTTCAGTCTCACTTCGTTTTTTTGCTTGTGGTCAGACTTTGATATGGTGTCCTACAGTTTGTTATCTTATAAGTATATGTGTGATACCTATTTTGATATTTTAGTATGCTTTTGCATCTGTATGTCTGTCACATTATCTGTCTTTATATTAGGCAGAATTGTATTTACCTATTTTGATATTTTAGTATGCTTTTGCATCTGTATGTCTGTCACATTATCTGTCTTTATATTAGGCAGAATTGTTGACTTCATTCAGGTTTGGAATTACACAATATGCTGATGACACTTCCAATATTTGTGTCACCTGTGTGGGTGTTGGATGTTTGTCTAGATACAGCATTCAACTGTGGCAATAACTGTCAGTTTGTGAGAACTTCAACTACATACTATGATTTAGGGGATCTGTAAGGTATGTGGTGACTGTTGGAAGTTTATATGTTGTTGTATGCATGTAAATTTCAATGTAACTTCTCATATTGCTTTAGTTGTAGGCTAGGTAGTGAGTCTCTGTAATGATTACTTCCTTCCTACAACAGCAACAACAACAAAAACAAGGCTGTGTTGTTTTGTAGTGCTCAACAGTTCCACTGCCTCATCTGGGAGGTGAATTTGGATCTGAATGCCTATAGGTTTGTGCTGTGTATGATAAGCTGTGCAGAGTGGTGTACTGGGTCTTTAAATTCTAGTACTGCCCTCCTTCCATGAAGGCTGCATTCAGCAATGGTCAGGAAATGGTAAGTGTATTTTTCGCAATAAAATTGAAAAATTTTGTTGTAATTTTAATTTTTATTAGATAAATACTTACCATTTCCTGACCAGGATAGTCCCCCCCCTACCTCCCCGCAGATTCAGTACTAGGGGAGTATTTTCTGCAACAAAATAATGAAGGTTGTTTACTAGCGTGGTCACATGACCACTAGGGGGACATGCTAGTTCACACTCACTCACTGGCCTCTTAAGGTTTCTTAAAACGTTTCTCAACGTTGGCCAGTGAGTTGGATGGCACCAACATATAGCAATGGTCAGGAAATGGTAAGTATTTATCTAATAAAAATTAGAATTACAACAAAATTTTTCAAATTTGCTTCTATCTCCTTAACCGTGCGAGATAGAGCGATTTCGTCGAAATTTTCGACCCGCAGGGTATCTGAGCATTGTATTCTTGGCAATTTTCAAAAAATTTTCCCCTCCCCAAAAATGGTGGCCATTTTGAATTTTCGAATTTTTGCCCAAAATGGCAAAACACAAATTTGCTTCTATCTCCTTAACCGTGCGAGATAGAGCGATTTTGTCGAATTTTTCGACCCACAGGGTATCTAAGGAATGTACTATTTGCAATTTTCAAAAAATTTTCCCCTCCCCAAAAATGGCCGCCATTTTGAATTTTCGAATTTTTGCCAAAAATGGCAAAACACAAATTTGCTTCTATCTCCTTAACCGTGCGAGATAGAGCGATTTCGTCGAAATTTTCGACCCATAGGGTATCTAATGAATGTAACCTTTGCAATTTTCAAAAAATTTTCCCCTCCCCAAAAATGGCGGCCATTTTGAATTTTCGAATTTTTGCCAAAAATGGCAAAACACAAATTTGCTTCTATCTCCTTAACTGTGCGAGATAGAGCGATTTCGTCGAAATTTTCGACCCACAGGGTATCTAAGGAATGTAATCTTTGCAGTTTTCAAAAAATTTTCCCCTCCCCAAAAATGGCGGTCATTTTGATTTTTCAAATTTTTGCCAAAAATAGAAAAACAGGAATTTGCTTCTATCTTCTTAACCATGCAAGATAGAGTGATTTCGTCAAAATTTACGACCCAACCAATGCAAAAAGGCATTAAGCTGAAATAATTTACATCTACACTAATAAATATTTAAGCATCATTGATATATTTTACAAATGAAACAGGGTCTTGTAAGACTACTGTACAATTTTGGCAAAAGGTTCATGGGGTGGAGATTACACATGATAATGTGTGTTCTTCTATGCTATCCTGTTTCTATTCGCATCTACTATCAACAGGGCGTCCTATTTCTAGTTGTAAAATCCTTTGTGGTATTGTTAATTTCCAGTGGTCAGACTGGTTCTCTGAGGTATTAAAACTGAATGAAATCTGGTATTCTGTATGCCTGCTACTGATTTGTTGAAAATTAATCACAAATGTATGTGATCCAAAGTTTAAAGCAGGAATTGTATTCACAAGATATTTTGACATTAACAAACTCCATTTACAGTGAATATAAAGTGAAAAAAGATACTAAGGCTGTGACTGAGTCGTCAGTATTCACATTGAGGTCAATGGGATAATTCTGAATTGCTTTCTGGTACACTCAATACTTGTTAACTACTGCAATGTACTGTTGGCCACTGGATTGAGGTTTTTAGTATGACAAAATATGACCACACAGCCAAACATCAGAATTCTTTGTATATTGGGTATTTCATATTATAATTATTTTATTACAGTATTATAAGTATAGGATACTTCTCACAACAATTTTAATACAAAGACATCATTTCCAGAGACCACCAGTTGTTTATTGAGAGAATAAAAGGTATATACTAAATCATGGAAATACCGATTTGCAAATTGAGTATTCCTTCCCCCAGGGTGGATTTTTACCACTCGTCAAAGCCTTATAAATAATATATATTGCATAAAAAATACTGTGTCACAAATTATATAATTTAACGGTATCACTAGGAAGTTTACAAAATATAACAATTACACAATAAAATATTAGGTAGCATTCACAGTAGTGGGTGGATGATTAGACGTGTGCTCGATTAATCGTCGGTGACAGTGTAGAATCGCGGTCGGTCACTGATGTTTTTTAATGATCGATTATTAAGCTTATATCTTACCTTTCCTCATTTATATCAATATCCACGTATTTTAAAAATATTTTAGGTATTTTTGCATAATAAACTGATAGTTTTGTCTTGAATTTCAAGTTTGTTTATGTCTACCGCCATATTTACAGGAAGTGGGTGCTTTCGGTAGATTCTAAATCTCGGAACACCGTTATTCTTAAAGGGTTGACCTATACTTTATCCCGGAAAGTGTTTCTTATATAATAAACAATAATGGAGTAAAACAATCGATTATGGGTCGATCATCGGTCGGAAAAATGGACGAATAATCGACCATGAAACAGGAGGCGATTCCCAACACTAATTCACAGTGATACATAACTACAATTATGTGTTACGACCCATCTGTGAAACTAACCTTTGACCTTTTGAATTTAATTTCTGCTTTGTAAACAGGTTACATCAAGGACGGCCTGCTTTGCCACTTTGTTGCCAGTATGATCAGTGGTCTCATCACCACAGCAGCTTCTATGCCAGTTGACATTGCCAAGACCAGGTAAATACTTTACAGAAAAGCTTTCTGTCTCACCCTGGCCCATGGTTCACCAACATTCATAAAAAAATGGGATTTTTTAAGAAAAAA
Organism: Sabellastarte sp. h YS-2021; assembly: GCA_964017235.1. Lineage (NCBI taxonomy): Eukaryota > Metazoa > Annelida > Polychaeta > Sabellida > Sabellidae > Sabellastarte > Sabellastarte sp. h YS-2021. The sequence continues at coordinate 74,277,650 of OZ024929.1, read as the reverse complement.
AATCAAAGAATAAAAAATTTACAGAATTGACATAAAAGTGTATTTTTCAATAGATTATAGAATAGAAATATATTGAACCTTGAGCCCCTTGAGGAAAGTGTCTAGTGGCTAGTAACTGCTAGAGTTTTGTAAACAAATCTATGGGCATCTTCAGCAATAATCTTAATGCTAAACAAGCCAGTTGGAGTACTCATAGCATTGCATATAGGTAGTCTGTAAATTTGATAAATATGCCATGTATGTAAATGTATTAATTGTGGAAACTTCCGTGTGTGATTTTGGTATGTAAAGGCAATTATATAGCACTGTGGTTTGTTCTTACTTGTCAGTTGGAAAATGATAAAAGTAGCGATAAAAATAAAGTTGGGAGTTTGTTTGTTTAATACCCTTTTCAGTCAAGTATCCTATAGATATGCCAACACATTTCCCATTAAGTAATTTAAAATAAAATGACTCCATAAACTTCACTATTGAAATGGCATTATGTATAGTAGATGATCGTTATGTCAATATGCTCATCTAGTCGATCGAACAGCATTGATAGCTTTACCGCTCATTAGTGCTGTGACGATGTTCGCAAACTTCGGTATTATCGCTCGCTGGCTCATTGCCAATCAATAATCGGAAAAATTTAAGTAAAACCATCTGTTAGTGAGGGAGACGTCTGTGAATGGCTTTTAGATTATATTTTGGTCATATTTGTGGTAATTTGTGTGTATTTTACTTCCTATAATTTAATATTAATATTTTATCTGTCTTTTTTACACTTCGACTCCATAATCGGAAATGTTCGAAGTTTGGTTACAAATGTCCGATATGAACATCGACAGGGAAAATCCAAGCGATCTCCCAGCACTACCGCTCGTAGGAACCTTCATTTGAATTTGCAAAATTAATAAACAAGCACCCTATTCTTAAATATATTCTACAGACATACTCATGCAATGTGTTCCAAGCAGATATATTTTTATACAGAAATAAACCGTCTGGTTCATTATAATACAACTAATATAAAATCTGTGTACAAATTTTTGTCCAATAGATAAAATTGATCATCTTGTAACAAATTTTTCATCTTCTTGATCCCAATGAAATTGATGGTACTAGGTGATCGACTTAATGAGCAATCCTACAAATGAAAGTATTTTTCTGCATTTTCAAACCCAGGTTTGAACTTTCTGTTGAAGAAAAATCTTTGAAGTCTTGCAGTAGTTTGTATTGTTCAATGTACCTTAATATTTTGAGGTTGATTTTACTTTTATTAAGTGAGAACAATTGCTCTTTATAAGTCTCCCTTAAGTGATCAACTTTACGATCATCCACTATACCAAGAGTATTTGGTCCTTGTAAGTTACTGGAATATGACAGCTGTGTTGTGAAGTTTTTTTGTTTTTTTTAAACAGAATTCAGAACATGAAAGTGACAGATGGCAAACCTGAATACAAGGGAGCAATTGTAAGTACATCTGGAACAAATATTAGTTGTTGTACTCGAGTACTCTGTGTATTTACCATTACGCCTTACCAAATACTGTTTTAGCATAAATAATAGCCCACAGTTCACATTATTTTCATGAAAATATGTTTCATTACCTCGATACCGATGTTGTAAAAATGTTGACAGGAGAATATATTTTGCCAGAAATTTAAAAGTAGAAAATTTATGTTTTTGCGAGAAACTATAAAGTTAATAAACTCAGAAGTCCTAAGGTTTAATCAGGCAAAAACCCAGAAATGTGTTAAACTTGCATTTATTTTGTCATGCAGAATGTGATATTGAAGACGGTGCATGCAGAAGTTTTTTTCTTTAATATATAATTTTTTTTCATGCAGGACGTGATATTGAAGACAATCCGAGCTGAAGGGTTTTTCAGTCTGTGGAAGGGGTTCACGCCTTACTACGCCCGACTGGGTCCTCATACAGTTCTCACCTTCATCTTCCTGGAACAGATGAACAAGAACTACAAGAAGTACGTTCTCAAGGACATGTCAGCTTCAGGGGGGTTGTAGTCAATGTGACAGATTAGCTGTATTTTGAAGAGGAAATGAGAAAGTCACCACTCAGAAAAAAACTCTTAATTTTATGTCAAGTGAAAATAGTGGCTTCTGTGCAATTAGAGTAAGAAATCTAAAATTCGCCACATATCTGAAATTCGCCACATGTTGAAATACTAATAAAAATAATAAATTGAGGTGAGATTTGTTGAATGTACACTTAATCAAGGCTTTTTGAACTGAAATATACCACGTTTTAGACAAAAATTGTTTTCCTCATAGAATTGACTGGGGCTTAATAGGTGGCGAATTTTAGATTTATTACTCTATAACACCCCGAGTGAGGCTGATTTTTTATTTTTTTTATTTTGTTGCATGACATCTTTTCTTCTTGCAACGTGGCATCCACTTTTGGGTCTACTTATCCCCTGAAATTGCAACATTTAAAGTAAAGCTGATTTGTTTTGGCTGGTACCTTACAGGTACCCAGTAGCCTGAGGGTTTGGCATCTAGTCACTGGATGTCGCCTCTTTGTAGATTTGATGCCTATAAATGGCAATGCCGAGGCCCTACCCCAATATGAAGAGCCTGTTGATTGGTATGTAGAACATGTCATAAAAAATTGTTCCTAGTATATGATCTATCAGTCAGCCTGATTCCTAAAGTTCATGAATTCCATATCAATTATTTGGTGACAATTTCAACAAATTGTGATCATATACTCCCCATCCACTAAAGAATTTTTTTCTCTAAATTTACTTTTATGGGGTAGTTCAGTTATAGTACAAAATACCCAATATTTTACAGCTGTGGATATGGGAAATGAATTTTTGTAGTTGTCACATTTAGACAATTTATCTCATCTGTAGCAGAAATATTTTGCTTAGTTTGCTTACAACGTGCCCTGCGTTGGCAAATTTCATACACTGTTGAATTTTTTGTGAAGTTGAATCTCAGTAAAAAAACTGGGAATTCCAGGTAACCAGGTGAATAAACAGTAAAGACACTTCTACTAAACTGGGAATTCCAGGTAACCAGGTGAATTAACAGTAAAAACACTTCTACTAAACTGGGAATTCCAGGTAACCAGGTGAATTAACAGTAAAAACACTTCTAAGGACCTGATATGTATGTAGTACCTTGAAGGGATTTCTTCTTTAAAGGGGTTCTGGTTAAAAGGGCTTTACTGTATGATGGTGACTTTTCCATTTCTTGTGTATTGGGTACAGTTTATCAGTTGCACAGTTTGTGGATTTGTGCGACAGATATTTGCAAGTGGATGACAAAAAAATCATTACGTATAGACTCTCTGTGGCCCAGTGATTATCAAGTTTGACCAGCTACCATTTTAGTCTCACTTATGGTTTTGGGTTTGAATCCATGGCTAGTTTCTCAAGGGGGACTTAGCCCTGGAAGCAAAGACTTAAATATGGCCACCTTAAATTTATTAATTTATTCAGTATAAATTACTGATGGGCAGTTTCAGTGTGATCCTAATTGTTAAAGGGGACATAGAATCCTAACTCTTACTTTGTACAAGAGACAGTAGTCTTTCATGTATTAGAAGAAGGCAATATTCATCAGCGAGCTTGGTAAATACGTGGTCATTCAATTAATTTAATTGATTTAAAATAATGTCTTTTCATGTGTATAGCAATAACAAGGAAAGGGTTCATGCCAAACTGCAAATTATGTATGGCAATGTGGCGACAGTGTTTGACCAGTGAGTATCACAGCAGGACAGATATGTTAAACTCTAAGCGGCCCGTCAGGGACGCTTATTTGTTTTCACCGAAGTTCGACTGATCACCGCCGCCGCCGCCGCCGCCGGATTATGGTCTCCCTTGAATAACTTCTTAGCCTTTCAAATTTTTCTTTCCTCCTTTTTTTAAAACTACAGGGGCGGGAAAAATTTTTGAGATACTTTGTGCAGACCTTAAGCTTTACTTAAGGTAACATTAAGCATAACTCCAAAACACCTCATCATCGCGTTTCGGAAAAAACCACACACACCTGTGCTATAAAATTTATCAGGTACATTCTAGACCAAATTTCCAAGGTCGGAAAGGATTTTCTCATCAATCGGACCATAGATGCCTGAATGGGAGGCGTTTTATTTTCGTAAATTTTTTAAAAATGGGTACTTGGTCTGTATCTCAAAAACGGTCAGGATTTCGGCTTTTTGTTGGGATAACTTATTCAGCTACTTTTTGATGATCTTTCACATGCCGAAGTTTTAGCCCTGTATCTGCAATTTTAAGGTCACCTTAATGTCAAAAAAGGGGGTTTTAGCCCTCCAGTTCACTTAGTTTTTCACTTTTTTCAACCAAACTGGGCACATATATTAAGATTTGCCAAAGGAATATCCTGACTTCATGGTGACCTTAAACTCAAAATGTTAATGGACATATGGCCTGCTTAAAGTCATCAAATTGGAATAAAATGCTCTGGCTCCTTTCTTTTTCCATTTTTATGTCAGTCAGCTGACATTATGTCGTCACTCTGCGGCGTGGGCGTACGCGCACGCGTCCGCGTAAACAACTTCTCCTCCAAAACTACAAGGCCTAGAGACGTGCTGTTTTTTTTAAAAGATACCTTATCTATCGAGGATGAAAAATTGTTCAAGGCATGCAAATCTGTCTGTTCGTCTGTTTGCTAGAGACATTACAAGGGGGGTACCCCCACCAAAAGTGTGAAAATTTCAACACTTAATCACAATTTTCTCAGTGACTATTGCAGGGATTTCTCTCATATCTTGCATATATGTACTAGGCCAGAGGTAGATTCTCTTGTGTGAGTATGAGACCTGGATCTGTCTTACTTTTTTTTAAATAAATTTTTTTAATAATTTTTAATGCATTAAAATTCATGAAATCATGTACAAAATCATTTATAACTTGAAAACTGTTGCATCTAGAGCATTTTGTTAAAATATGTTATTCAGCTACTTTTTTCATAGCTACAATATGGTGAGTAAGTTGGGTGCCTGTCTCAATAGCTAAGTGAGTAATAACTACTTTTGGGCTTTTCAGTAACTTCCATCATGAGTAGAATCACTTGTAACTTAAAAACTATTGCATTTAGAGAATTTCGTATAAATATGTTATTCAGCTACTTTTGGGTCAGCTATAACATAGTAAAATTTTAGACCTGTAGCTCATGGCATAGCTGAGTAATAGCTACTTTTAGGTTATCACTGTTGAGTAAATCGCTTATAACTTCAAAACTATTGCATTTAGAGAATTTCGTATAAATATGTTATTCAGCTACTTTTGGGTCAGCTATAACATAGTAAAATTTCAGACCTGTAGCTCATGGCATAGCTGAGTAATAGCTACTTTTAGGTTATCACTGTTGAGTAAATCGCTTATAACTTGGAAACTATTGCATTTAGAGTATTTTGTTTCATATGTTATTCACCTATTTTGGGATCAGCTATAACATAGTGAAGTTTCAGATCTGTGGCTCATTGCATAGCTGAGTAATAGCTACTTTGAAGTTCTCACTATTGAGTAAATCAGTTGTAATTGGAAAACTATTGCATTCAGAGAATTTCGTATAAATATGTTATTCAGCTACTTTTGGATCAGCTATAACATAGTAAAATTTCAGACCTGTAGCTCATGGCATAGCTGAGTAATAGCTACTTTTAGGTCATCACTATTGAGTAAATCAGTTGTAACTTGAAAACTATTGCATTTACAGTATTTTGCTTAAATATGTTGTTCACCTACTTTTGGGTCAGCTATAACATAGTAAAATTTCAGACCTGTCGCTCATTGCATAGCTGAGTAATAACTACTTTGAGGTTCTCACTATTGAGTAAATCAGTTGTAATTGCAAAACTATTGCATTTAGGGAATTTCGTATAAATATGTTATTCAGCTACTTTTGGGTCAGCTATAACATAGTAAAATTTCAGACCTGTAGCTCATGGCATAGCTGAGTAATAGCTACTTTTAGGTCATCACTATTGAGTAAATCAGTTGTAACTTGAAAACTATTGCATTTACAGTATTTTGCTTAAATATGTTGTTCACCTACTTTTGGGTCAGCTATAACATAGTAAAATTTCAGACCTGTAGCTCATTGCATAGCTGAGTAGTAGCTACTTTGAGGTTATCACTGTTGAGTAAATCGCTTATAACTTGGAAATTATTGCATTTAGAGTATTTTGTTTCAATATGTTATTCACCTATTTTGGGGTCAGCTATAACATAGTGAAGTTCCAGACCTGTGACTCATTGCATAGCTGAGTAATAGCTACTTTGAAGTTCTCAATGTTGAGTAAATCACTTGTAATTTGAAAACTATTGCATTTAGAGAATTTAGTATAAATATGTTATTCAGCTACTTTTGGGTCAGCTATAACATAGTAAAATTTCAGACCTGTAGCTCATGGCATAGCTGAGTAATAGCTACTTTTAGGTTATTACTGTTGAGTAAATCACTTATAACTTGAAAACTATTGCATTTAGAGTATTTTGTTGCAATATGTTATTCACCTATTTTGGGGTCAGCTATAACTTAGTGAAGTTCCAGACCTGTGGCTCATTGCATAGCTGAGTAATAGCTACTTTGAAGTTCTCACTGTTGAGTAAATCAGTTGTAATTGGAAAACTATTGCCTTTACAGAAATTTGTGCAAATATGTTATTCAGCTACTTTTGGGTCAGCTATAACATAGTGAAATTACAGACCTGTAGCTCATGGCACAACTGAGCAATAGCTATTCTCAGGCACTGACTGTTGAGTAAATCAGCTATAACTTGAAAAATATTGCATTTGGAGTATTTTGTTAAAATATATTGTTCACCTGCTTTTGGGTTAGCTATAACATAGTGAAATTACAGACCTACAGCTCATGGCATAGCGGAGCAATAGCTATTTTCAGGTTCTCACTATTGAGTAAATCAGTTGTAACTTGAAAACTATTGCATTTACAGTATTTTGCTTAAATATGTTGTTCACCTACTTTTAGGTGAGCTATAACAGAGCAAAAATTCAGACATGTAGCTCATTGCATAGCTGAGTAATAGTTACTTTGAGGTTCTCACTCTTGAGTAAATCAGTTGTAACTTGAAAATTATTACATTTAGAGTATTTTGTTAAATATGTTATTCACAGACGTTTTGGTCAGCTATAACATAGTGAAATTGCAGACCTCTATGTCATGGCATAGCTGAGCATTAGCTTCTTTCAGGTTCTCACTGTTGAGTAAATCATTGTATCCAACCTGTAGGAAATCATGGGCTGGGAATCTGTTAATATGGTCCGATTTGACCTTGGAACCCTCCTTCAAGGTCAAATGAGGATAGCCAAACATAAAAGTGCTTATAACACGCTTATTATTGGTCCTAGAGGTTGGAATGAAAACCAACCTACAGAAAATCATGAGCTGGGAATTTTTTGGTGTGGTCGGATTTCACCTTGGACCCCTCCTTCAAGGTCAAATGAGGATATCCAAACTTAAAAGTGCTTATAACTCACTTATTATTGGTCCTAGAGGTTTGGAATGGAAAACCAACCTATAGAAAATCATGGGCTGGGAATCTTTTGGTGTGGTCGGATTTGACCTTAGACCCCTCCTTCCAGGTCAAACGAAGATAGCCAAACTTAAAGTGCTTATAACTCGCGTATTATTGGTCTTGGAGGTTTGGGATGGTAAACCAACATATAGGAAATCATGGGCTGGGATTCTTTTGGTGGGGTCAGATTTGACCTGGGACCCCTCCTTCAAGGTCAATTGAGGATTAGCCAAACTTACAATTGCTTAGAACTCGCTTATTATTGGTCCTACAAGTTTGGGATGGTAAACAAGCTACAGGAAAATCATGGGCTGGGAATTTTTTTGTGTGGTCGGATTTGACCTTGGACCCCCTCCTTCAAGGTCAAACAAGGATAGCCAAACTTAAAAAGTGCCTATGACTCACTTATTATTGGTCCGAGAGGTTTGGGATGGTAAACCATCCTAAATTCTTTGGCTGGGAATCTTTTGGTATGGTCAGATTTGACCTTTGGACACCTTCTTCATGGTCGAACGAGGATATTGCATTTATAGTATTTCTTTAAATATTTTTAACCTACTTTTTACACTTAAACAATTACCTTGTTACTTTATTTCATAATACCATTTGCAGGGCACAACTTTTTTGTCCTTTTCTTCTGTCAGCTTCGGAATATCTTTCGAACATGCTGTTCAGTTACCATTTACTGTATTTCTGTACAGCCCTTTCCCTGATAATTATGCTTTCCTCTCATTATCACCATCACAAATCAAAAACATTCAGTCAGCTGACACAGTGCCCGTTCACGGGCACTCTCCTCTTGTTTTTATGTCAAAATTATCACTGGTATTAAACTAGATAAAAATAATACTTATGGTCACCTTAAACTCTCAGTATGAATGGAGTTGTAGCCACCTTGAAGTGAAATAAGGGGGTTTTCAGCCTCCAAGTATCCTATTGTTCGACTGACCTCAGTTAAACTTTGCACACTTATAAAGGATGGCAAACCAAAGGGTTATCCTGACTTTAAGGTAACCTTAAACTGTTAATATAATTTTGGCCCCTCCTAAAGTCATAGCTTTGAATAAAGCCATCTGGCTCCTTTCTTTTTCCAAATCTAACATATATTGATATTGAAGGGACATTCTCATATTATGGTCACCTTAAAGTCGCAATATGAATGAAGTTATGGTCACCTTACAGTGAAAAAGGAAGTTTTAACCTCCAGCTATCTTATTGTTCAACTGACCTGAGCTAAACTTTATGCACTTATAAAGAATGAGAAAAGGGACATTCTTATTTTATGATCACCTTAAAGTCCTCATATGAATGAAGTTATGGCCATCTTGCAGTGAAATTATGGAGTTTTTAATCTCCAGCTATTGTATTGTTCAGCTGACCTCACTTTAATTGTGCGCACTCATTAAAGATGAAAATAGGGACAAGTAACATACACAATGCAATAAAGTTCACAGTTTCTATTGCTTATGATGCATATGTTGACATCTTTTATGGGTGACTTCTTTTTCATCAGGGCCGCTTCGTTTTTGTCAGCAAAAACATTCTTGTAGTTATTCTGGGAAATATGTTAGGAAGCATGGCACATCATTCTTCGAAAGGAACTTCTTGTGATGCATAGTGACAAACCGTGCTATTGATAAATTAGTCCCAATGTATGCCTGTGTGACCTAGTTAGGGTATTGGTTTATTTAATGAAAATCTCAGAGAATATTTAAATTCTGAATGAAACAGACAAATAACCTGAGAAATTTTATTACTTACACTTATTACACACTGTTTTCACATATTTTATGACAAGTTAACAACCTGAGGTAAAGATGTAACATTATATTGTGAGTTCATTTGTATGAATGATGTTAAACACAAAACACAAAAAAAATCTTTGAGATTTTAATGCAATAAAATAGGCAAAAACATTGTAAAAAGATAACTTTTTGATCTAATCAACATATTTATGGATTTTCTAGTAATGAAATTGTTTGTGAATTTGGGCAATTGTTTATGAAATACAGTAGAACCTCTATTATCCAACCCTGTATTATCAGAGTCTGTAATTATCCAACCTCAAACCCACTCCCCCAACTCCATTTGAGCATAATTTACCCTTTCTGTTACCTGACCTTTCTATTTTCTGACATAATTGTTACTCTCCCAAGTTGGTCGGTTAATAGGAGTTCTACTTTATGTTCAAAACATAAGATGTATGCATGAAAAAACATTAGACAGTCCTTATTTAGGTCAAATGCTTGACAGATTATAAATATGGATATTCCCTGAAAGTTTCATTGGATACATCTATTCCATTGGTTACACAATGTCATGCATTTTAGCCTAATATATACTGCTAGCTCTTAGGAATTAGGTTTTCTGATATCCCATATCAGTTTTATTATTTAGATTGTTATTGTAACTGCCATAATGTGTTTTTTGCTGTGCTTTTTGTTATGAGATCTAGTATATATATCTTTGTTCATGCGTAAATATTTGTCTTGTATATTGTACATATAGAGAAGAAAATATTAATTAGAAGGAAGAGAGCTTGTTCTAGATTTCTCTGATAGTATACTCAATTCTATAGCTTGATCTCTTTATAATAGCTTCTTAAGGTTTAAATGTGTCATAATTATGAACATTAATTGCCTGTATTGCATAGCCATATTAGGTTAATAGTAATATTTAGATATTGGTAATTAGTTATTGCAGATAATTTTATTTCATAGAATGGTCATCAGGACAACTGTTAGTGGGTACATTGTTTGGCTATGCGGACATTGCGGTGAATGTAAAGTTAAATCAATACTGGCCAGTATCAGGGAGATAATATTGTCTGGTAAACAGTCTAATCCTTGGATACTGAAAAAGGTTTGCTGTAGTCTTTGCCCCACTAAAGTGAAGTTTGTTAAAACATAGCAGTTCTGATGAAGAACACATTAAAATCTACAAAATTACAAGATAAAAGTTTATATTTTTTTTTCAGATTTTGGGTTTATTTTAAACATTTTCAGTTTACGTTTTAGGTAATACTGAAAATGCTGATATTAGTATTCAGTTTTGCACATCAACATCTTCCATAACAATAAATATTGATGATATCGATAAATGATGGATCCATTAAGAACTGCACTTTCAATAAATATGACCTGGGAATCAATTATTTCCAAATGACAAATATACCACAGAATGATGTGAATCAGATGTGTATTTGGAATGTAAAAGTAGCCTCAAAACTAGTGAATCAAATTAAAGAACATGGCGTATCTATTTGAAAATGGACCTGAATGTCCTGTTTTGTAGCTTTGTAAAGATTACTTAATATGGATGGACATGACATTGTGTTGTGGATTATGCAGATTCAAGCATCTGCAGTACACAATATCAATATATTGATGACTTAATTTGTTTTTAGTAAAATATATGAGATATGAAGAGATATAAATTATGGGACCAGATATGATTAAATTATGTCTTTATTAAGCGTCCCGCAAGGGACGCTTGTTTGTGTATGGGAGAGCTTCAGGCTCCGCATTTTGTTTTCCTTATAACTCTGTAACCGTTAGGCGGATTCTTTTCAAATTTGGCAGGTTTAGGCAGTAGCCTTGGGGAATTTTTTTGAATATGCTGCAGTGACATTTCAACCAATCAGAGAGGTCACATGACCAAAAATGTCTTTTTTCGATGGGGAAGCTTGTCCGGATGATAACTTGAAAGGAATTTTATCAATTCACCTGAAACTTGGCAAATACATTCATTCTATTAAAATCTGGAAATCATTAGATTTTGGCATTGATTGGTCAAGAAATGGCCGAGTAATTAATGATTAATTAATCATTACGAATTTTCCAAATAAGGAAAACACAAAAATGCTTATATCTCGAAAACCGTGCTAGATAGAGCGATTTCGACGAAATTTTTGACCCGCAGGGTATCTCTGCAGAGTAGTTTTCCCAATTTTCAAAAAATTTTTGTCTCGCCCAAAATGGCGGCCATTTTGAATTTTCGAAATTTTCGCAAAAATTGCAAAACACAAAAATGCTTATATCTCAAAAACCGTGCTAGATAGAGCAATTTCGACAAAATTTTTGATCCACAGGATATCTCTGCGGAGTACTTTTCCCAATTTTCAAAAAAATTTTGTCTCGCCAAAAATGGCGGCCATTTTGAATTTTCGAAATTTTCGCAAAAATTGCAAAACACAAAAATGCTTATATCTCAAAAACCGTGCTAGATAGAGCAATTTCGACAACATTTTTGACCCGCAGGATATCTCTGCAGAGTAGCCATGCCAATTTTCAAAAAAATTTTCTCTCGCCAAAAATGGCGGCCATTTTGAATTTTCGAATTTTTCGCAAAATTTGCAAAACATAAAAATGCTTATAACTCGAAAACCCTGCTAGATAGAGCGATTTCGACGAAATTTTTGAACTGCAGGGTATCTCTGCAGAGTAGCCATGCCAATTTTCAAACAAAAAATTTCTCGCAAAAAATGGCGGCCATTTTGAATTTTCGAATTTTTCGCAAAATTGCAACACACAAAAATGCTTATATCTCGAAAACCGTGCTAGATAGAGCGATTTCGACGAAATTTTTGACCCACAGGGTATCTCTGCAGAGTAGCCATGCCAATTTTCAAAAAAAATTTCTCTTGCCAAAAATGGCAGCCATTTTGAATTTTCGAATTTTTGCGCAAAAATTGCAAAACACAAAAATGCTAATATTTCGATAACCGTGCTACATAGAGCGATTTCGACGAAATTTTTTATCTTCAGGGTATCTCTGCAGAGCAGCTATCCCATAGAGCTTTCACTTGGTGAAGTTTCAGACCCATAGCTAATTGCTCACCTACTCAAAAAGAGTAAATGCGAATTACCTCTAAAAGTATTGCAGATGGCCAATTTTTCTCAAATAACTCATTCATGTACTTTTGGGAGAGCTTTCACATGGTGAAGTTTCAGACCCGTAGATGATAAAACACCTACTCAAAATGAGTAAATGCGATTTATCTCTAAAAGTATTGCAGATAGCCAATTTTTCTCAAATAACTCATTCACCTACTTTTGGGAGAGCTTTCACTTGGTGAAGTTTCAGACCCATAGCTAATTATTTACCTACTCAAAATGAGTAAATGCTAATTATCTGTAAAAGTATTGCGGATACCCAATTTTTATCAAATAACTCATTCATCTACTTGTGGGAGAGCTTTCACATGGTGAAGTTTCAGACCCATAGCTAATTACTCGCCTACTCAAAATGAGTAAATGCGAATTATCTCTAAAAGTATTGCAGATAGCCAATTTTTCTCAAATAAATCATTCACCTACTTTTGGGAGAGCTTTCACTTGAAGTTTCAGACCCATAGCTAATTACTCACCTACTCAAAATGAGTAAATGCGAATTATCTCTAAAAGTATTGCAGATAGCCAATTTTTCTCAAATTAATCATTCACCTACTTTTGGGAGAGCTTTCAATTGGTGAAGTTTCAGACCCATAGCTAATTACTCACCTACTCAAAATGAGTAAATGCGAATTATCTCTAAAAGTATTGCAGATAGCCAATTTTTCTCAAATTAATCATTCACATACTTTTGGGAGAGCTTTCACTTGGTGAAGTTTCAGACCCATAGCTAATTACTCACCTACTCAAAATGAGTAAATGCGAATTATCTCTAAAAGTATTGCAGATAGCCAATTTTTCTCAAATAACTCATTCACCTACTTTTGGGAGAGCTTTCACTCTGTGAAGTTTCAGACCCATAGCTAATTACTCACCTACTCAAAATGAGTAAATGCGAATTATCTCTAAAAGTATTGCAGATAGCCAATTTTTCTCAAATAACTCATTCACCTACTTTTGGCAGAGCTTTCACTTGGTGAAGTTTCAGACCCATAGCTAATTACTCACCTACTGAAAATGAGTAAATGTGAATTATCTCTAAAAGTATTGCAGATAGCCAATTTTTCTCAAATAACTCATTCACCTACTTTTGGCAGAGCTTTCACTTGGTGAAGTTTCAGACCCATAGCTAATTACTCACCTACTGAAAATGAGTAAATGTGAATTATCTCTAAAAGTATTGCAGATAGCCAATTTTTCTCAAATAACTCATCCACCTACTTTTGGGAGAGCTTTCACTTGGTGAAGTTTCAGACCCATAGCTAATTACTCACCCACTCAAAATGAGTAAATGCGAATTATCTGTAAAAGTATTGCAGATAGCCAATTTTTCTGAAATCACTCATTCACCTACTTTTGGGAGAGCTTTCACTTGGTGAAGTTTCAGACCCATAGCTAATTACTGACCTACTCAAAATGAGTAAATGCGAATTATCTGTAAAAGTATTGCAGATAGCCAATTTTTCTGAAATCACTCATTCACCTACTTTTGGGAGAGCTTTCACTTGGTGAAGTTTCAGACCCATAGCTAATTACTGACCTACTCAAAATGAGTAAATGCGAATTATCTATAAAAGTATTGCAGATAGCCAATTTTTCTCAAATTAATCATTCACCTACTTTTGGGAGAGCTTTCACTTGGTGAAGTTTCAGACCCATAGCTAATTACTCACCTACTCAAAATGAGTAAATGCGAATTATCTCTAAAAGTATTGCAGATAGCCAATTTTTTTCAAATTAATCATTCACGTACTTTTGGGAGAGCTTTCACTTGGTGAAGTTTCAGACCCATAGCTAATTACTCACCTACTCAAAATGAGTAAATGTGAATTATCTCTAAAAGTATTGCAGATAGCCAATTTTTCTCAAATAACTCATTCACCTACTTTTGGGAGAGCTTTCACTCTGTAAAGTTTCAGACCCATAGCTATTTATTCACCTACTCAAAATGAGTAAATGCTAATTATCTGTAAAAGTATTGCGGATACCCAATTTTTATCAAATACTCATTCATCTACTTGTGGGAGAGCTTTCACATGGTGAAGTTTCAGACCCATAGCTAATTACTCACCTACTCAAAATGAGTAAATGCGAATTGTCTCTAAAAGTATTGCAGATAGCCAATTTTTCTCAAATAGCTCATTCACCTACTTTTGGGAGAGCTTTCACTTGGTGAAGTTTCAGACCCATAGATAATTATTCACCTACTCAAAATGAGTAAATGTGAATTATCTCTTAATAGTATTGCAGATAGCCAATTTTTCTCAAATAACTCATTCACGTACTTTTGGAAGAGCTTTCACACACGAAAATGAAAATTGTGAATATCTCGGAAAAGCTATTTCTTCTGCTTTAATGCTCGGTGGGAGATACACACCGCGGCAGTGGTCTTGACAAAAATTTTTGTCTCCCCAAAAATGGTGGCCATTTTGAATTTTCAAAGTTTTTGCAAAACACAAAAATGCTTATATCTCGAAAACCGTGCTATATGGAGCGAACTCAACAAAATTTTGGACCTGCTGGGTATCTCTGCAGAGTAGCCATGCCAATTTTCAAAATATTTTTGTCTCGCCAAATATAGCGGACATTTTTAATTTTTTTATTTTTTGCAAAACACAAAAATGCTTATATCTTGAAAACCGTGCTAGATAGAGCAGACTGCGCTGACTTTGGTTGCCACAACAGTATAAAGTTAGAAACGAAGCATTTTCTTAATACTTTAGCACTCACCTTTATATCCTTTTCGGGACGCTTTCTTTTGCTATGCAAAAACATTATCTTTTTTTTTTGCGAGCGATCCTCTAGTTCATACTTGAAGGTGTAATGCAATGGGAAAAAAACATTAATTTTTTATATAAAGCGTTCATTAACCCTTCAGTGTATGAAGTCTTGTGAACTATCATGAATTTTGGCGAGATCTGGTGTGACAGATAAAAAATAACAGATCAAATATTTGATCTTTTCGGCTCAAGTGATCCCTGCTTTGTTGTGAATAGCTATTTGATCCACTGGTTCACTCAAAACTCTTTTCTCAAATTTGATCTGATCTTGATCTGATCTTTATCCATGTTAGTGAATACTGCCTCTGAAAACTTAAGCTGTCACAGATCCACGGCAAAAGTTTTCTGTCTGTACTCAAATGTAGGTTAAATCAATTTTGAGTTTCAAAATTGACAAAGATGCAACTGCTAAAGAGTAAATGGTTTTAAGTTATTTTTTACAATGGCAAGAATGTCTGTTGTGGTGGCCCTAGTCCAGAAAAAAAAATAAATGAATAGTTTTCTACACTTACACAAGATATTTGGGCCTGTGTACTTCAAGAAAAATACAGGTCTGTGAGAATAGTTACCAGTCTCGTAGGTGGGTAGGTGTTAATTTTGTAAAGTGTACCCATTATATTAATTTGAAAACATTGCATTACACATTGGTGCATTACTTGGTAAAATGTAATGCATTACAGTGAATTACATGTCTGCATCCGAGCATTATTTTGGAGTTACAGTGAATAGTTCTGATTACCTTTATGACATATTTTGAGAATGTCTGTAGCTTAATGTATGACAAAATGAACCATGACAGTTTGCTTATGATGTTATTGCAGTTGTGATTGACAGTGTTCTTTGTACCATTTAATTAACATCAGGGTTCCTATTCTTTAGCATTGTTACTCTTAGAAATACTCACTTGAAACATTTGTCTGGATGACAAAATCAATGGAATCACACTTATTGGCCATGTTGAGTTTATTGCAGGAAGCCTGTTAGTAAATTAAATTTGACTACAAAGTTTTGCTATATTTTACAAAGCCACCTCGGAGTCCTAGGATTGCAGGAGGCAACCAGAGCCACTTCTTAAAGCCAATCATGTTCAGTCTCGGATCAGATATTCCAATGAGTTAGATAAAAAAATATAAAAAGTAATGTATTTTATTTATGAAGCAACATCACAGACCCACTTTACTCACACACCTAATCTTTCATTTTAAGGTCAAGTTTTCTGACCTGATCATGGTTGAATATCCAATCAAATAAGGAGGTCCCGCTTATTTGCTGGGTTTTCAAATCTTTCTAATAAACTGCTGTCTTGTAGTGAGTGGAATCGCCTCAATTTTCATGGTCGATTATTCGTCCATTTTTCCGACCGATGATCGACCCATAATCGACTTTTTTTCTCCACTGTTGGCCAGTATATCATGAATACTTTCCGGGATAAATTATATTTCATTCCAGTAAGAATAACGGTGTTTCCGACGTTTAGAATCTACCAAAAGAACCCACTTCTGGTAAATATGGCGGTAGTTATAAACAAGCAAAAACTTCGTGAGAAATCTATGGATTTATTAAAGGAAAGTTTAGAAAACTGCTTAAAATATAAAAAAATACGTGGATATTAAGACACATAAAGAAGGGCAAGATTTAATCGATTTCTAGAAGTTGTCAGTGACCGAACGCGATTGTACCATGACACCGACGATTGATCGAACATTGGTCTAATCGTCCACCCACTACTGTCTTCTCCACTGACTTAAAAATTCACAAACTCCAGCATGAATAATACCAAGAATATGAATATTAATAAATTGAGTTCAGTGTCTTCTTATTGTCAAATATTAATGGTATTTTATTGCATTGTGTTCTTGCTTAAATTTTCTATACTGTCATATTTAATATTCATGTAAATCATGTACTCATTACTCTCCATTTACAAAAAGCTTTGTAGTTGTTGTGTTTAGTGTTATGATAAAAATGTTATATAGCACAATAAAGAGTAGGTTGATACCCATTGGTGAAAGTTATATATAGATAATAATGTTTTTAATTTTGTGTTGAAATTTGTTCAACAAGATGGATCATCAAGAATCTCAGCCATATGCTTTGACAACATTAAATTTTATAAAATTTGATAGACATTTGTACACTAGATGGCCAACAAGGAGAATGACTGCTAATTGGAGATCACATACTTATATACAGTGTGAGGGGGTTTCCCCATGAAGGCTACCTCACTGGGCATTACCATATATGGTAGTTAACACATTTGCTGTCATTTGCCAGTAAAGTTAGAGAGTTCCAACCTTAAGTACTAGGAAATGTTTTAAGTATTTTTTATCTTATAGCAGTTATATACTTATTATATAGAAATGTTTCGCTGAGGGTTTGACAATGATTTTTCCACTCAATAGCAAATATTTGAAACAGAGTCCTATTAAATGGGTTTGACTGTTCTCATATACTAGTTACCTTCCTACTTCCCTAAAAGTCCGTAATACATTCAAACATTCCTGTTGACCTATCTTTTGTTTCTTGTTTAAAAGACAGAACAGAACCTTGCTAAATTTTGCATCTTCATTATCTTCATGCCCCGAATGGGAGGGGCGAGAGTATTGTCATCGGGTCCGTTTGTCTGTCTGTGCACAAGTAACTTGAAAATTATACATCGGATCTGCATTATGTTTTTACACAAGGTGGGGTTTAATTGTTGCTCAGTCATCCTCAAAGATGGTCTGGATCCAAAACAACAATCCTGAGTGGGGTTTTTCCTTTTTGACACAAGATGGATTCATGCCATGGTTTGGTCCTGAAGGTTGCAGATCCAGATTGATGATTTTAATCCGGATCTGAATGAAAATGCAAAATTTTTTTTTTGTGTGTTTTTGTATCTGTGGTTGAAAATTTGTGCATTCTCTGGCATTGCCTGTTTGGATGTATCATTTTGTTTTTTTTTTAAATCTATAGAAATGGACTTTTATGTATAAAATATATACAGTGCTGATGTGTATTTAGGATTATTTTTGTTGCAAAAAAAAAATGGTCATAATAATGGAGCATATCAATGTTTAGCTTTAATTTTTGTAAATAGGTAAAGCTTGAAATGTAATCCTTTGTAATCATTTTGTTGGCTTATATTTGGAAAGCTAACACACAGGTTGGTTGCTTATTATTTGTGCTCATGGTAAATTAGGATATATAACATATAATGGCTTGCTACCCTAGATCACGTATAATTAGATCTTTCGATAGCCACAGGCTTAGGTCTTAGTTATGCCTAACTTCCACAAGAAAAATCCCAGTATTTTTACCTTCTACCAAGGAAGTATTAGTGATGGGAATTGCCTCTAATTTGCATGGTCCATTAATCATCCATTTTTCCAGTCCATGATCGAGCGATAACCAAATCTTTTACTCCATTGTTAGCCATGTTATGGCAGAAACTTCCTGGGATGAAGTGTATGTCGATCCAGTAAGAATAACTGTGTTCCAACATTTAGGATCTACCAAAAACACACAGTTCCTGTATATATGGCGATTAGAGATAAACTAACCCGAAATTCGTGAAAAATCTGTCATTTAATCAAAGGAAGCTGCCTAAAATATGTAAAAAAACATGTGACTATTAAGAAATTGACTCTAATAATGATGAATCAATGTGTACCACTTCCAGATCAATCATCACTACTAATGTGAATTTCGACTGACCATTTGATGTCTGTAGACAATCGTTCTATGACTAGGAGGTGTTATTTTCAGTACTGTCTGGTTGTTAACAGGATTACGCAAATACTACCAGATTTTATAAAATAATAAGAAGATGGGTCTCAGTCCAACTTAGATCCCATTAAATCTTGAGACTGATCTGGATTATTAACTGGATACATAAAAACATCTGATTTTTCCATTTACTTATTTATTATGTGCCTTGGTGGAGGTCTGCACTCTCCAAGTGCTCTTGATTGCGTGTGTTGGGATCTCACAAATGGTCCCACTTCTAGGTCTATTTGACTTACCCTGGCTCTAGTTATAGAGAGTCTACTGCCCCAGAGTTCTGAAATACTGGTCTGGGTTGAACATTTCACACTATATACTTATATCTCTGGTTTGTCAAATTTGTGTTTGAGAGTACTGCCTTCTTCAAATCAGACCCCGACATACTGCTTTTAATTTGCCCGCTAGAAAATGCCAAGGAGCCTATTTTCGCTTGTTTGCTAATTCTTCTGATAGTGACTAATACTTGAATTATTCAAACATTAAGAATTTTTCAAAATTTCTGTCAATTTTTATTTTTAATCCATTGGTGTTTTTTCTTTTTTTTTTTTTTTTTTTTTTTTTTTTGAGAAGCAATACCTTTATGCTGATACACAAATATATTACCAGTGGTATTTGTTTTTTACACCTCTGTTATATCCAATTTGGTCATTAATTTCTTTAGAATTGTAAAAAAAAAAATTAAAAATGTTTTATTCTCATAAGTTTTTTTATTTTTTTAAAAATGTAAGAGCAAGAATGTTGGTGAATATGAGACCAGGGCCTATTTTTCTGAAGAAGCATATATAATCATATATTTATAATAATAAAAATATATATGCTCAAAGTACAGGCTTACTTTGTTTAGACTTGTTATATAGATGAAACAAGACTAAATGAATAAAAAAGTAGACTCTAAATAGACTTAATTAATTTTATAAAATATAACCAGCTCAATGACCACATAAAATTTTGAATCATGGCATTGGATTCTTTTTAATTTCACATATTATAGCCAATCATATTTCCTGAAACAGTTTGCAAGGCCAATCAGATTAACCGGCACATTCAAACTCCTGTAGCCTTTCTTGCTGTACACGTGTTGAGGACTGGCTAGCATTGATAAATAGAGTGGTTATGCTATGTAGTTTTTTGCATTTATTACTCAAGTCTAATTTATTTTACTAGTACGTTGGATCTGAATTATGGTGTATTTCAGTATGGTACAAATGAAATTATCAAGTGCATTAATTTATAAAAAGTGAATTATTATCAGATATGGTAGTTGTAAAATCTATAAGAAATCGTTCATGAATTGTCCGTTGACTAATTTTTCCTCCGAAGGGAGATTTCTAATTGGATGAATTTGCAAACTCGATATCCTTTTACAGTATTTTTGTGTTGAAAGCTTGTAAAGTTTTTGTGCATTATTGTATGGTGAGAGGATGTTGTTTTTTCTAGAAGTGTATTTGTCTTAATTGTTGGATTGTGATGAATGTGTATACATAATGTACACACGAAAGTAACAAGATAAACATAAAAAAAAATATCTTTTTTTTTATTAACTATCCCTATAAATTAGTAACAGACAAATTAAGTCAATAAAAACGTTATATAACCTGTTTCTTATAAATTTCTTTATTTTTGCATTTATATCATAGTTCATTCCTTACATTTTATTACACAATGTCAGGGACAATAGCTTACCATCTGGGACTAAGTGCTGTTTTCGGGAGGCCCCTGTGCGGCCTGGCCAACTCAGGAAAAATGAGCATGTATTGACTTAGCCATCTGACAGTTTGTAAAATTTGGCTTACTAAATTTTAGTCTATTTTTCACAGTTTCAAGCCCAAAGTTGAGGGGTCAAAGAGTATTTAAGAACCTTCATTCCTCTGTCAATTGTGATGCTATAATAAACAAACCAATGTTTCATGGCAAGTGCATTGTAATGTACACTTATCTCAGATAATTAACAACTGCCGTGTACAGAAGGACTTATGCGGGAATCTGCTGTTGAAAATTTAAATAAAGTTTGGGTACTTTAAAACTAAAAAAACTGCATCAAGTAACAAAATTCCTTGAGAACTTATGCCCTTTTAGTCTGGAAGGAAGAGTTTATCGGTGCTGTCAAAGGTGATATGTTATATCTCAGTAAGCTGTGGTGTTTGTTGATATTTGTATATGAAGACTTCAAATGCATGATCTTTGTAATTTGAGGAGATTTTCGTCCCGGGTCGAAAACTTTCCCCTTTAATTCCCGTCACCATTTATTCCCACTTTTTGGAGCTATTTGATTATATTGCCCATGGTCATTTCAGGGAGAGCTGAAAGAATTTCACTTCTTTGACATAATTCCAGGTCAATTTATAAACACTAGCACAGGGTGAAATCTCTTAAGGTGTTATCCTACTTTGACCATGTAAAGCATTTCAGATACAGGGTTGTTTTGCATCCCTTTTAACACTCAAGTTTCATATTTGGACTGGCAATTACTATTTCTCACTTGTTGCTGTGCCCTTCACCTGGAACGTAAGACCTCAGTGACCTAGTGGCTGTCAAGGATGTTAACTGGAAACCTGTTCAAACTCTTTGAACATGAAGATATGTTGGTAATACTGATGTCTCCATCTTAATATGACCCAAATCTAATTCTAGTTGAAATTTTAACTGCAGACTCTTAAGGGGTAACATATTCATTGGACAGAGTCCAGATATTGGAGGACATGGAAGAGGTTAGCAACCTGGATATCCTCGCTTAGCATCTCCCCCCCCCCCCCCCCCACCCTCATTTACATCCATTGTATTTTATTTCTGACTTAAAACATTCTGTGACTCACTTTGTTGCTCGTTCTATTGTGACTCAAGGGCACCGATTTTCCACATTGGATTTAAGACATTGCTCCTGCAAAGCAGTAGATTAAGTTGATTGGATCATATAAATGAGAGATGCAATCCAGCAAACATTTCTGAAAAAGTAAAAATATTGTGTATTTTAAAAATTACTTACTTACCCTGGTTTATGTGTAAGCAGAATATAATACAGCACACTATCTCCTTACTGCAGGAATGAAAATGCTGTTTGTCTTAGCTTGAATGCACCTCAATGCAGGAGGTTCTTTAGTCTGCTGCTGAGTATAGGACCCAAATAACCATTTCATGTTGTCATTTGAACCAGTATGTATCTACCCATACCTGGGATAGAACCCAGGTCATCCATATTGCTAGGCAAGTGTGTTCTCTGTTAGGCCACAGTGGCACTAAGCATGCACTCTGTAAGCAAAGAATATTGCTCTGCTCTGAAAACAGTGTCTCGGAGTATTTTGGGTTTGCAAAAGTGTGAATGACAATTGCATGTTTCATGTACTAGAAGATCACTATTTTCACATAGGTCATGATCTACCTTGACCAGCAAAGTGAATATTCATCAATATTGATTTTTAGGATGTTTTCATTTAGATTTTTGTGAGAAAGATGGTATTTTATTGCGTTAATACATCCTATCCAATGGACAATAGCTTATCCGGTCGGCGCCAAACGTCAGAAAAAGACGTCCTGTGTCTCCACCGGCAGGTCGGTCCGTAATACCAGTGCACTCGCCAGATGGCGTGTCGTACTTCCTTCCTGTCTAGACAGAGTGACGTCATAGCATCTTTTTCGTTTGGCGCGAACCAGTGCACAGTGGAAAATTTTATCTCTGCCAGAAATTGTGTTTTTTTGGTAGTTATTTGCTTGGAATCTTATTAAATTGAAGTTACAGCTTTATTTTATGAACTATGTCTTCACCTGGCCAGAAGAGAGGGAGTTGTGGCCATGCAATGGCTATTTTTGACGGACATGCATTCTGCGCACATTGTAGGGAAAAGGGAAAAGGTGAGGAACCGTGTATTGCTAATAAAGACACTGCAGACTGTACTCTGTGTAATTCATTCACCCCTGAGCAGCGTGCCCAGATCTCTACTCCATCGTACAAAATCAAGAAGGAGAAAAGGGAGGCAAAACATGTGGATAATACCCAACCCACTGACGAACTTGTAGACCCTTCCAGTGTCTCCATTATTGGGGTTGTGAGTGGGCCTAGTGCGGATAAATCTCCTGCCCCTCCTGAAAAGAAACCAAAAAAGGACAAGCCACTACTAAATCAAAGAAATCATCATCTTCAGCTCTCTCTTCTACCACGGAAGACAAGTTTTCAGCCCTAGAGGACAAATGGGCGGATCGTTTCAACAGGCTAGAAGCCTTACTTTTAGCCAGATCCATAGAACCTACTTTTTCTTCAGATGTCAGGGTCGCTCCAGATCATCCTCCTCCAGGAAATGTTACACGAGACTCTGAACCCTTCTTTCAACCAATTGATAAACCTCTGGATAAGTCTCAGCGCACTGGCCCAGACTCTAGTGCTGCTTTGCAGCCGTCGGCCGGTAAGCTATCCACAGACCCTGCTTTGCAAGAATCTTCAACTGTTAAGTGCACTGGCCCAGACACTATTGTTTCACAGCAGAAGTCGGCCGGTAAGCTAAAAGCAAAAGTCAAGATTTCTACACAGGGGCGCACTGGTCCAAACACCGCTTCTCAGAAGCAAAAGTCGACCGGTAAGCCTAGTACCGACTCTCACCGACCTTCAACTCTTTCCGCTGAGGCATCCGACCACCCTCCCTCCGACCGACCTTATAGTTCAACCGGCTCCTTTTCACCGACCCCTCAGAAGGGCAGGAAAGACAGTATCTCTAGTTTGGACTCGGATACCCAGAGTCAGGTCTCCGACACTCCCCCGGTGGAACTTTTCGTAGAGGAGGGAGATTTGTCCGACGACCAGGAATTTGACCAAGAACTCCCGACGTCAGAAGAACAAACCTACCGGGAAACCATGAGAGGCATACGATCCTTTATGGGGTGGTCGCATATTACCGATATGGACAGTTCAAATCCCTCTGACGACAACCCTTTCGCGGGCCCCAAGGCTGCGGCACCCAGCAAGATCTCAGTACAAACGCCTACAGAGGACTGGCTCTGCCGAAAGTTATCTAAGCTCAATCTTAATATGACTGAGGGATACCCCTCCAGAACCACTGAAGCCGGTAGCCTTCCTGTGGACCATTTCCTCAGGCCTCCGAAACCACAGACAAAATGGTACGGTCTTTATTCTGACCAGCAATTGGACCCGGCCACAGTCACCAGTTGGCATACAGGCCCTGCCAAGCTAAACAACAGCTTCGGGAGAATAGCCAGGAAAGCCGCCTTGGCAGCTACACCTCCAGCTTCCCGTAGAATCTCACAAGATACGCTTAGGCGTTGGGAGAGGACGGCCAGAGAGGCCTCAGTAGTGTGCAACCAGACGGCCAGTTTCAACCGCTGCTTGTTCAAAGTGCAAGGGGACATGCAGGCACAGCTGAAAGTTATCAGATTGGAAAACAAGGGTAAAGTCTCCAAGAAACTGTCCGAAGCCGCTGAAGAATTGCAATTCCTTATGGAATTTAACTCCAGCATCACACAAGCGACAGCCAAGGCAATGGAACACTTGACAGACTTTGTTTTCATTACCATGGGAAACCTTGCCTTGGCCCGTCGAGACTCATACCTCAGCCACTTAAAGAATGGAGTGAAACCGGACACCTTTGCTGCCCTCAGGACCGGCCCACTTCATATAGCCACCTTGTTTTCAGAATCAGTTGTTAAGAAGGCCGAGGAAGAAATTGCCCTGTATGACAACAAGAGTCATCCTACGGCTACCACATCACATGCTAGACACCGTTTTCACCCGTATGAACGGTCGGATAAAAAGCAGGAGAGTCGGTCAGAGGGGAAACAGGACAGACCCGCCTGGAAGAATATCAACAGGCGTCCTTTCAAGCGAGGCAGGGGCAAAGCCTCCAACTTCTCTTACCGACCTTCCCGCGGTCAGCAACATTATAAATGACAATTATTGTTTAAACAGGGATACAAGTCAGCTGCTGACCCAGAATTTTCACACAAACGAGACAATGAACAATCTGTTAAATTTAGATGTAAAGCCTCTTGTTGTCAAATTTGTTCCTTCTGCACCCGGGCTTCCACAAAGGAAAGGGATAAGTCCCAGAGTGCCAGAATGTCAATTAAAAACGTGTCAATTAAAATCTGTGAAAAGTGCTTCTTGTGTCACTCAATTGTCTTGTGTCAATTCTGTTTCAAATGTACCAAATGTTGCCTTCACTCTGCCTGTAGGGGCCAGACTGCAACATTTTTGGCAAACCTGGCTGGACCTGGGTGCCGGTCCGAAAGTGGTTCAAATCCTGCAAGAGGGCTACACCCTCCCCTTTCGGATCCGACCAAAACTTACAAGAATTCCTACAGTCATAAGCTGCTATGCCAATCCTCTCAGGAACAGCTACCTGTTAGAGGCATTGCATCAGCTTATTGACAAAAACACTGTAGAACCGGTGTCCAATCAGACCTCATTGGGGTTTTACAACCGACTCTTTTTAGTCCCCAAACCCAACAACAAATGGAGACCGATATTAGACCTCAGCAATCTGAACCAATTTCTCAAAGTAGAGAAATTCAAGATGGAAACACCGGAAACCATCAGAACCTCCCTCCTACAAGGGGAATGGGTTACATCGGTAGACTTCAAGGATGCTTATTTCCATATACCGATACAGGAACAGTCCAGAAAATACCTCAGATTTCAGGACCGGACCTACTAGTTCCGGTCCTCTGCCTTTTGGTCTGTCCACAGCGCCCATGGAGTTCACTGTAGTAACAAAGGAGGTAAAACTAATGGCCATACACAAGGGTATAAGAATCCACCAGTACCTGGACGACTGGTTGGTGAGAGCCAAATCCCCCCAAACCTGTCTTCCAAATTCTTGTCAAAATATGCCAGGATCTAGGCTGGTTGGTGAATTTGGAAAAATCAGAACTGGAGCCCAAACAAATCTTCAACTTTGTAGGCTACCAGTTCGACCTCAGGTCCGGCCGGGTCCGACCGACACCAGACCGGTGGCAAAGTCTTCAAGAAAAGATACAAGCACTTTTGTTACTACCGACCTGTCCGGTCTGGCAGTTCATGCCCCTGATAGGTCTGCTGACAGCCACAGAAAAACAAGTTCACTTAGGCCGACTACACATGAGACCCATTCAGTGGCATCTCAAGAACAATTGGCGAGTACCGGAATCTCTAGAAAAGGTCATCCCTCTACCCAGGTCTCTGCATCCTAACTTGCAATGGTGGCTAGAGGAAAGCAATGTCCTCTCCGCCCAACCATTGCACCCCATAAAGCATGCTCTGCAGATATTTACAGACGCATCAAAAGAAGGGTGGGGCGCTCACTTAAACGAGTTTACTGCAAGAGGATCCTGGTCGGTACCGGAAAGCAAACTGCACATAAACTATCTAGAACTCAAAGCGGTGTTTTGGCCCTCAAAGAGTTCCAAAATCTCTGTGTAGACAAAATAGTTCTAGTAGCAACCGACAATACTACAGTGGTCGCTTACATAAACAAAGAAGGGGGCATGAGGTCAGGCCCTCTGTGCCCTACTGTAGAGAATCTTAACCTGGTGTTCCCAGCGACAAGTGACACTAAAAGCCTGACACATCCCAGGCCGCTTAAATGTGATAGCAGAGAAGCTATCCAGACTGGGTCAAACCATCCAGACAGAGTGGTCCCTCTTCCAGAAGTTTTTCATCAGATATATAACCAATGGCACCGGCCTCAGATAGACCTATTTGCCACGAGGTTCAACCACAAGTTGCCTCAGTTTGTCTCCCCAGTACCGGACTCCCTGGCTGTAGCAGTGGACGCACTTACTCTGCCATGGGAGGAGCTGGATGCATATTAGTGATCTCAACGGGTATCCGGATATCCGGGTACCCGAACCCTGAATATTTACCCGAATCTGAAATCACATACCCGAGTACCCGAAACTACTGTCAATATCGCCCACTTTGGCTGACGAGTACACATATATCTGGACTTCATAAATTCACCTAAAAATGAATTTATTCAATTAAAATGCACGACAGTAATGTTTTCTCACCCTTCTACACCATTTAAAATATTTAATTTGTCTTTTATTTTGGGTATTAATGCATTGTTAAATGCCGATACCCTTTGAAAATCGTCAGTATATTAACTCAGTTATGTAATTCCGAGTACATGAAACGTTGTATATATTGCCTATATAGTGATATGCACACCTTAAATAAATTAAAAGAAGGATATTTTCAAACAGTATTTCATAATTTAGAATCAATAAAGTTCACTTACCTGCCTGGAAAAAAAATAAAGTTTCAATTCCGAAACTACATTCGAGTAACAGTAAATGCTTTTACTGATAGGTCATGTGACTCTACTTCTATGGACACTACAATAAACAACCGTGTTTTGAATGTACAGAAATCTTTTCTTGGTTAACATTTCTTCTGTGTGGTACTGTTTTGAATGCAAAAAGGGTGGCCGACGAGAAATAAAGCAAATGGTTGGATCCCATTATTTCTGTAAGTTTTAAGTTTGTAAATGTGGAGATTTTTGTAGAATCACCTATTATCATCCATCGGCGCGAGTACCCGGGTACCCGCCCGCTGAAATCATTACCTACCCGGTCCCACCAAAAGGGATACTTTGAGAACACTAATGCATATGCCTTCCTACCGACCGCCATATTGGGCAGAGTGGTGGAGAAACTACTGGACAGCCCTTGCAGGAGAATAATCCTAATTGCCCCGGGTTGGCCCAACGTGCCTTGGTTTTGGGACTTGGTGACCATGTCCAGTCAAGTCCCTCTCAGCTTGCCCAACCGGCCTGATCTGTTGACACAGCCTTTCAACCAGATCCCTCACAGAAATCTGACCAACCTAAATCTCCATGCATGGCTCCTAGAGCCACAGCAATCAAACAACAGGGCTTCTCTAAGGCAGTGGCAGCGAGAATTGAGGCTCCTCAAAGGAGCTCAACCAGATCAGTCTATGAGGCAAAGTGGTCCATTTTTACAAAGTGGTGCATCACTAATCAGGTGGACTTCAGGTCTCCACCTGTAAAGTCGGTGGCTGACTTCCTACAGCACCTCTTTGAGGACAAGAGGTTACAGCCCAGCACCATTCATGGATACAGGTCTGCCATCGCTGATAAACTAGGTAATACAACAGTCAATATCAGCAAAGATGATAATCTCACTTGTCTCTTGGAAAGTTTCCACAGAGATAGACCCAAAGGGCGAAGGGGAATACCCTCCTGGAACCTCTCCCTGGTACTACACCAGCTGACAAAGGCTCCTTTCGAACCTCTTAGGGAGGCATCTCTGAAGCACCTGACCTTCAAAACTGTCTTCCTTTTGGCTCTGGGCTCTGGCAAACGCAGGAGTGAGATCCATGCATGGCAACACAGGAACATCAGACACCAATCCAACTGGTCTAAGGTGTCTCTCTTTCCATCTCCCAGCTTTCTTTCCAAGAACCAGCTGGCCAAAGAGGGTCCAGAAAGTGTAGCCCCAGTGGTCATACCAGCCCTGGCACCTACTCTGGATAGATCCTTCAAGTCTGACAGATCCCTTTGTCCAGTCAGAGCCTTACGCTACTATTTGGACAGGACTTCAGACCTCAGGCAGCACAAGGAGCTAGTCTTTGTCTCCTTCAAGAAGGGCTTCGACAAAGACATCTCCCCTGCCACTATCTCCTCATGGATCAAGCAGACTGTGATCCTATGCTATGAGCTCTCCAATCATCAAGCCCACGCCCTGCATCAAGTTAAAGCTCATGATGTCAGGGCCTTCGCTGCCTCTAAGGCCTTCCAGTCGGGAGTCTCCTTGGAGCAGATCTTATCAGCCTGCCACTGGAAATCTCATACCTTCACTCAATTCTATCTGAAGGATGTGGCGTGGGCTGACTCAGAGCTCTACCATCTTGGTCCTGTTGTGGCTGCTCAGCAGATCCACCAACAGACTGGTACCTAGAGGAGATCTGTACCTATGTAAATAGTTGTACATATTTGTATATATTGCACATATAGTTAAGGAGCAACACAAAAAAAAAATCTCACGTACTTCCTCCGGGAGACTTAATTCTATGGGACTGAACTCATCCCTCTCTTCCCCTACCTCAGAGCAGGTCTGTAAAAAAAGGGGGGGGGGAGACAAGGTCGACTCTGACGGTTCCACTCTGGTTAACTGGATGATGATATTCGACCATAGCCTTAAGTTTTGTTGACTTCAAGGTCTACCCAGGCTTTAAGAAGGAATTTTCATTACCTTTAACATGAGTTCAAACAAGTCCCTAGTAACTTACCCGCCAGCCAAGCGGTAGTTATTCAGCTATTGTCCATTGGATAGGATGTATTAACGCAATAAAATTGCAAATTTAATAAGTAAATTAAATTTTTATAAGTTAATACCCTATCCAATGGACACACAAGACCCTCCCACCGACCCCGCTATCAGCTTACTAGGGGTCTAATAGGTTTAGGCAACAAAAAAGATGCTATGACGTCACTCTGTCTAGACAGGAAGGAAGTACGACACGCCATTTGGCGAGTGCACTGGTACTACGGACCGACCTGCCGGTGGAGACACAGGACGTCTTTTTCTGACGTTTGGCGGGCCGGTCTGCGCCGACCGGATAAGCTATTGTCCATTGGATAGGGTATTAACTTATAAAAATTTAATTTACTTATTAAATTTGCAAATTGCTTGCAATTGCCAACTCTTCACCTACTAGTATACAGTGCTTTTCTTCACTTGGATAACACTTTGTCTTTATATGATTTGTGCAATATTTACAAATGAACAATTGAATCTTCATTAATCAAAACAAAGGTGCTCTGATAAAACGTTACTATGAATGAAAAAATAAATGCAAAAATTATCTCTTACAACTGTAAGAATATAAAATCATCCTTAAATGTCATAGAAGAATTATGTAGCACTTGTGATATACTACTGTTACAAGAAACATGGCTATATGACTTTGATTTGTCCATTTGCAATTCCATACACAAGGATTTTTATGGCAAAGGTATCTCTGCCATTGAAACTGGTTCTGGTATTTTAGTTGGTAGACCTCATGGTGGTCTTGCAATACTTTGGCGAAAAAGTCTGGGTGCAAACTGTAAAATTCAAACTTACAATGATAAAAGTATTATGGGTATTGAATTAACAGACAACAAAGAAAGGAAGTATTTGTTTCTTAATGTTTACTTGCCTGTTGATAATAACAATAACTATGACAGTTTCATGCACTACCTAGGTAAAATAAGCTCTATAATTGAATCCAGTAACTGTAATTTTATCTATGTGCTTGGTGATTACAATGCTCATATTGACTGCTGTAAAAATCGAATGTTTGGAAATGAATTGTTAACATTTTGTAGTGAAGAAGGGTTAGTTTTATCTGATGTTAGCTTTCTTGGAAAAAACAATAATCAGAGTAATACCTTTACCTTTGTAAGTGAGGTACATCACAGTGCGTCATGGCTTGATCACTGTATTAGTAATATAGAAGGTCATGAAAAAATCATTAGCATGCAAATTCTGTATAGTTGTACTGGTTCTGATCATTTCCCTCTTTCTATGTGTGTTGAGTGCAGTTCGAATATGGCTAATACCAAACCTATTGTTAGTTTAACACATTCATGTTTAAAATGGTCAAAATTAAGTGATGCTGATATTGATAGGTATCATTATAATACTGAAAAATTTTTTCGAACAATTAGCCCTGACACAGAATTACTATTATGCAGAGATGCTTCTTGTCAGAGCACTGATCATAAAAGAAATATTGATAACTTGTATGAGAACATTGTGAATGGTTTGGTTCAATCGAGTAAAGACTTTGTTCAGATACATAAACACTCAGAGAAACACAGACCTGGTTGGAATGATATATGTAAGGAGGCTTACAGTCAAAAAAGAGAAGCCTTTCTAATGTGGAAGGACTCTGGAAAACCTAAAAATGGTCCCATCTTTATGATTTACAATAAGGCCAGGGCTAACTTTAAATATTCTTTACGTTATTGTAAATCACAGGAAGCTGCAACACTTAGTAACAAATTGGCAGAAGAAATGTCTTCCAATGACTATGACAATTTCTGGGACAGTGTGAAAAGGTCTTCACAAAATAAAACCAGCTTAACAAGTACAATTGATGGAGTTGTAGGTGATCATAATATAGCAAAAATGTGGGGTTCCCACTTTCAAAAACTCTTAAATACAAGTGTAATTACCTCAGCTAAATCTTTTGTCACAAGTAAGTGTGCAAATGTTGGCTATAGCCATGAAATGCAGGTTACTGTAGGTGAGGTCTGTAAAGCTATAAGATTTAGTAAGACAAGTAAAGCCCCTGACCATCATGGTGTAACTAGTGAACATTGTAAATATGCAAGTAATTATCTGACAGTTATGTTATCCATTCTTTTTTCATGTATGTTCATACATAGTTACATTCCACAGAAGTTTATGCTGAGCACTGTTGTACCACTAATAAAGAACAAATCTGGTGACTTAACTTCCAAGGATAACTATAGACCTATTGCCATCAACTCCATTTTATCAAAGATGTTTGAGTTTATTATTCTCAATAGATACAGCACACTTCTAGAGACATCTCATAATCAGTTTGGTTTCAAAAGCAAATCATCCACAGATTTGTGTATCTATACAATGAAACAAGTAATTGAATATTACAGAAATCAATCCAGCTGTGTATATGTGTGTTTTCTTGATGCTAGTAAAGCATTTGACAGGGTTAACCACTGGCTTTTGCTGAAAAAATTAATTGAGAGGGATATTCCCCCCTTTGTTATTCGTTTACTTATGTTTTGGTATACTGAACAACTATTCTGTGTAAGATGGGGCAATACAACGTCCAGTAACTTTCATGTGAAAAATGGCCTAAGACAAGGTGGGATTCTATCTCCTATCTTTTTTAATGTTTTTATTGATGAACTCAGCATACAACTTACATCATCCAACACAGGATGTAAATTGCTAGGTATGACTATGAATCACCTCATGTATGCAGATGACATGACACTCATTGCCCCTTCTGCAAAGGGTCTGCAATCATTACTACATACCTGTGAAAATTATGCAATTAAACATGAGATAATTTTTAACTCAATCAAGTCTATGTGTATGTGTGTCACTCCAAAATGTCATAGACCTAGTCACATACCTTCTGTGAGGTTAAATAACCAGCAATCGGAATTTACTGATACTTTTAAATACCTGGGCTGCATTATTACTAATACAATGGATGACACTCTAGATATTTCTAAGCAAATGAGAAGCATATATGCCAGGTCTAACATGCTTAAATGTAAAGTTTGGTTGTTGTACTAAGATTGTAAAATCTCTGTTATTTCAGTCATACTGTACAAACCTGTACTGTTCTCATCTTTGGTGGAACTATCGGCGTGATATGTACAAAAAAATTATGGTAGCCTACAATAATTGTTTTAGAAGGTTTATGGGCTACATGTATGATTCAAGTGCCAGTCAGATGTTCCTGGAAAATAATGTTCTTCATTTTAAAGTTTTAAGAAGAAAATGTTTGCAAAATTTTATGAATCGTTTGAACTCATCTGAGAATAACCTCATAAAGCATATTTTAGCAACAAATTTATTGTATCATTCCACTTTTTACAAGGAATGGTGTACCATAATGTTTTAGTATTGTTTAACATCTTTAATGTTGTAGATAGTGCTGTAATAATAATTTTATAACTATTATATGTCTTTGCAAAAAATTTTGTCTACACGTATATACTATTGTTGTAATTATATGGACCATGAGTCTGCAATAAATAAATAAATAAAACTGATCCAGGAACGATTTGCAGGTTTGTTTGCTTTGTGGATATCATCTTTGATCTTTACCGTGGAAAGAGATGTTGTTTTGTTCACTGTTATTGCTTTTGTCTAGATGTCTGCTAGCAGAATCAAGAAAAAGGTACTGGACTGATACAGATGAAATTCTTTTTATGTCAGATGACTTGTCATTCTGCGGTGTGGGCATCCGTATACTCGTGAATAACTTCTCCAAAAGTATAAGGCTCAGAGACATGCTGTTCTTTTAAAATGTGCGTTACCTGTTGAAGATGAAAATTTCTTCAAGGCATATAGATCTGTTTATTCACCTGTTCCCCAGAACGATTACAAGTGAGGTACCCTCACCCAAAGTGTGAAAATTTCAACACTTTATCACAATGTTCTCATTCACTATTGAAGGGATTTTTCTGTTATCTTACATATATATATACTAGGCCACAAGTAGGTTCTGCCATTGTGGGCCAGCGGGTAGCACACTTGTCTAGGTACTCAGAGGACGTGGGTTCAAACCCAGGTACAGGCAGATACATAATGGCTCGGATGACCACTTAAAATGGCAGTCCTCTGTCATTGGGTCCTATCCCCAGTGGCAGGCTAAAGAACCTCAAGGACGTTGATAGTCATCCTTGAGCCTCTATCTTCCAGTTAGGGGAATGTCAGTTACTTGTGAGTTGGGGCTGTACCTGTGCAGTCGGATGGTTTAATAGCACTTTGAGTCCTGTAGTATGGGGAGATATTGCGCCGAGTATAAATACACATTACATTACTTGTTGGAGTATCAGGCCTGAGTCTTTATAATTTTTTTATGAATTTTTAAAATAATTTTAAGTGCATAAAAAGCTACTTTTTACAGCCACAACATGTTGAGTAACTAGAGAGCCTTTTGCAATAGCTGAGTAATAGCTACTTTCTGACTTTTCAGCACCCGTTATGAGTGAAATCACTTGTAGCTTGAAAACTATTACATATAGAGAATTTTGTATAAATATGTTATTCATCTACATTTGGGTCAGCAATAACATAGTAAAATTACAGGCCTATAGCTCATTGCATAGCTGAGCAATGGCTCTCAGGTTCTTACTGTTGAGTAAATCAGTTGTAACTTGAAAACTGTTACAGTTAGAGTATTGTCTTTAAATATGTTATTCACCTGTTTTGGGTCAGCTATAGAATAGTAAAATTGCAGACCTGTAGCTCACTGCATAGCTGAGCAATAGCTACTTTCAGGGTCTCACTGTTGAGTAAATCAATTGCAGCTTGAAAACCATTACCTTTGATATGTTATTCACCTACTTTTGCATCAGCTATAACATAGTAAATTGTAGACCTGTAGCTTATTGCATTGCTGAGCAATATCTTCTTTCAGGATATAAATGTTGAGTAAATCAGTTTTTACTTGAAAACTATTGCATTTAGAGCATTTTCTTTAAATATGTTATTTACAAACTTTGGGTTAGCTGTAACATAATAAAATTGCAGAACCGGACGCCATTGTATAGCTGAGCAATAGCTACTTGCAGGTTCTGACTGTTGAGTTAATCCGTTATAACTTGTAAGCTATTACATGCAGAGTATTTTGTTTACATTTGTTATTCACCTGCTTTTCAGCTAACTATAGGATAGTGAAATTGCAGACCTGTAGGTCATGGCATAGCTGAGCAAGAGCTACTTTCAGGTTCTGACTGTTGAGTAAATCAGTTTTCACTTGAAAGCTATTGTATGTTGAGTATTTTCTTTAAATATCTTATTCACACACTTTTGGGTCAGCTATAACGTAGTAAAATTGCAGACCTGTAGGTTATGGCATAGCTGAGCAATAGCTACTTTGAGGTTCTCACTGTTGAATAAATCAGTTATAACTTTAAAATCATTACAGTTAGAGTATTTTGTTTACATATGTTGATTTTTTTTCTGACTCGTACGTTTAAGTTATTAAATTCGATTTATTAACTGAAATATACATTTTATTAATATATCTTACCTAGTGGACAGATGCATTTGTCCGGCACGCTGCCGGTCCCGCCAAACGTTAGAAAAAAAACGCCTCGAGCTGGGCTGTGGCCCGGACCGGTAGTGTCCTGTTTACTCGCAAGGTGGCTGTATAGCCTCCCTGCCGGTGCACTGCGCGTGCGCGCGCATGCATACTTCCTCCTTTTGTTTGGCACGAAGACGAGAGGTCGTCTGTTTTTTGGAGAAACTTTTATTTTATTTTATATCTGTTACAGGATATATTTTGACAAATTCTTTGTGTAGAAGTGTTGTTTAATAACTATGGATTCACCAGGACAAAGGCGGGGATCATGCGGCCATA
The DNA here is from genome assembly GCA_964017235.1 of Sabellastarte sp. h YS-2021. Classification (NCBI taxonomy): domain Eukaryota; kingdom Metazoa; phylum Annelida; class Polychaeta; order Sabellida; family Sabellidae; genus Sabellastarte; species Sabellastarte sp. h YS-2021. Next base: position 74,242,611 of record OZ024929.1, on the reverse strand, counting down.
AGATGGCTGGATTTGATATGCATGAAAAGTGTGCTCGTTGCCGAGACAAAGGTCTGGGTAAAGATCCCTGCATTGTGGGAGGTGCGATTTGCAAGATTTGTGACAATTTTACAGCTATTCAATGTGAAATGCTGGCCACTCCACAATATCAGATTCGCAAAGACAAGAAAGCAGGTTTGCTAGTGTCACCACGAGAGGTAACTGTACTGTCTCCAGTTAATTCTTCTCAACAGCCAGCTATTTCTGCGCATGCTCAGCAGACGATTTCTGAAGATGACAGTGCGCATGCGCAGGACCTCCCTGGGGGTAGCGATAATGTGAGTTCTTCAGATTGTGTTTCCAAAAAAGATTTTGACAAACTAAGTGACCAGTTAGACGAGAAATTCTCTCGTTTTGAAGCACTCTTGTCGAGAGGCAATATATTTGCTATCCCCCAAAGTACCGGTTCAGGTTTCAAACCCACCGGTTCTGATCAGCCATTCATAGATCCTGCCTCTGCCCGAACCACCGGTCCGGTGCGGTTTCCGGCAGTACAGGCTAGTACAGGATCAAATGGCAAGAAAGATTCAAAGAAGAAACACAAGTCTTCTCATCATAAATCTTCAACAGTAAAACCGGTTCCGGTTGAGGAAAATACCGGTCCGGTACAGAAAAAGCCCTCTGACGCTGCACTGCAACAACCTAAACCGGTACCGGTTGGGGAGATGACCGGTCCGGTCAGGGCACACCAAGCTGACACTTTTATACCCAAGGAACCGGTTCCGGTTGTGGATGGATCTTTTACCGGTCCGGAACTGGCTGCACCGGCTGGGGAGCCGTTTATGGGAAACCTTGCTCCTGCTGGTGGCTCAGATGATATGTCCAGTGTTGAACACCCCTTAACAGATGTATTGCCTGTGGCTTCAGATGAACCACTCTTTGGGGATCATACATCACCAGATGTTTTGGATAGGGCTCATACATCACCAGATGTTTTGGATAGCGAGGATGGTGAACTTTCTGAATCAGACACTGATAAACCAGACAAAAATGAAGAAATGAGTTACAGGGAAACGGTTCGTTCCATCAGGGCCTTTATGGGCTGGAACTTTATCCCAGACTTTGAGTTAGAGTACAGTGACCCGGATAAGTCCAACAATCCGTGGCGTGGAAAAAATCCTAAAACAAGTTCAAAAGTGTCAGTAGCCATGCCAGCAGACGATTGGCTCTGTCAGAAGCTGGAGAGGATTAATCTGACGGTAGCTGAGGGTTACTCTTCCCGAAATCAAGAAACAGGTGGTTTGCGTACTGACCAATTCATACGCACCCCTAAACCACAGGATAAATGGTATCCCATGCATAAGTTAAAGACAGATGGTCCCCAGCGACCAGGTAGAAAGCTGTTCAACTGGCATGGTTCTGAGGCGAAATTAAATGCCCAATTCTCAAGGATTGTCAAACCAGCTGCATATCTCGTCCCATATTGCAAGAAGTATTACGCAGATGGGAAAGGTGCGCCCGAGAGGATACTTACACAGTGAACCATGCGGCTGGTTTCAGCAGATGCACTAGCGAGATTCAAGATCAGATGGCACATCACATAACTTTCCTACAGAGTCATCTCAGTAAGGGCAAGTCAGCCAAGGAGGTGTCTGAGGCACTTAAGGAGTTAAGGGATTTATGTGCTTTCCACCAGAATGTATCCGTCTCTCTCGGGACAGCTCTACAGCACCTGGCTGATAGCCTTTTTGTGCAGCTGGGGAACTTCATTCTGATGCGTCGGGACTCTTATTTAGATCATGTTCGTCCCGGTATGAAGATGGACACTTGGAATGAACTGAGAAATGCTCCTCTTTTTGGATATGGGTTATTTCCCGATGCGGCCTTGAATGTCGCGGAACAAGATATCAACAAGTTTGAGACACAACATGTGTTGGTCCAGTCTCGAGTTGGTCCCCAGCACCAACAGAAGGCCAAGTATCGCTATAAACCATATGAGAAGAAGGAGGCTAAGACCATGGTTCAGCCGTCATCTGCTCCTCAACAACCTTGGCGACAGTTTGGGTCACGAGGTCATGGGCGTGGTTCTACTAACCACCGTTTTTCCAAGTATGCCCGGGGTGGCAAAAATTATAAATGACAATCATTGTACAAACCCACGCAACCAGATAAATCCAAAAATAGTGGGTCAAAACATCAGCTTTCAAACCATTTCAAGGACTGTATACTCAAGAACTGCTGTAATTCCTGTTCCTATTGTTGTCGGTCCCGGGCAGCCGCAAAAGAAAGGCCTAAGTCCCGATCTTTGTCAGACAGAAATAAAACATGTCAAAAGTGCTTCTTTTGTCTCTCCTTGTCGTTCTGTCCCTCATGTACTAAATGTCCACAGTGTTGCAGAAAATCCTCCTGTGGGAGGCAGGTTACAAAGGTTTTGGGAAACGTGGCTCAGCCTGGGTTCAAATCCTCGGGTAGTCTCCATCTTGAAGGACGGTTACAACCTCCCTTTCAAGATGAGGCCCCTATTGACCAGGTTTCCTCTGATAGTCAGCGGATACGCCAATCCTCGCAGAAACAAGTTTTTGAAGGAGGCGTTGCAGTCCCTGATTACAAAACAGGCCGTAGAAAAAGTAGTGGTTCGGGCTTCTCTGGCCTTTTACAACCGGCTGTTCATAGTTCCCAAACCAAATAACAAATGGCGTCCAATCTTGGATTTGAGCAAACTCAATCTTTTCCTCCACTCGGAAACCTTCAAAATGGAAACTCCGGAGACCATCCGACTATCCCTTCAAAAAGGCGAATGGGTCACATCGCTGGATTTTAGCGATGCCTATTTCCATATTCCCATCAACCCAAGGTCGAGGAAGTATCTCAGGTTTCACCTGCACGGTCAAACCTTCCAGTTCAGGGCTCTGCCGTTCGGCCTAGCGACGGCTCCTTTGGAATTCACAAAGGTGGTGAAGGAGGTGAAACTGATGGCCCAGTCCAGGGGTATAAGGATCCACCAGTACCTAGACGACTGGTTGCTTCGAGCTCCCTGTCGGGAGACTTGTGTGAACCAAACCCAGACCCTGATGGCTCTGTGCCAGCAGTTGGGGTGGTTAGTCAATTTGCAAAAGTCGGAACTTGTTCCCCAACAGGAGTTCAACTTTGTCGGTTATCATTTCGACCTCTCCAGGGGTCTAGTAAAGCCGACTCAGGAGAGGTGGCAAACCCTAAATCAGAAAATAAAGATGCTAGTGAGCAGAGGGCGTTGTTCGGTCCGAGAGTTCATGTCTCTCATAGGTTTGTTGACAGCCACAGAGAAACAGGTGGTTTCGGGTCGCCTTCACATGAGACCGATTCAGTGGCACTTGAAGAATCACTGGCACGTGCCAGAGGTCCTAGAGAAGGAGATTCCTCTTCCCAGATCTCTATATCCTCATCTGCAGTGGTGGCTGGACGAAAACAATGTGCTCAGCGGCCAACCTCTTCATCCTCTACAGCATGCTCTGCAGTTGTTTACCGACGCCTCAAACGAAGGTTGGGGCACGCACTTAGGAGACCACACGGCAAAAGGAGTTTGGTCAGACTCAGAAAGCCAGTTGCACATAAACTTTCTCGAGCTAAAAGCGGTCCTTCTGGCCCTCAAGAAGTTCGAGCAACAGTGTTGGGGCCAGATCATTTTGATAGCCACGGACAACACAACGGTTGTCTCATACATCAACAAGGAGGGGGGTATGAGATTAGGCTCACTTTGTGCCCTCCTCTGGAGACTGCTTTCCTGGTGCAATCGCAGACAGATAGTTCTAAGGGCCAGGCACATTCCAGGAAGGCTGAATGTGATAGCAGACAAATTATCCAGGAGCACGCAGGTTATTCAGACAGAATGGTCCCTCCTGCAGGAAGTCTTCGACCACTTATGTGCCAGGTGGCACACTCCTCGAGTGGATCTCTTTGCGACAAGGTACAATCACAAACTACCCAAGTTTATGTCCCCAGTGCCCGATCCACAGGCATGGAGAGTAGATGGTCTCAGCCTGAATTGGGAGAATATGGATGCCTACGCGTTCCCTCCTGTGTCTCTTTTGGGCAAGGTGGTATCCAAGATCCTAGATCAGGGAGTTCACCGGTTGGTCCTAATTGCTCCAGGGTGGCCCAACATGCCTTGGTTCTGGGATCTGGTCAGCATGTCTGTTCAGATTCCTCTCTCCCTTCCAAACGTGGAGAACCTGCTGACCCAACCGTTCAATCAGTGTCCCCACAGAGATCTCCTAGGGCTCAACCTCCACGCCTGGCTCCTAGAGCCTCTAGCATACAGGCACAAGGATTCTCTGATGAAGTGGCAACAAGAATTGAGGCTCCTCAGAGACGATCAACCAGAGCCGTCTATGAATCGAAGTGGTCCATATTTGTCAAATGGTGCGGGTCGCACAAGGTGGACTTCAGGTCACCGTCTTTAAATCAGGTAGCGGAATTTTTCCTATTCCTGTTCAAGGAGAAAAATCTTCAACCTAGCACCATAGATGGCTATAGAACTGCTATAGCCGACAAAATCGGGTGTGACAAGGTTAATATTGGTAAAGACGAAAATCTTACCCGGTTGCTAGACAGTTTCCATAGGGATAAACTAGTGTTCTCAATAAACTCTTTTTAGTAGAACCGGGTATGTAGTGATTTGAAGCAATGGGTACCCGGGTACTCGCACCGATGGGCGATAATAGCAGAAACTACAAAAATCTCCATATTTACAGACTTAAACCTACAGAAATAATGGGATCCTACCATTTGCTTTATTTCTTGTCGGCTGCTGTTTTGCACCAAAACAGTATTACACGGAAGAAATGTTAAATAAAAAAGACTTCCCTACATTCAAAACACGGTTGTTTATACAAAAATTGAGTCACATGACCTATCACAAAAGCATTACACTATTGCTCAAATAGAGTTTCGGAATTGTAACTTCATTTTTGTTTCAGGTTTGTAAGTGAATTTTATTAACGTAAAATTATCAACTACACTGTGAAAATATTGTACTTTTATTTATTTAAGGAGTATATGTCATTATATAGCCAATATACAGGGGTTTTATGGACTCTGTGATGATGTAACTGTGTTGATATACTGACGATTTTCAAAGGGTTTCGGCATTTGACAATCAAAATAAAAGACAAATAAAATAATATAAATGGTGTACAAGGGTGCGAAAACAATATTCTTGTGCATTTTAATTGAATAGTTTCATTTTTAGGTGAATTAATGGAGCCGAGATATGTCTGTACTCGGTCAGCCAACGTGGGTGATAATGACAGAAATAAAGCTTAGATTCGGGTACTCGGGTTTGTGATTTCAGTTTTGGGTAAATATTCAGGGTTCGGGTACCCGGATATCCGGGTACCCGTTGAGATCACTAGGATAAACCCAAGGGTCTTCGAGGAGTCCCTAGCTGGAATCTGTCTCTGGTTTTACATCAATTAACCCAGTCCCCCTTTGAACCCCTTCGAAAGGCTTCCCTGAAACATCTTACCTTCAAAACGGTGTTTCTCCTGGCTTTGGGCTCGGGCAAAAGAAGGAGTGAGATTCATGCCTGGGTACACAGGAACATTAGACATCAGGAGGATTGGGCTAGTGTTTCTTTATTCCCTTCTTCTTGTTTCTTGTCCAAGAATCAGTTGGCTAGAGAAGGGCCTTCTTCAGTAGCTCCGGTAATTATTCTGGCCTTGGCCCCTACGTTGGACAAGTCTCTCAAGGAGGATAGAACCTTATGTCCAGTTCGGGCTTTGCGTTATTACCTGGACAAGACCAAAGACCTCCGTTCAGGCAAACAGTTGGTCTTTGTGTCTTTCAAGAAGAACTTCAATAAGGACATCGCTCGTGCTACGATTTCTTCTTGGATTAAACAAACCATCTTGTTGTGCTATCAATTGTCCAATGAGGATGCACAGCAGTTGCATCAGGTCAGAGCCCATGATGTGCGGGCCTTTGCAGCTTCTAAGGCTTTTCAAGGAGGTGTGTCCTTGGACCAGATCCTCTCAGCCTGCCACTGGAAGTCGCACAATACCTTCACCCAGTTTTATTTGCAAGGATGTAGCATGGGCTGATGCTGACCTGTACCATTTAGGACCAGTGGTCGCAGCACAGCAGATATGCGAGTAACTGGTATCCTTGAAAGGATAACTTGTATATAGTGTAAAGCGTTTTCAGTTATCATGTTTTGAAACCCCAGCACGCAGTTCTCAACCGGAAGGGCTGGTGTGGGGTATGGGTTATTTTCTGTTTTATCCTGTTCTGCTTCCTCCGGAATCCTTGGGGACTGAACTCTTACCTCCTCTCTCCTATAGTCCTAGCCCAGGGGGCTCGGGAAACAACAAGGAAAAAGGGGGGGAACCAACTATGGTTTAGGGTATGGGAAGAATCCCTAGCCCATGGGCCGGAGGCCCAGAGTTCTGACAAGAGTCCCTTTTGAGTTTGGCTGCCCTCCATCCAATGGGTAGTTATTCTGCATCTGTCCACTAGGTAAGATATATTAACGCAATAAAATGGAAAATTTAATAAGTAAATTAAATTTTATAAGTTAATATCTTACCTAGTGGACAGAGGGATTCCCACCCTACCTTCCCCGCAACAAACATTCCCAGGGGACTCAAACAGGGTGCAAACAAAAGGAGGAAGTATGCATGCGCGCGCACGCGCAGTGCACCGGCAGGGAGGCTATACAGCCACCTTGCGAGTAAACAGGACACTACCGGTCCGGGTCAGAGCCCAGCTCGAGGCGTTTTTTCCTAACATTTGGCGGGACCGGCAGCGCGCCGGACAAATGCATCTGTCCACTAGGTAAGATATTAACTTATAAAAATTTAATTTACTTATTAAATTTTCCAATTTAGTTATTTATATATTCAACCTAATGGCTCAAATAAACTAATCAGCAAACACAATTTTTTCCTGGTTAAATATTAAGGTTTATGAAAAAATGCCAACATGCATCTTCAGATTTATAATTTGTTATCAGTATATAGGTAGTAAAAATACCAACTTAAATATTCAAGTTAAATATTCAAAAATAAATTTTTGTGACGAAAAACTATGAAATCGAAAATACTAGTTATTAACTTGAATACACAATTTAGTAACTTGAATTTATTTTCCTTGATCTTAAATTAAAAGGTTAACAACCTAATTCTTTAAGTGAACAATAAAATCATAAAATTAATCAAATAAAAATGGCAGTTCTATATTGCCGTAATGTTCTGTTTTATTGAAGGTATTTCTGAGAACGTTATCAAGATTTATGGTCTTAAAGCATATCAAAGTATGGCCTATCAAACATATTTATGAATTCATAGCACACCAAAACTGTTAGAACATCAAATGAAAAACAATCTACTAACATATTTTATGACAAGTATTTTAGTTTACAAATTCTCCACATACATAAAAATGCAATATATATTCTAATTTATTCTTTATAAAACTTACGTTTTTTGGCTTAGTAAAAATTAGGACACATCAGTGGCATTAGCTGACATCAAAATGGTGAAAAAAAGTCTTTTCCTATCACTTTGTTATCCAATATTTAATCATTCGTTGTTGTACCAATGTTAATAACAAGCAATCAGTGCATATGAACTTGCTCTGTGTCAGCTGACTGTGTGTTTTGAGTTTCACAGTAGAAGTGAAAGCAGAAAAGGACTCAAAAGTTGTGCCCAGCAAATGGTATTCAGGAGAAAGGTGCAAAGTTAGCTGTTACGGTATAAAAAGTAGGTGAAATAGATATTTAAACAAAATACTGTAAATGCAATAGTTGCGAAATTACATCTGCTTTACTCAACAGTGAGAACCTGAAAATAGCTAATACTCAGCTTACGATTCGCTATACTTCTACAACTTTTTCTTTATTATCTGACCCAAAAGTAGATGAATAACATTTAAATAAAATTCTGTAAATGCAATAGTTTTCAAGTTAAAAGCAATTTACTCAACAGTAAGAACCTCAAAGTAGCTATTCCTGAGCTATGCAATGAGCTACAGGTCTGCAAATTCACTATGTTATAGCTGATCCAAAAGTAGGTGAATAGCATATTTAAACAAAATACTCTAAATTCAATAGTTTTCAACTTACAACTGATTTACTCAATAGTGTTAATCTGAAAGTAGCTATTGCTCAGCTATGCCATGAGCTACGCGTCTTCAATTTTTCTATGCTATAGCTGACCCGAAAGTAGCTGAATAACATATTTTGATAAAATTTTTTGTATGCACTAGCTTTCAAGTTAAAACAATTTACTCAAAACATTGAGAACCTCAAAGTAGGCGAGATTTGGTGATGGGGTGGCGAGACATCATACACGCCAATTCATGCACTAAAGATAAAATAAATCTGAAAAACTGTGCCCTATAGCTTGAACACAAGCAATGGTCAAAACTTGTGATGTTTTTGACTCCCCAGAGCATAATTTTGATTCCAAAGCTACCAAAAGAATAGGGTTGCCAGATATCTGCCATAGCAAGCCACTTGCTAAGTTTAAAAGAAATGTGGCTTGTCGGTCCAACACAAAAAAATCTCTGTGGACGTGTAAACGGACACGGACAATGACCGTGCATGATCCACAGTATCCCCGCTTTTGGGGGATACAATACCAGGGGTTTCAAATGAAAAGGTAAATGAACAATGCTTTAAGATTTAAAGATTTATATATTTACAAAAATTATGAGTTTAAGATCTATCTGGTCGATCATTATTAACTATTACAAGACGTAGTTGTGTCACGTATTTATAGTTTATGTATATGTAAATTGATTGGGGGGGGGGGGGGGGGGGGGGCAAAAAACGACCCAGTTAATTCATAGAGATAAAACATGTTGTACAAGCTGTAAGTTATGCACAATCTTTATTTGTCTTGTACAACTGTATCATGCATTATTTTAAGTTTAAAATATTTTTTTGTCTTTTTGAAAAGTGTTTTCAATATATTAAATTCACATACACATCCTTCAATCTGCTCGTAAGGTAATGAGAATCAGTAATGGTGTATAGGGCATCATGGAGGTCAGTCCCCCATCCCAGGGACAGGCGGGGTCACCTAACATTTGGGGTGTAGTGGTCCCCATTTGGGGTTCAAATTGGCAAAGCAAGGGCACATGTATCAAGCAATCTGATTGGGTGGGCGAATTTTAGGAGGGAAAGTTAGAAAGGAAAGGACTTCAGTTGGCTGGGAACAATGGAACAAGGAAGACATATTTAAAAATTTAACTGCTCTGTGATAGCCAGTTTAATGAAAACTTTGAATTATAACTTGTTTTGTTTACAATATTTTATGGACTTGTTTTATACACATTGATTTTAAAGTTTTTATGTGTGTTAGTCTTACAGAACGGTCATTTAGTTTATATATTGACATTTTAAATTGTCATACCGTGGAAAAGTTGTGGAATCTATCAACACCTTGGAACTGAACTGTGATTCATCTGTCAGCACTTGTGTTCGCCCTGTACTGGGAAGTCACCGAGACAACCTCAGGCTTTATTTGGCTACTCTGAAGGGATGGTCTACCCTATGTTTTATAGTTCTTCGCAGTGAATAGCCAAATTTAACCTAAGGATTGTTGAGTGCACATCACCAGGGAGCAGGGTCTGTGTATTTTCAGTAAATTGACAAAAAATATTACAATACATATAAGAGAATGGGAAAAAATAAAAATAAGTGTTGGGCTTGTGGTGACAAACACTACCCTCCCACGGGTAAGAACTGTAAAAAGGCCCAGAAAGTAGAAGAGGATGTGTCGAGTGATAGCACAGAGGTGAGCCTTGATGAACGGGACTCTCCACTAAGCCAAGTAAAGTGTCAAAAAAGTGTCAAGAAAAGTGTCAAGAAGCGAGGTGTCGCAGTGGAGAAGGACTCCTTTGTCAAGAGCCATTGTGGCCAGAGCGACACAGTCGATGGAGCGAGCTTGGTGGATGAGGCAGCAGGTCAAGGGGTACAGCTACAGATCTTGGCAGAACTGAGAAGCATGTCAGCACGGTTGGAGGCGGTAGAAGGACAGGTCGGCCAGAAAGACGTCAACAGAAAGCCAAAGGGACCAAAGTTAAGTAGTTGTACTAAGTCTAAAACATCTGTAAAAAAATGTGACAGTAGCTCGAGTGAGCAGAGTCAAAATTCTGAATCGTCTGATGATGATACAAAAATTCCTGAATTGTCATATATTCGCAGTTCGAGAGATGTACAAAAGCAGATAGACAGAAGTCTAGCAAAACTTAGTAAAAAGCAATTAGAAGGTAATGATGGGTCAAAAAAGTTAAAATCAAAAAGGGGAGGTCCAGTGGAGGTCACAGTCCAGGAAAAAGTAGCTTGGCCTCATGAGCATATCTTGGGGGGTCAAACTAGGCAAAGAGTGACCTACGACCAGCTCACCATGCCCCAATTCGTACAGGGTTTTGTAAAAAACATTTTAGATGAAAAAAACTTAGACAACAGGGAATTCATGCTCAGATATTTGGGGGACATTATGGAAGATACCTCAGATTTTTCGTGGGTCAGTGCTAAGGCAAGCCACGCAGTATTATTATGTGAAATGGAGAGAGGGCAGGTGGTCTGGTCAGATACATCTAGGATTGACAGAATTAGGCGGGCCCATGCCCAAAAACATCAAAGTAGGCAAAATTGGGGCTACAGGCAACAAGAGAAACGTCCCTGGTTTTGCAAAAATTATCAAACAGGGAGTTGTAATTTTAACAAAGACCATGAGGTTGGGGGAAAACTACATAGGCACATTTGTGCTTATTGTGTGTCACAGGGTAGGCAGTTGAATCATCCAGAGCGTGAGTGTCATTCAAAAAAATTGGGTCCAAAAAACGATCAGGGAGCTGCCCACCTTTAGACCAAGGGGGCAGCCTGCAAACAGATAATGGTTGTAAAAAAGTGGTTGCTTCTAATTGTAGTGGAAGTGTACATGTTGAGGATTGTGCTAATGCAACTGAAGTTGCGTCAGAAAATGACGCTTCAAGAAACCCTGTGTGTAGTCGAGTTTTTACCAATTCAAACCTGTCAACCAGGGTTGTAAATGCTTTGATGGCTAGGGGTAACAAGTATAAAACACTAAACAACATGAAATGTAACAATGTCGCAGGTCAAAGAACCAGTCAGGTGACTAATAGTCATAACATTGATCAGTGTCAAATTAAAACCAAAGTATTCAGAAATACTGCAAGGTGTAGTGAAACAAAAAACAACGACCACCAAGGTCAAGAGTGGGGACACTGGTCAGTTAAAAATAGTCTGGAAACTGACCAGTGCCCTCAAAGTCGAGAGACCGTCGTTTCACAAAATCAATCAAAAATCACAACAGAAAGCGTGTTAGACAATAAGAATCACACATCAGTGGGCACTGACACTTTAAATGAGAGTGTGGTTAATGACACTAATAAAGCTCTGTTATTCGACATCAATGGTATTGATGAGGACAAATTTGTCAACACAATGTTTGCTAAACGTTTGAACTGTCACCTCAGGTGTCAGGCTGAGCTTAAGTGTGAAAATTACAAAAAATGGAAGTGTCAAACATCTTTTGATTTTGGTTTCACACCACTTGGGGAGTTTATAAACTCTGACAGGGCAACACAATCAGAAATGGTGACAGATGACCCTATTGAACTCCACAAAATCATAAAAAATAGTGGCACATACAACTATTTGGGCTGTAGAATACCGGTCAGGTCCCAGTTGAAAGTTGGCAATTGGGTTCAAGAGTTACAAGGTTACTGGGACACCCAGTTACTTGAATTTTTAAAATATGGGTTCCCCCTTGATTTTAACAGGGATTCAAAGTTGCGTAGTGAAGGGACAAATCACAAATCTGCACTTCAATTTCCCATGGATGTGGACGCATATTTGCAAGAGGAGACCCAATTCAAGGCCATATTAGGTCCTTTTGTTGACAGTCCCATAAAACAACTCCACTGTTCACCATTCATGACTCGTGAAAAAGCGAACGCCGCTCATAGAAGGGTCATCATTGACTTATCATGGCCAAAGGATGCATCTGTCAACCTGGGTATAGATAAGGACTCATACATGGCCACAGATTTTGAACTTACTTTCCCAACCGTTGACCACATTACTGATGCAGTCAAAGATGTGGGCCCTGGGGCCCATTTGTTCAAAATTGACATAAGCCGCGCGTTCAGACACGTCAAAATTGATCCCTTTGACTTGGATCTATTAGGCCTACGTTGGCGTGACGTCACGTACGTCGACACCTGCCTCCCGTTCGGGAGCAGGCACGGGACGCAAATTTTTCAACGTATAAGCGACGCCGTACGCTTCATCATGCGTCGTGACGGCTATGACGTCATAAACTACGTCGACGACTTCGTCGGGGTCGCGACGCCTAGCGTCGCCAAAAAATCTTATGACCATCTCTCCAAATTGTTAGAACGCTTAGGTCTTGACGTCAGCGTCAAAAAATTAGTACCACCAGCAACGTCAGCAGTCTGTCTAGGCGTCAGAATTGACACTGTGGAAAAAACTATTGCCATTCCACAAGAAAAGCTGGAACGTATACACGTCATGTTGGACGAATGGCGTCACAAGCATTTTTGTTCAAAACAACAGCTACAGTCATTATTGGGCAACCTCTTGTATGTCCACAAGTGTGTGAGGCCTTCCAGATTTTTCGTCAATCGCATGCTAGAACTCCTCAGAAAAAATTATGACAAAAAATCCATCACCCTTACCACAGGTTTCAGAAGAGACCTCCGGTGGTTCCACAAATTTTTGGCCAAATACAATGGTGCATCATTCTTTGACCATCATCCAATTTTTGGCACCATAGAGTTAGATGCATGTTTGACTGGCTTTGGGGGTTGCTGGGGGAATTTTATATACCATGTGCCAATTAAAAAGCACTACCACAACCTGGCCATTACACAGCTCGAAATGCTGAACATATTAGTGGCTTTGAGAATTTTTAAACAATTTTGGCATGGCCAAAAAATCTTAGTAAAATGTGACAACATGGCAGTGGTACAAGTATTGCAGACAGGCAAAGTGAAAGATCCGTTCCTAGGCGCATGCGCGAGAAATATCTGGTTGGAAGCTGCGCAAGCAGATATTGAGATAGTATATTCACACATACAGGGCAGAAAAAATGTCATTGCAGATCTACTGTCTAGGTGGAAAAATTCCCAGGTACAGCACCAGTACTTAATCCAGAGAATTAGCAATCCAGTCTGGATGAACATCCCACACAAAATTCTAGAAATTGATAATGAGATATGAATAGTAACAAATGCTATACTTTGTTTCAGGCCAGAACGCGTTAGCAGCCTTGAAGTCAAAAGCAGCCTCAAGAGTAGCCCAGGCATTCCGCCCCAAGACTCGAAGGTGCTACGAACTGTTATTTAGAAACTTCATGGGTTTCTGTGTGCTCACAAGTTTAAATCCCCAGCTCATGGGGGTTCAGGATGTAATTGCCTATCTGGAATATTTGGTGGAAAATGGTGTATCTTATAACATGGTAGCCAATAACATTTCAGCTCTGAAAGCAAATTTCATCATCTATGATCTCAAATTTCATCTTCTTGACCACCCTCGCATAAGGTTATTCACTAAATCCTTGAAAATAAACCGTCCACTAGCCCTGGTAAAGAGGAATATCATTTCCCTCCAGGTATTGCAGGATTTAATTCATGCTTGCAATCAGTTAGTCTCTCCTTTTACTTTCAAAGCAATTTTCCTGGTCGCGTTCTTTGGTTTTCTTAGGATTTCAAATATTGCACCTCATTCATATGCTCAATTTGATGCGACCAGACATCTAACTAGGTCTGATGTAAAGTTCACCAGTTCGGGCATGCGCATTACCCTCAAATGGTCTAAAACCATGCAGACTCGTGATAAGGTCCATGTCATCTTCCTTCCTCTCCTCCACCCTTCTCCCTTGTGCCCAGTATATGCCCTTAAGAGGGCCTTGCTTCAATATCAACCTCTACCACATGACCCTCTGTTCCAGGTCAAAACTAAGCATGGTCATAGGTTGGTAACAGAATCCAGAGTGCGAAAAACCCTTTCAAAATTAAATGTGAGGATAGGTTTCGAACCTCATCATTTCTCCTTCCATACCTTTCGACGCTCAGGAGCCACATGTGCATATAATGCCCATGTCCCAGTACAGAGCATAAAATCCCATGGCTCCTGGGCGTCAGACTGTGTTTGGTCCTACATACAGAAAGACCATTCCCGTAGTGCTGAGATAGCTGCTTCCTTTAAAAAGTTAATAAATGCTGTGTAATGCAAGATTGGGCTTGAGGTAGTTGGCCAGAAATGATGCATAAAAAAATACAGTCCTTAAAAGTAAGAATAAAAAACTCTCTGACCTTTGACCTCTGGGTCCCCTCGTATGTCACCTGAGTAGGGGTCAAATTTGAAGGTGGGTGTTGACCTTAGTCTCAATCTGACCTTGGGGTCAAGGGTCATAGGGTCACTGCAATGTACTTGCATTTCTGTAACTGTGCTAGTCCCATTGTTGAAGTAAAATGTAAAAAATTGTGAAAATGTAAAAATCACCTGTATTTACATGTAAAATTGTGTGTGCTAAAACTAACCTGTATTTACATTACTGGACTCTAGGCTGTATTATGACAATTGTAACCTGTGAATAAAAGTAGATTTACATACTCATAGATAATCATTTATATTATACAACTGTAACTTACTTATGTTATTGTATATCAATAAAATATTAACCCGCACTGTCTTGTTGCTTGGACCTGGGATGGTGGGGACTGATATAAAATAAAGAATTCTGAAAAAGAAAAGAAGTTTATTTTTTACTACTATGACTTTTTAAAATTATTTCGTGTGTCTTTTTCAAAGCTCTTTCACCTATAACATTAGTAATATTTGATGAAAGAATAATGATGCCAAAATCAAATAAAATTCAATAGAATGCAATATATTAGAAAACACAGGTGTAGGGAAGCATAAAGTCATTCGACTGTGTGGTCATGTACAAATTGAAAGATAAATTTGATGAAAATATAGAGTTTGTTAGTTAATTCCATAAAAACACAAGCTGGAAGTCAAGATTTGATTCATTTGGGTTTAACATCACTTTCAACACATTATGTAGGTTATATCACAATGGGTAGTCTTAAGGGTTAGAGGAAACCAGTAATTACACCGTGGATCCACGATTTGGCCAGGAAAACATTAAGGCCATCTGGTCAGATTTATCACATGACGTCAAATCCTCATAAGCCTATGTCGTGAATATTCATGAGTAATGTATCATATTTAGGATCATAATTATCACATTTAGAGCCCCTGTGTATATCATTATTATTTGTTTTATCTTACATTATATTTTTAAAATGGTTTTGAAACAAGCAGCAGGCTGTCATAACCAAATGCTTATAAATGTACAAAACAAAGATCTTGCCTATCAAATGTATGTACCGTAAAACATGCTTTCAGGTCAATCAAGTGAAACATTGGCAAAATAACTCAACACAACTGTACCTTAATTTTGATATGGGGGGGGGGGGGGGGGGGCAAAAGTAGGACCCTTTAGTTAGAAAATTCTTCTGTTCAGGGGAAATAATAATTGACCCCATTAAATATAAATAAAACAAAGTTTTGAACAAAAGACATTTCAACAATAACAATTAGTTGTTTGCATCCCAGTAAACATTTGAAACGTTTTAAAATGGTTTAAACGTTTACAAAACATTTTTAAAACCTATTTAAATTCTATCGTATGGTTTTCAAAACGTTTCCAAGTAAACATTTATGCTGTAACGTTTAAAAAACATTTTATAAACATTCTATATACAAACGTTTTTACTGAAAATATTTATTAAACGTTTATAAAATAACTCAAGAAGCTAGGTTTGATTGGAAACATTTCTTTAAACATTTATAAAATAGCTAAAGAAATGGAAAATGGAAATGTTTTTCAAACATTTATCGTGAAATGTTTTATAAACAGTACACATAAAATGTTTAAAAAACATCGTTGATCAAATGTTTTAAAAACATTCTATCAAAAACGTTTTTTAAACCCATATTTTCAGAATGCTTATTAAACAATCACCTTCAAACATGTCAAAACAAAGATGGCAGTGAGCAATAATAGGGGATTTTGGAGGACTTGGTCAAAAATTGAGCTATATGCAATCCCTAAAAGTAAAAACTGAATGGGGGCACAATGTTTAAGCAACTAGCTTTAAAGTTTTAGACTTAAATAATATTTCCATTAGTGAGCAACCTTAAAAAGATATTGAATTTGACCTCTGACTCCATTATTATTCAGACATTAGTATGTTCATTTGTAACATTTTTTCTAACATTTATCATTAAACATTTAATAAACGGCATAAATAAAACGTTTAAAAAAAATTCTATTATAAATGGTTTTCGTACCCATCATTTTATAACCTTTGCCAAACATTTCCTATGAAACATTTGTAAAACACAAAAATGTTTGCTGGGATTATATTATGACCTTAAAGTGACACAGAAAAGCAGCTTAATTATAGTTTATGCATGTATTTATACCTGGGCGTATCAGATGTTCAAGATTCTGCATTGTAAATCGCCGGGCATTGGTAAGCAACTGTGATAAAATTGTCTAAACTAAATACCTTTAATGAATCCTGCCTCAAGGAATAATTAAATATGAAAATGTACTCTTTCGTGTCTTTAAACGAGGATATCACAAAAAGGTGAATATGAATCACATTTTTTGTGCAACGAAATGTAATTTGTCACAGTTATCTAAATTACATAGCAACTCAGGCTGGTTTAGTCAGATGCTGTTTACATTGGGGCCAAGTTTTTACTATCACCAAGAAGTACAAAACACTTGAAAGTAATTCTAATTACAAGAAAATATGTCAAACTCTAATTAGTCCCATTGCACTGTAATTTTTTGCCGAGTTCTCTGAAAATCAAGTTCAATTTTGAAAGTATTTTTGCACTATTAATTTCAGTGGAGATAAAATGTTCTAACATTGATAATCATAAGTGAATAGGAACTTTAAATTAATAATTTGTGTCAGATGTAAGCTTACTTGTCTTTACTTGTCTTTGTGATTTTCTTTTCACATTTTCAAACATTACATTTTTGGAGAAAGATTACTTTTTGTTTGAGTCAATATTTTGAACAAACTAGTTTTTCTTGCAACGAACTTCCTAAATTATTCAAAATTTACAAAGTATATGTAAGATATCTTTAATATCAGTTGGGGTTACCCCTGCCTTAATTAAAACAAACTTACTAGATGCAGCTTTCACAATCTAAAAGTGTCGGCTAACTTCAGTCATTTTGTCTGATGATAATTCTGTTAGAAGTTTGATTTGAAATTTTAGAAAATGATGTTGCTGATTTGGGTGAAAGCAATCAATATAAAGTTTTCATATGACATCAGTTTCCAATAAGGAATTTATGTGTACAGGACAGGTTAAAAAGAAGACTATTTCTGTTATCACTTTAGAAGTAGATGTAGGACATAGATGTAGGTTAAGAAATTGTAAATGGGTTAGTTATACAAGTAACACAAATGATGGTAAGTGGACTAACTACACTGTCCTGACAGGACTCTTTTAATTTAAGACACAATCTTACCATCATAAGAATAATAACAGTAAAATGTCAATATGTTCTGATGTTACTTTCATAGAAATTATGTAAATAAGCTAATAACTAAGCATTCGGTTAAATTTTAATTTAATGATTAAAAATATGAATTAAACAGTTTCGTTTCAGAGTTTTTGATACATGCAGAAATCAATGTTTACCAATAGCCTTGAGCAGAACATTGTTACCAAGTGATATCAGTAAATTTATAGCTATTATAATAAAATATCAGGCAAAATAAAAACTTATCCCACACGACAACGAATTATTTCAAACATTAAGGTTAATATCTTTTGTTATTTACAACATAAGATGGATTGCTGGTGAGATGAGTTACAATCATTTGTCTATGTTGTCCATAAGAGTTCGCGGTAATTCTAGCTATCATCAATGTACGGAGTCACAAAGGAGCACATGGTGTTAAGAATAACATATAAATGATAGAATTAATACTAATTAGACTTGATAAATATTTCAATCTGTCTATATACACTCTCTT
This sequence comes from Sabellastarte sp. h YS-2021, assembly GCA_964017235.1. NCBI lineage: Eukaryota > Metazoa > Annelida > Polychaeta > Sabellida > Sabellidae > Sabellastarte > Sabellastarte sp. h YS-2021. The sequence continues at coordinate 74,224,524 of OZ024929.1, read as the reverse complement.
TCACAATAAAAGACTGTTTTATCAACCGTTACAATACTGTGTCATACTCTATGCAACAGAAGCTTTTCTGTAGAACTTACACTTCATACTGTGTCACACTGTGTCAACCTGTTCCAGCGAAACACTGTGACAAGTCTGCAGACTTTTGAGGGCATTTTCACCCATGGTCTCCATGATGTTTGTATCCCTATTTATGTGATACCCCCTGTGGTGTGTAGTCTGTACACGAAATGTCCGCCAATGAGCCCCGTACTAAAGAAAATATTATTTAATGTTAAGTCATTCTTATTCACTTGTTAACTGTAACATTCTTCTCTATTCATTAGTGGTACATTAACTGCCCCACACATAATGGTCAATGTTCTGTTGCTCTCAAGCCCATGATAAAGGAAGAATAATATATCATTAATCATTTTGCCCAGACATTTTGCATTTGCTGATTTTCATACATACATATTAATGATAGGAAATGTGAGATAAGATATTACAAAAACGACATTTATAATAACAGCTAGATCAAGTTTTTCTGTTGCGTGGCAAAATGTGGAACAACTAAGCACATTAATGAGATAATATTTCACTTGTCTAGCTAGATAATACTTTACTTCAAGTGGCTGGTACCACACAATTGAAAGCACCAAATGAAAAACAACAGTGATTGATGGAAACTTAATTCGTTGTTGTTAACAATGATAATTAGTTAAATAAGGTCCTATCACCAGTAGTTTTTGTCAAAGGAGGTTTTTTTTGTCCAAATAGTGGGCGGGTTTTTGTAAATTATTTCCTCTTCAACTTTGAATCTTCTTACAGGATTAAGACTAGGATGGTCTTTTGATATGTCAACTCATGTCTGAATTAAGTGTTACAATGTTTGCTTTAACTAAATCTAGGGCATACCATCTGGTATCAGCACTTAAAAAGGGAACCTTGGAAATGTCCTGCAGTGAGAATTATAACACGTCCATTATTTTGATTGTCTGTTTGTCTGCAGGCCTAACTCAAAAACTATACATAGGATTGGATTGGAGTCTTCCAATGGATCAGTCCTCCATGATGGTCTGGATCCAGATGGAGTGTCCAGATTTCTTTTTCTGCAATAGCCACATGCATAACTGAAAACTATTCATGAAATTAAGATAATATGTTTACACAAGATGGAGTCTACCTGTGGCTTATTCCTTCTAGTAGTTGATCCTGAATCGGTATACCTAATCCACATCTGAATTAAAATCTAGGTTGTTTGCCTTTTTATGACTATCTACAGCCGGTGGTTTGTGTGTTTTTCTAGTTATTTTTTGTTTGGTATTTAAACCCCCTTTCCCTTCCGACAAGACAAGGTGAAATACTCCTGTATAGAAGTATACTCTTAGCTCCCGAGAGTATGGGACATTGCTTTCTAAAGTGTATAAAATGCTTGTTTTCAGATTCATAAGAAAATTTGTCGCACATATATTATGCAATCAAAAAACCCAATATTTTTTCTTCACTTTGGATCCAACACAGGTCATGTTTCTAGACATGCTTGGTACTATAACCACTACAGGTTCAATATTTGATTTACACATCTATGATACAGGTTAGAAAAGCAATAATCTCTGTTTCCTCCTGTGAAAACATTTGAAAAAAAAATTCAAGATTTTTGTCGCAATTCTAATCCGCCCAATGATACTACACTCAAGAAGAGAGAAGCTAATAATACGTTACTTTTGACACACTAAAGGCTGGTTCACACAAAGCCCATATGATCCTGTATGATACACTCAGATGCAAACTGCCTTCAAACTGAAGGAAATCACAAAAGAATCATAATCTGTCTAAAAATAATGCAGTTGTGACCATTTCTCAGTGGAGCCCTGTGTTGTATGCTTATGATATCTACCAATATAATAAACGTTGGAGAATTTTCCAAAATAACAAGACCAAAAGGGGTTTCAGTCTACAAACACGAACCGCAAAGCCGTCAGACACAAGAGTAGTGCACTGAAACGGTCACAATCCAAGTACTAACATAACCCATTGCCACTTTACTTCGGTGACAAGACAGATTCTCATTAAGCTATGTCACAATTCATGAAAGTCCAGAGACCCAAAAAAATGTAAAAATTAAAGACAAAAAAATTGATCTCTAGAAACATGAGCCTCGCTAGAGCTCGAGCTTAAAAATTGTTTGGTATGGACTGGTTTTCTATTATCTTTAATTTGAATATACATAGTTCAGCTGAGAATATGAAGTGCATTTGTCATTTTGTATCAATGGGTATCATATTATTTTCAGTCTTCATAGACATATTTCATATGATAATATCATATTTTTACCATACAATATCATAGGATTTCCAGTGTTATTATTAGATGGCATCAGGCCTTAATTCGTTGACGTATTCAACCCTGTCATAATTTGTTTTAAAGCCTCCACTGATTAGCTGTTGAACACTTTATGATTTGGAGAAAATGCCTTTTTTAAGATATGAAACGCAGGCTAACAGTTTCCTCAATCCACCCTAAAAAGACCATAGATTGGAATGGATTTGCTATACCAGATGAGTGCAACAGGCTTCCACTAATTGTGAAATCTCAACAGACCATCTCCAGTTTCAAGAACCAACTGAAGACATACGTCTCCATATAGACATACCCACCGCCACAGCCATCCCTCCCTAATAGGTATTAATGGGTTATGACCTCTACCTGGTTTTGGACTGCCACTTTTTGAATACCAGCAAATTGGAGGATCTTAATAAATTGTGCACTATACAGATGTTTCCATTATTATATATATATTATTATTATTATACCAACCAGCCTTCATATTTGTCATCATTTATCATGTTGAGCAGCCTTAAAGGGCTGTTCCACAGTCACAAAACATGCAGAAACCTCTCCAAATCCTGAAATAAATTCAATTTGCCTATGGAGTATTTCCAACATCTTCTTGAATGTTGCAGAAAGATAAGGGATGTGCCCCCAATCAAAACCTGATGGATCTGCCATGGAAAGCAATGAGGACTGCTCCATGCTTTGTTTTTCATGGTTTCAAACTGATTATATGATGATTAAGAGTGATTGGGAGTACTTTGATATTTATTCAAAATAAATTTCTCCTGAAATCCCAGAGAAATGATTTGTAACGCCATGCAATAGCAAAGATTACTAAGGGTAGAAGCATAGTACAAAGATCCCGAACAACATAGGAATCCAAGAACAATACATCTAAAATGATGGGTTTTAGGAACTGCTCCTGAAACATATGTGCTATCAATCTTTTTGGGGGAGTGATCGATACGATGGTTGAATGTCCACATGGTTGTCAAGAAAGCAGCATAAAAGTGTAGCAATATGGAATGGTGGCTTTTGGTCAACATGACCAGATAAGACAATTGACAGGGACTATTTTGCAGGTTAGTGTGGCTCTTTATAACTGAAGTAAGCTTGTCAGATCAATGTTGCAAAAATAACTTTAATTAGAATGAATAGCTAATGATAATTGACATGGAATTTATATGGACATGTTTGTGATATGCACAGCTTGTTACCACAAAAATACAATGACAATATTCTAAAATTTATAATTAATTCCCACGTAAGATTAACCATACAAGGTAATAATAAACCAGTAACTTACAGTGCATCTTGTATTAGTAAAGCTGAAGTCCATGAAACCAATTGCATATAATGAAGTACTTTTCCATTGTTACTTAAGATATAAAATGATCAAGTAATTAGGAGTACAATCAATGAAGCAGTAAGCTTTGATTTATTTGGGTTTAACCTCACTTTCCAAACATTGTATAGGTTGTATCACTACGGGTAGTTTTAAGGGCAAGGTAAACCACTACATACTAGCTGGTCAAGATTGTGCACTGTAAACTGCTGGGCATCGGTAAGGAACTACAAATTTAGCTTCATAGGGTCAGGTCCGGGGTTGAAACCATTGACCTCAGAGGTGGGAGGCAGTAAGCAAGAAACTCATTGCCCATACCCAATAAACAGTGAGATATTTCCAAGGAGACTGAAAAAAGACAGTTGACCCAGAATCTGCCACTTAGCAGAAATTTGTAGCAGAAATCAGAATGTGGCTAAAATTGAAGTACGTAAGATTACAATCATTAAAACAAATAATGCAAATAGATAATCACCGAATTTAACCCAATATTAATCAACACATCAATGACCAAAGTCATAGATCCTTATCACTACTTTTTGGACACAGTTTGCCACTTTTCAACAGGGTTATCTATTGTTTCTGGCTGGAAGTGCCAAAGAGTTTTAGCAGAAATATGATACGCAAAATTAAGGTGAATAGTACCTGAATATCATGGCTCTCAATTAAAATTTAACTTTAACTCTTAAAACTTGTGAGAAAACAGTTAAGTCTACCAGGTATCTTTTATAAATATGTAATATATTATATGGATACAAAAGGTACTTGACAAGATGATTAGGCAGTTGATAAAACAAAAGATCCCTTACATCTGTGGGATACAAAAAGTACCAATGTTACTGTACTTGCAATGCAGTCTATATTAAACTTCTTTGCAAACAAATTAAATAAAGATTTACTTTTCCTGCTCATAAAATAAACACATTTAAAAATTTAAAAAACTTTTGCTCTGTGTAAATTTAGTAATTTGATGAAATATATAACAATAACATATGGAAATACTACATAATTAGCATTACACTTGAATGACCGTGCAAACCAATAATGAACTGCGTCATTGACCATTCTCTATAATAACCATCTCTTTGACTGAACATCAGTATAATTTATGGTAGGTTTATACAGCCCCCAAAATGTCGGTGACACTGGATGTGTACTGTCCCTTGCCATACTGGCACACCTGGAACCTGATTTGTTTATTTTGCTTGTTATTGTAAATTAACCTGGGTGTCTGCTGAGTAAAACGAGCACTGAATCTAATTGAAGTTAGTCCTGCTTCATATATTTCAAGTACCAACTAATAAACACATCAGAATGATTTCTAAGGGGAAATAATGCTACGGTACAATTTCTATTTGAAATAAGCGCACCAATGTTGTACATGGCCAATCAGCATACAGCTTACATATCATTGGTTTTTATGTCATATTTTGGGTTTAATGTTGCTTTCAACACATTGTATAGGTTATACCACGAGAGGTAGTTTTTAAGGGCAGGGGAAAAGAGTACATACTTGTTGGACAAGATTCTGCATTATAAACTTTCGGACATCACAAAGCAGGTACCATCTTTCCCACATGGTGACCTGTCCAGGCTTGACCCTCAGACCTCAGAGGTGGGAGGCGAATATGTTAGCCACTATACCAACAAGCCTCTCATTGAGAATTAAAAAGACATTTCTAAATTGGATTAGATTGGGACGTATCATATTAATGTGAATGGTATATAAGTGTAGACCCCCCTCCCTTGTTCAAATGAGACTCTCTTAACAATCCTGGATAGTATAACTATGTGTTAATATCTTTCAAAACATAGATGTTTTTCCCTTAGAGAATACTTGACACTGAATATTAAAGACTCTTAATTTGTCTCAAGACCATCATTTTGTCTTGTGACTGATTATGAGTGAAACACCATAAGGAAGATTTCAGATGGTACAGGGTTGGGCAAACTTAGCTATTAATAGTTACACAAATGTTACATATTGCTAAGCTTTGTTATTTTGGCACATTTCTCAAACTGGTAGAAAATTAAATTAACAATGGCATTAGCCAGTCAGCAGCATTGACACAAGAAATTACTGATTTTAAGCTGTATGTTGACTGGTCAAGCAGTATTTCCTCTTGAAAAGTGTTCCAAAAGGATAGTTAGTTTATGTATTTTATTTTGACAAGATTACAATTCAAAGAAACCAATACAAACCAATTTTTAAAAATAATTTCATACCTATTACCAAAGAAGTGCAAGGTGAAATTAAATTTATTTTGTACATGACCTGTTAATATTACATTGCAACCCCTCTGTGGAAAGCTGTAACATGTCTTATTCTTTTTATACCACGGTATCTTTGATTATACTTTGATGTATTATTCAGACAGTTACACGATTACTTACATATGCTAATATATGTATATATATTCTTATGAAAAAAGTTTGTGTTTCTTCCATTAAATCAAGTGTGGGTTTTAAATAAGCCCCAACAAGTTTAAGTGTTTTATACCTGTATGTAGCCTGTGAGCCAGCCTTGGATCAGTGTGACCTAGGTATAATTGCTAATTTTGGCTTCTGAGATATTTACCATACCTCAACTCTTGTGCACACTCGTTGGTTTTATCTTTTCTTGGAACAAGGCCACTTGGTTCTATTTCTACAGAAGAGATATGAAAATTAGTTATAAAACCACCTAGAGAAGTTCCAGCAAAATACAGCTAAATCGTAGCAATGTAAAGATAAATTATAATTGCCCTATAATTGAGAAGACCTGTTATGACTACTCGGGATAATAATGCACACACTCGTAATGTTGTTTTTTTTTCAAATGTTTAAAAGATGGGACAAGTGTCTGTAATAAGATTATGTTGTGGACAAAATTGTGGTCAGAAGGCAAACTGGTGAGATGTGTACTGGAGCGATGTGACAAAGTACCAGACTTTACAGACATGTGTCTAAAGAGGGGTTCATTAGAGCACTATCAGTAACAGTGTTCAAAACAGCCTCCAGAGTGATTAACTTCGGAACTTAAGAGTTTACACAGGTTGCCAGTTCAACAAGGTTCAGTGTTCAAAGCAGCTACAATAGTCTATACATTCCACCAGAACTGTTATCCTTAATAGTTCAGTACTTTTGTGAATCCCAGACAATTTTTTTATAATACCAGGGGTAGTCAGATAGATGATGCATTTCTTGAGGTGCCACAGTTTATTCCACCTGTTCATAAGTCAACAAAGGAATCTGGCTATAGCTGTTGTCTATGAAAGGGGAAAAGTTAATGTTCCAGGACAGAAACCTGAAACAATTTCACCTTTGTCATATTGATAGTTGTTATATTACCCAACTGGGTTGTTGCATAGCATCTTTGGTTTGCAGTGAAATTATTCAAAAACCTTCTCTTTCCACCCATATTACAGTTTTATATGTTTATGAAACCCAGACGGGCAACCCTTCCATTGTCTCAACTCTCCATTATTTTTGCATAATGGAGAGTTAACACTACATTATTTTCTAACAGTGGATTGTGGTTTAGTTCAATAGCCAGTCTGCCAAGAACAAAAGGGTACTTAGTATTTGCCAGTCATCCTCAGCACAATGCATTCAATATTGAAAAGTTTTCACAACTTCTTTCATATTACTTAGTTCAGTGGGTACATTTACAAAGTCTTTTCAATTCTGAATAACATTCAGAGTTCATAGAAAAATACCTCATGGAAAAATGCTACCTTGAAAAAATACCTCCTGACAAATACAAAACAAGCAATTTAATTTATAAAGATGGATATTCTTTTATTCTTTGCATTTCTTTACAATCTGACTTTTTTACAATAATCTTCTGTGAACTTAATCAAAGGAGCAGCTAACTTTCAAACAAACTCACTATGAAAATCTAACCCAGCATACTATATTAAAAAGAGTGTTTTTAGTGGCTCAAAATTTACTCAAGTAAAATGAGAAAAAAACATAGTTCAAAAATGCAGTAGTGAAATGCATTACTGCTGGGTTTAAATTTGGTTTAAATTTTCAATATTTTTAAGTTCAAAATTCACACTTTTAATTTACCTTATTACAGTTTGTTATATACTTCTATAATGATACACTGTTTGTGGTTGAAATGAATTTTGTTCTTAATGTTGTGGATTAATTTTCATAGGAGGTATTACTGAAATACAAAATGTGGAGTAGGCATTCTTTCTATGAGGCTTTTTTTCCAGGAGACAATCTTTCCAGGAGGCATTTTCCTTGATTCCAAATTAAGAGACAAAGAAGCACACAAAATAAAAATCTTGAGAAACCCAAAAACTTCAACACAAAATAAAACGAGTAAGTAATTCTCCAGTTTCTAGTACTTTCAATGCCTGAAACACATAAATAGTAGCTTACTGTCTTAAAATAAGCACAGATTAATAAAGTAACATGAAACACTCACTACAACAAATTATCCACAGCATTGTTAAATAAGCAGTCTAATTTTTTCTGGAAAGTGTTTTCTGTAAGTCACAGATCCATATTTTATCGATTATCATTATCCATGGTTAAACTTTGTGGCAGTCAGATTATATTAAAACTTTTCAAGCTTTATCCAAAATTATATTTTCCAATAAAGGAAAACCAGTGGTATACATGCTGAAACAATGTTGATTGTGTATTGAAATAAAAAAAACCCATAGAACTAATTTATGAAAGCCCCATATGGTATGCACACCAAAGGAAACATTGCAAAGATTGTCTAGGTTGATCATTTGGTACAAGGTGTTAAATTATTGAATTAATAAATTGGTTTTAATTTACAGGGTTTTGTAATAGATAATTGACTCGTGACACTTCCATTTTGTAAATTTAATGACCCTTCGACCCTTTCAGGGCCTCACTCCATTAAGTTTACATAATGGAGCGCCACTTGGCGATTATCTATATATTAATTATGATGTTGTATGTGTCATATACTGCAAAGTCACATGTCTGGTGGAGAAGTGAATAATTAAAGGATGTATAACATCTATGACCATTTATTTGTCTGTTGGGGTAATTTTACTTTACCGGTACGGGATGTGCCATATTTGATAATTATACAGAAAATTGTCAAGGAAATAGGAAATTAAATCAACAGACTTATCAATGGGGGCAAGCCCCCAACCCCCATAATAGTATTCCTGTGTATTACAATAAAATAAAAGGATGAAATTGCTTAAAGCATTAGATTATAATATCGTCCAAATCTTGTACCGGTAAAGTAAAAACTAGCCAAAATGAGAAGCTGGGTCTTAATCCAACTTAGACCCCATTAAATTTTGAGTCATCCGGATCACCGACTGGATATAAAAATATAAAAGATCCAGATTTTTTCATTTACTTATTATTGAGCCGGTTTTTTTTTAAATCATACACCCCCTGGTGGAGGTCTGCACTCGCCTAGTGTTCTGGTTTTAAACATTCAATCACCCCTCAGCTTTGGATTTTCAATGTAAAATTCATTACCTGAGAGCTCTTTACATTTCTTTTGCATCTACAGAACTATTACTATACAATTTTTCAGTTACACAATCTTCAATCCACACCAGGGATTGTTTGTGGTAAAACACTACATATCAAACTTTTATATCGCATGTAATATTTCAGAAATTAAAGTGGTTGACCTCTTGAATCTTAGCAACAATATATCATTACGGTTTCTTCATCATTTGTAACACTGAAAATCTGATGTGTTTGATGAGTTGATTGTTAAAAGATCAAACAACCATGATCAACTATTAACTTGGGCATACAACTAGGGATCATAATGTTACTGCCTATAAGTTATATTCTTATTTAAATCTTTACTCTTCTTGATATTTCCATGATACAGTAAGACTTAACCTTGTAACTATTGTCAAATAATCACATGACAAATATGACAAATGCAAATTATCATTGCCTTAATTCAGGAAGGAAAGTTACGTAAGATATAGTAAGCCAACTTAACACAAGTATTGCTTTTTAAACTACTTCATCTTTCTTGTCATCTCTATGTCATGTTATCTTGCTACTTACTTGTTTTCAAGACTGATCTGTAGATATTTGATGGCAGATGTTTAATTATCTTCAACAACCTTATAAAATCAAGTGCAATAAACAATATTTAAACACATCAGCAGAAGGTTGTGCATTGTACACATTGTTTACTGAACTAGATAGACTGCGTGGTACTATTTACTGCAGATTTGTTGTTTTTGGTGTTATAATAAAGCATAACAAAAATGGTGAAATTTGGAAATAATGTGCTGTTGCTGCTTTTGTTGTTTTCATTTTTAACTGTGCTTAATTGCTTTCCAGGTAATGTATCATTGTTTTGTTGTTATTTATTTACATGCATATGTAGCACACATGTAAGTTCACTGGACACATAAATTGCTGTTGTATATTACTTCAAGGAAAAATTAATAGGCCATGTCATAACAGCTTTATTTGTCAGAGACAGTGATTAAATTTTACTGAGAAAGAATCTAGGCACATAGTATCAGAACTGAGAATGGTGTGTGCATTAAAAATATTTGTGTATTTAGGAACTCTCATTACAAGCAATAAAACCGATAAAGAGTTTCATTAAATATACAGCATCAAGTAAGTAGCAACTTAAAATTTTGTACAACGTTTGAATACATATAATAGAATATAAGAAAGGAACTATTCTCAGTCACATTGGAATAGTTGAATCCACCAGATTTCTCCAATGGATACATTGTATTTCACACCATTACGCCGCCACCGCCGCTGTAGTTTGTACAGAGCTTTTCTTCTTGTGACTCTCTCATGAAAAGTTTTACCACTAGGCTCCTCAAATTTAGAGCATATGTTCTGTATCAAAAATGCTTTCCTGAAAATAGTTTTGGCCTAATATTCAAAAACAATATGGCTGTCACGGTCAATTTTGATCAAAATCAAAGTGCTTATGGGTATTAGGTAAATGGTATACTAACTATGGTTATTTGTGTTTCCGGTGGAAAATTATATGCATCAGCCAGTTTGTTTGTCTGTTTGTTTACTAATTAATTCGAAAAGGTATGAATTGATTTTGATGGAATTTTAAGGAAAATATGGACAATGGCACAAGGAACAGAGGATTAGATTGTGGTATTGAAATGGCTCACTGTCTGGATCCTAGAATTTTTAAAATTTATTTATTTGGGGTTTTACATCGCTTTCAATACTGTACAGGTCATATCACGACAGGTAGTTGGAAGGGCAAAGGAAACCAGTACATACAGTTGGTCAAGGTGCTGTACTGTAAACTGCCGATCAAAGCCAAACAACTACCAGCTTTCCCACTAGAGGCCTGGCCGGGAACCAAACCCCGACCTCAGAGGTGGGAGGCGAGAGTGTTACCACTCTGCCACCATGGCCCCCTAGAATTTTTTAAAGGACACACATAAGTAATATTGGGGGTGTCGGGCCTTGGCAGAGGTGTACCCTGTCCAAGGGCTCTTATTTTACGACTGGAATGTGCCATTTGATGTAAAACAAATGTGTGATACTATCAGTCAGTTCAAATTTTGTCAATCATTTTACAGAGCTAGACTATCTGTATGCTGAAAACATGGAGACATTATTACATCTCAGAGACAAATTCCATAAAAAAATTCAATGCTAGATCAATATAAAGTAATGCAAAATTGTCAATTTTGCTTGACAATTTTTTACATAACACCGTATGCAATTACTGGTTTGTCCCAAGCAGTTAAGGTCATATATTAATATTATGCAATACTCTTGTTCTTTTTGTTGATCTTGTCTAGTTTATCTCATTACCTCCCGTCAAGGAAGTTCTGTTTTGGCAGCGTGTGTTTGTTGACAAAATAACTGACAATGAACAGGGAACAGATGATTAGATTTTTGTGGTATTTTTTTCCTTATTGGAAGTTTTGGGCCTTGGCAAAGGTATACACTCTCTAAATGCTCTTGTTGCAACTTTTAGTTGTATCGAATATGAGAAATGCTTTTAACTTTTTATGCCAGGATCACTTTAAGGCAAGAACACTTTACAAATAGCTATAGCAACCGACATTTGATCCAGTGTCATATGTGATTAAATCTTATGAACATAAACTCTTGCGAAATATCTGCAGCGACAATACAGTATTTAAAGAATGGAAGATATTTGACAAGGCAATATCATGATTTATGGCCCTTGGACTTCGGATCAGTAAATATTGATACGGCCTTCTTAAAAATATTATATCAGGTTTATAATATCAAAGTATTTTGGATTACAATATTACAAATTATTTTGATACGTGTTTGCCACAAAATTGCTGTGAATACCTGAATAATTATTCTAACTATGAAAATTTTCAAAATTGACAAAGGTTGCTGTACAGGACCAGTCATAGCTCACTATGATTTTAGGTTAAACTATTTTATTGAAGGTTACTATATGTTTAATTACTTAAACATTTAAACCCTTGATATCATTGGCGTGAGACTATTGCCAATGGACAATGTGATAGTTTATCCTCTGATATCGTTTTTTTTTTCTCTTTAAATATCAGTGCAATAAAAATCTTCGTTTGAGACCTGTTGGTTGTTTCTAGTAAACTGTCATCACAGTTTGATATACTTTTAAAAGACAATGGTTGATTATATAGTAAGAACAAGTACATTTAATACTGCATATCCTTCCCCTAAAATATGAATTTCTAACATTGGTAAATAAATAAGATTTATAACTCTTTAGTGTAGTTGTATGAAATTATCTGAGTGACATAAAAATTAAACAAAATTACCAGAGTAAATTAGCAGGGTGACTTCTATATATATATATATATTTTTTTTTCAATTATGTTACAAGAGAAGGGAAATGCATACAATTATGTATTTTTTGCTTGCGTGATTAAATTTACAAAATGTAAGTAATAATTTATTTTTAATTTATTATCCACTATTTAGTTTGAGCAATAAGCTAAATAAGTCCTTATTGACTTTTTAAAGAATGCAAAAAATAGCTATGAAACCCACCCAGAACAAAGAACACCAGTGAATATAAATTTACTTTTTAACGTGAGATTTCTCTGCCTCTTGTGAATAGATTTTAATGTAACAAACAAAAATACAAAACTTTATATACATTTTTAATTGTATATACAACATATTTGTAGGATACATAGTATTTTTAGTATTTGTGAAATATTTGCACTTCTTGACATGAAATCTGCAAACCTTATTCATAGTAATGGGCTCTGGTGCCATTGAATAGTTAATTTAAAATTACTGTATCAGCAGAAATTTGAGCTCTCATCAATTTAGAAAGAACATGGTTCAAACACCGTTGACAATGTTCACTAAATAGTTAGAGTTATCTCTCTTTGAAGTGTTGTAGTTAATACATGGACAAATTAATTTAGAGGCCATGAACAATTTCCAGAACCAGGCAAATAAGCTGTCATATAAGAAATCATTGGCATTTATGTAGTTATCGTAGTTTATGCTTGAGTGAAATGCCATTACAATATGCCGGCTGCCATCTGAAAATACAAGTTTTTAGGGTACAGGAGAAACAGAATCCAAAGTACAGGGACTGTCATTTTTTCATTGTTTTCAGCTAGAAGTACACCCAGTTCTCAATGCAAGACACTTCATAGTGGGACATGCATAAACCCTGATGACAAGACAGACTCCTGCACCGTTAACAATGCAGCCAACCTTTGCAGCAGCCCGGGTCACGTGTGTTGTGTTCCTACCCAGAATGCCACAGACATTGCTTCAAGTAAAGCTAACAACTTGTGGCATCGTGAGTGAATTTCTTTCTTTCTTTTTTTTGTATAATTTGTAGGCGTAATGTATTCCTTTATTGCCTCCGACAAATTGAGAAGGTTATGGTTTTGGAAGCGTGTGCTTGTCCGTTTGCCTGTAAAATAACTTTAAAAGTTATTCACAGATTTTAATCACATTTTCAGAAAATTGTCGACAATGACACAAAGAACAGATGATTGATTTTTTTTTGTGATCATCCGGTTTACTCTCTGGATCCAGGATTTTTTCAAAAGGATTTTTCTTTATCATTGCACAAAAATTTTGAAGGATTGGGTCGTGGTGGGCATTGGTGGGTCTTGGTAGACCCACTCATTTTTATAAGAGTGGCAAGCAATATCTAATTTACAAACACAACAACAAGAAAAATTGTTCAGCCCTGAAGGGCTTATAAGTCACTCTTGATGAAAAACAAAATAATGAACATGGTTGTAGTGTGACACATATTACATATTACCAGCATTAGGTACAAGAAATCATATGGAATAGTATATTTGAACCAATAGTAACAGTTATGTTAATGAAAAATTTACCCATTACTGAAAAAAAATGCAATGGACACAGACAATGGGTGGAATAAATTTGTTCTATCTATTTAGCACAAATTGTCTTACTCCCCAGGTTTTATAAATAAGGTCCAACAATTGCTTGAATTTAGAATTAAACTATCAGGTTTAATCTCAGAGTTTCATAGGCAACACATAATAGTCCTTTTACACTATAGCCAGTATTACCTATACTTCTATGTGTCCAAAATCATGTAAACCCTGCTAGTGTGAACACGTCACACCTGGGAAGTTTGAACAATGCAAAACGTCTGCGTGGGTGTCTAAAGCAGGTACTGAATGCCACAATATGTTAAGTTTACCGACAGAAGTCTCGCAATATATGGGGGATTGAGAAGTTTTGCAAAGTGCCTGCAAAGGAAGGCAATAATGCTTGTTTAGTGTGATAGAGGCATAATGGTATAATGGATGCGTTGACAATACAGTCCCTTGTCATATATCTACAGGTATGGATTCAATCTCAGCACTAAAGATGGACTGTAATTACATGTGTGCACCTGGTTAAGCTATCTTACTGCTACTTACCTATAGCATGGAGTACTGGTGAAAAAAAATTATCACCATGACTTAATTGCCCGGTGAATCATAAATCATTTCCAATGATAAAAATCTATCACTGACACTGGTTAAACATTGATAGATCTCTATATTACAAGAACCTGTCAGAAAACATTACCTTTACTGGACTGTAACAGCCATAAAATCCAGTGATGTTTTGGGGTTCAGCCACAATTGTTCTAATGTCCCATTCATATTACAGACAGTTTTTTCGTTTATAGGCATTGTATATAATGCCTTAGTTATCCATGTACTGTCAGGCTTCTGTTAGTAAATTTTGTATTATTTTGTAGTATTCCATGCTTCAACACACAAGGAAATTTTAAACTGTTCAAAATTTCAGCTCACCAGGGGCAGCATCAAGGATACCTCCGATAACTGAACTACAGGATGTCTTATGGTTTCTTGAGCTGTTTAGCTGCCTTTCCTGCTAATTCTTTGTTATTCTGTATGTTTCTGTGTCTCTTTTCAACTTGTACACTCACAGTAACATTACTCTATCTTAACCGTATCTTTTCTGTGTCAAACCGTGACCTTTGTAATTCCCGTTCAGATTCTGTTGTGTAGCAAAACTGTACATAGAGGTGTGTATCTGGGTTTTAAATTATGTACAACAAGTTTAGCTCTCTTTTTCCTGCCAGCTATAGTATCTGGAAGTAATGCCTGTTATGTGGCTGACCATTTGACAGTTTAAAATACCTGATATCACCCAGTGACAGAAACCTGTCCAGACATGTGTACTTTATTGCAGTCAAATGTGAACAGGGTTGTAAACGGTAGTCAAGTTTCACTTCTTATATCATGGGACCAACATAAATTTTCATTGATTGAATAGGGCTAAACATTGCTTTCAACATAATAGGCATTCTCGGATGGAGTGATCCATGGTCTGCTAGATCCAAATACAAAAATAATATGACCTGACCTAAATAGAGTGCCACTAGGATAGAAAAGAATTATTTGTTATCATATATTTTATGTCTCTAGTTATTTGTAATAAAATCCGGAATAAACGATGAGATGAATATTTTTGGGATGTTTAAAAATGCTCAAATGCAAAATTCATTGCATTGGGTTGTATGTTAGTGGAGTAAAAATCTGTGATCTAAAGTGATAGAAGAAATTTTTGATCATTTACAAAGTGATTAAAATTCCACCAGAATCCTTAATATAAAATTATACTTATTTTTTAAACAAAATGGCCAAATAGATTGGTTGGGAACAGCATATAAATACAACCCTGTGGCTGAATATCTCACAAGTATTCATAAAATCCGAGAATTATTAGAGGAAAAGAAAGCATCATCTTTGCTTGAGAAAATAGACATTATCAGCATATTTTCAAAACAAACAAGTGTTAATGATATTACCTGTGATTGATGGGTAGTTTGGGAAGATACAATTCAACTTACCAATTTTCTCACAAGGGAATTTAGACATAATGAAAATGACTAAAAAAATTAACAATACTTTGCTGGAGGTAAATAATCCAAATGGCCACCTAAAAAGATAACATGGATCGTACAGGCAAAAAATTATCATAAACTCAACAAAATAAATGAACAGACTTTGGTCATATTGCTTGCACTTTCTTGCATCAAAAACTTACTGCACATTTTGCCAAAAAGAAAACTTTGAAATCCAGAACGATAGAGAAGGAAGCTATAAATTAAATGCTTGACCAATTAGGATTGCTTAAACAAGACTTGTGTTTTTTGTAAGTTGTGTGTTGATTGGTTGCTTGGCGACTTGAAACATTTTCAGTTGCATTTATGTCAATATATATTCTCATCAAAAGTTCGACATGGGCGATCTTATATTAAAATTTTGCTCCAATACCGTGCCAAGAGGTTCCCAAAAATGTTTGTTTGAAAAAAAAAGAATAACAGAAGTTAAAACAAATAAAAAGGGATTGTGATGCAGGGTTAAATCAAATACCTTTATCTGTCTGTATTCATGATATTTCCAAAAATAATGAAGGGATATTTCTGAAATTTGGGTAGTGCCTTACCAAATGAAGAATTTGTTAAATTTTGGGAGAGATCCGGATCCACTCTATGAGTGCCGTCACATATATATTTATTTACCTATTTATTTATTTGGGGGTTTACATCACTTTCAACACTGTACAGGTCATATCACGACGGGCAATTCTAATTCTAATAGCACTTTTATAGCGCTTAATCTCTGTCAAAAAGACAGACTCTAAGGCGCATCACACAAAAATATGGTTCAATATTCATAAACCAGAGACATTGCAGGGGTCAGCACCGCAGCGAAAGCAGGAGGAGATTGGAAATTTAGGTATGACTTCAGCTTTGACCTGAAGGAGGCAAGTGAGTTTGCAGAGCGGACCTCGTCAGGAGGGTCATTCCAAATCATAGGTGTGTCATACGCAAAACTGAGTCCAAAATGCTTTTGAGACTTGAAAACTGAAGCAAAGTGGGGAACCTCAAGAAACATGCCATCAGATTGACTTCGACGAGTGTTATATGCACTATGTCTGGGTATGAGAAAGGGTTCAAAGTATTTGGGGTTACCACTGTGTAGGAACTTATAAACAAGCACTGCAGTCTTAAAGATAGAACGGTACTTAATAGGCAACCGATGTAGTGCTTTTCTAACTGGAGTGATGTGTGGATACTTGGTGGTGTTGGCAACAATTCTGGCAAGACTGTTCTGAACACATTGAAGTTTGCACAGATCCAGAGCTGAGAGACCTCTGAACAGAGAGTTACAGTAATCAAGACGACTTCCAACCAGAGCATTGGCAGCCATGAGGGCAGCTTCATGTGTCAGATGTCCTCGGAGTTGCTTAAGATCCCGGACACTAGCAAAACAAGACGGGTATTTGGAAAGGCAAAGGAAACCAGGACATACAGTTGGTCAAGGTTCGGTACTCTAAACTTCCAACCAACGGCAAGCAACTACCAGCTTTCCCACTTGAGGTAGTGTTACCATTCTGCCACCGTGGCCCCCTGCTGTCACAAATAAACAAAATAAATCCTAATCTGCATTCCTGTTATAAAGAGAAACAAACCTTGAGTAAATAATAAATTCTAGAATTTTCTAAACATCAAATTTGAAAAATTATAACAATCATCTTAAATTCACACAAAATAATTCACCAGTCCCAAAACGGCAACGGCTATTTTTATTAAAATAAATGTGGCTTTCAGGAAGAGGATGTCAGAATGACTTTAAAATAACTGTCTTTGATCAATCACTGGTGATAACTGAAAAGCCCCTGTTTTGCTCAGAACCAAGCATTCTCTACATGTCAGACAATAACTCAGGGATAAGTTTTTACACAACAGATACATATTTATTTGTCAGTCAGAAAATGAATAAAATCCGGAAAAAACTGATAATGAGAACAATAATGATAGATCAAATATGTTGTACCACAATAACACAAAATTATTACAAATTACCCAATATTGTCTGCAATTCAGGGTGGTAACAGAACAACATAATACCTGATTTTTACATTGTATGTTAATTGTCCAAGAGATGGAGAAATCCATATATAATACTTTTATCTAAAGGGTGGGGTTGGGGGCTTCGTATAAACTGTCCAGCTAGCGTTTCCACTTTTACAAAATACGTGTCATGAAAGTACAGGACATGACAATCTTAACTGATTCTAAATGTCGTACTTGCAGAACTTGAACAAAAGAGGATGTCACATGTTTATCATGTCATTTGACAGATCTGTGGTCAAGTAATTTGTTTTGTTGAACAAATCAGATAACCCTACCTGTCTCTGTTGAAGACTTATGAATCTCTCAATTTTGACATTTAATGAGGTGATAGCAAGAAATGATGAGTTTATAATGAATGTCAGTTTTAGTCAGAGCCAAGCTCTGAAGTTAATGGTGCTTGATTTTGCAACTAAAGTGAAGATAATCAACTTGATTTTAAGATAACCATCTTGCACTTTAATTTCAAACCCAGAGATAAATACGATATTTTTTACGTAATATGCTATGCAATACAACGTAATAATAAAAGGTATTTAAATTGCCAAAAGGGGCCACGGCGGCACATTGGTAACACACTCGCCTCCCACCTCTGAGATCAGTGGTTCAAACTCCAGAACCTATGTGGGAAACGTTGGCAGTTGCTTGCTGTTGGTTGGCAGTTTACAGTACAGAACCTTGACCAACTGTATGTTTTGGTTTCTTCTGCCCATAAAACTAACGGTCATGATATGTCCTGTACAGTGAAAGAAGGCTTTGTGAAACAGGGAGAAATCCATAAAAATCTTAAAGTTAAGGTAGTCTTTATCCTAAGGAGGCTTTGTGAAACTCGGTCCTGAACCCTGTTTTCGAGAGAACATCAAGATGAAATTAATAAAATATTCCATATCTTTCTTGCAGCTAACTGTGGGGTGAACAAATTCAACAACACATTGAATCATGTGACCAGAAAAGTACGGCGGTCTAAAAGAGTGATCGGTGGTGTGGAGGCAGCGGTTGGTGAAATACCTTGGCAGGTGAGTATGTCTTTTTATTATTGGACAGGTTTGTGGCTCAAATAGGGGAGGTGGAGGGACTTATACACACTGGGATATATATATTATTAATATTTACCGATGCCACTTAGTATGCATAATTGGCACTACAAATTTATCAACAAGTGCTGATTTTAGTTAAGTTTCTGAAACATAAGATATGTAAGGTACAAACATGTTATATACATCATTGTAATGGTATTTGGACATAGCTTGTGCTTATTTTGGTTGCTTTAAAATCTATGCAGAAATGGCGGAGAAATCTCAAGTTAAAAATTGATGGGGTTTTATATTCACTGATGACCCTCATGATAGCCTTTTTTGCATTCTTTCTTCAAATATGTACATAATTTACTTTTTAAATTAATATATTCGACAGTGAAGGGTTGATTATATGAGTAAACAGTCTCTCATCAGACATATACGAAAAATATGTATCACTGATGAAGATGTATAGTATAATAAATAATTCCCAATCTGTTTTGAAAACATTTTTTTCACATGTCAACTTCCAGAAAAAGGTGCTCGGTAGTTTCTGAATTATTAAAACTGCACACTATCATGTGTTTACTTTTTTACTGCAGGCATCTGTGATTGTCTCAAATGTACCCAAATGTGGAGGGGCATTGATTACAGGCAGATATGTCTTAACTGCTGCACATTGTGTGGAGTAAGTATCTCATTATTTTTACACTGTTCTTTTTTCTTTAGATAGACTTTTAAATCCCTGATATGATATCTGCATTCTTTGATGTCCATATCTGAATATTAAAATTCTGGGTCCGAGTTCACAAAAGATCTTAGACTTAGCCTAGAATGAGTGAATGAGTGAGTGAGTGAGCGAGCAAGCGAGTGAGTGCATCTGACAGTGGAGGGGACTATGCATGTGACAGTGGAGGGGACTATGCATCTGACAGTGGAGGGAACTATGCATCTGACAGTGGAGGGGACTATTCAGCGTGATAGGCTAATATGTAGGGGTATTTTATTTTGAATAAACAGGTGCTCTCCTGATTCTGTTTCTGGCTGTGACTTGGTTCTTCCCCATGAAGTGATGCTGGGAGCTCATTCATTGTCACAGCCAACACCCAATACTAGGACAGTGTTTGTAGAGGCTGCATTTCTCCATGAAAACTATGACTCCACCACACTCGAGAATGATATTGCTTTGCTGAAACTAAACAGGTAGAAATATTATTGTGGGAAGAGAAAATGTCTCCCACATGACACATGTTATCTATTTAGCTCTTGCCGAAAATGTAGGTGATGAAATTTATATCTGTAAAACCTTTCTTCCATAGAAAAACTTTGCTCTAGTTTAACAAAAGCTTAATCTCTAACTGTTAATAAAAGTCACATTTGAAAACATAAATCTGTTGCATGCTAGAGACGGATTGCTTAACCATTCCAGTTTTCAGATCATCAGTATATAAATGAAAAAAAAAACCACACACATCTTAAATTAATCCCTTTTGTGATGTACTGAAACCTTGGAGTAATATACCTCTTGATAGACTGTCAATTTTTCTGTCCTCCTTCATAAAAATTCCTTGACACTCTTATTTATTCATAAGAGGTTTACTTTGAAAATTCTGAATTCTCCTTGCTTGTCTAGTGTCTGCATGGTCATAATGGCAAATTCTTATGTATAACTTCGTGTATAAACTTGCTCTGTGGCTTTGTTGTTACGGTATTAGACTTCACAGCGCAAGGTCTTGGGTTCAAACCTTGGCAAGACCATGAGGATTGTATCCTTAGATAAGGTACTTTAAACATGTGTGTCTATATTCGGGCCAGCGGGATCACTGGGTTCCAACAATAGTTGAAAAGGTAAACCTACAATAGGCTAACATCCTGTTTGGGAGACTTTGTGTCACATAAAGTGGAAATGGACATCGGTCATATGGGCACAAGGCCCAAACGTTTGGTACTATGATTTTACCTTTTCTATGGCATTATAACAGTAATGTGGTTTCGTTGCACATTATAACAAGAAATTCCCCGGATAATGGCTATGTTTTTGATATATGCTGTCAGACTTTTTTGAGTAAACTTTTGTACACAGAAATCTTAAACTATAAAGATGTCCGCCTACCATAGACAGTCTCAAGTTGTCTGAGGTAGCTGCAAGTTGTTCTAAAATTTCTGTATCTGCTCTGATGCCTTTCCTCCAAATTCTGTGTTATTCTGTCGTTTTCTGTGTCTCCAGTGAAGTTAAATGTTTGCCATAACATTACTAAACATTTACATTAGCTTTACAGTATCTGTTCTGCTTGCAAACCGTGGTAATTGTCCTCCTTAACTATGATTCCCTTCTTCAACAAAATTATGGTTGAAGTTGTGTATCTTTAATGCAGAAGAGGCACAACATTCTGCCTGTTTTTTCCATCTATAAACCCTTGAATTTCCACCTGTAGTATGACTGGAGTATTAAGAGAATAAATCAGATTACACTGGATTCTGTAGGAAGTAACAAAATATATCTATTCTTCTGCCTAACCCATTTGTTCTTCAGGTTCTCTTTTTATCAATGACTATACCCTCGATAGTCAATTCATCCTTTAGGAAATCTGTATTGACCATCGCTTTACTTTCAGGGACGTATCAGAAGACATTATAGCCATTGACGATATTAACACAGTGTGTGCACCAGATGCTACATTTGACTACAGTGGGATGACCTGTTATATGAGTGGTTGGGGGAAAACAGGATACCCATGTAAGGTTTTCTTTTTTATATCTAGTTTTGACAGGTACATTAAATAATGTTTTCTTGGTGTATATATATTGTAGAATTACAAATGTCAATGAACATGATGATAAAATTGTTTTTCTCAAATTTGCTTAATTTATCCACTTTCAGCATTAATACTTGCAGACCTTTGCAGTGGTCGTGAGAAATTTATACCGCAAATAAATGTAGTAATACTTACGTAGCGGTCACCCTTTGAAAAACTTTTTAACTTACAATTTCTCCATCATTTTTGCATGAATTTTAATGCGACAAAAATGAGCACATGTTCTCTAAAAATTACTTTTTCAACTGATAGCATATTTGTAAGATACATAGTTTCACAAACATTAATGCAAAATTGGCATTTGTGAACTAATTTGTAATACTTTTAATCCATTGTAAGTGGCACTGTTTTATAAAAAATAGACTTTTAAAATTTCCACTAGGCATTCATTTCAGCTATTTCAGCTGATGAGCTTGTCTAGTGAAAATTATTCCCAGTGAAATGTTAAATCTGTATTAATATCTCAAGAAGGAACTAGTCATTAGTGAAAACTAATTCTAGTGAATCTGTTAAATAATAAAGAAGTAGTAAAATTTTCTTCTAGCTAAAATTTCTACTCACACTGTACACCCCAACCTGTGTGTTCCAGCCCCATTTAGATAGAATACAGTGTGTGCATGTGGACAATAAAATATAACAACCTAGTGCATTTACTTCCAGTGGGACCCAAATCAGACACTTTGATGTATGTAGACCTTCCAGTTGTGGATAAACAGACATGTTGCAGTAAGCACTGTGACAATTGTAATGCTCCAGAATGTGTTATCTTTGACCACAACATCTGTGCTGGTTATGAAGAAGGGGGAAAAGATGCTTGTTCAGTAAGTTACTCTTTTTTTCAAATCTACATTTGAAAGCGAAACTAAACCCTTGAAAGGATTCCAGTATGCACCACCCGTAAGTTAGCTATAGGCTTAGTATTATCATTTGTATAAATATACTTTCTTTTAGAGACAGAAAAACTGTATAAAATATGTTTGGGTATTTGATTGGCTGAAATCTGTTCACATGACCTGTATAAATACAGGTATAAAAGACCTCTGAAACCGAGGATCCTGTGGCTTTAATGGCCCTCAAATCTGAAGAGGATCCGCCATTACTGTTCCCACTTGAAAGATTGAGAATCAGTATACATTTGGAACTGTATACATGATATAAGCAGTATATGTATCATTTTGAAGATTTAATGATTGCAATGTTGTGAAAGTCATAATTCTATTACATACTGCTCAATGATAGTATACAAAATTTGATGAACTGCTTTGTAGCTATGTTTTGTCACCATAGTTACTGGGTTTTATTAAAAGTGATATTTTAAAGAGAATAGTCGTAATAAGTCATAATATGCCACACAATTGCTTAGATTTCCCATTGACAGATTTTTGCCATTTTTACTATTATTTAAGCAGAAATATTACCACTCTCTTACCAATTTCAATGCCACTTTGATAAAGAAAACTTCAGTCTAAACCACTCTTACTACATAGTCTTTACAAGAAAAAGGTGAAGCTACAATCTAATCTAGTTCTTTTATAATTGTATTTCAGGGTGATTCTGGGGGTCCACTTGTCTGTTTAGTAGAAAACAGGTTCAGTGTAGTAGGACTTAACAGCTGGGGTAATGGATGTGCCAGACCATCATCTCCAGGAGTCTATACCTCTGTAACACATTTCTTAGACTGGATAGACCAAGTGATCACTGCACCATAGATCTTCTCCCCATGAACTAAGCTATTACAATAAATGGTCTTGAGTATATCATTGACATTACATTATAAATAATCTACATTTCTTCCTTACAAAGTCAGATATACAAATCTATAGTCAAAAGGGTATCAAAGGCATTACATAATGTATATAGAATTCTTCTCACAAAGAGAGCTATCAAAACTGGATCATAGGTATTGCTTTTATGTACAATGTCGCCTTAATTTACCTGTATCATTTATCAAGAGTGCATTAATGTTATTACACAATGCACAAGGCCATCTAGATCTTCTACTTAACCTAGCCATACCAATAAATTGTCAGAAGTAGACGACTGTCAATTGCAAAGTGTCCACATGCAACCCAGATCGTCTCCTCATAAAATGATCAACACAAAGGCATTGTTAAATGTGCATCACTGCAACCTATATTTTTCCTAATGAACTAAACTGTACCAATTAATTTTAAGGGATGAATCAATGTCATAGCATAATGCTCAGTGCAACCAAGGTTTGTTCTGAAAGAGTGAGCTATACCATGACTGCATCAGATAGATGACCTAATGAACAATGCAACCTACATTTATTCTTATAATATAAGGTCTAGCAATTCAATGTCTTGAGTGCATCATAGAAATTCCATAATGCAAAATACTGAAATAGTTTTTTTCTTTAAGTAAGCTGTATCAATAAGTTGCCATGAGTGCATCATAGATTGCATAATGCACAATGCAACCTAGATTTCTTTTTACAAAGCAGAATATACCAATACATTGTTATGAGTGCATCATAGATTGCATAATGTCCAATACAACCTAGATTTATTTATATAAAGCGGAAAATACCAGTGCATTGTTATGAATGCACTATAGATGGCATAATGTACAATGCAACCTAGATTTCTTTTCATAAAGTGAGGTACACCAATACATTGTTATGCATGCATTCATAGATTGCATAATGCCCAATGAAATCTAGATTTCTTTTTATACAGCAGAATATACCAATACATGGTCATGAGTGCACCATAGACAATTCCATAATGCAGAATACAAAATAGTTTTTTCTTGTTATAAAATAAGCGATACCAATAAGATGCTATGAGTGCATCATAGAGATTGCATAATGCAGATTGCTACCCAGATTATCTGCTCAAAAAGTAAGCTATACTAATAAATTGCCAAAAGTGCATCATGGAGACTGTAAAATGTACAATAAACTCGATCAGTTATGGCCTACCTCTTGCCTGTTTCAAGAAAAGCTAAAAGGTTTCCCACCTTAGCACACAAAACTACCCAACATCTCTGTGGTATTGACTTGGCTATGTCTATGGCATAATGACAATTGAGTTGGATTCTGGTGTTGTGCCTTAGAATCTGCCCATGACAGAGATTAAGTGCTTTTAAAGTCAAAAATAGAACAGAACAGAAATGATTTAATGCTTCAGATTAAAAGCTTCAGAAAAAAGGCAGACATGATTGATATTATAAAACATGTTAAGTTTGCAATCTTATAACCTTTGTTTCTTATTCTATGAATGATTATAAGAAAATGGTTGTGTTCTCAGTAAATACTAAGAACATGCTTGTTAATGAATGTTAACCTATTTCATGAAAGCCACATGAAATACAATTGAAGGTTCCTTCTTATTTGTATATTTGGTTTGAACTCAATGAGGTATTTCCATGTGTGAAGGTTTTGTTTATTCTTCTTTATTCTTTAATAATGGCTTAATTAAAACACTGTGCTAATGTTTGAGATGAACAGATTAATATTATTAACTCTTTGACTCTGTTGAAACTCTTGTATGTTGAATTTAGTTAAATGATTCTGTTTATTGTAAATGTCACAAGTAATGTGTGTACCATACCAGAATGTATGTATTTATACATGTTTATATTTGCATTTTGTGTGTGTGTTTTTTTAAATAAAAAATTAACATGTTGTTTGTTAATCCACATCAATTAATCAATAAATCCCATAAAGTTGTATATTTATAAAGATGTATACACATATATTACTACTTGTTGAACTTTTAAAACGAATCTCTTTTTTTTTTGAGCTCTGTTTACTAAGTTTGGAAATTCGTACATTATATTTACTGGGACCCTGGGTCATAGAACAGAAATAAAGAGAATTCAAACTTTGTGGATTTTGTCTCAAGAACAAATATTGGTTAGAAATAAAAAAACCTGTTGTTTTTCTGATGTTTTGTCTTTCTTCTTTATATCAATATACTAGATGAACTTGAGGTGGGGCCAAGGTGGCAGAGTGGTAACACTCTCGCCTCCCACCTCTGAGGCCGGGGTTCGGTTCCCGACACAGCCTCAAGTGGGAAAGCTGGTAGTTGCTTGCCGTTGGTCGGCAGTTTACAGTACAGAACCCTGATGAACTGTATGTACTGGTTTCCTCCACCTTTCCAACTACCCGTCATGATATGACTTTTCCTGGTATTTTTCTATCAAGAATAGTTGGGTTATTGTTCATACATCAAATAAAATCTTACAAAGACCTGCGCAGTTGGTGAAAATGTGTTTCTGCACATTTTATGGGAGTAGTTTGGAGGAACATTTCAAAGCTGGAAAACCTCTGACCAAAAGAGAGCTGACTGAATTGTGCGAAAGATCCCATACTCTGGATAAATCTTGAATGTACAAAAGTCCCATTTCACTGAATTTTCAAGGCTTTAAATTTGCCTTGATCTACATTGCTCTAAAAGTAATCAACAGATCTTTACTTATTATTATTGCTGTAAAAGCTAGAAAGCATTCCACTTAAACCAGTGGTTCCACATTCACAACATAGGTTAAGATGATTTCCCAATTTGATTTTGGGACCTGTGTTTGGAAGCAAAATCGGCAATTTTGGTAAGGGAGGATAATAACACGCTTAACATTTTTGGGGAAAAGCCAGCAACTTTGCTTCCTGACCCCAAAGCTCAGGATCTTCAACCCCACTCATCTTAGTGCCATTAAGTCAAATTATAGAGGTAGAGAGGCACTCCAGACAAATCCAATTGCCAATAAGACTGACTGTGTTGTTGTTGTGGCCAGTCATGTTAAAAGTGTATTAGGCAGGGACCCTGCCTTTGAACCTAAATATGAAAATAGAGTGGCTGAAAGCTTGCCATCTCGTGTCAGTTTTATTCCTAAAATTTGGGAAGGTCAAAGATATGAACCTGTCATATCTGTGATATGTCCATTTGTATTGCAATCAAATTAAAAGCATATAGGTCTGTGTCAAAAGTATTTTTGATTCCAAGGTGTGATGGTTGCATTAGGTTCCCAGAGTAATCTGGCACTTCTCAGACTGATTCCAAGGGTTGAGATACATTTGAACTTTCCTGCCTTTTGTGGTACTGCTTGATACCTTTTTACCCAGATTCCAGCCGATTTCAAAGTCAGGGCCTCTGTCGCAGCAATCCCTTAATATGGAACTGTTTTATATTCACTTGGAGAGAGAATTGATTACTTGTTGAGATTTGTTGCTTTCTGAATAAAGATCATTAAAACTAGAAATGACTTATCACTACACTCCCAAACTAGTTCACAACAAATGCATGCAATGTACTGTAAGTTGAAATTTTCAGCAGGTAGTATGTTTGGCTATTTGAGCTTAGATAGTGAAAATTCATTCCTTCTAAATTGCAAACTTTGACAGATCCTATACAATCTGTTAAAGTGAGAAGCATTAAACCTCAACGTATTTATTTGTAAAGGTATACTGTTTTAGTGAAACTTTTTCACTGGGAATTAATTTTGCCATTTAGCCAATCACCTTAGTCAGTGAAAATTTTATCCAGGCGAAATTTAAAATTTGGCTTATATAAATCAAGTGAATTCTTTAAAAATTGAGTGTCAGTGAAAATATTAAATTTATTTATTTATTTTTGGTTTTACGTTGCGTTCAACAGTGTCATATTGCGATGGGTAGTGTATGGGTGGAAAACCATTGTGAATCGGCAAATAACACCCAACTTTCTGACATGAAGTGCCCGGGCCAAGATTCAAACCGATGACCTCAAAGGTTGAGGGCGAGCACTCTAACTGCTACACCACTGAGTACCCCCTCTGATGAAAATATTAAATAAAGATATATAAATAAAGACAAATTTTGGTATGAATTTTCAGAGAAATATTTAAGACAACTGAAGGATAAAACACATTCGTAACAAAATATAATCCTTTTATTTACAATATAGAAATATAATCATAGAATAAAATCATTTGTTATAAATAAAACACAAGTAAATTATTTAATGAGTTACCATTTACTTAAATGAGGTATCGATGATGAGATGAAATAAACTACACTAATTAATTTTTCCTGTTCAAATTTACAGGATGCTGTGGTATATGATAAAAGGAAAAATTACCCAAGCAGTGCAGACTTTTAAGTTTTTTTCAAGAGACATGACAATTCAATACAAATCAAGTCCATTGGGCAAAGATTTTATTGACTTGTTCTATCAAGCAATCATTTTTTTTTTTTGAAAATAGGGTCCACTTTCCTAGAATAACACATAAAATAAATCAGTATTAAACTTTACTGAAATCAAATGTGAAATGGCTCCACAGTTTATAGGCATGAGTGCATATGAAAACACTAATTTTCAAATTTATATTTGTCAGTCATTTCTATGTGGAATTTAATGCAACAAAAATGATATAAGTTTGGTTATCTAATTCATTAATGTGTTAAAACTGAATATGGTTAAAACAAAGGGTAAAGAGAAAAGGTAATTGCACAGATTGGTCATGTTTATCCATATTGAACAAATGAACAAAATATTCTGGTTGTTAAGGGGTGTAGTTAAAGTTACAACCTCTCTTTGCTATATCAAAAGGGGTTAGTCCTCAGTATTTCTATGATGTCTTTCTGAATTCAAACCCACAGACCGAAGTTAAATCTGTAACAAAACTGAGATAGAGACCCACAGAGCAATTTATCAAATTAGGCATTATTCAGGTCCCTTGGATATCTAGTTTATACTGGAACAAAATTTCATGGGGCTGTTCCATTTCTGCGATAAACCTGGCTCCCAATTGTGAAAATGCAGGATTCAGGGTATAGGTTACGATGGCTTTAGGATGTGTTCCTGATGCACAAGATGTTTTCTTGATAGCTTCCCGATGCCTCAGAAAATCTTCTGATAGGTTTATGATAGGTTCCCGATCCATCCAATTAGTATCCGATTGGTTTGATTGACTTAAGATAAAACAGATAGGTTTGGGATCACTATAATATGGAACAGATTAATATGTGAGTGTAAGATATGTTTAAGATTGCTGTAAGATTGAAAAGATGACAATACAATGGGCTTATGTTGTCATAAATCTGAAAAGGATTGGGAAAGGTTTATAATTTCAAATAGCTTGAATCTCTCATAAACTGTTTCTGATGGACTCCCTAGTGCTGTACTCATAAACCTATCTGGAAGTACCATATTTTCCATACATGATCTAAGTACAATGACCCTAAGATCATTAAGATGCATAGATCCAGTTCCCAATTCCCAAATTTTCACAATCAGGAGCAAGGATTATGATATATCGCAAAAATGGAACAGCCATCTTAGTATATCAAACAAATTTCTATGCACAGGAATTAAACCAAGGATGAGAGCAAATA
The DNA here is from genome assembly GCA_964017235.1 of Sabellastarte sp. h YS-2021. NCBI lineage: Eukaryota > Metazoa > Annelida > Polychaeta > Sabellida > Sabellidae > Sabellastarte > Sabellastarte sp. h YS-2021. The sequence goes on along the minus strand of OZ024929.1, from coordinate 74,195,315 downwards.
AGACTGAGCTGAGGTGATAATTGGATTCATACATCACTTTGGACAACTAGGGGTCAAGTTGGAATAGGCCTTACCAGTATTTCAAAATGACTTTATGATTTAAACATATATGACAACAGAGTTAAAAGCCATATGATATTTTACCAAACCAATCTTACCACATAGAATTTCATTAAAATATATAGACAACAACATCCTCATTGTCCCCTTTCATATAGATCAAAGTAAAAGCATTTTACAATTATTAAACATATCTGCATAGACATGGTGGAATTCCTCTACAAACTGTTTAACTTAGGATAATATTACTACCAAACACTATCACAATTCATCTCCACACTGTGGGTGAAAACAGTAGTATTTATATAGAAAAGGAAAGACTCAGACTTTTTTCAGCCATGATATTATATTATTTTATTATTATTACTTTTTTGGAATACCATGCAGCACTTCTATTGAATAAAATTACTATGATTGATAAAAATCTCAAACATACAAAACACAAATGGGCAGCTTTCTACCACTTGAAAATTAAGCTAACTTTATATACATACTGTAACATCGAATTACCATTCAGCAATACATGTCTAAAACTGTTATAAGTTTGAACTATATACATTTTAACTGTTATATTTGTATGTGAAGTCCTTGCTAGTCTATCAATAGCCTAACTAGCAGGGTCTGTGTTTATGAGTTCCTTTATATAATGATAAAGTTACTCTACATTGGGCATATGGGCAGTATGCCCATATCATGATTTTATCTTTTATATGGAATTATAACAGTAATTTGGTTTTGTTGCACATTACAGCTAGAAAATCCCCAGGTACTGGCTATGTTGTTTTATATATATCCTCATTCAGCCATGTACTGCCAGACTTCTGTGAATATATTTTGCGTAGATGCATACACAGAAATGTTAAACTATAAAAATGTCCACCTATCATGGACAGTAACAAGTTGTCTGTGATAGCTGCAAGTTGTTCTATAATTTCTGTATCTGCTCTGATACCTTTCCTCCAATACCTTTGTCATGTTCCGTGTCGCCAGTGAAGTTAAATGTTTGTCATATGAATTCTGAACATTTATATTAGCTTTACAGTATCTGTTCTGCATGCAAAGTGTGGCAAATTGTCCTCCTTAACTGTGATTCTCTTCTTCAACATAACTAGAGTTAAACTTGTGCATCTATATTTCACAGGATGCACTGCATTCTGCCTCTGTTTTTTCTGTCTATAAGACCTGGAATTACCGCCTGTAGTATGACTGGAGTATTAAGAGAATAAATCAGATTACACTGGATTCTGTAGGACGTTACAAAATATATCTATTCTTCTGCCCAGCTCATTTGTTCTTCAGGTGCTGTTTTTTCAATGACTCTGCTCTCAATAGTTAATTCATCCTTTAGGAACTCGGTATTGACTATTGATTTACTTTCAAGGACGTATCAGAAGACATAATAGCCATTGACGATATTAACACAGTGTGTGCACCAGATGTTACATTTGACTTCAGTGGGATGACCGGTTATATGAGGGGTTGGGGGAAATGAGGATACCCATGTAAGGCTTCTTTATTGTATCTTGTTTTGACAGAGAGATTAAATAATATATTCTTGGAGTGTATAAATTTCTGAATAACAAATGTCAATGAAAATTATGATAAAAATATTTTTCTCCAATTGCTTATTAATAATTTATCTACCTTCAGCATTAATACTTGCAGTGGTGGTAACAAATTTATATCGTAAATAAATGGCGTGATACTTTTTTAATTTTTGCCTATTGAAAAACTTTAATTTTTAACTTGCAATTTTTCCACTATTTCTACATGACTTTTATTGCGACAAAAATGAACAAATGCTCTATAAAAATACTAACATATTTGTAGGTTACCTAGTTTCATAAATATTAATGAAAAAATATTTGTGGACTAATTTGTAACACTAACTATCCACAGAAAGTGTCCCAGCTTTATACAAAACTATACTGTTGTAATTTTTACTACACATTAATCTTAGCTATTGCAGCTGATGAGCTTCGTCATCGACCTTATTGGCCTAGTGGTTACCAAGTTTGGCATCTAATCACAGGCTGTGAGCTCTGTGTGGTTCGAGTCCCACAAGTGGCAGAGATGAGAGCCTGTCTCAATATTACACTGGCTCTAAAATAGGACGTAAAACCCAAACTTAATTTCTAGCTAAAATTTCTACTCATACAGTACATCCCGACCTGTGTGTCCCCACCCCATTTAGATAGAATACCACCTGTGTATGTGGATAATAAATATAACCTGGTGTATTTACTTCCAGTGGGACCCAAATTAGACATTTTGATCTATGTAAACCTTCCAGTTGTGTTGCAGTAAGGACTGTGATAATTGTAATGCTCCAGAATGTGTTATCTTTGACAATAACATCTGTGCTGGTTATGAAGAAGGGGGAAACGATGCTTGTTCAGTAAGTTACTGATGTTTCAGGGGCTGCATTTGAAAGAGAAACTGAATCCCCGAAATTATTCCAGTATGTGCATCCCAGAAGTTAGATAGGCATAGTAATATCAATTTATATAGTTCCTTTTACATTAAATGTAATGGAAAGGGGTAGATAGAAAAAAATGAATTAAACATGTCTAGGTATTTAATTGGCTGAAATCTGATAAAATGATATCCTTTGACTTTCATGGCCCTCAAATCTGAAGATGATCCGCTATTACTGTTAAGACTTAGAAACATCAAGAATCAGTATACCTTTTGAAATGTATGCATGATATATGCAGTATATGTATCATTTTGATATAATGATATAATATAATATAATGATTACAATGTTATAAAAGTAATAATATTATCACATCTTGCTCAATGATGGTATATTGCTTTGTAATTATGATTTGTCACCATAGTTACTGGTTACTATTAAAATTATATTTCAAAGAGAAGAGTCATAATACGTAACAATATGCCACAACTCTCACACAGTGTGTAAACTTCAGAAAAAAACTCCTGCCACAGTTGCTTAGATCTCCCAAATATTTGCTACTTTTAATATTAATTAGCGGAAATATTTCCACTCTCTTACCTATTTCAATTCCACTTTTAAAAAGAAAACTTCAGTCTAAATCACTCTTATTACACAGACATTATAAAAAAAGGTAAAGCTACAATCTAATCTAGCTTTTTATAATGTATTTCAGGGTGATTCTGGGGGTGCACTTTTCTGTTTTGTAGAAAAGAAGTTCAGTGTAGTGGGACTTAACACTGGGGTAATGGATGTGCCAGACCATCATCTCCAAGAGTCTATACCTCTGTAACAAATTTCTGAGACTGGATAGACCAAGTGATCACTGCAACCTAGATCTTCTCCCCATGAACTTAGCTGTTACAATAAATTGCCATTAGTACATCACTGACAATCCATCATTCACAATCTAGATTTCTTCCTTATAAAGTCACAAGTTACACAAATATATAGTCAAAAGTGCATCATAGGCATTGAATAATGCACATAGAATTCGTCTCACAAGAGGGAGCTGCAGCACTAAATTATCAAGATTGGATTATAGGCATTGCCTTTATGTACAATGTGATCTGAATTTACCTGTATCAATTACCAAGAGTGCATCATTGTTATTATACAAAATGCTCAGTGCAATCTAGATCTTCTACTTAACTTAGCCATACCGATAATTATCAGAGGTAGATGACTGTCTACAGTATCCAAATACAACCCAGACCTTCTCATAAAATTATCTATACAAAGGCATTGCTAAATGTGCATCATTGCAACCAATATTTTCCCAATAAACTAAACTGTACCAATTAATTTTAAGGGATGAATTTATAATTTTATATCATAGCATAATGAACAGTGCAACCAAGGTTTGTTTTGTACCGGACTGAATTGGAGGTTGTGCCTTAGAATCCGTAGATACCGAGATTAAGCACCTGGACAAACTGATTAATTGATTTGATAGAGTGAGCTATACCAATACATTGTCATGACTGCATCAGATAGATGGTCTAATGAACTACACAACCTTCATTTCTTCTCATGACATAAGGTATAGCAATTCATTGCAATGAGTGCATCATAGAAATTTCAGAATAAAAAATACTGAATAGGTTTTCTTTTTCAAAGTAAGCTATATCAATAAATTGTCACGAATACATCACAGATTGCACAATGCCCAATGCAATCTAGATTTTTTATAAAATGAGATATACCAATACACTGTTTTGAGTGTACCACAGAAATTCCATAATGCGGACTACAAAATATGTTTCTCTTCTTATAAAGTAAGCTGTACAAATAAGATGTTACGAGTGGATCATAGAGATTACATAATGCTGATTGCTACCAGATTATCTACCCAAAAAGTAAGCTAAACTAATAAATTGCCAAAAAGTGCATCATGGAGACTGCATAATGTACAATAAACTCGATCAATTCTACCCCTACTCTTGCCTGTAATAGAAAAAAATAAACTCTTATCTCAGTTTCCCACCTTAGCAAATGAACAACCGGACATCTCTGTGGTATTGATCTGGCTATGTTTATGGTATGATTATTGAATTAGTTTCTGGTGTTGCACCTTAAAGTTTGCCTCGTGCAGAGATTAAGCGCATGATTAAATGCTTCAGATTAAAAGTTTTAGAATAAAGCCAGTCATGACTGATATTAATTAAACAAGTAAAATTTGTAATTTTATAATATTTTTGTTTCTTATTCTTTGAAAAGATTTTTTGTTTGTTCTTTTCTATTCTGTAGAATGACTTAATTCAAACACTGCACTAATGTTTGAGATGAACAGATTAATATTATAACACTTTGACTCTGTTGAAACTCTTGTGTATTGAATTTAATTAAATGATTTTGTTATTGTGAAGTGTTCGTACATTATACTTACTGGGACCCTGGGTCATAAACACATAAAGAGAATTCAAACTTTGTGATTTTATCTCTAGAAAGTATTGGTTAGAAATAAAAAACCTGTTGATGTTTGGTCTTTCATTATATCAATATACTAGATGAATTTGATGGACTTTGCCCGGTATTTTTCTATCAAGAATAGTTTGGGCATTGTTTATACATCAAATAAAAACTTGCAGAGGACTGCACAGTTTGTGAAAATGCATTGATGCACATTTTACGGAAATATTTTGGAGGAACATTTGGCCCTGATTTAGATTTATTTATTTGTTGTTTTACATCACGTTTAACAGCCAGGGTCATATTGCGATGGGTAGTTTTACAGGTGGAGGAGACCAGTGCATACTGCACTGTAAACCACCGGGCATCGGCAAGTAACTACCAACTTTCCAACATGAAGCGCCCGGCCTGAGATTCGAACCGGCGGCCTCAGAGGTTGGAGGTGAGAACTCTAAGCGCTACACCACCGAGCCCCCTATTTGGCCCTGATAGATCCTCTGGATGTGACTTGATAGCAAACTTATTCTAAAATCTCCAGAATAAAGACAATAATACATTGAAACTAGAGACTGCGGCTCGCCGCAGTGTATCCCCGGACGGGGGACATAGTTAAGGCGTGAATATGTCGGTCTTGAGCCTGTTCCCTGGAACACCAGGTCAGGATTCTCCATAGTACCAGATTACTCCCAAAAGCTAATAACTAGTTCTTTCACTTACATCTGTCTTTAAAAATTACATTTGATGGATCCAGATGATCCATATAGTGATCCGGATCACTTCCAAAATTCAATCATTTAATCCTTTTACCTTTTCAGACATATTCTAAAAATTTCATCAAAATTCATCCATAAGTTTTTTAGTTATCTTGTACACAAACACATCTGGCAGCCTGGATCCACATGATCCAGACAGTGATCCAGATTACTCCCAAAAACTAATCATTTGTTCTTTGTCCCATTTAAGACATTTCCTGGAAGTTTCAGAAAAATCCATCCATGACTTTTTGAGCTATTTGTCTTTAATAATTACATTTCTTGGATCAAGAAGATCCAGAAAGTGGTCCAGATCACTTGCAAAATTGAATCATTTCTTCCTTTTACCACTTCTTCCTTTTACCATTTGTAACATATCCTAAAAATATTAAAGTCCATCCCAAGATTATGTGGCAGCCTGGATCCAGATGATCCAGATCACTCCAAAAATTTAATCACTTGTTCCTTGTACCATTTAGGCCATTTGCTGAAACAATCCATCCATAACTTTTTGCGGTATCTGTCCTTAAAAATTACATTTCATGGATCCAGAAGATCCATATAGTGATCCAGATCACTTGCAAAATTCAACCATTTCATCATTTTACCTTTTCAGACATATCCTGAAAATTTCATCAAAATCCATCCATAAGTTTTTGAGCTAACAAACACAAACACATCTGGCAGCCTGGATCCGGATGATCCAGACAGTGATCCAGATCACTCCCAAAATTTTATCACTTGTTCCTCGTCCCATTAAGGACATTTCCTGAAAATTTCATCAAAATACACCCATAAGTTTTTGAGTTAGCTGTCTTTAAAAATTAAATTTCATGGATCCAGAAGATCCAGACAGTGAGCCGGATCACTCCCAAAATATAATCATATCTTCCTTTTACCATTTTGGACATATCCTGAAAATTTTATCAAACTCCATCTGTCAGTTTTTGAGTTATCTTGTTCACAAACAAACAAACAAATAGAGGGCCAAAAATGGCCCTCGGTCAGGTACTTTGGCGGTCAGTGGATGACCTTAAATGAAGATCTGTAACCGGTAAGCCTGGATGCTGGTACTCCATCATGTACTCAACCTCCAAAGCCATTTTCAATAGTTTCCATGCAATGTAGTCAGCATTAAGTGTGAAAATATCTCCAAATTTGCCAAAAAATTGACCCTTGGTCAGGTACTTTGGTGGTCAGTGGATGACCTAAAATGAAGATCTGTAACCAGTAAGCCTGGATGGTAGAAGTCCATCATGTACTCAACCTCCAAAGCCATTTTCAATAGTTTCCATGCAATATAGTCAGCATTAAGTGTGAAAATATCTCCAAAAAGGCCAAAAATGACCCTCGGTCAGGTACTTTGGCGGTCAGTGGATGACCTTCAATGAAGAGCTTCAAGGTCAAATTTCTACATGCTTACAGAGGACATATATATGTATTATATATACCAGCCATAGGATGATCTGACTTTCTGTATAGGAGAACTGGGCCAAAAAGTGAAAAAATGGCCAAAATCTGACCTTTAAGAGGCCACCAGTGACCTTGAGATTGAAGGTCAAGGTCACAAAACAATAGCGTTCGTGGCCATATAAACCCACATACCAAATTTGAAAGTTCTAACTAAAATAGTTTTTAAGTTATTGCGTCCAAAAGGAAATCTCTGCGGCGGCGGCGGCGTGACCGTACTGAATCCTAAGTATCCCCGACTTTCGTCCGGGGTTACAATTACTGGATACCATTTGATGAAGGAAACAAGGCTGAAAGGGGTTTCGGTCTACTGGCACAAGCCGCAAAGCCATCAGTGACACGAGTAGTGCACTGAAGTGGTCACCCATCCCAGCTCAACTTTTGTAAAAGACACTCATTGTGGCTATGCCACAATTCATGAAAGTCCAGAGACAAAAAGTGATCTCTAGGACAAGCCTCGCAGGTGCTCGCATTTTAAAAATCTAGTACTATTTGAACAGCTCATTAAGTCTGCACAGTCATTGCTTCCACCTTCCTGCTCCCAAAGCTCAGGATCATCACCCCAACTAATCTTAGTGTCATTAAGTCAAAATTGTAGAGGTCGTGAGGCACTCCAGACAGATCCTTTTGCCAAGATTGACCATATTATTATGGCCAGTCATGTTAAAAGTGTATAAGTTCAGGGAGTTTGTGACCCTGACTTTGACCCCAAAGATGAAAATAGAGTGGCTAAAGGCTTGCCATCTCGTGTCAGTTTTATTTCTGATAAATCAGGAGGGTCAGAGATATGAACCTGTCATATCTGTGATACATCTATTCGTATTAAAAGGAAAGTCATATAGGACTGTGTCAAAAGTATTTGGCACTCCCAAGTAAGGTGTGATGGTTGGGATAGGATCTCAGAACAATCGAGCAGTTCTCAGACTGATCCCAATGGTTGGGATGCGTTTGAACCTTCCTGCCTGTTTTGGTACTTCTTGATACCTTTCTACCCAGATTCTAGCCAATTGTAAAGTCAGGGCCTCTGTCGCAGCAATCCCTTAATATGGAACTGTTTTATATTCACTTGGAGAGAGAATTGATTACTTGCTGAGAATAGTTGTTTTCTAACTTTGATTTTCAGAGTAGAAGTGATAGTGAGAACCTGAAAGTAGCTATTACTCCGCTATGACATGACATACAGGTCTGCAATTTCACCGTAACAGTTATAGCTGACCCATAAGTAGATGAACAACATATTATAGAAAATACTTTAAATGCAATAATTATCAAGTCAAAACTGATTTACTCAATGGTGAGAACCTGAGAATAGCTATTACTCAGCTATGCCATGAGCTACACGTCTGTAAAATACTGTGAATACAAAAGTTTTCAAGTTACAACTGATTTACTCAACAGTGATAACCTCAAAGTAGCTATTGCTCTGCTATGCCATGACATACAGGTCTGCAATTGCATTATGTTATAGCTGACCCAAAATTAAGTGAACAACATATTTAAAGAAAATACTCTAAATGCGATAGTTTTCAAGTTACAACTGACTTACTAAACAGTGAGAACCTGAAAATGGCTATTACTCAGCTATGCAATGAGGTACAGGTCTGCAATTTTATTATGTTACAGCTAATTCAAAATTATATGAATAAGATATTAAACAAAATACTCTAAATGCAATAGTTTTGAAATTACAAGAAATTTACTCAACAGTGATAACCTGAAAGTAGCTATTACTCGGTTATGTAATGAGCTACAGGTCTGAAATATTACTATGTTATTTTACTCATAATGGAAGGTACTGAAAAGTCAGAAAGCAGCCGTTACTCACTTAGCTATTGGGATAGACACCCATGTTAATCACCATGGTGTAGCTATGAAAAAAGTAGGTGAATAACGTATTTTAACAAAATGCTGTAAATGGAATACTTTTCAAGTTATAGGTGATTTAGTGCATGATTTCATGAATTTTAATGCATAAAAAATTATTTTAAAAATTCATAAAACAATAATTCAAAAAGATCCAGGCCTCAGACTCACACAATGGAATTTACTAGCGGCCTAGTACCTATAAGCAAGAGAAGGGAGAAATCCCTGCAATAGTCAATGAGAAAATAAGTGATTTAGTGCATGATTTCAAGAATTTTAATGCATTAGCAATTATTTTAAAAATTAATAAAAAATTTAAGACAGATCCAGATATGATACTCACACAAAGGAATCTACTTGTGGCCTAGTACATATATGCAAGATATGAGAGAAATCCCTGCAATAGTCAATGAGAAAATGTGATAAAGTGTTGAAATTTTCACACTTTTGGTGGGGGTAGCTCCCTTGTAATGGTTCTAGCAAACAGACAAGTCAGCTGACATCAAAATAAAGATACGTTTTCTGGATTGATTGTCTAGAGAAATATTTGCAACAACTGACAAACACATTTGTAACAAAATATAATCCTTTTATTTACAATATATATAATCATAGTATAAAATCATTTGTTATAAATAAAACACAAGTAAATTACTTAACGAGTTACCATTTACTTAAATGAGGAATCAATGATGAAATGAAATCAACTGCAATAGTTCTTTCCTGTCCAAATTTACAGGATGCTGCGATAAAAAGATAATTGGAAAATTATCCAAGCAGTGCAGATTTTTGTCTATTTTTCAAGAGACATGACAATTCAATACAGTCCAACTATTTTATTGACTTTCACTATCAAGCAATAATTTTTTTTTTCAAAATATGGATAACTTTCCTTGACAAACATGAAAAATAAGTCAGTATTAAACATTGCTAAAATCAAATGTGAAATGGCTCCACAGCTGATGGGTACGAGCATATATGAAAACACTATTTTCAAATTTAGACTTTTCAATCATTTCTACGTGGAGTTTAATGCAACAAAAATGAGCATCCAACTGGTTATCTACTTCATTGATGTATTAAAACTGAATATGGTTCAAAAACATGCTTAAAGTGAAAAAACAATTGCACACATTGGTCATGTTTATACATACTGAATAAATGAAGTTAATATCCTCGTTGTTAAGGAGTGCAATTAAAATTACAACCCCTTTCCCCTATATCAAAAGTTAAAGTCTTTACGACAGCCAGGGTCACATTGGGGGCAAGTCCTCAGTACTTCTAAGGCATCTTTTTGAATTCAAACCCACAGCCAGGGATCAAATCTGTGACAGAACTGAGATAGAGAACCACAGAGTGATAAATCAAAATTAGGCATTATTCAGGTCCCTTCGATATCTAGTTTAAACTGGAACCAAACTTCATGGGGCTGTTCCATTTCTGCAATATATCATAAACCTTGCCCCCCAGTGTGAAAATGCATGATTCAGGATATAGTTTATGATAGGTTTAAGATGGCCTTAGGATGTGTTCCCAATGCACAAGATGTTTTCCCCGATAGCTTCCAGATTGGCGTCGGCAATGCTTCAGATTGCTGTACGAGTGTAAGATAGGTTTTAGATTGATGTAAGATTAAAACGATGACAATATGTGTCCTTTTGATGTCATAAATCTGAATTTAAGAATCTGGAAAGGTTTACGACAATTTGAAACAGTTTGAATTTCCTGTAAACTGTTACCAATGGACTCCCGAGAGCTGTACTCGTAAACCTAGGAGGATGTATCGTATTTTCCATGCAGTATTTCAGTAAGATGGCTTTAAGATCATTAAGAAGTATAAGATTCAGTTCCCGATTCCCAAATTTTCACAATCAGGAGCAAGGTTTACGATATATCGCAGAAAAGGAGTAGCCCTCTTAGTATTTCCAACAGATTTCTATGCACTAGAATTAAGCCAAGAGCAAATAAGACTGAGCTGAGATGAAAATTGGATTAATACAACACCTTTGACAACTGGGGGGGGGGGGGTCAAGTTGGAAAGGGCCCTGACCAGTATGTTAAAATGTGTTTACGATTTAAACATATGACGAGAGAGTTAAAAATCAAATGATAATTTACCAAACCTTACCACTGATAAAAAAGCATAGAATTTCATTAAAATATATAGAAAACAACATCTTCATCCCCTCCCCCCCCCCCCCCCCCAACTTTATAAAGATCAAAGTAAAATCATTTGAAAATGTTGACCATATCTACATAGACATGATGAAATTCCTCTACAAACTGTTTAATTGTGCATAATATTACTACCAAACACTATCACAAATCATCTGCACACTATGGGTGAAAAATATTCGATATTTACATAGAAGCAGAAAAGACACAGACTTTTGTTGTCAGCCGTGATATTACACTATTTTATTATTAGTAGATTTCTGGAATATCATACAGCACTTGTAACTGAATAAAATTACCGTGATTGATAAAAATCTCAAATATACAAAACACACTGATCTACCATTTGAAACTTGGACTAATCTTATGCACGTACTGTAACATGGAATTACCAATTAGCAATACATGTTTTGAACTGTTCAAAGTTTCAATTGCTTACATTTTAACTGTTTCGTTTGTATGTGAATTCCTTGCTTTAACCTATCAATAACCTAATTAGCAAAGTATGTGTTTAAGTTCCTTTATATAATGATAAATTAACTCTTCTAAGGATTCTAAAGGTTTCTAACTACCTTGGTGGAATGTTAACAAGTAATAAATTTAAACAAGTATACATAATTGTGTGAATTATTAGCCCAACCAGAATGTAATACCGCACTTTATACAGACGATCAATGTTAAGAGGAACAAAAGACCAGAAGACAGACCATTCCACCTAACCAGCAATTCTGGATGAGAGTATACATTTCTACTAGGAAAAGCCCATTTAAATGGGAATTCTATGTTGGTTCTGTATAATAGTATAAAACTTTTACTGGGAAAAGCCCCATTTAAATGGGAATTCTATGTTGGTTCTGCATAAGAGTATAAACCTTCACTGGGAAAAGCCCCATTTCAATGGGAATTCTATGCTGGTTCTGGATAAGAATATAAATTTCTACTGGGAAAATTATTTGTTATATTTGTTTACATCATCTGCCATGCTTGCATCACTGATTCTTCCAGTTGTTTACAACTATAATGCAGTTCTTACTAAAAGTATAACTGGTCGTTTTTATCTGCCCAATCACAGCCTTAATTTGGACTGCTATCATCTATATTCATTGTGACAAAACATAGAAGTGTTCTTTCGAGTCACATGATTTTTTTTTTTGATCTGCACCACTAAACCATTCCAGCATTACATCCGAGACCCTAGGTGGGAAAAGGTCAACCCGGCACCCAGGTCAACTTTGGGTATTTGTAGCCCAGCATGTTTTTTTTTCTTTTTATACAACATGAATTTTAGACGCATTTGTTAACATTGATGATAACACACTTAGAAACTGATGTAGTTGCATAAAAACACAAGAAAGTGAGAAAGATGAAATTTACCACAGTATGTGAAATTAGAGTAAGGAATCTAAAATTCGCCAGGAATCTAAAATTCGCCACCTCTAAAATCCTTACTTAATTCTATGAAAAATAGATGTTTTGTCTTAAGCTTGGTATGTTCCAGTTCAAAAGCCTTAATTTACTATACATTCAACAAATCTCACCTCAATTCATTTATTTTATTAGTCTTTCCACATGTGGCGAATTTCAGGTATGTGGCGAATTTTACATTTCTTACTCTAATTGGTGAAGAAACAACTCATCTATTTTTATGACTTGTGTAAAGTTCTTTAATCATTTGTGAGTTAGTTTCTCAAAAAAAAACCGTTTGTTAGGGCTGGCTATTTCTCGTAAAACCATACAGTACCTGTATATTACACAAAAGGACTTCATGCAAGTCTAGGTCCAATACAAAAGTGACACAAATTTTGGATTTTTGCCTTAATTTTAAAGGGTTCTCCACCCCTCCACCTCACCCCACTTCCTCTGTGGCTAATTTCATAAACTGTGGCTTATTTCATACTTCTTACTTTACACAGGTAAATATACAAAGATATATACATGTATATATGTATTAATACAAAAGCACCATGTTATATTATTTTTAGAAGGTGATATTTTTATCCACTTCTGATTTGTAAGTTTGCAGTGCATATTCACAAATAACTGCTTTCTCAATCAACAGCAAAAAGCAGAAGAAACAATAAGCAAGAACATTGATTTACACGTGAATTTTTTTTTCTACAATTGAATTATTAATTTCAATTACTTTGAAAAAAAGTTCTTTTTTTCCTGAAATTAAAAACGTAAATCAAACTATTATAGTGACACATATATGCGTATTTAAATGACACAGACAAAGCTACAAGAAAACATACAATAACAAATAATATGGTTAAGCAGGAAATATAAAGACAAAACATAACAGATGAACTCTTCTTTAATAATTTTAACTAAGTACAGTAGACTCCGTTATACTCGAACCTCCAATATCCACAGGATTTCATTCTAGTCACCTTTTGTCAGGCTTTACCCACATTAAAAAATTTCTGAAAAAAATCCATTTATTACTTTTGCAGATATAGCCAACACCGACAGACAAATACACCCAAAATGATAACCTCCTGATGGAGGTAATGACTTGGAGTTTGTGGCTGAGACTATCATGGTCATGCTAGCTAATTACGATGGTAGAAATAAATGAGGGGTGTTTGGGTGAAATCATAATATGGGGATACTTGACTACCTTGGTGTAGGTTTACGCTCTAGAGTGCTTTGAAGTTACGAATAAGTAACTCCATTTTCTGATCTTTGGACCTTAAATTCAACTTTCGCCAATCTTTGATTTTCGTTAACTTGACTAAGACTGAATCTATTGTCTAAAATTACCGCATCTGCTCCCTGAAGTGCCCATGGGCAATGAGACCCAAATATTTGCAAAAATTGGGGATGTGCATTTACAACAATGAAAACCAGCCAAGTGTTTCGAAAAAAAATAACTTGAATTTGAGGAAGCTGTGTTTTAGCACACGCCAACTGGAAGTAAATATGTGGTTGGTAAACAAATCTCTAACAAAATGTAAAATATCTGCAACTATAAGGAAAATTTTTGTTGAAAATGGATATAAACAAATTTTTGACCAATTATGGTGTTTTAGTGTAGAAAGTTTACATTGAAACGGCTGATTAGAAATTTATTAGCGATAATGTAAGATCGTGCAGGGATACTTCAGAAAGCACAGGCTATAAAGAGTGCAAAACCAGTACACTATGAGTTAAATTTGAATTTCTCTGACAATTTGTACAAGACTCAGCCTAACTAGACCCTTCCAATCATGAATTGGGTGCGTGCAAAATAACTAACAACTACAACTGCTGTGGTTTGGATGTTTTTAGCATGTCATGTGCAACCTGAATGCAGAGACTAAGCACTTTATCAATACCTGTAAAGAATGGAACAGAATCTTGTTATTATTTTATCTTTTTGTCTTTGTTTTAAGTGTGCAGGTAACATTGTGTTGACATAAAAGGGGATTTATTAATTAGATACTTGTTTCACACTATCATACTTTGTTGCATTGATGTTTGCGAAAGTCAATTTTTGAGGGTTTTTTTTAAAAAAACCTAAAACCTTCATAATCCTTATATTTCAATTGTTAATGATTAACTTCAACTTTACCCAAAAAAACTTGTTCAGGCTGTATTTTGTGATTTCAGCACTGTTCCTACTTCCCTAGACTTCCACTAAAACTGGTTCTGCATATATAGGAACCTCCATTTATATCGCTATGTTGGGAGTGTAACACTTTGTAAACGAAAGCACTCCCACGAGCACAGACCACAGCCAAGACAAATAATAATAAGTAAATGGGAAAATCCTGATTATTTTTTTGCATCCAGACGGTGATCCAAATCACTCACAAAATTTAATGGGATCTAAGTTGGACCAAGCCCCATCTTCTGATTTTGTTAATGTTGCTCCAACCAGTATTGCCGAATATCCTACTGATACTGACAAACAGACAAACGGTCATGAAAATAATACCTCCTTGGTTAAAGGGGAGGAAGTTAGGTAAACAATAAAGAAATGGAAAATTGGATGTATGGAAATAGGTCGTGAAACTGAATATTTGTAAAACAGATGGTCATATAATGGAGACTTAACTGTACACATAATCTTCTGTACATGTTACGAATAGAAGTTATGAAACAACTGTATATGAGATTTTATTTTCAAGTTATTTTAGGATATATTTGCAATGAAACAAGACTATCACATGGATCCATTTTCATAAAAAAACTGCAGGAAATTAACAATGCATTTTATAACAACTGAAATTATTTTTTTTTTACAAAATGCTGTAAATATAGTTGCAGGTCTCTGTGTATTGTGGAATATAATGAAAAGAGGTATTTCATGTTAATCACGCATGGAAAATATAAACACTGCTAACATGGCTCCAGGGACATGTAAAGAAATGAGAAATTTATAAAACGAATAAAAGGAGTAATTAAAAATAAAATTAAAAATGCACTGACTAAATGTAGAGAAAAACTACACTTTTTTTTTATCCTTCAATATGCATTATACATTGCATATTAGTGGAAATTTCATTGCACATAAGTTTGCCCTATTTTACCAAATGGGTTAGTGAGAATTAAATTGCTGGCAAATCTGTATTGGCTTCTATGTATAAAAACCGACCAAAAGTGAAACTTAACTCTGAATGAATTCCACTGTAAACTTTAAAATTAGTGTACACTTTTTTTTCTGGACTTAAGTATCAATCTACAGTGTAAATGTAAACCATTACTTTGATGAGATAGTACCATAGACACACACACACACTAAAGGGAAAGAGAAGAAAACACAGGAAAAATAATAATAAAAGTCCAACGTATACAAAAAAGGGGAAGAGGTTGCTATAACACAGACTATGTCCACATAAACAAAGATATCACAAGACAGAATAGGCCCGTCATATAGGTCAAGGACATGACAGAGGTAACTGTCCCATTGGCACCGTTACACAGTGGTTCAGTGCAGCACTCTTGGTAGTTGCCATTGGCTTCGTTCCTTCGTTCCTTGCAGCCTGGAATGCAGTTCCTTATCACCATGTAGTCATCGGGGTTACCATCGGTCATCAAGTGGCGGATTTTCTGCAAATATGAGATAAATTTAAGCCATATTAGGTTAGGATGGATAAAGATGGATTATGAAGAAAGTATCAGATGAAGAATGGTCTCCAAATAGTATTGTGTATTTATACTCAGCGCAATATCTCTGTTTACTACAGGACTCAAAGCGCTATTTGACGAATACAACTGTACAAATACAGCCCAAGTCTCAATTTACTGACAGTCCCCTAATTGAAAGACAGAGGCTCTAGGATGATCAGTTATCAACGTTCGTGAGGGTCTTTAACATGCAACTGGGGATAGGCCCCAATGACAGAGGATCCGCCATTTTAAATGGTCATCCAAGCCACCATGTATCTGCCTGTACATGGGTTTGAACCCACGTCCTCTGTGTTCCTGACTGAGTGTGTCACCCACTAGGCCACAGTGGCAGATCTATTTAAGGAATCTACCATCATCTGTATGTCACAATCTACCCTCTTACCATTATGGAAGATTATTATTATTAATTTATTATTGCTATTATTATATTTAAAACTTTATTTCTCTATGCCACTGAATTCTGAAATTTGCCTTCTCTCATTGTGGCTCCAGTGCCTTGGAGTCTGTCCTACGATGGAGCTTAAGCACTATAAAAGTATTCATTACATTGCCTTATTCCAGACACAAAGAGTACCATGTTCAATATTTTAAAATTTATTAGTATTACAACAGTGATAATATTACTGCATTATATATAGTTTGAAATTCCACATAGCAATTGTTTTGAAGCAATTTTATTTTGGATAATAGTTGGCGTGATAAATAGGGGAGGTTTTTTTGGTATTACGCAACAGGGAAATACAAATCTGGAAGAGTGGAAATGAGTTCAGAAAACTGAATATTCATATACCAAAAGTTCAGACAATGAAGGTTCTATTGTATAGATTGAACTAGGGTAGAAGTGAAAACCAGTTTTGTGTTACCAGCATCACGGAATGCTGTGCTTTTTTCTTGTTCCAGGGGATCATTAGCCATAAGAATAACTGAATTCTATGGACACATAGAAGGTTCTGGTTATGCAAAGTCTAGAGTGTGTGAATTATCAAAACAATGGGGCTGCCTCTTAAAATAACATATTTAAACATCTTTGTTCCCATGGGACAGCCTCTTAAAAATACATATTTAAAAATGTCGGTTCAAAGACCAGACCGTGCTTTAAGATATCGGACTAAGAATATACAAATAATATTACACTAGTATACAACTATTAAAGTCAAGCAGTCAGCTGTTCCCATGTATACTAAAAAGCGATAATTGCTACTTCCACGTGTACACGTGGGGCAAGTTTTTGGCACAACTATTTTATTTCAACCATTCCAATCTGCATTATAATGTACCTCCAGTTTTGTACAAATATTCAGTATTGCAGTATTCTCCTCCATAAACTAGACAAATGCAGTAATATGTATTGTGATTTTTATTTTCCATGAATATAGTTCCTTTTAAATTAAATACAGTTGTCAACAAATCCGCAGATAAATATAATACAATTAGGTTGGGAAGTTGGCATGTAGAGTAAGAAATCTAAAATTCGCCAGGAATCTAAAATTCGCCACCTCTAAAACCTTAGTTAAATTTATGAAGAAAATGATGCTTTTGTCCAAAAATTGGTATTTTTCAGTTCAAAAAGCCTTAATTTACTATACAGTCAACAAATCTCTCAACAATTCATTTATTTTATTAGTATTTTCACATGTGGCGAATTTCAGATATGTGGCGAATTTTAGATTTCTTACTCTAAGACATCTATACTGTGAGGTCAGCAGGTTCGCACTTCATCAATTATCTACCTAATGAACCTCCGGTACAACAGGTCAATAGACGGGTCATTGTCTTTCTCCATATTTTTATATACAGATTAGTTACAGGACTACTTTTCACTGGACTAAGTCTAAGAGGGCCTAGGAGTCTATCTGATAGAGATTAAGCATTATAAAAGTTCATATAAGATTAATTTTGGGAGGAGAATATTGCAATTCAACAAAATTAAATCAATTTTTGGATCCAATGTTTTAAATGGCACTTGGATACATGATAAAACCTCTCTTCATTTCAGAATAACACCAACAAATATCACAACTGCTTGCAGCAAAACATGCACTAATGGTAAATACATTTTCTGCAAAAAAAAACAACAACATGAAAACAAGCTAAAAAATACAAATTCAACTCAATATTTTCATAAAGTTTTGGTGTGATTTCAATTCATATCAAAACTATGAAACAAAAGTAAAAAATTAAAGGAAAGATGTCTAAATATTTTCAACACCCATAAGAAATGATTTTGGCTAAAACTGAAACAAAAAAAAACAATACAGCTCAATATTTTTTAAAGCAGAATTCTGAAAAATACAAATCCCATTTAGTGGTCGTAAGTATCAAGGACCATATTCACTAACATACTTATGTTTTAGAATACTCTTTTTCTTAGCAAATTGGCATTTTCTTAGAAAAACAATTCTTTAGCAAAAAAAAATTTACTTTTTTCCACAAAAACATAGCTGTTGATCAACAATTAAAACACTACCTATTGTCTACACAGCTGTTGTACCCAATTTGTCTATATGACCTGTAAACGTTTAAAATGTTGGCTCACCCAGAATATGTAAAGAATCAGAGTAATTCTAAGTGTGACAATGTTAGTGAATACAGACCTTGGTTGTAAATGGTAAATACAGTGACTGACCCATTTTTTATCAGGAATTTCCGGCTAAACTACACCCATGCTTATTTTCTGAAAATCAGATTAAAGTTTACAAGACATGACTCAGCTAGTCTTTGACTTAAATTTATATTCACAAAGTTAAGCTGATTGTTTTGGACTATGTGCAGAGGATTCAACCAAATTGGTCCAAAATTGAACTGGATATAAAAGTTAATCCAAATATTGAACCAACAATCAGCTCAACTTCTTTGTGACCTTTAAACTAATCCTGATGCATTTTTTAGATTTTTGGCTCAACTTGAGCTTTGTCCTTTCTATGAATATAAGCCCAATTGAAGCAAACTGGATCTAACTGCACAATGTAGAAATGTGGGAATCATGCCAGAGTCACCATAGACACTGCAACAAGCAATGCCACAAGATTAAGCAGTTTACCACAAACAACTAATGATACATGTATCTCTCACACCAATAATTGGTGTATTACACCTCCTAATGAGTTGGGTTTCTTTACAAACTTGAGTCCTACAAACAAATAAGAAAAAGACAATAGGATGTCGACTTGTATTATTAAGGCTTGGATATTTAAGCATTTTTATGATATAACAGTCAAAATACTTGGTGACAATGAATAAATTTCTTATGATGACTGGGTTATATATTCTTGTTTCTGCTGTTTTTGAATTTAAAACTCCAAGTTGGTAAATCATTGCATGGGCAATTGGAGTTTCTTTGTAATTTATTAAACCTTTATCAGTTTAGATTATGTACTCTTAATTTACTAGCTTTACATCCAGATACAGCTAAGACAAATACTCAGCCTGGGGAGTACCTTTTTCCTAACATACTTATACGACTCTAGGGTCATGTGACAAAAGGAGAGGTAAGTAAGAGCTGCCAAAAAAGAAAGGAGAAAATGTTAATATGATCTAGCTTGTCCACATTGCAGTGATGCCATCAATATTTTTTTATTTGGAGGTCAGGTGGGGGTAGAACGCTTGAAACATGGCTCATAAAATTTAAACTAAAACATGCATCATAACAACTGCATACTAATGTGAGTACCAAGTTATACAGAGAGACATCAAAAGCAAAGGGGTTAAGCAATTGTGCTTGCAACAACAAAAGGCAACAGTGACTTTGACAGCAAACATGAAGAACCCCTCTCCATATGATGTGGAATGCATCATTCCGTATATTCTAATAGGCCTGTTCTACTATGGTAAATGACCTCCCGACTGGGTTATCACCCTGAAACTTTGCTATTCGGGAGGCAATTGGAACATATCTAAATCCAATCAGAACATCGGTAGACCATTCGGGACTGAAGGTTTTGAATTGGGAACCAATCGGAATGTTCAATGGATGTGTTCCCGATTATATTAAATGGTAGAATATTATCATGAACTGTTCCCAATCCTTATAACATATAGCATTTCGAGCCTTTGCAAACTTATATTAAATATACCTTAACATGTGCAAAGCAATCTTTTCCATCTTGAGGGGATCCTCATGATTAAATATTAGGGCATATTAAGGTTTGTAAACCATTCAGATGGAACGGAAAACTATCGCAAACTTATCGAGTGCCTTAGAATTCTTGAATCAATTGCAATGCCACTCGAAAAATATGAGAAACCTACTCTAAAATACACCCATGGATCAT
Source organism: Sabellastarte sp. h YS-2021 (assembly GCA_964017235.1). NCBI lineage: Eukaryota > Metazoa > Annelida > Polychaeta > Sabellida > Sabellidae > Sabellastarte > Sabellastarte sp. h YS-2021. The sequence continues at coordinate 74,174,739 of OZ024929.1, read as the reverse complement.
GAATGGTTTTATTTTTTTACAATCAGGAGGTAGGTTTATGAACAAATCTCCATAATGGAACAGCCTGATAAATAACATGCATATTGATAAAAGGTGAAAACAACATGTATAACCACACTAGGATAAAAAGAAACACATCCAATTAAATAACCACATGGGCTTTTTGTGGTTTTTCTCAGTCTTTTATTACTCACTCCGCATGGCCCTACACATTCAACAATGGGTATTTCCTCTTTACGAAATGGATCATCACAGCCAGCCATACCCTCAGGGTAGCTACCTCGTATGTGGTAATGACACGTGTAACAGGAAATTTTATTTGGAGCTGTAGGGTCATTCTTTGGCTGCAGAGTATGAAAAATGGTATTAGTTTTAAGAATCATCTCTTTACTCCTTTGAAATCAGATCCAAAATGAAAATAAGAAGGCATCTATATTTAGTACTCACTCCAATGAAATGAAAACATTAGTTAAATGCAAATCTTCATAAATTTAAAAATGCAATATTAAATTTTTGCAGGTTAAATTGCTGAAAGCTAGGTTAATAGTTATGTTTATGGTGAATGACAGAATGCGAGCACAGTGCAACTAATACTTTGTATCATTGGAGTGACTACTTTTCCAGCCATTTTGCAGAAGCATTCCTTCTTCTCTGAAATGAACAATAATTCTTGTATTAGTCACTCAGAAGCCGGGTGATGATCTACGGACAATCATTTCTTCACAGATGCACTAAAAATAGCCTATACCAAAAAGATTCTGCAAAACAAGGAAGCATGGCAACTTACACCACAAGGGCCAGCGCAGCTGACTAAAGGAACGTCCAATTCATCAAAAGGGTCATCACAGCTGGGCAATCCCTCTGGGTAAGCATTCTTCACATGGTAATGACAAGAGTAACACTGGATGGTATGCACACCTTCCGCCCCACCCTCACCATACTGTGACTGATACAAAAAGAAAGAGGAATGTGACATGTACGGGGGATTAAGAGTTTAAGGCTTTGGAGTATCTTGAATCCTCTATGTTTCTGATTAGGAAAATTTGTATATTGTGTTCACTTTTGAAGTGAAAGGGACTCATTAGATGTGGGCCTGGTACCATGTTCACTTTTATATTCTTAGCCTTAGAATAACCATTTTCTTAGCATATGTGCTTTGTCTCAGAAAAAAATGCTAAGAATAAGAAAACGTCCTAAAAATAATAATTTTCACAAAGAGAGTGCATTTGCAATATATTGCAATATATATTGTTGGTGAAAAACTAGAAGAAGGCAGATTTTTTATATTGTGTGGCAATGCTGATCACCACCTCAGCATAAAAAAACATTTCCAATGGGCTGAGGTTATATCAGGAGATGTGGCCATTTGACCCCACACAATGAGGTGAAAGCCTGTGATTAGATGCCAAAACTTTGCTAACCACAAGGCCACTCAGATATCTTCTGAATATCACTGCAAAGTCAAAGGTAGGGTCTTACATCCTATTTTATATCATATTAGGAAAGTCTGCAGCATTGCCACTTGTGCAAGAATTGAACCCATACAGTAGTGGAAGGCCCTTAATGACTAGATGTCAAACTTGCTAACCACTGGGGCACTGAGGAACTCTACTAAAAACTATACACAGGTGATAGCAAAGTAATCATCTGCGAAATTTGAACCAAAACTACAATGGTAAAGTATTTTAGGATTTCAATAATACAACATTTGACAGATCTAAAACAAGAATCGCTTCTTGATAGAATGTTGGTGGCAGAATACAAGGAATCTTCACTGCATAAAAATGAAAGGAAACAAATACATTTGTATTAGAAACACATGAGGTAAAAAATAAGCATAGACATTAAGCAATTTCCCTGAAAAGTTAAACTTGAAAATTTTAGAACGATTGATACATACACTGTATGATATATAAAAGAGAGATTATAGATAAGTAGGTCATATTTGCTTTGATATATAATTAACTTTTAGGATACAGGATATGTTAATGGTAAAAGGTAAATTAGCCAAATATGTCATGACAATACAACTATAATTTACTGCAAACCTATTCCACAATGGAACCATTCAATTTAGAAAATATTTAGGTTTTTTTTATCTCCAGAATTAATATAGTAAAAAAAATGCAAATTATCTGAGTCAAGCTATGAAGTTAAGATTATATAGTACATGTGTACATAGAAATATCAACAGTGTGAGAAAAGTATTAATGTAATGTGAAAACAAATGCATTTTACGAGAAGACTGATAAATTATTTTATACTGGTAGTTATATTACTGCATCTGAATAATTATTTACTGAACAAGATTAAGACAATTACAGCTAGTACTTCACATAATAGCAGATAAAGTAAACTGCATAACACATGAGCTATCATTGTAAGAGATCTATTTTCTAGAAATATTAAAATGCAGGGGTATAAACTAAGTGCATCAACTGTCACTATGATACCTATATATTTACGTGTAACACATATAAGCTCAATGTGAAACTACCGTCTCCGTACTCCAAAAAGCCGTTGTAAAAACTCTGCCCTCACCTTCCCTTACTGCCAAAAAAATGTAATATTTCATTCCGAGGTATATAAACCCCATTAAAATGCTTTTGTATTGCTTAATCTTAATTGCCATATGCAACAGAGGAATATCCCACCTACAAACCTACCATTCCCCCAAATCTGATTACCTTATAACAGATTCATGAATAATTTTCCCTATTTTAGTCATTATTTCATATTTTTAGGCACACCCAGCACTCCTAACTTTTGGAATTACTACCGTAAATTTCCAAAATAACGCCCGGGTTCAAATAAACGCCTGGTTCAAATTAACGCCTGGTACCAAGCACACTGTTTACAATTTATAACACTGTTTTTTATATTTCAAAAGAACGCCTGGTTCAATTTAACGCCTGGTCTGATGCCAATAGAAAACTAGATTGGGCCAACTCAGCGCCAACATATCCCCAGACAGGTCATCACTCACGCCACAGGTTTTGATCGGGAATTTTTTAAAACATAATTACCCATTATTATATGAACTTCAGCACATCAATCTACTCTGTTTATATCTTCCCAAGGAAGATGGTGTATCCCCAGACGCCGAATACATAACTCAAATTATATTTTCAACCTTCCTGCAATGATAACTCTAAACCTATTTTCAAAGTATTTAAATGATTGATGATTGAATGTCCATTCTAAAATAATAATCCCAAAAGAGCATATCTGTTTCTATATTTGTTGACAAATAAAATATTATTTTTAACTCAACTCATCATACTTTTCAATCTTCCTTCAAAGTATTTAAATGATTGATGATTCAATGTCCATTCTAAAATTCACAATCCCAAAAGCGCATATCTGTTTCTATATTTGTTCACAACTAAAATATTATTTTAAAAAAAATTATTTATATTATTATTTTATTATATTATTTTTAGAATTTGCAAATTGTTTTCAGTTATTCATTTCCTCTATACCTATATATGTGGTCCATATATATGCAACCTAAATATGTGATACAATCTCAGTTGTGACTCCCCTTTGTGTTATATGTAATGAAGCCCACCACCTCCCACCCCCACCCCTCTCCCCTTCTCCACACCTCTCTCACTATTACACAAGATCTGCCAGCCCATTGAGTTCTTTGTTTCTCATCTGATATCATTAAATACCTTTGTTTATTTAGTGTCACTCAATATAGCTGGAGGTCCCAGAGGTGGGTGGGGGGAATCCAGGTGGGGGATGTGGGTTGGGACTACAAAGAGATGGTATAGCATAAATGGTAAACAAACAATCTATATAAAAGGGGTACTCAAATACAAAAAGAATTGAGAATTTTAAGTATGTGATTATCAACTAAAATGAGTTCATAACTGTAGGAGCTGTGTCAAAATTAACTGAGGCAAGTTGAATAAAACTGGGCTAGTTGAGGGTTAAAAATCCCCTAGTTTTACTACATAAGGATATAATTTCATTAATATTGGGACTTAAAGCTCACTAAAGTGTCCATTTTGTCTACTTGAATATGTTTAACCAGTTTCATTTTAAAAAGTTAAAAACTCAGCAAGCAGAGGTATAACACACAAAAATAAGTTCTTAAAAGACTACGATAGCCATAACATTATTAATATTCAAAATTTAAATAGACAGGCATTTCCTTTTAAAAATTCAAAGATTTCAGCTCTATAACCCACATAGTTTGACAGTTACTGGGCTTTAAAGTGGCATAATGTCCATAAATTGGGTTTCTGTGGGCATTTTACAATTGTTAAAGAGACCTTAGCAATTAAACTACAGATCTGAAACTTTTGGGGGGGGGCATACATAACAAACAAAAATTATATATAATACAGTTTAAGACTTGTCACACTAAGCATTTCCAAATAACAGGGCAAAATACGAAAAAAATGTCAAAAAAGGCACTTGGGTGAGTGTCTATGGCCCTCATACACAGGTTAAATGTCTACTAAAAACCTTGATTTTCGGCATATGTAAAAAGGACATAATAATGCATTCCCAGATGGGATTTCAGCTCCATCAATCACATAGTTTAACAGTCACAGGGCTTAAAGGTGGTAAAAAGTCCAAATATTGGGTCTTTGTGGGCCTTTTAGAGATCTCGATGTGGCTTTGAAATGAAAGCTTCAGACTTAAAATTTGTTACATACTAAGATTACACATAGAATATGTATCTAATAAAGTTTGAAACTTCTCAGACTTACCATTTCCAAGTTACAGAGCAAAATATGTGAAAAATGTCTTAAAAGGGTCACTCAGGTGGGTGTTTAAGGTCCTCATACACAGGTTAAATGTCTACTTGAAGCCTTGATTTTTGGCACATGTAAAAAGAACATAATAATGTATTCCCAGATGAGATTTCAGCTCTATCAGTCACATAGTTTAACAGTCACAGGCCTTAAAATTGGCAAAAAGTCCAAATACTGGGTCTTTATGGGGCCTTCTAGAGACCTAAATGTGGCCTTCAAATTAAAGCTTCAGACTTAAAATTTGTCACATACTAAGATTACACATAGAATATGCATCTAATACAGTTTGAAACTTCTTAGACTTACCATTTCCAAGTTACAGGGAAAAATATGTGAAAAATGTCTAAAAATGGTCACTCGGGTGGGGATTTATGGTCCTCATACACAGGTTAAATGTCTTCTTAAAGCCTTAATTTTTGGCACATATAAAAATAACATACTAATATCTTCCCAGATAGGATTTGAGCTCTATCAGTCACATAGTTTGACAGTCACAGGGCTTAAAAGTAGCAAAAAGTCCAAATATTGGGTCTTTGGGAGCCTTTTAGAGACCTCAATTTGACCTTAAAAATTAAAGCTTCAGACTTAAAATCTGTTACATACTAAGATTACACACAGAATATATATCTAATACAGTTTGAAACTTCTCAGACTTACCATTTCCAAGTTACAGGGAAAAAGATGTGAAAAATGTCTTATAAGGGTCACTCGGGTGGGTGTTTATGGTCCTGATACACACGTTAACTGTCTATTAAAGGCCTAAATGTTGGGGCACATATAAGAAAACACATAGATATATTCCCAGATGATATTTAACTTAGATGAGAGACATAGTTTGAAAGCTACAGTGCTTGAAAGTGGCAAAAAGTGCATAAATTGGGTCTCTGTGGGCACTTTTGAGACCTTAAGTCGACCCCTTTGGGTAAACCTACAGCCCTAAAATTTTCTACAGACAAGGATTACATATCAAAGTTATACCTAGCGCAGTTTGAGACTCATCAGAATTACCACTTCCAAATTATAGGGCAAAATATGTGAAAAGTATAGCAAAAAATCCCTAAGTGGGGGTATTTATGGGCCTCAAACACAATTTTCTCCTCAACTTAAAGTCGTGATTTTTGGCACATGTACTAAGAACATATTAATGTGTTGTCAGGTAAAATTTCAGCCAGCTGAGCATCATAGTTTGTGACCTACAGGGCTCTAAGTGGCCAAAAGTCCAATTTCTGACCTTAAGGTGGCCATAAGTTCTTTTTTACTGGGAGTTTAAGGTCACCTTAAAATAGGGATCTTCCTTTGGGCACCCTTAACATGTGTACCAAGTTTGAAAAAAAAATATTAATTTGTTTTTGAGTTATCGCGTCCACAAGGATATTTCTACGGCGGCGGCGGCGGCGCGACGGACCTGAATCCAATATATCCCCGACTTTCGTCTGGGGATATAATAATTAACGCCCGGGCCATATTTTGGAAAAATACGGTATTTGATATTGTCCATGGGCGTTTTAGAGACCACTGACAGTGTGTATATCAATAATTTGGTGCATAAAACAGAATGTTTTTGATTAATATATAAAAGCATGAGATAGGCAGAGAATGTGAAGAAAATTGGGAAAACTATATCATCTATCTACAACAGAATCACATGAATTGTTAGGCATCTCTCTGATTTTGTATGATATATCTTAGAATCTGCTACTGAAGATTAGGTTCAATAAAAGTAAAATTGTGTTAGATTAAAAGAAATGAAAGTTTTGTTTTTAGTTTATACAAATGGAAATAACTATTTGCAAAGGTGATATGCTGGATACCATCACAGAAAAAAAAGATACAGAAATATCAGCCAGAAATAATCAACAGTATCTAATGCAATTTTAAAACTTTTGTTTTGTAATATAAACAAAGGAAATGAGTAGAGATAAGATGAAGATTATAGAAAGAAAATGCAAAAGCAAATCTGATGTTTAACAGAATCATCAAGCTGTCAAAATGCATGAATAAACAAGCAGCAGCAATGTGGAAGTGTTTAATTTATCTAATGCACTTCTAGCAAATTGGAAAATCTGATGTATAACGATGATCCCACATATTTTTAGGGGTATTTTTTAGACATTTCACAGAACATAAAACATTTGTCAAGTTGAACAAAAAACAACCCTTGTAGTGCTAATGACAGACCCATATTTTAAAAAACATTTCAGTCAAACTCAAGCCAGATATATCAGGGTTTTGGTCTATTATTGTTTCGGGTATAATAAATATTCAAAATTTAATTTACTTCCATGTGCATCCTTAGATGACACAGCTGGAACAATACAATGTTTGTATTTAAATCGCCTTTATAGTATGTGACTAAAATCATGTGTATATCAAAACTCGATTGATGTCACTGAAAATATCCAGTCCGACAGCCACACAGGCAGCCAGGCAGGCAGCACTACAAGAGTCAAAATTTCAAGCTCCATTGGACAGTACACCTATCATCCATTTTAACTAAGTCAACCATTAGTATTAAGATTTAGATTTATTTTTTATGTCGCATTCAACAGCCAGGGTCATATTCTAACGGGTAGTTTACAGGTGGAAGAACCAGTGCATACTAATTGGTCAAGATTCTGCACTGTAAACCACCGGGCATCGGTAAGTAACTACCAACTTTCAAACATGAAGCACCCGGGCCGAGATTCAAACCAGCAACCTCAGAGGTTGAAAGCGAGCACTCTAACCACTACACTACTGAGCCCCCCCTGAAATGAACTTCAATGCAGCACTTCAAATTTACTACAAGGATGGCCCACAGTGTATTAATTTAATATAATGTACAAGATTGAAGGATGATAGATGTATAAGGAAATTGAGCAGAAATGTGTACACAGACAACAAATAACAAACACAAGTATTGCACAAAAACTGCACAAAAACCACACCTGAAGGATTTGGGTTCAAATCTATTTCACAAAATAAAACACAAGGACATATTTGGCTGCAGAGGTATGCTTAAGGTATTCAAAATTGTCTAGCATATGAATTGAGCCTTGTGACATCAAATCTAAAGGGAAGAGATACATTTACCCAACCATTATTTAAAGGTAAATTATCTGGATTTCAATGGGAAAAGCTCTATTATGAAGTAATATTTACTTTTCCTGAAAGAGAAATCTGATACCTCAAAAGTTTTTTGACTGGATATAAAAAGGTACAGTTACTCTGCAGCTTCGCTCTGACAATTTGCAAACATTATTACCACAGGTTTGTAACAACACACAATCGATTTGGAAGGAAGTGTGATTTGTACAACAGAAAACCGCTGACACTCACAAAACAATACACTGTCAGACAAATTAATTCTTCTTTTTTTTTGTCAATTTTTCCCCTGCCAAGAGTCTTAATTTTGTAGAAGTGAACATTCAGTAATAAGATATTAACTCAAATAAGTAGGTTGGAAAAGGTTGTTTTTTTTCCTATAGTCATTGATAATGCTAAGTAATCTACAAACATATATAAAAATGTTTTGATGTTGGTTGATGAGAAATGTATTTAACTTTAACCAAGTTGGCAGCATTTCATTTTTTGCACATTCCTATTTAATACCCTTCTCCAACATTCTTTACTTTCTGAAGTAAATCCTCTTTTGAAACTAAAAAAAATTCTGACATGCTATTAACTAGAATTTAAAGGTTACTGACTCCTGAGATATTTTGGTGACAATCTGCAATTTTTTAAATTTTTTTTTTTCAGTGGAATTTAAGAAATTTTCTTGACATCACAAAAGACACGTACACAGGTCAGTTATAGTTAAATCAGCATTATTTGTTCATTTATTTAGTGTTAGAGTAAGAAATCTAAAATTCGCCAGGAATCTAAAATTCGCCACCTCTAAAACCTCAGTTCATTTTACAAAGAAAATGATATTTTGTCTTAAAATTGGTATTTTTCAGTTCAAAAAGCCTTAATTTACTGTATATTCAACAAATCTCACCTCAATTAATGAATTTTATTAGTATTTCAACATGTGGCGAATTTCAGATATGTGGCGAATTTTAGATTTCTTACTCTATATGTAACTCTTAGTACCTATGTATCGGTTAAATTGTGACGGCTACTTAGAAGGGTGGAGGAAACCAGTACATACATTTGGTCGCGGTTCTGTACTGTTAACCCCCAAGCAACAGCAAGTAACTACCAACTTTCCCATCTGAAGTCGGCTGGGATTTGAACCCTAATCTCGGAGGTGGTAGGTGAGTTTGTTTCCCACTGTGCCACCATGGAAAGTCAGCCCTGCTCTGTGAATAACTACTTGATCTGATGGTGCACCTGAAATTTTTTTTCTCAAATTTGATCTGATCTTAATCTTAATCCATGTTAGTGCAATGCCGGCCCAACTATATAAGAATCACATGATTTTCTTCAAGAATGGCCAATAACAGAAAACTTTGTTTGTTTCAGGAGACTGTCGAATAATTTGTGAATGTGGAAATGTCATGTCAGGGTTTACAAATTAATACGTGTAGTTTTTCACAATTCAAAAAAATATCCTAGATGATTTTTGTCCGAGTTCTGAAAATGAGGTAATTATTCACGGTTTGACACATTTAAAGACGGGTTTTTTTATCAAGCATGGGTACACCCAGGGGCCTTACCAGAAAAGTGTGAACAATGTGTTAGCAACACATGTTTTCCATTTAATTCTAAAGAACATCGACTTTCATGGTGGATCTTATTGGAGGGGGACTGTGATATAATACTTTGATGAGGATTTAAATATAGTTATTTCTGAGATGGATATTAATAAATATTCCTTTGCATTTATGAAATGCTTGGGAGGCATACTGTGTCTTTAACTCTCCATATTAAATTAGTATCTAGTGCAAAACAGAAGACACAATTCCATATTTATCTGGTATTATCATTAAAATGTTGTAGTCAACGGGGAGAAGAATTATCATCTTATATCATCAGAACAGCTCCACCTTTTTCATGCAACAGAACAAATGAAGGATTGTAGCTTTTAATGTCTATTTAACAGGTAAATACATTATGTTGGAACCGGCTTTATTTCCCACAAGTTGCCAGGAATAGAATTCACACCCAAAGCCATGACAATAAAATCTAATTATTTGCAAAATTCATTAACTATTTCAAGTCTCCTTTAAATGCATCTAATATACTTTCCCTGTGTGTAACTAGAAAATACTGATATTAATGAATTTTCAGTGTATTAAATATTTTATTCTCTATTTATTACTGCATGCTGATGCTGATCAAGGGCTCAAATTAAATAATGACTGAGGGTTATAGTATGTAATTAACTAATATAATATTACATAAAAATATCACAAAAACATCAAGGGTCCTTTTTACACAAGGCTTTTTTTCCCATTCTCTCAAACAGGCAAGTCATACTTTTCATAAGAATTTTTTTCACAAGGCATTATTTCCATAAGGCTTTTTTCCACCCACCTCAGTAGTCACAATGACATATTTGATGTTGGCAAAATATACTAGTACTTTTAATTTAAAACTTTATGAAAGTTGATCCATTTTCTTCATTATTAGTTTCAATGCAATCTACAGGTTTAGTTGTGATGCAACAAACTATACATAAAGCTGAGATTTTACTTTTGTGTGCATTAATAATACAGTATAATATGTATATTCAAGTAATTATCCTTTCAGTTGACATTATGGTTAGGGTAACAGCATTACCAGGTATCCCTTACATTAATCAAAATGAGGTACTATTGAAGAAAGATTGGATGAAATCATATACTCAAAGCATTTTTAATATGAATCTCTCACATTGTGGAATCTGTGACCCTTTTCAAAAGGGAATGTAATAAATGATTTTATGACTAATTCAGTAGTTAGACTAATTCAAATACTTCATTTTGATTTTGAGATGTGAAAAAAATATTTGCTTTACTAAGACCAGACTGCAATTTAGATTCACCTAAATACATTAACACAAATATCAAATATACATACTTTACCAAAGACAAAAACAAATATATATTTTAATACAAGGAAAGATACATTATGCGCCCATGCATGTGGTCTCCACAAAACAAAAATATTCCATACAGCTCTAGAGAAGACACCAAACTGTGTGTACTGTTATGGTGTGATACAGCCAAATGATAAACATAAAAAAAAGACACAGAGCATTCTATATGAGCTCATTATGAAAGTGGCCATAATGTACCTGTTCATAGACATTATCTTGGCTGTTGTAACCGTTGTATACTGGTACCTGATAATCCCCATATGAGTAACTGCCATAGTTATAGTTGTATTCCTGGCCTAGCACTTTACTCAGCAACAGGGCTAAAAATACAGAAAATATGGAAAATATATCATCATTATTATTATTAATATTATTACTATGTAGCCTTTTTGTGTACCACACTTGCCTAGGAACGCAGAGGACCTGCATTCAAGTCCAGGTACAGGCAGATATACAGTGGTTCAGATGAGCTCTTAAGATGGTGTGTCCTTTGCCCCATGCTATGTCCGGTCCCTACTGGCAGGCTAGAGAACCCCAGGGTAATTGATAAATAGCTCTCGCTGAGACTCGGTCTTTCAGTTAAGCCGAGTAAAAATATACAATGTAATACAACTATTATTATTACTTTTCTTACAAATTAGACTGAGAGTATAGATTGGCTCATCGATTGTTAAATGCAGGTACAATCTACTGGGTCTGGGGTCCCTCATTTAAAAAGCTAAAAGTCACATACTTGACACAAAAATAAAACTGTGAATGAATGAGAGTTCTGAAAAAAAATAGTCTCCGACCTTTATTGGATTGATAGGGATATCATCAGCATATAACACAGACCTCCAGTTTAAATGATCAAAAGTTTCTCATTTCTGGCCCAATTTTAAACATTTTTCCACTAGTTTCTTCAAAAATGGACCTTGTACATCAGTATATTATATTATGTTTAGCAGTTTTGGTGCATTTTGGCCTTACACAACAGGAAATCATAAGGACAAGACTGGGGTTAATATTAACAGCCATGGAATTCGGTTTTATGTAGTATTTCTCATTCTGCGAGAAATTAGAACAAAGTTCCTTTTCCAGTTACCTCCACAATTAAGATCGGAAACTACCTGTTTGTGTGCTACCTGAGACCACTTATCATACTCCATGCAGCACTAATCTTCTTACCTTATTCACCTCAGCTGAGAAAGAGGCAAACAGATTTATCAGTTGATAGCCTTTATAACTGTTTCATATCAACAACTTCAACCGAAAACATTTTGCCAAACTTAAACCTTGCAAAAAAGGTGACATTACTAAGATCTAAAACAGCCCTATACCCTATATATATAAATAAGTTCTTAAATATCTGTACAGTATTTTTTCAAAAATTCACAAAATATACAGTGATGACGGAGTTGATTTTCTAAAATTTAATGTTTTCTTTTGGTAATTTTTCAACTTAAAATTTGCTAAATCTTTATTAAATCTTTCTATAATTCTTAAATACATCAAAACAATTGTTAAGAATTCTGTATAGTTGTTGTGATATCAGTTTTGTATTCAAATAACTCAAATTTATTGGAATGGCTTCTACCAATTGACACAAAAAAGAGCAAACTTAAGAGCTTCGGTTATATATATCATTTTAAGACCAACATGACTTGATCAGTAACTGGTACTTTAAGAGCTCCTTTCCCTACCACTTCCCTACAATCAGTGGGTTGTCTGGTACAGTTCCACTTGTTGGCTCTGAGTCCAAGTTTTGATTTCCGAGACTTTGTAAATAGTCTTTCTCTTTCCATTAGAAAGTAATTTTCCCTTAAAAATTGACAGAACATGATGATGCTGTACTTGAATTTGTCAGAGGGTCTGCTACTTTTCTTAACAAAAAAAAATATTTCAGCTATGTGAACCAGATGTATGCAACCTTGGAATATGATCCTTAATGACAACAAATTTGAAGGCAATTGTTATAACAATGAGCAAACACGCTGAAAACACAGAATCTTTTATGCAGTTTTACATCCATTTCCTATAACCACATCTATAACAGTCAAATAATTCTTTCATTTGCACATAATCCCTCATAGAAATCGATAAGCATTAATTCATTTTTAGATAACAACAATTATATCTGCCAATCAGGATTCCTTCATTTGTGTATAACCACCTCATATGACCAATGTTCGTTTCTTCATTTTATATAACCACATGCATTTATCCAATTCTTCTGTCCGGTAACACGTCATAAGCGACCTACTTACATTGGTAGGGTAAAATAAAATTAAGTAATTTGTTCCCAAATTTATTCCTCTATTTACAATATATATGTCTTAATATACAGTACGCACATAAATTAATTTTTGTAATTTCGTGGTTTCTGTAACAAAGTTTGTTTTCACTTCCAAAGGAAATGTCCCGGATTTGCCGGACAGAAGAATGAACAGTTATTCATTTGCACCTAGCCACCTCATAGCAGCCAATGAGGACTGCTTTATTTGTATATAATCACACAATTGCAAGATATTTTTGGAATTATAACAAGGGTTGTGGGGCCCCTGTAACTCACTCAACTCACTCATTCTTTCACTGCTGTAAGTTTGGATGCCACTATCTTCAGTGGTGAACTTTGCATCACCTTGAACAAGAAATATATTTCAATAATTTCTGCAATTATGTCAATTGATAACATTTACTTTTGCATGTTTTTGGGGGCACAATAATGTCATGGCAATGCATTTTCTCTCATATCTAAAGTGATGGCATTGAATACCTGGCCTTGACCTTGAGTTGATAGTTACTTGCCAATGTAGAGTGGTGGCTTACAGTATCAAGTATTGATCCAATTTGTATGGGCTGCTTTTCTCAGCTTCTTTAACCTCTAATCAGGATATAACCTGCACAGTGTGACGAAAGCAAGGTCAAATCGAAATTATAAAACTGTTGGGATTTAGATAGCCTGGTAAAGGCTATCAATGAACCTCTCTGATCAGAGCCTCTTTTATTCTGACCCTGAGATTAAGGATCTGTAGTTAAAGCACCTTTTAGCTAGATTCAGTGTAGTGATAAAATAGCCTTCTAAATTACACCTATACTTGAAGGAGTGAAAGAAGAATAGGTTTTATTTTCATTATGTTTATATTACAAAAATGATTTACCACTAGTGGATTTGATACTTTCTACTACAGTACTTCATATCTAACTGTTCAATATTATTTTTAAAATACATATACATTATTTTACATATGCCTCCAGTATATTACACTGTATAATTGATTATTCAATTTGTATATCAAATATTACTAGCGCCCCATGGTGCAGTAGAACACACTCACCTCCCTCCTCTGAAGACAGAGATTCAAACCCCGGACCTTATGTGGGAAAGTTGGTAGTTGCTTAATGATGGTCTTGATGATGGTCTGCAGTTTACAATACAGAACCTTGGCCAACTGTATGTACTGGTTTCCCCAGCCCACAAAACTACCCGTCGTGATATGACCTGTATAGTGTTGAAAACGACATAAGACCCCAAATAAATAAATAAATCTAATATAATTACGATCATCACATGATGTGCCGTTTCTTGGGGTTTTTTGGTTTAGCTTTCACAAGAAAATTAAATGATGGTAATAATGATCACAAAATTATGTCTAATTTGCTTCATATTGATTATATGTCTAGTATTTGCTATCAACAAAAGCATTTCATTGTCACTAGGGTTCTACTTGTAAAAAATACCAAGTATCTGCATCTTTAGATAATGATAAAATAAATACAAGCACACAACAAGTACAATGCACACAACAGGAGTTACTATACAATATAAATTAAATTTATAACCTACTTTATGTTGTACAAGTCTTAAACAAATTGGCAATGTATTTTCCTCGGCACTTTTGCAGATGTGTTAAGTAACCTCGTTAACTTAATCACTTGAATCTGATATAAATATGATGCATCTGGGGCACACAGTATGTTTACTTCAAAAACCACAATCTATGTCACACAAATTTAAGGTCAGGCATGAAATATGACAGACAAGTCATTTGATGTCAACGCAACAACTACAGGGTTGCACCTTATGCTGCAATCTTTATGGAACCAATCGTTTATTTAAGCATTGAAACGACAAAGAACTTGAAGACAGTATTATCGACTTTCACATCACAATCTTCCAAATGGAGGAAACTCAGGGCAAAATCAATTTCTCCCTTGGAAAACCAATTAATAACCAAGCAATAATAGGAATATGAAAAATTGTAGACCCACACTACGGGAAGGTCACCTTTAGCACTTACCAAACATTAATCATGTCTGTGCAGATATTTTTTCCCTCTAAAGTACATAATAAAATCCAGGAACTTCATCAGAAGAAAAATACAGAACACAAAATTTGCCAAAGAAATTACTCAGGCCTGGGAAACACAGAACTGATATATAGGTACAAGTCACATTGATTCTGTGAATTGTATCCTGCAGGATACATCAGGATCCTCTTATTTTATCCAGGTAAAAAGATCGACAATGATGTCTCATTAACCTGTCATAAAACTGTTGTGAGACTGTAGCATTTGTCTTAAAATTCCACAAAGGTACAACAGTATTACATAAGGTTGTTTGGTAACAACAATTACAATCTCACTAAAGGAGTTTATTGTCTCCATCAGCAATCACCTTGTGAAATCCATTCAATGAATGGACAGTAGCCTTGCAGAATCACAAAAGCAAATTTAATCTGAACATATTTTCAAAATGATAATTGTAAGTACTGTTCTTCAGATGTTATGTAAACTTATTAAACCAAGAAGGTATTATTTTCATGACCATTTGTTTGTTTGTTTTGATTTTTTTTTCTTGTTGGTAGCAGGATTATACAAGCGTGCCTTGGTGCTTAGACCCCATTAAATCCAGAGACTGATCTGGATCACTGTCTGGATACAAAAAAATTAATCTGGATTTTTCCCATTTACTTATTATTACATGCCTTGGCAGTGGTCAGCACTCTCCCAGTGCTCTTGTTTATAATTTAATTCTGTTAAATCAACTTCCAGAAATACTAGGTGTAGTACCCCTAAACTCAAGTTCCTTCATACCTCCACTTTTGACCGTAGAGTTCATAAACTTTTAGTCACTACGCCCCAGTTCTTTGGAACTCTTTCCCCTTCCAAATAAGAAACAGTCCCTCTGTCGCATCTTTCAGGAAACACCTCAAAACCCACCTTTTCAATTCAGTTTCCCAACTTAGTATCCTTCCCTCCCGGTCTCACCCACAACTCTGGAATACTGACCTTGAACGCCCCTCGACTCTCCTTATTAAAAATGATTTTTGTTAACTAGCACACTGAGTTCCCCTTAGTGGGGAAGATATTGTGCCTGCAAAGCAGTAGATTAGATTACATTAACTCAAGAGGATCTGAAAAAAACTACAACTTAACCAGGGCGTCCAGATAATTAAGGCTGATATCAACGGGGAAAGGCACCACAATGGTCTGATGTTCTCTTCAACTTAACAGAGCATTCCACTTATCCCAGTTCTTACTTAAATGAGTCGAACTGAAGATATTATACTTGATATGTAACTTGGGATACTGTAATCCCTTGTCCTGATCGCTATGACTCTGTGTTGAAAAAATGGAGTTTCAAGTTAAGATGTTATTAATGATATAGTTTGTGTAATACTTTCATTGCTGATAAAATAATCATAAGTTCAAATTTTCGAATAAATGATGATATCTTTGTACATGACAGACTGTGTTTCTTTTCATATATAGTACAGTAGTAAATTCTAGACACAAGAGAGGGGAAAGAGGACGACACAAATGGCTATATAAGGGCTTGTTTGTAAACATGCACTACAAATGATACAAGGTTTCTTTTCGAAGTCATAAGAACAAGGTTGTGAAGCAAAACTCAAAAACGAGTTGTTATAACTGCACAGAACTGTGTGAAGAGGACATTAGAAATAAACTCTACCCTGTTGAATTTCTGTTTTTGCTATCCAGATGTCATTCAACTTCCGGGCAACTGTCAAGTCAATGAGCAATGTGTCATGCCCACTTGGCAACTTCTGAGCAAATACATGATGGTGATATAAATGTGACGTCACTTAGTTAATGACGTCAGTGTAAGCATTGAGTAACCACCACACTGTCATTGTGAAAAATCCAATGGATTCAACTGCAGTGTTACCCATCAATTGACAGCATACTTGTAGTTTTGGCCAAAAAATAGCTTATCAGTTGGTGAAGGATTAGGCTAGAAATGTGTCATCTCAGAGTGTGAACTGGAGGTATACTGTGACTCATTAAGAATCACAATGAAATATTGTTTCTATCATGCAACAATTTAAAGTCACATTTTTAGTACATTGTATTGCAATCAAGCAGTTGCTTCTTAGATTTTAAACGCGTTAATTACCAACTAGCATGTTTTCCATAGATTATGCGAATATGGGTCCAAAGTCTAACGATTTGTGTTTGCAAATAATAATGGTATGACACTGCACATACTGGAAGTTACCTCATTTCAGATATTTCAAAGACTTAAAAAGACAATAACTCAGAAATTTGTACTCAACCTATTTATAATACTCTGGTAAAGTTATGTGAACTCCATATATTCTGACGTGTTCTTCAAAAGATTTAAGAAATTTACATGAATCGAATTCTGCAACCTCTGAGCATCATGTAACAAAATTCTAAAAGTTTTTAAATGGTACTACTGCCCTTATCTCTCCATAGTTTTAAATAAAGTTCTTTTTGCTTTCTGTTTTACTAAGAAATATTTTTAAAGATATATTCCCTTTGTTTAACAGTTACTCTTTATAAAAGGACAATTAGAAATAAACCCCTTTCTGGCAGAGGAGTAGCTGGCATTTTTTATTTGGTACTCTCTAATTTTTTAAAAGCTGTGGTTTTACATGAATGTTTTTGGTTGGGTGAGGTATTGTACGTCTCATTTATAATTCTACTAATAAAATGGTATACGTGGCTTATACATAATCTACACCCTTGCCAGCAAAAAGCTAATCAAAACATTATTCTTTGTTTTTAAGGCATGTACTTATCTTTTCAATTAGTAGTGAATCTGTGCAAATTGGATTTTCTAAACATTAAAACAAAGAAAAGTCTTTGACATATACCACTGATTGGAACTTCACGGAAAAAAATCAGATGATGGGTCTTAGTCAAACTTAGATCCTAATGATTTTGAGAGTGATCTGAATCACCATCTTGTTACAAAATAAAAATCTGTGTAATTAATATACATGCCTTGACGAAGGTCTGCACTATCCGAGTGCTCGTTTAATTTCAGGTAGGATTAATTACTGCGAAACAACAAACATTCAAGTTTCCCAAAGTTTGTCACACTGCAAATGAAAGCAAGACAATCGCCAATATTTATGTACACATGGTGCTTCACAAATTATTTACCGTCAACTGTATGAGAAGGGATCCAGTCTAGATAGAGTGGTTTTTGCCCTAAATGGTATCCCCAAGATTACTGACGAAGTATCCCTTCTTTACCAATAAGATTTACCTCCGAAAGCGGATTATATTTTATCTTTCCCCCAAAGGATTTTCTACTGCTGGCAGGAGAATTTTAGAGTGGGGCCAAGGTTTTACAGAAATACTCCACTTTTTGTCTTTAAAGTTGATTTCCTCAACTTGTCTGAGTAATTTATGCACAAGCAGTGCCACAAATCTTTCAAATACAGAAATTTTTATTGAGCAATTAACATGGCTACTGATGCAAGGTATAATGAGAAAGCATTTTAATAAATTTCCAGGACTTTTTCACCCGTCAACATATATGTATGGAGCAATACATTTTTATGTCCAAATCCTTCAAGTAGGATAGTGATCAATAAAAATAAATGGGAAAAGAACCTTTTTTATCTGTCCTTCTATGGAATAAAAACTGTACAAGTGAAAGTTTTACCAAAGAACCAAAGTTTCACTTATTGTAAGAAATTCAATGGAAATACAAGCACTCATAGAGTGCATACTTCTGCCAAGGAACAAACTAATAAGTAAATGGGGAAAACCCAGATTGTTTTTTATTAAGATGTAGAGCTAGATCAGTCTCAAAATTTAATGGGATTTAAAGTAGACCAAGACCCATCTTCTGATTTTTTAAGGGAGATCCAAACAGTAGTATTTGTATAATCCTGCTAACAACAAACAGTCATGAAAAACCTCTTTGGTGAAAGTAATTACCTTCACCAATGGCTAGTTTATGATGAAATAATAACTAAAAATTTTAAATTTCAATGAGAATTACTCTCTGAACTCATGAGCCAATATGCGCCCTGTTCAGACCAGTCTCTGGTTGCTGGCTGTCAGAGGAGTGGGGAGGCCATTCATCACTGACAGGAGGGAGAAACCCAATCCATAGAGTTTCTGTACTGGTGTCCGGATTATGATTTGTTGGTAATGATTTGGGCACTAACCCATGGAAGGATTGATTCAGGTATATATGTCCTATCAACTAGTCTTAATACAGGGAGTCGAACTTAAACTCAAACCCAACAAGATGTAAATGCAGATATAACAAGACTTGAGCACTGTGATAGTTACTAGTTACATATGTGTATTTATTTCGATAAACATACAAAAATTGTGTAACCTAAGCTCTAAACTTATTGGCACAAAAAAGAGGATACTATTAGGATAGCTTTGGGGACAAAACTAAGTTCCAATTATTATACTACATTGAGCCAGTGGTGTATTCATAAAACACATGCCAAGCACGTCCCAGAGGTGTTAATAACTACAGAACTCAGCAGATTGTTTACATCTGACTTAAGATATATATCCACACTTTTAGTATTATTGGGTTCACAAGAGATTCCACTGTTAAAGTAAAGAAAAGAGAAATATTTATGGTGAAAAAAAATTATATTCTTTGACACTTTCGCATGTTTTGTTGAAAGCTCCATCATTTCGCACAATTATTTTTGAAGGGTGAGACTACATGGGGATATTCTCCCCAGAAAGAAGAATTTTTGGAGACAAGAAGAAAGAACCACAGCCACCCATCTGCACAGTGCTTTCACTAGTCTGTTCGGTGGTGCATGCTAAAGCTATGGGAAGGTGTAAAACAGCAGTCTTAATTCTATATATATAACATCAGATAGACCTCATAACCTGGAAAGAGAAGCTGGGCAGAGACGTGCACTTGCAAGTCTGTGTTTTGGCAATTTTTATAAATACCAAGCAAAATGCTATCTGTTCTTTATGTTTGTTGCTTAGTCATTGCAGTAACCACATTTCTTATTGCAATTGCAGAGCCAGAATTAGGAGGTCAATTTCCACTAAGAATGAAAATCAAGGCACTTAAGTCATTTCAACAGTGATCTTGTAATAGTGGTTTTCAATCATATTATTCTATTTTACATTGACATTTACATTTTACAACAGAAGAAATAATTTTATTTGATATTGTTAATTTATAATTATAAATTTAATACCATATTGTCAGTTAAAACTACTAATAAGTAACTGTAAGAATAATTTAAGTCAATCAATGGCCACTTTCCACTTGTACTTAAGCACAAACACAACACTGCCTATTGTGGAGACATCAACCTGGTTCTAATTCTGAAACTGGGTTCATAACACCTGGGTTTTAGTTGTCTAGAATCTTCTTAATATAGCTAATAAACTCTGTTCCCCCCTATAAATCTATACAGGGCACAGCAAAACCAGTGCTCCTCATAAACATCCCCAGAACATATGAAAAATATAAGATATCTACAGACACCTGCTACATGTGCTATCAAGGTGTGTATTTAGTTCCATGGCTCTACCAGCCTATTTGTTTTTGTTCCACATTAGAACAGGTCCTTTGCTCTCTTCTGATCCTGTAAATAAGTGTTCTCTTAGACCTGTGTAACCCTAGGTTAATTCTATTTATTCAACAAGTGCTTCGGATGCCTGAGTGACTTCATATTTTTATTCGTGGTTCAGTGTACTATTCTGCTTGTTGGAAGCCACAACCTGCAGGTGATATTCTATATTTTTAATCACTTTTGTCTCAAAATCCTATTTCTACTGAATTTTCTATTCTACATTTTCTGCATTTTGAAATCCTCTTATGCCGAAAATTTTCCAAGGGATCATAAAATCATCTCCAAAACCAGGATTTTTAGACAACAAAATAACTTTCAGTGGAGAATGGCTTTGATCACTAGTAACTCGCTTCCAATTAAAGCGAATTCTACTTAACAGAGTCCAATTAAAAAGAGTTTCAGCATTGATGCATTTTACAGTACTGCAAAAAGTTACAGCCTTTGTTAAGTGGCATAGTTGCTACCACATTTTGTACATTATCACAAAATCATTCTCACCTCCTGTCATTATTTGGCTCCAGAAGTTAAAAGACGTGAAACACCTAACTTGCACCTTCATAAATTGTCTTCCTACTTTACCTTCTGTGCCTGGAGTCATTTGCATGCAAAATTACCTGTTAATTTGCACAATAATACAGTACATCATAGTGACAATCAGCCTCACCTCAGTTCCCCAGTTTAGTGGCTTGGGTTTAACTGCATATCATGACCAGTAGCAGCTGGAGAAAATCACCTCATACACCTTGGTCTGGGCACTATAAAACATTAGGTATCAGCAAACTACCATCTTTCCTACATAAGCTCAGGGTTAGATTGGAACCTATAACCCTCTGAACTGGGAAGAAAGTACTTTAACCATTACACTGTCATGCCCCTCCCGTCCCCCCCATACTTTCCCTTCCTGGGGAGATATCTTAGTGTAAGCTTCCCTGAACATTAACTCATATATGTCTTCCTCATTAGACACTGATTAGACACTAGCTCAGTTGGAAAAATCTGAATGTGAAATCCAGGTTTTCTTCCTTGTTGTAATGCATTGGTAATTTATTTCAGCAGGCAATCTTTCAAGTAACTTATCAACTGAAGAAATACTTAAAGCAGTTTCAATTTTATTCCATTCTCTTACAACAGTTTTTGTTGAAGAAAATTATCTCTCATATAAGCCAAACTGCTTATGGCCTCTTGAACGTCTATGCACAACTGTATTCATATAATAGTACTCTGAAAGTTACTCGCATATATTTTATGCTAAAAATACTTAAATATTTGTAATATTCGATACGACATACAACACAGATCATCTATAATACTTACATGGATGTACACAGCTCATGTACCTAATGTCAATATGCCCTGGGAATCTATCATTTTGACTTCTAGCCCTTCTTGTTTTTATAATGATGGGACAGTGAGCCACGCCAATAAAAAGGGTATTGTAAGCATTAAAAAATAGTTTATAGATTGTACATTAGGTTTCCTATAAAAGTTATTCACCACAAAAAGAAACTTTTTAACGAGATTTGTAGCAATATTGAATGGTAATTTAATGCGTGCTTAAATGATCGACTTATGGTACACAAATGATCTAACGAAAGTATAAATCATAAAATTAACATTTGTTATAAGCAGTTCTTGGTTTATGGTAGGTTCCTGGATCTCTGAGAGTATGCATATGATACTCTCCGAAATACAAAGTTACTTGAGTACAAGTTACTTTTCACAATTATAGGTTCAAGTACAAATACTTTGAAAGTACTTATTTGAATGTTTAATATAATTGTATGGTTAGAAAAAAACACACTTATTTTTCCAAAACATTACAAAAAAATATAATCGGTAACAGTTTTTTTTCAAATGAAAAAAAAAATACAGACACAAATGTATGCATGAAATTTTATCAAACTTGACATTTGAGAAAAGAAAAACAATAATTAAAAGAGCATGAAGTAAAGTTAGAAAAGTCCCAATGTACACATTTGAAATTTATAGTTACAACTAGATGCATCTTTTGTATTTCATGTTGGTGAATTAAATGTTTTGTATATGATCTTTTAAGCATTAATTAATCTAATCATAACTACACCCTTTGTTTGTCCAAATGTTTTGGTTTATCCCAGTTTACAGAGAGATTCCATCAAACATACAATATACTATGTACAAAATACCTCAAGCAGAACTGTAAACACGTCCATTCCTTATTAATTAACATGTGATGATTGATGAAAGATATCCAATCACTTGAAGGGAGAGATAACAGTGGCCCAACAGTAACTATCAGGAAATAATTACCACATGTAAGTATATATATATATTATGTGGGTTCAGGAATCACTCCAATAGGAAGTTTTCAAACTTACAAAATAAGAAGAAAGTTTGCAACATTAAACAACTTTAACTGAATTTTATTTTACATTAAATAACATCTACATTGGAACTATAGTTAAAATTTAATCAACAAGAAAAAACACCAGACTTAACCAGGTATTCAAGCCAACAGGTACAATGGCAGTGGCAAAGGCCATTTCACCTGATATTTATTTTAACTGGGTAGGAAACTCTACTAAGCAGAATTCTACTACAACCAGTTTGAATATATTTTTTTAAAGAATTACTGATTTTCATCCAATATATGTTCTTTTGTTGTTACTGAATGCAACACAAATATTATGAGTGGAATCATACATTTTACTTCCTGAAAACTTTCGAGATTTTTTTTTCTAAAACTCAAAGAACTGCACTTCTATAAAAAGCCATTTTATGGTCGCCCATATATGTTTTAAGGTTACTTCAAACTGAAAAGCCAAATTACTAATTTATAACCTGATACTTTATTTCAATGGTTCTCTAAATTTACGTTTTCTGCAGCTGTTAAATGTTAGCTGTCTTTCAACACATAAAAGATTGGTGGTTCAAAATAAGGGTGGACTCAAGTTTTGCCATGACCATTATCACTTTGACAGCAGTTACTATGGACATAATTTACATAATGACAGACTTTCAATGTCATCTAGATTAAAGAGCTGACCATAACAAAAGCTATCCAAACTAATATGGCAGGATAAATTCAGATACAAGTCCTCTTAAAACTGAACAAAATGATAAAATCGTTTTCAAAATAGGAACATAATTATGGAAATTATGGTCATTTTTAGGCTAGAGCTCTGTGGTCAACGGTTCTGTACTATAAAATACTGACCAATGACAAGCAACTACCAGCTTTTCCACTTAAGATTGGGCCGGTGTAAAAGTAAATATTCCCCCCCATAAAATAACCCCACCCCCCACCCCCCGGGGTGATATTTTCTAGAATATATTCCCCCCCCCCCCACCATGAAAATATCCCCCCACCCCACCTGTACCAATAGTAGAAAAATATAACTCTTGTCAAATCTGTTTTAGCTTTATTTATAAAAAAAGAAACACTTCATTGATGAAATAAGGAATTGCACACCAAAATTACTGCAATCAAAAATAATTTCAGATGTCTTACAATAGAGTTTTCTATTGTCTTGTCAAATTTAACTTAACTATTTATGATTCATGGAAATTCAGACACAATGTTATTTCCAAATCATTATATCTTAGTTATTAACTATAAAATACTTTTACTTGTAAAATAATTATTAATTTAGGGCTGTGAACTGTTATTGGAGCCTCAATAGACCAGTTGGTCTTTACTAGGACTTGAGTCCATTGTAACTACTCGAGTACTCACTGCATATCACTCACTGCGAAACAAAATGTTTGTGTAAAAAAAGCCACATTTCTGCATTTTTGCCACATATCAATTAAAGTTGTGGTTTTGGCTTAAAAATGTAAAATTTACTCCATATTCTATAATACCTGGTTAAAAAGTTTTTTTCTTTCTTCAAAAGTAACCCCACTAAACCACGGTGCTATTGGTCAAAGATTGTGTTCCTAAATTGGTGTTGGTGGATGGTTGCAGGGGCAAATTTTCAGGTGGGGCATTATTTTCCAGCGCTTCTTTACAAGTAAACCTACTTATAAAATGATTTCAAAGTACTGCCCATTTATATTCTTATTTTAAACCATTCTTATTTAACTACTGCTTTACAAAAGTGATGTGTACTCCCAATGGGACATGGCAAAATCTTTTCTAATATCTTTTAATCATTTTTTGATTCTCTCTTGATTTCAAATGTGAGTGTGTTACCACTGCACAACAGTGGCCCCTTTAAAAGTTGGAGGATTCTTCCAAATTATTTCCTATCAGCCCAATCATTGTGTGTAAAGAAAAGATATATTTCATGTGAATTAAAGATTTATTAATGGAACAAATGGTATCCTACCATTGCGTGTAAATAAAGGCCTTAAGTCTAACTTGATAAGGATACACTGAGGAAAAATCACTTTATTGTAATCCCTATACTATATCCATTAGTGATTTTTCAAGGAAATCCATTCAATAAAGAAGAGTGGTTTACTGAGATCTCAAAACTGTAACCCACTTGTAAAATTATCCAATGAAGCAAGACTTGAAAACCAAGAGAAATACACACACGAAAAATTAGATGATCAAGAACTGTAAAAAGAATATCTTTGGTCATGTGAACTGTTGAGCTAGGTTTACAAGGATGAAGTAAATGCCTTACCCTTTCTACCTTCAGTTAAATTGTAACCCTTTTACATCAACCCCTTTTCTGTTGCAGTAAAAAGCCATGGTCTTCCTTATAGCCACATCAATTAACTCCATATCCACTAAATTTCCCCTGCGATGGTCTGTACTAATACCAGTTCTGTAAGACAAGGTGGGGGGTTTCCTCGCCACCGACACCCTATCACCAATCACTATTGGTGATGGTCAACACAACTGATTTCACAAACCAGATGTTTTTATGTGTGATGATGTGAATGTGTACAACCAAACCTTTGTTTTCTACAATGTGTATGTTTGAAGCCATTACTTTAGTATTGTTCAACCAGTTTTAAAGATCATTGTTATTTCTGGACCCTAGTTACACCATGGCTGGCACTTATTGGATAAAGATCTATGCACTACATTGAGGGAAGACAAGAATGGCATTGGTAATCTACATCAACCAACACTGAGAATAAAAGAAACACCTGCAATAAAATGAACAGTATTGATTGATACATCTGACCCACCTGAGAGTTTACCTTTGCACCTTAGAGTTTGCCTTCACACCTTAGAGTTTGCCTGTGCTATAGAAGTCCGGAACATAGACTGATAAAATTGTCATCAGCAGTTAGGGCTGTGGAAACACCCTGTAAGTTTAAGTTTCTATTCATCCAAAAGTAAGGGGCCCAGGGCCCAGTGGTACTAGCTCTAAATAAAACCCCCTTAATAACACTCCTTCCTGATCCCACTGGGCAAGTTTAAAGTGTAAAAGGGGAGACTGGATCTAATTATTGTAATGTAGCAGTAGGAATTACCTTCATCACAACTGGCCATGGTGGCCTAGTATTTAGAGGTATTGCTTTGTCAATCACTGACCTCTCATTCATATAAGAAGAACTAGGGGGATATCTGTCACAACTTTACTGAAAAAAACTTTACAATCAGAGCCAAGCTACCGAGAGTGATTTTAAAACAACAATTTGATTAATTTGTTGAGTTCAAAGTTGCCTTTAATAGACTGTATAAGCCATTTCAGGAAGGTTAGTTGAGGTAATGGAAAAAAGATTGCAAACTGCCCTGAAACCCATTGCATGCCAGCAAGCTACAACAAATGTTTTCCACTTTTAGTCATGACCAGTATAAAAGTAAATATTCCCATTCCCCCCCCCCCCCCCCCCCCCCCCCCAAAAAAAAAAAAAATATTCCCCTGGCTGGGGTGGGAGGTATTATTTTCCAGCATATCTTCACCCCCTGGGGCAGAAATTTCTAGAAAATAAGATCTTTATTTCTACAATAAAACACAACCTTGCCAGAGGTAGGGAATTATCACTATTACACTTGTATACAGGTCGGCTGACAAGAAAGAGTAACCAAAACTGCGCCACTTTACAACACTTCCCTCCAGATACTGATGAACAATAAATGGATGAGAAAAAGAACCAAATATAGCAAATGAAACTGGTTGTGCTGTAAAGCTTCAAACTCGACCAGGAATAAGGTTTCATTTAATCTATATCACTTAGCTAGTTCACTCAAGTAAATTACTTTATATCTGTCACCAAGGGAAGCTGTATGCATGCAAAAGACCTGTAATTTGCTT
This sequence comes from Sabellastarte sp. h YS-2021, assembly GCA_964017235.1. Taxonomy (NCBI): domain Eukaryota; kingdom Metazoa; phylum Annelida; class Polychaeta; order Sabellida; family Sabellidae; genus Sabellastarte; species Sabellastarte sp. h YS-2021. Next base: position 74,147,928 of record OZ024929.1, on the reverse strand, counting down.
CACCTTTTCCCTAAAATATATAGCATGTGAGTGGTTTTCCTGGTCAAGCTGTCATAGACTCTAGCATGGATTATAATCATCTCAAATGACAGGAATCAGGTCTCATTATTTAAATAATAGCCTGCCACAGAAATGATCCTCCCCGAGTATCATTCATAGCTCCATTCATTAAGCCCTACTTTCGTCATTTCTATCCAGGACTGCAAATATTAACCCCTCCTTCCCTCCATTGCTATTTATGGATGAGTTTGCCTTAAAAGTTTCCACATACTCTGCCTTGCATTAATCATCTAATACACTTGGTCAGTGTAATTAGATTATCGGCTGCAATTGTATTAAGCCTCAACCAAATGTGTTCCATCTACTTTGATCATCTGGGTTAGCATTTATTTCAGAGATAAATCCTTTAGGATATTTCCCATAGCAAGTCAAATGCTTTTTTAGCCATTTTGTGCTCTGTGTAGTTTTTGTAGTATGAATGGATTTTCAAGGGTAACCCATAACAACAAATTTTAAGACATCTAAGAGTTTTATCTGAAATGAAATATTTTTTTTCATTGCTAGAGATTGATTTTGGTGTTTGTTTTATTCTTTTGCTTCAGTCTGTTCAAAGTGGCATAACCTTTTCATAACATTTAAAAAAAACAGCACTATTTACATATTCTGTATTATTTTCACTTTCCAAATGATCAATAACAAACTCCTTTGAAGACTGGTTATATATTGCTTACATTACATCCTCAATATCATCACAAAAGAACACAAAACCAATGGAGCACTGAATTCCAGTAAGCTTGTAAAGCTCTCCTGCCAAATACAAATCTGCAAAGAACGGATAGAACACATCATTGATTCCCTCGAAACAATCTTTTTAATCCTACCTTCTCTTCAAATGATGCCAATACATTTCTTTGGTGACCTTGTGGTTGAATACCTCTGAGACAAAGTTACAGTTTTTAATTTCTAATTTTCTGCTATTCATTCCTAGTCTGGTGATATCTCACTATCTTTGTTTAAAATGTTTAACTCGTATATCTCCAGAAGAATTAATGATACGCTAACATGTTGAAATGTAACTGGTGTAGTTACCTAGTGGTTAGTAAGCTTTTACAATCACTTGACTCTCAAGTCCATGGCTGTGGGTTCACCTTATGAAAATGATGAAAAGCCTTATGGATGACCAGTGTCCCAATATAAAAGACTCTAACTGTAAAATACAAGATATGCATAATTACTTGTATAACCATTTAAGTCCTATCGTGGGTTCTTAAATGGTGAGAAAAATTAAGTGCTAAGCACAGTAAACCACAACAATACAACTGAGTAAATATCTGTATGCAATGATATTGTACAAGTCAATACATCTTTCAAGTCATACCTGAGAATACATAAACCCTTGCTCATGGGTAGTGATGAAAAAAAAAACACAAAATAATCTGGATATGAGATCCAGCTAATTTTTGTGGAGGACCGAGCCAACCACCTTGTGTAAATATATGACCCACATGTTGCCACATCTGATGCATAGCTTTCTAGTTAAGTGCACAGACTGACAAACAGACAGGCACAATCGTAACACCCTCGTGCCTAAAGACAACAAACACACTGGCAGGATAAAGGACAAGAGATCTGAGGATACTCCATGGGTTACAACAGCCCTCTGAGCTTAACCCAGAAATCCTCATATTTACCTACAGACTGTAGTGTGCTATATTGCAGAAACCAATAATGGCAAGTGAACAGTGTTAAATTGACATATGAATAAAAGTGAACTGTTAGGTTATTCAAGGTGTCTTTTTTCACCATGAGCCAATGGTAACATAAGTCATAAGCTCACATAACTGCAATCTTTCCCACATCAAAGTTTAGGGTTAGGACATGTGTTCTTGGAACATCTTTGCAGATTAGTAGGGCTTGTGTACATGTAATTGTTTTTGTTAATCTCTTGTTTTCACACAAATTGCCACGATATAAGTTAACTTTCTGAATTGTGACTCATTTCACCATCTATTTTTTATGCCTTAATAACCTACTGTATAAGACTCTCGCAAATGACATCACTTTGAACCTATAGTAAACTATGTGAATGGACTAACAAAGTGAATGAAGCTAAACCTGAAGGAATCAAAACAGCCCTTTAACTTTACATGAGAGTCTTAAGATTAACAGCTTAAATTGTAATAAACTTCCTGTACCTTCTTCTACGTGTAAGGGAATTCTAGCTCAAGTGTTCTAGCTGCATTTGTTCTACCATACAGTCTTAGTGCTCAGGCTCGGCCTCTGTCTAATACCATACCAGTGCCTTGGTTAGATCTATTCAGTATTGCCCTTGCTTCAACATTTAAAATTTAGAGAAAATAGCATAATAATAATAATTTTTTTCAATGTAATTTTGGATGCATTGTCCCACTATATGCGATAATTAATAATCTTATTTACATTTGATATAATGAAACTGAAACTCCCTTTCAAGCACAAATTGTTTGTGTAAACACAAGTGTGACATATGTACTTTCAATGATGTTTCTATCAGATTTTGACAATGAAGTTTTAATTTAATGCACAAAAGGTGGAGTCCTGATCAAAAAAGTACAATGCATTCACATTGCTGTCATTGTTGTAAGTTATGTTACATTTGTCTCCTTTTCACAATTAGTACTATAAACAAATCAAGCTGTTTTCATAGCTATTGTTATGTTTTAATTGTTTGTCTTTAATAACATTTAAAATTCCTTTTTCACATTTTACACATACTATCTTGCATCCTTAAATACTCAATGGCATATCGATCATTTTGATTTATCCAATTTTAACAGAAATTTAATTGTTTAGCTGTCAGGAACTTTTGTTATGATTTTGTGAAAATCATGGTTTACATGTAACTTTTCTTTTTTGATGTGGCATTAATGGGTTTCGTGTCAACCTCAATCTAGGGTTACAAGATACATGTATTTTTTAAAGTTAATTACCAACACTGTTTCTTTATAATAGCTGACTAAAAACTGCTAATGTAATAATTCTGCATTACATGCAAAACCTTTAAAAATCCACTGTACATTATTTTAATGTTGTAACTTGATAATATATTTCGTTTTTATTCACCGAGATAGTATGATTAGAAGTGTAGGTATATTCCAGAAAATTTTTAAAATTCGGTACACAAAAAGACACCCTAAATTAAAAATTTATTATGAAATAACTGTGTAAGATACTTACTTCAAAGTTGCTTTAGAAAATTTAAAATTGCTATTTTTATTTAAAATTCACTGAATATACAGGCTGATGTAACACAAAAAATTTTTAAAAATGACATATTATTGCTTTAACATACAACATACTGTCTACTCTTTAGCATGCTCTTCACCAAATTAAAAAACACACAGTATTTATTGAGAAATTGGCAACTGTAGATTATGAAAGAAGTTCAGAGAAAAAGATATTTGAACCCAATTAACCGGAAGTAATGAGACTATACTGTAATGAAATTGGACACTACTTTTGAAAATTTACTGATAATGCATTGTGTACTCCTTGACTTGATAATCAGTTGATTTCATTTAACAAATGTCCTTATCAGAACATCTGTCAAGTGGTGGAAAATTTCCTGTACCAACTCGTATTTCAATTTAGCTTCACGACCTTGTCCTCATGATTATGAAAAGAGACTTTCTATCTTGGTAGTTTTAAATTATTTATCTGGGGTTATGTTGCTTTCAATATTATTCGGGTCATATAACAATAGGTAGTTTTGTGGGAAGAGGAAACCAGTACATTGTACAGTTGGTCAAGGTTCTGTACTGTAAACTTCCAACCTAAGCAACTACCTCTTGGTAGTGTAAGTTTAAAAACAAGCCACCCCATATAGCCACACCACCTCCCTCTACCCCCTCTCCTGCCTGTATATTTAATACAGCTTGTAAAAGGATGTAACAATTATTTCAAACATTTCAAAAATATCTATGTGCTGAAGACATGGTTTATGTTGTGGTGAACATGTCTACCCAAATGGAAATCCCTACTTCTGTACACTTAAGAAAACTGAACGGATACTACAAAAACACAAATTTTGCATTGGGCCAAAAACGAGCTGTGAGACGAGTTAAATTTAAATGGTCGTATATGGCTCATGAGGTTCAACACTGTACAGGTCATATCACGACAGCTAGTTTATTGGGCAGAGGAAACCAGTGCATACAGTTGGTCAAGGTTGTGTAGTGTAAACGGTTGACCATCGGTAAGCAACTACCAACTTTCCCACATAAGGTCTGGGGTTTATTACCACCCTTAAGTGTCCAGTATAAACTTCTACTCAGCCATGAATTCCAGTTAACAGCGTCAATTTTACTGGAAAAAACATATTGTTCCTTTTACTTAAAAAGGAAATTTCACACAGCGTTCTTCGAAAAAAGCCCTCTTCTATTTCATTGCCATGACAGGAAGTTCATATCAGTGTTTTGGCCGGTTGTGTCATGTGACCACCCCCACCCCCTCCCAGCTGCAGAAGTCCAAATTTGTCGGGTACAAAAGTAACGTTTTGTTATGACCTTTGCATATCGAGATTGCAAGTTGATAAATCGAGATAACTAAGTTGGTTTATTGCGATAATAAGTTAATAAAATAAGAAAAATAATTTTCATGTTGGCCCTTCTACTTGTTTACAGTGATATTTAAACAATAAAATACTTTTATGCATGAAACTTTATTTTTCATACATGTTACTACCCATTTAATTAGATGGGCAACTCAAAGTTTGACCTCTTTGTGAAATGAGCAAGCAAATACTGGATAAAATGGACAAGTCAGTTGCCCATTTCATGAAATGGGCAAAATTCATGCCATTTTCATGAAATGGACAATTTCACAGACCAGGAGTAATATAATTATATGTATGTTGTATGAATTTATTACAATACATGAATTACAATGAGAACATCCAGTATTTGTATAATGCTGTCAAACATCTGTTCTCTACATTGATCTGAGGACAAATGTAAGGTCATACAATTGCCTTCAAAACACATCAATACCTCGGCAGTAATTTGATGGAATATTGACACATTGGAGCACTGAGAAACACGTGTAGATCTGTGGAAATAGAAAGCCTCATTTGCCGTATTTATTCACCCCCAATCTCACCTAGGTGAAACAATAAGCCCCTTTTAAGAGATGAAGGAAATGTCCAAATCAATACAGATTGTGATGATCAAAGCTTAGCGAGAGAAAGTGAATAGAATTACCTGTCAAAAGGAGGGCTCTGCGAAAGCAAAGAATCACTATTGCCAAGGGAAGGTTAACAGGGGCAATTTTATTTACAACAATTGTAAAAGCTACTACTGATTACTGTTGGGATCACTTGAAAATGGTTATGCGGGTTGCAAAATAGAAATGAAATAGAATAATAGAAAGTGGATGAGAGTCCTGAAGGTTACTTCTGACGCGGCTTGTAATATAAAATCAATGACGCATTCTTTTTAGAATTTTTTTTGCATGTCATAAATATAGTAACTGTGGGTAACTCATACTTTCTCTCTACTGGAACAATGTACAACTTATATTGGTAATTATTTGAGCTTATAGAGTAAAATGTATTTCACAATAGTTTGATTCTTCAGTTATTCATTTGGGTTAACATTAGTTTCCACACATTGTCACATCATAATACGTAGCTGAACACGTTCATGAAAGAAGTGTCAATGAATTGGACAGCATTCTGCACTGTAAACGATGTAAACTTTCTCCCTTCAAGTTTGACAGCCCAGATTTGAACCATTAGTCTGTGGGGCAGAACGCAAGAGCATTACCAGAAAAGAATAATGGATTGTCTTTTTGAAATTGGAAAATATTATTGAATTTCATGAAGATCTTGGTCCATGGAGGGGGACCACGGTGGCAGAGTGGTAACACTTTCGCCTCCCACCTCTGAGGCCGGGGTTCGATCCCCAGCACGGCCTCAAGTGGGAAAGCTGGTAGTTGCTTGCCATTGGTCAGCAGTTTACAGTACAGAACCCTAGCGAACTCAATGTACTGGTTTCCTCTGCCCTTCCAACTACCCGTCGTGATATGACCTGTACAGTGTTGAAAGCGACGTTAAACCCAAATAATAATAATAATAATAATGGTCCATGGAGGCATTTTGGAACAAAATATAAGATTCAAAACAATTTGTCAAAATCAACTAAGTTAAATATTACTTATCCAAGGCCAAAAGAATTTGCAGTAAAATGCGAAATTAAATCAACTATAATTCTGAGATGATATGAGTGCAACAAAATATGATATGTACTCTCATGTAAATCACATGACAAAAATACATCTGGAATAATATCAGATCAATCGATTACCTCCAAAATACCCCATAGAATATGCCTGTGCACAGCTTACTTATGAAACAAAATTTCTTGACTCTGTAAAATGTGGAACACATTATCCATATGATCCCATAGCACTGGTAACCAAACATTATTCTCAGTCTCTTACACAATAACAAGTCATCAATCCTGAGGATTGACACTCTGTAAGACCTGAAGTTTCTTTTGACAACTCTGATGCATCTTAAACTGGAACCGACCAAAACTGAAACATGAAGGGTTATTTAAATACTTCTAATACATTTAAAACTGATATGAAATACTTGGACATTTTATGTCTTTTGACATGTATATTTCTAAGATGTATAAACAAGGTGGAAAATTAGCTACCCTTCAATGTAAAAAATATGTCACACAAACCAATATGGTCAAAAAACTGATGCCAAGACTTGGTTTGTCATGGGTTAATTGATACTCCCAATGTATTGACTCTTGGGATATTCGTGGGTAATGAAAGCCCGCTTATGATGGACTGTACTGAATTGTGGACAGTCTAATTACTTCACTTGAGTCAGCTCATGGATTTTTCTTGCACACATTATATTCTGGCATTTTTCCAGCAAAAGTCATTACTGTTGGAACAGTAAGTCACCACAATTGGAAATGAAATACCCATGACAAATAAAAACTGCTAAAGTATGTCTCACAGAAAGAAAATTTATAACACCATTGCTTATAGCTTTGGAAGCATGCTGGTTAGGAGAGATATATCTATTGATATTCAGAGAAACCTCAGTTATCTAAATTTGCTGTGAGAATACTTAAGATTTTGGTCAGAATATAGAAGATTTATATAGCACAGCAGAAATTTTGGTATAAAACAGAACAGGAAGAAAATTACATATTTGGGAGCATGGAGATGATTTCTTACAATATCTTTCTTTAGAGTGATTCACAAAAACAGAATTGTTGGCAGCAATTTAACAGAGTTTCAGATAAAATATTCTACTGTATATATAGTATTGATACAGTGATTTGTAGGATCCAGAATTTCAAGTAAAATCTAATTTTCTCAAATTCAATGTTTAGTTTGACAATAGTGTAACAATACATACCAAAATATTTTAAGGGTCTCTACAAGTTGATAGTGTAAAGAAATCCCCATGAGCTTTAGAATGTTCCACAGAGGATACTTCATTATTTCATAGTGAAATTTAGGATCATACCACAGTGCTTAGAATCATAATTTGAACAGACATTTTGTACACCAGTGGATAATTATTTTTATTCTTAAATTTAGGATCCCTTTCTGAGTGTTTCAACAAAGCAAATATTGAGCAGATATTTTAAGTCAAGGAAATAAAAGGGTGGGTTTTTCACACACTCATTAATAAAATTTCACATTTCTTTATCTGTCATATTTTGTGTCTCACAGATTTTTATAAATGTTAGTTAATTATTTTCCATTTTTTTACATAAAGGCAAAAAATATATAGAAGAGATGTAATGCCTTCAGAAAATTTAGAATTCATATTTCCCTAATTTGTATAATCTTTAGTCATGACCGATGTTTCAATTGTTCATACAAGTACTTTTACCATACAATCCAGCAAAACAATTTGCCACTGTAGATTAATGTACAATTAACAGAACATGTGGTTTTCAAGATGTCCCTGACCTAACTGTGGAATCAAAATTACAGCTGAATCCCTTAAAAATAAAAAAAATAAGAAGAAGACATATAAACTATTCATGTATACTCAACAACGATGATTATAAAACTAGATAAATACTTACAAAAGTTTTATAAAAAATTTCCTAAAATTCAATTCAAAACAAGATCACTTGGAGCACATGGACCTCCACCATAGTACATAATATGAAAATGGAAAAATCTTTCTTTTTTGTATCTAGAGAGTGATCCAGATCATTCTCAAAATTTAATGGGATCTACGTTGGACCAAGACCCATCTTCTAATCTTTTTATGACTTAGTTCCAACCAGTAGTATTTGCATAATCCTGCTGACAAACTGACAAACAAATGGTCAAAAAATAATACCTCCTTGGCAGAGGTACTAAGGTCATCAAAGACTGGATGTCCTCTGAAGTCTGAATATTCCTTCCTACCAGTATCACCCGCAGTGACCAGCATTTGGTGAAATGTCCCTGTCCTTGGATCACTGCCTGATGACTGTTTGCAAACTTGCAAGTCCATTACCTTGTGCATCCTACAGAAGTCTTGAAATGTTTAAAATAAATTCGGCCTCTGAATCTGAATCTTGCTACAGTAACTGAAGGTGTTGTCCATGGTGTATATACGGTTGTGACTCGGTCATCTTTGAGTGTAATATGGCAACATAGGGCGAGTGGAGGTACATGGATGTTTGCCACTGTGCATACGAATCTCAAACGGTAGCTGAAGGACAGGAGCATTTCGCCACCCGCTAATTACACTGTCTGTAGTGTGAACAACTTGGACGAAACGGGGCGACCCAGGAGGCAGTTCTGCTGCTGAGTAAAATATACAGCAGTACATACCGTCTATAGTGTGAAAGGGGCATTAGTTTTAAAAGAAAACGCCCACAAACCCACCCAACACATTTCATAATCTCCTCCCCAGCCAGCTGATTGCACATTATAAACAATTTTCGCCACTTTAACATTCTTTATTTCAATGGCAAAGTAAACATTTGAAAATAAACAAGAATTTCCCTTTAATCCAGCCACAATTGCAGGAATATTAATGAAAAGTGATTCCTCAATCTTACATTTTATTTACTCAAGAGGTTGGCTTTTGTAGGCATATGCCATTCAGAAAATGACAACAAATAATTCACTTTTGGATATGATATCTCACTTTTATCTGATTTTGGCAACTGATTTATGTGATCACAAATAAGAGCTGATCACAACATCACCCATTTAATGATAAAACTAACTTTTGCATAATAATAATTGTAAACTTCATTTTTAGAGATTTAATGCACTACATCCTTAGAAGAATAGTTAAATTTATTTTTTTGGAACAAGGTTAAACCTTAATGTCACTAAGTATCATCATGACTCTTTGTGCTCACAATGACTCCAGACTAGTTTAATGTTTGTGCTGGTCAAATATTGACAGATAATCTGCTTTATTCAGATAAAATCTGTGCAATCTGGGGTTGTTATTTACTTTGTAGAAATAGAGTTTGTTTCCTCGCTTTATCTATAGCATAAAATACTTTCAATATTTAAATGTATTGTGAGTTTATGGTCATCTATTAAAATGTCGAATGAAAAAATTACAATCACTAAAAACCATTCATTGATCTATGACTGATACACCATTAATTCTTACATCCTGAACTGAGTTTAAAGTCACTTCAATGCATTATATGGGTCATACTATGACTGGATATGGGAGGATGGAGGAAATCAGTGCAACTAGCTAGTCTACATTGAAGACAATCAGGCAGCAGCAAGGCAACTACAAGTTTTCCCACTTGAAGATGTGGCCTTAGGGATTTGAACCCACAAACTGAGAGGTGGGAGACTTGTATGTTACCTACAATGCCATTGTGGCCCCACATCACTAAAAATATGTTTTGTATTGGAATGGAATTCTATCTATCAGGTCAAAAGAATGACACCAAGCCGGATATAGATACTACTATCTTGCTGATATTTTCAAATCCCTGAGGTTGACTATTTATATTCTAAGTAAATCTTATTTTCACTATATTTTAAAAAGTGCTTAAATACTGCAGCCCATGTGATATCATCAGACAGCTACTTTGGAGGGTTCATATAACATTGAACCAAATATTAGCCTGGTATTTATACTGGATGTGTTGTATGCAATTCAAAGATACAGATACAGAATCAGACCTTTATGATACAACATGTCCATAACAGACATAGGACACAGATAAATAGTTTTCATTCTAAGAATTGAACACAGTGGGCATATGTTGGGTCTAACACAGGCAGCCATCTTGTATATCTTTATTTATTTATTTGGGGTTTTACGTTGCTTTCAACACTGTACAGGTCATATCACGACGGGTAGTTGGAGGGGCAGAGGAAACCAGTACATACAGTTGGTCAGGGTTCTGTACTGTAAACTGTTGACCAACGGCAACCAACTACCAGCTTTCCCACTTGAGGCCATGCCGGGAACCGAACCCCGGCCTCAGAGGTGGGAGGCGAGAGTGTTACCACTCTGCCTCCGTGGCCCCCCAACTTGTATATCACATTAAATAGATATCACTAGTATGAATTATTTTATTTTTATCTCCCACCAGTGGCTGAAGGCCGAGGTCGGGAGATTATAAAACGCCTTCCGTACGTGCGTGCGTGTGTCTGTCCATCCATCCATCTGTTCGTTTATCACATTTTTACACGTTTTAGATGCTCTCAATCTTGAAATATTGAAGCTAGCTTCATCAAATTTGCACAAAAGATATATGGCTAGGAAAGCTAGTCTGATAGTAATATTGACCGAGTGTGCAAAACAAAATGAGTACTACATCACATGTTTAATGTCAAATGGGGTTATCGTATTAAAAGGCCTTATATCTCCCTTACCTTTGCTCCTAGGGGCTTGGGATCTGAAAAAAATTTGTAGGAAGTCATGGCCTGGGAATCTTTCCCAGGTGTTGAATTTGACTTTTAACCCCTGCTTCAAGGTTAAATTGGGTCACTACTAAAATGCCCTTATTCTCCCTTATTATTGGTGCTAGGGCTTCAGAATATAAAAAAAGCCCATGGCAAGTCCTGGTCTGCAAATGTTTTGCCTGTGAACAATTTTGGCCTCATATTGAAAAACAAAATGGCCGCAATAGCAAATTATTTGGAAATCACTAAGATGCTGCAAAACTTGAAATATTGCAGCTAGGTTCATTAAATCTGCACAAAAGATATATGGATAGAAAAGTTAGCCTGATAGTAATTTGCCCTAGTTTCAAAAACAAAATGGCCGCCATATCATGTTTAATGTTAAATGGGATTATCCTATTAAAAAGGCCTTATATCTCCCTTATCATTGCCACTTGGTTTTGCAATGTGAAAACAAATTATAGGAGGTCATGGCCTGGGAATCTTTTCTAATTGCTGACTTTGACCTTTGACCCATTCTTCAGTATCAAGTGGGGTCATCTTACTACAAAGGCCTTATATCTCCCTTATTTCTCATATATTACTGATTCTAAGCCGGGAGATAACCACTGTGGCAGTGGCCTTCTTGCCATTAACATACACATCAGACTTTTTTATCAGTAGGAGAGTACTGTATATTTGCCAATGGGTGTATATCAATGAATAGAAAAGACAATCTATTTACAAGACAATGACTTACTCTACACAATCAATTGGATGTTACAATAATATGTAGTATTCAATATTCCTAAAATAATGGCAGGTCTAGCTGAGATATGAATTATTTCAAAATACAGAGAGAAAGATATGGTGAATATGAGTGAAAATAAACACGCAGAGAAGCACTCAACTATACAAATTTACAAATATGATTACTTCCCTGTTGAGAACTCCCTAACTTTTATATTCTTTAGATTACATAAATGCATGAACCATATACAAACATAAATTAAGGTGAAAAAAACATCACACTGAGACATTCCCCCCTTGCAACTTCTTACAAAGCAGTCTCTGCAAGAATATTATATTAAAATAATGAGAAATATGGGAAGCAAAAGAAAATTCATTTCTTTAAAAGCCCATGTACACCCTAATCGATCTCTTACACTTTGATATTTCATTCTATTGATTCTAATATATGAGCTTTCTTTAAATTTCAAAATCAGACCACATATAAGGAAGTTATGGCTGAGTTATATCCTGATGATGCTTACCAATCTGTAAAAAGTAGGACAAGTCTTCAAAATATAAATATTGAGTGACCATATGGTCTCTCAGGCAGCTTTAAATTATTTCAATGTTTTGTGAAAAGTTGTATTGATATTTGTACTTGTTTGAAAATATAAGTTTGTTCACCTGGAAAAGGTGTATGGATGGTAGTGAGTGGAATCGCCTCAATTTTCGTGGTCGATTGTTCGTCCATTTTTCCGACCGATGATCGACCCATAATCGACTTTTTTACTCAGCTGTAAGGCAATATATCACGAAACACTTTCCGGGATGAAGTATTTGTCAATCCCGTAAGAATAACGGTATTCCGACATTTAGAACCTACCAAAAACACTCACTTCCGGTTAATATGGCGGTAGACATAAACAAACCCAAAATTTGTGACAAATCTCTTAATTTATCAAAGGAAAGTGTAGGAAACTGGTTAAAATATAAAAAAATACGTGGATATTAAGACACATAAGGAAGGGTAAGATTTAATCGATTTCTAGAACTGGTCAGTGACCGAACACGATTGTACCATAACACCGACGATTAATCGAACGTTGGTCTAATCGTCCACTCACTAATGGATGGCACTGTAAAGAGGAACTGATGTTGGGTTTGCTACCTTCACCTGTCCAGTCACTGATGCACATTTTTACAAAAGGGTAAATTAATGATAAAAAAAGACTGTAGATTGATTAATTATTTAACATCACGCCTAGTACCTTGTTTTGGTTATATCGCAATGGGACAGCCATTTCAGTGATCATTTGAGTCATTAATTGTATCTGCCCATACCTGGCCCAGAACTCAAGATGGTCACCCACCCAATTGCTTACCAAGCCCAGTGCTGCTTAACTTCAGTGATCAAATTGAAACTGGTCTAGCTGCACCACATATATAAACTTAGAAATAATTACAAATTTTAGCTACAAGAATATTTCATTAATTCTACATTAAGAAATTCACTGGAATGAACTTTTACTAAAGGCTAGTTTGTACTTGAGAGTTTAATACAGATTTAATATTTTACTTGCAATAAATTTTCATTGTACAAACTCATTAGCTAAAATAGATAAATTAATGCTTTGTAAAAATTTCAATTCATGCAGTAGGACTGGACTGGATTCTGTCACTGGTGCGAAAATACTGAGCCTTTTCACCAGATTAGCTTGCATCATACTTTTGTGTATGTTTGTGTTTGTCAGAATTTAGTCAACTCATTCAGAAATTACAGTCAACCAATTCGGGAAGACACCTGATAACAAGAATTCCTCTTAATTAGAAGAAATGTAAAAATCATTGATAGAATTTTTTCAGTAAAACTGGTCCTATTTATTTGTAAATTCTGGATTGTTAAAAGTACTTTTTTGGCCCCTAGGTTTCAGTTAATAGGCTACTCCTAGAGAAGAGAACAAAACAAAGACATCAGATGACACAAAAAGGTAAAAATCTGTCTAAAAATCATTAAACAATGTAAGACCATTTATAATTATGACCCCTGAATGAACGAACGAGTTTTGTATTTCACACAGAAAAAATAACTAACTGAATCAAATGTACTCAGAAACCACAAAAAAAGGTAGATGGAACTGTGTCAATTAAATAAACTCATCAGCCCAAATATAATTTTAAGGAGTTTTTTTCTTTTGTCATCCATTGTTGAAATCTAATGAACATCTCTAAATAATGAGAAATATTTCATCCCTGCAGTCCGGAAATTGTTCTCCACTTGAAATATTGACTATCATTCCCTATGCAGCAGAAAAAAATCAGGCAATCTATAATGAGTATATGTGATGTGAATGTAATAACCCAAACCAATGGAACAATTTACTTCAGCAGACTATTTTTACATTTCAATGTGCATCACTTTCAATAACGCTGTGTCATAAGATTGTTGTCATGTTATCCTATGTTTCCATCAGTCTATAAATTGAAACTACAATAATTGTCACTCCATTCAATGTAGGAATTGGTTAAACTTGGACTTTTATGTCCTTTTCAACATCTACTGCCTTGCTACCAATTATCGCTGGCTACCAATTATTGCCATCAGAAAATACAACGTTCATATTTCAGTAATGGTCATATATTTTGAAAGCTTTTTGTTGTGCATTTGTTCCATTCACTTTGGAAATAGTTTTACCTCATTTGCTAGACTTGGGATGTACTTTGGTGAAGTTATATCTATTTGAATTCTGTCTGGTGATAATTGGTACCCGGCGATAATTGGTAGCAAGGCAGTAAGGTAATATCCAGTCATGCCATCTGTGTATGATGTTGCCATAGGCTTGAATCCATGGAGGAGAAAAACAACTAATCAATCGCCGAATCTGTTGACCACTGAGTCCCTTGTTACAGAATAAGATGGGAAATACTTTTCCTCACAGTTTCAAATTAAGACATGAAGTACTGTAGAGAGCAGTGTATAAAATTTGCATAAAAACTTTCTGAGGTCTGACGGACCTGTAATAAAGGTAATACTGTGAGCACAGTTATCAGTTTCAGACAGAGCGGTATAGGTGTTAATTTCATTCACTGGTACACAGAGGGCTGGTACCAGGGAAGGTCTAGACTCAGTCTGGTTCTAAGAATATGATAATTATTAGTGCTTAATCTCTGCAAACTTCAGATTCTAAGGCACAGCAAAGCATAAAATCAGATATCTTGGGACAATTGGAAGGGATCAGTATCCATAGAGACACTAGAAAAGAATAGAAACTAAGGTGGATAAACCTTGGACAACAGGCAGGATTTTAATTCTGATTAGATGGAAGTGAGATGGCAGATTGGAAGCATCAGGCAACTCGTTAGGCAAATGTTAGGTGTATCATAATTAACCTTTTTTGGGACAAGGGCAGCATTGGAAACAGCTCAGAGCTGCCATACTCTCTCAAAGAGAGATGTGAGACACAGTGTCAACAACAGCATGTAAAGGGCCCTGGACAGTTGTACACTATCATGCAAAACAACAAGAAGCAAAATGTGTCCTTACAAGCAAATATTATACAAGTGACAACCAGTAACAAAAAAAAAATTAATTTCTTGATTAAATTGGTTTAAAATATGATAAAAATGTCAAAACTCCTGGATATTTTGTGCAGTAAGAGGAAAATAAGGTTTCTGTAATATAGTAATCGGTTTTCTTTTAAGTTGTCAAGAAAGTACTGCAATGCTATTGCTGTCACCAATGAATAATCAAACACACGACAAATTGATCCACCATTAATAAAACATTACATCACATAGTGCTGGATCGCCAATCACCCACATGAAAACATGCACTAAACTTAAACACATAAAGAGCTGTTAAAATAGCTGATGATATTGACACTTAGCCAGCTGTCACCAACACCTTACAAGTGTATAATGATATACTTTAGTTTTAATGTGACTTTACAATGCTATAATGATTAATGACAATATAATGTAGGAACCAACTGAGAAATATATTTGTAAATGTTTCAAGCACAACTGCAGTAGTGATAAAAAGAAATTTTAAATTCATAGTAAATGACATCGAAGGTAATTTGGTGAACCACAGAATCAAAGGCAATTTTCTCAGAGTTTTTTTTAAGCTGAAGTGCAAATCAATAAACAAATAGCATTTGTTTTATTACTAAAAACTTTAAACAGAAAATAGCTTCTAATTGCTTCAGAAAAATCTACGAGTATTCATAGTGTGTGTTGTCAGATATACGAGCTAGAATTTCTTCTGTTTCCTGATGACCTGTCAATAAACATTTTTATATCCGTCAAGGAGGTATTACTTTCATGACCATTTGTTTGTCTGTTTATCAGCAGGTTTACCCAAATACTACTGATTGGAACTACATGAAAAAATCAGAAAATTAGCCAACCTTAGCAGGCAAGAACCCAAGCCCGCAGGTACAGCTAAATGGCCAACCGCATTGAGGTTTGGGAAAATCTGAGGAACAACTTCTGTTGTAAGAAGTATAGAGAACCCACGAGATGTTCTACAAAAGATTCATAGGCCATGATTTCTAACAAGCAGTTTTCATATTTTGAAGCCAAAGAAACAATTATAAGGGAGATATAAGGCCTTTTTGATATGATGACCATCCTATTTGGCATTAAAGATGTGATATGGTGGCCACTTTGTTTCGAAAACAAGGACACAATTACTCTCAGGCAAGCTTTCCTATCCATTTGCATTTTGTACAAATCTGATGAAGCTAGCTGCAATATTTTAAGTTGCAGAAAACATTATAGATTTTAGAACAAACTTTAAGACCAGAAAATTTTAAAAGTGTTGCCATGGCAACCGTTGCCACTAGATATCCCCCCAAATCAGCTGTAGATCCTCTTGGGGTAAACATATCCTGAATATCTGGTGAAAATCCATGCATGGGTTTAGATTGTGTCACACCCTCAAAGTTTAAGATCTGAAAATCTTAAAAGTGTTGCCATGGCAACAGTGGTAGCTGGATACCCCTCAAAACCTAATCAGCTCTAGACCCACTTGGGGTAAACATATCCTGAAAATTTGGTGAAAATCCATGCAGGGGTTCAGGCTGTGGAACACCCACAAACTTTAAGACCCAAAAATCTTAAAAGTGTTGACATGGCAACAGTAATGTTACCAGATACCTCCCCAAAACCTAATCAGCTCTAGATCCTCATGGGGTAAACATCCCCTGAAAATTTGGTGAAAATCTGTGCGGGGGTTTAGGCTGTGGAACACCCACAATCTTTATGCCCGCCGCTGCCAACGCCGCCCGGACTGCGCAGGGGAAGACTATAACTTTATGGGCTGGGGTTAAAAATGGGTCTTGGTCCAACTTACATACCACTAACTTTTGATATTGATTTTGACCACCATCTAGATTCAGAAAAAAATTAAGATTTTCCCATTTACTTATTATTATATACCTCAGCAGAGATGTTTGTTCTCCGGGTACTCTTGCATGTTATTGGTCACTTACAAATCCAAGTCACCATAATATTATGATAGAGGTCAACCTACTTTACAAGAGAATTATGCAAACTTAAGTCTGCAATGAAATCGCTTCTTCCTTGGTTTTTGTCCACAGTCTGTAGTTTAGTGGG
The DNA here is from genome assembly GCA_964017235.1 of Sabellastarte sp. h YS-2021. Classification (NCBI taxonomy): domain Eukaryota; kingdom Metazoa; phylum Annelida; class Polychaeta; order Sabellida; family Sabellidae; genus Sabellastarte; species Sabellastarte sp. h YS-2021. Next base: position 74,130,693 of record OZ024929.1, on the reverse strand, counting down.
CATGGATCCGGGACCAGCTCATGACAAATATATGGCATATATTCATGTCCAGTTTCAATATGACCCAGACTTTACTTAATAATAATCATTGATCCACTATCCGAAAACACTATTTACTATATCTCTGACTATGTACCAGTGTGGATAAACTGTCTGTACAATTTCAATAATGATAATGAGCTTGCAGTTCTTCACTCATATTTAATGTGGTCCAATCTGTTTAAGTAGATTATTTTAAGTAAATAAATTACAACTTGGCTTTTGGAAATTATGGTTTATTAATTGCAGGAGATTTTTCTTGCTAGTTAACATTATTATTAGTGGTAGTAATGGTATAAATGCCAAGATTTCCATTACAGTTCTATAAAACTTTGTGATACAAAACTTAAAAAAAAAACTTTTTTACTTGGCCAGAGAGAGACTATCCTTAGTTTTTGTTGTACTTATTACGATAATTGCATTTTTATATACTATGCAAACTTAACTTTATTGTCAAATATTATGAAAAGGAACTTTTAACAAGGGATCTGCAGAGAATCCTTCAAAATTTTCTTGCCAAATCATAACTTATCATTGACTATAAACTACCATATACACATAGTTTGTATATTCTTACATTAATGCACACAGCCTTAAAACATGTTGTACTTCCTATTTCTCAAACTTAATTTTAAACCTCTGTGAACAATTACGGGTAAAAGTTTTAATTTTCTGTAATATAACAATGATTCTTAAATATTATATTTTGATTGAAAATCTACCATTAAACTACTAAATTAAATTTAAAATATAACACATAGGTCCAATGTGGCTTGGTAAAATGTTTATTTTATTTTTATTATTGTATTTTAATGTTTGTCAATATTTGCACGTCACTACTACAAATAGAATATTCTTAATTTCTGATCATAAATATTTTCAAACAATTTGAGAAAATTTTAACAGCAGGACTCAGAGACCACCAATAGTTGTAACTGCTAAATTAATGCTAACAGTATCATTTCATGAGGCTTCAAAGTGCCATTTCTACAAGCCCATTGTCCTCTACATAGAACTCAGTGGGTTGCTTAATTTGAATTTTAAATGAATCTGTTGCCATCAGCTGCTGTTTGGCATTGTAGTATTGACCAAATATTCAAAAAGTAATGACACCATCATGAATGTTTTATTGACTGCATAATATGGTTTTCATAATTGTTTTTTTCAGTATATGGCTATACTGTGAATTGGTCCAAATGGTGTACACACTCTTCTTTACAATACGAATGATTGTAGCAAATATCTGAAAACAGTTTGATAACAATACCACATGACAGGATAACATTAGAGTAAGAAATCTAAAATTTGCCAGGAATCGAAAATTCGCCACCTCTAAAACCTCAGTTAATTTTACAAAGAAAATGATGTTTTTTCTTAAAACTGGTATTTTCAGTTCAAAAAGCCCAAATTTACTGTACATTCAACAAGTCTCACCTCAATTAATTTATTTTATTAGTATTTAAACATGTGGCAAATTTCAGATATGTGGCGAATTTTAGATTTCTTACTCTATATTCTGTGAAGTAAAAATGGTCTGGGATTAAGTTTTTTACTTATTCTAAGTGATGAATCTATCAAGTGAACACAATCCCCTTCTAAAATTTTAAATCTGTATTGGTCTTTTTTACAGACACTGAGCATCAATGTAAAGAATGAATTCTGCAGATGTTTCCTTTCAACTCAGACTATATATAATTCAATTGTCAATTTAATTGCCGATTAAACCCATTGCTCAATTTTGGGTAAATCGAGTACATGTATTTCTTTTTTTTGTAATTCAAATACAGCAAATATAATCCAACTGACAATTAGTTATTTCAATTGGACTTCATTTGTACAATATATTTTATTAATAAAATGCATTTTAAAGAATTTTAAAAAAGTGAAATTAATAAACTCTGCCCGTCCATACGTTTATTAAATCTGAACTTTAAATTTCAGTATTCCTGAACAATTTAAACCACTTTGTATTTCAAATAAAAGTTTTTATTCAAAAGGTAGAATTTTCAGTCACTCATTGGTCCCTATTCATTGGAATGTTTTGCTGCTTACAAAGAGGTTTTAACTAATAACAACTGCAAGAAACCCAGACTGGCACTCTACCAGCAAAAACCTACCACATAGTGAATGCCCAATTTTATATTTCTTTGTTAAGAGGTCAAGGACAAGTGCTTTCATATATGTTTGCACACAAAATGAGCATTCACCGGTATATGTGGCCCATGGTAAAAATAGCCAATAATAATTACTATTTGGCAAAATATTACACTTTCAAAGAAATCTTGTGAAGCATAATCCAAATATCAATAGTAGTTATTAACACTTGTTAATCTAAATCTGTTTGTACCATTTAAAATGTTTACCATAACATCGGGATTTACTTATGGGATTGTTAGGGTACTCAATGGCCCAGTGGGTCAGCAAGTTGGTATCTAATCACCAGCTATCACATCTGTGTGATTTCGATTACCACAAGTGGCAAATGTCAATATGACCCTGCCTATTGAGCAGGATATAGAACATCAACTCTGAACCCTGACTTTTGTTTGATTGCCAGTATACTAGGCGTTCAGATTAGTAATAATTCAGCCGGGTTGACACAGACTGAAAGCAAGATTGTTGGGTGATTTCTGTATGATTGCAATTTGGTATAAAATATATGAATATTTGTAACTGTAGTAGAGTGATCTATTTCGAAGAACTATTTCAAAGGACTGCAATTAGTCTGTTGCAGAAAAAGTAGCAAAATCTTAAAAATATAGTATTCTCTTTGATTAATTATAAAAGCTTAATAAGCTATTTATCTGTGCGACAGCAAATACAAAATTGGAATGTTTTATAGTTTTAGCAATGTGGAAAAAATATTTGTAATTTAAATAATTTACATGGATTACATTTAGCTAAATTTGGAGGCTTTACTGTACTCAGTTTTTGAGACTTTTCAATCGAGATTAAACTCTGTAGTGTGGACACTCAACCCGGAATTGAGATGAATCTGCTTCAATCTGCTTCAACCCTCAATCCTTGTCAACACAGATTGTAGTGTGAACAGGATAATAGACAATATTTATACTGTGGTGTTGACAATGTTTTTAAAATCCTTTACAAAAGGATTTAAATCCTTCAAATCCAAATTGTCAAAGGATTTGACCCTGAGCCTGGTTACTAGTCTTCAGGGCTGATAACAGTGCCTGTCTGTATTTGGGTATTGTTAGCTGTATTTTATAATATTCAAGTAACCTCTTGTAGTAACTCTCAGTTTTAATGAATTTATTTATTTATTTGGGTTTTACGTCGCTTTCAACACTATACAGGTCATATCACGACGGGTAGTTGGAAGGGCAGAGGAAACCAGTACATACAGTTCGTCAGGGCTCTGTACTGTAAACTGCCGACCAACAGTAAGCAACTACCAGCTTTCCCACTTGAGGCCGTGCCGGGAATCGAACCCCGGCCTCAGAGGTGGAGACGAGAGTGTTACCACTCTGCCACCGTGGCACCCTCTAAGTTTTAATGAAATATTTTTTTATGTCACTAGACCATTTACAAAGCACTCATACAGCCCAGACTTCCACAGGGTGAGCGTTTCTGAAAATTTGAGATTTTTTTTGTATCCAGAATATGGTCTGGATCTTTCCCAAAAGTAATCACTTCTTCCTTTGGTCAGACACAATAGTTCAAATTATTAGGTTTACTCCCACTTATTGCTCCCCACTGTAAAATTGGCACGCATTGGACATAATATCCGTATTTGTGGTAATTATATGTTTAATATCATGAATTTTTATTGATTAAATTATGCATTGACATAAGCGGAATCTATAAATGTATTTTAACAATGAAAAGTCAAAGCAATAAACATTTCAGAAGGCTCTTTTAGGGTAGATAATTTCTATGCGAAATTAACACCCCAACTAGGCAAAATTTGGTATAGGGAAATTCCTGAATATATTTAAATTATTTCTATTGTCACTTTGACTTCCTTATTTGGTGTGCAAAAAATATACGAGTTATACAGACGACAACCATATATGTTATTAAATGTACAATCTTCTAGTTTGTGCCAAGATGAGGTTTGTGTCATGACATGGAGCCAAGAAGTACACCTACTCAAAAACACTACTGCTTCCCTGCATAAGTTGGCCGCGGGTCGTAAGTTGGCCACCATAATCATATTTTGAAATTTCTATAAATCTAAAGGCCTGTATCATTCTTGAATGGTCTATTATAATAAGATTTATTATAACCACCACTTTTAAAACCTGTGCAACCACACATTTGTCTGTTTGATACATTTAAATGAGTGGCGGCCAACTTACGACCCGTGGCCAACTTATGCAGGGAAGCAGTAGAGACAATACAATAAAGGACTGATTCTATTTACACCAATATTCCACTTATACACTTGCTCTACTAGTGGTGGTGGACCAGTTCACGCCCGGGTACCAATTCACGCCCACCCCTAAATTTATCCCAAACAGTCACAGTTAAACAATAAATTACAAATGTAAATGATCCATTTGATGATTATCTATGATGTGCAGGGTTAACATATTCTCTATGAAAAATTATAAATCTTCAAGAAAATTGAGGGTGGGCCTGAATTGGTACCCGGGCGTGAATTGGTCCACCACCACTAATTCTTCAATCTGTTGTGTAGTAGAAATAGCTTTATAATAATTTTTGTCTTTGAAAAATGTAGCTTTCCTATATCCACTGTGTATAGATGTTATATTCACAAGTATATATCAATTTAATTTACTACAACAAAGATGGGGCTTTTTTTAAGAAACAAGAATCCATGGAGAATAATATAATAAATCCCCAGCTATTGCATATGTATGTTTATTTTTCTATGTCCAATTAATATAAATAAGGATAAGCTATATATTAATCATATCTATGGGGCCTGTGTTGGCTGTTGTACAGTATATATATTGTGACATACAGTAATACATATTATACTCTGTTAATGACACCTTCAAATACATAAAACACAATACTGGTACATATTGATCACAAGTATTTGCTTACCTGTTAGAATTGCCAATTCAATCCAAATCTTTTCTAACCATATTACGTTCATAGTGTTATTCCTTTTTTGGCTGATATAACTTCCTCTGATATGAAATCTGTATGATATATATTTATGTACAGGTAAATATTCTTATATATATATTTCGTTTTCCAAACAAAAACAGACTCTGCATAGAACTAATATATATAGTATATATTCCTTTTCAGGTGTGTGGTTAATATCCTTGAAATGAAGCAATATCTTCTGAGTCACGTAATATAAATTGATAAACAGTCCTTATACTATGAACAGAAATGACTTGACACTAATATCCGTCTATATGCTGAAGTGTGTATAATTATACTGTGGGCCCAGGGTTTAAAACTACGTCATGATAAAATGGCGTTCATTATGGGGGTAAAATTGAGGCACATTCAAAAACCCTCCCCGAATTTTTTTCCCCTTTTGATTCCCACTTTTTGTATCGATTTTACCATATAAGGTTAATTATTGACACGCATGATGTCACAGGTATAAACAAGAGTCCCCTCCACTTATTTGGTCCCTCGTGTGTGTATTTGCAAAAGAGCTGGTGTTTGTGTATACAAAATCCCCACTTGTAATATTATGATCTCAAGAGAAACAGACTTCTTTATATATGGAGAAAATATAGGTTTTTTATTTGTTCTATATTTTTTCTTCTTATCCACAACAACACACAATCTGTTGATTATATATTCTCAAGTTGCACAAATGTTTACGTAATTATCCAATGGGTCAAAGAAAATTGGTGTATATCTTAGTTCAATAAAAAGATGTTAGAAAGAGCTAGTGTATTGTGTGATTTTTTTTCCTTCAAACCCAATCGAAAATGAGAAATCACAAAGCTTTGACAGAACTCCCACTAAAGTGTCAATGATTATCACACCATTTCTTTGGTTCCAAAGTCCGGCATTTTTTCTGACACTTATTGACCACTGACAACTATCATATGGTACACAATATGTCGTGAACACACAGCAAGCCCAAAAACAGCATAGTGTGGTGAAGATCAATGAATATTTAATAGACAGAGCCAATCACGTACATGTGTGGTATTTTATCCATACCTGCAAGTTCTGTACATCTGTCTACAAGCAGGTCTTGCTATAACTGGTTACAGTGTGGCTTAAAACAAGAAACTGTATACATAACAAAGATAGTTAATTAAATTACCACAAGCAGTATATACTGATGGCTGGATATGCCATTACGTCACTAGTATCTGCTTTGGGATGTCCTCTATGGGTCAGTTACAGTATATATTTATATCCAATATTTATATCCAATATTTATCATACAAACATCAAAGGAAAAATAGAGAATTATCCTGTCTTTCGTCCAGTAATTATATTTGGCTCAACAGATTAGCTCTATTTACCTAATATTTAAATATACATACAGTCTACTTTTTTCTTTGGCATTTTCTGTAGTCCATAGAAGTCCATCTGTAGTCGCGTGAAAATATGATATTGCACAATGTACATGACAATACAGAGGATTACTGAAAAAGAAATCAATATACCGTCTATATAGTGTGTATATATTGAGGATAATTAGAGTGAAGACCACATTATCACACTACTCATTAATCCCACCTTGAAATGAGTGTGATTCCAATGCTCAGGAAATGGCCATAATCCAATAAAATCAGCCAACATTGATTATTTTTAATACCATATCCACAACAGATATCTGAGGTGAATTAACAGAAGGGAATCCAAAATTATCCAAATATAGTATCCTTACTGAGTTTTATCCATTGGCAACACCTCAACATTATCACAGCTCAAATAATCAAACAATAACAAAAACCCCACTATTATCCCCTGAAGACTTTGTCACAAATACAGTAATGATATGTTGTACTATATACTGTCTACATTCTCCATGGCAAAATATTTGTTGTCATCAATATCTTAGCAGCAGCAATGGTATAGTAGTACTTTCTACCAACAACAAAATGTATCCTCCCTTTTATGCACACGTAAGGTAAATTACCCCCTCCGTTTTTTCCTTATTGATCCAGAATATGAGCCAAAGAACACAGAGAGGGGACACACAAAATATTGAAGAGGGTTTGCTGTTGTGGTAGAGTTGGAGGGGTGGGTTTGTGTGTTGTGTGGAGAATCAATCCTTCAGATCCAGCTGTAGAGAGTTGTCCCCCTCCTTTCACTTCCACAGAACTGCTATTGGCTACTGGACTGTGTGAGCTATGTAGCTGCAGTATTTATACTGCCCAATATCAGCAGCTACTCAAGAGGGGACCACAAAAATTGAGTGCACTGGCTTTCCAGAAAGATGCCATTTGGGACAATAGTAAGTGCAACAGAGAAGCTGCTTCTTTTGTTTCTATTAGTTCTTAAGCACTTTGATCACATTTCATATAGTTTATTTTAACCTAGGAAAGTGACATTTGAAATACTTCAAACCTAAATCTCATGAGAAAGATTTGGGCATTAATTTGGTAAATCACACCATGCTAGTTTGTGTTCAGAGTTTCAAAATTTGGAACAATATTTATGCATGGTTCAAAGTTCATATGGTTACTTTAAGTCAGTGGTTAAAGGTGAACTTACATTTTAGCCACAGCTGTGGCTATTGGAAAGAAAATACAGTGTCGGAGGAAGGGCCTGAAGAGAAATGAAAAATGAAAACTAAAATGAAATGTCCTGCCATATGACGACAGCAAGTGTTGTAATTGTCAACTTGCTGACTAAACATACAGAGGATAGTTAACCCAATGGATCTCTGTTACTAGTATTTGTGATTTCCAATTGTACAATACCTTCAGCACATCATTACCTCCACAAAGGATTTGTCTGTCTGTTGTTTGAATACTAACGCGATAAGTTATGGCTTGATTTTGATGAAACTTTCAGAAAATGTTAGCAATTGCACAAGGTAAAGACTTTTTTTGCTGGTGATCCAGATAACCCTCTGGACCCAGGAATAGTTTGCAGGACCATTTATCTTTGTCAGATATAAGGCTGTTTTCAGTACATGTTTATATACCTCCATAATCACTTATCATGGCGAAAACCGTGGTGTCTGAGTGTGTTTCTACTTTCAAATGGTACTTTAAATTTAAGCACACACATGTAATTTTTGTTTTGTTTATGTTTTATTGTCTTGTCATCTTATTATTTCTGTCCATATTACCAGCATCCGGTTCCAAAAGGTAAATTGTTTTGCCGTGTACTAAAACTAATTCATAATTTACTTATAGTGAGGAATGGTGGTTCAACGGTGGAATGGTAGAGCAAACATCCAATTGAATCACTTTTTCAACCCTTAACCCCTCACCACACCCCCCACACCCCGGACCAACGCTCACAACACTGAGCTTAAATGTGGGATGATTAGTTTGTGGGGATTCATCTACGAGGTATAGACCTTTTCAAAAACAAATGCAGTTTTGAGTCATGTGATCTAACTTTGGTAAATACAGATCTTCATTGTCTTGGTTTGTACAGTGATTCATGTGCAGACTCTTTATTTTCATTTTTGTTTTGGGGGGAATATTTTTTAAAATACCCGTATCTCTGTGCATCAACATCTTTTAATGTACATATTTTTCATGTTTTTAACAATTGGGTATCAGTGTATAACTTTTAATTGTTATAATACAGTACTGGCAGATAGGTATAACAGCAAAGTTTACCAAGAAATGGGAAACTTGTAAAACTTTTACTTTATCTTAGAATATCCCATTTGTCTCAGAAATTAAAACCGGAGGATGCATTTTAACAGAAAGATTTCGAAAGACTGAAGAGTTACTTCCATTTGTTTGAGATTTCTTCAAAGGTACATTAATCTAATTTTGTTCAAGTTATTGATAAATGTGCAAGACCTTTTCGACAACTTTGAGGAGGAACTGAAATCGTGGAGTGTGATTAAAAAAACTCACCAAATTCCGATTCTTGGAAGACATCATTCAAATATATTCAACTGCCCATCATGGAAGTAACTTTCTATGCATTTGTACCATAAAATTTATTCTTATTTTCACAGATTGGAACTTATCTGAAGACTCTCAATCATGACTGAATAAACTTCATTTTTACCAAATATAATTAACATGTGAAATATTTCCTCAAATTTATATCATTGATATTGTTTTGATGAGGTATCAGCCAGTAGAAACTTAGAAAGCCTAAAATAATGTGATTTTCAACAACCTTTTCTCAAACATTCTTTGTGTATTTCAAATTTCTTCCATCATGAAATCAAAAGTGAAATACTGGTTTACCATTCATATAACTAATTTCTAGGATGGTGTTTATACTTCCCATTCTCTAAGGAAAGGTTCAGAGATGAAATAATAAATGAAATAAACAAATTAATTAATTAATTTTTCTATAATGAGATGAAAAATGGATTACTAGTTTTTCCATTTATATGGTAAATTTCTAGGATGGTGTTTATACTTTTTATTGTTAAAGAAAGTTTCAGTGACGCATCCAGTAAAGACGAAAAAACTTTACACAACTTCCTTGAAGTTTCAAATTAAACAAATGTAATGGTGGGTGATATTTAATCCGTTTGTACTCATCCTAGCCCAACTTACACTTCAGTCAGCAGGATTGAGATTTATCAGGTTAAATCTGTACTCCCGTCCCCCACCCCACCCCAGCCTTGTTACCATGGATTAGAAGTAAGGTTAAGCCATTGAGATCTTTCGAAAAGATCAGGAGCTTTTCAAATTTTCAAATGTAGCTGCCAATTTCAATAAAATTGTATTCAACTGTTTTGTTTTTCCTATTGAAACACTACTTGAAAATAAAGCTGTGTGAACAGAATTGTGTTGCAAAACATGCATTTTCAAATTCCAAGTTTAATACTTAAAGTTTGCATAAAACCAAAATAATTCAAATTATAAAATATCTTAAAACTGTTAAAATGCAGCAAAAACGCATAGGCAGGAGTGTTTGTTTACTTTAAAGTTGGAACAAGTGATAGGATGTTGAAAAAGTCTTGTTATAGTTGAAAAACTGTCCCCTCTCAGAAACCGTAGTATCCATAGCTCGATTATTGTACACATAAGCACTAGTTTACATATTACTGTAACTTGCAACTATTTTCTGATAAATATCCTCAAGTAAATATGAAACAACATATATTATAAATACTTTATCTTTATTTACATAAATATATACCCAAAAGATACATATTAATATTGTAATTGTAAAATCTAGGTCTTGACAAATCCTGACAATTCCTTGAAGTTTCTGTGGGAGTTTGTAAGAGGGAAAACAAATCCTTTGAGGATTTATTACAATTTTTACCACACTTTATTTGGCTACAGTTGATTTTGCCACATTTTTTTCAGAGACATTAGTTTCATGCCAAAATTTCTGTAACTTGCAACTATTTTCTGATAAATATCCTTAAGTAAATATGAAACAACATATATTATAAATACTTTATCTTTATTTGCATAAATATATATCCAAAAGATACATATTAATATTGTAATTGTAAAATCTAGGTCTTGACAAATCCTGACAATTCCTTGAAGTTCTGTGGGAGTTTGTAAGAGGGAAAACAAATCCTTTGAGGATTTATTGCAATTTTTACCACACTTTATTTGGCTACAGTTGATTTTGCCACATTTTTTTCAGAGACATTAGTTTCATGCCAAAATTTCTTTCACAAGTTATATTTGCTATATATTTTTGCCATAATAATTTGTGTTTTACACTACCACTAGCACATATACACATCTTCATAATAACAAAATTCACAGTGATTAGGAAACAACACATTCATAAATATGTAAATAACACTAGTTACTATTGAAAACATGCAACAAATATCACATAATAAATTTATATGAAATTCAGTAAGGAGTTTATAATTACCACTATCAAAGAAGTGATAAGCACTGTAAGTGTTTTCCTTCTAACAATACAGGGGTTCCTTTTTTGCTTTCATTGAATGATCCTTTTCAGGACATCAGCTTATACTTTCTGGTTTCTTTTCATTGTGTACGTCCTTTTTGACCACATGAATTTTGTCCAAGTCAATTTCAACCAAATTTTGGGAAAGGAATCATTTTGGCAAAATCTGCTAAATGGGATTTTTAGTCCACTTTTGGCGTATTTAAAGGATTCTGGCTATCAACAATTATGAAGCAACTGATATTTTATTCAACACAGTGAAATACACATAAATGGATATTTTATTAAGTAATTCATATTATACTTAGCGCTGTGAAATACATATAAAACAACATGTCACATGAAACGAGGAAGCCATTTTTAATATCTTTGATATCTGGCTTTTTATGTTTTAACAATTTGAAAACGAAATGGTCAAAACTTTTAAAATCAAAATATTTTATAATAGCCCTAATCTTAGGACTTATTAAGAAATTAACATTACACACCATAGTTCTAACATTTTAAAACTTTGTTCTGTGAATGGACGATAGAATTTCTTACATGTTGTTATTGCCAGTTTCATAAGTTTTCATAAGCTCTAAAATTTGAAATATCGCAGCTAGGTTAATCAAATTTGCTCAAAAGACATATGGCTAGGAAAGTTAGTCTGATAATAATTTGGCCTAGTTTCAAAATCAAAATGGCGCCATATTACATGTTTAATGTCAAATCGGATTTTATTAAAATGGCCTTATATCTCCCTTATCATTGCTACTTGGGATTTGGAATGTGAAAACCTGGGAAGATTTTCCAAATGTTGAATTTGACCTTTGATCCCTGCTTTAAAGCCAACTGGGGTCAACATACTAAAATGTCCCAATACATTCCTTATTATTGGTCCTACGGCTTCAGAATATAAAAACAGCCCATGGGAAGTTCTGGCCTGCGAAAGTTCCCCCCCCCCCCCCTTATTTAAAACAAAATGGCCGCCATTGCTGATTTTGTGAAAATCATTAAGATGCTCTAAATCGTGAAATATAAGCTGCCATCATCAAATTTGCACAAAAGACACGTAGCTAGGAAAGCTAGCATGATAGTACTTCGATCTAGTTTCAAAACAAAATGGCCATCATATCACGTGTTTCATAGCACATGGAGTTATCTTATTAAAAGGCCTCATATCCCCCTTTTCATTGCTAAATGGGGTTCCGAATGTGAAAACAACATACTAGGAAGTCATGGCCTGAGACTCTTTTCCAATTGCTGACTTTGACCTTTGACCCATTCTCCAATGTCAAGTGGGGTCATCTTACTACAAAGGCCTTATATGTCCCTTAGTTTGTCCATTATTACTGATCTAAGGTGTGAGATAACCACTGCGGCAGTAATCTTGTTTATTTTTGTTATGCATCAAATCGGGGTAGTTTTAGATATTTTAAAGTCAAACATATTGTTATATTCTTGTCATGGTTTTCTTTCAAAGGACTGGGAATAGATTTAATGGAAATACATACCAAAATAAATTCTTTTAAAAAACTGTGTGATTTTTTTTTCACACCATTAGGATTATCAGGATTAGACTGTTTATCTAGTTACTCACCACTGAGAAATATTTTTTAATGCGACCATGTTGTTCATAACAGAATATGGGAGATATGTTGATTTCATGAGACAAATATATATACCCAAACTGATCAGGGGAATCTACTAACTTTTTGTTGATGTTATTATTTAAAATCAAAGTTTGGACTTTGTAATCATGCATGTAAACTAGAATTCCTAAAATTCTAGAATTGTAAAGTTAACTGCAAAATATATCCTTAATATTAAATTTTGATGTATGTGTTCCTACACAAATTTAATGCTGTGTCTCAGAAGCCTTTTTAGATTGAATGTTGTCATATCTGTCAGTTTTTAAATACATTGTAATGCTACAACATGCGACACACACAAAAAAATAAAACATCTATCAATCGATGCAATCCAATGTGAAATTTTATATTTTAGTACTCGACGATGGTCACACCGTAAACACGATGTAATTTAGCAATACAAAAATGATCAAACATTGCAATATCCCAGAGGGTGTAGTTGCAACTATAGCATGATATTAACAACACCAATTTATTCTGCAGACAATTCTGTAAACAGCATACATTAATTTGTCAATTGTACAAAGAAAAAGCAACAAAATACATATTTCTTATTTAAATGAAACATATCAGTTGTAAACAAATATCTATAGAGAATTGATATATGTAATACACTTAATAATACTGGTGATAATGGGTATCATTATTGTTTATCAATAAATTCTGTTTTATTTTCCAAATTATATTTGGAATGATCAATGGTACTGTTGACGATTAAAGTATTTTATGTTTATTAAACTCATTTTAACCACATTAATATAGGATTCTGTCATGTAAGTACAAATGTAATTTATAAGCCCAATGAGTCTGGGCAATCACTTTATATGTGTATTTCTACTGCTCAGCCATGTAAATTACATGTCACTGTGATAATGAAATTAATAATAAACAAGGCCAAAAGGGGTATTGGTCTACTAGTGCGAGCCGCAAAGCCATCAGAGACATGAGTAGTGCACTGAAGCGGTCACCCATCCCAGTACTAACATAGCCTGACGCAGCTTAACTTCAGTGAAGAGACAGGCACTCACCACGCTGCAGCACAATTCATGAAAGTCTGGAGACAAAAAAGGGAATCTCTAGAAGCACGCTCTTAAAAAACAGTCATAATAAATACATATATGTTGTTTAATAGATGCACTTGTAGAGGACCAAGGACATCACTGGCTGAGAGGTGAACAAGCCAGTTTGACCTTTGAGCACTTGCCTCTCACTACTGTGGTGGTGGGTTTGAATTCAGCTGGCTGACAACATACGAGATTACGTGTATGTACACATTTATACGGCTTACAACATCCGTCAGCTGATTTACAACATTGAATTTCCCCACTTTCTCATTTATGTTATGTGTTGTTTACATGTGTCCAACTCTGATTTGTGACACCCGATGTAAGTCTGATTTGAGGCAACTATTTTTTACTCGGGGAGGGAAGAAATCGGATAACAAGTAAAATCACAGTGAAAATCAGATATATGTTGACAAAACAGTGAGAAGGTAGAAAACAAGGCCAAAAGGTGTTTTGGTCCCCCATCACGAGCGCAAAGCCATCAGAGACACAGGTAGTGCACTAGGATTTACGAAAGTCTGCTGACACAAAGAAATTCCAACTCAGACACATCCCACAGCTGGTCTATAACTCAGACAGTCACCCATCCAAGTACTAATGTAGCCCTTTGCCGCTTAACTTCAGTTAGCAGACAAATACTCATCACGCTGCACCACAATTCATGAAAGTCCGGAGACAAAAAAAAGCGAAAAAAGTGATCTATTGAGGCTTGCGTTTAAAAATCGGTGCTTAAAAGTCGGCGTCGAATGTCATAAATTACACATGTATACCATTTGTATTAGAGAAGGTATTACAATAATTTCATTACACTTAATTTAATTAATTTGAAAAGTTATTTCATTATTTAGTTGAACAACTTCATTCTGCCCCAGTTTAGTCTGCCAGAAAAAAGTTGGCTTCAATCTAATCCGTTCTGTTTCTGTGCCTGTGATTGATTCTCTAATAATTATATTATCGCTCACTTTCTTGCCTCCCCCCCCCCCCCACTTCCATTTTGCCTTCCTATCAGTCTGAGTGACGTACATCACAGTGGGGTCTTATTTTTCAGATCATGATCTTTACATGGAATATCTGTTTCACTCTCACACTAGACGGGTTGTAGGGGCCACGGTGGCAGAGTGGTAACACTCTCGCCTCCCACCTCTGAGGCCGGGGTTCGATCCCCGTCATAGCCTTAAGTGGGAAAGCTGGTAGTTGCTTGCTGTTGGTCGGCAGTTTACAGTACAGAACCCTAGCGAACTGTATGTACTGGTTTCCTCTGCCCTTCCAACTACCCGTCGTGATATGACCTGTACAGTGTTGAAAGCGACGTAAAACCCCAAATAAATAAATAAATAAATAGACGGGTTGTAAGAAAGATATTATTTAGTTTTAAATTCTATTCAGATATTTCTGTTGCAAATGACTGCAGTAATAAACCACAGTGAACTATGAACATATTTAATTTTATTAATTATTATTATTATTATTATGTATTTATACTCAACGCAATATCTCCATATACTACAGGACTCAAAGGGCTATTTAACCAATCCGACTGTACAGGTACAGCCCCAACTCACAAGTAACTGACATTCCCCTAACTGGAAGATAGAGGCTCAAGGATGACTCAACGTCCTTGAGGTTCTTTAACCTGCCACTGACAGAGGACCACCATTTTAAGTGGTCATCCGAGCCACTATGTATCTGCCTGTACCAGGGATTGAACCCACGTCCTCTGAGTTCCTAGACGAGTGTGTTACCCGCTAGGCCACAGTGGCAGATAATATATACCTTTGTCAATGTTATATTTAAATGTAATGATCACAATGATAAATTTGTTTTATCTTAAAGTGTATTGAGTATTTGTCAAGAAAATTTATCAATACATAGTGCAATATCTCCTTTTCTTCTGGTGTAGCATCCTAACTGCACAAGGTCCATAGTGACTGATATCCCCCTAACTGAAAGACATAGTCTCCGAAATAACCATTTATCAATGTCCTTGGGGTTCTTAAGCCTGCCACTAGCGATAAGGTCAAACGACAGAGGACTCCTATATTAAGTGGTCATCTGAGACCATTGTGTATCTGCCTGTACCTGTACCTAGAACTGAACTCAAGTTCCCTGTGTTCATTGGTGAGTGTGTTAACCGCTATTTAAGCATTCTTCCCATTTCCTTTAGAATTTCCGCAATTGATGGTAACTTCAACATAGCTCAATTGTAAACCTATGTTTTAACCTGCTAAAGATTATATATAATCAGCTAGCATGAGCCACATAAAAATAAACAGAAACCCAGGAAGAAAAAAATATATAGCTGAAAAGTACAACAGAGAGTATGTATTATATATACACACACACAGTAGTCATGCAATAATCTCTGAGCTTCTTGCTCCCTGTAAACTGGACCTCTGATAAAATGAAAGAAAAGTGGTCATATCCTGCTGAAGGCCCTTAGTTCATTATCTTGTGTATTTTTTCCAATCCAGAAAACCAAGGATCTTCCCTCATTACATTTATCACAGCTAATCCCTTGCAGATCCGGACAGAAATCCTGGTACAAGGTCCCAAATGTGCAAACATAGAGCTTGCGAAAATCCTTCCAAAGTTATGTGTGGTTAATTAAGGCGTTGAAACTGCTTCTGCATCTTGAATCGATCCTGAATGGCTCCAGTTACATGATTGGATTATGGAATTATAACCAGTTTGAAATTACAAACCCATTTCTTTCAATTGTTTCAACGTCCTTTCACTTATTTTAAGAATCCATAAATGACAATATGATCACAGTTGTCTCATGTATTTAGTTCAGCAGAGAAACCAAAGAAGACTTGATACGAAAAATAGCAGCTAAGGTATGGGTCTGTGTGGCATGCTGGTTTGGGTCCTGGGTTTCCGATGGAGCATCTAAGGTTTGATCCTCAGAATAATCATGTACACTTTGTGAATGTACTATACATATATGTCCCTCAGAACCCAGGAGAATAAATATGTGCCAACAGTAGCTGGGATGTAACAGATTGACATTCTGTTCAGAGAGATGAAATACTATGAGTTGCTCTATGCCACAGAAACAGGGAAAAACCCAGTGGAACGAAAATAATTTGAATAAGTATCAAATCTTTGATGATTATTATTATTATTATTATTATTACAGTGATGTTTTTATGATCATAATTACTGATCTCAGGATATATCAAAATTTGTCCTGAAGCATATTGTAGGTATACCACATTCCCCACTCCACCTGTTGGTTTCGTGAATTATAAAGTCATCCATTCCAATTTTTCCTACATCAAAAATGTCTGATGAAGATAAACTTAGTATTATTCTGAAGTCACATGATAAGGAACTTGTAAGTTTTATTTGTGATTCATGGAAGATCAGACAAAATGTTATTGCCAAATGATTAAATTTTAGGTTATATTATTATTGATTTATGCACTCTTTTGTTGAGAAAACCATGCTTAGTTATATATTGTGTTTTCCTTTACTAATTGGTATACTGTTAAACTCTTGCAAATAATTGGATATTATTATCTGTATTTTGTTCTTTTAGTTTGTCAAAGACTGTAAAATATTGTCCATTTATAATTGTTATAGCAACAACTATTATAAAGTATTAGTTACAAAAGTGACATATAAGTCCATTGGGGCTGGGCAAATTGTTTACTGTCTTATTTGATTATTGTTAAATGTATTTGCATGTCACTATAATAAATAAAATTCTAAATCAGCACAGATCCAAACAAGACAAAGGTCAAAGTTGATGGGGATTAGTATTAAAGTCTAGATTTTATCTAGTTTTGTTTATTTGTTGTTTTGCATAAATCTTAGTGCCTTTGTATCAGTTATATTGTGGCAGGTAGTTAGAAGGGTGGAATAAACCAGTATACATACAGTTGGTCAGGGCTCTGCACTCTACACCACCAGCGAATGGCAAACAACTATTAGTTTGCCCACTTGACATTAAGCTGGAAGTCAAACTCCAGTCTCAGCGGAGGGAGGTACACTTGTTGCCAAGGCAAATGACAAAGGAAATTTGACCTTTGCTGAAACCAGCCACATTTGGGATTTGTGCCACAGAGTCAATCAGCAATTTAAACCACCCAGGATGATTTCAGTTACAGAGCTGAAGGCAAGCTTATCATGTACTTTATAATGTTATATCACATAGTCTCAGTGTTTAAAAGACAGATATCCAAATGGAGATATATTGAGGTCTCCTAATCCAAAACATTAAACTGCACGTTATTAACAACACAGAATATCTTCAGCTATGACCAAATAAAATGGATTCAGTTATATGTTTTTTTGTGGTGCAGCACTCACTCAAGATGTGACAGTACCTGTTACAGGCTGCAAAGGTATTGGCCTAAAGCTTTCCCCGAGCCACAGCGAGGAACAACTATGGCCTGTGTCCAGTATTATTATTTAGGCACTTTAAGCTATCATTCAGTATCTTGTCTGCCTCTTTTTGGCGTCATCACTAGTTTTTCAAAAGCAAATATAAAATGGAACTAAACTTTATCAAACTTCATCTCAAATTCTGACAATGGCAAGTAAGAGACTTTAGGGACCAAATTCACAAAATAGATGAGCCAATCATATGCCAAATGCCATCTGATTTGATTAATCTTTTGCGGGTTTTTTTCCCTTCTGGAAATGACACCTGTACAACATTAAAAACTCTTTTTCAAATATCAGCTGTTTTAGCTAGGTTATCATCATTTCGATTGTTTTCTTAGCAATAATAAGTTACATGAAGTATGCAATTGTTGTTTTTCTCTGAATCCTTGAAGCTACGTGGATAGCACTAAAAGCCTCTAGGAAGTCAGCATGTTTTTGCAGCCTGGGGCAAGCACTACAATTTGCCACAATGATTAGACCTCGTATGTTACCATTACATCGCCCATATAGCTAGCTACATTGGACTGAAGCATGAGACTTGCATTCTGGTACATTTTCGGAAGATAACTATTATCTTCATCGGTTGGGTTTAAAAATTGAAGTGAACTGATTCACTACGGTTGTTTATTGTTGGGAGGTTTAAACTTGGCGAACTTTTAGGATATTTCTGGGCCAGTATTCATTCCCAATAAAATACAGTGTGTTTTACATGTGTCAGCTTTTCGGGTTAATTCGTATATTTGATGGCTAAATGTTGCAGACACTTATTAAATTTTCTTGACTCATTTAAATGTTACAGATTATTAAAGATATATCCTGTAAAGTCACTCCACTGATTTAATCAAAACCAGCTTCTAATTATTTCTTGCAATTTGTTGACACTGCTACATTTGCAAAATGTAAATTTGTTTCATGTTGTAAGCTTGGTACGTCAGTCCACTAGGGGTGCTTGCATTAGTATCTCACTGAGTAAGTGGGTTCATGCTTTCATTCCCCTCTCACACCTTACCAGTAGGTCACACTTTTCCGTGTTGTTTTAATGAGCTACAAATAACTGGGCTCCTGTACCTTCCCTTGTCGATTGTTGTGGCACAATCCACTTCCTGTCTTGGTAGGACATCTTCGGTACAATGAAGTGAGATTCGTATTTGGGTAAGATGGGTTGGTAAGCAGGGAATTCAATTTACTCCCTTCTGGATAGTCATGTGGATATATATATATATATGTCATGGTAGAAAGTCCAATCTGGTAGAATTTCAAATTCTACTGGTAGAAAGTCCAATTGGAGTTTCTACTGGTAGAAAGTCCAATCAAGGAGATTTGGGTATTGCCCTGGGGTCCGAAATCTATTAAATTTGGTAGACAGTCCAACTGCTCAAAATCTGGATGAGGAGACAGTACTGCAAGCTTTACATGCTGGGACCAACAACTGGGCAGTTGTGACATAAAAATGCTGCTGCAGAAGCATAGGTCTTAATAGGTCAACTAAATGCAATGTAAAAAGTGACTGCTGTTAAAAATTAGGCTGTGGCTGCAGTACGGTAAAACTGTTCCCTAGAAAATAAGCTACAGTACGGATTGCCGCACTCCAGAACTTTGTCTTGAGTGCGGTTTCAGTAACAATTGTTTTCATTGGTTAATTGAATTAATCACGTTTGCAGACGAAAAAAAAATAGACTGGTTGTCTATATCTCCCATGTGTAAAATATGGCAGGAAATACCCATCTTACCCTAATATTTTCTTAAGTCTGTGTGTGCAAGTACTAGCATTTGATATTCTATTTGTAAAATATTGCTAGAAAACATCTACTAATTGAGGTAAGAGTGTCTCGAGTGAGGTTTCAAATTATTTCATTGGTTAATTAAATTAATCACGTTTGCAGACGAAAAGTAGACTGGTTGCCTAGATCCTCTCGTAAAATATGGCTAGAAACCCCATCGTGACCTCATATTTCCTTGAGTCTCTGTGCGCAAGAACTAACATTTGATATTCTATTTGTCAAATATTGTTAGAAAACTATCATTAGAAGGTGCGGTAAGAGTAAGATATTGCTAGACTTCTGTTTGTAATGTAATGGGATATTTAACCGCACTCGAGTCAGTTTGCTGGAATACGGCAAATGAATGCTACCGTACTGTAGAATTTCTTCTCGAGTGCGGTGTTTTACCGTACTCCAGCCACTTCATAAAATTTAATTAGCTAAAACTGTACTTCCCTTGAAAAATGGTGATGGAATTTGATGCTGATTGTAAAATTCTTAAAAGAGACGTAAAATTTCAATTTCTGTCATGTCTATATCAAATCTGTGTTACAGTAAAATATTTTCTTTAATATGCGTTTTCTTCATTTATTAAAGTTGCACCTTGCTTAGATGACAGATTTATATGGATAGAAGGCCCACTGTTTGTGTTTTAGTTGGACTTTCTTTCAAGCTTATATGGAGTTTATACAAAGATAACATTCTGGTACAAAGAGCAATACCTAAATCTCTGAGATTAAAATGTTAAATAAGTTTATATCTTACACCACAAACAAAACTACTCTCTTTTGAATGGGATTGAACCCAAACCCCCTACTCCAATGTATTCTTTGTGCAATACACCACAAGGCAGACAATCCTCTCAGATAAAGTATAAAATTTATTTAACAATTCTTTGTTAAGAAGCCATTTTTTACCTTAAAGAGAAACCACAGGTGTGCCATATCTATGAGCTGGTTCTTTATCAACAAAAGAGATTCATTACCTAAAAATTACTCTGAAAACATTTACTCATTAGAAAAGAGAGACCTTTTTTTCCTCAGAAGGCTTGTTACTCTGAAGAATTTGGGTGAAAAATTCCCCTCCTATATATTTTTAATCGCATATATCTGAAACAAAGGTATCACTTTGCTAATTCGATTCTTATGATTCAACTCTATACCAATAATTTGAAGAAATAGTTACTGTAAAAATGTATGCAACAAAACATAAATGTTTGGTTTGGTTAATGCAATAATGAATAATTTTCTGTGGTTAAGGGTGCAGGAGATAAGGCATACAAACACCCATACTGTAACCTGGCATCTTTATCAAGGCAATGGCAGAAACTCATACTCAGATAGGGTGCCTCAGGAATGCTATTGTAATGATAAATACTCAGCTATACACACCCAAGGTCTGAATCTCTCCCAATAGATTGGACTTAACTTTTTTGGCCAAAGAACAATGGTTCACCCAATGTAAACAAATTATAACATGCCAAAATACATAGTTGTAATGTGAAGCTAAGTAAAGATTGTTTTAAACACTGAGTAAAATTGTCTGCATATATAGACCTACACGAGGAGATGAGATGGTTGATGAAAAAGGTTAAACTTGTTGAAAGTTGGGGTTTCAGCGTTTCTAGTGGTTGGTGACCAAAAAAACACACCTTGGTTCCGAAAAGTGTCATGTTTCTTAAAGAAGGAGTATTGTTTATAGAAATATTTCAGGTTCAACTATGTGCCTGATTTCTCAACTCTTTGGACATGAGGGGTATAATTTGAAATGTGTGTATAATTTTGCAGAGTTACTTATAGAGGCTAGACAATAGTAGTAGTAGTAGTAGTAGCAGCAGCAGCAGTTGTTGTTGTTGTCAAACAGGCTCGTCTATCTTCAGTTGTTGTTCGGCCATGTTTGATCCGCATTGTAATTTGGTGAGATTTGAATTTGGGTAGGATGACTTCAGGGCGAATTGATACAACTCGGAAGGCATTTGGAACCACCTTTTTAAAATGTGTTAAATACTCTTTACAACCTCTCATGAGCTGTATTAAAATATACATTCTGAAGGGATGAGGGAGTATGACAGAATGGATATTCGGGACAGATCGTACTCCAAATTGCACAAGCTAAATACAAGGTCTCTGTTCGGATCCACAAGGATGAGTTTGTCAAGCAGAAAGCAAATACATACAGATATGATCGGCAGTTTACAGTACAGAACCTTGACCAACTGTATGTACTGGTTTCCTCCCAACTACCCATCATGATATGACCTGTACAGTGTTGAAAGCGACGTAAAAACCCCAAATAAATAAAATAAATAGAAAGTAAGGAAATATGTGACCTAGGGATTATTCTATAAATAATAATAATAACTAATAATAATAATAACCTATTACTTCATAATATAAATCATCCACCCAGAGCCAACAAGACACAAGTAGAAGACTGATATTTATTGCATACTTGTGGTCACATTAAACTATCTAAGATATATATTTTTCAGATTTATACAGACTGTGGGCTTATTTATCAGAATTATCGCCTGATAAAGTGTAGCTTTTCCCCTGATAAGAGGAGAGGGCTGTGAATTATGTAATCTGCACACACTGTGTGTGTGTTTGTATATATAACAACAAACACCGCTTCTTACTTATCTGCAGTAGGTTTGAGGGAAATATACCTATAGAATTTGATAAGCAGAAATCCCAAGAACTAGATATGTTGCCAATAACAGAAAAGTTTAGCCTTTCTCTGGGATATTATTTTGGAGAAACATAGAGGTGGGTTATGAAACCCAAAAGTTGGAGTAGTTAAAAGGCATCCATATTCAATCATTTATCTACCGTATTGGATGCAAATGAAAACAACTTAAAAAAATTTTCCGATGGTCAAATAAAAATCCAGGTTGATTTAAAATTTGCACAAGTAAAATAAAAATTGTGATCTCCCATAGGTAAACGAAAAGATGTGGTTCTTTCTAGTCAGGTTTAAAATCAAGAAGAAACCATATATAATTTTTTAATTTTATCTGGGCTGGATTGATTTTTAAGTATACTTAGCAAAATTCTAATCTGGCCAAGACGAGATTGAAATTTTAAATTTGCCTAGGCAAGATAAAAACTTTCTAAGTTCATCTAAGTATCACCAGTTGTATGTAAAATTAGCTTTTGTTTTCGTTTTAACTTTAAAGAACTATAGTTAAACATGACAAGTGCCAGATAATTAAGATACCTTTCACAGAATTGAAACTCTCTTTAACAAAAGGGTTTATCAAAGAATTTTGATATATTGCACAGAGCTCAGTAAAGGGGACACCTCCATAACAGCACAATAAAAGCAAAGGGTAAAATGCTCAGAGTCTTTAATTGATTATACAGCACACATTTTTTCTCAGTTGGAAGCCAGCTGAATTTTCATAGAAATATATCCGTGGTTTTCCTGATAATCTCCCACCGATGAACTATCAGGGAAGATTGTAATAAAGATTCCAATTGGCCGGTGGTATGGTTTGATGAAATATGTGTATAAAATATCACCTCAGTGGTTTATGTATTATATCATTATATCTAGATAGTATAATTATTATTTTTTTATGTTTGGGTGTATAATTTTTGTATAAGCTTATCATTGTGGTGAAAAGTCAATACATTTATATGTGTCATATACTTTTTGCTGGATTTGTGATGTGTGGTAATAATCCGTAAAACGCTGATGAGTAGTATCACTGAACTTTCTGTTCTTTTCCAAAGCTTTCATTAAAATAAAATATATATTTTTGTTGAAAACAAATCCTAAAAACAAATCCCAACGAATTCTTGGAGTAAACTACCTGCATCCAGGAATTTTTGAAGGAACTTTTATCAGTGCAAGTTAGAGCAAATTTTCAGTATATGTGTATACATACCTTCAAAATTAGTCATCAGATTGTTTGGGAAAAAATTATTTATTTATTTGGGGGTTTATGTCGCTTTCAATACCATATATGTCATATCAACACAGGTAGTTTTGTAGACTGAGGAAACCAGTAGATACAGTTGGTCAGGGTTCTGTACTGTAAACTGCCAATGGTAAATAACTACCGACTGTCCCACACAAGGTTTGGGGTTTGAACCGCCGACCTCAGAGGTGGGAGATGAGTGTGTTACCACTGCACCACTGTAACCCCTAACATGGCAAACAAATAGAGGATGGTGTCTGAATAGTATTTATCTATAATACACCAACATTTGATCCTAATCCTAACAATATTTCAGATACTGTGATCCAGAAAAGGAACAAATAGGGATGCAAACAAGAAGATTGGGGGAGGGGTCTGAACGTTATATATGAGTGCTCATCTGGTTAATACTATGTTACAATGATGTAACCCTGAAGCACTCACATAATGAAGAGACGTGATACTCCCTGTATGAAAAAGTACCTGTTTTGGTTTGCAACAAAATATTTCAGCTGCTTATTTAATTTTTTTTTTACAAATTTAGAAATATATACAAATTTAGTCAGTTTACAGACTCTGTGGTTTGTTTAAAGACAGGATGCACAATTTCAATCCCCTTCATGGGTCTTCTCAAGAAGTGAACCAAAAATGTATGCATTATGTTATCTGTAGGACAAGCTGTTTTTACTAGTCCTCGTATTTCCATCTGTTAAAAAGAATGATAAAAACACTTTGTTATCTTAAAAATTTGCCATGTGTTACATTATTGATGTTATTGTTAAAATGTCGAGACAATATTTCAGTTGAAAACCATCTCACAAACAATAATGTCTACAGCCCGTTTATAACCAACACAAAACTTTACTTTATAGTTTAACTTGCATGTATTTTAGAACATATATATTTGAATACATATAGCAACAGATATTTTGTAAATTTTATGTTCATTTACATAAATATATGACCAATAGATATATATATAATATTAATATACCAATTGTAAAAAATAAGGTGTTGATAATCTCCCAGAACTACATGCGGTTTGTATGAGGATTTGTATTCGGTGAAATGAAAGGATAAATGGCGATCCCTACACTATAATTATGGCAAGATATATAGAAGATAGGCAACAATCATATATATTTCAGAAAACATATATGAATGTGGATTGTTATCAGTCTACCTTTTATCCATTATATTATTATCAGGTTATCAATCCGACAGCTTCCCTCAGTGTATGTTTTCATATGTGCCATTTCCCTGGTACATTATGGCCAGGTTATCAGTCTGGAAGCTTCTTTTTGTGTATAATTTGATGTATGTTATTTTCCCATTATTTTATGACCAGATTATCAATCCATCAGCTTTCCCAGTTATACATTTTATTGAATGCATTTCCCATTACTTTATGATCAGGTTATCAGTCTAGCAGCTTTCCCAGTTATACATTTTACTGAATGCATTTCCCATTACTTTATGATTAGGTTATCAATCTAGCAGCTTTCCCAGTTATACCTTTTATTGAATGCACTTCCCAATATTTTATAATATCTTGTTGAATGCAATATACTGCAGCTTATTGTAATTATCTGTTTCTATGCAATCACACCTCCCAGATCCTCAGCTCAGTTCCTGGCCTGATTTTTAAAGGGAATATTGGCAGTTGCTTGCGGGGCCAAATGCTTTTCCGTGCAATTTTCCAGGCAAACAGTTACTATGCACTGCTTTCCTCCATCTTCCAATTATTTCTTTGTACACTGGATTGAAAGTGATATTAAACAACAGCCAATTAACTCAACCATGTCTGGGTGTTTTTTCTGCATTTTTAACAACAATTAACATTAACATTTTTCTCTCATTGTATTGTTGTGTCATCTGCATGTGCATGGCCAGTGCTGAATCGCGGGGCTACGCAGGATATCGTGGAGATGAAGCTTAGTTGTCGCCGATGTGTACACGGCCACTGTTGTGCCCGTGAATCTGTCGTAAGTGTCAAGCTTGAAGAGAAATGTGTCAGTATCAAAGTGTATCTTGCAAGAAACAGACATGAATTGTTTATAGTGATTATTTGAAGCTAGTTGTGAGGAACAGGAGTTCATGATATTCATATATGCAGTCACAGTTAATGCAGTGAACTACACAGTTACACAGACACTTTGAGGGGAACACAGTTCCTGTAGATGTACCGGTACCGGTACGGTGCTGCATCAGTTGTCAAAGGTAGGCACTTTATTCAACAATATCAAGAAGTATAGACCAAACAAGGATCTATGATATTTGTTTTTAGTCGCAGAGGGACAAAATCATATTTTAAATGTACAGAAACACAATGTAATAATTTAGAAGGAATAAGACTGTCACAAGTCATAGGTCGTGTATGTGGAAACATGTAACCCCTGAAATACTTAAGTATTGCTTTTGTTAACATAGGAAATTGGTCAAATTATATTCTTATGGCCAAGCAATCAACCTCCAGGAAAAGGTTACCCCCCTGCGTAGTAATTACCCCTATTTAGAGCTACGAATACAGTTTTATCATATAATTGGACAAATGCTTGATGAATAGGTAATTGATATAGATTACTTGAATGGATAATTATGCATGTAAAAATGATTTAAGCACAATCTTAAGTGGAGAAAATGTCTTACCACATGGTATGCATTCTACCTTTAGTTCTGCAAAGAAGGTTTTGCCTTACTAGACATTTACTTGTTTGTTTGCCAATTATACTACTAAAGCCAAATCCAAACTTGGGATACTTACATCTCTTTCATATAACATAGAAACTATATAAAAATTATATATACTGCTCATTATAATTGTACTTTCATTTTGAAAACACTAAAGTTCACTACGCATGAAACTGATCTGATATGATCCAATCCGATAAACCTCAAGGTCAACCAAACAAAATGGTATCAAACTTTCAAAATCAGACAAGAAATAAGGAAATACTGGTCATTATAAGTTCTATGGTTCATCTGACAATGCCTACAGATCCAATAAAACGTGAAGATTTCTTCAAAATAAAAAAAATTATTTTATCTAGTATCAGATTTATAGCTTTCAGTCAAGATATGTCAAGTGACTTCCAGTTTTTTTATAATCAGATTGGCCGGTATTGTCATCGGTGCATAAATAGGCCTACAGGATGTTTTTCTTTTGCAACAAAATAACCCTATTGTCGTTGAAAGCACCAGTTCACACCCATCCCATGTGACTGGTGTGCGGACATTTGGCCGGTGCTACAATTTATCTATATGTTTTAACCAATAGTAGTGTTCACTCTTCTTTTAGAATGGTACCAACTGATGATTTCCCAAAAACAAATTCTGTTTTAAAAAGTTTTTATTTACTCAGATTTACCATATAAATTTATGTATTAAGTTATACATCCTACTAATTAAAGGTGTTCTTGAACCTATTAAAAAAAGTTCTAACATTAGACTTGTAGCTGTAATGTTCAAGATTATACTGATGACACAACACCGCAGATTTCATTAGTAGATCAATGATAAGTAATCAACTTCTTCACAGACGCTTTTTGCAGACCTTGTTAACATTGAAAATACTAAATCATGTGCTTCAGTGACCCTGGTAACAACTAATTAGCACCTGGAGTATAACTTGGTTATTTGCACAGAATTATCTGCTGATAGACTTGTGGATGGATAATTTGCGTCATAATCCCTAAGCTGTCTGGAAAAAAAGAGTTCCCAAGACATGCCATGGTCCAAAAATACTCAGCCTAATTTTTCATTCAGATCACAGCCAACAAGGAATTTCAACAGTGACATTCATTTTCCTTCTTTTGTGTTTGAATTGGTAAAATTTCCTGATGAAAGAATAAACTGATCATGTGATGATCGTAAATATTCACACTAAGTGTAGAGAAGTGACATGAAATGAAATACCAAACCAAATGTTTGAGTTACTATTTTTCGAGGTGGTATTTTTAATTATTTTTCTAACATCAGTTACTTAAATACTTACATTACAATACATCAATTACTTGAACACCAGTTATGATAAATATGCACCGTTTGCCGTGGTTTTTGCTGTACAAAGTGTGGCACACTTTAGACAAATGGTGCCTGAAGGATCACAGACCCTCTACCAGGGATCAGGAACCAGATATTAGCTAAAAAAAATCATTGAAAATCCGGAGCCCCTATACAGATCCGGATCATTTTGAGGGAGAGCGAGCCAGGGGGGTAGTTCTCACCTTTTTGAGGCAATAAGACCCCAATGTGATGAATATTTTTTTGCGTTGTGGAACAGATATCATAAAAAATCCACCTCTCCCCAAAATTTCAGATTAAAGTGATTTTTGAGTAAAGATAGAGCCCGCCATGTGTAAAAGTAGGATGCAGATTCAATGTATAGTTTGCGAGTTATGCACATAAATACACAAGTAAACACAATTACAATGACCTAGCCCCCTCCCCCGCCCCCTCGAGATGCAAGGTGAAAAAATCTGATTATAGCATGTCCCACTTTCCTACTTTTTTTATTTTGTGACAAAGTAATTCATACTTATTTACAAAATCTATGATGACCTGTAGATTTATTTTGTCATTATGTAACAATTGAAAATAATGAAGACACGATTGTCAGTTTGGCATGACAATGAAATACTACTTGTTTTCAACGTTATATCAGTTTGACATGAAAATGAAATATCAGAGTTTTTTCATGTAATGAGAAAATTTATTGCCCCAAATTATGGGACTATGCTGTCTGCCAAATTGAAGACAGAAAATGGTGCATATGTACTTAAAACGTGAAACGAAGATTTTCTTTGAGCACAGAAATTGGATTATCCTGAACTGCCTGATTGCCTCGACGCTGTCCAGGTGTGGATTGGAAGACCAAATTCATTTCGATTGGTGAAGATCGAGTAAGAAATTCTTTGAAGTCATGACTCCCCTTAAAGCACTGGCCTCACCTTTGGTTGGAAACTTTGGAGATAAGGATTGGGAGAGGTTTGTGATAATTTCAAACAACTATCACACACTGAAATTCCGTATTTTCCATACGCGATCAGTTTATGATGGCTTTAAGATCATTGATATGGATAAGACTGAGTTCCTGATTCCTGAAAATTAGGAGCAGGGTTTACGATATATCGCAAAAATGGAACAGACTAATAAAGCTATCACAAACTACTATCGGGGTGATCGTGTACAGAAGTTTTAGTATTTTCCAAGTGGTTCCAAACTGGATATGTTCGACAGTTAATCAGATATAGTTTACGACAATAGCAAACTGTTTGAGTTTATCGCAAACTGCAGCCAATCTTTAACAGATCTTGCATTCGGGTACTTATTACAAACCCATCTTAAATTTATCTTACTGTTCGTATAGTTTAGTAAGAGTTTAGTTTGTAAAGATCCTACAGCAATTTTAAACCTATGTTAACATTTGCAAAGCAATATTTTCATTTTAGGTCAGTCCTTAAGGTATATGTAAACCAATGAGATAGATTGGGAAACTCTGGCAAACTTTTCGGCAGCCTGTTGGGGGTGTTCCACTTAGACCGGTTTGTCGCTAGCTATATTTTTTATGTTCAGGAGTAATGTTTACAGAGTCAGTTAGGATCGGTTGTGATTTCCGGGCTGGCCATGGTGGGTTGGTGAAATATCAAACATGTTTGATATTTGACTGTTGATCCTGATCATGGCTCTGCCCAACTGGAAACCATTCTATTTTTTGGCCTACGTCTTGCCGTAATCACTTCCAGACCTGTCCTATACTGCTAAAGTCTTGTTGGGAAACACTTGCCAGCCTATGGAACAATACTGACTGTGCCGAAACCGGCCTGTCATACACATCCCCAACCTGTCTTGGTCACTTCCCATCAAGACGGGAAATCTTCAAGTCTTTGGTCACAGAGTTGGTTACTTCACAACAGGAGAAGCTGGGAACACAGCAGGATAAGATGTAAAAACAAACCAACAAGGCAGTTACAGCAATAGACAAGCCAGGAAGTGTGTAGGACAAGCTGGCTTCATTTTATCAACCCACGGCTTGTCGGTTATGACAGTTGTGTCTGTAAAAGATGAGTCAGCACAGAATGCATCATTTGGATTTTCAACTCTGAATTACAACTGGCAGCATGCAGATAGGCTCTTGGTTTATTTTTTTGTAAAATTAATGAGGTCCAAGGTGACCTGGCTGTTAGCAAGTTTGGCATCTAATCACAATCAGGCACCTCGGTGTGGGTTCAACCCCCACAAGTGGCAGTGCTGAAGACCTGTCCCAATACGACCGTGGCTCTTGAACGGTACATAAAACTCCAACATTAACTTTTACAAATTAGCTTAGGTTTTAGTGTACGGATATATCTTTGGCTGGTTAGCTGATAGGCTTTTCTTTTTAACAAACGATGCTTTGATTTGATTTATAAGATGAGTACTAAAAAGTCCAGAAAGAATGTGAGGAAGAAAGAAATCCCCACGAACACACCTACAGAGTTTGCATTGGGAGATATAGCTGTTGACACAGAGGAGGGAGGAGAGAGAACAGAGGGAGAGGAAGGAGGAAGAGAAACTACAGAGGGGGGAGAGGGAGAAAGCCAGGAGGATGGAAACTCCACAGTCACAGACAGAGGAGGCAGTGGCCGAAAAAAGACCAAAAACAGAGAGAAGTGAAAGTGTAATGGACACAGAGGGTGAAGGAGAGGCAAGTGCATCTATTCAATTCCCATCCAGGCACAAGAAAGGACATATGGACATTTTTTAAGACTGAGATGAGAAGGCAATTGTAGACTTTGTCAAGGATCATGAGAACCTTTAGACAAAACCCATGACAAGTTCAAGGACAAGGGCAGGAAGGATTGCCTGTGGGAGAGGTTTGCAAGCAGCTGCAACCTGTTGGTTCCAACAACAAATGACTTGCTATGGAAAACTCACCCGGTCCAAGTCTGGTCAGTCTCTAAAGGAAATGACAGGGAGACAGAACTAGAATCAGGACAAATTAATATTTTTGGAGACCCACATCCGAAGGAAGGGCCTCAGCAAATCTTCAGGCTTTAAGTCACTAGAGAAAGGAGCCAGTGCTAGTGCAAGCCTCAGCCCACAACATTTCACAACCGTCACAGATATTGACAGCATGCAGACCAGCATCCCTTCTGAGACAACACACCGCCCATTCATCTGCAGCACTGCCAGCACCATTGTAGTGTCCCATCCTTCATCAGCCAACCAGTAGGTAATGGATCAATTTGCCCATATGAAGACTATGCTCACATATATCGTTGGGCCCAGACAGGAAACAAGCAGAACAACCTTCTGCAACTACCTGGCATCTGAAATTGAAAACTTGGAGGAAAGAGACTTTTATGAGGATACAGAGCAGGGCAAAGGAAAGGAACCATCAGCAACAGTAATCTACACCTTCTAGGAGTTCCAGTACCACTTCCACATATGTGCTATAGACTTATTAGCAGTAGTCACTGCCAAACAAAACATCTTGACTGATCAAGAAACCTAAATGCCAGCAAGCTAGACATGTAACCAACTCAACAGACCTAAGTGGTGCCAAGAGGACAAGAACAGCCCAGAGGGCCACTGACTTCATACTTAGTTGTTGATGAGCAACAACCCGGGACTTCAAGACTGTTATATTTCACCATCAGACCTAGCAAGTGTTTCAACCCACCAGTATCAAGTTCACACAACATCTCACGCCTCTGTAGCCTTTTTTGGGAAAATACAATCAGTCATGAGCTACCAGAGGATGGATATGCCTCAATCATTTACACCAAATGACCCGTATCAACACCCTGTCTCTCCTCCAAATACCCAGTAGCAAGTGCCTCCTTAGAAGCCAGCCTAGCCCCAGCCCCCCAGCAGTCATCCAAGCCCAAGCAGTAGCAGTAGTAGAGTTACTTCACCTACCAATTAAAGGTCCTTCTTCAGGACCACCGCTGTAAAATGTCCTGTTAGGACAACTGATTTACTGGTCCTTCTCAGGACCACCAGAAGCTCCCCACAACAATTAATAAGCTACACATTTAAAAAATCCAAAAAGAAAAAAATCCGCCCAACACCAAACACATGACCAAAAACAGAAGGAACAAATTATTGAAGGAGTGAGCGAGTGAGTGCTGGAAAATTTGAACTTAAAAAAATCTTCAAAGGTGGACGTAGAAAATTTTGATCTTCAAAAAAAAAAAAAAAACTTCAAAGCTTTGTAAAAGATTTTAATCTTAAAAAACTTAAGAATTTTTAAAAAATGTTTGACCTTTGAGAAATTACTCAGATTTTAATAATTTAACAAACAAATATGGGTTTGGACTGTGAGAAATTTGTAAAATTAGAAAAACACTTTGACTTTTGAGAAACTTTGACAATTTTAAAATGATCTTGATTTGACCTTTCAGAAATTTCTCGGATTAGAAACCAATTTTTTGACAAATTTTAAGTGGGTTTGAACTTAAAGAATTTTTACAAGTAGAAAAAGACTTTGCCTTTGATAAACTTTGAGAATTTTTAAATGCCTTTGTCCTTTGGATTTGACTTTTCACTTTTCATCTTTGAGAAACTTTGTGAAAATTATAAAAAGATTTCTTCACAAAGTTTTAGAGCTAAAAATATTTTTAAAATGTTAAGAAAAAAATTGAAAAAAAAATTTTAACTTTAATCTATTTTTTAAAATGAACAAAATCTGAAGGTATACAAATTTTGACATTTGCTATGGGACATTTTAAAAAACTTGTGTCGAAGTTATTTAACATTATTGTTGGACTTGTGATTTGTTTGGAAATTGTTGGGAAAATTGTTGGAAATTTGGTGTAACACTAGCTTTAATAAAAGTTCTTGGACTAATTGGGTAGTAACACTAGATTTAATAAAAGTTCTTGGACTACTTGGGTAGTCTTGAAGAGGGCTGATAGATGCTAGCTTCTTCTCTTCCCAGGATAGTTCGTCTTCACATCTCAGATCCTGTCCTCCTGTCCAGCCAATGCACCAACATGACCGAAGTAATCCTTCTGTAGGTCTTGCTGATGCTTTGCCCCCCTTGAAGGATTTCTACAGTTTTCATCAGGCACATATACTACTGGTTCAGTTGCTATGGCTGCTATGTCATCTGCTAGGGTGGGTGCCCAGTCTAGTCTACCTTGGTGTGTCCTCAGGATGTTACACAACAATATCTCTGACAACCTTTGGCCTTTGCTCCATTGTGCCTAGTAGGAACTTGAACCTACTTGCCAGGATTCCAAATGCTTTCTCCACTATCCTCCTTCCTCTGGAGATCCTGCAGTTTGCTATTCTCTCTTCCTTGTGAGTTGTCTTCTGTTGTAGGGTTTACCAAACAATGACATCAAGGCGAAGGCATCATCACCCAGCAAAAAATAGTGCAAATCTGGACTTCCCACCCCCAGGGGTTCAGGTGCAAGAAAACCCAAGGTACCGTCCTTGATCTTTTTTTCAACTCGCTGCAGTTAAATATTTGTGTGTCTGATGAAGATCCACTTGATCCAACATCTACCCAGAGGAATCTGTAGTCTGCATCGAGCAGGGCTAGCAACACCAGGGAAAAGAAGCCCTCACAATTGTAAAATTCACTCCCAGATTTCTTTGGTTTCTTCATGGTCATATATTTCTTGTCTAGTACCCGAAAAGCAGGGGAGAGATTCCATCTGGTCCTGAACATTTCCTCAATCTGTTTCCAGTCATCAGGAGTGGTACGCAAGATCAAATACTCTTTCTGAAATTCATCAAGGATGGCCCGGCAGACCTTGGGGATGAATTTACATATGGTGATTTGGCCAACAAGCTAGTGATACTGTAAGGACTTGTACATTTATCCTGTTGCCAGGTGTTTCAGCATTATTGCCAGTTTCTATCCAACTTGTAAGTGCTTCCTAAAATCGGTGACTTCCTTCTTGATTCATTGTTGTATGGATTCTTCGATAAGATCAAAAACTGCAGCTGGAATCTTCACAAAATTCTGGTAACCTTCTGATAAATTCTGGGATATCTGTCTGTGTTAAGTCAGCCAGGAGAATGTTATATCATCCTCTTTCTTCTCTTGTTGTGGGCTATAGTAAAGGTGCTGATACTCATCACACTACGCCACATTTCATGAAAGTCTGGAGACAAAATAAAATTTAAAAAGTGATCTATAGTGATCTCGGTTAGCTGTGTTGTGGAACGTGGACAAAAATTCAGAAAAATCCGCCAAAAAAATTGGGTCAGTTTCACATCCCTGACAGGTCGTAGTGCAACCCAGCTTGTCTGGAGCAAGATCTTGACCGGACTTAGATTTTTCTCCATGACTAGACGGGAAACTATCAGGACAAGCCATAAACCACTAACCAACAAACCTTATCAGACTACCACAAGCCACAGTGACAAACCAACAAGACCAGAGCAGTCTCCCAATCCACCCTGATTGGACTGATTAATTTCTGGAGTCTTGAATCGTGAGTCAGCATCAAACCCCGAGACTGTGGTTTAAAAATTTAACTTAAATAAAAAACAAAAGGGCCCTATCCATCTGTAGAAAGTCTCTCTGATGTGTAACTGGCATTTTTGCAAAGATAAATGATGAGTTACAGCGGCCGGAATGGGTTTATACAGTGTTGGTTTGATCTTTTAGACTATCATAGATATTTTAGACTATCATGTGGGGATGTAATATTTAAAACTCTATAATTTTATGCCTCATATTTAGAACAAATATGGCTACGTGATAAATAAAAATATATCATACAGGTGCATTTCTCACTTTGTATGAACTCAGTTGACAATTTATCCATTTGTATATTTCTTACAGATCTTCCGGATTCAGGTAGATATTCAGAGGAAAAATTAACCAGTAGTTTTAGCTAGATTTATCTGGGTTAACAATGACAGAAGGTGACAATGACAGAAGGTCACTCTGTAAACCGGCTCTACCAATTGTATTCGAACCCCTAGCTACAAAGGTATGATGGTGATGCACTTAAACCCACAATTTCAAATCAGGAGGTCAGTCTAAACCCCACTGTAACAATGAAATTCCATCCCACAATCTTAAAGGTAAGAGGTTTATATACATTGCATTGCACCAATTGGATTAAAACTCACAATCAAAAAGACAAGATATTAGTATGCGATTATATTCAAACCCACAATAGCAATAATCCTAAAGTTAAACGGAACAACAGTACATTACTTGTCTCAGGCTGCTTTTTTTTCAAAAATCATGGTTGGCATGAAAATGGGAGAAAGTAAGTTTCAATTATTCAGATCTAGATGCATAAGTGGATAAAATAAGAGATGGGGCAATGTAAAGAAATCAACTCATGATAAGTACTAAGTACCTCCTATCATATAAAGAAATGCATCAGATTGTTGGGATACCAATAATTGTGAATCAAACACTTCTGGCTTCTAGGTAACCAAATAACCACTTAATTTATCAGTGATAAGCCTTTGCAATGATAACATTGAGAATGATATGACTGCGCTGAAACTGAAATTCTTGAATTATTTCATTGATGCCATATCAATTGCTAGTAGAATCTCGTGTCGCATCTGCATGATTTGAATCAACCCACATTGCCTGACAAGTGTATGTAACAAGGATATACATGTTACAAACTATAGTACTGGAATTCTATGTGAAAAGTATCTTGAGTAAAGAATGCCATGAATAGTATCAGACTGATGAATTAAAAAAAATAACTCAGTTTCCTGTCATTTCTTTGAATGATGCCGCTATCTAAATTGTTTATTGTCTGGGTATGTTTTGCTGAATTAACAAAATACCAAATACACACGTCAGGGGATTTGTTTATGGCTATTAAGTAGCACCACCCAAAAGCTTTACTTTCTTTTACCAGTGAGATGCCACAACAAGAGATAATACTCACACCATCCCTTTTTCCCTGTGTGTGTGTGTAGCAAGACATCTGTACACGTGCATGCAAAGCTCTAATTGTCTTAAGGACATACACCAGTAAGCTAGTTTGAAAACCTGGCTCCAATTAAGATACAGACGGGAGGAGTAATTTGTCTTATTCCAAAACCCAGCCATTGCTTCAATTATTTCCTCTTGGGTACAGGTAGCAGAATAGTCTTCTTGAGGCGAGAGTGGTTTGTACTTACCAAAAGCTTAAGTTAAAGTTTTTATCTGTATATCTATCTAGCTATATTTTTATAGAGTAAAACCTCAGAGATCTGTTGATAATATAAGATTTTATGAGAAATGATTCAATTTCAGTAAATGTAAAAACCTATTGTAATATAAATATAGATAGTTCATAGGTGTAATTTGTTTCAATATTGCAAGTAACTTTAACGTTGGTATTTCATCAACAAACTATAAAGGCATCAAATGTAT
This sequence comes from Sabellastarte sp. h YS-2021, assembly GCA_964017235.1. NCBI lineage: Eukaryota > Metazoa > Annelida > Polychaeta > Sabellida > Sabellidae > Sabellastarte > Sabellastarte sp. h YS-2021. The sequence goes on along the minus strand of OZ024929.1, from coordinate 74,094,583 downwards.
GTATAACATCAGCTACGCCTACTCTTCATGAAGTTTCTAAAATTCTTTTCTGTTTAAATAACTTCTGATTTTTCAAATCCATTAGATCAAACTACCTAATTTTTGCACTTAAATTTTTACTTCCAATGTCTCAAGTATGAACAGACTATTAGTGAAAATGATAAAAAAAATAATAAAATTACTGAAATTTACAATTTATTTTAACAGACTATTAGTGAAAATAATAAAAATTAATAAAATTACTGAAATGTACAATTTCTTTTAAATCTAGAACCTGCCTTAATACATGCTCAGATGTTGTAGAAATGAGTTTTGACTATATTATTTTATTTATAACAAAGCCTCGGAAAGGCTAGTAAATTTACGTACAGCTTTATCATATTTTCCACTGACATAGCTCATGGATTGAGTAAGTCATGAGCTAGCAGCGGAAAATGAAAGAAACCATTCCATCATGGACCCTGTGTGTAATTATTGTATATGTGGCAGTAATTATTTATTTGTATATCTGTGTGAGTCATGTATATACACAATAATAAAGTGCTAAAGGCAAATAATGGCATCCCCTTTGGGCAAGTGTTCCAGAAAGGGCTCCTTTTCTTGCTTTGACTGACAGGGCAATGTTCCATGGAAGAGTTTTATTACTAAAATATGATGTATTGTTGGTGAGAGTGTGGTATAGTTACAGCATTGTATATGAAAATCCCAAAGATAAAAATACAGCATACAATAAATTTAGAAATGCTTTGTTGTTTTTTTTATTTTTATTTTTTTTTCATCGCTGCACATTGATTTTGTGTGATGTGGCATCCAATTCCTGCCATCTTCAAAAGAGTTGTAGCCCCCTATTTTCCTTTTTTAATTGTTGATTAAAGAAACTAGTTTGTAACTATCTTTTATTTTCTACCTATGTCAGAGTTAACCCTCCTCCTCCTACCCTGCTACTCGAGTAGTACACTGAAGCGGTCACCTATCCCTGTACTAACGTTGCTCATTGCTGCTTAACTTCAGTGAACAGACAGATGCTCATCACACTATGCCACAATTCATGAAAGTCCGGAGACAAAAAAAGGTGATTCCTAGAACTAACAAGGCCAAAAGGTGTTTTGGTCCCCTAGCGTGAGCACAAAGCCATCAGAGACACGAGTAGTGCACTAGAGTTTACGAAAGTCTGGGGACACAGAGAAATTCCTACTCAGAAACATCCCACAGCTGGTCTGGAGCTCAGATGGCCACCCATCCAAGTATTAACAATAACTAGAGCACCTGCAGACATGTCCCCTGTCCCATTTAATATTGCAAGGATATGCAGACACCCGTGAAGTGTGTGGAAAAGGAGATATACATGGCAAAGTGACAGAAGGACATATGCCCGGAAATGAAATGTGTAATTATTGGATGCAAGAAGAACATATGTATGGTAAAAAGCCAAAAGGACATGTGTCCTTTTAGCTATTGTGGGTACTCATGCAGGTTTGGCAACATTGATTGTATATTAATCCAGTGAAAGAGAGGGCATCGATTGGAGAGTAAGACAGGGAAATTCAGATTCCAAAGTCCAGTAGCAAAAAGAACAAGGCCAAAAGGTGTTTTGGTCCCCTAGCACAAGTGCAAAGCCATCAGAGACATGAGTAGTGTACTAGAATTTACAGAAATCTCGTGACACAAAGAAATTCCAACTTACATACATCCCACAGCTGGTCCCGAACTGAGTCGGTCACCCATCCAAGTACTAATATAGCCCATTCCCGCTTAACTTCAGTGAGCAGAGAAACAGTCATCACTCTGTGCCACAATTCATGAAAGTCCAATGCAAGAAGGACATATGTATAGAAATAATGCAAAAGGACATGTGTCCTTTTAGCTATTGGAGAGCAAGAGAGGTAAATTGAGAATGCACAGGTGTTGTAAATGCCATCAAAGTAAGGAGACAAAAGGACATATGTATGGGCAAAGCTGAAAGGACATGTGTCCTTTTAGCGATTGCAGTGTTGTCAATGTCATCAAAGTCCGGAGACAAAAGGACTTATGTATGGGCAAAAACGAAAGGACATGAGTCCTTGTAGCTATTGGAGAACAAGAGAGGTAAATTCAGAATACAGAGGTAAATTTCATCAAAGTCCGGAGACATGAAAAAAATGATCTGTAGAAGTGCAAGCTCTAGTGAGGCTCGTGCTTAAAAAGACTGATCTGAACCAAGGAATAGCACCTGCCACACAACCAGCACCTTCATCAAAGTCCAGAGACAAAAAAAAAGGTGATCTGTAGAAGAGCAAGCTCTTTTGAGGCTCGCGCTTAAAAAAAGTGATCTGTAGAAGTGCGAGCATCGCTAGAGCTCGCGCTTCCACAGATCACTTTTTTTTTTAAATAGTTGCATTACTGAAAAGATAAACCCTGCGACCTTCTCACTATTATTATGATTCATAAAGATCAGTCATGGAACCAAACCCCCTATTACACTGGGGAAGCAGAGAATATTAATTGATGGACTTAATGACACATTTTGTTATATTACAAGATAGCTCTGGTCCATTTTTACAAGAGCATGTTTAAGATTTGTTGTTAGCAGTCAAAAGATAATTATAAAGTCTGAACAACCGAAGATAAGTCATAACTGTCATTTTGTAGTCGCAAGCAAGTGAAAATAACGGTTGTGACAACTCACGACAGAGGTGCTCACTTGGAAAGGTTTTTTAAACAGATCTTAAAACATGGGACGGAAATCTATGATCACCCCAACTTTGCTCGAGACGGAGCCTGAGTTTATGCTGTACAACTACCATGATTATGCAAACTTTTGAAGATTTCAAAGTCAAAAAGATTACTCAGCTCTAAAGCTCCATTTTTTATGGAAGTGTGTACACGATTAGTTGCACTAGATAAGTCACAACTTACAGATAAGTTGTGGCTGCCTAAAGTTTAGTCGCAAGCAAACCAAAAAGATCTATTGTGACAACTTGAGACAGAAATACTAACTTGTAAAGGGTTTTGTAAACACATTTAAAATATGGGAATAGAATCTATGATTGCCCCCAACTTTGCTCCAGACTGAAACCAGAGTGAAAAAAATATTTTTATGGCCATCAGTTTTTTGAGTTTTTATTTTTTACTCAGCCAAACATTTAAGTTGTTTTGGCTATTTCTAATTATCTAGCTTTTTCACTCAAACTGATTTTTTACTGGGGCCAATTTCACTTAAGGACTTGAATTAAGCCCCTTTATTGGCTAAGTCTTGGACTTAAATCTAAGACTTTGGTCTTAGCTAGGTTTGGGACTTAAATGGATTTCACAAAGGGTGACTTAGCTAAGTCCAAGCTTATCAAATAACCACAGTGGTTTACTGTGTCATATGACCTTTTATATCCTTCAGTTGATGCATGTTATCTCAGGATAAGTGCTGTTTTGAAATAGAAAACCTTGCTATATCATATAAACTTCCCAAAGACTACTTCAGTAAGGTGATCTGTATAATTATACTTTATTTACAGCCATTTCAAATTTTGAAGTGGAGAAAAGTTTATGGCTGCCATATTTAAGTCCTCTTTACAAAATTGAAGCATACTATCTCCCAGACTTAAAGTTAAGTCCACTGACTTAGCAATTTCATGGACTTAGCTGGGTTTGTGAAATCCGCTAAGTCTAAGACCACAGACTTAATATAAATTTAAGACCAAAGTCTTAAATTTAAGACCAAAGTCTTAAATTTAAGTCTAAATCTGGACTTAAGTCCCTTTGTGAAATCGGCCTCTGGCTTTTTGCTGATCCATTTTAAGAAAACAAACCCCGAAGTTGAGTTTACAGGGAACGTTTAAGTAATATTAGGGCCCAGTGACTGGGTGGTTTGGAAAGCTACGGATCAGTCTTAAATATTTGGCTGATCTCAATGTTTTCATTTCATTAAACATAACTTGAAATTCTGTTCCACACGAATTGTGCTGAAATTATTTATTATATTCTTTATTTTATCCCCATCTCCTACATTGTGTATAACAAAACATTCTAAATCAAAGGTTTGCTTGGTTTTAGAAGGCTTTTGAATTTACTGATATAGTTAACTCAATTTTAAATTTATTTTTAAAAGGTTGTTATTCAGTTTGGTATTATTGTATTTCTACAAAATAGCTATAATATTAATTTATTTCTCGCATACAAGGTGTACAAACATATAAGTGCATAATGAACATATATACACACAGGTTAAGCCCACAGTCCTTTCAACTATTTCCAGACATGTCAATCAACATTCTCCTCATTTCACTTCGCACATAAGTTCAGGATAATAGCAAATAGAGTATTATTTTGTTTTTGTATTCCAAGATGTTTAATAAAATATAAGCTCATGAGTTATGTGACCAATATGAGGTGTATATTAAGGGTGTACATTAAGATGTACTTCAGACTGAGTGAGAAAGACTGTACATGTTCTTCTTGGATCCAGTGGCTGTGATTTATGGCTACAAACTGGCTTATTAGAGCAGTCAAGGGGTTAATTTAAAGGTCAAGTTGGTGTGAACTTTATGCCTGCTGGGGAAAAATGATTGACTCCCACCATAGACTTTATTATGTTCCATATCCATAGACTGAAAAGAGTTTATGTGCAATTTACTGGTATCAGCATTTAAATGCCGGGGAGGGGGGGGGGGGTTCTTTCAGGTGAAAAGATTGACCAATTAGATCTAATAACTTCAACTGAGCTGCCATAATGTAGGGAAGTATGAATGGAAAGCTTAAGAGTCTGTAAATAAACATGTAGTCTGTGGGAATTTTTTTTTTACATAGGAATGAACTATGTTGTACATGTCTTATTATTGTACCAAACAAAGAACCAATGTAAACGTATTCACTGCTTACAGTTGGAGTGAAAATAAAAGAAGTTTAGGTATTTTGTATTTATCACCCAGGAAACTTTGAATAGTTAACTGACAAATACATCAGACTTGAGAATATTCTATTTCTGAGGTCAATAATTATAGGTTAAATTTAGGTATTTAACCTAGATAAGTTGGGAATAAAATTGTTTTAGGACATCACAATATAAAATACATAAATATGTACAGGCATGATGATAAACTACAAAAATTGCGCCAAATGAAGATACAACTCCAGCTAATATGTTTACTATGTCTCACTTAACATCAGATTAAACCATACGAGTACATAATGGTTGTGAAGTATACTAGAGGCCATTATAATTTGTAAGGATGATTTATACAAATAAGCGACTATTCGTATTACTTGTGATAATCACATAATATAAACAATTCACGAACATTAGGCAATTAGTAATTTAAGCACATTTCTAAAGCTACTGAATTCACTGAATTTTGAATTAGAAAGATCCATTCGAAAATTTTATCTCCATTTACAATAATACAATAATATTGGTATTTAAAATCATTCTTCAAATTTGCAGGGAATGCTTATGGCTATGAAAACATGTCTATGTAAAAGTTTGGCCTCATTTTGAAAAACGACATGAATGCCATAGCTGATTGTTTGAAAATCATTAAGATGTTCTAAAACTTTAAATATTGCAGCTAGCTGTATCAAATTTGCATAAATGATATATGGCTATGAAAGCTAGCGTGACAGTAATTTTGACCTAGATTCAAAAACAAAATGGCTGCCATATCATATGTTTAATATCAAATGGGGCTAGTTCTCGGGCTTCGCCATGTAAAAACTGCCTATGGAAAGTCCTGGTCTACAAATGTTTGGCATCGTTGTTAAAAATAAAATGGCCACCATAGCCACTTATTTGAAAATCTTAAGATGCTCTAAATCTTGAAATATTGCAGTTAGTGTTATCAAATTTGTACAAAAGATAAATGGCTAGGGAAGCTACCATGATAGTAATTTTAGTGTTGTAGTCTTTTAGCCTATTTTGAAAATAAAATGGTCGCATTATCACATATATTATCTAGAATGGGGTTATCTTATTAAAAAGGTACTGAAGTCATTTATATCCTTTACCACTTAAACAGTTACACACACATGGAAGTCGTCAATGACATTTACAGCTCAAACAATTACAGGTGCTACACTTTGTGTGACACTTTCTATATCCCCTCCATCAGTTAATGGCACATTAGGATCAGCCAGTCCTATACCAGCAATGATGGCATTCAGGATGAAGACGGTATAGAAGACCATGTTGAGCAAGTTCTGCCAGAAGGTAACCCTCTTAAAGACACGCTGCTCATAAATCTTCTCCACATGTTTCTCCATGGCAACATCTTCAGCCAAATAACATTCAGCAGTATGCTTCATCTTTTCACATTCTTCTTTCTGCCCCAAAGTCTCCTGTATTTCTTGCTGGATGTGTTGCATTTTTTCACCACTTGATTCTGGATCACTAGTATCTTTGAGCCTAAAAGTATTAACATACACATATAAAAACTATGCGATCAAAAGATTTTTCAATACCTTCAGTACTGTATGTTGGCAAAGAAATGTTCCAGATGTTATTTGTAACTGTGTTCATTATTACTACTAAAAGGACGTTAAAACCCAAATAGGGGCCATGGAGGCAGAGGTGGTAACACTCTCGCCCCCCCCCCCCCCCCCCCCCCCCCCCCCCCCCCTCTGAGGCCGGGGTTCGGTTCCCGGCATGGCCTCAAGTGGGAGAGAGCTGGTAGTTGCTTGCCGTTGGTTGGCTGTTTACAGTACAGAACCCTGATGAACTGTATGTACTGGTTTTCCTCTGTCCTTCCAACTACCCATTGTGATATGACCTGTACAGTGTTGAAAGCGAGGTAAAACCCCAAATAAATAAAACCTAAATAGATAAAAATGAATGGGAAAATAGTCTGTAAAACATATTCATGGTAAGGGCCACCATAGTCTTGCTTAAGTCTCAAATATGTACCATATCTTTTTGAAATCTGCACACAAATATGCAACCTTTATAAAGCACTCATACATGCTAGGAGGTAGATGCTCATCAGAGTTTTAACAATATGCTACTTTAAAACCAGCATATGTAAGAGTACATGTACAATAGAATATATTTATAAGTTTCCTATACTCGGGGCACCAGCCCACTTAAAGCAAAATAGGGACTGGTATCGCCTATTGTGACCTTTACCTAGTCTGGTTGTCAAATCGCTTTTTTCTTTAAAGTGAAAAGGTGACCAGTCTACTAACCCTGTATTAGTCTGGTTTCCGCTGATCCTACTCTGCAATATAGGGTCAGGTATCGCCCACCATCTTGGGTACAACTCTTCCGTAGTTAGTTTAAGTACTGTCCATCTTCCATTATCACCCAAAACATGTTTTGCTTCTAAAGATTATTGTCATTCCAAAATATTTTTAAGTTTAATTCACAATATTTGATGTTATAATTTCAATAATAAATGTTTAAAATGTTTTAAATACATACAAAAAGCATATAAGTAATTAAAATAATGATCGAGATATCCCAATAATGACAGATGGCAATGATGTCTTCAAGGCCATCCTGGCCGATACCAGTCCCTTTATTGTTAAAGGATGGCTGGTTCCCGTCTAACCCTGTATGAGATTGTAATGAAACCGGAACTTCCTTTATTTATTTTATAAATATCTAAAGTATTTATGTCTATTTTATATAGGTTTATGTAGTGTTATTTCGTATATTAGGAAATATAACAAAAAATATTACCAATAAAATAATATTTACTTTGACAGTTTATTTAAAATTTTTATGTGAGATAATTTTTTGGAACTTAGCATCAGAGTGTCCACAATATAATTTGATACAAAACAAATGATTTTTCACAGTATCACTAACTACCAACGCTAATCATTCAAAATGGTAGCCGATATCAGACCCTTTTTTTTGGCAAGAAACATCAGTATGGGAACCAGACAAGCTTACATAATAAGAAATATATTTGTCAAAATTCTTTATTTCCTTAATCAAAATTTTAAAAATTTCTCACGGTAAAGAATACTGGCAAGTTAAAAAATCTTACTCAGCGCCCACTATTAAGGTCAAACATGGTTTTGTGGTGAACAATAGAACATTGTATTCAATCTTACTGTTGTAGTTTTTTCTTGAGTGACTCTACTTTTGTGGTACACCATGCACTTTTGCTGACTGAGTTGGCAGCATCTATTTCTGACCTAATTGCATTCTCAGTGACATCTCCGTACATGGCCAGAATCTCATCCTCAAAGGCGTAATAACTCCGGGAGATGCATTTAAAAGGACAGCAAGTTTTATTATTCTCTTGATATTCCTCATCAATGAGATTGAGAGAGGACATCATAGATGTATGACCCATCCTTCTGCCTTTTTGTTTCTTCTTCTTTTCAGATCTACAACTCCATGGACAGCATATCTTGGAACAGTCATCCAGGAAGTCATCCCAATACTTCACATAATAATTCCTCAATAGAGCAATATACAGTGCTATAAAGCCTGCCATGACTTGTAATATTAGTGCAGTCAAAATGAAAGCAAGCCTATAGCTGTAATATTTATCATTTTCAGATCCAAATTCAAGAACTTTCTTTAGCAGAGCTATGTGGACTATGGACATTGCAGTGGATGAAGTAATCTGGGCCCGGTCTTTGGCAGACTCAATACCTGTCATCTTTCTGATAGTGTCTCTATCTCCTCCATCTAGTATGTTACATGCTGACTGTTCTTTAACAGATGATGGTGTCATTTTTTGCTTTTTTATACTTCTTCCTTCTTCTTTTTCCAACATTGAATCTTGGTCCATCTGGCTCATCAAAATGATCAGAACAGTCTTCTGATTCAGGATTGCATGCTCCATTCTGTAAGATATAAGACTAATAGATTGCAGTTATTCTAGAAATTTAAGAAAAAACCCAGAAAGTATTATTTTTGTTTTAAATCAAACAGTCAGAATTTGACAAATCATGAATAAAAATAAAGTTATTGTTAATTTACTTCTTGTAAGCATTTGGTCTGGATTTCTCATTGGAGAAGAAATTTTACCTTCAACATATAATATCCGGATGAACGATTAGTAGGACCACATTAAAGGATTTTTCTCTAATTTATTGACTATCTTGAAATATGTTTGCTGTGATTTTTTAGGTAAAATGTAAACAAATAAATAAGCCATGTGTGCGTCTTTCACAAACTATAGAAAATTGTGCCATCCATTATACACATATTGCCTATCAGTAATCATTTTTATTTCAATAAATCCACGTAACTATCTTTGTATCATCTACTTCTTAGTTTGTCAGACATCAATTTCAGACGTTTTACTCCTCTTCTCTCCAGTACCACATGATAAATCCCAACAGACAGTATTACGGATGTATGAAAGCAACAATGCTGGTAATCAAACTCAAGGTCTTACGTCCTGTTCGCACAACAGGTGGTATGCCCTGCAGTAGTACACTTGTGACAAAATGTCCCCATCCTTTGAGTATTGTCTCTAGTCAGTGGCTTTAATTGTGAGTCACTGACCCACTGTCCCAACCCTTGAGCGTACCTCAGAAGTTTTAAAAGGTTTAAAGTTCCACCTCCACTGTGAGGATGTACAGATGAATGTGAGCATGCACAGATGAATTTCGGTGTAATACGGCGACTTAAGGTGAGTGGAGTAAATGGACATTTCACCACTGTGTCATAACTTCACATACAAACCTCAGATGGCAGTAGAAAGACTGGGGTGTTTAGATTATACCATCTGCAGTGTTGATAGATACACCCAATCTCAGAAGGTATGAGACATGCTTGGTGGCAGTTCCGCTGTCAAGCAAAAGTTTGTAACCGTGGAGGATACCCCCTGTAGTGTGACTGAGGCATTATGGATACTATCATGAAATACATCAAAACCACAAATGAGCCCAGGTGAGTTTAGTATTATGTGCACCGTGTGTAGCTCGTGGGCCAAGCATGGAACATTGTCATCTATGCATTAAATTTCTCCCCTCTTTCTGCACTGATTTTAACGAGACTAAAATGAGCAGCTCTATAAAAATGTCATTTCAATAATAGAAAAGTGTATAAAATATAGCTTCAGAAAATTGGGACTTTTTTAAACATTCACAAAACTAATTATCTAAAGTAAGGGGTGACCAAGAAAAATCTTTATATAAATACGTTTTCTTGTGTAAAAGGTCAAAAACAGCATGTGCTGGATGATGAAATAAATTCTATCATGTGACCCTGCAAAAGTATTCTCCGTAGGGTTTTCAAGGAATGGGATTGTACAAAATACTTATAAGTTCAACTTACCCCTATCCCTTCTTCACACTTTGGATCACTGGATAACTTGGACAAACTGATGGATTCTGATTCCTTCTGATGATCCATGTCTTACACATTCAACTTCAAAGACTTTAAGAATTGTTAACAAGAAAGTTTATTCCCTTTATATTACATTAAAATGAATATATTTTAAAAATCACTTATGATTCCAATCTCCAGTTATGCTTATATATTCCTGGTTAAATGTATTAAAATAGATATACATTTATGTGAATTGCGTTGTGCGAGAATAGAGTGTTTTATACTCTTAAACATTTCCAGGTGACAAGCCACTTAAAATGTTTAATCAGTAACTCAGCAAAATTTTGTCAGATATTACCATTCATGGCAAATTAAAGCTTTTCATTGTTGTTAAAGTATTTTGCTACTTTTTCAATTGTGGGAAAACCCCGTAAAGTATTTCCATTGTTTATGAAACTTTCGGGAGGATTGTTGGGTCAAATTCAATTCAGGTTTATAGGTTATGTCCCTGTCATACTCTAGGCGGTAGTTCCGTCTGTTCTACAAATTAGCTGTACCTCTTCTATAACTTCTCTGAAACCCAACTGCAAAAAGCTACAGTTTTCCTACAGAAAAAAATCAGAAATGGGAAGGAGAATGGCCACGATTTGTTGCAGCAAAGTAACAATGAAGTTACAGTTAAGATATTGTTGATGTACAGTAACGTTAAAGAAAATATTTATCTTTGCGGGTGACATGGAAAAAGACAGAATGATAGAAAACTTGGTGGAAAGTTACAAAAGTTAGCAAAGTTACAGAAATAGGAGAACCTTAGTTATCCTACAGAACTTGATACCGTATGTGGTAAGTAGAAAATTTTGGACAGTTTTGGGTAGGTTGCCACACAAACCAGGGAATTGTACCAGTATACAAGCTTTACAGACAGAAATCTGGCAGTACATTGATGAATGTGTATTTGTGCAAAATTCCTATAAATGTAAGGGATACATGTACTGCGATTTGGGTATTAGAAGATAATGTTAATTACCTGCTATACTCACACTGGTCAACAATATCGATCCATTGCTCAACCTGGATAAAACTTGTAACATTATGGTTACATCAGTTGAATAAACACAATAGGTAAATAATGATACTTTAACATCCAAAACCACTCTCCTGTGAATAAAAAAATCAATTTAAAAAAGTTCCATAAAACCTATTGCTAAAATTTGTAGAAATGTTTATAGCACTAAGAACATAATATTTGTACAATATTTCCTGAAAGATTTGGCATATTTTAGTTAGTTATTCATATTGATAATCTACTATTCCAACGCAACCTTTTGCCAACAAGAATAACAGCAATATTTTCTATCTGTGAATGTTATAAGTACTTTTACAGTGTTCAGTCTCCATTATATGAAAGACTCTGATGTACCGAAGCCACAATGAGAACTGTTAAAATTTAGAATCTAGCAATATAGCTGGCCAATATTGGAGACAGCAGGGAGGCGGGAAGGCTAAAAGAGGGCAAGCTTCATTGAAGAGACGTTTTCAGTTTGGACCTGAAAGTTGATAGTCAAACTGCAGTTGCAATATCATCAGGGAACCCATCATCCCACAAAGTTGGAACGTCATTCTGGAGCTGAAGTGCTTTTTATGAGTTGTGTATTAAAGACAAGAACTGTGGAACCTTTAGGTATTTCATATAGATATGCTGCATCTGCTGTTTCAGGTGCACTATTCTTCACTGAAGTCGGAGCTGAAATACTTTGAAGAACCTGTGTTCAGGTACTTGTAAACCAGGGCTGGTTTTCATAAAACTTGCTGAGACCAAATTTTGTCTCAAGTCTTAAGTTTTGGTCTTAAATCTGAGACCGTTTTTAGTCTTAAATTGTCAGCTATTAACAAAATAGTAGACCAAATTTTGTCTCAGATTCGGTCTAAAACTTAAGACCGGTACATGGTTGTCTCAAATATTTTGGTAAAAGTCTCAAGCATAATTTCATCTTAGCTGAGGGACATCCCAGTAAACATTTGAAACGTTTTAAAATGGTTTAAACGTTTACAAAACGCTTTTAAAACCTATTTAAACTTTATCTTATGGTTTTGTAAACGTTTCAAATAAATGTTTACACAGTAATGTTTTTAAAAAAAAGTTTTATATACAGTCTCTATACGAATGTTTTTACTGAAAACGTTTATTAAACATTTATAAAATAACTCAAGAATCTAGGTTTGACTGGAAAGGTTTTAAACATTCATAAAATAGCTGAAGAAATGAAGTTTTGCTGGAAATGTTTTTCAAACATTCATCATGAAATGTTTGATACACAGTATACACAAAATGTTTAAACAACATTTGTTGACAGTGTTTTATAAATGTTTGCTCTGAAAATGTTTTAGAAACGTTTATTAGCAACTGGTTTTCATACCCATCATTTAAAAATATTTTTGAAATGTTTTTTTCTATCAAATGTTTTAAAAACATTCTATCAAAAACGTTTTTTAAACCCCTATTTTCATAATGCTTGTTAAACCTTCAAACATGTCCAAACAAAGATGGCAGTGAGCAATAATAGGGGATTTTAGAGGACTTTGTCAAAAATTGCACCATATCCAATCCCTATAAGTAAGAAATTAATGGGGCACAATTTCTAAGCCAATATCTAATGTGGGTGTTCCACCACACGACTAAGGCTCCCGATTAAGGGTTTTTGGGGGTCGGTTTGAAATATTTGCTTAGTCCCAGACCTTCTGTAAGGGTCGGTTGTGGTCGGTTGGGGCCGTGTGAGAAATCAAACATGTTTGATATTTCACACGACTACAACCGATTCCTATTTCCCGCCGTCAACAAAATGTCCAGTCCCAGGCGTCCTCAGGCCTCCTCAGACCCAAATTTACAGAGTCGGTTGTTGTCCCAGGCGTCCTGCGACCCTTAGTCCCAGACCTCCGTAGCTTAGTCCCAGGAGGCCGGTTGTTAATCCCAGACTCAAATATGATGCGTATGAATTTCATGCGTCTGAAAGTGAGTCGGTTGCATTAGTCCCCGGAAGCCTCAGACCGTCTGCGGTGTCCTGCGACCCAAAAATCAAGGTCTGGGACTAAGAACCGACTAAGGGTAACCGACCCTAACCGATCCAAACCGGCCTCCCCAGGACGCCTGGGACCACGCATTTTCAGTCTGCGGCGGCCTGAGGACGCCCCAGGCGGCCTGGGACTAACAACCGATTAAGAACCGACTGTTTTCCGCGCGTTGGAAATTAAAACGAGGCAATGAGCAGGTCTGGGACTATATAAGCGACCGCGCACACATTGTCGTTGTTACTGACTGTTTGGCTACTGAGAGACGTGTGTCACTGATTTGTAGGGGTTTTCAGTTTTTATTTTACATTTTATATACTTGAGCTTAAGGCAAATTTCACAGTTAGGAGACACATTTTACTATTTTTTTATTATTTTGTCGACTGGATCATGAGAAAAGAGAAAGGAGGGAAGAGAGGAAGGAAAAAGATGGATGAGAGGGAGAAGGAAAGTCAAGTAGAGGAGAGGAGTGAGGTTATTACAGAAGAAGGAAGTGAGAGGAGAGAGGAGGAGGAGATTCAGGAAGATCCAGCTATTGGGGAAGCTGTGGCAGAAGAAGAAGAGAGGTGTGAGGAAGATCCGGAGTGCCATTCTTCAGCCAAGAGAGCCAGGGTGTGTGCCACTTTTACAGACAGTGATGAAGTTTCCATTGTAGAATTCGTCAAGCTGCACCCTGAACTGTATGACAAGGAACATTCACGTTTCCACGACAGGAACAGAAGAGAGGCTCTCTGGGCAGAAATATCTGCAGAACTTAAGCTCCAGCCCTTTGATGTGAGAAGGTGGTTTGAGTCCCAGCGAACCCGTTATGGAAAGCTGTCTAAGCTCCAATCTGGCCAAGCCCCGAGGGAGATGACCAAGAGACAGTCCTGGGTCTACCAACAGATGGGTTTTCTTAAAACCCACATCAGAAGAAAGGGGGCCAATAGAAGTTCAGGTTTTGAGGCCAGTCCAAATACCAGCAAGCAGGACGAATCACGTGGGTCAACTACTGACACAGAACACCTCGAGTCAAGTGTCCTGAGGGAGAGGAGTCAGTCCATCATTACATCAACACCCGTTTCAACTACAGACTCCAAGATTCTCGAACACTTTGAGCAGATGAGGACACTTATCTCAGGTTTTATGCATCAGAAGTCAGACAGGCAGCCTTTCTTTGACTACGTGGCATCAGAGGCCGAAAAGATGACTCAAGAAGAATTCGAAGAATTAAAGGGCAAGATATTCAGAGATATCGAAAATATTAAGAGTAACCGCAGACGTCAGCCATTGCCCAGAAGATCAGCCACTGTTACCACGGAGTCCCAGAGGGTCGGCCTACTGCCAACAACCACTCCACAGGCGTCAAGTTCTACTCAAGCAGCAGCTAGCAGCAGTTTTGTGTACTATACACCAAGCCCCATTGGCTTCAGCAACCCGACATCTGTCCTAACTGTACAGGACGAAGGGAGCAGACACAATCTGAGTGGAATCTTAAGCCAGCTACCAGATCTGACATCAACACAGATCGTCGAGCAGCCTCAGCAGCAGCAGCAACAACCGCAGCAGCAGCTCTTTACTATCACCACTTCAGCACCGCCTCAACAGCAGCAGCAGCCTCCTCAGTAGCCATCCAGTCAGGGCGGGTCTTTGACCTGCCAGGCCCTTTTCAGGGCCACCAAATCATCCAAAAACAATTATTCAGCTACGTGTTCTTCCAATTCCCCTCCCAAAACAAAAAAGTTCAGTACAAATACTTATCACAAGAAAAAAAAAATTAAAGTCCAACACTTACACCACCCCAAACATGAAACAAATAACCCATGGTACTACACATAACCAAAAAGGCCACATAAAAAAAATATTAAAAGTAACTCCCAATATGGCCATTAATCAGCCCATTTTTAGATTAAAATCCATGGGATAGTTTAAAATCTGTAATTGAAAAGTCCAACACTTGCACCTTCCCTAGAGTTAAAAGGCATAATTACATACTTACCAACCCACAAACAGACAAACCCAATACCAAACATAACCCCCAAATAACAAACCCAGTACCAAACCTAATACCCAACTACCCCAAAAAACCCAACCCCAGTAACCAACAAACACACAAACCCAAAAGTAAATAGAACCCATGCCAACGAACTGACAAAGTATTTAGCAAACACAATCCCCCATTATTGAAAGCAAAACTAGTTCCATGGTTATATTTTCCAAATTTTTGTGATTAGAAATGAATATTTAAAATTGAATATTTCCATAAAAAAATTTCTGCTACAAATAAGTTTCCCAGCCATGAAAAAAGGAAAATGTTTAAATTAGGATGTGGATTTGAAAATATATGAAATAATAATTTAATTTAGGATATTATGTGTGACTTTGTGTTTGGCTTTTGTTTAAGAGTGGGTTTGTCTGTTTGTTGGGTGAGTAAGTTGTGTTTGTCTGTTTGTCCGTCTCAAGAAGTTATGCTTGGCATGGGGTTTGTCTGTTTGTCCGTCTCAAGAAGTTATGTTTGGCATGGGGTTTGTCTGTTTGTCCATCTCAACAAGTTATGTTTGGCATGGGGTTTGTCTGTTTGTCCACATAGCTGATTAATTGTTTTTGGAATATTTGGTAGTCCTGAAAAGGACTGTTATAGTTAGTCCTGAAAAGGACTGTTTACTGCAACAGGACTTATATTCTGCCATCTTGCCAGGCCACCGCTCCCTCATTATTGAAGTAGTCCTTCAGGTAATCCCTCTGTCTTTTGGCCTCTCTAGCAGGGTTTCTGTCTTGGCCACCACCAGCAGCACCACCAATCAATCCACAATCACCAGGCACATCATCATCATCATCATCATCCCCCCCAGGCTGCTGACCAGCAGGTTGACCTTGATACTGGCTTCTGAGTATATTGTGCAGAACCACACAGGTCATGACCACTTCTCTAACTGTTTCTGGGGGTAGTTCAATGGTGGTCCTCATGACTCTAAATCTTGACACAAGGATGCCAAAAGCGTTCTCCACAACTCTCCTGCCCCTTGATATTCTGTAGTTGGCAATCCTTTCCTCCCTTGTTAACAGCCTTCTGCCATAGGGTTTCATGAGCCAGGTCTTCAGGGCAAAGGCATCATCTGCCAAAATGAAGTAGGGGACATCTGTACCACCCTGTGTTATAGGAGCTGGGTCAGGGAAGCCTATCCTGCCATCTTCAATCCTCCTCTTCAGCTGAGAGGCATTAAATATCTGGGCATCTGAGCAAGACCCTTCTGTACCCACATCCACCCATCTGAATTTGTACTGCCCATCTACCAAGGCCAACATGACAATGGAAAAGAACCCCTTGTAGTTGTGGTAGAGGGCTCCAGAGTTCTTGGGTTTCTTCAGGGCCACATGCTTTCCATCCAGGGCTCCCAGGGCATGTGGAACATTCCACCTGATCCTGAATTCCCTTTCCAGTTCTTTCCACTCATCTGGAGTAGTAGGACATTTGAGGTACTCTCTGGTGAACTCATCCTGGATGGCCCTGCAGACCTCTGGTAGAAACTTGGAAATGGTGGATCTGCCAACCCTGAACTGACAGGATAATGATGTGTATGACTCTCCAGTGGCCAGATATCTGATGGTGAGGGCTAACTTCTCCCCAACACTGATAGGAGCTCTGTAGTTGGTGGCCTGCCTGGCTAGACGTGGTTCCAGTCTGGTCTTCATCATTTCAAAGAATTCTGGGGTCATCCTCATGTAGTTGGTGAATCCTGGAATATCTGTGGCATAAAGATCAGCCATAATGTTGTGGTAGGCCCCCCTCTCCTCTCTCTGCAGTAGCCATGGCCTGACCCACATGTTGTGCCTTCTTCTGGGTCTCTGTATGGGTGCTGGTGGTGCTGCTGGTGGTGGTGGTGGTGGTTGCTGTGCTTGACGTAAAAAATGGAAATACATGATTATTTGTAAGTGAATAAAAACCAAAAAAGCCCTAAGTTGTTGTTGAATCTGTCTTCCATTAAAAGGTGGCATCCTGGTGTGTTCCTAGAAAAGCAATGATGATTAGATCGCAAATTTTATATATATATACCCAGAAAATCCAGCAACTTTGCAAAACAATAATCGGGGATCGTGGTCTGGGGAGGCCTGAGGAGGCCTGAGGACGCCTGAGGACGCCGGTAGTTAATCGTGTGTTAGTCGGCTCTTAGTCCCAGGAGGCCTGAGGCGTCCTGGGACCCAGTCGGTTTGTGTCCGACAGGATCGTGGTTGAAACCGACCCGAAAACTGGCTTAGTCGGTTCTTAGTCCCAGACCAGTCGGGGACTGTCTGCGGCCGCCTGAGGCGTCCTGAGGTGTCCTGAGGCGTCCTGGGGACGATCTGTTCTTAATCCCAGACTTTGAAACCGACCCAGTATTCCCGCCCATTTTTGTCTTTTTTCAACCGACTGTGCACGATTAAGGGTCGCCGACAGGATCGGGGCTTAATCCTTTGGTGGAACAGGGGCATAAGCCAATACAATTTTGGACATAAAATAATATTTTCAATAGTGAGCAAACTGAAGAAGATATTGAATTTGACCTCTGACCCCATTATTATTCAGACATTATTGTGTTCCTTTGTAATGTTTTTCAAACATTTATCATTAAACATTTAATAAACGGTATACCTAAAATATTTTTAAAACATTCTATTATTTTAAAATGGTTTTTTGTACTCATCATTTTTTAACCTTTGCCAAACGTTTCCTTTCAAACGTTTGCAAAACCTTAAAATGTTTACTGGGATGTTTTTACTTTTCATGGCTTAAGGTAAAGTAGAATTAATTTACAATGTATGGACTACTTGGCTCTAAGTTTTTGTTACAACTGATAGCCCAAATTTTAGTTTCAAAAGTACCTTATTTTGGGACACTTTCAACAGTGTTTTCTGACTGCATAGCATGAAAGAAGTAGGTCATGTGACATGCAAAATAAAAATAAAATTGACACAATTTATAATATTTTAATAGACATTATAATTTTGATTATAAATTAGAACACACAAATATCTTTTGATCTTTAAAAATGTTGGATAAATTTGCAAGTTCATGGTTTGGTTACATTGGAAAGACTTGAGACTGGTCTCAGCTTGGTCTCAGCTGAGAACCTGTTTGTGAATACAAAAATAAGACTTCAGACCTCTTTGTGAAAACAGACCCTGAGTCTTAAAATGCAGTGTTGTTTAATGTAAATATATCAGTATGTTAATGTTACTGGTGTAAAAGCCAGTATATGTGTGAGTACAATATATTAAACCAAAAATTTCATTAATTTCATAACCCCAACTAAAATTTTCTCTAACTACAACAAAACTTGAGCCTTAAGTAAGGCTACTAATTAAAGGGCTAAAACAATATCTACGACTGTGCTTCTTTTATTTGTAAGGTCCCGTTACTAAATGAAGGTGAAAAAACTCTCCTTTGGTATAGTGACCCTAAAACCCTATCCACAAAGTCCCCTTTGTGTTTTCCTAACTTATCTTGTCTTTTCACAATAGTATTTACTCAGTTTAATACCAGTATTATGATATGTATTACAACGTCATATGATTTGATTTATTTTGGTTTACCTTTTAACACATTAAACACATTAAACCCCTTTCATAACTGTTAAATATGGCTAATTTATATTGCCACGAGTTCATATATTCGGTTGAAAATATTAAGTGTACATTTTTCTACTCATACTGGAACAAAACATGTCCATTAGGGTACAGTTTTTCACTTGTTTTGATATTAAATTTACTTGAGGGAAATATCTGTCTACTGCTTAAAACATGAAATAAGCAATAAAACGCATACATTAAATAGTTTGAAATTGGATAAGATATATGTACTGTAAGAAGAGGCAATGCTATAAGTATCTTTTAGTGCTTCTTAGGCTTTACATAGTGTTTGATATAACATTTAACATCTCATATTTGTTGCAGAACTAGTCTCGGTTTTACATGTGAAACAGTGTTGTTTATCCTTCAGGCTGATTTGCTCCCACAAAAGTATGTATTTTAACGTGTTCCTAAATTAAGGAATTAACAGGTGTGATGAAAAATTAAAATGCCAAACTGTTTAATATCTGGGTCATTCCATGACAGCTTAAAATTCTCCACGGGAAACCAACAGGCATTATAAAACACACCTATTAACTTTCTGATTTATAATTGGTGCCAAAGTGCCTTATTTTAGGTTCACATTTCTACCAAAATCCTTGTCAAATATGTAGACAAATGTTTGTCACTCTACCAAAGAGGTTATGTTTTTGGCAGGATGCTTTTGTTTGTTTGCAAAATACCCCCAAAAAGTCATGGATGGATTCCATGAAAAATGTTTGTGACATGTCGACAATGGAAAAACGAACAGATGTTTCAATTATCGGTGGTGATCCGAACCACACTCCAGATCTAGGAAATTTTAGAGGATTTTTTTTATCATTGCACAATAAGCAATATTACAGGTGTTGAGTCTTGACAGAGGTATATGCTGTACAAACAATTTTTTTTTCATTAAAAAGTGTATGCAATAAAATAACCACAAGAGATGGATGTCTGTATATATTATGTATTCCATATAAAACTCATTCAGATCTTGTCATGTGAAGATGATGATGTTGACGTACAATTACACTGTAGACAACTAAAATTCATAAAGAACTGCCTTAAAAGTACAAATGGTATTGTTAGATTCTGTTTTGGCCATTAATGGCTCTAAGTCAAATGTGTCTTGTAGCATCAACCATATTTGTTACCTTTATAATCTAAATATGTACAACCTAAACATGTCTGGCAAGTGCTTCAAAGTAAAGAAAGAAAGTACAATACACAAAGCTGGTATCATCAAAGATTTCATATCCATGCGAGAGGACATTTTATTGACATCAAAAGACAGATCAAATGTATCTGAAATAACAGATGATGATAATAGATAATCTGAAATAATTGTATACATCTTGATTTTTTTTTTCATTTATTTATTATAATTTTTTTTGTATACTTTATTTTCCACTTTCTGCTTAAAAACTCTTAATTCTCATTTAATATGTATTGTTATAATATGTATATGTTATA
This sequence comes from Sabellastarte sp. h YS-2021, assembly GCA_964017235.1. Taxonomy (NCBI): domain Eukaryota; kingdom Metazoa; phylum Annelida; class Polychaeta; order Sabellida; family Sabellidae; genus Sabellastarte; species Sabellastarte sp. h YS-2021. The sequence goes on along the minus strand of OZ024929.1, from coordinate 74,074,275 downwards.
ATATTAAGTATATGCATGTATAATATATGTGTGTAACATAATGAATAAACATATATGTATAATATTGGAATATTGACAGTTGTAAAATGGATATAAGTTCTTCAAACACACCTATCTGTACTTACCAAATTTACACAATGTAGAAGTTATGGAAATGTCATAATACGGTTATTGACACAAGGATAGAATTTCTAGTTGAAGTAGACAGGTATGAAATCCGGGTCACTGTATTCAAATACTAAGTATATTAGAACTTTTTACAAGATCATTGATTCGTGAAGAAAAGAGTTTTCATATAGTAACCACTGTCTAATCAAGAAAGTGCATATATTTCTCCCTCCAGTTTTATCCCATTACCTAACACGTATATAAGATGTACCCATAAGAGGTGATTTGAATTACAAGTGATAGTTTTTTTGTTAGGCAAACAAGACTATACTGTTATTTAACTGTAGCTATTCCGCCAAAAAATTAAAGAATATAATAACTCAGTTATGGATCATCCAAAACCTGAGGAATTCATCAATATATTTGGAGAGACAAATAACGGAGAAGGTGCTAATGTAAGTTAAACTTTTTATTTGCTTTAAAATAGTAACTTTCAGGAGTTTTTTAAGCCAAAATATTGATGTTATAGCCTCATGTAATATGCAGGGGTGTGTACTCCAATTTTGCATATTCTATTCAGTCCAAAAAACAAGTAAACAAGTACTGACATTAAATTGAAAATCATGCAAATACTGATACTTTAACCACTACGTTACAAGCTCCCCTACAATTTAGGTATGTAATTGTAAAAATAACACTTTTTTATAGTACAGCTATTATTGAGACCCAGATATATTCATTAACTTAATTGGTTATTTCACTTACTTACTTAGTTACTTACTTATAAGGTGGTAATCTTATTGTTTCTGTTTGTTTCATGTACTTACTTACTTGTAAGGTGGTACTCTTAATGTTTCTGTTTGTTTCATGTTTTGTATGTGTTAAGCATATTTAGGAAAATATTTTGTTAACCATATACAGAAACAGTAATACTTCTAAAATATAATCATTTTAACTAAATTTTAATTTCTGACTTATTTAGATTCCTGTTTGATATAACCAAGATTTATCATCCGTATTAGTATAAAGTTAGGTGTACTTTTTTTTGCAGAATGGACCAATGACTAACCAACCGATGGCTCACTATGGTCTCTCTGACATACCAGTGGAAGATGATTATGGGCTTTCTGCTGCAAACCATGATGATAAAAGCAAACCCAAGAAGCCAGCATCACCTGGCAGCAAACCACCAACTGGTGAGTCATCTGAGCCGGACAAAGAAACTGTCAGAAAGATGACAGGTATTGAGTCTGCTAAAGACCGTGCTCAGATTACATCATCCACTGCCATGTCTATAGTCCACATAGCCCTGCTGAAGAATGTCCTTGACTTTGGATCTGAAAATGATAAATATTTCCATTACCGCATCGGTTTTATTTTGACTGCATTGATATTACAAGTGATAGCTGGATTTATAGCACTGTACATTGCTCTGTTGAGGAGTTACTACACGAAATACAGAGATGACTTTCTGAATGACTGTTTCAAGATCTGCTGTCCCTGGAGATGTAGAGCAACAAAAAAGAAAAGCAGAAACAGAAAACTAGCTCACGCCTCTATGACATCTTCTGCCAAACTGATGGATCAAGAATGCCAGGAAAGTGACTCCTGCTGTCCATTTGAATGTACCACCCAGAGTTACTATAACTTTGAGTATGAGATCCTGGACATGTATGATGTAGTCACAGAGAATGTGATAAGGTCAGAAGTAGATGCTGCAAGTTCAGCCAGTGAAGTTGCATGGTTTAGTGCAAAAGCAGAATCACTAAAGAAGAAACTGGAGGAGTAAGTTTTTTTTTGAAGTTTAAAAAGCCCAAATTCAAGAGGTTTAAGAACATTCAAAATCACTCATTCTTCTGTAAAATGTGAATCTAAAGTAAATATCATAAATCTAAAAGAAAATCTAAAGTAAATATCATTAAAACTAAAGTTTTAACACTGCTACGAATATAAGGGTTTATATTTCACTGTTGAACAGATGACATACCTTAGTGGACAGTTGAGTTCTTTCTGCTTTAAAAGATAACACAATAAATGTGCTATAAGTGAAAGTAACTGGATTAGAAGAAAAATTTTACCCTTTAAAGCAAATTACATAAAATGTAATGCATGCTTCTGATGTTCTTCTAATGTATATTCACATTGTTACAGTCTACAGGGTAAGTGTGGTAGCATTTTCCGGCTGCTTTCAAGTTGTAAGAAGAAAAGTTTTATTTTGCAATTTTATTAAACAAAATAATAATTACAGTCGATTGAGAAACGTTTAGTAGTTCATTCAATAATACAATAATGAAACCAATCTGATCTGACCACAGTCATATCTGCCTAACCAACAGCTAAACGAGTTTGTCTGCTGTATCCAGCAATCTGTCCAGTGATCTGTTTGGTGTCCACTACCAAAAAGTGTCTGTATCCAAATGCTCAGAGTGTCTGCACAACTATGCTGTTCCAAGATGTGAACAATATCCAATATACAGCAATCTAATATCTGTATCCAGCTGTTCAGTATACTTTCCAGCTTTAATGTTTGCTCCAAGGTGTGAACAATATCCAGTATACAGCAAATCAACTCCCTGGTACATCCACACAATATCTCCAATTCATTTCTTTAAAAGTTCACCACAAAATGGATACAAGAAAAAATTGTGTATCCACTTGACACAAGCAAATAAATCCACAGATGGATCTAGCAATTTCAAAGACCTCTGTCCTTTTGGCACACAATTTCAACAGAAAGCTAAACTGTTGTCAGGATATTCCCCTTTATATATTGTTCTGGCTTCTAGAATGTTCCAGAGGTCCTTGGTGGTCTAGAATTTAGTACATTTGGCATGGCATCTGATCATAGGCTATCAACTCTGTGGGTTTGAGTCCCACAAGTGGCAATGCTGAGGACCTGTCTCAATATGACCCTGGCTGTTGAACGGAACATAAAACCCCAACTTTGTCTAGAATGTTCCAGAAAGATAATTAAACAGTAGACATCAGAAGCTTTTAGAAAAACAAATACACATAAGGTGACAGAAGCTCACAGGTATTATCCTTCAATCTACATACGGGCCACTCCAGCAGAGTGTAAGAAAGATTAATTCTAGCCAGGTCCCTTGGCCAGAATGTGGAAAAATTTTAAAACTCAATGTCCTTATATGGTAAAAGAACTCTGCAGCCACACATAACATTGCCCTGCTTAATAGACACACTGGCAGAATCCCTTAAAATGTAACAACGTTACCTAAGGGGTACATGCCAAAAGAGCTTTTTGGAGTTTTTAGAAGCATGTTGATGGTTAGACTTAAAATATGTAAATTTATGATATCCTTGCAAAATCATTGATATCATTGATGTAACAGCGTTGAACCATTTCCGTGTGTTGTAAATGAATGTCTTAAAATAAGTTTCTATGATGATTCCAAATAAATATACATATTACTAAGCTATATTATTTGTTCACATTATGACACAAAAGGACATAGATGGTAAAGTGTTGAAATGAAACATGCCCTCTTTCTGGAGAAGAAAGTTTCAAAAGAATTGATAGATGTGTCCATCATATATTTTTACAAAATCAGATTCACTTTGAATTTCAAACATTGCTGTACAATATACTTTAGATATCAGCATGCTTCTGACCCAGACAAAAGTGCAGAAAAGCTGGCAAGTATCAACCAAGAATTCAAAGAGGCTTTGAAAAAGAAGGAAGAACTTGGTAGAATGAAGCAGACTGCTGAAGGTTATTATGCGCAAGGTGTTGCCATGGAGAAACATGTGGAGAAGATTTATCAACAGCGTGTCTTGAAGAGAGTGACCTTCTGGCAGAACCTGCTTAACATGGTCTTCTACGTAGTCTTTGTTCTCAATGCTGTCATAGCTGGCATGGGACTGGCTGATCCAAACATACCAGTAGCAACTGGAGAAACAGCTGAAAACATTTCACAGAGTGTGACATCATCAGCTCAGAAATAGAAGACAATATTAAATAATGTTACCCTCCTCCCTGGGTATATAACAGATTTTGTGACAGGATAGTGAATGTTATTTAATAAATTAAATCTGAAAAAAATACAATGGTATGTAAAATAATTACTGATACCTTAAAGCAAACTCAAAGAGGTTTTCAAGAGATCTTTAATTGTTTATTATTATTTTTCTTTTATTATTTAAACATGGAGTGTACAGGGATGGAACTAGGATGGCATCTGCCACCTTTGCCAGAGAGAAGCTTCAAAAGCCAGTTTTATATGTATACGTATGCATTTGACCAAGCCTTGACCATATGCTATCTCATTTGCAAACTGTATCTTAATATAAGCCACTTATTTTGTTTAACATTACTACAATGAGGTCTCATAAAAAGGCAAATGTATGTGTACCATACTTTGCACAAAGATATTTTCTTTATACATATTTTAGATTACATAAGATGCATTTTTCAAGTAGCAGTTTTGTGCAATTCATGTCATACCAGATCATTTTTATGGGTTATATTTCAATTGATCACAAGAGAAGTTAACATTTAAGATCAACAACAGAAATGCCAAAGCTTCTGTTTCGTTTGTTAATTTGCATGTTCCTCAATTGGCTTAATTGTTCCCATCACATCAAAGGCAGTATTGCCTGTGTTTATAGATGTTTATATCAATGCATTATGTCGCCATGTACTACCATAGTTCTGTTAGTAAACAGTGGCATTCAGTGGTTTCTGTGTGATCACCCACATGAAAGTATTGAAATATTCAAAATTTCCACCTTGGCAACATGGTATGCATGTGACCATCTTTAACTGCAGGATGTTGTATCATTTCTGTAGCTGTTCTGCTGCCTTTCCTTCCAATTCTGTGTTATTATTTCACAATTTATGTCTCCAGTGAATCATGTGTTTGCAGTTACTTTACCATATCGATCCTGCATCAATACAGTATCCTATCTGTATCAACCTGTGGCCATCTACCAGATTCCAATTCTCTTCTGCAGCAAAACCATTGCTAGAGGGTTGGCGCTGGCTTCTACAGACAGTGCAGCATTCCGCCCCTGTTTTCTCTGCCAATTATAACCAGTGGAAATACATGCCGCAGTGCTATCAGGGCATTAACAATACATCAAAGCTGTAGCCAATCAGTTCCTTATCACCTCTGCCAAGGAGGTATTAAATTTGCGGCTGTTTATTTTTCTGTAGGTAAGCAGGATTATGCAAATACTACTAGTAAGATCTTCCTGAAAAAAAAATGAGAAGGATGGGTCATGGTCCAAGATAGATTTCATCTGAATTTTAAGAGTGATCCGGATCACTACCTCATACACAAAAAAAACATCAAAGATCTGGATTTTCTCATTTACTCATTATTGAGGCTTTTAAAAAAAATCAGTCATGCCTTGGCGGAAGTATACATTCTCTGAGTGCTCTGGTGTTTTGCTCACTATTTTTTATAAAGTGTGTTTATAACTTGGACTTGTATCAATTCATTTTCTAATAAAACAAATAAACGCTGATTTAAATGAAACATAGAATTTGTATCTTAATTTTACATATTCACCAAACCAAGCAGTAGTGAGACATTGGAAGTGGTATAGTTCAGCAGCTAAAGTGCATATTTTAACTTGAACAAAAAGTGTCGGTGACAATTTCTGTCTAGATTATTTATCCCCTGAGTCACCATTTAGCATCCTATATTATTTGGACATCTCACCTTTGGGCAATTTCAAAAATTTCTGGTTTTTTGTTGTGTTTTTTTGTTTCATTTTTAATAGTGCTATTTTTCTTTCATGAAAGCCATCAGAAAAGACTTTATGGTGAGATATTTATGAAAGTGTGAGGAAACATGTAGACATCATGAGCAATCTGCTGTATTCTCATAGACTTAGTAGATATGGCACCGTGGCTAAGTATTGCAGGATCGAAAAACCTACAGTGCAGAAATTTGTTCGTGGACAGCTCCTCCACATGGAAGATGTTGGGAAATATTTCCAAATCAGTGGATGATGTTAACGTTGTAGTGTTAACTACATCATATATGATTGTATGTTATTCGCAGTCTGCCTGCAGGACAGCAGCTTTTCACAAGCTCTTGTCATCAAAGTTGCATGTTGTATTGGTTCCAAAACATAGATGACATCTTTTCCAACAAAATCCCAAGTTTCACGTTAAAATCTGCCAGAGCCCACTTGAGTGTTGCCATTTTAATATTGCAACAATGTAGATGCTTCTTTACCAATATTACACCCAGAGAAGCATGGTTGGAAGAAAGAGAGAACATCAACTTTTCCGGTTTCATTGCCTCCAGGGCCCGTATTCACAAAGGGTCTTAGACTTAGCCAGGTTTTCCAGTCTTAAAGTTAAGACTTTTGTCTCGAAAGTTTTGTCTTGAAACCATATTCACAAAGGGTGACTTAGTTAAGTCCAAGATTATCAAATAACCACAGTGGTTTTCTGTGTCATGTGACCTTTCTTTTCTATTCAAACTATACTATTGGTGACATATAGCCTTCATTTAATGCATTTTATCTAAGGAAAAGTGCTGTTTTGAAATGGAAAACCTTGTTACCACATATAAACTTCCAAAGACTGCTTTAGTGAGATGTTCTGTATAATTATATTTTATTTACAGCCATTTCAAATTTTGAAGTGGAGAAAAGTTTATGGCGGCTTTATTTAAGTCCTCTTTACAAAATTTAAGCCCACTACTAACCAGTCTTAAAGTTGAGCCCTTGGCTAAGCCTAAGACCAGTCTTAAATTCTTTGTGAATACCACTAAGCCTAAGACAAAAGTCTTAGCAGGTTTTGGGCAGAAACTTGAGACAAAAGTGAATATGGGCCCAGATATCTATTCGTTGTGGAAGACACGGTACAAGACATAACCGTCCATATGAAAGGTTCCTGGTGGTTCCTAAATACTACCCATCTGTATTTAAATCTTATCTCTTCGAAAAGGCTTTTCCACCTTAGCATATAAACTATCCAGCATCTCTGGTATCGACCTGGATATGTCTATGGAATGATAATTACTCAATTGGAGCTGGTGTTGCGCCTAAGAGTCTACCTTGCCAGAGATTAAGCTCTGTGAAAGTACAGAATAGAAAAGAATCACATATGATGAGATACTTGTGCAGAATCTCATCAAAGTCCATTCCCAAGGGAGCTATAAGACGGACTACATGGTTAGTATTCACAAAACAGATCAGCAAAAGATCAGCGAAAAAGTAGCTCAAGTGTACATATGTTTAAACTGAAAACTAATTTTGGCTTATTTGTAATTAATTCCTTTTGTTAATACGTTCCCAACTGGAAAGAATAGCAGTGGCAGCCCGAAGACACCAACAAAAACATCAGGAGAAACAAAGTTGAAATAAGCAAGGTAGACTTGGAGACTGCCACAACTTCACTGAAAATATAAAGCCCTGTCGGTCATTCTTTGTAACTGTATAATCACCAGCTCACAAAAAAGAGATTAAATAAGAACTAATAGGTTTTTTTTAAATCAAAGTTAAAGTTGGGGGTTAGGACTCTTTTACCAGCTGAGGACATAATAGGACAGGCACTCCATGCCAATTTTTATCCAACAGCCAATTAAAAATAAAAAGTTGACCATATTTAGCTTTTATCTTTTGTTTGGCTTTAACTACTTTAACATCACTCCAAAAAATTTTCATACTATACATTATATCCAATGCAGATTTACATCTCGGGGAAAGCAAAACAGTCGTTCAAGAGCACATTAGGGCAAAACTCATTCTGAGAGCTTCAGCGGAAACAAATCTGAGAAAAATAAAGTGATGTATAAGAATTGACTGTGTCTGTATAATATTAAGAAGGGTGTGGATATTAGAGCACGTCAATGGCGTATATTTTGAACGTGTATATTCAGAGAAGTCTTTATTTTTATCTTTTAGGGTACATCTTAAGAATCACCTCTTTAAACTGAAGCTTCATCACTTAGTATTCTCCCTGAATTCCCACCAAAAACCCAAGATTATTGACCAGGAACATCCCTAGAAACCTTTTGTAAATTCTGTTGTATTTTTTGTGTACCGAGTGGTCATATACGGTCCCTCGTACAGTTGTTTTTCCTGTTCCCTTGAACATAATCAAACAGTAAAGTATATTTATTTACTTCACTGAATAATTGTACGAGGAAGTGTAAATTAACTCTACACTAAAGACAACGACAAAATCTATATATATATTACAACACATTGCATTTGCCTCGTGCTTACTGGTGAATTGTTGTTTTCATTTTGAAGTTAAACTGTTCAACCAGAGCAGATTGCGGAAGTATGTTCCATTGAAACAGTCACCTGTGTATACCTTATACCCCAGTCACATCTACAGGTAGTATCCCCAACAGTCAGAAGTTTTACAAGGTGCCAGAACTGCCTCCCAGGATGCCTCATATCTTCCGACGTTTAGTGTTTCCATAAGGTATGATACACATGGCCATTGATTAGAAATGGTATGTGTCCATAGATAACAGTCGAATGGCAGTAGGATGACAGTAGTATAAACATGTATCACTGAGAGACATCTCCATTGTCCTTCAGTTACCTTACGTATTAAACCAAAACATGACTGAGTCATAGCCTTATATACACAGTGGACCATACCTTCAGCTACCGTAGTATCTGATCGTGCTCATGTTGAGACAGTCAGAGGCAGAAATTTTAAACTTTTTAAAACTCATAGCCTTATATACACAGTGGACCATACCTTCAGTTACCGTTGAATCTGAACATGCTCATGTTGAGACGGTCAGAGGCAGAAATTTTAAACTTTTTAAAACTTCTGTAGCATCTGCATTTCGCCACTGTGAGACAAGTTTGCACACAGTCATCAGATGGTAGTTGAGGGACAGGGGCGATTCATAGGGGATACCACCCATAGAGTGAATGGGGTATTAGATAACACTGCTTTTGCTCTGCTGTAAATTTTGTTATTCCTTATTCTAGGATGGGCGGTGCAGCTGTTGTGATTGTCCCTGTACCCTCCATGTTTGTACTTGGTTCCGCCAACCCAAAACCAGCTATAATAGCATTCAGAACAAACACCACATAGAAGACCATGTTGAGTAGGTTCTGCCAGAATGTTGCCCTCTTCAGAACATGTTGTTGGTAAATCTTTTGCACATGTCTTTCCATCACAACGCCTTTCGCTAATAAGTTGTCAGCCAAACGCCTCTGACCCTCAATCTCTTCCTTCCTGTTCAAAAGTTCCTCAAGCTGTTCATTGATTCTGGCTACTTTGTGCCTTGATTCTGCATCACTGGCAGTTTCATACCTTAAAAATCAAGATATCCTTACAATGTAAATTCATTATTACATGGGTATAAATAAATTAATGGTTCTTATTTAGCATGTACATTTTACCATGTGTATATTTTGCTCACTCGATAGTACCAATAAAATAAAATAAGATAAAATTTATTTAGTGTTTAAATATTACTGGATATCAAGCAAAATACTATCAAATTTATTGAAAGTAGAACTTATCAGAGTCGTAATAATAACTATAATAACTTATATATGATTTTATGTCATTTATTCTATAATATTAGTGATTACTATAGCTATTACTTATATATATATTTAAAGATGTCCCAGGTCCTACTGCGTTTCAAATAATCTCGATGTATACTTTAATATTTAGTGTTTACCACATGTGTAAGCTAAAAAGGTTTACAAATGTTATCTACTCATAATTTTATGTAAAAGCTCAAAACTGTTTGCATCTGATATTTCCACTTAAATTGGTCTTGCCTTTCCACTTGCTGTTTCAGGGAATCCAGTCTCTGATCAAACCATTTCAGTTCTATGACTGAACTGGCAGCATCAATATCTGACTTAATGACTTGTTCTGAAAGGTCTTCAAACGCCTCCAACAGCCCATGCTCATAATGATAGTATCCCTTTGTTGTACACTCAAATGGGCAACATCCAGGATCTCCTACAGATTCTTCATCCATAATATTGATCGAAGAATACATTTTATGCTTTTTCTTCCACTTTGGAGCCTCAATCGTTTGTCTTTTATGCTTCATTCTGCAATCCAAAGGGCAGCATATCTTAAAACAATCATTCAGGAAGTCATCTCTATACTTAGTGAAGTAGTTCCTCAGGAGTGCAACATACAGAGCTAGAAATCCAGCAATTATCTGCAATATCAGGGCTGCCAGAATGAACCCCACTCTGTAATTATAGTACCTGTCATTCTCTGTTCCAGCATCAAGAACATTCTTTAGCAGAGCTACATGGACTATGGACATAGCAGTAGAAGATGTAATCTGGGCTCTGTCTTTAGCAGATTCAATACCTGTCATCTTTTTCATAGTTTCTGCTTCATTATCATTTTGTTGGTTACTTTTATCAGCAGTCTGCTGCTGAGTTTTGGCTCCTGTTTCTTCTGTTGCAACAGGATGTTCCTCATCATCTTCATTTTTCTATAATTTAGTAAAACATTGTACTATTTGATTGCTTACCAAATGAATTCAAATATAAATATAAAAAAACTAAAACTTTATGTTATACTGAATTAAGTTATTTTTTTAAACCCCAATGCAAAAAAAATATAGAATCAAGAATGAAAAGAGATTTATCGAAGCAATATCAGTGGATGATATTACCATGTTTCTAGTTAGTTAAAAGTACAATCCCTATAAATGTGGTTTTTGTACAGATACATAGTGTATGCATTAATTTTATTATATATGTGAGCAAATAAAATTATTATACCAATTTTACAAAATAACTGATCAACAATTGTACAGCATTTGGCATCAATCAGCAGAGCGGTGTTGGTAAAAACCATAATTTTGACCCTTAATGTATGGGTAATGCAGCAGGAATGATAAAGGTTATAAGTCTATTCCAAAGGTCAAAGTTGGGGGTTTTACATCCTGTTTAACAGCCAAGGTCATTTTGGGACAGGCCCTCAGCATTCATTGTGGGAGTGGAATCCACACAGAACAGAGGTGACCCCCAGTTATTAGAATCCATTTATCTATTCCAATAGCTAAGTTCATATCAGAAGCAACCCTCGGTGACTCCCAAAAATGGCCATAAGCTGAATGCTTACTCATGCTCACAAGGATGAAAGCCAGCCAACAATAAGCTTAATTTGTTCACGACTCAACTACCGATACCTTTGGCCAGAATGAATGGATTGTTGCACTGCAGGTGTATTCGATTGTTACTTTATTCAGCACTTCATGCTTCTGCTTACAGCAGTTTATATTTGTGTGTTAGGCTTCAGTGTTTCTTCAGTTTTGCTATTCAATTCTTGAATTACATATTTTAAGATTTAATGGCAAGGTACCACCTTTGTATTGCATACATTTCGTTTAGGGGTTTAACTGCAAGCATACCTTTTTTCTCATTGCACCAAACAGACTGGCAGAGTCTTCCTTTGCTACGTTATCCATGGTTTAGCACTTTCACAATGAAAATTTTGGTCTCAACTGAATGAAGTATTTCTAAATGTGTTTCTATGTGTTCCTGTCATTTCAGTCTATTAAAGGGTGTGCTTTTTGGAGTATCGGACGTTAACCCATCGTAAAAGCACTCCACATTTAAATTTGAGAAAGAAATATTGCAAGAAAACAACTATAGAGTACCAATGTCACATATGGTTTGCCTGAGATACCAAAAACATAAGATATAATACCCCATTCACACGCTTCTGGAAAGAGGCCCCATTTTGGAAACATGACCTTAAAGTGTCTATCACATATTTCTATAGAGTGAATGACCTGCTTGTTTTTGGAACCTTTGGAAAGCGGTCCCAGATACTATAAACTCTTGAAAGCTACTGTGGTGCAAACCTTAAATATGACTGGTTTCGGTTGTGTGGGGGTCAAGTTTAGTTTTCCTTTACTGTTACTGTGATGGCATTTTACTTGTGTGGGTGATACATTCCGCTAAGGTAGAACCTGGATCGTTTTCATCTGTTCTGATAAACTGTATCAGAGTCAGACTTGCTCCAAGTCTTTGTATTTGTATCCATCAGAAACTTACGGGAGTTCATTATACCAAAAGCTTTCTTGAGTAAGCATGGCAGTCTCTGAAAAAAACCAGGGCTGGTTGTTTCTCCAAAAGTCATACAGTACCCATATATTACACAAAAGACAAAAGGACTTGGTGAAAGTCTATATCAGAGTTGACCTGAAAACCCTAAACCAGTTGTTTTAAAGGAATTTGTTTCACCTCTGGCTCCTTAAAAGTATTTCTTTACAATCTAAATAGTTCTTGGTCATATTGACCACAGTATACAGTAGAATTTGAGGGAAATGCAGCGGAGGTGCTACAGAAGCCATGCAACAGTATGCTATTACAATGTGACAGACATTTTCAGTATTGTCCTTTATGTTACCACAGGATAAAAACATTAAGGAAGGTATAAGACAGTTCAGGAAGGAAGAGTGACAACTAAGCTGGAGTTTCTAGAGGAAGGGGTGGATATCTCTACCGCTTGTAACTGTAACCCTTACTAGCTCTAGCTGTCATATAATCAAGGAAAAGAAATTTTCTTCCAATAATAACACAAGAGAGACATAGATAGATGCAACATATAATGATGTTGTATATTATTTACGGAATTAAAACACTTGTAGGTAAGGAAAAATGTAATTAGATTCATCAGGTTATAGCTGCCAATAATTACAATTTAGGAAAGATTGATTAATTGTATTGTATTTATACTCAATGCAATATCTCCATGTACTACATTATTCAAATCGATATTTGGCCCATCCGGCTGTACAAGTACAGTCCAACTCTCAAATTACTGACATCCCTCTAACTAAAAGACAGAGGCTCAATGATGACCATTTATCAAAGTCCTTGAGCTTCTTTAACCTGCCACTGGGGATAGGACCCAATGACAGAGGACAGCCATTATGTATCTGCCTGTACCAGGGTTTGCACCCACGTCCTCTGTGTTCCTAGGTGAGTGTGTTACCCACTAGGCCACAGTAGCATCTGAGATAAGAATGTAGGCTCTTGTCTTCACAGTAAATCATATGAAACATTTTCTAAGTACCACCAAGGTGACTAACAGAAAACTAAAATATTAATCCTTAATTCACTTTACAGACTCACACAGTCATTTAATTTACATTGACTGTTTTTGGGTTTAATGTTATGAGGGTGAAAGAAAGATGCAGTACAAGATTCTTTACCACTGGGAATCGGCAACATACAACAAAATTCACATATTAACCCAGGACCAAGGTTTGAACCCATGGCCTCAGAGAGACAGGCGATTGCACACACACACATACACACACCGTGTATTTATCATCATGAGTGCACAACGACATAATGCTTTATGATTGTTTTGTGTGTATCTGAATTGGTATCATATTTGTATGGATGAACAACAAAACATGCTATTAACACATCTAATATTCTTATAATTTATAATGACAATGGAAATAGGGTTCCATATTCTTGTGTTCTGAAATTATATTTCTAATATATTGGAAAGTGTCACCACATATAATTAGAATATGGATAACAAGAAGTGATATGCACCCGAAAATTGTGAATCATGATCCTTGCTGTTATAATAACTATCCCAGCTTGGCTTTTCGCCACCAGAGATCCGGAACTACCATAATTGCACTTGCTGTCCTATGCTAAAGGGTAGATTTATATACTTATTTTACATTTCAAAATAGAAATAGATATTGTTAGGTGAGTTTAATTCTTTGATTTATCAATTTATTACTGTCACAAGAGACAGCCACTTTTATGTGAATGTAACATAAAATCCTGGCATATACAATGTGATGTGTTTCTTGCATTTTATGACGCACTTTGGGGAAAGATAAGGTCAATATACAGAGATTATACAAATTTATATATTGCAGGCCATACATGGAATTGGACAGTGAAATATCACTAAAGTATACATATTTACTTTTATATTTGTTTACATGGACATATGTTGTAAGTACTTAAATGTCATTTCATGGTGCATAATAACTGATTATGGGTAAGAGAATATTCTAAAGCACCCTTTCATGTTCTAATCTCTCTTAAGACTTTTGTTTATGTCTTCGTGAAAGGTCTTGGCTATGCATCTTTATTAAAAGAAATCCATAAGGTATTTTTCTTATTCTTGTCTAAAGAGCAACCAAGGCAATATTGAGAAGACATCTTTTTGCATCGTATATTTATACTGAGCACAATATCTTCTTTACTAAATGAGTCAATGTGCTAGAAGAACAAGCTACTGCAAAATAACATCCCAAGTTCTCCAGTGATGGGCATTCCCTTACTCAAAAGACAGAACCTAAGGGACGGCCATTTGTCAACATAACATTGGTTATTAAGGCTGTCACTGGAAAAAAAGAAGAATCAATAAAAGAAGATCACCATTTCAAGTGGCCATTCAAGCCACTATGCATCTGACTGTACCTGGGAACGACTCTATGTCCTCTGTGTTATTAGGTCAGTTTGCCACATTGGCAGACAACAATAAACAATTTTAATATCTTTATAAACTTACTACACTATTTTTGCAAAGAATCAGCAAATTATTTTAATTCATTTCAACACTGATGTGTACTTGTAACTGAAAAATCAATAAAATTACTAAAATAGCATTTCTACTTTCCAGGGTCCCTGAATTTAATAAAGTGCAAGTTGCCATTCTGGTGATGTAGATAGTATAACAATGGTATGTTGGAACACCTCACAGAAAAACGGGATAGCTAGAAATTTTAAGACCAAAAAAAAACTGTAAAACCTTGCATGACTCTTCTAAGTAAAGCCATTATTTTTCATATTTCTGAGACTGAATAATAAATGTCACATCCTAATATCTATAACGACATGTGGGCCATATAAAGTGATAAAATATTTCACTATTCATTCTTGATATCTGTTAAAGCAGATTTTAAGGAGCATTTATTGTTCAGAATCATTCAGCCAGTCGAGGTACATGGGTCAGTAAGCAGAGACTCTGAGAACAAAGAAAAAATTGTAAAATGAAAAGCACTACAAATAAGTAGGTGTAACACCCAAAATACCCCTGTTCCACATTTCCCAATGCTCAACCGTGAGATGCCATTGACGTTTTCGATTTTGAGATATTCTTACCTGGTACTAGAGTCCTTCCTAAACATTCAGGCTCACCTAGAAGCATCCATGATGTGCATGAAGTGAATCAGCTGCATCCCCCAAAAGTTAGGTGCAACACTAAAGAAGTTTCCATTGAAAAAAAAATCTTCGACATCCTGGACCTACATAAATGATCTGGGAGCATTCTGGACGATTTTTGGCAGTTTCGGGCCCATTCAGCAAAGACTGAATTTTTATGGTGACATTTAATTTCTGAGAGCAGTCCAGGAATAAATAGATTTATCAAGGCTGATATGTAAGTAATACGGGGGCTATGGGGGACTATAGTGGTTACTTTAATATTCTTTGTCACAACACCATAAAAACGTGGGACCTCCCATCGCTATTCAATCCTGGACTGTTGCAGAACATGTAGGATAGCATCACAAATGACAGGTGTTATGATTGTATGTGTTAAGTAGCTGCCACAGGCCTGCAAACGGCATAAGTCATACCCTTAATTGTACTCCCATATCACTTATCACTCTTACAGGCCACAACCAATCATGTACTGCTTTCAACCATACCCCAGACCTTCCTGAACTGTCTGGGTATTTCTCCTGGATGTTGGCAGTCTATATAAATCCAAGGTTTTTCAGAGGAATCATTCATTTCTGTCTGTATGACCAAAGGGCAAACATCATTGCGATTCTGGCAAGGAAGTTACACGGGGGAGAAGAGGAAAAAAGCTGCTGTCACTTGTGACTGATGCACAAGAGGTAAAAGCCATGAACTGGCTGCCAAGAGGGACAGGGATTGGGTGGAGCAGTCAAATCATGTGGATAACTCTGTATTAACGCATGACCCATCTAGAGACCCATCTAGAGTGGATATTGAAAAAAAATCAGAAAAAAGATACACAGAGAATGAAAAATTAACCACAAAAGAACAAAAATAAATGAAAACACAATAAAAAATGCTCTCCCCAAACACCAAAACCATGACGTTTTTCATGTACCAGAAATGAAAGAAACAATTGCTTGGATATTATAGTCACTGAGCACTGTGATCCATGGTGCTTATTGTGCTGGCTGTCATAGAAGTAGTTACTAGGGAGGTGCTGGTGTCATCAGGTTTAGACTGTGCTAGTTACCCTGCTGATCATCTGCAAAATTCTGGTCCATCCTGTTCCTAAGTTTTGTGCAAGATGACACAGGCCATAACTGTTTTAATCCCCATCCTGGGTTCCTGCTGCATAGTTGTTTGGAGTACCTTGAATCAGCTGACCGGTATACCAGATGCATACTCCACAACTCAATGGCTAAACTCTGTTGTTAAACACAAATCCTTGAATGTTCATATTTGGCCAGGAGTATTGCTTCATTAACCACCTCTGGAGGGCAAAGGCGTTGTCACCCAGAAAGACTTATATGAGAGGGCACTGTCTCCGAGCACAATAAGTTCTGACTGAAGATGGTTGCATCTGAGTTTTCCGGTCCCTATTGGTGCTGAAGTCCACTCACATGAAACTGTAAACCCTGTCTACCATGGCTTACACAAGAGAATGGAAGTGTTTATAAGTCTAAGCACCTGCTAGAGGTCTTGAGCATCTGATGGCTATGTGTTTGTCGTCCAAGGCTCCATGCAAGGGCATATGGCATGTTTTCATCTTTGTCTGAAGACCCTCTTTACATCTGTATATCCCTGTGGTGCATTATGAATCACTATAATATTATCCTGGCATGTATCTCTAATGCTGACTTCCGAGTTGAATTCTTTGCAATATTCAAGAGTTCAGGTGTCATTCTCAGGAAATATTATATCTATGCATTTCTGTCCCAGCACTTGAGTTCAGGCATGTGTGGGTGTGAAGTCAAAATGGCTCACCTGGTCAGGTGCCTGATGATCCCTACAGAGTCTCACCCACATACAGTGATGTCTGTCTTGTCTGCTTGCACATCCATGGTGACTGTTGACAATTACAAGAATGAATGAAAAAACGTGGATTTCCTGCACTTTTTATGTGATTCCTGGGTCCTTGGGACATACCTGCGTTCATTCAGGAACCAGGCGAACCCCAGATGATACAGGATGGCCAGGAATAGATGCACACATGTCCCAATTTTGGAGTAATAACTTTCTATATGTGAGTGGAATAGGAACAGTTTTGAGGGTACTTGCCGAATACCTAGGTAATGTTGGGGATATTCTGCTGCATTCAGGTATAACTGTGGAATCCATGAATTTCCAGGAGCAAACTTGTGTATTGGCCTTGATTTTTACCCCTCATCCATTACTGATCCTGCTTCAGAACATGCTCAGTACTTGAGAAGCACATACATGTATGTGGCAGCATTGTGAACAGATCAGGAATAGTTGGAAACAAGACAAAGTCCAATAAACTGGGGAGTAAGGCTTCTGGACCAAAATAATTGCCCCCTGCCCAGTGTGTTCCTAATCTACTCCCAGACCATCCGCCAAAGTCTAACTGCCTAATTGCAAGAGCTGAACACTATGAAATCATCAAGAACAATCCCATATATTTAATGGCTCCAAATAGTGTGTGACAGTTGTGTGATAAATACATTTGTTCCAGTTTAGAGAAGAACCAACACAGGACATCTCCAGAACAAAAGAAACCACAGTCAAGTAATATTCGAATTGCTCATTAATGTGATAATTTAACCCCCAAAACATGTCTGTGCTCCACCTAAATGACCATTCACTTTTTACATCTTTTGAATTCCTTGACCATTAAAGAGAGCACACATTAAAAATCGAAAATGCAAGTAAAAAGATGGAAAATGAAGTTATTGAGGAAGTAGACACACTGGGCCAGATGAAAAGAGGCACAGATAGCTGTTTTGATAATGACTGTAGACCAGGAACAAACGGTGAAGGATTTGCTGAGAAACACCAACCATGAACTGGTTTATATCAATAGATATTGCGACTACAATGACTTTAGCAACAGGGAGGGGTCCTGAATGGTATTGACACGTTATCCAGTGATTTTATTCTTGATTTAATAAGAGACACACATAGCATTTTAGTGTTGAAAATGCATCAATAAACCACTTCACCAGACTCTTTATGCTGTACGGCAACAAGGATAAATCATCACAAGGAAAACAAATGCTATACTTGAATATCATTCAAGTCAATCATTTTTGCTAGATAGTTCAGTTTTATTACCTTAACTTTTTCCTTAATTTGATTATCCATTATATATTTTTAAATAACTTATTTTCTTTTGTCAGTATGTCTTTTAAAAAATAATAATAACAATATGTATTAACCAATCACACCCATTTGAGCCTGAATGTTTCAGAGGGTAAAGTCGAGAAAACACACGTTAAAGAAGCACAAGTATATCACGTGATTCAATATACCATGTGATGCTCGTAAAAAGAGGAGGAAGAATTAAAGAGAAAATAAATTAACTCTAAACAATGACTAAGGACAAGTTGTCACTTCTGTGTCTTGTAGCAGGTATAAATATTACATTAGAATGTCATCTAGCATGGTATATTTTATTCGTTATTTATGTGTTTATTGCATTTTTCAGGTATCCCGGGAAAGAAAAAAGTTACTCGACCGTGTCCGTTGATGCCGGTGTAATGCTGCGTTCAGAGAGCCCGTGCACACGACCTGTGAGTTGGTACCCACCAGTGGAAAGTTTTGACCGTTCTTCACAATTTACCGCTGGTGTGTTTATGTGTGGATGTAAACAAACACAAATGACAAAGAGAAAGAAATAAAAGAAATCACAATACTTCGCTATCCACCATACAAAAGATATATATTTCATTGGTTATTCGTTTTCTGAGGTTACTGTATTTATCAAAATCCCGAGTACCGAAACAGTTCATTTAGCAGGGTTTTTTTTATAACAAAAGCACATGTATTCTGCATCTTTGTTGTCACTAGAGGTGAAGGTCAAAGTTTGGAAAGTTTCTGGTGACACCCAACTCACCAGTGGTATATACCACCTGTGAGACCGTTCTTGACAAATTTACAGGCTGTGAAGTCGTGTTTACGGCCGGTAAGAACGCAGCATAAGCCCCAGATAGTACCCCCTTCATTTTATACCCGGGTAGATTCTAGAAGGGCCGAGAATCCACACCGTGGGAGATTTCCAAAGTACAACCGGAAAATTTCGCAACTAAAATGAACTTTGAAATGGGTGGTGACCTAATTTGTAATATATTCTAAATAAAGTTTATTATATTTCATTTATTTCATTTTTATTGACAAGAAAATGACATGCACATAACTACAGTGTATTAATACATGGCTATCGATAATGGACGACTCTTGATAATAAACAACACTTCCTGATTAGACGTGGTTACCTCGGCTCTATACTTACACGCAAGTAAGTAGAGCCGAGGTAACCACGTCTACCTCCTCATAAATGAGTTGATACTTAGTAAGGACATTTATTTTATTAGGAGGTGTAGGTGTGCAACATCATAGTCTGACCTTGATTTGACATTGCTGTAGTGACCTTGACCTATAAAATCTTGTTCAGGCTATATCTCGGAAATGGTAAGGTGTAGGTAGACCGAGTTTCTGTCCCGTCGCGCACTGCTGTTTATATTTCTGATGGTACGCAATGGCGAGGGACAGAGTTCACATGCACTTGTTTTCTGTGTAAATTTTGAATTGTGGGGAATTATTGTATTCACTTTAAAAAGTTAAATTATTATTATGTCTATTATATCTGTATCCAGTTTCCAATACATATGTTGTTAAATTAAACTGCTTTTAGAAGCCAGGATTTTTTTTGTAGATAACTATGTAATGTTGAAGGTTTGTTTACATTTTCAAAATTGGTTGAAATATGTACATGCCAGTTTGATTGGCATGAAATATAAGTGAACGGCACATGTACATACCTTAAAGAAACCAAATAACACTTCATATTTGTGGTAATATGTGTACAAATATGCCGTCCAAAATTTACACAGAAAACGGGTACATGTGAACTCTGTCCCTCGCCATTGTGTCCATCAGTATATCAATAGCAATTGGCGACGGGACAGAAACTCGGTCTAAGGTGTAGGAAGTTGATACTTGATAGGGGCATTGGTTAGGAGGTGTAGGTGTGCACGATCGTCACGATGTGACCTTGATTTGACCTTGCTGTAGTGACCTTGACCTTTAAAATCTTGTCCAAGGTACATCTTGCTTGGTGTCATCTTGCTAAATCTTTACATACATTTTCTCTCTTATAGATATTATCTTCTCTATTTTAATATAATTTGTATCTTTATATGACTGACACTTTTTGCTCTGAAAGTCTCCTATCCCTTTCCATTGTATTTATTCCATATCTCATGGTGTCAAAAGTTAATTACCTGGGCTGTGGGGTACCGGCATCTGCGATGTTATTTTATGAAAGTGTATTGGTGACCCTTGTACCCTCTGCTCAAGACTAAGGCTGCGATAGGTTACCCGGTTACCCGAAAACGGTTCGAAGTCTGTAGGAAACCGAGTACAAAGTGGCGAACTGGGTAACCGAAAAAGTATTAAATATACTGTAATTTTCCCTATTTATACAGATATTTAACATTATTTTTCGCAACGTTTTGTTCACATCATCTGCCATGTTTGCTTCTCTGCTACATCCACTAGGTGTAAACTAAAACACGGTTACCCGAATTAGGATCGGTTCTTGTGAAACAAATACCCGGTGTTGTTTTTCTAACGAAGTCTCAGCCTTACTCAAGACCATGAATAATGTTTCTGAGATCCTTAATTGTAATGAATTTTGCAGTATTTTTAATTTTTTAAATACTTTTTTATTTGAGTTATTGAAATTTAAAAGCTATATATCACCATTGTTTGAAAAATCTGCATGAATGACTTGTGTTGCAGTTTCTTTGATTCAATCTACCCTGTGCCAGTCACCACCAGTATGGCCCACCGAATATTATGCCGAAGGAGTGTTGGAGCTGCCATATGCAGAAATCAGAGAGCCTTTTAAAGCTTACTATGATGGTAAAATGAACAGAAGCAGGATTGACTACTATGATGGTTAGTGTATTTAGATTCATTATAATAGACATTATGGTATCCAGGTACAAAAAGACGAAGTTCCGAATGCAAGAGTTTAAGCAAAGATAAAGCACCAATTAAATTGAGTAACATGATAGAAATTGGCTGAAAACGATAGCCTCACAGAATGAAAATAAATTATGTGTAAGAATTTGGGGTTTAGTTGTCCATAAAAATGAATGAAAACAAGCTAAATATGTTTTAATTTTAATGGCTTTTGTGATAATTCTTTTTTCATAATTGATCCTATTTTGTTTTCTACAATTCACAACAGAATGACATAACAGTTTTTTGTTTGTATTTATATAAATTATCGTTAAATTGTTGTAATTAAGCATTCACTGAAAGAGGCGCTTATTTGTTTTTGGGTCGAGTTGCCCACTGCCACATTATCCTTGCAGTATCTCCCTTATTCATGGGCACTTTTTAACCATTTTGGAACTTATATACCTTAGGCAAGGGAAATATTAAGCTCTTTCTTTCAGGTACACCCAATCATCATTGCCGCTCAGCCAGAACTATTTACTGTAGGAGGAAGTTATTTTATATATACATGTATGTTACAGTCAATCTGTGAAACCAGTCATTACGCGTAATGACTGAAAGTTTCAGTCATTTCGCGTAATGACTGAAATGACCAGTCATTACGCGTAATGACTAAAATTTTCAGTCATTTCACGTAATGACTGAAAATAAGGTCCAGTCATTACGCGTAATGGCTGAATTGTGATAAATAGCTTTAAATACTTGCTTTACTAAAAATTAAATTGTCTGGCCTCACTTAGTAATTTAAATTGCATTCTCATGTGATTACTAAAGAGGGGTAATGAAATTATCTCTTCAGATTTGAACATATTCTGACATGATTACTGATTGATAACATGGGTAAATGATCAAATTATCAAACTCTTTTTGCAGTTATTTTAACTAAGCCCCACTTCTTTTAATTCATGTCATAAAAATGACCTTCATAAATATGTACTCCCTTGTAAAATATGACAGGGGACCCAATGGATAGGTAGCATTCCTAACAAACGGGGACCCGATCTATAGACTAAAATTTAAAGTTCTGTTAATATGTATGTCCAACTGAAGAACATAGAGTAAATCAAGTATACTGATGGTTATTTATAGTTACAATCATGGTACTCAGGTGTGAGTTAGAGCTCTAAGTTATCCTACTCAGGCTTTAATAACTATTAAAAGAATGGATTAAGTTGTCCCAGTTATTTTAGAACATTAAAGGTCAACTCCATCTTTGATAAACAGGCTCTTTCTGTGGAGAGGTCAAACAACAGTAACAAGGCCTGAAAGAACAAAATAGGATAAAAGAGCTGCATTGCAATTAGGACAAGAGTGGACAAAATTCACTTCAAAAGCTTCATGGTTTCTTGCTTCCTAACAACCTGCCACAATAGAACTGAGTCTTTAATTAATAACATAAAAGGCAAAATGTATTATAAATTATGATTTATAAATGAGAATTAGTCTTCAAAAAAGACATAAATTTCATTGACAACAGAGAGATATTTTCATTTTATGACAATGAGTTTAGTTTTAAAACTGCAAATATGAATTCAGAATGTAAATAACATTTAAAATGTAATTAGATACATGTAACCATTCAATATTTTAAAATTATTTTTGAAAATGACAATAGAGTCTATTACACAAGTCTGCGTGTAGGTTTGAAAATTCTGGCTATAAATTCAGGAAGCATGTGAGAATTCCAAAGTTATTTATTTGATTAAAATAGTTTAATGTTCTCTAGCACAAAAATTTTCAAAATGCAGGGGAACAATGTACAAAGGTTCTGAATAATACAAAGGGTGTGATGAAAAACAACTCTAAATCACTTACACATATTGACTGAAATTGATTCAGTCAATCTGTGTAAAAATGAACCATATATTTCAGTCATTACATGAAATGACTGAAAATTTTAGTCATTACACGTAATGACTGGTCATTTCAGTCATTACACGAAATGACTGAAACTTTCAGTCATTACACGTAATGACTGGTTTCACAGATTGACTGTAACATATACATGTATGTCAGTACTAGGGATGGGTCCGTAGGCCCGGTATCTCTGTAGAGAGAGCATTTTTCTGAAATACTGTGATGAGATTTTACAACCGCCACTTCGCTTTTGAGCACATTACAATGGAAGGAATAGTTAAAATATTAGAAACATATCCCAAATCTGAAGAAATTAAAAGCTTTTATCCAATAGTTTTGTGCCTTTGCAGACTTTTATAGCGACTGCCCTGTTATGGTTACAACACTTTATAACCTCAAACTCGCTTGTCCTCTCATATCATTGAAGGAAAACTGAAAATATTGGGAAAAAACCAGAAATCTGAAGAAATTATAGGCTTTTTATCTCATATTTTCTGCAGTTGGCTATTTTTATTGCGATGTCGTTCAGAGGAAACGTCCTCTTTTGGTTGAGGTGTACTAAAATATAGTGTTGTGGTTGAATGCAAATTTCAAAACCGGTTTCCGAAAGCGGAAATTCGGCGAAAAACCAGGTATATTTGATTTATCAAATGCAAAGAAATAAGTTTTCAAACGCGTACATGAGATGTAACTCGTATATAAATAAGAACAACTATGGGCTTTTTGAAGACTTTCGAAGACAAAATGGGTGATATATTGATGGAATATTATAAAATACTGTGAAATATTTGTTGTAGTTTAATATTTTGGTAAACTTAGGTTCAAATAATGCCTACATGTGGCGAAACCGGTTTTGGTTACAAGAAAATGAAACGTAACCGGATCAGTGTCTTTCGGTCGGCAAATAGGTTTCCAGTTTACCGTCTTCAACACTACTAAAATATGGAGTCCCAGAATGGGTACGGTTTTGCATTGGCGACCTCCAGGTGTACACATTTTTGGTACCGATCAGTCCCTAGTCAGTACTATTGAAATCTTGATCTGATTAGATTTTGGGAGCGATTTTGTAGTTTTGTAGACTCCCAGCATATGGTATCCTGTTACCTCCTTACACATTCAAGTCTCTAAAAGCAGTAATAGAAAGAGTTAAAAGCCAAAACTTCAAAATCTGTGAATTTATGACCCCAGTTTGACCTCTATGTGGGGGTGCCAGGGGTTAAATCTGACCAGCTTTCTAGATTTCCTGCATATGGTTTCCTATTACCTCCCAAGATATTCAAAACCACTAAAAACAATAATAAAGGAGATAAATAGCCAAAACACAAAATTGGCGATCGGACTGGCTTTCTAGACTCCCTGCATATGGTTTCCAATTGAAATGTAAATTTACAAAAGTGTGTCTGTGATGATTATTTCTGTATGAGGATATTTTTAACAACATAATTTTCTTTTCTTTTTTTTTGTCCTCCTTTAAACTTATACATGTTTAATTTTTTCAACTTATTGGGACTCTTTTTGTTTTCAAAAACCTTTTTCCAGTTAAAATTTTAATTAGTAAACATTATTTGCATCTTTACATAATTGACACTGTTTGCTATGAACGTCTCCTTATCTTTGTACTGTTTCACTTCTTTATATTCTATGGTGTCATAAACTGTTTGCCCAGGCTACAGGGTGGGGGCATCTCTGATTCTTTTTGTTTTGGAGGGAGAGAGATAATGGTGTTATTTTGTGAAGATGTTTCTTGTTTTTAAAAATGGTTCATGACTATTTGAATGAAATTCTAGATTTCATTCCTTTCAAGACGCAGGAAAACTGGTTTTTGCTCCTTACAGGTGATTACATCTCTAATTACTAGTTTTCAATTGTTTACATGTTAAATTTTAACATTTTACTGTTCCAGAAGCCGTCATTACAATGCAAATTCCAGTCAATAGCACTGTCCGGAATTATAAGGTAACCTACATGTCAAATGACACGGCAAAACAGTACAACCTTCGGAAGTGTTTCTTGGTGGCAGAAAATAAGACGGCTGATTACATGCCCCAGGCCGTCTTACCAAACCTGAATGGGTTTAAGGTAACTGAACATTGTGAAATGATATCAAAGAGAAGAATGTAATATTTACGTCATAACTATTGTGAATCTGTGGTACTCTGAGTTATTACATTGTCAGAGAAACATCTTATTTACTGTCATGTGAAGACAGATAGTACTATTTTTTCAAAGTTTGGTATGACAGGGTAATGTTGCCAGTGTTATACATTTGCATTTGTATTTATTTGTTGTAGGAATAAATACCGATTGTGAGGGCATTTGTTACAGGATATACGCCCGGCAAAAATTCCAAATAATGCCAGAGTGCCTTTAGCATGAGGTATTTATTACTATTATAAAGACCGGCCTACCTGGTTTCAAGAAATATCCCTTTATTTTTATGAGGTGACACAAACAAGGACGTTGCCATATTGTTTTGAATGCATGATCGCTCTCGTAAAAGCAGACGATTTTACTACCAACATCCAATCAAGCAATTCGAAACAGCACTTCCGTTTTTCAGCATTTTTTACTCCCAGCTGATTCTATACGTACAGACAGGTTTTCGTTCACTTCTGGTCTTTATAATATGCATTTAGACATGTCATTAAAGCAGTGTTACCCTGAGCAAAATATTTAATCTTATGGTTTGATGACATTTGACTAATCCTCATCTCTGTGACACCTTAAAAATATGATTAAGTACCTTAAATGTCTTATTGGCGTAAGAATTCCTTTGTACATAAGCTTTTTCTCCTTCCTAACTTTTTATTATTGGCGTTTTAAAGTATGTGGGAATGGACGAAAAAAACAAACTAGACAAGTGGCAGATGAAAGAGAAAGTGCAAAACAAGCTTAACACATACACCTTCTGGGCAAAAAATAAGACGGTTCCTGTCCTGTATGAAATGATGGGGTATGACACTCTCATGGGCTCTCATTACGACAAATACTACTTGCACTACACTAACTTCACAGCGATGTCCTTTGTAAATGACACAACAACCTTTGTGGTCAAAAGTAAGTTTAATTTCATAGTATATTATTCACTGGACTATGTAGAGCGTATTCATGCCATAAAGGTTCAAAACTGGAGTGGATATGCATTTTTTTCATCTAGATTATATATATGGCTTAATTTTGAACATATATTTACATTTTACTGGCAGTTAACAGCTATACAATGTATGAAAAAATATAAAAGAAACACTTTAAAATTAAATTTTAAAATGATAAATACACTGATTGGAACTCATTACATCTGTTATCCAGTATATATTGAAGGTAATATTTTTGAAAATGTTACAGTTAGGGCTGGGACGGGTGCTGAACAAACAGATCCCAGTACCCGCACTCTGACAACCGACCCGAATTCGAGTAATCACAAGAGTTAGTATCTACCATTAGAAGTCTTCTGTAAACAAATAGTAACGAAACTTTTGAAGAAAACGCCTTCTATTTGACCTTGTATTGTAGAATATGGAGTAAATTATACGTTTTAAAGTCAAAACCACAACTTTAATTGATATTATGTGGTGCTGTGAGTAATCGAGTACTTAAAATGGACTCGAGTCCTAGCAAAGTTTGACTCTTCTATCGAGGCTCGAGTATCCGTTCGCAGCCCTAGTTACTGTGACTATTCATTGATAACAGCTAAATGGTTGTAGTAGAAATGAACAAACACTCTAAAACTAAATTATGTTATGACAAATAATGCAATGGGTGGAATTTGACCATAGACCTGACATGCAGTGGATTTCCTGGACCTGGAGATAAGGAGCATAGAGTGACCATGAACCCCATGATGGAATATATCAACAACAACGACGAACACACCGATGAAATGTTTGACAGGCTACAGAAAACCCATAACAAGAAGTACAGTAATGTGAAGGAACATGCAGAAAGGAAGAACATCTTCAGGCAAAATGTCAGGTTTGTAGGACAAGCTACTTGAACTGTACATTTAACACAGATTAGGTAAAACATCAGGTAAGGTCGGTATGGTTATAATCAGAAATTTACCTGAGTGATTTATATTTTTAAATTTTGTCATGGGGAAGAGAGATATATAAAAAAAACCGAGTCCATACAAAAGGATTGTGGATTGCGTCTCCTCGAGTGAAGGTTACATAATGATTGAAATATTTATGAAAAATCGGTACACGTTAATGAGAAATCACAAAATGTGTCTATAGCTATAAGTGCTGGGCAATAAAAACTAATTACTTGTTCTTTATTTGTGAGTATTTATATCAAATATATCGAATAGTGTATAATAAAATGGAGTATATAACTCTACTGTTTAGTGCTAGAGTAATTGTGAAAATTCTAATTCTAATAGTACTTTTATGGCACTTAATCTCTATCTTGAAGACAGGCTCTAGGTACATAATACAGAAATACAGAAATTCCTAATCATATACCAGAGACAAAGCAGGGGTCAGTGGCAAGGAGAAAGATGAGAAAAAAGCCATCGTGAGGCAGATCATTCCAGATCTTAGAAGTATTATATGCAAGAGTGGGGGCAAAATGCTTAGTGCACTTTATACTGATGAGGTGAAGTGTGGGACCTCGAGCACCACACCATTAGCTTGACTTCTATGAATATTGTACACACAATTTCTGGGTTTAAGAAAAGATTCCATATATTCAGGTTAACACTTTATAGGAACTTGTACACCAGTAAAGCAGTCTCATATAGAGAGCAGTGTTCAATAGGAGAATGAGACCATATACTTAGAGTCATCATTTACCAGGTCATTGCTTTTCCTTTTACTACATGTTTTATTTTTATAAAAATAAATAAATAAGATTAACCTCCTAAAAAATTAAGTAATGGCCCACACTGTAACCTCCATTGTCACAGAGTGTTGAGAGACTAAGAATTTTATTTGGAAATTAGAAAAAGGTCCAGAAAATATTCCAGAAGCATTTCAGTGAAAAACAATAAAAAAATGAAGATATGGAAGAATGAAAATGAGATCATATAATCAAATGATCAGATAATAGAATTTCTACTATGTATGTTGTGTGCTTATATCTGTTCAGGTACATCCATTCAAAGAACAGGGCCTCTTTGGGGTACACCTTGAAAGTGAACCATTTGGCTGATCTGACTGTCCAAGAACTGAAGAAAATGAGGGGATACCGGCCATCTGGCAAATCCAGCAATGCCTTGCCCTTTGACAAGACCCAGTTTAAAGTCAACAAAATCCCAGATATGCTCGATTGGAGGTTATTTGGTAAACAAAATGTTGCTTTATATCTTTAATTATTAAAGGTGGAGCAGTTAACCGTAGCAATCTACTTTTAGGTTTAGTAAACACAAACTGAAGCCAACATTTAATAACTGGTTAACTTCTGTAAGGACTCGGATGTCGATCAAATATTAAACAAGATCAAATCAAACATATACAACTCCACACCACTATAAGCAAAACAAATCAAGCAGTTTAAAGCTTTTCCCAAAGCATATTTTACTCCTGCTTATCATTGATTGGGCAGTTTCATGATCACTTTGGCAACAGAATGAAAAAAACCCGAGGGTTTGTCTGTTTACTTTATATGTTTACAACTAGTGTTGTGACCTTTAACTGGTTATCAGATAAAATATGTGTGCAAGTGTAAAAAAAAGCTTCAAATAAATTATTAAGAATTTCTGGTGAGATAGGGATTAACGAATAAATCACTGGTCTCTTCAAATGGTTAACCAACCACAAAATTTAACCAGTCGTTTCAGGGTTAGTCTTTATAAAGCAATATTATTATCAGGCTTACCAGTATCTTAAAAGCTCCATGTTTTGTATTTTGAAGAAGAAAGAGCAAGCTCAGTGCTTAAACTGAAGATTCTGGAGAGGTTCTGGAAATTTTAATTGCAGGGACTCATAAAGGCTGCTTTAATTCTTGACACTGACCGAGTTCTTGGGACCCCATATTTATGGGTCTGATCACCAAATTTGATGTTGATAGTTGGAAGGTTATAATGTAAAAGTAATTGTTATTTGGCTGCTGCTGGTTAACATGTCTTTACTTTTTGTTTGAATGACCTCACAGGTAAGTCATTTGAGGTAACCAAGAGGATGATTTTCCATATCTAATCAAATTAATGTTCCTGGATCTTGCACAAATCACCATGTTCAGTGTGTGATGTCATAGTGATGTCATACAAAAGGAAAGAAAAAAAGGTTTCCTTTAACTCAACCAAAACAAAGCTCAACCACAGAAATGGAAGTGTGTGGCTACACAGTGTTTTACAAATATATGTATTGTACACAAATTGGGACGTTGGACAAGTTGCAACTTCTGCAAGAAGCCTGTACAAGTTGCAGCTTTTATAAGAAACATGTGCAACTTGTTATTGGAAGCCATATTCTCGTTCAAGATAATAACATTATGCCATAATACTGTGTTCCTGTGCATGTATGTAATTCGGGACTGTAATAAATAATAATAGAACTCTTTGTTTTTACTCAAACATTATTCAAGGTACTCATTCAAATATAAGCCAAACAGCATTTGGAAGAAATTCATTCAAAACTTGGGTAAAAATGATTCATTTTAAGTTAAGTTTTACGAATCAGTTTTGCAAAGATGTGGACATCAAATAAGAAATGAGAGCTCCTAATAATCCGAATAATAATCAGTGCTTTATTCTTTAATGAGTACTCATCTATTCTCTATAGCTCTAACATTTTTACGCATTGTAGGTGCAGTCACCCCTGTCAAAGATCAGGCTGTCTGTGGCTCTTGTTGGAGTTTTGGAACTACTGGACATATAGAAGGGTCTTTTTTCGTAAAGGTGAATTTAATATGAGAATTTACAGTAATTTTTACCCCATAGCCCTTAGGGGCTGTCGGGGTATTGTTTTCACCCATGGTGTCCGGATGGGTGGGTGGGCAGGTGGCGGGAAAAGTTTGTCCAGGCTGTATCTCAGATATTGTAAAGTGAAGGAAGGTACTTGGTAGGGACATTGGTTAGGGGTGTAGAGGTGCATCGTCATGGTGTGTCCTTGATATAACCTTGCCGGAGTGATTTTGAGTTTAGAAATCTTATCCAGGCTTTAGCTCAGAAATTGTAAGGTGTAGCAGGTTGATACTTTGTCTTTGATACTTTGTAGGGACATTGGCTAGGGGTGAAGGTGTGCAAGATCACGTTGTGAACTTGATTTGACCTTACCGTAGTGACCTTGACCTATAAAATCTTGTCCGGGCTATATCACAGAAACCGCAAGGTGTAGGAAGTTAATACTTGGTAGGGACATTTGTAAGGGGGTGTAGGTGTGCAACTTCATGATGTGATTTTAATTTGACCTTTGACCCTTGTTGTAGTGACCTTGAGTTTAAAAATATTTTACGGGCCATATCTTGGAAACTGTAAGGTGTAGGAAGTTGATATTGGTAGGGACATTGGTTAGGGGTGTAGGTGTGCAAGATCATGTTATGAACTTGAATTGACCTTGCCTTGTAAGGTGTAGAAAGTTGATACTTGGTAGGGACATTGGTTGGGGGTTGTAGGTGTGAAACATCATGGTGTGACTGTAATATGACCTTTGATCTTGCTGTAGTGACCTTGACCTTTAAAATGTTGTCCAGCTGTAACTCTGAAGCCATAAAGTGTAGGAAGATAATACTTGGTAGGGACATTACTTAGGGGTTGTAGGTGTGGAACATTGTGGTGTGATCTTGATTTGACCTTTGACCTTGTAGTAGTGGCAATGAGTTTTAAAATTTTGTCCGGGCTATTTCTTGGATTCTATAAGGAAAATAAGGCTGACACTTGGTAGGGACATTGGTTAAAGGGTGTAGGTGTGCATCATGGCGTGACCTTTAACTTTGGCTCAGTTTACCTGCAATATTTGAGACATCTTTCTCTTATAACAAAGATATATGGACTGCTGCAACTGATTATTTTGTGTACTTTTACATAGTTGTGCTATTTCCATTGACAACTATTCTTCAATTGTTAAATTTTACAGCTTCATAATTTTAGTTTACTGATTAATGTTGTTATCTTGCTATCGAATTGTCTTGTTTTAATACTTTATCTTTATATACATTTTCTTTCTCTTAGATGTTATTTTGTCTACTTAAACATTATTTGGAGCTTTATATAACTGGCACTGCTCTGGAAGTATCCCAATCTTTGTACTGTTTCACTACTTCTATATCTCATGGTGTTGAAAACTGTTTCCCCCAGGCTGTTGCGTATGGACATCTCTGATGCTATTTTTCAAATCTTGTCCGGGCTATATCTCTGAAACCGTAAGTTGTAGGAAGTTTATACTTGGTGTGGACATCAGTTAGGGGGTATAGTTTTGCAACGACATGGTATGACCTTGGTCATGTCCAGTCTATATCTCAGAAACCGTAAAGGTGTAGGAAATATATACTTAGTAGGGACAATGGTTAGGGGGTGTAGATGTGCAATGTCATGGTATGACCTTGATTTAACCTTTGACTTTGCTGTATTGACCTTGACCTGTAAAATTTTGTCTGGGCTTATATATCAGAAACCCCTAAGGTGTAGGAAGTTAGTACTTAGTGGAGACATTGGTTGGGGGTGTAGGTATGCAATGTCATGGTATGACATTGATTTGACCTTTAAACTTTTGTCCAGGGTACATCTCGGAATCCGTAAGGTGTAGGAAGTTGATACTTGGTAGGGACATTGGTTACTAATAGGCAGTGTAGTTGTCTGGTGTCATGTTGTAATCTTGATTCAACCTTGCTGTAGAGACCTTGGGATTTAAAATATTTCTGCACTATATCTCAGAATCTCTAAGGTTTAGAAGTTGATATTTTTAGGGACATTGGTTGTGGGGGTGGTAGGTATAGAATGTCATGGTGTACACATGTACTTGATTAAGCGTCCCTTGCGGGACGCTTGTTTGTGTATGGGAGAGCTTCCGGCTCCGCTGGCTCTGCCGGCTCCGCATTTTGTTTTCCTTATACTCTGTAACCGTTAGGCGGATTCTTTTCAAATTTGGCAGGTTTAGGCAGTAGCCTTGGGGAATTTTTTGGAATATGCTGCAGTGACATTTCAACCAATCAGAGAGGTCACATGACCAAAAATGTCTTTTTTCGATGGGGAAGCTTGTCTGGATGATAACTTGAAAGGAATTTTATCAATTCACCTGAAACTTGGCAAATACATTCATTCTATTAAAATCTGGAAATCATTAGATTTTGGCATTGATTGGTCAAGAAATGGCCGAGTAATTAATGATTAATTAATCATTACGAAGTTTCCAAATAAGGAAAACACAAAAATGCTTATATCTCGAAAACCGTGCTAGATAGAGCGATTTCGACGAAATTTTTGACCCGCAGGGAATCTCTGCGGAGTAGTTTTCCCAATTTTCAAAAAATTTTTGTCTCGCCCAAAATGGCGGCCATTTTGAATTTTCGAAATTTTCACAAAAATTGCAAAACACAAAAATGCTTATATCTCGAAAACCCTGCTAGATAGAGCGATTTCGACGAAATTTTTGACCCACAGGGTATCTCTGCAGAGTAGCCATGCCAATTTTCAAAAAAATTTTGTCTCGCCAAAAATGGCGGCCATTTTGAATTTTCGAATTTTTCGCAAAAATTGCAAAACATAAAAATGCTTATATCTCAAAAACCCTGCTAGATAGAGCGATTTCGACGAAATTTTTGACCCGCAGGGTATCTCTGCAGAGTAGCCATGCCAATTTTCAAACAAAAAATTTCTCACAAAAAATGGCGGCCATTTTGAATTTTCGAATTTTTCGCAAAATTGCAAAACACAAGAATGCTTATATCTCGAAAACCGTGCTAGATAGAGCGATTTCGACGAAATTTTTGACCCGCTGGGTATCTCTGCAGAGTAGCCATGTCAATTTTCAAAAAAATTTTGTCTTGCCAAAAATGGCGGCCATTTTGAATTTTCGAATTTTTGCGCAAAAATTGCAAAACACAAAAATGCTAATATTTCGAAAACCGTGCTACATAGAGCGATTTCGACGAAATTTTTTATCTTCAGGGTATCTCTGCAGAGCAGCTATCCCAAAGAGCTTTCACTTGGTGAAGTTTCAGACCCATAGCTAATTGCTCACCTACTCAAAAAGAGTAAATGCGAATTACCTCTAAAAGTATTGCAGATGGCCAATTTTTCTCAAATAACTCATTCACCTACTTTTGGAAGAGCTTTCACATGCTGAAGTTTCAGACCCATAGCCAATTACTCACCTACTCAAAATGAGTAAATGCGAATTATCTCTAAAAGTATTGCAGATAGCCAATTTTTCTCAAATAACTCATTCACCTACTTTTGGGAGAGCTTTCACATGGTGAAGTTTCAGACCCATAGCTAATTATTTACCTACTCAAAATGAGTAAATGCTAATTATCTGTAAAAGTATTGCGGATACCCAATTTTTATCGAATAACTCATTCATCTACTTGTGGGAGAGCTTTCACATGGTGAAGTTTCAGACCCATAGCTAATTACTCACCTACTCAAAATGAGTAAATGCGAATTATCTCTAAAAGTATTGCAGATAGCCAATTTTTCTCAAATAACTCATTCACCTACTTTTGGGAGAGCTTTCACTTAGTGAAGTTTCAGACCCATAGCTAATTACTCACCTACTGAAAATGAGTAAATGCGAATTATCTCTAAAAGTATTGCAGATAGCCAATTTTTCTCAAATAACTCATTCACCTACTTTTGGGAGAGCTTTCACTTGGTGAAGTTTCAGACCCATAGCTAATTACTCACCTACTCAAAATGAGTAAATGCGAATTATCTCTAAAAGTATTGCAGATAGCCAATTTTTGTCAAATTAATCATTCACCTACTTTTGGGAGAGCTTTCACTTGGTGAAGTTTCAGACCCGTAGCTAATTACTCACCTACTCAAAATGAGTAAATGCGAATTATCTCTAAAAGTATTGCAGATAGCCAATTTTTCTCAAATAACTCATTCACCTACTTTTGGGAGAGCTTTCACTCGGTGAAGTTTCAGACCCATAGCTAATTACTCACCTACTCAAAATGAGTAAATGCGAATTATCTCTAAAAGTATTGCAGATAGCCAATTTTTCTCAAATAACTCATTCACCTACTTTTGGGAGAGCTTTCACTTGGTGAAGTGTCAGACCCATAGCTAATTATTCACCTACTCAAAATGAGTAAATGTGAATTATCTCTTAATAGTATTGCAGATAGCCAATTTTTCTCAAATAACTCATTCACCTACTTTTGGAAGACCTTTCACACACGAAAATGAAAAATTGTGAATATCTCGGAAAAGCTATTTCTTCTGCTTTAATGCTCGGCGGGAGATACACACCACGGCAGTGGTCTTGACAAAAATTTTTGTCTCCCCAAAAATGGTGGCCATTTTGAATTTTCAAAGTTTTTGCAAAACACAAAAATGCTTATATCTCGAAAACCGTGCTATATGGAGTGAACTCAACAAAATTTTTGACCTGCTGGGTATCTCTGCAGAGTAGCCATGCCAATTTTCAAAATATTTTTGTCTCGCCAAATATAGCGGACATTTTTAATTTTTTTTATTTTTTGCAAAACACAAAAATGCTTATATCTTGAAAACCGTGCTAGATAGAGCAGACTGCGCTGACTTTGGTTGCCACAACAGTATAAGGCTAGAAATGAAGCATTTTCTTAATACTTTAGCACTCACCTTTATATCCTTTTCGGGACGCTTTGTTTTTGCTATGCAAAAACATTATCTTTTTTTTTTGCGAGCGATCCTCTAGTTTGACTTTGACCTTGCTGTTATGACCTTAACCTTTACAATCTTGTCTGGGCTATATCACAGAATCTGTAAGTTGCAGGAAGTTGATGCTTGATAGGCACATTGGTTAGAAGGTGTAGATGCACATAATCATGGTGTCGCCTTGATTTGACCTTTGATCTTGCCAAAGTGACCTTGAACTGAAAATTTTGTCTGGGCCACATGTCAGAAACTGTAAGGTGTAGGAAGTTGATTTTTGGGCGAGTCATTGGTTGTAGTATGCTAAATCAGGGTGTGACCTTTAATGATGGTCTGCCAAAGTTTGTTGACCTGCCATATCTCAGACATATTTCTCTTATCACAAAAATATATGAATTGCTGAAGCTTTTTGTATCCACTGGAGGCATCCGGTGGATACTTTGGTTTAGCATTCGCTAGGCTGCTGCCGCACATAGAGAGATTTTCGACGTTAACACTCTCAGAGAAAAACTAGAGCAGCTTCACCAAATTTGCAGGATATGTTCATTGGGAGGTAAGCTTCTCTGGGACTGAAACTAGCCTCATTCTGAAAACAAGATCACCGCTGTGGGCATTTCTTTGAAAACTCTCTACCTTTTTCTACTGGCTGGTTCTCATAGGTAGAAGGTTGAACCTCTTCATAGGTGATATGTATAACAAAAATAGATGTCCTGTAAACCTTGCAGACGTATAACCTTGAAGCTCTTAAGTCAAGGTCTTCCACAGAGTGCCAAGTACCCCACGTAGCAGACTTTAAAAGTGCCTTTTTCTCCCTTATTATTGCTCCTAGAGGTTTGGCAAACCAACCTATAGGAAATCATGGCCTGGGAATCTTCTGATGTGGTCAGATTTGATCTTGGACCCTTCCTCCAAGGTCAAGCAAGGGCAATCAAACTTAAAAGTGCTTATAACTTGTTTATTATTTGATCCTAGAGGTTTGCAATGTGAAATCATGGGCCGGGAATCCTCTGATGTGGGCACAATTGACCTTGGGACCCTCCCTCAAGGTCAAACGATGGCAAAACTTAAAAGTGCTTATAACTAACTCACTTCTTATTGGTCCTAGATATTTGAAGTGTGAAACTAACTTATAGGAAATCATGGGCTGGGAATCTTCTGATGTGTCAGATTTGACCTTAGGCCCCTCCTTCAAGTTCAAACGAGGACAGCCAAACTTAAAAGTGTTTGTAGCTTGCTTATTATTGGTCCTAGAGGTTTTTAATGTTAAACCAACATATAAAAAATCATGGGCTGGGAATCTTCTGATGTGGACAGATTTGACCTTGGTCCCCTCCTTCAAGGACAAACGATGGTTCACTGGCTTTGTGAGTTGTCTTGCCGGTGGATACAAATTTGCATCAGTTCTCCAATGCATAGGTGTAGTTGTTATATATACTTTATTTAATTGTGCTATTGTGCTATTTCCATTGGCAGCTCTCTTGACATATTTTCTCTGCTTACACATTGTGTGGATCTTTATATAACTGACACTCTTTCCTCTGAAAGTTTCCTGATATTTTCTGTTTCACTTCTTCATCTGTGAGGTACTGGCTTCACCCATGCTATTTTTAACATATTCTGTGTTTCCAGAATGTTGCATTATTGGTACACTAACTTTATTGTTTTGACTCTGTTATTCTAGATTGAGATGTATTGTTGTCAATGTAGTTTTATACTGAAATTTTACTCCAAGTGTAGCAAATGTGAATTTTTTAAGGGTTTAATAAAGAGTTGGTAACCACACTTGTCCTTGAAAGCATTTCTAAATGTAAAAAAAAGAGAAAATCATGTTAAAAGCAAAATGAAAAATAGAAATGACCTTGACTTTCAGACCGGTGACCTGGTGAGACTCTCACAGCAGGAGCTGATGGACTGCTCATGGGGAGAAGGGAACAATGCCTGTGATGGTGGGGAAGACTTTCGGGCATATGAATGGATTATGGCTAACGGACTGGCCACAGAGACTGACTATGGACCTTACCTAGGCCAGGTAAGGAGCTCTTACACATCATTTCACTAAACTCAAATATCGTCCAGTAATATCTACTCTTAGTGAATCTATTGCCGTAGTGGTGCTTTATCGCCATTATGTTCTGGGATTGGGGGATAAAGTATAAGTTACAGACTTGCCACACCGAATGACTACAGGCCCTACCTGGATACTTTACAGATTCTTAGAGTTTGTGTCATGGGGTGGATATTCACATGCCACACAGTGTATATTTTCAATGCAGAATACAAGAAATATCCATCCAGCTTTAGGGCAATTTGTTATTGTTTACCAAAGTTGTTTTTCTTGTTACATTCAAATAACTGGAATACACTCGACCATGAAAAACTTTAAATAATTGCCATTGTATCCAGCTCACATGTAGCAATAATTGTCTGATGATTACTATCAATTTAAATTTTAAATTCTTTGAACATAGCCAGTTTAAGCACCCTTTTAAAATGTAAGACAAAACAATCAAAATTTGGGGCAGTTTTGCATCAAGAGATATCATAGGTTTAATGTAGTCACAAAAATCACAGTTTTATTGCGCTACAATATCTTACCATGTGGGACTGAATGCCAACTTGGGAGGCCGCAGGACCCCAGCCAACGACCCAGAAAAATGGACGTTTGGATTTGACCGAGTCCGCGTTTTAGTGTGTACCAAAGCAAAGTGTCGTTTGGTGATTCGTCCTATTGGAAAGCGTTTGAAATACCTCTCAAGATTTTTACATAACTATTTTCTCAGAATATACATATTGTTGGATGTTAATTTTCAGCTATTTGCTTCTTTTTGTTATTTAGACTATTCTGATATATTTTGAATGACACAGGATAAGTATTTACTTAAATTTTTGTGTTTGGTGAGTTTTCCGTGTTTCGACTCGGATTTCTTTTATTGCAGTAAAAAATGTCTACCCACCAAACGAGTGCAAAGCCAAGATCATCTATATGCCGTCACTTCTGTTTCCCATTCGACTCTCACAATTATTGCCCCACATGCAGGGAATCTAGCAAGGGAGTCACCGAATCTAGCAAGGGAGTCACCAGTCTCCATGCAATATTTGTTCAAGTTTCTCTGAGGAACAGCAAGTTAAGATCAAACATAGGCGTCAGTACGTCAAGAAACAGAAGGCATTGGATCCTTGTAATACTAGCAAGGAAGATGATCTTGACCTACTGGGTGACGATGTGGAGGCGTTTTCAGGCTCTCAAGCAGACCTTGAGGGTACTGCTGAAAATTTATTTTCTTCACCTCCCCGTTACCAACCCCTATGTTTCGAATCTTTATCATTAAAGACTCCACAAACTGTCCCACCCACCCCAGGAACTGCATTGCAGAACAAAATAGAGAGAAGACTAGAAAAATCCCTGGGTGCTCATTTTAACATCCAACTTCAACAACAAATGGGGGTGTTTCAGGTAGTGTAGGGATTGGTGCTCGATCTTTCAATATCGATCGATCATCCCACGAAACTCCCGATATCGACACATGCTACGAGCATTTCAATATCGAAACCACATATAAGAAACAGACAAAAATAAAATAAACTGAGTAATTTTACTGCTAAAATAAACATTTATTATATAAACACAATATAAAGCACATTTACAGCCGAAATAAACTGGTTAAAGTCTGGCGCCATCTTTGTTTACCATTGTCAGTAACAACTTCCGGTTTCACGGAAGAGAAACAAAACCTGACAGCTAGTACACAAAAAAGCATGAAAACTCTTATTTGTTTGGATTTTTGTTTGTTTTATTTTATTTTATATTGCAGAAATATATTTTTGGTGTGTAAATAATATGTTTTGATAATTTCGTGAATTAATATGTGCACGTTTTCAAAGAACTTGTATTATCGCCCACGGCTTACGTTACTGGTCCCGATATTGAAATATCGATCGATCTGCCACCCTAAATTTTCATTCGATATCGATCCTCAACATGGCAGTCGATCCCTATACTAGTTTCAGGCATCCATGCTGGAGGCTATGAAGTCTCTCAGAGACAAAATGCACTCCATGTAAAAAGCCTCCGAGTCAGATGTAGTTTAGACATCTGACTCTTTACCAAAAGCTGGACCCAGTGAACAGCCCGACCCTATTACAACTCGGACTTCAATTTCCACCACTCGGGCATCTGACCGCTCGGATGCTCAACCAATGGACATGGACCATTATGGACCTCCACTTCCTCTAAAGTCCACTCAAAGTGTCCAGTCCGAGCATGCTTCCAGGCACTCGGATCTTGAATCCGACCACTTGGACCATCATTCCAAGTCGGAACAACCTAAAAGGATGTGTTCAAAAGCCAAAAAACATTCTGACTAAAGGAAGCATAAGGTACGGGCAAAGTATTATTCTCAGTCGTTTTCTTCAGAGGAAGATGAGTCCTCTGTTCCACTTAAAAAGTCTACAAAACCTCAACAAAAGGCTCCTCCCGAGCCTGATCATCAGGTTAGCACAGATCCAGTCTTCTACAGAGAGGTAGACATGTCTGACCTCCCTTCACAATATGCTGATGAAGTGGAAACTTCTAGGCAAATTCTGGATCTCCCTGATCCCGGGGAGACCTTGCTTAGGTCCTCTACCACTGTGCTAGGCCTGGACGATGAGAAAGGCCAACCGGAGTTTAGGCCAAAAGGCCCTTCTGCAATGCACCCTTTAAGCCCCATACTCAAAGATGCTTTTGAGAAGTTTGAACAAGATTTTTTGGCTTCTAATTTACCTGAGGGTAAATACATAAAACTCCCGGCTTCAACAGCCAAATACTACAAGGTGGGACAAGTTTGTTTTGAAGATAAACATCAAGAACTCAATACAGATTTTGCTAAAATCTGTATTTCCCCTAAGCTCTCTGGTGCCCCTGTGGGCAAAGGTTCCCCTACAAGTTCTTAACGAACTTGAATATCAAGCTAGGCAGAATCTATCTATCATCAATTTCACAGCTACTTTCGCTAGGGCTGCCTCTTCCTGTAACCCTATTATGGAGAAGTGTCAGCACAGTATCAAGGCTACCTTCAAAATTGTCAAGAACCAAATTCAAAAGGGTGATGATCCCGAAAGAGCTGTCAGACGTGGTTATGATAACGCCTGTGATTATTTTGAAATCATGATTAAGAGAATTCTTATTCAACAGAGAGTCTTAGCCTGCCTCAGCAAATCTGTAGCCCACATACTCCAGAGGGAGCTGTATACTATGGGCAACACTGGCTTACTGAGACGAGAGGCCGAAATAACCCTTCTTCAACTATATCTAGGGGACTCGAGACGTCAAGAATTGAGGAACTCGACCTTCTGCCCTTCTGGCCTCTCTTCACGTCTCAGTTAGTGAAGGATGGAGAAAACTTCCTCCTTTAAAAAGGCACCCCTAAACACTCTCAGGGTTTTGGACCCTACCAAAATAAACCCATTCATGGTCCAGTTGCCTGATCATTGTAATAGCCCCAGGCTGGCCAGGAATGCCCTGGTTTTGGGATCCAGTGCAGCTCTGAACAGAGATCCCACTTCAACTTCCAGTGCCAAGAACTCTTCTCAAACAGTCCCACAATTGTTCCACAGCAATCCACAGCATCTCAACCTCGATGCCTGGTTTCTAGGAGTGGACAGCTCCAAGAACAAGGCTTCTCTGTGGAAGTGGCAGAGAAAATTGCTGCCCCTCAGAGATTGTCAACAAGGACCATCTACAAGTCAAAGTGGGCCCTATTTGAGAAATGGTGCAGAGAAAATTCGGTGGATTTCTCCACTCACACCCTGTGTAAAGCAAGTCTCAGACTTCTTACCTTCTGTACCTGTACCAAGATCTAAACAGTCGCCCTTCAACCATTGATGGTTATAGGACGGCCATTGTTGACACTTTGAGCCCAACAGGGTCCATATCTCTCAAAGTTCAGACCTTAACAGGGTACTTTCCAGTTTTCACAGGGATCGTCCCAAAAGTTCCAGGAATGTTCCTAAGTGGAACCTTTCTGTTGTTCTCAATGAGCTCACAAAAGCACCTTGAAAAGACACAGACCCTCAAACATCTTACTTCCAAACTGCTTTCTTGCTAGCTTTGGCCTCCAGCAAGCACCGCAGCGAAATCCATGTCCCCACCACAATAAGAAAAGAGGCTCCTACAGGAAACACGCCTATGGGGGCAATTCCTCTGAAAGCTGTAACCAGTCGTTTTCCTCAGGTAGGGGGAAATCAACTCAAGAAGCTTCAGGGGTCGTTTTCAACCCCACTCAAGGGGACGAGGGCGTGGAAACCCCTCCTCCCAATGACTCCTTTCAAGCCTCCCTCACTCCACCAGTAGGAGGTCACCTGCGTTCTTTCAGAAGAGACTGGCTCACAAACAAATGTTCAAACAATGTGTTAAACATTATCACCAATGGTTACATTCTTCTATTCATCTCAAAACCAAATTTAGTCAGAACCCCACTGATTCAATCAGATTACAAGGCCCTTGAAAAAGGACTATAATCTCTGACCTCTAGCAACCAGTCTCTTCTGTCAAAGAACGCAATAGAAAGGGTGTAAAATGTAAAATCTCTCAGGTTTTACAGTCGCCTGTTTCTTGTACCCAAGCCTCACCAAAGGTGGATGCCAGTAATAGACCTAAGCAGACTCAATACTTTCCTACTTGTAGATAGGTCGATAGGCCTATCAGACGCCTACATTCACATCCCCATCCACCCAAACTCATGGAAGTACCTAAGGTTTTGCCACAGGTCACAAGTGTTTCAGTTCACCTCCCTTCCCTACAGACTAGCCGCGGTCCCTCAGGTCTTTACAATGATTGTA
This sequence comes from Sabellastarte sp. h YS-2021, assembly GCA_964017235.1. Lineage (NCBI taxonomy): Eukaryota > Metazoa > Annelida > Polychaeta > Sabellida > Sabellidae > Sabellastarte > Sabellastarte sp. h YS-2021. The sequence continues at coordinate 74,032,592 of OZ024929.1, read as the reverse complement.
AAAGAGGTGAAGCTGATAGCCCTGTCAAGGGGAATCAGACTTCACCAGTACCTGGACGACTGGCTGATCAGGGCCCAGTCTCAGGAAGAAGCACAAGTAAGCACTCAGACAGTGGTGGACCAAACTCAGTCCTTAGGGTGGATAATAAATCAGGAGAAGTCCGAACTAAAACCTACTCATGAAGTGTTTTCGTTCGTGGGCTATGAATACCATCTAGATTCAGCCCTTATAAAACCCACTCAAGAGAGATGGCTCAAATTCCAGGATTTGATCCTACATCTCAAGTCAAAACATGTTTGATGTTGCTAATTGGGTTGCTTGCCTCAACGGAGAAAATGGTCCCGGAGGGACGCCTTCACATGAGGCCCTTTCAGTTTTACCTCAAGGAGCACTGGAGATTTCCTCAGTCATTGGACAGCCTCTTTCCTTGGACAGAAGCCATTTCAGCACACCTAGAATGGTGGCAGAATCCCACAAATGTGATGAAAGGTGCAGACCTTCATCCCAAAGACCACAGTATCCAACTCTTTACAGATGCTTCAAACGAAGGCTGGGGTGCTCACTTAGAGCAAACCTCTGCAAAAGGTCTGTGGTCAGACAGGGAAAAAAGGCTACACATAAATGTTCTAGAGCTGAAGGCGGTTTCTCTGGCCCTTCAAAGGTTCAAGGACCAGTGTCAAAACCAAACAGTGTTGGTTGCTACAGACAACTCAACAGTAGTAGCCTACATAAACAAACAAGGAGGAACCCACTTGGTGGAGATGTGCGCTCTCCTGTGGAAGATCATGACCTGGTGCCATCATTACCAGATAACATTAAAAGCCAGACACATTCCAGGGTGTCTGAATGTGATGGCCGACCTTCTGTCCAGGTCGAACCAAGTCCAGTCAACAGAATGGTTACTACATCGGCAGGTGTTCTAACAAATCTGTCTCAAGTGGTTCACTCCTCATGTAGATCTTTTTGCCACTCGCCTGAACCACACAGTTCCACTATATGTGCCTCCAGTCCCAGACCAAAATGCTTGGGACATAGATGCTCTGAACATAAACTGGTCGGGTCTCACTACTTGTGCTTACCCTCCCACGGCTCTCCTTCACAGGGTAATCCAAAAAGTCCGGCAATCCAGTTGCCTGATCATTGTAATAGCCCCAGGCTGGCCAGGGATGCCCTGGTTTTGGGACCCAGTGCAGCTCTGAACAGAGATCCCACTTCAGCTTCCAGTGTCAAGAACTCTTCTCAAACAGTCCCACAATTATATGTTCCACAGCAATCCACAGCATCTCAACCTCCACGCCTGGTGTCTAGGAGTGGACAGCTCCAAGAACAAGGCTTCTCTGTGGAGGTTGCAGAGAAAATTGTTGCCCCTCAGAGATCGACAACAAGGACCATCTACAAGTCAAAGTGGGCCCTATTTGAGAAATGGTGCAGAGAAAATTCGGTGGATTTCGCAACTCCCTCTGTAAAGCAAGTCTCAGACTTCTTAACTTCTGTACCTGTACCAAGATCTAAACAGTTGCCCTTCAACCATTGATGGTTATAGGACGGCCATTGTTGACACTTTGATCCCAACGGGGCTCCATATCTCTCAAAGTTCAGACCTTAACAGGTTACTTTCCAGTTTTCACAGGGATCGTCCCAAAAGTTCCAGGAATGTTCCTAAGTGGGACCTTTCTGTTGTTCTCAATGAGCTCACAAAAGCACCTTTTGAGCCTATGAGAGACACAGACCTCAAACATCTTACTCCCAAACTGCTTCTTGCTAGCTTTGGCCTCCAGCAAGCACCGCAGCGAAATCCATGTCTGGGTTGCAAACAAAGTATCTAATCTAGGCCAATGGGAAAAGGTTGCTTTGTTCCCCTCTTCAGATTTCATAGCCAAAAACCAACTAGCAAGAGAAGGTTCTCCAAGTGTGTCTCCGGTGACTATTCCTGCTCTAACTACCATTATAGATAGACAATTCAAAGAAGACAGGACCTTGTGTCCGGTACGGGCCCTGAGGTACTATTTGGATCGAACCAAAGAGGGTCCAAAGAGGGTCTCGATCCCTTCTTGTTATCTCCTTTAAGAAAGAACATACCTCAGACATCAGACCCACTACACTCTGTTCTTTGCTAAAACAAACTATCCTACTATGTTATAAACAAGCAGATCAACAAGCCTTGGACCTGGTCCAAGTCAAAGCGCATTACATTAGGGCCTTCGCGGCCTCTAAGACCTTTTATGGTGGGGTATCGGTGGACCAAATCATGTAAGCGTGTCACTGGAAAGCTCACAACACATTTACAAATTTTTACCTAAAAGACCTTACTTGGTCAGACAATGACAACAATATGTATCTGGGACCAGTAGTAGCGGCACAACAGGTCCTAGACCCTTCCCTTCAGCATACTCATCTTCGGGAAGAAAAGAAGGGGGGCACACCCACTGCAGCCAAGTCTTCAGGAGTCTATCCCAGGGTCTAGGTATTGGTTACCTCTTCCGATGTTTAGGGTAAGGTCTCTTATCAATCCTTATGTTTTTTAATTGTATAATGTATTTAGTCAAGAATAAAAACAAGAGTGTCCTGAGTGTGAATAGACACCAAAATGAACCCTAAATTAAATAAATTGGTTTATGCCAATTGTATGTATTGCCCCAATATTCCACTTACACCATTTCTCTCTCATCTTTGTGTGATCGGTAATGGCTTTGTGGTATTTAAGGGAAGACCATTCCAGAAGGGAGAACTGCATATACTTTACAGAATGGCCCTGTTCTGTGAAGTGTTTAGAGACTGGGGTGATTCTGGAATCCTTAGGTTTAGATACAGACAGTCAATGTTCATAGATTCTTTTCCTGAACGGGCGTCCAGTTTCACCAACATAATATTTGTCACATTTTCTACATGTGATAAGGTATATGTTCATCTGAAATCTTTTCTCTAGGATAAGGAGTGCTTTCTCCCTTATTATCCATGGTGTCTGACTGTATGTCAATCATGGAAACTGCAGTAGTCAAGGTGCTGTGGCTTTCACTTTCTGTGATCACACTCATAGTAGAATAAAACAGAAAACAAATGCAGAAGTGATAGTAGTCACAGATAAAGTTCACTTTATACCAAATATATATGGAGTTGGGCCTTATACTGTTGTGATGTTACACACAACTGTATTTCGATAGTCAAAGTGTGCTATCTCATCAGAGGCTGGAGAATTAGTCTAACAATCCCCGTGAAGTACTTTTCCAGAAGTGCAATTGCACCTGTAAATTGCACCGGTGCAGTGCACTCTGGTGCAGTGCATAGGGTGCAAGGTATTAGTGTCAAAGTGCTTTTTATGTCAGCTGACTTGTCAGTCAGCTGACATTATGTCATCACTCTGTGGCGTGGGCGTACGCGTCCGCGTGAACAACTTCTTCTCCAAAACTACAAGGCCTAGAGACATGCTGTTTTTTTTTTTTTTTTATCTATCGAGGATGAAAAATTGTTCAAGGCATGCAAATCTGTCTGTTCGTCTGTTTGCTAGAGACATTACAAGGGGGGTACCCCCACCAAAAGTGTGAAAATTTCAACTTTTTATCACAATTTTCTCAGTGACTATTGCAGGGATTTCTCTCATATCTTGCATATATGTACTAGGCCAGAGGTAGATTCTCTTGTGTGAGTATGAGACCTGGATCTGTCTTACTTTTTTTTAATCAATTTTTTTAATAATTTTTAATACATTAAAATTCATGAAATCATGCACTAAATCACTTATAACTTCAAAAGTGTTGCATTTAGAGCATTTTGTTAAAATATGTTGTTCAGCTACTTTTTTCATAGCTACAATATGGTGAGTAAGTTGGGTGTCTGTCTCAATAGCTAAGTGAGTAATAGCTACTTTTGGGCTTTTCAGTAACTTCCATTATGAGTAAAATCACTTGTAACTTAAAAACTATTGCATTTAGAGAATTTCGTATAGATATGTTATTCAGCTACTTTTGGGCCAGCTATAACATAGTGAAATTTCAGACCTGTAGCTCATGGCATAGCTGAGTAATAGCTACTTTTAGGTTATCACTGTTGAGTAAATCGCTTATAACTTGAAAGCTATTGCATTTAGAGAATTTCGTATAAATATGTTATTCAGCTACTTTTGGGCCAGCTATAACATAGTGAAATTTCAGACCTGTAGCTCATGGCATAGCTGAGTAATAGCTACTTTTAGGTTATCACTGTTGAGTAAATCGCTTATAACTTGAAAACTATTGCATTTAGAGAATTTCGTATAAATATGTTATTCAGCTACTTTTGGGTCAGCTATAACATAGTAAAATTTCAGACCTGTAGCTCATGGCATAGCTGAGTAATAGCTACTTTTAGGTTATCGCTGTTGAGTAAATCACTTATAACTTGAAAAGTGTTGCATTTAGAGCATTTTGTTAAAATATGTTATTCAGCTACTTTTTTCATAGCTACAATATGGTGAGTAAGTTGGGTGTCTGTCTCAATAGCTAAGTGAGTAATAGCTACTTTTGGGCTTTTCAGTAACTTCCATCATGAGTAAAATCACTTGTAACTTAAAAACTATTGCATTTAGAGAATTTTGTATAAATATGTTATTCAGCTACTTTTGGGCCAGCTATAACATAGTAAAATTTCAGACCTGTAGCTCATGGCATAGCTGAGTAATAGCTACTTTTAGGTTATCACTGTTGAGTAAATCACTTATAACTTGAAAAGTGTTGCATTTAGAGCATTTTGTTAAAATATGTTATTCAGCTACTTTTTTCATAGCTACAATATGGTGAGTAAGTTGGGTGTCTGTCTCAATAGCTAAGTGAGTAATAGCTACTTTTGGGCTTTTCAGTAACTTCCATCATGAGTAAAATCACTTGTAACTTAAAAACTATTGCATTTAGAGAATTTTGTATAAATATGTTATTCAGCTACTTTTGGGCCAGCTATAACATAGTAAAATTTCAGACCTGTAGCTCATGGCATAGCTGAGTAATAGCTACTTTTAGGTTATCACTGTTGAGTAAATCACTTATAACTTGAAAACTATTGCATTTAGAGTATTTTGTTTCAATATGTTATTCACCTATTTTGGGGTCAGCTATAACATAGTGAAGTTTCAGACCTGTGGCTCATTTCATAGCTGAGTAATATTATAGCTAGCTTTCTTAAGTTTGCAGTATATATTAATAACCATAAAATGTTTTCTGGGAATATTTTTGGCCTCATTTTGAGAAACAAGATGGCCGCCACAGGTGTTTTTTGTCAGTCATGAAAAGTGCTTATATCTCCCTTATTATTGATCCTAGAGGTTTGGGATGATAAACCAACCTGTAGGAAATCATGGGGTGGGAATCTTTTGGTGTGGTCAGATTTGACCTTCAATGACCCCTCCTTCAAGGTCAAACAAGGATAGCCCAACTTAAAAGTGCTTATAACTCACTTATTATTGGTCCCAGAGGTTTGGGATGGTAAACAGACAGTAAATCATGGGCTGTGAATCTGTTGATATGGTCCGATTTGACCTTGGAACCCTCCTTCAAGGTCAAATGAGGATAGCGAAAATTGAAAGTTCCTACAACTCGCTTATTATTGGTGACAGAGATTTGGGATGGTAAACCATCCCATAGGAAATCATTGGCTCGGAATCTTTTGGTATGGTCAGATTTGACCTTTGGATCCCTCCTTCAAGGTCAAATGAGGACAGCCAAGCTTAAAAGTGCTTATAACTCATTTATAATTGGTCCTAGAGGTTTGGAATGGTAAACCATAGGAAATCATGGGCTGGGAATGTATTTGTGTGGTTAGATTTGACCTTGGACCCCTTCAAGGTTGAACGAGGATATTGCATTTGTAGTATTTCTTTAAATATGTTTTAACCTATTTTTTACACTTAAACAATTACCTTGTTATTTTCCTTCATAATACCATTTACAGGGCACAACTTTTTTATCCTTTTCTTCTGTCAGATTCGAAATTTCTTTCGAACTTGCTGTTCAGTTACCATTTACTGTATTTCTGTACAGCCCTTTTCCTGATAATTATTCTGTCCTCTAATCACCTTCACAAATCAAAAACACTCAGTCAGCTGACGCAGTGCCCGTTCACGGGCACTCTCCTCTTGTTGTGTCTTTTGAGTGAAGCATTTCTTTGTAAATGCTTTATTACAAAATCCACATACATAATTGGTTTTCATCTCCATATGTAATACCATTAATAGTTGTAACCATTAATTGTATCCCCGACGCGAAGCGGGGATACTATGGATTCATCATCGTCGTCGTCCGCGTCCGCGTCCGCAGAGATTTCTTGTTAGCGACCTACAGTCCACATTTCTTTCCGGATTTCTTTCATATTTGGCAGGTGGCTTGATATGGTAGAGGACTCGCCACCCTATCTTTTTGGTAGGCTTTATGTCTAAATTAGGCCTGTGGTAGACAAAAATGTCTAAAATGTGGAATATTGCTTGTTAGCGACCTACAGTCCACATTTCTTTCCAGATTTCTTTCATATTTGGCAGGTGGTTTGGTATGCTAGAGGACTCGCCACCCTATCTTTTTGGTAGGCTTTATGTCTAAATTAGGCCTCTGGTAGATAAAAATGTCTAAAATGCATTAAAATTTATGAAATCATGCACTAAATCGCTTGTAACTTGAAAAGTGTTGCATTTAGAGCATTTTGTTAAAATATGTTATTCAGATACTTTTTTCATAGCTACAACATGGTGAGTAACTTGGGTGTCTGTCTCAATAGCTAAGTGAGTAATAGCTACTTTTGGGCTTTTCAGTAACTTCCATCGTGAGTAAAATCACTTGTAACTTGAAAACTATTGCATTTAGAGTATTTTGTTTCAATATGTTATTCAGCTATTTTTGGGTCAGCTATAACATAGTAAAATTTCAGACCTGTAGCTCATGGCATAGCTGAGTAATAGCTACTTTTAAGTTATCACTGTTGAGTAAATTGCTTATAACTTCAAAAGTATTACATTTAGAGTATTTTGTTTCAATATGTTATTCACCTATTTCGGAGTCAGCTATAACATAGTGAAGTTCCAGACCTGTGGCTCATTGCATAGCTGAGTAATAGCTACTTTGAAGTTCACACTGTTGAGTAAATCAGTTGTAATTGGAAAACTATTGCATTTACAGAAATTTGTGTAAATATGTTATTCAGCTACTTTTGAGTCAGCTATAACATAGTGAAATTACAGACCTGTAGCTCATGGCACAACTGAGCAATAGCTATTTTCAGGTACTGACTGTTGAGTAAATGACTTGTAACTTGAAAAATATTGCATTTGGAGTATTTTGTTAAAATATGTTGTTCACCTACTTTTGGGTCAGCTATAACGTCGTGAAATTACAGACTTATAGCTCATGGCATAGCTGAGCAATAGCCATTTTCAGGTTCTCACTATTGAGTAAATCAGTTGTAACTTGAAAACTATTGCATTTACAGTATTTTGCTTAAATATGTTGTTCACCTAATTTTGGGTCAGCTATAACATAGAAAAAATTCAGACATGTAGCTCATTGCATAGCTGATAGCTACTGTGAGGTTATCACTGTTGAGTAAATCAGTTATAACGTGAAAACTATTACATTTACAGTATTTTGTTTAAATATGTTATTCACATAATTTTTGGTCAGCTATAACAGAGTGAAATTGCAGACCTCTATGTCATGGCATAGCTTACCAATATCTACTTTCAGGTTCTCACTGTTGAGTAAATCATTGTATCCACTGGATAGCCGCAGTGTGTAGAGAGATTTCACCATTACCGCTCTAACGAAAAAAATATTATAGCTAGCCTTCTCAAGTTTGCAAGGTATATTACAGGGTGCACCACATAGTGCAGTAACGACGCGGCTCGACTTGGTCATAGTCGGTTGTGAGTGTTGAAATTACGACGCGTCGATTCATACATTATAAAAATCGATTTTTCATCAAAACCTTCATAGTACACCAAAATATTACCTACCTTATAAAATCTTATGATAATTAGTGCGTTTAAAGAAAGCAATCACATTCTTAAGTTGTCACGGTTTTCAAGTGGAAACAACAATGGCTGCTTCCCTCAATTTTTTAACCGCAAATATAAATTCTCACGAGATTCAGTACTTTATTGGATAGGGTTAAAGATCAAACTACAAAAATTCGTTTTTTATTTAAAAGCGGCTAATTAATAAAGTATATTTCTTCTGAAGTCCTTGATCAACACTAGTACGACTTTCGTCGTTTCACCGTCGCCAGTTAGTTCCGACGCGTCGACTCGGGTATTTCTTCACGACTTACAGCACTAGCACCACAGTATTCTATTGGTAGGCTTTATGTCTAAATTAGGCCTGTGGCTAAATTACTGCCTACTAAAAATGAGTAATTCTGCATTTTCTCTAAAAGTATTGCAGATAGCAATTTTTTCTTAAATAACTCATTCACCTACTTTTGGGAGAGCTTTCACATGCTGAAGTTCCAGACCTGTAGCTAATTACTCACCTACTCAAAATGAGTAAATGCGAATTATCTCTAAAAGTATTGCAGATAGCCAATTTTTCTCAAATAACTCATTCATCTACTTTTGGAAGAGCTTTCACATGGTGAAGTTTCAGACCCATAGCTAATTACTCACCTACTCAAAATGAGTAAATGCGAATTCTCTCTAAAAGTATTGCAGATAGCCAATTTTTCTCAAATAACTCATTCACCTACTTTTGGGAGAGCTTTCACTTGGTGAAGTTTCAGACCCGTAGCTAATTACTCACCTACTCAAAATGAGTAAATGCGAATTATCTCTAAAAGTATTGCAGATAGCCCATTTTTCTCAAATAACTCATTCATCTACTTTTGGGAGAGCTTTCACTTGGTGAAGTTTCAGACCCGTAGGTAATTACTCACCTACTGAAAATGAGTAAATGCAAATTATCTCTAAAAGTATTCCAGATAGCCAATTTTTGTCAAATAACTCCTTCACCTACTTTTGGGAGAGCTTTCACTTGCTAAAGTTTCAGACCTGTAGCTAATTATTCACCTACTCAAAATGAGTAAATGCTAATTATCTCTAAAAGTATTGCAGATATCCAATTTTTATCAAATAACTCATTCATCTACTTTTGGGAGAGCTTTCACATGGTGAAGTTTCAGACCCATAGCTAATTATTCACCTACTCAAAATGAGTAAATGCAAATTATCTCTAAAAGTATTCCAGATAGCCAATTTTTGTCAAATAACTCCTTCACCTACTTTGGGGAGACCTTTCACTTGGTGAAGTTTCAGACCTGTAGCTAATTATTCACCTACTCAAAATGAGTAAATGCGAATTATCTCTAAAAGTATTGCAGATAGCCAATTTTTCTCAAATGACTCATTCACCTACTTTTGGGAGAGCTTTCACTTGGTGAAGTTTCAGACCCGTAGGTAATTACTCACCTACTGAAAATGAGTAAATGCAAATTATCTCTAAAAGTATTCCAGATAGCCAATTTTTGTCAAATAACTCATTCACCTACTTTTGGGAGACCTTTCACTTGGTGAAGTTTCAGACCAGTAGCTAATTATTCACCTACTCAAAATGAGTAAATACTAATTATCTCTAAAAGTATTGCAGATATCCAATTTTTATCAAATAACTCATTCATCTACTTTTGGGACTGCTTTCACATGGTGAAGTTCCACACCCGTAGGTAATTACTCACCTACTGAAAATGAGTAAATTCGAATTATCTCTAAAAGTATTGTAGGTAGCCAATTTTTCTCAAATAACTCAATCGCCTACTTTTGAGAGAGCTTTCACTTGGTGAAGTTTCAGACCCGTAGCTAATTATTCACCTACTCAAAATGAGTAAATGCGAATTATCTCTAAAAGTATTGCAGATAGCCAGTATTTCTCAAATAACTCATTAATATGAAAACAACTTATAGGAAGTCATGGGCTGCAAATCTTTTCATGTGGTCAGATTTGACCTTGGGCCCCTCCTGCTTATTATTGGTCCTAGAGGTTTGCAATGTGAAAACGACTTATAGGAAATCATGGGCTGCGAATCTTTTGATGTGGTCAGACTTCACCTTGGGCCCCTGGTACAGGGTCAAATAAGGGTAGCCAAACTTAAAAGTGCTTTCAGCTTGCTTATTAACGAAAAATGCTTTTTATCTTCTAAACTATGTTAGTTGGCCTTTGTCGGTGGATACATCCAGCATCTGGCCACAGATGCGTCCTTTTTCTAGTTAATCCCCTTGTAGTTGTAACCTTTTGTTCTAAACCGGGCATTTATATTTGATCTACATATATCTAAAATAGATTATCTTCTTCAAAATCTACTTTGACAGAATTATCTAAAATAGCCAATTTTATTCTTCAAAATACTCATTTGTTTGACATAATAAGTCAGTCATTTTACATTGCACTATACGGGACTGCTTAAGAGGCTGAAGATATTAGCCTGATAAATGCATACATTTATATAATAAAAATGAAAGCTTTATTTTCTACAGAATGGTATGTGCAAGCAGATGAATGTGACCCCAACTGTGAGGATTCAGGGCTACCATAACATCACCACTGGAGATCTGCATGACCTTCAGTTGGCTCTGTATGCCGTGGGACCAATTTCCGTCAGCATCGATGCCTCCCACCGCAGCTTTTCCTTCTATAGTAATGGGGTCTACTATGAGCCAGAGTGTGGTAAGTGAGAATTAACTGGCATTTATTTGGAGTGGCCTCAACGACAGCCACAACTAACTGGATATTTTGCATGTGATATAAATTATAAGTGGTATCTGCCACTGTGGTCTAGTGGGTAATACCACTCACCTAGGAATTAGTGTTGGGAATCGCCTCCAATTTTCATGGTCGATTATTCGTCCATTTTTCCGAGCGATGATCGACCCATAATCGATTATTTTACTCCATTATTGTTTATTATTTAAGAAACACTTTCCGGGATAAAGTATAGGTCAATCCGGTAAGAATAACGGTGTTCCGACATTTAGACTCTACCGAAAGCACCCACTTCCTGTAAATATGGTGGTAGACATAAACAAACGAAATTGAAGACAAAACTGTCAGTTTATTTAATAAAAATACCTAAAATATTTTTAAAATAGGTGGATATTGATATAAATCAGGAAAGGTAAGATATAAGCTTAATAATCGATCATTAGAAAATGCCAGTGACCGACCGCGATTCTACACTGTCACCGACAATTAATCGAGCACGCGTCTAATCGTCCACCCACTACTAGGAACAACAAGGATGTGGGTTCAATCCCATGTACAGGCAGATACATAGTTATTCGGATGACCACTTTAAATGGCAGTCCTCTTTCATTGTGTCCTATCCCCAGTGGCAGGTTAAAGAACCTCAAGGATGATGATAAATGGTCATCCCTGAGCCTATCTTTCAGTTTGGGGAATATCAGTGATTTGAGAGTTGGACTGTATTTGAATAGTCGTATGGGTCATATAGCGCTTTGAGTCCTGTAGTACATTGAGATATACAAATACAAAATAGTTAACTTAATTTTCACCACTGTTATCATAATGTCAAACCCAATAAACAGCAGTGTGTGGTATTCACAGAGAATCCATCCTAATATGTCTTGGGTTGTTGAAAACCATAACTTTGATCTGTGTTTTACCAGTTGGAAGTTCCCTGTTAAAATTTTGTTTCAGTGTATTTTGTATTGGGTATGACCAGTTACAAAATTTAAAATTCGTTTTTAGGGCTTTAAAAAGAAACAACTTGGTATTTTGAACTCCTTTCATTGATATGGCAAAACTAAACCATAATTTGTATATGAGCCATACTTTTTAAAAAGGAAATGTCTTCATGGGATATTTAAATTAAACTTCATTTTTGCCCAACCTAAAACAAAAATGTGAAATATTTCACCAAATTCATACATTATTATAATTTTGAAAAAGTTTCATCTATTAAAAAGCCTCAAAAAAGTTTTCAATTACCGGTTCTTAAATATTCTTTGTGGATTTTGGTATTTCTGCCGAAATGAAACAAAAAGAATAATAACAGCTTACTAGCCGCATCACTAAGATCTTTGCATTGTATCAACCCTCTTCTGTTTGAAAGGGGATCAAGTCTTCTCTTTTGAGATGACAGTATGTGCATGAAAAGGAACTATACTATTGGATATGCAGACATGCATAGGTCTTGCATCATGGAGACAACATCATGTAATGAGTTAAATATGGAAAAGATTTGTTAACAAAAAAATTGGTTCAGTGTTTTATGGTCAGATCAAGAAAATATTTTTTATATTTTTTGTCAAGAGATGGCACCAATGTAGAGTCAAGAGAATTTACTTGTCCATGTTACAGAATGTGATGTAGAATTTAAAATGATGGGAGGGTATGTGGGAGTCCTGAATATATAAATTTATATATATATAAATTAAATTGACAGATCAAGACATTGATTATTTTTACCTCACTTTTTCCAAGTAAACAGGATGATGTGGTGTAATCATTTGTTTTAAGGGCTGTCGGGGTATTGTTTTTACCCATGATGTCCGGATGGGCGGGAGGAAAAGTTTGTCCAGGCTCTATCTCGGAAACTGTAAGGTGAAGGAAGTTGATACTCAATAGGGACATTGGTTTGGGGGGTGTAGGTGTGCAAAATCATGGTGTGACCTTGATTTGACCTTTGACCTTGCTGTACTGATCTTGGCCTATAAAATATTGTCTGGGCTATGTCTTGGAAACCGTAAGGTGTAGGAAGTTGATATTTGGTAGGGACATTGGCTAGGGGGTATAGGTGTGTAACATTATGATGTGACCTTGATTTGACCTTGCCGTAGTGACCTTGACCTATAAAATGTTGTCTGGCCTATATCGCGGAAGCTGTAAGGTGTATGAAGTTGATACTTGGTAGGGACATTGGTTAGGGGGTGTAGGTGTGCAATGTTATGGTGTGACCTTGATTTGACCTATGACCTTGCAGTAGTGACCTTGACCTATAAAATCTTGTCCGGGCTATATCTCGGCAATCGTAAGGCGTATGAAGTTGATACTTGGTAGGGACATTGGTTAGGGGTTATAGGTGTGCAACGTCATGGTGTGACCTTGATTTGACCTTGCTGTAGTGACCTTGACATATAAAGTCTTGTCCGGGATATATCTCACAACCATAAGGTGTAGGAAGTTGATACTTGGTAGGGACATTGGTTAGGCAGTGTAGGTGTGCAACGTCATGGCGTGACCTTTATTTGACCTTTGACCTTGCCGTAGTGACCTTGACCTATAAAATCTTGTCCGGGCTATATCTCAGGGAAACCGCAAGGTGTAGGAAGTTGATACTGGGTAGTAACATTGGCCAAGGTGTGTAGATGTAAAACGTCATGGTGTGATCTTGCTTTGACCTTGCCGCAGTGACCTTGACCTATAATGCCTTGTCCCGGCTATATCTCGGAAACCATAACATATAGGAAGTTGATATTTGGTGGGGACATTGGTCTGGGGTTATAGGTGTGCAACGTCATGGTGTGACCTGGATTTGACCTTTGATCTTGCATATCTGATGCTATTTTATCTCTATGGGGATATCTGATACTATTTTATCTCACTTATATGTCTCTTATATCTTTTTACTCAAATCTTGGTTGTTGCATCTTTCGATATCTTTTGATGTAGATTAAGCACTGTGAAAGTCATATTAGAATTCATTAAGGGTTTTACTTTTGCAACTTCCCATTGTAACAGATGGTATTTCATCAAGTGAGCCACAGGTTTTGCCCCAACACCACACATAAGCATTTTTTTTTCGACATCTGTATGTTTGGGTAATATTCAAAGCATTCAAACCATAATTCAACCATACAAAGAATGTAAAAATGGGAGAAGTCTTAAGTCTTCACACAAATGTACGAGGTCACTTTGGTATGGTTGAACAATATCGAAAACATGCAAATCATAATTCAACTGTGTGAAATGTGCATGTATAACAATCTTACAGCTTCTAGGAAAAACAGACTGGCGGACCTTCAGTTTCATAATTTTTAGTTTACTGAATTCTCTTGTTTTAATATTTAATCTTTACTTGCAGTTTTTTCTTCTCCACTTAAACATTATTTGGACACTGTCACTGCTCTTCAGCTTCACAATTTTTACTTTACTAAATTGTCTTGTTTTAATACTTAATCTTTACATGCAGTTATTTTCTCCACTTAAACATTATTTGGACGCTGTCACTGCTCTGAAAGTATCCCAAATCTGTGTACTGTTTCACTACTTCTATATCTCATGGTGTTGAAAACTATTTCCCCAGGCTGTGTGCGGTACAGGCATCTCTGATGCTATTTTATGGCTTGTATCATTCTTTATACAGGCAACACTGAGGATGACCTGGACCACTCTGTTCTGGCTGTGGGGTATGGTGTGATGAATGGCGAGGCTTATTGGCTGATCAAGAACTCCTGGTCAACTTACTGGGGCAATAGTGGCTACGTGATGATGTCGCAGAAAAACAACAACTGTGGAGTGGCCACGGCTGCCACATATGTCATAATGTGATCAGAATAAATGCAGAAGTGCCCCACTGTGACATTTAAATGACTGAGTAAAATTACCCGGTGTGAAGACCTTCCTATCTTTGTCTTTTGGGGAACCACCGTTGACATAGTTTTCCATTTGGTTGGTTAATTCTTCGTTATCAAATGTGTATTGAAAATAAGAGAAGAAATCATTCTTTTTCTGAAAGTATAATAAAGATGAAAAGGTCTACAAGATACTCACATAATTAAATGTAACTGTCCTGCTGATACTTTTAATTTTCATCATTATTCTGAATCAATATGAGATTGATATATAATAATTAACAGCATCAACACTTCACATTGAAATTTCGGCATTTTTACATATATTTACACAGTTATCTACAACATGTGTGAGCCTTGCAGTTTTATTGCTTCAATATATATTGGGAGTTTTTTCTATGATTCAGATTATTTGTGTCCATTGAAACATATGATAAAGCTTAATAAGTGTTTCTGATGACTTCCTAGTTGGATGTATTTTGAGCCAAAGGATTTATTTACACTTATTATTGTTTGTTAGCACATGTTTTCAAGCTTTTATACACAAACTATGTAGGTAGCTGAAATAAATGTATATATTTTAGAATGATTTAGCCAACATTTTTTCCAACACAAACTTTTATGTCTAGATTTTGAGACACATATTGTAAGGTAATTAGAGGTTAACTTCTTCAGATAAAAAGAGAAATTTAGCCATATATATGTCTGAATGAACAGCTTTAAATTTATGTTTGTTGAATGAGACATAAATGTTACGGCTCTGTTGTTTAAAATTAAAATATTGTCATAAAATGGCCCACCATGACATTGAAATGTCTAAAGTTATTTGGTGTGAAGATTTTCCATATCTTTATCTTTTTGGGGGAATCATGGGTTTTCAATTTGGTTGATTAATTCCAAATGATGAAACTTTTATTGAACATAAGAGAATCAATCTTTCTGATGTTGGGTTATAAACAAGAATAAAATGTCTGCAAGATACATAATTTAAAATCAAATGTAACCATCCTGCTGATACTTGCTTATATCAGTTTTCCTTAGTGATAAGCGGCTGTTGTACAAAGTTAGTATTCACTGATAATCATAAATGGTCACAGAACACATTGAGTTTTCAATATTTTTACATATATTTTACACAATAATGTACATGTGAGCTTTGCAGTTTTATGCATTCAACATAGTGAACATACATGTATATTGGGAGCTTTTGTATCGGTAAAAATTGTTTGTGTCCTTTGAAACATAAAGCTCAATAAGTGGTTGTGATGATTTCATAGGTGGATGAGCGTAATTTAAGCCAGGTTACTTATTATTGTATATTAGGTAGTTTCAAGCTTTTGTACACATGCATAAATGAATAGCTGAAACTGAAATAAATGTTTATATTTTTAGAATGATTTAGCCACTCATTTTTCCAACTTTACATGTTTTCTGTAGAATTTGAAAAACAAGCTATTGTATGGTAATTATAGAGGTTTAATTAGTCTTTAAACAGAGAAGACATATGGTTATATAAATCTGTGTTCAAGTTGTAGGTATGTAAGAATGAGATAAAACTGTCATCTATTAAAGCCAGTCGCATATATTTTTATGTTTGTGGAAGGAGATAAAATAACTGTTGTTCTAGAATTGTTTTATTAAAATGTTTTAAATAAAATACAATACAGCAGTTTGGAATTACAAGTGTTTAGATTGTAGTTTGATTTATAACAGATGAATTATTTGGAGTGAAGTCAAAAAAACCCCAAACTGTAGGCAAAAGATCTTATTTAGTAGTATGGCAGTGCAGTATTCTTGTGGTTGTAAAATATACACAAAAGAAGGGTAGACTGCTTTTGCATATATCTGTGATGCTATGACACTAGTGGGTAAATTGTTTATCGATATTGCCGATATTTATTGTTTTGGAACTGGACTCCCAATATCGAGATCTAAACAAGTATTTCAATATCGCCATTTTAAGTAAAACTGTAAACTTACACTGTTAATATTCGAAATAAAGGAAAAATCTGAAGAAATTGTACACTTTTATCTCACATTTTTTAAGTTTTCAATGCGTTTTGGGTGAAAACTTTATTGTTTTGTTTTGATTCATTTCGCTTCCTGTTAGCGGTTCGGGAAACACTAAAATAAAACATTTTCGGTTTCCCGAATTCGTACTATTTGCTAGACAATATGAACCCCCGATATCGCCCGATATTGAAATATTTTTACATTCAATATCGATACTCACAAAGCCAAACGATTTACCCCCTATATGACACACCTGTATCAGTGTTCTGTAGTTAGAAACTTTGTATGTGTCTTGTACAACTTGGGATTTTGTAAAAGTTCCGATTTAAAAATCTTATAAAACAAGAGAACTTGAACCAAATCATAATGGACATCCCTTCAAGTTACGACTTGTACAAAATCTTTGCTTGCCCAAGCTCTAACTTGTACAACTCAGCCATAGACTAAACTTGTACAAGACATATATACCAAGTTGTACATTTTCATGTTGGTATAGGATGCTTAGAATGTTGTCTTAAAAAATAGTGCTTTGAATACAAAATATTTTTTCAATATTATCTTTTTATTTCTTTTTACAAAACTTATACCACCGCAGAGATTCCTCACCATTGCTATGAGACTGTAAACTCTTGTATATCTTGTTCAGTATTTTATTAATTAAAATTATTGGTGACAATAATTTTCAAAGTGATGAAGAAAAAAATTTAAAATTTACTTGAATTAACTTTCTTTAATGATCAGTTTCTACTGAAGAGTTTAACACTTGAAATTAATATGCTCAATCCATGTTTGTTTGCTGAAAGAGTTAAAGTGATGTACAGTTAAAATTTCCACTTGTGGCATTTCCTTCTTGCCATTGATATTTGAAGTTTAACACTGTAGGGTACCACATGTAGAGTATCACATGTATTCCACACAGTACCACTTCTTTGGCTTGTAAAACCATTTATGTTGGAAGATTTTTCAATTGAAAGTAATCGTCTAATTGTCAACAACACTATAGTGTGCTGGATCTGTGCAAATTTGTTGGCAGTCAGATATCAAAGATCGAATCCTTCATATATGTATTCTCGTACAACCATAATCCACATACAAGTCTAATCCCTTAAGAGACTTCCACAAGATATCCGCGAGATTATGGCATAAATAATGGGAATTTCTTAAGATCAACAAGTTTCAAAGCAGGACTCTTTTTGCACTTGATTAGGTGAACATCAGACTGGTTTTTTAGCTCAATATCCTCCAAACTGTAGGCAGTGACTGAAATTAATGCCCACACTGCTGTCCAAGACTGGTAACCATTATCTCAGGCCGGTCTCTTTCTAGAATTACAGTTAAGAAGTCCCGTCACTCTTGATCTTTTTTTTAATTGACCAACATGGATGAGACTTTCTCTTTGCACATTCTTGTCATTATAAAAAAAAATGTTGAACCATTTACTCTTCAGTATCTGCCACGTGATCAGTTTTGAAACTTAATATTGATTTAACTTGCACTGAAATATGGAATGGAAACTTTTGCTACAGACCAGTAACAATTCTCAGTGACAGGTCTGGTGGACCCGGAAAGTTTCCTCATAAACTTTGTATACTAAGCGTAGGGCTTGTACAAAAACTTTATTCTTTTTATTATTTATTTTTCTACACACACACACAAAAAAAAAACAGAATATACACTTTTCTGGATTTTTATTAGATCACACTTTCTAACAGAATACAATAATTATTTTGATTAATACAATTGTCTCATTCAGTGTCACTGAAAAGCAAAACTTGAAAGTTCAAAAAACACTGGATCCCAGTATAAGTAATCTCCCAATACAAGTCATCACAAACTGAGTAGCACATGCTGTACATTTTAGCTTAATGTTTTGCAAAAACAAAGGGAATAAACACTCTATAACTTAATGACAATACTGTATTAACAATTTAAAACAAAATAATATACTAAAAACATACACCATTACTTTAAATATTTAGCATTAACAATTTAGAAATATAAAATAAAAATATTCCACTAATATATATACCGCAACATTTGGCACATTCAATATAATAAGATGACCTGAACATTCATTTTGAAAATCAAACGATGTGTTCATATGAAGCAGATGTAAATTCAAATGGATCAAATCATAGTAATACTGTACTGGGGGCATTCTGCCTCTTCTGTTCCATCTGTTTATTACAATTGCAAACAAATTGATGTCTGGTTGATATTTCAGAAATTAATGGAAAATATGACACAACTGATGTTTCTTGAACACCAATATGTTCGATGAGTTAGAGCCCAGCTCTTGAATTATGAGATAAAGGGAATTTAACCAATCATAGTTTCCAAAGAAAATTTAATATATTTTTTTGTGTCTAACTTGGCTACTGGCTTATATCAATACTATATGTACCATTTAAACTATTAAAAAAATTATTATTGTTTTGAAGATGAATTTGTTCCATGTTCAATACTACTGGAGTGGTTCATGCCACAATAATAACAGGACTTTAAAATGCTAAAAAATATGTACACTAACTTTCAATGTTTTCTTAATATCAAAAACATTTAAACTAATTAAGTTTTGCAATTGTGATAAACAGTAATTAGGCATTTATATATCACAGTGAATCTTATTAACAAATTATCAGAATAAATTAGGCATCTCCCAATGTATGGCAGACAGAAGTATGTCAAATGGCACTAGCTATAATATTAAAATAATCTACTTTTAAAGAAAGTTAAAATACAAAGCAAATTAAAATCATAAGCTATTAATATCTTAATGGTCAAGTAAAAATTACACAGCTTTGACACTTTGGGGAGTATTTACACTTGCTTATATTGGAGAATCAAAGCCATCACTGTAATATAATCTTAACAGTCTCACTGAAACAATAAAACTGTAAGAGGCTCAATCTAAAACAAGAAATGGTAGCCTCATTCTGTTAACCATTTTCAATGTGTGATTATGTAACAAATATCAGCTGTGAAATACTCTGCTAGTCCTGAACTGGCAAATTTCTACTGAGAAAAAAAATTAAGAGAAGTTATTTATAAGAACACTTCTGGTTCTATAATAATCACTTATTTTCTGAATCCTTTATAACACAACCCTGATGCCAACCTTTTAGTAAAATAGTGGTGGGATTATTCTACACTACCTCTTCACAACCTTTCTCCAGGGATCCATGTTTGTTTCTATTACTGAATTTCTATTGTATTTTACTAAAAATGTGGCCAGAGACACATCTCGCCTCTCCTCTTTCATAACACACTCTTCAATAGTTGACTGAAAACCTTGCCTGCTTGAAACAGGTTCACCCGATCGATATCTACAGATGACCCTCTTAAAGTAGATCTCTCATTTAGTAGCACTCCATTTTAATTAATAGATAACATCCAGTCCATACGAGGCTTGTTCTATTGACATTTACTTTTCTCTGGTAATCTACCCTGAGAAGAAGTATGTTTTGGATATGCTCAGATTTGACTAAATGGGATTCAAATCTTCAAAACAAATCTGTCGGTTACGAGCAGTCTAGGTACATATTGTAGTATGCTGGAGATAAGAGAAAGAGAAGTGTGCATCTTTGCGACAACATAATCGGAAAAAAACTCAATAAACTTGTAACATAAAGTTCCAGATTTTGTGTGGTTTATAAATCATGTTTTTAACCTTACATTAAACCATGTAGAAAATTTCAGGGAATTTCAAGTTCTGAACATGGTAAAGTATGTTACATATATCATTCGATCATGCAGTTTTTTATGCACTGAGAGTGGCCACAGCAGGACGTTTTGCTGTGGCCGTTGGGATTGCAGTTATTTCTGCCTTTTCTTCACGATCCACTTTCTCCATAGCCATCCTACGTATGGTGTCGCCATCTAGCTGGTTCTGTAGGAAGTCTGAGATCTTGTCCAATGCTTTGTCCATGTCAGACTGAGAAAAATAAATAAGTAAATAAATACACTTGGGATTACAATACTTAAACTGTATGAGTTTTTAATTGAAGTTAAATGAATGGTCTCAAAGAATTTATTATACTTTGATTGGAAATGAATATGAATAGCTGGAGAAAATGGGAAAGCTGAAAAAAGTGCAATACACTCGGTCTTTTCAGAAAACCTTGAAGAGTAATATTCCCCCATCACCTACTGCTTAATGTTGTAAGCACCAGTAACTTTACATAATAAATACTGCTTACTATGGGTGCAAAGATCTTAATTCCAATTACTTTGTACATGTAGTCCATCAATATGTTCACAAATGCTAAAATTACTATTGACAATTGTTTTATTATTATTCTCATACATTCTATTTACTTTTGAACATCTGATCATCAGTACCTGGACATACCTTAATACTACTAACAAAGGGTGTTAAATTACCCAGCAAGAACATGGACACAATGTCCTACAATCAATGACTTTTTGTCTTAAATCTATCGACACTATCTGGTGTTACATTAATTAGAGTAAGAAATCTAAAGTTCGCCACATATCTGAAATTCGCCACATGTTGAAATACTAATAAAATAAACTGAGGTGAGATTTGTTAAATGTACAGTAAATTTGGGCTTTTTGAATTGAAAAATACCAAATTTAAGACAAAACATCATTTTCTTCATAAAATTAACTAAGGTTTTAGAAGTGGCGAATATTAGATTCCTGGCGAATTTAAGATTTCTTACTCTACCTGCAATTTGCCGACACGGACACCATTTTTTGCCGACTCATCCTGCATCCTCTCTAGTTCTCCCTGGTTGTACAGACCCCGGTACTTGTAGTACACGTTCATGGCTGAGTGCATTTTCTGCTGCAGTCCTTGTAGCTACAAGTATCGCATGAAAGTTTTACATACCTAGCTACACAGTACTGTATACTGCTATTACCAATCCTCTACCCCGGCTATCCTTCTTTGCAGTACTTAATATTCAAAAGGGTACCAAAAGAAGTACCAGATTTTGCCAAAAACATTAACTTTCCCACTTAAATTGAGAGTTGTGATTTGAATCCATAACCTCAGAGATTCCAGAAGACTTTGTTCTCACTATGCCACTGAAATTTGTAAGCACAAACACACAAACTTTTTTAGTTATAGTTTTGGAAGATTTGTGCATGATACAGACGTTATATCAACAATGAGGAAGGAATCGCCATCAATAATAAATAATAAAATACTGAGCAAAAGTCGGGTTTCCTCTGGATATCAATTCTCAACATACTGAAATGAGTTTCTGGAATTTTCAATAAATTTTAGTTCTTTCTGAATTTTGGCCAGTTCCTATAACTGTGGCAGCAAGTATAAAGAAAAGAGAAAAGTTATGGCTAAATCAACATGTTACAAACAAAAAAAAACCGACATTAAAAATGATTTGAAAACATCTGGATATTATATTTATATAATGTACATAAAGAAAAAAATGCATACTGAAATTACTGAAGTCAACTTGGGAATGTTACATCAATATTAATCCATATCCTTGCCCCAAATTTTAAATGATATCGATGCCAAAAAAATGTGCTGGACTCCTACTGCAATCAGAAATTATTATCACCTGCTTGACATCTTTGATTGTGGCTTCTGTGTTCACATTGATGTTGAACTGATTCAGTAGCTGATGCTTCAGCACTAAAAACTCATTGGTCAGACGCCTGAAACACAACATAATGTTTAAAAGTGTCATATTTATTTAATCTAACTTAAACTTTGAACATATTTTAAAAGTTGAAACATTATAGCAAACACTTATTAGTATGAAAAATGTTGAATATTAACAATATACATTCAGCACTGAACATATATAAAATAAAATATATATTTATAATAGAGTCAAGAAATAAACTCAGATGAGTTTGCAGAGCCTGATACATTAGTGGAATATATTTATAAGTTACAATAAGATCATTTCAACTGTATTCAAAATCTAGTATTCTTGATGGGAAAATGGTATATTAATAAAACAAGAAGTGAACATAACCCATTGCTTTTTAGACATTTTGTAGGATTGTTAAATCTAAAGTTTGAGACATATGATAAAATTTGTGGGTACCCTGAAAACATTGAAAGAGTCAGTAAGAAAATTTCAACTAAAATAAAACAAATTCTTAGACACACTTAAAAAAAGATACTGAGATGGCAGAAATCAAGGAAAGCATTACAGTACTGATAATTGCAATTTATATTAAAGTTATTGTTTTTTTTAAAATTATTTTGTAGTACTATATATGTTCAATCTATTTTGTGATTTTGTGCACCACACACTTTTTCTTAAAATATCTGGAGATTGTTGAAAACACGTCTGCACAGTATATGCGCCAAACGAAAAAGATGCTATGACATCACTCTGTCTAGACAGGAAGGAAGTACGATGCACCACCTTGCAAGTGCACAGTACTGGGACCAGCCAGCGGGTGGAGACACACAGGACGTCTTTTTCTGGCGTTTGGCGGGCCGGTCTGCGCCAACTGGATAAGCAATTGTCCATTGGATAGGAAGTATTAAAATGTATGTTAATAAAAAAAATTTTTTTTTTGAAAAAATCATTTCAACTACATTTAAAATTAATGTGTAGTTTAGATCAATATCTCACCCACTGATAAGTGAAAATCATAACTGAACAGACTTTTATGTTTTGATTTTACCGGTTTGTTTTAAAATATGCATGTTGTAAGAGACACCACTGTGGAACAGGTGTGACCACAACCAATAACTGCTACTGTGCCTTACTGGTCATTTTAAACACAGTAAATCACACCTGTATCTAGCAGCCAGCTCCTTGTTCCATGAAATATTGCCTTTCAGTTCCTGTTCATGCTGTCGTAGCACAGCATTTCTCGCCTCCATCAGTTCACGGTGATTCTTCTTGTTAGTGGCCATTCGCACTGAAGAATTTATTTACTTTTTGTGTTATATGTCAAGCCAAGTACATTTGTATTGGTTATAATGTGACAAGTAGTTGGAAGGGCAGAGGAAACCAGTACAGTTAGTCGAGGTTCTGTACTGTAAACTGCTGACCAACAGCAAGCACATACCAACTTTCGCATATGGAGAAAACAATGAAATAAACTCTATAAAACTACAAGTGTAAGTTGAAATTTATTTAAAAGTATAACCAGTTTTGTGATCCTTTTGTTCTACCTCAATTATTTTTTGTGTTATATGTCAAGCCAAGTACATTTGTATTGGTTATAATGTGACAAGTAGTTGGAAGGGCAGAGGAAACCAGTACAGTTAGTCGAGGTTCTGTACTGTAAACTGCTGACCAACGGCAAGCACATACCAACTTTCGCATATGGAGAAAACAATGAAATAAACTCTATAAAACTACAAGTGTAAGTTGAAATTTATTTAAAAGTATAACCAGTTTTGTGATCCTTTTGTTCTACCTCAAAAAAGACAGACCATGGTGTTCTGAAGAGTCAATAGAAGAACACTATTCAAAGACATAGGTGTACTTTCTTTTCATCCAAAATTTAATCACGGTTCACAAGCCTCTAAGTTTCTACTTGTAATTTTAATTTAATTATTTGAAATGCCCCAGGAACTCTGTATATTCCTGATATTTATGTAGAATATCATCTCACTGGCTGCAAGTCAAATCCAACAGAAAAGAAATTACTTTTGTTACTATTGGTAAAAGCATGTTCTAACTTCCTTATTTGGTCTCTATTTTGTTTTAGAGTGACATAAATACCAACCATTGATGAGATCAAGTTGTGACTGGGACTCCTCATCTAGAGCTGTGTTTTCTGTAATCTGTATATTTAACTCCTCCAAGTTGTCTTCCAGCTTATCTGTTAAAATAAAAAAAAATATTTCATAAAATTCTAATAAAAATTTAGGACATTAAAGATCTAAACCATATGCACCGTTAACAATATGATGGAACACAATCTGTTTAAGTTGGAGTTGATATAACATAATGTTTTTATGCCTACTAAATACAATACAATATGAATTATTTCTATTTGGAGCATTGTCCAATCTGTAGGTATTACTATTATATATCACTGACCACCAGTTAAAATGACCAAAAGGTTGTTTTTTATTTCTGTACCAATCTTGAATTTTTTCCCCTACTATTTTGTTAAGTTTGGTACATTGAGACCTTGAAAACACTTAAGATTGGCCTTAGTTCCAAGAAAGTATCTGAACCTGTACTTTGGTTTCTCCTCTGAGGATAAACATGTACACTTCTCCACTATTTAGTCAAGTATCTTATCTATATAAATATTAATATAAGATGAAAACAATGTTATCTTCTCAATGACAAAAAAAATCAATTTATATTATGTTTTATTTTTGCTCAAAATTTATTTTCATCTGACAAAGCACATATTCCAAAGTGATCCAAGCAAAGTTTTGGAAGAGGTTTTGTGGCAGAAATTCAAGGTAATATTAACTCAGTGAATATCTTTCACTTTGTAATAAAGAATTGCCAAATTAAACTT
This sequence comes from Sabellastarte sp. h YS-2021, assembly GCA_964017235.1. NCBI lineage: Eukaryota > Metazoa > Annelida > Polychaeta > Sabellida > Sabellidae > Sabellastarte > Sabellastarte sp. h YS-2021. The sequence goes on along the minus strand of OZ024929.1, from coordinate 74,007,604 downwards.
ATTAAATATCTCCAAGAAAACATTGCTTTCCTTGCATGCTAAAATGGTTCAGTTAATCTAAATTACAATTTGAATGATACTGCCTGCATGTCTTTCACTGTTTATGTCAACTTAAAGGAACACATGACCACAAGTGAAAGTCCACTTATTGCCTGTCACAGACCTGACCGTTTTGGTCATTTTAAGAACAGAATATAATAGATGAGGAACAATATGCAACTAGCATGTATATCAGATGCAACATGTATATTTATAAAACTATCTATGTTTTGATTTACATAGTTTAAGCCAGTGTCATATTTACAGTTAAAAATTTTAAATATTAGAATATAAATTTAAACGCACCAATAGTCTTTGAGGTGGTAGTGATAGAACGTTCCATGACTCCGCCCGATGATGTCATATCCTCTATTTTTTTGGTCATCATGTCTGTATTCCAGTTTATTTTCTCTATTTCTTTGTCCAGTTTGTCTACTTTTACCTGAAATGTTACAGGAACAAAAAAAAAACCTTTCTGCATAACCAGGAATTCTAGCTATTTGGGTAAATTTCAATGAAAACTAGCTTATTGGGGACTGGCTATTATACTTGTATTTAACAGTATACTTCAGTCTAAGTCTATATAATGCAGTTGTGATATACTGGGTTCAAATGAACTGCCATAAAAAGCAAGGATGTGACTCTGGACTGAAAAAGGGGCCAGGTACCTGCCCTGTGAAAACTGACCCAAATCCAGAAATTCATGTTTCAGTGTGAACCAGATGGAAGAAGCACTGAAGCAAATAAGGTGGGATATGTGAACAGATTTATCAAACCTTTTAAGTATCTGTGCAAATAAGGAAAAATCATTGCAGACAAATGTTACTGGTAATTAAGTTGAACCCAAGTTATTTAATATGGAAATAAACAATATTTAATGGTTTATGAGTACTAAGTTCATTTCATTGGCAGTTCCACATTTTCACTCATCAGTTTACAAATCGGTCAAATATTTTGGCCGAAGGTTTGCTTTTGATGCACCTAAAATCTGGATTGGCCTCGCTAACAACATACACAATGCAACCTCTATTGCCTACTTAAAAAAAAGTTCAAAATTTAGAGTAAGCAATCTAAAATTTGGCAGAAATCTAAAATTTGCCACCTCTATAACCTTAGTTAATTCTATGAAAGAAAATGATGCTTTGTCTTAAACTTAGTATATTTCAGTTTAAAAAGCCTTAATTTACTACCCTTTTACCAAATCTCTCCTTAAATTATTATTTTTATCAGTATTTCCACATGTGGCGAATTTCAGATATTTGGCAAATTTTAGATTTCTTACTCTACACATTTGTAAAAGCCTATCTGCCTTAGGCATTCCTACCCCTGTGTCTTCTATGGTGTGACCTGGCTATGTTTGTGGGCTGACTCGTATTCAACATGTGTATGGATAGTTGTGCCTTTGAGTCTGTCAGATGATGAGATTAAGTGCTATAAAAGATATTAGATGAGATTACATTCACTAGTTTGTCCTCGATTTTACAACACAGTGAGCCAGTTTCTTACTAAATGGGCACCTTATCACAGTGTTTAATACAATGTACTCAGTACCTTGATAACTTCATGCTGAGGTTTGAGTTGTCTCACTTTACTTTCACAAGTTTCAACAACTACTTTAGTTTCTTCTTCTAACTTGTCTCTCTCCATTTTCAACTGTTCAATTTTCTGAAATTACAAAAGAGAAAAAAAAATTAAATTATCATCAGAAAAATATTATAAACAGGATGTTAATTCCAGCCACATCTATAAAGGTCTCATATTCACTTATATTATTATTTTCAGAATTACTCTCATAAAAAAATTCTCTGAAACAGGTCTTTTCTCAGAAAATTCTCAAAGAAATAATTTGAGGTGAATTGTTTTATGTAGGAATTTCTAAGAATTACCACAGAAGTGTCTTTCAGTAAAACTTTAAAAAAATTTTATCAACATAATTCGTAATGGGAGATAAGAGAAGAAATTGTGTTTCTTAGTTAAGTCTTTGTTTAAATACTGCTTGTCTTCCATAATTCTGGATTCAATCTAATTTTTTAATGTTTCTATGACATTATTTCTTGCTTAAAGACTTGGAAAAAAAGGGCCTTAAAATGTGAAGACTTACTAGACCATCTTAGTTGTTAGTCATTGGGCAACAGGCCAGTATTAGTTCTGAACACTCGCATTGCTATACAAAGTCCACTATCTTGTGGATTTCTTAAATGTTAAGTCTATCCCAGTAAGTTTAATGAATAGAAATCAATGTTGATCTGCCACAAATAAGCTTTTTACCTTGCTACGTTCCCGGTGAGCATTCCTCAGTTTGTCCACCTTTTTCAACACGGTTTTCACAGCTGTCTCTACCTCGTCCACCATTTTTGTGACCTGTAATAGATTATCAGTGAATTAATAAATGTATTGATACAGTTTCCAAAATATGACCTGTCACCAAAAATGACCTGCAAAAGATTGTCAACAGAAGATTTAGTACATTAACATCATTGTCCAAGATGATCTGTGACTGAATGTGATCAAGAATAGATTACCAGCTAATTAATTACCACATAAATGTTAAATTATTCTCAGATATCTACATGGATGCACTTAATAAAAGGTTATTATTCTGAAATATCAGCATAGCAAATTATTTTAACAGAAATAATTCTGAAATATCAGCAAAGCAACTCAATTTGAATAAAATTATGCAGAAATATATACATTGTGATTTATTTTAAATGAATTACTTAGGAATATCAACATTGTAGATAATTTTTATGCAATCTGAAATACATGTATGTACATTGCTACTCATTTTAAATGTAACGTTCCTGAAAGATCTACAGAGAAACTATTGAAAATGTAATTATTTGAAAGTATCTACACAGCGACTCATTTTAAATGTAATTAAATTGAAGTATCTACACAGCAACTCATTTTAAATGTAATTGTTGGGAAATATCTACAAAGCAACTGATTTTAAATCTACTGTGAAACCTCTTTCAGTAGAAATCTAACAAGCAGAATTTTAAATGGAACGCATTGTCAGGTCCCAAGTGGCTTTTTGCTTAAACATTTAGTCTGAGTATTTATCTTGTTCTATTCTATTCTGTACGTTTACAGCGCTTAATCTCTGCCAAGCCAGACTCTAAGTCATGCCATTAGAACCAAATAAATAATCATTGAGATTTCAGAACCTTGAGGTTTCCAGTTGACATTTTCAACTGTAACTACTCTGAAATAATTATACATTAACTGAAATTTAATGTAATGATTCTGATATATATGGATACTTTCTTTCATTAAAAGTAAAACTTTCTAAATTTCTACACAGTGTATTTGATAAAAGGTAATTATTCAGGAATATCCACCTTTCCCTTCTTCTGAATTGTCTCTTGTTCAAACTTCTCAGACTCTCCAGTATCCGAGGTGATCCTGGCTGCAATGGTGGCCTTGGTCAACATCTCCTCTTTCACTTGTCTCTTCAGTGCATCTGCTGTTCCCTGAAACAACAGAGCAATAACTGAACATCTGCACTCTCCCAAAAACATGGGGATATCATATCAATACACATGATATGCTCTAACAGTCTAACTACATATAGCAACCACTGAACATCTGCACTATCCCAAAAACATGGGGATATCATATCAATACACATGATATGCTCTAACAGTCTAACTACATATAGCAACCACTGAACATCTGCACTCTCCCAAAAACATGGGGATATCATATCAATACACATGATATGCTCTAACAGTCTAACTACATATAGCAACCACTGAACATCTGCACTCTCCCAAAAACATGGAGATATCATATCAATACACTGGCTGTACTTGGCACACAGCCATCACTGAACATCTGCACTATCCTAGAAACATAGATATAGTATATAGATACATCTGCAGCTGTTCTCAAGTAAAGATTAAAACCCTACAAGAGCACTCAAAGAGTGCATACTTCCACCAAGACGCGTAATAACAACTAAATGGGAAAATACTGATTTTTTTATCCAGATGGGCATACAGATCAATATAGTTGGACCAAGACTCATCATCTGACTTTTTTCAAGAAGATCCAATACGTAGTATTTGAATAATCCTGCTAACAAACTGTAACAAATTTTATTGTAATTTAACTTTTTACAAGTTAAATACTTACCTTATTCTCACAAGTGCTTGTTTGTTTTGTGGAGCAAAACACATCGACCGACAAGAATTTTTTAAGGAAATATTCTTGTCACAATAGGTGACCCCTTGTCTGCGCATGTCTGCGCTTGCGCAGTACTCGTTGTCGACAGACGAGCGTCGAGAGCTCTTCATTATATCTTTGGTCCCCAGAAAACAAATTATGCAGGGAGGTAGGGTGGGTTTATCCTTGTGAGGATAAGGTAAGTATTTAACTTGTAAAAAGTTAAATTACAATAAAATTTGTTACATTTTATTGCGTAAAATAGCCTTACCTTATCCTCACAAGTGCTTGAATACAACCATAACAGGTGGAGGGTATTTGTTTTGGCCACACTGTTAGATGATTGTCAGACAAGGGGTCACCAAATAAAGCACTTGATAAGAGGATAAGATAAGCTTCCATACGCCACATCTTAGGTTATATATTACTTCTTCATCACAGATGAAGTAATTTGCTAACCTCAACAAGAGATCCATGATGTGGTCGTCATTGTTGCTGCTGTTGCTGTTGTAGACAATTTTACAACAAATCATATAGCAGTATTAACATCACCCGGTATTGGCCGGAGATGTCTGCGTGACTCCCCAAACAAGATGTCATCATCTGACAATGAGAATATCTCCAAGCAGGCAAACTGAACTGCATAAACTGCAGATATGGGGCCATATGTAAGTTAAGAAAGACATATGTCAGTGACACAACACTTGTATAACTGGAGAGAACATAAATATGCGAGTCATATGAATAACATGTATAAATACACAAAAATTGACTACATGCTGAGGTGAATCCACAAGACCCAATTTGTTCATGGACTGGTCATGGGTTTTGCCAAGCTACATCTTCGAGTAGAATGTAGTAAAGAATTGTGGGTCTTCCAGTAACAAGAGTCTGATATCTGCTCAGGTAAGACCCCACTCTTGAAAACTAAAGAGGCAGCCACGGATCTAATATGTGCCTCAATGTATAGATTCTGAGAATCAGAATTAAAGGACTGGCATTCTAATCATGCAGCCAGATTGATCCAGGAAGAGGTAGCAGAACTCAAGATATCTCCATCAAGCCTTCCTTAAAAGATATGAGCAAGAGATTCTTCCCCTCCTTGAAGTACTTGTACTGTCTCGATAGTAACTAAGTACTGTAAGAGGGCAGAGTGTCACAACATCAGTCCAACGTCAGCTCAAGAAAGGTTTGTGAGCTGGAATGACCACTGGTTTGAGCCATCTGGGCCATCAGAAGCCAACTGATTCTTGCTAAAAGGCAGGAGAAGGAGACTTTCCCTTTTCTCCAAGCAGTAGTCCTGTCCAAGAAGGATCTAAGTGCTGTAAGAGGACAACGAATCATGTGTCCAGGCAATTTGAGTTCAGGAATGATCTAGAGCTGAAGTGACCACTGGAGCCAATCTAGACCAATTGAGGCTAATAAGACCTTGCTGAAAAGGTAGGTAGGAGGGAGAAACTGTAACCTCCTTCTAATGAGGCTTGTGTCTGAAGGAGCCAAAGTCCCAGAATACACTTTACCTTGTTTTTGCCAGATGCCAATGCCATTGCAACAGTCTTGCAAGTCAAACTTTTTTAGACTGACCTCCTTTAAAGGTTAATAAGGAGCCTTTTGTGAAAACCAACAGAAGCAAAGGCAAATCCCTTGATGCTACACTTCTGTTAGCAGTGGGCTTCTCTCTATAAACACTTGCAATAGGCCTATAAAGATCCAGGCTTTTGCTCAACTCCTGCACAAAAAGATATAAATGATCAGCTATGGCTGCTGCGAAGCCAGCAATAGTGGCAGGTTTCAGATTTTTGCAAGTAAATGGATCAAAAAATCTGGTATATTTGAGACAGTAGGCTCTGAGATGGCCACCTTATTCCGTTGGTACCAGAGCTCAAAATGGCCCATCATGACTCATACATTTCCAAGATGAGGGTCCTTGAGGTGCCCTAAATCTCTCTACTCCCTGCTCAGAGAATGATATAAGAGATTCTGAGTGGTGTTAAGGTGCCAAGCATGAAGGTGCCAATGCAACAGATTCTGATGGTATTTCTGACTGAATGGCTGTTTCTGAGACCAGTGAAGTAGCTGTAATGGAGGTGTGGTTGATTGATTCACCAGATCCGAAAACCAATACATCATGGGCCACCAAGGGGCCACTACAATCATTTTGCACCTGGTGTTCACTTGTTCAATGACTTTTTGGAATGAGTGGTACAGGACAAGAGGCCTAGCAGTCCAGACCCTCCAACAAGATGTTTAATGCATCTATGTTCAGAGCATTTGCATCCGGGACTGGCAACATAGAATGGAAGTTTGTGATTCATATTGGTGGCAAACATCTCTACCATTGGTATTTGCCAAACTATGCAAATCAAATGGAACATTTTAAGATGAAGAGACCACCCTGTCTGTATTATTTTGTCCTTTCTGGAGAGGCTGACTGTCATGACATTTAGACAACCCTGAATATCTCTGGCTCATATAAGAATATCTCGAGGGTTGCAGTAGGCCAAGATGCAGCATACCTGCATAAAAAACCTATTGTTGATTTGTGCCAAACTTGCACATTGTCTTGAACCAGAAAGGAAGTAAGAACCATTCTGTACGGATTACTTTGTCCCTTCTGTAGAGGTTATTGACTATGACATTTAAGAAACCCAGAATATGTCTATCTCCTATGAGTATTTTTTAAGGATTGCAATAGGCCAGGATGCGCCAAGCCTTTGTCCCTTCTGAAGAGGATGTTAGCTCTAATACTTAAGCAACCCACAATATGTCTGTCTCTTTTGAGTATATTTCAAGGATTGCAGTAGGCCAAGATGCGCCAAACTAGGAGGTACATGTGCCCCCCCCCCCCCCCCCCCCCCTCTTTTGTTTGTTCAGATAACCGAACACAGTGGTGTTGTCTGATGCTATCAAAATTCTTTTGTGTAGAATTTGTCTTGAAGGCTTTTAAGGGCTGAACACACTGCCTTCAGTTGTAGGACATTGAAATGTAATATATACATTTGAACTGTCCAAAAGCCACTGACTGTGATGCTTTTAGATGGGATCATCAACCCTGGTTTAATGCATCTACGAAAATAAGGGAATTGTGCCCCTGTGTATAGAAAGGGCATCCTATTTCCCATTTTTTGGCATTTTCCACCACTGAATATGCTTTTTCAGAAGGATTTGAAACAGGAATTCTCACAACTAGTGACTGGAGATATTGCCAGTTTTTTCTAGATATCATTGAAAGGCACACATACATAACTGACCCATTGGTGTAGTGTTTTCCAAAGATGCTAGTATCCCTACCTGGGATATAAGCAATCTTGGTTGTTTGTGAAGAGATCTCCATGTCTTGAATAGATTTCTCTGGTACTTAATTTATTTGTGTTAGCAAGAAGTTTCCTTGTACCAAAACGCAGTGGTAACCTAGGAAATCAATGCTTGTGTGGACTCGAGTTTGGATTTTTGTCAGAAATTTATCACTAAGTCGAGTTGTTGAATAATTTGGATGAGTTCTTTGATTTGAAGCAAATACTGGTGTCTTTTACGTACTCTTAACAACCAGTGGTCCAGGTAAATGGTGAACTCATATTGCGCAAAACAGAAGAATGAGTTTTTGCCTCTTCTACTACTGGCGTAGAGGGGCGGTCGCTAACCTAACTTCAGTGCTTTGAATTGGTTTGACCGTGTACATTAAACTGAAGTAGATGTTGAGAATCTTGTGAATCGATACATTAAAGAACGCATCTTTTGTAACCGAATTTCTAATAATTTCTGCTGTCTCCAGTTTAAATGATGGGACAAGCAGGTATTTATTGACATAGTAAACGAACTTCACTCATGGACAGTGACCGTTGAAGTCGTAGTAAGAAATCAATTCACGACACTGAGATCTATCATAGGTCGTCATTAGCTGAGTTTCTATACAAGAAATAAACTGCCATAGAAACCTGGAGTTCTGCAATTGTTGAGTGGATAAATCGCTTTCTTTGAAGCATTTGGCAGAAGTATTTAAGCGGTATATTTAGTACTGTAGCCATGTTTTCCTGTCTGACGTCATCGCTTTGCATTGTGGCTAGTACAAGCATTGGTGAATTCGATTGGGGAGTAATTCGACAACTCCATCTCAAGATTCGCACAACTCTGGGATGGCAATGAAAATATCCCATCACTGCGAGTAACACTGTAAGAAGAGCCTCCATGGTGACTTGCATTAATGTAGCCACGTTCTTCTGTATCCATCTCTCCTGGTAAACTAGGAAGAGTGATTATATGAAGATCTGTAAAATTACTGCTCGTCCTGGGTCTCAATGTTTTCCTTCTACATATCAGAGGGTAACAGGACAAATAATTACTGGACATAGCCCCTGTCCTGTATATACTTGTGCAAAACACACTCGTAAAGGTTGGCAGCAAGGACTTCAACACCAAATCTCATCTAGCCAGTTTGATCTTCGTTGAGTTTGCAGAAGAATTAACTCAAAAGTCACAGTATTCCTTCCATTGGAGAGATGGCCATAGGAAGGTTTTATTATCTAGTAGATAGTTATTGCAATTCTTCAACAGGGCTGAAAAGACAAGCAGTGCACATACTGCCCTAAAGATGTCTCTTGGATCTTCATCCAAATTTAGCAAAGGAAGGTAATCTGTCCCTATTTTCATGTCTGAGAAGCAGGAAGTTCACTGTACCTGCTGTGAAGCAAAATAATAACTGCAAGGATCCGTGGATGCGCTTCTGTAGTCCTTCTTGTGGAGGGAGACCTGTTACTGTACCAGAGTGGCGCTCCACCCCCAGTAAAGAATGTACGACCTGCGTTGCCAAGACAACTGCATTCTTTCTTGTTTGTTTTCCACTGAAAACTTTACAGCAAAGTCTTCTCTGCATCTCTTTCATCGACAAGGAGGTAGTTCCAGTCGAATAATGGGCGAGTACAGCGGAAGATATACACCGTCTTCCACTGAAGACTTTACAGCAACATCTTCTTGCACATCTTATTCTGACCCTTTTCAGGACAAGGGAGGCAGAATAGTGGTAGTACCAGTCGAATAATGGATAACTACAGGTAGGTGCACGCTTCAAAACTTCATAGATTTTCATCTGTATATGGGCGATAATAAGAAAAAATACGTGTTGCTCCCACATCGACCAAAAATATAATGAAGAGCTCTCGACAATCGTCTGTCGACAACGAGTACTGCGCAAGCGCGGACATGCGCAGACAAGGGGTCACCTATTGTGACAAGAATATTTCCTTAAAAAATTCTTGTCGGTCGATGTGTTTTGCTCCACAAAACAAACAAGCACTTGTGAGGATAAGGTAAGGCTATTTTACGCAATAAAAAAACAGACAAACAGTCATTAAAATATTACCTCCTTGACTGAGGTAATAAAAGCCAGGTTAAATCAGATGATATTCACTTTGCCACTTACCCTTAGTTCAAACTTGTTTCTCTGCCTGTAGAGTCCTATCACTACTTGTAGTTGTCCTCTAATAGAGATTAAAACCTATAAAAACCAGATTAAATCAGACTGATTGCTCTATGTACTTACCCTTAGTTCTTCCTCTGCCTGTAGAGTCCTGTCTTCTTACACTTGTAGCTGTTCTCATGTAGAGATTAAGCCCTATAAAGTGCATGTAAAATCAGATTAGATTACTCTTTACCACTCACCCTTAGTTGTTCCTCTGCCTGTAGAGTCCTGTCTTCCTCCACCTGTAGCTGTTCTCTTGTAGAACTGTTCAGGAGCGTGGTCTGTGCCAAATCCTCCAGAGTCTCATCGTACTGAGTCTCCGTTCTCTCCATTTCCTTCAACATGCGCTCCAAATTCTTCTCATCAGCAATCTTCTGCTTTTGACTGGTATGAAGAGAGTGAAGCCAATGTAAGATTTAACGTATATTAAATCCCGCCATTAAGAAAAACCTCCTTACTTTTCTCCAAGATTTGGAAAATGCTTAGAGTAAGAAATCTAAAATTCGCCAGGAATCTACAATTCGCCACCTCTAAAACCTCAGTTAATTTTACAAAGAAAATGATATTTTGTCTTAAAATTGGTATTTTTCAGTTCAAAAAGCCTTAATTTACTGTACATTCAACAAATCTGACCTCAATTAATTTATTTTATTAGTTTTTCAACATGTGGCGAATTTCAGATATGTGGCGAATTTTAGATTTCTTACTCTACTTGAATGTATGAATTTGTACAAGTAAAAATATTCACTAGGCACAATTTTCTTCTATTTTGACTAATCAGCTTGAACACCTAAAATGAATAGAGTGAAAACACTATCCTTATGCCTCATGCTTTCAGCCCATCATATGTAGAATATAATAGATATTATTAGTCCCTATTTTTACAACCTAACCGGTCTTTTCTACAATCCCAACAAAAGGCAAATATGTAAAAAAAAAATTATTTTATCTGGATACCATTCGAAAAAGATATTTGACTCACACAAGTACACAAACTTAATACTGGAGTTAACTAACCTATCACTGACACATAACATTTATATGGAAGGTTGGAAGACATACCTACGTCCAAATATCACATGATGCCTTGTATAAACAGTTAATTGAGTTTTTAAATGTTATTGAAATTTGTGAATGTGACAAATTGGAAAATGAAACACAAATCTGGTAAATTACACTTGAATGACACACTTTGAAGGAATAGAATACAGTGAATCACCCAAATAAATCATAAACATGGGATTGTACTTTGTAATTTGGAAAACTTGATTACGTGGACACAGACAGGTAAGTGAACACATACCTGTAGACGGACAGTCAGATACCAGAACCCAAAGAACATGACAATAAAAAGCGAGATTCAAAGTCCTACCAATCATTAATCTCTACTGTCAGGTCCTCGATCTTGATGTCCAGTTCTTTGTTCTTACGTCTCAGTAACTTCAGCTTCTCCTTCTGTCTCTCAATAGTATCTGCCCTCTGAGTGAGAATCTCCTTGTTTTTGTTTTTCTGTCAGAAAAAATATATGTGTACCATTTACTTGTGTTAAATTTAACTGTTTATTACATTGCAAAATTTTTCATCCATTCTGCCTGTTTGTTTTATTTTGTTTATCTGTGTGTCGCTTTGTTTATCTCCAAAACTATGCAGAAATGGTTATGAAATTTTTAGGGAGCATCAGAACTGTTACAAGGAAGAACTGATTCAAATTTGTGCATGATCGGGGCAACATTCTTGATTCTTGGGCATTTTTTCAGTTACGTTATGTTACATAATAATATTATGTTGTCTGTGGCTGCTGGCAGAATTCTTTTAACATATAACAATAATGACATTGAATTATTGATTTTTTATGTAGTCTACAGAATTGGTTTAGCTAGTGCTGACCTCTCTTGCACTATACTGGAGTGATCTATTTATAGATGGTGGGACCATGGGAAATGCCCATCATGATTGGTTCGATATCCTTGACTCTAGAGTAGTTTTTTAGTTACAACACCATACATTGCTCCAATCAGTTGCAAGAATTTTGCAAAGTCTGCACTCGGCTCTCTTCTTTAATAGGTTTATTGCTCCAGTCATCCAAATTATCAGTCCGAAGTACAAAAGCAATTTTAAGATTATATTGAACTGACTAATTTAACCAGGTCACTGAGTTGTAATAGTCCATATTGGGGTAGATACATATTACCTTTTCTTAACTTCATGTTATTTTCCATTAGTTTTCACAAAATCAACAATATTTCAATATTTTTACTCTATTTACCAAAATCGTAGCACCTTCCTTAAGAAAAACCAGGCAAAGAAAAATTCTGTAAAAATGGTCAAGAAAATTGCAGAGTTAAATTATAAAAGGTATACATGTAGTTTCATTTACTCTGATGTGGATTCAACAGTCAAAGATATTTCTGCCACTGTGCTTGGTGGGTAACACACTCATCTAGGAACACTGAGGACGCGAGTTCAAACCCAAGTCACACTACAGGCGGTATGTTCCACAATTAGAGGTTTTACTCGCCAGCAGACTGCTTCCAAGGACACCTCATACCTTAGAGATTTGGTGTATCCACTAACACTGCAAGCTGTTTAACCTGCGGTTAGAAGTGTTGGGCAAAATGCTCCTGTCCTTCAACTACTCTCTGAGGTTCGTAAGCAAGTAAGAAACACTTATAAAGCGCCAAATTGATGTAAACATCCTCTAAGGCACTGATGTGCAAAAAGGGATAGTCCAGTTCCAAAACAAGGTGCAAACCTGTGACACAGTGGCAAAGCATTCAATTCCTCCAATAACCTTATGTCGCTGTATTACACCCAAGCATGACAGAGTCACAACCTTATATACACCATGGACCACACTTTCAGTTGTTACCGCACCAAAAAATTCATCTGCGCATGCTCACGGTGAGACAGTCAAGGTGTTGGACATTTCGTCACTGTGTCACAAGTTCGGATAAGAACCTCAGATGGTAATTAAAGGACAGGGGCGTTTCCCGCTGCCTATAACCGCAGATTATGATGCATGTAGTGTGATTGGGGTATTAGCTGTTAAAAGGGATGTAAAGTACCAACTTTTACCCCAAGTGTAACTTAACCCCAACGTTTACTCTTAGTGCACGTATGCATGTATGCGGCTTACGACACCTGACGGCCGATTTGCAATAGTGAATTTTTCCCTCCTTCTCATTTATGTTTGGTTGCTTACATGTATGCGATTCTGATTTGCGACATCCAATGTCTGATGTGCGACAGCGATTTTTTCGATCTGGGACCCAAAATATCGGATGACAAGTGAATTTAGGTGAACGTCGACAGAATATTGGGAAGGTTGAAAAAAATTCGCTATCGCAAATCAGCCGTAAGCCGCATACATGTGTACGTACACTAAGTGTAGAGATTGTTGGTTTGAATCCAGTGCATGTCAGTATGTGGGATTCACTGATTTTCGGTTCTGAAATGATGTAAGCTGTTAAAAGGGATGTCACATGCCAATGTCAACTCTTTGAGTGATTTTGTATTTTGAAGTCGCTCACCTTCCACTCCTTGTCCACTATTAATTCCTCATTTTCTTCCTCCAGTTTCTTTTGTTCATACTCTGCGGCCTTAACCTTCTGTTGTAAAGCTTTCACCTGACAAAGTAAAGCAAATTACAATGAAAGGTTTTTCATGAAATTACAAACTTAATCTTGACTTGAGTACTATATTAAGGTGTAAGTACCTTAACCACTATGTCTTTTTCTTATCATGTTAATTTTAACAGAAAGCAGAAATCTTGACACCAACTCCCGGTTACAGAAATCCCTACAGCAGATTATTGTGAGAACAATGTCAATGACAACAAGCATTCTGACGCATGCATTTATCTCCCGCCATATAAATTAGATGTACTAAAGATAACATATTTTAACAAGGTGCTCTAAATGTAATACTTTTCAAGTTATAATTGATTTAGTGCATGATTTCATGAATTTTAATGCATTAAAAATTATTTAAAAAATTTATTAAAAAAATTTAGCATGATTGTGAAAGCTCTCCAAAATGTAGGTGAATGAGTTATTTCAGAAATATTGGCTATCTGCAATACTTTTAGTGATAATAGGCAGTTACTCATTTTGAGTAGGTGAGTAATTAGCTACGGATCTGAAAATTCACTAATTGAAAGCTCTCCAAAATGTATGTGAATGAGTTATTTCAGAAATACTGGCTATCTGCAATACTTGTAGAGATAATTCGCATTTACTCATTTTGAGTACTAGGTGAATAATTAACTACGGGTGTGAAACTTCACCAAGTGAAAGCTCTCCCAAAAGTAGGTGAATGAGTTATTTGAGAAAAATTGGCTATCTGCAATACTTTTACAGATAATTCACGTTTACTCATTTTGATTAGGTGAGTAATTAGCTACGGGTCTGGAACTTCACCATGTGAAAGCTCTCCCAAAAGTAGATGAACGAGTAATTTGATAAAAATTGGATACCCGCAATACTTTTAGAGATAATTAGCATTTACTCATTTTGAGTAGGTGAATAATTAGCTACGGCTCTGAAAATTCACCAAGTGAAAGCTCTCCCAGAAGTAGGTGAATGAGTTATTTGATAAAAATTGGCTATCTGCAATACTTTTAGAGATAATTCACATTTACTCATTTTCAGTAGGTGAGTAATTAGCTACAGGTCTGGAACTTCACCATGTGAAAGCCCTCCCAAAAGTAGATGAATGAGTTATTTGATAAAAATTGGATATCCGCAATACTTTTAGAGATAATTCACATTTACTCATTTTGAGTAGGTGAATAATTAGCTACGGGTCTGAAACCTCACCATGTGAAAGCTCTCCCAAAAGTAGGTGAATGAGTTATTTGAGAAAAATTGGATATCTGCAATACTTTTACAGATAATTCACATTTACTCATTTTGAGTAGGTGAGTAATTAGCTACGGGTCTGGAACTTCACCATGTGAAAGCTCTCCCAAAAGTAGATGAACGAGTAATTTGATAAAAATTGGATATCCACAATACTTTTAGAGATAATTAGCATTTACTCATTTTGAGTAGGTGAATAATTAGCTACAGGTCTGAAACTTCACCAAGTGAAAGCTCTTCCAAAAGTAGGTGAATGAGTTATTTAAGAAAAATTGGATATCCCCAATACTTTTAGGGATAATTCACATTTACTCATTTTGAGTAGGTGAGTAATTAGCTACGGGTCTGGAACTTCACCATGTGAAAGCTCTCCCAAAAGTAGATGAATGAGTTATTTGATAAAAATTGGATATCTGCAATACTTTTACAGATAATTATCATTTACTCATTTTGAGTAGGTGAATAATTAGCTACGGGTCTGAAACTTCACCATGTGAAAGCTCTCCCAAAAGTAGATGAAGCAGTTATTTGAGAAAAATTATGTCATTATTTTGCCACAAATAAGAAAATAGCTATTACTCACTTATGGCATGCAATAGAACCCCAAACTATATGCATTTACCCTGCAGTCACAATTTCAAAGTAGGTATTACTCGGCTATCCAATGTGCAACAGGTCTGAAACTTTACTATGTGATAGGTTATCAAAAACTAGATGAATAACATGTTTGAAAATATTTCCCTAACTTTAATACTTTTGAAGATATTTGACATTTACTTATGTTGTTATTTTGCTACAAATAAGAAAATAGCTGTTACTCACTTATGGCATGCAATACAACCCCAAAATATATACCATCTTATAGTTAAGGACAAAGTAGCTGAACAACATATTTGAAGAAAAAGCTGTAACTGCAATAGTTTTGGAGTTACAATGGATTTACTCAACAGTCACAATTTCAAACTAGCTATTACTTAGCTATGCAATGTGCAACAGGTCTGAAACTTTACTATGTGATAGCTTACAAAAAAGTAGATGAATGACATATTTGAAAAGAATTCCGTAACTTTAATACTTCTGAAGATATTTGACATTTACTTATGTCATTATTTTGCTACTAATAAGAAAAAAGCTATTACTCATTTATGGCATGCAATAGAACCCCAAACTACATGCCAGCTTATAGCTAAGGACAAAGTAGCTGAACAACATATTTGAAGAAAAAGCTGTAACTGCAATAGTTTTGGAGTTACAATGGATTTACTCAACAGTCACAATTTCAAACTAGCTATTACTTAGCTATGCAATGTGCAACAGGTCTGAAACTTTACTATGTGATAGCTTACAAAAAAGTAGATGAATGACATATTTGAAAAGAATTCCGTAAGTTTAATACTTCTGAAGATATTTGACATTTACTTATGTCATTATTTTGCTACTAATAAGAAAATAGCTATTACTCACTTATGGCATGCAATAGAACCCCAAACTACATGCCAGCTTATAGCTAAGGACAAAGTAGGTGAACAACATATTTTACGAAAATATTGTAACTGCAATAGTTTTGGAGTTACAATGGATTTACTCAACTGTAGAATTTCAAAGTAGCTATTACTCAGCTATCCAATGTGCAACAGATCCGAAACTTTACTATGTGATAGCTTATGAAAAAGTAGATGGATAACATATTTGAAAAGAATTCCCTAACTTTAATACTTTTGAAGATATTTGACATCTACTTATGTCATGATTTTGCTACAAATAACAAAATAGCTATTACTCACTTATGGCATGCAATAGAACCCCAAACTATGTACCATCTTATAGCTAAGGACAAAGTAGCTGAACAACATATTTTAGGAAAATACTCTAACTGCAATAGTTTTGGAGTTACAATGGCTTTACTCAACAGTCAGAATTTCAAAGTAGCTATAACTCAGCTATCCAAGGTGCAACAGGTCTGAAACTTTACTATGTTATAGCTTACCAAAAAGTAGATGGACAACATATTTGAAAAGATTTCCCTAACTTTGATACTTTTGAAGATATTTGACATTTACTTCTTCTGTTATTTAGCTACAAATGAGGAAATAGCTATTACTCACTTATGGCAAGCAATAGAACCCCAAACTATGTACCATCTTATAGCTAAGAACAAAGTAGCTGAACAACATATTTTAGGAAAATACTCTAACTGCAATGCTTTTTTAGTTACAATAGCTTTACTCAACAGTCAGAATTTCAAAGTAGCTATTACTCAGCTATCCAAGGTGCAACAGGTCTGAAACTTTAGTATGTGATAGCTTACCAAAAAGAAGATGGACAACATATTTGAAAAGATTTCCCTAACTTCAATACTTTTGAAGATATTTGACATTTACTTCTGTTATTTAGCTACAAATGAGAAAATAGCTATTACTCACTTATGGCATGCAATGGGACCCCAAACTATGTACCATCTTATAGCTAAGGACAAAGTAGCTGAACAACATATTTGAAGAAAAACTTGTTACTGCAATAGTTTTTGAGTTATGAGCCCTTTACTCAAAGTAGCTAAGATTGCTATTACTCACTTATCTTTAGGCCTAAGTCAATAAAACCAAAAAAATTTTCAAGGGCATGAAAATTCATTGGGACAATTAATTTACAAAAAATCTGTAGCTGTAGCAGTTTTGGAGAAATCTGCGTGACTAACTAACGCACGCACGCACTCACGCACGCACGCACGCACACACAGACATCATTTCATAATCTCCCTCCCGGGCTAAAGCCCGGCGGGAGATAATTAATCGACCACACATCTAATCTCCCAGACACTAGTAACTACCATTGTTTAAGTTTAACTAAAAGATTTTAGCCAGAGAAACACTCTTTCTATATCTAATATAGGGATATACACTAAAATCTATGATCTACGTAAATTTAGACCATCAAATGGAGGCTTAGATCACTCAGGTGGAGCCTATTCTAACAAATTCATTACAAAATATTTATAAATAATAAACCCTGTATCTGTAAAAAGTTATGTTATTTAATGGTTGTTTGGGGCAAATCGAAAAGGCTGTTTATTCTACAGAGGTCATATAACAGAACAAAGTTTTTAACAATTTAAACCATAGTCTTCAGCCAATTAGATTCACAGACACACAGATGCCATGTCTTATTAGAATGACATTTAAAGGGTCTCAAATGCCATGATACCAAGTTTACTGAACCATCTCTATGCCCCTATGTGTACAAGTGTACAAGTATTTTTTGTGCATCCATTTCATGAGCTCATGATTAATTTAAACCATCCAATAAAACTTTACTTACCCAACAGAGTAAAGGCAACTTAAAACTGTTGCACTACAAAGATCATCCCCTTTTTGTATGTGTTTACCTT
The DNA here is from genome assembly GCA_964017235.1 of Sabellastarte sp. h YS-2021. Lineage (NCBI taxonomy): Eukaryota > Metazoa > Annelida > Polychaeta > Sabellida > Sabellidae > Sabellastarte > Sabellastarte sp. h YS-2021. Next base: position 73,989,696 of record OZ024929.1, on the reverse strand, counting down.
TTCATCCTGTATAGCTTCTGCAGCCTTACAATTTTCATTTTTGACAGTCAAAACTTTAAGCTCCTGCTCATTGTCGTGTATCTGTGTGCGGTAGTCATTTGCCAGATGGATGTATGAGTTGAAGTTCATTTTAGCAGTAGACAGTTCTTCCCTATAAAGAGAAAACAATTTTTATCAGTTATAAAATGTATTATTAAGATATTCTATAGAATACATAATGTTTTCACTGCCTCTGTATCTCTGGTTTATGACCCACAAAAGTCCAATGGCTGAATGAATTTTGAATATTAGTGGATCCTGTTTTGAACTACCATATTTGGAAACATCTTTGTTAATGTGGGTTTCACTAGAAGTTAGGCCTTACCAGAATCAATCTCCATGGATGTTGAAGATTCTAGTTATACAGAGTCCAATTTAATCATCATGATAATATGACTACTACAACTGCTAATAATGATGATAAATAATAACAACACTAGAAATAATTTGCAAACATATATGCAATGCAAGCCAAGGCCATCCTGGACATTGCCACTTTTTTTCAATCTGTGTCAACTAACACGTTAAACAACGTTGAAAACATGTGCTGATTTAAATAACAATTTTGTTTTCAACCTTAAGGACAAAACAAAAAATCAACATGTTCTACATACATCAAACTTTCAGGTGCTGATGTTTTTTTTGATCGAAATAATCCTTTATTTTGTGACATACGTGATGCGAGCCAGGTCGTCCTTGACATTGTCGAGGTCCTTCTTGATCTGTGCTCTTTCTTCCTCAGCCTTCATGTGGGCCTCATCTGATTTGGCCTTCACTTTGGCACACCGTTGCACTGTGATGTTCAGCTCATCATCAGTCTAAACAAGCAAATGAAAACATAAAGAGAAATATAGGGGTAACCGGAAAAACTGGCTTAACCAGTTACCATTCGGCTATGAGACACGTGTAAAGAGTTATTTACCAGGTAGGACAATACTTCATCCAACTATCAGTTTCAACAAATTCAAATTACATATTACATTAAAACAAGGAAAATAGTTGAAAATTATGTAAATGTATATATATAATAAACCATTGAAGTAATCAGTATAGTTTTGTAATCACAGTCATACTAAGACATTGCACACCTATATGCTGTAGCCAATGATCCTATAACATATCAAATTCCTATGTTACAGTTTCCAAGATACAGCCCAGACCTTAAAGGTCAATGTCACTACAGCAAACTCGAGGGTCAATCAAGGTGACACCATGATGTTGTACACCTATACCCCCAACCAATGCCAAGTATAAACTTCCTATACCATGGCTTTCGAGATATAGCCAGGCAAGATTTTGAAGGTTAAAGTCACTATGGCAAGGTCAAAGGACAAATCAAGGTCATACCGTGATGTTGCAGACCAACACCAACTGAACCAAAGCCCCAACCAAGTATCAACTTCTTACATGCCATGATTTTTGTGATACAGTCTGGACAGCATGTTCAAGGTAAAGGTCACCACAGCAAGGTCAAATGTCAAATCAAGGTCATACCATGATGCTGCATACCTACATTCATAAACCAATGCCTCTACAAAGTATCAACTTCATACACCTTACAGTTTCCAAGATATGGTCAGGACAATTTTTTAAAGTCATTGTATTACAGCAAGGTCAAAGGTTAAATAAAGGGCAAAACCATTACATTGCACACATACACCTCAAATCAATGTCCCCACCAAGTACGAACTTTCTTTAGCTAAAAGTTTCAAAGATACAGCCATGACAACATTCTGGATTTTTTTAATAAATCATCACAAAAATATAAATTCTGGTATCTCCTCCCTCTTGGCACGCAGTTATCATTCTATTTTAAACAACAAAACAAAACAAGCAATCAGTGCCCGAAAAGCTGACAAAAAATTAGGTGAACAACATATTTAAACAAAATACTGTAAATGCAATACTTTTCAAGTTACAACTAATTTACTCAACAGTGAGAACCTGAAAATAGCTATTGCACAGCTATGCCATGAGCTACAGATCTGTAATTTCAGTATATTATAACTGACCCAAAAGTAGGTGAACAACATATTTAAACAAAATACTTTAAAAGGAATAGCTTTCAAGTTACAACTGATTTACTCAACAGTGAGAACCTGAAAATAGTTATTGCTCCCCTATGTAATGAGCTACAGGTCTGCAATTTCACTATGTTATAGTTCTGACCAAAAATTAGGTGAATAACATATTAAAGAAACTACTCTAAATGCAATAGTTTTCAAGTTACAACTGATTTACTCAACAGTGATAACCTCAAAGTAGCTGACCCAAAAGTAGCTGAATAACCTATTTACACAAAATTCTGTTTATGCAATAGTTTTCAAGTTATAGGTGATTTTACTCATTACAGGAGGTACTGAAAAGTCAGAAAGTAGCTATTACTCACTTAGCTATTGGGATAGACACTCAATTTACTCACCATGTTGTAGCTATGGAAAAAGTGGCTGATTAACATATTTTGACAAAATGCTCTAAATGTAATACTTTTCAAGTTATAAGTGATTTAGTGCATGATTTCATGAATTTTAATGCAATAAAAATTATTTTAAAAATTCACAAAAAAATAATTAAGAAAGATCCAGACCTGATATTCACACAAGGTTATCTACTAGTGGCCTAGTACACATATGTAATATAAGAAAAAAATCCCTGCAATAGTCAATGAGAAAATAAGTGATTTAGTGCATGATTTCATGAATTTTACAGCATTAAAAATTATTTTAAAAATTAATAAAAAAAAAAATTAAGACAGGTCTAATACTCACAAAAGGTTATCTACTAGTGGCCCAGTACATATATACAAGATATGAGAAAAGTCCCTGTAATAGTGAATGAGAAAATTGTGATAAAGTGTTGAAACTTTCAGACTTTGGGTGGGGGTACCTGACTTGTAATGGCTCTGGGGAACAGACGAACAAACAGATCTGCATGCCTTGAACAATTTTTCATCCTCGATAGTTAAAGTATCTTTTAAAAAAACAGCAGGTCTCTGGGTATTGTAGTTTAAGTGGAGAAGTTGTGCACGCGGACATGTACGCATACGCCCACGCCGCAGAGTCACGGTCAGCTGACATAAAAAAACACTGGGGCCTTTGATCAATCAAACAATATTTGTCTTGTTAACAATTGCCAACGTTACACCAATCATTGGTTAAAACCTGGATAAAAATGGTAATCTGAACCTCAGGATAATCAAATACCAAATTGTTATGTGGTTTTTCTTTGAAATATTTAATTCAATGCACATTTTCAATACACGTTTTCCAATTTTCACCATATAAATCCCAAGAAGATATTCTTTGTGCTTTCTCAACCCAAATATCATACACCAGAAATTGTAGAAATGAATTAGTTTGCTTATCAATTTTTCACCATGGAAAAGAAACTTAAGCGAACCCTTGATCTATTATTAAATAGATTACCACTGACAGGTACTCTGTATAATTAACTGACATTCCACAAATCACTTGTGAGAGATTTAATATTATGCAAGACATATGGTCACTGGCAGATCTATGGGTACTTTGTAAAGGGTGCTCATGCCTGGATTTTGATCCAACATAAAAGGAAAGAGTGACGTTTGTTACCAACTGTTAAGAGTGGTATGCAGCTAATTTTTATGGAGTATCCTACTCCTCCATGCCCCTATAAATCATCACAGTTGAAATTCTTTGCTGCAATTTATTTACTGTTGTCAAAACACAGTATTTACCAAGGTTAACACATTTAGCTTCTTTTCCTGTTTCAGTCTTTCAATTTATGAGAAGCAAAATTGGGTCAGTCAAAGTTGGGCATTTTGTATATTTCACGGTTGCTACTTGTTATCACCAACGTCAATTAGCCTATTAGTAATAATATTTTTTAAACACAATTTTCCTCAGTTTCACAGATATTTAACATATATTTTCAATACATTCATTTACATCAACTGCCATATATTGTTCCCTCCTAGTCCCTTCGTTATTCCTTCCTGAGAGGAAGCCACTCAACCTCTGCACCCCCCACCCCCCCCCCCCAAAAAAAAAAAAAAAAAATCAGACAGAGAGGAGTGATTATGCAAAATTCGCCACCAAATTTGAAATTCCTCATCATATTTAAAATTTACCATTGTGGACATGCCCCTCCACCATTAAACAAGTAAGAATCAAGATACATTCATAAGCTGAAATAAATTGGGTGACCAGCCTATTTTTATCACATTAAATATCAGTATAATGAGAATGTCCCATGGATAACAAAACCACTTCCGCGGTGTGTATCTCCTGCCGAGCATTAAAAGGGAGGAAATACCTTTTCCGAGATATTCACAATTTTTCATTTTCCGCTAAAATCCAAGATGACATTTTTCCCCTGGACACAGAATACTGTTGTACTACCCTGTGGGTCAAAAATTCGCTCGAAATCACTCTGTCTGTTACCATTTCGAAGATATTTTCAATGTTTAGTTTCTGCTAAAAATCCAAGATAGCCGCCAAAAGTAGCGAAAATTGAATTTTTTCCCTTTTGCATAGTATACTCATGTACTACCCTGCGGGTCAAAAATTCACTCAAAATCGCTCTATCTCTTACAGTTTTCGAGATATTAAGACTTTTTCATTTTCCGCAAAAATGAAAGCAGCTATTACTCAGTTAGCTATGGACCTACAGGTCTCAAAATTTGCCATTACACATTACACAATACAAAAGTAGGTGAACAACATATTTGACAAAAATCCTTTAAATTCAACAGTTTTGCTGTGATAAGCGATTTACTCAATGGAAAACCATGAAAGTAGCTATTACTCAGTTAGCTATGGACCTACAGCTCTGAAACTTTGCCATGACACAGAACATTAAAAAGTACATGAACAACATATTTGACAAAAAGCCTGTAAATTTAATAGTTTTGCTGTTATAAGTGATTTACTCAATGGAGAACCATCAAAGTAGCTATTACTCAGTTAGTTATGGACTTACAGGTCTCAAAATTTGCCATTACACAGTACATAAAAAAGTAGCTAAACAACATATCTGAGAAAAATCCTTTAAATTTAACAGTTTTGCTGTTATAAGTGATTTACTCAATGGAGAACCATTAAAGTAGCTATTACTTGGTTAGCTATGGACCTACAGCTCTCAAAATTTGCCATTTCACAGTACATCAAAAAGTAGGTGAAGAACATATTTGAAAAAAAATCCTCTAAATTCAACAGTTCTGCTGTTAAAGGTGATTTACTCAATGGAAACCCTCAAAGTAGCTATTACTCAGGTAGCTATGGAGATACAGCTGTGAAAATTTCCCATGACACAGTACATCAAATAGTAAGTGAACAACATATTTGACAATAATTCTCTAAATTTAATAGTTTTGGAGTTATAAGTGATTTACTCATTGTTGAAATTCAAAGTAGCCATTACTGAGTTAGCTATGGAAATACAGCTGTGAAACTTTTCCACGACACAGAACATTAAAAAGTAACCGATTAACATATTTGACAATAGTTCCCTAAATTCAATAGTTTTGGAGGTATAAGTGATTTATTAAATGTTGAAATTAAGAAATTTAAAAGTAGCTATTACTCAGTTAGCTATGGACTTACAGCTCTGAAAATTCACCATGACTAAGTAGTACATCAAAAAGTAGATAAACAACATATTTGACAAAAATCCTCTACATTCAATAGTTTTTGAGTTATAAGTGATTTGCTGAATCTTCAAATGTTAAACTTAGTACATGTATTATTATTATTAGTACATGTTAAACTTACTACATGTATTACTCAGCTAGCTATGGTGCTACACCTTGGAAACCTCACCATGATATAGTACATGAAGGAATTGTTCAACAACATACTTGAGACCAATATTGTAAGTAACAGTTACAAAGATAAAAGCAACTTACTCATTTTGGTCATTGTTAAAAACAGAAAATAGCTATTACTCACTTAGCTATCAAGATAGACCCCTAAAAATGGTACCATCTTGTAGGCAGGGAGAAAGTAGCTGAACAACATATTTTACAGAATGCTCTATATGCAGTCGTTTTGGAGTTATGAGCACTTTACTGAAAGTAGCCATCATTGCTATTACTCACTTAGCTATGGACCTAGGTCTGAAAAATACCAAGCAGGCTATTTTTAGACTGTATAAAAGTGCAACTACACACTTATGGCAGCCATCTAAATCAACAAAAAAAAACCCATGGCAGAACATCTGAAAGAAAAAACCATGGCAGCCATCTTGTTAACACCTGTGGCGGCCATCTTGTTTTTCCGAATCAGCCGAAAAAGATTCCCAGGCAAGTTTTTCCAATGATGAATTTATCCTGCAAATTTGGAAGCTCTAGCTATAATATTTTAAGAGATAGAAAGGCTTTTGTAAAAACGTGACGAACGAACGGACGCACGCACGGACAGAGGGCATTTTATAATCTCCCGTACCGGGCCTATCGGCCGGCGGGAGATAAAAATGGAATATAGTGGGCTTTAGTGGGACAAAATCCACACAGATTGTCCTCTCATTGACTCACATCTTTCTGGGCCTGATTGATCCTGGACATGGCTTCCTTCTCCAGCTCCAACTTCTCAGCAACCAATGGTCTATCAGTGACACAGAGATATAATGTAATAATATGTACACTTCATACAGACAGGTACAATACTTAAGCCAAAATTAATGACATGTTGTTTTATCTCTTCTTATTTTCTTTTTCTTCATAGATTTATAAGTATTTTGAATATCTGAACATTACATGGACAGGCAACATACTTAAACCATAGTTAATGTCTCATCTGTTCTCATTATATAATTTTCAACAGGTCACAAAAGGATGGGGATTTCTTCACAGAGAAATTTTACATTTCTCACGCTGGTTTTATAGATACATCATGTATAAGTGAAAGTTAGAACTAAGCCCTGTGGATGTTTCAGGTTCTAGTGATACAGACTGAGTCTGCTGTTAAGAAACCAAGGCTGTTATTGATATTGGTAGAAGTACTACTGGGGTACTATGACTTTCATACACTACTTGATATCAAAACATATCTGTTTAATGCACAAAGATATCCATACCCCACAGCCTGGGAAAATAGTTTTCAACACCATTAGATATCGAAGTAGTGAAACAGTACAACGAGCGGGATACTTTCAGAGCAGTGTCAGTTATATAAAGTTCCAAAAAATGTTTAAGTAGAGAAAATAACATCTAAGAGAAAGAAACGTATGTAAAGATAAAGTATTAAAACAAGACAATTCAATAGCAAGATGACAGCATAAATCAGCAAGGTCAAAGGTCAAATCAAGTTCACACCATGACACTGCACACCTACAACCCCTAACCAATGTCCCTACTAAGTATCAACTTCTTACACCTTATGGTTTCCCAGATATAACCCGGAAAAGATTTTCAAACTCTAGGTCACACTACGGCAAGGTCAATGTCAAATAAGGTCACACCATGACGTTGCACACCTACACCCCTAATCAATATCCCTACCAAGTATCAACTTCCTACACCTTATGGTTTCTGAGATACAGACCAGACAAACTTTTTCCCACCGCCCAAATGCCCGCCAGCCCATCCAGACACCATGGGTGAAAACAATACCCTGACAGTCCTTAAGGGCTGTGGGGTAATAAAAGTCCATAAGAAATTATTCACAGAATCACTGGCAAAACCAATGCTTACATGTGTCCCTTAATGAAGTCTATGTCTTCCTTGAGTTTTTTATTTAATGTCTCTGCCACCTCACACTGTTTCTGAATCTTTTCTCTGTTTCTGGATTGGTAGTTGACATGCCAGTTAAGCTCGCTGATATCCAAAGCACAGGCCTCATGTTCTGCAGCACAGTAACACTGACTTTTTACACATTTTGTTGAATGATTTGGATGAAAAGTACAACAAATATAAAATTTACATTAAATTCCGTGACAAATTTGTGTAAAAATTTAACATGATAGAAACTTGTCAGATTTTTAGTTATATTAGCTAAGGGTGTGGCTCAGAAAGAAAAATCGGGTTGGGTCTCCTTTCTGCACCTAGCTGACCAGATTCCGGGTACCTGCATTTAAGTTGTAAACAACTGGATTTACCAGTTAAACAAATTTTGTGGATTATGTAAACATTTATTGAAAAAAAATGCCAAATATCTGTGAAAAGAAAGGGAAAATTATGTCAAAACCAAATATCAAGGAGAAAACTTAGAATGATAATAGAATTTTAATCCACATTATTTGGGGAAATATACAACATTTTAATAATTTGATGAGCATCCAGTTTTCAAGTTTACATTCAGTCTTTCAACGTACACAGTCTGTTATCATGTACCTGGGCATCTTGTTACAGTGATTTTTTTTTTTTTTTTTTTTTTTTGTACATAGCTTTTGCTTTTGTTTTTGGCATTTTATTTAAATTAATAAATTAAGCATATAATTACCAAAAATGACCAAAACGTAAAGACTGTACAAAATTGGATTGGGCTATCAGTTTTTATACTTCTAACTGAAAAAAATTTCAATGTCTTTCAAGAAAACTGTGGGTTATTACATCATCATACCAAATAGGGACCCAAACTTCACTTTAAAGCTTTGGATCAGACCCTTTAAAGCCAACAATTTAGGCTAAGTCAGGGCCCCTTGTCTCAGCTAAGTCTTGGATTTCAATGGATTTTACAAAGAATGATTTAGCTAATTCCAAGCTTATCAAATTATCACTGTGGTTTTCTGTGTCATGTGACCCTTATTTCAAACCAGAATATTCTACTGGTGACACGTTTCCTTGGTTGACATATTTTATCTTTGGAAAATGCTGTTTTGCAATGGAAAATCTTGTAACCGTATAAAAACATCCATAGACTAATTTAGGGAGGCTTTCTGTATTCTTATTCCTTATTTTCAGGCATTTCAAATTTTGAAGAAGTGATAAATTTATGGGGGCTATATTTAAGTCTTTGTTTACCAAATTTAAGCCCACTTCCAGACAGACTTAACTCTAAACCCATAATTTAACCAAAGTTTAGAATCATCTTTGTGAAATGCACTAAGTCTAAGAACACAGATGTGCATAATTTTAAAATAAAAGTTTAATTTTAAGTCTAAGCCAGGGCTAAATCCTTTTGTTTGTTTGTTGTTTATTAATCATATACATAGTTTTTACAATTTAATAACACAATAGAAAAAAAAATGTTAGGAAAACAAATACCTATGACATGTATTAAGATTGTACAAGAGGAAACATTTTGAACATATTTACAATTCAATGTTATTTGTACTATTTTGCTCAACTTTTACACAAAAATATGTTAACATAAAGTCCACCTCAGCTTTTTGAAAACAAGCGTCGGTTTGCCAAATGTGAAGTAAATCTTTTATTGAAGAAACATGAAATAAATCTTTATCACTCATGCTATTTATATTTCTCAAGCAACAGTTTCTTAGTTCTTTTAGGTCCATCAGTTCATTATCACAATTGTATGTACTTTGAAAATAAACACTTTTTACTAAATTCCTATTCCTGCATAAGACGGAGTTACTACCAGTACATAGTAACTGACCACACAGTTTAACCATTGGGTTTTCACTTTGTATAATACTATTAATAAATTTAACTAATCTTTGTGCTAATTGAGCCTCAACTGGTAAATCTTCAACAATTAAGGGGAGGTAATCACTGTGAGTCATAGGACTAACATCAGGTAACTTTCTTATGCTACAATAAATATACTTCCTGCTTATAGACAGACTAGGCTCAATAAAATGTTGTTGCCTGATATAATTCACTAATTCACAACCAATTTGTGTGATTCTTTATGGGTATTGTTGGACTATCAAGCACTCATTAGTCCCCCCTTCCCTTTCTTCCTTTTAACTTTCTTATGCATTTTCTCCTACATATGAAGAATTTTGACATTTGATTGGATGTAAAATCCCACAATACACAGCCATATAAAGCCATACAAAAAGATTTAAACAAACTATATTTTACTTTAACTGAGCAAAATTTGAAAATATTGTTTAAAACATTAAATCTTCTTAACTCAGTTTTAGCAACTTTAATTTGAGCCTCAGAGCAGTTTTTACCAATGATAACACCAAGGTAATTGGCAGATTCAACCGGTGATAAATGTGTCTCATTGAATTTTATTGACATAGGTATGCTCTTGCTGTTACCAAATACAATGTATTGACTTTTATTAGGATTAAATTTGACATCAAATTCCTTGCCAAAGTTATTCACAGTATTAAGCATTTGTGAAACTGGTCCCTGAGAATTTTCCCACATTGTGACACATTTTAGGTGTATGGCCAGATGAGTATAACATGTACACACAAAAAGGACAAAACAGATAGAGTAAGAAATCTAAAATTCGCCAGGAATCTAAAATTCGCCACCTCTAAAACCTTAGTTGATTTTATGAAGAAAATGATGTTTTTGTCCAAAAATTGGTATTTTTCAGTTCAAAAAGCCTTAATTTACTATACAGTCAACAAATCTCACCACAATTCATTTATTTTATTAGTATTTTCACGTGTGGCGAATTTCAGATATGTGACGAATTTTAGATTTCTTACTCTAATATAAATATTTCAGTTGAGGACAAATATACATCTACTGTTTTTCTTACTCCTGTAATTTTGGAAACAAAACACAATTTTATTGCAAAAAGAATGTTAGTGATTCTGGGCAGGAAAATTTATTTATACAAATAAATGTTTCAATAAAAATATTACATTTATAAAATTATTTATCTGGTAGTAAATTAGGGTTGGACTCTTTTCAAAAGTAAAACCGGTTTCAGGGGCACTGAACAAAAAAGCTGAGATTTTGTTTTACTTGTTTCTAAAATAGTGAAAACATTGACTGGCTAAGCCATAATTTGAAAGAAGAAATGTCTTTGCAAGATATTTTAAAGTGAATAAACCCCATTTCACCACACTTAAAATTAATTAAAATTGGATATATACAACCAAATTCAACCACAAATATACCTAACATATTAAAGGTTTTAAAAAAATGGGCTCTCAAACATTTCCTGCAGATTTTCTTATTTCTATGTCACGAAAAAGAATATCGTAATTATACTGGTTTACCATTCTCAGCATTACAATAAAAAGGGAGCGAGTTGCAGTACACACCTGCTTGCACCACCTTGGGTATCTCCTTCAACTTCCTCATGCAATGTTGATCTATCTTATTTTTCAGGGTTAAGTATCGGCCTCGTTCAGCTTTCAACTGGCTTCGCTTCTCCTGTCTGTCATTCTCCATCTTTGCCAGAAGTGTAATAACTTCTTCCAACACTTCGTCAGCTCCAAGATATGGCAGTTCATATTGTAAGTTGGGCTCTTCCACTGTGAATACAAAATAAACATTGCTTGTGCTATATGACAGTTCAATACTGTAAGTCAAGTTCTTCAACTCTGACTATTAAGTTGACAGAATCTGTACTATGAGACTGTAGTTCAAATTGTAAGCTGGGTGCTTCAACTGAGGCTATAAAATAGATATTATTTGTGTTACAAGATGACAGTTTATATGGTAAGTTGGATGCTCTAACTTTGCCTAGAAACATAGACATTGCTTGTGGTATGCTATGGCAGTATCTACTGTAAGCTTGGTATTTAGCTGAGATTATAAATTAGACTTAGTTTCTTCCAAGATATGACAAATCCTATGATAAGTTGGTTCCTTTCTAGCTATAAACAGTCACTGTGTGAGCCAAGACACAGGAACATTCAGTGTAAGTAAGGAGCTTCTGTGGTAATATAATGCTGTATCATTTTAATTAGTATGCGACTCCAAAATGTGTTGATTTTTCTGAGAAAACATAGGCGAAAGGGGTTTTGGTCTACTAGCACGGGCTGCAAAGCCATCAGAGACACGTGTAGTGCACAGACAGGGTCACCCATCCAAGTACTAACCTAGCCCATCGCTGCTTACCTTCAGTGATGAGACAAGTACTGATCACATTACACCACAATTCATGAAAGTCCGGAGTCAAAAAAAAAAGAAAACAAAAAAAGAGTGATCTCTAAAAGTGCAAGTCTCACTAGAGCTCGTGCTTAAAAAGACTTAGAGTAAGAAATCTAAAATTCGCCACATATCTAAAATTCGCCACATGTGAAAATACTAATAAAATAAATGAATTGAGGCGAGATTTGTTGACTGTATAGTAAATTAAGGCTTTTTGAACTGAAAAATACCAATTTTTGGACAAAAACATCATTTTCTTCATAAAATTAACTGAGGTTTTAGAGGTGGCGAATTTTAGATTCCTGGCGAATTTTAGATTTCTTACTCTACAGTAAGATTAATCCTGATAATCAGAAGATTTGAAAATCTATACCTGGTATGGCCTTTCCCCCTATTCCTTCAATGGACAATTGATGTGTCTCTCTACTAAGCAAACTTCTTCCTCCAGTAGTGGATGAGTCAGCTGACCCCAGAAACCTTAGGCGCCTGGCACGGTCTCTGCTTGGTGGGACACTGAACAGGGGCTCAGCAGATGACACTGGTGAATATAACGATGAAATCCTTTAGATATTATAACAACTTTTTCAGTGGATGAAAAGTTGCAGAATTGAAAAAAAGTCACTGGCAGTATAGTACACAGGCGCTCCACTATGGACACTGTTAAGTAAAGAAAAGAATCCATGACATTATAGAAACCTCTTGGGTAAAAAAAAATGAAGTCAATTCTCAGAAACCTATTAGAGGGAACTGTGTGCTTTTGTTTTTTGTTTTTGTTTTTTTTTAAGGCCACTGCAACATGTTGTACATGTGTATAGCATGATAACTAGTTTCTCAATGGAAGAAAGCGCAACATTTAAGGTGGTTACGATTAATACATTGTTAACCACAGCCAACTTTTGCACAAACAAAGCTTGGCCAAGCTTAGAACTGCTGCTGTAGAGGCAAATTATGTATATCACTGAGGCCCATGTAGTGAATGTACTATGTTTTAAGGTAATGGGTTAACTTGCCAAAAAAAGAAAGTTTTTCACCTGACATAGAGTTAAAAGTGAAAACCTGAAAATATTACTTAGTGTTTCTAATTTAACCCTATTTTACCTATTTTCAATGTTACAAAAAAAGAGCTTCACAAACTTACAATTCTGAGAAAAGAGAATAAAAATTGCATGTTATACAAGTATACATAAACATGAAATAAGTTTATCATACAACAATATTGTAGACTTGTAATGGGCACTAGTCAATAGGTTCAAATTTATTGGGCCATAGTATTTGGTTTGAAATAAAAAAAGAGTTTGGTAAAAAAGAAAACGATGTTCAGAATACATTCTATGCTAATTTGTTTCCCAATTCAAAACATTAAATGGCAAGTTTACAGATACTAATACAATATTTTGAAGCTTTTAGCAAACATTCTCAAATTAATTGTGGCACTTTTTATACATATAATAAGGTTTCAATTCAGTTTCATACGATATTATAGAGTTATACATGTATTACCCTGACACACTTACACTGACTGAGAACTGTGGTTGGGCGACTGTGTATTGTTTTCTTTGAGGAGATGCGACTGGCATGACCTGATTCTGCCTCCTTGAACCACTCCTCAATGATAACTGTAAAATAATGTCCAACTCCTTCGTCTCTAAAGTTGTCCAGCAATATGTTTGCCATATTATATACAGAGAATACATAAACAGATAGTAAAATAACAAATTGACTTTTGTGCTCAGTTTACTGGATTAAACCCTACTTACAAAATTTCACAATCACTTTGTGAAAATGACCCTCTTTGTTGGAGTAACAATTAGGTCATAGAGTAGAAGAGTCAGATAAAATATTGAGTTGGGAGAGTGGATTTGAGGTCAGATAATTGAAAATTTGGATAATAGTAGGTCAGATAATAGAGGTTCTACTGTACTACAACCACAAACCATTGAACTTGTAGTATCTCTTATTATTCAATTTATTTATGAAGACATCTTCATAAAATTTGCAGAGAATGTTTACAGCTATGAAAATATGTCTGTAAAACATTTTGGCCTCATTTTGAAAATAAAATGGCCACCATAGCTGATTCTTCCAAAATCATTAAAATGTTCTAAAACTTGAAATATTGTAGCTAGCTTCATCAGATTTGGATAAAATCTGCATGGCTAAGGAGGCTTGCCTGAGAGTAATTTTGGTCTTGTTCTGAAAACAAAATGGCTGTCATATCACATTTTTAAGGTCAGCTGGGCGCTATCATACTAAAAAGGCTTATATGTTTTTGTTATCATTGGTCCTATGGCTTCGAAATGTGAAAACGGTTTATAGGAAATTATGGCTCCTCAATCTCTTCCAAGTGTTGAACATACCTTTGACTTTGCTTCAAGGTCAAATGGGGTTATCATACCACAATTGCCTTACAGGAAAACATGGCCTGTGAATCTTTTCCAGATGTCAAAGTTGACCTTTGACCACTGCTTCAAAGTCAAGTGTGATCATCATATGAAAAAGATCTTATATCTCCTTTATTATTGGTTCCAGGGATTTTGGAAGTGAAAACACTTTTTTGTCATCATTTTGAAAAACAAAATGGCCGTCATCTTTGATTTTGTGCAAAAATCAGAAATATAATAAGAGATGAAACACTTTCAATCAAATTTTGGAACCCTTAGGTTTACAGTACAGCACCCAGTGAAAGTTCAGAAAAATTTAATTTTTGCTACCCAGCGGGAGATAACAAAAACTGCAGTGGTCTTGTTTTCACCAGTGATATGATCTCTTTCTGGCTGAATTCATTTAGTTTGTTGACACATATATTTAGTGGTCAAGAAGTCTATCACCAAATGGTAAAATAACAATATTGAAATCCTTAAAATTACCTCAAATTTTATTCCTCTTTAATTTAATTTATATATGCCTAAAATTGTGCTTGACCAAATTGAAGAACTATTTTTTAACATTTTGTTGAATGCCAAACCCCCCAAATTAAAAGAAGTACAATCACTGGACCATTAAGTTCCAGAGGATTGAAAATGGTTGATGTATACCTTATGCATCAAATAATTTACCATATAATGTAAAAATCCTTGATATTGTTGATGATACAGGGGAAGTCTTGAAACGAAGAGTATTGTATGAAAAGCTTGGCTCTAACATGTCAAAATGACCTATAATTCAGTCATCAGTGCAATACCAAAAGCGTTGAATTTACAAATTAAAGAATTGCCAGTGAAGCAATCAGATAGGTCATCAGATAACATTGGACTAAAATTTCATAATGTATTAGTGCCTCTGGATAAAATTACATTAAAAAAATTATACAATGAATTAATTCGAAGACGCACCAAACTACCAACAGCTATTGAGAGTTAGACTGACTATATCCCTTTTCAGAACATCACGATTGGAAATATACTTTCATATGGCCAAATATAATTGCCAAAGAAACCTACCTACAAAGCTTCCAATACAAAGTAGGTAATAGGATTTTAAACTGTAATTATAATCTATACAGATGGGGAATTAAAATCTCACCAGCCTGCATATATTGTAACTACATGGACACAATCACACATGAAAAAAAGGCTGGAATATTAATCTTTGTACTTCAGAAATGCTATCAATCATGACAAAATATATGACTTGCATCTATGTTTTGTAACTATATGGTGGCGTATGTATAAGTATATTGTATCAGATGAAGTCTGTCATGCGTTTACAGTGTTAAGTCATTGTGTGTGTTGTTCTTTGTATAATTTTTTTTTCCTTTTGTGATGTTCTCTGTATAATATTTTATTTGTTTATGAACCACGAATTATATAAAAAAAATAGTTTAATGCGATATAAATGTATCACACAACACTGTCCTGGGTCATTGAAACTATTGCTTTCCCCCCCTTACTGCACAGATTAACTGGAATTCCCTTTTACGTGGGTGACATCAGTAGTTAAGAGAATCTTTTTATTTCAAAGTTATCCTCTTACCTGGAATTTCTGATAAGATAGCATTTTTTTTTTTTAAGATCCTGTGATATTTGACTTACAAGGTGTTAGCTTTATACTGTTTAGCCGGTGAAGTTGGTCATCCCTGAAGTTTGTTACCTGTCCAAACCTTCAAGGACATTCATGACTTGGTATGACCGTGATACATTAATGGACTTCCTCTTATTCAATATGTTTATGTACAGTTAGACCTTAGAGTGTGTCAGGTGATAACGATTAAGCACTATAAAAGCTCTTATTGGATAAGACATGCAATATATATGTTTAAATTAATGAGACAACTTATTATGATCCTAATGAATAATTGTGCAATACAAGTTAATTATGAAGTCTCAATGTTGTCATGAAATGCAGGCAAAAAACTTCACTCGGTGACACACTTCACTGACTGGGGAGTATATAACATATTTCATTCTTATAAACATGTATAAATTAAGGCTGCGATAGGTTACCTGGTTACAACGAAAACAGTTTGAATTCTTTGAGAAACCGAGTACAAAGTACCGAAGTGGGTAAACGAAAAAATATGAAATATACTTTAAAACAACTAAAACCTTGGGTAAAGCTTAGTATTCTGTTAGATTTCTCTAACTACTGTTAGTTTTTCATGTAATTTTCCTTATTTATACAGACATTTAAAACTATTTTCTGTAGGGTTTTGTTTACATCATCCTCCATGTTGGCTTCTCTGCTACTTCTACTGGGTGACAACTAAAACACAGTTACCCAAATTCGGATTGGTTCTCTCAAGATGAATACCCAGTGTTGTTTTTCTAACAAAGTCACAGCCTTAGTATAAATACAAAAATGCACACCCACCTTGCAAGAGCTCTAAATGTGCTGCTGCTTTGTTTACACTTGGTGATACATTTGTGCTGAAATCCCAACTGCGTCTTTCAAAGATCTGTGGAATCTTTGGCCAACCTTCTGGTAAATCGTGTAATTCATCTATAAATGAAAAATAAATAAATGCTGTAACTTTACTTTATTTATGAATGAGTCATACAAATTTGCAATAATTAAACATATCAACATGTAAATGTCACAAAAACGATGTCCATCATTAATATACTGACATTTCTAAGTGAAAATTATAAACAGCTAGCTTAGTCAATTGAATTCCAAGCAAATCAAAGAATTAGTTTAGTTAGCTGGACAGCAAATATAGAAATAACATATATTGATTTAATATCCATAGAACCAAGCTAAAGAGTGAATATAATGACATGGGGTACATTTGGCGTCAACCAATTCTCTGCTTCTAAAATTTATTTTTACTGATATGCAAAATCAATGAGACATTTATAGTCATTCCAAATATCCAACACATCAGTTTAGGCCAAGTCAAGTTTGACAAAACATTAAAGATCAGACCTTAAACTTACCAATAGCTTCATCATCTAAATCATCATCGTCTTGAGCAGTTTCTCCTGGTGGTAGGGCAGAAACTAGCTTCTCTTGACTAGCCGCTAAACAAAAACAATAATATTAATTAACTTGAATAGAATTATACCTGGTGTTGTACAAATGTGTTGCTTAAGTACATTTACACAATCACATCTATTCTTATTTAGCTTTGCACTGGTAATAAATCTGTGGTAATAAAAAAATCCTAGTATGTCATAGTATTGATCATTATTTTGCAGAATACCATTTGCAAAATGTGACAAACTGTTTCCAGTTTACAGCTGTTCTAAGGATCAAATAGAATACAAAAAAATGGTAAGGCAAAAATGACAGACAGACACATATACTGAAAGAGTATATTGACAACACTTTTTTTTTCGGTGGCGTAACCTTTTTGTACTGCAATGTACTTTTTGTTTAAAAAAATTTGAATGTAAAACAGAAGTTAAAAAGAACAAAGTTTCTAGAGATGATCTGCCCAGCAGAAAACATACCAGATGCTGATTCAGGTCTAATATCCAACTGAGCAATAATCCGTGCATTCATATCATCTTCTGAGGCAATTAGGGCATTTGAAATTTCTTCACCACCAGATTCTTTTGATGGTGATTCTTCAATGCGTACAATTTTTTCCCTTACTGATGTTGCCATTTTTTAACTATAAGTGTTTGGATCCTTCCTATAAAATGATAGCACATCCAAACCTAGAAAACAAAACGACATACAAATAATATTAATTTTATAAGCTACAATCTTACCATGTGGAACTGAATGCTGTCTCGGGAGGCCACAGGCATCCGGCCAACGTCCAAGAAAAATGGACATTTAGTGCTGACCGAAGCCCCAGGTTGTACTCTTGTGGTGTTCTTCCTCACTCATCCTTCTTTTCTCATTACAATTTTTAAACCATACCCCCTCAGCTGTAATACAGCGGGGAGGCAGGGTGGGACTCTCTTCAGGTTCCACATGGTAAGCTTGTAGCTTATAAAAGCTACATTTAAGTAATTAAAATTTTCAATTTTATTACGCTACAATAGCTTACCATGTGGAGCTGAATCCAACCGCTCAGTGGAGGGATTACAGCTGAGACTGGAGGAAGTAGTCAATATTTCTTGGATTTTAAATTAATAGATTCGAATGAGTTCGGTTTACAGTGTCCCAGTCCCGGAGAACAAGCCTGTAAGAAGCCAAAAAACCCGAAAAAGAACTAGAAATAGGATGCCCTGTTGATAGTAGCTGCGACATATGATTAGAAACAGGATAGCATAGAAGAACACACATTATCATCTGTAATGTCCACTCCATGAACCTTTTGCCAAAATTCTACAGTAGTCTTACAAGACCCTGTTTCATTTGTAAAATATATCAATGATGCTTAAATATTTATTAGTGTACATGTAAATTATTTCAGCTTCATGCCTTTTTGCATTGGTTGGGTCGAAAATTTTGACGAAGTCACTCTATCTAGCACGGTTAAGAAGATAGAAGCAAACTTCTGTTTTTCTATTTTTGGCGAAAATTCAAAATGGCCGCCATTTTTGGGAAGAGGAAAATTTTTTGAAAATTGCCAAGAGTACATTTCTTAGATACCCTATGAGTCGAAAATTTCACCGAAATAACTCTATTTTGCACGGTTAAGGAGATAGAAGCAAATTTGTGTTTTACCATTTCGGGCAAAAATTCGAAAATTCAAAATGGCCGCCATATGTGGGGATGGGAAAATTTTTTGAAAATTGCCAAGAGTAAATTTTTTTAGATACCCTGTGGGTCGAAAATTTCGACGAAATCGCTCTATCTCGCACGGTTAAGGTTGGGGTTAAGGTGATAGAATCAATTTTGTATTTTGCCATTTTGGGCAAAAATTCGAAAATTCAAAATGGCCGCCATATGTGGGAAGATGAAAATTTTTGAAAATTGCAAAGAGTACATTGCTCAGATACCCTGTGGGTCGAAATCGCTCTATCTCACACGGTTAAGGAGAAAGAAGCAAATTTGTGTTTTGCCATTTTTGGGAAAAATTCGAAAATTCAAAATGGCCGCCATTTTTGGGGAGGGGAAATTTTTTTGAAAATTGATAAGAGTGCATTTCTGAGATACCCTGTGGGTCGAAAATTTCAAGGAAATCGCTCTATCTCGCACGGTTAAGGAGATAGAAGCAAATTCGTGTTTTGCCATTTTGGGCAAAAATTCGAAAATTCAAAATGGCCGCCATTTTTGGGGACGGGAAATTTTTTTGAAAATTGCTAAGAGTGCATTTGAGATACCCTGTGGGTCGAAAATTTCGACAAAATCGCTCTATCTCGCACGGTTAAGGAGATAGAAACAATTTTGTGTTTTGCCATTTTTGGCAAAAATTCGAAAATTCAAAATGGCCGCCATTTTTGGGGAGGGGAAAATTTGTTTAAATTGCCAAGAGTACAATGCTCAGATACCTTGTGGGTTGAAAATTTCGACGAAATCGCTCTATCTTGCATGGTTAAGGAGATAGAAGCAAATTTGTGTTTTGTCATTTTTGGCCAAAATTCGAAAATTCAAAATGGCCGCCATTTTTGACAAGGGGAAAATTTTTTTTAAATTGCCAAGAGTACGATGCTCAGATACTCTATGGGTTGAAACTTTTGACGAAATCGGTCTATCTCGCACGGTTAAGGAGATAGAAGCAAATTTGTTTTGCCATTTTTGGCCAAAATTCGAAAATTCAAAATGGCCACCATTTTTGGGGAGGGGAAAGTTTTTTGGAAATTGCAAAGATTACATTCCTTAAATACCCTGTGGGTCGAAAATTTCGACGAAATCGCTCTATCTCGCACGGTTTAGGAGATATGAGCACATTTGCCTTTTTCAGTACTCAAAATAGCCAACTACTCATTTATTTAATTAATTACTCACTCATCTATGAAGCAATTCCCCCCAAAAGCAATCCCATACAAGCTAATAACCCATGAACCTCCATACCAAATTTCAGAAAGATAGGCTTAATAGCATTCCTTAAAATGTCTGGAAACCAAAGAGATACTCAAAAGTAGCAACGTAGCTATTACTCAGTTAGCTATAGAGCTATCATCACCAAAAGCAATCCCATACAAGCTATTAACCCAATAAACCTGCATGCCAAATTTGGTAAAGATAGGATAAGAACTGTTGCCTAAAATGTCTGGAAACCAAGTGTGACGACGGACGGCGGAAAAAGCAAAAATAATATGTCCACCCCCCAGTGGGGTGGACATAATGAATGACAGTGCTAAAAACTGTCTGGATGTTTTGATTGAAGGAGAGAAGTGCAGCCATGTCCACTTAAGAGGAGTGAAGCCCCTAGGGCTTAGCCACAATTAAAAACAAACCCTAGGCTTGAAAATCTCATTAACTTGCCAGAGATTAAGGAACAACCTGAAAAGTCCTTAATGCATTATACCCCCCCCCCCCCCCCCCCATTCTTTTCCTTCCGAGGATAACTGGTCTGAGGGAACTCCGAAGGGTCTAGGACATGTGTTGCTACAGTAACTACTGGACCCAGATACATATTGTTGTCATTGTCTGACCAAGTAAGGTCTTTCAGGTAAAAATTTGTAAATGTGTTGTGAGCATTCCAGTGTCAGGGTTGCATGATTTGGTCCACCGATACCCCACCGTAAAAGGCCTTAGAGACCACAAAGGCCCTAATGTCATGCACTTTAACTTGGACCAAGTCCAAGGCTTGTTGGTCTGCTTATTTGCAACAAAGTAGGATAGTTTGTTTTAATCAAGAAGAGAGTGTAGCAGGTTCGATCCAGGTAGTACCTAAGGGCCCGTACTGGACACATGGTCCTGTCTTCTTTGAATTGTCTATCCACAATGGTAGTCAAAGCAGGAATAGTAACCGGAGATACACTTTGAGAACCTTCTCTCGCTAGTTGCTTTTTGGCTATGAAATCAGAAGAAGGGAACAAGGCTACCTTTTCCCATTGGCCTAGATTAGATACTTTGTTTGCGACCCAGACATGAATTTCACTGCGGTGCTTGCCGGAGGCCAAAGCTAGCAAGAAAGCAGTTTTGAGAGTAAGATGTTTGAGGTCTGTGACTTTCATAGGCTCAAAGGGTGCTTTTATGAGCTTCTTAAGCACAACAGAAAGGTTCCATTTTGGAAGATTCCTGGAACTTTTGGGATGATCCCTGTGAAAACTGGCGAGTAACCTGTTAAGGTCTGAGCTTTTGGAAATATGGGGCCCAGCTGGGCCCAAAGTGTCAACAATGGCCGTCCTGTAACCATCAATGGTCGACGGGCGCCTGTTTAGATCTTGGTGCAGGTACATGAAAAAGTCTGAGACTTGTTTCACAGAGGGAGTGGAGAAGTCAACCGAATTTTCTCTGCACCATTTCTCGAATTGGGCTCACTTTGACCTGTAGATGATCCTTGTTGATGACCTCTGAGGGGCAGCAATTTTCTCTGCCATCTCCACAGAGAAGCCTTGTTCTTGGAGTTGTCCACTCTTAGACACCAGGCGTGGAGGTTGAGATGTTGTGGATTGCTGTGAAACACATAATTGTGGGACTGTTTGAGAAGAGTTGTTGACACTGGTAGCTGAAGTGTGATCTTTGTTGAGAGCTGCACTAGGTCCCAAAACCAGAGCATCCCTGGCCAGCCTGGGGCAATTACAATGATCAGGCAATTGCATTGTCTGATTTTTTTGGATCACCCTGTGAAGGAGAGCCATCGAAGGGTAAGCATAAGCAGTGAGACTGGACCAGTTAATGTTTAGAGCATCTATGTCCCAAGCATTTTGATCTGGGACTAGAGATACGTACAGTGGAACTTTGTTGTTCAGACGAGTAGCAAATAGATCTACATGAGGAGTGAACCACTTGTGACCGATCTGTTTGAACACCTGCGGATGCAGTGACCATTCTGGTGATTGAACTTGGTTCGACCTGGACAGAAGGTGAGAGCGCACAGGAGAGCGCACATCTCCGCCGAGTGAGTTCCTCCCTGTTTGTTTATGTAGGCTACCACTGTGGAGTTGTCTGTCGCAACCAACACTGTTTGGTTTTGGCACTGGTCCTTGAAACTTTGAAGGGCCAGAGAAACCGCCTTCAACTCTAGAACATTTAGGTGTAGCCTTTTTTCCCTGTCTGACCAAAGACCCCTTGTAGAGGCTTGCTCTAAGTGAGTGCCCCAGCCTTCGTTTTAGGCGTCTGTAAAGAGTTGCAATGGATACTGTGGTCTTTGGGATGAAGGTCTGCAACATCCCTGACATTTTCGGGATTCTGCCACCACTCTAGGTGAACTGAAATGGTCTCTGACCAAGGAAGGAGAGTTTCCAACGACTGAGGATATCTCCAGTGCTCCTTGAGGTGAAACTGAAAGGGCCGCATGAGAAGGCATCCCTCTGGGACCAGCTTCTCCGTTGCGGCGAGCAACCCAATTAGCGACATCAAACATCTTGCAGTCAAAATATGTTTTGACTTTAAGCGTAGGATCAATTGCTGAAGTTTGAGCCATATCTCTTGAGTGGGTTTTACAAGGGCTGAATCTAGATGGTATTCGTACCCCATGAACGAAAACACCTGAGTAGGTTTGAGTTTGGACTTTGATTTTGAGTTTGAGTTTATTATCTACCCTAAGGACTGTGTCAGGTCTACTACGGTCTGAGTGTTCACTTGTGCTTCTTTCTGAGACTGGGCCCTGATGAGCCAGTTGTCCAGGTATTAGTGAAGCCTGATTCCCCTTGTCAGGGCCATCAGCTTCACTTCTTTTACAGTCATTGTAAAGACCTGTGGGGCCATTGCTAGGCCAAAAGGAAGAGAGGTCAATTGGAACACCTGAGACTAGTGGCAAAACCTTAGGTACTTCCTTGAGTTAGAGTGGATGGGGATGTGAAGGTAGGTGTCTGACAGGTCTATTGATGATACCCATTCCCCTGGAATCAGAGAGGCCCTGATGGACTCTGGAGTTTCCATTTTGGAGTTTCCAGTAGAAAGGTGTTGAACCTGCTTAGGTCTATTACTGGCCTCCACCTTTGGTGAAGCTTGCAATGGGGACTAGAAACAGGCGACTGTAAAACCCAAGAGATGTTACATTTTCCACCCTTTCAATTGTGTTCTTGGACAGAAGAGACTGTATACAAGTGGCCAGAGCTTGGTCTTTTTGAGGGACCTTGTATCCTGAGTGAATCAGGGGAACTCTGGCCAGATTTGGTTTTGAAATGAATGGTAGAACGTAACTAGTGGTGATAATGTTTAAAACATTGTTTGAACATTTGTTTGTTTGCCAGTCTCTTCTGAAAGAACGGAGGCGACCTCCTACTGGTGGACAGAGGGAGGCTTTTAAGGAGTCATTGAGTGGGGTAGAAAATGACCTTTGGAGCCTCTGTTGTTCGATTTCCCCCTTCCTGAGGAAAACGATTGGTTACTGCTTTGTGAGGAGTTGCCTCCATTGGCACGTTTCCTGTAGGAGCCTTTTTTCTTATTGTGGTGGGGACCACGAAAGAGCTTATTTTGATACGGTCCAAAACCCTGTGATTCTTTAGGGGTACCTTTTTTAAGGAGGAACTCTTCTCCGTCCTTGACTAGTTGAGACTTGAACAGGAGGAGAAGGCCAAAAGGGCAAATTCCTGAATTCTTGTTATCTCGAATCCCCTAGATGTGGTTGAAGAAGGGTCATCTCAGCCTCATGTCTTAGCAGGCCAGTGTTACCCATGGTGTAGAGCTCCCTCTAGAGTATATAAGCTAGGGAGTTGCTTAGGCAGGCAAGAGCTCTCTGTTGAATAAGAATTCTCTTATTCAGAACCTCAAAGTAGTCGCAGGCGTTGTCATAGCCACGCCTGGCTGCTTTTTCAGGATTGGCACCCTTCTGAATCTGGCTTTTAACCTTTTAACCAGACTTGAGACTGTCCTGACACTTCTCCATAGTAGTGTTACAGACAGAAGCAATCTT
This sequence comes from Sabellastarte sp. h YS-2021, assembly GCA_964017235.1. Taxonomy (NCBI): domain Eukaryota; kingdom Metazoa; phylum Annelida; class Polychaeta; order Sabellida; family Sabellidae; genus Sabellastarte; species Sabellastarte sp. h YS-2021. The sequence continues at coordinate 73,965,400 of OZ024929.1, read as the reverse complement.
TGCAAAGGTAGCCGCCAAGTTGATGGTAGAGAGATTCTGCCTAGCTTGATATTCCAGTTCTTTAAGAACTGGTAGGGGAACCTTGCCCATAGGGGCCCCAGAGAGCTTTGGAGAGATACAGATTCTTGCAAAATCTGTATTTAACTCTTGTATTTTGTCCTCAAAACAAGGCTGTCAAACCTTGTACCACTTTGCAGTGGAAGTAGGCGGTTTTATGTATTTACCCTCAGGTAAATTAGAGGCCTGGAAGTCCTGCTCAAATTTGTCAAAGGCATCTTTGAGGTACAGACTAAGTGGGAGTATAGCTGAAGGGCTTCTTGACCTAAGCTCCTGTTGGCCCTTTACATCAACCAGGCCCAGAACAGAAATGGAAGACCTAGGCATAGTTTCCCTGGGGTCAGGGAGATCAAGAACGTGCCTGAAGGTCTCAATTTCTTCTGCATATTGTGTGGCCAGATCAGACATGTCTACCTCCTTGTGGAAGACTGGGTCTGGATCATGTTGTGTTTGGTCTTGCTGAGAAGGGGCCCTTGGGGGCTTAGAAGACCTTTTGATATGAACAGAGGACTGATCCTCCTCTGAAGATGAAGACTGAGATATGTATTTTGCCCGAACCTTATGCTTTCTTTTGTTCGAATGCTTTTTGGCTCAAACCGAACACTCCTCTTCGGGTTGTTCAGACTGTTGGGACTGATGATCCGAATCGTGGTTCGGATCTGAGCCATGTTCGGACTGAGCACTCTGACCGAACCGTGGAGGAAGAGAGGGACCATACATGTCCATCTCCATGGGCTCATCCGTGTATTTGGATGGCTGAGTGTTCAGAGTAGGGTTCGGGGGCAAAGTATCTGTCTGTTTGCTAGTGCCAGGCTTTGAAGCCGAAGCAGAGGTCTAATCCACCTCCACTTCTTTTGCAGACTTTTTCATTGTCTGAAATTTGTCTCTTAAGAGACTGAAAAGCCTCCATCATAGATGCCTGGAAGACCCCCATTTGCTGTTGCAATTGGATGTTAAATTGTGTACCCAGGCATTTCTCTAGCTTAGTTTCATTTTTTTATTGTAAAGCCGTGCCTGGGGTTGGTGGGACAGTTTTTGGAGTTTTCAAAGATAAGGTTTCAAACCTTAAGGGTTGAGGACGTGGACGAGAAGAAAATAAATCTTCAGCAGCACCCTCAAGGTCTGCTTGGGAACCAGAGAAAGCCTCCATACCGTCCTCATCCAAAAGATCCAATTCATCTTTTGAGGTGTCTGCCTTTTGTTTCCGAACGTATCTCTGTCTATGTTTTATTTTTAGAAGCTGTTCTTCAGTAAAAGCCGAACAAATATTGCAGAGCCTGTCATTTGTAACACAAGGGTTATCACCTTTGCCAGCTTCTCTGCAAGACAGACAATAGTTGTGGGAGTCAAAGGGGAGACAGAAATGTCGACACCTCAAAGATCTGGGTTTGTTAGAACTGGCTTGGTGGAGGAAATTTTTAATGTAATAGATCCAAACAAGCCCGAACCGAAAACTCACAACAATAAAAACCTTAAGAAATACTTATCCTGTGTAACTTAAACTTTCACAGAATATGCTATGACACTTTAAAAAGCAAATAGCTAAACTAGAGGAATGCTTTTGCTAACAAAAGCAAAGCATCCCTGAAAGTTTAAAATGTTTTGTGGTTTTAATAAGCATGCTGTAAAGCTAAGAATGCACAAAGCTGCGCCATATGCTTTCCCAATACCCCTTAATACATTCTGAAGCTATAAAAGCAACGATAAAGGAGATATAAGGCAAAAACTCCAAAGCAGCTATTTATGACCCCAGTTTGGCCCATGGGGGGGGGGGGGGGGGGGGGGGGGGAGAAACTGACCGGCTATTTAGACTCTCCACATATGCTTTCCCAATACCTCTTAATACATTCTGAAGGTATAAAAGCAACAATAAAGGAGGCTACTGCTGTCGTTCTCTTGGATCAATCAGTAGCGTTTGATACTATTGATCATGATACGCTACTTAATTCTCTTAGCTCCTGGTTTGGTGTGAGCGGGGTTGTCCTCGATTGGTTTAAGTCTTATCTCTCAGACCGTGTTCAGTGCATTAAGATTGGGTCAATTTTATCTGATGCCAAAAAGTTATTGTATGGTGTGCCTCAAGGCTCTGTCCTGGGGCCAATCCTTTTTTCACTCTATACTACTCCACTGAGTAAAGTCATACAGAATCATCCTGGTATTAGTTTCCAGTTCTACGCTGATGACACACAATTGTATGTACACCTCACACATAAAAATGTTGCCTCAGCCCTTGATAAGCTGTCACACTGCCTTGAAGACGTAAAGAGATGGCTCTCTACAAATAAGCTCAAGCTAAATCCAGATAAGACCGAATTCATTGTGTTTGGCTCAAAGTCTCAGCGCGAAAAACTTAATCAGTCCTTCCCGGTCAACATACTTGGTAATCTCATATCACCAACAGATGCAGTTAGGAACCTTGGTGTCTGGTTTGATTCTGATTTCTCATTCTCTTGCCATGTTAGGAAGGTCTGCAAGGCTTGTTTTGCTCATGTCCGGGATCTTAAGCGACTCCGAGGACATCTGACACATGAAGTTACTCTTATGGCTGCCAATGCTCTGGTCGGAAGTCGACTAGATTACTGTAACTCTCTGTTCAGAGGTCTCTCAGCTCTAGATCTGCGCAAACTTCAATGTGTTCAGAATAGCCTTGCCAGAATTGTTGCCAACACCACCAAGTACTCACACATCACTCCAGTTAGAAAAGCACTACATTGGTTGCCAATTAAGTACCATTCTATCTTTAAGACTGCCATGCTGGTATATAAGTTCCTACACAGTGGTAACCCCAAATACTTTGAACCCTTCCTCATTCCCAGACATAGTGCATATAACACTCGTCGAAGTCAATCTGATGGCATATTTCTTGAGGTTCCCCACTTTGGTTCAATTTTCAAGTCTCGAAAACATTTTGGACTCAGTTTTGCGTATGACGCACCTATGATTTGGAATGACCTTCCTGATGAGGTCCGCTCTGCAAACTCACTTGCCTCTTTCAGGTCAAAGTTGAAGTCATACCTCTTTGGAAAAGCATACCCACCCTAAATTTCCAATCTCCTTTCTGCTTTCTCCGCGGTGCTGACCCCTGCAATGTCTCTGGTTTTTGAATATTGAACAATGTTTTTGTGTGATGCGCCTTAGAGTCTGTCTTTTGACGGAGATTAAGCGCTATAAAAGTGCTATTAGAATTAGAATAGAATATAAGGCAAATCTCCAAAGCAACTATTTTATGACCCCAGTTTGACCCATAAGGGGGGGTCGGGGGATAAAACTGACTGGCTATTTAGATTCTCCACATATGCTTTCCTAATACCTCTTAATACATTCTGAAGCTATAAAAGCAACAATAAAGGATATAAGGCAAAAACTCCAAAGCAGCTATTTATGACCCCAGTTTGGCCCATAAGGGGGGGGTCGGGGGCTAAAACTGACCAGCTATTTAGACTCTCCACATATGCTTTCCCAATACCTCTTGATACATTCTGAAGCTATAAAAGCAACAATAAAAGAGATATAAGGCAAAAACTCAAAATCAGCTATTTTATGACCCCAGTTTGACCCATAAGGGGGGGGCGGGGGGTAAAACTGACCAGCTATTTAGACTCTCCATATATGCTTTCCCAAAAACTCTTAATACATTCTGAAGCTATAAAAGCAACAATAAAGGAGATATAAGGCAAAACTCCAAAGCAACTATTTTATGACCCCAGTTTGACCCATAAGTGGGGGTCAGGGGATAAAACTGACTGGCTATTTAGATTCTCCACATATGCTTTCCCAATACCTCTTAATACATTCTGAAGCTATAAAAGCAACGATAGAAGATATAAGGCAAAAACTCCAAAGCAGCTATTTATGACCCCAGTTTGACCCATAAGTGGGGGTCAGGGGATAAAACTGACCGGCTATTTAGATTCTCCACATATGCTTTCCCAATACCTCTTAATACATTCTGAAGCTATAAAAGCAACGATAAAGGAGATATAAGGCAAAAACTCCAAAGCAGCTATTTATGACCCCAGTTTGGCCCATAAGGGGGAGTCGGGGGGTAAAACTGACCAGCTATTTAGACTCTCCACATATGCTTTCCCAATACCTCTTAATACATTCTGAAGCTATAAAAGCAACAATAAAGGAGATATAAGGCAAAAACTCAAAATCAGCTATTTTATGACCCCAGTTTGACCCATAAGGGGGGCCGTGGGGTAAAACTGACCAGCTATTTAGACTCTCCACATATGGTTTCCTCTTACCTCCCAGTACATTTTATGGCTCTAAATGCAATACTTAAGAAGATAATAGGGGGGTTGACCTAAATTTAAGGCTTTCAGATTGGAAGGTGTCAGAAAATCACTCATAAATGAGACATTTTTCAAGGGATTGCTCCCAAAATCTAATCAGCTCACGTTTTCAATAGTATGAATAGGTGTGTCAAATTATAAGGCTGTGTAGCAAGTAGTTTTTCCTGAACTGCGATGACGGGGGGGTGTACCTCAAAAAATTTGCTTTTGATCATGTGACCTTCATAAAGGTCAAAGGTCAAATTTAAGCATGCAGAAAAACTTTCCCACGCCTAAGGTATATAACTGCCAAATATGGTTTGAAACCTTCTAATAATAAGGGAGATATTCAAGGGAGACCATAATGCGGCGGTGGCGGCGGCGAGGAAACTGAGGCGAAAACAAATAAACACCCTTTCAGGGACACTTAATTATAACATCCAACAATACGCATGTGCTAAGAAAACAGTGAAAAATATCTGAGCGATAATAAACGCTTGCTAGTCACGTGGCCAACGAGAAAACGAGACGTTAGCCAGATGCCTGCAGCCTCCCGAGATAGCATTCAGTTCCACATAGTAAGCTATTGTAGTGCAATAAAATAAAATATTTAAATATTGCTGCATTTAGCAGGTCTTGGTTCACAGTAATTAATAAATATATTTATTGGGTTCAAATTGACAGCACTTTTTAATTCAATATTTGCATTGTTTCTTGGTGATATTTTGATGTGATGGCCAATATGCTTACTTGTTTTTCATGTCTTTGATTCCTAAAAGTTCACTTTAATTTAAAAATATAAATGAACAAATCATAAACAATTGTCTGAGAAAATACACAACAAATAAATAAGTAGATACTAAATGTATATCTAGTATACAGCTAACACTGTATTTTGGTACTTCATATCAACAGGCTTATAAGTACAAATTTAATGACTCAATAGTAATAGCATCTCAAAACAAATTTGCCCAAATTTGTGCAAAAATGAAAAAAACAAATACATGTGTGGTTAGGGAAAACAGAACAATTAGTAGGAACCTATTGCATTGGGACACAATATCAAGCACCAAATCTACACAGTTTCTTTCTGATTCACAAAACTGGTTGCAGTTAATATGTTTCAAAGGAAATTATGAAGTTTTGGGGTTATTAAAGTCATATGCTGGTAAAACACACACAAGAAGAATTACATATAAATATTTTGTATGTTTTACACAACACAAAGTCAACTATAGAATTTCAGGAGAAGAATGCAATAGAATTATTTTAATAATCTTTCAGTCAGCTTTCATCAATACTACAATCAAAATTATATTAATTATACTTGTAAGATATTAGAAAACCTTTGTAAATTATAAACACTGAGACATTTTCATATGAATGCACAATATTGGATGTATCATAAAGAAGCACTGGGTCATAATTATGTGACTTTATTATGATGAAAACAGACTGCCTTGCAAAACATTATCAGCAGGTACTAGACATTATCTAAAATGCAGAAGTAAACAATCGATACCTATGAATGAGGTTTATGTAATGACTGATGATTGAAGTAAAGACAGAGAAAACAATTATGAAACAAATGTAATAAAATTATTGAATTAAGGGTTATTGCATAATCTGAAAATCTGGGTTTATTTTAAACCCTAAGTATCATTAAAAGAAGGTAATATATTACCTAAACTGTCATTGATACGGATTTTCTTAATTGCTAGACACAAGCTGTGATTCAATAGTCACTAAGACCAAGATCAGAGACATTACATTTAAATGAGGTGATATGAGAGGAAATGAAGGGGAACTGGGGAGAAGGATGGTCCAAGGCCAATGGTAACAGGGGAAAGAGGATGTAGGAAAGTATGGGACGCAACTGCACATGTACCTTGTCAAACATTCCACAAATTAGAATATACATCCCATATTGTTCTCTTTAAGTAACAAAACTTGGAGTCGGGGGGGGGGGGGGGGGGGGGGGGGGGGGGGGCAGAGTAATGACTGAGTGATAATTAGGGGCGGCACGACTAGCCGACTAATCGACAATGGTTAGAATAGTGTTATTAGCCGGTTCATATTTTAAAGTATGAATAATCACTCAATGTAGTAAAAGATGGCAAAAAGTCAGAATCTGTCAAATATGTCCATATTGTCACATAAAATATGTTAAAACCTAACATCAGCCACGTTTTCTGTAATGTTTATACATTCATGTAAAACTGGAAGTACCATATACCTCTAATATCACCCACTTCCTGTCCGACAAAAATGCATCAGAAGTCGCAGGAAAACAGCAAATTTATTAAATTTTATGAATTTTATACATGTATTTTCATTTTATTTCACATATTTATTGCCTTTTACAATATGAAACTTAAGATTTGTGGTTGTTTTATAAATTCGATGGTTATTCGGTGTCGACACGAATAGTACTTGGCGAATAGCCAACATGAAATATTTGTAGTCGTGACATCCCTAGCGATAATATAACAGTAGTGAACAAAATGTATAACTAATATGTTCCATTCCTACGCAGGATTTACACAGAAAACATATACTGGACAACTCTGTCCCTCACATTGCATACCATCAATATATCAATACTGCTTACCAAGCAATTATGGTCAGTATAGCCGATGTACAGGTTTTCGATATATTCATGTTTTCGATCATTTAAACTATAAGCTCATAACCTCATTTTGGGATGACATTTTTATAAATTATAATACTTTAAAAAAAGTAGACAAAGTGGAGGTAAAATTGGAAAGTGCATGTATTATATTACTAATTAGTAGACAGCTAGGTCAACAAAGTCGACAAAATAATGCATTCATTAGTTATTACTGAAGAGGCCTACAAGGCCAACAACTTGATCAAAGAAAAAAGCAATTCAAGGTCGACGATATGAAAAAAATATGTGTATTAGGTATTGGTGAAGAGGTTGACAAAGTCCACAATTTGATAGAAGGTCGACAGGTCGACAAAATGATCAAATAAATGGACTGTGCAATATATTCTGTCGACTTTGTCAACCTCTATAAAAGTTTTTCTTCTTTGTTTTGTCGACATCGACCCCATGCAGATTCAAAATGATAAACTTCAATGAATTCATGATTCAATAAGTATGAATATATTCATATTTTTGAAGCTTCATTAGCATATTTTTACTTCCGTAAGGGGGATTCTGCAGCTCAGCCGAGCATAATTGCTTGGCAAGCAGTAGCAATTGGCGACGGAACAGAAACTTGGTGGGGGCGGGGGGGGGGGGGGGGTAGAGATTGAGCGATAATAGAGTAAGAGTGAACAAAATGCACGATACTGAAAGAAAAATATAATTTGACTGCTGTCAAAAAGTTACGATAACTGGATAGAATAAGTGAAAACTTAAAGCCCCTACGTGAGTATTAAGTAGCATCCATTTAAAAGTCTCTATTATTTTAAGCAACAGCTTTGTTTACATTCCCACGGAAACGTTTACATCTACAAAAAGCCGAGAAACACACAGTTGTCGAAGTATTAAAGTTATGGATAACATTTACTCAAGCGACAACATTTAACTCGTTCGCAAATGGATCACCCAGAGAGGATATACCACAAATATTACAGCGTTAAGTTAAAATCATGAAACTAAGGTATAAAATATTAAACATTAAAAAGTCAATGCAAACTAAGACACATATTTTGTCAATTGATCCTACATCCTAATTGGTTGTTTTGGTCCTTTTTACTTCCACCAAAATGGTTGTTTTTTCTGTTTGTTTTGTTTTCTTTTTTTTATTATTATTATTATTATTATTGGTGGACAATTCAATGTCTGCTTGTTTCCAAAATAACTCGAAAGTTATTGACTGATTTAATAAAATATTACAGGAAACAGATGGCCAGATATTGATGGTGATTCAGATAACCGTCTGGATCCAGGAATTTCATGAATTTTTAATCATTACACTCATAAACAATATTATTTCAGGGGCCACGGTGGCAGAGTGGTAACACTCTTGCCTCCCACCTCTGAGGCCAGGGTTCGGTTCTCGGCACGGCCTCAAGTGAGAAAGTTGGAAGTTGCTTGCCCTTGGTCGGCAGTTTACAGTACAGAACCCTGACAAACTGTATGTACTGGTTTCCTCTGCCCTTCCAACTACCCGTCGTGATATGACCTGTACAGTGTTGAAAGTGACATAAAACCCAAAATAAATAAATAAACATAACAATATTGGGGTTTTGGGTCTTGGGGGATGTATGTGCTTTCTGAGTGCTTTTGTCTGTCATGTTTCTTGTATATTTTTTAACACGTTTGATTCTAATATTTTAAAAATGAGGAATAGTTATATAAAATAGAAACAGTATCTCTAAAGTGTACTTAAATCTTAAAATGTTTAGTTTTGTTTTTAGACACAAGTTTTTTACATTTTGTAAACTCTAAAAGTTTTTAGCTTTTTGGTTATTTTTGTGGGTACTTAAGTTCCAAATTTAACACAGAAGGCTTGTTTCATCAGAATTAATTTTCATAGTGAAAGATCTTCTTTTATTCAGCATGCAGGGCTTTTTTGCATTTGACAGCCACTCGCAAATATAGCAGTATGCATTTAAAATATATCCTTTTTTCCCTTTGAATACATCAGTATGTGTTATATTGTATAATTATAAAGCAGCACCCTTAGTTGAAACATTTGTTCTTGCTTGGTTCCTTTCCAGGGGTTCAGCTTATATATAAGCCAATATGGACAGACCTACCATTCTGTTAGTAGAATCATAAATGAGATATACAATTTACTGTGGTGTGTATGGATTTTCTAAGAAGTATATTCATCAAAAGCTAGGCTAACTACCTCAGAATTTATACTGATATGCATACAGACACTCCCCCACCATCTTGAAACACAGACCTTCCCACCCACCAACATGAAACAGAGACACCCCCACAATCACAAAAAACACAACATTTTGAAAAATCAAGAAGCACCAAATACAAAAATCCTATAGCTACTCATATGCTTTCATGTGCTGAAAACTAACAAGTAGACTGAAAAAAACTTGATAATATTACTTCACTTTGTCCTGTCTATACTGACCTTGTATATTTTAAACAATTTTTACTCTCAAATATTAGTAATAATGATCTTGCATTTTTTTTAAACTGAAGTTTAAATAAACCAAGTAATTCTGTCTCAGCAATGTTAAAATGGTATGGTTACTCACAAGTTACCCATGAATAACATGCATGACTCTTGATCCTGACAATAATTTTTATGGGTAAGCTTTGAGAGCCAATCCAATTGCTACAATGAGGACGAAATTTGTGCAAGTAGGTAATCAGTCATTAGACAAACACAACTATATCAGGTGATAAACCATTTCCAGTATTTTATGTAAATAACAGAATCTTTAAAAAAATAATCTGGACTATATTTAACTTTACCTGGGTACTCTCCATAATAAATATAATGTTTTGACAGTCTTTCAAACATGTCTTGAAGCATATAAATGTTGCAAATAAAACATTTCTAATTTATTTATTTAGTGTTTTGTCACTCTGGTACCTTCTACCAACTATATTGTGACAGGCAGTGAGACGAGTGGAAGAAACCAGTACATACCATTACATGCAGTTGGTCAAGTTTCTGTACTGTAAATCACCAATTAGCAATAACAAGGTAACTGTGTCCATGTATACCAAACAATAACCATACAACGATCATAATGCGTTTGTGGAATTATTATAATAATTGTACAAAAAATAACATGTATAAAATAACATGCATGAGATTCAGATTAGCTGCCAGTAAATGCAAATACCTACCCTACATATATAAATTGGTTAATATTTTAAAACTAGCTAAAGAGTTATGACTCTAGCAAACCACTTGAAGGCACATTGAAGAGAACTCTGGTGTACTTGAAGAAATTATGAATAAATATCAATCTAAAGTAATTCCCAATTAAGAAGTCAACTTTTATATATTTGATTCGAAGTCAATGACAAATAAATTTAATGAGTATTTCACCGTTGTCTGTCAAATCCTTGTAAGCAAAATTCATATACATATGCATGATGTGGATCCAATAAACTTTTATCTGGGACATATAGGAACTCCATACTCCTTACTCCTATCACTGAGGAAAAAGCAAATACTTTATTATAAGGAAGATAAACATGTTACTTCTAAACCAGCTGTCTGCTAAATCAGTTCAGAAGGCTGCAGTTATATTAGTTTTTCCATTGTGGAACAGTTTTAATATGTCCTTCAAAAATGGTACAATTCTGTTTATATAAAATTAGCTAGTCACTTCTATCTAATCTAACCTACTGCTTTGTAGGTGCAATATCTTCCCGACAAATTTATTAATCATAAGGATATTTGAGGTTTGGTCATGGTCAATGATCCAGAGTTATGGGTGTGACCAAAAGGGAAGGAGACTAGGTGGGGAAACTGAAGTTAAACAGGTGAGTTTTCAGGTGTTTCCTGAAGGATGTGACAGAGGGACTGTTTCTTCTCTCTTCAAAAAGGTGACAAACATATGTTTTCTAATTACAGACCTATATCTGTGCTCCCATTTTTTTAAAAAAGAATTGCTTGAAAAAGTATTTTACTAGTGAGACGGGGGCCACGGTGGCAGAGTGATAACACTCTCACCTCCCACTTCGGTTCACGGCTCTACCTCAAGTGGGAAAGCTGGTAGTTGCTTGCCGTTGGTAGGCAGTTTACAGTACAGAACCTTGACCAACTGTATGTACTGTTTTCCTCTCCCCTTCCAACTACCCATCATGATATGACCTGTACAGTGTTGAAAGTGACGTAAAACCCCAAATAAATAAATTTACTAGTGAGACTTAGCATGCTGATTAATATTGCTTCAGAGATAGCTATATATATTTCATCGATATTTGTATTGGAGTTAGTGGGGCCATGGTGGCAGAGTAATAACACTCTCGCCTCCCACCTCTGAGATCGGGGTTCGGTTCCTGGCTCTACCTCAAGTGGGAAAGCTGGTAGTTGCTGGCCGTTGGTCGGCAGTTTACAGTACAGAACCTTGACTAATTGTATCTAACTGGTTTCCTCTGCCCTTCTAACTACCCATCGTGATATAACCTGTACAGTGTAGAAGGTGACGTAAAACCCCAAATAAATAAGTATTGGAGTTAGTTAACTTTTGAATTGTTGCTTTTGTCTGCCCTGCTGCATGTGCATGGCTGGAATCTAATAAAACTAATAGGTGTGTGTATTCTTAATGAGCTTCGGTTTCTCGTGCATTCCTTTTGATTAAGCCTTTTTCATACTATACCACTGTTTCTTATTCAGCTTCAAAATTGAGGAAAAAAAAGAAATCTTTCTTTGGACACACACGGGACGTGAACTTTTCGGGAATGTTAAAAGTTCCACGGATATCTTGAATAAACAAACCGAAATTGCGTATTACAGCACGTGATCGGATTCCACCAATCATAGGAGAAAATATGGCGGATCTCTGGATTTTTATCCTCTGTCCGTTGATTTAGAGTTATATGTTCTGCACAAAATCATATCGATTTGCACATGCTACACAATTCCAAAAATTAAAACTAGCGGCCATGAAGCGTCGAACTAAGGGCCGAACATGGGCAGACGCTGCAAAGATGGTACTCCTACTGTAGTGCTATTTCATACACCCCGTGTTGACACATTGTTTACGTTATGTTTTTATGTTTCGGCCTTCCTGTTCCTCTGCCTGCCAAGTAAATTGCCACGCTTTGCATTAATTACAGTGATGTATTCTGTAAAAGAACATACTTCAACAGCAATACATGGAAAAACACTTGGGAAGGTCCAGTAAACTTCAAGTTAACCTTATTGACTGCAGTAAATTAGTCCTGTGCACTGTAGGCGGTGGGACCATACCCATAAAATTTTCCTGTTGATTATTTTGGATTCAAAAGTTGAATTTTAACTACAGAGACAACATTAAATGTTCAAGTTGATGTAAAAAAATATTTTGACTTTTCCATTATTCAGAGTTTCTGTCATATTGACGGCTTAAATCGCACTGGCAAATGACAGTTTGGTAACAGAGTTAAATTTGTTCTCTTAAGTAGAACTTAGACCAAGTTTTCTGTCCCAAAATATGCCTTTTTAAAACTGATGGATGGCATTTTGGGACAGAGTTCCTCGCCACACAAAAAACTTTGAATTACCGACAAGTCGCGACCAAAACAACTCGCACCCAACAACTCGCACCCCAAAAAACAAATAAATGATAAATATTTAATGTACATCTGTTCGAAAATATATAGTTTCACATTAGGTTTTCTAGCAATATTTTATAAATAAAAAACATAATTTGAGGTTATTAAATCATGTGGGGTTTCCTGACAGCTTTAAAACGAGTGCGGTTCAAGCTGGTAACCTAAACATCTGGTGTACGTGCAACTCGCTGACTTGGTAAGTCGCTGACACAACTCGCTTACAATAGATTAGATATGGCAGGTTATACAGACGGTTAAACTTGAGAACTCACAGCCATAGAACCCAGGTTGTTAATATTCATGAAAAGATATGAGGTCACAGATTTCCCCTAGCATTTCCTAATTCCTAACAATATTTTATAAAATGGACGTCTCGACAAAGATCAAATACTTTCAACTACAGAACTCACGGCCATAGCACCCAAGTCATTAATATTCATGAGAATATATGAGATCACAGATTTCCCCTGGCATTTCCTAACAATATTTTATAAAATATGAAATATAAAAGTGCCGTTTGAAGAGCAAATAGCCTTACGTCTTGATGATTTGTGACTTTTAACGTTTTAGTTACAAGCTTATTTCACGACTAAATATTTTATTTTGCAGCAATTTGGATGTGTTTTACAAAACTATAAATACCAAAGCACCGTTTTATGTTATATAAAGTGAAAATAGATGTTTTTATATCAATGAAAAACGGCGATAGTCGAATCAACAAAACCCTTGAATCAAGGATACTTGACTATACTTCAATTTTGGGTGCGAGTTGTTGGGTGCGAGCCGTTTTGGTCGCGATTTGCACGCATACCAAAACTTCAATGTCTGAAAATTACTGTCACTTTAAACTTTAAAATATCCACTTAAATGTATTAACTATTAACAGTATAAAGCATTTACATGAAGGAACACAATTTTCTGTGTTTGCAGTAATATAGACACTTTTTCTGCACTTCCTGTTTGTATAAACAATGATGAAATTTTGCAAGTGAAATAAATTTTGGTAAATATATCCATTAACTATGCAAAAAGTTTATTTCTTTTAATGCGAGGCATAGTGTTGGTATCGAATAATAATATGCATATCGATATCAAACCATATTTTTATTGCGTTAATACATCCTATCCAATGGACAATTGCTTTACCGGTCGGCGCGACCGGTCCCGCCAAACGCCAGAAAAAGACGTCCTGTATATAATACCAGCAGGACCGGTCAATAGTGTGCATTCGCTAGGTGGCGCATCATACTTGCTTCCTGTCTAGACAGAGTGACGTCAGTTCATCTTTTTCGTTTGGCGCGTGTAGTGTGCGGACGCGTTTTGAATTTATCTCCAAGTTTGAAGAAAACGCGGTTTATTCTACGAATTTAAAGCTTATTTTCATCTGAAAATATATATTTTGTGTCACTTACATATCATTGCCTCTCCAGGACTTAAACGAGGCAGTATCCAGCATTTTATGGCCAGTTTTGAAGATTTTCTTTGTGCTTGTCGTCGAGACGAAGCCGTGGGTGAGAGGTCGTGTGTTGTCCTTGCAGCATTCCTTCTTCTGTTCGCAATGTATATTTACCACGATTCGCCCTCCATTAATTTCTACCTTGTCGAGTAACTCTGCGTGTATGTCGACGAGAAGAATTTAGAAGGAAAGAAGAATGCATCGTCTGACGTCATCACTTCCAGCTTATACGCATTCAACTATGGAGGTCACGTGATACGCAATTATCAATGGAGGACTCGTATTTTTTCAACAGAAGTTTTCATCAGAAGAAGACGACCATTTATTAATCAACACCCATTTTTAACTGGCAAGAAGAAATCCAGCAACTCGCCTGTTGGTGTGAAGATATTAGATGACATTTGGTCACTGCAATCTGCGTGTTTTTGAAGTGCCGGTCATGTGACTTCACAGATCTCCATACACGACCGGTAAGGCTAGCAGAAGAAATTGTGGCTCCACAGATCCCCAAGTGTGACCGGTTCAGCTAGCAAGAAGATGACCAGGTCTAGACCCCTTGTACTGAATTTTACCGGTACCAGCTCTGCTCAGACTACCGGTGGGGTCTCCAGCTAGCCCTCTCCCCCCCTTTGACCCTACCTTGGTACGGGTACTGGGGCAGGTTGAGAGTAAGAAGATCTACCAACCGGTTACAGAGGATGGGCCTACCAGGAACCGGTTATAAAGTTGCTCCAGCTAGCTGTCCAGGCCACTGATTTTATGCTGCCTACAATACCGGTTACAGAGCCTACCCACTGGGTGCCGGCTACACAGCCCTCATTGACCAGTGTGCTTCCCCTTAGCCGGTTACAGAGCCAACCAGACCGGTTTACAGGCAGAAAATACAGGTGAATTAACCAGACTGACCCTGGCTGTTTGAAGAATCTGGTCAGTGGTTACAGAGAGAATTTTCTGGTTACACAGATTTCTGCTGCTCCCACCATCCCAGTGCTGACAGCAGGCTAACCAGTTACAGATTTTACCGGTTACAGAGAGAGTTTAGCGGTTACAGACAGGTCTGCTGCTCCCACCATCCCAGTGCTGACAGCAGGCTCACCGATTACAGAGTTTACCGGTTACAGAGAAAATTTTCTGATTACACAGATCTGCTGCTCCCACCATCCCAGTGCTGACAGCAGGCTAACCAGTTACAGAGAGATCTGCTGCTCTCACCATTCCGGTGCTGACAGCAGGCTCACCGGGTTACAGAGAAATCAGTTGTTCCCATGGGCAGAAGGCAACTTAAGGCAACAAGTCCAGTGAGGACAACAGGGTCACCAGTTAGAGATTTGCCTGTGACAGTCAGATAGACAGGAAGTTCTTCAGTAAATTGCCTCAACCAACCGGTTACAGAACCTACCGACGGGTTCTGGCTTACACAACCTCCAGGGACCAGTAGCTTCATACCAAGCCGGTTACAGAGTCTACTGGTCTGGCTTATAGACAGAAATTCCGGTGAAGAAACCTGATTCAAACTGGAACACCAGCTTACCGGATTGCCAGATCCACCAAGTGATCAAATAATGATAGAGCTGTGGCTGTCTGAATGCTTGGTTACAGAGAATGGCCAGTTTACCGGTTCATTAACAGTTAAGTGGCTTACCGGTTACCGAGAAGTGTTGGTTACAGAGAAAACCTTCTGATTCCAACATTACAGACAGGAAGAAGGCAGTTCTGTTAGATAAGCCTACCTCTGCTGAGACGTAGTCGCCCAGTTCTACCAGCTCAAATGAGTTTTCTTTGCAAAACTATGGATCCACCAGGAACTGGTTACAGAGCATTGCTTAACCTATAACCGGTTAGGCCCTGGTACTGGGCAGGTCCACAGGACTGGCTAACAGGCCAGCAAAGTCTTTTAAGGGTCCAAATGGCCATTTTAGACCAACCAGTTGCTGTCTGAGGAATCTGGTTACAGAGAAATTCTTAGACCAGTCACTTGTCCTGGTGAGCTGACTGTCTCAACCTGCCTGATCAGTCAGCCAGTTACTCTTGCCAGTGAGATGCGGAACTCAACCACATTGGTTAGAATACTGCCAACAAGAAGTCTGCTGTACCAGTTATTCTGGAGATGCCATTGATCCAGCCTCCGAAACTGGCCAACCCAGCTTGCCTTTTTACCCAACTTGTGACCACTGTCAGCTGACACCAGGGGCATGAGTTTGCAAACTCAAGCTTTCCCTCAAGATTACAACCCTTTTCTGGTTTGTCACAACTGAAGCAATGGGAAATTTATCTGTTAATTGGACCAGGGGTCACAGTGTTCATAAATGGCTATTAGTGTTTCCACAGTGGGGTTCTGTGGAAATGACCTTATGTCGCAGATCCCCTTTGGATGGTTTCCTACTGTGTGGATCAGTGAACCTGTCGCCAGTGTTGACACTGGTATTTTTGCACCAACCTGCCGGTTCAAACTTGGGCCACCCTAGGGACCAGCCTCAAGTTTACATGAACCTCCCAGGAAGGCTACACCCTCCCCTGCCAGAAACGACCAGTTTGACCAGTTCTCCAGGCAGGATTTTGGTTCAGTATCCTAAATGATTCAGCGGGAATTTCAGGAACCACATGAACCTCTCTTCAGCCAGAGGAGTGGCTAACCTCAAGGTTGCATACTGCCTCACCCCTTTCAAACAACAAGGAAATGCCAGCCCCCACTAAACCAGTCTCCAACATACACAATCTCTAGTAGCTCTGTGTCAGGAGTAAGTTTGAATGGTATCATGAAAAATTAGAACTAGACCTCGAGCAAGTCTTTGTCTTGAGAGACTACCAGTTCAGCCTGAAAGAGGGCAAGGTGAGACCCACCCTAGAGCATTTGCAGACGTTATCTGCAATCCAGAAACTTCTCTCCGGATCGACATGCCCGATCCAGTGGCTCATGCCCCTGATAGCATTACTGGCAGCCATAGCAAAGCCCGTCCACATAGGTGACCTTTCTCATCAGGCCGATACAGTGGCACTTGATAAATAGCTGGAGAGTACCTGAATCGCCAAAAGGTGATCCCAGTTCACTCCACCCTCAGCTAAAATCGTGGCTGCAGGAAGACCATGTGCTTCAAGGTCAACCATTACACCTACTGTATATGCTCTGCAAATCCTTATAGATGCATTTAGAGGGGTGGGGTGCTCACTTAAGGGAACACACTGCAAGGGGAACCTGGCCCCTTCCGAAGCAAGTTACACTTTAATGTCTGGAATTTAAGGTGGCCTTTTGGCCCTAAAGAGTTCCAAAACCTCTGCTTGAACAATGTTGCTGTTGTAGCTACAGACAACCCCATGGTGGTTTTCTGTATAAAGGGGGGATGGAATCGGACCCCCTTTGGGCCCTCTTGTGGAGAATTCTGACCTGGTGTACCAGACACAGGTGACTCAGAACCCGACACATCCACAGCCGGCCGAATGTGATAGCAGGCAAGCTATCCAGGCTAGGACAGACCATTAAACATAATGGTCCCCCCCATCCAGAGGTATTCAAGCAATATGCTCCCGGTGGCAGCATCCTCAAGTGGACCTGTTTGCCACCAGGCATCTCTGTCTCACCAGTTCCAGATCCTCAAGCCTGGGCAGTAGATGCCTTCATTCTTCCTTGTTAGGACCTGGACCCATATGCCTTCTCACCAGCAGCTATCTTGGGCAAAGTGGTGGGAAAGTTGCAGGACCACCCGTGCAACAACTCATACTGATTGCACCAGGGTGGTCCAACATGCCTTGGTTCTGAGACCTGGTAACCATGTCCAGTCAGATCCCACTGTGTGCACTTTCTGCCTGACTTTTGACTCAGTTACTCAACCAGACCCTTCACAGGAACCTGGTAAATCTGAATCTACATGCTTGGCCCCTAGAGCCCCAGCTACCAAGGAAGCAGGGCTTCCCTGAGGCAGTGGCAGCTCGAATTGAGGCTCCTCCAGAGGATCAAACAGATCAGTCTATGAGGCAAGTGCACCATGTTTTACACGTGGTACCTCAGTAATCAGATGGACTTCTGGGCACCACCTTTAAAAGCTATAGCTGACTTCCCTTTGTACCTTTTCAAGACAGGAAGTTACAGCCGGGCACCATTGATGGCTATAGACCAGCCATTGTTAACAATTTGGGAATTTGCCCATTAATGTCAGTAGCGATGAAAATCTCACTGATCTCCTGGATAGTTTCGACAGAGACAGATCCAAGAGAAGAGGGGAATCCCCTCTTGGAACCTTTCCCTGGTTCTACACCAGCTGACAAGGTTCCTTTTTGAACCCCTTAAGGAGGCCTCCCTGAAGCACTTGACTATCAAGACTGTCTTCCTGTTGGCCTTAGGTTCAGGCAAGCGGAGGGTGAGATCCATGCTTGGCTGCATAACAACCTCAGACACCAGATTGGTCCATGGAGTCTTTCTACCCCTCAGCCAGCCTTCCTTCCAAGAATTAGCTAGCCAAAGAGAGTCCAGACAGTGTGGCCCCTGTGGTTAATGCAGCCCTGGTCCTCACTCTGGATAGGTCACAGGTCCTGGTGTCCAGTCAGAGCCCTGTGTTACCATCTGGGTAGGACCTCAGATCTTAGGCATTACAAGGAGCTTGTCTTTGTCTTCTTCCAAGAAAGTTGTCGACAAGGACATCTCTCCTGCCACCATCTCCTCATGGATCAAGCTACTGTGATCCTATGCCATGAGCTCTCTGACCAGTAAGCCCTCACCTTGCATCAGGTCAAAGCCCATGATGTTAGGGCTTTTGCTGCTTCTAAGGCATTCCAGTCAGGAGTCTCCTTAGAACAGTTCTGAAGGATGTGGCTGGGGCTGATTTAGAGCCTCTTTACTTGGGCTTAGTAGTGGCTGCTCAGCAGATCCACAAATAGCCCTTATATTGAGATTTGTATACATGTACATAGTGTAAATAGCTCATGAATCTAATTGACATGCTTCCTTCGGGAGGTTTATTTGCCTTCCGGGACTGAACTCATCCCTCTCTTCCCCTACCTCAGAGCAGGTCTGTAAGAAGGGGGGGGGGGCAATGCTGGTATAGCCCCGGCAACCGGGCTCTGGTAACCACCATGGACCTATAGGTCTCCTGACTAAGTCAGCCTAGGCCGTAGGGTAAAATTTTGTTACCATTTATGAGTTCATTCTAAGTCCCTAGTAACTTACCCGCCGACCAAGCGGTAGTTATTCAGCAATTGTCCATTGGATAGGATGTATTAACGCAATAAAATTGCAAATTTAATAAGTAAATTAAATTTTTATAAGTTAATACCCTATCCAATGGACAGGCAAGGCCCTCCCAACCGACCCCGCTATCAGCTTACTAGGGGTCTAAATCTGTTTAGACAACGAAAAAGATGAACTGACGTCACTCTGTCTAGACAGGAAGCAAGTATGATGCGCCACCTAGCGAATGCACACTATTGACCGGTCCTGCTGGTATTATATACAGGACGTCTTTTTCTGGCGTTTGGCGGGACCGGTCGCGCCGACCGGTAAAGCAATTGTCCATTGGATAGGGTATTAACTTATAAAAATTTAATTTACTTATTAAATTTGCAATTTGCCTTCCGTATCGATCGATATTGAAATATCGGGGTATGAGATGCTTTCCTTTGGGAGACCTTCCAAACTCTTTCGCGAGGTTTAGTATTTCCCGAAACGTAAACAAATGTGGCGTTTCCGCTTCAGCGGTAAGTGAAAGTTTACAAAAATAATATGAAAACCAATGTATTCTTCAAATATTTCCCTTTATTTGAATGAAAAACCCCATATTTGTACCTGTTAAGTAGTATATTTCGATATTGATATGGCACTCTACATTATTGATATCGGCAAATTTAGCATGAATCGATAAATATTTCAATATCGATAAACAATACCAGCACTAGCGGGGCACATCCTTGATACTCAAGGTGGTAGCCTAGTACATGTTTAATGTCAGGATGTGTGCCATTTGTTGCCCTTCAGGACGTTTATGTTTTTTGCATACTTATGCCATCTGTCTCTCGTCAATACATCCATCTTTTAAATATTGGCTGAGAGACAGATAAATCGGTCTAAGTAGAACTTTACCAGTCCTTTTTTTTATTCATCTCTATCCCTGACCAATTACAAGACAAAGGCGGTTTGACCACTCTTTTCCCAAACTAGATGTCTGTAAAATTTATATTTCTAAGAAACCAAGTATATTTTATTCAAGGTGGCTGGAGTGTGGTAAATAACCACACTCAAGAAAAAATTCTGCAATACTCTAGCATTCATTTGCCATATTCCAGTAAATTAACTAGACTAAGTTAAAGCTGGTATCATAAGCATCTCGTAAATTTACGAATGTTAATTGTTTACTGGCTTATTTCACAATATATTATGTTGTTTATAAAGTCAAGTAAAATCTAGCAATATTTTACTGTTTCCACACCTACTATTGAAGTTTGTTAGCAATATTTTGCAAAAAGAATATCAAATGATAGTACTTGCAGACACAGACTTAAGAAAATATTAGGCTACAATGGGGTTTCTAGCTATATTTTACAAACAGGAAATCTAGCCAACCAGTCTACTTTTCATCTGTACATGTGATTATGTACCAATGAAAACAATTGTTACTGAAACCTCATTCGAGACAAAGTTCTGGAGTGGGACAATCCGCACTGTTGTTTCTACAGAACAGTTTTACCGTATCGCAGTCACGCCCTATTTTATTTTACCTTAATTTTGAAATATTGCTAGGAAATCCGATGGAATTCCGTGACTCACTTTTGTCGAATTTGTATTTTTATTTTTCTGTGACAATTCAGTGTTATAATTTAGATAAATTTAGTTAAAATTTTCACTTTTTCAACAGTTTCTTTTATTGCTTTGTTGGTGATTTCTAAATGTTTTGCAGAAACTGAGTCCAAATTTGATAAATTTGTGGATGACAACTTTACAGGAAAAATAGTAAAGCCTATTAAAATTAGGGCTGCGAATGGTTACCCGAGCCTCAACAGACTAGTTGGCCTTTACTGTTACTCGATTCCATTTTATCTGCTCGAGTACTCGCAGTATACTGTATTATCGCCTTCAAAACCAAATGTTTGTGTAAAGTATGCCACATTTCTGCATTTTCGTCACATAATATCACTTAAAGTTGTGGTTTGGGCTTAAAAATGTTTAATTTACTCCATATTCTGTAATACCTGGTTAAATAGAAGATGTTTTTCTTCCAAAGTTTAGCTACCATTTGTGTTTACGGAAGACTTCTGAAAATAGATACTAAATCTTACGATTACGCGAATTCGGGTTGGTTGTCAAAGTGCGGGTACTCCGGGCTGTTGTTTAGCACCCGTCCCAGCACTAATTAAAATTGTAAATTTTTGGAGTTCAAAGGAACTCTTTTGCTGTCAACTGCATGCCAGTGCAAAAGAACTGTTGTAGTGACAGGAATACAGTCCAGGATGGGATCAAGTTTGGCATTGCTAGAATGTCTTTTGTCCAGTAAATATGTAACAACTTTTGTCTAGATTGCCAAGACATTATGGTACCGGTTGAAAAAGACATAAAACACCAATTTTGGCAAGGCAATTATGCTATAATCTACATTACACTTTCATAATCATCCAAAATACTATGTAAGTAAATTTAAGTTTGCCCATTTGTATTGGATAAATTTATGAAAGAAGTTGGAAAAATTTATGAAAAATGCTAAATTAATATTGATGCTTAAATGATGCAACACAGGTTGATGTTATGTTATAAATTTGTATGGATGGGTCAGTGGGACTGGAATCTGGGCATGAAGAGCATTTTACTGAAATAGTACAGAAATACCGTGATGAGATTTTAAAACTCCTGTCTTGCTTGTCAACATATATAATTGAAGGAAAACTTAAACTATTGGAAACATACCCTTAACATGAAGACATTGCACACTTTTGTTCTAAAAGAGTTTGTACATTTGGAGACTTTTATTGAGATTTCATAGAGGGGAACCACCATGGTTTTAAAAATTTCACTTCTCGTCAATGGCCTATTTAGGGGGTGAACTAAAGGCTTTTTTTTCAGAATCCTAGAGTGGGAACTGTTTTGCATTGGTGGCCTCCCAATCTACACAGTTTTGATACCCAACCATATCCATATGAAATTGTGCATGTATATTTCCAGATTGAATGGGTAGTAACTTTTATTGAGATTTAGTTTTATGGCTATTCAAGGACATTTTAAAATTGTATAAAATTTGCAGGTCTTGGAGAAACATCCAAAAACTCCGATGAGCCATAAAGAAATTTTAAGAATAATACAGGAGGAAAATCTGAAAGACTTGAGGTATGACTTCATTACAATTATTATTCTTCAGTAAAATTGTGCATGTGGCAAAAGTAAAAATACACAGTGAACTCTTGGCATGAATTTGATGCAAGTTAAAACATTTCTCTTCAATAAAAATATGTATCTTTAAATCTTGATTAAGACTGTTCATTAGAATGTAGTGACTGATGCATATATTTATGTAACTGTAAAGGTAGCCTGCTGCTTCTAATACTTAGTGTTGGGGTGTGACGAGTACAAATAATTTGGGTCGATTGCTCGCAGATAAAAACTCGACTCGACATCAAGCCCTCGTGACATTTAGTATCCACCATAAAAGGAAACGACATCCAATATGTGGCTCACGTAAACGCAAAAAAAATTATAAAGATAAAAAGTTTGAATCACTTGAATTAGCTCTTGTCAGCACATACTATCAATACTATTATGTTGCAAATGGTGGATTGTGCGATTTAATGAAAGTAAGGTATGTTATTTATGTTTTATTAACTGAAAAACATGCCCATTCTATAGGTTTATATATACACGAGCACTCGACCCTAAGAATTGGGTCGAATTTTCGTGAAATTCACCTCGCTCGGTGTCGACTGCTCGGTCACACCCCTAACTTAGTGATTCTTTATGTTTATGACTTTTGAAAAGTGACCACCTTGGGGAAAAAGATACAGTTATCAACTATTTGCAGCACCATTGCAATAAAAAGTTGAAAATGTTTTTTGATGTTATAACTTTTTGTGTAACAACTGATTTAATTGGTCACTGCAAGAAAAGCTGAAATTTATCCTGTAATGTTAATATTGTACAGGTAAAAAACATTGAGTTACATCATATTTCATGTTGGTGTTTTCAAAAATAGTAGTGACTAGACAGTTGGCACCACAAACATACATTAAAGCTGAGTGAATTATTTTCATATTTCTGATGTAATATATACAGGAATATCTATGTTTATATTATTTATATTTGCTTCTTTGTACAGTCGCAGGTATGGTAAATCAAGATAAACTGAATGTTTAGATGTGATTGTTTTCATATATTTTGGATGTGGTGAAATTGGTTGTTTGGTTGTAGTATTCTTTCGAATTTCATAAATATTAATGGTTATCTTTGTAAATGCACTCTGTCACTCCATAATTTTCATTGCAAATGCCAGTTTTAACTTACTAACAGAATCTGAACAATGTGCTATTTTCTAATATAAATCTGTTGATTTAAATGTGTCAAATTACTAAGTTTGAATGTTACAGATGTTGGTTTTATAACCGCATTAAGTGGCTGCATAGTTCTATATTTTGTAGTGTGTCACATTTTTAGAGTGTACAGTTTGTAGCTTAGTATAGCAGAGAGAGGTAGCTTGGAATAACCATGCTTCTGCTTAAATACAGTTAAAATAACATCTTGAATACCTACTGGAAGTTGTAATAACAAATACGCTTGCATAAAAAATTATATTTTAACTACTAATAAGCTTCGTACTTTAACAAAGGTTTAATATTTATACAGGAAAAAAAAAGTGTAATGATGCATTATCAGTAATATGTGTGCATGTTTTGATTTGAACTAAAAAAGCTATAAACAACTTTGATGTATGACCTTGTAATCCTTCTGAAGCTATGAATTGAATGATAAATTGATCAGTCACCCTCTCACACACACAATAATCCAAGTGTTGAATTGCCAAAAAAAAAAAAAAAAAAGGTTGTGAAATATGAGACATTATATAACTGCCTTTATACAAGAAACATGAGAAATATAACATGGGAAAAAGAGCTTGACCAGAAACAAAATCTATGAACACAGATGATCATCTCAAAAGCAAAGGGAAATAGACTCGCCTTTCTATCAAAACAATTGACTGGTAGGAGACAACATCGGTTAGCATGAATTGGGTGAATAGGTTTCCGGTTTACCGTCTTCAACACTATCGATTCATGAGTCCATTTTCTATGAAAATAAAAAAGGCTGTATTCCTGTATCATAATTTTGTTTTTGGAAAAGATTCACAATGCATAGCTACACTACCAACAGATCAGATTTGGATGTATTTTGATGTCTGTGAAATTCAATAAATTAACTATTTAAATTGAATGTTTCTGCCCTTCTTATGAGAGAAAATGATCTGAGTTCAATTACACCATGGTACATTCACAAACTTTATCTATTGTTCATTAATTTACTACTATATTCTTTCAAACATTTTTGTGAGCTTTTAATTTTTACCCCACAGCCCTTAAGGGCTGTCGGGTTATTGTTTTCACCCATGGTGTCCAGATGGGCGGTCAGCGGGAAGAAGTTTGTCGGGCCTGTATCTCGGAAACCGTAAGGTGTAGGAAATTGATACTTGGCAGGGACATTGGTTAGGGGCTGTAGGTGTGCAACGTCATAATGTGACCTTGATTTGACCTTGCCGTAGTGACCTTGACCTATAAAATTTTGTCCGAGCTATATGTCAGAAACCGTAGGGTGTACGAAGTTGATACTTGGTAGGGACATTGGTTAGGGGGTGTAGGTGTGCAACATCATGGTGTGACCTTGATTTGACCTTGCTGTAGTGACCTTGACCTATAAAATCTTGTCCGGGCTATATCTCGGAAACCGTAAGGTGTAGGAAGTTGACACTTGGTAGGGACAGTGGTTAGGGGGTGTAGGTGTTTAACGTATTGGTGTGACCTTGATTTGAACTTTGACCTTGCTGTTGTGTAGGGGTGTGACGAGTACAAATAATTCGGGTCGATTACTGGCAGATAAAAACTCGACTCGACATCGAGCCCTCGTGACATTTAGTATCCACCATAACAGGAAACGACATCCAATATGGCGGCTCCCGTAAACGAAAAAAAAATATAAAGATAAAAGCTTTGAATCGCTTGAATTAGCTATTGTCAGCACATAATTTCAATAATATTATGTTACAAATGGTTGATTATGCGATTTAATGAAAGTAAGGTATGTTATTTATGTTTTATTAACTAAAAAACGTAACCGGTTCTATAGGTTGTTATATATACATGAGCGCTCGACTCTAAGAATTGGGGTCGAATTTTTGTGAAATTCGCCTCGCTCGGCGAGTGTCGACTGCTCGGTCGCACCCCTACTGTTGTGACCTTGACCTATAAAATCTCGTCTGGGCTATATCTCAAACGCTAAGGTGTAGGAAGTTGATATTTGGTAGGGACATTGGTTTGGGGGTTGTAGGTGTGCATCGTCATGGTGTAGTCTTGATTTGACCAATGATCTAGTCATAGTGACCATGAGTTTGAAAATCTTGTTTCGGCTATTTATTGGATGTGGTAAAGTGTAGAAGGTTGACACTTGGTAGGGACATTGGTTAGGGGGTGTAGGTGTGCATCATGGTATGGTCTTTAACTTTGGTTCTGCCAAAGTGTGTTCACCTGCAAGATTTGAGACATGTTTCTCTTATGACAAAGATATATAGATTGCTCAATGCTGCAACTGATAAGTATATGTACTTTTCTATAATTGATGTTATTTTCTCTACTTAAACATTATTTGGAGCTTTGTATAACTGACACTGCTCTGAAAGTACCCAGATCTTAGTACCTTTTTCATTACTTCTATATTTCATTGTATCCCCGGACGAAAGTCGGGGATACTTAGGATTCAGTACGGTCACGCCGCCGCAGAGATTTCCTTTTGGACGCGATCACTTAAAAAATATTTTAGTCAGAACTTCCAAATTTGGTATGTGGGTATATATGGGCAATGCCACAAACGCTATTGTTTTGTGACCTTGACCTTCAATCTCAAGGTCACTGGTGGCCTCTTAAAGGTCAGATTTTGGCCATTTTTTCACTTTTTGGCCCAGTTCTCCTATACAGAAACTCAGATCATCCTATGGCTGGTATATATAATACATATATATGTCCTCTGTAAGCATGCAGAAATTTTACCTTGAAGCTCTTCATTGAAGGTCATCCACTGACCGCCAAAGTACCTGACCGAGGGTCATTTTTGGCCTTTTTGGAGATATTTTCACACTTAATGCTGACTATATTGCATGGAAACTATTGAAAATGGCTTTGGAGGTTGAGTACATGATGGACTTCTACCATCCAGGCTTACTGGTTACAGATCTTCATTTAAGGTCATCCACTGACCGACAAAGTAATTGACCAAGGGTCATTTTTGGCAAATTTGGAGATATTTTCACACTTAATGCTGACTACATTGCATGGAAACTATTGAAAATGGCTTTGGAGGTTGAGTACATGATGGAGTACCAGCATCCAGGCTTACCGGTTACAGATCTTCATTTAAGGTCATCCACTGACCGCCAAAGTACCTGACCGAGGGTCATTTTTGGCCCTCTGTTTGTTTGTTTGTGAACAAGATAACTCAAAAACTGACAGATGGGTTTTGATAAAATTTTCAGCATATGTCCAAAATGGTAAACGGAAGATATGATTAAATTTTGGGAGTGATCCGGATCACTGTCTGGATCTTCTGGATCCATGAAATGTAATTTTTAAAGACAGATAACTCAAAAACTTATGGGTGCATTTTGATGAAATTTTCAGGAAATGTCCTTAATGGGACAAGGAACAAGTGATTAGATTTTGGGAGTGATCTGGTTCACTGTCTGGATCATCCGGATCCAGGCTGCCAGATGTGTTTGTGTACAATATAGCTCAAAAACTTATGGATGGATTTTGATGAAATTTTCAGGATATGTCTGAAAAGGTAAAAGGATGAAATGGTTGAATTTTGGAAGTTGAGTACATGATGGACTTCTACCATCCAGGCTTACTGGTTACAGATCTTCATTTAAGGTCATCCACTGACCGCCAAAGTACCTGACCAAGACAGATACCTCAAAAAGTTATGGATGGATTGTGATGACATTTTCAGCAAATGACCTAAATGGTACAAGGAACAAGTGATTACATTTTTGGAGTGATCTGGATCACTGTCTAGATCATTTGGATCCAGGCTGCAACAGAATTTTAGGATGACTTTTGATGATATTTTTAGGATATGTTACAAATGGTAAAAGGAAGAAGTGGTAAAAGGAAGAAATGGTTCAATTTTGCGAGTGATCTGGACCACTATCTGGATCTTCTGGATCCATGAAATATAATTTTAAAGACAAATAGCTCAAAAAGTCATGGGTGGATTTTGATGACATTTTCAGCAAATGACCTAAATGGTACAAGGAACAAGTGATTACATTTTTGGAGTGATCTGGATCACTGTCTAGATCATTTGGATCCAGGCTGCAACAGAATTTTAGGATGACTTTTGATGATATTTTTAGGATATGTTACAAATGGTAAAAGGAAGAAGTGGTAAAAGGAAGAAATGGTTCAATTTTGCGAGTGATCTGGACCACTATCTGGATCTTCTGGATCCATGAAATATAATTTTAAAGACAAATAGCTCAAAAAGTCATGGGTGGATTTTGATGAAATTTTCAGGAAATGTCCTAAATGGGACAAGGAACAAGTGATTAGATTTTGGGAGTGATCTGGATCATCTGGATCCAGGCTGCCAGATGTGTTTGTGTACAAGATAAATCAAAAGCTTTGGACGGATTTTGATGAAATTTTCAGGATATGTCTGAAAAGGTAAAAGGATGAAATGATTGAATTTTGGAAGTGATCCGGATCATTATATGGATCTTCTGGATCCATGAAATGTAATTTTTAAAGACAGATACCTCAAAAAGTTATGAATGGATTGTGATGACATTTTCAGCAAATGACCTAAATGGTGCGAGAAACAAGTGATTAGATTTTGGGAGTGATCTGGATCACTGTCTGGATCATCTGGATCCAGGCTGCCAGGTGTGTTTGTGTACAATGTAGCTGAAAAACTTATGGACGGATTTTGATGAAATTTTCGGGATATGTCTGAAAAGGTAAAAGGATGAAATGGCTGAATTTTGGAAGTGATCCGGATCACTATATGGATCCCATGAAATGTAATTTTTAAAGACAGATACCTCAAAAAGTTATGGATGGATTGTCATGACATTTTCAACAAATGACCTAAATGGTACAAGGAACAAGTGATTACATTTTTGGAGTGATCTGGATCATCTGGATCCAGGCTGCAACAGAATTTTAGGATGAATTTTGATGATATTTTTAGGATATGTTAGAAATGGTAAAAGGAAGAAGTGGTAAAAGGAAGAAATGATTCAATTTTGCGAGTGATCTGGATCTTCTGGATCCATGAAATATAATTTTAAAGACAAATAGCTCAAAAAGTCATGGGTGGATGTGTTTGTGTACAAGATAACTAAAAAACTTATGGACTGATTTTGATGAAATTTTTAGAATATGTCTGAAAAGGTAAAAGGATGAAATGATTGAATTTTGGAAGTGATCCGGATCACTATATGGAT
This sequence comes from Sabellastarte sp. h YS-2021, assembly GCA_964017235.1. NCBI lineage: Eukaryota > Metazoa > Annelida > Polychaeta > Sabellida > Sabellidae > Sabellastarte > Sabellastarte sp. h YS-2021. The sequence goes on along the minus strand of OZ024929.1, from coordinate 73,936,720 downwards.
CTTCTGGATCCATGAAATGTAATTTTTAAAGACAGATATAAGTGAAAGAACTAGTGATTAGCTTTTGGGAGTAATCTGGTACTATGGAGAATCCTGACCTGGTGCTCCAGGAAACAGGCTAAAGACCGACATATTCACGCCTTAACTATGTCCCGTCCGGGGACACACTGCGTCGAGACGCAATCTCTAGTTGTGTTGAAAATTCTTTCCCGAGGCTGTGGGGTACGGGCATCTGTGATGCTGTTTTTGTTGGTGTGGACTTAAAAGGGGGAAGGTACCAAAATTAGCAGGGTGACAGGTTTTGATAGACATATTTAAAATTTACTATGTACCACTGGTTTCACCAGTTTAGACCATCCCATAAAAAAGGTTTTGATGCCCAAATGTCAAAAACATCGACCTCCACCCCTTCCCCTTCTCCTCAAGGAAGTATTGTGACTTGTCAAAAAGTGGATAATCTGTCCAAAACTTGTATTATCTGAACACTTGAACAGGTTAATACAGTTAAAACATCATTTTCAGTGTCTGCACAAAAGGAGTATTTCCAAATACTTAAAACAGTGTTATACAATCTTAGTTAAGTATAAAACACATCTTTTCATTAACTTCATACACCTGGCAAAATGGCTACATGGCAAAATATACTAAGCATTAGTGTTACGATCGAAAGTAAATATGGTAACCGGGTCCCAAAAACAAAAATTCAGTGAAAACTGGATTCGCTTGAATTAGTATACACCAAACTGTGATCTAACTTTAAAATCTTCTGTGCGTGTACACGAACAATTATTTCAACAAAAATGCGGTTTATTTTTGATAAAATCTGATGTTTTGGATATTATTTCACTGTATATTGGCAAAATATTACACAAGTAAATATTTTTAAGTGTTTCTGTGCAATATTTTATACATTTGATATGAAATATGTGACATGTCGGGAACCGGTTTTTGGACTTTTGTCACCGGATTTCGTTTACGCTTATATCACTCGAATAGAAACCAACTATCCGGTTTGCCGTCTTTCCCACTACTAAGCATAAGTATATTCATTTATCATAAATAAAATATAATATACATTTCATGCTAGTAGATTTTGGGAATGTGTCAGTACAGTTGTATAGTTCTGGCTTGGATTTTTGACTGGACTGAATAATTGCAACGTATAACTAATGCATATCACACAGTGCAACTCAGAACACTCCCAGTAACCTAGTATAGTCTGTATGATTGCATGTTCTTATTAAACACAATTAAATTTCAAAATGTTAGAGCTTTTACTGATGATTTGTTATGCTGTTAGTATTAGTTCAGAATTTATCTCTGATTGATGATTTTATAATTAAAAAAAAAACAACAAAAAACTTAAGTATTGGAATTTGTCATTGTGACACATTAGTACATAATTTCTTGGCTTTGATATTGTATCATAACTGTCATAAGTGTGCATGTTTTTCTGTATTTTGAACTATTTTCTTGAAACTACAGCATTTTATTTCAAAACTTCTTTATGTCTTTTAAAGTTTAGATGTTTGCTTGGTAAATTTCACTTTTAATGAAAATTAGCATGCGCAGTTCAAATTGTTAAAAAAACAATTATTAGTTCTTCCAGGAAGGTTATGTTTTGGGGTGACTTCGTGTTCACGATTACTCCAGAATTAAGGAACAAATCTTTATGAATTTTTTTTTAGTGGGTAAGACCTGATGTGATTAAAGTTTAGGAAAGATCAGGGCCCGTATTCACAAAAGGGGTAAAGCTCAAGTTGAGCCAAAAATCAGCTCAAGTTTACAGCTGTTTATGCTAAACTTGAGCTGATTTATGGCTCAACTTTATCTTGATCCCTATTGTGAATATGACCCCTGGCTTTTGTGGGGAAAAAAAACTTCAACAGGCCCATTTTTAGTGTTTTATATGGTTTTACTATCAGATGATGAGGGTTGAATTTTTAAAAAAGACAGTATTTTGGTGTATTTAATAAATAGGGATATTCTGCTGCCTTGGGCAGAGGTCTGTATTCTAGAAGTGATTTCCAGTTATACATATTTTACTTCATTTTCTCCTGCCCAACTTAACCAAAGGTGAATAATTTAAAAAAATTTGCAAAACGTACATATAACTACGAAATAAAAGTGGGACTTCCACACACTTTAAGCGCATAGAGCATACTACTGTTTATGGTTTTGTGCTATAGAAGTATTCTAACATAACATAACACTTTCAGCTGTTACGATTTTGGTTGACTGACAATAAGTGTGGCACGTAAAATATATTTGATTTGTCAGTTCCTGAATTCCTGTATTTTATGAAATCAAATACTAGGATTTCACAAGTGGATTTGTAAATTGAATATATTATTGTGTAATATTGTGAGGTATGTCGTTAAAGGTTCGATATGTGTCTCACATTGTCACCCTTGCTCTTTTAGTTCCTACTTTATATTTTTTTTCGGGAGTCATCACAAAGGAGGTACATCCATGGATAATTTTGGTATTCAAATGTTCTGATTGATTGAGAGAAAGTTAGTTCGGAAGAGAGATAGTAATGGAGGAGGTGGGAGTTGACTCATAACTGCTATTTCAATTCTTGTTTGAGATATATTAATCATCAGTCCAGTATGACCCTGTATTGAAAGGGACAATTTGGTTATTCTATATTTTTACAAGAATAAAGATATCACCTAACTGGTAATTCTCAGTGTATGATTATGTATTTAAAAACTGGCATATAAATAACAATTAAAATACAGTGGCACGTAAGTATAACGTGTATTGCTGAAATAGTTATGATATATGAATAATATTTATTGTTCATACTCTGATTATGAGCAGTACATTAGTGTAAATTTTGTTCCCTTTTTATGAAGACAAATTGTAGTTAATACTTTCTTAATGGATTGGACAACATTAAATTTTCTTTAACCCTTTCGCTACTGAAGGAACATTATTCCATGGGACTGTAGCTATATGACGTCATATCACGTCAGAAACGCCAATGAAGTAAAATAATATCTCACTACCTTATACACTTTATTTACGGTATTTTTCGGTATATTTCATTAGGAATTGATGAAAGTCAAATGGGAAAATTCGTGGTAATTCCCCAAATAAAAATAACCACGAGTAAACAATATGCAGTTATATACCTTAAATACAGCAATATCTACAGAAAGCAGTTATAATAGGTGAAATGGTGAATTTTAAAAAAAAATATAGCATAACTTTCATTTAAAATACTTAAAAAGTCGGTTTAATACTGATACACCAAAGAAAACGTATAACAGTACACTGAAGGGAAAGAAGAAATATATATTATTGCCGTCGACCCTTGGTCGACAGACATGGTCCCTTGTTATACACATTGATGTCAACTGCTAGTCGACACACATGGTAGCGAAAGGGTTAATATCAAGAAAATATATATTTAGAAGTTGGGTGATGTCCATTTGGTTTGTAAATATGGTACATGTTGCTTCTGTTTCAGCGGTACCACCCCCTTGCTGTGTCTCAATTCCTGTCTCCATGCCAACTCACGTGGACTGGACAGCATGTTTTACAAAGTGGCAGGCAAAAGTGGAGTGTATGGGTTAATGGTAAACTTTCATTTATTTATTGTATTACAAAGTAGGTTTTGGGTTTCTTAGTCTCTAATAACCTGTATTCATTATATTAGAGTTTCCTTTATAAAGTCTCAACAATGCAAAGTGTTCAAATTTTGTAGCATCATAAATACTATGTAGTAAAAAAAAATTTCATTTCTTATTATTTGGGGGCCGGCCAAGTTATTGATGCACGATAAATAGGCTAAATTTAATGAAAATTCAATCTAAATTTTTCAGAGTTGAGTACCCACATGTATATGCTCTACCATCTAACTAGATACGTTTTCCTGCAGTAAGACATTAATGAAACACCTTGCTCACATTAAGTCGCATAATTAAATACACCATAATATTTAGTATTTTATGTGATGACATCAGCTAAGTCAAAAGATTCAAGCTTAGGTTTATACCTCTTTCCTTTTTGAGAGCCCCATATTGGATGTTGTTTCCTGTCAGGGACTCAGGGTGCGTACTAAATTTCACAAGGGCTGGATGAAGCATTTTAAGTATCAACTACACATGGGATACAGAATAGTTTTTCCGTACAATAATTCTTTGCAATTATAATCAAGGTCTTGTACAATTTAGTCCCAGTGTCTTGATGTGTTGTAATGGGTTCAGATTTATTTCATTACAAGGCCGTTTGTTTCTTGTTATCCCTGTACTTGTACCATTATAATGTGTGTCCTTGCTTTCATTTGATTTATGAACTCATTGCTTCTCCCTTGGTATTTCCTTTTAATTTATACTTTAATGCCTTTCTCTCCGTTGACCCTTTCATTTTCCAAATGTAATCGCTGTATTAACACAGTTCCCATATTACGTTTTGCAATGGATGAATGCAATTCACAGACTGACCTCCCTGAGGGCTCTGTGCTCTGTGAGATGGATGATGACAGTGACAGTATGACAGAGCTAATCGATGACAATGGACGGCCAGTGCAGCCTGGTGGTCAGGGCAGCTCCCGCTCCTTCAGTGACAAGAGAAAGGACAAAGGTCAGCATTGTATAAAATGTGAACTATATCTGCTTTTTGCTTTTTATTTGTTGGATATTCTTTGGTATTGTTATTAGGGCTGCAACGATTCTTCGGTTACTCGGAAACGAAACGATTTAGTTCAATACTCGAGACAAGAGAAGTGAACCGGGTCTTCGAAAATGACTAAACACAGACGTAAAATCTACTACAAAATTGTATTTTTTCTTTAAATATATGAATATATATTTTACTAATATAAGGCGTTTACGTTTCAGTATTTTATATTTGAAGTATTTGCAAACTTTAATTCTTTGTGTAACAACGTTTTATAAGATGGCATTTTATTATAAAGTATTTCGAAGACGCCTCAAATCTTGCAATATAAAGATGGTTAAAGTTTCTTATATTTTGCATTATAAATGTGTCGTCTTCCCAAAATTCAATAAATTATCAAAATGTTTTCCTGTTGTAAGGCGTTTACGTTTCAGTATTTTATATTTGAAGTATTTGCAAACTTTAATTCTTTGTGTAACAACGTTTTATAAGATGGCATTTTATTATAAAGTATTTCGAAGACGCCTCAAATCTTGCAATATAAAGATGGTTAAAGTTTCTTATATTTTGCATTATAAATGTGTCGTCTTCCCAAAATTCAATAAATTATCAAAATGTTTTCCTGTTGTGTGGTTTGTAACCATTTTATAAGGTGTGATATGTCAAAATATGAAGCAGTTTATTTTGTGGGCGATAATCAAGTGATTAACTGAGTCCGAGTCGATTCTTCTAAAACGAGGAATCGAGGCGCATTTTCGGGCTCGCTTGCAGCCCTAATTGTTATATGTGTGAAAAATTTTGGCATATTATACTCGTGTAGAATTTCAGTTAATTTTGTGTTACAGAGCAAGGAGTGCTCCAGTCCCAAATTTCGAACTTAATATAGTTAATATAATTATAGTTTCAGATTTTGTACTTCATACTCTTCGTAAGGCTGGGAGATTCCAAGTATTCATTATTTGTTTGCGAGTACAGAATACCTTTGTAAGTCAAATATAGGTTTAAGTTGAAGTCAGTTTTAAGTCTCAATGTCAGAAAATGCTGTATTTTTATAAGTGGAAGTTCGCCATAACTGGTATGCTTATTTACTGAAAACCTCTGACGTCCAGCCTCCACATAATCATTTTGAAACAAGTACCATCTTGTTACCACATGTTTCTTTAAGCTTTCATATTCAAACACAAACTTTAGACGCAGAAAACGTTCAAGGGTGCCATATTTCTATACTAAATTTCAATTACTCGTAGATCTGGTTATGAGGCCACTTTAGATCACGAACATACTAAAATGCATGTCAAATTTTTTGTTACCAATATGTATATGGACGGTGGAAGACAATATGTGGATATTTCCAAGAAAACAGTGAAGTTACATCAATACCTTCAAGTTAATAATAATAATAATAGTAGGATTTATATAGCGCAAAATTGATACAAATCCTCTAATGCGCTTGAGACCAAGAAGGGAGAGTCCAGGGACAGGCATGGGTTTAAGTTACATAAAAAAGTCACCAAATGGTCAAATACCTTGATTGAACATTCTTGTGTGTTTTAAATATTGCTCAAGAATAAAGTTACATCGATGGATACTAGAAAGTTCAACAGTGGCTAAATACCTTGATCAAATGTTCATGTGTGTTTGGTTTTCTTTTCTAGCCTTAGCTGTTCAGTTCTATATAAACTCTGAAAATGTAGAAGTGAAACATCTATTGTATGGACATAGTTTTTGTTCCAGGACAAATCTTGCTTAATTACAGTTTTGATGCACTTGGTGCTTATTTCTGAAAATATCCACAAACTTAACTGTAACCTACACTTTTTTTGCAGTAATGTATGTAAAGCTGCCCAAAGGTTTTCCCATTCTGTCTGCGGCTGAAGACGCTCCCCCTCTTGGCTTGGTGAATGGTCACAGTGAGACCTCCTCAACTGTCACTGGTAGTTCTGCATTGATATACATGTATTTAGAACTATTAAAAGTTTATCTGATGAGAATTGTCTGTGAGCAGATGCTACAGTGCATCAAAGAGTTATCATTATTGAAGAAATCAGATGACTTTTTTTTATCTCCCGCCGGCCGGGCGGGAGATTATAAAACGCATTCCGTGCGTGTGTTCGTGTGTTATTATTGAGTGTGTGTCACGCTTTTATAAAGGGCTGTACATCACACTGGTTGTTTCTCCTTGGCCTTTTCAATGTTTTTTATGACCTTATTGCTTATGTCCTTTCATTTGATGCGGTTATTTCACACCTAGGACCATAGCTAAGTGAGTAATAGCAATGGTGGCTACTTTGAGTAAAGTGCTCATAACTCCAAAACGACTGCATTTAGAGTGTTTCTGTAAAATACGTTCAGCTACTTTCTCCATGCCTACAAGATGGTACCATTTTTAGGGTTCTATCTTCATAGCTAAGTGAGTAATAGCTATTTTCTGTTATTAACAATGAGCAAAATGAGTAAATTGATTTTGTCTTTGTAACTGTTACTTACAATATTGGCCTGAAATATGTTGTTCAACAACTCCTTCATGTACTATATCATGGTGAGGTGTCCAAGGTGTAGCACCATAGCTAACTGAGTAATAGCTATACTAAGTTTAATATTTGACCATTGAGCAAGTCACTTATAACTCAAAAGCTATTGAATATAGAGGATTTTTGTCGAATATGTTGTTCACCTATCTTTTGGATATACTGTATTGTGAATTTTCACAGCTGTAACTCCATAGCTAACTGAGTAATAGCTACTTTGATGATAACCATAATGAGTAAATGGCTTATATCTTCAAAAGTATTGCAGCTACACAATTTTGTTCCAATATGTTGTTCAGCTACTATCTCCACAGCTACAACATGGTCACTAGTTTGGAAGTGTATCTCCATAGCTAAGTGAGTAATAGCTACTTTGTCAATTTTTAATGATAACCATAATGAGTAAATTGCTTACATCTTCAAAAGTATTGCAGCTACACAATTTCTCTCAAATATGTTGTTCATGTACTTTTTTGTGAACTGTAACTTATTTAAGTTTCACAACTGTTGCTCAATGTACAAGTGAGTAATGGCTACTTTATGACTACTTTTAGTGAAAATGTGAGAAATCAGAAATATCTCTCAAACTGTAAGATATAGAGCAATTTCGAGCAAATTTTTGACCCACAGGGTAGTACTAGAGTATCCTATTGCTAAGGGGGAAAAAGTTTGGTGAACTTTGGCCTACTTTTGAGTGAGTAATGGCGCTTTTACCTAATATAATTATATGACTTATAACTGTCAATGAGTAAATGGCTTATATCTTCAAAAGTATTGCAGCTACACAATTTTGTTCCAATATGATGTTCAGCTACTTTCTCCACAGCTACAACATGGTCAGTAATTTGGAAGTGTATCTCCGTAGCTAAGTGAGTAATAGCTACTTTTTCGGTTTTTTATGATAACCATAATGAGTAAATGGCTTATATCTTCAAAAGTATTGCAGCTTCACAATTTTGTTCCAATATGTTGTTCAGCTACTTTCTCCTCTGCTACAACATGGTCAGTAGTTTGGAAGTGTATCTCCGTAGCTAAGTGAGTAATAGCTACCTTTTCAGTTTTTTATGATAACCATAATGAGTAAATGGCTTATATCTTCAAAAGTATTGCAGCTACACAATTTTGTTCCAATATGATGTTCAGCTACTTTCTCCACAGCTACAACATGGTCAGTAATTTGGAAGTGTATCTCCATAGCTAAGTGAATAATAGCTACTTTTTCAATTTTTAATGATAACCATAATGAGTAAATGGCTTATATCTTCAAAAGTATTGCAGCTACACAATTTCTCTCAAATATGTTGTTCATGTACTTTTTTGTGAACTGTAACTTATTTAAGTTTCACAACTGTTGCTCGATGTACAAGTGAGTAATGGCTACTTTATTGCTACTTTTAGTGAAAATGTGAAAAATCAGAAATATCTCTCAAACCGTAAGATATAGGGCAATTTCGAGCAAATTTTTGACCCACAGGGTAGTACTAGAGTATCCTATTGCTAAGGGGGAAAAGGTTTGGTGAACTTTGGCCTACTTTTGAGTGAGTAATAGCACTTTTACCTAATATAATTATATGACTTTTAACTGTCAATGAGTAAATGGCTTATATCTTCAAAAGTATTGCAGCTACACAATTTTGTTCCAATATGATGTTCAGCTACTTTCTCCACAGCTACAACATGGTCAGTAATTTGGAAGTGTATCTCCATAGCTAAGTGAGTAATAGCTACTTTTTCAATTTTTAATGAAAACCATAATGAGTAAATGGCTTATATCTTCAAAAGTATTGCAGCTACACAATTTCTCTCAAATATGTTGTTCATGTACTTTTTTGTGAACTGTAACATATTTAAGTTTCACAACTGTTGCTCAATGTACAAGTGAGTAATGGCTACTTTATTGCTACTTTTAGTGAAAATGTGAAAAATCAGAAATATCTCTCAAACTGTAAGAGATAGAGAAATTTCGAGCAAATTTTTGAACCACAGGGTAGTACTAGAGTATCCTATGCTAAGGGGAAAATGGTTTGGTGAACTTTGGCCTACTTACTCACCTCCTCAAAATGAGTAAATGCGAATTATCTCTAAAAGTATTGCAGGTAGCCAATTTTTCTCAAATAACTCATTCACCTACTTTTGGGAGAGCTTTCACTTGGTTAAGTTTCAGACGCGTAGCTAGTTACTCACCTACTCAAAATGAGTAAATGCTAATTATGTCTAAAAGTATTGCAGATAGCCAATTTTTCTCAAATAACTCATTCATATACTTTTGGAAGAGCTTTCACTTAGTGAGGTTTCAGACCCCTAGCTAATTTCTCACCTACTCAAAATGAGTAAATGCGAATTATCTCTAAAAGTATAGAAGATAGCCAATTTTTCTCAAATAACTCATTCACCTACTTTTGCGAGAGCTTTCACTTGGTGAAGTGTCAGACCTGTAGCTAATTTCTCACCTACTCAAAATGAGTAAATGCTAAATATCTCGAAAAGTGTTGCAGGTAGCCAATTTTTGTCAAATAACTCATTCATTTACTTTTGGAAGAGCTTTCACATGGTGAAGTTTCAGACCCATAGCTAATTACTGGCCTACTCAAAATGAGTAAATGCGAATTATCTCTAAAAGTATTGCAGATAGCCAATTTTTCTCAAATAACTCATTCATCTACTTTTGGAAGAGCTTTCACATGGTGAAGTTTCAGACCCATAGCTAATTACTCACCTACTCAAAATGAGTAAATGCGAATTCTCTCTAAAAGTATTGCAGATAGCCAATTTTTCTCAAATAACTCATTCACCTACTTTTGGGAGAGCTTTCACTTGGTTAAGTTTCAGACGCGTAGCTAGTTACTCACCTACTCAAAATGAGTAAATGCTAATTATGTCTAAAAGTATTGCAGATAGCCAATTTTTCTCAAATAACTCATTCATATACTTTTGGAAGAGCTTTCACTTAGTGAGGTTTCAGACCCCTAGCTAATTTCTCACCTACTCAAAATGAGTAAATGCGAATTATCTCTAAAAGTATAGAAGATAGCCAATTTTTCTCAAATAACTCATTCACCTACTTTTGCGAGAGCTTTCACTTGGTGAAGTGTCCGACCTGTAGCTAATTTCTCACCTACTCAAAATGAGTAAATGCTAAATATCTCGAAAAGTGTTGCAGGTAGCCAATTTTTGTCAAATAACTCATTCATTTACTTTTGGAAGAGCTTTCACATGGTGAAGTTTCAGACCCATAGCTAATTACTGGCCTACTCAAAATGAGTAAATGCGAATTATCTCTAAAAGTATTGCAGATAGCCAATTTTTCTCAAATAACTCATTCATCTACTTTTGGAAGAGCTTTCACATGGTGAAGTTTCAGACCCATAGCTAATTACTCACCTACTCAAAATGAGTAAATGCGAATTCTCTCTAAAAGTATTGCAGATAGCCAATTTTTCTCAAATAACTCATTCACCTACTTTTGGGACAGCTTTCACTTGGTGAAGTTTCAGACCCGTAGCTAATTACTCACCTACTCAAAATGAGTAAATGCGAATTATCTCTAAAAGTATTGCAGATAGCCAATTTTTCTCAAATAACTCATTCATCTACTTTTGGGAGAGCTTTCACTTGGTGAAGTTTCAGACCCGTAGGTAATTACTCACCTACTCAAAATGAGTAAATGCGAATTATCTCTAAAAGTATAGGAGATAGCCAATTTTTCTCAAATAACTCATTCATCTACTTTTGGGAGAGCTTTCACTTGGTGAAGTTTCAGACCTCTAGCTAATTTCTCACCCGCTCAAAATGAGTAAATACTAATTATCTCTAAAAGTATTGCAGATAGCCAATTTTTCTCAAATAACTCATTCATCTACTTTTGGAAGAGCTTTCACATTGTGAAGTTTCAGACCCGTAGCTACTTACTCGCCTACTCAAAATGAGTAAATACGAATTCTCTCTAAAAGTATTGCAGATAGCCAATTTTTCTCAAATAACTCATTCATCTACTTTTGGAAGAGCTTTCATATGACAAAGTTTCAGACCCATAGGTAATAACTCACCTACTCAAAATGAGTAACTGCGAATTATCTCTAAGAGTATTGCATATAGCCAATTTTTCTCAAATAACTCATTCACCTACTTTTGGGAGAGCTTTCACATGGTGAAGTTTCAGACCTGTAGCTAATTACTCACCTACTCAAAATGAGTAACTGCGAATTATCTCTAAAAGTATTGCAGATAGCCAATTTTTCTCAAATAACTCATTCATGTACCTTTAGGAGAGCTTTCACTTGGTGAAGTTTCAGACCTGTAGGTAATTACTCACCTACTCAAAATGAGTAAATGCGAATTATCTCTGAAAGTATTGCAGATAGTCAATTTTTCTCAAATAACTCATTCATCTACTTTTGGAAGAGCTGTCACATGGTGAAGTTTCAGACCCATAGCTAATTACTCACCTACTCAAAATGAGTAAATGAGAATTATCTCTAAAATTATTGCAGATAGCCAATTTTTCTCAAATAACTCATTCATCTACTTTTGAAAGAGCTTTCACATGGTGAAGTTTCAGACCTGTAGGTAATTACTCACCTACTCAAAATGAGTAAATGCTAATTATCTCTAAAAGTATTGTGGGTACCCAATTTTTATCAAATAACTCATTCATCTACTTTTGGAAGAGCTTTCACATGGTGAAGTTCCAAACCTGTAGGTAATTACTGACCTACTCAAAATGAGTAAATGCGAATTATCTCTAAAAGTATTGCAGATAGCCAGTATTTTTCAAATAACTCACTTCACCTATATTTTGGGAGAACTTTCAATTAGTGAATTTTTAGATCCATATCTAATTACTCACCTACTCAAAATGAGTAATTGCCTATTATCACTAAAAGTATTGCAGATAGCCAGTATTTCTCAAATAACTCATTCACCTACATTTTGGAGATATTTCACATGCTAAAGTTTTTTTATGAATTATTAAAATAATTTTTAATGCATTAAAATTAATGAAATCATGCACTAAATCGATTATAACTTGAAAAGTATTGTATTTAGAGCATTTTGTTAAAATATGTTATTCACCTACTTTTTCCCACAGCAACAACATGGTGAGTAACTTGGGTGTCTATCTCAATAGATAAGTGAGTAATAGCTACTTTTGGATTTTTCACTAACTTCCATCATGAGTGAAATCACTTGTAACTTGAAAACTATTGCATTTAGACCTTCAGGGTAGTACAAAAGTGTCCTATGCAAAGGGGAAAGATTTCAATTTTCGCCACTTTTGGCGGCCATCTTGGATTTTAGCGGAAAAAAATGAAAAATCTGAATATCTCAAAAACCATAAGAGATAGAGCGATTTCGAGCGAATTTTTGACCTGCAAGGTAGTACAAGAATGTCCTGGCAAAGGGGTAAAATTTCAATTTTCACCACTTTTGGCAGCCATCATGGATTTTTGCGGAAAATGGAAAAGTGTGAATATCTCTAAAACTGTAAGAGATAGAGCGATTTCAAGCGAATTTTTGACCAGAGGGGTAGCACAAGAGTGTCCTGTGCAAAGGGGAAAAATATCGATTTTCGCCACTTTTGGCGGCCATTTTGGATTTTTGCGGAAAATAGAAAAGTGTCAATATCTCGAAAACCGTAAGAGATAGAGCGATTTCGAGCAAATTTTTGACCTGCAAGGGTGGTACAAGAGTCTCCTGTGCAAAGGGGGAAAATTTCAATTTTCGCCACTTTTGGCGGCCATCTTAGATTTTTGCGGAAAATGAAAAAGTGTCAATATCTCGAAAACCGTAAGAGATCGAGCGATTTCGAGCGAATTTTTGACCCACAGGGTGATACAAGAGTGTCCTGTCCAAAGGGGAAAAATTTCATTTTTCGCCACTTTCGGCGGCCATCTTGGATTTTTGCTGAAAATGGAAAAGTGTCAATATCTCGAAAAGCGTAACAGATAGAGCGGTTTCAAGCGAATTTTCGACCTACAGGATGGTACAACAGTGTCCTATGCAAAGGGGAAAAATTTCAATGTAGTATTTCTTCCCCTGCGGTACTCAGCGGGAGATACATACCGCGGCAGTGGTCTTGTTCTCAAATAACTCCTTCATCTACTTTTGGGAGAGCTTTCACATAGTGAAGTTTCAGACCCATAGATAATTACTCACCTACTGAAAATGAGTATCTGCAAATTATTGCTAAAAGTATTGCATATAGCCAATTTTTCTCAAATAACTCGTTCACCTACTTTTGGAAGAGCTTTCACATGGTGAAGTTTCAGACCCATAGCTAATTACTCACCTACTGAAAATGAGTAAATGCGAATTATCTCTAAAAGTATTGCAGATGGCCAATTTTTCTCAAATAACTCATTCACCTACTTTTGGGAGAACTTTTACTTGGTGAAGTTTCACACCCATAGCTAATTACTCACCTACTCAAAATGAGTAAATGCAAATTATCGCTAAAAGTATTGCAGATAGCCAATTTTTCTCAAATAACTCATTCATCTACTTTTGGGAGAGCTTTCACTTGGTGAAGTTTCAGACCCATAGCTAATTACTCACCTACTCAAAATGAGTAAATGCGAATTATCTCTTAAAAGTATTGTACTTAGCCAATTTTTCTCAAATAACTCATTGCAAATTTTGAAAGCTGTAGGTCCATAGCTAACTCAGTAATAGCTACTTTAACTTTTTTGATTTAAATAATTTATAACAGCAAAACTATTCAATTTAAAGGAGTTTTGTCAAATATGTTGTTCACCTACTTTTTGATGTGGTGCGGCGGGAGATCATACCACGGCAGTGGTCTTGTTTTTCATCATTTTAAATAGACCACTACTCGGGTTTCATCTACCTATAGGGTTGAAGTTTTGAATCAACCTCATGATAGCATATAGGAACTGCTTATGGGTTTCTCATTGTGCATGTAGATCTTCAGTTGCTACAAGTACTAGTCCAATTTTGATCTGCTATACATATGTAAGGAACCTGAAGTAGTTGGTGATGGGTGGGTTGCAGTGCTCTAACATAACTTCACCAAACTGGGTAATTAAAAAAAAACTAGTGCTTTTAAACATGCTATGTATAGAAGCTAGTATTTATGCAAATTGATTGTAAAATAATTGTATCCCCGATGCGAAGCGGGGATACTATGGATTCATCATCGTTGTCGTCCGCGTCCGCAGAGATTTCTTGTTAGCGACCTACAGTCCACTTTTATTGCGTTAATACACCTTACCTAGTGGACAGATGCATTTGTCTGGCGCCCTGCCGGTCACGCCAAACGTTAGAAAAAAACGTCCTGAGCTGGGCTCTGGTCGGGACCGGTAGTGTCCTGTTTACTCGCCAGGTGGCTGTATAGCCCGCCTGCCGGTGCACTGCGGATGCTCGCGCATGCGCTCTTCCTCTTTTTGTTTGGCGCGAAAGGAGACAGTCAATTTTTTGACAAAGTTTTGTTATTGGAAATTATTATTTAGAACAGTTGTTTTGTGCTACGAATTTTGTGTAAAGTTATTAGTAAAGTATCATGGCATCTCCAGGAAATCTTAAAGGGCAGAGGCGCGGCACGTGTGGCCATGCAATGGCTGCCTTTGACCTACACGAAAAGTGTGCCAGATGTCGGGACAAGAAAATGGGTGAGGATCCATGTGTTAAAGGTCTGGAATGTGTTATTTGTGAAGGTTTTAGTGATTCCCAGCGGGAGACTTTGTCTACCCCTGCTTATAAAATCCGTAAAGACAGAAAGTCTGGAGCTTTAGTTTCTCCTAAGGACGTTACTGTAATCAGCTCTGTGGAAATGGAAGGCCATGCTTCTCCGTCTGCGCAGGTTTCTGCGCATGCACCTGCTCCATCCACTTCTTCTGATTCCTCTGTGTCGTTTGTGACTTCAGCTCAGTTAGAGGCTATGTCGGATAAATGGACAGAACATTTCGCGCGTTTTGAAGCGCTCTTGTCACGAGGAAATGTGTTCAGCATGCCTAAATCTTCTGCTACAGTTTCAGCTCACCCTGTCTTGTCTGATAAACCTTTCATTGATCCATCTGCCCGGCCTACCGGTCCGGTAGTGAACCCGGCAGAGCAGGATCTTAAGGTGACAAAAACTGATGCCAAAAAGAAAAAGGCTTCTAAGCCTAAGACTGTGAAAGCTAAAAGCACTAGTAGTGCTCAGCCGGTGCCTGCTGCCACCATCCCCTGTCCGGGCGATGCTGTGCAGGAACCGGTCTTCCAACCTGTTTCATCTTTTGACACCTCTCTTGCCGATCAGAGAGTTCAAGCTACCGGTCAAAGTGCTTCCAGGATATCTTCCGGCCCTCAGGCCGTTCATGAATCTTTTGTTACCGGTCCTGATGTGGAATATGATGTGGCACCTAGTTCTCTTGCCGGTGCCGGTTCCAACCCCCTACCGGAGCAAGTTTACCGGGATCCTCCGGTACAGGATATCTCTGATGACGGACTCTCTGATGAAGATAATTCTTTGGTTGAAGAGGGTGAAGTGTCTTCGGATAACCTAGAAAAACAAGAACAAACTGAAGATATGACATTTAGGGAGACTGTGAGGTCTGTGCGTTCGTTTATGGGGTGGGACTATATCCCGGTGTTTGAAAGCGACCTAGCTGAGCCCGACAAGTCAAACAACCCCTGGAGGGGCAAGCACCCCAAGAAGCCTGCTCGTATCTCAGTAGCCATGCCGCCGGACGATTGGCTTTGCCAAAAGTTAGAGAAACTTAATACCACAGTGGCTGAAGGATACCCTTCGAGAGCGCATGATTCTGCAGGTCTTAAAAAAGGATCAATTTATAAAGATTCCTAAGTCACAAGGCAGATGGTATCAAATGCACACCCTAAAACAAGATGGTCCGCACCGACCAGGGAAAAGCCTGTTTAGCTGGAGCAACGGTGAGGCTAAGGTCAACTCACAGTTTCCAAGGATTGTGAAGGCTTCGTATCCACCCTCTGGCCCACCTTCCAGGCCCATTTCCCAGGAGTACCTGCGAAGGTGGGAGCGTTGTGCTCGGGAAGGAAGCTACGTTGTTAACAGCGCCGCTGGATTTAATCGCTGTGCTTCTGAGCTACAGGAGAGAATTGCTTCAAATGTGTCTTTTTTGTGCGGCAAACTCAACAAGGGAAAAGCACCTAAGGACGTTTCCGAATCTCTTAGAGACATTAAAGACTTGCTAGCCTTCCACCAGAACGTTTCCATGGCTATGGGAACGGCATTGCAGCACTTGGCGGACAGTTTGTTTGTCCATTTAGCAAACCTCATTCTTCTCCGCCGTGACTCATATTTAGAGTTTGTAAAACCAGGAATCAAGCCAGACACTTGGAATCTTCTTAGGAACGCTCCCATGTTTGGTTATGGCCTATTTCCGGACTCGGTGCTGGGTGCTGCTGAACAGGATGTTATTAAGCACGAGTCCACCGGAGTCACTCCAGGACCCGGTCCGGGTGCCTCTCAGCGCTCCAATTGGAGAGGGAATTTTAGATATAAGCCGTATGATAGGAAAGACTCGCAGCGACGCACTGAATCTTCTGAACAAGAGCTCCAACCATGGAGGCAGTTCTCCAGGAATAGAGGTAGAGGACGAGCACGGGGCAGAGCAAACTCTCGTTTCTCTAAATCCCGTGGCTTTAAGCCATATAAATGACAATCACAGTTCTGCAACCCAGCAGGTTCTCAGTGCTCCGGGTTTGAAAGTAGTAAAGCAAAGTGGTCCTCTAGAACAGACTTTAAATTGTCAGAGTTGCAAACAGAGTGTGTCATGCGTAGGTGTTGTAATTCCTGTTCTTTCTGTAACTTCTCCCGGGCAGCCGCAAAAGAAAGGCCTAAGACCCGGTCTTTGTCAGAAAAGAATAAAGCTTGTAGAAGGTGTTTCTTGTGTAAATCATTGTCTTTTTGCCCCATCTGTTCAAAATGTCCCACATGTTGTCACAGAGACCAGTGTTGGGGGAAGGCTTCAGAACTTCTGGCAAGTTTGGCAAAAGTTGGGTTCAAATCCCAGGGTAGTGTCAGTTCTGAAGGACGGGTATTCTCTTCCATTCAGGGAAAGGCCACATCTCAGCCGCTTTCCCTTGGTTGTGAGCAAGTACGCAAATCCCACCAAAAGCAAGGCCCTCGTGGCAGCTCTATCCGACCTAAGACAAAAACAAGCAGTGGAAAAGGTGGTTGTCCAGTCTTCCCTGGCTTTTTACAACCGCATTTTTCTGGTCCCAAAACCCAATGGGAAATGGAGACCAATTCTGGATCTAAGCAAACTCAATCTTTTCCTAGCCACCGGCACTTTCAAGATGGAAACCCCGGAGACAATTCGTTTGTCTCTGCAAAAAGGGGAATGGGTCACGTCGCTGGATTTCAGCGACGCCTACTTCCACATTCCCATAGCTCAAAGGTCCAGGAAATTTCTAAGATTTCACCTAAACAAGGTCAGTTTTCAGATCACTTCCCTTCCCTTTGGTCTGGCCACGGCTCCCTTGGAGTTCACCAAAGTGGTCAAAGAGGTCAAGTTGATAGCTCAAGCCCGGGGTATCCGGATCCACCAGTACCTCAACGACTGGTTGTTACGAGCCCCTTCCCAGGCAACTTGCCTACAACATACCCGGATCCTCTTGGACCTGTGTCAAGAGTTGGGTTGGTTGGTAAACATGCAAAAATCAGAGCTGGTTCCCCAACAAGTTTTCAACTTCGTCGGTTACCGGTTCGACCTGTTGACCGGTCGAGTCTTACCCACTCCGGACCGGTGGTCAACTCTCAAACAGAAGGTGCAGTTCATCAAGAACAGGAGTTCTTGCACCGTCCGGCAGTTCATGTCTCTGATAGGTCTTCTGACTGCCACAGAGAAGCAAGTTTGGTCAGGGCGCCTTCATATGAGGCCTATTCAGTGGCACTTGAAACGCCATTGGCATGTACCGGAAATCTTAGAGAAGGTGATTCCGGTGCCCGTGTCACTCCATCCTCATTTAGATTGGTGGCTGGAAGAAGAAAACGTGCTTCGGGGTCAATTTTTGCATCCGCTTCAGCACGCTCTACAAGTCTTTACAGACGCTTCAAATGAAGGTTGGGGCGCTCACTTAGGAGACTCCACTGCAAGAGGCGTTTGGTCAGAGCAAGAACAAAGACTTCACATAAATTTTCTGGAGCTCAAAGCTGTCTATCTGGCCCTAAAGAGCTTCGAGCATCTTTGTCGGGATCAAATTGTTCTGATTGCCACAGACAATACAACGGTGGTCTCTTACATCAACAAGGAATGGGGTATGAGATCAGGCTCTCTTTGTGCCCTCCTGTGGAGAATTCTGACCTGGTGCCACTCCAAGGGAATAGTCCTGAGGGCCCGGCACATTCCGGGTCACTTGAATGTGATAGCCGACAAGCTGTCGAGACACAATCAGGTGATTCAAACAGAGTGGTCTCTGGATCCACAGGTGTTCGGTCAGTTGTGCTCCAAGTGGGACCTTCCTCGAGTAGACTTGTTTGCCACCAGTTTCAATCACAAACTCCCCAGGTTTGTTTCACCGGTTCCGGATCAAAAGGCCTGGGCAGTGGACGCCCTAAGTCTATCATGGGAGAACCTAGACGTGTATGCCTTTCCTCCGGTATCTCTTGTCAACCAGGTGGTCTCCAAGATGGTGGATCAAGGTTTTCTCAGAATGATTCTAGTGGCTCCGGGATGGCCGAACATGCCCTGGTTCTGGGACCTAGTACGGCTTTCAGTTCAGGTGCCCTATCAGCTCCCACTTCAGAGGAACTTGGTGACTCAACCGTTCAACGGGGTTCTTCACCGGAACCTCAGCAATCTGAACCTACATGCTTGGCTCCTCGAGCCTTCTCCATCAAGCAACAAGGTTTCACTAAGGAAGTGGCAACACGAATTGAGGCTCCTCAGAGACTCTCAACCAGAGCCGTGTATAAATCAAAGTGGGCCATTTTTGTTAAATGGTGCGATTCGCATGAGGTGGACTTCAGGTCGCCCTCTATAAGCCAACCTGCAGCCTAGCACAATAGAGGGCTATAGAACTGCTATTGCGGACATGGTGGGCAACGATAGGTTAGCCATTAGTAAGGATGAGAACCTATCCCGTCTTTTGGACAGTTTTCACAGGGATAAACCCAAGGGCAGGAGGGGCATCCCTTCTTGGAATCTTTCATTGGTGCTCCATCAGTTGACTAAGGCTCCCTTTGAGCCCCTGCGGAAAGCCTCACTTAAGCACTTGACTTTTAAGACGGTTTTCCTGTTAGCTTTGGGTTCAGGCAAGAGGCGTAGTGAGATTCATGCCTGGCTTTTCAAGAATATCAGACACCAGGAGAATTGGACTCAAGTATCTTTTTATCCTTCTCCCAGCTTCATTTCCAAGAACCAGTTGGCTAAGGAAGGTTCAGCCTCGGTGGCTCCGGTGGTTATCCCTGCCTTAGCTCCCTCATTGGACAGGTCCCTTAAAGAGGATAAGTCCCTCTGTCCTGTCAGAGCCTTGCGCTACTATCTAGATAGAACCAAGGACATTCGAGTGGGTAAGGAGTTGGTTTTCGTATCCTTCCGCCTGGGTTTTCAGAAGGATATCGTCCCAGCTACAATTTCTTCTTGGATCAAGCAGACAGTTCTCTTGTGTTATCAGCTGTCAGATGAAGAGGCCCAAAACCTACATCAAGTGAGAGCTCATGATGTCCGGGCTTTTGCAGCGTCTAAGGCTTTTCAGGGAGGGGTCTCGTTGGACCAGATCCTCTCAGCCTGTCACTGGAAAGCTCACAACACTTTCACACAGTTTTACCTCAAGGACTTGGCTTGGGCTGATTTCGAGCTTTACCATTTGGGTCCCATTGTGGCTGCTCAGCAAGTCCACAGGGATTAGCTTGGGTTGTTCATGATGTGTACTTAGGTATATATATGAAAAAAAAAAAAAAAGGGGGGGGGGGGGGGGGCTCTTGGATGGCCATGATCCCAAGTGGTTCCAGGGGTTCCCCCGGTATTCCTTGGTCCTGACTTCTTTCCTCTACTTGGTATCGGATCTTTTTCCCCTCTCTCTGCCTGTGCACTTCGTTGGAGTTTTGGCACAGTTTCTTTCAAAAGAAAGGGGGGGGGGGGGGGGGGTTGACAGAGGTGTTCCTAGGGTAGGTTTATTTAACCTTTACCGGGTCCACTTCAAGAGATATCAAGAAAGTTGGGGAGTTCCCCTTGTGGCTACCCACCATCCACTGGGTAGTTATTCTGCATCTGTCCACTAGGTAAGGTGTATTAACGCAATAAAATAGAAAATTTAATAGTAAATTAAATTTTTATAAGTTAATACCTTACCTAGTGGACAGGGGGAGTCCCACCCTACCTTCCCCGCTATTCTAAGCCAAAGGGGGTTTTTCTCTAAGGTAGACAACAAAAAGAGGAAGAGCGCATGCGCGAGCATGCGCAGTGCACCGGCAGGCGGGCTATACAGCCACCTGGCGAGTAAACAGGACACTACCGGTCCCGACCAGAGCCCAGCTCAGGACGTTTTTTTCTAACGTTTGGCGTGACCGGCAGGGCGCCGGACAAATGCATCTGTCCACTAGGTAAGGTATTAACTTATAAAAATTTAATTTACTATTAAATTTTCTAATTTCTTTCCGGATTTCTTTCATATTTGGCAGGTGGCTTGATATGGTAGAGGACTCGCCACCCTATCTTTTTGGTAGGCTTTATGTCTAAATTAGGCCTGTGGTAGACAAAAATGTCTAAAATGTGGAATATTGCTTGTTAGCGACCTACAGTCCACATTTCTTTCCGGCGGGCGGCAGCAGCGGGCATAAAGCTTGTGGGTGTTCCACAGCCTAAACCCCTGCACAGATTTTCACCAGATTTTCAGGATATGTTTACTCCAAGAGGATCTACAGCTGATTAGGTTTTGGGGGAGTATCCAGTGGCAACTGTTGCCATGGCAACACTTTTAAATTTTTCGGGTCGTAAAGTTTGTTCTAAAATCTTGAATGTTTTCTGTAACCTAAAATATTGCAGCTAGCTTCATCAGATTTGCACAAAATATAAATGGATAGGAAAGCTTGCCTTGTTTCGGAAACAAAATGGCCTCCATATCACATCTTTAATGCCAAATAGGTTGGTCATCACATCAAAAAGGCCTTATATCTCCCTTATAACCTTATCTATCGAGGCTGATAAATCGTAAAAAACATGCACATCTGTCTGTTTGTTTGTTCCTCAGAGCCATTAGAAGAGAGGTACCCCCACCCAAAGTCTGAAAATTTCAACACTTTATCACAATTTTCTCATGACTATTACAGGGATTTCTCTCATATCTTGCATATATGTACTAGACCACCAGTAGATTCCCTTGTGGGAGTATCAGGCCTGGATCTTTCTTTATTAGTTTTTTTATGAATTTTTGATGCATTAAAGTTCATGTATTCATGCACTAAATCACTTAGAACTTGAAAAGTATTACATTTAGAGCATTTTGTTAAATGTGTTTTTGATGTAGTTTTGTATCAGTTATAACATAGTAAAATTTCAGAACTGTAGCCCCTTACATAATTAAGTACTTGCTGTAAAACCTAAACATTCTACTGCAGTAAATAATCTTTTTCTCACCTGCATTTTATTTCAGTGAGGGGAGTGAGGAAGAGGCAGTCTTTTTCTGCACAGATCTGCCCTCTCCCCACTCCCCAGCACTCAAATAAAAATGCATGTGAGAAAAGAATTGCCTCTGTATGGGGGATGGGGGGAAGTGAGATGGGGAAGTGAGATTGTGTGTAAGTCTCACTTCCCTCCATTCAACCAAAGAGGAGAATAAGTATGCAATGTGTGTATCTTTTGTATCTTGCAAAAAAAAATAAATAAACTGAAAGAAAAAGGGAAATGTTCACTCTCACTGAGCTTTATCAAGCCTAGCTGTGCATGCTGTTATTCTGCTTACAGTCTAATACTGCAACTGATACAGTTTTTAGATAATTTTCTTTCCCATCAGATACAAAACACAGTAAAGCTTACCTTATCCTTACTGTCTCATACCACAACTACTACAGCTTTATTGACTTCGGGCCGCTCGTTTTTGTTAGCAAAAACCTTTTTCTAGTTATTTCTTGGGTTTCAAAATATGAAAATTACTTGTAAGAAATCATGGCCTGTGAATCTTTTGTAGAACATCTTGTGGGTTCTCTATACTTCTTACAACAGAAGTTATACCTACGATTTTCCGATCTCTGATGCTATTTTCAACCATTACAGGCGGTCCATATATGAAATACATTTATATGATATAGTATTGTTCTAGTGCGTGTTCATTATCAAAGGTAAATTTTCTGTTTGAATATATGATCATTTTTCGAGTGGTGAATGAAATAGTTATAACCGATTAAATAATTGAATGTGTTTGTTAACTGCAGATATATCCGAAACCCTATCTGAAGCCCCTTCCACAGACACTCCTGCCAGCTCCACACCTTCACTGGTGGATATTATCAAGGAGGAGGGACAGACCACTGATCAGAGCGACCACACGGGTGGGTCTACAGGTAACCCACATGGAGGCTGCTCCACCTCCAGCACCCTTCTCACTGCTGCTAACAGGTTAGCTGTGGCCAAGAGAAAGAGTAGGAACAACCCTCTCAGACACTACACCAAGCGACGCAAGAAAAAGAAAAACAAGTTCAGCAGGATTAAAGTGCGCACCTCAACTTCCAGTAAGACTTGTATGCTGGTTATTTGATGAGAGATAAAAATAATAATAATAGAAGCAATAAAAGTAAATGACAAAAAAAATAATAATAATTATAATAATAAATAATTCAATAGGATTTGAATTACAGTAAGAATATTTAATATCAAGAAATCTGGGCAGGAATATTATGTTTATATTTTATCACAGGAGGTGATCTGTGCTAAAGATGAAGCAAAACAATTAAGATTGTAATTGCTCAACTTTATTCCTTTCTTGTAATACATATTCTTGTTTGTCTTAAATTATATATACCAAGATATATATGTACATGAAAAAGACTTTGTATATTAGAGTTGTTAGGTGTTGTGGTACAGTTGTAAAGAGTTATTCACTGTGTCAGAAAATAGTTTGGTGGTTAAAGGGTAATGTTGTTACATTTTTGTCCACAGGCCTCAAGTCACTAACCCACAAGAGTGTCTCGTCACCTGTGTCTGGAATGGACAGTTCAGGCAGCCCTTCTCCTACAGTCAACCCTATCACAGGCATAGCCCAGCCAAAGAGACAGACTCTGAGAGAAATGCTAGCGGGACTTCCAGGGTTCAATTTTAAGGTAGGATTTGAAACAAAAAAGTGTGACAATTTTTTTTTCATTGACTCATACATTCCTTTGATGTTTTCTTGAATGATTAAGTGTAGTTCCTTTACTCTGAACATACTTAATTTTGGCACATATAATTGCATCTGTTTGGCCATATAGTCCACCACTTTGTGATTACTTCATGGCTATATTCCAGCCATAATACCCCAAAAATTGACTGGGCATGGTTTTATTGCTTCTTTGAAATTTTTTATTCTGTTAATGCAGAAATATGGAATCCCAAGCAAATCTCCTTTTTGCAAAACAATGTAACATGTGTATGATGACTGTCCTTGGGTGACTGAAAAATGGTCTTTGCATGGGGTTGCTTTTAATATACAGCTAAAAATATATGCAAAATGTGGTGATGGGTATCAGAAAGTGAACTTTATGCAGAAGGTGGTCTCTACATTAGGGATGGGTCTGTAGGCTCGGTATTAAAGAGCATTTTAATAAAATACTGTGACAAGATTTTAAAATTGCCATTTCACTTGTCAACACGTATGATACAAGGAAAACTTAAAATAGTGGGCAGAAACAATCAATCTGAAGAAATTTTGAACTTTATCCCATACTTGTGTACATTTGCATGTTTTTAGCAAGCAGAGCTGCCATGTATTGGCAAATAAGTTAGGACATTTTATAACCTTCTCACTTGTCAGCATATATAATCAAAGAAAAACTAAGAATATTAGACAGAAATATGAAGAAATTACAGTCTTTTATCCCATATTTTTGTGTATCCGGGGATTTTTATTGCGATTTCGCCGAGAGGAAATGTTCATGTTTTGGTTTTACGAGTTTCTGTTCCTGTCATTGGCTTGTTTGATTAGGGGTGTACTAAAATCTATATACATGTATATTTCAGCCCCGAAACCGCAAGAATCGGCTGAGCATGGCAGCTCAGATCCAGCAGACCAAGGAAGGGTGTGTGGACCTTGAGAACCCCACATCTATTCTGGTCAACACCAACCTCAAAAACCTGCTCAACAAGCACACCTTTGCCATGCTGCCCGCAGCCTACCAGTATCAGCTCATCAAATTATTACCTGAGTGTGACCAAATCATGGGACCAGAGAACTCCCTCAGGTTTGTTGATGGTCAACACAAAACTGGACAGATTCAGTTTATTACCTAGGTTTGACCAAATTATTCTAAATTCTTGCAAACTTTTATAGAACTTAATCTCCATTAAAGACCAGGCTCTCAGTCACAATAAGTAAGTTATAATTCCAATTTCAAATTTCAGGGACGAGAAAAAAGGTTAGCAGCATGAAAAAAAAAACAACCTTAAAGAGGCTATATTGGTTCCTGATGAAGGCAGTAGAGGAGGAGGAGTGAGTCTCATCAGGAAACTTATTGTGTCCACCCCACTGGGGGGTGGACATATTATTTTTGCTTTTTCCAGCGTCCACCGTCCGTCGTCACACTTGGTTTCTGGTCATTTCAAGGAAAAGGATTTATCCTATCTTTAGCAAATTAGGTATGGGTGTTATTGGGTTAATAGCTTGCATGGGATTGCTTTTGGTGAAGATAGCTCTATAGCTAACGGAGTAATAGCTACTTAGCTACTTTTGTATACTTCTTTTGTTTCCGGGCATTTTAAGGAAAAATATTTGACATATCTTTACCAAATTTGGTATGAGCAATAGTTAGGTCAATTGCTTGCTTGGGATTGCTTTTAGTGATAATAGCTGTATAACTGACTGAGTAGTAGCTACTTAGCTACTTTGAGTAGCTTTTTTTAAGCATTTTAAAGGAAAAGTATTTCACCTATGTTCACAAAATTTGGGATGGAGGATTATTGGGTTAATAGATTGCTTGGGATTGCTTTTGGTGATAATACCTTTATAACTAACTGAGTTATAGCTACTGTGTTATATAGCTATTAGGCTATTTTGAGTTGACTTTTTTTCTGGACATTTTAATGAAACAATGTTTTATATCTTCACAAAAATTTATATGAAGGATAATTGGGTCGACAGTTTGGCCAGGATAGCTTTTGGTTGATGGTAGCCTTGTAGCTATGTGAGTAATAGCTGCTTTGGTACTTTGAGCCTACTCTGAATTGCATTTCTGTTTTCACTCTTTTAAAGGAAACATATTTAACTCATCTTTTTAAAATTTGGTGTGAAAGTTTATAGCGTTAATTGCTTGCTTGGTATTGTTGTTGATGGTAATAGCTTTAATCTCCTGAGTAATAGCTACATAGCAAAAAATATAAATATGTCTATCTCCTCAACCGTGCGAGATAGAGCGATTTTGGCGAAATTTTCGACCCACAGGGTATCTAAGCAATGTACTCTTGGCAATTTTCAAAAAATTTTACTCTCCCCAAAATTGGTGGCCATTTTGAATTTTCGAATTTTTGCCAAAAATGGAAAAATGCAAATTTGCTTCTATCTCCTTAACCGTGCAAGATAGAGCAATTTCGGCGAAATTTTCAACCCACAGGGTATCTGAGCAATGTACTCTTGGCAATTTTCCAAAAAATTTTCCTCTCCCCAAACATGGCGGCCATTTTGAATTTTCGAATTTTTGCCCAAAATGGAAAAACACAAATTTGCTTCTATCTCCTTAACCGTGCAAGATAGAGATTTTGTCAAAATTTTTGACCCACATGGTATCTAATCAATGTACCCTTGGCAATTTTCAATAAAAAATTCTTTCCCCAAAAATGGTGGCCATTTTGAATTTTCGAATTTTTGCCAACAATGGAAAAACACAAATTTGCTTCTGTCTCCTTAACCGTGCGAGATAGAGCGATTTCATCGAAATTTTCCATCCACAGGGTTTCTCAGCAATCTACTCTTGCCAATTTTGTCCAAGTTTTAGAGAAAAACTCATGTTTCCCTTTGGGTGGACATTACTCATGCCAATGCGTCCTATTTCTAGTTCAACTTTGTACGTACCTCAAAACTGTAAACAGATGGTTTCAGTGATTTATGAATGGATGATCGTATAAGTCAGGGTGGTTAAATAGTCCACAGAAAACTGGATAAATTTAAATAATCAGCTGAGTGGGAACAAATTCTGTGACTTAAAATCTCTGATTTGTTAAAGGGTCAAGAGAAAACTAGGCCAGTTAAATTATTACCCAAGTGTGACCAAATTATAGGACCAGAGAACTGTCGAGACCTTAGGGATCTTGATAGTCTACAGATAACTGGATCATTTGTACTTAGTATCTAAAGGTTGTGGGTATCTTTTCTGTGTAGTATTTAAAAGTTAGTGTTTCATAAAAAGATATTTAAGCATCTTCATTGTGATTATACTACCAATTATTTCCATGTTAAGAAATGATAATAGTCTGGTATGTCAAAGTTGGAGGTCTTTGGTGGCCTAGTGATTAGCAAGTTTGGCATCTAATCACAGGCAGTCACCTCTGTGAGGGTTCAGATCCCAAGTGGTATTGCTAAGGACCTGTCCCGATATGACCCTGGCTGTTGAACAGGACGTAAAACACCAACTTTGCCCATGTCAAAGTTGTTGTTTTTTAAGTTGAACAAGTGAGAAATACTGGTCACCACATTCCATATTCGAAATTCCCTTCTTCAACTACATGAAAGCTCTTACATGTGACAACATCTTGTGGGATCTGTATACTTTAAACTGAAGTTGTACCAAAGATTTAACCAAATCTTCAATGTTATTGCTCATTTAGTTATACATGCGGGTTGGGGTTTTTTCCAGCTGAGACTGGCAATTATTTTGGTTTACCATTGACATTTGAAGCAAGTGGATAAAATACACTGTGTACAAATTTCACTCATTTACTCTTTGCAGAATGAATGCTACAGCCTTGAGCAATGAGTTCTTCTCTAAAGCCAGTACCGAATGGCGGGACCGACTGGCAGATGGTAAGAGCTCTACAGCTTTGTGACGAGTGTTTTACTTGTCATTAATGGAGAAATTTGTTTTGTCAATTTATTTGAAAATCATATCTTTCTTCTGAAGGCCTGTAACACATAAAAATGAAAGTTTTAAGGGACAAGTTCAATAGTAAACTATCCATTGATAATAAAACATCATCTCTTACACTTAAATGGATTATTTTACAGCCACTAGTAAAAACTCAAACACCTAGTAAAACATATTCACAAATGATAAGTTTCCCTTAAAAGTATATATTAAAAGTATACATAAAATATTTTTGGGGAAAATAATTCAAAATTGAGGTTAACCTTTTCCTTGTTCCAGGTGAGTTCACTCAAGAGAGTCAGATTAGAATTAAGCAAGAAGAGGAGAAACAACAACAGAAGCTTGACCCTTGGAAGGTGAACATTTTTGGCTTTTACAAGGAATAATTTGGCTATTTCTTATGTCAAAGAAACGTTTTTACTGGCAAGGCAATTGTATTGAAGTAACTTACTGGTTAAAAAGTTACAGTCAGTTGGAATTGTTAAATACTAGAAGGGACTACTCACTGTGCACTATGCACATTTGCTTGATATCATTGATATGTTTACCTGAAATCAGGATATACTCTATTTAAATACACTGAAGGCAGTGACTGATAAAGGATTTTTGTACAATTGTCAATTCCCAAATACTTGTTGAAAAACTTTCAGGGACAGCTTTTTCACATTATTGTTAAACATTCATCTGATTTGGTGGTATGAATTATAAAAAAGTATACTGGTTTTTAGCTTATATGAAATGAACACCAGATGCCATATTCAATAACAATATCATTCTTCATTAAGACTCTTAGTCTACGATTTTTTCTTCTCCTTTAGTGGTTCTAGAAGAAAAGACTCTCAAATGCTGATCGAGTATTTTTTTCATTACAGTTTTATGACAATACCTTTGTACTGAATAACATTTGAATTATCAATTGTAACTGTTTTCTGGTTGGCTGGTTTTCAATGTTAGTTGATATGAATCAAGAAAACAAAAAAACTACTAGTGGTGTGAATGATAAACTGGTATTTGATTTTAAGTTGAAGTAGAAAAGTCGAAGATTAACTTTGACTTTAAGTTGAAGTAGAAACATCGAAATCAAAAAAGAATATTTTGGATCCAGTTATTCAGAAAATCATTACTTTAGGCTTTCTAATTGCAGATACTTTATCAAACCAATAAAAAATGTACATATTTGGTGAAATATGTTTCATTTTTACTTTATACTGGGTAAAATTATGTTTACTACCCTGTTAATATATTGTGAAAGCCATTATCAGTTTAAGTTATGGCTCATCTACATGTGAGGTTAATTTTCATACTTATAAATTCCAATGATTTTTTGTTACTTTTGTAGGTCAAGCACTTTGAACCAGTATGGGGGAAACGGTAAGCTAATCTTTTGTTAAACTGTAATTAATGTAAATATGTCACTGCAGTAATAGGGCCAACGATTAGTAAATGATGAAACATTGGAAAAACAAAACATTTACCACAAATATCTTTAATCGTTTAAAGAGGTCTTTCTCTAGTGCTAGCCGTAGAAGAGCCATTTATTTGATTGTGTCAAGGATCCAAGTTGCTCCATACAGTTTCTGTCTAAATTATTACATTCTCCAAAAGTTCACCTTTCCTATGTCTTCAGTGGCTTGATGTTGCAGTGGTTTGAACACTGACCTCAAATTATGTGAGTGAATGGGGCATCACTGATGCTGGTTTTACCAAATGTCTTTTGGAAATATTGAAAAAATACTATGCACAGTTTACCAAGAAAATAATTTACAGTTTGGTGATATAACCTTCATAAAGTCTTACAATTGATACCAAGCCAAAATGGTTTGGGATAAAATCCTCTTCAAAACAATGAAACCAGTTAAACAAATCCGTTGATATTTAGCAAACAATGATACAAGTATAATGTACTATATGATTCTTGCTACAGACCCTTCCTGTCAGTACCGATTTTCCTGTTACGTTTTAACTGTTCTTTGGTTGTTGTTTTTTTCACAGGTCAGTTCAGAGTCCAGTGTCTCTGCCTAAGTCCCCTTCTTTTGCCCCCACACTCTTCACATCCACTGCATCAGTTCGAACGGAACAACAAACAAAACTCTCATCCCCTAGCCAAAGATCTAAACTTGGCTCTACAGTTTTGAAAGAAGGGTCATTGCCTCAGTCCTCAGCAAATGTGATAAACTCCAAATCAGCACATGCTCACAATACAAGAAGCAACCGGCTAGTGGGAATAGTGGACAAGTTATTTCAGCAGAAAAGTGCCCGGGACACTGGTGAGAGTACTCTAAAGACTGAAAGTCCTTGGTCATGTTTCAAGGACAAGGCAATTGTTGATGAAGAGATATTTGTGGAAGATGTAGTGAAGGAGGTGGTTACAACGCCAATGGGACACTCGAGCAATGAACTGTTGCTACAA
Organism: Sabellastarte sp. h YS-2021; assembly: GCA_964017235.1. NCBI lineage: Eukaryota > Metazoa > Annelida > Polychaeta > Sabellida > Sabellidae > Sabellastarte > Sabellastarte sp. h YS-2021. Next base: position 73,906,968 of record OZ024929.1, on the reverse strand, counting down.
CAGTTAAAAAGGCCACCCGATATCAAGCCCGAAACTATCATACCTCCTAAGAAACCGCGGCCTTCACCCCCTGTTGAACAGCACATGGCGTTTCGTACTGAGAGTCATTCTAGTTCAGGACAATCTGTGGCTGCACATCAGACTGTACAGAAAGTCAAGTCTCCACCTCTGTCTGGTATTCAGGTGCAGGGTATTTCTGTAGCTGCAGCTCACCCATCACTGTCTTCCAGCCTTGGCACTGTGGCTCAAGTGGTCACTGTACAGAATCAGGTTGTTTCAGTGAGCAAGTCACATGATGGTGTTCATGTACAAACTGCAAACCCTGGGCGGGCCTACCAGGTGACGAGTGGTATGGAGACATCCTTTGTAGAAACAACTCCGGTGACAGTGGTGAATGTGGGAGGAACTGTGATAAGCAGCAATGCAGCAAAGACATTGGCACAGATGAAAGTGCTGCAAGCTGCGAAACCTCAGGGTCAGGCTCAACAACAAAGCCAGCCAAGAACAAGAACTCTAGCAGACATAAAGGCCCATCTAAAGGCCAAAACACAGCCCAGGCATTTACCGAGCATCCTGCAAGGAAAACATGTTGCAAGTGCTCCCCCAGGACGCCCAAATGTAGAATGTACAACGCTTAAAGAGTCTCCAGATGAATTTGCAGGCAAGATAGATATGGTGCGATCAAAGGCCATAGTGGAACAAGCTATAGAACAGAGTCGGCAGAATCAGAGTAGTGCCCACCTCTTATCTAATACAAACAGTGTCGTTGTTCAAAAGGCCACAAGAACTGTGGTGGAACCAGTAAAAATGGTTACTCCAGTGACTCTAACCAATCAAATTGTGGTGAAACAACAAGAGACTGAGGGTCAAGGAACTAGTGGCCTGTTGATGGTGAAGGGTCCAGCTCAAGTACAACAGCAGCCTCGCAGAACTCAGATTGTGTCGCAATCAGCAGTATCACAGCCAGCTACTCAGGCTGTTAAGATGGTCCAGGTTCACAAACAACAACAGCCAGCGGCAGTTTCCAAAGTCAGTGGGAGTATGACTGTGGCTGAACAATTGCGTTTATTAAGAGAACAGAGTCAACCGGCTGGAGCAGTAGTGACTAGTAATAGTACAACAATATCCTCCTTAAAGCAGCATCAAGCTATCATTTCCAATGTATCTCATCAAGTAAGTGTTCAAACCCAGCCTGCATCAGCCACAGCTGCAGTGACAGCTCAGCGTCAAGTGACTCCACCCATTCAACCTCCAGTAGTACAAACACCTGTAACCCCAGTCACTACTCAAGGCACCAATATGACTGCGGTCATTTTGCCTCCCCAGCAGAGTTTAGCATCATCTAGTAATACCAAAGTTTATGTTGTCGATCAAAAAAACTCAGTGGCGGCTGGTGGGCAAAACCCCTCTACATTGTCATCCGCCCACCAGCCGGAAAGAAAACCTGACCTGGTTACAACCGCAACCACCACAAGTACACAGGCTACCACTGTACGGAGTGTGACTCCAGTGAGTAGCATCAAAGTAGTGCCAGTCTGTAAGCAAATTGTGTATGTATCACAAGGTATAAGCGTATCTGCTCCCAAGACACCCTCTCCAGTGCCAGTGCAAACAACCAGTATACAGCCTACGCCCTCCACAGCTGTGGGTACTTTGCCAAAGATAAAGTTCATCCGTGTGACATCTGCCGATGGTGAAATTCGTTACGTGCTCTCCTCAAACAGTAACAATAACAGCAGCAATGCCCAGCAGAATAAAGAGAGTGTCTCACGTAATAACACTGCAGCAAAAGGGAGTGCAAGCAACAGCGGGGACAAAGTAACCACATCAAGTAGTAATACCTCTGGTGATAAGACACAAGATACCAAAATTACCAAAGTAAACTCTAATGCATCTGTGAGTCAGGCCAGTGATCACCTGCAACAAAGTAATGTCCCCGCACCATCCAGTACAAGTCTTGGTAAGAATTCACACTTGTCATCTAGTCATCCTTCCCTACAGAGACTATTGTCTGGCGAGGCAGATTGCTCTGTATCCTCCGCAGCAGCTGCAATAGTCAATCAGGTACTCGCTGCAAACCCCCCTCCACCGGCCAAGGGGAGTGCAGGACGTCCCTCTGTAAATACCACGATAGTGTCGCAGGCGACATCTAGTGGTAATATTCACAAAACCAGTGTCAATGTAAACTCTAGTAGTGCCCTGCTTCAGGCACTCCGAGGTTCAAATGGAATCCATTCAAAGAAACAGGGTGGTAACCTGGGTGATGCAGTCTTAGATTCTTCCTTGCAGTCTCCACCTAAACCTCAACGAGTATTAAGTCCAACTCAAGTGGGAGGAATTAAAATGGCTATACAGGAGCACAGTGAGATAGGAATGAAGTCCACACAAAAGAGTAACTGTGTTTGCAATATGAGGGCAATGGTCATGTGTAAGAAATGTGGCACCTACTGTCATGATGACTGTATAGGTCCATCCAAACTGTGTGTGCGTTGCATCATAGCCACATAACACATTCAAGTGGTCTTATTCATGTTTGTTTTGAAGTTTGAGTGATTCTTTATTGGTTTGTAAACTCTGATTACAGTAAAAATGTTTTCATTGGGAAATATGTATTTCTGTTTCAGGAATGTGATGCCTATTTTAATATTAAAAATAGTTCATGCCTGTGGGTGTGTTTGTGTATATAGTGCAAAGTGTTGCCAAATGGAAGTTATGCCTTTTTTTATTACTTGTGTAACTTATTCCCAGGATTTTACTCTGTGTGTAGTAGTTGTACTCTAATTGTACTGCCTTGTTGATCAATTGTTTTATACTTTTAACCCAAGTATTTGCTGGCTTTGTGAGAAAACCTAAATCAACTGGCCAATGTTGGATTCTTGTGACTACTTAAAGTTCCAGGGTTCAATCATGTTATCAAATATTACGTATAATTATAAATGTTATATATAAATTAACAAACAGTATGTGAGTGATAGTTAATAATGTCATGCACAGAGTAGTGAAACATTCATATAAATGTGTTTTAGACAATTGTTGAATGCTATTGTTGCATGGGTATCTAAAACTCATTACATATATATAATAATAACATAAAAATAAGACTATAAAATGTTTTATTTAGTCAAAATCCTTTTATTTCTGTTCCCTCCCTCTGGTTATACTTTCCAGACACAAAACCACATTACTGCATTGTACTGTCACTTAAATATGTGTTATAAAATTATCAGTCACCATTCGGTAATATCTTCATTTGGACATTTTTGTCAGTCATCTTGAATTTTTGGACTCAATAAAATTTTTTTAAAGTCCTAGATATCTTAGAAATGGAGATAATTAATAATCTACCATACAGGTAATTGAGAATTCTTAGACTCAGAATTAAAATTCTTCATATTTCTGTCATAAATATCTTAGAAATCATAACTGCTCATTTTGAACAATTACAGGCATATTTGATTACTCAGGGCTCTTATTTTGAGCGTATTCATGAGTTTTCTTGACAAAGTAGTTTGAAGACATTCCAGTCTTATTTGGGGCTTATTTTGACAATCATTTTTGTTAGCCCACAGCCTTTAAGGGCTGTTGGGGTATTGTTTTTACCCATGGTGTCCGGGTAGGTGGCAGGAAAGTTTGTTCGGGCTGTATCTCAGAACGTGTAATATTTAGGAAGTTGATACTTGGAAGGGATATTGGTTAGGGGTGTAGGTGTGCAACATCATGGTTTGACATTGATTTAACCTTTGACCTTGCTATAGCGATCTTCACCCATGGTGTCCGGATGGGCTGGCGGGCGGCGGGAAAAAGTTTGTCCGGGCTGTATCTCAGAAACCGTAAGGTGTAGGAAGTTGATACTTGGTAGGGACATTGGTTAAGGGGTGTAGGTGTGCAACGTCATGGTGTGACCTTGATTAGACCTTGTCATAGTGACCATGAATTTTAATCTTATCTGGGTTATTTCTGATGCCGGTAAGGTGTAGAAGGGGGTGTAGATGTGCATCATGGTTTTATCTTTTTGCTCTGCCAAAGTGTGTGCACCTGCCATATGTGAGATGTATGGATTGCTGCAACTGATTATTATATGCACTTTTACATTATTGTGCTATTTCCATTGACAGCTGTTCTCCAATTAATAAATTTTACAGCTTTATATTTTTTAGTTTGCTGATTAATGCTGTCATCTTGGCATTGGATTGCTTTGTTTTAGTACTTTATCTTTACATACATTTTGTTTCTCTTAGATGTTATTTTCTCTACTTAAACATTATTTGGAGCTTTTTATAACTGACACTGCTCTGAAAGTATCCAGATCTTTTACTGTTTCACCACTTCTATATCTCATGGTGTTGAAAACTTTTTCCCCAGACCGTGGGGTATGGGCATTTCTGATTGTATCTGATACTTTGGTTTAGCGTTCACTACGCCACCGCGCATAGAGAGATTTTTGGCGTTGACACTCTCAGAGGAAAACTACACCAGCTAGATTCACCAAATTTGCAGGATATCTTCATTTGGGGGTAAGCTTCTCTGCGACTGAAATTAGCCTAATTCTGAAAAAACAGGATGGTCGCCACAGGCATTTCTTTGAAAATTATCTATATTTTTCTACTGGCTGTTACTCATAGGTAGACGGTTGAATCTCTTCATAGGTGATATGTATGACCCATATATATGTCCTCTACAACCTTGCAGACATTTGACCTTGAAGCTCATAATTCAAGGTCATCCACAGAGTGCCGAAGTGACCCACATAGTAGACTTTAAAAGTGCCTATATCTCCCTTAGTATTGATCCTAGGGGTAAATCTCTAGGTCAAATGAGGATAGCCAAACTTAAAAGTGCTTATAACTTGCTTATTATTGGTCCTAGAGGTTTGGGATGGTAAACCAACCTATAGGAAATCATGGGCTGGGAATCTTTTGATGTGTTCAGATTTGACCTTGGGGCCCCTCCTTCAATGTCAAATGAGGATAGCCAAACTTAAAAGTGGTTATAACTCACTTATTGGTCCTAGAGGTATGCAATGTGAAATCAACTCAAGCCAAACTTAAAAGTGCTTATAACTCGCCTATTGTTTGTATATGGGAGAAGTGACTCTGACGGATCCGCATTTTCTTTTCGCAATAGCTTCGCAGCCGTAAGGCGGATTCTCTTCATATTTGGTAGGTGTATGCAGTAGCCCTGGGAAAAAGTATCATGACATTTTAACCAATCAGAGAAGTCACATGACCAAAAACATGTTTTTCAAAAGGGTTTTCTTGTCCGGATGATAACTTAAAAAGCGTTTCAGCTATTCACATGAAAGTTGGCAAGTAGGTTCGTTATATAGATGTCTGGAAATCATTAACTTTTGGAAGTGATCCAATATAAAATAGCTGACTTATTAACGATTAACTAAATGTTATGATTTTTCTTAACGCTGAAAATACAAAAACGCATTTATCTCAGAAACGGAGCAAGATGGAGCAAGTTTGACGAAATTTTTGACCCACAGGGTATTTGCAGAGTCTACTGGCACTTTTTCTCAAAAATCATTTTCCCGCCACTTTTGGTGGCCATCTTGAATTTCGGCATTAAACGCAAAAACGCGTTTATCTTGGAAACAGAGTATTGTGGCAACTTTCCTCAAAATTCGTTTTTCCGCCACTTTTGGCGGTCATCTTGAATTTCTGCATAAAATGCAAAAGCGTGTTTATCTCTGAAATGGAGTGGGATTAGAGGGATTTTGACAACATTTTTGACCCGTAGAGTATCTGCAGAGTCTACTGGCGACTTTTCCCAAAAATAATTTTCCAGCCACTTGGCGGCCATCTTGAATTTCTGCCTTAAACACAAAAAAACCCGTTTATCTCGGAAACAGAGCGAGATAGAGCAAGTTTGACGAAATTTTTGACCTACAGGGTATTTGCAGAGTATTGTGGCAACTTTTCTCAAAAATCATTTTCCCGCCACTTTTGGTGGCCAGCTTGAATTTCTGCCTTAAACGCAAAAAAAACTCATTTATATTTAAAATATATAAACAAACCAGATTCATCTATGAAACCTTGCATTTTGTCATAAATGGAAAAACATATTAAACACAGGAAGATGGTCATTTCTACAAACTCATTAATACTCATTTGGACACTTTGTTTTTGCTGTGCAAAAACAATTTCTTTTTATCTTGCGAAGCAATACTCTAGTTGGTCCTAGAGGTTTGGGATGGTAAACCAACATATAGGAAATCATGGGCTGGGAATCTTTGGATGTTTTGATGTGTTCAAATTTGACCTTGCAAGGTTGCCACTCAACAAAAACCAATTTAAAGAGTCAGTGCCTCTAAAATAAAGAGAAAATCAGAACAAAATAAAGAGTAAATAAAGTGTAAAAGAAATACCATTTATTGACCCAAGTATTTTATGATTCTCAAAGATTTAAATTTTACCACTCAGAACACCAGGTTAAAATGCATATACTGTCTTTTAACCAGCCCTAATGTGGGATTGTGTAGACATTTCATACTGGGAAATTTTGTTCAAGGACAATTCATAATCTGACAATTCATACTCCGTGTGGTACATTTAATACTGAAACATTTAAAAATGAAAATTTTAGGATAACATACATGAAAGTTACATGAAATACACTGCACTTTAACAACATATGGAGTTACTTGCATGATATTGTCAGATCAAAATGTATTGTTAAAGCTATAATGTTGCATTTAAACAACACATATTAATTAAACAACAGAATGAAAGTGACTGTTCTTTACTGAATACATGTATAGAACACATTTGTGCTGTAATGGGATTATGGCAGTGATCAAAAGATTTCTTTTGAGCAGCTATTTAGATGTCTAGTTTTTATGTCGTCACTCTGCGGCGTGGGCGTCCGCGTCCGCGTGAACAACTTCTCCAAAACTACAAGGCCTAGAGACGTGCTGTTTTTTTTAAAAAGATACCTTATCTATCGAGGATGAAAAATTGTTCAAGGCATGCAAATCTGTCTGTTCGTCTGTTTGCTAGAGACATTACAAGGGGGGTACCCCCACCAAAAGTGTGAAAATTTCAACACTTAATCACAATTTTCTCAGTGACTATTGCAGGGATTTCTCTCATATCTTGCATATATGTACTAGGCCAGAGGTAGATTCTCTTGTGTGAGTATGAGACCTGGATCTGTCTTACTTTTTTTTTAATAAATTTTTTTAATAATTTTTAATGCATTAAAATTCATGAAATCATGCACAAAATCATTTATAACTTGAAAACTGTTGCATCTAGAGCATTTTGTTAAAATATGTTATTCAGCTACTTTTTTCATAGCTACAATATGGTGAGTAAGTTGGGTGCCTGTCTCAATAGCTAAGTGAGTAATAGCCACTTTTGGGCTTTTCAGTAACTTCGTATAAATATGTTATTCAGCTACTTTTGGGTCAGCTATAACATAGTAAAATTTTAGACCTGTAGCTCATGGCATAGCTGAGTAATAGCTACTTTTAGGTTATCACTGTTGAGTAAATCGCTTATAACTTCAAAACTATTGCATTTAGAGAATTTCGTATAAATATGTTATTCAGCTACTTTTGGGTCAGCTATAACATAGTAAAATTTCAGACCTGTAGCTCATGGCATAGCTGAGTAATAGCTACTTTTAGGTTATCACTGTTGAGTAAATCGCTTATAACTTGGAAACTATTGCATTTAGAGTATTTTGTTTCAATTTTTTTAATAATTTTTAATGCATTAAAATTCATGAAATCATGCACAAAATCATTTATAACTTGAAAACTGTTGCATCTAGAGCATTTTGTTAAAATATGTTATTCAGCTACTTTTTTCATAGCTACAATATGGTGAGTAAGTTGGGTGCCTGTCTCAATAGCTAAGTGAGTAATAGCCACTTTTGGGCTTTTCAGTAACTTCGTATAAATATGTTATTCAGCTACTTTTGGGTCAGCTATAACATAGTAAAATTTTAGACCTGTAGCTCATGGCATAGCTGAGTAATAGCTACTTTTAGGTTATCACTGTTGAGTAAATCGCTTATAACTTCAAAACTATTGCATTTAGAGAATTTCGTATAAATATGTTATTCAGCTACTTTTGGGTCAGCTATAACATAGTAAAATTTCAGACCTGTAGCTCATGGCATAGCTGAGTAATAGCTACTTTTAGGTTATCACTGTTGAGTAAATCGCTTATAACTTGGAAACTATTGCATTTAGAGTATTTTGTTTCAATATGTTATTCACCTATTTTGGGATCAGCTATAACATAGTGAAGTTTCAGATCTGTGGCTCATTGCATAGTTGAGTAATAGCTACTTTGAAGTTCTCACTATTGAGTAAATCAGTTGTAATTGGAAAACTATTGCATTTAGAGAATTTCGTATAAATATGTTATTCAGCTACTTTTGGGTCAGCTATAACATAGTAAAATTTCAGACCTGTAGCTCATGGCATAGCTGAGTAATAGCTACTTTTAGGTCATCACTATTGAGTAAATCAGTTGTAACTTGAAAACTATTGCATTTACAGTATTTTGCTTAAATATGTTGTTCACCTACTTTTGGGTCAGCTATAACATAGTAAAATTTCAGACCTGTAGCTCATTGCATAGCTGAGTAATAACTACTTTGAGGTTCTCACTATTGAGTAAATCAGTTGTAATTGCAAAACTATTGCATTTAGAGAATTTAGTATAAATATGTTATTCAGCTACTTTTGGGTCAGCTATAACATAGTAAAATTTCAGACCTGTAGCTCATGGCATAGCTGAGTAATAGCTACTTTTAGGTCATCACTATTGAGTAAATCAGTTGTAACTTGAAAACTATTGCATTTACAGTATTTTGCTTAAATATGTTGTTCACCTACTTTTGGGTCAGCTATAACATAGTAAAATTTCAGACCTGTAGCTCATGGCATAGCTGAGTAATAGCTACTTTTAGGTTATCACTGTTGAGTAAATCACTTATAACTTGGAAATTATTGCATTTAGAGTATTTTGTTTCAATATGTTATTCACCTATTTTGGGGTCAGCTATAACATAGTGAAGTTCCAGACCTGTGACTCATTGCATAGCTGAGTAATAGCTACTTTGAAGTTCTCAATGTTGAGTAAATCACTTGTAATTTGAAAACTATTGCATTTAGAGAATTTAGTATAAGGATGTTATTCAGCTACTTTTGGGTCAGCTATAACATAGTAAAATTTCAGACCTGTAGCTCATGGCATAGCTGAGTAATAGCTACTTTTAGGTTATCACTGTTGAGTAAATCACTTATAACTTGAAAACTATTGCATTTAGAGTATTTTGTTTTAATATGTTATTCACCTATTTTGGGGTCAGCTATAACATAGTGAAGTTCCAGACCTGTGGCTCATTGCATAGTTGAGTAATAGCTACTTTGAAGTTCTCACTGTTGAGTAAATCAGTTGTAATTGGAAAACTATTGCCTTTACAGAAATTTGTGCAAATATGTTATTCAGCTACTTTTGGGTCAGCTATAACATAGTGAAATTACAGACCTGTAGCTCATGGCACAACTGAGCAATAGCTATTCTCAGGCACTGACTGTTGAGTAAATCAGCTATAACTTGAAAAATATTGCATTTGGAGTATTTTGTTAAAATATATTGTTCACCTACTTTTGGGTTAGCTATAACATAGTGAAATTACAGACCTATAGCTCATGGCATAGCTGAGCAATAGCTATTTTCAGGTTCTCACTATTGAGTAAATCAGTTGTAACTTGAAAACTATTGCATTTACAGTATTTTGCTTAAATATGTTGTTCACCTACTTTTAGGTCAGCTATAACAGAGCAAAAATTCAGACGTGTAGCTCATTGCATAGCTGAGTAATAGTTACTTTGAGGTTCTCACTCTTGAGTAAATCAGTTGTAACTTGAAAATTATTACATTTAGAGTATTTTGTTAAATATGTTATTCACAGACGTTTTGGTCAGCTATAACATAGTGAAATTGCAGACCTCTATGTCATGGCATAGCTGAGCAATAGCTTCTTTCAGGTTCTCACTGTTGAGTAAATCATTGTATCCAACCTGTAGGAAATCATGGGCTGAGAATCTGTTAATATGGTCCGATTTGACCTTGGAACCCTCCTTCAAGGTCCAATGAGGATAGCCAAACATAAAAGTGCTTATAACTCGCTTATTATTGGTCCTAGAGGTTGGAATGAAAACCAACCTATAGAAAATCATGAGCTGGGAATTTTTTGGTGTGGTCGGATTTCACCTTGGACCCCTCCTTCAAGGTCAAATGAGGATAGCCAAACTTAAAAGTGCTTATAACTCACTTATTATTGGTCCTAGAGGTTTCGAATGGAAAACCAACCTATAGAAAATCATGGGCTGGGAATCTTTTGGTGTGGTCGGATTTGACCTTAGACCCCTCCTTCCAGGTCAAACGAAGATAGCCAAACTTAAAGTGCTTATAACTCGTGTATTATTGGTCTTGGAGGTTTGGGATGGTAAACCAACATATAGGAAATCATGGGCTGGGATTTTTTTGGTGTGGTCAGATTTGACCTGGGACCCCTCCTTCAAGGTCAATTGAGGATAGCCAAACTTACAATTGCTTAGAACTCGCTTATTATTGGTCCTACAAGTTTGGGATGGTAAACAAGCTACAGGAAATCATGGGCTGGGAATTTTTTTGTGTGGTCAGATTTGACCTTGGACCCCCTCCTTCAAGGTCAAACAAGGAGAGCCAAACTTAAAAAGTGCCTATGACTCACTTATTATTGGTCCAAGAGGTTTGGGATGGTAAACCATCCTAAATTCTTTGGCTGGGAATCTTTTGGTATGGTCAGATTTGACCTTTGGACCCCTTCTTCATGGTCGAACGAGGATATTGCATTTATAGTATTTCTTTAAATATTTTTAACCTACTTTTTACACTTAAACAATTACCTAGTTACTTTATTTCATAATACCATTTGCAGGGCACAACTTTTTTGTCCTTTTCTTCTGTCAGCTTCGGAATATCTTTCGAACATGCTGTCCAGTTACCATTTACTGTATTTCTGTACAGCCCTTTCCCTGATAATTATGCTTTCCTCTCATTATCACCATCACAAATCAAAAACATTCAGTCAGCCAACACAGTGCCCGTTCACGGGCACTCTCCTCTTGTTTTACAGATTGTCGTATGAAACATATTTTCTCGTACGAAATATCCCAGTGCTAAATGTTCTAGTGTAGGCAATATTGAAATGATCTAATCACATCTCAACATATTTACATGCTCTTTTCCACAGTCACATAATATTACATGATCATGTATTTACCCTACAAGAAACATTGATGTACCATTGCCACTTATTCAGATTATGACAGATTTTGAAAAGAAAAATTTGTAACATATATTTATGATTAAAACTTTACAAATTTTATAAAGTGCATCATAAAACAATTTGTGCTATCTTTAATCCAACATTTTCTTTAATACAAGACTTACATTTTTAATAAAAATAAGAAATTTAAACTTTAGAAAAAGAAAAGAATGATTAAGATGCTTCTAATATTAATGTGCTTTGATATTAAAATAATTATCAATGCACATGATCAGTTACACTAATAAATTATCCTTTACAATGATACACTAAACAAAAAAATATTTACTAAATTAACATGTATTAAATAAATTACATAATAACAATGATTCAAGTAAATAATCACTTTTTTCAACTCACTGGCCCTAAATTACTTTAAAAGTGAATTAAGAATCACTGATATGATAGACTTCATGTTTGATGAAACAAAAAAAGAAACATTGATAGGATACATTTAACTTGGTCTCATCACAGTGGAATACTTATCATTAAATGTTTTATTGTCTTAAACAATTACCAGCTTTCAATGAATATTTCTCATTTTAAGATATCGCAACACTTGAATATCTGAACATCTCCAAATGTATACAAAGTCATCTCAATTACATTTTGATTCATGTACTTTTTTCTCTTTGATTTTGTGGTGGTCTCTTTAGCTGCTCTTTTGATTGTTTTGTTAACAATTTTATTTTCTTCCTTTCTCAACTGATTTGCTACCTCTTCTCATTCTTTTGCTTCTTCTGTCCCCTGCTTGTCAGCTTCTTTCAACAATAACTGAGCCCTCTCAACCATTTCTACTGCTTCTTTCCTCTTTTTCTCTGCATCTTGCTCCTTTTGAGATGCAGAAGATGCACATGCCTTTGCAGTTTTCAGTTTGTTGCTTTGTCTTTTTCAGTTTAAATCATCTTGTTCAGTGCATCAATTTCTTCTGTAATTTTCTTTGATTTTTGTTCACTTTCTCTTCCCCTCTGTTGCTGCATTTGTCTCTCATTGTATGACATGCGGGCATCTCTTGCAAGAGACAGGAGATTTGTATCACTTGTCATAGTGGTACAATTTAGTCCATTAACATGGAGATAACTCCTCACAGATAGAAGAGCATTTAATGTAAGACATTCCAATCAGGTCCTGTCCTTTCTCATTATATTGGCTACATCTGAGAAAGATCGCTCTGTGTCAGCATTACCATGTGCCAAGGCCAAACATGCCTTGGTTAGTTTACCAATCAAAGGATACTTTAAATCTCTTAATGGACCTTGTAACTGATGCACTCTTGACCACAAAACATCTAACCTTGGCTTGCCATGGAAAACAGATGACTGATCAGCAGGAGATGGTATGTTTCCAATACTTGAATCTAGATCTATATATAGTGAATAATTTACACTCACATTTGGCAATTTCAATGCTACCCTCTTTACACCAGTCACAATATCTGCTGTCATCCTGAGCTCAATGTTAAGGAAACCGAGATCTTCCAGTATCCGAGTATGGAACGGCAGGTAGTGCAATACCTTCTCAAATGCTTTAACATAGAATGCCTGTGCCTGAGAGTGTATTTATTTAACACTAAGTTCAGAGAGTTTATCCTTGTTGTGTTTGAGAAGTTCCGTTGTACTGTTGCCCAGGCTGAGTTTAGGGTCATCCAACTGATTGCCCAAATCAGCATACTTCAAATCAAGAAAATGAGTGGCATGTTTAAACTTAGCCAACACATCTGGTGTCATGAACCAGGAAGCAAAACATTTAGTGCATTCCATCTTTTCATAATACAAACAAAGGATTACTGGTTGTTCACACTGAACATCTTTTCATAATGAAGAAAAGTCTTCAGTCCATGGCAAATAAATGTCAGATAAACTGGTAATTCTGTCTTGTTCAAAGCGCACAAGATACGCTTAAATCTTGGTTGATTTTTCAAAGATTTGTTGTCCTTTCTAGAATTCAAAGGCTTGAATAATTCCCTTAGTGCTGCAAGCTGCTCTAAGACTCTCTCCGCTACAGACAGAATACTCAGCCATCTTGTTTCAATATAACGTAGAATCTTGTGTTGCTCCAGATCCAAAAGAATTTGATGTCCTGTACATTCAATCCTGTAAATTCAGCATGTCCATTTGTTGCAAACAGTATACGTAAATGTACTGTCCATATATATTATGCAATAAATACATTTGCACAAACTGTCACAATCCATTTAAAATTGGTACTGCAGCAAGGTGTTCCAAAGCATCACAAAAAAATAAAGGATGGTTTTCAAAAAATTTGTAAACATTTTACTGTAAGTTTTACCATATAATTATCTCAAACTCATAACTTCCACACCAAAAATAAAGAGTATATAGAGAGCTTTCCTAAAAATAAAGAATAGTGCCTGAAATAAAGAGTAATAAAGAGTAATTTTCCATTTTGCCAAAAATAAAGAGTACTCTTTACAATATAGAGTGAAGTGGCAACCCTGCCTTGGGTCCCTCCTTCAAAGTCAAACGAGGATAGCCAGTTAAAAGTGCTTATAACTCACTTATTATTGATCCTAGAGTTTTGCAATGTGAAACCAACTCATAGGAAATCATGGGCTGGGAATCTTCTGATGTTCAGTGGCTTTCGTGAGTTGCCTTTCCGGTGGATACAAATTTGCATTGGTTCTCCAATGCGTAGGTCTAGTTCTATTTTTACTTTTTCAGACTGGTGGTCCCCTGCTTTATTTTGGGAGCCCTTTTGGAATGAGTTTTGGTGCTTTACAGATAGTGGTGGGACCACGGTGGTGCAATGGTAACACTGACCTCTGAGATCAGAATTTGAAAACCTGACCCCATGTAGTAAAGCTGGTAGTTGCTTGCCTTTGGCCAGCAGTTTACAGTACAGAACCTTGACCAACTGGATTTACTTGTTACCTCTGCCCTTCCATGTACCTGTCTCAATATAACTGATAATGTACTGGGCGTGACATAAAACACTAAATAAATAAAACAGCTAGATGTATCTTCGGATGCATTGATTGGGTACTTTGGTTGAGAGGTTGCTACACCTCCACCCCTGCACATAGAGATTTGTTGACGTTAATGCCCTCAGTGGAAAACTACACCAGCTACCATAACCATTTTTGCAGGGTATCTTCATTGGGAGGTAAGCTTCTCTGTGACTGAAATGACCCTCATTCTGAAACACATTATCTACCTTTTTCTACTGGCTGATTCTCATAACTAGAAGGTTGAATGTCTTCATAGGTCATGCATAACAGATATATGTCCTCTACAAGCATGCAGACATTTGACCTTGAAGCTCTTTATTCAAGGTCATCTACGGAGTGCCAAAGTACCCCACGTAACAGACTTCAAAAGTCCTTGTAACTAGCTTATTTACTTGTCCTAGAGGTGGGCAATGTTATACCAAGCTACAAGAAATCATGGACAGGGAGTCTTCTGATGTGGTCAGATTTGACCTTGGGCCACTCCTTTAAGGTCAAACGAGGAGAACCAAATTTAAAAGTACTTGTAACTCGCTTATTATTGGTCCTAGAGGTTTGGGATGGTAAACCAACCTGTAGGAAATCATGGACCAGGAATCTTCTAATGTGATCAGATTTGACTTTGGGCCCCTCCTAAAAGGTCAAATGAAGGTAGCCAAACTTAAAAGTGACTCAGAACATTTGATTGCACTGAGCTTTCGGTGCTATTGCAGCTCCTCACTGGTTTCCGTTCTCTTTCCAGTGGATACAATTTGCATCGGTTCTCTGATGCACCAGGTCTAGTTCTAACACTTCTTTCAGCTTAACAATAAAGCTGTTTTGTCAAACATTCTGCACTTCTGAAGTCCTTTTGTGAGGTATAACGAGTGTGAAAGGTCATGTTGTTTGAAAACTGATTGTAAGTTTGATATTTTGCCATTAATAACAAAGGCAGCAATGGGCAAGTGTACCAAGGCATGTCTCAGGGCAATTAAATTTTACTCATTTTCACACCATATTCTTAATCTCTGCTAATAATATTCCCATGCATTCTATTTAGGTGTCCCTTGAAAAGGGGATGCTTATTGGTTTTTTGACAGCCTACTCCACCGCCACAGTATTTTTCCAAGTTAAATATTTTCCCTTATATAAGGCCTGTCAAAATGGTTTTTGGCAGTTATTATTATATGTTAAAATTATCATATATTAAAAAACACGTGCTGAAATTGACCCTTTCATGCACATATAGTGTATATATTCTCATACAGATTAACTTACACAGGTTCAGTATGTTTTAAAGCATGAATATTAGATTTACAGCTTCCAAAGTTATATCCTCGTCTTAAGGTTACCTTAAAATCAATTAAGTCAGGTGTCTTACGTATGCTATTTACAGGCAGAAGAGATTTGTAAAATGTCAAATATCTTTTTTATTTTTGGATTTAGAGCTTTGGAATGTATTAAACTAAGGAAACCATGGTCTGGGATTCCAAAAATTCTGAGCCTCCCCTCAAGGTGAAACTGGGGTTATAAAGTTTGAGTTTGTTGTATATTGCAGTGCATCTACAAAAATATTGCCTGAATTCCTGTACAAAAGCTGGGGTTGTAGACCCCAAAAGTTGGGTTGTGCAATCATCATCAGGAAGGGTAGCACATATACTAGTACTTGCCATGTCTGCAGGATGGATGTATGCCAGAGGTATGCAACACGATAGCTGTGATACGGGTCCTGGACATATCAAAATAGTACTGGATTCTGTCCTACAATTGTGTAAAGTTTTAAATCAATCAGCAGAAAGCATCTTCCAGTTACAGTCTGTAAACAGAATTTCAAGATGGCAGCCATTTTGTTTTTTTCAAGTGCCACCAATTTCGAAAGCAACCTAACTTGGGTGGTGCCCTATCACCCTAGCTGCATGTTATGTTTCAAATTAATCGGCTGAAATGTCTTCAAGATAGAGTCAGGAAACGGAATTTCAATATGGCAGCTGTGATGACCATCTTGTTTTATGAAGTGCACCAATTTTGAAAGTAATCTAGTCTAGGTAGTGCCCTACCAGCATGTTAAGTTGCAAATCGAATGGCAGAAGCATATTTGATTTAGAGTCCAGAAACAGAATTTCAAGATGGCAGAAATGGAATTTCAAGATGGTGGCCACCTTGTTTTTCAAAGTTATACCAATTTTGAAAGCAATCTAGCCTAGGTATAGAGCCCTACCACACTGTTAAGTTTCAAATCGATGTGCACAAACGACTTTGACTTAGAGTCTGGAAATGGAATTTTAAGATGGCAGCCATCTTTTCAAAGTTGCACCAATTTCGAAACTAACCTAGCTTAGGTGATCCCCTACCATCCTGTTAAGTTTCAAATCGCTCGGCTGAAGTGTGTTCGAGTTAGAGTCCAGAAACCAAAATGATGACAGACGTCAGACTTGTCAATCTAACAGGCAGGTTGGATACACGAAACCAGCCCAAAAACTTAAATTATTCTTCAGGACTATTGACACCAAATGTTGTGGCTTTTTGTTGCCTTCTTGTCTTTTAAAGTTTAAATTGATCAGCTTTTCACTTATTGCTTAAATTAGAGTTTTGGTATGTATTAGTAGTTGAGAGAAAACCAAGGCCTGGAATTCCAGAACCCAGCAAACTTGCTCTGAGCCCCCTCAAGGTCAAACTGGGGTCACAAAGTTGAATTTCTTGTTATTTATAGTGTGTCTGCAAAAATATTGCCTGGAATCTTAAAATCTGGAATTTTGTTGAATATTTTTCGGGACTCTTCATGCATACTGATGTGGATTTTTGCCTCTTTCTTGCCTTTAGGGGTCAATTTGATGTATTGTACAACGCTTTATCTTTACCATTTGTACCATTATTTAGTTCCTTTGCTGTGGCACGCTAATTTTTGCATTAACAAAACCCTTTTCTTGTTTTTTTTTCAGTTTCCATAGAAGGTCGTCATAGCACAGGTTTTCAGCAAAAGCAAATCCTCACAGTAATGGTGAGGAAATCTTGACATAAGTAAAAATCTGTTTGGATGTATCTCTTAAGGGTTACATGTAAAAGCCACAGGTGTTAGTGAGAATGTTTGCATTCACCATCTTGAATCCAAAGTAATACATTGGTTTCAGTTCTCGTCAAAATATCATAAGATGTCAAATACACCATCAAATACACCATTTATTAGTAATTGAAGTAGAATACTTCTATGTTAAAGGTAGACTCTCAGGCGCATAATCAAAAGCATAAAACTTAATCCAGAAACATAAGCAGGAGTCAACACCATAAAGAGAATGCTAGATGAGAGTAAGCATAATCTAGGGTGGATATGAAGTTGCAAAGACAAAGATTTCAACTTCATTCTAAAGGAGAAGAGAGGAAGCAGAGCAACCATCATCAGGCAGATTATTCCAAATCTTTGCAGCAGTACAAGCAAAGTTGAGACCAGACTGCTTTGTAAACTTGCATTGATGGAACAAATCAGGGAATCTCAAGCACATTGGCACCATCAACTTGACTTCAATGAGTGTTACACTGTATCTGGTTTAAGAAAAGCTCTCAAATATTTTGGATGACCACTGTGGAAGAAACCATACCCTATGTTCAACTTTTAGCAAATGGCTGTTTAACCATGGTGTGAATATGCAACGTCATTTTTGGGGGTTTAATATCATCAAATTTCTTTGGTCCGCAAAAAAGTACTTGCTTATCTTTGCATTTCAAAGGTTTAAATTTAAATGTTAATGTTACTGAAAACTGCTTGGTTCATTGCTGCCATCATCGCATTATGTTCTCATTATCTAAGTATAACTATATAAAAATTATTTTAACTTCTATCTTCTTTAACAGTTGGAAAAAAAATTTCATGTGTTTAAGCTTAACTTTTCTCGAAATCACAATTGGCACTTAACCTGTGACCTTTTCAGTGTCACAAAATTTGAAATTTATTTTAAATGTAGCTTTTATAAGCTACAATACCTACCTATTGTAACAATCTGCTTTACCGTTGGTTGAACATGGGAAGCTTCCAACCGGAGTAAAAGTTGAAAACTTATTACCCATGAAATTTAGATAGACAGAGCTATCTGGAACAGTGGTCACGGGGAATGCCGGTGATATAGTACCAGTGCGCGTAAACACGCACCTGCTGGCTTGGCCATGTGACCTAGGGAACCTATCAGATTGCTCATATGAGCTCTTCCTCCTTTTTGTTGGAGCCTAAACCCCCTGGCAGTGTAAGTCTGGCACAAGTGGGGAGGACCAGGGAGGGCCTGTATTATTGTTACAATAGGTAGGTATTGTAGCTTATAAAAGTTACATTTAAAATAAAATTTTATTAAGCTACAATAGTCCTACCTATTGTAACAATATGATGAATCCCAGCATTTTGGATGGCTGGGAAGACTGTTATTTATTTATTTATTTGGGGTTTTATGTCACTTTCAACACTGTACAGGTCATATCATGATGGGTAGTTGGAAGGGCAGAGGAAACCAGTACATACACTTCGTTAGGGTTCTGTACTGTAAACTGCTGACCAACGGCAAGCAACTACCAGCTTTCCCACTTGAGGCCGTGCCGGGAACTGAACCCCGGCCTCAGAGGTGGGAGGGAAGACTGTACACTGGCTAAATCATCATCTGGCAAAGACAGCAACCATCACAGACAAGCATCCGGAGACCAGGGTGAAGGAGGAAGCCCCCAATGAGGTCATGAAAAAGGACACATCAGTGACTGAGGGGTATTTTCCAGCTCTCCCGAGGTTGAGGTGTGTCACCGAGGGAGCGAAAGGCACCATCTTGGGTCGCACTGAGAGCACAGGCACTCCAATGCAGAAAATTTATATCTAAAAAACAAGGTATACAAAGTACAGTGAAATGAGATGTCAGGGAAGATTGATACGACACCAGGAAATTGTTAAGAAAGTAAACTTAAGGATACAGAAAAAGTAAAACTTAAATTACATTCTCAAGAAGATTGGAAAGAAAGAACTCCTTGTAACTGAATGAGAAGCAGAAATTTTAGGGAACAGCAGGTAAAAGACATTACCCCTATAAGGTCCATGTCTGCATTGTCTACCTTAGTGTAGCAAAAATTTTATAGTGTTTTTAATCCAAGACAAAATAGCAGAACACTGAATATCCTTGGTATGGCTCATTTTGTAAGAGATAAACAATAACTGTCTACCCACTGTGGAATCTTTGGTTCGGTCCAGATAACACTGAAGGGCCCCGACAGGGCAAAGTAGGGTATCCGTGTCCTGAGTGTCTTGACTACACTTCAAAGCTGGTATAACCACTGGAGATATAGATTGCGGTCCCTCTTTTGCTAATTGGTTTTTGGCAATGAAGGAGGGAGAGGATGATAACTGGGTCTGATCCCAGTCACCCAGGCATAAAAGTCCATCTAGGGTCCAGTCATGGATCTCACTACGCCTCTTCCCAGAGGCTAAGACTAGTAGGAAAACTGTCTTTCATGTTAGGAATTTTAGAGTTGCTTCCTCATGTGGTTCAAAAGGAAGCTGGGTGATTCTGTAAAACAAGGGACAGATTCCACTTAGGAATGGACCTGGAACTCTTAGGTTTATCCCTGTAGAAGCTAGCAATTAGTCTGGCAATCTCCGCATTTGTGCTAATATTTAGTCTGGAATTCCCAAGGGTATCCGCAATGGCTGTTCTATAACCTTCAATGGTAGAAGGGCATCTGTTTAAGTCACTAAATAAATACCAGAAGTTGCAGATGTCCCTTATAGCTAGAAGGACACATGTCCTTTTAGCTTTTGCCCATACATATGTCGTTTTGTCTCCGGACTTTGATGACTTTGACAATACCTGTGTGTTCTGAATTTACCTCTCTTTCTCTCGAATAGTTTAAATGACACATGTCCTTTTGCCTTTTTCCCATACATATGTCCTTCTTGCATTGGACTTTCATAAATTGTGGCACAGACTGATGACTATTTGTCTCCTCACTGAAGTTAAGCGGCAATGAGCTAAGTTAGTACACAAAAACTTGTCTCAAATTCAATTGTTATAAACATACTTTTACACAGCTTGGGCGCAGCCATGTTTGATTTGATTAGCATAATTAATTGCAAATTTTTACCAAAGTCTCAAATTTAAGTCTAAGTCTGGGCTTAAGTCCCTTTGTGAAATTGGCCCCTGGATTTTTGACATTCGAATTATACAGAGTCCACTGTACTTGGATGGGTGACCGTCTCAGTTCGGGACCAACTGTGGGATGTATCTAAGTTAGAATTTCTTTCTGTCATGAGACTTTCGTAAATTCTAGTGCACTACTCATTTCTCTGATGGCTTTGCACTCGCACTAGGGGAATTAGTCAATGAACACTTTTTAAGATTCTAGAGATCACTTTTTTTTTGTCTCCGGATTTTGATGAAATTTACCTGTGCATCCTGAATTACCCTCTCTTGCTCTCCAATAGGTAAAAGGACACATGTCCTTTTGCCCATACTTATGTCCTTTTGTCTCCGCACTTTGATGACATTGACAACACTCCAATAGCTAAAAGGACACATGTACTTTCGGCTTTTGCCCATACATGTACATATGTCCTTTTTTGACCAAAACACCTTTCGACCTTGTTTAATATTGCATCTAACATGAAGTAACATAATTCATAAAATAGTAATGTAATATACTTATATCAGTTACATCTACTTGTCTTCAAACGTAGCCCAATCTGATGTTTGTAAGTTCTTATAATTTATATAAAATTCTTTAGAATTGATGAGCTAATGATTCAGTACTTTATTATTGACAATAATTTACTCTTTAGTTTAACATTTATGCTCTTAATAACTACAGTCAATTGTTGCAGCACAGAATCAACTTGTGGAAGGGTGGGAGAGATGGAAGGCATTTACTTCAATAATATGTAGTTCATCTGTAGTTTTGCTTGAACCTTATGGATGCATTTTTCCTGTACATATAAAATAAGAGATACCAGAGTAAATATTCAAAGGGCTTCTTTAGAGTGAAATTAGCTCAAATAGATGCACAGGCAAAAACAATACCGGAGTGTGGGAGAAAAGAAGCAGAGAAGGCAAAGAATACTGAATACAATTTTCCTGTTGGATAGTCCTTATTGATCTGTTTGATTTTTTAATGCTCATAACATTAACTGAACCCTTTTTGGGGGGAGTGGGTATAAGTTTGTAAAATGCATAGACTGGAAACATCGGTGATTCGTGAGTATTTTATTATTACTTTGGTGCATATGAAATTTAATTAATAATGAAGAAACAGTCACAGAACTCCATCCACCACTCCTACTGGGCAGAATTGTTCAATCGTTATAACATTTATATAGTATTAGAAGTTCTGTTGACATAGTGGGGGAGGAGTGATATTGTGTCAGATATTTATATATGCAGAAGACATACATTAAGGTAATGTGTAAGTGAGTTTTTCAATATTAGGACAAAAAAGGTAATTCTACAAATACAACTTGATTTTAGATCTAATTGCAGATTACTTTATAATATTTCACCTAGCCACTAATATATTGACATCATCAACTGAGATCCTCCATGGCCTAGTGGTTAGCAAGTTTGCTATCTAATCATAGGCACTCACCTCTGTGGGTTCGACTCCCAAAAGGGACACTGCTGATGACCTGTCCCAATATTACCCTGGCTGTTGTATAGGGCATAAAACACCAACTTTCACATCACAGAAACCAATAAAACTGTTTTGGGATTACCAATTTAGAATATATAGTCCATAATTTTGATTTTTTTAAAAACATTAAACTTAAGCTTACCATCCAAAGAAGACTAAATTTGTAAAATTAAGCACTTTTTGTAATAGTTATGTACATTTTCATCTGGGGATAAAATCTTCCTTAGAAAATACTGGTGAAGATTAAATTTTATTATAAAGTTTTTTATGTCATTGAGGGATTATTATATTTTACTAATAATTTTGGTGTACAGAACAATGTGTCCCACAGAAACTATACATAATCAAAACTTGAGGGTTGACCTGTCTGGGTTATGTTGGCATTGAGCAATTTTTAGTCTGGTTAATAACGCAAAGACAGAGACTTTATTTCATCCCCCTCATCCAGAAACTTTGATAGATAGAATACTTAATAATACAGCCACTCTCTCCATCTGTGTATATCTCTCACTTCTAGAGATCATGTTTCTTTTTTCATGTTTTTTTTTGTCACTGGACTTCCAAGAATTATGGCATAGTGTAATTAATACCTGCCTGATCACTGAAGTTAAACAGTAATGAGCTAAGTTAGTACATATACTTGGATGGATGACCATCTGAGTTTTTAGCCAGGTATGGGATGTATCTGACTAGGAATTTGTTTCTGTTACCAGACTTTCATAACTTCTAGTGCACTACTCATGTTCTGATGGCTTTACGGCTCATGCATGTAGACACTTTTTGGCCTTGTCTTCATATAAGATAAACATTTGATTTCTCAATATGCTTTCTTTACTCGTTATATCTCTTTGGTGATCATAAAACACATTTATTAAAATTTTAGCATATTCTTACATTTTAATCATCGAGTTGTGTGTGTTTTAAAAAGCTTTTTTTATTTTTTAGTTTTTTTGTTACATTAAAAGTGTAACTTTTTGTGAATATTGTTTTATTTGCTGAAAACTTCTGTCTGAAAAAACTATATTAGTAAAAAGGCCAAAAATTGCTGAAAATGGTGCCAAATTTGGCTGTACTTAAGGCAGTGTGTATTTAGTCATTATGTCACACACTTTAACCTCCCTTAAATGGTCACTTACTACAATGTTATTATTACAATATTATTTAATTGACCAAAATCTATGTCTTCATTTTCTTTTACAGCAAAAAACCAAATTAAGCATACTTATTGAAAGCCTAGTGAGTTTTTTATATCATAAAAGATACCCCAGATTTTAATTTGAATAGTATATATTTCTGTGTCACAAACAAGCTTTTGAAATGCTACTAATTATTATATTGCAATTTAAAGATCAAGTTTTTTTGTTGTTTTTTTTTTATTTTCTTTTTCAAATATAAAAGGCATACAAAATGATACATAACATATTACAACAGTGAATACAAGTGAATACATGGCTACGTTATTTGTTACAATATCCTTACACTAGGATGATATATTTATATTTTATTTCCGTAATATGACCAAATAATAGAATATAACCACTGAATAAAACATATTTTCGATACCAATAACATTATCCATTTTTAGTGTAAAAATTTACGATATAGTTTGGATTAGGTTTGAAACAAGCATCCAATTTCTTGTAAAACGAGCGGAGGCATCTGTTATAGCATACAGGTATGATTGTTCATCAAAGACTCGCTTGATGTTTAACTGTAATACATTAAAACATGATTTACGACTATCTTTAAGACATTTAAATAAGTAGTATTTTACTATGAGGGTTATGGCATTTATTGCGAAGGTGATGGTACTGCGACCCTGAAATCCAAGTAATATTGATTTTTTGTCTAAGTCAAATGCTGAACCTGTTTCCTGGTAAATCCAGTTTTTAAGTAAGTCCCAAATTTCAGTAGAATATAGGCAGTCTACAAAGGTATGAGTTATTGTTTCGGGCATATTGTTACAAAAGCGACAAAGATTGTTGTCAACTTTTTTCATTTTATACAGTAGAGCCTTTGTTCCCAATATGTTATGTAGTGTTCTATATTGCAACCAAATGATCTGGTTATCAAGAATCGTTTTAAAGCAGATCAGATGTATGTTTTTCCATTCTTCTAATTCTATATTTATTTGAAGTATTTTTTCCCAAGTTTTCATATGGACTAGATTCTTTGGAATATCATTTTCTGTGAGCACATGGTAGAAATCTTTACAACCTTTCTTTGACTTATTTATCAATGATATAGTCTTTGGCCATATTGGTTTCTCTGGTAATTTGGTCTGAAATCCAGCACCATTTTTATTTCTAAATTTTTCTATTCCTAACCGTATTCTGTTATAGTCTAGGAAATTAAAATTATTTCCAAAAGTATTTCTCACTTCTTCTAATGTCAATAGGTTGCCTTCACTATTATATAAATCTGCAGGGTAAATTATTCCCATTCTGTACCACTGTGGTAGAAATAAGATTTCTTTTGAGATATTTGGATTGTACCATAGTGGGCAAGTTAGACTATGTAGATGTGCATTATTGAGTACTGCTTGGAGTACTCTTTTCCAATTTACCAAGATGTCACTCCAAAACTTGTTTGAAATCTTATTTGCAATATTTTCGCACCACGACGGTCCCATATGTAAAAGTTTTTCCAAAGATTTTATGTTATATATACAGAACTCGTAGTAGTCGGAATTTTGGTTTTGGATTGGTTTTCTCAACCATGTCAGTTTGAGGGCCGATATCTGTATACTTATATCAAGCATTCTCAAGCCCCCCCATTTATAATCCATGCAGACGGTATTTCTTCTTATTTTGTCAGGCTTATTATTCCAAATAAATTTAAAGAATAATCTCTCCAAAGTCTTTATAAAGTTTTTACTAGGATCCGGAATACAGAAGAACAAATAATTTAGTTTTGACACTATGAAGGATTTCAGGACTGTTATCTTTCCTATGGGTGACAACAGATGCCGTTGCCATTGGGCAAGTGACGCTCGTATGTTATTTAATGCAGGTTCATAGTTGAGGCTTGGAACTTGTTGCAAGTTCACTGAAAGATTAATGCCTAACAGCGAAAAGCATTCGCTACCCCAATGAAGCTCCTTGTTTACCTTTAGTTTGTCCTTAACTCCCTTTTTCTTCCCAATCCAGACTATTTGGGTTTTTTCAGTGTTTACTCTTAAACCAGATATATTTCCAAAAATTTCAAGTATATTGAGAGCAGCTTGGAGGGAGTCTTCAGTTCCATTTAGTATAATAGTAGTATCATCAGCAAACTGTGTTATCTTTACTTCTTTTTGTCTAATCATGATGCCTTTTATATTTTTATCCTTCATGATCATGAGGTACAAAATTTGGGCACACAAGATAAAAAGGTAAGGGGAAATTGGGTCACCCTGTCTACATCCCCTTTCAATAGGGAAAGGTTTTGATAGGAATCCACACTGGCTAACTGAAGCTACTATATTAGTGTTAAACAGTCTGATCCATTGTTTAAAGTTTGTGCCAAAATTTAAAAAATCTAGAACTTGGTACAAGAATGTCCATGAAACTGAGTCGAATGCCTTTTCAAAGTCCACCAACATTATTAGGCCAGGAATATTTTCTTTCTCCGTATAATGAAGAAGGTCGTAGACCAAACGAATGTTTTCTCCAATGTATCTTCCACTTATGAAACCAGTTTGTGTTCTAGAAATCAGTTTGTCCAGGACGCCTTTGAGTCTATTTGCTATTGCTGATGATAAAATTTTGTAGACACAAGATAAAAGGGAAATTGGTCTCCAGTTTTTGAGAAATATTCTAGGTTTGTTGCCTTTTGGAATACATGAGATTAAACACTGCCGCAATGATACGGACAATTCGCCTTTAGTGTAAGACCAATTATACGCTTTTAATACAAAAAACTTTAATTTTTTCCAAAAAATTTTGAAGAACTCAGCAGGGTAGCCATCGATACCTGGACTTTTTCCATTTTTCATCTGTTTTAAAGCCTGACCTATTTCTTCAACGGACAGATTATGTTCTAAACCCATAGCTTCCACTGCGGAAAGCTTTGCTGTTTCTAAGTTATTTATAATTCTTTTCAGCTGTGGTTCACATTCATTTTTTGGTTGTGAAAAAAGTCTTTTATAAAAGCTTTGAACTTCATTTAGAATTTTTTCTTGGTTTGTTATATATCGACCTTCTGATTTTTGTAGCCTTTTGATAGTTTTGTCTATGTATCCTTTATTCTCAAGGGATGACAATAATTTAGAAGGTTTTTCACCATCTTTTAGCCATGTTGCGCGAGAACGAACTTTTGAAGCTTCTTGTTCTATTGCACGAAGTTTTACAAGAGCCTCCTTTTTACTACTTAATTCATTTATATTGGTTGCATCACATGTTGCTTCAAGTTGTTCGATCTCTTTTTCTAAATTATTCTTTAAATTGGTATTTTCTTTTTTGAGGCGGGATGCAAATTTAATAGTTTCTCCTCTGATCTTTAGAAGAAGGACCTCCAGAAATAAATCGTCTGGAATGCTCATGTGAATGTCTTGATCACTAATTTGATTAATGGCACATGGATTATATACTAATGCAGCATTGTTCAGTTTTTCTGAATCTATTATGTTGTTCACCATAATCAAATAGTCTTTATTTTCCAAAAGAGAACAATTCAATTTCCAGGTTCCCCTTCCCCTATTGAAGTTACATAGGGTTAACTTTAATTCTATTATGGAATGATCTGATCTGTACCCCGGCTTTATAGTACTAGTCTTTATGTGTTCACAAAGATTATCAGAACACAAAAAATAGTCTAGCCTGGCCTGCTTGATTGGAGTTTTACGCCGCCAAGTGTACCGCCTTGTAGATGGGTGGAGAAGACGGAAGGTATCCACTAAGCTTTGTTCGGATATTATATCTATCAGGCGAGCATGGGCACGTGGATTATTAATAGTTTTGTAGTTGTGACAATCCATTTCGGGGTTTAATACCAGATTAAAATCCCCACATATGATTGTATTGTTCATTGTTTCTCAGAATACCATTTAAATTTTCATAAAACCAAGGAGACTCTATGTTAGGTCCATAAACATTGATTATTTTTAAAGTCATATTATCTAATTTTAGATCTATGCATATTATATTATTTGTGTCATCACAGTAGGTGTCCAATATTTTGTATTCGAAGTTGTTTTTTAGCATTATTGCCATCCCACGAGCATTTGACGTGTGTTCATTAATTAGTATATGGCCTTGCCATAGTTTATGCAAGAGTTTTAGATCCTTTTCAATCCAATGGGTATCTTGTAGACAGATTATTGAGGAGTTTAAATTTTGAAAATAACTTAAGACATCAGTACACTTATTCACATCTCTTAGACCTTGACAGTTTGCTGACAATATACTCAGTTCATTTAATAACTCCATGACATTGTTGAGGAAGACTCCCTTTATGTTTACCAAAATTAACATTCATATATAATATTTTTATTAATCCAGTATCATACTTGGAATAATGAAGATTAAGCCATATCTTAACAAGGAGCATTTTTTTAAAGTGATTAATGTAGCCTTCTATAAACTGAAAGTTGAACATAACAGACATATAGAAACAAAAACAAATACATATGTACATTACAAAATTTATCTAAAAAACTGTGAAAAGACGAGTTTCAGAGGTCATAAAAGGGGAGTATACTCTGCTATACATGTACACTTTAGGTAGAACATTTATTTTGTATTGGATATTTTAACATTAATTATTCCAAAGGCTACTATTATCTTTAGGTGATCCGTACATTTATTATCGATCACAATATGACAGGTTATCGAGGAATACACAAATACTTGAACAAGATGATTCCTACTTGTAATAAAGGATTAACACACTTGGGGTATAAAGCTACAATGCTGGCTGATTGTTAATGCATATTTCAAGCCCCATCACATGACCATGTTTTGGCCTTTGGTACAGGACATAATTATGTAACTCATTACAAAATTTATCTCACACAAATCTTTCTCTTTGTTATAAGGTACCATTTAACAGCTTTTTGTTTCTATTTATAATAAGACATCAATACAATTGGTATATTTAAACTATAATGTTTGGGGAGTTGGTGCATATTTTTTGCCCCACCACATGACCTTATTATGGCCTTTGGTGCAGGACATTTGCTGAATACACAATACTCCAGATCCACAACCGATCTATACATTTATTAATAATCACTATTTGACTGGTTGTCGAAGAATACACAAATAGTTTATGATAATGATTTCTTTTTGTATTAATAATCACTATTTGACTGGTTGTCGAAGAATACACAAATAGTTTATGATAATGATTTCTTTTTGTATTAAAGCGTTAACACACTTGGAGTATAAAGCTGCCATACAGGAAGACTGTTAATATTTTGTGCCCCACCACATGACCATGTTTTGGCCTTTAGTGCAGGACATTAAACAGTTTGTTGATGAATACACAAATAATTTCTCAGGATGGTTTATATTCTGAGTATCGCATTGTCACACTTGGTGTACAACTCAACATTATCAAGAGACATTTTAATATTTTTAGACTGTTAATATTTTGTGCCCCACCACATGACCATGTTTTGGCCTTTGGTGCAGGACATTAGACAGTTTGTTGATGAATACACAATAATTTCACAGAATGGTTTATATTCTGAGTATCACATTGTCACACTTGGTATACAACTCAACATTATTAGACAGTTTGTTGATGAATACACAATAATTTCACAGAATGGTTTATATTCTGAGTGTCACATTGTCACACTTGGTATACAACTCGACATTATCGAGAGACATTAACACACCTATTATGCCCTACCACATGACCTTGTTTTGGCCTTTGGTACAGGACATATGTTGATGGTCCTTTTCCTATGATATCAATAATGCTATTATTAAGCACCATTAGACAATTTATTTATGAATACACAAATAATTTAACAGAATTATTTCTATTCTGAGTATCACATTGTCACAATTATTATACAAATCAACATTATTGAGAGACATTAATGCAACTATTTTGCCCTACCACATGACCTTGGTTTGGCCTTTGGTACAGGACACAGATTGGTGGTATTTTTCCTATGGTATCAATAACTACATCATTGCTGTTACTGACTGAAGACATATTCACAAGTTTTGTTCTTCAGTCTGGGTTTAAAAGGTAAGTAACATTTGAGAATAACATTGTCCAGTTACTGTATTAGTCAGCGCAGGTTTCAGATAGGTTCACAGCAATATTAGAATGTAATGGTAACAACTTTATTAAAACATTAGGTAACCACTGTATTCATCATTCTACCAAAAGGCGGTATCATGTTTGATAAATGTTACTTAACTTAATTTGTGACTTGAGCCACAAGGTTACAATGGTTGGGTTATTTACTGCCTTTTGCAATAAGTTTCTTGGTTTTTTTTCTTTCCCCTGATAATATATCACACGTTGATTACCTTATTATTTATGACGGTGACTTTATTTTAGGGTCTTCTTACATGCCTTATCAATTTTGTCATAGAAAAAGGATCTTAACTGTTCTGACCCCCTTGTTGTAAGGTGTAGTCCGTCTGGCAGAAAACATTCTGTCAGAGGGTTCTTATTTCTATCCAGAAAGGGTCTGTATGTTGGTATGTAAAAGACACCACGTTGGGAGTTAAGATTCTGAAGAATCCCATTATATATTATTCTTACGTTATTTCTTCGTTCATGATCCCATGGCCTTGGTATGATGGCTGATATTAAGATTGTTACATCATGATTATTTATACGTATTGTGTCTATAATTCTCTGGAAGGTATCACGGAAATGTAATGCCGTACCATTTGCTGGTAGCGGATTTTGACATTTAATAAATTCTTTATAGTTGGTCTCAGATAGTTTACCCTTCACCAGATTCAGATAAAGACTCCACTCATCTTTTGTCCCGAGATAGTTGGTGCCAACATGAATAATTATTACCTCAGGGCGGAGCTGGTTAAGTAGGAATGATACTTTGCTTTGAAGATATGACAGGACAGTTTCGGGTGTGGCTCCTCTGATGGTATGTACTTCTACATCTTTCAGTTGAGTTAAGTCTTTTGTCATAGAATCACCGATGACAATTGCTTTTGTTTTTTCTGTACAGGAAAAAAAGTAAAATGAAAAAGAAAACAGGTAAATTACCTCTTTCTTTTTTACGAGTGTATAGTGTGGTTACATTGACACCATAGCTAATTAACTGCAATAGTCAGAAAGGTACTCATGTAATATACTATACTTACATCACAGCTGAGCAGCTGTAGTATCTTGAAAAACTATAGTATATATTAGGATTAACAATTATAGACTAAAATTTTTTTGGGGTGACATTTGTTCAAACACTGACGCTTAAAGGTAATCCTCGCTTTTTCACCTCTTTACAGGTGTATAATATGGTTATATTTATACCATAACAGGTTAAACTGCAATAGTCGGTAAAAGGAAAAATAATATAAGTATAATAATTTACTGCAATAGTCACTAAAAAGAAAAATAATATATGTACCATATTTTTACGCTGACACCATAACTAAAAATTACTGTAATATTTAGCAAAACACAATATGTATTTGAATTATTATTTATAAGCCCAGGTTACTGAGTGCCTTTTGTTGGGACCCTGAGCCCCACCACATGACTATCTTTTAGCCTTTGGTGCAGGGCTTTTAAGCTTTGATCTTTGTTTAGAACATTGTTTCAGTAAACTAGAGATGCCACGAGTAGCAAATTTTGTACTCAAGTACTCTCCCACCACCACTCTAGTCCAAAAAATGAGTACTCTTTTTAGTGATAATACAACTAAAAGTGCTGTTTTACCCTTGAAAATTAACAGAAATTTACCCATTTTATGACACTTTTTTTTTCAGAATGATTTATAAAAGACCTCTATTTGAGTGTTAAAGAGTATTTTTTTGTTTATGTCTAACTCCAAATAATTTAGTAATCTATTCTTTAGCGAGTACTCGAATGCTCTTTAACAGCGTAACAGTAAGCATCATTAATAATGTGTCCAGTTGAGTTACAATTTACAATCTACCAACAAAACTATACCAGTGCTACAATTATTAAACCTTTTCAAAAGCCAAATGTCAGCCTTTACAGTTATTACAATAGTCTACTAAGTATGTTTGATTCATAATATACCGGTATTGTAGATTTAAATTATTATAATACCAGACCGTGAACAAACTGTGAACTGTGACTATGAACAGACCTATAATCTTAGGTTGGTTACAGTTGTCACAATAGCCTTTTTTGTATAATTGATTAATTATCTAGAATGGATTTGTATGACTTTTACTTAACTTTGATTAAAGGGAAGATCTAACTTTTTCTAAAATATTTCCCATAACGTTTTTTCCTTTGCTCCAGTTGTTTTGGTCCCATATGGCTGGATCGTTGAGATGTAGTCCTATACCGAAAAAGGTATCATGAGGATTTGCCTCTGCTATTTTTCTTGCGCCTGTGCTAATTAAAAGTTTTTTCAAGTCCTCGTTTTGTGTGAATTTTGCTCGAATTCCTGGTGTTATCAATGCCTCTGCTTTTTGCTGCCACAGCTTTTGATGAAAACTATTTATATTTTTGCCAAGACTTTTTTGTTTCTTTGGATCACGTTCTTTCATTATTTCTTTAAACGAGTCTTGGTCTTTAAACAATAGCGCCTTTTGGGACATGATATATTGTTCAGCACAGTTGAAGCTGAGATTATCAACTGCAAATCCTGATAGGTAGTGGTTGGAAAGAGGCGAATCTTTCGTGAAAAATAACACTGAATTTTCATCCATTGGGGTACTCACTACTGCGGGAGATAAGTCCGATGGGAGATCGTGCAGGTTTGAGACGGAATATAACTTTCCATCCAATTTTAATTTGTCATCTTGAAGTTTTACCTGCCAGTTTCTTTTCCCCTGTTCCAATAATCGCTTGGCTTGAATAAAGAATGGACGCAATTTTTTCCTTCTTTCTACCCACTCCTGTGGAAGGTCTGCAGACACTGGGAAGCCTAAATTTCGTAGGGAGCCCGCTTTGTTAAAGGCCAAGTTTTTCGCTTTCAGTGTTGCAAAGGTCACTACTGTTGGACGGGGGGATTTTCCCTGTTTCCGACCATAGATCAAGTTTTTATGACACAAAAGCTTTGTGATTATTATTGGCTGTGTTGTTGCATGCAATGGAATGAGTGAGTTGACATTAGAGAAATAAGCTGTTAAACAAGTTTATGGATTTGGAGAGAAAAAACTACTAAAGATCTTGCTTAACTACTGTTTACAGGATCCCGTTTTTTTTCTTTTTTCCTGTTGGATTTCAGCTACAGCTGTCTCTCAGGTGAAGATTATGCTTACCTAAATTCGAACATGCACGGAAACTAGTGTAAACCAGGTTTCTTTGACATAAAAATTCCCATATTTCCATTACATTACTGGTATTGTCTTCGATTTTTTTGTATCAAAATAATACTTAGTAAATAGTCTTTATCTTAAGACAAGAAGTACTGTAACATATACTCTGTAAGGGTCCTTGGAGAAAATAATGAGCGATATTACGTATGTTGGGAAAACGTCCCGAATGGCATACTGTGTATATATGAAAAAAATATAGCCTTACGTCTTGATGATTCGCGAGTTTTAACGTTTCAGTTACGAGCTTATTTCACGTCTAATTATTTTCTTTTGCAGCAATTTGGATGTGTTTTATAAAAATATAAATATCAAAGCACCATTTTATGTTATAAAAAGTGAAAATAGATGCTCTTATATCCAAGAAAAACGGCCATACTCGAATTAACAAGACCCTCGAATCAAGGATACTTGACTATACTGTATTCGGGTGGTCACAATTGTGTCTGGTTCATAATAATCTCCTATTTTTATTGGAGTTTATTTTTAAAATGTTGCAACAAGAATTTTGAATATATTTTTTTGAATAAGCGAATTCACAGTTTCAGTTGCCTCGTTTTCGCGAACGGCCTTGAAAGGTTAAGTGGGTAAACCATAAAAACAAACAGAAAAACCAGGAAGTAGCAAAAATGTAATTTATGTGAATACTATATATGTACGAATGTTAATCATAAACATTAATTATAATAGAAATAGTATGATAAATAAATAAGTTCTGTGTACAATATGTAATTTGTGCAAGATATTTGCAGCAGTTTTTATAATAAATCACCTATTTTCGCCCACTACAGGTGAATACTACGTATTCAAATCTATCTACTCTCAAAAATACTTTTTGGTGTTATTTGTATATATTGATTTATTTTACTTACTATTCAATCTAAATGGTGGAAAATAAAGCCAAATGTGACCCATGAAAAAGAAACAAAATACATTAAAAAATAAATATATGTTTCACATATGAAGACTTTTATTTTCAACCTAATAAAATTTTTTTAGCACTGAATGTCCGCTCAAAAGATGAAAATCATACAATAACAAGACATTTTTAACCCCTGTTATTTTATGAACCATAATATAAGATTAAGTTCTCCTTGTGATAACACATGGCTTCCATTTGAATCATAGTATTTTTGAGATAAGATATTTCATATTAAGTTAAATGTTGGATATGTGTTTTCTTTCTATATGTTTTTAAATAAATAACAATTATATTTTAATTAATTCACAAACATAAAGGGTATCTTAACTGGGTTCAATCCCAAGACCAAGGTTTTAAATTTCTTATGGTTTTAACTGTACTCTTTCATTAATCATAATGGTGCCATTATTTCAATTTTTGAAGAATTTTTAATCACTTTTCTTTTTTGGGCCTTGATGGAGGTATGTGTACACTACATATTCTTATTTATACATGCAGTATATGACACCATCTGACCGACATTGGCTATTTGTAATTTATGCATAGTCAGTTCTGCTACCCTTGAGCCAAGTTATTGGGCTATCTGTGGCTTTGGGCTGCTTATTCCTAGATCTGACCTATGTTGGGCCAATTTTGGATCAATGTTGCAATACTCTCTGGCTATTTGATTGTTTATTGTTGGGTGGCTTGGCCAGTTCTTATCTGATCACTGAAGTTAAGAAGTACTGGGCTTGGGTTACTACTTGTATGGGTGACCATCTCAATTCTGGCCCCATATGGGCCAATGCGTAGTGAGTCAGATGATCACTAAATGGTGATCCTCTTGCAATATTTTTTGTCATTAGAATATGAAAAAAAATCTTTAATGTATGAATACAATTTGCCTTCAGCAACCTGTCTCATATATTGGGTATTTTTTAACGCTCGACGATAGGAGAGGGTTATTGTAATCAGTTTGTTTCTGTCTGTCTGTCTGTCAGTCTGTCTGTGCACCGTTTTGCCCTTATAGCTCAAAAACTATGACCTCAATCTGTCTCAAATTTGGTGGGTAGGTATTTCATGGGGTACAGACGGATTATTCCAAATTTGGTGTAATTTGTTTAAAAATTAAAGTCAGGAGAGAGTTTTTCTTATTTTTAATTGGGAATATACAGTGAAACTGTTTCTCTTCATCACATACGTAAAAAATCAATATTTTGCTTTCTGATGTCATTACTTAATGATGTCACAATGCAATTTTCATTGTGAGGTCACAAACCTAGCTTATGATACTTGCTGTCTTTAAATAAAAATATTTCTTCTCATTTTATGTCTTGAAATTGACACAAAGATAATAAAGAGGGAGGTGGTATATTCATCATTTTTATTAATTATTATTTTTGTTTTTATTTTCTCTTTTTTTCTTTCAATTCCTTGACAGTCCATCACAAAAATTTACCATGAGTGATTTTCACCAAGAAGTGACTTTTAAGCTATATTTTACCTCCACCAGCAGTTTATGTTTTTGGGTGCAAATTGTTTGTCTATTTGTCTGTCTCTGTTTTTTTAGATTACTCAAGAATTAATGAACATATCTATAGTAAAAAATTTTTGTGGGTAGGACCTGGCTAAAGGAAGAAGTTACTAAAAGAAAGATCTGGATGTTATTTTGGATACAAAAAATCAAGAATTTTCAGAGGTCCCATTTCAATGTATTTTTAATGAATTTGGCTTTCTACTTAATATTTCTTCGAAAATTAATTTACATGTTTATTTTAATTTTATTGTCTTCCCCTTAAAATACTTAGATCACTTTAGAGACTGGTCACATGGAGTCGAGCGTTTTGCTCTCTCTGAGTGCATCTTGTTACTTTTTGTATTGGTATTTAAAGTCACTGAGGACCTCATGTTGATGTATTCAAGTACACATGGAACTAGTATTCACAGTTTTCTACATTTCTCCCTTATTTTCAGGATTCTGTGTGAATGTAAAATTAGTTTTTCCACCACTGAAGCTGGCCATACTGATACACTAATAGCATAAAAAATACCTTCAAAAGCGAGGTTTGAGGTCTTTTATCATCAAATAATTGAATACTGTATATTTTCT